>JALAZF010000084.1:4370000-9340000 GCA_022829125.1 Lathyrus tuberosus
GGATGGAAGGGCAGAGGCCTTTGGTGTCCTCTCCAGTCAAGAATTAGGACCTCAGACTCACAATGAAAAGTAAATATGCTTTTATCTCATGTATTTCTTTCGTTTATGGTTTGATATTCTGGTGTCCTAGGCATAGAGGAACCACACCAATCCATCCCGAACTTGGTGGTTAAACTCTACTGCGGAGACGATACTGTAGGGGAGGCCCTGCGGAAAAATAGCTCGGCGCCAGGATGATAAAAAGCTTAACACTTTTCATTCTTATTCTCTTTTTCAATAGCAAAAGAGAATAAAAATGAAAAGGTCGTCTTATTCTAAACCCCAATTATCAAATCTATCCATCCCACTTCACACCTCGGAACGCACAATCCTTATTCGATTTCTATTCTTATAAGGAGAGAGGCGTTTTCACATCTTCTTAACCAAAAATAGCTGGGAAGAGGAAATGTTTCTTATAGGGTACTCTGGGGAACAGATCTAGTGGAGACAGGGTGGGGCCTGTAGCTCATAGGATTAGAGCACGTGGCTATGAACCACGGTGTCGGGGGTTCGAATCCCTCCTCGCCCACAACCTTCTAACTAAAAGGAGAAGGACCTTGGGGATAAGAAAATAAACTATGATTGGGGTTAAAATAAAAAAGTCTTACATTATTTACTAGTTATAAATACTCAATTTATAATCCCATAAATTATAGGATAGCCCCACAAACTGAAGAACAAAAGAATCTCCCTAATCTACACATAGGTATTGTATTGAACGGGAGTCCCCAATATAGTAGAAATATAGTAGAATAGTATACGATGAGATATAATGTAATAGAAACATACTTTACACTTCCTTTTGATTCCAAATTATTTCATTGGAAATGAATAAAATCTCCCCAAGTAGGATTTGAACCTACGACCAATCGGTTAACAGCCGGCCGCTCTACCACTGAGCTACTGAGGAACAACGACAAATTCGATCCCATCCATATTCTAATAGAATAACATATCTAATACTATCTTATAGTAAGAGTTTGTAATATATTCCATAAGTAAGATAGATATCATATTCATAGAATATAATTGATGCCTTGGTGGTGAAATGGTACACACGCGAGACTCAAAATCTCGTGCTAAACAGCGTGGAGGTTCGAGTCCTCTTCAAGGCATAATATTGAGATCTATTATGGAATTAGAATAAGTTCGCCAGCAGATCACAAAGTTTTGGTGATCTTATCTATCTAATGAAATGAATGGAGAGTCCATTTTGAAATCGTCCCGCCTGCAACCCCCGTAAACAACGGATAAAGTAGATTATATATTCGATTTAGGAGATTGATGACTTACCCATTCAATGACTTTGGCACTCGACACTCCAAAAAATGGGTAATGTACTCTCGGGTCCGGTGAATTCCATAATAGACGCCTGTTAGCATGCCAACCTTCTTTCTCCTTTTAGGATAGGACCTATCTAAAAATAAAATTTTGTACTTATTGGTTGTGAATATCTGAATAGGACAAATCACCCCGTGGATCTCTTTATTTTCTTCAGAACAAGTGGGCTCGGTCAAGGGCAATATGAATTATCGATATTAGGGGATCTTCTCAATTGAAAGATCCCCTAATATCAACTTGAGACGACGAGAAAGAAAGTATCTATTTTATTTCATTATTCAGTGAAACCAATCGTTCGTTATTGGAAGAGATAGTAACAAGCATCTCGTCTGGGAAAACCCATTTTTTTCAACAATGTCTTTGTGATTTGAGCCAATAGGGTTCTCTTATATAGGAACAGATTTGATAAATATTAATAACTTTCGTATAGAGTATTAGAACGAAAAAAATCATTTGATACTGAAATATTGGTTCTAAACCATCTCTCGCGATCAATCGAGAATCTCAAATTCTGTTCTTCCATATCCTTCCTCAACCATCTTTCATTTAGATATTTCCAATAAGTTCTCTTGGTTTGGGAAGTCAAAAGTATCTGTTCATCTGGAGAAAATTCTTGTTGATGTGAAAACATAGGATCCTCTTGGAATAGCAAAGAGAGTGGATCTCCGGGGTCCCAAATGAATTGGCTTATTTGAAAAAAGCCTTGTTCGTTGGAAGATCTCACTCGTGTCTAGTCCTGCATGGTTCTATCCTACAAGAACTCCGAATCATTCTCACCCTTTTCATCATAATCATCTTTGTCCTGATATGACCCTTCCCAATAGGGAAATCTCAATTCATTAGACACTTCGTCAAAGAGAAAGCACCAAGGGCGCCACAGTCTAAGAGCCCAGAGTATGGGATTGAATAAATCCTTCGCTAGCTCTAGCTCTAGCGGTTTCGGGTCGTAGACTCCGACTCCTTCCCCTTCTTTGAACCCCGATTCATATTTTTCATAGAGAAATATGTGATCAACGATAGAAGAATACCTATTTTGAATCATCTTTAAGAGATTTCTTGGTTCGGACCGAAGAAGCAACAGCACTCCATCATTATCAAACCGACTTCTTGTCTCGGAGGGTCCCAGCAGAGCACCCTCTATTTCTAATAGCCCATGAACTAAATCAGAATCATTCTCAAGGAGTCTATAAGAAGTTATCCCATCATTGTTTTCATTAGGTCCAGGTAGAGAGAAAAAGTCTTGAGCGACCGATCCGGCAGAACAACTCAAAGGATAAAGAAGTATAGTTAATTTCTTCATGCTTCTTCCAAGTACGACGTACCATTTGTACAAATAAGGATCCCCCTCCTGACATGATGTCTTCTTCATATAGATAGATATAGGATCTATAGAGCAATTACTGAGAAGTAGATTTTGTGAAAGAGCCCTCCCTATCTGATAAACAAGGAACCCATGATCCTGAATCTCTCTTATATGAGATCTAAAATCCCAAGTTTGTCTATGAAGAGAAGATCGAATTATATTAGTGTCTAGAATAGATTTCTTTTGTATAATACTAATCGATAGTGCCTCATTAGTAAGTGCTACAAGATCAGGTACATTAGAACCTAGAGTTATAGACCCCAATCGATTAGTATTGAATATTTGCTTTTCCAAGTAAAATCCCCTAGTATATGAAAGAGTAAAAAAGTGCTTTCTTTGTTGTGGAATAAGAAGTCTTCGTATCTTAATGCATGTATTTAATTTATTCGGCCCTATTAAACCAAGGTCTACTTTTTGTGGAATATGAGTAGAAGCAATAACAAGATTATCGCTAGTAGCACCTTTTTTAGAATCTCTGGAAAGTTAGTTCACTAATATACCCAGCGATAAGTCATCTGACTCATTCCTATGGAAATCATGAATGTTTGGAATCCAAAGTATGCAAGGAGACATTGCTTTTACTAATTCGAATTGAATTGTGAGATAAAACCAGTCTAGTTCCTTTTCCGGTATGATATCGCTAGATATCGGATCCTCCATACTTAGAAACTTCAATCGGCTATCAAGCTTACGGTCGAAATCGTCACTATGATCCCTTTCATAAATCTCTGGATTATAGCAACTACCCTCGTAATCCGGTAAAAGATTGTAAATGGTACCCTCTCTTTGATCAAAAAGATCGTCCTCATCATAACCCGTATCAAAACTCTTAGGAAAGTTCTCCAGGAACTTGTTTACAAATACTATAATGAAAGGAAGGTAGAAGGTTGTCGCTAGAGATTGGATCAAATAGGATTATCCAGTTGTTATAGAACCTATCACTAAAATACCCCTAGAAGGGGATAGGGCTAAGCGTAGCGAAAAGGGTTTCCCATGAGATGGGAAATCCAAACAACTAGCCCGACATGGGATTTCTGAATAAGTGATTGTCTGATAATGAGCGAGGAATACTCGTCTTTCTGCTAAGCAGGATGTATTGAACTCATAATTCATTAGATCCTTTTTATGAATGTCAATTAAATATCGTAAGTAAATTATTCCCGGTTGTTCAATCATTTGATAACCAGAGTTATTCTTTGATAACTCATCACTATTAGTAAGACTCACTAAAATTTGATCTATCCTTTTTTCTGTCGTTAAGGTCGAGTACTTAAGCAAGAATTCTCTTTCTTTATCAGCAATTAAATCACTATTCGCGATCCAGGATTCTATTTTATCATCAATCCAATCACTATTCATGTTTTTTCTTTTTTTATCAATGAATAGATTTTTTTACTTGTATGACTTAAATGTCTCGCATTTTTCAAAAACGCGATTCGATTGATGGGATTTGGTATAATCCTTATGAAATTCATGAGATTCAAACCTTCAGCCCTTGGGATGTTTCCGCCAGAAGGCGAACCTCGTCTTTCTTCTGGAAAATTTTCAAATTGTTTTAGAGGCATTCGAAAAATATACTGTAACCAGAAAGAATTTTGTTCTGATGTAAGATACCTATCCATAAGTTTTTGCAATTCAATGATGTAGGATGGAATCATCAACGATTTGACCTGTTCGAACTCTGTCTGTAACTCATTAGAGAATCAAGAAACAAAGGAAAAATGTGTATGAACTAAATATCCAGTAATAAGAAGAAGTAAAAGGATTGAAAACAGGAACTCCTCAATATTTAGTGATCTCAGATGTGTCGATATGAATGGTGACTCATTATTTGTGTGAAGAAGATCTTTTTCGTACACCTCTACAAGACACTTATGTAAACACTTACTCCAAATCCCACTTATACGATTCCGTTGTTCAAGACCCAGTTTTTTTCGAAGAATTACCTTGGCTCCATGGATAAGATTAGGAAAAATAGATAACATTTTTTTCCATTTAGGACTCTTCTTTAGTATCACAAATAGGTCTGAAAAAAGTCTGTATAAATAGTAAAAGTATATTTTTTTTGCCCTGTCGTGGTAAGGAGCGACGGTATTATATACGGGTACAATGGCTTCAATTTGGAGATAACGGTTGAAAAACTACTCTTTCTTTGAAAGTTTCTATACATCTGCCCTTTTTTAAGGAATTTTTTTAGAGGTTTTTTTTTCCTCTTTTCGGATGGTAAAAATTTCTCAGAATATAGAGTATATAGAGTGTCACGTAAATCAGTGTCAAGCAAATCTATGTTTGAATCGAAATCAAAATACTTATGCAACTTTTTCCATTTTGGATCAGACAGATTAATAACGGAAAGACGATTACAATAAGTTCTTTCAAAATTCACTATTTCTTCCTCTGTTAGAGGTGTTCCAAAAATGTCCGTGATCGAGTAAATATCTCTAGGAACGCAAGTTGGAAAATGGAAAGATTTGTACAAGTCATATCCGTCATCACCACTTTGCGAAAAATTATTTTCTATCAATATGTTAGAGACCTCTAACTCACTTGGTGAAATAGTATCTCTGTCCAAAAAAACATGTTTTTTTTCACCGCCAAAAGAAATTACTTTATTTCGACTGAACAAGACATTGAGGAATTATTCATACAAAAAATCATAATTACATGACCTTCCCCCATAAAAAGAGAATCTTTTCTTACAATCGAAAGAAAAGTTATTTGGATTATTCAAGAATCGAAGTCGATTTACTTTATAAAAAGAGGAAATCAATGAACTTCTATGAAAACATTTCTCAGGATTCAGCCAATTATCTTGATTTGCTATCTCATTGATCAATAATTTCGATTTTTGAGAAGTATAATAGTCATCCAATAATAGGGCTTTCTTTTTTTTCAAATAAATTGTTTACAGACCCATTGATTCTAACAACTGATTCTCGAGTGCATCATTCATGCGTTTCAATTCATCCATATGGATCTGGGACCTATGAACGAGCATACTCCCAAAACTCACCAAGAAAAAAGGAACTGAGTTAGAGAAAAAGGGAAGAAGCTTGGAAAAAAACAAACAAAGTGACTTAGAAAAATATTTTTTGTCGATAACCTCAGACCAATCAATCGAATATGAATTCATATGTAATCGATCGAACACTACTTGAAAACGGACATTCTCCTCAGAAATGAAATGGTCCAAATGTTCCTGGAAATTCTTGCTCCCCTTGGACCATTTGTATTTATCTGTATTTGGATCCTTATTCATGGATCTCTTGGTTCGATAAATAAAAAGAAGAGGATCAAAGCATTTCTTCTGACACTTTTTCCAATTTGAGAAACGTTGATTGATCATGTGTTTCCTTAGAGGTATATGATTCAGAATATCATTTTCATCCCTTTGAATTACATATTCTAAGTTGCGAATGAATCGATTACCTCAAATAGAATTCCCACAAGAGGTCTGGACCCATTTTTTTATGATCTTTGGATAAAAAGATTCATTCGCGTCGTAAAAAAGCCGGGGCAGAACCATAAAGATTTCTTTTTTGATTCATCCCTAGAGTTGAATACTTGATTTACAAATTATTTATCATCAATTTTCAACAAGTCAATAGAAAAAGAGAATCCATTACGATACACCAGATCTGGCTTAGTTATTGAGAGATTGAATAGATTCGCCATTTCTTGAAATCTCTCTTCTGATTGAAAATCGCGCTGTAACAAGTACCCCCTATTCCGGTCATGGAATAGATCAAATAAACTAAAAACTAGATTTGTGTTCAAGAATTAAATATGATTTTGAACTGTCAAAAGTTTATCCTTTGCAACCCTATCACATCCTCTAACGGATGAAATAGGATGAATTGAGACATTATTTTGTAAATACATGATTATCTTAACTATATTAGCTATTTCTTTATTTTCCGATTGCCTCGAAAGAACAAAAGAAACATCTTCTTCTTTTTTAAAGAATTTTAGATCTTGAGCGGACTTCTCCGTAGGATTCAAATCCAGATGAATCTTTTGAGTCTTCCATTGGATCATTCCCGGATCCAATGGAATTTATTTGTATAGGAAGAAGCCCTGTCAAATAAATATTTTTTTTCGATCATCCTTCGATTGTTAATCCGATATATAAGGATCGCTAGTAGAAATAAGACAAAATTCTTGATCGTGAAATATCTTGTTAAACCGCGTGAAACTAGGATACTCCAAATTCTGGAGTCTAAAAGTTTGATAAAATTCTCTTGAAGGAAAAAAATGTGAATGACAGATATGGCTGAATGGAATTGTGTCCAGGAATCTGAGAAATATGAAGAATTCTTGATCTCTCTAAAAATGTCTCTCAATTCTAAAATTCAAATGTCTAAGTCATTTTTCTTCATTTGATTCATATACCCCCCATATTAAAAAAAAAAATTAGTCATCAAGTCAAAGGTGTGCGGTGTGGTTTGAAATTCAGTGGAATTTGACCTGATCTTAGTCAAAGAAGTGGTTGGTTTAGTATTAAGTTATGAGGTTATGGCAAAGGAAGTTAGTTTCGTGGTTGAGGAATCATCAGAGCCAGTTCATTTTCAATTAGGGTTTTGGTGCAGTCGCCCCGTTCATATCTCAGGTCATCTGTGTCATTGGCTATTTTGAGGACAAATGTGGATTGAATTCGAGTGCTTCTGTTTGAAGATTCACATCAGGGTTTGGTGCAAAGTCCAAGTTCATCTGATGAAGTCAAGTTGTAAGAGCCATCAAAGCTCAAGGCGTTCAGTCAGTACTTCAAGTCTTGATCATGGGGTTCATTTTTCTTTTCAAAGGAATATTCAAGCTCTTTCCAATCAAAGTCCATTCAAATAAGTTCAAGCTTCGCTTTCAATTTTATCTTTAGTCTTTCAAATCCCATCCATTTCCAACTTCATTTCATTTCTTTTAACTATCAAGTTTCCCTTTCAATTTCTTTCAAATTCTATTTCTATCCTATTCAAATTTCATTTTCAAGTTCCTTCTAAGTTTCAAATTCATTTTAGGTTCATCTTAATTTTCAAACTCATGTACCTCCAAATTCATTCAAAAGTCAATTCCAAATGTTTTTCAATTCACCCTTTTCATTCAAGTTGCTTTCTCAAGTCTGTGATGAGTCTCATTTGGCCAAGTCAAGGTCAATATTCAAATGTCAACTGCAATCCATACTCATTTTTTATTTGAATCCTTCACATATAAATTTCCTTCATTCATACCCGAGTCATATCACTTGTAAGCCTTTCCATTCATGAATTTACTAAGTGTGTTTTATTGATTCAAATCTTATGTTTCAAGAAAAATCAAGGAAATTCCTAAGTATCCTAAATGAATTTAGAAGTTTTATGAGTACACTCATTAAGCAAAGCAAGATGCATATTATAGCCTAAGGTTTGTACATAGCTGATGTGAAAAAGGAGAGAAATAGGAGTAGCAAGGTCATGCTGCTACATTTACAAAAGTTTCAATAACACGCAAGTCCACTTTCCAGCCTGTCCACTATTACAACCAAACTTTACACTACAAAAATCCCTACTGCGTAGGTCCTACACCATGCCATCTCCACACTGCTGCTATGCTAATACTGGCACAATTTTTCTGCCACAAGCCAGCCTTATACGGATCACTGGTCCCACAAAGCCACAGGCAAAACCAACGCACTGCTACAAAAAAAAACATTTCACTAAAACATGAAAATCGGACCTCACTCATCAACTTGTACGTTCCAACTCTGCAAAATCACTACACAACAACAGGACAACGTTTTCTTTAGACAATAAAAAAGCACAAGAACAAGTGAATAAAGGAGGGGGGCCTTCTCATTTTCTCCTCAGCTCTGAGTTCTTTATCTGTAATGTACAACCATTGAAAACAAGAAAAACTCGCCAACAATCTCATTATTCTTCGTAACCTCTTCAAACCATTCTACAACAGAATAACAACCTTCAATCATTCTCCAACACTCTTCTATTCCACCCTTCATCAATAAGACCACCGTTTTCAAATCACTCAAAACCTTCCTCACCTTCAATACCCATCACTTTTCTTAAAATCATTAACTCAAACATCACGACCAGAAAACCCAAATTCCCAACCAGAAAATCGCACCAGAAAGAAACTCAGAAACCAAATATGGACCAAAAAATCATAAACCTGGTGATTGAAGCGAAATCGCGAAAGTGAGTGAGAGAGGATTCAAGAAATCGTTTTCAACCCTGAATCGAACGAAAACCTTAAACCTGTATCCAAATCGCGGTGAGACAAAAGGTTGGGACTCATCGCTATGTTGTCATTGTGAATCTAAATTCACCTTCAAAGGTGGACCGTGTTGATTCACTGCGTTCTCTTTAGTTTCTCTCTGATGTTTAAAATCATGTGGTTTTTATTTTAAGTTTTTTTTGTTGTTGGTATTTGAAGATTTGACCGTGTTAGAAATTCAGTGTTACACAGCCTAATGGTTTTTTTTGAAGGCCATTGTGTTGTTGGCGGATTGGACCATGAGGCCTGATCCGCTGTCGCGCGCGGATCAAAACGAGTAATTTTTTTTTGAAAACGTAGTATAGCGACAATGACATAAGTCGTATCGCAAGGATTCTTGATTTATTAACCAACAGTAGTAACGAATATGGGGGGGTTGTGATCGATTCAAGAGAACAAAGCATAAAAAAATGATTATTAAAATAAGTGATTATAAAACAAACGGATTCACTGTGTCGGATTCTACTTATCATCGACTGCCAATATTACAATTCCCTAGGCGGATTTTCTATCCTATTTGATAACAATATCAGTCAACAAGCGTGATTGATATTATGAGAAATATGTTCCTGTTGCCAGATTAAGCATACGGTTATAAATAACGCAATTTAACGATTAAGCAAGGTTAGTTGCGATTAAAATTGGGAACACAAATCAATCAAACTAAATCAATAATGTTGTATGATAATCGAATTAAGCAAACAACGATCACAAAACAATATTGAAAGGAATCGAAATCAAATTATAAATATCATAGCAATCTCAAAGTTTGGAACCTGAGTACAGTGAATCCGTCCAGAAAGTGTTAGTTCTCCATGAGTTCTTACAAAGCGTATAATTTTCTCTTGGAAATTCTGTAACCCCCAAAAACTCTAGCGGCTGCCTAGGTATAAGTAAAAGACAATCCATTTGGTTTACAACCCAACTGGGTCAAATACAAAACACAGGCCCATTACAATTGACCCAAAACAAAAAATATTTCTAATGCTGCAGCTTCAACTGATATTCTGGAACTGTTGCACTCTGAATTAGCTCTCGGCCTCTTCAAGAAAATCGTAGCTCTTTCTCTTAGCTTTCCAATGACTGGTAGAACGCCTCATTCCGACATTCGAAGCTCCAATTATGAGTTTATTCGTAAAAGGTGCAATTGCTGAAAAATAAAGTGCGAAAATTAAATAAAGGAAAAAATCAACTAAATTAGAATAACATTATAAAACATGAAAGTAAGCAAAACAAACCAAGGAAATGCTTAAGTACAAACATGGAAGAATGTGCATCGAAATGCACTGATCAAATTCCCCCACACTTGAACTTTTGCACTCCGAGCAAAATAAAATAAAAACTCAAGAAACACAAAAACATCATCAGTTACTCATTCCAGGCTACAAACTCTTCTTCAGTTAAGGTTGCGTCGATAGGTACTAATCTTTCACACTAAGGATATCGTAAGAACACTAATCCGCAATTATGCAGTCATAAGCCTCCTTCCTATACAAACCATTCCGAATCATGTTATTATGCCAAAGCCTAACTTACTCATCCTTTTGCTCTTTTTCATTCTGGCGCAATCACATTAAGCCCGTTATCTCCACACACTCATAGCAAGGCGACCGGTTAGTGACTCTGATCCAACTAACAACGAGTTTTATTATCAAACTTTTTTTTGAAGGTTCCACAACAAGGCTATGTCATAACAAGTATTCAAAATGATTTCCACACGCAGGAGACTTACGGTGTTAAGACGATACCGATCTTGCGAACTTTTCCCAAATCTCCACAACGAACCTCAAATTAATCTATAGCCTAAAACTTTCAAAAAAAAGATGCATTTTTTTATTTTATAAAGAACAAAGCAAAACAAAGAAATGGTTCCCTCCCCCACACTTAAAACACATATTGTCCTCAATTAAAGAACATAAATATAGCATAAGAGCGAGAGAAAGGAAAGAACACACCCGAGGGATTAAGGTGGAATGTAGCTTTCATGTCTGGTGGTTTTGGTGGAGGCCTTTCTGCACTACGAACATATGAAATAGGAAAAAGTGAATAGCAAGTGAACTTGGATATTAGTAAAAAATATGGTGGCTTAGGAGGAATAGTCTGCACATATGGTAAACCTGCAATAACAAAAGTATGAAAAACAGAAAATCCACATTTAGCTTGTGAGTCAGATAAAATAGGTGGAAGAGATGCACAAATGGTGAAAGATAACTCCATGTTGTTTGGCTTAATTAGAGTTTCCACCAAAAAATATTATGCTATGGACAATGGTTGCTTATGACAAAAATCCATATTTTTGGTGTCAAATTCAAGAGTTGTTGAATTTTCTAGAATTTCTGCACAAGTGGTTGTCGGCATCAAACTATCTTCACCTAAACTGGCTGCACTGATCTCATGACAAACATTACAAACACCACATTCACAAACAAAAATTTCAAGAGAGTTATCTACTTCAAGAGAAGTATATAATTCATCCAGATCAGATTTCAAGAAATTTTGCGGTATACTCTCTTTCACGCATTCACTTGAATTTTTGTTTCTTACTATGTGTTCATCAGATGAAACAAACATTGTTTTAATGGGTTCACTGGAAATTCATCAAGACTGGTATCACATTGTGTTACCTCTAATAATGCAATAGGTTGTACATCATCATGAAACATCTTGTCCTCTTGAATTTGATGGACGCTTGACATTATTTGTTCAACTTGGACTTTTATAACTGGAAGCGTAGATTGCATATGTATTTGAAATTGCAAATTATTTTCAATCATCCGCTTATTATTTTCAGCCATTTGCTTGATAATTTCTTCCAAATATGATTGTGTGTCAGCTTCCAATGATGCACTTTGTTGAAATTGTTGATATGACCAAATAGGCTGCTCTTCAAGATATGAGTATTGTCCTTGAAGACCACCTACCATTTGGGTCTCACCACAAAAATTAGTATCTAACAACATAGGACATGCATCATTACCATGAAAATTTGAAGAACAAATATTGCAAATCACAAGTGGAATATGACTTTGATAGCACGATTGTTGTTCTCTTGCTTCCATCAAATTAATAAGATAAGCTAACTGATCCAATGAGTCTCCCATTTTTTTTTTGATTTTATTTGACACGAAAGAAGAAATATGATTAAAATAAATTAATAAAAATACAAAAACATGAAATTTCACCTAATTAAGATAAATAAGAATTTTGAGAATTTTTTTGGATTTTTTCGAAACTGTGAAAAGAGTAAAAAATTAATTAAAAATAGAAAAAAGAGAATTTGGCGAAAACGTGCGAAACCGCAGAAAAATAACAGAAAATTGCAAAATATCAAAACACACAATACCTAAAACTAAACAATTGGCTAATTCGACAAGAATACCCGGCAACAACGCCAATTTGATCCGCCGTCGCGCACGGATCAAAACGAGTACTTTTAAAAATGCAGTATATGGTAACGACAACTCGAAATATCGTTCTCAAGGATTCTTGATTTATTAACCAACAGTAGTAACGAATATGGGGGGGTTTGTGATCGATTCAAGAGAACAAAGCATAAAAAAAATCATTATTAAAATAAGTGATTATAAAACAAACGGATTCACTGTGTCGGGTTCTACTTATCATCGACTGCCAATATTACAATTCCCTAAGCGGATTTTCTATCCTATTTGATAACAATATCAGTCAACAAGCGTGATTGATATTATGAGAAATATGTTCCTGTTGCCAGATTAAGCATACGGTTATAAATAACGCAATTTAACGATTAAGCAAGGTTAGTTGCGATTAAAATTGGGAACACAAATCAATCAAACTAAATCAATAATGTTGTATGATAATCGAATTAAGCAAACAACTATCACAAAACAATATTGAAAGGAATCGAAATCAAATTATAAATATCATAGCAATCTCAAAGTTTGGAACCTGAGTACAGTGAATCCGTCCAGAAAGTGTTAGTTCTCCATGAGTTCTTACAAAGCGTATAATTTTCTCTTGGAAATTCTGTAACCCCCAAAAACTCTAGCGGCTGCCTAGGTATAAGTAAAAGACAATCCATTTGGTTTACAACCCAACTGGGTCAAATACAAAACCCAGGCCCATTACAATTGACCCAAAACAAAAAATATTTCTAATGCTGCAGCTTCAACTGATATTCTGGAACTTTTGCACTCTGAATCAGCTCTCGGCCTCTTCAAGAAAATCGTAGCTCTTTCTCTTAGCTTTCCAATGATTGGTAGAATGCCTCATTCCGACATTCGAAGCTCCAATTATGAGTTTACTCGTAAAAGGTGCAATTGCTGAAAAATAAAGTGCGAAAATTAAATAAAGGAAAAAATCAACTAAATTAGAATAACATTATAAAACATGAAAGTAAGCAAAACAAACCAAGGAAATGCTTAAGTACAAACATGGAAGAATGTGCATCGAAATGCACTGGTCAAGGCCCTTGTTGGTCTTCTATTCACCACCACTTTTTTTATCTACCATGCCTTAGTTTTTGAAAGGAGGATGGGCTTTTTGAAGCCCTTATGATTCTTGAGTTTTGTGTTCATACACCCATCTATAATCCAGCGCCCCCTCTTTCTTTTTATTGTTTTTTTTTTTTTTTAACATCTCATTTTCTTAAATAATTTTTTTCATTATGTTT
The DNA here is from genome assembly GCA_022829125.1 of Lathyrus tuberosus. Taxonomy (NCBI): domain Eukaryota; kingdom Viridiplantae; phylum Streptophyta; class Magnoliopsida; order Fabales; family Fabaceae; genus Lathyrus; species Lathyrus tuberosus. Next base: position 4,383,656 of record JALAZF010000084.1, read on the forward strand.
TCTTTGTGATTCACCTCATTTAGTTCTTTATTTCTTTTCCATTTCGATTTCATTTTTAACTTGATTTTTTTGGGTCGATGATATAACAAAAGTCATGATTGGTTGATTTCAAATCAATGAAAATTTTGATAAATATGAGGCCGCTTTCTTTCTTGTTTTTTCGATTCTATTTTAATGGTCAATGAAAGTCTAACATCATAGATTATCGATTTCTCAATTTAAAGTCATGATTAAGACGAGACCATTTTGATTTCATTTTGATTTTCATTTCATTTCACTTTATCTTCTTCTATTTTCTCTTTTTTGATCGATGAAGTCTTTCTATTCACAAATGTCGATTGTTGAAATGATTAACCTTCATTATTTCAAATTTGTAGTGAGTGATCATCGAGATCAATTTCTATACTTTGGGGTCGTGATAGGTTACCTTCGAGTAATCGACGAAAGTTTGTGATTAAGACGAGATTGTCACCTTTTCTTTTCGTGTGGCATGATTTCTTTGGAAAATGATCCTCAATATCATTTCTCTATCGTGTTTTAGAACATAGATCAATTACGCGACCTCCTATAGCATGGTCTTCCTCATAGATCGTGCTACGATGGTTTAGCACTACATTAGGCCCTATTCATCGGATTAATAATAAACCACTAACTTTAATTGCTGACCATATAACATTGTTCATATTATTATCATTGTTCATATTCATGCTGTCATCTTGTTCATAACATATAAAAATACACAAAACACCATAAAAATATCAAAACAATAAAAGATATATTTGGTGGACTGTAGTTATTGTCCCGAGCTTAGGACTGAGGACTTAGATTTAGGAACCATTCCCCTATGCTCTTGGAGTTGAGATTGAGAGACTTTGAACCTGTTGAGTTGCTTTGTCTGTATTGGGAATTTTCTTTATGCAGGATATTTTGTTTCATTTGATGTTGGCTATTGCTTGGCTCGCTGTAGGCTCACCAGTCCAATAGAAGATAATTCTTGTCATGCACCATCTTTTTGTTAGAACTTTCCATCTTTTACTATTTGCTTGATGCCTGTTCTTGATTTTGTTTGATGTCTGCTTTCATGATACTTGTGTTGATGCTTGTTTGACTTTGTTCTTGAGTATTTTGGCATGTTGAGCATGATATGATGTAATTGCTGCCATTCTTGTCTTGTCATTACATTTGAATCATTTGGCTTTGATATTTTGATTGTTATCATCTTCATCTTAAAGTTTCTCTTTCCAACACTTGTTCTTACATGTGGTTTGTCCCTCATTCCAAAGGAAAGTTGTCTTGTTGACTTATCAGTCACTTGCTATTAGCTTATACTTTTCCCTTTTCATCTCCTTGACCTCTTTAGGATCATCTCCCTTGGCTCTATTAGATCCACTTCTTCATTCTCTAATCTAGTTGTAGGTTAGGGTTTTTGAACCCAATGTAAGTACTATCATTATAGATACTTACTTTTCTTTCTTGGCCTCATGAGAGCCATTTTGTTTCATGACTTAGATTTAAGTTAGAGTTTTTGAACTCTGTGTGGATACCATCATGATGTGTATTCATTTCCCCTTTTTTTGACTTTGTTTAAAGTCGATCTTTAGGATTAGTTTTTTCAACTTAGACTTAGAGAGTTCTTTAACTCTATGTGAGTATCATGATCATGAATACTCATTCCCTCTTGGAACCTTGATCATTATCAAGAGTTCCTCGCCCATAGTTTTATGAACTACGAATGCTCTGATTCCTCTTTCCTAATCAGGATACGTAGGCACAAGATGCGATATCTTGTCAAGCCATTTTGCCTTACAACATAGACTTAGAGAGTTCTTTAACTCTATGTGAGTTTCATGATCATGAATACTCATTCCCTCTTGGAACCTTGATCATTATCAAGAGTTCCTCATCCATAGTTAGGAGAACTACGAATGCTCTGATTCCATCCTAGTTAGGATACATAGGCACGAGATGCAACGTCTTGGCGAGCATACTTAGTGTATGTACCCCTAGGTCTTTACCATTAGGTTTTTACCTTTAGTATTTTGGTCTTTACCATAGGCCTTTACCTTTAGCCTTAGTATAGATCCCTTAGCAAGCAAACAATAGTATAACACAAATACAAACAAGAGGTTCCTGTAGAGTACTACAGATATCTAGGATGCTAACACCTTCCCTAGGTATAACCAACCCCCGAACCTTAGATCTTTAGCTGTGTTGTTACATAGCACAATTAGGGTTTTCTTCGATCTTTACCCTTGTATATTTGTGTATGTCTGTCTGCTTGGGTTTTTCTGTTTGGAAGGGTTGTTACATTTGAGTCATGAGGACAAGTCCTAACCTGGACTTGAGAGCACACATATGATAGGATAATGGATATAGTCAAGGAGAATTCGAGGGAGTAATCCCAAAGGAGTTGATTTGAGATTCCATTCTCAGTTGAGGCCCTCTTGAGGGTGGTATATGTTGAACGAGCTATTGTGAATACATTGCCACTTTCGACCTAGGAGCCCGTGATGCTGATGACCTTTAGTTACCCTATTACCCCCGCTCGACCTTTTAGGACGTAGTGCGATGACTATGAGGGAGTAATTCTGAAATGGTTTATACGCGATACTACACTCAGATGAGACTCTCTTGAGAATATTATTTACTACCAAGTAATTGGGAAATCGATAATATCCGAAAGATGGGTTGTTGACTCTGGGAACTTCTAAGAACCCTATTCTACAGATACATAAACCCATAGTACACACCTTTTGGGATGGGTAGACCATGACTCCATGCTCATGATCTTCAAACCTAGGCCCTTGTTTTCTTGTCAGCATCTATTTGAATATGTGCATACATGTTTGTGCATACATTCATCCATACATTCACACATTTATAGCCCTTTGGTTTCAAGGAATTCAAATAGTAATTCCTTTGCAAAGATCAATCGAGATCATGGTTTTTAAATTGAAACTTTTCAGTTTTTCAAAATGTTTGCAACTTGCTTTTGAGTTCCTTGAAACCATTTAGCTTGCATTGCATGCACACGTCTTCACATTCGCATCTCATTTGCATTTCTCAGCCTTGAGTCTCATCTTCTTCTTCCTATATCTTTTGAGGGATACCTAGCACGCACTCTGGATAAACGATGAGTGAACATTTAAAAGGTCAGGAAGCCTTGAAGGAGGAAATCAGGTTTCTCAAATGTCAGATAAACTGGGTTTTGGAGACTTTTGCAAAACTTAATGAAGAAAGAAGGGCACTCTTACCCTGTTGCACCCATAGAAGTTGTCACTTTGTCATCTCCTATGGCTCTTCCAACTCAAGAACCTCCTCAGTATCAACGGTCAGACCGTTATCAGCTGCGTCAGCATGCCAGACAAATGACCTATGAAGCCTCTCAAGGTTTTTTACCATAAGGAGCAATTAATCAATGATGGATATGTTCCCCTGCTTGGACCTGGAAATTAAAGTTTGCTGAAGTCATTTCGCCAAAGCTGGTTGTCTTTTGATATTTTCAGTTGTATTTTCCTTGCTCTTTGACTTGACGACTGCTTGTAAGCTTTGTTGTTTTTTAAATTGGCAAGATTAATGAAATGTTTATGCATTTTTTGGGTCAATTCATTCGTATCCACTCATTTTCTTTTATTGTCATAAAAAGCAAATGTATCTTTTTCCATCCACTTATCTTTATCAAAATTGCTGTTTAAACAAAGAGTAGGGAGGATGACGAAAACATTTTACCCATAACTGTTGTTGGTATGCTTTCAATTAAACATTGCTGATGATGTAAAGCATTGTTTCAGTCCTCAAACACTGGAGAAATAAGGAATATAATCCCTTGTTAACCCCTTCGAGCTTAGAAGTGGGAGTTTTCTTTCCTTACAAAAAACCCGCAATCTCAACCTTTGGGTGGGTAGTTCTCAGTTGACTTAGCGATATGTGCATACAAGATACCTTTCATATAAAGGTTGTGCTCACAGGTTCCTTCGCACACATCAATCAAGTGTCGAAGATGTTTCCCAAGCCTAAAGGCCAATGATGGTTCGCCATAGCCATTAAACTAGGTAGTCACCTTCTCTCTAAAAAAGGAAAAAATGAAAAAAGAGAAAAGCCCGCTAAGTCAAAACCTATTAAGGAGACTTAGGCAAAAGACTGGGGCATCCCGCTGACTGTAAATCCAAAAGGAGTAGTTCAGGCAAAAGTTAGGGATAATAAAAGAGGAATTCTCTAAAGCTTACACTCTAAAAATCCTCAATAGCAAAGGACAGCCAAATGTTGTAAGGGAGTAGTGACCACCTTAGGTTTTTGAACCATCATCAACTAACATCAGCTCAATTCCTAGCCTATAGGAACCTGAATGTATAACCTAGAGTTAACTGAGCGTAGGATTGAAGTTCATCATGAAGATTGGGTGGGGACAAACAAACTTTGAGCCTTTATCCTTTGTTTCATGAGCCGTGAACCAAGCCACGTTACAACCTTTAAAAGACCTAATTGAGGTAAGGTTGTTTTGAAAGCATACTACAACATGGATGGATAACCTAACTCCTAATGATCTTTGCTATTGGTTGTGTTGATCACTTCATCTGTCATTCTGTAAATGACTAGATCTGCATTGTGTTTGATTATTTAATCACTCCACTATGTCTTCCATCAATAAATTTATATTTCAAAAGCTTGCATGAATGTTGCATTGAAATTGCCAATTTTTAATGAACAATAATGTTTGCAAGAAAACTCAATGTCAAAGGAATCCCAATGAATGCAACCAGCTAGGGAATTTGACTTGGTAAAGGCAGTTCAGACTGGGGAAATCCAGTGGGAGGATTTGTTAATCAACCATTCCAAGAGCTATTGAGTCATGGGCAGAACTCTTCAAAGTTTGGAATATTGGGGCAAGCCTTCTTGAGGTCATCTTATGACAAGTTTGTTTCAAGGCAAGGACTCCAAAAACCCACCAACAGGGGCAAGTCTGTTTCCTAGTTGTTACTACCACAGTCTGAGGACTTTGTATTGCGAATACAGTTAAACTGGGGCAGTTACGTTGAGATTAGATGGCTTATCCTCACAAACCGATTAATCAGAAGCAGTCAGGTCGAGATTCGGTAAATCTCTCGAAGATCAGTTAATCAGGGGTAATCAGGTCGAGATTAGACAAATCTCTCAAAGGTCAGTTAGTCTGGAGCAACTCCTTCACAGATCAACCACCTAGCATGGGACAAGTTTGTTTCCCAATTGTTACTCCCACGGTCTGAAGAACAAGTCTGAGGACTCTATTATGCAAATGCAGTTAAACTGGGGAAGTTACGTCGATATTTGTAAATCTCTCCAAGAATTTGAAGATATTGAATCATCTTGTATGCCAATTCTTCTGTAAAATCTCTTGGTATTTTCCTCCCTCAGACCATGTAATATGGGGCAGAGAAGACTTGAAGATTATTTATTGCAAGAGTCATTGCTCATTGTGATAATCATTATGCAAGTTAGAGTGCAGAACTACTTAGTTCTTGTGACATCCTTTACCAGCTCCCCGGTAAGTTGATACTTCAGTTGATCTTAACAATTCCCACGAATCTCCTTCTCCAGTAAAGAAATCAGGCTTATGATGGCAATCCCTCAGGTGAAGTCATGATGTTATACCCCGAGTGGAATATTCTTTCCCCCAGAGAAGGTTGTAACCTTGAAGTAGAAATGTTTATTCTGCCTGTTCATCCCTAGTGATGGTCCAATCTGATGAGGTTGGCTGGGTATCCTTGTCGAGATGTTTATTTCAACTCCGGTGTGCTTCCTCCTGTTTGTTTTGTCAGCATAGGCATAAACATAAACATGGATATGCATGGCATCCGAGCATTTTTGCTACCTTTCCAGTGTTTACCTGTTTTGGTTCAGTTTGGCGTTTATTTCCCCAAGTGACTAGGTTTGTCTTTCTTTCCAATAAGGTTGTCACCTTTAGGCATAAAGTGCCCATCCTTTCTAAATTCCCCACAGAGTTAGATCCTCGTGGATGATGGTTGCTTCAGTTATCTTTTCCACGTTTGGATAAGATAAACCCCATTTGAGTTTATTCCTCAATGATTGGAGTCATGTTTGACTGCTTCTTTCTAGCTTGTTCCTAGATTGAACTTTGGTCCCTGGCGGGTGTTACTTTTGAGCTAAATTAGGTCACCGAACCTAGTTTGAACGTGCATTTATTTTGCACGGGGTCTTGCCGGAAGAATCTTTTGCAGATCCTCATTGAAGATAAAATCTTTTCTCCAGCAGTGTTGTCATAACAACATCTCCTTGGAAGTCATACGACAAGTGGAAATTTCTTTGAGAAGCTTGTTTTATATGGCGATAAGTGGCAGTCTCACCTGAGAAGCTTATCAAACTTGGGGTTATTTAACCTGCTGTAATTACAATGGGTACTCCCCTCGAAGTTTGTCAGAAGGATTTTGTCAAAGACCTTACAAACGGTTTCTCTTTATTTGAGTTACCCTTTTACAAGGATTTTATTGCAAGAGATGATTCCTAGACAAATCTTATATCTAGTTTACTTCTATCAAATGGCATCTCTATGAGAAATGGATGAAGACTCTAATGGTTCTTCTCTTCATTTGAGAAAATTTGCTCATAAAGCAACCAGCCAGCATCTCTTTTGTGAGATCACCAGTAAAGTCCAGTTGTGACTGGTATCTTTGTTAAGATCTTCCGTTGTCACCAATTCCTTTCCCAAACCAAGTCGTAACTGGCATCTCTTTTGAGATCATTGGTCATTACCAGTTTCCTGTCTAAATTCTGGTTATTACTGGCATTTTGTCAAATTGTGGTTGTTGTCTGTATCCCCATAAAGTTTAGTCGTTACTAGCAATCTCCGGTGAATTTCCATTTGTTATTGACACTTGTCGCAGGTTCAATCTTTATTGATTCTACTTGTCTGGTTATCAATAGTATTCCATTAATTTCTAGTTGCTACTAGTTCCCTTTAATATTTGTTTATCTGGTTATTACCAGTATTCATGTGAAGTGTCAATATTACTGATACCACTGTTTGCAAGTTCAATCGTCATTGACACCTTTAAGTTTGCTGCTTTCAGTATCCTTTTGTCCGGTTATTACCAATATCCCGGTGAAGTCCAAGTGGAATTGTTCGAACTCCAATTTGTTATTGGACTTAGAGTCCACAGTTATTACCAACTTTCTACAAAGTCCAGTGATTATTGGCATCGTTTGAAAACCCAATCATTATTGGTACCCCAAAGTCCAGTGATTATAGGCATTACTCAAATCCAATCATAATTGGTCAGTCATAACTGTATGTCTTTTTGTTTCAAAACCCAATCATAATTGGTCAGTCATAACTGTATGTCTTTTTGTTTCAAAATCCAATCATAATTGGTCAGTCATAACTGTCTTCTCTCTTTCAAAATCCAATCATTATTGGTATCCTAAGTCTAGTGATTATTGGCATTATTCAAAACCGATCATAATTGGTTAGTTATATCTGTCTTTCTCTTTCCAAGTCCAGTCATGACTGGCATCATTTCGTCAGAAGCTGGTCATAACCTTTGCTTTTGAACTAAGTCCAAATTATTGTTGGCACATACAGAAGAGTTTAATTACCCTGTATTTTCCTGATGGCTCTTGGAAGATCACATATGAATCTTTATTCTAGAGAGTTTCCAGAAGTTAGATGTTATTCTTGTTTGAAAACTCCAAGAATGTTTGTTTTGATTGATTTCTTCATAAAGAATCGTCATACCCCTTTTGTGGATAATCTTCTTGAAATTCTGGTACTAGATATGTGATGTTACGTGTGATGTCACAACAACACACTCTGCAATGGACAATATAACACAACAGAAAAGACACAAAGAATTGTTCACCCAGTTCAGTTAAACAACTTACTCTGGGGGCTACCAAGCCAGGGATGAATTTCACTATCAGTAGAATTAATTTACAGACTTAACAACCCAGTTGACATCTCCTAAACTTAATCACTACTTAATTAACCTTCTACCTAAGAGACCACTTAGGTATGAGAACACTACTCAATCCCTAAATCACTTCAGTGATATAATTCAAAGATCACACACTTTGAAAAACACAACTTGATTCTGCTTCACAGCTTTGATCAAGAACAACTCAAAACAACAACACCAATTCACACTAGAATGGTTTACAACACATACATGAAGACACAAACGACTCTCAGTCTTTAGCTCTCTTTCTTCGTTACTTTTCCTTCGGGATTGATGCACTTTATATAGCTATTTGATTTGGGCTTGGACCTGCTACAATATCTGACCTGATTTGTTATTTAAAAATGAATCTTCAAAACAGATTTTCTCTCAAAATCTTCTTAAATCTTCAGCCTTTAAACACTCCTACTAATCTGCATCAAATCTGTTTGCAACAGAAAATATCTCCTCCAAGATATTTGCATCCAATAACTCTAACAGCTCTCCCAAAATCCAGCTAATACGCTTAACCCTAAAAACATCTCAAACCTGATGTTTTAATGATCTGCATATCTGATGTCATGACATCGCATGTGACATCAGATTTCAAAACTTCAACAACTTAAACACTTAACATTACCCAATGTTAAGACTCAATGTTAAGACATCACCCAAGTGACATCAACATTGAACAACTTTGTTTTACCAAAATTCTAGCCAATCCAAGAACTAACAATCTCCCCCTTTGGCTAATTTTGGCTAAAACAATCTCTGCAGCATCAGAGACTTCAGCAGCGGATAAAAATTTTAAAACAAACAGCTCCCACTTCAAAATGTTGCACACCACCTATCAACAAAGGGAAAACTCCCCCTCAAAACCAGAACCAGCATAAACAGTTGTTCAACATGCACACTCCCCCTGAACATCTGCACCACACCAGAACTGAGATAGGTCACACTCTACACACAAAGGCTAGGCTAACTCTCCCCCTTTTTAGCCACAATTGGAATTCTTGTACCAGATATGTGATGTTACGTGTGATGTCACAGCAACACACTCTACACACAAAGGCTAGGCTAACTCTCCCACTTTTTAGCCACAATTGGATAATCACCAAACACAATGTCCTGACATAATAAATGACACAGTCAAACACTAAGCTTTCCCCAAACAAAACAAGTTCCAACACCTTGACTGGTCAGGCGATACAAACAATGCTCCTTGTTTGCATTATAAAAACAAGCCTTCTTCCTTCTAGCAGCACCACACAACAACCAAGAATGAGCCAGTCAAACTCCAAAGATGCAGCAAAGAACCTCAAGCAGGAGGACAAGAACCCATATCAACTGAAGAAGAAGAGCAAAACACAGACAACAGCTGGAACTTCTTCAGGAGCAACAAGAACAGGCAAAACATCTGAGACAAGGATGAAGACCATCAAGAAACCTCCAATGCAACAATATGATTTCGATGAAGGAGATGGTGATGAGGACTGGATTACATTTAAAAACTCAGAAGGTTGGGACAGATTGAATAAGAAGAAGAAACAGAACTCTATGTTTAAAGCTTTAGACGAACTAATACTTCCAATCTTGTAAACTTTCTGCAGTTGAATAATTGTTATCTTTAATCACACACATAAGACAACTGCATCCTAACACATCTTCCAACTAATCCTTAGATATGCAACTCCCCAATTTTAAACTATCAAATTGGTTTGCATCTAAGAACTCAGTACAAATATCTGCTAATTGCTTTTCAGTAGCCACATGTTCCAAAGCCACCTTATCTTCAACCAAGTCCTTTATATCAATATGCTTTACCTTACTATTTTGAATAGGATTCTTGGAGATACTCATATCACAGTGCAATGTCATAACATCTTGCTTGACATTGTTTTTAGTCAACAGTTGCTTCATCCAAACAAGTTGAGAGAAACTACTCCCTGCTGCTATGTACTTTGCATTACCATAACCTATAAGCTCAGTCCCTGATCCATGATTGTAATTCTTCTTAGATCTATTCTCATAAAGAGACTTCTCTAGTCCATCAAAAATAGTTGTTTTGTGATTAATGAGGACCAATTTTGCAGCAGCCATCTTGAGAACGATGACATAATTAATACTAATACGCCCAGCAGATAATTTTCCCTTTAGGAACCAAATTTTTGCGGATATGTTGGTATCCTTTAACTCACATTTATCTCTCTCACTTCTTCTATCAGCAATGTCAACAGAATTGAATTCATTGACAAGTCTCTCATAGCACTTGTAAAAACTAGGACCAGTTTCCATCAGCCTAGCAAACTTAATCATATTCGGAGCATCTTTACCAAATTCTTTTTCCAGATTAAGCCCTCTTTGAAAAACATACTTCCACCTTTTTATGAAATGCAAAGGAATGTTATCTAGTGAAGCCTTTTGAATTTTCTCAGAAGTTCTAATAACAACAGCTTTCTTCATATGAGAGATGTCCTTTGGAGGTGACTCAATAGCTTTCCCTTTCCTTGATTTCAGTCTTTTAGCAACCCCAGGAACTACTTTTGCAATCATCTCATTGTCAGACAGATCAACCACTTCAACATTCTTCTTTATTTTAAGGCTAGGATATGTTTCAACCTTAACTCCAACATCTCCATCTTCCAAAACAGAGATTTCCAACCTGTGATGGTTGTCTTGTGAGTTATCAGTCTGCTTATCATCTTGATTCCAAAACTTCTTAAAATCACCACTACCAGCACCCATATCTTCAGAGAAACCGTCATTACTCTTCATATCTGAGTGATCATCCTCTATGACTTAGGTTCCTCAAGATTTCCTGTGAACAATTGCATAACACCAGGTTGTTTGGTGATCCTTCTGATGTCACAGTCAGATGTCATAACACCATCCTCAACATCACTTGATGAGTTGAACTCTTGAGGTACCCATTGATAGCAATTATCTCTGGATCTGACTCCCTTCATAACTACCTCATTCTTCTCATTAGTCACCAAACACTCATCCTTAGTGTAGCTGACCTTGTGTCCTTCATCACAAAGCTGACTTATGCTAAACAAATTAGCACTCAAACCTTTGACAAGAAGCACATTGTCAAGATCGGGTCCATCATGACACTTCACTTTTCCAACACCTTTTACCACCCCTTTCTCTCCATTTCCAAAAGTAACATCAATTGAGGAGCAAGAATTGACATCCACCAATTGGTTTTTGAATCTAGTCATGTGCTTTGAACAGCCACTGTCAAAGTACCATTCATCCTTAGCAGAGTGTCTATCTGAAATGTGAGCCAATAGACATGTAACCTCAGCTTTAGGAACCCACTGTTTAACAACCTTGGGCATGTTATCCTTCTGTCTAGGTTGAGGGATAGACTTGGGATAACCATGAAGCTTGAAGCAAGAAAATTGCATATGGCCAAATCTTCCACAATAAAAGCACCTTACTCTTTCTTCTCTGAAGTTGTTAAACTTCCTGCCACCTTGATGATGAAACTGCTGTGGCTGCTATCCATAGTACTGGTGCTGTTTTCTTCCATAGTTTGCCTATCTCCTGTAGTGAGGATTTTGTCTCTTAGGCTGTCTTCTATGGTGATGTGGCTTCCTTCTTCCATAATAATGAGGCACAACATTATTATATTCAAAGCCATACGTATTCCCCTGATGTTGAGACATCTGATGGAACATGTTAAACCTAGGAGCCTGCATACTCCTATGGTATTGAGAAGGCATATACTGCCTGGCTCCAGAAGTATGTACCTTCCTATGATGAGGACCATGAGCATACCTTTTCCCAACATTTTGAGGTTGTTGGTGAGCAACCTGCTTGGGTTTAAGATTATGTCTCTTTTTGTTATGTTGAGACATTGGTTGAGACATGTCCTTTTTGGTTCCTGAAGTACTAGCTTCAGCAGAAACCTTCTCCTCAACAACAAATCCTAAGCCAGATTTGTCTCCTGCTACCTTTTCTTCCTGAAGGATCTTATCAAGAGTATCAGATCCACTGTTTAACATTCTAACAGATTTTGTCATTTGATCAAGTTGAGATTTAACCAACAAGACTTCATTTTCAAGATCAGCTTTAACAGTCTCAAGCTGAACAATTTATTTCTTTTGTTTCTCACTTAATTGACAAACCTCTGAACTCCTCAGACATAACTCTTGATAGGAGGCTGCTAACTCCTCAAAAGTCAGTTCCTCATCACTTGATTCTCCATCAGACACACATGTCCCTGTCAATGCTCTGACATGCTTGGCTGACTCTTCTTTACTTTCACTGTCAGTATCAGACCAAGAAACAGTCATGCCCTTCTTCTGCTTCTTAAGGAATGTAGGACATTCTTTCTTGACATGCCCATAACCTTCACACTCAAAGCATTGGATCCCTTTGTCTTGAGCAGTCTTTTCTTCATCCTTTTCTTTTGACTTGCTGATGTCAGAGGAGATGTTCTTAACATTAGGTTTGTAGTTTCTATTCATTCTCTTGAACACCTTGTTGAACTGTCTTCCTAGCATAGCAATAGCCTGAGATAGCTCCTCCTGAGATTTAGCACCATTCCCTTTCTTCTCTTCTTGAGTATTAGATACCAAGGATATACTCTTGGTCTTCTTTTCAGGTTCCTCTTCATTCAACCCTAACTCAAAAGTTTGAAGAGATCCAATTAGCTCATCAACTCTCATTTTGCTGATGTTTTGAGCTTCTTCAATTGCAGTCACCTTCATCTTATATCTCTTGGGAAGGGATCTAAGGATTTTCCTCACCAGCTTTTCTTCAGTCATCTTCTCTCCAACAGTACTAGAGGCATTAGACAGCTCAAGAATACTCATATGAAAGTCGTGAATAGTTTCATCTTCCTTCATCTTTAGACTTTCAAACTTTGATGTCAGAAGTTGAAGTCTTGACATCTTAACCTTTGAAGTTCCTTCATGAGTAGTCTTCAAGATGTCCCAAGCTTCCTTAGCAACTTCACAGGTATTGATCAACCTGAATATGTTCTTATCAACTCCATTGAAAATAGCATTTAAAGTTTTGGAATTACCAAGGGCAAGCTCATCTTCTTCCTTGGTCCATTCTTCTTCAGGTTTCAGTTTTGAGCTGCCTTCTTTTTCTTTCCCAGCATCATCTTTCTCAACAACAACAGGTGTTTTCCATTCTTTTATGATAGCCTTCCAAGACCTGCTGTCCAAGGATTTCAAAAAGGTAATCATCCTTGGTTTCCAATAATCATAATTAGAGTCATCCAAAATAGGGGGTCTATTCACAAATCCACCAACTTCCTTGTCCATCTTTACCAGAAAGTATCAGCCCTAGATCTCACCCAGATGCAGAGCAGGATGCCTGCTCTGATACCAATTGAAATTCTGGTACCAGATATGTGATGTTACGTGTGATGTCACAACAACACACTCTGCAATGGACAATATAACACAACAGAAAAGACACAAAGAATTGTTCACCCAGTTCAGTTAAACAACTTACTCTAGGGGCTACCAAGCCAAGGATGAATTTCACTATCAGTAGAATTAATTTACAGACTCAACAACCCAGTTGACATCTCCTAAACTTAATCACTACTTAATGAACCTTCTACCTAAGAGACCACTTAGGTATGAGAACACTACTCAATCCCTAAATCACTTCAGTGATATAATTCAAAGATCACACACTTTGAAAAACACAACTTGATTCTGCTTCACAGCTTTAATCAAGGACAACTCAAAACAACAACACCAATTCACACTAGAATGGTTTACAACACATACACGAAGACACAAATGACTCTCAGTCTTTAGCTCTCTTTCTTCGTTACTTTTCCTTCAGGATTGATGCGCTTTATATAGCTATTTGATTTGGGCTTGGACCTGCTACAATATCTGACCTGATTTGTTATTTAAAACTGAATCTTCAAAACAGATTTTCTCTCAAAATCTTCTTAAATCTTCAGCCTTTAAACACTCCTACAAATCTGCATCAAATCTGTTTGCAACAGAAAATATCTCCTCCAAGATATTTGCATCCAATAACTCTAACAGCTCTCCCAAAATCCAGCTAATACGCTTAACCCTAAAAACATCTCAAACCTGATGTTTTAATGATCTACATATCTGATGTCATGACATCGCATGTGACATCAGACTTCAAAACTTCAACAACTTAAACACTTAACATTATCCAATGTTAAGACTCAATGTTAAGACATCACCCAAGTGACATCAACATTGAACAACTTTGTTTTACCAAAATTCTATCCAATCCAAGAACTAACACTTCTCATAAGAAGACTCCATTTGTTTTGTTTTTGAGGATGATCTTCTCATAAGAAGGTTCTTGATCTTACCTTGCTTCCTTGGATGATCTTTTCATTAGAAAGACTCCAGTTTTTTCAATTGTATTCTTCTCCTTTTAGGTCATATATGAACCTGAAATCCAGTGATTACTGGCATTGTTTACAAATCCAATCATTATTGGTACCTAGAGTCCAGCGATTACTAGCATTGTTTGCCGAAAGTCCAATCATTATCAGCACCCCTATTCAATTTTGTTTGATACCGGAAGTTTGCTTACAACCGACATTCCCTTGAAAATCCGGTAGTTACCAGCATAGAACTGTCAAGAGCCGTTTGTTACCTTTTCTTATGGTCTAAGTCCATTTCTTTTGATGTGCACAGAGTTGTGTTGTCCCTGTCTCTTTCTTGGCGTTTCTTGAAGATCCTATTTGAACTCTTCAGTCGGTGAAATTCCCAGGAAATCTTTTTGTTTGATTTTCTTATCAGAGGTCAGCCTTCTGTTCAAATTGATCCCCAAAAATGATCATTCTCCTTTCTGGTTTTATCCCCAGTAAAGGGTTTGTCTACCCATCTTTGTTTGAGTGTCATCTGGTCACATCTGAACCGGTTGATTAACCTCTCTGGATTTTCCCCAGTGGAACTATTTGTCTTGACTCTATCTCCAGTGAGAATCTTTGCTTCTAAAGTGGTACTTAGTCACATTTGAACTTGGTATTCGATCACTTTAGACTTCCCCAGTTTATTCCTTTCCCCAGTGTTTTCTTGGTCTTCCCCGGTGAGTTTTTACCCTGGGTTTGTTGACATGTTTCCTTTTTGTTTCCTGTTTTGTTTGCGTTTTGCATCAACATGGCATCATTTCACCATACTAGAGTTCATGGCATGTCAGCATTTGCATAGTTTCTTTTGTCCATAGCATAGTATATCATTGCATTTAAGGGCAAAATTTTAGTTTATCTATATTTAAATATCTTTCACCATGATTTCACGAGGATTATCATCACTCATGTCATCCAGTGAAGATATTTAAATAGGGGCAACTGTCATACCCCAAATTTTACCCTTAGATTCTTTGATATTTCGCATATCATTCTAGGTCAATCATTCATGCATAACTAACCAATTCATCAAACTTTGTTTGTTTTGTTTCATTTATGAATCAGGTTTTATTTCAAGAGGCTTCAAGGGCGGATCAATCAAGGTTTTGGAGGGATCATTAGACCAAGCAAGTTTCTCATTCTCCTAAGATACCTACTCCCCTAAATAATCCAATGTAATTTGGTTTCATCACAAATTCTCCGAGTCTCAAGTCTTGTAAGATTGAATCGAGGATCAGGCAAAGTCATCAAGTCAAAGGTGTGCGGTGTGGTTTGAAATTCAGTGGAATTTGACCTGATCTTAGTCAAAGAAGTGGTTGGTTTAGTATCAAGTTATCAGGTTATGGAAAAGGCAGTTTGTTTCGTGGTTGAGGAATCATCAGAGCCAATTCATTTTCAATTAGGGTTTTGGTGCAGTAGCCCCGTTCATGTCTCAGGTCATCTATGTCATTGGCTATTTTGACGATAAATGTGGATTGAATTCTAGTGCTTCTGTTTGAAGATTCAGATCAGGGTTTAGTGCAAAGTCCAAGTTCATCTGATGAAGTCAAGTTGTAAGAGCTATCAAAGTTCAAGGTGTTCAGTCAGCACTTCAAGTCCTAATCATGGGGTTCATTTTTCTTTTCAAAGGAATATTCAAGCTCTGTCCAATCAAAGTCCATTCAAATAAGTTCAAGCTTTACTTTCAAGTTTATCTTTAGTCTTTCAAATCCCATCCATTTCCAACTTCATTTAATTTTTTTAACTGTCAAGTTCCCTTTTCAATTTCTTTCAATTTCTATTTCTATCCTATTCAAATTTCATTTTCAAGTTCCTTCTAAGTTTAATATTCATTTTAGGTTCGTCTTAATTTTCAAACTCATGTCCCTCCAAATTCATTCAAAAGTCAATTCCAAATGTTTTTCAATTCACCCTTTTCATTCAAGTTGCTTTCTCAAGTCTATGATGAGTCTCATTTGGCCAAGTCAGGGTCAATATTCAAATGTCAAGTGCAATCCATACTTATTTTTTATTTGAATCCTTCACATATAAATTTCCTTCATTCATACCCGAGACATATCACTTGTAAGCCTTTCCATACATGAATTTACTAAGTGTGTTTTATTGATTCAAATATTATGTTGCAAGAAAAATCAAGGAAATTCCTAAGTATCCTACATGAATTTGGAAGTTTTATGAGTACACTCATTAAGCAAAGAAAGATGCATATTGTAGCCTAAGGTTTGTACATAGCTGATGTGAAAAGGAGAGAAATAGGAGTAGCAAGGTCATGCTGCTACATTTGGAAAAGTTTCAATAACACGCAAGTCCACTTTCCAGCCTGTCCACTGCTACAACAAAACTTTACACTCCAAAAATCCCTACTGCACAGGTCCTACACCACGCCATCTCCACACTATTTCTATGCTAATTCCGGCACAATTTTTCTGCCACATGCCAACCTTATACGGATCACTGGTCCCACAAAGCCACAGGAATAACCAACTGTAGCGGGCGATTTTGGAAGTGGTTCTTAAGCACTATCGTTCTGGGGTACTACAGGTCGATTCATTTTTTATCCTATTTAGCTAATTAAGGAAGGGAAATAGATGTCTCCAATTAACCCTGCTTGCATACTAAGTTTAAACAGAGGTCTGTTAGGTTACAGATGCTATTAGGATGTGGGTATCTCTCTGGTTATTTTGTTGAGAACACAGTATCTAGGCTATTGGTAGGATGTTGGGACTGATGCCTTTTGATTGATGTATGAGGGTATGGGATTTTGGTTTTTTTTATTAGTATGCTCGCTAAGATTTTTTTTCAATCTTATGCCTACGTATTCCCGTTTGACGAAACAGGGAAATCAGAGCGATCGTAGTTCCTCCTATTCTATGGGAGGAAAAGGTTGTTTTGGTGTCTTGTTCAAAGCCCAAGACGTGAAGCTAAAGAGAGTATATGTATATTTTTCAAAGCCCAATATGTGAAGCTGAAGAGTTTATTTGTATCTTGTTCAAAGCCCAAGATGTGAAGCTAAAGGGTTTTTAGAGAGAATTTGTCATCTCTAAAAAGGAGTTGTTGATGTTTGTATATTGTGGCGAGGCACGGCTTTGATGCTAAAAGGTTGATTGACTCAACCAGGGTTGTCCTTATACAAAGCCTAAGAGGAGGTCGTTGACCCAACAAGAGGGTGTTTACATATGTGCCTTGTATGAAGCCCAAGACGGAGGTGAAAGGTGTTTTTGACCCAACAAGAGGATCTTTTATACTCAACAAGAGAGTGTTTTGCTGCCTCGTACAAAGCCCGAGATAGAGGCTGAAAGGGAATTGACTCAACAAGAGAGCCTTTTATACTCAACTAGAGAGTGGTTTATATCTCGTACGAAGCCCGAGAAGGAGGCTAAAGGGGAATTGACTCAACAAGAGAGTCTTTTATACTCAACAAGAGAGTGTTTTATATCTCGTACGAAGCCCGAGATGGAGGCTAAAGGTGTTTGACTCAACAAGAGAGTCTTTTATACTCAATAAGAGAGTGTTTTGTATCTCGTACGAAGCCCGAGATGGAGGCTGAAAGTGTTTGACTCAACAAGAGAGTCTTTTATACTCAACAAGAGAGTGTTTTACTGTCTCGTACAAAGCCCGAGATAGAGGCTGAAAGGGAATTGACTCAACAAGAGAGTCTTTTATACTCAACAAGAGAGTGGTTTATATCTCGTACGAAGCCCGAGATGGAGGCTAAAGGGGAATTGACTCAACAAGAGAGTCTTTTATACTCAACAAGAGAGTGTTTTATATCTCATACGAAGCCCGAGATGGAGGCTAAAGGTGTTTGACTCAACAAGAGAGTCTTTTATACTCAACAAGAGAGTGTTTTGTATCTCGTACGAAGCCCGAGATGGAGGCTGAAAGTGTTTGACTCAACAAGAGAGTCTTTTATACTCAACAAGAGAGTGTTTTATATCTCGTACGAAGCCCGAGATGGAGGCTGAAAGTGTTTGTGACCCAATAAGAGGGTCTTTTATACTCAACAAGAGAGTGTGGGGGGAATCATTGTACATAGCCCAAGAGGATGTTGTTTATGCTGGTAACTCTTTCAGTTTAGTGACAGGTCCAGTATGTTGGATAAAAGAGAAAATCAGTTCTTATAAAGAGACTAATTAAAGGTAAGGTTGTACTTTGGTACTGATCGGAATATCGGGTTTATTCCCTATTCTTTAAGGAAATGGGAAATCCAAAGGGTATTGAGACTGTCTAAGTCTACTGGTGTTTTGAGAAATCGATTCTCGGATAAGTGAATGATCTTTGTATGATGCCCAAGAGAAGGCTGGTATGTTAAGGGATGAAGGTCAACCCATTAACTGGTCTGACACTTGACTCAGAAAGACAGCTCTAGCAAATTGATGACTAGGTTATATTCATATACCTGTAGAGGTCTCTGGGTCCTTGTACTAAGCCCAAGAGAAGGCATGAGAGCTTTTAAGAAGCCGAAGGGTCCTTGTACAATGCCCAAGAGGAGGCGGGGATGCTTTTAGGAAGCCTGTGGGTCCCAAAACCACTAGAAGTTCAAGACATGCTATTCACAGAGAATAGATCAAGCCAGGAAAGTTCTAGGATTTGGAAGAAACTCAAGAGATGCCATTCACAGAGAAAAGATCATCTCTGGGGAATTAGAGTTTCTTTGACAATTTCTAAGGGTGACAGTCTGAGAAAAGGTTCACCTCGAATACTGCCTTTCTCTTTGTTCCATATTATTTAACCCCAAGAGGAGGGAAGACTGTGTCTGGTAATCCTATGGGGATCTAGTTTTGTTTGTATTTAAGAGTGACCAACGGGCTTTACCTAGTGCTAGACGTAGTTGTCTGGGAAAACTCTAAATAACTTTACTAGTATTACACAGTGGATATTTCACAAGTATATAAAATTTTGTGAAAGAAGACTTACATTGAGCATCCCCACAATACAGTTATATATATATATATATATATATATATATATGAAAGCGGATAAAGAAAGCGGGTAAACACTTACTCGGTTGTAGAGCTTCCATGATGTTTGGTTAGTTGTTCAACAAAGAAAGATTTGGTAACAATATTATATTCAAAATTAAAGGAGAAAGTGCTTTGAAAAAGATTATTTGGGCTTATAGCTCAAGGAGAGGCCCAAGGGTTTTATCAGTGATTGCACTGTTGTTTTGAACTTGTACAGGGACTTATACAAGTGACTGAGGCCCAAAAAGGTTTTTTGTACAAAGGGATGGGTCTTATGCTCTCTCAAGAGGCCCAAAAGTTTATTTTTATACAAGTTGTGGGGCTTACAGCTCAAGGAGAGGCCCGGGTAATTTGATTTTTGAACTGGCGATCGCGCCGAGATTTTCTTTTAACGCCGAGGGACTTATACAAGTGACTGAGGCCCAAAAAGGTTTTGGTTAAAAGGGGATTGGGTCTTACACTCTATTAGAGGCCGAAAAATGTTTTTAAAAGAAAAAATGGGGCTTACAACTCAAGGAGAGGCCCAGAGGGTTTCGTTTTGAACTGGCGACGATCGCGCCGAACATTTGAAATACAACGGAACTTATACAACATTTGAGGCCCAATAAGGTTTGTATTTACAAAGGATTGGGTCTTACACTCTATTAGAGGCCCAAAAGTGTTTGAAAAAGTTTGATGAGGGTTGAATTAATCAAAAACCCTAATTTGTTTTCGAAATATATTTTAATTGAATAAAAATTCAATTAAAATGATCAAAATTGTTAAACATGTGTAAAAACAAATTGTGATCTTGGATCAAGGTTTCAAAAATCATGTTTATATCCACAAAATGATTGGAAATCAAATAAGTTTGGAAAATCAAGGGAGAAAAAATATTTTTAATTTTGAAAAACAAATAAAATATTAATTCTTTGCAAAAATATCAAGTATATGAAATAAATAATATTTTTGGGATTTTTTTGGTAAAATAAAATATTTTAATATTTTTGTGAATTATTAAAAAAAGAATCAACTCAAAATCATTAAAACTCAAAGAGAAATTAATTTTTGAATCCATTAAATAAAATTACAAAATTCAAATTTTGAATTTCCAAAAAGGGCGCCAAGAACAAGGGCAAGAACACGCGCCACCCTCTGTTTCTGTAGATTTGCGTTTTCTATCCAATCTCACTGAATACTTGATTATATCATGCAATCTACATATCAATCTACTCGTTTTCACCTCACGATCATGTCTATGGTCTTTAATTTCATTTATTTTTAGCATGGAATAAGAAATCAAAGAGAAACCTCAAGAACCCTAAAATTTGCATGAAGGTTCAGAAATTCCATACACGATTCAAACAAAGAAATTGATTGAGGGTAAACACTCTATGCATGATTATGAACATAGGGCCAAATTATTGTGCAGCAAAAAATGCATGGATCATAGAGTTAGAAGAGCTCATACTTACCTCTTGCAGCTGGTGATCGTGTTTTGTGTTAGAGGTGTTACAGCTTGGTTCCAATGATTTGCACAGCTTCCTTAGGTGTTATGGAGTGTGCCTGGATGCTTGGACTTGATTGGAAATGGTTGGATCACTTCATGGCATCTCAACTGCAACTTGGTTAAAACCCTGAGCAGTTGGCTAGTGATTCTGAGAAATCAGTGTTCTAGTTGTGGTTTAAGTGTTTGGATCACTTCTATATGATGTTGGGGTGTGTGTGTGTGATTGGTTTGGTTGGAATAGCTCTCAAACTCAAAACCCGATAGTGACTTGCTTTGGAAGGCAATTTCAGAGTGAAGGAAGACATTTTGAGGAAAGCATCTGTTTGATGGCTTTGGTGTACTCAAACTGATCATAAATGAGCTCTATTTATAGTAGAGCAAGTTTGTTTTACAAGCAATAGTGAATGGCAACTGCTGCAGAGGTTTGGCCAATGTTGAACAATGAGAATCCAAGTCTCCTCTAGCCATTGACTAGAGGTTAGGGCACAGGCTGCTGGTTCCCTTGGTCTTGGATAAGTCTTGACTGAATTCAGTTGGGAATGGCTCAGTCCATGCCACCTTGGCGCATCCATTGAATGCTCCAAAACAAAATTGGAGTCTTGTCCCCTCTTTAGGGATTTCTAGGTTTGGCATGCTACTTTTGGTTCCAAGGACTTGGGAGGCTTGGGATCAGAGTTGGTTCCTCCTTGGTCTCCCCTTGAGGTGTTCAGATGGATAAGTGTGTTTATCATTTGCGCAAATTTGGCAAATCGAGAAAAATGCACAAATATGCCTTGCCATGACAGTTTGCAGCAAGGCGTATTGCCATTGTCATATCTCATGGCTCAAGTGGAATTTGATGGAGTTCTTAGCCATTTTGGAAAGCCCTCATATGATACAACAACTGTTTGATCATAGTTGGTTTTGATACCTTTTGGATCCAAGTGAAAAATGTCCCGACATTTGGAAAAAAGTGAAGGCAGATTCTGACTTAGTGAAAATTTCACTAAGTGTTGGAAAAAAGTGACATTTTCACTTTTCTTGATTTTGATCATTCCATAACTTAAAATCCATGAGGAATTGGAATGAGTTCAGTTTGAATCTTTTGTAGAGGGAAATGAGAGCTACAAATCCATCTTTGAATGAGGAAAAATGGCCTTGTGGTTTAGGAGTTATGATCCTCCAAAGTTGGTACCCTTGCCACTTTATTCCATAACTTAGAAAATTTCTAAGTTTTTTATGGTTACCCCTTTTACAAGTTAACCCATTTTCTTTGGTTTTTCTTGATGAATGATGATTCAAATCACACATTAACATCATTTTAGGGTTAAGGGACCATAATTGTGAAAAATCTCAAAAAGTCAAAGTTGACTTTTATGCACAGTTGACTTTTTGCCAGATGAATTCCAAACTGTGCGATCCTCTGTGAAATCAAGTCCTTGACTTAAATCAAACTTGATGGATTTATTCCATAGGTGTTATAGGGTGTATTGACTTATGTCCCAAGGTTTGGGAGCATGTCCTGATCAAAAGTCAAAGGTACAGTTGACTTTTCCCGCGAAACCCTAATTGTGATCCAGATGAAATTGAAACTTGTTGATCAAGCTTCTTGGATCAATCCATTGTTGCAAATGGATCAATGTAGTGTGTTAGAGACCCTCAAATACTCTCTTGAGGTCTTGGCTCATGATTTGTCCCAAAATTCAACTTAGGGGTGAATTAGGTCAAGAAACCCTAATTCCTGATTTTTTATGAAGGCATCCCCTGAGGCCAAATTGACTTGATGGTTGGGGGTCCAAGAGGTCCCATGGAGTATTTTAGTTTATGCTTTGAAGCATTGGCTCATGCCCAGAGGAAAGTTTCCCTGGAGGCCCTGGTCGACCAAAACCCTAATTTGGTGACACTGATGATCTTGAGGCTTAATCCACTTGGAATGCTGCAGCCTTGTGCATGATTCTTGATGTGGGAGTCCTCTTGATCCATTGTGGATGTTTGAGAGGCTAGACAAGTTGAGGGTCATGTCATTCCTTGATTGATCCTTTGTCTAAGAGCTCTGAGAGGGCCTGAAACCCTAATTCTTTGTTGTAGTGAATGCTCAACCATCTTTGGGGAAACTAGCGAGTATGAAAGGTCATCCATATTGTGATGATGATTTACACAATGATGGGAAATCTTAGTGGTCAAAATTTGGGGTATGACACCAACGCACTGCTGCAAAAAAAAACATTTCACCAAAACGTGAAAATCAGACCTCACTCTTCAACTTGTACGTTCCAACTCTACAAAATCACTACACAACAACAGGACAACGATTTCTTTTAACAATTAAAAAGCACAAGAACAAGTGAATAAAGGAGGAGGACCTTCTCATTTTCTCCTCAGCCCTGAGTTCTTTATCTGTAGCGTACAACCATTAAAAACAAGAAAAACTCGCCAACAATCTCCTTATTCTTCATAACCTCTTCAAACCATTCTACAATAGAATAACAATCTTCAATCATTCTCCAACATTCTTCTATTCCACCCTTCATCAATAAGACCACCGTTTTCAAATCACTCAAAACCTTCCTCACCTTAAATACCCGTCACTTTTCTTAAAATCAACAACTCAAACATCACGACCAGAAAACCCAAATTCCCAACCAGAAAATCGAACCAGAAAGAAACTCAGAAACCAAATCTGGACCAAAAAATCATAAACCTAGTGATTGAAGTGAAATCGTGAAAGCGAGTGAGAGAGGATTCAAGAAATCATTTTCAACCCTGAATCGAACAAAAACCTTGAACCTGTATTCAAATCGCGGCGAGACAAATGGTCGGAACTCATCGTTATGTTGTCGTTGTGAATCTGAATTCATCTTCGAAGGTGGTCTGTGTTGATTCACTGCGTTTTCTTTGGTTTCTCTCTGATATTAAAAATCATGTGGTTTTTATTTTAAATTTTTTGTTGTTGTTGGTATTTGAAGATTTGACCGTGTTAGAGATTCAGTGTTACACAACCTAGTGATTCTTTTTGAAGGCCATTGTGTTATTGGCGGATTGGAGCATGAGGCCCTTGTTGAACTTCTATTCACCACCACTTTTTTTATCTACCATGCCTTAGTTTTTGACAGGAGGATGGGTTTTTTGAAGCCCATATGATTCCTGAGTTTTGTGTTCATACACCCATCTATAATCCAGTGCCCCCTATTTCCCTTTATTGTATTATTTGTTTGTTTTTTTTTAACATCTCATTTTCTTAAATTTTTTTTTCATTATTGTTTTTTTTGTGATTCACCTCATTTAGTTCTTTATTTCTTTTCCATTTCGATTTCATTTTCAACTTGATTTTTTTTGGGTCGATGATATAACAAAAGTCATGATTGGTTGATTTCAAATCAATGAAAATCTTTATAAATATGAGGCCACTTTCTTTCTTGTTTTTTCGATTCTATTTTATTGGTCAATAAAAGTCTAACATCATAGATTATCGATTTCTCGATTTAAAGTCTTGATTAAGACGACACCATTTTGATTTCATTTCGATTTTCATTTCATTTCACTTTATCTTCTTCTATTTTCTCTTTTTTTATCGATGAAGTATTTCTATTCACAAATGTCGATTGTTGAAGTGATTAACCTTCATTATTTCAAATCTGTAGTGAGTGAATCAAGATCACTTTCTATACTTTGGGGTCGTGATAGGTTACCTTCGAGTAATCGACGAAATTTTGTGATTAAGACGAGATTTTCACCTTTTCTTTTCGTGTGGCACGATTCCTTTGGAGAATGATCCTCAATATCATTTCTCTATCGTGTTTTAGCACATAGATCAATTGTGTGACCTCCTATAGCATGGTCTTCCTCATAGATCGTGCTACGATGGTTTAGCACCACATTAGGCCCGATTCATACGATTAACAATAAACCACTAACTTTAATTTCTGACCATATGGCACTGTTCATATTTGTGTTGTCATCTTGTTCATAACATATAAAAATACACAAAAACACCATAAAAATATCGAAACAATAAAAGATTTAATTGGTGGACTGTAGTTAATGTCTCGAGCTTAGGAGTGAGGACTTAGATTTAGGACCCATTGCCCTATGCTCTTGGAGTTGAGATTAGGAGACTTTGGACCTGTTGAGTTGCTTTGTCTATATCAGGAATTTTCTGTATGCAGGATATTTTGTTTCATCTGATTGCTTGGCTCGCTATAGGCTCACCAGTCAAATAAAAGAGAATGCTTGTCATGCACCATCTTTTGGTTAGAACTTTCCATCTTTTACTATTTGCTTGATGCATGTTCTTGATTCTGTTTGATGTATGCTTTCATGATACTTGTGTTGATGCTTGTTTGACTTTGTTCTTGAGCATTTTGGCATGTTGAGCATGATATGATGTAATTTCTGTCATTCTTGTCTTGTCATTACATTTGAATCATTTGGCTTTGATATTTTGATTGTTATCATCTTCATCTTAAAGTTTCTCTTTCCAACACTTGTTCTTACATGTGGTTTGTCCCTCATTCCAAAGGAAAGTTATCTTGTTGACTTATCAGTCACTTGCTATTAGCTTAGACTTTTCCCTTTTCATCTCCTTGACCTCTTTAGGATCATCTCCCTTGGCCCTATTAGAGCCACTTCTTCATTCTCTAATCTAGTTGTAGGTTAGGGTTTTTTAACCCAATGTAAGTACTATCATTATAGATACTTACTTTTCTTTCTTGGCCTCATGAGAGCCTTTTTATTTCATGACTTAGATTTAAGTTAGATTTTTTGAACTCTATGTGGATACCATCATGATGCGTATTCATTTCCCCTTTTTTTTACTTTGTTTAAAGTTGATCTTTAGGATTAGTTTTTTCAACTTAGACTTAGAGAGTTCTTTAACTCTATGTGAGTATCATGATCATGAATACTCATTCCCTCTTGGAAGCTTGATCATTATCAAGAGTTCCTTGCCCGTAGTTAGGTGAACTACGAATGCTCTGATTCCTCTTTCCTAATTAGGATACGTAGGCACAAGATGCGATATCTTGTCAAGCCATTTTGCCTTACAACATAGACTTAGAGAGTTCTTTAACTCTATGTGAGTTTCATGATCATGAATACGCATTCCCTCTTGGAACCTTGATCATTATCAAGAGTTCCTCGCCCGTAGTTAGGAGAACTACGAATGCTCTGATTCCATCCTAGTTAGGATACATAGGCACGAGATGCGACGTCTTGGCGAGCATACTTAGTGTATGTACCCCTAGGTCTTTACCATTAGGTTTTTACCTTTAGTATTTTGGTCTTTATCATAGGCCTTTACCTTTAGCCTTAGTATAGATCCCTTAGCAAGGAAACAATAGTATAACACAAATACAAACAAGAGGTTCCTGTAGAGTACTACAGATATCTAGGATGATATCACCTTCCCTAGGTATAACCAACCCCCGAACCTTAGATCTTTAGCTGCGTTGTTACATAGCACAATTAGGGTTTTCTTCGATCTTTACCCTTTCCTTTGGATAAATCAAAGTTCGGTGGTGAATTTCAAAGTTTTGTGATTCAAGTTAATTAATAGCTTGATATCTGATTCTCACTGCAACACTTTTCATGTAATATTGGAGAGCATTAAAAAATAGCAGCAATCAAATAGAACAAAAGAAATCAGAGGCACACACAACGAAAATAAAAAATCATAATCACACATATAGAAATGAACTCTCTCACGGCAAGAAAATCACATACAGAGAAATAAACTCTCTCACAGCAAGACACAAAAACTTCTAAAACAACTAAAGCACCTTGTCATGACATCATGTCTAGCATCACATCCATAGCAGGAACCTACGCACACAAAACACCACACTACCAAACTCTCCCTGAATTGCATGATCAACAATTCAGATACAGAAAACACTCCCCCTGTCACATAGAACCACATCTACCCCCCGTAAGAGAGCAACCAACACACTAAAGGAAATTCTCTAGAAAACATACTAATTACTCCCCCTTTTAGCCACAAATTAGTCAAAACAACCCTACATTCACCAGGAGCAAAAAATAACCTCTGTAGCAGATATAGACCCAAAAAAAATAGGGCATAACAGATGCCAGCACTGCTATCTATTTCCTCATATTTATCACCACCTCACCAGATGTCACAACATTGTTTGGGACATGTGTCCCTGCAAACAACTTATAGTGCAAAGAAAGTGAAGATTTCCTCTTACAAGCAACATCGGAGCTGACCAAAATACCAGGGTCCTGACTTAGAATAACATCATTATCAGTCACTTCCACCTCATCTTGCTCCTCCTCGCTTCTACCAATAAGCCTATTGATAATTTCAGGAGAAAACTCCACACATTTATCTCTGTCATAAACCTTCATGTACTCCTTGCTCATCTTACAGTTACAGTCCTCAGAAATGTGTACACTGAATTTCTTCACCACCATCCCATAACAGTCACCAATACAAGAAAAAGTCTTCATCAAACTAGCATCCTCAATAAGATTCACCAGCGAATGAAGGGAAGAGAAAGTATTCTTTGCACTCCTCTACACCTATAATTTCTATAAATCCTTAAACGTGCAAATTCCCAATTTTCCCTTTAACTTCTCAAACTGATTTGCATCCAAATCCTTAGTAAATATGTATGTCAGTTGCTTCTTAGTTGCCACATGCTCAAGAGTTACACTTTTGTCCTCAACAAGATCGATAACAAAATGATGATGAATGTCAATATGCTTTGTCCTACTATTTTGAATGGGATTCTTGGATAAATTGATTGCACTCAGATTGTCACAATATAATGTCATGACATCCTGTTTGACATTATATTCCTTTAGCATTTGTTTCTTCCAAATAAATTGAGAGCAACTGCTTCCTGCAGCAATATACTCATCTCAGCTTCCCGGTCTGCATTACAATGCCCTACAAGCATGGAATTTGGACTATGAGAATACAACATTCCATAATCACTAGTACCATTTATGTATTTCAAGATTCTCTTCACTTGATTAATGTGGCTCATTTTAGGTTTAACCTGATATCTAGCACAAACTCCTACAACAAAAGTGATGTCTAGTCTGCTAGCTGCATGATACAGCAGGCTACCAATCATACTCCTGTATAAACTTTGATCGACATAAACACCTTTTTTTATTAGCAGAAGGCATGATGTCTTGAACATCTTGTTTGACATCATACTCAGATTCACTTGAGGGAACTTCCTTTCTTGTCAATGACTTTTTCTTGGTAACAGGGGCCACACTTTTACTCTATCCTTTGTCAGGTCCAACCTTAGTATTTTTCTTGGATGCCTTAGAAGGCTTACTTGTAGACACAACAACCTTCCCCTTTTGTTCCTCAATCTTTTAACAATACCAGGAGCCATTTTCTTTCCTATAGGCTCATCATCAGAATATAGACCATCTACATTGACAATGCCAGTAGACTGATCCTTCTTCACAGCAACACTCACTTCTTTATCTTTAGCAGACATACTATTATCATTACAATCATCTCTTTTACCACCAACAGAATCATCTTCATCCACATTCTCATGAGATTTTTCAGGAGACTCACTCTGAAATTTTTCTTGTGTGGTTTCAACAGGATGATCAGATCGGGTCAAGGATGTTGCGGCATCCTACACAACACCAGACTCAGGGTCAGTAACCAAGATCTTAGAGATAGACATATGAAGACTTGTATTAACAATGTCATTAACAGCAACATTCAAACTAGATTCACTTTGAGTTTCTTCCGCTTTAGGGTTATATATACGCACAGTTTCAAAGGTAACAACATTTGAAACATTTGAAATAGAAACTTTTAAACCAGAAGTATCAACAACACCCACAAAGGCATACCTATTTCCACCAAGTCTTTCAACTTGCATTTGCCTCATTAAGCCCATACGAAAAAGTTCTAAAACTCTGGTCGCAACCTTATGTTGTAACTTTGGCTGTGACATCCTGATTTGCTTCTCAATTTTATACTTACTACAGATTTTACCATCTTCAATTTTGAACTTGGGTAGACCTCTAACAGCTTCTTCAGACATAATCTTTTTCATACCTTTGAGATTCAGATGTCCAAGCTTCTGGTGCCATAACTTTACTTCTTCTTCCTTGGACATTAAACGTGTGGAAGAATAAGTAGTTTCTTGAGGTATTGTTTTATTCGTAGTTAAAGGGGGGTTTTTGTTATCTTCTCCACAGGGAATGTCCTGATATTTGGATGCTTGTCATTCAATAATTTATGGTTTCAAGAAAAAAGATTTTCAAAGTTTTGTTCATAAATTGTCATGTTTTTTTAGTAACAAAGCTTATAAATTCTAAAGTGTTTGAATAATAACGTATATCAAAAGTAGTTTTCATCTACCCTAACTTAAACGTATTCTTTCAATCTTGCATGTGAAGTCGGATGCGATTAATATCATCACATATTCTCTCAACACCGTCTATCTCTAGAACAGCGTCGTGAGAAATATCGTATTCATCGTTACACGGCCTCTCCATATAACAACCAATATAGTAAGCTTTAAGTTCAATACAAAGCGAATATCAACCATAGACCGATCTCTCTAATCTACAAATTGATAGATGAATATTTTAGGTCAAGTTCCACAAAATCTATGTCTAGAGTTTTACAAAACAAGAATGGATCATTAAGGACAAAAATACTCATCATATATTAATCATCACTTGTTCACATATAAGGCCAATCAAAAGAAATACATAAAGTTAAGGTAAACTACCTCTACCTTTGATACAAAGGAAATTAGCTACCCATAACCATGGTAGCTTTCTTTACAAGTCTTGAGAGAAGATGAATGAGCATACACGTCGAAGAATCGAACTCGGATGTGAATCTAGCTTCTATTTGCAAAATATCACTCTTTGGTGAAGAAATGCTGAAAAATGAGTTTTCTAGGTGAAAAATGGGTTATGATCCCCCAAAAGTGTGAAAAGTACTTATATAGCACAACTAAAATCTGTCAAGTTTGCCCAACAAACACTACTTTATGGCACTTGAAGTGCCTCTGAACAGTTAAACCACCCTTGAGGATTTTACAAAGTTCACTCTGCGAGCAATTCTTCGCCCAGCAAACTACTTCGCTACAAGTTCGCATAGCGAACTTATGGTCCTTTAGCTACTGCCTAAAATTTGGGATGGTTCGCTGGTCCTTCGCTGCAACCTCACCCAGCGAACATTCGCTTCAAGTTTGCACAGCGAACTTATGGTCCTTCACTTGTTTTTATTTTATGATTTTTTTTACTATTTTATGCATAAAATCATGATTTTAATGAAAAATAATATTTTAAAAAATGCATTAATAAAAAATACGAAAATTAATAATAAAATGATAAAAAAGATATGTTAATTTTGTGATTTGAAAATAAATAGAAAAGTTAGAAACAAATAAAAGAGAAAAAAAATACTAAAGGTGAGAAAGGTGAGATTTGAACTCGTTGCCTTCTCGGCCTTGTAACTCCTTAAACATGTTATTCTACCAATCATGTCATTTTATTTATTCAAAATAAAGTGGCACTAGAAAGCATATGAAGTGTGGGAAAATTTTGGGGTACGACAGCTAAGTTAAAGTGCATATATATTGTTTAGGAATCCCTTCCACCAACGAAGGTGGCCATGAATTCTACAAAAGCATAGTGTCGTTGAAGGCTTGTAGTTTGAGCCCGCATATAGCGACAACTTCATTTTTTCAAGCACATCATCTTGATGAGTTTAGCATGCATGATATCGCATGAACCCCTCTGTTAATGAGGATTCTTGAGACGTTGAAATCATATATGGTTGCTGTTATCACTAAAGAGAAGATCTTGTTGGGGATGTGACTTAATTTCTCGATGTCCCTGAACTCTAAGATGGGTCTTTTTGAATTCTCATCAATAGATGTTTCTCCTTTCTTATCTACTGCCATAAACTCGACGATATTCCTTTTCAAGGTCCTTATTGCCAGTTTCTTTGGTCGAGGAAACCCTCTAGTGATGGATGTAATTGAGTTGTAGCCTCCAACGAAAGCAATTATGAGATGCTTTCCTCTCCGAACTTCATTTTCATCATCATTGTTATCCTTCCGTTTCTTGGCCTTATTTAAGGCTTCGATTGTTTTCCTTGACGATGATTTGTCTTAGTGGGGGATTTTTTCTTACACGGTGAGTCTTTGCGCCTTATAGATCCCTTGGGGAACCTCGACATTTTTTCTATCGTCTGTCCTTCCTCCCTCTTAGGCATATCGGCCTAATCTCCCCTTCTCAATCAATTCTTCAATGGCGTATTTCAAATGGATGCATTTGCTCATGTTGTGTATGTGGCTTATTTGGAAGCGAAAAAACTTCGGCGTGTTCGTCCTTGTAGATTCTTTAATGAGGTGGTGGTACCTCACCCTGACCTCTTTAAGTTTACTAATTTAATATTGAACACTCTTGTAAAACATTTTCTCTTGAGGTGTTGAATGGGGTGTTAAGATGAGAATCTAGCATGTGGTCCCTAGTGCGCACCTTTGTCTATGTTATAACGACATTTGTTATCTTTGAGTTGCCCACTCGGTAGGTTTCATGCTCATCTGTTTCTTTTTACATCTATGGCCAACCACTTCTCTTCATAATTAATATAGGGTTAAGCTCGAGGGAAAAGGCCATTCATGCTCCACGCGTCCTCTAGCCTTAACTTTTCATGAAACATGCAGTCTGTCATTAATCCTTTCTTGAAGATCCATCATTTCAACTCATCGTTGAACCTTTCTACTTCCACTGCCACTTGTGTGAGCTGGTTAATACATACTCAAAGGGTTTTCTTCTTCATTTGGTGAATTTTGCTGAGAACGACTATTATTTTTAGTTATTGTAACACCCCAAATATACCTCGCACAATTAAATAAATATCAGAGTAAATTAAATCAAATAATATTTAGGATGTCACGCAATTACCACATTTTACTGCTCATTTGATAAGATATTTAACACATGCAATTTATAACAATTATTTATAATAACTATAACAGCTCAACATGCCTGCAAACATCAAACTTTTATTGAATAGCAGAAGCATCAACACAGACAATCATTCATGGCATAACTACGTTTTCAAAATAAACATAAACAACGATAAAACTAGCGATATCCAAAAGTATCTATCAAAACATCAAAGACATAATGTTCCATAACCCCGGTGTTACACATCAGAGCAGACGCCGATTTTAAAAGAAAGACAGAAGACTTCATCTTCCACTCACATCAACTCCTCTACTGCGAGTTATCTGCATTATGCCCATGTAAAGGCATCATTCAAATAGAAGGGGTGAGATATCATAATTATATAAAGGAAAACATGATAATAACAAGTATGAGATCACTACATGCACAACATTCATTCCACAACATACATTCATACAACCAACACAACCAAAATCTAACAAAACAACAAATACAACAAAAATGCAATGCATTAAGACTCACAACTCAACTCAATGCATGTGGTACCTGTCGCACCCTAATTTTTGACCCTAAGATGTCATCTTCATTTGTGCATCTTAGGTCAAACATCTCTGCATTGTCTGAGCTAACCCATATCTTGTAGTTTGTTTCTTTGTGTTCAAATTAGGTCTTCATATCACCACGAAGCTCCCCAATTTGTTTTGAAGCAAGTCAAATCAACAAAAGATCTCCAGTACAAGAACTTTGGAATTAGGATTTTGCTCTGAAGAAATCATTGAGAAATTGACTCTAGCAAGTCAGGATTTGTGTGGTCCACCTACCACTTGAGGTCATTTATGTTCAAGAGACTCCACTCAACGAGAATCCATGCTTCATTGATCCTCAACAGGAAGAATTTGAGCCTCAATCCCACTATACTTCAAAATTAGGGTTCCTGTGACGCTTATCAGCCAACAGCTTTGATTCTTCATCAAGACGATCTCCTAAACCCTAATTGTTGATTCCCGTAGTTTATCAATATCCTCAAGAGTCTCCTAAGACCTCTAGATGGGAAGTAAGAGGCGAACTTACAAGATTTGGCCTCAGTGCATTCACAGTCAGAATTAGGATTTGACTGAAACCCTAATCTTCTGAGATCTTGGTTCAAATGGAGTGTTAATGGTTTTAATCATCATATATTGTCTCATGAAGTACCCAAAGCATCCATATAAAGTTTCGTGAGGTTTCTTGCAAGATAAGTAGGGTTTTGGTCGCGAAAGACTTCGTATATGACATTTTTCCCCTAATAGCCCAATTTGGAATAACCATAACTCCTAAATCGTGCACTCAAATTAAACGACTCAAAGCTCATTGGAAAGCTCTCATCAAGATCTTTAATTCATTCCATATGACTTTTTGTCTAAAAATGCTTAGATTTTGGGTTATGAAGCTTACAAGACATTTTGGCCAAACACTTAGAAAATATTTCAGCACTTTCCTCCACATTTTTCTCCAACTTTGACCTCATTTTTCGCCCATTTCTACTTGGATTCAAGACTTGAGTCCCAAATGAAAGTTGTAGAGCTTGACAAGAGCTTTCCAACCATATATGGAACATCCCAATAGGATAAGCCAAACTCAAGTTATGGTGTTTTAAAGTTAGGTACCTCAAATGTCAAAATTCAATAACTTAGAAATTTTTCTAAGTCCTTTTTCGTTTTCTCATGTGCACGACTTTATGGCCCATTTTCTTATTGTTAAAAGCCTCATTTTAATTACTTTCCAACATCAAACTTGTAGTATTATCCAAGAACTTTCATTTAAACTCAAGAGCATGAAAATTGGATCATTAAGTTGGGAGATATCATGAGAGGAACATAGCCATACGAATTCTATTTTGTACCAAGAACATATCAATTTTGGATTTCAAATCTTATCCTCTCTGCAGAGCTACCAATCCTTTCCCAACTCCACTATATCCTAAAGGCATGCTAAACTTCCATAACCCGTGCAAGACAAGAAAAGCCTACACCATAGCATTCATGTGTTCCCAAAAATTTCTTTTTCTGACTCACAACAGAGATAAGCTGCATGGCCAGCTTTCACTTGGCTCAAGAATGATAGTATCCTGCAGAAGGCATGCTTTTACTGCATCCAAGACTGCAACATACTAGCTCGCCTATAAAAGGGGGCATTGTTCGCATTCATTGGAGAGAGAAAAAAAAACACACGAGGGAACACACAAGAAAATCACCACGCCAACATTAAAACCACTCTGAGAATTTGTTTCCTTTAGAGCACGGGTTAGCTGGGAGGGGGAAGAAATTCCTACTACTTATCTTGGAAACCAGGTAAGTTCCCCAAACCTTCATCTATCATGCTCACATCATATATGCTCTAAACTGTTTGATTGTGTTAGCTACTTTTGATGATTGTTGCTGTTTACCTTGTGCACACAAACATGTATGATGCCCTGCGAAACCTTATTGTTTGAGCTCTGTTAATTTCGAACTGTCATTGTTACTTTGAGCCTAGATGCATGTCATAAATTTGGAGCTTCTAAGACATATTTGAATGATGAGCAATTCAACATGTTCCTACTGACCATGATATTTTAGCTAATAAGCTTGTGAGACTTGTATTTGTGGATTTGCTCCATGGTTCATTCTTGTTAAAAATGTTCAAACCTAGTATATGCGAAGCCAAGCTCATCACCATGGTAAGTGTGTGTTTATTCTAGCAAGGGTGTGCTTATGTTGTAGAGGTGATCTAAGCTTTCATGATTTCTTCATTCTTAAGAAATTTGTCAATTCTGAACTTTGCATTTGCTATCATTATTTGTCACTTTTGATTGTGTTGAATATGCTAAAGATGTTGTCTTGTTTTTTTTGTTACATCTTGATTGAGTAGCTGCTAAAACACATGATTTGCTTGACATGTCGAATTTGGTAAATAAACTAAACTGAATCATTGCTCTTTGGAAATTATGACACAATGACATAATGGTTTTTCTGTTAAAACAAGTCCTACCCTAAGAATCATTAGTGTGCCCCTGTTTCCAGTTTTACCTTGATCATTTTGGCTGATGTGTAGTGTACTGCTTGTGGTCATGTTACTTTCCATTCGAATGAGAAATTTGTCTTGGTGTGCCATTTGAATCATATGCTGCAGTATCATGATCTACATGTCACTTGTTTGCCTATTTTAACTGATGTTTAAGGTTTAAACCTATAGCATGTTTGTTTGTTTTAAATATGTAGTCCATGCTTGTTAAGGTATGTTTTCATGTTTACATTGCCAAAATGTGGAAGTTGATCGTGTATTTCCTTATTTGCTACTAATGTAACTGAACCACCATCCATGCTAATACTCACGAGGTTTCCATATGTACACCATATTTTGTTTTAGCATGTCACTTTGTGTGTCCCTATATGTGTAAGTCCTGGCCAAGTACAATATTTTGTCTTAATGAGAATAGCCATTACTGTCTTATGCTGTTAACTTGTCAAGTATCATGTATGCGCATAACTTGCCCTGCCATGCCATTTATCCTAGACTAGTTTAATTTGTGCATTTTATGGTTGATGTATGGTCCTTGTTATGCATATTACTTTGCTGGTATGTGTTTGAATACAATTGATATTTGTGAATTCAACTTTGCTCTTATTTATCATATGCCAATACTATGCCTGCTACCTTGCTGTGCTAATTGCTTTGAGCCAATTTGAACTATGCACTGATGAGTTAAATGTTAATCTTTTGGAGTTGTTAATCTGAATTGTCAATAAGTCCATTTGTGAAAATATCCCCTTGCCACTGATTCTTGACTTGTGCCTTAACCTTGAGCACACATGGCCAATCTGCATTCTGCTATAACCTCTGCTCTCACTATGCATTGCACATCATATGGTTTTGGTTCCAAGTAAAAGTACTTTGCACTCCTAAGTTATTTAAGTTATCTTTTCTGACCTAAATGAATCAAGTAAATGTTCCACCATGTAAGGTTCACATGAATGCCTCCTTTACTGATTGATAAACAGCATGCTCTATCCTACCATATAATGTTGCTCATGTGTTTGTTTAAACATCTATATGTTCCCCTTTCAAATCTTACCTATAGGATAACATGTTTGTTTGCCAAGCCTTTATGTTGTTTGCTAATCCTTTCATGTGATGGATTTAGAAGTATGCCTTGGTGTGTAACTGGTTTTGCATTGTCTGATGATTTATGTTGTGCTTCATATTCGTGCTACTCAGCATAATATAGGTATATTCTATTGACCTAAATTTCTGGGTGCTCAACCTGTTTCTCTCTTAGTAGTCTTAAAGTCATGTGCTAGCCAAAATCAAAAACCATTATGCTCAAACTAATGTATGCTATTATGTTGTGAACTTTGCTTGATCACACACTCACACCCCAATTGTAAGTTAGCTCATCATCTATGGTTTATGATTCTTTGCTTGTGTTCCTCACTCTATGATAATTACTTGTGAACAACCTTGAGATTGTACAATTTTTGGCTTGCCAATGTATCTTGACAAATTGTTGTTTGCTGAAACCATGTACCGACTATTGTTTCCAATATAGTGTTTGATGTCTCAGCATGTTCATCATTACTCTATCTCACTTTGTACACAATGTACCTATGTTCACTGCTGTTGTTTTACTGTATGTCTTAATTTCCATGATTGCCAGCCCATGACAGATTGTTTCTTGATCTTAAATTCTTGATCGGTGTGCCTTACCATATGATCATCATCAAAAACCCATGTGTGGGACATACTGATATCATCACCTATGTCTTGGATACTTATTTGAACTGTCTTTGTAATATGTTAACTTGCTTGATCGTTTTTTATTTATTTTCACTTTGCTGCACTAGCATCATCACTAGTCACGATTTGAAACACCTTGTGTCTTTGTTTATATGCTTTGTGTATCTTATCATGTGCTAGTCTGAAGCATTGAAACATCGTGTTTCTGAATGTATCAGTTAGAGATGTTCTCAATCATGTTTGCTATATCTGTTCTAAATTTTGTAACGTCTTCATGTTCAAACCCTTGTGGTACCAGTTTGCCTGTGCCTCGTGTGTTAGGATTTAGTGTGAACGAAAGCCATCATAGTGTTCCTTGCTCTTTGTTGTGCATTTTAGAACTTTATTTCATCAGATTAGGTTGTGTTTTGATTGAGTTATGTTGATGTGAACATGGTTGGATGTAACTTGAGTCATGCAGCATGATTTTGGTTGATTTGGGAAAAACTTGCAAAACTCGCTTATATGTAATTAAAGGCGTGTGTATATTGGATGAAACACGCCATCCCAACGGCCACACACATGCACTAAATACCTCCTCTCACTCGCCTTGCACGGGTTCGATCCTGCGGATCAACCCTTTTGTTTTTTTTGCTTTTTTTTACTTCACTTGTTTTCCCACATATACTTGCATTTGTGTCTTATGTTCAGCTGCGTGCGCAGCTCATCTGGTCTCTGTTTTGTGCTGCTGAATCCAAGGGCATGGGTTCAAATCCTATATGGAACATTCCTTTTTTTAGTCAAATTATTTTCTCTTTATCTCACCATTTCTCAAGCTTATAAAAATTCAAAAATATAGTTTATTTATATTTTAGAAAACCTTAGTCTTATAAAAAAACCTAAAAATATTTATTTCCCTAGTTTGTCCCTTAATTATTTATTTTATCATTAATTAATATGTGATGCTTTATTATTGTTAATTATATTTTTAATTGCTAATTGTCGTGTTAGTTTTAATAATTAATTACATCTTAAGTTGTTAACTTCTAATTGTGATATTAATTGTAATTCTTAATCATGTTGTCAAAGTACCAATTTGTGTCTTGATTTTGAATTTGTCACTTTCTAGTTCTAAAGTTTTGGTTAATAGTCAATTTCTAGATGATTAATCGTCCATGTGGTTAATTTTTAATTACCTTGTGTGTTGAAATTGTTAATTTCTATTGTGTTGTCAATTAATCATCCATTCTTGGTTTAATTATCAATACCATTGTTAAGCATCTTTGTTTAATTCTTAAGTCAATATATCTATGTTGGCTTGCCACATCTTTGATTTTTACATGAATATCATGCTTCTAAATTATCACCTTTAACATCATTCTGCATGATTGAGGCATGTTGGTATCATCTTAATC
Source organism: Lathyrus tuberosus (assembly GCA_022829125.1). Taxonomy (NCBI): domain Eukaryota; kingdom Viridiplantae; phylum Streptophyta; class Magnoliopsida; order Fabales; family Fabaceae; genus Lathyrus; species Lathyrus tuberosus. Next base: position 4,421,488 of record JALAZF010000084.1, read on the forward strand.
ATTCTATTTGAAGTATATTGATATACTCTTATGATCATATTCATCTTATCCATACCTTATCACGAAACATATTGCCATCTCCATGCTTATGTTACTTCCATCATATTATCTCATATCAATGTCGTAACTTGTATCATGCCTTACCTCGTTATTTTATCATGTGTATATTTATCATATCTTACTTCTATCTGTATGTTTATTTATTACTGTCTAAACCTTTTCAAAACAATATAAAAATTTCTCGATCCAACGTCGAGTCCATTTTCTACCCATGTAAGTCGATCGCCTCCGTGCATCGCATTCAACCTTTTGGTCACCAGACACAAGTCTAGCATCACTTCGCTAGCACCCTCGCCTAAATAACATAATTTAACCGCATTAATATCCAAAGGAAAATCCCATGCATAATAACCATGTTATTGTGCATGGTGCATATCATTCGCATTCATAATCGTCACCTTAAGATAAGGCAATTAGACAACTTAGGATAGATTTTCTAGGTTAGTCCCCCACAAACTTTGATTTCTTTAATCAAACTTTAGCCTACCAATTTCTCCATACAAGAGAATTAGATGTTAATCATCTCAAAGAAAGGGACATACAATCCCATGCCCCACAACATACAAACATTTTCAAAAAACTGTGGTGGTCTTTCTTAAGATGATGACTCATCTTCTTTTCCTAAACCTTTAAGACATTTAGTATCTTTAATGAAGAACTACAAGTGCTCTGATTCCCTCCTGACAGGATATATAGGCATAAGATGCGATATCTTGTCGAGCACACTTAGGAATAAAAAATTGTAAATCACCTACCCTTTAAACCCTTAGCAAAACAGATGACAAATAACATAAATGAATCAAGAGGTTCCTGTAGAGTACTACAGATATCTAGGATGCTAACACCTTCCCTAGGTATAACCAACCCCCGAACTTAGAATCTTAGTGCATTTGCATTGCATTGTGGGAATTCGGTTTTTCTCCCTTCCTTTGGATAAAATCAAAGACCGGTGGTGACATTAAAAATGCGATCCTAGTTAACCAATAACTATGGTATCCAATTTTCACCGCGACAGTACCATTCGGTTCCTATTTCAGAACCAGATCCCTATTTCAGGATCACAATTCCCGTCAGAATTTCCATAATATCGGTCACGCCCCACACGGGCTCACGACTTCCATGATCGCTCACACCCTACATGGGCACATAATCACCTCAACAACAACAGCATCACGATTCTGCATTTAGAATCCAGATAAGACGCTCACACCCCACATGGACACACGACTTATCTCACAACTCATGCAGCCATGAAATGCATGACAACAACAACAACACCAACAACAACAACAAAAACACCAACAACAACAATATCAACCATCTAGACAATGCATCATGCCACTATAGGCCATAACACAACATGTCATACAGTCCAGCAACAACGACATACAACATAGCAAGCATCCACAAGGCATTTACAGCCATATCACACCACAACATAATGATAATAATTCATTTAACCTAACCAACAGTAGAATTATTCCACTTCTACCACCAAAACTATTTTTAGACTAAAGTTCAACACGTCAGCTTCCCTACACTTCGAACAGCACTCGAATCGGACTCCCGAAACAAAAGTTATGAATTTTTATAGATTTTCAAACACTGGTCTCAGTGTAATCGATTACCCCAAATGAGGTAACCGCTTACACCCATGGTAACCAGCCACACAACACAAAACACACTCAATGTGACCGGTTACCTCAAACATGGTAACCGATTACACCATGCCAATTTGCCCAAAAAATGCAGTTTTTAGACAGTGTAACTGGTTACACCCACAATGGTAACCAATTACACTGTATGCATAATCACTTTTTTTGCAACTTATCACACGAAAATCACTTTTGAACCATTCCAAAAACCCATTTTTCCCATAATTTAATTGCACAACATTTTGCTACAAAAATTCACTTTTCCAAGTATATAAATCCCCAATTTCTTTCCTCAAAAACATTCATAACATTGTTCCGACTCTGACTCGCGATCACATACAACAACAACATTAACATCAAGCAATCATCAATTAAAGGAATTAACAACAGCAATAATTGCAACAATTTCATCAAACTACAACAGTCCCAACATCAACATACAACATTCATCGCGAATTAATCAAATTCAACAAATACCATTCCATCAAAATTATGAATAAAAAGAAGAGAAAGACCAAACCTACATCATAGAATCTACCCACCATTATCATGTTAACCCTTAGATAATTAGAACCCCACCCTTACCTTAGAGCTCTTGCAACAATTTCTTCTTCCTCAACAATGGATTCCTCTCTTCCCTTGCCCTAGCTCTCACTTCACGTTCTATCTTCCTCTTTTCTCCCGAAAACACGTTCTAACAAGTTATCCTTCCAAATCCCCTTTTTTATTATTATATTATTAATATTAATATTATTTCCCTCTAAAATAATAACAATAATAATAATCACTAATTATTTATTTTTAATAATATTTAACTAATATTACTAGAATAATTTAATTAGTCATTCTCACCACACCACCAAGTTCTACACAATTGGTCACACACCTCTCAGCTCTTAAAGTCTATAATTCTAAGGTTACTACCCTTTACCACAGGGTACCCAAAACACACCAAAAACACCGATAAACACATGTATATTCACAAAGTCACATAATTAAATTAAGGAAAATAAGTGAAATAAGTCGGGGCGCTACAGTTGTCGTTTTTGTGATGTAAATTGTGTCATCAATTCATCATCAACCTTCTCCAATAATTGATAAAATGTCTTCCAGGGTCTTGAACCATGTCATAATGGATTGTTTAAGGGTTAACACAAATAGTTTGAACTTTATCACACTCCTAGCATGGTGATAGTTGAGCAAGGTGTCGACATGCTCTGTGTACTCATATAGATCTATAGTCCCATCGTGATTGTATACAGTTTTAAAACAGGGGGTTAACATAAGTTCTGAGGCTAGTTCTTCTAAGATTTGGAGAGACAAGTTTGAAGCTATCTATGAAAGATTGTGATGTTAGATTTCTGCATAGTTATACTTTGTATTCTATTGAAATCTCTGTATTAAGCTTCTTATTAATAAATTCAGAGTTTGTTCATGCTTGTGTTCAGTTTTAAACTGTTGAATATTTATTCTATGTTGTTCATGAGAATCTAAAATAAATAGGTAAAAGTACTCAATGTTTGCAACTTATTTCATTAATGGAAAGGAAGTTATTGTAAGACAATTAGATGATTCTGGTCAGTCGGATTGGCCCTAAGGATCTACCTAGGATCGTCTAACATGTCCAGACTATCTAAGTAATCTTTCCATTCTTCCTCAGCAAACTCCATAGTCTCCTTTCTCAGCTGGTGTATGCGTCTGGACCCAGAAGATCTTCTTTTGGTTGTCTTCACAAAAGATGTTGTTGAGGAGAGCACTTCTGAAGCTGTCTACTTACTTGCAGATCCTTCAGCTGCTGTTTTGCCTTGGTTTGCTTGAATTACTGCATTCGGTAATGCTGCCTTCCTGAAATCTCTCTTTAGAACCCAGATTTGGTTTTGCTTGTACATCTTGGTGTTTTTGGGATTAAGTGATGATGGAAGAAATCTTACTTGAGTCCTTTTTATAAATGTGATATTTACATGGTCTTGAGTTTAAAATTATTTAAGTATTGGTTAAATCTTATCATTACTCTAATAATAACTCTTGGAAATGTTATCTAGCAGTCTAACTTATTTAAGATACTCTGAACAGCTATGAGTTAATGTTTGATTAGTTTTACTGATGTTTTTGTTGTCAGTTTCACTTTACTAATGCTCCTTCAAAAAGTCTCAAGGTTAACTGGATGATTGTTGCATACTATGTAAATAAATAATTTGCTCAAAACATCTTTCATTAATCTTGTCAATAGATACAAAATATTCCTAAAAGGAAAATGGATGGACCTAGAAACAGATGGTTTTATGTCATTATTTTTCTACAAAATCAGTAGCAACCACAATCAATATCCGGTTCGTATTCTACAATATCTTCCATTTCTGGCTCTGGAACCGCAAGTTGGTCAAACATCTCGTTGAGCTGCTTCCTTCCTGTTCTCTTCATGATCTTTCCTCGTGGTCTCATAGCAGCTACTGAAGGATCCTTCTTGTAGGGCTGTTTTGGAGCTGCTGATGTTGCCTCATCTAAAGTAGGTTTTGTAAGAAGCACATAGTCAGTAGTGGATGATGCAGAAACAGCTTGTTTCTGACATTTTTGGATTCTTCATCTTGTTGGACGCTTTGATATCTCTGTTACCGCAGATTTCTTATTGCTCTCAACTGATAACTCCATTACTCTTAAAGATGTTATTTAAAATGAACTAGGTGTTAGTCCTTTTTATTGTAGTTTCTGAGTATCCTAATCGATGGAATAAGATCTCTTTCTTGATTCTTGAGACTGTTTTTGACCAATAATTGGTTTGCACAATCCTCAATGACCCTTGCTACTTGGTTACTTTTCTTTCTTGGAAACTGATCAAGTAATGATGATCTGAATTGTATTAATTAGTGGAAATTAGTTTCCTTTCCTTATTTTCTTATTTTTCCTTCTTTTATTTCTTTCTTTTTTATGTGAAAAAAAGGGGAGAAATAATAGTAAGTATTTAAGTGGAAACTGAACCCATTGAGTACCCGTTCAGTTGTACATATTGGTCATTTATTTTCTTATTATTTACTTTCTGTTTTGGTTACCTAGTGTCACACCCTAATTTTTAACTCTAAGATTCCACATCATTTGCATCATTTTGCATAGCATACATCATCCCATGTGTGTGTTTTTATGTATTCACTAACCCTTTAAATTCAAGAACATGTGTTTTGATCATAGCTATGGTTTTGCTCTCAAGAAGCTCAGGAGTTAACCAGTCAAAGGATTGTGGGATCCACAATCTCTCAAGCCCTAATCCATTCAATATTTCTCAAGGGTCTCTCCTCATCAACAATCACGTACAAAGTTTCATTGAATCAAGATCAATAGGTACCAAGTCATCTGGTGCACCCAAATTAGGGTTTTGACCTAATTCAGTCTCTGGGTTGACTTTTGAAGCAAGGCATGATCCAATTCCTCAAAATATGTTTCAAGGACCTCAAATGCATCATATTAGTCCATTCACATGATTGGATTGATTCAAGAAGTTTGATTCATAAGCAATGGAAGAATTCAAGTTCATCTGATGAAAAGTCAACTGTGATCAAAATTGAGTTTGACTTTTGGAATTTTTGGTCAAACATGGACTCCTCAAGTCAAAGAACATGGAAATATGTGATTTAGATCATGATCAATCAATAAAATCAAGGAAAACATCCAAGGATCGTGATTTGGTAGAATTAGGGTTTCTTAATTTTTTCTAAGTTATGAAATTCTATGATTTTTGCCCTACTTTCCAAGACCATAACTTCATCATCAAGCAACCATCTTCTTTGCTACAAAGACCAAAATGAAGATCTTGTTTCATACTACAACTTTTTCCTATAGGGTGATCTTCAAAAGATGCATGGATGAAGAGATATGAGGCCATGAAGTGGGGGGTTCAATACTTTTGGAGCAAAAACACTTAGAAAAATTTTCAACAAAATCTGCCTTGTCATGTAGCTAACTTTGCAAGCATTTTTCATCATGATCCCAATTGATTCAAGAAAAGTGATCAACATGAAAGGTGTAGAGGATGTTTCAAGATTTCCAAAGAGTACAAGAACACAATTTTATCATGCTTGAGCAAGGAGTTTCGAAGAGATGAAGTTGGCTCCTCCAAGTTGAATTCTAGGTCATTTCCATGGTGAACTTCATGATCAAATCCTAGCCAAACCTATGTGATCTTGCTTTGAAGGCCATATTGCTTCTAAATCACACCAAAATCTGAGAATTACACATGTTCTTGGTGTATTACACAAAGACTTCAAGCATTATCCATGTCTTGATACCATTTATGGAATGTCTTGCATAAAGTTCCATGACCATTCTTGTAAAGGTAACTTTTACCAAACAATTTGTGCATTGAGCCTCTAAATGGTTACCTTTGATCATACTTAGTCCCTAATGCTCAGAAGCAACATCTAAACATCAGAAAAACATGGTTATATCCCTTAAATCACTCCAACTTTTCATCATAATCAATGGTACCTTCTTTTGCAAATGGAACCAAATCCTCCAAACCAAATTGGCATTTGAACTAAACCAAATTTCTGCTAATCCCTTAAGGCCTATATAAATATAGGATCACTCCTCGGAACATCAAGACATCAACACAACAAGCTTCATACCATAATTTGCAAAAAAAAAAACCACCATTGAAGCCAAAACACACTTTCCACAAACTTGTCCAAAACACTCCATAGCCACAAAACCATCAAACCACTCATCCACACACATCATAAAACACATAAAAAAGGTGTTCTAACCATCACCTTCATCAGAAAACCTCAGATTCATAAAGTCAACTCTCAACACTCATTTGGTTGACTTTCTGCACAAAATTCCCTAACACTGCATCCAAGCCTTTTTTTAATCCATCTAAACCTTCAAACATCATCCATAAACATTGCATAAATTATCCCAAGTGCCTGTTTGCAATTGTAACACCATTTCCTTGAAGATCAAATTCACCTTTGATCATTTTGCAAGAGGGTTCGTGTCAAAGGTTTGAAGTTGTTTCCACACAAAGTGAGCATTGCAAAAGCATCGGATGGGATCATAGAAGCTTCTTGGATCAACAAACACCTTCTGCAATCAGTGAAAGAGGCATTGAACCTTGCTCCAATAGGTAAGTGCATTATAACTTGAAACCATGTGATTCTGATGTCATCTTCATGCATTTGAATTACCAACATATTTGCTATGATGTGAAGATCATTTACCCTATGCCAATTGGTTTGAATCATGGATGTACATGATTTCCATTTGAAATTCCATATTAGGGTTCATGCTATTAATGGATTGATTACTTGTTATGTGTTAAAAATTAATGAAATAAAATAATACCATCATATTCCTTGGGAAAATCCAAGCAAGTTTCATGTTTATATCTTTGCATTTCATTGAGTTTTGAGCAAGATACGATTTTCAGAAAATTGGGAAATGGAGGAAGAAGATGAAGATATGGATGGTGCCATATTGCATTTTAAAACCTCTTTTTAATATTTATTTTATGGTTTCCATATTACTTCATGAATAGGCATTGCGCCATGGTGGTTGATATATGTGTTTGTGAGTGTTTGGCATGCGTGAGGGCTGGGGTTCGAATCCCCCTCGCCCAAGCCATTTTGGTTATTTTTATTTTTACATATTTTTCATGTATGTTTCACATATAATTTAGCATGCGCGTTACATATCACATTGGGTCATGTGGCCTGGTGGTAATGTTTTAAGCAGTGAACCAAGAGTGCATGGGTTCAAGCCCTAGTGGTAGCAACCCTTCTTTTTTACCACTTGTTGTTGTTATGTTTTTCTCAGTCTTCTTTCAATCATATCTTTTGCTCTATTCATCATTTTGAGCCAATGTTTTGCACACCTCTTATTTACTATGTGTATTTTGTGAACATGTGAAAAAATTCCAAAATATTAATTATTTTGTCTATTTTTACTATGTTGAAAACATGTCCCTTTTTATGTAGTTCTTAGGACTTTTCATGTTTGTTTTGAATTATGTCCTTAACCAATTGACTCATAAATGTTTGTATGATTGTGCTATGTCTTGTGCCATGTTTTAAATGTTGTGCCTTTGATGTTTATCTTTGTAAAATGTGCCATATTGTCACCATGTTCAAGTACTTCTTTCATGAAAGATCATTTATCAAAGTATGCTTGTATCTCCTAGGGTTTAGGATAGATTTTATGCTTGTGATCTTTGTACATGTTTGTGTATCAAGATTCATGTCTTGTGATGTTCACTTAATTCCTTTATAAACTTCCACATTGTTAAGCATGTTTCTTGTCTTACCTTAGGTGTATTCATGAATTGTTTTCTTGTGATGCTATGTGAACCTTTGTTTATGTTCACTATGTTCACCATGTCTAAATCATAGGTTTGTTTTGTTCATGATGTTGTTTATCAATTTAATGCATGTTTATGTGATCATTGTTATCCATTTCCAAGGGAAGGGTATTGTTGTTGACTTCTTGGTCATTTGCATTTGTATTTTTGCACGGTGATTCATTGTGCCTTATAGATCCCTTGGGGGAACCTCGGTGCCTTTTCTATCGTCTGTCCTTCCTCCCTCTTAGGCGTATCAGCCTAATCTCCCCTTCTTAATCAATTCTTCTATGGAGTATTTCAAATGGATGCATTTGCTCGTGTTGTGTATGTGGCTTATCTGGAAGCGAACAAACTTCAACATTTTTTTCCTTATAGATTCTTTAATGAGGTGGTGGTACCTCACTCTGACCTCTTTAAATTTATCAATTTAATATTGGAACACTCTTTTAAAATATTTTCTCTTGAAGTGTTGAATGATGTGTTAAGATGAGAATCTAACATGTGGTCCCTAGTGTGCATATTTGTCTGTGTTATAACGACGCTTGTTATCTTTCAGTTTGCCACTCGGTAGGTTTCATGCTCCTCAGTTTCGTTTTACATCTATGGCCAACCACTTCTCCTCATAATTAATATAGGGTTAAGCTCGAGGGTGAAGGTCATTCATGCTTCATGCGTCCTATAGCCCTAACTTTTCACGAAACATACAGTTTGTCCTTAATCCTTTCTAGAAGATCCATCATTTATACCCATCGTTGAACCCTTCTACATCCACTGCCAATTTTGTGAGCTAGTTTATACATTATCAATTTCATCTTCTTTTAGTGAATTCTGTCGAGGACGAATATTGTTTTTAGTTGTCATTTTTGTTATGTAAATTGTGTCATCAATTCATCATCAACCTTCTCCAATAATTGATAAAAATGTCTTCCAGGGTCTTGAACCATGTCATAATGGATTCTTTAAGATTACACAAATAGTTTGAACTTTATCACACTCTTAGCATGGTGATATTTGAGCATGGTGTTGACATGCTTTGCGTACTCATATAAATCTATAGTCCCATCGTAATTGTCTTGCTTCGATGGTTTTTTAAGGGATTCAGGAATCCTACAATCAATTATGTGTTTTGTGAACATGTTCTATCGACAACAATAAGAGGTTTGGTGCATGGAACCTTGTCTATCTTCTTTTGAGAATGGTGTGAGGGGCATTTTTTAGGGCGACAATCTTCGGGAAAGTTGTGGCTACCATCTCCACCTCTTGAATCATGATGAGGAGATTTATGAGTTTAAAGACGGTGGTATGGCAATTTGGAGGCCTTCTGGGGCTGTCACGCAATGTCACTGAGAATTTTGTTGGGTATGGCCCTATGGTTTTCGAGTTGTTGCAGTTTCGGTTGCGTAGCGGCTCAAGACTGTGTTTTTTCTTATTATTTTCTATATGTAAGACTCTCCCATTTAAAAGGGGTTCACTTTGTTATTGGACTAGATTGTATATGCTTCTTATGAGTTTGTTCGCTCCCTGCATCCCGAGTGTTACTTGGAGTTGTTGCACTAAATTGTATATGCTTCTTATGAGTTTGTTCGCTCCTTGCATCCTGAGTGTTGCTTGGAGTTATTGAAGGTTCTAAAGCATTTTTGTTTCAGGTGTTTGTGTTCACGTTGGAGGTTATTTTGAGGTTTGTCATTGAAGTAGTTGTTGAAAAGGTTAGAACAACGACACGGCTTGAAAATTCATGTGGCTGGCCAAATGTAGGGATCAAAATCTGAGGATACATGATGGTTGGGGATGTTACTAGAACCGAACTAGAACCAATTTGTTTTTCCGTGCGGGGCAAGGAGTATGTTCACGAGTAGAAATGGGGACCCGTGTGGCGATTTCGGTCGCAAGAGTAATTTTGCAATGAACGGCTAATCGAGTTGACTTAGATGCTACCATTGATGGTTGAGAAAAGTCGTGGTGATTCAAGCAGTTAACAAGAACGATTGTGTCATGGCAATGAAGAAGATTAGAGGAGTTCGATGTGGATTTTGTGTGAATCAAGAAAAGAAACCCTCAAACAGTGACACTATTCAATTGTAGAACTTGAAGGGGGTCTCCAGTAGACGAAGAAGGGGTGTACATGCAAGGTTATCACTCAAATGCCTAAGTCGGTAAAGTTATAGAGGTGTAACTTGCAAAAGTGAATGAAATTGTACCTTTGTATGTTGTGTGATCGAGTTTATATACTGGTGGCCATTAAAATTGCCCCGATGAACGCGACGTGAAATGACGAGACTGTTAGATTAATTTAAACGATTGTAATGAACATCGTGTCAAGTTCAAGTATGTGGCCACTTATCGATAGTTTATCTATTCATCATCTTTAGACACACATAAAAGCTCAACAATTTATAAAATTAAAATTTTGGACCTAAAACTTTGATTATGTTTCTCCTCTACTTTTTAACCATAAAAAACAATATGGTGCCCCAAAAATGAAGTCTTTCTTTTTTAAAAATTTTCTTTAAATAAATAACAATAAGAAAATAGTTGTATTAACAAATTTATTGGTAATTGGTAATTGATATGGAGGGGCGAATGGATGTCATAAAAAGTATGCACATGTACGTGAGAATATATGCTTCCCACTAGGCAGAAATTTAAGTCGATTTTAGGTGTAGTAGGAGACAACCCATTCCGAAAGATATTTCTAATTTGTAGTGTTTAGAATGACTCTCTTTGGTAAAAATAGCGGTTGATTGATAAATTAACGGATAGTTTATAATTTATGACTGATAGATGGTGACTGATATTTTATAGCTTATAGCTGATGGCTGATGGCTTATAACCGATAAACTAATTGAAATATTAAGTCAAATTAGTGGTTTAATTAACTCATAAAATAATATGACATAAAAGATATTTAATAATTATTATTTTATTTTAAATTATAATAAATTATATAGTATAGTGGTGGATTTTAATTAAAATAATAAAAGTAAAAGTGGAAGAAAAAATAAGAAACTATAAACTATAAGATAAATCGCTATTTAAAATAGTGTCTGAAAAATAAACTATAAATTAATAAAATAAACTATAAACTCGTTAAAAAAATACTGTTATCAAATAGATCTTTTATTATCATATAAGTTTATAAGCTATAAGTCATAACTTATAAATTCAAAAAATATCTTACCAAATAAACTCAATATAGATTCTCACCAAAGAAAATCGGACTAAATTTTAAAAATATTTGTTTCAACTTGTAACCGTCCAAAGGGTTCGAATGCGTCAAAGTTGGAGCCAAATATTGAGATGAGAGCACCCATTTCATCACGTGACCGATGTATGGAGAAAACAAATATAATTGGAACAACAAATCTCGAAACAATAACATGCGCTTGTATCAATAATTAATCAATTACTACTAACTACTAAGGCAATACAACAAGTACTATTTCAACCAAACATTCAAGAGCAACCACAGAAAATCAGAACAAACTTCTAGCACTTTACTCTAGAAAAATGTGGTCTAAACTAGCCTTGCTCGTCCAAGGCTTCTTGATCACGCTTGCTTTAATCTCTATTACGGAGAAAGCTAACGACTTGTCTAACATCCCACCCATTCCAAACATCCCAAACATTCCAAGCATTCCAAACATCCCACCCATTCCAAGCATTCCACCCATCCCACCCATTCCACCTATTCCAAACATTCCACCCATTCCACCTATTCCAAACATCCCTAAAATTCCAGACATACCTAGGATCCCACCCATTCCAAGCATCCCCAGATGGCCAGCCTACCTCCCAAAACGCCTCCTACAGCTTCTGAATTTCCTAGAGTTGGGAGTTCTTCAAAGCAAGATATTAATGGTGCAAGTTTTGATTTTTGCATACATGGGATTCAAGATATACCTGAACCTGAAATCAAGCAAAACAATGATGGTGCAAGTTTTGATCTTTTCATACATGGGATTCAAGATATACCTGAAATCCCGGGAATTCCAAATATTCCAGGAATTCTAGACATTCCCAACATCCCACACATCCCAATCCACCTGAATCTCTGTTCATCTCCTTAATCATCCTAGTTCACCTCCTAAAACACTTTTATTCACCTTCTCCTAGCCCAATCTACTTTATTTAGTTTATTTTTAGTAAAAATAATGTTTATTGCATCATTATGTAATGTCAATTTGAGCACAATAACAACATATTTGAAATCGTGACTCACATTAATAATCGATAACACACGGTCCCAACTTTTCTTATGCATGTACCCCAAAAATCATGGATCTATTATATGAAGTTGAATGGTGAAAATAAAATAATAAGCAACAAGTGTGTAGTCATGGAACTGACATACTAGTGTCTCCTATAACTAACCAGATTATTGACATAGTTTGGATAATTCGAACTTCACACCCAACTGTATAGAGACTGTGACACACTGGACACACTTTCGATTAGAAGTATTGGTACTACATAGGTAAACCGTGTCAGACCTTGTTGGTCTTCAGGATGCGTTTAAAATCTCAATTATTATGAATGTGTCAGTGTCTTTACAAATAATAGTAGTAGATCAAAATTTAAATGAAAACTTCAAAATATTCAACAAAGGATTTAGGTGACAGCGTTGTGTCATTCCTTTTAAGCCTTTACAGTATTTGTTAATTGCACAATAAATAGAGACATGTAAACTTGATCTCTTATTTGACTTGAAAATGTTAGCACACCAAGCGTATTGATTATGCAATGTTGCGACATGTACGGCAATATAAATGACAGATCGTTACTCTGTTTACTGTGCTTTCTCTACAGAATTCCTCAGTAAGGATATAACTTGAGCTGGCTCGGGGGCTCCAAACACTGAACTTCCAGCAACAATGCAATTTGCTCCTGCTGATGCAGCTGCATCTATGGTTGAAGGTCCTAAACCACCATCAACCTGCAATCAAAATTGGACAAATCTCGGTCACTACAAAATACCATTATCACTAGCGGTGCATACTAACATGCTATAACAGAAGCATTCTATCACCTCCATGAATACAATAATTGGACAGAAAAATAAAATAGAAAGTTTTTTTTTCGTCAAGATCCTATATAAAGAGTAAAAGCTAAAACGGCAGAGGCAAGTCACTGCCTCTTTCATTGGACAAAATAGCAAGAACATTTACAAAGTGTAAAATGTAAAGGACTAAACAAGTTCATGAATTCATAATGTGAAAAATGTCGATATTATTGTGAGTTTACAACCATGAAGAAAACATGCATCTATTTTGATAGGAAAGAAGTTACAAACAAGATAATAGGCAGAGATACCTCTATGTCAAGTGATGGATACTTCTTCCTCAGTATTCGAACCTGGTTTGAAAAGAGGGGAAAATTAACTACACGATAAATAAAGAAGGCATGGCATACACAAGAGTTGTCAGCTAGTGTTGTCAGATAGCGGCGTAGCTGAATTTTAAGAAACAGTATTGTTCTGTAATAAGCGATTTAGAACGCAGTGTCGTGAAATAGTGATTATAGATTTATGGCAAGTATAGCACTGTAGTGCAGCGGAACTTGGCAAAACCGCTATTTTCCGTAATTCGCGATTGATAACACTGTCGTCAGCCAAAAGACAAAATTTAAGAAAGTAATATAATACCTTTTCCATCATCTCTGGCATGAATTTTTGTCCTCCAAATCCAGGTTCTACAGTCATGACAAGAACCATTTCCACAGGATTTTCGGATTCAACCTGTGAAAAGAACTAAGATTACAACCACACAGAGGGAGAGAGACCTTCTAAAGGCTAAAATCTCATAATCAAAGATTTATCTGTTCTCAAGTTTAAGCATAAATATACTCAGACACGTAAGATAAATAATAACAAAATGCAGCTATGTAGATATAACCAGACCAGATAATAACAAGAGCAGGTAGAAACGCATACCAAAGGATAAACCTCTTCAACCGATGTCCCAGGCTTTATCGCTACACCAGGCTTCATGCCTTGTGACTTAATACTTTGGACAAGTTCTTTCCAGTTGTCTGCCAACAAAAACCACTTTTAACAAAGCAGCAAAAGAAACCATATACAAAAAGGCAGGAAGAAGGAGATAAAATGACCAACACAAAGGAAAAGCATCAAGACCAACCTTTTGATGTCTCTACATGAAATGTAAAGCCAGAAGCACCAGCTTTTCCCAAAGGTTCAACATAATCAAGAGGATTTGTAACCATCAGATGACAATCCAAATATGCCCTACAAGGGTTAATAATCACTATTAACTCAAATTCACCATATATTATGACAATAGCAAAAAAGAGAAATTTAAATCAGCATAGAAGAAAAATTGTTACTTTGTGTGCTTTCTCAAACTTTCAATGATTGGAGCACCCATAGTTAAATTGGGGACAAAGTGCCTGCACAAAAATAGATGAAAAAATCGGAAGGAAAAGAAACATGCTCAAAACCAAGACAGTGAGTGAGTCCTTACCCATCCTGAAAATGAACCAAAATGAGACATGTCAGAAACCATAGAAATTAATAATAACTCATAATAACAGTAACAATTAAGATCCTTCCTAAAAATCAAAAATTGAAACTTGATTAAAAAAGAATTTAGGGAACGAGAATAAATTGAAGTGGGTGGTACCATGATGTCCATATGAAGCCAATCAGCGCCGTAATTGATCATACGATGAGCTTCGAAAGCCAAATTAGCGAAGTCCGATGAGAGCATTGAAGGAGCGATTTTGGGTGTCACTGCCATTTTTTTGCGTCGATGAGTTGTGGTGGTTGGTGACAGAACACAAAGCAAACTAAGCTTCTTAATCACGACTCGGTTATACGGTGGCTGCGTTGGGTAATTAATCGCTTTTTAAATAAGTCAAAAGCGGTAGGTAATTAATTGTTTTTTAAATAAGTCATACAAGATTATAAATCACTTTTCAGAAACTATAAATTTGTTTGCTAGTCTTGTTTTTTAAAAATAGTTTTAGAAATGGAAAAATAAAAATCTTGTATGAAATTTTATTTTAAAAATAAGTTTTGAAAACTATGTAACATATGCTTTTTGAAACATATAATTTGTTTTATACATTTTTTTCCTAACTCTTCACCTTTGATATTTTCACAATAAATATATAAATAAAATATAAACACATATTTATTATGGATACATAAAATAAATACAAAATATTTTTTTATTATGGAGGTCTAAACTCAAATTACATAAGAACAATTCTCCTAACATAAGTTTCTTTCAAATCTTGTAACACAAAATGGTACACAAATTGGGGACAATCTTCGTATACAAGTAATTCTCCTAACATAAGATTAGTTTTTATTCCATTTTAGTATATCATCCATAAGAACACCCTTACTCTTTCTGGAACATTTAGATTCCATACAGCTTTCCAATGAACCTCCATGGCCCTAGTATTAGAAGGATTGATTCTGTCAAACAGATTAGAGATGGTGAAAGCTCCATTAGATGTGCCATCCCAAATACAAACATCCTCAGCAGTTTCACTCGTGCTTGGAGGTGGAATTGATTGCATTTTGTCCAAAACCTCATATCTGAAGAAGTTCCTCAGAAAACTCCAGTTCCAGTTCCATTCATTTGTAACTAAAGTAAACTTTTCTTGCAAAACATAGTTGTTTTCCTCTCCAACTAGATAGTTTGTTCTTGACCTTCTCAAGCAAATAATAGTAGTTCTTTACCTTGGGGCTTTTTCCTGTCAAAGGCACCCCAAGATAAGTACATAACTCTGCACTTTCTTTGAGTCCTGACACTTGGAGAATTTGCCTTCTAGTATGAGCAGGGGTATTTAGAGAACATAATGTTGGACTTTTCAAGACTAATTCTTTGTCATGAAGTTGCAAAAAAGGTATGCAAGATCACCATAACACATTGGATTTGATTCTTAGTGGCTTTTCCAAAGAGAATTAAATAATCAACAAACATCAAGTGTGAGATCTTAGGGCCATTTCTCCCAGCTTTCATGCAATCCAACTTTCTGTCCTCCACTGCATCATTAACCATGTGAGAGAGTTTATTTATACATAAGACAAAAAGGTAAGATGACAAGGGATATCCTTGTATTAAACCTTTCTTAGTGTTAAAGTAATCCCATTTTCCCCCATTCCATAGCACTCTCATTTTTATTGAGGTAATATCTCCCATTGTAAGGTCACACAACTTGGATGATATGCCAACCTCAATTAAGACCTTATCCACAAAATTCAAACTGATCTTATCATATGCCTTACCTAAATCAACCTTGATGGCAAAGAATCCCTTCTTTCCCTTGTGTTTGTGCATACTGTGAAGTTTCTCTTGGGCCACCAATATATTCTCACGGATATTCCTTCTAGGAATAAAGCATGTTTGATTTGGGGAGACAATCCTATCCATATAGTATTTCAGCCTATTCACAATTATTCGCTAAAAACTTTATAGATAGAATTACATAGAGAAATTAGCCCAAAGCGATGAACAATTTGAGGGCTACCTACTTTAGGTATAAGACAGAGGTCAGTGCAATTTACCTCTGATATGTTAGCCACCCTGTTCCACAAGTCCTTTATGTCTGCACTCACATTATCTCCTATTATCTTCCAAGTGTTCTCATAAAAGCCTGTAGGGAATCCATCAGGTCCTGGTGATTTCCACGGAGCCATGTCATAAACTCCCTGTTTTATTTCTTCAGCTTGCAATTCTTCATTCAAATGATTTGCTATGTTGCTATCCATACTTGGAAATCCACATTTAGTTTGTATCCACGGTACAGTATCCACATCAATTGTGTATAAGTTATGGTAGCTGTCCTTAAACATCTCTTTAATTGTGTCTATATCTTCAATCTAGTATGATAGAACATGATGTTTCTATCTCCATCCACGTGCCATTTGGTCTTTGCTCTTTAATACCACACTAGCTCCTCCTGGTAAAGAATTATTGCAAGTTTAATTTGTAACTCTTTCTCAATCTTTCTAAGTCCTACATGACCTCTTCCATCTTGCACTGCTATTTGAATTCCTCTAATTCTTCCCATGAGATGCTTATTTTCTTTCTGAATGCTTCTAATGGTATGTAATGTCCAATGTGTTGCTTGATTTTGAATTTTCCAAGTTTAAGCACAAACTGCTACCTACATCCTAAGCCCATTTTATCATATCTTCGTAAGTATCTTCTAATATAGTCCTTATAAGTTAGAGATACCAGGATTGGGTGATGATTCGAGTAATCAAGTCTGATACGGACCTTTACAAGAGCTTCTGGGAATTGAACTCTCCAAATGTTGTTGCTCAATGCTTGATATATCTTTTCATAAATTCTCAATCTCCCATGAAAAATTGGACCTCTCCAAGTGTACTTGTACCCTGTTGAGCCAATATCCAAATTGGGGCATCCTCATCATGAGGTCTTCAAGGTTGTCCTATCAAGATGTAATATCCCCATTCCTCATCAATCTAAACTTGATTTTTGTATCATTATCGAATTGTTGTGGCGGTCGAGCCTCGAATGAAGAAGAGTTAAGTTCTCTGGCTATATTTTGCATAGTCTTAGGGGCCTAACCTGTGAGAATAATTTTAATGATACTTTACCCGGAGTTCGTCGAGCGGATCTACTTCTTTCTCCAAGTTTTTAGTTGTTCATTCTTTATGACACTACTCAATGCAGCCTTGTTTGGTCAGTGATGGTGTGCCATAATGTTTCTCAATGTAATCTCAAGCATCCATTCAGTGATAATCTTGCTCGAAGTACTCGTGGAACATATTTTTTGTTGACCCATCGGGTGCACCAACCAGGTTGTGGTTAACCACATTCTATCTTCATCTTATGAAATCCTTGCTCAACAAGGCACTTTTCGCGGTATTCTCCTACCTTGGGCCTGCTATATTTCGTGCTTGCATCATAATCTCCAGGTGGAGATTCTACTATAGGTTTAGGAAGAGGTGTTGCACTTAAAGCTTCACTTGGATTATTTCGATTTTGTGAGCTTGATTTTGTGAAAAGAGTAGACACTTAATCTTCCCCTAAGGGGGCGTCTGAGTGGTTGTTTCCGCTACAGTTCCCTTCTCGAGTAGAGAACGTAGTATTCAAATTTCTTTGTAGGCTCACTAAAGGTTTGTTTGGAAGTTGGTTTTTTGAAGGTATACTTTGGAGGGTTGCATTTGTATTTTAAAATATGTTTCATATTTTTAAAAAGTTTAAAAAATAGTATTATTTTATACGCTAATATAGCATATTGTTTTTTAAACTTTTTAAAAATTAATATCAAACAAATTTTCAGATATAAAAGCAACCCTTTCAAAGTATACCCATGAAAGAATAAGCAATTTCTAGAAGTAGGCCTATTATGGGTGCTAGTCAGACAATTTCTTACAGATGAATCAGTTATATGGCTTACTAATATATTATATTAATTCTTGCACAATTAAGAAAGTGTTAAAAGTCTTCTTATGCTATCCACCTTAAGCTCTAGAAGGAATCCATAAATAGGTTCACCCCTTAGATCGATCTTCCTTGCCAATTTTTTTGTTTTTGTTTTTTGCTTCCATTGTCTTGGTGAACTATTGTTTTTCTTGATCTTTTACGGGCTTTTGCTCATGCTGATCCAGAATGCTCTCATAAAAATATTAAATATCTCTTTTGTGTTCATTCATTGAGACAAGCACAAGACAGTGCTGGGAGATTTAGATATTGTCTTCTTTCACTTGGGGTCCCCAGGTGGTGCTGTTGGGAAGTGGAGGCCTCGATGCCAGGTCATTCGAAAGTGACTTGCTATTGCTGTTGTAATGCCTCTTGTTCATCATCCAGGAACTTCTTTAGAATATTTGCCTTCCTTACTACGAATTGAATTTGAACCAAGTGTAAGATATTAAAAATGTGAGAATATTCGGTATTTATCCTTATTCAACTCGATAAATTGAAAGGAATAAGGAGATACAACAAAGCAGCCCTACTTCGATGACTAATGTCTTTTCCCAACCTTGGTTTTGAGGTTGATCGAGCACACAAAGCAAAAAGAAGCAACTCCTTGAGATTGGACTGCCAGATTAATGATGAGGAGCGGGGTTGTTTTTCAAGCAGAACGATGTAATCTAAAGGGGTGTGCAAGAAAATATATGTTCTTTTTTATTTATGTTCTTTTTTAAAATAAAGTAATTAAAATTCATTTTCAATTTCAACTTGCATTAATCAAACGGATCGTCAACTTTGGATCCAAGAAAATACACTCATTTTCTCGAAGAGGACGCAAAACGAAAGCAATGAGACATGCCACTCTCAATAATCAAAACAAGCAGACTAAATAAGGCATAAAGGTGTTTTTTTATGAAAGCTAAATGATAAATAATTTTAGGGAACATGCATTGCTTCATTTAAAGAACCTTGGTTTTTGAACTTGAGCCTCCTACTCACTTAACACTTATGTCTACTAACTCTATATTTCAGAAACTTCATAAAACCACTTTAATGCATCATTCATTCCAACATTATTTAACAGAAAAATAGAAAATTACTCGTTAAATTCATAAAATAACCAAACATATTCAATGGAATACTTTTCATACAAAAAGACAACATGAACTAACAATGCTTATGTGTATATGTCCAGGAAAGATCAAGGAATTACTAAAAATCAATGGTTTTTACATTTCATATAGCGGACGTGCCTGCGTCGTATACCAGTAGAATACCTAAGATTCTATAAAATTATTCTGTTAAAAGTACGCAAAGGAAGAGAGAGAGTAAGCCGTTGGGTAGTCAAAGCAAGAGGTTCATCATGGGTGGTCAATGTCGAAGATATGGATGATCAAGAGCTTCATAAGCTGAAATCCTGCCACTTGGGCACAGACAAAGCATTTTCTGTCCAACACAAAACACTGGCTATAAACTTTCAGTTGATCAACAAAAAAGTTAAGTAATTTAGGCACCAATTCTCGGAGAAACGTAATCAGTAATGTGTAAGAGGCAGTTAAGTTACCGAAAGAAGATCTAGACCAGCAGGTTCAAGGCTAGGGAACTCTTCAGCTAGGTCCTACAAAATCAATTAGTTGATGGCAAGAATTTATGAAATGAAATGGAACAAAAATCACAACATTAATGAATAATACCTTTGGCTGCATTGGTGGGTTAAATGCTAGAATAAAATTGCATATAGAAGACACGCCGGGCCAAGTTTCTTCTGTTGGCGTACCAAGCAAACTTTACATAGAAAATATCCAATTAATGAATATTGTTTGTTTAACACATGCTGGGAAATCATAGAAATAGTTGTTGTGTTTTGAAGAAATTACCAAAATATCTCAGCCAATACCCTATGCGCCTCCATAGCATGGAACACAGGTCGGCGATTAATGATGTGAGCAAACATGCAGCCCATAGACCAGATATCAACTGCAGTTGAGTAATTGGTTGAGCCCATCAAAAGCTCGGGTGCTCGATAGCAAGGATGAGCCTGCTGCAAATGGAAAACAAATTTACAAAAGCATTACTTTGAATGGTTAATTTGAAGTATCCATAACAATGTAAAAAAGAGAAAGTATATAGGAGGATCATACACTAGGAGAAGTTTTGGGTGCACGAATACCACATAGCTTGACTTTAGGAGGTTCCCGCAGACGGTATTGAAAGAGAATACTAAAAGGATCGACATCTGTGTGTACAATGTTGTGAGAATGGAGGTATGCGAGTCCACAAGAAAATGAATCAGAGAATTTTTAGTTCGGAAGAAATACAAGAACGGAGAATCAAAGAAGGAAATGTGTAAATACTCACATGGCGATGTCATATTTGTGCCGGTCTAGGTCCTCTAGTTTGCTGATTCCCATTTCAGAGCAAAAGAGAGATTCAGAGAAAGAGGGATTGAGAGAACAAGAGAGATTCAGAGAAAGTGAGATAGTTACTGTGTGTGAGAGTCGCTTTTATTGCTTTTTATTTCCCTCCAAGTCGTTATTCTCGTTACGTTTAGCTCCGTGTGATTCGCTCAATGAGAAAAACCAATCTTAAAATAGAGAATTTTTTTTCACCATATGCATTTCTTATCCAATCTGTGGAGTTCTCACTATGCCTTTAGTTTTCGGAGATATATTTTTCGGAAGCACCATACTTCTAAGTGAACGTTAAAATATTTTGGAGATATATGTTCAAACCTCAAAAGACAATTCAGGCAAAAGTTAGGGATTCATGACAATTAACTACGTCCGACAAGGTTAAATTCCTAGCAGTAATGTCATCCATCAGGAAACTTCAGTCAAGGTCATCTTTGACAGAAGCTCAGGATGTCCAGAATTCAAAGTTGGTAGAAGGATAACGGTCGTTATGTTTCAATATAGCCTCTTTCCCTTAAAATTACAATTTTCTAAACTTTGTAAATACTCTATAGAATCACGCGCTTGGCTGATTTCCATCTTATCAATAAAATTTGAGCCCTAGTGCTTTTATTTGCAATTCTCATTTGTTTTAGCTTTACAGAATGACATTTTTAACATGATCAACGATTCTTGAAATAAAACAAAAATGAATATACTTGTAAAAATTTTCTTCTGCTTTTAAAATAAAGATGACAATTCCTTTTGACCGTTGAACATCAAAAGGACATCGATGGCTTCTCCGAAAGTGATTAAACTTCAAAGTGTAGAATCAAAGTACTCCTTCTAAACCAGTGCACCTGAGTGAAGGATCAACTGTGTTAGATGCCATGTCTCATCTGACATCCCCGGCAGAGTTCGTATCTCTTAAGACCGATTGAACAGTTCTCTCGTCCCCACAGGGACTACCTCTCCTAAGCAAGGCAGGATTTTTATTTTGAACCAGTGATACTTTTCATCCCCCACCATGGTCGAGTATCCAGTCGTGTTCATCTATTAGTCTGTATATCGCGTCAGTTTTGTCAGCATAAACATACATACATCATGTATTATTGATTCACATTCATAATCATATTGCATCACTATCACTTTGGTCAGTCTTATCCCAAAGTGATAACGTCCTCCCACCAGTAAGGTTGTCAGTTCTTTCCTCGTCGGGAAACGTATTGTCTAAAGCAATCTCTCCCCAGTTTATTTCTAGATTGGAGACGGTCCTCGACCACTTTGATAACTTGAACCTCCGAAAGGCAAGAAGACATTCGACCGACACCTTTAGAACATCACTCTTCACCATCGAAGATGATATTTCGCTTTCTCGGATTAAGGTAAATCCCCAGAGAAAGCCTCTTAACCGAAGACTCTCAGCAACACATCATTTTTTCTCCCAAGAAATTCGATGTTAATTAAGTCATCAGCACCTCAAAATTGGATCACATCACAAGGCATTTCTCCGAAAAGATCTCGAAGAAAAGTATGATGTAGTATCCCCGAGCAATAAGCAGTCTTTCAAGAGACTCGTTGTTCCCCAGTAGAGCTAACAAATGGCATCTCCAGCAGAGAAGTTTGCACACCTCTATAGCTCAGACAAATGGGTATCCCCAGCAAGTCTGGCATCAGCTATTTTTCCATCAAATGGCGTCTCCCCAGTAAGACTCGGTGAGAAGTTTGATGAAAATCGCTACGCATAGCGTTCCTTGTCAAGGAAGAAACTCGACATGAAGAAACTAAGACCAGTTCCGTGGCTAAAGACCAGGATCGAGGGGAAGTTTATTTCAGAAACTTAGACCAGTTCCGTGGCTGAAGACCAGAATCGAGGGGAAGTTTATTTCAGAAACTTTGACCAGTTCCGTGGTTGAAGACCAGGATCGAAGGGAAGTTTATTTCAGAATTTGAGACCAGTTCCATGGCTGAAAACCAGGATCGAGGGGAAGTTTATTTCAAAAGAAACTTAGACCAGTTCCATGGCTGAAGACCAGGATCGAGGGGAAGTTTTACCCTTTTCTAAGTAGCATTGCTTAGAAAAAAAAGATGGATGAGCAAGCTGCCATTCATAACAGCCATCAAAATTTTGGGTATTCCGATATTTAATCCTCTTACACTCTGAATGTCTGAATACCCTCGCCATTCACACCTTCGGGTCCAAGAATATTAAATAGGGACATCTGTCATACCCCAAATTTTGACCACCAAGATTTCCCATCATTATCACCCCAATATAAATGTACCTTCATGCCTCATCAATCTCCCAAAGATAGTTGAGCATCCACCACAATCAAGAATTAAGGGTTTTCAGCCCTCGCAGAACATTTAGACAAAAGATCAATCAAGAAATGACATGATCTTCAACTTGTCTAACCTCTTAAAACATCCACAAAGGATCAAGAGGACCCTCACATCAAAAATCCAGCACAAAAGTTACCACATTCCAAGTGGTTTGAGCCTCGAAACACCCGATATCGTCAAATTAGGGTTTTGGACGACCGGGACCTCCAGAGTGAGATTTTCACAAGAGGATGAGCCAAGACTTCAACATGTGACTCAACATACTCAAAATAACCCTAAAAATCTATTTGCAAAGCTAAATTAGCCTCAGAGGATGCATTCCCCAAAAGTCGGGAATTAGGGTTTTTACGCGCCGAACCGCTCCGGAGTCAAAAGTCAAAACATGACTTTTTTGGAAAAAATGATCCTTATGACTCATATTTTCATAAAATATGACTTATAATGTCATTTGAACAATAATTGATCAAGAAACCAAGATAACTTGTAAAAGGGGTAATCTTGAAAAATTGAAAAATTTTCTAAGTTACTAAATTTGGACGGTTTTGGTGCCAACTTTCAAGGATCATAACTTTTGATCTAGGCAGCCATTTTGGGTGATCCAAAGCCTGATTTGTAGGTCTTCCTACATTCTACAAAAGCTTCAACTACATTAAACTCAAATTCTTCATGGATTTTTAGTTAGGAGTGGATCAAAGTGGTGAAAAAACCAAAATATGTCAAAAACACTTAGTGAAAATTCTGCCTTGTAATTTCAGCATGAAACATCAAACTTCCAAGGCATTTTTCACAATGATCCAAGATGAATCAATGAAAACCCTAGGCCTCAATGTTTTAGTACATCATTTAAGCTTTTCAAAAAGTACAAGAAGTCATTCTAATTCAACTTGAGCTAAGAGATACATCCATGGGAAGTTAGCCTCCAAAACTGATTTTTCACAAATCAGATTATAGGTCATTGGTCGAATTTCTTGTTTTTGTGCAATAACAAGTATGGTTATCCATCTGCACACCTCAAGGGGGAACAACCATGGGACAAACACTGATCCACAAGCCTCACAAGTCCATGGATCTATGTTTAGGCATGACACCCCTAAAAATTCAAGATGCTTCAAATGGTCAATTTTGTTTCAAAGCATTTAATTGATACATAGAGGTGGCATTCATCAAGACAATGTTATCCAAGTTCAGTCAAGCCTTATCCTTACCACAGAAGACTCATAGTCTGTGCTCTAACCACAAGTCAATGGTTAGAGGAGAGTTGAGATTCCATTTGATCACCATTTGCCACATACCTGCTGCAGTTGCCATTCACTATTACAGCCAAAACAAACTTGCTCTACTATAAATAGAGCTCATTTGTGATCAGTTTAAGTACACCAAAGCACCCAAACTGTTGCTTTACTCAAAATCTCTCTTTCACTCCAAATTTGCCTTCTAACTCAAGTCACTATCGGGTTTTAAAGTTGAGAGTGATTCAAACCAAACCAATCATGCCAACACCTCATAAACATCATATGTAGGTGATCTAAACACTAAAACAACATTTGGAACATTAAATTCACAAAATCACCAGCCAATTTCTCAAGTTCTTGACAGAGTTACAGATGAGGTGCCACATCAAATTCCAGCTCATATCAATCCACTCTAAGCATTCAAACACACTCCTTGGCACCTAAGAAAGCTGTCCAGATCATTAGAACACATCTGTAACACCTCCAAACCAGAATTTGATTCTCACTTGCAGAGGTAAACCTCAAACTTTCAAACTCAATGAATCATGCATCATAAACACATTTTCAAATTACCATTGTGTTTCTGAATGTCTGTAGATCATTAACCCTCAATTAATTGATGTTTATGATTCGTGTATGTGATTTCATTAAGCTCTTGCAATTTTTAGGGTTCATCTGGTCAGAGTGTATTATCTTTTGATTCACTTAATATAAACAAAATTGAATATTTCCATCATGTTCCTTGTTTCAAAACGCACGATTTTCATCTTTATATCATGCTAAATGGTTGAGAAATGAGTGAGATAGGAGGCTTCATGTAGCTTGCCCAAGGAAGAAGATGGCCATGGCGCCATTCTTCAGAAAACCAACTAGTTTTGATATATATTATACACTTGTCGTATTATGTTTGAATTGGCATTGCACCCCGGCGGTTGATTAGCTGGTTTTGTGTGTGTAGCGAGCAAAGGGTCTGGGGTTCGAATCCCCCTCGCCCCAGACCTTTTGATATATTTTTTAAAACTATTTTCAAAAAGATTTATCACATATTATTCATTGTTGCCATCCTCTTTCAGCCCACGCACATGGCTCAGATGGTAGAATTTTAAGCTCTCCACCCCAAGGGCGTGAGTTCAAGCCTTGGGGGGACCATTTGTAATTTTTTACCATTGGTTTTCTTTTCACTTTTTCACCATCTTTTTAATAACTTCAAAAATTAATTTCTCACTCATTTTTTATCATTTTTTATTGGTTCTTTTTTCAAAAAGTCACAAAAATGTTACAATATTTTATTCTACAAAAATTTCACAAAAAAATATTATTTATTTTATATATTTAATATTTTCATAAAGAACTTATTTTATTAATTTTTTTAACATTTGAAAATATTTCTTTTCTCTTGATCTTTTCAAAACCAAATGAGTTTTAAATCATCTTGTGATTAAAACATAATTTTTCAAACCTTAACCAAAAATCACAAGTGGTATATTTAAACTTATTTGGTGTTTTTATCTTTTGTTTAATTAATTTTCTTTGAAAAATTACTTTTAGAAATGAAATTAGGGTTTCTTTGATTTTGATTTTTTCCAAACATTTCATAAACATTCTTTGGGCCTCTAATAGAGTGTAAGACTCAACCCTCTTTTGTACATAAATAATTTGGGCCTCAGTCATTGTATAAGTCCCAGTACGTTTAAAAAATCTCGGCGCGATCCCCGTTTTCAAAATAAAAATAATTTGGGCCTCCCCTTGTGTTGTAAGTCCCATTTTTCTTCCTTTAAAATACACTTTGGGTCTCTAATAGAGTGTAAGACCCAATCCTTGTTGTACATAAACCTTTTTGGGCCCCAGTCAATGTATAAGTCCCACTGTGTTTTCTAAAAACTGCGGTGCGATCGTCACCCTTTAAACAAAATCATTTGGGCCTATCCTTGAGTTGTAAGCCTCATCTCTTGTACAAAAATAAACTTTGGGCCTCTCCTTGAGTATAAGCCCCAATCTTCTTTTTTAAAATCAACTTTCCCTTTTGATTTAGATTCAAATCAATAGTTGTTATCAAAACTTTCTTTAATTTCTTGAACAACTAACCATACAACTGTTACAATGGAAGCTTTCTCACCTGTAAGTTTTAAAATAGTTTTCTTTTACATACTTTCATATATATATATATATATATATATATACACCTGATATTATCTGTTTAGAGTTTTCCCCGGCAATTAGGTCTAGGATTAGATCAAACCAGTGGTCACTCTTTCAACACAGTCAAAACTAGTTCCCCATAGGAATTCCAGATACAATCTTGCCTCCTCTTGGGCTTATTCAATATGGAACAAAGAGAAAGACATTATTTCCGGTGAAACTTTTCTCAGAATGTCACTATTAGAAATTTGTCAAGAAATTCATTTCCCCAAAAAGGACTATTCCCGGTGAAACCTCTTTTGAATTTCTTCAAACCCTATAATTGCTCACTAAAGAAAGGATTATTCCCGGTGAAACCTTTCTTGAACTTTTCTTAGGTTTGGACCCATAGGCTTCCTAAAAGCATCCCCAGCCTCCTCTTGGGCTTTGTACAAGGACCCTCGGGCTTCTTAAAAGTTCTCATGCCTTCTCTTGGGCTTAGTACAAGGACCCAAAGACTTCTTACATGGATAGGATAGAACTTAGTCATCCTTTGATAGAGCAGTATTTCTAAAAAGTCAAAACATCAAACCAAATTAGGGTTGATTCTCATCCCTTAAAAACACCAGCCTCCTCTTGGGCTTTATACAAGCAGACTTGGACAGTCTTGCCTCCTCTTGGGCATCATACATAGATAAACAACTAATAGACTTGGACAGTCTCATCTCCTTAAGGAAAAGGAGAAACCCTGATCATCTCATCAATCACTAGCAGAATTAAAACCTCTATAGGTTTTTTACTCAACCTTTAAAACTTCCCCTTTGATTTTTCCCAGCTAGGGTCAAACCACTATCAATAATCCTTTATCAGAACCTCAAGGCATCTGATACTCCAACTCTTCTGTAATCCTCAGCAAGAGCTGATTCCCCAATTTGGACATGTCTCTGGATCTCAATAATCCACAGCAGAAGATAGCCCCCTCTTAGGCTTCATATAAGAAATTTCCCACACTAGCCTCCTCTTAGGCTTTGTATAATGATATTTCCTCAGCGAATTCAGCCTCAATCTTGGACTTTGTACAAGACAGATAAAAACACTCTCTTGTTGAGTCAGTCTCTTTTCAGCCTCAATCTTGGGCTTTGTACAAGATAGATAAAAGCACTCTCTTATTGAGTCAGTCTCTTTTCAGCCTCAATCTTGGGCTTTGTACAAGACACCATAAATATCTCTCTTATTGAGTCAATATCTTTTAGCCTCAATCTTGGGCTTTGTACAAGACACATATAAAATCTCCCTAAGCAGAGTCATCCTCTTTCCAGCCTCAATCTTGGGCTTTATACAAGACAAATCATACTCTCCAACAAAATCAATAACTTTCATCCTCCTCTTAGGCTTTGTATAACGATCTCCTGTTAAGTCAGTCTCATTTCAGCCTCAATCTTGGGCTTTGTACAAGATAGACAAAATATTTCCCCGAAAAAATCAACTTTCAGCCTCCTCTTAGGCTTTGTATAATGATCTCCCCAAAGAGCCAGTCTCTTTTTTAGCCTCAATCTTGGGCTTTGTACAAGACAGATAATAAACTCCACCTAGTGGAATCAATCAATCTTCTAGCTTTAACCTTGGGCTTTGATCAAGGCACACAAAAATCAACATACCCTCAGAGGAAATCAAAAACCTCTCTGTAGGAAGACACTTCTCTGTACATCACATCGAAATAGAAAATCAAAACAAACCTAATCCCAGATAACTGCTGTAAGTGGCACACTTGTTGATTCAAAAATCCAAGTTGTAGTCCATCTCTTATCCTGGTAAATCCCCATCTTTCATCTAATTGCTGTAAGTGGCAAGCCTTTGGATTACAAACATCCACGCCACTGTCCATCTTTTAGCGTGAAAAATTCCTAAGGAAAAATGCCATTTCTCAACACTGAGTTAAAGTTTTCTCCTTTCAGGACAAATCCTCATAAAGGAAATTATGGCATTACTGGATTCTCACATCCCAATTAAAGTAATCCTCCTTTATAATCAGTCACCCAACAGTTATGATAAACAGACGAGATGTCTCCCTTTAGAGATAACAAATTCTCTCAGTCAAAACCTTTTAGCTTCAATCGTGGGCTTTAAACAAGACACCAAAAAACATCTTTTTCCTCCCACAGAATAGAAGGAACTACGATTGCTCTGATTTCCCTGTTTCTTTAACGGGAATACGTAGGCATAAGATTGTGAAATCTTAGCGAGCACACCAATCCAAAAAATATAGGTCCAGTACCTTCACAAATCAAAAACTTTAGGTCCAATACCTTAACAAAAATATCGGAGAAAACCAACATCAACAAAAACACTCTCTCTCAAACACTCCCAAAGGAAAAATTTTCCCGATCAACAGATAAACACCAGTAAATAGAAAACAGTATAGAAATTGCTAATAACCTGTGGATAACCACATATAGGATGGGTAATTGACAACTCTCCATTGTATAACCTGACCCCGACCCCCCAATCTCTTAAGCATTTGTTAAAGAAAATATTTGCGTGCAAGGTTAGTTTTAGATAACTTCCCTTTCCTTTCCAGCTTCATAGGAAAAATAAGAAATCAGAAAGTAGCACCCAATCCCTATCATTGCGGTGAGGATAAACCAATGGCGATAAGGTGGTCGCGTCATCGACAAAAATCGCATGCTACAGAAAAATGGCGTCTCTGTTGGGGAGTCTTTAGGATTATGTCTTAATCGCCATTTTTCCAACAGAAAAAATGGCGACTCTGCTGGGGAATCTTTTGGATTATGTCTTAATCTCCATTTTTCCAACAGAAAAATGGCGACTCTGCTGAGGAATATTTATTAGGATCTGTTATTTCTTTGATTATGTGGTTGGCATTTATTTTGCTAAAACTATTCTAGCTGCAAGATGTTGAAACAAGATGTTCTAATTTTCTGCATTCAACATGTTGGATAAAGATGTCCCATCCTGGCTCATAGGACATCGCGTCTGATTTTGGTTTAAAAGGAAGTTTCTGTTAGTTGTTATTTGTTACTGAATATTATGTGAATATTTAGTTATTCTATGTGGCGTCCAAAGTAAATTGAGTTGAGTTTTGTATTGGTTTTCGGATTTTCACTACTTTCTAAATATAGAGACATATTAGGAAACTTTAGATTGAAGACCTATTTTCTTGGAGTTTATTTTGCAGAATTATGTGCAGTCTCTCTGCTGCGTTTTAAAGCCCAAACCAGTCCAGATTTAATGCTATATATTGACTGGTGTAAACCTAGTTTAGGTGTGGAACTTACGTGTGTTTTTGTTAGGGTTTTTGATTGTTAATTGTGAGCCTAACTGGTATCATTCTGATAACAGTATAAGGACTGGTTTTGTGTTGTAAGTTCTGTCAGTTACTCATAAGCTTTTAAGCATTGAGTTTCTTGTGTGTCAGTTCTCATAAGCTTTGAAGTATTGAGAATTGTGTGTTTTTGAAAGTGTGTCTTTCGTTTTGTTACTTGTGTTGAAAGGAACCAGTCACGGGTTATGATTGAAGAAGGATTTGAGGAGGGCCTCATACCTAGGTGAGTCTTAGGTAGAAGTCATAGGAAGGGTAGTGATTAAGTGAGCGGATTGTAACCGGGTGTGGTTGCTGTATGATCTGTGAATTGATACTATCGTATATTAATTTCGTCCTTGGCTTGGTAGCCCCCAGAGTAGGATTGTTGATCCGAACTGGGTAAATATATCACTATGTTCTTTACTTTCTGCACTGTTATTTTTATTGTTATCTTGTTCATTGTGTTGGATATCCGTGTCTCAACATCTGTGTAGGACATCTGATATCTGTGCCAGAATTTCAATTGGCATCAAGAGCTTGCACCCTAGTTTGTTTCTGGGTGAGATTCAGGGACGATACTTTCTGGTTCAATGGACAAGGATGGAGGATTTTTGAACAAACCACCTCTGCTTGATGGTTCCAACTATGACTATTGGAAACCAAGGATGATAGCATTCATCAAATCCATGGATGATCAAGCATGGAAAGCTGTTATCAAAGGATGGGAACCCCCAAAGGTTAGAGATGGAGAAGGTAATCCTACTGATGTGGTGAAGGAAGAGGAAGACTGGGATGTTGCAGACTACAAAGGGTCTTTGGGAAATTCCAAAGCCATGAATGCCTTGTTTAATGGTGTTAACAAAAATATGTTCAGGTTGATTGAACATTGCACCATTGCAAAAGAGGCTTGGCAGGTCTTGAAGGTTGCTCATGAAGGAACTTCAAAGTGGATGATGTCAAAACTTCAGCTTCTCACTACCAAGTTTGAGAATTTGAAGATGAAGGAAGATGAGAGCATTCATGATTTTCACATGAACATTATTGAGATAGCTAATGCTTCAAGTGCCCTAGGTGAAAAGATGTCTAATAGCAAACTGGTCAGAAAAATCCTCAGATCTCTACCTAAGAGATTTGACATGAAAGTGACTGCTATAGAGGAAGCTCGGGACATAGATAAGATGAAAGTGGATGAGCTTGTGGGATCTCTTCAAACGTTTGAATTGGGGATCAGTGAAAAGTATGAAAAGAAGAAGAGTATATCCTTTGTGTCAAATGCTGGTGATTCAGAAGATGAAGGTAACCTGGCCAGAGATGAAGGGGTGTCCAAATATCTGGTATTGCTTGGAAAACAATTTAACAAAGTGTTGAAAAGGATGGACTGGAAGTCAAGAGCTAATGTTCAGAACAAATCACTCGACATCAGTAAAAACCAGGATGTAGGCAGAAGGTCCAGAACTGAATAAGACTCCAATCAAGGGAAGAGTGTTTAGTGTTTTAAATGTGAGGGATTTGGGCACATAAAAACTGAGTGTCCCACGTATCTCAAAAGGCAGAAGAAAGGTTTATCTGTGTCTTGGTCAGAAGGAGAGTCTGAGAGTGATCTTGAAGAAGAATCAACAAAATTGGTGACAGCCTTGACTGGAATCTGTAAATTTGATGAAGGAACAAGTTGTGATTCTGACAAAGAATCTTACATTGGAGAACTTACCAAACAGAAAGTTATCACTGGGTTCTCAGAGTTGTGTATCAAGAATGAAGAGAGGTCCCAGATAATATTAGAACAGAAGGTTCTGATAGCTCAACTAGAAGCTGAGAAGGAAGAACATCTATCGATCATTGCTGATCTTAAAGAGGAGGTTGTATGGCAAAAGTCAAAACTTGACAATATGACCAAATCTATAAGAATGCTGAACAATGGTTCCACACTGTTGGATGAGATTCTTCAGACTGGGAAAAATACTGGGAATGTACAAGGTCTTGGTTTTAACAATCAAGCAGAGAACTACAAGCAGTCTGTAGTAAAGTTTGTTCCTCAGAAAATAAAGCAAGAAGAGAAGATGTCAAATTATATGTTTCAACATCAGCTGAAACATCAGAAAATAGTCTATAGTTCAAAGTATAAACCATGGAGATGTCATTACTGTGGAAAGTTTGGTCACTTAAAGTCCTTTTGCTACAATTTGCATGGTTATCCCAAAACTGTTCATCAACCAAATAAAGAACAGATTTGGGCTAAAGTAAAGAAAAGATGGACTCCTAGAAATATGGTGGCTGGTCTCATAGCGCATACCTCTCTCAGAGCATATGCAAGGGAAGATTGGTACTTTGACAGTGGTTGTTCAAGACACATGACTGGTGTGAAGAAATTTTTGTCAGATATCAAGCCTCACTCTACCAATTATGTCACTTTTGGGGATGGATCAAAAGGTGAAATAAAAGGTGTTGGAAAGCTGGACTACACAGGACAACCAAATCTGGATCGTTTTCTATTTATTAAAGGGTTGACTGCAAATTTGATTAGTATAAGCCAACTGTGTGATCTAGGGCTCCAAGTAAATTTCACAAAATCTGAATGCCTAGTAACCAATGAAGAAAATGAAGTTGTCATGAAGGGAACCAGGTCTAAGGATAACTGCTATCTGTTGAATCCTCAAGAATTAGAAAGTTTGTCTACCTGTTTGATGTCAAAGGAAGATGAACCAAACTGTGGCATCAGAAATTGGGTCACTTACATCTGAAAGGGATGAAGAAAGTTCTGTCAAGTGAGGCTGTTAGATGTATTCCCAAGTTGAAGATTGATGAGGATAAAATATGTGGTGAATGTCAAGTTGGGAAGCAAACAAGGATGTCACAAAAAAAGCTTCAACATCTTACCACAACTTCTAGAGTTCTTGAGCTGCTTCACATGGACTTAATGGGACCTATGCAGGTTAAAAGTCTTGGAGGAAAGAAGTATACCTATGTTGTCGTTGATGATTACTCCAGATTCACCTGGATAAGCTTTATTAGAGAAAAGTCTGAAGTATTTACAGCTTTCAAAGAATTGTGTCAAAGGATTCAACGAGAAAAGGATTATGGCGTTGTTCGAATCAGAAGTGACCATGGGAAGGAATTTGAAAATAACAGGTTTGAAGAGTTTTGTTCATCTGAAGGAATCACTCATGAATTCTCATCACCAATCACTCCTCAGCAAAATGGTGTGGTGGAATACAAGAATAGGGTTATTCAAGAGTGTGCAAGGGTCATGATTCAAGCCAAAAAGCTTCCATATCATTTTTGGGCTGAAGCCATGAATACTGCTTGCTATATACACAATAGGGTGACTATTAGATCAGGTACGTCCGTTACTCTTTATGAGCTAAGGAAAGGAAGAAAGCCAAATGTGAAATATTTCCATGTCTTTGGGAGTAAGTGTTATATCTTGGAGGATCGTGAGCAGAGGCGAAAGATGGATCCTAAGAGTGAGGAAGGGATATTTTTGGGATACTCTACAAATAGCAAAGCATATAGGGTATTTAATTCCATAACTAAGGTGATGATGGAATCCATAAATGTGGTGGTTGATGACTCTGGCAGAGACGAAGATATCCCAGACGATGTTGGAACATCCTTTCCCATGAACAATAAAATCTCACAAGACACTGAGTCCGTAGAAGATAATGTTCAAGAGACTAGTACTAGACCTGAGAATGAAGAGGTAGAGGATGCTAACAGGGGACCCTCTATAAGGATTCAGAAGGATCACCCTAAGGAGTTGATTATTGGAAATCTGAATGAAGGTGTAAGAGCCAGATCGAGGGAGGCTGTGTCAAATGCGTGTTTTGTTTCAAAGATTGAACCAAAAAATGTTAAAGTGGCTTTGACAGATGAGTTCTGGATAAGTGCTATGCAGGATGAGCTTTGTCAATTCAAGAGAAATGAAGTCTGGGAACTGGTACCACGACCAGTAAGAACAAATGTGATTGGAACAAAGTGGGTATATAAGAATAAGTCTGATGAACAAGGAGTTGTTACCAGAAACAAAGCCAGACTAGTTGCTCAAGGATACACACAGATTAAAGGAGTAGATTTTGATGAAACATTTGCTCATGTGGCTCGCTTGGAATCCATCAGATTGTTGCTAGGAGTGGCATGCTTTTTGAAATTCAAATTGTTTCAAATGGATGTTAAGAGTGCCTTTCTGAATGGCTATCCTAATGAAGAAGTCTATGTTGAGCAGCCTAAAGGGTTTGTGGATCCAAATTTTCCTGATCATGTCTTCAAGTTAAAGAAGGCTTTGTATGGTTTAAAATAAGCTCCAAGAGCTTGGTATGAAAGGCTGACTGAGTTCTTAGTCAAACATGGATACAGGAAGGGTGGTATTGATAAAACACTCTTTGTCAAGGAGAAAGATGGGAAACTGTTGATTGCTCATATTTATGTAGATGATACTGTGTTTGGGGGGATGTCGGATGAAATGGTCCAACATTTTGTCAAACAAATGCAATTTGAATTTGAAATGAGCTTGGTAGGTGAATTGACTTACTTCCTTGGATTGCAAGTCAAGCAGATGGAAGATTCCATTTTTATTTGTCAGAGCAAATATGCTAGGAATATTGTGAAGAAATTTGGATTGGATAATGTCAAGCACAAGAGAACTCCTGCTCCTACTCACTTAAAGTTATCCAAAGATGAAAAGGGAGTGAATGTTGAACAGAGTTTATACAGAAGCATGATTGGTAGTCTGCTGTATCTTACAGCAAGTAGGCCAGACATAACCTTTGCAGTGGGTGTATGTGCAAGATACCAAGCAGAACCCAAGGTCAGTCACATCAATCAAGTTAAAAGAATTCTTAAGTATGTGAGTGGTACGTGTGATTATGGGTTGTTATATTCCCATGATTCAAGTTCCATTTTAGTAGGATACTGTGATGCTGATTAGGCTGGAAGTGCTGATGATAGGAAGAGTACCTCTGGAGGTTGTTTCTTTTTGGGAAATAATCTTATTTCATGGTTTAGTAAGAAGCAAAATTCTGTATCTCTTTCTACTGCTGAAGCTGAGTACATAGCAGCTGGAAGTAGTTGTGCTCAACTGGTGTGGATGAAGCAAATGTTATCTGAGTATAATGTCACACAAGATGTCATGACATTATTTTGTGACAACCTGAGTGCTATTAATATTTCTAAAAATCCTATTCAACATAGCAGGACTAAGCACATTGATATCAGGCATCATTTCATCAGAGAACTTGTGGAGGACAAAGTCATAACTCTTGAGCATGTTAGCACAGAAAATCAGCTTGCTAACATATTTACCAAGGCTCTGGATGCAGTTCAGTTTGAAAACCTGAGGAAAAGACTTGGGGTTTGTATTCATGAAGAATTATAGCATTTAATGTTATTTGTGGCTGCCAGATTAAAAAGAATAAAGGTAATTCTGGTAGTGCAGCTGGTGCAGGTGTTTATGAAGGGAAAGATGCTGAAGTTTGTGCATGACATTTGGTCATGTGATTGTGTGTGCATCTACTTTCTGATGTTGTTTATTCTGGTGTATGATTAGATCATTTCTCAAAATTAATTACTGTTTTACTTGCCTTTTTCATATTTATGGCTAAAAAGGGGGAGTAGTGTGCTTGTGGTGTGCTTGTGCTGGTGCCGCAGTTGAGGGGGAGAATGTTGATTGTGTTTCTGCAGTTGAGGGGGAGTTTTTTTTTGCTACTATGCTGTGTTTTTCGCTGCTGTCTCTGATATTGTTGTTTTGCTTGTTTTATCTTTGCAAGATTGTTTGTTGTGTAGTTTTAGCCAAAATAAGCCAAAGGGGGAGATTGTTATTTCTTTGATTATGTGGTTGGCATTTATTTTGCTAAAACTATTCTAGCAGCAAGATGTTGAAAAAAGATGTTCTAATTTTCTGCATTCAACATGTCGGATAAAGATGTCCCATCCTGGCTCATAGGACATCGCGTCTGATTTTGGTTTAAAAGGAAGTTTCTATTAGTTGTTATTTGTTACTGAATATTCTGTGAATATTTAGTTATCCTATGTGGTGTCCAAAGTAAATTGAGTTGAGTTTTGTGTTGGTTTTCGGATTTTCACTACTTTCTAAATATGGAGACATATTAGGAAACTTTAGATTGAAGACCTATTTTCTTGGAGTTTATTTTGCAGAATTATGTGCAGTCTCTCTGCTGCGTTTTGAAGCCCAACGCAGTCCAGATTTAATGTTATATATTGACCGATGTAAACCTAGTTTAGGTGTGGAACTTACGTGTGTTTTTGTTAGGGTTTTTGATTGTTAATTGTGAGCCTAACTGGTATCATTCTGATAACAGTATAAGGACTGGTTTTGGTTTAAAAGGAAGTTTCTGTTAGTTGTTATTTGTTACTGAATATTCTGTGAATATTTAGTTATCCTATGTGGCGTCCAAAGTAAATTGAGTTGAGTTTTGTGTTGGTTTTCGGATTTTCACTACTTTCTAAATATAGAGACATATTAGGAAACTTTAGATTGAAGACCTATTTTCTTGGAGTTTATTTTGCAGAATTATGTGCAGTCTCTCTGCTGCGTTTTAAAGCCCAAACCAGTCCAGATTTAATGCTATATATTGACTGGTGTAAACCTAGTTTAGGTGTGGAACTTACGTGTGTTTTTGTTAGGGTTTTTGATTGTTAATTGTGAGCCTAACTGGTATCATTCTGATAACAGTATAAGGACTGGTTTTGTGTTGTAAGTTCTGTCAGTTACTCATAAGCTTTTAAGCATTGAGTTTCTTGTGTGTCAGTTCTCATAAGCTTTAAAGTATTGGGAATTGTGTGTTTTTGAAAGTGTGTCTTTCGTTTTGTTACTTGTGTTGAAAGGAACCAGTCACGGGTTATGATTGAAGAGGGATTTGAGGAAGGCCTCATACCTAGGTGAGTCTTAGG
This sequence comes from Lathyrus tuberosus, assembly GCA_022829125.1. NCBI lineage: Eukaryota > Viridiplantae > Streptophyta > Magnoliopsida > Fabales > Fabaceae > Lathyrus > Lathyrus tuberosus. The sequence continues at coordinate 4,458,251 of JALAZF010000084.1, forward strand.
TAGAAGTCATAGGAAGGGTAGTGATTAAGTGAGCGGATTGTAACCGGGTGTGGTTGCTGTATGATCTGTGAATTGATACTATCGTATATTAATTTCGTCCCTGGCTTAGTAGCCCCCAGAGTAGGATTGTTGATCCGAACTGGGTAAACATATCACTATGTTCTTTACTTTCTGCACTGTTATTTTTATTGTTATCTTGTTCATTGTGTTGGATATCCGTGTCTCAACATCTGTGTAGGACATCTGATATCTGTGCCAGAATTTCAATTGGCATCAAGAGCTTGCACCCTAGTTTGTTTCTGGGTGAGATTCAGGGACGGTACTTTCTGGTTCAATGGACAAGGATGGAGGATTTTTGAACAAACCACCTCTGCTTGATGGTTCCAACTATGACTATTGGAAACCAAGGATGATAGCATTCATCAAATCCATGGATGATCAAGCATGGAAAGCTGTTATCAAAGGATGGGAACCCCCAAAGGTTAGAGATGGAGAAGGTAATCCTACTGATGTGGTGAAGGAAGAGGAAGACTGGGATGTTGCAGACTACAAAGGGTCTTTGGGAAATTCCAAAGCCATGAATGCCTTGTTTAATGGTGTTAACAAAAATATGTTCAGGTTGATTGAACATTGCACCATTGTAAAAGAGGCTTGGCAGGTCTTGAAGGTTGCTCATGAAGGAACTTCAAAGGTGATGATGTCAAAACTTCAGCTTCTCACTACCAAGTTTGAGAATTTGAAGATGAAGGAAGATGAGAGCATTCATGATTTTCACATGAACATTATTGAGATAGCTAATGCTTCAAGTGCCCTAGGTGAAAAGATGTCTGATAGCAAACTGGTCAGAAAAATCCTCAGATCTCTACCTAAGAGATTTGACATGAAAGTGACTGCTATAGAGGAAGCTCAGGACATAGATAAGATGAAAGTGGATGAGCTTGTGGGATCTCTTCAAACGTTTGAATTGGGGATCAGTGAAAAGTCTGAAAAGAAGAAGAGTATATCCTTTGTGTCAAATGCTGGTGATTCAGAAGATGAAGGTAACCTGGCCAGAGATGAAGGGGTGTCCAAAGATCTGGTATTGCTTGGAAAACAATTTAACAAAGTGTTGAAAAGGATGGACTGGAAGTCAAGAGCTAATGTTCAGAACAAATCACTCGACATCAGTAAAAACCAGGATGTAGGCAGAAGGTCCAGAATTGAATAAGACTCAAATCAAGGGAAGAGTGTTTAGTGTTTTGAATGTGAGGGATTTGGGCACATAAAAACTGAGTGTCCCACGTATCTCAAAAGGCAGAAGAAGGGTTTATCTGTGTCTTGGTCAGAAGGAGAGTCTGAGAGTGATCTTGAAGAAGAATCAACAAAATTGGTGACAGCCTTGACTGGAATCTGTAAATTTGATGAAGGAACAAGTTGTGATTCTGACAAAGAATCTTACATTGGAGAACTTACCAAACAGGAAGTTATCACTGGGTTCTCAGAGTTGTGTATCAAGAATGAAGAGAGGTGCCAGATAATATTAGAACAGAAGGTTCTGATAGCTCAACTAGAAGCTGAGAAGGAAGAACATCTATCGATCATTGCTGATCTTAAAGAGGAGGTTGTATGGCAAAAGTCAAAACTTGACAATATGACCAAATCTATAAGAATGCTGAATAATGGTTCCACACTGTTGGATGAGATTCTTCAGACTGGGAAAAATACTGGGAATGTACAAGGTCTTGGTTTTAACAATCAAGCAGAGAACTACAAGCAGTCTGTAGTAAAGTTTGTTCCTCAGAAAATAAAGCAAGAAGAGAAGATGTCAAATCATATGTTTCAACATCAGCTGAAACATCAGAAAATAGTCTATAGTTCAAAGTATAAACCATGGAGATGTCATTACTGTGGAAAGTTTGGTCACTTAAAATCCTTTTGCTACAATTTGCATGGTTATCCCAAAACTGTTCATCAACCAAATAAAGAACAGATTTGGGCTAAAGTAAAGAAAAGATGGACTCCTAGAAATATGGTGGCTGGTCTCATAGCGCATACCTCTCTCAGAGCATATGCAAGGGAAGATTGGTACTTTGACAGTGGTTGTTCAAAACACATGACTGGTGTGAAGAAATTTTTGTCAGATATCAAGCCTCACTCTACCAATTATGTCACTTTTGGGGATGGATCAAAAGGTGAAATAAAAGGTGTTGGAAAGCTGGACTACACAGGACAACCAAATCTGGATCGTTTTCTATTTGTCAAAGGGTTGACTGCAAATTTGATTAGTATAAGCCAACTGTGTGATCTAGGGCTCCAAGTAAATTTCACAAAATCTGAATGCCTAGTAACCAATGAAGAAAATGAAGTTGTCATGAAGGGAACCAGGTCTAAGGATAACTGCTATCTGTTGAATCCTCAAGAATTAGAAAGTTTGTCTACCTGTTTGATGTCAAAGGAAGATGAAACCAAACTGTGGCATCAGAAATTGGGTCACTTACATCTGAAAGGGATGAAGAAAGTTCTGTCAAGTGAGGCTGTTAGATGTATTCCCAAGTTGAAGATTGATGAGGATAGAATATGTGGTGAATGTCAAGTTGGGAAGCAAACAAGGATGTCACAAAAAAAGCTTCAACATCTTACCACAACTTCTAGAGTTCTTGAGCTGCTTCACATGGACTTAATGGGACCTATGCAGGTTAAAAGTCTTGGAGGAAAGAAGTATACCTATGTTGTCGTTGATGATTACTCCAGATTCACCTGGATAAGCTTTATTAGAGAAAAGTCTGAAGTATTTGCAGCTTTCAAAGAATTGTGTCAAAGGATTCAACGAGAAAAAGATTATGGCGTTGTTCGAATCAGAAGTGACCATGGGAAGGAATTTGAAAATAACCGGTTTGAAGAGTTTTGTTCATCTGAAGGAATCACTCATGAATTCTCATCACCAATCACTCCTCAGCAAAATGGTGTGGTGGAATGCAAGAATAGGGTTATTCAAGAGTGTGCAAGGGTCATGATTCATGCCAAAAAGCTTCCATATCATTTTTGGGCTGAAGCCATGAATACTGCTTGCTATATACACAATAGGGTGACTATTAGATCAGGTACGTCCGTTACTCTTTATGAGCTAAGGAAAGGAAGAAAGCCAAATGTGAAATATTTCCATGTCTTTGGGAGTAAGTGTTATATCTTGGCGGATCGTGAGCAGAGGCGAAAGATGGATCCTAAGAGTGAGGAAGGGATATTTTTGGGATACTCTACAAATAGCAAAGCATATAGGGTATTTAATTCCAGAACTAAGGTGATGATGGAATCCATAAATGTGGTGGTTGATGACTCTGGCAGAGACGAAGATATCCCAGACGATGTTGGAACATCCTTTCCCATGAACAATAAAATCTCACAAGACACTGAGTCCGTAGAAGATAATGTTCAAGAGACTAGTACTAGACCTGAGAATGAAGAGGTAGAGGATGCTAACAGGGGACCCTCTATAAGGATTCAGAAGGATCACCCTAAGGAGTTGATTATTGGAAATCTGAATGAAGGTGTAAGAACTAGATCGAGGGAGGCTGTGTCAAATGCGTGTTTTGTTTCAAAGCTTGAACCAAAAATGTTAAAGAGGCTTTGACAGATGAGTTCTGGATAAGTGCTATACAGGATGAGCTTTGTCAATTCAAGAGAAATGAAGTCTGGGAACTGGTACCACGACCAGTAAGAACAAATGTGATTGGAACAAAGTGGGTATATAAGAATAAGTCTGATGAACAAGGAGTTGTTACCAGAAACAAAGCCAGACTAGTTGCTCAAGGATACACACAGATTAAAGGAGTAGATTTTGATGAAACATTTGCTCATGTGGCTCGCTTGGAATCCATCAGATTGTTGCTAGGAGTGGCATGCTTTTTGAAATTCAAATTGTTTCAAATGGATGTTAAGAGTGCCTTTCTGAATGACTATCTTAATGAAGAAGTCTATGTTGAGCAGCCTAAAGGGTTTGTGGATCCAAATTTTCCTGATCATGTCTTCAAGTTAAAGAAGGCTTTGTATGGTTTAAAATAAGCTCCAAGAGCTTGGTATGAAAGGCTGACTGAGTTCTTAGTCAAACATGGATACAGGAAGGGTGGTATTGATAAAACACTCTTTGTCAAGGAGAAAGATGGGAAACTGTTGATTGCTCATATTTATGTAGATGATACTGTGTTTGGGGGGATGTCGGATGAAATGGTCCAACATTTTGTCAAACAAATGCAATTTGAATTTGAAATGAGCTTGGTAGGTGAATTGACTTACTTCCTTGGATTGCAAGTCAAGCAGATGGAAGATTCCATTTTTATTTGTCAGAGCAAATATGCTAGGAATATTGTGAAGAAATTTGGATTGGATAATGTCAAGCACAAGAGAACTCCTGCTCCTACTCACTTAAAGTTATCCAAATATGAAAAGGGAGTGAATGTTGAACAGAGTTTATACAGAAGCATGATTGGTAGTCTGCTGTATCTTACAGCAAGTAGGCCAGACATAACCTTTGCAGTGGGTGTATGTGCAAGATACCAAGCAGAACCCAAGGTCAGTCACATCAATCAAGTTAAAAGAATTCTTAAGTATGTGAGTGGTACGTGTGATTATGGGTTGTTATATTCCCATGATTCAAGTTCCATTTTAGTAGGATACTGTGATGCTGATTAGGCTGGAAGTGCTGATGATAGGAAGAGTACCTCTGGAGGTTGTTTCTTTTTGGGAAATAATCTTATTTCATGGTTTAGTAAGAAGCAAAATTCTGTATCTCTTTCTACTGCTGAAGCTGAGTACATAGCAGCTGGAAGTAGTTGTGCTCAACTGGTGTGGATGAAGCAAATGTTATCTGAGTATAATGTCACACAAGATGTCATGACATTATTTTGTGACAACCTGAGTGCTATTAATATTTCTAAAAATCCTATTCAACATAGCAGGACTAAGCACATTGATATCAGGCATCATTTCATCAGAGAACTTGTGGAGGACAAAGTCATAACTCTTGAGCATGTTAGCACAGAAAATCAGCTTGCTAACATATTTACCAAGGCTCTGGATGCAGTTCAATTTGAAAACCTGAGGAGAAGACTTGGGGTTTGTATTCATGAAGAATTATAACATTTAATGTTATTTGTGGCTGCCAGATTAAAAAGAATAAAGGTAATTCTGGTAGTGCAGCTGGTGCAGGTGTTTATGAAGGGAAAAATGCTGAAGTTTGTGCATGACATTTGGTCATGTGATTGTGTGTGCATCTACTTTCTGATGTTGTTTATTCTGGTGTATGATTAGATCATTTCTCAAAATTAATTACTGTTTTACTTGCCTTTTTCATATTTATGGCTAAAAAGGGGGAGTAGTGTGCTTGTGGTGTGCTTGTGCTTGTGCTGGTGCCGCAGTTGAGGGGGAGAATGTTGATTGTGTTTCTGCAGTTGAGGGGGAGTTTTTTTTTGCTACTATGCTGTGTTTTTCGCTGCTGTCTCTGATATTGTTGTTTTGCTTGTTTTATCTTTGCAAGATTGTTTGTTGTGTAGTTTTAGCCAAAATAAGCCAAAGGGGGAGATTGTTATTTCTTTGATTATGTGGTTGGCATTTATTTTGCTAAAACTATTCTAGCAGCAAGATGTTGAAAAAAGATGTTCTAATTTTCTGCATTCAACATGTCGGATAAAGATGTCCCATCCTGGCTCATAGGACATCGCGTCTGATTTTGGTTTAAAAGGAAGTTTCTGTTAGTTGTTATTTGTTACTGAATATTCTGTGAATATTTAGTTATCCTATGTGGCGTCCAAAGTAAATTGAGTTGAGTTTTGTGTTGGTTTTCGGATTTTCACTACTTTCTAAATATGGAGACATATTAGGAAACTTTAGATTGAAGACCTATTTTCTTGGAGTTTATTTTGCATAATTATGTGCAGTCTCTCTGCTGCGTTTTGAAGCCCAACCCAGTCCAGATTTAATGTTATATATTGACCAGTGTAAACCTAGTTTAGGTGTGGAACTTACGTGTGTTTTTGTTAGGGTTTTTGATTGTTAATTGTGAGCCTAACTGGTATCATTCTGATAACAGTATAAGGACTGGTTTTGGTTTAAAAGGAAGTTTCTGTTAGTTGTTATTTGTTACTGAATATTCTGTGAATATTTAGTTATCCTATGTGGCGTCCAAAGTAAATTGAGTTGAGTTTTGTGTTGGTTTTCGGATTTACACTACTTTCTAAATATGGAGACATATTAGGAAACTTTAGATTGAAGACCTATTTTCTTGGAGTTTATTTTGCAGAATTATGTGCAGTCTCTCTGCTGCGTTTTGAAGCCCAACCCAGTCCAGATTTAATGTTATATATTGACTGGTGTAAACCTAGTTTAGGTGTGGAACTTACGTGTGTTTTTGTTAGGGTTTTTGATTGTTAATTGTGAGCCTAACTGGTATCATTCTGATAACAGTATAAGGACTGGTTTTGTGTTGTAAGTTCTGTCAGTTACTCATAAGCTTTTAAGCATTGAGTTTCTTGTGTGTCAGTTCTCATAAGCTTTGAAGTATTGAGAATTGTGTGTTTTTGAAAGTGTATCTTTCGTTTTGTTACTTGTGTTGAAAGGGACCAGTCACGGTTTGTGATTGAAGAGGGATTTGAGGAGGGCCTCATACCTAGGTGAGTCTTAGGTAGAAGTCATAGGAAGGGTAGTGATTAAGTGAGCGGATTGTAACCGGGTGTGGTTGTTGTATGATCTGTGAATTGATACTATTGTATATTGATTTCCTCCCTGGCTTGGTAGCCCCCAGAGTAGGATTGTTGATCCAAACTGGGTAAACATATCACTGTGTTCTTTACTTTCTGCACTGTTATTTTTATTGTTATCGTTATCTTGTTCATTGTGTTGGATATCCGTGTCTCAACATCTGTGTAGGACATCTGATATCTGTGCCAAAATTTCAGGATCTGTCTTCTCCTAGGACTAGAATTCCTAGGAGATCTAGGTTGTTAGAAATTTTTCTACGTACTATATATATATATACCACTTTTCCTACTTGATATCCGTGTTTATTTTTCTGTCAATGGGAATGCGATTAATACGCATCTGGAAAGTTTGAGAGACCCTTAAGATAAGGGGTGGCATAGACGGGGAAACTTGTAGGGGGTGAATCCCGAACAAGCGAACCTGGTAGACCACCAAATCAGGCATGGCCCCGTGTGGATTCAGCCTGTTGAACAACCGATTGTTGTGAAAGTAGAGTTTTCCAGTACGGCACCCGTGACCGTGAGGATTTAGTAGACATTAACCATATGACCATTTGGTAGTGCGGTGACTATCGAGAATAGTTGATATACGATACTACACTCAATTGAGATTACCCTGGGATGCTACACCTCGCTCGAGTGAACCAGCTTGCTGTTGATATCCCTAGGGGGTCAATGATTTTGGGAACCTTAGGATCCGTTATACAGGTGCAAAAATTGACCAGAATACAACCTTTGGGGATGGGTAGAGCCATGACTCCATGCTCGTGACGTTGAACCCTTGAACCCATGTTTTTTCAATGTTTTTGTGTGCTGCATTCATGCATTCATCTAAAAAACTTTTAAACAAAGAAAAAAAATCTTCTCCTCTTTCTCTTTTTCTTCTTTTTCAAAATAAACTAAAACAATAATTGCAAATATTAGAGAAATATTGTGTTATGGATTTCAGTAGAAGAAAGACGCACAAGTACACTTTCAAGGCTCCGAAACTAGAGAGTTTAAGGAGGTTGGCAAGGATGATCACCAACCCTGATGCTTTCAGAGCTAAGCATGGAGGACTACTGTCTTTGTTAAGGGTCCACGTAGTTAAAGGAATCATGTCTATGTTAATTTAGTCTACGATCTGGTTTATCTCTGCTTCACATTCCCGGATTATCAACTGGCACCAACATTAGAAGAGTATTCACACCTGACTGATTTACCTATCACTGATCAAGCTCCATTTTTTGGACTAGAAGAAATTCCAAAGGATCAGGTCATTGCAAGAGCAATCCATTTTGGACGATTCAGAAGTTAGGGCTCACATGACCACCAAGGAAGGAATCCAAGGTTTACCAACCAAGTTTTTGGTAGAGAAAGCCATGTACTTTGCTAGTATAGGAAACGTAACTGCTTTCGAAGATATCTTTGTCCTACTCACATACGAGTTGTTCCTTTTTCCCAACATTGACAACTTCATTGATATCAACACTATTAAGATATTTCTGATTGAAAACCCCGTACCAACCCTGCTTGCAGATGCTTATCATTCTGTACACTTAAGGAATCTGTACATCGTAGGAATGATCACATGATATGTACCCTTACTCTACAAAGGGTTCACTTCCCATTTACCCAAGTCTGCTACTTTTTAGTATCACAAGAGTACTCTACGTTGGTCACAAAGGATTATGTCCCTTACCAACTCTGACATAGATTGGTATAATAGGATTTACGAAGGGGTAGAGATCATCGACAGATGTGGAAATTTCCCTAACATGCCCCTCATTGGAACTAAAGGAGGAATCAACTATCATCAAATTTTAGTTCGCCGTCAACCCGGATACCCGATGAAGAATATCCTGCATAATGTTCATCTGGAAGGTCTTTTCTTCAAGGAAGGGGAAAATGATAGGACACTAAAGAAAGAAATAGTGCACGCCTGGCAACATATTCACAGAAAAAGGAAGAGAGTCTCTAGGAAGACAAAACTGTATCTCCATGGAACCTTATCTCCACTGGGTGCAAACTAGAGCCCTCAAGCTGAGGATGCCTTACCCTCGTTAAGAAGTTTTTCCATTAAAGGAATTTGTCCTTTATTTCATGTCTGATACGGAAAAACTCCAGGTCACTCTCAACAAAGTTCAACGTGAGAAGAACTCTTGGAAAAACAAGTATCGAATCCTCAACGTGGAGTGTACCAAGATTCAGGAACTATTAAAGGAAAAGGATTCTCTGATTAAGATATTAGAGTAGCATGTTGTAGAAAGTCAGGAAGATCAAAAGAACTTGCTTGCTCCTTTCACTTGGCAAAGGACTGACAACCCGACAACGACTGAAGAACCTCGGTCAAAGAAAAGGAAAATACCGGAACCAGCATCTGAGCTCACTTCAGAGAGGACTCAGGATCCATAAGCTTAGCCATTTTCCTTACAACACTTTGTAAAATACTCTATTTTCCCTTTCTGCAATCTTTCAAATTCAATAAAGCGGGATCTCCCCACTGTATGATATTTGCAATCTAATTGTTGAAGTTTCTTTTTGATTAAAACTAATATATATATATATATATCATTGCATATCATTCATCATTCTCACATAATGCGTCTTCTTATCTTTGAATCTCACGTACGTGTCATGATTCTAGAGTCAAACTGTCTCACTCATACAATACTCCGGCCAATCGACAAAAGAAAATGGACGATCTCGAGGAAGATAACAGAGAGATGAAAGAAGAAATTGACGCTCTGAAGGAAGATCTGAAAAAACTTCATAGTGATATGCAATCCCTGGCAGCAGCTCAGAGGCAACAACAAAGGACCGTGATCTCAGATATCACATCTACGCCCATAGTGGAGACATATGATCCTCATTACAACATGCCTAAGGATCGTCCCTGGGGCATGCTTATCAACTTTGTCCCTGAAGGATACATCCCGCCAGTCACTGAAGACCCAGAAACTACAGCAGAAACAACTGGGCTTGAAGGTTACAAACTTCAGGAAAGCGAAGATGCAAAAGTTATGACAGCAACTCCTGAAGGTTAGAAACTTTGGGGCATGAAAACACCAAGAGTCACCGCCGTAATGACTATACCACAACCAGTGGTACACACTGTCCCAGAAGGACAGATTCCACAAGTCATCTCTGGTGGAAATGAAGACATGTACGAAAGAATGAATGAGTTCCAGGAACAATTCCTGGAGATGCAGAAGGAATTGCATGCCATTCGCGGTCAGGATTTATTCGGAAAGGATGCCTCAGACCTTTGTCTGGTCCCAAATGTGAAAATACCGCACAAATTCAAGGTGTCTGACTTTGAAAAATACAAAGGCAACTCTTGCACTCAAAGTCATTTGGTGATGTATGCTCGAAAGATGTCAACTCAGACAGAAAATTAACAGCTACTGATCCATTATTTCCAAGACAGTTTAACCGGTGTCGCACTCAAATGGAACATGGGTTTAAACCGCACCAAGATCAGTACTTTCAGAGATCTCGGCGCAACCTTCGTTCAGAAGTATAAGTATAACCTGGACATGACACCAGACAGAGGTCAACTCAGAGCAATGTCGTAGAAAGACAAGGAAACTTTTAAGGAATATGCTCAGAGATGGCGTGAAACTGCCGCTCAGATTTGTCCCCCTCTTGAGGAAAAAGAGATGGCCAAGATCTTTTTGAAAACCTTGAGCTCATTCTATTACGACTGAATAGTCGCCAATGCGCCCAACGACTTCATTGAAATGGTGAACATGGGAGTACGCCTTGAAGAAATAGTCTGAGAAGGACGATTGGTCAAAGATGCAGAGCCATCCAGCAGTACTAAGAGATACGATAGTGCTTTCCAGAAAAAGAAAGAACAAGAGATCAATAATATCTCTTTCAGAAAGCAAAGGCGAAGGTACTAACCAGTAGCGGCGATAACTCCCGCTATCAACCCTACGTCGACTCCAACATATCAACCTCAGGTTGCTCAGAGCCAACCAAATCAACAATAGTATCAGTAAAGGACCCAACAACCTCTTCAGCAGGCTCGTCCACAGTACAACAATAATAATCGTACGACACGACCACCAGGGTTTAACCCTATACCGATGTTGTACGCAGAATTATTTTCACTTCTACTGGCTAAGGGGCACGTCCAAACCAGGTCTCCTCTTACGGTACACGAAAATTTGCCTTTTTGGTTTAAAACGGATCAAACTTGCCTTTACCATCAAGGAGGACCAGGGCACAACATTGAAAACTGTCTCAGCTTTAAGTCTGATGTACAGAAGCTTGTCAGGAATGGGGTCCTATCTTTCAAAGATACTAATCCGAATGTTCAGACGAACCCGTTGCCGCCACATGAAAAAGCTGCAGTAAATTTAATAGAGGAAGAATTTGGCCGCAGTTATCAAATTCACGATGTACTCCTATTAGGAACCAATCTGGTCAGGATGCATTACAGACAGAGCGGGTACGGTCATGTACCACCTCACAATTATCACTAGTGTGATATCTGCTCAAAAAATAAGCAGGGGTGTTCCGTAGTGCAATCAGCTCTACACGAACAAATGGATCTCCGATGGATCCAAGATCACCGAATCCTTGAAGTCAACATGGCCCATGCGCATCCCAACATTATTCAGAACCGCAACATTCTTACGATGAACGTCAATTTGGTGGCGATGCACTCAAAGCAAAGTCAATACCATGGTCTGCCACGACACGATTACAATTCCTATCAGATTTGCTCAATAGGTAATCAGGGATGCTCTTTTGTACAAGAGGCCCTTCAACGTCAAATGGATCTCGGATGGATCCAAGACTACCGTGAGAGAAACAACCATCAGGTCAATATGGTTCAGATCTTTGACATTCTCCTGATGAATACCAGTCTGGTAGAATTACACGTTAAGCAAGTCAGGCCCGGCTTTCTGGCTTCACATGATTATTTGGACTGTGAACAATGCCTTGAAGACGACCAGGGATGTGCACTTGTCCAAAAAACACTTCAACACTTGTTGGACCACTGGTGGCTTCCAATATATTTGGATGAGGCTACACAACAAATTAGTATGACTGACAAAAATCCTGATAGGCATCAAATTCAGGATGTCCGCTCGATGGAAACAGATCTAGTAAAGTTGCACTGCATCCAAAGCAGACGAGGCCAGGTGCCATCACACAATTATGAGCGTTGTAGAGTTTGTTCAGAGAATAACCAAGGGTGCTACCTCGTACGGTCAGCTCTTCAAAATCAGTTGGACCAGAAAGATATTCGACCATGTTCAAGTTCTGGTTTGATCAACGTGATACACGACTATCTCCTTGATTAAAGCAAAGACATTGTCATAATCTCCGGTCATGGGAGGACCAAAGACGTTTGTGCCATAATCCCTCTACTCGATGAATCAAGAATTCCTCTTGATAGTAGAAAGATTCTCAACCTCGAACCAATTAAGGCTGCCTACGATGGTCAGAAAAATCAAAAGGCTCGCGTGGTTATCTATCTGCCAGGACCAATAACGTACAAATCCGATAAGGCTATCCCTTACAAGTACGGTGCAACAACTATCGAAAATAAAAAGGAAACTCCATTACTGATAAGTGCAAAATGTACCTATTTTTGTATATAAGTTTTGTTGCACTTATCGTTACTTTGTGTTAATATTGGTTGAATAAACCCCACTTTATATGTAAATACATTTACTTTATATTTTCGTGTGTATATTGCATTTTCTTGTATATATCGTTGAGTTTAATTGCTTTCCATTCATTTTTATAGGTATTCAAGCAGTGGGATTTTGCCATTGTTGTATAGAGCATTGAATAAGCTTTCTAGCGCTTCCGACCGTGCGTCAATATGAGCTACGGTGTAGAAGTTGTGGTCAAATAAGGGGTTGTTTTGCTGTCATGTTCGGTTAGCGAGTGTGACAGTGAATGTTCGCTTAGCGAAGGCTGGCAAAGGTCCCACCGAAGGAGTCTAGAATTGGACAGAGAAGAAAGAGACCAAGGTTCGCTTCGCGAACTTCCTAGCGAGCATTCGCTAGGTGAATAAATCGTTCGCTTACAGAACTTCTGAAGAAAGCAAAAGGCGGTTTAACTTTTTGTAGGCACTTAAGTGCCATTTTTGTGCATTCGCTTAGCGAATGGAATGGTTCGCCTAGCGAACCTGCGAAAATCTGATTTGTATTTAGTTCATTTTTGTCACTTTTTAGAGTATGGTTTTGGGGATTCTTGCTCCAATTCCATCAAACTTCTTTTTCAGTAGATTAGCTTAGAAAACAACTATAGAGCTTGCATACGGATGAACCAGGGTGGATTGATCATCGACCGACTTTGACAAACCACGAGATGTTTGGTTCATTTCTCTTTTTCTTTGTGTTTTCTTCATTTGTTGGGTTGTGTATATGTATTTGTTCTGAACTCATGTATATTTGTCGCCCATGGAATTGTATAAAACTTGCTTTACAAATCTTTATTGGTGATTGTCTCTGATTTTTGCTTTATGCGCGGGGTTTGGGTTACGTTAGACATAACCCTCACAAACTTCTATTAGGGATGGTTATCTGTTAGTTTCTGGATTCTAGAGATAGATATAGGAGCTAACAATCTTTAATAGGCGTCGAATCTTAATGCCTCTGTGCCTTGAGCTAGCGTGCGAAAGTATCGGTGAGGGTAACACGGTTGTTTTCTCAACTTTGTGTTAGACATAACCTTTATTGTGAGCGATGCTGGGTGATATTGAAGAGTATTGTAGGTCGAGTATAACTGGTCGGTAAGTTTAAGTTTGTGAGGAGTCAGTTATGTGCATGCTGGATAAGTTTGTCTTGCTGAAGAATGAATTTGTTTTTATGTTTTAATGTTTACTTTTCTGTTTTCTTGTTTAAAACCATTTAAACCCAAACTCATAAACGCGAGAGACTGTTGAACGACATTCTTTCCCTCGAACCGATCTCTGTGAACACGACATAAATCCCGGAGGGAATTCTTTCCGAAAATAAATATTTTTGCTTCTTGCCCTATTCTGCAACCAACAAAATGGCGCCGTTGCCGGGGATTGGTTTTGATATTGAATCACATTGCGATAGTTTCTTTATTTTTGAGTTTTGTATATATCGTATATATTGTCTGTTTGCATTATGTTTGTTCAAGTGTTGTATACATTTTTTTCCCGTAACGTTTGTTTAAGTGTTTGGTTAGGGCATTTGCTTTTGGTTTGCGCGATGAGGCATGACTATGGCATGAAGGAAGGAAGTTACTAGCTAAGCATTGTAAAGGCGTCGAGCTTACAACGTAAAACAAGCATGGTGTATTCTTTTCTTTTGTTGTTGTTTAGTTTAGGTAGTGTGGTGAGTATTCATTAAACAAGTTGTACTTGAATTTTTCGTAAACTCTCAAATCTTCACTTTACAACTTGTTTAATGAATTTTCTACCGGTTTTTCAGTTTGTGTATATTAATAGTTTTCGTGTTTGTCAATGAACTTATTTTGAGTGGCTTGAGGAAATGTGGTGATGTTCCAAGTTGATCATTTCAACTTGCGGATGTATGGTAATGATACTGTTAAGTTTTGTACACGTCTGAGGTATGTGTTTATCATTATCTATACTTTAGCATATTCATGATACTTAGGCTTTTTACAAACTTCCATGCCATTCATTCTTTTGTATACTTGTTCATGTGTGAATCACTTTAGTTCCCACCCTTTTTGTGAGGAAGCCTTCTATTGTTCATATATGCACAGAGTACCAACATTCTTGTTCTAACTGGATTTTATTATGCTTAATCTTTTGTTTGTGTTAATTATATAAATGCATGAAAAGGATCAAGGCAATTTTGTTTCATTTTGAGCACAACTACCTAGCTAAATAGGCATTCACCTTGTGAGCGTGTGATCATTCGTAACCCCTTTGAGCTTTTTGATCCATGTTTTATTTGAACTTAACGCTTGTCTATGAGTATTTAGTTCACTTATTTTTGAATGGATTTTGTTTTTACTTGAGCCCTCAACTTTGTGTTGTTGTATGAATTTTTTCCTTGCCTTAGAAAGTAGGGAGTATTCACATGATGATGTGGTTGAATTCAAGTTAGGGAGAAAATGATTGTTTACTCATTGGTTGGTTTCTATGAGGATGAAAAAGAAAAGAAAAAATAGAAAAATGTGAAAAAGAAAAGAAAAGAAAAAAGAAAGAAAAAGAAAACCCTTGAAAAAGGAAACAAAAAGAGTTCAAATAATTGTGCTAAATAAGTATTTTGTTTTTTGTAACACTTGGGATGAAATAAGAAGTTTGATAGAAATTTTGTGTTTGAGTTTGTGTGAGTTGATCACTCCCTTAGGTTTAGGCAAGTTTTTGTTTCAATTACCTTAAGAAATTGCCCCTTGTTTGTTTACCCGACCACGCTACAACCTTGAAAGTCCTTGTGATTCTTGCCTTTGTATGTTCAATGTGAATTTTTGGATGATTGCATAATTTAGTCTATTGTTTGCATGATTGTTGTGTTAGTGATAAGTACCTTATTTTGTGTTTTTCATCTACCGATGATTGTTTTTGCTAGGTGTGATTCACATTTGAACTTGTGGTTTTAGAATTTTTGGCATGACTTTTGTATTTGATTTTGTTTCATGACTATGTTATCGTTGTAGTTTAGTGGTAAGTATTTACTTTGTGTCTACCGTTTTCATTTGAACCATACATTTGTTTTCCGTTTTTCAAAACTTGTTGATTCGTGATTCTTTGGTTATCACTCGGTTTCGTTGAGTTGTTTGATTCTTGTTTGAGGACAAACAATTATGTAAGTTGGGGAGAGTTTGATAAGTGCAAAATGTACCTATTTTTGTATATAAGTTTTGTTGCACTTATCGTTACTTTGTGTTAATATTGGTTGAATAAACCCCACTTTATGTGTAAATACGTTTACTTTACGTTTTCGTGTGTATATTGTGTTTTCTTGTATATATCGTTGAGTTTAATTGCTTTCCATTCATTTTTGTAGGTATTCAAGCAGTTAGATTTTGCCATTGTTGTATAGAGCATTGAATAAGCTTTCCAGCGCTTTCGACCGTGAGTCAATCCGAGCTACGGTGCAGAAGTTGTGGTCAAATAAGGGGTTGTTTTGCTGTCATGTTCGCTTAGCGAGTGTGGCAGCGAATGTTCGCTTAGCGAAGGCTGGCAAAGGTCCCACCGAAGGAGTCTAGAATTGGACAGAGGAGAAAGAGACCAAAGTTCGCTTTGCGAACTTCCTAGCGAGCATTCGCTAGGCGAATAAATCGTTCGCTTAGCGAACTTCTGAAGAAAGCAAGAGGCGGTTTAACTTTTTGTAGGCACTTAAGTGCCATTTTTGTGCATTCACTTAACGAATGGAATGGTTCGCCTAGCGAACCTGCGAAAATATGATTTGTATTTAGTTCATTTTTCTCACTTTTTAGAGTATGGTTTTGGGGATTCTTGCTCCAATTCCATCAAACTTCATTTTTCAGTAGATTAGCTTAGAAAATAACTATGGAGCTTGCATACGGATGAACCGGGGTGGATTGATCGTCGACCGGCTTTGACAAACCACGAGATGTTTGGTTCATTTTTCATTTTCTTTGTGTTTTCTTCATTTGTTGGGTTGTGTATATGTATTTGTTTTGAACTCATGTATATTTGCCGCCCATGGCATTGTATAAAACTTGCTTTACAAATCTTTATTGGTGATTGTCTCTGATTTTAGCTTTATGCACGGGGTTTGGGTTGCGTTAGACATAACCCTCACAAACTTCGATTAGGGATGGTTATCTGTTAGTTTCTGGACTCTAGAGATAGATTTAGGAGCTAACAATCTTCAATAGGCGTCGAATCTTAATGCCTCCGTGCCTTGAGCTAGCGTGCGAAAGTATCGGCGAAGGTAACACAGTTGTTTTCTCAACTTTGCATTAGACATAACCTTTGTTGTGAGCGATGTTGGGTGATATTGAGGAGTATTGTAGGTCGAGTATAACTGGTCGATAAGTTTAAGTTTGTGAGGGGTCAGTTATGTGCATGCCGGATAAGTTTGTCTTGCTGAAGAATGAATTTGTTTTTATGTTTTAATGTTTACTTTTCTGTTTTCTTGTTTAAAACCATTTAAACCAAAACTCATAAACGCGAGAGACTATCGAACGACATTCTTACCCTCGAACCGATCTCTGTGGACACGACATAAATCCCGAAGGGAATTGTTTCCGAAAATAAATATTTTTGCTGCTTGCCCTATTCTGCAACCAACAATTACCCTCCGTCGTGAACATCGCCGACATCAGTCGAGTAACACGGAGTGGCCGGATCTTCAACAGAGGAGTTGGAAAACCCACCAAAGAACAGAAACCTCAATTGGAAGTTCCAAATCAGCCAGTCGGGGGATCCAGTGATCCCGGACTTACAAAAAACAACGATGAGATGCTGTTGCTCATCCAGAAAAGCGAGTACAACATTGTAGACCAACTGTTGCAAACTCTATCGAGAATCTCTGTGCTATCTCTCCTACTTAGTTCTGAAGCTCACAGGGAAGCTTTGCAGAAAGTCTTGGAGCAAGCTTTCGTAGAACAAGATGTGACTATAAGACAGTTCGACAACATCATTTCCAACATCACTTCCTGCAACAATTTAGGATTCAGTGATGAGGAATTGCCGGAAGAAGGAAAAAATCACAACATAGCGCTTAACGTTACAGTCAACTGCCAGGATGATGCTCTAGCCAATGTACTGGTAGACACATGATCAGCTCTAAATGTTATGCCAAAATCTACTCTGATACGACTATCATTTCAAGGATCTTCGATGAGAGGCAGCGAGGTCATCGTCAAAGCCTTTGACGGATCCAGAAAAACAGTTATCGGCGAAGTTGATCTTCCCATAACCATCGGTCCTCATACTTTCCAAGTCACTTTCCAGGTCATGGACATCCAGGCAGCATACAACTGTTTATTAGGAAGACCTTGGATACACGAAGCTGGGGCAGTCACTTCGACACTTCACCAAAAGCTGAAGTTCGTCAAAAATGACAAGCTAGTCACAGTATGCGGAGAACAGGCCTTAATCGTGAGCAATTTATCATCATTTTCCTGCATAGAACCCGAGGAGGTTGTTGGAACCCAGTTCCAGGCACTCCCGGTGAGTAATGAGAATCAATCAGAAAGAGGTACATCGATTTTCTCATACAAAGATGCTCTCAAAGTGATCGAGAGTAATAACGAAAAAGGATGGGGACATCTCGTAATTCATATGGATAACAAGACAAAGAAAGGTCTTGGTTTCTCCTCAACTTGTGCCCAGACTGCTACTAAGGATGAAAGTTTTCATCCTATTCAAGACTTCTTCCACAATGGAGGCTTCCTTCACCCAGTGTCTCAAGAAGTACACACCATCAATGAGGGTGACTCCTCCGATACAGATGAAGAGTGGAAGTCCTATCTCAACTAGGATGGTTATATGTCTCAGGGAGAGGCACATACGCCATTTTGCTTTCCCACGCAGAGCCCGAGATATATACCAAGATCAGACGTCTGAATGATCTACGGAGATTGTGATCCTGAGGGATGTTGTGCTCCGCCTAACTCATTAGAAGACGATCCAATGAAAGATAACTTCGATCACGACTATTTTGATCCCCTGGATGACTTGCCTATCTGGTAGTCGTACCCAGAAGACTCGGGGCAAAAGAGTCAGCCCAACGATGCATATCAGCTGAGCATTATTGAAAAGAATACATGCGTCCCCACCGAGTCATGGGATCATTACTCAGGACATTCTGAAGATATCCAGCACAATGAAGAATCTGCAAAGATTTCAGGACAAGAGTTCATCACCTTTACTTTTCCTGAGGTCAACGTCATCGAGAAAGATGACTCCTCCAGTCCCACAGAAGTATGGGACACCTTAGGACAGCCGAGTGGCAAGTACGACTTCTTGGTCAAGTACACCACTCTTGAAAGCTCTCGCATCAGATACGAGGACATCCAACCAACTGGATGGGGAGATCCTCTCGAGAGTGAAAACACTAAGAAAGATACAACAGAAGAGTTTGTTTACGACAACTCTGCTAGGGAGGAAGACTCTAACGATCTTGTTCTTCCAGAATCAACGTCGTTTCTGAGGACAAATCAAGAAAGAAGGTACCAGACTTTGTGATTCACCGAGGAGTTCTTTGCCAATGGGTTGCTGTCGATGTTCCGAAAGTTGTCCATAAGTCTAAGTAATTGCCATCTTTGTTTTAACCTTTCACCCTGCCCAGGTGAAATGAATGTTTTTATAGGGCTCACCTTTCTGTAAATGTCCCTCTTCACTTAGCTCGAAGCGACATAGTTTTGTTTTATAGGGCTGTAGTTTCAAGAATCGACAAAATCATAAATAAATAATGTCATTATGTTATTCCCGAATTTATTGTTGTTTTCACTTTTTGTTTTTTTCCAAAAAATGGTAATCCTAAAACAACCCAAAAATAATAACAAGCATTTTTCAGAAAATACACTGCACACACTCTTGTATTCTCTCTATCTCTTCTAAAAATGAAACATCACGTCATGCATATTGCTTGTTTTAAACCCCATGGAAACATACGATCTAATGCCTTCTCCCAACTTTGAATTCCCGGTATTTGAAGCTGAAGAAGAAGAAGACGAAGAAATTCCAGAAGAGATTACCCGATTACTCAGACAAGAGGAAATGTCCATTGAACCTCACAAAGAGCCGTTGGAAATGGTCAACTTGGGTTCAGAAGAAGAGAGGAAAGAAGTCAAGATTGGGGCACTGCTCAGTCTGACTATCAAAGAAAGCTTGATAAAACTTCTCAAAGAGTTTCCCGATGTGTTTGCTTGGTCCTATCAAGACATGCCAGGGTTGGATACCAGCATCGTGGAACATCATCTACCGTTAAAATCAGAATGTCCAACAGTAAAACAGAGACTGAGACAGACTCACCCGGATATGGCTATCAAAATCAAGGAGGAAGTGCAGAAACAGATTGACGCAGGTTTCCTCGCCACCTCAGAATATCCTCAATGGCTAGCCAACATAGTGCCAGTTCCGAAAAAGGAGGGAAAAGTCAGAATGTGTGTAGACTACAGGGATCTGAACATAGCAAGTCCAAAGGATGACTTTCCCTTACCACACATAGACATGCTGGTAGACAGTACAACAAAGTTCTAAGTCTTCTCCTTCATGGATAGATTCTCGGGTTATAATCAAATCAAAATGGCGCTGGAGGATATGGAGAAAACTTCATTCATCACCCCATGGGGCACCTTTTGTTACAAGGTAATGTCGTTCGGTTTGAAGAACGTCGGGGCAACCTATCAAAGGGCCATGATTACTCTGTTTCACGACATGATGCATAAAGAAATCGAAGTGTACGTCGATGACATGATTGCCAAATCTAAAATAGAAGAAGAGCATGTGACAAACCTGTCCAGGTTATTCGAGCGATTGAGAAAATACAAACTCCGCTTGAATCCCACAAATGTATGTTTGGTGTCCGCTCAGGCAAACTTTTAGGGTTCATCGTCAGCCAAAAAGGAATTGAGGTTGATCCTGACAAGGTCAAGGCCATTCAAGAAATGCCTTCTCCAAAGACTGAAAAACAGGTCAAAGGATTTTTGGGACGCCTGAATTACATTTCCAGGTTCATGTCCCTTATGACCGCGACATGCGCGTAATCTTCAAGTTGCTCAGAAAGAATCAAGACTGTGTATGGACAGAAGACTGCCAAAAAGCCTTCGATAGTATCAAAGAGTATCTGTTGAATCCACCTATTATGTCACCTCTAGTGGAGGGAAGAGCACTGATTATCTACTTAACAGTCTTGGAAGACTCAATTGGTTGTGTACTTGACCGACAAGACGAAACCAAAAGAAAAGAGTCTGCCATCTACTATTTGAGCAAGAAATTTACCGATTGTGAAATTCAGTACACTATGCTCGAGAAAACTTGATGCGCTATGGCTTGGGCAGCCAAACGTCTTCGCCAGTACATGATTTGTCACACTACTTGGTTAATCTCCGAAATGGAACCGATCAAGTACGTCTTTGAAAAACCTGCTCTCACGGGAAGGATTGCCCGTTGCAGATGTTGTTATCAGAATACGACATTGAGTACCATGCTCAGAAAGCCGTCAAATGAAGTATTGTAGCCTATCATTTGGCTCATTAATCGATTGACGATCAGGAATCAATCGGGTTTGACTTCCCAGACGAAGATGTCATGTACTTGAAAATGAAAGATTGCGATGAACCGCTACCCAGTGAAGGGCCAGAACCAGGTTCCCAATGGGGACTAATCTTTGACGAAGCTGTCAATAATTATGGAAACGGAATTGGGGCAATCATCGTAACACCTCAGGGTACCCATATTCCTTTCACCGCCCGACTGACATTCAAGTGCACAAACAACGAGGCCGAATATGAAGCTTGTATCATGGGTCTCGAAGAAGCAATTGACTTAAGGATTAAGAACTTAGATGTGTATGGAGACTCAACCCTGGTTATCAATCAAATCAAAGGAGATTGGAACACATACTAATCAGGGTTGATTCCTTACAAAGATTACGCGAGAAGGTTATTACCATTCTTCAATAGAGTCGAGTTTCATCATATCCCTCGTGAAGAAAATCACATGGCTGATGCACTAGCCACTCTCTCCTCCATGATTAGTGTAGGTCACTGGAACGACGTACCTAAGATTGACTTAATTCGACTTGAAAGGCCCGCTTATATCTTCACCATTGAAGCAGTCATACACGACAAACCTTGGTATCACGATATCAAATGCTTCCTTCAGAAACAAGAGTACCCACCTGGGGCATCAAGAAAAGACAGGAACACCATCAGAAGACTGGCTGGCAACTTCTTCCTGAGCGGTGATACACTCTATAAGAAAAACTTTGACATTGTCTTGCTCCGATGCGTAGACAAACCAGAAGCAAACATGCTGATGAAAGAAATTCACGAAGGATCCTTTGGCACTCATGCCAACGGACACACAATGGCGAGAAAAATTCTGAGAGCAGGATATTATTAGCTGACAATGGAATCTGATTGCTATAAGTACATGAGGAAGTGTCACAAGTGTCAGATATACGCAGACAAGATCCATGTACCGCCAACGCATCTCAAAGTTCTTTCTTCCCCATGGCCTTTTTCCATATAGAGAATTGACATGATTGGCATGATCGAACCTAAAGCTTCAAACGGACATCGGTTCATCCTAGTAGCCATTGATTACTTCACCAAGTGGGTCGAAGTAGCATCATATGCCAATGTGACCAGACAAGTGGTAGTCCACTTTATAAAAAACAATCTCATCTGCCGTTATGGCGTTCCAAGCCAGATCATTACTGATAGAGGATCTAACTTGAACAACAAGATGATGAAAGAGTTGTGCGCTGAATTCAAGATCGAACACCATAACTCATCTCCCTACTGACCTAAGGTGAACGGAGCGGTAGAAGCGGCTAACAAGAACATCAAGAAGATTGTTCAAAAGATGGTTGTAACCTACAAAGACTGGCACGAAATGCTGCCCTTTGCTCTTCACGGTTATCGCACATCTGTCCGCACTTCAACAGGGACAACCCCTTTCTCTCTAGTATATGGCATCTTTGACAGAAGCTCAGGATGTCCAGAATTCAAAGTTGGTAGAAGGATAACGGTCGTTATGTATCAATATAGCTATTTTACCTTAAAATTACCATTTTCTAAACTTTTTAAATACTCTATGGAATCACACGCTTGGCTGATTTCCATCTTATCATTAAAATTTGAGCCCTAGTGCTTTTGTTTGCAATTCTCATTTGTTTTAGCTTTACAGAATGACATTTTTAACATGATCAACGATTCTTGAAATAAAACAAAAATGAATTTACTTGTAAAAAATTTCTTCAACTTTTAAAATAAAGATGACAATTCCTTTTGATGTTCAATCAAAAGGACATCGATGGCTTCTTCGGAAGTGATTAAACTTCAAAGTGCAGAATCAAAGTACTCCTTCTAAACCAGTGCACCTGAATGAAGGATCAACTGTGTTAGATGCCATGTCTCATCTGACATCCCCGACAGAGTTCGTATCTCTTAAGACCAATTGAACAGTTCTCTCGTCCCCACAGGGACTACCTCTCCTCAGCAAAGCAGGATTGCTATTTTGAACCAGTGATACTTTTCATCCCCCACCGTGGCCGAGTATCCAGTCGTGTTCATCTATTAGTCTGTATATCGCGTCAATTTTGTCAGCATAAACATACATACATCATGCATTATTGATTCACATTCATAATCATATTGTATCACTATCACTCTGGTCAGTCTTATCCCCAAGTGATAACGTCCTCCCGCCAGTAAGGTTGTCAGTTCTTTCCTCGTCAGAAAACGTATCGTCTAAAGCAATCTCTCCCCAGTTTATTTCTAGATTGGAGACGGTCCTCGACCACTTTGATAACTTGAACCTCCGAAAGGAAAAAAGGCATTTGACCGGCACCTTCAGAACACCACTCTTCACCATCGAAGATGATATTTTTCTTTCTCAGATTAAGGAAAATCCCCAGAGAAAGCCTTTTAACCGAAGACTCTCAGCAACACATCATTTTTTCTCCCAAGAAATTCGATGTTAATGAAGTCATCAACACCTCAAAATTAGATCGTATCACATGGCATTTCTCCGAAAAGATCTCGAAGAAAAGTATGATGTAGTATCCCTGAACAACAAGCATTCTTTCAAGAGACTCGTTGTTCCCCAGTAGAGCTAACAAATGGCATCTCCAACAGAGAAGTTTGCACACCTCTACAGCTCAGACAAATGGGTACCTCCAGCAAGTCTGGCATCAAATATTTTTCCATCAAATGGCATCTCCCCAGTAAGACTCGGTGAGAAGTTTTATGAAAATAACTACGCATAGCGTTCCTTGTCAAGGAAGAAACTCGACAAGAAGAAACTGAGACCAGTTCCGTGGCTAAAGACTAGGATCGAGGGGAAGTTTATTTCAGAAGCTTAGACCAGTTCCGTGGCTGAAAACTAGGATCGAGGGGAAGTTTATTTCAGAAACTTAGACCAGTTTCGTGGCTGAAGACCAGGATCGAGGGGAAGTTTATTTCAGAAACTGAGACCAGTTCCATGGCTGAAAACCAAGATCGAGGGGAAGTTTATTTCAAAAGAAACTTAGACCAGTTCCATGGCTGAAGACCAGGATCGAGGGGAAGTTTTACCCTTTTCTAAGTAGAATTTCTTAGCAAAAGAAGATGGATGAGCAAGCTGCCATTCATAACAACCATCAAAATTTCGGGTATTCTGATATTTAATCCTCTTGCACCTTGAATGTCCGAATACCCTCGCCATTCACACCTTCGGGTCCAAGAAGATTAAATAGGGGCATCTGTCATACCCCAAATTTTGACCACCAAGATTTCCCATCATTATCACCACAATATGAATGTACCTTCATGCCTCATCAATGTCCCAAAGATAGTTGAGCATCCACCACAATCAAGAATTAAGGGTTTTGAGCCCTCCCAGAACATTTAGACAAAAGATCAATCAAGAAATGACATGATCTTTAACTTGTCTAACATCTTAAAACATCCAAAAATGATCAAGAGGACCCTCACATCAAAAATCAAGCACAAAAGTTGCCACATTCCAAGTGGTTTGAGCCTCGAAACACCCGATATCGCCAAATTAAGGTTTTTGGACGACCGGGACCTCCAGAGTGAGATTTGCACAATAGGATGAGGCAAGACTTCAACATGTGACTCAACATACTCAAAATAACCCTAAGAATCTATTTGCAAAGCTAAATTACTCTCAGAGGACGCATTCCCCAAAAGTCGAGAATTAGGGTTTTTACGCGCCGAACCGCTCCGGAGTCAAAAGTCAAAACATGAATTTTTTGGAAAAAATGATCCTTATGACTCATATTTTCATAAAATATGACTTATAATGTCATTTGAACAAGAATTGATCAAGAAACCAAGATAACTTGTAAAAGGGGTAATCTTGAAAAATTGAAAAAAAATTTAAGTTACTAAATTTGGATGGTTTTGGTGCCAACTTTCAAGGATCATAACTTTTGATCTAGGCAGCCATTTTGGGTGATCCAAAGCCTGATTTGTAGGTATTCCTACATTCTACAAAAGCTTCAACTACATCAAACTCAAATTCTTCATGGATTTTTAGTTAGGAGTGGATCAAAGTGGTGAAAAAACCAAAATATGTCAAAAACACTTAGTGAAAATTCTGCCTTGTAATTTCAGCATGAAACATCAAACTTCCAAGGAATTTTTCACATTGATCCAAGATGAATCAATGAAAACCCTAGACCTCAATGTTTTAGTACATCATTTAAGCTTTTCAAAAAGTACAAGAAGTCATTCTAATTCAACTTGAGCTAAGAGATACATCCATGGGAAGTAGGCCTCCAAAACTGATTTTTCACAAATCAGATTATAGGTCATTGGTCAAATTTCTTGTTTTTGTGCAATAACAAGTATGGTTATCCACCTGCACACCTCAAGGGGGAACAACCAAGGGACAAACACTGATCCACAAACCTCACAAGTCCATGGATCTATGTTTAGGCATGACACCCCTAAAAATTCAAGATACTTCAAATGGTCAATTTTGTTTCAAAGCATTTAACTAATACATAGAGGTGGCATTCATCAAGAAAATGTTATTCAAGTTTAGTCAAGCATAAAAGACTCATAGTCTGTGCTCTAACCTCAAGTCAATGGCTAAAGGAGACTTGAGATTCCATTTGATCATCATTTGCCACAGACCTGCTGCAGTTGCCATTCACTATTGCAGCCAAAACAAACTTGCTCTACTATAAATAGAGCTCATTTGTGATCAGTTTGAGTACACCAAAGCACCCAAACTGATGCTTTACTCAAAATCTCTCTTTCACTCCAAATTTGCCTTCTAACTCAAGTCACTATCGGGTTTTGAAGTTGAGAGTGATTCAAACCAAACCAATCATGCCAACACCTCATAAACATCATATGTAGGTGATCTAAACACTAAAACAACATTTGGAACATCAAATTCACAAAATCACCAGCCAATTGCTCAAGTTCTTGACAGAGTTGCAGTTGAGGTGCCACATCAAATTCCATCTCATATCAATCCACTCTAAGCATTCAAACACACTCCTTGGCACCTAAGGAAGCTGTCCAGATCATTGGAACACATATGTAACACCTCCAAACCAGAATTTGATTCTCACTTACAGAGGTAAACCTCAAACTTTCAAACTCAATGAATCATGCATCATAAACATATTTTCAAATTACCGTTGTTTTTCTGAATGTCTGTAGATCATTAACCCTCAATTAATTGATGGTTATGATTCGTGTATGTGATTTTATTAAGCTCTTGAAATTTTTAGGATTCATCTGGTCAGAGTGTAATATCTTTTGATTCACTTAATTTAAACAAAATTGAATATTGCCATCATGTTCCTTATTTCAAAATGCACGATTTTCATCTTTATATCATGCTAAATGGTTGAGAAATGAGTGAGATAGGAGGCTTCACGTAGCTTGCCCAAGGAAGAAGATGGCCATGGCACTATTCTTCAGAAAACCAACTAGTTTTGATATATATTATACACTTGCCATATTATGTTTGAATTGGCATTGCGCCCCAGTGGTCGATCAGCTGGTTTTGTGTGTGTAGCGAGCAAAGGGTCAGGGGTTCGAATCCTCCTCACCCCAGACCTTTTGATATTTTTTAAAAACTATTTTCAAAAGGATTTATCACATATTATTCATTGTTTCCATCCTCTTTGAGCCCACACACATGGCTCAAATGGTAGAATTTTAAGCTGTCCACCCCAAGGGCGTGAGTTCAAGCCTTGGGGGGACCATTTGTAATTTTTTACCATTGGTTTTCTTTTCACTTTTTCACCATCTTTTTAATAAC
Source organism: Lathyrus tuberosus (assembly GCA_022829125.1). Lineage (NCBI taxonomy): Eukaryota > Viridiplantae > Streptophyta > Magnoliopsida > Fabales > Fabaceae > Lathyrus > Lathyrus tuberosus. The sequence continues at coordinate 4,484,867 of JALAZF010000084.1, forward strand.
TTCAAAAATTAATTTCTCACTCATTTTTTTATCATTTTTTATTGGTTCTTTTTTCAAAAACTCACAAAAATGTTAAAATATTTTATTCTTTAAAATTTCTCAAAAAAAAATGTTATTTATTTTATATATTTAATATTTTCATAAAGAACTTATTTTATTTGTTTTTTTTAACATTTGAAATATTTCTTTTCTCTTGATCTTTTCAAAACCAAATGAGTTTTAAATCATCTTGTGATTAAAACATCATTTTCAAACCTTAACCAAAAATCACAAGTGGTTTATTTAAACTTATTTGGTATTTTTATCTTTTGTTAACTAATTTTCTTTGAAAAATTACTTATAGAAATGAAATCAGGGTTTCTTTGATTTTGATCTTTTTCAAACATTTCATAAACATTCTTTGGGCCTCTAATAGAGTGTAAGACCCAACCCTCTTTTGTACATAAATAATTTGGGCCTCAGTCATTATATAAGTCTTAGTACGTTTAAAAAATCTCGGCGCGATCGCCGTTTTCAAAATAAAAATAATTTGGGCCTCCCCTTATGTTGTAAGTCCCATTTTTCTTCCTTTAAAATGCACTTTGGGCCTCTAATAGAGTGTAAGACCCAATCCTTGTTGTACATAAACCTTTTTGAGCCTCAGTCATTGTATAAGTCCCATTGTGTTTTTTAAAAACTGCGGCGCGATCATCACCCTTTAAACAAAATCATTCAGGCTTATCCTTGAGTTGTAAGCCCCATCTCTTGTACAAAAATAAACTTTGGGCCTTTCCTTGAGTATAAGCCCCAATATTCCTTTTTAAAAACAACTTTCCCTTTTGATTTAGATTCAAATCAATAGTCGTCATCAAAACTTTCTTTAATTTCTTGAACAACTAACCATACAGCTGTTACAATGGAAGCTTGCTCACCTGTAAGTTTTAAAACAGCTTTCTTTTACATACTTGCATATATATATATATATATATATATATATATATATTTGTTTGTAATGCTGGAAGCTTGCTCACCTATAAGTCCTTCTACCCTCTTTTACATACTTGTATACATTTCATCTGTATATATATATATGCCTGTATATTATATGTTTAGAGTTTTCCCCGACAATTAGGTCTAGGATTAGATCAAACCAGTGGTCATTCTTTCAACACAGTCAAAACTAGTTCCCCATGTAACACCCCAAAATTTGCCCTATTACTTTTAGCTAACTAGCTTATGTTTCTTTACATTTCTTGCATTAGCATTTGTGCATGGCATTGGTTCTTAGCATGGGATCAAGGTGCTTGGTTCATCTCCAAGGAGTCTCAAGCCTCAAGGTGGTTTGAGGAGTTCATCATATCTTCATAAGGTCAAGAATGGCAAAGGATTTCAAGTGAATCTTTCCCTCCTAACCAGAGGGGCCAATTAGGGTTTTGGTTTCAAAAGAGCTTCTTGAAGGGCTTTGTGGATTCAAGCATGCTCTCATGATTTCCATGTGCTCACAAACACTCATATAGGAAGGCTTGGTTAGTGGTTCATTGTGGAAGATGTTTAGTGGATCAATTGCTTGTAGACCAAGAAAAGTCAACAGTGAGAGGGGAAGTCAACTGTGGAATTTTGAGGTTCTCTTCTGGGTTTTCAAGGTCTCACATCCTCATATGGTCTTCAAGGGTCAAGATTCATGTCATTCACCAAGAATCAAGAGTTTGTGCAAAAGTTACTAAATTTGGAAAATGACCTATAATGAGAACTTTCCATTTTTGGCAGTTTTCCCACCACATTCAACTTGACTTTTCATCATCAAGGAAGCTTCAAATGAATTTTCCTCCAACATGAAAGTTGAATATCTTTCTCTCCCATTTCCAAAAAGTACTAGATGGTTTCCATATCATTTGTGAAACTCAAGTTATGGTCAAAACAATGCAAGGTGCTTTTTAAGGTTTTTTACATGTACCACTTTTTCCACCTTTTGCATTTTGGTACAAATTGACTTGTAATTGGTTCTATTGCTTCAAGTCACATTCTAATATCCAAGTACACTTCATTTGGCACAAGTTTGGCCCTTGAATCAAGTCATTTCATGCCATGTACCTCACTTTCTTCACATAATACAATTTTGCAAGATGGATTGAATCTCACAAATTAAACCACTACAAAGCCCAAATCCAATTGAGATGTGATCAGCAAGGGAAGTGTGATTGATTCATCATGAAAAGCATGAGCTTACACGTGTGGATTAGTGGGTTGATCACATTTTGTATTTTTGCAAAACCATTCAAAAGTCATTAATCAAGGGATTAACCAAACTTTAATCATGATCAGAGGTCTAATGAGGTGTATATAAGCTAACTCACACATCCAAAGCTAGGTCATGCACTCTCAGTTGCTCAGATTTTGAAATTTCACTCACACTTTCTCCTCTTCGAATCTCTCTTTCTACAAGGGTTTTTGAATATTTCTTTCCATATTCTTGATCTACACACTCCATAGAACAAGAATCCACCATTGATTGGAGCTGAGAGTGAGTTTTTCATCAGATTCAGTTTTGAAGGTTCAAGTTCAAATCTCAAGATCTAGCACGATTCCAAGCTCTAATTGCATTAATTTTGCAATTAGAGGTTCCAAGGAGTAGATCTGCACTCTTACACTGGGTTTCTAGGAGTATTTTTGCTAGTTTCAAGTTTCAGGTGAGTTGAATTTCATGATCCTATAACTTGTTTTTATGGTGTGCATTTTATTCCTCATGAGTTGCTGATCATTCTGATGTGTTTTATTTGAGATTTGAACGTGTATCATGGCTGTATTTTGGATCTGAAATGTTTAGATCTAAACTTTTCTTCTTTGATTTGCCTTATGTGTTGATTGTTTGATGAAATGGTTTGCATATTCTTGATCCTCATGAAAATCTGAGTGGAATAGTGCTCTTGTTTGTGGATTCTGGGAAATTTGAAGTTGCAGGTTCACCGGAGAAGGTGACCGGAGCTAGGGCTCTGGCACCTGGTTTGTTTTCCGGCCAGTGAGGGTTTCAAAGGTTGAAGATGAAATCTCAGCCTTCCATTACTTTGATCCAATGGTCCTGAGCGTGCCAGATCTTTTATTTTCTTATTTCAATTTGTGATGTGCGTGTGTGTTAGTCCATGATGGTTATCTTGTGCATTAGATCTGGACCTCTCATCTTGCGTGCTTTTGTGATTCATTGACCTAATCTGGAACGTCTGATGCATCTTGTGGTTTAGATCTTGCCAACGCATTAAAAAGTCACATATCTCTCACGTGTTTTCTTTTTTATTTTGAGTATTTGTATGTATGCGCGTGCATGTTTGTTATGGTATGAGTGTGGATCTGAGCCTTCCATCTTGATTACCGTGTATTCTTGTTGACTGATTACGTGCATTGGATTGATCGTATGGTCATGATTGAGTCTGATGGTTGACTAAATTCCATGTGTTCCTCTCTGACTTCACTTGTGGACTTCTTGGTTTGGGCTTACTTTTTGCACCCCCCTGCTTTGATCCATTTCATGTTCCAACGTGATATGTTTGGTGTTTGCACCTCCCCATGTTTATTTCAATTATTTTTATTTTCATTAATTGTTGCAATTTCATTTTTAAAAAAAAAATAGATTTATGCATCAGAAAATTATGAAAAAAAAATCATGGATCATATTTGGCATTCTATAAAATTTTGGCAAATTTTATTTTCCATTTTTATTTTATTTTGTGCATCTGAATTAATTGCTTAATTAATTTCTTTTTGGATTGCTTCACTTATACTCACCCTGCCTTGTTGATTTTTGTTCTCATCATCTATACATGATTTGTATCTCATTCTTCTTGAATTTGTTAGAGGACATGATGAGGTTCCTAAAAATATTTTTTCTCATTTTTTTAAACTCTTTTCATATTGCATTTTAGCCCCTCTCTTTTGCATATTGATCCATAATCCTTTGTGCTCTTTGTCTAATTGTTTGAGGAACCTATCTTGTGAATTTTTGCATGAGTTTTTAATATGATGTTTACCCCTGGTTGAGGTCCCTTGAGACTTAATTTTTCCATTTGTGGGTCATGTTTGGATCATGTTTGAGTATGCTTAAGTGTTGGAACTTTGTCCTCTTTTTGTAGCTTACTTTGGTGCATGTCTTGAAGGTGTTGCTTGATAATTGAACTTATATGACTTAAGTTTGGTTTGGTATGATATTGATGCATATGCTACTGCCTCTTGAGTTCCTTACTTGGCTTTCATTTCACTTGAGCATAGTTGAATGCATTTGGTTTGAATTGTATGATAAACATCATTACCATTTGCTTTGTAACTTCTTTGGATCATAATGCTTCATGATATGAATCACTTTTGAATATGTGAATTGTTGATGATAATATGAGCTTGGTTCTGACTTGTTTTCATCATCATCTTATTTTTCTCATTTCATTTTGATATGAAATTCATTGGTGCTTAATTGTGCATTTCATACAAGTATGCTTGTCTTTTTTCATGTTTATCTTTGCATGCTTACTTGAATTGTTTTGCATTGATCTTTGAAACATGTTTGATGATTTGAGTTGGACATTTAGGATGTGATGTGCTTGCTGCCACTTATTGTATCTCATCTTCTCCTTCTCATTCTTCTTCTTCTCTTTCACTCTCTTCCTCCCATGAATCTCAAGACTTGTTTAAGTCTTGGATTCTGTCCCTTTAAAGCTACCTAGTCCAACTTAATTTTTGATTAAGCTTGGAGTAGGATTAGCATTAGGTTTTAGGTAGTTGTCCTTCCTAAGCCTCACTAACCATAGGTCATCCATGCATGATAACATTAGGACTTTTAGTTCCCCTTTAGAGTTTCCTTTGTGTCTTCTCTCTTCTCATCTCAAAACTTCTTGAAAACACTTAATAAAGATAAAGTGTATTGCACACGAGCCTTAAGCGTGGGGAATGAGAAATGAGGGGCTTCCTCTCATATTTCTAGAGTGCTTAGCGAGCGTCCTGTCTTGGGACGATTCGTTAAGTATTCGTCCCTGTGCCCTAGACTTTGGTGCAATGCAAGTTATGAACTAACTTAAAAACACTTCTGTCTAAAAAACACAAAAACAAATTCAAATCTTTTTATCCTTCGGGATTGTTTGGTTCCAGACCATTTTCAGAAAAGAGCATGTTACCTTCCGTCTGAGTCGCAAACAGGCATCGACCCTAACTGCCGGACGCGAATCTAACGTCGCTCATAAAAAACACTTACCCATCCGTGGTCGTACCCACGAACTACATTAGCTCTGATTCCTCTCTCTCGTCCGATTGAGGATATGTAGGCACAAGACAGCGATTGTCTTGGCGAGCAACCTTCCCTCACAGTTCCCGTCCGAACTACGTTGACTCTGACTTTCCCATTACACTGAGGGAGTACGTAGGCCTAGGGCATCGAATATGTCCTACCGAGTCTGTCTTAGTCATCCCCATCCCTGTTTTCTTTTGTTCAACCATAGATAGTAGGACAGCTCACCCTCCGTTTAGACAACAAGCGTGGATCCCATCGAGTACGATGGATGCGTGGGGTGCTAACACCTTCCCCTCGCATAACTGACTCCCAAACCCGGACTATGGTTGCGATGACCATGTCTTTCCTCCTTTCTCTTCAGGTTTATGCAGTGTTTCCTTTCCCTCTCTCGGGATAAATACACATTGCTGGCGACTCTGTGTTTTCTGCGCCACTCTCGCGTTTGTACCGTTGGATGCGAATCTTTCGGGAGCGACAGCTGGCGACTCTGCTGGGGACTCTGGTTGACCTCTTGCTGGTCCATCCCCTTTAGCGAGTCGATCCTAGCGCTTGTTTGTTTTTTCGTTGGGTGTTTATTTGTTGTTCTTTATTATGTTGTATATTACTGTTTTAAAGATTTTACTGCATTGCATTTCATTTTTATTACTGTCATACTGGATATTGCTGTGTTGTGCTGGCTGTTTCTGTTTGGCAGGTTGGGTTGTTCTGAGAGATAAGCCCAATACCCAGGCTTGAGTACACCCTAGGACTAGAGTGGAAAGTAGTGGGACCTACGTGCCCGCTTGGTACGTTTGTGTGTTCACGAAATTCACAACCAGACGAGGCTATCTTGGGACGCATTCTGACGTGTATGTCTTGTGCATGTTAGGGTGTTGATCTAGAGAGCTGTCGACTCTGGTGACCGTTTCTCCGATACCTCAGTTGCGCCTCTCCTCCCGAGATGTGACAGTGGCAGACCATGTTCCGTGGCAAACCCATTGCACATTCTCGATCCGAGGACCCGATGATGAGGGACTCGCATAGGATGACCTTATTTTTTAGGGGAATCAGTTGAGGCCTCCTCAATTGATGATGATGCCAAACCAGAAATGGTGAACGTATCATCATTTCTCGACCTGAGAGCCCGGGATATTGAGGATCCTCGCCTTTCTAGAACCCTCATGAGAGATGGGATGGGTGTTTGCAGGCTTGCAGGTAACCGAAACCTTCAACCTACCCGGTTTTCTGGATTTCTCATCAGTGCTTGATTATCTGGGTTTCTGGTTATCTCAGTGGTTCGGTATTCTAGAATTCTGGTTTTCTGGGTTGTGGTTCTCGTTCAGTTAACAGCACATCACATCCAACAGTGGTGCCTTGATCCCATGCTTGCATGTGCATATCATTTTTCTTGCATTCTAACGTGTTTGACATTTTTCAGGGCTTGCATCTTACTCTTGATTCCGGTTTTCAGAGGTTGCCTTAGCATGGATGTCCAGAGAAAGAAGATTGTTGCTTATTCGTTCCCAGACCCGACCTTGACGTTGATTCACAAGATGATTAGTATGGCTGATCCTGGAGTTTGTACAGAGTTTGGTGGAGAGTATGGGAGACTTCTGAAGTTTGTCTACAATATCTCCAAGTATGAGAAGGATGCCATTCACACACTTCTTCAGTTCTATGATCCGTCTTTGCGTTGCTTCACTTTCCCAGACTATATCTTGGGTCCAACGTTGGAGGAGTTCTCATTTATTTTGGGAATCCCCATCAGGCATGACATAGTATTCTTTTCTGAAGAACGCCCTGGGATAAAAGAAATGGTTGTTGCTCTTCATATTGGTGAATCCGTTCTGAGTAGTAATATTATGGAGAAACAAGGAGCTAAGGGTTTCTTATTGAAGTTCTTGTTTGATCGAGCTTGCATACATGTTAAGGAGAAGAATTGGACTGCTTTCCAAACTATTCTGGCTATGTGCATCTATGGGATTGTCCTGTTTCCCAATGTTCCTGATCTGGTGGATATGCATGCTGTCAGGATCTTTATTTCAAAGAATCCTATACCTACCTTGCTAGGTGATGTGTATCACTCAGTCCACTACAAGAATGAGAATAGGCGTGGAAAAACTGTGAGTTGCTGTGCACCATTCTTATCTACTTGGTTTCTGAGTCATCTCCCCGAAGCTGGTGCTTTCGTTGATACGAGAGATTCCCTGAAGTGGTCAAAGAGGTTAATGGGCTTGACTGCTGACAACATTATTTGGTTCAACCATGACTTGCTAGGGATGGAGATTATTTGCAAGTGCGGAGAATTCCCTAATGTACCCTTGATAGGGAGAAGAGGTGGAATTAACTATAATCCTTCCCTTATTATCAGGCAGTTTAGTTATCCTTTGAGAGGTCCACCTGAAGAGCGAGATATCAGAGAGTCCTTATTCTTCAATGGTACTGAGGATCAAGAGATGATAAGGAAGATTGTGAATGCTTGGAAGCAGGTGACCAAGAAGGGAAAAACTTCATTCGGGAAATGTAACAACCGGGCATTTCCTTCCTATGAAGAGTGGATTAAGAAAAGAGCAGAAGAAGAGCTTCTTCCCTTCCCGGTGGAACCACCTCTGTATCCTTTGATGGTCGAGGCTCCCACGACTGTTGATATAGAGAAGTATGATAAGTTATGGGCTGAGAAGGAGAAACTCCGAGAGGAGAATCGTGAGCTGGGCAGAGAGGTTGGTCAGTTAAAGCACGAAAAAGGTGAAGTTATCCATGCTGCCAGGTTGAAATCATAACTTTTGGCTGTGAAGGAGAAAGAATTGTCTAAAGAAGTCACCGCCAGAGAGAAAGTGTCTCAAGCGTTGAAAAGTGTTAGCAAGGTCCTTTCGTCCAAAAAGAAAGAATTGGCTTATGTTATGTCAAGAATTCACAAGTTCCACGACCGTCGAAATACAGCAATTACTTGCAACAGGTTGAAGGAGGACAAGTATCTGGAGCAGATTGAAGGTTTGAAGACAGAGCTTCGAAAAAAGGATAAGGAGATTTTATCAGGGATCTTTGAGAGGAGAGCAGTTGAGGAAAAGCTCAAGGAAACCATGGCAGATATGGAACAACTGAAGATCCGAGCTGAAGTGAAAAGAGCCAGAAGTGAAAGTCCAAGTTCAGGTGGAGCTTTTGGAGAAGATGATTGGGAATTGCACAGTCGTTATTTAACAGGAATCTTGCACAGAAGGGATCTTTTGATTCAGGAGTTGATTCAGAGACCAGAGCATCCTAATACCAAGAAGCTTCTCAAGGAAGTGCATAATTGGTGCAAAAAGAATGATGAATGGGGAATTCAAGCACGGATGAGTCTTGATGATATGCTTTAGTTTCCTTGCTGTTGTTTTCCTTGTATTTCCGGGATCACCGCCAGGCTTGTTGGTCGGGATCTTTGTTTATGCTTATTCAGACTTGTGTTGTAACAGATGCTTATTCTCTTTATATGATCAGGAATTTAGTTCTATTCTGTTGTTAAAACTGGAATCAAGGGATAGATCGCCTTGATAATGTTCATACATGTTTGCATTTGCATTTGCATAATCATCTCATTTTGCATAGCAGGTTGCCTCGGATTCTCCGGTTTTCTTATGCTCTCTCTTTTTGACAGTCAGGATTGATCAACTAGCTCATCGGTATTCTACCAGGCTTAATCAAAGCAGAGTCATGGAGCAAATTCAAGCTGAGTTGAGGGAAATGTGAGGCCAGATGGGGCAATTTATGGGGAATATGCAAACTCTCATCCAAGAACAGAAATTGCTAAGAGAGGAAGTCAATCAGATGAGGACTCAGATGGGCCTGGTCATGGAAATCTTGGATAAGGTGTTAAAGAAGGAAGACAGTCATGTGCTCGTATCCACAACAAAGGTCCTTACTCCTCCCATCTCTTTGGGATTTGATCTAGATCGTGGATTGCCTCGTGAATTTCCTCCACGAGTTGAAGTTTTAGAGCTTTCTCATCAGCAATCACTTCCTGCTCCCCAAGAGGATCCTAAGTCAGAGAGGCCTAAGAGGAAGTTTGATCCCATTCCAATGCCGTATGCGCAGTTGATTTCATATTTGCTCGAGCTTAAACTAGTCGAACGTGTTAGTTTGGGACCTCTTTCCACAAAGATTCCTCTGGGACCCAATGCTAATGCTAGATGTGAGTTCCATTCTGGGGCACCTGGTCACAATGTTGAGAATTGTACAAGGTTTAAGCATAAGGTCAAAGAACTCATTAATTCAGGGGCAATCAAGTTCTCATCAGAAGTGGAGACTCCTCCCCTCTTTGTAGGATCCACCTCATGTCATGGACTTTCTCCACAACCTTTTACTGCAGAAGCTCTACGTCAGCAACCTTTGTTTGTGCCTCAGCCGAATGTGGAAAGGAAAGTACAGGGGCAGTTTGGGTGCCCGGATCAGCATCGGCAGCAGAATTATCAGCAGCAGGGGCAACCGAGACCAAGAAGGCCCAAGAGGATATTTGATCCTATTCCTATCCCTTATAGTCAGTTGTTTGCTCGTATGCTCAAGAACTCTCTGATTCAAACGAGGAGTACCACGCCGGTACCGTACCCTATTCCTCCGGACTTTGACATGAATGCTAGTTGTGAGTTCCATTCGGGAACGTTTGGGCACACAATTGATAACTGTAACGCATTCCAACACAAGGTGCAAGATTTGATCGACTCAAAGGTCATCACACCAGATGGTACCCCTTTGGATTGAAGCTTCTTTGTCAGAGTAAGCACCAGATTGCAAGAGCGTCATCAGAAGCAATAAGTCCAGATGGAGTCAAGTCCCCTCAACAATGGCAATCATCAGCTTCCTTTACTGCATTTTCATATATAGCTTTCCTTTGTTTGTTTAAACATTATCTGCATGTAAAAATTTGTTTGTGTTTGAATGTTGATTTTAATGCAATGATATGTTGTTCCTGAAGTATCTTACTTTTATGCACTCATGTCATGTTTATATGCACTGCAATACCAACCTTTCTTGTCTAGAACTCTTGAGGGAGGATGACGAAATAAGAACGCAGATTTCTAATGGTACGCTTTTGGATAAAACCCTGTTAAGGATGTACAGGCATTGTTTCCAATTCACAAACACTGGAGAGATAAGGAGATAGACCTTTGTCAACCCCTTTGAGCCTAGTAGTAGGAGTTCTTTCTGAAAACGAAAAACCCTCAATTTTAACCCAGGGGAAGGGTAGGCGTCAGTTAGTTTGACCAAGTGTTCAACTTTTAGAAGGAGTATACATCTGAGGATCCATTACCTTTCATTCCGCCATCAAGAGGTTAAGAGGTGTAGAACCACAATGGTTACTCCTCACCAACCGAAGAGTGAAACAGTCACAGCCCTTTCAAACAAGTCAGGAAAAACGGTGTCACACGACTTGTTCAAAACAAAAAAAAAAGAGAAAAAAGAGAAAAAGAAAAGCCTGCTAAGTCGAAAAACTTGAAAGCAAGTGACTTAGGCAAAAGTTAAGGCATCCCGCTGGACTTCAAAATGGAAAACTCAAAAGAGTCAGTCCAGGAAAAAATTAGGGATCAAAAAGCAAAAGAATGAGAAAGAGAAAAGCCAAGAGGATTACAAAGAAAATCCTCGATAAGAACAAAGTCGTGTGACTACAGGCACAAAAGACAAAAGGGGCGACTGTTAGTCCAAAACCTCGTCAGGTGTCGAATCACCAGTTGCATGGATTCCTAGAAATCGGGAAACCTTTTGAGAGACGAACGCTTATGTCAAATTAGCTAAACATAGGACTGGAGAATATCATGAAGAATGGGTGGGTACCAATAAACTTTGAGCCATAAATCCTTTTTTTTCTCAAACCGCGAACCAGGCCACGCTACGACCCTTAAAAGTCCTAATTGAAACAGGGTTTAGTCTGAAGGCGTACTTCAACGAGATAGTGTTCCTGACTCCCTTGAGTTGTGCTAATAAGATTCTTGTTGGCGTTGCATGTGCGTATTGCTTTCCTTTCAAAAATAAGTGTCGTAACTCGGTTGTGTGACATATTTTCAATAAGGACTTCAAGATTAACATATGTGTTGCATTTGAATAATCATTCTCAGAATAAATATTTTCTGCTTGCATACATTTGTTTGACATCAAAGAAGCTTACACGATGAACATCAGTCGAGAAGCTTAAACTGGCCAAGTTGAGGTGCCTGAGACTCCAGAGGACGTGTTGCTGAAGGATTATGTGGGAAAAAGGTGTTCCCAGCCATTTGTGTTGAGATGTAACCAATCTGGGACAATCACACCGGGAAATCTCTTCAAAATGTAGCCAAGCTGGGGCATTCAAGTTGAGAAGGTCTTTTCAGAGTACAATCAACCATAGGGCATTCATGTTGAGAAAATTTCTTCGAACTGGGGCAATTATGTCGAGATCCGATAAATCTCTCCACAAGCGTGCAAACTGGGGCAATCACGTCGAGATTCGGTAAATCTCTCGAATACTAGTCGGTCAGAGACAAATGTACTGTAAGGCTTGTACTGGGTCAGGTCACTTCAAGGGCGCGAGAAGTTTTTCCCTTCAGAACACAGTCAATCAATAGCGCCTCTGCAAGGTTCAGAATACTGTGGCAGAACATTTCAGGTCATTACGAACCCTCTCGAGGTGGTTTACTTCATGAATCATGAAGTATGGGACAGTTATGTCCAGACCGGATACATCTCTAAGAGTTTGAAAACCCTGGGGCATTGTTGAACGCTAGGTTTTCTGTAAAATCCTCTTAAGATGATTGCTTCAAGTAGACCCTGTGGTCTGGGGCAAGGTGGAGAGTTAAAGGAACTGTGTTTCGCTCTTGACAATCAATATGCAAAAACTTGAAGCACTGAGTTGTTCCCTGTGTGGGACTTTTGGAGTCTTTCCCCTCTATTAAAGAGCCAGAGGGTATCTTTTTCCAGCAAGGTGTGGGAATTGTTATTCTTCCTCAAGCAGAGAATTGTCCTATGTTCGAAAAGGACTTTTATGAAGGTTTCTTATCTCTAGCAGTACAGATGGAATCCTCACTCTCAGTAAGGTAAGACGATAGAATATCGTCAAGAAGACGATGAGGAGTCAGAGTGTTCTCTTCCTCAACGGTCAGATCTAGTCATCTCAAGTAATTCAAAGTCCAATCTTCATTGGTACCTCCCCAGTAGAGCTTTGCTCCCTAACTTTGAAGTCTGATCGTCCTCAGCAGTTTGATGCTCTCCCCAGTCAAAGTATCGAGGATCGTCTTCCTCAACAGAGTATAAAGAAGTAATTCCCCAAGCGGAGCCGTTGAGGATCATCCCCCTCAGTATGATATAAGAGGATTGTACACCCAGCCGAAGTTGTGTTTGGATTATTATTCCCCAGCAAGTATTCAGAAGATGATTTCTCTAAGGTGAATGTTGTCGTATCTCCAGCAGGAGATTCGTGGACAGAGGCGTTATTATCCCCACAGAGTCCTAGTGTCTACTTTCCTCAGTTGGTTAGAAAGTATAGTCTCACCGACAACGGCTTGATCTAATCCCCAGCAGGGTGAGGGTAAAGTTATTTCCCTAGTAGAAGATTAAGCTCACCGACATCCCCAAGCAGAGTCTGGTGGTAAATGGTATCCCCAGCAGGTCTTGAGTCCAATCGTTTTTGGCAGGCGTCAAATCCAAGTTCTGAAGTATTTAGTGATCCCCGGCGGAGGAGTTTCCATCTTTAGTATTCATCTTCCTCCCCAGCTGAGTGGGTATTCTCTCGGAGTTTCGTCCATCTCCATCAGAATTGTTGATCTTGCTATTCCCCGGCTGAGTGGGTATTTTATCGGAGTTTCGTCCATCTCCAGCAGAGTTGTTGATCTTTCCATCCCCAACAGAGTGAGTTTTCTCTCAGAGCTTTCATCGCCATCAGAATCTGTGATCAGTGTCTTTCTCAGCAGGGTCTCTTATTTCGGAGGACAATTTATTTTTGTCGTCCCCAGTGGAGTTTGCCTTCGCCTTCAGCATTTATTTTGCTGAGGCACCTCTTTTGCATTGCATAAGCATTCTTGCATGGCATCCTCCCAAACGCGTAGCATTTCCATTTCGTATGGAGCATTACGGCAAAATTCAAACATATGCATTCGAAGCATAAGCCAGGTTTGATTTCCTTACCAGTTCCTTTCCCTAGCAGAAAGGGACATGATTCAGGAGATGTTGATTAACATGACACCGCAACCAGTGGATTCGTCCGTCTTGTTGGTCCTTCCTACACTCCCCCGCAGAGTTGTCCGTTTAGATTTCTCTCTTCCCCAGCGGATTCATCTTTGTAGATCTGTTGATTCTACTTATTTCAGGTTTGAAAGTCCATCTTTTCGAGTTCGCCTTCGACCGTCTTCTTTTATCCCAACTAATGATTGGTATCTTTTCTTGGTTATCCCAACTATTGGTTGGTACCCTTCTTTTATCCCAACTATTGGTTGGTATTTTTTCTTGGTTATCCCAACTATTAGTTGGTACCCTTCTTTTATCCCAACTATTGGTTGGTATCTACTGTGTCTAAGTCCACTTTCGGTTGTCAACACTTACCTTTGATCCCCACAGGTTGCAAATTTCCAGGTTCTTTTTTGTATTTAATCACCTTCTACCTTGAATGTCTGAGAGCCGTTGCTATCACCCTTTCAGGTCCAAGTTGATTGAATAGGGGCAGCTGTAACACCCCAAAATTTGCCCTATTACTTTTAGCTAACTGGCTTATGTTTCTTTGCATTTCTTGCATTAGCATTTGTGCATGGCATTGGTTCTTAGCATGGGATCAAGGTTCTTGGTTCATATCCAAGGAGTCTCAAGCCTCAACGTGGTTTGAGGAGTTCATCATATCTTCATAAGGTCAAGAATGACAAAGGATTTCAAGTGAATCTTTCCCTCCTAACCAGAGGGACCAGTTAGGGTTTTGGTTTCAAAAGAGCTTCTTGAAGGGCTTTGTGGATTCAATCATGCTCTCATGATTCCCATGTGCTCACAAACACTCATAGAGGAAGGCTTGGTTAATGGTTCATTGTGGAAGATGTTCAGTGGATCAATTGCTTGTAGACCAAGAAAAGTCAACAGTGAGAGGGGAAGTCAACTATGGAATTTTGAGGTTCTCTTTAGGGTTTTCAAGGTCTCACATCCTCATATGGTCTTCAAGGGTCAAGATTCATGTCATTCACCAAGAATCAAGAGTTTGTGCAAAGGTTACTAAATTTGGAAAATGACCTATAATGAGAACTTTCCATTTTTGGCAGTTTTCCACCACATTCAACTTGACTTTTCATCATCAAGGAAGCTTCAAATGAATTTTCCTCCAACATGAAAGTTGAAGATATTTCTCTCCCATTTCCAAAAAGTACTAGATGGCTTCCATATCATTTGTGAAACTCAAGTTATGGTCAAAACAGTGCAAGGTGCTTTTTAAGGTTTTTTACATGTACCACTTTTTCCACCTTTTGCATTTAGGTACAAATTGACTTGTAATTGGTTCTATTGCTTCAAGTCACATTCTAATATCCAAGTACACTTCATTTGGCACAAGTTTGGCCCTTGAATCAAGTCATTTCATGCCATGTACCTCACTTTCTTCACATAATACAATTTTGCAAGATGGATTGAATCTCACAAATTAAACCACTACAAAGCCCAAATCGAATTGAGATGTGATCAGCAAGGGAAGTGTGAGTGATTCATCATGAAAAGCATGAGCTTACACGTGTGGATTAGTGGGTTGATCACATTTTGTATTTTTGCAAAACCATTCAAAAGTCATTAATCAAGGGATTAACCAAACTTTAATCATGATCAGAGGTCTAATGAGGTGTATATAAGCTAACTCACACGTCCAAAGCTAGGTCATGCACTCTCAGTTGCTCAGATTTTGAAATTTCACTCACACTTTCTCCTCTTCGAATCTCTCTTTCTACAAGGGTTTTTGAATATTTCTTTCCATATTCTTGATCTACACACTCCATAGAACAAGAATCCACCATTGATTGGAGCTGAGAGTGAGTTTTTCATCAGATTCAGTTTTGAAGGTTCAAGTTCAAATCTCAAGATCTAGCACGATTCCAAGCTCTAATTGCATTTATTTTGCAATTAGAGGTTCCAAGGAGTAGATCTGCACTCTTACACTGGGTTTCTAGGAGTATTTTGCTAGTTTCAAGTTTCAGGTGAGTTGAATTTCATGATCCTATAACTTGTTTTTATGGTGTGCATTTTATTCCTCATGAGTTGCTGATCATTCTGATGTGTTTTATTTGAGATTTGAACGTGTATCATGGCTGTATTTTGGATCTGAAATTTTTAGATCTAAACTTTTCTTCTTCGATTTGCCTTATGTGTTGATTGTTTGATGAAATGGTTTGCATATTCTTGATCGTCATGAAAATCTGAGTGGAATAGTGCTCTTGTTTGTGGATTCTGGGAAATTTGAAGTTGCAGGTTCACCGGAGAAGGTGACCGGAGCTAGGGCTCCAGCACCTGGTTTGTTTTCCGGCCAGTGAGGGTTTCAAAGGTTGAAGATGAAATCTCAGCCTTCCATTGCTTTAATCCAACGGTCCTGAGCGTGCCAGATCTTTTATTTTCTTATTTCAATTTGTGATGTGCGTGTGTGTTAGTCCATGATAGTTATCATGTGCATTAGATTTGGACCTCTCATCTTGCGTGCTTTTGTGATTCATTGACCTAATTTGGAACGTCTGATGCATCTTGTGGTTTAGATCTTGTCAGCGTATTAAAAAGTCACATGTCTCTCACGTGTTTTCTTTTTTATTCTGAGTATTTGTATGTATGCGCGTGCATGTTTGTTATGGTATGAGTGTGGATCTGAGCCTTCCATCTTGATTACTGTGTATTCTTGTTGACTGATTGCGTGCATTGGATTGATCGTATGGTCATAATTGAGTCTGATGGTTGACTAAATTCTATGTGTTCCTCTCTGACATCGCTTGTGGACTTCTTGGTTTGGGATTACTTTTTGCACCCCCCCTGCTTTGATCCATTTCATGTTCCAACATGATATGTTTGCTATTTGCACCCCCCATGCTTATTTCAATTATTTTTATTTTCATTAATTGTTGCAATTTCATTTTTTATTTTTAAAAATAGATTTATGCTTTAGAAAATTATGAAAAAAATCATGGATCGTCTTTGGCATTTTATAAAATTTTGGCAAATTTTATTTTCCATTTTTATTTTATTTTGTGCATCTAAATTAATTGCTTAATTAATTTCTTTTTGGATTGCTTCACTTATGCACACCCTGTCTTGTTGATTTTTGTTCTCATCATCTATACATGATTTGCATCTCATTCTTCTTGAATTTGTTAGAGGACATGATGCGGTTCTTAAAAATATTTTTTCTCATTTTTTTAAACTCTTTTCATATTGCATGTTAGCCCCTCTTTTTTGCATATTGATCCATAATCTTTTGTGCTCTTTGTCTAATTGTTTGAGGGACCTATCTTGTGAATTTTTGCATTAGTTTTTAATATGATGTTTAACCCTGGTTGAGGTCCCTTTAGACTTAATTTTACCATTTGTGGATCATGTTTGAATCATGTTTGAGTATGCTTAAGTGTTGGAACTTTGTCCTCTTTTTGTAGCTTACTTTGGTGCATGTCTTGAAGGTGTTGCTTGATAATTGAACTTATATGACTTAAGTTTGGTTTGGTATGATATTGATGCATATGCTACTGCCTCTTGAGTTCCTTACTTGGTTTCATTTCACTTGAGCATAGTTGAATGCATTTGGTTTGAATTGTATGATAAACATCATTACCATTTGCTTTGTAACTTCTTTGGATCATAATGCTTCATGATATGAATCACTTTTGAATATGTGAATTGTTGATGATAATATGAGCTTGGTTCTGACTTGTTTTCATCTTCATCTTATTTTTCTCATTTCATTTTGATATGAAGTTCATTGGTGCTTAATTGTGCATTTCATACAAGTATGCTTGTCTTTTTTCATGTTTATCTTTGCATGCTTACTTGAATTGTTTTGCATTGATCTTTGAAACATGTTTGATGATTTGAGTTGGACATTTAGGATGTGATGTGCTTTCTGCCACTTATTGTATCTCATATTCTCCTTCTCATTCTTCTTCTTCTTCTCTTTCACTCTCTTCCTCCCATGAATCTCAAGACTTGTTTAAGTCTTGGATTCTTTCCCTTTAGAGCTACCTAGTCCAACTTAATTTTTGATTAAGCTTGGAGTAGGATTAGCATTAGGTTTTAGGTAGTTGTCCTTCCTAAGCCTCACTAACCATAGGTCATCCATGCATGATAACATTAGGACTTTTAGTTCCCCTTTAGAGTTTCCTTTGTGTCTTCTCTCTTCTCATCTCAAAACTTCTTGAAAACACTTAATAAAGATAAAGTGTATTGCGCACGAGCCTTAAGCGTGGGGAATGAGAAATGAGGGGCTTCCTCTCATTTTTCTAGAGTGCTTAGCGAGCGTCCTGTCTTGGGACGATTCGTTAAGTATTCGTCCCTGTGCCCTAGACTTTGGTGCAATGCAAGTTATGAACTAACTTAAAAACACTTCTGTCTAAAAAACACAAAAATAAATTCAAATCTTTTTATTCTTCGGGATTAATTGGTTCCAGACCATTTTCAGAAAAGAGCACGTTACCTTCCGTCTGAGTCGCAAACAGGCATCGACCCTAACTGCCGGACACGAATCTAACGTCGCTCATAAAAAACACTTACCCATCCGTGGTCGTACCCACGAACTATATTAGCTCTGATTCCTCTCTCTCGTCCGGTTGAGGATATGTAGGCACAAGACAGCGATTGCCTTGGCGAGTAACCTTCCCCCACAATTCCCGTCTGAACTACGTTGACTCTGACTTTCCCCTTGCACTGTGGGAGTACGTAGGCCTAGGGCATCGAATATGTCCTACCGAGTCCGTCTTAGTCATCCCCATCCCCGTTTTCTTTTGTTCAGCCATAGATAGTAGGACAGCTCACCCTCCGTTTAGACAACAAGCGTAGATCCCAACGAGTACGATGGATGCGTGGGGTGCTAACACCTTCCCCTCGCATAACCAACTCCCGAACCCGGACTATGGTTGCGATGACCATGTCTTTCCCCCTTTCTCTTTAGGTTTATGCAGTGTTTCCTTTCCCTCTCTCGGGATAAATACACATTGCTGGCGACTCTGTGTTTTCTACACCACTCTCGCGTTTGTACCGTTGGATGCGAATCTTTCGGGAGTGACACCCCATAGGAATTCCAGATACAGTCTTGCCTCCTCTTGGGCTTATTCAATATGGAACAAAGAGAAAGGCATTATTCCCGGTGAAATTTTTCTTAGACTATCACTATTAGAAATTTGTCAAGAAATTCATTTCCCCAGAGAGGATTATTCCCGGTGAAACCTCTTTTGAATTTCTTCAAACCCTAGAATTGTTCACTAAAGAAAGGATTATTCCCGGTGAAACCTTTCTTGAACTTTTCATAGGTTTGGACCCACAGGCTTCCTAAAAGCATCCCCAACCTCCTCTTGGGCTTTGTACAAGGACTCTCAAGCTTCTTAGAAGTTCTCATGCCTTCTCTTGGGCTTAGTACAAGGACCCAAAGACCTCTTACAGGGATAGGACATAACTTAGTCATCCTTTGATAGAGCAGTCTTTCTAAAAAGTTAAAACATCAAACCAGTTTAGGGTTGATTCTCATCCCTTAAAAACACTAGCTCCTCTTGGGCTTTATATAAACAGACTTGGACAGTCTTACCTCCTCTTGGGCATCATACAAAGATAAACAACCAATAGACTTGGACAGTCTCATCTCCTCAAGGAAAAAGAGAAACCCTGATCATCTCATCAATCACTAGAAGAATTAAAACCTCTATAGGTTTTTTACTCAACCTTTAAAACTTCCCCTTTGATTTTTCCCAGCTAGGGTCAAACCACTATCAATAATCTTTTATCAGAATCTCAAGGCATCTGATACTCCAATTCTTCTGTAATCCTCAGCAAGTGTTGATTCCCCAATTTGGACCTGTCTCTGGATCTCAATAATCCTCAGCAGAAGATAGCCCTCTCTTAGGCTTCATATAAGAAATTTCCCACACTAGCCTCCTCTTAGGCTTTGTATAATGATCTTTCCTCAGCAAATTCAGCCTCAATCTTGGGCTTTGTACAAGACAGATAAAAGCACTCTCTTGTTGAGTCAGTCTCTTTTTAGCTTCAATCTTGGGCTTTGTACAAGACAGATAAAAGCACTCTCTTGTTGAGTCAGTCTCTTTTCAGCCTCAATCTTGGTCTTTGTACAAGACACCATATATATCTCTCTTATTGAGTCAATATCTTTTAGCCTCAATCTTGGGCTTTGTACAAGACACATATAAAATCTCCCTAAGCAGAGTCATCCTTTTTCCAGCCTCAATCTTGGGCTTTATAGAAGACAAATCATACTCTCCAACAGAATCAATAACTTTCAGCCTCCTCTTAGGCTTTGTATAATGACCTCTTGTTGAGTCAGTCTCATTTCAGCCTCAAGACACATACAAATATTCCCTAGTGGAGTCAAAAACCCTCTTTCAGCCTCAATCTTGGGCTTTGTACAAGACAGACAAAATATTTCCCCGAAAAAATCAACTTTCAGTCTCCTCTTAGGCTTTGTATAATGATCTCCCAAACAGTCAGTCTCTTTTTTAGCCTCAATCTTGGGCTTTGTACAAGACAGATAATAAACACCACCCAGTGGAATCAATCAATCTTCTAGCTTCAACCTTGGGCTTTGATCAAGGCACACAAAAATCAACATACCCTCAGAGGAAATCAAAAACCTCTCTGTAGGAAGACACTTCTCTGTACATCACATCAAAACAAAAAATCAAAACAAACCTAATCCCAGATAACTGCTGTAAGTGACACACTTGTTGATTCAAAAATCCAAGCTGTAGTCCATCTTTTATCCTGTTAAATCCCCCTCTTTCATCTCATTGCTGTAAGTGGCAAGCCTCTGGATTACAAACATCCACGCCACTGTCCCTCTCTTAGCATGAAAGATTCCTAAGGAAAAATGGCATTGCTCAACACTGAGTTAAAGTTTTCTCCTTTCAGGACACATCCTCATAAAGGAAATTATGGCATTGCTGGATTCTCACATCCCAGTTAAAGTAATCCTCCTTTATAATCAGTCACCCAACAGTTGTGATAAACAGACAAGATGTCTCCCTTTAGAGATGAAAAATTCTCTCAGTCAAAACCTTTTAGCTTCAATCTTGGGCTTTGAACAAGACACCAAAAAACATCTTTTTCCTCCCATAGAATAGGAGGAACTACGATTGCTCTGATTTCCCTGTTTTTTTTAACGGGAATACGTAGGCATAAGATTGCAAAATCTTAGCGAGCACACCAATAAAAAAACTCTAGGTCCACTACCTTCACTTTAGGTCCAATACCTTAACAAAAACATCGAAAAAATCGACATCAACAAAAACACTCTCTCTCAAACACTCCCAAAGGAGAAACTTTCCCAATCAACAGATAAACACCAGTAAATAGAAAATAGTATAGAAAGTGCTAATAACCTGAGGATAACTACATATAGGATGGGTAATTGACAACTCCCCATTGTATAAGCTGACCCTGGACCCCCCAATCTCTTAAGCATTTGTTAAATAAAACATTTGCGTGCAAGGTTAGTTTTAGATAGCTTCCCTTTCCTTTCTAGCTTCATAGGATAAATAAGAAATCAGAAAGTAGCACCCAATCCCTACCATTGTGGTGAGGAGAAACCAATGGCGATAAGGTGGTCGCGTTACCGACAAAAATTGCACGCTGCAGTATGTTTAAGCAAAGAAAGTCTTTTGCTTGTGTGTTTGAGCAAATTATAATCTCGCGTGATTATAGTGAAAATATCTTAAAAGTACAAGGGGACTGGATTACTCTCGAGTTGTGAGAGGAACCATGATAAGTCTGTGTCTTGTTCTTCTTTCTTGAATTTTATATTTGCTGCCTATCTCTAACTAAATCAGATTCTACAACGTTGTGTTTAGAATCTGACTTAAGAGCCTTAAAAGAAAGAAAAAGCTAACACAATTCAACCCCCATTTCTTGTGTTTTTCTCACCTTTAGACATCACATCATGTCAAGCGCAACAAATAATTAATACTAAGAGGACAGGACAGTATTATCTGATGATTAGGCTTTTTGTGATTAAAAGCCTTTTTTTCCTTGCCCGAGGCATACTGGTGTGAGAGATTAGGAAAATTGGTTTTTTGACACTTAGGATAGTGAGGATGATGACGCCAACCAAATCGATGACGATGCGGGTGGTGACACTGATATAGAGATGGATTGGAGAGGGTGAATCTCTCATACTCATCTACACCTTATCCCATCGCCCGAGCGTCGTCCCTCACAGCCACCACACACACATTTCCCTATTCATCCCCGTCCCCCATATATGCCTTCTACTTCTTCTTTTGTAAATTATGTTTATCATCATTGCAACAATGTTGATTATAAGCTCAGTATGCTGGGTCATGAGGATGTTGATCTGTGTGTTGAGGCGTAGTTATGCAAACGCTGTGAAGTGGAGCGTGATCACATGTTCTATTCCATGCAACAACAAATGCAAAATCTATAGGCATGTGAGGCTCAACGCCTTTAAATGATACAACAAATGAACCAACAAATGTAAAATTTGCAAGTGTGAGATAATGAGAATACTCAATAGTTACACAACCAGAGTGTGTTGCTCGAGGACATGTGGCACTACTTTACAGGACACGACATCCAGCCTCACAATGGTAGGCTAGACTACCATCGAGGCCCCTTCTAATGGTCTATCCTTCCTCTCTTACTCTTCAATCCTTATATTTTATCTACTTAGTTTAAGTTTATTTATTTTGCTTTTAAGTTTAGATTTTGTTTTTGCTTTTTTGCTTAGGTTTAATTATTGTTGATTTTTGATTTCGTTGTTAATTTTATTTTCTAATTTATTGTATCGAGTCAATTACATGTGTTGTCCAGTCATTTATGCGTACGTTTCTACTATGTTGTTGATTTCCCTAAATTGTTGAAATCGCCAAAAAGTTTGAAAAGGTTTAGGATTTATGGCTTGCTTTGAAAGTATATAGGTTCCAAAAAGAGGAGAGGCTAAGGTTAAGGAGACTTGGGAATTTTTTTTTTTGCAAAATTGGTATTGTCCCGACACATCAAGCCTCCCAAATATGGAAATCAATTTGAATACCCATTGTGTCATAACATTAAATTTTTGTTTCTTAGTAATCCTCAACTAGTTTTTATATCCATTCGGGTACCATCTATAGTCACACATTAAATAGGTTAGTTGATGAATATAAGCGAATATTTGAAGCATAAATCAATAATAAAGAATGATTGCATCTACCAAGTAGGATAATCCTCACCCGGTTACTTAGCCCAACGATGGTTAAACCCCTCTCCCCCCCCCCCCCCCCAAAAAAAAAGAAGAAAGAAAATCCAAATGAATAAAGGATTTGCAAAAATGTGAGTAAAGACGCTAACCGGTTAGCCTACCATGTGTGTGACATTAGTATACATATTTAAGGGCCTTAATCTGACTGTATCGAATGAAAGAGGATGAAAATAAATAGGAGAGTTAGATTATGACACAACGACATAATTTAAATTGGTTTGTATAAGAGGGAGACTTTTGACCTCGAAATATGGAATTATGTCTTCGCAATATCCTTATTGTGCTATTAATACCTATCAAATTAACCATTAGCCAATCCAATTTTTATGTTCCATGTATGACTAATTGTGATGCTATGTTTCATAAGTCCTTTTTATTTGTATTGATGCATTTTCGCTGATTTTTCGTGCTAGCCAGCTAGCTTGAGGACAAGCAAGGGTTTAAGTGCGGGGGAGTTTGATGACTCCGAAACATATAATGTATTTTGACTTGATTTGCGTGACTTTTAGTGTCGTTTTTATGTTTTTTTGTAGTATTATGCCGGTAGTGTATGTATATTTTAAGAACTTAGTGGTTAAAAGTTTCCGCTTGACAAAACAACGAAAATGGGAAGAAAAAGCAAGGTTTTTACTGTCATGACGGCCACCCTGATTGTCATGACAGTCATTACCCATCTGGAGGTCAACCCGTCATCCAAAAATCAATGAAACAAAGAAGTTATGTCTGAGCTGGATGACATACGATCCGTCATGGAGACAGTGATCGTCATCTGCATGATAGACGAAACGTCATGGTCATGACGTCCGTCATGGCACCTTAGTCCAGACAATTTTGCCTCTTTCAGAAGTATTTTCTCCACTCTCCAATTTTCTCTCCACCACTTTAGACACGTTTTAATAACTCAACACAAATTGGCACTATAAATAGAGCTTTTAGGACTCAGAAAAAGGGTTCCAAGCTTTGTATTAGCCAGAAATTATATTGTGTAAAAGTGATAACTTCTCACATTGAGTGATTAATGCAATTTTAGTTATAAGTTTGGAGCAAATATGTCTGTCATTGTGTATCTGCTGCTTTAATGTTGTCAGCATGGTTTTTTCGCATTTTATTTCAAGCATTTATGTACCAGATTTAAGTCTCCCTTAGGAGCAATTGATTATTATATTCCAGTTTTATTATCTAGGTTCCTATTTTCTTCTATTTTGCTTTAATACTACTATTTTATGTTTGTTTACTTTAATGATTATTATTTTAAATAAGAACATGAACAAATCATGTATTTTTAGTTTTTCTCACCATGCTAGCTTAAATTAGTTGATTCCGGAATGTGAGGATGATCGTACCGAAGGTACTCTGCGAAAGCATTTTCTTATTAATTAGAAAAAAATCCACTTTTAAAAAGGTGATTTTAAGAGTATAAGCGGACACGCGAAAACAGGTGTTTGTACGCTTAAAATCCGATATTGGATACGCGAAAGCAGACATGACCTTTAAATTAATTTTTCTACCTAATTTTTTTTTTAAGTAAATAAAAGTGATTATTTTTCAAAATGGATTTTGCACTGTAACACTTTGGACACGCGAAAGCGGACAATTAGATTACAGAGCTAAAATTCGGTACCGATCACATGAAAGCGGACAATACGTTAAACTTAATCCTTTTTCTACAAAAAAAAAAATTTTCATTATAAATAAAAGTAACGACTTTGTGAGTGCTAACGGTCGATGAGAACTGCATTCCTATCTCTCATTTTCATATTAAAATTAAAATTAGTTTACTTTTCGCTTTTGTCAATCAAAATTATTCTCATCGCCTAAGATAAACATAGTGATAATAGATAATGGTATTTGTCAATTTGTTTATGTGGGATCGATAATATTTTATAGTAAATGTGATAAAGCCGTACACTTACGGCAACATCACTCTACCACCTATGTCCTTAGACTGGCTAGACCCTAAGGGGGTGTAACAACTGCACAGAAGTGCATTTAATAATCCTCAGATGCGAGGTGTGTTTTTGAGCCGTATCAATATCACAAAAGTGCTTAAGCCATATCAAAATCGTATAGAAGAATTAAGTCTGTATCAGGTACACATTTATGGAGGCAATGCATTTTAACTCGTATCAAAACCGCATACATGCTTTAAGTCTGTATCAGACACGTAATGAGCACGGAATACGGAAGTCATATCCAAATCATATAAATGTGTTAAGTCTGTATCAGAACGTATTCATACAATTCATCTTTGTTCTCCTGTTCCAGGCTTTCTAGCAGAAAGACACACACACACACACACACACACACACACACATATATATATATATATATATATATATATATATATATATATATATTCATGTTAATAATCAATTAAATTTTCTATAAATATTGAAAAAATTGGTGGGGTGGATAACCATCAACAACTACCTCGGAGTGGCCGGACGGTGTCCAGAGTCTTCGATTGTCCTTTTTCTTCTGGGCTCCATGTTGAATGTATTTCGGGCTTCATAACACCTTCTTTGATTGGACGGTGTCTGAGCTACTTTGCCTTGCACCTACCTGTCGATGTTTGTTGGGTGCTCGGCTTCTTTGGGGACATAGCTTGAGGTCGATCATTGGAACTTTAAACTCATCGAATCGCTTTGTCTAATGCTTCATTGAGGTGCTTTTTGTTCACTGGGGTATTGAATTTCTGGCTTCTTCATAATTTCGGGGTGGGTATCTACCTAAAGCAGATATGGGAGTTTATTGAACTCAAAGTGATTCTCAAGTGTATTGACATCTTGCGACACACCCCGGAGCTAGATTGGTGACCGAAGCTAACTACGAACTTTCTGTATCTGGGAGCCATTAACTATGAACTTGTGGTATATTTCAGAGGTACCCCGGAGTGGGAAGTATGGACAGAACCAGGTCGAACAGTGGATTACAAGACTTCGTTCCGACTTTCTTGAAAATTGCCTTCAGACCTCGGTATAATCCTAGATCTGGATTTGAAATCCTTTCTTCCACTATTATGCGAATTTCTCAAGTAAATCGAGACCTTGACAGCGATAAATTGAGGTTGAAATGGAAATTAAGTGAGTCGACTATGAAAGATCTTCGTGTTTGCATATGAATGCTTTCAATTTTAAGATTTGCGGAAGTTGTGAGTGATGATACTGAAAATTGGATGTGAACTGTGAAGATTGTTGGAATCGAAGGCTGAATGAGATTTAGATTCGTCAGCCTAAGGAGGTTATAACTTGGTAAATTAGAAACTGGACTAGAAATTATGGAAATAGTAAGAATCCAAAGTCGATCCGCGCAGTCGGTGCCACTGTTCCATTTGGGAACCAAAAATGGATGCTTAAGCTCCACGAAGGAACCATAAGTGAGTTTAAGATTCAAGATGAGTATAAAGAAATTGGAGATTAGAGATTGTGTTCATTCTCATTGTATGTGAATTGCTTTTTGTATTTTGGGATCAAGTAGAGTGAGCTTCGTTAATATACCCCTGGTCTAACTAAAATCTAGGGAATTATCTCTCTGGAATAAATAAGTTGTGGCCAGACAGTGTTAAATAAAACTTTTGTGATCGGATAAATGCAGAACATGTAACAAAATGATATTAGCATACTTAAAAGAGGCTCGCATAAGTGGTTAAACATATAACTAAGATAAGTAAACATTGTACGAAAATTATTACAAAAGGCACATCACCACAGATGACCGATCATTGACAAAACATTAAATGTCATTGTGTCTATCCTCTTGGATTTCGGGAGTATGGTTGGTAGTCGTCGCCTCCTTCAAAACCTATGCTTCAGGAGAAGCTTCTTCAAGGCCTACCAGTTGGCCATCCACCACGATTTTAAAGAAATCCATCTTCGACACATCAAGGTAAAGCATGATGAATAATGCTTGGGCTTTAGCTTTTTCAAAATCCTCATCGCCAGCAGAAAGTAGGTCCACATGGGCATCTTGGAGAGATTTCTTCAAGATTTCAGTAATTGAGATGTTTCCAGATCCAAGCATCGAGATTTTGTAGCCTCCTTTTGTTTAGTTAATTTTAGTAATTGAGACTCCCAAGTTTCCTTTTGCTTGTTCATCTCGGACAAACGGTTGTTCAATTCCTCCACTTTGTCGGTATGAACCTTTAAGTCGGCATTCAACTGAATCATTTCCTTAGAAAAACGAGTCTCATTTTTCTCATGAGCCTCACTCACTTCAAATAAACCTCGAGCCATCACCGCACATCTCATCAAATAGCCCCCAAGATTCTGAGTCAATTGTTGACCGCCAATAGATTTTATCTTCTAACCGTCTTCATTTGCATACAGATGATCATAAATATACCTTAACCAGTCAAAGTTGTTGGACCAGAATTTAAATTTGGAGGAAGTTTTAGATTGGCGAATACTATTAAAATCTTGCAAAAGGGTGGTAATGGTCAGATTAGCTTAACTAATGTCGTCGCTCATCAGAGTCTTCATTTTCTTAGGAGAAGAGGGCTTTAGGTCTTTCGGAGTAGGGGTAGTGGTCGGCTGGGGCTCTAATATGGCGGGTATCACTTTAGAAATATCTGGTTTCTTTCTTTTAAGAGCCCGAACCTGAATTCCTGAAAGGTCACTTTTTGGGATAGATTGGTCTCCACGCCTCGCCCTAGCTTAGGCCGTCAATTTTTTTATGTTCGGAGAGTTTGAGGTTTGTCATCTTAGCTGGAATAAAAGAGATCAAACCAATAAAAAGTGACCAATAATATAATAACAATGAGATAAATAAACAAATATACATTACCCAAAAAGTTAAAGATTTGTTGAGGATCATCAACCATCTGTAAAAGATCTTTTACTTTCACTACTCAGAAAGCGTCCAACATGGCCAAGGATCGAAGTTCTACGCCATTTAGTTTATCATAATCAAAACCAGAGATAGGTAAAGGATTGTTGACCAATAGATCGGGAAACTATAACTCTCATCCAAGGCATACATGATTTGGGGACATCTTCTTCCACTTTTAACTCGGAGAAATTTATCTTTAAAACCCTTATAGTTAGTAGTGTATGCCTGTAAAAAGCTCTTTCCCGGATGCCGCTGAGAGAAATCCAACCTCTTTTCTCTGCACCTTTTAACTCAAAGAACGAAAAGAATAAACCAAGGACCAACACTACACTCACAGCGTCATAAATGATCTCAAACGCCTCGATAAAGCCCCAACCATTAGAGCGTAGTTGGGAATGAGCTATGTTTAAGGTTTTGAGGAGATCAACCTCAAAGTCGGTAAAGGGAATGCAGAATATTCTTAAGACTTTAATGACTCCGGAATAAAAATAAAGGTGCTCTTCTGACACTCCTTTGGGAGGAGTGATACAAACCCTCTCACCTATTACACAGGGCTCTAGTATAACATCTTCTTCATTTTCCGTGGAGGAAATTAAAGTATCAAAACGAAGCTTCGAGATGTAGCTTTCGTCGATAATGCTACGAGATGTAGCTTTCTCTTAGTCATACGCAAATCTTATGCCTCTAGACTGCTCCACAGCTCTTCAATTCTAATGGTGCTCAGATCCTTAGAATGTTCAATTGCTACAAAAATGTAATCAAACTAAGGAGTAAGTGATCTCAGTAGCTTTTCAATGATTACTTGTTCAGGGAGAGTCTCTCCACAAGATTTCATCTCATTTGTGATTAGAATCACTTTGGAAAAGTAATTAGGTACCTTCTCATTGTTTTTCATGTTAAGATTCTCATACTGCTTACGTAGAGACTGAAGCTTCACCTTATTCATTGATGCATCATCGCCGTAGCATCGTACCAGTGAGTCCTACGCATCCTTCCATGTCGTTGAATCAACGTTCTTCTCAAACACATTCGTATCCACACACTGATGGATATAGAACAACGCCCGTGTTTCTTTGTGATTCAGTTGCATCTGCTGCAACCGTTGCATAATCGTCATTAACGAGATCAAGAACATCTTGAACGTCAAACAACACACGTGTCTGAATCATCCACCGATTGCAATTCTTTCCATCAAAGAACTGAAGCTTTTTGTCCAAGCTACCGTTTCCACCGTTCATCTTTGATCTTGTGCCATAATTCACTCAAATCACACCAAACACTCGTGTTTTCCAATCCCTCAGAATCAAGAAATGTGATTCTGTTCCGATTTCGATAGTAAATTTAACGTGAATTCAAGATACGAAATCAATCACACACACCTCATGTACACTCGTGTTTCCCTTAGTGTTTCATGTGGATCCGAACCGGAACTCTAAATACCAATTATTGGTGCACAAGAAAGAAGTAGATTAATATGATGAAGATGGAAGAGAAAAAGAAATTTGTAACTAACTTCTTTCACTGAAATCGAAAATTCTATTACAACTGATTCTACTTGCAAATGAAGTTAAGTTCTATTTATATACTAACATAACCAAAATTAAATACAACTCAAATTCATAAATACAACTTAAATGAAAATGATTTTATCTAACAAGGACACCACAACCAACCACAAAGGGAAGTCGACGCAATATCAACTTAAATAGTCTAGTAAGACCATGCAATATCAACTAAAATAATCCACTAAAACCAAAGTCTATAGAACACAAAGATCATATCAATAGGACTGATGATTTCATATAAATATTAGATTTTAACAAACACTCAATTAAATCAAATTGTTTTAAGTATTTTTCACTCTTTTACTTTACTTCACTTTAGTTTTATTTTATAGTTTTGTAGTTTAACATCCTCACGTACCATATTAAATATATTTTTTTGTAATAGTTAAAAGACTCACAGTCGAAGATCACCATTTTTCTATCAGCTTAGTCGGTTTTGAAAAAATCATTATTAAATTATTAATCAATTACTCAACTAAATTTCAAGTTCAACAAAAACACTATAAAATAAATTAAATATATATAACACTATATATATATATATATATATATATATATATATATATATATATATATATCACCTAAATGAAACAAATTAAATAGCACCTATAATATTGGGGCCATCTCTTTTGTTTTATGCAAACAAAATCCTATGATAATTTAACATGAAACAAGAAATTAATTGCAAACATCCCACGTCCACATAATCAACATCAAGACTAGCAATTATTCTAGAGAAGACGAAAGCATGATCCATGCCACGGGATGAAAACAAATGACATCTAGAGGTCGGTGAGAACGAAAAGGGGTGGCCAATGTCCTAGGCCCACACCAGTAATAATCCCTAATCCCACTATATAAATATCTACACTTTTTGTTCATCTTGATTTGGCATTAAGCATTTGGACTTGATGGTGTTTGCGTAGGCATCTACGAAGACTTCAAGTGGGATCACATCACTCTGTTTTTTTTTGTCTAAATTAAAGATAGAGAAGCATTTTATTTGCTAAAGAATATAACAAAAGTGATTCGAGTTTGGTAGAAAATGTAGTAATGTGTTAACTTTCTGTTACAAGATATAGATTATGTTAGGGATTAGTTAATTTGTTGGGTACTTTCTTTACCTATTTCTTCTATAAAGTTCATTTTCCTCTTAAATTATGAACATGTTTGTTTTAGTTTTAATTTTTTTTTTTAAATTGATTTTACGAAACTGTTTTTTAAAATAGGGTTATTTATATGAAACCCCCTGTCATATGAGCGTGTTTCGTTTTACCCCCACCGTTGCCATTGGCAGGTTTAGGCAACGTTTTTTTTGAAAAAACCGTTGTCAAAAGGCATGGAGGGGGAAAGCAAAATTCGCTAACAATACAGGGGTGAAATTCACTATTAACCCTTTAAAATAATACAAATTTTTTATATTTGTTTTTTCTAAATTTAAAGATTAAATTTGACATTTTATAATATAAAAATAGATTATTAATTATTAAAATATAGTCAAAATCGAAAGTTTTTTAAAAAATTAGATTAAAAAAATAATTTTTATTAAAAACTATTTAAAATAGCTTAAAAATTAAGTGATTTTTTTTTAAATTTTGATATCTTAAAAAATTTCAATAAAATGATGAAATATTTAAAATATCATTTTAAAAATAATTATTTAAATCAAACAAATTTGTATTTGAAGCTTTTATAAAAACTAGTAGGAAATCCGTGCGGATACGTCACCAATTAGGTTATGAAATATAAAAAAAAAAAACAAAAAAAAATGTAGTTCTAAATTAAAAAAGAATTAAAATGACTCACCAAATAAATGATGTTTTTTTCCCGTATATAAATATTATTTTTGTTTTGACACTATTTATAAATATATTTGAATCAATGGTAAAGTTGTTCCCAATTATAAAATTATTTAAATCAAAATATTATTTTTGTTTTGACATTATTTATAAATATATTTGAATCAAAAGTAAAGTTTTTCCCGTTTATAAAAATAGTTTTTAAGAATAATATTAAATTTAAGTTGAAATAGTAATAAATGTAAAAGATGAAATGTAAACCAAAATATCAAAAATAATATGATTTCAAAATAAGACAATAATTTTATTTTATAAGAGAGAATACAATTTTAAAATATCAACTCAATATTTTTTAATAGATTCCCTAAATTGTTTTCCAATATTTAAAAAAAAATGGTCGATAAAATTCTATTGTTCAATATTTGGATAAGTAGTAAAGTTGATCCGGTTTATAACGACAGTGTTTTTTCCCGTATATAAAATGTTTTAATCAACAATGTATTTTTTCCCGTATATAAATATTATTTTTGTTTTGATATTATTTTATAAAATATTTGAATCAATAGTAAAGTTGTTTTTGTATATAAAAATATTTGAATCAACAATGTATTTTTTCCCGCATATAATAATAATTATTTTTTAAAATCATTTATAAAATTAATTGAATCAATAGTAAAGTTGTTCTCGTTTATAACAATAACAGATTATTCGTATAAATAGTAAAAAAAAATTCCGTATATAAATATTTTTCTCGTATATAAACATTATTTTTTTCTTGACTACATTTATAATTTTTTCTTCCAAATAACCGACAATATTTATGTATATAAAAATTTAAAAAAAAAATTGAAGTTTGAAATAATGTTAATATCAATAAGACTATATTTTATTAAAAAAAAATATTGTGCAACCAATAGATATGAATACCTATCCCAACACAATATTTATTACAAAAATGATATTTTGACACCCATTCTACACCCTACACCGTACGTACGGACGGTGAACAGTGCCGTACGGACATGAACAGTACACGTCCGTACAATGAACAGTGTCGTCCGTACATGAACAATAATGTATTTCCGTATATGAACAGTACCTGTCCGTACAGTACGGGCGATGAACAGTGTCGTCCGTACAGTACGGAAATACTGTGTAGGTGTAGAAATGGGTGTCAAAATAGCAAACCTGTATTTATTAACATAAACATCAAATTTAATCATATTTACGATGTCTAGAATGAGACCACTGTTTTGTCTTTTTCCTTTTGAAGTTTTGTTCAAAGGGTAGTAAAAAATCATGATTACTTGTATCACAAGAGACCACATAAACGGGGCCTTGAGCAGAACTGTCTTCCATTAGCTTTGACAATTGCCATGATTCCAGCAGTTATTCGAGCACAGATTACAGAAGACACATACTGTTGTGTGTTTCGACCCACTATATTATAACAACAGGTTTTCAAATTTAAATAAAAAGAAAAGAAAAGGCAAAGTAAGCATCAAGAAAAATTTATTCAGATGGAAGAAACACAGTTAAATACCTTGCTGAAGAGTGAAGGAAGTTGCTGTCAAACTACTAATTATCAAAGCTAATGCCACTGGGAGGTACTGCAAAGTTACATTTTTCTATGAAGCATGTCAATAGCACATTAAAATGGTTCTATAAGCTAAAATCAATTTTACAAAACCGATTCAATCAAAATCAATTTTCGCTACTGTAGAAACAAACACATCCTCAATTTTATACAAAACTAAGTTTACAAACTCAATCAGTTTTAGATCTCAACAATGACAAGATACGTTCATTTTCTTTTTCGACCATTAGAAGTTTTAGGATTCAGGTGGGAGAAAATGGAGATATTAAGATAGGATGTTACTTACAGATAAAGGTTCAAAGCTATTTCATTGAAAAGGAGAAGGAATGTTTCTGCTGATAGTATAGTGACCGCTTATCAAATCCAGAGTATCATGCAGATGACATTAAACTTATTACCATTTTTCTATTAACTTCCATATATTTGTTGACTGCAAGTCTGCAAAATAATTAACATAAACGAACTTGCCTGCCGAATTCCATCGTGGAAATTATTCAAGTAATAGCGCGAAACTGCACTAATCCCATCTTTTATTAATCCAGCTAGTGTTTTCTTTCCATGTCTGCATCATAAATCCAAAATTTATCAGTATTACATTAGGAAACAGAAAAATACGAGATTCATTCATTTCCAAAAATTTTCATACCTAACTAAGTCCCCTTTGAGAGCATTAGTCCCAACATACTCCAGGCTTATCTCATCACTTTGCTCTGCCCATACTAATCAAAATTATTTAGTTCAAATAAGCAGGTTTTATAATTCATAGAGAAGAATAATAGAAATTATCAAGAAACTTCATACATATTCTGAATTTTCCATTTTCCTTGCCGAACATTGAAATGCACTCGGAGCAAGTAAGCACTCCAATTCTATACAATTAAAGATTTAATGCCTTCTGGGCCATATAACATTGCAATCACCTATACTTCTCCATCTGTTATCAGGAAGACCAAGGGAACTTTGTGTGAGATAAGAAGCATTTTTCCAAGAATAAGGAGACTTTTTCACCTTGTATGTCCAAAACCAACAGGAAGACCATAGCAGCAGCTAAATGGATGACAGAATTAATGAAAAATAGTAACACATAATCATGTTCACTTCATAGCACTCACAATATGGAAACACAGAGAGACACGGGTTACTATAAGATCCATTGAAGACACCTGCCAATGTAGAGCTTTTTATAATCATCTTATTTAAGATAATGGTTATTCACAATATGAGTAATATTTTTGTTGTATCATCCACTATGAACAATCACTTTCTCCTTCACTCTTTCCTTAAAACCGTCCGGAAAAGCATCTTCGGTCGTCTCGAAACTGACAGGAGGTTTAAGAATTTCCAGAAAAGGAAAACCTGTTAACTCAAGTCCTAATAGCAATTCATGAAACTGATATTCTGATAATTTGCATTCACTTCCAATTGCACAATAAACTATTGAACCGTCCTTGAATCCACCAAGCCAAGAACCCCATATTTCATCTAAAACTGTTATTGGTGGTTTAGGTATAACAGGTCCTGAAAGAAAAACAGGTTTACCGAACTCTTGTTCAAGGTAATCAATATAAGGCCCTTCAATTTATATACGCCCTTTGAACCCAATTGCATCAGTTAATGCAATATATGACAGAAGAAGTTGAACTTACCTCATTCCATGACTTTGCTAATGCCAACCCGAGAACAGATATCGTCAAAATCATCTGGTGAATAACATTGACACAGTGATATCAGATGACAATAAGCTTAGATATTAGCCTACAAACAATATAAAAAAAACATGAAATGGGGCTACCAGAAATTGCCGACTTCTCGCAATTTTGAATACCGGGATCAACCCGTCCTCAGTTGCTCTTAAGCTTCACATAAACCTTAGAGATCCTGACCGGCCTTTCAATCCTCAGACCATGAAACACAGCAACAACAACCACCGTGTCATTCCTGTTTTTCATCAAACACATGGAGGGCAAGATCAAACATGCATTAAATCGGTAAACTGAAACACGAAAGTTATAGTCAGCTAAGATAGTTCACTGTGATGTACACTGCAATCGATGTTCGAACACAAACTCATGTGATATTCGACACCATTCAAGCGATTTGAAACAACAACAGACACGCGTAACAGATCGAACACACCTGTAGCAAAACAACAACCAACTTCCATCAGCTCGTTGGTTATGTTACAAAAGAAATGTTAATCAGTACCTCAAATTCAACAACATCTACCTTGAGCCATTGGTTATGTTTTGATGACGAAACTGCTAAGGCGGTTGCCGAAGCTTCTGTTCAGACATTCTTTGTGAATCCTGATATTGCAGAACATAAGACTGGAATAACAACAGAAAAAAAAAGCACGAGATTAAGATTGGAATAACAACAGAAAACATCATGAGATAAATATTGGAATAACAACAGGAAAAAAAAAGCATGAGATACAAAAGTGAATGAGATATGATTATACTATGCTAATGATCCAATGTGAAGAGAAAATTCCCAAATTCCCCAAAACCTGTTTCATGACAAATAAAAACCAAAAATGTGAAAGAACAAATTAAATTCAGATTAAAATAAAGCGATTTGAGTTGGGACAAACCTCAAATGCCGTGGATGGACATCTGAAAATCCTTTCGGGTCGAGCCACCACAAGGATTCGTCAAAGATATGCAAGATACACAAGATATATATAGTTTTCAACATTAAAGATACACAAAATAGAAATTATTCCCTCATATAGTAGAACACGCAACCTTTACCATCTATACCACCTGTCAATAGTAGAACAACAATAATGAAAATGAAAACACGAAGAAGAAAAGAAAGTAGAACAACAACAACAACAACAGCAACGCATAACAGATCGAACAAACCTGTAGCAAAACAACAAACAACTCTCATCAGCTCGTTGGTTATGTTACAAAAGAAATGTTAATCAGTACCTCAAATTCAACAACATCTACCTTGAGCCATTGGTTATGTTTTGACGACGAAACTGCTGAGGCGGTTGTCGAAGCTTCTATTCAGACATTCTTTGTGAATCCTGATATTGTAGAACATAAGATTGGAATAACAACAGAAAAAAGCATGAGATTAAGATTTGAATAACAACAGAAAAAAAAACATGAGATAAATATTGGAATAACAACAGGAAAAAAAGCATGAGATACAAAACTGAGTAAGATATGATTATACTATGCTAATGATCCAAAGTGAAGAGAAAATTCTCAAATTCCCCAAAACCTGTTTCATGACGAATAAAAACCGAAAACGTGAAAGAAAAAATTAAATTCAGATTAAAATAAAGCGATTTGAGTTGGGACAAACCTCGAATGCCGTGGATGAACATCTGAAAATCCTTTGCCTGAAAATCCTTTCGGGTCGACCCACCATAAGGATTCGTCAAAGATATGCAAGATACACAAGATACATATAGTTTTCAACATTAAAGATACACAAAATAGCAATTATTCCCTCATATAGCAGAACACACAACCATTACCATCTATACCACCTGTCAATAGTAGAACAACAACAACGGAAATTAAAACACGAAGAAGAAAAGAAAGTAGAACAACAACAACAGCAACAACGTGTAACAGATCGAACACACGTGTAGCAAAATAACAAACAACTTCCATCAGCTCATTGGTTATGTTACAAAAGAAATGCTAATCAGTACCTCAAATTCAACAACATCTACCTTGAGCCATTGGTTATGTTTTGACGACAAAACTGCTGAGGCGGTTGCCGAAGCTTCTGTTCAGACATTCTTTGTGAATCCTGATATTGCAGAACATAAGATTGGAATAACAACAGACAAAAACATGAGATTAAGATTAGAATAACAACAGAAAAAAGCATGAGATGAACAGGAAAAAAAAGCATGAGATACAAAACTGAGTGAGATATGATTATACTATGCTAATGATCCAAAGTGAAGCGAAAATTCCTAAATTCCCCAAAACCTGTTTCATGACGAATAAAAACCGAAAACGTGAAAGAAAAATTTAAATTCAAATTAAAATAAAGCGATTTGAGTTAGGACAAACCTCAAATGCCGTGGATGAACATCTGGAAATCCTTTGCCTGAAAATCCTTTCGGGTCGAGCCACCATAAGGATTCGTCAAAGATATGCAAGATACACAAGATACATATAGTTTTCAACATTAAAGATACAAAAAATAGCAATTATTCCCTCATATAGTAGAACACACAACCTTTACTATCTATACCACCTGTCAATAGTAGAACAACAACAACGAAAATGAAAACACGAAAAAGAAAAGAAAGTAGAACAACAACAACAACAACAACGCGTAACAGATCGAACACACCTGTAGCAAGACAACAAACAACTTCCATCAGCTCATTGGTTATGTTACAAAAGAAATGTTAATCAGTACCTCAAATTCAACAACATCTACGTTGAGCCATTGGTTATGTTTTGACGACGAAACTGCTGAGGCGGTTGCCGAAGCTTCTGTTCAGACATTCTTTGTAAATCCTGATATTGCACAACATAAGATTGGGATAACAACAGAAAAAAAGCATGAGATTAAGATTGGAATAACAACAGAAAAAAAGCATGAGATAAATATTGGAATAACAACAAGAAAAAAAAGCATGAGATACAAAACTGAGTGAGATATGATTATACTATGCTGATGATCCAAAGTGAAGAGAAAAATCCCAAATTCCCCAAAACCTGTTTCACGACGAATAAAAACCGAAAATGTGAAAGAAAAAATTAAATTCAGATTAAAATAAAGCGATTTAAGTTGGGACAAACCTCGAATGTCATGGATGAACATCTGAAAAATACTTTTCCTGAAAATCCTTTCGGGTCGAGCCACCACAAGGATTCTTCAAAGATATACAAGATACACAAGATATATATAGTTTTCAACATTAAAGATACACAAAATATCAATTATTCCCTCATATAGTAGAACACACAACCTTTACCATCTATACCACCTGTCAATAGTAGAACAACAACAACGAAAATGAAAACACGAAGAAGAAAAGAAAGTAGAACAACAACAACAGCAACGCGTAACAGATCGAACACACCTGTAGCAAAACCACAAACAACTTCCATCAGCTCGTTGGTTATGTTACAAAAGAAATGTTAATCAGTACCTCAAATTCAACAACATCTACCTTGAGCCATTGGTTATGTTTTGTGCCATTGATCTAATTTAATCTCTCTCTCTCTCTCTCTCTCTCTCTCTCCCTCTCTCTCTCTCTCTCTCTCTCTCTATATATATATATATATATATATATATATATATATATATATATATATATATATAAATTATTGTAGAAATTTTTTAGAATGATTGTTTCAAAAATTGAAATTGTTGAAACACATTTATACATCCAATGACATAAATATAACTGCAACACCCATTTTCCCGCTCAACATGTGTTTTAATTTAATTTTCACATTTATAGTTTTTTTTAATAATCAGATCCAATATAAAACAGGTCAAAATAAGGCCTCAACCAAGTTACAAAACCTGCTATTTAGCGGGGAAAGAAAAAACCAGAAAAAATCTTCAAGCAGGATATAAGCAGAACATTAGAAAAAAAAACCCCACCTCCTTCTTGACATAGTTAGAAACCTCCAAACATAGGAAACAAACACAAAATAGAAGAACACAACCTATCCTAACAGTCAAGAAAACAAACAAGGGCAAGATGAATCTTAGCTATAAAAATCAAGTGGCATCTTGAACCACTCATAGAAATTGCCTTGAGATTTCTTGTTAATGTTCAAAAGCCTCCAACTCCATGATGTTTGGACGATCCCCTGAAACATTTCCTTAGGAACCGCGACGTAGTCGTTGAAAATCACTTGATTCCTATACCTCTATATGCACCAACAAGAAACTAGCCATATAAAGCACGAAGAAATGCCCAACCTAGAATATTTGGCCCAAAACAGAAATAAATCAATGTAATTAGCACCTTCTAGGTAATGCACTCCCAGCCATGCTTCATTCTCCCTCCATATCAGTTTTTTTTTAGGGCAATTTAAAAAGATATGAGATATATCTTCTAATTCCTGAAAACAAAACACACAAACCATCTGGTGAGGATCAATGATAATGCCTCTAGTTACGAGGTTGTCGCGTGCCGGCAGCCTATTTAAGAATAATCTCCAGCCGAGTATCTTAATCTTTAAAGGAATTCCTGATTTCCATAATCGGTCCAATGCCTTCGTCGCTTTGATGTCTAATATTACTTCCTCCCAATTCCGACACAATGCCAAGTAACCTTGTTTCACACTGTATTTGTTATCAAACCCCTTGGGCCAAATGATCAAGTCTTCTTCGAAAATGTTAAGAACCACCTCATTTAATATCTGGTATAATTATGCTACAGAGCCACCAACCTCTTCAAGCAGAATGACATTCCTGCCAAATAAATCCCACTCCCACATGTTTTCAGTCCAAAAGCCATATTCTTTAATAAAGATATTATGAGAAGGAGATGATTCATAAAGGTCTGGGTATAAAAGTTTCAGTGGAGTTCCACCAATCTAACGAGAGTGCCAAAAGAGAGTTTTCTCCATTGCCAACTTTCCATGATAACAGCTTGAAGATGCCCTGATCGTTTGAAGGAGCTGCCAAATAACTAAGGTCATTCCACCACCTGGACCAATTTCTTGGTTTCTTTGAAGGCTGACTTAGAAAACATCTTTGGAAATCACAGCCATATTTAGCCTTTAGAACACCACTCCATAAAGCTTCTGGCTCGGTAGTCACCCTCCACAACCATTTAACAACTAAGGCGCGATTGAAAACCGACACATCTTTAATGCATAAACCTCCAAATTTTCTCTCTTTGCAAACATGCAACCATTTCACCCATGAAACACAGTTCTTCTCCCACTCTCCTGCCCATAAGAACTTCCTTTGTATTGTTTTGATCTCCTTCAGGATTTTGACCAGAGCCAAATAAAATGAAAGATAGTGTATAAGCATGTTGGTTATGACAGAATTAATCAAAGTTACACGCCCACCGATTGACAACATTCTTCCTCTCCAAGATGACAGGCGAGCTTTGATGGATGATACCACAGGTTTCCAAAAGGCTACAGATTTATGTCTTCCTCCTACAGACAGGCCTAATAATTTAAATGGAAATGCTCCTACTTTACAAGATAGAAAAACTGATGCTGCTTCAATCCTATTCTTGTCTAGACCCATTCCAATTAGGCTGCTTTTGCTAAAGTTGACCTTCAATCCGGACAGAACTTCAATACCTTTCAAGATGGATTTAATCGCCCATACATTAGACCAAGAATCATCACAAATAAATAGTGTGTCATCAGTGAATTGGAGTAAGCTAATTGAAGTTTATCCATCAATCTTTAAACCACACATGATATTATTAAGTTCAGCTTGCCTCACTAGTAAAGCCAAACATTTTGTTACCAGAATAAAGAGGAAAGGGGATAATGGGTCTCCTTGTAGGAGGCCCCTGCATATCTTAAAATCCTTACATGAGCTACCATTCACAAGAACCGATCCAAAACTGTGACAAATTAA
The DNA here is from genome assembly GCA_022829125.1 of Lathyrus tuberosus. Taxonomy (NCBI): domain Eukaryota; kingdom Viridiplantae; phylum Streptophyta; class Magnoliopsida; order Fabales; family Fabaceae; genus Lathyrus; species Lathyrus tuberosus. Next base: position 4,524,843 of record JALAZF010000084.1, read on the forward strand.
ACCTTTGATCTAACTTTGCCATTTGGAATCGAAGTGCATTGGTTCAAGAACCTTAAAGAGAAAGCTCCACCTTACACAGTCATAAGCTTGAGAAAAGTCTACCTTGAACATAAAACCTTTTTTCTTTTTCTTGACTACATGATCATAGACTTCATTTGCCATAAGGACTCCATCAAGTAACTGTCTCCCATGGATAAAAGTTGTTTGAGTAGATGACACGAGTTTCCCCATCACACTGCATAGTCTGGCTGCCAAAATTTTAGACAGAATTTTATGAATGCATCCTATAAGGACAATTGGTCTGAACTCATTCAAGGATTGAGGGTTTTTAGTCTTTGGAATCAAGACAAAAAAGGATTAGCTGAATGGTTTAGGTAAGCATGCCTTCTCATGAAATTCATAAATACAATTAGAGATATCTCCTCCAATAATCTCCCAAGTGTTCTTGATAAACTTCAAATTGAATCCATCCGGGCCTGGACTTTTGTTACCATCACACGAATTAATTGCTTCCTATCCTCATTAGAAAAAGGTTATGTCAGCCTTTTATTATCCTCCACTGAGAGTTTCTTCAAAGCACTAAGATCCATATTAAAACCACCAATCGAGTTGTTCTTGAATTTGTCAGAAAAATGCTCATGAATAACTTGTTTAACTATCTCTACCTTATCATCCATGGTCAACCCAATGCTCAAGGCTGATTTTGAATTATCCCTTCTTCTAGAATTAACAATAATGAACATATATAAAACATAGAGAGAAGAGGAACATCCTATAAGCTTTAATAGAATAAGAAAACCTTTTTAATAAGGATTATAATAGAATTTAAATACTAGATATAAGAAAAGTCTAAACTATCAATCAAACTATATAATAATATTTATAATATCACTAACAATCAAGTCAATAATTGAAAAACCATATGTTTTTGAACCGGGTGTTGCCAACTAATGAAATTGTTTAGATGAACACAATTATGTTTTTAGATATAGAATGTTTTATTATTCAAAAGAGTGTGAGAAAATTTCTAAGCTTATTTAGATTCCATCAAATTGTAAAATAATTTTTTCATTATGCTGCTCATGGATTCCTTTTACAAGACCAAAAAATACAAAATTCTGTTGAATGAATTTATTGGTCTCATTTATGTAGAGATGACATATTCAGTTACATTTGTTTTCATGTATAAAAATAGGATAATGTAACTCAAGGTTTAGATATGTTTTTGAAATTTTTAAAAAGTTTAGATGATATGTTATGGGTCAGTTGTTAAGAGTCTCACATCGGATAATATATGGCATGAACATGTGTTTATAAGTGGGGGCAATCCTCACTCTACCAATCGGTTTTGTAGGGTTGAGTTAGGCCTAACCACATTTCTTAACATGGTATCAAGAGTCTCGTTTAAGATCCGGTGGGTCACTTTCTATGATTTCCGCTATCGGGCCACCCACCATTTATTTCCACGCTCCAGATGTTCAGTCCTGGGCGTGAGGGGGTGTGTTAAGAGTCCCAAATCGGACAATATATGACATGAACATGTGTTTATAAGTGCGGGAAATCCTCACTCTACCAACCGGTTTTGTAGGGTTGAGTTAGGCCCAATCACATTTCTTAACATCAGTATTATTGATCATGATACTTCATTGATGTATATTGTTGTAAATTAAAGAACATTTTCGACTTCTAATTCTTTAATGTCTCGGTCACATTTCAAAATATGTGACAATAAGATGTAATAACCAAACATCTCAAATTTAAAGACATGAGTTCAAAAAGAGAAAAATTAGAAGAAATGTGTGAAATTATGTTTTTCAAGAGACATATGTCGAACGCGGTATCTTAGATAATTGGTTTGACAAGTTAAACTAGCATCACTACAATTAACACAGTCTAACATGTAAAAGAAGATGGAGTAAAAAATAAATAAAGAACACAATAGATTGGTAACACAGTTTAATGAAACCACACTTACGTCTAGAGGACACTCTACCCAAGAAAGGAAATCCACTACTTTAAATTAGTACACTTACTCTTGCAAGAACCAACAAACCTTATGTTGTTCAAAGTCTCTTCCTAATCCTAGTGTTTTTCTATTTAAGGAGTTCCCCTAAATATGAGAACCTACTCACTTTCTTCTCAATCACATAACTCGTTATTAGTGTTCACAATCCACTAAACAATCTTTAATGTTACAACTCAACTAAGACAAACCTTATATGTTAAGTTACTAAAATATAGAGGTGTACACAAAGATTATGCACTAATTCGGTTATGGAAATATTGTAGAATACAAGAGATACAATGTTCACAAGCTTATAGCTTAACATCTTGGAACAAGGTTTACAACTCAATAAAACCTAACTCTATTCCTTATGATATGAACGGATGCTCTAGAGTGGTGCACATACAAATACTAAAAGGATAAACCCTAACACTAAGTATCTTCAAAACATTCACGCCTTGCACACCTCAAAAGTGATATTTGAGTCTCCTTAAATAGCAATGCAATCCTGGACTTTTCTTCTTGGATTTTTGTTTTAATTCCATCCATAATCTTGGCATAATCTGTTGGATAAGATTTGTTCCATAAATATCTCCAATATAAATATATGATTTGGTTTGTTTCAAATTTAAATCACATTTAAATCTGATTTGATCTTCATAATTGTCCAACAAGTCATATAATCATATTGCTAAATAAAAGCAATAAAATCTAACTGAATCTTCAACAGAAAATTATTCCAAAACGCAACAATTTGTCGTGTTGAGCGAGGCCCGGATGTCGTACCTATATCTTGGAACATTCGTGTTCCACATGTTACACCAGAGCATCCAACACAACTTTTCTTCATATAAGTCTAATTTTTAAAGAGTTCTTGGACCAAATCTTCCTTGAAGGTACATTCAATCAATTCTTCTTTGGTTGAGCCAAATCCAAATCTTCTCCGTATGATTTTGGATTATCGACACAAATTTCTTCCCAAAAGCAACTCAGGATCAACTAAAGAAATCAGCATCTCAACACTTCTGAAGGACATCAGAAGACAATTATAACCCAACCCTTAAGCGTATTGCTTAACAAGTTCTGTCAAGCATTTTAGCCAAACAATTCTTGCAGCTAGTTCTGTCAAGCACTTTAGCCAAACATCTTTTGCTTAACTAGTTCTATCAAGCAATTTAGCCAACAACCTTTATTGGCAACAAAATCAGATGATGGAACACAAGCTGGAACATTTTGTTCCACATGTTGCCTAAACAACATCTAGTTCCTGTGTTTTTTCACCATATGCATCAAGTCCAAAAGGAACAACAATCTCCCTCTTTGGAAAATATTTTCTAAAACAACTAAAAGATGTGTTCTTCATGAAGTAGCATAAGTAGCACATCATATCACCTAATAGAATCAGAATCATCAATGCAAATAGTAGCAATAACAAAAGTAGAACACATGTCAGGTGATTGCTACACATCAAGAGACCAACTCCATTACTCCCCATTTTACAACAATTTGATAGAGGCATGGGGATAACATCTATCTTCAGAGTTTAGAACATCATCCAACCCAGATTAACACACATTTATTAGTCAAGACAAAATTAGTAAAAACTGTTAACACAAAAGCTCACTCCAAAAGGACAGATGTCTTCCCCGATGCTCCACCATGTGAGCACCCATAAGAAAGGAATAGATTGAACCCAATACACCAGGTAAACTTATTCCCACCAGAGTTAGCAGCATGAATCATCTCAACACCAGACAGTCAGTAGAGATAATAGATAAAACACACTTTTCTATGTAATAAGGAGTGAAAGCAGCAACAACAGGCCGAGATAAAAAGCTCTAACACTTCTACCCAAACAAGCTCAGAGAAACTAGTACATAGATGATGGATGTAAATTCTAAGACTTTTTTCCCAACAAACAACTTAAAGTTGATCCTTAGCATCCCAAGAGGAATATCGTCACCTTTAACCTCAATCTCCTACAAGCTTTAGCAGTGTCTTTAACAACTTATCATCATTATGAAACTCCATAAGACTATTATACACAAGTTCTTCAAAACCATCTTCTGCATCCTTGTTTGCAGATTCTTCTTCTTCCTCAGTTCCATTTTCCTAATATAATCAATAGAGGGAACCTTGATTTTCTCTAATCAATTGAATATTGGTGATGAATGTTTCACAAATTTTTATCTATCAAACACTTTCCTCAGCTCCTTGACCAGTTTATCATAGCTAGGACCATAACTAGTAATAGTATTCATTAGATCATCAACTTTCATGACTCATTTGCAATCAAGATCTTCTTCACCTAGGTCTCTTCAATAGGCAGTCCATCTTTGAAGAACATACTTCCATTTCTGAACATTTTCTTTAGAATGGAAAGACACATTATCCATGTGAGTAGAGGAGACATCCACATGAAATCTCTTATTTCCAACCTTTTTCCTTAAGATGGACACAATGTATTAGACCTTTGTTTCAACATATGTCTTAGAATCTCTTGTTTGAACAAGATCTCTATCCACTTCATCCTTAATAAGGGAAACTTATTCATCCTTCCTCTTAGTTGGAAACTCAGTCAACAACATGTCACACAAATTGTCTGGCACATCCATGTTGACATCTTCATTACCCTTTTTAACGACGTCGTTTATCATTTGGTTGCTCCAAAATAGTTAAGTGTAACTTCTTTCAGCATATATACCTTGAGAACCACATAATTAGTTAGTCACATGAAAACCAGGGAGGCATCTTACATCTTCAACAATGCTTAACTCAAAGTTAGACTACATATGATGAATAACATGCTCCACCATGTTGTCTGACATGCCCTCAATACACATGAGAACTCTCTCAAGATTCTCATTGTCTTTCACAATGACTTCGTCTAGAAGATGAACATCCTCTTTAAATTTCAAAGCTTCTTTTAGAAACATCGTTTTAAGGGCTATCTGATACAAATACTTCCACTTCAGCATAATATCCTCATAAACGAGAGACACGCTACAAAGATCAACATCATTAGTAACACCTTCATTTGCTGGTTCAAACCCCTTATGAACTTCATTGTTCATATGGATAGAACCCTCATTGGTACTGACAGAGTCATTAACAATATTATCAATGTTATCACTCACAGTTTTCTTCACTTGATCCTTTCCTTGAGAAGGCTTGTCACGAGACTTAGTAAAAATCTCCATTCTTGTGGGAACAATAAAGTCTTCAACTTCCACATTCAAGTACCTATTGAGGAATTTTCATACTATAATATTTAACCGTAATATCCCAGCACATTTGCATCTTCACAATGCATCAATATCACAAACTTGGTTCTTCCTTAGCCTCTCATCCTTGGGTTTGGCTTTGCAGAGATCACCAAGCACCTCTTTGTGTGTTTTGTTCCTTTATGTTTATGCACTTTATGTTTTACTAACTACTAATCAAAATACCCAAAAATATGTTTTGTATACCTTTTGTTTCTTTTCAATGTAGGGTTTTGCATCAAGAACACCAAGCATGGGTCATCAGCTAGGGTTTTGCTCCCTCAAGTCAAGTATGGTCAACCATTGGTTGCTAAGGTCAATCTTATCAAAACATGACCTCAAATATTAAAGTTTTTGATCTCAAGCATCATTCAATCTTATTTTGATCAAATATATCTCAAGGTTTAGTAGCTTATTTCTCAAGAAAAAGTCAAAGGTTCATGTGTTTATTTCCATGCCTTCATCAACAAGTTACCTCAAGTTTTGGTTAATATAATTAAGGGACATTCAAGGACACATTATTTTGAGTTCATATGATGATCCATGTGCTTTAAAATGCAAGAAAAGATCAAGGTCACAAGTTAGTTCAAGGAAGTTTGACGTAAAAGTCAACATTTTCAAGTCAAAGTTCCAAAGAACACAACTCCTTCAATTCTCAATATTTTTAATGCTTATTTTTGCATATGACTCTTCTCAACATCCTATTCAACTTCTATTTACATGATAAGAGCCAATTATGCTTGGAGGATCATCAAAAGTTTGGAGACATTATAGGTCATTCGTGAACTTCGTGAAATTTTTCCTATTTTCAAATTACTTTTTCTAAAATTTCATGAATCATAACTTATTCAATTTTTAACATATGGAGCTCATTCTTTTTGCACAATACTCTTTGTTATACTCTCTACAAGATTACTTCAAAGGTCCGAGTCAAATTGTGCTTGGAAGGCCATAAAATTCATTAATATATTATAGGTCGTTTCAACCATTTGAACTTAGAAATTTTCAAGTTTGGTTTTCCAGATTTTTATGCCAACTTTAACATGCCATAACATTTTGCTCAAGCATCCAAATAAAACCTTTCTTGGCACATTTTGATCTTTTCCATGATGCTGATCAATAGCAACAAAAAAAATGGATGAAAAAGCCTTTTGTACAAGGTGCCCCATTGATGCAAACATGGTGACTTGTAACTGATGTTTTGCACCATGATCAGATTTTTGCTTCAACTAAACTTCAATTACAAGTCAAACTAACACATGCTATGTATCTAAACACGATTAACCAAGTTGCCTGAAGTTAAATGAGTGGTAAAACGCATGGTTTTACTGAGTTTTGAGCTGATTCAATTCACACTTTTATCATGATCAATGGTGCACACGATTACATTGAATTTCCACTTAATTCACCCCTCTCAGCATTCCATCATCTTCAGCTATAAATAGAGGTTCATTCTACCTTAATTCCTAAGCTTTTGAGAGCCAGAAAACCCCTGCTCCACCTTCAAATTTTCTGCAAAAAAGTGAACTATCGTGTTTTGATTTCCAGCCACTCTCACTCCCATTTCTTGATTCCATAAGCTTCATCGTGTTCCTCTGAAGCTTCTGCAACAAATTCCAAGCTCTAAGAGTTCCTAAATTGCTCCAACCAAATCCAGTTTCAGAGCTTCTCAGATCATTTTTGGACAAGGTAGTTTGAAGCTCCATTTTCACCCAAACAAGTTACCACAATCTAGTCCTTTGCTTGGTGAATGTTTCCCCTAACCTAGTTGGCTTTGATTGTTCATGATCATCATTTAATTTTTGTTTTCGTGTTTGTGTTTCTCTATGCATTTTCATGAAATTCTCCATGTACGTTTTCAATCAATGAAAATGGTGGACATGGTTGAGTTCGCTTCAATGAGACGGTCACAATGGTATAGGTCTCATGATCTATCTTTACCATTTGTGGAACTCTGGCGAGGGGCTCACCGGAGAAGACGATCGGAGAAGCATCCTCGTGGCCTGAGTTTATTTTGTTATTAAATTGGATCATGTGTGTGGCTTCATTTAGTGTCCATCGTGTTTCTCATGATGTGGACCTTCTGATCTCATTTAATGAGATCTAATGGCTCAGGACGTTTCTAATCTCAACCATCTGATTAGATCAATGGCTCTTGTTTTTCAGCATTTATTTCATTTTGTTTGTGTTCCTTTTTTATTTAATTTCAAAAAAATCATTAAAAAATAGCTCTATTGACATTTTTAACTCCAATTATTTTCATAGTTTCATAAAAATAGTCTCTATTTTCTGAGCATTTTTGCATGTTTTTATTTCTTCATTTGATATTTTACATGATTTTTCTCTTTTTTGAAGCATTTTAATTAGTTTAAAAATATTTTTATACATTAAAAAATTCTCAAAAATTTTATATAGCATTCTCATATTGTTTCTGACTTGTTTGATTTTTCTTGATCATTTCTCATTTGATTTGATGCATCATTTGCATTTTCATCTTTATTTTAATTTTAAAATTAATTTTAAAAATCATTTTAGTGCATATTAATTCATATTATTGCATTTTATTCTTGTTTGACCTTTGTTGACTGCTTTCGGCCTTGGATCTTGGTTGATTTGATCATAAGTCTCATCAAACTCAATGGATCTTGGGTGTTGATGAGGTAAAAACCCTAATCTACCAAAATGGTTTTGCCTTTTTGTTGGTTCCTCTCTTCTTCACCCCTTCTCTTTTTTTTTCACCCTTTTTTGGATCAATTAGAGGATGTTGTAGGTCACCTTGTTCATGAGATCTTGAGTGGCGCTTGATGAAATTTCATCAATTCAAATCTACCATTTGATTGATCATTTGATCAATTGAGGTACTTTGGATTGTTGCATAAGTTTGTCCAAAGTACTATGAAGGGTTGATTGATGTAGTGGATCCATCTTTCCTTGAATTAGGTCTTGATCAACCTTGTTTTGACTTGTGCTACATGTTTTAAGAGTATGATGTTTATATCATATCTCTAACATGTATGGTATATAAATTGTTATTGACCGACCTCCCATAGTATGGTCTTCCTTATAGATTATTCTACGATTGCTTAACATAGCGCTAAATTTGTCCCTAAACGGAAAGTGATCACATTGGTCCAATTTTAGATATGAGTCTGAAGGTGTGAAAAGTACACAATAAGGGGGTGTTGAATTGTGTTTCGCGTTTTCTTTAATTTAACTTCTGATCTGAGTTTCAGAATCAGAATTGATGTTCACATTCTGTATTAATCCATTGGCAGCGGATATAACAGAAGTAAACAAATAACAGCAGAAGACACAAAAGATTTATCCTGGTTCCTCCCCTAACTGAGAGTACTCCAGTCCCCTTGCCTCACAAGAGATTTTCATTATAACCACTTCATGATTATAATCGCTTATCCTTATGCATAAGTCTTTTACACTTGCTCAGACCAACTATCTGAGACTTTCTTGCTTAGAGCACATGTCTAAGACTTTTGCTTGCCCACTGTAGCGGCAAAATCGTGAGTGTAAGCTATTGATCAACTTAACTCGAAAAGCAAGAGTCGCCACCGAACTTTTATTTTATCCAAAAAGGAAAGGAAAAAGAGCGAACAAAACCTACACAAGTTCTACAACAAGAACAAGTGAAGAGAGACTAGGTAAGGGGGGTTGGTTACGCAATGGGAAGGTGTTAGCACCCAAAACGTCTATAGTACTCTATAGGAACCCTTTGAAATATCTACCGCTTTTGGTCTGAAAATGTTTGCTTGGAAAGAGATTGAGGGGATGAGAAGAGAAATTGTTTTTATGATTTTTGTGTTTGGAGAGACTTGTCGCCTCATGCCTACGTACCCACGATGTGCAATGTAGGATCAAAACCCCGTAGTTCGTGGTACAAAGAACGAAATTTGTTTTTTTGGTTGATTTTAAATGTAAAGACAAGTCGTCATTTCCAAGCGAATAATTCCGCTTAAAGAAATGAATCATGTCTAAACTTATGAAAAAGTTTTAAGAGAGAAAGTGCACGAGGGCACAAAAAGAGAGTTTGGTGTTTTTTAAAGTCTTTTGAAAAAGGTGTCAACATGCTTATGTAGTTTAGCATTTGTTAAGAAATAAAAAGAAAAGAGTAAAATCACTTGACAAAGTCAAGGTTTGATTATGAAAGAGGTGAAAGTTTGAAATCAAGAAGATTTTGAAAAAGAAAGAGAGTTTTGAAAATTGAAGAATGGGTGGAGAAGAAGTGACTATCCTAAAGCATAAAGTAAAAGCTAAGGATAAGAAACATCTAACCACAAAAGTAAGCTCCATAGTATTCGAACCATAATTCCAAAGCAAAGGGAGAAAGGTCCTAATTCTAAGTCCAAGGTTCCATGAATTGCTTTGGATGTCCAAGGTTTCAAGGATTCAAGAATAGCATTGAAGTCCAAGGTCTAGGTGCAAAACTTCATGTCCATTGCAAAGGATAGTAACCATAGTCCAAGATTAGAAGCACAAGTTTTTTAGAGGCTTTGGCCTTTATTAATGTTTTTGGTCCAAGTGGACAAAGAGAAAAAGGCATAAGCATAAACATGTGTCTAACGGACAAAGGAAAAATTGCGGAAGCATAAACATATGTCCAACGGACAAAGGAAAAAATGCGGAAAGCATAAACATGATATGAAATGATAAAAATGGAGCATAAAAGTAAAAGAGATAAGGAGCGAGAAGGAATTGTAAATGATTAGTACAATAGTAGTGTTAGTAAGTTAGTGATTAGTTGTTAGAGTTAGTGATCAATAATAATTGAATAATTGCACTTAGGTCAAGATTAATAAGAACTCATTAGAGGATTGATAAGACCAAAGCCTCCTAACAACAAGTTTCATAAGTTTTGAACCAAAAGACAAATAATCAACCATTTTTTATAGTTTTCTGATACGGGACAAATATTGCGCTATGTTAAGCAATCGCCGAGTAATTTACGGAGTAATTACCCTACAATGAGGCCGTTCAATAGCTCTTTGTGCTAATGCATGCTAGATGAACGATATGTAAATCGTCATCCGAAAGCAATACGCACGAAAAGAAAAATGGTAACGATCCAGTCTTGATCGAAATTCAACAAAGGAATTCCAAGATCAATTAGACTTTCATCGATCAAAAAGAAAAAAAGATGAAGAAAAGTGGATCTAACATTTATGATCCACCAACAACCAACAATAAGAATTAAAATGAGAATTCAACAAAATAAAATCAAGAATGAAAATATTCAAGTAAAAATAAAGGCAAATATATTTTTGAAATATTTTCTAAGAGTTTTTTCATAAAAAAAAACAATAAAGAAAAAGAAAAGAAAAAAAATTAATATCTATATGAAAAAATTAATAGAAAAATAGATTTAAAATAATAGGAATTAAAAAGAAAATTAAAAATAAAAAATAAAAAAGAGAGGGAGGTACGAGTGGAAAAGAAGGTGATGAGGTGATGTAAAAAAATTACAAACACGGGCCAAGGCCCAAACTCTTGAAAAACAATCTTTAAAAAAACAAAAAGAAAAAATCTAAATGAAAAAGAGGAACATAAGCCATTCCATCTTCTTCTTCTTCCATACGCGGCCGGAACGGTGTGGAGACGGAGGGAATTCGTCGGAGCAAAACGGCTTGGATCTTCTCACAAATTTCAACCAAAAATCAAAGCTAAATTCAAATCTCCTTCCAATTTCGAGAACTAATCATCAATAGGTGAGAATCGGATGCAAAAGTTGCGAAGAAAGACGATAACGAAATGGAAGTTCAAGTCCAAATTTACAAAAATTGATCGTGAAGCACACAGGTAAAGCAAGTTACTTTGAATTTTTTTTAATTTGAAATAGTTTCTTCTACCTCTTCTATGGGATTCACACGCGGATTGTTGTAGTTGATGTTGACGTTTGCAAGTTTACAGTGTTTTGAATTAAAGAGGTGTTGAGATTTATGGTTGATTTTCAGGTTTAATTCAAGGATTGAGGTGTGGTTTGAACAGGTTGAAGGAATTTGGAATTTTGAAGGTTTATGGAATTGGAGTTGAAGCTTGAAGATGTGTATTGGTAAATTTTGTGCACAGATTTTTTGGCTTTCAAGCTTCGTTTTAATTGAAGGAATGGAAGCTGTATTTATAGAAGGAAGAGGGAATGAATTTGAGGTAAGTTTTTGAAATGAATTTGGAAGAAAAGGTTGCCGTTTACGCATTTGTTAGCTGCGTTTTGAATAGTGCAGGTTACACAATTTTGGAATTTTGCACTGTCGTTTTGGAATTGCTCACAAGTAGCTGCATTTGAATTGCTTGTGCAGCGTGTTATTGCTCAGTTCATTACAGCGTTTTGTGCGTGACCAATGGCTTAGGCAAGGCTTGGAGTATGCTTCATGGCTCGCAGCTTTTACAAGTCTTGCATTTCACCTGCATTTTGAGTCTTTTATCACCTGTTTGCGTGCGTTTTGCATTAGCTGAGGCTTTGAATTGACGGTTTGCACGGGTTTGGTTTGTGAATGTAAAGGCTTGGCTGGGAAAGATTTTTGATGTGTGGTAGCAGCTGAGTGGCTTCAAATTCACACTGTTGTTGGCTTGTAGGTGGCTGAATTTTCTAATGGCTTTTCTTTTGCTTGTAGATTATGGTAATGGGCCCTATTTATGATCTTGTAATTGAAATGGCCCATTTTTGGAGTTTTAGAAATATATATTTTTGGTAATAAAAGATAATGGTATTAAAAATGGATATTTAGAATGTGGGTATGAAAAATTGGTTTTAGAAAATTGATAGTGAAAAAATGGAAATTTGGAAGAATTGGATATAAAAATGGATATGATGGATTTTGGATATTTGAACTAAATAGATAAAAAAATGGATATTTGAATGGATATTGAAATGGGTAATTTGGCAAAAATGGATATTGATAATGAAAGGAATTTTGCAATATGGATAATTGGTTTTTTTTTAGAAGATGTGGATATAAATGAAAAATGGTTTAAATGGATGATTGATGGATTATGGATCTTGATTTTTGCCCAGAACCAAATCTTAAACTTTTTCCACAAGCCTCTGATAAAGTGCACACAACTACCACTGAATAAGCCACAAGTGAACAACAACCATTTGAATCTGACTTTCCGAACCCAAAACTCACATGAACCACTGCTTGATAAACTGAAGAATCTCAATCACAAGACATTTTGACTTTGAACAATCCCTACTTGAGAAATAGCCCACTGAAACAAATAACTTGCACTTGAAACAATTTCTTGATAGTTTAACCAAGATTAGGTCAAACATCCATCTGGACTAGATCAAACGAACAGCCACATGTGACTTGAAATCACTTCATTGTCTTTGACAAACCTGCACAACACACAGAGAGAGAAACTGCAGCAATTTTTTTTTGTATTTTGGTTAGAGGTTAGTAAACAGAAACAAGTAAGAATAATATACAGATGCTCAGGAGAAACAATGATTGTGATCTCATTTGTGGTATGAGATGCAAATGAGAAGTGCGAAATCTTAGGGGTAAAAATTAAGGTTCAACAGCTGCCCCTATTTAAGTTTCTTCAATCAGGAGATATGAAGGTTGAAAACTTCGTCTCGACAAGATTGAAGATACTTAAATACAGAAAACCAAATTTTTAGCCATAAGATGCCACAAGATGATATGAATGCAAAGGATGAAACAGACTGCATGGAAACTTGAAACAAGGGATTTATGGTAAATTGAGAGAGAAGACGTGAAAAGGCACGCTGGGGAAGACAAGCTATTTTTGGAGATCTGTCAAGGTGACAAGAAGTATCCATCAATAGTTGGAAAGAGAGGGACAAGACCCTAGGAAGACGAGTAGTGACATCCAAGAATAACTTTGGATGGAAACTACAAACGAGACAAAAGGTATGCCAAAAGATGTCCAAGAATGGCATTGGACAGCAACAAGAAAGTTTCTGGTAAAAGCAACAGCATCATCCAAGAATAGCATTGGATGGAGGTGAAAAACACTCTATTGGGGATAAGATATCCAAGAATGGCATTGGATAAAAGGCACTACATCATCCAAGAATGGTATTGAATGGGGCAATAACAAATATCAGAGACATCCAAGAATAGCATTGGATATAAACAAAATTCCATTTGAAAACTTCACTGGGGACATCCAAGAATGGCATTGGATGGCAAGGTTAAATTTCAGAGATATCCAAGAATAGCATCGGACTTAGCTGGGGAAAAGGTGTCCAAGAATGGCATTGGACAGAAGAAATATCAACATCCAAGAATGGCATTGGATGAAGTGAGAAAAGTTCTGGAAAATATATCAGAAGTATCCAAGAATGGCATTAGATGAAAAGAGTTCACGATATCCAAGATTGGCATTGAATAAAGTGAGCAGGGACTTTCAGGAATGGCACGGGAAGGTAAAGGTAAATATATCCAAGAATGGCATTGGATGAAGTGAGAAAAGTTCTGGAAAATATATTAGAAGTATCCAAGAATGGCATTAGATGAAAAGAGTTCACGATATCCAAGATTGGCATTGAATAAAGTGAGCAGGGACTTTCAGGAATGGCACGAGAAGGTAAAGGTAAATCACTACATTCAGGAATGACACTGAATGATAGTGAGAAAGACATCCAGGAATGGCACTGAATGCAAAGGAGAGAACTCATTCAGGAATGGCACTGAATAAACAGATAAAACTTTCAGGAATGGCACTGAAAGTAAAGGTAAAATCTCAATCAGGAATGGCACTGAATGAACAGATAAAACTTTCAGGAATGGCACTGACAGATATCCAAGCAGATATAATGGGGATTACAGAAGAGAGGCAAAACTTCCAGGAATAGCACTGGGAAAAAAAGAGGAACAAGACATCCAGGAATGGCACTGGAGTTCAAAAAGAGACAAACATCCAGGAATGACACTAGAGTGAAAGAAATATAAAGATCCAGGAATAACACTGGAATGGAAGTAAACATCTAACAACAGCAACAGATGCACAGGGAAACGACAACATCCAGGAATGGCACTGGAAAGAAAGAAGATGAACAAGACATCCATGAATAGCACTGGAATGAAAGAAGACAAGTAAACGACAACATTCAGGAATGACACTGAATGAAAAGGCAAGTAAAAGTTTTGGTAGGTGCCAAGTAAGTTGGGCTTTGATCACAAGGTAAGATGTTGACAACATCAGGACCTCGGGAAATGCATATGAGCGCGAAGCACACTTTGACCTATGAAAATATTTCTATGTATGATAGATGAATGATTTATGTATGCAATGCATATGATAGAGACAACTGATATAGACTCTTTTGTGAGGGGAGAATGGAACTCTGATTCCTCAACACAGGAAACACTGCCCACTTTGCTTGGAGAGAAGATGTTGAACACATCTCTGTCACACTTATGAATTGTATCAGGTTGATGGTCTTTTGAGGAAAGACATCTTGAGGATTCTTGAAGAAGACTGCCCCATATTGATTGACTGATGAGGATAAACTGATCATGGCCTCAGTTTGACTGCTGCAGGGGAAAAAATGAACTGATCATGGCTTCAATTCTTGAAATGAATGCTGAGAATAAACTGATCATGGCTTCAGTTGCTGGGGATGAACTGATCATGGCTTTAGTTCTTGAAATAACTGTTGAGAAGGCTAAACTCAGTGTGGGTCTTGAAAGAGATATTCTGGTTAACCAATCTGAGAATAACTTGCACTGAGCAACAAATCTTGAACTGATTCACAACAGGATCTGGAAGCAATGTGCCCCTGATAGGATCACTGACCAAGTTTCTCAACTGTTTGAAAATTCTTGATGAGGAAAGTTTTCCTGCAAATAAGATTATTCAAACAAGCATGGTAATTTTAATGCAAAGCTCATTGCAATTTTGAAATAAAAAAAAAATCATTTTTGGAATGATATTATTGATGCAAAGCAAATGAAACACTTGTCAAAGCATGGCAGTTTAGACATGCAAAGAAGAAAGATAAAGCAAAGGTAAGACATCAAAGCAAATGATTGGCAACAAAAATAGGAGTCAATTTACGCAACCTTGCTATAGTATGCTTTCAAAAGAAACTTGGCTTCAATTAGGTCTTTTGAAGGTTGTAACGTGGTCTGGTTCACGGTTTTCGAAACAAAGGATATAGGCTCAAAGTTAATTTGTACCCAACCCATTCTTCATGATGATCTCCAGTCCTATGCTCAGTTAATTCAAACAATGCATTCAGGTTCCAAGTGATTTTGGAATTGCAACACTGTTATGATGATGGCTCAAGACCCAAAGGATTTTTGAAATGGCAGTCAACCACTCTTTCTTACAACATTTTGTTTTTGATGAGGACCTCAGTCAACTTGTTTTGTCTTTGAGGATTTTGGTAACCTCTTGATTGATCTTTTTTTGTTATCCCTAACTTTTGCCTGATCTATGTCATTTGAGCTTATAGTCAGCGGGATGCCCCAATTTTTGCCTAAGTCTCCTTCATAGGTTTTGACTTAGCGGGCTTTTCTTTTGATTTTCTTTCATTCATTTTTTTTGTTGAATGATAGTGACTGTCTGGCTTAATGATTACGGTGAACCATCATTGTCTTTTGATTTGAATGACATCTTCGACACTTGTGCGAAGGAAAGCTTGTAATTGCAATGATTCTCTTGTGTTTAAATAGACAGTCAAATTAACTGAGAACTACCCATCCCCAGGTTAAATTGCAGGTTTTTTCGTACAGAAAGAAACTCCCACTTCTAGGCTCAAAGGGGGTTGGAAAGGGATTAACTTCCTTATTTCTCCAGTGTTTGGGAGTTGAAGCAATGCATGTACATCATCAGCCAAGTTTTAGCTGAAAGCATACAATCCAACAATTTCGGGTATTTCGTTTTCATCATCCTCCCTCCAATCTTTGCATAAACAAAAGTTTAATAAAGAAAGTGAACAGGAGATACATTTTTGTTTTGTGAAGAAAGAAAGCATAAAGATGCACACAGTGGATAAAAATGAATTGAATCAAAACATTGCAATGCTCATTTCATTGAAATTACCATGAAACTACAAATAAAGTTCGAAAACAAACAGACAATACAATCAAAGAAAGGTGCAAACAGAAAGAAACAAGGCCTAGTGACTAATCAGCAACAAGGATGGGTTGTCCTATCTGAAACACTGGCTTAAGGAGATGATCCGTCAGAACTGACTCAAACTTCACTTGGCATGCTCTGGCAAAGGATTCTTGACAACATTGGGATTATCATCAAGAAAAGTTAGAATCTTTGAGTTCACCAATTCTTGTACTCTAGCTTTCAATGCAAAACAACCTTCCAAGTTATGGTCTGCCCCACCTCGATGGAACTCACAGTGAAGATCAGCCCTATAGCCAGCTGGGAGAGGATTTGGAGGAGGAGGTAGATCCCTCATTGTAATCAAACCTTTCTGAACAAGACATGGATACAGCTCAGTGTAAGACATCGGGATAGGATCAAAGTTAACCCTATTACGATTCTGATTTTGTCTAACAGTCTGACGAGGAGTTTGAACTGGTTGAGCATTGACAACAGGAGCAACTGCAGCTACATATTATTGTTGCCTGTGATGAGGTTTACCTTCAACTAAAACAGCAAGGGTATCACCATCCTTCTTCTTTTGAAAATTCCCAGCATACTTTTTAGCACCACTAAAGGCTTCAGCATTAGCAATCTTTCCTTTCTTGATACCTTCTTCTAGTCTTTCTCCGATAGTGACTAGGTCAGCAAAACCAGATGATACACTGCCTATCATCTTTTCCCAAAAGAGTGGCTAAAAAGTGTCCATGAACCATCCAGACAATTCTTTTTCAACCAAGGGTGGCTCCACTTGAGCAGCTTGCTCTCTCCAGCGCTGAGCGTACTCCTTAAAGGATTCTTTTTCTTTCTGAGACATGTTTTGCAATTGACGGCGATCAGGTGCCATGTCCAGATTGTACTTATATTGCTTTAAGAAAGCATCATCCAAGTCTTTCCAGCTTTGGACACGGTTCTTCTCAAGTCCTATATACCATTTCATTGAAGCCCCCACTCAAGCTGTCTTGGAAACAGTGAATGAGCAGTTTGTCATTTTTGGCATGAGCAGCCATCTTGCGGCAGTACATCACCAAGTGGGTTCTGGGATAGGTGTGCCCCTTGTATTTCTCAAAATCAGGAGTCTTAAACTTTGCAGGTATAACCAAGTCTGAAACCAAGCACATGTCCATTGCGCCAGCATTAAAGACATCACTTCCTTCCACGGCTCTTATCCTTTTGTCTAGAGTTTGCCATTGCTCTCTGACTTCTTCAATGTATCCAGGTTCTCCCTGACTTTCAGATTGTGGACCAGCAGCATGGTACATGAAAGGATTCTCAGGAATAGCTTGAGCAACAGAATGCACAACAGGCTGAGGTTCAGTGAACAATGGAGCTGAAGATACTGGCGAGATAAACACAGGAGTAGTTGCAAAGGGTGGCGAGTAATTTGGAGGTAACCTAAATTTTGGCTAAGTAGAAGCTGGTTGCTGAGTTAGTGGAGGGTCAACAGCAGCAGTTGAAGTTTCAACAATCACAGTCCTCTGAGGTGGTTCACCTCTAGCAATCAGAACTTGTAGCATTTCTGTGAGCTTGGTCATACCGGCCTTCAACTCATCAATTTCCATTCTGACTTCGGCATTGTGTTGTTCTTGATTTTCCATTCTCAATTTGACAGCAGCTCTAGTTCCGTAGTTGTGTTGAGGAAATAGTTTGACGGTGAACAGATAACTGGAGAAGGAGACAGCTGAAATGAGTTTCGGAGGCAACTTAGAAGAATGCATATGTATGCTCATGGATGCAAGAGTGCATGGATGCAACAACCACAAACAATATCACTCAAAGCATACAGGTTCAAAGGTTCGAGTCATGAGCATGGAGTCAAGGGGTAAAAAACCAACCCACAAAGGTATGCTAAGGGTATAACACCTGCCGAACAAGGTTCTAAAGAAGTTCCCATAGTCTACAACCCATCTTTCGGATATTATCGATTTCCCAACTGCTTGGTAGTCAATAATATTCTCAAGAGAGTCTCGTCTGAGTGTGGTATCGCGTAATAACTGATTTAAGTTTGCACCTGAATAGCCACCAAACCGCGTCCTAATAAGGCCAAGATGGGTTAAGGGTTCTAAAGTTCCCAGCTTCGGGTCCTCGGATCAAGAAGCATAATGGGTTTGCCATTTCTGGTCTACCATTATTGCCTCTTGGGAGGAGTGCCTCTACTGAGTCCTCGGGAATGGTCGCCAGAGTCGACAGCTCTCTAGATCAACACCCCGAAATGCGCAAGACACGCACGTCAGAATATCTCCCAAGAAAACCTCGTCTGGATGTGAATTTCGTGAACACCAAACGTACCAAGACGGAGCGTAGGTCCCACTACTTTCCACCCTAGTCTTAGGTGTACACTCAAGCCTGTGTATTGGGCCTATCTCACTACACAGAAGAATTCCCAAACAGAACAAGCAAGTAACAATCAAATCAGACAAAAAGCGATAAATAAATCAAAGTAGGCTAAACCCCTTAAGGGATGGACCAACAAGAGGTCAATCCATCCCCAGCAGAGTCGCCGCTTTCCTGTAGCGGAAAAATCGTGAGTGTAAGCTATTGATTAACTTAACTCGAAAAGCAAGAGTCGCCACCGCACTTTTATTTTATCCAAAAGGAAAGGAAAAAGAGCGAACACAACCTACATAAGTTCTACAACAAGAACAAGTGAAGAGAGACTAGGTAAGGGGGGTTGGTTACGCAATGGGAAGGTGTTAGCACCCAAAATGTCTATAGTACTCTATAGGAACCCTTTGAAATATCTACCGCTTTTGCTCTGAAAATGTTTGCTTGGAAAGAGATTGAGGAGATGAGAAGAGAAATTGTTTTTATGATTTTTATGTTTGGAGAGACTTGTCGCCTCATGCCTACGTACCCACGATGTGCAATGTAGGATCAAAACCCCGTAGTTCGTGGTACAAAGAACGAAATTTGTTTGTTTTGGTTGATTTTAAATTTAAAGACAAGTCGTCATTTCTAAGCGAATAATTCCGCTTAAAGAAATGAATCATGTCTAAACTTATGAAAAAGTTTTAAGAGATAAAGTGCACGAGGGCACAAAAAGAGAGTTTGGTGTTTTTTAAAGTCTTTTGAAAAAGGTGTCAACATGCTTATGTAGTTTAGCATTTGTTAAGAAATGAAAAGAAAAGAGTAAAATCACTTGATAAAGTCAAGGTTAGATTATGAAAGAGGTGAAAGTTTGAAATCAAGAAGATTTTGAAAAAGAGAGAGAGTTTTGTAAATTGAAGAATGGGTGGAGAAGAAGTGACTATCCTAAAGCATAAAGTAAAAGCTAAGGATAAGAAACATCTAACCACAAAAGTAAGCTCCATAGTCTTCGAACCATAATTCCAAAGCAAAGGGAGAAAGGTCCTAATTCTAAGTCCAAGGTTCCAAGAATTGCTTTGGATGTCCAAGGTCTAAGTTCAAGGATTCAAGAATAGAATTGAAGTCCAAGGTCTAGGTGCAAAACTCCATGTCCATTGCAAAGGATAGTAACCATAGTCCAAGATTAGAAGCACAAGTTTTTTAGAGGCTTTGGCCTTTATTAATGTTTTTGGTCCAAGTGGACAAAGAGAAAAAGGCATAAGCATAAACATGTGTCCAACGGACAAAGGAAAAATTGCGGAAGCATAAACATATGTCCAACGGACAAAGGAAAAAATGCGGAAAGCATAAACATGGTATGAAATGATAAAAATGGAGCATAAAAGTAAAAGAGATAAGGAGCGAGAAGGAATTGTAAATGACTAGTACAATAGTAGTGTTAGTAAGTTAGTGATTAGTTGTTAGAGTTAGTGATCAATAATAATTGAATAATTGCACTTAGGTCAATATTAATGAGAACTCATTAGAGGATTGATAAGACCAAAGCCTCCTAAGAACAAGTTTCATAAGTTTTGAACCAAAAGACAAATAATCAACCATTTTAGATAGTTTACCGATACAGGACAAATATTGCGCTATGTTAAGCAATCGCCGAGTAATTTACGGAGTAATTACCCTACAATGAGGCCGGTCAATAGCTCTTTGTGCTAATGCATGCTAGATGAACGATATGTAAATGGTCATCCGAAAGCAATACCGCACGAAAATAAAAATGGTAACGATCTAGTCTTGATCGAAATTCAACAAAGGAATTCCAAGATCAATTAGACTTTCATCGATCAAAAAGAAAAAAGATGAAGAAAAGTGGATCTAACATTTATGATCCACCAACAACCAACAATAAGAATTAAAATGAGAATTCAACAAAATAAAATCAAGAATGAAAATATTCTAGTAAAAATAAAGGCAAATATATTTTTGAAATATTTTCTAAGAGTTTTTTCATAAAAAAAATCAATAAAGAAAAAGAAAAGAAAAAAAATTAATATCTATATGAAAAAATTAATAGAAAAATAGATTTAAAATAATAGGAATTAAAAAGAAAATTTAAAAAAATAAAAAAGAGAGGGAGGTACGAGTGGAAAAGAAGGTGGTGAGGTGATGTAAAAAAAATTACAAACACGGGCCAAGGCCCAAACTCTTGAAAAACAATCTTAAAAAAAACAAAAAGAAAAAAACTAAATGAAAAAGAGGAACATAAGCCATTCCATCTTCTTCTTCTTCCATACGCGGCTGAAACGGTGTGGAGACGGAGGGAATTCGTTGTAGCAAAACGGCTTGGATCTTCTCATAAATTTCAACCAAAAATCAAAGCTAAATTCAAATGTCCTTCCAATTTCAAGAATTAATCATCAATAGGTGCGAATCGGATGCGAAAGTTGCGAAGAAAGACGATAACGAAATGGAAGTTCAAGTCCAGATTTACAAAAATTGATCGTGAAGCACACACGTAAAGCAAGTTACTCTGAATTTTTTTTTTAATTTGAAATAGTTTCTTCTACCTCTTCTATGGGATTCACATGCGGATTGTTGTAGTTGATGTTGACGTTTACGAGTTTACAGTGTTTTGAATTAAAGAGGTGTTGAGATTTGTGGTTGATTTTCAGGTTTGATTCAAGGATTGAGGTGTGGTTTGAATAGGTTGAAGGAATTTGGAATTTTGAAGGTTTATGGAATTGGAGTTGAAGCTTGAAGATGTGTATTGGTGAATTTTCTGCAGAGATTTTTTAACTTTCAAGCTTCGTTTTAATTGAAGGAATGGAAGCTGTATTTATAGAGGGAAGAGGGAATGAATTTGAGATAAGTTTTTGAAATGAATTTGGAAGAAAAGGTTGTCATTTATGCATTTGTTAGTTGCGTTTTGAATAATGCAGGTTACACGTTTTTGGAATTTTGCACTGTCGTTTTGGAATTGCTCACAAGTAGCTGCGTTTTGAATTGCTTGTGCAGCGTGTTATTGCTAAGTTCATTGCAGCATTTTGTGCGTGACCAATGGCTTAGGCAAGGCTTGGAGTACGCTTCATGGCTCGCAACTTTTACAAGTCTTGCATTTCACCTGCGTTTTGAGTCTTTTATCACCTGCTTGCATGCGTTTTGCATTAGCTGAGGCTTTGAATTGATGGTTTGCACAACTTTGGTTTGTGAATGTAAAGGCTTGGCTGGGAAAGATTTTGGATGTGTGGTAGCAGCTGAGTGGCTTCAATTCACACGTGTTGTTGGCTTGTAGGTGGCTGAATTTTCTAATGGCTTTTCTTTTGCTTGTAGATTATGGTAATGGGCCCTATTTATGATCTTGCAATTGAAATGACCCTTTTTTGGAGTTTTAGAAATATATTTTTTTGGTAAGAAAATATAATGGTATTAAAATGGATATTTAGAATGTTGGTATGAAAAATTGGTTTTAGAAAATTGATAGTGAAAAAATGGAAATTTGAAAGAATTGGATATAAAAAGGGATATGATGGATTTTGGATATTTGAACTAAATGGATATTGAAATGGGTAATTTGGCAAAAATGGACATTGATAATGAAAGGAATTTTGCAATATGGATAATTGGTAATTTTTTAGAAGATGTGGATATAAATGAAAAATGGTTTAAATGGATGATTGATGGATTATGGATCTTGATTTTTGCCCAGAACCAAATCTTAAACTTTTTCCACAAGCCTCTGATAAAGTGCACACAAATACCACTTAATAAGCCACAAGTGAACAACAACCATTTGAATCTGACTTTCTGAACCCAAAACTCATATGAACCATTGCTTGATAAACTGAAGAATCTCAATCACAAGACATTTTGACTTTGAACAGTCCCTACTTGAGAAATAGCCCACTGAAACAGATAACATGCACTTGAAACAATTGCTTGATAGTTTAACCAAAATTAGGTCAAACATCCATCTGGACTAGATCAAACGAACAGCCACATGTGACTTGAAATCACTTCATTGTCTTTGACAAACCTACACAACACACACACAGAGAGAGAGAGAGAGAGAGAAACTGCAGCAATTTTTTTTGTATTTTGGTTAGAGGTTAGTAAACAGAAACAAGTAAGAATAATATACAGATGCTCAGGAGAAACAATGATTGTGATCTCATTTGTGGTATGAGATGCAAATGAAAAGTACGAAATCTTAGGGGTAAAAATTAGGGTTCAACACTCACACCTTCTGACCGAGATACCTTCTCCAAAGGTCTTCTGGTTGAGACTTCCCATTGCTTAGAGCACATGTCTGAGACTTCTTGCTCACGCCCCACAGACGGAGACTTCCTTTGCTCAATCAGACTAGCTGAATAAGACTTTCACAACTCAAGCACTTATGCAATGAGTCTTACGTGGCTTAAGCATCTTGGCTTAAGACTTGTTGCTTGAATCCCAATGAGACAAGACTTTCTGTTCAAACACAAAGCAATAGACTTTGATATAAACTACTGAAGGCTTAGCAGAATAGAGAACAAGGTGTATATGATACAAGTATCAGAGGTACGAGAGATCACCATAACAAAGACCTAAAGCTCTTAAGATTTCTAAGATATTCAATGGTAAGAAATCTTAAGGCTTTTATAATTACAATCTACAACGGAAATTCTGCATATTACAATAGAGTTGATAATTGATTGATCTTGCTATTCCTTCATCTGGAGAATCCTTATTAAGATTCAAACTTGAATCTTCAACCATATATATATATAGACTTTGTAAAAACTAGTCATTGAAAAGTTAACTTGATCAAGTGTATTTTCCTTTGCCCCATAGTACAAGAGACGTTGAAGATGAATGCACAACAGATTCTGAATCCAATGTGTAATATGTTTAACCTTTGAGTCTTCAAGAGGTTTTGTACTGATAGAGCTGTTGAAAGCAGATATCCATAGAGCATGTCAACCTTTCTTGAGCCTTTAAATCTTGTAGACTCTAGCTGACAGGCTGATAAAACAATACAGCTTGCCTTCTGCAATACAGACAACCACAACTTTATCACCAACTCTGAATGGTACCAGATGCTGATATACAATTACCAAGTGTAGTAACTCGTTTGAATGCTAAGGCCTTCAGCTCAGAGTCTGTGCCAAGCCACACTAGCAATTGTTCTTCAGACTCGCCACCAGAAGCTTGCAATGAAGCAACTCCCAAGTATGTATAAGTAAAATAGATTCTGATTATTTATGTACAAGAACCTTCATAAATAAAACACACATCAAATAAACCATTGTTCTTTCAATACTTTTGCTATCATCAAAAATAAAAGAGAATATGTCATGAACAAATCTTGTTCTAATAGAGTCATCTTTAGTTTGGATGTAAATCTCCTATCTCCATAATGTGTAGTTTCTTTTCCACCTAAGAGAGCTAGTGGCATACTTGTTGATTTTATCCAAGTTGGAGCCCTTCTCAAAGGATGATGCAAAGATCTCATACTTTTTGGGTTGATTAGTTGAGTAATCTACTTTAAATGACAAAATATCTTAACTAACACTTAACTTTAGTTATACTAACTTTACTTTATGTCTTTTATTTTTATGCTCATTTACCTTTATGCTCTTTATCTTTATGCTTTTATTATTATGCTCTTTATTTTTATGCTTATCATTATCATATCATATTATTCATCTTGTTTATGTTTATGCATTTTTCTCTTTGTCCATTTGGACTTTATTTTTCTTTTAAGACACTAATAAAGGCTTAAACCATAAAAAACTCTTAATGTGTTCCTTGGACTATTAGGTAACTATCCTTTGCTCATGGACGATGGACTTAGAATTAGGTTCATTGCCCTATCCTTTGGAGTTACATCTTGAGACCTTGGCTCTTGTTTGGCACTTTAACCTTGAGTTGACCTCTTTTGAAGACTTAGCTTGGATCCTTGGTTTTCATATGATGTTTGGTTATCTCTCTGCTTGGTTTTCTCTTCTTATCTTATTGCTTATCTGGTTGCTTGAATCCAAAGGATGGGAGTTTTGGCTTGTTTATGTCAAAGGCTTGTATCTTGGTTAGATCTTTTCTTTCTTAGCTTTTATTTTATGCTTTAGGTTAGTCTCTTCATCTCCTCCCCCTTTCTTAAATTTTCAAAATCTTCTCCCTTTTTCAAAATCTTCTTTCTTTCAAATTAGAACCACTTTCATAATAAACCTTGACTTTGTCAAGTGCATTTTCAAACTTATTTTTCTTAATAAATGCTAATAAATTCTAAGCATACTTATACCATTTTCAAAAGACTTAAAAAATGCTTAACTCATTCAAACTATTTTGTGCCTTTGTGCATTTTTCTTTTTTAACTTTTTCATAAGGTTTAGACATGAGTCATTTCCATAGTTGAGATGTAATTCTCCTATCTCCATAGTGATGGTTAGTGTTGATCCTTTTCCACTTGAGAGAATTAGTGGCATTCTTGTTGATTTTAATCCAAGTTGGAGTCCTTCTCAATAGTGATGTGAAGGTCCACTTTCACACACTTGTGGGTGACTAGTTGAGTATTCTCCTTAAAATGACAACTTGTTTTGTCCACTTTAAAATCAATCATAACACACCATCTTATTATTTTTACCACGAACTACGAGGTTTTAATCCTTCATTGCACTTTGTGGGCACGTAGGCACGAGGCTCAAGAAGTCTTGTTAAACACAAAATTATTATAATATACTTCACTTCTCACCACCACCATCTTTTGCAAACAACACCTTTTTATAAGCCAAAATCTAGATTTTCAAAGAGGTTCCTATAGAGTACTATAGACGTTTTGGGTTCTAACACCTTCCCTTTGTGTATCCAACCCCCTTACCCTATCTTTGTTCTTATTAGTTCTCGTTTAAGAACTTCTTTAGGTTTTGTTTGCTATTTTCCATTTCCTTTGGATAAAATAAAAGTACGGCGGTGACTCTTGTTTTGTGAGTTAAGTTAATCAATAGCTTAATCTTAAATTTTCCCGCTCCAGAAAAGTGGCGACTCTGCTAGAGTGCAGTCCCTGGTGGGTTAAGCCTATCTTTGTTTATCTATGTTTGTCTTATATATGTTGTTTGTTTTATTTTGGTGCTTGGTGATCTCTGAGTGGTGAGATAAGTTTTATACATGGACTTGAGAGCACTTATGATAGGAGGATGGTATAGTCTTATTCAGCTTACGTGGAGTAGTCCTTACTAAGCTGACTTGAGATCCCCCGCTCAGTGGAGACCCCTTTGGGATTACTGATGTCATACGAGTAGTCGTATATGGCATTACTTTTTCTGGCCTGGGAGTCTGAGAAGTTGAGGACCTTAGAACCCTTTAACCCATCTTGGCCTTATTAGGACGTGGTGCGGTGGCTACTCAGGTGTAGACTTGAATTATTTGTTACGCGATACCATACTCAAACGAGTTTATCTTGAGAATATTATTGGCTGACGAGTAGTCGTTTAAGCCGATAATATCCAAAAGATGGAATCACGACTCTGGGAACTTTTTAGAACCTTGTCCTACAGGTGAATATAAACCCTAGTACATACCATTGTGGGTGGTTCTTACCCTTGGCTCCATGCTCGTGACTCATAACCCTTGACCATGTTTGTGATCTTGTTTGTGTTTGTTGCATCATGCACTCATGCATTCATGGACATGTTATTTCAATCAGTTTTCAGGATCTCCGAGATTTTCCTTTGCAAACATTCCAAATTTTGTGATTATGGACATTAGAAAGAGAAATACTTAGAAGTATAATTTCTGAGCTCCTGATCTTAGAGATTTGAAAAAGCTAGCATTCTTGGTAGTTGATCATGCAGACTTCAGATCTCGTCATGGAAGACTGTTATCAATTTTCTCTACCAACATTGAAGACAAAATTATGAATACCCTTGTGCAATTCTATGATCGTGTTTACTGATGCTTTACATTTCCTGATTATCATCTCTTGTCGACTTTGGAGGAGTATGCTTATCTTTTGGGTATACCAGTTTCTGATGAGGTTCCTTATACTGGTTTGGAGGAAGTTCCCAAGTCCCAAGTTATTGCCACAGTCGTCCATTAGAAGAAATCTGATATAGATGCTAACGTTGTGGTTAAGGGAGGCATTAAGAGGTTGACTTCTAAGTTCTTGGTTGAGAAATCCATTTCATTTGCTAATGTTGATAGCACATTGGCGTTTGAGGATATTTTTGCTTTGCTTATCTACGGACTAGTCTTATTCCCTAACGTTGACAACTTTGTGGATGTTAACGCTTTCGAATATTCTTGATAGGGAACCATGTTCCAAATTTACTTGGAGACACTTACTTCTCTATTCGTCACAGGACTTATAAGGGGAATGGTACCATTATTTGCTGCACACCTTTATTGTACAAGTGGTTTATTTCGCACTTGCCGTAGTCATCTACTTTCAAGGAGAACGAGAGCTGTTTAAGATGGTCTCAGAGGATCATGTCCCTTACTCAGGCTGATATTACTTGGTCACCTTCTGTCTATGAGAATGTCCAGATTATTGATAGTTGTGGGGAATTCTCTAATGTGCCTCTTCTTGGTACACAAGGAGGAATTAACTACAACCCGAGTTTAGCAAGATGTTAACTTGGTTATATGCTGAAGGATAAGCCAAATAATGTTCTATTAGAGGGTTTATTTTTCCATGAAAGGAATGAATCTCTTAGTTTGAGGAGAAGAATGGCTCATGCTTGGCGTAACATTCGTAGGAAGGGTAAATGAGAGCTTGGAAGATAAGTTTACATTGCCTTGGAACCTTATACACTTTGGGTGAAAGAGAGAGTTAAGGAGCTCAAAATACCTTATGCTTTTGAGAAACTCATATCTATAGAGGTTGCCACACCACTCACCATTCCTAGTGATGATGCGAATGAGCTTCAAGATGCATTGACCAAGATGAAGCAAGAGAAAGATATGTGGGAGGCCAAATTCCACACTTCAGACTTTGAGAAGTTAGAGTTGCAAAAACAGATGAAGGAGAAAGATGGCTTGATAGAGTTTCTTGAGCAACGTGATGTGAAAAGACATGGAGAGGATTTATTTTCCTCTACCACTTCCTCATCTCGTCCCCCTACTTTCGGTGCTTGGAAGGGTATTGTGGATCAGCTCGTGTTAGAGAAGACCACCATGAAGGACAGCTATGAGAGAGAAATTAAGAGACTCTAAAGGAAGTATCAGTTTGGATCATCCTTAGATGTGACTCCTAGGATCTATCTTTTTCTTATTCTATTTTAATCCTTTGTAACTTGTACTTCTAAGTGTAACTCTTTCCAATTATCAATAAAATGAGATGTTTATCAGTATTTCAAAAAATCTTATTTCTTTGTGATGTTTGCAATTGCTTTATATCTTAAAGATCCTTGAAAATTGAATGAAACATTTGCATCATTATGCATTTGGTCTTGCTTTAACAGGTGTCTCATAGCTTTCTTCCTGGTTTTCTCAGAAGTCAAGTTGTCACACCAATACAACCCTCGTGTTAATTCTCAAAGAAGGATGGTGGATCATTTGAAACAAGAGAACCGTGAACTTCGTGAAGAGGTTACACCTCCCTGTGCTGGTATGGAGAAGTTGAATGCTTTAGTAGAGTCTATAGTTGCTCTACAAAATCAATCTCCTCGTCCCCCTACTCCTCAGGCTGCTCATCCTCAGCCTATTATTATTTTTGAAGTGGTTTCTATGCCCATTTACGTGGCTCTTATGAGTGCTCGTCACACTCTATGCCTCATAGTTTTCCCTAGAAGATGCCTCTGAACTTCATTCCTGAGGGATACAAGCCTGCTGTTGAAGTCTCCAATGTTTAACCTGTGATGTGAATTCATCCTCCTATGGTGCACACTATTCCGCAGACTGATGAACTTATCTTCCATGCTGAGCCAAGTGAGAGCCTGGGTGTCTATGAGCGTATGGATGAATTTCAAGATCGGTTTAAAGAAATGCAAAAAGTGATCAAGACTTTAAGAGGGAAGGATTTGTTCGGGAAGAATGCTCATGAGTTATGTCTTGTCCCGAATGTGAAGATTCCTGCAAAGTTCAAGGTTCCCAATTTCAAAAAGTATAAAGGTAACACTTGTCCACAAAGTCATCTGGTCAAGTATGCTAGAAAGAAGTCCACTTACAGTGACAACCATCAGATGTTAATTCATTACTTCCAAGACAATCTCACTAGTGTTGCACTGAAATGGTATATGGGTCTAGATAGCACTCAAATCTGTACTTTCAATGACCTTGGAGAAGCTTTCATTCGTCAGTATAAGTACAACTTGGATATGGCGGCGGACCGTGACCAGCACTGTGCTATGTCACAGAAAGAGAAGAAAACCCCTAAGAAATACGCCTAAAGGTGGCGTGAGATTGCCGCGTAGACCAGACCCCCACTTGAAGAAAAGGAGATAACTAAGATTTTATTGAAGATGTTGTGTTCATTTTATTATGAGAAAATGGTTGCGAGTACGCCCAACAATTTTACCGAAATGGTGAATATGAGTATGCGCTTAAAAGAGGGAGTCCGTGAAGGACGTTTGACCAAGGAAGGTAATTCTTGAAGTGCAAAGAAGTATGGTGTTGGGTTTTCAAAGAAAAAGGATGGGGAAGCCAATGCCATCTCTCAAGAGAGGTTTAGAAGACACAGGGGAAGAAATAATAATAATAATCATCATCAGCAACAAGTAGCTTTTATTACACCTGTCATCAACGCTACTCCCGTCGCTCAAGCTACTTTGAACTATCAACCACAATTCCAACAGAGAACACATCAAAATAATCAACAGAATCGTCCAAAGAAGAAGAATCAGTTTGATCTTATTCTGATGTCTCACGCTGAGTTATATCCTGCCTTGATACAGAAGAACCTTGCACAACCCAGAGACCCACCAGCCATTCCCAAAGAGCTTTCATGGTGGTACAAAGTTGATCATTCATGTGCCTTTCATCAATGGGCACCCATACATGATATTGAAAATTGTTTTACTCTGAAAGTTGAGGTTCAGAGACTCATCTGAAGTGGAATTCTATCATTTACAGATCTTGGGCCTAATGTTCAAGTGAATCCCTTACTCAAGCATGGTAATGCTAGTGTCAATATGGTGGAAGGCTGCCCTGGTACTTATCTTATTTTTGATGTGAATTTGATCAGAAGATCTCTAGTTGAGATGCATGCTACTTTGTGTGAGTTGAGCTATTATGAACACAATCATGTTGCTTATCCTATATGTTCAAGAAACCCTTGTGGGTGTGCAGTTGTGAAAAGAGATTTGCAAGAAATGCTTGATCAAAATTTAATTCAGGTTACTCGTCTAAGAAATCATGTTGATCACGAGGTGAATGTGATTGTCTCTCAATTCAATATTCCTGAACGTGTTGAGATTTCTTACAATAGCTGAAAGTCATTCATTACTCCATTGGTGATTTGTTTACTTGGACCTGTGTCTTATGAGTCTGATAAAGCTGTGTCGTATCATTACAATGCTACAATGTTGGAAGATGGAAAATAGGTGCCTATTCCCTCCCTTTCATTTGTTGTGAATATTGATGATGTTAGTCAGGTAACCCGAAGCGGGCGTGTGTTTGTTGCACCATCTCCTTAGAAAGATGAGAATACTCATGTTAACAAGCCTATTGTGTTTGAGTCACCTGTGGAAAAATCCGAATTTGGATTTGTTGCTGGCCAATCTAGTTGTACTAGTCAAGATGTTGAAGTTGATAAAGAAGAGTGAGTACAAAATTGTGGAACAGTTGTTGCAAACTCCCTATAAGATTTATGTGTTATCATTGCTAATGAACTTCGAGGTTCATAGGGAAGCTCTGAGGAAAGTACTGGAACATGCATATGTGGACTATGACGCAAGTGTGCATGTGAATCTATGCTCAGTGCTGGGAAACATCACACAACTATGTATGCGATCAGATTCTTGACTAGGTTGAATCCCAACTTTGCTGTTGCAAAATCGTAGATATTAATCATGGATCCTCTTCCACCTGTGAACAAAATATTTTCTATGGTATTACAACATGAGAGACAAAGAAACTTCATTCCATATGAAAAATCTACTTCCCTTGTAAATTTTGCAGATTCCCAAAAGTTCAAAGGAAAATATTATGGCTCATGTTCTTTTTGAAAATGCAATAATCGTGTATGCACTCATTGTGGCAAGACCAGCCACACCATTGATACATGATATGCCAAACATGAATTTCCTCCTCGCATGAAGAGTAAATTTGATAATCACACTACAACAGGTGGTATTGATCAATATATGGAAGTATCTTCACAAGTTGTTGATCAAAGATCCACTACACCATCAATTAATTTAGAACAATACGAGCAACTCATGCAATTACTTCAACAGTCCACTATCAACCAACGACCATATTCTAATCAGGTCCACTCTTTCCCATCAATTGGCAAGCCAATTTCAAGCTTTTCTTATTTTATTTCTTACTAAACTTTCACTTTAGGATCTTGGATCATTGATTTAGAAGCAATTAATCATATGTGTAGCTCACTAAAATGGTTTCATTCTCATCATGAAATTTCTCATATCCATGTTAAAATGCCTAAAGGTTAATTTGAAATAGCCAAACATGTTGGCGCCATTCAATTTTCCCCTGATTTTTTTAACAGATGTGCTTTATGTTCCTTCATTAAACCTGATTTTTGTGTAAAAAATGTGTCAATCACTTGATTGCGCAGTCGAGTTTAATGGTTTTTCTTGTTATATTTAAGAAAGGCTCACCAAGAAGATAATTGGTTTTGGTGACAAGGTTCAAGACTTATATTACTTAATCATGTTAAATAAGATAGTGTATAGTTCTAGCTCAAATCATACTACTTTACATGATAATGCCATTTGGCATTTTAGACTTGGCCACATATCTGTAAATAGTATGCATATTGTAACACCCTTCTAACCCCAAAGAATAATTCACGAAATAATAAGGATGATTCAACATAATTCACCACTCAAGGGTGTCACACTTCATATAAAACATTCATTATAATCATCCTACTCCGTAACACGGGTTACAACATCTATAACATCATTTTCTTTTATAACTTCAACACATAAATTAAACTTTGCAGCGGAATCATAATCATAAAATAAACTTCATTCATCTTCATAATACCAAAATATCTTAATCTCGTCAAAAATTGAAATTTAAATCAATTTAACATCTCAAACTCATGAAATATGTTAACAAAAATAACATATCATCTGAATTGAAATTACAATAGTCCGGCATCTTCAAAATCTTCATAAAATATGTTAGTCAAGGAAACACAACATTCGCATAACTTGCGTTCCCAACCCGATGTTACATATCAGAGCAAGAGACCTTCTAATTAACGAAAACTAATAAAGTACTCCAAAGTTATCTTCAACACTTCTACAGGCCACTCAGAAGCATCTGCGCGTTACCCACGTGGAGGACCCACGTGGAGGCGACATTCGAATAGGCAGGGTGAGTAATCACAATTCATTATGAAAGATATAAGGAAAATACTTATTAGTAACATCATCATCATATTAACACATATCATTTATAAACGAATCATACTCACACCTACACACATAATAGCACTTATACATCTTTCGTCATAAAACATCATATAATCACATAGTCTCAAATATCATCATATCACATCTCATCAACAAAACTCAGGCAAATGCCACATATTAACAACATAGTGACATAGCTAATATATAATACGATGAGACTCACAGCCTGACTCAATGCTTATGCATGTGGTACCAATTTCGTGAACATTCAGGTTCACCATTCTGATCCCCACCTCCTAGGATCAGAACCACTCACTGATCCATCACCTTCGGAATCAGCTACCGACCCAATCCATACAATGGGATTTTAGGCTCACCAACGACGGACCATTGTCCTCAAATGTACGCAATGCGACTATTTATGCATACCACAATGACAACATCATCGTGCACAATAATCCACCACCATGTTTATTGTGCATCGCCCAAATTGGCCAACAAACATAAAATATAGTTCATACAACATATATATCTTTTATTCAATCACAATAACTCAAAATAATTGTAGCGTACGATTTTTGTCGATGACGCGGCCACCTTGCCGCAATGTTGGAATTTGGGTGCAACTTTTTGATTTCTTATTTATCCTATGAAGCTAGAAAGGAAAGGGAAGATATCTAAAACTAACCTTTCACCCAAATGTTTTCTTTAACAAATGCTAAGAGATCGGGGTCGGGTTATACAAAGGGAAGTTATTAACACCCAGTGTATATATGGTTATCCATAGGAAATCTTTATTGCATGTTTCTCTGTTAACTTTAAATGTTTTCTTATGTTTATCTGTTATGGCTCAGGAAAGTTTCTCCTTTGGGAGTGTTGAGAGAATGTTTTTGTTGTTTTCGGGTTTTCCATTGTTTTTGGAAAGGTACTGGACCTAAATTTTTTTATTTGTGTGCTCGCTAAGATTTCTCAATCTTATGCCTACATATTCCCGTAAAGAGATTTGGGAAATCAGAGCAATCGTAGTTCCTCCTATTTCTATGGGAGGAAAGATGTGTGGTGTCTTGTTCAAAGCCCAAGATTGAAGCTAGCTGAGTATTTTTGTCTTGTTCAAAGCCCAAGATTGAAGCTAAAAGGGTGATTGAGAGAGAATTTGTCATCTCTAAAGGGAGAATATCTCACCTATTCATCACAAATATTGAGAAATTGATTATAAGGGAAATTACTTTAACTAGGATATGTGAATCCAGCAATGCCATAATTTCCTTTATAAGAGGGATGTCATGAAGGAAGAAAGCTTTAACTCAGTGTAGAGCAATGCCACTTTTTCCTTATGAATCTTTCATGCTAAGAGAGGGACATTGACTTGGATGTTAGGGATCCAGAGGCTTGCCACTTACAGCTGTTAGATGAAAGATGAATTTTAGCCAGGATAAAGGAAGGACTCCAGCTTGGATTTTGAATCAACAAGTGTGCCACTTACAACAATTATTTGGAAAAAGGTTTTGATTGCTTGTTTTGATATGTGATGTATAGAGGAAATATCCTCCTACAGAGAGAACTCATGGTCTCAGCTGAGGGGATGTTGATTTTTATGTGCCTTGATCAAAGCCCAAGGTTGAAGCTGAAGGAAACAGACTCCACTGGGGAGGGTTTTATCTGTCTTGTACAAAGCCCAAGGTTGAGGCAGACTGGGGATATTCATTATACAAAGCCTAAGAGGAGGCTAACTGGGGAAATTCTCATATGAAGCATGAGATGAGGCTAACTCTTGCTGGAGATTTATTGAAATCTAGGAGCAAGTCCAAATTGTATTGGGGAATCCAAAGGTTTTACTCTTGCTGGGAATCAGGGAAGAGTTGAAGTATCAGATGCCATGAGGCTCTGATTCTATTGGGGATTTATTGATGGTAAATTGACCCTGGTTGGGGATTTTTAAGGTGAAATTTTATCCTTGTTGGGGGGGGGGGGTCTGAGGAGTTTAAGGGTGAGTTTGAATACCTTAGAGGTTTTAACTCTGTTGGAGACTGATGCATTGGCAGAATGATCAGGGTTTTTTCCTGTTCTTTTAGGAAACTTGAGGGTCTTTGTGTGAGATTCTAGAGGAAATGAGACTTTCCAAGTCTACTTGTATGAAGTCCAAGAGGAGGCTGAGACTGTCTAAGTATCTCAAGAAGTGTTAGGCTATGGTATAGAGATGGGTCTTTGTATGATGCCCAAGAGGAGGCTGTTGGTTTAAGGGATGAAGATCAACCCTAGAATGGTCTGATGTTCTGGAAATTTGACTCTCCTAAGGATATAACTAGTAGAGATGACTAATTTCTGACCTATGCCCTTAGGAGGCCTTTGGGTCCTTGTACTAAGCCCAAGAGGAGGCTGGGGGGAACTTCTAGGAAGCCAGTGGGTCCTTGTACTAAGCCCAAGAGGAGGCTGGGGATGCTTTTAGGAAGCCTGTGCGTCCAAGCCTAAGAAAAGTTCAAGAAAGGTTTCACCAGGAATTAATCCTTTCTTTGTTGAATAGTTCTAAGGTTTGAAGAAATTCAAAAGAGGTTTCACCGATAGTTAATCCTCTTTGGGGAAATGAATATCTTGTACAAATATATATCTAAGTTTTGACTGTCTTGAGAAAAGTTTCACCGGGAATAATGCATTTCTCTGTTCCATATTGAATAAGCCCAAGAGGAGGCAGACTGTATAGGGAATTTCCTATGAGGGAACTAGTTTTGACTATGTTGTAAAGTAACCTCTGGTTTGACCTAAACATAGACCCAAAATTTGGTATTTACAAAGGGGATGGGTCTTACACTCTATTAGAGGCCCAAAAGTGTTTCAAAATGAAGTTTGAAAAAATCAAAATTAAGTAAAACCCTAATTTTAATTAAAAAATATAATTTTCAAAGGAAATTAAATAAAAAATGATATAAAATATCAAATATATTCAAAAACAAGTTGTCAACTTTGAAAAATATATTGAAAAATCATGTTTAATCATATGAAAGCTTGGAACCCAATTGAATTTGAAAATTCAAGGTGGAAATCTCATTTAAAAATGTTTGAAAACAAATAAAAATGAAATTAATTACAAAAATTCAAGCTATATTAAATAAATAATATAAATTTGATTTTTTTGTAGAATAAAATATTTCAACATTTTTGTGAATTTTGGAAAAAAATAATCAATAAAAAATAATTAAAATTGAAGGAGAAATTAATTTTGAGATTAATTAAGAAAAAAATGAAAAATAAGAAAAATAGCAAAAAAGGAGAGGGAACCAAAAATGGTCTGGGTGGGTGTTGAACCCACGTCCTCTAACCAAACAAACACACGCTGCTACCACTGGAGTGGTGATACATCCGTGTATCAAAACCACCCCATATGCATATAAGGGTGACCTAATTTCTAGGCCAGGCCAAGGCGAAAAACCAGATTTTGGGGTATTTGCAAGAAGGCCATAACTTCTTCATTTCTCCATGAAAATGGATGAAATTTAGATAGATCCTACCTATAATTTCATGAGGAATCCAATGGTGGTCTAAGAATTTTCTAAAGATGCCTACATTTTAAAACCCGATAGTAGTTTCAAAATAGGCCAAAATTTGCAAGTTCTATGCTACCACTTTATACAAGCAATAATAGCATGGTAAATTGGTTCAAACACAACACATATGATATGTATGACATGTTAATATTCAATGGACAACAAAATAATGCATATTTTAAAGAGTTCAAGTTGTTATGCACTTACCTCTTGAAGCTCTTTGTGCTAACTCTCAAGATACTTGTGCCAGAAGTAATTTAATGCCTTGGACACTCTTAATAGACCCCTTAGCAGCTTTTAGGATGATCAAAATCAGCTGGAAAGCTCTGGAATAGATATAGACTCTTTCTTGAAAAAGTGGCAAAAGTGACCAAAATAGTAACTCCCTCAATTGGTGTTACAGTTGAGGGAAACTTGTTGGAACAGTTTAAGAATGATATTTGGAGAGTATTTGAAGTGTTGTTTGGCTTTGAAAGTGATTTGATCAAGAAATGGCCTGAAAAATGCAGAAAAGTCAAAATTTGAGGTTTTGGGGGGTTACTTTCTGATTTTGGTGTTGTACATTGAGGATGAAGGTTTAAACACCTCCAAGGGATAGTTTATGAGGTGTTTGGATGGTTGTTTGAGGAATTTATGCTCTGGTTTTGAGAATTCCCAAATGGCTCCTTTGAAACTTGAAAGTTAAGTAAGAGAGAGAGAGAGAGAGAGTGAGAAAACAAGGCTTTGGTATTATTTTGGTGTACTTGAATTGATCATAAAGAACCTCTATTTATAGTAGAGCAACTTTGTTTTGGGAGCAATAGTGATTGGAGGCTGGATCACTCCAATATCCATTGAACTTTGTCATGTAGCCAAAGTCTCCTCTAGCCATTGACTTGGGCCAATCTTGTAGGCTATATGAGTCTTCTGTTGCAGGGATAAGGTTTGACTCCTTTAGTGATCAATGACTCCGTCCATGCCACCTCAATGCATCTCTTTAATGCCTTGAAACAAATTTGGAGTTTTTGGATTTTCAACATTGAATTTCACAAGTCAAGGAATAGGATTTTTGACTTGGTGGCTTTGTGATCAGATCCCTCATTATTCAAGTTGATTTTGGACAGAAATGAAATGATGTAAGTGTCCAAAATTGGCCCAAGAAATCGTGGGAACCAAGTTATGTTTTCATGCCTTTGTGTGGGCAGAGTGAAATATGCCATTTTTGGAGGCTTATAACTCCTTGCTCAAGTTGAACCATGAGAGGCTCTTGTACTTTTTGGAAAGCCCCAATAATATACTTCAACTTTGATGTCCAACTTTGGTATTGAATCATCTAGGATCATAATTAAAAATCGCCTCAAAGTTGGTGAAAATGCAAAACAGATTCTGTCCAAAATTTCACTAAGTGTTGGAAAAATGTCCATTTTCATATTTTTATGATTTTGATCAATCCATAACTCAAAATACATGAGTATTTGGAATATGTTGTAGTTTACAATCTTGAAGTATGTGATGAGAGCTTTCATTTGAGCTTTGGATGGGAGAAAAAGGTTGCTTGGATCACAAGTTATGGTCTTGCAAAGTTGTGTATAAGTCACTTATTTTCATGACTTAGTGAAAATTCAAGTTTCTCAAGATTACCCCTTTTGCAAGTAACCCTACTTTTCTTGATTTTTCTTGATGGATGATGATCCAAACCATAAGTTAACATTGTTTTTGACTTAAGGAAGCCTTGTTTGTCAAGAAATTCAAAAAGTCAAACGTGATTATTGGCACTGTTGACTTTTTGTCTGATGAATTTCAAACTTTGTAATCCTCTATGAAATCAAGTCCTTGACCTAATTCAAACCTAATGGATGGATTCCATAGGTGTTATAGAGTGTCTTGAATCATGCCCCAAGGTTTGGGATCATGTCTTGGTCAAAATTCAAAGGTACATTTGACTTTTCATCAGAAAACCCTAATTGATCCAGATGAATTTGAATCCTTGCTTTTGCTTATGAACCAAGTTCTTTGAATCAATTCATACTTGTAAATGGATCAATATGATGTATTGGAGGCATTCAAAATATTCCTTGAGGTCTTGGCTAATGTCTTGCTCCAAAAGTCAACTTAGGGGTGAATTAGGTCAAGAAACCCTAATTCATTATCTTTGATGAATGCATCCCCTAAGGCCACTTTGAACTTGTGATTAGGTCCATGAGGTCCCTTTAAGCTTATTGGATCATGTTTTGAAGTATTGACTCATGCCCAGATGAAAATTTCTCTCTGGAGGCCTTGATCGACCAAAACCCTAATTTGGTGACACTGATGATCTTGAGGCTTGATCAACTTGAGAGGTTGTACTATTGTGCTTGATTCTTGATGCGGGAGACCTCTTGATCCTTTATAGATGTTTGAGAGTTTTGACAAGTAGAGGATCATGTACATTCTTGATTGATCCTTTGTATGAGTCCTCTGAGAGGGCTCAAAACCCTAATTCTTGGTTGAAGTGAATGCTCAACAATCTTTGAGAGGATTGATGAGGCATGAAGGTACATCCATATTGTGGTGATGATTTGTACAATGATGGGAAATCTTGTGGTCAAAATTTAGGGTATGACAGATGCCCCTATTTAATTTTCTTGGACCTGAAGGTTTGAATGTCGAAGACGTTCGAACATTCAAGGTAAAAAAGGATTAAATATCATATTACCCAAAATTTTGATTGTGGTTATGAATGTGTAGCTGTTTGCTCATCCATCTTCTTTTACTAAGCAATGTAACTTAGAAAAGGGGTAAAACTTTCCCTCGTTCCCGGTCTCCAGCCACGGAACTGGTCTTAGTTTCTTCTTTTGAAATAAACCTCCCCTCGATCCTAGCCTTCAGCCATGGAACTGGTCTCAATTTTCTTTTGAAATAAACTTTCCCTCGATCCTGGTCTTCTGCCATGGAACTGGTCTCAATTTTATTTTGAAATAAACTTCCCCTCGATCCTGGTCTTTTGCCATGGAACTTGTCTCAGTTTTCTTTTGAAATAAACTTCCCCTCGATCCTGGTCTTCTGCCATGGAACTGGTCTTAGTTTTTTCTTGTCGAGATCTTCTCTTGACAAGGAACGCTATTTGTAGCGATCTTCATCAAACTTCTCACCAAGTTTTACTGGGGAGACGCCATTTAATGGAAAAATATTTAATGTCAAACTTGTTGTGGAGAACCGTTTGTCTGAACTGCAGAGGTGTGCAAACTTCTCTGTGGGAGATGTCATTTGTTGACCTACTGGGGGAAAACAAATCTCTTGAGAGATTTCTTTTTACTTGGTAATGTTACATCATACTTTCCTTCGAGACCTTTTTAGGAGAAATGCCATGTGATGTAATCCAATTTTCAGGTGTTGATGACTTCATTGACAGCAAACTTTTCGGGGAGAAACCGCCGTATTACCGAAGAGTCTTTTGTTGAGAGGCTTTCTCTGGAGATTTTCTTTAATCCGGGAAAGCAAAATATCATCTTCAATGGTGAAGAGTGATGTTCCAAAGGTGTCTAACCAAATGGCTTCTTGTCTTTCAGAGGTTCAAGTTATCAAAGTGGTTGAGGACCGATTTTAATCCAGGAATGCACTAGAGAGAGATTGTTTAGACGGTACATTTTCCTGACGAGGAAAGAGCTTAAACCGGAATTTTATTCTATCAGACGCAGAAAGGAGAACTGGCAACTCTATTGGAGAGAAGACGTTTATCACTTGGGGAATGCGTATGACCAAAGTGATATTAATGCAACATGTGTATGAATATGAATCAATTATGCATGATGTATGTATGCTTATGCTGACAAAATAGACACGACATACAGACTGGTCAAGAATACAACTGGATACTCGGTCACTCTGGGAGATGGGAGGTATCACTGAAGATTCTGAAAGTTATACTTTTACTCGGGAATAGAGATTCCTGCATCCGTTCCGATTTCTGGAGGTACAAACCTGTTAGGCATAGAAACTCGTTCTTGTTTTTCAGAGGTGGACCTTACTGGGGAGAAAAATTGACAATTGGTTTTCAGGGATGAGAACTCTGTCGGGGATGATATATGGATCATTCCGTTTGAAATAGTTGATCCTTCATTCTGGAAGTACTTTTGATTCTTCCTTTTGAAGTTTGATCACTACCAGAGAGGCAGTCGAGATTCCTTTTTGTGCTCATTGATCGAAAAGAGATTGCCATCTTTATTTTGAAAGCAAAAGTAAATTTGAAAACCAAAAAAAAAAATATTTTTGTTTCAAGAATCATTGATCATATTAAAATGTCATTTTGCGAAGCAGAATAAATGAGAATTGCAAATTAAAGGCACATAGGCTCATATTTTATTAATAGAATGGCAATCAACTTAATGCGTGATTCCATGGAACATTACAAAGTTTAGAAAATGGAAATTTAAAGAGAAAGGGGCTACATTGAAACATAACTACCGCTATCCTTCCACCAACTTTGAATTCTGGACATTCTGAGCTTTTGTCGAAGATGACCTTGACTGAAGTTTTCTCGACGGATGATGTTGCCTCTGAGGAGTCAATCTTGTCGGATATAGTTACTTTCCATGAATCCCTAATTTTTTGCCTAGATTGCCCTTTCGGGTTTTCAATCCATCGGGATGATCATTGTTTATGTCTCTAATTTTTTCCTGGACCGCCCTTTCGGGATTTCAATCCACCGGGATGTTTTTTTAGGCGATGTATTTTTTGACTACATCAACATTCGTGGGGCAGGTAAACTCCTCTCCATCCATGGTTGCGAGTCTCAAGGCACCTCCTGTGAAGGCTTTCTCAACAACATAAGGGCCATCGTAATTTGGAGTCCATTTGCCCCTGGAATCAGTGAGGAATGATTGCATCTTCTTGAGCACGAGGTCTCCTTCTCTGAAGACGCGGGGTCAGACCTTTTTATCAAACGCTTTCTTCATTCTTTGTTGATACAACTGACCATGGCATAAAGCCGCCATTCTCTTTTCTTTGATCAGGTTCAGTTCATCGTATCGGCTTTGACACCATTCAGCTTCTGTTAGCTTGGCTTCCATCAATACTCTGATTGATGGTATCTCTACTTCTATGGGGAGCACTGCTTCCATGCCATATACTAGAGAGAAAGGGGTTGCCCCTGTTGAGGTGCGAACAGATGTACGATAACCGTGAAGAGCATAGGGCAGCATCTCATGCCAATCTTTGTAGGTTACGACCATCTTATGAATGATCTTCTTGATATTCTTGTTAGTCGCTTCTACCACTTCGTTCATTTTAGGCCGGTAGGGAGATGAGTTATGGTCTTCAATTTTGAACTCAGCACACAACTCTTTCATCATCTTGTTGTTCAAGTTGGATCCATTATCCGTAATGATCTCGCTTGGAACACCATAACGGCATATGAGATTATTTTTTTATAAATCGGACCACTACTTGTCTGGTTACATTATGTATGATACTGCTTCGACCCACATGGTGAAGTAGTCAATGGCTACCAAGATGAACCGATGTCTGTTCGAAGCTTTGGGTTCAATCATGCCAATCATGTCGATTCCACATATAGAAAAAGGCCATGGAGAAGAAAGAACTTTGAGATGCGTTGGCGGTACATGGATTTTTTCTGCGTATATCTGACACTTGTGACACCTCCTCATGTACTGGTAGCAATTGGATTCCATTGTTAGCCAATAATATCCTGCTCTCAGCATTTTTCTTGCCATTGTATGTCCATTGGCATGAGTGCCAAAGGATCCTTTGTGAATCTCTTTCATCAACATGTTTGCTTCGCGTCTGTCTACGCATCTGAGCAAAACCATGTCGAAGTTTCTCTTGTAGAGTGCATCACCGTTCAGGAAGAAGTTGTCAGCCAGTC
Organism: Lathyrus tuberosus; assembly: GCA_022829125.1. Lineage (NCBI taxonomy): Eukaryota > Viridiplantae > Streptophyta > Magnoliopsida > Fabales > Fabaceae > Lathyrus > Lathyrus tuberosus. The sequence continues at coordinate 4,566,398 of JALAZF010000084.1, forward strand.
TTATGAGAGTCCTCCTATCCTTTCTCAATGCCCCAGGTGGGTACTCTTGTTTTTGAAGGAATCACTTGATATCATGATAGCATGGTTTGTCATCTATGACTGCTTCAATTGTGAATATGTAAGCGGGCCTTTCAAGGCGCATTATGTCAATCTTAGGTATGTCGTTCCATTGACCTACACTAATCATAGAGGATAGGGTGGCTAATGCATCAGCCATGTGTTTTTCTTCACGAGGGATGTGATGAAACTCAATTCTGTTGAAGAATGGTAACAACCTTCTCGCGTAATCTTTGTAAGGAATCAATCCTGATTAGTATGTGTTCCATTCTCCTTTAATCTGATTAATAACCAGGGCTGAGTCTACATACACATCCAAATTCTTTATCCTTAAGTCAATTGTTTCTTCGAGACCCATGATGCAAGCTTCGTATTCGGCCTCATTGTTTGTGCATTTGAATGTCAATCTGGCAATGAAAGGAATATGGGTACCCTGAGGTGTTATGATGATTGCCCCGATTCCGTTTCCATATGTGTTGACCGCTTCGTTGAAAATTAGTCCCCATTGGGAACCTGGTTTTGGCCCTTCGTTGGGTAGCAGTTCATCGCAATCTTTCATTTTTAGGTACATGACATCTTCGTCTAGGAAGTCAAATTCGTCTGATTCTTGATCGTCAATCGGTTGATGAGCCAAATGATCGGCTATAATACTTTCTTTGATGGCTTTCTGAGCATGGTACTCGATGTCGTATTCTGATAACAACATCTTCCAACAGGCAATCCTTCCCGTGAGAGCAGGCTTTTCAAAGATGTACTTGATTGAATCCATTTCGGAGATTAACCAAGTAGTGTGACAAATCATGTACTGGCGGAGACGTTTGGCTGCCCAAGCCAAAGCGAAACAAGTTTTCTCGAGCATAGTGTATTGAGTTTCACAGTCTGTGAACTTCTTGCTTAAGTAGTAAATGGCCGACTCTTTTCTTTTTGTCTCGTCTTGTTGGCCAAATACACAGCCCATGGAGTCTTCCAAGACTGTTAAGTAGATGATCAATGGTCTTCTTTCCATCGGAGGAGACATAATAGGTAGATTCAACAAATATTCTTTGATTCTATCGAAAGTATTTTTGGAAATCATCTGTCCATATACAATTTTGGTTCTTTCTGAGTAGTTTGAAGATCGGTGCGCATGTCGCGGTCATGAGGGATATGAATCTTGAGATGTATTTCAGATGTCCCAAAAATCCTCTGACCTATTTTTCAATCTTTGGATAAGGCATTTCTTGAATGGCCTTGACCTTGCCAAGATCAACCTCAATTCCTTTCTGGCTGACGATAAATCCCAAGAGTTTTCCTAAGCGAATGCCGAATGTACATTTGTTAGGATTCAAGCAGAGTTTGTATTTTCTCAGACGTTCGAATAGCTTTGATAGGTGTGTCACATGCTCTTCTTCTGTTTTAGATTTGGCAATCATGTCATCGACGTACACTTCAATCTCTTTGTGCATCATATCGTGAAACAGAGTTGTCATGGCCCTTTGATAGGTTGCACCAGCGTTCTTCAGACCGAACAAAATTACCTTGTAATAAAAGGTGCCCATGGAGTGATGAATGAAGTTTTCTCCATATCTTATGGCGCCATTTTGATTTGATTATAGCCCGAGAATCCATCCATGAAGGAGAAGACTTTGAACTTTGCTGTACTGTCTACCAGCATGTCAATGTGTGGTAGGGGAAGTCATCCTTTGGACTTGCTTTGTTTAGATCCCTGTAGTCTACACACATTCTGACTTTTCTGTCCTATTTCGGAACTGGCACTATGTTAGCTAACCATTGAGGATATTCTGAGGTGGTGAGGAAACCTGTGTCGATCTGTTTCTGCACTTCCTCCTTAATTTTGATGGCCATATCTGGATGAGTCCTTCTCAGTCTTTGTTTTACTAGAGGACATTCCGTTTTCAGTGGTAAATGATGCTCCACGATCCTGGTATCTAACCCTGGCATGTCCTGATAGGACCAAGAAAATATATCTGGAAACTCTTTGAGAAGTTTTATCAAGCCTTCTCTGACAGTTGGAGTGAGCAATGCTCTAATCTTAACTTCTTTCTTTTCTTCTTCTAAACCCAAATTGACCATTTCTAACAACTCTTTGTCAGGCTCAATAGACCTTTCCTCTTGCCTGAGTAGTCGGGAGATCTCTTTTGGAATTTCTTCATCAGCTTCAAATACCGGGAATTCAAAGTTGGGAGAAGGCATTGGATCATATGTTTCAATGGGGTTTAAAATAAGCAATCTGCATGACGTGATGATTCCTTTTCTTAGAAAAGAGAGAGAGAGAATGCAAGAGTGTGTGCAGTGTATTTTCTGAAAATGCTTGTTTTTATTTTGGGTTGTTTTTAGGATTACCATTTTCTAAAAAACAAAAAGTGAAAACAGCACTAAATACGGGAATTCAGAATGACATTATTTATTCATGATTTGTCGATTCTTGAAACACAACCCTATAAAACAAAACTCTGTCGCTTTGGGCAAAGTGAAGAGGGACATTTAGAGAAAAGTAAGCCCTATAAAACATCCATTTCACCCGGGCAAGGTGAAAGGTCAAAACAAAGATGTGGCAATTACTTCGACTTATGGACGACTTTCGGGACATCGACTGCAACCCAATGGCGACGAACTCCTCTATGAATCACAAAGTCTGGTACTTTTCTTTTTGGTTTGTCTTCAGAAATGGCACTGATTTTTGGTGGAGTAGGATCATTGGAGTCTTCTTCCCATGCAGAGTTATCATAAGGGGACTCTTCTGTCGCATCTTCCATAGTATTTTCACTCTCAAGAGGATCTGATGTGAAAGCTTTTGGGAGTGGTGTATTTGACTAGAAAGTCATACTTGCCGCTTGGCTGTCCCAACGTATCCCAGGTTTCTGTGGGAATAGAGGAGTCATCTTCCTCAATGACATTGACCTCAGGAAATGCATAGTTAATTAATTCTTGTCCTGCAATCTTTGCAAATTCATCACCATGGTGTCAGACCTTTTCGGAATGTTTTGAGTAAGGATTCCATGACTCTGTGGAAACATGGGTATTCTTTTCAAGATAACTCAGTTGATAGGCATTGTCTGGCTGACTCCTTTGCTCTGAGTCTTCCGTGTATGGCTTCTAGACAGGCAAGTCATCTAGGGGATCATAATAATCGTAGTCAAAGTTATCTTTCATTAGATTGTCTTCCTCTAATGAGTTGGGTGGAGCCCGACATCCTTCGGGATCACAATCTCCATAGATCATTCTGACGTCTGATCTTGGTATATATCTCGGGCTCTGCTTTGGAAAGCAGAATGACAGGTGCGTTTCTCCCTGAGATATATAACCTTCATTGTTGAGATAAGACTTTCACTCTTCCTCTGTATCGGAGGAGTCGTTCTCATCGATGGTGTGGACTTCTTGAGATACTGGGTGGAGAAAGTCTCCGTTGTGGAAGATATCCTGAATGGGATGAAAACTTTCATCCTTCTTAGTAGTCTGGGCACAGGCTAGAGAGGAACCAAGACCTTTTCTTGTCTTATTGTCAGTAGGAATTACTATTTGTCCCCATCCTTTTACGTCACCACTCCCTTTTACTTTGAGAGCGTCCTTGTATGAGGAAATCGATGTTCCTTTTTCTTGGTGATTCTCATTGCTCACTGAGAGTGCTTGGAACTGAGTTCCAATAACCTCCTCGGGTTCTACACAGGAGAATGATGATAAGTTGCTCACGATTAAAGCTTGCTCTCCGCATACCGTGACTAATTTGTCATTCTTGATGAACTTCAGCTTCTGGTGAAGTGTCGAAGTGACTGCCCCAACTTCGTGTATCCAAGGTCTTCCTAATAAACAGTTGTATGCTGCTCGGATGTCCATGACCTGGAAAATGACTTGGAAAGTGTGAAGACCAATGGTTATGGGAAGATCGACTTCGCCTAGAACTGTTTTTCTGGATACGCCAAAGGCTTTGACTATGATCTCACTGCCTCTCATTGCAGTTCCTTGAAAAGATAGTCGAACCAAAGTTGACCTTGGCATGACATTTAAGGATGAACCTGTGTCTATCAGTACATTGGCTAAAGCATCGTCTTGGCAATTGACAGTGATATTGAGTGCCATATTGTGGTTCTTGCCTTCTTCTGGCAGTTCTTCATCACTGAACCCCAAGTTGTTGCAGGAAGTGATGTTGGAGATGATGCTGTCAAATTGTCCTACGGTCACATCTTGCGCCACAAAGGCTTGTTCTAAAACTCTATGTAAAGCTTCTCTGTGAGCTTTTAAACTAAGCAGGAGAGATAGTACAGAGATTCGAGACGGAGTTTGCAACAATTGATCCATAATGTTGTACTTGTTAGTTCTTGGATTGGCTGGAATTTTGGTAAAACAAAGTATGTTCAATGTTGATGTCAAGATGGTGATGTTGCAACATTGAGTCTTAACACTGGGCTGTGTTAAGTATTTAAATTACTGAAGTTGGATTTCTGATGTCACATGCGATGTTGTGACATTAGATCTGCAGAATTAATAACATCAGGTTGTGATGTTGTTAGGGTTTGCGTGTTAGCTGGAATTGTGGAGAGCAAGCTGTCTCATTGGTTGCGAATATCTCGGGATAGATATTTTCTGCTGCATAGGAGATCTGGTGCAGATTTGTAGGAGATTTAAAAGGTTGAAGATTTAAAAAGATTTTAGGAGAAAATCTGTTTTAAATATTCAGTTTTAAATAACAAATCAGGTCAGATATTGTAGCAGGTCCAAGTCTAATTCAAGGAGCTATATAAAGCGCACCAGTACTAAAGAAAAGTAACGAAGAAAGGGAGCTAAAGACTGAGTGTCATTTGTGTCATTGTGTATGATTTGTAAACCATTCTAGTGTGAATTGGTATTATTGTTTTGAGTTGTTCTTGATCAAAGCTGTGAAGCAGAATCAAGTAGTGCTATTCACAGTGTGTGATCTTTGAATTATCTCACTGAAGTGTTTTAGGGATTGAGTAGTGTTCTCATATCTAAGTGGTTTCTTAGGTAGAAAGTCACTAGTAGGAATTAAGTTTAGGTGATTGTCAACTGGGTTGTTGAGTCTGTAAATTAATTCTACAAGTAGTGAATTTCATCCCTGGCTTGGTAGTCCCCCAGACGTAGGTAGTTAGACCGAACTGGGTGAACAATTCTTTGTGTTGATTTGTTACTGTTATTGTTGTCCATTTGCACAGTGTGTTGTTGTGACATCGAACCTTAACATCACACGTCTGATACCAGAATTTTAATTGGTATCAGAGCAGGCATCCTGTCTGTCTCTGGGTGAGATCTAGGGAAGTTACTTTCTGGTGTAAAGATGGACAAAGAAGTTGGAGGATTCGTCAACAGACCCCCTATTTTGGATGGATCCAATTATGACTATTGGAAGCCAAGGATGCCTACTTTCTTAAAATCCTTGGACAGCAGGGCATGGAAGGCTCTTATTAAAGAGTGGAAAACACCTGTTGTGTGTGAGAAAGATGATGCTGGCAAAGATAAAGAAGGCACCTCAAAGCCAAAGCCTGAAGAAGAATGGACCAAGGAAGAAGATGAGCTTGCCCTTGATAATTCCAAAGCTCTAAATGCAATTTTCAATGGAGTGGATAAGAGTATTTTCAGGTTAGTCAATACCTGTGAAGTTGCTAAGGAAGCGTGGGATATTTTAAAGGCTACTCATGAAGGAACATCTAGAGTGAAGATGTCTAGACTTCAGCTTCTAACATCAAAGTTTGAAAGTCTGAAGATGAAGGAAGATGAGACTATTCATGACTTCCACATGCGTGTTCTTGAGCTGGCCAATGCATCTAGTGCTCTTGGAGAGAAAATGTCAGAAGAAAAGCTTGTAAGGAAGATTCTTAGGTCCCTTCCTAAGAGGTACAAGATGAAGGTGACTACTATTGAAGGAGCTCAAGACATCAGCAAAATGAGAGTTGATGAGCTCATTGGATCTCTTCAAACTTTTGAGCTTGGTTTGAATGAAGAAGAACCAGAAAAGAAGCCCAAGCACTCCTGCAGATGCTAAGAAAGTCAAAGATGATGATTCTCAGGAAGATCTGTCTCAAGCCATTGCTATGTTAGGAAGGCAGTTCAACAAAGTGTTAAAAAGGTGGAACAATAACTACAAGCCTAGTGTCAAGAACATCTCGTCTGACATCAGCAAGCCAAAAGAGAAAGATGAAGAGAAGACTGCCCAGGATAAAGGTGTTCAATGCTTTGAATGTGAAGGGTATGGACATGTTAAGAAAGAATTTCCCACATTCTTGAAGAAGCAGAAGAAGGGCATGTCAGTTTCCTGGTCTGAATCTGATAGTGAAAGTGAAGGTGAGTCAGCAAGGCATGATAGAGCCTTAACAGGAACTGTTGTGTCTGATGATGATAGTGATGGAGAAATAACTTATGAGGAGTTAGCATCTACTTATCAAGAGCTGTGTTTAAAAACTGCTGAGATTTGTCAAGAAAACAAGTGTCACAAGCAACAGATTGCTCAGCTTGAAAATGAAAAAGCGGATCTGGAAAATGAAGTTGTACTAGTTAAATCTCAACTGGATCAGATGACAAAATCCATTAGGATGATGAACAGTGGTATAGCTACTCTTGATAAGATTCTTCAGTCAGAGAAAGCTGCTGGAGATAAATCTGGAATAGGATATGTGGCAAGCACTTCAGGAACAAAGATGGAGGTATCTCAACCATTGTCTCAACATCAAACTAAGAGACAGGGTCCTACACCAAAGAAGGTTGTTCAGCCCCAGAATGTTAAGAAGCAGAATGGTCCTCATCAGAGGAAGATGCAGCCCCAAGGAGCTAGTCAGTATATGCCTCCCCAATATCACAAGAGCATGGAGGCTGCTAGGTCCAATCAGAATAGGTTTCATCATCAGGGTAAATGGCATGGATATGAATACAACAATGTTGTGCCTCATTACTATGGAAGAAGGAAGCCTCATCACCATAGGAGACAGCCTAAGAGACAGCATCCTCAGTACAGAAGAAGACAATCCAACTATGGAATAAGGAGACAACATTATGGGTGGCAGCCACAACATTATCATCAAAGTGGAAGAAGATTTAACCACTTTAGAAATGACAGAGTCAAATGCTTCTATTGTGACAGGTTTGGACATATGCAGTCCTCTTGCTTCAAGCTTCATGGTTATCCAGATTCTGCTCCTCTACCCAGACAGAAAAAGGTCAGGCCTAAGGTGGTGAAGCAATGGGTTCCTAAAGTTACCAGCTTGATAGCTCACACTTCCTTAAGGGTTTCTACCAAAGAAGACTGGTATTTTGATAGTGGGTGTTCAAGACACATGACTGGAGTAAAGAATCTGCTGGTAGATGTGAAACTTCAGTCTTCTGGCTATGTTACATTTGGTGATGGGATCAAAGGAGAAATCAAGGGGATTGGTAAATTGAACTGTGCTAGTGCTCCCAGACTGGAGAATGTTCTTCTTGTTAAAGGACTAACAACAAATTTGATTAGTATTAGTCAACTTTGTGATCAAGGATTCAAAGTAGACTTCACAAACTCTGAATGTATGGTCAAAGATGATAAAGGAGAAGTCATTATAAAGGGAGCCAGATCTAAGGACAATTGTTATCTTTGGGTGCCTCAAAACTCAAATTCTTCCACGTGTGTGCTTGCTAAAGAAGATGATGTCAAAATCTGGCATCAGAAGTTGGGACATCTTCACCTAAAGGGAATGAAGAGAATCATCTCCTCAGAAGCAGTCAGAGGGATTCCCAAACTTAGTATTGAGGAAGGAAAGGTGTGTGGAGACTGTCAAAAAGGAAAGCAGATAAAGATGTCTCATCCGAAGCTTCAACATGACACCACCTCCAAGGTATTGGAACTACTTCATATGGACTTGATGGGACCTATGCAGGTTGAAAGTCTGGGTGGAAAGAAATATGCTTATGTAGTTGTGGATGACTATTTAAGATACACCTGGGTTAACTTCATCAAAGACAAATCAGAGGTGTTTGATGTCTTTAAAGAGCTCTGTCAAAGACTCCAAAGAGAAAAGGAGAGTAAGGTTATCAGAATAAGAAGTGATCATGGAAGAGAGTTTAAGAATAGCAAGTTTAAAGAATTTTACTCTGCTGAAGGTATAAGTCATGAGTTTTCATCGCCTATTACTCCTCAGCAAAATGGAGTTGTTGAGAGGAAGAACAGAACTATCCAAGAGTCTGCTAGAGCAATGATTCATGCCAAGAAACTTCCTTATCATTTCTGGGCTGAAGCCATGAACACTGCCTGCTACATTCACAATAGGGTTACCCTAAGAAGAGGCACTTCATCCACTATGTATGAACTATGGAAGGGAAGAAAACCTAATGTTAAGTACTTCCATGTTTTTGGAAGTAGATGTTATATTCTGGCTGATAGAGAGCAGAGAAGAAAATTGGATTCCAAAAGTGATGAAGGAATATTTTTGGGATACTCCATCAATAGCAGAGCATATAGAGTCTTCAACTCCAGGACCAAAGAAATGATGGATTCAATCAATGTTGTGATTGATGATGAAGATAAGCAGGAAGTTGAGGATGTTATAGAATATGTTGGAACACCAGCTGGTGAAGTTTCTATAGAAGTTGAAGAAAGAAATCCATCTCCTGGTGCTGCTGATACTGAGCCTGAGCAACCTCAGAAAGATCCTTCTATCAGAGTTCAGAAGGACCATCCAAAGGAGCTAATTATAGGTGATCTAAATTCTGGAGTAAGGACTAGGTCAAGAGAAATCATAACTAGCTCATGCTTTGTATCCAAAATTGAGCCAAAGAATGTCAAGGAAGCTTTGACAGATGAGTTTTGGATAAATGCTATGCATGAAGAACTGGAGCAGTTCAGAAGAAATGATGTCTGGGATCTTGTGCCAAGACCAGAAGGGGTGAATGTTATTGGAACAAGGTGGATCTACAAAAACAAGTCTGACGAGCTTGGAGTGGTTACAAGAAATAAAGCTAGACTTGTTGCACAAGGCTATACTCAAGTTGAGGGAGTTGACTTTGATGAGACTTTTGCTCCAGTGGCTAGATTAGAATCCATCAGACTACTCTTGGGTGTGGCTTGTAACCTAAGATTCAAGTTGTTCCAAATGGATGTGAAGAGTGCTTTTCTGAATGGCTATCTGAATGAAGAAGTCTATGTAGACCAACCTAAAGGATTCACTGATCCAAACTTCCCCAATCATGTGTTCAAACTGAGGAAAGCTCTGTATGGCTTGAAACAAGCTCCAAGGGCCTGGTATGAGAGGCTGACAGAATTCTTAGTAGCAAATGGATATAGAAAATAAGGGATTGACAAAACTTTGTTTGTCAAGGAAGAAGGCGGAAAATTAATGGTAGCCCAAATCTATGTGGATGACATTGTATTTGGGGGAATGTCAGATGCTATGGTGAAACAGTTTGTTCAACAAATGCAATCTGAATTCGAAATGAGTTTGGTTGGAGAACTTAGCTACTCTCTTGGACTACAAGTCAGACAAATGGAGGATTCCATCTTTATTTCTCAAAGCAAATATGCTAAGAGCATAGTAAAAAAATTTGGCTTGGATAATGCCAATCACAAAAGGACACCTGCTCCTACTCATTTGAAGTTATCCAAGGATGAAAATGGAGTGAGTGTGGACCATAGCTTGTACAGAAGTATGATTGGGAGTCTACTGTATCTCACAGCAAGCAGACCTGACATTTCCTTTGCTGTTGGAGTGTGTGCCAGATATCAATCTGATCCTAAGGTGAGTCACTTGAATCAAGTGAAGAGGATTATGAAATATGTGAATGGCACAAGTGACTATGGGATGCTGTATAGTCATGATTCTGGGACTGATTTAAGAGGATACTGTGATGCTGATTGGGCTGGAAGTGCAGATGATAGGAAAAGCACTTCAGGAGGCTGTTTCTTTCTAGGGAATAATCTGATTTCCTGGTTCAGTAAGAAGCAGAATTGTGTATCTCTCTCAACTGCTGAAGCTGAGTATATAGCAGCAGGAAGTAGTTGCTCTCAGCTGGTTTGGATGAAGCAGATGTTGAGTGAATACAATGTCAAACAAAATGTTATGACATTATACTGTGATAATTTAAGTGCCATTAATATATCTAAAAATCCTATACAGCATAGTAGGACAAAGCACATAGACATAAGGCATCACTTCATAAGGGAATTGGTTGAAGACAAAATTGTTACTTTGGAGCATGTAGCCACAGATAAACAGCTGGCTGACATATTCACTAAAGCCTTATATGCAAACCAATTTGAAAGGTTAAGAAGCAAATTGGGAATCTGCATTTATGAAGACTAAATGTGCTAGAAAGGGTTGTGAGCAGATGGAGTTTTTTTTTTAAATGTTTAGTCAACTACCAGGTGAAGGTTGTCAAATTGTGGCTAAAAAGGGGGAGAAATAGCCAAGAAAGTCAAGAGTATCAAAGAATGTCAAATCCTACTAAAGTGATGTGATGCAGAAGTGCAGAAATTAAGGGGGAGTAATTGCTGAACAACTGCTATGCTGGTTGTTGCATTGAGGGGGGGTGCTCATTGCTGTTGAAATATGTGCAGCTCTGTTTGAAGATTGTAGCTGTTTTGTTGATGCTGCTGCTGCTGCTTGGAGGTTCAAGAGATATTATTGTTGTTTTTTTTCCGCTGCTGAAGTCTCTGAAGGTGCAGAGTGCAGAGATTCTTTTAGCCAAAATTAGCCAAAGGGGGAGATTGTTAGTTCTTGTATTGGCTGGAATTTTGGTAAAACAAAGTATGTTCAATGTTGATGTCAAGGTGGTGATGTTGCAACATTGAGTCTTAACACTGGGATGTGTTAAGTATTTAAATTGCTGAAGTTGGATGTCTGATGTCACATGCGATGTTGTGACATTAGATCTGCAGAATTAATAACATCAGGTTGTGATGTTGTTAGGGTTTGCGTGTTAGCTGGAATTGTGGAGAGCAAGCTGTCTCATTGGTTGCGAATATCTTGGGATAGATATTTTCTGCTGCATAGGAGATCTGGTGCAGATTTGTAGGAGATTTAAAAGGTTGAAGATTTAAAAATATTTTAGGAGAAAATCTGTTTTAAATATTCAGTTTTAAATAACAAATCAGGTCAGATATTGTAGCAGGTCCAAGTCCAATTCAAGGAGCTATATAAAGCGCACCAGTACTAAAGAAAAGTAACGAAGAAAGGGAGCTAAAGACTGAGTGTCATTTTTGTCTTCGTGTATGATTTGTAAACCATTCTAGTGTGAATTGGTATTATTGTTTTGAGTTGTTCTTGATCAAAGTTGTGAAGCAGAATCAAGTATTGTTATTCACAGTGTGTGATCTTTGAATTATCTCACTGAAGTGTTTTAGGGATTGAGTAGTGTTCTCATATCTAAGTGGTTTCTTAGGTAGAAAGTCACTAGTAGGAATTAAGTTTAGGTGATTGTCAACTGGGTTGTTGAGTCTGTAAAATAATTCTACAAGTAGTGAATTTCATCCCTGGCTTGGTAGTCCCCCAGACGTAGGTAGTTAGACCGAACTGGGTGAACAATTCTTTGTGTTGATTTGTTACTGTTATTGCTGTCCATTTGCAGAGTGTGTTGTTGTGACATCGCACCTTAACATCACACGTCTGATACCAGAATTTCAGTACTCACTTTTCTCAATGAGCTTTAGCATCTCATCGTTGTTCTTTACAGGTTCCGTATTGTTGGATTGACCGACTTGTTGGTTAGGAACTTCCGTTTGAGGTTCCTTTTCTTTGGTAGGTTCTCCAACTCCTCTGTTGAAGACCCGGCCACTCCGGGTAACTCGACTGATGTTGGCAATGTTCACAATAGAGGGTAACAGAGTTTCTTTTCCATTTTCTATGGTTGTTGCACCGCACTTGTATGAGATAGCCTTTTCTGACTTGTACGGTATTGGACCTGGCAGGTAGATGACCACAGGGGCTTTTTGGGCCTTTTGATCGTCGTAGGTAACCTCGATCAGTTCTAAGTTTGGAATTTTCCTACTGTCAAGAGATACTTTTGACTCATTGAGCAGAGGAATTATGGCACAAACATCCTTGGTTATTCCATTATTGGAGATTATGACAGTTTTTTTGCTTCAGGGAGGTAATCTTGTATCATGTTGATTGATTCAGAATTTGACCATGGTTGAATCTCTTTTCGTTCTAGCTGATGCTGGAGGGCTACTCGCACTAGATAGCATCCTTGGTTATTTTCCAAGCATACTCTACAGCATTCATAATTGTGAGGTGGTACCCGACCATATCCGCTTTGTATGCAGTGCATCCTCACTAGATTCGTTTCTATTGAGCGGACATCGCAAGTTTGGTGCCTACCAGGATTCCCATCATTCATGCTAATTTGTTGTGGGTCTTCATCCAGGTAGATCGGAAGCCACCAGTGGTCCAACAGATGTTGAAGAGTCCTTTGCACAAGCGCACACCCTTGGTCGTTTTTGTAGCATTCTTTACAGTCTTTATAATCATGTGAAGCCAAAAAACCAAGTCTGACCTGTTTAGCATGTAATTCCACTAGACTGGTATTCATTAAGCGTGTGTCAAAGATTTAAACCATATTGACTTGATGATCACTTATTACATGGTAGTCTTGCATCCATCCGAGATCCATTTGACGTTGGAGGGTGTAGCGTGCGATTTTTGTCGGTGACGCGACCACCTTATCGCCATGGGTTCCTCACCGTAATGATAGGAGTGGGGTGCTACTTTCTGATTTCTTATTTATCCCGTGAAGCTGGAAGGGAAATGGAAGTTATCTAAAACTAACCTGGCACTCGAATGTTTAACTGAACAAACGCTTAAAGAGATTCGGGGAGTTCGGGGTCAGGTTATACAATGGGAAGTTGTCAATTACCCATCCTATATGTGGTTATCCACAGGTTGTTAGCAATAGGTTCTGCTTTTATACTTGATGGTGTTTATCTGTTGTGGGTTGGGAAAGTTTCTCCTTTGGGAATGTTTGAGAGAGAGAATGAGAGAAATTTTTTGTTGATTTTCGGGTTTTCCGATGTTTTTGGTAAGGTACTAGACCTAAAGTTTTGTTTGGCTTGGTGTGAAGGTATTGGACCTAGAGTTTTTAATTGGTGTGCTCGCTAAGATTTCGCAATCTTATGCCTATGTATTCCCGTTTAAAGAAACAGGGAAATCAGAGCAATCGTAGTTCCTCCTATTCTATGGGAGGAAAAGATGTTTTGGTGTCTTGTTCAAAGCCCAAGATTGAAGCTAAAGGGTTGAGTATTTGTGTCTTGTTCAAAGCCCAAGATTGAAGCTAAAAGGGTTTGACGGAGAGAGAATTTGTCATCTCTAAAGGGAGACATCTCGTCTGTTTATCACAATTGTTGGATGACTGTTTATAAAGGAGAATTACTTTAACTGGGATATGTGAATCAAGCAATGCCATAATTTCCTTTATAGGGGATTTGTCCTGAAGGGGAAAAACTTTAACTTAGTGTAGAGTAATGCCATTTTTCCTTAGGAGTTTTCCATGCTAAGAGAAGGACAGTGGCGTGGATGTAAATAGTCCAGAGGCTTGCCGCTTACAACAATTATATGAAAGAGAGGATTTTTACCAGGATAAGAGATGGACGACAGCTTGGATTTTTGAACCAAAAAGGCGGATTTCTGGTACTGTAAGAGGAGACCTGGTTTGGACGTGCCTCTTGACCAGTAGTAGTGGAAACAGTTCTGCGTACAACATCAGTATAGGGTCAAACCCTGGTGGTCGTGTCATATGGTTGTTATTATTGTACTGTGGGCGAGCCTGCTGAAGAGGCTATTGCTGCCTTTGCTGATACTGTTGTTGATTTAGTTGGCTCTGAACAACCTGAGGTTTATATGTTGTAACAGGCGCAGGGTTGATAGCAAGAGTTACTGCTACTACTGGTTGATACCTTCGCCTTTGCTTTCCGAGAGAGATATTACCAATATCTTTCTCTTTTTTCTTAGAGAAAGCACTACCATATCTCTTGGTACTGCTTGATGGTTCTGTATTTTTTACCAGACGTCCTTCTCGGACTGCTTCCTCAAGGCGTACCCCCATGTTTACCATTTCAGTAAAGTCACTGGGCGCACTAGCGACCATTCGGTCGTAGTAAAATGAACTTAAGGTTTTCAAAAAGATCTTTGTCATCTCTTTTTCCTCAAGAGGGGGACATATCTGGGCGGCAATTTCATTCCATCTCTAAGCATATTCCTTAAAAGTTTCCTTGTCCTTCTGCGACATTGCTCTGAGTTGATCTCTATCTGGGGCCATGTCCAGGTTATACTTATACTGCTGAACGAAGGCAACTCCAAGATCTCCAAAAGTGACGATCTTGGTACGGTTTAAACCCATGTACCATTTGAGTGCGGCACCAGTTAAACTGTCTTGGAAGTAATGGATCGGTAGCTGTTGATTTTCTGTCTGAGTTGACATCTTTCGAGCGTACATCACCAAATGACTTTGAGGGCAAGAGCTGCCCTTGTATTTTTCAAAGTCAGGCACCTTAAATTTGTTCGGTATTTTCACGTTGGGGACCAGACAAAGGTCTGCGACGTCCTTTCCAAATAAATCCTGGCCGCGAATGGCATGCAGTTCCTTCTGCATCTCCAGGAATTGCTCTTGGAACTCATTCATCCTGTCGTACATGTTTTCATTTCCAACAGAAGGTATTTGTGGAATCTATCCTTCTGGGATAGTGTGTATCACTAGTTGTGGTATAGTCATCACGACAGTGACTCTTGGTTCTTCTATGCCCCGAAGTTTGTAACCTTCAGGAGTTGCTATCATCACTCTTGCGTCTTCGAGTTCCCAAAGTTTGTAACCTTCAGGCCCAACAGTTCCTGCTGCAGTTTCTAGGTCTTCCATGACCGGCGGAATGTATCCCTCAGGGATAAAGTTGATAGACATGCCCCAGGGACGATCTTTAGGCATCTTGTACCGAGGATCATACGTATCCACTATGGGCGTAGATGTGATCTCCGAGATCACAGTCCTTTGTTGTTGCCTCTGACCTGTTGCCAAGGATTGCATGTCGTTGTGAAGTTTTTTCATATCTTCTTTCAGAGCGTCGATTTTCTCTCTCAACTCTCTGTTCTTTTCCTCGAGATCGTCCATTTTCTTTTGTCGATTGGCCTACGTATTGTACGAATGAGACAGTTTGACTATAGAATTATGACACATACGTGAGATTCGAAGGTAAGGAGAATGTGTTATGTGAGAATGATGAATGATATGCAATGATATATATTAATTTTTTGTTTTTGCTTTAATCAAAAAGAAACTTCAACAAATAGATTGTAAATATCATACAGTGGGGAGATCCCGTTTTATTGAATTTGAAAGATTACAGAAAGGGAAATATAGTATTTTACAAAGTGATGTACAAGAAATGTCTGAACTTATGGATCCTGAGTTGTCTCTGAGGAGAGCTCAACTGCTGGTTTTGGTATTTTCCTTTTCTTTGACCAGGGCTCTTCAGCCGTTGTCGGGTTGTCATTCCTTTGCCAAGTGAAAGGAGCGAGCAGATTTCTTCGGTCATCTTGATTTTCTACAACATGCTGCTCTAATATCCTAATCAGAGCATCCTTTTCGTTTAACAGTTGCTGAATTTTGGTACACTCCACTTTGAGAATGCGGTATTTGTTCTTCCAAGAGTTCTTTTCCCGTTGAACTTTGTTGAGAGCGACCTGGAGTTTTTCCGTATCCGACATAAAATAAAGGACAGATTCCTTTAACGGAAGAACATCTTGACAAGGTTAAGGCATCATCAGCTTGAGGGCTCTAGTTTGTACCCAGTGGAGATAAGGTTCCCCAGAGATACAGTCTGGTTTTCCTAGAGACTCTCTTCCTTTCCTGTGAATATTTTGCCAGGCATGCACTATTTTCGCTTTTAGTGCCCTGTCATTTTCTCCTTCCTTGAAGAAAAGACCTTCCAGATGAACATTTCAAGGGATATGCTTCATCGGGTATCCGAGTTGACGGCGAACTAAAATTGGATGATAGTTTATTCCTCCTTTAGTTCCTATGAGGGGTACATTAGGGAAATTTCCACAACGGTCGATGATCTTTATCCCGTCATAGATCTGATTATACCAATCTATGTCAGAGTTCGTAAGATACATGATTCTCTGTGACCAACGTAGAGTACTCTTATGATCCCAAAAAGCAGCAGACTTGGGTAAATGGGAAGTGAACCATTTGTAAAGCAGGGGTACACAGCATGTGATCATTCCCCCGCTGTATAAATTCCTTAAGTGTACAGAATGATAAGCATCTGCGAGCAAGGTCGTACGGGGTTTCCAATCAAAAATATCTTAATGGCATTGGTATCGACAGAGTTATCGATGTTGGGAAAAAGGAACAACCCGTATGTGAGTAGAACAAAGATATCTTCGAAAGCAGTAATGTTTCCTATACTAGAGAAGTACAGGGCTTTCTCTACCAAAAACTTGGCTGGTAAACCTTGGATTCCTTCCTTAGTGGTCATGTGAGTCCTGACTTCTGACTCGTCCAAATAGATTGCTCTTGCAATGGTTTGATCCTTTGGAATTTCTTCCAGTCCAGAAAAGGGAGCCTAGTCAGTGATGGGTAAATCAGTCAGGTGAGAGTACTCTTCTAGCGTCGGTGCTAGTTGATAATCTGGGAATGTGAAACAGTGATAAACCGGATCGTAGAACTGAATCAGTGTAGACAGGTATCCTTCAACTACATGGACTCTTAGTAGAGACAGCAGCCCTCCATACTTAGCTCTGAAAGCATCAGGGTTGGTGATCATCCTTGCCAACCCCCTTAAATCCTATAGTTTTGGAGCCTTGAAGGTGTACTTGTGCGTCTTCCTTCTACCGAAATCTATAATGCAATTTTTCTCTCTGATATTTGTAATCATTGTTTTAGTTTAATTTGAAAAGAGAGAGAAGAGAAAAGAAGATTTTTTTCTTTGTTTAAGAGTTTTTAAAATGAATGCATGAATGCAGCACACAAAAACATTAAAAAAACATGGGTTCAAGGGTTCAACATCACGGGCATGGAGTCATGGCTATACCCATCCCCAAAGGTTGTATTCTGGTGAATTTTTGTACCTGTAGAACGGGTTAAAAGTTCCCAAAATCATTGACCCCCTAGGGATAACAACAGCAAATTGGTTCACCCGAGCGAGCTGTAGCATCCTAGGGTAATCTCAATTGAGTGTAGTATCGCGTGTCAACTATTTCCAATAGCTACCGCACTACCAAATGGCCACATGGTTAATGTCTACTAAATCCTCAGTTTCACGGATACCACATTGGGACAATCTGCCTTCACAACATAGTCGTTAAGCATTGAATCTGCAAAGGGTACCTCCACTGATTTGATGGTCTACCGGGATAGCTTATTTGGGATTCACTCCCTGTAAGACCACCTATCTATGCCATCACCTATCTTAGGTTTCTCTCAAACTTTCCACATGCGACATCACTCACATTCCCATTAACAAAAAAATAAACACGGATATCAAGTAGGAAAAGATATATATATATATATATATATATATATATATATATATATATATATATATATAGTATAGAATAATTCCTAAAACTAACATCCTAGACCTCTTAGGAATTCTAGTCTTAGTCCTAGTTTGTCTCCCCAGCAGAGTCACCATTTTACTGTAGCGTGCGATTTTTGTCGGTGACGCGACCACCTTATCGCCATGGGTTCCTCACTGAAATGGTAGGAGTGGGGTGCTAATTTCTGATTTCTTATTTATCTCGTGAAGCTGGAAGGGAAAGGGAAGCTATCTAAAACTAACCTGGCACGCGAATGTTTAACTGAACAAACGCTTAAAGAGATTCGGGGAGTTCGGGGTCAAGTTATACAATGGGGAGTTATTAATTACCCATCCTATATATGGTTATCCACAGGTTGTTAGCAATAGGTTCTGCTTTTATACTTGATGGTATTTATCTATTGTGGGTTGGGAAAGTTTCTCCTTTGGGAATGTTTGAGAGAGAGAGAGAGTGAGAGAGAGTTTTTGTTAATTTTCGGGTTTTTCGATGTTTTTGGTAAGGTACTGAACCTAAAGTTTTGTTTGGCTTGGTGTGAAGGTATTGGACCTAGAGTTTTTTATTGGTGTGCTCGCTAAGATTTCGCAATCTTATGCCTACGTATTCCGGTTTAAAGAAACAGGGAAATCAAAGTAATCGTAGTTCCTCCTATTCATGGGAGGAAAAGATGTTTTGGTGTCTTGTTCAAAGCCCAAGATTGAAGCTAAAGGGTTGAGTATTTGTGTCTTGTTCAAAGCCCAAGATTGAAGCTAAAAGGGTTGGACTGAGAGAGAATTTTCCATCTCTAAAGGGAGACATCTCGTCTGTTTATCACAACTGTTGGATGACTGTTTATAAAGGAGAATTACTTTAACTGGGATATGTGAATCCAACAATGCCATAATTTCCTTTATAGGGGATTTGTCCTGAAGGGGAAAAACTTTAACTCAGTGTAGAGTAATGCCATTTTTCCTTAGGAGTTTTCCATGCTAAAAGAAGGACAGTGGCATGGATGTAAATAATTCAGAGGCTTGCCGCTTACAGAAATTAGATGAAAGAGAGGATTTTTACCAGGATAAGAGATGGACGACATCTTGGATTTTTTAATCTACAAGTTTGCCACTTACAACAGCTATCTGGATTTAGGGTTTGTTTTAAATGTCTGTTTTGATATGTGATATACAGATAAGTATCTTCCTACAGAGAGATTTTGATTTCCTCTGAAGAGAATGTTGATTTTTGTGTGCCTTGATCAAAGCCCAAGGTTGAAGCTAAGAGATTGATTGACTCCACTGGGGAAGTCTTTATACAAAGCCTAAGAGGAGGCTGGAAATGGCTGATTCAACAAGAGAGTATTTATCTGTCTTGTACAAAGCCCAAGATTGAGGCTAAAAGAGAATTGACTCTTTTTGGGGATATCATTATACAAAGCCTAAGAGGAGGCTAAAGGTTGAATTTTCCGGGGAAATATTTTGTCTGTCTTGTACAAAGCCCAAGGTTGAGGCTAAAAGGGGAAACTGACTCTGTTGGTGAGAGGTTTTATCTGTCTTGTACAAAGCCCAAGATTGTGGCAAAAAGAAGATTGACTCTGTTGGAGAGATTTATACGGTGTCTTTTACAAAGCCCAAGATTGAGGCTGAAAAAGGAATGACTCAACAAGAGAGTTTTTTATTTGGGTGTCTTGTATAAAGCCCAATATTGAGGATGAAATGTAGTTGACTGACTCATCTGAGGATTTTTAGGTGTCTTGTACAAAGCCCAAGATTGAGGCTGGCCTTACTGGGGGGAAATCATTATGCAAAGCCTAAGAGGAGGCTGAAAAGAAGATTAATTCTGATTAGGGAATTTATTTCTCAAAGCCTAAAAGAAGGCTGGGAAGAATTGACTCCGTTGGGGAAGATATTTAACCCGAGCTTAAGATAAGGTTATGAAGATTTGGACTTTGTTGGAGAAAGT
This sequence comes from Lathyrus tuberosus, assembly GCA_022829125.1. Classification (NCBI taxonomy): domain Eukaryota; kingdom Viridiplantae; phylum Streptophyta; class Magnoliopsida; order Fabales; family Fabaceae; genus Lathyrus; species Lathyrus tuberosus. The sequence continues at coordinate 4,585,888 of JALAZF010000084.1, forward strand.
TTATATGTGTCTTGTACAAAGCCCAAGATTAAGGCTAAAGAGATGACTGACTCAATAAGATAGTGTTTATGTTTTGTACCACTGACTCAACAAGAGAGTATGGAAAGGTGATTAACTCAACAAGAGAGTACTTTGAAAGGTGATTGACTCAACAAGAGAGTACTTTGAAAGGTGATTGACTCAACAAGAGAGTACTTTGAAAGGTGATTGACTCAATAAGAGAGTCCCTTTGAAGCTAAATCAGCTAGGGAAAATCATTATACAAAGCCTAAGAGGAGGCTGAAAAAGGTCGACTCAACAAGAGATTACCTTAAGGTGATTGATTCAACAAGAGAGTGTTTTGTCTTTCTTGTACAAAGCCCGAGATTGAGGCTAGAAAGGGTTAACTCAACAAGAGAGTGTTTTAAGAAAGAAAATGGACTCAACAAAAGGGTGTTTGTTGAGGCTAATTCTGCTGAGGAAAATCATTATACAAAGCCTAAGAGGAGGCTGGCTTCTGCTGAGGATTATTGAGATCCAGAGGCAGGTCCAAAATGGGGAATCAACTCTTGCTGAGGATTTACAGAGGAGTTGAGGTATCAGATGCCTTGAGGTTCTGATTTGGGATAGTGTTATCCTGATGATAGGTTTACCCTGCTGGGGAAATTTAGGATGAAAGACTGAATTTTAGATCCTGGGTTTTATCCTATGTTTGTAGGGAACTTGAGAATGTCTTTGAGATCCAAGAGGGGATTAGACTGTCTAAGTCTATTGGTGTGGAAGAGTTTATCTTTGTATGATGCCCAAGAGGAGGCTGGTGCTTTAAGGGATGAGAATCAACTCTAAATTGGTTTGATGTTTTGACACTTTGGAAAGACTGCTCTAGCAAAGGATGACTAAGTTCTGTCTTATACCTTTAAGAGGTCTTTGGGGTCCTTGTATTAAGCCCAAGAGAAGGAATGAGAACTTCTAAGAAGCCAGAGGGTCCTTGTATAAAGTCCAAGAGGAGGCTGGGATGCTTTTAGGAAGCCTGTGGGTCCAAACTTAAGAAGAGTTCAAGAAAATTTTCACCGGGAATAATCTTTTCGTTAGTGAACAGTTCTAGGGTTTGAAGAAATTCAAGAGAGGTTTCACCGGGAATTAATCCTCTCTAGGGAAATGAACTTCTTTGACAATTTCTAATAGTGACAGTCTGAGAAAAGTTTCACCGGGAATAATGCCTTTCTCTTTGTTCCATATTGTTTAAGCCCAAGAGAAGGCAAGACTGTATCTGGAATTTCTATGGGGAACTAGTTTTGACTGTTGAAAGAGGGACCACTGGCTTTATCTAGTTCTAGACCTAATTGTCGGGGAAAACTCTAAGCAGATATACAAGTATATATACAGTTGATATATGACAAGTATTTAAAAGGATATGAAAGAAGGACTTACAGGTGAGCAAGCTTCCAGCAATACAGACAAATATATATATATATATATATATATATATATATATATATATATATATATATATATATATATATATATATAAGCATTTAAGGAAAGCTGATAAAAACTTACAGGCGAGCAAGCTTCCATTGTAACAGTTGTATGGTTAGTTGTTCAAAGAATTAAAGAAAGTTTTGATTACAACTATGTGTTTGAACCTAAATCAAAAGAGAAGGTTGTTTTTGAAAAGAAGATTGGGGCTTATACTCAAGGAGAGGCCCAGATATAACAGTGATCGCACCGTTGTTCTGAAAATTATATTGGGACTTATACAATGACTGAGACCCAAAAAGGTTTTCCTTACAAAGGGATGGGTTTTACAACTCAAGGAGAGGCCCAAAGGTTTATTTTTGTACAAGTGATGGGGCTTACAACTCAAGAAGAGGCCCAGGGAAAGACAGTGATCGCACCGTCGTTTTTAAAAACTATACTGGGACTTATACAATGACTGAGGCCCAAAATTATTTATGTACAAAGGGGGGTTAGGTCTTACACTCTATTAGAGGCCCATGAGTATTTTGAAAAAGGGTTGTGAGGGTGAAAATAATCAAAACCCTAATTTGATTTTAAATTGCATTTTAATTGAATAAAAATTCAATTAAAATGGTCAAAATTATTAAACATGTGTGGGAAACAAGTTGTGATCTTGGATTAATGTTTGAAAAATCATGTTTTATTCATAGAATGTTTTGAAAATCATTTGAATTTGCAAAATCAAGAGAAAGAAATATTTTTAAGTGTTAAAACAACAAATAAAACATAATTCTTTACAAAAATAATAAATATATGAAATAAATAATATTTTTGTGAAATTTTCATGGAATAAAATATTTTAATATTTTTGTGAATTTTTAAAAAAAAAATCAATAAAAAATAATTAAAATTGAGAGAGAAATTAATTTTTGAATTAATTAACAAAAACCATAAATATATTAAAAATAGCAAAATGTGGAAGGGTAGCAAAAAAGCTCTGGGTGGGGTTTGAACCCACGACCTCATAGCCAAACACACATGCGCGCTATACCACTGGGGTGGTGATACATCCGTGTATCAAAACCACCCCATTAATACATAAGGGTGGCTTGGTTTCTAGGCCTGGCCAAGGCAAGAAACCAAGTCATGGTGGATTTGCATGAAGGCTGTAACTTGCTCATTTCTCCATGGATTGGGACAAAATTTAGGTGCTTCTGACCTAGAATTTCATGAGGAATCCAATGGTGCCTTTAGATTTTTTCAGAAGATGCCTCTATCTAAAAATCCGATAGTGGTTTCAAAAAATGCCAAGATTTGCATTTTCTATGCTAACACATCATGTACACACTAATAGCATGGTAAATTGGTTCAAACACAACATATAAGATATGTATGAGATGTTTATAATTAGTGGACTTCAAAACAATGCATAATTCAAAGAGTTCAAGTTGTCATGCACTTACCTCTTGGAGCTTATTGTGCTAACTGTCAAGATCCTTGTGCCAGAAGTAATCCAATGCTTTGGACACTCTTGATTGATCCCTTAGAAGCTTTTAGGATGATCAAAATCAGCTGGAATCCTCAGGAACAAGTTTTAGCTCTTTCTTGAAAAAGGGGCAAAAGTGACCAATATGGCAACCCTCTCAAATGGTGTTCCAGATGAGGGGAACCAATTTGGGGATGTTTGAGGATGATATTTGGAGTGTGTTTGAGGCTTGGTTTGGTTTTGGAAGTGATTGAATCAAGACATGGCTTGGAAAATGCAGAAAAGTCCAATTTTGAGGTTTTGGCGGTTGATTTTCTAATTTTGGTGTTTCATATCACAAGTAAGTGTTTGAACAGCTTAGATATGACATATTGGATGTGTTTGGATCATGAGCTGTGGTGGAATTGCTCTCTAACTCAAAAACTCAGAGATGACTTGCAAAAGAAGGCATTTTGGCCTAAAGAGAGATTTTGAGGAAAACATCAGTTGTAGTGCTTTGGTGTACTCAAAATGATCACAATTGAGCTCTATTTATAGTATGTCAAGTTTGTTTTGGCATCAATAGTGAATGGCAGCTGCAGCAGGCATTTGGCCAATGTTGAGCAAAAGGAATCTTAAGTCTCCTCTAGCCATTTACTTGAGGTTAGGGCACAGGCCTATGGTCCTTTGATTCAGTGCTAATTCTTGACTCATTCAGTTAGGAATGTGTCAGTCCATGCCACCTTGGTGCATCCATTGAATGTTTGGAAACAAAATTGGAGTCTTGGCACCTTTTTAGCCTTTTTAGGTTTGTTATGGCTATGTGTAGATTCTTGGACTTTGGAGGCTTGTGGATCAGATTATTCTCCTTTTGTTTTATCCTCAGATGTGTCCAAATGGATGACAATGCTTGGAGTTGTCCAAATTTTCCAAATCGAGCAAAACACCAAATTTTGCCTTGTACAAGGCAGTTGGAAATGGTGATTTTGAGGGAATCATATCTCCTTGCTCAGGTTGAGTTATGGGAGGCTCTTGTGCTTTTTAGAAAACCATCATATGATACAAAACATGTGTGATCATAGTTTGTTTTGAAACTATTTGGATCCCATTGAAAAATCTTCATGAACATTGATGTTCAAGGCTGATAACTTAGGCAGATTTTCACTAAGTGTTGGAAAAAGTGTCATTTTCATCTTTTTGTCATTTTGATCACGCCATAACTCAAAATCCATGAAGAATTAGAGTCTGAGGTAGTTGAAGATTTTGTAGAGTGTAGAAAGACCTACAAATCTAGCTTTGGATCACCCAAAATGGCTGCTTGGATCACAAGTTATGATCCTTGGAAGTTGGTACCAAAACCATTTTTGTTCCATAATTGAAAAATTTTGGTTTCTCATGGTTGCCCCTTTTGCAAGAAACCTCACTTTTATTGATTTTTCTTAATGAATGATGATCAATACCATACATTAACATTACTTTTAACTTAGGGGAACCATATTTGTGAAAAAAATCCAAAAAGTCAAACTTGATTTTGTGCACAATTGACTTTTTATCGAATGAAATCCAAACTGTGCGATCCTTTGTGAAATCAAGTCTTTTACCTAAATCAAACCTGATGGATGGATTCCATGGGTGTTATAGGGTGTATTGAATCATGTCCCGAGTTTTGGGAGCATGTCCTGATCAAAAGTCAAAGGTACAGTTGACTTTTTCCTTCAAAACCCTAATTGTGGTCCAGATGAAAATGAAACTTGTGAATCAAGCTTCCTGGATCAATCCATTATTGTAAATGGATCAATGTGGTGTATTTGAGGCCCTCAAATCATGTTTTGAGGTCTTGGCTCATGCTTTGCCTCAAAAGTCAACTTAGGGGTGAATTAGGTCAAGAAACCCTAATTCCTGATTTTTGGTAAATGCATCCCCTGAGGTTAAATTGGCTTGATGATTGGGTCCATGAGGTCCCTTAAAGTATCTTGGGTTGTGCTTTGAAGCATTGGCTCATTCCCAGAGTAAAAATTCCATCTAGAGACCTTGGTCGACCAAAACCCTAATTTGGTGACACTGGCGATCTTGAGGCTTGATCCACTTGGAATGTTGCAACCTTGTGCTTGATTCTTAATGTGGTAGTCCTCTTGATCCTTTGTGGGTGTTTAAGAGGTTAGACAAGTTGAAGATCATGTCATTTCTTGATTGATCCTTTGTCTAAGTGCTCTGAGAGGGCTTGAAACCCTAAGTCTTGATTATGGTGGATGCTTAACTATCTATGGGAGATTGATGAGGCATGAAGGTACATCCATATTGTGGTTATGATTTGCACAATGATGGGAAATCTTGGTGGTCAAAATTTGGGGTATGACAGAGGGCCTCTTGTACAAAAGAGCATCCCTGGGGATCTTCATTATACAAAGCCTAAGAGGAGGCTAACTGGGGAAATTCTCATATGAAGCCTGAGAGGAGGCTAACTCTTGCTAGGGATTTATTGAAATCCAAGAGCAAGTCCAAATTGTATTAGGGAATCCAAAGGTTTTACTCTTGCTGGGAATCAGGGAAGAGTTGAAGTATTAGATGCCATGAGGCTCTGATTCTATTAGGAATTTGTTGATGGTAAATTGACCCTAGTTGGGGATTTTTAAGGTGAAAGTTTAGCCTTGTTGGGGGGTCTGAAGAGTTTAAGAGTGAGTTTGAATACCTTAGAGGTTTTAACTCTGTTGGAGACTGATGCATTGGTAGAATGATCAAGTTTTTTCCTGTTCTTTTAGGAAACTTGAGGGTCTATGTGTGAGATCCTAGAGGAAATGAGACTTTCCAAGTCTACTTGTATGAAGCTCGAGAGGAGGCTGAGACTGTCCAAGTCTCTCAAGAAGTGGTAGGTTATAATGTAGAGAGGGGTCTTTGTATGATGCCCAAGAGGAGGTCGTTGGTTTAAGGGATGAAGATCAACCCTAGAATGGTCTGATGTTCTGGAAATTTGACTCTCCTGAGGATTGAACTAGTATAGATGACTAATTTCTATCTTATGCCCTTAGGAGGCCTTTGGGTCCTTGTACAAAACACAAGAGGAGGCTGGGTGGAACTTCTAGGAAGCATGTGGGTCCTTGTACTAAGCCCAAGAGGAGGCTGGGGATGCTTTCAGGAAGCCTTTGGGTCCAAGCCTAAGAAAAGTTCAAGAAAGGTTTCACCGGGAATTAATCATTTCTTTGTTGAACAGTTCTAAGGTTTGAAGAAATTCAAAAGAGGTTTCACCAGGAATTAATCCTCTTTGGGGAAATGAATTTCTTGTACAAATATATATATCTAAGTTTTGACAGTCTTGAGAAAAGTTTCATCGGAAATAATGTCTTTCTATGTTCCATATTGAATAAGCCCAAGAGGAGGCGGACTGTATAGGGAATTTCCTATGAGGGAACTAGTTTTAACTATTTTGTAAAGTAACCTCTGGTTTGGCCTAAACATAGACCTAACTGTTGGGGAAACTCTAAACAAGATATGCACATGTATATATACAGATAATTATATTGACATATATATATATATATATATATATATATAAACAAATATGCATTGAAAAAGATGTGGGGACTTACCTTCTGAGAAGAAGCCCAAGTGTATTGTGATCTGTAGTATCGACTATAACTGTATGCTTGATTAAGGTTTCAAGAAATTGAAGAAAGTTTTTTGAATTTGAATATGATTAAAAAAAGAAAGTTGTTTTTGAAAAGAAAATAAATTTTTGGGGCTTATACAATGACTGGGGCCCAGATGACTTATTTAAAAACATTGATCGCACTGCGATACTGACAGACGTTGTGGGACTTATACTATAGCAAAGGCCCAAAATTGTTTTTGTACAAAGATGGGTTGGGGTCTTACACTCTAATAAAGGCCCAAAAGTGTTTGTGAAAAAGAAAAATGGGGCTTATACTCAAGGAGATGCCCAGATGATTTATTTGAAAAGGCGACGATCGCGCCGTGATTTGAAAACCACGGAGGGACTTATACAATGAGTGAGGCCCAAAATTATTTATGTACAAGAAGGAATGGGTCTTACACTCTAATAGAGGCCCAAAAGTTTATTTTTATATAAGAGATGGGGCTTACAGCTCAAGGAGATGCCCAGATGAAAAACAACGATCGCACCGTTATTTTGAAAATCGTATCGGGACTTATACAATGACTGAGGCCCAAAATTTGGTATTTACAATGGGAATGGGTCTTACACTCTATTAGAGGCCCAAAAATGTTTCAAAATGAAGTTTGAAAAAAATCAAAATTAAGAAAAACCCTAATTTTAATTTAAAAATACAATTTTCAAAGGAAATTAAATAAATAATGATATCAAATATCAAATATATTCAAAAACAAGTTGTCAACTTTGAAAAATATTTTGAAAAATCATGTTTAATCACATGAAAACTTGGAATCTAATTGAATTTGAAAATTCAAGGTGGAAATCTCATTTAAAAATGTTTGAAAACAAATAAAAATAAAATTAATTACAAAATTTCAAGCTATATTAAATAAATAATATAAATTTGGTTTTTTTGTAGAATAAAATATTTCAACATTTTTTTGAATTTAAATAAAAAAATCAATAAAAAATAATTAAAAATGAAGGAGAAGTTAATTTTGAGATTAATTAAGAAAATAATGAAAAATAAGAAAAATAGCAAAAAATGAGAGGGAACGAAAAATGGTCTGGGTGGGTGTTGAACCCATGCCCTCTAACCAAACAAACACATGCTGCTACCACTGGGGTGGTGATACATCCGTGTATCAAAACCACCCCATATGCATATAAGGGTGACCTAATTTCTAGGTCAGGCCAAGGCAAATAACCAGATTTTGGGGTATTTGCAAGAAGGTCATAACTTCTTCTTTTCTCCATAAAAATGGAGGAAATTTAGATGGATCCTACCTAGAATTTCATGAGGAATCCAATGGCGGTCTTAGAATTTTCTAAAGATGCCTACATTTTAAAACCCGATAATGGTTTTAAAATAGGCCAAAATTTGCAAGTTCTATGCTACCACTTCATACAAGCAATAATGGCATGGTAAATTGGTTTAAACACAACACATATGATATGTATGACATGTTCATATTCAATGGACATCAAAGTAATGCATATTTTAAAGAGTTTAAATTGTTATGCACTTACCTCTGGAAGCTCCTTGTGCTAAATCTCAAGATGCTTGTGCCATAAGTAATTCAATGCCTTGGACACTCTTAATAAACCCCTTAGCAGCTTTTAGGATGATCAAAATCAACTGGAAAGCTCTAGAACAGAAATGGACTTCTTGCAAAAGTGGCAAAAGTGACCAAAATAGTAACTCCCTTAATTGGTGTTACAGTTGAGGGAAACTTTTTGGAACAATTTAAGAATGATATTTGGAGAGTATTTGAAGTGTTGTTTGGCTTTGAAAGTGATTGGATCAAGACATGACTTGAAAAATGCAGAAAAGTCAAAATTTGAGATTTTGGGGGTTGACATTTTGATTTTGGTGTTGTACAATGAGGATGAAGGTTTGAACACCTCCAAGGGATAGTTCATGAGCTGTTTGGATGGTTGTTTGAGGAATTTATGCTCTGGTTTTGAGAATTCCCAAGTGGCTCCTTTGAAACTTGAAAGTTAAGTAAGAGAGGGAGAGTGAGAAAACAAGGCTTTGGTATTGTTTTGGTGTACTTGAATTGATCAGAAATAACCTCTATTTATAGTAGAGCAACTTTGTTTTGGGAGCAATAGTGATTGGAGGATGGATCACTCCAATATCCATTGAACTTTGTCATGTAGCCAAAGTCTCCTCTATCCATTGACTTGGGTCAATCTTGCAGGCTATGAGTCTTCTGTTGCAGGGATAAGGCTTGACTCCTTTAGTGATCAATGACTCAGTCCATGCCACCTCAATGCATCTCTTGAATTCCTTGAAACAAAATTGGAGTTTTTGGATTTTCAACATTGAATTTCACATGCCAAGAAATAGGATTTTTGACTTGGTGGCTTTATGATCAGATCCCTCATCATTCAAGTTGATTTTGGACAGAAATGAAATGATGCAAGTGTCCAAAATTGGCTCAAGAAATCGTGGGAACCAAGTTATGTTTTCATGCCTTTGTGTGGGCACGGTGAAAAATGCCATTTTTGGAGGCTTATAACTCCTTGCTCAAGTTAAACCATGGGAGGCTCTTGTACTTTTTGGAAAGCCCCAATAACATACTTTAACTTTGATGTCCAACTTTTGTCTTGAATCATCTTGGATCATAATGAAAAATGGTCTCAAAGTTGGTGAAAATACAAAACAGATTATGTCCAAAATTTCACTAAGTGTTGGAAAAATGTCCATTTTCATATTTTTATGATTTTGATCAATCCATAACTCAAAATCCATGAGGATTTAGAATCTGTTGTAGTTGACAACCTTGAAGTATGTAATGAGAGCTTTCATTTGAGCTTTGGATGGGAGAAAAAGGTTGCTTCGGTCACAAGTTATGGTCTTGCAAAGTTGGGTATAAATCACTTTTTTTCATGACAGTGAAAATTCAAGTTTCTCAAGATTGTCCCTTTTGCAAGTAACCCTACTCTTCTTGATTTTTAATGATGGATGATGATCCAAACCATAATTTAACATTGTTTTTTACTTAAGGAAGCTGTGTTTGTCAATAAATTCAAAAAGTCAAACTTGATTTTTGGCACATTTGACTTTTTGTCAGATGAATTTCAAACCTTGTAATCCTCTATGAAATCAAGTCCTTGACCTAATTCAAACCTAATGGATGGATTCCATAGGTGTTATAGAGTGTCTTGAATCATGTCCCAAGGTTTGGGATCATGTCTTGGTCAAAAGTCAAAGGTACAATTGACTTTTCATCAGAAAACCCTAATTGGTCCAGATGAATTTGAATCCTTGTTTTTGCTTATGAACCAAGTTCTTTGAATCAATTCAAACTTGTAAATGGATCAATATAATATATTGGAGATCTTCAAAACATTCCTTGAGGTCTTGGCTCATGTCTTGCTCCAAAAGTCAACTTAGGGGTGAATTAGGTCAAGAAACCCTAATTCCTGATCTTTGATGAATGCATCCCCTAAGGCCACTTTGAACTTGTGATTGGGTCCATGAGGTCCCTTTAAGCTTATTGGATCATGTTTTGAAGTATTGGCTCATGCCCAGATGAAAATTTCTCTCTGAAGGCCTTATCGACCAAAACCCTAATTTGGTGATACTGATGATCTTGAGGCTTGATCAACTTGAGAGGTTGTACTCTTGTGCTTGATTCTTGATGTGGGAGACCTCTTTATCCTTTATAGATGTTTGAGAGGTTTGACAAGTAGAGGATCATGTCCATTCTTGATTGATCTTTTGTATGAGTACTCTGAGAGGGCTCAAAACCCTAATTCTTGGTTGAAGTGAATGCTTAACAATCTTTGAGAGGATTGATGAGGCATGAAGGTACATCCATAATGTGGTGATGATTTGCACAATGATGGGAAATTTTATGGTCAAAATTATTTAGGGTATGACAATGATCACATCATAACATCAACATCAAACTTCATCATAACAACAACATCAAACTTTATCAATTCAACATCTCAACAACATTATCATAATAGTATAAACATAGCAACATCATTATCACATAATATTGGCACAACAATACAACGATTCATTATCCGAACATGTAAACTAACACTTCATCAAAACAATAGGCATAGAAATAATATTTAAACATTTCACTTATTACTACTATGCTATAGCTTTGAGCGTAGCTTTCTAACACTTCAAACGGCTCGTCAATTGGATACACAGTTAAGAAGATATAACAAAAATCGTCGGAAGATAAACATGTTTCAAGTTCAACATTTCTTTCAACTATCAAAAGCAACAACTAATTATCATGATCAGCCTCTGGAAGTAATTTCATTGGATAGTAATTTGTGTTAGCCTTCTAACGCTTCGAACGAAACTCAATTTGGAATTACGGTTCAAAAGTTATGGCCAAAACAATTTCACTGTACAAAACTAGGGACCTACTACGGCCGCCCGTAGGGGGCTGCTACGGCCACCCGTAGCACCTGCTATAGGCCGTAGCAGAGCCCAAAAAACCCCTATTTTCTTACCATTTTGTGCGATCTCTCCTATTTTTTCAGCCTTGCAACAGACCCCAAACCCCATATTTTGACCTCCAACAACCCTAAAACATATCATAACATATAACACATCATCCAAGGGGATTAAACACATATTATTCATCAATTTCTCAAGCATAGATTCATAATTATATCAATTTTTTCTACTATCTAATCATTTTAAAATCACTTATTATGGTATATTATCAAATATTAATAACAATTCATAACCATTGCACCAATTCATCAAGGATCGACATTGCAACAAGTCAAAATCAACAATTTTGCCATACTTTTCATCATACTTTTATCAATTCATCATACAAGACAAAACTTAAATCTATCTTAACCATCTATCAATCATAATAAACCAAGATTACACCATTTACCTCGATTCCTAGCGATTGACTCTCTTCCTTTGTGTTCTACCGAGTTCTCCTCTTGGTTCTCTGTAAGCCCTAGCCTTTCTTCCATTCTTCTCAAATGTTACGATCGTACATAATGAATTCTCTTTCCTTGTTTTACTTGTTTAAACCTAGGACCCTTTCTATGGCTTGCCTCTCATGCACTCACTTATTCCCCACAACATTACCATCATGCCATCATTCTCCTTTTCACCTTAATATCTATATTATTATTATTCCAAATAATATAAACTAAATTATTTAAATCTAAATAATTCTACTTCTCACCCAATATTCCTCTTATTTCCCCACAACACATCAACATACATCATCTAAATAAATCAAAATTCACAAATAATCACAAATAATCATTTAGATAAATAATTTTAATTTTTTGGGGTGTTACAACTCTCCTCCACTTAAAGAATTTTCGTCCCCGAAAATAACCTGAGAAAAACAGAGTCGGATAGGACTCTCTCATCTGATCCTCACACTCCCAAGTCATACTTCCACTAGCTGGTCCACCCCACAATACCTTCACCAAGGCAATCTCTTTACCCTGCAACTGCTTCACTTCCCAACCATCTATCTACACGGGTGATGGTTCAACAGTCAGGTTATCTCTCACCTGCACATCATCCATTTGGATCACATACGATGGATTCGGAATGTATCTCCTCAACTGAGACACATGAAACACATCATGAAAATTCGCAAGTGATAGCGGCAAAGAAATCTAACAGGCCACCTCTCCTATCCTCTGCAAAATCTGATACGAACCAACAAAACGTGGTGTGAGCTTTCTAGACTTCAAAGCTTGACCAACACCAGTTACCGGAGTAACCTTCAAAAACAGATGATCTCCCTCTTGGAACTGAAGTGTTTTCCTCCTCTTATCATGATAACTCTTCTGCTGACTCTGCAAAGCTCTCATCCTATCTTGGATCATCTTGATCTTCTCAGTCGTCTCCTGTACAATCTCAGGTCCGATTACAACACTATTGTCTGACTCATACCAACACCATGGAGTTCTACATCTCCTACCATACAACGCTTCATATGGTGCCATTCCAATACTAGCATGAAAATTGTTGTTGTACATAAAGTTAATCAATGACAAGTGGCTATCCCAAGATCCTCCTTGGTCCAACATACAAGCCCTTAGCAAATCCTCCAAAGACTGGATGGTCCTCTCTGTCTGACCGTCCCTTTGCGGATGATATGCAGAACTCAACCTCAACTTTGTACCCAAGGCATTCTGCAAACTTCCCCAAAACCTCGACGTAAATCTCGGATCTCTATCTGGCACCATGCTCGAGGGTATCCCCGTGCAACTTCATAATTTACCCAATGTACGTCTCAGCTAACTTCTATATAGAATGATTAATCTTCATTGCTAAGTAATGAGCCGACTTAGTCAATCTATCCACAATACCCCAAATCGAATCATTCCCTTTCACAGTCTTCGGCAAACCCGACACAAAATCCATAGAAATACTATTCCACTTCCATTATGGAATATTCAATGGTTGCATTAAACCCAAAGGCTTCTGATGTTCAATCTTTGACTTCCCACAAGTCAAACATGCGTAAACAAATTCAACAATATCTTTCTTCATACCTGGCCACCAAAATAACTTCTTCCAATCCTGATACATCTTCCTAGCACCAAGATGAATACTCAACCTACTTTGATGTCCTTCTTCAAGAATACTCTTCTTAGTTTCCGGAACATCTGGAATTCACACTCTATATCTAAACCTCATCACACCATTCTCATCAACTCGGAATTCACCTTCATTACCTTGGTTAATCAAGATCAACTGATCAACCAACCTCAAATCAAATTTCTGACCTCCTTTGATTTCTTCAAGAATGCCACTAGTCAGTTTCCATACCCAACTTCTCACTGTTAGGTGTTTCCTCGCATACTAAACTCATGTCTCTAAATTTCTCGATCAATTCCAACTCTCTCACCATAAACATCGACATATGCAAGGACTTCCTACTCAAAGCATTAGCTACCACATTTGCTCTACCAGTATGGTAACTCAAATCAAAATCATAATCTTTCAGAAGTTCAAGCCACATTCTCTGCCTCATATTCAACTCTTTCTAATCGAACAAATACTTCAGACACGTATGATCACTAAAAACCTCAAATTTAGAGCCAAAAAGATAATGTCTCCAAATTTTCAACATGAACACTACAACTGCCAATTCTAAGTCATGCGTAGGATAATTCCTTTCATGAATTTTCAATTGTCTAGAAGCATAAGCAACGACCTGACCATTCTGCATCAGTACCCCACCAAGACCCATCTTCGACGCATCACAATATACTATAAAAGACTAACTCGGATTAGGCAAAACCAATACTGGAGCAGTCATCAACTTCTTCTTCAATTCCACAAAACTTTCTTCACACGCAACATCCCACACATAAGCTTAACCCTTTCGAGTCAACTGATTCAAAGGTAATGCCAACTTCGAAAAACCCTCAATAAACTTGCGATAATAACCAGCCAAACCAAGAAAACTTTGAATCTCAGTAGCCAGCTTTGGATTTTCCCATTACAACACAACATCAACTTTAGAAGGATCCACAGATATTCCACCACTAGATATCACAAGGCCAAGGAAACTCGCTTCCTTCAACCAGAACTCACATTTTGGCAGTTTTGCATACAACTTCTTCCCTTTCAACACTTGCAACACAGTTTGCAAATGCTCAACATGTTCTCCTTCTGATTTAGAGTAGTTCAGAATATCATCAATGAAGACCACAACAAACTTATCCAAATAATCATGAAAAATATGATTCATATACTCCATGAACACACTCGGTGCATTGGAGACACCAAATGGCATTCACCAAGTACTCATAGTGTCCATACCGAGTCTTGAAAGCCGCCCTCTGAGTATCATCTGGTTTAACTCAAATCTGATGATAACCAGACCTCAAGTTTATCTTCTTGAAAACACAGGCACCAACCAACTGATCCATCAGGTCATCGATTCTCAGAAGTGGATACTTATTCTTGATAGTCACCTTATTCAACTGCCTTAGTCAACACATAACCTCATACTTCCATCCTTCTTCTTAATCAACAACAGAGGTGCATCCCACAGAGAAACACTTGGTCGAACAAACCTCTTCTCAAGTAATTCTTCCAACTATTTCTTCAATTCACACGAATCTGAAGCATACATTTTGTATGGAGTCATTGACATCGGACTCGTATCAAGTACTAGGTCGATAGCAATTTCCACTTCACGCTATGGCGGCAAATCACTTATGTCGTCTGGAAATACATCTGGAAATTCACAAAAAATAGGTAATTCAACACTTGTAACTTCATGATCAACTTGAAATGATTCAAACATTACAAACATCAAGGCTTTATCTTCTAGAAGATCATCCACTTGCTTAGCAGACAACAACATCAACTCTCTACTATCATGAAACTCAGATCCACACTCTGGAGGCAAGTCACAATTATCTTCAGGAAAAGCATCAGGAATTACACACCACTAGCATATCTCTAGCCGTCAAATTGTTGTCTACTCCCTAAGAAGCAACCATCAATAATACTTGATCGTTCTCCCTCAGAGACATCCCAACTTAACTAACGGACAAGAAACTCGAGGGTGTCACACTTCATAGAAAACATTCATAATAATCATCCTGCTCCGTGACACGGGTTACAACATTTATAACATCATTTCTTTTATAACTTCAACACATAAATTGAACTTCGCAGCGGAATCATAATTATAAAATAAACTTCATTCATCTTCATAATACCAAAATATCTTAGTCTCATCAAAAGTTGAAATTTAAATCAATTTAACATCTCAAACCCATGAAATATGTTAACAAAAATAACATATCATCTGAATTGGAATTACAATAGTTCGACATCTTCAAAATCCTCATAAAATATGTTAGTCAAGGAAATAAGCCATTCGCATAACTAGCGTTCCCAACCCGGTGTTACATATCAGAGCAAGACACCTTCTAATTAACGAAAACTAATAAAGTACTCCAAAGCTATCTTCAACGCTTCTACAAGCTACTCCAGAGCATCTGTGCGTTATCCACGTGGAGGCAACATTCAAACAGTAAGGGTGAGTAATCACAATTCATTATGAAAGATATAAGGAAAAGACTTAGCAATAACATCATCATATTAACACATATCATTTATAAAAAAATCATACTCACACCTACGCACCATAATAGCACTTATACATCTTTCGTCATAAAACATCATATAATCACATAGTCTCAAATATCATCATATCATATCTTATCAACAAAACTCAGGCAAATGCCACATATTAACAACATAGCAACATAGATAATATATAATACAATTAGACTCACATCCTGACTCAATGCTTATGCATGTGGTACTAATTTTTGTGAATACTCAGGTTCACTGTTCTGATCCCCACCTCATAGGATCAGAACCACTCACTGATCCATCACCTCCGGAATCAGCTACCGGCCTAATTCATACAATGGGATTTTAAGCTCACCAATAATGGATCATTGTCCTTAAATGTATGCAATGCGACTATTTATGTATACCACAATGAAAACATCATTGTGTATAATAACCCACCACCATGGTTATTGTACACCACCCAAATTGGCCAATAAGCATAAAATATAGTTCATATAACATATATATCTTTTATGCAATCACAACAACTCAAAATAATCACATCATAACATCAACATCAAACTTCATCATAACAACAACACCAAACTTCATCAATTCAACATCTCAACAACATCATCATAATAGCATCAACATAGCAGCATCATTATCACATAATATTAGCGCAACAATACAACGATTCATTATCCGAACATTTAAACTAACACTTCATCAATACAGTAGGCATAGAAATAATATTTAAACATTTCACTAATTACTACTATGTTATAGCTTTGAGCGTTAGCTTTTTAACACTTCAAATGGCTCGTCAATTGGATACACGGTTAAGAAGATATAACAAAAATCGTCGAAAGATAAACAAGTTTCATGTTCAACATTTCTTTCAACTATCAAAAGCATCAAATAATTATCATGATCAGTCTCTTGAAGTAATTTCATTGGATAGTAATTCGCGTTAGCATTCTAATGCTTCAAACAAAACTCGATTTGGACTTACGGTTCAAAAGTTATGGCTAAAACTTTCACAGTACAAAACCAGGGACCTATGACGGCCGCCCATAGCACGCCTTCACCAAAAACTCACTTTGGGCATGTTTCTGGTGCCACAGTCCAGGGGGCTACTACTGCCACCCGTAGCACCTGCTACAGGCCGTAGCAGAGCCCAGAAAACCCACATTTCCTCTCAATTTTGTGTGATCTTTCCTATTTTTCAACCATGCAACAGATCTCAAACCCCATATTTTGACCTCCAATAACCCCAAAACATATCATAACATATATCACATCATCCAAGGGGATTAAGCACATATTATTCATCAATTTCTCAATCATAGTTCATAATTATATCAATTTTTCTGCTATCAAATCATTCTAAAATCACTTATTATGGTATAGTATCAAATATTAACAACAGTTCATAACCATTGCACCAATTCATCAAGGATCGACATTGCAACAAATCAACATCAACAATTTCGCCATACTTTTCATCATACTTTTATCAATTCATCATACAAGACAAAACATACATCTATTTTAACCATCTATCGATCATAATAAACCAGGATTACACCCCTTACCTCGATTCCTAGCGATTGACTCTATTCCTTTGTGTTCTACCGAGTTCTCCTCTTGGTTCTCTATAAGCCCTCGCCTTTCTTCCGTTCTTCTCAAAAGTTACGATCGTACAAAATGAATTCTCTTTCCTTGTTTTACTTGTTTAACCCTAGGACCCCTTCTATGGCTTGTCTCTCATGCTCTCACTTATTCCCCACAACATTACCATCATGCCTTGATTCTCCTTTTTCACCTTAATATCTATATTATTATTATTATTATTATTATTATTATTATTATTATTATTATTATTATTATTATTATTATTATTATTATTGTTATAATAATTCCAAATAATATAAACTAAATTATTTAAATCTAAATAATTCTACTCCTCGCCCAATATTCCTCTTGTTTCCCCATAACACATCAACATACATCATATAAATAAATCAAAATTCACAAATAATCATTTAGATAAATAATTCTAAATTTTTGGGGTCTTACACATACCTTACGAAAATTTTACCCAATACCCCTACAATTATACCCATACCCCTACATTTTTAAAAAAATGCCAATTCTATCCCTGGTTAATTTTAATTATTTTATTATTTTATTATTTTTTACTTTTACTGTTCATTGTCAGACGTGTGTCAGAGATAAAAAAATTTACCTCATTTTGTTCGTTCCGGAACACATACAGAATGACTTCCGGTAAGCAAATTTCCACACCGGAAGACTTTTGATAAGAGTTTCGGTGAATTAAATAGTACGTACCGGAAGACTTGTTAAAAGACTTCCGGTTTATAGACTTAGTTTTGTGTCACCGGAACACTATCACCAAGTCTTCCGGTTTGTTTTAAATGTGTTCCGGAAAACTTGTTGTGAGTCTTCCGGTTTGTTTAATTTGTTCACCGGAACACTTCAAGTAAGTCTTCCGGTTTGTTTTCTTAATTTTTTTTTAATGTAGGTAAAGAAATTCCTCTGCAAATAAGCGATAAAGATCAAATATGTGTAGATACGTCTGATGCTTTTTCAACTAATCAAAGATTTGGTACACGTGAAGAGGTGATAAGATGGATTAAAGAGATCGGAATTCAGAATAAAGTAACAGTTATCATCACTCGTTCAGATATTGAAACAGGCAAGAGAGGAAGAAGTAACAAATTAATATTTGGTTGTGATAAAGGTGGGAAACACAAGGATAGTCGTAGTGGAACCCAAAGTGCAACGAAAAAATGTGGATGCCCATTTAAAATCAGGTCGACTCCGGCGAAAGATGGGTCTGGATGGAAGGTTGATGTAAAATGTGGAGTTCATAACCATGGTCTGCCTGATACATTAGAAGGTCACGCATTTGTCGGTAGGTTGACAGCTGATTAGAAGCAACATGTTGTTGATTTGACAAAGCGAAAGGTTCCACCTAGACATATATTGCTTTCCTTGCAAGAGCAAGATCCAGATAATGTCACTCGGATAACACAAATATACAAGCAGAAGAGTACGATCGAAAAAGAGATCAGAGGTCCTAGAAGTGAGATACAACATTTGTTTAAGCTTATTAAAGGTGCAGGTTATGTTTATTGGTGTAGAAAAAGAGACGACTCTGAAGTTATTAGAGATATATTTTGGGCTCATCCAGATTCAGTTAAGTTGTTAAATATTTTTCCTATTGTGTTAGTTATGGACAGCACTTACAAGACAAATAAATATAGGCAACCGCTGTTTGAAATTGTTGGCATGACATCAACCGAGTTGACTTTTGTTGTCGCATTTGCGTATATTGAGTCAGAGCAGACTGAGACATTTTGTTGGGTATTAGATAAGCTTAAACAATTGTTTGTGAAGAAAGATTTGTGTCCACAAGTGATTGTGACAGATAGAGATCTTGCCTTGATGAAAGCCATTGAAACTGTGTTTCCAAGGTCGACCAATTTGCTATGTCGATTTCATATTAACAAAAATGTTGGTGCAAAACGGAAATAATACGTGGCTCGTGAAAAGCAAGAGACAATTGACCAATTATGGACTGAAGTTGTATGGGCTAGTGATGAGATTGAGTATGATCAACGGTTGAAGCTACTTGAGCAGGCGTGTGTTGAATGTAATGAATTTATTGATTATGTGAAGGACACATGGTTGACACCACATAGACAAAGATTTGTTGGAGCATGGATTGATCAAGTGCTACATTTGGGTAACATGACGACTAATAGGTATGTATTTTTTTTAAGTATTTCTAAATTGTATGTTTTTTTAAGTATTTCTAAATTTTATGTTTTTTTTTGTATTTTTGTATTTTTAATATGTATTATTTTTTAGGGTTGAGTCTGCTCATTGGAAGTTAAAGTATATGTTGGGGAACAGTATTGGTGACATGGTCAAATGTTGGGAGGTTATGAATGACAACTTAAAGTTACAGCTGGGCAACATTAGAGCTTCTTTTCAAAAGAGTTTTTATGAAGTTGAGCATGCCCACGTAGGTCCGTTTTACAATAGCTTACGGGGTTCAGTGTCTCGAGCTGCATTGAGACGCATTGCTAAAGAGTTAACACGGGTTGATTATGTAGGAACTAACAAGGAAATATGTCGTTGTACTCTTAGAACAACCTATGGATTACCTTGTGCTCGTGAGTTGACAGGATATAGAATTGGTGGTATATCGATACCAATAGATGTTGTGCATGTACATTGGAAGAAACTAAGTATGGAAGGTAAGTTGGAGGAAGACGTAGATGATGGATCAGAGGTTGATATGAGTAGGGCAATAGACGAGTTATGGAAAAGGTTTAGGTCACTAGATATTGTTGGGAAAAGGGCATTAAGAAGTAGGGTTTTTGAACTTGCCTTTCCCACAATGACTTCTTTGTGTCCACCACCTGAGAAAATAAAAACCAAAGGGGGGGTCAAGAAGAAAGGCAAAAAACCAGTAGGGTATGATGTTTATAGGGACCCTTCGTATCATGAGTATGTTGATCAAGCATCTCAATCTTCACAGAAATAATCTCAACCATCACAAACTTCAAAGAAGTTGAAATTATCACAATCTTCAGAGAAGAAATCTCAGGCATCACAGGCTTCGAAGAAGTTGAAAATATCAAAATCTTCACAGTCATCTAAGCAGTTCATCCTTCAGTTTCCTAATCACATCAGGTCGTATATTGATGATGTAGTTAATGTTGTATCAGATGGTAATTGTGGATTTAGAGTCATTGCTTCATTGCATGGATATGGTGAAGATGGTTGGCCAATGGTTCGTCGAGACTTGGGGTTGGAAATAATACATAACGAAAGATCAAGTTTGTATGCCAATTTATTTGGTGAACGGTTAGCAGGAGTGAGAGAATCTTTGATGATAGAGGCATTTGGTCCTCAACCACCACAGAAATGGTTGACTCTACCAGATATGGGTTACTTGATAGCGAATCGTTATAATGTTGTACTTGTCTGTTTAGGGTTTGAATGCTTGACTTTCTTCCCTATGACAACCTCATTTTCACCAAATGTATCCTTTTATTGCATTGGTTTTGTAAACGGGAATCACTGGGTTCAGGTACTTAGTTATTTTTACTTAGTTTTTTTAGTTAATGTGACTAACCAAATATCTTAGTTATTTTTACTTGACTTTTTTATTTTATTTTTTTGTTCAGGTAAACATGAAAGAAGGGTTTCCATTACCACCAGTGACAGTAGATTGGAAGAAGTTTCGTTCTACAGAAGCAACATCTTGGATGATAGGATTTGCAGCACGTCTACAACATTGGCAACAACTTACGCCCATATTACCAACACATTATAAATATAAATTATGTTATTCATTTCTTATTTCAAGTTATTCATTTTAAAGCTAAACAATAGATGCTGTGATTAACAAGTTATTCATTTTTAAGGTTAATACAATAAAGTCTAAAGGTTAATACAATAGAGTCTAAAGGTTAATACATAAGCATAAACATAAGTGACATAGTCTAAATAAACATAAACATAAATATAAGTCAATGATCACGAGCAATCTGTAAAGCCTCGAACAATTTAGCAAACTGTGGATCATCCTCTTCAGCACCAGCTCGCTGAAGATAACGATGAATCAATGAAGAAACACGAGCCCAGCTAGGATCAGATGGTCCTGCGTCGTAAACGGGAACTGACACCTCTCTTGGCGCGTCACGACGGGGCGGTATGAGACAAGGATGCGAAACACGATAATACCACTGAAGATATCCATCAACTGTCTCAAATGGGGTGGTGGCTAGTGCTGTCAGACGAATCACATCTGCAACACTCTGATGGTAACTAATACACTCAACATCAATATCACCAGCCATCGTAGGATCAAGAGGTGGAGGTGGAACATACTGCCTATATCCAAACTGACGCAACACTCTGTCAGGCAAGTATGGCAAAATAATGTCACCCCATCTCAGACACCCCCTATACAGACACAACTCATCAAACTGCCGCAATGCTCTATGGTCCTCAAACGGGCGCCATATGACATCGTCAGGTGTCAGCTCATTCAGAATAGGTCGCAAGTCATCCACCTTTGGGGCACCTTGCTTATAGGACCATCTCATCACTCGAGGGAGACCAAAATTAGTAGCTGGTGTCCAATTCTCTCCTTTTCTTCCAAGTCCTGGGAAATACTCATGAATCCAGCACTGTTACAAAATAAATACTATTAGTTAATCTAAAATAATTAATTATAACATAATAAACTAGAAAAATAAAATTATTATACTTAATAAAATTAATTACATGAAAATAAACTCAATTAAAATAAATACCTGTAGGAGAGTCGGATAACCACCGAGCTGCTTACAACTGAACATGGAAGCATCTCCGAGATGTCTATAAAGGGTAGCCAATGCAGCTGCTCCCCAACTGTATCTGGATAAGGCCCCCAAGTCCATAAATAGCGCAAGGTATCGTGCCTCCACAAGCGTAAATGTCTTATCCGCAAAAATGGTACAACCCACTAACATCAACAAATATGCTCTAGTCGCTAATGTCCAGTTAGAAGCGACTTTGTGCTCGACGAATAGATCGTATAACCACTCCAGCTTATAATAAGAACCTCTGCATGCACGGACATGTTTCTGTGCCTCTCTCCATGAAACTCCCAAGTAATCAACTGCCCAATTAACAACAAGCCCTTTGCTGATATCTTGAGGGCTCCAAAATACTCCCCTGATGGGCAAGTGAAGCAGACAAGAGACGTCATCCAGAGTAATCGTCATCTCACCAAACGGCATGTGAAATGAAGATGTCTCTATATGCCATCTCTCCACAAATGCAGATACCAGGTTCGTATCTATCTTCGACATACTGGTCCTATGAAGTGAAGCTAAACCAGAGTGAGCTATCAAATTCTCCATCTCTCTAGGAAGAAGCTGTGGAACCCTCTGAGCCAGCTTCAACCCATGACCTGCTACCTTCAGCTCTTTCTTCGAACCCCTCTCCTTAAAACAATTAAACGTAAATATATTATAAATTACAACATAACAATTCAACTTTTATTCAATATCAAATAATAGTAGTTTATTTACCTCACCGAACCATATACGTCTAGCAACATGATGTTCGTACGTTACCAAAAGAGAGGTATCGTACGGTCCTCCTGGATATCCAACGGGTTGCGCTGCTGAAGCAGATGCACCAGTATGCTCTTCCTCATCCACCCGTGATGATTCGCCCCGTCCTAGCCCACGCCTAGGGATCAAACCGTCTCTGCCTCGTGTGCGCACCACTATCAAAATAAAAACATAAATATCAAATATTAAAAAAATAAATAAATAAATAGCGTTCCGGAACACTTTAGTAAAGAGTTCTGGTTTGACATGTTTTGGAAGCGTTCCGGAACACTTCGCTAAAGAGTTCCGGAAAGCAAACTCATAAACTAGATGAACCGGAAGACTTCTTCCATGACTTCCGGAACAAAAAAGACCACCGGAAGACTTACTTGATGTGTTTCGGTAATATAAAGTGCACCGGATGACTTTTGTTATGTGTTCCGGAAATGAAAATGTGAACCGGAAGAGTTTGTAAAAGTGTTCCGGAATGCAATACTTGTAAATCTTCTCCGGATGACTTAAACGTGTGGAAACTGGAAAATGAAAAAAAAATCTAACTTTTAACTATTTATACAAGGGTATTTTGGTCATAAATTTTTTTTGGTAGGGGTATAGGTATAATTGTAGGGGTAAGGGGTAAAATTTTCATACCTTACATTCACAGTTTCCTTTCATAAATGTTGATTCCAAATCTATTTGTGATGTTATTCATTTTGCCAAACAAAGAAAATTTCCTTATTCAAACAAATCTAGCAGAACTTTACTTTCTTTTGATCTCATACACTTTGATATTTGGGGACCAATTATTGTCCCATGTATCCATGGACACACATTTTTTTAACTTCGATAGGAAATTGTAGCATATTTCCATGGTTAACTCTTATGAAACATAAAGGTGAATGTAGACAACATGTGATAAATTTCATAAACTTCATTTTGACCCAACATAACCACAAAGTTAAGGCCATCAGAACTGATAATGGCCCCGAATTTAAAATCCCTTCTTTCTATAGTTCTCATGGAATTATCCATCAAACAAGTTGTGTGGAATGCCCACAACAAATGGTTGTGTTGAAAGGAAACATCAACAAATTTTGAATATTGCATGAGCCATTTGTAACGCCCCATTTTGTCCGATTTATTTAATCGAGTCGATTTAATTATTTTCATTTTATATTATTTTATTCTTGACTTTTATTTGACAATATATTATTTTTCATCGTTATTATGTTTTATCGCGTTTTGAGAGCGTTTGCGAGATATTTGAGCTGAGGGGTAAATGGTTATTTTGGAGGTTAGATATTTTTTAGAAATAGATATTTTTATATAAGTAGAAATAGAGGGGAAAGAAAAAGAGAAAAGAAAGAGAAAGGAAAGAAATGAAGAGGAAGGAAAAGAGGAGAAGAGGAAATCTTCAATACTCTGTTTCAAGCGCGATTAATCGGGTAAGGGTGAGAAGTTTCGATTATATCTTGCTTGTATATGTATATGTATGTATTTGTTTGAATGTTTGGTTGAAAAATATATGTTTTCCACTTGATTTGAATTGTGATCATTTCAATAGAATTGATGTTTTCACGGTTGGAAATCGATATGAATCACGTAGTATGATGGTATTATGTGTATGAACATTGTTGATACTTGTTTTGATTGATTGCAAATGTTTTGGTTGGAGAAAGTTGGATTTTGGGGGTTTGAAACCGTGTAACCCGCAGTAGAAAAATTCGGGTTCTGATGCGATTTGCCAGGCAAATTAGTTCTCTCCACTAGTTTGCCAGGCGAAGTGCTGGCGAAGAGGGATTCGCCAGACGAAATCATAAGTCGCCAGGCAAAAACGGGGAGACACAAATGTGTTAGCTACTGGAACTCTTGGGTTTTTTCTAAAATTATGGTTCGCCACTAGTTCTCCAGGCGAAGTGCTGGCGAAGGGGGATTCGCTAGGCGAAATCCTAAGTCGCCAAGCGAATCTGGCAGTTTTTCAATAAATTATTTTCTTTGAAAATCCATAACTTTTGATCCGTAACTCGGATCGAGACATTCTTAGTACCGTTGGAAAGCTAATGAGATGTTCTTTCTTATAAAAATGGTTTTGAGATTAGTGGCCGATTAAATTGTGTCGGGAATTTGGGAACGTGTCGTTTTATCGACTTTTATCGTCGTAATTGTGTGCGATTGATGTGTTATCATGCGATATGCTTTTGATATATAACGTATAGCTTGTGTGCTGTTATATGATGTGAATGCATGTGATGAGAGGTTGTGATGATGGTTTGTGGTCTTATGGCAAAAATACTTTGTTGAATTGAATACAAATGTATGGTATTAATGTATGTTGTTGTGGGTAGCCTTTGTGGCATGAATCCTAGTGTTGTGAGTATCATTGTATGATGACAGGATAGTTGTGGTTGATGGTGAGTAATTCTTGATGTGAATTGATATGAGTGTATATGCTAAAATTCTAATTATCGTGGTTTGTAGATTATGATGAAATGCATTGTTTATGTGAAATTCAATGTGTGTTATTTGGTGGCCTTATGGCAAGTAAAGGCATTGTTTGAATTGATTTCCAATGCATGAATAATGATGATGAGATAATCCATATTGTTGATTTGTGAATGTGCATTTGATTGTCATGAGTCGTTGATATGACATGCATCATGATATGCACCTTGTGATGTCGTGTGCCCTTGTGGGGTGTGAGCGACGAAACGATTCCAGAGGGAATCTACTGTAACGGTCGTGTGCCTTATACAAAGAGGACCTAAAGGTGTGCCTTATATAAAGAGTACCTAAAGCGATCGGATCGTGTGCCTTATACAAAGAGGACCTAAAGCGATCCATAAACGTCGTGTGCCTTATACAAAGAGGACCTAAAGCAATGGGGAACATCGTTTGCCTAACGGGGAGTTACACTAAGTAACAAGCGATGATTCCAATTATTCCTGAGTGAATTAATGATGATGAGAATGATGGATGGAATGGTACCGCGTGTATAGAGTCGTTGTGTCGGTCTCTGTGCATTTGCATAAATCATGAATGGATTGATTATGTGTGGGAAATTGTGAATGGATTGATTATGTGTTGAGCTCGTTATAGCATTGGTGATTTGATATGCATTCGTGATAAATGCATTGGTTATGGATGATATGTTTTATGTATAGACATATGCTATATATGAATATATGTGATGTGGTGGTGTGTTTCCATATGTCATAACTTTGGTATGCCTTATGTGTGAATATGTGATTATGTTGGTATAATTGATATATGTTATGTGGTTGGATTATTAGAAATATGTTATGTATATGTGGCATGCTATATGTATTAGTATGTGATGCTTGTGGTGAGAATAATTATGCATGTGAATTTATATGTGTTTGCATATTATTATGTAAACTTGATTTAGTTGTTATTTCTCACCTTTCTGTTGTGGTTTGATGCCCTATGAGGCAATTGCAAATTAGTATCTTGGAGGCTTTTGTGAAGATTAGTTCTCCATCCTTTTGTCGGTCTGTCTGCTCTGATACGTAACACGGAAGTCGGGGAACGCTTTTGTTATATATGTGTACATTTGTTGGATCTATTTTGTATTACCTTTGTATGAATATTTTGATGTTATAAAACAATTTATTTTGTAAAACAAGTCAGTTATGGATCTTTCCGCTTTATTCCATAATTGAACTTTCCTTTTGTTGGAAAAATTTCCCCTTTTATGTTTATTCCATTTTGTGTTATGTATCAAATTTATGAGCAGGGATTGTGTTTTCTTTCTTTAAATGTGGCATCCTTGTTTCTGTCTAAGAATAAATATTTATTCACTCTGATTTATTTATGTATTATTTATCTGCGATGGGAATTGGGGTGTTACACCATTCTTTTTCAATCCAATCTACCAACACCATATTTGTCTTATGCAGTGATACATGCTTCATTCATTATGAACCAAATCCCTAGTCCTATTCTTGAAAATAAATCTCCTTACTTCATTATGACTCAGCAAAATCCTAACATGCATGATCTAGAAGTTTTTGGATCTCTTGTATTTGCCTCTACTTTACAAGAAAATAGAACTAAGCTTGCCCCTAGAGAAAAAAATTGTGTTTTCCTTGGCTACGATATTGGTATGAAGGGTACAATCCTATTAGATATAAACAACAAAGAAATATTTGTTTCAAGGAATCACGTACACCATGAACACATCTTACCTTACCAATCTCATTATTCTCCATCAAATTGGACTTACCATACAAAATTTGATCATTACACTACACCAGAACTTACCAACCTTAATAAAACACCTCAATCCACTATAAATAATTATATATTTCTCACTGACTATTCCACTACACTTGAACCCGAACCTGAAATTTCACTTATTAACACTGTCCATTCCACTGAAACTAAAACTGAACATAAGACCACATCATATACTGAATCCCAACCAAAATTTCTAAACAATCCAAAAGGTTACACTAGACCTATTAGACAAAATCATCCATCATATTTACATGACCATGTCCGCAATTCTTCTTCAAGCCACAAGGAATTATCATCTTCATGTACTATATATCCCATTGCATCATTTCATTCCTTTGCTCATTTGTCCTAATCTCAAAAAGAATTTGTTATGTCTATCACTAATTATTTTGACCCTAAGACATACTTAGAAGCATGTAAAGATGATCGTTGGTTGATAGCCATGGAAAATGGGTTAGATGCATTAGCTACAAATAGCACTTGGCAACTAGTTGATAAACCATCACATATGAAGCCTATTGGTAGCAAGTGGGTCTATAAGGTGAAACATAAATTCGATGGCTCTATTGAGAGATACAAAGCTAGGCTGGTGGCTAAAGACTACAATCAAATAAAAGTGATGGATTTCTTTGATACTTCCTCTCATGTAGAAAGACTACAAGAAGGTGTTTACATCAATGTTCCTGATGGTGTCTAAGAAAATCCAAACTAGGTTTGTAAAATACAAAAGATTTTGTATGGTTTGAAATAAGCCAACAGAAAATGGTATGAAAAACTAACTCAACTTCTTATACAAGAAGGTTATCATCAATCCACATCTAATTACTCCTTGTTTATTCTCACACATGGAAGTATTTTCACTTCCCTCTTAATGTATGTTGATGATATCATCATAGCAGGCGCCTCTTATGAAGAATTCAATAGAATCAAAAACATCATAGACAAAAAGTTCAAAGTCAATGACCTTTGTATACTCAAGTACTTTCTAGGATTAGAAGTGGCACATTCAAAGACAAGTATCTTCATTTCTCAGAGGAAATATTTCCTTGATATTCTTGAGTCATCTGGACTCCTTGGATCAAAATCATCGAGCACTTCTCTTGATCCTTCCACTAAGCTTCATCAAGATGATACTCAAACTCTTGAAGAAATTTCAGCTTATAGAAGGCTCACTGGGAAGCTTGTATATCTGAATACCACTATACTTTACATTGTTTAAGCAACCCAACAACTAAGCCAGTTCCTAAATTTTCCAAACATCACTCATTTTAAAGTAGCCTGCAAAATTATTCAATACTTAAAACAAAGTCCTGGTAAAGGTTTTATGTTCCCTAGAAGTTCTGATGCACAAATCAGAGGATATGTTAATGCAGACTGGGCAAATTGCTATTATTCAAGAAGAACAACC
Source organism: Lathyrus tuberosus (assembly GCA_022829125.1). Taxonomy (NCBI): domain Eukaryota; kingdom Viridiplantae; phylum Streptophyta; class Magnoliopsida; order Fabales; family Fabaceae; genus Lathyrus; species Lathyrus tuberosus. The sequence continues at coordinate 4,614,310 of JALAZF010000084.1, forward strand.
ACTGGTTTAATTTTCTTCCTATGAAACTCACTAGTGTTATAGAGGTTAAAGAAGCAACCAACCATTTCAAGTTCATCTTCATAAGAAAAAATTGAGCATTGGCATCTGCAACATGTGAGCTGCAATGGCTCTTTTTATCTTTTGAAAGATTTAGGAATCAATAGCAGTAAGCAGCCTGTGGTATATTGTGATTTTCAAAGTGTCATTCAAATTGCTTCAAATCTAGTTTTTCACAAAAGAACAAAACACTTGGAGATAGATGGTCACTTTGTAAGAGAGAAGGTTTAAAGGAATGTGCTCAATTTTCTACCAATCTCTACTTAAGAATAGATTGTTGATTTTCTAACAAAACCCTTAGCTCCACCAAAGTTCAAGACTTTTATATCCAAGCTTGGAATGATATAGAGATATATCATAGTCAAGCTTGTGGGAGAGTGTTAAAATGACAACATGACATGAGATTATAGGTATATATACAAAAGGGCATGGATGACATGCATTATAGATGATGATCATGCAATGACTTGCTGCACAAGTCACTAAGCTAGTTTGTTCTAATTATCATAACGAAATTTTAAAATTATGTTATGAATGATACTATACATGCTTGTGCGTGATAGTTGTGATGTAACCCTGTAACAAACTTATATATACTTAAGATCCGATGTGTATTGAATATGTTACAAAATAAATAAATTATCTTCTTCCTCTTCTCTTTCAAAGTTCTTCCATGAAATTTTCATGAAGTTTTTCGTTATTCAGCAATCTAAAACATCAATAGAATTAGTTATTTGATCTTGGTTTACGTCCTTATTTGCAAACTGAATAAAAAATAAAATTAAATATTATGGCTAAGTATGATAGAATCATGACTTTTTTTCAAGCGGCCCTCTGAGGGGCTTTGAGGACATGCTCGCAATGAAGGATTTAAAATAATTGAATGGATACAAATTATAGCATATTTTTATATTATAAAATAACCAATAATAATAAGAATTGTGTACCTTGTCGAATTGAAAAGACTTTCGGTTGAGATAGAGTGGGTATGAGAATTAATACCCTCATTGTCGTCTAGGGTTTTTTAGAGTATGTTAATTGTCTAATGGGGAGTCATTTAAATAGCTAAATGGATGAGGACAGGAACCACTCATTCGGCTTAACTGAATGGTCAAACCCATCACGGTCCATTCAGGCACAAAACTCAATCAAACAATTCATCTATTTAGTGTTTAATAACAGTAGACCATAATATAAATAATTAATAATTAATTATGTCAATCCATATTTGATTAATTAAATAATTAATCTAACAATACTACTACAAAACGCACAAACAACAACGCCAGGTGTACAACAAATTCATATACACTATTGTAATAGGTTAAAATTTTCGCGCCCAGTGAGTAGCTGGATTTATAAACAGTAATTTAATGACAGTTGCCTTAAAACACCGTAGTAATAAATGATGTGTAGCAAGCTTCGATTCCCAACAACTACATTTTTTCCATTTTTAGAGTACATTAAGCGTGTGTCACTTAAGTCCATTATTTAAAAAATAAATTGTAAATGATTTTACAACGGTGGAGTCAACCAATCGTTGTTAGAGGACTTATATAACCAAGTTATTTAACCACGGTTTTACAATACAACCGTTGTAAAATATGTAAATTGCATCACGATTTTTCTTTCTAACCGTGATGAAAAGTGATATTTTTTAGTATATAAGCGAAAGTATCTATCATTCAGTACATAACAGTCGTTTCTCTCAAAAGAAAATCCTAACATATTTCACTCTTCTCTATCATAACATAACCCTAACATCCTCAACCTTCATATACATCTTCAGATTCGTCTTCACCAATCACTAACTTGAGGTTCGTTCATTTAACTTATGCTTCGATTTCATTTACGTTTCTTGTTAAAAATTGGTTCTCATTTTTTCATTTGGTGAATTTTCTCTTTTTTTCAGATTCGTCTTCACCACCTTAACAAAGCGCAAATCGCATACTTTGGCTATGATACATATGGTTTGTGTAGTTATGAAGAAAAATGCAAGAAGTGTGAAGCTACTGTGTAAAATTTATTCACCTTGTACTTTTTCTTCATAGTTTCATAAACTAGATGAAAGTCATAATTTCCATCAAATCATTTTGATTTCTTGTTCGTCTTCTTTTCCCCCCGTCACTGTTCGTCTTCTTCTCACCCAGTTTCTTCAAGTTTCCATCAAATCCTTCCATTAAAATGTCTCAGCACTCCAGTTGTAGCCATATAAGTAGGTCCTCAAGTCGTTCAAGGTACGTATGCAAGTGTGGTCTCAACGCTCTGTTGATGACAACATGGATCGATTCAAACCCAGGCCGCCGTTTCTACGGCTGTGGGATGTATAAGATTCAAGGATACAAAAAATGCTCTCACTTTGCTTGGTTGGATGAGGAGATGGATCCTAGGGCAAAACAAATAATTTCTTCACTGGTAAAGAACTTGAATGAGGAGAAGGAGATGGTTAACACCTACAAAGCCAAGGAAGACGAATTGAAGTTGAAGGTGAAGATATTGAAAAAACAGTTGAAGATTACCTGGTTTTTTTTATTTGTAGTGTTCATTGCATTTGTTGTAACAACAATGACGAAATAGGTTATAGTTGATTAGGTTTGTATGTTAACTAATGGTGTATTGAATATGATGTAATTATGTGATATTATGAATATGATACAATTAATATTATTATGATAACTTTATCACAAATGTGAGTTGTATTTTCTGTTGTGATATGGAAAACAATAATACAGGTTAAAAATGGGATTTATTATAAAAGCACTATAATATTTTTTAATTTTGCAGAAAATGTAACAACGGTTATATGGCATAACCGTTATAATATCTCGCGCGTTATGTTTGTCACAACTGTAATACCCCGTAAATTATTTTACTCCGGATAATACTAGTTGTGATCAACTGAGTCCCAGTGTACTCTGATAAATTATCTGCAGAGATAATTAGGGTAACTGTTGGACTTAGAGTCAATCTAATTAATATTATCTGACTCTGAGGTATTTAAATATTTGGACTTTAGAGACTTTTTGGACAATTAGTAGTGTTGATATTTGATGATGTTTTACTATATCTTTTTCTTTTCCTTCATTTTCCTCTTTAGAACAAAAGAAAGGAAAAGATAGAAAGAAAAGGGAGAGAAAGGAAAGGAAAGAAGAGGAAAAGCTCAAGAACCCCAAATCCTCAACCATCATCAAATCTTCATCAATTCATCTCATCTTCTTCTCCATCATCTTCATCTTCATCTTACTAGAGGTGGGTTCTAGTTAGAACATTAGTTTTAGAGTTTTGGAGATATTTGAGTTAGGTTAGAATCTTTGGAAATTGATAATCTAACGGTTAAAAATCGGTATAAATTGTGTAGTATGACCACATCATGCATAGGAATATTGTTGATACTTGTTTGTGCTGTTTTAAATTGATTTGAGTGGGGAAATAATGAAATTGTAGCTTTGGAAACATGGAACCCGTAAGGGAGAAATTCTGTTCCTGGTGCGATTCGCCAGGCGAAATACAGATTCGCCAGGCGGATTAAGTCTCGCCGGGCGAAGTGCTGGCGGAAGAGATTCGCCAGGCGAAATTCGGATTCGCCAGGCGAATTTGAAGAGACAGAATGTGTTAGCTACTGGAACTTCTAATTTTCTCAAATTGGGGGATTTGCCACTAGATTCGCCAGGCGAAGTTCTGGTGATGGGAGATTGGCCAGGCGAAGAACTGGCGAAGAGCTGGCGAATGCAGACTCGCCAGGCGAAATTCAGATTCGCCAGGCGAATCTGCCTGGGACCAAATATTTTCCTTTCTTCAAAAATCTATAACTTTTGACTCGTTTATCCGATTTAAAAGTTCTTTATATCGTTGTGAAGCTAAGAAAACATTATATACGATGGAGGTGAAAAAGTTAACTTTACTGCCCGATTAAATAATCGGAGAAATCCCAAAAGTGGTATATTATGTTTTACTTGTCGGATATTATTCTATTGTGCAATTATGATATATCTTGCCTATGCTCTTATTGTTAGACATGTTGGAATATGTATGAATGTTAAAATATGAATAGGTGGGGTGAGGAATACCACCTTAAACAATTGTCAGATAGTGTCGAATAACCTTGTGACAACTCTCGTGCAGAAGAGGCCGAGGCGGGTGTCTAGTAATAATAACCGGTTTATCTTGCGGTGTAGTTTCATGAGACTCGAGTACCTCCTCTGAAACATATGCACAATTACTTGTCAGATTTGATTCCCGCGTATAGTACAATTGGAGCCTACGGGTAAAGAGACTTGTGATGGTGTACGGGCCGTGTGAAGTGACGGATCACGGTGTACGGGCCGATGATCCCGAATCCAATTCGTATGCCAAGTAAATACAAGGATCCATGACTCGGGTCATCTTCCAGACGTAGAAGTGGAAAGGAATAGGGGATGCCTTGGTACGGTTATTGATTTGTGAGATTCTGGAGTAACAGGCTCAGAACTTACTTTGGTACTATTGTGAGTTAATAGGCTCACGAGTGTGAATGTATTTATATTGTGTGTGTACTCAAGTCACTTCCCTTCCCTTTTTGACTTGAGTTAGGCTTATTAGAACCTTGTAAAGCCGAGAGGACTATAAGATAGCGAACTCACTGAGATTTGATGTATCTCACCCCACTGTTGTTGTTTACATCACAGGTTCTGCAAGTTCGGCGAAGGGTAAGGACAAAGTGGTTTGACTTTTCCTTACGGATCATGGTTTTGAGATGGCATGGCTTCCGCTATGGCGTTTTTTTTTAGATCATTGTATTGATCTAGTTCTTAGTGCCTTTTGGACATCTTGTATATGTTGTGCCATAGACTTTAGACCTTTGTATTTAGGGCATTTAATGTATACAATGTGTTAACTAGGAACTTGTACATATATATTTCAGTACCAAATGTATTATTCATGTATAATATATGCTTTGATGTATGTATGTATATGTGGGCTTTACAGTTGGTATCAGAGCAGGTTGTATCCTCGACCTAGCCATGAAATAGTATAAGTGTTCCTTTCCGTTTCATATGTGTTGTGTCGCCATTGGTCTTACGTGTTATATTTATGGTATTGAGCCTGATCAACTTAATCCTATATGTATGACATTTAGGAACATGGTCGACCAGCGTAGAAACAACCGTGGTAGACCGAGAACTACTTCAGCAGGGACAAATCCGCCAGGGGACGAAGGAAATGCCCCTCTGTATCAATTCATGCAACAGATGCAGCAACAGCAGAATCAGTTTGTGCAATAAATAGTACGACAAATGGCTGGTGGTGTGCATCCTCCAGTGGTTGTTCCTGAAGCTGCAGGGGGAACCTTTAGGGATCTCATTCGCATGAACCCTCCGGAGTTTCAGGGAGGATTAGATCCGGTAAAGGCGCATGAATGGATATCCGGTATGGAGCGCATTTTCTTGATCGTTCAGTATAGTGAAGAAAATAAGGTTGTTTTCGCTTCTCACTTGTTAAAGGGTCCTGTCATGAGATGGTGGGAAAACGCTTCAGCATTAATGACAATTCAAGAGGTACCGAAAGTGTGGGATCAATTTAAGATAACTTTTATGGAGAAGTATTTTCCAAGTTCCTTAAGGTCTCAAAAAAAATTCGAATTTTAGTAGCTAAGACAAGGTAACTTGACGGTGGCTTCTTATGCGGAAAAGTTCGAGGTTATGGCTGCTTATTCTAGACAAGCCATGTATGCTCCCAATGAAAGATGGAAGATAGATCAGTTTCTTTTTGGTTTAAGGGCTGAAATTTCACATAGTGTGTCCCAGAGAGAATTTACTAGCTATGCTGAATTGTTACGACAATGTTATGTGGCGGAGCATAGTTTGAAGAAGGTACAAGTAGAAGGAGAGCTAAGTTGGGTGAATCAAAGTGATCGTGGGAGATCGAACCAACAATTTAGAGCAAGGCAACAATCATTCAAAGGGAAGCAAGTTCAGAGTTCTAAATCTAGTGCGCCTCCGGTATGCCGTACTTGTGGTAGGAATCATTTTGGGAGGTACAATTGGGAAGGAATAAGATGTTATCAGTGTAACAAGGTGGGTCATTTATCGAGGGATTATCCTCAGAAGAGGAATCAGATGCAAGAAAAGAATACTGGACGAGTGTATACCTTGGATGCAAGGAAGACAAAGGGTGATAACTCCTTGATTGCGGGTACGTGTCTTGTGAATGGAAATCCTTGTTTTGTTTTATTTGATTGTGGGGCAACGCATTCTTTTGTGTCCACGCGGTGCATGAAGCGACTTGGGTTGCAAGCTGTTCCTTTGTCTCCACCCATGGTGGTTACTACTGACATGGATGAAATTATTGAAACACCGTTGATGTGTGAAAATTGTGTATTGTCGGTGAATGAAAGAGTCTTCCAGATTGATCTTATTTGTTTGTCGCTTAAGAAAGTGGATGTTGTTCTGGGAATGGATTTGCTTTCAGCTAATTCGGTATTTATCGGGTGTGAAGAAAAACTAATTATTATTCCATCTACTGAAGCTACTCCGAAGGATGTGTTAACTACTATTTTAGAAGGTACGGTTGGAATGATTAATTTCTTGTTTGAGGAGGAAAAGTTTGTTCTTATGATTCTTACTAAGGAGGGAAGTAGTAACCTTCAAGTTCTGAGTATTCCGGTAGTTTGTGACTTTCCTGAAGTTTTCTCCGAGGATATCACTTCTCTTCCTCCGGAGCGGGAAGTGGAATTCTCTATTGACCTGATACCGGGAACAGCTCCAATATCCGTTTCTCCGTATCGGATGACACCCCTTGAATTAAGAGAATTAAAGGACCAATTGGAAGAGTTGTTGGCTAAGCATTTTGTTCGACCCAGTGTTTCACCCTGGGGAGCTCCAGTGTTGTTGGTAAAGAAAAAGGATGGTGGAATGCGGTTGTGTATTGATTACCGTCAACTGAATAAGGTCACCATCAAGAACAAATACCCATTGCCAAGGATAGACGATTTGTTAGATCAATTGAAAGGAGCCTGTGTGTTCTCGAAGATTGATTTACGGTCGGGTTATCATCAGATTCAGGTGAAGAGTTCATACGTACCAAAGACTGCATTTAGAACCCGTTACGGTCATTATGAATTTTTGGTAATGCCTTTCGGTGTGACGAATGCTCCGGCAGTTTTCATGGATTATATGAATCGGATATTCCAACCTTACTTGGACCAATTTGTGGTGCTTTTCATTGATGACATTCTTATCTATTCTCGTGACCCTCAAGAGCACGGAGAACACCTAAGAATCGTTTTATCCATTTTGCAAGAGAAACAACTTTTTGCCAAGCTAAGTAAGTGTGAATTTTGGATGTCGGAGGTGAATTTCCTTGGACATGTCAGATCTCAAGGAGGTGTAGCGGTTGATCCATCCAAAGTTGAAGCAGTGATAAATTGGGAGAGACCGAAGAGTGAGTCTGAAGTTAGAAGCTTTTTGGGACTAGCAGGTTATTATAGAAGGTTTATTAAAGGCTTTTCCCAACTGGCTTTACCGATGACGAGACTTACTCAGAAGGATTGTTCTTATGAATGGGATTCTGCTTGTGAGCAAAGTTTTAGGAGCTTGAAAGAGAGATTGACGACCGCTCCTGTTTTGGTTATTCCTGATCCTAACAAGTCGTATGAGGTATATTGTGATGCCTCGAAGATGGGATTAGGAGGTGTGTTAATGCAAGATGGACATGTAGTGGCTTATGCTTCTAGACAGTTGAAAGTCCATGAAGAGAATTATCCAACGCATGACTTAGAATTGGCGGCGGTTGTATTTACCTTGAAGGTGTGGCGTCACTATTTGTATGGTGTGCGTTTTGAGATGTTTAGTGACCACAAGAGCTTACAGTACCTCTTTAATCAGAAGGAGTTGAACATGCGTCAACGGAGGTGGATGGAATATTTGAAAGATTATGACTTGGAACTAAGATACCATCCAGGTAAAGCGAATAAGGTGGCGGATGCTTTAATTAGGAAAATGTTGCACAGTGCCGACTTGATGATGTTAGAGTATGACTTAATGGAAAAGTTTAGAGATCTAAATCTTCAATTCCATTGGACTCCTAATTGTGTGATTATGGGAAATTTGAATATCACTTCTACTCTTCGGGAAGAAATCCAACAAGAGCAAGGGTTAGATGAGAAGTTACGAGAAGTGTTATTGCAACCGAGTTTTGTGCGAGCTACCGACGAAGTTATTGTATTTAACCAAAGGATTTGTGTTCCGGATAACACGAAGATAAAAAGGAGGATTTTAGATGAAGCGCATAAGGGTGCTTTTACGATACATCCGGGATCTTCGAAGATGTACCAAGATCTAAAGAGAGACTATTGGTGGTCCGGGATGAAAAGAGATATTGCGGTGTATGTGTTGGAATGTGCGGTGTATCAACAAGTGAAGATTAAGCACCAAAGACCGGGTGGCTTGTTGCAACCTTTAGAAATTCTGGTGTGGAAATGGGATAGTATTTCGATGGATTTTGCCGTGGGATTACCCCGTGCCCAAGGTGGTTATGATTCAATTTGGGTGATTGTGGATCGGTTGACGAAGTCTGCTCATTTCTTGGCCGTAAAGACTACCTACAAGGCGAGTCATCTCGCGAAGTTGTTCATTTCGGAGATAGTGAGATTGCATGGCATTCCTACTACTATCGTTTCGGATAGAGATCCAAAGTTTACTTCGAGATTTTGGAGAGCTTTTCAACAAGCCATGGGAACGAAGTTATGTTTGAGTACGTCGAATCATCCGCAAACGGATGGTCAGACGGAACGGACAATATAAACCATGGAAGACATGTTAAGAGCTTGTGTCCTTGAAAATGGAGGAAATTGGATAGAACTCTTACCGTTGATTGAATTCTCTTATAATAACAGCTATCATGCAAGTATTGGTATGTCACCTTATGAAGCATTATATGGAAGGAAGTGTAGGACACCTCTGTGTTGGGCAGAAGTGGGTGAAGATAGTATGTTAGGACCTGAGATTATTCACGAAACTACGGAGAAAATTAAGATGATCTGTGATAAGGTTAAGCAAGCACAGGATCGTCAGAAGAGTTATGCAGATAACCGAAGAAGACCTTTAGAATTTGAAGAAGGCGATCACGTGTTTTTGAAGGTTACTCCGAGATTGCAGTTAAAAGGACCGTTTCGGTCGCGGAAGTTAAGCCCAAGGTATGTGGGACCATATCAGATTTTGGAAAGAATTGGGGAAGTAGCCTACAGATTGGCCTTACCGCCTTCTCTGTCGGAGATGCACGACGTTTTTCATGTGTCTCAACTTCGGAAATTTGTCCCAGATCCTCTTCAGCCAATTTTACCAGATACAGTTGAGATAGAAGCAGATTTGACCTTTGAGCCTCAACCGAGTCGTATCACTGGAAGAGAAACTAAAGTGTTAAGGAATAAAGAGATTCCTCTTGTTAAGGTCCAGTGGGATGAGACGCATCCGGGTGATGCAACTTGGGAGTTGGAATCGGAGATGCGGGAGGTCTATCCTCATCTTTTCAGGTAATTATTTTAAATTCGTGGGCGAATTTCTATTTAAGGGGGGGAGGATGTAATACCCCGTAAATTATTTTACTCTGGATAATACTAGTTGTGATCAACTGAGTCCCAGTGTACTCTGATAAATTATCTGCAGAGATAATTAGGGTAACTGTTGGACTTAGAGTCAATCCAATTAATATTATCTGACTCGGAGGTATTTAAATATTTGGACTTTAGAGACTTTTTGGACAATTAGTAGTGTTGATATTGATGATGTTTTACTATATCTTTTTCTTTTCCTTCATTTTCCTCTTTAGAACAAAAGAAAGGAAAAGATAGAAAGAAAAGGGAGAGAAAGGAAAGGAAAGAAGAGGAAAAGCTCAAGAACCCCAAATCCTCAACCATCATCAAATCTTCATCAATTCATCTCATCTTCTTCTCCATCATCTTCATCTTCATCTTCATCTTACTAGAGGTGGGTTCTAGTTAGAACATTAGTTTTAGAGTTTTGGAGATATTTGAGTTAGGTTAGAATCTTTGGAAATCGATAATCTAACGGTTAAAAATCGGTATAAATTGTGTAGTATGATCACATCATGCATAGGAATATTGTTGATACTTGTTTGTGTTGTTTTAAATTGATTTGAGTGGGGAAATAATGAAATTGTAGCTTTGGAAACATGGAACCCGTAAGGGAGAAATTCTGTTCCTGGTGCGATTCGCCAGGCGAAATACAGATTCGCCAGGCAGATTAAGTCTCGCCACTGTCTCGCCAGGCGAAGTGCTGGCGGAAGAGATTCGCCAGGCAAAATTCGGATTCGCCAGGCGAATTTGAAGAGACAGAATGTGTTAGCTACTGGAACTTCTAATTTTCTCAAATTGGGGGATTTGCCACTAGATTCGCCAGGCGAAGTTCTGGCGAAGGGAGATTGGCCAGGCGAAGAACTGGCGAAGAGTTGGCGAATGCAGACTCGCCAGGCGAAATCCAGATTCGCCAGGCAAATCTGCCTGGGACCAAATATTTTCCTTTCTTCAAAAACCTATAACTTTTGACTCGTTTATCCGATTTACGAGTTCTTTATATCGTTGTGAAGCTAAGAAAACATTCTATACGATGGAGGTGAAAATGTTCACTTTACTGCCCGATTAAATAATCGGAGAAATCCCAAAAGTGGTATATTATGTTTTACTTGTCGGATATTATTCTATTGTGCAATTATGATATATCTTGCCTATGCTCTTATTGTTAGACATGTTGGAATATGTATGCATGTTAAAATATGAATAGGTAGGGTGAGGAATACCACCGTAAACAATTGTTGGATAGTGTCGAATAACCTTGTGACAACACTCGTGCAGAAGAGGTCGAGGCGGGTGTCTAGTAATAATAACCGGTTTATCTTGCGGTGTAGTTTCATGAGACTCGAGCACCTCCTCTGAAACGTATGCACAATTACTTGGCAAGTTTGATTCTCGTGTATAGTACGATTGGAGCCTATGGGTAAAGAGACTTGTGACGGTGTACGGGCCGTGTGAAGTGACGGATCACGGTGTACGGGCCGATGATCCCGAATCCAATTTGTATGCCAAGTAAATACAAGGATCCATGACTCGGGTCATCTTCTAGACGTAGAAGCGGACGGGAATAGGGGATGCCTTGGTACGGTTATTGATTTGTGAGATTCTGGAGTAACAGGCTCAGAACTTACTTTGGTACTATTGTGAGTTAACAGATTCACGAGTGTGAATGTATTTATATTGTGTGTGTACTCAAGTCACTTCCCTTCCCTTTTGACTTGAGTTAGGCTTATTAGAACCTTGTAAAGCCGAGAGGACTATAAGATAGCAAACTCACTGAGATTTGATGTATCTCACCCCACTGTTGTTGTTTACATCACAGGTTCTGCAGGTTCGGCGAAGGGTAAGGACAAAGTGGTTTGACTTTTCCTTACGGATCGTGGTTTTGAGATGGCATGGCTTCCGCTATGGCGTTTTTTTTTTAGATCATTGTATTGATCTAGTTCTTAGTGCCTTTTGGACATCTTGTATATGTTGTGTCGTAGACTTTAGACCTTTGTATTTAGGGCATTTAATGTATACAATGTGTTAACTAGGAACTTGTACATATATATTTCAGTTCCAAACATATTATTCATGTATAATATATGCTTTGATGTATGTATGTATATGTGGGCTTTACAACAACGGTCATTTGGAAAACCCGTTGTGATAGGGTGTGCGCTTTCCAGTTTATTACAACGGTTACTGGGTCATGATTGTAAGTATCATATATACAACCACACTCTAATAAGAACGTTTGCGCCTGCGTGATTATATATTTTTCCCAACCGTTGTTAAATGAGTTTTCCGTAGTAGTGAAATCTCCCACTTGGATGACCATAATTAATTATTAAAAAATATTTATTTTAATATTAGAATATCAATAATGGTCAAAACTCTAATGAATAAAAAATAAGTAAATTTCAACGTTATACAAATTGTATCCAATAGGGAAGACAAATCATACATGTTAAAACTCAACTTTATATAAATAATGATGAATTTAGAGTAACATATTTAAGTTAAGAGTAATATGTTATAAAGAATGGCCCAAGCATATGAAAATGCTATTGATAAACTCTCACTAACCCAAAATATCATAAGACTTACTCATGTGTATAAGTCTGTGGTCAGTGATTTTACTAATGAGTTTTCTAATTAAAGGTCATAGAATATCCACATAGGTCTAAGAATAGTAATTACATATAGACATATCCTATTACGAGAGTAATTACACTTAATCATAAGTACCTTCATAACACAATATCATACTCGATAGAAGTATTGATATTTACTTGTACTTTCATATTATGACCTAACAAATGTGGACTATTAAAAATAGAATAACACAATATTATTGCATGCTAAAGAATAAAACAATATTATTGCATGCTAAAGAATTATTGTGTCTTTTCAATATCGACCTAAACATCAAATTATGATGTTTCCTGAAATTAAGAGAATAATATATATCTCAGTATAATAGAATAAAACTTCTTATAGTTATTTAATAATTTGAAGTCTTCTTAGAATATGTCATATTTATAATGCACACAAAATATATGACAATATGAGAATAATAATCTAAATTTTTTTAGATTATATAATTAAATGCATATGCACTGCCACTGATCCAATAAAATAAAGATTTATCAGAGTCCACTAGTATTAATTACTCTTATTATACAATGTGATACTAATTTTATTTTTTAGTGCAAAACTATACAAAGAAGTAATTCTATAATAAATCATCATTAAAGTTTTACAAAATCAACCACATATTTTGCACGTAAATATAATATATCATTATTTAGATAAATTCACATGAAGAGTATGATGGTCATATAAAAGATTTACCATCATTTGATTGAGATCAAATTCCTATAATTTTAAATATAGAATTATATACAACATCTTAATAACTTACTCAAAACTCATGCTACAAAGATAACTACACACATTTGAGAAAGATATTATTTTATACGCAACGGGAAAAATTAAGACTTTAATTTATTTAATATTGAAGATATAACAAAAATAGTCATAAATTTTCATCAATAACATAAAACTATAATATCCTCAACATAAGTCTCTATAAAATAAAACTATATTGAAAAAATAATATTTGTTTCTCATTTCAATATAATTGACATGTTAAATTCTCCCACTTGATAGAGAATAATAGTTGAATTAATATAAGAGTTTTAAAATATTTAAACAATTACTCAATTATTTTCTATATCACACACTGATCTTATCAAATAATATCACATCGATAGGGTATGTCCATCTGTTACATAATACAAAGAGAATTGAAATTTATTTTAAAATGGATTTCATAAAGTATTACATGTATTTAAAATTTATTTTTTATTTCTTAAATAATTCTTTCAACAATTTCAAATAAGAAATCTAACAATGAACAAATATTATGTCACAAAAAATTATAATACCGATAGGGTACTCAAACTATAATTTACATAATCATAAATCATAAGCACATTGAAAAAAATAAATTATATTAATAATAGCATACCAATAGGGTATAACTATTATCAACATAATATTTACTATAGTTAAACTAAATTTAATTATTTTATTAAATAAAATTCGTATAATTGTACCCAGGATAGGCGAGTTACTATCATACGAATTAAGAATATTTATATTTTATTCAAAATAAGAAATTTTATATAATTGTATCCACAATAGGTGAGATTACAATTATACAAATTAATTGCGACTACTTAATTTCCAAAATAAAATTCATAAAATAATAAGATTTCTAATATACTCATAAAATTAGATTTGTATTTATATATTTGAGTATATTAAAAGAAATTAATTTATCACAATTATAAAGAGTTTTAATTTTAAAATATTCTAAAAAAATAATTTTATATAAGTGCACATTTTATAATTTTCAAAGGAGTAGATGATATTAAATAAAAAAAATTCTCCTTATATGCAATTATATAATAAGTCACAAGAGATCCAAAATAATAATTAAATTACAACTAACCATGAGAGAGAATATCACATTCATCCTTACCCGAAGAGCTATTAAACTTTAATGACTTATATGATATCAGAGTGTCATCTCAAATAATTCATAAATTAACAACAAATCATTTTAACAAAATAAATGGCTCTAAAAAAATGAAAGATAATATTTAATTTATATTAATTATAAAGTTAAAAATAAAATATTTGATACTAATATATTCTATCGATCATATCACTTAAATAAAGTAATTAACATTAGTGTTACTACAAATCAAATATATTTTCATAAAAGAAATTTTAGTCTCAAATCTTTTGAGAATATACAATTTAAATTAGTATACAATTTTCGTATAATAATATAACACAAAATATTTATAGATTTAATAATATTATTTTAAATTCAAAATTAAAATTAATATTTTATAAGGATTCGAGATGCTAGAATAATTCAAAATTCTAAGACATCAAAGTTTTTTATATTAAAATAATAATAAAATATATTTGAGATATGTTTGACATATACATAATCAATTATGAAATTATAATTAATAATTATATTTATAATTATAAATCATAATGATCGGTAAACAACCAAAAAGAATAATATGAGCGAAAAACATAATTGTGCCTAATTTATTGTGTCAATATTTAACTAATTTTCCTATAGATACTACATTGATACATTTCAATTTTAAAAAGTAGGTTAAAAATAATTTAGAGAAATCCTTGGGGTTTACAATGAATCACCACATTATTAGGTGAAAATTGAGAATGAATTACTTTTGTTATTCAGTGCTATATAAAAAAAAGTTATTCATCTCAAATAATTCATAAATTAACAACAAATCATTTTAACAAAATAAATGGCTCTAAAAAAATAAAAGATAATATTTAATTTATATTAATTATAAAGTTAAAAATAAAATATTTGATACTAATATATTCTATCGATCATATCACTTAAATAAAGTAATTAACATTAGTGTTACTACAAATCAAATATATTTTCATAAAAGAAATTTTAGTCTCAAATCTTTTGAGAATATACAATTTAAATTAGTATACAATTTTCGTATAATAATATAACACAAAATATTTATAGATTTAATAATATTATTTCAAATCCAAAATCAAAATTAATATTTTATAAGGATTCGAGATGCAAGAATAATTCAAAATTCTAAGACATCAAAGTTTTTTATATTAAAATAATAATAAAATATATTTGAGATATGTTTGACATATACATAATCAATTATGAAATTATAATTAATAATTATATTTGTAATTATAAATCATAATGATCGGTAAACAACCAAAAAGAATAATATGAGCGAAAAACATAATTGTTCCTAATTTATTGTGTCAATATTTAACTAATTTTGCTATAGCTACTACATTGATACATTTCAATTTCAAAAAGTAGGTTAAAAATAATTTAGAGAAATCCTTGGGGTTTACAATGAATCACCATATTTTTAGGTGAAAATTGAGAATGAATTACTTTTGTTATTCAGTGCTATATATAAAAAAAAGTTATTCAACATGTGGGTAAATAAACACATACTATATATTAAAATAAACTTCAATATATGTAGACTTTTACATAATGGTCAAATTCATCATTTAGGAAAATAGAACTCTTTCATACACATGATAACATTAATTCATTCATAAATTACACACCCTGCATCTATAAGAGTTTTGTTTATCGTAAACAAAATTAAAACAATAGTTTAATTGATTTAGCCAATGGTACATGTTAGAACAAGATTTGGTTCTGCATCTATATCTCTAAATTTTGATGATAACAAGTCAGTATTTGTGTGAGAACAATTTTGATACCCTAACGATTTGTTATTGGGTATCTTTAGCAAACAACTTTGATTCTGACCCTTAAACGTGATACGTTACAAGTTTCTGAATATATTGATCTAAATCGCTTCTGCTCAAACTCACGGATGAGAAGCTTCTAAGAAAACTGTATGTTGCTGCTGCAACGTTCTCTTGGCTCTTGCTTCTGGCGTGAGACTGTGATCAATTCACTTCTGAAGACTGCCCAAGCTTCCGAAGATTAAACACTGAAGGTTCTAAAAACTCTGAAGAATCTCAAGTCAGATATTAATGTGATTAAGCTTCTGATTGATGATTGAAACTTCTGGACTCAAGCAAAATTAACTCTTCTAACTCATGCTTCAAACAACTATTTATCCAGAAGTCACTAAAGAATAGAAGATAAGAACGAGTTTATACGTGGGAAAAATAGTACATGGTACAAATCAATATTCCTTCCACTAAGCGGATTTCATAGAGTAAAGAAATTGAGGTAGTACGATTCTTATCCCCTCTGTATCAAACTGTTACTCAAGTCGCTAACTCATTCATGAAGAATACTAGATCTACCCTTCAACGGATCTTTTTTACTGCCTTTATAAAGAGTTGAAGACATGAAGAATTAATACAAGCAAGCAAGCATGCAAGTAAGTAAGCAAGCAAGCGAAATAACGAAGAATTTTTACAAGACTGTTGTCTAAATTTGTGCAGAATTTTCTTTAAGTGTATTGTGTTTTTAACTTGTTTATACCTGCTTGTGTAGAAGCAATCTTTGTAAACACAACTCAGTAATCAAACTGTTGTTTGTATTTCCTTAAGGGACCAGTTAAGTTAGAATCCTTGAGAAGACATAGATTATGTGTCTTTGTGGTTTATCAGTCGCCAGCGGTTGCTAGTGCAGTTGTAATCAAACAGTTGTTTGTATTTTCTTAAGGGACCAGTTAGGTCAGAATCCTTGAGAAGACATAGATTGTGTGTCTTTGTGGTTTATTAGTCACCAGTGGTTGCTAGTGCAGTTGTAATCAGTTGATTATAGTGGATTAAGTTCTTGGGTATAAGGCGAAATCACCTTTGCGGGTGGACTGGATTAACTTTGAGATTTTCAAGTGAACCAGTATAAAAATCATTTTGTATTTCTCTTTGTTGTTCATTAGCGGTGATTTTTATTGAGTGAGTAAAAAGCTTTTGTTTTTTAAAACCCCAATTCAAACTCTCATTTCTTGTGTTTTTCTCACCTTCAGTACACAATGAAAATTTTAAGAGTATTAAATAATTATGACATATATATTAGTGATAGCTATAATATATATATATATATATATACCATATAAGAATTTAGATGGCTGTGGAAAGCTCTATTTTTCCCCTCTGGTTCCACAGCCCTCCACATGGCTGGTGTATTGTTGCTACACGTGGTTGTGTTTTGGAAAACCTTCATTTTGCCTTGCCTCTCTCTATTTCTCTATCTTCTTCTTCCGTCTTCATTTTCTTCTTCTTTCTCCATCTTTTTCTTCCTCCTTCGTCTTCTTTACGATGCCGTCAAACTGCATTTCATTTTCATTCTTTAAACTTTCTTCATCATTTTGTCTCTAAATCTATTATCTTTTTGCATTTCGGTGGCAGATTCGCATTTTCGTGGGGAGATGGTGGTTGGAGCTAAAAAACAAACGACGATCCTTGTGTTTTTCGGTGATGGATTCTTCTTTGGGTTTGGTTCACGGCGGCCGCTGGTGAGTATGTCATATTTTGGGTTTCTTCTGTAGCCAACGAAAGAAGAAATTAGGGTTTCACGGTACCCATCTTTTTCCTCTTCTACATATATTTGCATATTCGATTTACATTGCGAAGTTTGGGTTTAACCTTTTCATATCTGTTTATATTCATTTTCAGATTCGTGAATCATGATCATGGGTTTCAACTAAATGAAATAATGTTTTGATTTATTTTTAACTACAGGGTTTTAGATTTTTCAACTGAATGGTGGATGTTGTTCATAGGAATGTTTTAACTACAGGCTTTTAGCTTCAATGAATTAATTTTTGTCGAAATAATGTTTTGATCTATAGAGTCTTGATTTATTTTTAACTCTGCTACTGTTGTTCATAGGAATGGTGGATGCTATGACTCCCTTGCCTGTAGTTGGTGTTCCTGTACGTGGTTCTACCCTCGACGGAGTTTATTCACTCTTATGAATTGTCCAGGTACAGTTTTCAGTGTCCAGGTACATATGTTATCAATAGAGTAGTTTCTTGTGTTGTTATATTTTTTTAATTCAATAATGTAAGGCTTCCTGATGCTGGTTAGTTTAATTCAATAATGTAAGGCTTCCTGATTTCCATGAGATAACATGTTTTCTATATGCAAGATCATTAACATATGAACCTTATTTGTGGTTACAGGAGCAGGAAATGGGCGTCTCTGCAGTGTTTTTGTAAATATATTTCCCACTAATACATTTCCCATCCAAAATATCATGTTATAGGATCTTCAAATATATAGTATTTGAATCATCAACTGTTCTACAAAATGTTGCAGAGATTTCAGGTATGCGGCTCAACTAAGTTTCGAATTGTGTTCCGGTTCAGAAATTTCTCGCACTTTCGGTGAGTTCCCATTTCGATTTCAGACTTACTTTCAATTCAGTTCCGATTTGGAGTTTGGTTCAGAATTTCATTTGGATTTCAATTGCGTTTCCAATTTGATTCGACCTATGGTTTCTGGTTTTCGATTACTGTTGGCTCAAGCTTCATATTTGGATTTTGTTACTGATTCAGTTTCGGTTACGGATGCTTATGGCGATGGACGACATGTTAGCGTTGATGTTATCTATATAGCCTTCGGATTTTCAAATCATTCTCTACCATATACATGTCTTATTCTGTCTGTAACGTGGATGTTTCATGCAGGGGATGTTTGTAAAATAGTGATAGAATCTAACTGCATTGTGCTAAAATGATGGTTCATGATTTGACATACTGGTTTACATTTTTTATGTATAGTTATTGTAGCTAGATGGTGAAATGATTGAACCTATTTGTAAAATTTGTTTTTTGCAGTGTTTGCACAACAGAATTGCATTGCAGTAGATCGTAGCTCCATGCTGTGCTCTGATTCTTCAGTTGCATGCTAAATCTGCGGCGCTGCATCTCATAACACAGGTTTACTCTATTTTGACTTTATAGGAAATGTAATGAGAAGAAATGTAAGATGGGGAAGTCGTTATATGTCGGGCGATGATCATCTGGAACACTCTCTTATTCATTCTTTTAAGGCATTAAAGAAGAAAATCTTTTCATGGAACCATCATCAATGGCAATCTATAAACCCCACGTTATATCTACAACCTTTTTTAGATATGACTTGGTCTGATGAAACTGGTGCAGCAATTACAGGTGTTTCTTTATCATTTGTTTACAACATCTTGACTCTTGATGTGATTGATCATAATACTATCAATGTTGAGGAAGCCATTGACTTGGTGATGTTATCACTAGCTGCAGATTTGAGGTCACTGATACTTCTTCCGAAGAAGTTGTTTTAATAAAATCAGCTTTCTTCTCAAGAGATACGTAATGACAAATGGTGAAAGGGACAAAAAGCTGAGGACTTTTGTGTTTGTATCTATTAACCTTAATAACTTTTAAAGTATAGGATAAGATATATAAAACTAAATCTATAAGTAGGATATTTAATTTCAAAAGACAGTTCATATCTTTCAAGTAAAACTATAGTTGGTACTAGAATTTTTACAGTTTCTATTGTAGTTTGGTTAAGATTTTCATAATTTATTCCTATTAAAGAAATAAGAATGAATTCTAAAAGAATAAACATAGTTGTAAGAGACAGGATTAGTCATGATTAATATTTTTTATGAACTTCTATTCTGCATATTGATGAGGACGTGCAGCGACACACTGGTCTTCTGGATGTAATAAAAAAAGATCTATCTTAAATTAGCAATATTGTTGCCAAGCATAGGAAGGATTTTACAAATGAATTCTTTGAGCACCTTCATACAGTGACTCAATCATACATTGTACTTTTCATCATGTTTGTTGTATATTATATTGAACAAGTTGAAGATTGAATTCGTGGGAATTTCTGCACTTATCTGCTACAGGTTTGAACTGTTTCCTCGGGCTTTTGCTTTGTTATGTTTTCTGAGCACACTAATGCTGTTACACCACTGCATTTTATGGCAAATAATAATAGCCTGCTCAGTGCATCTCTTGATGGGACTGTTCGTGCATGGGATTTAATATGTTATCGAAATTTTAGGACATTTACCACTCCTTCAAGACAGTTTGTTTCTTTGGCAGCAGATCAAAGTGGTGAAATTTATGTTTTTTTTATTTATGGGTTCATTTGATAGTTTTTGATTTTATGAGTTCAGTTTATGCATTTTGATTTTAATGGTTCAATTTATGTGTTGATTTTATGTGTTTGATGAATTTTTGATGGTATGAATAAGACTATTGTTTGGTTTAGGAGGGACCTGAGAATTAAGGACAATCCTGCACTAACTTCTGCTGTAAGAGATGATTCTATTTTTCCTGTCTTTATTTGGTGTCTTAAAGGATAGTTTTTTCTAGGTAGGGTGTCTTTATGTGATGCTATAATCTATTTAAACCTTTCTATTTTCTGTTTTATAGCTTACTCGATTGGCTGCTATAGAAAACCATCCTTATAGCATAACACTGCACCTGACGGTCACGGTCCTGTTAGAACAAATAGCGGATACGTAAGTCACTTCTTAAGTCTCAACTTTCCATTCCGTGTGATTCAAGGTTCAACTGGTTGAACTGCTTAGTTAAAGTTCGCCAGACTATTCGGTCTGGTTTTTAAAACATTGTATTAAATTATCGTATTTGTATAGCTTTTTATCCTCAAAATTTCCTATATCTCTAACCGAATCGGTGAAATTTGTGTTGTGTGAAAACAGTTTACTGACATATTGAACACAATATTCTCATCTCCACCAACTGTGGCAATAATAGTAGGAACTGTTATTGATAACACACTTGAAGCAAAATAAACAGGTGTTGATAGAGGACTTCCATGGTGGGTTCCTTTCCAGAATAAAAAGGGAGATGTTCGAATCTCTTTTCCTCTCCGTGATTTGCCTCTACTCCTTTCTTCTACTCGCATAGGTCTCTCTCTTGAGGTGCTGAAAAAAATGTCTCTGATACCATCAAAGATTTCCTGGTATGTCTGCTCATGCTAAAAACTGAATTACAGACGAAAAAATGAAATCGACTTCTAACAATGTAACAATGTACAGGGCGCGGCATTACTATGTTTGAGTCTTTTGCATCATCAAAACCTCGTGAATTTAGTAGGTTATTGTGCCAAAGGTGACCAGAGGATTTTGGTATATGAATATATGGAAAATGGTGCCTTAGAAGATCTCTTGCTTGGTAAGTAATTGTTCTTATTAATAAGTGTTTCTTAATTGACATATAAGTGATTCCTGTAAGAACAGTTTGCAGCATCTTAGTTGGTAAGAATTTTGTTGTCAAGTGTTATGGTTAATTGAAATTGGCTTTGTGTCCTTGAATTGCAGGCTGTTATTTGAATATAAACTCATATGTTTTGGATTGAAAAATTAATTGTTACAGGTTTGGAATTAACTTAGATTTATGTTAACTTAGTTATGAGTACGAGTGTGCACTTCAATTGGTGACAGGAAACCAGATTGAGTTGAATGTATATGGATTCGCCCAAGGGGGAAAAAGTGATTGTTTATCCTGCACTTCAAACATTTCCTCTTCATTTGTAGTTTGACAAGAATCTGATATTGACTCCCTCCCAACTGTTGGGCTGTACAAATTTTGTGTTAGTCATGATATGTAATTCTAAATCATAGTTAAGTTTGTACACTGCAGTCAGCTAATTGATGTTTGAACAAATTGAGTTAGTGAACTATTAGAGAATTGAATTGATGTTGCTATGTTGTTGAATACTATTATGTGAATGCACCTTGGTTGAAATTCTATACATGTTAGGATGCAATCTAATTTATACGCTATGCTGTATTTGGCATGTTTCAAATTATGCCTTGCAAATCTGAACGTGAAAAATGTGTTTATGCCATTTAAAGTTGAATTCATGCTATGCCTAGCTGGAACCTATTCGTGTAATCTGAGTTTTGTAATTTTGTGACGCTTTGAAATTTGATCATCCTACTGTCAGTGAATGTGAATGAATGAAAATGGTAGGTTAGTGATTTTTTTATACTGCTCTAAGCTTGCAATGTGTTATAGACTAATATGTGAATTGGCTGGAATTTAGTTGTGAAATGCTTTTATTCATGCTAAAAGTTTTATTATGATTGTATGCTTGTGGTTTTCAATTCTGTGCAATTCGGTTTCGATTCGCCACTGTTTGAATTTTAATTGATTTTCAAGTGGCTTTTGGTTTTTAAGGTTGGTTCTAAGGGATTAGAGTTCTTATTTGGTTTGTCTTGGATTTCAACAGGTTTGGATTTGGCTCAGCCCTGCATAATTGCGTAGTTTTCTGTATGTTTTGTATCTGTCAAACTGTGTGTTGTTGTTCTGTTTGGAATTGTGAGCTTGTGAATATGCAGTTTCTGGTACGTGAATTTGTGCGTGTCTGAGGCTTTTGTTCATGTGTATGAATGAGAAGTTTGTGATTGCTTGAACTTATGACTAATTGTTGTCCTATTATTAGAACTTGAGAAGCACATTCCTGATCTATGCTAAGATGATGAATTGTTCAACATGACATGAATTTGAGGTGTATGGATTGACTGATAAATTGGTTGTGGTTGAATGAGTTTCTGATGCGTATGAGATTGATTATGTTTTTGGTATGGATTTTGGTTGATATTGATGTATTGTTTGATGTAATAATGCGTGATGATTTTTCTGTCGTGTGTTTTGCATGTAAGTATATGAAAACTGCTCTTTTCAACCGTGCGTGTGGTGCTTTGAATTTTGTATGGACTTCTAATGATTCTTTTGAATGAGTTTTCTGGTGTGGAAAAATAATGTGTTCTGCTTTGTGTTGATCCTCTCCTTATATAGGCTCCATGAGATTTGAAATCTTGATTTCGACATTAATGGCGTGTCAAACCTGTTTTGGAATCAGATGAAATTGTCTTGGACATTATCTTGGTGATGAATGCCTTTCTGTCTTTAAGGGGACGTGTTTATGGTTTGCTTTTGGAAAGAAAATAAAATTGTATTGATTGCTGCTTTGATGACTATATTTCCATTCAATTGTGTCTGAAGTTTTCTGATAACCTTTTATTCTCGCCCTTTTCAATTCACCAAGTTTTTAAAATGAAACCACATCAACAAAATGATAAGTGGCATGACTTTAAACAATAATAATAATAATAATAATAATAATAATAATAATAATAATAATAATAATAATAATAATAATAATAATAATAATAATAATAATAATAATAATAGGAAAAAAATAGAAACAATAAATATATGAAAAAACAAAAAAAAAATTGGAATGAAAAGAGTGAGAGCATCGTTGCATTGTATATACATAGAGATATATTTTTTCATGAAAAAAGAACTAATTAAAATAATTACAAATCATTAACTTTTGTTTCAATTAAAATAATTAAGATTACAAGATTTGTTTAATAATATTAATAATAATAATAATAATAATATCTTATTTGACAGAAAGTAGGGATCTTGGAAGATCTACAACTTTAATATTATAATCAAAATTCATTTTATGTCCTAATCAATAATATTTAATTTCAAATCATAAGAATATTAATAAATATTATTATACTTTATCATAAACTAAATTATAATTAATAATATTAAATTATAAATTTAAGTTATTATTATTTCAATAGAATCATAATTACAATATTATTAAACTTTATTAAATTTAATTTTTTTTTCTTAATTTGTAGATGAGCCCAACACATATTAAAGTTCAAACATAATGTATAATACTGAAGAAAAATTAAGATACCTTCACTTTTATTTTTTAAAAGAATATGAGACACGTTCAATATTTTTTAAAAGAATAAATATATATTTTCTTAATTATTATAAGTTATTGAAAAATATAATAATAATAATAATAATAATAATAATAATAATAATAATAATAATAATAATAATAATAACACGTCGGGTTAAATCAACGGGTTCAACGATTTAGAAACTAAAACCAAATATGGATATTTTCTAAAATAAATAGAAGAAGAAGTTTAAAACTTTGATTGTGTTAGTTTTGAGATAGAAAAAGAAAACAAATATTTGTTAGTTTAAGAGTTAGAAAGATAAAATAAATAATTGGAAAATTTCTAAAAAATAGAAAAATCTTCTTGTATTTTTTACTACCCATTTTTAATGCGATAAAAATGAATTTATGTAATTTATAGTAATACATTACTAATAAAAAATAAATTTAATTTTTTTTAATAACACACTTATTATTAGGCACACTTTTTTTAACCAAAAAGTCAAAAAAAAATCTAGAAATCATAATGAATATACGTACAATCAGATGACTTTTTTTAAAAAAAGCAAAATAATTTAAAATTGTTTTTAATTTAAGTTAAAATACCTTTTTAAAAGAAATAAAAATTTATCTATATTTTTTAAAATTATCAAAAAAATTATAGTTATCATTGATAAAAGAACACTCGAATCATAAAAATACTCAAAACACCAAAAAATTTATTCTCAAATTAATTTTCTAATTTATCAGTCAATTATAAATATATTTATCAATCAATTATAAATATGTTTTTTTCTAAATCGGGAAGAAAGAGAGATTTTTGAAATAAATGCAAAATTAATAGATCGCTATAAATAATAAATAATTTTTAAAAAGTCTCTATTATACTTTTTTTCAAATTTAATTTTAAATATACGTACAATCAGATGACTTTTTAAAATTTATCTATATTTTTTAAAATTATCAAAAAAATTATAGTTATCATTGATAAAAGAACACTCGAATCATAAAAATACTCAAAACACCAAAAAAATTATTCTCAAATTAATTTTCTAATTTATCAATCAATTATAAATATATTTATCAATAAATTATAAATATGTTTTTTTCTAAATCTGGAAGAAAGAGAGATTTTTGAAATAAATGCATAATTAATAGATCACTATAAATAATAAATAATTTTTATTTAAGATACTATTATACTTTTTTTCAAATTTAATTTTAAATATACGTACAATCAGATGACTTTTTTAAAAAAAGCAAAATTATTTAAAATTATTTATAGTTTAAGTTAAAATACCTTTTTAAAAGAAATAAAAATTTATCTATATTTTTTAAAATTATCAAAAAAATTATAGTTATCATTGATAAAAGAACACTCCAATCATAAAAATACTCAAAACACCAAAAAAATTATTCTCAAATTGATTTTCTAATTTATCAATCAATTATAAATATATTTATTAATCAATTATAAATATGTTTTTTTTCTAAATCTGGAAGAAAGAGAGATTTTTGAAATAAATGCAACATTAATAGATCACTATAAATAAGAAATAATTTTTATTTAAGATACTATTATACTTTTTTTTCAAATTTAATTTTAAATATACGTACAATCAGATGACTTTTTAAAAAAAAGCAAAATAATTTAAAATTGTTTTTAATTTAAGTTAAAATACCTTTTTAAAAGAAATAAAAATTTATCTATATTTTTTAAAATTATCAAAAAAATTATAGTTATCATTGATAAAAGAACACTCCAATCATAAAAATACTCAAAATACCAAAAAAAATTATTCTCAAATTAATTTTCTAATTTATCAATCAATTATAAATATATTTATCAATCAATTATAAATATGTTGTTTCAATAACTTATAATTATAATGTTTTATAAATATGTTGTTTCAAAAAATATTGTATAATTATAAGTTTTGTTTAAGTCTAACTAATTATTAAAATAAACTATTTAAGACGTCACAATGATTCGTCTCTAAAATTTGATAATAAAAAAAATTTTCTTACGAAGAAAATTACAATATTTTATAAACGGGGAAAAGTCTTTTATTGATACAATGTTTTGTAAATGAGAATAAATTATAAAATATATAAATTGTTACTATATGAAATCTATAATTTTTTTTAAATCAATTGTTACATTTGTATTCGAAAATTAAAAAAAAATTAAATTACGGGACAAATATTTATGAATGATAAATATTAAAAATATAGTAAAAATATTTGTCTTTTTTAAAAAATATATGAAACAAATTTATTACGGGTAAACACAAAAAAAAGTAGTACTTGTATATTTGATTCTATTTTTTTTAAAATTTAAATTATATAACTACGGGAAAAACTGTATTACTGAAACGGAAAAAATGAAATCATTGATAATATAGTAATGTATATATGGGAAAAATTTAAATACTTTAGATTGAACTTTATTTTTATATATGAAAAAATAATGTATGGATGATCCAAATACTTTTATTAATGTTACTAATATTTATTTATACAATTAAATTAATATTTACAAATACTATGTTATTATTTGATATTTTTTAAAACTAAATTATTACAAAAATAATTTTATAAAAAATATCAACCAATGTCCGCGGGTATTGATTCTATTTTTTTTTAAATATAAATTATATTTACTAATTTTTATTAATCATATTTTTTGACAAAGTTTTAAATGTAGACAAATGCGCGTCACTACGGGTGAAGTTTTCTTTTCATTCTTTTTTTCTGAAAATACAATTAATTAATTGATATATTCTATTAATGATGTTTAAATTCAAATTAAATTTTGAATAATTTATTTAATTTTCGATTAAATTTTTTTTAGTCTTTATTTACTTCAAATAATTATTAGTTTCTATTTTAATCGTGTTTATTCAAATATTACAATAACTCTTTCAAATTAATTAATTTACGTTAATTAATTTATAAATATTTCAACTAATTGTAATTTTTTTATTTCTATATTTTTTAAAAAAATAAATAATATGACAACAAATATATTCTAAAACAAACGCGTAACAACAACGGGTCCCCGTGCGAACGCACGGGTTCCACACTAGTATATATATAAGGCTCTGATACCAATTGAAGGATTTAAAATAATTGAATAGATACAAATTAAAGCATATTGTTATATATTATAAAATAACCAATATTAATAAGAATTGTGTACCTTGTCGAATTGAAAAGCCTTTCGGTTGAGATATAGTGAGCATGAGAGAATTACTACACCCTCATTATCGTCTAGGGTTTTTTAGAGTATGTTAATTGTCTAATGTGATGACACTTAAATAGTTAAACGGCTGAGGGCGGAGGGCGGGAATCTCTCATTGGGCTTAGCTGAAAGGTCCAACTCATCACGGTCCATTTAGACACAAAACTCAATCAAATAATTTATCTATGTAGTGTTTAATAACAATAGACCATAATATAAATAATTAATAATTAATTATGTCAATTCATATTTGATTAATTAAGTAATTAATCTAATACGCAAGTGATGCAATATATATATATATGACATATCTTATAAGAATGTCATTTTTATGTAAGAATATGAAAATGAATCTGAACCACTAGATTTTAAAATAAATGGTAGAGATTATGTGTGACTTTTTTTCTCATATATATATATATATATATATATATATATATATATATTACTACATAGCTATATTATCAAAAGTAGAATACTTAATTTAGATTCCAAATTCACAACCTAACAATCCAATTTCATGTGACTGTGGGGCCACTCTCGAAGTATCAGCATACAATACACTACTATACAGCATTATGTATCTATAATAACTACACACGTCATGTATAGTATTCATGAATTTATGAGTCATGTGACACCTCACACCACATCACACGCATTGTCCTATCTTTGACATAACTTTTCCCTAAGAAATAATGCAAACATTCAACACATTGCATTATTCCCTTCACGCATTATTCTTTTTATGATAAATCTTCACTCTAGAACAAAAAACTAGCATCAAATTTTGGACTTGATTTCATACGTTAAATAAACGATAACCATCACATATTCAAAATATCTAATTTTACTTAAATCTTTGTTGTGGTGTAAAAGTTTTTACAGTTAGTCGATATAAAATTAGATTCTATCCGGATAAACAATGAGATAGATATATGATAAAAAAATGGTCTAATAGTATAAATCCTAATTTTTTTAAAGAGAATAAATGAAATTATATATATATATATATATATATATATATATATATATATATATATATATATATATATATATATATATAATTGGATATATTTGTCTCTAAGTAGGGGTGAAAATATGCTGGGTCGGGTTAGACTTTGTCAAACTTAAGTCTGGTCTGCCAAAAAAATTGAAGCCTATGTCTGCTCTGTAGTACTGTCATATGCTTATTTTTAGGCTTGACTCTGACATTTTCTAATGTCTAGTTAACTTGTTAGCCTACATAAAAGCCTGTTATTTTAAATAGACTAACAGGCTAAAAAACCAATGAGACTAAAAATTTGTTTACATTAACTTATTTTAACTTACCTATTATCATAAGTTTTGTGAGATTATTTATTTAAAATAACTTATAACATTGTTCATAAGGTATTTTCATCTTATTTTAATATGTTCTTCAAGATAATCAATTTTTATTTATATATCTTACATCAAAGTACAAAATATAATATAATGATAATAAAAAATTATTCATATTTATTTAAATAGGCTGGTCTGTTAGGCCTAAAATATTTTTTTTCATGGCCTGAGGCTTAGTATTTTTAACTAAATAAACTTATAAAAAAGCATAGATCTTTTCTATTTAAAAAGAATTATTGGTCTAACCTGAACCTGTGTAGGATAGGCCAGTATGCCCCTGTTATCGGCCTGGCCTATTTTCTTTCATATCTTTAAGGATAATTCCACTTAATAATTGAATATTAATAAAAAAAATCACTAAATTTGATATAACTATCAATATGCTAAAATATTAGCAATTTAAAAATCTAGATAACCAAGTCAAATAAAATTAAACCATGTTGACCACCGATGAATTTTCATAATAAATAGAATTTGGTATAGAAAACAAAGGGCGTGCTTTAACTTTAACTCTGAGATACATATAAATGTTGTTGAAAACCCTTAATAAGCCTAAGAAGAGAGTAAATTTGAGAATGAGTCAACTGAAAACTTATTAAAAGTTGACATTTGAACCTAATAAAGAGTATTTGAAGTCTCTATTTCTGAAATACAACATCATATGCAAGAATACTACAATTGGGATAACGGTCCTCTATATATGTATGGTTCATTCAATAAGATTCCTCAAGTGTAGGTACGTATTGAAGAAATGTGGTATATACGGATCAAATTTTGACAAGGGCCACTAGATTCCTAAGACACCCCATCTCAGGACTTATAATTAGACCGACAGAAGAAAATCCAAGATCGTTAACCATGTCATTATGTCCACAAAAGAGGATAAAATTGTGATAAGATATGGCCTAATGTTACGGCTTTGGCCAAGATGCAATCCACTTCAATCTAATTCATTAATGTGTCCACCCGATAGAGACTGTCAAATTCATCTACCAAACCTTGCGAGGTCCTCCGGAAGATCCACACTCATGAATGACTAAGATGATTTCAAGGACCATGGAATGATCCATCCCTAATTAATAACACATACAAGCAAAACCAATAAAGTTCTAAGGGCCTTTAAATTATTCAATCAAGGATTACTGATGTTAAGCCGCTGATGTCAGTCCCTTAGAGCAGTTATCTACAAAGAAGGTTCTATTACCATAGAACTTAAGATGAATCTAATTTAGAAAAACACCTAATTAAAATAGTTAGAGAGTAGAGGATTGACCGACCATACTTACAGAAACCCTCGAACACCTATCCTCCCAACCAACTATAACAAACATACGAATCTAAGTCCCTAAAATTGCAATATAAAAAGGAATAATCTAAGGTACACATTATCCTAAATATTTCACACTTTCGATCATCATTGAGTTGAACATCATAATACTGGTAAATACCTCCATCGAATTAGAGCTTGAAGAACACCAAAAATTTCAACAAACTTTGTCATCGAATCACAATTCACCTTGAACTTGTGAATAAGAAAGCTCTATTATGAATAAATATGAATTATATTAAATTAACATTAATAAAACTTAAATTAACATTAATATTACAACTATTTTATTTTAATATTTAATTGTGTTTTTCAATTTTATTTTTTCATATTTTAAATTATATTAATCCAACTCTTATACATTATAATAATTTTAACAACATTTAAGGTGCTAGTTCGAATCTCCTAGAAAATATTTTAGTAAATTGATGTGCATATTAATATTATAAGAAAATTATTAACAAAAAAATTGTTAAATGTTAATTTAGCCTATTATAATGGTTCATGAAACTTAACCTAAAATATTTCTAGAATGAAATAATAGAGAGATGAATGAAAGTTTGTCTTTTACTTAGAATCTGTCCATTTCGCTTTCCTTTCAAGTCCAATCACCTCTTACTTTCTCTGTTCTTCCTTTCACTCCCATTCGCCCTTTTCCTTTTCTCTCTAACTAACGCATTTCTTTTGCCATAAACACCTTCTTCTTCTTCTTGCTCATTCTTCACCTCTCTTCCTCTTTCACTTTCACTCCACTCTCCCTTGTCTTCAATACCATCAAATGAACTCTATTTATATGCTGCAAGCTACCTGAGAACTTCGAATTAATTGCAGTCATATTGGAAAAAAGTGATTTTTTGATATGGGTTCTTGTTCTTCTGTACATAGAAACTCACTTTGTTCAACAACTGTTGATAAGCTTGTGATTCTTCCATCACCCATCAAAGATAAACCCAAAAATGATAACTTTATGATCGATCATGTTTCTTCCAACACCTTCAATGGTAGGGTCCTTCTGGGTTTGTTCCCTGATTTATAGCTTTTCATAATCATCATCATCATCATCATCATCATATAAAGATACTATTTTGATTAATATATTTTCATCAGAACTGAGTCTCATACTTTTATAAACTTTTCTGAGGGTCTTCTATTGACTAGTGATCTTATATCTTGTGGGGTCTCTCTCATGATTTGTTTTATCTTTTATTAGTCTTCTTCATGCTAGAGGTTTTCTTTTTCTTGTTTATTTTTATGTTTTTGGTGTTTTTAATATGCTTGCTTTAAGCTTTGTTACTTGTTATAGATAGATTTTGTAGCATATGATGCTATTGTTGCTTTAACTAATTGTTGGTAGAAAAATGATTCTGGTTTTTTCATATCACAGTCAATTTCCACTGATATCAAAAGTAACTACCTTTTTGCAAATATATGCTGTGGTTGGTGGTTGGCTCTTGAGTTTCTTGATGCTTTTTCATTTTATGTAAATATGAAGCCAAACATGAATTTGTATGATAATATGGTGAAGGTGGTAAAAATTGAAAGGTAGAGAGATACCAAAAAAGTTTCATATGTACAACTCAGAATATGTGTTTTTCATTTTTGTCCAAAGGACAAAATCTGCAACTGGATTTGGTCAAAATTCAAACAGAATGATTTATCTGGTTGTTGGCCTACCTTTGAATGTAGTTAATTCATGGCATATGTGGTTGTTGTTGGTAGAAATTTAAGGGATAGTATGGTCAATATCAATTTATTAGGGTAGATAATATTAACACTTATTGATTGTTAGTTTGTTGAATTTTGGATTATTTTGACTACTTTTGGTGGGGCATGACTTTGTTGTCCAGTTGTTTCTTTAAACTTTATATTGAAATTATGTTATTCTCTGCGTGCAATTGCGGATACTAATCTCCTAGGTAATTGAAGTCAATTTTAAAGCGATAGTCTCTTCCAATGTATATTTTTCCGTATGCACAGGTCAGAAATCGAATCACCGGCCAAATATTTAAGAGACTCAAGCATCTATAACTTTGTGTTTAGGACACATATAGTACATATAGTAGAATATCATGCACCATGGTTATGTTTTTTCATTATATCTGTGATTGAGTTTCATATGTTGAAGGCTTTTTTGAATATGGTCCCTCCCCTATTGGAGTTTGGGACCAGTAGTTTAACACTACTCTGATGGCTCAAACATAGCTTTGAATAAAAACTTATGGACCACAACACAACAGGATTGTCACGTGAGAGTAATTACTATTAGGAATAGTTGTATAGCTTTCAGTACTAGAAATTAGGATGTTTTTATTTCCTTTTAGGACATTCTAACACACCATAACAGAAAATAGACTCCTCTAATGTATCTGCAATAAATGAGTGCCAACTGTTACTTCAAATTGGTTCAAATGTTTGTTTGCACAAAGTATTTATGTGTCATTGTGTTTTGATGGAAATAAAGTCACATGGTAAGTAAAGAGAATTAATAACAAGGACGGACACTTTAGATTGAAGGCATGTTTGGTGTCCGTCAAAATAAATCATTTTGCTATCTTAAATTATTATTGGTGTCAGTGCCGTATCCAATGTCTGTGTTTATGCTTCATGTGTCAGTTTTCGGTTTTTCTTACAAAATCTTTTGAACTTTTTGATGCAGATAGCAAAGATGAAGCGTTTTTTGATTCCAAAGGATGGTTAGACTCGGATTGTGAAGACGATTTCTATAGTGTCAATGGTGGTAAG
Source organism: Lathyrus tuberosus (assembly GCA_022829125.1). Lineage (NCBI taxonomy): Eukaryota > Viridiplantae > Streptophyta > Magnoliopsida > Fabales > Fabaceae > Lathyrus > Lathyrus tuberosus. Next base: position 4,646,917 of record JALAZF010000084.1, read on the forward strand.
GAAGCTTTCTAGTACTTTTTTCCTTTTTGTAGAGTATCCTCCACAGTGAGTAGGGAGATTGATCCTCTGTAGCCTCTCTTGTTGCTCCAACCAAACCTTAGTCGTTGTATTAATTTAAAAGCCGAGAGAGGTCTCGAACTATTAGATTAATCCAACGATTGAGATTTGAGGGGATGGATCAATTGGAGGACCTCAAGAGGATCGGAGTCCGTTTTTCATGGCTCTTCTCCTTGTAACCAACATATAAATTTCTTTGTTTCTATCCAGATTTCACCCCATCTCGGGGAACCACTCCAGTGCACCACTTCAACAAAAACCCTTCTCTTCAGATAGCTCCTGAACCATCTCCAAAGAAAAAGAATTTGTTAGAACTTTTTAGAGAAAGTGTGAGAGAAGTGCGAAATGATGAAGTCGGAAAAACGTTCGGCAATGAAGAGAAACAAGTTAAACCAATAATTGTACATGATCTTACTAAATCTGCACAAAGCACTCCTTATATCTCAGGTAGCATTGAAAGAACCATGAATGATGAAAATGAATCAGTTAAGCCTGTGCAGTGTTGCCTTCCGCGCTTGAGTAGCTTTAGTGAGAGGAGAAGGAAAGCTAGTCTTAATATTGCAGCAAATGGAAAAGTTTGATTTCTAGTGCAATCTATCCATGTATTTATAAAGTCCTTGTAAGGTAAAACTTTCAATGATTGAAATGAATATGATGATAATGTACATCTTTATCATGTCCTTGTAAAGAGCTAAATAGCTATATGAATTTGGAAGCATGTATACATAAACGGAAGGGATGTTTTATGTCAATAAGCAATGAGATTTTTGTTTCATAATCAAGGGATTACTTCATCTTTTAAAAAAATTGTATGCAAAATACTTGCATGAACTTGATGAATATATTCTATTTTATTTTTTGAAATGGGAGTTTGATGTATATTGAGTTAGGTGCGCCATTCTTTTAATTGTTACTAATTAATGATTAGTTGCTAACATGGGAATTGACAATTGGCTATCATAATTTATTGTTAATAATATATCCAACTAGGGTTAAATGATATTGCATAGTTGGATTATGTCTTCTGTTTGATGGATCTAATATCAATTATTATAGCAACAAACAATATACATTAACTCTTAAAAGATTTAAAAATATAGGATCGGTTTGTTTTATCTTTAAAAAAATAATTTTTTTTATTTTTAAAAATGAATTTTGTAAAACCGTTTTTTACAATATTACAAATTTTTTTATATTAATATTTTCTACATTGTAAGACTAATTTTGTCATCATACAAAATAAACGTACATTATTAAAGATCAAAACATAGTTTGAATCACAATTTTTTCAAAAAGTTGTATTTCAAAAATGATTTTTATGAAAAGCTATTTGAAATAGTTTCAAAATTAAGTGATTTTTTGAAATTTCGATATCCAAAAAAAAATTCAATAAAATATTAATATATCTAAAATAACATTTTAAGAATAACTATTCAAATCAAATTTTCATTTGAAATTTTTATTAAAAGTTTCTTTGTAAAAATTTTTTCCACAAAATTATATTACACTATAAAAATCATTTAAAAAAAAATAAAACAAACGGGTCCATAATAGAATAACAATCTCTCCTAAGGAGAGAAAAAAAGAAAGTTATTATCCATTTTCTTTGTAAAATTCGTAAATGGCCTCACAATCTTAGAGGTTGAAATATTTGTAGACATAATTATGAGTACGATCATGGGAAGGAAATGGTCTCCATCAACTTCCCAACGACTACAGGGGAGTAGGGGACAATTTTTCCTCCTAGATTGGAGGAGCGGTTTCCTCTTTTGCAGGATTGACCAAACCGGCCCTTTAAGACACCTCATATGTTAGGTATTGGTGAGATGAACTAGCTATAGACATGGATTTGGGTCAGGCGACCAAGTTCCGGTAAGGTGAGTTGAGATCGCCCCCATCCGATTCCTCTAATGGCCCTTTTCATAATTCCTCTGGGCTAATCAAACCATACACTATTTTGCTCTAGGGCACAATAAAAATTATCTGTACAATACACAGAAGAAAATAAAGGTCAAATTATGCTCATGCAAAATTTGAGAAAGAAAGCTTATTGCTTTGTGAGAGACGAGATACATAAGAGAATTAACTAAGATGTATTGAGTAAAATTCTAACACCAAAGAGTATCATTTACGGTGTATTACAAAGAGAGCATCAAAACAAGCTTATAGTCACCATTTCAATGTTATTTGATAAAAATCTCTAAGTTGATACTATAATGCTAGTACTCTGTAGTGACTAGAGAGAATGACAATGACTCAACACTCACTGAACCTGTTTCTTTGAAGGCACTTGAAACTCATCATTTGTTCTTTGTTCAAGAATCCATATCAGACACCTCATAAATAGGTTATACAATCTCTCTGCAAGAATAGTCTCGTACAACATTGAAACTGCGTTTTAATGGCAAATAATAAAACTGATTACAATTACACTATTTCCGAATTTCAGTTGTAACCTTCCCCTTTCATCAGTCAACATATCAAACCTAACCAACTTCGGGTTCGAGTCTTCTGATCAGGCTTCTTAATTTTAGGGGCAATTTAACCTTCAAAAAATAACATCATTTCTCTCGGCTTGTTCTTCTGCCCACTCAAGAGTACTTTCTCTGCTCTTTCTTTTATTTATCTCGCATAAAAAAATTGCAAGAAATTAACTCTCTTTCTCAATTCTTTCCTTCTTACCTCTTTATATCTCTTCTCCTACTTTCTTCTCTGTCCCCTCCAACCAAACAAGACGGGATTGAGAGATGATAGGTTATAAATGAAAGAAATGGCTAATATAAAGAGAGAGGGTTATCCGTGGCGTTTGAGAGGATTTGAATGTTGGAGATAACCAAGTCTATTGATTGAGTTTTCTATTACATTCAGAACTAGTATCTATCAAAGAGACTTGCATTTAAAGTTTCTTCATAAGAATCTCAATTTTCTCAACAGCATGATCCATATTTTTCTGTTTGACTTCATCCAAGAGCAAACGGCAAGTTCTGTACATAGGTACGATATCTTGATCGATCATCTTCTCAAACAGATCAAGCGCCCACTTGCATCTATCTGCTCTACAAAGCCCATGAATTAGCAGTGAATAGGTTGAAAGGTCAAGACCAATATGATATTTATTTATCATGTCATTTAATATATCATTCAGTAAACTATCTATTTGCCTCGTTTTAAAGCATGACTTGATCAATGGATGATAAGTCTGAATATCAGGCTTACATAGGCCGGACTCTTCCATTTCCTTCAGAATGCCAAAAGCTCTCTCTTCTCGTGCATAGTAACAAAACATAGAAATCAATGAATTATAGGTGGATGTATTTGGGGCAACACCAGTCTTCGGCATCTCAACTTTGAATATATGCATAGCATCATCTATTCTGCCTGCTCTCCCCAACGTATAAATGAACGAATTGTAAAAAAGAGTATCAGGCCTACATCCGGTAGAGCTCATTCTATCAACTACCTGCAAAGCTTCGTCGATTTTTTCTGCTTTTGCCAAAGCACACATGATAGTAGTATAAGTGACCACATTAGGAGAGCAATTTTGAGCTTGCATTTCATCAAGAAGTTCATAGACCCGGTCAAAATTCTGGTCTTGACAATAACATTGGATAATGGTGGAATAACTTATAACACAAGGGCGACAACCGTAACCTTTCATTTCTTGGATTGTCCAAAGTGCCTCCTCAACACGTCGGATTTTGCACCATCCATGAATCAATATGTTAAACGTGTGAGCGTTTGGAGCAATGTGAAGCTTCAGTTCCAAGTAAATTTCACGAGCTTGTTCAACGAATTTCTCTTTACAGAGAGTATCAAGCAACACATTCATGGATTCTGTATTCTTCTCCAAGCCGAGAAACTGTAAGTCATCAAATATCCTCACAGCATCTTTCCACTGTTTTGCCCCAACAAATCTTCTCATTACTTTGGCTATAGTATCAAGAGTGACGAGACTCTCTTGACGCATTTCTTCTAAGATCTCTCTCATCTTTCCCATTACCTTCATTCTACCCAATATATCTACCATCATATCATACGATTCTTGAGAATGTTTAAATTGTGTATGCGAACTAGCCCATTTGAATATCCCCAATGCAGACTTCCAATCATCCTTATACCGAGATAGCAACCTATTAACAAGCTTTTGAGACGGATGAATACCATTTACAACTTCATCACTGATCAGAGACAGGAGAATGTCTTCCTCGCTGCTTCCTTTGCCAATTTTTGCAGTAAGAATGTCTACACATCTCGTAAGATCTTGAGATTGTTCTTTACGCCAAAAGTTGCTAGCTTCTTCTCCAGGGTGACAAGTTACTAAAGAAGAAATGAAAGTTCTAGACACAAGAGGTATACAACATATGCAAGAGCAATCACGAACAACAGCTCGATATAAAAACTGCATGGAGGCTACTTTAAGAAACTTGAGAACCATGGTCATGAATTGAAGGCTAGAGATGATAATGAAGATCCATAATCTGCTTCAAAATAAAATCGTGTCAAAAACTAGTTTTGAGAAATTGTCATTGAGGAAGTTAAATCCTACACTAGCTATTATTTCTTAGAACCAAATAAAGAAAATATGATTATTATGATTACGAATTCCATCTATGAAACACAGAAACTCGGAAAACGACAACGACACCGACACGTCGACAACGGTCACATTCTGATTGCAAAAAATGTTATGAGGAAATATATCGAAGTTATTAAACTGAAAGTTCTACCTATATTGTCAATCACGGTGCAAAGTAATTCTCCGGTGGTCACCTTATGAAGGGGCGGTTATCGCGACCGCAAACGGAGGTAGAATCGCAACCTCGCGCGGGCACCATGAGTGCAGGGGAAAAAGAAAATCCAAAATCAATAAGGAAAAGGTGGACGAGATTCTCGCTTTTTAAAGGGGTAGATGACTTACTCCGATGAATTCTTCGGTGAGTGAGTCCAGTGCTGACTCCGATGACTTCTTCCGGCCAGTAGAGTTCAGTGCTGACTCCGACTTCTTTCTGGTTCAACCAGGCGGGGAACGGGTTTTGTTTTTGCTGATTTTTCTGTTCTTTTTGGTTTTAATTGGGAGATTAATCGGTGTGCACAAATGAAGTAGAGCGGAATGGAATGGAATGAAGTGGAACAGAGTGAAGCGGAATCGATATTCAATTTTATTGTTTGGATATTTTAGGATGGAATGTAGTAAAAAATGTTATTCCGCCCAAATCGGGTGGAACAAAAATGAGAGTAAGTAATGGAATTGGATGAAATGCATTCCATCATGTTCCGCTCCATTCCATCCTCTTTTTTCCAATCCAAACGGTAGAATATAACATTATTCCATTACACTCCGCTCCATTCCGGCGCATTCCATCAATCCAAACATAGCCGTACGTCTAGACCAAAGTTTATCTGCATTAATTAACTTAATTAACGTATGGGCGACTGAATTTGCTTAATGTTTAATGAACTTAACCTCAGTTTAGAAAAAGATATGGCAAACTTTTAATGAAAAGAATAATAAGATTAAATTCTGACCTCCCTACATGCTCAACGTAAATAGTCTGAACAACTAGTTAGGAATCACTCTCGAAGGTCACATTATTCAACTGAAGCGATATAACACCTTACAAAGCTTCTTTCATAGCCATGGCTTCGGCTTCAATGATGGAGAGGAGGTCAACGTACCAAGCCACACATGCAATAATAAATCTACCCAGATTATCTCTTACACGCCGCCTTCTATTAGTTGTGCCTCTTTGACAATTAAAACCAGCGTCAACATTACACTTCAATCTCCCTTCGTTAGGAAGGCTCCCAAATGTTGCGTGATGAGAAGTATTATTTAAATCACTATCCTTACGACTTGAAAATAAATCTTGCCAATTTAAATAAGCTTGCAAGCCAATTTTTGAAACCTCATCTCGAACATTATTACAAACAACATTATTCCTATTCTTCCAAAGAACCTTAATCATCACACAAGCCGACCAACATCCCTCTTATCCTCTCTATTACAAATGTCAAGAATAAGGGACTTAGCATCAATAAAAGCATGAACACGGGAATCAATTATAGATGACAAACATGTTGTCTGCCAACACTAGATTGTAGTAGTGCAACCAAAAAACACATGTTAATCATCCTCATATTCAATCTCGAAAAGTTAACAGGTAGAAGGACATTGGATATAATGATGGCAGAGCTTATAACGAGATGGTAGACAACTCCTATAAATCCTCCATAATAAGTGTTTAGCTCTAGGGGAGCGGTAATATTCCTGAGATTTTCCCAATTCCCCTATATCCTGCTATTACAATGATTCGCTTGGACATTCCTCCACAATCTATACCCAGATTTGACACTATACACTCCATTTTGCTCCTCTTGTCAAACAAGATCGTCTTCTAACACATCCTCCACAAACGAGACCTTTAAGATTTCTACAGCCATTGTACGGTCAAACAAAGATTTTATTACTTGCACATCCCATTGTTTAGAAAAGGTTTGTATGATCTTTAAGAAAATGTTAAACACATATAAAAATGTAATGGTTATAATTACTCCTCTGTCTCATAATAGGTGTTCTTTTTTAGATTTTTCTGATTTTTAAGATAATGCTTAATTGTGTTGATTTCAATGATAAAACGAATGTCATTTATTAAAATAATGATAACGGGATAACACATTGTGTATTTTGACTCGATTCACATGCTTTTTAGAGTCATTTCATATATTTTTATTCATACACGTTGGTTTGATTGTGCATTTTCAGGTGTATGATCAATTGGACTTTTAGAAGAGCAAGAACAAAGAAATAGATCCAAAAAAAGGACAAAAGCTGCAAAAATACAAGATCAGACAAGCTGACGGCCGTCAGCTCCCTTGACGGTCGTTAGCAATTTGAAAAGCAGAAAAAGAAGAAGATGGCGGGCATTAGCTACCCCTAACGACCATCAGTCGAGCAGAATTTAATTTTTTCGCCCCTACTTACTGAACTAGTCATCCATTCAACAGATCTTTCTCAACCAACTCCTACCACTTTTCAACAGTTTCTGCATGATTTTTAGACTATTTAAAGATCTTTCAACTTCAATTTTAAGGGTCCAAGTTTTTAGATTATAATTTTAAGAAGAAAATCTCACCATTGTAAAAGCAGTTGTTACTCACATTAAGGATTGCTGCAATTTGCATCAGATTTTAGATTATTTTTGTACGTACTTGGATCATTCGCATTGTAAGTTTTCCGGAATAATTCTTCTAGAATTCAATTTTAGAATTACTTTGTTTTTCAGATTTATTGTAGGTTTAATTTTATTTATCAGTTTTTTATTTTAAGTCATTATTGTTGTTGTTATTACTATTCATTAGTCTTTTTACTTAATTAATCATTAAATTATATTCAATTTAAAAGTTAAATCCCACTATTTATATATATATATATATATATATATATATATATATATATATATATATATATATATATATATATATATATATATATAACCCTGCTATTCTTAGTAATTAGATTTAGTATTATCATTAGATTTTTCAGATTTCAAATTAATAACAGCATGTTAGTTATTTATAATACGTCTTGCTAAGCTCTTAAAGTTTGGAATGTGAGGACTGTCATTCCGACAAGACTCGATAAAATAATAAATACTAATTTTTAATATTGAAATTATTGTCTGGTTCTGAATTTTGTTTCAAAAAATTAAAATCTTTGCACCACAGTGAAAGTATTTAGATATTGATTTCAGCGTGACAATGTGAAAGCGGTATCTGATCTTAAAATTTAGATTTTTAATTTTTAAAAAACAGCGACATCACTTAATTAATTAATTAATTAAGACTTATTGATTTTCAAAAAGTATTACGAAATTGTAACTTGTACGTGCGACAACAGGCAACTACGGTTCCGGAATCCGACACGGGCTGCGCGAAAGTGAGTAGTGTTTTTAAATTAGTAACTCTTCCGAAAATGATTTTAAACAAAGTAAGGTGCTGAATTTTGTATGAGTCCTGGAGGTACTTGGAAATTACATTCCGATCTCCGTTTCAATTAATTCTAAAACAAGCATTTTTATTCTGATTTCAAGCCCAAATTTGTACCGGTAGCCTTAGATTTGCAAAGCGACAACAGATAACAGTAGGTTGACATTGGTCTATGTGCTTCGATATTTTGTATACTATAACTGGCATTTTCATGCACTTGCACATAAGCACCCAACAAGTTTTTGGCGCCTTTGCTGAGGACCAACAGTCAATATTACGATTTCAATGTAGCATTGTATAGACTAAGGCAATTTTATTTTCCTTTCCCTCGGTTGTAAGCCAAAGACTCACTCAAAAGGAGACGAGTTAGAACAACTGATCGACGAAGTAGGGTGTTTTATTCGCATAAGACAAAAGATTGAACAAATTTGAGCCATGTTTCCTCCCATGGCTGTAAACGATAACCATCCTCTTATAGACTAAACAGTCTCATCTCAGGATGAGCCACACTCAAGCATTGTTCCACCTGTAATCCATACGAACAATTTCGAATTAAAATCGCCTCTATTATATATCGTACAACAGAACCAGTTCTCTGGAAATCCCACTGAGGACCAAAATCTTCATCTATCAGTGTTTTTACAGTATGCAGACACATTAAAAAGTAATGGCGTTAATCCGGAGATCATTCGAATATGTATATTTCCATTCTCCTTAAGAGATAGAGGTAGAGCATGGCTACAGTGTCTACATGCGAACTCAATCACTACTTGGAATGGACTCAAGAATGTATTCTTAGCCAGATATTTCCCAACAAGCAAGGCGCCAGTGCTGAAAAATCACATAACTACGTTTAGACAAGCCGAAGGATAATCACTCTTTGAAGCATGGAAAAGATAAAAAAATATGATGAGATTGTGCCCTCATCACAAATTAGAGCAACAACTTATCATCCATACCTTCTATAATGGTCTACTCTACGACACAAGAATTACCATATACGTTGTTGCTGCGGAGCCTTAATGGACAAACCCTTTAAAGAAGCCTACCAGCTTATCAAATAGATGGCCCAGAACCATTACCAGTGGGGAACTAAACGAGTTCAAGTCCAGAAAGCACAACCAAAAGGAGGCATGTTTAAAGTCAATGGTATTGATCACGTAAATGTTAAGGTTGGTGCACTTACTCAAAAGATCAATAACTTAACTATTACCCATTCAACTGTCGTGGCTGCTCTAACTCCAAACTACGAGATCTGTGGAGTCCAAGGGCATATAACTACTGATTATCAAGTATTGGCAGGGACTGCACCTGACCAAGTTAACTATGCGTGAGAAAATCCCAATTCGAGCACCTATAATCCTAGATGGAGAAACCATCCAAACTGTTCATACAAGAGAAATAACGCATTATTTGCTTCAAGTCCTCCACCCTTTAACCCTCAAGGTTTCCAAAAAGGAGCCCCTACTGCTCCTCCTGCTCCTAGAAAATCAAACTTAGAACTAATGATGGAAAACTTAACTGCAACTCAGACCCAACAAAACAAAGTGTTCATGAATCAAAATATTCACACTAATGAGTTGGTGAAACAATTGGCAAACAAGGTTGAAGTCATGTCTACACACAATAAGATGCTTGCGACCCAAATAACTCAAGTAGCCCATCAACAAGCGCCACTAATTCCCCTGCTGGCACATTCTCATGTCAACACCAGCCCAATCCTAAGGGTCATGCAAACGCCATCACACCACGAAGTGGGATGGAGTTAAATGAACCTGTTAATCCAAGAGTTACAAATCCTGCGATGTATAGAAGAGTACAGAAGGAACCTGAGAAAGTGACTAATGAATGCCAAGTAGGAAAACCAGTGGCTGATAATGAGGAAAGAACTACTACTAAAGATGTTGCTGAGAAATAAAAATAATATGTACCTCCACCTCCTTATAAACCAAATGTACCATACCCCCAAAGACTTGCCAAATTAAAGAATGAAGGTCAGTTTAAGGAATTCATCGAGCTCATGAAGCAACTTCATGTTACTATCCTTTTCATTGAGGCCATTACTCAAATGCCATTATATGCTAAGTTCATAAAAGAGATCTTGTCAAGCAATAAGAAACTTAAAGATGATGAGACAGTGGCACTCACTACAGAGAGTATTGCCATTATCCAAAATAACATGCCACCGAAATTGAAAAACCCTGGTAGTTTTTCTATTCCATGTGTGATAGGCAAGTTTGTCACCGACAAGGCACTAAGCAATCTAGGAGCTAGCGACAGTTTAATGCCTCTCTCTATATGTGAAAAGCTGAATCTAGGACACTTGAGACCTACTAGGATGTCCCTTCAGTTGGCAGATTATTCCGTTAAATACCTCGTAGGAATGCTGGAAAATATTCCATTATGCATTAGCCAATTCTATATTCCTACGGACTTTATAGTAATGGATATAAAGGACGACTCTAAAATATACCTATCATATTAGGTAGGCCTTTCTTAGACACTGACAATGCGATAATAGATGTAAAACGAGGGAAATTAACATTTGAAGTAGGTGAAGAGAAAATTGAGTTTATTCTTTCCTAATTTCTGACAAAATCTTGCTATTGACGACACTGGTTGTTTCATAGATGTAACACCCCCAATCTATAACCCGAGTAATTAAAGCGATAACAAATAATCAGAGTAGAATTAAAACATTCATGGCATAGACGGAGCGTTACATCACGATGATGAAATATAATAACCTGCTCATAAAGATATGCAACAATCAGGTAGCAACACAATTCATATACAGAATAAAAGCGGAAAATCTGCAACTGAAATCTCATATATATAAACATAGAAGTTTGTCTGTCATATACAGAGTCATACAGGTAAAATCCAAAAATATATATATAAATAATGTCACATAACGATCTCCCCGACTACCCGGTGCTACATATCAGAGCTGACCGACAAAAGAATGAAGACATAATCTTCACAAAAAGACCTCCAGCATCTAATCTGCAATGCCTCATAGAGCATTTAAAACAGCAGAAGGGTGAGAAACACAATTATAATATAGTTGCATACGATTATATAATAACACAAAATACACATGTAAAACATTCTCACCACAACTTACACCATAATTCAAATACAAAACAACACAATTCATATCTCATACATCCATCACAAAGGCATATCAATCATGCTCAATACATTTATCACCAACATATATATATATATATATATATATATATATATATATATATATATATATATATCAACTCATCAATTCCATTCACAAATCCCACACATAATCAATCCATTCATGACTTATGCAAATGCACAGAGACTGACACAACGACTCTATGCAATGCAATGCGGTACCATTCCATCCATCATTCTCATCATTAATTCACTCAGGAATTATTGGAATCATCGCTTGTTACTTAGTGTAACTCCCCGTCGGGAAAACGATGTTCCCCGTCGCTTTAGGTCCTCTTTGTATAAGGCACACGACGTTTATGGATCGCTTTAGGTCCTCTTTGTATAAGGCACACAATCCGATCGCTTTAGGTCCTCTTTGTGTAAGGCACACGATCGTCTATAACATCGCTTTAGGTCCTCTTTGTATAAGACACACGACCGTTACAGCAGATTCCCTCTGGAATCATTTCGTCGCTCACACCCACTAGGGCACACGACATCACAAGAATGCATATCATGATGCTTGGCATACAATGACTCATGACAATCAAATGCATACACATATACAACCATGTGAACCATTCCAACATCCATAATCATGCATATACAATCAAACACAACACAATGCATTTACTTGCCCTTAGACCACAAACCATCGTCACAATATTTCATCACATGCATTCACATCATATAACAGAACACAAGTCATACGATATATATTAAAAGCATACCACATGATAACACATCAATCACACACAATTATGACGGTAAAAGTCGACAAAACGATACTATTCCAATTCCCGACACAATTAAATCGGCCACTAGTCTCAAAACCATTTTTATAAGAAAGAACATCTCATTAGCTTTCCAACGCATCCAACCGCGCCTCAATCAGACTTACGACCTAAAAGTTATGACAAGAACAAAATGGAAAATCGGTCATGTTCGCTTTCCTATTCACAATGCGAACCCCCAGCGAACCATGGCAGAGAAAAAATAGCAGAAAGTTCGCAAGGCGAACTTCCAGCGAACCTTCGCTTTCCCCTTCGCAATGCGAATTCCCTGCGAACCGTGGCAGAGAAAAAACAGCAGAAAGTTCGCAATGCGAACCTCCTGCGAGCCTTCGCTTTCCCCTTCGCTGCCCTATTCGCAGTGCGAACCTGCGAACCCAGAAAATCTCAGCAGCCCTGTTGTTCACTCCAACCAAACATTTCCTCCACCAAAAGACTTCCAAACCATAACATAACAACCAGAACATATCCCAATCATAGTAACAAGTATTCTACAACATTTATATGGCATTTCAACCGCGAAAACATCGATTTCTATCGTTTTCTCTCATTTTGACCTAGAATTGAAAAGCTAGGAAAAACCAGCAAACATTCCAACTCACACATACACAATCATACACAAGCATAACATAACGGAGTTTCGCACCCTTACCCGATTAATCGCGCTTCGAAGTGTCGGTTGAATCGGTTTCTTACACCAAGTTTTCCTCTTTTTCTTCTTCTCCTTCTCTATTTCTCTTAACTTATTTTTCTCTCTTTTTCTTTCTATGTTTCTATTTTAAATGAAAAACAATATCTAACCAAGCCAAAAAGACCAAAATACCCCTACACTCAATTTTCTCGCAAACGTTCCCAAAACACGATAAAACATAATAACGATAAACATAACAAATTTACCAAATAAAAACCAAGAATAAAATAATATAAAGACCAAAATAATTAAATCGACTCGATTAAATAAATCTAACAAAACCGGGGTGTTACAACTCTCCCCCACTTAGAAATTTTCGTCCTCGAAAATATTACCTGAGACGAACAACTCCGGATACGATTCCCGCATCCGACTCTCCAACTCCCAAGTCAAATTGCCCTCACCAGCGCCTCCCCACGCTACTTTCACAAGCGCAATATCCTTGCCTCTTAACCGCTTCAACTCGCAATCCAAAACCCCCACCGGTAATGCCTCAACCGTAAGGTTCTCCCTTACCTCAACCTCATCCATCGGAATCACATGCGACGGATCCAGAACATATTTCCGAAGCTGTGAAACATGGAACACATCATGTAAATTCGAAAGATTCGGCGGCAACGCCACCCGATAAGCTACATCACCCACTCTCGCGGATATCTGATACGGACCAATAAACCGAGAAGTAAGTTTCTTCGACTTCAATGCACGACCAACACCCGTCACCGGTGTAACTCTCAAAAATACATGATCGCCTTCTTGAAACTCAAGATCTTTCCTCCTTCGATCATGATAACTCTTCTGCCTACTCTGAGAATCCTTCATTTTCTCACGAATAAGTTTCACCTTTTCCGTAGTTTGTTGAACTAACTCCGGTCCAACCACCGAACTCTCACCAGATTCATGCCAACACAAAGGTGTTCGACATCTTCTTCCATACAACGCTTCAAAAGGTGCCATTCCAATACTCGAATGGAAACTGTTGTTATACGTGAACTCCACCAACGAAAGATAAATATCCCAAGCACCACCTTGCTCAAGAACACAAGCCCGCAACAAATCTTCCAATGACTGAATAGTTCTCTCAGTCTGACCATCCGTCTGAGGATGATAAGCAGAACTCAATCTCAACTTGGAACCTAACGCCTTTTGCAAACTTTCCTAAAATCTGGAAGTAAACATCGGATCTCGATCTGAAATAATACACAACGGAACACCATGTAGCTTCAAAATCACACGGATATAAATCTCAGTCAACCTCTCCAAAGAAAAACTGATGTCAATCGGAATGAAATGCGCCGATTTAGTCAGCCTATCCACAACCACCCAAATGACATTATGTCCCCTCTGAGTATTCGGCAACCCTTACACAAAATCCATAGAAATGCTGTCCCATTTTCACTCGGGAATATCCAACGGTTGCAATAATCCACTAGGCTTCTGATGTTCTACCTTTGACTTCTGACACGTCAAACACGCATAAACAAACTGAGCCACATCCCTCTTCAATTCGGACCACCAAAATATCTTCTTCAAATCTTGATACATTTTATTAGCTCCCGGATGTATACTCAAACTACTCCGGTGTCCTTTCTCTAAAATCATCTTTTTCAATTCCGAATCATCAGGAATAAAAATTCTACCACGGAATCTCAAAACACCCTTATCATCCACTTTAAAGTCACCATTCACACCTTTATCTCCAACCGTCATCAAATCAACAAATTTCACATCCAGCCACTGTTTCTCGCTAACGGTCAACAGAAACTCATTAGTGACCCTTAACATACCAAGCCTCACGCTGTCAGATGTCAATTCACACACCAAACTCAAATCTCTAAATGCTTCCAAAAGTTCCCACTCTTTAAGCATCAAAGCGGACATATGCAAAGATTTCCGGCTTAACGCATCGGCTACCACATTAGCTTTACCAGGATGGTAATTCAAGCTAAAATCGTAGTCCTTCAAAAATTCCAACCATCTTCGTTGCCTCATATTCAACTCCTTCTGATCAAACAAGTATTTCAAACTCTTATAATCACTAAAGACTTCGAATCTTGCACCGTAGAGATAATGTCTCCAAATTTTCAATACAAAAACCACCGCAGCTAATTCCAAATCATGCGTAGGATAATTCTTCTCATGAACCCTCAATTGCCTCTAAGCGTAAGCCACAACCTTACCTTCTTGCATCAACACTCCACCTAAACCAATCAAAGACGCATCGCAATACACCACAAACGGTTCACTAGGATTCGGTAAGATCAAAATCGGAGCTGTAGTCAATCTTCTCTTCAGCTCACTAAAACTCTCCTCACACTGAATATCCCAAATAAACGCTTTACCTTTACAAGTCAGCTGGGTCAAAGGAAGTGCTAACTTGGAAAAGCCTTCAATGAATCTTCGATAATATCCAGCTAAACCCAAAAAGCTTCTAATTTCAGTAACAGATCTAGGAGCCTCCCATTGTAGAACTGCATCTACTTTGGATGGATCCACAACAATACCATTACCTGAAATCACATGCCCAAGAAAACTCACTTCTGACAACCAGAACTCACACTTGGACAATTTGGCATAGAGTCTCTTTTCCTTCAAGATTTACAATACAATACGCAAATGTTCCGCATGTTCCTCCCGAGACTTAGAATAAATTAAGATGTCATCGATAAACACAACAACAAATTGATCCAAATGCTCATGGAAAATGCGATTCATATACTCCATAAACACTCCCGGCGCATTAGAAACCCCGAACGACATCACGGAATATTCGTAATGTCTGCATCGTGTCCTAAAAGCCGTGTTCTGAATATCTTCCTCTTTCACTCTAATTTGATGATAACCTGACCTCAAATCAATTTTACTAAACACACAAGCACCTACCAACTGGTCCATCAAATCATCAATTCTCGGAAGAGGATACTTATTCTTAATCGTCACCTTATTTAGCTGGCGATAATCAATACACAATCGCATACTTCCATCTTTCTTTTTCACCAATAAAACTGGAGCACCCCAAGGCGATACACTCGGCCTCACAAACCTCTTTTCTAACAATCCATTCAACTGCTTCTTCAACTCAACCAACTCAGATGCCGACATACGATATGGTGCCATAGATACAGGTCTAGTACCAGGAACTAGATCTATAGAAAACTCCACCTCTCTTTCTGGCGGCACATCAGAAATATCCCCCAAAAACACCTCTGGAAAATCACACACGACTGGAAACACATCAATTGTAACTTGACTATCCACAGTCAACGATGCAAACAACCCGAACAACTGAACTTCATCCGCCAAAAGTTTCTTCAACTCTTTGGTAGATAAGAAACTCGATTCATCGTCTTCCTCAAGAGAAGGAAATCTTACCAACTTATGATAACAATCGATATGAACTCGATTGAACTGCAACCAATTCATTCCCAGAACCACGTCTAAACCCTCCAACGGCAGACACATCAAATCCATAGCAAAATCCCTACCATAAATAGTCAAAGGATAACTTAAACAAACCAAAGAAGTAGTTACCGACCCCATTGCTGGAGTATCGATAACCATCTCTCCACCCATCGACGACAATAAAAGATTCAAACGTTACACACACTCAGACGAAATAAACGAATAAGTCGTTCCGGTATCAATAATAGCAACTAAAGGCGTACTATTAATAAAACAAGTACCTCTGATCAGACGATCTGCACTAGTAGTCTGAGTTCCTGCCAATGCAAATACTTTCCCTCCAGCTTGAGCTTGCTTTAGTTTTGGACACTTCGTACTAATATGACCAGGTTCACCACAGTTGAAACACTTCATCACATTCCTCTTGCAATCAGCTGCTACATGTCCTATACCTCCACAATTGGAACACTTCCTCATATCCTTTCTACATTCAAACTGACGATGTCCTAAGTCACCACACCTAAAACATCTCAGAGGATTATACGTACCTCCCCCACTTGGCCTTTTATCAAAATTAGTCATTTGCTTTCCCTTGTCAGCTGGTGACACATAAGGACCCCCATGAAACGGTTGCTTTCCTTTCCTTTCGTTCACACTCTTATAATGAGTAGAACGAGCTTTGCTATCCTCCTCATAAATTCTACAACAATCCACCAAATCCGAAAACCTCCTAATTCTTTGATAACCAATTGCCTGTTTGATCTCGGGACGCAACCCGTTCTCAAACTTCACACATTTGGAAAACTCTGCAGTTGCTTCAGCATAATGTGGATAAAACTGAACAAGCTCTACAAACTTAGCAGTGTAATCAATAACAGACATGTTACCCTGTTTCAACTCTAAGAACTCTATCTCTTTCTTTCCTCTAACATCTTCAAGGAAATACTTCCTCAAAAACTCACTGCTAAACAAAGCCCAAGTGACCTCTTCACCTGTAGCTTCCCACACATGACGCGCACTAACCCACCAATCATCAGCCTCTTCCTGCAACATGTGAGTACCAAATCTCACCTTATGTTCCTCAACACAGTCCATCACTCGAAATATTCTTTCAATCTCCTTAAGCCAAATCTGAGCACCATCAGGATCATGTCTTCCTTTGAAGATAGGCGGTTTGTTCTTCCTGAACTCATCATTTCCACCAGCATTAGGTGCACCCCGCACAACCTGAGCCATAGCTTGCATAGCAGCAGCAAGAGCATCGTCATTCCTTCCAGCCATATTCTGTTCATGTCCAATAACAGTAACTATGGTTAAACAATCAGCTCGCCAGAACACAATTGACGCACAACAAACAAATTGGTCAAAACGACCGACACGGACTGGCATGGACTGACACAAACTGGCTTTGATACCACTTAATATAACACCCCCAATCTATAACCCGAGTAATTAAAGCGATAACAAATAATCAGAGTAGAATTAAAACATTCACGGCATAGACGGAGCGTCTCATCACTATGATGAAATATAATAACCTGCTCATAAAGATATGCAACAATCAGGTAGCAACCTAAACAGAGGAACTCAGTTCCTAACACCCATAATTCAGATACAGAATAAAAGCGGAAAATCTGCAACTGAAATCTCATATATATAAACATAGATGTTTGTCTGTCATATACAGAGTCATACAGGTAAAATCCAATATATATATATATATATATACATAATGTCACATAACGATCTCCCCGACTACCCGGTGCTACATATCAGAGCCGACCGACAAAAGAAGGAAGACATAATCTTCATAAAAAGACCTCCAGCATCTAATCTGCAATGCCTCATAGAGCATTCAAAATAGCAGAAGGGTGAGAAACACAATTATAATATAGTTGCATACGATTATATAATAATACAAAATACACATGTAAAACATTCTCACCACAACTTACACCATAATTCAAATACAAAACAATACAATTCATATCTCATACATCCATCACAAAGGCATATCAATCATACTCAATACATTTATCACCAACATATATATATATATATATATATATATATATATATATATATATATATCAACTCATCAATTCCATTCACAAATCTCACACATAATCAATCCATTCATGACTTATGCAAATGCACAGAGACCGACACAACGACTCTATGCAATGCAATGCGGTACCATTCCATCCATCATTCTCATCATTAATTCACTCAGGAACTATTGGAATCATCGCTTGTTACTTAGTGTAACTCCCCGTCGGGCAAATGATGTTCCCCGTAACCTTAGGACCTCTTTGTATAAGGCGCACGACTTTTATGGATCGCTTTAGGTCCTTTTTGTATAAGGCACACGATCCGATCGCTTTAGGTCCTCTTTGTATAAGGCACACGATCGTCGATAACGTCGCTTTAGGTCCTCTTTGTATAAGGCACACGACCGTTACAACAGATTCCCTCTGGAATCGTTTCGTCGCTCACACCCACTAGGGTACACGACATCACAAGAATGCATATCATGATGCTTGGCATACAATGACTCATGAAAATCAAATGCATACACATATACAACCATGTGAACCATTCCAACATCCATAATCATGCATATACAATCAAACACAACACAATGCATTTACTTGCCCTTAGGCCACAAACCATCATCACAACATTTCATCACATGCATTCACATCATATAATAGCACACAAGTCATACGATATTTATTAAAAGCATACCACATGATGACACATCAATCGCACACAATTACGACGGTAAAAGTCGACAAAACGACACTATTCCAATTCCCGACACAATTAAATCGGCCACTAGTCTCAAAACTATTTTTATAAGAAAGAACATCTCATTAGATTTCCAACGCATCCAACCGCGCCTCAATCCGACTTACGACCCAAAAGTTATGACAAGAACAAAATGGAAAATCTGTCATGTTCGTTTTCCTATTCGCAATGCGAACCCCCAGCGAAACATGGCGGAGAAAAAACAACAGAAAGTTTGCAAGGCAAACTTCCAGCAAACCTTCGCTTTCCCCTTCGCAATGCAAAATCCGTGCGAACCGTGGCAGAGAAAAAACAGCAGAAAGTTCGCAATGCGAACCTCCCGCGAACCTTCGCTGCCCTATTCGCAGTGCGAACCTGCGAACCCAGAAAATCTCAGCAGCGCTGTTGTTCACTCCAACCAAACTTTTCCTCCACCAAAACACTTCCAAACCATAACATAAAAACCAAAACATATCCCAATCATAGTAACAAGTATTCTACAACATTTATATCGCATTTCAACCGCGAAAACATTGATTTCTATCGTTTTCTATCATTTCGACCTAGAATTGAAAAGCTAGGAAAAACCAGCAAACATTCCAACACACACATACACAATCACACACAAGCATAACATAACCGAGTTTCGCACCCTTAACCGATTAATCGCGCTTCGAAGTGTCGGTTGAATCGGTTTCTTACACTCAAAGTTTTCCTCTTTTTCTTCTTCTCCTTCTCTATTTCTCTTAACTTCTTTTTCTCTCTTTTTCTTTCTATGTTTCTATTTTAAATGAAAAACAATATCTAACCAAGCCAAAAAGACCAAAATACCCCTACATTCAATTTTCTCGCAAACGTTCCCAAAACGCGATAAAACATAATAACGATGAACATAACACATTTACCAAATAAAAACCAAGAATAAAATAATATAAAGACCAAAATAATTAAATCGACTCGATTAAATAAATCTAACAAAACCAGGGCATTACAATAGACATCATTGATGAATGCATAAAAGAGTTAGCATCTGAACAACCACCAACCACATAAATGGTCAAGCTTCCAGCTGAAGAAATGCTAGAAGAAGATGAGGTTGAATATTATCGCCCATATGGTGATGATAGCCTAAGGGAATATCTAGAACTTATACCCGACTTTATGCCAAGCCCTAAGCAACCCTCAATAGAGTTTACGATACTACCCAAAAATCTAAGATAAGAATTTCTATATGAACGACTTGATCGCCCAATTATAGGTAATGTTGATCTTAATAGAGACGAGAATGAGAAACTTTTGGTAGTGTTGAAAAAGTATCATACCGCTTTAGGCTATAATATTTTTGATCTAAAAGGGATAAGCCCCTCTGTGTGCATGCACAGAATTATGCTAGAAGATGACTCTAAAGCCTCTAGAGAGCATCATAGGAGAATCAGTCATATCATGAGTGATGTAGTTAGGAAGGAAGTACTAAAACTGCTTGAAGCTGGAATAATTTATCCGGTCTCAAATAGTCAACGAGTTAGTCTAGTGCATGTCGCACCTAAGAAAGGAGGTGAAACAGTAGTTTAAAATGAAAAAGGAGAATTTGTAGCTAAGCGCATAGAGATTGGATGACGAATGTGTATTTAGTACAGAAAGCTAAATAAGGCAACTCGGAAGGACCATTTTCACCTTCCGTTCATTGATCATATGCTTGAACGTTTGGCTAGACACGTATATTATTGTTATTTAGATGAATATTGGGGATTTTTCTAAATACCTATCCATCCCGATGACCAGAAGAAGACTACATTCACATGTCCATATGGAACATTCGCTTATCGTCGAATGCCATTTGGATTATGCAATGCTCCCGCAACCTTCTAGAGATGTATGATGGAAATATTCGTAGACTTCCTAGATGATATCATAGAAGTATTTATGGATGATTTTTCTGTATGCGGATCAAGTTTCGATGGATGTCTTGTTAACCTAGAAAAGTTACTAGAAAGGTGCGTAAAAGTCAACCTAGTATTGAATTGGAAGAAATGTCACTTCATGGTAAAGAAGGCCATAGTCCTAGGACACATAGTGTATGAAAAGGGAATTAAGGTTTACAAAGCTAAAATCGAGGTCATAGAAAACTCTAACCACCCAAGACGGTCAGAGAAGTCCAAAGTTTTCTAGGACACGCCAATTTCTATCGACGTTTTATTAAAAATTTCTCTAAAATCACAAAACCTTTAATTGGTCTCTTAATGAAAGATGATGAGTTTATCTTCGATGAAATATGTCTTGAGTCATTTAAACTCCTTAAGCACACCTTAATCTTTGCCCCTATTATGGTACCTCCTGATTGGAGTCAACCATTCGAGATCATGTGTGATGCAAGTGATTATGCTGTAGGCGCTGTCTTAGGACAGCGAAAGATAAGAAATTACATGTCATTTATTATGCGATAAGAACCATAGATTGAGCTCAAATGAACTACGCAACTAATGAAAAGGAACTCTTACTTGTAGTATTCACAACTAAGATCATGCTGCTATAACATATTTTTTTAGCAAGAAATATACGAAGCCAAGATTACTTCGGCGGATCCTATTGTTACAAGAATTCGACTTAGAAATCTGAGACAAAAAGGGAACCGAAAAGGTGGTAGATGACCACCTCTCAAGACTAGATAATATTAAGCCATAACACGTACCCACTAACTATGATTTTACCTATGATAGACTAGTTACGTTGGTTGAAATCAAAGGAATGGGCTTTGATAACTATCCTGACTATCTTAAAGGAAAATGCTCAAACATTGAGAACAAAACAGAGGAGGAAACTGCTTTGGCACAATCTACTATTCCATGGTACACTGACTTCGTAAACTACCTAGCAGGCGGAGTTCTACCTCCATATATGACTTATCAACAGAAGAAGAAATTCTTCCATGACCTAAAACAATTCTATTGGGATGAACCCCTACTTTTCAAAAGAGGAATCAAGTACATATTCGTTGCAGTTGACTACGTATCTAAATGGATAAAGGCAATCAACTCTCCCACCAATGATGCACGAGTGGTGATTAAAATGTTTAAAAACAATATTTTCCCTAGATTCGACATTCCTAGACTAGTCATAAGTGACGGAGGATCTCATTTCATATCTAGAATATTTGAAAAACTTTTACAAAAATATGGAGTGCGACACCGAATAGCTACCCCTTACAATCCATAAACTAGTGGCCAAGTAGAAATATCCAATAGAGAGATTAAACAAATATTAGAAAAAATAGTTTCTACATCTAGGAAAGACTGATCAACTAAGCTTGCAGAAGCATTATGGGCATATAAGATAGCCTACAAAACACCCATAGGAACTACAACTTTCAAGCTTGTGTACGAAAAATCCTATTGAACTTGAGTATAAAGCCTATTGGGTTGTTAAAACCCTGAATATGAATTATGTACCTGTTGGAGGAAAATGAATCTTAGACCTACACGAGTTAGAGGAGTTAAGGCTAGATGCTTATGAGAATGCCCAGATATATAAAGAGCGAACCAAGAAATGGCATGATAAGTGAATCAATTAGAGAGAATTTGAAATAAGGGAGCTCATACTTCTTTTCAACTCCAGATTAAGATTATTCCCAGGAAAAGTTCGTTCCCAATGCTCGGGACCATTTGAAGTAACAAAATTTATGCAATCTGGTGCACTTGAAATATGGAGTAAATCAACTAGGTTGTTCATGGTGAATGGGCAGAAGCTCAAGCATTATCACAGTGACAAAGTAAAATACTATTATTCTAGTTGGAAATTAAATGTGCCCCTTGCTATTCCGCCCGAAGAATGAGTTTAAAAGCACATCGAGCTAACGACGTTAAACAAAGCGTTGCGTGGGAGGCAACCCACATATTTCTTTTCAATTTTCTTTCCCCAATAAAATAAGCGGTAAAATTAAACCTTGTTAAACATTCACTAAAATTGTTCATGTTTCATTTGCAGGTCACCTTCACTCTCCATAACAATTTGTCTACTAACAATTATTTGAGAATGCAGCACGTTGATAACCAGAGGATCATTTTCAAGGATGACGACAAGAGGAGGCGTTATGAAGACTTGTCTCAGAGAACTATTTCTCTAACCAGATACCCTGATTTCTAGTGCCTAGAAACATTAGGCCTAAGAGACTGCCTGAGGTATATGTTCAACTAGATAAGCTGGGACCATTTCTCAGTTTCCAAACACCCCTCCTACCATAACCTCACACTAGAGTTTTTAAGTTCTTTCAATTACTATCCTCATAGAAGAGTGGGCAGGGATAGAGGTAGGACCGACTTTAGGCTATTTGGGCACGATTATCGCTTTAATCATAATGAATTAGGAGAGATGTTAGGTTTCTAGACCGAACAAGATGCCTTCACTGAGGTACCTAGCGACAACTTTATTCAGTATGAACTAGATAATTTCTTGGGTAGCATCAGTAGGGACTTCCCTCTGAATATGAAAAGAAGAATGCTACCTCCATTCATAACCCAACTATTAGGTACTTCAAGATGATTTTAGCACGGACCTTCTTTGGTAAGAGTGAAAACACTGACACTGTTAGTAAAGAAGAACTATATATCATGTTTAGTGTTTTCCAATCCCTCCCCGTCCATTCTACCACATTTTTGCTTGCTAATCTGGACGCAATAGCAAAGTCAACAAGAGAATATTTTCATGTTGGCGGGATTGTCACCTCCATAGCCTTAGCTATAGGACTCAGTAACCAATTAGCGCACATAGTTCTTCTATGGGATAACACCCTGATAGATATTGAGTATTGTTTAAATAAATAATTGGTGAGGTGATGGAGACCTAATGAATTTGACCTACTGATTACTAATGAAGTTGTCCATTACTTTGTCCTTCCGAATCATGAACATACAAGTTTCCACAACCGTGATAACTGGCCGTACCAATTGGAAGATCAGGGAGAGGCACCAACACCACCTCAAACCCCTCTTGCACCTGAGTACCACATAGCTTCTTTGTCAGATATTTCTTCTTCTTATTCTTCTATGGGTCCTTTTAGTCCACGCGGGCATAATGTTGATTACCCTCAGACGTGAAGTCACTGATCTTCGTCAAACATTACAAGATCAAAGAGATAGAATGGTAGAGCAGGTGGATCACCTATATCAAGAAATGTATTCCTTACTCAGAGCATTGGGTCAACCAGCCAAGCACCGTGACACGTGATTTATTCACAGGTTTGTTATTTGCTCCTTTCCACTTTCACAAAAACATTAAGGCCAATGTTGAGTTTAAGTGCGGGGCAGGAAATATTTTCCTGCTTTTCAATTATCATTTACATTTTTTTTCAATTATGTTTAAATATTCAGTTGTCGAGTTATCGACGTTAAACAAAGTGTTGCATGGGAGGCAGCCCACAGAACTTTTCCCTTTCACACTTTTAATTCCATTCATTTTCTTACCAAGAATAATGTAGAACCTACTAAGGAAGTTGGAGTGCACTAAAATAACCAAAGAAAGAGCAAAAATTCAAAAATTCAAAACTATGAATCATGACGCCCGTCAGGGTTTGAAATTATGGATTATTACCCCTGACGCGGTTTTTCATGCATCTTTTGACCGCTTTTCTTTTCTTCTTATCTCTCCACTCTCTCTCTCCACATATCCCACTTCCCACGTTTTCCCATTACCCCCTTTTAAGTCTCCCATCTTTTCTCCTTCTTCTCCCCCATTACCATTCTTAAATAGTTCATTAAAATCATCTACTTAAATCCCTTATATTTCCCTCATTCCTCCACCAAATTGAAAACCGTATGAACCAAAGTTGATCACCATGCTACCCAGAATCCATTTCTTGTGTCAAAATCAAAACTTTGTCCCTTTAAAAAAATTCTGAATTTTTCACCATCTTCACTCAAAAATCTGAATTTCATCATGCCTCCAAGACTAAAACCATTTGATTACATGGACAAAGTATTCTGGGATGAGGTTCAGTGGGAAAGATATGAAGTTTTGTATCGGCGAACTCTGAGTTCTAAAAGGTACCCCGATGGTTATTGTCTTAGGACCTTAGGACTTTATGATTCTGTCCATTTTATGTTTGATAGCTTGCATATGAGTCACTTTGTGACACTTAGTCATAATACTTATGCTAGGCTTACTTTAGAATTTCTTATTTTGTTTTATTATTCTATTACTAGACGACTGCGCCATATTAATGGAGGCGCCGCTTTTAGGATATTTAACCAAGAGTACTCTCTTAACCATGATGAGATAGGTTCCTTTTTCCAGTTTGTTAATAATCATAACTAGTGCGCCACTAAAATTCTCCCAACTGGAATTTGGGCCTTAGATATTAGTATTTTTTGGCAGAGGCTTACCGGTGAGCTAGGAGCTAGTAATGAAGGGAGGAAATCCTCCCACATTCATAACCCTGCGATTAGATATTTTCAGAAGGTCTTGGCCCACACCATTTTCAGTCGAGGCGACAATAGTGGTAATGTCAACTCGAAAGAGTTGTACTTCGTCGATGTTGTTTTCCATCTGTGGAGGATTACATAGTGGCATTTATGCTCGCTACGTTGCTTGATATAACTAAGGCCCATTTTGGAGGGATTGTGATCGAAGGACTAATCACCACTATAGCTTTAGGTTTAGGCATGCATACTGAGGTAGCCACTCTTGAGCCCATTGAGGACTTCCCTCTATTAGACTTGAACTCGTGTCTGGCCCAAAAATTAGTTGAAATTAAGAATCGAGCGCAGTTCTAGCTCATTGTTAAGGGACAAATGATACCGAGTATTATTTTTCCTAACTCGACGATGATTAATATGAGACATGAGGATAACCAGTTGTTTGCATTAGATTCCCCGGTGGATACTAATATCTGCCACTCTGCTTGGGCTATTGTTGAGCATGCACCTGATGGTGCTGACACTGATGAGAAGTATGATTACAGAGAGTGAGACTCCCATATGCACACATATCCCCCACTCTGTTATTCACCTATAAACATTGCACACCATTCTACTTACACTTTTGCAGGTACCTCTTCCGGCCATAGCCTCGAGAGGAGTATGACTATCTGCTATCCGGACCACCTTTGATGATGTCCTTCACGAGATGCGCTACCAGAATGACATTGATGTCGAACGTGACTAGCTGTTTAGAGTTATGCACCCGCATCAGGTAGACATGATGGAACACATATAACAGTTGCAGGAGTAGCAACACGATTATGCGGCATAGAGTGAGCATAAGATATCAAAGTTGACCGATCGGGTGATGGGATTACAAATGGGGCTAGAGGAAAGAGATTCTAGGGAGTTTCAGCATTAGAATTATCGTGATAACCTCATGGAAGATATGTTGCACTATATGCACGGTGTGGTATTCCACGTCCACCTCCTCACTATGGACAACCTAGAAGGCGAGATCGGGGTCGTGGCCGGCACTAATATCTTCACTAACCACCAGGTTCTACAATCTCTCTTGCTCATATTTTAAAACATTGAGGACAATGTTTGTCGTAAGTGTATGAGAGGTGATTTACTGTTTCCGTTTATCTTCCAGCATTTTTATTTCATTTTGTTAGATTTAGTTTGTTTTCTGTTTAATATTTCTTGGTTATTTTTATTATTTTTATAACTTAGTGTATGTTTCGAGTCTTTGCATGTGTTATCGAGTTATTTATGCATGGTTTCTGTTGTTTCTTGATTTTTCCTTTTCTTGAGCCATACCAAAAAACTTTTAGAGCACATAGGTAGCCTGGGTTGATTTTGAAAGTATATAGGTTATGAAGAGAGGAAAGCCTAGGTCAAGGAGAATTGGGAAAATTTGACAAA
This sequence comes from Lathyrus tuberosus, assembly GCA_022829125.1. NCBI lineage: Eukaryota > Viridiplantae > Streptophyta > Magnoliopsida > Fabales > Fabaceae > Lathyrus > Lathyrus tuberosus. The sequence continues at coordinate 4,673,667 of JALAZF010000084.1, forward strand.
ATTGAATTGTTCTAACACCTTAAGTCTCCCAATTATGCACACAAGTTTAAACCCCCATTGAACTCTAGTCTTAAGCTTTTGTTCGCTGAAAAATCCTCAAAGTAGTTTCTATATCCAGTCAGGCACCATCTGTATTCACTAAGTAGATTGGTCGATAAATAATAAATGAATGGTCCAATATGCAGAAAACATAAATAAAAGGAAATGGATCAAGCAACATTTACTAAGTTAGGTAACGCTTACCCGATTATTTATCCCAAAGGAAGTGGTTGAAGTCCTTTTAAAAAGAAAGAAGAAAAACATCTTTGCAAAAGAAAAAAATTTAAAAATTTGAAAAGAAAAGATGTTTGGATCATAATCACTAACAGACCACCTACCATATAAGATGAGAGATAAAGGGCCTTAATGTGACTGTCATGAATGAAAGAGGATTAGAAGCAGATAGAAAAATTAGACTTTATTTCAATGGTATGAAGAAAGTAAAACTTCAAATTATAAGGTGAAGAATATGGTTGGCAGAGAGTGACACTGCTTTGAATACACTTCTGAGGTTGTTGGGTGTATAGGGTCTTCTCGCTCATCCGTTGTTGACGGGGTCAAGCTCATGTTCCTCTAGAGACCATCAAACTCCTCATTCGGAAAGGACTACTGGTACTTGGTCAATTTGTTCATGCAGGCTTTAGAGGGAGAATTAGTGACTTTAGCTCGGTATACCAAGTGTGCCTTTGTTGCTCTGTCCCTCGGGGGTGCCGTCTGCTGGGAAACTCTTTGGTATAACTAGCAGTGCGAGAAGAAGCATCAATTGGAGGAGAGTGTTCTCAATTTGACGCTCCATCAGAATAAGTACACGCGGGAAATATAGACAACTTCTACTTCTCTTAATGAGATGAAGGATGCTTTGGCCCCCTTAACCTCCTTATCTTTCTGGTCGGTTAGGTGACTCATCTGATGAGGATTATGGAAAGGAAGAACCAAGAGTTGTTAATCATGGTACTATTGCGGTGAGAATCGGATAACAAGCTATTTATTAACTTGCATCACCAAAACTTTGAAATTCACCACCGAGCTTTGATTTATCCAAAGGAAAGGTTCAAGATCGAGAAAACCTAAAGGGGGGAGATCTAAAGTTCGTGGGTTGGTTATACTAAGGGAAGGCATTAGCACCCTTAATATCCGTAGTACTCTACAGGAACCTCTTGTTTAGTTTGTGTTATGTCATGTTTGCTTGCTAATGATAAAGGTAAAGACCTAAAGGTATGTACACTAAGTTTTCTCGCCAAGACGTCGCATCTTGTGCCTACGTATCTGACTAAAGAATCAGAGCAACCGTAGTTCACCTAACTAAGGGTGAGGAACCATTGACTATGGCCAAATTTCCAAGGGGAATGAGTATGAGCTCATATAGAGTTTAAGGAACTCTCTAAGTCTAAGTTATGATAGGGAAAAGTGGATACTCAATGTGATGAGCTCACATAGAGTTTAGAAACTCTATCCTAGTTCTAAATTATGATTCAAGGCTCTCAGGAGGCCAAGATGAATAAAGGCTCTTAGGAAGCCTAGGGGGAAGATGGCTCTTAGGAGGCCAAGATGGTATATGAGTCGTCTATGACTCATGGGTCAAAAAGAAGAACTTCCCTTTGGAAGGATGGGAGATTAACAATTTCTTATGGACAGGAATGTTACAAAGGGAATTGAGTGGGAAATGAACAACACGAGTTCAAGAATTCAAAGAGAATATACAATAGATAAACATAATTAATCTCAAAGAGTGTGATTCAAATATTAATGTATGGCAAGTGACAATGAGATTGTTCATATAAACAAATGGTGCACATACATATGGTAAAAAGAGCATTCAAATATGAAATCAAAGACAAAAGCATTCAAAGTAAGGGACTTAACTATAAAGTCAAGAGGTATGATCAAAATTCTAAGGGAATGACCTATATCTAAGGTCAATGAACTTTCTCAAGATAACTCTATCAAGTACTAAAAACAAAATCAAGATAGCTCTCATAAGTTCTGGTACTTTTTGGAAAGCCCTCAATGTCCTCTACAACTTTCATGTTGGACACAAGTTTTGAATCACAGGGGATCTTGGTGAAAAATGGGGTTGAAGTCAGTTGGTTCTTAAGGCAAAAGTGCTGAAATTTCTCTATGTCTTTGGGCAGTCTAGCTTCCAAGTCTCATAACTCACAAACCATGCATATTTTGGAGAAGGGTCATATTTAACAGTTTGAAGTTCATGGAAAGAACTTCCATTTGGGCTTTGAGTCACTCCATTTGGATGTGTGGTTTGGAAGTTATGACCATTTCAATTTTGCACAAGAGGGGAAATTTCCACCTATGAAAAGTTTCATGAACCAAACCTTGCTTCATTTGCAAGAAACCTCTTGAAACTTGATCTTTCAAACCTTAAATCATCAATGAGACATGTTATGATGAGTTGAGGTCTTGGATGTTTCATTTTGGATCAAGATCTCAAAGATTAGGGTTTCAGTCAAAACCCTAATTTCAACTGTGAATGCACTGGGATAATCTCTTATGATCTTGCTTCTTACAATCACATACAAGACTCATAGATGGTCCCTAGGTATGTCCTCTATCATATGGAGTCAAGTCTTAGGGTTTGAGAACAACTCCTGGTCAAGATCAAGGGCCATGATCCACTTGTCTTAACAGAAACCCTAATTTGGAGGCAGGGTGAACATGGTAAAATTCTTCAGTGATTCCTCAGGTTAAAACCCTAATTCCACCTTTTGGTCTGGTGATCCTCTGTTGACTTGACTTGATTCAAAGTCTTGAGATCTTGGTTCCAAACAACTAGTGAACCTTTGTGATGATTGTATGGAGCTATAGAATGCCTTAGGAGGCCTTTAATCTCTCCGTGTAACCCTAATTTCAAACATAAGAGAAACAAACTACAAGATGGTGATTAGTTAAACAATGCATATATGATTGATCCTAAATGTTTATACAAGAGGCTATGATATCTAAGAGGTAATATTTGGGGTACAACAGTTGCCCCTATTTAAATAGCTTTACCGAATGGCACGAGGAAAGGAAATCCTTGGGGCATCAAGGTGGAAAGGTATTTAAATATAGCAAACCGAAAATTTTGCCCTTAGATGGAATGCAAATGCTGAGGACAAGCGACGGTCATGCAAATGCTGACATGCCATGAACTTCTAGTATGATGATATGATGTCATGATAGTGCAAAAATATAGACTGACCAAACACCAAGGATAAAGAGCAAACAACCACAGGTGAGTAACACTGGGGAAGGATGAAGGTTAGTATCCATGAGGCAAAGTCACTGGGGATACAGGCTAACTGACAAAAGAGACTCATTGGGGAGACTCTAAGGAAAGACTGGGGATAGAAAAGTAATGTGGAACACCCTACAGATCCTCACTGGAGATAGGAGCCAGAGAGGTATTCTCCACTGGGGAAAAATCCAGGGAGATGGACGACAGGTTCCTAGATGACCGGACGACACTGGGGAAATAAGACGCATTCTTACTGGGCATGAAACCAGAAAGAAGGCATGATCTCCACTAGGGATCAGTTTAAAACAAAAGGATAAGCATCCAACAAAAGATTTTCTGGAGATTTCTTATATTGAAGAGTTCAAAGGGGATCTTCAAGAAAAGTCAGAAAAGGAAGAAATGAACTCGTACGCCAGATAATAGAAATATGACTGGACTTTTGGCAAGGAATAAGGTTAATGAGCCATTAATGATTGGACTCGGGTACCAATATGAGTTGGATTTAGAATACCAGTATGAGCTGGATTTTTTTGGGATTTTAGGTTCATATATGACAAAGGTTTAGGTTCATATTTGACATGGTTTCAAACAACGGGTTCATATTTGATCTGAGTTTAGGTTCATATTTGACCTGGGTTTCAAACAACGAGTTCACATTTAACCTGAGGTTTAGGTTCACATTTGACCTGGGTTTCAAACAACGGGTTCACATTTGACTCGAGGTTTAGGTTCACATTTGACCTGGGTTTCAAACAACGGGTTCACATTTGACCTGAGGTTTAGGTTTACATTTGACCTGGGTTTCAAACAACGGGTTCACATTTGACCTGAGGTTTAGGTTCACATTTGACCTGGGTTTCAAACAAAGGGTTCACATTTGACCTGAGGTTTAGGTTCACATTTGACCTGGCTTTCAAACAACGGGTTCACATTTGACCTGGGTTTTCAAAAAGTGGGTTCACATTTGACCTTAGGTTTAGGTTCACATTTGACCTGGGTTTCAAACAACGGGTTCACATTTGACCTGGGGTTTAGGTTCACATTTGACCTAGGTTTCAAACAACGGGTTCACATTTGACCTGAGGTTTAGGTTCACATTTGACCGGAGTTTAGGTTCACATGTGACCTGGTTTTCAAACTTTGGGTTCACATTTGACCTGAGTTTAGGTTCACATTTGACCTGGGTTCAAACAACGGGTTCACATTTGACCTGAGGTTTAGGTTCACATTTGACCTGAGGTTTAGGTTCACATTTGACCTGGGTTTCAAACAACGGGTTCACATTTAACCTGAGGTTTAGGTTCACATTTGACCTGGGTTTCAAACAACGAGTTCACATTTGACTTGAGGTTTAGGTTCACATTTGACCTGGGTTTCCAAACTTTGGGTTCACATTTGACATGAGGTTTAGGTTCACATTTGACCTGGGTTTCAAACAACGGGTTCATATTTGACCTGGTTTTCAAACTTTGGGTTCACATTTGACCGGAGTTTAGGTTCACATGTGACTTGGTTTTCAAACTTTGGGTTCACATTTGACCTGAGTTTAGGTTCACATTTGACCTGGGTTCAAACAATGGGTTCACATTTGACCTGGTTTTCAAACAACGGGTTCACATTTGACCTGAGGTTTAGGTTCACATTGGACCTGGGTTTCAAACAACAGGTTCACATTCGACCTGAGGTTTAGGTTCACATTTGACCTGGGTTTCAAACAACGGGTTCATATTTGACCTAAGGTTTAGGTTCATATTTAACCTGGTTTCAAACAACGGGTTCAAATTTGACCTGAGGTTTAGGTTCATATTTTACCTGGTTTCAAACAACGGGTTCATATTTGACCTGAGGTTTAGGTTCATTTTTGACCTGGTTTCAAACAACGGGTTCATATTTGACCTGAGGTTTATGTTCATATTTGACCTGGTTTCAAACAACGGGTTCATATTTGACCTGAGGTTTAGGTTCATATTTGACCTGGGTTTCAAACAACAGGTTCACATTTAACCTGAGGTTTAGGTTCACATTTGACCTGGGTTTCAAACAAAGGGTTCACATTTGACCTGAGGTTTAGGTTCACATTTGACCTGGGTTTCAAACAACGGGCTCACATTTGACCTGAGGTTTAGGTTTACATTTGACCTGGGTTTCAAACAACGAGTTCACATTTAACCTGAGGTTTAGGTTCACATTTGACCTGGGTTTCAAACAAAGGGTTCACATTTGACCTGGGTTTCAAACAACGGGTTCACATTTGACCTGGGTTTTCAAAATTTGGGTTCACATTTGACCTGAGGTTTAGGTTCACATTTGATCTGGGTTTCAAACAACGGGTTCCCATTTGACCTGGGGTTTAGGTTCACATTTGACCTGGGTTTTAAATAACGGGTTCACATTTGACCTAAGGTTTAGGTTCACATTTGACCTGGTTGTCAAACTTTGGGTTCACATTTGACCGGAGTTTAGGTTCACATGTGACCTGGTTTTCAAACTTTGGGTTCACATTTGACCTGAGTTTAGGTTCACATTTGACCTGGGTTCAAACAACGGGTTCACATTTGACCCGAGGTTTAGGTTCACATTTGACCAGGTTTTCAAACAACGGGTTCACATTTGACCTGAGGTTTAGGTTCACATTTGACCTGGGTTTCAAACAACGGGTTCACATTTAACCTGAGGTTTAGGTTCACATTTGACCTGGGTTTCAAACAACGGGTTCACATTTGACCTGAGGTTTAGGTTCACATTTGACCTGGGTTTCCAAACTTTGGGTTCACATTTGACATGAGGTTTAGGTTCACATTTGACCTGGGTTTCAAACAATGAGTTCACATTTGACCTAAGGTTTAGGTTTACATTTGACCTGGGTTTCAAACAACGGGTTCACATTTGACCTGAGGTTTAGGTTCACATTTGAACTGGTTTTCAAACTTTGGGTTCACATTTGACCGGAGTTTAGGTTCACATGTGACCTGGTTTTCAAACTTTGGGTTCCCATTTGACCTGAGTTTAGGTTCACATTTGACCTGGGTTCAAACAATGGGTTCACATTTGACCTGGTTTTCAAACAACGGGTTCACATTTGACCTGAGGTTTAGGTTCACATTGGACCTGGGTTTCCAACAACGGGTTAACATTTGACCTGAGGTTTAGGTTCACATTTGACCTGGGTTTCAAACAACGGGTTCATATATGACCTAAGGTTTAGGTTCATATTTGACATGGTTTCAAACAACGGGTTCAAATTTGACCTGAGGTTTAGGTTCATATTTTACCTGGTTTCAAACAACGGGTTCATATTTGACTTGAGGTTTAGGTTCATATTTGACCTAGTTTCAAACAACGGGTTCATATTTGACCTGAGGTTTATGTTCACATTTGACCGGGTTTCAAACAACGTGTTCATATTTGACCTGAGGTTTAGGTTCATTTTTGAACTGGGTTTCAAACAACGGGTTCACATTTAACCTGAGGTTTAGGTTCACATTTGACCTGGGTTTCAAACAACGGGTTCACATTTGACCTGAGGTTTAGGTTCACATTTCACCTGGGTTTCAAACAACGGGTTCACATTTGACCCGAGGTTTAGGTTTACATTTGACATGGGTTTCAAACAACGGGTTCACATTTGACCTGAGGTTTAGGTTTACATTTGACCTGGGTTTCAAACAAAGGGTTCACATTTGACCTGGGTTTCAAACAACGGGTTATCATTTGACCTGAGGTTTAGGTTCACATTTGACCTGGGTTTTCAAAATTTGGGTTCACATTTGACCTAATGTTTAGGTTCACATTTGACCTGGGTTTCAAACAACGGGTTCCCATTTGACCTGGTGTTTAGGTTCACATTTGACATGGGTTTCAAACAACGGGTTCACATTTGACCTGAGGTTTAGGTTCACATTTGACCTGGTTGTCAAACTTTGGGTTCACATTTGACCGGAGTTTAGGTTCACATGTGACCTGGTTTTCAAACTTTGGGTTCACATTTGACCTGAGTTTAGGTTCACATGTGACTTGGGTTCAAACAACGGGTTCACATTTGACCTGAGGTTTAGGTTCACATTTGACCAGGTTTTCAAACAACGGGTTCACATTTGACCTGAGGTTTAGGTTCACATTTGACTTGGGTTTCAAACAACGGGTTCACATTTAACCTGAGGTTTAGGTTCACATTTGACCTGGGTTTCAAACAACGGGTTCACATTTGACCTGAGGTTTAGGTTCACATTTGACCTGGGTTTCCAAACTTTGGGTTCACATTTGACATGAGGTTTAGGTTCACATTTGACGTGGGTTTCAAACAATGGGTTCACATTTGACCTAAGGTTTAGGTTCACATTTGACCTTGGTTTCAAACAACGGGTTCACATTTGACCTGAGGTTTAGGTTCACATTTGACCTTGTTTTCAAACATTGGGTTCACATTTGACCGGAGTTTAGGTTCACATGTGACCTGGTTTTCAAACTTTGGGTTCACATTTGACCTGAGTTCAGGTTCACATTTGACCTGGGTTCAAACAATGGGTTCACATTTGACCTGGTTTTCAAACAACAGGTTCACATTTGACCTGAGGTTTAGGTTTACATTGGACCTGGGTTTCAAACAACGGGTTCACATTTGACCTAAGGTTTAGGTTCACATTTGACCTGGGTTTCAAACAACGGGTTCATATTTGACCTAAGGTTTAGGTTCATATTTGACCTGGTTTCAAACAACGGGTTCGTATTTGACCTGAGGTTTAGGTTCATATTTGACCTGGTTTCAAACAACGGGTTCATATTTGAAATGAGGTTTAGGTTCATATTTGACCTGGTTTCAAACAACGGGTTCATATTTGACCTGAGGTTTATGTTCATATTTGACCTGGTTTCAAACAACGGGTTCATATTTGACCTGAGGTTTAGGTTCATATTTGACCTGGGTTTCAGACAACGGGTTCACATTTAACCTGAGGTTTAGGTTCATATTTGACCTGGGTTTCAAACAACGGGTTCACATTTGACCTGAGGTTTAGGTTCACATTTGACCTGGGTTTCAAACAACGGGTTCACATTTGACCTGAGGTTTAGGTTTACATTTGACCTGGGTTTCAAACAACAGGTTCACATTTGACCTGAGGTTTAGGTTCACATTTGACCTGTTTTTCAAACAAAGGGTTCACATTTGACCTGAGGTTTAGGTTCACATTTGACCTGGGTTTCAAACAACGGGTTCACATTTGACCTGAGGTTTAGGTTCACATTTAACCTGGGTTTTCAAAATTTGGGTTCACATTTGACCTGGGTTTCAAACAATGGGTTCACATTTGACCTGGGTTTCAAACAACGGGTTCACATTTGACCTGAGGTTTAGGTTCACATTTGACCTGGTTGTCAAACTTTGGGTTCACATTTGACCGGAGTTTAGATTCACATGTGACATGGTTTTCTAACTTTGGGTTCACATTTGACTTGAGTTTAGGTTCACATTTGACCTGGGTTCAAACAACGGGTTCACATTGGACCTGAGGTTTAGGTTCATATTTGACCAGGTTTTCAAACAACGGGTTCACATTTGACCTGAGGTTTATGTTCACATTTGACCTGGGTTTCAAACAACGGGTTCACATTTAGCCTGAGGTTTAGGTTCACATTTGACCTGGGTTTCAAACAACGGGTTCACATTTGACCTGAGGTTTAGGTTCACATTTGACCTGGGTTTCCAAACTTTGGGTTCACATTTGACCTGAAGTTTAGGTTAACATTTGACCTGGGTTTCAAACAACGGGTTCACATTTGACCTGAGGTTTAGGTTCACATTTGACCTGGTTTTCAAACTTTGGGTTGGCATTTGACCGGAGTTTAGGTTCACATGTGACCTGGTTTTCAAACTTTGGGTTCACATTTGACCTAAGTTTAGGTTCACATTTGACCTGGGTTCAAACAATGGGTTCACATTAGACCTGGTTTTCAAACAACGGGTTCACATTTGACCTGAGGTTTTGGTTCACATTGGACCTGGGTTTCAAACAACGGGTTCACATTTAACCTGAGGTTTAGGTTCACATTTGACCTGGGTTTCAAACAACGGGTTCACATTTGATCTGAGGTTTAGGTTCACATTTGACCTGGGTTTCCAAACTTTGGGTTCATATTTGACATGAGGTTTAGGTTCGCATTTGACCTGGGTTTCAAACAATGGGTTCACATTTGACCTAAGGTTTAGGTTCACATTTGACCTTGGTTTCAAACAACGGGTTCACATTTGACCTGAGGTTTAGGTTCACATTTGACCTGGTTTTCAAACATTGGGTTCACATTTGACCGGAGTTTAGGTTCACATGTGACCTGGTTTTCAAACTTTGGGTTCACATTTGACCTGAGTTCAGGTTCACATTTGACCTGGGTTCAAACAATGGGTTCACATTTGACCTGGTTTTCAAACAACAGGTTCACATTTGACCTGAGGTTTAGGTTCACATTGGACCTGGGTTTCAAACAACGGGTTCACATTTGACCTGAGGTTTAGGTTCACATTTAACCTGGGTTTTCAAAATTTGGGTTCACATTTGACCTGAGGTTTAGGTTCACATTTGACCTGGGTTTCAAACAATGGGTTCACATTTGACCTGGGTTTCAAACAACGGGTTCACATTTGACCTGAGGTTTAGGTTCACATTTGACCTGGTTGTCAAACTTTGGGTTCACATTTGACCGGAGTTTAGATTCACATGTGACATGGTTTTCAAACTTTAGGTTCACATTTGACTTGAGTTTAGGTTCACATTTGACCTGGGTTCAAACAACGGGTTCACATTGGACCTGAGGTTTAGGTTCACATTTGACCAGGTTTTCAAACAACGGGTTCACATTTGACCTGAGGTTTATGTTCACATTTGACCTGGGTTTCAAACAACGGGTTCACATTTAGCCTAAGGTTTAGGTTCACATTTGACCTGGGTTTCAAACAACGGGTTCACATTTGACCTGAGGTTTAGGTTCACATTTGACCTGGGTTTCCAAACTTTGGGTTCACATTTGACCTGAAGTTTAGGTTAACATTTGACCTGGGTTTCAAACAACTGGTTCACATTTGACCTGAGGTTTAGGTTCACATTTGACCTGGTTTTCAAACTTTGGGTTGGCATTTGACCTGAGTTTAGGTTCACATGTGACCTGGTTTTCAAACTTTGGGTTCACATTTGACCTAAGTTTAGGTTCACATTTGACCTGGGTTCAAACAATGGGTTCAAATTAGACCTGGTTTTCAAACAACGGGTTCACATTTGACCTGAGGTTTAGGTTCACATTGGACCTGGGTTTCAAACAACGGGTTCACATTTGACCTGAGGTTTAGGTTCACATTTAACCTGGGTTTTCAAAATTTGGGTTCACATTTGACCTGAGGTTTAGGTTCACATTTGACCTGGGTTTCAAACAATGGGTTCACATTTGACCTGGGTTTCAAACAACGGGTTCACATTTGACCTGAGGTTTAGGTTCACATTTGACCTGGTTGTCAAACTTTGGGTTCACATTTGACCGGAGTTTAGATTCACATGTGACATGGTTTTCAAACTTTGGGTTCACATTTGACTTGAGTTTAGGTTCACATTTGACCTGGGTTCAAACAACGGGTTCACATTGGACCTGAGGTTTAGGTTCACATTTGACCAGGTTTTCAAACAACGGGTTCACATTTGACCTGAGGTTTATGTTCACATTTGACCTGGGTTTCAAACAACGGGTTCACATTTAGCCTGAGGTTTAGGTTCACATTTGACCTGGGTTTCAAACAACGGGTTCACATTTGACCTGAGGTTTAGGTTCACATTTGACCTGGGTTTCCAAACTTTGGGTTCACATTTGACCTGAAGTTTAGGTTAACATTTGACCTGGGTTTCAAACAACTGGTTCACATTTGACCTGAGGTTTAGGTTCACATTTGACCTGGTTTTCAAACTTTGGGTTGGCATTTGACCTGAGTTTAGGTTCACATGTGACCTGGTTTTCAAACTTTGGGTTCACATTTGACCTAAGTTTAGGTTCACATTTGACCTGGGTTCAAACAATGGGTTCAAATTAGACCTGGTTTTCAAACAACGGGTTCACATTTGACCTGAGGTTTAGGTTCACATTGGACCTGGGTTTCAAACAACGGGTTCACATTTGACTTGGGTTTCAAACAACGGGTTCATATTTGACCTAAGGTTTAGGTTCATATTTGACCTGGTTTCAAACAACGGGTTCATATTTGAAATGAGGTTTAGGTTCATATTTGACCTGGTTTCAAACAACGGGTTCATATTTGACCTAAGGTTTAGGTTCATATTTGACCTGGGTTTCAAGCAACGGGTTCACATTTAACCTGAGGTTTAGGTTCACATTTGACCTGGGTTTCAAACAACGGGTTCAGATTTGACCTGAGGTTTAGGTTCACATTTGACCTGGGTTTCAAACAACGGGTTCACATTTGACCTGAGGTTTAGGTTCACATTTGACCTGGGTTTCAAACAACGGGTTCACATTTGACCTGAGGTTTAGGTTCACATTTGACCTGGGTTTTCAAAATTTGGGTTCACATTTGACCTGGGTTTCAAACAATGGGTTCACATTTGACCTGGGGTTTAGGTTCACATTTGACCTGGGTTTCAAACAACGGGTTCACATTTGACCTGGGGTTTAGGTTCACATTTGACCTGGTTGTCAAACTTTGGGTTCATATTTGACCGGAGTTTAGATTCACATGTGACCGGGTTATCAGACTTTTGGTTCACATTTGACCTGAGTTTAGGTTCACATTTGACCTGGGTTCAAACAACGGGTTCACATTGGACCTGAGGTTTAGGTTCACATTTGACCAGGTTTTCAAACAACGGGTTCACATTTGACCTGAGGTTTAGGTTCACATTTGACTTGGGTTTCAAACAAAGGGTTCATGTTTGACCTGAGGTTTAGGTTCACATTGGACCTGGGTTTTAAACAACGGGTTCACATTTGACCTGAGGTTTAGGTTCACATTTGACCTGGGTTTCAAACAACGGGTTCATATTTGACCTAAGGTTTAGGTTCATATTTGACCTAGTTTCAAACAACGGGTTCATATTTGACCTAAGGCTTAGGTTCATATTTGACCTGGTTTCAACAACGGGTTCATATTTGAAATGAGGTTTAGGTTCATATTTGACCTGGTTTCAAACAACGGGTTCATATTTGACCTAAGGTTTAGGTTCATATTTGACCTGGGTTTCAAGCAACGGGTTCACATTTAACCTGAGGTTTAGGTTCACATTTGACCTGGGTTTCAAACAACGGGTTCACATTTGACCTGAGGTTTAGGTTCACATTTGACCTGGGTTTCAAACAACGGGTTCACATTTGACCTGAGGTTTAGGTTCACATTTGACCTGGGTTTCAAATAACGGGTTCACATTTGACCTGAGGTTTAGGTTAACATTTTACCTGGGTTTCAAACAACAGGTTCACATTTGACTTGAGGTTTAGGTTTACATTTGACCTGGGTTTCAAACAACGGGTTCACATTTGACCTGGGTTTCAAACAACGGGTTATCATTTGACCTGAGGTTTAGGTTCATATTTGACCTGGGTTTTCAAAATTTGGGTTCACATTTCACCTGAGGTTTAGGTTCATATTTGACCTGGTTTCAAACAACGGGTTCATATTTGACCTGAGGTTTATGTTCATATTTGACCTGGTTTCAAACAACGGGTTCATATTTGACCTGAGGTTTAGGTTCATATTTGAAATGGTTTCAAACAACGGGTTCACATTTAACCTGAGGTTTATGTTCACATTTGACCTGGGTTTAAAACAATGGGTTCACATTTGACCTGAGGTTTAGGTTCACATTTGACCTGGGTTTCAAACAACGGGTTCATATTTGACCTGAGGTTTAGGTTCACATTTGACCTGGGTTTCAAACAACGGGTTCACATTTGACCTGAGGTTTAGGTTCACATTTGACCTGGGTTTCAAACAACGGGTTCACATTTGACCTGAGGTTTAGGTTTACATTTGACCTGGGTTTCAAACAACGGGTTCACATTTGACCTGAGGTTTAGGTTTACATTTGACCTGGGTTTCAAACAACGGGTTCACATTTGACCTGGGTTTCAAACAACGGGTTATCATTTGACCTGAGTTTTAGGTTCACATTTGACCTGGGTTTTCAAAATTTGGGTTCACATTTGACCTGAGGTTTAGGTTCATATTTGACCTGGTTTCAAACAACGGGTTCATATTTGACCTGAGGTTTATGTTCATATTTGACCTGGTTTCAAACAACGGGTTCATATTTGACCTGAGGTTTAGGTTCATATTTGAAATGGTTTCAAACAACGGGTTCACATTTGACCTGAGGTTTAGGTTCACATTGGACCTGGGTTTCAAACAACGGGTTCACATTTGACCTGAGGTTTAGGTTCACATTTGACCTGGGTTTCAAACAACGGGTTCATATTTGACCTAAGGTTTAGGTTCATATTTGACCTGGTTTCAAACAACGGGTTCATATTTGACCTGAGGTTTAGGTTCATATTTGACCTGGGTTTCAAACAACGGGTTCACATTTAACCTGAGGTTTATGTTCACATTTGACATGGGTTTCAAACAACGGGTTCACATTTAACTTGAGGTTTAGGTTCACTTTTGATCTGGGTTTCATACAACGGGTTCACATTTGACCTGAGGTTTAGGTTTACATTTGACCTGGGTTTCAAACAACGGGTTCACGTTTGACCTGAGGTTTAGGTTCACATTTGACCTGGGTTTCAAACAAAGGGTTAACATTTGACCTGAGGTTTAGGTTCACATTTGACCTGGGTTTCAAACAACGGGTTCACATTTGACCTGAGGTTTAGGTTCACATTTGACCTGGGTTTTCAAAATTTGGGTTCACATTTGACCTGAGGTTTAGGTTCACATTTGACCTGGGTTTCAAACAATGGGTTCACATTTGACCTGGGGTTTAGGTTCACATTTGACCTGGGTTTCAAACAACGGGTTCACATTTGACCTGGGGTTTAGGTTCACATTTGACCTGGTTGTCAAACTTTGGGTTCACATTTGACCGGAGTTTAGATTCACATGTGACCGGGTTTTCAGACTTTGGGTTCACATTTGACCTGAGTTTAGGTTCACATTTGACCTGGGTTCAAACAACGGGTTCACATTGGACCTGAGGTTTAGGTTCACATTTGACCAGGTTTTCAAACAACGGGTTCACATTTGACCTGAGGTTTAGGTTCACATTTGACTTGGGTTTCAAACAAAGGGTTCACGTTTGACCTGAGGTTTAGGTTCACATTGGACCTGGGTTTCAAACAACGGGTTCACATTTGACCTGAGGTTTAGGTTCACATTTGACCTGGGTTTCAAACAACGGGTTCATATTTGACCTAAGGTTTAGGTTCATATTTGACCTAGTTTCAAACAACGGGTTCATATTTGACCTAAGGTTTAGGTTCATATTTGACCTGGTTTAAAACAACGGGTTCATATTTGAAATGAGGTTTAGGTTCATATTTGACCTGGTTTCAAACAACGGGTTCATATTTGACCTAAGGTTTAGGTTCATATTTGACCTGGGTTTCAAGCAACGGGTTCACATTTAACCTGAGGTTTAGGTTCACATTTGACCTGGGTTTCAAACAACGGGTTCAGATTTGACCTGAGGTTTAGGTTCACATTTGACCTGGGTTTCAAACAACGGGTTCACATTTGACCTGAGGTTTAGGTTCACATTTGACCTGGGTTTCAAACAACGGGTTCACATTTGACCTGAGGTTTAGGTTTACATTTGACCTGGGTTTCAAACAACGGGTTCACATTTGACCTGAGGTTTAGGTTTACATTTGACCTGGGTTTTAAACAACGGGTTCACATTTGACCTGGGTTTCAAACAACGGGTTATCATTTGACCTGAGGTTTAGGTTCACATTTGACCTGGGTTTTCAAAATTTGGGTTCACATTTGACCTGAGGTTTAGGTTCATATTTGACCTGGTTTCAAACAACGGGTTCATATTTGACCTGAGGTTTATGTTCATATTTGACCTGGTTTCAAACAACGGGTTCATATTTGACCTGAGGTTTAGGTTCATATTTGAAATGGTTTCAAACAACGGGTTCACATTTAACCTGAGGTTTATGTTCACATTTGACCTGGGTTTCAAACAACGGGTTCACATTTGACCTGAGGTTTAGGTTCACATTTGACCTGGGTTTCAAACAACGGGTTCATATTTGACCTGAGGTTTAGGTTCACATTTGACTTGGGTTTCAAACAACGGGTTCACATTTGACCTGAGGTTTAGGTTCATATTTGACCTGGGTTTCAAACAACGGGTTCACATTTGACCTGAGGTTTAGGTTTACATTTGACCTGGGTTTCAAAAAACTGGTTCACATTTGACCTGAGGTTTAGGTTTACATTTGACCTGGGTTTCAAACAACGGGTTCACATTTGACCTGGGTTTCAAAATTTGGGTTCACATTTGACCTGAGGTTTAGGTTCACATTTGACTTGGGTTTCAAACAATGGGTTCACATTTGACCTGGGGTTTAGGTTCACATTTGACCTGGGTTTCAAACAACGGGTTCACATTTGACCTGGGGTTTAGGTTCACATTTGACCTGGTTGTCAAACTTTGGGTTCACATTTGACCGGAGTTTAGATTCACATGTGACCGGGTTTTCAGACTTTGGGTTCACATTTGACCTGAGTTTAGGTTCACATTTGACCTGGGTTCAAACAACGGGTTCACATTGGACCTGAGGTTTAGGTTCACATTTGACCAGGTTTTCAAACAACGGGTTCACATTTGACCTGAGGTTTAGGTTCACATTTGACTTGGGTTTCAAACAAAGGGTTCACGTTTGACCTGAGGTTTAGGTTCACATTGGACCTGGGTTTCAAACAACGGGTTCACATTTGACCTGAGGTTTAGGTTCACATTTGACCTGGGTTTCAAACAACGAGTTCATATTTGACCTAAGGTTTAGGTTCATATTTGACCTAGTTTCAAACAACGGGTTCATATTTGATCTAAGGTTTAGGTTCATATTTGACCTGGTTTCAAACAACGGGTTCATATTTGAAATGAGGTTTAGGTTCATATTTGACCTGGTTTCAAAAAACGGGTTCATATTTGACCTAAGGTTTAGGTTCATATTTGACCTGGGTTTCAAGCAACGGGTTCACATTTAACCTGAGGTTTAGGTTCACATTTGACCTGGGTTTCAAACAACGGGTTCAGATTTGACCTAAGGTTTAGGTTCACATTTGACCTGGGTTTCAAACAACGGGTTCACATTTGACCTGAGCATTAGGTTCACATTTGACCTGGGTTTCAAACAACGGGTTCACATTTGACCTGAGGTTTAGGTTTACATTGGACCTGGGTTTCAAACAACGGGTTCACATTTGACCTGAGGTTTAGGTTTACATTTGACCTGGGTTTCAAACAACGGGTTCACATTTGACCTGGGTTTCAAACAACGGGTTATCATTTGACCTGAGGTTTAAGTTCACATTTGACCTGGGTTTTCAAAATTTGGGTTCACATTTGACCTGAGGTTTAGGTTCATATTTGACCTGGTTTTAAACAACGGGTTCATATTTGACCTGAGGTTTATGTTCATATTTGACCTGGTTTCAAACAACGGGTTCATATTTGACCTGAGGTTTAGGTTCATATTTGAAATGGTTTCAAACAACGGGTTCATATTTAACCTGAGGTTTATGTTCACATTTGACCTGGGTTTCAAACAACGGGTTCACATTTGACCTGAGGTTTAGGTTCACATTTGACCTGGGTTTCAAACAACGGGTTCATATTTGACCTGAGGTTTAGGTTCACATTTGACCTGGGTTTCAAACAACGGGTTCACATTTGACCTGAGGTTTAGGTTCACATTTGACCTGGGTTTCAAACAACGGGTTCACATTTGACCTGAGGTTTAGGTTTACATTTGACCTGGGTTTCAAACAACGGGTTCACATTTGACCTGAGGTTTAGGTTTACATTTGACCTGGGTTTCAAACAACGGGTTCACATTTGACCTGGGTTTCAAACAACGGGTTATCATTTGTCCTGAGTTTTAGGTTCACATTTGACCTGGGTTTTCAAAATTTGGGTTCACATTTGACCTGAGGTTTAGGTTCATATTTGACCAGGTTTCAAACAACGGGTTCATATTTGACCTGAGGTTTATGTTCATATTTGACCTGGTTTCAAACAACGGGTTCATTTTGACCTGAGGTTTAGGTTCATATTTGAAATGGTTTCAAACAACGGGTTCACATTTAACCTGAGGTTTATGTTCACATTTGACCTGGGTTTCAAACAACGGGTCACATTTGCCGGAGGTTTAGGTTCACATTTGACCTGGGTTTCAAACAACGGGTTCATATTTGACCTAAGGTTTAGGTTCATATTTGACCTGGTTTCAAACAACGGGTTCACATTTGACCTGAGGTTTAGGTTCACATTTGACCTGGGTTTCAAACAACGGGTTCACATTTGACCTGAGGTTTAGGTTCACATTTAACCTGGGTTTTCAAAATTTGGGTTCACATTTGACCTGAGGTTTAGGTTCACATTTGACCTGGGTTTCAAACAATGGGTTCACATTTGACCTGGGTTTCAAACAACGGGTTCACATTTGACCTGAGGTTTAGGTTCACATTTGACCTGGTTGTCAAACTTTGGGTTCACATTTGACCGAAGTTTAGATTCACATGTGACATGGTTTTCAAACTTTGGGTTCACATTTGACTTGAGTTTAGGTTCACATTTGACCTGGGTTCAAACAACGGGTTCACATTGGACCTGAGGTTTAGGTTCACATTTGACCAGGTTTTCAAACAACGGGTTCACATTTGACCTGAGGTTTATGTTCACATTTGACCTGGGTTTCAAACAACGGGTTCACATTTAGCCTGAGGTTTAGGTTCACATTTGACCTGGGTTTCAAACAACGGGTTCACATTTGACCTGAGGTTTAGGTTCACATTTGACCTGGGTTTCCAAACTTTGGGTTCACATTTGACCTGAAGTTTAGGTTAACATTTGACCTGGGTTTCAAACAACTGGTTCACATTTGACCTGAGGTTTAGGTTCACATTTGACCTGGTTTTCAAACTTTGGGTTGGCATTTGACCTGAGTTTAGGTTCACATGTGACCTGGTTTTCAAACTTTGGGTTCACATTTGACCTAAGTTTAGGTTCACATTTGACCTGGGTTCAAACAATGGGTTCAAATTAGACCTGGTTTTCAAACAACGGGTTCACATTTGACCTGAGGTTTAGGTTCACATTGGAACTGGGTTTCAAACAACGGGTTCACATTTGACCTGGGTTTCAAACAACGGGTTCATATTTGACCTAAGGTTTAGGTTCATATTTGACCTGGTTTCAAACAACGGGTTCATATTTGAAATGAGGTTTGGGTTCATATTTGACCTGGTTTCAAACAACGGGTTCATATTTGACCTAAGGTTTAGGTTCATATTTGACCTGGGTTTCAAGCAACGGGTTCACATTTAACCTGAGGTTTAGGTTCACATTTGACCTGGGTTTCAAACAGCGGGTTCAGATTTGACCTGAGGTTTAGGTTCACATTTGACCTGGGTTTCAAACAACGGGTTCACATTTGACCTGAGGTTTAGGTTCACATTTGACCTGGGTTTCAAACAACGGGTTCACATTTGACCTGAGGTTTAGGTTCACATTTGACCTGGGTTTTCAAAATTTGGGTTCACATTTGACCTGGGTTTCAAACAATGGGTTCACATTTGACCTGGGGTTTAGGTTCACATTTGACCTGGGTTTCAAACAACGGGTTCACATTTGACCTGGGGTTTAGGTTCACATTTGACCTGGTTGTCAAACTTTGGGTTCATATTTGACCGGAGTTTAGATTCACATGTGACCGGGTTTTCAGACTTTTGGTTCACATTTGACCTGAGTTTAGGTTCACATTTGACCTGGGTTCAAACAACGGGTTCACATTGGACCTGAGGTTTAGGTTCACATTTGACCAGGTTTTCAAACAACGGGTTCACATTTGACCTGAGGTTTAGGTTCACATTTGACTTGGGTTTCAAACAAAGGGTTCGTGTTTGACCTGAGGTTTAGGTTCACATTGGACCTGGGTTTTAAACAACGGGTTCACATTTGACCTGAGGTTTAGGTTCACATTTGACCTGGGTTTCAAACAACGGGTTCATATTTGACCTAAGGTTTAGGTTCATATTTGACCTAGTTTCAAACAACGGGTTCATATTTGACCTAAGGTTTAGGTTCATATTTGACCTGGTTTCAACAACGGGTTCATATTTGAAATGAGGTTTAGGTTCATATTTGACCTGGTTTCAAACAACGGGTTCATATTTGACCTAAGGTTTAGGTTCATATTTGACCTGGGTTTCAAGCAACGGGTTCACATTTAACCTGAGGTTTAGGTTCACATTTGACCTGGGTTTCAAACAACGGGTTCACATTTGACCTGAGGTTTAGGTTCACATTTGACCTGGGTTTCAAACAACGGGTTCACATTTGACCTAAGGTTTAGGTTCACATTTGACCTGGGTTTCAAATAACGGGTTCACATTTGACCTGAGGTTTAGGTTTACATTTGACCTGGGTTTCAAACAACGGGTTCACATTTCACCTGAGGTTTAGGTTTACATTTGACCTGGGTTTCAAACAACGGGTTCACATTTGACCTGGGTTTCAAACAACGGGTTATCATTTGACCTGAGGTTTAGGTTCACATTTGACCTGGGTTTTCAAAATTTGGGTTCACATTTCACCTGAGGTTTAGGTTCATATTTGACCTGGTTCCAAACAACGGGTTCATATTTGACCTGAGGTTTATGTTCATATTTGACCTGGTTTCAAACAACGGGTTCATATTTGACCTGAGGTTTAGGTTCATATTTGAAATGGTTTCAAACAACGGGTTCACATTTAACCTGAGGTTTATGTTCACATTTGACCTGGGTTTAAAACAATGGGTTCACATTTGACCTGAGGTTTAGGTTCACATTTGACCTGGGTTTCAAACAACGGGTTCATATTTGACCTGAGGTTTAGGTTCACATTTGACCTGGGTTTCAAACAACGGGTTCACATTTGACCTGAGGTTTAGGTTCACATTTGACCTGGGTTTCAAACAACGGGTTCACATTTGACCTGAGGTTTAGGTTTACATTTGACCTGGGTTTCAAACAACGGGTTCACATTTGACCTGGGGTTTAGGTTTACATATGACCTGGGTTTCAAACAACGGGTTCACATTTGACCTGGGTTTCAAACAACGGGTTATCATTTGACCTGAGTTTTAGGTTCACATTTGACCTGGGTTTTCAAAATTTGGGTTCACATTTGACCTGAGGTTTAGGTTCATATTTGACCTGGTTTCAAACAACGGGTTCATATTTGACCTGAGGTTTATGTTCATATTTGACCTGGTTTCAAACAACGGGTTCATATTTGACCTGAGGTTTTGGTTCATATTTGAAATGGTTTCAAAGAACGGGTTCACATTTGACCTGAGGTTTAGGTTCATATTGGACCTGGGTTTCAAACAACGGGTTCACATTTGACCTGAGGTTTAGGTTCACATTTGACCTGGGTTTCAAACAACGGGTTCATATTTGACCTAAGGTTTAGGTTCATATTTGACCTGGTTTCAAACAACGGGTTCATATTTGACCTGAGGTTTAGGTTCATATTTGACCTGGGTTTCAAACAACGGGTTCACATTTAACCTGAGGTTTATGTTCACATTTGACATGGGTTTCAAACAACGGGTTCACATTTGACTTGAGGTTTAGGTTCACTTTTGATCTGGGTTTCATACAACGGGTTCACATTTGACCTGAGGTTTAGGTTTACATTTGACCTGGGTTTCAAACAACGGGTTCACATTTGACCTGAGGTTTAGGTTCACATTTGACCTGGGTTTCAAACAAAGGGTTAACATTTGACCTGAGGTTTAGGTTCACATTTGACCTGGGTTTCAAACAACGGGTTCACATTTGACCTGAGGTTTAGGTTCACATTTGACCTGGGTTTTCAAAATTTGGGTTCACATTTGACCTGAGGTTTAGGTTCACATTTGACCTGGGTTTCAAACAATGGGTTCACATTTGACCTGGGGTTTAGGTTCACATTTGACCTGGGTTTCAAACAACGGGTTCACATTTGACCTGGGGTTTAGGTTCACATTTGACCTGGTTGTCAAACTTTGGGTTCACATTTGACCGGAGTTTAGATTCACATGTGACCGGGTTTTCAGACTTTGGGTTCACATTTGACCTGAGTTTAGGTTCACATTTGACCTGGGTTCAAACAACGGGTTCACATTGGACCTGAGGTTTAGGTTCACATTTGACCAGGTTTTCAAACAACGGGTTCACATTTGACCTGAGGTTTAGGTTCACATTTGACTTGGGTTTCAAACAAAGGGTTCACGTTTGACCTGAGGTTTAGGTTCACATTTGACCTGGGTTTCAAACAACGGGTTCATATTTGACCTGAGGTTTAGGTTCACATTTGACCTGGGTTTCAAACAACGGGTTCATATTTGACCTAAGGTTTAGGTTCATATTTGACCTGGTTTCAAACAACGGGTTCATATTTGACCTAAGGTTTAGGTTCATATTTGACCTGGTTTCAAACAACGGGTTCATATTTGAAATGAGGTTTAGGTTCATATTTGACTGGGTTTCAAGCAACGGGTTCACATTTGACCTGAGGTTTAGGTTCACATTTGACCTGGGTTTCAAACAACGGGTTCAGATTTGACCTGAGGTTTAGGTTCACATTTGACCTGGGTTTCAAACAACGGGTTCACATTTGACCTGAGGTTTAGGTTCACATTTGACCTGGGTTTCAAACAACGGGTTCACATTTGACCTGAGGTTTAGGTTTACATTTGACCTGGGTTTCAAACAACGGGTTCACATTTGACCTGAGGTTTAGGTTTACATTTGACCTGGGTTTCAAACAACGGGTTCACATTTGACCTGGGTTTCAAACAACGGGTTATCATTTGACCTGAGGTTTAGGTTCACATTTGACCTGGGTTTTCAAAATTTGGGTTCACATTTGACCTGAGGTTTAGGTTCATATTTGACCTGGTTTCAAACAACGGGTTCATATTTGACCTGAGGTTTATGTTCATATTTGACCTGGTTTCAAACAACGGGTTCATATTTGACCTGAGGTTTAGGTTCATATTTGAAATGGTTTCAAACAACGGGTTCACATTTAACCTGAGGTTTATGTTCACATTTGACCTGGGTTTCAAACAACGGGTTCACATTTGACCTGAGGTTTAGGTTCACATTTGACCTGGGTTTCAAACAACGGGTTCATATTTGACCTGAGGTTTAGGTTCACATTTGACCTGGGTTTCAAACAACGGGTTCACATTTGACCTGAGGTTTAGGTTCATATTTGACCTGGGTTTCAAACAACGGGTTCACATTTGACCTGAGGTTTAGGTTTACATTTGACCTGGGTTTCAAACAACGGGTTCACATTTGACCTGAGGTTTAGGTTTACATTTGACCTGGGTTTCAAACAACGGGTTCACATTTGACCTGGGTTTCAAAATTTGGGTTCACATTTGACCTGAGGTTTAGGTTCACATTTGACTTGGGTTTCAAACAATGGGTTCACATTTGACCTGGGGTTTAGGTTCACATTTGACCTGGGTTTCAAACAACGGGTTCACATTTGACCTGGGGTTTAGGTTCACATTTGACCTGGTTGTCAAACTTTGGGTTCACATTTGACCGGAGTTTAGATTCACATGTGACCGGGTTTTCAGACTTTGGGTTCACATTTGACCTGAGTTTAGGTTCACATTTGACCTGGGTTCAAACAACGGGTTCACATTGGACCTGAGGTTTAGGTTCACATTTGACCAGGTTTTCAAACAACGGGTTCACATTTGACCTGAGGTTTAGGTTCACATTTGACTTGGGTTTCAAACAAAGGGTTCACGTTTGACCTGAGGTTTAGGTTCACATTGGACCTGGGTTTCAAACAACGGGTTCACATTTGACCTGAGGTTTAGGTTCACATTTGACCTGGGTTTCAAACAACGAGTTCATATTTGACCTAAGGTTTAGGTTCATATTTGACCTAGTTTCAAACAACGGGTTCATATTTGACCTAAGGTTTAGGTTCATATTTGACCTGGTTTCAAACAACGGGTTCATATTTGAAATGAGGTTTAGGTTCATATTTGACCTGGTTTCAAACAACGGGTTCATATTTGACCTAAGGTTTAGGTTCATATTTGACCTGGGTTTCAAGCAACGGGTTCACATTTAACCTGAGGTTTAGGTTCACATTTGACCTGGGTTTCAAACAACGGGTTCAGATTTGACCTGAGGTTTAGGTTCACATTTGACCTGGGTTTCAAACAACGGGTTCACATTTGACCTGAGGTTTAGGTTCACATTTGACCTGGGTTTCAAACAACGGGTTCACATTTGACCTGAGGTTTAGGTTTACATTGGACCTGGGTTTCTAACAACGGGTTCACATTTGACCTGAGGTTTAGGTTTACATTTGACCTGGGTTTCAAACAACGGGTTCACATTTGACCTGGGTTTCAAACAACGGGTTATCATTTGACCTGAGGTTTAAGTTCACATTTGACCTGGGTTTTCAAAATTTGGGTTCACATTTGACCTGAGGTTTAGGTTCATATTTGACCTGGTTTCAAACAACGGGTTCATATTTGACCTGAGGTTTATGTTCATATTTGACCTGGTTTCAAACAACGGGTTCATATTTGACCTGAGGTTTAGGTTCATATTTGAAATGGTTTCAAACAACGGGTTCATATTTAACCTGAGGTTTATGTTCACATTTGACCTGGGTTTCAAACAACGGGTTCACATTTGACCTGAGGTTTAGGTTCACATTTGACCTGGGTTTCAAACAACGGGTTCATATTTGACCTGAGGTTTAGGTTCACATTTGACCTGGGTTTCAAACAACGGGTTCACATTTGACCTGAGGTTTAGGTTCACATTTGACCTGGGTTTCAAACAACGGGTTCACATTTGACCTGAGGTTTAGGTTTACATTTGACCTGGGTTTCAAACAACGGGTTCACATTTGACCTGAGGTTTAGGTTTACATTTGACCTGGGTTTCAAACAACGGGTTCACATTTGACCTGGGTTTCAAACAACGGGTTATCATTTGTCCTGAGTTTTAGGTTCACATTTGACCTGTGTTTTCAAAATTTGGGTTCACATTTGACCTGAGGTTTAGGTTCATATTTGACCTGGTTTCAAACAACGGGTTCATATTTGACCTGAGGTTTATGTTCATATTTGACCTGGTTTCAAACAACGGGTTCATATTTGACCTGAGGTTTAGGTTCATATTTGAAATGGTTTCAAACAACGGGTTCACATTTAACCTGAGGTTTATGTTCACATTTGACCTGGGTTTCAAACAACGGGTCACATTTGACCGGAGGTTTAGGTTCACATTTGACCTGGGTTTCAAACAACGGGTTCATATTTGACCTAAGGTTTAGGTTCATATTTGACCTGGTTTCAAACAACGGGTTCATATTTGACCTGAGGTTTAGGTTCATATTTGACCTGGGTTTCAAACAACGGGTTCACATTTAACCTGAGGTTTATGTTCACATTTGACATGGGTTTCAAACAACGGGTTCACATTTGACTTGAGGTTTAGGTTCACTTTTGATCTGGGTTTCATACAACGGGTTCACATTTGACCTGAGGTTTAGGTTTACATTTGACCTGGGTTTCAAACAACGGGTTCACATTTGACCTGAGGTTTAGGTTCACATTTGACCTGGGTTTCAAACAAAGGGTTCACATTTGACCTGAGGTTTAGGTTCACATTTGACCTGGGTTTCAAACAACGGGTTCACATTTGACCTGAGGTTTAGGTTCACATTTGACCTGGGTTTTCAAAATTTGGGTTCACATTTGACCTGAGGTTTAGGTTCACATTTGACCTGGGTTTCAAACAATGGGTTCACATTTGACCTGGGGTTTAGGTTCACATTTGACCTGGGTTTCAAACAACGGGTTCACATTTGACCTGGGGTTTAGGTTCACATTTGACCTGGTTGTCAAACTTTGGGTTCACATTTGACCGGAGTTTAGATTCATATGTGACCGGGTTTTCAGACTTTGGGTTCACATTTGACCTGAGTTTAGGTTCACATTTGACCTGGGTTCAAACAACGGGTTCACATTGGACCTGAGGTTTAGGTTCACATTTGACCAGGTTTTCAAACAACGGGTTCACATTTGACCTGAGGTTTAGGTTCACATTTGACTTGGGTTTCAAACAAAGGGTTCACGTTTGACCTGAGGTTTAGGTTCACATTGGACCTGGGTTTCAAACAACGGGTTCACATTTGACCTGAGGTTTAGGTTCACATTTGACCTGGGTTTCAAACAACGGGTTCATATTTGACCTAAGGTTTAGGTTCATATTTGACCTAGTTTCAAACAACGGGTTCATATTTGACCTAAGGTTTAGGTTCATATTTGACCTGGTTTCAAACAACGGGTTCATATTTGAAATGAGGTTTAGGTTCATATTTGACCTGGTTTCAAACAACGGGTTCTTATTTGACCTAAGGTTTAGGTTCATATTTGACCTGGGTTTCAAGCAACGGGTTCACATTTAACCTGAGGTTTAGGTTCACATTTGACCTGGGTTTCAAACAACGGGTTCAGATTTGACCTGAGGTTTAGGTTCACATTTGACCTGGGTTTCAAACAACGGGTTCACATTTGACCTGAGGTTTAGGTTCACATTTGACCTGGGTTTCAAACAACGGGTTCACATTTGACCTGAGGTTTAGGTTTACATTTGACCTGGGTTTCAAACAACGGGTTCACATTTGACCTGAGGTTTAGGTTTACATTTGACCTGGGTTTCAAACAACGGGTTCACATTTGACCTGGGTTTCAAACAACGGGTTATCATTTGACCTGAGGTTTAGGTTCACATTTGACCTGGGTTTTCAAAATTTGGGTTCACATTTGACCTGAGGTTTAGGTTCATATTTGACCTGGTTTCAAACAACGGGTTCATATTTGACCTGAGGTTTACGTTCATATTTGACCTGGTTTCAAACAACGGGTTCATATTTGACCTGAGGTTTAGGTTTATATTTGAAATGGTTTCAAACAACGGGTTCACATTTAACCTGAGGTTTATGTTCACATTTGACCTGGGTTTCAAACAACGGGTTCACATTTGACCTGAGGTTTAGGTTCACATTTGACCTGGGTTTCAAACAACGGGTTCATATTTGACCTGAGGTTTAGGTTCACATTTGACCTGGGTTTCAAACAACGGGTTCACATTTGACCTGAGGTTTAGGTTCACATTTGACATGGGTTTCAAACAACGGGTTCACATTTGACCTGAGGTTTAGGTTTACAATTGACATGGGTTTCAAACAACGGGTTCACATTTAACCTGAGGTATAGGTTTACATTTGACCTGGGTTTCAAACAACGGGTTCACATTTGACCTGGGTTTCAAACAACGGGTTATCATTTGACCTGAGTTTTAGGTTCACATTTGACCTGGGTTTTCAAAAATTGGGTTCACATTTGACCTGAGGTTTAGGTTCATATTTGACCTGGTTTCAAACAACGGGTTCATATTTGACCTGAGGTTTATGTTCATATTTGACCTGGTTTCAAACAACGGGTTCATATTTGACCTGAGGTTTAGGTTCATATTTGAAATGGTTTCAAACAACGGGTTCACATTTAACCTGAGGTTTATGTTCACATTTGACCTGGGTTTCAAACAACGGGTTCACATTTGACCTGAGGTTTAGGTTCACATTTGACCTGGGTTTCAAACAACGAGTTCATATTTGAACTAAGGTTTAGGTTCATATTTGACCTGGTTTTAAACAACGGGTTCATATTTGACCTGAGGTTTAGGTTCATATTTGACCTGGGTTTCAAATAACGGGTTCACATTTAACCTGAGGTTTATGTTCACATTTGACATGGGTTTCAAACAACGGGTTCACATTTGACTTGAGGTTTAGGTTCACTTTTGATCTGGGTTTCATACAACGGGTTCACATTTGACCTGAGGTTTAGGTTTACATTTGACCTGGGTTTCAAACAACGGGTTCACATTTGACCTGAGGTTTAGGTTCACATTTGACCTGGGTTTCAAACAAAGGGTTAACATTTGACCTGAGGTTTAGGTTCACATTTGACCTGGGTTTCAAACAACGAGTTCATATTTGACCTAAGGTTTAGGTTCATATTTGACCTAGTTTCAAACAACGGGTTCATATTTGACCTAAGGTTTAGGTTCATATTTGACCTGGTTTCAAACAACGGGTTCATATTTGAAATGAGGTTTAGGTTCATATTTGACCTGGTTTCAAACAACGGGTTCATATTTGACCTAAGGTTTAGGTTCATATTTGACCTGGGTTTCAAGCAACGGGTTCACATTTAACCTGAGGTTTAGGTTCACATTTGACCTGGGTTTCAAACAACGGGTTCAGATTTGACCTGAGGTTTAGGTTCACATTTGACCTGGGTTTCAAACAACGGGTTCACATTTGACCTGAGGTTTAGGTTCACATTTGACCTGGGTTTCAAACAACGGGTTCACATTTGACCTGAGGTTTAGGTTTACATTGGACCTGGGTTTCAAACAACGGGTTCACATTTGACCTGAGGTTTAGGTTTACATTTGACCTGGGTTTCAAACAACGGGTTCACATTTGACCTGGGTTTCAAACAACGGGTTATCATTTGACCTGAGGTTTAAGTTCACATTTGACCTGGGTTTTCAAAATTTGGGTTCACATTTGACCTGAGGTTTAGGTTCATATTTGACCTGGTTTCAAACAACGGGTTCATATTTGACCTGAGGTTTATGTTCATATTTGACCTGGTTTCAAACAACGGGTTCATATTTGACCTGAGGTTTAGGTTCATATTTGAAATGGTTTCAAACAACGGGTTCATATTTAACCTGAGGTTTATGTTCACATTTGACCTGGGTTTCAAACAACGGGTTCACATTTGACCTGAGGTTTAGGTTCACATTTGACCTGGGTTTCAAACAACGGGTTCATATTTGACCTGAGGTTTAGGTTCACATTTGACCTGGGTTTCAAACAACGGGTTCACATTTGACCTGAGGTTTAGGTTCACATTTGACCTGGGTTTCAAACAACGGGTTCACATTTGACCTGAGGTTTAGGTTTACATTTGACCTGGGTTTCAAACAACGGGTTCACATTTGACCTGAGGTTTAGGTTTACATTTGACCTGGGTTTCAAACAACGGGTTCACATTTGACCTGGGTTTCAAACAACGGGTTATCATTTGTCCTGAGTTTTAGGTTCACATTTGACCTGGGTTTTCAAAATTTGGGTTCACATTTGACCTGAGGTTTAGGTTCATATTTGACCTGGTTTCAAACAACGGGTTCATATTTGACCTGAGGTTTATGTTCATATTTGACCTGGTTTCAAACAACGGGTTCATATTTGACCTGAGGTTTAGGTTCATATTTGAAATGGTTTCAAACAACGGGTTCACATTTAACCTGAGGTTTATGTTCACATTTGACCTGGGTTTCAAACAACGGGTTCACATTTGACCGGAGGTTTAGGTTCACATTAGACCCGGGTTTCAAACAACGGGTTCATATTTGACCTAAGGTTTAGGTTCATATTTGACCTGGTTTCAAACAACGGGTTCATATTTGACCTGAGGTTTAGGTTCATATTTGATCTGGGTTTCAAATAACGGGTTCACATTTAACCTGAGGTTTATGTTCACATTTGACATGGGTTTCAAACAACGGGTTCACATTTGACTTGAGGTTTAGGTTCACTTTTGATCTGGGTTTCATACAACGGGTTCACATTTGACCTGAGGTTTAGGTTTACATTTGACCTGGGTTTCAAACAACGGGTTCACATTTGACCTGAGGTTTAAGTTCACATTTGACCTGGGTTTCAAACAAAGGGTTCACATTTGACCTGAGGTTTAGGTTCACATTTGACCTGGGTTTCAAACAACGGGTTCACATTTGACCTGAGGTTTAGGTTCACATTTGACCTGGGTTTTCAAAATTTGGGTTCACATTTGACCTGAGGTTTAGGTTCACATTTGACCTGGGTTTCAAACAATGGGTTCACATTTGACCTGGGGTTTAGGTTCACATTTGACCTGGGTTTCAAACAACGGGTTCACATTTGACCTGAGGTTTAGGTTCACATTTGACCTGGGTTTCAAACAAAGGGTTAACATTTGACCTGAGGTTTAGGTTCACATTTGACCTGGGTTTCAAACAACGAGTTCATATTTGACCTAAGGTTTAGGTTCATATTTGACCTAGTTTCAAACAACGGGTTCATATTTGACCTAAGGTTTAGGTTCATATTTGACCTGGTTTCAAACAACGGGTTCATATTTGAAATGAGGTTTAGGTTCATATTTGACCTGGTTTCAAACAACGGGTTCATATTTGACCTAAGGTTTAGGTTCATATTTGACCTGGGTTTCAAGCAACGGGTTCACATTTAACCTGAGGTTTAGGTTCACATTTGACCTGGGTTTCAAACAACGGGTTCAGATTTGACCTGAGGTTTAGGTTCACATTTGACCTGGGTTTCAAACAACGGGTTCACATTTGACCTGAGGTTTAGGTTCACATTTGACCTGGGTTTCAAACAACGGGTTCACATTTGACCTGAGGTTTAGGTTTACATTGGACCTGGGTTTCAAACAACGGGTTCACATTTGACCTGAGGTTTAGGTTTACATTTGACCTGGGTTTCAAACAACGGGTTCACATTTGACCTGGGTTTCAAACAACGGGTTATCATTTGACCTGAGGTTTAAGTTCACATTTGACCTGGGTTTTCAAAATTTGGGTTCACATTTGACCTGAGGTTTAGGTTCATATTTGACCTGGTTTCAAACAACGGGTTCATATTTGACCTGAGGTTTATGTTCATATTTGACCTGGTTTCAAACAACGGGTTCATATTTGACCTGAGGTTTAGGTTCATATTTGAAATGGTTTCAAACAACGGGTTCATATTTAACCTGAGGTTTATGTTCACATTTGACCTGGGTTTCAAACAACGGGTTCACATTTGACCTGAGGTTTAGGTTCACATTTGACCTGGGTTTCAAACAACGGGTTCATATTTGACCTGAGGTTTAGGTTCACATTTGACCTGGGTTTCAAACAACGGGTTCACATTTGACCTGAGGTTTAGGTTCACATTTGACCTGGGTTTCAAACAACGGGTTCACATTTGACCTGAGGTTTAGGTTTACATTTGACCTGGGTTTCAAACAACGGGTTCACATTTGACCTGAGGTTTAGGTTTACATTTGACCTGGGTTTCAAACAACGGGTTCACATTTGACCTGGGTTTCAAACAACGGGTTATCATTTGTCCTGAGTTTTAGGTTCACATTTGACCTGGGTTTTCAAAATTTGGGTTCACATTTGACCTGAGGTTTAGGTTCATATTTGACCTGGTTTCAAACAACGGGTTCATATTTGACCTGAGGTTTATGTTCATATTTGACCTGGTTTCAAACAACGGGTTCATATTTGACCTGAGGTTTAGGTTCATATTTGAAATGGTTTCAAACAACGGGTTCACATTTAACCTGAGGTTTATGTTCACATTTGACCTGGGTTTCAAACAACGGGTTCACATTTGACCGGAGGTTTAGGTTCACATTAGACCCGGGTTTCAAACAACGGGTTCATATTTGACCTAAGGTTTAGGTTCATATTTGACCTGGTTTCAAACAACGGGTTCATATTTGACCTGAGGTTTAGGTTCATATTTGATCTGGGTTTCAAATAACGGGTTCACATTTAACCTGAGGTTTATGTTCACATTTGACATGGGTTTCAAACAACGGGTTCACATTTGACTTGAGGTTTAGGTTCACTTTTGATCTGGGTTTCATACAACGGGTTCACATTTGACCTGAGGTTTAGGTTTACATTTGACCTGGGTTTCAAACAACGGGTTCACATTTGACCTGAGGTTTAAGTTCACATTTGACCTGGGTTTCAAACAAAGGGTTCACATTTGACCTGAGGTTTAGGTTCACATTTGACCTGGGTTTCAAACAACGGGTTCACATTTGACCTGAGGTTTAGGTTCACATTTGACCTGGGTTTTCAAAATTTGGGTTCACATTTGACCTGAGGTTTAGGTTCACATTTGACCTGGGTTTCAAACAATGGGTTCACATTTGACCTGGGGTTTAGGTTCACATTTGACCTGGGTTTCAAACAACGGGTTCACATTTGACCTGAGGTTTAGGTTCACATTTGACCTGGGTTTCAAACAAAGGGTTAACATTTGACCTGAGGTTTAGGTTCACATTTGACCTGGGTTTCAAACAACGAGTTCATATTTGACCTAAGGTTTAGGTTCATATTTGACCTAGTTTCAAACAACGGGTTCATATTTGACCTAAGGTTTAGGTTCATATTTGACCTGGTTTCAAACAACGGGTTCATATTTGAAATGAGGTTTAGGTTCATATTTGACCTGGTTTCAAACAACGGGTTCATATTTGACCTAAGGTTTAGGTTCATATTTGACCTGGGTTTCAAGCAACGGGTTCACATTTAACCTGAGGTTTAGGTTCACATTTGACCTGGGTTTCAAACAACGGGTTCAGATTTGACCTGAGGTTTAGGTTCACATTTGACCTGGGTTTCAAACAACGGGTTCACATTTGACCTGAGGTTT
Source organism: Lathyrus tuberosus (assembly GCA_022829125.1). Taxonomy (NCBI): domain Eukaryota; kingdom Viridiplantae; phylum Streptophyta; class Magnoliopsida; order Fabales; family Fabaceae; genus Lathyrus; species Lathyrus tuberosus. The sequence goes on from JALAZF010000084.1 coordinate 4,705,767, forward strand.
AGGTTCACATTTGACCTGGGTTTCAAACAACGGGTTCACATTTGACCTGAGGTTTAGGTTTACATTGGACCTGGGTTTCAAACAACGGGTTCACATTTGACCTGAGGTTTAGGTTTACATTTGACCTGGGTTTCAAACAACGGGTTCACATTTGACCTGGGTTTCAAACAACGGGTTATCATTTGACCTGAGGTTTAAGTTCACATTTGACCTGGGTTTTCAAAATTTGGGTTCACATTTGACCTGAGGTTTAGGTTCATATTTGACCTGGTTTCAAACAACGGGTTCATATTTGACCTGAGGTTTATGTTCATATTTGACCTGGTTTCAAACAACGGGTTCATATTTGACCTGAGGTTTAGGTTCATATTTGAAATGGTTTCAAACAACGGGTTCATATTTAACCTGAGGTTTATGTTCACATTTGACCTGGGTTTCAAACAACGGGTTCACATTTGACCTGAGGTTTAGGTTCACATTTGACCTGGGTTTCAAACAACGGGTTCATATTTGACCTGAGGTTTAGGTTCACATTTGACCTGGGTTTCAAACAACGGGTTCACATTTGACCTGAGGTTTAGGTTCACATTTGACCTGGGTTTCAAACAACGGGTTCACATTTGACCTGAGGTTTAGGTTTACATTTGACCTGGGTTTCAAACAACGGGTTCACATTTGACCTGAGGTTTAGGTTTACATTTGACCTGGGTTTCAAACAACGGGTTCACATTTGACCTGGGTTTCAAACAACGGGTTATCATTTGTCCTGAGTTTTAGGTTCACATTTGACCTGGGTTTTCAAAATTTGGGTTCACATTTGACCTGAGGTTTAGGTTCATATTTGACCTGGTTTCAAACAACGGGTTCATATTTGACCTGAGGTTTATGTTCATATTTGACCTGGTTTCAAACAACGGGTTCATATTTGACCTGAGGTTTAGGTTCATATTTGAAATGGTTTCAAACAACGGGTTCACATTTAACCTGAGGTTTATGTTCACATTTGACCTGGGTTTCAAACAACGGGTTCACATTTGACCGGAGGTTTAGGTTCACATTAGACCCGGGTTTCAAACAACGGGTTCATATTTGACCTGAGGTTTAGGTTCATATTTGACCTGGTTTCAAACAACGGGTTCATATTTGACCTGAGGTTTAGGTTCATATTTGATCTGGGTTTCAAATAACGGGTTCACATTTAACCTGAGGTTTATGTTCACATTTGACATGGGTTTCAAACAACGGGTTCACATTTGACTTGAGGTTTAGGTTCACTTTTGATCTGGGTTTCATACAACGGGTTCACATTTGACCTGAGGTTTAGGTTTACATTTGACCTGGGTTTCAAACAACGGGTTCACATTTGACCTGAGGTTTAAGTTCACATTTGACCTGGGTTTCAAACAAAGGGTTCACATTTGACCTGAGGTTTAGGTTCACATTTGACCTGGGTTTCAAACAACGGGTTCACATTTGACCTGAGGTTTAGGTTCACATTTGACCTGGGTTTTCAAAATTTGGGTTCACATTTGACCTGAGGTTTAGGTTCACATTTGACCTGGGTTTCAAACAATGGGTTCACATTTGACCTGGGGTTTAGGTTCACATTTGACCTGGGTTTCAAACAACGGGTTCACATTTGACCTGGGGTTTAGGTTCACATTTGACCTGGTTGTCAAACTTTGGGTTCACATTTGACCGGAGTTTAGATTCACATGTGACCGGGTTTTCAGACTTTGGGTTCACATTTGACCTGGGTTCAAACAACGGGTTCAGATTGGACCTGAGGTTTAGGTTCACATTTGACCAGGTTTTCAAACAACGGGTTCACATTTGACCTGAGGTTTAGGTTCACATTTGACTTGGGTTTCAAACAAAGGGTTCACGTTTGACCTGAGGTTTAGGTTCACATTGGACCTGGGTTTCAAACAACGGGTTCACATTTGACCTGAGGTTTATGTTCACATTTGACCTGGGTTTCAAACAACGGGTTCATATTTGACCTAAGGTTTAGGTTCATATTTGACCTAGTTTCAAACAACGGGTTCATATTTGACCTAAGGTTTAGGTTCATATTTGACCTGGTTTCAAACAACGGGTTCATATTTAAAATGAGGTTTAGGTTCATATTTGACCTGGTTTCAAACAACGGGTTCATATTTGACCTAAGGTTTAGGTTCATATTTGACCTGGGTTTCAAGCAACGGGTTCACATTTAACCTGAGGTTTAGGTTCACATTTGACCTGGGTTTCAAACAACGGGTTCAGATTTGACCTGAGGTTTAGGTTCACATTTGACCTGGGTTTCAAACAACGGGTTCACATTTGACCTGAGGTTTAGGTTCAAATTTGACCTGGGTTTCAAACAACGGGTTCACATTTGACCTGAGGTTTAGGTTTACATTTGACCTGGGTTTCAAACAACGGGTTCACATTTGACCTGAGGTTTTGGTTTACATTTGACCTGGGTTTCAAACAACGGGTTCACATTTGACCTGGGTTTCAAACAACGGGTTATCATTTGACCTGAGGTTTAGGTTCACATTTGACCTGGGTTTTCAAAATTTGGGTTCACATTTGACCTGAGGTTTAGGTTCATATTTGACCTGGTTTCAAACAACGGGTTCATATTTGACCTGAGGTTTATGTTCATATTTGACCTGGTTTCAAACAACGGGTTCATATTTGACCTGAGGTTTAGGTTTATATTTGAAATGGTTTCAAACAACGGGTTCACATTTAACCTGAGGTTTATGTTCACATTTGACCTGGGTTTCAAACAACGGGTTCACATTTGACCTGAGGTTTAGGTTCACATTTGACCTGGGTTTCAAACAACGGGTTCATATTTGACCTGAGGTTTAGGTTCACATTTGACCTGGGTTTCAAACAACGGGTTCACATTTGACTTGAGGTTTAGGTTCACTTTTGATCTGGGTTTCATACAACGGGTTCACATTTGACCTGAGGTTTAGGTTTACATTTGACCTGGGTTTCAAACAACGGGTTCACATTTGACCTGAGGTTTAAGTTCACATTTGACCTGGGTTTCAAACAAAGGGTTCACATTTGACCTGAGGTTTAGGTTCACATTTGACCTGGGTTTCAAACAACGGGTTCACATTTGACCTGAGGTTTAGGTTCACATTTGACCTGGGTTTTCAAAATTTGGGTTCACATTTGACCTGAGGTTTAGGTTCACATTTGACCTGGGTTTCAAACAATGGTTCACATTTGACCTGGGGTTTAGGTTCACATTTGACCTGGGTTTCAAACAACGGGTTCACATTTGACCTGGGGTTTAGGTTCACATTTGACCTGGTTGTCAAACTTTGGGTTCACATTTGACCGGAGTTTAGATTCACATGTGACCGGGTTTTCAGACTTTGGGTTCACATTTGACCTGGGTTCAAACAACGGGTTCACATTGGACCTGAGGTTTAGGTTCACATTTGACCAGGTTTTCAAACAACGGGTTCACATTTGACCTGAGGTTTAGGTTCACATTTGACTTGGGTTTCAAACAAAGGGTTCACGTTTGACCTGAGGTTTAGGTTCACATTGGACCTGGGTTTCAAACAACGGGTTCACATATGACCTGAGGTTTAGGTTCACATTTGACCTGGGTTTCAAACAACGGGTTCATATTTGACCTAAGGTTTAGGTTCATATTTGACCTAGTTTCAAACAACGGGTTCATATTTGACCTAAGGTTTAGGTTCATATTTGACCTGGTTTCAAACAACGGGTTCATATTTGAAATGAGGTTTAGGTTCATATTTGACCTGGTTTCAAACAACGGGTTCATATTTGACCTAAGGTTTAGGTTCATATTTGACCTGGGTTTCAAGCAACGGGTTCACATTTAACCTGAGGTTTAGGTTCACATTTGACCTGGGTTTCAAACAACGGGTTCAGATTTGACCTGAGGTTTAGGTTCACATTTGACCTGGGTTTCAAACAACGGGTTCACATTTGACCTGAGGTTTAGGTTCACATTTGACCTGGGTTTCAAACAACGGGTTCACATTTGACCTGAGGTTTAGGTTTACATTTGACCTGGGTTTCAAACAACGGGTTCACATTTGACCTGAGGTTTTGGTTTACATTTGACCTGGGTTTCAAACAACGGGTTCACATTTGACCTGGGTTTCAAACAACGGGTTATCATTTGACCTGAGGTTTAGGTTCACATTTGACCTGGGTTTTCAAAATTTGGGTTCACATTTGACCTGAGGTTTAGGTTCATATTTGACCTGGTTTCAAACAACGGGTTCATATTTGACCTGAGGTTTATGTTCATATTTGACCTGGTTTCAAACAACGGGTTCATATTTGACCTGAGGTTTAGGTTTATATTTGAAATGGTTTCAAACAACGGGTTCACATTTAACCTGAGGTTTATGTTCACATTTGACCTGGGTTTCAAACAACGGGTTCACATTTGACCTGAGGTTTAGGTTCACATTTGACCTGGGTTTCAAACAACGGGTTCATATTTGACCTGAGGTTTAGGTTCACATTTGACCTGGGTTTCAAACAACGGGTTCACATTTGACCTGAGGTTTAGGTTCACATTTGACCTGGGTTTCAAACAACGAGTTCACATTTGACCTGAGGTTTAGGTTTACATTTGACATGGGTTTCAAACAACGGGTTCACATTTGACCTGAGGTTTAAGTTTACATTTGACCTGGGTTTCAAACAACGGGTTCACATTTGACCTGGGTTTCAAACAATGGGTTATCATTTGACCTGAGTTTTAGGTTCACATTTGACCTGGGTTTTCAAAATTTGGGTTCACATTTGACCTGAGGTTTAGGTTCATATTTGACCTGGTTTCAAATAACGGGTTCATATTTGACCTGAGGTTTATGTTCATATTTGACCTGGTTTCAAACAACGGGTTCATATTTGACCTGAGGTTTAGGTTCATATTTGAAATTGTTTCAAACAACGGGTTCACATTTAACCTGAGGTTTATGTTCACATTTGACCTGGGTTTCAAACAACGGGTTCACATTTGACCTGAGGTTTAGGTTCACATTTGACCTGGGTTTCAAACAACGAGTTCATATTTGAACTAAGGTTTAGGTTCATATTTTACCTGGTTTTAAACAACGGGTTCATATTTGACCTGAGGTTTAGGTTCATATTTGACCTGGGTTTCAAATAACGGGTTCACATTTAACCTGAGGTTTATGTTCACATTTGACCTGGGTTTCAAACAACGGGTTCACATTTGACTTGAGGTTTAGGTTCATATTTGACCTGGGTTTCATACAACGGGTTCACATTTGACCTGAGGTTTAGGTTTACATTTGACCTGGGTTTCAAACAACGGGTTCACATTTGACCTGAGGTTTAGGTTCACATTTGACCTGGGTTTCAAACAAAGGGTTCACATTTGACCTGAGGTTTAGGTTCACATTTGACCTGGGTTTCAAACAATGGGTTCACATTTGACCTGAGGTTTAGGTTCACATTTGACCTGGGTTTCAAACAACGGGTTCACATTTGACCTGAGGTTTAGGTTTACATTTGACCTGGGTTTCAAACAACGGGTTCACATTTGACCTGAGGTTTAGGTTTACATTTGACCTGGGTTTCAAACAACGGGTTCACATTTGACCTGGGTTTCAAACAACGGGTTATCATTTGACCTGAGGTTTAGGTTCACATTTGACCTGGGTTTTCAAAATTTGGGTTCACATTTGACCTGAGGTTTAGGTTCATATTTGACCTGGTTTCAAACAACGGGTTCATATTTGACCTGAGGTTTATGTTCATATTTGACCTGGTTTCAAACAACGGGTTCATATTTGACCTGAGGTTTAGGTTCATATTTGAAATGGTTTCAAACAACGGGTTCACATTTAACCTGAGGTTTATGTTCACATTTGACCTGGGTTTCAAATAACGGGTTCACATTTGACCTGAGGTTTAGGTTCACATTTGACCTGGGTTTCAAACAACGGGTTCATATTTGACCTGAGGTTTAGGTTCACATTTGACCTGGGTTTCAAACAACGGGTTCACATTTGACCTGAGGTTTAGGTTCACATTTGACCTGGGTTTCAAACAACGGGTTCACATTTGACCTGAGGTTTAGGTTTACATTTGACCTGGGTTTCAAACAACGGGTTCACATTTGACCTGAGGTTTAGGTTTACATTTGACCTGGGTTTCAAACAACGGGTTCACATTTGACCTAGGTTTCAAACAACGGGTTATCATTTGACCTGAGTTTTAGGTTCACATTTGACCTGGGTTTTCAAAATTTGGGTTCACATTTGACCTGAGGTTTAGGTTCATATTTGACCTGGTTTCAGACAACGGGTTCATATTTGACCTGAGGTTTATGTTCATATTTGACCTGGTTTCAAACAACGGGTTCATATTTGACCTGAGGTTTAGGTTCATATTTGAAATGGTTTCAAACAACGGGTTCACATTTAACCTGAGGTTTATGTTCACATTTGACCTGGGTTTCAAACAACGGGTTCACATTTGACCGGAGGTTTAGGTTCACATTTGACCTGGGTTTCAAACAACGGGTTCATATTTGACCTAAGGTTTAGGTTCATATTTGACCTGGTTTCAAACAACGGGTTCATATTTGACCTGAGGTTTAGGTTCATATTTGACCTGGGTTTCAAACAACGGGTTCACATTTAACCTGAGGTTTATGTTCACATTTGACATGGGTTTCAAACAACGGGTTCACATTTGACTTGAGGTTTAGGTTCACTTTTGATCTGGGTTTCATACAACGGGTTCACATTTGACCTGAGGTTTAGGTTTACATTTGACCTGGGTTTCAAACAACGGGTTCACATTTGACCTGAGGTTTAGGTTCACATTTGACATGGGTTTCAAACAAAGGGTTCACATTTGACCTGAGGTTTAGGTTCACATTTGACCTGGGTTTCAAACAACGGGTTCACATTTGACCTGAGGTTTAGGTTCACATTTGACCAGGGTTTTCAAAATTTGGGTTCACATTTGACCTGAGGTTTAGGTTCACATTTGACCTGGGTTTCAAACAATGGGTTCACATTTGACCAGGGGTTTAGGTTCACATTTGACCTGGGTTTCAAACAACGGGTTCACATTTGACCTGCGGTTTAGGTTCACATTTGACCTGGTTGTCAAACTTTGGGTTCACATTTGACCGGAGTTTAGATTCACATGTGACCGGGTTTTCAGACTTTGGGTTCACATTTGACCTGAGTTTAGGTTCACATTTGACCTGGGTTCAAACAACGGGTTCACATTGGACCTGAGGTTTAGGTTCACATTTGACCAGGTTTTCAAACAACGGGTTCACATTTGACTTGAGGTTTAGGTTCACATTTGACTTGGGTTTCAAACAAAGGGTTCACGTTTGACCTGAGGTTTAGGTTCACATTGGACCTGGGTTTCAAACAACGGGTTCACATTTGACCTGAGGTTTAGGTTCACATTTGACCTGGGTTTCAAACAACGGGTTCATATTTGACCTAAATTTTAGGTTCATATTTGACCTAGTTTCAAACAACGGGTTCATATTTGACCTAAGGTTTAGGTTCATATTTGACCTGGTTTCAAACAACGGGTTCATATTTGAAATGAGGTTTAGGTTCATATTTGACCTGGTTTCAAACAACGGGTTCATATTTGACCTAAGGTTTAGGTTCATATTTGACCTGGGTTTCAAGCAACGGGTTCACATTTAACCTGAGGTTTAGGTTCACATTTGACCTGGGTTTCAAACAACGGGTTCAGATTTGACCTGAGGTTTAGGTTCACATTTGACCTGGGTTTCAAACAATGGGTTCACATTTGACCTGAGGTTTAGGTTCACATTTGACCTGGGTTTCAAACAACGGGTTCACATTTGACCTGAGGTTTAGGTTTACATTTGACCTGGGTTTCAAACAACGGGTTCACATTTGACCTGAGGTTTAGGTTTACATTTGACCTGGGTTTCAAACACGGGTTCACATTTGACCTGGGTTTCAAACAACAGGTTATCATTTGACCTGAGGTTTAGGTTCACATTTGACCTGGGTTTTCAAAATTTGGGTTCACATTTGACCTGAGGTTTAGGTTCATATTTGACCTGGTTTCAAACAACGGGTTCATATTTGACCTGAGGTTTATGTTCATATTTGACCTGGTTTCAAACAACGGGTTCATATTTGACCTGAGGTTTAGGTTCATATTTGAAATGGTTTTAAACAACGGGTTCACATTTAACCTGAGGTTTATGTTCACATTTGACCTGGGTTTCAAACAATGGGTTCACATTTGACCAGGGGTTTAGGTTCACATTTGACCTGGGTTTCAAACAACGGGTTCACATTTGACCTGGGGTTTAGGTTCACATTTGACCTGGTTGTCAAACTTTGGGTTCACATTTGACCGGAGTTTAGATTCACATGTGACCGGGTTTTCAGACTTTGGGTTCACATTTGACCTGAGTTTAGGTTCACATTTGACCTGGGTTCAAACAACGGGTTCACATTGGACCTGAGGTTTAGGTTCACATTTGACCAGGTTTTCAAACAACGGGTTCACATTTGACTTGAGGTTTAGGTTCACATTTGACTTGGGTTTCAAACAAAGGGTTCACGTTTGACCTGAGGTTTAGGTTCACATTGGACCTGGGTTTCAAACAACGGGTTCACATTTGACCTGAGGTTTAGGTTCACATTTGTCCTGGGTTTCAAACAACGGGTTCATATTTGACCTAAATTTTAGGTTCATATTTGACCTAGTTTCAAACAACGGGTTCATATTTGACCTAAGGTTTAGGTTCATATTTGACCTGGTTTCAAACAACGGGTTCATATTTGAAATGAGGTTTAGGTTCATATTTGACCTGGTTTCAAACAACGGGTTCATATTTGACCTAAGGTTTAGGTTCATATTTGACCTGGGTTTCAAGCAACGGGTTCACATTTAACCTGAGGTTTAGGTTCACATTTGACCTGGGTTTCAAACAACGGGTTCAGATTTGACCTGAGGTTTAGGTTCACATTTGACCTGGGTTTCAAACAATGGGTTCACATTTGACCTGAGGTTTAGGTTCACATTTGACCTGGGTTTCAAACAACGGGTTCACATTTGACCTGAGGTTTAGGTTTACATTTGACCTGGGTTTCAAACAACGGGTTCACATTTGACCTGAGGTTTAGGTTTACATTTGACCTGGGTTTCAAACACGGGTTCACATTTGACCTGGGTTTCAAACAACAGGTTATCATTTGACCTGAGGTTTAGGTTCACATTTGACCTGGGTTTTCAAAATTTGGGTTCACATTTGACCTGAGGTTTAGGTTCATATTTGACCTGGTTTCAAACAACGGGTTCATATTTGACCTGAGGTTTATGTTCATATTTGACCTGGTTTCAAACAACGGGTTCATATTTGACCTGAGGTTTAGGTTCATATTTGAAATGGTTTTAAACAACGGGTTCACATTTAACCTGAGGTTTATGTTCACATTTGACCTGGGTTTCAAACAACGGGTTCACATTTGACCTGAGGTTTAGGTTCACATTTGACCTGGGTTTCAAACAACGGGTTCATATTTGACCTGAGGTTTAGGTTCACATTTGACTTGGGTTTCAAACAACGGGTTCACATTTGACCTGAGGTTTAGGTTCACATTTGACCTGGGTTTCAAACAACGGGTTCACATTTGACCTGAGGTTTAGGTTTACATTTGACCTGGGTTTCAAACAACGGGTTCACATTTGACCTGAGGTTTAGGTTTACATTTGACCTGGGTTTCAAACAACGGGTTCACATTTGACCTGGGTTTCAAACAACGGGTTATCATTTGACCTGGGTTTTCAAAATTTGGGTTCACATTTGACCTGAGGTTTAGGTTCATATTTGACCTGGTTTCAAACAACGGGTTCATATTTGACCTGAGGTTTATGTTCATATTTGACCTGGTTTCAAACAACGGGTTCATATTTGACCTGAGGTTTAGGTTCATATTTGAAATGGTTTCAAACAACGGGTTCACATTTAACCTGAGGTTTATGTTCACATTTGACCTGGGTTTCAAACAACGGGTTCACATTTGACCTGAGGTTTAGGTTCACATTTGACCTGGGTTTCAAACAACGAGTTCATATTTGAACTAAGGTTTAGGTTCATATTTGACCTGGTTTTAAACAACGGGTTCATATTTGACCTGAGGTTTAGGTTCATATTTGACCTGGGTTTCAAATAACGGGTTCACATTTAACCTGAGGTTTATGTTCACATTTGACATGGGTTTCAAACAACGGGTTCACATTTGACTTGAGGTTTAGGTTCACTTTTGATCTGGGTTTCATACAACGGGTTCACATTTGACCTGAGGTTTAGGTTTACATTTGACCTGGGTTTCAAACAACGGGTTCACATTTGACCTGGGTTTCAAACAAAGGGTTCACATTTGACCTGAGGTTTAGGTTCACATTTGACCTGGGTTTCAAACAACGGGTTCACATTTAACCTGAGGTTTAGGTTCACATTTGACCTGGGTTTTCAAAATTTGGGTTCACATTTGACCTGAGGTTTAGGTTCACATTTGACCTGGGTTTCAAACAATGGGTTCACATTTGACCTGGGCTTTAGGTTCACATTTGACCTGGGTTTCAAACAACGGGTTCACATTTGACCTGGGGTTTAGGTTCACATTTGACCTGGTTGTCAAACTTTGGGTTCACATTTGACCGGAGTTTAGATTCACATGTGACCGGGTTTTCAGACTTTGGGTTCACATTTGACCTGAGTTTAGGTTCACATTTGACCTGGGTTCAAACAACGGGTTCACATTGGACCTGAGGTTTAGGTTCACATTTGACCAGGTTTTCAAACAACGGGTTCACATTTGACCTGAGGTATAGGTTCACATTTGACTTGGGTTTCAAACAAAGGGTTCACGATTGACCTGAGGTTTAGGTTCACATTGGACCTGGGTTTCAAACAACGGGTTCACATTTGTCCTGAGGTTTAGGTTCACATTTGACCTGGGTTTCAAACAACGGGTTCATATTTGACCTAAGGTTTAGGTTCATATTTGACCTAGTTTAAAACAACGGGTTCATATTTGACCTAAGGTTTAGGTTCATATTTGACCTGGTTTCAAACAACGGGTTCATATTTGAAATGAGGTTTAGGTTCATATTTGACCTGGTTTCAAACAACGGGTTCATATTTGACCTAAGGTTTAGGTTCATATTTGACCTGGGTTTCAAGCAACGGGTTCACATTTAACCTGAGGTTTAGGTTCACATTTGACCTGGGTTTCAAACAACGGGTTCACATTTGACCTAAGGTTTAGGTTCACATTTGACCTGGGTTTCAAACAACGGGTTCACATTTGACCTGAGGTTTAGGTTCACATTTGACCTGGGTTTCAAACAACGGGTTCACATTTGACCTGAGGTTTAGGTTTACATTTGACCTGGGTTTCAAACAACGGGTTCACATTTGACCTGAGGTTTAGGTTTACATTTGACCTGGGTTTCAAACAACGGGTTCACATTTGACCTGGGTTTCAAACAACGGGTTATCATTTGACCTGGGTTTTCAAAATTTGGGTTCACATTTGACCTGAGGTTTAGGTTCATATTTGACCTGGTTTCAAACAACGGGTTCATATTTGACCTGAGGTTTATGTTCATATTTGACCTGGTTTCAAACAACGGGTTCATATTTGACCTGAGGTTTAGGTTCATATTTGAAATGGTTTCAAACAACGGGTTCACATTTAACCTGAGGTTTATGTTCACATTTGACCTGGGTTTCAAACAACGGGTTCACATTTGACCTGAGGTTTAGGTTCACATTTGACCTGGGTTTCAAACAACGAGTTCATATTTGAACTAAGGTTTAGGTTCATATTTGACCTGGTTTTAAACAACGGGTTCATATTTGACCTGAGGTTTAGGTTCATATTTGACCTGGGTTTCAAATAACGGGTTCACATTTAACCTGAGGTTTATGTTCACATTTGACATGGGTTTCAAACAACGGGTTCACATTTGACTTGAGGTTTAGGTTCACTTTTGATCTGGGTTTCATACAACGGGTTCACATTTGACCTGAGGTTTAGGTTTACATTTGACCTGGGTTTCAAACAACGGGTTCACATTTGACCTGGGTTTCAAACAAAGGGTTCACATTTGACCTGAGGTTTAGGTTCACATTTGACCTGGGTTTCAAACAACGGGTTCACATTTAACCTGAGGTTTAGGTTCACATTTGACCTGGGTTTTCAAAATTTGGGTTCACATTTGACCTGAGGTTTAGGTTCACATTTGACCTGGGTTTCAAACAATGGGTTCACATTTGACCTGGGCTTTAGGTTCACATTTGACCTGGGTTTCAAACAACGGGTTCACATTTGACCTGGGGTTTAGGTTCACATTTGACCTGGTTGTCAAACTTTGGGTTCACATTTGACCGGAGTTTAGATTCACATGTGACCGGGTTTTCAGACTTTGGGTTCACATTTGACCTGAGTTTAGGTTCACATTTGACCTGGGTTCAAACAACGGGTTCACATTGGACCTGAGGTTTAGGTTCACATTTGACCAGGTTTTCAAACAACGGGTTCACATTTGACCTGAGGTACAGGTTCACATTTGACTTGGGTTTCAAACAAAGGGTTCACGATTGACCTGAGGTTTAGGTTCACATTGGACCTGGGTTTCAAACAACGGGTTCACATTTGTCCTGAGGTTTAGGTTCACATTTGACCTGGGTTTCAAACAACGGGTTCATATTTGACCTAAGGTTTAGGTTCATATTTGACCTAGTTTAAAACAACGGGTTCATATTTGACCTAAGGTTTAGGTTCATATTTGACCTGGTTTCAAACAACGGGTTCATATTTGAAATGAGGTTTAGGTTCATATTTGACCTGGTTTCAAACAACGGGTTCATATTTGACCTAAGGTTTAGGTTCATATTTGACCTGGGTTTCAAGCAACGGGTTCACATTTAACCTGAGGTTTAGGTTCACATTTGACCTGGGTTTCAAACAACGGGTTCACATTTGACCTAAGGTTTAGGTTCACATTTGACCTGGGTTTCAAACAACGGGTTCACATTTGACCTGAGGTTTAGGTTCACATTTGACCTGGGTTTCAAACAACGGGTTCACATTTGACCTGAGGTTTAGGTTTACATTTGACCTGGGTTTCAAACAACGGGTTCACATTTGACCTGAGGTTTAGGTTTACATTTGACCTGGGTTTCAAACAACGGGTTCACATTTGACCTGGGTTTCAAACAACGGGTTATCATTTGACCTGAGGTTTAGGTTCACATTTGACCTGGGTTTTCAAAATTTGGGTTCACATTTCACCTGAGGTTTAGGTTCATATTTGACCTGGTTTCAAACAACGGGTTCATATTTGACCTGAGGTTTATGTTCATATTTGACCTGGTTTCAAACAACGGGTTCATATTTGACCTGAGGTTTAGGTTCATATTTGAAATGGTTTCAAACAACGGGTTCACATTTAACCTGAGGTTTATGTTCACATTTGACCTGGATTTCAAACAACGGGTTCACATTTGACCTGAGGTTTAGGTTCACATTTGACCTGGGTTTCAAACAACGGGTTCATATTTGACCTGAGGTTTAGGTTCACATTTGACCTGGGTTTCAAACAACGGGTTGACATTTGACCTGAGGTTTAGGTTCACATTTGACCTGGGTTTCAAACAACGGGTTCACATTTGACCTGAGGTTTAGGTTTACATTTGACCTGGGTTTCAAACAACGGGTTCACATTTGACCTGAGGTTTAGGTTTACATTTGACCTGGGTTTCAAACAACGGGTTCACATTTGACCTGGGTTTCAAACAACGGGTTATCATTTGACCTGAGTTTTAGGTTCACATTTGACCTGGGTTTTCAAAATTTGGGTTCACATTTGACCTGAGGTTTAGGTTCATATTTGACCTGGTTTCAAACAACGGATTCATATTTGACCTGAGGTTTAGGATCATATTTGAAATGGTTTCAAACAACGGGTTCGCATTTAACCTGAGGTTTATGTTCACATTTGACCTGGGTTTCAAACAACGGGTTCACATTTGACCTGAGGTTTAGGTTCACATTTGACCTGGGTTTCAAACAACGGGTTCATATTTGACCTGAGGTTTAGGTTCACATTTGACCTGGGTTTCAAACAACGGGTTCACATTTGACCTGAGGTTTAGGTTCACATTTGACCTGGGTTTCAAACAACGGGTTCACATTTGACCTGAGGTTTAGGTTTACATTTGACTTGGGTTTCAAACAACGGGTTCATATTTGACCTGAGGTTTAGGTTTAAATTTGACCTGGGTTTCAAACAACGGGTTCACATTTGACCTGGGTTTCAAACAACGGGTTATCATTTGACCTGAGTTTTAGGTTCACATTTGACCTGGGTTTTCAAAATTTGGGTTCACATTTGACCTGAGGTTTAGGTTCATATTTGACCTGGTTTCAAACAACGGATTCATATTTGACCTGAGGTTTATGTTCATATTTGACCTGGTTTCAAACAACGGGTTCATATTTGACCTGAGGTTTATGTTCATATTTGACCTGGTTTCAAACAACGGGTTCATATTTGACCTGAGGTTTAGGTTCATATTTGAAATGGTTTCAAACAACGGGTTCACATTTAACCTGAGGTTTATGTTCACATTTGACCTGGGTTTCAAACAACGGGTTCACATTTGACCTGAGGTTTAGGTTCACATTTGACCTGGGTTTCAAACAACGGGTTCATATTTGACCTGAGGTTTAGGTTCACATTTGACCTGGGTTTCAAACAACGGGTTCACATTTGACCTGAGGTTTAGGTTCACATTTGACTTGGGTTTCAAACAACGGGTTCACATTTGACCTGAGGTTTAGGTTTACATTTGACTTGGGTTTCAAACAACGGGTTCATATTTGACCTGAGGTTTAGGTTTAAATTTGACCTGGGTTTCAAACAACGGGTTCACATTTGACCTGGGTTTCAAATAACGGGTTATCATTTGACCTGAGTTTTAGGTTCACATTTGACCTGGGTTTTCAAAATTTGGGTTCACATTTGACCTGAGGTTTAGGTTCATATTTGACCTGGTTTCAAACAACGGATTCATATTTGACCTGAGGTTTATGTTCATATTTGACCTGGTTTCAAACAACGGGTTCATATTTGACCTGAGGTTTAGGTTCATATTTGAAATGGTTTCAAACAACGGGTTCACATTTAACCTGAGGTTTATGTTCACATTTGACCTGGGTTTCAAACAACGGGTTCACATTTGACCTGAGGTTTAGGTTCACATTTGACCTGGGTTTCAAACAACGAGTTCATATTTGAACTAAGGTTTAGGTTCATATTTGACCTGGTTTTAAACAACGGGTTCATATTTGACCTGAGGTTTAGGTTCATATTTGACCTGGGTTTCAAATAACGGGTTCACATTTAACCTGAGGTTTATGTTCACATTTGACATGGGTTTCAAACAACGGGTTCACATTTGACTTGAGGTTTAGGTTCACTTTTGATCTGGGTTTCATACAACGGGTTCATATTTGACCTGAGGTTTAGGTTTACATTTGACCTGGGTTTCAAACAACGGGTTCACATTTGACCTGAGGTTTAGGTTCACATTTGACCTGGGTTTCAAACAAAGGGTTCACATTTGACCTGAGGTTTAGGTTCACATTTGACCTGGGTTTCAAACAACGGGTTCACATTTGACCTGAGGTTTAGGTTCACATTTGACCTGGGTTTTCAAAATTTGGGTTCACATTTGACCTGAGGTTTAGGTTCACATTTGTCCTGGGTTTCAAACAATGGGTTCACATTTGACCTGGGCTTTAGGTTCACATTTGACCTGGGTTTCAAACAACGGGTTCACATTTGACCTGGGGTTTAGGTTCACATTTGACCTGGATGTCAAACTTTGGGTTCACATTTGACCGGGGTTTAGATTCACATGTGACCGGGTTTTCAGACTTTGGGTTCACATTTGACCTGAGTTTAGGTTCATATTTGACCTGGGTTCAAACAACGGGTTCACATTGGACCTGAGGTTTAGGTTCACATTTGACCAGGTTTTCAAACAACGGGTTCACATTTGACCTGAGGTATAGGTTCACATTTGACTTGGGTTTCAAACAAAGGGTTCACGATTGACCTGAGGTTTAGGTTCACATTGGACCTGGGTTTCAAACAACGGGTTCACATTTTACCTGAGGTTTAGGTTCACATTTGACCTGGGTTTCAAACAACGGGTTCATATTTGACCTAAGGTTTAGGTTCATATTTGACCTAGTTTAAAACAACGGGTTCATGTTTGACCTAAGGTTTAGATTCATATTTGACCTGGTTTCAAACAACGGGTTCATATTTGAAATGAGGTTTAGGTTCATATTTGACCTGGTTTCAAACAACGGGTTCATATTTGACCTAAGGTTTAAGTTCATATTTGACCTGGGTTTCAAGCAACGGGTTCACATTTAACCTGAGGTTTAGGTTCACATTTGACCTGGGTTTCAAACAACGGGTTCACATTTGACCTGAGGTTTAGGTTCACATTTGACCTGGGTTTCAAACAACGGGTTCACATTTGACCTGAGGTTTAGGTTCACATTTAACCTGGGTTTCAAACAACGGGTTCACATTTGACCTGAGGTTTAAGTTTACATTTGACCTGGGTTTCAAACAACGGGTTCACATTTGACCTGGGTTTCAAACAACGGGTTATCATTTGACCTGAGGTTTAGGTTCACATTTGACCTGGGTTTTCAAAATTTGGGTTCACATTTGACCTGAGGTTTAGGTTCATATTTGACCTGGTTTCAAACAACGGGTTCATATTTGACCTGAGGTTTATGTTCATACTTGACCTGGTTTCAAACAACGGGTTCATATTTGACCTGAGGTTTAGGTTCATATTTGAAATGGTTTTAAACAACGGGTTCACATTTAACCTGAGGTTTATGTTCACATTTGACCCGGGTTTCAAACAATGGGTTCACATTTGACCTGAGGTTTAGGTTCACATTTGACTTGGGTTTCAAACAACGGGTTCACATTTGACCTGAGGTTTAGGTTTGCATTTGACCTGGGTTTCAAACAACGGGTTCACATTTGACCAGAGGTTTAGGTTCACATTTGACCTGGGTTTCAAACAAAGGCTTCACATTTGACCTGAGGTTTAGGTTCACATTTGACCTGGGTTTCAAACAACGGGTTCACATTTGACCTGAGGATTAGGTTCACATTTGACCTGGGTTTTCAAAATTTGGGTTCACATTTGACCTGGGGTTTAGGTTCACATTTGACCTGGGTTTCAAACAACGGGTTCACATTTGACCTGAGGTTTAGGTTCAAATTTGACCTGGTTGTCAAACTTTGGGTTCACATTTGACCGGAGTTTAGATTCACATGTGACCTGGTTTTCAAACTTTGGGTTCACATTTGACCTGAGTTTAGGTTCACATTTGACCTGGGTTCAAACAACGGGTTCACATTGGACCTGAGGTTTAGGTTCACATTTGACCAGGATTTCAAACAACGGGTTCACATTTGACCTGAGGTTTAGGTACACATTTGAACTGGGTTTCTAACAACGGGTTCATATTTAACCTGAGGTTTAGGTTCACATTTGACCTGAGGTTTAGGTTCACATTTGACCTGGGTTTCCAAACTTTGGGTTCACATTTGACATGAGGTTTAGGTTCACATTTGACCTGGGTTTCAAACAATGGGTTCACATTTGACCTAAGGTTTAGGTTCATATTTGACCTGGGTTTCAAGCAACGGGTTCACATTTAACCTGAGGTTTAGGTTCACATTTGACCTGGGTTTCAAACAACGGGTTCACATTTGACCTGAGGTTTAGGTTCACATTTGACCTGGGTTTCAAACAACGGGTTCACATTTGACCTGAGGTTTAGGTTCACATTTGACCTGGGTTTCAAACAACGGGTTCACATTTGACCTGAGGTTTAGGTTTACATTTGACCTGGGTTTCAAACAACGGGTTCACATTTGACCCGAGGTTCAAGTTTACATTTGACCCGGGTTTCAAACAACGGGTTCACATTTGACCTGGGTTTCAAACAACGGGTTATCATTTGACCTGAGGTTTAGGTTCACATTTGACCTGGGTTTTCAAAATTTGGGTTCACATTTGACCTGAGGTTTAGGTTCATATTTGACCTGGTTTCAAACAACGGGTTCATATTTGACCTGAGGTTTATGTTCATATTTGACCTAGTTTCAAACAACGGGTTCATAGTTGACCTGAGGTTTAGGTTCATATTTGAAATGGTTTCAAACAACGGGTTCACATTTAACCTGAGGTTTATGTTCACATTTGACCTGGGTTTCAAACAACGGGTTCACATTTGACCTGAGGTTTAGGTTCACATTTGACCTGGGTTTCAAACAACGGGTTCACATTTGACCTGAGGTTTAGGCTTGCATTTGACCTGGGTTTCAAACAACGGGTTCACATTTGACCAGAGGTTTAGGTTCACATTTGACCTGGGTTTCAAACAAAGGCTTCACATTTGACCTGAGGTTTAGGTTCACATTTGACCTGGGTTTCAAACAACGGGTTCACATTTGACCTGAGGATTAGGTTCACATTTGACCTGGGTTTTCAAAATTTGGGTTCACATTTGACCTGAGGTTTAGGTTCACATTTGACATGGGTTTCAAACAATGGGTTCACATTTGACCTGGGGTTTAGGTTCACATTTGACCTGGGTTTCAAACAACGGGTTCACATTTGACCTGAGGTTTAGGTTCAAATTTGACCTGGTTGTCAAACTTTGGGTTCACATTTGACCGGAGTTTAGATTCACATGTGACCTGGTTTTCAAACTTTGGGTTCACATTTGACCTGAGTTTAGGTTCACATTTGACCTGGGTTCAAACAACGAGTTCACATTGGACCTGAGGTTTAGGTTCACATTTGACCAGGATTTCAAACAACGGGTTCACATTTGACCTGAGGTTTAGGTACACATTTGACCTGGGTTTCTAACAACGGGTTCACATTAAACTGAGGTTTAGGTTCACATTTGACCTGAGGTTTAGGTTCACATTTGACCTAGGTTTCCAAACTTTGGGTTCACATTTGACATGAGGTTTAGGTTGACATTTGACCTGGGTTTCAAACAATGTGTTCACATTTGACCTAAGGTTTAGGTTCACATTTGACCTAAGGTTTAGGTTCATATTTGACTTGGGTTTCAAGCAACGGGTTCACATTTAACCTGAGGTTTAGGTTCACATTTGACCTGGGTTTCAAACAACGGGTTCACATTTGACCTGAGGTTTAGGTTCACATTTGACCTGGGTTTCAAACAACGGGTTCACATTTGACCTGAGGTTTAGGTTCACATTTGACCTGGGTTTCAAACAACGGGTTCACATTTGACCTGAGGTTTAGGTTTACATTTGACCTGGGTTTCAAACAACGGGTTCACATTTGACCTGGGTTTCAAACAACGGGTTATCATTTGACCTGAGGTTTAGGTTCACATTTGACCTAGGTTTTCAAAATTTGGGTTCACATTTGACCTGAGGTTTAGGTTCATATTTGACCTGGTTTCAAACAACGGGTTCATATTTGACCTGAGGTTTATGCTCATATTTGACCTGGTTTCAAACAACGGGTTCATATTTGACCTGAGGTTTAGGTTCATATTTGAAATGGTTTCAAACAACGGGTTCACATTTAACCTGAGGTTTATGTTCACATTTGACCTGGGTTTCAAACAACGGGTTCACATTTGACCTGAGGTTTAGGTTCACATTTGACCTGGGTTTCAAACAACGAGTTCATATTTGACCTAAGGTTTAGGTTCATATTTGACCTGGTTTCAAACAACGGGTTCGTATTTGACCTGAGGTTTAGGTTCATATTTGACCTGGGTTTCAAACAACGGGTTCACATTTAACCTGAGGTTTATGTTCACATTTGACATGGGTTTCAAACAACGGGTTCACATTTGACTTGAGGTTTAGGTTCACTTTTGATCTGGGTTTCATACAACGGGTTCACATTTGACCTGAGGTTTAGGTTTACATTTGACCTGGGTTTCAAACAACGGGTTCACATTTGACCTGAGGTTTAGGTTCACATTTGACCTGGGTTTCCAACAAAGGGTTCACATTTGACCTGAGGTTTAGGTTCACATTTGACCTGGGTTTCAAACTGTAATACCCCAAAATTTGCTCTCCCTCTTTGTCATCATAGCATGGCATTATCATTTATCATATCATATCCATCTCATTAGCATTGCATTGCATTTAACATAGAAAAATGAAGCATGGCATCCTTCTTACCATCAGGGCATGTGATCAGGTGGAAGGTGGACAATCAAGGGATCATTCAAAGCACAAAAAGGTCAGTCAAGTTGCCTCAAGGCAAGCCAAGAAGTCTTTCATGTATCATACTATCTCAATTGATCATCCAAAACCTCAAGGAAGTGAGATTCAATGGGAGATTGAAGCACTACATCTTTCACTATGCAAGAGGTTCAAAAACTGAAGGAAGACCCTCAAAAGAGATAGTTCATTGATCCAAAATCATCCTCAAATGGTAAATCTCATCATCCTTTAAGGGGATACACAATATACTCTGAGGAATTTGAAATTGAAGACTGCACATTTTTCTCCTAGGAGGTGGGCACCAAAACTAGGGTTTCTAATAAAATCAGGGAATTTTTGATTTTTTGGACCAAATTTGATGTCATGGTATTTCATATGTCCCTAAGTGTATGGAGGTGGAAAATTGCTTCTCAATTGGTTTTGGAAGTGGTTCAATTGGAAGAAAGATCAGAAATCAGGAAAATTGGGGCCAAGTCAAATAATCAGAGGAAAAAGTCAACTCTTGACTTTTTGAGCCCAAAATCATGAAATTCATGTTACATATGTCCAATGTACAAAATTTGGTCAAGAAATTCCAAAGGAATCATGAAAAAATCAAGATGTAGAAAGTTGCCATTTTTGGAAGAAGAAGGGTTACTAAAAATAGCAAGTTTTGGCCATTTTGCATCAGAGTTTGAACCAAGGCCATTTAAAATTGAAGCACCAAATGAAAATTCCACCAGGCCACAACAAAAGGTCTTGCTTTAAGCTTCAAATCCATGTGTAGAACATCTCCATTGGATAAAAATTGAGTGAGATATGATTGATCAAAGTTTGAGCAAAGTAGGTTCAAAACCAGGTCATGACCCAGATTTTCAGGGCACGCGCGCAGTCATTTTCTCAAACACTTGGTGGGCCAAATGTATTGATCAATTACTCATGATTAGAGGCTTCAAATGGAAAACCTTTCAACATCAAAGTTGTTCCTCTATGTGAGATCTTCAAAGTTGGTGTTTATCAATTTTTCATCTGATCAAAGGTTAAGGAGTTATGATGGCTCAAAGAATGGTCATTGTAACTGAAATTTGACCAGGTCACAACCAGGTCATGCCACAAGTCTACGCACCCATGTACCAGCTTCTTTTTCCATCTGTTTGTGGTCATTTTTAGGCATGTTAGAGACCTCATTTCACTTCAATTTTCAAACCAACATTGTTCTTCAATATCTCCTCTTTCAATTGACTCCAAAAGCATACCAAACCATTCATTGAATAAGGAGAAAAACTTCAACAAACTACCCTATGTTGGCACTGGTACATTGACAGTTCAGTTCATAATTTGGTTCACTCACACACCAAACACTTCTTCACTTCAGTTTCCTCTTTTGACCAAGCATACACTACTTACACTAAGCACAGTGGCACGTGCATTGCATGAGAATAGAAGGGACAAAACTTGCTTAGCAAGTTTTTGATGAACAAGCTTCTATTTCACAAACCGTGCCATTTAGTTTTCCCACACCATAGCATGTCATGAGTCCTCTTCACCATAGCACCGCTCTCCCTAACTAACTTGACTCAGTTAGTTAGGGATGACTCAGTTTAACTAACTCGAATCACTTAACTCCACTCACTAAACCATGATTAGAGCTCACCATAAATAGAAAACACACACTCCAATTTCATTTTCAGTTTTGATTCTTCTCATTTCACTCCAAAACACTCTCTTCTTCTCTCTCAATCTCACCATTGAACTGATCCTCGAGCTTCACTTTGTTCCTCTCAGTTCAGAATCTATCTGATTCTCTCTCAATTTCTAAACACTGCAACTTGTTTTGAAGATTGGTTTCAACCTTTTCTCCATTGAACCATCATCAATTTCTACATCTCAGCCTTTATTTGGCCAAGTGAAGATTGCAGAAGAGACAAGACCTCTGGTTTTCTGAAGAACACTTCAAGGTTTCAAAACTTCAGGTACGAATCTCCACTATTATAGACTTAATGTGAAGTTGTTTTCAGGTTCTTGAAGCTTCTTATAAGCTCAAGAACTTGTCTGGCTAGTTGATAGGCCTTTTGAGGCATAGTTGAAAAGTTAGGGCAAATCTTCCTCTGGTCGATTCTCTCATCTCATGAACATCTTGTGCATTTTGTCTTTGGATTCGTGCTCTCCACTACTTCCTCTTCATTTTGGTGTTTTGTTTGTGAGATTCTGGAAAACTTGAAGTTGCAGACGGTGGTGATATGGCCGGAGAAGGTGACCGGAAGTCATCTCCGGCCGGTGACTGTATTTGCTAGGGTTTTGTCCTGTTTTAATCGTGTCCGTCCATTTTCTATGATCGTGAGGTTTGTATGATGCCAGCACATTAAAAGTCATGTGATCCTCACGTGCGTTTTTCTGATTTCATTTAAACATTATGTGGTGTGGTGCATTGTATGTTGTGTGGTCGTTCACGTGTGTGCGTTGATGTTGCTTACTTGGACTTTTGTTTGACCTTGACTTGATCCAATGGCCATGAGCGAGTCAATTTTGTTGACTGAGTGTACATGTTAATTAGTGTGTTCAGCGCAGATTTGGACCTTGGATTAAATTGATATTCACACCCCCTTGCTTAAGGCCCAATGATTTTTGAACTCATTTTTACTAGGCATGCACCCCCATTCATTTTTGCATTGCATTTTATTTTTCTATTTTTCTACACGTTTGTTTTTTAATTTTTAAAAATACTAAATAGCATCATAAAATTCCACAAAAATTCATGAGCATCATTAAAACATTTAAAAATTTTTTGGTGATTTTATTTTCTGATTTTATGACCTTTTTACCCCTGCTCCATATTTTTCTTTGAATTTCTTTGATGTGCATTCTTAATATGGTACATGATCTTGTTTAATTTGTTCTTGATCATTAAAAATTGTTTTGATGCTCTTCTTTTTGAATTGAGTCATTAGCATCTTGAGGTATGTTAAGTGATTTTTATTTTATTTTTTAGGTCATTTTATGGCATGTTTGGTGTTCACTTTTGTGCTACTTTGTATGATATGTCTATTTGACCTAAGTGCATTGTTTGACATCATTTTGCCTTGGTTTCTTGCATGCTACTTTGATATGTGATTCATATCTGATTTGTGAACTTCAATACCAAGTTTTCATAATTTTCATGAGGCCATCCAATTTTTGTTTAAGGCATTACCTTTGAAGCATAATAACATGTCATATCATCCCAATATTGGTGCATGTTTACATGACTTCTTTTGTACATAATGGCATGATCATTTGCATATTTGGTGAACCATTCACTTGACATTATAGGTCATTGGTACATATTATATGTCATCCTTGCATGTTGACTTTCATTTAAACCTTGTGCACCTTTAACATGTGGTGTTTGTACTTGTGTTTTCTTTTGAACTTCCATTTCAATTATACTTCTTCTATCACTTCTTAAATGTCTTGATGTGCTTCATGAATACTTGTGAGAGGTTTGTGAATCATTTTTCATTTCATTTTAATTCTGATCCATGGATTACATGTTCCATTTATGCATTTCTTCTTTTTCCTTTCATCTTTCATTCTCCCTTTTCTTATGGTGGCATGTTCTAGTGCCATGGATGATGCTTGTTGCCTATCCACTTGGACTTGCATGATAATAACCATTTGTTTCCCATATGATGTACATTCTGGTTGTGGTTCTAGGATTTGATTTCTCATTTAATTCTTTTGAGTTTTATGATTCTTTACATGTTCTTTTACTTCTTATACTTCTTATACACGTTTACTAACCATGTAGGGGCTTTGGTAAGTTTCAATTGAGTGTGGATAAGGAATCCACATTCAACTTCTATCCTTTCTCTTTTACAATTCCATTTTGTGTTTTGTTAAGCACTTATGTGCTTTCTTTTAATAACTCATCACTTTCCCTTTGTGAATTACAATTCATCTTCTACTTTAGAAGTGAATTGTTTAATTCATTCTTTCTTTAGACTTTAGGTTGAAACCTCACAAACCTTAGGATCACTCCCTTAACTAATCAATTAGGATTGAGTCTTAGTCCATATAGATTTTTACCTTTTTCCTCTCTTGAGTCTCTTTTCTCATCTCAAAGAAAATTCAAAATATCTAATAAAGGTAGGCATTTATTGCATTTAGGGCTTTCATATAAAGAAAAGGTTATAAGGGGTATTCTCTTATAATCTTAGAATGTATAGCATATAGCCCATCTTGGGTCAATGTGTTAAGCATTTGATCTGGTATGAAGGACCTAAATGCAATACTTGTTGAAGGAACAAATAAAAAACATTTCTTCATTTCTTAATCAACAAAAACACTTAATAAACACAAGTATGCTAGTGTGTTTGAACCTTGACAATTGGAACTAAGTGTGGGGGTCTTCTTCACTCTTAGTGTGCTTTCTTACCCATTCCATCTTGGAATGTGAGAATGTACACATTCCAATGACTAAGATTCAGACACACTATCATATGCAAACAAATGAAAGAACTCTTAAAAGACAAAAACAAACAATAACGTCTTTCCTTCGGGAATTCTTTTCTCACCTCATTCACTCTCAACGTATGAATGTGCTCCTACTCGTTCTCTTGCAAGATGGTAACGCACTCGGACCAGCGAGCCTGCAACACCTGAGCTAGAACGTAAGCCGTTCTCTAAAAAACACAATCCATCCCTAGTGAGGGGAACTACGTCGCTCTGATTCTCATGCTCCCGATGAGATACGTAGGCAGTGGGGTAGGGCCCATGCGAGCACTTATTTTATTTTCCCTACATTTGTTTCTCTTTCTCTCTCCTTTCCTTTTCCATTCCTTTTTCAGTTTCTTTCTCAGTATTCTTTTCTTACACCCTTTGATCGAGACAAGCAAGCGTGGATCCCATCGGGTACGATGGACGCGTGGGGGTGCTAATACCTTCCTCTCGCGTAACCGACTCCCTTACCCATTTCTCTTGGTCGCGAGACCATGCTCTTTCCTTTCCCTCAGGTTTACGCGGTGTTTCCTTTCCCTCTCTTGGGATAAATACACATTGCTGGCGACTCTGTTCGGTGCCACTTTCGCGTTTGTACTAGGATGAAAATCCCGGGAGCGACAGCTGGCGACTCTGCTGGGGAATTGTTGACCTATTGCTGGTCTATCCTAAGCGAGTCAATCCTAACGCTTGTCTGTTTTTCTTTCATTAGGTGTTTATTGTTGTGCTGTATTTACCGTTTTACTGTTTATTACTGTATATTACTGCATTTACTGCATTTTACCATGTTTATTCCATATGTTATATTATGCTATGCTGGACTGTGCTGTTTTCTGTTTGGCGGGATGGGATTTCTGAGAGATAAGCCCATTACACAGGCTTGAGGATACACTTAGAATTAGAGTGGAGAGTAGTGGGACCTACGTGCCGTTTGGAGTGCGTTGGGTGTTCACGAAATTCACAGCTAGACGAGGCTATCTTGGGACACGTCGTGGCATGCGCATCTTGCGTATTCCAGGATGTAGATCTAGAGAGCTGTCGACTCTAGTGACCGATCATGAGGACCTTAGTGGAAACATCCCTCTTTAGCGGTGACAATGGCAGACCACATTCTGTGGCAAACCCATTCGCACCCGAGGGCCCACTTTGGAACTTGCATAGGATGACTTTTATTTTCTAAGGGGAGTCAGTGGACGACCTCTTTGATTGGCATAGCATTGTATCCTACGGGCTGAATGTGCTATGGCTTCTCAAACCTCTGAAGCTGACAAGCCTTATTTTCTAAGAACCACATATGAGTATGGGCGGGATGTTTACAGGTTTGCAGGAAACCCAGCCTCCTACCTACCTTACTTGTGATTCTATGAGTATTTCAGACATTGTATCCTATGACAGTGATTTAAGTGTTCATCTCAGATATTGCCAGATTCAGTACAGAGACACAGTGCACACAGTTCAATACAGACACAGACACTTGATTACCTGATCACATGCCCTTTTGCATTGCATTATCATATCATAACAGTTATGTTTGTCATTTTCAAGTGCATAATACATTTCTGATTCCAATCCATGGGTTCAACAGAGATCGTTGCCGAGAGAAAGAACAATGTGTCTTACAAGTTTCCAGATCCTGTCTTGGATTCATTGCTCAAAGTTATAGATATGGCTGGTCCGGGTATTCTTGATAGGTTTCAGAAGAGCTACGGGAATTTGGTTGGGATGGTCCGTACAATCACCAAGTATGAACATGATGCTTTGTACACTCTGCTGCAGTTCTACGAGCCTTCGTTGAGATGCTTTCTTTTTTCAGATTACATTTTGATGCCAACACTGGAAGAATTCTCATTTATTTTGGGAATTCCGATCACGCCGGCAATACCATTCTTCTCTGGTAGTTCTCCCAGCGTAAAAGAAATTGCTGCTGCGTTACAAATGGATCAGGCAGTGGTAAAGAGTGGTGTGAGCAGTAAAAATGGAGTTAGCGGATTTCATTTAGAATTTCTGTCTGGACAAGCCCAAGAGGCTGCAAGTGCTAAAAATTGGACGGTTTACAATTCCATTCTGGCTCTCTGCATATATGGCCTAGTTTTCTTTCCCAATCAGCAAGACTTTGTGGATATGCAAGCAACGAGAGTTTTCGTCCTTAAAAATCCAGTCCCTACTTTGTTAGGAGATTTTTATCATTCCGTGCATTACAAGAATGAGAAAAGGAGGGGAGGATCTGTTAGTTGTTGTACTCCACTGCTGAGTCATTGGTTTTTCAAACATTTGCCTCAGACAGGTGCCTTTGTGGAAACCAAAGATGTGGCGAAATGGTCTAAACGATTGATGGGTTTAACTGCTGATAACATTGTATGGTTTGACCATCGGTTATTGAGAATAGAGCTTGTCACAAGATGCGGAAATTTTCCAAATGTGCCTTTGATTGGCAGAAAAGGAGGGATCAATTATAATCCAGTTTTGGCCATCCGACAGTTTGGGTATGCTTCCAGGGATCCTCCTACAGAGCAAGATGTGGAAGAATCTTTATTCTTTACAGGAACTAAAGATGCGAAGGTGGTAGAAGTAGTGAATGCTTGGAAAGATAGGCACAAAATTGGAAAAGCAGTTTTTGGAAAAGGAGATTGTAGATCTTATCCTGAATATGACAGGTGGATTGAGACGAAAGTAAAGGAATTGCTTTTACCCTTTTCAAGGGGACCTCTTTTATGTTCAGTACAGCCAGAACAACCCACTATGGTGGCTATTGAAGAATGTGAAAAGTGGAAGAAAATGGTCAGAGAGTTGCAGATAGAGAATTCTGGAATGAGCAGATGTCTTCAGAAAGCTCTAGCTGACAACAAAGAGTTGGAAAAGAGAGCCTTGAAAGCGGAAAAAACCTTGGCTGACAAAGAGGAAGATTTTGATGACAGAGCTCGGTACTTTCGGAAACTTACTTTGGGAGCAGATGACACTAGTCAGGCTCACAAGATTACAAAACAGGCTTTAGCCCGAAGCAAGGATTCATTAGCTCAACTTCGTCAAGCTTGGGATGAAGTCAGAATTGAAAATGCCGAGTTAAAGGATCAGTCGAAGACTAAAGACGAGGAGCTTAAAAAGGCACATGAGCAGAGGAGAAAGTATCGGGAAAGTCTCGGTAAAAGTCAAGAACAGTTAGAAGAAGCTAGAAGCCAGCTGAAGAATACCAAGAAAGAGCTTGAAGAAGCCATGATAGAAAGAGAGATACTCAAGACGCAAGCTGGCGTAAAGAGACACAAAGGAGTGTATGATGACGAAGCTCTTATGCTGCATATGGGTTCTTTAACTGAAGCTCTTGAGAAAAGGGATGTCTTGATCAAAGAAATGATTGAAAAGCCGAATCACCAGCGTACCCGTATACTTTTTGAGGAGATCAAATACTCAAGTGACAGGCTGAAGGATGTGGAATTGTCAGATTGATGTTCTTTTCCTTATTTTTTGTTATTAATGGTTACCATCAGGCTTGTTGATGGATCCATTTTTCCTTGTATCGCATTTGCGGTTGAACCTTTCTTAAATGTACTTGAATACTTCGTTGAATGAGTATGAGCAGTTTTATTCAGAATTATTCCTTATCAGATAGTTGCACACAAGCACATGACCACTACACGTCTCTTTATATCACGATTTCTGGTCTTCAGATTTCCGTGGTTTGGATTGGAATCAGGATGTAAAGCACTTTGGAAATGATAAACATAACATTGCATGGCATTGCATAACATTCTGCATTTATGTTACTTGCTTTTCAGGTACTCGTTGCAGGGTCTCTAACCTTTATTTGGTTTCAGGCAGTATAGCGGATAGTCATATTCACCGATATTCGACGCGAAGAAATCAAGTAAGAATCATGGATCAAGTACAAAGTGATTTGGCCGAAATGAGGGCGCGTATGGACCAGTTCATGACCCTCATGACTGGCATGGCGCAAAATCAGGAGAGATTGAGGCTTCTGGTCGAGCGTCCAGACAATGGGCCCGAAGGTGATCAGCATGACAATTCACAGGGACATGGCATTCCCCCTCCCGGTGGCAACCCTCCTCCTGGTGGTAACAATCGGGGTAATGGAAATGGTAGGCATGCTGGTGTTACTCTTGAAGATACTCTGGAAGACCAATTTACTCTGCTGGATGCTGATGTGGGTAATCAGGGTGATCGAAGGTATGAGGAGTTAGCAGAAAAGATCAGGGCCATAGAATGCAAGAACTCTATGGGTATTGATGTTACCAGCTTGGGGCTGGTCACAGGAGTCAGAATTCCTCCTAAATTCAAGCCTCCCACTTTTGATAAGTATCACGGCAATGCGTGTCCCCAAACGCATCTTCAAGCTTACTTTGGGAAGATTGCAGCCCATACGGATGACGAGAAGCTATGGATGCACTATTTTCAGGACAGTCTGGCTGGGGCGTCCTTGATCTGGTATATGAAGTTGAATAGAGCTGCTGTGAAGAGTTGGAAAGATCTGGCAAAAGCGTTCTTGAAGCAATACCAGTACAATATTGACATGGCGCCCAACCGCACTCAGTTGCAGGGGTTGTCACAAAATGCCAAGGAGAGTTTCAAAGAATATGCACAGAGGTGGAGGGAAATGGCTGCCCAGGTTCAACCTCCCTTGTCAGACAGAGAAATGGCAGATATGTTTATGGGCACCTTGCAAGGGGCCTATCTTGATAGATTAGCTGCTTGTCCATCAACTGGATTTGCTGATATTGTGATTGCGGGAGAAAGAATAGAAAGTCTGTTAAAGCTTGGAAAGATCCAGGATGTGAGTGGGGCTGGCTCTTCGGGGACGAAGAAACCGTTTGCTAGTAACCAGAAAAGAAGAGAAGGTGATACGAATGCTGTGTTTAGAGGACGAGGCAGAGGGCGTTCTCAAGCTTATTATCAGGTAGATGTTGTAACAATCCCCACACCGTCTGTTCAGAAACAACAACCCCAACAACAAGTTCAACATCAACAACCTTTTTTCCAGCAAAGGTCTAGGCAGAGGGATCGTAAGATGGATCCTCTCCCTATGACTTATGACGCGCTGTTGCCCCAGCTACTCGAGTTAAAGTTGGTAGAACTCCGTACTATGAAAGCTCCGGTTGCTGGAAACCTGCCACCTAACTTCGATGCTAATGCTCGTTGTGAGTTCCACTCAGGTGCTCAGGGGCACTCCATTGAAAAATGCTGGGCTTTCCATCATAAAGTACAAGATTTGATTGATGCTAAAGCCATCAATTTCTCTCCCGCTCCTAATATTACTCAGCATCCCATGCCTGATCATAGTGCAGCAAATGTGTACGCTATTGAAGATGGGAGGAGATTGAATCTGGTGACAGATATCCATCAAGTGAAAACTTCTTTGTTGGTTGTAAAAGATCGTTTATTGAAGGGTCAGGTGTTCCCGGGCTGTAATCAAGATTGCTCTGAGTGTATGAATCAGGAGAACGGCTGTGATAAGTTGAAGATGGGTTTACAGAATCTGATCGATGAAGGATGTCTACAGTTCGACAGAGTCGTGAAAGACACTGATGAGATATCAACCGTGACCATATATTACACTCCCGCTGAGATTCAAATGCCGGTCAATGCAGTTCCCGTGGCGAGTGTTGCGCCAGAAGGGCCCAGTCCTGTCACTATCACGGTGCCAGGACCAATTCCGTTCACGTCTACGAAGGCTATCCCATGGCACTATGGGGCAGATGTATATTACGAAGGTAAAAAGCAGGAAGTTGAGTCGTCAGTCAGCCCAAATATTGATAACGTAGGGGGTGTAGGGGGCTTTACAAGGAGTGGAAGGTTGTTCGCTCCCCAAACCTTGAGAAGTGATAAAGAGGCAGAAGCTGCAGCAAAGGCTAAAGGTAAACAGGTGGTTGAAGATGCGCCTACACCTGAAGCAGAGACAAAGATTACTTTTGATAAGGAAATGGAAGAATTTATGAAGATAATCAAGAAAAGCGATTATAAGATTGTGGACCAACTGAATCAGACCCCTTCAAAGATTTCAATCTTGTCACTATTGATGTGCTCTGATGCGCATCGGCAGGCGTTGTTGAAAGTATTGAAGAGTGCATACGTGCCACAGGAAATTACTGTTAATCAGCTCGAGGACGTAATCTCTAATGTTAATGTTAGCCATGGCTTGGGATTTACAAGTAGAGATCTGACTGTTGAAGGAAGAAACCACAATAAGGCTTTGCATATCACGATGGAGTGTAAGGGCGCAGTGTTATCTCATGTACTGGTAGACACTGGTTCATCACTCAATGTCTTGCCCAAGAAGGCATTAATGAAGCTGGAAGTTGATGGTTTGATCTTAAGGCCTAGTGAATTGGTGGTCAGAGCATTCGATGGAACTAGACGATCTGTGTTTGGTGAGGTGGAATTGCCCGTACAAATTGGACCACAGGTATTCAAATCCACGTTCCATGTAATGGACATACAACCTGCATATAGCTGCCTATTGGGACGCCCTTGGATTCACGGAGCCGGGGCTGTTACTTCTACTTTACATCAAAAGCTGAAGTATGAGTTTGAAGGGCAGGTTGTGACAGTGTGTGGGGAAGAAGACATCTTTGTGAGTCACTTGTCCACGTTCAAGTACATTGAAATGGATGGGGAAATTCATGAGATGCTGTGCCAATCATTTGAAGCAGTCAATATTGACGATGCACCTGAGTCTTCTTCTGTACCAGTTGGCACCGGTACCTCCATTTCATCTTACAAACAAGCTGTCGAAGTCGTCAGGGCAGGCAACGCCCAAGGTTGGGGCAGGTTGATAGAGACCCCAATGAAGGAAGACAAATTTGGTATTGGTTATCATCCCTCTACAACTTCAGATGCGGGGAGCAGGGGACCCATTACTTTCAGTAGTGGGGGAATTATCTACACGGACCAGTCTTGTGCAGCCACAGAGGATAGTATTGACAGTAATTGTGACCTGGACAACTGGGTACGCCCTCATGCTCCGGGACAACAAGTGCAGAACTGGTCCGTTGAAGAAGTCATCCGGGTTACTCTTCAGACAGAGTAATTTTTCTTTGTTTTTTTCTAACCATAATGCATGTCAAAATCTTGCGCTCTGCCCAAGGCGTATAGATTCATTTGTAGGGCCACCATGGTTGCATTTGCAATGTTTAATCATTAATAAAGGACGTTTTGCAATCAAATTTTGTTCTCTGTCTTTCAGTTTTTATTTTTGCACAAAAATAAAATGGCAATGTTTCATTTTCTTTTGTTTTGCTTAAAAATAAATTCTAAAATAAGGCATGAACCCGTTCATGCAGACTTGATCCTCCGGATACCACTGATAACGATTTTGATATGACTATGTATGACTTTGACAATCCGATTTATCAAGCCGAAGAAGGGGATGAGAAAGATTGTGAACTCTCTGAAGAACTGGCCAGATTGTTGAAACAAGAGGAAAGGGTCATCCAGCCTCATCAGGAGACTGTAGAAATCATCAATATTGGTACCAAGGACGCCAAGAAAGAGATCAGGATTGGTGCCAGCTTGCAAGCAGATGTGAAGCAAACTTTGACGGAAATGTTGCGCGAGTATGTTGACATCTTCGCCTGGTCGTATCAAGACATGCCGGGGTT
Organism: Lathyrus tuberosus; assembly: GCA_022829125.1. Lineage (NCBI taxonomy): Eukaryota > Viridiplantae > Streptophyta > Magnoliopsida > Fabales > Fabaceae > Lathyrus > Lathyrus tuberosus. The sequence goes on from JALAZF010000084.1 coordinate 4,738,235, forward strand.
GGATACGGACATTGTCGTGCACAGGCTGCCATTAAGAGAAGAATGCCCGCCAGTCAAGCAGAAGCTTCGTCGGACTCACCCCGACATGGCTTTAAAGATCAAGGAGGAAGTCCAGAAGTAGTGGGATGCTGGTTTTCTTGCTGTGACAAAATATCCTCCGTGGGTAGCCAACATCGTGCCAGTACCGAAGAAAGATGGAAAAGTGAGAATGTGTGTGGATTATCGAGATCTTAATAAAGCTAGCCCGAAAGATGATTTTCCACTACCTCATATTGATGTGCTGGTCGATAATACAACTCAGTTTTCAGTGTTTTCATTTTTGGACGGTTTCTCCGGGTACAACCAGATCAAGATGGCACCTGAAGATATGGAGAAGACCACGTTCATTACTCTGTGGGGTACATATTGTTATAAAGTAATGCCTTTTGGGTTGAAAAATGCAGGGGCAACGTACCAGCGGGCGATGGTGACATTGTTTCATGACTTGATTCATAAGGAGATCGAATGTTATGTAGATGATATGATTGCCAAGTCGAGAACAGAAGAGGAACATCTGATTAACCTGAAAAAGCTGTTTGAAAGGTTGAGAAAGTTCCGTCTGAGATTAAATCCAAACAAGTGCACGTTTGGGGTGCGTTCTGGAAAGTTACTGGGTTTCATTGTGAGCGAAAGAGGAATCGAGGTTGATCCTGCCAAGGTGAAAGCAATACAAGAAATGCCTGAACCGAGAACAGAAAAAGAGGTTCGTGGTTTCTTGGGTAGATTGAACTACATTGCAAGGTTCATATCTCACCTAACAGCCACGTGTGAGCCAATATTTAAATTGTTAAGGAAAGATCAAACGGTCAGGTGGAATGACGATTGCCAATTGGCATTCGATAAGATAAAAGAATACTTGCAGGAACCTACGATTCTAATGCCTCCAGTTGAAGGGAGACCGCTGATAATGTATCTGACAGTGCTTGAAGGTTCCATGGGTTGTGTTCTCGGTCAACATGACGAGACAGGTAGGAAGGAGCATGCTATTTACTACCTGAGCAAAAAGTTCAATGATTGTGAGTCCCGATACTCAATGCTTGAAAAGACATGCTGTGCACTTGCATGGGCCGCTAAGCGATTGAGGCAATATATGGTTAGGCACACAACCTTGTTGATTTCAAAAATGGATCCTATCAAGTACATTTTCGAGAAACCAGCATTGACAGGCAGAGTTGCACGGTGGCAAATGGTCTTGACAGAGTATGACATTCAGTACACTTCACAAAAGGCCATCAAAGGAAGTATCTTGTCCGACTATCTTGCGCAACAGCCGATTGATGATTACCAACCCATGAAATTTGACTTCCCTGATGAGGACATCATGTTTCTCAAAGCTAAAGACTGCGAGGAACCACTTCCGGAGGAGGGGCCAGACCCTGAATCCAAATGGAGTCTGATGTTTGATGGGGCTGTCAATATGAATGGGTGCGGAGTTGGAGCAGTTCTTATCACGCCGGAAGGTGTTCATATGCCTTTCACTGCCCGAATAACTTTCGGATGCACCAACAATGAAGCAGAGTACGAAGCTTGTATAATGGGGATCGAGGAGGCGGTTAATCTACGGATTAAAACCCTTGATATATTCGGTGATTCAGCTTTGGTAATCAATCAAGTGAAAGGGAGTTGGTACACGCACCAAGCAAATCTAGTGCCGTATAGAGATTATACAAGGAGATTGCTGACATTTTTCACAACAGTGAAACTGTACCATATTCCTCGAGATGAGAATAGGTTCGCTGATGCCTTGGCCACTTTGTCTTCCATGATCAAAGTGCAAGGATGGAACCATGTACCTAAGATTGAGGTATCCCGCCTTGACAGACCAGCATTTGTGTTTGCGGTCGATGCAGCGTCTGATGACAAGCCATGGTTTCATGACATTAAGTGTTTCTTGAAAAGTCAAGAGTACCCGTCCGGGGCATCGTCCAAAGACAGGAAGACGTTGAGAAGGTTAGCTGGTAGTTTCTTCTTGAACAAAGATGGCGTGCTGTATAAAAGAAATTTTGACACGGTCCTGCTTAGATGTGTGGATAGACATGAAGCAGACTTGTTGATGATTGAAGTGCACGAAGGCTCTTTCGGTACCCATGCCGGAGGACATGCAATGGCTAAAAAGTTGTTAAGATCGGGATATTATTGGTTGACTATGGAGTCAGATTGTTGTAAATATGCCCGCAAATGCCATAAATGCCAGATCTATGCAGATAAGGTGCATGTGCCTCCAAATCCGTTGAGTATCATGTCGTCGCCTTGGCCGTTTGCCATGTGGGGCATTGATATGATCGGAAAGATTGAGCCTACAGCTTCCAATGGTCATCGTTTCATCTTGGTGGCAATTGATTACTTCACCAAATGGGTTGAAGCCGCATCCTATGCCAATGTTACAAAACAAGTGGTCGCTCGTTTCTTAAAACGGGATATCATTTGCTGATATGGAGTTCCCGAAAGAATCATTACTGATAATGGTTCTAATCTGAATAATAAGATGATGGCTGAGTTATGCCGGGACTTCAAAATCGAACATCACAATTCTTCTCCGTACCGCCCAAAGATGAATGGCGCGGTCGAAGCGGCCAACAAAAATATCAAGAAGATTGTGCAGAAGATGGTTGTCACGTACAAAGATTGGCATGAGATGTTACCATTTTCTTTGCATGGGTATCGAACGTCGGTACGCACGTCCACTGGGGCAACCCCATTCTCACTTGTATATGGTATGGAGGCAGTACTACCGGTTGAAGTAGAGATTCTGTCCCTCAGAGTCATGATGGATGTTAAGCTAGATGAGGCTGAATGGGTACGAGCCAGATTTGATCAGCTGAGCCTTATTGAGGAAAAGCGATTGGCGGCTGTATGTCATGGGCAATTATACCAGCGCAGAATGAAGCAGGCATTTGACCAAAAGGTGCGTCCTCGGGTTTACAAAGTCGGAGATGTGGTACTCAAAAGGATCCTTCCTCCCAATACAGATCACAGGGGCAAATGGACTCCTAATTATGAAGGTCCATTCGTGGTTAAAAAGGTCTTTTCAGGCGGAGCCTTATTGCTTACAACCATGGATGGCGAAGACTTTTCATCCCCTGTCAACTCGGACGTAGTAAAAAAATACTTCGCATGAATAGACCCGCTGGATAATAAAAATAAAAAAATCCAGGCAAAAAAAGGGCATCCCGGCGAACCAAAAACAGAATAAGGTTCGGGCAAAAATTAGGGATATAATTGAAAAAAAATTGTACACCCGGTAAGTTGAAAACCCGAAAGGGCAACTTAGGCAAAAAAGGGTATCCTGGTGGATCGAAAACCTGAAAGGGCGGTCCACACAAAAGAGGGATTTAAGCGAATGACTACGGTCTGAGTTATCTGTACCCCATTATCGTTTGAACAACTGACATTCTGAAAGATAGGAATCGGTCTGATCATTCCTCAGAAGGCAAGGTCGGGGAGTTTTGAAGACATACTGGTATAACAGAATGGAAACTCAGTGGAAGTCCGTTTTCACATTGCCATTAGGATAGTTTCTTTTCTCAATTTTCAGCGATCACCTCTTTCCAGGGATTGCTTCCGGATGTAATTGCCTATTCTGGGCTCTCAGTCAATAAATTGAATTTCAATAAAAAGCCTCCTATTTTTGTTTTATTGCTTTGTTTGCAAAAACGTCCTAATTTTGATAAAACATTGCATTTGAAAACATGGCGGCCTTGCAATAACATGCGCGGAAAAAAAAAACATTTGAAATTACTTTGAATGTTGAATATTCCCGGATGGTGGATTCTAGCCACGCAATATTCGGGGCATGTGTGCATATTCTTTTGTTGCAGGTAGTAGGTGCAGATGATGTTAAGCACAAGACCAGTAATAAATCACCCCACGCAAAAGATTGGGGCAATTATGGGTAAGGAGATCGGCGTTCATCGTTCGGTCGACGATTGTTCATAACGGGTCGATCTCAGTGAATTAAGTTCAACTGGGTACCGTTGTATCTTATTAAGTCGATTCTCTCATACAGTACTTCCAACAGCTACAAGCTTTTCTGTGTCGATAACGGTCACAGGTTCCCCAAAAGAGTGGTCTCGTCGACACCGAAACTGATGGTCATTATCCCTAGCGAAGTCACAAGAGTTTGAAGAGGTTAAATCTTCTGTAAAATCCTCTTATGACATCTTCTTTGGGGACAAATTGTTGGTTTGTCCAAGCATAGGGCATGTTTGTTTCCCCAGCATGAAGTGTTGATCATCCCCAGTAGAGTTCGAGGACAGTTGGTCTTCTGTAAAATCCTCTCAAAAGGCATTCCCCAGCACGAGACGTTTTAAAGCAGTTTCCTGCAGTAGAGTTTGTTATAAACTCGTCATCCCTAACGGAATTGTCTAAAGGGAAGCTCGCCTAACAGGGTACATTGTGGTGCTTATCCTAAGTTCGACAGTCATATTCTTTAGCAGACTACTGTGGATTTGCTTTGGGTTTCCCCAACAGATCTCTAAGAACTCTTTCTAGCAAGTTGCAGTGGAATGTTCTAACCAGGATTTGCATATCCCTGGCAGAGTAGCCATGATCCCCAGCAAGATTGTGTCTCTGGTAATGATCCCCCACAGAGGTCAGCATCGAATCTTGTCAGCAATACTCCCCAGCTGAGTTGTTGTCCTCCTCGCAGAGGTTTATAGGATCGGCAGAATCTATTCCTCAACAAGGATGGTACAGTATTTCCCCAGCCGGGTCAGAATGTTGATAACCCCTACAAAGGGTCTTGGATTGGATAGATCCTCAAGCAGAGTTTTTTACGACTTTTCTTCCCTAGCAGGACGCCATGCAAAGAAATTCTTATCCCCAGCGGAGTCGCTGTGACCAGAATTCATTCCCCCCAGCAGATGAAGTGATTACTGGCAGATTTATTATTCTTCAAGTCCAATTTATTTTTGGCAAACTTGACAATTCGAAGCAGACGGATTGTTCATTGATTCTCCAACAGAGATACTATCCTCTCAGGAACCTCTAAAGTCAAGTCATTGATCATTGTTCCTCAGCAAAGTCGGCAGAGATGTCTGACACGGATGCAGAGTGCAATCCGGTATTGGAATATTGCAAAAGTCCAACAGTGGATTGGCGAAAGGTCCATCTAAGGGTGGCATATTCTAAAAGTCCAACAGTGGATTGGCAAAAGTCCATCTTCGGGTGGCAAAGCAGCTAAAAGTCCAACAGTGGATTGGCAAAAGTCCGTCTTCGGGTGGCAAAAGTCCAACAGTGGATTGGCAAAGGTCCATCTCCGGGTGGCAAAAGTCCAACAGTGGATTGGCAAAAGTCCGTCTTCGGGTGGCAAAAGTCCAACAGTGGATTGGCAAAGGTCCATCTCCGGGTGGCAAAAGTCCAACAGTGGATTGGCAAAAGTCCGTCTTCGGGTGGCAAAAGTCCAACAGTGGATTGGCAAAAGTCCGTCTTCGGGTGGCAAAAGTCCAACAGTGGATTGGCAAAAGTCCGTCTTCGGGTGGCAAAAGTTCAACAGTGGATTGGCAAAAGTCCGTCTTCGGGTGGCAAAAGTCCAACAGTGGATTGGCAAAAGTCCGTCTTCGGGTGGCAAAAGTCCAACAGTGGATTGGCAAAAGTCCGTCTAAGGGTGGCATATTCTAAAAGTCCAACAGTGGATTGGCAAAAGTCCATCTTCGGGTGGCAAAGCAGCTTAAAGTCCAACAGTGGATTGGCAAAAGTCCGTCTTCGGGTGGCAAAAGTCCAACAGTGGATTGGCAAAAGTCCGTCTTCGGGTGGCAAAAGTCCAACAGTGGATTGGCAAAAGTCCATCTTCGGGTGGCAAAGCAGCTAAAAGTCCAACAGTGGATTGGCAAAAGTCCGTCTTCGGGTGGCAAAAGTCCAACAGTGAATTGGCAAAAGTCCGTCTTCGGGTGGCAAAAGTCCAACAATGGATTGGCAAAAGTCCATCTTCGGGTGGCACGAAGCTGCAAAGTCCACCAGTAGCGTGGCAGGCCAGTAGTCATCTGGAGTTGCATAAAAGACATTATTAAAGTCCACCAGTAGCGTGGCAGGCCAGTAGTCGTCTGGAATTGCATAAAAGACATTATTAAAGTCCACCAGCAGTGTGGCAAGCCAGTAGTCGTCTGGTGTCGTTCAAAAGACAGTTTTCTCCGACAATGTTTCATCGAAGATTCAATCCAACAGTCTTGTTGGGTTTATATCCCTTTTCTTCTTCATCACCCAGAGCAAATTTTTGGTTATATTTGGTATTCAATCACTATATACCTTGAAAGTCCGAAAGCAATTGCTTTCAGGCATTCAGGTCTACAGCGCTTGAATAGGGGCAGCTGTAATACCCCAAAATTTGCTCTCCCTCTTTGTCATCATAGCATGGCATTATCATTTATCATATCATATCCATCTCATTAGCATTGCATTGCATTTAACATAGAAAAATGAAGCATGGCATCCTTCTTACCATCAGGGCATGTGATCAGGTGGAAGGTGGACAATCAAGGGATCATTCAAAGCACAAAAAGGTCAGTCAAGTTGCCTCAAGGCAAGCCAAGAAGTCTTTCATGTATCATACTATCTCAATTGATCATCCAAAACCTCAAGGAAGTGAGATTCAATGGGAGATTGAAGCACTACATCTTTCACTATGCAAGAGGTTCAAAAACTGAAGGAAGACCCTCAAAAGAGATAGTTCATTGATCCAAAATCATCCTCAAATGGTAAATCTCATCATCCTTTAAGGGGATACACAATATACTCTGAGGAATTTGAAATTGAAGACTGCACATTTTTCTCCTAGGAGGTGGGCACCAAAACTAGGGTTTCTAATAAAATCAGGGAATTTTTGATTTTTTGGACCAAATTTGATGTCATGGTATTTCATATGTCCCTAAGTGTATGGAGGTGGAAAATTGCTTCTCAATTGGTTTTGGAAGTGGTTCAATTGGAAGAAAGATCAGAAATCAGGAAAATTGGGGCCAAGTCAAATAATCAGAGGAAAAAGTCAACTCTTGACTTTTTGAGCCCAAAATCATGAAATTCATGTTACATATGTCCAATGTACAAAATTTGGTCAAGAAATTCCAAAGGAATCATGAAAAAATCAAGATGTAGAAAGTTGCCATTTTTGGAAGAAGAAGGGTTACTAAAAATAGCAAGTTTTGGCCATTTTGCATCAGAGTTTGAACCAAGGCCATTTAAAATTGAAGCACCAAATTAAAATTCCACCAGGCCACAACAAAAGGTCTTGCTTTAAGCTTCAAATCCATGTGTAGAACATCTCCATTGGATAAAAATTGAGTGAGATATGATTGATCAAAGTTTGAGCAAAGTAGGTTCAAAACCAGGTCATGACCCAGATTTTCAGGGCACGCGCGCAGTCATTTTCTCAAACACTTGGTGGGCCAAATGTATTGATCAATTACTCATGATTAGAGGCTTCAAATGGAAAACCTTTCAACATCAAAGTTGTTCCTCTATGTGAGATCTTCAAAGTTGGTGTTTATCAATTTTTCATCTGATCAAAGGTTAAGGAGTTATGATGGCTCAAAGAATGGTCATTGCAACTGAAATTTGACCAGGTCACAACCAGGTCATGCCACAAGTCTACGCACCCATGTACCAGCTTCTTTTTCCATCTGTTTGTGGTCATTTTTAGGCATGTTAGAGACCTCATTTCACTTCAATTTTCAAACCAACATTGTTCTTCAATATCTCCTCTTTCAATTGACTCCAAAAGCATACCAAACCATTCATTGAATAAGGAGAAAAACTTCAACAAACTACCCTATGTTGGCACTGGTACATTGACAGTTCAGTTCATAATTTGGTTCACTCACACACCAAACACTTCTTCACTTCAGTTTCCTCTTTTGACCAAGCATACACTACTTACACTAAGCACAGTGGCACGTGCATTGCATGAGAATAGAAGGGACAAAACTTGCTTAGCAAGTTTTTGATGAACAAGCTTCTATTTCACAAACCGTGCCATTTAGTTTTCCCACACCATAGCATGTCATGAGTCCTCTTCACCATAGCACCGCTCTCCCTAACTAACTTGACTCAGTTAGTTAGGGATGACTCAGTTTAACTAACTTGAATCACTTAACTCCACTCACTAAACCATGATTAGAGCTCACCATAAATAGAAAACACACACTCCAATTTCATTTTCAGTTTTGATTCTTCTCATTTCACTCCAAAACACTCTCTTCTTCTCTCTCAATCTCACCATTGAACTGATCCTCGAGCTTCACTTTGTTCCTCTCAGTTCAGAATCTATCTGATTCTCTCTTAATTTATAAACACTGCAACTTGTTTTGAAGATTGGTTTCAACCTTTTCTCCATTGAACCATCATCAATTTCTACATCTCAGCCTTTATTTGGCCAAGTGAAGATTGTAGAAGAGACAAGACCTCTGGTTTTCTGAAGAACACTTCAAGGTTTCAAAACTTCAGGTACGAATCTCCACTATTATAGACTTAATGTGAAGTTGTTTTCAGGTTCTTGAAGCTTCTTATAAGCTCAAGAACTTGTCTGGCTAGTTGATAGGCCTTTTGAGGCATAGTTGAAAAGTTAGGGCAAATCTTCCTCTGGTCGATTCTCTCATCTCATGAACATCTTGTGCATTTTGTCTTTGGATTCGTGCTCTCCACTACTTCCTCTTCATTTTGGTGTTTTGTTTGTGAGATTCTGGAAAACTTGAAGTTGCAGACGGTGGTGATATGGCCGGAGAAGGTGACCGGAAGTCATCTCCGGCCGGTGACTGTATTTGCTAGGGTTTTGTCCTGTTTTAATCGTGCCCGTCCATTTTCTATGATCGTGAGGTTTGTATGATGCCAGCACATTAAAAGTCATGTGATCCTCACGTGCGTTTTTCTGATTTCATTTAAACATTATGTGGTGTGGTGCATTGTATGTTGTGTGGTCGTTCACGTGTGTGCGTTGATGTTGCTTACTTGGACTTTTGTTTGACCTTGACTTGATCCAATGGCCATGAGCGAGTCAATTTTGTTGACTGAGTGTACATGTTAATTAGTGTGTTCAGCGCAGATTTGGACCTTGGATTAAATTGATATTCACACCCCCTTGCTTAAGGCCCAATGATTTTTGAACTCATTTTTACTAGGCATGCACCCCCATTCATTTTTGCATTGCATTTTATTTTTCTATTTTTCTACACGTTTGTTTTTTAATTTTTAAAAATACTAAATAGCATCATAAAATTCCACAAAAATTCATGAGCATCATTAAAACATTTAGAAAATTTTTGGTGATTTCATTTTCTGATTTTATGACCTTTTTACCCCTACTTCATATTTTTATTTGAATTTCTTTGATGTGCATTCTTAATATGGTACATGATCTTGTTTAATTTTGTTCTTGATCATTAAAAATTGTTTTGATGCTCTTCTTTTTGCATTGAGTCATTAGCATATTGAGGTATGTTAAGTGATTTTTATTTGATTTTTTAGGTCATTTTATGGCATGTTTGGTGTTCACTTTTGTGCTACTTTGTATGATATGTCTATTTGACCTAAGTGCATTGTTTGACATCATTTTGCCTTGGTTTCTTGCATGCTACTTTGATATGTGATTCATCTCTGATTTGTGAACTTCAATACCAAGTTTTCATAATTTTCATGAGGCCATCCAATTTTTGTTTAAGGCATTACCTTTGAAGCATAATAACATGTCATATCATCCCAATATTGGTGCATGTTTACATGACTTCTTTTGTACATAATGGCATGATCATTTGCATATTTGGTGAACCATTCACTTGACATTATAGGTCATTGGTACATATTATATGTCATCCTTGCATGTTGACTTTCATTTAAACCTTGTGCACCTTTAACATGTGGTGTTTGTACTTGTGTTTTCTTTTGAACTTCCATTTCAATTATACTTCTTCTATCACTTCTTAAATGTCTTGATGTGCTTCATGAATACTTGTGAGAGGTTTGTGAATCATTTTTCATTTCATTTTAATTCTGATCCATGGATTACATGTTCCATTTATGCATTTCTTCTTTTTCCCTTCATCTTTCATTCTCCCTTTTCTTATGGTGGCATGTTCTAGTGCCATGGATGATGCTTGTTGCCTATCCACTTGGACTTGCATGATAATAACCATTTGTTTCCCATATGATGTACATTCTGGTTGTGGTTCTAGGATTTGATTTCTCATTTAATTCTTTTGAGTTTTATGATTCTTTACATGTTCTTTTACTTCTTATACTTCTTATACACGTTTACTAACCATGTAGGGGCTTTGGTAAGTTTCAATTGAGTGTGGATAAGGAATCCACATTCAACTTCTATCCTTTCTCTTTTACAATTCCATTTTGTGTTTTGTTAAGCACTTATGTGCTTTCTTTTAATAACTCATCACTTTCCCTTTGTGAATTACAATTCATCTTCTACTTTAGAAGTGAATTATTTAATTCATTCTTTCTTTAGACTTTAGGTTGAAACCTCACAAACCTTAGGATCACTCCCTTAACTAATCAATTAGGATTGAGTCTTAGTCCATATAGATTTTTACCTTTTTCCTCTCTTGAGTCTCTTTTCTCATCTCAAAGAAAATTCAAAATATCTAATAAAGGTAGGCATTTATTGCATTTAGGGCTTTCATATAAAGAAAAGGTTATAAGGGGTCTTCTCTTATAATCTTAGAATGTATAGCATATAGCCCATCTTGGGTCAATGTGTTAAGCATTTGATCTGGTATGAAGGACCTAAATGCAATACTTGTTGAAGGAACAAATAAAAAACATTTCTTCATTTCTTAATCAACAAAAACACTTAATAAACACAAGTATGCTAGTGTGTTTGAACCTTGACAATTGGAACTAAGTGTGGGGGTCTTCTTCACTCTTAGTGTGCTTTCTTACCCATTCCATCTTGGAATGTGAGAATGTACACATTCCAATGACTAAGATTCAGACACACTATCATATGCAAACAAATGAAAGAACTCTTAAAAGACAAAAACAAACAATAACGTCTTTCCTTCGGGAATTCTTTTCTCACCTCATTCACTCTCAACGTATGAATGTGCTCCTACTCGTTCTCTTGCAAGATGGTAACGCACTCGGACCAGCGAGCCTGCAACACCTGAGCTAGAATGTAAGCCGTTCTCTAAAAAACACAATCCATCCCTAGTGAGGGGAACTACGTCGCTCTGATTCTCATGCTCCCGATGAGATACGTAGGCAGTGGGGTAGGGCCCATGCGAGCACTTCTTTTATTTTCCCTACATTTGTTTCTCTTTCTCTCTCCTTTCCTTTTCCATTCCTTTTTCAGTTTCTTTCTCAGTATTCTTTTCTTACACCCTTTGATCGAGACAAGCAAGCGTGGATCCCATCGGGTACGATGGACGCGTGGGGGTGCTAATACCTTCCTCTCGCGTAACCGACTCCCTTACCCATTTCTCTTGGTCGCGAGACCATGCTCTTTCCTTTCCCTCTCTTGGGATAAATACACATTGCTGGCGACTCTGTTCGGTGCCACTTTCGCGATTGTACTAGGATAAAAATCCCGGGAGCGACACAAACAACGGGTTCACATTTGACCTGAGGTTTAGGTTCACATTTGACCTGGGTTTTCAAAATTTGGGTTCACATTTGACCTGAGGTTTAGGTTCACATTTGACCTGGGTTTCAAACAATGGGTTCACATTTGACCTGGGGTTTAGGTTCACATTTGACCTGGGTTTCAAACAACGGGTTCACATTTGACCTGGGGTTTAGGTTCACATTTGACCTGGTTGTCAAACTTTGGGTTCACATTTGACCGGAGTTTAGATTCACATGTGACCGGGTTTTCAGACTTTGGGTTCACATTTGACCTGAGTTTAGGTTCACATTTGACCTGGGTTCAAACAACGGGTTCACATTGGACCTGAGGTTTAGGTTCACATTTGACCAGGTTTTCAAACAACGGGTTCACATTTGACCTGAGGTTTAGGTTCAAATTTGACTTGGGTTTCAAACAAAGGGTTCACGTTTGACCTGAGGTTTAGGTTCACATTGGACCTGGGTTTCAAACAATGGGTTCACATTTGACCTGAGGTTTAGGTTCACATTTGACCTGGGTTTCAAACAACGGGTTCATATTTGACCTAAGGTTTAGGTTCATATTTGACCTAGTTTCAAACAACGGGTTCATATTTGACCTAAGGTTTAGGTTCATATTTGACCTGGTTTCAAACAACGGGTTCATATTTGAAATGAGGTTTAGGTTCATATTTGACCTGGTTTCAAACAACGGGTTCATATTTGACCTAAGGTTTAGGTTCATATTTGACCTGGGTTTCAAGCAACGGGTTCACATTTAACCTGAGGTTTAGGTTCACATTTGACCTGGGTTTCAAACAACGGGTTCACATTTGACCTGAGGTTTAGGTTCACATTTGACCTGGGTTTCAAACAACGGGTTCACATTTGACCTGAGGTTTAGGTTCACATTTGACCTGGGTTTCAAACAACGGGTTCACATTTGACCTGAGGTTTAGGTTTACATTTGACCTGGGTTTCAAACAACGGGTTCACATTTGACCTGAGGTTTAGGTTTACATTTGACCTGGGTTTCAAACAACGGGTTCACATTTGACCTGGGTTTCAAACAACGGGTTATCATTTGACCTGAGGTTTAAGTTCACATTTGACCTGGGTTTTCAAAATTTGGGTTCACATTTGACCTGAGGTTTAGGTTCATATTTGACTTGGTTTCAAACAACGGGTTCATATTTGACCTGAGGTTTATGTTCATATTTGACCTGGTTTCAAACAACGGGTTCATATTTGACCTGAGGTTTAGGTTCATATTTGAAATGGTTTCAAACAACGGGTTCACATTTAACCTGAGGTTTATGTTCACATTTGACCTGGGTTTCAAACAACGGGTTCACATTTGACCTGAGGTTTAGGTTCACATTTGACCTGGGTTTCAAACAACGGGTTCACATTTGACCTGAGGGTTAGGTTTGCATTTGACCTGGGTTTCAAACAACGGGTTCACATTTGACCAGAGGTTTAGGTTCACATTTGACCTGGGTTTCAAACAAAGGCTTCACATTTGACCTGAGGTTTAGGTTCACATTTGACCTGGGTTTCAAACAACGGGTTCACATTTGACCTGAGGATTAGGTTCACATTTGACCTGGGTTTTCAAAATTTGGGTTCACATTTGACCTGAGGTTTAGGTTCACATTTGACATGGGTTTCAAACAATGGGTTCACATTTGACCTGGGGTTTAGGTTCACATTTGACCTGGGTTTCAAACAACGGGTTCACATTTGACCTGAGGTTTAGGTTTAAATTTGACCTGGTTGTCAAACTTTGGGTTCACATTTGACCGGAGTTTAGATTCACATGTGACCAGGTTTTCTAACTTTGGGTTCACATTTGACCTGAGTTTAGGTTCACATTTGACCTGGGTTCAAACAACGGGTTCACATTGGACCTGAGGTTTAGGTTCACATTTGACCAGGATTTCAAACAACGGGTTCACATTTGACCTGAGGTTTAGGTACACATTTGACCTGGGTTTCTAACAACGGGTTCACATTTAACCTGAGGTTTAGGTTCACATTTGACCTGAGGTTTAGGTTCACATTTGACCTGGGTTTACAAACTTTGGGTTCACATTTGACATGAGGTTTAGGTTCACATTTGACATGGGTTTCAAACAATGGGTTCACATTTGACCTAAGGTTTAGGTTCACATTTGAACTGGGTTTCAAACAACGGGTTCACATTTGACCTGAGGTTTAGGTTCACATTTGACCTGGTTTTCAAACTTTGTGTTCACATTTGACCGGAGTTTAGGTTCACATGTGACCTGGTTTTCAAACTTTGGGTTCCCATTTGACCAGAGTTTAGGTTCACATTTGACCTGGGTTCAAACAATGGGTTCACATTTGACCTGGTTTTCAAACAACGGGTTCACATTTGACCTGAGGTTTAGGTTCACATTGGACCTGGGCTTCAAACAACGGGTTCACATTTGACCTGAGCTTTAGGTTCACATTTGATCTGGGTTTCAAACAACGGGTTCATATTTGACCAAAGGTTTAGGTTAATATTTGACCTGGTTTCAAACAACGGGTTCAAATTTGACCTGAGGTTTAGGTTCATATTTTACCTGGTTTCAAACAACGGGTTTATATTTGACTTGAGGTTTAGGTTCATATTTGACCTGGTTTCAAACAACGGGTTCATATTTGACCTGAGGTTTATGTTCATATTTGACCTGGTTTCAAACAACGGGTTCATGTTTGACCTGTGGTTTAGGTTCATATTTGACCTAGGTTTCAAACAACGGGTTCACATTTAACCTGAGGTTTAGGTTCACATTTGACTTGGGTTTCAAACAACGGTTTCACATTTGACCTGAGGTTTAGGTTCACATTTGACCTGGGTTTCAAACAACGGGTTCACATTTGACCTGAGGTTTAGGTTTACATTTGACCTGGGTTTCAAACAACGGGTTCACATTTGACCTGAGGTTTAGGTTTACATTTGACCTGGGTTTCAAACAAAGGGTTCACATTTGACCTGGGTTTCAAACAACGGGTTATCATTTGACCTGAGGTTTAGGTTCACATTTGACCTGGGTTTCGAACAACGGGTTCATATTTGACCTAAGGTTTAGGTTCATATTTGACCTAGTTTCAAACAACGGGTTCATATTTGACCTAAGGTTTAGGTTCATATTTGACCTGGTTTCAAACAACGGGTTCATATTTGAAATGAGGTTTAGGTTCATATTTGACCTGGTTTCAAACAACGGGTTCATATTTGACCTAAGGTTTAGGTTCATATTTGACCTGGGTTTCAAGCAACGGGTTCACATTTAACCTGAGGTTTAGGTTCACATTTGACCTGGGTTTCAAACAACGGGTTCACATTTGACCTGAGGTTTAGGTTCACATTTGACCTGGGTTTCAAACAACGGGTTCACATTTGACCTGAGGTTTAGGTTCACATTTGACCTGGGTTTCAAACAACGGGTTCACATTTGACCTGAGGTTTAGGTTTATATTTGACCTGGGTTTCTAACAACGGGTTCACATTTGACCTGAGGTTTAGGTTTACATTTGACCTGGGTTTCAAACAACGGGTTCACATTTGACCTGGGTTTCAAACAACGGGTTATCATTTGACCTGAGGTTTAGGTTCACATTTGACCTGGGTTTTCAATATTTGGGTTCACATTTGACCTGAGGTTTAGGTTCATATTTGACCTGGTGTCAAACAACGGGTTCATATTTGACCTGAGGTTTATGTTCATATTTGACCTGGTTTCAAACAACGGGTTCATATTTGACCTGAGGTTTAGGTTCATATTTGAAATGGTTTCAAACAACGGGTTCACATTTAACCTGAGGTTTATGTTCACATTTGACATGGGTTTCAAACAACGGGTTCACATTTGACCTGAGGTTTAGGTTCACATTTGACCTGGGTTTTCAAAATTTGGGTTCACATTTGACCTGAGGTTTAGGTTCACATTTGACATGGGTTTCAAACAATGGGTTCACATTTGACCTGGGGTTTAGGTTCACATTTGACCTGGGTTTCAAACAACGGGTTCACATTTGACCTGAGGTTTAGGTTCAAATTTGACCTGGTTGTCAAACTTTGGGTTCACATTTGACCGGAGTTTAGATTCACATGTGACCAGGTTTTCTAACTTTGGGTTCACATTTGACCTGAGTTTAGGTTCACATTTGACCTGGGTTCAAACAACGGGTTCACATTGGACCTGAGGTTTAGGTTCACATTTGACCAGGATTTCAAAGAACGGGTTCACATTTGACCTGAGGTTTAGGTACACATTTGACCTGGGTTTCTAACAACGGGTTCACATTTAACCTGAGGTTTAGGTTCACATTTGACCTGAGGTTTAGGTTCACATTTGACCTGGGTTTACAAACTTTGGGTTCACATTTGACATGAGGTTTAGGTTCACATTTGACATGGGTTTCAAACAATGGGTTCACATTTGACCTAAGGTTTAGGTTCACATTTGAACTGGGTTTCAAACAACGGGTTCACATTTGACCTGAGGTTTAGGTTCACATTTGACCTGGTTTTCAAACTTTGTGTTCACATTTGACCGGAGTTTAGGTTCACATGTGACCTGGTTTTCAAACTTTGGGTTCCCATTTGACCAGAGTTTAGGTTCACATTTGACCTGGGTTCAAACAATGGGTTCACATTTGACCTGGTTTTCAAACAACGGGTTCACATTTGACCTGAGGTTTAGGTTCACATTGGACCTGGGCTTCAAACAACGGGTTCACATTTGACCTGAGCTTTAGGTTCACATTTGATCTGGGTTTCAAACAACGGGTTCATATTTGACCAAAGGTTTAGGTTCATATTTGACCTGGTTTCAAACAACGGGTTCAAATTTGACCTGAGGTTTAGGTTCATATTTTACCTGGTTTCAAACAACGGGTTTATATTTGACTTGAGGTTTAGGTTCATATTTGACCTGGTTTCAAACAACGGGTTCATATTTGACCTGAGGTTTATGTTCATATTTGACCTGGTTTCAAACAACGGGTTCATGTTTGACCTGTGGTTTAGGTTCATATTTGACCTAGGTTTCAAACAACGGGTTCACATTTAACCTGAGGTTTAGGTTCACATTTGACTTGGGTTTCAAACAACGGTTTCACATTTGACCTGAGGTTTAGGTTCACATTTGACCTGGGTTTCAAACAACGGGTTCACATTTGACCTGAGGTTTAGGTTTACATTTGACCTGGGTTTCAAACAACGGGTTCACATTTGACCTGAGGTTTAGGTTTACATTTGACCTGGGTTTCAAACAAAGGGTTCACATTTGACCTGGGTTTCAAACAACGGGTTATCATTTGACCTGAGGTTTAGGTTCACATTTGACCTGGGTTTCGAACAACCGGTTCATATTTGACCTAAGGTTTAGGTTCATATTTGACCTAGTTTCAAACAACGGGTTCATATTTGACCTAAGGTTTAGGTTCATATTTGACCTGGTTTCAAACAACGGGTTCATATTTGAAATGAGGTTTAGGTTCATATTTGACCTGGTTTCAAACAACGGGTTCATATTTGACCTAAGGTTTAGGTTCATATTTGACCTGGGTTTCAAGCAACGGGTTCACATTTAACCTGAGGTTTAGGTTCACATTTGACCTGGGTTTCAAACAACGGGTTCACATTTGACCTGAGGTTTAGGTTCACATTTGACCTGGGTTTCAAACAACGGGTTCACATTTGACCTGAGGTTTAGGTTCACATTTGACCTGGGTTTCAAACAACGGGTTCACATTTGACCTGAGGTTTAGGTTTATATTTGACCTGGGTTTCTAACAACGGGTTCACATTTGACCTGAGGTTTAGGTTTACATTTGACCTGGGTTTCAAACAACGGGTTCACATTTGACCTGGGTTTCAAACAACGGGTTATCATTTGACCTGAGGTTTAGATTCACATTTGACCTGGGTTTTCAATATTTGGGTTCACATTTGACCTGAGGTTTAGGTTCATATTTGACCTGGTGTCAAACAACGGGTTCATATTTGACCTGAGGTTTATGTTCATATTTGACCTGGTTTCAAACAACGGGTTCATATTTGACCTGAGGTTTAGGTTCATATTTGAAATGGTTTCAAACAACGGGTTCACATTTAACCTGAGGTTTATGTTCACATTTGACATGGGTTTCAAACAACGGGTTCACATTTGACCTGAGGTTTAGGTTCACATTTGACCTGGGTTTCAAAAACGGGTTCACATTTGACCTGAGGTTTAGGTTTGCATTTGACCTGGGTTTCAAACAACGGGTTCACATTTGACCAGAGGTTTAGGTTCACATTTGACCTGGGTTTCAAACAAAGGCTTCACATTTGACCTGAGGTTTAGGTTCACATTTGACCTGGGTTTCAAACAACGGGTTCACATTTGACCTGAGGATTAGGTTCACATTTGACCTGGGTTTTCAAAATTTGGGTTCACATTTGACCTGAGGTTTAGGTTCACATTTGACATGGGTTTCAAACAATGGGTTCACATTTGACCTGGGGTTTAGGTTCACATTTGACTTGGGTTTCAAACAACGGGTTCACATTTGACCTGAGGTTTAGGTTCAAATTTGACCTGGTTGTCAAACTTTGGGTTCACATTTGACCGGAGTTTAGATTCACATGTGACCTGGTTTTCAAACTTTGGGTTCACATTTGACCTGAGTTTAGGTTCACATTTGACCTGGGTTCAAACAACGGGTTCACATTGGACCTGAGGTTTAGGTTCACATTTGACCAGGATTTCAAACAACGGGTTCACATTTGACCTGAGGTTTAGGTACACATTTGACCTGGGTTTCTAACAACGGGTTCACATTTAACCTGAGGTTTAGGTTCACATTTGACCTGAGGTTTAGGTTCACATTTGACCTGGGTTTCCAAACTATGGGTTCACATTTGACATGAGGTTTAGGTTCACATTTGACCTGGGTTTCAAACAATGGGTTCACATTTGACCTAAGGTTTAGGTTCACATTTGACCTGGGTTTCAAACAACGGGTTCACATTTGACCTGAGGTTTAGGTTCACATTTGACATGGTTTTCAAACTTTGTGTTCACATTTGACCGGAGTTTAGGTTCACATGTGACCTGGTTTTCAAACTTTGGGTTCCCATTTGACCTGAGTTTAGGTTCACATTTGACCTGGGTTTAAACAATGGGTTCACATTTGACTTGGTTTTCAAACAACGGGTTCACATTTGACCTGAGGTTTAGGTTCACATTGGACCTGGGCTTCAAACAACGGGTTCACATTTGACCTGAGCTTTAGGTTCACATTTGATCTGGGTTTCAAACAACGGGTTCATATTTGACCAAAGGTTTAGGTTCATATTTGACCTGGTTTCAAACAACGGGTTCAAATTTGACCTGAGGTTTAGGTTCATATTTTACCTGGTTTCAAACAACGGGTTTATATTTGACTTGAGGTTTAGGTTCATATTTGACCTGGTTTCAAACAACGGGTTCATATTTGACCTGAGGTTTATGTTCATATTTGACCTGGTTTCAAACAACGGGTTCATGTTTGACCTGAGGTTTAGGTTCATATTTGACCTAGGTTTCAAACAACGGGTTCACATTTAACCTGAAGTTTAGGTTCACATTTGACCTGGGTTTCAAACAACGGGTTCACATTTGACCTGAGGTTTAGGTTCACGTTTGACCTGGGTTTCAAACAACGGGTTCACATTTGACCTGAGGTTTAGGTTTACATTTGACCTGGGTTTCAAATAACGGGTTCACATTTGACCTGAGGTTTAGGTTTACATTTGACCTGGGTTTCAAACAAAGGGTTCACATTTGACCTGGGTTTCAAACAAAGGGTTCACATTTGACCTGGGTTTCAAACAACAGGTTATCATTTGACCTGAGGTTTAGGTTCACATTTGACCTGGGTTTTCAAAATTTGTGTTCACATTTGACCTGAGGTTTAGGTTCACATTTGACCTGGGTTTCAAACAACGGGTTCCCATTTGACCTGGGGTTTAGGTTCACATTTGACCTGGGTTTTAAACAACGGGTTCACATTTGACCTGAGGTTTAGGTTCACATTTGACCTGGTTGTCCAACTTTGGGTTCACATTTGACCGGAGTTTAGGTTCACATGTGACTTAGTTTTCAAACTTTGGGTTCACATTTGACCTGAGTTTAGGTTCACATTTGACCTGGGTTCAAACAACGGGTTCACATTTGACCTGAGGTTTAGGTTCACATTTGACCAGGTTTTCAAACAACGGGTTCACATTTGACCTGAGGTTTAGGTTCACATTTGACCTGGGTTTCAAACAACGGGTTCACATTTAACCTGAGGTTTAGGTTCACATTTGACCTGGGTTTCAAACAACGGGTTCACATTTGACCTGAGGTTTAGGTTCACATTTGACCTGGGTTTCCAAACTTTGGGTTCACATTTGACATGAGGTTTAGGTTCACATTTGACCTGGGTTTCAAACAATGGGTTCACATTTGACCTAAGGTTTTGGTTCACATTTGACCTTGGTTTCAAACAACGGGTTCACATTTGACCTGAGTTTAGGTTCACATTGGACCTGGGTTCAAACAATGGGTTCACATTTGACCTGGTTTTCAAACAACGGGTTCACATTTGACCTGAGGTTTAGGTTCACATTAGACCTGGGTTTCAAACAACGGGTTCACATTTGACCTGAGGTTTAGGTTCACATTTGACCTGGTTTCAAACAACGGGTTCATATTTGACCTAAGGTTTAGGTTCATATTTGACCTGGTTTCAAACAACGGGTTCATATTTGACCTGAGGTTTAGGTTCACATTTGACCTGGGTTTCAAACAACGGGTTCACATTTGACCTGAGGTTTAGGTTCACATTTGACCTGGGTTTCAAACAACGGGTTCACATTTGACCTGAGGTTTAGGTTTACATTTGACCTGGGTTTCAAACAACGGGTACACATTTGACCTGAGGTTTAGGTTTACATTTGACCTGGGTTTCAAACAAAGGGTTCACATTTGACCTGGGTTTCAAACAACGGGTTATCATTTGACCTGGGTTTCAAACAACGGGTTCATGTTTGACCTAAGGTTTAGGTTCATATTTGACCTAGTTTCAAACAACGGGTTCATATTTGACCTAAGGTTTAGGTTCATATTTGACATGGTTTCAAACAACGGGTTCATATTTGAAATGAGGTTTAGGTTCATATTTGACCTGGTTTCAAACAACGGGTTCATATTTGACCTAAGGTTTAGGTTCATATTTGACCTAGGTTTTAAACAACGGGTTCACATTTAACCTGAAGTTTAGGTTCACATTTGACCTGGGTTTCAAACAACGGGTTCACATTTGACCTGAAGTTTAGGTTCACGTTTGACCTGGGTTTCAAACAACGGGTTCACATTTGACCTGAGGTTTAGGTTTACATTTGACCTGGGTTTCAAACAACGGGTTCACATTTGACCTGAGGTTTAGGTTTACATTTGACCTGGGTTTCAAACAAAGGGTTCACATTTGACCTGGGTTTCAAACAAAGGGTTCACATTTGACCTGGGTTTCAAACAACGGGTTATCATTTGACCTGAGGTTTAGGTTCACATTTGACCTGGGTTTTCAAAATTTGGGTTCACATTTGACCTGAGGTTTAGGTTCACATTTGACCTGGGTTTCAAACAACGGGTTCCCATTTGACCTGGGGTTTAGGTTCACATTTGACCTGGGTTTTAAACAACGGGTTCACATTTGACCTGAGGTTTAGGTTCACATTTGACCTGGTTGTCAAACTTTGGGTTCACATTTGACCGGAGTTTAGGTTCACATGTGACTTGGTTTTCAAACTTTGGGTTCACATTTGACCTGGGTTCAAACAACGGGTTCACATTTGACCTGAGGTTTAGGTTCACATTTGACCAGGTTTTCAAACAACGGGTTCACATTTGACCTGAGGTTTAGGTTCACATTTGACCTGGGTTTTAAACAACGGGTTCACATTTAACCTGAGGTTTAGGTTCACATTTGACCTGGGTTTCAAACAACGGGTTCACATTTGACCTGAGGTTTAGGTTCACATTTGACCTGGGTTTCCAAACTTTGGGTTCACATTTGACATGAGGTTTAGGTTCACATTTGACATGGGTTTCAAACAATGGGTTCACATTTGACCTAAGGTTTAGGTTCACATTTGACCTTGGTTTCAAACAACGGGTTCACATTTGACCTGAGTTTAGGTTCACATTGGACCTGGGTTCAAACAATGGGTTCACATTTGACCTGGTTTTCAAACAACGGGTTCACATTTGACCTGAGGTTTAGGTTCACATTAGACCTGGGTTTCAAACAACGGGTTCACATTTGACCTGAGGTTTAGGTTCACATTTGACCTGGTTTCAAACAACGGGTTCATATTTGACCTAAGGTTTAGGTTCATATTTGACCTGGTTTCAAACAACGGGTTCATATTTGACCTGAGGTTTAGGTTCACATTTGACCTGGGTTTCAAACAACGGGTTCACATTTGACCTGAGGTTTAGGTTCACATTTGACCTGGGTTTCAAACAACGGGTTCACATTTGACCTGAGGTTTAGGTTTACATTTGACCTGGGTTTCAAACAACGGGTTCACATTTGACCTGGGTTTCAAACAAAGGGTTCACATTTGACCTGGGTTTCAAACAACGGGTTATCATTTGACCTGGGTTTCAAACAACGGGTTCATATTTGACCTAAGGTTTAGGTTCATATTTGACCTAGTTTCAAACAACGGGTTCATATTTGACCTAAGGTTTAGGTTCATATTTGACCTGGTTTCAAACAACGGGTTCATATTTGAAATGAGGTTGAGGTTCATATTTGACCTGGTTTCAAGCAACGGGTTCATATTTGACCTAAGGTTTAGGTTCATATTTGACATGGGTTTCAAGCAACGGGTTCACATTTAACCTGAGGTTTAGGTTCACATTTGACCTGGGTTTCAAACAACGGGTTCACATTTGACCTGATGTTTAGGTTCACATTTGACCTGGGTTTCAAACAACGGGTTCACATTTGACCTGAGGTTTAGGTTTACATTTGACCTGGGTTTCAAACAACGGGTTCACATTTGACCTGAGGTTTAGGTTTACATTTGACCTGGGTTTCAAACAACGGGTTCACATTTGACCTGAGGTTTAGGTTTACACTTGACCTGGGTTTCAAACAACGGGTTCACATTTGACCTGGGTTTCAAACAACGGGTTATCATTTAACC
The DNA here is from genome assembly GCA_022829125.1 of Lathyrus tuberosus. Taxonomy (NCBI): domain Eukaryota; kingdom Viridiplantae; phylum Streptophyta; class Magnoliopsida; order Fabales; family Fabaceae; genus Lathyrus; species Lathyrus tuberosus. The sequence goes on from JALAZF010000084.1 coordinate 4,761,057, forward strand.
TGAGGTTTAGGTTCACATTTGACCTGGGTTTTCGATATTTGGGTTCACATTTGACCTGAGGTTTAGGTTCATATTTGACCTGGTTTCAAACAACGGGTTCATATTTGACCTGAGGTTTATGTTCATATTTGACCTGGTTTCAAACAACGGGTTCATATTTGACCTGAGGTTTAGGATCATATTTGAAATGGTTTCAAACAACGGGTTCACATTTAACCTGAGGTTTATGTTCACATTTGACCTGGGTTTCAAACAACGGGTTCACATTTGACCTGAGGTTTAGGTTCACATTTGACCTGGGTTTCAAACAACGGGTTCACATTTGACCTGAGGTTTAGGTTTGCATTTGACCTGGGTTTCAAACAACGGGTTCACATTTGACCAGAGGTTTAGGTTCACATTTGACCTGGGTTTCAAACAAAGGCTTCACATTTGACCTGAGGTTTAGGTTCACATTTGACCTGGGTTTCAAACAACGGGTTCACATTTGACCTGAGGATTAGGTTCACATTTGACCTGGGTTTTCAAAATTTGGGTTCACATTTGACCTGAGGTTTAGGTTCACATTTGACATGGGTTTCAAACAATGGGTTCACATTTGACCTGGGGTTTAGGTTCACATTTGACCTGGGTTTCAAACAACGGGTTCACATTTGACCTGAGGTTTAGGTTCAAATTTGACCTGGTTGTCAAACTTTGGGTTCACATTTGACCGGAGTTTAGATTCACATGTGACCTGGTTTTCAAACATTGGGTTCACATTTGACCTGAGTTTAGGTTCACATTTGACCTGGGTTCAAACAACGGGTTCACATTGGACCTGAGGTTTAGGTTCACATTTGACCAGGATTTCAAACAACGGGTTCACATTTGACCTGATGTTTAGGTACACATTTGACCTGGGTTTCTAACAACGGGTTCACATTTAACCTGAGGTTTAGGTTCACATTTGACCTGAGGTTTAGGTTCACATTTGACCTGGGTTTCCAAACTTTGGGTTCACATTTGACATGAGGTTTAGGTTCACATTTGACCTGGGTTTCAAACAATGGGTTCACATTTGACCTAAGGTTTAGGTTCACATTTGACCTGGGTTTCAAACAACGGGTTCACATTTGACCTGAGGTTTAGGTTCACATTTGACCTGGTTTTCAAACTTTGTGTTCACATTTGACCGGAGTTTAGGTTCACATGTGACCTGGTTTTCAAACTTTGGGTTCCCATTTGACCTGAGTTTAGGTTCACATTTGACCTTGTTTCAAACAATGGGTTCACATTTGACTTGGTTTTCAAACAACGGGTTCACATTTGACCTGAGGTTTAGGTTCACATTGGACCTGGGCTTCAAACAACGGGTTCACATTTGACCTGAGCTTTAGGTTCACATTTGATCTGGGTTTCAAACAACGGGTTCATATTTGACCAAAGGTTTAGGTTCATATTTGACCTGGTTTCAAACAACGGGTTCAAATTTGACCTGAGGTTTAGGTTCATATTTTACCTGGTTTCAAACAACGGGTTTATATTTGACTTGAGGTTTAGGTTCATATTTGACCTGGTTTCAAACAACGGGTTCATATTTGACCTGAGGTTTATGTTCATATTTGACCTGGTTTCAAACAACGGGTTCATGTTTGACCTGAGGTTTAGGTTCATATTTGACCTAGGTTTCAAACAACGGGTTCACATTTAACCTGAGGTTTAGGTTCACATTTGACCTGGGTTTCAAACAACGGGTTCACATTTGACCTGAGGTTTAGGTTCACGTTTGACCTGGGTTTCAAACAACGGGTTCACATTTGACCTGAGGTTTAGGTTTACATTTGACCTGGGTTTCAAACAACGGGTTCACATTTGACCTGAGGTTTAGGTTTACATTTGACCTGGGTTTCAAACAAAGGGTTCACATTTGACCTGGGTTTCAAACAACGGGTTATCATTTGACCTGAGGTTTAGGTTCACATTTGACCTGGGTTTTCAAAATTTGGGTTAACATTTGACCTGAGGTTTAGGTTCACATTTGACCTGGGTTTCAAACAACGGGTTCCCATTTGACCTGGGGTTTAGGTTCACATTTGACCTGGGTTTTAAACAACGGGTTCACATTTGACCTGAGGTTTAGGTTCACATTTGACCTGGTTGTCAAACTTTGGGTTCACATTTGACCGGAGTTTAGGTTCACATGTGACTTGGTTTTCAAACTTTGGGTTCACATTTGACCTGAGTTTAGGTTCACATTTGACCTGGGTTCAAACAACGGGTTCACATTTGACCTGAGGTTTAGGTTCACATTTGACCAGGTTTTCAAACAACGGGTTCACATTTGACCTGAGGTTTAGGTTCACATTTGACCTGGGTTTCAAACAACGGGTTCACATTTAACCTGAGGTTTAGGTTCACATTTGACCTGGGTTTCAAACAACGGGTTCACATTTGACCTGAGATTTAGGTTCACATTTGACCTGGGTTTCCAAACTTTGGGTTCACATTTGACATGAGGTTTAGGTTCACATTTGACCTGGGTTTCAAACAATGGGTTCACATTTGACCTAAGGTTTAGGTTCACATTTGACCTTGGTTTCAAACAACGGGTTCACATTTGACCTGAGTTTAGGTTCACATTGGACCTGGGTTTAAACAATGGGTTCACATTTGACCTGGTTTTCAAACAACGGGTTCACATTTGACCTGAGGTTTAGGTTCACATTGGACCTGGGTTTCAAACAACGGGTTCACATTTGACCTGAGGTTTAGGTTCACATTTGACCTGGTTTCAAACAACGGGTTCATATTTGACCTAAGGTTTAGGTTCATATTTGACCTGGTTTCAAACAACGGGTTCATATTTGACCTGAGGTTTAGGTTCATATTTGACCTGGTTTCAAACAACGGGTTCATATTTGAAATGAGGTTTAGGTTCATATTTGACCTAGTTTCAAACAACAGGTACATATTTGACCTGAGGTTTATGTTCATATTTGACCTGGTTTCAAACAACGGGTTCATATTTGACCTGAGGTTTAGGTTCATATTTGACCTGGGTTTCAAACAACGGGTTCACATTTAACCTGAGGTTTAGGTTCACATTTGACTTGGGTTTCAAACAACGGGTTCACATTTGACCTGAGGTTTAGGTTCACATTTGACCTGGGTTTCAAACAACGGGTTCACATTTGACCTGAGGTTTAGGTTTACATTTGACCTGGGTTTCAAACAATAGGTTCACATTTGACCTGAGGTTTAGGTTCACATTTGACCTGGGGTTTAGGTTCACATTTGACCTGGGTTTCAAACAACGGGTTCACATTTGACCTGAGGTTTAGGTTCAAATTTGACCTGGTTGTCAAACTTTGGGTTCACATTTGACCGGAGTTTAGATTCACATGTGACCTGGTTTTCAAACTTTGGGTTCACATTTGACCTGAGTTTAGGTTCACATTTGACCTGGGGTTTAGGTTCACATTTGACCTGGGTTTCAAACAACGGGTTCACATTTGACCTGAGGTTTAGGTTCAAATTTGACCTGGTTGTCAAACTTTGGGTTCACATTTGACCGGAGTTTAGATTCACATGTGACCTGGTTTTCAAACTTTGGGTTCACATTTGACCTGAGTTTAGGTTCACATTTGACCTGGGTTCAAACAACGGGTTCACATTGGACCTGAGGTTTAGGTTCACATTTGACCAGGATTTCAAACAACGGGTTCACATTTGACCTGATGTTTAGGTACACATTTGACCTGGGTTTCTAACAACGGGTTCACATTTAACCTGAGGTTTAGGTTCACATTTGACCTGAGGTTTAGGTTCACATTTGACCTGGGTTTCCAAACTTTGGGTTCACATTTGACATGAGGTTTAGGTTCACATTTGACCTGGGTTTCAAACAATGGGTTCACATTTGACCTAAGGTTTAGGTTCACATTTGACCTGGGTTTCAAACAACGGGTTCACATTTGACCTGAGGTTTAGGTTCACATTTGACCTGGTTTTCAAACTTTGTGTTCACATTTGACCGGAGTTTAGGTTCACATGTGACCTGGTTTTCAAACTTTGGGTTCCCATTTGACCTGAGTTTAGGTTCACATTTGACCTTGTTTCAAACAATGGGTTCACATTTGACTTGGTTTTCAAACAACGGGTTCACATTTGACCTGAGGTTTAGGTTCACATTGGACCTGGGCTTCAAACAACGGGTTCACATTTGACCTGAGCTTTAGGTTCACATTTGATCTGGGTTTCAAACAACGGGTTCATATTTGACCAAAGGTTTAGGTTCATATTTGACCTGGTTTCAAACAACGGGTTCAAATTTGACCTGAGGTTTAGGTTCATATTTTACCTGGTTTCAAACAACGGGTTTATATTTGACTTGAGGTTTAGGTTCATATTTGACCTGGTTTCAAACAACGGGTTCATATTTGACCTGAGGTTTATGTTCATATTTGACCTGGTTTCAAACAACGGGTTCATGTTTGACCTGAGGTTTAGGTTCATATTTGACCTAGGTTTCAAACAACGGGTTCACATTTAACCTGAGGTTTAGGTTCACATTTGACCTGGGTTTCAAACAACGGGTTCACATTTGACCTGAGGTTTAGGTTCACGTTTGACCTGGGTTTCAAACAACGGGTTCACATTTGACCTGAGGTTTAGGTTTACATTTGACCTGGGTTTCAAACAACGGGTTCACATTTGACCTGAGGTTTAGGTTTACATTTGACCTGGGTTTCAAACAAAGGGTTCACATTTGACATGGGTTTCAAACAACGGGTTATCATTTGACCTGAGGTTTAGGTTCACATTTGACCTGGGTTTTCAAAATTTGGGTTCACATTTGACCTGAGGTTTAGGTTCACATTTGACCTGGGTTTCAAACAACGGGTTCCCATTTGACCTGGGGTTTAGGTTCACATTTGACCTGGGTTTTAAACAATGGGTTCACATTTGACCTGAGGTTTAGGTTCACATTTGACCTGGTTGTCAAACTTTGGGTTCACATTTGACCGGAGTTTAGGTTCACATGTGACTTGGTTTTCAAACTTTGGGTTCACATTTGACCTGAGTTTAGGTTCACATTTGACCTGGGTTCAAACAACGGGTTCACATTTGACCTGAGGTTTAGGTTCACATTTGACCAGGTTTTCAAACAACGGGTTCACATTTGACCTGAGGTTTAGGTTCACATTTGACCATGGTTTCAAACAACGGGTTCACATTTAACCTGAGGTTTAGGTTCACATTTGACCTGGGTTTCAAACAACGGGTTCACATTTGACCTGAGATTTAGGTTCACATTTGACCTGGGTTTCCAAACTTTGGGTTCACATTTGACATGAGGTTTAGGTTCACATTTGACCTGGGTTTCAAACAATGGGTTCACATTTGACCTAAGGTTTAGGTTCACATTTGACCTTGGTTTCAAACAACGGGTTCACATTTGACCTGAGTTTAGGTTCACATTGGACCTGGGTTCAAACAATGGGTTCACATTTGACCTGGTTTTCAAACAACGGGTTCACATTTGACCTGAGGTTTAGGTTCACATTGGACCTGGGTTTCAAACAACGGGTTCACATTTGACCTGAGGTTTAGGTTCACATTTGACCTGGTTTCAAACAACGGGTTCATATTTGACCTAAGGTTTAGGTTCATATTTGACCTGGTTTCAAACAACGGGTTCATATTTGACCTGAGGTTTAGGTTCATATTTGACCTGGTTTCAAACAACGGGTTCATATTTGAAATGAGGTTTAGGTTCATATTTGACCTAGTTTCAAACAACAGGTACATATTTGACCTGAGGTTTATGTTCATATTTGACCTGGTTTCAAACAACGGGTTCATATTTGACCTGAGGTTTAGGTTCATATTTGACCTGGGTTTCAAACAACGGGTTCACATTTAACCTGAGGTTTAGGTTCACATTTGACTTGGGTTTCAAACAACGGGTTCACATTTGACCTGAGGTTTAGGTTCACATTTGACCTGGGTTTCAAACAATGGGTTCACATTTGACCTGAGGTTTAGGTTTACATTTGACCTGGGTTTCAAACAATAGGTTCACATTTGACCTGAGGTTTAGGTTCACATTTGACCTGTTTTTCAAACAAAGGGTTCACATTTGACCCGAGGTTTAGGTTCACATTTGACCTGGGTTTCAAACAACGGGTTCACATTTGACCTGAGGTTTAGGTTCGCATTTAACCTGGGTTTTCAAAATTTGGGTTCACATTTGACCTGAGGTTTAGGTTCACATTTGACCTGGGTTTCAAATAATGGGTTCACATTTGACCTGGGGTTTAGGTTCACATTTGACCTGGGTTTCAAACAACAGGTTCACATTTGACCTGAGGTTTAGGTTCACATTTGACCTGGTTTTCAAACTTTGGGTTCACATTTGACCTGAGTTTAGGTTCACATTTGACCTGGGTTCAAACAACGGGTTCACATTAGACCTGAGGTTTAGGTTCACATTTGACCAGGTTTTCAAACAACGGGTTCACATTTGACCTGAGGTTTATGTTCACATTTGACATGGGTTTCAAACAACGGGTTCACATATAACCTGAGGTTTAGGTTCACATTTGACCTGGGTTTCAAACAATTTGTTCACATTTGACCTGAGATTTAGGTTCACATTTGACCTGGGTTTCCAAACTTTGGGTTCATATTTGACCTGAAGTTTAGGTACACATTTGACCTGGGTTTCTAACAACGGGTTCACATTTAACCTGAGGTTTAGGTTCACATTTGACCTGAGGTTTAGGTTCACATTTGACCTGGGTTTCCAAACTTTGGGTTCACATTTGACATGAGGTTTAGGTTCACATTTGACCTGGGTTTCAAACAATGGGTTCACATTTGACCTAAGGTTTAGGTTCACATTTGACCTGTGTTTCAAACAACGGGTTCACATTTGACCTGAGGTTTAGGTTCACATTTGACCTGGTTTTCAAACTTTGTGTTCACATTTGACCGGAGTTTAGGTTCACATGTGACCTGGTTTTCAAACTTTGGGTTCCCATTTGACCTGAGTTTAGGTTCGCATTTGACCTGGGTTCTAACAATGGGTTCACATTTGACTTGGTTTTCAAACAACGGGTTCACATTTGACCTGAGGTTTAGGTTCACATTGGACCTGGGCTTCAAACAACGGGTTCACATTTGACCTGAGCTTTAGGTTCACATTTGATCTGGGTTTCAAACAACGGGTTCATATTTGACCAAAGGTTTAGGTTCATATTTGACCTGGTTTAAAACAACGGGTTCAAATTTGACCTGAGGTTTAGGTTCATATTTTACCTGGTTTCAAACAACGGGTTTATATTTGACTTAAGGTTTAGGTTCATATTTGACCTGGTTTCAAACAACGGGTTCATATTTGACCTGAGGTTTATGTTCATATTTGACCTGGTTTCAAACAACGGGTTCATGTTTGACCTGAGGTTTAGGTTCATATTTGACCTAGGTTTCAAACAACGGGTTCACATTTAACCTGAGGTTTAGGTTCACATTTGACCTGGGTTTCAAACAACGGGTTCACATTTGTCCTGAGGTTTTGGTTCACATTTGACCTGGGTTTCAAACAACGGGTTCACATTTGACCTGAGGTTTAGGTTTACATTTGACCTGGGTTTCAAACAACGGGTTCACATTTGACCTGAGGTTTAGGTTTACATTTGACCTGGGTTTCAAACAAAGGGTTCACATTTGACCTGGGTTTCAAACAACGGGTTATCATTTGACCTGAGGTTTAGGTTCACATTTGACCTGGGTTTTCAAAATTTGGGTTCACATTTGACCTGAGGTTTAGGTTCACATTTGACCTGGGTTTCAAACAACGGGTTCCCATTTGACCTGGGGTTTAGGTTCACATTTGACCTGGGTTTTAAACAACGGGTTCACATTTGACCTGAGGTTTAGGTTCACATTTGACCTGGTTGTCAAACTTTGGGTTCACATTTGACCGGAGTTTAGGTTCACATGTGACTTGGTTTTCAAACTTTGGGTTCACATTTGACCTGAGTTTAGGTTCACATTTGACCTGGGTTCAAACAACGGGTTCACATTTGACCTGAGGTTTAGGTTCACATTTGACCAGGTTTTCAAACAACGGGTTCACATTTGACCTGAGGTTTAGGTTCACATTTGACCTGGGTTTCAAACAACGGGTTCACATTTAACCTGAGGTTTAGGTTCACATTTGGCCTGGGTTTCAAATAACGGGTTCACATTTGACCTGAGGTTTAGGTTCACATTTGACCTGGGTTTCCAAACTTTGGGTTCACATTTGACATGAGGTTTAGGTTCACATTTGACCTGGGTTTCAAACAATGGGTTCAGATTTGACCTAAGGTTTAGGTTCACATTTGACCTTGGTTTCAAACAACGGGTTCACATTTGACCTGAGTTTAGGTTCACATTGGACCTGGGTTCAAACAACGGGTTCACATTTGACCTGTTTTTCAAACAAAGGGTTCACATTTGACCCGAGGTTTAGGTTCACATTTGACCTGGGTTTCAAACAACGGGTTCACATTTGACCTGAGGTTTAGGTTCGCATTTAACCTGGGTTTTCGAAATTTGGGTTCACATTTGATCTGAGGTTTAGGTTCACATTTGACCTGGGTTTCAAACAATGGGTTCACATTTGACCTGGGGTTTAGGTTCACATTTGACCTGGGTTTCAAACAACAGGTTCACATTTGACCTGAGGTTTAGGTTCACATTTGACCTGGTTTTCAAACTTTGGGTTCACATTTGACTTGAGTTTAGGTTCACATTTGACCTGGGTTCAAACAACGGGTTCACATTAGACCTGAGGTTTAGGTTCACATTTGACCAGGTTTTCAAACAACGGGTTCACATTTGACCTGAGGTTTATGTTCACATTTGACATGGGTTTCAAACAACGGGTTCACATATAACCTGAGGTTTAGGTTCACATTTGACCTGGGTTTCAAACAATTTGTTCACATTTGACCTGAGATTTAGGTTCACATTTGACCTGGGTTTCCAAACTTTGGGTTCATATTTGACCTGAAGTTTAGGTACACATTTGACCTGGGTTTCTAACAACGGGTTCACATTTAACCTGAGGTTTAGGTTCACATTTGACCTGAGGTTTAGGTTCACATTTGACCTGGGTTTCCAAACTTTGGGTTCACATTTGACATGAGGTTTAGGTTCACATTTGACCTGGGTTTCAAACAATGGGTTCACATTTGACCTAAGGTTTAGGTTCACATTTGACCTGGGTTTCAAACAACGGGTTCACATTTGACCTGAGGTTTAGGTTCACATTTGACCTGGTTTTCAAACTTTGTGTTCACATTTGACCGGAGTTTAGGTTCACATGTGACCTGGTTTTCAAACTTTGGGTTCCCATTTGACCTGAGTTTAGGTTCACATTTGACCTGGGTTCTAACAATGGGTTCACATTTGACTTGGTTTTCAAACAACGGGTTCACATTTGACCTGAGGTTTAGGTTCACATTGGACCTGGGCTTCAAACAATGGGTTCACATTTGACCTGAGCTTTAGGTTCACATTTGATCTGGGTTTCAAACAACGGGTTCATATTTGACCAAAGGTTTAGGTTCATATTTGACCTGGTTTCAAACAACGGGTTCAAATTTGACCTGAGGTTTAGGTTCATATTTTACCTGGTTTCAAACAACGAGTTTATATTTGACTTAAGGTTTAGGTTCATATTTGACCTGGTTTCAAACAACGGGTTCATATTTGACCTGAGGTTTATGTTCATATTTGACCTGGTTTCAAACAACGGGTTCATGTTTGACCTGAGGTTTAGGTTCATATTTGACCTAGGTTTCAAACAACGGGTTCACATTTAACCTGAGGTTTAGGTTCACATTTGACCTGGGTTTCAAACAACGGGTTCACATTTGTCCTGAGGTTTTGGTTCACATTTGACCTGGGTTTCAAACAACGGGTTCACATTTGACCTGAGGTTTAGGTTTACATTTGACCTGGGTTTCAAACAACGGGTTCACATTTGACCTGAGGTTTAGGTTTACATTTGACCTGGGTTTCAAACAAAGGGTTCACATTTGACCTGGGTTTCAAACAACGGGTTATCATTTGACCTGAGGTTTAGGTTCACATTTGACCTGGGTTTTCAAAATTTGGGTTCACATTTGACCTGAGGTTTAGGTTCACATTTGACCTGGGTTTCAAACAACGGGTTCCCATTTGACCTGGGGTTTAGGTTCACATTTGACCTGGGTTTTAAACAACGGGTTCACATTTGACCTGAGGTTTAGGTTCACATTTGACCTGGTTGTCAAACTTTGGGTTCACATTTGACCGGAGTTTAGGTTCACATGTGACTTGGTTTTCAAACTTTGGGTTCACATTTGACCTGAGTTTAGGTTCACATTTGACCTGGGTTCAAACAACGGGTTCACATTTGACCTGAGGTTTAGGTTCACATTTGACCAGGTTTTCAAACAACGGGTTCACATTTGACCTGAGGTTTAGGTTCACATTTGACCTGGGTTTCAAACAACGGGTTCACATTTAACCTGAGGTTTAGGTTCACATTTGGCCTGGGTTTCAAATAACGGGTTCACATTTGACCTGAGGTTTAGGTTCACATTTGACCTGGGTTTCCAAACTTTGGGTTCACATTTGACATGAGGTTTAGGTTCACATTTGACCTGGGTTTCAAACAATGGGTTCAGATTTGACCTAAGGTTTAGGTTCACATTTGACCTTGGTTTCAAACAACGGGTTCACATTTGACCTGAGTTTAGGTTCACATTAGACCTGGGTTCAAACAACGGGTTCACATTTGACCTGGTTTTCAAACAACGGGTTCACATTTGACCTGAGGTTTAGGTTCACATTGGACCTAGGTTTCAAACAACGGGTTCACATTTGACCAGAGGTTTAGGTTCACATTTGACCTGGTTTCAAACAACGGGTTCATATTTGACCTAAGGTTTAGGTTCATATTTGACCTGGTTTCAAACAACGGGTTCATATTTGACCTGAGGTTTAGGTTCATATTTGACCTGGTTTCAAACAACGGGTTCATATTTGAAATGAGGTTTAGGTTCATATTTGACCTAGTTTCAAACAACAGGTACATATTTGACCTGAGGTTTATGTTCATATTTGACCTGGTTTCAAACAACGGGTTCATATTTGACCTGAGGTTTATGTTCATATTTGACCTGGGTTTCAAACAACGGGTTCACATTTAACCTGAGGTTTAGGTTCACATTTAACTTGGGTTTCAAACAACGGGTTCACATTTGACCTGAGGTTTAGGTTCACATTTGACCTGGGTTTCAAACAACGGGTTCACATTTGACCTGAGGTTTAGGTTTACATTTGACCTGGGTTTCAAACAATAGGTTCACATTTGACCTGAGGTTTAGGTTCACATTTGACCTGTTTTTCAAACAAAGGGTTCACATTTGACCCGAGGTTTAGGTTCACATTTGACCTGGATTTCAAACAACGGGTTCACATTTGACCTGAGGTTTAGGTTCGCATTTAACCTGGGTTTTCAAAATTTGGGTTCACATTTGACCTGAGGTTTAGGTTCACATTTGACCTGGGTTTCAAATAATGGGTTCACATTTGACCTGGGGTTTAGGTTCACATTTGACCTGGGTTTCAAACAACAGGTTCACATTTGACCTGAGGTTTAGGTTCACATTTGACTTGGTTGTCAAACTTTGGGTTCACATTTGACCGGAGTTTAGATTCACATGTGACCTGGTTTTCAAACTTTGGGTTCACATTTGACCTGAGTATAGGTTCACATTTGACCTGGGTTCAAACAACGGGTTCACATTAGACCTGAGGTTTAGGTTCACATTTGACCAGGTTTTCAAACAACGGGTTCACATTTGACCTGAGGTTTATGTTCACATTTGACATGGGTTTCAAACAACGGGTTCACATATAACCTGAGGTTTAGGTTCACATTTGACCTGGGTTTCAAACAATTTGTTCACATTTGACCTGAGATTTAGGTTCACATTTGACCTGGGTTTCCAAACTTTGGGTTCATATTTGACCTGAAGTTTAGGTTCACATTTGACCTGGGTTTCAAACAACGGGTTCACATTTGACCTGAGGTTTAGGTTCACATTTGACCTGGTTTTCAAACTTTGGGTTCACATTTGACCGGAGTTTAGGTTCACATGTGACCTGGTTTTCAAACTTTGGGTTCACATTTGACCTAAGTTTAGGTTCACATTTGAGCTGGGTTCAAACAATGGGTTCACATTAGACCTGGTTTTCAAACAACGGGTTCACATTTGACCCGAGGTTTAGGTTCACATTGGACCTGGGTTTCAAACAACGGGTTCACATTTGACCTGAGGTTTAGGTTCACATTTGACCTGGGTTTCAAACAACGGGTTCATATTTGACCTAAGGTTTAGGTTCATATTTGACCTGGTTTCAAACAACGGGTTCATATTTGACCTGAGGTTTAGGTTCACATTTTACCTGGTTTCAAACAACAGGTTCATATTTGACCTGAGGTTTAGGTTCATATTTGACCTGGTTTCAAACAACGGGTTCATATTTGACCTGAGGTTTATGTTCATATTTGACCTGGTTTCAAACAACGGGTTTATATTTGACCTGAGGTTTAGGTTCATATTTGACCTGGGTTTCAAACAACGAGTTCACATTTAACCTAAGGTTTATTTCACATTTGACATGGGTTTCAAACAACGGGTTCACATTTGACCTGAGGTTTAGGTTCACATTTGACCTGGGTTTCAAACAACGGGTTCACAATTGACCTGAGGTTTAGGTTTACATTTGACCTGGGTTTCAAACAACGGGTTCACATATGACCTGAGGTTTAGGTTCACATTTGACCTGGGTTTCAAACAAAGGGTTCACATTCGACCTGAGGTTTAGGTTCACATTTGGCCTGGGTTTCAAACAACGGGTTCACATTTGACCTGAGGTTTAGGTTCACATTTGACCTGGGTTTTTAAAATTTGGGTTCACATTTGACCTGAGGTTTAGGTTCACATTTGACCTGGGTTTCAAACAATGGGTTCACATTTGACCTGGGGTTTAGGTTCACATTTGACCTGGGTTTCAAACAACGGGTTCACATTTGACCTGGGGTTTAGGTTCACATTTGACTTGGTTGTCAAACTTTGGGTTCACATTTGACCGGAGTTTAGATTCACATGTGACCGGGTTTTCAAACTTTGGGTTCACATTTGACCTGAGTTTAGGTTCACATTTAACCTGGGTTCAAACAACGGGTTCACATTGGACTTGAGGTTTAGGTTCACATTTGACCAGGTTTTCAAACAACGGGTTCACATTTGACCTGAGGTTTAGGTTCACATTTGACTTGGGTTTCAAACAAAGGGTTTACATTTGACCTGAGGTTTAGGTTCACATTGGACCTGGGTTTCAAACAACGGGTTCACATTTGAGCTGAGGTTTAGGTTCACATTTGACCTGGGTTTCAAACAACGGGTTCATATTTGACCTTAGGTTTAGGTTCATATTTGACCTGGTTTCAAACAACGGGTTCATATCTGACCTGAGGTTTAGGTTCATATTTGACCTGGTTTCAAACAACGGGTTCATATTTGAAATGAGGTTTAGGTTCATATTTGACCTGGTTTCAAACAACGGGTTCATATTTGACCTGAGGTTTATGTTCATATTTGACCTGGTTTCAAACAACGGGTTCATATTTGACCTGAGGTTTTGGTTCATATTTGACCTGGGTTTCAAACAACGGGTTCACATTTAACCTGAGGTTTAGGTTCACATTTGACCTGGGTTTCAAACAACGGGTTCACATTTGACCTGAGGTTTAGGTTCACATTTGACCTGGGTTTCAAACAACGGGTTCAAATTTGACCTGAGGTTTAGGTTCACATTTGACCTGGGTTTCAAACAACGGGTTCACATTTGACCTGAGGTTTAGGTTTACATTTGACCTGGGTTTCAAATAAAGGGTTCACATTTGACCTGGGTTTCAAACAACGGGTTATCATTTGACCTGAGGTTTAGGTTCACATTTGACCTGGGTTTTCAAAATTTGGGTTTACATTTGACCTGAGGTTTAGGTTCACATTTGACATGGGTTTCAAACAACGGGTTCCCATTTGACCTGGGGTTTAGGTTCACATTTGACCTGGGTTTCAAACAACGGGTTCACATTTGACCTGAGGTTTAGGTTCACATTTGACCTGGTTGTCAAACTTTGGGTTCACATTTGACCGGAGTTTAGGTTCACATGTGACCTGGTTTTCAAACTTTGGGTTCACATTTGACCTGAGTTTAGATTCACATTTGACATGGGTTCAAACAACGGGTTCACATTTGACCTGAGGTTTAGGTTCACATTTGACCAGGTTTTCAAACAACGGGTTCACATTTGACCTGAGGTTTAGGTTCACATTTGACCTGGGTTTCAAACAACGGGTTCACATTTAACCTGAGGGTTAGGTTCACATTTGACCTGGGTTTCAAACAACGGGTTCACATTTGACCTGAGGTTTAGGTTCACATTTGACCTAGGTTTCCAAACTTTGGGTTCACATTTGACATGAGGTTTAGGTTCACATTTGGCCTGGGTTTCAAACAATGGGTTCACATTTGATCTAAGGTTTAGGTTCACATTTGACCTTGGTTTCAAACAACGGGTTCACATTTGACCTGAGGTTTAGGTTCACATTTGACCAGGTTTTCAAACAACGGGTTCACATTTGACCTGAGGTTTAGGTTCACATTTGACCTGGGTTTCAAACAACGGGTTCACATTTAACCTGAGGGTTAGGTTCACATTTGACCTGGGTTTCAAACAACGGGTTCACATTTGACCTGAGGTTTAGGTTCACATTTGACCTGGGTTTCCAAACTTTGGGTTCACATTTGACATGAGGTTTAGGTTCACATTTGACCTGGGTTTCAAACAATGGGTTCACATTTGATCTAAGGTTTAGGTTCACATTTGACCTTGGTTTCAAACAACGGGTTCACATTTGACCTGAGGTTTAGGTTCACATTTGACCTGGTTTTTAAACATTGGGTTCACATTTGACCGGAGTTTAGGTTCACATGTGACCTGGTTTTCAAACTTTGGGTTCACATTTGACCTGAGTTTAGGTTCAAATTTGACCTGGGTTCAAACAATGGGTTCACATTTGACCTGGTTTTCAAACAACGGGTTCACATTTGACCTGAGGTTTAGGTTCACATTGGACCTGGGTTTCAAACAACGGGTTCACATTTGAGCTGAGGTTTAGGTTCACATTTGACCTGGGTTTCAAACAACGGGTTCATATTTGACCTTAGGTTTAGGTTCATATTTGACCTGGTTTTAAACAACGGGTTCATATTTGACCTGAGGTTTAGGTTCATATTTGACTTGGTTTCAAACAACGGGTTCATATTTGAAATGAGGTTTAGGTTCATATTTGACCTGGTTTGAAACAACGGGTTCATATTTGACCTGAGGTTTATGTTCATATTTGACCTGGTTTCAAACAACGGGTTCACATTTAACCTGAGGTTTAGGTTCATATTTGACATGGGTTTCAAACAATGGGTTCACATTTAACCTGAGGTTTAGGTTCACATTTGACCTGGGTTTCAAACAACGAGTTCACATTTGACCTGAGGTTTAGGTTCACATTTGACCTGGGTTTCAAACAACGGGTTCACATTTGACCTGAGGTTTAGGTTTACATTTGACCCGGGTTTCAAACAACAGGTTCACATTTGACCTGAGGTTTAGGTTCACATTTGACCTGTTTTTCAAACAAAGGGTTCACATTTGATCCGAGGTTTAGGTTCACATTTGACCTGGGTTTCAAACAACGGGTTCACATTTGACCTGAGGTTTAGGTTCACATTAACCTGGGTTTTCAAAATTTGGGTTCACATTTGACCTGAGGTTTAGGTTCACATTTGACCTGGGTTTCAAACAATGGGTTCACAATTGACCTGGGGTTTAGGTTCACATTTGACCTGGGTTTCAAACAACGGGTTCACATTTGACCTGAGGTTTAGGTTCACATTTGACCTGGTTGTCAAACTTTGGGTTCACATTTGACCGGAGTTTAGATTCACATGTGACCTGGTTTTCAAACTTTGGGTTCACATTTGACCTGAGTTTAGGTTCACATTTGACCTGGGTTCAAACAACGGGTTCACATTGGACCTGAGGTTTAGGTTCACATTTGACCAGGTTTTCAAACAACGTGTTGACATTTGACCTGAGGTTTATGTTCACATTTGACCTGGGTTTCAAACAACGGGTTCACATTTAACCTGAGGTTTAGGTTCAAATTTGACCTGGGTTTCAAACAACGGGTTCACATTTGACCTGAGGTTTAGGTTCACATTTGACCTGGGTTTCCAAACTTTGGGTTCACATTTGACCTGAAGTTTAGGTTCACATTTTACCTATGTTTCAAACAACGGGTTCACATTTGACCTGAGGTTTAGGTTCACATTTGACCTGGTTTTAAAACTTTGGGTTCACATTTGACCGGAGTTTAGGTTCACATGTGACCTGGTTTTCAAACTTTGGGTTCACATTTGACCTAAGTTTAGGTTCACATTTGACTTGGGTTCAAACAATGGGTTCACATTTGACCTGGTTTTCAAACACGGGTTCACATTTGACCCGAGGTTTAGGTTCACATTGGACCTGGGTTTCAAACAACGGGTTCACATTTGACCTGAGGTTTAGGTTCACATTTGACATGGGTTTCAAACAACGGGTTCACATTTGACCTGAGGTTTAGGTTCACATTTGACCTGGGTTTCAAACAACGGGTTCACATTTGACCTGAGGTTTAGGTTTACATTTGACCAGGGTTTCAAACAACGGGTTCACATTTGACCTGAGGTTTAGGTTCACATTTGACCTGGGTTTCAAACCAAGGGTTCACATTTGACCTGAGGTTTAGGTTCACATTTGACTTGGGTTTCAAACAACGGGTTCACATTTGACCTGAGGTTTAGGTTCACATTTGACCTGGGTTTTCAAAATTTGGGTTCACATTTGACCTGAGGTTTAGGTTCACATTTGACTTGGGTTTCAAACAATGGGTTCACATTTGACCTGGGGTTTAGGTTCACATTTGACCTGGGTTTCAAACAACGGGTTCACATTTGACCTGAGGTTTAGGTTCACATTTGACCTGGGTTTCAAACAACAGGTTCACATTTGACCTGAGGTTTAGGTTTACATTTGACCAGGGATTCAAACAACGGGTTCACATTTGACCTGAGGTTTAGGTTCACATTTGACCTGGGTTTCAAACAAAGGGTTCACATTTGACCTGAGGTTTAGGTTCACATTTGACCTGGGTTTCAAACAACGGGTTCACATTTGACCTGAGGTTTAGGTTCACATTTGACCTGGGTTTTCAAAATTTGGATTCACATTTGACCTGAGGTTTAGGTTCACATTTGACCTGGGTTTCAAACAATGGGTTCACATTTGACCTGGGGTTTAGGTTCACATTTGACTTGGGTTTCAAACAACGGGTTCACATTTGACCTGGGGTTTAGGTTCACATTTGACCTGGTTATCAAACTTTGGGTTCACATTTGACCGGAGTTTAGATTCACATGTGACCGGGTTTTCAAACTTTGGGTTCACATTTGACCGGAGTTTAGGTTCACATTTGACCTAGGTTCTAACAACGGGTTCACATTGGACCTGAGGTTTAGGTTCACATTTGACCAGGTTTTCAAACAACGAGTTCACATTTGACCTGAGGTTTAGGTTCACATTTGACCTGGGTTTCAAACAAAGGGTTCACATTTGACCTGAGGTTTAGGTTCACATTGGACCTGGGTTTAAAACAACGGGTTCACATTTGACCTGAGGTTTAGTATCACATTTGACCTGGGTTTCAAACAACGGGTTCATATTTGACCTAAGGTTTAGGTTCATATTTGACCTGGTTTCAAACATCGGGTTCATATTTGACCTGAGGTTTAGGTTCATATTTGACCTGGTTTCAAACAACGGGTTCATATTTGAAATGAGGTTTAGGTTCATATTTGACATGGTTTCAAACAACGGGTTCATATTTGACCTGAGGTTTATGTTCATATTTGACCAGGTCTCAAACAACGGGTTCATATTTGACCTGAGGATTAAGTTCATATTTGACCCGGGTTTCAAACAACGGGTTCACATTTAACCTGGGGTTTAGGTTCACATTTGACCTGGGTTTCAAACAACGGGTTCACATTTGACCTGAGGTTTAAGTTCACATTTGACCTGGGTTTCAAACAACGGGTTCACATTTGACCTGAGGTTTAGGTTCACATTTGACCTGGGTTTTCAAAATTTGGGTTCATATTTGACCTGAGGTTTAGGTTCACATTTGACCTGGGTTTCAAACAATGGGTTCACATTTGACCTGGGGTTTAGGTTCACATTTGACCTGGGTTTCAAACAACGGGTTCACATTTGACCTGGGGTTTAGGTTCACATTTGACCTGGTTATCAAACTTTGGGTTCACATTTGACCGGAGTTTAGATTCACATGTGACCGGGTTTTCAAACTTTGGGTTCACATTTGACCTGAGTTTAGGTTCACATTTGACCTGGGTTCAAACAACAGGTTCACATTGGACCTGAGGTTTTGGTTCACATTTGACAAGGTATTCAAACAACGGGTTCACATTTGACCTGAGGTTTAGGTTCACATTTGACCTGGGTTTCAAACAAAGGGTTCACATTTGACCTGAGGTTTAGGTTCACATTGGATCTGGGTTTCAAACAACGGGTTCACATTTGACCTGAGGTTTAGGTTCACATTTGACCTGGGTTTCAAACAACGGGTTCATATTTGACCTAAGGTTTAGGTTCATATTTGACCTAGTTTCAAACAACGGGTTCATATTTGACCTGAGGTTTAGGTTCATATTTGACCTGGTTTCAAACAACGGGTTCATATTTGAAATGAGGTTTAGGTTCATATTTGACCTGGTTTCAAACAACGGGTTCATATTTGACCTGGTCTCAAACAACGGGTTCATATTTGACCTGCAGTTTAAGTTCATATTTGACTTGGGTTTCAAACAACAGGTTCACATTTAACCTGAGGTTTAGGGTCACATTTGACCGGGGTTTCAAACAACGGGTTCACATTTGACCTGAGGTTTAGGTTCACATTTGACCGGGGTTTCAAACAACGGGTTGACATTTGACCTGAGGTTTAGGTTTACATTTGACCTGGGTTTCAAACAACAGGTTCACATTTGATCTGAGGTTTAGGTTCACATATGACCTTTTTTTCAAACAAAGGGTTCACATTTGACCTGAGGTTTAGGTTCACATTTTACCTGGGTTTCAAACAACGGGTTCACATTTGATTGAGGTTTAGGTTCACATTTAACCTAGGTTTTCAAAATTTGGGTTCACATTTGACATGAGGTTTAGGTTCACATTTGACCTGGGTTTCAAACAATGGGTTCACATTTGACCTGGGGTTTAAGTTCACATTTGACCTGGGTTTCAAACAACGGGTTCACATTTGACCTGAGGTTTAGGTTCACATTTAACCTAGGTTTTCAAAATTTGGGTTCACATTTGACCTGAGGTTTAGGTTCACATTTGACCTGGGTTTCAAACAATGGGTTCACATTTGACCTGGGGTTTAAGTTCACATTTGACCTGGGTTTCAAACAACGGGTTCACATTTGACCTGAGGTTTAGGTTCACATTTGACCTGGTTGTCAAACTTTGGGTTCACATTTGACCGGAGTTTAGATTCACATGTGACCTGGTTTTCAAACTTTTGGTTCACATTTGACCTGAGTTTAGGTTCACATTTGACCTGGGTTCAAACAACGGGTTCACATTGGACCTGAGGTTTAGGTTCACATTTGACCAGGTTTTCAAACAACGAGTTCACATTTGACCTGAGGTTTATGTTCACATTTGACCTGGGTTTCAAACAACGGGTTCACATTTAACCTGAGGTTTAGGTTCAAATTTGACCTGGGTTTCAAACAACGGGTTCACATTTGACCTGAGGTTTAGGTTCACATTTGACCTGGGTTTCCAAACTTTGGGTTCACATTTAACCTGAAGTTTAGGTTCACATTTGACCTGGGTTTCAAACAACGGGTTCACATTTGACCTGAGGTTTAGGTTCACATTTGACCTGGTTTTCAAACTTTGGGTTCACATTTGACCGGAGTTTAGGTTCACTTGTGACCTGGTTTTCAAACTTTGGGTTCACATTTGACCTAAGTTTAGGTTCACATTTGACCTGGGTTCAAACAATGGGTTAACATTTGACCTGGTTTTCAAACACGGGTTCACATTTGACCCGAGGTTTAGGTTCACATTGGACCTTGGTTTCAAACAACGGGTTCACATTTGACCTGAGGTTTAGGTTCACATTTGACCTGGGTTTCAAACAACGGGTTCACATTTGACCTGAGGTTTAGGTTTACATTTGACCAGGGTTTCAAACAACGGGTTCACATTTGACCTGAGGTTTAGGTTCACATTTGACCTGGGTTTCAAACAACGGGTTCACATTTGACCTGAGGTTTAGGTTCACATTTGACCTGGGTTTTCAAAATTTGGGTTCACATTTGACCTGAGGTTTAGGTTCACATTTGACCTGGGTTTCAAACAATGGGTTCACATTTGACCTGGGGTTTAGGTTCACATTTGACCTGGGTTTCAAACAACGGGTTCACATTTGACCTGGGGTTTAGGTTCACATTTGACCTGGTTATCAAACTTTGGGTTCACATTTGACCGGAGTTTAGATTCACATGTGACCGGGTTTTCAAACTTTGGGTTCACATTTGACCTGAGTTTAGGTTCACATTTGACCTGGGTTCTAACAACGGGTTCACATTGGACCTGAGGTTTAGGTTCACATTTGACCAGGTTTTCAAACAACGAGTTCACATTTGACCTGAGGTTTAGGTTCACATTTGACCTGGGTTTCAAACAAAGGGTTCACATTTGACCTGAGGTTTAGGTTCACATTGGACCTGGGTTTAAAACAACGGGTTCACATTTGACCTGAGGTTTAGTATCACATTTGACCTGGGTTTCAAACAACGGGTTCATATTTGACCTAAGGTTTAGGTTCATATTTGACCTGGTTTCAAACAACGGGTTCATATTTGACCTGAGGTTTAGGTTCATATTTGACCTGGTTTCAAACAACGGGTTCATATTTGAAATGAGGTTTAGGTTCATATTTGACCTGGTTTCAAACAACGGGTTCATATTTGACCTGAGGTTTATGTTCATATTTGACCTGGTCTCAAACAACAGGTTCATATTTGACCTGAGGATTAAGTTCATATTTGACCCGGGTTTCAAACAACGGGTTCACATTTAACCTGAGGTTTAGGTTCACATTTGACCTGGGTTTCAAACAACGGGTTCACATTTGACCTGAGGTTTAAGTTCACATTTGACCTGGGTTTCAAACAACGGGTTCACATTTGACCTGAGGTTTAGGTTCACATTTGACCTGGGTTTTCAAAATTTGGGTTCACATTTGACCTGAGGTTTAGGTTCACATTTGACCTGGGTTTCAAACAATGGGTTCACATTTGACCTGGGGTTTAGGTTCACATTTGACCTGGGTTTCAAACAACGGGTTCACATTTGACCTGGGGTTTAGGTTCACATTTGACCTGGTTATCAAACTTTGGGTTCACATTTGACCGGAGTTTAGATTCACATGTGACCGGGTTTTCAAACTTTGGGTTCACATTTGACCTGAGTTTAGGTTCACATTTGACCTGGGTTCAAACAACAGGTTCACATTGGACCTGAGGTTTAGGTTCACATTTGACCAGGTTTTCAAACAACGGGTTCATATTTGACCTGAGGTTTAGGTTCACATTTGACCTGGGTTTCAAACAAAGGGTTCACATTTGACCTGAGGTTTAGGTTCACATTGGATCTGGGTTTCAAACAACGGGTTCACATTTGACCTGGGTTTCAAACAACGGGTTCATATTTGACCTAAGGTTTAGGTTCATATTTGACCTGGTTTCAAACAACAGGTTCATATTTGACCTGAGGTTTAGGTTCATATTTGACCTGGTTTCAAACAACGGGTTCATATTTGAAATGAGGTTTAGGTTCATATTTGACCTGGTTTCAAACAACGGGTTCATATTTGACCCGAGGTTAATGTTCATCTTTGACCTGGGTTTCAAACAACGGGTTCATATTTGAACAGCAGTTTAAGTTCATATTCGACCTGGGTTTCAAACAACGGGTTCACATTTAACCTGAGGTTTAGGGTCACATTTGACCGGGGTTTCAAACAACGGGTTCACATTTGACCTGAGGTTTAGGTTCACATTTGACCGGGGTTTCGAACAACGGGTTGACATTTGACCTGAGGTTTAGGTTTACATTTGACCTGGGTTTCAAACAACAGGTTCACATTTGACCTGAGGTTTAGGTTCACATTTGACCTTTTTTTCAAACAAAGGGTTCACATTTGACCTGAGGTTTAGGTTCACATTTTACCTGGGTTTCAAACAACGGGTTCACATTTGACCTGAGGTTTAGGTTCACATTTAACCTAGGTTTTCAAAATTTGGGTTCACATTTGACATGAGGTTTAGGTTCACATTTGACCTGGGTTTCAAACAATGGGTTCACATTTGACCTGGGGTTTAAGTTCACATTTGACCTGGGTTTCAAACAACGGGTTAACATTTGACCTGAGGTTTAGGTTCACATTTAACCTAGGTTTTCAAAATTTGGGTTCACATTTGACCTGAGGTTTAGGTCCACATTTGACCTGGGTTTCAAATAATGGGTTCACATTTGACCTGGGGTTTAAGTTCACATTTGACCTGGGTTTCAAACAACGGGTTCACATTTGACCTGAGGTTTAGGTTCACATTTGACCTGGTTGTCAAACTTTGGGTTCACATTTGACCGGAGTTTAGATTCACATGTGACCTGGTTTTCAAACTTTTGGTTCACATTTGACCTGAGTTTAGGTTCACATTTGACCTGGGTTCAAACAACGGGTTCACATTGGACCTGAGGTTTAGGTTCACATTTGACCAGGTTTTCAAACAACGTGTTCACATTTGACCTGAGGTTTATGTTCACATTTGACCTGGGTTTCAAACAACGGGTTCACATTTAACCTGAGGTTTAGGTTCAAATTTGACCTGGGTTTCAAACAACGGGTTCACATTTGACCTGAGGTTTAGGTTCACATTTGACCTGGGTTTCCAAACTTTGGGTTCACATTTGACCTGAAGTTTAGGTTCACATTTGACCTGGGTTTCAAACAACGGGTTCACATTTGACCTGAGGTTTAGGTTCACATTTGACCTGGTTGTCAAACTTTGGGTTCACATTTGACCGGAGTTTAGATTCACATGTGACCTGGTTTTCAAACTTTTGGTTCACATTTGACCTGAGTTTAGGTTCACATTTGACCTGGGTTCAAACAACGGGTTCACATTGGACCTGAGGTTTAGGTTCACATTTGACCAGGTTTTCAAACAACGTGTTCACATTTGACCTGAGGTTTATGTTCACATTTGACCTGGGTTTCAAACAACGGGTTCACATTTAACCTGAGGTTTAGGTTCAAATTTGACCTGGGTTTCAAACAACGGGTTCACATTTGACCTGAGGTTTAGGTTCACATTTGACCTGGGTTTCCAAACTTTGGGTTCACATTTGACCTGAAGTTTAGGTTCACATTTGACCTGGGTTTCAAACAACGGGTTCACATTTGACCTGAGGTTTAGGTTCACATTTGGCCTGGTTTTCAAACTTTGGGTTCACATTTGACCGGAGTTTAGGTTCAATTGTGACCTGGTTTTCAAACTTTGGGTTCACATTTGACCTAAGTTTAGGTTCACATATGACCTGGATTCAAACAATGGGTTCACATTTGACCTGGTTTTCAAACACGGGTTCACATTTGACCCGAGGTTTAGGTTCACATTGGACCTGGGTTTCAAACAACGGGTTCACATTTGACTTGAGGTTTAGGTTCACATTTGACCTGGGTTTCAAACAACGGGTTCACATTTGACCTGAGGTTTAGGTTTACATTTGACCAGGGTTTCAAACAACGGGTTCACATTTGACCTGAGGTTTAGGTTCACATTTGACCTGGGTTTCAAACCAAGGGTTCACATTTGACCTGAGGTTTAGGTTCATATTTGACTTGGGTTTCAAACAACGGGTTCACATTTGACCTGAGGTTTAGGTTCACATTTGACCAGGTTTTCAAACAACGTGTTCACATTTGACCTGAGGTTTATGTTCACATTTGACCTGGGTTTCAAACAACGGGTTCACATTTAACCTGAGGTTTAGGTTCAAATTTGACCTGGGTTTCAAACAACGGGTTCACATTTGACCTGAGGTTTAGGTTCACATTTGACCTGGGTTTCCAAACTTTGGGTTCACATTTGACCTGAAGTTTAGGTTCACATTTGACCTGGGTTTCAAACAACGGGTTCACATTTGACCTGAGGTTTAGGTTCACATTTGACCTGGGTTTCCAAACTTTGGGTTCACATTTGACATGAGGTTTAGGTTCACATTTGACCTGGGTTTCATACAATGGCATGACATTTGACCTAAGGTTTAGGTTCACATTTGACCTGGGTTTCAAACAACGGGTTCACATTTGACCAGAGGTTTAGGTTCACATTTGACCTGGTTTTCAAACTTTGGGTTCACATTTGACCGGAGTTTAGGTTCACATGTGACCTGGTTTTCAAACTTTGGGTTCACATTTGACCTGAGTTTAGGTTCGCATTTGACCTGGGTTCAAACAATGGGTTCGCATTTGACCTGGTTTTCAAACAACGGGTTCACATTTGACCTGAGGTTTAGGTTCACATTGGACCTGGGTTTCAAACAACGGGTTCACATTTGACCTGAGGTTTAGGTTCACATTTGACCTGGGTTTCCAAACTTTGGGTTCACATTTGACATGAGGTTTAGGTTCACATTTGACCTGGGTTTCATACAATGGCTTGACATTTGACCTAAGGTTTAGGTTCACATTTGACCTGAGTTTCAAACAACGGGTTCACATTTGACCTGAGGTTTAGGTTCACATTTGACCTGGGTTTCAAACAACGGGTTCACATTTGACCTGAGGTTTAGGTTTACATTTGACCAGGGTTTCAAACAACGGGTTCACATTTGACCTGAGGTTTAGGTTCACATTTGACCTGGGTTTCAAACAAAGGGTTCACATTTGACCTGAGGTTTAGGTTCACATTTGACCTGGGTTTCAAACAACGAGTTCACATTTGACCTGAGGTTTAGGTTCACATTTGACCTGGGTTTTCAAAATTTGGGTTCACATTTGACCTGGGTTTCAAACAATGGGTTCACATTTGACCTGGGGTTTAGGTTCACATTTGACCTGGGTTTCAAACAACGGGTTCACATTTGACCTGGGGTTTAGGTTCACATTTGACCTGGTTATCAAACTTTGGGTTCACATTTGACCGGAGTTTAGATTCACATGTGACCGGGTTTTCAAACTTTGGGTTCACATTTGACCTGAGTTTAGGTTTACATTTGACCTGGGTTCTAACAACGGGTTCACATTGGACCTGAGGTTTAGGTTCACATTTGACCAGGTTTTCAAACAACGAGTTCACATTTGACCTGAGGTTTAGGTTCACATTTGACCTGGGTTTCAAACAAAGGGTTCACATTTGACCTGAGGTTTAGGTTCACATTGGACCTGGGTTTAAAACAACGGGTTCACATTTGACCTGAGGTTTAGTATCACATTGGACCTGGGTTTCAAACAACGGGTTCATATTTGACCTAAGGTTTAGGTTCATATTTGACCTGGTTTCAAACAACGGGTTCATATTTGACCTGAGGTTTAGGTTCATATTTGACCTGGTTTCAAACAACGGGTTCATATTTGAAATGAGGTTTAGGATCATATTTGACCTGGTTTCAAACAACGGGTTCATATTTGACCTGAGGTTTATGTTCATATTTGACCTGGTCTCAAACAACAGGTTCATATTTGACCTGAGGATTAAGTTCATATTTGACCCGGGTTTCAAACAACGGGTTCACATTTAACCTGAGGTTTAGGTTCACATTTGACCTGGGTTTCAAACAACGGGTTCACATTTGACCTGAGGTTTAAGTTCACATTTGACCTGGGTTTCAAACAACGGGTTCACATTTGACCTGAGGTTTAGGTTCACATTTGACCTGGGTTTTCAAAATTTGGGTTCACATTTGACCTGAGGTTTAGGTTCACATTTGACCTGGGTTTCAAACAATGGGTTCACATTTGACCTGGGGTTTAGGTTCACATTTGACCTGGGTTTCAAACAACGGGTTCACATTTGACCTGGGGTTTAGGTTCACATTTGACCTGGTTATCAAACTTTGGGTTCACATTTGACCGGAGTTTAGATTCACATGTGACCGGGTTTTCAAACTTTGGGTTCACATTTGACCTGAGTTTAGGTTCACATTTGACCTGGGTTCAAACAACAGGTTCACATTGGACCTGAGGTTTAGGTTCACATTTGACCAGGTTTTCAAACAACGGGTTCATATTTGACCTGAGGTTTAGGTTCACATTTGACCTGGGTTTCAAACAAAGGGTTCACATTTGACCTGAGGTTTAGGTTCACATTGGATCTGGGTTTCAAACAACGGGTTCACATTTGACCTGGGTTTCAAACAACGGGTTCATATTTGACCTAAGGTTTAGGTTCATATTTGACCTGGTTTCAAACAACGGGTTCATATTTGACCTGAGGTTTAGGTTCATATTTGACCTGGTTTCAAACAACGGGTTCATATTTAAAATGAGGTTTAGGTTCATATTTGACCTGGTTTCAAACAACGGGTTCATATTTGACCTGAGGTTTATGTTCATATTTGACCTGGTCTCAAACAACGGGTTCATATTTGAACTGCAGTTTAAGTTCATATTCGACTTGGGTTTCAAACAACGGGTTCACATTTAACCTGAGGTTTAGGTTCACATTTGACCGGGGTTTCAAACAACGGGTTCACATTTGACCTGAGGTTTAGGTTCACATTTGACCGGGGTTTCGAACAACGGGTTGACATTTGACCTGAGGTTTAGGTTTACATTTGACCTGGGTTTCAAACAACAGGTTCACATTTGACCTGAGGTTTAGGTTCACATTTGTCCTTTTTTTCAAACAAAGGGTTCACATTTGACCTGAGGTTTAGGTTCACATTTTACCTGGGTTTCAAACAACGGGTTCACATTTGACCTGAGGTTTAGGTTCACATTTAACCTAGGTTTTCAAAATTTGGGTTCACATTTGACCTGAGGTTTAGGTTCACATTTGACCTGGGTTTCAAACAATGGGTTCACATTTGACCTGGGGTTTAAGTTCACATTTGACCTGGGTTTCAAACAACGGGTTCACATTTGACCTGAGGTTTAGGTTCACATTTGACCTGGTTGTCAAACTTTGGGTTCACATTTGACCGGAGTTTAGATTCACATGTGACCTGGTTTTCAAACTTTGGGTTCACATTTGACCTGAGTTTGGGTTCACATTTGACCTGGGTTCAAACAACGGGTTCACATTGGACCTGAGGTTTAGGTTCATATTTGACCAGGTTTTCAAACAACGGGTTCACATTTGACCTAAGGTTTATGTTCACATTTGACCTGGGTTTCAAACAACGGGTTCACATTTAACCTGAGGTTTAGGTTCACATTTGACCTGGGTTTCAAACAACGGGTTCACATTTGACCTGAGGTTTAGGTTCACATGTGACCTGGGTTTCTAAACTTTGGGTTCACATTTGACCTGAAGTCTAGGTTCACATTTGACCTGGGTTTCAAACAACGAGTTCACATTTGACCTGAGGTTTAGGTTCACAATTGACCTGGTTTTCAAACTTTGGGTTCACATTTGACCGGAGTTTAGGTTCACATGTGACCTGGTTTTCAAACTTTGGGTTCACATTTGACCTAAGTTTAGGTTCACATTTGACCTGGGTTCAAACAATGGGTTCACATTTGACCTGGTTTTCAAACAACGGGTTCACATTTGACCCGAGGTTTAGGTTCACATTGGACTGGGTTTCAAACAACGGGTTCACATTTGACCTGAGGTTTAGGTTCACATTTGACCTGGGTTTCAAACAACGAGTTCATATTTGACCTAAGGTTTAGGTTCATATTTGACCTGGTTTCAAACAACGGGTTCATATTTGACCTGAGGTTTAGGTTCATATTTGACCTTGTTTCAAACAACGGGTTCATATTTGACCTGAGGTTTAGGTTCATATTTGACCTGGTTTCAAACAACGGGTTCATATTTGACCTGAGGATTAGGTTCACATTTGACCTGGGTTTCAAACAAAGGGTTCACATTTGACCTGACATTTAGGTTCACATTTGACCTGGGTTTCAAACAACGGGTTCACATTTGACCTGAGGTTTAGGTTCACATTTGACCTGGGATTTCAAAATTTGGGTTCACATTTGACCTGAGGTTTAGGTTCACATTTGACCTGGGTTTCAAACAATGGGTTCACATTTGACCTTGGGTTTAGGTTCACATTTGACCTGGGTTTCAAACAACGGGTTCACATTTGACCTGGGGTTTAGGTTCACATTTGACCTGGTTATCAAACTTTGGGTTCACATTTGACCGGAGTTTAGATTCACATGTGACCGGGTTTTCAAACTTTGGGTTCACATTTGACCTGAGTTTAGGTTCACATTTGACCTGGGTTCAATCAATGGGTTCACATTGGACCTGAGGTTTAGCTTCACATTTGACCAGGTTTTCAAACAACGGGTTCACATTTGACCTGAGGTTTAGGTTCACATTTGACCTGGGTTTCAAACAACGAGTTCACATTTAACCTGAGGTTTAGGTTCACATTGGATCTGGGTTTCAAACAACGGGTTCACATTTGACCTGGGTTTCAAACAACGGGTTCATATTTGACCTAAGGTTTAGGTTCATATTTGACCTGGTTTCAAACAACGGGTTCATATTTGACCTGAGGTTTAGGTACATATTTGACCTGGTTTCAAACAACGGGTTCGTATTTGAAATGAGGTTTTGGTTCATATTTGACCTGGTTTCAAACAACGTGTTCATATTTGACCTGAGGTTTATGTTCATATTCGACCTGGTCTCAAACAACGGGTTCATATTTGACCTGCAGTTTAAGTTCATATTCGACCTGGGTTTCAAACAACGGGTTCACATTTAACCTGAGGTTTAGGGTCACATTTGACCGGGGTTTCAAACAACGGGTTCACATTTGACCTGAGGTTTAGGTTCACATTTGACCGGGGTTTCAAACAACGGGTTGACATTTAACCTGAGGTTTAGGTTTACATTTGACCTGGGTTTCAAACAACAGGTTCACATTTGACCTGAGGTTTAGGTTCACATTTGACCTTTTTTTCAAACAAAGGGTTCACATTTGACCTGAGGTTTAGGTTCACATTTTACCTGGGTTTCAAACAACGGGTTCACATTTGACCTGAGGTTTAGGTTCACATTTAACCTAGGTTTTCAAAATTTGGGTTCACATTTGACCTGAGGTTTAGGTTCACATTTGACCTGGGTTTCAAACAATGGGTTTACATTTGACCTGGGGTTTAAGTTCACATTTGACCTGGGTTTCAAACAACGGGTTCACATTTGACCTGAGGTTTAGGTTCACATTTGACCTGGTTGTCAAACTTTGGGTTCACATTTGACCGGAGTTTAGATTCACATGTGACCTGGTTTTCAAACTTTGGGTTCACATTTGACCTGAGTTTGGGTTCACATTTGACCTGGGTTCAAACAACGGGTTCACATTGGACCTGAGGTTTAGGTTCATATTTGACCAGGTTTTCAAACAACGGGTTCACATTTGACCTAAGGTTTATGTTCACATTTGACCTGGGTTTCAAACAACGGGTTCACATTTAACCTGAGGTTTAGGTTCACATTTGACCTGGGTTTCAAACAACGGGTTCACATTTGACCTGAGGTTTAGGTTCACATGTGACCTGGGTTTCTAAACTTTGGGTTCACATTTGACCTGAAGTCTAGGTTCACATTTGACCTGGGTTTCAAACAACGAGTTCACATTTGACCTGAGGTTTAGGTTCACAATTGACCTGGTTTTCAAACTTTGGGTTCACATTTGACCGGAGTTTAGGTTCACATGTGACCTGGTTTTCAAACTTTGGGTTCACATTTGACCTAAGTTTAGGTTCACATTTGACCTGGGTTCAAACAATGGGTTCACATTTGACCTGGTTTTCAAACAACGGGTTCACATTTGACCCGAGGTTTAGGTTCACATTGGACCTGGGTTTCAAACAACGGGTTCACATTTGACCTGAGGTTTAGGTTCACATTTGACCTGGGTTTCAAACAACGAGTTCATATTTGACCTAAGGTTTAGGTTCATATTTGACCTGGTTTCAAACAACGGGTTCATATTTGACCTGAGGTTTAGGTTCATATTTGACCTTGTTTCAAACAACGGGTTCATATTTGACCTGAGGTTTAGGTTCATATTTGACCTGGTTTCAAACAACGGGTTCATATTTGACCTGAGGATTAGGTTCACATTTGACCTGGGTTTCAAACAATGGGTTCACATTTGACCTGAGGTTTAGGTTAACATTTGACCTGGGTTTCAAACAACGGGTTCACATTTAACCTGAGGTTTAGGTTCACATTTGACCTGGGTTTCAAACAAAGGGTTCACATTTGACCTGACGTTTAGGTTCACATTTGACCTGGGTTTCAAACAACGGGTTCACATTTGACCTGAGGTTTAGGTTCACATTTGACCTGGGATTTCAAAATTTGGGTTCACATTTGACCTGAGGTTTAGGTTCACATTTGACCTGGGTTTCAAACAATGGGTTCACATTTGACCTTGGGTTTAGGTTCACATTTGACCTGGGTTTCAAACAACGGGTTCACATTTGACCTGGGGTTTAGGTTCACATTTGACCTGGTTATCAAACTTTGGGTTCACATTTGACCGGAGTTTAGATTCACATGTGACCGGGTTTTCAAACTTTGGGTTCACATTTGACCTGAGTTTAGGTTCACATTTGACCTGGGTTCAATCAATGGGTTCACATTGGACCTGAGGTTTAGCTTCACATTTGACCAGGTTTTCAAACAACGGGTTCACATTTGACCTGAGGTTTAGGTTCACATTTGACCTGGGTTTCAAACAACGAGTTCACATTTAACCTGAGGTTTAGGTTCACGTTGGATCTGGGTTTCAAACAACGGGTTCACATTTGACCTGGGTTTCAAACAACGGGTTCATATTTGACCTAAGGTTTAGGTTCATATTTGACCTGGTTTCAAACAACGGGTTCATATTTGACCTGAGGTTTAGGTACATATTTGACCTGGTTTCAAACAACGGGTTCGTATTTGAAATGAGGTTTTGGTTCATATTTGACCTGGTTTCAAACAACGTGTTCATATTTGACCTGAGGTTTATGTTCATATTCGACCTGGTCTCAAACAACGGGTTCATATTTGACCTGCAGTTTAAGTTCATATTCGACCTGGGTTTCAAACAACGGGTTCACATTTAACCTGAGGTTTAGGGTCACATTTGACCGGGGTTTCAAACAACGGGTTCACATTTGACCTGAGGTTTAGGTTCACATTTGACCGGGGTTTCAAACAACGGGTTGACATTTAACCTGAGGTTTAGGTTTACATTTGACCTGGGTTTCAAACAACAGGTTCACATTTGACCTGAGGTTTAGGTTCACATTTGACCTTTTTTTCAAACAAAGGATTCACATTTGACCTGAGGTTTAGGTTCACATTTTACCTGGGTTTCAAACAACGGGTTCACATTTGACCTGAGGTTTAGGTTCACATTTAACCTAGGTTTTCAAAATTTGGGTTCACATTTGACCTGAGGTTTAGGTTCACATTTGACCCGGGTTTCAAACAATGGGTTCACATTTGACCTGGGGTTTAAGTTCACATTTGACCTGGGTTTCAAACAACGGGTTCACATTTGACCTGAGGTTTAGGTTCACATTTGACCTGGTTGTCAAACTTTGGGTTCACATTTGACAGGAGTTTAGATTCACATGTGACCTGGTTTTCAAACTTTGGGTTCACATTTGACCTGAGTTTGGGTTCACATTTGACCTGGGTTCAAACAACGGGTTCACATTGGACCTGAGGTTTAGGTTCACATTTGACCAGGTTTTCAAACAACGGGTTCCCATTTGACCTAAGGTTTATGTTCACATTTGACCTGGGTTTCAAACAACGGGTTCACATTTAACCTGAGGTTTAGGTTCACATTTGACCTGGGTTTCAAACAACGGGTTCACATTTGACCTGAGGTTTAGGTTCACATGTGACCTGGGTTTCCAAACTTTGGGTTCACATTTGACCTGAAGTTTAGGTTCACATTTGACCTGGTTTTCAAACAACGAGTTCACATTTGACCTGAGGTTTAGGTTCACAATTGACCTGGTTTTCAAACTTTGGGTTCACATTTGACCGGAGTTTAGGTTCACATGTGACCTGGTTTTCAAACTTTGGGTTCAAATTTGACCTAAGTTTAGGTTCACATTTATCCTGGGTTCAAACAACGGGTTCACATTTGAATTGGTTTTCAAACAACGGGTTCACATTTGACCCGAGGTTTAGGTTCACATTGGACCTGGGTTTCAAACAACGGGTTCACATTTGACCTGAGGTTTAGGTTCACATTTGACCTGGGTTTCAAACAACGAGTTCATATTTGACCTAAGGTTTAGGTTCATATTTGACCTGGTTTCAAACAACGGGTTCATATTTGACCTGAGGTTTAGGTTCATATTTGACCTTGTTTCAAACAACGGGTTCATATTTGACCTGAGGTTTAGGTTCCTATTTGACCTGGTTTCAAACAACGGGTTCATATTTGACCTGAGGATTAGGTTCACATTTGACCTGGGTTTCAAACAATGGGTTCACATTTGACCTGAGGTTTAGGTTTACATTTGACCTGGGTTTCAAACAACGGGTTCACATTTGTCCTGAGGTTTAGGTTCACATTTGACCTGGGTTTCAAACAAAGGGTTCACATTTGACCTGACGTTTAGGTTCACATTTGACCTGGGTTTCAAACAACGGGTTCACATTTGACCTGAGGTTTAGGTTCACATTTGACCTGGGATTTCAAAATTTGGGTTAACATTTGACCTGAGGTTTAGGTTCACATTTGACCTGGGTTTCAAACAATGGGTTCACATTTGACCTGGGGTTTAGGTTCACATTTGACCTGGGTTTCAAACAACGGGTTCACATTTGACCTGAGGTTTAGGTTCACATTTGACCTGGTTGTCAAACTTTGGGTTCACATTTGACAGGAGTTTAGATTCACATGTGACCTGGTTTTCAAACTTTGGGTTCACATTTGACCTGAGTTTGGGTTCACATTTGACCTGGGTTCAAACAACGCGTTCACATTGGACCTGAGGTTTAGGTTCACATTTGACCAGGTTTTCAAACAACGGGTTCCCATTTGACCTAAGGTTTATGTTCACATTTGACCTGGGTTTCAAACAACGGGTTCACATTTAACCTGAGGTTTAGGTTCACATTTGACCTGGGTTTCAAACAACGGGTTCACATTTGACCTGAGGTTTAGGTTCACATGTGACCTGGGTTTCCAAACTTTGGGTTCACATTTGACCTGAAGTTTAGGTTCACATTTGACCTGGTTTTCAAACAACGAGTTCACATTTGACCTGAGGTTTAGGTTCACAATTGACCTGGTTTTCAAACTTTGGGTTCACATTTGACCGGAGTTTAGGTTCACATGTGACCTGGTTTTCAAACTTTGGGTTCACATTTGACCTAAGTTTAGGTTCACATTTATCCTGGGTTCAAACAACGGGTTCACATTTGAACTGGTTTTCAAACAACGGGTTCACATTTGACCCGAGGTTTAGGTTCACATTGGACCTGGGTTTCAAACAACGGGTTCACATTTGACCTGAGGTTTAGGTTCACATTTGACCTGGGTTTCAAACAACGAGTTCATATTTGACCTAAGGTTTAGGTTCATATTTGACCTGGTTTCAAACAACGGGTTCATATTTGACCTGAGGTTTAGGTTCATATTTGACCTTGTTTCAAACAACGGGTTCATATTTGACCTGAGGTTTAGGTTCCTATTTGACCTGGTTTCAAACAACGGGTTCATATTTGACCTGAGGATTAGGTTCACATTTGACCTGGGTTTCAAACAATGGGTTCACATTTGACCTGAGGCTTAGGTTTACGTTTGACCTGGGTTTCAAACAACGGGTTCACATTTGTCCTGAGGTTTAGGTTCACATTTGACCTGGGTTTCAAACAAAGGGTTCACATTTGACCTGACGTTTAGGTTCACATTTGACCTGGGTTTCAAACAACGGGTTCACATTTGACCTGAGGTTTAGGTTCACATTTGACCTGGGATTTCAAAATTTGGGTTAACATTTGACCTGAGGTTTAGGTTCACATTTGACCTGGGTTTCAAACAATGGGTTCACATTTGACCTGGGGTTTAGGTTCACATTTGACCTGGGTTTCAAACAACGGGTTCACATTTGACCTGGGGTTTAGGTTCACATTTGACCTGGTTGTCAAACTTTGGGTTCACATTTGACCGGAGTTTAGATTCACATGTGACCGGGTTTTCAAACTTTGGGTTCACATTTGACCTGAGTTTAGGTTCACATTTGACCTGGGTTCAATCAATGGGTTCACATTGGACCTGAGGTTTAGGTTCACATTTGACCAGGTTTTCAAACAACGGGTTCACATTTGACCTGAGGTTTAGGTTCACATTTGACCTGGGTTTCAAACAACGAGTTCACATTTAACCTGAGGTTTAGGTTAACATTTGACCTGGGTTTCAAACAACAGGTTCACATTTGACCTGAGGTTTAGATTCACATTTGACCTGGGTTTCCAAACTTTGGGTTCACATTTGACATGAGGTTTAGGTTCACATTTGACCTGGGTTTCATACAATGGCTTGACATTTGACCTAAGGTTTAGGTTCACATTTGACCTGGGTTTCAAACAACGGGTTCACATTTGACCTGAGGTTTAGGTTCACATTTGATCTGGTTTTCAAACTTTGGGTTCGCATTTGACCGGAGTTTAGGTTCACAATCGACCTGGTTTTCAAACTTTGGGTTCACATTTGACCTGAGTTTAGGTTCGCATTTGACCTGGGTTCAAACAATGGGTTCGCATTTGACCTGGTTTTCAAACAACGGGTTCACATTTGACCTGAGGTTTAGGTTCACATTGAACCTGGGTTTCAAACAACGGGTTCACATTTGACCAGAGGTTTAGGTTCACATTTGACCTGGGTTTCCAAACTTTGGGTTCACATTTGACATGTGGTTTAGGTTCACATTTGACCTGGGTTTCAAACAATGGGTTCACATTTGACCTAAGGTTTAGGTTCGCATTTGACCTGGGTTTCAAACAACGGGTTCACATTTGACCTGAGGTTTAGGTTCACATTTGACCTGGTTTTCAAACTTTGGGTTCACATTTGACCGGAGTTTAGGTTCACATGTGACCTGGTTTTCAAACTTTGGGTTCACATTTGACCTAAGTTTAGGTTCACATTTGACCTGGGTTCAAACAATGGGTTCACATTTGACCTGGTTTTCAAACAACGGGTTCACATTTGACCCGAGGTTTTGGTTCACATTGGACCTGGGTTTCAAACAAAGGGTTCACATTTGACCTGAGGTTTAGGTTCATATTTGACTTGGGTTTCAAACAACGGGTTCACATTTAACCTGAGGTTTATGTTCACCTTTGACCTGGGTTTCAAACAACGGGTTCCCATTTGACCTGAGGTTTAGGTTCACATTTGACCTGGGTTTCAAACAACGGGTTCACATTTGACCTGAGGTTTAGGGTTACATTTGACCTGGGTTTCAAACAACGGGTTCACATTTGACCTGAGGTTTAGGTTCACATTTGACCTGGGTTTCAAACAACGGGTTCACATTTGACCTGAGGTTTAGGTTTACATTTGACCTGGGTTTCAAACAACGGGTTCACATTTGACCTGAGGTTTAGGTTCACATTTGACCTGGGTTTCAAACAATGGGTTCACATTTGACCTGAGGTTTAGGTTCACATTTGACCTGGGTTTCAAACAACGGGTTCACATTTGACCTGAGGTTTAGGTTCACATTTGACCTGGTTGTCAAACTTTGGGTTCACATTTGACCGGAGTTTAGATTCACATGTGACCTGGTTTTCAAACTCTGGATTCACATTTGACCTGAGTTTAGGTTCACATTTGACCTGGGTTCAAACAACGGGTTCACATTGTACCTGAGGTTTAGGTTCACATTTGACCAGGTTTTCAAACAACGGGTTCACATTTAACCTGAGGTTTAGGTTCACATTTGACCTGGGTTTCAAACAACGGGTTCACATTTAACCTGAGGTTTAGGTTCACATTTGACCTGGGTTTCAAACAACGGGTTCACATTTGACCTGAGGTTTAGGTTCACATTTGACCTGGGTTTCCAAACTTTGGGTTCACATTTGACATAAGGTTTAGGTTCACATTTGACCTGGGTTTCAAACAATGGGTTAACATTTGACCTAAGGTTTAGGTTCACATTTGACCTGGGTTTTAAACAACGGGTTCACAATTGACCTGAGGTTTAGGTTCACATTTGACCTGGTTGTCAAACTTTGAGTTCACATTTGACCGGAGTTTAGATTCACATGTGACCTGGTTTTTAAACTCTGGATTCACATTTGACCTGAGTTTAGGTTCACATTTGACCTGGGTTCAAACAACGGGTTCACATTGGACCTGAGGTTTAGGTTCACATTTGACCAGGTTTTCAAACAACGGGTTCACATTTAACCTGAGGTTTAGGTTCACATTTGACCTGGGTTTCAAACAACGGGTTCACATTTAACTTGAGGTTTAGGTTCACATTTGACCTTGGTTTCAAACAACGGGTTCACATTTGACCTGAGTTTAGGTTCACATTTGACCTGGGTTTCAAACAATGGGTTCACATTTGACCTGAGGTTTAGGTTCACATTTGACCTGGGTTTCAAACAACGGGTTCACATTTGACCTGAGGTTTAGGTTCACATTTGACCTGGTTGTCAAACTTTGGGTTCACATTTGGCCGGAGTTTAGATTCACATGTGACCTGGTTTTCAAACTCTGGATTCACATTTGACCCGAGTTTAGGTTCACATTTGACCTGGGTTCAAACAATGGGTTCACATTGGACCTGAGGTTTAGGTTCACATTTGACCAGGTTTTCAAACAACGGGTTCACATTTGACCTGGGTTTCAAACAACGGGTTCACATTTAACCTGAGGTTTAGGTTCACATTTGACCTGGGTTTCAAACAACGGGTTCACATTTGACCTGAGGTTTAGGTTCACATTTGACCTGGGTTTCCAAACTTTGGGTTCACATTTGACATGAGGTTTAGGTTCACATTTGACCTGGGTTTCAAACAACGGGTTCACATTTGACCTGAGGTTTAGGTTCACATTTGACCGGGTTTTCAAACTTTGGGTTCACATTTGACCGGAGTTTAGGTTCACATTTGACCTGGTTTTCAAACTTTGGGTTCACATTTGACCTGAGTTTAGGTTCGCATTTGACCTGGGTTCAAACAATGGGTTCGCATTTGACCTGGTTTTCAAACAACGGGTTCACATTTGACCTGAGGTTTAGGTTCACATTGGTCCTGGGTTTCAAACAATGGGTTCACATTTGACCTGAGGTTTAGGTTCACATTTGACCTGGGTTTCAAACAACGGGTTCACATTTGACCTGAGGTTTAGGTTCACATTTGACCTGGTTGTCAAACTTTGGGTTCACATTTGACCGGAGTTTAGATTCACATGTGACCTGGTTTTCAAACTCTGGATTCACATTTGACCTGAGTTTAGGTTCACATTTGACCTGGGTTCAAACAACGGGTTCACATTGGACCTGAGGTTTAGGTTCACATTTGACCAGGTTTTCAAACAACGGGTTCACATTTAACCTGAGGTTTAGGTTCACATTTGACCTGGGTTTCAAACAACGGGTTCACATTTAACCTGAGGTTTAGGTTCACATTTGACCTGGGTTTCAAACAACGGGTTCACATTTGACCTGAGGTTTAGGTTCACATTTGACCTGGGTTTCCAAACTTTGGGTTCACATTTGACATGAGGTTTAGGTTCACATTTGACCTGGGTTTCAAACAATGGGTTCACATTTGACCTAAGGTTTAGGTTCACATTTGACCTGGGTTTCAAACAACGGGTTCACATTTGACCTGAGGTTTAGGTTCACATTTGACCTGGTTTTCAAACTTTGGGTTCACATTTGACCGGAGTTTAGGTTCACATATGACCTGGTTTTCAAACTTTGGGTTCACATTTGACCTGAGTTTAGGTTCGCATTTGACCTGGGTTCAAACAATGGGTTCGCATTTGACCTGGTTTTCAAACAATGGGTTCACATTTGACCTGAGGTTTAGGTTCACATTGGTCCTGGGTTTCAAACAATGGGTTCACATTTGACCTGAGGTTTAGGTTCACATTTGACCTGGGTTTCAAACAACGGGTTCACATTTGACCTGAGGTTTAGGTTCACATTTGACCTGGTTGTCAAACTTTGGGTTCACATTTGACCGGAGTTTAGATTCACATGTGACCTGGTTTTCAAACTCTGGATTCACATTTGACCTGAGTTTAGGTTCACATTTGACCTGGGTTCAAACAACGGGTTCACATTGGACCTGAGGTTTAGGTTCACATTTGACCAGGTTTTCAAACAACGGGTTCACATTTAACCTGAGGTTTAGGTTCACATTTGACCTGGGTTTCAAACAACGGGTTCACATTTAACCTGAGGTTTAGGTTCACATTTGACCTGGGTTTCAAACAACGGGTTCACATTTGACCTGAGGTTTAGGTTCACATTTGACCTGGGTTTCCAAACTTTGGGTTCACATTTGACATGAGGTTTAGGTTCACATTTGACCTGGGTTTCAAAGAATGGGTTCACATTTGACCTAAGGTTTAGGTTCACATTTGACCTGGGTTTCAAACAACGGGTTCACATTTGACCTGAGGTTTAGGTTCACATTTGACCTGGTTTTCAAACTTTGGGTTCACATTTGACCGGAGTTTAGGTTCACATATGACCTGGTTTTCAAACTTTGGGTTCACATTTGACCTGAGTTTAGGTTCGCATTTGACCTGGGTTCAAACAATGGGTTCGCATTTGACCTGGTTTTCAAACAACGGGTTCACATTTGACCTGAGGTTTAGGTTCACATTGGTCCTGGGTTTCAAACAACGGGTTCACATTGGACCTGAGGTTTAGGTTCACATTTGACCAGGTTTTCAAACAACGGGTTCACATTTAACCTGAGGTTTAGGTTCACATTTGACCTGTGTTTCAAACAACGGGTTCACATTTAACCTGAGGTTTAGGTTCACATTTGACCTGGGTTTCAAACAACGGGTTCACATTTGACCTGAGGTTTAGGTTCACATTTGACCTGGTTTCAAACAACGGGTTCATATTTGACCTGAGGTTTATGTTCATATTTGACCTGGTTTCATACAACGGGTTCATATTTGACCGGAGGTTTAGGTTCATATTTGACCTGGTTTCAAGCAACGGGTTCACATTTTACCTGAGGTTTAGGTTCATATTTGACCTGCTTTCAAACAACGGGTTCACATTTGACCTGAGGTTTAGGTTCATATTTGACCTGGTTTCAAACAACGGGTTCACATTTGACCTGAGGTTTAGGTTCATATTTGACCTGGTTTCAAACAACAGGTTCATATTTGACCTGAGGTTTAGGTTCATCGTTGACCTGAAATAAACGATGCCAATGAATATTGGACTTTAGGTATCCATATGAGGAGATTAAGTATCAGATAAGTCGATACCAGGGTTGCAGGTTAGGCTTCCTGGGGAATACCAATTATGGTTTCAATAAGGTAGTATAGTACCAAAGATAGATAAGCTTCTCATAAGAGACTGCCACTTATTGCCATAGAAAAAAAAAACAAGCTTCTTCAAGAGATTGCTACTTGTTGTTGGGTATACATCCCAAAGAGATGTTGATACTGCTGGAGAAATAATTTTGTCTTCAATGAGGATCTGTAAAAGACTCTTCTGCGAGACACAGTGCAAAATAAATGCACGTTCAAACTAGGTTCAGTAACCTAAGCAGGGCCCAAAGTTCAGTCTAGGAACAAGCTAGAAAGGAGCGGTCATACCAGACTCCAACCATTTGATGAATGAGCTCAAATGGGGATTTATCTTATCCTTTTGTGGAAAAGATAACTGAACCAACCATCATCCAGGAGGATTGAACTCTGTGGGGAATTTAGGAAGGATGGGCACTTTATGCTTAGGGCTGACAACTCTATTGGAGAGAATAGACACCGAGCTCCAAGCCTCAACATCAATCTTGGGACAATTACCGATCACCAACATCGAAACATGTAATCTCCTCTTTCACAACAACAACAACTCAAGATGCATGAATGAATATGTGCATCATCACAATAATTCAACAACACAAATAGTATCACATCAAACCGCATAATTTCCTGTAAAACATCAACAAAATAGTTTCACATCAAAACCATACATCACAACCCACATGTCATCAAAACACCATAATCAAACAACTTGCAATTATGTTAGTAATTTACCACATTAAATTATCAACAACAGGAACTCAAGGTTTCGCTAAAAGGTTCACCACATCATCATGGAAACCACAAAGACATTACACCCATAATCCTAATTTAATCATCCTAACTCTCACTGCCACTATTTATTTCAGCATGTTAGCTTTTCAACACTTTGAACAACA
Organism: Lathyrus tuberosus; assembly: GCA_022829125.1. Lineage (NCBI taxonomy): Eukaryota > Viridiplantae > Streptophyta > Magnoliopsida > Fabales > Fabaceae > Lathyrus > Lathyrus tuberosus. The sequence goes on from JALAZF010000084.1 coordinate 4,802,001, forward strand.
TCTAAATCGGACTTATGGAATGAAAGTTATGACAAAAATCATCGCGATATGTCAACTAATTCGAAAACAGATTTTTCTCAAAATTATGTTGTGCAATTGATTGCGGCCAGTTTTTCCTCATGATTCCATCACACAAAATAATACCTTAAAACACCAAATTTTCATCAAAACTCAAGAACACACCAATGTAACAACAACACACCATTGCAATTCAATTCAATCATGTGAAAACAAAATTATCAGCATACAATTCATTAACAATCAATCAATATTCAATGACATCCATCAAAGTTTATCAAAATTCATCAAAACATCAATTAAGAGCAAACCATGTTGGAGGTTAAGGAAACCTTTCTACCCTTTCATGATTTAGCACCCATAGATGAATAGTTCTCCCCCCCCCCCCCCCCCCCCTTTACCTGATTACTCAAGCAAAGATGAAAGAATCCTTGAACTTTTCTTCTAAGCTCTTCTTCTCCTTCCTCTTGGCTTAGTCCTTTTTTCTCTCTTCCAAGCTTGTATTCACGTAATATTGCAAACTAACTTTTTCTCCGCTTCTCTCCTATTTCTAATCACCCTATTCCTCCTAATTATGTTTCCAATGTTATTTACTCAACTAATTAAATAAACTCTTATTATTTAATTACTAAGATAATCATAACTAATTATAACTTATTCCAACTAACATCTTCACCCCACATATTATAATAAAATAAAATTCACCAATTCACAATTAATTTCTGGATGAATCGATTAAATGACTAAATTGAAAATGGGTTGCTACAACTCTCCCCCACTTAAAGAATTTTCATCCTCGAAAATTAACTGAGGAAATTGAGTCGGATACGACTCTCTCATCTGTTCCTCATGATCCCAAGTAATACTCCCACCAGCTAGTCCTCCCCACACTACATTCACCAAGATAATCTCTTTACCACACAGCTGGTTCACTTCCCGATCCTCTCTCTGTATGAGTGATGTCCCAACAATCAGGTTATCTCTCACCTGCACATCATCAACTTGGACCACATTACTTGGATCCGAAGTGTATCTTCTCAATTGAGACACATGAAACACATCATGAAGATTAGCAAGTGAGGGCGGTAAATCAATTCAATAGACCACTTCTCCTACCCTCTGCAACATTTGGTATGGACGAACAAAATGCATAGTGAGCTTACGTGACTTCATAGCTCTACCAACACCAGTTACTGGAGTAACCCTCAAAAACACGTATCTCCCACTTGGAACTCAAGTGATTTCCTACTCTTCTCATGATAACTTTTCTGATGACTCTGTGATGTTTTCATCTTCTCTCGGATCATCTTGATCTTCTTAGACATTTTCTGAACAATTTCAGGTCCGAGCACAACACTCTCGCTTGACTCATACCAACACGAGGAGTCTTACACCTCTAACCATACAATTCCTCATACGGTACCATTCCAATGCTAGAATGAAAAATGTTATTGTAGGTAAACTCAATCAATGACGAGTAGTTATCCATAGCATTTCCTTGTTCTAGCACACAAGCCCTCAACATATCCTCCAAGGATTATATAGTCCTCTCCGTTTGCCCATCAGAGTGCGGGTGATAAGCGGGACTCAACTTCATCTTAGTACCCAAAGCCTCTTGTGAACTCTGCTAAAACCTCGACGTGAACCTCAGATCTCTATCTGACACAATACTATAAGGAATACCAAGCAAATTAAAAATCTTATCAATATACAACTCGGCTAACTTTTGTAAGGGACATCTGATTTTAATCAAAATAAAATGAGCTGATTTAGTCAGCCTATCCACAATCCCCCAAATGGAGTCATATCCCTTCGTCGTCTTAGGCAGATATGTCACAAATCCATAGAAATACTATATCATTTCCATTATGGAATGCTCAACGTTTGCATCAGACCCAACGACATCTGATGTTTAATCTTTGATTTTTGACAGATCAAACAAGCTTAGACAAACTCGGCTACCTTTTTCTTCATACCACGCCACCAAAATAATTTCTTCAAGTTTTGATACATCATAGTATCACCAGAATGAATACGTAACCCACTCATATGACCTTTTTCAAGAATACTCTTTTTAAGTTATGGTACATCTGAAATGTAAACTCTGTTTTCTGAACCTGATCACACCGTTCTCGTTGACTCTGAAGTCCTCACCCTCACCTAGATTAATCAACATTAACCGGTCAATCAATCATAAGTCGGTCTTATAGCCTTCTCTTATTTCTTCCAAAATGCCACTAGTCAACTTCAACATACTTAACTTAACACTGTTATGAGTCCCTTCACACACCAAACTCATATCTCTGAATTTCTTGATCAACTCTAATTCTCGTACCATAAGCATCGACATGTGTAAGGACTTTCTGCTCAACGCATCAGCTACCACGTTCGTTTAACCCGAATGGTAATTTAGACCAAAATCATAATCTTTTAGAAACTCGAGTCATCTCCTCTGCCTCATATTCAGTTCTTTCTGATTGAATAAATATTTCAAACTCTTGTGATCACCGAACACATCAAATCTGGAACCAAAAAGGCGATGTCTCCAAGTACAAACATCATAAATTCTAACTCTAAGTCATGTGTAGGATAATTCTTTTCAAGGATTTTCAATTGTCTAGAAGCATATGCTACCACCTGTTCATTCTACATCAGTACATCTCCTAGACCTATCTTCAAAGCATCACAATATACTACAAAAGATTCAACCAGATTCGGCAGAATCAAAACTGGAGCAATCACCAATTTCTTTTTTAGCTTTACAAAACTATCTTCACAAGTAACATCCCACACATAAGCTTGACCCTTTTGAGTCAACTGTGTCAAAGGCATTGCCAACTTCGAAAAACCTTCTATGAACCTATGATAATATCCAACTAACCCAAGGAAACTTCTAATCTCAGTAATAGACTTCAGAGTCTCCCACTGCAACACAATATCAACCTTTAATGGATCAACAACAATACCGCCACTAGAAATCATGTGCCCTAGAAAACTCACTTTCTCTAACCAAAAATAACACTTGGATAACTTGACATATAACTTGTTATCTTATAACGTTTGCAACGCCACCTTCAGATGTTCCTTATGCTCTTCATCAGATTTTGAATATATGAGGATATCATCGATAATCACCACAACAAACTGATCTAAGTACGGATCGAAAATTATGTTCATGTACTCCATGAAAACTCCAGGCGCATTAAACACTCCAAACCATATTACATAATATTCATAGTGACCATATCTCATTTTGAATGCAGTCTTCAGAATATCTTTTGGTTTTACTCGAATCTGATGGTAACTCGGCCGCAAATCAATCTTACTGAAGAAGCAAGCACCTATTAACTTAGCCATTAAATAATTAGTTCTCGGAAGCAGATACTTGTTCTTGATAGTGACTTTATTCATCCATCGGTAGACAACACACGAACTCATACTACTTTCCTTCTTCTTTACCAACAACACTGGTGCACCCCACGGTGAGACACTAGGCCAAATAAACTTCTTCTCGAATAAGTCTTCTAGTTGCTTCTTCAACTCAGCTCTGCAGCAGACATCCGATATGAAGCTATTGACACCAGACCCATACTTAGTGTCAAATCTATAACAAACTCAACTTCACGCTATGGCAGCAAATCGCAAACATCCACACAAAAATATCAAGAAACTCACAACACAGGCATATCACTAGCCACAACATCTCCATCCCCTCTCAAGGAAGGGAACACCACGAGCACCTGATCATCTTCCTGCAAGGACATCTTGATGAGTTCTAAATTGTTGTGAATTTGAGTGTGAATAAATAGCACTCATCGGCTTAATTCGTTTGCTTTTCATCAATAAACCTCAACTTTAGTGTACAGTTGATGTTTATGTTATAGTGTATATATTGCATCATCGTGTAAATATCATTGAGTTTGATTGTTTTTATCTCATTTTTTTTAGGTATTCAAGCAATTGTATTTTGTCTTATAAATCATTTAATAAGTTTTCCAACGTTTCTGACAGTGCGTAAATTGGAGTTACGGTTCTCAAGTTATGGTCGAAACAAGAGCTGATTTTTCTCATATTTGTCATACTCGCTAGGCGAGCTCTAGGTCACCGGGCGACCCAAGGGCGACGCAGTGGGATGGAAAAGCACTGTAGAGGCATTAGCAAAGGCTGCCATGGTCACCGGGCGAGCCCTAAGTCGCTGGGCGACGGTGGGATTTCAATTTTGCTTATAAATTCATTTTTACAACATTTTTAGGTATGGTTTTTGGGTTTTTTTCTCCCAACTCCATCACCATCATTCTTTTGTATAAAGAAGCTTAGAAACAACATTAGAGGTTGCATAGTGATGATCCGGAGTTGGATTTGCATCACTTTGTTGGACACAGCGAGAGATTCTTCTTCATCTTTCTTTTTCTCTTTGTACCTTTCTTGTTGAGGTTTTGTATGTAAGTTTACTTTGATAGTATGTATATTTATTGACCATGGCGTTGTAAACGATCTATTTTATGAATCTATATCAATGTCATCTTTGTTTACTTGCTTTATGTTTGGATTTGAACTGTTACCGATATATACTCTTCAGATCCGAAACTAGGATGAACATCTGTCAGATTCTAAACTCTAATATAGATTTAGATCTAACATTCATGTGGGTATTGATTCGTAATGCTTCATGTTGTTTAGTTGTATGATACATCACCGATGAGACAATATGGTTGAACTCTCGACGGAAGTTTAGACATGAACACGGTTGTGAGCGATACATGTTGATATTGACGAGTGATTTAGGTTGTGTACAACCGATTGATAGATTTGGGTATTAGATAGGTGAATGAATGTCATTCCAGACGAGTTCTCTACTGTACTTTATTTACTTGTTCATATGTTTTACTTTTCGCTTTTTACTCTTTTAAACCATTAAAACCAAGCTTAGAAACGTAGAGATTGTTGAACAACATTTGATCCCTCGCACCGATCCCTATGGAGACGACAAAACCGGATACTCACATAACTTTTACATGTCGCTTTACCGCAAAAAAAAAGTAGCAAATAAATTGCACTAATAAGTTATGTGAAATGGTGTAATAATTTGGAAAATAGAAAAAGGTGAAGGAAATTTGTGAATGCTTGAAAATTTGAGAAATAATCACTCTCATTTGATTAGGTAAGTTTTTGTTTCATTGACCTTGAGAAATTGACCCTTCTTTGTTAGCCAAGCCACATTACAACCCTTTAAAGCCCTTGTGATTTTTACTTTATACTTTCAATAAGAGTTTTTTTTAGATGAATGCATAATTTGAATTAATGTTTGCAAGATTGTTGGGTGTGAGTTCAACCCCTCATGTTTGTTTTTCATCCCTTGATGATGTTATGCGTTAGGTGTGATTTGTCCTTGAGCATATGTATTGCTTTAGAATTTTCGACTTGTGTTTTGTGCTTAGACTTGGGTCATAGTCATGGTATCATTGTACTTTAGTGTTAAGTATTACTTTGCGTGTACTTTTGATATTTGAACCATACTTTTGTTCCCATTTGTAAATACTTGTTGATCATGATTCTTGGCAATTGCTTTTGTTTCTTTAGGTTGATTGATTCTTGTTTGAGAACAAAAAGGTCTTAGTTGGGGAAATTTTGATGAGTGCTAAATTTTTGTGAATTTGAGTGTGAATAATTAGCACTCATCGGCTTAATTCATTTGCTTTTCTTCAATAAACCTCAACTTTAGTGTATAGTTAGTATAATGTATGTTATAATGGATATATTGCATTATCATGTAAATATCATTGATTTTGATTGTTTTTATCTCATCTTTTTTAGGTATTCAAGCAATGATATTTAGTCATTCTCTTATATAGAATTGAATAAAATTTCCAACGTTTCTGACCGTGCGTAAATCGGAGTTACGGTTCTCAATTTATGGTCGAAACAATAGCTTATTTTTCTCATATATGTCATGGTCGTCGGGCGAGCTCTTGGTCGCCAGGCAAGGCAGGGGCGAACTAGAGGCGTGGAAAAGCACTGTAGTGGCTGTAGAAAAGGTTTCCATGGTCGTCGGGCGAGCCCTAGGTCACTGGGCAACATCGGGATTTCAATTTTGCTTATAAATTCATTTTTACAACATTTTTAGGTATGATTTTGGGATTTTTTTGCTCCCAACTCCATCACCACCATTATTTTGTGTAGAGTAGCTTAGAAACAACATTAGAGGTTGCATATCGATGATCCAGAGTTGGAATTGTGTCACTTTGTTGGACACGATGAGAGATTCTTCTTCATCTTCCTTCTTCTCTTTGTACCTTTCTTGTTGGGGTTTTGCATTTAAGTTTACTTTTATAGTATTTATATTTATTGATCATGGCGTTGTATACGATTTATTTTATGAATCTATATCGATTTCATCTTTGTTTGCTTGCTTTATGTTTGGATTTGAACTATAACAGACATATACTCTTCAGATCCGAAACTAGGATGAACATATGTTAGATTCTAAACTCTAGACATAGATTTAGATGTAACATCCGTATGGGTATCGATTATTAATGCTCAATGTTGTGTAGTTGCGTGAGACATCATCGATGAGACAATATGGTTGAACTCTCAATGGAAGTTTATACATGAACTCTATTGTGAGCAATATGTGATGATATTGACGAGTGATTTAGGTTGTGTACAACTGATTGGTAGATTTGTGTATTAGATAGGTGAATGAACGTGATTCTTGACGAGTTCTTTATCGTACTTTATTTATTTGTTCAAGTGATAAAGCAGCAAGAAGAAAAAGATTTGGAAGAATTCCCTCTGGGTTTTATCGTCTCCACAAGGATCAATGTGGGGAAAGAATGCCATTCAACGGTTTCTACGTCTCTAAATGGGTGCGGAAAGTAAAAGATATTTACAAGTAAATAAAGTACGGGAAATAACTCTTTAGGAATTGTATTTCTTTTCACCCATCAAATACTAAAAAATCCACCGATCAGTTGTACGCAACTTAAATCACTCATCAATATCATCATGTATCGCTCACATCAGTGTCCATCTCTGCGACACCGACGAGAGTTCAACCGTCTTATCCAATCGACGATATCTCAGTCAATCTAACAATATGGAGAATTAAGAATCGATACCCAAGTGAATGTTAAACCTAAATCTATGTCTACAGTTTAGAATCTAACAGATGTACATCTTAGATCAAGTTTGAATCATTCATGTCTGCAACAATGCAAACCCATTAAGATAAATATTGAAATCAAAGATAACATCGATAAATTTTTGTTAAAAAGATTTTATACAACGATCAATAAATATACATACAATCAAGGTAAACTAACATACAAAATCCCAATAAATAGAAAATACAAAGAGAAGATCGAAACTGAACAGGTAACACATGCGGTGTCTGGACGATTATCACTGTCGCTCCCGAGGATTTGCATCTGTGGTACAAACGCGAAAGTGGCGCGGAAAACAGAGTCACCAGCAATGTGTATTTATCCCAAGAGAGGGAAAGGAAACACTGCGTAAACCTGAGGGAAGAGGAAAGAGCATGGTCTTACGACCAAGAGAAACGGGTAAAGGAGTCGGTTACGCGAAGGGAAGGTGTTAGCACCCCACACGTCCATCGTACCCGATGGGATCCACGCTTGTTGTCTCGATCAAAGGGTGATGTCATCTGGAGCTTCACTGCTACTGGAAAGGAGAAGAAACAGGAACGGAAAGGAACGAAGAAACGAGGAAGAAAAGAGAGAAAAAAAAGAAATGACTCGACAGGACATCGCTCGTCCTATGCCTACGTATTCCCTCGTGCAATGGGAAAGTCAGAGTCAACGTAGTTCGGACACGAACCAAGGGGGGAGGTTGCTCGCCAAGACATCGTCATCTTGTGCCTACGTATCCTCAATCGGACGAGAAAGAGGAAATCAGAGCAGTCGTAGTTCGACCTAACGAGGTCGGTTAGTGTTTTTTATGAGCGACGTTAGATTCGCGTCCGGCAGTTAGGGTCGATGCCTGTTTGCGGCGAGACGGAAGTAACGTGCCCTTTTCTGAAAAAGATTTGAACTGAACGATCCCGAGGGATGAAAAAGGTTTGAGTTTGTTTTTGTATTTTTTAGACAGAAGTGGATTGAAGTTAGTTCGTAACTTACATTGCACTAAAGTCTACCATGCGGGAACGAGTGAATCGCATGGTCGCCCCCAAATGGGACGTATGCTAAACACTCTAGAAGAGGAGGGGAGACCCCTCGTTCTTCATTTCCTACACTTAAGGCTCGAGCGCAATATTCTTTATATTTATTAAGTGTTTTAGAAGTGTTATGAGATGAGAAGAGAAGACTCAAAAGATAACACTAAGGGGAAACTAAATGTTCCTAATGTTATCATGCAAAGGTGGCCCTATAGTTGAGGTTGAAAGGGGAGCTTCTACCTAAGTTAGCATGCAAAGGGAAACCTAATGCTAATCCTACTCCAAGCTTAATTAAAAATTAAGTTGGACTAGGTAGCTCTAAGGGAGTGAATCCAAGACTTAAACAAGTCTTGAGATTCAAGGGAAGAGAAAGAGTGAAGGAGACGAAGGAGGAAAAGAAGCGAATAAATAAAAATAGCAGCTACCACAACGCCCCTACACCAAAACAGCGGTAAAAAGCAGCACACTAGCAAGACAGCTTACAACAGCATATAATTCAGCACAAGAAAGGGTGGGCTCGAAAAAGAAAGACCAAGCCGAAGGTGGGCTTTCAAAGAAAGACTATGCCGAAGGTAGACTCTCCTGGGGAGAACAAGATAACAGCGGGTGCGAGGACGGCCGAAGGCGAACTCGAGAAAAGAGAATGACCAAGCCGAAGGTGGACTTTCAAAGAAAGACTAAGCCGAAGGTAGACTTTCAAACAATAATATGTAGAATCGACAGTTCCATAAAGATGACTCCGCCAGGGAAAAGATAAATCTAAACAGACAACTCTGCGGGGGAGTATAGGAAAAACCAACAAGAAGGACGAATCCACTGGTTGCGGTGCAATATTAACCAACATCTTCTGAATTATGTTACTTTCTGCTGGGGAAAGAAACTGGTAAAGGATGTCAAACCTGGCTTATGCTTCGAATGCATATATTTAAATTTTTCTATGGCGTAATGCTCCATACGAAATGGAAATGCTACGCGTTTGGGAGGATGCCATACAAAAATTCTTATGCAATACAAAAGAGGCGTCTCAGCAAAATAAATGCTGAAGACCAAGGCAGCTCCACCGGAGACGACAAACTAAATTGTCCTCTGAAATAAAAGACCCTGCTGAGAAAGACTTCACTCTGCTGAGGAAGATCCTGATCACAAACTCTGTTGGAGATGAAAACTCCGAGAGAAAATCCACTCTATTGGAGATGGATAAAAATGAACATTGAAGATGGAACCCAAAGAGAAATTCTCTCCGCTGGGGATTACCAATGACTTTCACCTGGATCTGAAAGAATGCCAATAACAATTGGACTTAAAACCGGTTGGGGATTTCAACTGCTGTTGAACAAACCACTGTGACAATCACCATCAAACTTAGCTTGGGGAGACAAGTCAGTAATTCCAAACCTTCCTGGGGATATTACCGAACTCAACCTGCTGTTGGGAGATGCCCTTACTTTTACCCTGCCGGGGAATATTAGTACTTTTACCCTGCTGGGGAGTACCAGTCATGACCAGCAAACCTGCTTGAGGAACCGTAGATGCTGACATCTACCCTGCTAGAGGATAACATCAAGCTTACTCATCTGAGGGGATTAACTCATACCGTTGCTGGTGAGAAAAACTTTTCTTGACTAGCTGAGTGCTCAGACCCTGTGGGGAAAATAACATCTTTGTCCAAAGAAGATTATTCTATAAGTCTCCTGCTGGGGATGCAACAACATCAACTTCTGACTACTTGCCGAGAGAGTAATAAAACAACCACAACTCTAGCTGGGGAAATAATCCTCTGCACTCTACTGAGGAAGATAATCCTTGACACTCTGGTTGGGGAAAGTAACAACTTGCTGAGGAGGATGAACTTTTCAACGTCGAGGAGAATAGCTCTACTGGGGAAGGACGAACCTGTTACCCTGCAAACATAATCAACAGAAAGTTCTATGTGCAAAAGGCTACTCCTATTACCACTACAACGACCGTTGCCTAAGCAATTTCCACTGTTTCTGATATGCTTCGCAAAGCTTAACATTTCCGCATGCAATGTTTTATCAAAATATCGGACGTTTTCACAATCAAAACAGCAAAAGTAAAAACACAAATGGAAATCTTTTGAGTGAAATGAAAATTTTATTGAATGAATTTGGCCTGTGAATAGGCATTTACATTTGGAAGCAATTCCTGAAAAGAGGTAATTGCACAAAAGAAAAGAAAAGGAAATACACATGTAAGCAATGTGGGGAACAGAAAACCACCATGATTCAATTCAGCTATGACCCAATATGCCTCGCTTATCCGCAGATGTTTTGGCCTTCGAAAAGACTGACTGGATTGATTCCTTTCCTTTGAAAACTCCAAGTATCAAAAGTGTTCACAGATCAAACGCAGCCCGTAGCCGTTTACTTTTAAATCCCTAACTTTTGCCTGGATCGCCCTTTTCGGGTTTTCAATCCACCGGGATACCCTTTTTTGTCAAAGTTGCCTTTTCAGGTTTTCAACTTTGCGGGTTTATTTTTTCTTTTTATCCCTAACTTTTGCCCGAACCCTTTCTTTTTATGGTTCGCCGGGATGCCCCTTTTTTTTCCTGGACTTTCTTTTTGTGTCCAGCGGGTCTTTTTTATGCAAAGTATTTTTTGACTACGTCTGCGTTCACAGGGGCCGTAAAATCTTCGCCATCCATAGTTGAGAGTAATAAGGCTCCACCAGAGAAAACCTGTCTTACTACATATGGCCCTTCGTAGTTTGGAGTCCATTTGCCCCTGTGATCTGTTTGAGGAGGAAGGACCCTTTTCAAAACCAATTCACCAGCCTGAAAGCACTGAGGACGCACTTTCTGATCAAAGGCTTTCTTCATCCTGCTCTGATACAACCGACCATGTGCAATGGCTGCCAATCTCTTTTCTTCAATAAGGTTCAGCTGATTCAGTCTGGAACGCACCCACTCAGCTTCATCAAGCTTCACGTCTGCCAGGATTCTTAAAGAAGGAATCTCAACCTCTAATGGCAGAACTGCTTCCATACCATATACCAATGAGAAAGGAGTTGCCCCAGTCGATGTGCGTACCGACGTACGATAACCATGCAAAGCATAAGGCAACATCTCATGCCAGTCTTTATAGGTCACTACCATTTTCTGCACAATCTTCTTGATGTTCTTATTCGCTGCTTCAACGGCCCCATTCATCTTCGGACGATAGGGAGAAGAATTGTGATGTTTAATCTTAAAGCTCTGACATAGCTCCTTCATTATCTTGTTATTCAAATTTGAACCATTATTAGTAATGATTCTCTCCGGGACTCCATACCAGCAGATGATGTCCTTCTTGATAAATCTGGCTACCACTTGTCTGGTGACGTTGGCGAACGAATCTGCCTCCACCCACTTCGTGAAATAATCGATGGCAACCAAAATGAAACGATGCCCATTAGAAGCAGTCGGCTCAATCTTTCCGATCATATCAATGCCCCACATGGCCAAGGGCCAAGGTGATGACAACACATTCAGAGGAGTAGGCGGCACATGCACCTTATCTGCATAAATTTGGAATTTATGACATTTCCGGGCGTATTTGACACAATCCGATTCCATAGTCATCCAATAATACCCCACTCTCAGTAGTTTTCTGGCCATAGTATGCCCATTGGCATGAGTACCGAAAGATCCTTCATAAACTTCCTCCATTAACAGGTTTACCTCGTGCTCATCAACACAACGTAGCAAGACCATGTCAAAATTCCTTTTGTATAACACATCATCTTTTGTCAGAAAGAAATTTCCCGCCAACCTCCTCAGAGTTTTCTTGTCTTTGGTGGATGCACCTTCTGGATACTCTTGACTCTTCAGAAAAACCTTAATATCATGATACCAAGGTTTGCCATCTGACACATCTTTAATTGCAAACACAAAAGCTGGCCTATCCAAGCGCATGATTCTGATCGAAGGAGTTTCATTCCAACGATTCACATGATACATCGAAGACAACGTCGCCAATGCATCGGCCATCTGATTCTCCAACCGGGGTATATGATGGAAGTCAATTCTGTTAAAGAACGGTAACAACCTTCTAGCATAGTTGTTATAAGGCACCAAGTTCGCTTGACGAGTTTCCCATTCACCCGTAATCTGATTAACTACCAACGCGAAATCACCATAAACATCAAGGTTCTTGATTCTCAAATCAATCGCTTCTTCTAACCCCATAATACATACTTCATACTCCGCCTCGTTGTTGGTGCATATGAACGCTAATCAGGCAGTGAAAGGTATATGAGAACCTTTTGGAGTTGTAATGACTGCCCCGATTCCGTTACCGTATGAATTAACTGCCCCATCAAAGACCAGCTTCCATTGGGACCCAATCTCTGGCCCTTCGTCAGGTAGAGGCTCTTCACAGTCTTTCATCTTCAGATACATAATGTGCTCATCAGGAAATTCAAACTTCATTGGTTGATAATCCTCAATTGGTTGTTCAGCGAGATATTCTGACAAAACACTTCCCTTGATGGCTTTTTAGGAAACATATTGAATATCGTATTCCGTCAGAACCATCTGCCAATGGGTTATTCTTCCAGAAAGCGCCTGCTTCTCAAACACATATTTGATCGGATCCATCTTCAAAATCAAGAGGGTTGTGTGGTTTAACATATACTGCCTCAAATGCTTAACTGCCCAAGCGAGTGCACAACATGTTTTCTCCAGCATTGAGTACCTCGATTCACAATCAGTAAACTTCTTACTCAGGTAGTAGATGGTATGCTCTTTTCTACCTGACTCGTCGTGTTGACCAAGCACACACCCCATTAAGTTCTCAAGAACCGTAAGATACATAATCAATGGCCTTCCTGGCACTGGCGGCATAAGGACCGGAGGTTCCTGCAAATATTCTTTTATTTTTTCGAACGCCTTTTGACAATTCTCGTTCCACCTAACCTCTTGATCTTTTCTTAGCAACTTGAATATCGGTTCACACGTGGCTATAAGATGAGAGATGAATCTAGCAATGTAGTTCAACCTCCCTAAGAAACCACGAACCTCCTTTTCTGTTCTTGGTTCAGGCATTTCTTGAATGGCTTTTACTTTAGCAGGGTCAACCTCGATACCTTTTTCACTGACAATAAAACCCAACAACTTTCCAGATCTCACCCCGAAGGTGCACTTGTTCTTCCTCCGTCTGTGACTTCACAATCATGTCATCAACATAGACCTAGATCTCTTTGTGAATCATATCATGAAAGAGAGTCACCATCGCCCGCTGATATGTTGCCCCAGTATTTTTCAATCCAAAGGGCATCACCTTGTAATAGAATGTTCCCCACAGTGTTATGAACGTCGTTTTCTCCATGTCCTCTGGGGCCATCTTGATTTGGTTATACCCAGAGAAGCCATCCATGAAGGAAAACACAGAATACTGAGCAGTGTTGTCCACTAACACATCAATGTGAGGAAGCGGGAAGTCGTCTTTTGGGCTTGCTCTATTCAGATCTATGTAATCAACACACATCCTGACCTTTCCGTCTTTCTTAGGTACAAGTACAATATTAGCAACCCATGGAGGATAATTCGTTACAGCAAGAAACCTAGCATCTAACTGTTTCTGAACCTCTTCTTTAATCTTGACGGACATTTCCGGTTTCGTCCTTCTCAGCTTCTGCTTAACCGGAGCACATCCTTCTTTGAGCGGCAGCCGGTGTACCACGATGTCAGTGTCGAGCCCAGGCATGTCTTGGTAAGACCAGGCGAAGATATCCATATACTCTCGGAGCATTTCAACCAATCTTCCCTTGACAGTGTCTTCCAAAGCAGCCCCTATCCGTACCTCTTTCTTTGCGTCCTCGGTTCCCAAGTTAACAACCTCAATTTCCTCCTGATGAGGCAGAATGACCTTTTCCTCCTATTTTAACAGCCTGGCTAATTCCTCTGGTAGGGAACAATCTTCATCAGTCCCTTCTTCAGCCTAATATATGGGATTATCGAAGTCGTATTGGGCCATAGCTGAATCATGAGGGGTGGAATCTGAATAAGAAAACCTACATGATTGATGATATATGTTTATTATGGATGCATCAAACAAAAACACATTGCCATTTTGCCGTGGTTTTAATGCAAAAACAAAAACAGAAAAACAGGGATCTAAACATTTGAATGCGAAAACGTCCTTTATTAATGATAAAGAAAAAGCATACAAAAACATTCAAGCCCTACAAACAAGAATCACTACGTCTTGGGCAGAACGTAGGATTAACAGAGATGACAAACAGAAGCAATTACTCTGGTCCGGTCACTTGAATGACTCTCTCCGACGACCAGTTGAGAAGGCTTTGACCTGGGACACATGGGTGGATCCAACTATCCATATCACAATCACTATCCCCATCCTCCTCAATCGCATTGACTCTGTCAAAGAAAACACCGACACTGGTGAAACGGACTGGACCATAGAACTTGGGAGGCTCTTCAGGACGTCTGGGTGGCTTATATCCCAGTCCATGAGTATTTCGCTTTTCCTGGACATCAATAATCTGACCCCACTTTTGTGAACCGCCGGCTTCAACCACGGCCCGAGCATCTTTGAAAGAAGACATTGAAATCTCCGGCTGGTATACCACTGTAGGCTGAACCACTTTAGATTGGCTACCTTCCTCGAGAGGCTTCCCAGTGATCTTCACTGCTTCGAAACCCTGACACAGAGTTTCATGTATTTCACCATCTACCTCCACATACTTGAAAGTAGATAGCTGACTTATCATAATATCCTCTTCTCCACAAACCGTCGCCACATGCCCGTCTACCATATACTTTAACTTCTGATGCAATGTAGACGTCACAGCCCCAGCACTGTGAATCCATTGGCGACCCAGCAGACAGCTGCAGGCAGGTTGGATGTCCATGATATAGAAGGTAGCATCGAAAACTTCCGGCCCAACCTTAATTGGTAGCACAATCTCACCGAAAACAGACCTCTTCGATCCGTCGAAAGCGCGCACCACCAAATCACTAGGTGTGCATATCAACCCTCGGGTATTCAGCTTCATCAAGGCTTTCTTAGGCAGAACATTCAAAGAGGACCCAGTATCCACAAGCACATGAGACATCAACGATCCGCGACATTCAACAGAAATATGCAAGGCATTGTTATGATTTCTCCCAGCTGGAGTCAAGTCAACATCAGTAAAACCCAGACCATTGCCTGCATTGACATGGGCCACTACCCCCTCCAACTGATTAACAGAGATCTCTTGAGGTACGTAACCAGCATTCAGTACTTTCAGTAATGTATTTCGGTGTGCCTCAGAACACAATAACAGGGACAAGATAGAGATCTTGGACGGAGTCTGATGCAACTGATCAACAATCTTGTAATCGCTCTTCCTGATTAATCTCATAAATTCTTCTACATTCTCGGAGAAAGAATTAACAATCAGCCTCGCCGTGGAGTCATTCACTACTGGTGGTTGCACAGAATTACCTACAACATGCTTCCCTTTATCTCGTCCAGAACTACCAGCTTGATCATTTGAAGGGATAAAGACCCTACCACTTCTCGTGATAGCCCCTGCCTCAATACTGCTTTCAACACAAGAGTTCACTATAGAATTTCCCACCAGTTCTTGTTTCCGTCTGTTGACAAACACTTCGGCTCCGTAGTTCCAAGGAATGGCCTTGGTACTCTCATATGGCACGGGTTCGGGAGCTGTAATAATAACCGGTGCTGGTCTTACCGGCCCTGAAATAGTGATTGTTTTGAAAGGGATAGTAATAGTAGCAACCTCATTTTTCCTGCTGACGACTTCTTTTTATTGGTCACATCGGTCAAACTGCAACCGACCTTCATCTATCAACCTTTGAATTCCTGATTTCAATAAACCACACCCATTCACTTGCAACATACACTCTAAATAATTCTCATCACATCCGGGGGACACCCCACCCCTCAATAACCTCTCCATTACCACCATCAAAGGAGTCCTTAATTCATTAACATCCGTAACCAAATTCAAATATTCATTTTCCTCTAACACAGCGTTAACCCTTGGTCCACCATGGTTCGGTATTGGATTTTGGATGACATTTGGCCCATCATTTGAAAAGTTAATGGCCTTTGAATCCACCAAGTCTTGGACTGCGTGCTTAAAAACTTTGCAGTCTTCAATATAGTGTCCGGGTGCCCCAGAATGAAAGTCACAGTGGGCATTAGGATTATAACCCAGAGGTGGATTATCGGTGGGAGGAGCTAGAGTCCTTTTCTGGATTAACTGCAACTGTAGCAAATGCTGAAACAACTGTGAATACGATAGAGGTGGAGTATCAAAATGTCGGTTCTGCTTAGGCCTTGGCTAATACTGACGCGGAGCCTAATTTTGCTGCTGCTAAGGTGGAAGCGCTGCAGGAATTGTCACTGAAGCCACCTGTTGGTTATAACCCTGATGCTACTTTCCTTTACCTCGGTGAGATGACACAGAATTTGTTTCCTCCTTCTTCTTATAATTAGCATAGGGTTTCTTCCCTTGACCAGAAGATGACCCATCACTACCTGCTACCTTCCCCGCTTTGATTCCACTCTCTAACATTTCCCCGACCATGATTAAATCAGCAAACTTGCCTGACGCGCAAGGTAATAGTTTCTCATAATAAAGTCCCGACAAAGTATCCATAAACAAATTCAGCATTTCCTTTTCCAACATGGGCGGCTGCACCCTTGCCGCCAGTTCACGCCATCTCTGCGCATATTCTTTGAAGCTTTCATTATTCTTTTGAGACATATTCTGTAACTGGGTCCTGTTAGGAGCCATATCAGTATTATATTGGTAGTGCTTAATAAAGGCCTCGACCAACTCTCTCCAATTACGGACATGGCATCTCTCTAGTTGCATATACCATTCCAAGGATGCCCCAGACAGGCTGTCCTGGAAAAAATGCATCAGTAATTTCTCATCTTTAGAATACGCGGCCATCTTCCTCGCGTATGCCCTGACATGCGTCTTGGGACAGGTGGTACCATTGTACTTCGCAAAAGTGGGCACCTGAAATTTGTGCGGAATTACAACTCCGGGAACCAGCCCCAAATCCTCCAGATCCATTCCTACAGAATTCTGATTCACCACTCCCCTTAGTTGTTCTTCAATGAGTCTGAAACTTTGATCATTGTCGGCCTGAGGACCAGCATCCCCGCCCGGCATGGAGAAAACTTCATCTTGTTGGTCTTCGAAACGAAGACCCTGAACAACACAAACACTTCCTCCTCCCACAACAGAAGGAATCACAAGCTGCTCTCCTCCGCCCGGAGGGATCACAACACCAGGAATGGGGATCTCCACGCCCATAGGACCTCCCTGAGCACCGTTACCAACAATGCCATTATAGACTCCACCATGAAGAACCCCGTCTTCATCCACCCTTGCCACTAAGGGTTGGACCAAAGTCCTCAATTGCTCTTGCCCTTGGGCAACACCTTGCATCAGCTCCATGAATTGGTCTATACGGGCCTGCATGGCGGCCATATCAGCCTGCATCTTCTCCATAATTCTCTTCTGATTTGATCTAGTAGAATACCGGTGAAACAGCTAGTTATCAATCCTGCCTGCAACCAAATAAAGGTTAGAACAATCCGGAACGAGCACCTGCGATGCAAAAATGAATATGATTATGCATATGCAAATGAGCATGTTTGAATATTTGTAGGGCGATCCACCCCTTGATTCCGGTTTAAAGACGAGATAGGATGAAACTGCTGCTCATATAAAAATCAGAGAAAAATCACCGTCAGAGGTTACAACCCATGATAACAATAATAAGTCTGAAAACAAAAGAAGCAAAGATCCCAGCCAACAATTCTGGTGGTGACCCGAGATACAGAGAAAAACAAAGTATAGAGTATCACCCACTGCCTGAGCTAGAACCTTCACCCCTAGGCCTCTTCACTTCAGCTCGTATCTTCAGCTCTGCTATGGTCGCTATGGCCTCATTCAATCGCTCCTCAACTGCGTGTCTCTGGAACGTCCCTGATAAGACCTCCTCGTCTTTCTTCTTGAGCTTCGTCTTCAAACTCTCGATCTGATCTAGGAATTTATCCTCTTTCTGCTTGTTGGCTGTTATTGCAGTATCTCGGTAAGCGTTGAACTTGTGGATTTTTTACCAAGCCCTGGCTAGGTCTTCCTTCTTGGATTTGAGAATCCTGCTAACACCTTTCAGAGCTTGTCCTACCTTTTGTCTGGCTCTGACTTCTTCAGCTAGCTCTTTTTCTTTCTTAGCGAGCAATTCTGTTTTCAACTTAGCGACATGAACAACTTCACCTCGCTCATGTTTCAACTGGTAGATTTCTCTTTGCAACTCACCGTTCTCCTCTCGAAGCTTCTCCTTTTCAGTTCACAGTTTGTTATACTTCTCTATCTCAATTGTGGTTGGAGATTCAATCAGCAGGGGGTAAGATGGAGGTTCTCTGCAGAACGGTAGAAGTACACTCTCTACTCTCCTCTGAATCCAGTCCTCATATGCAGGGAAGGCTTTGTTGTTACACTTTCCAAAAGAAGTCTTTCCCCTCTTGTGGCGATCTCCCCAAGTATTTGCAGCTTCTTTTAATACTTCCAGATCGGCTTCTCCACTCACATATAGAGACTCTTGAACATCTTGGTCCTTTGGCGGCTCCTTCAAAGCATACCCAAATTACCTAACAGCAAGAATAGGGTTATAATTAATTCCCCATTTTCTTCCTATTAAAGGTACGTTTGGGTAACCTCCACAACTAATTAGGATCTCTTGGCCCAACAAATCACGATTGATCCAAATCAAGTTGCCAACCCTTAATCCCATTAATCTCCTCGACCAATCCAATGCTTTTTTGGTGTCTACGAAGGCCCCAGATTTGGGAAGGCGATCGGCAAACCACTTGTAGAGAACTGGAGCACAAAAGTAAAGAGGTCCTCCTCTCCTCTTCTCATTCTTATAGTGCATCGAATAGTACAGATCCCCAAGCAAGGTAGGCACCGAATTCTTCGTGGTGAATATTCGGATAGCGTGCACGTCTACAAAATCTTTCACATTAGGGAACAACTCCGTTCCATAAACACACATAGCCAGAATTGGATTGAACACCGACCAACACTTAGCCTTAGCACAAATAGCAGCCTACTCGATCAAAAACTTCGTTTGAAAGCCTTTATAACCTCCTTTACTCGCAACATTCTTCTTCAGCAAAGACTGGTCCAAACATAACGCAGCAGCAACCTTTTCCAGATCGGGAAACTCCTTAGAAGGATAGAAGGGAACTTCTTCCTTGACAGAAACATCCAAAATGAGAGCATACTCTTCCAACGTCGGAGCTACAAGATAATCTGCAAATAGAAAACACCGCAGGTGAAGGTCATAGAACTGCGCCAGAGTGTGCAGAGCCCTGAATTCATAGTTGGTAACGTCTCGGGCGAAATTCAAAATCCTCCCATATTCTCTTCTAAAGTCTGCCAATACCCCGGGTTTTGCCATAGCCGAGATCTTGTGCACAACATCTAAATGAAGCTCCGGGAACTTGTACAGGATGATATTCTTTCTCTCTTCAGTGCCAGTATTCATCATGAACACTCTTCGGACAACCGGAATCAAAGTTAGGATGTAACCCTACAAATGAACAAACATGTTAAAATGCCAAATGATGATGAAAATGTAAACATGGGATCAAGGTATCCATGATGCTCAAAACTATTGTTGTTCTACTGACTGAATAAACCCCAAAATATCAGAAACCCAGAATTCCAGAATAACGGCCCATTCAAACTGCCAGAAAAATCAGGATAATAACAGTACACTGATGAGACATCCAGAAAACCAAGTAGGTTGAAGGCCAAAGTCACCTGTAAACCTGCAAACACCCATCCCCTCTCACATGTGGGTTCTAGAAAATGGGATCCTCAGTCTCGGATTCTCGATTTGAGAAGCAATAGTACATTCATCCCTCGGGGTACAATACTATCGCCAAACAAAGAGGTCGTCCACTGATTCCCCCAAAAATAAGGTCATCCTATAGTAAGTTCCCAGCTTTGGGTCCTTGGATCGACAAGTGTAATGGGTTTGCCATTTCTAGATTGCCATTATCACATGCCGGGAGGAGAGGCGTTGCTGAGTCCTCGGGAGACGGTCGCCAGAGTCGAGAGTTTTCCAGGTTATATTCCACCGTCTGCCCCAAATGCGCATGATAGAATATTACCAAGGAAACCTCGTCTGGATGTGGAGTTTTCATGTATACTAAGTCTGGCCAAATGCCAAAGAAGGCACACTACTTTCCACGCTAATCATAGGTGTATGCTCAAGCCTGGGTATTGGGTTTTTCTCTCATGAATCCAACCCACCCTACAAACAGAAAATCCAGTAGCAGAACAATACAGCAATAATGAAATGCAATGCTATAAATGCGGTAAATATAGTAAAACAGTAATATACAGTAATATACAACAAAATAAAGCACAACAGACAAACACCCAATGAAATAAAACAAACAAGCGCTAGGATTGACTTGCAAAAGGGGATGGACCAGCCAGAGGTCTATCTGTCCCCAACAGAGTCGCCAGTTGTCGCTCCCAAGGATTTACATCCGTGGTACAAACGCGAAAGTGGCGCGGAAAACAGAGTCGCCAGCAATGTGTATTTATCCCAAGAGAGGGAAAGGAAACACTGCGTAAACCTGAGGGAAGAGGAAAGAGCATGGTCTTATGACCAAGAGAAACGGGTAAGGGAGCCGGTTACGCGAAGGGAAGGTGTTAGCACCCCACACGTCCATCATACCCGATGGGATCCACGCTTGTTGTCTCGATCGAAGGGTGACGTCATCTGGAGCTCCACTGCAACTGGAAAGGAGAAGAAACAGGAATGGAAAGGAATAAAGAAACGAAGAAGAAAAGAGAAAAAAAAGAAATGACTCAATAGGACATCGCTCGTCCTATGCCTACGTATTCCCTCGTGCAATGGGAAAGTCAGAGTCAACGTAGTTCGGACACGAACCAAGGGGGGAGGTTGCTCGCCAAGACATCGCCGTCTTGTGCCTACGTATCCTCAATCGGACGAGAAAGAGGAAATCAGAGCAGTCATAGTTCGACCTAACGAGGTCGGTTAGTTTTTTTTTATGAGCGACGTTAGATTCGCGTCCGGCAGTTAGGGTCGATGCCTGTTTACCGCGAGACGAAAGTAACGTGCCCTTTTCTGAAAATGATTTGAACTGAACGATCCCGAGGAATGAAAAAGGTTTGAGTTTGTTTTGTATTTTTTAGACAGAAGTGGATTGAAGTTAGTTCGTAACTTACATTGCACTAAAGTCTACCATGCGGGAACGAGTGAATCGCATGGTCGCCCCCAAATAGGACGTAAGCTAAACACTCTAGAAGAGGAAGGGAGACCCCTCGTTCTTCATTTCCTACACTTAAGGCTCGAGCACAATATTCGTTATATTTATTAAGTGTTTTAGAAGTGTTATGAGATGAGAAGAGAAGACTCAAAAGAAAACACTAAGGGGAAACTAAATGTTCCTAATGTTATCATGCAAAGGTGGCCCTATAGTTGAGGTTGAAAGGGGAGCTTCTACCTAAGTTAGCATGCAAAGGGAAACCTAATGCTAATCCTACTCCAAGCTTAATCAAAAATTAAGTTGGACTAGGTAGCTCTAAGGGAGTGAATCCAAGACTTAAACAAGTCTTGAGATTCAAGGGAAGAGAAAGAGTGAAGGAGACGAAGGAGGAAAAGAAGCGAATAAATAAAAACAGCAGTTACCACAACGCCCCTGCACCAAAACAGCGGTAAAAAGCAGCACACCAGCAAGACAGCTTACAACAACATATAATTCAGCACAAGAAAGGGTGTGAAAAGTCAAACAACCGCACATACAACAGCACACATACACATAGACAGCCGTGGAAAGACAAGGCAGCATGCATTGTATCCAAACAAACGCTCATAACATGGTCTCAATAATGTCTAATCATGACAAGCATGCATCCGATTAAGCATCAAACAACTAGACATGGACAAACTAAAGACATGCAAACGATCCACAAACATGTGCATTCAACAAGGTTGCACTTCCTAATCATTGATCAAAGCAACATGCATAAGCAAACGTAGATGCAAACAAACGATCATGCATTACAGATCTAGAAATTTGAGCATTAATCAGGAGGTAACACGATTCAAGTGTGCGTGTGCATCGTGTTTATCGCATCAATTAATCAACAATGCAAACATAAACATTCAACAATGATAAACCAAGAACCACGTGTCGAAGAATTGTGCTCATGCAAAGGTGTGTGGCAAAACAGCTCAAGAATAATCCACGAATCATCAACGTATCAATCCATGAAGTTTAGACATGCAAGAGATCTCAAACAAGCAAGAAAATGCAAGAAAAACACAATCTGCTTCAGTGGTAATCGATTACTCACATAGGGTAATCGATTACTCAGCTGAAAATTGGCTAAAAACGTGAAAATAAGGCAGAGTAACGGTTACCCTGTTAGAGTAATCGATTACCACTGAAACAGAGGCAGAAATTCAACTTTTAAAAGCACTTTTCAGCAGCAAACCACTTATCCAAACATCCAAATGATCATGTAAACCATAATGCACGAAAATTAAGTTCAACCACAGCAATCAAAAATCAATTAGGTCCAACAATCATCAACATCCACAATCAAGATCAACCAAATGAATCAAAACACATCAAAATTCATGGATCTACATTGTATAAGTTGCAAATAAGCTAAAATGAGTATGGATCTGAAATTAACCAACCTACAAAGCTGAGATTTGCTTTGGTAAATGTTGTAAACAGAAATGGATGAATTCAAGTAGAGAAATCCAAGATCCACAAGCTTCTTGCACTCAAAAGTTGAAGATCCAAGCAAATAAGCAACAAAACTCCAAAATCACTTTCAATAATCACTTCTGAAAAATCAGAACTAGATCCAAACGAAAATCCAAATTGAAATGCTGAAATGTAGTGAGGATGAAAGGTTTTAGCTCAAGAATTAACAAGTTCCAATGAAGAACTTGTTATTCTCTATGAAGGAGCTTTGAGTGTGGTTGAAAATGGAGATTGAGAGTGATAAAAAGTGAGAGAGAATTGAGAGAATTCTGAAAATTGAGAGTGGAAAAATGATCTAGGTCCTTGAGGTTTGGAATGAATTGGTTTAAATAACCCCTAGGTTAGGAGTTAAGTTTGGGTTGGGAGTGAGGTTAAGTGAGTGGAAATTGGGATGAAATGTGAATTAGGAAAGAAAATGTGGAATTGGGGTGGAAAGAATTTGAATTTTTGGATGGAAAATGATGAAAATAAATCAGTTCTAGATCCTTCCCACACATGCACAAGCCAAGCACATGATCACAAATGCTCAAAAATTCTGCAGTGCTGAAAAATGCCACATTTTTGCAATTTCGCCCAGAGTAATCGGTTACTCACTTTGGGTAATCGATTACTCCATTCAAAAATTCAAAATTTTGGCGCCAAAAGGAGGGAAACTTGGATATTCATCCGGTTCCACCTGTTCTGAACCATGATAGACCTCTGAAACTTGCCATTTGATATTACCACTGGAATACACTTGAAATATGCTGCGAAATGTTTTTCGTACTCGGATTAAACTGCTGATAACAACCATCTGGTGCTGAATAACTGATCAAAAATTGACTGCCAGAGTTTCTGATCATCCAGTCGCTTAATGAGCAAAATAAATGCTCAAAAATATTTGGAAAACTATCTACTTGGCTCTGAACACTGTTAAAAATCATACTGGAACTGATGACGCCGTGAACTGCTAAAAGAATACCTTGATCCCATGCTCAAAAGGATAAAGCAAATGCAGGAATGATAATGCAAATGAAAGGAAGCATAAATCAGTAAGGTTAGAAACAAAAGGGCAAATTTGAGGTGTTACAATCGCAAATCCAGCTCCGGATCGTCAATATACATCTTCTAATGTTGTTTTTAGCTTCTCTATACAAAAGAATGGTAGTGATGGAGTTGGGAGCAAAAAATCCAAAAACCATACCTAAAAATGTTGTAAAATTAAATTTATAAGCAAAATCGAAATTCCGTCGTCGCCTAACAACATAGGCTCGTCCAACGCCCATGGCAGCCTTTGCTACTGCCTCTATAGTATTTTTCCACGCCTCTGGGTTGCCTTCAGCTCGCCTAGCGAGCATGACAGATCTGAGAAAAATCATCTCTTGTTTCGACCATAACTTGAGAACCGTAACTCTGATTTACGCACGGTCATAAGCGTTGGAAAGCTTATTCAATGCTCTATAATACAACGACTAAATATCATTCCTTGAATACGTACAAAAATGAGATAAAAACAATCAAACTCAATGATATTTACATGATGATGCAATATATACACTATAACATAAATTATACCAACTATACACTAAAGTTGAGGTTTATAAACGAAAAAGCAAACGAATTAAGCCGATGAGTGCTAATTATTCACACTCAAATTCACAAAAATTTAGCACTCATCAAACTCTCCCCAACTTAGACTTATTTGTCCTCAATCAAGAATCAATCAACCTAAAGAAACAAAAGCAATCGCCGCAAATCATGATCAACAAGTATTTACAAATGGAAACAAATGTATGGTTCAAAAATCAAAAGTACACACAAAGTAATGCTTACCACTAAACTACAACGACACCATGACTATGAAGCAAAGTCTATGCACAAAACACATGTCAAAAATTATAAAACAATACATATGTTCAATAATGAATCACACCAAGCGCACAACTTCATCAAGGGATGAAAAACCAACATGAGGGGTTGAACTCACACCCAACAATCTTGCAAACATCAATTCAAATTCTGCATTCATCCAAAAAAAACTTATATTGAAAGTATAAAAGCAAAAAATCACAAGGGCTTTAAAGGGTTGAAACGTGGCTTAACTAACAAAAAAGGGTCAATTTCTCAAGGTCAATGAAACAAAAATTTGCATAATCAAATGCGAGTGATCATTTCTCAAATTCTCAAGCATTCACAAAATTCCTTCACCTTTTTCTAATTTCCCAATTGTTGCACCATTTCACATAACTTTTTAGCAAAATTTATTTTCTATTTTTTTTCAATGCTTTTTCTCTTCCGTTTATTTTTCACGTTTTTTTTCAATCTTTTTCTACTCAACAGCATAGCAACCAACCTTTTCTCCCCAACTTAAATACAACAAAGCAATTCCATGTGAATGCTCCTAGACTTATTAAGACAAGGGTAAAAATTCAAACTATAATTAATGGTTGAGGGTTCAAGAAAAAATTCAGAATCCAAACAAAAATGAGCTCAACACTAACATGGATTCTAACAAAGGCTCAAAGGGGGTAAGTAAATTCTCACTCACTCACAAGGTGGATTGACTATTTGGTCAAGTGGTTGTTGAAATTCTGGCATAGCAGACAACAGATGTCCTAACACATGTCAAGACTGTGTTCTGCATAATTAATTAAACAAAGAAGCATAACAGCAGACTGATACGTTAAATATCAGAACTGCAGTAACACAAATGTGTCATACCCCAAATTTTGACCACTAATATTTCCCATCATTGTGAAAATCATCATCACAGTATGAGGGAGCCATCTTGCCTCATTAGTCTCCCCAAAGATGGGTGAGCATCCACTGCAATCAAATTTAGGGTTTCAAGCCCTCTCAGAGCTTTTGACAAAAGGATCAATCAAGAAATGACATGATCTTCAACTTGTCTAACCTCTCAAGTAGCTACAAGGGATCAAGAGGACTCCCACTTTAAGGATTAAGCACAAAGCTGCTCCCTTCTAGGTGAATCAAGCCTTAAGATCGCCAGTGTCACCAAATTAGGGTTTTGGTCGACCAGGGGCTCCAGATGGAAATTTTCTTATGGGCATGAGCCAATACTTCAAAGAATATCCTAATATGCTCCAAGGGACATCATAAACCCAATCATCAAGTCAATTTGACCTCAGGGGATGCATACATCAAAAATCAGGAATTAGGGTTTCTTGACCTAATTCACCCCTAAGTTGACTTTTGGGACACATCATAAGCCAAGGACTCAAGACATGATTGAGGGTCTCCAACATACTACATTGATGCATTTGCAATAATGGATTGATCCAAGAAGCTTGAGCAACAAGTCTCAATTTCATCTGCACCACAGTTAGGGTTTTAAAGGAAAAGTCAACTGTAACTTTGACTTTTGACCAGGACATGCTCCCAAACCCTAGGACATGAATCAATATACCTTATGACACCCATGGAACATGTCCATCAAGTTTGATTTAGGTCAAGGACATGATTTCCTGAAGAATTGCACAGTTTGGAATTCATCTGATAAAAAGTCAACTGTGCACAAAAGTCAACTTTGACTTTTTGAGATTTTTCACCAAAATGGATTTTTAACCCTAAAATGATGTTAACGTATGATTTGAATCATCATTCATCAATAAAAATCAAAGAAAGTTGGATAACTTGTAAAAGGGGTAACCATAAAAACTTAGAAAATTTTATAAGTTATGGAAAAAGTGACACTAATGTGCCAACTTTGGAGGACCATAACTCCTAAATCACAAGGTCATTGTTCCCCATTCAAAGCTTGATTTGTAGATCTCATTGCCCTCTACAAAAGCTTCATACTGACCTATGTCCAAATTCCTCATGGATTTTGAGTTATGGAGTGATCAAAATCAAGAAAAGTCACTTTGTTCCAACACTTAGTGAAAATTTCACTAAGTCAGATTTTGCCTTACTTTTTTCCAAATGTAGGGGGGGTTTCACTTGGATTCAAAAGAGATCAAAACCAAACATGTTCAAACAGTTGTTGTATCATGTAAGGGCTTTCCAAAATGACCAAGAACATTACCAAATTCAATTTGAGCCATGAGATATAACATTGGCAAGTTGCCTTGTTGAAATCTGTCAAGGCAAGACAGATTTTGCACTTTGGCTCGATTTGCCAAAATTGTGCAAATCCAAACACTCCTATCCACTTGGACACATCTGGGGATTGAATCTAAAGGGGGCAATCACTGAGCCAAGCCTCCAAAGTCTTTGGAACAAGAAATAGCATTTTGAATCTAGAATTGCCAAAATAGGGACAAGACTCCAATTTTGGATTGGAGCATTCAATGGAAGCATCAAGGTGGCATGGACTGAGCCATTTGCAACTGAATTCAGTAAAGACTTATCCAAGACCAAGGGAACCAGCAGCCTGTGCCCTAACCTCTAGTCAATGGCTAGAGGAGACTTGGATTTTCATTTGCCAACATTGGCCAAACCTACTCAGCAGTTGCCATTCACTATTCCTTGCAAAACAAACTTGCTCTACTATAAATAGAGCTCAATTGTGATCAGTTTAAGTACACCAAAGCCATCAAACAGATGCTTTCCTCAAAATCTCTTCTTTCACTCCAATTTTGCCTTCTAAGGCAAGTCACTATCGGGTTTTGAGTTTGAGAGCTTTTCCAATCAAACCAATCACTCACACACCTCACATACATCATATAGAAGTGATCCAAACACTCACATAACATCTGGAACACTGATTTCACAAAATCACTAGCCAATTGCTCAAGTTCTTGACAGTTTTGCAGTTGAGGTACCATCTTCAGCTCCAAACCATTTCAATCCATTCCAAGCATCCAGATACACTCCATGGCACCTAGGGGAGCTATCCAAATCATTGGAACCTAGCTGTAACACCTCCAACATAAAACACGATCACCAGCTGCAAGAGGTAAGCATGAGTTCTTCTAACTCTATGATCCAGGCAATTTTTGTTGCACAATAATTTGGCCACATGTTCATAATCATGCATGGAATGTTTCCCCTCAATTAATTGTTTTGTTTGAATCGTGTATCAAAAATCCCAGCCTTCATGCAGAATTTAGGGTTCTTGAGGATTTTTCGTGATTTCTTGTTTTGTGCTTAATTTAAATGAAATTAATTGTCATAAACATGATCGTGAGGTTGAGACGAGTAGATTGATATGTGGATTGCATGGTATAATCAAGTATTCAGTGAGATTGGAGAGAAAATGCAAATCTGGACAAACCCAGAACACGCGCGTGTTCTTGGGTGTTCTTGGCGCCATTTTTTGAATATTTGAATATTTGAATTTTGTGATTTTATTTAATTGATTCAAAAATTAATTTCTCTCTGAGTTTTAATGATTTTGAGTTGATTCTTTTTTTAATAATTCACAAAAATGTTAAAATATTTGATTTTTCCAAAAAATCCCAAAAATATTATTTATTTCATGTAATTGATATTTTTGCAAAGAATTAATATTTTAGTTGTTTTTGACATTTTAAATATTTTTTCCACATTGATTTTGCAACTTTTAATGACTTCTAATTATTTTGTAGGTCAATACTTAATTTTTGAAGCATTAATCCAAGATCACAATTTGTTTTCCATATGTTAAACAATTTTGATCATTTTAATTAAATTTTTATTCAATTAAAATACACTTTGAAAACAAAATAGGGTTTTTGGATTAATTCAGCCCTCATAAATTATTTTCAAACTCTTTGGGCCTCTAATAGAGTGTAAGACCCAATCCTTTTTTTGACCAAATCATTTTTGGGCCTCAGTATATTGTATAAGTCCCGATACCGTCAAAATAAACGGCGCGGTCGTCGCCTTTTCAAATCAAACAAATTAGGCCTACCCTCGTGTTATAAGCCCCGCTCTTTTTTCTTTTCAAAACTCTTTGGGCCTCTAATAGAGTGCAAGACCCAATCCCCTTTTAACCAAAACAAACTTTGGGCCTCAGATATTGTATAAGCCCCTCTGCGTTAAAAGAAAACCTCGGCATGATCGCCAATTCAAAATCAAATCAACTGGGCCTACCCTCGAGTAGTAAGACCCATTTCTTTTCTTAAAACTCTTTGGGCCTCTTGAGAGAGTTTAAGACCCATCCCTTTGTACAGAAAACCTTTTTTTGGGCCTCAGTCACTTGTATAAGTCCCTCTGTACAAATTCAAACAGTCCAATCACTGATAAACCTTGGGCCTCTCCTTGAGCTGTAAGCCCCAAATCTTTCTTTTTCAAAGCACTTTCTCCTTTGATTTTGACTATACTGTTGTTTTCAATCTTTCTTTGTTAAACAACTAACCAAACAGCATGGAAGCTCTACAACCGAGTAAGTGTTTATACGCTTTCGTTTACTGCTTTTGTATACATATAACTGTATTGTGGGGCTGCTCACTGTAAGTATCCTTTCATAAACTCATATCAATTGTGTAATAATAGTATAGATATTTAGAGTTTCCTCGGCAACTACGTCTAGTACTAGGTAAAAGCCATTTCGTTTAAATAGACAACTAGATCCCCAATAGGATCACCAGATACAGTCTTCTCTTCGGTTGTCCTCATTAGGAATTGTCAAGAAATTCTACTCCCAGAGATGAATGTATTCTCCGTGAATGGCATCTTTGAGTTTCTTCCAAATTCTCGAACTTTCCTGACTTGATCTATTCCTTGTGAATAGCTTGCCTTGAATTTCTCGGGGTTTGGGGACCCACGGGCTTCCTAAAAGCATCGGTCTCCTCTTGGGCATTGTTCAAGGACCCACGGGCTTCCTAAAAGCATCCCCGCCTCCTCTTGGGCATTGTACAAGGACCCTTCGGCTTCTTAGAAGTCTTCACAGCCTCCTCTTAGGCTTCGTATAATGATTCTTCCTCCGGGAATGATAGCCTCCTCTTGGGCTTCGTACAAGGACCGATCGGCTTCTTAAAAGCTTCCAACCTCCTCTTGGGCTTCGTACAAATTGTCCCGACGACCTCCTAGAGGTATAGGAACAGAAATCAGTCATCTTAATAGAACAGTCTTTCCAAGAGTCTACTACTTTTTCTCAGCATAGTACAAAAGATGAAACTCTAGACCTGGACAGTCTAAGACCCTTGAGTCTCCAAGACATTCTCAAGCACTCCTTCAAAAATAGGAAGAAAACCTGTAGACTCGGACAGCCTCAATACCCTTCGGATTTCCCACTTCCTTAAAGAACAGGAAATATCCCTGATCCTCGAATCACAATCCCTGAGTGCAAACATTACTCATATAAAAACTGATTTTCTCTTTAAATCAGCATACTGGACCTGTCACTCAACTGAAACAGTCACCATAGCCTACTCTTGGTCTTTGTACAATTATTCTCCCCAGCAGAGCTAACAATTTTAGCCTCCATCTCGGGCTTCGTACGAGATATAAAAGACTCCCTCGTTGAGTCAATCACCATCTTTAGCCTCCATCTCGGGCTTCGTACGAGATACAAAAAACTCTCTTGTTGAGTCAAATAGCCTCCATCTCAGGCTTTATACGAGATACCAAAAGACTCCATCGTCGAGTCAAAACCTTTTAGCCTCTCTCTCGGGCTTTGTACGAGACACCTTTTAGCCTCCTCTTAGGCTTTGTATAAGAAAACCACTGGTTGATCCAATCAACCTTTTAGCATCAAAGTTGTGCCTCGTTCACAGTACACAAACATCAACAACTCCTTCCCCTTCATCTAATCGCTGTAAGTGGCAAGCCTCTGGATTATTTACATCCACGCCACTGTCCCTCTTTTAGCATGAGAAATTCCTAAGGGAAGATGGCATTGCTCTACACTGAGTTAAAGTCTTCTCCTTCAGGTTAAAACCCCCTATAAAGGAAATTATGGCATTACTAGGATCCGCGTATCCCGGTTAAAGTAATCCTCCTTTACAGTCAGTCACCCAACAGTTGTGACAAACAGACCCCCTTTAGAGATGACAAATTCTCTCCAAAGTAAAAACCCTTTAGCTTCATATCTTGGGCTTCGAACAAGATACAAATAAACTCTTTAGCTTAACATCTTGGGCTTTGAACAAGATATAAATCACCTTTCGCTTCACGTCTTGGGCTTTGAACAAGACACCAAAAACACCCATTTCCTCCCATAGGATAGGAGGAACTACGAACGCTCTGATTTCCCTGTTTCGGTAAACGGGAATACGTAGGCATAAGATTGAAAGAAAAATCTTAGCGAGCACAATAAAAAAAGATTCAAATCCCATATCCTCAAGAATCCCAGATCTAAAATCCTACCAAAAGTCAACTTTCTTTCAAAATAAGAAGAGAGAGGCCCCACCACATTGATCACATCCGTAACCTAAGAGACCGCTGTTTAAACTCAGTATGCAAGCAGGGTTAATTGGAGACATCAATTTCCCTTCCTTCATCAGCTCACAATAGGATAAAAAATGAATCGACCTGTAGTCCCCCCAAAAAGAGCGACAGTGCTTAAGAACCACGTCCAAAATCGCTCGCTACAAGATGTTACGACATCTGATCCAACATGTTAATCAAAACTGAACTGTAAATTGCAGAATGATAAACAACACAGAATATGATGACCAAGTTCGATGCAACTAACCTACATCTGGGGGATACCAATTCAGGAAGGAGACTCCATTATCAGTAGTATAGTTTAATGTAACAACCTCAGGTTTACAGTAAACACCCACGCTTACCTATCACTACCCAATGAAGACTTTATCATTAGAAGTCACATCTAATTGATAAGAGAAACCCATCTCACTCCCAAAATCACAACCTGTGATTATCTAACAGTTAATACCTCATAATTGTATCATTCCTATTGAAAGACACCCCTTCCAATACTAAGTTCAGTCAAGCATCCTTGACTAACAAGTTAACTTGGATTTGCTTCAAAGCTTCAACCAAGAACAATATCAGATTCATTACCTATGGGTTTTTGAATCTATACAAGTACCTACGTCTACCACACTGCATCAAATCGATACAGAGGGAGACTTACAAGAAAACCTATGACTCTCAACACCCTAAATCCTATTTTCTACTTTACAAAAGTGTTACAATAGATTTAGTTTTTCAGTCCTAGGTATTGGTCTTCTTTTATACTCTTCTGCTTCCTTGGGCTTCGAATCTTCTGTTTATTGACCCGTTGATCCACTGCTGTAACCATTCCTTGATTCTTGCACCAGATTTAGAACCTGCTATATTTGTCAAGTCAGAATGTCTGGACATTATTTTCGACATCTTTTTCTGCAGCATTCTTCATTAAGTTTTAACCAAAATTTAGTTAAACTTCAGGAGCTTTCAATCTCCCCCTTTTGACAAATTTTGGCTAAAACATTAATTAGGACAATAAACCCAGGGTGCTCCTAACGTCTCTTCACCCTCAGTGGCAGTTATGATTGGAATACTTATGTGGCTCCAATCATGTTGGTGTACATGAGGAAGAGGATGACATCCATTCTCCCTTTCCCCATGAATCTATACTTCCTCACCTGGGGGGAAGAATTTTGCTACTGAAATAACCAAACACCAACCTGGGTAACTCAGAACACAGAGCACAACTGTGTTCATAACTCAGATCACAAGACACGAAGAAAGGACTCAGAACATATGGTAAACTTGAAACTTAGTCAGAATGTCATAACATTATGACCAACATCCCAGACTAAACCCATGTACTTTTCTCCCCCTTTTTAGCCAAAAATTGACAAACATGTCCAAAACAGACCCATACCTAAACTGAGGAAACCCACAAATGAACAACCCCATGAGAACTCAACACAACAGAAAAGACAACTTGCAACAAGATGACTATTAAAACACCCTTTATATACAATAACGTTTCTCTTAGGATGTAACGAACCATTGGAAGTAACACGTGTCCATTCAATGTGAGCATTAAATGACATTGTGTATTTTTCAGAGACAAAAGTGCACCAGTCAAACCGCATTTGACTATTTCTTCTTTTTAACAAAGACCATTCAAGGAATGCGCATTTCCCAAAACACATGTTTAACACGCGTTTCCTAAGACACAAATTCTCCACCGCCCAAAGTAATTAAGTGTACATCCATACATTCTAACCAATGTTCTGACATCTTGTCAGGCTTTGTATAGTCCCTCTTGTAGCATCTATTTAATTCCTTTCAACCAGAAGACCAAGATTAACTTACCAAGATGTTAAGACATTTCTTCAAACATCTTTTAGTTAGCAGCAACACCTCGCAAGCTACTTGTACTACTTCTAACTCAATCCATTGACCCCAATGACCGAATCAGAACAACCTGATAAGTCCACCCAGAACTTATACCAGTAGAGCAATGTCACAACATCTCGTCTGACATATCAACCTCAACTCAGGAAATCTATCACAAACTGCTTGAAACCACAAACAATCTTGATAACCAATCTGCACCACTGCAGCCATATATCCAGAACAGAAGTCTAAATCCCCCTGTCGTAGATAACCTGTGCTCCTTTGCCAGAAGAACACTCTAATTGATTGGAAAACATAAAACACATCTTCATGTCTTCAAGAGCGCACCCTCCGTTCAACACACCTAATGAACGCATTCACCCAATGCTTGACCCTCAAGAAAACCATGTACCACACCAGTACATTTTACAGACAGAGGCTCTCCCCTATCTTTCTCAAGAGATGCTTCTTCAACAAGAAACACCTCAAAATCACCACATGATATCCCTTGACAACTTCATGATCATATAGTGAGAGTACCAGGAATGCATCCTTGTACCATAACTAACAAACTCTTGGATTAAGACCAAAGCTCCATTGATCCCACTCGTCCAGAAACCATCCATACACCACACGAATTCCTCCTAAATTCTCATGTATAGATCTCCTTGTTCCCTGAGATAAAACCCAATTGAATCTGTAATACTTTACATTCCTCAAAGAGACACACAGGGCCCTTTAGTTTGCTAGCTCGCCCAGATATTCTTCATATTTGAAGAACATTAAACACATACTCCAGAAATCTTCAGTCTATTTGCTCCACAAGCACCAAACTGATCCACTTCTAGCATGTCTCAATCACATCAGACTTCCAAGACAATCCTTTACCCATCATTCTCTCGTATGATAAGATAAATACCTCTTAGACAAGATATGGGTTTCAAGTTCTACACTCAGAACTTAGCATCCTACTCCAAGGATAACTAACCCATAAGATGTTCTAACATCAGTTAGGACATCCTTCACATATCACAGACACCAATCAACATAGTTCTTGATATGTGTAATACCCCTAAATTTTCCCTCCTATTTTTCTTAATAATTGGCTTATGTTTCACTCATTTGCATTTCATAATAGGTCATGTTAAATCGTACACATCATTGGTTGCAAGGCATGGGATCAGGTGTCTAAAGGCATAAGCAGTTCAAAGGTAAAGGACAAGAGAAAAGCTTTTCCAAATAAGGCACAAGGGCTTTTCATATCTCAATTCATCTCATTTGAGCCCTCAAGGTATCACAAGATGGGAATTCAATAGAAGAGTGAAGGAAGTTACATACTCTCTTAACCAGTGCAAACTAGGGTTTTGGAATTCTGAAGTATAATACTCCAATGGGTAATATTTTTGAGCTATTATCATGTCCAAATGGCATATTTCATCTTTTTTGAAGAGGATATACATCATACTCAGAGGAATTTGGATTTGGAAGAGGTGTTGTTTTCTCCTAGACTGAGGGGTCAAAATTAGGGTTTGCCATAAAATCAGTTTATTTCTGATTTTTTGGGCAAGACTTGATTCTATGGTATTCTACATGTCCTCAAGGGTCTAGGAATGAAGAATTGTCCATCAATTTGATTTGGAAGGGGTTCAATTGACCAATTGATTGAGAATCAAAAGAATTGGGGAAAAGTCAACTGTGCCGAGGAAAAAGTCAACTCTTGACTTTTTGAGGTCAAGTTCATGTTCCTCATGTCAAATATGATCAATGATGGAGATTAGATCAAGAAATATCAACAGATTCACCAAAAATCAAGAGATGTGGAAAGTTGCTAAAAATAGAAAATAGGGTGTCTAAATTTAGTAAGTTTTGGCAAGGTGAACACCCATCTTGGGAGCTCTCTTTCTCCATATTCTAAGCTTCAAACTGAAAGGTTAGGGAGGCCTATCAAAATTTCACATTTCAAGCTTCAAAACCATACCAAGAACTCCTCCATTGGATTAAAATTGAGGGAGTTATGACTATCCAAAGTTGGAGGCTTGTAAGGCATTTTGGGCAAGGCAGGCAGGTCACGCGCGTGCTGGCTCGGAGTATATTCACAAACACCTGGTGTGAAAGGCATATCAATTTTCCAAGGCAAATTTCTCCATGATGGAGGCTCCAAATCAAAAAGTGCTCAACATCAAACTTATTCCTCTCAATCTCCTCTACAATATTGGTGTTGGAAGTTTTTTCAGCTGATCAACCATTTGAGAGTTATGGTGGATCAAAGTAGTGGTCTCACACTGATCACTCCATGGACACATAGTTGGGCACGTGTGCAAGGTATGGTTGGCTCAAGTTCAGTGTTGGGCAAGTAACTTCATCACAAATTTTGGGTGGTTTAGGGACTTCAATTATAATCATTATGAACAGCATTCTTGCTCCCCTCCATCCTTTATTTCCATAGCCATTTAGAGCTCATAATTTCACCCTTTGAGTAAGGAGAAAATGTCCATTAAAGTCACATACATGAACATGGTTGTGTTGGTTGCAAGAATAGAAGCAAGTTGTATTGTTGTTGTTGTTTTACACGCACATCATACACCAACATTGCCCTAATTGTCCAAACACTTCCTTCATTCTCAATACACCCCACATTCCTTACTTAGAATGGCTAAACAAAGAGAGAAGAGTAAATTTGTTATCACTGTTATGTCTCAGCATGTCATATAACATCACCACCCTCCATCACAACCCACCATAGGATATCATGCTCTTCTCCACATATAAACAAAACACCATAACCCGAGTTACATCTCACTCCACTCTCATTCTACATCTTCATTTTCAAACTTCACTCAAATCTCCCAAACTTAACTCAACCAGATTTCTAACCATCAACCCCAGTGGTTAATCCTTAACCTCACTTATATAAGAAACCTCCAACAGAATTGTAACTAACTTCATCATTCTGCACTTTTTCTCTCAAACTTTTCACACTCTCTCTCTCTCTCCATTTTCTCTCATTCTCGAAGCTTCATTCTTCAAAACTCTCTCCATTCTTCATCAACAAGTATCAATGGATTAGATCTTGATCTGGTTTAGCATCACATTTCAACTTCTTCATCTTTCTTTCCAACTGGATCTGTAAGCATAACAAGAGTTTCCATAGCCTTTATTTGGTCAGTTTGAAGATCAAGCAAGCAAGGGAACCTCACCTCTGGTATTCTTTGATTCAAAGCATCAACAACGCAGGTTTTCTACTCAAACTTCATTGCACTTGTTTAGTTGATTTTAGCTTGATTTGTTTGTTTTTGAGCTCAGTATGAGCAATGTAATTCTCTGTCTAGTTGATAGGCACTTAGGTGCATAGATCTAAATTTCTAGGGCAAGCTTTGTGGCTTCGAATCTCTGTGTATGTATTGTTATTTGTGATTTTTGTTGCTGAAATCTTGATCTACTAAGTGAAAAGAAGAGAATGGTGTGCGATTTGTGTGTTTCTGGTCTCCTGGAATTCTGTACACGGAGGAGGCTCACCGGAGAAGACGACCGGAGTCTTCTCCGGCCACCTGAAAGTCCAACGGAGGGAAACCCTAACTCAATGCTCAGATTTAAACCTAGTCGTTGATTTGTTTTGATTTGATGGATACAAGCATGCCAGCGCATTAATGAAGGAGGGTGGGAGTCACGTGCTATCATTTGCTGATTATTTTTTAATTAAGTGATTACATGTGGTTAGTATATCATGGCTTAACGTGCTCTTGCATTATGATTGAGGTGGTGTGTTTACTATGACTGATCATCCGTGTTGACTTAATCCAATGGCTTAGGATGAGTAAAAGAATTTGACTAACATCCATGTGATGTACCTCCTCTGAACGCTTAATGGAGTGGATTGGTTATTTTGCTACGCGCACCCCCTCCCTTTGGGCCCAAAATGCTTTTGAACTGGATATTTGCTTTCGTTGCACCACCATGCCTTATTTCTTTGTTTTCTTATTTTTTTTTTTCATAATTGTTTGGTATTTGATTTTTTAAATTGTTTTTAGGCATGATAAAATTCTACAAAAATTCATGAGGCATAATAAAACATTTAAATAATTTTTGACTATTTTACTTTCTGATTTTATTATATTTTGCCATTTTTTTTATGAATTGTCTTTCATTTTCTTGTGAATGTGCTTTACATCATGACATATGATACATCTTGATTTTATTTGACATAGTTGTGCATATAATTTTTGCATAATAATTAGTATGTACATTTTGTCGCTCCCGAAAAGATTCGCATCCAACGGTACAAACGCGAGAGTGGCGCAAAAGACACAGAGTCGCCAGCAAAGTGTATTTATCCCAAGAGAGGGAAAGGAAACACTGCGTAAACCTGAAAGAAGGGAAAGAGCATGGTCACGCGACCAAGAGAACGGGTACGGGAGTCGGTTACGCGAAGGGAAGGTGTTAGCACCCAACACGTCCATCGTACTCGATGGGATCCACGTTTGCTGTCTGCATCAAAGGGTGTCGTCGTCTGGAACTCCACTGCTACTGGACCGGCGAAGAAACGAGAATGGAAAGAACGGAGAAACGAAGAAGAAAAGAGAAAGAAGAAGGTGACTCGATAGGACGGTATCGTTGTCCTAGGCCTACGTACTCCCTCAGGGCAATGGGAAAGTCAGAGTCAACGTAGTTTGGACGGGAACTGTGGGGGAAGGTTGCTCGCCAAGACAATCGCTGTCTTGTGCCTACGTATCCTCAATCGGACGAGAGAGAGGAATCAGAGCTGACGTAGTTCGTGGGTACGACCACGAAACAAGGGGAGGAAACTGGTGAAAAATGGAGAAGGTAGCCCGCCAAGATCTACGCAATCTTGTGCCTACGTATCTTTACTCGGACGAGAATAAAGAATCAGGGCAGTCGTAGTTCGTGGATACGACCACGGATGGGTAAGTGTTTTTTATGTGAGCGACGAGCTCTTTCCAAAAAAGAAGTTTGAAACCCAACAATCCCGAAGGATCAAAAAAAGATTTGAATTTGTTTTGTGTTTTTTAGACAGAAGTGTTTTGAGTTAGTTCGTAACTTACATTGCACCAAAGTCTACCATGCGGGAACGAGTGAGTCGCATGGTCGCCCCCGAATGAGACGTATGCTAAAAACCCTAGAAGAAGAGAGGAGACCCCTCGTTCTTCACTTCCTACACTTAAGGCTCGAGCGCAATATACGTTATATTTTATTAAGTATTTTCAAGAAGTTTGAGATGAGAAGAGAAGCGACACAAAAGGGAACTCTAAAGGGAAACTAAGAGTCCTAATGTTATCATGCATGGATGTCCTATGGTTAGTGAGGTTTAGGAGAGACGACTGCCTAACCTAATGCTAATCCTACTCCAAGCTTAATCAAAAATTAAGTTGGACTAGGTAGCTCTACAGGGAGAGAATCCAAGACTTAAACAAGTCTTGAGACTCGAGGGATGCAAAGAGTGAAAGAGAAGGAGGAGAAAGAGAAGTGAAACACAAGTGGCCTAAGCTCACTTCAAACACAAGTATGGAAGTTAAAAGATAAAGGAAGAAAGTAAAATGTGGAAGCAAATCCACACTCAAACTACTTACCATTTTCCCCTGAAAGTGTTAGAAGTATTCACATATGACAAAATGAAACTCAAACAAGCATAAGGCAATGAAGAAACAAGTTCTAAAGTAAATCAAACATCAAGTTCAGAACCTAATGGTCCTACTGACCTCTAATGTTAGTCATGCACAATTAGTCAAAAAAGAAAAGGGAGAAGTCAATCAAGTACCATTCAAGTCATTAAAGAAGGATTGAGATGAAAAGAAGTGATCATGTAAAGCAACCAAGTCAAAATTCCACAAAATAAACCAAGTCCAGAAGTGACACAATCCTAAATATGTGCCTAAACAATATCTTCAAACATCATTCAAGTCATACAAACACTTTCACAATCAATTAAGAAGCAAAGAAGAAGAAGTGAAGTGAAGTGAAACATGATTCATTCTTGTGAAACAAGTGACTTAAGGTGCAAGGCAAACATCAAACATGCAAAGATGAGATCCAAATATCACAACCAGAGGTCAATTAACATGCTATCAATTCTTAAACAAGACCCCAAATTATGGCACAAGTGCCTTCATAACCAAGCAAACCAAACATGAAGCATACATTCACAAGTTGAGCAAGTTAAAGTTCATGCTTCAAAGAAATAACAAACATGCCTCAAAAATTATGTCATTCAGTATTCAAGCATCTCAAACATGTATAATTGACATATCAAATCCACAAGCAATGAATCAGAACCAAAGTCAATCAACAATTAGGTCAAAGCATCAATAGGATTTCATACATTCATGCTCAAAGCAACACATCAAAAGTCATCCAAAAAGGACCTAAAAATTATTCCAAAAATCTCAAACATACTTCAACATGTTATGAACACAACCCAAAAAGAATCAGGATCAAATCACTTTTAAAATGAGAAAAATAAATGATGCAATATGAAGTATGCAATATGAAGTGCAAATGAGAAAAATTAATTTGGAAAATTAATATTTAATGCAAATTTAATGCAAAAATAATAAAATAAAATGTGAAAAATTAATTTTAATAATGAGTATGCGTGATGAATTTTTTTGGAATTTTTTAGTATATGCAAGTATTTTTAAAAATTAAATTTGAAATGGTATGTAAAAATAGAAAATAAAAAAAAGAAATGAAGCCAGGGGTGCATCAGCAATTACTGGATCAAAAGGAACTTAGAACAAAACGCGCATGGGCTCACAAAATGGAGGTCCGAAAAGTAAATGCATAAGCCCAATATCATTATTTCATTCAGGATCAAACAAAACAAAAAAAGGAAAAAAACCAAATAAATGAAACGCTGCGTTCCACTAAGGCCGGTTAGTCAAACGAGGATTCCACCACACCCGTCGCTAGCACATTGGTTGGTCAGCAAAGTCAGTCTCACACGTCAGCTGCACACACCAGACGCCGGAGCTAGGGCTCCGGTCGTCTTCTCCGGGAGGTCGCCGGAGTCGTAGACATCAACCTCAACCAAATAACATAAAATGGACATTATCCTCAAGGTTTTTCATGCTGATACCAAATCCACACTCAAAAACGATTTTCAAACACAATAACACCACGAATCGAAGCGAACAAGAAAACATGTCCAAACTGAAATCTCACCAAAACAAAACAACAAGCATCCACACAGTGCCTACTCAGTTGTAGGACTTCAGAATCACAAGAAACAAGCAAAGTGGACGTATATCATGGCAGATTCGAAGGGAAGAATATTACCTAACGGAGAAGTTCCGTTAACTCTTCTCAGCAGCTAATAACTTCAGAAAATGATATGGAAAACTTCAAAATGTCTTGTAGAAGATAGATCCAAGCTTGATTCACCCAGAAAATTGATGAAACGCTTCACACGAGTTCAAACCGGTGATGACCCAAAACCAACTTTGTTGAGCTTCACACAACAACCACAGAAGGCGAATAATGCATATAGAAGTGAGATTTCACTTGTTAGATGATGATTCTAACAAGAAAAGACTTCAAAACCCTCAAAGAATGAAGAACTCGAAGGTGGTGAAAAATGAGAGAAAAATCGTGTTTCTGATCTGTCCTCTACCAAAATGAAAAACCTCCCTCACTTTAGGGTTTGTGATGACTTTATATATCCACTTGGCACGTGGGAGAGTTGATGAAATTTGCTCCAAAGTTTGTTGTGTGATTTTTACAAATTTAGTGGAAAACAGTTCACACGATCAGCACATGGGAAAGGTGTGTTTCTTGCCATCTTTTTTAGTGGAATGGAGTGTGAGAATGTTGAGGAAATGAGGTGTGTACTCGTGTGTTAATGGGCTGGCACTATGAAATTTTCTTTGATCCATTTTCAATTTCTCCAACTTTGCATCCTTTTTGGTATGACACCCCCTCATGTGGCAGGCTGCGTGCTTAGCCTATTTTGGCAAAGTTTTGGCATATGGGATCAAAGAATGATGGCTGGTACGATTGGTGAGGTACAATGCAGAATTTGGTACACTTTGGCCATGGTATGCAAAGCTATCACAATCACCATGGGAGCACATTCAAATAACCATAAGTTGATGTATAATGATTCAAATGAAATAAACTTGGACCCTTTGGAAAGGTGAGATTTCACTCTACAATTCTTATGTTAGAAGTTTCTCAATTCAAGGCTTGGAAGTCATCCAAAAGTGAGCATGAACATGAGTGCACCAAACTGTCCAAGAACAACTTAGAAAAAATTCTAAGTTTTCAAGTTTTTACAACTTAAAACCTCCATCTTTGAAACATCATAACTCTCTCAAAAATGATCCAAATGGCATGGTTCTTGTGCTCATTTTGAAGGGAAAACTTCAATCTACAACTTCCATGTGGAAAAGGTTTTTGAATGAGGCCTTGAAAATGGTGAAAAATGGCTTAGAAAGTGATTAAAAACTTACTAAAAATAGTAAGTTTCTAAAAACCTAGTTTTCCAATTTTAGCAACTTTCCCAAATTCTTGATTTTTTATGAACCTTTGAACATTTCTTGATCAAATCTTGTCCATGGACCATATTTGACTTGAAAATCATGATGTTGACCTCAAAAAGTCAGGGGTTGACTTTTCCACTGCACAGTTGACTTTATTCCCAATTCTCTTGATTTTTTAATTTCTGATCAATTGAAAACCTTCTGAAGCAAATTGATGGACAATTCTCCAATCCTAGACACTTGAGGACATGAGGAATACCATGAGGTCGAGTCTTGTCCTAAAAATCAGAAATAAACTGATTCTATAGGAAACCCTAATTTTGGCTCCTCTGGTTAGGAGAAATCATCACATCCTCCAAACTCAAATTCCTCTGAGTATGATGTATGTCATGTCCACCAATGATGATATGTGCCATTTGGAGATGATAAACAATCAAAGAGCTTGCTCATTTGAGGGTTAAATCTCAGAATCTCCAAAACCCCAATTTAAGAAACCAAGCTAGGAGAGTGTGATTCTTTTGAATTCCCCTGCCAATCTTGATCTTGTGATGAGATGATGGACCAAATAAAACACCTTGAGGCTCGAGACTCACTTGTGGTTCAAGAATTGATAGCATCAAGAATTTTCTCTCCTCTTAGCCCCTTGGACAATGCACATGAACTGTTGTTTGAAAACCTGAACAACCTCTTCTTCCTTTGAGTTAAACCAAGTACCTTGATCCCATGCTAGGACCCAATGCTATGCACAAATGCTAATGCAAGAAATGCAAAGAAACATAAGCCAGTTATCTAAAAACAACAAGGCAAA
The DNA here is from genome assembly GCA_022829125.1 of Lathyrus tuberosus. NCBI lineage: Eukaryota > Viridiplantae > Streptophyta > Magnoliopsida > Fabales > Fabaceae > Lathyrus > Lathyrus tuberosus. The sequence goes on from JALAZF010000084.1 coordinate 4,844,481, forward strand.
TTTTGGGGTGTTACAGCTGCCCCTATTCAATCAACTTGATCCTGAAGGTATGATAGTGACGGCTATCATGCGTTCCAAGGATTCACGGAGATTGAATATCATAAGAAACCTAAAATTTGCAATCCTCAAAGGAGGGACGACTCCGCTGGGGGAACAAACAAAAATGTTGCACTGTCACAACACATACGAGTGTTGGAAACCAAAACTGTATTGAAAAGTCTTAAAATAAACACAAATGAGTGTTAGCTATGCCGGGGATAAACACGGACGAGTGTCAAAGAATCCAGGATATCAAATACGGACGGGTATTGAGAAGATACACGGACGGGTATAAAATGTCAATGCGGACGGGCATTGAAATAAAAGTTCAAACACAGACGGGTGTTGAAAATGGTACACGGACGGGTGCCAAATGGATTCAATACAGACGGGCATTGAAAAAGGTACACGGACGGGTGTAAAAGATTTCAATACGGACGGGTATTGAAAAAGGTACACAGACGGGTATAAAAGATTTTAATACGGATGGGTATTGAAAAAGGTACACGGACGGGTGTAAAAGATTTCAATACGGACGGGTATTGAAAAAGGTACACGGACGGGTGTAAAAGATTTCAATACGGACGGGTACTGAAAAGGTACACGGACGGGTGCTGAAGGAAACACAGACGAGTGTCAAATGTCAATGCGGACGGGCATTGAAACAAAAGGGTCAAACACGGACGGGTGCTGAAAGAAACACGGACGAGTGTCTGACGGTAAAAATTTTGAGGGAATAAACCAAAGGACCACCTGGACGAAGGGGTACAAATAAAATCAAGGATAAACAATCCTGGCAAAACACTCTGCCGGGGAACTGTCAAATATTGCTTAACCCCACACCTGTGGAATAAAGACATCTTTCTGAAATCCGGCTTTCCTGACGAAGGAAAACTCAAACCTGGCTCATGCTTCAGATGCATATGTTTGAATTTTGCCGTAATGCTCCACACGAAGTGGAAATGCTACGCATTTGGGAGGCAAAAGAGACATCCCAGCAAAATAAATGCTGAAGACCAGAAGCAACTCCGCTGGGGACGACAAACTAAATTGCCAATGAAACAAAGGAGAACCTGTTGAGGAAAACTTCTCCCTGCTAGGGAAGATCACAATCACCAATTCTGTCGGAGATGGACGAAACTCCAAGAGGATATCCACTCTGTTGGGGAATATCAAGATCAACAACTCTACTGGAGATGGACGAAGCTCCGAGAGAATACCCACTCAGCTGGGGAGGGAGATGAATACTGAAGATGGAAATTCCTCCGCTGGGGATGACCAAACACTTCAGAACCTGGCTTCAACGCCTGCCAAAAATGATTGGCCTTAAGACCTGCTGGGGATACCACTCTCCACCAGACTCTGCTTGGGGAAATGAGCTTAATCTGCTGCTAGGGAAGTAACTTTACCCTCACCCTGCTGGGTACTAGATCAAACCATTGTCGACGAAACTATACTTTCTAACTAATCGAGGAAAGTAGACATCAGGACCCTGTGGGGATAATAACATCTTCGTCCACAAACTTCCTGTTGGAGGCACGGCAACATTCACCTCAAAGCAATCAACTTCTGAGTACTTACTGGGGAATAACAATCCAAACACGACTCCGATTAGGTATACAATCCTCTGTACTTTGCTGAGGAAGATGATCCTCAACGACTCCGCTTGGGAGAGATCACTTGCTGAAGAAAAATGAGTCAAATCACAACTCTGGCCGGGGAAAAATCTCTTATATCCTGCTAAGGAGGACGATCCTTAACGACTCTGCTTAGGGAATTACTCCTTTATACTCTGGTTGAGGAAGACGACCCTCGATACTCTAATGGGGAAGAGTAATAACCTGCTGAGGACGATCGGACTTCAAAGTTGAGGGGAGCTCTACTCTACTGGGGAAAGCATCCAACCGCTGAGGACGATCAGACTTCAAAGATGGAGAGAGAAACTCTACTGGGGAGGTACATCTTTCATCCTGCAAAACCAACAAAAAGTCTACGTGCAAAAATGAATACATTGATTATCCACATGGTGACTGTCGCCTAAGCAATTGCCACTGTTTTCCATCTTGTGTCATAAAGCTCAACGTTTTAGCATGTAATGTTTTTATCAAAAATACCGGACATTTTCACAAACAAAACAGATAAAACAGAAAACAAAAGCTCTTTAACTGAAATGCAAACTTTATTGAATGAATTGGCCTGTGAATAGGCATTTACATCTGGAAGCAATTCCTGAAAAGAGGTAATTGCGCAAAAAGCAAAAAAAAATACAAATGTCGGCAATGTGGGGAACAGACATCCACCATGACTCAACTCAGCTATAACCCATATGACTTGTTCATCCGCAGATACTTTGGCCTTCGAAGACGACTAACTGGACTGATTCCTTTCCTCCAAATTTTCCAAGTGTGAACGGTGATCACAGATCGAACGCGGATCGTAGTCTTTGCTTTAAAATCCCTAACTTTTGCCTGGATCGCCCTTCTCGGGTTTTCAATCCACCGGGATACCCATTTTTGCCAAGGTTTCCTTTTCAGGTTTTCAACCTTGCGGGTTTATTCTTTTTCTTTTTATCCCTAATTTTTGCCCGAACCTTTTCTTTTTATGGTTCGCCAGGATGCCCCATTTTTGCATGAACCTTCTTTTTATGTTCAGCGGGTCTCTTTTATGCAAAGTATTTTTTGACTACATTCGCGTTCACAGGGGACGTAAAATCTTCGCCATCCATAGTTGAGAGTAATAAGGCTCCACCAGAGAAAACCTGTCTTACTACATATGGCCCTTCGTAATTCGGAGTCCACTTGCCCCTGTGATCTGTTTGAGGAGGAGTGATCCTTTTCAGAACTAATTCACCAGCTTGAAAACACCGAGGACGCACCTTCTGATCAAAGGCTTTCTTCATCCTGCTCTGATACAAACGGCCATGCGCAATGGCTTTCAGTCTCTTCTCTTCAATGAGGTTCAGTTCATTCAACCGGGAACGGACCCACTCAGCTTCATCAAGCTTCACATCTGTCAGAATTCTCAAAGAAGGAATCTCAACTTCCAATGGCAAGACTGCTTCCATGCCGTGCACCAGTGAGAAAGGAGTTGCCCCAGTCGAGGTGCGCACCGAAGTACGATATCCATGCAAAGCGTAAGGCAACATCTCATGCCAGTCTTTATATGTCACTACCATCTTCTGCACAATCTTCTTTATGTTCTTATTAGCCGCTTCAACAGCCCCATTCATCTTCGGACGATAGGGAGAAGAATTGTGATGTTCGATTTTAAAGCTCTGGCATAGCTCCTTCATCATCTTGTTATTCAGATTTGAACCATTATCAGTAATGATTCTCTCCGGGACTCCATACCGGCAGATGATGTCCTTCTTAATAAACCGGGCTACCACTTGTTTAGTGACATTGGCATACGATGCTGCTTCCACCCACTTCGTGAAATAATCAATAGCCACCAGGATAAAACGATGTCCATTTGAAGCAGTTGGCTCGATCTTTCCAATCATGTCAATGCCCCACATAGCAAAAGGCCAAGGTGACGACAAAACATTCAGTGGAGTAGGCGGTACGTGCACCTTGTCAGCATAAATCTGGCATTTATGACATTTCCGGGCGTATTTAAAACAGTCAGACTCCATAGTCATCCAATAATACCCCGCTCTCAACAATTTTCTTGCCATAGCATGCCCATTGGCATGAGTACCGAAGGAACCTTCATGAACCTCTTCCATTAACAAGCCTGCCTCGTGTTCATCAACACAACGTAGCAAGACCATGTCAAAGTTTCTCTTGTACAACACATCATCCTTGTTCAAAAAGAAGTTTCCTGATAACCTCCTCAATGTCTTTTTATCCTTGGAAGATGCCCCAGCTGGGTATTCCTGACTCTTCAAGAAGACTTTAATGTCATGATACCAAGGCTTGCCATCTGATACCCCTTCAACTGCAAACACAAAAGCAGGTCTATCCAAGCGCATAATTCTGATTGAGGGAGCTTCATTCCAAAGATTCACCTTATACATTGATGACAATGTAGCCAACGCATCAGCCATCTGATTTTCCATCCGGGGAATGTGATGGAAGTCAATTCTGTCGAAGAAAGGTAACAACCTTCTGGCATAATTGTTATATGGGACAAGATTTGCTTGACGAGTCTCCCATTCACCTGTGATCTGATTAACCACCAACGCAGAATCACCATAAACATCAAGGTTCTTGATTCTCAAATCAATTGCTTCTTCTAACCCCATGATGCATGCTTCATACTCCGCCTCATTGTTGGTGCATATGAACGCTAATCGGGCAGTAAAGGGTATATGAGAGCCCTGTGGAGTCGTAATAATTGCCCCGATTCCGTTGCCATATGAATTAACAGCCCCATCAAAAACCATCTTCCATTGAGATCCAATCTCAGGTCCTTCATCAGGCAAAGGCTCTTCACAATCCTTCATCTTCAGATACATGATATGCTCATCCGGAAATTCAAACTTCATCGGTTGATAATCCACAATTGGCTGTTCGGCAAGATACTCTGACAACACACTTCCCTTAATGGCCTTTTGGGAAACATACTGAATATCATATTCTGTCAGAACCATCTGCCAACGGGCTATTCTACCAGAAAGTGCTTGCTTCTCGAACACATACTTGATTGGATCCATCTTCGAAATCAAAAGGGTTGTATGGTTTAACATGTACTGCCTCAAACGCTTAGCAGCCCAAGCGAGTGCACAACATGTTTTCTCCAGCATCGAGTATCTTGACTCGCAATCTATAAACTTCTTACTCAGGTAATAGATGGCGTGCTCTTTTTTACCTGACTCGTCTTGTTGACCGAGCACACAACCCATTGAATTCTCAAGAACCGTGAGATACATAATCAAAGGTCTTCCTGGCACTGGAGGCATAAGGACCGGAGGTTCCTGCAAGTATTCTTTAATCTTTTCAAATGCCTTTTGACAATTTTCATTCCACCTGACCGCTTGATCTTTTCTTAGCAACTTGAAGATTGGTTCACACGTGGCTGTGAGATGCGAGATGAACCTAGCAATGTAATTCAATCTCCCCAAGAAACCACAAACCTCTTTTTCTGTTTTCGGCACAGGCATCTCTTGTATGGCTTTTACCTTTGCAGGATCAACCTCAATACCTTTTTCACTAACAATAAACCCCAGCAATTTTCCTGATCTCACCCCGAAGGTGCATTTGTTTGGATTCAATCTCAGTCTGAATTTCCTTAACCTTTCAAATAACTTCTGAAGATTCACCAAATGTTCTTCTTCTGTCTGTGACTTCGCAATCATGTCATTAACATAGACTTCAATCTCTTTGTGAATCATATCATGAAAGAGAGTCACCATCGCCCGCTGGTAAGTTGCCCCTGCATTTTTCAATCCAAAGGGCATCACTTTGTAGCAGAAAGTTCCCCACGGTGTTATGAATGTAGTCTTCTCCATGTCCTCCGGGGCCATCTTGATTTGGTTATACCCAGAGAAGCCATCCATGAAGGAAAACACAGAATACTGAGCAGTATTGTCAACTAACACGTCAATGTGAGGGAGCGGGAAATCATCCTTTGGGCTTGCTCTATTCAAATCCCTATAATCAACGCACATCCTGACCTTCTCATCCTTCTTAGGTACAGGCACGATGTTAGCAACCCATGGAGGATAATTTGTTACGGCAAGAAATCCGGCGTCCAACTGCTTCTGAACCTCTTCCTTGATCTTGACAGGCATCTCCGGTTTACTTCTTCTCAACTTTTGCTTGACCGGAGCACAACCTTCTTTGAGCGGTAGCCGGTGTATGACAATATCAGTATCGAGCCCAGGCATATCTTGGTAAGACCAGGCGAAGATGTCAACATACTCTCGGAGCATTTCAATCAATCTTCCCTTGACACTGTCTTCCAATGCAGCCCCTACTCTTACTTCCTTTCTAGCGTCCTCGATTCCCAGATTTACAATCTCAATTTCCTCTTGATGAGGTTGGGTGACTCTCTCCTCTTGCTTCAACAGTCTGGCCAACTCTTCGGGCAGTTCACAATCTTCATCAGCCTCTTCTTCAGCATGATAGATTGGATTGTCAAAGTCATACCGAGCTATAGCTGAGTCATGATCGGTGTCATCTGAACAAAAAGACCTGCAATGATTTATGAGGTATGTTTTATTATGATGCAACAAAAGAAACACATTGCCATTTTGATGTGGGTTTTTTAATGCATAAAAATAAAAACAGAAAGACAGAGATCAAAATATTTGAGTGTGAAAAGTCCTTTATTGATGATAAAGCAAAACATACGACAGTTAAAAGCCCTACAAACAGAATCACTACGTCTTGGGCAGAACGTAGGATTAACAAAATAGGAAAACAAAGCAATTACTCGAAGCCTGTCACTTGAATGACTTTCTCGGAAGACCAGTTGTGCAGACTTTCCCCTGGGACACAAGGACGGATCCAGCTATCCATGTCACAATCACTGTCTCCTTCTTCTTCAATAGCATTAACTCTGTCGAAGAAAACTCCAGCGCTAGTGAACCGGACAGGGCCATAGAATTTTGGGGGATCCTCATCTCTTTTGGATGGCTTATATCCCAATCCATAAGTATCCTTCTTTTTCTGGACTTCAACCACCTGGCCCCACCTCTGTGAGCTACCAGCTTCAACCACAGCTTTGGCGTCTCTCAACGAAGACATGGAACCCTCAGGTTGATTTGCCACTACGGGCTGCACTACAGCTTCAGACTGAACAACTTCTTCGGAAACTTTCACCTTCTCAAATCCCTGGCACAACGTCTCGTGGATTTCCCCATCCACTTCCACGTATTTGAAGGTTGACAGCTGACTGATCATTATGTCTTCTTCTCCGCATACTGTCACTACGTGACCATCAACCATATACTTCAGCTTTTGATGCAAAGTGGAAGTTACAACACCTGCCCCATGGATCCAAGGACGACCCAATAAACAGCTGTACGCTGGCTGAATATCCATAATGTAAAACGTTGCATTAAAGATTTCCGGTCCAACCTTGATTGGAAGCACAATCTCGCCAAAAATAGATCTCTTCGAGCCATCAAAAGCTCGCACCACCAAGTCGCTTGGTGCACAAATAAGTCCTCGAGTATCCAACTTCATTAACTCTTTCTTGGGCAATACATTCAACGATGAACCAGTATCAACCAAGACATGTGACATCAGCGAGCCACGGCATTCGATCGAAATATGCAGGGCATTGTTATGATTCCTGCCAGCAGAAGTCAAGTCAAGATCTGTAAAACCCAGGCCGTTACCCGCATTCACGTGTGCTACAACCCCTTCCAGCTGATTAACAGAAATCTCTTGAGGAACGTATGATGCATTCAAAACCTTCAAAAGAGCATTCCTGTGAGCCTCAGAACATAAGAGCAGAGACAGAATAGAGATCTTGGACGGGGTCTGATGTAATTGGTCCACGATCTTATAATCACTTTTTCGGATGAGCCTCATAAATTCCTCTACATTTTCCGAAAAAGCATCATCAACCGGCTTCATTGTAGATTCCACAATCACTGGAGTCTGAATAGAACCATCCATTGCCTGTTTTCCTCTATCTTGCCTAGAGGTACTGGGTTGATCGTTAACCGGAGGGAGCACTCTACCACTTCTGGTTATGGCATCAGTCTCAACTTTAACCCCTAAACTAGAACCCACTGGTGAAGTATTCATTAGCTCTTGCTTTTGCCCATTGACAAACACCTCTGCACCATAATTCCACGGAATAGCCTTAGAACTCTCGTACGGAATGGGTCCAGCCCTTGTGATAATGACTGGAGGTGGCCTTGCTGGACCAGAAATAGTAACTGTTTTGAACGGAATAGTGATAGTGGCAACCTTCTCACTAACAACCTCTTCTAGCTGATTACCTCTGTCAAACTGTAAACAGCCCTCATCAATCAGATTCTAAATACCCCTCTTCAACGAATCACAACCATTAGCCTTTATCAAACAACCTGAGCAGTTCTCACCACAGCCCGGATAGACATCACCTTTCAATAGCCTGTTCTTAACCACCAACAATGGAGTCTTCAGTTCCTCCACATCCATGATCAAATTCAAAGTTTCACAGTCTTCGATTATAGCATTCACCCTTAGCCCATTGTGATTAGGCATCGGGTTTTGAATAACATTGGGTCCGTCATTCGAGAAATTGATGGCTTTAGAGTCCACAGGGTCCTGCACCTTGTGCTGAAACGCCCTGCACTTCTCCACCGTATGCCCCGGAGCACCAGAATGAAAATCGCAGTGTGCGTTAGCATCGTAGCCTCGTGGGAGTTCCCCTGTTGGTGGAGCTAGGGTACGAAGCTCAACTAGACGCAACTGCAGTAAATGTTGCAACAACTGTGCATACGACATTGGGGGTTGATCAAAATGCCTCTCTGCATTCCTCTGTCTGTTCTGATACTGACCCTGCTGCCTATTCTGATTAGCATTACCCCTTTGCTGCTGTGGTGGAGGTAATGTTGCTGGAATGGTTACTGATGCTACCTGTTGATTATTAAACTGGCGCTGTTTCCCTTTTCCCCTGTGGGATGATACAGCGTTGGTCTCTCCTTTCTTCTTATAATTATCAAACGGCTTTTTTCCCTGTCCGGAAGACGATCCATCACCGCTAGAAACCTTCCCAGCCTTAATTCCCACCTCTATCTTCTGTCCAATAGCAATCACATCTGCAAACTTGCCTAGAGAACAAGGCAAAAGCTTTTCATAGTAGTGCTTCGGCAGTGTGTCCATGAACATATCTAGCATCTCTTTCTCTAGCATTGGTGGCTGCACCCTAGCCGCCAATTCACGCCACCTTTGCGCGTATTCTTTGAAACTCTCATCATTCTTCTGGGACATGCTCAACAGCTGAGTTCTGTTGGGAGCCATGTCCATGTTGTACTGATAATGCTTGATGAAAGCTATAGCTAGCTCTCTCCAGGTACGAACATCTCTACTTTCTAGCCCCATGTACCATTCTAAAGACGCGCCAGACAGGCTGTCTTGGAAGAAGTGCATCATTAACTTTTCATCCTTAGCGTGAGCAGCCATCTTCCTGGTATAGGCCTTCACATGATTCCTTGGGCAAGTAGAACCATTGTACTTTTCTAGCGTGGGAATCTGAATCTTGTGTGGAATAACAACATCAGGGACCAACCCTAGGTCGTCCAAATCAATCCCCAAATCATCCTGTTTCACCACTCCTTTCAATTGAGCTTCGATTAAACGGATTCTTTCATCACTGACCACAGGAAGGGCAGCATCTAAACTTCTGACCGAGAACACATCGTCCTATTGATCATCAAAATGATGGCCATGGATAGCCCGAACAGTACTTCCCTCTCCAACCACTATAGGAATTCTGCCCTGTCCACCAGCACCGACTCCGCCCGGAGGGATATTACGGTTAATAAGACCACCGTGTAGGATACCATTTTCGTCGACCTGCGCCACTAACGGCTGAACCAGAGTTCTGAACTCGTTCTGACTTTGCACCACACCCTGCATCATTTCCATGAACTGGTCGATGCGAGCTTGCATAGCGGCCATATCTGCTTGAACTTTGTCCATCACTCTGTTTTGATTGAGCCTGGTAGAATAACGATGAGTTGGTTGATCAATCCTGACTGAAAGAAAGAGAGAGCATAAGAAAACCAGAGAAACCAAGATAACCTGCAATGCAAAAAAAGATTATGATTATGCAAATGCAAATGCAAACATGTTTGTATATTTGCAGGGTGATCCACCCCTTGATTCCAGTTTAAAGGTGAAATAGGATGAAACTGCTGCTCATTTAAATCAGAGTGAATCACTGTCAGAAATTACAACCCAAGGTACCAAAAAATAGCCTGAAACAAAAATAAGCAGAGGTCCCAGCCAACAATTCTGGTGGTGACCCAAAATACAAAGAAAGAACAAAATACAAACTACTGAGTAAAGTTCCCCTCAAGGATCTTGCACCGTATGAGGGCCACTGCCTGAGCTAGAGCACTCCCACTTAGACCTCTTCACTCCTGCTTGTATTTTCAGCTCTTCCATGGTTGTTATGGCTTCTTTGAGCCGTTCCTCAACTGCGTGTCTTCGGAACGTCCCTGACAAGATCTCCTCGTCCTTCTTCCTGAGCTTCAACTTCAGACTCTCAATCTGCTCCAAATGCTTATCTTATTTCTGCTTGTTGGCCGTGATTGCAGTATTTCGGTAAGCATTGAACCTGTGAATCTTCGCCCAAGCCCTGGCTAAGTCATCCTTCTTGGATTTGAGAGTCTTGCAAACGCCTTTTAGAGCTTGTCCTACCCTTTTCATAGCTGCTATCTCTTCAACCAGCTCCTTTTCTTTCTCAGCGAGACGTTCTGTCTTCAGCTTGGCAATATGAACAGCCTCACCTCGCTCATGTTTCAACTGGTAGATTTCCTTTTCCAACTCACGGTTCTCCTCTCGAATCTTCTCCTTTTCAGCCCATAATTGATTGTACTTCTCCATCTCAATCATGGTTAGGGGTTCAATCAGCAAAGGGTAAGAAGGAGGTTCCTTGCAGAATGGCAAAAGTACACTTTCTACTCTGCTCTGAACCCAGTCTTCATACGCACGAAAAACTTTGTTGTTACACTTTCCAAAAGAAGTCTTTCCTTTCTTATGGCGATCTCTCCAAGCGTTTGCAGCTTCTTTCAACACCTCCAGATTGGCTTCCTCACCCAAAAATAGAGACTCTTGCACATCTTGGCCTTTTGGCGGCTCCTTTAAAGCATACCCAAATTGCCTAATAGCAAGAATGGGGTTGTAGTTAATTCCCCCCTTCCTTCCTATTAAAGGTACGTTTGGGTAACCTCCACAACTAACCAGGATCTCTCGGCCCAACAAATCACGATTGATCCAAACTAAGTTGTCGGCCCTTAACCCCATTAATCTCTTTGCCCAATCTAAAGTTCCTTTAGTGTCTTCGAATGCCCCAGATTTGGGAAGACGATCAGCAAACCACTTATAGAAAATTGAAGCACAACAATAAAGAGGTCCGCCTCTCCTTTTCTCATTCTTATAGTGCATCGAATAATACAGATCCCCAAGCAAGGTAGGTACCGGATTCTTCGTGGTGAATATCCGGACAGCATGTGCATCTACAAAATCTTTCACATTAGGGAATAACGCCGTTCCATAAACACACATAGCCAGAATTGCATTGAACACCGACCAACACTTAGCCTTAGCACAAGTAGCAGCCTGTTCGATCAAAAACTTCGTGTGAAAACCTTGATAACCCCATTTACTAGCAATATTTTTCTTCAACAGTGACTGATCCAAACGTAAAGTAGCAGCAACCCTTTTCAAATCAGGAAACTCCTTAGAAGGATAGAAGGGAGCTCCCTCTTTGACCGAAACATCCAAAATAAGAGCAAATTCTTCCAACGTTGGAGCCAAAAGATAATCAGCAAATAGAAAACACCGGAGTTGAGGGTCATAGAACTGTGCCAGAGTGTGCAGGGCCCTGAACTCATAATTGGTAACATTCCGGGCGAAACTCAGAATCCTCCCATATTCTCCTCTGAAATCTGCCAATGCCTCAGGTTTTTCCATAGCCGAGATCTTGTGCACAGCGTCTAGATGAAGCTCTGGGAACTTGTACGGGATGATGTTCTTTCTTTTTTCAGCGCTAATACTCATCATGGACAGTCTTCAGACAACCGGAATCAAAGTTAGGATGCAACCCTACAAATGAACAAACATGTCAGAATGCAAAAAGATGATGCAAAATGCAGGCATGGGATCAAGGTATCCAAAATGCTCAAACCGCTGCTGTTCTGCTGACTGAATAAGACCCAGAATACCAAAAACCCAAAAATCCAGAATAACAACCCAATCAAACCGTCAGAATATCAGGATAATATACACAGATGAGAAACCCAGAAACCAGGTAGGTTGGAGGTCTCGGTTACCTGCAAACCTGCAAACACCCATCCCCTCTCACATGTGGGTACTAGGATGTTCAGTATCCCGGGCTCTCAGGTCTAGAAATGATGATACGTTCACCATTTCTGGTTTGGCATCATCATCAAAAGAGGAGGCCTCAACCGATTCTCCAAAACAAAAGATCCTCAGCTTCAGAGGTTTGAGAAGCAATAGCACATTCAGCCCGAAGGATACAATGCTATCGCCAATCAAAGAGGTCGTCCGTTGATTCACTACAAAAGGGAAATCCTATAGCAAGTTCCCAGCATTGGGTCCTCGGATCGAGAATGTGCAATGGGTTTGCCACAGAAAGTGGGCTGCCACTGTCACATCTCGGGAGGAGTGCCGCAACTGAGTCCTCGGGAATGGTCTCCAGAGTCGACAGTTTTCCAGATTATATTCCATCATCTGCCCCAAATGGACAGGACAGAATATTACCAAGAAAACCTCGTCTGGATGTGGAGTTTTCATGTATACTTCGTCTGGCCAAATGCCAAACAAGTCACACTACTTTCCACGCTAATCATAGGTGTATGCTCAAGCCTTGGTTTTGGGCTTCTCTCTCATGAATCCAGCCCACCCTACAAACAGAAAAACCAGCAGCAGAACAGCACAGCAATATCCAGTATGACAGTAATAATATGAAATGCAATGCAATAAAAGCTGTAAACACAGTAAAGCAGTAAAGTAAAAATACAGTAAATAGCAATACAGTAATATACAACAAAGCAAAGCACCATAGAAACACCCAACAAAAACAAACAGACAAGCGCTAGGATTGACTCGCTAAAGGGGAAGGACCAGCAGTAGGTCAACCAGAGTCCCCAGCAGAGTTGCCAGCTGTCGCTCCCGAAAAGATTTGCATCCAACGGTACAAACGCGAGAGTGGCGCAAAAGACACAGAGTCGCCAGCAAAGTGTATTTATCCCAAGAGAGGGAAAGGAAACACTGCGTAAACCTGAAAGAAGGGAAAGAGCACGGTCACGCGACCAAGAGAATGGGTACGGGAGTCGGTTACGCAAAGGGAAGGTGTTAGCACCCAACACGTCCATCGTACTCGATGGGATCCACGCTTGCTGTCTGCATCAAAGGGTGTCGTCATCTGGAACTCCACTGCTACTGGACCGGCGAAGAAACGAGAACGGAAAGAACGGAGAAACGAAGAAGAAAAGAGAAAGAAGAAGGTGACTCGATAGGACGGTATCGTTGTCCTAGGCCTACGTACTCCCTCAGGGTAATGGGAAAGTCAGAGTCAACGTAGTTCGGATGGGAACTGTGGGGGAAGGTTGCTCGCCAAGACAATCGTTGTCTTGTGCCTACGTATCCTCAATCGGACGAGAGAGAGGAATCAGAGCTGACGTAGTTCGTGGGTACGACCACGAAACAAGGGGAGGAAACTGGTGAAAAATGGAGAAGGTAGCCCGCCAAGATCTACGCAATCTTGTGCCTACGTATCTTTACTCGGACGAGAATAAAGAATCAGGGCAGTCGTAGTTCGTGGATACGACCACGGATGGGTAAGTGTTTTTTATGTGAGCGACGAGCTCTTTCCAAAAAGAAGTTTGAAACCCAACAATCCCGAAGGATCAAAAAAAGATTTGAATTTGTTTTGTGTTTTTTAGACAGAAGTGTTTTGAGTTAGTTCGTAACTTACATTGCACCAAAGTCTACCATGCGGGAACGAGTGAGTCGCATGGTCGCCCCCGAATGAGATGTATGCTAAACACCCTAGAAGAAGAGAGGAGACCCATCATTCTTCACTTCCTACACTTAAGGCTCGAGCGCAATATACGTTATATTTTATTAAGTATTTTCAAGAAGTTTGAGATGAGAAGAGAAGCGACACAAAAGGGAACTCTAAAGGGAAACTAAGAGTCCTAATGTTATCATGCATGGATGTCCTATGGTTAGTGAGGTTTAGGAGAGACGACTTCCTAACCTAATGCTAATCCTACTCCAAGCTTAATCGAAAATTAAGTTGGACTAGGTAGCTCTACAGGGAGAGAATCCAAGACTTAAACAAGTCTTGAGACTCGAGGGATGCAAAGAGTGAAAGAGAAGGAGGAGAAAGAGAAGTGAAACACAAGTGGCCTAAGCTCACTTCAAACACAAGTATGGAAGTTAAAAGATAAAGGAAGAAAGTAAAATGTGGAAGCAAATCCACACTCAAACTACTTACCATTTGCCCCTGAAAGTGTTAGAAGTATTCACATATGACAAAATGAAACTCAAACAAGCATAAGGCAATGAAGAAACAAGTTCTAAAGTAAATCAAACATCAAGTTCAGAACCTAATGGTCCTACTGACCTCTAATGTTAGTCATGCACAATTAGTCAAAAAAGAAAAGGGAGAAGTCAATCAAGTACCATTCAAGTCATTAAAGAAGGATTGAGATGAAAAGAAGTGATCATGTAAAGCAACCAAGTCAAAATTCCACAAAATAAACCAAGTCCAGAAGTGACACAATCCTAAATATGTGCCTAAACAAGATCTTCAAACATCATTCAAGTCATACAAACACTTTCACAATCAATTAAGAAGCAAAGAAGAAGAAGTGAAGTGAAGTGAAACATGATTCATTCTTGTGAAACAAGTGACTTAAGGTGCAAGGCAAACATCAAACATGCAAAGATGAGATCCAAATATCACAACCAGAGGTCAATTAACATACTATCAATTCTCAAACAAGACCCCAAATTATGGCACAAGTGCCTTCATAACCAAGCAAACCAAACATGAAGCATACATTCACAAGTTGAGCAAGTTAAAGTTCATGCTTCAAAGAAATAACAAACATGCCTCAAAAATTATGTCATTCAGTATTCAAGCATCTCAAACATGTATAATTGACATATCAAATCCACAAGCAATGAATCAGAACCAAAGTCAATCAACAATTAGGTCAGAGCATCAATAGGATTTCATACATTCATGCTCAAAGCAACACATCAAAAGTCATCCAAAAAGGACCTAAAAATTATTCCAAAAATCTCAAACATACTTCAACATGTTATGAACACAACCCAAAAAGAATCAGGATCAAATCACTTTTAAAATGAGAAAAATAAATGATGCAATATGAAGTATGCAATATGAAGTGCAAATGAGAAAAATTAATTTGGAAAATTAATATTTAATGCAAATTTAATGCAAAAATAATAAAATAAAATGTGAAAAATTAATTTTAATAATGAGTATGCGTGATGAATTTTTTTGGAATTTTTTAGTATATGCAAGTATTTTTAAAAATTAAATTTGAAATGGTATGTAAAAATAGAAAATAAAAAAAAGAATGAAGCCAGGGGTGCATCAGCAATTACTGGATCAAAAGGAACTTAGAACAAAACGCGCATGGGCTCACAAAATGGAGGTGCGAAAAGTAAATGCATAAGCCCAATATCATTATTTCATTCAGGATCAAACAAAACAAAAAAAGGAAAAAAACCAAATAAATGAAACGCTGCGTTCCACTAAGGCCGGTTAGTCAAACGAGGATTCCACCACACGCGTCGCTAGCACATTGGTTAGTCAGCAAAGTTAGTCTCACACGTCAGCTGCACACACCAGACGCCGGACCTAGGGCTCCGGTCGTCTTCTCCGGGAGGTCGCCGGAGTCGTAGACATCAACCTCAACCAAATAACATAAAATGGACATTATCCTCAAGGGTTTTTCATGCTGATACCAAATCCACACTCAAAAAGGATTTTCAAACACAATAACACCACGAATCGAAGCGAACAAGAAAACATGTCCAAACTGAAATCTCACCAAAACAAAACAACAAGCATCCACACAGTGCCTACTCAGTTGTAGGACTTCAGAATCACAAGAAACAAGCAAAGTGGACGTATAGCATGGCAGATTCGAAGGGAAGAATATTACCTAACGGAGAAGTTCCGTTGACTCTTCTCAGCAGCTAATAACTTCAGAAAATGATATGGAAAACTTCAAAATGTCTTGTAGAAGATAGATCCAAGCTTGATTCACCCAGAAAATTGATGAAACGCTTCACACAAGTTCAAACCGGTGATGACCCAAAACCAACTTTGTTGAGCTTCACACAACAACCACAGAAGGCGAATAATGCATACAGAAGTGAGATTTCACTTGTTAGATGATGATTCTAACAAGAAAAGACTTCAAAACCCTCAAAGAATGAAGAACTCGAAGGTGGTGAAAAATGAGAGAAAAATCGTGTTTCTGATCTGTCCTCTACCAAAATGAAAAACCTCCCTCACTTTAGGGTTTGTGATGACTTTATATATCCACTTGGCACATGGGAGAGTTGATGAAATTTGCTCCAAAGTTTGTTGTGTGATTTTTACAAATTTAGTGGAAAAAAGTTCACACGATCAGCACATGGGAAAGGTGTGTTTCTTGCCATCTTTTTTAGTGGAATGGAGTGTGAGTATGTTGAGGAAATGAGGTGTGTACTCGTGTGTTAATGGGCTGGCACTATGAAATTTTCTTTGATCCATTTTCAATTTCTCCAACTTTGCATCCTTTTTGGTATGACACCCCCTCATGTGGCAGGCTGCGTGCTTAGCCTATTTTGGCAAAGTTTTGGCATATGGGATCAAAGAATGATGGCTGGTATGATTGGTGAGGTACAATGCAGAATTTGGTACACTTTGGCCATGGTATGCAAAGCTATCACAATCACCATGGGAGCACATTCAAATAACCATAAGTTGATGTATAATGATTCAAATGAAATAAACTTGGACCCTTTGGAAAGGTGAGATTTCACTCTACAATTCTTATGTTAGAAGTTTCTCAATCCAAGGCTTGGAAGTCATCCAAAAGTGAGCATGAACATGAGTGCACCAAACTGTCCAAGAACAACTTAGAAAAAATTCTAAGTTTTCAAGTTTTTACAACTTAAAACCTCCATCTTTGAAACATCATAACTCTCTCAAAAATGATCCAAATGGCATGGTTCTTGTGCTCATTTTGAAGGGAAAACTTCAATCTACAACTTCCATGTGGAAAAGGTTTTTGAATGAGGCCTTGAAAATGGTGAAAAATGGCTTAGAAAGTGATTAAAAACTTACTAAAAATAGTAAGTTTCTAAAAACCTAATTTTCCAATTTTAGCAACTTTCCCAAATTCTTGATTTTTTATGAACCTTTGAACATTTCTTGATCAAATCTTGTCCATGGACCATATTTGACTTGAAAATCATGATGTTGACCTCAAAAAGTCAGGGGTTGACTTTTCCACTGCACAGTTGACTTTATTCCCAATTCTCTTGATTTTTTAATTTCTGATCAATTGAAAACCTTCTGAAGCAAATTGATGGACAATTCTCCAATCCTAGACACTTGAGGACATGAGGAATACCATGAGGTCGAGTCTTGTCCTAAAAATCAGAAATAAACTGATTATATAGGAAACCCTAATTTTGGCTCCTCTGGTTAGGAGAAATCATCACATCCTCCAAACTCAAATTCCTCTGAGTATGATGTATGTCATGTCCACCAATGATGATATGTGCCATTTGGAGATGATAAACAATCAAAGAGCTTGCTCATTTGAGGGTTAAATCTCAGAATCTCCAAAACCCCAATTTAAGAAACCAAGCTAGGAGAGTGTGATTCTTTTGAATTCCCCTGCCAATCTTGATCTTGTGATGAGATGATGGACCAAATAAAACACCTTGAGGCTCGAGACTCACTTGTGGTTCAAGAATTGATAGCATCAAGAATTTTCTCTCCTCTTAGCCCCTTGGACAATGCACATGAACTGTTGTTTGAAAACCTGAACAACCTCTTCTTCCTTTGAGTTAAACCAAGTACCTTGATCCCATGCTAGGACCCAATGCTATGCACAAATGCTAATGGAAGAAATGCAAAGAAACATAAGCCAGTTATCTAAAAACAACAAGGAAAATTTTGGGGTGTTACACATTTGTGATATGAGGAGGTATGTTATACATTTTTTGTGAATTTTCCAAGTCATTTCTTGATGACTTTTGAGTGATGTGTTTGAGTTAATTGTTAATGTGCTTTGTATGATATTGTGAGGCCTCTTTGAGCATGTTTAACAATGATTTTTGCACCACACTTTTGGTAAATGTTTACACACTGTTTGAACTTCATTTGACTTGCATATGTGAATTTTCTCATCCTCCTAATTTGATCTTGTGGATTGTTTGAGTGCATCTACACACGTGTGTGGTTATAGGATCATGTGCTAAGGTTTGAGATAAATTGTGTACAATCCTATTCGGTACTTGTTGAGACCTTTTGATATGTGATTGTATGAGCATTATAGGTCATTCACATCAAATTATAGGTCATTGTTTGTGCACTTTTGCATGACTTGTGACCATTAGTTTGAACTTGCATTGTGATATAAGTTTGTGCATCCTTACTTGTCCATCTTTGATAGCTTGTTTGCATCAACACTTGTATGGCTTTGAGCATTCATTTACACTCATTTACGTACTGCATGTGATCATCCTCATTCATTCTAATTGAATTCTAACTTCATCTCATATGTCTCCTAAGCTCACAAACTTTTGCATACTTTGCTTGAACTTGTTTGACTTAACTTGAACTTGTTTGCTCTTAATCTTCTAAGTGCTTCAATATGACAATTGTATGAACTTTTGTGCTTACATGCTTGACTTCTAAATGTCATTTCAAATGTCCTAAGCTACTGACTTGCATCCATTTTGTTTGGTTATTCCATTTTCATATTCATTTCTTACTTGCATGTCTTGCATGATGCATAGTGGGAACTTTAATGATGTTTGCTCCCATTTTTGCTTGCTTGATCATTGATTACTCTTGTGAATCATATGCCATTTGAATGACATCTTCACTCATTTTTAAATGTCATTTTCTTCTAGCTTTGGTGTTTACATACTCATTTATCCATGTTTACTTTCCAATGATATACATCTTGTGCAGTTGATGTTCAAGTCACATTTGCATGATTGTTTGGTGTATAGTTTGACTTTGTGTGATATCATTTGGCATGTTCACATTAATATGATCCCCTAGCACAAACCTACTGACTTGTGAGAGTTCTTAACCCTTAGGACCTATCCTTTTAGGTTTGAATGTTGTTTCCTTTCTAATTTGTCTTCTTGAATCAAATAGTTGTGTTTGGTTAGGTTTCTTGTGCTAGTTTCATTACTTGTGATAATAACACACTAACCTTTTATGTAGGGGCAGAGGTAAGTCATTTGAGTGAGTGGATGTTAATCCATACTCATCTCTTCTCTCATCTCTCATCTCTTCTCTCATCTCTCATCTCTTTTACTTATCATTCTTTTTTGTGAATAGCATGATATAATGCTTTGTGTGTACATCTTCTTCACACCCTTTAGGGATCCTAGCTCATCCTTAATTTTTTATTAAGGTGAGGTAGGATAAGCATTAGGTAGTGCTATCCCTCTCTTTTCTTTAGGCTTAGGTAGTCCTTATACCTCACACAACCTTAGGATCTCCATGCATGATAACTTTAGGGTAATTAGTCCCCCACTTAGACTTTATCCTTTCTTCCCTTGAGTCTCTTTCTCATCTCAAAACAAAAAGCAAAAATATCTAATAAAGGATTAACATGTATTGCACATGAGCCTTGCATGTGGGAAATGGAAGAGGAGGGTTTCCCTCCGCCTTCTAGAGTGTTTAGCATACGTCCTGTTAGGACGACCATGCGACACATTCGATCCTATGTCATAGACTTTAGTGCAATACTTGTCATGAACACAAAATAATAAAAACACTTCTTAAAAGACAAAAACAAACAAATAATTCTCTTCTCATCTCCTTCACTTCATTCTTAAGGATTCGTCACGTCCGTTCTACCGCAAACAGGTAAATGCCTAAGACTCCGTACAGCGAGCTGCGACACCTAACTGCTAGAACGCGCGCCTGGATGCCTTCCACTAAAAAACACAAACAAAGTAAGTCCATCCCTAGTGAGGGGAACTACGATGCTCTGATTCTCATTCCTGATGAGATACATAGGCACGAGACGCGACGTCTTGGCGAGCAACTTTTTCCCCAATCCGTAGTCCAAACTACGTTGACTCTGACTTTCCCGCTCTCAAGGGAATACGTAGGCCTAGGACTCCGAGGACGTCCTACCGAGTCACTTCTTTTCCTTTTCTTCCCCGTTTCCTCGTTCCTTCCCGTACCTGTTCCTTTTCCTTTCCAGTAGCAGCGGAGCTCCAGATGACGACACCCTTTGATCGACAACAAGCAAGCGTGGATCCCATCGGGTACGATGGACGTGAGGGGGTGCTAATACCTTCCCCTCGCGTAACCGACTCCCGAACCCAGTTCTCTTGGTCGCGAGACCATGCTTTTCCTTTCCCTCAGGTTTACGCAGTGTTTCCTTTCCCTCTCTTGGGATAAATACACATTGCTGGCGACTCTGTTTCCGCGCCACTTTCGCGTTTGTACTTGGATGAAAATCCCGGGAGCGACAGTTGGCGACTTTGGTGGGGATCGAACCCAGAATCTCTGGTTCCCTAAGCGAGTCAATCCTAGCGCTTGTCTGTTTTTGTTTCATTGGGTGTTTATTTTGGAGCTGTAGTGCTCTATTTTGCTGTTTTTACTGTATTGTTGTTTATGGTATTACTGCTTTACTGTATATTGTTGTATTACTGTTTTTACCGCATTTATGGCATTACATATCATTATTATGCTGGACTGTTCTGTTGTTTTCTGTTTGGTGGGCAGGGTGTTCTGAGAGATAAGCCCACTACCCAGGCTTGAGCATACACATAGGTATTAGAGTGGATAGTCGTGACGCATGCGTGGTGGTGACCACGTATTGTTGTTCATGAGACCCACAGCCAGACGAGGTTCTATCGGGAGCTATCTGCTACTGTATGTTGATACAGGCCAGTGGATATTCTCTTGAGGAACTTTCGACTCTAGTGACCATTCCCGAGGACTCATTTGCGGCACTCCTCCCGAGATGTGATAATGGCAGACCAGAAATGGCAAACCCATTACACATTCTGGATCCGAGGACCCAATGCTGGGAACTTGCTATAGGACATCCTTTTTGAAAGAGAATCAGTGGAGGCACTCCTCGATTGGCGATAGTACTGTACCCCGAGGGATGAATGTACTATTGCTTCTCGACCTCAGTGCCAGAAGTTGAGGACCTTTCGTTTTGAGGGGAATCAGTTGAGGCCTCCTCGTTTGATGATGATTCCAAACCAAAAATGGTGAACGTATCATCATTTCTCGACCTGAGAACCCGTGATATTGAGGATCCTCGCCTTTCTAGTACCCACATGTGAGAGTGGCGGGTTGTTTACAGGTTTGCAGGTAACCATAACCTCCTACATACCCGGTTTTCGGATGTCATTACACAAAAAGAGGATTCATCCTATTGTATTTAGTTGGTTCTTGTCCACGGTTCTATAATATTCTCAGAGCTACACTGACATTGTTCACAGTCCAGTACAGACACTCGGCACATTGATACCATGCCTTTTGCATTGCATTTACATATCCTGACATACATGTTTACTCATTTCCAGGTTCATATTTTACCCTTGATTCCAGTCACCGGGTTCTCACAAGGATGAATACTAAAGAGAGGAAGAACATCATTAGTTATAAATTCCTCACGCCTACTCTAGGCCCTATTATTGTCCTAAAAGGAATGGCAAGCCCTGAGGTGTTGGAAGCTTTCAAAGAAAAGTATGGGTGGATTTTATCTTTTGTTCACAATGTTAGTGATTACGAATATCGAGGTCTTCATACTTTGATGCAGTTCTACGACCCTCCTCTGAGGTGCTTTGTATTTCCAGATTATTTGTTGGTACATATCTTACAGGAGTATTCCAACATGCTAGGGATTGCTATCAAGGAGGAGCCCCCATTCTTTGGGTCTAGGGGTGATCTGGACTTTGGGAAAGTGGCTGGTGCTCTTTATTTGAGCAAGTCAGAATTAGAAGCCAATATCTCTAACAAAGGAAAGCTTCATGGTTATAAGCTAGGGTATCTGATAAAGAAGGCTCAGGAGGCAGCGAAAGGTGAGAAATGGATTGTTTTCAATGCATTGCTGGCCCTTTGCGTATATGGTATTGTATTGTTCCCCAACGAGCCTGATTTTGTTGATGTGGATGCCATTAGGATATTCATGATGAAAATCCAGTACCAACACTGCTGGGAGATCTTCATTACGCCCTATACAATAGAAACGAAAAGAAAAGAGGAGGGGTAGTTCGTTGTTGTGCACCTTTGTTCTATAAGTGGTTCGCAAGTCGCTTACCGCAATCAGGGGCTTTTGTGGATTCTAAAGGTTCCCTAGAATGGATTCAGCGCTTAATGGGACTAGTTGCCTAAGACATCATATGGATAGATCATGGGCTAATCGGCAAGAACATTATCCATAGCTGTGGTGAGTTCCCTAATGTTCCATTGATAGGAAGAAAGGGGGGAATCAACTACAATCCTTCTTTGGCCATTAGGCAATTTGGGTACGCTCTGATGGGTCCGCCCATTAAGAGGGTTGTAGAAGAGTCATTGTATTTCCACACATCAGATGGTTTGGAAACAGCATAAAAAGCCTCTGAGAGCTGGGCCAGTGTGCTAAAGAAAGGAAAAGTCGCTCTAGGCAAACCCAAAAATCGGGCTTATCCAGCGTATGAAGTGTGGGTGACGAAGAGAGTTGAAGATTTTCACTTGCCTTTTGATAGGGCACCCCTTTTGTATCATGAGAATGAGAAAGAAGGAAATACCGCCACTATGGAAGAATTCGACAAGTTGCAAGCCTTGGTGAAAAAGCTTCGAGGAGAGAATTCTGAGCTGAGCAGCCGTCTTCAAGAAGCTCTACATACCAACAAGAGATTGGAACAGAAATCCCAAGACGCAGAAAAAACCTTAGCAGCAAGAGAAGAGGATTTTGCTGAAAGGGCCTGACATTTCCAAAAGGTTAGTATGGCTGTTGAAACTTCGGCTCGAACTCACAGGCAGACTAAACAGTCTTTGGCCCAAACAAAGGCCAAGCTCACTCAACTTTAGTAAGCCTGGGATGAAGTCAAAATGGAGAATGCAGAACTGCGAGAGCAATCAAAGGCCCAAGACGATGAACTCCAGAGAGCGCAAGAACAACGGAGAAAACATCGGGAAGACTTTGGAAAAAGCCAGGAGCAGCTGAAGAATGTCCGAGATGAGCTGAAAATCTCTAAGAAAAAGCTTGAAGATGCCATGATGGAAATGGGAAGACTCAAGATACAAGCTAGTGTGAAAAAGCCTAGGCAGGTGAGTGAAGATGAAGCTCTCTTGATGCACGCGAATTCATTAGCCGAAGCTCTAAAGAAGAGGGACATTTTGATCAAAGAGATGATTGAGAGGCCAAATCATCAGCGCACCAGAATACTCTTTGAAGAGATCAAGTACTCTAATGAGAACCTGAAAGAATTGGAACTGAATGATTGGTAGTCTCCCTTTATTTTCCTAGTGCAGTTTTGTTGATGTACTGTGGTTACCATCAGGCTTGTTGATGGATCCACTATCTTGATGTATTTCCTGTTTTTGAATTCATTGTAGAACGTTTTAATGTGTATTGGTTTTCTGTTAAATTCAAATTAATGGTTTATTCAGAAGTAGTTCTTTGGCAGCGCTCTACTCACAAGAACATTATCACAGCACGGTGTCACAGCACGGTTTCTCTCGATGATATCTATACGTTGCTCAGCTTCTTGTGATTAAGACTGGAATCAGGGTGTGAAATGCCCTGGAAGTGGTTAAACATGACATTTACATACATTTCATAACATATCATTTTGCATAACAGGTACCCGTCCCGGATAGTTTCTGACCTTTATTTGGGTGCAGGCATAATAGCTGATCTCAACATTCATCGTTACGTAACTCGACAAAATCAAGCCAGAACCATGGATCAAGTTCAAGCAGAATTGAGGGAGATGCGAAGCCAAATGGGGCAGTTTATGAGGGACATGCAAGCTCTAATTCAGGACCAGAAAATGCTGAAGGAAGAGGTCAATCAAGTGAAGATTCAGATGAGTCTGGTTATGGAAGTCGTGAGAAATGTGCTCAGAAAGGATGATAATCCCACACCTGAGGCTATAACAGAAGTTGTCGTTCCACCATTACCTGTGGAATCTAGCCCAAAGAGTGATATGCCTCACGGATTTTCTGCACAACCTGGAGTTCTGGAACTTACTCGTCAGCAGCCACCTCTGGTCACCCAAAACAACCCCAAGACTAAGAAGTACCCACCAAAGTCGAAGAAAATCGACAGAATCTTTGATCCGCTTCCTATGCCTTATGCTCAACTGTTGAGGTACTTACTTCAACTCCAATTGATTGAACTTCGGACGATAAATCCTCCTGGTGGAAAGCTCCCATTCGATTATGATGCAAGTGCCCATTGCGATTTTCACTCTGGTGCGACGGGGCATAATGTGGAAAAATGTAAAGCCTTTCATCATGTGGTCCAAGATCTGATTGATTCGAAGGCAATAGATTTCGCGTCGGGCGGCGTAAGCATATAGAGTAGTTCTACTGCTGCAAAAATATGAATTTCCCGGCGTTCCCTCTTGAAGCAGCATCAAGTCAAGGGCATATCTTGCAGTCTTTGGTCTCAGAATCCCCATATCAGCAACTTGTTCCCGATCTTAGGCCAAGTTTGAAAAGGAAAATGCTGGGAAAAGAGGAGTACCTGAATCGGTATCAGCAGCAAACTAGCTCCCTGAGGAGATATCAAAGACCCAGAAAGCCCGAGAGAAAATTTAACCCCATTACTGTTTCTCACAGTCAGCTGCTTGCCCGTTTACTTCAGGACTCTTTGATTCAGTTAAGGGAAGTTGCTCCTGTTCCGTATCCCCTTCCTCCAGGTTATGACAAGATGCTAGGTGCGAGTACCACTCAGGGGCATGCCATTGAAGATTGTAAGGTCTTCAAACATAAAGTGCAAGATTTGATTGACGCTGGGATCATTATTTTCACTGTAGATGGTCTGTACGTTAACTAAAGCTTCCCAAGCGGACACTTGAGACTGCAAAGCAACAGCTCCTGAAGCAATCAGTCCAGATGGAGTCGAGCCTCCTCAACAATGGCAATCTTCGTTTTCTTTACTGCATTTTCATATGTACCTTTCATTTGTTTGTTTAGACATTGTTTGCAAGTTAAAACTTGTTTGTATTTTGTATGATGATTTTAATGCAATGAATATGTTTTTCTTGAAGAATTTCATTTGTGTTCGCTCATTTAATGTTTCTGTGCACTGCAATACCAATTTGCTTACTTAAACTCGCTTAGGGAGAATGATGATTTGAAAACGCAAAAGTCTCTAGGGGTGTGCTTTTGAACAGAACCTTATTGACGATGTACAGGCATTGTTTCAACTCCCCAAACACTGGAGATATAAGGGAGATAGACCCTCGTTAACCCCTTTGAGCCTTGAAGTAGGAGTTTCTTTTCGTATAAAAAAACCCTCACATTTAACCCAGGGGCAGGGTAGGCGTCAGTTAATTTGACCGAGCATTCAAATTTCAAAAGGAGTGTGCATCTGAGGATCCATTACCTTCGATCCCACCGTCAAGAGGTCAAGAGATGTGAAACCACAATGGTTATCCATCAACAATCAAGGAGTGAGGCAGTCACAACCCTTTCAACAAAGTCAAGATAAGCCAGTGTCACACGATTTGTTCCGAAATGGAAAAAAGAAAAAAAAAAGCCCTCTAAGTCGAATCTTGAAAACAAGCGACTTAGGCAAAAGTTAGGGCGTCCCGCTGAACATCAAAATCTAAAGATTCAAAAGAATCAGTCCAGGAAAAAATTAGGGATTAAAAAGCAAAAGAATGCGAAAGCGAAAAACAAAAGGATTACAAAAGAAAATCCTCGAGCAAGAACAAAGTCGTGTGACTACGAACAAAAGACAAAGGGGTGACTGTCACTCCAAAACCTCATTAGGTGTCAAACCATCAGAGGCATGGGTTCCTTAAAGATCACAAAATCTTTTTGAGAGGCGACCGCTTGTGCAAATTAGCTGAATGTAGGACTGGAGAACATCACGAAAAGTGGGTGGGCACCAATAAACTTTGAGCCATAAACTTTTTTTCTCAAAACCGTGAACAGGCAACGATACAACCCTCAAAAGTCCTAATTGAAATAGGGTTTATTTCGAGAGCGTGCTTCCACGAGATAGCGTCCCTGACTCCTATGAGTGATGCTAAAAGATCTTCTTGGTATTGCATGTGCATGTTTTCTTTCATTCAAAAAATCAATGTCGTATCCTAAGCAGTGATTCGTTCACATGGCTTTGCGACATCTTTTCAATAAAGACTTCAAGATTAACATGTGTGTTACATTAGAGTACTCATTTTTAGAATAAATATTTGTTGCGTGCATACATTTATTTAACATCAAAGAAGCTTACATGATGAACATCAGTCGAGAAGCATGATCCTGCCAAGTTGAAATGCTTAAGGACTCCAGAGGACGTGTTGCTGAAAGACTATGTGGGGTAAAGGCGTTCTCAGCCAGTTGTGTTGAGATGTAACCATTCATGGGCAGTCACGTCGAGAAATCTCTTCAAAGTTCAGCCAAACTGAGGGCAACCACGTTGAGATCCGTTGAATCTCCCCAAAAGCATTCAAACTGGGGAAACTATGTCGAGATCCGATAAATCTCTCCACAAGCGGGTAATATGGGGAAATCAGGTCGATTTGGAAAATCTCTCAAGGATCATCCAGTCAGGGGCAAAGGCACTTCAAGGCTCGTACTGGGGCAGGCCACCTCAAGAGTATGAGAAGTTGTCCTTTTCAAAAGATGACTAGTCAGAAGCACCTCTCAAAGAGTTTGAAGACACTGGGGCATTTTGAATGCTACGTCTTCTGTAAAATCCTCTTGAGGCAAAATTATTACATAGACCTTGCAGTCTGGGGCAAATGGAGAATTGAATGAATCGTTGTTCACTGATGACGATCAATGGGCAGGTGATCAACTCAGAAGCTTGAAACAGAGGTCATTTCCAGCATGAGGTGTCTTTGATCTCTTTTCCCCAGCAGTTTTAAAAATGGTAGAAAGTCAGAGTGTTCTCCTCCTCTAGCATATCAAATCGTTGATGTGGCCTGCAATTAAAGTGTAATGGTTATTGATAATTCAGACCCATCAGTTGTTCGGGGGTTATCCCCAGCAGGAGTTCTGGTTGATTTCAGTTCCCTAGCAAGTGTTTCTTCCCCTTGCAAGAAATATGGTTGATCTTAGTCCCTCAGCAGGTATTTCCTTCCTCCGCAAGAGTTCGTTTGATCTCAATTCCCCAGCAGCCATGTCAGAAAGTTGTCATTTCCCCAGCGGAGTTCTATGGTTATAGTTATTCCCTAAGCAGACTGGTTCAGATGATGCCTCCTCAGCAAAGTTATCATTTCCTACAGCAACCTCAACAGGTTTGTTAGGTCAGAGCCCAGATCAGGAGATCAGGTCAATTTGTCTTCCCCGGTACGGTTTGCGACTACGAAGTCAATCCAGTTTGTTATCCCCAGCGGAGTTGACTTCATTTTCCTCAGCATTTATTTTGTTGAGGAGCCTCTTTGCATCTTGCATGTATTATGCATTGCATCCTCAAAAACGCATAGCATTTCCTTTCGAGATGGAGCATTACGCCATGGAAAAATTCAAACATATACATGTGAAGCATAAGCCAGTTTTGATACCTCGCGCGAGAGTCCAAAACCATTGTCCCTTGATCAGATTGACAAAACCGAAGAGAAGGCCTCGCTCATTCCCCCAACAGACATTTCAAAGCATTACCAGGGTTTCATCATTGTTCTCCCCACAGAGTCCTATTCCTCGGTTGGTAAATCTTTTGATCTTACATTTTAACCGTGTCAACCGGAACCATTCCCGATAGGATTCCCTTAGCCATTTTCGATAGGCGTCTTCTAAGTTTTGAACCTTAGTCATTCCCGATAGACGTATAGGTCAACCTTTACTCCTCAGGAACCATTCCCGATAGGGTTCCCTTAGCCATTCCCGATAGGCACCCTTCGAGTTTTAAACCTAGTCGTTCCCGACAGGTCCATTTACCATTCCCGATAGGTAAGCCATAGGTTTTAAACTTTAGCCATTCCCGATAGGCGCCCTTGTAAGTTTTAGACCTAGCCGTTCCCGACAGGCCCATTTACCATTCCTGATAGGTAAGCCATAGGTTATAAACTTTAGCCATTCTCGATAGGCACCCTTTTAAGTTTTAGACCTAGTCGTTCCCGACAGACCCATTTACCATTCTTGATAGGTAAGCCATAGGTTATAAACTTTAGTCGTTCCCAACAGGTAACCATTAAGTTTTAGACCTAGTCGTTCCCGATAGACCCATTTACCATTCCTGATAAGTAAGCCATAGGTTATAAACTTTAGCCATTCCCGATAGGCGCCCTTTTAAGTTTTAGACCTAGTCGTTCCCGGCAGACCCATTTACCATTCCTGATAGGTAAGCCATAGGTTATAAACTTTAGTCATTCCCGACAGGTAACCATTAAGTTTTAGCCCTAGTCATTCCCGACAGACCCATTTACCATCCCGATAGGTAAACCCATAGGTTTTCAACTTTAGTCGTTCCCGACAGGTAACCATTAAGTTTTAGACCTAGTCGTTCCCGACAGACCCATTTACCATTCCCGATAGGTAAGCCATAGGCTTTCAACCTTAACCATTCCCGACAGGCACAGCTTAACTGTTCCCGATAGGTAACCTTAAGCTTTAACCTTAGCTGTTCCCGACAGGCGACCTTTGAATTTCATTTGTTCCGGACTCTTTCCCACAAATCTTATATCATCCACCATCAACTGCTTTGTTTGTCGTATATCTGTTCCTTTTTATCCACAGAGTGCGAATTTTTCTGGTTATTTTTTATATTCAACCCCTATGTACCTTGAATTTCTGACAGCCGTTGCTCTCATCCCTTCAGGTCCACAGTTGGTTGAATAGGGGCAGCTGTAATACCCCAAAATTTGCCCTCCTATTTTTCTCAATAATTAGCTTATGTTTCACTCATTTGCATTTCATAATAGGTCATGTTAAATCGTACACATCATTGGTTGCAAGGCATGGGATCAGGTGTCTCAAGGCATAAGTAGTTCAAAGGCAAAGGACAAGAGAAAAGATTTTCCAAATAAGTCACAAGGGCTTTTCATATCTCAATTCATCTCATTTCAGCCCTCAAGGTATCACAAGATGGGAATTCAATAGAAGAGTGAATTACATACTCTCTTAACCAGTGCAAACTAGGGTTTTGGAATTCTGATGTATAATACTCTAATGGGTAAAATTTTTGAGCTTTTATCATGTCCAAATGGTATATTTCATCTTTGTTGGAGAGGATATACATCATACTCAGAGGAATTTGGATTTGGAAGAGGTGTTGTTTTCTCCTAGACTAAGGGGTCAAAATTAGGGTTTGCCATAAAATCAGTTTATTTCTGATTTTTTGGGTAAGACTTGATTCTATGGTATTCTACATGTCCTCAAGGGTCTAGGAATGAAGAATTGTCCATCAATTTGATTTGGAAGGGGTTCAATTGACTAATTGATTGAGAATCAAAAGAATTGGGGAACAGTCAATTGTGCAGAGGAAAAAGTCAACTCTTGACTTTTTGAGGTCAAGTTCATGTTCCTCATGTCAAATATGATCAATGATGGAGATTAGATCAAGAAATATCAAGAGATTCGCCAAAAATCAAGAGATGTGGAAAGTTGCTAAAAATAGAAACTAGGGTTTCTAAATTTAGTAAGTTTTGGCAAGGTTAACACCCATCTTGGGAGCTCTCTTTCTCCATATTCAAAGCTTCAAACTGAAAGGTTAGGGAGGCCTATCAAAAGTTCACATTTCAAGCTTCAAAACCATACCAAGAACTCCTCCATTGGATTAAAATTGAGGGAGTTATGACTGTCCAAAGTTGGAGGCTTGTAAGACATTTTGGGCAAGGCAGGCAGGTCACGCACGTGCTGGCTCGGAGTAATATTCACAAACACCTGGTGTGCAAGACATATCAATTTTCCAAGGCAAATTTCTCCATGATGGAGGCTCCAAATCAAAAAGTGCTCAACATCAAACTTATTCCTCTCAATCTCCTCTACAATATTGGTGTTGGAAGTTTTTTCAGCTGATCAACCATTTGAGAGTTATGGTGGATCAAAGTAGTGGTCTCACACTGATCATTCCATGGACACATAGTTGGGCACGCATGCAAGGTATGGCTGGCCCAAGTTCAGTGTTTGGCAAGTAACTTCATCACAAATTTTGGGTGGTTTAAGGAATTCAATTATAATCATTATGAACAGCATTCTTGCTCCCCTCCATCCTTTCTTTCCATAGCCATTTAGAGCTCATAATTTCATCCTTTGAGTAAGGAGAAAATGTCCATTAAAGTCACATACATGAACATGGTTGTGTTGGTTGCAAGAATAGAAGCAAGTTGTATTGTTGTTGTTGTTTTACACGCACATCATACACCAACATTGCCCTAATTGTCCAAACACTTCCTTCATTCTCAATACACCCCACATTCCTTACTTAGAATGGCTAAACAAAGAGAGAAGAGTAAAGTTGTTATCACTGTTATGTCTCAGCATGTCATATAACATCACCACCCTCCATCACAATCCACCATAGGATAGCATGCTCTTCTCCACATATAAACAAAACACCATAACCCGAGTTACATCTCACTCCACTCTCATTCTACATATTCATTTTCAAACTTCACTCAAATCTCCCAAACTTAACTCAACCAGAGTTCTAACCATCAACTCCAGTGGTTAACCCTTAACCTCACTTATATAAGAAACCTCCAACAGAATTGTAACTAACTTCATCATTCTGCACTTTTTCTCTCTAACTTTTCACACACTCTCTCTCTCTCCATTTTCTCTCATTCTCGAAGCTTCATTCTGCAAAACTCTCTCCATTCTTCATCAACAAGTATCAATTGATTAGATCTTGATCTGGTTTAGCATCACATTTCAACTTCTTCATCTTTCTTTCCAACTGGATCTGTAAGCATAACAAGAGTTTCCATAGCCTTTATTTGGTCAGTTTGAAGATCAAGCAAGCAAGGGAACCTCACCTCTGGTATTCTTTGATTCAAAGCATCAACAACACAGGTTTTCTACTCAAACTTCATTGCATTTGTTTAGTTGATTTTAGCTTGATTTGTTTGTTTTTGAGCTCAGTAGGAGCAATGTAATTCTCCGTATAGTTGATAGGCACTTAGGTGCATAGATCTAAATTTCTAGGGCAAGCTTTGTGGCTTCGAATCTCTGTGTATGTATTGTTATTTGTGATTTTTGTTACTAGAATCTTGATCTACTAAGTGAAAGGAAGAGAATGGTGTGCGATTTGTGTGTTTCTGGTCACCTGGAATTCTGTACACGACGGAGGCTCACCGGAGAAGACGACCGGAGTCTTCTCCGGCCACCTGAAAGTCCAACGGAGGGAAACCCTAACTCAATGCTCAGATTTAAAACCCTAACTCAATGCTCAGATTTAAACCTAGCTGTTGATTTGTTTTGATCTGATGGATACAAGCATGCCAGCGCATTAATGAGGGAGGGTGGGAGTCACGTGCTCTCATTTGCTGATTATTTTTTAATTAATTGATTACATGTGGTTAGTATATCATGGCTTAACGTGCTCTTGCATTATGATTGAGGTGGTGTGTTTACTTTGACCGATCATCCGTGTTGACTTAATCCAATGGCTTAGGATGAGTCAAAGAATTTAACTAACATCCATGTGATGTACCTCCTCTGAACGCTTAATGGACTGGATTGGTTATTTTGCTACGCGCACCCCCTCCCTTTGGGCCCAAAATGCTTTTGAACTGAATATTTTGTTTCGTTGCACCCCCATGCTTTATTTCTTTGTTTTCTTATTTTTCTTTTCGTAATTGTTTGGTATTTGATTTTTTAAATTGTTTTTAGGCATGATAAAATTCTACAAAAATTCATGATGCATAATAAAACATTTAAATAATTTTTTACTATTTTACTTTCTGATTTTATTATATTTCGCCATTTTTTTTATGAATTGTCTTTCATTTTCTTATGAATGTGCTTTACATCATGACATATGATACATCTTGATTTTATTTGACATAGTTGTGCATATAATTTTTGCATAATAATTGGTATGTACATTTTTTATATGAGGAGGTATGTCATACATTTTTGTGAATTTTCCAAGTCATTTCTTGATGACTTTTAAGTGATGTGTTTGAGTTAATTGTTAATGTGCTTTGTATGATATTGTGAGGCCTCTTTGAGCATGTTTAACAATGATTTTAGCACCACACTTTTGGGAAATGTTTACACACTGTTTGAACTTCATTTGACTTCCATATGTGAATTTTCTCATCCTCCTAATTTGATCTTGTGGATTGTTTTAGTGCATCTACACATGTGTGTGGTTATAGGATAATGTGCTAAGGTTTGAGATAAATTGTGTGCAATCCTATTCGGTACTTGTTGAGACCTTTTGATATGTGATTGTATGAGCATTATAGGTCATTCACATCAAATTATAGGTCATTGTTTGTGCACTTTTGCATGACTTGTGACCATTAGTTTGAACTTGCATTGTGATATAAGTTTGTGCATCCTTACTTGTCCATCTTTGATAGCTTGTTTGCATCAACACTTGTATGGCTTTGAGCATTCATTTACACTCATTTACGTACTGCATGTGATCATCCTCATTCATTCTAATTGAATTCTAACTTCATCTCATATGTCTCCTAAGCTCACAAAATTTTGCATACTTTGCTTGAACTTGTTTGACTTAACTTGAACTTGTTTGCTCTTAATCTTCTAAGTGCTTCAATATGACAATTGTATGAACTTTTGTGCTTACATGCTTGACTTCTAAATGTCATTTCAAATTTCCTAAGCTACTGACTTGCATCCATTTTGTTTGGTTATTCCATTTTCATATTCATTTCTTACTTGCATGTCTTGTATGATGCATAGTGGGAACTTTAATGATGTTTGCTCCCATTTTTGCTTGCTTGATCATTGCTTACCCTTCTGAATCATATGCCATTTGAATGACATCTTCACTCATTTTTAAATGTCATTTGCTTCTGGATTTGGTGTTTACATACTCATTTATCCATGTTTACTTTCCAATTATATACATCTTGTGTAGTTGATGTTCAAGTCACATTTGCATGATTGTTTAGTGTATAGTTTGACTTTGTATGATATCATTTGGCATGTTCACATTAATATGATCCCCTAGCACATACCTACTGACTTGTGAGAGTTATTAACCCTTAGGACCTATCCTTTTAGGTTTGAATGTTGTTTCCTTTATAATTTGTCTTCTTGAATCAAATAGTTGTGTTTGGTTAGGTTTCTTGTGCTAGTTTCATTACTTGTGATAATAACGCACTAACCTTTTGTGTAGGGGAAGAGGTAAGTCATTTGAGTGAGTGGATGTTAATCCATACTCATCTCTTCTCTCATCTCTCATCTCTTTTACTTATCATTCTTTTTTGTGAATAGCATGATATAATGCTTTGTGTGTACAACTTCTTCATACCCCTTAGGGATCCTAGCTCATCCTTAACTTTTTATTAAGGTGAGGTAGGATAAGCATTACGTAGTGTTATCCTTCTCTTTTCTTTAAGCTTAGGTAGTCCTTATACCTCACACAACCTTAGGATCTCCATGCATGATAACTTTAGGGTAATTAGTCCCCCACTTAGACTTTATCCTTTCTTCCCTTGAGTCTCTTTCTCATCTCAAAACAAAAAGCAAAAATATCTAATAAAGGATTAACATGTATTGCACATGAGCCTTGCATGTGGGAAATGGAAGAGGAGGATTTCCCTCCGCCTTCTAGAGTGTTTAGCATATGTCCTGTTAGGACGACCATGCGACGCATTCGATCCTATGTCATAGACTTTAGTGCAATACTTGTCATGAACACAAAATAATCAAAACACTTCTTAAAATACAAAAACAAACAAATAATTCTCTTCTCATCTCCTTCACTCCATTCTTAAGGATTCGTCACGTCCGTTCTACCGCAAACAGGTAAATGCCTAAGACTCCGTACAACGAGCTGCGGCACCTAACTGCTAGAACGCGCTCCTGGACGCCTTCCACTAAAAAACACAAAAAAAGTAAGTCCATCCCTAGTGAGGGGAACTATGACGCTCTGATTCTCATTCCTGATGAGATACTTAGGCACGAGACGCGACGTCTTGGCGAGCAACCTTTTCCCAAATCCGTAGTCCGAACTACGTTGACTCTGACTTTCCTGCTCTCGAGGGAATACGTAGGCCTAGGACTCTGAGGACGTCCTACCGAGTCACTTCTTTTACTTTTCTTCCCTGTTTCCTCGTTCCTTCCTGTACCTGTTCCTTTTCCTTTCCAGTAGCCGCGGAGCTCCAGATGACGACACCCTTTGATCGAAAACAAGCAAGCGTGGATCTCATCGGGTACGATGGACGAGAGGGGGTGCTAATACCTTCCCCTCGCGTAACCGACTCCCGAATCCAGTTCTCTTGGTCGCAAGACCATGCTTTTCCTTTCCCTCAGGTTTACGCAGTGTTTCCTTTCCCTCTTGGGATAAATACACATTGTTGGCGACTCTGTTTCCGCGCCACTTTCGCGTTTGTACTTGGATGAAAATCCCGGGAGCGAAAATATGCTCCACTACGGAACTTACTATCTAGATAGTAATCCAACTGAAGATCTTCAAACAACATTGTGCCACCAGCTTGATCAATAAGAACTCCAGTAACCAAAGAGAGAAATAAACTCTCATCCACCAAAAGAAGGTAATCTTCCATAAACTGAGAACTTCTGGCATAAGCTCCAAGATAGAAATGAATCAATGCCTCCTCAAGTCTTCAACCAACCACCCTTTTGCCCAAGAGTAATTAGTTCCAAGCACCCTGCTTGAATGCACACTATGAAACCAACCAAATGCCACCCTTTGATTGATCTCACCCTTCTTCAGAACTCACACAAGATACACTGATCTACCAATGAAATCTGATCTTCAAGTTACATGAACTACTTGCTCCATAGCAAGTCATCTTGGATCCACCAAGCCTTAGACATGTAACATCTTCTCCATCCACAGCTCCCGCAAACTGCATGAGATAGACCTTTTTGAAGCATCCATAACTTCCATTCTCCTGTAGATCACCTTATCTTAAACTGATGTGCCACATCACCAACTGAGACTCTAATGTTAAGCTAGATGTCAAAACATTTTGATACGACATCCAGCTGCTGAATTCAGCTCCTCCTTCTGCCACTTAGAAGAACCTCATCCCTTTAACAGAACAATAGTTCCATGCTCTCATAGACTTGATTCAACAACCAAGTTTGGGTAGACAACCTTCATCCTGCTTAATCTTATCACATATATTCCATTCAAGCTCACACCTTGATAAGTATCTGCTTTGAAACTTCAAAGAATTCACACCTGCCACGTCTGAATCTTCAGAAGAGAAAGTCGTCTTAGACTACACCATAGC
Organism: Lathyrus tuberosus; assembly: GCA_022829125.1. Classification (NCBI taxonomy): domain Eukaryota; kingdom Viridiplantae; phylum Streptophyta; class Magnoliopsida; order Fabales; family Fabaceae; genus Lathyrus; species Lathyrus tuberosus. The sequence goes on from JALAZF010000084.1 coordinate 4,879,979, forward strand.
CATATCAAATAATGCAACTTTCCTTAGTAGAGCTATCTGTAGAAAGTCAGAGATAACTGCCACTTAACCTTGACCTCCAAAATGAGCAATATCCCATGCTCCTGAGTACATAGATCAGAAATAAACTGATCCAAGAACTATCCATCAAGATTATGATTCCACATCACCATTGTCTAGAATAGTTTCTTGCCAGGAAACTATCCAGAGATCAGATGCTTCTGCCACACCAAATGAAGCAGATTCTTAGGTCACCACCTAAGATAAATAGATCCAAAAGCTTATGCAGTACCCCTCCCATGATTCTGCACAAACTAGATGAAGAGATGTTCCAACATCCTATTGAACATCACCAATCTTGAACTTCACATTCAAGGATAATCAATTAAATACTTGTGAATATCATAAATAGAAATTGATCTTAAATCCTTGTTCAATAATCCGGTTTCACTGTTGAAGCCACACTCCACCAGATCACTTCATGAACACTTATCAAGTATTCAATCTTTTGCAAGTATCTTCTTTGACAACAAAATGTTGAGATATCAAGGCTGCCACCCTTGACTAAAGTAATTAAGATTCTCTCTGAACGAACTCTATTTACCTCAACAGTTCTGAAAACTCCATTCAAATTAGATCCACCTTTAGGATTAAGAGAGATGAACTCTTCCTTGCTGATTTGGATGGTGAAAATAAATCACCTCCCCTTTCTTCAGGTTTGTGTTTCACAGAAACACCCTCTAGTCAAAATAATAACTAGAAGACTCCAGATGCACGACTGAGAAGCCTTTATGAGTGGACTTAAGAGAATTCTCAAGTATCTTTAACAACTTAGCTGATCAATAATTTATCAAACTCCCAGAGCAAGAACTTGATAAACCTAAAATCAACTCCCGTCCTCTTCAACTGACTTCAAACTGCACCATGGAATCAAACTTCCAAGTACCAAGTCACCATAATAGACATCTTCCAATAACTCTCTCCATTCCATCGCTCCCGACTTTGGAATAAAAAGATGCAGATATCTTCACATATAGAGGCCAACGATTGAGATCTTACACCATCTATCTTCAGCAACAACTCCAGAATCCCATAATTCCGGAGCTCCTCCATCAGAAACATATGCAGTGGAACCACCAATGAACAAATTCAACTTGCCCTAATAAGATGTCAGAACATCTTATAAGACACCCCAACAAGAGAACTAGCCACTTCTCCTATAGTTGTTGTAGAACCTCCTCAGCAACATGAACAACCACCGGGTTGTTACCTTCAATCCAGAACATCCATCCCATCCATTAATACCCTTGAGTATATCTGAGTTGATTGATCTGATCTTCAAAACTCCTCCTTGTTTAAACGCCAGAATGTATCTCCCAGATCTCATCCAAAAACAGACAGGAAACCAGGCTCTGATACCAATTGAAATTTTGGCATAGCAGACAGCAGATGTTCTAAGACATGTCAAGACATTGTTCTGCATAATTAATTAAACAAAGAAGCGTAACAGAAACTGATACGTTGAATATCAGAACTGCAATAACACAGATGTTACGACATCTGATCCAACATGTTAATCAAAACTGAACAGTAAATTACAGAATGATAAATAACACAGAATATGATGACCCAGTTCGGTGCAACTCACCTACATCTGGGGGATACCAATCCAGGAAGAAGACTCCACTATCAGTAGTATAATTTTATGTAAACAACCTCAGGTTTACAGTAAACACCCACGCTTACCTATCACTACCCAATGAAGACTTTATCATTAGAAGTCACATCTAACTGATAAGAGAAACCCATCTCACATCCTAAATCACAACCTGTGATTATCTAACAGTTAATACCTCATAACTGTATCATCCCTATTGAAAGACACCCCTTTCAATACAAAGTTCAGTCAAGCATCCTTGACTAACAAGTTAACTTGGATTTGTTTCAAAGCTTCATCCAATGACAATATCAGATTCATTACCTACGGGTTTCTGAATCTATACAAGTACCTATGTCTACCACACTTCATCAAATCGATACAGAGGGAGACTTACAAGAAAGCTTATGACTCTCAAAACCCTAAACCCTATTTTCTACTTTACAAAAGTGTTACAATAGATTCAGTTTTTCAGTCCTTGGTCTTGGTATTCTTTTATACTCTTCTGCTTCCTTAGGCTTCGAATCTTCTGTTTATTGACCTATTGATCCACTGCTGTAACCATTCCTTGATTCTTGCACCAGATTTAGAACATGTTATATTTGTCAAGTCAGAATGTCAGGACATTGTTTTCGACATCTTTTTCTGCAGCATTCTTCGTTAAGGTTTAACCAAAATTTAGTCAAACTTCAGGAGCTTTCAATCTCCCCCTTTTGACAAATTTTGGCTAAAACATTAATTAGGACAATAAACCCAGGGTGTTCCTAACGTCTCTTAACCCTTAGTGGCAGTTAAGATTAGAATACTGATGTGACTCCAATCATGTTGGTGTACATTAGGAAGAGGATGACATTCATTCTCCCTTTCCCCATGAATCAATACTTCCTCACCTGGGGGGAAGAATTTTGCTACTGAAACAACCAAACACCAACCTAGGTAACTCAGAACACAGGGCACGAATGTGTTCATAACTCAGATCACAGGACACAAAGAAAGGACTCAGAATATATGGGAAACTTGAAACTTAGTCAGAATGTCATAACATTCTGAACAACATCCCAGACTCAACCCATGTACTTTTGTCCCCCTTTTTAGCTAAAAATTGACAAACATGTCCAAAACAGACCCATACCCAAACTGGGGAAACCCACAAACGAACAACCCCATGAGAACTCAGCACAACAGAAAAGACAACTTGCGACAAGATGACTATTAGAGCACCCTTTATATACAATAACGTTTCTCTTAGGATGTAACGAACCATTGGAAGTAACACATGTCCATTCAATGTGAGCATTAAATGACATTGTGTATTTTCAGAGACAAAAGGGCACCAGTCAAACCGCATTTGACTATTTCTTCTTTTTAACAAAGACCATTCAAGGAATGCGCATTTAACAAAACACATGTTTAACACGCGTTTCCTAAGACACAAATTCTCCACCGTCCAAAGTAATTAAGTGTACATACATACATTCTAACTAATGTTCTGACATCTTGTCGGGCTTTGTATAGTCCCTCTTGTAGCATCTATTTAATTCCTTTCAACCAGAAGACCAAGATTAACTTACCAAGATGTTAAGACATTTCTTTAATTATCTTTTAGTTAGCAGCAACACCTCGCAAGCTACTTGTACTACTTCTAACTCAATCCATTGACCCCGATGACCGAATCAGAACAACCTGATAAGTCCACCCAAAACTTATACCAGTAGAGCAATGTCACAATATCTCTTCTGACATATCAACCTCACCTCAGGCAATCTATGACAAACGGCTTGAAACCACAAACAATCTTGATAACCAATCTGCACCACTGTAGCCATATATCCAGTACAGAAGTCTAACTCCCCCTGTCGTAAATAATTTGTGCTCCTTTTCCAGAAGAACACTCTAAGTGATTGGAAAACATAAGACGCATCTTCATGTCTTCAAGAGCGCACCCTCCGTTCAACACACCTGCTGAACGCATTCACCCAATGCTTGAACCTCAAGCAAACCATGTACCACACCAGTACATTTTACAGACAGAGGCTTTCCCCCTATCTTTCTCAACAGATGCTTCTTCAACAAGAAACGCCTCAAAATCACCACATGATATCCCATGACAACTTCCTGATCATATAGTGAGAGTACCAGGAACGCATCCTTGTACCATAACTAACAAACTCTTGGATTGATACCAAAGCTCCATTAATCCCTCTCGTCCAGAAACCATCCATACACCACACGAATTCCTCCTGAATTCTCATGTATAGATCTCCTTGTTCCCTGAGATACAACCCAATTGAATCTGGAATAGTTCACATTCCTCAAAGAGACACACATGGACCCTTAGTTTGCTAGCTCGCCCAGATATTCTTCACATTTGGAGAACATTAAACACATGCTCAAAAATTCTTCAGCCCATTTGCTCCACAAGCACCAAACTGATCCACTTCTAGCATGTCCCATTCACATCAGACTTCCAAAATAATCCTTTACCCATCATTCTCTCGTATGATAAGATAAATACCTCTTAGACAAGATGCGAGTTTCAAGTTCTACACTCAGAACTTAGCATCCTACTCCAAGGATAAATAACCCATAAGATGTTCTAACATCAGTTAGGATATCCTTCACATATCACAGACACCAATCAACACAGTTCTTGATATGCTCCACTACTAGACTTACTATCTGCATAGAAATCCAACTGAAGACCTTCAAACAACATTGTGCCACCAGCTTGATCAACAAGAGCTCCAGTAACCAAAGAGAGAAATAAACTCTCATCCACCAAAAGAAGGTAATCTTCCATAAACTGAGAATTTCTAGCATAAGCTCCAAGATAGAAACGAATCAATACCTCCTCAAGTCTTCAACTAACCACCCTTTTGCCCAAGAGTAATTAGTTCCAAGCATCGTGCTTGAATGCACACTATGAAACCAACCAAATGCCACCCTTTGATTGATCTCACCCTTCTTCAAAACTCACACAAGATACACTGATCTACCAATGAAATCTGATCTTCAAGTTACATGAACTACTTACTCCATAGCAAGTCATCTTGGATCCACCAAACCTTAGACATGTAACATCTTCTCCATCGACATCTCCCGCAAACTACATGAGATAGACCTTTTTGAAGCATCTGTAACTTCCATTCTCCTGTAGATCACCTTATCTTAAACTGATGTGCCACATCACTAGCTGAGACCCTAATGTTAAGCTAGATGTCAAAAACATTCTGATACGACATCCAGCTGCTGAATTCAGCTCCTCCTTCTGCCACTTAGAAGAACCTCATCCCTTTAACAGAACAATAGTTCCATGCTCTCATAGACTTGATTCAACAACCAAGTTTGGGTAGACAACCTTCATCCTGCTTAATCTTATCACATATATTCCATTCAAGCTCACGCCTTGATAAGTATCTGCTTTGAAACTTCAAAGAATTCACACCTGCCACGTCTGAATCTTCATAAGAGAAAATCATCTTAGACTACACCATAGCCATACCAAAGAATGCCACTTTCCTTAGTAGAGCAGTCTATAGAAAGTCAGAGATAACTGCCACTTAACCTTGACCTCCAAAATGAGCAATATCCCATGCTCCTGAGTACATAGATCAGAAATAAACTGATCCAAGAACTATCCATCAAGATTATGATGTCTTCATCTTCCACATCACCATTGTCTAGACTAGTTTCTTGTCAGGAAACTCTCCAGAGATCAGATGCTTCTGCCACACCAACTGAAGAAGATTCTTAGGTCACCACCTAAGATAAATAGATCCAAAAGCTTATGCAGTACCCCTCCCATGATTCTGTACAAACTAGATGAAGAGATGTTCCAACATCCTGTTGAACATCACCAATCTTGAACTTCACATTCAAGGATAATCAATTAAATACTTGTGAATATCACAAATAGCAATTGATCTTAAATCCTTGTTCAATAATCCTATTTCACTTTTGAAGCCACACTCCACCAGATCACTTCATGAACACTTATCAAGTATTCAATCTTTTGCAAGTATCTTCTTTGACAATAAAATGTTGAGATACCAAGGCTGCCACCCTTGACTCAAGTAATTAAGATTCTCTCTGAACGAACCCTATTTACCTCAACAGCTCTGAAAACTCCATTCAAATAAGATCCACCCTTAGGATTAAGAGAGATGAACCCTTTCTTACTGATTTGGATGGTGAAAATAAATCACCTCCACTTTCTTCAGGTTTGTGTTTCACAGAAACACCCTCTAGTCATAATAATAACTAGAAGACTCCAGATGTACGACTGAAAGCCTTAATGATCGGACTTGAGAGAATTCTCAAGTGTCCTTGACAACTTAGCTGATCAATAATTTATCAAACTCCCAGAGCAAGAAATTGATAAACCTAAAATCAACTCTCGTCCTCTTCAACTGACTTCAAACTGCACCACGGAATCAAACTTCCAAGTACCAAGTCACCATAACAGACATCTTCCAACAACTCTCTCCATTTCATCGCTCCCGACTTTGGAATAAAAAGATGCAGATATCTTCACATATATAGGCCAACGATTGAGATCTTCCATCATCTATATTCACCAACAACTCCAGAATCCCATAATTCCAGAGCTCCTCCATCAAAAACATATGCAGCGGAACCACCAATGAACAAATTCATCTTTCCCTAATAAGATGTCAGAACATCTTATAAGACACCCCAACAAGAGAACTAGCCATTTCTCCTAAAGTTGTTGTAGAACCTCCTCAGCAACATGAACAACCACCGGGTTGTTACCTTCGATCCAGAACATCCATCTCGTCCATTAATACCCTTGAGTATATCTGAGTTAATTGATCTGATCTTCAAAACTCCTCCTTGTTTAAACACCAGAATGTATCTCCCAGATCTCATCCAAAAACAGACAGGAAACAAGACTCTGATACCAATTGAAATTTTGGCATAGCAGACAGCAGATGTTCTAACACATGTCAAGACATTGTTCTGTATAATTAAGTAAACAAAGAAGCGTAGCAGCAGCTGATACGTTGAATATCAGAACTGCAGTAAAACAGATATTACGACATCTGATCCAACATGTTAATCAAAATTGAAATGTAAATTACAGAATGATAAACAACACAGAATATGATGACCCAGTTCGGTGCAACTCACCTACATCTGGGGGATACCAATCTAGGAAGAAGACTCCACTATCAGTTGTATAGTTTTATGTAAACAACCTCAGGTTTACAGTAAACACCCACACTTACCTATCACTACCCAATGAAGACTTTCTCATTAGAAGTCACATCTAACTGATAAGAGAAACCCATCTCACTTCCTAAATCACAACTTGTGATTATCTAACAGTTAATACCTCATAACTGTATCATCCCTATTGAAAGACACCCCTTCCAATACAAAGTTCAGTCAAGCATCCTTGACTAACAAGTTAACTTGGATTTGCTTCAAAGCTTCATCCAATGACAATATCAGATTCATTACCTACGGGTTTCTGAATCTATACAAGTACCTATGTCTACCACACTTCATCAAATCGATACAGAGGGAGACTTACAAGAAAGCCTACGACTCTCAAAACCCTAAAACCTATTTTCTACTTTACAAAAGTGTTACAATAGATTCAGTTTTTCAGTCCTAGGTCTTGGTCTTCTTTTATGAGCATTATCCCATGCTCCTGAGTACATAGATCATAAATAAACTCATCCAAGAACTATCCATCAAGATTATGATGTCTTCATCTTCCCATCACCATTGTCTAGACTAGTTTCTTGCCAGGAAACTCTCTAGAGATGAGATGTTTCTACCACACCAACTGAAGAAGATTCTTAGGTCACCACCTAAGATAAATAAATCCAAAAGCTTATGCAGTACCCCTCCCATGATTCTGCACAAACTAGATGAAGAGATGTTCCAACATCCTGTTGAACATCACCAATCTTGAACTTCACATTCAAGGATAATCAATTAAATACTTGTGAATATCACAAATAGCATTTGATCTTAAATCCTTGTTCAATAATCCTGTTTCACTGTTGAAGCCACACTCCACCAGATCACTTCATGAACACTTATCAAGTATTCAATCTTTTGCAAGTATCTTCTTTGACAACATAATGTTGAGATACCAAGGCTGCCACCCTTGACTCAAGTAATTAAGATTCTCTCTGAACGAACCCTATTTACCTTAATAATTCTGAAAACTCCATTCAGATTGGATCCACCCTTAGGATTAAGAGAGATGAACCCTTCCTTGCTGATTTGGATGGTGAAAATAAATCACCTCCACTTTCTTCAGGTTTGTGTTTCACAGAAACACCCTCTAGTTAGAATAATAACTAGAAGACTCAAGATGCACGACTGAGAAGCCTTTACGAGTGGACTTGAGAGAATTCTCAAGTATCTTTGACAACTTAGCTGATTAATAATTTATCAAACTCTCAGAGCAAGAACTTGATAAACCTAAAATCAACTCCCCTCCTCTTCAACTGACTTCAAACTGCACCATGGAATCAAGCTTCCAAGTACCAAGTCACCATAAGAGACATCTTCCAATAACTCTCTCCATTCCATCGCTCCCGACTTTGGAATAAAAAGATGCAGATATCTTCACATATAGAGGTACACGATTGAGATCTTCCACCATCTATCTTCAGCAACAACTCCAGAATCCCATAATTCCAGAGCTCCTCCATCAGAAACATATGCAACGGAACCACCAAGGAACAAATTTAACTTGCCCTAATAAGATGTTAGAACATCTTATAAGACACCCCAATAAGAGAACTAGCCACTTCTCTTGTAGTTGTTGTAGAAACTCCTCAGCAACATGAACAACCACCAGGTTGTTACCTTCGATCCAAAACATCCATCCCATCCATTAATACCCTTGAGTATATCTGAGTTGATTGATCTGATCTTCAAAACTCCTCCTTGTTTAAATGCCAGAATGTATCTCCCAGATCTCATCCAGAAACAGACAGGAAACCAGGCTCTGATACCAATTGAAATTCTGGCATAGCAGACAGTAGATGTTCTAAGATATGTCAAGACATTGTTCTGCATAATTAATTAAACAAAGAAGCGTAACAGAAACTGGTATGTTGAATATCAGAACTGCAATAACACAGATGTTACGACATCTGATCCAACATGTTAATCAAAACTGAACAGTAAATTACAGAATGATAAACAACACAGAATATGATGACCCAGTTTGGTGCACCTCTCCTACATCTGGGGGATACCAATCCAGGAAGAAGACTCCACTATCAGTAGTATAGTTTTATGTAAACAACCTCAGATTTACAGTAAACACCCACGCTTACCTATCACTACCCAATGAAGACTTTATCATTAGAAGTCACATCTAACTGATAAGAGAAACTCATCTCACTCCCTAAATCACAACCTGTGATTATCTAACAGTTAATACCTCATAACTGTATCATACCTATTGAAAGACACCCCTTCCAATAAAAAGTTCAGTCAAGCATCCTTGACTAACAAGTTAACTTGGATTTGCTTCAAAGCTTCATCCAAGAACAATATCAGATTCATTACCTACGGGTTTCTGAATCTATACAAGTACCTATTTCTACCACACTGCATCAAATCTATACAGGGGGAGACTTACAAGAAATCTTACGACTCTCAAAACCTTAAACCCTATTTTCTACTTTACAAAAGTGTTACAGTAGATTCAGTTTTTCAGTCCTAGGTATTGGTCTTCTTTTATACTCTTCTGCTTTCTTGGGCTTCAAATCTTCTGTTTATTGACCCGTTGATCCACTACTGTAACCATTCCTTGATTCTTGCACCATATATAGAACCTGCTATATTTGTCAAGTCAGAATGTTAGGACATCGTTTTCGACATCTTTTTCTGCAGCATTCTTCATTAAGTTTTAACCAAAATTTAGTCAAACTTCAGGAGCTTTCAGTTAACTCAAAATCAAACAAAATTACTTGATCTTTTTCATACTTCATATAATCAACACAAATACAAGATTAAACATAAGTCAAACGAGCTAAACAAAGATGTTGGTCTCGTGTGCATTTAGTAAACAATGGATGGTTTCCTCACATTTGGCTATGAACTAAAGTGATTCACAAATGAACAAAAATTGCTAGAGAATGAATGACGTCTTATTTGTACAAAGCCCAAGGTTCATAAACATGCTATGTTGTAGAAAGCAAAAAACACATACCTTGACAATGCAACTTTATTTCAAACTCTTATTACCACCACACATTTTCTTGTTGAAACACTCGAACTTAAACAATCACAAAATACATCCTCAAACTAATCAAAAACAAAACTTGAGACCAAACACAAAAATTTCTAACAACCTAAAAAAATCAAATTAAACGAAATAAACATAAAGCTATACAAACTCAAAAATCGTTGTTTTAGGTCGTTCGCTGGACGCCTTTATTGTGCTTGGCTAGTAACATCCTCACAGATATCCTGATGCTTTTCTTCAAAGCGCAAACCTAAAGAAAGTGTCCTAACCAAACACTTGAACAAACGTTACAGGAACAAGGTATATACAACACTTGAACAAACATAGTGGAAAACACTTTGTACAAACACTCACACAAACGCTATGGAAAACACATATATACAAGTTTGTGTTAAAAACAAGTATGGAACATAAGTATAAACAAGTATGGAACACAAATATAAACAAGTATGGAAAACAATTATATACAAGGATGGAAAATAAAAGCAAAAGAAGTATTCATACAAGCAAATATACAATATAGACAATTATGTACAAAGCTTAGAAATTTAGAAATTATTGCAATGCTTTCAATATCAATACCAATCCCCGACAACGGCATCATTTTTCTCGAAATGATAAAGCGGTAAGAAGCAAAAGATTTGGAAGAATTCCCTTCAGTATTTATCATCTGCACACGGACCGGTGCGTGCTGTAACACCCCAAAATGAGTGGAATATTTATTTAATTGATTTATTATAAATATTTGTATTTTCGGTGAATTTTGGGTGAATTATTTTGGTGTCTGATGATTTATGTTGTGTAACATTACGATGTTAAGAGAGTGCTGAGAGTATTTGGAAGTGTGAGAATTATTAATATTATTTTGGTAATACTAATATGGAATAATGTGAACATATTACTATTACTATTATTATAAATAATTAAGAGGAACATTAAGGGCAAGATGGTAAAATTGGATGAGTTAAGTGAGGACAAAGTTGGAAAAACATATTAAGGTTCCTAGGGGTAAGTTTGACAAAAGGATTTAGAGATAATGGAGAATCATTTTGGTGGTACAATCAATTTTGGAGAAAAGCTCTAAGGAAAAAGGAAGAAGAAAGCTAGGGCTCAGAGAGGTTTTGGAAGAACCAGAAGATAAGGAATCAAAATCAATTTTCTAAGGTATGGGGAGTATATCTTTTGATCCGTGAGTCAGTTTCAGTCGTCGTTTGAATCGTTGGAAAGCTGGTTTCGTGTACTTTCTGCTAAAATTATTTTCAATACCAGAATTCCAACTATTCTATGCGTAAATTATGTTTCCGTGTACGTTGTGAGGTGGCGAATATTGAAATGTTGATTTCGGTTGTGCGAAGGTGTGTTGTAGCTGCGGGTTGTAGTTGTTGCATGTTTTGGCAGGTATATGCTGCGTGTTGGACAATTGTAGTTGTGATCGTTGTAGTGTTTATGTTGTGACGTGATTGAATCCGAAATATATCGTTGTTGATTGTTATGCTGTAAGTTGTCGTTGATGATGTTGTTGAGGTGTTATAGCATTGTTGTTGCATGGTGACCAGTATTGGTGTGGTATAATGATTAAGATGAATATCATTGTATGTTGTTGTTGATATGCATTACATGATTGCATGAGTTATGAGATAAGTTATGCCCATATGGGGTGTGAGTGTCTTATCCAGATTCTTTGAAATAGAATCGTGTTGTTGTTATGGTTGAGGTAATCATGTGCCCATGTGAGGTGTGAGCGATCACGGATGTCGTGTACCCATGTGGGGTGTGAGCGACTTATATGGAAACTCCGACGGGAATTATGATCATGAAAAAGGGATCGAATTGGTATCACATGCATTGAGTCGAGTTGCGAGTCGAGTTGCATTGCATTGTAGTTATGATCGTTGTTGTGTTTTGGTGATGAATGTTGATTGGGATGATTTTATGACGAAGATGTTTATATGTTATTATGATAGGAAGGTGTGAGTATAATACTTGGTAAATAATGATGTAGGTGGCTTTTAAGTTATGTAAATGATGTTATTGATGACATGATTTTCTAAGTGGTGTATGATGATGATTATTTGGTTTGATGATACTATGACGGTGTAAATGAACTGTTGATGCTTCTATATTGATATATCTTTTCTTTATATCATTTATAATGATTCGTGATTACTCACCCTGCCTGTTTGGATGTTGCCTCCACGTGGGTAACGTCCAGATCCTCGGGAATAGCTCGGAGAAGCATCGGTGATGGCTTTGGAGTTATTTATTTGTGTTTCCGTTAATAATAGAGGTGTCCTGCTCTGATATGTAATATTGGGTGGGGGACGCTTGAGTTGAAGTTGTGTTGTTTTGTTAAACCTATTTTATAATTTTCTTATACGCTGAATTGTTTGATGATGATATTTGACAATAACCAAAAGGTCTTGATGTTGATGAAATAAATGAAGTTATTTTTTGACAATGATTCTGCTGCGACGTTTGAATTTATATGTTGATGTACCAAAGAAATGATTATTACAAATGTTTGAAAACCTGTGTTACAGAGCAGGAAGCTTACTAAGATGTTTTTATGATGCACGTGACACCCTGCTTGGTACAATGTGTTGGATTAATTATTAATTTTATTTATGATGTATTTTGAGGATTTAGATGGGTGTTACATTAGTGGTATCAGAGCAGGTCAGTCCATCCGGCCAGGTTGTCTAATGTTGTTTGTTCCCTAGTATGCGACATGTGTGTGAAAACATCGTTGGTACACCTTTTTTTTGCTAACCTTTGTCTGCGGGAGTGGGATCGAAATAAGTGGGGGAGAAGCTTGTGCTCCTCCAAGATGCTTTAGGTATGGAGTGATGGCTCAGTGTGTCATTGGACGCTATTATAGTTTGGTGAAGATGGTCTATGCCCCATCATGATTGTCGCCTATTCATTGACAAATTGAGGAACTGATCACCCTTAATCTCTTGTTGATAATAGACGGGATCATGTTGGATGGAGTAGGTGTGTCTCGCCAGCGTAGATGGTGGGTAAAGTGAATTATTTGGAGTTAAGCCAAGTGCTTACAAATTGTTTTGATTAGTCGATGTAGACTTCTACATTTAACGATGAAGCGGATTCGAGTTTCTTGTCCGTAAATGAAGTTGGGATGTTTTTGAGAGAGAATGATTAGATAATTGCGACTTGTCTCTAGAGTGTAGATCTAGGTTTGGTGATAGTAAGGATGCTGATGTTGTTGGCTGCTAAGCAAGTAGACGAACTCCTAGAAGATATTTGTGTTGTTTGCATCGTTGCAAGTTGAACGTGAAACTGTGAGTGTCGAATTACCTATTGTCCACAAATTTCCATATGTGTTTCTGGATGACATAAGTGATTTTCCTCCAGAACGTGAAGTAGAGTTTGCAGTGGACTTGATACCAGGTACGAGTCCGGTGTCAATGGCTCCTTATCGGATGTCATTTCCGAGGTAGGGGAGTCGAAGGAACAATTGGAAGAATTGCTTGAGAAGAAGTTTGTCCGACCGAATGTTCTCCGTGGGGTGCTTCTATGTTGTTAGTAAAGAAGGAAGATGGTAGTATGAGGTTCTGTGTGGATTATCGGCAGTTGAATAAAGTGACGATCAAGAATAAGTATCCACTTCTGAGAATCGATGATTTGATGGATCAGCTAGTAGGCGCTTGTGTGTTCAGTAAGATCGATTTGAGGTCTGGTTATCATCAGATTCGTGTTAAGCTATTGATATTCCGAAGACAGTTTTCAGGACGAGTTATGCTCACTATGAATACATTATGATGTCGTTTGCTGTATCCAATGCACCTGGTGTGATCATGGGATATATGAACCGGATTTTCCATGAGTATTTGGGTAAGTTTGTGGTGGTTTTCGTTGATGATATTCTGATATACTCTAAATTAGAAGAAGAGCAGGCTGAGCATTTGAGGACTGTGTTGCAAGTATTGAAAGAGAAGAAGCTATATGCAAAACTGTCGAAGTGTGAGTTTTGATTGAAAGAAGTGAGTTTTCTTGGCCACGTGATTTCAAGTGGCGGAATTGTTGTTGATCCTTCTAAGATTGATGAGGTGTTACGGTGGGAGACTCCGAAGTCTGCTCCCGAGGTATGAAGTTTCTTGGGTTGGTAGGTTGCTATCGCTAGTTCATAGAAGGTTTTTCTAAATTAGCGTTACCGTTGACTCAGTTTAATCGAAAGGGTCAGGCTTATGTGTGGGATATAGCATGTGAATAGAGTTTTGTGGGATTGAAGAAGGAACTAACGACCGCTCCGGTTTAATTTTTCCTAATCTGAATGAATCTTTCGTTGTGTATTGTGATGCATCGAAGATGGGCCTTAGTGGAGTGTTGATGCATAATGGACAAGTTGTTGTTTATGCTTCGAGACAATTGAGAGTTCATGAAAGGAATTATCCTACGCATGACTTAGAATTGGAAGTTGTTGTATTCGTGTCGAAAATTTGGAGACATTACCTTTTTGGCTCTAAATTTGAAGTGTTCAGCGATTATATGAGTTTGAAGTACTTATTCGATCAGAAAGAGTTGAATATGAGGAATAAGAGGTGGTTGGAGCTATTGAAGGATTATGATTTCGATTGAGTTAACATCCTGGTAAAGCAAATGTAATGGCTGATGCACTGAGCAGAAAGTCATTGCATATGTCCATGCTTATGGTGAGAGAATTGGAATTAATTGAGCAATTTCGGGACCTGAGTTTAGTGTTCGAAGTTGACTAGTGGTATTCTGGAAGAGATCAGAGTGGGACAGCAATCTGGTTTAAAGCTGGTTGATCAGTCGATTTTAATTAACCAGGGTAACAGAGGTTAATTTTAGATTGATGAGAATGGTGTGATGAGATTCAGAGACAGAGTGTGTGTCCCAGACGTTCCCGAAATTAAGAAGAGTATTCTTGAAGAAGGACATCGAAGTAGATTGAGTATTCATCCCGATGCTACGAAGATGTACCAGGATTTGCAGAAGTTGTTTTGGTGGCCAGGTATGAAGAAGGATATTGCTGAATTTGTTTATACCTGTTTGATTTATCAGGAGTCCAAGACTAAGCATCAGAAGCCTATGGGTATGATGCAATCGTTGAATATTCCAGAGTGGATGTGGGATAGTATTTTCATGGATTTGGGTCGGGATTGTCGAAGACTGCGAAAGGAAATTATTCTATTTGGGTGATTACAGACAGGTTGACTAAACCCGCTCATTTCTTTCTGATGAAGATTAACCATTCTATGCAGAAGTTGGCCGAGATGTACATTGAGGAAATTTGCGAAGTTGCATGGGATACCTTTGAGTACTGTGTCGAGCAGAGACCCGAGATTTACGTCGAGGTTCTAGAAAAGTTTACAAGGTGCTTTGGGTACTAAGTTGAGGATGAGTTATGCATATCATCCGCAGACGGATGGCCAGACAGAGAGGATTATCCAGTGTTTGGGGGATTTGCTGAGGGTTTGTGTGTTGGATTGTTGGTAGCGGAATAGCGGCAAGCAACAAAAGTTTTCGAAGTATTTTTCTGGGAATTATCGTGTCCACAGAGATCGGTGCTACTGAACTGTCGTTCGACAATTTAATTGTTAATGAGTTTGGGTTTAAATGGTTTGAATTAAATGCGGAAAAGTAAATATGAACATAAAAAGAGTACATTCTTTGAAGAGAAAAAACCTATTAAGCATGAATATACACTACTCAGAACAAACATAAACCTATCGATCAGTCGCATTCAACATACAATACTCATCAAAATCATCACGTATCGCTCACAACAGTGTCCATCTCTGGCACACTGAGCTGAGAGAGCAACCGTATCACTCTCGTCGTCACTCTCGCACACGACGCCTCGAAACACGGAAGACATTAAGTTCCGACACCATAAAGATTATTATCTAAATCTATCTCTAGCATCTAGACAATAGATATCCATCCTTAATCAAGATTCGTGATGTTTATCTCTAACACAACACAAATCCAAACATAAATGCAAAAAGATCAAGGAAGACATCGATAATGATTTGTAAAGCATATATATTATACAACCACGATCAATACATGTACATAGGTTTAGAGTAACAATACAAACATAACCCAACAAATAGAGAAATACATAGAGAAGAAATGGAGAAAAACCAAACATTTCATGAGTTGTCGGCTCCGATTGATGAATGATTCGACTCCGGATCATCCTAATGCATGCTCCAATGTGTTTTCTAGCCTAATTCTACTCAAAAATGCTATTGGATGGATTTGGAATCAAAAATATCAAAACCCATCCCTAAAAATTGTGTTTTTGGGCCTTTAATGGAGTTTATGTCCGCCCAGTTTCGCCCGGCGGAATTTTGGGGCGCCCGGCGGCGAAAGGCGGTTTATTTTTGTAAGTTCCAGTGCTGTGACACTGCTGCGCCTTCTGAGTTTCGCCCGGCGGAATTTTGGCTTCGCCCGGCGCTTTTGAAGTTTTGCTCGGCGGAATTTCCGCCCGGCGCAGCAGGGGCGAATCACACCAGAAAATTCTGCATTGTTTTATTCGTAACTTTTGAACCGTAACTCCATTTTTCGCCCGGTTCAAAGTGTTGGAAAGCTTATTCAATGCTCTATACAACAATGGCAAGACATCCTTGATTGGATACCTGCAACAATTGAGAAAAAATCAATTAAACTCAATGATATTTACACTATATGCAATATATACACTAAAAAGTATCGTAAACGTATTTATAAACAAATCGGGGTTTATTCAAACTATATTTACCAAAAAGCATTGATAAGTGCAACAAAACATATATACACAAATAGGTACATTTTGCACTTATCAACTCTCCCCAACTTACCTAATTGTTTGTCCTCAAACAAAGCCAACAAACTAAAGGAACAAAAGTGAAATCCAAGAAATCACGCAACAACAAGTTTTTACAAACAAAAACAAATGCAATGGTTCAATCGAAAATGGTACACACAAAGTAAATACTTACCACTAAACTTCAACGATAACACAATCACGAAACAAATGCAAAATACAAAAATCATGCCAAACATCCTAAAACAACACAAGTTCCAATGTGAATCACACCTAGCAAAAACAATCATCGGTAGATGAAAAACATAAAATGAGGGATTTTCACTCACACAACAATCCTGCAAACAAAAGACTAAATTATGCATCCATCCAAAAATTCATATTACAAATACAAAATCAAGAATCACAAGGACTTTTCAAGGTTGTAACGTGGTTGGGTAAACAAACAAGGGGCAATTTCTAAAGGTAATTGAAACAAAAACTCGCCTAAACCTAAGGGAGTGAAAACTCACAAAAGTTCAAACACAAAATTTCAATCAAACTTCTTCCAAAGTCCCAAGTGTTACACAAAACACAATACTTATTTAGCACAATTATTGAAACTCTTTTTGTTTCCTTTTTCAAAGATTTTCTTTTTCTTTCTTTTTTTCTATTCTTTTATTTTGTCATATTTTTCTCTTTTTTCTTTTCTATTTCTTTCCTCATAGAACCAACTAATGAATACACAATCATTCTCTCCCCAACTTGAATTCAACCGCACCATCATGTGAATACTCCCTACTTTCTAAGGCAAGGAAAAAATCCATACAACAACACAAAGTTGAGGTCCAAGAAAAAACAAAATCCAATCAAAAATAAGTGAACTAAATACTCATAGACAAGCATTAAGTTCAAATAAAACATGGATCAAAAAGCTCAAAGGGGTTACGAAAGATCACACGCTCACAAGGTGAATTGACCATTTGGCTAAGGTAGTTGTGCTCAAAATGAAACAAAATGCCTTGATCCTTTTCATGCTTTCATATACACAACATAAACAATAGATTCAACATAATAAAATCTAGTTAGAACAAGAATGTTGGAACTCCGAGCATATATGAACAATGGAAGGCCTCCTCACAAAAAGGTTGGGAACTAAAGTGATTCACACAAGAACAAGTATACAAAAGAATGAATGGCATAGAAGTTGTAAAAAGCCTAAGTATCATGAATATGTTAAAGTCAAGAAAGCGATAAACACATACCTTGAACGCGTACCAAACTTTAAATACTATCATTACCACACATTCGCAAGTTGAAATGATCAAAAATGGACAAACACCGAATGCGACTTCAAGCAATCGGGCAAAAATTTGAGTCCAAACAACAACAAAAGAATAAGAAAAATTACTAATAATTACTAATATATAAGGCCTTGATGGAAGTGGGAAAAAGGGAGAACCAAGTGAACAATTAAAAGAATTCACTGGTTCAGCACAGCAGAGCGCGCTGAGCGCACTACACCAGAACCAGAAAAATTAGTACAGCAACACGGTTCTGGTGTAGGCCTCCACTTAACACCTACACAATCTCATATACAATGAAAATGCAATAACGGAACAAAAAATGATAAAACATGCTTGTTTTACGTCGTAAGCTCGACGCCTATTATTTATACACACTTCTCCAAGTTGCCTCTTTACACGGTTAGTGCTCACCGACGATGAAACCTAACCAAACACTTAGCAAACGTGAAGAGAAACAAACAAATACACTAAATTTACAAGTATACAAAACATGTAAAATTCACAAATATGGTAAACATATACAAGTATCAATATAAATAAGTGAAAATAGACAATATATACGATATCTACAAAACTCAAAAACAAAGAAACTATCGCAATGTGATTCAATAAAAACGCCAATCCCCGGCAACGGCGCCATTTTGTTGGTAGCGGAATAGCGGCAAGCAAAAAAAGTTTTGGAAGTATTTTTTCGGGAATTATCGTGTCCACAGAGATCGGTGCTACTGAACTGCCGTTCGACAATTTAATTGTTAATGAGTTTGGTTTTAAATGGTTTGAATAAAATGCGGAAAAGTAAATATGAACATAAAAAGAGTACATTCTTTGAAGAGAAGAAACCTATCAAGCATGAATATACACTACTCAGAACAAACGTAAACCTATCGATCGGTCGCATTCAACATACAATACTCATCAAAATCATCACGTATCGCTCACAACAGTGTCCATCTCTGGCACACTGAGCTGAGAGAGCAACCGTATCACTCTCGTCGTCACTCTCGTCGTCACTCTCGCGCACGACGCCTCGAAACACGGAAGACATTAAGTTACGACACCATAAAGATTATTATCTAAATCTATCTCTAGCATCTAGACAATAGATATCTATCCTTAATCAAGATTTGTGATGTTTATCTCTAACACAACACAAATCCAAACATAAATGCAAAAAGATCAAGGAAGACATCGATAATGAATTGTAAAGCATATATATTATACAACCACAATCAATACATGTACATAGGTTTAGAGTAACAATACAAACATAACCCAACAAATAGAGAAATACATAGAGAATAAATGGAGAAAAACCAAACATTTCATGAGTTGTCGGCTCCGATTGATGAATGATTCGACTCCGGATCATCCTAATGCATGCTCCAATGTGTTTTCTAGCCTAATTATACTCAAAAATGCTATTGGATGGATTTGGAACCAAAAATATCAAAACCCATCCCTAAAAATTGTGTTTTTGGGCCTTTAATGGAGTTTCTGTCCCCCCAATTTCGCCCGGCGGAATTTTAGGGCGCCCGGCGGCGAAAGGCGGTTTATTTTTGCAAGTTCCAGTGTTGTGACACTGCTGCACCTTCTGAGTTTCGCCCGGAGGAATTTTGGCTTCGCCCGGCGCTTTTGAAGTTTTGCCCGGCGGAATTTCCGCCCGGCGCAGCAGGGGGGAATCACACCAGAAAATTCTGCACTGTTTTATTCGTAACTTTTGAACTGTAACTCCGTTTTTTGCCCGGTTCGAAGCGTTGGAAAGCTTATTCAATGCTCTATACAACAATGGCAAGACATCCTTGATTAGATACCTGCAACAATTGAGAAAAAATCAATTAAACTCAATGATATTTACACTATACGCAATATATACACTAAAAAGTATCGTAAACGTATTTATAAACAAATCGGGGTTTATTCAAACGATATTTACCAAAAAGAATTGATAAGTGCAACAAAACATATATACACAAATAGGTACATTTTGCACTTATCATGGATCAAGGAGGATCTTGGGGTAGCCATTTACCGTTGATTGAGTTCACATACAACAACAGCTTTCATACTAGTATTGGGATTGCACCGTATGAAGTGTAGAATGGAAGGAGGTGTAGAACTCCTTTGTGTTGGTATGAGTCAGGCGAGAGTGTTGTACTCGGACTTGAGATTGTGCAGGAGACGACTGAGAAGATTAAAATGATCCAAGAAAGGATGAGAGCTTCGCAGAGTCGCCAGAAGAGTTATCATGACAAGAGAAGGAAAGCACTTGAATTCTAAGAGGGAGATCACATGTTTTTTAGAGTTACGTTGGTGACTGGTGTGGGTCGAGCTTTGGCGTCTAAGAAGCTCACTCCATGTTTTGTTGGTCCGTATCAGATTACGCAGAGGATAGGAGAGGTAGCCAATCAAATTGCTTTACCGTCGTCGCTTGCGAATTTACATGATGTGTTTCATGTGTCTCAATTGAGGAAGTACGTTCCGGATCCATCGCATGTGATTCAGATGGATGCCGTACAGGTGAGAGATAATCAGATTGTTGAAGCATTACTTGTGTGGATTGAGGGACGAGAAATGAAACAACTGCGAGGTAAAGACATTGCTTTGGTGAAGGTGTTATGGGGTGGACCAGCTGGTGAAAGTTGGACTTGGAACGTGAGGATCAGATGAAGGAGTCGTATCCGACTCTGTTTTCTTCAGGTAATTTTCGATGACGAAAATTCTCTAAGTGGGGGAGAGTTGTAACACCCCAAAATGAGTAGAATATTTATTTAATTGATTTATTATAAATATTCGTATTTTCGGTGAATTTTGGGTGAATTATTCTGGTGTCTGATGATTTATGTTGTGTAGCATTACGATGTTAAGAGAGTGCTGAGAGTATTTGGAAGTGTGAGGATTATTAATATTATTTTGGTAATACTAATATGGAATAATGTGAACATATTATTATTACTATTATTATAAATAATTAAGAGGAACATTAAGGGAAAGATGGTAAAATTGGATGAGTTAAGTGAAGACAAAGTTGGGAAAACATATTAAGGGTCCTAGGGGTAAGTTTGACAAAAGGAATTAGAGAGAAGGGATAATCATTTTGGTGGTACGATCAATTTTAGAGAAAAGCTCTGAGGAAAAAGGAAGAAGAAAGCTAGGGCTCAGAGAGGTTTCGGAAGAACTAGAAGAGAAGGAATCAGAATCAATTTTCTAAGGTATGGGGAGTATTGCTTTTCATTGTAATAGATATAGATTGTAGATGTATGTAGTTAGTTTTGGGGTTTTGGGGAATGGTGAGATTTTGATGAGAGTGGGATGAATTGTGATGAAATTGGGGTTTCTAGAAGTACAAGATGATATGTATAAAGTCTTTGATGATGTGTTGTTATTGGATTGTAATTACTATGTGATTTGTGTGCATTTTCGTACTGTGAGAGGTGGAAATTGCAAGGGGTTTTGGATCTGGTTTGATGCAAAAACGCAGAATGAGAATCTGCTGATGCGCACGTTTCGCTTGGCGAGTAATGTGTTTCGTCGGGCGAAACTGGCTCGCTTGGAAGCCGCCAGGCGAAAGAAGAAGCATAGGAGATGTGAAAATTAGGTGCTACTGAAATATGTATGGGAGGTGGAATTTTGCTTCGGCTTCGCCGGGCGAGCATTGGACGAAAAGGGGATTTCGTCGGGTGAATGGCGATTTCGCCGGGCGAAGGAGAGTTCGTCGGAATCTCGTTGGGCGAACATCAGGCGAACAGAACTGGAACAAACTGAATTTTCTAAAACTTTAAAAATTCATATCTTTTGATCCGTGATTCCGTTTCAGTCGCCGCCCGAATTGTTGGAAAGCTGGTTTCGTATACTTTCTACTAAAATTATTTTCAATACCAGAATTCCAACTATTCGACGTGTCAATTGTGTTTCCGTATATGTTGTGAGGTGTCGAACGTTGAAATGTTGAGTTCGGTTGTGCGAAAGTGTGTTGTAGTTGTGGGTTGTAGTTGTTGCATGTTTTGGCAGGTATATGATGCGTGTTGGACAGTTGTAGTTGTGATCGTTGTAGTGTTTATATTGTGACATGATAGAATCCGAAATATATTGTTGTTGATTGTTATGCTGTAAGTTGTCGTTGATGATGTTGTTGAGTTGTTATAGCATTGTTGTTGCATGGGGACCAGTATTGGTGTGGTATAATGATTAAGATGAATAACATTGTACGTTGTATTGTATGTTGTTGATATGCATTACATGATTGCATGAGTTATGAGATAAGTCGTGTGCCCATGTGGATTGTGAGTGTCTTATTCGGATTCTTTAAAATAGAATCGTGATGTTGTTGTTCTTGAGGTAATCGTGTGCCCGTGTAAGGTGTGAGCGATCACGGATGTCGTGTGCCCATGTGGGTGTGAGCGACTTATATGGAAATTCCGACGGGAATTATGATCATGAAAAAGGGATCGAATTGGTACCACATGCATTGAGTCGAGCTGCGAGTCTCATTATATTGCATTGTAGTTATGATCATTGTTGTGTTTTGGTGATGAATGTTGATTGGGATGATTTTATGGCGAAGATGTTTATATGTTATTACGATAGGAATGTGTGAGTATAATACTTGGTAAATAATGACGTAGGTGGCTTTTAAGTGATGTTAATGATGTTCTTGATGACGTGATTTTCTAAGTGGTGTATGATGGTGATTATTTGGTTTGATGATACTATAAGTATAAATGAATTGTTGATGTTTCTGTACTGATATATCTTTTCTTTATATCATTTATAATGATTCGTGATTACTCACCCTGCCTGTTTGAATGTTGCCTCCACGTGGGTAACGTGGAGATCCTCAAGAATAGCTCGGAGAAGCATCAGTGATGGCTTTGGAGTTATTTATTTGTGTTTCCGTTAATAATAAAGGTGTCTTGCTCTGATATGTAACATCGGGTGGGGGACGCTTGAGTTGAAGTTGTGTTGTTTTGTTAAACCTATTTTATAATTTTCTAATACGTTGAATTGTTTGATGATGATATTTGACAATAACCAAAAGGTCTTGATGTTGATGAAATAAATGAAGTTATTTTGTGACTATGATTCCGCTGCGACATTTGAATTTTTATGTTGATGTACCAAAGAAATGATTGTTACAAATGTTTGAAAACCCGTGTTACAGAGCAGGAAGCTTACTAAGATGTTTTTATGATGCACGTGACACCCTGTTTGGTACAATGTGTTGGATTAATTATGAATTTTATTTAAAATGTATTTTAAGGGTTTAGACGGGTGTTACACCTAGGAAAGAAAGTCGGTCAACGGTTTCTTTGTCTCTAAGCTTGGATTTGAATGGGTGCAGAAAGTAAAAAATATTAACAAGTAAATAAAGTACGGGAAATAACTCTTCAGGAATTGTATTTATTTCACCCATCAAACACTAAAAAACTATCGATCAGCTGTACGCAACCTAAACCACTCGTCAATATCATCATGTATCGCTCACATCAGTGTTCATCTTTACAACACCGATGAGAGTTTGTTAGTTCTTGTGATTGGCTGAAATTTTGGTAAAACAATGTTAATGTCATGGTTGATGTTTCAACATGAGCTTCTAACGTTATTGCTATTTTTATTTAACATTCTGGTGTAAGGGCTGCAGTTGTGTGTTGATGTTAAACCCGATGTCGTGACATCAGTTGTGAACATCAGTCAGAGATGATTTATTAGGGCTGCGCGTGTTGCTGATGTTAATAAGATATTTCGCTGAAGAGAATCAGAGATTGTAGGCGAATATCATGGGGTAGATATATTCTGTTGCAATCAGTTATGAAGAAGGTTAGTTTGTTGCTAATTTAATGCAAAAAGATATGAAGAATAATTAGAGTTAATTATGAAGAGCTGATTGAAGATTTAATTGAAGATCTATTATGTAGCAGAATCTTTTGCAGATTTGTAGCAGAAGATTTGCTGTGATTTGAAGGCCCAAATCCAGTTGGGAAAAAGTTATAAATAGAATGTTTGTAATCTAGAATTGGTACGAGTCCAAGATGTAGATCATTAGGGCTTTGTCAAAGTGAACCACTTAGGTTGTGAGATGGTCACTGTGTTCTTACTCAGAAACCTGTAGGTAATGAGTTTTGTATTGTTCTTGGAGGAAGCTTTGAAGCAACTCCAATGTGTGTCGTGGAAGGGTGACTTCTACTTGTCTGTGATTGAAGAGCTGTTGGTAATCAAGTTGTTGATGCAGTGATGGAGTTGTTGACTGCTAGACATCATTGCGATGATTAAGAGTGAGATGGAGTCTCTTATCTAGGGAAAACTTAGATAGAAGGGTCATTGGGTAGTGATTAAATTAGGTTGATTGTCAACTGGTTTGTTGAGTCTGTAATTTGATACTACTAATAGTGGACTTCCTTCCTGGCTTGGTATGCCCCCAGATGTAGGTTGTTAGACCGAACTGGGTGAACAATCCTTGTGTGCTTTTCTGTTGTTTTACATTGCCATTGCAGAGTGTGTTGTTGTAACATCACACATAACATCACAGGCTTTTAGTGTCTTGTTCATACAGCAGATATTGATGTTGTGACATCGTACGTAACATCACATATCTGGTACCAGAATTTCAATTGGTATCAGAGCAGGCATCCTGTCTGTTTCTGGATGAGATCCAGGGAAGATACTTTCTGGTTCTTGAGCAAGGAAGAGAGTTGTTTGGATGATCCCTTAGAGTGAAGGATGGACTATTCATGATATGGTATTGTTGGCACGTGGTTTATGCTGATAGTGTGCAAGGATTTTTTAGTAGTGCCTGAAGGTTGTTGAGGAGTTGTTATGTGTTCCGCTGCATGGTATCTGTTGTAACCTTGGTTGGTTCTTGTATCTTTGGTGTTGAGATTCTAGGAAGATATTCTCTTGGAAAGACATTAGGGTTTGGTCTCCTCAGCAGGATATTCTCTGATTTTGTTTGTAGTTTATGCAAGACAGCTTCAACCGGTTGGTTAGAGATGCCAAAGATACTTGAGGATTATCTCATATCTTTGTTTTGGGAGAGAAGTGGTCATAAGGTGAATGGATCTGTTTAAAGACTGAAGAATATATTTCAAATCAGGCATTGAAGACCAATCTGCCCAGGACTGCGATTCCTTCTTTATCAATTTTCTTGATGATGAAAGAAGATGGTGGAGCCAAAGCAAAAGAGTATCACTGTCAAATCTTTTATGCGGGAGTGAAGATCTTGATAAGTTATCTCTTAAGCTTAGTTGTGGTGACCTAAGTAGGAGGATCTTCCTGGTTATGATAAGATACATGAACTGGAGGAAAATTCATCAAGAGAGAAGCTGAGCTTAATATGTCAACTCTAATGTCTCGACATCGCGCTACACATCAGCAGTTTATGGTAAATGCTAAGTCAAAGACCTATTAGATTGTGGCTGCTTTGAAGGATCACTGAAGTTGTGAAGTTGAACAATTTTTGAGATGATGGTTATAATGTCATAGCATCTCAGATGTGCTGGTTGAAGAAAAGGTAGTAATCCTGATAGCAGAAGAGAAGGAGTTGATCCTTGTTTGAGCTAAACTGTCTGAGGACCATATTATAGGATAAATGCATCCAAGATTTTGTGTGCAGAGCAGTGTATATCAGCCTATGGTCAATTGGTGTCTGCATTAGTCGGAATGAACTCTTCCAGTTTTGTGGCTCGATGGATTGAAAGTAGCAGCTTGTATCAATCTTTAGTTAGACAAAAGGTCTGAACCTTGTGCTTATAAGAAGAAGCTTCTGAAAGAGTGTGTTATGCAAGTTACTGCAGCTTTGTTGGTCTTGGAAGTTGTTCTGATAGTGATATGTTCTCGTGTGTTCCCTGCAAGAGATTTGTGTGGATTAATATGGTTGTAGTCCTTATGAGATGGTTAATGTCAGAACTGATGTTGAAACATCATTTCAGTTCTTTGCTCAGGGTGGAGTAAAAGATCAAGACACTGATCTAACCTGTAAGGCTTTTATGGTATGAGTGAGTGTCATGATGGTTTGTTTTGAAGAAGAATCAGTAGATGGCGGTTGTGTGAGAAGGTTACCTTGACAAGAGTTAAGTATATGTCTGCTGTTGATAAGGGTGTGCATTCAACTAATGACAAAATACATTGACGGGAGACTTTGTATATGTCTGATGTAAAAGTGCAGGACTGTTGAAGTGTCGAGAATATACTTTTCTCTATGTGGCTGTTTATTTCTTTTCGTGGTGTATTGGTGTGTGAGAACTCTGTGAAACAATCATAACAATATGATAGTGTGTTCTATAGTACATTTAGTAGTGGTGTTATTTGGTATAGTTATGGGGTAGTCTTGGACTACTTATTTTCTAAAGATTCAGATGTGGTAGGTTTGAAGTCTTTGGAGTTTCTGAGCAGGATGGAGGTTGTCTACTCAAACTTGATTGTTGAATCAAGTCTATGAGAGCATAGAAATCTGGTTCTGCAAAGGGAGGAGGTTCGTCTAAGTGGCAGAAGGAAGAGCTGAATTCAACAGTTGGATATCATAATGTTTTGACATCTAGCTTAACATCAGAAGTCTCAGCTGGTGATATGGCACATCAGCTTAAGATAGAGGTGATCTACAGTAATGGAAGTTATGGATGCTTAAAAAAGATCTATCTCATACAGTTTGCGGGAGCTGTGGTTTGAGAAGATGTTAGATGACTAAGAGGCTTGGTGAATCCAAGATGTCTTGCTTTGGAGCAAGTAGTTCATATGACTTGAAGATCTGGTTTCATAGGTGGATCATGATACCTTGTGAGAGTTCTGACAATCGTGAAAAAGGTCAAAATGTGGCATTTGACTGTTTTCTTATGAGGATTCATGGGTGAGGTGATTAAACTGTGGCATTTGGTTGATCTCAGAATGGAATCGAAGATTCAAGATAATCAGAGTGTGGCAGCTGATTATTATTGAGGATAGTCTTGGAACAAATTACTCTTGGGCAGAAGGGTGATGAGTTGAAGACTCAAGGAGATTATTCTTCTTGAAGGTGGATAAGAGTTTAATTCTCTAGTTCTTTGGATTACTATGCTATAGTAAGTCCAGTTGGTGGAGATATCAAGAATCATGGTGGTGATGTCTTGGTGTATGGCGGATGTTCTAACTTGTGTTGGAACATTATCTGGTTGGAGATCCTTGGTGAAGGATGATTATGCTATGGTTCATAAGCGTGGTGCCTACATTATGTCTAAGGAGCGTCTACATAGTCATACGGGAGAATGATGAAGTAGAAGGCCTGCCTTGGATGGAGAATGTAGAGAAGACTGGAGTTGATCAGGAAGTCTGAAGATGAAGAGTATGATAGGGAATGACTACCTCAGGAGAAAGGGAAAATGGTATCAAAATGCATTTGCTAAGTAAGTGTGCTCAAATGTTCATCTTCATCTAGAGCATTGGTTAACCATGACAGGGGGAGTACTAGTCTATGGATTCTGCAGCAAAGGTACATATATTGGGAAGATTGCAGATTGGTTGAATCTTATGAGGATATGATGTCAGATAACATGTTATGACATTAGGCTATTGGTTGGCAGTGGTTGTTAAGACTATTGGTTCTAGTCATATGAATCATGTGTGCACATGCGTCTGAGAAGAAGTCTGGAGACAAGTTTATTGGTTTGGAATGTATAATATTCTGTGGATGTCTTGGATTGATAATGTGTGAACAAGCAGACATTGTGTGATAAGATGTCAGAACATGGTACATGACATGTTTTTCTTGAGCCAAACAAGGATTTATTTTGGACGGTGGTGTAAGGATTAGGTGAAACACGTGTCTTCGACTATGCATGGAACTGTTTTGGCACAATTTATGGTAAGAATCAGTTAGAGGCAATAAAGGCGGTCAAGACTATTTTGGATGGTAGACATTGAATTTGGATGGAGTTTTTAGTCCCTAAAATAGCGTTTCTATGACCAAGAACTTTGACTATTCAAGGCTCGTTAATTCCAAAGTAACTGGTCAGCTATTTATAGAGGTTATTCTTTGCTCCTTCAGCCAGTGAGTGTTCTTGTTTCATAAGTCTTATGGCTTTTGTTCATTTTTGGGTGAGCACTACTTGGGTCTGGTTCTGTGAGGGCTTCCTTTGCCAATTTGTGGCTAAAAAGGGGGAGAAAGGAAAGGGTTTTGTAAATGGTTGATGTACACAGTAGCTACTGATGATTATTGTTAGGATCAGATGACTTCTAACAGTAGTATAGGGTTGTAATTGCTGATGTAATTTGAGCTGTAATGTTTATATATTTGTTTTAGCCAAAATTAGCCAAAGGGGGAGATTGTTAGTTCTTGTGATTGGCTGAAATTTTGGTAAAAAAATGTTAATGTCATGGTTGATGTTTCAACATGAGCTTCTAACGTTATTGCTATGTTTATTTAACATTCTGGTGTAAGGGCTGCAGTTGTGTGCTGATGTTAAACCCGATGTCGTGACATCAGTTGTGAACATCAGTCAGAGATGATTTATTAGGGTTGCGCGTGTTGCTGATGTTAATAAGATATTTCGCTGAAGAGAATCAGAGATTGTAGGAGAATATCATGGGGTAGATATATTCTGTTGCAATCAGTTATGAAGAAGATTAGTTTGTTGCTAATTTAATGCAAAAAGATATGAAGAATAATTAGAGTTAATTATGAAGAGCTGATTGAAGATTTAATTGAAGATCTATTATGTAGCAGAATCTTTTGCAGATTTGTAGCAGAAGATTTGTTGTGATTTGAAGGCCCAAATCCAGTTGGGAAAAAGTTATAAATAGAATGCTTGTAATCTAGAATTAGTACGAGTCCAAGATGTAGATCATTAGGGCTTTGTCAAAGTGAACCACTCGGGTTGTGAGATGGTCACTGTGTTCTTACTCAGAAACCTGTAGGTAATGAGTTTTGTATTGTTCTTGGAGGAAGCTTTGAAGCAACTCCAATGTGTGTCGTGGAAGGGTGACTTCTACTTGTCTGTGATTGAAGAGTTGTTGGTAATCAAGCTGTTGATGCAGTGGCGGAGTTGTTGACTGCTAGACATCATTGCGATGATTGGGAGTGAGATGGAGTCTCTTATCTATGGAGAACTTAGATAGAAGGGTCATTGGGTGGTGATTAAATTAGGTAGATTGTCAACTGGTTTGTTGAGTCTGTAATTTGATACTACTAATAGTGGACTTCCTTCCTGGCTTGGTATGCCCCCAGATGTAGGTTGGTAGACCGAACTGGGTGAACAATCCTTGTGTGTTTTTCTGTTGTTTTACATTGTCCATTGCAGAGTGTGTTGTTGTAACATCACAGGCTTTTAGTGTCTTATTTATACAGCAGATATTGATGTTGTGACATCGAACGTAACATCACATATCTGGTACCAAAATTTCAGAGTTCAATCGTCTTATCCAATTGACGATCTCTCAGCCAATCGAACAATATGGAGCATTAATAATTGATACCTGAGTGAATTTTAAACCAAAATCTATGTCTAGAGTTTAGAATCTAACAAATGTTCATCTTAGATCAAGTTTGAACCGTTCATGTCTGCAACAATCCAAAACCAATAAGATAAATATTGAAATCAAATATAACATCGATAAATATTTTTAAAAAAGATTTTATACAACGATCAATAAATATACACACAATCAAGGTAAACTTACATCCAAAACCCCAACAATTAGAAAATACAAAGAGAAGAGCGAAACTGAATCGGTAACACTCGTGGTGTTAGGACTATTATCACAAATCTAACTTCAGATCATCAAGATGCAGCTTCTAATGTTGTTTATGAGCTTCTCTATATAATAGAATGGTGGTGATGGAGTTAGGAGCAAAAAATCCCAAAACCATACCTAAAAATGTTGTAAAAATAAAATTTATAAGCAAAATTGAAATCCCACCGTCGCCCAGCGACCTAGGGCTCGCCCGCCGACCATGCCTGCCTTTGCTGCTGCCTCTACAGTGCTTTTCCACGTCTCTGGGTCGCCTTCATCTCGCCTAGCGAGCTCACTTTCCGCTCTCCTAGCAAGCATGGCAGATATGAGAAAAATCAACTCTTGTTTTGACCATAACTTGAGAGTCGTAACTTTGATTTATGCACAGTCAGAAGCGTTGGAAAGCTTATTCAATGCTCTATAAGACAATGACTAAATATTATTGCTTGAATACCTATAAAAATAATTTAAAAATAATCATACTCAATGATATTTACATGATAATGAAATATATACACTATAACATAAACTATACCAACTATACACTAAAGTTGAGCTATTGACGAAAAGCAAACGAATTAAGTCGATGAGTGTTAATTATACACACTCAAATTCACAACAATTTAGCACTCATCAAACTTGAGCTCTAGGGCTCTGGGCGAGACAGGGGCAACCCAGAGGTGTGGAAAAGCACTGTAGAGGCAGTAGCAAAGGTTGTCATGGTCGTCAGGCGAGACCTAGGTCGCTAGGTGACGGATGGATTTCAATTTTGCTTATAAATTCATTTTTACGATATTTTTAGGTATTGTTTTGGGATTTTTTCTTCCCAAATCCATCATCACCATTCTTTTGTATATAGGAGCTTAGAAACAACATTAGAGGTTGCATAGCGATGATCCAGAGTTGGAATTGTGTCACTTTACTGGACACAACGAGAGATTCTTCTTCATTTTCCTTCTTTTCTTTGTACCTATCTTATCGGGGCTTTGTATGTAAGTTTACTTTGATAGTATGTATATTTATTGAGCATGGTGTTGTATACGATCTATTTTATGAATCTATATCAATGTCATCTTTGTTTGCTTGCTTTATGTTTGGATTTGAACCGTTACAGACATATACTCTTCAGATTCAGAACTAGAATGAACATCTGTTAGATTCTAAACTCTATACATAGATTTAGATCTAACATTTGCGTGGGCATCGATTCTTAATTCTCTGTGTTGTGTAGTTACGTGAGACATCACCGATGAGACCATATGATTGAACTCTCAATGGAAGTTTAAACACGAACCCTGTTGTGAGCAATATGTGATGATATTGACGAGTGATTTAGGTTGTGTACAATTGATTGGTAGATTTGTGTATTAGATAGGTGAATGAACGTCATTCCTGACGAGTTATCTATTATACATTATTTACTTGTTCATATGTTTTACTTTCCTTTTTTACTCTTTTAAACCATTAAAACCAAGATTAGGAACGTAGAGATTGTTGAACAGCATTTGATCCCTCGCACTGATCCCTGTGGAGACGACAAAACCAGATACTTACTTAACTTTTGCTTGCTACTTTACCGCAATAACAAACTGGTGTCGTTTCCATGGATTGGTGTTTATATTAAAAGCATTACGATAGTTTCTATATTTCTAAGATTTGTACATAATTTTCTATATTGTATATATGCTCGTATAAATACTTATTTTTCTTTTGTTTTCCATCCTTGTATATTATTGTTTTCCATACTTGTTTATATTTGTGTGCCATACTTGTTTATACCTATGTTCCATACCATTTTTCCACACAAACTTGTACATATGTGTTTTCCATAGTGTTTGTGTGAGTGTTTGTACATATGTGTTTTCCATTATGTTTGTTCAAGTGCTGTATAAATTTTGTTCCCGTAACGTTTGTTCAAGTGTTTGGTTAGGACACTTTCTTTAAGTTTGTGCTTTGAAAAAAAGCATCAGGATGTATGTAAGGAAGTTACTAGCCAAGCACGATAAAGGTGTCGAGCTAACAACGTGAAACAAACGCTTGTTGGGAGGCAACCCAACGGTTTTTGAGTTTGTATAGCTTTATGATTAGTTTGTTTAATTTTATTTTTTTAGGCTATTAGAAATTTGTGTTTGTTCTCATGTTTTGTTTTTTATTAGCTTGAGGATGCATTTTGTGATTGTTCAAGTTTGAGTGTTTCAACAAGAAAATGTGGTGGTAATAAGAGTTTGAAAGAAAGTTTCATTGTCAAGGTATGTGTTTATTGTTTTCTACAATATAGCATGTTTATGAACCTTAGGCTTTGTACAAATAACATGTTATTCATTCTCTAGCAATTTTTGTTCATTTGTGAATCACTTTAGTTCATAGCCAAATGTGAGGAAACTGTCCATTGTTTACTAAATGCATAGGAGACCAACATCTTTGTTTAACTCGTTTGACTTATGTTTAATCTTGTATTTGTGTTGATTGTATGAAACCATGAAAAAGATTAAGGCATTCTGTTTAATTTTGAGCATAACCACTTGACCAAATAGTCAATCTACCTTGTGAGTGAGTGAGAATTTGCTTACCCCTTTGAGCCTTTGTTAGAATTCATGTTAGTGTTGAGCTCATTTTTGTATGGATTTTGAATTTTTTCTTGAACCCTCAACCATTAATTGTGGTTTGAGTTTTTTACCCTTGCCTTAATACGTTTGGGAGCATTCACATCGTATTGCTTGGTTGTATTCAAGTTAGGGAGAAAAGGTTGGTTGTTATGTTGTTGAGAAAGAAAAGGATTGAAAATTTAAAAAAAATGAAAATTAAAAGAAAATTAAAAGAAAGAGAAAAAGCATGGAAAAAATAGCAAATAAATTGTGCTAATAAGTTATGTGAAATGGTTGGGAAAATAGAAAAAGGTGAAGGAAATTTGTGAACGCTTGAGAATTTGAGAAATGATCACTCTCATTTGATTATGCAAGTTTTTGTTTCATTGACCTTGAGAAATTGACCCTTCTTTGTTAGCCAAGCCACATTACAACCCTTTAAAGCCCTTGTGATTTTTTATTTTATACTTTCAATATGAGTTTATTTAGATGAATGCATAATTTGAATTGATGTTTGCAAGATTGTTGGGTGTGAGTTCAACCCCTCATGTTTGTTTTTCATCACTTGATGAAGTTGTGCGTTAGGTGTGATTCATTTTTGAACATATGTATTACTTTATAAATTTTGACATGTGTTTTGTGCTTAGACTTTGCTTCATAGTCATGGTGTCATTGTAGTTTAGTGGTAACCAATGCTTTGCATGTACTTTTGATATTTGAACCATGCATTTGTTTCCATTTGTAAATAATTGTTGATCATGATTCTTGGTGATTGCTTTTGTTTCTTTAGGTTAATTGATTCTTGATAGATGACAAATAAGTCTAAGTTGGGGAGAGTTTGATGTGCTAAATTGTTGTGAATTTGAGAGTGAATAATTAGCACTCTGTCATACCCCAAATTTTGACCCCTAAGATTCCCATCATTGTGCAAATCATCATCACAATATGGGCGTACCTCTTTGCCTCGTCAATCTCCTCAAGGAATTGTTGAGCATCCACTACAATTAAAATTAGGGTTTTAAGCCCTCTCAGAGCCTTTAGACAAATGATCAATCAAGGAATGACATGATCTTCAACTTGTCTAACCTCTTAAACATCCACAAAGGGTCAAGAGGACTCCCACATCGAGAATTAGGCACAAGAGTGCAAAATTCCAGGTGGATCAAGCCTCAAGTTCATCTAATACAAAGTCAACTGACGCAGAAAGTCAAAGTTTGACTTTTTGGTCAACTTTGAGCTTCACAAGCCATTACTCAAGAAAATATGATGGATGCTTTAATTTGATCAAATTTAAATCAAGAAATCATGCAAAATTGCAAAATTGATCAAATTGAAAGAAACTTAGAAATTTTTTCTAAGTTAAAATCATGTTCAAGTGCACAACTTTTCAAGGTTGTAACTATTGATTCATACATCCATTGATTTTGAGTAAGAGCTACTTTTAAAGAGGGTATTTGATACTTCAACATTGTAGAGGGAATCAACTCAAAATATCATGAGGATTGAAAGATATAAGTGATCAAAGTTGGGAATTCTTAATGTCCAATGTTCTGACATTGCATAGGACATCATTAATATTTTTTCCGCAAGAATGCCCCAACTTCAAGGACGTTTTTCTCCATGATCCAAGTTGAACCAGGTCTGGAGTCAAACATGAAAGTTGAAGTACGTCATCTCAGGTTTCCAGAAAGTCCTAGAACGTCCTTGTAGCATACTCGAGCAGGGAGATATGATTTTCGCAAAAAGCATTGATAAAGCAGAATTTTCATGACAGCTTTTAGGACAGATTTGACTACACAAGTTCAAGACCATTTTTGATGACTTTTCAAGCTGAACCAAGACCAAAGTCAAACATCAAAGTTGAAGTACGTCATCTAAGCTTTCCAGAAAGTCCTAGAACGTCCATGTAGCATACTCGAACAGGGCGTTATGAATTTTACAACAGGGCTTGCTGCAGCTGATTTTTAAGACATGCTTCAGGACAGATTTGCACACTTCTTGTGCCACACGAATTTCCAAGCCTTGTTATCACTTTGGACACCTCTGAGGATCAAATCTAAAGGGGACAATCACTGAGCCAAGCCTCCAAAGTCCTTGGAACAAGAAGTAGCATGCTATTCCTAAAAATCCCTAAAAGAGGGACAAGACTCCAATTTTGGATTGGAGCATTTAATAGATGCTTAGAGGTGGCATGGACTGACACATTTGCAACTGAATTCAGTCAAGATTCCTCCAACAAGTAGGGAACCAAAGCTCTGTGCTCTAACCTCTAGTCAATGGCTAGAGGAGACTTGGATTTTCATTGGACAACATTGGCCAAACCTCTGCTGCAGCCAGCATTCACTATTGCTGCGAAAACAAACTTGCTCTACTATAAATAGAGCTCATTTGTGCTCAGTTTGAGTACACCAAAGCCATCAAACAGATGCTTTCCTCAAAATCTCTTCTTTCACCTCAAATTTGCCTTCCAAAGCAAATAATTCTGAGTTTTCGAGTTAGAGAGCAATTCCACTCAAACTAATCACACACACACACCTCATATATATCATATGTAAGTTGTGCAAACTATCACAAGTGACCTGTAATCACAAAATCACAAAGTCACTTCTCAAAACCTCAAAATGGCACTTTTTTGCATTTTTCAAGCCATGTCTTGATTCAGTCACTTTCCAAACTAGATAAAACCTCAAACACACTCCAAATATCATCCTTGAACTGTCCCAAATGGTTCCCAACATCTGGAACACCATTTGAGAGAGTTGCTATTTTGGTCACTTTTAACCCCTTTTGCAAGAAAGACACAGTTTGTGTTTTTGCAGGTACCAGTTGATTCCAATCATCCTAAAAGCTTATAAGGGATCATTTGAGTGTGTCTAAAGCATCAAATCATTTATGGAACAAGAGGCTTGACAGATTGCACAAAAACTCCAAAAAGCTCAAAAAGAGGTAAGCATCACAACTTGGAATCCTTGAAATCATGCATTGCTTTGAAATCCATTGATCATAAACATCTCATACATGTTGTATATGTTGTGTTTGGGCTAATTCACCATGTAATCCATGCCTGTATCAAAGTGTAGCACAGAAAATGCAATTATAGGTCCTTTTCAAAACCACTATCGGGTTTTGAGGAGGGAGTGTGTTCTGAAAAAACTACCACCACCATTGGATTCCTTGTGAAATTTTGGGCCAGATGCATATAAATTTTGTCTCAAACCATTGAGATTTGAGAAAGTTATGGGTGTTGGAAGTTTGATAAAAAAGATGTTGAAAACTCATGAAAGATGTCGAATGAGATGTTGTGACATCTTTCCTCTTTTTCTTAGCTTATCTTCAAAACTCAACCAATTCTTTTACATAGCAAAAATCATCATTTTCAAAATCTGTTTTACACACTTTTTATTCATACTCCATAATATTTTAATCCACCAAAAAATCACAAAAAATATTATTATTTGATATATTTTTAATATATTCAAAAATATTGTTTTAAATTGTTTTAAATGCTTTTAAAATGATTTCTTTTTCTTGATTTTTAAAACCAAAATGATTTTAAATATTCATGTGGATAAAATACTTTTTCATAAACCTTAATCACTGTTTATAACATGATTAATGATTTTATTTGATATTTTTTTATCATTTTTTACTTGATTTTTCTTTGAAAAATGCTCTTTAAAAAATGAAATTAGGGTTTTTGATTATTTCAACCCTCATCAAACTTTTTCAAACACTTTTGGGCCTCTAATAGAGTGTAAGACCCAATCCTTTGTAAATACAACCCATTTTAGGCCTCACTTATTGTATAAGTCCCGTTGTATTTCAAAAAGTTCGACGCGGTCATCATCCGTTGAAAAACAAACATTGGGCCTACCCTCGAGTAGTAAGACCCATTTCTTTTCTTAAAACACTCATGGCCCTCTATTAGAGTGTAAGACCCAATCCCCTTTTAACCAAAACAATTTTGGGCCTCACTTATTGTATAAGTCCCTCTGCGTTAAAAGAAAACCTCGACGCGATCGCCATTTTCAAACGAAAATCAACTGGGCTTCTCTTTGAGCTGTAAGTCCCATTCTTTTCATTTTTTAACACTTGGGCCTCTATTAGAGTGTAAGACCCAACTCTTTTTTAACAAAACAATTTTGGGCCTCAGTTATTGTATAAGTCCCGATACGTTAAAAATCTCGGCGCGATCGCCATTTTCAAACTGAAAATATTTTGGGCCTCTCCCTGAGTTGTAAGCTCCATCTTTTGTACAAAATACATTTTTGGGCCTCTAATAGAGTGTAAGACCCAACCCCTCTTTTTTATCACTTTTTCATATTTTCTCATTTTTCATATTATTTTTTAATGATTTGGAAAATTAATAACTCCCTCAATTTTGATTATCTTTAATTGGTTCTTTTTCTGAAAAATCACAAAAATAGTAAAATATTTTATTCTACAAAAAAATCAAATTTATATTATTTATTTAATATAGTTGGTATTTTTGTGAATAAATTCATTTTTAATTGTTTTTAAACATTTTAAAAGTGAATATTCATCTTGAAAATCAAAACTAAATAAGTTTTAAATCATCTTGTGATTAAAACCTCATTTTTCAAACCTTAACCAAAAATCACAAGTGGTTTATTTAAACTTATTTGATTTTTTTGTCATTTTTTATTAATTTTCTTTGAAAAATTACTTTTAAAAAGTGAAAATTAGGGTTTCTTTTATTTTTAATCATACTCAAATGTTTCAAGACTTTTTGGGCCGCTAATAGAGTGTAAGACCCAACCCCTTTGTAAATACCAAAATTTTGGGCCTCAGTCACTTGTATAAGTCCCACGATGTTTCCAAAACCTCAGCGCGATCGTCGCCCGTTTCAAAATTAACCATTGGGCCTACCCTCGAGTAGTAAGACCCATTTCTTTTCTTAAAACTCACTTGGGCCTCTAATAGAGTGTAAGACCCATCCCTTTGTACAGAAAACCTTTCTTGGGCCTCAGTCACTTGTATAAGTCCCTCTGTACAAATTCAACAGTGCGCTCACTGATAAAACCCTGGGCCTCTCCTTGAGCTGTAAGCCCCAAATCTTTTTATTTCAAAGCACTTTCTCCATTGATTTTGAATATACTGTTGTTTTCAATCTTTCTTTGTTGAACAACTAACCAAACAACATGGAAGCTCTACAACCGATAAATGTGTTTACCCGCTTTCATATGTATATAACTGTATTGTGGGGTTGTTTCACTGTAAGTCTCCTTTCATAAACTCATATATATATATATAACTGTATTGTGGGGCTGTTTCGCTGTAAGTCTTCTTTCATAAACTCATATCAACTGTGTAATAATAGTATAGATATTTAGAGTTTCCCCGGCAACTACGTCTAGCACTAGGTAAAGCCGTTCCAATCACTCTTAAATAGTCTAAACTAGATCCCCATAGGATTACCAGACACAGTGTTCCCTCCTCTTGGGGTTAAACAATATGGAGATATGAAAGGCAGCATTCTCTGTGAACCCTTTCATAGACTGTGACTCATAGAAGTTGTCAAGAAACTCTATTCCCCAGAGATGATCTCTTCTCCGTGAATTGCATCTCTTGAGTTTCTTCCAAATTCTCGAACTTTCTTGACTTTGATCTATTCTCGGTGAATAGCATTGCCTTGAATTTCTCGGGGTTTGGGGACCCACGGGCTTCTTAAAAGCACTTGTCAAGAAACTCTACTCCCCATAGATGATCTTTTCTCCATGAATGGCATCTCTTGAGTTTCTTCCAAATTCTCAAACTTTCCTGACTTAATCTATTCCTTGTGAATAGCTTGCCTTGAATTTCTCGGGGTTTGGGGACCCATCGGCTTCTTAAAAGCAATCGGCCTCCTCTTGGGCATCGTACAAGGACCCACAGGCTTCCTAAAAGCAACCCCGCCTCCTCTTGGGCTTAGTACAAGGACCCTACAGCTTCTTAGAAGTATTCACAGCCTCCTCTTAGGCTTCGTATAATGATCTCTTCCTCCGGGAATGATAGCCTTCTCTTGGGCTTAGTACAAGGACCCGTCGGCTTCTTAAAAGTTTCCAGCCTCCTCTTGGGCTTCGTACAAATTGTCCCGACGACCTCCTAGAGGTATAGGAACAGAACTTAGTCATCTCCATAAAACAGTCCTTTCAAGAGTCTACTACTGTTTCTCAAAGCATAGTACAAAAGATGAAACTCTAGACTTGGACAGTCTAACTTCCTTGAGTCTCAAAGACATTCTCAAGTGACCCCTTCGTTAAATAGGAAGGAAACCCGTAGACTCGGATAGTCTCAATACCCTTTGGACCTCCCGCTTCCTTAAAGAACGGGAACAACCCAGATCCTTGAATCAAATCCTTGAGTACAGTGTTGCTCATATAAGAACTGATTTTCTCTTTCAAAATCAGTATATTGGACCTGTCACTCAACTGAAACAGTTACCATAGCCTCCTCTTAGGCTTTGTATAATGATTCTCCCCAGCGGAGTCAAACAACGTTTAGCCTCTCTCTCGGGCTTTGTACGAGACACATAAGAGACTCCCTCGTTGAGTCAATCACCCCTTTAGCCTCCATCTCGGGCTTTGTACGAGATACAAAAGGGTTCTTATTGAGCCAAACAAACAATATCCTCCATCTCGGGCTTTATACGAGATACGAAAAGATTCCCTCGTTGAGTCAAAACCTTTTCACCTCTCTCTTGGGCTTTGTACGAGACACATATTAGCCTCCTCTTAGGCTTTGTATAAGAAAGCCACTGGTTAATCCAATTAACCTTTTAGCATCAAAGTTGTGCCTCGTTCACAGTACACAAACATCAACAACTCCTTCCCCTTCATCTAATCGCTGTAAGCGGCAAGCCTCTGGATTATTTACATCCACGTCACTGTCCCTCTTTTAGCATGAGAAATTCCTAAGGAAAGATGGCATTGCTCTACACTGAGTTAAAGTCTTCTCCTTCAGGGTAAAATCCCCTATAAAGGAAATTATGGCATTGCTGGATTCACACATCCCGGTTAAAGTAATTCTCCTTTATAAATAGTTGTGACATACAACCCCCTCTTTAGAGATGACAAATTCTCCCTAAAGACAACACCTTTTTAGCTTCACATCTTGGGCTTCGAACAAGATACAAATAGACCTTTTACTTTCATATCTTGGGCTTTGAACAAGATACAAATCACCTTTCGCTTCACGTCTTGGGCTTTGAACAAGACACCAAAAACCAATTCCTCCCATAGAATAGGAGGAACTACGAACGCTCTGATTTCCCTGTTTCGGTAAACGAGAACACGTAGGCATAAGATCGAAAGAAAAGATCTTAGCGAGCACACTAAACAAAAACCCAAAATCCCATATCTCCATCAATCAAAAGCAGTAATTCAAAAAGCATCAGTCCTAACATCCTAATCCTTGTTCCCCGCCAGAAACCTTCTGCCAAGGTAAAAAGAAAGAAAACAGTATTGGCGAAAATACAAATAACCAGTACAAGGGCCCCCCCACATTGATAGCATTCGTAACCTAACAGACCGCTGTTTAAACTCAGTATGCAAAGCAGGGTTAATTGGAGACATCTATTTCCCTTCCTTATTCAGCTCACAATAGGATAAAAAATGAATCGACCTGTAGTAAGCTCAAACCGCAGAGAGCGACCAGCGCTTAAGAACCGCGTCCAAAATCGCTCGCTACAGAAAAATGGCGCCCACCATGGGGCCGGTTCTTTCTTTCTTACAATTTAAACCTTGGGTAAGTCATTTTCATGGCGGTGGCCGCCAACAGAAAAATGGCGCCCATCGTGGGGATCGTTCAAAGTTAGATCTAGGCACGGTCTTTCTCTTCACTTATGTGAAAACCACAGATTGGGGCTTCCGCCGGGGAACCCATTTCTGTCAGGAACTTAGGATTCATAGCTTTAAAGGTCTAGGATGTTTAGAACAAATATATATGCTGCTTTTCCTAATTGCTATACGTGTTTATTTTTCTGCTAATGGGAATGCGGGTGATGTCGTATGTGGAATGATTGAGTATACACTTAAGATAAGTGATGGCGACGAGGTTGACCATCAACCTCAGTGGAGGCTGACTAATGTAACCATTCTCTCACCTAGACAATGGGTCGGTTGTGATGCCTGAGAAGCTGAGGAGCCAAACCCTTTCGTAGTGCGGAAACTATCGAAAATAGTTGTTACGCGATACTACCCTTATTTGAGGCTGGTGATCTATTCTCGGTGAATGGTACTTACTCTAAGATTGCTCTACAACTCGCTGGCGATCCGCTTGTTGTTTTACTTTCCTGGGAGGAGCTGATGATAATGAGTACAGGTACAAAAATCACCCTAGTATAAACCTTTGGGGATGGGTAGAGCCTTGACTTCATGACAACGGCCCTTTGACCCCATGTTTTTTCTATGTTTTTGTGTGCTGCATTCATGCATTCATCTAAAAAACATTAAAACATTCAAAAAATTCTTCTCTTCTAGTCTCTCTGTTTTTCAAATTAAACTAAGACTGTGATTGTAAATATCAGAGAAAAGGATTACGCTAATGGATTTCGGTAGAAGGAGAACTCATACGTACACCTTCAAGGTTCCAAAACTAGGGGATTTGAGAAGGTTAGCAAGGATGATCACTAGCCCTGAGGCTTTCAGAGCCAAGTACGGAGGTTTGCTACCACTGTTAAGAGTCCATGTGATTGAGGGAATCATGGATGCGCTCATTCAGTTTTATGATCCAGTTTATCACTGTTTCACATTCCCGGATTACCAGCTCGCACCAACGCTGAAGGAGTATTCTCATCTGACTGATCTGCACATTACTGATCGAGCTCCATTTTCTGGACTGGAAGAAATTCCAAAGAATCAGACCATTGCGAGAGCAATTCATTTGGACGAGTCTGAGGTCAGGACTCACCTGACCGCTAAGGGTGGCATCCAAGGTTTGCCAGCCCAGTTCTTAACAAAGAAAGCCCTATACTTCGCCAGTATCAGGAACGTGACTGCTTTTGAAAGCATCTTTGCCTTGCTCACCTACGGGTTATTTTTGTTTCCCGACATCAATAACTTTGTCAATATTAACTCCATTAAGGTTTTCTCATTGGAAACCCTGTGCCGACTTTGCTCGCAGATGCGTATCATTCTGTACACTTGGGGAATTTGTACAGCGGAGGGGAGATCACATGCTGTGTACCTCTGCTTTATAAATGGTTTATTTCCCACTTGCCCAAGTCTGCTGCTTTTTGGGATTGCAAGAGTGCCTTACGTTGGTCGCAGAAGATCATGTCTCTTACCAACTCTGATATAGATTGGTGTAATAGGATTTATGATGGAATCAGGATCATTGATCGTTGTGGAAACTTCCCCAACGTACCCCTTATAGGAACTAAAGGAGGAATTAACTACCATCCGGTATTGGTTCGTCGTCAATTTGGATACCCGATGAGACACATCCCACTGGGTGTTCATCTGGAAGATCTTTTCTTCAAGGAAGGAGAAAGTGACAGAGCACTAAAGATGGAAATAGTGCACGCTTGGAAACACGTTCTTAAGAAAGAACGAGAGTCTCTGGGAAAACCAAACTGTGTCTCGGTGGAGCCTTATGTCCACTGGGTACAAACTAGAGCTCTCAAGCTAAAAATGCCTTATCCTCGTTACGGAATTCTTCCACCGAGGGAATCTGTCATGTACTTCATGACTGAAACTGAAAAGCTTCAGGTTACTCTCAACAAAGTTCAACAGGAGAGAAGGTCTTGGAAGAATAAGTACCGCACCCTCGACGTCGAGTGCATCAAAATACAGCAACTACTGAAAGAAAAAGATGCTCTGATTGAAATTTTGGAGCAGCATGTTGTAGAGAATCAAGATGACCAAAGGAATTTGCTCGCTCCTTTCACTTGGCAAAGGAATGACAACCCGACAACGGCTCAAGAGCCCCGATCAAAGAAAAGGAATATACCAGAATCAGCACCCGACTTCTCTTCAGAGAGGACTCGGGACCCATTAGCTTAGGTTTTTGTTTCTGCACTTTGTAATCTACTGTATTTCCATTTCTGTAATCCTTTGAATTCAATAAAACGGGGTTTCCCCACTGTTTGATATTTGCAATCTAATTGTCGAAGTTTATTTTGATTAAACCAAAAAACAATTAATATAATCATTGCATTCATCATTCTCACATCGCGTATTCTTCTTACCTACGAATCTCACGTTTGTGTCTCGATTCTAGAGTCAAACTGTCTCATTCGTATAATACTCGGGCCAATCTTCAGAAAAGGATGGATGATCTTGAGGAAGAAAACAGAGAGTTGAAAGAAGAGATCGACGCTCTAAGAGAGGATATGAGAAAGCTTCGTAACGACATGCAAGCCATGGCAGAAGCTCAACTACAAAGAACTGTGATCTCAGAGATCACCTCAATGCCCATAGTGGAGAAGAATGATCCTAGGTAACAGATGCCGAAAGATCGTCCCTGGGGCATGCCTGTCAACTATATCCCGGGAGGATATGTTCCGCCGATCACTGAGGATCAGGGAATCACAACAGAAGCCGTTGGGCCTGAAGGTTACAAACTTCGGGAAAGCGAAGATGCCAGGGGCATACTGAAGACTCCTGAAGGTTACAAACTTCGGGAGACGCCAAGATTCACTACCGTAGTCACGGTCCACCCCCTGTGGTGCACACTGTATCGGAAGGACAGATTCCACTAATACCTGCTGGTAAAAAGGAAACTATGTTCGATAGAATGGATGAATTCCAGGAACAATTCTTGGAAATGCAGAAGGAGCTGCAAGCCATTCGCGGTCAAGATTTATTTGGAAAGGACGCCGCAAACCTCTATCTGGTCCCCAATGTGAAAGTTCCGCACAAATTCCAAGTGCCCGACTTTGAAAAGTACAAGGGTAACTCTTGCCCTCAGAGCCATCTGGTGATGTACGCTCAGCGCATGTCAGCTCAGACTGAGAATCAGGACCTACTGATTCACTACTTTCAGGATAGTTTAACCGGTGCCGCACTCAAATGGTACACGGGTTTAAACCATGCCACGATCAGCACATTCAGAGATCTTGGCACTGCCTTCGTCCAACAATACAAATACAATTTGGACATGGCACCCGACAGAGATCAACTCAGATCGATGTCGCAAAAGGACAAGGAAACCTTTAAGGAGTATGCTCAAAGGTGGCGTGAAATTGCCGCTCAAATTTGTCCGCCTCTTGAGGAAAAAGAGATGACAAAGATCTTCTTAAAAACCTTAAGCTCATTTTACTATGACCGAATGGTTGCTAGTGCGCCCAGTGATTTCACCGAGATGGTCGGCATGGGCGTACGTCTTGAGGAAGCCGTCCGAGAAGGACGTTTGGTAAAAGACACTGGATCGACGAGCGGTACTAAAAAATACGGTAGTGCTCTCCCTAAGAAAAAAGAGCAAGATATTGGGAATATCTCTCTCGAAAAGCAAAGACGGCGTTATCAACCGGTAGCAGCTGTGACTCCTGCTATCAACCCTGCGTCTATTCCTACGTATCAACCTCAGGTTGCGCAGAGCCAACCTGATCAGCAAAGGACACAACAACCTCTTCAGCAGGCTCATCCTCCATATAACAACAACCGTACAACACGACCATCAGGGTTTGATCCTATACCCATGTTGTACGCAGAACTATTTCCGTTACTACTGGCTAAGGGGCACATTCAGACTAAGTCCCCTCTTACAGTACCGGAAAATCTGCCTTTTTGGTTTAAGGTGGATCAGACATGCCCTTATCATCAAGGAGGTCCAGGGCATAACATAGAGACTTGTCTCAATTTCAAGTTCGACGTGCAAAAACTTGTTAGGAGCGGGGTCTTATCCTTCAAGGATACGAATCCTAATGTTCTCAAGAACCCGCTGCCTCAACATGAGAAGGCTGCAGTCAATTTGATAGAAGAAGAGACTAACAATGTCTATCGAATTCACGATGTACTCTTGTTGAAGACCAATCTGGTCAAGATGCATTGTAGACAGAGTGGATATGGCCATGTGCCACCTCATAATTATCACCAGTGTGATATCTGCTCTAAAAGTAATCAAGGATGTTCTGTGGTGCAAGCAGCTCTGCAGGAATAGATGGATCTCGGATGGATCCAAGAGCACCGAGTTCGTGGAGTTAACATGGTCTATACGAACTCCAACGTCATTCAGAACCACGACATCTGTGCAATGAATGTCAACTTGGTGGCAATGCACTCAAGGCAAATCCAGTATCATAATCTTCCGCGACACAATTACAGTTCCTGTCTGACTTGCTCGGTAAACAAACAGGGATGCTCTTTCATACAGGAGGCCCTCCAGCGTCAGATGCATCTTTGATGGATCCAAGACTACCATGATAGGAATTCCTATCAGATCAACATGGTTCAGATCTTTGACATTCGCGTGATGAATACCAGCCTGGTAGAGTTACATGCTGAGCAGGTCCGACTCGAATTCTT
Source organism: Lathyrus tuberosus (assembly GCA_022829125.1). Lineage (NCBI taxonomy): Eukaryota > Viridiplantae > Streptophyta > Magnoliopsida > Fabales > Fabaceae > Lathyrus > Lathyrus tuberosus. The sequence continues at coordinate 4,924,706 of JALAZF010000084.1, forward strand.
AATATCACATGACTATCAAAGTTGTAAAGCGGGTTGCGAAAACGATCAGGGTTGTACCCTTGTCCAGGAGGCACTTCAGCACTTGTTAAATCATTGGTGGATGCCAATCTACATGGATGAAGATACTCATCAAATTAGTATCAGTAACAGGAATCCTACTCGGTGTCAAAGTCAGGATGTTCGATCAGGGGAAGGTAACCTAGTGAGGTTACATTGTATTCAAAGTGGGCGTGGCCAGGTGCCACCACACAATTACGACCGTTGTAGCGTCTGTTCGGAAAGTAACCAAGGGTGTTACCTTGTGAGAGCAGCTCTTCAGGGTCAGGTGGATCGTGGAGAAATTCGTCCATATCCGGGTTCTGGACCCATCAACTGGACGCCGAACTACCTTGCCGATCAAGTTGAGGATGTTGTCACCATCTCTGGTCGTCACCAGATAAGGGATGTTTTTGCCATCATCCCTCTACTTGACGAATCTAAAGTTCCCAACTGGGAACGGATCGAGATTACTTACGATGGTCAGAAAAATCAGAAGGTTCCCATAGTCATCTAGTTGCCAGGACCATTACCGTATGAATCAACTAAGGTTATCCCTTACAAATACGGTGCAACAACCATTGAAAATGGAAAGGAAATTCCATTACCCTCCGTCGTGAATATTGCAGACATCAGTCGAGTAACACGGAGCGGTAGAATCTTCAACCGAGGGGTTGGGGAACTTAACAAAGAAAAGGAACTTCAGACGGAAGCTCCCGATCCACCAGTCGGTCAATCCAGTAATCCCGACCTTTTGAAAAATAATGATGAGATGCTGAAGCTCATCCAAAGGAGTGAATACAACATTGTCGATCAACTGTTACAGACTCCTTCAAAGATCTGTTCAGAAGCCCACAGGGAGGCTCTACAGAAAGTCTTGGAGCAAGCCTTTGTGGAACAGGATGTAACAATCAGACAGTTCGATAGCATTGTCTCTAACATCACTTCCTGCGATCACTTGGGATTTAGTGATAAGGAATTGCCCGAAGAGGGTCGCCGTCATAACATGGCGCTCAATATCACAGTTAACTGCCAGGACGATGCTTTAGCCAGCGTACTGGTAGACACAGGGTCAGCCCTGAATGTTATGCCGAAGTCCACTTTGATGCAATTAATATTCAAAGGCCCTCCGATGAGAGTCAACGAGGTCGTCGTCAAAGCATTTAACGGATCCAGAAAAACAGTTATCGGTGAAGTTGATCTCCCCATAACTATCGGTCCTCACACTTTCCAAGTCACTTTCCAGGTCATGGACATCCGGGCAACATACAGTTGTTTATTAGGAAAACCTTGGATACATCAGGCTGGAGCGGTTACTTCAACCCTCCACCAAAAGCTAAAGTTCGTCAAGAACGATCAACTTGTCACAGTCTGTGGAGAACAAGCCTTGCTTGTGAGTAACTTGTCATCATCTACTAGTATAGAACCCGAGGAGGTTATTGAAACTCAGTTCCAAGCACTGTCGGTGAGCAAGGACAATCATTTCAAAGGAGAAACCTCGATTTCCTCATACAAAGATGCTATCAAAGCGGTCGAGAGTACCGATACAAACGGATGGGGACAGCTTGTCATTCCTATTGACAATAAAATAAAGAAGGGTCTTGGTTTTTCTACAACCTGTACCCAGACAGCTGCCAGCGATGAAAGTCTTAATCCCATTCAAAATTTCTTCCACAGTGGAGGTTTCCTACACCCAGTGTCTCAAGCAGTACATGCTATCAATGAGGAAGATCCCTCTGACAAGGATGAAGAATGGAAGTCCTACCTTAACAAGGACGGTTATATGTCTCAGGAAGAGGTGCCTACGCCATTTTGCTATCCCGCACAGAGTCTGAGGTTTATACCAAGGTTAGATGTCGAAATGATATACGGGGATTGTGATCCGGAAGGATGTCGTGCTCCGCCCAATTCATTAGAAGAGGACACTCCGATGAAAGACAATTTTGACTACACCTACTATGGCCCAATGGATGGCCTGCCAATGTGGCAGCCTTACCCAGGAAACTTGGGGCAAGAAAGTCAGCCGAGTAATGAAACTCAGCTAAGCATCATTGAACAGAATACCTGTGTCCCCACCATGTCATGGGATCAACACTCAGTTTATCCTGAAGCTACTCAACATGAAGATGAATTCGCAACATTTGTAGGACTTGAATTCATCAACTATGCTTTTCCCGAGGTCAACGTCATCGAGGGAGATGACTCCTCTAGTTCCAGAGAAGTGTGGGACACCTTGGGAGAACCAAGTGGAAAATGCGACACATGGTCAAATACACCGCTCCCGAAAACTCTCGTATCAGGCTCGAAGATATCCAACCAACTGGATGGGGAGATACAGTTGAGAGCACAAATGCTATGCAAAATACAACAGAGGAATCCTCCTACGACAATTCTGCCTGGGAGACAGATTCCAATGATCCTGCTCCACCAAAAATCAGCGTTATTTCTGAAGACAAATCAAGGAAGGTGCCAGACTTTGTGATTCACCGAGGAGTTCGCTGCCAATGGATTGCCGTCGAGGTTCCGAAGGTCGTTCACCAGTCAAAGTAATTGTCGTCTTTTAACCTTTCACCCTGCCCAGGTGAAACGGATGTTTTGATAGGGCTCGCTTTCTGTAAATATCCCTCTTCGCTTCGCCCAAAGCGACAGAGTTTTGTTTTATAGGGTTATAGTTTCAAGATTCGACTTGTTCATAAATAAAATAACGTCGTTCTGTAATTTCTGCATTAATTGTTGTTTTCTCTTTTTGCTTTTCTCAGAAAATGGTAATCCTAAAAAACAACTCGATAAATAAAAACAAGCAGTAAAAGAAATACACTGCACACACTTTTGCATTCTCTCTATCTCTTCTAAACACAAATCATCACATCATGAATATTGCTTATTTTAAACCCCGTTGAAACATACGATCCGATGCCTTCTCCCAACTTTGAGTTCCCGGTATTCGAGGTTGAAGAAGAAAATGACAACGAAATTCCAGAAGAGATCGCCCGACTACTCAGACAAGAGGAAAGGTCCATTGAACCTCACAAAGAACCGTTGGAAACGGTAAACTTGGGTTCAGAGCAAGAGAGAAAAGAAATCAGGATTGGGGCACTGCTCAGTCCAACTGCCAGAGAGAGTTTGATAAAGCTTCTCAAAGAATTCCCCGATGTATTCGCTTGGTCCTATCAGGATATGCCAGGGTTGGATACCAGCATCGTGGAACATCACTTACCGTTAAGATTGGAATGTCCGCCAGTAAAGCAGAGGTTGAGACGGACTCACCCGAACATGGCCATCAAAATCAAAGAGGAGGTGCAGAAACAGATTGACGCAGGTTTCCTCGCTACATCTGAATATCCTCAATGGTTAGCCAACATCGTACCCGTTCCCAAAAAGGACGGAAAGGTCAGAATGTGTGTTGATTACAGGGATCTGAACAAGGCAAGTCCAAAGGACGACTTTCCTTTACCACACATTGATATGCTGGTAGACAGTACAGCAAAGTTCAAAGTTTTTTCCTTCATGGATGGATTCTCAGGCTATAATCAAATCAAAATGGCGCCGAAAGACATGGAGAAAACTTCGTTCATCACCCTATGGGGCACCTTTTGTTACAAGGTAATGTTGTTCGGTTTAAAGAACGCTGGGGCAACCTATCAAAGGGCCATGACTACTCTGTTTCATGACATGATACACAAAGAAATCGAGGTATATGTCGATGATATGATTGCAAAATCAAAAACAGAGAGTGAGCACGTTGAACATCTGTCAAAATTGTTCGAACGTCTAAGAAAATTCAAGCTCCACTTGAATCCCAACAAGTGCGCGTTCGATGTCCGTTCAGGGAAACTACTAGGGTTCATCGTCATCCAGAAAGGAATTGAGGTTGATCCTGACAAGGTCAAGGCCATTCAAGAAATGCCTTCTCCGAAAACTGAAAAACAAGTCAGAGGATTCTTGGGACGTTTGAACTACATCTCCAGATTCATATTCCTCATGACCGCCACTTGTGCGCCGATCTTCAAATTACTCAAAAAGAACCAGGATTGCGTTTGGTCAGAAGATTGCCAAACCACCTTCGACAGTATTAAGGAATACCTGTTGAATCCTCCGATTCTATCACCTCCAGTGGAAGGAAGACCACTGATCATTTACCTCACAGTTCTGGAGGACTCAATGGGATGTGTACTTGGCCAACAAGACGAAACCAAAAGGAAAGAGTCTGCCATTTACTATCTAAGCAAGAAATTCACCGACTGTGAAACTCGGTACACGATGCTCGAGAAAACTTGTTGTGCTTTGGCTTGGGTAGCCAAACGTCTTCTCCAGTACATGATTCGTCATACTACTTGGTTGGTCTCCGAAATGGATCCAATCAAGTACGTTTTCGAAAAGCCTGCTCTCAAGGGAAGGATTGCCCGTTGGCAGATGTTGTTATCAGAGTACGACATCGAGTACCACGCTCAGAAAGTCGTTAAAGGAAGTATTTTAGCCGATCATTTGGCTCATCAACCGATTGACGATCAAGAATCAATCGGGTTTGACTTCCCAGACGAAGACGTCATGTATCTAAAGATGAAAGACTGCGATGAACCGCTACCCAGTGAAGGGCCAGAACCAGGTCCCCAATGGGGACTTATCTTTGACGGAGCAGTTAATCATTATGGAAACGGAATTGGGGCAATCATTGTTACCCCTCAGGGTACCCACATTCCTTTCACTGCCATACTTACGTTCAAATGTACAAACAACGAGGCCGAATACGAAGCTTGTATTATGGGTCTCGAAGAAGCGATTGATTTAAGGATCAAAGACTTGGACGTATACGGTGACTCAGCCCTGGTTATCAATCAGATAAAAGGAGATTGGAACACATACCAATCAGGACTGATTCCCTACAAAGACTACGCAAGAAGGTTGTTACCTTTCTTTAACAGAGTCGAGTTTCATCATATCCCTCGTGAAGAGAATCACATGGCTGACGCTTTAGCCACTATCTCTTCCATGATTAGTGTAGGTCAGTGGAATGACATACCTAAGATTGACATCATGCGCCTTGAACGGCCCGCTTACATCTTCACAATTGAAGCAGTCATAGACAACAAACCTTGGTATCACGATATCAAATGCTTCCTTCAGAAACAAGAGTACCCACCTGGGGCATCCAGGAAAGATAGAAAGACCCTCAGAAGATTGGCTGGAATCTTCTTCCTGAGCGGTGACACTCTCTATAAGAGAAATTTTGACATGGTCTTGCTCCGATGCGTAGACAGGCCAGAAGCAAACATGCTGATGAAAGAAATTCACAAAGGATCCTTTGGCACTCATGCCAATGGACACACAATGGCGAGAAAAATCCTAAGAGCAGGGTACTATTGGTTGACCATGGAATCCGACTGCTACAAGTACATGAGGAGGTGTCACAAGTGTCAGATATACTCCGACAAAATTCATGTACCGCCATCACATCTCAAAGTTCTTTCTTCCCCGTGGCCTTTTTCCATATGGGGAATTGACATGACTGGCTTGATCGAACCTAAGGCTTCAAACGGACATCGGTTCATTCTAGTAGCCATTGACTACTTCACCAAGTGGGTCGAAGCAGCGTCATACGCCAATGTAACCCGACAAGTGGTGGTCCGATTTATCAAAAACAATATCATCTGTCGTTATGGTGTTCCAAGCGAGATCATTACTGATAATGGATCTAACTTGAACAATAAGATGATGAAAGAGTTGTGCGCAGAGTTCAAGATCGAACACCATAACTCATCTCCCTACCGACCAAAGATGAACGGAGCGGTAGAAGCGGGCAATAAGAACATCAAGAAGATCGTTCAAAAGATGGTTGTAACCTACAAAGACTGGCACGAGATGCTACCCTTTGCCCTTCACGGTTATCGCACACCTGTCCGCACTTCAACAGGGGCTGCCCCTTTCTCTCTAGTGTATGGCATGGAAGCAGTGCTCCCCATAGAAGTAGAGATCCCGTCAATCCGAGTATTGATGGAAGCTAAGCTCACCGAAGCTGAATGGTGTCAAAGCCGACACGACGAACTGAATCTGATCGAAGAAAAGTGAATCACGGCACTATGCCATGGTTAGCTGTATCAACGGAGAATGAAGAAGGCGTTCGACAAAAAGGTTTGACCCTGCATCTTCAGGAAAGGAGACCTCGTGCTCAAGAAGATACAATCATTTCTCACTGATTCCCGGGGCAAGTGGACTCCGAATTATGATGGCCCCTATGTGGTCATGAAAGCTTTCTCAGGCGGCGCCTTGAGACATGTAACCATGGACGGAGAGGAATTTGCCTACCCCACGAATGTTGATGTAGTCAAGAAATACTTCGCCTAAACTAAAAAAAAAAAAACGTCTCAGTGGATTGAAAACCCGAAAGGGCGGTCCAGGCAAAAGTTAGAGACATGAAAAAAAAATCATCCCGGTGGATTGGAAACATCAAAGTACAATCCAGGCAAAAATTAGGGATAATGGCAAGTAACTATGTTCAACAGAGGCAAGTCCCTCAGCAGCAACAGCAGTTACATCGTCCATCGGAGGAAAACTCCAGTCAAGGTCATCTTCGACAGAAGCTCAGGATGTCTCGAATTCAAAGTTGGTAGAAGGATAGTGGTCGTTATGTTTCAACGTAGCCCTTTTCCCTGTAAATTACCATTTTCAAACTTTGTATATACTCTTTGGAATCACGCGTTTGGCTGATCTCCATCTTATCAATAAAATTTGAGCCCTTGTGCTTTTGTTTGTAATTCTTATTTGTTTTAGCTTTACAGAACGACGTTGTTAACATGATTAACGATTCTTGAAATAAAACAAAAATGAATTTACTTGTTAAAACTTTTTCTGCTTTTTAATAGAGATGGCAATTTCTTTTGACTGTTGAACATCGAAAGAGCATCGATTGCGTCTCCAAAGGCGTTTGAACTTCAAAGTGCAGAATCAAAGTACTCCTTCTAGACCATTACGCCTGAATGAAGGATCAATTGTGTCAGAGACCATGTTTCGTCTGACATCCTCGGCCGAGTTCTCATCTCCTAAGCCCGACCAGCGTCATCCCCGCAGGGACCGTTTCTCCTAAGCAAGGTGGAATTGCTATTCTGAACCAGCGGTACTTCTTCGCCCCGCGATGGCCGAGTATCCTGTCATGTTCATTTTTTTAGTTTGTATGTCGCGTCTGTTTTGTCAGCATATACATACATACATCATGAATTATTGATTTGCATTCACATTCATATTGCATCACTATCACTCTAGTCGGTCTTATCCCCTAGTGATAAAAGTCCTCTCAATCGAGTTGTCAGACCTTTCCTCGTTAAGAAGTGAATCATCTAAGCAATCTCTCTCCCATTTATCTCTGGATTAGAGACGGTCCTTGACCACTTTGAAAACTTGAACCTCTGAAAACTCAGAGAAAACTTTCAACAAATATCACTCTTCGCCATTGAAGATGATATCCTTGCTTTCCCGGATTAAGGAAAATCCCCAGAGAAAGCCTCTTAATCAGAGATTCGGCGGTACAACAGTTTTTCTCCGAAAAACCCGCTGATGAAAAGGTCATCGGCACCTCAAAATTGGACCTCATCATATGGCATTTCTCCGGGAAGATCCCGAGAAAAGTATGATGTAAGATCCCAAGCGACAGCAGTCTCTCAAGAGACCTGCTTTCCCCCAGTAGAAACAAATGGTGTCTCCAATAGAGAAGTTTGTGCAACTCTACAACTCAGACGACTGGGTTCCCCGGCAAGTCTGACATCAAAAGTTTTTCCGTCAAATGGCATCTCCCCATGAAAATTCGGCGAGAAGTTTGAAGGAAAACCGCTACTAACAGCATTCCTTGTCAAGAAAGTTTATTGACAAAAGAAACTGAGACCAGTTCCTTGGTAGGAAACCAGGATCGAGGGGAAGTTTAAATCAGAAACTAAGACCAGTTCCTTGGTAGGAAACCAGGATCGAGGGGAAGTTGACAAAAGAAAATAAGACCAGTTCCTTGGTAGGAAACCAGGATCGAGGGGAAGTTTATTTCAAAAGAAAACTGAGACCAGTTCCTTGGTAGGAAACCAGGATCGAGGGGAAGTTTAAATCAGAAACTGAGACCAGTTCCTTGGCTGAAGACCAGGATCGAGGGGAAGTTTACATTTTCTAAGCATCATCGCTTAGCAAAAGAAGATGGATGCGATCTGCCATTCATAACCACCATCAAAATTTTGGGTATTCCGATATTTAATCCTCTTGCACCCCGAATGCCCGAATACCTTCGTCATTCACACCTTCGGGTCCAAGAAGATTAAATAGGGGGATTTGTCATACCCCAAATTTTGACCCCTAAGATTCCCATCATTGTGCAAATCATCATCATAATATGGATGTACCTCTTTGCCTCATCAATCTCCTCAAGGAATTGTTGAGCATCCACTACAATCAAAATTAGGGTTTTAAGCCCTCTCAGAGCCTTTAGACAAATGATCAATCAAGGAATGACATGATCTTCAACTTGTCTAACCTCTTAAACATCCACAAAGGGTCAAGAGGACTCCCACATCGAGAATTAGGCACAAGAGTGCAAAATTCCAGGTGGATCAAGCCTCAAGTTCATCTAATACAAAGTCAACTGACGCAGAAAGTCAAACTTTGACTTTTTGGTCAACTTTGAGCTTCACAAGCCATTACTCAAGAAAATATGATGGATGATTTAATTTGATCAAATTTAAATCAAGAAATCATGCAAAATTGCAAAATTGATCAAATTGAAAGAAACTTAGAAATTTTTTCTAAGTTAAAATCATGTTCAAGTGCACAACTTTTCAAGGTGGTAACTATTGATCCAAACATCCATTGATTTTGAGTAAGAGCTACTTTTAAAGAGGGTATTTGATACTTCAACATTGTAGAGGGAATCAACTCAAAATATCATGAGGATTGAAAGATATAAGTGATCAAAGTTGGGAATTCTTAATGTCCAATGTTCTGACATTGCATAGGACATCATTAATATTTTTTCCGCAAGAATGCTCCAACTTCAAGGACGTTTTTCTCCATGATCCAAGTTGAACCAGGTCTGGAGTCAAACATGAAAGTTGAAGTACGTCATCTCAGGTTTCCAGAAAGTCCTAGAACGTCCTTGTAGCATACTCGAGCAGGGAGATATGATTTTCGCAAAAAGCATTGATAAAGCAGAATTTTCATGACAGCTTTTAGGACAGATTTGACTACACAAGTTCAAGACCATTTTTGATGACTTTTCAAGCTGAACCAAGACCAAAGTCAAACATCAAAGTTGAAGTACGTCATCTAAGCTTTCCAGAATGTCCTAGAATGTCCATGTAGCATACTCGAGCAGGGAGTTATGAATTTTACAACAGGGCTTGCTGCAGCTGATTTTTAAGACATGTTTCAGGACAGATTTGCACACTTCTTGTGCCACACGAATTTCCAAGCCTTGTCATCACTTTGGACACCTCTGAGGATCAAATCTAAAGGGGACAATCACTGAGCCAAGCATCCAAAGTCCTTGGAACAAGAAGTAGCATGCTATTCCTAAAAATCCCTAAAAGAGGGACAAGACTCCAATTTTGGATTGGAGCATTTAATAGATGCTTAGAGGTGGCATGGACTGACACATTTGCAACTGAATTCAGTCAAGATTCCTCCAACAAGTAGGGAACCAAAGCTCTGTGCTCTAACCTCTAGTCAATGGCTAGAGGAGACTTGGATTTTCATTGGACAACATTGGCCAAACCTCTGCTGCAGCCACCATTCACTATTGCTGCGAAAACAAACTTGCTCTACTATAAATAGAGCTCATTTGTGCTCAGTTTGAGTACACCAAAGCCATCAAACAGATGCTTTCCTCAAAATCTCTTCTTTCACCTCAAATTTACCTTCCAAAGTAAGTAATTCTGAGTTTTCGAGTTAGAGAGCAATTCCACTCAAACTAATCACACACACACCTCATATATATCATATGTAAGTTGTGCAAACTATCACAAGTGACCTGTAATCACAAAATCACAAAGTCACTTCTCAAAACCTCAAAATGGCACTTTTTTGCATTTTTCAAGCCATGTCTTGATTCAGTCACTTTCCAAACTAGATAAAACCTCAAACACACTCCAAATATCATCCTTGAACTGTCCCAAATGGTTCCCAACATCTGGAACACCATTTGAGAGAGTTGCTATTTTGGTCACTTTTAACCCCTTTTGCAAGAAAGGGACAGTTTGTGTTTTTGCAGGTACTAGTTGATTCCAATCATCCTAAAAGCTTCTTAGGGATCATTTGAGTGTGTCTAAAGCATCAAATCATTTCTGGAACAAGAGGCTTGACAGATTGCACAAAAACTCCAAAAAGCTCAAAAAGAGGTAAGCATCACAACTTGGAATCCTTGAAATCATGCATTGCTTTGAAGTCCACTGATCATAAACATCTCATACATGTTGTATATGTTGTGTTTGGGCTAATTCACCATGTAATCCATGCCTGTATCAAAGTGTAGCACAAAAAATGCAATTATAGGTCCTTTTCAAAACCACTATCGGGTTTTGAGGAGGGAGTGTGTTCTGAAAAAACTACCACCACCATTGGATTCCTTGTGAAATTCTGGGCCAGATGCATATAAATTTTGTCTCAAACCATTGAGATTTGAGAAAGTTATGGGTGTTGGAAGTTTGATAAAAAAGATGTTGAAAACTCATGAAAGATGTCGAATGAAATGTTGTGACATCTTTCCTTTTTTTCTTAGTTTATCTTCAAAACTCAACCAATTCTTTTACATAGCAAAAATCATCATTTTCAAAATCTGTTTTACACAATTTTTATTCATACTCCATAATATTTTAATCCACCAAAAAATCACAAAAAATATTATTATTTGATATATTTTTAATATATTCAAAAATATTGTTTTAAATGCTTTTAAAATGATTTCTTTTTCTTGATTTTTAAAACCAAAATGATTTTAAATATTCATGTGGATAAAATAATTTTTCATAAACCTTAATCACTGTTTATAACATGATTAATGATTTTATTTGATATTTTTTTATCATTTTTACTTGATTTTTCTTTGAAAAATGCTCTTTAAAAAATGAAATTAGGGTTTTTGATTATTTCAACTCTCATCAAACTTTTTCAAACACTTTTGGGCCTCTAATAGAGTGTAAGACCCAATCCTTTGTAAATACAACCCATTTTGGGCCTCACTTATTGTATAAGTCCCGTTGTATTTCAAAAAGTTCGACGCGATCATCATCCGTTGAAAAACAAACATTGGGCCTACCCTCGAGTAGTAAGACCCGTTTCATTTCTTAAAACACTCATGGGCCTCTATTAGAGTGTAAGACCCAATCTCCTTTTAACCAAAACAATTTTTGGCCTCACTTTTTGTATAAGTCCCTCTGCGTTAAAAGAAAACCTCGGCGCGATCGCCATTTTCAAACGAAAATCAACTGGGCTTCTCTTTGAGCTGTAAGTCCCATTTATTTTCATTTTTAAACACTTGGGCCTCTATTAGAGTGTAAGACCCAACTCTTTTTTAACAAAACAATTTTGGGCCTCAGTTATTGCATAAGTCCCGATACGTTAAAAATCTCGGCGCGATCGCCATTTTCAAACTGAAAATATTTTGGGCCTCTCCCTGAGATGTAAGCCCCATCTTTTGTACAAAAATACATTTTTGGGTCTCTAATAGAGTGTATGACCCAACCCCTCTTTTTTACCACTTTTTCATATTTTCTCATTTTTCATATTATTTTTTAATGATTTGGAAAATTAATAACTCCCTCAATTTTGATTATTTTTAATTGGTTCTTTTTCTGAAAAATCACAAAAATAGTAAAATATTTTATTCTACAAACAAAACAAATTTATATTATTTATTTAATATAGTTGGTATTTTTGTGAATAAATTCATTTTTAATTGTTTTTAAACATTTTAAAAGTGAATATTCATCTTGAAAATCAAAACTAAATAAGTTTTAAATCATCTTGTGATTAAAACCTCATTTTTCAAACCTTAACCAAAAATCACAAGTGGTTTATTTAAACTTATTTGATTTTTTTGTCATTTTTTATTAATTTTCTTTGAAAAATTACTTTTAAAAAGTGAAAATTGGGGTTTCTTTGATTTTTAATCATACTCAAATGTTTCAAGACTTTTTGGGCCTCTAATAGAGTGTAAGACTCAACCCCTTTGTAAATACCAAAATTTTGGACCTCAGTCACTTGTATAAGTCCCACGATGTTTCCAAAACCTCAGCGCGATCGTCGCCCTTTTCAAAATTAACCATTGGGCCTACCCTCGAGTAGTAAGACCCATTTCTTTTCTTAAAACTCACTTGGGCCTCTAATAGAGTGTAAGACTCATCCCTTTGTACAGAAAACCTTTCTTGGGCCTCAGTCACTTGTATAAGTCCCTCTGTACAAATTCAACAATGTGCTCACTGATAAAACCCTGGGCCTCTCCTTGAGCTGTAAGCCCCAAATATTTTTATTTCAAAGCACTTTCTCCTTTGATTTTGAAGATACTGTTGTTTTCAATCTTTCTTTGTTGAACAACTAACCAAACAGCATGGAAGCTCTACAACCGAGTAAGTGTTTACCCGCTTTCATTTACCGCTTTCATATGTATATAACTGTATTGTGGGGCTGTTTCACTGTAAGTCTCCTTTCATAAACTCATATATATATAACTGTATTGTGGGGTTGTTTCGCTGTAAGTCTTCTTTCATAAACTCGTATCAACTGTGTAATAATAGTATAGATATTTAGAGTTTCCCCGACAACTACGTCTAGCACTAGGTAAAGCCGTTCCAATCACTCTTAAATAGTCTAAACTAGATCCCCATAGGATTACCAGACACAGTCTTACCTCCTCTTGGGGTTAAACAATATGGAGATATGAAATGCAGCATTCCTCAGAGAAGATCTCTTCTCCGTGAATTGCATCTCTTGAGTTTCTTCCAAATTCTCGAACTTTCCTGACTTTGATCTATTCTCGGTGAATAGCATTGCCTTGAATTTCTCGGGGTTTGGGGACCCACGGGGTTCTTAAAAGCACTTGTCATGAAACTTTACTCCCCAGAGATGATCTTTTCTCCGTGAATGGCATCTCTTGAGTTTCTTCCAAATTCTCGAACTTTCTTGACTTGATCTATTCCTTGTGAATAGCTTGCCTTGAATTTCTCGGGGTTTGGGGACCCATCGGCTTCTTAAAAGCAATCGGCCTCCTCTTGGGCATCGTACAAGGACCCACAGGCTTCCTAAAAGCAACCTCGCCTCCTCTTGGGCTTAGTACAAGGACCCTACAACTTCTTAGAAGTATTCACAGCCTCCTCTTAGGCTTCGTATAATGATCTCTTCCTCCGGGAATGATAGCCTTCTCTTGGGCTTAGTACAAGGACCCGTCGGCTTCTTAAAAATTTCCAACCTCCTCTTGGGCTTTGTACAAATTGTCCCGACGACCTCCTAGAGGTATAGGAACAGAACTTAGTCATCTCCATAAAACAGTCCTTTCAAGAGTCTACTACTGTTTCTCAAAGCATAGTACAAAAGATGAAACTCTAGACTTGGACAGTCTAACTTCCTTGAGTCTCAAAGACATTCTCAAGTGACCCCTTCGTTAAATAGGAAGGAAACCCGTAGACTCGGACAGTCTCAATACCCTTTGGACTTCCCGCTTCCTTAAAGAACGGGAACAACCCGGATCCTTGAATCAAATCCTTGAGTACAGTGTTGCTCATATAAGAACTGATTTTCTCTTTCAAAATCAGTATACTGGACCTGTCACTCAACTGAAACAGTTACCATAGCCTCCTCTTGGGCTTTGTACAATGATTCTCCCCAGCGGAGTCAAACAACGTTTAGCCTCTCTCTCGGGCTTTGTACGAGACACATAAGAGACTCCCTCGTTGAGGTAATCACCCCTTTAGCCTCCATCTCGGGCTTTGTACGAGATACAAAAGGGTTCTTATTGAGCCAAACAAACAATATCCTCCATCTCGGGCTTTATACGAGATACGAAAAGATTCCCTCGTTGAGTCAAAACCTTTTCGCCTCTCTCTCGGGCTTTGTACGAGACACATATTAGCCTCCTCTTAGGCTTTGTATAAGAAAACCACTGGTTAATCCAATTAACCTTTTAGCATCAAAGTTGTGTCTCGTTCACAGTACACAAACATCAACAACTCCTTCCCCTTCATCTAATCTCTGTAAGCGGCAAGCCTCTGGATTATTTACATCCATGTCACTGTCCCTCTTTTAGCATGAGAAATTCCTAAGGAAAGATGGCATTGCTCTACAATGAGTTAAAGTCTTCTCCTTCAGGGTAAAATCCCCTATAAAGGAAATTATGGCATTGCCGGATTCACACATCCCGGTTAAAGTAATTCTCCTTTATAAACAGTTGTGACATACAACCCCCTCTTTAGAGGTGACAAATTCTCTCTAAAGGCAACACCCTTTTAGCTTCACATCTTGGGCTTCGAACAAGATACAAATAGACCTTTTAGTTTCATATCTTGGGCTTTGAACAAGATACAAATCACCTTTCGCTTCACGTATTGGGCTTTGAACAAGACACCAAAAACCAATTTCCTCCCATAGAATAGGAGGAACTACGAACGCTCTGATTTGCCTGTTTCGGTAAACGGGAATACGTAGGCATAAGATCGAAAGAAAATATCTTAGCGAGCACACTAAACAAAAACCCAAAATCCCATATCTCCATCAATCAAAAGCAGTAATTCAAAAAGCATCAGTCCTAACATCCTAATCCTTGTTCCCCGCCAGAAACCTTCTGCCAAGGTAAAAAGAAAGAAAATAGTATTGGCGAAAATACAAATAACCAGTACAAGGGCCCCCCCACATTGATAGCATTCTTAACCTAACAGACCGCTGTTTAAACTCAGTATGCAAAGCAGGGTTAATTGGAGACATCTATTTCCCTTCCTTATTCAGCTCACAATAGGATAAAAAATGAATCGACCTGTAGTAAGCTCAAACCGCAGAGAGCGACCAGCGCTTAAGAACCGCGTCCAAAATCGCTCGCTACACACTTGTCGGCTTAATTCGTTTGCTTTTCGTCAATAAACCTCTACTTTAGTGTATAGTTGGTATAGTTTATGTTATAGTGTATATATTACATTATCATGTAAATATCATTGAGCTTAATTGTTTTTATCTCATTTTTGTTGGTATTTAAGCAGTGATGTTTAGTCATTGTCTTATAGAGCATTGAATAAGCTTTCCAACGCTTCTGACCGTGCGTAAATCAGAGTTATTGTTCTCAAGTTATGGTCGAAACAAGAGTTGGTTTTTCTCATATCTGTCATGGTCGTCGGGCGAGCTTTAGGTCACCGGGCGAGCCAGAGGCGACCCAGAGGCATGGAAAAGTACTTTAGAGGTTGTAACAAAGGCTTCCAGGGTCGTCGGGCGATCCCTAAGTTGCTGGGCGACAGCGGGATTTCAATTTTGCCTATAAATTCATTTTTACAACATTTTTAGGTATGGTTTTGGGATTTTTTGCTCCCAACTCCATCACGACCATTCTTTTGTACAAAGAAGCTTAGAAATAACATTAGAGGTTACATAGCGATGATCCGGTGTTGGAATTGTCTCACTTTGCTAGACACGGCGAGAGATTCTTCTTCATCTTCCTTCTTCTCTTTTTGCCTTTCTTGTTGGGATTTTGTATGTAAGTTTACTTTGATAGTATGTATCTTTATTGATCATGGTGTTGTGTACGATCTATTTTATGAATCTATATCTTGGTCATCTTTGTTTGCTTGCTTTATGTTTGGATTTGAACCGTTACAGACATATACTCTTCAGATTCGCAACTAGGATGAACATCTGTTAGATTCTAAACTCTAGACATAGATTTAGATCTAACATTCGCGTGGATATCAAATCTTAATGTTGTGTGTTGTGTAGTTGTGAGAGACATCACCAATGAGACAATATGGTTGAACTCTCGACAGAATTTTAGACTTGAACCTTGTTGTGAGCGATACATGATGATATTGACGAGTGATTTAGGTTGTGCACAACTGATTAGTAGATTTGTGTATTAGATAGGTGAATGAACGTCATTCCAGACGAGTTCTCTACCGTACTTTATTTACTTGTTCATATGTTTTGCTTTTCGCTTTTTACTCTTTTAAACCATTAAAACCAAGCTTAGAAACGTAGAGATTATTGAACGGCATTTGATCCCTCACGCTGATCCCTGTGGAGACGACAAAACCAGATACTTACTTAACTTTTGCTTGTCGCTATATCGCAACAACATATCTCCACTCTACCGACGAGCATGATTCTTGAATCTGTACTCCTCCTGGACTCGGTAAACAACACAACCTCAGCAACACTTACACTCATGCAGCAACGTCGTAGTGAACCAACATCTTCACACCTCGAACACCTTAGAAAGAAAAAACTTATCTGCCGCTTGTTTCAACCGCGCCCCTGCAGACAAATGGTTAGAAAAACAAACAAGTACCGACAATTATTCACATACATGTCGCGTACAAAGGGATAGACAACATTACAAAACCTGGTCGGGCGGACCAACCTGCTTTGATACCACTATGTAACACCCTAAACCCCACACATGAAATTATCATGCAAATTGATTAAACATAATATAACCACTCAGGGTGTCACACACCACAAACACAAAATCTACTCTGTAACACTGGTTACAACAGAATAGTTTAATAGACACATTTGTACCTGGGATGTGTACACGACATCCAACTCATTTGATTTATACTTGGGATGTTTACAAACATCCAACTCATCTGATGTTTTAAGGTGTCATTGCAGTGGAATCATTAATAAAGCAATTCACGACAATATTGCAACTCATAACATCTATTCTCATAAATGTTAACTTCATAAATAAGCAAAAGGAGTTGATAAGAAGTCTACTCAAAACAACTTAGAAATCTCAGCAACATAATAGTCTCTAATTCAAACATAAACGACATAAGAATCAATTCAAGCATTTATCCCCAACCCTATATTACATGATCAGAGTAAGGCACCACTAGTCAAAGCGATAAACTAAAGAAGTAACTGCAAGAGCTATCTTCTACTTACTTCAGCAAAGCTACTTATGAGTATCTGCACTGTGCCCATGTAAAGGCAACATTCAAACAGAAGGGTGAGAAATACACTCAAATAATCAATGGTGCATAAACAATCAGAGTAGATTAAATACAATACAGTTCAAACATAATCCATTAAACACCACAACACATGTATTCAAGTTTCACCCACTTCACAACAACATACAATCAATATGCAATCTGACTCTCAACAACATTATACACTTATATGCATTCGGTGCCGATCTCAACAATGGTTCTCATTATGAACCGGGTTCTATCTATCAAACCCATGAGCCCCGCACCGAGCTCAAAGCCTCAACATCAAGCTTGGGACAATTACTGGTCACCAACATCAACATCTATAATCTCCTCTTTCACAACAACAACGACAACAACAACAACAACAACAACAACTCAAGATGCATGAATGATGTATGCATCATCACAATAACTCAACAACACAAATGTTATCACATCGAACCACGTAATTGTTGTACAACATCAACAGAATAGTTTCACATTGAAACCTTACATCACAGCCCACATGTCATTAAAACACCACAATAAAACAGCCTACAATTATGTCAGCAATTTACCACATCAATTTATTAACAATTGAAACCCAACGTTTCACTAAATGGTTTATCACATCATCATGGAAACCACATCAACATTACACCCATAATCCTAATTTAATCATCCTTACTTTCACTACAACCGTGTAGTTCAGCGTCTCAGTTTTTTAACGCTTTGAACAGAATGAAAGTTATGACCAAAATCATCGGGATATATCAACTAATTCAAAACAGATTTTTCTCAATTATTTTATGCAATCGATTGCAGTCAGGGTGCAATCGATTGTCACTGAAATATTTCCAAAAATTTACATTGTGCAATCGATTGCAGTCAAGGTGCAATCGATTGCACTGAAGGATTTTCTAAAAATTGCACTAGTGCAATCGATTGCAACTGAAGGATTTTCTAAAAAAATAATTTTCTCTATTACGATTGCAGAACCAGTTCCATCCCTTCAAACCTCATACTAATCCCAAATTAATCCACCAAAAACTCTCAAAATCATGTTCTAACACCACCAATGGATCAAACATAACTAAATCGATACAACTACAGTTTTTCCTCATGATTCCATCACCCAAAACTATACCTTAAAACATTAAATTTTTATCAAAACTCAAGAACACACCAATGTAACAACAACACACCATTGTAATCCAATTCAATCATGTGAAAACAGAATTATCAGCATATAATTCATCAACAATCAATCAATATTTTTATCAAAATTCATCAAAAACATCAATTTAAGAGCAAACTCTATTGGAGGTTAAAGAAACCTCTCTACCCTTTCATGATTTAGCACCCATAGATGAATAGTTCCCCCTACCTGATTATTCAAGGAAAGATGAAAGAATCGATTTTCACTTAAATCGATTGCAGCCAGGGTGCAATTGATTGTCACTGAAACATTTTCCAAAAATTTACATTGTGCAATCAATAGCAGTCAAAGTGCAATCGATTGCACTGAAGGATTTTCCAAAAATTGCACTAGTGTAATCGATTGCAGCTGAAGGATTTTCTAAAAAAAATAGTTTTCTTTATTACGATTGCAAAACCAGTTCCAACCATTCAAATCTCATACCAATCCCAAATTAATCCACCAAAAACTCTCAAAATCACGTTCTAACACCACCAATGGATCAAACAGAACTAAATCGATACAACTACAGTTTTTCCGCATGATTCCATCACCCAAAATTAAACCTTAAAACATCAAATTTTCATCAAAACTCAAGAACACACCATTGAAACTCAATTCAATCATGTGAAAATAGAATTATCAGCATACAATTCATCAACAATCAATCAATATTTTTATCAAAATTCATCAAAACATCAATTTAATAGTAAACTCTATTGGAGGTTAAAGAAACCTCTCTACCCTTTCATGATTTAGCACCCATAGATGAATAGTTCCCCTACCTAATTATTCAAGCAAAGATGAAGAATCCTTGAACTTTTCTCATTAGCCCTTCTTCTCCTTCCTCTTGCCCTAGCCCTTCTTTTCTCTCTTCCAAGTTTTTTTCACGTAAAATTGCAAATTGACTTTTTCTCCACTTTTCTCCTATTTCTAATCACCTTATTCCTCCTAATTATGTTTTCTCTATACTATCCTCAACTTAATCTTGTAATTACAATCTTGCCCTTAAAATCTCTACACACTCCCCTTTTTTCTCATTATTTTATTATTCCAAATGTTATTTACTCAATTAATTAAATAAACTCCTATTATTTAATTACTAAGATAATCATAAATAATTTTAACTTATTTCAACTAACCTCTGCACCCCACATATTATAATCAAATAAAATATACCAATTCGCAATTAATTCCTTAATAAAACAATTAAATGACTAAATTGAAAATGGGGTGTTACACGGGGCTCTATACCTTTTGCAAAATTATAAGGTCTTCCCTCAAAGTTTATTGGACGTCACTAGGGTTATTCCCGATCAAGGGTCGGTTTCCCTTCCCCCAGTTGAAAACCCGGTCTGGGGTAGACGTGTGGCCAATCCACCGCGGCCTCTGAAGTGGCTAGCTATCACAGGGGATGGACTATTATTGCCTATGTGGAATTGATTGCTTTAGTCGCACAAGAAAATTATACGATATAACCCTTAAATTTTCAGTGGGGAATTGATTGCTTTAGTTGCACAAGCAAAACATCTATGACATCACCTTTGACTTTCAGTGGGGAATTTAATGTTGTAGTCACGCGTGCAAAGCATTCGCGACAACACCACTAACATTTTAGTGTATGCTTCGGGCTGGGAAATTTATTGTTGTAGTCGTATGTGCAAAGTGTCTGCGATAACACCCCTAACTTCTTTGTATCGGGCTTCGATCATGTCGGTTGTACCCCGGAGTCATAGTCGATATGCCCAAACACAAAGAAACTGATATGTTGGAAAATGTTTTATTTTGTTTATAACTGAAAGTTGCTTTTGTACATAAGGAGAATTATTATATAATCACATAACTAGGTGGTCTAAATTCAGCTTATTCTTCTTGTTTGCCTTTGTTGGTCTAGCCATTTCTTGGGGGACAAATGTCCATCCTGCTGAGCTGACCGGTGAGGGAATCTACATTAATCTCCATGGACCTTCTCCTTGGTCTTTCTGTAGTGCTTGGTAAAATCTTTTTGCTCCTTAGAGATCAGTGTTTATGGTGACCAGTTCTCCCTGAAGATTGTGATATTTGAGTTTGAGGTGGACCGGCGAGGCTACAGCGTCCAGCATAGCTATGAAGGGTCTTCCTAGAATGTAATTTTAGATGCTCATGCATGAGACGAAGAGGAATTGTGAATTGATTATTTGGATGTCCTTCTCCTTGCCTGTTGATATCATCAACTCAACATATCCCCATGGTCGGTTGGCCGTCCCAATGAATGCCTGCAAGTCTGAGCCTTCATATGGCCATATGCTTCCTCTTTCGAGATCATCATTTCAAACAACTATGAATACATTGTATCGCATGAAATGCCACCGTCTATCAAGATTTGGGAAATGTCGAATTGCCTGATATTGGTTGTGATCACCAGGGGAAATTTCGTAGGGGACTCTCCCTACCTTCTCTGAGTCTCGAAATACCAACATTTACCAATCAAGGGTCTTCGCTGCGGTGCCTCCCTCCTTTTTGTGGACGGTCAACATCTCGACGATCTTCCTCTCCATAGTCCCCTTGGATGAGAGGTTTGCCCGAGGTTCCCCTCCATCGATTGTGGCAATGTACGTGCACTTCTCTTTGTTGGTCTCTTTGCTCTTGCCATTTGTCCCGACATCTGCATTCCTTAAATGAGATTTACCTTTAGGAAATTATTCCCTCTCTTTTTTGCCCCATTTCATGTACTTGGCCAGTAGGCCCCTCTTGATCAATCGTTCAATGGAATCCTTCAGCAAGATGCAATCATTAGTGTTATGGTCATGACCTTTATGAAAGTGGAATTACTTTAACTTGTCGGTCCGAAATGATTTTATGATAGGATAAGGGTGCTGGTTGTGCGTTTTCGAAACTCTGCGTTGACACAGTCTTGGTAATTTTTCTCTCGAGAAACGGTCAGAGAAGTACACTTTCATC
The DNA here is from genome assembly GCA_022829125.1 of Lathyrus tuberosus. Taxonomy (NCBI): domain Eukaryota; kingdom Viridiplantae; phylum Streptophyta; class Magnoliopsida; order Fabales; family Fabaceae; genus Lathyrus; species Lathyrus tuberosus. The sequence goes on from JALAZF010000084.1 coordinate 4,946,009, forward strand.
ATGACCAAGCCTGATGGTGTTCAAAGACACGATTATGGTGTTCAAAGAGACACGGTTAGTGAGGTTATTAGTAGGTTTAAGAAGAATTTCTACTTGAAATGTTTGAAATTTGTGATCGTGGAGCGTACTTTTGCTGAGAAGCACTATGCAAATTTGCCTACAAAATCTTTCTTTAGCAGTTTGGGGGATTACATTATCTCTGGTGGATTACATTATCCATGGCCTAGTTGTTGTCGTGATCTAGAAGGGTAAAAATGTTGTGACAACCGAAAGAAAGATAATTGGTGCCACAAACCCTACTCAATCTGAGCCTGGAACTATCTGTGGTGACTTTGCTATCGACATTGGGGGTCAAGGTATTTGTGAAAATGTGTAGTTGAAGATTCGAGTCGCCGTTACCGTAATTACGCCACTAATTCCACCTCAACGCGGGATTACTTCATTTCCAAGCTTAACATGCTTGGTTTGTATCATGCTAAGCTTGAAAGAGGGTGTTTAAGGTGAAGCTCTCATAAGTTGAAGCTTTTAGAGGCTGCATAAGCTCTCAAAAACATAAGGTTTCAGAAGCTACACAAGCTCTCATAAGCTAAAGCTTTTAGAGTCTGCATTCATAAGTTACATTCAGAGTTAGCATCCAGAAGTTGAAGACCATAGTTTAGAGTAGTCTTACCATATCATATTCCACCTAAGCTAAAGTTTGTTACAGTTAGTTAAAAAGTAGTTAAGTGTTAGTTACTCAATTAATTAGACAATTGAGTCTATAAATAGGATCACAAACACACATTTTATCATCTTTTTTAATACATTTTTCACTATGTTACAACATGAGTATTCATATGCTCGTTATCTCTCATGTGAATTTGACATTTATCCCTCTCATTCATAGATTTTCAACATACATGTTAAGAAATGTGATTGAGCCTAACTCAACCCTATAAAATCGACTTTAAAATTGACTTATAGGATGAGAATTGTCTTCACGTATAACGACATGTTTAGACCATATATTATCTAATATGAGACTCTTAACATACTTCCTCCGTCTCATAATATGTGTCTTATTTAAGCTCTGCACGATTCTTAAGAAAATGATTAGATATATTAATTTTAATGATAAAATTAATATCTTTTATTAAAATATTCTTATCATAGTTAATAGAATAGTTGAAAATCGTGAAAATTAATAAATAGAGATAAATAGAAGAAAATAAATAATAAATGTTTTATTAAAATTCTAAAAAGACATTTATTTTAAAATATAGAAAAAATACAAATGAAACACTTTTTAAAACCGATGGAGAACTATATAACATCTTAACTTCGTGACTAGCTTGCTAATCTAACTAACACTATCAGAATATTATATTTTGTAATAGCCACGTCAAAATTATGATTAAATTTTAAAGTTCACAACCGGCGGTCACTCATATTTACTTTACAATCCTTTTAATTTATATATGATAGGTTTATTACCCGTAGAAAGCATAAAAGTTGCAATCAAACACTTGAAATTACCAATAAAATTAAAGACTAACTTATATATTTTCTTTATATGAACATCTAATTAAATCCTAACAAATGTATATTTGTAAAAAATTTAAGAACTAATCCTAAATCACACGGATGGGGGGTAATACAGATTAAATACATAAAATTAAATCCTAACAGATATGAGAAATCCTAACAAATGTCATTGTGTGATTTGATTGAATGTATGAGTAAAAATATTACTCGGATGGGGTGGGGTATACAAATTAACTACATAAAGTGAAATTTCTTTACATAATTCTTAACCAACAGATAAGAGAAAAATTGGCGAGCATTGTTTTAGGAAGATTCAACTAAAGTGACAAGCTACCTATTTTACAAAGAAATCAGCAGCAAAGATATCTCACAAGTACTTCTTAGGAAAAGATGTACCTCTGTAGCCAGTCAGATTTACCAATCTGTAAGTGATGTTGCCAAATAACTATCTTCGTAGTTGCCTCTGCATAATAATAAGCAAATAACAATTGCATGAAAACCGTTTCATTGGTTGGGGGAGGGGGCAGTAAAAATGCATTCATAATTTTGCAGAATTTGCTACGTCATCACAAGTATAAATAGAGTTTAACAATTTCACAATTACCGTGTAAACAAGTTTTATATAGACATCCAATCATAATTTACCATCTTTTCCGAAGCGCATTATTTTAAAAGATAGCATAATGACATGACAAGATGGTGAAACATGATGAAAATGTCTCCGTAAAATACATTTATGGTGTCAACATAAAGCTAATACACTGAAACAAAAAGTATGTAGCAAATAAAAAAACGTATCGATATTTTAGTGGATAGTTATATGGTGCACAAGTAGATAGGTGTTGTGCTACGTACAAGTTTGTTTCTATCATTGGATCAGGTGAGATATGGGAAGGATTTATCGATCCAATGTTGGAAAATAAACTTGTGCATGGTATAAACTATTTTTTACTTGTGCATCATAGAAATAGCCTATTTTAGTAGACGAAACATTTTTATGAGTTTAACAAACAAACATACTCTAGGGGCATTCTGGGCAACTTGCGGCCGTCTTTCAGAAACTCGCTCTGGGTCTGGGATTAACTCTGGAGAATCATGCTTGTAAAATGCTTGTAAAGCTCTTCCAATAAATGGACGAACAATATTCACTTCCATTGCAGATAAATTTTTAATCTACAATATACCAAGAATTGTGATGTAAATTGTTAGCAGATAAATGAACAGATATAGCAAGACAAACAGACTGTATTTTCCAGCCAGATTTTCCAATACACCAGAACATTCTAAAAACTGGAAAAGAACTTAAAATGGGAGCTGCATGTGCATCCAATTCAGAAATGCAAGTACAAAAAAAGTGTAAAAGAACGAACATCCCATCTGTCTCCACTTTATTTAAAACAAATTTTATAACTGGGGGATATTTTTAAGCCTCTTTACATAGAAAGCTGATAGAAACTAGTTATTTGAGTACACTAGGCATTATAAACGCAAGTGATGTAACAGAATTTGTAACCAACCATTCAGTGAAATGAAATTATTTGAAATGGATCTAAGAATCCATATTACAGCTAGTTGAGTTTCTAATAGAAATCAACTAGTATTACCAAGAAATTAAGATTCCTAGAGTAACAGATTGACCTCTTAACAAACTGAGGTTTCTGGAAACTATTTTAGTCCGAAAGGGGACTATGCACCTGAAACTTTATTGACGAACAAATGAAATGTTTACCCAAAGGAGAACTATCTCCTCTCACGCTTGAATTCTAGTCAAAGTGAAATCTAAAGAGCAAGACACTCGGATCACTAAATCCTGGTACAGTGGCAAGGCAAATTAACAGCTGATGCAACCTGGGAAGACATGATAACAATCCAGGAACAATTCCCAGACATCAACCTTGAAGACAATGTTAAGCATGAGGGGAGTACTGTTAGGAACCACACTAAACCCATGCTAGTGTACAATAGGAAAAGAGGGAGAAACACAAATTAATCTTAGAGCTGTTAGGCAGATAGTATTTTCTGTTATAATAATCTGTTAGTCCTATGTATTATAAATAGAACTATAATAAAACCCAAAAAGTTAAGGTAACAAATGTATGTTATTGAATGGAAATGAATGAGCTTAAGAGCTCTACAGTGGTGGCAAAACAGAAAAGGAAATGATAAACCAGAGTCCAAGACTCCTATTCCAAAGCAAAGCTCCTAACCAACTCTAATAATATCTTTGAATGAATTGCTCACTACCCTTCCCTCTCTTATAACAGAAAATTCCCTAAAATCAGGGAGAGTGCTAACTAACACTGTTCTCTCTCCTGGCCCCACTTTTCCCCTCAGGTTCCTTCCTATCAGGGAGACTGCTAGCTAACATTGTCCTCAAGGTTGGAATTGGTTTCTATTACTCTTATTGATGTGAGGAGGTCTTTCAATCCACTTGAGACACAAATAGGAATCGGCAGAGTAGTCAATTGCGGCGCTATCCCGCTATAGCAGAGCGGAGCAGTAAATAGCGGCGCAGAAAACTATAGTGGTCGCGATAGGGTAAATAGCAGGATAGAAGAGCAGAGTGGTTACCTACCCGGAGAGATTTCTGGCCCGCTATCCTTTTCCCCTCTAAAAAAACAAAATTACCCCTTAAATTTACAATGTTTTAAGGGTAATTTTGGGTTTTTCAATCAAATTTGAGTTGTGACTCAACCTTATGATTTCTTCATAGTCATTTATGCACTTCAAGAGTCATGTGTGCTTTGACTTATGAATATTTTATAAGTTGAGTTATTTGTTTAATTTACATTAAATATATGTTTATAAATATGATATGTAATTTGTCCAAAAAAAGATCAAATAGAGCAATCATCCTGCTATCCCACTTATGGGGTCGGCCGATCCGCGCCGCTATCCGGGAATGAATACTCTGGGAATCGGATCTCGCTTCAAAAATAAAATGGAACAGCAAATGCACCCCACAACTGGAGGACCAAATCTCCCCCTATCATATACAAATTTCACAAAGCCATGGAATGTGAGGGAACTTCTCCAACAGAGTCCATAAGCAGCCACGATTATAACAACATTGGGTTTCCCTTGGTCAAATGGTATGATCAAAACAGATGAATGCAAGTGCATCATTTCAAAAGCAAACTCATAGTCCATACATTGCTAGCCTATCATTTAATATATCAAATACCGACTCTTCTACAATTCTCAGAAAGACAACATCATTTACTAAATTACTATATCTTCCATTGCAAAAACCTCTTTTTCAAGAGTAGAAATCAGTATTGTGATTGATATTATTGTATTCAAGCTTGTTAACATGGACAACTTCTTACTGCAGTTTGTTATAATTTTAGTTGGGCAACTTGTTGTTTGTTACTGCATAATGCCCATTCCAGGACTCCATTGCAATTTAAAGGGAATTAAATTATCCCTCAAAAATAAAAAGGAAGCCATATATTTGCAAACGAACCAACGTTAAAGTATTTGTTCTTGGGGCTACTGCAGTATTTTTAATGCATGGATGCAAAACTATTTGGTGAAGAGAGTAATAAAAATGACTACCTCTGACCAAAATCCAAATAATAGCAATTTCTACACTTCCTCTCTTAGGTAGTTGCTCCATTGATAGAAACCTTATTCGCGTGTAGTGTAAAGTTGAAAGATAACTCTTTTCACTAATCTTTAAATGCCCCTGCCCCTGCCCCTTTCTTATGACCTGCATTGGTCCAAATTCTTTTGCATATGACTGTGTAATACAAGACAAGAGTTGTTCACCTCCACCCATGGTTGTCAAAATCAGGATCTCACTAAAGATCGTCGGGGGATGAAAAAAAAAGCGTGAATCGTAAAATCGTAAATCGGATCGTAAGATCCCACCAAATATACAAAATTATACATTTAACTAAAAAAACATTAACATAATTTTTTTTAATTAATAATAAACCACACTCAATTTCAAAATTCCAAATAATAAAAAACATCCAAAATTCCAAAACATAATAAATAGATAAACACTTCCAGGAGCTTTTTTGAACTTTTGGTGATGCAGATGAGGATGCATATGAACTGGAATTGATGAAGATATTGGAAAAAAAGGTGTGGTAGAATAGAAGATATGATGAGAGATCGTATAACTCTAATAAAGAGAAGAAATTGATGATTGAATAGAAATCGTATGATTGATTTATAGATGGAATTGAAGAAGAATAAATGGTACCATTTAATTAATTGATATTTTCCAAATTGAATTTTAATTTTCCCAAAAAATCAGTCTTGTAGAAAGCAACAGATTCTTACTTTAAATGCTAAAAAACGGCTAAATTTAATGTGAAACAGCTGGCAGAACAAGCTGAACGGGTCATCTTCTTCAATGGCCATTGGACCGGGTCGGGTCTAAGTGGGTCGGACGAATTTTCCACTAAGAAATAGATCTTCGCTTTCACGATTTTACGATCGTGAGATCTTACGAGTTTTCACCATGCTTCCGCGGCGGCGCGCAGCAAAGATCGCCGGAGATGGTGGCGCGGTAGGAGCGCAGTGAAAGATCGTAAAATCGTGAAAGCGAAGATCTATTTCGTAGTGGAAAATTCGTCCGACCCACTTAGACCCGACCCGGTCCAATGGCCATTGAAGAAAATGACCCGTTCAGCTTGTTCTGCCAGCTGTTTCACATTAAATTTAGCCGTTTTTTAGCATTTAAAGTAAGAATCTGTTGCTTTCTACAAGGCTGATTTTTTGGGGAAATTAAAATTCAATTTGGAAAATATCAATTAATTAAATGGTACCATTTATTCTTCTTCAATTCCATCTATAAATCAATCATACGATTTCTATTCAATCATCAATTTCTTCTCTTTATTAGAGTTATACGATCTCTCATCATATCTTCTATTCTACCACACCTTTTTTTCCAATATCTTCATCAATTCCAGTTCATATGCATCCTCATCTGCATCACCAAAAGTTCAAAAAAGCTCCTGGAAGTGTTTATCTATTTATTATGTTTTGGAATTTTGGATGTTTTTTATTATTTGGAATTTTGAAATTGAGTGTGGTTTATTATTAATTAAAAAAAATTATGTTAATGTTTTTTTAGTTAAATGTATAATTTTGTATATTTGGTGGGATCTTACGATCCGATTTACGATTTTACGATTCACGCTTTTTTCATCCCCCGACGATCTTTAGTGAGATCCTGATTTTGACGACCATGGGTGCCGCCACCATTTGACCGGTGTCCGGCCGTTCCAGTGGTGGTGTAATGGCAACCAGATTCTGCATTTCTTGGATCTTTCAGACCACCACACTTGGATATATGTTCGTTGGTGGTTCTCGCTGTGGCAGAACCGTCACATGTTGATCTGAATTTGGCAGTTCCAATGGCTCTGGTGGTTTCTTCAACGGTTTGAGTGATGTAGGTCTTGGACTGATTTAGAACGGTGTTGCTACCACTAGAACATCAGCTCCTGAGGGGCTCTGTAACAAGTTGAGTGACTAGGTTGCCTTTTGTGGTTCCTGCATCTTCTCAATCCGCTTCACTTGATGAGAAAAAGTCTCGTCAACTCACAATCACGCACATTCTCTTTTGGATCTACTTCCTTCTTCTCCGCCGTTTTAGATTTGGAAACTGAATCTTCAGTATCAGAGAAGGAATGAGCACCTCTTGAAGAACGGTGATCTCGCATTTTTCGCAAACTCTGTAATCATGATTTGACGGATTTCCTCTTTTTTTGTGTCAATGAGATCTCATTGTTGTGATTCTCACTTCCAGAGCATCCAATCACTTGCAAATTTTCGGCAACATCTCCAGCGACTTCGCTAGCTCCTCTCGATTAATCCAGCAGGTCGGACCAATGATAGAACCCAAAAAATTAAGGTAACAAATGTATACTATTGAATGGAAATGGATAACTTTAAGAGCTCTATAATGGTGGCAAAACAGAAAAGGAAATAACAAACCAGAGTCCAAGAGTCCTACTCTAGAGTAAAGCTCCTACCCAGAGATAACTCTCTTAACCAACTCTAACAACATTTCTGAATGAATTACTTGCTACCCTTCCCTCTCTTATTTAACAGAAAATTCCCTAAAATCAGGGAGTGTTAACAAACTTTTATTCTCTCTCCCTGGCCCCACTTTTCCTTTCCAGGTTGCTATCAAACTAAACCTCTTTTAGAAGGCTCGGGAATTCATTTTACATAAACATTGTAAACTAGAGATGGCTCTAGTCAAGGGATTAGAGTCTTCTGTAATTTCTTCTTTGTCATGAATAAAACTATTCAAGATCATCCTTTATCTTCTTTCGTTGCCCGGATTAGAACTGTTTTATACCAGTTGATAGAATAGAACCCAACTAGTTTTATCAAGAATGAGACGATTCATGTTCACAAAAATGATTTCAAGAGTATTTGACCAATGCGAAAAGCATTTGACAAATGCCAAAAATCCCTAAGTCTATGCAAATAACATGATATATCACTCTAGGAATCCTTAAAATATATAGCAGCATGCCTTATTTCCTAATTACCTAACTAACTCTAAACATAACAAACAACTAACAGATTAACCTCATAACCGACACTAACTGACTTATCAAATGCAAAGTTTGGCGTCAACTCTATCACATAGTGACACTTAGAGAGAAAATTGTCTTGTGGCTTACATTCAGTTTAAAATGTCCTAATATATGAAAGAGATATGAAGCATAAAACTAAAAGACTCAAAATATAAACCTATCCTGGATGCAGAGGATTTTGATTCTTGGGCTATGCTAATTATCAAATTTTCATGTTCATTGCACCTTTTGTTTTCTCATATTTAATTACAGCGAAAATTTCTTTCAAATAATCTGCTAACAGGAGTATATATGAGATATGAGACATTTTAACGACAGAACATAAACCCTCCCTCTTCCAGTATGGATCAAAATTAAGATTAACTTGAAAAATGTTTTGATAATGAACTAAATATTACTAGTATGAAATGTTAAATGCAACTGAAAATGAAATACACAACAGTGATAGCATAACATGCTGTAAGTAAATGAAAACTAAATCCTTAACTATATAAACAAACTAAACATCGGAGCTATATTCCAGACTTTCACAAACCATTGTACCGTCAAAAACATTTGAGAAATTACCTTCACAGCTATTGTAAAACCATTGAATCCTTCCAAGTCAGTCTCAACTTTATGAAACCTTACATCTCTGATGTCCTCAATTAAAGACCTCACCTTCACAAGAGAAATAAGCTAAGCATTAGAAAAAAATCCTGCAGCATATTTCTGGAAAGTCAAACTTCATTGAACTCACCATGTATGCGTCAGGAATGTTGTCACGTGCACTGTAAATAAAAAATAAAGATGTTAATTAATCTGTTAATGTAGTAAAACAAAAAATATCCAACAGAATAAGATTGAGTTTTTATTTAAAAAGAATATGATATCATTTGTCTCTACACTTACTGGTCAAAAAGAAGTCTTGAAATTTCTACATAATGAAATGGCAAATGCCCTGACATCTCTTGAGAGTCTCGCTCTTCTTCCAACACTTGTGTCAACTTCTCTAGTCACAAACAAATGTTATAGAGATATATTAAGTCTTTACTTCCTGTTATTACTTTAACCAACAATTTTTAGACAGGAAAAAGATCAGAGTATCATAGTAATGTTGTCCACATGTAGACCAACCAAAGGACAGAAAAATTTAAAAAGAACGGGGTAATTAATAATCATAAGCAATGTAAAAATAAATAGTGTTAGAACCAGTTTGGATTCTACGGTTTTACTCTGAACTTACGGGATAAAATTTATATGTGGATTTATTGATGAAACTCTGGAAACAACTTTCCTTCATAGTTGTGTTTACAAAAGAGAAATACAGAAAATACAAAAGTTGCAGTAAGATATAGAAAAGGGGAAGAATAAAAAATAACTGCCCACTAAGGTGATAGGTGTATAAAAAATAACTGCCCACTAAGGTGATAGGTGTATGGGTTCTCCCAACATGTTAAGAAATGTGATTGGGTCTAACTCAACCCTATAAAACCGGTTGGTAAGGTAAGGATTACCCCCACTTATAAAGACATGTTCAGGCTACATATTGTCCGATGTGGGACTCTTAACAATACTAGATAACTGCTGCCTATTAATTAAATAATTGCATACTAAACGCATTTAAATCCAAGGCCTCCATCTAGAATAAGTTTTCACAATAGGAGGTTTAATACCAACATAGTTTTAAACAATAAAATAACAAATAGTTGAATAACTAAGTCCGAATCAGAATTTAACACAAGCAGTTTGTTCAATTTCCATCACATTGTTTGACGACACTGTTTGTACTAAATCAAGCTTGCAGTCGAAGGGCTTCGAATCAAAAGTAACATAAAAGATGTTGGGACAAGAATGTAAATCATAGATACATATTCAAACTTCTCTCCTCTATCTCTCTTTCCTTTATTCTCATATGTATCGCAATTGAGTACCTCTACTGTATGTATGGGCATGTTCACCAACAAAAACATCGTCATTGTTAGATTTGGGAAGGTTTTAAAATCCACTCAACAAATCAACCACATTTTTCTGCACTTTTCATTGAAGATCGCGACGTAATAGCAACCACAATAAAAATCATTTTGGTGATAAAAAATAAGAAACTTAGCTTACCAACAGACATCCATTGGGGAGGGACAATGGAGCACTTGCCTCTCCTCTTGAGAGCAATTGCCAACCAAAGTGGTACTTGAGTAAGAATCTGTGGTGTAAATGGGCCAAAATCTCCCTGCCATTGTCATTAAAAAAAGAACAAAATAATCAAGCAAATATGTATTTAAAGAAGAATCCATGTTGAGGTGTTAGAGATATGAGTTATTGCTTACAGAAATTAGGCAGAGAGGATCCATTTTGAGATTAGGAACGATGTCGACGATCTCGTCCTCAGCAATGAATTCAAGCTAATTTACAAACAAAACAAGATCCTGATATATTAATAACTTTTAAACAATGTCAATAAGATAGTCCTATATGGGAGATATCATTCCTCCATACCTCCTCTGCTGAAAAGAGTGAGAGTTCATGGTTGGACTGCCCAGCCATGTCTTCTTTTTCAACTTTGAACTCAAGAAACGGATCCGATTCACAGCTTTACTTGTCCTGTAAGGAGACAAAAACCCGAGGGGTGCTAAGTAATCAATTCCGGATGGTGGCACAGACCGACCCCCACAATAGAATAGCCTTTACCATGACGGCTGCTATTTGATACTATTATTTTGAACAAATTACAAGAATAATAATACCATAACACATACTTAATGAAAAATTAAACAAAATAACTAAAAAGTCATGAAATATTCATAATCAACAATAAAATAAGGTACAGGTCTTAAATAAAACATACATTTAACTACCATCAAAAGTCAAGAACACAAAGAAGCTTAGGTCACTAAGATGAAGTTGCTGATATTTCTTTTGTACAAATAACAGCAGGTGGTAAACACACGACATTACCCTACTATGCTCTAATCGCGTATACACATGGTTTGAGAACAACACTTTGTTAAGTAAACACACATTACATTCAGTGTTATCAAATTGCGGCGCCATGGCTGCTATGGCGGATATACGGCAGTTTTCGGGCTCGCCGCAATGGTAAATATCAGCTGCTATTGCGGATTTTTCTGTCATAATCTGCAATAGTGGCCGGTATGGCAGGAATTTGGCTCTCCACCATGGACCGCCATCCGCCATCGACAACAATGATCACATTTGACATAACCACATTACACCAAAATCATATAAACACCATGAATCGCAAAGATTTCCAACCCATATGTTAAAAAAATGCAAGGATTAGTGCCCTTACGTCGACTCTCCCAAATCCAATCACAACACCAACTTTGATTACTTCTCTGGCACCTTCACACAAGTGAAATTTTTAAATCAAAATTTAAACTCCAAACTTAACATCAAAGGGACCAATTTGACTAAGATCCCAATTTTGACCTAAGTTAAAACTCTTCTAATAAATTATACACCTCTAATTTTAAAAAGTTCTCAACTTTCTCCCAAAACTTCAGGAACAAAACCTTTGTCAAATTAATTTTTTAAATGCAACTCTAAAACCAGTACAACTCAAAAAGATTTGAATCCTTCCTCCTAGAAACATCGTTTGGTCAAAATTCCCTAATGAGAGACAATATACTTATGCATTTTGAATCACGCTCTGTAATATTTGTTCAATTTCTAATACGACAAAATTGATCCTTCTACTTTTTAAAGGTTGAACTAAGGAATTTATGAAAGAAAGATACTTACCTTTTAGGAGCGACGGTCACGCCGATCTGAGAAACTCCGGCACGGTGGCTTCACTCCAAAAGTTTCGCAACAACTAAGTATGGAGGGAGAGAGAGAGAGAGAGGATTCAATGGCAGCTAGGGTTCGGGAAGAGGAGGAAATGAAACTGATTTTTGAGCGGGAAAGGCATGCTATCTTTCCCCTCATTTTATCCGTTGGATCAATCTAATGGTTTAAATGTGTAGTTTTATTTTTAGAAAAATATTTAATAAAATGAAGTATGAATACAAACTTCAACTTTGTTAAAAAAAAATGCATGTCACTAACAAAACCTAAGAAATGCAAGAATAAATGTCAATTATTATTTATTACCACTAAACTATGATCTCTGTTAAAAAAATAAATTAAATTTAAAATTCATCTCTAAAATAGTGACATGTATGCGTTCTTGCATTTATTTTCAAATTGTTTTGTACTGAATATCATTACTCAAAAAAATAGAGTACTACAAAGAATGTAAGAAGTCAGATTAAATTTGCGGTAGGGACGAAACAGATGAATGCTGAAGATGGAAAAATGGTGAAGGTGGGTGTGATAGTGGAAAAAATAATGGATGTATGGAATCTTATAGTGAATTCTTCTATTAAAGAGTTATATGCCGAATCTGTTATACATTTCAGGAAGGTGTGTGAGAAATATCCAGATTTGTTGAAATATGTTGAAAGCATAATTCTTGACCAGGTGAAATAGAAAATTGTTTGTGCATGGACCGATCAGGATAGACACCTTGGGAATACAACAACAACCCGAGTTGAGTTTGCTCATGCTACATTGAAGAATTGGTTGGGAAATATGTGTAGAGATTGGGACTCTGTGAGGCAAATGATCCAGAACCAGCATGATGAGATACAAATATCATTTGGTCGGAGCATCACATTTTTTGAAACACATATTTAAAGACAACAATTTTATTATCATTTGGTCGACAACATGTCTCGAGCGGGTTTGAACTATATTTTTCATGAAGATAAACAAGTTGGTAATGTAGGCTCCGATAGCGCAAAGTGTGGATGCACAATTATGAAAACCTATGGTCTCTAATGTGTTTGTCTTATTGCAAAGAGGTGAAACTTGGTAGTGCATTAAAAATGGATGAAGTTTGCAGTCACTGGAAAATACTTAGGTTTGATGATGATGGTGTTATGAAAGACGATAAATCGAATATCTTTATCTTGACCGAATGGGAAGTGATACAAGAGATATTTTTGAAAGCCAATGACAATATAAAACTTCACACCAAAGAACAATTGAGGAAGATTGCTTATCCGTAAACCACTGAATTGAAACCACTATCTCAACTGGTAAAACTAAAGGGTGCTTTGAAGAAGCTCAAGCCTACATCGAGTGACAATTCAACGGTGCGGTCTCCTTCGTATTTTGAACATGTTGATAGAGTTTTTTGGACCCACCAACTCCAAAATCTCAAAAAAAAAAAAATAGTGTTTTTAAAAGAGCTCGTATTAGAAAACCTCTTCCTACAGTGCCTCCACCAAAAATTCCATTCATTGACGAGATGTTGGTTTTTGTGCACAAATACATTGAGCGGATCATCAACGTTGAGGGTGACGGTAATTGTGATTATCGAGCTATTTCAGCTTTACTTGATAAAGGAGAAGATAATCATACACTTGTCCGCCATCAACTTATCCATGGGTTGAGAACCCATAATGAATCATATTATTTGCCTTGAAAATTAGCAAACAACTGTTGGTCTCCTAATTTATGAAAATTAGTTTACTTGCAGGATCGACCATACAAATCCTAGGACGATGTGCTTTAATAATTTCGACAACACATATGAAAATCAAATCCTTTATTTATTGTGTTCATCATCATTCTTATAAAGCAATATAATTTGGACGAAAATGATAAAACTTTGTTCTTAAAAGAAGTAACGAAAAACGTAATAAAAATGTAGAAATAAATTGCAAAAATGTAGAGTAAACTGAATATGAATAACTTAAAATTTCATTGAAATGTAAAATATAAAACTGGTGTTTTTCCAAACGTACATTTTCTCAATAATAACTCTTTTCTCTCACACGGGTACTTTGAGTGTTTTTTGAGTAACTTGTACAGAATTTGAATACACACACAGAAATCTAACATTATGACTCCCTATTTATATACATAGTCAAAATAGCAATCAACAATGGTCATTACCCCTAATAAAGACAAATGGCATTCGGCATGCCTTCACCTCTTAGATGCACTCCACGCGTCTTCCTTTCAAAAACAAAATTCCCTCCTTTATTTGAATTTCAAAATACTAAATGAAAAGAGACCTCCATATAATTGTGTCGAAATGTTTCCAACACTTAGAAAAAATCTCCAACTCCTATATTTCAAATAATCCTTTTTCGACTGATCTTCCTCACAAGAAACAACTTTCCGTCGAAAATACTCTAGAAAGTTTTGATCTTTCACCTCCTTTACAAATAAAATCTAGGCGTCGAAATTAGGAGCCTACAAATTGCCCCCCAAAAAATGCATATTTCGACAAAGGAGAAAAAGCATTTTTTGACAACATAATTCGACGCCTTGACTGATTCGACAAAACGACTGTTCATATGACTTGACATTCTGTGACGTCAGAATCATCATTACACTTTTTCTGAAATATCTTTTCAGCCCACGTTCTAAAATCTTTTAAATCATCACGATCCTGGTTCATATGAGATCGTGGGTCGAAAAATAACTGCCACAGTCTAATCAATCCATTCATGGCTAACATGTGTCCCACGATTCCTTTTCATTAAATAGTAACCCCTTTGAATAGTAACCGCTTCAGTTCCCTTTTCCACTTATAAATAAGTGAAATTTCTCCTCAATTCACTTTTTCCATTCTCTTGTCTTCTGAAGAAAAAAAAAACACTTACTTCATACAACTTCATCTTCTTCATTTCCTCTCTGAATTTTCTGCGAAGAACCATGTCTTCTTCCACAGCTCCTCAAGGAACTAACACCAAGAACAAAGACTCCCAGAAATCTAAAAGTTTGGCACCCACTTACAGAATCCTTGGTCCAAGCGTCGTGGGGAATCAACAATACGTACCAGAACCTCTCAATGAAGAAGAAAAAAAAGTATTTATCAATCACAGGTATTAATCTCCATCCTCATTTCTGGTAAATCCCATGCAATCCTAGGACCTTTTCCTGATTTAAAGTTAGATCCTTTAAAAGTAAAAGAATTTTTCCCAGCTTATCATCGTTATAAACCAATAGCTAATGGAGTTAGGCCCAGGACCGAACAAGAAATAGCCATAGATGAAAAATCTAAGGTAGATGGTCAAGGGTCACCTTCAACTGTAGCCTCTAGGGATGCCATAAACCTAGAGTATATGAACAACTTTAGGATTTTTAGGTCTTGCCCCTTATCGAAAGACCCATCCGACTACTTATCTTGGTTAGCAAAAATAGAAGCAGCCAAATCTGAGGATTGGAAAACCATGGGCATTTTCGACCTTATCCAGTTGTCGAAAGTAGGTCATGGATATTGTCCATCCATGCTTTTAGCTTCTTTTTACTTTTGGGATAGTACCTATAACAACTTTCACCTTCCTTGTGGAATGATCACCCCCGCCCTCTTCGACATAGTTGCCATAACTGGTCTTAGTCCTCTAGGTGGATTATGATCCTAACCTCCTAGCTGACGATTCCATAGGTTTCGACATTAGTAAAGCTGCCTTTACCTCCTACATCGCGTACTATCATGACAAGGAAACTGCTGAAGTTTTTGACCAATAACACGTGACCTTCCTAGCTCTCTGGCTGTCGAGGTGCGTCTTCTACTCCAGGTCTCTCCAGGTGGCGAAAAGATATATCACTATGGTGAATCAACTACATGTTGGACACAAACTATGCCTTAGCAAAATCATCCTAGCCAACATGTATGAATCCTTTGGCGAAGGAGTCACTTTACTGAAGAACATTAAGACGAAGGGAAGTCTTCTGTTGTCGGGACCATTCTGGCTCCTACAATTTTGGCTAAATGCCACCTTCGAAGCTTCTCTTTCTAATAAAAACCCTGTAGACAAAGCTTCTTTAAAGGATAGAAGGGTCGAAGGAACTAGGTTGGCACTGCTGACACCCAATGATGAAGGTCTGAGCATCCGGCAAACATTCACTGGTTATGTTATGATGTTTGCCAAACGTCATAACTTCACACCTAATATGGCCCTTTTTGCAAGCAGAAAAGTTGGACCATAATGGTTCACTAGGAAGTTTCCCCCTTGAGTCGAAAGAACAAGAGGCGGAATCTCTCAATGTCTGGGAATCCTTTCTAACCCCCAGGCTTCTAGCCTCCAAGATCAACCCATCAAAACTAAAAATCTCACTTGTCAACTACCAACCCAATCTGGTCTCTCGACAGTTTGGATTAATTCAAATAAAACCCAAACCTCTTTTTTCAAAGAAAGGTTCGCTGGTACACTACAACATGCTCCACAATAAAGCTGAGTGTACAAAACTGCTGGCGAAATACTCAGACATGGTCGAAATCCAACCGGTGGCTTTCAAACCCAGCTTCCTCTATACTAAAGAGTTTGATGACTGGTGGAAGGATTACTACAATTCATAATTCTTCGACGTGTCTTCTTTTACTCTTCAACTGACCAAAGCTTTCGCCCTTGTACAGGACAAATCAAAGAAAGGTACTTCAAGACACATCAAATAAATCCAATCATTCCATAAGTACTTTGAAACTGCCTATAGACCCAACGAACTTAGTCGAACCATTAGCGAAGCAGCCGTTACTTTGAAAGAAAAATTTACAAGGAAACTGGATGAGTTAAAACTACCTTCATATGTTCGACCAGATCAACGTTATAAGTTAGCTTTTAATCTCTATCCACCAAAGTTCCCTCCTCTATCGTCTGCTGAATTTGGTGTGGCTTTTAACCCTTCATTTCCAGACTGGTTCGTCTATGGGAATTTTATGAAAAATCTTCGCCAAGACTACCAAAAACGTGTTAAGCGAGTTGTTCCGACTAAGTATACTTTGGACAATTTTAAAGGCCACCTTCATATTGGCATAGAACACGTTCGCGTGGAATCTCCTATATATGAAGGTGTGGAATGAGAAGATATTCAACATTACTTCCTTTTATTTATACATGTTTTCTTCTTCTTAGCTCATATTTAACTTTTTCCTTATTTCCTCTCTTTTTCTTAGCTATAAAAATTCCTGCTAAGAAATCGGCTATCGTCGAAAGGTTAACTGCAGAAGACGAATAAGACCAAAAGGACATAACCAAGAAACCCGTGGCGAAGGTATGGTTTCTCCTTTTCCCTGATTGTTATATATATTTTTATTTTCGCCATCTAAAATATATTAGCGAAATCCTTTTTGCAGGGAAGTCGGAAACCTCCTTCGACACCAAAGAAAAAAAAAGAAAAGGAACCTGATATTCACGTAATTGAATCTGACGATGGTGACAATTCGCCTGACCAAGCTAAACCTTTGAAAAAGAAGAAGAAGCCGTCGAAAATCCAACAACCCAAACCTTCCTCTTCCAGAGTATTGGAAATGAGTGCTCCTACTCTTCACAAAGAGCCTGTCAAACAAACCACTCTAGCCCCAGTAGAAAATGAAAATTCTAGTCTTAAGACTGAAATTCCAAAGGTACGTTCTTTTTCCCGAATTTCAACATTTACAACCACTTTCACTTACAATAAAATTTGACTTTCTAACTTTTTCAAGTTATCGTTGATACTCATGGAAATCCTCTCGTCCAAGTTCTTCCCAAAAGAAGCAGCGATCCAACCTACAAACCAACAAGCCTCTCCAAGCCTTCCACAAAGGATTCGACCAAAGAGTCTGCTACTGAAGTGAATCAGCCCACCAATGTTTCTGAGAAACTTCCCAAGATCATCACCACAATCCCATCTCCTGACGTGATCAAAGAGAAAATTGGTCCTGAGGAAGATATTTTAGTTGATGTTGGCGGGGACACTGTGATGCCCAATGCAGAACTCACCATGGAAGACAATCCTGAAGACAACTCCCCTATCAACCCAAAAGATGATAATGAAGAGAAAGAGGGGGATGTTGAAGCTGATTACGGAGAGGAAGAAGAAAAAGATGGCGAAAGGCAAACAAATCCAAAGGCTGCTGCTGGTGAAGAAAGAAGAAAGGACGAGGAAAACCTTGATGATCGTCCCAAAGCTGCTTCAACAAACACTACTTCGACTAGTTTATCTCATGAAGAACTTGAAAACTTGAAGGTGCAGAAACCACTGGAGTATTTGAAGGTTATGCTTAGTACACGCTATAATTTCTGTGACACCATCACCAGCGGTTCGACCACCTCAGGGACTCTTTCTGGTGAAAAATCCATGGATGAAGTGTTAACCCAGATTCGAGAAAAAATCCTCAACATAAACTTGTTTCAACTCCTAGAGAAAGATTCATATGCCCAATTCAACCTAAAAAAGATCTTAAAACAAATCAATGTTCTAGAAGTTCCCCTTGAAGTGACTGACGTTGTTGTAGATCTAACCACACTGTTTGACCTTGTGGTGGCAGATTTTAACCAACTTCGAGATTACTCGAAAAAACTTGAAAATAAGTCGGGTACTCAACTTGCTGAATGGGATGCTTCTTCAAATTCTACCTTCAAGGTGACTGAAGTGGAGAAGACTTCTGAACAGAACAAGAAAGAGGCAACAAGCTGCGATGAAAACATTCGTAAATGGGAGAATCAAATCACGATCCTTCAAGGCAAAATTTCTCAGGCTAAAAAGCGCAAAGAAGAACTGCAAAAATTCAACCAAGAAGAGATGGCTAAAGAGCTTGAAGTTGGGATGCATCACATTGAAAGAGCTCAAAAAATTGGCAGAGAAATCGAAGAACTTTTTACTAGTAAAGCCCTTTGTGAACATCGCCTTATGATTCAGAGGTCCAAGTTCGAGAAACTGAAGAAGTATTTCCCTATTTGAAGCACTTGTAATTTCATTTGGCCCTTTGAGGCCTAATTTTGTAATGACTTTAAGCCATATGTTTGGCGAAAAGAATTTTAATTCACCAAGTCGGTTATTTCCTTTATTACTTTGCATGATTATTCGACTCCTATCTTTACCTCTTGCAATGTATGCTTATATTTTTTCAAATATTTCCCGTTTATTTTTAGCACTCGCTTATCTTTATCTAATTCTTCAACTTCATATGCACCGTTTAAAAACACTTTAATAATTTGAAAAGGCCCTTCCTATTTAGGGGACCATTTCCTCATAAACCTGTCTTTTCGATCCATGGGAAGAATAACTTTCCAAACAAGATCACCAATCGAAAATATCTTGCTTTTCACTCTTTTATTATAGGATTTTTCCACCCTTTCTTTCTGCCTTTTTAAGAATTCTAGCGCATTTAACCTTTCTTCGTCTAAATCCACCAGTTCATCTATCATCACATTCCAATATGAATCTGGTGGAATCTCATGATGCCTTTGGATTCTTGTCGACTGTAAATATATCTCGACTGGTAGAACTGCATCATGATCGTATGTTAATAGAAAAGGCGTAACATTTGTAGCTTCCTTAAGAGAGGTTCGACGGGCCCACAGAATTTGGTCCAAAGTTTTGTGCTAATTCTTTGGCTTTCTTCCCACATGTTTCTTTATCAAACCAATTATAACCTTATTTACTGCTTCGACTTGCCCATTGGCTTGAGCATAGTAAGGCGTCGATGTGAGAAGTTTGAACCCGGTTTCTTTCGCAAAAGCTTTCATATTTTTACCAGTAAAAACAGATCCTTGATCTGTTGTTACAGTCTCTGGGATCCTGAACCTATAAATTTTGAGTTTTTGAATAAATTCGATCACAGCTTCTTGATCCACATTTACTAAAGGTATGGCTTCGATCCATTTTGTGAAATAATCAATACCCACCAACATAAACTTCTGATTTTTTTATGATGCTGGTCGAATTTCTCCAATCAAATCCAAAGCCCAACCCCTAAAGGGCCAAGGCTTTACTATAGAATGCAACTCGCTCACAGGAATGTGCTGTATCCCTGCATGCATCTGGCATTCTTGACATTTTTTAGCGAATTCGACGCAATCTTTCAACATGGTTGGCCAATACATTCCTTGTCGAAACAACAACCACTTCATTTTATGGGCTACCTGATGCGCACCACATGCCCCACTGTGTACATTCGACATGGCTATGTATGCCTCATATTCACTCAGGCACTTGAGTAATATCCCCTTAGGAGTTTTCTTAAATAATTCGTTACCCAAAATAACATAACTCAAAGCTCGATACCTGATTTTCCATCCGACTGTTCCTGTCGGATTTTGTAGATAATTTATTATGGGCTTCCTCCAGTCTTTAATTGTCGAACTATTTATGTTAAAAATTTCAAAATTTTCTTCGTCAGCGTATCCTAGCTTTATTGTTTCCAAATCTGATGGGGATAATCTTGCTGACACGACTCTTCCCCTAACTTCAATGGCCTTTTGCAGAGTTTCCTTTGATATTTTGTAGCCAGAAGCAATTTGTGCTAAGTCATTTGCCTTCTGGTTCTCTATTCGAAGGATATGTCGAATCATTACCATATGAATCTTTTCAAGAGTCGATTGGCTATTACAAAGTACATGATTAAAATTTCTTTGACGCATTTGTACTCCTTTGTTATTTGTTTTATGAATAACTTTGAGTCGCCCATTATTTCGACTCGAGTTACCCCCAATTCCAATAAAATTTCAAGTCCGGCTATTAAAGCCTCATATTCTGCCTCATTATTTGAACATAGGCCTTCGACTTTATACTTGAATTTTGTTGGAATTTTATTAGGAGAAATAATTAGAACTCCTATACCAGTTCCATTTTTATGACTAGAGCCGTCGAAGTATAACTTCCATGGTTCTAGTTCAATGTAGTCCAAAGACTTTTCATTTATAGCGTGGTCGACTATGAAATCAGCCACCACTTGTCCTTTAACAGCTTTTAGAGGTAAGTACGTCAAAGAATACTCAGTTAATGCTAACGCCCACTTTCCAATTCGACTGTGTAAAATTGGTTAGGATAACATGTATTTTATAACATCGAAATGAGAAGAAACGAAAACATCCACTGGTTTTATATAGTGCTTCAATTTCATACATGAAA
Organism: Lathyrus tuberosus; assembly: GCA_022829125.1. Classification (NCBI taxonomy): domain Eukaryota; kingdom Viridiplantae; phylum Streptophyta; class Magnoliopsida; order Fabales; family Fabaceae; genus Lathyrus; species Lathyrus tuberosus. The sequence goes on from JALAZF010000084.1 coordinate 4,966,993, forward strand.
AGTATAAACATAAACACAATTTTTCGACTACATTATATCTAGTTTCTGCATCGTTCAAGACCCTACTGAGGTAATAAAGGGCTCTTTCGACACCATTTTCATCCTCTTGATCTAACATGTTCCCTAATGTCTTGTCCGACACAGATATGTACAGCCTCATACTCCTACTTCTACAAGGTGACATCAAAATTGGAGGATGCGTCAGGTATTCCTTGATTTTGTCGAAGGCATCCTGCCGGGCTTGCCCCCATTCAAAGTCTTCTTTTTTCAGTCGAAGTAGAGGGGAGAAGGCTTGTGTCTTGCCACTAAGGTTGGAGATAAACCTCCTAAGAAAGTTAATCTTGCCAAGTAGAGACTGAAATTACTTCTTTGTAGATGGCGTTTTCGACTCCATTATTGCCTTGGCCTTGTTTTAATTTATCTCAATCCCTTTCTTGTGGACCATAAAGCCTAGGAAATCTCCCGCCTGCACACAAAACGCACATTTGAGAGGGTTCATCTTCAAGCCAAACTTCCTCATCCTTTCAAAGGACCGTCGAAGATGGTCTATATGACTTTTTTCCTGAAACAGACTTAACAATAATATCGTCAATATAAATCTGCATGAAAGTCTCAATGAAATCATGGAAGATCGAATTCATTGCTCGCAGGTATGTTGCCCCAACATTTTTTAAGCCAAAAGGCATCACCACCAATTTGTAGGTGCCTAAGGCTCCAGAGCATTGAAATGTTGTTTTAGGAACATCTTTCTCAGCAATAAAAATTTGATTGTAACCAAAGTACCCATCAAGCATACTAAGGTAGTCGTGGCCTGCGGCAGAATCGACAAGTATTTCCGCCACTGGCATAGAATATTCATCCTTTGGGGTAGCAGAGTTCAGGTCTCGAAAATCGATGCATACCATTAGTTTGCCATTTTTCTTTATCACCGGAACTATATTGGCAATCCATTCGACATACCTGGTCGTGCGGATGAACTTGCATCTGAGGAGCCTTTCGACTTCTTCTTTAATCTTTGAAAGGATCTATGGTGCGAATTGCCTTGGAGTTTGCTTAACAGGTTTCCTCCCAGGCTTTATTGGTAGCTTTAGTTTGACCAGATTCCTATCTAGACAGGGCATTTCGTCATAGTCCCATGCGAAATAATCCTTGAATTCCTTCAGCAACTGGACTATTTTGACCTTGAGTTGGGGACTAACCTTTGCACTGATGTAGGTTGGTCTTTTTTCTGCCCCCGACCCCAAGTCGATTTCTTCGAGTGGATCTTGTGCCATCATCTTGATGTCTGCTGCTAATGGATCATTCTCAAAGCCCAAAGGCTCATCATCATAGATCGCATCGAGCCTCTGGTTTTGCAATTCTCCCAGATCTTTGTCAGGTGGATCTAGGTCAAAGTCCTTTCCAGGACCTTGTTGATCTGCTTCGATCTTGTTGGCTTCGACAGCCATATACTTCACTTCAGCCTCTAAGACCGCTTTGAGCTTGTTTTCGGCTATATAAGCCGCAATTTCCTCAAGAACCAGTGACTCACTCATTGTCACTAAATTCGCTCCCCCAGCCAGTTGGCTGGATGTATGAGGTTCCAAAAATATATTTCTCTTTGCCAACTACCTCTCTATCCCACTGAAACCTATGGGTGGGATGAAGGTATAGGGAACTGAAGGTGTTGTCTGTTGGTGTCATGTCGAACGTTGTCGGACTACAAGGAGCAATATGAGCCAGATTTCTGTCAAAGCTTCACCTGTCGACCTGATTTATTTCGTCCAGAAAGTAGATCTGGTCCGCCCTATATTCTCGATAATCCCGTCGGTACGCCATATCGTTATTCTTTAGTGCATCGACGAAGGGACGACTCCTATGCCGTGTATTCATTCCCTGCCTAACAGCAGTTTATAATTTGCCTTCGAGGCAATTACCATAAACATTGTCGGCCTTGTGATGGTTCTGACTGTTAGATCCACTTGTATTACTCCCATGGTGGTTCCCATTTTACCCTCGTGATTCGACAACACCATATTATGAGGTTTGGTGTCGAAATCTTCCTTTCCAATCTTCTTGAGCATGTAGTGCGACATCAAATTAACTGTCGCGCCTTCGTCAACCAGAATCTTGTTTACCCCTATGTTGCCCACCTTTCCTTTAATGAACAGGGGTTTTAAGTGACTCCTTATCGAATCATCTGGTCTTTCAAAGAATGTGTTTTGTTTTTCCATGCATTCGTTGTTCATAATGTAATAACAAACAGGCTTGTGCCTGGCCGTTTCGACTTCCATGGTCTCTTTCTCATCTTCGACCTCCATTATCTGGTCATATTTCCTGGGGAGTACCGACACAACATTGCACATCATGTCGAAAGATGCTTCCGACTCTGAGTTAAAATCATCTATTTTTTCATCATTTCTAGTTGCGTCCTCCTTCTAAGACACTTGTTCTGGAGAAACGAACGACTTTCTATCCTTCGATTCCTTTTTCTGATTTAAGGCTTGATTATTACTGCTGGTTTCTAGTTTAGCCATTCATGCAGCCTCCCTTCCTGCTTTCTTTCGACGCTGATACCTTCTCCATTGTGATTTTGTCATAGGGTTCTTACCCTTGTAGTTTTCAGATGGGTAAGTCATCCTTTTAAATTTTTGGAATTCTTTCCTATATGATAAGGAAGATCCCCTTTGTACTTCGAAATCTATCCACTTCCCTTGGCCTTGGGCTTGCCGAATTGGATTGACCCATTTGTCATCTGGAGCCTTATTCGTAGGCTTGAATGTGTTAGGGTACCTTCCTCCTAACTTTTGTCTGTTTTGGTCTGCTCTTCTGGGGTCGAATCTTTCTCCTCCTACTGGTTGAGAAGGCTTCTAATTTCCTCTTCTTCTTGCCCTATCTATTCCTTCTAAGTTCTGTGCTGCCTTTTTGTCGAAGACGACACTACAACGAGGACAAAACATTACTTCAGACCTCTTTTTCTGGCATCTGTGGATGAAATGTGTCAAGTTCTCCTCTTCTTTAGGGTATGCTAATTTGTGGTATTCCTCACGTCGACGCTCTTCGTCGACTTGCATCGAAACATTTTGAGACACCTCCACTATGTTCACATTAGCAGCTGTCTATGTGGCAATGTTTAATTTGTTTAACTTCAAACTGAGGCCTTCATTGACCTCCTGATCTTTACCGACACGGTTGAAACCCTCAGTGGATTCCTTTGTTGGTACCTTTGGACGCAGACCCTTGGCAACCTGTTGGTTGATGAATCCGACATCCCTCTCCTTTAGATCCTCCATGGTTCTCCGGAGGAGGCCAACAACAGCCTATTTGTAGGAACCTTCAGTATTCCCTTTGTTAACCCGGACGAAACCATCAGTGGTCCCGTTATTGACTTGGGCGAAACCATCAGTAGTTTCGTTGTTGGTTTTAGCGAAACCTTCAGTGGTTTCGTTGTTGATTCTGATGAATCCCTCAGTAGCTTCGTGGTTGACGCCATCAGTGGCCTCACCAATGTAATTCTCAATAATCTTTTCGTCAAGGTCTTCAGTTACCTTAACCATCACAGCCTGGTTCACGAAGTCGTCAGTAACTTCGACCATGTTACTTTTGTCGGCGGGATCCTTAGTAACCTCCACCATGTTCACATTGCTGTCGAAGCTATGAACACCCTCGATCATATTCATGTTATTGTCTAAGCCTTCAGCAACTTCGACCATGTTCACCACGGATGGCTCAGCGTAGTGGCCTTCTGCCACTTGCAAAAGGTCCGAATCGATCTGCATCTGAGGCTTCGACTTATCCCCGAATTTGAGCCTTCCTTCTCTGATTGCATTTTGTACAAGATCCCTGAAAAGGAAACATTGAGATGTTTTATGACCCAAAAATTTATGGTATTTGCAAAAACCTCTCTTTTCTGCTGTTCTAAATGAGGTGTTTTAGCACCAGGTGGTACTATCATTTGGCCATCCTTAACTAACAGATCAAATATTTCGTCACACTTTGTGACGTCGAACGTATAAGTTCTTTTGGGGAACTTGTCGTTCTTTTTCGATTCGATTGGGTTTTTCCCATTCGACGGAGCCAGGACTTTGTAAGCTTACGATATACCCTATTCTAATTCCGCCAGATCGACCTCATGTTCATCGAAATTCAATGATTTGTCTTCGTCATCATCCTCACAAACTCCGACATAGGCTACCTTTCTTTTTTATTCTTGTTAGCCCTAGCTTTTTTGGCTTTTAGTCGTTCGACCTGTCTAACCCTATCAGCCAATTGGGCCATGTCTCTTAAGTATTGGGTATCTAATTTCTTTCTAATTGAGTAGTCGAGGCCACCCGCGGCCATTTCGACAAACTCATGTTCAGGCAACTGTGTAAAACACCTTGCTTTGAGCAACCTAAACCTATTCAAGTAGTCATCAATTGACTCTGAGAACTTTCTCTTGACGATAGCCAATTCCTTCAAACTTATCTTTGTTTGCCCCATGTAGAATTGTTCATGGAACAATCTCTCCAACTGGGTCCAGGTATGTACCGAATTTGTAGGTAGTGTGGTGAACCAAGTAAAAGTGTTTTTTGTGAGCGAACTTGGGAAATATTTCACTTTCAAATTTTCTTTATTTGCTATTTCGCCCGCTTCAATCAAATACCATGCCACGTGTTCGACAGTTGATTCACTAGTATCCCCTGAAAATTTCGTAAACTTGGGAACCTTCCATCTTGGGGGTAAATCTGCCTGCAAGATATATTCAGATAAAGGGGAAGTATAACTGGGCCTCTACAGGCTCACATTCATCCCATTTCGTACCATAATCCTTTCGACCATGGTTGCCAAATTATTTTCTGCTGGCATATCGTTACATCGCATTTGTTGTATAACATTATCACAAAAGGTCTCCTAAAGTTCTCTTTGATGATTTTTAGACCAGACTAAGCGTTCGTCAACCTACCGCTTCGATTGGGAGAGTGTGATAGAATATATATTTATTTGTTAAAGAATATTTGCATATAAATCACACATCGACTATCGCATATATATATATATATATGGGTTCAACTTACCATAAGAATAAGTCTTTTTAGCTTACTCCAAATCATAGCCTATTAAATTTAATTTAATTGAATAATTAATTAAGTAAAAATGTTAATTTAACCATTAGATTAGATTCAATTCAAAGATTATGATTTGGAATAAGTTAAAAAAACTTATTCTTGGAGTGTGTGTGTGTGTTTTCCCTCACTATAAATAACACATAATTTAATTTTAGTTCATATAAAAGATTTCTTTGAATAACGGTCATTCTAAAGTTTTTCCTCTACAATTTTGATCTTTATCGTCTATTTTCTCTAAAAGAAGCTGACGTGGAGGTATAGATGACTCTTTTTTTCTTTTAAATGGCTGAATAATGAATTGTCACGCTGGAATCTCTTTCATAAGATGATAAAATGACTTGAGTTTGTTTATCATTTTTAAAATTATGAGCTGAAATTTTGTTTTAGTACATTTTAATAAAAAATCCTAACATTGCTAAATATGTTTATTCTTGTTTGACTTGCCAGAAGTCCAAGATCGAGCATGAGAAGCCGTCAAGAATAATGCAACTATTGAGTATTGTTGAGTGGAAATGGGACAACATTTTTATGGACTTTATGACAGGTTTGCCAATGACAATGAAGGAAACTGATTCAATATTGGTTTTTGTTGATAGGCTAACTAAATTAGCTTATTTCATTCTGATAAAGATCAGTTATCCGTTGCAGAAGCTAGCAGAGATTTACATCAGTGAGATTATGAAGTTGCATGGTATTCCTTTGAGCATTGTATTAGATAGAGATTCGAGGTTCACATCAAGGTTTTAGCAGAGTTTGCAGGAAGCTTTGAGAACTAAGTTAAGATTGAGTTCTAATTATCATCCGCAGATAAACGGTCACACGTGGAGGACTATCCGATCCTTGGAAGATTTGCTGAGAGCTTATGTATTGGAACAAGGGCGTAGCTGGGATGGCTACTTGCCATCGATCAAGTTCACCTACAACAATAGTTTTTATTCTAGTATTGGAGTGATACCGTATGAGGCTTTGTATGGGGACATGTAAGACTTTTTTGTGTTGGTATGAATTAGGTGAAAGCGTCATGCTTAAACCGATATTATTCAGTAGACTACTGAAAAGATTAAGATGATTCAAGAGAAGTTGAAAGCTTCACAGAGTCGACAAAAGAGATATCATGATAAGCGGAGAAAGGAACTTGAGTTCCAAGAGGGAGATCATATGGTTTTTAGAGTTACTCTGGTAACTAGTGTTGGTCAAGCGTTGAAGTCTCGAAAGCTCACATCTTGTTTCATTAGTTTGTATCTTATCCTTCAAAGAATAAGAGAGGTGGCCTACATATTTGCATTACCACCGTATCTTTCGAATCTTCATGATGTCTTTCACGTGTCGTAACTTCGGAAGTATATTTCTGATCCGTCTTATGTGATCCAGTCAGATGATGGGCAAGGTAGAGAGAACTTGATTGGTGAGGCATCACTTTTACATATTGAGGATTATGAAGTGAAGTACTTGAGAAGCAAGGGGATTGCTTTGGTGAAGGTAGGGAGGGGAGGACCTTCTAGTGGAACTGTGCCGTGTAAGCTCGAGAGTCGGATGAGAGAGTCTTATCCAAAACTTTTTCCTTCAGGTAATTTTCGAGGGCGAAAATTCTTTAAATGGGGAGAGTTGTAATACCTCGATTTGAGTATATTTATTTTTAATTAAATTAAAATTAGTTTTTATTTGATTATTGTTGTATTTAATGTGTTTAGTGGTTTTGGGGATTTATTGGAGAATATAGAGGATTAATTAGAATTTTGGTTGTTTTAAATAATTAAAATAATAAAGAAAATAGGAAGTTGGAGAGTTTGAGTAGAAATTTAGAATAATGAATTAATGTGGTAAAGTGGTGAGAGATTAAGGAAATGTTGAGCCTAAGTGTAATAATTAAAAGATAAATTAGGTTAATATAAATAGTTGATATTAGGTTTTAGTTTGACATTACGCAAAATTTTGGAGGAAGAGCATTTGATGAGAAAAAAGGTAACGAGGGTTTAAGAGAGGAGAAGAACACCATAGTCATATAGATAGCTTATTTGCTGAAAATCTAAGGTAAAGGAGGGGGAGTACTACTTTAATAATGGGTGTCAAATGCATGAAGGGTAGTGAGGGACCCTTATCCTCCTCTAGGTTTTTCTTTCTTTCTATTGTTGATAATTGTGTATTATAAATATAAATTGGTGATGAATCTGTTAAGATTTATGATATCAATATGAATTTCGTGTATTGTGATTGTGCTAACTGTTGTTCATGATAATTTGCCATGAGTATGATTGTTGTTGTTGAAAGTGACGATTTTTGATTATATGAATGTAATTTTGAATCTATGAGTAATTGAAGAATTAAGAAGTTAATTGGTGTGAAATTAACATGTTCAATATGATATAATTATTGTGTGTCGAATTCTAAGCCTTTGACTTTTTACGGAATCGAAATCAGAGGTCTGAAAGGCCTCTAATGGTGAAATATTAGCAGAAAAACGTTGCAGACTAATTTGATTCGAATCATGGGGTTACAATGTGAAATTTGATTCGAATGATATCCTCCTGGTGGCCTTTGTCTGATTTGATTTGAATAACAGATTACACATGATTCAAATCATGAAGGCAGATTTTGTTCAAAATACTATTTTTATCATAACTTGAGTTTCGTGAATCTGTTTGAGGTGCGGTTTGAAATGTTGAAAACCTAACACATAACACTGTCTCATGGTTATTCCTGGAGATACTAAATGTGCATTTAAGGGCATGAATAAATTTGTTTCCTTAAAGTGAATATTATGTGACAGTTAATGATGATGAAAGAACTTTTAATTGTTTGGATCGATTGTATTGATGAATACCTTATGAGGAGTGATGTTAATGCTAATTCTAATGCTTGAGAATTGCATGTATAATTATGTAAAGTGTTATAATTAATTGCATAATTATTATAGGTGAATTATTGTTGTACATAATGTTGATATGTGATGTATAATTGGTACATGTGAGTGTATTAATATGTTGTTGTTGTTGTTGTGTGTATAAAAAAATTATGAAATTGTGAGTCATAATTAAGCATGGATTTATGGTGTTGCATTGGTGGCCTTATTTGGCAAATTGTTGCCTTTGTCATGCATCCTGGTGTACGGACTTCGGTTCGGTGGTGAGCTTTGGTCCAGTGGTGGGATCAGGAGCGAGTAAGCGAGTCCCGTATAATGGGAACATTGAAGCGTTGTTAATTCAATGGTGAGTAATCAGTAAAGATTTTGGTGTGCTTTGGTTCACTGATGGAATTAGGAGTGAGTAGTTGAAGTCCGTAAATGGGGATTCAGTGAAGTGTTACTATTTCTATGGTGATGATCAATATTGATTTTGATGTGCTCTGGTCTAGTGATGTAATCGGGAGTGAGTTGGGCAAAATCAGTAGCAAACCTCTGATGTCCAAATGAGTCGATACCATATTTGCATATAAAGTTGAGGTGTTGTCACATTGCACTTATACATGCATTGTTATTAATTGTTATTAGTGTTACGATAAATGATCTATGTGGTTTATGAATTAATGGTGCATGGGTGATTGATGAATACATAATGATGTTGTGTAGTAGTTATATATTGCTTATTATTGTACGTGTTACTACCCTTGTTATGTTTTGCAACGTTAATTATTTGAGCTTATTCTCACCTATTTTTGTTTGTTGTTGGGTATGTGCTCCTTTGGGATATAGACGGCTAGGTGCAATAGTAGATGCTTGATACTAGAGGATTGCAATGTGCCAATTTGGTTATTTATCATTTGGGTCTTAGTGGAATCACTCTGATATGTAACACTGGGAAACAGGTTATTCTATGTTTTTTTGTTGCGTGTCTTATTTCTTTTGAGGATTGTTGAAGCACTTTCTCATTTATTTTTGTTGAGATTTATATGTTAAACTTATTGATTTTCCGGTGCTTATTTTTTAAAGTTTTAATTGTGGTTCTTTTATGTTGTTGAAATAAACGAGACTAAGAGACATTTAGATTAAATCGTGTGTTTTGAAAATCACTACGGAGACATTATTATATATAGATAGATTACAACTAATTACATGATATAGTCGGTGTAGGACTATTCTATATACAAATATTCTTAACACTATATATATTTACATTTATCAACATTCCCCTTCAAGCTTGAGCATATAAGTCAAATGCACCAAGCTTGTTACATATATAGCTAGTTATGGGGCTTCGTATGGATTTTGTGAACACATCTGCCAATTGATCATTAGAGTTGACAAAGATTGTATTGTGACGATGTCACCGGACTCGATCTTCTATATGACAAAGTGACAGTCTATCTCAATATGTTTGGTTCTCTCATGGAAGACTGGATTTGAAGCAATGTGCAATACAGCTTGATTATCACAAATAAGTGTAATTGGTTTTGCTTCTTCAATTTGAAGTTCCTTGAGCAACTGTTTTAACCAAATAAGTTCACATGTTGTCATTGCCATAGCCCTATACTCTGCCCCGACGCTTGATCCTGCAACTACACTTTGCTTCTTAATTTTCATAAATATAAGGTTTTCTCCAATAAGTACACAATACCCAGAGGTGGATCATCTGTTAATGAGTGACCCTGCCCAATCAGCATCAGAGTATCCAACTATCTGGGTATGTCCTTTATCCTCATGCACAAAACCTTTTCCTATAGCACATTTGATGTATCTCAAAATCCGGATAACAGCATCCATGTGTTTCTGACAAGGGGAATTTAAGAAATGGCTTACCACACTGACTATAAAAGAAATGTCCGGACGAGTGACTATGAGATAATTCAACTATTTAACCAATCTCCTATACCTTCTTGAGTCAGATAGAGGCTCCCCCTGATTGGGTAGTAGTTCGACACTTGGATCCATAGAAGTATCGACTGATTTTGCATTTAACAAACTTGTTTCGTCCAAAATATCCATAGCATATTTACGCTGAGAAATCACCAAACCATCTTTTTATTGGGTTACTTCAATACCCAAGAAATAACGGAGCTTACTAAGATCTTTTGTCTAAAATTGTTTCGAGAGATGTTGTTTCAACTGGAGTATTCTCTGCTAATCACTACCAGTTATGACAATGTCATCTACATACAGAATAAGATAAATACACCCTTGGAGTGAGTGAAGATAAAAAACAGAATGGTCAGCTTCACTACGGACCATACCAAACTGTTGTACTACAATGCTGAATTTGCCAAACCAAGCTCTCGGAGATTGCTTAAGACCATAAAGAGACATGTGTAGCTTACAAACCATATTCGATGACTCCCCCTGAGCAACAAACCCGGGTGGTTGCTCCATATATACTTCCTCTTCAAGATCACCATGTAAGAATGCATTTTTAATGTCAAGTTAATGAAGAGGCCAATGTCAAATGGCAGCAATTTCTAGAAGAAGTCTAACAGATGCCATATTGGCTACAGGCGAAAAGGTATCACTATAATCTAACCCAAAAATCTGAGTGTATCCTTTGGCTACTAAGCGAGCTTTAAATAAATCAATCTTACCATCTGGACCAACTTTCACTGTATAAAGCCAATGACAACCTACTAAAGATTTCCCATGGGGTAGAGAAACCAGTTTCGAAGTACCACTGCTTTGAAGAGCACACATTTCATCAATCATTGCTTGCCTTAACTCAGGGTGAGATAATGTTTCACCTGGAGTTTTAGGAATAGAAACAGAAGACAAAGAAGACAAACAAGTATACTGCAAAGGGGAAAGACGATGATAACATAAATCAATATAATATGGAAAAGGATTTCATGTTTGATGTATACCTTTTTGAAGTGCAATCGGAAGATCAGACTTAGGTTGCAGGATCGGATCCGTTGATAGTGAGAGCGTCGAAGAAGATTCTGTATTGACCTTAGGGACAGGTACAACTTCAGGGACAGGTACGATAGATGTTGGGTGATGACGGTTATATGTTTGAAGTGGATGAGGAGTGAGGGGTCAATTGTAAGGGTATCTAGTGGGTCAGTTTCCCTGGAATGATAGGGGATAATGATAGATGGGACTTCCGAAAGAGGTGTAAGAATACTTTCTTGTAGAGGTTCTGTAGTTACTTGACTGGACTCGGAATATGGAACAGACTTGAAGAAGGTAACATCAGCGGATACGAGGTATCGTTGAAAAGTATGTGAGTAGCAACGATAACCCTTTTAGGATCGATGATAGCCAAGAAATACATACTTTAGTGATCGAGATGATAGTTTATCAAGACCATGGGAGAGATTGTGTACGAAACACGTAGACCTGATGAATCGATTAGGAATTGGAGGGAATGGAGAGTTTGGAAATAGGGTTGAATGAGGGATTTTATTATTAAGGACATATTCATGCGATTTATGAGGTAACATGTCGTGAGCACCGCATCTCCCAAAAACCAGAGAGGAACATTACCATGGAGAAGTAGGGTCCGAGTGGTTTCTACGAGGTGCCAATTTTTGCATTCGGTTACCCCGTTTTGTTGGGGGTGTATGAGGGCAATATGTTTGGTGCAAAATACCATTGGATGACATAAAGGTTTGAAATTGTTGGGATAAATATTCATGTGCATTATCACTTCTTAAGGTACAAATAGACAAACCAAATTGGGTTATTATTTCTCGATAAAATTGTTCAAAAATGGAAAACAATTCAAACATGTCCTTCATTAAAAATAGCCATTTGCAACGAGAAAAATCATCAATAAAAGTTACAAAATGCCTAGACTCAAAAATAGACACGGTACGCGAGGGACCCCAAACATCGGAGTGAACTAAAGCAAAAGGGGACGCAACCTGTTTATTGACTCGATCGTGAAAGTGACTATGAGTATGTTTCCCTAACTGAGAAGAATCACAATGTAAAGTGGATAGTTTAGATAAACTGGGAACTGACTTTTGTAGCTTGGGAAGACCTGGATGACCTAACTGCGCATGTATACTGAGTGGAGAATCTGTGGTGGAGCATGTGTTTGATGACGCAGAGAAGTAGTAGAGGCCTTGAGACTTACATCCGACACTAATCGTCTGTCCTGAACTCCGATCCTGCAGAGTAACATTACTATTAGTAAAGGTGATAGAATAATTAGGGGAACGAGTTAAGCAACTAACTGACAGTAAATTAAATGGGCAATTAGGTACATATAGAACATAAGTAACAGAGAGAGATGGTAAAATTTGAACAGTTTTGAGAACCATTTTCGGCAGTTATAATGGGTAAGAAACTAGAGGTAGAGATGGAAGAAAAAAGACCTTTATTACCAATAACATGATCAGACGCACCAAAATCAAGGACCCAAGGACCAAAAATAGATGATTGAGATAAGCAAACAAATGAATTACCAATGTGCGCAACCGAAGTCGTGGAACCATAGATCTGATTAGTCTGACACCACCTGAGAAAATCCTCGTAGCTTGGCGTAGTGTTCTGAATAGAAGGTTAAGTCTGCATAGTGTTTGGGTTATCACTTTGAGCTGCATTTACCTGGTGCGAGGGTTTGCCATGTATCTTCCAACAATGATTGATAGTATACTTAAGTCGGTTACAATGGTCACACTTGGGATGAGGTTTGGAGTTGGATGACCCTCCTCAAGAGCGATTCTGATTGTTGTAAAGAGATGCGAGAGCAGAAGTGTCACCTGGTGTTGGAACAATAATAGATGTAGGGGAAACCGGACCAAACACATGAGGTGTAGCCAAGCACAACAGTTATTCACTAACTGCATCATAGTTAGGAACAATAGCACCTGATAAAATCTGGTTACGAGTGGAGTCGAGTTTGGATGGTAGTCTTTTAAGTGCCATGACCATGAAAAATTTACTCTGTTATTCTGCATGATTGTTGCATCTTTTGCGTATGGCATGAGGGTTGCGTAACTTGCTTTCAAGGCATCAAGCTTACTCATATAGGTTTGCATATCCATATTCTCTAACTTCAGTGTGTCGAGTTTGAGGATGACCCTGTAAAGACAATGAACGTTGTTAGAGAAGACTTTCTTGGCCTTTTCCCAAACCTCATAGCAAGTGGAGAAGGTTTGATACTACGCTTGGAGGTTAGGTGCTATGGAGAACCATAACACGGTAAGTAGAGAGGCATCGGTTTTCTTCTATTTAGCGAGTTTGACAATGACAACATTAGTCAATTGTGTGGTTAGGTGATCTTCATATCCCTGGCCATGAAACCACATGTTGACAACACGAGCCTATATGTTATAGTTGACTGATCCAGTTAGTTTTTCACATGGGATAAGTGGAACTTTAGTAAACGAGACAGAATCAGCGTCTCCCATGGCTTAATGACACAAAAAAACAAAGTGAAATCGGGGTTGTTAGCACTGGAACACCGTTTTCCGTGAGTTGGAACGTAAAACAGAGGTCGGATCTGGCGGCAGGGTGGTTACCGGAAAATTTTGAAAAGTGAGAGGCAAACCAGAGTAACAACACGGTTTGCAAAAAAACAAATCTCACAGGAAGACAGTGGGTCAACCGGGTAAAGTACGACGAAGAAAGAATTGTCTCTTAGCAGTCTCTAGATACCATGTTAAAATAAGCGAGACTAAGAGACATTTAGATTAAACTGTGTGTTTTAAAAAGCACTACCGAGACATTATTAAATATAGATAGATTACAACTAATTACATGATATAGTCGATGTATGACTATTCTATATACAAATATTCTTAACAGAGGAAGAGCATGACACTCTATTTGTTGAGTTATGTCGAATTATTTAATTAAATTTTGAGTCATAGAAATATGGTGTTACACGCCGCTCCTACTTAGCAGAGGGTTGTCACGTCGGGAGGGATACCACCACTCCAGGGTGCTTTTGATTTCAAAGTGGAACTAAAATAATCATTCAAAATAACATGAATCTAATATAGAGAGAGTATGAGACTCTTTATTAGTCAGTTATGCCTTTCTTCTATTTAATTAATTACAGTGCAATTTCCCTAAATAGGCATTATTACTACTTCTATATAGGAGTGTACATGGGTTAGTTTGGGTTGAATTTAATCAATATCATGACCTAATTCATTCAGGATACAGTGGTTTGAGAGAGGTAAAATAACCACTGTTGCGGTGAGAATCAGATATCAAGCTATTAATTAACTTGAATCACAAAACTTTAAAATTCACCACCGAGCTTTGATTTATCCAAAGGAAGGGGTAAAGATCGAAGAAAACCCTAATTGTGCTATGTGAAGACACAACTAAGAGATCTAAGGTTCGGGGGTTGGTTATACCTAGGGAAGGTGTTAGCATCCTAGATATCTGTAGTACTCTACAGGAACCTCTTGTTAGTATTTGTGTTATGTTATAGTTTGCTTGCTAAGGGAAACTGCTAAGGTAATAGGTAAGGTAAAGACCTATGGTAATGACCAAGGTGATAAAGGTAAAGACCTAGGGGTATATACATAAGTATGCTCGCCAAGACATCGCATCTCGTGCCTACGTATCTTGACTCAAAGAATCAGAGCATTCGTAGTTCACCTAACTAAGGATGAGGAACTCTTGATAATGATAAAGGTTCCAAGAGGTAATGAGTATTCATGATCATGATACTCACATAGAGTTAAAAAACTCTCTAAGTCTAAGTTGAAAAACTAACCTAAAGATGACTTTCATCAAAGTCACAGGGGAAAGTGAGTACACATCATAATGGTACCCACATGGAGTTCAAAAACTCCAAACCTAACTCTAAGTTATAAAGCAAAATGGCTCCAATATGGCCAAGGGAGATGATCCTAATAAGGTCATGGAAGTGAAAAGGGAAAGGTCTAAACCAACAAAAGCATGACTTATAAGTCAACAGGGAATCCTTTCCTTTGGACTATGGCATAGGTTAAATAAGAAAAATACTTGTATTTATTTTGAAATGAATTTGAAGTCCATTAAAAGTGTTAGTGGAAAATTATGTGCATATTAAGTGTAATTATTTATTTGAACTAACTATAATTAATAAAATTAATAACAACTATAAAATAGCTAAAGTAGTAATGTAATCCTTTACTGTAAAAGGAGAGGATTTATTGATTTTTAAAATTAAAAAAAAATACTTTTTAGATATTTTAATGACAACTAAATATAACGATTATGCAAATAGAAATGGAAAGTTGATTAAATTGACACATCCGAAACTATCAAAAAGATAAATGAAATAAGTATACCAAAATAGAATTAAACAAAATAGCAATTAGTATAATTAAAACTAAACAAAAATAGAACAAATCTTCTAAACAAAACAAACTATTAACAATATGAAAAAGTTGAAATAATATTTACTTACGTATATGAAGCAAAACCGATAAGAAAACGGTACATGTGTAAAAAATAAAAAATGAAATTAAATACTAAAAGCACACTAGCAGATCTCTTAATCTATATGAACTTACTAAAAGTGAAATGTAACATTTATATAAAAATAACTAAAAAAATAAACAATATAATATTGATAATAGTAAAACTAAAAGAAAAGAAAATATAAGGTGGAAATGCCACCTCTTTTGACCAGCTGACACACACCACCAAATATTGCATTAGAAAGAAAGAAAAGAGAAAAAGTCATGCTACTAAGTAAAGATAAATAAACCTTTCCTTTCATCTCTCTAATATGTTTTTCTGGAAAAGGTTAACAGAAAGACACTTCATCATACCCTCCCTTATTCTTACTACCTCAAACAAACAAAATAACTCAGCCACAAATAAACAAAATAAACACTAGTTCAACCCACAATATCGACAAAGTAGGAGAGTGTGTTCAAAAGAGGTTAGAGGAAAATCAGTTACCAATGATGACAACGGACTTACGGTGGCTATTGGCGTGGTTGTGAGGATCAACGATGGTGGTGCGGTTCGTGTGGTATAGGGAGAACGGTGAGGAACTTCGCACGTGCTGCAGCAAGTTGTGTTAATGTTATGCTGTGATGAAGGTTGCTACACAAGGGAGATCATGACCGAGCTAGACAAGGGAGAAGCTCGCGTCATCTCTCAGTTGATATTTAAGTGTTCTTTTCTTCTATTTTTTTAAGAGAAATGGAGGTGTTTGAAAGATGAAGAGAAGAAAAGTTTTGGTGAAGTAGGGTGATGTAATGAAAGAAGAGTGGTCTTGTCCTTCTCATTTATTGTTTAATATTCTACTGCTTTTATTCCAAGATGAGAAAATAAATATAAAAAATAAAGTTGTATTGCCTATAGTGTATGTGCATGTCAGCTTTTTCACCAATGAAGTTATTACATAAAGTTACTTTTTGAAACTTAATTAAGAAGTGTTACTCAAAATTGATAAAAACAAAAATTAAATAATATTTTAAAAGGAAAATTGCAAAAATAGAATAGACTACTCAAATAAACTAAAATAAAAAAATCTGGTTAAAATAAGAATGATTACTAATTAAAAAATTAAAAAAAAAAGGGTAAAAAATGAATAATCGGATTGGTACCAAAATGCTCGAAAGAATAAAACGAATACATCAAAATGATCAGCGTGAAATATACATATTGGAAAAATACAGCATTTGGTCAAATTTTGAAGTAAAATTTCTCCGATTAACTGGCTTAAACTGTCCAAAAATGCGATCGAAAAGTAGTCGAAAAATATAAATGAGCACGTCAAGTTAAACTATGCGAAACGTAGATTAACATCACCAACTTCTACAGGCCCAACTTTAAAATTCTCTGTCCACTGATTTTACACACAATTGACTTTTAGTTTGACCGATTCAGCTGTAAATCCAACAAATTTATTCTAACTGATAAATTGGGATATTATGCAAGATGATTGACCTAGAATGATATGCAAAAGATCAACGAATCTAAGGGTAAAATTCGGGGTATGACAGTTGCCCCTATTTAAATATCTTCACCGGATGACATGAGTGATGATATTTCTTGTGAAATCACGGTGAAAGATATTTAAATATAGATAACCGAAAATTTTGCCCTAAGATGCAATGATATGTTATGTTATGGACAAACTAATCTATAATGCTGACATGCTATGAACTCTAGAATGTTGACAATGATGGAATGCTAAATGCAACATGCAGACGACAACGAAGGCAAATAGGGATAGAGTCGATACAATGAGTAAACACTCACTGGGGATGACAACAACACTGGGGGAGCTGAAACAAAACTGGGGGAATCTAAAGTGATTGAGCAACTGGTTCAAATGTGGCCGATTGACACTTTAAAAAGGAAAGATCTGAACTGAAGGTAAAAATTCAGACAGGTGATCTCCACTGAGGAAAGATCCAGGGAGATATACAGCATGTTCGGAGAGGATCGGACGACTCTAGAACAACAAAAAGGGTAGACAAACTCTCTACTGGGGATCAAACCAGAAATAAGTATGATTTCCATTGGGGATCAACTTTAACCAAATGGATAGACATCCAACAAACAGATTTCCTGGGGATTTCTTATATTGAAGAGTTCAAACGGGATCTTCAAGAAATACCAGAAAAGACAGAGACAAACACAAACTCTACATGCGCCAAATGGTGGTAACCACATGGGGCTTCAAGGGATATTGGTAATGACCAATCTTCTGGTGAAGATAAAAATATAAAATGCCAATAATGACTGGACTTAAAAAAACACGCCAGTAATCACTGGACTTAGGGTACCGGTAATGGTCAGACTCTCAACAAATTCCAGTAATCACTGGACTCTACAATACCGATAATGATCAGTCTTTGAAATAATGCCAATAAACACTGGACTTAAGGTACCAATAATGTTTGGTCTGAAACAATTCCAGTAATCACCAGACTTTGCAATATCAATAATGATTGATTTTTGAAGTGATACCAGTAAACACTGGACTTGGAGTACCAATAAAGATTGGATAAAAAACGCGCTAGTAATCACTGGACTTATACAACACCAATAATGATTAGTCATCATGTTCAAATGTGACTGGATGATATTCTAGAACCAAAAGATCCTCAATGAAGGTTGAACCGAAAAGAAGGTCTCCACTGGGGAATATCCAAAGCAGTGGATCAACAAGTTCAAGTAAGACTGGTTGACACTCTGAAAAGAATAAAGTAACCTCTTTGGAAGTAGAACCAAAAATGGGCTCCAACAGAGGTATCTAGAATGATTGATCCTCAGGTTCAAATATGACCGAATAACATTCTAGAACAAAAAGATCCTCAATGTAGAATCGGAAGTACGGTCTCCATTGGGGAAAGAAAAGCTTCACAAACGAGTGGCATTGTTAAAGGGTTGACAGGAAGATACATAAACTTGAAAGTCACCACTAAAGGGTTTATGGTAGGGTAGCAAATCACCAGACATTATCATCGTCCAAAGGTTGACGGATACGATCCAATTCAAAAAATATTCACTAAAGAGTGGCATCATCAAAGGATTGATGGAGCAAAAATTGGAATCGTCAAAGTGTTGACGGAAATAACAATTTCACTAAAGAGACACCTCGTCAAAGAATTGACGAAAAGAAAACTTCACTAAAGAGTGACATTGTCAAAGGGTTGACACAGAGAACAAATCACCAAACATCATCATTGTCAAGGGGTTAACGACAATGGAACAATTCACTAATGAGTGACGTCATCAAAAGGTTGATGGTAAGGTAACCACTATCAACGTCAAAAGGTTGACGGGAGGATAATTGAAATAAAGAGCCACATCATCAAAGGATTGATGGAAAGAAAGCTGACATCGTCAAAAGGCGTGACGGGTGTGAAAACCAATTCACTAAAGACTGACATCGTCAAAGGGTTAATAAAAGTATACATAAACTTAAGAGTCACGACTAAAGAGTTGATGGTAAGGCAAAAAATCACCAAACATTATCATCATCAAAAGGTAGACGGATACGATCCAATTCAGGAAATACTCACTAAAGAGTGGCATCATCAAAGGATTAATGGCAACGAAATAATTCACTAAAGAGTAACATCATCAAGGGGTTGACGGAGCGAACAATTCACTAAAGAGTGACATCGTCAAAAGGTTAACAAAAATATACATAAACTTAAGAGTCACGACTAAAGATTTGATGGTAAGGTAGCAAATCACCAAACATTATCATCGTCAAAAGGTTGACGGATGCGATCCAATTCAGGAAATATTCACTAAAGAGTGGCATCATCAAAGGATTAATGGCAACGAAATAATTCACTAAAGAGTGACATCATCAAGGGGTTGACGGAGCGAACAATTCACTAAAGAGTGACATCGTCAAAGGGTTGACGGAAAGGCAAACCAATTCACTAAAGAGTGACATCATCAAAGGATTGACGGAGAGAAGACCTCAAGTAAGAAACTCATCAAGAGGTTGATGGAACAAAAATTGACATCTTCAAATTGTTGACGGAATGAAGAAACACTTCACTAAAGAGTGACATCGTCAAAGAGTTGACAGAAATAAAACACTTCACTAAAGAGTGACATCGTCAAAGGGTTGACGGGAAGACACCATTGACCAAACAGGCACCATTGTCAAAGGATTGACAGATACGGTCCATATTCGAAAATATTCACTAAAGAGTGGCATCATCAAAGGATTGATGGAGCGAAAATTGACATTGTCAAAGTGTTGACGGAAAGGAACCATTCACCAAAGAGGTACCTCGTCAAAGAATTGACGGAAAGAAAAACCATGATCGTAGGAACACTGCATCAAAAGGTTGACGAAAAGACAAATTAATTCACTAAAGAGTGACATCATCAAAGGGTTGATGGAAATTACTGATCGGGAGTAACAACAATCGTGACTACAAAAGGTTGAATAACACAAGGACGAATAAGCTTCTCAGAGGAGATTGTCATTTATCACCATAGAAAACAAACTTCTCAAAGTGATTGCCACTTGTTACACAAAAATAATTTAGGTAAACGCCAAAGACATATAAGCTTCTCGGAAGAGATCGCCACTTATCGTCGCAAAATACCAATGACAAAACAAGCTTCTCATGGAGACTGCCACTTGTTGTTTGAGTGAATTCCAAGGAGATGTTGTTATGACAACACTACTGGTGAAAAGGTTTTGTCTTCAATGAGGATCTGTAGAAGATTTTCCTGTGAGACATAGTGCAAAATAAATGCACATTCAAATTGGGCTCAAAAGTAACACTTGCCTGGGACCAAAGTTCAATCTAGGAATAATCTAGAAAGAAACGGTCGAAAAAGACTCTAACCATTGAGGAACAAACCTAAATGGGGATTTATCTTATCCAAGCATGGAAAAGATAACTAAACCAACCATCATCCACGAGGATTGAACTATGTGGGGAATTCTAGAAAGGATGGGCACTTTATGCCCAAAGGTGACGACCCTATTGGAAAGAATAGACAAACCCTGTCACTTGGGGAATAAACGCGAAAGTGAACAAAATAGGTAAACACCAGGATGGTAGCAGAAATGCTAAGATGCCATGCATATGTATGAATGCATGTATGCCATGTTTATACTTATGCTTATGCTGACAGAACAGACAAAGGAAAGCAAAACTGGAGATGAAATAAACATCTCAACAAGGATACCCAGCCAACCTCATCAGATTGGACCATCACTAGGGATGAACAGGCAGAACCAACAGCTCTACTTCAAGGTTACAACTTTTTATGGGGAAAAGAATATTCCATTCGGAGGCACAACATCATGACTTCACTAGGATTGCCATCATGAGATTGATTACTTTGTTGGAAGAGAAAGATCCATGGAGAACTACCAAGATCAACTGAAGTAACAACTTACTGGGGGCTGGCAAAGGATATCACAAGAACTAAGTAATTCTGCACTCTAACTTACATAATGATCATCTTCAAGTCTTATCTGCCCCAGATCACACGGTCTGTTGGAAGAAGATACCAAGAGGATTTTACAGAAGAATTGGTATACAAGACGCTTTAATATATTCAAACTCTTGGAGAGATTCATAAATCTCGACGCAACTACCCCAATTTAAATGTATTTGCAGAACAAAGTCCTCGAACTTGTCCCTCAGACTGTGGGAGTAACAAACTGGGGAACAAACTTGCCCCTGCAGACTGGTTTCCAGAGTCATTGCCTTGGAAGGGAGTTGGGAAACAACTTGCCATAAAATGACCTCAAGACGGATTACCCTAATATTCTGAACTTGAAAAGGTTCTGCCCCTGATTCAATAGCTCTTGGAATGGTTGATTAACAAATCCTCCAAATCGGTTACCCCAGACTAAGCTTCCTGTACCAAGTCAAATTCCCTAGTTGGCTGCATTTGTTGGGATTCCTTTGGTATTGAATTGTCTTGCAAACAATATTGCTCATTTAAAATTGGCAATTTCAATGCAACATTCATGCAAACTTTTGAAAATAAAGCTTATTGATGAAAGACATGGTGAAGTGATTTAATAATAAAAAACAAAGTGGATCTAGTCATTTACGGAATAATAGATGAGGTGATTAACACAAACAAATATCAAAGATCATTAGGATCCAGGTTATCCAACCTTGGTGTAGTATGCTTTCAAAACAACCTTACCATAATTAGGTCTTTTAAGGGTTGTAACGTGGCTTAGTTCATGGCTCATGAAACAAAGGATAAAGGCTCAAAGTTTGTTTGTCCCCACCCAATCTTCGTGATGAACTTCAATCCTACGCTTAGTTAACTCAGGCTATACATTCAAATTCCTACAGGCTAGGAATTGAATCGATGTCAGCTGGTGATGGTTTAGACACCTAGGGCAGTCATTACTCCCTTACAACATTCAGTTGTTTTTTTCGTTGAGGACTTTAAGAGTGAAAGCTTTAAGTTCATCCTCTTTTTGGTTGTCATACAAGCCCTTTTGTATAAGACAAGGTCATGAGCTTCCCATCTTTCTTAGCTTTTGCCTTGAAAAGGACTCAACTCATTCTTCGAGTAAGGATTTCTTAACGATCCTTTTTTATTTATCGCTTTGGGAACAACTTGTACAACATTTTTCATTTAATTTAAGAGAGTTGACAGGTTTCTTGCCTGAAGCTCATTCAAATGTTTACCCAAGTTAAACTGAGAACTACCCTGCCCCATGGTTGAGATTACGGGTTTTTTGTAAGGAAAGAAAACTCATACTTCTAAGCTCGAAAGGGTTAGCAAGGGATTATATTCCTTATTTCTCCAGTGTTTAGGAATTGAAACAATGCCTTACCTCATCTACAAGGTTTAATTGGCAGCATACCACAACACTTAAGGATATAATGTTTTTATCATCCTCCCCAATCTTTGCTTAAACAACAGTTTGATGTGGATAAGTGGATGGAAAAAAGATAAATATTTTTTGCTTTTATGAAAATAAAAGTAAATGAGTAGATACGAATGGATTGACCCAAAAAATGCATAAATATTTCATTAATCTTACCAATTTGAAAAACAACAACTTATTAGCAAATACAAATTCAAACTTGCAAAGAAAATAAAACAAGAATGCTGAAACAGCCAAAAGATTGCCAGCTTCAAGGAACTGGGCTTTCCTTTCTTGATTTGCTAAACTGAGATAATCATCTTCAAAGTTGATTGTCGAGATCCATCTGAGAATCATCTTCACCTCTATTCTCGACAATTTCTTCCATCTTAGATTCTGATGAACCCGCCTGATTAGGTGAAGGTTTGCTGATTTAAATGTCTTGAGGTGTGAATGATATCATCTCGGAGTCAAGCAGAGTCTGCACCTTGCTCCTGAGCACCTTATAGTCTTCAGTTGAGTGCCCATATGCCCCAGCATGGTAGTCACGTCGGGCGTCGGCGTCAAAGCCTGGTGGGTATGGAGGAATCACAGGATTTATCTCCTTCGGCATTATTAATCCACCTTTGATCAAATTTGGCAAGAACTGACTCTATGACATTTGCAACGGAGTGAAATGCTTTTCTAGCTTCCTCTGCCTTTGTCGGGCGTGCTGACACGGATGACGGCGGTAGGACAGTTGATACTGAGGAGGTCCTCGATTTGGAGAAGAATATTGTCCCTGAGGAGAGAATGGTGTCTAACACTGAGACCTAAAAGATTGCTGACTCTGAGCACTTGAGTTGCATGAATGCTGAGGTATTGGAGATTCCCAAGCGGAATTACTTTCTTTCTCCCATTCTTCTTGAGAACTGACAATTGATTCACTCCCACCAGCTGGGATGTTCGAGGTACCTTAAATTTTTCCACTCTTGAGACCGCTCTCGATGCGCTCGCCAGCTATTACCAAGTCAGAGAAGTTTGATGTCACAATGCTAAACAACTTTTCTGAGTACGGACCTTGCAAAGTATCCACAAACCAGTCAACCAATTCCTTATCCAAGAGTGGTGGTTGAACGCGAGTGACTACTTCTCTCCATCTTTGAGCATACCTTCTGAAGGATTCATTGTCCTCTTGAGATAAGACCAGCTAATGCAGGCAGCTGGGAGCCAAGTCAAGATTGTAACTGTATTGCTTCATAAAGGCATTAGCCAGGTCTGACCATAATTGGATGTGATTGCTCTCTAGCTACATGTACCAATTCAGTGATGCCCCACTTATATTGTCTTGGAAACAGTGTATCATGAGCTTGTCATTACGGATATGTGAGGTTATTCTTTGGCAAAACATCACCAAATGCTACTTCGGATAGCTATCCCCACTGTACTTCTCAAATTTCGGCATTTTGAACTTTGGAGGCATCACAAGGTCGGGTACCAAACACATGTTCAAAGCATTCAAATTAGCAGCGTCACGACCCTTAATGACAACAAGTTTTTCTTCCAAGGCATGACATTTTTCCATAATCTCAGTGTATCGTGGGTCCTTGGTTTCCATCACAGGGACTACCCCTTGGGAACCTGGATCAGAGAATGCGAAGCTACGGTATTCCACAACATCAACAAAAGAGGAATATCCTTCTTAGACAATGGCACGTTCTTATATGACGTGGTTATCAACAGGAATATGCACAGGTTGAGCTTGGGTAACATTGTTCACAGAAGTCCTCTAGATATTGTCGTCTCTCTTTGCCAAAGCTGTCATAGTTTCCGCAATCCGATTTAACTGATCTTTCAACAAGTCAAAGTCCGCTCTGGTCACAAACTGGCTCTGCTCTCCTGAGTTCATGATCCTTTAAAAGCTACCTCAAGTCCAATGCTGGCTTTGGGAAGTCAACTGCTGGGTTATAGAAGAGGGTGGATGAGACTCAAAGCTGAGAAATGCAAATGTGACGACATGCGCATGCAATGCAAATGCGAGCCAAATGGTTTCAAGGAACTCAGAAGCAAGTTGCAATCATTTTTTAGAAAAACTGGAAAGTTTCGCTTTAAAAATCCATGATCTCTATTAATTTTTGCAAAGGAAAGAACAACTGACTTCCTTGAATACAAAGGGCTACTCATGAATGCATGAATTTATGGATGCACAAACACACATATATAAGTATTCACATATACACATGTATACATGCAACAAGCAACGAGGGCTTGGGTTTGGAGATCACGAGCGTGAAGCCATGGTCTACCCATCCCAAGAGGTATGTACTATGGGTTCTTGATCTGCAGAACAGGATTCTAAGAAGTTCCCAGAGTCATCGATAAATCTTTCGGATATTATCGGCCTACACGACTACTCGTGCGGGTTAATAATATTCTCAAGATAAACTCATCTGAATGTAGTATCACATGACAACCATCACAGGTCTACACCTGGATAATCACTGCACTACGTCCTTAAAAGGCCAAGTGGGGTAAAGGGTAACTAAAGGTCCTCAGTATCACGGACTCCCAGGTCAGAAAGAGTGACATCAATATGACTACTCACATCAGACATTAATAATCCCAAAGGGGCCTCCACTGAGCGTGGTCATCATATGCCAAACATGTTAGGACTACTCCCAACAGCCGACTATTAATTACACCATAATCCTATCATATGTGTGCTCTCAAGTCTGGGTTAAGACTTATCTCACCACTTAAATGTAACAACCCTGCCAAACAGAAAAACCCAAGCAGATATATAGATAGACAGACATGAATATGTACAGATATACAAGTAAACAAGCATATAACAAACACAAACTCAAACAAGGTGGGCTTAACCCTAAAAAACATTCTCCCTCCCCAGTGAAGTCGCCAGTTCTATTGCGGTGAGAATCAGATATCAAGCTATTAATTAACTTAAATCACAAAACTTTGAAATTCACCACCGAGCTTTGATTTATCCAAAGGAAATGGTAAAGATCGAAGAAAACCCTAATCGTGCTATGTAAAGACACAACTAAGAGATCTAAGGTTCGGGGGTTGGTTATACCTAGGGAAGGTGTTAGCATCCTAGATATCTGTCGTACTCTACAGGAACCTCTTGTTAGTATTTGTGTTATGTTATAGTTTGCTTGCTAAGGGAAACTGCTAAGGCAAGAGGTAAGGTAAAGACCTATGGTAATGACCAAGGTACTAAAGGTAAAGACCTAGGGGTATATACACTAAGTATGCTCGCCAAGACATCGCATCTCGTGCCTACGTATCTTGACTCAAAGAATCAGAGCATTCGTAGTTCACCTAACTAAGGATGAGGAACTCTTGATAATGACCAAGGTTCCAAGAGGGAATGAGTATTCATGATCATGATACCCACATAGAGTTAAAAAACTCTCTAAGTCTAAGTTGAAAAACTAACCTAAAGATGACTTTCATCAAAGTCACAGGGGAAAGTAAGTACACATCATAATGGTACCCACATGGAGTTTAAAAACTCCAAACCTAACTCTAAGTTATAAAGCAAAATGACTCTAATATGGCCAAGGGAGATGATCCTAATAAGGTTATGGAAGTGAAAAGGGAAAAGGTCTAAACCAACAAAAGTATGACTTATAAGTCAACAGGGAATCCTTTCCTTTGGACTCTGGCATAGGTTAAAAAAGAAAAAGACTTGTATTTATTTTGAAATGAATTTGAAGTTCATTAAAAGTGTTAGTGGAATATTATGTGAATACTTAGTGTAATTATTTGTTTGAACTAACTACAATTAATAAAATTAATAACAACTATAAAATAGCTAAAGTAGTAATGTAATCCTTTTGTAAAAGGAGAGGATTTATTGATTTTTTAAATAAAAAAAATAGTTTTTAGATATTTTAATGACAACAAAATATAATGATTATGCAAATAGAAATGGAAAGTTGATTAAATTGACACATCTGAAACTATCTAAAAGATAAATGAAATAAGTATACCAAAATAGAATGAAACAAAATAGTAATTAGTATAATTAAAACTAAACAAAAATAGAACAAGTCTTCTAAACAAAACAAACTATTAACAATATGAAAAAGTTGAAATAATATTTACTTACATATATGAAGCAAAACCGATAAGAAAATGGTACATGTGTAAAAAATTGAAAATGAAATTAAGTACTAAAAGCACACTAGCAGATCGCTTAATCTATATGAACTTACTAAAAGTGAAATGTAACATTTATATAAAAAAAACTTAAAAAATAAACAATAAAATAATAATAGTAAAACTAAAAGAAAAGAAAATATAAGGTGGAAGTGCCACCTCTTTTGACCAGCTGAACACACACCACCAAATATTGCATAAGAAAGAAAGAAAAGAGAAAAAGCCATGCTACTAAGTAAAGGTAAATAAACCTTTCCTTTCATCTATCTAATATGTTTTTCTGGAAAAGGTTAATAGAGAGACACTTCACCATACCCTCCCTTATTCTCACTACCTCAAACAAACAAAATAACTCAGCCACAAATAAACAAAATAAACTCTAGTTCAAACCACAATATCGACAAAGTAGCAAGTGTGTTCAAAAGAGGTTAGAGGAAAATCTGTTACCAATGATGACAACGGACTTACGGTGGCTATCGGCATGGTTGCGAGGATCAACGATGGTGGTGCGGTTCGTGTGGTACAAGGAGAACGGCGAGGAACTTCGCACGTGCTGCAACAAGTTGTGTTAATGTTATGTTGTGATGAAGGTTGCTACACGAGGGAGATCATGATCGAGTTAGACAAGGCAAAAGCTCACGTCATCTCTCTGTTGATATTGATGTGTCCTTTTCTTCTATTTTTCTTAAGAGAAATTAAGGTGTTTGAAAGATGAAGAGAAGAAAAGTTTTGGTGAAGTAGGGTGATGTAATGAAAGAAGAGTGGTCTTGTCCTTCTCATTGATTGTTTAATATTCTAATGCTTTTATTCCAAGATGAGAAAATAAATATAAAAAATAAATTTGTATTGCCTACAGTGTACGTGCATGTCAGCCTTTTCACCAAAGAAGTTATTACATAAAGTTACTTTTTGAAACTTAATTAAGAAGTGTTACTCAAAATTGATAAAAACAAAAATTAAATAATATTTTAAAAGTAAAATAGCAAAAATATAATAGACTACTCAAATAAACTAAAATAAAAAATCTGGTTAAAATAAGAATGATTACTAATTAAAAAATTAAAAAAAAATGGTAAAAAATGAATAATCAGACTGGTATCGAAATGCTTGAGAGAATAAAATGAATACACTAAAATGATAAGCGCGAAATATACGTATCGGAAAAATACAGCGTTTGATCAAATTTTGAAATAAAATTTCTCCGATTAACTGGCTTAAACTGTCCAAAAATGCGATCGAAAAGTAGTTGAAGAATATAAATGAGCACGTCAAGTTAAACTATGTGAAACGTAGATTAACATCACCAACTTCTACAGGCTCAACTTTAAAATTCTCCGTCCACTGATTTTACACACAGTTGACTTTTAGTTTGACCGATTCAGCTGTAAGTCCAACAAGTTTATTCCAACTGATAAATTGGGATATTATGCAAGATGATTGACCTAGAATGATATACAAAAGATCAACGAATCTATGGATAAAATTTGGGGTATGACAGTTGCCCATATTTAAATATCTTCACCGGATGACATGAGTGATGATATTTCTCGTGAAATCATGGTGAAAGATATTTAAATATAGATAACCAAAAATTTTACCCTTAGATGCAATGATATGCTATGCTATGGACAAACTAATCTATAATGCTGACATGCTATGAACTCTAGCATGGTGACAATGATGGAATGCTAAATGCAACATGCAGACGACAACGAAGGCAAACAGGGATTGAGTCGATACAATGAGTAAACACTCACTGGGGATGACAACAACACTGGGGAAGTTGAAACAAAACTAGGGGAATCTAAAGTGATTGAGCAACTGGTTCAAATGTGACCGGTTGACGCTTTAGAAAGGAAAGATCTGCACTGAAGGTAAAAATTCAGACAGGTGATTTCCACTGGGGATCTAACCAGAAATAAGTATGATTTCTATTGGGGATCAACTTGAACCAAAGGGATAGACATCCAACAAACAGATTTCCTAGGGATTTCTTATATTGAAGAGTTCAAACGGAATCTTCAAGAAAAACCAGAAAAGACAGAGACAAACACAAACTCTACATGCGCCAAATGGTGGTAACCACACAGGGCTTCAAGGGATATTGGCAATGACAAATCTTCTGGTGAAGATAAAAATATAAAATGGCAATAATGACTGGACTTAATAAAACACGCCAGTAATCACTGGACTTAGGGTATCGATAATCGTCAGACTCTCAACAAATGCCAGTAACCACTGGACTCTACAATACCGATAATGATCAGTCTTTGAAATAATGCCAGTAAACACTGGACTTAAGGTACCAATAATGATTGGTCTGAAACAATGCCAGTAATCAGTGGACTTTGCTACATCAATAATGATTGATTTTTGAAGCGATGCCAGTAAACACTGGACTTGGAGTACCAATAATGATTGGATAAAAAACGCGCCAATAATCAATGGACTTATACAACACCAATAATGATTTGTCATCATATTCAAATGTGACTGGATGCCATTCTAGAACTAAAAGATCCTCAATGAAGGTTGAACCAGAAAGAAGGTCTCCGCTGGGGAATATCCAAAGCAGTGGATCAACAAGTTCAAGTAAGACTGGCTGACACTCTGAAAAGAATAAAGCAACCTCTTTGGAAGTAGAACCAAAAATGGGCTCCAACAGAGGTATCTAGAATGATTGATCCTCAGGTTCAAATGTGACCGAATGACATTCTAGAACAAAAAGATCCTCAATGAAGGTAGAACTGGAAGTACGGTCTCCATTGGGGAAAGAAAAGCTTCACAGACGAGTGGCATTGTCAAAGGGTTGACAAGAAGATACATAAACTTGAGAGTCACCACTAAAGGGTTAATGGTAGTGTGGCAAATCACCAGACATTATCATCGTCCAAAGGTTGACAGATACGATCCAATTCAGAAAATATTCACTAAAGAGTGGCATCATCAAAGGATTAATGGAGCAAAAATTGACATCGTCAAAGTGTTGAAGGAAAGAACAATTTCACTAAAGAGACACCTCGTCAAAGAATTGACGAAAATAAAACTTCACTAAAGAATGACATTGTCAAAGGGTTGACAGAAAGAACAAATCACCAAACATCATCATTGTCAAGGGGGTAACGACAATGAAACAATGCACTAATGAGTGACGTCATCAAAGGGTTGATGGTAAGGTAACTACTATCAATGTTAAAAGGTTGACGGAAGAATAATTGAAATAAAGAGCCACATCATCAAAAGATTGATGAAAAGAAAGCTGACATCGTCAAAAAGGGTGACGAGAATGAAAATCAATTCACTAAAGAGTGACATCGTCAAAGGGTTAACAAAAATATACATAAACTTAAGAGTCGCGACTAAATAGTTGATGGTAAGGTAGAAAATCACCAAACATTATCATCATCAAAAGGTTGACGGATACGATCCAATTCAGGAAATATTCACTAACGAGTGGCATCATCAAAGGATTAATGGCAACGAAATAATTCACTAAAGAGTGACATCATCAAGGGGTTGACGGAGCGAACAATTCACTAAAGAGTGACATCGTCAAAGAGTTAACAAAAATATACATACACTTAAGAGTCACGACTAAAGAGTTGATGGTAAGGTAGCAAATCACCAAACATTATCATCGTCAAAAGGTTGACGGATACGATCCAATTCAGGAAATATTCACTAAAGAGTGGCATCATCAAAGAATTAATGGCAATGAAATAATTCACTAAAGAGTGACATCATTAAGGGATTAACGGAGCGAACAATTCACTAAAGAGTGACATCGTCAAAGGGTTGACGGAAAGGCAAACCAATTCACTAAAGAGTGACATCATCAAAGGATTGACGAAGAGAAGACCTCAAGTAAGAAACTCATCAAGGGGTTGATGGAACGAAAATTGACATCGTCAAAGTGTTGACAAAATGAAGAAACACTTCACTAAATAGTGACATCGTCAAAGAGTTGATATAAATAAAACACTTCACTAAAGAGTGACATCGTCAAAGGGTTGACGGGAAGAAACCATTGACTAAACAGGCACCATTGTCAAAGGATTGACAGATACAGTCCAAATCCGAAAATATTCACTAAAGAGTGGCATCATCAAAGGATTGATGGAGCAAAAATTGACATCGTCAAAGTGTTGACGGAAAGGAACCATTCACCAAAGAGGCACCTCGTCAAAGAATTAACGGAAAGAAAAACCATGATCATAGGAACACTGCGTCAAAAGATTGACGAAAAGACAAATTAATTTACTAAAGAGTGACATCATCAAAGGGTTGATGGAAATGACTGATCGGGAGTAACAACAATTGTGACTACAAAAAGGTTGAATAACACAATGATGGATAAGCTTCTCATGGGAGATTGCCATTTATCGCCATAGAAAACAAACTTCTCAAAGAGATTGCCACTTGTTACACAAAAAGAATTTACGTAAACGCCAAAGACAGATAAGCTTCTCTGGAGCAATCGCCACTTATCGCCGCAAAATACCAATGACAAAACAAGCTTCTCAAGGAGACTGCCACTTGTTGTCTGAGTGAATTCCAAGGAGAGGTTGTTATGACAACACTACTGGTAAAAAGACCTATGGTAATGACCAAGGTGCTAAAGGTAAAGACCTAGGGGTATATACACTAAGTATGCTCGCCAAGACATCGCATCTCGTGCCTACGTAACTTGACTCAAAGAATCAAAGCATTCGTAGTTCACCTAACTAAGGATGAGGAACTCTTGATAATGATAAAGGTTCTAAGAGGGAATGAGTATTCATGATCATGATACTCACATAGAGTTAAAAAATTCTCTAAGTCTAAGTTGAAAAACTAACCTAAAGATGACTTTCATCAAAGTCACAGGGGAAAGTGAGTACACATCATAATGGTACCCACATGGAGTTCAAAAACTCCAAACCTAACTCTAAGTTATAAAGCAAAATGACTCTAATATGGCAAAGGGAGATAATCCTAATAAGGCCATGGAAGTGGAAAGGGAAAGGTCTAAACCAACAAAAGCATAACTTATAAGTCAACAGGGAATCCTTTCCTTTGGACTCTGGCATAGGTTAAAAAAGAAAAAGACTTGTATTTATTTTGAAATGAATTTGAAGTTCATTAAAAGTGTTAGTGGAAAATTATGTGAATATTGAGTGTAATTATTTATTTGAACAAACTACAATTAATAAAATTAATAACAACTATAAAATAGCTAAAGTAGTAATGTAATCCTTTACTGTAAAAGGAGAGGATTTATTGATTTTTTAAATTAAAAAAAAATACTTTTTAGATATTTTAATGACAACTAAATATAATTATTATGCAAATAGAAATGGAAAGTTGATTAAATTGACACATCCGAAACTATCTAAAAGATAAATGAAATAAGTATACCAAAATAGAATTAAACAAAACAGTAATTAGTATAATTAAAACTAAACAAAAATAGAACAAATCTTCTAAACAAAACAAACTATTAACAATATGAAAATGTTGAAATAATATTTACTTACATATATGAAGCAAAACCGATAAGAAAACGATACATGTGTAAAAAATTGAAAATGAAATTAAATACTAAAAGCACACTAGCAGATCTCTTAATCTATATGAACTTACTAAAAGTGAAATGTAACATTTTTATAAAAAAACTAAAAAAATAAACAATATAATAATAATAATAATAGTAAAACTAAAAGAAAATAAAATATAAGGTGGAAGTGCCACCTCTTTGACCAGCTGAACACACACCACCAACTATTGCATTAGAAAGAAAGAAAAGAGAAAAAGTTATGCTACTAAGTAAAGATAAATAAACCTTTTCTTTCATCTCTCTAATATGTTTTTCTAGAAAAGGTTAACAGAGAGACACTTCACCATACCCTCCCTTATTCGCACTACCTCTAACAAACAAAATAACTCAGCCACAAATAAACAAAATAAACTCTAGTTCAAACCCCAATATCGACAAAGTAGAAGAGTGTTTTCAAAAGAGGTTAGAGGAAAACCGGTTACCAATGATGACAACGGACTTACGGTGGCTATCGGCGTGGTTGTGAGGATCCACGATGGTGGTTCGGTTCGTGTGGTACAGGGTGAACGACGAGGAACTTCGCACGTGCTGCAACAAGTTGTGTTAATGTTATGTTGTGATGAAGGTTGCTACACGAGGGAGATCATGACCGAGTTAGACAAGGGAGAAGCTCGCGTCATCTCTCTGTTGATAGTGAAGTGTCATTTTCTTCTGTTTTTTTAAGAGAAATTGAGGTGTTTGAAAGATGAAGAGAAGAAAAGTTTTGGTGAAGTAGGGTGATGTAATGAAAGAAGAGTGGTCTTGTCCTTCTCATTTATTGTTTAATATTCTACTGCTTTTATTCCAAGATGAGAAAATAAATATAAAAAATAAAGTTGTATTGCCTACAGTGTACGTGCATGTCAGCCTTTTCACCAACAAAGTTATTACATAAAGTTACTTTTTGAAACTTAATTAAGAAGTGTTACGCAAAATTGATAAAAACAAAAATTAAATAATATTTTAAAAGGAAAATAGCAAAAAATAGAATAGACTACTCAAATAAACTAAAATAAAAACATCTGGTTAAAATAATAATGATTACTAATTAAAAAATATAAAAAAAAAGGTCAAAAATGAATAATCGGACTAGTATCGAAATGCTCGAAAGAATAAAACGAATACAGCAAAATGATCAGCGCGAAATATACGTATCGGAAAAATACAGCATTTGGTCAAATTTTGAAATAAACTTTCTCCGATTAACTGTCTTAAACTGTCCAAAAATGCGATTGAAAAGTAGTCGAAGAATATAAATGAGCACGTCAGGTTAAACTATGTGAAACGTAGATTAACATCACCAACTTCTACAGGCTCAACTTAAAAATTCTCCGTCCGCTGATTTTACACACAGTTGACTTTTAGTTTGACCGATTCAGCTGTAAATCCAACAAGTTTATTCCAACTGATAAATTGGGATATTATGCAAGATGATTGACCTAGAATGATATGCAAAAGACCAACGAATCTAAGGGTAAAATTTAGAGTATGACAACCACCCAAAACTTCATTGGGTTGATTTGGGAAAAACCATTAATTTATGGGTTGGATTGGGTTGGTTAATGGGTTACCCAATTTTTTGCATTTTTTTTCCTTATATAATTATAAATTATGTGTCACATTTTTTCTTAGTAAATAATTTAACTCATTAGTGCTATTTTTTTAAACATTAATAGATAAATGCACGTAAAAGTCATCATAAACATATTTGGAAAAACCAAAGTTACATTACGATAATACCTATAATTGAATAAAATACTTGCAACTTACAAGAATTAGCATCAAAGTAATCAGTGTGAGACATTCTAAATAAGTTAAAATCATTACTTAAAAAGTAAAATATGTTCAAAAGATTGTAATTGAAGCAATCAAGTTAAAGAGATCAAAATCATCACTCATTAAATAACAAAAAAAAGACTAAAAAAATAGTCACTCGATAACCCATTGATTTTGTAGTTTGAGTGTGGATTTACCCATAACGTAATTATTATTAATGATTTTCATTTTTAAAAACTGTTCACCCAACAAACTGATCCAACTCATTTTTTGGGGTCAATTTGGATGAGTTTTACCGGTTTTATTGAGTTTACAAATCCATGTACACCGCTACTTCTATATATGTAACATATTTTTTATCCTCTCCCACAAACCTCAAACACATCAAGACAACCAAAATGGTTACAAGTTCAAGAATTCAAACATTGATCTTCTATTTCATTATTTGCATAATCTTAGGGAATTTCTTATCCCACCCTATGCGATGTATAAATACCCTATGAAAAATCGAAAATGCCCCTCAGATTTTAGAGATGTATCTCCGGACGCACCATGCACCACTTTTATGACACACCAAACGAGTGTCATCGTAGATTAACACAAAAAATATTTCAGAGATGCATCTATGGATATGTTCAACAAATATATTGATAGTTGAGCAGCCCAATGGATTTACCGGAGATGCATATACGACGTTTAGTGCAGAATTCTGAAATTTTTGTCAACTTTTCATGTCGGATATTTTCGGAGATTGCATCTCCTAAATAATTTGACTAAACACTCACATGCATGATCAAATAACCATACTTGTTTTCTACTCCAAACCCTTACCAAAACCCTTCTATTTTCCATCCATATTTTCACTCAACATCTTTAATCTTGTGTTTCATCACATCAAATGGAGCACAAAAAGCTATAATTCCATATAAAGATCATTTTTTCATGCCTCGTTGCTCATACTAATATTGTTTTAAGTCTGAAAAACATGTGATTTATCCAGAGACACATCTCCGAAGTTTGTATGAACTCGTCTGGAAATGCATCATCGGTACCTGTCTGTTTTCATATTTCCAGTTCTGTTTACAGTATTAACACTTATTGAGTCTTTCATTGTAACTGGTTTCATTATATATAGTGCACCCTGATGTTTTCCACAGACATGTTATCTCTCTGGATTCTAAAAGTGTTGTTGTGAAGGCGGTAGATATGACAACCAATTTAAAAGTGAGCAAGAGTTTGAATTTCGTGATCACATGCTTCAATGGATTTGTATGGAGGTCTCCAAACTAGGATTTGGTGTGGTAATCGGGAGGTCCGATGATGGTTTAGATAGAAGATATGCATTTATGAAAGTGACATGCGAAAGAAGTGGGAAATATAAACCTCATCTCTGGAATTTTAAATGAGATGACATCAGTTCAAGAAAATGTGAGTGTTCCTTTAATTGTATGGTTATATATTGGAAAATAAGAAATGGAGATTTAATGTTATACGTGGTTTACATACCCATGACTTGTGTGAAAAGTTAGCAGGTCATCCAATTGTCACTACAAGAAAACAGGAGATTTACGACACTTGAGTTGCGACAGTTATCACAAAACCGTCCTTATTCCTGGATTGCGACGGTTGTCACGACAGTTAGGGTCAACTGTCGTAGATTTTTTGCGACTGTTATAAAAAAATCGTCCTTATTCCTGGACTACGACAGTTCTCATGACGGTTTGAGGCAACCGTCGTAGATTTTTTAGGCATGTTGTATAAAATAATTGCGACAGTTACCAAAGAACCGCCCTCTTTCCACACTCGCGACAGTTAAGGCGAACTGTCGCAATTATTTTAGCCAATCATAATCACTATTTTTTTATTCCTTTAATTTTCCATTTTTTTCCAACCTTTTCAGTTTTATTAATTAATTTTAATAAATAATTATTGTAATTATTTAGTTACAATATAATAGCAATATCCATACTACAACATTCTATAAAAAAATAGAAATACAAAAAAAGCGAAAACCCTCTAATATTTCACTCTCAATTTTTTCGCTCTCAAATTTTAAGCGAAAAGCCTCTAATTATTTATCTTCCAAATGTTAATTGGTCCTGTATGTTTTTCTTGTGTTTGTGTGAAATTTTTTGTTGGTGTGCATTTGTCCAAAATAAGTTGCTATTAGTGCCACACCCTCTTAGACTCATGGTATCATCTGTCATGACTATTAATATTAAGTTATTTTATTAAGGTTTACTTATAACAATTACATCACCATATTTTCTACTAATAATATTCTCCTATATAATCCTATCTTTTATTTACCATAAAAAATTAATTATTCATAATTTTATTATTATAATTATACAAAATTTTAATACTTAATTTAAGAATTATTTTGATAAAAAATATTAAAATATTACATTTTTTATTTTGTTTTTAAACTAAAATTTATGTTTTTCTTAAAAGTAACTTTTACTAATATTTTTCTCTTATATAATCTTATCTTAGTTTAAAATTAATTTTAATTCATTATTATTTTAATTATTATTTTTATAAAAAAGGTAAAAATGAGAAGTAGTGACAATAAAATTGAAATATATAAAGTTATAAAACAAGAGACTTCTTAGCTTTTCATATCTATAACAAACAATTCTAATAATTAAATATTATTATTAATTAATATTAATTGCAACTAAGAGAGTAGGAAAGTAATATGAAAATATTTTTATAAATAAAAAAATAATAGGGAAAAATATATTCAAAAATCAGTGTAATAAAAATAATTAAGTTTTTGGACAATTAAATCATTAAGCTCTAGAAAACGCTTTCTGTCCGGCAGAAACTGCTCACAGGTATGGCATTAGTTTCCGGTTCGATAGGTTTGGATCTGAACAATGAAATGAGGAGTCATCAAGTCGCCATAGCCGAGCTCAACGCCTTACCTTCTTCCAGAGTCAGTAACCTCTTTTTCTCATTTCCAGTTCACCCAATTCAATTCATACACACATTCATAGGGTTAAAGTTAGGGTTTTTTATTCATTTAATTTTCTTGCTTTAGCAATTCATTAATCGCTTTGAATCGAGAACGGGAGATTAGTTTTTTTAAGATTTAATCCTCTTTTTCTCTGTTCAGTTAAAATTTCAATTACTTTTTTGCTTATCTCAATGTCAATTATTTTCGATTTGGGAAACTACTTTATTGGCTTAGTTTTTCTCTAATGATTTTGAGGTGTTTGATTCTTTTGTAGGTCTTGATTTTAGTTAGAGGCCTATTGATGTATACAGGTTTGGATACCCTTGTGTATCCTTGATATATAACACAGATTTTTGCTTATTAAAAAAAGAGTCATTTAGCATAATCTACATGTCTGTTTGGTTCCGCGTTGAAGCTTGATTTCTCACATCCTAATGCTTGTTTTGCCGTGATTTGTTGAAGGTAGACATTCAAGCTTCTCACTAAATATCCGTTTTCATTCAAGCCACCGCTAGGCCAAACACATGACACATGTTCAGTCTTCCCATAATTTTTGCTGTGTTATTATTTTGTTTTCCTTTATATGAAATCTGAACAAAAATAAAGGGATTCCTTTAGTTTTATCCTTACAACTACTTTGTGATAATTGTGTAAAGGAATGACAACAATCGTAAATGACTTATTTTGTTATTGTTGTTGTTGCTGTAGACTGTCTATTAGAAAAATGGGAACTTGTTTTTTTGCACAACCGTCCAAACAGCGACAAGCATTAAGCAGAGTAAGATTTCTTCACTTTTGACATTGTTTTCATTTTTTAGAAGAAACAAATAGCTTTAAGGTGCCAAACAGTTATGGTAACATTTTCCCCCCAAAAATTTGTGTTGGATAGAACAACTTGATTCAGCCAAAGCCAAGTTAAAGAATCTGAATTCTTCTGTATAGTTCTAATATAGCTTGCAGCTCACATATAGCTATTACTGAGTTCTGTGTTGTTGTTGATTATGTGTTATTTGTTTTCAGCTTGCAGCTATATTTCCACTCGCTATTGTGCATACTTTGGGGAACCTTTTCACCACTATTTAAGTATGTATTTGGTTTGTAAGTTGTAACTAACCAATTTCAATCTTTTTGGCCTAATGCAGACAATGACAACATTCATGCCACCGCCGCCTGCAGCAACCTTTTTGGCTTTCCATCCGCAGGATAACAATATTATTGTTATAGGGATGGATGATTCTTCCATTCAGATTTATAATGTCCGCGTAGATGAGGTACCGTTGTTGTCAATGGATATTTCCTGCTTGTTATTTAGGTAATTAGGAGTTTATACATGATTTTTTCTTTGCAGGTTAAAAGTAAACTCAATGGCCATACTAAAAGAATAACCGGTCTTGCATTTTCTCATGTACTGAACGTACTAGTTTCATCTGGTGCAGATTCTCAGGTAATAATTGTCAAGTGTAAATTTGTCTCTGGTACTAAATTGCAATCAAATGATCTATTTTTTAACCTTCAACTAGTCTTCATTAATTAATAAATCCTTTGGAGCATGCTGCTGGCAATGCAAATTACTTTAATAATCTATTATTACTGTGCAGATTTGTGTATGGAATACTAATGGATGGGAGAAGCAGAAGAATAGATTCTTGCAATTTCTGGCCGGGAGAACTCCACCAGCACAGGCAGATACACGTGTACAATTTCATCAGGATCAGTTCCGCTTCTTGGTGGTACATGAAACTCAGCTTGCCATTTATGAGGCAACAAAACTAGAATGCTTAAAGCAGGTCGGTTCATTTAAGTTTAGTTTTATGTTAGCTGCAAGTTATTTATCTATCCTTTTGTCTGATGTCTGATGCTTGGGTTGTAGTGGTTCCCACGAGATTCTGCTGCACCAATATCACATGCAACTTTCTCATGTGACAGCCAGCTAGTATTTGCCCAGCTTTTTAGACGCAACAATCTATGTATTTAGTGCTTCAAACCTTCAATTACGATGTCGTATCAATCCTTCTGCTTATCTTTCTGCAAATATCAGGTAATGCCTTGCTTATCAGATGTTTTGTTGCACTTAAAAATTGCATGATATACTTATTACAAGTTATTAAAAATATGCAACAATTCTTGTTGAATATTAACCACGCTGTTTTATGTCGCAGTTCTAACGTTCAACCGCTTGTAATCGTCGCACATCCACAAGAACCAAATCAGTTTGCTGTTGGACTGTCAGATGGTATAGTTCACGCGTTTGAGCCCCTTGAATCTGAAGGCAAGTGGGGTGTGCCTCCACCCAATGAGAATGAATCATCAAGCAATATGGTAGTTTCTTCAGTTTGTGCTTCTTCTGATGAACCCCAAAGATGATCCATTTCAGCCAAAGACAAGTTTTTTTTATACATGTATATTTTAGGTTGCTGGCCATCACAAGAACTAGGTGTAACTTAAGAAAATGCCGAGCACTTACTGATCCAAATACTGTCTGCTGTGTGTACCCTCATGTATGAGGGTCGCAATGCAACCGAAAACCAAAACCAAGACCACAAACATGTGTAAATTTCTTGAGTTTAATGCTATAGATGTAGAAGTTCTTAGAGTACTTCCTTGCTTTTCCTGAATATTTATTTATATTGGATATCTTAACTTCTATGTAGTATTTATAGATTTATTTAGTCTACATGTAATATAACTATGGCAATCTTGTTACCCTAGTCCACATTTATAAACATGTAAATTTTTTAACCCCGCAGTTTGTGATTCATGAAATCTATTGGTGATTTAGGATCTTTGTAACTGCAATGGTTTTCCCTAACTTTCTTATCCTGTATGTAAGTTCTTTGTTGTTTCTTTAATATAGATTTATTTTATGGAATACTTTGTGCTAAAAGTTCATTTGAATTTTTTTTTAATTTTAGAAAAATATTAGTTGCGGAATTACCTGCGGATTAAAGATTTCCTGCGGATTTACCTGTGGAAATACCTACGTTTGAATAACAAAAACAAAGTTATTTATGGCGGTTTTAACCGCCGCAAGTTGGAGTGACGGTTTTAGAAACCGTCACGATACTGTCTGGCGACACCTGTTTCTGCGACAGAAACAAAATCGTCGCGACTAGCAAATTGTGGCGGTTCAAACCGCCGTAATTTGCCAATATTAACCGTCGCAACTTGCCAATTTTCTTGTACTATGTGTGTCGCCTCATGCCGAAAGAGAAGGAATGTGTTTCAGACATGACATTTAATTTGGTTCAACCGAAAAACATACTTGCAACTTTGAAACGTAAAAGACCCGAAAATCCTCAAATTTCAAGCAAGTTTACAATATTTAGTACCAAACTAACAAGGCACTAGGGGATATAACTGAAATGCAACAACTCTTGAAACTGTTAGAAGATAGCAATAATGTTTCCAGGTACCGAACGTGCGAGGATGAAGTAACCGTTAGAGATTCATTTTGGACTCATCTTGATTTCATCAAGTTGTTCAACACGTTTCTTACCGGTCTCATCATTGATTCAATGTAGAAGACCAACAAGTACAGACTTCCATTATCGGAGATGGTTGGAGTTACCTCTACTGAGAATACCTATTCTGTTGGGTTTGCGTTTCTATAGAGCGAAAAAAAGGAGAATGTTACTTGGGCCTTAAAGGTGTGCCGAACAATATTGAAGGACCCAAAAAAATACCTAAAATTATTGTTATCGACCGTGATACTGCTTTGATGAATTCAATTGCAAAGGTATTTCCTACTTCTTATGCATTACTTTGTAGGTATCACATAACAAATAATGTGAGAATTCAGATTAAATCCATGATAGGGACGAAACAGATGAATGTCAAAGATGGAAAAATGGTGAAGGTGTCATACCCTAAATTTTGACCCCAAGACTTCACACCATTGTGAAAGTCATCACCACAATATGGAAGTACTTTCATACCTCACTAATCCTTTCAAAAATTGATTGAATGTTCACTCTAGCCAGGAATTAGGGTTTTAAGCCCTCTCAGAGCATTCAGGCAAATGATCAATCAAGAATTTACATGATCTTCAACTTATCAAGCCTCTCAATCATTCATGGAGGTCAAGAGATCCTCAACATCAATAATCAAGCACAAGATTGCAACATTTCAAGTTGATCAAGCTTCAAGACCATCAGTGTCACCAAATTAGGGTTTTGGTCGACCAAAGCTTTCAGAGGGAAATTTTCATCTGGGCATGAGCCAAGACCTCAATATATGTTTCAAGTACCTAAACTACATCATATTAGTCCATTCATATGATTTAATTGATTCAAAGAACTTGATTCATAAGCAATGCAAGAATTCAAATCCATCTGAGCCACAAACTAGGGTTTTGATGAAAAGTCAACCATGCCTTTGACTTTTTGACAAAGACATGATCTCAAACCTTGGGATATGATTCAAGACACTCAAATGTACCCTTGATGTCCATTCATAAGTTTAAAATCACCTTGAGACATCCATTCATTGAAAATCAGGAATTAGGGTTTCTCTGCACAAAATTCATCTGAGACCAAAAGTCAAAGTTTGACTTTTTGACCAAAAATGTTCATCATGAACCATTATACAAGAAAAAATGATCCATTGTTGCATTTGAACTAGGTTTGATCATGAAATCAAGGCAACTTGTAAAAGGGGCAATGTTGAGAAAGTGAAAATTTCACTAAGTTATGAAAAAAAGTGTTTAGGTACCTGACTTTCAAAACGCATAACTTCCAAACCAAGAAGCCATTTTCTTGGATCCAAAGCTCAAATGATAGATCTCGTCACATACTACAAAAGTGTTAAACTGATCCATGGTAAAAAAATGCTTGGATTTTAAGTTGTGAAGTGATCAAAATCAAGAAAAGTGTGAAATGAACTTCAACACTTAGTGAAATTCTGCCTAAGGTAAGATCAAGCAAAACACCAAAATATGGAGGGATTTTTCACCATGGTCCAAGATGAATAAATTCCAATGGTGAACATAAAAGTTGAAGTACATAATCCCAACTTTCTAAAGATCCCAAGAGCATGAGATAACTCCACTTGAGCAAAGGGATATGGAGTGATCAATACACCTTATTGCAAACTGTTTTGCAAAATTAGTTTGGTAATTTACTTGCCATACACGATTTTCTTGTCAAGTGTAATGATCAATGCCACTCACATTCAATGCATAACAGAAGGAATCATAAAAAACCTGCAAATTTGAGTCAAAGGGTCAAGAGATATCTCAAATTGGATTAATGGATTTTGTCACATTATGCTTTGAATTCAAAGGCATTTATGTGCAATGGTGCACATTCAACAAAGGTACTCTTTTCAGTCAAGATGCTCACATAAACAATAATAAAAACATCTGAGGAATGTGGAATGAGTCAAAAGATAAGCTATCCATGTGGAGAGCTATGGTACCTTGTGTGAGGGGCAATGATGCATCTTGCCAAAACCATTGAATCCAAGCCAATCTTCGAGCCAACACTATTCCTCCCAGACAAATTCATTCTCCTATAAATATAACTCAGTTCCGATCATTCAAAACACACCAAAATAACACAATACTTGTTTTCCCCTCTTTCTTGCTTTTGCTCCAAGTTTCTAAGTTTTTCAAAAGTGAGTAGAAAGTTCTCTAAACCAGAGCTTCTTAGCTCAAACTAATGGCCTAAACACATCATAAATCATCCATTGGAGGTGTCCAAACCCTCATCTTCATCCCAAAACACCAAAATCAGAAAGTCAACTGTCAAAACCTCATATATTTGACTTTCTGCATTTTTCAAGCCATATCTTGATCCAGTCCATTCCAAAGCCAAATAACACTCCAAACACACTCTAAATAACATCCCTAAGTTGTTCCAACAAGTGTTCTTCAACTGTAACACCATTTGAGGGAGTTGCCATTTTGACCACTTTTTGTTCATTTTGCAAGAAGAGGCCAAACTCTGATCTATAGGTTTCTCATTGATTCCAAGCATCCAAGTAGCCTCTATAAGGTGTATTGAAGGTTTCCAAAGCATCAAGACACATTTGTAATAACTATCTTGAAAGATCCCAATTTGCTTCAAGAGGTAAGTTTCCTCAAAACTTAAACTTGCCAAAATATGCTTTACTTTGATGTACATTGATCATAAACATGTCATACATATCATATTTGTTGTGTTTAAACTATAATTGAGAACTATTGTTGGCTGTATAAACATGTAGCATAGAACTTGCAAAATCATGGCCTATTTGACACCACTATCGGGTTTTAAAATGTAGGCACTTTTAGAAAAATCTAAGACCACCATTGGATTCCTCATGAAATTATAGGTAGGATCCAATTTTATTTCATCCAATTTCATGGAGAAATGAGGGAGATATGATCCTTCTTGCAAAGCTTGAAAACCTTGGGCAAGGACCAGTCATGGCGCCTTGGTTTGGTCTGGCCTCAGGTCCTTTCCACCCTTATTAATTTAAGGGGGTGGTTTGATACACGGATGTATCACCACCCTAGTGGTTTGTGCCTGCGTGTTAAGTGTGTTTATGTGTGTTAGGGCGTGGGTTCAACCCCCACCCAAGCCATTTTAATTGAAACTTCTCTCATTTTTCATATTTTCACATATTTTTTATATTTTTCTATATTATTTTCAAATAATTATTTTTTAAATCAAACTTAATTATTTAAAAATATGATTTTTTTCACAAATATCACTCACATATTTAAATATTTTATTCACCAAAAAAATCATAAAAAATAATTTTTATTTGATATATTTTTAATATATTAAAAATATTATTTTAAATTGTTTTAAATGTTTTAAAATGATTTATTTTCTTTATTTTTTCTTAAATCAAAATGATTTTAAATATTCATGTGGATAAAATACCTTTTTCATAAACCTTAATCATTGCTTATAACATGATTAATGGATTCATTTGATAAATTATACATTTTTTTTATTGATTTTCCTTTGAAAAATATCTTAAGAAATGAAATTAGGGTTTTACTTTGATTCTATCTTTCAAACTTCATTTCAACACTCATGGGGCCTCTATTAGAGTGTAAGACTCATCGCGCTTTTCAAAATCACGGTGCGATCACTGTTTTCACAACAATCTTGGGCCTCTGCTAGGAGTGTAAGTCCCATCTCTTTGTACATAAATAAATCTTTTTTAGGACCTCTACTATAGTATAAGTCCCTCCTCTCAGTGTTCAAAATCACTGTTGTTTCAAAAACATCTTGGGCCTCTGCTAGGAGTGTAAGTCCCAACCTTTTTCTTTCAAAATCATCCTCTGTTTTTTTCAAAACAAGATAAACATCTTGGGCCTCTGCTAGGAGTGTAAGTCCCATCCCTCTTTCTATTTTCAAAAACTTCAATCTTTCAAAACTGCCAAATTCAATTCAAACCTAGCATCAAACAATCATCTGGGCCTCTATTTAGAGTGTAAGACTCAACACCTTTGCTTCTCTCTCACTTAAGATCAAATCATCTTCAAAATCAAAACTTTATTCAATTTCTTCAAACACTAATCTAATCTTGAAGAACACATCTAATCAATCACAATACCCTTGAGCCTCTATCCAGAGAATAAAACCCACCACTTTTCTCAATTCAATTCATACTTGTTTA
The DNA here is from genome assembly GCA_022829125.1 of Lathyrus tuberosus. Lineage (NCBI taxonomy): Eukaryota > Viridiplantae > Streptophyta > Magnoliopsida > Fabales > Fabaceae > Lathyrus > Lathyrus tuberosus. The sequence continues at coordinate 5,011,333 of JALAZF010000084.1, forward strand.
TATACTTGTTCATATATCTGTATATACACTTGTACATATCTTGTTAAAGTTTCTCCTAGCATTTACATCATCCTTAGTTTAGACTAGTTCAAACAATAGGATCCTTTCAATCAGTATAACTTAGTTCAAACAACTAGTTCCCCCCTGTACAAAGGAATTATTCTTCCCAATGCAATCAACCTCCTCTTGGGCTTTGTTCAACTTACTCAACCTAGAAACACTTCAATAAAGAGAGGATTATTTCCCGGTGAAACCTTTTCTTTAACCCCTTTAACCCTGGAACAATTCAGCAAATAAAGGATTATTTCCCGGTGAAACCTTTCTTGAACTCTTCCTAGACTTGGAAAGTCTCAATCCCTAGCCTCCTCTTGGGCTTTATACAAGGACCCACATACTTCCTAGAAGTATCCCAAGCCTCCTCTTGGGCTTCATATAAAGGCCCTCAGGCTTCCTAAAAGCTTAAGATAAATCCTATTCATCTTTACCAATACATCAGTCCCCAGGAGAGTCAAAACCTCTAAGGTGTTCAAACTCATCCTTTAAGTCTCTTCTGATCCTTAAAAAGGTTTGGTTTTTACTTTAAAATCTCCAGCCAGGGCCAGGTTACCATCAACAAATCCCCAAAAGAATCAAAGCCCTTGTGGCATTTAATAATTAAACTCTTTTCTAATCTCCAGCAAGAGTTAGTTTCCCTTTTAATTCCCCAAAATAGTTTAGATATTCTCTTGGAATTAAAATCCCTCAGCAAAGAGTCAGTCTCCACTCAAATTCCATCAGCCTCCTCTTAGGCTTCATATAATAATTTTCCCAGTCAGCCTCAATCTTGGGCTTTGTACAATACAGATATAATACTCCCCCAATTGAGTCAGTTTTTCAACTCCTTTAGCTTCAACCTTGGGCTTTGATCAAGGCACAAAATCCAACATCCCCACAAATGAGACCATGAGTCCTCTCTGTATGAGGATATTTTCTCTGTACACCACATTTCAAAACAAACAATTAAACCTTTTTTCCAGATAATTAATGTAAGTGGCACACTTGTTGATTCAAAATCCAAGCTGGAGTCCCTCCTTTATCGTGGCTAAAGTTCTCTTTCATTTAAGTGATGTAAGTGGAAAACCTCTGGATTCTACACATCCAAGTCAATTTCCCTCTCTTAGCATGAAAAAGTTCATAAAGGAAAAAGTGGCATTGCTCTATACTGAGTTAAAGTTTCTTCCTTCATGACATCTCAAATCTCCTATAAAGGAAGATGTGGCATTGCTGGATTCTACACATCCCAATTAAAGCAACTTCCCTTATAAGTCAATTCTTCAATGTTTATGATGAATAGGTGAGATATCTCCCTTTAGACATGACAAATTCTCTCTCAGTCAAACTCTTAGCTTCAATCTTGGGCTTTGAACAAGACACAAATACTATTTTAGCTTCAATCTTGGGCTTTGAACAAGACACAAAAACTCTTTTAGCTTCAATCTTGGGCTTTGAACAAGACACCAAACAATTTCCTCCCATAGAATAGGAGGAACTACGAACGCTCTGATTTCCCCAGATCTCTTTACGGGAATACGTATGCATAAGATTGCGAAATCTTAGCGAGCGCACTAATCAAAAAAATCTTAGGTCAAGTACTTTCCCGAAAACAATAGAAAACCCTAAAACAACAAAAACATCTCCTCAACCTTCACAAAGGAGAAACTTTCCCCAATTAATAGAAAATGGATTTAAGTAACCAAGCAATTCAACAGTAGAAACATATGCAAATAAAGGTTTCTATAGATTACTATAGGTACTCTGGGTGTTAATATCTTCCCTTTGTATAACCAACCCTCGATTCCAGATCTCTTCGCATTTGTAAAGGAAAACATTTGCACACAGGGTTAGTTTAAGATATCTTCCCCTTCCTTTTAAGCTTCATAGGATAAATATAGAAATTAGAAAGTAGCACTAAAAGCAGTAGTGGTCGCGTCACAAAACCGGAGCTACAGAAGGTGGGTGTGATAGTTGGAAAAATAATGAATGCATAGAATCTTATAGTAAATTCTTCTACTAAAGATTTATATGTTGATTTCTTTATACATTTCAAGAAGGTGTGCGAGAAATATCCATATTTGTTAAAATATGTTGAAAGCATAATTCTTGACCAGGTGAAGGAGAAAATTGTTTATGCATGGACCGATCAGGTTAGACACCTTTGGAATACAACAACAACCCGAGTTGAGGTTACCCATGCTACATTGAAGAATTGGTTGGGAAATATTAATGGCGATTTGTGTAGAGATTGAGACTCTGTGAGCCAAATGATCTAAAACCAGAATGATGAGATAAAAATATAATTTGGTCAGAGCATCACATTTTTGGAACACATATTTAAAGACAACAATCTTTATTATCATTTGGTCGACAACATGTCTCGAGCGGGTTTGAATTATATTTTTCATGAAGCTAAACAAGCTGATAATGTAGGCTCTGATAGCGCAAAGTGTAAATGCACAATTATGAAAACCTATGTCTCTAATGTGCTTGTCTTATTGCAAATAAGGTGAAACTTGGTAGTGCATTAAGAATGGGTGAAGTTTGCAGTCACTGGAAAATGCTTAGGTTTAATGACGATGGTGTCATGAGAGACGAATCGAATATCTCTATCTTGATTGAATGGGAAGTGATACAAGAGATGTTTTTGAAAGCCAATGACAATATAAGATTGCTTATCCGAAAACCACTGACTTGAAACCACCCTCTCAATTGGTAAAAATAAAAGGTGCTATGAAGAAGCTCAAGCCTAAATCGAGTAACAATTCAATGGTGCGGTCTCCATCGTATTTTGAACATATTTACAAAGTTTTTCGGACTCACCAATTCCAAAATTTCAAAAAAGTGTTTTTAAAAGAGATTGCATTAGCAAACCACCTCCTTCATAAAAAATTCCATTCATTGACAAGATGTCGATTTTTGTGCACAAATACATTGAGCGGATCATCAATGTTTTGGGTGACGGTAATTGCGATTATCGAGCTGTTTCGGCTTTACTCGGTAAAGAAGAAGATAATCACACACTTGTCCGCTGTAACACCCACATATAATATATGTCTAGAATTTTCATATCATACATGGTTGCAAATTTGGTACTGAAATATACAAGTTCCTAGTAACACAATGTACATAGTACATGCCAAAACAAAACAACTAAAAATGGCATAATATATACAAGATGTTCAAAAATAAAACTAAAAACTAGATCACTAAAGAATGATCTCAAAACAAAAGTCTTCGCAGCGGAAAAGCCATCCAAAAAGTGAGATAAGGAAGAACAATCAAGCTACCTTATCCTTACCCTTCGTCGTATCGAAACTACCTGAAAAATAATCAACAACATGGGTGAGATAATAATCCCAGTAGGTTCCCTATGTTATGGGTTCTCTCGGCTCTATGTGATTATAATCATCTAGTAATCCAAGTCCCAAAAGGAAAAAGGGAGGAGACTTGAATTCACAATATTTGCACTATATGGAAATATGTTGTTTGAATTCGTTAACTCAAACCATCACTAATCGAAAATCATACCATGGAAAATATCTCTGTCCTCTCCTACGTCTAGGACTATCGGCACGGGTCATGGATCCTTGTATTGTACTTTGACATACAAAATGGATTCGGATTCAAGGTGTTTTCCACATGAATCGTCGCTTCCCATGGGACCTCTGCCCATCTCAAGCCTTTTACCCGTAGGCTCCATTCGTACATATGTGACTCAAACCTGTCTAAGTAATAGTGCGTACATCCTAAAGGAGCTCTACTCTTGGGACGACATATCTCAAGGGTTGTTTCCGATGACATGATCAAATACACAAGATGTGATCGTACTCAACAATCACAAGGCGAACACATTCACCTAAATCACAACCAACACAATAATACCATACATCTTCCATATAATGCTTCACCTTACCACTAGATAACTACTTGTCAAAAATACCCACCTAGGCATCAATTGCACAAGCACTGTCATCTAAGTCATCTATTAATTCCTAGTCATCTTACTAAGTAATATCATTAATTTCCATTAAGGTTTTCACACCATTATTACTTATTTTTAATCATGTTAGGACACATTCATAATCAACTAATCATAGATAGAAAGCATGCATAAGAACCACAATAATCCATATAAAGTGATTTAGGGTATAACTAAACAAGTATACAAAGCAACCAAATAATGAACAACATAAATTGTCAAAGTCCTGTCAGCGTTTCCTAGCGACCGGAAGGTGAGCTAGCTCGCTTTCAGTTTGCACTGCAAACTCAAGGCGAGTGACAAGTAGTAGCAAAATGCCACAATGGTCGCTGTGCGACCGCAAGGTGAGGTCTCGCTTTTCGTTCCTAGACCTTGCACAACGACCGTAGCAGAAACTCGGTCGCTTTCAGTTCGGTGGAAGCTCGTTGTACGAGCGTGTCGATTTCTGCATACTGACTTCCAGAATCAGACATTAACAAGGGGTTTCCAAACCTCATTCCCTACACAAGTTCAACCACAACTCAAACCAACATATAACAACAATTTCATCATAAACAACATGAACACAACAAGAATCATAACATTTTCATGGCAATGGAATCAATACATATCAAAATCCCAATATTCATCAATCTATCTAACAATCCTAACTTTGAGCATCTATCTAGAATCCACCTCAAGATGAAGAAGTTGTGATTGATGAAGATGAGATGATGTTGATGAAGAATGATGAGTTTCTCTTTCTTATAGGTTTTCTTCCTTTTTTCTCTCCACTTCTCTTACTATCTTTCTCTTTCTCTTTAGTTTCCCAACTTTGTTTGAAAGGAAAAGGAAATGAAAGGAAAATAATACGTAAGAGTATTATCAGAAGTTCGTAAGACTAAATTAACATGGGTGGTAGAAGAGAGTGTTAAATGGTAAAATTTCAAATATTAATGTTATCAAAATATCTCAATTGTACTAATTAATAAAAGGCCAGAGTCGAATAACATTAATTAAATCAATCTGAGCTTACTAGTTACTCTAAGTATCCTAACTGATAACTCTCAAAGAACATAGGAACCCATATGCTCTCAACTAATATTATTTAGAGTACTTTAGAGAATGAAGGGTATTACATCCCCCCCTTTAATGAAAAATTGTCCTCAAATTTAAAGATTACCTGAAAAAGGTGAGGGTAAGCTTCCCGCATCTCTGACTCAAGTTCCCAAGTAGCATCACCCGAATGTGTCTCGTCCCACTGAACCTTAACAAGAGGAATTTCCTTGTTCCTCAACACTTTAGTTTCTCTTCCCACAATACGACTTGGTTGAGGTTCAAAAGTTAAATATGACTCTATATCCAGTGAATCTGGAAGAATTGGCTGAAGAGGATTAGGAATGAACTTCTAGAGTTGAGACACATGTAAAACATCATGTATATTGGATAGAGAAGGCGGTAAGGCTAAATGGTAGGTAAATTCACCAATCCTTTGTAAAATCTAATATGGTCCCACATATCTCGGACTTAACTTCCATGATTTAAACGGTCATTTCAATCTCAATCTTGGCGAAACCTTAAAAATGCATGATCACCTTCCTCAAATTCTAAAGGCCTCCTTCGATTATCTCCATAATTATTTTGACGGTTCTGTGCCTTCTTTACCTGTCCACGTATCATCCTTACCGTCTCTGTAGTTTCTTGCACAATTTTCGGTTCTAGAATCCATTCTTCACCAACTTTTGTCCAACACAAAGGTGTTCTACATTTCCTTCCATACAAAGCTTCGTAAGGAGCCATTCCGATACTTGCGTGGTAACTACTGTTGTATGCAAGTTCAATCAATGGCAAGAGTTCTTTCCAATTTCCTCTACTTTCAAGCACACAAGCTCTCAACATATCTTCTAACGCATGTATCGTCCTTTCCGTCTGACCATCCGTCTGAGGATGATTCGACGTACTTAAGCACAATCTAGATCCCATGGCTTGTTGGAAAGCTCTCCAAAATCTTGAAGTAAACTTTGGATCTCTATCAGACACAATACTAGAGGGAACACCATGTAGTCTCACAATTTCTTCAACAAACAACCGTGCAAGATGACTTGCCTTATAAGTAGTCTTCACCGCTAGGAAATGTGCGGAATTTGACAACCGATCCACAATCACCCATATATAATCACAACCATTTTGCGTATGAGGTAAACCAGCTAGAAAATCCATTGAAATGATATCCTATTTCCATACCTAAATTTCCAATGGTTGCAACGAACCACCCGTTCTTTGGTGCTAAATCTTCACCTGTTGGCACACCACACATTCTGGCACATATTTCGCAATATCCCTTTTCATCCCTGACCACCAATAGTCCTTCTTCAAGTCTTGATACATCTTTCAGGAACTGAGATGTATGGCAAAAGCGCCTTTATGAGCTTCTTCTAAAATCTTCTTTTTTAACTCTACATCATCCGGAACACAAATCCTTTGATTAAGAAGAATAACTCCATATGTGGAAAAAGTGAAACCTGGTTGATCCAACATTTCTTGCAACTTTGTCTGTCATCTGCCCTTGTTGAATTTCTTCCCTTATAGTGGAATTAACATTCAAAATTCCCATTATCACACCATTCTAAGTCCAAACAAATTGAAGATTTAAATCTCAAAACTTTTCCAGCAACGCATACTCAAACATCATCAACTCGGCTTTATGTACTTCTTTCCGACTTAATGCATACGCCACTTTATTTGCTTTACCTGGATGACACTTCAATTCAAAGTCAAAATCCTTCAAATACTCCATCCATCTCCTTTGATGCATGTTCAACTCCTTTTGATCAAACAAATACTTTAAACTCTTCTGATCGCTAAACATCTCAAAGCGCACTCCATACAAGTAATGACACCATACCTTAAGTGTAAAAACAACAGCCGCTAACTCCAGATCATGAGTTGGGTATTTCTCTTCATGAACCTTTAACTGACGAGAGGGATAATCTATAACCTGACCACCCTGCATCAAAACTCCTTCTAGTCCATTCTCATATGCATCACAAAATACTTCATACGACTTACTAGGATCATGAATGATTAAAACATGAGTAGTCGTCAATCTCTCCTTCAAACTCATAAAACTTTATTCACAACTTGAATCCCAACTGTAAGGAATCTCCTTTCGGGTAAGCCTAGTCACTGGTAAGGCCAACTGAGAAAAGCCTTTGATGAATCTCCTATAATAACCTATCAATCCTAAGAAACTTCTGACTTTAGAAGCATTCTTCAATCTCTCCCAATTAATCACCGCTTCAACCTTTGAGGGATCTACTGCCACAGCTCCTTGAGATATTACATGACCAAGAAACTTTACTTCCGTCATCCAAATCTCACACTTGCTTAACTTGGCAAAGCTCCTTAAGAACAATTCTTAGTTGTTCACTGTGCTCTTGTGGAGTACGAGAATAAATAAGAATGTCATCAATAAAGATCACCACAAATTGGCCCAAGAAAGGTTGAAATATCTGATTCATGTAATCCATGAAAACCGCTGGAGCATTCGTCACACTGAAAGGCATCACAAGAAATTCATAATGGCCATATCGGGTCCGAAATGCAGTCTTTGGTACGTCATAATTCTTCACATGAATTTGATGATAACCCGACCGTAAGTCAATCTTCGAGAACACACCGGCTCCTTTCAATTGATATAACATGTCGTCTATCCTAGGTAGAGGGTACTTGTTCTTTTTAGTGACTTTATTCAACTGGCGGTAATCAATACACAAACGCATACCACCATCCTTCTTCTTTACTAGCAGTACTGGGGCTCTCCATGGTGAAACACTAGGTTGAACGAAATGCTTAGCCAAAAACTCTTCTAATTGTTTCTTCAATTGACTTAATTCATGTGGTGCCATCCGATACGGAGAAACAGATATTGGGGCCGTTCCCTGTACCAGGTCAATAGAGAATTCCACTTTCCTCTTTGGAGGAAGAGAAGTGACATCCTCGGGGAAAACTTCTGGAAACTCACAAACTATGTCAATTTGTGAAACCTTCAGTCGTCACTTGTCTCTTGGGTGAGAAATAAGAGAACAAACTTCTCCTTCTTAAATAAGAAATTAACCATACCAACCGTACTTTCCAAAATAGTAGTTAACACATCATTTGGAGTAGTTTCACTAGACAGAATGATGAATAACTTCTTCTCACAACCTATAAACACTGAATTAGCAGAAAGCCAATACATACCCAAGACTACATCAACTTTCTTAAGCGGCAAACAAATAAGGTCAATCTAGAAAACTCTACCATCCACTGATAACAAACGATTTTCAAAAATCAACGGTGTCTTGACAACATCATCCATCGCGGTAGTAACCACCATGGGAGGAGACAAAGGAATTTCTTGCAAGCAAAGCCGCTTCATGCATTGTATCGACACATAAAAGTGTGTTACTCCACAATCAAATAATACAAAACAAGGATGTCCATTCACGAACCATGTACCAGCAATCAAGGCGTTGTTACCTTTATCATTCTTTGCATCCAAAGTATAAACCCGACCGATATTCTTCCCTTGTATCTTATTCACATTCTGAGGACCATCTCTAGATATATGACCTTTTTTCTGGCATTTATAACACATCACACCTCCGAGATTACACCTTCCAAAATGAGTCTTACCACATTGACTATATAAGGGAGGAGCGTTAGGTCTAGCATTCTGCACTTGTTTCCCTTTGAAAGGTTGTGATCTAGGCCTAAACTGGTGACTTGGTCTTCCTTGGTCCTTCTGAGCAATCCTACCCAAATCCATATCTTCCTGAACTTTCTTCAAGCTATTCTCGGCCATATACCATTGTCTTAACAATTATGCATAAGTCGTAAACTCCCTCTAAGATACACTATGAGAAATCTCAACCATTAATCCAAATATAAACTGGTCAATTTTCCACTTCTCATCTGGTGCATACATAGCCTGCCTAGAATAAGCAGCCATGTACTCAAACTTTTCAGCATAAGTAGCCACTGTCATGTTACTCTGTTTAAGTTGTTGAAATTTAAACTCTTTTTGGGTCCTCAAGGAACTAGGAAAATAGTGTGAGAGAAAGAATTGTCTCTACAATTCAATCTATGTTTTGATGATAACAATACTTATTTGTGAAAGAACTATTTTACGTTCTAACATGTGTTGTGTGCAGATCATAATTACTGAAGATATCAGATCCAACAAGCACCAGCTAGATGTGCGTAAATGATAATATGCGAAGTTACTATGTGTGACACAAGTCGCAAGAAGCAAGAATGCTTATGTATCTGATCATGATCAGTCAGATCCAAGGATGTCGATATTGTTGTTGCAATTCTCTTGTGGATGCTCGCTGAAAGTGGTTGTGATTCTGAAGATTGTGAAGCTTCTGAAGAAGACAATGTTATAGAGAACCAAAGTGCTGAAGACTCTCATGACATGAAGTTCTGAAGGCGGAAGGCTCTGAAGACCAAGTGCAGAAAGAATCTGAAGACTTATGTGTTCTGATGATTACAGTTCCAAAGGTCAAGTACTGAAGACTCTGAAGACAGATTCCTAATGGACGAGTTCTGAAGTTTCAGAAGACTTGAAGTAGTAAAGGATAGTGTTCTTAAAGACAAGTGCTGAAGTTATGAAGACTGATTCCTAATGGACTTCTTCAGTAGACTGAAAACTTGATGTATCAGATATCCTATCAAGAAGGCTCTACTCATGCTTCATCAAATTACCATCAGAAGCCTCTGAAGTTTGGAAGTCAAATGTTACCGTTGTGAACAATTGTACACACTGCTCAAGAAGATATCCCGTCACTTCTCCCACAGCAAAAAGGAGATGTGTCAGTACAGCTAATTATTACTCAACGTCTCTTTTCCAATAGTCAACAGTATTTCAAACGACTATATTTCTACTGGGCTATTTAAAGGAAAGAGTTCTTGCTTCTGAGGTGTCGATTCCATTGATCATCAATTGGATATATCATTCATGAATTGACCAAGTCATTGTGTGAAGATAGTAACAACGATGAGTTCTCGTTGTAACACTTAAATATCAAAAGCTATCACCATTTACACATGGCCATTGTTGTTGGAGCTTAAGATTAACATTCAAACACAACAACAACAAATTGGTACAGAAGCTGTTGATGAAGAAGACAACATTGAAAATCAGTCAAGTCATCTACCACCTTCTCGTCAGGACTACATTGAAGATCTGAAGAAAGGAGTTGTTGCTCAAAGCTTGCTCACCCAAGAAGACGAAGAAGAATAAGATCTACAAGATATCAACAACTATCAAATCATTATACATCTTTGTAGTTTCTTAGGATAGCAAGGAGCTGATGCTCATATCTTGCTTGAACACTTATGTGTTCTTTGTACTTAAACTTAGGAGTAATCTGCTTGTTAAGAAGCATTATTGTAATCTCCTGTATAACTAATTCTTGGTGAATTAGGATTCCTTGAGTGGTCAGTGTGACCGAAGACTCGAGAAGACAATGGCGAGATGTCATTGTGGGAAATCCTGAAATAGGGTCAGTAGCGTTATATTCATTGCGATGAATCCTTGAACGTCTAGCTGTGAAAGCCTAGCAGTAGATCTTGCGAGATTGGAACCTGTAGGTCAATGTTTGTTATATTTATTAAGTTGAATCCCTGAACGGTTCATTGCATGTTAGTCACAGTGCGGCTGTGCAGTTTGTTAGTCACCAGCTATGTGCTCGTGCATCTGTAATCGAGATTGATTATAGTGGATTAAGACCTTGTGTTCAAGGAGAAATCACCTGAGGAGGGTGGACTGGATTAGCCTTTGTGGTGAACCAGGATATATCGTGTGTTCTTTACTCTTATGCTTAATATCTTTGTTTATGTTTCTATATTGAGAATTAGAACCTTACATAAGCAAGTCAGAACCTTGCAACTCTGATAAGCTTCCGCTCTGCAAGTTCTGAATGATGTACATAGCGTTCAGACTCTTATTAGTTCTCTTGCTCTAAGCATTGTCAAGTCTGAATATAACTTCGCAAGTCAGAGTCTCTCAACGAACTCTGATGTAACGCAAAGTGTCTTATTGACAAGACGCAAAAAGTTGTTAAAAGAGTAAATACACAATTCAAACCCCCTTTCTCGTGTCTTTCTCACACCTTCAATTGGTATCAGAGCTCCGGTTTTATTATTGATGGATATCAAACACTTAACAGTGTCAGAAAAAGATCCAGATGCGGTGCGTAGAAATACTCTGGGTGAGATTGAAATCCACTTACAATTTCTGTAACAGTTCAGAAGATGATTGTGTACAAAATTGTAATCAATCTGTGTACTTGAGCAAATCACTGAAGTTGGAAGTTTTTGCAGTTGTCAAACAACTAAATCTTCCTCACTTAAGTTTTAATGAAGATTGAAGAATCAGCTGATAAGATAGATTCATCAGATAAGAAGTAGTATATGTTGAATGCTTATCTTGGAAGATACGTGTGGATGAACCACGTATTTGCTCAAAGTTGAATCATCAGAAAACAAGAAGTCTTGTTTACTAAAGATTAATTCTTTGTGAGTTTTTGAGATGTTTTCAAGAAACGGATTAGGTCTACCATTGACTTTCTCGTTTAAAGCTCATTCAGAACTTCTTCATGTAAAGAAGAAAAATTGTTGTTCTATGATTTTGAACTTTGGAATTAAGTCTGATGAAGTCAGAAATCTGATAAGTTCAAATTCTTAAAAATGATTCAACATCTGAATCTTGAATAATCAAGAAGTTGAAAGATTCAATGAAGTACTGAATATTGTTTTCTTGGAAAGCATAAACTGAGAGAATATTCAGGAAGAAGAAATTTAAGTACTTGATCAGAATAAATCCTAAATCTTGGTTGAACAAACTCAGATGATTCAAGTTCTGTTAAACTTGAGATTCTATCTCAGTTGAAACAAATGATATTGGTCAGATTCTATCTGATAAGTTTCTCAGAACCTCCTTAATCAGAAACCAGAATGCAAGTGAATCTTGATGAATCCAAGAACCCACAACAGTTCACTCAGAAGTAAGCAGAATCATAAAGACAATGGTTAAATGCTCAGAAAGGAATGCATTCATAAAATGTTTGACATAGAAATTCCAGATTCCTTAAAAAGAAAGACCGAAGTCAAAATGGAATGCATTCAGATAAGTCTGTAAAGATCTCAGTTTTGCCTTTGGCTGAAGAAACAAGCCAGAAAATGTTGTGAGATCCAAAATGTCACTTCCAAAATCATGGAAAGATCTAGGTAAAGAATCTCTGCAAAAAAGGTTTCTGTATCCCTAAGGTATGATTTCTTTTATTCATGTTTATTTTTAAATTAAAACACTAACTGTCTACTAGTATTTCTTTAAGATTCATAAGAATAATTAAAATAAAGTTAGATCCTCAAGCGTTATGATTAAATGATTTTCAAAGATTAAATAAACAATCATGATTACGTTGTGTCAGCTACTACACCTCTACCCATAGGTATACGACGATTTAAGTCTATCATGTGTCCTTTCAGCTGACCGCCACAGTTATTCATAGCTTGTCTAGGAAATGATGACCTCTTGTGTTCCAAGCTTGATAAATAGCTATCACTCCTAAGTTCCCCTCACATTTTCATCCCTTCTCTAGGAAGAATCACTATTCAACTATCCAGTAGTTTAGAACCTCTCTCCTCAAAACTAAAATTGCTCAAAATGTCTTCCCACAATATCAGAGGAAAAATCTCTGATCTTGAACTCCTAATGGAATACACTCTTGACTTAAACCTTCTAACCCAACTCAACAAAACAAGTATTCTCTCTGGGATTAAATTTCAGAATTGGGAAAACTACGTCAACATGCTTGTTGGACCTGTTTTTCCTTTACTTGTAACTGAGTTCTGGGCAAATGCAAGAGTACTAGAATATGACTATGGCAAAAATGCTATTTTGTCTGTGGTTGCTGGCTGTCCAATCTTGATCAACCCTACTATCATAGCTAAAGCCATTAGGTGTGTTGAAGATGGTGTGACTGTGGAAAGAAATATCAACAACCATAGCTTTGACATACATATGCATGTCATTTTTGAAACCGAAGGCCATCCCACTCAACCATGCACCCTCACTCCAGTTGCTAAAGATTGGTACAAGCTTATGGTGACTAATTTAAGACCAAGAGAAAGAGGAGGAGGATGGTTGTCTGACAAAGAAAGATTATTTATTTTCTTTTTAGTGTCTAGGATCAAAATAAACCTACCCTAATCCATGTATAATCATCTGAAGGAAGAAATCCTTTTCTCTAGGGAAGACACAGTTTACCAAGTTCCTTACTGCAGGGTTATTTCCCATATTCTGGATCTTCAAGGAGTAGTTGGTCATTGTAGAAGAAATGGAATGATTGAGAAGATCCTTCCTGAGTTTTGTCAACCTATGATGTTCTTAGTCTAAGATAGGAAGTCAGTCCTTCTAGAATCATAGGTTAATTAAGGTTCCTAACTGATTATACTTATGTGATTAAAATGGATATGTATCTTCATGATCAATTATTAAAGTATTCCTAACTATAAATTGCTCATCCTCTTGAATGTTTCTCTATTGCTGATTAACTAATTGGAAATTAAAAAGAAATGATTAAGCATATTAAGTGACTGTTAAAATTCACACGAAAAGTTTGGTTTATCTAGAAACCACAAATCCCTCGTAGGTCATAATTAGGTGACGGTTACTATTAACACTCATAAGAATTAAGGCACGACTCTTGATAAGATAATCCTCATTAAAGATGATAACCATTGAACCTCTTTTCCCACGTTACTTAGTGCGTCTAGGAAAAATCAACTGTTATTCTCTAAAAACCTCCAAGACCTTACTCTATTCATTCATCTATAAAAAGCGTTAAACCCTAATTCAGTAACACAGTTCTTATCAATCTGAATATTTAGAAAACTCTGCCTAAATACCTTCTACCTTCTTCATTCCGTCATCCACTATAATGGCTTCCATCTCCCTAAATGCCTTAACCCCCATAATCACACAGATTCCAGTTGACCATCTCATCGTCATGTCACAAACAATTGTGAACTTCAACAATTTGAAATTAAATGGATGTGATATTACTCCTTTAATGGAAACTCAATGATGGAGTAATTACTTCAAGAGGTTGGCAGGACCAACTTATAGTCATCTGGTTAAGGATTTCTGGATCCACGCCAACACATCCAATACCCTCATTGTCTCCTTCATTTTTGGAAGGAAAATCTTCATATCTGAAAAGGCTATTGCAGATCTTCTGATGCATGACAACAGCGGTATGAGAATCACTAAGAACCAACTAAACGAGGAAAAAGAGGCTAAGGTTCTGGCTAGCATTTTCAAAGAAAATGCTGTAGCTGATGCAGAGAACTCAATATTCTCTAATCTAAAGGATTCTCTACAAGTATGGTTTAGAATCCTCCAAGGAAGTGTGTTTCACCATCTTCCCTCAAACCAACTCAACGACACTAAAAAATGTATCCTATTTCTCCTTCTTAAGGGAATCAAGATGCATCTTCCTGCAAATCTCTTCAAACTTCTGAAGGAAACCATAAGAAACTCCATAATAGGTTCTGTCATGGAAGATAGATATATTCCCTATGGAAGACTTATTTCTGACATCCTGGTGGAATCGGGAGTAGTTGATGATATTCTGATCAATGAGGGAGAATCAAGAAAGTTGCTTAAAAGCGCTGGAAAAATTCTCAGGTTTGAGAATCTTAAAAGAGAAAACTCCACTCTGGATAATACATCATTTAGGAAATTAACATTGACCCCAAGGGTTCCTGTCGAAGGATTTCCAAACTTCTCCAAGCACAATCAAGCAGATGTAGGAAACTATCTGCAGCAATTTAAGAATGAAGACATCAGCGTATGGATTAACATGAAGAATATTACTGATGCACTTCAAGAGCTCTCAGATTGGAAGAGAGTAAGTAAGAAGCAGAAGGATATTGATGATGGAGAACCTTCATCAAAAAGATCAAAAATGGTGAATGATGCATTAACATCCTTTAAGGACAATGCCATCACACAAATCCAAAGCTTAGTGGATGCTTCCAGTTCAAGCATAGATCCCTTAGAAATAAGAAATATCTGGACTGAGTTCCATGAATGGATCTCAGAGGAAATTGTGAAGAGCAAGAGGCTGGCAATGACTCAAGCAGAAGAAAAGTTGCATACCTCAAGAACAAATGGTTCTGAAAGCTCGTTCTCATCCTCATCATCATTAGGCTCTTTTTAGTCTAACCCCTAGGAACATATCCTCATTAGGTCTGTGTTTTGATTACCTTTAGGATTAAGCTTAACCTATGCCTTGTATTTTAAAATCATTTTATGGTTCTGCGTTAAAATTCCATCTAGGTATCCATTAATGAAAGAACTATGACTAATCTCTAACGATGTTGATCACTAGAACTGTTCCTTATCATATCAATATTCGTATGCTTAATGATAACAACCTTTGAGTTTATTTATGTTCACTATCATATTAATCTACATATACTTAAATGCTCAGATGCTCTAAAATTTTTTTGATGATGTCAAAAAGGGGGAGAAATATAATATGATTTTGATTAGAAAGAAAGAAATCTTAAGAATGCAACTCAAACAAGTAATCAATCATATAAAATTCGATACTACTAACGTTTGTTATTTGATGTTTAATCGAGGAACTCTAAACAAGTTCACTAGGCATTCTAAGAATAGGTTAAGAAAGAAGAACTTTGTTAGAAGTTCTTATGAACTGTTGGTCACATGATAGAAGTTGTACACTTCGTGAACATGAGTTCAGAATCAGATCTACCCAGTACTGTTCAGAAGTTGAGAACTGTCTGAAAGTCAAAGTTTATCTTGATTGCTGTCTCACTTGGTTCAGAAGCTGTAAGCTGTCTAAGAATATGAGATTCAGAACGTAAGAATCAGAAGAAGGAAACTCTGAAAGCAGTCAAGACAAAGTCTACATCTCAAGATGCTTATTCAGAAGAGCTGTGCAAATCAGAAGTCAAGAACTGTCTGAAGATCCGGATTGAAGATCCAAGAACAAGTAGTTTCGATGTTTGCCAAGAACCAATAAAGAAGAAAATGATTTGATATCAGACTAAATCAATAAATGGTAATCAGACTCAGTATACATAAAGATTGGTATCAGACTCAGTCTGCAGTAATATCAATCAGAGCTAAGCTGTGAAATGTTTTCTATACCTTCATTGGTATCAATCTCAGCACACTAAGGAAATACCCTTTGAGTGGTATGAAAAGAATTCCTTCAGTTGGAATCAGACACAACATACTCTGGTATAACTCAGTATCAGACTAAGATTAAAACTTATGTACCAAATTCAGAATCAAGCGTTGATTGATCACAATAATTAACCTTCAATTGGTATCTGATAAAAAATCAAGCTTTGATGAACCACTGAGTTGTGACAGTAACAAGGTTCTGAGATGAAGACCTGTGTTCAAAAGTCAAACTCTGAAAAAGTCATGATCCATATTGGTGATTAAAAAACTTATATTCCTAAATTACGATTCTGAAGATCCCAATATCTGACTTATGGAAATTAGGGGGAGACTACCTAGAATATTCAATTGCAAAATCTAAAATCTTCACAAAGTCTGAAACTCAGTGGGAGTTTCTCAAAAGACAGTGTCTGTCTCTGATGAATACCGATGCTATGTTATTAGATAAGAACTGTTCTGTTTGTGCTTAAATGAATCTGCTGAAAAGTACAAATGCTTCAGATGTCTCTGAAGATTATAAGCTCTGATACGACTACAAAGGAACTGAGTTCTGAAGATCTAAAGATGGAAGTTCTGATGAACTAGTCCAGATGCTAAAGACTCTATGTTTTCTTATAGACAAGATAGAGAAGTAATCCTTTTCTATTCTTTGTTCTGGCAACTCAAATTGTTATTCTGTATATCTTTGGATCATATAAGATTCTAGATGATCACAGATAAAACCTTGAGGATAACACATTCAGGGGGAGCTGTTATTCCAGACTCTGAATTTGTTTGTTTTGTGATTACCTTGTATAAGATGTTTAATCAAAATACTTGGTTTTGTCATCATCAAAAAGGGGGAGATTGTGAGAGCAAAAATTGTCTCTACAAGTCAATCTTTGTTTTGATGATAACAATACGTATTTGTGAAAGAACTATTTTATGTTCTAACGTGTGTTATGTGCAGATCATAATTACTGAAGATATCAGATCCAACAAACACCAGCCAGATGTGCGTAATTGATAATATGCGAAGTTACTATGTGTGACACAAGTCGCAAGAAGCAAGAATGCTTCTGTATTTGATCATGATCAGTCAGATCCAAGGATGCTGATATTGCTGTTGCAATGCTCTTGTGGATGCTCCCTGAAAGTGGTTGTGATTCTGAAGATTGCGAAGCTTCTGAAGAAGACAATGTTATAGAGAACCAAAGTGCTGAAGACTCTCATGACTTGAAGTTCAGAAGGCGGAAAGCTCTGAAGACCAAGTGCAGAAAGACTCTGAAGACTTATGTGTTCTAATGATTACAGTTCCAAAGGTCAAGTACTGAAGACTCTGAAGACAGATTCCTAATGGACGAGTTCTGAAATTTCGGAAGACTTGAAGTAGTAAAGGATAATGTTCTTAAAGACAAGTGCTGAAATTCTGAAGACTGATTCCTAATGGACTTCTTCAGTAGACTGAAGAATTAACGTATCAGATATCCTATCAAGAAGGCTCTACTCATGCTACATAAAATTACCATCAGAAGCCTCTGAAGTTTGGAAGTCAAATGTTACCGTTGTGAACAACTGTACACACTGCTCAAGAAGATATCCCGTCACTTCTCCCACAACAAAAAGGAGATGTGTCAGTACAGCTAATTATTACACAACGTCTCTTTTCCAACAACCAACAGTATTTCAAATGGCTATATTTCTACTGGGCTATTTAAAGGAAAGAGTTCTCGCTTCTGAGGTGTCGATTCCATTGATCATCAATTGGATATATCATTCATGAATTAACCAAGTCATTGTGTGAAGATAGCAACAACAATGAGTTCTCGTTGTAACACGTAAATATCAAAAGCTATCACCATTTACACATGGCCATTGTTGTTGGAGCTTAAGATCAACATTCAAACACAACAACAACAAATTCGTACAGAAGTTGTTGATGAAGAAGACAACATTGAAAACCAGTCAATTCATCAACCACCTTCTCGTCAGGACTACATTGAAGATCTGAAGCAAGGAGTTATTGCTCAAAGCTTGCTCACCCAAGAAGACGAAGAAGAAGAAGATCTACAAGATGTTAACAACTGTCAAATCATTATACATCTTTGTAGTTTCTTAGGATAGCAAGGAGCTGATGCTCATATCTTGCTTGAACACTTATGTGTTCTTTGTACTTAAACTTAGGAGTAACTGCTTGTTAAGAAGCATTATTGTAATCTCCTGTATAACTAATTCTTGGTGAATTAGGATTCCTTGAGTGGTCAGTGTGACTGGAGACTCTAGAAGACAATGGCGAGATGTCATTATGGGAAATCCTAAAATAGGGTCAGTAGCGTTATATTCATTGCGATGAATCCCTGAATGTATAGCTGTGAAAGCCTAGCAGTAGATCTTGTGAGATTGGAACCTGCAGGTCAATGTTCGTTATATTCATTAAGTTGAATCCCTGAACAGTTCATTGCATGTTAGTTACAGTGCGGCTGTGCAGTTTGTTAGTCACTAGCTATGTGCTCGTGCATCTGTAATCGAGATTGATTATAGTGGATTAAGACCTTGTGTTCAAGGCGAAATCACCTGAGGAAGGTGGACTGGATTAGCCTTTGTGGTGAACCAGGATATATCGTGTGTTCTTTACTCTTATGCTTAATATCTTTGTTTATGTTTCTATATTAAGGATCAGAACCTTACATAAGCAAGTCAGAACCTTGCAACTCTGATAAGCTTCCGCTCTGCAAGTTCTGAATGATGTACATATCGTTCAGACTTTTATTAGTTCTCATGCTCTAAGCATTGTCAAGTCTGAATATAACTTCGCAAGTCAGAATCTCTCAACGAACTCTGATGTAACGCAAAGTGTCTTATTGACAAGACGCGAAAAGTTGTTAAAAAAGTAAATACACAATTCAAACCCCCCTTTCTTGTGTCTTTCTCGCACCTTCAAATACTTGTCCTAAAAGGTAGTCTTAAAATGTTCCCACACCCTAGGAATTCCTTGGTTAGTCATTAGAGTTGAAGCACTTTCCTACCATCTCATAGTAGGACCTCTCGTCATGTGGGAAGCAAATACCACCTTGTTCTCTTCACTGCAAGGTACTATTAGAAAGATTTTTTCCATACCAGGCACCCATTCATAAGCCTTCATAGGATCTATCCCGCCATAGAATTCAGGAGGATTCATGCAGAAGAAATCCTGGAAACTCCCACCTGTAGCTTCTGGTGGAGTCATTGGAGGGTGAAGATTTTCATTCAACTGCTGTATCATCTGCTACATGAATTGGTTCTATTGTTGTTGCATGTGTTGCACAAACTGAGCCCACTGAACACTTTCACTACCACATGGAGGATTCAAATCGGAAGTCCGAGTTCTAGGTCTACCACGACTTCTGCGTCCGTCAACCATGATCCTAAACGTCATACAAATAAAATCAAGTTGATCAGGCTCAATACTATTAGTATAATATCCAGGACAATGATGACAACACACATATGAAAATGAAAGAAATACTTATAATATTTCATGGGTAGGTCAAGGATACGACCTGCTCTGATACCAACTATAACACCCACATATAATATATGTCTAGAATTTTCATATGGTTGCGAATTTGGTACTAAAATATACAAGTTCCTAGTAACACAGTGTACATAGTACATGCCAAAACAAAATAAATAAAAGTGGCATAATATATACAAGATTTTCAAAAATAAAACTAAGAACTAGATCATTAAAGAATGATCTCATAACAAAAGTCTTCGCAGTGGAAAAGCCATCCAAAAAGTGAGATAAGTAAGGATAATCAAGCTACATTGTCCTTACCCTTCGCCGTATCAGAACTACCTGAAAAATAATCAACAACACGAGGCGAGATAATAATCCCAGTGGGTTCCTTATCTTATGGATTCTCTCGGCTCTACACGGTTCTAATCATCTAGTAATCCAAGTCCCAAAGGGAAAAAGGGAGGAAACTTGAATTCACAATATTTGTACTATATGGAAACATGTTGTTTGAATTCATCAACTCAAACCATCACTAATTGGAAACCATACCAAGCCAAACATCCTCGTCCTCTCCTACATCTAGGACTATCGGCATGGGTCACAGATCCTTGTATTGTACTTTGACATATGAAATGGATTCAGATTCATGTTTTCCACATGAATCGTCGCTTCCCATGGGACCTCTGCCCATCTCAAGCCTTTTATTGCAGGCTCCATTCGTACACACGAGACTCAAACCTGTCAAAGTAATGGTGCATACATCCCAAAGGAGCTATATATAAGCATCGGCTCTTGGGACGACACATCTCAAAGGTTGTTTCCGTCTACGTGATCAAATACACAAGGTGTGATTGTATTCGACAATCACAAGGCGAACACATTCACCTTAATCACAATCAACACAAAAATACCATACATGTTCCATATAATGCCTCACCTTACCACTAAATAACTACTTGTCAAAGATACCCACCTAGGCATCAATTTCACAAGCATTTTCATCTAGGTCATCTATTAATTCCTAGTCATCTTAATAAGTCATATCATTAATTTCCATTAAGGTTTCCTCACCATTCTTACTTATTTTTAATGGCAAAATACCCAAATTGGTCCCTTAAGTTTACCTCGGGGTCCAATTTGGTCCCTTAATTTTAAAAAGTTCCAAAGTGATCCCTTAAGTTTTTAAATGGTGCCACGTTAGTCCTTACCGTCAACACCGTTAGTCAAAGTCAACGGGTTTTTATAATTGGCGAACACGTGGGGCTGATGTGTGAGTAGTCATGCCATGTGGATGCCATGTGGAATTTGAATGCCTAAAAAAGAAATGGGAACTGAAACAAAGCCATTCTTTAGAAGGAGGAAAAGAAGTAAAGGAGGTGGAACCCTAGCGCAACCATTGTTGCATGTTGAAGGTGATTTAGCTGCGATTTAAAGCAATCTCTACTCATCAAGTTGATATCGAAGACAACCAGGTATGGCTTCTAGTGATTGAAGTGAAAATGTTTCTATTTTGTTCGTTTTAGGGTTTTAGTGATTGAACTGAAATCTTGCTTCTAGTGATTGAACTGAAATCTTGCTTTTTTCTGCACTTCTTTTTAGGACATAGGACTTAGTTTGATATGGTTGAGTATTTGAACTTGAAAATCCACCATAGTGGTGAATTTTTTGATGAAGAAATAATTGTGTACGAAGGGGGTTAGGTTGCTGAGTTGAAAATAGATACTGATAGATGGAGTTATTTTGAATTGTTAGGTTGTTTTAAGGATTTAAGGTACAATTCGATTGAGAAGATATATTATAGGGATCTAACCTTTGGGATGAACTTGTTGGTTGATGACAAAGGTGCTCTAGAGATTGCTGATCTCTATAGGGTGCATCTTAGTGTTGACATTTATATTCAACACACATTGTCACAATCTGATTACTATGATGGTCCTGTTGATGAAATAGTTGTAGAGAAAAATGAAATTGTGGATGAAACTGAACAAGTCATTGCTACAATGTATGAGGAAGCAGTTAATGGGGGTAAGAATAGTGCAAGGGAAAACGATGTTAGGGAGAATGTTGTTAGTGAAAATGCAGGATTGGAAAATATTGTTAGTGAAAATGATGTTAGGGAAAAAGTTATTAGTGAAAACGCTGTTATGGAAACTGATGGAAATGTCGATAATGGACAGGTTGGTGGTGAGGTCAATGATGTATTTAGTTCTGATGATAGTGATGATGAAAGCTTCATTTATGACAGTGCAATGGAGGTAGTATTTGATGATGAATCAGATGAGTATGATGATGATTTGGATGAGGAACAAGGGTATAATTTAATTGATTATGTGAATGAAGATGACGACCAAGAGGGGAATAGAAAAAAAGGTAAAGAAAAGTGGTAGGAAAACAAAGATGAGTTTAAAGGTAGCGATAATGAAAGTGATGATTTACAAAGTGGGTGTGATAGTGATGATAGTAGTGGAGTGAGGAGGAAAAAGTACCCCATGTTCAAGTTACAAAAAGACATGTCCAATTAAAAATGGGAGGTTGGAATGTACTTTATTACCAAAGCCGATTTCAAGGAAGCTATAACCTCATATGCAGTCCAATCTAGAAGGAACCTAAAGTTCACTAAAAATGACAAGGTTAGAGTGAGGTTTAGGTGTAAGGATGGTTGTGAGTGGAAAGCTTACTGTGCTAAGTTACCTAATGAGGATTCTTGGCAACTAAGGAAGATAATAGACAGTCATAGTTACAGTAGGGAGTACAATGTGAAGATGATGAGTGTGAAATAGTTAAGCAAAAGGATACAAAATTCATTGAAAACCAACCCTAGATTGAAGCTTAAGGACGTAAAGGAAAAAGCACAAAAGAAGTGGAATGTAGGGGTCAATAAGACTAAGGCCATAAGAGCTAGATTTGCTGCTAGAGACATGGTTGATGGTTCTTTCCTAGAGGATTATACAAGGATTTATGACTACTGCCATGAGTTATTGAGATCAAATCCAGGATTTACTGTGAAACTGAATGTCCAACCTGCACAAGAGGGTATTAATGATCAAAGACCCCATTTTAGAAGGCTATACATTTGCTTTGCAGCTTGTAAAGAAAGCTTCAAATTATGCAGACATTTCATTGGCCTTGATGGATGTTTTTTGAAAGGGCTATGTGGAGGTCAAATATTGGCAGCCATAGGTAGAGATCCAAATGATCAAATGCTACCAATTGCATTTGTAGTAGTTGAAAGTGAAAATAAGGATAGTTGGACATGGTTCTTGGAGCTGCTTATTGATGACCTTGGTGGGAGAGAAAAGTGCCTCACATACACTTTTATATCTGATCAACAAAAGGTACACTTGTGTTATTTCAGTTATGCTTAGTTTCATTACTTTTTATGCTTATGTTCTTGCTTGTTAGCTTATGTGTTTTTAAAACTGATTGCATAAGGATTATTACCTGCCATGGATGAACTACTACCTAGAGTTGAGCAAAGATTTTGTGTCAGACATCTCTATAACAATTTCAGGAAAAGATATCCTGGCAAGATGTTGAAGGAAATCATTTGGAAGGCAACAAAGTCAACATACTACCAAGCCTGGGAAAGAGAGATGAAATGAATGAAGGATGTTAATGTAGATGCCTACAAGCACATGATGAGCACCCCACCTAGATTCTATAGTAGATCATATTTCAAGATAGTTATTCTGAATAACATGTCTGAAGCATTTAATAGTGTAATCCTGGATTCTAGAGCCAAGCCATTGATAACCATGGTGGGAGAAATAAGGATATACATGATGGAGAGATGGACAACAAACAGGTTGAGATTTTAGAATATGGCAGATGTTGAAGTGTTACCAAACATAAGAAGGAAAATTGAAAAAACCAGCTCATACACAAACCTCTGGCTTGTCAGGTAAGATACATGAACTTAACCTAAGTTTAATATTATATCTGATGAAGTCTTTCAAACAACTACGTCTGATGATCATATGTTCATGTTTTAGGATGTCTGATGAGCATATATTTGAGGTTAGGCACCTTGAAAACCAAGCTGACAAGTTTTCAGTAGATTTGAAGGAGCATAGTTGTTCATGCAGAAGATGGGAACTGACAGGCATACCTTGTGTTCATGCACTATCAGCTATGAAGAGTAGGAACTATATAATTGATGACTACATTCCAGATTATTACAGAAAGGCAAGATATATGAAAGTGTATAAACATGTTATTTTTCCAATTAATGGCTCTAATATTTGGGTAAGGACTGAGTATCCAGATGTGCTGCCCCCCAAATATAGGAAGATGCCTGAAAGGCCAAAAAAGAGAAGGAATTTAGAGCAGGGTGAGATAGATAGTTCAGACAAAAAAAATGAGAAGGACTGGTTTCAATGTTAGGTGTAGCAGATGTAAGAAACCAGGTCACAACAAGCTTACTTGCAAGGTGACACCATCTAGCCAGCAGGCATCCCAGCAGCCATCCCAACAACCATCAACACAAGTTTCACAAGGAGTCACTCATGAATCTCAACAGCTATCCCAACAACCATCTCAGCAGCCATCCTAAAAACCATCAAGACAAGCTTCGCAAGGAGCCAGTCATGCATCCCAGCAAGTTACACAAGGACCAAGTAATGCATCTCAAGCATCTCAAGCATCTCATGGAAGGGCAATAAAGCAACCAATTAAGAAGGGTCAATCATCTACTTCAACATCTTAAGCATCTCATGGAATGGCCAAGAAGTTACCTATCAGAAGGCCAACTAAGCCTTTCATACCACCAGAACCTACCACAAGACTGACTGCATCCAAGACTGCCGTTAGGCCAACAACAAGGAGATCAACACCTACTAAGAGATCAACACCAACTTGGAAAATTTAGTTTAAGTATATGGAATTTTGTTATGTTCACTTTGTTAGTTTAAGTTTGAACCTTTACCACTTTGTTAGTTTATGTCTGTTACCTGTCACAAGCTATGACTTGTGTATTTTGGGTCTGACTTGTATAATCTACCACAATCTATGACTTATGTATTTTGGGTATGAATTATGTAATCTTACACAAGCTATCACTATGTATTTTTGCTATGACTTATGGTTTCAATGTTATCATATTTTGAAACAATGCAACAAATTGTAACAACTGGTACAAGAATTTGTAACAACTGTTACAACAAATTCTAAACAATGCAAACAAATGATACAACAAATTCTAAAAATTACTTGTCTATTCATTTCAAATGCTACATACTGATAAAAAAACTGATACAAATCTAATATTTGTCTACTTATTTCAAATTGAACAAACTGGTACAAACTGATACAAAAAAAAATGTTTCCCTAATTCATTCTAAAAACTACTACAATTATAATCATAAACAACATCAAATTCCAGAGTTTTTTCCACTTCATAATTTTCTTCATTTCCCTTTCAAGATTGATCAGTTGTTGCCCAAGTTCTTCATTCACCATTTTTCCTTCTGCAACTGTCTTTGATAGCTTTTCAATTCTATCCATCCAAATCTGCTCCTTCTCATCTCCAACATCTTCATAAAACCAACCAAAGAAACCACACCCAGCTTACATAGATCCCTGTAAAAATCATAGCCTACAATTCAAATAGTTGCAGCAAATGTGTTTTCAAAGTACAAACATCAAATTTACATGAAACATACCTTATAATTAGGACAACCCTAGAAATGTTTTCCATAGTTATTAACAGTTGTTGCCCTTCGAAGAACGACCAGGTCCCCACAATGACATAAGGGTTTCCAACCGGAGCTTGTATACAGATTCAAACCTTCCTTCGAAGAACAACCACCTTCTGCATTTTTCTGTTTCAGCAATGACGAACATCCACTTGATTTCAACCTTGAATCTCTAGCCCTATCCCTAAGTCAAATTTGTGAATCAATTTGCGATTGAAATGAACTGCATCAACGTCTTAAGGAAGAAAACGATCCAACATGCCAGCTCATGAGCCACGTCTGCACACATTGACGGACGTTTGAGGGCCACTGATGGAAAGGACCAATTTGGCACCATTTAAAAACTTAAGGGATCACTTTGGAACTTTTTAAAATTAAGGGACCAAATTGGACCCCGAGGTAAACTTAAAGGACCAATTTGAGTATTTTGCCTATTTTTAATCATGTTATCACACATTCATAATCAATTAATCATAGATAGAAAACATGAATAAGAACCACATTAATCAATATAAAGTGATTTAGGGTATAACTAAACAAGTATACAAAGCAACCAAATAAAGAACAAGAGAAATTGCCAAACTCCTGTCAACGCCGCCTAGCGACCGGAAGGTGAGCTAGCTCGCTTTCAGTTCGCTGCAAACTCAAGACGAGAGACAGACAGTAGCAAAATGCCACCTCGGTCGCTGTGCAGCCCCAAGACGAGGTCTCACTTTCCGTTCACTGGACCTCGCATAACGACTGTAGAAGAAACTCGGTCGCTTTTAGTTTGCTAGAAGCTCGCTGTGCGAGCGCGTCGATTTCTGCACACTGGCTTCCAGAATCAGACAGTAACAAGGGGTTTCTAAACCCCATTCCCTACACAAGTTCAACCACAACTCAAAACCAACATATAGCAGCAATTTCATCATGAACAACATGAACACAACAAGAATCATAACATTTTTATGGCAATGGAATCAATACATATCAAAATCCAAATATTCATCAATCTATCTAACAATCCTATCCTAGAGCAACTATCTAGAACCCACCTCAAGATGAAGAAGTTGTGATTGATGAAGATGAGATGATGTTGATGAAGAATGATGAGTTTCTCTTTCTTCTAGGTTTTCTTCCTTCTTTCTCTCCACTTCTCTTACTATCTTTATCTTTCTCTCAAGTCTCCCACTTTTGTTGGAAAGGAAAAGGAAATGAAATGAAAATAACACATAAGAGTATTATTAGAAGTTAGTAAGACTAAATTGATATGGGTGGTAGAAAAGAGTATTAATTGGTAATATTTTCAATAATAATGTTATCAAAATGTCTCAATTATACCAATTAATAAAATGTCAGAGTCGAATAACATTAATTAAATCAATATGAGCTCACTAGTTACTCTAAGTATACCAACTGATAACTCTTAGAGCACATAGAAACTCATCTACTTTCAACTAATACTATTTAGAGTACTTTAGAGAATACAGAGTATTACACCCCCCAATCAACTTATCCATGGGTTGAAGACCCATAAAGAATCATACACACAAATTTTACGGAAAGAAAGAAAACTTTAATGCAATTTATGAGTCTCTTGTTCCTTGCATTAGTGGACCGACACCGGAGGCAAAATGAGCGCACTTCTCTGAAATGAGTCATCTCATAGCAAGTGCTTATGGTAGAGTTTGTATTGATCTTACAATATACATTTTTTTGAAAACCTTTTTTCACTGTGCACCGCCCCACCTCAAAATTCAAATGATCGTATTATGAGTATTAAGTGGCTTTCAAAATCAGGTCACTTTGTTCAAGTTTATTTGAAACCAGGACGCCCTATACCATTTACATAAGCGGAGTGGACGACTCATTAAACAACAAAAGCCGAGACTTGGTCGAACCATTTTATGAAAAGGATGCAAGAGTTTGAGAAATTAAACAACATTTAAAGAGAATCTAATGCACAAAAGTCAAAGGGGGTACCATCCATACTTATAGATTTAGCCGGCGACAAATCTTTTGATTCATTTTAGTTTTTCCTCATCAAATAAGTGTATGAAATTGTGCATTAATATTAATGAAGTGTAATATACACACAATTTCAAATATTTTAATACATTTTGATGTTTGTCAAAAAAGTTGTTAATTTGTCAAACAAAACACATAGGTTCTGTTTTCTACTTGGTTTAAGATAGGTTCTGGAGATGTATCACCAGAATAAGATAATAGGTGGTACCAGAAATATATCTCTGAAACCAACACGCACTGATACATGATAGAATTTTTGAGGTCCACCTTTGTCTACAACTTCTATAAATTAAGGGGCTCTTGTTTTTTATTTCACACAAATAGAAAATGTCTTAAATGTCACAAATAAATATCATCTAGTATGTCACAAATGTCTTATTCTCCAGCGCGACATCCGGACGAAAGTTTAAGCTCAATGAGTACACCTCTTTTGGATATCTGAAATATAACTCGTACCTTACAGAGATAATCGAAAATTTGTGAAATTCGAGTACCGTTCACCGTCAATTAACAACGATGACAAGATTGAGTTCAACAACTATGAATGCAAGACAGATGCAGATGTAACGACTATGTAGAATACATTTTTCCGTTTCGAAACAAAAATTCCACTCGAGTTAGAAGCGACAATTTTAAGATTGGTCGAAGATAATGTGAAGATGTTGAAGCGTCTACATGGATATTGAAATGTAATGTTTCGTTTTATGTTGACATTTTATGTAATGCTAATTTTATGTTATGAATAGTATTTTTATTTTGTCAAAATGCACCTTTTTAATTTTTTGCTTCTGTATCTATTGCACATATGTTACGGAAATACATCTACGGACAGATTTTAAAAATGCATAGTTAAAAAAAATCCTAGAACGTCACTCAAAATCGGTATATATTGTGTGTGGTTGGATGCATCCGGAGATATACCTTCAAAATTTAAAACCATTTTAGTATTTTCTCATAATGCACTAGTAATACATAGGGTGCATATTCTCTAATCTTATCCCAAATCTGGGAAGATTCATAGTTGGTTATGTCTACACAATCAATAAGCCAACAACAAATCCTTTCACTGCTAACCTTAAACTTCTCCTCTGTTTTCGGAACAGACATTCCTAAAATCCATATTCATTCAACAATAATTTCCATGCCAGCTATGTTTTCAAGCTCTTTTATAATCCTATTTATTTTTCTTGATTATGTGACATTTTTGTTGTTGGATTGAGGTAGGGTAACTTTTCATTATTATTTTAGCCACGAGACCAAAGGTTTATCCAAGCAAATGAGGTACTTACTGTTCCTGTCATTGTTGCTGCTGATTAAATGTTGGTTAGATGTTGAATTGGTTTCACTGTAGTACTTCTCTCTTTAAAAAAAAAATATATATATTCAAGTAACAAATATGCATAAAAATAGAAGCGAGTGATGTGAGTGGACAAGTACCTTCCTAGTTTCGTCTGAACAAAAGGTACTACTGGCAAATAAAACAAACTAATTGTATTTTAAAAGTAATATCCATATATATGATAAAATTAGTGGAATATAATAACAAGTTTGCATATAAGTTTGAGTTTGGCGCCTATTCAATATTTTTCCAAATAACCTTGGCTGAACTAGATAGAATTGTCTACTCAGAAATTTTGTATGATAGCATCATCATAATCTAGCTAGAATTTATCTCTACATTCAATAAGCTGAAAACTAATCATGCATATCAGCCAAAGAATGAGTTTGCATTCATATTATTCTAATCAGCTTGCCTCAAATCACATGGCAGCCATTTGCTAAATCTTAAATATTTCAAACAATGCACCCAAGACATTTGTTGACTAAAAGATGTATCCACCATTCGAGGATCAATCATCGGTGCCAAAGTAGCGATCACCAAATTCACCCAATCCTGGGATAACACGAAACTCTTCATTTAATGCAACATCAATCTCAGATGTGACAATTTTCAATGATGGGAACCTTTTACACACACAGTGGATTCCCTCAGGAGCCTGAAATCACAAAGATTCACACAATCAGTGCATGTAAATAGAGTGAAATTCTAATCAAATAACCATGATTGTAAAAGCATCAAAATACACTCACAGAAATGAGATTCAGGAATATAATGTGGGATTCTGGCACTCCTTTTTGAATGAGTAATTCAATTGCTTGGTTGGCTGAGTTACCTGCAGTAAAATTATTGATATTAATTATAATTACTCATTCATCAAAAGTGCAGGAAAAAAAAAAGATTCAGTAAACCATAGGTTGAGCATGATTCATTTCAAACAAATCATCAGTCCCTGCTTTCAGCTTTTACCTGATTATGTGGTATCTATCTAGCCTATGAAGCACGGATACTTCAAAAACTCATCCGAATCGTATCCGATACGTACCGATACACTCCGATACGGCGCCGATACGTATCTAAGGAGTATCGGAATTTATTTATTTAAAAAAATAAATAGAAAAATTCCGATACGGCGGCAATACGCCTCCGATACGTCACAGATACACTTTTCAATTTTTAACAGATTCTTTTCTTTTTTAATGACTTTTTAATTTTTTAATGGTCATTCTTTAATACCTTATTTAATTTCTTCCAGAAACTTACCATTTTACAAGAATGGTTTAATTTCCCATCATTTCTTATTAATTTTCAATATTTTAAATTAAATTCATATTAAATATAATTTTCTTTTTCACGTATCATTACCTATATTTATGCAAGAAACTTCATCTCTGCAACTACTACGATTACTTTCTTCTTCTTCATACCTTCCTATTTTTTTTAATACAAAAATTTTATTATCAAAATATAATTATCACTTATATCCATCTAAAATAATACTTATTACCATATTTTTATATGCGTATCTTAAACGTATCGTATCTAGTCTTTTTCAATTTGTGACGTATCGCCGTATCAGATACGTATCGTATCCGATACTCGTATTGTGTCCGTGCTTCATAGTATCTAGCTAATACAATTGACAAATAAATCGAATTATATTTTTACCATCTCCTCTCACATAACCAACTGACTAGAAAATAGTATTTTATATAATTAAAATGCTGTCCTTTTAAAGCAAACAACAAAAAGGTAAGTTGTTGCTTTATCCTGACGGCTGGCTGGCTACTAATCAATAGACAGACTACCCTCTCCCTCATTAGGCAACTCCTCTCCTTTCTTCCTTTAGAATTTATAAATTTCTTAAAGCCTTTGGTTATGTTTGCTTTCGCCACCTAAGACCTTATAACTCTCATAAACCAGCAATGCACTTTAAGGAATGTATATTCCTTGGTTACTCACCTATCCCCAAAGGCTACAAATGCCTAAGATTCTAGTGGCAGAGTTTTCATCTCTAAGGATGTTATATTCTATGGAAGTCGTTTTTTCCCTATCCTGAATTGTTCCCTGCCCCTCTGGCAGAGTCAACCTCTGTGTCAGAATCAATATCACCTAGGACTGATGTATCATCTACTTCCCAATTTACTCCCAATGCCCCACCCAATTTAACTCATACTATACCCAATCATAACACTATACCTAACTTCAGTAACTTAACCAATTCACCTATATTTGTATCCACATCCAGCCAACACAAAAGCCATAATCTAACATCTCCAAATGATAACTCCAATGCCTCACACAACATACTGAGTCAACATACAGACACATACACCACGCTTCAAAATGCCACCAATTCACACACTACACCTAGCCCCACTAAACATCCAATTCCATATCTCATTCAACATCTGTCATTCCACCTCCTGCTGACATCACCTCACCTTCTACTGCCACTACAACAAAATCACTCATACCTTCCCCAAGAATTCATCCTCAAAACTCTCACTCTATGCAAACCCGACTTCACCCCACACCTCCTAACTCACCTTGAACCAACTTCACACAAACAAGCCCTAATAATCCCTTAGAGGCATGCTGCCATGCAATCAGAATATGATGCTCTCATGAAGAACAACACATGGACATTGGCTCCTCCTCCTTCACATAGACAACCCATTGGCTGCAAATGGGTGTTCAGAGTTAAGGAGAATCCTGATGGAACAATTAATAAGTACAAGGAACTTTCTCTCCAGTAGTCAAACCTGATACTGTCAGAACAGTGCTTACTTTTGCCATTTCTCAAAACTGGCCAATACAGCAACTCAATGTAAACAAGACTTCTAAATGGATTTCTAAATGAGGAAGTGTACATGGTTCAGCCAGCCCCTTGTTTTTAAAAAGCAGGTCCTGACCTAGTTTGCAAGCTCAATAAAGCCCTATATGGCCTCAAACAAGCCCCAAGAGTCTGGTTTGATAGACTCAAAGGTGCTCTTCTGTCCCTAAAACTCACAACCAGCAAGTGTGACCCTTCTCTCTTTATGCTTCACACTCCATCTCAGTATACCCTTGTGCTTGTCTATGTCGATGATATAATCATCACTAGCACATCCAAAGCATTCATTCAGCAACTTATCACCAAATTAAGTCTCCTTTTCACTCAAGGACCTCGGTCAGCTGGACTACTTTCTTGGCATTGAAGTTCATCATCTCTCCAATGGGTCATTGCTGCTATCACAGAGCAAGTAAATTAGGGATCTCCTAAACAAGACCAACGTGGCCACTGCCAAGTGTATTGCCTCACCTATGGCCTAAAGCACAAAATTGTCAAAAGTTGGTTCTGCACAAGTTACTGATCCCATTAATTTCAGTCTGCAAACTTCTTTCTAATCCCCTAGAAGAACATTGGAAAGCTGTTAAATGGATCCTAAGGTATCTTCAAGGCACAACCAATCATGGCCTTCTATTTGCACCAGCTAATCTTTTGTTACCTATCACCTTCACAGGATTTTTGTGATGCTGACTGGGCTTCTGACCCAGATGACAGGAGATCCGCTTCCGATGCTTAGGAATATAGGATTGGGCTTTCACTTGGATTAGGAATTGGACCTTGGCCCAATTCCCTTTCCCTTTCTATTAGATTGTTCCTTACAGAATTCAGTTAGAGATTGGTTACAGGTTACAACTAACTGAATTCTGTTGAGAGTTAGTTACTTAAGATTGCTCTATAAATACTCCTACTGTAACTGGATTGATCATATTGGAAATTTCTAAAATCTGTCAACTCTCCCTCTACTCTCTTATTATCTCAATGATTACCACTTCTATCAAGAGTTAAACAAATAAAGCCTTTCATAATATGACAGTAAGATTAAGTGGAACAATTAATAGTGGAAGGACATTTCACCTGTAGCAAGGACAGGGTCAAGAAGCAAGACATGCCGTTCTGAGATATCCTTGGGAAGCTTCTCATAGATAAGCTGCTCAGAGAAGTATTACCATTAAATACAAACTACCATAGCAAACATATAGATGAGAGCTGCCCTAGTCAACTTTATGGATTCCAAATAATTACCTACCTGTTTTCCATTGTCTCCATCCCGGTGAATCAGAATTTTTCCAATTTTAATGCCTTTACAACATGCACGAAGTGCATTTTCCATGCTTTCACCACTGTAATAAAAGGACAACGAAAAAATTTCAGCCAACTGGAAACAGCCTAAGATAGAATGCAAAAGTGAAAAAGTTTTAGCACAAGGATCCAATATTCTAGATGGTAAGCACATCCAAAGCAAGCATCTGAGAGTGCAACAAAGGAACTAGTTTTATTAGTTGCACCGTTGCATTTATGGGAGCAACCTATCATTTGGACTGGACCAGCGGAAATTAATACCTAGTTCAATGTTTAGCTCACCTTCGAATAATTGAAACACCACATAATTTCTTGCAGAAATCAACACCAGTATAGACAGATCCTGTAATATAAGCCTCATTTCAGTTAATTAATGGTGTCAACATGAATCACTTTGTGTTCTATTGCTTCTTAGCTATAAACATTCCAGTTCACAAAGCACAAACATTGTTCCCCACACAAGAGAGGATGATATAAACATAAAAAGCAAAAAACTGCAAGAACTGAGTACAAGGAGAGATGACTGCCTGTTGGAGTAACAACTTGCTTTTCGGTAAAAGGAAGATGACCTAGACCATGCTCAACAACCTGATGACCAAAACCAGCAAAGGTAACGCTACATTATATTTGTAAGCACTAAAACCCCATTAAGTAAAAATGTTCATCAGAGCGATAAAGTATACAGTACCAGGCGTATAAGTCGGTCAGAATAAAATACAAAATCATGCTTTGATATTTCTGTGTCACGAATCAATGTATGCATCCCCCTTATCTGAAGTATATAACCATAACCAATAAAAATCTTGATTGTATGTCCAAAATAAACATGAAGAGTCACATTGGATAAACCTTTCCAATAGAACTTATAGGAAAAGAAAATTTAAAATGTTTATAGTATAAGCGCTTATCACATAAGCTCTTACGAAAAAACTATTTCTATGACACAAGATAAAATAAAGTCAAACTGTTTATTTTACAAAATAGTCAAACTGTTTTTGCATAATCCATAAGCTGTTTTTACAAGTTGTCCTGGAGAGCTTGTAGAAATAAGCTGAAAACAACTTAGGAAATAAGTTTGTCATAAGTGATAAGTGTTTATGCCAATAGATAAGCTCAAATAAAACAATCCAAATAGATTCTATGATTCTTTTAACGAATAATTTTTTTATATAAGTTGAGACTAGCCTATGCACTTCAACTCTCTCAGAAGTTGTTTCATCTCACTTCTCTGTAAGCACCTATAACTTATGACTGTTTATTTAATATTTAGGAACTAAAGACTAAACTGACTTGACAACCTTAACCATAAAAACCAACCAATCTGCATGTCTTATAAAAAAGACCAACTCTTTTTTGTCATAAATCATAACAGAACAAATACTTTTCTTAAATTGAAATTAAAATCCAAGGTATTCCAATATGTTTGGGTGAGAAGCAAAACGCAGGATCTTCTACAAATTTTCAATTATTTAAAATGGAAAAAGAAATTGACAAATTATGTTCAAAGATACCTGGAATGTAGATTGAATAACATACACGTTTGGATAAATTTTGCATAGATCATGTTGACCAAGCTTTGTACGGAGGTGTTGCACAATCAAATCAATGGCAACATGATTATCACCTCCACGAGGAATGATCACATCAGCATATTTCTTAGATGGTAGAACGAAGTCATCAAAAGCAGGCTTAACAAACTTTGCATACTACAAAAGCCAACAGTAAGGCAGTTAGGAATAACCATGCAATGGGATTGATCACATCTCACAAGGAATAAACAATATAAATTTTGTATGGGAGAGTTACAAATATTAGCCTAACTGTTGTAAAACATCGACTCCTGATTAAATTATTGGACTTACCATTTCAAGAACGGAGTTTATGTCTCTGCCCCTTTCCACTGTGTCACGTCTAATTCTACGAGCAAGCCTCACATCAGCATCTGTATGCAATTAATAACCAAATATATTATTAAACAAAGAGAGGAAGGGTGGGGTAGCCTTCAACACTTCATAAAATAAAATAATAGCAACCTCTTGTGAAGTGGTATTCAATCAAGGACCAGTTGCTAATCAAAGAATTTACCACAAAATGACAGAATGAAAAGGAGTTGAACAGTGAATGTAGGGAGCATATAGCGAAATGAGTTTACTAAACCCGTATATCATGTCATTGACCATATATCAGGGAAGTTGCAGTTCACAAAATAAAGTTACTCGTGAGAAGGAAGTATAGATCTTAATAATATATCAGTGGAACGCCTATTGGTTCTGGTTAGAAATTTTCAAATCCTAATACAGTTAAAAATATAATCCAAGTTACTCTACTCGTTTAATTTTTCAAATATTCTAGAAAACTATGATAATAATTAGTGTCCCTTTGGTTCATCCACGGCTTCAGTTCTACATCAATTTTGTTGTGCATTTGCTGTTTCTAGGAGATTATATTTTCACATTCTTAACAAATCATTCATATATGTTTCCAAGTACTTAAT
Source organism: Lathyrus tuberosus (assembly GCA_022829125.1). Lineage (NCBI taxonomy): Eukaryota > Viridiplantae > Streptophyta > Magnoliopsida > Fabales > Fabaceae > Lathyrus > Lathyrus tuberosus. The sequence continues at coordinate 5,046,744 of JALAZF010000084.1, forward strand.
TTCACCAAGTACCTACATGAATGCAACACAAAAATGTAATAATAGGAGAAATAAAGAGACAGAAAATGGTTCCAAATAATTAGTAATCATTTCACTCGGTGGGATGAGAGAAAATTCACAGACAAAGTGATTCATACTCAGTGAAATCTGTTACAATGATTAACTAATTCAGCCATAACTGAATCCAGGTAGTTATAGCTAGCTTAATTCAACACCCAGGGTGCCTTATTCTACACTCAGTCATAACTAACTTTATTAAAATATTTACACATGACATGACACATCACTGGAGGGGGCTACCATGAAAATAAAAATGTATCAAACCTGTGTCAACAAAGATCTTCATGTTCATCAGATCACGGACACCTTGATCATGGAATACAAGAATTCCCTCCAATATAATGACATCAGATGCATTGACCTGAGCATAGACTACAAATGTTAATTACTATTCATAAATAACCAGAAAAACCTTCAAATAGAAAAGGAAAATGTTAATGGCACATATGAAGCCCATCTACACCAAAATTGCTGAAGTATCAGTGTCATACTCATATTAGTCCGATATGATACCCTAGATACTACATATCCTAAAAAAATATCAACATTTTAACAAAAATATTGACCGATACATTTGGGAGGCGGTTTCTGACACTTTAGGAATATCTATAGTATTTTGTACAACTTTGTTCTTCATTATTATTGTGTGTGGTATTCATTCTTTAATGATATCATATAAGAAAGGATAGACGTGGTAGTGGCCACTAGTAAAGATGTACATGATCTATTTGATGACCGTGGTGTCCAACTTCTTGAATTGATGGAGTTGTCTCTAGTTGAATTAAACTTATAAGCTATGCTTTTTAAAATGATGAAAATGATACAATTAGTTTTAGACATATATAGTAAGCAATTGAATAGAGTCAAGCCTTATTTTAAATAGGTCTAGTGATATTATTTGTAAAACTCGACATTGGTTAGGAAAAAATACATCCGTGGCAAGTTCACAAGGAAAATAATAATTTTTGATATAGACCGATAAAATACACATGACTTTTCTTTTTTGTTACAATCACAAGTATCTGTGGGTAAATTGTTGGCATCATCTACATATATCTACATATAAAACTATATGTAAATTAAAAATTTCAAAGCATCTTTGCAAATGTGTTGCATTTAAGTAAAATATTCACATTTATCGTGAATCAGAAATTTGTGATAATGTATCTAGGTTGTATCGTATCTTCGATTTTTAAGAACTTACCGTATCCCCATACTCATGTCATATAGTATTTGTGCCATATCAAGTATCCAGGACTCAAACAGAAACCAAATGATATGTTTCACTGCTCATAGGACAGAGATTTCATTAGGTGCAACATGAAATGCTTACAAAGTGTATGATTCATAAAACCAATTAAGTTCTGTCCTCTGTGTGTGTGAGATACTGATGAAGTAATTCTAAAAAGGAAACAACGACCAATGTTTTTGAACTTCTCATCAGCCCTTTCAATGAGGAGAAGGATTTTTTATTTTCATGCTGAAACTTGGCTTTGTCCATGGAAAACTAACACGACTGCGAATGAGACTGAATCACATTTGACCACGATTCTCCATAATATCAAGTATTATATTATGACACAAATGTTACCGCAGCATTTATTTAAAACTTCGGTCCCGTCTTACCATCTAAAGACACTTCTTTTTATACACACACTTATACTTGTTTAGTTAATAAAAAAAATCGGCGACCTAAAACAGGCAATGCCAATGTAGACAGAGATACATAATCCACATTGTATACCTGACGAAAACTATCAGAAGAGCGTTGGTGCTTCTTGAAGTCGTAAATGGGAATTTTAACTCTTTGGCCACTGATGAGCTGCTTCATACACTCTAACAGTTGCTCTGTGTCAAAAGCATCTGCAACAAACAAACAAACACAAAGGAGACTCATTCAAAGGATTGTCAGCGTACATTATTTTTCCACCGCCATTCAATAAAAAATCACTACTTTGCTACTTCATACAATCAATTTCAAAACAAGTTTATATAAGAATAGGATGGCATGGCAAACTAATGGACTAAAAATTGATTTACACCCACAATGTATGTACTTTAAACCCTAACGTAAACCGTTATCTTGGTCCCTAGATGCGTGAGACGGTGTTAGTATAGTTCCAAAATTATTGGAATTACAAAAACATTTCTAAGTGTGTCAGTTAGAAATTTCATAGACCTAACTAACTAATATCGCATCTGATTGACAAAATGTTACGAATCGGAGGCCCACAAATGTAGAAAATCCATTTGGTAAGATAAAGTGGGGACTAATCTACAATTTAGAATAAGTTAGTTAGCATTTTGTTATTTCTTGTTACAAATTCTGTTAAGAAATATTCACATAAAAGTTTGTATTTGACTAAAGCATTGATTATGGTAATAAAAGACACATTCAAAGCATTGATTATGGTAATTAAAGTGTATGTAATTTACTCTAAACTGTAAGCTAAAATGATTGATTAATCAATTAAACTAATTACCAGGGTGATCAAAATTGTACTCATGAACGCGTTCCAACTCGTCCGGTTTCAATCCACGATAAAACGAATCCTGTACAGTTAAAAAAAATTTAAATAAACTTAAAAATTCTATGATTGAACGAAGAGAATGAATGTAGTACGGTACCTGATTAACGAGAACTACGCGATGGTCGTGAAGCTGTTGAATGATCATATCACAAACGGTGGTTTTTCCAGAAGCAGTTCCACCGGAAACACCTGCACCATCACCGCACGTTGTTCAATATTCTACTCAAACTCAAAGAGAGCGAGCGCGAGGGAGAAAAAAGAGAAGAGAGTGACCGATAACGAAGGGTTGATTGAGAAGAGAATCCGTGGCTAGGGTTGAATTGGGACCGAGAGAAGAGGTTGGTGAAGAGGATGATAGTCGGCCGCCGTCGAGACGAAGGCCGGAGAAGTGGGGCCCGGATGCCGCCTCCATGGCGTAATCAATCGACGTCGTTTCCTCCGGCATCGCTTTTGTCAGTTGTCTCACTAGCTGCAGAGTCAAATGTGAATTTTATTTTTGTTCTGAAGAAAACTAATTCAGTTTTTTATTTTATTTTTTTGAACTAACATGCATTTTACGTGTAAATCAGTTATTATATAATATACTCAACTAACAAATACTAGTAGTAATATATAAAATAAAACAAAAATAAATATTATTTTACTTCATGACATCAATTTTGGGCAAACACTTATTAGATTCTATCCGTTCTTATTTCACTAGGGAATATGCCCGGTAAGATGCTGTCCTTTCTAGTTTTTGTTTTTATCATTATTTATTATCAAGAAATATTGATTCTTGGGGGTAAATATATTTTAAGGTTAGAGAAAAAAATTGATACACGGAGCGTGATAATGTATTTTGCGAAATTAAATTAAAAAATTTAAATTATTATTATGAAAGAATGATATATTTTTATTGAATAATCGTATAAAATATTTTTACATTTACATTATCATTAAACCCTTAAATTAATTATATGATTGATATTTTGAATGATATTTTTCAATCCAACTCAGATTAACTAGCTTTTTGTATGAATCTATTAAGAGTTTATCTAGAGTTGAGTTGGTTAGAAATTTCTGCTGTGATTACTTTGTTTTGGTTGTAAGGTTTGAATACAATTAGTATTCTTGTTTAGAGATATCAATAGCGTTTTAAAAAAAAAATTGTATGATTGATTTATTTTTGTGTTACTATAAATTCAACACATAAATATTAGTATATGATAGAATAATTATTATTTCTTTTTGTATTATTGGATGTTTAACTATAAAAATATTATAAAAAAATTACTTTCAATTGTCATATTTGACTGCATACACAAAATCAAAATTAATTTTTAAGATAAATATATCATTAGAAAATATTTTTTATCATAAAAATTTAAAATTAATTTAGTAAGTACAATATTTTAATTTTTTAAAAAAAATTTAGTGGTTGTAATTCACTTTTTAAAGATGTATAAATAGAATATCGCGGATTCTAACCTACATTTATATATTTGATGTTCTTGCACAACTCTCAATTAAATTAATTTAATTGAATAACAATATTTTAATTTTAGCTAGGACAAAGTGAAGTTATTGAAATATTACTGTCATAACTTAATTTTTAACCCTAAGATCTCACATTCATTTGTATCATTTGCATAACATAAATCATTTTTGTGTGTATTTATGTTTTGCTAACCCCATGAAAATACAAAAAAAAAACATGTCTTGCTTGCTTTGTTTATAAGTTAAGGTTTTGCATCAAGAAGTTTGGTCAATCAGGCTTTAGTGTGATCCTCAACATCTCAGGCTCCTCTACTCATTCATGATGATCAAGAGATTCCCTTCATCAATAATCAAGTTTGGGTTTGCATCAGTTCAAGTTCATCAAGTGCTCCAAATTAGGGTTTTGGTCAAAGTCAGCTTGATGTCGACCTTTTGACCAAAACATGATCTCATAGCTTGGAACATGATTCAAAGGCTTCAAATACATCTTTGTGGTCCATTCATGTGATTAAATTGGCTCAAGAAGTTTGATTTGTTGATAATTGAAGAATTTTGATTCAAATGATGAAAAGTCAACAAATGCTCAAAATCAAAGTTTGACTTTTGACATTTTTGGTCAACCATGGACTTCTTAAGTCAATAATCATGAAAATGTGAAAAATGATTGAGTTTGATCAAAGTTAAATCAAGAAAATCAAGAAAAGATCAAAAGTTGGCAAAAATTAGGGTTTTGGAAATTTCCCTAAGTACAAAAATTCATGTTCAAGTGGCCAACTTTCCAAGAATGTAACTTTCTCCTCAAGCATCCAATTGAAACACTCGTGGACTGCAATTAAAGATGACATTTGATACTGTAAGTTGATGAAAATTTGAAGCCAAAAGCTTTCTTGAAGTGGAAGAAATTGATGGTGAAAGTTGAGGTTTCAAGTTGTTGCAAATCTCAAAACACTTAGAAATTTTTCTAAGTTTTTAACCTTTCCAAGTGCATGACTTTATGGCCACTTTGTGAACAATCCAAGCAACCATTCTTGATGCTTGAGGGCTGCATTTAAATAACATACTTCATACTTCATCATGGTGGAAAATTTGATCCAAAAAGCTCTTGTCATTTGGGAGAAATTGAATGCTAAAGTTAGGGTTTCACATTGTGAAGGAGCGCAAGATTGGCCAGATTTTTCTAAGTGTTGTAGATCAGTTTGTTTCACACGAGTTTGAAGCCACTTTTGGACACTTTCCAAGCCTTTGCTCAACTTGTCATGAACACAAAACTTGTTCCTTTACATACCAACTTTACAAAGATGCCAAATTTGTGCAAGATTTACCTATTCAAATAGGACAAAACCTGCTACAAACTGTCCACTCTGATCAACATTTTTGGCCTTTTGTGAAAAATTGATTTTGAATCAAAACTTGCTACACAAGTTGTAGCTCTGATCCAACTGATTTCTGATGCCAAAAGCAAACTTGCCTAGCCTAAGTGAATGCTGAAAATGTCCATCCAAGCCTAACCAAGCCTTAGCATATGTGTACTTCATTTGCCACTTTTGTTTGAATTCATCCAATGATACAAACACCAAGCCTCACCTCTGATCAAGCCTAGTTCCTAACCAAGATTCAAACCTTTACAAATGTAGTTGAACCTCATAACATCAATAGACAAGAAAATAGAAGAGAGAGATTGAATCAAAATTCCAAAAACACCATTAAAGCTCAAATTCAAAACTCATAATTCCTTCATTTTCCTTCCAAATTTCTTTCACAAACACCATTCATACATCACATACAACCTTCTGTATGCGCAAGAACACAGTTATAACACCTCAAAGCACCATATTCAAACCTCACTTTTCACCTCTGCAACTTGATTTAGACAGAGCAATCTAGAAGGTTTCAAGCAATTCTAATCATACCATTACACTCCTAGAAACTCAAGGAAGCTAAAGGAATCTTCATTTCACTTCTACAAGAGCATTTGAAGGGGCAACAGACTCACTTTGTTAGGTAATTTTTCACCTTTTGATGAATTCTTGTTACCCTCATACTCGTTTTGATGTTGTGAATGAAAACCCTAAGCTATTGATCATTGATTGTTGATATATGCCATTTAATTTTATTTTGAAATTCTAGGGTTTCTCTGGTTTTCAGTCAAATTCATGCGATATAGTTAATATAAATGAAAATTAATACTATGATTTAATTCCTTGTTAAATTGTGGGTAAGATGGTATACTCACATGTTTGATTTGGTTCGTATTTGATGATTTCACATTTTGAAATTTTGAAACTGGCTGGAGGTTGAAGATGATCATCCATGTGCGCGTTTTTCATTTTAAAATATTGTTTTAAAATATATTTATTTTTAGTGCAACACATTAACAGGCCAACAAGCCTGACACGTTGGTTAGTTGTTTTGGTGGTAACCTCAGGGGGCTGAGTTCAACACCCACCACTGTTGGATGCAGAATATGGCAAGCATAAAAAATATTTATTTTCGAAAAGAATTCCCCCCGGGATTTATGTCGTGTCCACAGAGATCGGTTAGAGGGAAAGAATGTCGTTCGACAGTCTCTCGCGTTTATGAGTTTGGATTTAAATGGTTTCAAACAAGAAAACTGAAAAGTAAATATTAAAACATAAAACAAATTCATTCTTCAGCAAGACAAACTAATCCGCCATGCACATAATCGACTCCTCACAAACTTAAACTTACCGACCAGTTATACTCAACTTACAATACTCCTCAATATCACCCGGTAACGTTCACAGCACATGTCCATCTCTGGCACACTCAACCATGCTACCCTCATCGGTACTCTCGCACCCGACTCAAGACACGGAGGCATTAAGTTTCGACACCCATACGGATTGTTAGCCCTAAATCTATCTCTAGAGTTCAGAAACTAACAGATAATTATCCTTAATCGAAGTTTGTGAAGTTTATCTCTAACACGACCCAAACCCCACGCATTTAAGCAAAAATCAAGAACAATCACCAATAGAGATTTGTAAAGCAAATTAAATATAACGCCATGGGCGACAAATGTACATAAGAACAAAGTAAAAAACATATACAAACCCAACAAGAAGAAAGACATGAAGAAAATCATAAATGAACCAAACACTTCACGGATTGTCAGAGCCGGTCGATGAGAAATCCACCTCGGATCATCCGCATGCAAGCTTCCATGATGTTTTCTAAGTTAATCTACTGAAAAAATGATGTTTGATGCATTGGGAACAAAATTTACCCAACCATCCCTAAAAAATTGTGTTTTTATGCCTTAAATGGTGTTTCTGTCCAGGAAAATTCGCCTGGCGAAATTCTGGTTCGCATGGCGAATCAAAGGTGGCTTATTCTGGACTTTTTTCCATGTTTCTGGTTGTCTGACTCGCCACAGATTCGCCTGGCGAGCATGAGGCGAATTTGTCAGAACAACAAAAAATCCTGCACTGTTTTATTCGTAACTTTTGAACCGTGTAACTCCGTTTTTCGCTCGGTTTGAAGCGCTGGAAAGCTTATTCAATGCTCTATACAACAATGGCAATATATCCTTGATTGAATACCTGCAAAAATGAGAGAAAATCAATTAAACTCATTGATATTTACACGATACGCAATATATACACTAAAACGTAAAGTAAACGTATTTACAAACAAAGCGGGGTTTATTCGAACGATATTAACCAAAAAGTATCGATAAGTGCAACAAAACTTATATACAAAAATAGCTACAATTTGTACTGATCAAACTCTCCCCAACTTACATAATTGTTTGTCCTCAAACAAAAATCAAACAACTCAAAGAAACAGAGTGAAAATCAAATAATCATGAATCAACAGGTTTTGAAAAACGGAAACGAATGTATGTTTCAAATGAAAAACGGTACACACAAAGTAAATACTTACCACTAAACTACAACGATAACATAGTCACGAAACAAATGTAAAATACAAAAATCATGCCAAACATCCTAAAACAACCCAAGTTCAAATGTGAATCACACCTAGCAAAAACAATCATCGGTAGATGAAAAACACAAAATGAGGTACTTATCACTCACACAACAATCATGCAAACAATAGACTAAATTATGCAACCATCCAAAAATTTACATTGAACATACAAAGGCAAGAATCACAAGGACTTTCAAGGTTGTAGCGTGGTTGGGTAAACAAACAAGGGGCAATTTCTAAAGGTAATTGATACAAAAACTTTCCTAAGGGAGTGATAAACTCACAAAGACTCAAACCAAAAAAATTCCAATCAACTTCTTCCAAAATCCCAAGTGTTACACAACACACAATACTTATATATCACAATTATTTGAACTCTTTTTGCTTCCTTTCTCAAGGATTTTATTTTTCTTTCTTTTTCACATTTTTCTTTTCTTTTCTTTTCTTTTTCAATTCTTTCTCTTTTTTTTTCTTTTCTTTTCTTTTTCAACCTCATAGAAACCAACCAATGAGTAAACAATCATTCTCTCCCCAACTTGAATTCAACCACATCATCATGTGAATACTCCCTACTTTCTAAGGCAAGGTAAAAATTCATACAACAACACAAAGTTTAGGTCCAAGAAAAAACAAAATCCAATAAAAAATAAGTGAACTAAACACTCATAGACAAGCATTAAGTTCAAATAAATCATGGATCAAAAAGCTAAAAGGGGTTACAAATGATCACACGCTCACAAGGTGAATTGACTATTTGGCTAAGGTAGTTGTGCTCAAAATGAAACAAAATGCCTTGATCATTTTCATGCTTTCACATAATCAACACAAACAAAAGATTAAGCATAATAAAATCCAGTTAGAACAAGAATGTTGGTACTCCGTGCATATATGAACAATAGAAGGCTTCCTCACAAAAAGGGTGGGAACTAAAGTGATTCACACATGAACAAGTATACAAAAGAATGAATGGCATAGAAGTTGTAAAAAGCCTAAGTATCATGAATATGCTAAAGTAGAGAAAGCGATAAGCACATACCTTGGACGTGTACAAAACTTAACAATATCATTACCACACATCCGCAAGTTGAAATGATCAAACTTGGAAAATCACCAAATTTCCTCAAGCTACTCAAAACAAGTTCATTGACAAACACGAAAACTATTAATATAAACAAACTGAAAAACCGGCAAAAAATTCATTAAACAAGTTGTAAAGTAAAGATTTGAGAATTTGCGAAAAATACGAGTACAACTTGTTTAATGAATACTCACCACACTACCTAAACTAAACAGCAACAAAAGAAAATAATACAACATGCTTGTTTTACGTCGTAAGCTCGACGCCTTTACAATGCTTAGCTAGTAACTTCCTTCATTCATGCCATGGTGATGCCTCACTGCGCAAACCAAAAGCAAGTGTCCTGACCAAACACTTGAACAAACGTTAATCAACAAGTATTAGTATAACAAGTGAAAATATACAATATATACGATATCTACAAAACTCAAAAACAAAGAAACTATCGCAATGCGATTCAATATCAAAACCAATCCCCGGCAACGACACCATTTTGTTGGATGCAGAATAGGGCAAGCAGCAAAAATATTTATTTTCGGAAAGAATTCCCTCAGGGATTTATGTCGTGTCCACAGAGATCGGTTAGAGGGAAAGAATGTTGTTCGACAGTCTCTCGCGTTTATGAGTTTGGATTTAAATGGTTTCAAACAAGAAAACAGAAAAGTAAATATTAAAACATAAAACAAATTCATTCTTCAGCAAGATAAACTTATCCGACATGCACATAATCTACTCCTCACAAACTTAAACTTACCGACCAGTTATACTTAACTTACAATACTCCTCAATATCACCCGGTATCGTTCACAACATATGTCCATCTCTGGCACACTCAACCATGCTACCCTCATCGGTACTCTCGCACCCGACACAAGACACGGAGGCATTAAGTTTAGACACCCATACAGATTAGTAGCCCTAAATCCATCTCTAGAGTTCAGAAACTAACAGAGAATTATCCTTAATCGAAGTTTGTGAAGTTTATCTCTAACACGACCCAAACCCCGTGCACTTAAGCAAAAATCAAGAATAATCACCAATAGAGATTTGTAAAGCAAATTAAAAACGCCATGGGCGACAAATATACATAAGATAAAAGTAAAAACATATACAAACCCAACAAAGAAGAAAGACATGAAGAAAATCATAAATGAACCAAACACTTCACGGATTGTCAGAGCCGGTCGATGAGAAATCCACCTCGGATCATCCCCATGCAAGCTTCCATGATGTTTTCTAAGCTAATCTACTGAAAAAATGATGTTTGATGCATTGGGAACAAAATTTACCCAACCATCCCTAAAAAATTGTGTTTTTATGCCTTAAATGGTGTTTCTGTCCAGGCAAATTCGCCTGGCGAAATTCTGGTTTGCCTGGCGAATCAAAGGCGGCTTATTCTGGACTTTTTTCCACGTTTCTGGTTGTCTGACTCGCCACAGATTCGCCTGGCGAGCATGCGGCGAATTTGACAGAACAACAAAAAATCTTGCATTGTTTTATTCGTAACTTTTGAACCGTAACTCCGTTTTCGCCCGGTTTGAAGCGCTGGAAAGCTTATTCAATGCTCTATACAACAATGGCAAGATATCCTTGATTGAATACCTGCAAAAATGAGAGAAAATCAATTAAACTCATTGATATTTACACGATACGCAATATATACACTAAAACGTAAAGTAAACGTATTTACAAACAAAACGGGGTTTATTCGAACGATATTAACCAAAAAGTATCGATAAGTGCAACAAAACTTATATACAAAAATAACTACAATTTGCACTTATCAACCGCCCCCATTTTTCTCACCTTCTCCCATTTTTCTTTCCTTTCTTTCCCTTTTTCCTTTTCTTTTCTTTTTCTCATTTCTTTTATTTTTTTATTTAATTTCTTTTCTTTAATTTATTTATTAAGTTCTAACATTAAAAAACCAAAAATATTTATTTTTCTCTCTTAATTATTTATTTATATTTTCATATTAATAAACCTAAAAATGTTTTATTTTTGTTTTGTTATATGATCACATGATTTTTTGACTATGTTTAACAAATTCTCATTGCTTATTTCATATTAAGTTCATGCTTGATCCTTCAATACCATGCCTCATAATGTTGATGTTATGCTTTGGTTAATGTTTTTGTCTTGATAAATTCATGAGTTAATTCTTGAAGCATGTATACTTGTATGATTTATGTGTTGGTTGTCTTTTTGGCCATGTCATAGGATTAATGCCTTGATGAATATAATCATGTTTACTTGATGCTTGGTCTCATTGTTTGTATGCTTCTCTTGGTGATAGACTTTTTGCCATGTTAGGTTGACCTTAGGGTTAAATTAAAAAATGAATGGTCATGTGATTCAAAAACCTTAATGACTTGAGTTCTTGTTTGAGTGTGAATCTTTGTCATGTATTGATAACTTGCCCTATTGACTTGATGTTTCCATGGTACACTTGAGATATTCAATATTGATGCATGATTAGGGTTTTCATTTGAAGTTACTTGAGATACTTTCTCTTGTGAGGTTGTGTTGATTAAATGCTTTGACGCTTACCTTGTGCATGAATTGTTATCTGCTTATGAGCTTTGTTTTGACACTTGAAAATTGTATTGTGATCCTTGATTGCCATCTCTATGTTGCTTATTTTTAAATCCAAGTAAAGAGATTATAGTTGACCTTATTGTCATGTGTATGTGCATAATGTGTCTTGTTGCATCTTTTACCCATCTTGTACTTCATGTTTACCCTTAGGTTCCCATTTTTCTAACTTGAATCTCTTTCAATAAAAAAACCTTGACATTAGGTCATTGCATTTTCAAACTTTCTTTCTTTATAAATGCTTCAAGACATCTTAAGCATATTAAAACTTTTTTTCATAAGACTAAAAAATACAAAACTCATTCAAAACTTTTTGCCACTTGACTTTTCACTTTAAAACCTTTTCTCAAAAAGAGGTTAGACATGAGTCATCTATTGTTGAGATATGATTCTCCTACCCCATAACATTGTTAAGAATGGTGTTGATTCTTTTCCACTTGAGGGAGATATGAGGCATAATTGTTGATTTTATATCCAAGTTGGAGTCATTCTCTCATTGTGATGCAAAGATCCATCTTCCACATGTTTGTGGTGGATTAGTTAAGTATTTTCCTTAAGATGACAACTTGTCTCTTCTTCATTAAAAATCAACCAAAATAAAATCTTTTGTATTTTTACCCCGAACTACGAGGTTTTGATCCTTTATTGGTACGTAGGCACAAGACTTTATGTCTTGCCAAACACAAAAATAATAATAAAAAACACTTCTTTTCTCACTTGCCCAATCTTTTTCAGCAAACACTTTTAACCTAACACAAATATTTCAAGAGGTTCCTATAGGATACTATAAATACTTAGGGTGCTAGTATCTTCCCTTAGTATAACCAACCCCTGTACCTTAGATCTCTTATTTGCTTAGCTTTTAGCCTTACTTTGTGTTTTGCATATTTATTTTGGGTTTATTAAATCTTTTCCCCTTCCCTTGAAAAAATAAAAGTTCGGTGGTGACACTTTGTTTTGTGAGTCTAGCTAATTGATAGCTTGGTCTCCGATTCTTCACCGCGACAATTACTAAATAAATTGCATCAAAACAATTACTATTACTAAGTGTCAAAGTAATTAAGGGAAAAGAAACCGATTTTTTTTAGAAAGGAGAATGATAATATTTGTATTTTTTTGTTAAGTGAATAATTAAAAAAAAAAGATGCACATGATTTTGTAATATGAAAACAGAGAGGAAAATGTGAAAATATAAATCGAAAGGATTAGTATTATTTAAGATTTAAGACGGAACCAGGATAATTATATAGGTATGAATAAGAATTGTTTGTCCCCAATACGAGTTGAGAACAATATTTAAAATAAGAGAGATCAAGCAACTTTAAGTAAATGGCGTTTTTTTCTTTCTGCAACACTATTTATATATGGGTATCTGACACATGTGAATTCATTAACAATGACATGTTTACTAGTGTAGTTGGAAAATGCATGATTGATGTATCATTCCAAAATGTTGTCGTACCATATTATAAAATTGGATAAATAATTGTGGTACTTCTGATTTAGTATACATAAAAAAATTCGAGTTATTCGAGCACAATCATCAATAAATGAGACAAATAATTTTGCATAAAAAATAATAGAGGTATGGGCAGGCCATCAAACATCATAAAGAATAACATTAAATTGTTCAGGACTTTTATTAAAACCGAAAGGAATAGAGACATAATTATGTTTTGCTAAGTGATAAACATCACACTTAAAAACCTCAATAAAATGTTGTAAGGAAAAAAAAACAAAAAACATATACTTAAGTATATAAAATAGAGAATGTCCGAGATGTTTGTGCTTAAGCCAAATTTGTGGGAGCAGTAGAGGAAGACTCGGACTGTAGACAAGAGACAATATCTTTGGACCATCCGTCTCCTCAGGGAGTAGTATAATATTTCCTTTATTTTACAATTCTGATAACGAGTAAGCTTATGGATGAAAATTACATTGTTGGAAAATATAGGAACATGAAGTACATCTTGTAACTTAAATGAAGGTTGTAAGTCAATATTTTCAGTGACAACAATATGAGCATTAGAGCCCTCAACAACAATGATATAAGGAATACTCAAAGGTGAAGTATATGAGGATAGTAATGTGAAACCAAATGTCATTTTATCAGTAGCAACAGGGCAAACCTTCTTAGGAACAAAATTCTTAGTAAGATTAAGAGTGTTAACTCTAAACATTTAATTGTTTAAGATGTATCATAATTTATAAATTCTTTCATTTTTTAGACAACAAGCGTTGAACAAATAAGCAGATAAAAATGAGTTGTAACAAAAAACACCTGAAAAATAAAATATGTCAAAATTCAATTTTGACCACACAAATAGAACAAAGATGACCAGACGAGGAAACTGATGGTTGGAAACACCAAAAATATAGGTAACTATGGTGACATGTGGTATGGTAGTTTGTGGTAAAATGGTCTATAAGTGAATAAAATGATAATAGTTGGTGATAAAGGTTAAACATCAACTAGAAATAGAACAAAGAATGCTAAATAGTGACGATTCGAGAAAAGTTATAAGAAAAAGTAACGAAAATCCATAATAAAAGATAGGAAAAAATTACCAACAACAAAGGCTAGGGTTTATGCGAAAGCGAGTTCCAAAAATTGGGAGCTTTAATACCGTGTTGTAAAATAAGGTTTTGATACATTGAAAGTTGTAATTACAATGTTGAAAATAGTTCTACTTAAATACAACAACAACAACAACAACAACAACCAAGCCTTATCCCAGTAACTATGGTCGGCTACATGGATCAACTTCCACCATAATGTTATATCCAAGACCATGATTTAATCTAAATTGTTAAGCTCAAGATCTTTCTTAATAACTTCTCTTATAGCTTTCCCAGGTCTTCCTTTACCTCTAAATATTTGACCCATCTCCATTTGATTTACTTTCCTTACCACGAAATTTAAAGGTCTTTTCTTCACATGTCCAAACCAACGAAGTTTATTATCCACCATTTTTTCTACTATAGGTGCTCACTTAATTAACACTCTCTCTAATATTGTCATTTCTAATCTTATCATGTCTAGTCTTACCATGCATCTAACGCAATATCCTCATCTCCACTACGCTTACTTTATTCTCGTGTTGATTTTTAAGCGCCCAAAATTTTGTCCTATACAACATTGCAGGTCTTACCACAGTCCGATAAAACTTTCCCTTTAACTTGAGGGGTACCTTTCTATCACATAAAATTCCTAAATCTCTCATCCATTTCAACCACCCAACTTGAATTCGATGCTTTACATCCCCGTCTATTTCTCCATCGCTTTGTATTACAGACCCACGTTATTTAAATTGTGTGACTTGTGGGATGATATGGTTTCTAAATTTCACCTCTAGGTTATAAACGATTCTCATTTTGTTGAACTTACATTCCATATATCTTGTCTTACTTATGCTTAGGCGAAAACCATGTATTTCTAAAGCTCGCCTCCAAGTCTTCAACCTCGTTTAAATCCTTATTCGAATTTTTCAATAGGATTATATCATCTGCAAAAAGCATGCATCTCGGTGCTAGCTCTTAGATATTGCAATGCCACAGATTGCTTTCAGGATTACCGACTGACCCCACAAACTAACACAAATCTTTTCAACATGTTTTGTCCTCACTCACATGCTTTCCGAGAAACTTACCAAAAGGCCACCCATCTAAATACTACTCCAAGTCATGCACGCTTAACTGTGGAGTTCTTATTTGTTAGGCTACCAAAAAGAAGATGCATCTGGTTGGTATTGGTAGTACCAATCAATCCTTATAAGCCTTCCTTCAACCATGTAGTCCAATACATGCACAACCTCAAAATCCTATCATTCCGATGTGCTCCGTGAGTACGTATAAAATTAAAGTATTAAGGTAGGGGGTTATGGTTGAACCTTGGTACAAACCTATTGTAATGGGGAAATCGTTTGTCTCTCCACCTTGTGTCCACACACTAGTCGATGCTCATTAATACATATCTTGGATAACTTGAATATATGTAATCCTAACCCCCTATCTTCTCTAACAATTTCCATAAAATATCTCTAGGCACTCTATCATACACTTCTCCAAGTCAATAAAAAGTAAGTGCAACTTTTGTTGGTCCATCTTATCTGATCCATCATCCATCGTTGTAGATATATTGCTTATATGGCCGACCTCCTAGGTATAAAACCAAATTGATTCTCAGTGACTTGAGTCTCTTTTTTTAGTCTCTATTAAATCACTTTTTCCCATAACTTCATGGTATTGACTCATAAGCTTAACCCTCTATAAGTTGCACAATTTTGTATATCCCCCTTATTCTTATAGATTGTAATTAAAGTGTTTCTTTTCCATTCACCTGACATTTGCTTTGACCTTATAATTTCGTTAAAGAATTTAGGGAGCCACTCAATCTAACACCCTAAATTCGGTTAATTAATTTAATTAAATTATTTAGAATTATTTGATGAATTGGTGTTTATAAATTATTGTTGTGTGATTGTGGGGTAAGTATCCTTGGAATAAAGGTATAAAGAAGTAAGAGGGTGGTTGAATGATTTACAAGTTATTAGAATTTTAATTAATTATTAGAATAAATAGTATTTTAATTAATTAATTATTTATTCAAATTAATTATTTAATTAGTAAAAAAATGGGATTGCGCCATTTGTGAGAATTGAAGAAAATAAGTGGTAAAAATAGAGAGAATAGTACTGAGTTGGGCAAAATTCATAATTAACCAAAGTGTTAGGGGAGTATATATTCTAAAAACAAGAAAAGAGCTAGGTTTTTATAGAAACATCAAATACGTAGAAAAGAGGCAAAAAGACGAGAGGAAGAGCAAGCTAGGAAGTTTGAGAGGGAAGTCATAAAAGACTAAGGTGAGGGGGGAGCAAGGGCTATTAATTCAGGTGTTTTGCATGACGGGGTAGAGATGAGATGTCATTACTCTTCTTAGTGAAATTAGGATGTGATTGATTGAATTTTATATGAATTTTTGATGTTGTTGGCTGTTTTAATGATGAATTTTGTGTGCCTGTATATGTACTATTTTCTGTTTTGAGATGTTAATGTTTTCCACCATGCTTGAGGGTTTGGAAGGTTTTTGGGTAAACATGAATTTATGAGATTGAATGAATTAGATGATGAAATGTTGTGATTTAACATGTCCTAATGGTTTTATATCACGTGATATAATTTTCTGGGCGATTGGGGATGTTTGGACTGAATTGTATAGGTTTTGGAGTTTCTGCAGAGGCAAATCGTGTTCTCTATTTTTGAAGGTTTGAAGGAGTTCGCTTAGAAAGAATGACTTTGCTTGGCAAGAGTTCGCTTAGTGAATTATTGTCTTCGCTTACCGAATGTAATACCCCGTATTTCCTAAAATACTATAAATAGTATCAGTTGAGATCAACTGAGTTCCTATATGCTCTGAAAGTTATCAACTGGAATAATTAGAGTAACTAGTGAGCTTAGAATTACTTAATTAATATTATTCAAGACCGGAATTTTATTAATTGGTACAATAGAGACATTTTGATAACATTAATAATGAGTCTGTTGCTCTAATAGAACAAATATTAAGCATTGTACCACTTAATATTCAAGTCACTACTAATTCTATCATTTTCTTACCATAAGTTTGGAACCCACTTTAACACCACACATGCCATATTCTTACCAACTTTCTATTGTGATGCTTCTATGTATCATTACATCTCCAACTTTGTGGGAAAAAGGATTAGAAGAGAAAGATATAAAGGAAGAGTGGAGAGAGAGGGGAAGAATAGAAAGAAGAAGGAAAACCTAGTGGGAGAAGAAGACAAAAATTAGAAGCTCTTCATTATCCATCATCAACATCATTTCATCTTTATCATTCAACAACTTCTTCATCTAATTGCAAGGTGGGTTCTAGGTAGAAGTATTAGGTTGAAAGAATTAGGGATTGTAGATAGAATTGGTGATATTGGTTTGTGATATGTTTCTTCTATTACTCATGAAAATCTTATGAATTTGTTGTTGTTCATGGTGATTGTGATACCATGTTGTGTTTATGTGTTGACATTCATGTTGGGAATGAGCATGTATGGGGTATTGGTGAGAAACCCCTTCCTTTGTATCAACTTTTGCTGAACTTCTGTAGAATTCGACACCCTCGTCGGGCGAGCTGTAACACCATAATTTCCCCAGTATAATTATAATTAAAAACAAAGTAAAATAAAAACAAATCATGCAATTAGGATGCCACATCCAACAACGAACTGCTCATATATTTTGACATGCAACACATATAATAAGTAAAGAACACCACATAACTCTGAACTTCAACATTTTGTTACGCAGCGGAAAACATCGGAACTGAATAGTTAAACTCTTCCAAATAATTATAACAAATGTAGTTATAAGGAAATTATCAACAAGAGAGATTCACATAATAATCTCCATCAACATAAAATTATCCAACAACGGAGGTATACATATAGTTTCCTCCTAACAAAAACAAAACAAGCGTCGATCCTCAGTGTTATATATCAGAGCAGACACTGACTCAACAAAAGCATAAAGGGGAGTATCCTCTTCTACTAACATCCACACCTTCACTGCAGATCACCTGCGCGTTACCCACGTGGAGGCAACATTCAAATATAAGGGGTGAGATATCATGATAATATAAAGGAAAACATGATAAACAATATACATTAGGTTAACACATGCAATATCACCCAACATCAGCACCAGATTATCCAACCATAAGGATAACACAACAATTCAACTAAATATCTCATATTAATAAACCAACGACATCATCACTAATTATCCACCAACCAACATGGAATCACATGATAAAAAATCCAATTAATCACATCAACAATACCACATATTAGCAACATAGCGACATAGTTAATATATAATGTAATGAGACTCACAACCTGACTCAATGCTTATGCATGTGGTACCAATTTTCGTGAATATTCAGGTTCACCGTTCCGATCCCCACCTTCTAGGATCATAACCACTCACTGACCCATCACCTCCGGAATCAGCTTCCGGCCCAATCCACACAATGGGATTTTAGACTCACCAACCACGAACCATTGTCCACAAATGTATACAATGCGACTATTTATGCATACAACCACTACAACATCATCATGCAAAATAACCGACCACCATGGTTATTGTACACCGCCCAAATTGGCCAACAAGCATAACATGTAGTTCATACAACATATATATCTTTTATGCAATCACAACAACTCAAAATAATCACATTTGAAGTAATGCGTTGTATCACACTACATTATAACATAACCTCAATCACATCGAGCAATAAAATATCACTACTTATGTTCACAAATGTATGCAATGCGACTATTTATGCATACAACAACGACAACATCATCGTGCACAATAATCCACCACCATGGTTATTATACACCGCCAAATTGGCCAACAAGCATAAAATATATTTCATACAATATGGATATATATCTTTTACGCAATCACAACAACATCATTAAAACATCCTTATATTACCATCATTAACATCACAATAATATCTTTGCAACAACACTCAAGATTCGTCACTTACAACAAGACTTCTTAGCGTACACAACAAGTAATAATCACATTCCTAAACATATTAGACATAGAAATACTGGGAAAACAATTCACCTATTTATACCATGTTAAATTTCTATTTATTATCTTTCCAACGCTTTAAACGGTTTGTCATTTGGATATACGGTTAAAAAGTTATGATCGAAACTGTATTTAACATTTTTGTGTGCTGACACAGAGGTTGACGCATGAGGCATGCAGGTCGACGCATATTGTCTTTATTTCCAAAGAATTTGTTTTTGGAAGCTACAGGTCGTCGCGTAAGGCTTGCAGGTCGACGCATACTGTTCCGATTGCTCAAAAATCACTTTTAAAAAACACTTTCACACTAGTTTATCATGCTAGAACTTATGCTACGAAATTCTATCATCATATACCCAATTTTTTGCTATCTTAACATTCTAAAAATCAATTATTTCCTTCTTTTACTCATGGATTAACATCATATAATCATCAATTTCCTATCTATGATTCAAACCCTCATAACTCAACAATGGAGGAAAACATCTCAACAACCAAAAAACATAATTGTCACACATATAGGCAAACGAAATTCATCATATATCAATATATTATAACAGTATCAGCATCCACTATTTCACAACATTCATAGAACTATCGAAAACACAGAATTTATCAACTTAGAGAAATCAAGGTTCATAGCATAGAAGAACACAACAACCCACAATGTAAGAACCTAAACCCTTACCCATTATTCGTCATACTATTCCTTAGAAGATCAGAACCCCACCATTACCTTGTAATTGAGCTTTCTAAACCTTCACAAATGATGGTTCCCTCTTCTTCAACCCTAACCTTTTCTCCTCTTTTCTCACGTTCTTCTGTTTTTACGATCTGACCACTATTTCCTCAACTCCTCCTTTTCTACTATTTTATTATTATTATTATTATTATTACAATATTATTATTATTATTATTATTATTAATTTTACAACTTAAATAATAATAACAATATCTCATAATAATTTAAATTAACAATATTAATCAAATATTACTAATATTACTTTATTAATCATTCTCACCACACCACCAAATTCTACAAAATTAGCCACACACCCCTCACCCTTAAGATCATTAACACTAAGGTCACTGCCCTCTACCGCAGGGTACCCCAACATAACGAAACACACATAAACACATACATACACACAACACCAGATAATTTCAATTAATTAAAATAAAATGGGGCGTTACAACTCTCCCCCACTTAGAATATTTTCTTCCTTGAAAATTACATGTCGCGAATAACTCAGGATACGACTCTCGCATCCTGCTCTCCAATTCCCAAGTTATATTTCCTTCGGCAGTGCCTCCCCACACGACCTTCACGAGACCAATCTTCTTGCCTCAAAACTGTTTCGCCTCATGACCATCAATCCTCACAGGTAAAACCTACACGGTAAGGTTATCCCTTACTTGCACATCGTTCGGAATCACAAGCGACGAATCTGGAATGTACCTCCTCAACTGAGTCACATGAAATATATCATGAAGATTTACAAGCGATGGAGGCAAAGTAATCTGATATGGACCAACAAAATGCGGCGTGAGCTTTCTAGACTTCAAAGCTCGACCTACACCAGTTACCGAAGTAACCCGCAAAAACACACAGTCTCTCTCTTGGAACTCAAGTGCTTTCCTCCTCTTATCATGATAACTCTTGTGATGACTCTGCGAAGCTCTCATCCTATCTTGGATCATATTGATCTTCTTAGTCGCCTCCTGCACAATCCCAGGTTCGAGTACAACACTCTCGCCCGACTCATACCAATACAATGGAGTTCTACACCTCATACCATACAATGTTTCACATGGTGTCATCCCAATACTAGTATGAAGATTGTTGTTGTACGTAAACCTAATCAACAGCAAGTGGTTATCCCAAGATCCTCCTTTGTCCAACACACAAGCCCTCAGCAAATCCTTTAAAGAATGGATAGTCCTCTCTGTCTGACCGTCCGTCTGCGGATGATATGCAGAACTCAACCTCAGCTTAGTACCCAAGGCATTCTGCAAACTTCCCTAAAACCTCAACGTAAATCTCAGATCTCTATCTGACACAATGCTCGAAGGTATCCCCATGCAACTTCAAAATTTCCTCAATGTACGTTTCAGCTACCTTCTGCATATAATGATTAATCTTCATCGGCAAGAAATGAGCCGACTTAGTCAATCTATCCACAATCACCCAAATCGAATCATTTCCCTTCGTAGTCTTTGGCAAACCCGACACAAAATCCATGGAAATACTATCCCACTTCCATCCTGGGATATTCAACGGTTGCATCAGACCCAAAGGCTTCTAATGTTCAATCTTTGACTTCTGACAAGTCAAACACACGTAAATAAATTCAACAATTTCCTTTTTCATAACTGGCCACCAAAACAACTTCTTCAAATCCTGATACATCTTTGTGGCACCGGGATGAATACTCAACTTACTTCGATGTCCTTCTTCAAGAATACTCTTCTTAATTTTCTGGAGCATCTATAATACGCACTTTATCTCTGAACCTCATCACACCATACTCATCGACTCGGAAGTTACCTCTGTTACCTTGGTTAATTAAAGTCAACTGATCAATAAATCTCAAATCGGATTTCTGACCTTCTTTGATTTCTTCCAGAATACCACTAGTCAGTTTCAACATCCCCAACTTCACACTGTTATAAGTCGCTTCACACATCAAACTCATGTCTTTGAATTTCTCGATCAATTCCAACTCTCTCACCATAAGCATTGACATATGCAAGGACTTCCTACTCAAAGCATCAACTACCACATTAGCTTTACCGGGATGGTAACTCAAATCAAAATCATAATCTTTCAGAAGTTCAAGCCACCTTCTCTGCCTCATATTCAACTCTTTCTGATCGAACAAATACTTCAGACTCTTATGATCACCGAACACCTCAAATTTAAAGCCAAAAAGATAATGTCTTCAAATCTTCAAAATGAACACTGCAGCTGCCAATTCTAAGACACACGTAGGATAATTTCTTTCATGAATTTTCAGTTGTCTGGAAGCATAAGCAACAACCTGACCATTCTGCATCAGTACTCCACCAAGACCCATCTTCAACGCATCACAATATACTATAAAAGACTCACTCAGATTAGGCAAAACCAATACTGGAGTAGTCGTCAACTTCTTCTTTAATTCCACAAAACTCTCTTCATAGGCAACATCCCACACATAATCTTGACCCTTTCGAGTCAACTGAGTCAAAGGTAATACCAACTTAGAAAAGCCTTCAATAAACTTGCGGTAATAACCTACTAGCCCAAGAAAACTTCGAATTTCGATAGCCGGCTTCAGAGTCTCCCACAGTAACATAACATCAATTTTAGCTGGATCAACAACAATTCCACCACTCGACATCACATGGCAAAGGAAACTCACTTCCTTCAACTAGAACTCACATTTTGACAGTTTTGCATACAATTTCTTCTCTTTCAACCCTTGCAACATAGTTCACCAATGCTCAGCATGCTCTCCTTCTGATTTAGAATAGATCAGAATATAATCAGTGAAGACCACAAAAAACTTATCCAAATACTCATGAAAAATTTGATTCATATACTCCATGAACACACCTGGTGCATCGGAGACTCCGAACAGCATTCACCAAGTACTCATAGTGTCCATACCGAGTCCTGAAAGCCGCCTTCTGAATATTATTTGGTTTAACCCGAATCTGATGATAACCAGCCTCAAGTTTATCTTGCTGAAAACACAGGCACTAACAAACTGGCCATCAGGTCATCAATTCTTGGAAGTGGATACTTATTCTTGATAGTCACCTTATTCAGCTGCCTGTAGTCAACACATAAGCTCATACTTCCATCCTTCTTCTTAACTAACAACACAAGAGCACCCCACAGAGAAACACTCGGTCGAACAAACTTCTTCTCAAGCAATTCTTCCAATTGTTTCTTTAATTCCCCTAACTTATAAGTCGACATCCTATAAGGAGCCATTGATACCGGACTCGAACTTGGTATCAATTCCACCGCGAACTCTACTTCACGCTATGGGGGCAAATCATGTATGTCGTCTGGAAATACATATGGAAATTCACAGACAACAGGTAATTCAACACTTGTAACTTCATGATCAACTTGCAACGATGCAAACATTGCAACATCAAGGCTTCACCTTCTAGAAGTTCATCCACTTGCTTAGCAGACAACAACATCAGCTATCTACTATCACTAAACTCAGATCCACACTCTGGAGGCAAGTCACAAATATCTTTAGGAAAACATTAGGAATTACACACCACTGGCATTTCTCTAACCGTCACATTGCTCTCTACTCCCTGGGAAGCAACCCTCAACAATACCTACTTGTTCTCCCCCAGAGACATCCCAACTTGACCGACAGACAATAAATTTGAATCCGCCTCATCTTCAGATATAAGAATTTGCATCGACTCATCAAAACACTCTATAAGCACTTGGCTTAGCTCCAACCAATTCATTCTACACGCCATCTAAGTTGGCAAGACGCGTCCATTCCATCCAACATGATTTCGTCTATTATAAACAAGAGATTAAGGGTGATCAGTTCCTCAATTTGTCAATAGACAACCGACAATCATGGTGGGGCATAAACCATCTTTACCAAACTATAATAGCGTCCAATGACACACTGAGGCATCACTCCACGTTAGAAGCATCTTGGAGAAGCACAAGCTTCTCCCCCACTTGTTTCATTCCTAACCTGCAAATGGAAAACAAAACATGCATCTACAGTGTTTTCACACACATGTCGCATACTAGGGAACAAACATAATTAAACAAACTGGCCGGAAGGATCTACCTGCTCTGATACCACTATGTAACACCATAATCTCCCCCTCGTAATTATAATTAAAAATAGAGTAAAATAAAAACAAACCATGCAATTAGGATGCCACATCCAACAATGACCTGCTCATATATTTTGACATGCAACATATATAGTAAATAAAGAACACCACATAAGTCTGAACTTCAACATTTTGTTAAGTAATGGAAAACATCATAACTGAATAGTTAAACTCTTCCAATTAATTATAACAAATGTAGTTATAAGGAAATTATTGACAAGAGATATTCACATAACAATCTCTATCAACATAAAATTATCCAACAATGGAGGTATACATATAGTTTCCTCCTAACATAAACAAAACAAGAGTCGACCCCCAGTGTTACATATCAGAGCAGACACCGACTCGACAAAAGTATAAAGGGGAGTATCCTCTTCTACTAACATCCATACCTTTACTGCGGATCACCTACACATTACCCACGTGGAGGCAACATTCAAATAGAAGGGGTAAGATATCATGATAATATAAAGGAAAGCATGATAAATATTATACATTGGGTTAACACGTGCAATATTACCCAACATCAGCACCAGATTATCCAAGCATAAGGATAATGAAATTCTGGTATATCAGACTACAGATGTCCTATAGAATATCTGAACATCTGATCTGAACAAAACAGCATGGCAAGGTATAAATAATTAAAACCAGTACAGAGAAAACATAAGAACACACCAGAATTGTTAACCCAGTTCGGTCTAACACACCTACTCTGGGGGCTACCAAGCCAGGGATGAAGTCCACTATCAGCAGTATCAATTCAAAGCTAAACTCCCCGTTTACCGCTTATCACTTAATCATTACCTAATGGCCCTTCTACCTAGATCCTCTCTAGATATGAGAAACCCTTCTCACTCCCAATCATCGCAATAATGTCTAGCAGTCAACACTCCGCCACTACATCAACGGCTCTTTACCTATACAACAATTCAATACGGAAGACACACTTCCAAGACACAACTTAGAGTTACTTAAAAGCTTCCTCCAAGAACAATACTCCTCTTACTTAACAGCTTCGAGGATCACACTAACAAACTGTCCAACTCACATGTCGAGTGGTACAGGAACCAACCCTAATAATAGAACTTTTATATCTTTGGTTCAGTTGAAATTCTAGGTTACAATGCGTCTATATATAACCTATTCCCAACTGGATTTGGGCCTTCAAAAACGCAGCAAATAAGCTGCTACAAATTAGCAGAAACTTCTGCTACATAATAGGTCTTCAATCTTTAACTTCCTAAAATATCTCCATATTTAGAAAGTGTATATTCTTCAATATTCTTCTCAATTTCAAATTTGAATCTTCAGACCTTTTAATTCAGCGCCACATAGAATTTGCATATTATTCCCTGAATATTCTGCATTCTGTTAAGACATAACAGAATCTTTAATTCACTTCAGCTCTGGCGCGATGTCGAATGGTTATTCATGGGACATCTTAATACGACATGTTGTTCCAGATGTTGAAACCACTTCAACTCAACATGTTCCATTGCACAATAGGACTTCTTGCTCAACCTGTTCTTCTTTAGCAAGATAGAATATCCTATCTAACATATTGCTGCTATTATTTGTTTTACAAAATTAATGCCAACCCTAAAAAATAAAGAACTAACATTCTTCCCCTTTGGAAAATTTTGGCTAAAATAAATATATAAACATTACAACTCATATTACAACAGCAATTACAACCCTATACTACTGTCAGTAGTCATCAGCAACTACTGAACCTAACAGTAACCGTCAGTAGCTACTGTGTACAGCAACCATGGAGAATCATCTTCTTGGGAAATCTTGAATGATGTTAGGACATCATGTTTGACAACTCTTTTCAGCATACTCTATGAGCTCCATAACATCACCTCCGAGCACCACAACACATCAACTTCAGGCAGCACATTAGGACCTAGGAAGTAGAAAGTCCTGAAGTCATTTGGTGCACATGAGGAAGAAGATATCTGACACTCCCCCTCAATACAACACATTTCTTTTTCCTTCCAGGACAGACCCAGAACAAATGTAGAAGACTCCTTCAGAAAAGAAACGTCTATCTTGACATAAAAGACCAATGGTGGCATAAGAGATTTCTGCACACCTTATTTGATCAGACGCCCCTAGTCGACCTGTGGCATAAGATGAAACTTAAGAAGTGCCAATCTACCAACCCAGGTAACTCAGAACACAAGTCACAACTGTGTTCATAACTCAGGACACAAGTCACAAAGAGATTTCTGCACACCTTATTTGATCAGACGCCCCTAGTCGACCTGTGGCATAAGATGAAACTTAAGAAGTGCCAATCTACCAACCCAGGTAACTCAGAACACAAGTCACAACTGTGTTCATAACTCAGGACACAAGTCACAAAGACTCAACACCAACTTAAGGATAGGACACCCTCTTCGACATCTCTGAAACACATCTGGAACTGTAGACTCCAGACATAGCATCTGCGCAAACCATTTAGCAAACCCTTTCTCCCCCTTTTTAGCCAAAAATTGGCAAAGAAAGCCCTCACAGAACTAGACCCAAGTAGTGCTCACCCAAAAACGAACAAACGCCATAAGACTTATGAAACAAGAACACTCACTGGCTGAAGGAGAAAAGAATAACCCCTATAAATAGCTGACCAGTTACTTTGGAATTAACGAGCTTTGAATATGTCAAAGTTCTTGGTCAAAGAAACACTATTTTAGGTACTAAAAACTCCATCCAAATTCAATGTCTACTATCCAAAACAGTCTTGACCGACTTTATTGCTTCTCAACTGATTCTTACCATAAATCGAGCCAATAACGTTCCATGCATAGGCAAAGACACGTGTTTCACCTTATCCTTACACCACCGTCTAGAGTAATTCCTTGTTTGGCTCAAGAAAAACATGTCCTGTACCATGTTATGACATCTTATCAGACAATGTCTGCTTGCTCATAACATTATCAACCCAAGACTCCACAGAAAATTATACATTCCAAAACACAAGCACATTTTCTTTTCTGTTGGATTCTGAGATGACTTCTATCGATCAGCGCAACTCACATTCCCTTCTAGATTCCTTCAGAACAACAGAGAAAAATAAATTCTCCCAGATACAACAATTCTGCTCTTCAGACTCATCCTGCATAAGCACTAGCTACACGCAGCTAGGATAACACACCAGCCTTAGGAACACCTAACCACACTCAGTAGTACATGTCCCCTCATGTTGTTTGACATCATTCTGCACCAACTTGGACAACACACAAGCTTCACAAAAATCTGCACCCTTGCAGTAATAGACCATAGACAATAGCCTTAACTCCCCCTGACATGAACAACCAATGCTCCTTATGAAGATAAACACTTGACACCAGATGATAGCACAATGATATTGCCACATTCTCAACATTAAGAACTGCCACTTCTTGTATTTGTTGAGCATAATCTCACCACGTTTATTTCAGATACATGGTTTGCCAAGTCCAATATAAAAGCCCACTTGATTTGGAATTTCTCACATATTCCACAACAAATGTCTTTAGATTACTTGCAACATAAGATAAGGATTGCCACCACCTTTTACTTGTATTAGAAGAAACCTCCTTATCTTTAGCCATTCTGATCAGATCACACCACTGACAACAACCTTCTGTCCTTACATTCACAAGCATCTAATGAAGTCTTCATCATGAAAGTAGTCATGTATTGCCAGAACAAACTACTAAACATCAAGATCAGAATCTGCCCATTCTAATCCACATTATGTCAGAACTTCCACTTCAGATAATAATGCTGCTTCTTCCAACTCCACAAGCACAGTCCCAGACCTTCATCCAGGATACACAACAAACAATGATGTTGTAACATTATGTAGGACATCAGCATAAGATAAAAGAACACACCTTCTGCATTTTATTCAGGTAATCACAACCACCTGATCACAACAGAGAGAAATAAACTCTCACACAATTCAGAAATCTGAATTGCATCCACACCTCAGATAACTACCAAGCTCCCAACAAGGTCATTGTTATCCAAGAAAGATTCATAAACAAACAGTAAATGATGCTCACTTCTTCATTCACACACTTCTGATGCAGTCAGCTGATAAGGCTACCTTAGGTTGTCATCAATCACAGCCACTCAGAAAAAATAAATTCCTGAACCGTAATATCCAGACTGCAGACTTGCATAATTCTCTAGACAAATACTTAGTCTCCCGTCAAAGTATTTACCCTTATGCATAACATCAATAATAGACAAATATTAAGTCTCCCGTCAAAGTATCTACTATTAGTCAGAATAAGATTACCTTCTCACACAGGGTATGACAATTTGTTTGACATCTTCTTCTGCACACGTTTGACAACTTCTGATTCTTCTTTATGACAAATTGTCATGACATTTATTCACAAGTTATTTTAACTTGGATTAGTGGCATGATCTTGGACTTCTTTATGCGCAAAACAACCTTGGCTGAACAAGCAACAACCACCTGAATTGATGTTCCAACATCAATCTCAGTCATACATCTTCACAGAGCTTTTGTGAAGATATCATCTATAGTAAAGCTCTAGCAGGGGAACACACGAGGATCAACCATCAGTATTTGATCAAGCTTCCAGGTCATATCACAAACACATTCAGCAGCAGGAACATCTCAAGAGTCTTCTCCTTAAATCACAGCATCTTGTCTAACTTTGAGATGTTGGATGTCATCAATATTCCACAACCAATCTGCCTCTTCTAATCCTTCAGCCAAACTCATCCCAGACAATTTGGATGATACACCAAGCACATAGTCACTAATCAACCCCACCGGTTGATTCAACTCCACAGTGCTTAACCCTTGAAAGTTCTCCACTACACCAGAACAAGAGTTCCATGCTCTCATAGACTTGATAAATGTCATCAAGTTTGAGTAAACAACCTCCATCCTTCAAGGTCTTCCAAAACATCAGGTACTCTCCCTCAGAATCTGCCAAGAGCACTTCAGAGAATCATACATTCTCCCCTTTAATAGCAGCACATACTGTGATTGGATCATATCAATCCTTAAGCACACACAGTCAATACTTATCTAGCTTCACAAGATCATTCAGATAATGCTTCCAAATAACAGAGAAAAATCATGACTTTTTGATCTTTGACCTTCATGTCCAAGAAGTCTGCTAGAGATAATACTTCTTGAATCTCAGGTTCTCCACTCCTGCAGCTAGGACCAGAAATAAACTGACCTCAGGAGTAAATAACATGTTGATCACACCTTGACTAACTCACACATCTAAGATAAGTTCCAGGGCCAGAAACTTTTTAGACATACCACCCAGATGCCTCCTCTTCCAGATCAGGAGTAGGTTCTAAACCCATGTGATCAAACCACGTTAATTTAGCACCCAAAGCATCTGCTATGCCATTCCTTTAGACAACAGAATTCAGCACAATTCTGACATGATGTTCTAACACAAGATAGGACATCATTCCAAGGAACACATCAAGAGATCAAAGGCTGGAGATTAGCCTTTTTAGGAATAGAAGCAAAAGTAAATTACTTCTCACTATCTTCAGATCTTTTCCTTACAACTTCACTTATCAATGCCTTTATGAGTGGACTTGAAGAATAATCTTCAAGTATCGTTGACAAAGTAAGTTGAAGTTGTCTTGCATATATCCCATCACCATAGGATATACATTCAGAGAAGAGCAACCTTCTCAGTTACAACCTCAGGAGTTTTCAGATAGATACGCAGTGGATCAAAACACAAACTCCTCAAAACCTTCATCTGTCACATATCAGCCCTAACATCATAATCCAGGTGACACCACAATACCACAGGTTTGAAAATAAATCAAACCTAACATAACCGCAACACAGCAGCTTTTCAACCAAAACTCCAAGACTTCAGCACATGCCACTGCCTGTCACGAATAGTCCATCCTCCACTTCTAGGGACCATTCTCACACCTATATGAACTTCTCCAAGTTCAAACAACTTTTCAGTAGAAAGCTTCTACCTTGACCATGAACCAGAAAGTATCTTCCCTCGGATCTCATCCAGATACAGAACAGAATGACCTGCTCTGATACCAATTAAAATTCTGGTATATCAGACTACAGATGTCCTATAGAATGTCTGAACATCTGATCTGAACAAAACAGCATGGCAAGGTATAAACAATTAAAACCAGTACAGAAAAAACATAAGAACACACCAGAATTGTTAACCCAGTTCGGTCAAACACACCTACTCTAGGGGCTACCAAGCCAGGGATGAAGTCCACTATCAGCAGTATCAATTTAAAGCTAAACTCCCCGTTTACAGCTTATCACTTAATCACTACATAATGACCCTTCTACCTAGATCCTCTCTAGATATGAGAAACCCTTCTCACTCCCAATCATCGCAATAATGTCTAGCAGTCAACACTCCGCCACTGCATCAACAGCTCTTTACCTATACAATAATTCAACACGGAAGACACACTTCCAAGACACAACTTAGAGTTACTTAAATGCTTCCTCCAAGAACAATACTCCTCTTACTTAACAGCTTCGAGGATCACACTAACAAACTGTCCAACTCACATGTCGAGTGGTACAGGAACCAACCCTAATAATAGAACTTTTACATCTTTGGTTCAGTTGAAATTCTAGGTTATAATGCATCTATATATAGCCTATTCCCAACTGGATTTGGGCCTTCAAAAACGCAGCAAATAAGCTGCTACAAATCAGCAGAAACTTCTGCTTCATAATAGGTCTTTAATCTTTAACTTCCTAAAATATCTCCATATTTAGAAAGTGTATATTCTTCAATATTCTTCTCAATTTCAAATTTGAATCTTCAGACCTTTTAATTCAGCGCCACATAGAATTTGCATATTATTCCCTGAATATTCTGCATCTGTTAAGACATAACAGAATCTTTAATTCACTTCAGTTCTGGCGCGATGTCGAATGGTCATTCATGGGACATCTTAATACGACATGTTGTTCCAGATGTTGAAACCACTTCAACTCAACATGTTCCATTGCACAATAGGACTTCTTGCTCAACATGTTCTTCTTTAGCAAGATAGAATATCCTATCTAACATATTGCTGCTATTATTTGTTTTACAAAATTAATGCCAACCCTAAAAAATAAAGAACTAACAGATAACACAACAACAATTCAACTAAATATCTTATATTAATTAACCAACGACATCATCACTAATTATCCACCAACCAACATGGAATCACATGATAACAAATCTAATTAATCACAACAACAATACCACATATTAGCAATATAGATACATAGTTAATATATAATACAATGAGACTCACAACCTGACTCAATGCTTATGCACGTGGTACCAATTTTCACGAGCACTCAGGTTCACCATTCCGATCCCCGCCTCCTAGGATCAGAACCACTCACTGACACATCACCTCCGGAATCAGCTACCGGCCCAATCCACACAATGGGATTTTAGGCTCACAAACCACAGACCATTGTCCACAAATGTATACAATGCAAATATTTATACATACAACCACTACAACATCATCGTGCACAATAACCCACCACCATGGTTATTGTACACCGCCCAGATTGGCTAGCAAGCATAACATATAGTTCATACAACATATATATCTTTTATGCAATCACAACAACTCAAAATAATCACATTTGAAGTAATGCATTGTATCACACTACATTATAACATAAACTCAATCACATCGAACAATAAAATATCACTACTCATGTTCACAAATGTATGCAATACGACTATTTATGCATACAACAACGACAACATCATCGTGCACAATAGCCCACCACCATGGTTATTATACACCGTCCAAATTGGCGAACAAGCATAAAATATATCTCATACAATATGGACATATATATCTTATGCAATCACAACAACATTATTAAAACATCCTTATATTACCATCATTAACATCACAATAATATCTTTGCAACAACACTCAAGATTCGTCACTTACAACAAGACTTCTTAGCATACACAACAAGTAATAATCACATTCCTAAAGATATTAGACATATAAATACTGGGAAAACAATTCACCTATTTATACCATGTTAAAGTTTTATTTATTAGCTTTCCAACGCTTTAAGTCGTTCGTCATTAGGATATATGGTTAAAAAGTTATGATGAAACCGTATTTAACATTTTTGTTTGCTGACGCAGAGGTCAATGCATGAGGCATACAGGTCGACGAATATTGTCCTGACTTTCAAAGAATTAGTTTCTGGAAGCTACAGGTCGACGCATGCTGTTCCGATTGCTCAAAAATCACTTTTAAAAAGCACTTTCACACTAGTTTATCATTGTAGAACTTATGCTACAAAATTCAATCATCATAGACCCAATTTTCTGCTATCTTAACATTCTAAAAATCAATTATTTCCTTGTTTTACTCATGGATTAACATCATATAATCGTCAATTTCCTATCTATGATTCAAACCCTCATAACTTAACAATGGAGGAAAACATGTCAACAACCAAAAAACAGAATTGTCACACATATAGGCAAACGAAATTCATCATATATCAATATATTATAACAATATCATCATCCACTATTTCACAACATTCATAGCATTATCGGAAACACAATTTATCAACTTAGAGAAATCAAGGTTCATAGCATAGAAGAACACAACAACCCACAATGTAAGAACCTAAACCCTTACCCATTATTCATCATACTATCCCTTAGAATATCAGAACCCCACCCTTACCTTGTAATTGAGCTTTCTAAACCTTCACAAATGGTGGTTCCCTCTTCTTCTTCTTTAACCCTAGCCTTTTCTCCTCTTTTCTCACGTTCTTCTGTTTTCACGATCTGACCACTATTTCCTCAACTACCACTTTTCTACTATTTTTTTATTATTATTATTATTATTATTATTATTATTATTATTATTATTATTATTATTATTCCAATATTATTATTATTATTAATTTTACAACTTAAATAATAATAACAATATCTCCTAATAATTTAAATTAATAATATTAATCAAATATTACTAGTAATACTTTATTACTCATTCTCACCACACCACCAAATTCTACAAAATTAGCCACACACCCCTCACCCTTAAGGTCATTAACACTAAGGTCACTACCCCCTACCGCAGGGTACCTAACATAACGAAACACACATAAACACATACATACACACAATACTATATAATTTCAATTAATTAAAATAAAATGGGGGCGTTACACGAGCTTTGGCGAACAGAAAGCAAGCTACCTCGCTGATGGCTCGCCGAGCGACCATGATGCAATTTTTGTTCTGTCTAGGCCTCGCCTGGGGTTCACTGAGCCAGCCTTGCTGGCTGCTCGCCGGGGGACCATGACAGGGTGTTGACAAATTGTTTTATCTCTTGTTTTGGTTGTTCCACATGCATGCTTAGCTATGTAACGAGTTACCTCGTGTTAATTATTACAGGTTTTATGCATGTCTCTCATCTATGGATTGTTGCTTGTGATTAATTGATAGCGTGATTGGAAATTACAAGATTGGTGAGACAACCCTTACTAGTAATTAATGGAATGAATTAGCAAGATAATTAGGATATGATGGATGACATAAATGGCAATGCTTGTGCATATGATACCTAGGTGTGTGTCATGGACAAGTGGTTGTTTAGTTGAGAGGTGATGCATTTTATAGAATATGTGATGTTGTTGTGAATATTAAGATGATGTGATTGCCTTGTGGTTGTCGAATACAATCACGATGCTCTTATTTGATCACGTAGTAGGAAATAACCCCTTAATTGTGTCGTCCCAAGTATGAGGCTTATATAGATTGATTATTGTGATGTACGCACCATTACTTTGACCGAGCTTGAGTCCCAAAAACGATGGAACCTTAAGTGGGTTAGAGTCTCATGCGGGTGAAAGGCTTGAAATGGGTTTGGAGTCTCATAGAAAGCGATGATTCTCAAGGTTGAGGAGTCCATTAGAATCCGAAATCCATGCGTATATCAAAGTATGATACAAGGATCCGTGACACGTGTCGATAACTCTATACGTAGGGTTGGCAGAGGAAAGATGCCTTGGTATGATTTTCGATTAGTGATAGTTTGAGTTGATGAACTCAAGCAACATGCTTCCATATAGTGTAAGGATTGTGATTTCAAGTCTTTTCCACATTTGCGACTTGATCTAGAAAGATATTTAGAACCTTGTAGAGCCGAGATAACCCATAAGATAGGGAATCCACTAGGATTATTATCTCATCCCATATTTGTTGATTATTTTCAGGTGGTTCTGATCAGGCGAAGGGTAAGGACAAAGTAGCTTGATGTCCTAGCTTCTTTTGATATTTTGGATGGCGTATCTGTCGTGCAGTTATTTTGGAGATCATCTCACCATGATCTTATTCTTAGTTTTATATTTTGGGCACCCTTGTATATATTGTGCCATTGTTAGTTGTTTATTTTGGGCATGTAATATGTACAATGTTGCCACTAGGAACTTATGTATTTCAATACCAACTTTGCAACTGTGTATAATATGTATATTCTAGACATGTATTATATATGGGTGTTATAATTGATATCAAAGAAGGTTGTATCCTCGACCTAGCCATGAAATATTATGAGTATTTCTTTCAGTCTCATATGTGTGTTGTCATCATTATCTTGGATGTGATATTCATAGTTTTGAGCCTGATTAACTTGATTTTATTTGTATGATGTTTAGGATCATAGTTGACGGATGCAGAGGTCGTGGTAGACCCAAAACTCAGAGTTCCGATTCGAATCCCCTAAGTGGCAGTGAAAGTGTTTTGTGGCTTCAGTTTGTGCAACAGATGCAGCAGCAACAAAACCAATTCATGTAGTAGATCATGCAATAGTTGAATGGTGGCCTTCACCCTCAAGGGATTCCACAAGAAGCTGCAAGTGGGAATTTCTAGGATTTCTTCCTCATGAACCCTCCAGAATTTCATAGCAGACTAGATCCTGTGAAGGCTCGTGAGTGGCTGACTGGCATGGAAAGAATCTTTCAGATAATGCAATGTAGTGAGGAGAATAAAGTTGTGTTTGCTTCTCTCATGATGAGGGGTCCCGCTATGAGATGATGAGAAAATGCTTTAACTTTGATGAGTAATCAAGGAGTGCCCAAGGTCTGGGAAAATTTTAAGGCTACTTTTTTGGATAAGTATTTTCCTAGCTCTTTGAGGACTCAGAAAGAGTTTGAATTTCAACAGCTTAGACAAGGTAATTGACACACCGCAAGTATACGAAAAATGTCAGAGTAGTAAAAAGTTATCAAACTATAAGGACCAATGGTTAACTACCGATTTCTATCCTATCAATGTAAAGCTAGAGTAATCGAATAGTTGGAAAGAAACAAACTTAAGTGAAAAAGCACTTAAGTCAAAATAGCTCATTTTAAAAGCACTTTTGGAATACAACTTAAATATAAATAACTTGGGAATTAATCAAAAACAAGTAGTATTTAGGGTCATAACCCCTCGCTCTAACATCTCTATATGGCCAATTTAATCATATTACAAGGAATCTCGTGCAGATTATAGAAAAACATAGATTTTTATAGACAACACTTGCTTTCGCCAGCGTGTTGTCTTAGTTTCGATAAATAATTTGTCAGCTTTCGCTTGTTTAGAATTATTATCGACAACTCATTATTATTGCACA
This sequence comes from Lathyrus tuberosus, assembly GCA_022829125.1. Classification (NCBI taxonomy): domain Eukaryota; kingdom Viridiplantae; phylum Streptophyta; class Magnoliopsida; order Fabales; family Fabaceae; genus Lathyrus; species Lathyrus tuberosus. The sequence continues at coordinate 5,082,627 of JALAZF010000084.1, forward strand.
ACTATTAAGATGAAGCATTTATCAACCTTGTCCGAGTGCTTTCGTATCATCGAACTTAATTGTTTGAAAACTTGTTATCGGGTATTGATACAAGTCCTTTCAGATCATTATCAATACCCGAGAACTCTTTTACTTTCATAACAAGGGTTAATTAGAAAGCTCAGATTTTCAAAATAATGCGTTTCGAATCCTTGTAATAAGTGAAAACAACCATATAACTAGTCATGAGTTAGGTCTCATGACCCTTAATCCCTAAGGAACTACTCACTCATGGTGAGAAATAACATAGACAAAATGATTTTCCGATAAGCAAACATGATAACAATAATAATTATAAGAAAATCAATAAAACAAAACCTGAATAAAATACTTGTAATTATAAGATAGCTTTTTGATCCAATCGCTCCAATGGAGAACTTTTACAGAGAAAGATAAAATTGCAGAGAAAACCAATTGTACGTTAAAAACTGGATGCCTTAAACTCTCACCTACCTATTAGTTTTATAGCAATTCTTAAACATGGAACAAATATTCTCAGTCAATGCCTTATTATAACAGTATCTGCCTAATCGGGAATGCCCAGAGATTCTAAACGGTAACAAATCGAACCGAAAAGGAAATAGAAGAATGTAAACACACCTGCCTGTTACGGCCCGTAATGGGTATTACGAGTACCCGTAACAGGTCCCTAGAAATTTGGCCTGCGCACACAAAGAACACAATCGACTGCATAATGTTGTTACGGCCCGTAATGGGTAGTATAGGCGGACGTAACAGCTCTCTGGTTTTTGTACTGGGGAATTCTGACTTTTGCCGTTTTCTTCGTATTTCAACGATTCGATCCTCTTTCTTTCCAGTATGATTGTTAAGGCCTGAAAACGACAGAAACACAGTACTAGAGCATAAAACATAGAAAAATGAAAAAAAGTAAACAAAAAATGATGAAATAACAAAGAAAAACTACTAATAAAAACGACACAAAAACCACTTATTAAACTCCCCTAAACTTAGATTGTTGCTTGTCCTCAAGCAACATAGCTTGCAAAAAAGGTTTTTGGATCAAGCAGAACATCGAGTGAAAAAGTTCATGAGAGGTGAAGCTTACCGATACTCATACACGAGTTTTTGTTCAAAAAGGTTAGGGATTAGTTCTTCCGGTACTCGTCCGGCTCCAAGAGTTTTTACAAGAACACTAACCGCGGTGAAACTACAGACCTAAGCTTCCCTTGTTGGATACCTCTCTAACTATGCTTTGTAATTAAGTCTTGTTTCCGATTTTCCTCCCTTTTCATTCAGACAATCAAATTAAGGTAATAAGAATTATGATAATCATCACATGCACAATGTAACACCCCAAATCTGTAAGAATATTTATTTAATTTATTTAAATATAATATTCATGATTTTTTAGTGAATTTTGGTGGTTTGTGGCGATGTTGGTATTTTGTGGAGTTTTGGTTATTTATTTAAATAATAGTATATGATATGGAATATATTGTAGTATTATTTATTTAAATAATATTAGAAGGGTTAAGGGTAAATTGGACTTTTTAGGAGGAGTTAGTGAGGATAATATTGGGAAAGCTCATTTTAGAAGCCCAAGGGTTAGGTTTAACAAAAAGGAGAATTTGAGAGGAATATGATTCATTTTGTTAGACCGTGAAAAGAAGGAAAAAGGCCAGAGCTATGAGGAAAGAGGGAAAAGCCTAGAATTCGAGAAGGTTTTCAAGAACTAAAGAAAGAAAGCTTGGAATCGACAATCTAAGGTATGGGGAGTATTGCCTTTCATTGTTTTCAATATAGGAATTCGATGTGTTTAAAGTTGATTTTTGGGGTTTATGTGGGTTTGTGGGTTTATGAGTAAATTGATAATTTAGGTGTTGTTTTTATGGATTGATGATGAATATGAAGGGTTAGATTGAATCGGATAAAAGTAGGCCTTCGAGGCTAATTTCTCTGTGGATGTTGTTTTGACCTCTTAGGGAAAGGGATTTATGGAAGTTATAAAGGTAATTGGGTTTGTGAAGGTTTATGTGAAATTGAAGCTTAGGATAGTGTAATAAATCGGCCTAATAGTCGTAGGTTTTGTGTCCTTGTTGCCTTAATGCCTTAGGGATGTTTTGGGGGTGTTTTTGAGGTAAATGAGGCTGAACCCGCAAGGTTTTTGGGGGTCTGATGTGCTACTGGTGCGTAGCAGCGATTGCAGGAAATCGCGACCTCGCAAAGTGAATGAATCCTTCGCAAAGCGAATACTCGCCCCAGACTCGCTGGGCGAACAGCGCAGCGAATGCGCGATGACGTTGTTTGAGATACTGGGATGAAATTTTAATTATGATTTAAAGTTCGCAAAGCAAACTTCCCAGCGAATAACTTCGCTAGGCGAATAGAGGTAGCGAGGGAGAGACAGAATGGGGATTCCTCTGGTTTTTGTATGGGATTTTGGGGTTCACTATCAGCTGGCTAGGCGAACACCAAAGCGAACAAGTCCGCAAAGCGAACTTTCTAGCGGACGACTGCTGTTCGCGAATTTGTTTTATGATTCTTGTGTCGTCTTGATGTTTTGAGCTATGATTATTTTGATGAATTACCAGGAGTATATTGATGTTTATGAGATGAGGATTCATGATGTTTTGATGAATGAATGATGATATGATTAACATGAGATTTTAATGAATGATGATGCACGTAATGACTTTTATTGATGATGATGATATTGCCGTTGTGTATCATGCATTCATAGCATTCCAGACTCCAGTCTATTATGGCTTCAATCCCATTGTGCAGATGTGAGGTAAATTTTGACGTGCTCCGGTTCTTGTGTAGAATCGATCCTAATGACAGGGATCTTCGAAGGGTGATGGCCTAGTGTCCATCGAGTTTGATGAATTGGTACCACATGCATGAGTCTTATTGTGCATTGCATTTATTTAGCATTGATGTGATTTATGATATCATGATTTTTGATGTTTTCCTTTGTGATGACCCTGATGAAGTTGTATATGATAATGATGCCATTTTATGCATATCTTATTTTTATATTGATTATAATGAATTGTGATTACTCACCCTACCTGTTTGAATGTTGCCTCCATGTGGGTAACGTGCAGATGATCAGGCTTAGCTGTGAATGCCTTCGAGGACTTTTGGAGTTTATTTTGCTTTTGGTCGATGTAGAGGGTCTTGCTCTGATATTGTAACATCGGGTTGGGTCGTTGAGTCGAACCATGTTGAGTTGTTATTTTGTTGTTATTTTTGAATGATTATGGTTTTTATTAGAAACCCTTTTGATTTTGGATTATTGTGGTTATGGTGGTTCCGCTGCTAATTTGATGGCTTTTGAATATTTTGAGGAAAACCCGTGTTTACGGAGCAAATGTTTTATTTTGAGTTTATTGAGAGATGTGCACCCTTCCGAGGTGATTTTTACTAGGATAATTTGTGTATTTTGCCGTGTGTATTTGTGGGGTAGAAAAGGGTGTTACATTAGTGGTATCAGAGCAGGTCGGTCCGTCCGGCCAGGTTTTACTTGATGTCAGTCCCCTGTCAGTCGACAAGTGTGTGTACACTATCGATGTTTTGTTCCTTCTAACCCTATTAGTGGTGTGCAGGATGGCTGGAAGAAATGATCGTGCTATTGCTGATGCGTTGGAGTCGGTTGCTCAAGTAGTGGCTCAGCTCAATTCGAATGGGGGAGTTCCAGATGAGTTTCGTGCTTTGGGGAAGTTTTAGAGGAACAATCCACCAAATTTTGTGGGTACTCATGATCCAGCAAGTGCACACAAGTGGCTTAAGGCGATTGAGAAGATCTTCCAGGTGATGGGGTGTACTAATGAGCAACAAGTTCAGTTTGGAACGCATATGCTGTCAGAAGAGGCCGATGATTGGTGGGATAACACCCGTCAGAGACTCGCAGATGTTGGAACTGTGATAACCTGGGCTGTGTTTAAGCAGGAGTTTTAGGGAAAATATTTTCCAGAGGATGCTCGTGGCAAGAGAGAAGTGGAATTCCTTGAGATGAAGCAAGGAGACATGACTGTGGCAGAGTATGCCGCGAAGTTCGAGGAACTGGTGAAGTTCTTTCCGCATTACAACCGTGCTGATGCTGAGATGTCCAAGTGTCTCAAGTTCGAGAATGGGCTGAGATCGAAAATTAAGCAGGGTATTGGGTATCAACAGATCCGTAGATATGCTGAGTTGGTGGACAAGAGCAGAATCTATGACGAGGATAGCCGAGCTCGATCTGCTCACTACAAGCAGTTGAGTGAGAAGAAAGGGCAGTATAGGGGAAGCCTTATATAACTTCAGCTGACAAAGGGAACCAGAAGGCTTCAGAGGGGAAAAAGACAAGTGAGGGAGTAGCTCCCGCTTCTAGGAAGTGTTATAAGTGTGGCGAGCAAGGCCACCGGGCTGATGTGTGCACCAATAGTGTGTTGACGTGCTATAAATGTGGCAAGAAGGGTCATAGAGCTACTGATTGCAAAGATAATGGGCCAACCTATTTCAATTGTGGTGAGAAAGGTCATATCAGTACCCAATGTCAAAAACCGAATAAAATGCTACTGCTGCTCAGACCAGTGGCAGAGTGTTTGCTTTAAGTGGTGCATAAGTGCCAGAGAAGGACAACCTGATTCGAGGTACTTGTTTTATTAATAATATTGAGTTGGTTGCTATTATGGATACTGGTGCTACTCATTCTTTTATCTCGCTTGAATGTGCTAATAGATTGGGTTTGAAGTTGTCTGATATGAATGGGAATATGGTAATAAAAACTCCAGCTAATGGTTCTGTTACTACTACCCTTGTGTGTTTGAGATGTCCTTTGACGATTTTTGGGAAGAGTTTTGTGATGGATTTGGTGTGCTTACCCTTGCACCAAATTGAATTAATCTTTGGAATGAACTAGTTGGAGTTCAACCGTGTCCACATCAACTGTTATAATAAGATTGTGGAGTTTCCTGAGCTTGGTGATAGTGGAGAGTCGATGTTCTTGTCTGCTAGGCAAGTAGACGAACTTATAGAAGACGAAGCCCTAGTGTTTGCAATGTTTACATCATTGCAGATTGACCGTGAAGCTGAGAATGTCGACTTACCTATTGTATGTGAATTCCCATATGTGTTTCCGGATGACATCAGTGATTTGCCTCCAGAATATGAAGTAGAGTTTGCAGTGGACTTAATACCAGGTACGAGTCCAGTGTCGATGGCTCCTTATCGGATGTCAGCTTCTGAGTTAAATGAATAGAGGAAACAACTAGAAGAATTACTTGAGAAGAAGTTTGTTCGACCGAGTGTTTCTCCATGGGGTGCCCCTGTGTTGCTAGTAAAGAAGAAAGATGGTAGCATGAGGTTGTGTGTTGATTATCGGCAGTTGAATAAGGTGACTATCAAGAATAAGTATCCGCTCCCGAGAATTGATAATTTGATGGATCAGCTGGTAGGCGCTTGTGTGTCCAGTAAGAATTATTTGAGGTCTGGTTATCATCAAATTTGTGTTAAGCCTGATGATATCCTGAAGACGGCTTTCAGGACGGGGTATGGTCACTATGAATACACTGTGATGCCGTTTGGTGTATCCAATGCACCTGGTGTGTTCATGGAGTACATGAATCTAATTTTTCATGAGTATTTGGATAAGTTTGTGGTGGTGTTTATCGATGATATCTTGATATATTCTAGATCTAAAGAAGAACATGCTGAGCATTTGAGAACTGTGTTGCAAGTAGTGAAGGAGAAGAAGTTGTATGCAAAGTTGTCGAAGTGTGAGTTATGGTTGAAGGAAGTGAGTTTCCTTGTCCACGTGATTTCAAGTGGCGGGATTGATGTTGTGTTACAGTTGGAGACTCCGAAGTCTGCTACCGAGATACGAAGTTTTCTGGGATTGGCGGGTGATTACCGCAAGTTTATCGAAGGCTTTTCTAAGTTGGCATTACCTTTGACTCAGTTGACTCGAAAGGGGCAAGCTTTTGTGTGGGATGTAGCTTGCGAAGAGAGTTTTGTGGAATTGAAGAAGAGGCTGGCGACCGCTCCAGTGTTGATTTTTCCGAATCCGAGCAAATCTTTTGTGGTGTATTGTGATGCGTCGATGATGGGTCTTGGTGGAGTATTGATGCAGAATGGACAAGTTGTTGCCTATGCTTCGAGACAATTGCGAGTTCATGAGAGGAATTATCCTACACATGACTTGGAATTGGCCGCTGTGGTGTTTATGTTGAAGATTTGGAGACATTACCTTTTTGGCTCTAATTTTGAAGTGTTCACTGATCATACAAGTCTGAAGTACTTATTTGATCAGAAAGAATTGAATATGAGGTAGAGGAGGTGGTTAGAGCTGTTGAAGGATTTCGATTTTGATTTAAGTTATCATCCGAGCAAAGCAAATGTAGTGGCTGATGCATTGAGCAGGAAGTCATTGCATATGTCGATGCTTATGGTGAAAGAATTAGAATTAATTGAGCAATTCCGAGATTTGAGTTTGGTGTGTGAAGAGACCTCTGACAGTGTGAAATTAGGAATGTTGAAGTTTACTAGTGGTATTCTGGAAGAAATCAGAGTGGGACAGCAATCTGATATAAAGTTGGTTGACCGGTTGACTTTGATTAACCAAGATTACGGAGGAGAATTCCAGATTGATGAGGATGGTGTGATGAGGTTTTGAGATAGAGTATGTGTTCCAGATGTTCCAGAAATCAAGAAGAGCATTCTAGAAGAGGGACACCGAAGTAGATTGAGTATTCATCCCGGTGCTACGAAGATGTACCAGGATTTGAAAAAGTTGTTTTGGTGGCCGGGTATGAAGAAGGATATTGCAGAGTTCCTTTATACGTGCTTGGCGTGTCAGAAGTCGAAGATTAAGCATCAGAAGCCTTTAGGTATGATGCATTCGTTGAATATTCCAGAATGGGAATGGGATAGCATTTCCATGGACATTGTGTCGGGGTTGCCGAGGACGGCAAAAGGGAATGATTCAATTTGGGTGATTGTGGATAAATTAACTAAATCAGCTCATTTCTTGCCGATGAAGATTAATCATTCTATGCAGAAGTTAGCCGAAATGTACATTGAGGAGATTGTGAAGTTGCATGGGATACCTTTGAGTATTGTGTCGGATAGAGATCTGAGATTTACATCTAGGTTCTGGAAGAGTCTGCAAGATGCTTTGGGTACTAAGTTAAGGATGAGTTCTGCCTATCATCCGTAGACAGACAGTCAGGCAGAAAGAACTATCAAATCCTTAGAGGATTTACTGAGGGCTTGTGTGTTGGATCACAGAGGAGCTTGGGATAGCCATTTGCCACTGATTGAGTTCACATACAATAATAGTTTTCATGCTAGTATTGGAATGACGCCCTATGAAGCTTTGTATGGGAGAAGATGTAGGACTCATTTGTGTTGGTATGAGTCAGGCGAGAGTGCTGTACTCGGACCTGAGATTGTGCAAGAGATGACTGAGAAGATTAAGATGATCCAAGAAAGGATCAGAATGTCGCAGAGTCTCGAGAAGAGCTACCATGATAAGAGAAGGAAGACACTGGAATTCCAAGAGAGAGATCACGTGTTTTTGAGGGTGACGCCAGTGACTGGTGTGGGTCGAGCTTTGAAGTCTAGGAAGCTCACTCCACGTTTTGTTGGTCCATATCAAATCTTACAGAGGATAGGAGAGGTATCCTATCGAATTGCTTTACCGCCGGCACTTGCGAATTTGCATGACGTGTTCCATGTGTCTCAGTTGAGGAAGTACATTCCTGATCTGTCGCATGTGATTCAGATGGATGATGTACAAGTGAAGGATAACCTGACAGTGGAAGCATTACCGGTGCGGATTGATGGTCGAGAGATGAAGCAACTGCGGGGTAAAGACATAGCTTTGGTGAAGGTGTTGTGGGGTGGACCAGCTGGCGAAAGTTGGACTTGGGAACGTGAAGATCAGATGAGGGAGTCGTATCCGACTCTATTTCCTTGAGGTAATTTTCGAGGGCGAAAATTCTTTAAGTGGGGGAGAGTTGTAACACCCTAAATCTGTAAGAATATTTATTTAATTTATTTAAATATAATATTCATGATTTTTTAGTGAATTTTGGTGGTTTGTGGTGATGTTGGTATTTTGTGAAGTTTTGGTTATTTATTTAAATAATAGTATATGATATGGAATATATTGTAGTATTATTTATTTAAATAATATTAGAAGGGTTAAGGGTAAATTAGACTTTTCAGGAGGAGTTAGTGAGGATAATATTGGGAAAACCCATTTTAGAAGCCCAAGGGTTAGGTTTAATAAAAAGGAGAATTTGAGAGGAATATGATTCATTTTGTTAGATCGTGAAACGAAGGAAAAAGGCCAGAGCTCTGAGGAAAGAGGGAAAAGCCTAGGATTCGAGAAGGTTTTCAAGAACTAAAGAAAGAAAGTTTGGAATCGACAATCTAAGGTATGGGGAGTATTGCCTTTCATTGTTTTTAATATAGGAATTCGATGTGTTTAAAGCTGATTTTTGGGGTTTATGTGGGTTTGTGGGTTTATAAGTAAATTGATGATTTAGGTGTTGTTTTTGTGGATTGATGATGAATATGAAGGGTAAGATTGAATCGGATAAAAGTAGGCCTTCGAGGCTAATTTCTCTGTGGATGTTGTTTTGACCTCGTAGGGAAAGGGGTTTATGGAAGTTATGAAGGTAATTGGGTTTGTGAATGTTTATGTGAAATTGAAGCTTAAGATAGTGTAATAAATCGGCCTAATAGTCATAGGTTTTGTGTCCTTGTTGCCTTAATGCCTTAGGGATGTTTTGGGGCGTTTTTGGGGTAAATGAGGCTGAACCCATAAGGTTTTTGGGGTCTGATGTGCTACTGGTGCGTAGCAGCGATTGCAGGAAATCGCGACCTCGCAAAGGGAAGGAATCCTTCACAAAGCAAATACTCGCCCCAGACTTGCTGGGCGAACAGTACAGCGAATGCGCGATGACGTTGTTTGAGATACTGGGATGAAATTTTAATTATGATTTAAAGTTCGCAAAGCGAACTTCCCAGCGAATAACTTCGCTAGGCGAATAGAGGTAGCGAGGGAGAGACATAATGAGGATTCCTCTGGTTTTTGTATAGGATTTTGGGGTTCGCTGGCAGCTCGCTAGGCGAACACCAAAGCGAACAAGTTCGCAAAGCGAACTTTCTAGCGAACGCCTGCTATTCGCGAATTTGTTTTATGATTCTTGTGCTGTCTTGATGTTTTGAGCTATGATTATTTATATGGATTACCATGAGTATATTGATGTTTATGAGATGATGATTCATGATGTTTTGATGAATGAATGATGATATGATTAACATGAGATTTTGATGAATGATGATGCACGTAATGACTTTTATTGATGATGATGATATTGACGTTGTGTATCATGCATTCATAGCATTCCAGACTTTGGTCTATTGTGGCTTCAATCCCATTGTGCGGATGTGAGGTAAATATTGATGTGCTCCGGTTCTTGTGTAGAATCGATCCTAATGATGGGGATCTTTGGAGGGTGATGGCCTAGTGTCCATCGACTTTGATGAATTAGTACCACATGCATGAGTCTTGTTATACATTGCATTTATTTGGCATTGATGTGATTTATGATATCATGATTTTTGATGTTTTCCTTTGTGATGACCCTGATGATGTTGTATATGATAATGACACCATTTTATGCATATCTTGTTTTTATATTGATTATAATGAATTGTGATTACTCACCCTGCCTGTTTGAATGTTGCCTCCACGTGGGTAACGTGCAGATGATCAGGCTTAGCTGTGGATGCCTTCGAAGACTTTTGGAGTTTATTTTGCTTTTGGTCGATGTAGAGGGTCTTGCTCTGATATTGTAACATCGGGTTGGGTCGTTGAGTCGAACCATGTTGAGTTGTTATTTTGTTGTTATTTTTGAATGATTATGGTTTTTATTAGAAACCCTTTTGATTTTGGATTATTGTGGTTATGGTGGTTCCGCTGCTAATTTGATGGCTTTTGAATATTTTGAGGAAAACCCGTGTTTACGGAGAAAATATTTTATTTTGAGTTTATTGAGAGATGTGCACCCTTTTGAGGTGATTTTTACTCGGATAATTTGTGTATTTTGCCGTGTGTATTTGTGGGGTAGAAAAGGGTGTTACACACATGGTTGATCGAGAATTTTACTTTAATCACTAGACATCTACCGACAAAATTTTCAAAACTTTTCAGTTTATATATTGCCCTTATTAGGGCGACGTTTGGGGTTCAACCACCGTTGGGCTGAATAACTTTGTGAGGGTTACCCGACTTAGAGGGTATAATTGCCTTTTACCGCCTTTTCGTCTTTTTGGTACTATAATTTTTTTTCTTTTTTTTTGTTTCTCAATCAATCATACATACATGTGAATCTATATTATGCCAGACTGTAAAAAAAACTAATCAGGAAGTACTTGTCAGGGTCCAAGTACTATGGTACAAATATACACGTTAGACTCGTATCTCACTTTGGGGAGCCTAGGGTGTTCGAGCAAAATCCCTTTTTGTAAGACTTTTCTGGTTTCTCTAACCCCAACCTTCCGTCCCTCTAACTCTATATACTGTTCTCAGTTGTTTCAGAATCAAAAACTCTTTTAAAAAAAAATCTATCGGTCATAGTTCAGGAAAAAACTTTTAAAAAGCGGTTTTATGGAAATGAAAATAGAAGGAAATGACAGAAAATAAATAATTGACATAATTGAATATCAAGAAAAATAACAAAAGCAGGTAAACTCCCCTCCCCCCAAACTGGAACTAAACATTGTCCCCAATGTTTTATCAAAAGAGAGGGAAGAAGACTCACAGAGCACATCACTGGGGAGGTGAAGGGAAACGTAACATCAGCTGCTGCATCATGTCTTGCACATTATCCAAAAATGTGCCTTGGCGGACCTGTTCTCCTCTCATGTCCCGGATTCCATTTTGAACTTAATCCCACCTATCCTGATTTTGTGTAGATGTTCCAGTTTAGGTGTAGGTAGGATGGGAGGGAATTTGTGGTATTATCTCTCGTTGTTGTACCTGTATCAAAATCAGCAAAATCGGGGTCGTCGTTCTCCTCAGATGAATTATCCGGAGAATCAGTGACTGAAATGTACAACCAATTTTTCTTTTTGTCAACCCGCGTTTTTCTTGGGTTTGGGAGATCAAGAATGGGAATGCTGCCCATCATTACCGTGTAGGTGTTACCTTTAGAGGGGATCATCCCTTGATGAACTAGGGATTCCATGTCTACTTTTGTTCTCCCCTCAATCATACGACCGACTTCAATGTTAAACTCAAGGCTAAGGTGCTCGATGATGAGAGTGATCATGCCTCCCACTGAAATATCACCTGTGGAGGCTCGTGCAACCCGTCCCAAATGATAGGCTGCAAAGGCGGTGACATTGATAATCTCAATGTTCACCATGGAATGCATAAAATAGAGTTCCCTTTGGGAGGCAACACCCGTTCTATCGTCGCGGCCAAACAATGTGTAGGCCAAGGCTTTTTGCATGTACCTAAAAATCGGGTTTTGAATTCTAGAGGCCTTGACCTTGGCAGCAGTATAATCATTGCGCCCAGTGATTAAAGCCCAAATATTGACAAAGTCAAACCCTTGAGGGACATCTCTGGGTCCATAGACAGAAATCCGAAGGATTTTTCCCAAATTTTCGACACTTAATTCGAGGTCTTGATTAAAATGTCGCAAATAAAGGGTGCCAACATAGACCCTCACATCGTCAATCCATTTTTTTCTAATCTAAAATTAAGGGTGCTCAAGAATTCGAGCGTGATAGCTTGTAAGTGGGAGCGTCCCTTTGCATGAAATCCAACAACCCTATGTTACTCAACAACCTGTCACCTCAGATTTAAGACCAAGACCAGAGATAGTTTGTTCACAGATATACCTGGTCGGAGTAAACTTCTGCTTAATGAGGACCGTATACATATCCTCCTGCTTGTCATCTGCAAAGACAATGCCATGAGGGTTTGCTACTATAGTGCTACCTCTTTTCTTTAACCTTGAGGTCTCAACATCTTCATTCCCCTTTGCGCTTCTCTTGGGAGGCATCTTGATTGTGAAGGAGTGAGAAATTAAAAAAAAATTGGAATTTTTCGAAATCGAACCCAGAATAGTGATGATGATGAGAAGTTATAAAGGTTTTGTGAAGGGAGTTTGTGGTTTTGGATAGTTAAAAAGGTAAATGTGGAAGCTTTAGGGTGGGGTTTTAATGGAGGTTTGGAGAGTTGTGAGAGTTTAATGGATAGTGGAGAGAGAAAGGTAAAGTGAAACTGAATATTTTGTGGTTAATGGGGTTAATGTGGTTTAATTGGATGAGAGAGAAATGTGGGGAAGTGGTTAACAAATGTGAGAGAATAAAAAAATTTGATTTTTTTTTCGCTGGGACGTATTACGGGCCGTAATGTCTGTTATGGCCGGCCATAATACGTCGCAGGTTTTAGTATGGGAAAATAAGAATTTTCTGCTGGGGACTATTATGGGTCGTAATGCCTATTACGGCTAGCCGTAACACGTTTCTTATTTTTACATGAAATTTTTCGTGTTTTTGGTTTCGGGTTTGATTTTCTGCACTAATTTCTTCTCAACTCTTTCAAAAACTCAGAGCAATTATTTTTCCTCCCCTTTTTGCGAGTACCTGTTTGTTATTTGAAAAATAAAAGGCAAAATGAAAAATAGATTATCTTGAAAATGGTGGGTTGCCTCCCACTAAGTGTAACACCCTTTGACCCCACAACTACTCACGAATAAATAAACTAATTAAAGATAAATAAATCAGAGTATGTCACCACAAGGGTGCCACATTTCGTCATAAAATATCTAAATAACATCCTGCTTCGTAACACGGGTTCTTTCACCAACAAAATGCAATCAAACTACAATGCAGCGAAAATCATCATTCTTAAATAATTGATCCGAAAATGTCAAAATAGTATAATTCATAGTGACATCATGTCTATAAAACTAAAACGTAAAAGTTCAACTCAAAAACGTCCCGATGTTACATATCAGAGCAAAACACCTTCTATATTCAATGGAAAACTAAATGACTCCAAATGCTAAAATCTTCACGCACCAAGAGAGTTAATCCTTATCACCCGCGCATTACCCACGTGGAGGCAACATTCAAACAGGCAGGGTGAGTAATCACAAATCATTATACGAGATATAAAGAAAAATATAAACAGGTACAACAGTATCAACAAAATAAGCATCAACAATTCATCATCGTCATACGTCACTTAAAATCACTTCATCAATAATATCATTTATCACAATTATGCAATGCCACATAGTATGAAATGCAACAACATAGACTATGCATGTGGTCCCAATTCATTTGATGGACACTGGGCCATCACCCTCCAAAGATCTCCACCATATGATCGATTCCCCCTTTGGAACCAGAGCACATCATAAACACTTCAATCCACACAATGGGATTGAAGCCAACACTGGACCGAAGTCCTAACATCATCACTGGACCAAAGTCCTAAATATGTTATGAATGCATGATGCAAACATCATAATAATCACCATCATATTATCATCAAAGTTGCATCATCATTCATGAACATTCCTAAAAACATCGTAGCATAACATCATTTACATATGTCACAGTTCATCATAATACTTCACAATTCATCATGTTATAATCGGTAATACACAACACGTCAATTACCCCACGACACAAGGTCAACACATGATAAGACAACACGAGAAAAGGAAATAAAATAATATAAAAAAAATACATTTGCTCCTGCTCGCATGGTGCTCGCCCGGCGAAGCAGGTCGCTCGCCTGGGCTTCGCCTGGCGAAGCAGGGATGAAATCCATTCCCATACAAATTCCAGTAGCACCTATTTTCCACCCTTTGCTCGCTTCTTGGTTCGCCAGGCGACCTCCAAGCGAGTACTCTTCGCCCGGCGAAACAGATCCTTCGCCCGACGATTTATGCGAAAACAACAATCTTGCTAATGGGTTTTCTGTGTATGAAAACCCATTTCCAACATTGTTCCACATACCCAATTTCATCCAGAAATACACAACATATTTTTACAGGTTCAGTACCAATCATATGTACAATCCCAAGCAATTACCAATACCCAATTCATATAATCACAACATCAAAGTAATCATACAATTTCATCATATATCATCAAGCAACACACAACACACAAAACCTACATCTACCTTAAACCCTATGTCACATATAATAACCCGGATCACCCTCTGTACCTCGAATTCTTAGCAATTGACTTCGTTCTCTGCGTTCTACGGATGATCTCCTTCGTTCTCTGTGCCCTAGCTCTCTTTTCACAGTTTTCTCCAACTTTTTCACGATCGTACGAAGTGAACTTCTCCACCCCCTCTTTTCCTTTTGTCACTATTACCCCTTGGACCCTTATTATGGTTTTCCCATCTTACCCTCACTTATTCCCTTACAAAAGACCACTATGCCCTTAGTGTTCCACCCTTTTTTATTTCAATTATTAATAATAATCTAATAATATTGTTCACATTATCTATTATTATTAACACTAAAATAAAATTCCAATTTCATCACTTAATTCCTAAACACTTGTAGCGTGCGATTTTTGTCGGTGACGCGACCACCTTACCGCAAATGATTTGGGTGCTACTTTCTAATTTATGTATTTATCCTATGAAGCTAGAAAGGAAAGGGAAAATATCTAAAACTAACCTTGCACGCAAATGTTTTCTTTAACAAATGCTAAGAGACCGGGAAACGGTGTCTGGTTATACAAAGGGAAGTTATTAACACCCAGTGTATCTATGGTAATCCATAAGAACTTTCATTTGCATGTATTTCTGTTAACTTGAATTGCTTTCTTTTGTTTATCAGCTATGGATTGGGAAAGTTTCTCCTTTGGGAGTGCTGAGAGAATGTTTTTGTTATTTTCGGGTTTTCTGTTATTGTTTTTGGGAAGGTACTTGACCTAAAGTTTCTGGTTTGTGTGCTTGCTAAGATTTTGCAATCTTGTGCCTACGTATTCTCGTAAAGAGATTTGGGAAATCAGAGCAATCGTAGTTCCTCCTATTCTATGGGAGGAAAAGTATGGCTTGTCTTGTTCAAAACCCAAGATTGAAGCTAGCGGAGTATTTGTGTCTTGTTTAAAGCCCAAGATTGAAGCTAAAAGAGTGTTTGTGTCTTGTTCAAAGCCCAAGATTGAAGCTAAAGAGTTGACTGAGAGAGAGAATTTGTCATCTCTAAAGAGAGACATCTCATCTATTCATCACAAAAAATAGGTCAAGTAATTAGTTATAAGGGAAATTACTTTAGCTGAGATGTGTGGAATCCAGCAATGCCATAATTTCCTTTATAAGAGAAGTGTCATGAAGGAAGAAGCTTTAACTCAGTATAGAGCAATTCCACTTTTTCCTTATGAGTCTTTCATGCTAAGAGAGGGACATTGGCTTGGATGTGAGGAATTCAGGGGATTGCCACTTATAGCAGTTATATGAAAGAGCAAATTGATTGTTTGTTTTGATATATGATGTACAGAGAAAATGTCTTCCTACAGAGAGAACTATATTCTAATCTGAGGGGTGTTGATTTTTGTGGGTGCCTTGATCAGAGCCCAAGGTTGAAGCTAAAGGAAACTGACTCCTCTGGGGAGTGTTTCATCTGTCTTATACAAAGCCTAAGATTGAGGCTGACTGGGGAAATTCTTATATGAAGCCTAAGAGGAGGTTATCTCTTGCTGAGGATTTGAAATCCAGGAGCAGGTCCAAATTGTTTTGGGGAATCCAAAAGGAATTTGCTCTTGCTGGGGAATTAGGGAAGAGTTGAACTATCAGATGCCATGAGGCTCTGATTCTGTTGGGGATTTGTTAATGGTAAATTGACCCTGGTTGGGGATTCTTGAACCTTGTTGGGGGTTGTTATACCCCAAATTTTACCCTTAGATTCATTGACCTTTTGCATATCATTCTAGGTTGATCATCATGCATAATACCCAATTTATCAGCTGAAATAAACTTGTTGGATTTACAGACGAGTCAGTCAAACGAAAAGTAGGTTCCGATTAATTTCAAAATCTGACAAAACACTGTATTTTTTCAATTCGTATATTTTGCGCTGATTATTTTGGTGTATTCATTTTATTTTTCTGAGCACTTCGATACCGGTCCAATTTTTTCGTTTTTACCTCTTTTATTTCTATTTTATTTAATAATTATCTTAATTAGTTAATTTAATTTTAGATTTAGATTTTTTTATATTTATTTATTCTTTTTATGCTTATCTTTTTTTATTATTTAATTTTGCCGAGTTTTAAAAAGGTTTATGATCTTATAGTACTAATAAAGTAGATTTTGTCCATTTTTTTATAGTAATGGTACTCATAGACTAAAACAGCATGCACACGTCCCTCTCATGTTTCCTCTCATACTCTTCTTCCACTGTATATTCTCATGAAAAAACCTGCTTCCCCTTTTCGTACACAAGCCATGCTACAACATGGGAAACACATATCCACTTTTTGTTTGGGGACCACCCCATGCGATGCACAGTACCACGTGATCCTTTTGTCTTTAGGCTAGATCCTGCTCTCCCTCAAATTTCTAGTAAAAGAATAATAAAAAAGAGTGTGAAAGGTGGATAGGGAGAAAAGAAAAAAAAACGAAAAGAAAAAGAAACGTGTAGTTAGCTCTAAGGACCCCTATTCACCATGTAAATACATATCATCACCATCCACTAACCATGTAAACTCTTCTTTCACTCTACACAAAAACACACATTATAAACCTCTCATCTCTCCATTTTGATATGACAAAAAAGAACAACATACCCTTCACCCTTCACCCTTTATATACTTACTGTCATACCCCAAATTTTGACCACTAAGATTTCCCATCATTAGGCAAATTATCACCACAATATGGATGAACCATCATGCCTCCTCAATCTCCTCAGGAATTGTTAGGCATTCTCTACAATCAAAGATTGGGGTTTTTTGAGCCCTCTAAGAGCACTTAGACAAAGGATCAATCAAGAAATAACATGATCTTCAACTTGTCTAGTCTCTTAAACACCCACAAAGGATCAAGAGGACTCCCACTTCAAGGATTAAGCACAAGGCTTCTCCCTTCTAGGTGGATCAAGCCTTAAGATCGCCGATGTCACCAAATTAGGGTTTGGTCAACCAGGGCCTCCAAATGGAAATTTTCCTCTGGGCATGAGCCAATGCTTCAAAGCATAACCTATGATGCTCTAAGGGACATCATAAACCCAATCATCAAGTCAATTTTACCTCAGGGGAGGCATTAATAAAAAATCAGGAATTAGGGTTTCTTGACCTAATTCACCCCTAAGTTGAATTTTGGGACAAAACATGAGCCAAGACCTCAAGATAGGATTTGAGGGTCTCTAATAAACCACATTGATCCATTTGCAACAATGGATTGATCCAAGAAGCTTGAGCAATAAATTTCAACTTCATCTGAACCACAGTTAGGGTTTTGCGAGGAAAGTCAACTGTATCTTTGACTTTTGACCAGGACATGCTCCCAAACCCTAGGAAATGATCCAATACACCCTATGACACCTATGAAATCAATCCATCAAGTTTGATTTAGGTCAAGGACTTGATTTCATAGAGGATCGCACAGTTTGGAATTCATCTGATAAAAAGTTAACTGTGCACAAAAGTCAAACTTTGACTTTTTGAGATTTTTCACAATTATGGTTTTTTAACCCTAAAATGATGTTAATATATGATTTGAATCATCATTCATCAAGAAAAATCAAGAAAAGTGGGATAACTTGTAAAAGGGGTAACCATAAAAAACTTAGAAATTTTTCTAAGTTACGGAATAAAGTGGCTAGGATACCAACTTTGGAGGACCATAACTCCTAAATCACAAGGCCATTTTTCCCCATCCAAAGATGGATTTGTAGCTCTCATGGCCCTCTACAAAAGCTTCAACTACACCTCCTTCCAATTCATTATGGATTCTGAGTTATGGTTGGATCAAAATCACTAAAAACATGAAAGTACAACTTTTCCAACACTTAGAAAAAATTCTGTCCAACACAGATTTTGTTGGAAACACCAAAACTTGTGGGATTTTTTCACACAGTTCCAAGCTGAATCAATTCAAGGTGTAAACATCAAAGTTGTTGTACATATTACCTACAATCCAAGCAACTCATTGGCATGAAACCACTCCACTTGAGCCAAGAGTTATGGCTGCTACAACACCATGCCAAGGTTGCGATGAAAAATCAGTTTGTGAGTTTTCTTGCTATCCACTATTTCTGAGTCTAAAGTAATGATCACTATGCCACATGCATTCAATTTGATCATAAGCCAACTGATCCAATTGATAGGGCTGAGTCCAAAAGCCAAGGGATCTTCCAACTTGAGATTAATGCATTTTGGCATATATGCCTTGAATTCAAAGGCATTTATGTGAAATAGGGCACTTTCAACAAAGCCACTCTACTCAGTCAAGTTCTCTGATTAAACAACAATAAAAACATCTGAAGAATGTGAATTTGGTAGAGGCATAACCCTGCTCTTGGGAGGGGCTAGGTTGCCTTGCATTAGAAGAAATGCCACCAAGCCAAAGCCTTTGAATGTGATCTGATCCAACATCCATTCACTATTCCTCCAAGACAAGAATTGATCACATATAAATAGAGGTTCCAATTTATCATTCAAATCACACCAAAGCAATTTACATCACTGCTTTCTCTCATTCTCTCTTAAGTACCAATTTTCTTTGTTTTTGAGCAACCACCATCGGGTTTTGAGTTGCAGCCTTAAGCAATCCATTCCAATTGCTCAAACACATCACATATGATGTATTTGAGGTGTACAAATGCTTAAACACCAACTGTAACACCTCTAGCTCAAAATCACTCTTCAACCAAGCCATTATGCCTCAATTATGCAGCTGGAGTCCTCCAACTTGATCCAAAGGTTTTCAAAGTGTTCCAAAGCTTGCAACACACTCCACAACATCCATTGAAGCTGTAGGGATCATCAAATCACATCTGGAACATAGTTTGTGCAGAGTTCCATTTCAGCTTGCATCAAGGTAAGCCTCAAAACTACATCTTCATGATCCATGCATATATCCTCGCATGATATTTTTGCCAATTGCTTGCCATCATATGTTGAGTGTTTCCCCTAAAAAAATTTGATCATAGCCCTCACAACCATGTCTACACGATTGCTTTTGCAAAATTAGGGTTCATACGGTCATGTTGATATAACTTGCTATACACTGAAAATAAATGAAATCAAATATTGCCATCGTGATCCTTGTGAAAAAACGCATGAGTTTGGTATTTGAATCATGTCAAATGGTTGATAAATGAGTGAGTTAGAGGGCTTCATGCATCTGAGCTTGAGGTTGAAGATGGCCATGGCGCCATGCTTGAGAAACCAACCAAGTTTGCCTTATATTTTTCCCTTGCCATGTTATTAATGAATTGGCATTGCGCCCCAGTGGTTGATCAGTTGGTTTGTGTGTATTAGCAAGCGAGAGGTCTGGGGTTCGAATCCCCCTCGCCCCAAACCTCTTTTTTATCACTTTTTCTTATTTTTCTTATTTTTCATATTATTTTGTTAACGATTTGAAAAATTAATAACTCCCTCAATTTTAATTATTTTTTATTGGTTCTTTTTGCAAAAAATCACAAAAATGTTGAAATATTTTATTCCAAAAAAAAAATCAAATTTATATTAGTTATATAATATAATTAGTATTTTTATGAATAAATTCATTTTTAATTGCTTTTTAAACATTAAAAAAGTGAATATTTACCTTGAAAATCAAAACTAAATGAGTTTTAATCCACCTTGAGATAAAACCCTCATTTTTCAAACCTTAGACAAAAATCACAAGTGGTTTATTCAAACTTATTTGGTATTTTTACGATTTTCATTTGATTTTCTTTAAATATTTACTTTTAAAAGAAAACAAATTTAGGGTTTCCTTGATTTTCACATAAACAAACACTCATGGGCCTTTATTAGAGTGTAAGACCCAACCCCTTTGAAAACCAAAATATCTTTGGGCCTCAGTCATTGTATAAGACCCACTGCGTTTTCAAAAATCTCGGCGCAATCGCCATTTCAAAACAAAAATCGTCTGGGCCTACCCTCGTGTTATAAGCCTCATTCCTTTTCTTTTAACACTTTTAGGCCTCTAATAGAGTGTAAGACCCAATCCTTTGTAAATACAAACCTATTTTTGGCCTCAAATGTTGTATAAGTCCCGTTGTATTTCAAAAGTTCGGCGCTATCATCGCCCGTTTAAAACAAACCATTTGGGTCTCTCCTCGAGCTATAAGACCCATTCAAAATCATTTTTGGGCCTCTAATAGAGTGTAAGACCCAATCCCCTTTTAACCAAAACAATTTTGGGCCTCAGATATTGTATAAGTCCCTCTGCGTTAAAAGAAAAGCTCGGCGCGATCGCCAGTTCAAAAAAACAAATCATTTGGGCCTACCCTCATATTATAAGCCCCATTTCTTTTTCTTTCAATCCTTTTTGGGCCTCTTGAGAGAGTGTAGGACCCATCCCCTTTGTACAGAAAACCTTTCTTGGGCCTCAGTCACTTGTATAAGTCCCTGTACAAAACAACAGTGTGATCACTGATAAAACCCTGGGCCTCTCCTTGAGCTGTAAGCCCTAATTTTCTTTTCAAAGCACTTTCTCCTTTGATTTTGAATATAATATTGTTATCAAAGCTTTCTTTGTTGAACAAACTAACCAATCAGCATGAAAGCTCTACAACCGAGTAAGTGTTTACCCACTTTCATTTACCGCTTTCATATGTATATAACTGTACTGTGGGGCTGTTTCACTGTAAGTCTTCTTTCATAAACTCATATCGACTGTGTAATACTAGTATAGATATTTAGAGTTTCCCCGACAACTACGTCTAGAGCTAGACAAAATCTCGTCTCCTTACATCCGACGTTCTCCCAGATATTTCAAACATAACCTAAACCATGAGGATTTTCTTTTACAACAATTTTAGATAACTAGATCTAGGAAATCTCCCCCTTGAACAGTTCATATACAGAAGGCCAATGTTCCAAGGGAAACCCCTTATGGAAATGTTCATCAGCCTCCTCTTGGGCTTAGTGCAAGGACCCACAGGCTTCCTAAAAGCATCCCCGCCTCCTCTTGGGCGTTGTACAAGGACCCGTCGGCTTCTTAGAAGTTTTCACAGCCTCCTCTTAGGCTTCGTATAATGATTCTTCCTCCGGGAAGATAGCCTCCTCTTGGGCTTTGTACAAATTGTCCCTTGGGCTTCTTAAAAGTTTTTCTCGCCTCCTCTTGGGCTTCGTACAAATTGTCCCGACGACCTCTTAAAGGTATAGGAACAGAAATTAGTCATCTTAATAGAACAGTCTTTCAAAGAGTCTAGATCTTTCTACCGCGAACGTACTGTCTCTTGATCTCTCTTAAGCATAGCACAAAAGATAAAACTCTAGACTTGGACAATCTAATCTCCTTGAGTCTCGAAGACATTCTCAAGTTCCTTTCAAAAAATAGGAAGAAAACACCCGTAGACTTGGGCAGTCTCAATACCCTTCGAATTCCCCGTTTCCTTAAAGAACAGGAAATAATCCCGATCATCAGATCATATCCATGAGTACAACATTACCCATATAAGAACTGATTTTCTCTTTTAACCAACATACTGGACTTGTCACTCAACTGAAATAGTAACCCTAGCCTTCTCTTGGGCTTTGTACAATGATTCTCCCCAGCAGAGCAAACCTTTGCAGCCTCCATCTCGGGCTTCGTACGAGATACAAAATCACTCTCTTGTTGAGTATAAAAGACTCTCTTGTTGAGTCAAACATTTTTAGCCTTCATTTCGGGATTTGTACGAGATACAAATCACTTTCTTGTTGAGTATAAAAGACTCTCTTGTTGAGTCAAACATTTTTAGCCTGCATCCCGGGCTTTGTACGAGATACAAATCACTCTCTTATTGAGTATAAAAAGACTCTTTTGTTGAGTCGATTACCTTTAGCCTCCATCTCGGGCTTCGTACGAGATACAAATCACTCTCTTGGTGAGTATAAAAGACTCTCTTGTTGAGTCAAACCCTTTTAGCCTCCGTCTTGGGCTTCGTATAAGACACATATAAAAACACTCTCTTGTTGAGTCAACCCTTTTAGCCTCTATCTCGGGCTTCGTACGAGCCACAAAAGCATCCTCTTGTTGGGTCAATAGCCTCCTCTTAGGCTTCGTATAAGGAAAACCCCAGTTGAGGCAATCAACCTTTTAGCATCAAAATCTGTGCCTTGCTCACAGTATACAAACATCAATAACTCCTTTTCCTTCATCTAATTGCTGTAAGCGGCAAGCCTCTGGATTATTTACATCCATGCTACTGTCCCTCTTTTAGCATGAGAAATTCTTAAGGAAAGACGACATTGCTCAAAACTGAGTTAAAGTCTTCTCCTTCAGGTTAAAAATCCCCTATAAAGGAAATTATGGCATTGCTGGATTCACATATCCCAGTTAAAGTAATTCTCCTTTATAATCAGTCACCCAACAGTTGTGACAAACAGACCAAATATCCCCCTTTAGAGATGACAATTTCTCTCTAAAGTCAAACCCTTTTAGCTTCACATCTTGGGCTTCGAACAAGATACAAATAGACCCTTCAGCTTCACATCTTGGGCTTTGAATAAGATATAAACCACCTTTAGCTTCATGTCTTGGGCTTTGAACAAGACACCAAAACACCATTTCCTCCCATAGAATAGGAGGAATTATGATCGCTCTGATTTCCCTATCCCGGGAATACGTAGGCATAAGATTGCAAAAGAATCTTAGCGAGCACACTAATAATAAAAAAACCAAGAGTCCCCTACCTCCAGCCAATCTAGCACAATATCCCAACAAATTCCCCATGAACAGTCCCGATAATTTATTCTGAACAAAATAAGCAGAAAGAGGCCCACGAACTAAAAATCGCATCTGTAAACCAACAGTTTTGACTGTTTAAACTCAGTTTGCAAGCAGGGTTAGTTGGAGACATCTATTTCCCTTCCTTCATCAGCTTCAATAGGATAAAAAATGAACCGACCTGTAGTGCCCCAGAGCGACAGTGCTTAAGAACCACGTCCAAAAACGCTCGCTACAGAAAAATGGCGCCCACCATGGGGCCGTTTAAAGTAAGATCTAGTCACGGTCGTCCCAATTTTCCACAGAAAAATGGTTACCACCGCGGGACATTCCAAACAAAGGGATCTTGTCTCTCTTATCTATCTGGTTGAAACCTTCTCTTGGGACGAGTCCTTGGGTTCACAAGGTATCACCGAATGACGGTTCCATCGGGGAATGTCATTATTGATAGGATCGGCCCTCACTAGGATCTTAGGTCAAAACCTTTAAGTTGGGAAGGTACCACAGAATGACGCCTCCGTCGGGGAGCCATTTTCTGTTAGGATCATAGGATTCATAGCTCTTAAAAAGTCTAGGACATTAGGACAAATATATATACTGCTTTTCCTAATTGATATATGTGTTTATTTTTCTGCTAATGGGAATGCGTGTGATGCCGCATGTGGAAAGATTGAGTATACACCTAGGAAAAACCTCTTTCAGTAGTGCGGAAGCTATCGAAAATAGTTGTCACGTGATACTACCCTCTTCTGAGATTCTTCGAAATACATCACCTAGCACGGTTCCCGGCCCCCTAATGTTATCTCGACAAGAATCAATGATTTTGAGAGACAGGTACAAAAATCGCTAGTATAAACCTTTGGGATGGGTAGAGCCTTGACTTCATGACACCGACCCTTTGACCCCATGTTTTTTCTATGTTTTTGTGTACTGCATTCATGCATTCATTTTAAAAACATTAAGCAAAGAAAAACTTTCTCTTCTAGTCTCTCTTTTTCAAATTAAACTAAGACAATGATTGCAAATATCAGAGAGAAAAGGATTGCGCTCATGGATTTCGGTAGACGAAAAACTCACAAATATACCTTCAAGGTTCCAAAACTAGAGGATTTGAGAGGATTAGCAAGGATGATCACTAACCCTGACGCTTTCAGAGCCAAGTACGGAGGTCTGCTACCTCTGTTAAGGGTCCATGTAATTGAAGGAATCCTGGAGGCACTCGTTCAGTTTTACGATCCGGTCTATCACTGTTTCACATTCCCGGATTACCAGCTCGCACCAACGCTGGAGGAGTATTCTCATCTGATTGATCTACCCATTATTGATCAAGCTCCCTTTTCTGGACTGGAAGAAATTCCAAAGGATCAAATCATTGTAAGAGCAATCTAGTTGGATGAGTCAGAAGTCAAGACTCACATGACCACCCAGGGGGGAATCCCAGGTTTACCAGCCAAGTTTCTGGTAAAGAAGGCTCTGTACTTTGCTAGTATAGGGAACGTGACTGCTTTTGAAAGCATCTTCATTTTACTCACCTACGGGTTATTTCTGTTTCCCAACATTGATAACTTCGTCGATATCAACGCCCTTAAGGTTTTTCTCATTGGAAACGCCGTACCAACCTTGCTCGCAGATGCGTATCATTCTGTACACTTAAGGAATTTATATAGCGGAGGAATGATCACGTGCTGTGTACCCCTGCTATATAAATGGTTTATCTCCCATTTGCCTAAGTCTGCTACTTTTTGAGATCATAAGAGTGCCTTCTGTTGGTCACAGAAAATCATGTCTCTTACCAACTCTGACCTAGATTGGTACAATAGGATTTATGACGGGACCAGAATCATTGATCGTTGTGGAAACTTGCCCAACGTACCCCTCATAGGAACTAAGGGAGGAATCAATTATCATCCACTCTTAGTTCGTTGTCAGTTTGGATACCCGATGAGGCATGTTCCGCGTAATGCTCATCTGGAAGGCCTTTTCTTCAAGGAAGGAGAAAATTACAGGGCACTAAAGATGGAAATAGAGCACGCTTGGAAACATGTTCATAAGAAAGGAAGAGAGTCTCTAGGAAAACCAGACTGTGTCTCGGTGGAGCCTTATCTCCACTGGGTACAAACTAGAGCTCTCAAGCTAAAGATGCCTTATCCTCGTCACAGAGTTCTTCCGCCAAGGGAATCTGTCATGTACTTCATGACTGAAACGGAAAAAATTCAGGTTACTCTCAACAAAGTTCAACAGGAGAGGAGGTCTTGGAAGAACAAGTACCGCATTCTCGATGTGGAGTGTACCAAAATACAGCAACTGCTGAAAGATAAGGATGCTCTAATTGAGATTTTGGAGCAACATGCTACAAAGAACTGTGATCTCAGAGATCACCTCAACGCCCATAGTGGAGAAGTATGATCCTAGGTATCAAATGCCGAAAGATCGTCCCTGGGGCATGCCTGTTAACTATATCCCGGAAGGATATGTTCCGCCGATCACTGAAGATCAGGGAGTCATAGCAGAACCCGTTGGGCCTGAAGGTTACAAACTTCAGGAAAGCGAAGATGCCAGGGGCATGACAGCAACTCCTGAAGATTACAAACTTCGGGAGGCACCGAGAGTCTCGGCCATAATGACTATACCACCACCTGTGGTACACACTGTCCCGGAAGGACAGATTCCACAGATACCTTCTGGTGGAAATGACAACATGTTCGATAGAATGAATGAGTTCCAGGAACAATTCCTGGAGATGCAGAAAGAACTGTAGGCCCTTCGCAGTCAGGATTTATTTGGAAAGGACGCCGCAGACCTTTGTTTGGTCCCCAATGTGAAAGTCCCACATAAGTTCCAAGTACCCGATTTTGAAAAGTACAAGGGTAACTCTTGCCCTCAAAGCCATTTGGTGATGTATGCTCGACGAATGTCATCTCAGACAGAGAACCAGGATCTACTGATTCACTACTTTTAGGATAGTTTAACCGGTGTCGCATTAAAATGGTACATGGGTTAAACCGCACTACGATTAGCACTTTCAGAGATCTTGGCACTGCCTTCGTCCAACAATATAAATACAATTTGGACATGGCACCAGACAGAGATCAACTCAGATCAATGTCGCAAAAGGACAAGGAAACCTTTAAGGAATACACTCAGAGATGGCGTGAAATTGCCGCTCAAATTTGTCCACCTCTTTAGGAAAAAGAGATGACAAAGATTTTCTTAAAGACCTTGAGCTCATTTTACTACGACAGAATGGTTGCCAGTGCACCCAGCGATTTCACCGAAATGGTCAGTATGGGAATGCGTCTCGAGGAAGCCGTTCGAGAAGGACGTCTAGTCAAAGACACTAGGTCGACAAGCGGTACTAAAAAATACGGTAGTACTCTCCCTAAGAAAAAGGAGCAAGATATTTGGAATATCTCTCTCGGAAAGCAAAGGCCACGATATCAACCAGTAGCGGCGGTAACTCCTGCTATCAACCCTGCGTCTATTTCTACGTATCAACCTCAGGTTGCTCAAAGCCAACCGCATTCGCAGCAATTTCAGCAAAGAACACAACAACCTCTTCAGCAGGCTCGTCCTCAATACAACAACAACCGTACAACGCGGCCACCAGGATTTGATCCTATACCCGTATCGTACGCAGAACTATTTCTGTTACTACTGGCCAAGGGGCATGTCCAGATTAAGTCTCCTCTTACAGTACCGGAAAATCCGCCTTTTTGGTTTAAGGTGGATTAGACTTGCCCTTACCATCAAGGAGGACCAAGGCATAACATAGAAAACTGTCTCAGTTTCAAATCCGACGTGCAAAAGCTTGTTTGGAGCGGGGTCTTATCTTTCAAAGATACGAATCCGAATGTTCTCACGAACCCGCTACCTCAACACAAGAAGGATACAGTCAATTTAATAGAAGGAGAGTCTAACAACACCTATCAAATTCACGATGTACTCTTGTTAAGGGCCAACTTGGTCAAGATGCATTGTAGACAGAGTGGATATGGCCATGTGCCACCTCATAATTATCACCAGTGTGATATCTGCTCTAAAAGCAATCAAGGATGTTCTGTGGTGCAATCAGCTCTACAGGAACAAATGGATCTCGGATGGATCCAAGAGCACCGAATTCGTGGAGTTAACACGATTTATACGAATTCCAACATCATACAAAACCACGATATCCGTGCGATG
The DNA here is from genome assembly GCA_022829125.1 of Lathyrus tuberosus. Classification (NCBI taxonomy): domain Eukaryota; kingdom Viridiplantae; phylum Streptophyta; class Magnoliopsida; order Fabales; family Fabaceae; genus Lathyrus; species Lathyrus tuberosus. The sequence goes on from JALAZF010000084.1 coordinate 5,109,739, forward strand.
AATGTCAACTTGGTGGCAATTCACTCAAGGCAAAGCCAGTATCATAATCTGCCGCGTCACGATTATAATTCCTGCCTGACTTGCTCGGTAAACAAACAGGGATTCTCTTTTGTATAAGAGGCCCTCCAGCATCAGATGGATCTTGGATGGATTCAAGACTACCATGATAGGAATCATTATCAAATCAACATGATTCAAATCTTCGATATTCGCTTGATGAATACCAGCCTGGTGGAGTTACATGCTAAACAGGTCCGGCTCGGGTTCCTGGTATCACATGATTATCAGGTCTGTAAAGCGGGTTGCGAAGACGATCAGGGTTGTGCCCTTGTCCAAGAAACACTTCAACACTTATTGAACCACTGGTGGCTTCGAATTTATATGGATGAAGACACCCAGCAAATTAGTATCACTAACGGGAATCCTACTAGATATCAAAGTCAGGATGTTCGGTCGATGGAAACAAACCTAGTAAGGTTACACTGTATTCAAAGAGGACGTGGCCAGGTGCTACTACACAACTATGAGCGGTGTGGAGTTTTCTCAGTGGATAATCAAGGATGCTACCTCGTGCGAGCAGCCCTTCAAAGTCAGTTGGACCGTAAAGAGATTCAACCATGGTCAAGTTCTGGATCAGTCAACTATTTCGCTAATCAAATCGAGGACGTCGTCGTAATCTCTGATCATCAGAGGACTAGGGATATTTGTACCGTTATCCCTCTACTTGACGAATCGAGAGTTCCCAATCGGGAACGGATCGAAATTACTTACGATGGTCAGAAAAATCAGAAGGCTCCCATAGTCATCTATCTATCGGGACCGCTACCGTATGAGTCAACTAAGGTTATCCCTTACAAATACGGTGCAACAACAATTGAGAATGGAAAGGAAATTCTGTTACCCTCCGTCGTGAATATTGCAGACATCAGTCGAGTAACACGGAGTGGTAGAATCTTCAACAAAGGAGTTGGAGAACCCAGCAAAGAAAAGGAACCTCAGACAGAAGTTCCCAATCCACCAGTCGGTCAATCCAATAATCCCAACCTTTCAAAAAATGATGATGAGATGCTGAAGCTCATCCAAAGGAGTGAATACAACATTGTTGATCAGCTATTACAAACTCCTTCAAAGATCTCGGTATTATCACTATTACTTAGTTCAAAAGCGCACAGGGAGGCTCTACAGAAAGTCTTGGAGCAAGCCTTTGTGGAACAGGATGTAATAATTAGACAGTTCGATAGCATTGTCTCTAACATCACTTCCTACAATGACTTGGGATTTAGTGATGAGGAATTACCTGAAGAAGGTCGCCGTCATAATATGGCGCTCAACATTACAGTCAACTGCCAGGACGATGCTTTAGCCAGCGTACTGGTAGACACAGGGTCAACCCTGAATGTTATGCTGAAGTCCACTTTGATGCAATTATCATTCAAAGGACCTCCGATGAAAACCAGCGAGGTCGTCGTCAAAGCATTTGACGGATCCAGAAAAACGGTTATCGGCGAAGTCGACCTTCCCATAACTATTGGTCCTCATAATTTCCAAGTCACTTTCCAGGTCATGGACATCCGGGTAACATACAGTTGTTTATTAGGAAGACCTTGGATACATCAGGTTGGGGAGGTCACTTCGACCCTCCACCAAAAGCTAAAGTTCGTCCAGAACGGCCGACTCGTCACAGTCTGGGGAGAACAAGCCTTGCTAGTGAGAAACTTGTCATTATCTACTTGTGTAGAACCTGAGGAGTTTGTTGGGACTCAGTTCCAAGCACTATCAGTGAGCAATGAGAATCAATCGGAGAAAGGAACCTCGATTTCCTCATACAGAGATGCTCTCGAAGTGATCGAGAATAATAATGCAAAAGGATGGGGACAACTTATCATTCCTACTGATAACAAAACAAAGAAGGGTCTTGGTTTTTCTGCAACCTGCACCCAGACAACTGCTAACGATGAAAGTCTTCATCCCATCCAGAACATCTTCCACAGTGGAGGCTTCCTTCAACCAGTGACTCAAGAAGTGCATACTATCAACGAGGGAGATTCCTCCGATACAGATGAGGAATAGAAGTCCTATCTTAACGAGGACGATTATATGTCTCAGGAAGAGGTGCCTATGCCATTTTGCTATCCCGCACAGAGTCCGAGATTTATACCAAGGTCAGATGTCGAAATGATATACGGAGATTGTGATCCTGAAGGATGCCGTGCTCCGCCAAATTCATTAGAGGAGGACACTCTGATGAAAGATAGCTTTGACCCCGACTACTATGGCCCGATGGATGGCCTGCCAATGTGGCAGCCTTACCTAGGAGACTTGGGGCAAGAAAGTCAGCCGAACAATGAAAATCAGCTGAGCATCATTGAAGAGAATACCTGTGTCCCCACCATGTCATGGGATCAACACCCAGGTTATCCTGGAAATACCCAGCACGACGATGAATTCGCAATGTTTGCAGGGCTAGAATTCATTAACTATGCTTTTCCTGAGGTCAACATCATCGAGAGGGATGACTCCTCCAATTCCAAAGAAGTGTGGGACACACTGGGACAACCAAGTGGAAAATTTGACTTCATGGTCAAGTACACCGCTCCTAAAAGCTCTCATATCAGGCTCGAAGACATCCAGCCAACTAGATAGGGAGATACAACTGAGAGTACAAATACTACGCAAAATACAACTGAGGAATCCTCCTACTACAACTCTGCCTGGGAGACAGATTCCAATGATCTAGCTCCGCCAGAAATCAGTGTCATTTCTGAAGACAAATCAAGGAAGGTACCAGACTTTGTGATTCACCGAGGAGTTCGCCGCCAATGGGTCGCTGTCGATGTTCCGAAGATTATTCATAAGTCTAAGTAATTGCCATCTTTACTTTAACCTTTCACCCTGCCCAGGTGAAATGGATGTTTTGATAGGGCTCACTTTCTGTAAATTTCCCTCTTCACTTCGCCCAAAGCGACATAGTTTTGTTTTTTAGGGCTGTAGTTTCAAGAATCGACTTGTTCATTAATAAAATAACGTCGTTCTGTAATTTCCGCATTAATTGTTGTTTTCTCTTTTCGTTTTTCAGAAAATGGTAATCCTAAAAAACAACTCAATAATAAAAACAAGTAGTAAAAGAAATACATTGCACACACTTTTGCATTTTCCCTCTATCACTTCTAAACATAAATCATCACGTCATGCAGATTGCTTGTTTTAAACCCCGTTGAAACATACGATCTGATGCCGTCTCCCGACTTTGAGATCCCGGTATTTGGGGCTGAAGAAGAAGTTGACAACGATATTCCAGAAGAGATCTCCCGACTACTCAGACAAGAGGAAAGGTCTATTGAGCCTCACAAAGAGTTGCTGGAAACAGTCAACTTGGGCTCAGAAGAAGAGAGAAAAGAAGTCAAGATTGGGGCACTGCTCAGTCCAACTGTCAAAGAAAGTTTGACGAAACTTCTCAAAGAGTTTCCCGATGTATTCGCTTGGTCATATCAGGATATGCCAGGGTTGGATACCAGCATCGTGGAACACCATCTACCGTTAAGATCAGAATGTCCGCCAGTAAAACAGAGGTTGAGACGGACTCACCCAGACATGGCTGTCAAAATCAAAGAGGAGGTACAGAAACAGATTGACGCAAGTTTCCTCGCCACATCAGAATATCCTCAATGGTTAGCCAATATAGTACTAGTTCCGAAAAAGGATGGAAAAGTCAGAATGTGTGTCGACTACCGAGATCTGAACAAGGCAAGTCCAAAGGACGACTTTCCCTTACCACACATTAACATGCTGGTAGACAGTACAGCAAAGTTCAAGGTCTTCTCCTTCATGGATGCATTCTCGGGCTATAATCAGGTCAAAATGGCGCCGGAAGACATGGAGAAGACCTCATTCATTACCCCATGGTGTACTTTTTGTTACAAGGTAATGCCGTTCGGCTTGAAGAACGCTGGGGCAACCTATCAAAGGGCCATCACTACTCTTTTTCATGACATAATACACAAAGAAATCGAGGTATATGTCGATGATATGATTGCCAAATCTAAAACAGAAGAGGAGCATGTGACCCACCTGTCAAAGCTATTCGAGTGTTTGCGAAAGTACAAACTCCGCTTGAATCCCAATAAATGCATCTTCGGTGTCCGTTCAGGGAAACTCTTAGGGTTCATTGTCAGCCAGAAAGGAATTGAGGTTGATCCTGACAAGGTCAAGGCCATTTAAGAAATGCCTTCTCCAAAGACTGAAAAACAAGTCAGAGGATTCCTAGGGCGTTTGAACTACATCTCTAGATTCATATTCCTCACGACCGCGACATGTGCGCCGATTTTTAAATTACTCAAAAAGAATCAGGACTGCATTTGGACGGAAGATTGCCAAACCGCCTTCGACAGTATCAAGGAATACCTGTCGAACCCGCCGATTCTATCACCTCCAGTGGAAGGAAGACCGCTGATAATCTATTTAACAGTCTTGGAGGACTCAATAGGGTGTGTGCTTGGCCAACAAGACGAAACCAGAAGGAAAGAGTCTGCCATCTACTATTTGAGCAAGAAATTCACCGACTGCGAGACTCGGTACACTATGCTCGAGAAAACTTGCTGTGCTCTGGCTTGGGCAGCCAAACGTCTTCGCCAGTACATGATTCGTCACACTACTTGGTTAATCTCTGAAATGGATCCAATCAAGCATGTCTTTGAAAAGCCTGCTCTCACGGGAAGGATTGCCCATTGGCAGATGTTGTTATCAGAATATGACATAGAGTACCATGCTCAGAAAGCCGTTAAAGGAAGTGTTTTAGCCGATCATTTGGCTCATCAACCGATTGACGATCAGGAATCAGTCAGATTTGACTTCCCAGACGAAGATGTCATGTATCTAAAAATGAAAGACTGCGATGAACCACTACCCAGTGAAGGGCCAGAACCAGATTCCTAATGGGGACTTATCTTTGACGGAGCTGTCAATCATTACGGAAACAGAATTGGGGCAATCATCAAAACACCTCAGGGTACCCACATTTCTTTCACCGCCAGACTTACGTTCAAGTGCACAAAAAACGAGGCCGAATACGAAGCTTGTATTATGGGTCTCGAAGAAGCGATCGACTTAAGGATCAAGAACTTGGATGTATATGGCGACTCAACTTTGGTCGTTAATCAGATCAAAGGAGATTGGAACACATACCAATCAGGATTGATTCCTTACAAAGATTATGCAAGAAGGTTGTTACCTTTCTTCAACAGAGTCGAGTTTTATCATATCCCTCGTGAGGAGAATCACATGGCTGATGCATTAGCCACTCTTTCTTCCATGATTAGTGTAGGTCAATGGAACGACCTACCTAAGATTGACATAATGCGCCTTGAAAGGCCCGTTTACATCTTCACAATTGAAGCAGTCATAGACGACAAACCTTGGTATCACGATATCAAATGCTGCCTTCAGAAACAAGAGTACCCACCTGGGGCATCCAGGAAAGATAGAAAAATCCTCAGAAGGCTAGCAGGCAGTTTCTTCCTGAGCGGTGATACACTCTATAAGAGGAACTTTGACATGGTCTTGCTTCGATGCGTCGATAGACCAGAGGCAGACATGCTGATAAAAGAAATTCATGAAGGATCCTTTGGCACTCATGCCAATGGACACGCAATAGCGAGAAAAATTTTGAGAGCAGGGTACTACTGGTTGACCATGGAATCCGACTGCTACAAGTACATGAGGAAGTGTCACAAGTGTCAGATATATGCTGACAAAATCCATGTACCGCCAACGCATCTCAAAGTTCTTTCTTCCCCATGGCCTTTTTCCATATGGGGAAACGACATGATCGGTGTGATTGAACCCAAGGCTTCGAACGGACATCGGTTCATCCTGGTAGCCATTGATTATTCACCAAATGGGTCGAAGCAGCGTCATACGCCAGTGTGACCCGACAAGTGGTGGTCCGATTTATCAAAAACAATATCATCTGCCGTTATGGTGTGCCAAGCCAGATCATTACCGATAATGGATCTAACTTGAACAACAAGATGATGAAAGAGTTGTGCACAAAGTTCAAGATCGAACACCATAACTCATCTCCCTACCGACCCAAGATGAACGGAGCGGTAGAAGCGGCTAACAAGAACATCAAAAGGATTGTTCAAAAGATGGTTGTAACCTACAAAGATTGGTATGAGATGCTACCATTTGCTCTTCAAGGTTATTGCACATCTGTCCGCACTTCAACAGGGGCAACCCCTTTCTCTCTAGTATATGGCATGGAAGAAGTGCTCCCCATCGAAGTAGAGATCCCATTAATCTGGGTATTGATGGAAGCTAAGCTAATAGAAGCTGAATGGTGCCAAAGTCGGCACGATGAACTGAATCTAATCGAAGAAAAGCGAATCACGACACTATGCCATGGTCAGTTGTATCAGCAAAGAATGAAGAAGGCGTTCGACAAAAAGGTCTGACCTCGCGTCTTCAGAAAAGGAGACCTCGTGCTCAAGAAGATACAATCATTTTTCACTGATTCTCGGGGTAAGTGGACTCCGAATTATGACGGACCCTATGTGCTCAAGAAATCTTTCTCAGACGGCGCCTTGAGACTTGCAACCATGGACGGAGAGGAATTTGCCTACCCCACAAATGTTGATGTAGTCAAGAAATACTTCGCCTGAATAAAATAAAAAAAAATAATAAAAAAAACGTCTCGGTGGATTGAAAACCCGAAAGGACGGTCCAGGCAAAAATTAGAGACATGATCAAAAATCATCCTGGTGGATTGGAAACATCAAAGTACAATCCAGGCAAAAATTAGGGATAATGGCAAGTAACTACGTTCGACCAAGGGACAAGTCCCTCAGCAGCAGTTACGTCGTCCATCAGAAAGACTCCAGTCAAGGTCATCTTCGACAGAAGCTCAGGATGCCCCGAAGTCAAAGTTGGTAGAAGGATAGTGGCCGTTATGTTTCAATGTAGCCCTTTTCCCTTAAATTACCATTTTCTAACTTTATAAATACTCTATGGAATCACGCGTTTGGCTGATTTCCATCCTATCAATAAAATTTGAGCCCTTGTGCTTTTGTTTGCAATTCTTATTTGTTTTAGCTTTACAGGACGACCTTTTAACATGATCAACGATTCTTGAAATAAAACAAAAATGAATTTACTTGTAAAATTTTTCTGCTTTTAATAAAGATGGCAAATTCTTTTGACTGTTGAACATCGAAAGAACATCAATCGCTTCTCTAGAAGTAATCGAACCTCAAAGTGCAGAATCAAAGTACTCCGTCTAAGCCAGTGCACCTGAATGAAGGGTCAGCTATGTCAGAAACCCTGTTTCATCTGACACTTCCCCGACAGAGTTCTTATCTCCTAAGCCCGATCAACGGTTATCCCCCCCCACAGGGACTACTTCTCCTAAGCAAGGCATAATTGCTATCTTGAACCAGCGATACTTTTTATCTCCCGCTGTGGCCGAGTATCCAGTCATGTTCATCTATTAGTCTGTATGTCGCGTCAGTTTTGTCAGCATAAACACACATACATCATGCATGTTTGATTTAAATTCATATTCATATTGCATCACTATCACTCTCGTCGGTCTTATACCCTAGTGATAACAGTCATCTCAATCGAGTTGTCAGTTCTTTCCTCGTCAGGAGATGTTGCGTCTGCACACTCTCTCTCCTCCAGTTTATTTCTGGGATGAAGTCGGCCTTTGACCACTTTGATAACTTGAACCTCTGAAAACCAGAGAACCCTCAGCCAACGTCACTCTTCACCATTGAAGATGATGTCTTCGCTTTCCCGGATTAAGGAAAATCCCCAGAGAAAGCCTCTTAATCAGAGATTCGGCAATGCAACCGTTTTTCTCCAAAAATCCGCTGATGAAAAGGTTATCAGCACCTCAAAATTAGATCATGTCATATGGCATTTCTCCGAGAAGATCTCCGAGAAAAGTATGAAGAAATACCCCAAGCAAGAAACAGTCTCTCAAAGATACTCGTTTTCCCCAGTAGAGTCGACAAATGGCTTCTCCAAACAGAGAAGTTTGTACACCTCTACAATTCAGACAGATGGGTTCCCCAGCAAGTCTGAAATCAAAATGTTTTCCATCAAATGGCATCTCCCCAGGAAAATTCGGCGAGAAGTTTAAGGAGAACCGCTACAAAAAGCGTCCCTTGTCAATAAAGTTTATTGACAAAAGAAACCAAGACCAGATCCTTGGTAGGAAACCAGGATCGAGGGGAGGTTTATATCGGAAACTGGGACCAGTTCCTTGGTGGGAAACCAGGATCGAGGGGAAGTTTATATCAGAAACTAAGACCAGTTCCTTGGTAGGAAACCAGGTTCGAGGGGAAGTTTAAATCAGAAACTGAGACCAGTTCCTTGGCTGAAGACCAGGATCGAGGGGAAGTTTATATCAGAAACTGAGACCAGTTCCTTGACAGGAAACCAGAATCAAGGGGAAGTTTTTAACCTTTTTTAAGCATCATTGCTTAGCAAAAGAAGATGGATGAGCAAACTGCCATTCATAATCTCCATCAAAATTTTGGGTATTCCGATATTTAATCCTCTTGCACCCCGAATGCCCGAACACCTTCTCCATTCACACCTTCGGGTCCAAGAAGATTAAATAGGGGCATCTGTCATACCCCAAATTTTTACCATTAAGATTTCATATCATTGGGAAAATCATCACCACAATATGGATTAACCATCATGCCTCCTCAATCTCCTCAGGAATTGTTAGGCATTCTCTACAATCAAAGATTAGGGTTTTTTGAGCCCTCTAAGAGCACTTAGACAAAGGATCAATCAAGAAATGACATGATCTTCAACTTGTCTAGTCTCTTAAACACCCACAAAGGATCAAGAGGACTCCCACTTCAAGGATTAAGCACAAGGCTTCTCCCTTCTAGGTGGATCAAGCCTTAAGATCGCCGATGTCACCAAATTAGGGTTTGGTCGACCAGGGCCTCCAGATGGAAATTTTCCTCTGGGCATGAGCCAATGCTTAAAATCATAACCTATGATGCTCTAAGGGACATCATAAACCCAATCATCAAGTCAATTTTACCTCAGGGGAGGCATTCATAAAAAAATCAGGAATTAGGGTTTCTTGACCTAATTCACCCCTAAGTTGAATTTTGGGACAAAACATGAGCCAAGACCTCAAGAGAGGATTTGAGGGTCTCTAATAAACCACATTGATCCATTTGCAACAATGGATTGATCCAAGAAGCTTGAGCAACAAATTTCAACTTCATCTGAACCACAGTTAGGGTTTTGCAAGGAAAGTCAACTGTATCTTTGACTTTTGACCAAGACACGCTCCCAAACCCTAGGACATGATCCAATACACCCTATGACACCTATGAAATTAATCCATCAAGTTTGATTTAGGTTAAGGACTTGATTTCATAGAGGATCGCACAGTTTGGAATTCATCTAATAAAAAGTCAACTGTGCACAAAAGTCAAACTTTGACTTTTTGAGATTTTTCACAATTATGGTTTTTTAACCCTAAAATGATGTTAATATATGATTTGAATCATCATTCATCAAGAAAAGTGGGATAACTTGTAAAAGGGGTAACCATAAAAAACTTAGAAATTTTTCTAAGTTACGGAATAAAGTGGCTAGGATACCAACTTTGGAGGACCATAACTCCTAAATCACAAGGCCATTTTTCCCCATTCAAAGCTGGATTTGTAGCTCTCATGTCCCTCTACAAAAGCTTCAACTACACCTCCTTCCAATTCATTATGGATTCTGAGTTATGCCTTGAATTCAAAGGCATTTATGTGAAATAGGGCAATTTCAACAAAGCCACTCTACTCAGTCAAGTTCTCTGATTAAACAACAATAAAAACATCTGAAGAATGTGAATTTGGTCAAGGCATAGCCCTGCTCATGGGAGGGGCTAGGTTGCCTTGCATTAGAAGAAATGCCACCAAGCCAAAGCCTTTGAATGTGATATGATCCAGCAGCCATTCACTATTCCTCCAAGACAAGAATTGATCACCTATAAATAGAGGTTCCAATTGATCATTCAAATCACACCAAAGCAATTTACAGCACTGCTTTCTCTCATTCTCTCTTAAGTACCAATTTTCTTTGTTTTTTAGCAACCACCACCGGGTTTTGAGTTGCAGCCTTAAGCAATCCATTCCAATTGCTCAAACACATCACATATGATGTATTTGAGGTGTCCAAACACTTAAACACGAACTGTAATACCTCTAGCTCAAAATCACTCTTCAACCAAGCCATTATGCCTCAATTATGCAGCTGGAGTCCTCCAACTTGATCCAAAGGTTTTCAAAGTGTTCCAAAGCTTGCAACATACTCCACAACATCCATTGAAGCTGTAGGGATCATCAAATCACATCTGGAACACAGTTTGTGCAGAGTTCCATTTCAGCTTGCATCAAGGTAAGCCTCAAAACTACATCTTCATGATCCATGCATATTTCCTCGCATGATATTTTTGCCAATTGCTTGCCATCATATGTTGATTGTTTCCCCTAAAAAAATTTGATCATAGCCCTCACAACCATGTCTGCATGATTGCTTTTGCAAAATTAGGGTTCATACGGTCATGTTGATATAACTTGCTATACACTAAAAATAAATGAAATCAAATATTGCCATAGTGATCCTTGTGAAAAAACGCATGAGTTTGGTATTTGAATCATGTCAAATGGTTGAGAAATGAGTGAGTTAGAGGGCTTCACGCATCTGAGCTTGAGGTTGAAGATGGCCATGGCGCCATGCTTGAGAAACCAACCAAGTTTGCCTTATATTTTTCCCTTGCCTTGTTATTAATGAATTGGCGTTGCGCCCCAGTGGTTGATCAGCTGGTTTGTGTGTATTGGCAAGCGAGAGGTCTGGGGTTCGAATCCCCCTCGCCCCAAACCTCTTTTTTATCACTTTTTCTTATTTTTCTTATTTTTCATATTATTTTGTTAACGATTTGAAAAATTAATAACTCCCTCAATTTTAATTAATTTTGATTGGTTCTTTTTGCAAAAAATCACAAAAATGTTGAAATATTTTATTCCACAAAAAAATCAAATTTATATTTGTTATTTAATATAATTAGTATTTTTGTGAATAAATTCAGTTTTAATTGGTTTTTAAACATTTAAAAAGTGAATATTTACCTTGAAAATCAAAACTAAATGAGTTTTAATTCACCTTGTGATAAAACCCTCATTTTTCAAACCTTAGACAAAAATCACAAGTGGTTTATTCAAACTTATTTGGTATTTTTACCATTTTCATTTGATTTTCTTTAAATATTTACTTTTAAAAGAAAACAAATTTAGGGTTTCCTTGATTTTCACATAAACAAACACTCATGGGCCTCTATTAGAGTGTAAGACCCAACCCCTTTGAAAACCAAAATATCTTTGGGCCTCAGTCATTGTATAAGACCCACTGCGTTTTCAAAACTCTCGGCGCAATCGCCATTTCAAAACAAAAATCATCTGGGTCTACCCTCGTGTTATAAGCCCCATTCCTTTTCTTTAAACACTTTTGGGCCTCTAATAGAGTGTAAAACCCAATCCTTTGTAAATACAAACCTATTTTGGGCCTCAAATGTTGTATAAGTCCCGTTGTATTTCAAAAGTTCGGCGCTATCATCGCCCGTTTAAAACAAACCATTTGGGCCTCTCCTCGAGCTATAAGACCCACTCAAAATCATTTTTGGGCCTCTAATAGAGTGTAAGACCCAATTCCCTTTTAACCAAAACAATTTTGGGCCTCAGATATTGTACAAGTCCCTCTGCGTTAAAAGAAAAGCTCGGCGCGATCGCCAGTTCAAAAAAACAAATCATCTGGGCCTACCCTCGTGTTATAAGCCCCATTTCTTTTTCTTTCAATCCTTTTTGGGCCTCTTGAGAGAGTGTAAGACCCATCCCCTTTATACAGAAAACCTTTCTTGGGCCTCAGTCACTTGTATAAGTCCTTGTACAAAACAACAGTGCGATCACTGATAAAGCCCTGGGCCTCTCCTTGAGCTGTAAGCCCCAATTTTCTTTTCAAAGCACTTTCTCCTTTGATTTTGAATATAATATTGTTATCAAAGCTTTCTTTATTGAACAAACTAATCAAACAGCATGGAAGCTCTACAACCGAGTAAATGTTTACCCGCTTTCATTTACCGTTTTCATATGTATATAACTGTACTGTGGGGCTGTTTCACTGTAAGTCTTCTTTCATAAACTCATATCGACTGTGTAATACAAGTATAGATATTTAGAGTTTCCCCGGCAACTACGTCTAGAACTAGACAAAATCTTGTCTCCTTACATCCGACGTTCTCCCGGATATTTCAAACATAACCTAAACCATGAGGATTTTCTTTTACAACAATTTTAGATAACTAGATCTAGGAAATCTCCCCCTTGAACAGTTCATATACAGAAGGCCAATGTTCCAAGTGAAACCCCTTCTGGAACTGTTCATCAACCTCCTCTTGGGCTTAGTGCAAGGACCCACAGGCTTCCTAATAGCATCCCCGCCTCCTATTGGGCGTTGTACAAGGACCCGTCGGCTTCTTAGAAGTTTTCACAGCCTCTTATTAGGCTTCGTATAATGATTCTTCCTCCGGGAAGATAGCCTTCTCTTGGGCTTCGTACAAATTGTCCCTTGGGCTTCTTAAAAGTTTTTCTCGCCTCCTCTTGGAGTTCATACAAATTGTCCCGACGACCTCTTAAAGGTATAGGAACATAAATTAGTCATCTTAATAGAACAGTCTTTCAAAGAGTCTAGATCTTTCTACCGTGAACGTACTGTCTCTTGATCTCTCTTAAGCATAGTACAAAAGATAAAACTCTAGACTTGGACAGTCTAATCTCCTTGAGTCTCGAAGACATTCTCAAGTTCCTTTCAAAAAATAGGAAGAAAACACCCGTAGACTTGGGCAGTCTCAATACTCTTCGGATTCCCCGTTTCCTTAAAGAACAGGAAATAATCCCAATCCTCAGATCATATCCATGAGTACAACATTACCCATATAAGAACTGATTTTCTCTTTTAACCAACATACTGGACCTGTCACTCAACTGAAACAGTAACCTTAACCTTCTCTTGGGCTTTGTACAATGATTCTCCCCAGCAGAGCAAACCTTTGCAGCCTCCATCTCGGGCTTCGTACGAGATACAAAATCACTCTCTTGTTGAGTATAAAAGACTCTCTTGTTGAGTCAAACATTTTTAGCCTTCATCTCGGGCTTTGTACGAGATACAAATCACTCTCTTGTTGAGTATAAAAGACTCTCTTACTGAGTCAAACATTTTTAGCCTTCATCTCGGGCTTTGTACGAGATACAAATCACTCTCTTGTTGAGTATAAAAAGACTCTCTTGTTGAGTCGACCACCTTTAGTCTCCATCTCGGGCTTCGTGCGAGATACAAATCACTCTCTTGGTGAGTATAAAAGACTCTCTTGTTGAGTCAAACCCTTTTAGCCTCTGTCTTGGGCTTCGTACAAGACACATATAAAAACACTCTCTTGTTGAGTAAACCCTTTTAGCCTCTATCTCGGGCTTCGTACGAGACACAAAAGCATCCTCTTGTTGGGTCAATAGCCTCCTCTTAGGCTTCGTATAAGGAAAACCCCGGTTGAGGCAATCAACCTTTTAGCATCAAAATCTGTGCCTTGCTCACAGTATACAAACATCAACAACTCCTTTTCCTTAATCTAATTGCTGTAAGCGGCAAGCCTCTGGATTATTTACATCCACGCCACTGTCCCTCTTTTAGCATGAGAAATTCTTAAGGAAAGACGACATTGCTCTAAACTGAGTTAAAGTCTTCTCCTTCAGGTTAAAAATCCCCTATAAAGGAAATTATGGCATTGCTGGATTCACATATCCCAGTTAAAGTAATTCTCCTTTGTAATCAGTCACCCAACTGTTGTGACAACCAGACTAAATATCCCCCTTTAGAGATGACAATTTCTCTCTAAAGTCAAACCCTTTTAGTTTCACATCTTGGGCTTCGAACAAGATACAAATAGACCCTTCAGCTTCACATCTTGGGCTTTGAACAAGATATAAACCACCTTTAGCTTCATGTCTTGGGCTTTGAACAAGCAAGACACCAAAACACCATTTCCTCCCATAAAATAGGAGGAACTACGATCACTCTGATTTCCATATCCCGGGAATACGTAGGCATAAGATTGCAAAAGAATCTTAGCGAGCACACTAATAAAAAAAACCAAGAGTCCCCTACCTCCAGCCAATCTGGCACAGTATCCCAACAAATTCCCCATGAACAGTCCCGGTAATTCGTTCTGAACAAAATAAGCAGAGAGAGGCCCACGAACTAAAAACCACATCTGTAAACCAACAGTTTTGACTGTTTAAACTCAGTTTGCAAGCAGGGTTAGTTGGAGACATCTATTTCCCTTCCTTCATCAGCTTCAATAGGATAAAAAATGAATCGACCTGTAGTGTCCCAGAGCGACAGTGCTTAAGAACCACGTCCAAAATCGCTCGCTACACTTACATACATAATTTTTCCTTGACATTAACCACTGACCACTTCCATCTCCATCAACAAAGGCAAAACACCAAATCTTCCATAACTACCATACACCACCATTTTCATATAACTACAAATAATTTCCATAAACCACATCTCTTTTCTTCTTCATGTAACAAACAACACCACTTGACATAAGCTAGAATATTCCCATCCTTCTTCATCATTTCCTTATCACCATCATCACTGTTAACACAAAAAACATTATAACCTCTCTGTACCGCCAAACCGCACCTCGCACCACATACTGTACCCTCATGCTTCACTCTCTCACGCGAAAACCACCCTTTGTGCCTTCTTCTTCTTCCATCCATTTGTAAACCACAACCACCTTGCTCACCCCGTAACAACTCCGACGCAACCGCCGTCGACGTCGTCCCGGCAACAACCTTGCGGCAACTTTGAGTGGTAACGTCGTGTTTTGCATTTATGTATCCTGTTTTGTAGTTATACTGTGTGAGTTTGTGTTTTGTGGCACTTCATTCATGTTTGTGTTCATACCTTTGGTTTGAGTTTACTTTCTGATTTTCATTATAATATTATGTAGTAATGTAAATATCATGTGCGTGTGTGCATAGTATCTTGCTCAGGTATCTCGCGCAATGTTGCTTTCAATTTGTTTTGTGTGTATATTGTTTTGTTACTGTTGTCGTGTGTACCACATCGAGAAGAAGAAGGACATTCGAGAGCAAGCGAGATGGAAACGACACTCGAAAGAAATAGCAGAGAGACAGATAACGCATACAGGGAGTATTGAAGAGGTAGGTTGTTTCTTTCCCTTTTCATTTTCTTATATTTCATTTAATAAGTTGTTTTCTGACTTTTATTTTATATTTTATTTAGTGTTTTAGATGGCATCATTAATTGTGTGCATTTTTAAATTTTTTAATTAATTTTTTTAAAGCATTAAATTTGGTCAAAATGGTTGGTGTTATGATGTTTGAGTGGGTGATCGTCATCCCCTATTATAGCTTTAGTTTTTTTTTTTCTTCTTTTTTTTTTTCATTATTAATTGATAATTATTATATGTATTTAATTCTATTAATTCTTGGATTTAAACTTCAAAAGGGCTAAGTATTTCTTTTGTTATTTTATTCATTATTATCATTTTTTTATTATCAGATGAAAGAATGAGGCGCCCTCCCCCATCTTTTTTTTTACAATTATTATTATTATTATTTTATTTTTTTAAATAAAATAAAATTGAATTTAATTAGTTAGACTTAGGTTTTAGTAAATTGGTTTAATTAGAGTTAGGTTTATTTTTGAAATTTTGTTTAATTAGATTTTGGTTTTTTAATTAATTAGTTTTAATGTGAATTTAGTTTTTTTGTTAGAAATTAATTAATTAATTAGTTTTTTAAACTAGAATTAATTAGTTTCAACTAGATAATTTTTTTAATTAATTAGTCTTTAGTTAAAATTTATTAGTTAGTTTTTTAGAATTTAGAATTTATTTAACTAGTTGTTTTTAATTAGAATTTAATCATTTAGTCCTTTAATTAGATTTAGTTTTTTCTCAATTATTTAATTTTAATTATTTGTTTAGTCTAGAGTTAGCTTTTTTAGATTAGAGTTGATTATTTAGTTTATTTAGGATTAAATAGTTTTTGATTAGATTTTATTCAATTCTTAAATTTATCTTTACAATCTTCACTTTCATTTTAGTTAATTCTTGACGTTCTTTTGAGTAATTCCTTTTGCTTTTAACTGTGATTAGTCCCTAATTCCTAATGTTCACTTTGAATTTAATTCTTATTGCATTTGTTGTATATATTGCTATTCATTTTACATTTGATGCCGAGATTTCATCTTGTTTTTCTGTTTCTCATACTTTGTTCCAAAGGAAATGATCCTTCCCAGTTGACTGTCATGTCAGTTAGGATAGCCTAGTCCATCACTCCCTTATCTCACACCGCCGCGCGATCGAGATTTGCCTTCCATTTTTAACCTAACCTTAGGTTTAGAGTCTCCGTGCTCTATTTAGGTATTCCACCATGGACAATTCATCCCCTATTTTACCTAGCCTTAGGTTTGGAGGCGCCGCACTCCACGTAGGTGTCTTGCTGTCAGACCCTACTTTCTCTTGGAACTTTGACCACAGTCAAGAGTTCTTCACCCCCGTTGAGGGGAACTACGGACACTCTGATTTCTCAAGTTCATCTTGAGATTACGTAGGCATAGGATTACGAGATCCTAGCGAGCTACCTTTTTCTTTTTCCACCATTTTTCCACCTTTCTATTTCTCACCCTTTTACCCCGTAGTGAGGGGAACTACGAATGCTCTGATTCCATTCCCTTCAGGATACGTAGGCACGAGATGCGATGTCTTGGCGAGCATACTTAGTGTATATACCCCTAGGTCTTTACATTTCACTTTTCCCTTAGCAAGCAAACAATAGCCTAACACAAATACTTACAAGAGGTTCCTGTAGAGTACTACTGATACTTAGGATGCTAACACCTTCCCTAGGTATAACCAACCCCCGAACCTTAGATCTCTTAGCTGTGTTCCTACATAGCGCACTTAGGGTTTTTCAATCTTTACCCTTTCCTTTGGATAAATCAAAGCTCGGTGGTGAACTTCATGATTTGTGATTCAAGTTAATTAATAGCTTGATATCTGATTCTCACCGCAACAGGGGTCAAATAAGTTTAAAGGTGAGTTTGAAAACCTTAGAGGTTTTTAACTCTTCTGGAGATTGGTGTATTTACAAACTGATCAGAGTTGTCCCTATGCTTTTAGGAAACTTAAGGGTCTCTGTGTGAGATCCCAGAGTGGATGAGACATTCCAAGTCTACTTGTATGAAGCCCAAGAGGAGGCTGCGACCATCCAAGTCTCTTAGGAAGAGGTAGACTCTGGTTGGAAAGAAATCTTTGTATGGTGCCCAAGAGGAAGCTGTTGGTTTAAGGGATGAATATCAACCCTTAGATGATAAAATGTGTAGCTTTTGACTTTCCCGGGGATAGAACTAGTAGAGATGACTATTTTCTATCTTATGCTTTTATGAAGCCTTTGGGTCCATGTACTAAGCCCAAGAGGAGGCTAGGGAACTTCTAAGAAGCCCGTTGGTCCTTGTACTAAGCCCTAGAGGAGGCTGGGGATACTTCTAGGAAGCCTGTGGGTCCAAGCCTAAGAAAAGTTCAAGAAAGGTTTCACCGGGAATAATCCTTTTTTTGTTGAACAGTTCTAAGGTTTGAAGAAATTCAAAAGAGGTTTCACCGGGAATTAATCCTCTTTGAGGAAATGAATTTCTTGTATATGTTTCTAAGTTTTGATAGTCTTAAGAAAAGTTTCACCGGGAATAATGCCTTTCTCTGTTCCATATTGAATAAGCCCAAGAGGAGGCAGATTGTATTGAGGGAAGTTTCCTATGAGGGAACTAGTTTTGACAAAGTTGTGTAGACCTAACTGCTGGGGGAAACTCTAGACAGATATACACAAGTATATATACAGATAAGTGTATTAACATGTATATAAACAAATATGCATTAAATTAAAAAGATGTTGGGTCTTACACTCTGAGAAGAGGCCCAAGTGTATTGTGATTGGTTGTATTGATTATGACTGTATGATTAGGATTTTAAGAAATTGAAGAAAGTTTTGAGAAAACTTTGCATTTGAATTTGAATTAAAAGCAAGTTGTGTAAAAAGAAAAGAATGTTTGGGGCTTATAACTCAAAGAGAGGCCCAAGTGGTCTATGAGCAGTTTCACCGGGAATAATGCTCCTCTTAGTACCAGTTTAAAACGGGCAGATGATTTTGAAAACAGAGGTATGAGGCTTACAACTCAAGGAGAGGCCCATGGAAGTTGTTTATTGTTTGAAACAAAGTTTTATGTACAAAAGATTGGGGCTTATACTCAAGGAATATGATTTGTTTTGAAAACAGAGATCGCACTGCGATATCGAAAGACGTTGTGGGACTTATACTATAGTAGAGGCCCAAAAATTGTTTATGTACAAAAAAGGTTTGGGTCCTATACTCAAGGAGAGGCCCAAAAGTGTTTGAAAAGAAGAAAAATGGGGCTTACACTCTATTAGAGGCCCAAGGTTTTTATTTGAAAGGCGACGATCGCGCCATGATTTTGAAAACCACAGTGGGACTTATACAATGACAGAGGGCCAAAATATTTATGTACAAAAGAGGTTGGGTCTTACACTCTATTAGAGGCCCAAAAGTGTTTGTGAAAAAAATAATGGTGGGGCTTATACTCCAAGAGAGGCCAAGATGATTTATTTGAAAAGGCGACGATCGCACCGTGATTTTTAAAACCATAGAGGGACTTATACAATGACTGAGGTCCAAAATATTTATGTATAAGTGTTGCGGTAAAAATCGGATAACAAATTATTAATTCATTTGTATCATATTTCTTTAACAACCGACTTTGATTTATCCAAAGGAAAGCTTCAAGATCGTTAGAAAAACCTAAAGGGGAAGATCTAAGGTTCGGGGGTTGGTTACGCCTAAGGAAGGTATTAGCACCCTAAACGTCCGTAGTACTCTACGGGAGCCTCTTGCTAATGTTATCTTATGTTCGCTAAAGGTTCTATGCTAAAGGTTGAAACCCTAGAGGTTAGTATCTAAGTATACTCGACAAAGCATCGCACTTTGCGCCTATGTATCCTCGAGAATAGAATCAGAGTATGCGTAGTTCTACTTCTACTGAATGATTGACTGTGGTCAATATTCAGAGGGGAAATGAGTACAAGCTCATTGTAGAGTTTAAGAACTCTCTAAATCTAGTTGTAATGGTCCTATGTTATGTTTTAGTCAGTAGGGAAAGTGATAAATTCATTAGGATGAATATCACTAAGAGTTTAAGAACTCTCTCCTAAAGCTAGTCATGATTCCATGGCTCTGATGAGGCCAAGAAATGAAGTTTCTCCTAAGAGGTTACTTAGGTTAAGGTGGGGGCTATGACTTTAAGAGTCAACATTAATCACCTTCCTTCGGAATGGGGGGAAAAACAGTTTTAAGATAGTAATAATAAAAGGCATAGAAGATAAAACATTGGTATAAAACAATAAAATGAAAGCAACATAAGCATAAGGATGGCAATATGTTTCATGATAAATAATGAATAGACATGAGATGAGTATCAAAGAGGTTAAGTAGACAAAGACAAACCAAAGATATTAAACTTGAGAAAATATATCACACATGAAACAAATCATAAGTCAAGACATAGTCAGGAATAAAAGATTAATCAAGATGATATTCAAAGTTGAATAATACTAGTCACAAATTAAATCAACAACCATATGACAAGATAAATTAAAGATGAATTAAACAAAACATTCAAAATATCAATAAGGTCATAAATAAAGGTTTAACAATTTAATCAAGATAAAGAGAGTGGAAAATCACATTAATAATAAATCACTTGAATAAATATTTAAGAAAATAAATTACTAAACAAAATAAATATTTTTGGAGTTTTAGAATAAAACTAAGATTTTCTAAAGATAAATAACTGTTTTTGAATTTTTAATAAACTTTAAATAGAAGGAAATGATTTAACTAAAAAAGAAAGGAAGTGTTCCAAGTGTGGCTTGAACCCACGTCCTTGCCTGAACGCCCCAAAATTTCTACCATCTGGGCTGCGCGTGCGTAGTGAACACAAAGTGCAAGCAATGAATACAATAGCAAGGCAAGTGGAAAATCAGAAAAAAAAACAAAAGGGTTGATCCGCAGGATCGAACCCAGGCAAGGCATGTGAAAAGGCGAAGGTGTGCTAGTGTGTGACCGTTGGGACGGCGTGTTTCATCCAAGCATTATACATCTCAAAAATGATATAAGGCAAACAAGTTAAAGATCCCCAAACGAACCAAACGTGCGCCATGCCCAATCCCCTCAACCAAAGTCTCACTTGCCCAGCCAGATTCACACATCTATATTCAGTTAATACTCAGCCAAATTTAACAAAATAAAACTCTAAATTAATTAGCAAAACATGAGGATTAAACTTATAAAACAAGGGAATTGATCATGGCATTCAGTAGGTATAGCAGGGCATATCAACTCCTAACTAGCATAAAGATCACCAATGAGAATGTTTCACACAGGCAGGTACTCACAGCACACAACATTGGCAAGATTTAAATCAAGTAGGCACACGTAGAATACATCAACCCAAAGCATACTAACTCAGAATAAATAGCATGGCAGCAACACCAGTTCAACATGTATTGATCAAAGGCAAACTGTAATGGTATGTGTTTAGAAGGACATGATGATTAAGGCAAAGAGATAACAAGTACCAAACCAATATGACAAACATAATGATCTTAGCAAAGCAGACGATGTGCAGAATTATCAGTAATGGCAAAAGTGTTTAGTGTGCAGCTTGGTAATATGTCTACCAGGACAGTTTTTATTATTATACACATCACCAAGTGGCAAACCTCAAACAGACTCTAAAAAGGGACACCTCAAATCTTAAATACAAAGCATAACAAGCTCTTCAGTTTGAATGACAATCATAATGAGACAAGCATACATAACAGGTATATTGGCAAAATTTTAATCAGGTTGACACATATAGGATACACCAGTCATTAACACATAAAGCACACTAACTCAAAATAAATGGCAATGCTAAAAGATGCATACAGAATACGTTTATCATCGAAACCAAACTTAAAACTCAGGTATAAGTTACAAACTCCATCAAGCAAATTGTCAACAAGAGAGAATAAATTGTGAATCCATCAAAATAACTAAGTGGACTTCTGAGTAGCATGCCAAACAAACAATAACCAAGTCATCTCAAAAGTTCAACAAAGGCAACAGGACAGAGATCTCAGACTATGGGAATCATCAAGGGTATGGCATACAAGATAGAGGTAAAAAGAGACAATTATTAAAGACCAACATAAGACTGGTAAAATAGATGAACAAATCAGCACTTCAACTAAACAAAACTCAAGAACTTTGATAACAAAAGAACTTGACATGACAGGATAAGTTAATGTGATCAAGGTCAGCATCTTAAGAAAACGTGTATAGCACATATAGAAGCATTTTGAGGTGGTTAACACAGGTTCCTCAACACATTTACAATTGATCAATATTCAAGCCTGTGCATACAAAGGGTTTGGTAAGGCATGAGCAGTTATGACAGGTTATAAACTGAGAACTTAATGTGACAAAAAACTACACATCATTGTTGTGGAGGTGCACATGCTACTGAGGTATATGTGTGTGGTTAGTGATACAAAGCATATAAGTTGCAAAGCTGAGGATAAACAAAGATGAGTATGGTATACTAAACAGGTCAGTCACAAAGTTCAAAGTAGCACTGGATTCAAACTAACCAACCACATAAACCAAATACATATCAACTTTGACTAACCTAAATATGTCTAAACAGGAATACATTTAATTTATTAGCAATCCAAAACTGATGGCTCATGGCATGGAAAGGATAACAGATGACATTCAATCACACAGGGCAGGATTAATGCATTATAAAGGATTATGAGATAAGAAACATCATCAATGGAAGTGTGCAGAGAGTAGTATGATTAACAGAAGAAATTGCTACCAAGAGTTGGTTCTATAGACAGCATGAATGCATCAAGACACGGTTATATCAAAGCAAAGGATCAAACATCATCTTAACATGTCAAGCAAACAAGACCAGCAATGGTAATTTAGTTTGGTATAAAGCAATCATTTCACTCCCACAAACAGTTTGACATGATTAACAGAGGAACCTCTTACACCAAACAAAATCAAGAGGGAAAATTTACAAGTTCAATAGCAACTGCTAAAACAAGACTCAGAATAGCAAATCCACGGTTATGGTAAAACCAACATTCCCAATAGGCATACCAAGTATATAGAATCACATATATTCAAGGGAGTCAAAAAAATCTATGTATCAACACCAAGACATAATGCACAATACTTACTTCATGTCAGTAGCATAAACAACTTTGGATATAAACTAACGACAATAAAGTTCATACACACATTACAGGCTCAACTAAAATGAGAAGCATACAATAGCAAATATTTAACAGTAATCACAACAAAGTTAAAACAATCACATTATGAACAAATGAATAGGATTAAAGTTAAAGGAAAGGAAAGTTACCAACTTTCAGTATGACTGGACTTGCTTCTCTTTAGACCGACCACAAATTCTTGATGCCAGCCCTCGCCCTCTTCCCTCTTTTACAGAAATTTGAACTTAGATATTTGAAGTGTTTTTGTAGAGATTGTTGATGATGAAGAACTAAAATTAAGCCTCTTTATATAGGCAAGGTGTTGGGTTGATGTGAATCCAAACCTCAAACTCTTGGAGTGCTGAGCGCCAACGGATCTTTTGAATTTCAAATTTGGCCCAATTCTTGGAGATAATCGCGCTGTGCAATTTTCAGCAGTGCAGGGTCAACTCATCACTTCGTGAATGGCTTCAGAGCTCTTCCATTGATGCTACTGAGAAGGGTATCAAATGGAGCAAAGGTTGGAGAGAGTGTGGACAGATTCGCAGATAGAAGCAGGTTGTATGCTGGAATTGGCAATTTTCTGAACCACTTTTGATGAACTGAGCAGAGGAAAGCTTGAAAGGGAACAACTTCTTGGAGGATTCAAATCGAGGACTCGCGCCAACGGATTGAATTGTAGTGAGTTTGAATTGAATTGATGAGCTCGTATTTGAACTTCTTCTTCAGTTCTGAATTTCGCAAATGGGATGAAGTGGGGATGAACAAATTGGTTGTTTTAGTTTCCTTGTATGCCACATGCCACGTTCTCATTGGTTGATGAAAGAGTTGAAAAGTCAAACACAACCAAGCTTGATTCTTATTGGTTTTAAGTAATGAAATGAAATCCAAAATTTTGCAGCATAAACTTTGGTCACGGTGGGCTTATGGACACATGTTGGAAATGTTTTCTTAATTGAATTAATAATATGATTGCTAATAACAATAATAAACTAATTAATATTCTAGATTAAAATTAGTTAGAAAAAAACTAAATGAATAATTAATCTAATTAATTAAAATTAACTTAAATTAATAAAAATAAAACAACTTAAATATAAATGAAATAAAATAGGCCATATTTGAAATTAAACTAACATAAAAACAAATAAAAATCTAAGATAATTGTTAAATTAAAATATGGAGAAAGATAATAGCACAACAATTAGCAGAAGAATGAGGGTAAAATTTGGGGTGCAACAGTTGCCCCTATTTAAATATCTTCACCTGAGGACATGAGAGATGAAGATCCTCATGTAATCAACAGTGAAAGATATTTAAATACAGATAACTGAAAATTTTACCCCCAGATGCACACACACGCAATGCAACAGACATGATGCCAAGGAGATGCGAGAAAATGCAGACACAACAAGACACCGAGGGGCAAACAGGAAGCAAAAAGATCACAGAGCTTCACTGGGGAAGGGCGAAAGCTAGTATCCATGAGAAACACCTCACTAGGGATACAAGCTAAACGACAAAAGAGACCCACCGGGGAGACTCCAAAGAAACACTGGGGAAAAGACCACAGACAATCTCCACTAGGGAAAGAAAATCCGGGGAGATAGACTACTGGGGACGAAACAAAACCACATTCTTTCTGGGCATGAAACCAGAAAGAAAAACCTGATCACTAGGGATCATCCTGAAAAAAATAGACAACCATGCAAAGACTTCCTGGGGATCTTATACCGAAGAGTTCAAAATGGGATCTTCAAGAAAAGCCAGGAAGATAGAGACAAACCCTGCGCACCAGACAGGAGTCTTATAAGGTCGAAGAATTTTGTTCCAAGAAAGCTTAGCTTAAATCAAGTTTTCAAAAATTCAAGGTAAGGGTTCAATGTCCGACACGATTAGAACAAAGAACAAGTCTTAAGACAAGAAGACAATGCTTGACACGATTCAAACAAAGTCCAAGTTCAAGTTTGACACGATTCAAATGATAACAAGTTTTAAAACACAAGACAATGCTTGACACGATTCAAGCAAAGTCCAAGTTCAAGTTTGACACGATTCAAACGAGAACAGGTTTTAAAACACAAGACAATGCTTGACACGATTCAAGCAAAGTCCAAGTTCAAGTTTGACACGATTCAAACGAGAACACACAAAATAATGCTTGACATGATTCAAACAAAGTCCAAGTTCAAGTTTGACACGATTCAAACGAGAACACACAAGATAACGCTTGACACGATTCAAGCAAAGTCCAAGTTCAAGTTTGACACGATTCAAACGAGAACAGTTTTAAAACAAGCAGACGATGCTTGACACGATTCAAACAAAGTCGAGGTTCAAGTTTGACACGATTCAAACGAGAACAAGTCTTAAAACAAGCAGACGATGTTTGACATGATTCAAACAAAGTCCAAGTTCAAGTTTGACACGATTCAAATGAGAACAAGTTTTAAAACACAAGACAATGCTTGACATGATTCAAGCAAATTCCAAGTTCAAGTCTGACACGATTCCAACGAGAACAGTTTTAAAACAAGCAGACGATGCTTGACACGATTCAAACAAAGTCCAAGTTCAAGTTAGACACGATTCAAACGAGAACAAGTCTTAAAACAAGCATACGATGCTTGACACGATTCAAACAAAGTCCAAGTTCAAGTTTGAAACGATTCAAACGAGAACAAGTTTTAAAACACAAGACAATGCTTGACACGATTCAAGCAAAGTCCAAGTTCAAGTCTGACACGATTCAAACGAGAATAGTTTTAAAACAAGCAGACGATGCTTGACACGATTCAAACAAAGTCCAAGTTCAAGTTTGACACGATTCAAACGAGAACGGGTCTTAAAACAAGCAGACGATGCTTGACACGATTCAAACAAATTCCAAGTTCAAGTTTGACACGATTCAAACGAGAACAAGTTTTAAAACACAAGACAATGCTTGACACGATTCAAGCAAAGTCCAAGTTCAAGTCTGACACGATTCAAATGAGAACAGTTTTAAAACAAGCAGACGATGCTTGACACGATTCAAACAAAGTCCAAGTTCAAGTTTGACACGATTCAAACGAGAACGGTTTTACAAAAATCTTTAATGTTAAACTTCTCGGGGAACAGTAAAAGATTTAAAGATTCCAATCTGGCGCGCAAAGGTTAAGACCGAACAAGCACGACACAAAGCAAACCGGGAATGTCTTTACTTCACTGGGAAAATAAAGACAGACACCAACGAAAGACCACAAGCAAAACAGAGCACAAGGATGCAAAGATGCTAGGGTTTGATGCATATGCTTAGCTATATGCTAGAAACGAAGCGAACGGCGCAAAATAGGCAAGAAGAAAAGATAACACAAGCCAACACCCTGAAACCCAAACATCAAGGATAACCGGGGCAATCTTCTTTTCATTGGAGATGGCAAGTCCAAGCCAAAGATACAGTACTACCAACTCTTCCTTTACCAATCTCGATTCCAAAATATCTTGATACTAGAGTAAAACTTAGTCCATCTTTGTGTTTCCTTAAAACTTTTCCGCTTCCAAGAATCAGATGAAAATGACGAAGTTATTGTATTCAAAGACCAATAACAGCTCTAGGAATTCTGTCGTCTAACAGCTGACTTCTCCGGGGGTTCCTGCATAAAGAGCTGGGGTCTGGTACTCAAAGGTGAAAACCAAAGCATATGCTTAGCTTAGACAAAAGTTTTGGATAAATTGGGAAAATTCTTCTTCCTTATTGGGGAAATAAATCCATTGGGAATTTGTCAAAATCAGCTGATGTAGCAACTTGATGGGGAGCTAACAAAGTAATTATGCATTCCACTGGCATAACTACCATCTTTAAATCTTATCTGCCTCAGGCTAGACGGTCTATACGATAACAAGAGGATTTTATAGAAGAATTGGCATACAGGGTGTTTCAATATCTTCAAACTCTTGGAGAGATCTCGGCATAACTGCCCCAGACTAGGGGATGAATAATCAAAAGAATTTTACGGAAGAAATGGAATACCAGATACTTCAATATTTTCCAACTTGAATAATCAAAAAGAATTTTACGGAAGAAATGAAATACCAGGTACTTCAATATCTTCCAACTTGAATAATCAAAAGAATTTTACGGAAGAAATGAAATACCAGATACTTCAATATCTTCCAACTTGAATAATCAAAAGAATTTTACGGAAGAAATGAAATACCAGATACTTCAATATCTCCCAACTTGAATCTTGACGTAGCTGTTTCTGTTCAGTTATACTCGAGATACTCAAACTGTAGTGGAAATTATCGGGGAACGGATTTGCCCCCGCTGACGGGTTACTGAAGTCAAAACTTGTCATGATCTCAAAGAGATTTGCCTCAATATTCTGAACTTGCTGAGTTTTGTCTCTGATTTGTCAACTCTTGGGATAATAGATTGGCAAACCTCACACTTGGTTGCCCCTGACTGACTCAACTTTCCTTTATCGAGTTCAATTCCTTGATTGACCGCGTTTGTTGGGATTCCTTGATATCGAATGGTATTGCAAACAAGTGTTGTTCATTAAAATTGGCAAAACTTCGAAAACGAAGCTTTGATAAAAATGCACAGTGAAATGATTAAAATAGTCAAAAACAATGGTGGGTCTAGTCATTAAGGAAGTGACCAACACACGTGAGTAACAAAGATTATTAGGAGTCAGGTTACTCAACCTTGCTGTAGTACGCTTTTCAAAACAACCTTACCTCAATTTGGTCTTTTAGGGGTTGTAATGGGGTATGGTTCATGGTTTATGAAACAAAGGATAAAGGCTCAAATCCTACGCTCAGTTAACTCAAGATATACGTTCAAATCTCCAAAAATAGGAAGTCACTTGATTTGAAAGCTGACTGGCGCCTTATATGAAGCGCTCGTGTTTGAATGCATAAATGAGTTAAACTGAGAACTGCCCTGCCCCAAGGTTGAGATTTAAGGTTTTGTTTGTTTTGTGTGTATAAGGACAGAAAACTCCTACTTCTAAGCTCGAAGGGGTTAACAAGGGATTGTCATCCTTCCTTCTCCAATGTTTAGGAAATGTGAAACAATGCCTTACATCCTTGGCGAGGTTAATTTGAAAGTATATCACAACAATTATGAACATGAGGTTTTCATCATCCTCCCTAATCTTTGCTTTAACAAAAGTTTGAAAAAAAGGTGAAAAAGACACATATTTTTACTTTTATGAAAATAAAAGTAAATGAGTGAAACAAATGGATTTAACCAAAAGATGCATAAATATTTCATTAATGTTGCCAATTTAAAGGTACAACAAAGCTCATAAGCGAATATCAATACAATTAAAGGAAATACAGCTGAAATACAAAACACAGCCAACCAAAGATTTCAATTGCCGGGTCCGAACGGAAAAAAGTCTTCACCACCAATCACATGTTCCTTGTGGTATAGAACTTTGAGAGGCCTTGCAGGTCCTTTACCTTTCGCTTCGAAGGTTGAGGTACCGGCATCTGAAGCACCTTCCTGAGGTTTCAGATTCTTTAGCAAGCTCATCAGCTTCTCTTCAAATTCCTTGCATTCTTCAATGGGATGTCCGATAGTCCCAGTGCGAAATTTGCATTCAGTCCTTGGGTGGTCTTCTTCGAAGATCAAGTCCTTGTCGTGGATCAGCTCTTGCACAAAATATTCTAACGCTCGGCAATTGTCCAAATCATGCCCTTCAGCTCCCTTATGGAATTCACAGGTTAGGTTGGGATCATACCAAGGTCCCTGGACAGGTGTGAGAAGTCGTGGAGTTACCAACTTGTTTTGTATCAACAGTGGGAAGAGTTTGCTTAATGGTACCGGGATAGGCTGGTGGTTAAATTTTCCTCTTTTTGCAGCACACTTCTTCTTATCTTGAGGAGAAACACACGTTGGAGACTGAAAACCTCTCTTCGTAAACACCTGACGAAGATTACGTTTGGATGCAGGAACAGGACCAACGTTCAGCTGGCATGAGGCTTCTCCAAAAACAAATTCTGGACACGAGAGATCCTTAGGAGATGGCAAAGGGTAGTTGATTTGAATGCCTTGTGGTGTAAATGATAACTTCTCAGAATCAAGCAGTGTCTGAACCTTGTTTCTGAGTGCCTTGCAATCCTCAGTTGCATGCCCCGGTACCCCAGCATGGTAGTCACATCGGACGTTGGTATCAAAACCTGGTGGGTATGGAGGGATTACTGGCTCTAAATCCTTTGGTATTATTAATCCACTTTTGATCAAAACTGGCAAAAGCTTACTGTATGCCATTGGCAACGGAGTGAAATTCCTCTCGGGCTTCCTTGGCCTTTGTCGTTCACGCTGACGTGGCAAATGAGAGCTCTTGAAATCTGGTCTGACGGGATGAATGCGATTCTCCTTTTTCAACAAAGTTTCCAGAACCCAATTCATCTGGAACTTGAGGATTCTAACCTCCTCTCCCATTTTCTTCTGGTATTCCAACATTTCCTTCATCGCTGCTAACGTGACCTTCATAGTTTCCAGAAACTGCTCCATTCCCCTTTGGAGCTCTCTCAATTCATGGTTGACTCTGTCCATCTCACAATACTGTTCAGACATCCTTTGAGTTTAGGACTTGGTATGTTGGCGTTTGGAAAATCAGGGTGACGGACTCTGAAGAGAACGAGACGACAATAAGACGAAGAAGAATGCACATGCACATGCAAAAATGAAAAATGATATGAAAATATGCAGATGCAAACTAAACTATCAAGAAACCACAAACATTTACAAACATTGTAGACAAATGGAATCTTCCTCAAAATAAACTTCTTCATTAAGATTGTCAGCTGTTACATCTTAGGGTTCAAAAGGTAAAAACGCTCCTAAACTGAAATGAGAAATACAACATTGATAGAAAACAACAGATGGCACTTCTAAAAGTTTGATCTACTAGAGGATGATTCTTCTTCTCCATTAATCTTCCTTGTGAGCTCTTCAATGCGCTTCCTAGTCCTTTCCCTCTCGAAGAATAAATCAGCCATTGTTTCTGCCATCTTCTGCCTGGCTTTAGAGGGTGAATCATGTCGAGGAAATGGCTTCCTTATCACTCGAGCAATGTCACGGGACCACTGCAGATGGGTCTCAGAGACCTGGCATTCAGCCTTCCAGAGTTGTCTGTTGATATTATGCCATGCATACTCGAGTCTCTTTTTCATCTCAAATCCTTCATTTCTTTCGTAGTACATCTTGATCATATCCTCGTTTCTGGGAGGTTCTTTCTTCAAGTAGCCTAACTTGCGGTGGGCGAGAACATGAGTATAATTGATGCATCCATCTCTACCCATCAAAGGCACGTTGGGCCAGTCCCCACAGCTAACGATCATAGTAATCCCTTCGTCTGTCGGGTTATACCATTCGATGTCAGTGTGTTTTAACTCCATCAATTTCTTGGACCATAAACCACAGTCTGCAACTTCCCAGAAGGCAGGAGTTTTTGGTAGGTAGGAGGTGAACCATCTGTAGAAAAGGGCCGCACAACAGACAATTTGTCCACCACCTCTCAAATATCTGTACTGAACTGAGTGATAAACATTTGCAAGTAAAGTAGGGATCGGATTGTTGATGGCGAATATCTGAATGGCCTGGATATCCACAAAATTCTTGTCACTCGGGAACAGGAACAAACCATAGACCATTAAGGCAAAATTTGATTCAAACAACGCCTCATTTCCCTGGTCTTTAAAATAAAGGGCCTTTGCCATCAGGAATAAGGCGGGGAGTCCAGGTCGTCCTCCTTTGATAGTAAAATTATCTTGGATGTTTGATACTCTGATCTTCGTGACTCTGGCAATTTCTTTGACAGAATGCATCATCCTGATTCCAGAGAAAATTGGATCCTTCTTGACAGGAATTCAAATTAGAGCAGAAAATTCTTCCAAGGTCGGTACCAACTGAAACTCAGGAAAAAGAAAACAGCGGTAATTGGGATGGTACAGCTGTACCAAGGTTTCCAGCAATCCTTCCCTCACTTGTAACTTCATTAATGACAGGAGGTCTCCATATCTGTCAATAAAACCTGGCGGATCCTCAATCTTTCCTCCAATCTCTATCAACGGTTCAACATTAGGGATCAGGAAGGTAACGGGCCAGTTTATCCTTTTGGTAGCGTCCATTGTCTACAAAGTCTGAAAAACAAATTTTAGTATCTTGATAGTTTAGCGAAGATGCAAGATGCAATGCAAAGTTTCATGGAATTCAGACGTTCGTGCAATATCAAGAGATATCAAAAACTCATTTTCATTAAATAAAAGTGAATTACAATAGTTGATACACTTTCAAAAAGCCCTAAACATAAAGCTAAATAAAAGCTAGAAAGTCCTAAGGAGATTCTCCCAAGAGTCGTAGCTTGAGTCTTTTGTTTTCTTCCTCCATCTGATCTCTTTCTGCAACAAGGTTGTCGACGATCGTCTTCCAAGTTGTAGGCTGAACAATAGAAGAACTTGGGCCTTCTTGGACCTTCCTTTTCTTGTAAGAGGTCAATTCTTCATCCTTGACGCGTAGTTGTTTTCGAAGTTCAAAATTCTCCTCAACAACCACCTGATACTTGAGTTTCCATGCTTCCTCGGACTGCTGGGTCTGTTTCAATGATATCTCTAACTCCTCTTCCTTTGACATGAAATACATAATAGGTTCTTATTTCATGGGAATTGGCTCCTCCCTCTTGTATGGCATCTTCAATTCAATGGATCTCTTGCAGACCCACTAAAGATATGGCTCCAAAGAAACACAATTGGGTTTCCCCAAGAAGCTACTTTCTCTTTTACACTTGCTATCCCAGGCTTTCAAGATTAAATCCCTTTGTTCTTCATTCTTGTCATACTCCTCAAAATAAATTCCCTCCACATAAATGCTTAGGGGTTTATCCTTCATAGGGTAGCCTAATTGACGGCGTGCCAACACCAGATTGTAACTGATTCCACCTTTGATGCCAAGAAGAGGCACGTTGTTATATGGGCCACAACTGTCTGTTATTGAGATTTTGTCGTACACTCGATTGTACCAGTCAATGTCTGCATGAGAAAGGGCCATAATCTTCTTAGACCACCATCCTTTCTTAGGATCCCAAAATACGCCTTTCTTTGGTAAGTGTGAGACGAACCATCTATATAACACAGGAATGCAGCAAGTGATCTGTCCATTACCATGGGCATTTCTTGTATGGACTGAGTGGTAGGCTTCAGCAAGTAAGGTAGGTACAGGATTCTGCTTTAGGAAAATTTTGATTGCATTTAAATCCACGAAGTTGTCAAAGTTCGGGAACAGAAAAAGTCCATAGATGAGTAGAGCAAAAACAGCTTCAAAGGCGACCTTGTTGGAATGTTTAGCAAAGTAATGGGCTTTTTCAAACAGGAACTTAGCAGTCAATCCAAAAATTCCTCCCTTGGAGATTAAGTTTTTTTTGATGTTAACTAATTCCAAGTGAGTCTCTTTAGCTATCTTTTCCTCTTTTGGGTTTCTGTTGAAGATAGGAAATGGAGAATCATCCTTGACGGGTAAACCGATTATCTGAGAATATTCTTCAAGTGTAGGCAAGAGTTGATAGTCAGGAAAGGTGAAACAATGATACTTTGGATCATAGAACTGAAGCAAAGTTGAAAGGAGCCCTTCATCGACACTTTTCTTCAGCAATATCCACAAATTCCCATATCTGTCTTTGAATCCTTCGGGGTCTGTTAGCAAATCTCCCAATCTCCTTAGGTCATCCAACTTAGGGTTCTTGAAAGTGTATTTCACTGTTTTCCTTCTTAATTCATCCATGATATCTCTGTGACATTTAAAAAGAAATCTGAGTTCCATGAAACTGATATGCATATGGTTATGCTATATGGATGCAACAAACACAAACAAATACAAACACATAAAGGTTTGGGTTAAGAGTGTGGAGCCAAGGTTCACCCTCCCATTGGTATGTACCATGGTTTTCACCTGCCGAACAAGGTTCTAAAAGGGTTCCCAGAGTCTACGATCCATCTTTCAGATTTTATCGACTTCCCAGATGACTTGGTAATCAACAAAATTCTCAAGAGAACCTCGTCTGAGTGTAGTATCGCGTGACAACCAATTCAGAAATAGACTCCATCATGGTCACCGCACTACATCTAAAAGGCTTAAGTGGGGTTTGGTAACTACGGTTCTCAGCCTCAATGGCACATACATTGGGAGTAGCATGCTTTCACGAAAAGGATCGTTCAACATGACTAAACTCTCAAGAGGGCCTAAGTTGAGTGATGGTGTCTCAAGTTAACTTTTTCAGGAATCGACTCCTTCAAAGCCCCCTTGAATATACCATCGTCCTATCATAAGTGCACTCGAAATCCGGGTATAGGATTTATCTCACTCATAGATATCATATCAACCCAAATTAAACAGAAAAAGTCAAGCAAGAACAGATATACAGATATATAAGCAAGTATGATATACATAAGCATATACAAGTAAATAAGCAAACATGAATAACATAAAAACAATATTGGCTTAACCCTCTTAGGAAAGGACCAGCAATAGGTCTAACTATTCCCCAGTGAAGTCGCCATTTCTGTTGCGGTGAAAATCGGATAACAAATTATTAATTAATTTGTATCATATTTCTTTTACAACCGACTTTGATTTATCCAAAGGAAAGGTTCAAGATCGTTAGAAAAACCTAAAGGGGAAGATCTAAGGTTCGGGGGTTGGTTATGCCTAGGGAAGGTATTAGCACCCTAAACGTCCGTAGTACTCTATGGGAGCCTCTTGCTAATGTTGTCTTATGTTCGCTAAAGGTTCTATGCTAAAGGTTGAAACCCTAGGGGTTAGTATCTAAGTATACTCGACAAAGCATCGCACTTTGCGCCTCCGTATCCCCGGGAATAGAATCAGAGTATGCGTAGTTCTACTTCTACTGAATGATTGACTGTGGTCAATATTCAGAGGGGAAATGAGTACAAGCTCATTGTAGAGTTTAAGAACTCTCTAAATCTAGTTGTAATGGTCCTATGTTATGTTTTAGTCAGTAGGGAAAGTGATAAATTCATTAGGATGAATAATACTAAGAGTTTAAGAACTCTCTCCTAAAGCTAGTCATGATTCCATGGCTCTGATGAGGCCAAGAAATGAAGTTTCTCCTAAGAGGTTACTTAGGTTAAGGTGGGGGCTATGACTTTAAGAGTCAACATTAATCACCTTCCTGCGGAATGGGGGGAAAGACAGTTTTAAGATAGTAATAATAAAAGGCATAGAAGATAAAACATTGGTATAAAACAATAAAATGAAAGCAACATAAGCATAAGGATGGCAATATGTTTCATGATAAACAATGAATAGACATGAGATGAGTATCAAAGAGGTCAAGTAGACAAAGACAAACCAAAGATATTAAACTTGAGAAAATATATCACACATGAAACAAATCATAAGTCAAGACATAGTCAGGAATAAAAGATTAATAAAGATGATATTCAAAGTTGAATAATACTAGTCACAAATTAAATCAACAACCATATGACAAGATAAATTAAAGATGAATTAAACAAAACATTCAAAATATCAATAAGGTCATAAATAAAGGTTTAACAATTTAATCAAGATAAAGAGAGTGGAAAATCACATTAATAATAAATCACTTGAATAAATATTTAAGAAAATAAATTACTAAACAAAATAAATATTTTTGGAGTTTTAGAATAAAACTAAAATTTTCTAAAGATAAATAACTGTTTTTGAATTTTTAATAAACTTTAAATAGAAGGAAATGATTTAACTAAAAAAGAAAGGAAGTGTTCCAAGTGTGGCTTGAACCCACGTCCTTGCCTGAACGCCCCAAAATTTCTACCATCTGGGCTGCGCGTGCGTAGTGAACACAAAGTGCAAGCAATGAATAAAATAGCAAGGCAAGTGGAAAATCAGAAAAAAACAAAAGGGTTGATCCGCAGGATCGAACCCAGGCAAGGCATGTGAAAAGGCGAAGGCGTGCTAGTGTGTGACCGTTAGGACGACGTGTTTCATCCAAGCATTATACATCTCAAAAATGATATAAGGCAAACAAGTTAAAGATCCCCAAATGAACCAAACGTGCGCCATGCCCAATCCCCTCAACCAAAGTCTCACTTGCCCAGCCAGATTCACACATCTATACTCAGTTAATACTCAGCCAAATTTAACAAAATAAAACTCTAAATTAATTAGCAAAACATGAGGATTAAACGTATGAAGCAAGGGAATTGATCATGGCATTCAGTAGGTATAGCAGGGCATATCAACTCCTAACTAGCATAAAGATCACCAATGAGAATGTTTCACACAGGCAGGTACTCACAGCACACAACATTGGCAAGATTTAAATCAAGTAGGCACACGTAGAATACATCAACCCAAAGCATACTAACTCAGAATAAATAGCATGGCAGCAACACCAGTTCAACATGTATTGATCAAAGGCAAACTGTAATGGTATGTGTTTAGCACGGCATGATGATTAAGGCAAAGAGATAACAAGTACCAAACCAATATGACAAACATAATGATCTTAGCAAAGCAGACGATGTGACAGAATTATCAGTAATGCCAAAAGTGTTTAGTGTGCAGCTTGGTAACATGTCTACCAGGACAGTTTTTATTATTATACACATCACCAAGTGGCAAACCTCAAACAGACTCTAAAAAGGGACACCTCAAATCTTAAATACAAAGCATAACAAGCTCTTCAGTTTGAATGACAATCATAATGAGACAAGCATACATAACAGGTATATTGGCAAAATTTTAATCAGGTTGACACATATAGGATACACCAGTCATAAACACATAATGCACACTAACTCAAAATAAATGGCAATGCTAAAAGATGCATACATAATACGTTTATCATCGAAACCAAACTTAAAACTCAGGTATAAGTTACAAACTCCATCAAGCAAATTTTCAACAAGAGAGAATAAATTATGAATCCATCAAAATAACTAAGTGGACTTCTGAGTAGCATGCCAAACAAATAATAACCAAGTCATCTCAAAAGTTCAACAAAGGCAACAGGACAGAGATCTCAGACTATGGGAATCATCAATGGTATGACATACAAGATAGAGGTAAAAAGAGATAATTATTAAAGACCAACATAAGACTGGTAAAATAGATGAACAAATCAGCACTTCAACTAAACAAAACTCAAGAACTTTGATAACAAAAGAACTTGACATGACAGGATAAGTTAATGTGATCAAGGTCAGCATCTTAAGAAAACGTGTATAACACATATAGAAGCATTTTGAGGTGGTTAACACAGGTTCCTCAACACATTTGTAATTGATCAACATTCAAGCCAGTGCATACAAAGGGTTTGGTAAGGCATGAGCAGTTATGACAGGTTATAAACTGAGAACTTAATGTGACAAAAATCTACACATCATTATTGTGGAGGTGCACATGCTACTGAGGTATACGTGTGTGGTTAGTGACACAAAGCATATAAGTTGCAAAGCTGAGGATAAACAAAGATGAGTATGGTATACTAAACAGGCCAGTCACCAAGTTCAAAGTAGCACTGCATCAGTCTCAATATCTTATCATACAAATTAGGTAGAATTCTCAAAGCTCAAAAAAGGTTTAAGCATAAATTCATGGATTTCCAAATGTAGACCAGACAAGCATTGAAAATGGGCATCAAGTATGATGTATAACAGTTTGTATGCAAAGAAAACTACAAGTAGTATGACTGAAGGAAACTGGATTCAAACTAACCAACCACATAAACCAAATACATATCAACTTTGACTAACCTAAATATGTCTAAACAGGAATACAGTTAATTTATTAGCAATCCAAAACTGATGGCTCACGGCATGGAAAGGATAACAGATGAAATTCAATCACACAGGGCAGTATTAATGCATTATAAAGGATTATGAGATAAGAAACATCATCAATGGAAGTGTGCAGAGAGTAGTATGATTAACAGAAGAAATTGCTACCAAGAGTTGGTTCTATAGACAACATGAATGCATCAAGACACGGTTATATCAAAGCAAAGGATCAAACATCATCTTAACATGTCAAGCAAACAAGACCATCAATGGTAATTTAGTTTGGCATAAAGCAATCATTTCACTCCCACAAACAGTTTGACATGATTAACAGAGGAACCTCTTACACCAAACAAAATCAAGAGGGAAAATTTACAAGTTCAATAGCAACTGCTAAAACAAGACTCAGAATAGCAAATCCACGGTTATGGTAAAACCAACATTCCCAATAGGCATACCAAGTATATAGAATCACATATATTCAAGGGAGTAAAAAAAACTCTATGTATCAACACCAAGACATAATGCACAATACTTACTTCATGTCAGTAGCATAAATAACTTTGGATATAAACTAACGACAATAAAGTTCATACACACATTACAGGCTCAACTAAAATGAGAAGCATACAATAGCAAATATTTAACAGTAATCACAACAAAGTTAAAACAATCACATTATGAACAAATGAATAGGATTAAAGTTAAAGGAAAGGAAAGTTACCAACTTTCAGTATGACTGGACTTGCTTCTCTTTAGACCGACCACAAATTTTTGATGCCAGCCCTCGCCCTCTTCCCTCTTTTACAGAAATTTAAACTTAGATATTTGAAGTGTTTTTGTAGAGATTGTTGATGATGAAGAACTGAAATTGAGCCTCTTTATATAGGCAAGGTGTTGGGTTGATGTGAATCCAAACCTCAAACTCTTGGAATGCTGAGCGCCAACAGATCTTTTGAATTTCAAATTTGGCCCAATTCTTAGAGATAATCGCACTGTGCAATTTTCAGCTGTGCAGGGTCAACTCATCACTTCGTGAATGGCTTCAGAGCTCTTCCATTGATGCTACTGAGAAGGGTATCAAATGGAGCAAAGGTTGGAGACAGTGTGGACAGATTCGCAGATAGAAGCAGGTTGTATGCTGGAATTGGCAACTTTTCTGAACCACTTTTGATGAATTGAGCAGAGGAAAGCTTGAAAGGGAACAACTTCTTGGAGGATTCAAATCGAGGACTCGCGCCAACGGATTGAATTGTAGTGAGTTTGAATTGAATTGATGAGCTCGTATTTGAACTTCTTCTTCAGTTCTGAATTTCGCAAATGGGATGAAGTGGGGATGAACAAATTGTTTGTTTTGGTTTCCTTGTATGCCACATGCCACGTTCTCATTGGTTGATGAAAGAGTTGAAAAGTCAAACACAACCAAGCTTGATTCTTATTGGTTTTAATTAATGAAATGAAATCCAAAATTTTGCAGCATAAACTTTGGTCACGGTGGGCTTATGGACACATGTTGGGAATGTTTTCTTAATTGAATTAATAATATGATTGCTAATAACAATAATAAACTAATTAATATTCTAGATTAAAATTAGTTAGAAAAAAACTAAATGAATAATTAATCTAATTAACTAAAATTAACTTAAATTAAGATTAATTTAAATTAATAAAAATAAAACAACTTAAATATAAATGAAATAAAATAGGCCATATTTGAAATTAAACTAACATAAAAACAAATAAAAAGCTAAGATAATTGTTAAATTAAAATATGGAGAAAGATAATAGCACAACAATTAGCAGAAGAATGAGGGTAAAATTTGGGGTGCAACAATAAGGAATAATGGGTCTTACACTCTAATAGAGGCCCAGATGATTATTTTTATACAAGAGTTGGGGCTTATAGCTCAAGGAGATGCCCAGATGAAGAACAACGATCACACCGTTTATTTTGAAAATCGCATCGGGACTTATACAATGTCTGAGGCCCAAAATTATGTATTTACAAAGGTGATGGGTCTTACACTCTTCAAAGAGGCCCAAAAGTGTTTCAAATGAAGTTTCAAAAAATTAAAATCAAGGAAAACCCTAATTTTAATTTAAAAATATAATTTTCAAAGGATGTTATGCAAAGTGTCATAAGTTACTCTCAAGGTGATAGTGGTGTATACCACCCTTCGACCTGAAACCACTATGGACCCTAGATGTAAAGTTAAGTACTTTATTGCTGATCAAACATTGTCCGTAATTGGATGACTATAAAGACAGTTGATGGGTACTTCATAAAGCATGATGAGGGACATGAGTGACCTAGATGAAATTTGCCCATCCTGCATAACAGGGTAAATGTCTAAGGGCCCAATATTGAACTGAACATGGATGACACGGTATATGCCTTGTGTTCAATATAGACATAAGGGCAAAAGGGTAATTGTACACACAAGCACTATCACAAAAGGTTTTGTCAGATCACATGACAATTTCGTGACTTGGGTAGCAGTGATATGTTGCTAGATACCGCTCACTATTTATTATGTTAAATGCATGATTTAATATAATTACCAACGTCGCAAAATCCTACAGGGTCACACACATAAGGACAGTTTGATAAGAGGTAGAGTAAATGAGGAACACCGTAAGGTATGGTGTACTTAAGTAAATATGTAACACCGTAAGGTACGGTGCACTTAAGTGGAATACAAATTGTGGTAAGGTACCGCGTGCTTAAGTGATATACGGTACATCATAAGATATGTTGGGCATGCACTTAAGTGGGCTTTTTAGCTTGTAGCCCACACAAGTGGTTCTATAAATATAACCCTTGTGCAGAAGCATAAACACTTGATGAAAATTCAGTTTTGAAACCCTAGCCATATTTTCCTTTTCTCTATCTCTCACTCAAAGCCTTCAATCATAGCAGCTAGCACTGAGACTGAAGGAAGCTGTTTGTGTGGACTGAGTAGAGGCGCTGTTCATCGTACATCGCTCATGATCATTCTTTCGATTTAGAGTCAAAGGTTTCATCGCCACAAGAGGTAACCATTCTATCATTGATCATGATCTTTCGTAAGGATCGCTAAAGGGAAATTTTAATTTCCGTTGCGTTTTGAATCGCGATTTCCCTTCAGTGACTTGATGATTCTGGTGTTCCAGATGTGGTTTGAGGTTATGGATCACTTATATATGATATATGTGAGGTGTTAGGATGGTTGGTTTTGATGGAATTGCTCTCTATTTGAAAATTCGCATCTTACTTGCCAAAGAAGGAAAATTTGGTTTTGAAGAGTGATTTGGAGGAAAACATGATTTCTAATGTTTTGGAGTGGTTTGATCAGTCATACATGACCTCTATTTATAGTAGAGGAAGTTTGTCTTACAAGGAATAGTGAATGGAGGCTGGACCACTCCATTATCCATTGGAATTTATCATGTAGCCAAAGTCTCCTCTAGCCATTGACTTGAGTCAATCTTGCAGGCCTATGGTCTTCTGATGCTTGGATTCATCTTGACTCATTTATGATGTTATGGCCTGATACATGCCAGCTCTATGCATCCATTCAATGATTCATGAAAAATTTGAAGATTTTGGAAATGAACTTTGAATGCCACATGCCTAAGTGATAGGATTTTTGACTTGGTGGCCTTGTGATCAGATCCTTCATCATTCATGTTAATTTTGGACAGAAATACAATGATGCAAGTGTCCAAAATTGGCTCAAGAAATCGTAGGAACCAAGTCATGTACCAATGTTGTTGTGTAGGCAGGGTGAAAAATGCCATTTTTGGAGGCTTATAACTTCTTGCTCAAGTTGAATCATGGGAGGCTCTTGTACTTTTTAGAAAGCCCCTATAACATACTTCAACTTTGATGTTTAACTTTGGTCTTGAATCATCTTGGATCATAATGAAAAATGGCCTCAAAGTTGGTGAAAATACAAAACAGATTCTGTCCAAAATTTCACTAAGTGTTGAAAAAGTGTCCATTTTCCATTTTTTGTGATTTTGATCAATCCATAACTCAAAATTCATGAGGATTTGGAATTTTTTGTAGTTGACAATCTTGAAGTATGTAATGAGAGCTTTCATTTGAGCTTTGGATGGAAGAAAAAGGTTGTTTGGATCACAAGTTATGGTCTTGCAAAGTTGGGTAAAAATCACTTTTTTTCATGACTTAGTGAAATTTCAAGTTTCTTAAGATTGCCCCTTTTGCAAGTAACCCCACTTTTCTTGACTTTTCTTGATGGATGATGATCTAAATCATAAGTTAACATTGTTTTTGACTTAAGGGAGCCATGTTTGTCAAGAAATCTCAAAAGTCAAACTTGGTTTTTGGACACAATTGACTTTTTGTCAGATGAATTTCAAACTTTGTGATTCTCTATGAAATCAAGTCCTTGACCTAATTAAAACCTAATGGATGGATTCCATAGGTGTTTTAGAGTCTCTTGAATCATTTCCCAAGGTTTGAGATCATGTCTTGGTCAAAAGTCAAAGATATGGTTGACTTTTTCTCAGAAACCCTAGTTGGTGGTTCAGATGAATTTGCATCTTTATATTGCTCATGCACGAAGTTCTTTGTGTTCATTTGAACTTGTAAGAGGATCAATATAAGGTATCTGAGGTCTTCAAAGCATTCCTTGAGGTCTTGGTTCATGTCTTGCTCCAAAAGTCAACTAAGGGGTGAATTAGGTCAAGACACCCTGATTCCTAATTTTTGATGAATACATCCCCTGAAGTTATTTTGAACTTATGATTGGATCCACGAGGTCCCTTTGAACTTATTAGGTCATGTTTTGAAGTATTGGCTCATGCCCAGATGAAAATTTCCCTCTGGAGACCTTGGTCGACCAAAACCCTAATTTGGTGACACTGGTGATCTTGAGGCTTGATCAACTTGAGATGTTGCATTTTCATGCTTGATTCTTGATGTGGGAAACCTATTGATCCTTCATGGATGTTTGATAGGCTTGACAAGTTGAGGATCATGTCCATTCTTGATTGATCCTTTGTCTGAGTACTCTGAGAGGGCTCAAAACCCTAATCCTTGATTGGAGTGAATGCTCTACAATCTTTGAGAGGATTGATGAGGTATGAAGGTACATCCCTATTATGGTGATATTTGCACAATGATGGGAAATCATGTGGTCAAAATTTAGGGTATGACAGATGCCCCTATTTAATCTTCTTGGATCTGAAGGTGTGAATGGCGAAGGCGTTCGAACATTCAAGGTAAAAGAGGATTAAATATCGAAATACCCGAAATTTTGATTGTGGTTGTGAATGGTAGCTATTTGCTCATCCATCTTCTTTTGCTAAGTAATGCTACTTAGAAAAGGGATAAACTTCCCATCGATCATGGTTTTCAGCCACGAAACTGGTCTTAGTTTCTTTTGAAATTAACTTCCCCTCGATCCTGGTCTTCAGCCAAGGAACTGGTCTCAGTTTCTGTTGAAATAAACTTCCCCTCGATCCTGGTCTTCAGCCACAGAACTGGTCTCGGTTTCTTTTGAAATAAACTTCCCATCGATCCTGGTCTTCAGCCACAGAACTGGTCTCAGTTTCTTTTTGAAATAAACTTTCCCTCGATCCTGGTCTTCAGCCACGGAACTGGTATTAGTTTCTTCTTGTCTAGTTCTTCTCTTGACAAGGAACGCTATCTGTGATGGTTTTTTTTATCAAACTTCTCGCCGAGATTTACTGGGGAGATGCCATTTGATGGAAAAAGATTTGATGTCAGACTTGCTGGAAGAACCATTTGTCTGAACTGCAGAGGTGTGCAAACTTCTCTTGTGGGAGATGCCATTTGTCTGAACTGCAGAGGTGTGCAAACTTCTCTTGTGGGAGATTCCATTTGTCAACCTACTGGGGAAAACAATTCTCTTGAGAGATTATTTTTGCTTGATGTGGAATTACATCACACCTCTTCTTCTCTGAGAGATGTTGTGTGATGTAATCTGATTTTGAGGTGCTGATGACTTCATTGAAAACAAATTTCTCGGGGGAGAAATGGTTGTATTGCCAAGAGTCTTTTGTGGCGAGGCTTTCTCCGGGGATTTTTCCTTAATCAGGGAAATCAAAATATCATCTTCAATGGTGAAGAGTGATGTTCCAAAGGTGTATATTAAATGGCTTCTTGTCTTTTAGAGGTTCAAGTTATCAAAGTGATCAAGGTCCGATTTCAATCCAGGAATACACTAGAGAGAGATTGTTTAGACGATATTTTTCCGAATAAGGAAAGAACTCAAATCAGGATTTTGTCCTATCTGAGGTGGTGAGGAGGACTGGCGACTCTATCGGAGAGAGGACGTTTATCACTTGGGGATGAATATGACCAGAGTGATATTAATGCAATATGTGTATGAATATAAATCAATTATACATGATGTATGTATGTTTATGCTGACAAAACAGACACAACATATAGACTGGTGAGGAACACACCCAGATACTCGGCCATTCTGGGAGACGGGGGTATCTCTGGAGATATTGAAAGTTGTACTTTTGTTTGGGAATAGGGATTCCTGCATTCGCTCCGGTTTCTGGCGGTACAAACCTGCTAGGGATAGAAATCCGTTCTTGTTTTTCAGGGTTAGACCCTACTGGGGAGAAAAACAAATCATTAGTTCTCAAGGGTAAGAACTCTACCAGGGATGTCAAATGGGACATTCCGTCTGAAGCAGTAGATCCTTCATTTAGAGTGTATTGG
Source organism: Lathyrus tuberosus (assembly GCA_022829125.1). NCBI lineage: Eukaryota > Viridiplantae > Streptophyta > Magnoliopsida > Fabales > Fabaceae > Lathyrus > Lathyrus tuberosus. The sequence goes on from JALAZF010000084.1 coordinate 5,152,746, forward strand.
TCAGAAGGAGTATTTTGATTCTGTATTTTGAAGTTTGACCACTACTGGAGAAGTAGTCGATATTCCTTTTTGTACTCACTAATAAAAAAGAAATTGCCATTTTTTGTTTTGAAAGTAGAAGTAAATTTGACAAGTAAAAAGTTTCATCATATTTTTTCAAGAATCGTTGATCATATTAAAATGTCATTTTGCAAAGCAGAATAAATAAGAATTACAAATAAAAGGCACAAGGGCTCAAATTTTATTGATAGAATGGCAATCAGCCTAATGCGTGATTCCATGGAGCATTACAAAGTTTAGAAAATGGTAATTTATAGGGAAAGAGGCTACATTAAAACATAATGACCGCTATCCTTCCACCAACTTTGAATTCTGGACATTCTGAGCTTCTGTCGAAGGTGACCTTGACTGAAGTTTTCCTGATGGATGACGTTACCACTGAGGTGTCAATCTTGTCGGATATAGTTACTTGCCATGAATCCTAACTTTTTGCATAGATTTCCCTTTTTAGGTTCTCAATCTATCGGAATGACTATTGTTAATGTCTCTAATTTTTGCCTGGACCGCCCTTTCGGGTTTTCAATCTAACGAGACATTCTTTTTTTTTTAATATGTAGGCGAAGTATTTCTTGACTACATCAACATTTGTGGGGTAGGTGAACTCCTCTCCATCCATGGTTACGAGTCTCAAGGCGCCGCCTGAGAAAGCTTTCTTAACAACATAAGGGCCATCATAATTCGGAGTCCATTTGCCCCTGGATTCAGTGAGGAATGATTGAATCTTCTTGAGCACGAGGTCTCCTTCTCTGAAGACACGGGGTCAGACCTTTTTGTCAAATTCTTTCTTCATTCTCTGTTGATATAACTGACCATGGCATAAAGCTATCATTCTCTTTTCTTCTATAAGATTAAATTCATCGTATCTGCTCTGACACCATTCAGCTTCTGTTAGCTTGGCTTCCATTAATACTCTTATTGACGGGATCTCTACTTCTAGGGGGAGCACTGCTTCCATGCCATATACTAGAGCGAAAGGGGTTGCCTCTGTTGAAGTGTGGACAAATGTGCAATAACCGTGAAGAGCAAAGGGTAGCATCTCATGCCAATATTTGTAGGTTACGACCATCTTCTAAATGATCTTCTTGATATTCTTGTTAGCCGTTTCTACCGCTCCATTCATTTTTGGTCGGTAGGAAGATGAGTTATGGTGTTCGATTTTAAACTCAGCACACAACTCTTTCATCATCTTGTTGTTCAAGTTGGATCCATTATTTGTAATGATCTGGCTTGGAACACCATAACGGCAGATGAGATTATTCTTGATAAATCGGACCACCACTTGTTGGGTCACATTAGTGTATGATACTGCTTCGACCCACTTGGTGAAGTAATCAATGGCTACTAGGATAAACCGATGTCCGTTTGAGGCTTTGGGCTCAATCATGCCAATCATGTCGATTCCCCATATAGAAAAAGGCCATGGAGAAGAAAGAATTTTGAGATGCGTTGGCGGTACATGAATTTTGTCGGCGTATATCTGACACTTATGACATTTCCTCATGTACTTGTAGCAATCGAATTCCATTGCCAGCCAATAATATCCTGCTCTCAGGATTTTTCTTGCCATTGTATGTACATTGGCATGAGTGCCAAATGAGCCTTCATGAATCTCTTTCATTAGCATGTTTGCTTCATGTCTGTCCACGCATCTGAGCAAAACCATGTCGAAGTTTCTTTTTTAGAGCACATCATTGTTCAGGAAGAAGTTGCCAGCCAGTCTTATGAGAGTCTTCCTATATTTTCTTGATGCCCCAGGCGGGTATTCTTGCTTTTGAAGGAAGCATTTGATATCGTGATACCATGGTTTGTCATCTATGGCTACTTCAATTGCAAAGATGTAAGCAGGCCTTTCAAGGCGCATTATGTCGATCTTAGGTACGTCGTTCCATCGACTCACACTAATCATGGAGGATAGGGTGGCTAATGCATCAGCCATGTGATTTTCTTCACAAGGGATATGATGAAACTCGATTCTGTTGAAGAATGGTAACAACCTTCTCGCGTAGTCTTTATAAGAAATCAATCTTGATTGATATGTATTCCACTCTCCTTTGGTCTGATTTACAACCAGGGCCGAGTCTCCATATACATCCAAATTCTTTATCCTTAGGTCAATAGCTTCTTCGAGACCCATGATACAAGCTTCATATTCGGCCTCATTGTTTGTGCATTTGAATGTCAATCTGGCAGTGAAAGGAATATGGGTACCCTGAGGTGTTATGATGATTGCCCCAATTCTGTTTTCGTAAACATTGACGGCTCTGTCAAATATTAGTCCCCATTGGGAACCGGTTCTGGCCCTTCGTTTCGTAGCGGTTCATCGTAATCTTTCATTTTTAAGTACATCACATCTTCTTCTAAGAAGTCAAACTTGACTGACTCTTGATCGTCAATCAGTTGATGAGCAAAATGATCGACTAAAATACTTCCTTTGACGGCTTTCTGAGTATGGTACTCGATATCTTATTCTGATAACAACATCTGCCAATGGGCAATCCTTCCTGTTAAAGCAGGCTTTTCAAAGATGTACTTGATTGGATCCATTTCAGAGATTAACCAAGTAGTGTGACAAATTATGTACTGGCGAAGACGTTTAGCTGCCCAAGCCAGAGCGTAGCAAGTTTTCTCGAGCATTGTGTATCGAGTTTCACAGTCCATGAATTTCTTGCTTAAGTAATAAATGGTGAACTCTTTTCTTTTGGTCTCGTCTTGTTGGCCAAGAACACAACCCATGGAGTCTTCCAAGACTGTTAAGTAGATGATCAATGGTATTTCTTCCATTGGAGGAGACAGAATTGGTGGATTCAACATATATTCTTTGATGATGTCAAAAGCATTTTGGCAGTCTTCTGTCCATACACAACTTTGATTCTTTCTAAGTAGATTGAAGATTGGCGCGCATGTCGCGGTCATGAGAGATATGAATCCGGAGATGTAATTCAGACATCCCAAAAATCCTCTGACCTGTTTTTCTGTCTTTGGGGAAGGCATTTCTTGAATGGCCTTAACTTTGTCGAGATCAACCTCAATTCCTTTCTGACTGACGATGAATGTAACGCCCCAATTTTGTTAGTTTTATTTAATTGAGTCGTTTTGATTATTTTTATTATTATATTATTTTATTTTTTACTTTTATTTGGATATATATTATTTTTCATCGTTGTTTATGTTTTATCGCATTTTGAGAGCGTTTGCGAGATATTTGAGCTGAGGGGTAAAATGGTCTTTTAGGAGTTTAGATATTTTATATAAATAGAAAGTGGAGAGAAATAGAGAGAAAGGAAAGAAAAAGGAAAGAAAGAGAAGGGAAGGAAAGGAAGAGGAGAGAAAAGAGGAGAAAGAGGAAAATCGACATAACTCTGTTTCGAGCGCGATTAATCGGGTAAGGGTGAGAAGTTTCAATTATATCTTGCTTGTGTATGTATATGTGTTGTTTGTTGTAATTGTTTTGTTGGTTTCGCAACTTTTCGTATCGATTGGAATTAGGAGCGATTGATAGAAATCGATGTTTTCACGGATGAAATTCGATATAAACTGAGTAGAATACTTGTTGTTAGGTTTGGATCATGTTTTGGTTGTTATAGCATGTTTTGGAAGTGTTTGGGTGGAAGAAATGGTGTATTTTGACCCCAAATAACCTATGTTATCGCTGCTGGAAATTCTGAGTTTCGCAGGTTCGCACTGCGAGCCACAGCGAAGGAATCAGCGAACGTTCGCTAGCCGTTCGCATTGCGAACGTTAGGTCATTTTTTCTACTGCCACGGTTCGCTGGGAGCTTCGCACTGCGAACGTGACAGATTTTCAGTTTTTGTTTTCTTCATAACTTTTGATCCGTAAATCGGATTGAGGCACGGTCGGATGCGTTGGAAAGCCCTTTCAATGCTCTTTATGATAGTGGAATAGAAACATATGTTCATGCCTTGGATTGATAAGAAAATAAGGAAAAGTGATGTATGCGTGAAAAGTGTGTTTTATGTTTCCACCGTAACTCCCGAATCGAGAGTCCGATTGATGTGGGACTTGAGGCATTAGATAGATAACTTAAGATGCTATTAAATGGTGATGTGATACCATGTGTTAACTAATAATATTTGGTAGAGGATAATTAGTGATTTGTAGGTTTTGTTGTGTTTGTTTGTGTTTGATGCGATATGTTATCGTCATATAAATGTGGGTCTTTTGTGCTATCTATATGATGTTGATGCATGTGATAATGATGTTGTTATGATGTGTTGTGGGTAGCCTTTGTGGTATGAATCCCTTGTGGAAGTAATTGTGATTGCATGATTGTTGTGGTTTGTGGTTTGTGATGAAATGCATTGTTTGAAGTGTTTTTCAATGCATGAATAATGATGATGAGATAATTCATACTGTTGAATTGTGGTGATGCATTTGATTGTCATGAGTCTTGTGTGTCAAGCATCATGATATGCATCTTGTGATGTTGTGTGCCCTAGTGGGTGTGAGCAACGAATCGATTCCAGAGGGAATCTGCTATAACATCGTGAGCCTTAAAAATAAGAGGACTGAAAGCGATCTGATTGGATCGTAAGCCTTAAAAATAAGAGGACCGAAAGCGATGGTTATAGACGATCGTGAGCCTTATACAAAGAGGACCGAAAATGATCGGATTGTGAGCCTTATACAAAGAGGACCGAAAGCAATCCATAAACGTCGTGAGCCTTAAAAAAATAAGAGGACCGAAAGCGACGGGGAACATCGTATGCCCGATGGGGAGTTACACTAAGTAACGAGCGATGATTCCAGCAGAGTTCCTGAGTGAACTAGTATTGAGAAATGATGGATGGATGGTACCGCATATGCATTGCATAGAGTCATTGTGTCGGTCTCTGTGCATTTGCATAAATCATGAATGATTTGATTATGTGTGAAAATTGTGAATGAATGCATTTTGTGTGGAAAATCATAAATGGATTGATTATGTGTGGAAATTGTGAATTAATTGATTATGTGTTGAGATTTATGTTTGAATTGGGGAATTGATGTGCATGTGCGATAAATGCATTGGTTGTGGATAATATGTCTTATGTGTAGGCATGTGCTATGTGATGTGGTGGTATGTTTCTATATGTTATGACTATGGTGTGCCTTATGTGTGAATATGTGATTATGTTAGTATAATTGGTTTATGTTATGTGTATTAAATGTGATGCTTGTGGTGAGAATAACTATGTATGTGAATTATATGTTTTGCATATTATTATGCAATCTTGATTTAGTTGTTATTTCTCACCCTTCTGCTGTGGTTTGTTGCTCTATGAGGCAATTGCAGATTTGTGTCTTGGAGGCTTTTGTGAAGATTAGTCATCCGTCCTTTGTCGTCTGTCTGCTCTGATACGTAGCACGGGAGTCGGGGAACGATTATGTTATATATGTATATAATTGTTGAATCTATTTTTGTATTACTTTTGTATGTGTACTTTGACGTTATAAAACCATTTATTTGTAAAACAAGTCGGTTATGGATCTTTCCGCTTTATTCCATAATTGACCTTTCCTTTTATATGGAAAACGTTTCCCCTTGAGGGTATTCAATTGATGGTGTTATGTATCAGAAATATTGAGCAGGGATTGTATTTTCTTCATTTAAATGTGGCATCCTTGTTTCTGTCGGAAAAATAAATTTTTATTTACTCTGATTTAATTATGTATTATTTGTTCGCGATGGGAATTGGGGTGTTACATTAGTGGTATCAGAGCAGGTCGGTCCGTCCGGCCAAGTTGTTGAGTCAGTTGGGGTGACAGTTGAATACTGTCGATGTTGTTTGTCCCTTAGTACGTGATATGTATGGGAAACACTGTCAGTACTTTCTGGTTTTCTAATCCTTTGTTTTCAGGATTGAGAATGAGATAAGTGGGGGAGAAGCTGGTACTTCTCTAATTTTTTTTCAGGTGTGGAGCGTTGGCTCAGTGTGCCGTTGGTTGCAAGATTGTAAGTGTTGTTTGGACATTGTTATTCCCGATTCCGGAGGGAATGCGGAGGTAAGGTTTATGTCGATTAAGGATTTGTGCCTTAGGTAGTGGTGCATGAGATGTAAGGAATACTATTATAGTTTGGTAAAGATGGTTTATGCCCCATCATGATTGTCGGCTGTCTATTGACAAATTGAGGAACTGATCACCCTTAATCTCATGTTGATAGTAGACGGAATTATGTTGGATGGAATAGACGGGTCTTTCTGGCTTTGATAGTGTGTGCAATGAATTGTTTGGGATTAAGGAAGTGCTTACGGATTGTTTTGTTGAGTCGATGAAGATTCTAATACCAGAAGATGAGATGGATTAGAGGTTTTGATATGTTGGTCCAGTTGGGAAGTTATTGAGAGAGAATGATTGGGTATCGTTAATGGTTGTTCTCAGAAAGTAGAGTGTGAACTCAAATTGGACGGAGGCGAGGATTTGAGGTTTGGATCTGCTAAGTAAGTAGAAGAACTTCTAGGAAGTGAGATGCAGATGTTGGTCATGTTTGTGATAATAGTGTTCTGGAAATGGTCAGGAAGTCACAGTGATGGGCCGTCAGTTGGGCATGGTTTTCATATGTGTTTTTGGATGGAACGTTAAGGTGTTGTCTTAGAGAGCTCCAGTATTGTTAGTAACAAAAAGGAATGATGTTTGAATAGAATAACAAGCATGATGTGTATAATGGTATTGAGACTATGGAAAGTAAACTTAGAGGTTTGGTGAGTCTTGGAGTTTTTTAAAGTTATAGGGCATTAATGGAAATCTTGAGAAAACCCTTAGGTGTGGATGTAATATTTGAGAGTTCTTTTTGGTTGGTTGTTGCTACATGTTGGAATTTGTGGAATTGGACGACCAAGAGAAGAAATTGTGTATGGATTACTGACAGTTGATTAAGGTAACGATTGAGAATGAGAGAACCTTGCCCTGTTTCAGTTCTGATTGGATTCGCCAGGTGTTCGCACGACGAAGGTCACAGCGAAGGCTCGCGAGAGATTCGCACTGCGAATGGCAAGGCGAATGTTCGCCCCAGGTTCGCACAGCGAACTTAGTGTCTCTTTCCTACTGCCTTGGTTCGCTGGGGCTTCGCACTGCGAATGAGGGAGCGAAGGGCTCGCTAGGAGCTTCGTATTGCGAACATGACAGATCTTTCCAAATTGTTCTTTCATAACTTTGGCTTCGTTTATCCAATTTAAACGTTCTTTGTATCGTTGTGGAGCTATGAAAGAGTTCTATGTTTTGGAAAGTGGAAATATTATTTAGGGAATGGATTTTTGGTCGAGTATTGGGATTAATTAGAATTACGTGAATTACGTAAAACAGAACTGTTAAAACGTTAAAAGCTTCAAGCCATGCGTCTGGAGTGTTTGTGGAGTGGATGAATCGTATCTTCCATATTTAATTGGATAAGTTCGTAGTGGTTTCGATTGAGGATATTAGGATCTATTATAAAACTCAGAGGAAGAACAGGTAGAGTGTTTGAGATTTGAACTACAAGTGTTGAAAAGAGATGAAGTTTTATGCTAAGTTATTCAAGTGAGAATTTGGGTTGAAAAAGGTTAGTTTTCTTGGATATGTTATTTCAGAGGAGAGTATGGTAAAGGATTCATCGGATGTAGATGTAGTTCTACATTGAGAGATTCCGAAGTTGGTTAAGGAGATTAGAAACTTTTGGGCTCAGTTGGTTGTTATTGCAGGTTATGGAAGACCTTGTTGAGTTCGTTCTTCTGGTATCTCAGTTGACTTACAAAGGGTGAGTCGTTTGTTTTGGATGTTCGTTGTGAGTGAGTTTTGGTGAGCTAAAGTAGAAGTTGTCTACGGCTCCAGTTTTGAGTCTGCGTGATCCTGATGAACCGGTTGTGAGGTATTGTGATGTGTCTTTGATGAATTTAGTCAGTGTGTTAATGCAAGAGGGTAAAGTCGTGGCTTATGCTTTACTACAATTGAGGATTCATAAAAGGATTTATACTATTGAGGATTTGAAATTGGTTGCGGTTGTATGGTGTTGGAAATTTGGAGGTATTATCTTTATGGTTCTAAGGTTCGAAGTGTTTGGTAATCGCAAGAGTTTAGAGTACTTGGTGGATCTGAAGGAATAGAGTATGAGACAACGAGGATGGTTAGAATTTATGATGAGTTATAACTGTAGTTGGAATTAGCATGTTGGTAAAGCTAAGGTTGTGTTTGACGAGTTAAGCCAAAGTTTTTATGTAAGTTTGTTTTGATGGTCAGAGAATTAGAATTATTTGAACAGTTCAGAGACTCGTGTCTGATGTGTGAGATAACACAGTAGCGTGTGATGTTGGGTATATTAAAGTGAACAATGATTTTTGGAGAATATGAGAAAGAGTTAGACTTTAGACGTGAGATTGATAGGCTTGATGGTTTCGAGTAATCAGAGTGCGCAACGGGAGCGTGATGTGGCACATTTCGAATATGCGTGTGTGACTGGATAGAGTTCAAAGGATGAACAATGGGAAACTGTAGGAATGATGAGACCGTGGGATGTTCTATAATGGAAGTGATAAGTGGAAGGTTTCAATATTAATCAGGTACTAATATGTAGTTGGGTGTTTTGGTCGTATGTTCAATTGACGAATCGTAGCATTGTTGTAATAATGTTGTGTGATAAGGACGTTGGTATTCTGGTTATGTGGAGGTTGTTGAAACGATATTGTTGTGTTCTGGTTCAATAGTGAACCTGTGTGTGTTCGTAACTTGGGTATTCTTTGAGTTGTGAGTTGGTCGTCAAGTGCATTGTATGGGCTTTGCATCTTGTCGTTGTGGTCGTTGTCGTGTCGTTGTTGTAGTTGCTGTTAGCAAGGTGGTTTGTCAGTTTGTGTTATTCGTGGTGCCTCTTGTTGGCATGTTAGTTTGTTAGTCGGTGGCGAGAGTCGTGTCCGGAGTTGTTCGTCTCAGTATATTTTCGAGGACGAAAATTTCTAAGTGGGGGAGAATTGTAACGCCCCAATTTTGTTAGTTTTATTTAATTGAGTCGTTTTGATTATTTTTATTATTATATTATTTTATTTTTGACTTTTATTTGGATATATATTATTTTTCATCGCTGTTTATGTTTTATCACATTTTGAGAGCGTTTGCGAGATATTTGAGCTGAGGGGTAAAATGGTCTTTTAGGAGTTTAGATATTTTATATAAATAGAAAGTGGAGAGAAATAGAGAGAAAGGAAAGAAAAAGGAAAGAAAGAGAAGGGAAGGAAAGGAAGAGGAGAGAAAAGAGGAGAAAGAGGAAAATCGACATAACTCCGTTTCGAGCGCGATTAATCGGGTAAGGGTGAGAAGTTTCAATTATATCTTGCTTGTGTATGTATATGTGTTGTTTGTTGTAATTGTTTTGTTGGTTTCGCAACTTTTCGTATCGATTGGAATTAGGAGCGATTGATAGAAATCGATGTTTTCACAGATGAAATTCGATATAAACTTAGTAGAATACTTGTTGTTAGGTTTGGATCATGTTTTGGTTGTTATAGCATGTTTTGGAAGTGTTTGGGTGGAAGAAATGGTGTATTTTGACACCAAATGGCCTATGTTATCTCTGCTGGAAATTCTGAGTTTCGCGGGTTCGCACTGCGAGCCACAGCAAAGGAATCAGCGAACGTTCGCTAGCCGTTCGCATTGCGAACGTTAGGTCATTTTTTCTACTGCCACGGTTCGCTGGGAGCTTCGCACTGCGAACGTGACAGATTTTCAGTTTTTGTTTTCTTCATAACTTTTGATCCGTAAATCGGATTGAGGCACGGTCGGATGCTTTGGAAATCCCTTTCAATTCTCTTTATGATAGTGGAATAGAAACATATGTTAATGCCTTGGATTGATAATAAAATAAGGAAAAGTGATGTATGTGTGAAAAGTGTGTTTTATGTTTCCACCGTAACTCCCGAATCGAGAGTCTGATTGATGTGGGACTTGAGGCATTAGATAGATAACTTAAGATGCTATTAAATGGTGATGTGATACCATGTGTTAACTAAGAATATTTGGTAGAGGATAATTAGTGATTTGTAGGTTTTGTTGTGTTTGTTTGTGTTTGATGCGATATGTTATCGTCATATAAATGTGGGTCTTTTGTGCTATCTATATGATGTTGATGCATGTGATAATGATGTTGTTATGATGTGTTATGGGTAGCCTTTGTGGTGTGAATCCCTTGTGGAAGTAATTGTGATTGCATGATTGTTGTGGTTTGTGGTTTGTGATGAAATGCATTGTTTGAAGTGTTTTTCAATGCATGAATAATGATGATGAGATAATTCATACTGTTGAATTGTGGTGATGCATTTGATTGTCATGAGTCTTGTGTGTCAAGCATCATGATATGCATCTTGTGATGTTGTGTGACCTAGTGGGTGTGAGCAACAAATCGATTCCAGAGGGAGTCTGCTATAACATCGTGAGCCTTAAAAATAAGAGGACTGAAAGCGATCTGATTGGATCGTGAGCCTTAAAAATAAGAGGACCGAAAGCGATGGTTATAGAAGATCGTGAGCCTTATACAAAGAGGACCGAAAGCGATTGGATTGTAAGCCTTATACAAAGAGGACCGAAAGCAATCCATAAACGTCGTGAGCCTTAAAAAAATAAGAGGACCAAAAGCGACGGGGAACATCGTATGCCCGGCGGGGAGTTACACTAAGTAACGAGCGATGATTCCAGCAGAGTTCCTGAGTGAACTAGTATTGAGAAATGATGGATGGATGGTACCGCATATGCATTGCATAGAGTCGTTGTGTCGGTCTCTGTGCATTTGCATAAATCATGAATGATTTGATTATGTGTGAAAATTGTGAATGGATGCATTTTGTGTGGAAAATCATAAATGGATTGATTATGTGTGGAAATTGTGAATTAATTGATTATGTGTTGATATTTATGTTTGAATTGGGGAATTGATGTGCATGTGCGATAAATGCATTGGTTGTGGATAATATGTCTTATGTGTAGGCATGTGCTATGTGATGTGGTGGTGTGTTTCTATATGTTATGACTATGGTGTGCCTTATGTGTGAATATGTGATTATGTTAGTATAATTGGTTTATGTTATGTGTATTAAATGTGATGCTTGTGGTGAGAATAACTATGTATGTGAATTATATGTTTTTCATATTATTATGCAATCTTGATTTAGTTGTTATTTCTCACCTTTCTGCTGTGGTTTGTTGCTCTATGAGGCAATTGCAGATTTGTGTCTTGGAGGCTTTTGTGAAGATTAGTCCTCCATCCTTTGTCGTCTGTCTGCTTTGATACGTAGCACGAGAGTCGGGGAACGATTATGTTATATATGTATATAATTGTTGAATCTATTTTTGTATTACTTTTGTATGTGTACTTTGACGTTATAAAACCATTTATTTGTAAAACAAGTCGGTTATGGATCTTTCCGCTTTATTCCATAATTGACCTTTCCTTTTATATGGAAAACGTTTCCCCTTGAGGGTTTTCAATTGATGGTGTTATGTATCAGAAATATTGAGTAGGGATTGTATTTTCTTCATTTAAATGTGGCATCCTTGTTTCTGTCGGAAAAATAAATTTTTATTTACTCTGATTTAATTATGTATTATTTGTTCGCGATGGGAATTGGGGTGTTACAATGAATCATAAGAGCTTTCTTGAACGAACACCAAATGTGCATTTGTTGGGGTTCAAGCAGAGTTTGTATTTTCTCAAACGCTCGAATAACTTTGATAGGTGTTCCACATGCTCTTCTTCTGTTTTAGATTTGGCAATCATGTCATCGACATATACTTCAATTTCTTTTTGCATCATGTCGTGAAAAAAAGTTATCATAGCCCTTTGATAGGTTGTCCCTGCGTTCTTCAGACCGAACGACATTACCTTGTAACAAAAGGTGCCCCATGGGGTGATAAATGAAGTTTTCTCCATGTCTTCTGGCGCCATTTTGATTTGATTATAGCCCGAGAATCCATCCATGAAGGAGAATACTTTGAATTTTGTTGTGTTGTCAACTAGCATGTCAATGTGTGGCAAAGGGAAGTCATCCTTTGGACTTGCCTTGTTTAAATCCCTGTAGTCTACACACATTCTAACTTTTCCGTACTTCTTTGGGACTGGCACTATGTTGGCCAACCATTGAGGATATTCTGAGGTGGTGAGAAAACCTGCGTCGATCTGTTTCTGCACTTCCTCCTTAATTTTGATGGCCATATCCTGGTGAGTCCTTCTCAAATTTTGTTTAATCGAAGGACATTGTGACTTTAGTGGTAAGTGATGTTCCACGATATTGGTATCCAACCCTGGCATGTCCTGGTAGGACCAAGCAAACACATCTAGAAACTCTTTGAGAAGTTTGATTAAGTCTTCTCTGATAGTTGGACTGAGCAGTGCTCCAATATTCACTTTTTTATTTTCTTATTCTGACCTCAAGTTGACCGTTTCCAACGACTCTTTGTAAGGTTCAATGGACCTTTCCTCTTGCCTGAGTAGTCGGGAGATCTCTTCTGGAATTTCTTCGTTCTCTTCTTCTTCAGCTTCAAATACTGGGAATTAAAAGTTGGGAAAAGGCATTGGATTGTATGTTTCAATGGGGTTTAATACAAGCAATTTCCATGACGTGATGATTCCTTTCTTAGAAAAGACAGAGAGAATGCAAAAGTGTGTGCAGTGTATTTTCTGAAAACACTTGTTTTTATTTTGGGTTATTTTTTAGGATTACCATTTTCTAAAAAATTGAAAAGTGAAAATAGCAATAAATGCGGGAATTCAGAATGACATTATTTATTCATGATTTGTCGATTCTTGAAACACAACCCTATAAAACAAAACTTTGTCGCTTTGGATGAAGCAAAGAGGGACATTTACAGAAAAGTGAGCCCTATAAAACATCCATTTCACCTGGGCAAGGTGAAAGGTCAAAACAAAGGCATGTCAATTACTTCGACTTAAGAACGACCTTCGGGACATCGACTGTAACCCAATTGCGACGAACTCCTCTGTGAAAAACAAAGTCTGGTACTTTCCTTCTTAGTTTGTCTTCAGAAATGACACTGATTTCTAGCGGAGTAGGATCGTTGGAGTCTTCTTCCCATGCAGAGTTATCATAAGAGGACTCTTCTGTCGCATCTTCCATAGTATTTTATCTCTCAAGAGGATCTCCCCATCCAGTTGACTGAATGTCCTCATATCTGATGCGAGAGCTTTCGGGAGCAATGTATTTGACTAGAAAGTCGTATTTGCTGCTTGGCTGCTCCAAGGTATCCCAGGTTTCTGTGGGAATAGATAAGTCATCTTCCTCAATGACATTGACTTTAGGAAATGCGTAGTTAATGAAATCTTGTCCTGCGATCTTTGCAAATTCATCAACATGGAGTTGGACATTTTCGGAATGTTCTAAGTAAAGATTCCATGACTCTGGGGGAACTGGTGTGTTCTTTTCAAGATTACTTAGCTGATAGGAATTATCCGGCTGACTCTTTTACCCCGAGTCTTCCGTGTATGGCTTCCAGATAGGCAAATCATCCAGGGGATCATAATAATCGCAGTTAAAGCTGCCTTTCATCAGAGTGTCCTCCTCTAATGAGTTAGGTGGAGCACGATATCCTTCAGGATCATAATCCCCATAGATTATTCTGACATCTGATCTTGTTATATATCTAGGACTTTGTTTTGGAGAGCAGAATGGTATGTACGTTTCTCTCTGAGATACATAACCTTCATTGTTGAAATAAGATTTCCACTCTTCATCTGTATCAGAAGAGTTATTTTCCTCGATGGTGTGGACTTCTTAAGATACTGGGTGGAGGAAGTCTCCACTGTGGAAGTAATCCTGAATGGGATGAAAACTTTCATCCTTCTTTGTAGTTTGGGTATATGTCGGAGAAAAGCCAATACATTTTCTTGTCTTGTTATCAGCAGAAATTACAATCTATCCCCATCCTTTTATGTCACCACCCTCCACTACCTTGAGAGCGTCTTTGTATGAGGAAATCGATGTTCCTTTTTCTTGGTGATTCTCATTGCTCACCGAGAGTGCTTGAAATTGAGTCCCAACAACCTCTTCTGGTTCTACACAGGAGAATGATGATAAGTTGCTTACAATTAAAGCTTGCTCTCCACATACGGTGACTAATTTGTCGTTCTTGACAAACTTCAGCTTCTAGTGAAGTGTCGAAGTGACTGCCCCTGCCTCATGTATCCAAGGCCTTCCTAATAAACAATTGTAGCTGCTCGGATGTCCATGACCTGGAAAGTGACTTGGAAAGTGTGGGGACCGATGGTTATGGGAAGAACGACTTCGCCGATAACTGTTTTCCTAGAGCCGTCGAAGGCTTTGACGATGATCTCACTGCCTCTCATGGGAGTTCCTTGAAAAGAAAGTCGTACCAAAGTTGACCTTGGCATAACATTTAAGGATGAACCTGTGTCCACTAGTACGCTGGCTAAAGCATCGTCCTGGCAGTTGACTGTGATATTGAGTGCCATATTATGGTTATTGCCTTCCTCTGGAAGTTCTTCGTCACTGAACCCTAAGTTGTTGCAGGAAGTGATGTTGGAGATAATGCTGTCAAATTGCCCTATTGTCATATCTTGTTCTATAAAGGCCTGTTCTAAAACCTTTTGTAGAGCTTATCTATGAGCTTCTGAACTAAGCAGGATAGATAACACAGAGATCTGAGACGGAGTTTGCAATAATTGATCCACAATGTTGTACTCGCTTTTCTGGATGAGCTTTAGCATTTCATCGTTGTTCTTTACAGGTTCCGTATTGCTGGATTGACCGACTTGTTTATTAGGAACTTCTGTTTGAGGTTCCTTTTCTTTGGCAGGTTCTCCAACTCCTCTGTTGAAGATTTGACCGCTCTAGGTAACTCGACTGATGTCGGCAATGTTCACAACAGATGGTAATGGAGTTTCTTTCCATTTTCTATGGTAGTTGCATCGTACTTGTATGGGATAGCTTTTTCTGACTTGTACGGTATTGGACCTGGCAAGTAGACAACCACAGGAGCTTTTTGGGTTTTCTGACCGTCACAGGCAACCCCAATTAGTTCCAGGTTGGGAACTTTTCTACTATCAAGAGGGATCTTTGATTCATTGAGCAGAGGGATTATGGAGCAAACGTCTTTGGCTATTCCATGATTGAATACTATGACAATGCTTTTGCCCAATAGTCCTTGGTCCTCGTTCTGAACCGGGAGGTAACCTTGTATCATGTTGATTGATTTAGAATTCGAGCATGGTTGAACTTCGGTCTAACTGATGCTGGAGAGTTGCTCGCACGAGATAGTATCCTTGGTCATTTTCCGAGCATATTCCACAGCGTTCATAATTGTGAGGTGGTACCTGACCGTATCCACTTTGTATGCAGTGCATCCTTACCAGATCTGTTTCTAGTAAGCGGATATCACAATTTTGATGTCGATCAGGATTCCCATTAGTTACGCTAACTTGTTACGTGTCTTCATCCCGGTAGATTGGAAGCCACCAGTGGTCCAACAGATGTTGAAGAGTTTTTTGTACAAGCGCACACCCTTGGTCATTCTTGTAGCATTCTTCACAGTCTTGATAATTGTGCGAGGCCAGCAAACGGAGTCTGACCTGCTTGGCATGTAATTCCACTAGACTGGTATTCATTAAGAGGATGTCAAAGATCTAAACCATGTTAACCTGATGATCATTCCTTTCATGGTAGTCTTGGATCCATCCGAGATCTATCTGATGCTGGAGGGCCTCTTATACAAAAGAGCATCCCTGATTATCTTTTGAGCATATCGGACAAGAGTTGTAATCGTGCCACGGAAAATTGTCATACTGACTTTGCCTTAAATGCATTGCCACTAGATTGGCGTTTATTGCACGAATGTCTTGGTTTTGAACAATGTTGTGATGTGCATGGGCCATGTTTACTTCGCAAATCCTATGATCCTGAATCCAGCCCAGATCCATTTGCTCTTGTAGAGCTATTTGTACTATGGCACATCCTTGATTGTCCTTGGAACATATATCACACTGATGATAGTTATGAGATGGTATATGGTTGTACCGCTCTGTCTACAATGCATTTTTACCAGGTTGGTTCCAGTAAGCGTACATTGTGGATTTGATAACTACTGCCGAATTCTCCATCTATCAGGTTTACCGTAGTCTTCTCATGTTGTGGTAACGGGTTAGTCTGAACATTCAAATTAGTATCTTTGAAGATAAGATCCCGTTTCTGACGTGATTTTGTACATCAGACTTGAAATTGAGACAATTCTCAATGTTATGTCCCAATCCTCCTTGATGGTAAGGGCAAGTTTGATATGCTTTAAACCAAAAAGGTGGATTTTCTGGTACTGCAAGAGGAGTCCTGGTTTGAATGTGCCCCTTGGCCAGTAGAAGTGGAAATAACTTTGCAGACAATATCGGTATAGAGTCGAACCCTGAAGGTCGTGTAGTACGAATGTTGCAGCCTTTGCTGATACTGTTATTGACTTAGTTGGCTTTGAGCAAACTGAGGTTGATGTGCCGGAGTTGGCGTTGGGTTGATAGCTTGAGTAACTACAGTTACCGGTTGATACCTTTGCCTTTTCTTTCCCAGAGAGATATTACTGATATCTTGCTCTTTCTTCTTTTGGAAAGCACTACCGTATCTTTTAGTACTGCTGGATGGCTCTGCATCTTTGACTGATCGTCCTACTCTGACTACTTCTTCAAGGCGTACCCCCATGTTCACCATTTCAGTGAAGTCACTAGGTGTACTGGAGACCATTCGATCATAATAAAACGAGCTTAACGTTTTCAGGAAGATCTTTGTCATTTTCTTTTCCTAGAGAGGAGGACAGATCTGGGTGGCGATTTCACGCCATCTTTGAGTATACTCCTTGAAGGTTTCTTTATCCTTTTGTGACATTGCTCTGAGTTGGTCCCTATCTGGTGCCATGTCTAAATTGTATTTATACTGCTGAACGAAGGCTGCTCTAAGATCTCTGAAAGTACTAATCTTGGTGCGGTTTAAACCCATGTACCATTTGAGTGTGGCGCCGGTTAAATTGTCTTAGAAGTAATAGATTAGCAGCTGTTGATTTTCTATATGAGTAGACATTTTCCGAGCGTACATCACCAAATGACTTTGAGGGTAAGATTTGCCTTTGTATTTTTCAAAGTCGGGCACCTTGAATTTGTGCGGTATCTTTACATTAGGGACCAAACAAAGGTCGGTGGCATCTTTGCCAAACAAGTCTTGACCGCGAATGGCATGCAATTCCTTCTGCATTTCTAAGAATTGTTCTTGGAATTCATTCATCCTTTCATATACTTCTTCTTTCCTGCCAGAAGTGGCTTGCGGAATCTGTTTCTCTGGAATAACGTGTACCACTGGTTATGGTATAGACATTACAGCGGTGACTCTTGGCGCTTCAGTGACCTGAAGTTTGTAACCTTCAGGAGTTTCTGTTGTAATCCTTGCATCTTCATTTCCCTGAAGTTTGTAACCTTCAGGTCTGGCAGTTCCTGCTACGACTTTCGGGTCTTCAGTGACCGGTGGGATGTACCCTTCAGGTATAAAGTTGAGAGGCATGCCCCAGAGGAAACCTTTAGGCATGTTGTACTAAGGATGACTGCCAGGTGTCTTAAATGCGGGTGTAGATGTAATCTCTGAGATCACAGTCCTTTGGTGTTGTTGTTCCTGAGCTGCTGCCAGGATTTCCATGGTGTTGTGAATGAGACAGTTTGACTCTAGAGTGCGACACATATGTGAGACTCAAAGAAAAAGATGTGCTATGTGAGAATGATGAATGATATGCAAAGAATGATATATATTTTTTAGTTTTTGTTCTCAAAAGAAACTTTAATAATTATATTGCAAATATCACACAGCGGGGGAGACCTTTTTATTTAACTTGAAAGATTGCAGTATTTTATAGGGAAAAGTACATTATTTTACAAAGTGCAAGAAGGAAAAGTTAGGCTTATGGATCCTGAGTTTTCTCTGAGGAGAGCTCAGATGCTGGTTCCTGAATTTTTCTTTTCTTCGATCGGGCCTCTTTAGCTGTTGTCAGGTCGACGATCCTTTGCCAAGTGAAAGGAGTGAGCAAATTTCTTCGTTCCTCCTGACTTTCTACAACATGCTGCTCTAATATCTCAATCGGAGCATCCTTTTCCCATAGTAGTTCTTGAATCTTGGTACATTCCAAATTAAGAATCTGGTACTTGTTCTTCCAAGAGTTCCTCTCACGTTGGACCTTGTTAAGAGCGATCTGGAGTTTTTCAGCATCAGACATGAAATAAAGGACAGATTCCTTTAAGGGAAAAACTTCTTGACGAGGGTAAGGCATCCTCAGTTTGATGGCTCTAGTTTGTACCCAGTGGAGGTAAGGTTCTGTAGAGGTACAATTTGGTATTCCTAGGGACTCTCTTCCTTTCCTGTGAACATGCTGCCAGGCATGCACTGTTTCTTTCTTTAGTTCCCTGTCATTTTCCCCTTCCTTGAAGAAAAGACCTTCCAGATGAACATTATGTGGGATATTCTTCATCGGGTATCCAAGTTGACGGCGAGCTAAAATTGGATGGTAGGTGATCCCTCCTTTAGTACCAATGAGGGGTACATTGGGGAAATTTCCACATTTGTCAATGTTATTACCCCGTCATAGATTCGACTGCACCAATCTATGTCGGAATTGGTAAGGGACATAATCTTCTGTGACCATTGCAGATTACTCTTGTGATCCCAAAAGGCAGCAGACTTGGGTAAGTGGGAAATAAACCATTTGTCGAGTAATGGTACACAGCATGTGATCATTCCTCCACTGTACAAATTCCTTAAGTGTACAGAATGATAAGCATCTACGAGCAAGGTTGGGAAAGGGTTCCCAATTAAGAATATTTTAAAAGCATTGGTGTCAATGAAGTTGTCAATGTTGGGAAAGAGGAATAACCCATATATGAGCAGAACAAACACGTCCTCGAAAGCGGTTATATTTCCTATACTGGCAAAGTATAAAGCTTTCTCCATCAGGAATTTAGCTGGTAAATCCTGGATTCCTCCCTTGGTGGTCATGTGAGCCCTTATTTCAGACTCTTCAAAAGAGATTGCTCTTGCAATGGTTTGATCTTTTGGAATTTCTTCTAGTCCAAAAAACGGAGCTTGATCCGTGATAGGTAAATTAATTAGGTTGGAGTACTCTTCCAGTTTCGGTGTGAGCTGATAATCTTGAAAGGTGAAGCAGTGGTAAACCGAATCGTAGAACTGAACCAATGTAGACAGGATTCCTTAAACCATGTTGACCTTCAAAAGGGACAACAGTCCTCCGTGCTTAGCTCTGAAAGCTTCGGGATTAGTAATCATCCTTCCCAATTGTCTTAGGTCTTCTAGTTTCGGAACCTTGAAGGTGTACTTGTGCATTTTTCTTCTACCAAAATCCATAACGCAACTTCTGATATTTGCAATTATTATTTTAGTTCTTTTAGAAAAAGATTTTTTCTTGTTTGAAAAGGGTTTTTAATGAATGCATGAATGCAGCAAACAAAAACATTTGAAAACATGGGTTTAGGGGTTCATCATCACGAGCATGGAGCCATGGATCTACCCATTCCCA
The DNA here is from genome assembly GCA_022829125.1 of Lathyrus tuberosus. Classification (NCBI taxonomy): domain Eukaryota; kingdom Viridiplantae; phylum Streptophyta; class Magnoliopsida; order Fabales; family Fabaceae; genus Lathyrus; species Lathyrus tuberosus. Next base: position 5,172,339 of record JALAZF010000084.1, read on the forward strand.
AGGAGTGTACTAATAGGTCAATTTTTGTACCTGCAGAACGGGTTCTAACAAAGGTTCCCAAAATCATTGACCCCTCTTAAAGATATCAACAACAAACCGATTGGCTCATGAGAGCTGTAATATCCCAAGATGAATCTCCTTTGAGTGTAGTATCGCGTATCAACTATTCCTGATAGTCACTGCACTACCTAATGGTTACATGGTTAAATGTCTACTAATCCTCGGCTTCAAGGGTAACCTAATGGGAAAAAACAATGCTTTCATGACATGCTCGTTCAACATTGGTAATTCCATGTGGGCACCTCCTCTGATTCGGTGGACTGCCAAGTTAGCTTGGTCGGGATTCACTCCCTATAAGCCTTCCTGGAGACGCCACCACTTATCTTAATGTTCTCTCGGACTCACCACATGTGTATTAATCGCATTCCTAGATAACAGTAATTTAAACAAGGGTATCAAGTAATATGACAGAATATGATATATAAAATGAGAAAGCAAGTAAGATATAAAAGTAAATGAAAATCAAAGCCTAGACCTCTTAGGAACTCTAATCCTAGACATATAACAGTCCCCAGCAGAGTCGCTATTTTTCTGTAGCGTGCGATTTTTGTCGGTGACGCGACCACCTTACCGCAAATGATTTGGGTGCTACTTTTTGATTTCTGTATTTATCCTATGAAACTAGAAAGGAAAGGGAAGATATCTAAAACTAACCTTGCACGCAAATTTTTTCTTTAACAAATGCTAAGAGATCGAGAAACGGGGTCTGGTTATACAAAGGGAAGCTATTAACACCCAGTGTATCTATGGTAATCCATAGGAACTTTCATTTGCATGTATTTCTGTTAACTTGAATTGCTTTCTTTTGTTTATCTGTTGTGGATTAGGAAAGTTTCTCCTCTGGGAGTGCTGAGAGAATGTTTTTATTGTTTTTGGGTTTTCTGTTATTGTTTTTGGGAAGGTACTGGACCTAAAGTTTTTGGTTTGTGTGCTCGCTAAGATTTTGCAATCTTATGCCTACATATTCCCGTAAAGAGATTTGGGAAATCAGAGCAATCATAGTTCCTCCTATTCTATGGGAGGAAAAATATAGTGTGTCTTGTTCAAAGCCCAAGATTGAAGCTAGCGGAGTATTTGTGTCTTGTTCAAAGCCCAAGATTGAAGCTAAAAGAGTGTTTGTGTCTTGTTCAAAGCCCAAGATTGAAGCTAAAGTGTTGACTGAGAGAGAGAATTTGTCATCTCTAAAGAGAGACATCTCATCTATTCATCACACAAAAAAGGTCAAGTAATTAGTTATAAGGGAAATTACTTTAACTGGGATGTGCGGAATCCAGCAATGCCATAATTTCCTTTATAAGAGAAGTTTCATGAAGGAAGAAGCTTTAACTCAGTATAGAGCAATGCCACTTTTTCCTTATGAGTCTTTCATTCTAAGAGAGGGACATTGGCTTGGATGTGAGGAATCCAGGGGCTTGCCACTTATAGCAGTTAGATGAAATAGCAAATTGATTGTTTATTTTGATATGTGATGTACAGAGAAAATGTCTTCCTACAGAGAGAACTCATGTTCTCATCTGAGGGAGGTGTTGATTTTTGTGGGTGCCTTGATTAAAGCCCAAGGTTAAAGCTAAAGGAATCTGACTCCTTTGAGGAGTGTTTCATCTGTCTTGTACAAAGCCCAAGATTGAGGCTGACTATGGAAATTCTTATATGAAGCCTAAGAGGAGGCTATCTCTTGCTGAGGATTTGAAATACAGGAGCATGTCCAAATTATTTTGGGCAATCCAAAAGGAATTTGCTCTTGCTTGGGAATTAGGAAGAGTTGAAGTATCAGATGCCATGAGGCTCTGATTCTGTTGGGGATTTGTTAATGGTAAATTGACCTTGGTTGGGGATTCTTGAACCTTGTTGGGGGTCAAAGAAGTTTAAAGGTGAGTTTGAAAACCTTAGAGGTTTTTAACTCTTCTGGAGACTGGTGTATTGACAAACTGATCAGGGTTGTCCCTGTGCTTTTAGGAAGCTTGAGGGTCTCTGTGTGAGATCCCAGAGTGGATGAGACATTCCAAGTCTACTTGTATGAAGCCCAAGAGGAGGCTGAGACCATCCAAGTCTCTTAGGAAGAGGTAGACTCTGGTTGGAAAGAAATATTTGTATGATGCCCAAGAGGAAGTTATTGGTTTAAGCGATGAAGATCAACCCTTAGATGATAGAATGTGTAGCTTTTGATTTTCCTGGGGATAGAACTAGTAGAGATGACTACTTTCTATCTTATACTTTTAGGAAGCCTTTGGGTCCTTGTACTAAGCCCAATAGGAGGCTAGGGAACTTCTAAGAAGCCTGTTGGTCCTTGTACTAAGCCCAAGAGGAGGCTGGGGATACTTCTAGGAAGCCTGTGGGTCCAAGCCTAAGAAAAGTTCAAGAAAGGTTTCACCGGGAATAATCCTTTCTTTGTTGAACAGTTCTAATGTGTGAAGAAATTCAAAAGAGGTTTCACCAGGAATTAATCCTCTCTAGGAAAATGAATTGCATGTATATGTTTCTAAGTTTTGACAGTCTTGAGAAAAGTTTCACCGGGAATAATGCATTTCTCTGTTCCATATTGAATAAGCCCAAGAGGAGGCAGACTGTATTGAGGGAAGTTTTCTATGAGGGAACTAGTTTTGACTAAGTTAGAAATATCCTCTGGTTTGACCTAAGTGTAGACCTAACTGCTAGGGAAAACTCTAGACAAATATGCACAAGTATATATACAGATAAGTGTATTAACAGGTATATAAACAAATATGCATTGAATTAAAAAGATGTTGGGTTTTACACTATGAGAATATGCCCAAGTGTATTGTGATTGGTTGTATTGATTATGATTGTATGATTAGGATTTTAAGAAATTGAAGAAAGTTTTGAGAAAACTTTGTATTTGAATTTGAATTAAAAGCAAGTTGTTTAAAAAGAAAATAATGTCTAGGGCTTATAACTCAAAGAGAGGCCCAAGTGGTCTAAGAGCAGTTTCACCTGGAATAATGCTCCTCTTAGTACCAATTTAAAACAGGCAGGTGATTTTGAAAATAGAGGTATGGGGCTTACAACTCAAGGAGAGGCCCATGGAAGTTGTTTATTGTTTGAAACAAAGTTTTATGTACAAAATATTGGGGCTTATACTCAAGGAGAGGCCCAAATGATTTGTTTTGAAAACAGAGATCGCACTGCGATATCGAAAGATGTTGTGGGACTTATACTATAGTAGAGGCCCAAAAATTATTTATGTACAAAAAAGGTTTGGGTCCTATACTCAAGGAGAGGCCCAAAAGTATTTGTAAAGAAGAAAAATGGGGCTTACACTCTATTAGAGCCCCAAGGTTTTTATTTGAAAGGCGACGATCACGCCGTGATTTTGAAAACCATAGTGGGACTTATACAATGATTGAGGCCAAAAATATTTATGTACAAAAGAAGTTGGGTCTTACACTCTATTAGAGGCTCAAAAGTGTTTGTGAAAAAAAATAATGATGGGGCTTATACTCCAAGAGAGGCCCAGATGATTTATTTGAAAAGGTGACGATCGCACTGTGATTTTTAAAACCACAGAGGGACTTATACAATGACTGAGGCCCAAAATATTTATGTACAAGGAAGAATGGGTCTTACAATCTAATAAAGGCCCAAAAGATTATTTTTATACAAGAGTTTGGGCTTATAGCTCAAGGAGATGCCCAGATGAAAAACAGCGATCGCACCGTTTATTTTGAAAATCGCGTCGGGACTTATACAATGACTGAGGCCCAAAATTATGTATTTACAAAGGGGATGAGTCTTACACTCTACAAAGAGGCCCAAAAGTGTTTCAAATGAAGTTTGAAAAAATTAAAATCAAGGAAAACCCTAATTTTAATTTAAAAATATAATTTTTAAAGGAAATTAAATAAAAAATGATATAAAATATCAAATATATTCAAAAACAAATTTTGAACTTTGAGAAATGTTTTTAAAATTCATGTTTAATCACATGAAAGCTTGGAATTCATTTGAATTTGAAAAAATCAAGATGAAAATTTCATTAAAAATGTTTAAAAACAATTAAAATGAAATTTTTTACAAAAATTCCAAATATATTAAATAAATAATATAAATTTGATTTTTTTGTAGAATAAAATATTTTAACATTTTTGTGAATTTTTAAAAAAAGAACCAATAAAAAATGATTAAAATTGAGGGAGAAATTAATTTTTGAAATCAATTAAGAAAAATAACAAAAATTCAAAAATTCAAATAATTTGAAAAAAGACGCCAACGATCACCTTCTTCTTCCTCGTGCCTGCGCCATGGCTGATTTGCAAAACCTCACTTTTCTCTCTGATTACTCAATGGTTTTGCACGATTCAAATATCAATCTCACTCGTTTTTGAACAAGGATTCAAATGGTACCAATTAATTGCATTTATTTTAAGTGTGGAGTGAGAAATCAAGTGATGGACATATGAACCCTAATTTCTGCAAGAACACTATGAAATCCTATACACGATAGCTACAAGGCAATTTATTAAGGGGAAACACTCTACATAAGTGCAGAAACATGTTTGTAACTTGAAAACACATTTATGATGCATGGATCATAGAGTTTGAGAGTTCAGGCTTACCTCTTGCAAGAAGAAATCAAATTGTGTGTTGGATGTGTTACATGTTTGATGACTTGGACAACTTCAATGGACCTAATATAAGGTGTTTGAAAGCTTGGAATGGATTGAAAGCAACTGGATCTTGTTGTGGCACTTCAACTGCAGCTTTGACAAAAAGCTTGAGCAAATGGGTAGTGACTGTTGGTGTAAGCCCTAGAGGCCAATACATTTGGTACTTGTATCAAATTATTTAAGGCATTTATTTATTATGTTTGTTTTTCCAAAGTGATAAAGTCCCTAGAATAGCCAGTTCGTTTAATGAAATATTAAGTGTGACTTAATCATGAGATTCCATTAAACATAAGGACACTATTCTTAAAGTATCCGTAGTCGAGCTTTAATGTGAAATGGGATAACCTTAAAGCATTAAGACTATTATGTAGATAGACTGATGATCACATCTCATGGATCATGGATAAGGAGTTATCAAGTCTTAACATAGGTATGAATATTAGGAGTAATATTTATACTGGATTGACCCACTTTGAGAGTACTACATAGAATGTTATGCAAAGTGTCATAAGTTACTCTTATGGTGATAGTGGTGTATACCACCCTTCGACCTGAAACCACTATGGACCCTAGATGTAGAGTCAAGTACTTTATTGCTGATTGTTGGAAGCGGTATAGGGCAAGCAACAAAAGTTTTGGAAGTATTTTTCCGGGAATTATCGTGTCCACAGAGATCGGTGCTACTGAACTGCCGTTCGACAATTTAAATGTTAATGAGTTTGGGTTTAGAATTGGTTGAAACATAAAAACAAAAAAGTAAATATTAACACAAGAAAATTCATTCATCAGAGAGAAAAGACTTATCAAGCATGTATATATTCCACTCGTCACAAACTTAAACTTACCGACTAGTTACACTCAACCTACAATACTCCTCAATATCATCCAGCATCGCTCTCAAAAGTGTTCATCTCTGTCACACCGAGTTGAGAGAAAACAACCGTATTACTTTCTTCGTCACTCTCGCGCACGAAGCCTCAAAATACGGAAGACATTAAGCTTCGACACCCAAATAGATTGTTAGCTCTAAATCTATCTCTAGCATCCAGAAACTAACAGATAATCATCCCTAATCAAGATTTGCGATGTTTATCTCTAACACAACCCAAACCCCGCGCATAAAGCAAAAATCAGAGACAATCATCGATAAAGATTTGTAAAGCAAATTAAATATAACACCATGATCAACAAAGATACATAAGATCAAAGTAAAAACATATACAAACCCAACAAAGAAGAAATTACAAAGAGAAGAGAGAAGAGGAACCAAACATTTCTTGGTTTGTCAACACCAATCGACGAGAGATTCAACTCCGGATCATCCAAATGCAAGCTTCCATGATGTTTTCTAAGCTAATATACTAAAGAAATGAAGTTTGATGGAGTTGGGAGCAAAAACCCCAAAACCATCCCTAAAAAATGTGTTTTTTACCCATATTTATTGCTGTCATCATCGCAGACCGCGCTAAGCGCGCCCTAAAAGTTGTTAAACCGCCTTAAAACCGCGTTAAGCGCGCTACATGCTGGAATTTGCTCCTTCCTGGGGCTAAGAGTGTAATGCCCCAGTTTTGTCAGTTTTATTTAATCGAGTCGATTTGATTATTTTATTATTATATTATTTTGTTTTGGACTTTTATTTGACGATATATTATTTTTCATCGATGTTTATGTTTTATCGCATTTTGAGAGCGTTTGGGAGATATTTGAGCTGAGGGGTATTTTGGTCTTTTTGGGGGTAGATATTTTTATAAATAGAACGAAAAGAGAGAAAAAAAATAGTAAGAGAAGAGAAAAAGAGAAATAAGAAGAAAGAAAGGGAGAAGAGGAAAAAAGAAGGAAAATCAGGAAATCATCCGTTTAAAGCGCGAATAATCGGGTAAGGGTGAGAAGTTTCAATTATATCTTGCTTGTGTATGTATATGTGTATGTTTTCTTGGATTGTTTTGGATGTTCTCTTATAGTTTTCATTTTAGGTCGAAATGAGAAAAATGGTTAGAAATCGATGTTTTCACGGACGAAAGTCGGAATAAATCACGTAGTAGAGTCGTGTGATGTTGGGTCGTGTTTTAGCGTGATCGTTTGATTGAATTGAGTTGAATTTGTAACTTTTGAGTTTTTGATATATATTGATGTTTTGTGCAAATTGATGTTGTGATCGAGTAAACGTGTTTGGATATGTCTGGTAACATTGGTATAGGTTGATACTTAATCGGGTAAGGATAGAAATTAATCGGGAATGGTTATTTGTGTGTTTTCGAGTGGTTTTGAGCGAGTTTGGAGTGGGGTAAATTGATAAAACTATGTTTCAAAATATTTCAACCGTGGAAAATGTGTTAAATGACTTTTTAATGATGAAAATATTGTAGTACGTTGAATTCTGAGATCGCAGCTTTTTACGGAATCGAAAACGGATGTCCGGAAGTCTAAAAATGGTGTTTTCAAGGCTGAGGTTCAGCAGGTAGCGCGCTCAGCGCGCAGGTCTGGGCGAAAATGAAAAATTCCAAAACTTCAAAAATTCATAACTTTTGATCCGTAAGTCCGTTTTGGTCCCCGTTCGAAGCGTTGGAAAGCTAATGAAATATTCTTTCTATTAAAAATGGGTTGGCGGGTAAAAGATGATTTAATTGATTCGTGTTTTTGAAAAATAGTCGGGTTGTCGGGTTTTTATCGCGTTAAATGCGTGAGATTGATGTGTTATCATGCTACATGCTTTTGTTATGTAACGTGTAGCTTGTGTGCGGTTATATGATGTGAATATACATGATGAAATGATGTGATGATGGTTTGTGGCCTTATGGCACATATGTGCATTGTTTTGGATTAGACTTCGATGCGTGATTAATGATGTTGTTATGGTGTGTTGTAGGTAGCCTTTGTGGTGTGAATCCCTTGTGGAAGTAATTGTGATTGTATGATTGTTGTGGTTTGTGGTTTGTGATGAAATGCATTGTTTACGTGAAATTCAATGTATGTTGTGTGGTGGCCTTTATGGTTTGAAATGCATTGTTTGAATTGTTTTGCAGTGCATGAATGTGATGATGTTGAAGCATGTGACAAGTTGTTGTAATTGTTGTGGTTGTTGGTTTGTGGCCTAAGGGCAAGTAAATGCATTGTGATGGTGTTTGATTATATATGCATGATTATGGAATGTATATATGTGTGCATTTGAATGTCATGAGTCATTGTATGCCAAGCATCATGATATGCATTCTGGTAACGTCCTGAGTGACGGATTGATTCCAGAGGGAATCCGCTATGACATCGTGTGCCTTAAAAATAAGAGGTGTGAGCGATCGGATGGATCGTGTGCCTTAAAAATAAGAGGTGTGAGCAATGATTATAGACGATCGTGTGCCTTATACAAAGAGGTGTGAGCGGTCGGGTCGTGTGCCTTATACAAAGAGGTGTGAGCGATCCATAAACATCGTGTGCCTTAAAAATAAGAGGTGTGAGCGATCAGATCGGATCGTGTGCCTTAAAAATAAGAGGTGTGAGCGACGGGGAACATCGTATGCCCGACGGGGAGTTACATGAATGATCCTAAGTAACGAGCGATGGTTCCAGCAGAGTTCCTGAGTGGACTAGTGATGAGAAATGTTGGAAGTCGGTACCGCATGGCATTTGCATAGAGTCGTTGTGTCGATCTCCGTGCATTTGCATAAATCATGATTTGATTGATTATGTGTGGAAATTGTGCATTGATTGGTGATGTTTTGAGATTGTGATAGCATTGGTAATTTGATGTGCATACGTGATAAATGCATTGGTTGTGGGCAATATGTTTATATGTAGATATATGCTATATTTTGTGGTGACGTGGTGGTGTGGTTCCATAGGTCATAATTGTGGTTGGATTATGTGTGATATGTTTTGTATTTGTGGCATGCTATATGTGTTAGTATGTGATGGTATGGGTGAGATGATTTATACATGTGAGTTGTTATGTATTTGCATATTATTATGCAATCTTGATTTAGTTGTTATTTCTCACCCTTCTGTTGTTTTATAATGCTCTATGAGGCATTGCAGATTAGAGTTGCTGGAGGTCTTTTTGTGAAGATTAGCCCTCCGTTCTGTTGTCGGTCTTGGTGTCTGCTCTGATACGTAGCACGGGAGTCGGGGAACGATTATATATATATATATATATATATATATATATATATATATATATATATGTATACATTTCTTGAATGTATTTTGTAGTACTTTTGTATATATAGTTGATGTTCTAAAATGATTTATTTTGTAAAACAAGGCGGTTATGGATCGTTCCGCTTTATTCCATAATTGACATTTCCCTTTAGATGGAAAAAGTTTCCCGTTAATGATTTTCTCTATTATGTGTTATGTATCAAATAATTGAGCAGGGATTGTGTTTTCTTACTTTAAAGTGTGGCATCCCTGTTTCCTGTCGAAAAAAAATAAATTTTTAATTACTCTGATTTATATTTGTATTATTTATTCGCGAAGGGAATTGGGGTGTTACATAAGTGGTATCAGAGCAGGTCGGTCCGTCCGGCCAAGTTGTTGAGTCTGTTGGTGTGACAGTTGAATACTGTCGTTGTTGTTTGTCCGTTAGTACGTGATATGTGTGTGGAACACTGTCAGTGCTTTCTGGTTTTTGGTAATCCTTTGTCTTCAGGTGTGAGATTGAGATAAGTGGGGGAGAAGCTGGTACTTCTCCAAGTTGCTTCAGGTGGAGCGTTGGCTCAGTGTGTTGTGAATTGCAAGATGGTAAGTACTCTTTGGACAGTGTGGTTCCCGGTTCCGGAGAGAATGCAGAGGTAAGGTTTATGTCAACTACGGATTTGTGCCTTAGGTAGTTTTGTGTATGAGAGGTAAGGAATACTATTATAGTTTGGTAAGACGGTTTATGCCCCACCATGATTGTCGACTGTCTATTGACAAATTGAGGAACTGATCACCCTTAATCTCTTGTTGATAGCAGAAGGGAATTATGTTGGATGGAATAGACGTGTCTTTCCGGCTTTGATAGTGTGTGCAATGAATTGTTTGGAATTAAGGAAATTAGTACAGATTGTTTTGATGAGTCGAAGAAGATTCTAATGTAGGAAGAAGAGACGGATTCGGGGTTTCCGTATGTTGGTCAAGTTGGGAAGTTATTGAGAGAGAATGATTGGGTATTATTAAGGACTACTTCTCAGAGAGTAGAGATTTAACTTAATTGGACGAAGGTGAATAGTTGAGGTTTATATCTGCTAAGTAAATAGGAAACTCTTAGTAGATGGGACTAAGATGTTTGTTTGGTCTGTGATGATTGCATGGAATAACAAGCATGATGTGTATGAAGGTATCGAGACTATGGAAAGCAAAACTTAGAGTTCTGGCGAGGTTTGGAGTCTTTGGAATTGTATAGCATCAATGGAAATTTTGAGAGAACCTTTAGGTATGGATGTAATATTTAAGAGTTCTTTTGGTTGGTTGTTGCTACATGTAGGGATGTATGGAATTTGGACGGTTAAGAGAAGGACTTGTGTGTGGATTACTGACAGTTGAATAAGGTAACGATTGAGAATCAGTGTCCACTTTCATGATTAGATAATTGGAATAGTTTGGTTGAGGTTGAGAGGGAGTACAATTGTTTGGCACATTTGATAAGGATAGTGGATTGTGTGAGTTGAGGCTTTGATCGATTTGATGTGACTGGTTATGTTGTTATCATCGGAATATGCTGTTAATTACTCGGTTAAGCTTGTGTGTGAGTAGCCAGTTATCCAGTGCAAGGTTTTGAAAAAGCTTTAAGAATTTATATCTTTTGGAAGTTGGTTGGGCATTACAACGTACAATGATGGTATTTGGTGTTAGTAATGCGTCGGTAATGTTTGTGGAAGAGAGGAATCGTATCTTCCATATTTATTTGGATGAGTTCGTAATGGATTTGATTGAGAATGTTCAGATCTGTTATAAATCCAGAGGAAGAACAGGTAGATTGTTTGAGATTTGAATTACAAGTGTTGAAAAGAGATGAAGTTTTATGCTAGGTTATTCAAGTGAGAATCTTGGTTGAAAAGGTTAGTTTCTTGGATACGTTACTTCAGATGAGCGTATGATTATGGATCCATCGGAAGTAGATGCAGTTCTACATTGAGAGACTCTGAAGTTGGTTAAGGAGATTAGAAACTTTTGGGCTCAGTTGGTTGTTACTGCAGGTTATGGAAGACCTTGCTAAGTTCGTAGTTCTGTTATCTTAGTTGACTTGCAAAGGGTGAGTCGTTTGTTTTGGATGTTCGTTGAAAGGAAAGTTTCAGAGGGCTGAAGTAGAAGTTGCCTACGGCTCCAGTTTTGATTCTGTGTGATCCTAATGAACCGTTTGTGAGGTATTGGGATGCGTCCTTGATGAGTTTCGTCCGTGTGTTAATGCAAGAGGGTAAAGTCGTGGTTTATGCTTTACGCCAATTGAGGATTCATAAAAGGATCTATACTATTCAGGATTTGGGATTGGTTGCGGTTGAAATGTGTTGGAATATTTGGAGGTATCATCTTTATGGTTCTAGGTTCGAAGTGTTTAAGTAATCACAAGAATGTTGAGTGCCTATTTGGTCTGAAGGAATAGAGTATGAGACAACGAGAACGGTTAGAATTCGTGACGAGTTATGACTTTGGCTCGAATTATCCTATTGGTGAAGTTAATGTCGTGCCTGATGAGTTAAGTCGAAAGTTTTTACATATGTCTGCTTCGATGGTTAAAGAGTGGGAACTTTTGGAAGAATTTAGAGATTTGAGTTGGTGTGTGAATGGACATCTGTTAGTGTGAGGTTGGGTATATTAAAAGTGAACAGTGCTTTTGGTGAATATGAGAAAGAGTTAGACTTTGGACGTGGGATTGATAGTTTTGATGGTTACGAGTAATCAGAGTGCACAGCGGAAGCGTGATGCTGCACATTTCATATTTGCGTGTGTGACTTGTAAGAGTTCGTAGGTTGAACGTTGGAAACATGTAGGAATGATGAGACCATTGGACGTTCCGGAATGGAAGTGATAGGTGGAAGGTTTAAACATTATGCATGGGCTACTATGTAGATGGATGTTTTGGTTGTTTGTTCGATTGGTGAATCGTAGCAGTGTTGTAATAAGGATGTGTGACAAGGATGTTTGGTATTCTGGTTTTGTTGATGTTGTTGAGACGTTGTTGTGTCGTGGGACTTTATGTTCTTGTTTGTGTTGTTGCCTCGTTTCCATGGTGATGGTTCGAGTGCGAGTGGCTAATTCCTTGTGGTGAATTAGAGGAGTGTTACCTATGGTAATGGTAACGATCTCGTTGTGTTTCGGTTCCTGAGTGAACCTGTGTGTTCGTAACTTGTGTATTCTTTGAGTTGTGAGTTGGTGGTCAAGTGCATTGTATGGGCATTACATTTGGTCATTGTGGTTGTTGCCGTTGTCGTGTCGTTGTTGTAGTCGTTGTTAGCGAGGTGGTTTGTCAGTTTGTGTTACTCGTGGTGTGCCTAGTGTTGGCATGTTAGCTTGTTGGTCGGATGCGAGAGTCGTATCCGGAGTTGTTCGTATCGGTTAGATTTTCGAGGACGAAAATGTCTAAGTGGGGGAGAGTTGTAATGCCCCAGTTTTGTCAGTTTTATTTAATCGAGTCGATTTGATTATTTTATTATTATATTATTTTGTTTTGGACTTTTATTTGACGATATATTATTTTTCATCGATGTTTATGTTTTGTCGCATTTTGAGAGCGTTTGGGAGATATTTGAGCTGAGGGGTATTTTGGTCTTTTTGGGGGTGGATATTTTTATAAATAGAAAGAAAAGAGAGAAAAAAAATAGTAAGAGAAGAGAAAAAGAGAAATAAGAAGAAAGAAAGGGAGAAGAGGAAAAAAGAAGGAAAATCAGGAAATCATCCGTTTAAAGCGCGAATAATCGGGTAAGGGTGAGAAGTTTCAATTATATCTTGCTTGTGTATGTATATGTGTATGTTTTCTTGGATTGTTTTGGATATTCTCTTATAGTTTTCATTTTAGGTCGAAATGAGAAAAATGGTTAGAAATCGATGTTTTCACGGACGAAAGTCGGAATAAATCGCGTAGTAGAGTCGTGTGATGTTGGGTCGTGTTTTAGCGTGATCGTTTGATTGAATCGAGTTGAATTTGTAACTTTTGAGTTTTTGATATATATTGATGTTTTGTGCAAATTGATGTTGTGATCGAGTAAACGTGTTTGGATATGTCTGGTAACATTGGTATAGGTTGATACTTAATCGGGTAAGGATAGAAATTAATCGGGAATGGTTATTTGTGTGTTTTCGAGTGGTTTTGAGCGAGTTTGGAGTGGGGTAAATTGATAAAACTATGTTTCAAAATATTTCAACCGTGGAAAATGTGTTGGATGACTTTTTAATGATGAAAATATTGTAGTACGTTGAATTTTGAGATCGCAGCTTTTTACGAAATCGAAAACGGATGTTCGGAAGTCTAAAAATGGTGTTTTCAAGGCTGAGGTTCAGCAGGTAGCGCGCTCAGCGCGCAGGTCTGGGCGAAAATGAAAAATTCCAAAACTTCAAAAATTCATAATTTTTGATCCGTAAGACCGTTTTGGTCCCCGTTCGAAGCGTTGGAAAGCTAATGAAATATTCTTTCTATTAAAAATGGTTTGGAGGGTAAAAGATGATTTAATTGATTCGTGTTTTTGAAAAATAGTCGGGTTGTCAGGTTTTTATCGCGTTAAATGCGTGAGATTGATGTGTTATCATGCTACATGCTTTTGTTATGTAACATGTAGCTTGTGTGCGGTTATATGATGTGAATATACATGATGAAATGTTGTGATGATGGTTTGTGGCCTTATGGCACATATGTGCATTGTTTTGGATTAGACTTCGATGCGTGATTAATGATGTTGTTATGGTGTGTTGTGGGTAGCCTTTGTGGTGTGAATCCCTTGTGGAAGTAATTGTGATTGTATGATTGTTGTGGTTTGTGGTTTGTGATGAAATGCATTGTTTACGTGAAATTCAATGTATGTTGTGCGGTGGCCTTTATGGTTTGAAATGCATTGTTTGAATTGTTTTGCAGTGCATGAATGTGATGATGTTGAAGCATGTGACAAGTTGTTGTAATTGTTGTGGTTGTTGGTTTGTGGCCTAAGGGCAAGTAAATGCATTGTGATGGTGTTTGATTATATATGCATGATTATGGAATGTATATATGTGTGCATTTGAATGTCATGAGTCATTGTATGCCAAGCATCATGATATGCATTCTGGTAACGTCCTGAGTGACGGATTGATTCCAAAGGGAATCCGCTATGACATCGTGTGCCTTAAAAATAAGAGGTGTGAGCGATCGAATGGATTGTGTGCCTTAAAAATAAGAGGTGTGAGCGATCGGATGGATCGTGTGCCTTAAAAATAAGAGGTGTGAGCGATGATTATAGACGATCGTGTGCCTTATACAAAGAGGTGTGAGCGATCGGGTCGTGTGCCTTATACAAAGAGGTGTGAGCGATCCATAAATGTCGTGTGCCTTAAAAATAAGAGGTGTGAGCGATCGGATCGGATCGTGTGCCTTAAAAGTAAGAGGTGTGAGCGACGGGGAACATCGTATGCCCGACGGGGAGTTACATGAATGATCCTAAGTAACGAGCGATGGTTCCAGCAGAGTTCCTGAGTGGACTAGTGATGAGAAATGTTGGAAGTCGGTACCCGCATGACATTTGCATAGAGTCGTTGTGTCGGTCTCTGTGCATTTGCATAAATCATGATTTGATTGATTATGTGTGGAAATTGTGCATTGATTGGTGATGTGTTGAGATTGTGATAGCATTGGTAATTTGATGTGCATACGTGATAAATGCATTGGTTGTGGGCAATATGTTTATATGTAGATATATGCTATATTTTGTGGTGACGTGGTGGTGTGGTTCCATATGTCATAATTGTGGTTGGATTATGTGTGATATGTTTTGTATTTGTGGCATGCTATATGTGTTAGTATGTGATGGTATGGGTGAGATGATTTATACATGTGAATTGTTATGTATTTGCATATTATTATGCAATCTTGATTTAGTTGTTATTTCTCACCCTTCTGTTGTTTTATAATGCTCTATGAGGCATTGCAGATTAAAGTTGCTGGAGGTCTTTTTGTGAAGATTAGCCCTCCGTTCTGTTGTCGGTCTTGGTGTCTGCTCTGATACATAGCACGGGAATCGGGGAACGATTATATATATATATATATATATATATATATATATATATATATATATATATATATATATATATATGTATACATTTCTTGAATGTATTTTGTAGTACTTTTGTATATATAGTTGATGTTCTAAAATGATTTATTTTGTAAAACAAGTCGGTTATGGATCTTTTCGCTTTATTCCATAATTGACATTTCCCTTTAGATGGAAAAAGTTTCCCGTTAATGATTTTCTCTATTATGTGTTATGTATCAAATAATTGAGCAGGGATTGTGTTTTCTTACTTTAAAGTGTGGCATCCCTGTTTCCTGTCGAAAATAAATAAATTTTTAATTACTCTGATTTATATTTGTATTATTTATTCGCGAAGGGAATTGGGGTGTTACAAAGAGCTTGCTAAGCGCTCTCGTAGCATGCTTCCTGGGCTAGGAGCGCGCTAAGCGCACTCGTAGCATGCTTAAAAATCCAAAGCTTGCTTTCTTCATAACTTTTGAACCGTAATTCCGTTTTTCGCCCGGTTCGAAGTGTTGGAAAGCTTATTCAATGCTATATAAAACAATGGCAAAATCCCACTGCTTGAATACCTACAAAAATGAGATAAAATCAATTAAAATCAATGATATTTACACGAAACACAATATATACACTAAAATGTAAACTATACGCATTTATAAACAAAACAGGGTTTATTCGTATGATATTTAACAAAAAGCAACGATAAGTGCAACAAAAGATATATACAAAAATAGCTACAATTTGCACTTATCAACTCTCCCCAACTTACATAATTGTTTGTCCTCAAACAAAGCCAACATCAAAAGGAACAAAAGCGAAATCCAAAATACAAAAACAAATGCAATGGTTCAATCAGAAATGGTACACACAAAGTAAATACTTACCACTAAACTACGACGATAACATAGTCACGAAACAAATACAAAATACAAAAATCATGCCAAACATTCTAAAACAACCCAAATTCAAACGTGAATCACACCTAGCAAAAACAATCATCGGTAGATGAAAAACACAAAATGAGGTACTTTACACTCACACAACACTCATGAAAACAAAAGACTAAATTATGCATTCATCAAAAAATTCACATTGAACATACAAAGGCAAGAATCACAAGGACTTTCAAGGTTGTAACGTGGTCGGGTAAACAAACAAGGGCAATTTCTAAAGGTAATTGAAACAAAAACTTGCCTAAACCTAAGGGAGTGATCAACTCACAAAGATCCAAACACAAAATTTCAATCAAACTTCATACAAAATCCCAAGTGTTACACAAAACACAATACTTATTTAGCACAATTATTAAAACTCTTTTTGTTTCCTTTCACAAGGATTTTCTTTTTCTTTCTTTTTTTTCTTTTCTTTTCTTTTTCATATTTTTCTCTTTTTTCTTTTCTTTTTCAACCTCATAGAAACCCACCAATGAGTAAACAATCATTCTCTCCCCAACTTGAATTCAACTACATCATCATGTGAATACTCCCTACTTTCTAAGGCAAGGTAAAAATTCATACAACAACACAAAGTTGAGGGTTCAAGAAAAAATAATCAATCAAAATCCATACAAAAAGTAAATTTGACACTCATATACAAGCATCAAACTCAAACAAAATGGATAATGACCAAAGGCTCAAAGGGGTTACAAATGATCACACACTCACAAGATGAATTGATTATTTAGCTAAGGTAGTTGTGCTCAAAATGAAACAAAATGCCTTGATCATTTTCATGCTTTCATACAATCAACACAAACAAAAGATTCTACATAATAAAATCTAGTTAGAACAAGAATGTTGGAACTCCGTGCATATATATACAATAGAAGGCTACCTCGCAAAAAGGTTGGAAACTAAAGTGATTCACAACAAGAACAAGTATACAAAAGAATGAATGACATGAAAGTTTGTAAAAAGCCTAAGTATGATGAATATGCTAAAGTCAAGAAAGCGATAAACACATACCTTGGACGCGAACCAAACTTTAAACACTATCATTACCACGCATTCGCAAGTTAAAACGATAAAAAATGGACAAACACCGAATGCGACTTCAAGCTATCGAACCAAAATTTGAGTCCAAACAACAACAAAAGAATTAGTTATACTACGGTTATGTACTATCTAAAGCCTAGGAGAAAGTGGGAAAAAGGAAGGCAAGTGAAACAAAAAGAATTCACTGGCTCAACACAGCAGGGCGCGCTAAGCGCGCTACACCAGAACCAGAAAAACTAGTACAACAACAAGGTTCTGGTGTAGGCCTCCACTTAACACCTACACAATCTCATATAAAAAAATTGGTCCAGATAGACCGGGTGAAAATGAATTAAACAAGTTGTAAAGTGAAGATTTGAGAATTTTACGAACAATCCGAGTACAACTTGTTTAATGAATGTTCACCACACTACCTACGCTATAATGAAAAAGTAACAACGGAATAAAAATGATAAAACATGCTTGTTTTACGTCGTAAGTTCGACGCCTATTATTTACAAACCAACACATTGCTTCGGAAGAGCCAAATGCTTTCACTCCCGCCTTTGCTCTCATCTCTTCGAGCTCTAACCGGAACTACACATCTAACCACACTTTTGGCAAACGTGAAGAGAAACAAATATATACACTATATTCACAATTATGCAAAACATGTAAAATTCACAAATATGGTAAACATATACAAGTATCAATATAAACAAGTGAAAACAGACAATATATACGATATCTACACAACTAAAAAACAAAGAAACTATCGCAATACGATTCAATAAAAACACCAATCCCCGGCAACGACACCATTTTGTTGGAAGCGGTATAGGGCAAGCAACAAAAGTTTTGGAAGTATTTTTCCGGGAATTATCGTGTCCACAAAGATCGGTGCTATTGAACTGTCGTTCGTAAATTTAAATGTTAATGAGTTTGGATTTAGAATTGGTTGAAACATAAAAACAGAAAAGTAAATATTAACACAAGAAAATTCATTCGTCAGAGAGAAAAGACTTATCAAGCATGTATATATTCCACTCGTCACAAACTTAAACTTACCGACCAGTTACACTCAACCTACAATACTCCTCAATATCATCCAGCATCGCTCTCAAAAGTGTTCATCTCTGACACACCGAGCTGAGAGAAAACAACCGTATTACTCTTTTCGTCACTCTCACGCACGAAGCCTCGAAATACGGAAGACATTAAGCTTCGACACCCAAATAGATTGTTAGCTCTAAATCTATCTCTAGCATCCAGAAACTAACAGATAATCATCCCTAATCAAGATTTGCGATGTTTATCTCTAACACAACCCAAACCCCGGGCATAAAGCAAAAATCAAAGACAATCATCGATAAAGATTTGTAAAGCAAATTAAATATAACACCATGATCAACAAATATACATAAGATCAAAGTAAAAACATATACAAACCCAATAAAGAAGAAATTACAAAGAGAATAGAGAAGAGGAACCAAACATTTCTTGGTTTGTCAACACCAATCGACGAGAGATTCGACTCCGGATCATCCAAATGAAAGCTTCCATGATGTTTTCTAAGCTAATCTACTAAAGAAATGAAGTCTGATGGAGTTGGGAGAAAAAACCCCAAAACCATCCCTAAAAAATGTGTTTTTTACCCATATTTATTGCTGTCATCATCGCAGACCGCGCTATGGGCGCTAAACGCGCCCTAAAAATTGTTAAACCGCCTTAAAACCATGCTAAGCGCGCTCAAATCGCACTAAGCGCGCTACATGCTGAAATTTGCTCCTTCCTGGGGCTAGGAGCGCGCTAAGCGCGCTCGTAGCATGCTTGAAAATCCAAAGCTTGCTTTCTTCATAACTTTTGAACCGTAATTCCGTTTTTTGCCCGGTTCGAAGCGTTGGAAAGCTTATTCAATGCTCTATACAACAATGGCAAAATATCACTGCTTCAATACCTACAAAAATGAGATAAAATCAATTAAACTCAATGATATTTACACGAAACGCAATATATACACTAAAATGTAAACTATACGCATTTATAAACAAAACAGGGTTTATTCGTATGATATTTAACAAAAAGCAACGATAAGTGCAACTAAACATATATACAAAAATAACTACAATTTGCACTTATCACTGATCAAACATTGTCTGTAATTGGATGACTATAAAGACAGTTGATGGGTTCTTCATAAAGCATGCTGTGGGAGATGAGTGGCCTAGATGAAATTTGCCCATCCTGAATAACAGGATAAATGTCTAAGGGCCCAATATTAAACTGAACAAGGATGACACGGTATATGCCTTGTGTTCAATATAGACATAAGGGCAAAAGGATAATTGTACACACAAGCACTATCACAAAAGGTTTTCTCAGATCACATGACATTTTGTGACTTGGGTAGCAGTGATGTGTTGCTAGATACCGCTCACTGTTTATTATGTTAAATGCATGATTTAATATAATTACCAACATCGCGAAATCCTATAGGGTCACACACATAAGGACAGTTTGATAAGAGGTAGAGTAAATAAGGAACACCGTCAGGTACGGTGTACTTAAGTAAATATGTAACACCGTAAGGTACGGTGCACTTAAGTGGAATACGGATTGTGGTAAGGTACCGCGTGCTTAAGTGATATACAGTACATCATAAGATATGGTGTGCATGCACTTAAGTGGG
Source organism: Lathyrus tuberosus (assembly GCA_022829125.1). NCBI lineage: Eukaryota > Viridiplantae > Streptophyta > Magnoliopsida > Fabales > Fabaceae > Lathyrus > Lathyrus tuberosus. Next base: position 5,191,873 of record JALAZF010000084.1, read on the forward strand.
CTTTTTAGCTTGCAGGCCACACAAGTGGTTCTATAAATATAACCCTTGTGCAGAAGCATAAACACTTGATGAAAATTCAGTTATGACTTGTGAAACCCTAGCCATATTTTCCTTTTCTCTATCTCTCACTCAAGGCCTTCAATCGTAGCAGCTAGCACTGAGACCGAAGAAAGTTGTTCGTGTGGACTGAGTAGAGGCACTGTTCATCGTACATCGCTCATGATCATTCCTTCAATTCAGAATCAAAGGTTTCATTGCCACAAGAGGTAACCATTCTATCACTGATCATGATCTTTCGTAAGGATCGCTAAAGGGAAATTTTAATTTCCGCTGCATTTTGAATCACGATTTCCCTTCATTGACTTGATGATTGTGGTGTTCCAGATGTGGTTTGAGGATATGGATCACTTATATATGATATATTTGAGGTATTAGGATGGTTGGTTTTTATGGAATTGCTTTCTATTTGAAAATTCGCATCTTACTTGCCGAAGAAGGAAAATTTGGTTTTGAAGAGTGATTTGGAGGAAAACATGATTTCTAATGTTTTGGAGTGGTTTGATCAGTCATACATGACCTCTATTTATAGTAGAGGAAGTTTGTCTTACAAGGAATAGTGAATGGAGGCTGGACCACTCCATTATCCATTGGAATTTGTCATGTAGCCAAAGTATCCTCTAGCCATTGATTTGAGTCAATCTTGCAGACCTATGGTCTTATGATGCTTGGATTCATCTTGAATAATTTGTGATGTTATAGACTGATACATGCCAGCTTTATGCATCCATTCAATGCTTCATGACAAATTTGAAGTTTTTGGAAATGAACTTTGACTGCCACATGCCTAAGTGATAGGATTTTTGATTTGGTGGCCTTGTGATCAGATCCTTCATCATTCATGTTGATTTTGGACAGAAATACAATGATGCAAGTGTCCAAAATTGGCTCAAGAAATCGTGGGAACCAAGTCATGTACCAATGCTGTTGTGTAGGCAGGGTGAAAAATGCCATTTTTGGAGGCTTATAACTTCTTGCTCAAGTTGAATCATGGGAGGCTCTTGTACTTTTTAGAAAGCCCCTATAACATACTTCAACTTTGATGTTTAACTTTGGTCTTGAATCATCTTGGATCATAATGAAAAATGGCCTCAAAGTTGGTGAAAATACAAAACAGATTATGTCCAAAATTTCACTAAGTGTTGAAAAAGTGTCCATTTTCCATTTTTTGTGATTTTGATCAATCCATAACTCAAAATTCATGAGGATTTGGAATTTGTTTTAGTTGAAAATCTTGAAGTATGTAATGAGAGATTTCATTTGAGCTTTGGATGGAAGAAAAAGGTTGTTTGGATCACAAGTTATGGTCTTGCAAAGTTGGGTAAAAACCACTTTTTTTCATGACTTAGTGAAATTTCAAGTTTCTTAAGATTGTCCCTTTTGCAAGTCACCCCACTTTTCTTGATTTTTCTTGATGGATGATGATACAAATCATAAGTTAACATTGTTTTTGACTTAAGGGAGCCATGTTTGTCAAGAAATCTCAAAAGTCAAACTTGGTTTTTGGGCACAATTGACTTTTTGTCAGATGAATTTCAAACTTTGTGATTCTCTATGAAATCAAGTCATTGATCTAATTCAAACCTAATGGATTGATTCCATAGGTGTTTTAGAGTGTCTTGAATCATTTCCTAAGGTTTGAGATCATGTCTTGGTCAAAAGTCAAAGATATGGTTGACTTTTTCTCAGAAACCCTAGTTGGTGGTTCAGATGAATTTGCATCTTTATATTGCTCATGAACCAAGTTCTTTGTGTTCATTTGAACTTGTAAGAGGATCAATATAAGGTATCTGAGGTCTTCAAATCATTCCTTGAGGTCTTGGTTCATGTCTTGCTCCAAAAGTCAACTCAGGGGTGAATTAGATCAAGAAACCCTAATTCCTGATTTTTTATGAATACATCCCCTGAAGTTATTTTGAAATTATGATTGGATCCATGAGGTCCCTTTGAAATTCTTAGGTCATGTTTTGAAGTATTGGCTCATGCCTAGATGAAAATTTCCCTCTGGAGGCCTTGGTCGACCAAAACCCTAATTTGGTGACACTGATGATCTTGAGGCTTGATCAACTTGAGATGTTGCATTTTCATGCTTGATTATTGATGTGGGAAACCTCTTGATACTTCATGGATGTTTGAGAGGCTTGACAAGTTGAGTATCATCTCCATTCTTGATTGATCCTTTGTCTGAGTACTCTGAGAGGGCTCAAAACCCTAATCCTTGATTAGAGTGAATGCTCTACAATCTTTGAGAGGATTGATGAGGTATGAAGGTACATCCCTATTATGGTGATATTTGCACAATGATGGGAAATCTTGTGGTCAAAATTTAGGGTATAACAACACTCTAATTATTTCCTTAGCTCATCAATACCCCACAACTCACCATACAAATACACCACGCTTCATAATATTTCATCAAAATTCACCAAAAATTACGAATAATTATAATAAATCAATTAAATAAACATTATAATTATTTTGGGGTGTTACAACTCTCCTCCACTTAAAGAATTTTCGGCGGTTCTCCTATCCTCTGCATAATATGATACAGACCAACAAAACGCGGAGTGAGCTTTCTAGACTTCAAAGCTCGACCCATATCAGTTACCGGCGTAACTCTCAAAAACATATGATCTCCCTCTTGAAATTCAAGTGTTTTCCTCCTCTTGTCATGATAGCTCTTCTAACGACTCTGCGAAGCTCTCACCCTCTCTTGGATCATCTTAATCTTCTCGGTCATCTCCTGCACAATCTCAGGTCTGAGTACAACACTCTCGCTTGACTCATAATAACATAATGGAGTCCTACACCTCCTACCATACAACGCCTCATACGGTGTGTAGCGCGATTTTTGTGGTTTCGAAGCACTATCGCTTGGGTACTACAGTTCGATTCATTTTTTATCCTATTAAAGCTGATGAAGGAAGGGAAATATATGTCTCCAATTAACCCTGCTTGCAAACTGAGGTTAAACAGTCAAAACTGTTGATTTACAGATGCTATCTGTAACACCCCAAAATTTGCCTTCTTGTTTTTAACTAACTGGCTTATGTTTCTTTGCATTTTCTTGCATTGGCATTTGTGCATAGCATGGTTCTTAGCATGGGATCAAGGTACTTGGTCCATTTTCTCAAGTCTCAAGCTTCAAGGTAGCTCATGGGGTTCATCATATCTTCATAAGATCAAGATTGGCAAAAGATTTCAAGTGAATCTTTCTCTCCTAATCAGAGGGACCAATTAGGGTTTTTGGGATCAAAAGGACTTCTTGGAGAGCTTTGTGTGTTCAAGCATGATGCTATGAGGTCTATATGCTCACATGTATCCATAAGATGAGGGTTTGGTTGATAATTCATAGTGAAGGATGTTCAGTGGATTAGTTGTTTGTGAACCAAGAAAAGTCAACTGTAAAGGAGAAAGTCAACTGTGGAATTTTGAGGTTATTTTCATGGTTTTCAAGGTCTCACATCCTCATATGGTCTTCAAGGGTCAATTTTCATATCATTCATCAAGAATCAAGAGTTTGTGCAAAAGTTACTAAATTTGGAAAATGACCTATAATGAGAACTTTCCATTTTTGGCAGTTTTTTCACCACATTCAACTTGACTTTTCATCAGTAAGGAAGCTCCAAATGAATTTTCCTCCAACATGAAAGTTGAAGATCTTTCTCTCCCATTTCCAAAAAGTACTAGATGGCTTCCATACCATTTGTAGAACTCAAGTTATGGTCAAAAGATGGCAAGGTGTTTTTAAGGGTTCTCACATGTATCACTTTTTCCACCTTTGGCATTTTGGTTCAAAATAAGTTGTAAGGGCTTCTAATGACTCAAGTCAGATTATCACACTCAAGTACACTTCATTTGGCACAAGTTTGGCTTTTGAATCAAGTTATTTCATGCCATATTTCTCATTATTTTCACATTATGCAAAATTGCAAATGGATTCAAATCTTATGAACCAAGTCATTGCAAGGCCCAAATTCAATTCAAAGGTGATCAATAAGTAAATTGGAGGTGAATCATGCTGATTACAAGGACTTAGCACGTGTGGTTTAGTGGATACAACTCAAAATTCATTTTTGCAAATTCATCCAAATCTCATTAACCAAGGTTCTAATCACTTGCTAATCCTAATCAGTGGAATAATCAAGAGTATATAAGCTTACTCATACCCTCACAACTAGGTCAGAGACTCTCATTTGCTCAGTTTTGATTTTTTACTCTCACACTTCCTCTCTTCGAAACTCACCCTCCTTGGAGTTTCTTTGAGATTTCTCTTCACATTCTTGATCAGTGAAGAGAATAGAGCAAGAATCAATCACTGGTTGGAGCTCATACTGAGGTTTTCACCAAGTTCCATTCAAGAGGATTCAAGTTCAAACTTCAAGATCCAGCACGATTTCAAGCTCTAGTTGCATTTATTTTGCAACTAGAGATTCAAAGGGGTAGATCTGCAGTTTTTGGAGGGACTTCTTGGAGGATTTCAAGCTCTTCAAGGTTCAGGTTGGTGAATTTTTCATGCTCTTAGAACTTGGATTTTAGATGTGCATAATGATCTGTGATGTGTGCTGAGCATGATGATCTATTTTGTTTTGATTTTGGACGTGTATCATGGATGTATTTGGTGATTTAAGTTTTGGATCCAAACTTTATTTTGTTCAATTTGCATTGTATGTGGATTGTTTGATAAAATGAGCATGATATTTGTGATCCTCATGATTTTCTGGTCAAAGTGGTATACTCGTTTGTCATTTCTGGAAGAGTTTTGGTTGCAGCTCACCGGAGAGGGTGACCGGAGCCCTAGCTCCGGCGACTGGTTATTATTTCCGGCCAGTGGAGGTTTTTGTGAGGAAGACGCAATCACCACCGTCCGTCACTTTGATCAAGTGGTTCTCATGTTGCCACGTTTTTATTTTTTTTGATATTATTTAATGATTACATACGTGTTTTTCCATGCGTGTTAACACATGCCTTTGATCCTAGCCACACATCTTAATTACTTTTTAAATGTTTGATTTAATCTGGTGCGTTGTTTTGATCATGTGGATATTATTTTGACAACACATTAAAATGGACATGTGCTGCTCACGTGGTTTTCTGTGGTGTGCTAAATGATTGTGTGCGCGTGTATTTACTTGATTATGGTGTGCTTGGTGATCTGAACCGTTGATCATGATTGCTTATGGATATGTTGACTTGTTGTGAAGCGTAGGATCAATCTTGTGGCTGATATGGGTCAAGATGTTTGACTGGGTTCATTGTTCTTTTTTTGGCTGCGCTGATTTTTGTTGTGGATTGGGCTTATTACTTGCACCCCCCCCCTCTTTTGGGCCTTTATTCTTTCAACGTGTTTTCTTGCTGTATGCACCCCCCTTGGTTATTTCTTTATTTTTATTGTTATTATTTGTTGCATTTTCATTTTAATTTTTAAAATCATTTTTATGCATTCAAAAATCCTGAAAAAAATCATGAAGCTTGTTTTTAGTTTTATAAAATTTTTCCAAATTTTATTTTCCTATTTTATTTTATTTTATGCCCCTGATTTAATTAATTGCTTAATTTCTTTGTGGTATGTCTCATTTGTGCACACTTCTACTTGTAGAATTTATTTCTCATCATCTATACATGATCTGCATCTCATTATTTTTGCATTTGTTAGATGACATATTGAAGTGCATTAAAACATTTTTGTTTCATTTTTAAAACTTTTTCATATTGCATTTTAGTCCCTCTCTTTTGCATATTGAATCATGTTTCCTATGTGATCTTTGCCTAATTATTTCGGGTGCTTAACTTGTGAATTTTTGTGAGATCTTTTGGCATGTTATTAGTATCTGACTTGGCTCATTTGTGTTCTGATTTCACAATTTTTGAATGTCATTTGATGCATGTTTGATTATTTATGCTTAAGTGAATTATGCATGATTATATCTTGACACCTCTTTGCACAAGTTGACTTGCCATGTCCATTTGCTTGAGTTTCTTGCTGGTTCTTTATATATGCTTTTGATATGATGTCTACCCCTGGTTGAGGTTCTTTGAAACTTAATTTTGCACTTTGTGGATCTTGTTTGGTGTTGCCTAAGTGTTGGAACTTTGAGTTTACTTTTGTGGACTTTCTTTAGTGCATATTGTTCCATTTTTGATCTTCTCTTGCATATGTGGATTGTTGATGATAATATGATCTTGGTTCTGACCTTCCTTCATCTTCATCTTGCTTCTCTCATTTCATTTTGATATGAAATCCATGTGTGCTTAATTGTGCATTTCATTCAAGTATGCTTGCATCTTTTCATGTTTATCTTTGCATGCTTACTTGAGTGGTTTTGCATTGGTCTTTGAGACTTGTTTATTGATATAAGTTGGAAATTTATGATATGATGTGCTTGCTGCCATTTATTGTATCTCATCTTTTCCTTCTCATTCTTCTTCTTCTCTTTCACTCTCTTCCTCCCATGGATCTCAAGACTTGTTTAAGTCTTGGATTCTTTTCCCCTTAGAGCTACCTAGTCCAACTTAATTTTTGATTAAGCTTGGAGTAGGATTAGCATTAGGCTTTAGGTAGTTGTTCCTCCTAAACCTCACTAACCATAGGTCATCCATGCATGATAACATTAGGACTCTTAGTTTCCCTTTAGAGTTTCCTTTGGGTCGTCTCTCATCTCATCTCAAAACTTCTTGAAAACACTTAATAAAATATAACGTATATTGCGCTCGAGCCTTAAGTGTAGGAAATGAAGAACGAGGGGTCTCCTCTCCTCTTCTAGGGTGTTTAGCATACGTCCCATTTGGGGGCGACCATGCGACTCACTCGTTCCTGCATGGTAGACTTTGGTTCAATGTAAGTTACGAACTAACTTAAAACACTTATGTCTAAAAAACACCAAACAAATTCAAATCTTTTTATCCTTCGGGATTGTTGGGTTTCAAATTTCTTTTTTTCAGAAAAGAGCTCGTCGCTCACGTAAAAAACACTTACCCATCCGTGGTCGTACCCACGAACTACATTAGCTCTGATTCCCCTCTCTCGTCCGATTGAGGATATGTAGGCACAAGACAGCGATTGTCTTGGCGAGCAACCTTCCCCCACAGTTCCCGTCCGAACTACGTTGACTCTGACTTTCCCATTGCACTGAGGGAGTACGTAGGCCTAGGACAACGATACCGTCCTATCGAGTCACTTCTTCTTTTTCTTTTCTTCTTCGTTTCTCCGTTCTTTCCGTTCTCGTTTCTCCTCCGGTCTAGTAGCAGTGGAGATCCAGACGACGACACCCTTTGATGCAGATGACAAGTGTGGATCCCATCGAGTACGATGGACGTGTTGGGTGCTGACACCTTCCCTTCGCGTTACCGACTCCCGTACCCGTTTCTCTTGGTCATGAGACCATGTTCTTTCCCTTCTTTCAGGTTTATGCAGTGTTTCCTTTCCCTCTCTTGGGATAAATACACATTGCTGGCGACTCTGTGTCTTTTGCGCCACTCTCGCGTTTGTACCGTTGGATGCGAATCTTTCGGGAGCGACAACTGGCGACTCTGCTGGGGAAAACTAGTTGACCTCTTGCTGGTCCATCCCCTTTAGCGAGTCAATCCTAGCGCTTGTCTGTTTTATTTCATTGGGTGTTTATTATGGTGCTTTATTTTGCTGTATATTACTGTATTGTTGCTTACTGTATTTTTGCTTTACTGCTTTACTATTTTTACAGCTTTTATTGCATTGCATTTCATTTTATTACTGTCATACTGGATATTGCTGTGTTGTTCGGCTGCTGGATTTTCTGTTTGTAGGGTGGGCTGGATTCATGAGAGAAAAGCCCAATACCCAGGCTTGAGCATACACCTATGATTAGCGTGGAAAGTAGTGTGACTTGTTTGGCATTTGGCCAGACGAAGTATACATGAAAACTCCACATCCAGACGAGGTTTTCTTTGGTAATATTTTATCCTGTTCATTTGGGTCAGATGATGGAATATAACCTGGAAAACTGTCGACTCTGGCGACCGTTTCCCGAGAACTCAGTAATGGCACTCCTCCCGAGACGTGAGAATGGCAGACCACGCTCTGTGGCAAACCCATTACGCTTTTCAATCCGAGGATCCAATGCTGGGAACTTGCTATAAGGTTTCCTTTTGGAAAGGAATCAGTGGAAGCACTCCTCGATTGGCGATAGTACTGTACCCTGAAGGATGAATGTACTATTACTTCTCGACCTCGGTGCCGAAACTGAGGACTTGCCATAGAATGTTTTCTTTTGAGGGGAATCAGTTGAGGCCTCCTCGATTGATGATGATGCCAAACCAGAAATGGTGAACGTATCATCATTTCTCGACCTGAGAGCCCGGGATATTGAGGATCCTCGCCTTTCTAGAACCCACATGTGAGAGGGGATGGGTGTTTGCAGGTCTGCAGGTAACCGAGACCTTCAACCTACCTGGTTTCTGGGTTTCTCATCAGTGTACTATTATTATCCTGATATTCTGGCAGTTTGATTGGGTTGTTATTCTGGATTTCTGGGTTTCTGGTATTCAGGGTCTTATTCAGTCAGCAGAACAGCAGCAGTTTGAGCATCATGGATACCTTGATCCCATGTTTGCATTTTGCATCATCATTTTGCATTCTAACATGTTTGTTCATTTGTAGGGTTGCATCCTAACTTTGATTCCGGTTGTCCGAAGACTGTCCATGATGAGTATTAGCACTGGAGAGAGAAAGAATATCATCCTGTACAAGTTCCCAGAGCTTCATCTAGATGTTGTGCGCAAGATCTCGGCTATGGCAAAACCTGGGGTATTGGCAGATTTCAGAGGAGAATATGGGAGGATTCTGAGTTTTGCCCAGAATGTTACCAACTATGAGTTCAGGGCCCTGCACACTCTGGCACAGTTCTATGACCCTCAACTTCGGTGTTTTCTGTTTGCTGATTATCTTTTAGCTCCAACGTTGGAAGAGTATGCTCTTATTTTGGATGTTTCAGTCAAAGAAGGAGCTCCCTTCTATCCTTCTAAGGAATTTCCTGATCTGGAAAGGGTTGTTGCTACTTTACGTTTGGATAAGTCTTTATTGAAGAAAAATATTGCTAGTAAAGGGGGTTATCAAGGATTTCACTCAAAGTTTCTGATTGAACAGGCTGCTACTTGTGCTAAGGCTAAGTGTTGGTCGGTGTTCAATGCGATTCTGGCTATGTGTGTTTATGGAATGGCGTTATTCCCTAATGTGAAGGATTTTAGAGACGTGCATGCTGTCCGGATATTCCCCACGAAGAATCAGGTACCTACCTTGCTTGGGGATCTGTATTATTCAATGCACTATAAGAATGAGAAAAGGAGAGGTGGACCTCTTTACTGTTGTGCTCCAATTTTCTATAAGTGGTTTGCTGATCGTCTTCCCAAATCTGGGGCATTCGAGGACACTAAAGAAACTTTGGATTGGGCAAAGAGATTAATGGGATTAAGGGCTGACAACTTGATTTGGATCAATCGTGATTTGCTGGGCCAAGAGATCCTGATTAGTTGCGGAGGTTACCCAAACGTACCTTTAATAGGAAGGAAGGGGGGAATTAACTACAACCCCATTCTTGCTATTAGGAAATTTGGGTATGCTTTGAAAGAGCCACCAAAAGGCCAAGACATTCAAGAGTCTCTATTTGTGAGTGAGGAAGCCAATCCGGAGGTGTTGAAAGAAGCTGCAAATGTTTGGAGAGATCGCCATAAGAAAGGAAAGACTTCTTTTAGAAAGTGTAACAACAAAGCTTTCCCTGCGTACGAAGACTGGATTCAGAGGAGAGTAGAAAGTGTACTTCTACCATTCTGCAGGGAACCTCCATCTTACCCCTTGCTGATTGAACCTCCAACCACGATTGAGATAGAGAAGTATAACAAATTATGGGCTGAAAAAGAGAAACTTCGAGAGGAGAACGGTGAGTTACAAAAGGAAATCTACCAGTTGAAACATGAGCGAGGTGAGGCTGTTCATATTGCCAAGTTGAAGACAGAACTTCTCACTGAGAAAGAAAAGGAGCTGGTTGAAGAGATCGCAGCTAAGAAAAGGGTAGGGCAAGCTCTAAAAGGTGTTAGTAAGACTCTCAAATCCAAGAAGGATGACCTAGCCAAGGCTTGGTCGAAGATTCACAAGTTCAATGCTTCCCGAGATACTGCAATCACAACCAACAAGCAGAAGGAGGATAAGTATTTGGAGCAGATTGAGAGTCTGAAGTTGAAGCTCAGGAAGAAAGACGAGGAGATCTTGTCAGGGACGTTCCAAAGACACGCAGTCGAGGAACGACTCAATGAAGCCATAACAACCATGGAAGAGCTGAAAATACAAGCAGAGGTGAAGAGGTCTAAGTGGGAAAGCTCTAGCTCAGGCAGTGGTCCTCAAAGGGTGCAAGATCATTGAAGGGAACTCTACTTTGTAGTTTGTAGTTTGTTCTTTATTTGTATTTTGGGTCACCACCAGAATTGTTGGCTGGGACCTTTGCTTATTTTTGTTTCAGGCTATTTATGGTACATTGGGTTGTAATTTCTGACAGTGATTCTCTCTGATTTATATATGAGAAGCAGTTTCATCCTATCTTATCTTTAAAGTGGAATCAAGGGGTGGATTTCCCTGCGAATATACAAACATGTTTGCATTTTCATTTGCATAATCATAACCATTTTTGCATTGCAGGTTGTCTTGGTTTCTCTGGTTTTCTTACGCTCTCTCTTTTTTCAGTCAGGATTGATCAACCAACTCATCGGTATTCTAACAGGCTTAATCAAAGCAGAGTGATGGACAAAGTTCAGGCAGACATGGAAGCTATGCAAGCTCGCATCGATTAATTTATGGAGATGATGCAGGGTGTGGTGCAAAGTCAGAATGAATTCAGAACTCTGGTTCAGCCTTTGGTGTCGCAGGTTGATGAGAATGGTATCTTGCACGGTGGTTTTCTTAACCGTGTTATTCCTCAGGGCGGAGGTGGTGCTGGTATCAACATTCCTATCACTGGTGCTGGAGGACAGGGTGGTATTCCTTCAGTGGTTGGAGAGGGAAGTACAGTTCGAGCTATCCATAGCCCTCGTATTGATGACCAACAGGATGATGTTTTTTCAGTCAGAAGCTTAGACGCTGGTCTACCTGTGGTCAGTGATGAGAGAATCCGTTTAATTGAGGCTCAATTGAAAGGGGTTGTGAAACAGGATGATCTGGGAATAGATTTGGACGACCTAGGGTTGGTCCCTGATGTTGTCACTCCACACAAGATTCAGATTCCTACACTGGAGAAGTATAATGGTTCTACCTGTCCAAGGACTCACATAAAGGCCTATACCAGGAAGATGGCTGCTCATGCTAAGGATGAAAAGTTAATGATGCACTTTTTCCAAGACAGCCTGTCTGGCGCGTCTTTGGAATGGTACATGGGGATGGAAAGTAGAGATGTTCGTACCTGGAGAAAGCTAGCTGTAGCTTTTATCAAGCATTACCAGTACAACACGGACATGGTGCCCAACAGAACTCAGCTGTTGAGCATGTCTAAGAAAAGTGACGAGAGTTTCAAGGAATGCGCGCAAAGGTGGCGTGAATTGGTGGCTAGGGTGCAGCCACCAATGCTGGAAAAAGAAATGTTGGATATGTTTATGGACACACTGCCTAAGCACTATTATGAGAAGCTTTTGCCTTGTTCTCTAGGAAAATTTGTAGATGTGATTGCTATCGGACAGAAGATAGAGGTCGAAATTAAGGCTGGAAAAGTTTCTAGTGGTGACGGATCGTCCTCCGGACATGGCAAGAAGCCATTTGATGGTTATAAGAAGAAAGGAGAGGCCAACGCTGTATCATCTCACAGTGGAAAGGGGAAACAACGTCAGGACAATAATCAACAAGTAGCATCAGTAACTATCCCAGCAACGTTACCGCCACCACAGCAACATAGGAATAATACTAATCAGAATAGGTAGTAGGGTCAATATCAGAATAGACAAAGGAATGCAGAGAGGCATTTTGATCAACCCCCAATGTCGTAAGCACAGTTGTTGCAACATTTACTGCAGTTGCGTCTAGTTGAGCTCCGTACCCTAGCTCCACCAACCGGGGAACTCCCACGAGGCTACGATGCTAATTCACACTGTGATTTTCATTCTGGTGCTCCGGGGCACACCGTGGAAAAGTGTAGAGCGTTTCATCACAAGGTGCAAGACCTTGTTGACTCCAAAGCTATCAATTTCTTGAATGTTGGGCCCAATGTTATTCAAAACCCTATGCCTGATCATAATGGGCCGAAGGTGAATGCAATAATTGGGGAATGTGAAGCTCTAAATTTCATCATGGATGTTGAGGAGTTGAAGACTCCGTTGGCTATGGTTAAAAGCAGGTTATTGAAGGGTGGCGTCTATCCGGGTTGTGGTGAGAACTGCTCAGATTGTTTGACAAAAGTTAATGGTTGTGATTCGTTGAAGATAGGTATCCAGAGTATGATTGATGAGGGATGTTTACAGTTTGACAGAGTTAATCAGCAAGAAGAGGTTGTTAGTGAGAAGGTTGCCACTATCACCATTTCGTTCAAAAAAATTACTATTTCTGGTCCGGCAAGGCCACCTCCAGTTATTATCACGAGGGCTGGACCCATTCTGTATGAAAGCACTAAGGCTATTCCTTGGAATTACGGTTCAGAGGTGTTTGTCAATGGACAAAAGCAGGAATTAATGAATACTTCACCAGTGAGTTCCAGTTCAGAGGTTAAAGTTGAGACTGATGCTATAATGAGAAGTTAAAGAGTTCTTACTCTTGTTAATGATCAACCCAGTACCTCTAGGCAAGATAGGGGAAAGCAGGCAATAGATGGTTCTGTTCAGACTCCAGTGGTTATTGATTCTACAGTGAAGCCGGTGGATGATGCTTTTTTCTGAAAATGTTAAGAAATTTATGAGACTCATCCGGAAAAGTGATTACAAGATCGTGGACTAGTTACATCAGACCCCGTCCAAGATCTCTATTCTGTCTTTGCTATTGTGTTCTGAAGCTCACAGGAATGCTCTTCTGAAAGTCTTGAATGCAGCCTAGTTCCTCAAGAGATTTCTGTTAACCAGTTGGAAGGGGTTGTAGCACATGTGAACGCTGGCAATGGCTTAGGTTTCACAGATCTTGACTTGACTACCGCTTGCAGGAATCACAACAACGCCCTGTATATTTTGATTGAGTGTCGTGGTTCACTGATGTCACATGTTTTGGTTGATACCGGTTCATCGTTGAATGTATTGCCCAAGAAAGCATTAATGAAGTTGGATACCAGGGGACTTATTTGTACACCAAGTGACTTGGTGGTGGGAGCTTTTGATGGCTCGAAGAGATCTGTCTTTGGTGAGATTGTGCTTCCGATCAAGGTTGGACCGGAAATCTTTGATGCAACATTTTATATAATGGATATTCAGCCAGCATACAACTGTTTGTTGGGTCGTCCTTGGATCCATGGGGCAGGCGCTGTAACCTCCACTTTGCATCAAAAGCTAAAGTACATGGTTGATGATCACGTAGTGACAATGTGCGGAGAAGAAGACATAATGATTAGTCAGCTGTCAACCTTCAAATACGTGGAAGTGGATGGTGAAATCCATGAGACGTTGTGCCAGGGGTTTGAAAAGGTGAAGGTTTCTGAAGAGGTTGTCCAGTCTGAGATTGTAGAGCAGTCTGCAGTGGCAAATCAGCCTGAAGTTTCTATGTCTTCGTTTAAAGACACCAAAGCTGTGGTTGAAGCTGGTAGCTCACAGAGGTGGGGCCAGGTGGTCGAAGTCCAGGAGAAGAGGGATACTTATGGATTGGGATACAAGCCATCCAGGAAAGATGGGGATCCTCCCAAATTCTATGGCCCAGTCCGTTTCACTAGTGTCGGTGTTTTCTTCGACATGGTCAATGCCATTGAGGAAGAAGGAGACAGTGATTGTGACATGGATAGCTGGATTCGTCCTTGCGTCCCAGGAGAAAGTCTGTGCAACTGGTCTTCCGAGAGAGTCATTCAAGTGACAGGCTTCGAGTAATTGCTTTGTTTTCCTATTATGTTAATCCTGCGCTCTGCACAAGGCGTAGTGATTTTATTTGTAGGGCTTTAACTGTTGCATGTTTTGCTTTATCATCAATAAAGGACTTTTCACACTCAAATATTTTGATCTCTGTCTTTCTGTTTTTATTTTTATGCATTAAAAACTCACATCAAGATGGCAATGTGTTTCTTTGTTGCATACGTAATAAACATACCTCATCAATCATGCAGGTCTTTTTGTTCAGATGACACCGATCATGACTCAGCTATAGCTCGGTATAACTTTGACAATCCAATCTATCAGGCTGAAGAAGAGAGTGACGAAGATTGTGAACTGCCCGAAGAGTTGGCCAGATTGTTGAAGCAGAGGAGAGAGTTATCCTACCTCACCAGGAGGAAATTGAGATTGTGAATCTGGGAACCAAGGACGCAAGAAAGGAAGTAAGAGTAGGGGCTGCATTGGAAGACAGTGTCAAGGGAAAACTGATTGAAATGCTCCGTGAGTATGTGGACATCTTCGCCTGGTCTTACCAAGACATGCCTGGGCTCGATACTGATATTGTTGTACACCGGCTACCACTTAAAGAAGGTTGTGCTCCGGTCAAGCAGAAGTTGAGAAGAACTAAACCGGAGATGTTTGTCAAGATCAAGGAAGAGGTTCAGAAACAGCTAGATGCCGGTTTTCTTGCCGTGACAAATTATCCTCCATGGGTTGCTAACATCGTGCCTGTACCTAAGAAGGATGGGAAGGTTAGGATGTGTGTTGATTACAGGGATTTGAACAGAGCAAGCCCAAAGGATGATTTCCCGCTCCTTCACATTGACGTGTTAGTTGACAATACTGCTCAGTATTTTGTGTTTTCCTTCATGGATGGCTTCTCTGGGTATAACCAAATCAAGATGGCCCCAGAAGACATGGAGAAAACAACGTTCATAACACCGTGGGGAACTTTCTGCTACAAAGTGATGCCCTTTGGATTGAAAAATGCAGGGGCAACTTACCAGCGGGCGATGGTGACTCTCTTTCATGATATGATTCACAAAGAGATTGAAGTCTATGTTGATGACATGATTACGAAGTCACAGACGGAAGAAGAACATCTGGTGAATCTTCAGAAGTTATTTGAAAGGTTAAGGAAATTCAGACTGAGGTTGAATCCAAACAAATGCACCTTCGGGGTGAGATCAGGAAAATTGCTGGGGTTTATTGTTAGTGAAAAAGGTATTGAAGTTGATCCTGCAAAGGTAAAAGCCATACAAGAAATGCCTGTGCCGAAAACAGAAAAAGAGGTTCGTGGTTTCTTGGGGAGATTAAACTACATTGCTAGGTTCATCTCGCATCTCACAGCCACGTGTGAACCAATCTTCAAGTTGTTAAGAAAAGATCAAGCGGTCAGGTGGAATAAAAATTGTCAAAAGGCGTTTGAAAAGATTAAAGAATACTTGCAGGAACCTCCGGTCCTTATGCCACCAGTGTCAGGAAGATCTTTGATTATGTATCTCACGGTTCTTGAGAATTCAATGGGTTGTGTGCTCGGTTAACAAGACGAGTCAGGTAGAAAAGAGCACGCCATCTACTACCTGAGTAAGAAGTTTACTGATTGTGAGTCAAGGTACTCGATGCTGGAGAAAACATGTTGTGCACTCGCTTGGGCTGCTAAGCGTTTGAGGCAATATATGTTAAACCATACAACCCTCTTGATTTCGAAGATGGATCCGATTAAGTATGTGTTTGAGAAGCAAGCACTTTCTGGTAGAATAGCCCGTTGGCAGATGGTTCTGACAGAATACGATATTCAATATGTTTCCCAAAAGGCCATTAAGGAAAGTGTTTTGTCAGAATATCTTGCTGAACAACCAATTAAGGATTATCAACCGATGAAGTTTGAATTTCCTGACGAGCATATCATGTATCTGAAGATGAAGGATTGTGAAGAACCTTTGCCTGATGAAGGACCTGAGATTGGGTCTCAATGGAAGATGGTATTTGATGAAGCTGTTAATTCATATGGTAACAGAATCGGGGCAATCATTACGACTCCACAGGGTTCTCATATACCCTTTACTGCCCGGATAGCATTCATATGCACCAACAATGAGGCGGAGTATGAAGCATGCATCATGGGGTTAGAAGAAGCAATTGATTTGAGAATCAAGAACCTCGATGTTTATGGTGATTCTGCGTTGGTGGTTAATCAGATTACAGGTGAATGGGAGACTCGTCAAGTAAATCTTGTTCCATATAACAACTATGCCAGAAGGTTGTTACCTTTCTTTGACAGAGTGGACTTCCATCACATTCCCCGGATAGAGAATCAGATGGCTGATGCGTTGGCAACGTTGTCATCAATGTATAAAGTGATTCTTTGGAATGAAGCTCCTTCAATCAGAATCATGCGCTTGGACAGGCCTGCTTTTGTATTTGCAGTTGAAGGGGTATCAGATGGCAAGCCTTGGTATCATGACATCAAATTCTTCTTGAAGAGCCAGGAATACCCAGCTGGGGCATCTTCCAAGGATAAAAAGACATTTGAAGAGATTATCAGGAAACTTCTTTTTGAACAAAGACGATGTGTTGTACAAGAGAAACTTTGACATGGTCTTGCTACGTTATGTTGATGAACACGAGGCAGGCCTGTTAATGGAAGAGGTTCACGAAGGTTCCTTCGGTACTCATGCCAATGGGCATTCTATGGCAAGAAAATTATTGTGAGCGGGGTATTATTGGATGACTATGGAGTCTGATTGTTTTAAATACGCCCGGAAATGTCATAAATGCCAGATTTATGCTGACAAGGTGCACGTACCGCCTACTCCTCTGAATGTTTTGTCGTCACCTTGGCCTTTTGCCATGTGGGGCATTGACATGATTGGAAAGATCGAGCCGACTGCTTCGAATGGACATCGTTTTATCCTGGTGGCTATTGATTATTTCACGAAGTGGGTGGAAGCATCGTCGTATGCCAACGTCACCAGACAAGTGGTAGCCCGATTTATTAAGAAGGACATCATCTGCCGGTATGGAGTCCCGGAGAGAATCATTACTGATAATGATTCAAATTTAAACAATAAGATGATGAAGGAGCTATGCCAGAGCTTTAAGATCGAGCATCACAATTCTTCTCCCTATCGTCCGAAGATGAATGGGGCTGTTGAAGCGGCTAATAAGAACATAAAGAAGATTGTGCAGAAGATGGTAGTGACATACAAAGACTGGCATGAGATGTTTCCTTACGCTTTGCATGGATATCGTACTTTGGTACGCACATCAACTGGGGCAACTCATTTCTCACTGGTGTATGGTATGGAAGCAGTCCTGCCATTAGAAGTTGAGATTCCTTCTTTGAGAATTCTGACAGACGTGAAGCTTGATGAAGCTGAGTGGGTACGTTCTCGGCTGAATGAGCTGAACCTCATTGAAGAGAAGAGATTGAAAGCCATTGCGCATGGCCGGTTGTATCAGAGCAGGATGTAGAAAGCCTTTGATCAGAAAGTGCGTCCTCGGTGTTTTCAAGCTGGTGAATTAGTTCTGAAAAGGATCATTCCTCCTCAAACAGATCACAGGGGCAAGTGGACTCCAAATTACGAAGGGCCATATGTAGTAAGACAGGTTTTCTCCGGTGGAGTCTTATTACTTTCAACTATGGATGGCAAAGATTTTACGTCCCCTGTGAACGCGGATGTAGTCAAAAAATACTTTGCATAAAAGAGACCCGCTGAACATAAAAAGAAGGTTCAGGCAAAAATGGGGCATCCTGGCGAACCATAAAAAGAAAAGGTTCGGGAAAAAATTAGGGATAAAAAGAAAAAAAAGAAATAAACCCGCAAGGTTGAAAACCTTAAAAGGCAACTTTGGCAAAAATGGGTATCCCGGTGGATTGAAAATCCGAAAAGGGCGATCCAGGCAAAAGTTAGGGATTTAAAAGCAAAGACTATGATCTGCGTTCGATCTGTGATCGCTTTTCACATTTGTAAAATTCGAAGGAAAGGAATCAGTCCAGTCAGTCATCTTCAAAGGCCAAAGTATCTGTGGATAAACAAGTCATATGGGTTATAGCTGAGTCGAGTCATGTGGATGTCTGTTCCCCACATTGCCGACATTTGTATTTTCTTTTGCTTTTTGCGCAATTACCTCTTTTCAGGAATTTCTTCCAGATGTAAATGCCTATTTACAGGCCAATTCATTCAATAAAGTTTGCATTTCAATCAAAGAACTTTTGTTTTTGTTTTACCTGTTTTGTTTGTGAAAATGTCTGATATTTTTGATAAAAACATTACATGCTAAAATGTTGAGCTCTGTGAAACAAGTCGGAAAACAGTGGCAATTGCTTAGGTAACAGTCACTAGGATGATAATCAAAGTAATCATTTTTGCATGTAGACCTTTCTGTTGGTTTTGCAGGATGACAGGTGTATCTCTCCAGTAGAGCTCTCCCCAACTTTGAAGCTTAGTTTTCCTCAGCAGTTTGCTGCTCTCCCCAGTAGAGTGGCTCTCTCCAACTTTGAAGTCTGATCATCCTCAGCAGTTTATTACTCTTCCCCATCAGAGTATCAAGGATCGTCTTCCTCAACAGAGTATAGAGAGGTAATTCCCCCGAGCGGAGTCGTTGAGGATCGTCCTCCTTAGTGGAGTACAGAGGATTGTATACCCAGCCGAAATTGTGTTTGGATTACTATTCCCCAACAAGCGTTCAAAAGTTAATTGCTCTAAGGTGGATGTTGTTGTATCTCCAGCAGGAAGTTCGCGGACAAAGATGTCACATC
The DNA here is from genome assembly GCA_022829125.1 of Lathyrus tuberosus. NCBI lineage: Eukaryota > Viridiplantae > Streptophyta > Magnoliopsida > Fabales > Fabaceae > Lathyrus > Lathyrus tuberosus. The sequence goes on from JALAZF010000084.1 coordinate 5,210,699, forward strand.
CCCACAGAGTCCTGGTGTCTACTTTCCTCAGTTGGTCAGAAAATATAGTCTCGGCGACAACGGCTTGATCTAATCCCTAGCAGGGTGAGGATAAAGTTATTTCCCTAGCAGCAGATTAAGCTCATATCCCCAAGCAGAGTCTCGTGGTGAGTGGTGTCCCCAGCATGCCTTAAGTCCAATCATTTTTGGCAGGTGTCAAATCCAAGTGCTGAAATAGTTGGACATCCCCAGCGAAGGAGTTTCCATCTTCAGTATTCATCTCCCTCCCCAGATGAGTGGTATTCTCTCGGAGTTTCCAGTAGAGTTGTCGATCTTGATATTCCCCAACAGAGTGGATATTCTCTCGGAGTTCCGCCCATCTCCAGCAAAATTGGTGTTTGCAATCTTCCCTAGCAGAGTGAAGTTTTTTTTCCTCAGTAGGATCTCTTATTTCAGAGGACAATTTATTTTGTCATCCCCAGTGGAGTTTGTCTTCGCCTTCAGCATTTATTTTGCTGAGGCACCTCTTTTGCATTGCATAAGCATTTGTTTTGCATGGCATCCTCTTAAATGTGTAGCATTTCCACTTCGTGTGGAGCATTACGGCAAAATTCAAACATGTGCATCCGAAGCATAAGCCAGGTTTGAGTTTTTTTCCTTCGTCAGGGAAGCCAGATTTCAGGAGTTACCTTTTGACTTTATTCCACAGGTGTTGGGTTAAGCATATTTGGCATTCCCTTGCAGAGTTGTTTTCCAGGATCGTTGATCCTTGATTTCATTTTTACCCATTCGTCCAGGTGGTCCTTTGGTTTATCCCCCCAGATTTTCTTTACCGTCAGACACTCGTCCGTGTTTCCTTCAGCACCCTTCTGTGTTTGAACTGGTGTGATTTCAATACCCGTCCGTATTGACCTTTTGATGACGCCCGTCCGTGTTGCATTTCAATCCCCAGAGAGGTCGCCTTATCCCTTTTTGTTTCAACGCCCGTCCGTATTGACCCTTTGTTGACACTCGTCCGTGTTGCTTTCCACTCCCCAATGAGATTAATCCCCAGTAAACTTATCTTTTTACCCCCGTCCGTGTACCTTTTCGATACCCGTCCGTATTGAATCTTTTCAGTACCCGTCCGTGTTTGAACTTCTGTTTCAATGCCCGTCCGCATTGACATTTGGCACCCGTCCGTGTTCTTTCAGCACCCGTCCGTGTTTGAACTTTTGTTTCAATGCCCGTCCGCATTGACATTTGGCACCCATCCGTGTTCTTTCAGCACCCGTCCGTGTTTGAACCTTTGTTTCAATGCCTGTTCGCATTGACATTTGGCACCCGTCCGTGTTCTTTCAGCACCCGTCCGTGTTTGAACTGTTGTTTCAATGCCCGTTCGCATTGACATTTTACACCCGTCCGTGTACCTTTTCGATACCCGTCCGTATCTGACATCTTTGATTCCTTGACACCCGTCAGTGTTTATCCCCAGCATAGTTAACACTCGTTTGTGTTTATTTCCTGACTCTTCAATACATTGTTTGTATTGGTTTCCAACACTCGTACATGTTGTGACAGTGCAACATTTATTGCTCGTTCCCCAGTGGGGTCGTCCCTCCTTTGAGGATTGCAAATTTTAGGTTTCTTTTGGTATTCAATCTCCGTGAATCCTTTGAATGCATGACAGTCATTGCTATCATACCTTCAGGACCCAGTTGATTGAATAGGGGCAGTTGTAACACCCCAAAATTTGCCTTCTTGTTTTTAACTAACTGGCTTATGTTTCTTTGCATTTTCTTGCATTGGCATTTGTGCATATCATGGTTCTTAGCATGGGATCAAGGTACTTGATCCATTTTCTCAAGTCTTAAGCTTCAAGGTAGCTCATGGGGTTCATCATATCTTCATAAGATCAAGATTGGCAAAAGATTTCAAGTGAATCTTTCTCTCCTAATCAGAGGGACCAATTAGGGTTTTTGGGATCAAAAGGACTTCTTGGAGAGCTTTGTGTGTTCAAGCATGATGCTATGAGATCTATATGCTCACATGTATCCATAAGATGAGGGTTTGGTTGATAATTCATAGTGAAGGATGTTCAGTGGATCAGTTGTTTGTGAACCAAGAAAAGTCAACTGTAAAGGAGAAAGTCAACTGTGGAATTTTGAGGTTCTTTTCATGGTTTTCAAGGCCTCACATCCTCATATGGTCTTCAAGGGTCAAGTTTCATATCATTCATCAAGAATCAAGAGTTTGTGCAAAAGTTACTAAATTTGGAAAATGACCTATAATGAGAACTTTCTATTTTTGGCAGTTTTTCACCATATTCAACTTGACTTTTCATCATCAAGGAAGCTCCAAATAAATTTTCCTCCAACATGAAAGTTGAAGATATTTCTCTCCCATTTCCAAAAAGTACTACATGGTTTCCATACCATTTGTAGAACTCAAGTTATGGTCAAAAGATGGCAAGGTGTTTTTAAGGGTTCTCACATGTATCACTTTTTCCACCTTTGGCATTTTGGTTCAAAATAAGTTGTAAGGGCTTCTAATGACTCAAGTCAGATTATCACACTCAAGTACACTTCATTTTGCACAAGTTTGGCTTTTGAATCAAGTTATTTCATGCCATATTTCTCATTATTTTCACATTATGCAAAATTGCAAATGGATTCAAATCTTATGAACCAAGTCATTGCAAGGCCCAAATTCAATTCAGAGGTGATCAATAAGTAAATTGGAGGTGAATCATGCTGATTACAAGGACTTGGCACATGTGATTTAGTGGATACAACTCAAAATGCATTTTTGCAAATTCATCCAAATCTCATTAACCAAGGTTCTAATCACTTGCTAATCCTAATCAGTGGAATAATCAAGAGTATATAAGCTTACTCATACCCTCACAACTAGGTCAGAGACTCTCATTTGCTCAGTTTTGATTTTATGCTCTCACACTTCCTCTCTTCGAAACTCACTCTCCTTGGAGTTTCTTTGAGATTTCTCTTCACATTCTTGATCAGTGAAGAGAATAGAGCAAGAATCAATCACTGGTTGGAGCTCATACTGAGGTTTTCACCAAGTTCCATTCAAGAGGATTCAAGTTCAAACTTCAAGATCCAGCACGATTTCAAGCTCTAGTTGCATTTATTTTGCAACTAGAGGTTCCAAGGGGTAGTTCTGCAGTTTTTTGAGGGACTTCTTGGAGGATTTCAAGCTCTTCAAGGTTCAGGTTGGTGAATTTTTCATGCTCTTAGAACTTGGATTTTAGATGTGCATAATGATCTGTGATGTGTTCTGAGCATGATGATCTATTTTGTTTTGATATTGGACGTGTATCATGGATGTATTTGGTGATTTAAGTTTTGGATCCAAACTTTATTTTGTTCGATTTACATTGTATGTGGATTGTTTGATAAAATGAGCATGATATTTGTGATCCTCATGATATTCTGGTCAAAGTGGTATACTCGTTTGTCATTTTTGGAAGAGTTTTGGTTGCAGCTCACCGGAGAGGGTGACCGGAGCCCTAGCTCCGGCGACTGGTTATGATTTCCGGCCAATGGAGGTTTTTGTGAGAAAGACGCAATCACCACCGTCCGTCACTTTGATCAAGTGGTTCTCATGTTGCCACATTTTTATTTTTTCTGATTTTATTTAATGATTACATGTGTGTTTTTCCATGCGTGTTAACATGTGCCTTTGATCCTAGCCACACATCTTAATTACTTTTTAAATGTTTGATTTAATCTGGTGCGTTGTTTTGATCATGTGGATATTATTTTGACAACACATTAAAATGGACATGTGCTGCTCACGTGGTTTTCTGTGGTGTGCTGAATGATTGTGTGCGCGCGTATTTACTTGATTATGGTGTGCTTGGTGATCTTAACCATTGATCATGATTGCTTTTGGATATGTTGACTTGTTGTGAAGCGTAGGATCAATCTTGTGGCTGGTATGGGTCAAGATTTTTGACTGGGTTCATTGTTCTTTTTTTGGCTGCACTGATTTTTGTTGTGGATTGGGCTTATTACTTGCACCCGCCCTCTTTTGGGCCTTTATTCTTTCAACGTGTTTTCTTGTTGTATGCACCCCCCTTGGTTATTTCTTTATTTTTATTGTTATTATTTGTTGCATTTGTATTTTAATTTTTAAAATCATTTTTATGGATTCAAAAATCCTGAAAAAAATCATGAAGCTTGTTTTTTGTTTTATAAAATTTTTCCAAATTTTATTTTCTTATTTTATTTTATTTTATACCTCTGATTTAATTAATTGCTTAATTTCTTTGTGGTATGTCTCATTTGTGCACACTTCTACTTGTAGAATTTATTTCTCATCATCTATACATGATCTGCATCTCATTCTTTTTGAATTTGTTAGATGACATATTGAAGTGCATTAAAACATTTTTGTTTCATTTTTAAAACTTTTTCATATTGCATTTTAGTCCCTCTCTTTTGCATATTGAATCATGTTTCCTATGTGATATTTGCCTAATTATTTGGGGTGCTTAACTTGTGAATTTTTGTGATATCTTTTGGCATGTGATTAGTATCTGACTTGGGTCATTTGTGTTCTGATTTTACAATTTTTGAATGTCATTTGATGCATGTTTGATTATTTATACTTAAGTGAATTATGCATGATTGTATCTTGACACCTCTTTGCACAAGTTGACTTGCCATGTCCATTTGCTTGAGTTTCTTTCTGGTTCTTTATATATGCTTTTGATATGATGTCTACCCCTGGTTGAGGTTCTTTGAAACTTAATTTTTCACTTTGTGGATCTTGTTTGGTGTTGCCTAAGTGTTGGAACTTTGAGTTTAATTTTGTGGACTTTCTTTAGTGCATATTGTTCCATGTTTTGATCTTCTCTTGCATATGTGGATTGTTGACGATAATATGATCTTGGTTCTGACCTTTCTTCATCTTCATCTTGCTTCTCTCATTTCATTTTGATATGAAATCCATGTGTGCTTAATTGTGCATTTCATTCAAGTATGCTTGCATCTTTTCATGTTTATCTTTGCATGCTTACTTGAGTGGTTTTGCATTGGTCTTTGAGACTTGTTTGTTGATATGAGTTGGACATTTATGATATGATGTGCTTGCTACCATTTATTGTATCTCATCTTTTCCTTCTCATTCTTCTTCTTCTCTTTCACTCTCTTCCTCCCATGGATCTCAAGACTTGTTTAAGTCTTGGATTCTTTTCCCCTTAGAGCTACCTAGTCCAACTTAATTTTTGATTAAGCTTGAAGTAGGATTAGCATTAGGCTTTAGGTAGTCGTTCCTCCTAAACCTCACTAACCATAGGTCATCCATGCATGATAACATTAGGACTCTTAGTTTCCCTTTAGAGTTTCCTTTGGGTCGTCTCTCTTCTCATCTCAAAACTTCTTGAAAACACTTAATAAAATATAACGTATATTGCGCTCGAGCCTTAAGTGTAGGAACTGAAGAACGAGGGGTCTCCTCTCCTCTTCTAGGGTGTTTAGCATACGTCCCATTTGGGGGCGACCATGCGACTCACTCGTTCCCGCATGGTAGACTTTGGTTCAATGTAAGTTACGAACTAACTTAAAACACTTCTGTCTAAAAAACACCATACAAATTCAAATCTTTTTATCCTTCGGGATTGTTGTGTTTTAAATTTCTTTTTTTCAGAAAAGAGCTCGTCGCTCACGTAAAAAACACTTACCTATCCGTGGTCGTACCCACGAACTACATTAGCTCTGATTCCTCTCTCTCGTCCGATTGAGGATATGTAGGCACAAGACAGCGATTGTCTTGGCGAGCAACCTTCCCCCATAGTTCCCGTCCGAACTACGTTGACTCTGACTTTCCCATTGCACTGAGGGAGTACGTAGGCCTAGGACAACGATACCGTCCTATCGAGTCACTTCTTCTTTTTCTTTTCTTCTTCGTTTCTCCATTCTTTCCGTTCTCGTTTCTTCTCCGGTCCAGTAGCAGTGGAGCTCCAGACGACGACACCCTTTGATGCAGACGACAAGCGTGGATCCCATCGAGTACGATGGACGTGTTGGGTGCTAACACCTTCCCTTCGCGTAACCGACTCCCGTACCCGTTTCTCTTGGTCGTGATACCATGTTCTTTCCCTTCTTGCAGGTTTATGCAATGTTTCCTTTCCCTCTCTTGGGATAAATACACATTGCTGGCGACTCTGTGTCTTTTACGCCACTCTCGCGTTTGTACCGTTGGATGCGAATCTTTCGGGAGCGACAGTTGGCGACTCTGCTGGGGAAAACTAGTTGACCTCTTGCTGGTCCATCCCCTTTAGCGAGTCAATCCTAGCGCTTGTCTGTTTTATTTCATTGGGTGTTTATTATGGTGCTTTATTTTGCTGTATATTACTGTATTGCTGTTTACTGTATTTTTGCTTTACTCCTTTACTGTTTTTACAGCTTTTATTGCATTGCATTTCATTTTATTACTGTCATACTGGATATTGCTGTGCTGTTCGGCTGCTGGATTTTCTGTTTGTAGGGTGGGCTGGATTCATGAGAGAAAAACCCAATACCCAGGCTTGAGCATACACCTATGATTAGCGTGGAAAGTAGTGTGACTTGTTTGGCATTTGGCCAGACGAAGTATACATGAAAACTCCACATCCAGACGAGGTTTTCTTTGGTAATATTCTATCCTGTTCATTTGGGGCAGATGATGGAATATAACCTAGAAAACTGTCGACTCTGGTGACCGTTTCCCGAGAACTCAGTAACGGCACTTCTCCCGAGACGTGATAATGGCAGACCACGCTCTGTGGCAAACCCATTACGCTTTTTGATCTGAGGACCCAATGCTGGGAACTTGCTATAGGGTTTCCTTTTGGAAAGGAATCAGTGGAAGCACTCCTCGATTGGCGATAGTACTGTAACCCGAGGGATGAATGTACTATTACTTCTCGACCTCAGTGCCGAAACTGAGGACTTGCCATAGGATGTTTTCTTTTGAGGGGAATCAGTTGAGGCCTCCTCGATTGATGATGATGCCAAACCAGAAATGGTGAACGTATCATCATTTCTCGACCTGAGAGCCCGGGATATTAAGGATCCTCGCCTTTCTAGAACCCACATATGAGAGGGGATGGGTGTTTGCAGGTTTGCAGGTAACCGAGACCTTCAACCTACCTGGTTTCTGGGTTTCTCATCAGTGTACTATTATTATCCTGATATTCTGGCAGTTTGATTGGGTTGTTATTCTGGATTTCTGGGTTTCTGGTATTCAGGGTCTTATTCAGTCAGCAGAACAGCAGCAGTTTGAGCATCATGGATACCTTGATCCGATGTTTGCATTTTACATCATCATTTTGCATTCTAACATGTTTGTTCATTTGTAGGGTTGCATCCTAACTTTGATTCCGGTTGTCCGAAGACTGTCCATGATGAGTATTAGCACTGGAGAGAGAAAGAATATCATCCTGTACAAGTTCCCAGATCTTCATCTAGATGCTGTGCACAAGATCTCGGCTATGGCAAAACCTGGGGTATTGGCAGATTTCAGAGGAGAATATGGGAGGATTCTGAGTTTTGCCCGGAATGTTACCAACTATGAGTTCAGGGCCCTGAACACTCTGGCACAGTTCTATGACCCTCAACTTCGGTGTTTTCTGTTTGCTGATTATCTTTTGGCTCCAACGTTGGAAGAGTATGCTCTTATTTTGGATGTTTCAGTCAAAGAAGGAGCTCCCTTCTATCCTTCTAAGGAATTTCCTGATCTGGAAAGGGTTGCTGCTACTTTACGTTTGGATCAGTCTTTGTTGAAGAAAAATATTGCTAGTAAAGGGGGTTATCAAGGCTTTCACACGAAGTTTCTGATCGAACAGGCTGCTACTTGTGCTAAGGCTAAGTGTTGGTCGGTGTTCAATGCGATTCTGGCTATGTGTGTTTATGGAACGACGTTATTCCCTAATGTGAAGGATTTTGTAGACGTGCATGCTGTCCGGATATTCACCAGGAAGAATCCGGTACCTACCTTGCTTGGGGATCTGTATTATTCAATGCACTATAAGAATGAGAAAAGGAGAGGTGGACCTCTTTAATGTTGTGCTCCAATTTTCTATAAGTGGTTTGCCGATCGTCTTCCCAAATCTGGGGCATTCGAGGGCACTAAAGAAACTTTGGATTGGGCAAAGAGATTAATGGGATTAAGGGCTGACAACTTGATTTGGATCAATCGTGATTTGCTGGGCTAAGAGATCCTGATTAGTTGCGGAGGTTACCCAAACGTACCTTTAATAGGAAGGAAGGGGGAATTAACTACAACCCCATTCTTGCTATTAGGAAATTTGGGTATGCTTTGAAAGAGCCGCCAAAAGGCCAAGACGTTCAAGAGTCTCTATTTGTGAGTGAGGAAGCCAATCCGTAGGTGTTGAAAGAAGCTGCAAATGTTTGGAGAGATCGCCATAAGAAAGGAAAGACTTCTTTTGGAAAGTGTAACAACAAAGCTTTCCCTGCGTACGAAGACTGGATTCAGAGGAGAGTAGAAAGTTTACTTCTACCATTCTGCAGGGAACCTCCATCTTACCCCTTGCTGATTGAACCTCCAACCACGATTGAGATAAAGAACTATAACAAATTGTGGGCTGAAAAGGAGAAACTTCGAGAGGAGAACGGTGAGTTATAAAAGGAAATCTACCAGTTGAAACATGAGCGAGGTGAGGCTGTTCATATTGCCAAGTTGAAGACAGAACTTCTCGCTGAGAAAGAAAAGGAGCTGGTTGAAGAGATCGCAGCTAAGAAAAGGGTAGGGCAAGCTCTAAAAGGTGTTAGTAAGACTCTCAAATCCAAGAAGGATGACCTAGCCAAGGCTTGGTCGAAGATTCACAAGTTCAATGCTTACCGAGATACTGCAATCACAACCAACAAGCAGAAGGAGGATAAGTATTTGGAGCAGATTGAGAGTCTGAAGTTGAAGCTCAGGAAGAAAGACGAGGAGATCTTGTCAGGGACGTTCCAAAGACACGCAGTCGAGGAACGACTCAATGAAGCCATAACAACCATGGAAGAGCTGAAAATACAAGCAGAGGTGAAGAGGTCTAAGTGGGAAAGCTCTAGCTCAGGCAGTGGTCCTCAAAGGGTGCAAGATCATTGAAGGGAACTCTACTTTGTAGTTTGTAGTTTGTTCTTTCTTTGTATTTTGGGTCACCACCAGAATTGTTGGCTGGGACCTTTGCTTATTTTTGTTTCAGGCTATTTATGGTACCTTGGGTTGTAATTTCTGACAGTGATTCACTCTGATTTATATATGAGCAGCAGTTTCATCCTATCTTATCTTTAAACTGGAATCAAGGGGTGGATCGCCCTGCGAATATACAAACATGTTTCGTCTTGTTGGCCAAGTATACACCCCATGGAGTCCTCTAGGACTGTTAGGTAGATGATCAGTGGTCTTCCTTCCACTGGAGGTGATAGAATTGGCGGATTCAACGGGTATTCCTTAATACTGTCGATGGCGGTTTGGCAATCTTCTGTCCAAATGCAGTCCTGGTTCTTTTTGAGTAACTTGAAAATTGGCGCACATGTCGCGGTCATGAGGAATATGAATCTGGAGATGTAGTTCAAACGTACCAGGAATCCTCTGACTTGTTTTTCAGTCTTTGGAGAAGGCATTTCTTGAATGGCCTTGACCTTGTCAGGATCAACCTTAATTCCTTTCTGGCTGACGATGAACCCTAGAAGTTTCCCTGAACGGACACCGAAGGTGCACTTGTTGGGATTCAAACGGAGTTTGTACTTTCTCAAACGCTCGAATAGTTTTGACAGGTGGGTCACATGTTCCTCCTCTGTCTTAGATTTTGCAATCATATCATCGACATATACCTCTATCTCTTTGTGTATCATATCATGAAACAGAGTAGTCATGACCCTTTGATAGGTTGCCCCGGCGTTCTTCAAACCGAATGGCATTACCTTGTAACAAAAGGTACCCCATGGGGTAATGAACGAAGTTTTCTCCATGTCCTTCGGCGCCATTTTTATCTGATTATAGCCCGAGAATCCATCCGTGAAGGAGAAGACTTTGAACTTTGCTGTACTGTCTACCAACATGTCAATGTGTGGCAAGGGAAAATCGTCCTTTGGACTCGCCTTGTTTAGATCTCTGTAATCGACACACATTCTGACTTTTCCGTCCTTTTTGGGAACGGGTACGATGTTGGCTAACCATTGAGAATATTCTGATGTGGCGAGGAAACCCGCGTCGATCTGCTTTTGTACTTCCTCCTTGATTTTGATAGCCATGTCCGGATTAGTCCGTCTCAACCTTTGTTTTACTGGCGGACATTCTGATCTTAACGGTAGATGATGTTCTACGATGCTGGTATCCAACCCTGGCATGTCCTGATAGGACCAAGCGAATACATCAGGAAACTCTTTGAGAAGCTTGGTTAAACTCTCTTTGGCAGTTGGACTGAGCAGTGTGTAACACCCCAATTTTAGTAATTAATTATTTATATTAATTATCGAGTGATTTTATGAAATATTGATTTATGTGATTTATCTAATTTACTTGAATTATTGGATTTAAATGAATTACTTGATTTAGTGAATTTATATGAATTAATTCATTTATATAATTTATTGAGTTTATATAAATTAGTTAGTTTATTTAATTTATGTGAATTAGTTGATTTAATTGATTAAATTGCAATGTGTGATTTAATTTATTATTTGAAAATAAATTTAATTATTGAATTTATCTAATTAATTATTTAATTGGATTATTGGTATTTAGTGAACTATTTAATTTATTCTATTTAATATGATTTTATAGTTGCTAGAAATTGTTGGGCTTAAGGGGAGGTGTTGATATTAAGTATGATAAGTGAGTTAGGCTCATTTGGTTGTGAATAGTAGAGTTTAAAAGAAAGAGTTAGTAAGAGTGAAAACCAGAAAAATTAAAAAGAAGAAAAAGTGTAGAAGAGGAGAAGAGAAAAGAGGAAGTGTAGAAGAGAAGAAAAACCTAAAGAAAGCAAGAACATATTCATCAAGAAACCCAAGGTAAGGGTGGGTTTTTACTCAATATTTGGGTTATTGGGTGTTGATTATTGGGTAGAAATGAGGTTAGTGAAAAATCCCAAAAACTTTTCTATGAAATAGAAATTAATTAGGTTAATGATTATTTCTGAAATTATTAATTATTGATGTTTGAAAATTGATTTTTGGTGATATCTTAGAGACCTATTTAATATTTGGGGTATGTATTAAAGTTGAAAATCTGGAAATACTCCCCTGTTTCTATTTCAATGTAGAGTAAAAATGTATATATAATTGAAACAGTGCTGCGAATAGTAGTAGGTGGAGGTAGTATTTAAGTGGCTTATTGCTGATTGTGTTACTAGTTGACAGTAATTAATGGTAGTCTTCCAAACTTAAAATCATGCGCTGGAAATTATGTGGCATGGAGTTGAGGAAATGTAATAGGAAATATTCCTACTGTTTCAATTCATAAAAGTAGTGAATTTAGTACTAGTATTCAAACAGATTAAATCATTTGACAATTGCCAAGTGTGGCCCCCCCACCTCCCTACTTAATGAGGCGCAAGAACTATGAGGGAGTGTGCATCATGTAGCCTTTTTAATGAATAGAAATAAAGTAGTAATAGCATCAATTAATCATTTATTCCGTGAACAATAGATGACATATTAAATAGTATAATGAATATAGTGTTTTTAGAACCAAAGTGGCTAGTAGCCAACCCCTTTTTCCATTAAAACCATGCGCTGCACTATGTATATATGAGACAAATTATAACTATCAGCATTGTTACTAAGAATTAATGTTTCACTAAATGTTAGTTATGTAAAGACTAAATAAATATTGCATAACTATTACTAAATGTTGAATATTTATTAAATCTGGACTATTCATTTACATATTGATTATTTAAGTAAATACTAGTTATTTATTAAATACGGATTAATTATTTAAATAAAGGTTGTTTATTCAAATATTCACTATTACTTGAATAGTGGGATTTTATTGAATTCAATTGTAGTGATTGATTGATTAGTCTATATTTAATTGGTAACTTATGTTTGTGAGTAGTGATTGAGTCTAATTAGTCCTTGCGTATTATTGGTTGATTGTGGTGACGAAATCTAAAGTATGAATGCTTGATTATGAAAATGAGTTTGTGTGTGTGCAATTGTATGATAATTCAAGTGTGATGAATTATTTGAGATATGCATGATATTAAGATTAGAGAACGGTCTTAATTGCATATGATGGTTGAGTGCATACGCATCATTTGTGTCAAGAGGCAATGTTTGTTAGTTCCGTGGGAGCTAGTGACTTGTCCCAAACCTAGAGAGGGGTTTGAAAGCTTAGAGAACGGGCTTTGTGTGTTATTGGTCTAGAGAACGGACCCGGTTTAATGTAAAAACCGAAAAAAATAACAAGTGTTGGTACCACATGGCATGAGTTGCATTGAGTTTGCATCGAGTCGCATGGCATATATGACTGTTATATGGAAGTATATGTGTGATTGTGACTTGTTGAGTATTGGAATTTGATATGAATTATGTGGATACTTGAGTGATACTTGTTGATGAATATTGAAGTGTGAGATTATTTATTACTTGTGTTTATATGTTTTACAATAATCATTATCTTATAATTTCAATATTGATGTGAATTCTCACCCTTCTGTTGGAATGATGTTTTATACGACATCGCTCAGGTGCCGAGGAGTAGACTTGCTCGTAGCGCGAGGTAGCCGCTGATGCAGCTGTTTAGCGTCTTTATTTATGTTGGGTCGAGTCGTGCTCTGATCATGTAACACTGGGATTGTTGGGTTTATGTTTTAGAGATACACTATGTACTCTACTTATACTTTTATGCTTACTTGATCTGTATGAAGTTGGCTCTTATGCCTAAGTATCATTTATTGATGTGATGAGTATGAAACTTTTTTTATGTCAATTATGATTGATTAGAATCCGCTGCTACATGCTAAGAGAAGTTTTGAAAAGCATGAAATTACTAAAGTGTTAATGAGCATGACAGGTGTTTTATGATTATGTGTGACACCCTTAAATGAATAACATGATTATTTACTCTGATTTATTGTATGTTTTTATGCGGGGATTAGAAGGGTGTTACATTAGTGGTATCAGAGCAGGTCGGTCCATCCGGCCAGGTTGTCTAATGTTGTTTGCTCCCTAGTATGCGACATGTGTGTGAAAATACTGCCGGTACTCGTTGTCTTTCTAACCTTTATCTGCAGGAGTGAGATTGAAACAAGTGGGGGAGAAGTTTTTGCTTCTCTAAGATATTTTAGTTGTGGAATGTTGGTTTGGTGTGGTTCTTATTGCAAGGAATGCTATTATATTTTGGTAAAGATGGTTTATGCCCCATCATGATTGTCGGATGTCTATTGATAAATTGAGGAACTGATCACCCTTAATCTCTTGTTGATAGTAGACGGTATCGTGTTGGATGGAATAGACGTATCTTGCAAGCTTAGATGGTGTGTGCAGTGAATTATTTAGAGTTAAGCCAAGTGCTTACAGATCGTTGTGATAAGACGGTTGTTCTTCTTGAACCTGAGAATGAAAGAGACTTGTTTATGTCTGCTAAGCAAGTGAATAAGTTAGTGCAGGATGGTGCCGGGATATTTATGTTGGTGGCAACTTTGAGCATTGGTGAAAGTGGAGCAATTGATACTTTACCAATTTTTCGTGAGTTTCCAGAAGTTTTTCCTGATGAGATAAGTGATTTACCGCCAGAACGTGAGGTGGAGTTTTCGATCGACTTAGTTCCTGGAACTAGTCCGGTATCGATGGCTCCATATCGGATGTCAGCATCGGAATTGAAAGAGTTGAAGAGTCAACTTGAGGATTTGCTTGAGAAAAGGTTTATTCGTCCAAGTGTGTCACCGTGGGGTGCACTAGTGTTGTTGGTTAAGAAGAAAGAACGTTCTATGGTACTTTGTGTGGATTACAGACAATTGAACAAGGTGACTGTCAAGAATTAGTATCCACTTCCGAAGATTGATGACTTGATGGATCTGTTGGTTGGTGCAAGTGTGTTCAATAAGATAGATTTGAGATCTGGGTATCATCAGATTCGTGTGAAGGTTGGAGATATTTAGAAGACTGCTTTTAGAATAAGGTATAGAAATTATAAGTATTTCGTGATGCAATTTGGTGTGACTAATGCACCAGGTGTATTTATGGAGTACATGAACAGGAATTTCCATCCTTATTTGGACAAATTTGTGGTTGTGCTCATTGATGATATTTTTATCTATTCGAAGAGTGAAGAGGATTATGTTGAGCATCTGAGGATTGTGTCATCTATGTTGAAAGAGAAGTCGTTGTATGTGTTAGTTCTTTAATTTTAAGGGTTGGCATTAATTTTGTAAAACAAATAATAGCAGCAACATGTTAGATAGGATAGCCTATCTTGCTAAAGAAGAACAGGTTGAGCAAGAAGTCCTAGTGTGCAATGGAACATGCTGAGCTGAAGAGTTTTTAACATCTGCTACAACATGTCGTATCAAGATGTCTCAAGCAGGTCCATTCGACATCGCGCCAGAACTGAAGTGGTTTGTTAATACTGTTAGGTTTTAACTGATGCAGAATATTCTGGAATATTATGCAATCATGAGGCGCTGGATTAAAAGGTCTGAAGATTCAAGTCTGAAATTGAGAAGAATATTGGTAAATATACACTTTCTAAATACGGAGATATTTTAGGAAGTTGTAGATTGAAGTCCTAATTTGTAGCAGAAGTTTCTGCTGACTTGTAGCAGCTCATATGCTAGGTTTTTGTAGGCCCAAACCCAGTTGGGAATAAGTTATATATAGATGTTTTGTAACCTAATTTTGTAACGAACCAAAGATGTAAAAGTTCTAGTATTAGGGTTTGTTCCTGTACCACTCAACATGTGAGTTGGACAGTTTGTAAGTGTGATCCTCGAAGCTGTTAAGTAAAAGGAGTATTGTTCTTGGAGGAAACTTTTAAGTAACTCTAAGTTGTGTCTTGGAAGGGTGGCTTCCTTGTTGAATTGTTGTATAGGTAAAGAGCCGTTAATGCAGTGGCTGAGATGTCATCTGCTAGACATCATTGCGATGATTGGGAGTGAGAAGGTTTTCTCATGTCTAGAGAGGATCTAGGTAGAAGGGTCATTGGGTAGTGATTAAGTGATAAGTTGTAAATGGGTAGTTTAGCTTTGAATTGATACTACTAATAGTGGACTTCATCCCTGGCTTGGTAGCCCCCAGAGTAGGTGTGTTCGACCGAACTGGGTTAACAATTATGTGTGTCTTGCTCTTATCTTTTTAGTACCATGATTTTTGCAATATACCTTGCCCTTTGTGATCATGTCAGACCAGATGTCGAACGGCATGTTCTAGGACATCCGAATTCTGCACATGTACCAGAATTTCAATTGGTATCAGAGCAGGTCATTCTGTTCTATATCTGGATGAGATCCGAGGGAAGATACTTTCTGGTTTGTGGTCAAGGTAGAAGCCTTCTACTCAAAAGTTGTATGAACTTGGAGTAGTTCATATAGGTGTGAGAATGGTCCCTAGAAGTGGAGGATGGACTGTTCGTGACAGGCAGTGGCATGTGCTGAAGACTTGGGGGGGTGGTTATGTTAGGTTTGATTTATTTTCAAACCTGTGGTATTGTGGTGTCACCTAAATTATGATGCTAGGGCTAATATGTGACACCTGAAGGCTTTGAGGAGTTTGTATTTTGATCCGCTGCGAATCTATCTGAAAACTCCTGAGGTTGGAACTGAGAAGGTTGTTCTTCTCTGAATGTATATCCTATGGTGATGGGATTTATGCAAGACTGCTTTAACTTACTTTGTCAACGATACTTGAAGTTTATTGTTCAAGTCCACTCATAAAGGCATTGATAAGTGATGTTGTAAGGAAGAGATCTGAGAAGTAATTTACTTTTACTTCTTCTCTTAAAAGGCTGATATCCAGTCTTTGATCTCTTGATGTGTTCCTTGGAGTGATGTCCTATCTTGTATTAGAACATCAGAATTGTGCTGTTTTTGTTGTCTGTTGGAAAGGCATAGCAGATGCTTTGGGTGCTAAACTAATGTGGTTTGATCACATGAGTTTGGAACCTACTCCTGATCTGGAAGAGGAGGCATCTGGGTGGTATGTCTAAGAAGTTTCTGGCCCTGGAACTTATCTTAGATGTGTGAGTTGGTCAAGGTGTGATCAACATGTTATTTACTCCTGAGGTCAATTTATTTCTGGTCCTTGCTGCAGGAGTGGAGAACCTGAGATTCAAGAAGTATTATCTCTGGCAGACTTCTTGGACATGAAGGTCAAAGATAAAAAAGTTATGAGTTTTCTCTGTTATTTGGAAGCATTATCTGAATGATCTTGTGAAGCTAGATAAGTATTGACCGTGTGTGCTTAAGGTTTGATATAATCACAGTCTGGGTTGCTATTAAAGGGGAGAATGTATGATTCTCTGAAGTGCTCTTGGCAGATTTTGAGGGAGAGTACCTGATGTTTTGGATGACCTGAAGACATGTCGTGACATCATTGTATTAAGAATTTATTTTCTCAAGTTGTCTGGATGATGTTTCTTTGATGGAGGGTGTTTACTCAAACTTGATGACATCTATCAAGTCTATGAGAGCATGGAACTCTTATTCTGGTGTAGTGGAGAACCTTCAAGGGTTAAGCACTGTGGAGTTGAATCTACCGGTGGGGTTGGTTGGTGACTATGTGCTTGGATTATCAGCCAAATTGTCTGGGGTGAGTTTGGCTGAAGGATTAGAAGAGGCAGATTGGTTGTGGAATGTTGATGACATCCAACATCTCAAAGTCAGACAAGATGCTGTGATTTAAGGAGAAGACTCTTGAGATGTTCCTGCTGCTGAATGTGTTTGTGATATGACCTGGAAGCTTGATCAGCTACTAATGGTTGCTCCTCGTGTGTTCCCCTGCTAGAGCTTGACTATAGATGATATCTTCAGAAAAGCTCTGTGAAGATGTGTAACTGAGATTGATGTTGGAGCATCAATTCAGGTGGTTGCTTGTTCAGCCAAGGTTGTTTTGCGCAGAAAGAAGTCCAAGATCAAGCCACTGATCCAAGTTAAAGTAACTTGTGAATATATGTCATGAATCAGAAGTTGTCAGACGCATGCAGAAGATTACAAACAAATTATCATACCTTGTGTGAGAAGGTAATCTTATTCTGACTAATAGTAGATACTTTGACGGGAGACTTAGTATTTGTCTATTATTGATGTTATGCATAAGGGTAAATACTTTGACGGGAGACTAAGTATTTGTCTAGAGAATTATGCAAGTCTGCAGTCTGGATATTATGGTTCAGGAATTTATCTGAGTGGTTGTGGTTGATGACAACCTGAGGTAGTCTTATCAGCTGACTGTATCAGAGGTGTGTGAATGAAGAAGTAAGCATCATCTGCTATTTGTTTGTGAATCCTTCTTGGATAACAAATACCTTGTCGGGAGCTAGGTATGAGTCTGATGGAGATGTGTATGTGACTGATGGTAAAGACCTTGTTGGGAGCTT
This sequence comes from Lathyrus tuberosus, assembly GCA_022829125.1. Lineage (NCBI taxonomy): Eukaryota > Viridiplantae > Streptophyta > Magnoliopsida > Fabales > Fabaceae > Lathyrus > Lathyrus tuberosus. Next base: position 5,228,210 of record JALAZF010000084.1, read on the forward strand.
GGTAGTTATCTGATGTGTGGATGCAATTCAGATTTCTGAATTGTGCGAGAGTTTATTTCTCTCTGTTGTGATCAGGTGGTCGTGATTACCTGAATAAAATGCAGAAGGTGTGATCTTCTATCTAATGCTGATGTCCTACATAATGTTACAACGTCATTGTTGGTTGTGGATGGTGCTTGTGGAGTTGAAAGAAGCTGCATTAGTGTCTGAAGTGGCAGTTCTGACATAATGTGGATTAGAATGGGCAGATTCTGATCTTAATGATAAGTAGTTTGTTCTGGCAATACATGACTACTTTCATGATGAAGACTTCATTAGGTGCTTGTGAATGTAAGGACAGAAGAGTGTTGTCAGTGGTGTGATCTGAGCAGAATGGCTGAAGGTTCTTCTAATACAAGTAACAAGTGGTGGCAATCCTTATCTTGTGTTGCAAGTAATCTAAAGACATTTGTTATGGAATATGTGTGAAATTCCAAATCAAGTGGGCTTTTATGTTGGACTCGGCATAAACCTGGTGAGATTATGCTCAACAAATACAAGAAGTGACAGTTCTTAATGTTGAAAATGTGGCAATATCATCTGGTGTCAAGTGTTCATCTTCATAAGGAGCATTAATTGTTTATGTCAGGGGGAGTTAAGGTTGTTATATATGATCTATTACTGCAAGTGTGCTGATTTCTGTGTAGCATGTGTGCTGGTCAAGTTTGTACAGTGTGATGTCAAACTTCATGATGGGACATATCATAGCTGTGTAGGAGAGGTCTAAAAAGCAGATTTGGTGGTTCTGGGTGACTTTATTTTTGCTCTGCTGCCTTGAAAGAATCTAGAAGGAATTGAGAGAAGTCGTCTCAGTATCCATGAGATAAGAAGATGGGTTTGTATACGGTTCTGTGGAGTCTTGGGCTGATAATTTTATGAGCAAGCAGACAAACTGTTTTGGTAGGATGTCAGAACATGGTACAGGACATGTTACTCTTGAGCCAAACAAGGAATTATTCTGGTCGATAGTGGAAGGATAAGGTGAAACACGTGTCTCTGCCTATGCATGAAGCGTTATTGGCCTAATTTATGGCAAGATTTAGTTGAGAAACATTTAAGGCAGTCAAGGCAGTTTTTGGAAGGTAGGCATTGAATGTTGAATGGAGTTTTGTTACCTAAAATATCGTTTCTTTGACCAAGAACCTTGACATATTTAAGGCTCGTTAATTCCTAAGTTACTGGTCAGCTATTTATAGGGGCTGCTCTCTTCTCCTTCAGCTAAGTGAGTGATCTTGTTTCACAAACTTTATGGCGTTTGTTCGTATTTGGGTTAGCATCACTTGGGTCTGGTTCTGTGAGGGTCTCCTTTGCCAATTTTTAGCTAAAAAGGGGGAGAAAGAGTGTGTGAAATGGGTTATGCAGATGCAGATGCTTTGTTTGGAATCTGCAGTTCCAATGGTTTGCGAAGAGAGTGTCATTTCCTTGAGCTGGTGTTGAGTTCCAATTGTGACTTGTGTCCTGAGTTATGAACACAGTTGTGACTTGTGTTCTGAGTTACCTGGGTTGATAGATTGATACTTCTTAAGTTTTATCTTATGCCACAGGTTGACTAGGGGCGTCTGATCAAGAAAGGTGTGCAGAAATCTCGTATGCCACCATTGGTCTTTTGTGTGAAGACAGACGTCTCTTTTCTGGAGGAGTCTTCTACAATTATCCAGGCCTGAGCTGGAAGGAAAAAGAAATGTGTGGGATTAAGGGGGAGTCACAAATCTTCTTCCTCATGTACACCAGATATCTTCTTCCTCATGTGCATAACTTCAGGACTTTCTACTTCTCACCTCCTGATGTGCTGCCTGAAGTGATTGTGGTGGGATGCTCGAAGGTGATGTTATGGAGCTCATAGAAATGCGCTACCAAAAGAGTTATCAGACATGATGTCCTAACATCATTCAAATATTCCCTAGAAGATGTTTCTCCAGGATTGCTGTTCATAGTAGCTACTGATGGTTACTGGTAGGTTCAGTAGTTGCTGATGACTACTGACAGTAGTATAGAATTGTGATTGCTGCTGAAATCTGTGTTGTAATGTTTATGTATTTATTTTAGCCAAAATTTGCCAAAGGGGGAGAATGTTAGTTCTTTAATTTTAAGGGTTGACATTAATTTTGTAAAACAAATAATAGCAGCAACATGTTAGATATGATAACCTATCTTGCTAAAGAAGAACAGATTGAGCAAGAAGTCCTAGTGTGCAATGGAACATGCTGAGTTGAAGAGTTTTTAACATCTGCTACAACATGTCGTATCAAGATGTCCCAAGCAGGTCCATTCGACATCGCGCCAGAACTGAAGTGGTTTGTTAATACTGTTAGGTTTTAACTGATGCAGAATATTCTGGAATATTATGCAATCATGAGGCGCTGGATTAAAAGGTCTGAAGATTCAAGTATGAAATTGAGAAGAATATTGGTAAATATACACTTTCTAAATACGGAGATATTTTAGGAAGTTGTAGATTGAAGTCCTAATTTGTAGCAGAAGTTTCTGCTGACTTGTAGCAGCTCATATGCTAGGTTTTTGTAGGCCCAAACCCAGCTGGGAATAAGTTATATATAGATGTTTTGTAACCTAATTTTGTAACGAACCAAAGATGTAAAAGTTCTAGTATTAGGGTTTGTTCCTGTACCACTCAACATGTGAGTTGGACAGTTTGTAAGTGTGATCCTCGAAGCTGTTAAGTAAGAGGAGTACTGTTCTTGGAGGAAGCTTTTAAGTAACTCTAAGTTGTGTCTTGGAAGGGTGACTTCCTTGTTGAATTATTGTATAGGTAAAGAGCCGTTGATGCAGTGGCTGAGATGTCATCTGCTAGACATCATTACGATGATTGGGAGTGAGAAGGGTTTCTCATGTCTAGAGAGGATCTAGGTAGAAGGGTCATTGGGTAGTGATTAAGTGATAAGCTGTAAACGGGTAGTTTAGCTTTGAATTGATACTACTAATAGTGGACTTCATCCCTGGCTTGGTAGCCCCCAGAGTAGGTGTGTTAGACCGAACTGGGTTAACAATTCTGTGTGTCTTGCTCTTATCTTTTCAGTACCATGATTTTTGCAATATACCTTGCCCTTTGTGATCATGTCAGACCAGATGTCGAACGGCATGTTCTAGGACATCTGAATTCTGCACATGTACCAGAATTTCAGTATGCTAAACTTTCTAAGTGAGAGTTTTGGTTGAAGGAAGTGAGTTTCCTTGGACATGTGATTTTGAGTAGAGGCATTGCAGTTGATCCGTCGAAGGTTGAAGCGGTATCACAATGGGAAGTTCCGAAATCAGTTTTGAGATTAGAAGTTTTTTTGGTTTGGTAGGTTATTATCGGACATTCATTGGGAGGATTTTCCAAGTTATCTTTGCCGTTGACGTAGTTAACTAGGAAAGGTCAAGCTTTTGTTTGGGATGTAAAGTGTAAAGAAAGTTTCCAAGAGCTTAAGAGAAGATTGACTACAGCTCCTGTTTTGGTTTTACCGAATCCGTCAAAACCATTTGTTGTGTATTATGATGCTTCTTTGATGGGTTTGGGAGGTGTGTTGATGCAAAATCTGCAAGTTGTAGCTTATGCTTCAAGGCAACTTAAAGTGCATGAGAGGAATTATCCGACGCATGACTTAGAGTTGGTCGCTGTTGTGTTTGTGTTGAAACTTTGGAGGCATTATTTGTTTGGTACGAGATTTGAGGTGTATAGTGATCATAAGAGTTTGAAGTATCTCTTTGATCAGAAAGAATTGAATGCGAGGCAAAGAAGATGGTTGGAACTTTTGAAAGATTATGATTTTGGTTTAAATTACCATCCGGGTAAAGCGAGCATGGTAGCCGATGCATTGAGTAGGAAATCTTTGCATATGTCTATGATGATGGTAAAAGAGTTGGAAATGATTGAACAATTCCGTGATATGAGTTTGGTGTGTGAGAAGACTTCTTATGGAGTCCGGCTTGGTATGTTGAAGCTTACTAGTGGCATGCTCGATGAGATTCGAGGAGGTCAAAAATCTGATTTGAGTTTGGTTGATCGGTTGAATTTGATCAATCAAGGTCAAGGTGGTGATTTCCGGATTGATGAGAACGGTATCATGAGATGTCGAGATAGAGTTTGTGTTCTGGATATTGTTGAGCTGAAGAGGAGTATTCTTGAGGAAGGGCATCGTAATGGATTGAGTATTCATCCCGGTGCTACCAAGATGTATCAAGATTTGAGGAAAGTATTTTGGTGGCCTCGTATGAAGAAGGATATTGCCGAGTTTGTGTATTCTTGTTTGATTTGTCAGAAGTCGAAGATTGAACATCAGAAACCGTCGGGTTTGATGCAACCGTTATCTATTCCTGAGTTGTTCGTTTGAGGTAATTTTCGAGGGCGAAAATCTTTTAAGTGGGGGAGAGTTATAACACCCCAATTTTAGTAATTAATTATTTATATTAATTATTGAGTGATTTTATGAAATATTGATTTATGTGATTTATCTAATTTATTTGAATTATTGGATTTAAATGAATTACTTGATTTAGTGAATTTATATGAATTAATTCATTTATATAATTTATTGAGTTTATATAAATTAGTTAGTTTATTTAATTTATGTGAATTAGTTGATTTAATTGATTAAATTGCAATGTGTGATTTAATTTATTATTTGAAAATAAATTGAATTATTGAATTTATCTAATTAATTATTTAATTGGATTATTGGTATTTAGTGAACTATTTAATTTATTCTATTTAATATGATTTTATAGTTGCTAGAAATTGTTGGGCTTAAGGGGAGGTGTTGATATTAAGTATGATAAGTGAGTTAGGCCCATTTGGTTGTGAATAGTAGGGTTTAAAAGAAAGAGTTAGTAAGAGTGAAAACCAGAAAAATTAAAAATAAGAAAAAGTGCAGAAGAGGAGAAGAGAAAAGAGGAAGTGTAGAAGAGGAGAAGAGAAAAGAGGAAGAGTAGAAGAGGAGAAAAACCCAAAGAAATCAAGAAAAAATTCATCAAGAAACCCAAGGTAAGGGTGGGTTTTTACTCAATATTGGGGTTATTGGGTGTTGATTATTGGGTAGAAATGGGGTTAGTGAAAAATCCCAAAAACTTTTCTATGAAATAGAAATTAATTAGGTTAATGATTATTTCTGAAATTATTAATTATTGATGTTTGGAAATTGATTTTTGGTGATATCTTAGAGACCTATTTAATGTTTGGGGTATCTATTAAAGTTAAAAATCTGGAAATACTCGATTTTTTTACCACATTGCCACGTTTTGAAAACAAAATATCCAATATGCCACTAGTTGAAAAAAAATTGACCAATATGCCACGTTTTGGGTTTGGGCTCGTCCTTCCATTGGACGACCCAATGAAATTTTTTTTCTTCTTCAAGGGTTCGGCCATTGGTTGGCCGACCCAATGAAGCATTCGTTTTTTTTTTTTATAAATTTAATATAAAATAATTATTATATTATATTTTAATATATTAATTGGTTTAAAAATGAATAAACTATTTTTATGTTTTAAAATATTATTGAATAAATATTATAATTAATTTTAAATTAGAATTAAATATATTTTACAATATGTAATTAAATAATTAATATAACAAAATTATTAAATAAAATTATAAATATCATTAATTTTATTAATTCCCAATGGGTGAAGATATATCATTTATGTCTAAACAAATGACCTCCAATTCCACATTTTTTTGGAAAAATCACACGTTTTTCCCTTCCCATGTCTGGTTGTCGTCTTGTTGGCGATGGAGTAGAGTCGGAAGACAACTCTTCCTCTTCAGCTACACCCTCGTCTTCTGCTACACCCTCGTCGTCGCAGACATTTTCTGGTTGATGTGATGTAGCGACAATAGGAACATCTGTAACTGAGAAACCTGGCCAGTCCATGAGCTGTTCATCAGTAAGGAGAAAATCGGGGACTGACTGGGATGGTTGGTCGAAGGCGGTGGGAGGGCTTTGTTGGATGGGAGGGTAATAAACCTCGTCAATGCGGTAGGTAGAAGTGGCTTGAGAGAAAGAAGGGTTAAAGGGTTGTTGTTGGGATGGGGGGGTAAGAGGAATCAAAGATAGGTCGTGGGATTGGGGTGAATTGGAAGGATGGTCAAAGTGTTGTTTGTTGTTGGTATTCTTGGTGGTAGTAGAAGTTTCCTTGAGGGGTGGGGGTGAATGGCGTTGGTTGTTGAGAGGAGGTGCCAAAGAATGTGTGTTGTTGTGTGGTTTGAGTGCGTTGAAATGTCGGTTGAGGTTGTGTTGGTTGTGGATGGTGGGATGTGGTTTGGGGGTTAAAAGAAGTTTGAGATTGAAATTGCGAGGGGTTCATCTGGGGGATTTCCTCCTGCATGGAGGGCGAGGCTCTTTGTTGTGATGAAGAGGATGCATACTGACGGGGATCATCGAGGAACTGGGCTTGAGAAGCATGCATAAATGGAATGGATAAATACCATTGCATATATGCGGCGCTATGAACATAGTCACCAGTAACCATGTTACCTTTCAAGGTCAATTTTTTTCTGTTTCTCCACTCTTTGTTCTCTTCTCTATTTACATGGCGCCAATGGTCTCCCCATGTATTTGGCATTTCAGTCTCATGGTGTTGGCGTAGACATCTAGGCTCAGAATGGATATCTTGCTGAAATCCAAATTGCATTTTAACCCTATCAGCTTGATGCATTTCGACAATATGAAAACTGATAATATAAGTGGTGGCGCTCCAAATTTGGCAATCCTCTAGAACACATTCTGGGTAATTTGGGTAGGGCCTCCAAATGAACTGTAACAGAAAATATAATAGTTAAAGTATGAAAATATATTTTATCAGCGACGTATAGAATGAAGATGGTAACAAACTTACGTCGTCTCCCCTCAATCTATCTAGTGCGAATCTATATCCTCGGATGTGGTGACGAGGGTTTTTTTGGTAAGCCATGCCTCGTCTCTCAAATCTTGCAGTTTTAAAAAAATGAGATAAAAATGAGATAAATTCGTACAAAAGAAAAGAAAGTGTCCTTAATATTTACCTTTTTGCGTATGGATGATTTATCTCGAAGGAAGTTTCGGGAGCAATTAGTGGTATATGCCAATACGTCCAAGCACTTAGTAGGAGCATGCATCCTCCAATGCTTTTTACCCCTACCCTAGTTGCTTTACACATATGTCTATATAATGTAGCTAAGCAAGCAGAGCCCCAACTATATTCGTTGCATTTATCTAAATCTCCTACCAAGGGTATCCAAGAAGAATGTAAAAAGTTATGGCTCTTGTCTGGCATCAATACTTTAGCTAGAAGTAGTAATATAAAAATTTTTGCATGGAGAAGGTTGTTTGCATCAGATGGCGTTTCTTTTTGTTTTAACTCTGCTAATACAGATTGTAGCCAAACAATTTTAACACAACCTTTATTTCTATCGGCTGTTGAAGGTTCAATACCCAAGTGTTCGGAATATACGTCACTGCCTACTTGAGTAGGACCATTTACTACCTTACCGTTAACACGGAGACCAAATAACATACTTACGTCCTCCAAAGTGATGGTACATTCACCGGTTGGGAGATGAAAAGTATGTGTTCGTGTTGAAGACGAAGCTTATCCAACACAATCATCATTTTCGCATGAATACGGGGTGAGCCAGGTAAATGATGAAGAAATTACACAAAACAATGAACCTTTCATACGAAACGAAGAGGTTGGTGAATACAGTGAAGATGAACTACATGATGTTAGGTATGAAGATATTTTCGCTGCTAGCGATGACGAGGATGTTCTTCCCATGCATTCTCAGGTAATAAATGCTGAACCCATATATGCTGAACCCATTAATCTATACAATCCACCAGTGCACATGTCAAACATATGTCTTGAGTCTTCACAACCAATCTATATTTTTGAAAATACCGCACCAAATCATATTGGTGAGAATTTGGAAGTAGGGATGGCATTTGAGAACAAAGAAGCGTGTGTTTTATTTTTGCAACATTGGCATATTACTAACAATCTTGATTATGGAGTTTATAAGTCTGATTCAGTAAGGTATATAATAAAATGCAAGAACCCACAGTGTAAATTCAAGTGTCGAGCTGCACTGCGTAAAAAGAGCACATCATGGGAGATTGGAACTATAAGCGGACCCCACACTTGCACAACTACTTCAATGTCACAGGATCATAGAAAATTAGATTCAGAAATTATTAGCCGCAGCATCAGAGATCTTGTTAACAGCGACGCTTCACTAAAAGTTAAAGTGATACAAGCTCATATTGCAGAGAAATACGGTTATAGAATCTCCTATAGGAAAGCCTGGATTGCAAAGATTAAAGCCATAGAATCACTTTACGGGAATTGGGAGACGTCTTTCAATGAACTACCACAGTGGTTGTTGGTAATGAAGACGTATCTTCCTGGAACTGTAATACAGTTAGAAACATTGCCCATAATCACAGCCGACGGAACCCAATTGGGTGACAAACGCAAATTTCACAGACTATTTTGGTCGTTCGAGCCGTGTATACATGGTTTCAATTATTGTAAACCTGTTGTGCAAGTTGACGGAACTTGGCTGTACGGAAAGTACAGAGGAACTTTGTTGATTGCAGTGGCACAAGACGGAAATGGTAACATTTTTCCGATAGCATTCGCATTGGTCGAAGGTGAGACAAAGGATGCTTGGAGTTTCTTTCTTAGGAATTTGAGAATGTATGTGACCCCCCAGGCCAATTTATGTCTCATATCCGACCGACATCCGTCAATCAAGAGTGCTTACGATGATCCCGAAAATAGATGGCAGTATCCTCCGTCTTCACATTGCTACTGCATCAGACACATTACACAAAACTTCATGCGTGAGTTCCGGGACAAAGAACTAAAGAAAATAGTTGGCAACATGGGTATGCCTACATCTTCATATGTTTATGATTCAATAAGTATTAATTAGCTAATTATTTGTCATATGTTTTATTGAATAATTTTTCTTATCATTTTTTCTACAGGATATGCATTGAATGCGGCAACATTTAACTACTACCGGGGTGAAATACGGAGAACAAATAAAGCAGCTTTGGAGTGGATAGACAATATTCCCAGGGAGAAGTGGGCGAGGGCATTTGACGGAGGACAACAGTGGGGGCACATGACATCAAATCTGGCTGAAGCGACGAACTCAGTTCTTAAGGCTACCCGAAACCTTCCTATTACTGCACTGGTCAAGTCTACGTTCTATCGTCTGGGATCACTGTTTGGAAAACGAGGACATGATTGGACCAAAATGTTGGCATCCGGTCAAATTTTCACAGATAACTGTAACAAGGGAATGGCCGACGAAGCGCGTAAATCTAGCAGCCATAATGTCATCCAATTCGATCGCGAAAGATTTTGTTTTATGGTTGCTGAAAGGATTAATCAAAACGATGGCCGACCATTAGGTACTTTTGGTGTTGATCTCCGGAGAGGATCGTGCGATTGTGGGAGGTTTCAAGCATTTCATTTACCGTGCTCCCATGTCATCGCAGCATGTGCTAGTATACGACAGGACCACAAGCTCCACATACCAGATGTTTTCAAAGTTCTGACTGTTTTCAAAGTCTACAAAGAGAGCTTCCTTGGACTTCCACACCACGAGAATTGGCCGACTTATGACGGTTTTACTCTTTGCCATGACGACACGATGCGGAGGAATAAGAAAGGGCGTCCAAATAGTACAAGAATTAGAACCGAAATGGACGATCCTGAGAAAGAAAAAAGAAGATGTGGGATTTGTCGAGAAATTGGTCATATGCGTAGAAAATGTCCGAATGTTGCAGGCCCGTCAAATAGGCCCGTCTAGATTCACTTGTTCGTTTTTATTAAACTTTCGATTATTGTAACTTTACTTTTGTGGGATTTCAATTAAATTAAACCTTGCATTTTTCAATTAGCAAAACCATCACTTTACCGAAACAACTTTCATTGAACAATCGAAAATATCAAAATACATAAACCGCACCCACACTAACAAGACAACAAACATAAGAACGATTTAAAATCTAAACATTCCTAGGAGGCTATTAAAACCATCAGGACAATGTCTGCTTCTCCACGCATCATCATAACACACTCTAAATCACTTTCCACTTTTTTCCAGGCCTTCCCATCTCCATCTTTAACTAGCCTTTCAAATTTTTTTATCTTTTCTCCTTCAGGAATTTCTCCTTCTAACCATCTGGTCAGGCTTCTCTGAAGGTACTCGAACTTGAGTGTATTCCACAATCGGATCTTCAACGGTGGCTTCACAGGAGAAAAAATCACCGTTGCATCTCTTTTGGTGAGAGGAGTATTTGGATCATAAAAATACTCCATTTTTGTTGAAACTATTAAAACTGAAATTAAGCAATGGATTCAGATGATCTGAGATCTAGAGGAACCCAAATCAATGCTTTATATAAAAAATTAAAAATATTAAAATATTTCCGACTCGGCCAACGAAAGGACGAGCTCGCCTAATGAGTGGCCGAGCTTTCATAATAATAAATTTAATTATAATATTAATTAAAAAAAATATTATATTTTTAATATTATTCTATTATTTATTAAAACATTTAATATATATTTATAATTTTATTTAATAATTATGTTATATTAATTATTTAATTACATATTGTAAAATATATTTAATTCTAATTTAAAATTAATTATAATATTTATTCAATAATATTTTAAAACATAAAAATAGTTTATTCTTTTTTAAACTAATTAATATATTAAAATATAATATAACAATTATATTAAATTAAATTAAAAAAAAAAGAACCGGATGCTTCAATGGGTCGGCCAATGGATGGCCGAACCCTTGAAGGAGAAAAAAAGTCTTCATTGGGTCGTCCATTGGAAGGACGAGTCCAAACCCAAAACGTGGCACATTGGTAAATTTTTTTCAACTAGTGGTATTTTGGGTATTTAGTTTTCAGACAGTGGCAATGTGGTAAAAAAATCGAAATACTCCCCTGTTTCTATTTCAATGTAGAGTAAAAATGTATATATAATTGAAACAGTGCTGCGAATAGTAGTAGGTGGAGGTAATATTTAAGTGGCTTATTGCTGATTGTGTTACTAGTTGACAGTAATTAATGGTAGTCTTCCAAACTTAAAATCATGCGCTGGAAATTATGTGGCATGGAGTTGAGGAAATGTAATAGGAAATATTCCTACTGTTTCAATTCATAAAAGTAGTGAATTTAGTACTAGTATTCAAACAGATTAAATCATTTGACAATTGCCAAGTGTGGCCCCCCCACCTCCCTACTTAATGAGGCGCAAGAACTATGAGGGAGTGTGCATCATGTAGCCTTTTTAATGAATAGAAATAAAGTAGTAATAGCATCAATTAATCATTTATTCCGTGAACAATAGATGACATATTAAATAGTATAATCAATATAGTGTTTTTAGAACCAAAGTGGCTAGTAGCCAACCCCTTTTTCCATTAAAACCATGCGCTGCACTATGTATATATGAGACAAATTATAACTATCAGCATTGTTACTAAGAATTAATATTTCACTAAATGTTAGTTATGTAAAGACTAAATAAATATTGCATAAGTATTACTAAATGTTGAATATTTATTAAATCTGGACTATTCATTTACATATTGATTATTTAAGTAAATACTAGTTATTTATTAAATACGGATTAATTATTTAAATAAAGTTTGTTTATTCAAATATTCACTATTACTTGAATAGTGGGATTTTATTGAATTCAATTGTAGTGATTGATTGATTAATCTATATTTAATTAGTAACTTATGTTTGTGAGTTGTGATTGAGACTAATTAGTCCTTGCGTATTATTGGTTGATTGTGGTGAGGAAATCTAAAGTATGAATGCTTGATTATGAAAATGAGTTTGTGTGTTTGCAATTGTATGATAATTCAAGTGTGATGAATTATTTGAGATATGCATGATATTAAGATTAGAGAACGGTCTTAATTGCATATGATGGTTGAGTGCATACGCATCATTTGTGTCAAGAGGCAATGCTTGTTAGTTCCGTGGGAGCTAGTGACTTGTCCCAAACCTAGAGAGGGGTTTGAAAGCTTAGAGAACGGGCTTTGTGTATTATTGGTCTAGAGAACGGATCCGGTTTAATGTAAAAACCGAAAAAAAAAAACAAGTGTTGGTACCACATGGCATGAGTTGCATTGAGTTTGCATCGAGTCGCATGGTATATATGATTGTTATATGGAAGTATGTGTGTGATTGTGACTTGTTGAGTATTGGAATTTGATATGAATTATGTGGATACTTGAGTGATACTTGTTGATGAATATTGAAGTGTGAGATTATTTATTACTTGTGTTTATATGTTTTACAATAATCATTATCCTATAATTTCAATATTGATGTGAATTCTCACCCTTCTGTTGGAATGATGTTTTATACGACATCGCTCAGGTGCCGAGGAGTAGACTTGCTCGTAGCGCGAGGTAGCCGCTGATGCAGCTGTTTAGCGTCTTTATTTATGTTGGGTCGAGTCGTGCTCTGATCATGTAACACTGGGATCGTTGGGTTTATGTTTTAGAGATACACTATGTACTCTACTTATACTTTTATGCTTACTTGATCTGTATGAAGTTGGCTCTTATGCCTAAGTATCGTTTATTGATGTGATGAGTATGAAACTCTTTTTATGTCAATTATGATTGATTAGAATCCGCTGCTACATGCTAAGAGAAGTTTTGAAAAGCATGAAATTACTAAAGTGTTAATGAGCATGACAAGTGTTTTATGATGTTTTATGATTATGTGTGATACCCTTAAATGAATAGCATGATTATTTACTCTGATTTATTGTATGTTTTTATGCGGGGATTAGAAGGGTGTTACACAGTGCCCCAATCCTGATTTCTTTTCTTTCTTTTTCTGAACCCACGTTGATCGTTTCCAACGGCTCTTTGTGAGGTTCAATGGACCTTTCCTCCTGTCGGAGTAATCAGGAGATCTCCTCTGGAATTTCGTCGTCATTTTCTTCTTCAGCCCCAAATACCGGGAACTCAAAGTTGGGAGAAGGCATCGGATCGTATGTTTCAACGGGGTTTAAAACAGGCAATCTGCATGACGTGATGATTTGTGTTTAGAAGAGATAGAGAGAATGCAAGAGTGTGTGCAGTCTATTTATTTTTCTACTGCTTGTTTTTATTATTGAGTTGTTTTTTAAGATTACCATTTTCTGAGAAAAGCAAAAAGAGAAAACAGCAATTAATGCAGAAATTATAGAACGACGTTATTTTATTAATGAACAAGTTGATTCTTGAAACTACAGCCCTATAAAACAAAACTCTGTCGCTTTGGGCAAAGCGAAGAGGGAAATTTACAGAAAGTGAGCCCTATCAAAACATCTGTTTCACCTGGGCAGGGTGAAAGGTTAAAGTAAAGATGGCAATTACTTAGACTTATGAACAATCTTCGGAACATCGACAACGACCCATTGGCGGTGAACTCCTCGGTGAATCACAAAGTCTGGTACCTTCATTGATTTGTCTTCAGAAATGACGCTGATTTCTGGCGGAGCAGGATCATTGGAATCTGTCTCCCAAGCAGAATTGTCGTAGGAGGATTCCTCTGTTGCATTTTGCATAGTATTTGTACTCTCAGTTGTATCTCCCCATCCAGTCGGCTGGATGTCTTCGAGCCTGATACGAGAGCTTTCAGGAGCAGTGTACTTGACCATATAGTCGTATTTTCCACTTGGTTGTCCCAAGGTGTCCCACACTTCTTTGGAACTGGATGGGTCATCTCTCTCGATGACGTTGACCTCAGGGAAAACATAGTTGATGAATTCTAGTCCGGCAAACGTTGCGAATTCATCGTCGTGCTGAGTATTTTCAGGATAACCTGTGTGTTGATCCCATAACATGGTGGGGACGCAGGTATTCTCTTCAATGATGCTCAGCTGATTTTCATTGTTCGACTGACTTTCTTGCCCCAAGTTTCCTGGGTAAGGCTGCCACATTGGCAGGCCATCCATCGGGCCATAGTAGTCGTGGTCAAAGTTTTCTTTCATCAGAGTGTCCTCCTCTAATGAGTTTGGTGGAGCACGGCATCCTTCCGGATCACAATCTCCATATATCATTTCGACATCTGACCTGGGTATAAATCTCGGACTCTGTGTAGGAAAGCAAAAGGGAGTCTGCATTTCGTCCTGAGACGTATAACCGTCCTTGTTGAGATAGAACTTCCATTCTTCCTCCGTATCAGATGAATCATCTTTATTGATGGTATGCACTTCTTGAGTCACTGGGTGAAGGAAACCTCCACTGTGGAAGAAATTCTGAATGGGATGAAGACTTTCACCGTTAGCAGCTGTCTGGGTATAGGTTGCAGAAAAACCAAGACTCTTCTTTGTTTTATTGTCAGTAGGAATGACAAGCTGCCCCCATCCTGTTGTATTGGTACTCTCGACCGCTTTGATAGCATCTTTGTACGAGGAAATCGAAGTCCCCCCTTTGGATTGATTGTCTTTGTGTAGCGAAAGCGTTTGGAACTGGGTTCCGATTATCCCTTCCGGTTCTGCATAAGTGGATGACGACAAATTGCTTATGAGCAAGGCCTGCTCCCCACAAACCGTGACGAGTTGGTTGTTCTGGATGAACTTTAGCTTTTGGTGGAGGGTCGAGGTGACCGCCCCAGCCTGATGTATCCAAGGTCTTCCTAATAAACAATTGTATATTGCCCGGATGTCCATGACCTGGAAAGTGAATTGGAAAGTGTGAGGACCGATAGTTATGGGAAGGTCGACTTCGCCAATAACCATTTTTCTGGATTCGTCAAACACTTTGAAGACGACCTCGCTGGTTTTCATCGAAGGTCCTTTGAATGATAATTGCATCAAAGTGGACTTCGGCATAACATTCAGGGCTGATCTTGTGTCTACCAGTACGCTAGCTAAAGCATCGTCCTGCCAGTTGACTGTAATATTGAGCGCCATGTTATGACGGCGACCTTCTTCAGGTAATTCCTCATCACTAAATCCCAAGTTATTGCAGGAAGTGATGTTAGAGACAATGCTATCGAATTGTCTGATTGTTACATCCTGTTCCATAAAGGCTTGCTCCAAGACTTTCTGTAGAGCCTCCCTGTGCGCTTCTGAACTAAGTAACAATGATAATACCGAGATCTTTGAAGGAGTTTGTAACAGCTGATCAACAATGTTATATTCACTCCTTTGGATAAGCTTTAGCATCTCATCATCATTTTTTGAAAGGTCGGGATTACTGGACTGACCGACTGGTGGATTGGGAACTTCTGTCTGAGGTTCCTTTTCTTTGTTGGGTTCTCCAACTCCTCTGTTGAAGATTCTACCACTCCGTGTTACTCGACTGATGTCTGCAATGTTCACGACGGAGGGTAACGGAATTTCCTTTCCATTCTCAACTGTTGTTGCACCGTATTTGTAAGGGATAACCTTAGTTGATTCATAGGGTAGCGGTCCCAGCAGATGGACGACTATGGGAGCCTTCTGATTTTTCTTACCATCGTAAGTAATTTCGAACCGTTCACGGTTGGGAACTCTCGATTTGTCAAGTAGAGGGATGATGGCACAAACATCCCTAGCCCTCTGATGATCAGAGATTACGACAACGTCCTCGATTTGATCAGCGAGGTAGTTGACTGATCCAGAACTTAAGCATGGTTGAATCTCTTTGCGGTCCAACTGACTTTGAAGGGCTGCTCGCACGAAGTAACATCCCTGATTATCCACTGAGCAAACTCCACACCGCTCATAGTTGTGTAGTGGCACCTGGCCACGTCTGCTTTGAATACAGTGTAACCTTACTAGGTTTGTTTCCATCGACCGAACACCCGGACTTTGATATCTAGTAGGATTCTCGTTAGTTATACTAATTTGTTGGGTGTCTTCATCCATATAGATTGGAAACCACCAGTGGTTTAACAAGTGCTGAAGTGTTTCCTGGACAAGGGCACAACCCTGATCGTCTTCGCAACCCGTTTTACAGCCCTGATAATCATGGGATACCAGGAACCCGAGCCGGACCTGTTTAGCATGTAACTCTACCAGGCTGGTATTCATCAAGCGAATATCGAAGATCTGGATCATGTTGATTTGATAATGATTCCTATCATGGTAGTCTTGGATCCATCCAAGATCCATCTGACGCTGGAGGGCCTCTTGTATGAAAGAGCATCCTTGTTTGTTTACCGAGCAAGTCAGACAGGAATTGTAATCGTGCCGCGGCAGATTATGATACTGGATTTTCCTTGAGTGCATTGCCACCAAGTTGATATTCATTGCACAGATGTCGTGGTTTTGAATGATGTTGGAATTCGTATAAACCATGTTAACTCTACGAACTCGGTGCTCTTGGATCCATCAGAGATCCATCTGTTCCTGTAGAGCTGATTGCACCCCAGAACATCCTTGATTACTTTTAGAGCAGATATCACACTGGTGATAATTATGAGGTGGCACATGGCCATATCCACTCTGTCTATAATGCATTTTGACCAAGTTGGCCCTCAACAAGAGTACATCGTGAATTTGATAGACGTTGTTAGACTCTCCCTCTATCAGATTGACTGCAGCTTTCTCGTGTTGAGGCAGCGGGTTCGTGAGAACATTTGGATTCGTATCCTTGAAAGATAAGACCCCGCTCCTAACAAGCTTTTGCACATCGTATTTGAAACTGAGACAGTTCTCTATGTTATGCCCTGGTCCTCCTTGATGGTAAGGGCAAGTCTGATCCACCTTAAACCAAAAAGACGGATTTTCCGGTACCGAAAGAGGAGACCTGGTTTGGACGTGCCCCTTGTCTAACAGTAATGGAAATAGTTTTGCGTACGATATGGGTATATGATCAAATCCTGGTGGCCGCGTTGTACGGTTGTTGTTGTATTGAGGACGAGCCTGCTGAAGAGGCTGTTGTGTCCTTTGTTGATATTGCTCCGAATGCAGTTGGCTTTGAGCAACTTGAGGTTGATACGTAGAAACAGGCGCAGGGCTGATAGCAGGAGTTACAGCTGCTACTGGTTGGTACCGTCGCCTTTGCTTTCCGAGAGAGATATTCCCAATATCCTGCTCTTTTTTCTTAGGGAGAGCACTACCTTATCATTTTGTACTACTTGACGATCCAGCGTCTTTAACTAAACGTCCTTCTTGGACGGCTTCCTCAAGACGAACTCCCATGCCCACCATCTCGGTGAAGTCACTGGGCGCACTGGCGACCATTCTGTCGTAGTAAAATGAGCTCAAGGTCTTTAAGAAAATCTTTGTCATCTCTTTTTCCTCAAGAGGCGGACAAATTTGAGCGGAAATTTCACGCCATCTCTGAGCGTACTCCTTAAAGGTTTCCTTGTCCTTTTGCGACATCGATCTAAGTTGATATTGTTGGACGAAGGTAGTGCCAAGATCTCTGAACGTGTTGATCGTAGCGCGGTTTAAACCCATGTACCATTTTAATGCGGCACCGGTTAAACTATCCTGAAAGTAGTGAACCAGTAGATCCTGGTTCTCTGTCTGAGTTGACATTCACCGAGCGTACATCACCAAATGGCTTTGAGGGCAAGAGTTACCCTTGTACTTTTCAAAATCGGGTACTTGGAATTTGTGCGGGACTTTCACATTGGGGACCAAGTAGATCTGCGGCGTCCTTTCCAAATAAATCCTGACCGTGAATAGCTTGCAGTTCCTTCTGCATTTCCAGGAACTGTTCCTGGAACTCGTTCATTCTTTCGAACATGCTTTTGTTTTCACCAGAAGGTATCCGTGGAATCTGTTCTTCCGGGACAGTGTGCACCACAGGGGGTGGTACCGTTACTACGGTAGTGAATCTTGGCGTTTCCCGAAGTTTGTAACCTTCGGGAGTCCTCATTATGCCTCTGCCATCCTCGCTCTCCCGAAGTTTGTAATCTTCAGGCCCAGCGGCTTCTGTAATGATTCCCTGATCTTCAGTGATCGGAGGAACATATCCTTCCAGGATATAGTTAACATGCATGCCCCAGGGACGATCTTTCGGCATTTGATACCTAGGATCATACTTCTCTACTATGGGTGTTGAGGTGATCTCTGAGATCACAGTTCTTTGTAGCTGAGCTTCTGCCATGGCTTGCATGTCGTTACGAAGCTTTCTCATATCCTCTCTCAGAACGTCGATCTCTTCTTTCAACTATCTGTTCTCTTCCTCGAGATCATCCATCTTTTTCTGACGATTGGCCCGAGTATTGTACGAATGAGACAGTTTGACTCTAGAACCGAGACACAAACGTGAGATTCGTAGGTAAGAAGAATACGTGACGTGAGAATGATGAATACAATGATTATATTAATTATTTTTTTGGTTTAATCAAAATAAACTTCGACAATTAGATTGCAAATATCAAACAGTGGGGAAACCCCATTTTATTGAATTCAAAGGATTGCGGAAATGGAAATACAGTAAATTACAAGGTGCGGGAACAGAAACCTAAGCTAATGGGTCCCGAGTCCTTTCTGAGGAGAACTCGAGTGCTGATTCTGGTACTTTCCTTTTCTTGGACCGGGGCTCTTGGGCCGTTGTCGGGTTGTCATTCCTTTGCCAAGTGAAAGGAGCGAGCAAATTCCTTTGGTCATCCTGATTTTCCACAGCATGTTGCTCTAAAATCTCAATCAGAGCATCCGTATCTTTTAACAGTTGCTGTATTTTGGTACACTCCACATTGAGAATGCGGTATTTATTCTTCCAAGACCTCCTTTCCTGTTGAACTTTGTTGAGAGTAACCTGAAGTTTTTCCGTCTCAGTCATGAAGTACATGACAGATTCCCTTGGCGGAAGAACTCCGTGACGAGGATAATGCATCTTTAGCTTGAGAGCTCTAGTTTGTACTCAGTGGAGATAAGGCTCCACCGAGACACAATCCGGTTTTCCTAAAGACTCTTGTCCTTTCTTATGAACATGTTTCCAAGCGTGCACTATTTCCGTCTTTAGTGCCCTGTCATTTTCTCCTTCTTTGAAGAAAAGACCTTCCAGATGAGCATTACGTGGGACATGCCTCATCGGGTATCCAAATTGACGACGAACTAAGATAGTAATTGATTCCTCCCTTAGTTCCTATGAGGGGTACGCTGGGGAAGTTTCCACAACGGTCAATGATTCTGATCCCGTCATAAATCCTATTGTACCAATCTATATCAGAGTTGGTAAGAGACATAATTTTCCGCGACCAACGTAAGGCACTCTTATGATCCCAAAAAGCGGCAGACTTAGGCAAATGGGAGATAAACCATTTATATAGCAGGGGTACACAGCACGTGATCATTCCTCTGCTGTATAAATTCCTTAAGTGTACAGAATGATACGCATCTGCGAGCAAGGTTGGTACGACGTTTCCAATGAGAAAAACCTTAATGGCGTTGATATCGACGAAGTTATCAATGTTGGGAAACAGAAATAACCCATAGGTGAGTAAAACAAAGATGCTTTCAAAAGCAGTCACGTTCCCTATACTAGCAAAGTATAGAGCTTTCTTTACCAGAAACTTGGCTGGTAAACCTGGGATTCCTCCTTTGGTGGTCATGTGAGTCTTGACTTCTGACTCATCCAAATAGATTGCTCTTGCAATGATTTGATCCTTTGGAATTTCTTCCAGTCCAGAAAAGGGAGCTTGATCAGTAATGGGTAGATCAATCAGATGAGAATACTTCTCCAGCATTGGTGCGAGCTGGTAATCCGGGAATGTGAAACAGTGATAGACCAGATCGTAAAACTGAACGAGTGCCTCCAGGATTCCTTCAATTACCTGGACCCTTAACAGAGGTAGCAGACCTCCGTACTTGGCTCTGAAAGCCTCATGGTTTGTGATCATTCTCGCCAAACCTCTCAAATCCTATAATTTTGGAACTTTTAAGGTATACTTATGAGTTTTCCTTCTACCGAAATCCATTAGCGCAATCTCATTTCTCTGACATTTGCAATCATTGTCTTAGTTTAATTTTGAAAAAGAGAGACTATAAGAGAAAATTTTCTTTGTTTTAATGTTTTTTAAATGAATGCATGAATACAGCACACAAAAACATAGAAAAAACATGGGGTCAAAGGGTCGGTGTCATGAAGTCAAGGCTCTACCCATCCCAAAGGTTTATACTAGTGACTTTTGTACCTGTCTCTCAAAATCATTGATTCTTGTCGAGATAACATCAGCGGGCCGGGAACCGTGCTAGGTGATGTTATTTCGAAGAACCTCATAAGAGGGTAGTATCGCGTGACAACTATTTTCGATAGCTTCCGCACTACTGAAAGAGGTTTTTCCTAGGTGTATACTCAATCTTTCCACATGTGGCATCACACGCATTCCCATTAGCAGAAAAATAAACAAAGATATCAATTAGGAAAAGTAGTATATATATTTGCCCTAATGTCCTAGACCTTTAAGAGCTATGAATCCTATGTTCCTGACAGAAAATAGCTCCCCGGCGGAGTCGCCATTCTGTGGTACCTTCCCAATTTAAAGGTTTTTGACCTAAGATCCTAGTGAGGGCCGATCCTAGCAATAATATAGGTTCCCAGTGACATCACTATGCCTGTGACATCACGATCCTAGCAATAATTTAAAGGTTTCAAGATTTTTCATCGCTTGGGAAAACAAGAAAGAAGTTCTCCCACTGTGGTAACCACTCTTCTGTTGCACGATTTTTGTGGTTTCAAAGCACTATCGCTTGGGTACTATAGTTCGATTCATTTTTTATCCTATTAAAGTTGATGAAGGAAGGGAAATAGATGTCTCCAATTAACCCTGCTTGCAAACTGAGGTTAAACAGTCAAAACTGTTGATTTACAGATGTTATCAAAATAGGGGGGTTCGCTCTTTGGGGTTATTTTGTTGAAAACAGTGTCGGGGTAGGGTGTTGGGGACCGATGCTATTCGGTTGATATATGGGATTTTGGGTTTTTTTATTAGTGTGCTCACTAAGATTTTTCAATCTTATGCCTACGTATTCCCGGGATAGGGAAATCAGAGCGATCGTAGTTCCTCCTATTCTATGGGAGGAAAAAGGTTGTTTTGGTGTCTTGTTCAAAGCCTAAGATATGAAGCTAAAGGTGGTTTGTATCTTGTTCAAAGCCCAAGATGTGAAGCTGAAGGGTCTATTTGTATCTTGTTCGAAGCCCAAGATGTGAAGCTAAAGGGTTTTGACTCCAGAGAGAATTTGTCATCTCTAAAGAAGGGTCTGTCTGTCACAACTGTTGGGTGACTGATTATAAAGGAGAATTACTTTAACTGGGATCTGTGAATCTAGCAATGCCATAATTTCCTTTATAGGGGATTTTAAACCTGAAGGAGAAGACTTTAACTCAGTGTAGAGCAATTCCATCTTTCCTTAGGAATTTCTCAGGCTAAAAGAGGGACAGTGGCGTGGATGTAAATAATCTAGAGGCTTGCCGCTTACAGCAATTAGATGAGGGAAAAGGAGTTGTTGATGTTTGCATGCTGTGACCAAAGCATGATTTGATGCTAAAAGGTTGATTGAATCAAACGGGGATTTCTTTATACAAAGCCTAAGAGGAGGCTATTGGCCCAACAAGAGGGTGTTTTTATTTGTCTCGTACGAAGCCCGAGAGAGAGGCTAAAAGGGTTGACTCAATGAGAGAGTGCTTTGTATCTCGTACGAAGCCCGAGATGGAAGCTAAAAGGGAGTTGACTCGACAAGAGAGTCTTTTATACTCAACAAGAGAGTGATTTAGTATATCGTATGAAGCCCGAGATAGAGGCTATTGGAAGATTGACTCAACAAGAGAGTCTTTTTATACTCAATAAGAGAGTGTTTTGTATCTCGTACGAGGCCCGAGATGGAGGCTAAAAAGGGGTTTGACTCAACAAGAGAGTCTTTTATACTCAACAAGAGAGTGTTTTTGTATCTCGTACAAAGCCCGAGATGGAGGCTATTGGAAGATTGCCTCAACAAGAGAGTCTTTTTATACTCAACAAGAGAGTGTTTTGTATCTCGTACGAGGCCCGAGATGGAGGCTAAAAAGGGGTTTGACTCAACAAGAGAGTGTTTTTGTATCTTGTACAAATCCCGAGATGGAGGATAAAAGGGATTGACTCAACAAGAGAGTCTTTTATACTCAACAAGAGAGTGTGAAAAGGTTAGCTCCGCTGGGGAGAATCATTGTACAAAGCCCAAGAGGAGGCCATTGTAACTGTTTTAGTTTAGTGACAGGTCCAGTATCGGATAAAGAGAAAATCAGTTCTTATATGGGTAACGTCGTACTCATGGATTTCACCTGAGGATCAGGATTATTTCCTGTTCTCTAAGGAAACGGGGAATCCAAAGGAGCTTTAGACTATCTGAGTCTTACGGGTTTTCATCTTCCCATTTTTGAAAGGAGCTTGAGAATGTCTTTGAGACTCAAGGAAATTAGACTGTCCAAGTCTAGAGTTTTATCTT
This sequence comes from Lathyrus tuberosus, assembly GCA_022829125.1. Classification (NCBI taxonomy): domain Eukaryota; kingdom Viridiplantae; phylum Streptophyta; class Magnoliopsida; order Fabales; family Fabaceae; genus Lathyrus; species Lathyrus tuberosus. The sequence continues at coordinate 5,250,642 of JALAZF010000084.1, forward strand.
TTGTACTATGCTTAAGAGAAATTAAGAGACAGCACATTTGCGGTAGAAAGATCTAGACTCCTTGAAAGACTGTTCTATTAAGATGACTAATTTCTGTTCCTATACCTTTAAGAGGTCGTCGGGATAATTTGTACGAAGCCCAAGAGGAGGCGAGAGTAACTTTTAAGAAGCCGAGGAACAATTTGTACGAAGCCCAAGAGGAGGTTATCTTCCCGGAGGAAGAATCATTATATGAAGCCTAAGAGGAGGCTGTGAAAACTTCTAAGAAGCCGACGGGTCCTTGTACAACGCCCAAGAGGAGGCGGGGATGCTTTTAGGAAGCCTGTGGGTCCCCAAATCCCGAGAAATTCAAGACATGCCATTCACTGAGAATAGATCAAGCCAGGAAAGTTCGAGAATTTGGAAGAAACTCAAGAGATGCCATTCACGGAGAAAAGATCATCTCTGGGGAGTTTAGAGTTTCTTTGACAATTTCTAAGGGTGACAGTTTGAGAAAGGGTTCACCGAGAATGCTGCCTTTCACGTCTCCATATTGTTTAACCCCAAGAGGAGGGAAGACTGTGTCTGGAAATCCTATGGGGATCTAGTTTTGTTTGTATTTAAGAGCGACCAACAGGGCTTTACCTAGTGCTAGACGTAGTTTCCGGTGAAAACTCTAAATAGCTATACTAGTATTACACAGTCGATATAAGTTTATGAAAGAAGACTTACAGTGAAACAGCTCCACAATACAGTTATATACATATGAAAGCGGTAAATGAAAGCGGGTAAACACTTACTCAGTTGTAGAGCTTCCATGCTGTATTGTTAGTCGTTAAACAAAGAAATTAAAAATAACAGTATGTTACAAAATCAAAGGAGAAAGTGCTTTTGAAAGGAAAATTGGGGGCTTACAGCTCAAGGAGAGGCCCAGGGTTTTATCAGTGATCGCACTGTCATTTTGTACAGGGACTTATACAAGTGACTGAGGCCCAAGAAAGGTTTTCTGTACAAAGGGGATGTGTCTTATACTCTCTCAAGAGGCCCAAAAGTTTATTTTTATACAAGTGGTGGGGCTTACAACTCAAGGAGAGGCCCATGGTTTTTGTTTAAAAAGGCGACGATCGCGTCGAACTTTTTGAAATACAACGGGACTTATACAATACACTGAGGCCCAAAATGTTTTTTTTTTTCAAAAAGGGTTAGGTCTTACACTCTACTAGAGGCCCAAAAATTGTTTTTGTATTAATGATAGGGCTTACAGCTCAAGGAGAGGCCCAAAAGGTTTTATTTTTCAAAACGGCGATCGTGCCGAGGTTTTTGAAAGCACAGTGGATCTTATACGATGACCGAGGCCCAAATTATTTTGGTTTAAAAAGGGTTGGGTCTTACACTCTATTAAAGGTCCATGAGTGTTTGAAAAAGATTTGTTAGGGTGAAAATCAACAAAACCCTAATTTCATCATTTTTAAAGTAATTATTCAAAGAAAATGAATTAAAATGATACAAATACCAAATAAGTTTTAATAAACAACTTATGACCTTTGGTTAAGGTTTGAAACATGATATTTTAATCACAAGATGAATTAAAGCCATTTGGTTTTGATTTTTCAAGATGAATATTCATTTTAAAATGTTTAAAAAACAATGAAAATGAACTTATTCACAAAAATACTAATTATATTAAATAAGTAATATAAATCTATTTTTTTTTTTGTGGAATAAAATATTTCAACATTTTTGTGATTTTTTGCAAAAAGAGCCAATAAAAAATAATTAAAATTGAGTGAGTTATTAATTTTTCAAATCATTTAAAATAAATATGAAAAATAACAAAAAATAGGAAAAAGTGGTAAAAAAGAGGTCTGGGGCGAGGGGGATTCGAACCCCAGACCTCTCGCTTGCCAATACTCACAAACCAGCTGATCAACCACTGGGGCGCAATGCCAATTCATTAAACATATGGCAAGTGAAAAATATATAGAGAGAACTTGGTTGGAAAACCTAAAGAATGGCGCCATGGCCATCTTCTTCCCCGAGCTCGTGCATGAAGCCCCCTATCTCACTCATCTCTCAACCATTTGACATGATTCAAACACCAAACTCGTGTGTTTTTTAACAAGGAACAAGATGGCAATACTTGATTTTATTTATTTTCAGTGTATAGCAAGTTATATCATCACGACCATATGAACCCTAATTTTGCAAAAGCAATCGTGCAGACATGGTTATGAGGGCTATGATCAAATTTCTTGAGGGAAAACACTCAACACATGATGGCAATCAATTGGCAAAAATATCATGCGAGAAAATATGCATGGATCATGAAGATGGAGTTTTGAGGCTTACCTTGATGCAAGCTGAAATGGAACTTTGCACAGATGGTGTTCCAGATGCGATTTGATGATCCCTACAGCTTTAATGGATGTTGTGGAGTGTGTTGCAAGCTTTGGAACACTCTGAAAACTTCTGGATCAAGCTGGAGAACTCCAACTACATAATTGAGGCATAATGGCTTGGTTAAAGGGTGATTTTGAGCTAAGGGTGTTACAGTTGGTGTTTAAGTGTTTGGACACCTCAAATACATCATGTGTGATGTGTTTGAACAATTGGAATGGATTGCTTAGGGCTGCAACTCAAAACCCGATGGTGGTTGCTCAAAAACAAAGAAAATTGGCACTTAAGAGAGATTGAGAGAAAGCAGTGCTATAACTTGCTTTGGTGTGTCTTGAATGATCCATTGGAACCTCTATTTATAGGTGATCAACTCTTGTATTGGAGGAATAGTGAATGGATGCTGGATCAGATCACCTTCAAAGGGATTGGTTGGGCATAAATGCCTCTTGCATTAGGTGTAACAGCTGCTCCAAATAGATCAGCTATCCCTTGACTGAAATCACATTCCTCAGTCATTTTAATTGTTGTTTAAACAGAGAACTTGACTGAGGAGAGTGAGAATCTTGACAATGCACTATTCCACATTAATGCCCTTTGAATTCAAGGTAAAATGTGACAAAATGCATGAACTTCAAGTTGGAATATTCCTTGGCTTTGTGACTCAGCTTTGTAGGTTGGATCAGATGTATTGTGATTGGTTTGAGTACATGTGGCATAACGATCCTTGGTTTTGATTCAGAAATCGTGTGTGGCAAGCAAACATGCAAACTGATTTTTTTCAAAACAGCTTGCAGCAGCATGACTTTGGGCATGGATTTCTCTTGGCTCAAGTTGAAATAATTCATGCTGAGAGGCTCTTTGGATTCTTAGAAACATATGCAACAACATTGATATTTACCTTTGGACTTGATTCAGCTTGCAACTATGTGAAAAGATCTCACAAGTTTTGGTGTTTTCAACAAAATCTGCCTTGGTCAGAATTTTTCTAAGTGTTGGAAAATGATGTATTTTCATGTTTTAGTCATTTTGGCCCAATCATAACTCAGAATCCATAATGAATTGGAGTGAGGTGTAGTTGAATCTTTTGTAGAGGGTAATGAGATCTACAAATCTAGCTTTGGATGGGGAAAAATGGCCTTGTGGTTTAGGAGTTATGATCCTCTAAAGTTGGTACCCTAGCCACTTTGTTCCATAACTTAGAAAATTTCTAAGTTTTTTATGGTTACCCCTTTTACAAGTTATCCCACTTTTCTTGATTTTTCTTGATGAATGATGATTCCAATCACACATTAACATCATTTTAGGGTTAAAAAACCATAATTGTGAAAAATCTCAAAAAGTCAAAGTTTGACTTTTGTGCACAATTGACTTTTTGTCAGATGAATTCCAAACTGTGCGATCCTCTATGAAATCTAGTTCTTGACCTAAATAAAACTTGATGGATTGATTTCATAGGTATTATAGGGTATATTGAATCATGCCCTAGGGTTAGGGAGCATGTCCTGGTCAAAAGTCAAAGCTACAGTTGACTTTTCTCGCGAAACCCTAACTGTGGTTCATGTGAAATTGAAACTTGTTGCTCAAGCTTCTTGGATCAATCCATTGGTGAAAATGGATCAATGTAGTGTGATAGAGACCCTCAAACCATGTCTTGAGGTCTTGGCTCATGATTTGTCCCAAAAGTCAACTTAGGGGTGAATTAGGTCAAGAAACCCTAATTCCTGATTTTTGATGAATGCATCCCCTGAGGTTAAATTGACTTGATGATTGGGTTTATGATGTCCCTTGGAGCATCCTAGGTTATGCTTTGAAGCATTGGCTCATGCCCAGAGGAAAAATTCCATCTGGGGGCCCTGGTCGACCAAAACCCTAATTTGGTGACACTGGCGATCTCGAGGCTGAATCCACATAGAAGGGAGCAGCCTTATGCTTAATCCTTGAAGTGGGAGTCCTCTTGATCCTTTGGGGATGTTTGAGAGGTTTAGACAAGTTGAAGATCATGTCATTCCTTGATCTGATTTTTTGGCTGAGGTTCAAAGAGGGCTTGAAACCCTAAGTCTGATTGTAGTGGATGCTCACCCATCTTTGGGGAGACTCAATGGTTCATCCATATTGTGATGATGATTTGCATAATGATGGGAAATCTTAGTGGTCAAAATTTGGGATATGACACGGTGCCATCCCAATAATAGCATAAAAACTGTTGTTATAAGTGAACTCAATCAACGGGAAGTGGCTATCCCAAGATCCTCCTTGGTCCAACACACAAGCCTTCAGCAAATCCTCCAAAGATTGGATAATCCTCTCCGTTTGACCATCCGTCTGCGGATGATATGCAGAACTCATCCTCAACCTAGTACCCAAAGCATCTTGGAAACTTTTTCATAATCTCGACGTAAATCTCGGGTCTCTATCAGACACAATACTCGACGGTATCCCATGCAACTTCACAATTTCCCCAATGTACGACTCAGCTAAGTTATGCATAGAATGATTAATCTTCATCGGCAAGAAATGAGCCAATTTAGTTAATCTATCCACAATCATCTAAATCGAATCATTTCCCTTTGCAGTCTTCGGCAACCCTGACACGAAATCCATGGAAATACTATCCCATTTCCATTCCGAAATATTCAACGGTTGCATCATACCCAAAGGCTTCTGATGTTCAATCTTCGACTTCTGACAAGTCAAACAGGCATAAACAAATTCAACAATATCCTTTTTCATACCTGACCACCAAAACAACCTCTGCAAATCCTGATACATCTTCGTAGCACTAGGATGAATACTCATCCCACTTCGATGTCCTTCCTCAAGAATACTTTTCTTAATTTCTGGAACATCCAGAACACATTCTCTATCTCTGAACCTCATCACGCCATTCTCATCAATCTGGAATTCACCTCCGTTACCTTGGTTAATCATGGTCAATTGATCTACCAATTTCAAATCAAATTTCTAAACTTCCTTGATTTCCTCGAGAATGCCACTCGCCAGTTTGAACATCCCTAACTTCACACTGTCAGGAGTCCTCTCACATATCAAACTCAAATCTCGGAATTGCTCAATTAATTCCAATTCTCTCACCATAAGCATCGACATATACAATGACTTCCTACTCAGTGCATCAGCCACCACATTTGCTTTACCATGATGGTAACTCAAATCAAAATCGTATTCCTTCAACAATTCTAACCACCTTCTCTGCCTCATATTCAACTCCTTCTGATCGAATAAGTACTTCAAACTCTAATGATCACTGAATACCTCAAATTTAGAACCAAAGAGGTAATGTCTCCAAATTTTCAACGATAACACCATAGCTGCCAACTCTAAGTCATGCATAGGATAATTCCTTTCATAAACCCTCAATTGTCTCGAAGCATAAGCAACAACTTGACCATTCTGCATCAGTACTCCACCAAGACCCATCTTCGATGCATCACAATATACCACAAAAGACTCACTCGGGTTAGGTAAGATCAATACCGGAGCGACCGTCAATTTCTTCTTCAATTCTATGAAACTCTCTTCACAAGCAACATCCCACACATAAGCTTGACCCTTTCGAGTCAACTAAGTCAAAGGTAGTGCTATCTTGGAAAAAATTTCGATAAACTTGCGGCAATATCCTACCAACCCAAGAAAACTTCGTATTTCTGTAGCAGACTGCAGAGTTTCCCACTGTAACACACCGTCAATCTTAGAAGGATCCACAACAATTCCACCACTAGATATCACATGGCCAAGGAAACTCACTTCCTTCAACCCGAACTCACATTTAGACAGTTTTGCATATAACTTCTTCTCTCTCAACACTTGCAACATCGTATGCAAATATTCAACATGCTCTTCTTCAGATTTCGAGTATATCAGTATATCATCAATGAAAAGCACAACCAATCTATCCAAATATTCATGAAAGATCTGATTCATATACTCCATGAACACACCAGGTGCATTAGATACACCAAACGGCATCACAGTGTATTCATAGTGACCATACATCGTCCTGAAAGCTGTCTTCAGAATATCATCAGGCTTAACACAAATCTGATGGTAACCAGACCTCAAATCAATCTTGCTAAACACACAAGCACCCACTAGTTGATCCATCAAATTGTCGATTCTCGGATGTGGATACTTATTCTTGATAGTCACTTTATTCAATTGCCTGTAATCAACGCACAACCTCATACTATCGTCCTTCTTCTTAACTAACAACACAGGAGCACCCCATGGAGAAACACTCAGTCGAACAAACTTCTTTTCAAGTAAATCTTCCAATTGTTTCTTCAATTCACCTAACTCGGAAGCTAACATCCGATAAGGAGCCATTGACACCGGACTCGTACCTGGTATCAAGTCCATTGCAAACTCTACTTCACGCTCTCGAGGTAAATCACTTATGTCATCCAGAAACACGTCTAGAAATTCACAGACAACAGGTAATTCAACACTTGTAGCTTCACGATTAAATTGCAACGATGCAAACAGTGCAAACATCGAGGCTTCGTTTTCTAGGAGTTCGTCTACATGCTTAGTAGACAAGAACATCAACTCCCCATTATCACCAAACTCAGGAAACTCCACGGTCTTATTATAACAGTTGATATGAACATAGTTGAATTCCAACCAGTTCATTCCCAGGATTACACCGATTTGGTGTAAGGGTAAACACACCAAATCCATCACGAAACTCTTCCCAAATATCGTCAAAGGTCATCTCGAACATACAAAAGCAGTAGTGATGGAACCATTATCAGGAGTTTCTATCACCATACTACCATTCATATCAGACAATTTTAAACCCAAACTATTAGCAAATTCAAGCGAAATAAATGAATGAGTAGCACCAGTGTCAATAATAGTGACCAACTCAATATTGTTAATGAAACAAGTACCTCGAATCAAGTTATCCTTCTTGAGGACTTCTGCACCACTCAAAGCAAACACTCTGCCATTAGTCTGAGAAAAAGTAGCATTCTTCTTCGGCTTCTGGCATTGGGTACTGATGTGACCCTGTTCACCACAATTGAAACAAGTCAGACCTTAATTCTTGCATTCAGTAACTCGGTGACCCCGTTTTCCGCATCTGTAACATCTCAGCACATTATTGTTACAATCCTTGGCACGATGGCCCTGTTTGCCACACCTGTAACACTTAAAAGAAGTGGGAGCTGCCCCCCACTTGTCTTCTTCCCATCTGAAGCTTTTTGCTTTCCTTTGTCAGCTGAAGTCACATAAGGTTTTCCTCGAAATTGTCCTTTCTCTTTCTTCTCACTAAGATCCTAATCATAGATCCTAATATTATCCACCAGTTCAGCATACCTATGAATTTGTTGGTATCCAATACCCTGTTTGATCTCTGGTATCAGCCCATTCTCAAACTTAAGGTATTTAGTAATATCAGCATCAGCACAACTATAATGCGGACAAAACTTCACTAACGCCTCAAATTTTGCAGCAAACTCTGCCACAGTCATGTTTCCTTGCTTCAATTCAAGGAACTCTATCTCCTTCTTACCCTGAACATCCTCAGGGAAATACTTCTCCAAGAACTCTTTCTTGAGTACAACCCAAGTTATCTCAGTACCAGCATCTTCCAGTCTCTGACGGGTGTTAACCCACCAATCTTCAGCCTCTTCCGACAACATATGATTACTAAATTGTACCTGCTGGGCGTTAGTGCATGCCATCACTCGGAAGATCTTCTCAATCACTTTAAGCCACTTCTGTGCACTCTCTGGATCATGGGTGCCCACGAAAGTTGGCGGATTGTTCCTCTGGAACTTACCCAAAGCACAAAACTCATCAGGAGCTCCACCATTCTCATTGTTCTGTGCATTCTGAGCCATTGCTTGAGCAAGAGATTGTACCTCATTGGCGATAGCACGATCGTTTCTTCTAGCCATTCTGCACACCATCAACAACGTTGGAAGAAACAATTCATCGACAGTGTACACACACTTGTCGACTAACAGGGACTGACATCATATAAAAACCTGGCCAGAAAAACCGACCTGCTATTGATGAACTAGGGATTCCATGTCCACTTTTGTTCTCCCCTCAACCATACGACCGACTTCACTGTTAAACTCAAGGCAAAGGTGCTCGACGGTGAGAGTGATTATGCCTCCCACTGAAATATCACATGTGGAGGCTCGTGCAACACATCCCAAATGATAGGCCGCAAAGGCGGTGGCATTGATAAGCTCAATGTTCACCATGGAATGCATAAAATAGAGTTCCCTTTGGGAGGCAACACCTGTTCTGTTGCCTCGGCCAAACAACGTGTAGGCCAAGGCTTTTTGCATGTACCTAAAAATTGGGTTTTAAATTCTACAGGCCTTGGCATTGGCAGTAGTATAATCATTGCGCCCAGTGATTAAAGCCCAAAAATTGACAAAGTCAAACCCTTGAGGGACATCTCCGGGTCCATAGACAAAAAGCCGAAGGATTTCTCCCAAAATTTTGACACTCAATTCGAGGTCTTGATTAAAAAGTCAGAAATAAAGGGTGCCAAAGTAGACCCTTACACTGTCAATCCATTTTTTCTAATCTAAAATTAAGGGTGCTCAAGAATTCGAGCGTGATACGATCGAAAGTGGGAGCGCCCCTTTTCATTAAATCCAAAACCCCTACGTTACTCAACAACCTGTCACCTCAGATTTAAGACCAAGACCAGAGAGAGTTTGTTCACAGATATACCTGGTCGGAGTAAGCTTCTGCTTAATGAGGACCGTAACATATCCTTCTGCTTGTCATCTGCAAAGACAATGCCATGAGGGTTCGCTGCTATAGTGCTACCTCTTTTCTTTAGCCTTGAGGTCTTAGCATGTTCATTCCCCTTTGCGTTTCTCTTGGGAGGCATCTTGATTGTGAATGAGTGAGAAATTTAAAAAAAATTAGAATTTTTCGAAATCAAACCCAGAATAGTGATGATGATGAGAAGTTATGAAGGTTTTGTGAAGGGAGTTTGTGGTTTTGGATAGTTAAAAAGGTAAAGGTGGAAGCTTTAGGGTGGGGTTTTGAGAGTGGTAGGAGTTTAATGGATAGTGGAGAGAGAAAGGTAAAGTGAAACTGAGTATTTTGTGGCTAATGGGGTTAATGTGGTTTAATTGGATGAGAGAGAAAAGTGGGGAAGTGGTTAACAAATGTGAGAGAATAAAAAAATTTGATTTTTTTTCACTGGGACGTATTACGGGCCGTAATGCCTGTTATGGCTGGTCGTAATACGCCACAGGTTTTAGTATGGGAAAACAAGAATATTTTGCTAGGGGCTGTTATGGGTCGTAATGCCTGTTACGGCCGGCCGTAACACGCCTCTGATTTTTACATGAAATTTTTTTGTTTTTGGTTTCGGGTTCGATTTTCTGCACTAATTTCTTCTCAAGTCTTTCAAAAACTCAAAGCAATTATTTTTTTCTCCCCTTTTTGCGAGTACCTGTTTGTTATCTGGAAAAAAAAAAGACAAAAGGAAAAATAGATTATCTTGAAAATGGTGGGTTGCCTCCCACTAAGTGTAACACCCTTCTACCTCACAACTACTCACGAATAAATAAACTAATTAAAGATAAATAAATCAGAGTATATCACCACAAGGGTGCCACATTTTGTCATAAAACATCTAAATAACATCCTGCTTCGTAACACGGGTTCTTTCACCAACAAAATGCAATCAAACTACAATGCAGCGAAAATCATCATTCTCAAGTAATTAATCCAAAAATGTCAAAATAGTTAAATTCATAGTGACATCATGTCTATAAAACTAAAACGTAAATGTTCAACTCAAAAACGTCCTGATGTTACATATCAGAGCAAGACACATTCTAAATTCAACAAAAAACTAAATGACTCCAAATGCTAAAATCTTCACGCACCAAGAGAGTTAATCCTGATCACCTGCGCGTTACCCACGTGGAGGCAACATTCAAACAGGCAGGGTGAGTAATCACAAATCATTATAGAAATATAAAGAAAAAGATAAACAGGTACAACTGTATCAACAAAATAAGCATCAATAATTCATCATCGTCATATGTCACTTAAAATCACTTCATCAATAACATCATTTATCACAATTATGCAATGCCACATAGTATGAAATGCAACAACATAGACTCATGCGTGTGGTACCAATTCATTTGATGGACACTGGGTCATCACCCTCCAAAGATCCCCACCATAGGATCGATTCCCCTTTTGGAACCGGAGCACATCATAAACACTTCAATCCACATAATGGAATTGAAGCCAACACTGGACCGAAGTCCTAACATCATCACTGGACCGAAGTCCTAAATATGCTATGAATGCATGATGCAAACGTCATAATAATCACCATCATAGAATCGTCAAAGTTGCATCATCATTCATGAACATTCCTCAAAACATCGTAGCATAACATCATTTACATACGTCACGGTTCATCATAATACTTCACAATTCATCATATTATAATCGGTAATACACAACACGTCAATTACCCCACGACACAAGGTCAACACATGACAAGACAATACGAGAAAAGAAAATAAAACAATATAAAAAAATACATTTGCTCTTGCTCGCCTGGTGCTCGCCCGGCGAAGCAGGTCGCTCTCCTGGGCTTCGCACGGCGAAGCAGGGGCGAAATCCCTTCCCATACAAATTCCAGTAGCACCTATTTTCCACCCTTCGCTCGCTTCTTGGTTCGTCAGGCAACCTCCAACCGAGTACTCTTCGCCCGACGAAACAGATCTTTTGCCCGACGATTTCTACGAAAACAACAATCTTCCTGATGCATTTTCTGTGTATGAAAACCCATTTCCAAATTGTTTCACAGACCCAATTTCATCCAGAAATACACAACATATTTTTACAGGTTCAGCACCAATCATATGTACAATCCCAAGCAATTACCAATACCCAATTCATATAATCACAACATCAAAGTAATCATACAATTTCATCATATATCATCAAGCAACACACAACATACAAAACCTACATCTACCTTAAACCCCATATCCCATATAATAACCCGGATCACCCTCCGTACCTCGAATTCTTAGCAATTGTCTTCTTTCTCTGTGTTCTACAGATGATCTCCTTCATTCTCTGTGCCCTAGCTCTCTTTTCACAGTTTTCTCCAACTTTTTCACGATCGTACCAAGTGAACTTCTCCACTCCCTCTTTTCCTTTTGTCACTATTACCCCTTGGACCCTTATTATGGTTTTCCCATCTTACCCTCACTTATTCCCTTACAAAAGACCACTATGCCCTTAGTGTTCCACCCCTTTTTATTTTAATTATTAATTATAATCTAATAATATTGTTCACATTATCTATTATTATTAAGACTAAAATAAAATTCCAATTTCATCACTTAATTCCTAAACACTCTAATTATTCCCTTAGCTCATCAATACCCCACAACTCACCATACAAATACACCACGCTTCATAATATTTCATCAAAATTCACCGAAAATCACGAACAATTATAATAAATCAATTAAATAAATATTATAATTATTTTGGGGTGTTACACTAAGCGCTTCATTTAACGTCGCATGGCGCGACTGTCCTTGAGTGTTACCACTTAAGACGGTTCTTTGAGAACCAAATTCAAGCCTTTCTCAACTACATCCCCAGTGGTGTAGTGCTTGAGGCGTTGTCCATTCACAGTGAACAAACTCGTGGATTCACTTTAAACCTCTACCGCTCCGTACGTTTTCACATTTTTCACAACAAAAGCTCCTGAACACCAAGACCTAAGTTTTCTGGGAAAGAGTTTAAGTCTCGAATTAAACAACAAGACTAGTTCTCCTTCTTTAAACACTCGGTTCAATATTTTCTTATCATGCCATCTCTTTGTTCTTTCTTTATAGAGTTTGGTATCCTCAAGTTCACTCAATTGTAACTTCCTTTTCTCTCCCGCTGCCAGATAATCTAAGTTGAGAGCTTTGATAGCCTAATAAGCTCTATGCTCTAACTCAACAGGTAAGTGGCAGGACTTTCCATAAATCAACCGAAAAGGGGTCATACCAATGGGGATTTTGTAGGCAGTACGGTATGCCCATAGTGGGTCGTCGAGCTTGGAAGAACAATCCTTCCTAGAGAAGGAGACCATCTTTTCTAAAATAGCTTTTATATCTCTATTAGTGACCTCGTCTTGGCCACTTGTTTGTGGGTGATAAGGTGTAGCAACTTGTCATTGTTGTACCCCAAAATTTGCCCTCCTTACCTTTTACTAACTGGCTTATGTTGCATTGCATTTTGCATTATCATGTGTGCATATCATTGGTTCTTAGCATGGGGTCAAGGTGCTTGAGGCAGTTCAAGAAGGTCCTATCTGGTCTACTACCTCATCAAGAGTTCACAAGTGGCAAGGGATCTCAAAGGATCACTCTATCCTAACCAGTGCATGAATTAGGGTTTTGAAATTCTTGGGTTTATTGCTTCAATGGGCAAGCTCCTTGGGTTTTTATCATCACCAAATGGCATATCTTATCTTTGTTGGAGAGGATACACATCATATTCAGAGGAATTTGATTTTGGAGACTGTGCTATTTCCTCCTAGACTGAGGGTACCAAAACTAGGGTTTGCTATAAAGTCAGTTTATTTCTGATTTTTTGGGTAAGACTGGATTCTATGGTCTTCCTTGGGTCCCTGAGTATCTAGAAGTGGAGGATTGTCCATCAGTTTGGTTCAGGAGAAGTTCAATTGGCCAATGGATTGAAAATCAGTTGAATTTGGGGAAAAGTCAACGGTGAAAGGAGAAAAGTCAACTATGAAATTTTGAAGTTCTCTTCAGGAATTTCAAGGTCCCACATCCTCATATGGTCTCCAGGGGTCAAGTTTCATACATGTTTGTCAGGAATCAGGAGTTGGTGCAAAGTTTTCAAATTTGGAAAGTGACCTATAATGAAAAGTTTCCATTTTTGGCAAGTTTCTATACTGCATTCAACTTGACTTTTCATCATCAAGAAAGCTCCAAATGAATTTTTCTCCAACATGAAAGTTGAAGATCTTTTTCTCCTCTTTCCAACAAGTACTAGTGGGTCTCCATATCATTTGTGAAACTCCAGTTATGATCAAAAGAAGGCAAAGTGGTTTTTAGGGTTTCTCATGATGCCATTTTCACAATTTTGGGCATAATGACCTATAATCAATTCCATTGCTTCATGCCACATTTCAATATTAAAAGACATTCCTTGAGGATCATTTTGGGCCCAAGAATGAGGCAATTCCATGGTGTATTCTTCATTTATTCTCCATTATTCAAAAAATGCCAAATTATTCAAAGGGCATGGATCATTTGTTCTCAAGGCCCAAGTTAAATGTGGTGTGATTAGCAACTCAGAGGCAAGTGATCCATCATGAATTCAAGGGCATAGATGGAATGTATTTTTCACTTATTCAACATAATGCAAAATTCCAAAATAATTCAAAAATCATTAAACATGGAATTACCCAGGCCCAATTCGTATTCAACTGAAAACCCTAGCTTATTTAAACCTAAAGATGCACTGGTTAGGGTTAAGGCACGTGAAATTGGAGGAGTTCTCAAGAAAACCCTAAAAGAGGATTTTTCATCAAAACGCACGATCCACAAGGTTTTGGCGAGAAGTTCTTCCACAAATATTTTCCTGGGGATTTCTAGAGTGCAAATCAACCACCATTCGCAGCCAAAGGCAAGGATTGGAGCTGCTCCATCTCAGGTTGAGAGGTTTTTTCAAGTTCTTAAAACTCCTATTTTTTTCATGAATATTGACGTGTGATGAATGGTGGTCACTCTGGTATAATTATTTTTAATTATGGATGTGTGAATTGCTTGTAATATGGATTTAAAGTTTTATGCCCTAATGGTTTTTCATTTGTTTTTTATTATGCACTAACAATTTGAAAATTTTAAGGCCATATTTGGATTCCTGGCGTTTTTCTGGTCAAAATAGTGTACCTGTTTGTATTTTCTGGAAAAAAATGCATCGCAGCCCACCGGAGAGGGTGGCCGGAGCCCTAGCTCCGGCGGCGGCCGGAATACCAGTCCGGCGAAGGAGATAATTGGAGAAGACGAAGCACGTCCGTCCGATTCCAAATCGTGCGTCCGTGATCGTGCCACATGTCACTGGTTTTATGTTTTTATTTTAATGATTGTGTGTTTGCAGCTCCATGCGGATTACTATACGTTCATTAATCATGGCCTCTTGTTTTCTTTTAATTTTGATCGCACGGTTGGAATGGAGACAACACATTAATGAGTCATGTGCCTTGCACATGGCTGGTGCATGGTGGAGCCGGCTCCTTGTACGTGGGCGTGACTACATGATTACGGTGTACCATTTGAATCATGTCCTTTAGTTTCAATTACTTTTGATGTCATTGACTTGTTGACTAGTGTTTTCACGCGTTGGATCTTTCCATTGGCTGAGATGGATTTTGAATCGTTGACTTCTACCATACTCCCTCCGTTGACTTCGGTTGGACCCCTTCATTGGGCTTTGTCTTTTCGCACCCCCGTCTGGGCCTGGTTTCCTATTCCAACATGTTTTCCTTACTTAACACACCCCCAACCCGTTTCTTATTTTATTTGATTTTCAATTACTATTTCATATTTTAATCATTAAAATTAGTAAATTGCATTTAAAAAATTCTAATAAAATTCATACATCATCTTTATTAATTTATAAAATTTTTACAAATTTTATTTTTTTATTTTATTTTATTCTTATCATTTAAATTAATTGTTTATTTCATTTTCTTTTTGCATGGCACATCTCATGCATACATAAATTTCTTTATTTTAATTCTCCTCATCTACAAAATATTTTTGATCCGTTCTTTTTGCATTCATCCATTAACATCCTAAATTGCATAAAACTATTTTTATTGCATTTTTAAATTTATTTCACATTGCATTTGGGTCCTTCTCTTTGGCACTTTGAACCCTATCCCTTATTTGAATTTTGTGTGATTATTTGAATGGTTAACACTTTGAATTTTTGCAGGGATTTTTTATATATTGTTTGCCTCTGGTTGAGGAACCTTAATGTTTAATTTGGGAATTTTTGGAGTTATTTTCTAATTATCTGGTTTGTTTTCACTTGAGATTTGTCTTGCAGGCGCATCTTTGACTTTGTATGATTATCTGTTTGAAAAGGCACTTGTGCCACTTGCTTTGTGGCTGTCTCTTTGTTTCTTTGATTCATGTTTGGATGATTATCATTATTGTTTGCCATTGCTTGGTTTTCATTCACCTCATTTCTCTTATTTATACATGTTCTGTACTAATCTTTTATGCAGGGACTAAGGTAAGTTCTTTAAGGGTATGGATAAGTATCCATGGTCACCCTTACCTTTTTCTCTCCTATCTTCTTCCTTTAGGATTTAGGTTGTCGTCAAACCTCACTAACCCTAGGTCACCCATGCATGATAACTTTAGGATTCATAGTCCCCCTTTAGAGTTACCCTTGTGTCTTCTCTCTTCTCATCTCAAATTTCTTTAAAACACTTAATAAGAATAAGGTGTATTGCGCACGAGCCTTAAGCGTGAGGAATGAGAAATGAGGGGCTTCCTTTCATCTTTCTAGAGTGCTTAGCGAGCGTCCTGTCTTGGGACGATGCATTAAGTATTCGCCCTTGTGCCCTAGACTTTGGTGCAATGCAGCTTAGGAACTATCTTAAGCCACTTCTGTCCTAAAAAACACAAACCAACTTCAAACCTTTTTGTCCTTCGGGACCTTCAACTTAAAGGTTATTTTCAAAAAGGGCACGTTAGTTTCCGTCTGAGTCGCAAACAGGCATCAACCCTAATTGCCGGACGCGAACTTAACGTCGCTCATAAAAAACACAAAAAGAACTTGGTCCAAACTACGTTGACTCTGAATTCCCCATTGCACAAAGGGGGTACGTAGGCCTAGGACGTCGACGTCCTACCGATTCTGTCTTTGTCTTCCCCTCTCCGTTTTAGTACAACCCTAGATGATAGTATAACTCACCCTTAGAATAGACAACAAGCGTGGATCTCATCGAGTACGATGGACGCGTGGGGTGCTAGCACCTTTCCCTCGCGTAACCGACTCCCGAACCCAGGTTATGGTTACGATGACCATTCCTTTCCCTCTTCCTAAGGTTTATGCGGCGTTCCCTTTCCCTCTCTTGGGATAAATTTACACGGCTGGCGACTCTGTTTTTTTTCCGCGCCACTCTCGCGTTTGTACCTGGATGAAAATCCTGGGAGCGACAGCTGGCGACTCTGCTGGGGACTGGTTGACCTATGCTGGTCCATCCCTAAGCGAGTCAATCTTAACGCTTGCTTGTCTTTGTGCTCTTTGGGTGTTTTGTTTTGATTTGCTTTATGTGTTGTATATTGTTTTTATTTTTTATTTTTACCGCATTTTCTGCATTTCATTTTTATTACTGTCATGCTGCTGTGCTGTGCTGGCTGTCTTTGTTTTGCAGGTTGGGTGGGTCTGAGAGCTAAGCCCAATACCAAGGCTTGAGAATACCCTAGGACTAGAGTGGAAAGTAGTGGGACCTACGTGCCCGCTTGGTACGTTTGTGTGTTCACGAAATTCACAACCAGACGAGGCTATCTTGGGACGCATTCTAACGTGTGTGTCTTGCGCATGTTGGGGTGTTGATCTAGAGAGCTGTCGACTCTGGTGACCGATCATCGAGGACCTTAGTGGAAACATCCCTCTTTAGTGGTGACAGTGGCAGACCACATCCTGTGGCAAACCCATTCGCACCCGAGGGCCCCTTTGGAACTCGCATAGGATGGCCCCTACGTTTTGAAGAGAATCAGTGGAGGCACTCCTCGATTGACTTTAGTACTGTACCCCGAGGGATGAATGTACTATTGTTTCTCGACCTCAGTGCCAAAGCTGAGGACCTTCCGCTTTGGAGAATCAGTTGAGGCCTCCTCGATTGATGATGATGCCAAACCAGAAATGGTGAACGTATCATCATTTCTCGACTTGAGAGCCCGAGATACTGAACATCCTAGTACCCACATGTGAGAGGGGATGGGCGTTTGTAGGTTTGCAGGTAACCGAGACTTTCAACCTACCCGGTTTTCTGGATTTCTCATCAATGTCTGATTATTTGGGTTCCTCAGTGGTTCAGAGTTCTGGTTTTTTTTGGGTTCTCGTTCAGCTAACAACACATCACATCCAGCAGTGTGCCTTGACCCCATGTTTGCATGAGCATATCATTTTTCTTGCATTCTGACGTGTTTGACATTTTTCAGGGCTTGCATCTTACCCTTGATTCCGGTTTTCTGAGGTCGCTTCAGTATGGACATTCAGAGAAAGAAGACTGTCGCCTATTCATTCCCAGAGCCGACTTTGACACTGATTCACAAATTGATTAATATGGCTGGTTCCGGAGTTCGTACAGAGTTCAGTGGAAGGTATGGAAGACTTCTGAAATTTGTCTATAATATCTCCCAGTATGAGAAGGATGCCATTCACACACTTCTTCAGTTTTACGACCCGTCTCTGCGTTGCTTCACTTTCCCGGACTACATCTTGGCTCCAACGTTGGAGGAATTCTCATTTATTTTGGGAATTCTTATCAGTCATGATATAGTTTTCTTTTCTAAGGAACACCCCGGTATGAAAGAAATGGCTGTGGCTCTTCATATTAGTGAATCCGTCCTAAATAGTAACATTGCAGAAAAACAAGGAGTTAAGGGTTTCCTATTGAAGTTCCTGTTTGATCAAGCCTGTATACATGTCAAAGAGAAGAATTGGACTGCCTACCAAGCTATCTTAGCTATGTGCATCTATGGGATTGTTTTGTTTCCAAATATTCCTGATCTGGAGGATATGCATGCCATCAGAATCTTTATTTCGAAGAATCCTATACCTACCTTGCTAGGTGATGTGTACCATTCAGTTCACTATAAGAATGAGAATAGGCGGGGGAAAACTGTAAGTTGCTGTGCACCACTCTTAGGTACTTGGTTTTTGAGTCGTCTCCCTGAATCTGGCGCTTTCGTTGATACGAAAGATTCTCTGAAGTGGCCAAAGAGGGTTATGGGCTTGACTGCTGACAATATTGCTTGGATTAATCGTGACTTGCTAGGAATGGAGATCATTTGCAAATGCGGAGAATTCCCTAATGTTCCCTTGATAGGGAGGAAAGGTGGAATTAACTATAATCCCTCCCTAGCTATTAGACAGTTTGGCTATCCTTTGAAGAATCCACCCGAAGAGCGAGATGTCTGTGAGTCCTTGTTCTTCAATGGTATTGAGGATCAAGGGTTGATAAGGAAAGTTGTGAATGCTTGGAAACAGGTGACTAAGAAGGGTAAAATGTCATTCGGGAAATGTAATAACCAGGCTTTTCGTCCCTATAAAGAGTGGATCAAGAAGAGAGCAGAAGAGGAGCTTCTTCCCTTCCCGGTGGAACCACCTTCGTATCCTTTGGTGATCGAGCCTTCTACCACGGTTGAGATAGAGAAGTATGACAAATTATGGGCTAAAAAAGAAAGGTTGCGGGAAGAGAATAGTGAGCTAAAGAGAGAGATTTATCAGTGGAAGCATGAGCGGGGTGAAGCTGTTCATACCGCCAAGTTAAAGACAGAGCTCCTTGCTAAAGTAGAAAAAGAGCTTGCTGACATGGTCGCATCCAGGGAAAGAATGAAACAAGCTTTGGATGGTATCAGTAACGTTCTCAGGTCCAAAGAGGAGGAATTAGGCAAGGCTTTGTTGAAGATTCACAGGTTCAATGATCACCAAGAAACTGCCATGGCTGAGAATAAGAGAAAGGAAGACGACTACATAGCTAAGATTGATCAGTTGAAGTCTACGCTCAAGAAGAAAGACGCCGAGATCTTATCAGGGATATTCAAGAGACAAGTAGTCGAGGGTCGACTCAATGAAACCATAGCCTCCATGGAAGAACTGAAAGTCCAAGCTGAAGTGAAGAAACCTAGACATGAGGGTCCTAGCATGGATGGTGTTTCTGGACAAGACGCTTGGGAGTTACATTGCAGATACTTGGATGGGATCATACACAGGAGAGACCTTCTCATTCAAGGGCTAATTCAGAGGCCGAAGCATCCCGATACCAGAAAGCTGTTCAAGGAGATTCAAGATTGGTGCATAAAGCATAGTGGACGGGGGGGATTGACGCTTGTAAACTTTGATGATATGCCATAGTTTTCTGTTTTCTTTCATTATATGTGGATCACCACCAGGCTTGTTGGTTGGGACCTATATTCAGACTCGTTATCTCGGATTTTTGATTGTTGACATTCGGCTTTTCTCTGGTTTTCTTAATTTATGAGCAGAAGTTCCATTTTATCTTGTTATTGAACCGAAATCAAGGGGTGGATCGCCTTGCTAATATTCAAACATGTTCATTTGCATTTGTATATTCATAATCATTTTGCATAATCATTTTGCATGACAGGTGTTTATCTCCAGAGTTCTTATATTATTCTAATCTCAGAATTGCAGATCGGCACATTCACCGGTATCCCACCAGACAGAATCAGAAGAGACTCATGGATCAGCTACAGAATGAGATCATTGAGATGCGGACTCGCATGAACTAATTCATGGAATTAATGCAAGGGGTTACTCAGGGACAAGAACAGTTGAGGACTCTCGTTCAGCCACTGATTGCGAGGGTTGATGATGACGGTGTCCTTCATGGAGGACTTCAGACTGGTGTTACTGGTAATGGTCAGAATGGTCCTACTGGCGGAGGTGTTCCTATTTCTGGTGTTGTGATTCCTCCGGGCGAAGCTGAAAATGCTGGGAGAGGTGGTACTGGTGCTGGCGCAGTTCAAGGTCGTCAGTATGATGATGTTCAGGATGATTCCTTTTCTTTGCCAGGTGAGGAACAGTTGAGGGGTGTTGTGAATCAGGATTCTGTGGGAATGGATCTAGAGGATTTAGGGCTGGTTCCAGGTGTTGTTATTCCGCACAAGTTTCAGACTCCCACTTTCGAGAAGTATAATGGTATGACTTGTCCGAGGACCCACGTTAGGGCATACGCAAGCAAGATGGCTGCATATGCGAAGAATGAAAAGCTAATGATGCATTGCTTCCAAGATAGCCTATCTGGGGCATCCCTGGAGTGGTACATGCAACTGGAAAGGAAGGATGTGCGTAGTTGGAGAGATCTGGCAGGGGAATTTATCAGACATTACCAATATAACACTGATATGGCTCCTAATAGAACACACCTGCAGAATCTATCCCAAAAGAGCAATGAGAGCTTCAAGGAGTACGCTCAGAGGTGGCGTGAACTGACAGCGAGGGTTCAGCCTCCCATGTTGGAACGTGAAATGATAACTATGTTTATGGCCACCTTGCAGGGTCATTACTATGAAAAGTTGGTACCGTGTATGACTGGAAAGTTTGCTGACTTGATCTTAGTGGGGGAAATGGTGGAAAGCGGAATCAAGGCGGGGAAGATATCAGGCAGTGATGGGTCCTCATCTGGAGGAAGTAAGAAGCCTTATGCCAATGGTTACAAGAAAAAGGAGGGAGATACAAACTCTGTGTCGTCATATCGTGGTAGAGATGGACCTCGTCAGAACTATAATCAGCAGGTGGCTTCTGTAACCATCCCAACAGCACCTCAGCGGCCAGCGGCGTCTCAACAACAAAATCAGACTCCTTACCGATCACAGCCTCAGAATAAGCGGGACAAGCATTTTGACACTCTACCTATGTCTTACTCTCAATTATTCCAGCACTTGTTGAAACTACAGCTAATTCAGACAAGTACATTGGCTCCACCTACTGGTAATCCCCCTCCCGGCTATGACGCCAATGCCCACTGTGAATTTCATTCTGGGGCACCCGGACACCATACTGAGAACTGTAACGCTTTTAAGCATAAGGTTCAAGATTTGGTAGATTCCAAAGCCATCAATTTCTCCAATGATGTTCCAAATGTGAATCAGAACCCGATGCCGAATCACGGTGGGCCGAAGATCAATGCTATTATTGAAGACTGTGAAGACTTGAGTTTGATTTCAGATGTGAATGAAGTCCAAACTCCCTTGGGCGTGGTGAAGGAAAGACTGTTGAAGGGAGGGGTATTTCCCGGTTGTGATGAAGGCTGTGTAGAATGTGTGTCGCAGCCAGGCGGTTGTGATTCATTGAAAGCAGGTATTCAGAGAATGATCAACGAAGGGGTATTACAGATTGACAAAAGGTATATATCATTTCCAGAAGAAAACTTGGTTGTGCATGTCGACCTCTCATCTGCTTGAAGATTTCAAGGGTCGTCTCAGTCGGGAAGTACGTCCTGACAAGAATTAAGCTTCCTCAGCAATGGCAATCTTCATCTTCTTTACTGCATTTTCATTTGTAGTTTCTTTTCCATTTCTTGTTAAAGCATCGTATGTATGCAAGACTTGTTTGTTTTTTTATGGTGATATTAATGCAATGAGTATGTTTTCCTTGAAGTAATCCATTCATATTCACTCTTAAATGTTTTTATGCACTGCAATACCAATTTTCTTTGTTTAGAACTATTGATGGAGGATGATGAGACGAAAACGCAAATCTCTGGTTGTATGTTCAAGGATAGAACCCTGTTGAGGATGTACAGGCATTGTTTCAAACCCCTAAACACTGGAGAGATAAGGAGATAAGCCTTCGTTAACCCCTTTGAGCCTTGGAGTAGGAGCTTCTTTCGTACGAAAAAACCCTCATACTTAACCCAGGGGCAGGGTAGGCGTCAGTTAGTTTGACCGAGCGTTCAAAATCCAAGAAGAGTGTGCATCCGAGGAACCCTTACCTTCTATCCCACTGTCAAGAGGGCGAGAGATGTGAAACCACAATGGTTATCCATCAACAATCAAGGAAGTGAGGCAGTCACAACCCTTTCAAGCAAGTAAGACAACCAGTGTCACACGCTTTGTTCAAAAAGAGGAATAAAAAAAAACAAAGCCCGCTAAGTTGAAACTTGAAAACAAGCGACTTAGGCAAAAGTTAGGGCATCCCGCTGGACTTAAAAATAGAAAAAAAACTCAAAAGAGTCAGTCCAGGCAAAAACTAGGAATCGGGAAAAAACTCAAAAGAGTCAGTCCAGGCAAAAATTAGGCATTACAAGAGAAAATCCTCGATAAGAACAAATTCGTGTGATTACAGACACAAAAGATAAAAAGGGGTGACTGTCATTAGTGGCATAGGTTCCTTAAAGATCATAAACCTTTTGAGAGATGAGCGTTTAGGTCAGATTAACTGAACATAGGACTGGAGAACATCACGAAGAGTGGGTGGGCACTGATAAATTTTGAGCCATAAATCCTTTTTTCTGAAACCGTGAACCAGACCACGTTACAACCCTTAAAAGTCCTAATTGAAACAGGGTTTATTCCGAAAACGTACTTCAACAGGACAGCGTTCCTGACTCCTATGAGTTGTGCTAATAAGATTTGTTGGTATTGCATGTGCGCATTGTTTTACCATTCAAAAATCAAGGTCGCACCCCCGCAAGTGATCCGTTCACAAGGCTTTGCGACACATTTTTATAAAAAACTTCAAGGTTAACATGAGTGTTGCATTAGGATTATCATTCTCATAAATAACTTATTCTGTTTGCATACATGTGCCTAAACATCAATGGCAGCTTACACAGTGAACGTCAGTCAAGAAGCTTGATCCTACCAAGTTGAGATGCTTGAAAATTCTGAAAGACAATCATATCAAAGGGCAGGATGCCAAGAGACTCAGTATAGAAGGGGCTCTCCCCAGTAAGTCGTGTTAAGATGTAGCCAATCTGGGGCAGTCACGTCGAGAAATCTCTCCGAAGTTCGGTTACTCTGGGGCACTCATTCAAAGATCAGGGGCAAAGTCACTTCAAAGCTCATATTGGGACATGCCACCTCTAGAGCGTGAGAGATCATCCACTCCTGAAAATGGTTGATTGAAAACACCTCCTCATGGTTCAAGATGCTAAAGCAGAGTATTGTCAAGTCATTACGATCCCCTTCGAGGTAATGTACGTCATGGATTATGAAGACTGGGGCAGTTATGTCGAGATATGATGAATCTCTCTAAGAGTTTGAAGATCCTGGGGCAGTGCGAGCGCCCGATCTTCTGTAAAATCCTCTTGAGATAAAAAGTTCAAAGAGCCGCTTAGGACCATAAAGACAGGTCAGGTTGCAGGGCAACAGATTGTACTTCCCCAGCAGTTGGCTCTCCCCAGCATTGAGATTGCTCTTTCCCCAGCAGGACAAACTTTCCTCAGCAGAGCAGACTTCCCCCAGCAGAGGGCTTGGAAAGTATTTTCTCCGGATCAAGACGTCATTTCCCCACAGAATCAGGGTATTCACTTCCCCCATCCAGTCAGGAAGCGCACTTTCACCAACAATGTCATATTCTAATCCCCGGCAAGAAGGGAGCAAGGGCATCCTCCCCATCAGCAGGCTAAGTTCAGCAGTACCCCCAAGCAGGCTGGTATCATGGACTATTTTCCCCAGCAGGTTCTGAACCGATTGGATATTAGCAATTTTTCCGGTT
This sequence comes from Lathyrus tuberosus, assembly GCA_022829125.1. Lineage (NCBI taxonomy): Eukaryota > Viridiplantae > Streptophyta > Magnoliopsida > Fabales > Fabaceae > Lathyrus > Lathyrus tuberosus. Next base: position 5,274,510 of record JALAZF010000084.1, read on the forward strand.
CCGTTATTGGCGTTCATTCTCAACTCCCCGACAGAGGAAAAATCTCAAGTTTTGGATGTTACCTTCAGTGAAAGACGGGTGGGGTCCCCGGTAGTTCTTTTGGGATTTCATCCCCAGTAGAAGTTGTTGATCCAAAGAGTCGATCAGTATGATCCTTCTCGGCAGAGTTCTTGGATTCAGAGGACAATTTATTTTTGTCATCCCCAGCTGAATTGGTATTTTCTTTCCAGTATTTATTTTGCTGGAGGGACCCCTTTTTCATATCATAAGCATTTGCATTGCATCCTCAAACGCGTAGCATTTCCACTTCGTGTGGAGCATTACGGAAAAATTCAAACATTTGCATTCGAAGCATAAGCCAGGTTTGATGCTTTCCTTGCCGGTTCTCTTTCCCAGCAGAGATGGCATAACTCAGGAGATTTTGGAGGGATGCGTTCCTCATACTTGTGCTCCCTGACAGAGTCTTTTATTTAGACTTCTCCTTTCCCCAGCGGAGTCATCTTACCTTTGTTAGGAGTTCGCCTTGGATTGGCCAATCTCCTTTGCAAATCCAGTTCTCGTCTGACTTATTTGGTAAAACCCAGTTCTCGTCTGGTAGTCAGTTCTCGTCTGACTTATTTGGTAAAACCCAGTTCTCGTCTGGTAGTCAGTTCTCGTCTGACTTATTTGGTAAAACCCAGTTCTCGTATGGTAGTCAGTTCTCGTCTGACTTATTTGGTAAAACCCAGTTCTCGTCTGGTAGTCAGTTCTCGTCTGACTTATTTGGTAAAACCCAGTTTTCGCCTGGTAGTCAGTTCCCGTCTGACTTATTTGGTAAAATCCAGTTCTCGGCTGGTAGTCAGTTCTCGTCTGACTTATTTCGCGAAACCCAGTTCTCTTTCACAGCAGAGATGGAATAATTCTGAAGAGTTTTGTTTCACGTTATCCCCAGTGAAGTCGCCATTTATGTTGCTAGATTCTCTTTATCAGCAGAGAACATCAATCTTTTGAAGATTTTCTTTCGTCAGTTTCCCTTTATCAGCAGGGATGGCATTTATATTGCTAGATTCTCTTTATCAGTAGAGGACAGCAATCTTTTGAAGATTTTCTTTCGTCAGTTTCCCTTTATCAGCAGGGATAGCATTTATTTTTCTAGATTCTCTTTATCAGCAGAGAACAGAAATCTTTTGAAGATTTTCTTTCGTCAGTTTCCCTTTATCAGTAGGGATGGAATTTATATTGCTAGATTCTCTTTATCAGCAGAGGACAACAATCTTTTGAAGATTTTCTTTCGTCGGTTTCCCTTTATCAGCAGGGATGGCATTTATTTTGCTAGATTCTCTTTATCAGCAGAGGACAACAATCTTTTGGAGATTTTCTTTCGTCAGTTTCCCTTTGTCAGCAGGGATGGCATTTAGGTTGCTAGATTCCCTTTATCAGCAGGGAACAACAATCTTTTGGAGATTTTCCTTCATCAGTTTCCCTTTGTCAGCAGGGATGGCATCTATTTTGCTAGATTCTCTTTATCAGCAGAGGACAGCAATCTTTTGGAGATTTTCTTTCGTCAGTTTCCCTTTGTCAGCAGGGATGGCATCTATTTTGCTAGATTCTCTTTATCAGCAGAGGACAACAGTCTTTTGGAGTTTTTCTTTCGTCAGTTTCCCTTTGTCAGCAGGGATGGCATCTATTTTGCCAGTTTCTCTTTATCAACAGAGATAGCAGCCTTTTGAAGATTTACTTCGTCGGTTCTCTTTATCAGCAGAGATGACATAACTTCGGAAAGTTTGTTTCGTTTTATACCCAACATAGCAGCATTTTTAGCTAATTCTCCAGTAAAGGATTGCCAATTTCTGGGTTCGTTGGTATTCAATCTCCGTGCATCCTGATTATCTGAAAGCGGTCACTATCATACACTCAGGACCAAGTTGATTGAATAGGGGCAGCTGTTGCACCCCAAAATTTGCCCTCCTTACCTTTTACTAACTGGCTTATGTTGCATTGCATTTTGCATTATCATGTGTGCATATCATTGGTTCTTAGCATGGGGTCAAGGTGCTTGAGGCAGTTCAAGAAGGTCCTATCTGGTCTACTACCTCATCAAGAGTTCACAAGTGGCAAGGGATCTCAAAGGATCACTCTATCCTAACCAGTGCATGAATTAGGGTTTTGAAATTCTTGGGTTTATTGTTTTAATGGGCAAGCTCCTTGGGTTTTTATCATCACCAAATGGCATATCTTATCTTTGTTGGAGAGGATACACATCATATTCAGAGGAATTTGATTTTGGAGACTGTGCTATTTCCTCCTAGACTGAGGGTACCAAAACTAGGGTTTGCTATAAAGTCAGTTTATTTCTGATTTTTTGGGTAAGACTGGATTCTATGGTCTTTCTTGGGTCCCTGAGTATCTAGGAGTGGAGGATTGTCCATCAGTTTGGTTCAGGAGAAGTTCAATTGGCCAATGGATTGAAAATCAGTTGAATTTGGGGAAAAGTCAACAGTGAAAGGAGAAAAGTCAACTGTGAAATTTTGAAGTTCTCTTCAGGAATTTCAAGGTCCCACATCCTCATATGGTCTCCAGGGGTCAAGTTTCATACATGTTTGTCAGGAATCAGGAGTTGGTGCAAAGTTTTCAAATTTGGAAAGTGACCTATAATGAAAAGTTTCCATTTTTGGCAAGTTTCTATACTGCATTCAACTTGACTTTTCATCATCAAGAAAGCTCCAAATGAATTTTTCTCCAACATGAAAGTTGAAGATCTTTTTCTCCTCTTTCCAACAAGTACTAGTGGGTCTCCATATCATTTGTGAAACTCCAGTTATGATCAAAAGAAGGCAAAGTGGTTTTTAGGGTTTCTCATGATGCCATTTTCACAATTTTGGGCATAATGACCTATAATCAATTCCATTGCTTCATGCCACATTTCAATATTAAAAGACATTCCTTGAGGGTCATTTTGGGCCCAAGAATGAGGCAATTCCATGGTGTATTCTTCATTTATTCTCCATTATTCAAAAAATGCCAAATTATTCAAAGGGCATGGATCATTTGTTCTCAAGGCCCAAGTTAAATGTGGTGTGATTAGCAACTCAGAGGCAAGTGATCCATCATGAATTCAAGGGCATGGATGGAATGTATTTTTCACTTATTCAACATAATGCAAAATTCCAAAATAATTCAAAAATCATTAAACATGGAATTACCCAGGCCCAATTCGTATTCAACTGAAAACCCTAGCTTATTTAAACCTAAAGATGCACTGGTTAGGGTTCAGGCACGTGAAATTGGAGGAGTTCTCAAGAAAACCCTAAAAGAGGATTTTTCATCAAAACGCACGATCCACAAGGTTTTGGCGAGAAGTTCTTCCACAAATATTTCCTGGGGATTTCTAGAGTGCAAATCAACCATCATTCGCAGCCAAAGGCAAGGATTGGAGCTGCTCCATCTCAGGTTGAGAGGTTTTTTCATGTTCTTAAAACTCCTATTTTTTGCATGAATATTGACGTGTGATGAATGGTGGTCACTCTGGTATAATTATTTTTAATTATGGATGTGTGAATTGCTTGTAATATGGATTTAAAGTTTTATGCCCTAATGGTTTTTCATTTGTTTTTTATTATGCACTAACAATTTGAAATTTTTAAGGACATATTTGGATTCCTGGCGTTTTTCTGGTCAAAATAGTGTACCTGTTTGTATTTTCTGGAAAAAACGCATCGCAGCCCACCGGAGAGGGTGGCCGGAGCCCTAGCTCCGGCGGCGGCCGGAATACCAGTCCGGCGAAGGAGATAATTGGAGAAAACGAAGCACGTCCGTCCGATTCCAAATCGTGTGTCCGTGATCGTGCCACATGTCACTGGTTTATGTTTTTATTTTAATGATTGTGCGTTTGCAGCTCCATGCAGATTACTATACGTCCATTAATCATGGCCTCTTGTTTTCTTTTAATTTTGATCGCACGGTTGGAATGGAGACAGCACATTAATGAGTCATGTGCCTTGCACATGGCTGGTGCATGGTGGAGCCGGCTCCTTGTACGTGGGCGTGACTACAGGATTACGGTGTACCATTTGAATCATGTCCTTTAGTTTCAATTACTTTTTGATGTCATTGACTTGTTGACTAGTGTTTTCACGCGTTGGATCTTTCCATTGGCTGAGATGGATTTTGAATCGTTGACTTCTACCATACTCCCTCCGTTGACTTCGGTTGGACCCCTTCCTTGGGCTTTGTCTTTTCGCACCCCCGTCTGGGCCTGGTTTCCTATTCCAACATGTTTTCCTTACTTAATACACCCCTAGCCCGTTTCTTATTTTATTTTATTTTCAATTACTATTTCATATTTTAATCATTAAAATTAGTAAATTGCATTTAAAAAATTCTAATAAAATTCATACATCATCTTTATTAATTTATAAAATTTTTACAAATTTAATTTTATTATTTTATTTTATTCTTATCATTTAAATTAATTGTTTATTTCATTTTCTTTTTGCATGGCACATCTCATGCATACATAAATTTCTTTATTTTAATTCTCCTCATCTACAAAATATTTTTGATCCGTTCTTTTTGCATTCATCCATTAATATCTTAAATTGCATAAAAATATTTTTCTTGCATTTTTAAATTTATTTCACATTGCATTTGGGTCCTTTTCTTTGGCACTTTGAACCCTGTCTCTTATTTGAATTTTGTGTGATTATTTGAATGATTAACACTTTGAATTTTTGTAGGGATTTTTTATATGTTGTTTGCCTCTGGTTGAGGAACCTTAATGTTTAATTTGGAATTTTAGGAGTTATTTTCTAATTATCTGGTTTGTTTTCACTTGAGATTTGTCTTGCAGGCGCATCTTTGACTTTGTATGATTATCTGTTTGAAAAGGCACTTGTGCCACTTGCTTTGGGGCTGTCTCTTTGTTTCTTTGATTCATGTTTGGATGATTATCATTATTGTTTGCCATTGCTTGGTTTTCATTCACCTCATTTCTCTTATTTATACATGTTCTGTACTAATCTTTTATGCAGGGACTAAGGTAAGTTCTTTAAGGGTATGGATAAGTATCCATGGTCACCCTTACCTTTTTCTCTCCTATCTTCTTCCTTTAGGATTTAGGTTGTCGTCAAACCTCACTAATCCTAGGTCACCCATGCATGATAACTTTAGGATTCATAGTCCCCCTTTAGAGTTACCCTTGTGTCTTCTCTCTTCTCATCTCAAATTTATTTAAAACACTTAATAAGAATAAGGTGTATTGCGCACGAGCCTTAAGCGTGGGGAATGAGAAATGAGGGGCTTCCTTTCATCTTTCTAGAGTACTTAGCGAGCATCCTGTCTTGGGACTATGCGTTAAGTATTCGCCCCTGTGCCCTAGACTTTGGTGCAATGCAGCTTAGGAACTAACTTAAGCCACTTCTGTCCTAAAAAACACAAACCAACTTCAAACCTTTTTGTCCTTCAGGACCTTCAACTTAAAGGCTATTTTCAAAAAGGGCACGTTACTTTTCGTCTGAGTCGCAAACAGGCATCGACCCTAACTTCCGGACGCGAACTTAACGTCGCTCATAAAAAACACAAAAAGAACTTGGTCCGAACTACGTTGACTCTGAATTCCCCATTGCACAAAGGGGGTACGTAGGCCTAGGACGTCGACGTCCTACCGAGTCTGTCTTTGTCTTCCCCTCTCCGTTTTAGTACAGCCCTAGATGATAGTATAACTCACCCTTAGAATAGATAACAAGCGTGGATCCCATCGAGTACGATGGACGCGTGGGGTGCTAGCACCTTCCCCTCGCGTAACCGACTCCCAAACCCAGGTTATGGTTGCGATGACCATTCCTTTCCCTCTTCCTAAGGTTTATGCGGTGTTCCATTTCCCTCTCTTGGGATAAATTTACACGGCTGGCGACTCTGTTTTTTTTCCGCGCCACTCTCGCGTTTGTACCTGGATGAAAATCCTGGGAGCGACAGTCATACCCTAATTTTTTACCCCCAAGATGCCACCTCATTTGCATCATCGGCATACTATTCATCATTACATATATACATGTCTTTATGCATCACTAACCCATCACAAGTACAAGATGTGTGTGCTGACTTACTTCACATGTTAGGTGATCCCCCTAAAGCTCAAGCAAATGAATTATCAAAGGGATAGTCATTTTATTCAAACATCTCAAGTCCCTTTGTCATCCATGAAGATAAAGAGTTTTCATCCATCAATAATCATGTGAAAAATTGCATCATGACAAGCTCATCAAGCCCCAAGACCCTCAGTACACCATAATAGGGTTTGGACCTGATTCAATCCCTGGTTTGACTTTTGAAGCAAGGCAAGATCCCAAAACCTTAAAATATGTGTCAAGGACCTCAAATGCCTCATATTGGTCCATTCATATGATTGGATTAATCCAAAGAACTTGATTCATAAGCAATACAAGAAGTTAAAATCATCTGGTCCACAAACTAGGGTTTCTGAGGAAAAGTCAATTGTACCTTTGACTTTTGACTAGGACATGATCTCAAACCTTGGGACATAACTCAAGACACTCAAAAACACCTTTGGAGTCCATCCATGATGTTTAATTTAGCCCAAGGGTTTGATTTCATAGAGGGTCACAAAGTTCAAAGTTCATATGATACAAAAGTCAACTGTGGTCAAAACCAAGTTTGACTTTTGGAGTTTTTGGTTAAACATGGTCTCTTCAAGTCAAGAACAATGTTAATATGTGATTTGGATCATGTATGATCAAGAAAAATCAAGAAATGTTAGGTTACTTGTGAAAAGGGTAACATTGAGGAAGTTGAATTTTTTTCTAAGTTATAAAACTCAATAATTTTTACCCTACTTTGCAAAGACATAACTTCCAAACCAAGTAACCATTTTCTTTGATCCAAAGATAAAATTGAAGAGCTCGTTACATACTACAACTTTGTCAATAAGGGTGGATTCCCAAAAGGTGGATAGATTTTAAGATATAAGGCCATGAAGTTGGAGGTTCCATACTTTTGAACCTAAACACTTAGTGAAATTTTGGACAGAATATGTCTTGTGTTTAAGCCAACTTTAGGGCTATTTTTCACTATGATCCACAATGATTCAAGACCGAATTTAAACATCAAAGTTGAAGTATGATATACCAGCTTTCTAAAATGATCAAGAACATCAAAATCCCTTACTTAAGCAAGAAGTTATGGATGCTGCAACATGCCTTGCCACAACTGGTTTTCAAGACAGAACTTCTAAACCTCAAAATCCACACGACTTGGATAAGCTTTGCAAGCCTCCAATCTTCACAAGATCAACTCCAAAATGATCATGCAAGCATGTGTTCTGCAAAGCACGACTAAATTTCAAGACTTCTAGCATTGGCATGTGAAAAAAAAAATCATTCCAAAAGCATGAAGTGAGGTTTTGTCTTCTAGCATTAAAGTGGAATAGTGATTTTGAGCCAAAAAACTCCAATTTGTTGGAATTTGATTAGAACATCAAGGGATGAGATGAAACCTTGGAGAGCCAAGTTCAAATGATCAGAACTCAAGCCATGTGAAGAATAACCCATGTGTACCTTGGCTTTCAAGTAATAGGTTCTTGACATCACCTATTGGATAATAGCATGCATCATGATCCTCTCAAATTTATAAATATATGATCAAGTTTCCCTATAAATAGAGGTCACTTTGATCATTCTAAAGATGCCAAAACATTGCAAGAGCTTGTTTTTTCTCATTCCTCCTCCTTCCAACTTTTTTCAAGTCTCAAAGAGTGAAAACTTGAAATTTCAGTTCAAGGTCATTTCCAATCAAACCAAGCATCCAAACACTTCACATAATCATCATAGAAGTGATCCATAACCCCAAATCACTTCTGTAACTCCATAATCACTAGTTCACATCCCTTTTGCTCCATTTGCTTCAAAGCTGCAGTTTGAATCGAGCCAAGTGATTCAGGAGGTTTCAACTCATCCTAAGCATTGAAACACCATCTTTGAGGGTCAAGAAAGCTCTTTGGATCATCAAATCACTTCTGTAACACCTCCAACAGAGAATTCGATTCTCACTTGCAAGGTAAGTTTCCTCAAAACTTGAACTCTATGATTCATGCATCATACATGATTATTTGAGTTACCAACTTGTTTCTGGTAGGGTAAGGGTCATTTCCCTTATATCAATTGCTTTATATCTATTACATTTGGAATTTTATATTGAATTTACATTTTAGGGTTCATACTGGTTTCAGTTTAATTTCTTTGAGTACACTGAACTTAAATGAAATTGAAAAGAACCATTCAATTCCTCTTGAAAAATCCAGCAACTTTCATTTTTATTTCATTCAATTTGGTTGCATATTGAGGGAGGTAGAAATTTGAAAAATCAGATGAAGATGATGATGCACGTGGAAGACGACAATGGTGGTGGTGACGCCATTTCTGAAATTTTTGTTGTTTTAAAATATAAATAATTCGGTGTGGTTTGAGAGGCTTGTGAGTGTGAGGTCTGGGATTCTAATCCCCCTCGCCCCAGACCTTTTGGCTTTTTTTTTCAATCATTTTCAACTTAACTCTCTATATTATTTTCTCTTTTCATTGTTTATCCACCACACGCGCGTGGTTCAGATGGTTATCTTTTAAACCCATCACCCAAGGGTGCAGGTTCAACACCCATGGGGATCATTCCTAATTTTTTTAAAAACACTATTTTTTTTCTTCACAACTTCACACAATTATTTCACATAGCAAAATTGATCTTTTTGAGCCAATTTTTTGCACACTTCCTATTTATCTTGTCTTTTTTATGAATCCACAAAAATATTCCAAAAAATATTATTTATTTGATCATTTTTTTATTAGGTTAAAGTTTGATCCTTTTTAAGTGTTTTTATACTTTTTAAAGGATTTTCCTTGATTATTTCTTGACCTAATTGATCATAAATCTTCATAGGACCATAACATGCTTTGGTTAACTCTTGTCCAATGTTTATAACATGTCATCTTGAGTTATTTTACCTTTCAAACCATGATTAATTAAACTTTGAACTTTGAACAAAGCTTGGATTAATTGTTTTGAAATTAGGGTTTTGTTTTCAACTTTGTGAGAACACCTTTGTACATAACTAGGGCTTCCACTTTGATTCCCCAAAACCCTTGATTCAACCATGTTTGAATGCTATGTCCATATGCTTATCTCCATGAAATTCCATTAGGGTTTTTTACCCTTCACCATATTCACCAGATCCTCGATTCATTTATGAATATCTGTTTACTTGAACTTCTTTGTGATTGCTTCCATATATTAAAATCTTTGCTCACACATTTAAGTATTTCCTTCATAAACTCTTACCATGATGAACATATCTCCTTGTCTGATACACTTCCACATGTTGATATATCATGCTTAATCATTTCATGTTCATGTCATCCTCGATGACTACACTTGTTTAAAAGCTTAAATAAACTTACCTTGTTAAGTTTCTCTTGACATTTTTTACACTTCGGGCTTACGTCTGAACTACAATTGCTTTGATTTCCTTCTTAAGGATATGTAGGCATAGGATTGCGAGATCCTAGCGAGAAAACCTTTTTTAGTTTTTTCCTTTATGTTTATACACAAAAACATTAGGATACCCTTCAACCTTCAAACTTCAAGTCAACCCCTAGCCAACCTTTGGCTTAAAACTCAAAACACTTCCCTAGATATGAGACATGAGTCATCTCTATGGAAGAGATGTCTCTTATATTTCCCACAAATCAAACATTTCAAACTTTATTCCATTTAAGTGATGTAAGTAGCACACTTGTTGATTCAAAATCCAAGTTGGAGTCCTTATCTTATTATGGCACAAAACAATTCTTTCATTTAAGTGATGTAAGTGGTACACTTGTTGATTCTATATCCAAGTCAAGGTCCTTCTCTTAATATGCAAAGAATCATTTAAAGGAAGATGTGGCATTACTCTGGATTTTATACATCCAAGTTTAAAGTTTCTTCCCTTATTTTTATTCTTTCTCAAAAAATGTTTGTGGTGAATAGATGAGATATCTCCCTTGAGATGACAATTTGTCTCTTCTCAAAAACCCAACAAACCCAATTCCACCCATTAGTAGGTGGAACTACGAACGCTCTGATTTCTCAACTTCCTTTTGAGAATACGTAGGCATAAGATTGCGAGATCTTAACGAGCACAATAATAAACAAAACCATTAGGTTCTTACACCTTTGTCTTAGTTTACTTTGCATTACAAAAACACCAAAAATATTTCCTATTCACTCACTCAAAATAGTCAACAAATACCTAATACACAACAGATGACTAATCAACAGTAAAAACAAAAATATATGCAAGAGGTTCCTATAGGATCCTATAGATACTTAGGGTGTTAATACCTTCCCTTTGTATAACCAATCATGATTCCCGATCTCTCGAGTGCATTGTTTTTGCATTGCACACACTCACGAGTTTATTCATATTTTCCCCCTTCCCTGCCTTTGGGATAAATTAAAAGTTCACATGTAAAAGGACGAGTCTTTTCGCATGGCTACACAACTGTATGCTTAACCCCGTACTTCATAAGAAGGTTCTCAAATTGCCTTCAATGAAGTGCGACCCTCCGTTGCTTATCACTAACCTAGGGACCCCGAACCTTTGGAAGATGATTTTTTAAAACATTTTTATAAAAACTCGTGCATCATTTGTTGGAGAGGCAATGGACTCAATCCATTTAGACACATAGTCAACGTCCACGAGGATGTATTAATTCCCTAAAGAGGATGGGAAGGGTCCCATAAAGTCAACACCCCAAACATCACAAATCTCAACTTTAAGGATGTTATTTAGAGGCATTTCATTCCTCTTGGATATGTTTCCTATGCGTTGACACTGGTCACATTTCTTTATAAAAGCATTAACATCCTTAAAGAGAGTGGGCCAATAGAGGCCGACTTGCAAAATCTTCGACACAGTTTTGTCGGTACTAGTGAAATTTTGGTAGGCAGATCTCAAATCTCTTGAGAGATGTCTAGACATTGATCTCTGCTTCACTAAACAAGGAAAAATTAAGAACATTCTGATATTTCAAAATTATAACAGTGTCATAACAGATGTCTCAACATCTTTCAAGACATATATTTTAGAGCATAAGAACAGACTGAATTATTCAAAGCAGAATGATAAATAACACCAAGATATGATGACCCAGTTCGGTGCAAATCACCTACATCTGGGGGCTACCAAGCCAGGAATGGATTCACTATCAGTAGTATTAATTATAAGTATACAACCTCCGGTAACTTATCACTTATTTCCCTACCCAGTGCAATTCTATCTAGAAACCCATCTAGATAAGAGAAACATATCTCAATTCTTAAATCACCTTAGTGATATCTAACAGTCACAACCTCCGGTGACTGCATCAAACTATTCAGTTGAAATACACCCCTTTCAACACAATATTCAGTCAATACTCATGACTAATCCTAATACTTGAATTTTCTTAATAGCTTCATCCAAGAACAATATACAATTCATTACCTATAGGTTTATGAATATGTAAAACTTTGTCTACCACAATGTATCAAACTGATACAAAGGGTGACTTACAATACAAGAAAGTACACGACTCTCAAAACCCTAAACCCTTATTTTTCTTTTACAAAAGTCTTAACAAGGACTCATGCTTTACCCTAGGTCTTGGTCTTCTTTTTATAATCTTCAGCTATCCATAGGCTTCGAAATCTCTGTCCAGTCATTCCTTGATCCATGTTTTGATTGTGCCTTAAATCTTGGAATAGATCTGCAACAAACCTGTTGTATCAGACCAAGATGTCGAGTCCTCAAGATATGACATCTTGTCTGACATTTTTTCTTTTAACAGATTTCTTCATGTTAGGACATCTTGTTCACCATCATGTTTTACCAAAATTTAATCAAATCTTAGAGCCTTCAATCTCCCCCTTTTGACAAATTTTGGCTAAAACTCATTTTGCACAATAAACCCAGGAAATCAAGGAGAAAAGAAGTAGAAATTCCTAAAGTCATTTTAGCCTGCCTACGAGTCTAATAGAAAATAATGTGACTCCTGGAAGCTTTCATTCTTCCTATCCAGTTGTATGGATGGTTTACACAGTACACACCACCTGTTGTATGTCGTGTACCCTCTGCCCTGGCGTACATGAGGAAGAAGATGCACGACACTCCCCCTCAAAACCAATCCCAATTTACCATCCTCCATTATGCAGATCAGGGCTCAGAGGACCAAACCCCAACTCCGAATAACTCAGAACACAAGACACAATTGTGTTCATAACTCAGATCACAAGACACAAAAAGAAAACTCAGAACAAAAAGAACTGAGACACATACAGGATGTTAGAACATCTTATCCAACACCCTTGCAAAACAACTGCAAGAATGGACTCAACACACAAAAGGAGATCAATAATGTGTTGTAAGGAACAACACACAATTGAGATGGAAACACAACCTTTCTCCCCCTTTTTAGCCAGGAATTGGCAAAAGTACCCAACACAATTCCATACCCAAATAGTACTCACCCAAACCCGGAAAAAAGACACAACCTGAGACACAAGAAGCGACGACCTGAAGGTGTGAAAAACGCAAGAAAGGGGGGTTTGAATTGGTTTTTCAAAATAATCGTTTCTTTTAAATAACTTTCTTGTAAAAACTTTGACCCTTTTCTAAAGAACAACAGCTTAGTTAAACAAAGAAATATAAACACGTTATGTTTATACTAGTTCACTTGAGAATCTCTCAAGTTAATATAGTCCACCCGCCAAGGTGATTTCGCCTCTCTCAATGAGGTCTTAATCCACTATTCAACAAAATAATACACTGCACGAGCTACACAGCTGGTGACTAACAACAACCTCTAGAACTCACACGTTCTAGACTTCTCAAGTAATCCAACCACACCGGTCTTACTTAAGGCACAACCTCTAAGACACACGTCCTAGACTTCTCAAGAGATCTGGTCACTAAGACTCTCTTAAGGAATACAAATTTTAGTTCAAATACAACGGGTTTACAGAGAATTGCTTCTTATCAAGCTGATAATGTAAACAAGTTTTTAGACCAAGAATGACTTAAGAAAGAATAGAGTTAGAAAGTATTGTCGTTGTTCGCATGTGTGTCTTTCTTCAAGTCTTTGAGCTTCCTTTTATAGCCGAGTGAAAAGAGCCGTTGAGATGGAATCATGAAGGCTAGGTAGGCTTACGGCTAGAAGTGTGAGGACAGGTACAAAATCTCCTGCATGCTGCACGTCCTGTCTGTGTCAGATTGTCTAGTTTGTATTTCGCACAGTCTTCAAGAATATTAACGTTGTAATGTGGTACAGCTGTACAGCGTGGCAGGTTTTCTTGGCTTCTCAACTTCAGAGGCTTTTTGTGAGCATGAGTAAGAAGGGAAAACATTGCTCGGTTCTTGAGATTATCAAGTCTTCGAATCATCAGCTCTGCGCTTCCAGAATCTTCAGAACTTGTCTTTAGAACCTTGTTCTCTTAATCCAATTTCTTCATATCTTCAGAGGCTTCTGATAATATTTGATTGAAGCATGAGAGTCGACTTTGGGTAGGTCTTCAGAACCTTGATCGAAAATCGTGAAGCTTCAGCATCTGGACTTCGTTCCATCAGAACCCTTGTCTTTTGACCTTCAGAATTCATTCTCTTTTCCTTTCGTATCAGAGTTATGTGAATCTTGTCTTATCTTCGAATGGTGTTCAGTTCTTCGAAGCATCTTTCATTAAGCATTGCGCCAATTCACGGAAGCAGAACCTGTTTGCTAGGTTCTCACAAATAACAGCATTAGTTGCACAAAATTGTTCATACAAATATTCATCTGTTATCATCAAAACTTAGAGATAATATTGCAGAACCAAATCTTGTTCTCACAATCTCCCCCTTTTTATAACCCAAGCAGTTTCCTTAGGAATTAACGACCCATAGATGTTACCGAAGAACCGTTCAATGAGGACATAAATTGAGGTAGATAACTTCATCATAAATGAATGTGCACCGCCCAACTCAATTTTGACTGTTTTTTCTTTAATGAGAACCGTCAAAATAATGCACATGGACCAAGAAACATGTTTTGTACGCCTTTTTTAAGACACATTTCCACCGTCCAAGGAACACCGTCCATATAGAGCTACTTGAAAATAAACATAAGACTTAAACAATGTCTTGACACCCAGTCAGACTTTGTCTACTCTCTCTTGTAAACTCTGAAGTATAGTGAACCCCAAGCATACTCCTTACAGCCAGAATTAAAAGAAACTGGCCATGATGTCAAGACATTATGTTTGACATCTCCTATTTATCAACAAGGACTCCCATGAATCTTATCCCATTCTGCAGAGAAAATTAAATTCTCCCAGACAGTATCCAATCATATTTCTCAGGTCACTCCTCATGAACATAGTTGAAATAATTCAATAGCCTTAACAGTTCAAACTCACAAGCAGAACTTATTAAGCTAAAGGATCAACGCACCACGATGTCAAGACACCTTGTCTGACATCACAACCTCACAAGAACCACATGAGCATCTTCATGCTCATAAGTGATAAAAATACCAGGATCATACTCCTTGTACCATAACCAAAAAAATATTTGGATTGAGACTAAATAACACGATTAATCACTCTCCCTCTGAACACATCCACACATTGTACAAATTCATCTTGAATATTACAGCCATAGACAGCCTTGTTATTGAGAGTAAATCCAATCAAACCTGGAATGCTCACATCCACGAATTCTCTTAACTCTTTAGTTATCCAAAATGTCATTCACACTTGGAAGACATCAAACCCCTTCTCCATATGAAGAGAGATACAACTTCAACCTGCTTCCTTCTCAAGATTCAGCCTGATGCAATCTTTTCTAGTGATACTTCCAGCAGAACCTATCATCAGAATCCACACAGTCTTGATCAGTAGTTCTACACCATACTCTAAAATGAATAGAAATAGATCCAAAGCTGAAAGTCAAACTCCTCAACCTTCAAGAATAACTAGTAGCAGGAATGATGTTCCAACATCATTTAGAACATCAGTCTCAATCAGAGGAGTCATGTACTATGAAATTCGTGAAACACCAATCACTGGACTTACCATTTGTATAGTAATTCGTACACCACGTCAATATATGATACACACATGTATCAAATTAATCTTTACACATCTGAAAAATCTCTGAGGAAAATAGACTCTCATGAAGCTTCTACCAGAAGCAACATGTGTAAACAAACTACCTGATGTTAAGGACACCAATCATCCTTAAGCACCTTGGAATTTTTTCTATCTCAACAGAACAAGAGTTCCATGTTCTCATAGACTTGAACCTTATATTCAAGTTTGAGTAAACAACCTCTATCCTGTTTTTAAGAACAATACCCAGTCTTCAAAAAAACTTCTTGATCAATTGCTTCTTTAAGATCTTTTCCCCAACATAATAATCCTTACCAGAGACTATTCTATTTGAACAGAGTATCCACAAGTAGGTTCACATGAATCTGGCTTCTTATTAGCAGAAGAATCTTCAAGATATCTGAGAAAGGGTCCTAGATATTTGTTTTTGACCTCCATATAGTCTGCTTGAGATGCCTTTAAAAGTCCTCCACTAGGAATTAGAACGCATACTCTTATAGGAGATAGTGGAACATGGATTTTGCACCCCTATGCGCTTAGATCAGAGATGAACTGACCCAAGGAATGTTCATCAAGTTGATCATGTGTTAATCTTCACCTCCACCAGCACATCTATCCATAACAAGTTTCTTGGATAGAGACTTCCAAGACTGCAAACCAAATGTCTCTTCAAGTCCAATCAGAAGAAGATTCCCAACACATTTGTTTAACATCCAGAGCATATGCCACAACACTTCTTTGTCCAAGAAGTTCACTCCTTAGATCAACAAGATTCTGTACACCCTCTTCTAGAATGATGTTTCAACATCTGGTTGAATATCAGTTCCTTTTCCAATGAACAAATCATTGAAATTGGTTCTGAAGCCATTTCCATAATTACATCCCTTGATTACACTTAAGGACATGATAAGGATCTTTTGAGGACTTCACAGATGATACTGACTGTATCCATTCTTCAAGACACATCAGATGCAAGATGCAAGGAATAGGCTCTTGAGATCTTGCAACTGTATAAAGCTGCACCTTCTGGTGTGACATTTGACATCATCTTTCTTGAATACCAAGCATAAGGATAATCAATTAAATAATTGTTAAGGCCACAAATAGCACTTGATTTTAAATCCCAATTATGTGTTCTTCAGTCACCAAATGTCATTAGACTCCCTTTTTGCTAGAGAATCCTGATGATGATTACAATGTTAAGACATTAAGATTAACATCCATGACTCAACTTGCTTCACAACCTTTTGACAGTTCAGTGTTCTCCTTGGTGCTCAAACTGGGAAATCCATATCCTCCTGAATCTTTCAAAAGCTTCTTCACTAGATGATCCCTATGCAACTGTTCAGTCTTTACAGACACTTATTTCTTCAAATTGATATCCCTCCTTACTCTAGCTACAAGACCGGGAATAATACAACCAACACAACCTATGAGGAAATCTTCAAAGCATAAATTATCCTTAGAAGACCATCTTCAGACAAACCAGTAATATCCTTGGATAATCAAGATCGCTTTCCAAGATTCAGAATCATCATGTAGTTGCTCTTGAGATCAGAAGGAAAAATTTCTCCACACAGATCCAATGTCTTCACACTCATAAGACTGCTTTGACATTGATCAGTATTTTCTCCAGCTCCAGCCTAGTTGAATGTCAGGACAATTGTCCTGACATTTGAACAACCATATCGTTCCTTCTATAGACTGCAATCCAAGAATTCTGATAGGGAATCCTCAAACATAGACAATCTCTTAGGGTTAAGAGAAAAAATAAATTGCTCATGTCTTTCTTCAATGGTATGACATTCTCATGTCACACTTCTACGTACCCTTGAGCTTCTTCTTGACCATCTTCTCTTTTAAACTCTATTTATCAAACACATTCAGAAGTGCCTTTATGAGTGGACTGAGAAAACTCAAGTATCTTGGGCCACTTTAAATATGACATAGAGTGTTTTCCAAATCCATAGATCATGAATTTAATAAACAAGACCTCAACTCAACCTTTTTTCCTCCTATTACCCTTCATGGTACCTGGTTGAAACTATCTCCCAAGAAACATAGGAAGATCCTTCAGTGGAAGCCATATCACAATGCTCTCTGCTTTATATTACTCTCAGCTAGTGATGGCCTAAACATTTATAGAGGATAACCCCATCTTCAACAAGCACCAGGTAAGATGTCAGAACATCTTATAAGGCACCATGCGTAACAATAACATCATTATCAGCAGTGGTAGAATCTTCACAAAGTATCAGTCAACCATCAGTAGTTGCCTGGCTGGATTCAAAAAGCTATCATCCTAGATTCCAATCCCACAACAACAATTAATGGTCTGATCATACAATCTCCTTCCTTGTTTAAAAGACCAGAAAGTATCTTCCATAGAACTCATCCAGAAACAGATTGGGATGCCTGCTCTGATACCAATTGAAATTCTAGTAGGCAAATCTCAGATGTCTTGAGAGATGTCTAGACATTAATCTCTGCTTCACTAAACAAGGACAGAACAAGAACATTCTGATATCTCAAAATCATAATAGGTCATGACAGATGTCTCAACATCTTTCAAGACATATATTTCATAGCATAAGAACAGACTGAATTATTCAAAGCAGAATGATAAATAACACCAAGATATGATGACCCAGTTCTGTGCAACTCACCTACATCTGGGGGATACCAAGCCAGGAATAAATTCACTATCAATAGTATTAATTCTAAGTATACAACCTCTGGTAACTTATCACTTAATTCCCTACCCAGTGCAATTCTATCTAGAAACCCATCTAGATAAGAGAAACCCATCTCAATTCCTAAATCACCTTAGTGATATCTAACAGTCACAACCTCCGGTGACTGCATCAAACTGTTCAATTGAAAGACACCCCTTTCAACACAATATTCAGTCAATACTCATGACTAATCCTAATACTTGAATTTGCTTAATAGCTTCATTCAAGAACAATATACAATTCATTACCTAAAGGTTTATGAATATGTAAAACTTTGTCTACCATAATGTATCAAACTAATACAAAGGGTGACTTACAATACAAGAAAGTACACGACTCTCAAAATCCTAAACCCTTATTTTTCTTTTACAAAAGTCTTAACAAGGACTCATGCTTTGCCCTAGGTCTTGGTCTTCTTTTTATAATCTTCAGCTTTTCATGGGCTTCGAAATCTCTGTCCAGTCATTCCTTGATCCATGTTCTGATTGCGCCTTAAATCTTGGAACAGATCTACAACAAACCTGCTGTATCGGACTAAGATGTCGAGTCCTCAAGATAAGACATCTTGTCTGGCATGTTTTCTTTTAACAGATTTCTTCATGATAGGACATCTTGTTAAACATCACGTTTTACCAAAATTTAGTCAAATATTAGAGCCTTCAACTAGCATGCCCACTGTAGGCGGATGCATGACAATGAGTCATCACACTCTCAACCTCTTCCTCAGGGATACACCTTTGGAAGATTCCATCGGCGCCTCTCTTGAAAAGAAGAGGCTCGTCCCAATAGTAATGCTTTAGATCGAAGAAGTACTTTTTCTTACGTTGGTAATTTATATCCGGAGGTAAGACTCCGACAACAAGGTAGTTAACGAAGTCAGCATACCAAGGCATTTATTTTCCCATCAACGCAAAAAGTTTATCGTTCAGGAAAGAGTTATCAATGGTTAACTCTTCCACTTTCAAATCAGTCAACCTAAACAAGTGGTCGTCGACCACGTTTTCCGTCCCTTTCTTATCTCTAATCTCAATATCAAATTCTTGTAACAACAAAATCCACCTAATGAGTCTAGGCTTATCATTCTTCTTGCTTAGGAGATATCTAATGGCCACATGGTCCGTGTAGACCATTATTTTCGATCCCACTAGGTAAGAACAAAATTTGTCAATGGCAAATACCACGACCAATAACTCTTTCTATGTGGTTGCATAATTAAATTGCGCCTCATCTAGAGTCCTACTAGCATAGTAAATGACATGCATCTTTTTATCTTTCTTTTGGCCTAATATCGCACCTATTTCATAGTCGCTTGCATCACGCATAATCTCAAAAGGATCGTCCCAATTGGGGGGCAGCATTATAGGTGCCGAAATCAATGCCTCTTTTAAAGCCATGAAGCCTTCCAGTCACTCACTATTGAAGTTAAAATTAGCATATTTCATCAATATCCCGGTTAGGGGCTTGGTAATCTTAGAGAAGTCCTTGATAAACCAGCGATAAAAGCCGACATGGCCTAAGAAGCTTCTAACCTCCCCCACGGTGGTGGTGGGGATTTAGCTTTTCTATCACCTCTATCTTAGATTTTTCAACCTCTTCCTCTCTCGAACACCACCAAATGTCTTAGGACGATGCCTTTCTTTGCCATGAAGTGGCACCTTTCCCAATTTAACATAAGGTTGACTTTTACACATCTCTCTAAGACTTTCTCAAGGTTCAACAAAACTCATCAAAACTACACCCATAGACCGAGAATTCATCCATGAAGACTTCCATGATGTCTTCTAAAAAGTTAGAGAAAATCGACATCATGCAGCGCTGAAAAGTTGCAGGGGCATTGTAAGGCCCAAAGGGCATCCTTCGGTAAGCGAATGTGCCGTAAGGGCAAGTGAATGTTGTTTTCTCTTGATCGCTACAGTGTATGGGGATTTGGAAAAACCCCGAGTACCCATCAAGTTATCAAAAATGAGAATGCTTGGCTAGGTGCTTAAGCATTTGGTCAATAAATAGGAGTGAGAAATGGTCCTTACGAGAAGCGTTGTTAAGCTTCCTATAGTCTATACACATTCTCCATCCCGTGACCGTTCTAATGGCTACTTGCTCTCCTTTTTCACTCTTAATAACCGTCATTCCCCCTTTCTTATGGACTACTTGAACGAGACTCACCCACTTACTATCGGAGATAGGATAAATTATCCCGGCCTCCAAGAGTTTAAGCACCTCCTTCTTAACCACTTCTTTCATGTTAGGATTTAGCCTCTGTTGATGTTCCCTAAATGGCTTATAATCGTCTTCTAACATGATATTATGCAAACAAAAGGGGGTGCTAATGCCTTTCAAGTCCTCTATGGTGTACCCTATAACTTTAGGGTACTTCTCAAGAATAGCTTTGAGTTTCGCGGTCTCAGATTCTCCAAGACTAGTATTCACTATCACAGGCATAGAGGGTTCCCCATCTAGGAATTCATACCTAAGGGTTTTGGGAAGTTTCTTTATCTCAAGTTGGGGTTTTTTAGATTCGAGCTCATTGCTTTGTGTTATAAGTGCTTCAAGGCTATGAGAACCGGGACCATGGTCCATAAGTTCCTCATTGTTCTCCGCCTTTTCATGATTTTTTACGTTTTCAAACAAGCATGCCTCCATCCTTTCGGGCAGGGGAGGCTCTGATACGCTCTCATGGACACAAACATCGATAACATCGACAAGACAACAAAAGTCCCTAAAAGAAATATTTTTCATGAGTTTTTATAAAATGAACTCAATCCTTTCCTCACCAACCTCAAAAGTCAACTTTCCCATCTTAACATCGATGATGGCCCCACCCATAGCTAAAAAGGGCCTTCCTAGGAGTATCGGGATTTGAGAATCCTCTTCGATCTCCATGATAACAAAGTCAACAGGAATGTAGAACTCACATATTCTCACTGGAACATCTTCCAACATACCAACGGGATACTTAACCGACATGTCTGCATGTTGCAGTGAGATATTGGTCGGTTTCATTTCCCCCATATCTAATTTCTTGCATACACATAAGGGCATTAAGATGACGCTAGCCCCTAAATCGCATAAAGCTCTCTCAAAATTCATAGTTCCTATTTGACAAGGGATGGAGAAACTTCTCGGGTCTTTTAACTTTTTGGGAAGCATGTTTCTAATCACAACACTGTTATCAATAGTCATAGCCACCGTTTCATGATCCTCAAATTTTCTTTTAAAAAGTTGGCATAGGTGGGCATTTGGGATAACACCTCAGTAAAGGGCACATTGATGTGGATTTTTTTAAGGAGTTCCACAGACTTTTTGAATTGAGCCTCTACCTTGGCCTTCGTAAATATTTACGGAAAGGGAATAGGTGGTTTGTAAGGAGCGGGGACTACATACGGTGCCTCCTTCTCAACTTCGCCAACACTCTCCTTTTCAGGAGGTGTTGGTTCATTAACCTTAGCTTCCTCAATATCCTTACTGGCACTACCTTCAATCTCTTTTACTTTTTCTTTTTGTTTCTTGCTCCCCTTTTCTTTGGGGGCAACCAAAGGCTTACCACTTCTTGTTGTCACATCGTTCGTTTGTCCCTTAGGATTTTGCTCGAGTTGCCCCGGAAACAACCCTTGAGGGACAAAAAAAAGCTTGTTGCTGTGCAACTTGGGAGATTTGAGTTTCTAACATTTTATTATGGGTAACAATATCTTCCACTTTGGTGGCCAACTTCCTAAGTACCTCATTAGTGTGGAGGTTTTGATTCCTAAAGTCTTCGTTTTGATGTGTATGCGTCATTACGAAATTTTCCATTAGAAGATCCAAGTTAGACTCCTTAGAAGTAGCTACCACAGCTTTTTGGAAACCCGGAGGTCCCGCAGCTTGTTGTGGTTAGTTGTTCTTGTAAGAAATATTTTGGTGGTCATGCCACCCGAGGTTGTAAGTATTAGAGTATGGATTGTTTTTCTGATTGTTCAAATAATTGATATTTTCCTGAGTAGATCCTCTGGTGAGAATCATTTGACAATCATTACCAATATGCTCATTCACTCTGCAAATCTGGCAGTTGAGTGAAGCGGGAGCAACAGAAGCAACTGGGGTAAGGGCAGCAGAAGTGACGCTTAACTCATCAATTTTCTTATAAAGTGCTTCTACCTTGTCATTCATGTGATCGAAAGCATTCAATTCATACATCCCCCAATTTTAGAGGTTGTTTTAGCGACACTTTGTCGTACGATTCCCCAAGAATGATGGTTCTTGGCCATTTCCTATATAATATTGTAGGCCGCATCTTTAGGACTATTCATAAGGGCTCCGCTAGAAGCCGCCCTTGTAGTGTGTAGGAGACCAATATAAAAGGTATGAATTATCATCCACTTTTCAAGCCCAAGGAAAGGGCAAAGTCTTAACAAGTCTTTGAAACGCTCCCACGCATCAAACAGAGATTCACCCTCGTCCTGCATAAAATTATTTATCTCATTCCTAACTTGGGTTGTTTTACTCGGTAAAAAATATCGCGCGAAAAAAATTGCTTTTAATTGTGCCCAAGAAGTGATAGAATTAGCGTGCAAGGATTAGAGCCAAGCTCGTGCTCGGTCTCTTAGGGAGAACGGAAACAACCTTAAGCGAATAGCATTTTGGTCAACGCTGTTTGCCTTAACAGTACCATAGTTATCAATAAAAATAGATAAATGTCGGTTCGAGTTTTCTGTAGCTAACCCTGAAAATTGGTTTTGTTGAACCATGCCTATCAATGAAGGTTATAGTTCGAAATTATTTGCCTTGATAGGCAGATGCACAATACTGTAGTGCGGTTCCTCCTCTGTGGGAATCACATAATCTTTCAAAGGTTTTGTATCAACAACAGGAGCAGCCATTGGGAGCTAGCTGTCTTTGAGTTCGGCGTCTTTCTAGTAAGAAATGCTCGATCTCGTCAACAGGTTCAACTGAATTGTCAGCAGAACGTGTTCTTCGCATAAATAGAAAAACAAAACTCTAGTCTCTATGATGATCAAATAGAATTTCAATATTAACACAATTGGTCCCCGACAACGGCGCCAAAAAATTGAAACCCCGCAAGTATACGGCAAATGTCAGAGTAGTAAAAAGTTATCGAACCACGAGGAGGAATGGTTAAGTACCGATTTCTATCCTATCGATGTAAAGCTAGAGCAATCGAATAGTTGGAAAGAAACAAACTTAAGTGAAAAAGCACTTAAGTCAAAACAACTTATTTTAAAAGCACTTTTGGAAAACAGCTTAAATATAAATAAGTTGGGAATTAATAAAAAACAAGTAGGATTTAGTGTCATAATCCCTCACACTAACATCTCTATATGGCCAATTTGATCATATTACAAGGAATCTCGCGCGGATTATAGAAAAAAAATAGATGTTTATAGACAACACTTGCATTCGCTAGTGTGTTGTCTTAGTTTCGATAAATAATTTGTCAGCTTTCGCTTGTTCAAAATTATTATCGACAACTCATTATTATTGTGCAGATATTAAGATGAAGCATTTCTCAACCTTGTCCAAGTGTTTTCGGATCATCGAACTTAGTTGTTTAAAAACCTGTTATCGGGTATTCATACAAGTCTTTTCAAATCATTATCAATACCTGAGAACTTTTTTACTTTCGTAACAAGGGTTAATTAGAAAACTCATATTTTCAAAATAATGCGTTTCAAAATAATGTCTCATGACCCTTAATCCCTAAGGAACTACTCACTCATGGTGATAAATAACATAGACGGAATGATTTTCCGATAAGCAAACATGATAACAATAACAATTATAAGAAAATCAATAAAACAGAACCTGAATAAAATACTTGTAATTATAAAATATCTTTTTGATCCAATCGCTCAAATGGAGACTTTTACAAAGAAAGATAAAATTGCAGAGAAAACCAATTATACGTTAAAAACTGGATGCCTTAAACTCTCACCTACCTATGAGTTTTATAACAATTCTTAAACATGGAACAAATATTCTCAGTCAATGCATTATCATAACAGTATCTGCCTAATCATGAATGCCCATAGATTCTAAACGGTAACAAATCGAACCGAAAAAGGAAATAGAAGAATGCAAACACGTCTGCCTGTTACGGCATATAATAGGTATTACATGTACCCATGGGCAGTTTTAAGGTTCGGCCAGTCTGGGCATGAGCCTGGCCAAAAAAATTTCCTTCTTTACACCACAATTTTGAAAATTGCGGCGGTTAAAAAGTGCTATTACGGCGGTCTAAACCGCCACATTAACGAAAATGCAGAAAAATACAAATTTCAACCAAAAATTAAATTATGAAAGTGATATTACGGCGTTTTAAACCGCCACAATTAATGAAAATGCAGAAAAATACAAATATAAACCAAAAATTAAATTATAAAAGTGCTATTACAGCTGTTTAAACCGCCACAACTAATGAAAATGCAGAAAAATCCAAATTTAAACCAAAAATTAAATTATAAAAGTGCTATTATGGCGGTTTAAACCGCTACAATTAATGAAAAAGCAGAAAAATACAAATTTAAACCAAAAATTAAATTGTAAATTGTAAATTATGAAAAAATACATTATAATGTTGTAAATTATGGTTTAAACTAAAAAATTTATATTTTTATGCATAAAAATACAGGTTTAAACCAAAAAATTATAAATTATGCACAAAATTATATTTTTATGCAATTAAGTATACATTACATCAATTTTTTTGATTTTATAATATTTAGATTCAACTACATTACAAAAATTGCAAGAATTGAAATAAAGATTAAAGTTGCAATTTATGACCTAATTAACCAAAAATTAAAAATGAATACTTAGAAGAAATAAAAATTAACATAAAAGTAGCAATTACTAAAATTAAAAAAAAAACATGTACAGTGTTGTAAAAAAGAAGTAGAAAAGAATAAATTTCATCCTCAAATATATAAAAAAATATATTAGGGCTCCATACAATTCTATAGATCAATTTTTACAATTATACAAGAAAATATTCGATTTAAAAAAACAATAAAAACAAAATTCACTGAAAAGGAACTGACGTGTCAAAATAAAGGCGGTCAAAACTGTCATTTTTCTATTATCACACGTCATATTTTAATGTAAATAGTGACGGTTTTATTAAACGCAATTTTAAAACCGTCATATTTCATACAAATTTTTGCAGTCTTTAAATTTTTGCCCGGGCTTTAAAAAATTTCTAGCTCCGCCACTGCATGTACCCGTAACAGGTCCCTGGAAATTTGGCATGCGCACACAAATAACCCAATTGACTGCATAATGTTGTTATGACCTGTAATGGGTATTATAGGTGGTTGTAACAGCTCCCTGGTTTTTGTACGGGGGAATTCTGACTTTTGTCTTTTTCTTCGTATTTCAACCGATTTGATCCTCTTTTCTTCCAGTATGATTGTTAAGGCCTAAAAATGACAGAAACACAGTACCAAAGCATAAAACATAGAAAAATAAAGAAAAGTAAACAAAACATGATGAAATGACAAAGAAAAACTACTAATAAAAGCGACACAAAAACCACTTATCAGTAATATGACAATGACTACTTATGCTGAGAAGTTTGAAGGTATGACTGCTTATTCTAAATAAGATGTGTATACACCATATGAGAAGTGGAAGATAAATTAGTTTATGTTTGGATTAAGGGCCAAAATCTCTCACAGTGTGTCTCAGAGGGAATTCACTACCTATGCTGAGTTACTAAGGCAATGTTATATGGCTGATAATAGTTTTAAGAAAGTTCAAGAAGAAAGAGGTTAGTATAGGATTAGTCAGAAGGACCAGGGAAGACCAAGTCACCAGTTTAGGCCTAGACCCCAACCTTTTAAAGGGAAATAGGTGCAGAATGCTAGACCTAACCCTCCTCCCTCATGCCAAATATGCCATAAGAATCATTATGGAAGATGCAACCCCAGAGGATTGAAGTGTTATCGATGTCAAGAAGAAGGCCACGTGGTTAGGGATTGTCCTCAAAATAAGAATCAGATGCAAGGGAAGAGTATTGATCGGGTTTACACTTTGGATGCAGAGAAGGCTCAGGGTAACAACGCTTTGATTGTCGGTACGCATTATGTTAATGGTCGTCCTTGTTTTATATTGTTTGATTGTGGAGCAATACACTCTTTTGAATTAATATAATGTATGGAATGACTTGGCTTGCAAGAAATTCCTTTGTCTCCTCCCATGGTGGTTACTACTGCCATGGATGATGTTGTTGAGACAATGTTGATTTATGAAAGGGAGAAAATGAAAAAAAAGGGAGACAACAAAAGGGAAATTTTGGAAAAAAAAAAGAGATAAATTTTTAATTTGATAACGTGTGAAGAATAGGGGTGACAAAATGGGTTCGGCCCGTTGGGCATGCCCGTTTTGCCTGCACTTTAGTGCGGAGTGGGCCAAGGATTTAGACTCTCACCTTCTAATGTGACCGTCCCGCCCCACCCAACTTTCTTCGCGGGCGTGAGCATTTACATTAATTTTTGCATTTTTAGACTTAAAAGGTGCAATGCCCGTAGACTTTCCCGACCCGTCCTCACTTTTTGTGAGACGAGCCTAGGTTTTAGGTCTGCATCCTCAATTATGCCAGTCCGCCTTATTTTTTGTGGACTTTTGCGGCGCGGACATTCTAAAAAATAGTAAAAACAAATTATCTAATTTTTTAAAAAGATAAAAACATTAGAGTAGGTTTTATGAGAAAAAAACGATGACTCATAATTTAGGCTTTTAATATTAATAAAACAGAAAATTTATTTGGGCAACCCACAATCCAACCCAAAAATTAGTGGTTTGTCCAAATCGGTCCACTGGTTTAACGCGTGGTTATTTTACATCACATAAACCGGAGTGTCCTATATGAATTGAGTATTAAATTTGGAAAAATCCAACCTAAATCGGCCCACGTACATCCCTATTGATGAAGATGAATTTGAGACAGAGATGATTAATGAAAGAAGAAGCTGAAGTTGAAAGGGGAAAATGAAAAGAAAGTAGGTAACAAAAAGGAAATTTCAGAAGAAAAAAAGAGATAAATTTTTTAATTTAATAACGTGTGAAGAATAAGGGTGAAAAAACGTGTCCAACCCGTTGGGCATGTCTGTTTTGCTCGCATTTTAGTACGGCGCGAGTCAAGGATTTAAACCCTTTAATGTACTCGTCCCACCCCACCCCGTTTTCTTCGCGGACGTGGACATTTACATTATTTTTTATGTTTTTAAACTTAAAAGATGCAATGCCCACAGGCTTTCCCCGCCCAGCCCTCACTTTTTTGTGGGACTGACCTAGGTTTTAGGTCCGCATCCTCAATTATGTCCACCGACCTATTTTTTTGTTGTGAAATTCTGCGGCGCTGACATGCTCGTTTACCACTCCTTATGAAAAAGAATAATAAGGATAAGTGTAGTCAAATCATAATATTTAAATTAAAAAAGATTTGATAAAGGAAATGCTATAAGATTTGATTTTGTCGGTGAAAAAAGATTTGAAAATTTTATACTTCAATATAATATTAAATAATTATAAAATTAAAATAAAAAATAGTGATACGAAAGCATTAAAGATAATTTAAGAATTTCGTTTTCTTTCAACTTTTATATATATATATATATATATATATATATTAAAAACTGAATCGAACCATTTGGTTCAATCAAGAACTGGAGATAAATTCGGTTGGGTCAATTTTTTAAAATCGCTAGTGGGTCAAAATCAAAGTTAAATCGGAAAAATTGGGTTGAACCGTCCAAAACCATTCGAACAAAAGAATCAGAGTCGATTTTGTAAAACCGTCTGTTTTATAAAAAAATGCATCAAGTTGACCATTTTTTTTAATTTTAATATGTTAATATCAAAACACAACATACATTCCACAATCCAAAAAAAAAAAAAAAAGAATTATGTGTTTTTTTACAATCATACAAACTTTTAAGTTTTGCCACTCCATTATAGTTTTTTTTCAACCACACTCCATCATCATCATGTCGTCACTTTCAAACATAGTCACGATGTCCAACTCAAAATTGATTGTCGTTTAAGGCAATATTGTTTGTTATTGTCAATTAATTCTTGTTTGTCGTAGTTCAACTTAAATTCAACTTTTTTGTTTATTTAATGAAGTTTATTGTATTATTTATATTTTGGTATTCTATGTTATTTAATTTAGATATTTTTAATTATTTGAACTTTATTTTAGTTATTATATTATATTATTTTTATTTTGATTTGAATTAGTTTAATTTATTGGCAAAAATACTGTTTTAGTCCTTTAAGTTATTTTAAAACATCAAGTTAGTCCTTTAAGTTTTTTTTTGTAACACTTCGGTCCTTTATGTTAAGTAACATATGCTTCGTTAACCTTTTTAAAAATCTCTGTTACAATAAATTGCAAACTCATATACCATTTGAACTGGTTTTTCGCGCTGATCACGAATATGTAATTAGGTTTGCGTTTGATTGTATATTTTGGTCAGATCGAACGATTTTTCATTATGTATTTGTCCACCTTTTTCCCTGATTCTCATGAACCGTAACTTGTTTGATAAATTTGATTGCATATTCGTGATCAGCGCGAAAAATCAGTTCAAATAGTATATGAGTTTACAATTTATTGTAACGGATATTTTTAAAAAGGTCAACGACGCAAACATTACTTAACATAAAGGACCAAAGCGTTACCAAAAAACTTAAATGACTAACTTGATATTTTAAAATAACTTAAAGAACCTAGACAGTATTTTTGCCTAATTTATTTCATTATAATTCTTTAGTTTCGTTAAAATATTCTTAAATGATAGTTGAAATGAAGCGTAAAAGTATGTTATGTTATGTATTATCGATATTATTGTATTAAATTTGTAATGAATTTTTGAAATATTTATTTTATTAAGTTGTGAACATATAATTATGTGTGACATATCTATGAAATTTAATTTCATATTATTAGTTTATTTAATAAACCGTTCCACCATAGCTTTAACCAGTTTAACCAATTGAATCTTAAACCGCATAATTTACCGGTTTGATCTTCGGTCCGGTTTATATATATATATATATATATATATATATATATATATATATATATATATATATATATATATATATATTTGAAAGAAAAAAAATATTCTTTGAAAAAATGGAAAACTAATTAATTTATATTATTATTTACAATTAAACGAATTCTTTTTACGTACAATGGAGTACTATATGGACAATTAATATATAGTTCAATAACTATTTGATATTTTTACCCAAAAAAGAAAGATATTTGATTTAAGCTGGAATTATTTGATTTAGTAATAAACTTTAATGCCATCGTTATTAGCCATAACATTTCTGGACATCCTATATTGACAAAAATTAAATTTTGATAATTTACTATTTCTATAATTATGAGAATGTATGTTTAATTATTTATTATCTATATCTATACTATAGTATATTAAATATCTCCATATATAATTAATTCCCATGTAAAGAGGACATCAAGAAAACTTTTTTTTTTGGTACTATCAAGAAAACTTTTTACTTTTTAGATTTACACAATCTTTTTCTTCTAGAATAAGTAAACTATCAAAAATTTATTAAAGTTTAGTCTAATTTAGAGCTAAAATTATCATAAAACTTCCATACCAGAGGAAATATAATATCGGAAAATTCTAAAACAATCAATTCATTGATACGATTTGTTGCATTTTATTTAGAGAAAAAAGAAAAAAGATTGTGTAGCCCATTGTTTTAATTTCTTGTTATATTTTGGCATGGCTTGGAACTATTGATTTTGTAAAATCAATTTGGTTATGATTAAATTTGAAATAAAGTAAGTTAATATATATTAAATGAAAATTTTAATGTTAGTAAAAAAAACTATAAATATAAATGACATTATGACACTATTTGTATATGTCTAATTTATTATAATATGTTAATTATAAAAAGAAGTGTTTTAAGAATTTTTTTTATAAAAGAAAGTGTTTTAAGTTTATTTTTTTATAAGAAATTAAATTCAACACAGAGTATTAGAGACATTCCAACCCGATTACATAATACAAACACCTACTTATACTACCGATTTACAAAAAAATCAGTCGGTTTTTTAAATCATTCATAATAATTACAAGAAGGATTTGATCCCCCTAAAAAATAACCACCACCAAAAAAACATAATTATTCTGTCAACAATAAGCAAAGAATTCCCAATCTCATTATTAAATATTATCTGGTTCCTCGGCCACCATAATTAAGTTAATTGATTTGACCAGATAGTCTTTTAAGATTTTTTTTAATAAACTAATTCTCTTAAAATCTAAATATTTAGATGGTTAACTTTGTAAACATATATTGTCCTAGTCTATGATAGGGTTTGGTCTTTTCTTCTCTGTTGAGAAGTTGAGTTTCTTCAAGGTCAAATTTTTGGTTTTTTCGGTCTTACAATCTGTTTTTGTAGAACAGTATGGCGAGTCTGAGTTTCGAAAATCTGTCTATCAATGAAGAGGATGGAGAAGAGGGGTTCTGTTTTGATCTGGAGAAGGAGGAAAGTGAGGTAGTGGATCTTCGTTTATGCCTTATCGGGAGATTTCTCTGTGATAAGCCTATCCATGTGAGATCCATGATGGATAGAATATCAGATTTATGGCGATCTGTAAAAGGAGTAGCAATCAAAGAAGCAACGAACGGTCTGTTTCTGTTTCAATTTGAGCATAGATTGGATATGGAAGCAGTGATTAGTGGGGGGCCATGGACTTACGACGGTCACCTATTAATTCTCGAGAAAGTCAGTATAGGAGTGCAGATTGAAAAAATTCCTTTATTTCATGTGGATTTCTAGGTTCAAATCCATAATCTACCGGCAGGTTTCATGTTGGAAAAGGAAAGAAAAGCGATGGCTGAATTCATAGGTTCATTTGTGGAGTATGATAAAAATAACAACACTAGTTTCTGGAGGCAATACATGAGAATTAGAGTCAAAGTTGATGTGAGGAAACCATTAAAGCAATACACAAAAGTCAAGAACAAAGGTGGAGAGTGGTGTGTTGTAAATTTTAAATATGAGAAGCTTAGTATTTTTTGCTTTGTTTGCGGAATGCTCGGTCATTCGGAGCAAAGATGTGAGGTAAGGTTCGCTATGGAGGAAGACGACGGAGTCTGGAAATGGTCTAATGATATTCGAGCGGAGAATCGAAGGTATGGTAACTCATCCTCCAAATGGCTGCGACAAGAAACTAAGGGTCCGTTTGGTTGGGGGTAGATGGAGGGGAGGGGAGGGGATATTTATAAAATTATGTGTTTGGTTCATTTTTTATAAGGGGAGGGGAGGGGAGCAAATTCCCTCCTAGACTCACTTTTTGCTCCCCTTCAAATTAGGGGGATTTGGAGGGGAGGGGAGATTTGTTATTTAAAACTTTATTATATTCCCTAATTTATCCTCAATTATTTATTTTAATTCCAAAATTGTCCTTATTGAACTTGAAATTCTGGTATCAGACGTGTGATGTTAAGGTGCGATGTCACAACAACACACTCTGCAAATGGACAGCAATAACAGTAACACAATAACACAAGGAATTGTTCATCCAGTTCGGTCAACTACCTACGTCTGGGGGCTACCAAGCCAGGGATGAAATTCACTACTTGTAGAATTAATTTACAGACTCAACAACCCAGTTGACAATCTCCTAAACTTAATTCCTACTAGTGACTTTCTACCTAAGAAACCACTTAGATATGAGAACACTACTCAATCCCTAAAACACTTTAAAGATCACACCCTTTGAATATCACTACTTGATTCTGCTTCAAAGCTTTGATCAAGAACAACTCAAAACACTAATACCGATTCACACTAGAATGGTTTACAAATCATAAACGAAGACACAAACGACAATCAGTCTTTAGCTCTCTCTTCTTCGTCCCTTTTCTCTAGCACTGGTGCGCTTTATATAGCTCCTTGAATTGGTCTTGGACCTGCTACAAAATCTCGCCCAATTTGTTATTTAAAACTGAATATTTAAAACAGATTTTCTCCTAAAATCTTTTTAAATCTTCAACCTTTTAAATCTCCTACAAATCTGCACCAGATCTCCTTTGCAGCAGAAAATATCTATCCCAAGATATTCACATCCAATGAGACAGCTTGCTCTCCACAATTCCAGCTAACACGCAACCCTAATAACATCACAACCTGATGTTATTAATTCTGCAGATCTAATGTCACAACATCGTCATGTGACATCAGACATCCAACTTCAGCAATTTAAATACTTAACACAGCCCAGTGTTAAGACTCAATGTTGCAACATCAGCAGCTTGACATCAACATTGAACATACTTTGTTTTACCAAAATTCCAGCCAATCCAAGAACTAACAATCTCCCCCTTTGGCTAATTTTGGCTAAAACAATCTCTGCACCTTCAGAGACTTCAGCAGCGGAAAAACTTCAATCAATGATTTTGAAACTCCAAGCAGCATCTTTAAATCTCTTCACTAAACTCTGCTGCAGCAACAAAACAGCTACATTCTTCAAACATTCGAGCTGCTGCACATATTTCATTATTAGCAGCAATTAGCACTCCCCCTCAATGCAACAACCAACATAGCAGTTGTTCAGCAATTACTCCCCCTTAATTTCTGCACTTCTGAACTATAACATCAGCAATCAGCTGCATATTTCTTGACTTCATTCCTTAGCAGCAACAATCAACTCTTGGCACTGACCTTTGTACTCTTTGATACTCTAGGCTCTCTTGGCTACTTCTCCCCCTTTTTAGCCACAATTAGGCAATCTTCAAGCAGAAGCCCTATTAACTACAGTTAGTACACCCTAGCTCTCATTGTTAGCCTCACAGTTAGCAACCAGGCAAAACAAATCATAGAAAGAAAAACATAAACAGGTGCATATTCAGCACAATATTCAAATTACATAACCGGCACAGCAAGTGCAAAAACAAACAAAAAAACTAAACTATTATCTAACAGCAGATGGAAGTTAGTCCTCATCCGAGCTGGTATCATCAGCATCTTCATCACCTTCTTCTGACCCGGAATCCACAGTATCGCCATTCCCATTATCTTCCCCCTGTTGCAAGTCTTTGATCATTTGCTCAATCTTCATTTTCCTGACAGTGCTGGTACTGATAACCATATCCAGATCCTTGCAGGTTGCCTTTAATTCTTCAATCAGCTCAGATTTTGTACTGACCTTCTTAACCCCAGAACTTGATGTTGTAACAATGTCTGGAACATGACTCCCAGCAAACAGTTTGGGATGCAAAGATAAAGTTGACTCCCTTTTACATGCTGCCTCTGTACTGGTTAAGATTCCAGGATGTTGATCTAAGATCATTCCACAAATAAGGGAAGGGAATGATATAGGCATTTTGACAGCATTGGTGGCTCCATGCTTCACTACTTGATCAAATATATAGCTTCCATAAGTTGAACTTGACCTTTTTCCTCACAGCATAGATGAACCTTCCTAATCCCACAGTTATGGTGGTTTTGTGATTAGTAGGTACCCAGTTAGCAGCACCAATTCTGTGCAAAATAGCATACTTGATACTGAGTTTGCTAGCTATCAATTTATTTTTCAGTGGCCACACCTTAACTTGAGTGGCAGTGATTTCTCTACACACTTCATTATCAGTTGCTTCCAGCTCACATCCCTCTTGTTCATCTCTCCCCAGATATTTATTGATGGTGCTAGGAGAGAAGTCAATACACTGCCCCCTAACAAACACCTTCATGTAGTTCACACGTCTATTGTCAGAAATGTCTATGGGGATGTTGACAACAAATTCCTTAACAAGTCCAATATAGCACTTAGAGAATCTGGTCACAGTCTTCAGCAGTCCATCAACATGAATGAGGTCCATAATTTCTTTCATCTCCAAGACATCCTTTCCAAGCTCCCTTTCCAGAGCTAATCTCCTTTGGCATACAAACTTCCACAAGGGAGCACTGCTCGCATAATGAAAGGATATGTTGTCCACTGGCACTTCAGGGACCTTATCAGAGATTCTTTTTAAAATGGTCTTTCTGAATGGAGTGATGTCATGAACATCATCTTCAACATCATAGTCAGACTCAGAATGCACCACAACCTTCCTCTTTCTAGGATTTACTTCCACTTTGCTCCAGGCTTTTGCTGGTCCAACAACAATGTTTTTTCTCTTATCATCAGAAGTCTTCTTTGGGGACGATTCAACCTGCTTTTCTTTCCTTGTCCTTAGTCTCTTAGCCAGACCAGGCACTGCTCTTCCAATGACTTCATCATCAGATAAGTCATCAACATTAATCACATTAGTACTCTTTTCTCCTCCAGGAGTAGTCTCAGCATCACTACTAGGCGATGTTCTAACATCCCCTTCAACATCCCCTTCACCATGAATATCAACTTCAACTTCCTTCTCAGCATCTTCGATTACGGAGACAGCTAATCTGTGAAGATTTGTATCAGTAGATTGCATGTCACTCTTTTCTCTTGTACACTGATCAGTAGCCATCTGTCTCAGGGGTCTAGATATACCCTTAATAGGAAGTCCTTTCTCAAAGATTTTATCAACGATCTGCCCCATGCTCTTATCAACATCTACCCTTTCAACCACAGTTTGAGATGAGGATGACCTAGGTGTTGATTTATCACTAAATAGGACACTCGTAACAAGCTTCTTTGTTTTAGTGTCTTTAAAGGTAGTTGCGGCCCTTTTAGGAGCAAGTTTAGAGGGTCTAGGTTTACCTGACTCTGGGAGCATTACCGAGATGGGTTGTATACTCAGAGCTTCGTCTTCAGAGTACTCATTTGTAGAAACCCTAGCTTTATTCTGCAATGAACTTTTTGATGGAGAAGATGTCTGTTTTGACTTGGTTCCTTTGAGACAGTATAGGTTGAGACGATTCTTCTTGTTGAAGGAAACGAACAGACGAGAGATAAGAGTTTTGACGGATTGTGATTTTGCTATAATAGGAAATGAGGGTCTGAGGTAAGGCGCCAGATTTTGTGTAATTTTTAAAGACCAATCAATGAGTTTCTCCCCCCAAATAAGCTTTCCTTTTACAATTTTGAAGGGATTCCACTTAAGAGTACTTAACTCTAACAGCCTTTCACACCCGATGTCACAATCTAATGTTAAAACATCAGTCTTAACATCGATAGATGGGCTAACTTCTATAGGTATCCACAGATAACAATTATCTCTGGACCTGACTCCTTTCATGATCACTTCATCTTTTTCGTTAGTCACCAGACACTCATCCTTGGAATAGCTGACTTTGTAACCTTCATCACATAACTGACTTATGCTAATCAGATTAGCCTTCAAACCTTGGACAAGGATCACACTATCAAGAGTAAGACCATCAAGATTCTTCACTCTTCCACTTCCTTCTACTACTCCTTTTTCTCCATTGCCAAACACAACCTTGTTTGCACGGCAAGGATTGAACTCCACCAACTGCTCCTTTGATCCAGTCATGTGCATTGAACATCCACTGTCAAAGTACCATGCATCCATAGCAAAATGTCCATCTGAGGTATGAGCCAATAGACACGTGACCTGAGCTTTAAGAATCCATTGTTTAGCAACTTTGGATCTGACCTCCTTCTGTCTGGGTTGAGGAGTAGAATTTGGATAACCATGAAGCTTGAAGCACGAGGACTGCATATGTCCAAACCTGCCACAATAGAAGCATCTTACTCTGTCATCTCTAAATTGTTTATGTCTTCTACTATTCTGATGATAATGTTGTGGCTGCCACCCATAATGTTGTCTCCTTCTTCCATAGTTGGATTGTCGTCTTCTGTACTGAGGATGCTGTCTTTTAAGCTGTCTCCTATGGTGATGAGGCTTCCTTCTTCCATAGTGATGAGGCACAACATTGTTGTATCCATATCCATACCAGTTTTCCTGATGTTGAAACATCTGACGAGACATGTTCTGGTTGAACCTTGCAGCTTGCATGCTCTTGCGATATTGGGGAGGCATATACTGACTAGCTCCTCGAAGCTGCATCTTCCTCTGATGGGGACCATTCTTTTTCTCAACATTCTGAGGCTGAACATCCTTCTTAGGGGTAGAATGTCTCTTTGTTTAAGACATTGGTTGGGACACCTTCTCCTTTGCTCCTGAAGTGCTTACCACATATCCTATACCAGACTTATCACCAGCAACCTTTTCTGTCTACAGGATCTTATCAAATGTGTCTATACCACAGCTCAGCATCCTAACAGACTTGGTCATTTGATTAAGGTGAGCTTTAACTAGTACAACTTCATTTTCCATATCAGCTTTTTCATTCTCAAGCTGAGCAATCTGTTGCTTGTGGCACTTGTTTTCTTGACAAATCTCAGCACTTTTTAAACACAGCTCTTGATAAGTAGATGCCAACTCCTCAAACGTTATTTCTCCATCACTAGAATCATCATCAGAAACAACAGTTCCTGTTAAAGCTCTAACATGCTTTGCTGACTCACCTTCACTTTCACTTTCAGAGTCAGACCAGGAAACTGTCACGCCCTTCTTCTGCTTCTTCAAGAATGTGGGACATTCTTTCTTGACATGTCCATACCCTTCACATTCAAAGCACTGAACACGTCTATCCTGGGCCGTCTTCTCTTCATCTTTCTCTTTTGGCTTGCTGATGTCAGAAGAGATAATCTTGACACTAGGCTTGTAGTTATTGTTCCACCTTTTTAACACTTTGTTGAACTGCCTTCCCAGCATAGCAATGGCTTGAGAGAAATCTTCCTGAGAATCATCATCTTTGACTTCCTTAGCTTCTGCAGGAGTGGAGACCAGAGCAATAACCTTGGGCTTCTTTTCAGGTTCTTCTTCATTCAAACCAAGCTCAAAAGTTTGAAGAGATCCAATGAGTTCATCAACTCTCATCTTGATGATGTCTTGGGCTTCTTTAATAGCAGTCACCTTCATCTTGTACCTCTTAGGAAGGGACCTAAGAATCTTCCTTACAAGCTTTTCTTCTGACATTTTCTCTCCAAGAGCACTAGATGCATTGGCCAGCTCAAGAACACTCATGTGGAAGTCATGAATAGTCTCATCTTCCTTCATCTTCAGACTTTCAAACTTTGATGTTAGAAGCTGAAGTCTAGACATCTTCACTCTAGAGGTTCCTTCATGAGTAGCCTTCAAAATATCCCATGCTTCCTTAGCAACTTCACAGGAATTGATTAACCTGAAGATATTCTTATCCACTCCATTGAAAATTGCATTTAGAGCTTTGGAATTTCCAAGGGCAGGCTCATCTTCTTCCTTGGTCCATTCTTCTTTAGGCTTTGGCTTTGAGGTGCCTTCTTTATCTTTGCCAGTATCATCTTTCTCACACACAACAGGTGCTTTCCACTCTTTAACAATAGCCTTCCATGCCCTGCTGTCCAAGGATTTTAAGAAAGTGGTCATCCTTGGCTTCCAATAGTCATAATTGGATCCATCCAAAATAGGGGGTCTGTTAACGAATCCTCTAACTTCTTTGTCCATCTTTACACCAGAAAGTAACTTCCCTAGATCTCACCCAGAGACAGACAGGATGCCTGCTGTGATACCAATTGAAATTCTGGTATCAGACGTGTGATGTTAAGGTGCGATGTCACAACAACACACTCTGCAAATGGACAGTAATAACAGTAACACAATAACACAAGGAATTGTTCACCCAGTTCGGTCAACTACCTACGTCTGGGGGCTACCAAGCCAGGGATGAAATTCACTACTTGTAGAATTAATTTACAGACTCAACAACCTAGTTGACAATCTCCTAAACTTAATTCCTACTAGTGACTTTCTACCTAAGAAACCACTTAGATATGAGAACACTACTCAATCCCTAAAACACTTCAAAGATCACACCCTTTGAATATCACTACTTGATTCTGCTTCAAAGCTTTGATCAAGAACAACTCAAAACACTAATACCGATTCACACTAGAATGGTTTACAAATCATAAACTAAGACACAAACGACAATCAGTCTTTAGCTCTCTCTTCTTCGTCCCTTTTCTCTAGTACTGATTTATATAGCTTCTTGAATTGGTCTTGGACCTGCTACAAAATCTCGCCCGATTTGTTATTTAAAACTGAATATTTAAAACAGATTTTCTCCTAAAATCTTTTTAAATCTTCAACCTTTTAAATCTCCTACAAATCTGCACCAGATCTCCTTTGTAGCAGAAAATATCTATCCCAAGATATTCGCATCCAATGAGACAGCTTGCTCTCCACAATTCCAGCTAACACGCAACCCTAATAACATCACAACCTGATGTTATTAATTCTGTAGATCTAATGTCACAACATTGCCATGTGACATCAGACATCCAACTTCGGCAATTTAAATACCTAACACAGCCCAGTGTTAAGACTCAATGTTGCAACATCAGCAGCTTGACATCAACATTGAACATACTTTGTTTTACCAAAATTCCAGCCAATCCAAGAACTAACAGAACTATTAAAAATTAGGCTTAGGTTTTTCTTTGTAGTTTCTTTTTTTCTTCTATTGTGATGCTGCTACATGTGCATTGTTGCTCTCAGGCAAGTTTTTTTCCTTTTTATTTTGTTGAATTTTCCTATTTTGATTTTATGTTGTTTATACGTGTAACATATAACTATAATCGGTGATTGATCGGTTGCCGTTAACTAAAAATTATGATTCCAGTTAACTAAAAGTTTTGATTGTTTTGATTATAGTTATATATTATCAGACAAATTTCTTATTCCATGAACATTGAATATGCCACAGATGCTTTGAGAGTAATTATAAAATAAATTTCATATTCAATTTTCATATTCAAATAAAATTTATTTGATAATTTCCAAAGCAAACTTTAAAAATCTTTAAATTCAATATGGCTGTTTTTTTTTTTGTCTGCACATAATGATGAGTTTATATGGATCACATTACAAATTGGACCTCTAATTTACATTGGTTCAATCATGTATTATAAAGCTTGATTTGATCATAATTGAACTTTTGATGCCGTAAGAGAAATAACATTCTCTAGTACTTCTGCGAATTTTGTGAAATTGCAATGAACAGTGAGTTAAAACACCTAGAACTCACAGTAGAGAGCGATTTTGGACGAGGTTCTTAAGCGCTGGTCGCTCTCTGCGGTTGAGCTTTAGACTACAGGTCGATTCATTTTTTATCCTATTGTGAGCTGAATAAGGAAGGGAAATAGATGTCTCCAATTAACCCTGCTTTGCATACTGAGTTTAAACAGCGGTCTGTTAGGTTACGGATGCTATCAATGTGGGGGGGCCTTTGTACTGGTTATTTTGTATTTTCGCCAATACGGTTTTCTTTCTTTCTAGGACTTTCTAGCGGGGAACAAGGATTAGGATGTTAGGACTGATGCTTTTGAATTACTGCTTTTGATTGATGGAGATATGGGATTTGGTTTTTTTTGTTTAGTGTGCTCGCTAAGATCTTTTCTTTCGATCTTATGCCTACGTATTCCCGTTTACCGAAACAGGGAAATCAGAGCGTTCGTAGTTCCTCCTATTCTATGGGAGGAAATGGGTGTTTTTGGTGTCTTGTTCAAAGCCCAAGACGTGAAGCGAAAAGGTGGTTTGTATCTTGTTCAAAGCCCAAGATGTGAAGCTGAAAGGTCTATTTGTGTCTTGTTCAAAGCCCAAGACGTGAAGCTGAAGGACCTCGACTTTAGAGAGAATTTGTCATCTCTAAAGAAGGGTTAAAGGAGAATTACTTTAATCGGGATACGCAGATCCTAGCAATGCCATAATTTCCTAAGAAGGGGTTTTATCCTGAAGGAGAAGACTTTAACTCAGTGTAGAGAAATGTTATCTTTCCTTAGGAATTTCACATGCTAAAAGAGGGACAGTGGCATGGATGTAGATGATCCAGAGGCTTGCCGCTTACAACAATTAGATGAAGGGGAAGGAGTGTACTGTGTTTGGGTACTGTGAACGAGGCACAACTTTGATGCTAAAAGGTTGATTGGATCAACCAGTGGTTTTCTTATACAAAGCCTAAGAGGAGGCTAATAGGTGTCTCGTACAAAGCCCGAGAGAGAGGCTAAAAGGTTTTGACCCGACGATGGAGTCTTTTGGTATCTCGTATAAAGCCCGAGATGAAGGCTATTTGACTCAACAAGAGAGTTTTTTGTATCTCGTACGAAGCCCGAGATGGAGGCTGAAGGTTTGTTTGGCTCAATAAGAACCTTTTTGTATCTCGTATAAAGCCCGAGATGGAGGCGAAAGGGATGATTGACTCAACGAGGGAGTCTCTTATGTGTCTCGTACAAAGCCTGAGAGAGAGGCTAAACTTTGTTTGACTCCACTGGGGATGATCATTATACAAAGCCCAAGAGGGAGGCTATGGTTACTGTTTCAATTGAGTGACAGGTCCAGTATACTGATTTTTATAGAGAAAATCAGTTCTTATATGAGCAACACTGTACTCATGGATTTGATTCGAGGATCAGGGTTATTCCTGTTCTTTAAGGAAGCGGGAAATTCGAAGGGTATTGAGACTGTCCGAGTCTACGGGTTTCCTTCCTATTTAACGAAGGGGGTGTTTGAGAATGTCTTTGAGACTCAAGGAAGTAAGACTGTCCAAGTCTAGAGTTCATCTTTTGTACCATGCTTTGAGAAACAGTAGTAGACTCTATGAAAGGACTGTTCTATGAAGATGATTAAGTTCTGTTCCTATACCTCTAGGAGGTCGTCGGGACAATTTGTACGAAGCCCAAGAGGAGGCTGGAATCTTTTAAGAAGTCGATCGGTCCTTGTACGAAGCCCAAGAGGAGGCTATCATTCCCGGAGGAAGAGATCATTATACGAAGCCTAAGAGGAGGCTGTGATTACTTCTAAGAAGCCGTAGGGTCCTTGTACTAAGCCCAAGAGGAGGCGGGGTTGCTTTTAGGAAGCCTGTGGGTCCTTGTACGATGCCCAAGAGGAGGCCGATGCTTTTAAGAAGCCTGTGGGTCCCAAACCAAAGAAACGTTCAAGAAAAGTTTCACCGAGAATAATTCATTTAGTGAACAGTTCTGAGGTTTGAAGAAATTCAAGAGAAGTTTCACCGAGAATAATTCATCTCTGGGGAATAGAATTTCTTGACAATTCCTAATGAGGACAGCCGAAGAGAAGACTGTATCTGGTAATCCTATTGGAGATCTAGTTCAGTCTATTTCTAAGAGTGACAGTCTGAGAAAGGGTTCAAAAAGAATCTGCCTTTCACATCTCCATATTGTTTAACCCCAAGAGGAGGGAAGACTGTGTCTGGTAATCCTATGTGGATCTAGTTTTGACTGTAAGTTCAGAGTGATCAACAGGGCTTTACCTAGTGCTAGGCGTAGTTGCCGGGGAAACTCGAAATATCTATACTATTATTACACAGTTGATATGAGTTTATGAAAGGAGACTTACAGCGAAACAGCCCCACAATACAGTTATATATATATGAACGCGGTTAATGAAAGCAATAACCACTTACTCGGTTGTAGAGCTTCCATGCTATTTGGTTAGTTGTTCAACAAAGAAAGATTGAAAACAACAGTATATTCAAAATCAAAGGAGAAAGTGCTTTGAAAAAGAAAGATTTGGGGCTTACAGCTCAAGGAGAGGCCCAGGGTTTTATCAGTGAGCGCACTGTTTGAATTTGTACAGAGGGACTTATACAAGTGACTGAGGCCCAAAATGTTTTTCTGTACAAAGGGATGGGTCTTACACTCTCTCAAGAGGCCCAAAAAGTTTTAAAGAAAAAGAGTGGGGCTTATAACACGAGGGTAGGCCCATTTGACTTTTCGTTTAAAAATGGCGATCGCACCGAGGTTTTCTTTTAACGCAGAGGGACTTATACAATAAGTGAGGCCCAAAATGATTTTGGTTAAAAGGGGGTTGGGTCTTACACTCTATTAGAGGCCCAAAAGTTTTGAATGGGTCTTATAGCTCAAGGAGAGGCCCAAGGTTATTTTTCAAAAAGGGCGACGATCGCGCCGTTCGTTTTTTGACGGTATCGGGACTTATACAATACACTGAGGCCCAAAATGTTTTGGTTAAGAAAGGATTGGGTCTTACACTCTATTAGAGGCCCATAGTGTTTTGAAAAGGATTTATGAGGGTTGAATTAATCCAAAAACCCTAATTTGTTTTCAAAAATGTATTTAATTGAATAAAAATTCAATTAAAATGATCAAAATTGTTTAACATGTGAAAAACAAATTGTGATTTTGGATTAATGCTTCAAAAATTAAGTATTGACCTACAAAATAATTAGAAAGCATCAAAAGTTGCAAAATCAATGTAGAAAAAATATTTAAAATGTCAAAAACAATTAAAATATTAATTCTTTGCAAAAATATCAATTATATGAAATAAATAATATTTTTGGGATTTTTTAATAAAATAAAATATTTTAACATTTTTGTGAATTATTAAAAAAAGAATCAACTCAAAATCATTAAAACTCAGAGAGAAATTAATTTTTGAATCAATTAAACAAAATCACAAAATTCAAATATTTGAATTTGGAAAAAAAGGCGCCAAGAACAAGTTGAAGAACACGCGCGTGTTCTTGGATTCTCAGATTTGCATTTTCTCTCCAATCTCACTGAATACTTAATCATATCATGCAATCCACATATCATTATGCTCGTCTCAACCTCACGATCATGTCTATGTCCATTAATTTCATTTAAATTAAACATACAACAAGTAATCACGAAAAATCCTCAAGAACCCTAATTTTTGCATGAAGGCTAGGATTTTTGATACACGATTTAAACAAAGCAATTAATTGAGGGAAAACATTCCATACATGATTATGAACATATGGCCAAATTATTGTGCGAGGAAATATGCATAGATTGAGAGATGACCAAGTATGTGCTTACCTCCAAGCCGTGACAGCAAGTGCAAAGTGATTTTTGATTTGGAGGTGTTACAGATGAGTGGTGATGATCTGAACAGCTTCCCTACACCCTATGGATTGTGTTTGAATGCTTGGACTTGATTGAAATTGGCTGGATCAATTTGTGGTACCTCAGCTGCAACTTGTTTGAAATTTTGAGCAACCAGCTGGTGATTTTGTGAAATTGGTGTTTCAGAAGTGATCTAAGTGTTTTGATCACTTCTATATGATGTATGTGAGGTGTGTGAGTGATTGGTTTGATAGAAATTGCTCTCAAACTCAAAACCCGATAGCTACCTTGCTAAGAAAGGCATTTTTGCCAAGAGAAAGAGATTTTGAGGAAAGCATCTGTTAGATGGCTTTGGTGTACTCAAACTGATCACAATTGAGCTCTATTTATAGTAGAGCAAGTTTGTTTTGCAAGGAATAGTGAATGGCAGCTGGTAAGTAGGTTTGGCCAGTGTTGGCAAAATGAAAATCCAAGTCTCCTCTAGCCATTGACTAGAGGTTAGGGCACAGAGCTTTGGTCCCCTTGGTCTTGGA
This sequence comes from Lathyrus tuberosus, assembly GCA_022829125.1. Taxonomy (NCBI): domain Eukaryota; kingdom Viridiplantae; phylum Streptophyta; class Magnoliopsida; order Fabales; family Fabaceae; genus Lathyrus; species Lathyrus tuberosus. The sequence continues at coordinate 5,317,809 of JALAZF010000084.1, forward strand.
TAAGTCTTGACTGATTTCAGATGAGAATGGCTCAGTCCATGCCACCTTGATGGTTCCATTGAATGCTTCAATCCAAATTTGGAGTCTTGTCCCTATTTTGGCCATTCTAGGTTCAACATGCTATTTCTTGTTCCATGGACTTTGGAGGCTTGGCTCAGTGATTGTCCCCTTTAGATTCAATCCTCTGAGGTGTCCAAGTGGATAGGAGCATTTGAATTTGGCTGATTTTGGCAAATCGAGCAAAGTTGCAAATTCTGCCTTGCCTTTGACAGATTTCAGCAAGGCAACTTGCCAATGTCATATCTCATGGTGTAAGTTGAATTTGGCAATGTTCTTGGCCATTTTGGAAAGCCCTTACATGATACAACAACTGTTTGAACAAGTTTGGTTTTGATCTCTTTTGATTCCAAGTGAAAAATCCCTCTACATTTGGCAAAAAGTGAGGTCAAATCTGACTTAGTGAAATTTTCACTAAGTGTTTTAACAAAGTGTGATTTCTTGATTTTGATCACTCCATAACTCAAAATCCTTAATGAATTGGACTTAGGTCTAGTTGAAGTTTTTGTAGAGGGTAATGAGGGCTACAAATCCATCTTTGGATGAGAAAAAATGGCCATGTGGTTTAGGAGTTATGACCCTCCAAAGTTAGTGTATTAGTGGTACTTTTTCCATAACTTAGAAAAATTTCTAAGTTTTATGGTTACCCCTTTTACAAGTTATCCCACTTTCTTTGGTTTTTCTTGATGAATGATGATTAAAATCATACATTAACATCATTTTAGGGTTAAAAATCCATTTTGGTGAAAAATCTCAAAAAGTCAAAGTTGACTTTTGTGCACAGTTGACTTTTTATCAGATGAATTCCAAACTGTGCAATTCTTCAGGAAATCATGTCCTTGACCTAAATCAAACTTGATGGACATGTTCCATGGGTGTCATAGGGTGTATTGAGGCATGTCCTAGGTTTTGGGAGCATGTCCTGGTCAAAAGTCAAAGTTACAGTTGACTTTCCTCGCAAAACCCTAATTGTGGTGCAGATGAAATTGAGACTTGTTGCTCAAGCTTCTTGGATTAATCCATTGTTCCAAATGGATCAATATAGCTCATTTGAGACCCTCAAACCCTCTCTTGAGGTCTTGGCTCATGATTTGCCCTAAAAGTCAACTTAGGGGTGAATTAGGTCAAGAAACCCTAATTCCTGATTTTTGATGTATGCATCCCCTGAGGTCAAATTGAATTGATGTTTGGGTCCATGAGGTTCCATGGAGTATATTAGGTTATGTTTTGGATCATTGGCTTGTGCCCAGATGAAAAATTTCCATCTGGAGGCCCTGGTCGACCAAAACCCTAATTTGGTGACACTGTCGATCTTGAGACTTAATCCACCTAAAAGGGAGCAGCCTTGTGCTTAATCCTTGAAGTGGGAGTCCTTTTGATCCTTTGTGGATGCTTGAGAGGTTATACAAGTTGAAGATCATGTCATTCCTTGATTGATCCCTTGTCTAAGCACTCAGAGAGGGCTTAAAACCCTAATTTTGATGGTAGTGGATGCTCACCCATCTTTGGGGAGACTGATGAAGTATGATGGTTCCCCCACATTGTGATGATGATTTGCACAATGATGGGAAATCTTAGTGGTCAAAATTTGGGGTATGACACTCACTGTAAAGGAGTTTTTATTTGGTGATATTTACTCAAAACTATTTTTATTTAGAATTATTTTTACTAAATACGAATGATAATATTTGTAAGGATAAAAAAGTAATTTAGTTTTAAAATCCCTCCCCTCCCGTTGTGAACCAAACATATATGTAGTTAAAAACCCATCCCCTCCCCTCCCCTCCCCTTCTTTGAACCAAACATATATTTAGTTAAAATACCTCCCCTCCCTCCCCCTCCCTCAGTTGAACCAAACAGACCCTAAAGGAAAATCTGGAAAAAACACATGGGAGCAGCAAATGCATGAGGCGCGTGAAAACCAAACAAGGCAAGGAGAAAGTGAAGATTCTGTTACGACAAGGAATATTCCTGTGGGTACTGAACAGGAAAAGAATCATACAATAATTACTAATGATTCCCACAATAAGTTAGAAATTATTGCGCAGGATCCGGTAATTATTGCTGGCAAACCGGTTATAAATGGCACTCCATTCACGCAAGGACAAGTTCAACAACATATCCAACTTTTTCAAAACAACTAGCCGACAATTTCTGCTACGCAATTACTCCCAAATCATACCCCGGTCCCACAATTGTCTCCCACATATAATAACTAGGTTTTTTCACTCGGGCCCCACATACTGGACATGTCACCCAACAATAACTTGATACCACCCCCACTAAAGGAACAAGACTCTGCCCCTTATCCAAAATTCGACCAACCAGCCATGCAATTTCAACTCAACCAACATGCTCTTGTTGCTAATTTTACACTAGTTGAAAAGCAGCAAAGTACATTTCCAAAGACAAACACCAGCAACACTTCATCCATACATTCTCTTAATCCAAAATCCACTAAATTTAAATCAAAAGCTATTCACACCAAAAGCCCCCAACCCAACTAGAAGCATATCAGAATTCCTAGAAATGTTAACCCACTACCACAAAACAAAGAAGCCCAGCCAAAGATTACTGATATGATAATACACCAGAATCAACTTAGCTTTGATGACAGAAAAGAAGAAGAACAGGTGGATAAAAAGCGAAGAAGAGAACAACATTCTGCCGAGGTGAAGGAAAATGAAACCGAAAGCCAGCATTTTTTATCGGCACGTCCTGGCAGCCAGGACTGCCGGGAATCATGAAAATATTAAGTTGGAATTGCAGGGGTTTGAGCAGCCCGCGTGCAATTCCCAACTTACGTAAAATTGCTCAAACATACCAGCCAGAAATTATCTTCCTATCGGAAACGCTAGCCACAACCCACATGTTGGAAACAGTCAGAGTCTCTTTAAAGTTTACAGCATGCTTAGTTATCGACGTCGAAGGTAGAAGTGGTGGTTTGGCGGTACTTTGGAAAAATATAGATATCTGCAGTGTGTAGAATTTTTCAAGAAATTTTATCAATATTCATGTGAAAGATGATAAGAGAGGGGACTGAAGGTTAACTTGTTACTACGGTTATCTGGAAAAAAGTCGTAGGAAACAAGCGTGGGATTTGTTACGTGAGATTCGTTCGATGTCAAATCTGCCATGGTGCATAATAGGTGATTTCAACGATTTTCTATCACAGCAAGATAAACAAGGAGTCCATCCACATCCAAATTGGTTGTGTAATGGTTTTCGTGAAGCCGTTAGTGATTGCAACCTAGTGGACATTCCTATGGAAGGCTACCAATACACATGGTTTAAAAGTCATGGTACCGATCGAGCGGTGGAGGAAAGGCTGGACCGCGCGTTAGCCACTCCGGCATGGTTGGACCTGTTTCCATCCGCCAAATTAGATAATCTTCTTGCTACTCATTCCGACCATTGTTCGATTTTGCTATCATGTGATACGACTCAACAAAAACGCAGAAATTATGTGTTTAGATTTGAGAAATCTTGTTACAGGAGGAAGACATTGATAAGGTTGTTAGTATTGGATGGAATCATAATGGTAGTAGAGAAATAACACAAAGGATCCAGTCTTGTGCATTAAACTTGAAAAGGTGGAATAACTTAAATAGAAGGAGGAAGTGGAGCATACCAAGTTGGTAATGGAAGCTTATCGTAGCTGCCATGACGCGGAGGCGACATCTCGGTTTTTCGAAGCCCAAAGTGAATACGGAAAAATCCTTCTCAAAGAGGACAGTTATTGGCAACAGAGAGCTAAGATGCATTGGCTTCGTGACGGTGATCGCAACACCCGCTTTTTCCATCAGTTCGCAACAGCTAGAAGGAAGTTTAAACAAATTGATTCCTTGAAGAATGATGAAGGGACTGATATTATAGATCAGGAGGGGCTCTGTGAAGTAGCGAAACATTATTTCTCATCATTATTTACAGCTTCAGGAGGTGACTATGATAAGGTGCTTAGTCTATTTCAACCTATGGTAACTGAGGAAGATAATGCAAAACTGTTGCGGCCAGTAACTAAAGAGGAACTCTACGAAGCGCTTTGCGACATGCATCCGAATAAATCTCCCGGCCCTGACGGATTCAACCCCGCTTTCTACCAGAGATATTGGGAACTCTGTGGTGACGATATTTGGAAAGCAACTACCGACTGGCTAGCTAGAGGCTATTTTCCTCCTTCGCTCGACGACACTAATATCTGTCTGATCCCTAAATGTGATAAGCCTCGGAATATGAAAGAATTTCGGCCTATCTCGCTGTGTAATGTGGTTTACAAACTGGTCTCCAAGGTGTTATATCACAGAATGAAGTTCCTGCTGGACAAATGTGTTGCGAAAGAACAATCGGCTTTCGTTGAAGGTTGGTCGATCCTTGACAATGCTATGATTGCCATTGAAGTCATTAATGCTCTCAAAAGAAATACGAGAGGTAACAAGTCGCAGTTAGCACTCAAAATCAATATCAGTAAGGCATACGATAAAGTTGACTGGGGATTCTTAATCTGAGTGTTAAAAAACTTGGGATTTGATGGTAGATGGATTCATTGGATTATGATGTGCGTTACGTCGGTGCACTATACTGTTCTAGTGAACTCAGAAAATGTAGGACCAATTCAGCCAGGAAGAGGACTTAGGCAAGGAGACCCACTGTCATTTACCTGTTTATTCTTGTTACGGAAGGATTATCCAAACTCATGAAAAACGCAGTGGCTAGTGGTGATGCTTGGGATACAAATCTGTAGAGGGGCACCAAAAGTGTCTCATCTACTCTTTGCTGACGACTGTTTTTTGTTTTGCAGGGCTAATCTTAATGAACTTAGATCTCTTATGAAGGTGATTAGTTCTTACGCGGAGGCATCAGGACAGGAAATTAATCTTTCTAAGTCAGAGGTATTCTTTAGCCGTAACTTATCTAATTCGGCTCAAGAGGAACTAGCAAGAATTATGGGAGTTCGACACGTTTTGGGCACCAGGAAGTACTTAGGCCTTCCATCTATGATAGGTAGAAGCAAGAAAGCTACATTCTCTTATATTAAGGACCAGATCTGGAAAAGGATTAATTCTTGGAAAGGTAGGGCCCTCTCAAAAGTTGGGAAGGAAGTTATGATCAAATCGGTTTTGCAATCTATTCCCTCATATGTTATGAGTATTTTTATTCTACCAAATACGGTTATTAAAGAGATTGAAACTATGTTGAACGCTTTTTGGTGGGGGAGTAGGAATCATAATGATGGGATAAGGTGGATGGCTTGGGAAGAACTGACTCGTACGAAGAAGGAAGGAGGTTTAGGCTTCCGGGATTTCAGAGCATTTAACATGTCTATGGTTACAAAACAGGGATGGAATCTAATTACTAAACCAGATGCCCTCGTATCCAGGATCTTCAAAGCAAGGTACTACCCTAATAAATCCTTCTTTAATTCTTGATTGGGTATAATCCGAGTTATGTCTGGCGTAGTATATGGAAAGCTCGAGAGGTTCTAACAATTGGTTGCAGGTGGAGTATTGGTACCGGTAGTCAGATCAGGGTCATGCAGGATCCTTGGCTTCGTGGTGGTAGTGAAAGGATTATGAGAGGTCCATAGCAACAAGTTGTGTACGATATTACTGTTAGGGACCTTATGAAACCGAATGTGAAACAATGGGATTCAGGTATAATAAGGAGTTTATTTGATGATGCAGATTCATAACAAATCTTACAGGTCCCACTATTGACGGAGGTTAATAAAGACAGGTTGATTTGGAAGGAGGAGCAAGACGGGATCTATAGCGTGCGGTCAAGGTACAGAGTTTGGTGTAACTCTCACCGACGGCGGGGTAATATCATAGTGGACGAAGATTGGTGTAGTTTGTGGAATATAACAGCGCCTGCAAGAGCCAAACATCTCTTATGGAGAATATGTAGGGGCTGTCTACCTACCCGTATGAGACTCAGACAACATTTTGTTACGTGTCCGTCAGCCTGCCAGTTGTGTGATCATGTTACTGAGGATATGTGGCATCTGTTTCTAGATTGCAATGCCACTAGTCAATGTTGGAGTGCAGAAGGTTTGTTAAATCTTATAGATACTCAAAATCATTTGCAAGACTTTAAGTCTATTATCTTTGATATTTGTAAAAAGGAGGATAAAAAAGTAGCAGGTCATTTTGCGGTTTTAATAGATAGCATTTGGAAGAATAGAAATGATTTTATTTGGAATAATGAACATGATGAAGCGACTAAACTGGGATTAAGGGCGTTTCACAGGTGGCATGATTGGTTTAAAGCTCAAGGTAGTACGAAAAGCAATAATCAGACTTCCCAGGTTTTGGAGTGGAATCCACCTCCAGTGGGCTGGCTGAAGTGTAATGTAGATGCGGCTTTTAATAATAACATTGGTACTACTAATAGAGGATGGTGTTTTCATAATCATTTTTGAAACTTTACATCGGCAGGTGTAGCTTGGGACCCGAGAATTCTTATCGTTATGGAAGCTGAAGCTTTAGCACTTAAAGAGGCGATTCTTGGAGCTATTTCTTCGCAGTTGGAGTTTGTTATGTTTGAAAGTGATTCTCAAAGAGTTATTCAAGCCATCCATGCTAATCGTAAGGGTGATTCGGAATTTAATCTTATTGTTGAGTCCATTAAGAGTTTATTAGTTAATTTTCCAAACTTTGAGGTTAAGTTTGTCAAACCTCAAGCGAATATGGTCACTCATGCTATTGCGAAGGCGGCCAATTCTTGGGCTCAACGTAGTTTCTTATTATCGATTCCTCATTGTATTGAACACTATATTATAAATGAAATGCATTGAGTTGGTTGCGATCAAAAAAACTTTGTAAACATATTTTTTATAAAAATATTGATGTGTTTGTTATTTAACTAAGTTAAATGACGTGTTTAGTTTATTCGGCAATGGGCACGAACAAGAAGCTTACGAAAAACAAAACAGCACAGAATTACAAGATCTAAAATGTCTGCTTTACTCTGCAGACAGAAAGCAAGAGCAGCTTATTAGAAAAACTATTCATTCAATGCCTTAGTGTGTGTGTGTGTGTGTATGTATATATATATATATATATATATATATAACACCAATCACTAACAATTAAATCGCTAACAACCTGAAAGGCTTGGAAGAGGAGTATATTTGACTTCATGGATGAGAGAGAGTGAAGTAAGGTGTCGAATAAGAGGCGGTCAGGTAAGAGGTGGGATGATGAAGGAAGATTCTGGGGAGCGAAAGTCAAAGAATCTACAACAATATTCTTTACGAAATTTCCGGAGAAGACATGGGCAAAAGATCTGTATGCGGTCTTTTCTAATTATGGTGAGGTCGACGAGGTTTTCATCCCTCAGAAGTGTGATAAGCGCGGGAAAAAATATGGTTTTGTTCGGTTCTTTGGGGTGGAGGATGTTAGGAGGTTGGTGTTGAAACTCGACAATATCTTCATCGAAGGAAGGAAGCTTTTTGCTAACATTCTGAGGTTCGCGAATAACTCTAAGGTTTCCTCGTTTGAAGAACAGAATCATGAGGTGAGAAATAGAGTGGAGAATGATCACAAAGCTAAGAAGAGTGGGAGGAATCAGTTTGGTCCAAGGAAGGAATATGAAACCCAAAAGGCAAGACGGTCGTAAGCTGAAGCGACTCGGGGTGGTATCAGAAGGAGGATTGTGCTCTTAAGTTTGATGTGGGTGAAGAGGAAGTGAGTAGGTTCAAACGAGCTTTTGTTGGCAAGGTTTCCTCTCCGGGGAATGTGTATTGTATGCAAAGACACTTCAATATGGAAGGCTATTTTGCAGTTAAAGTTACCCCTTTAGGGGCTAACTTGTGTCTTTTGGAGGAGAGTGAAGAGGGTGATATTGAAGATCTCATAGTCAGTGCAAAAGAATGGCTTGAACAATGGTTTGTTGAGGTTAAATGATGAGAACTTGGAGACATTGATCCGGAGAGGATAACTTGGATAAGGGTTTACGACATTCCATGTCATGCTTGGAATGTACCTTTCTTTGAGTTTTTGTCTTCAAAGGTTGGAAAGTACATCAGCTGTGAGGATAACTCCATGAATTTTTCTAAAATGGATGTGGCAAGCATCATGATCAGAAATTCGTGTGGGAGGCTTATTGATGAAGTGTTCAAGGTTTCTATCAATAAAGTTGGTTTCAGGATTAGGATGGTGGAGGAATCATTGGGTCCGTTGTGTAAAACTATTCATAAGGAATCGGTAGCCGTTTCGGATTCAGAATCTGATGACTCGGTGGTTAAAGAAAGCGATTGTTGGTGGAATTCCGGTGATGAGTCCAACGGAGATGACGAAGAAAACGAATGCAGTAATCGAGGTTTATCAGGGAGCAAACCTATTTCATTACTAGGTTGCAAAAAGGGGGATTTTGTTTCTTTTGAAGACAGGAAAATGGTTTCAGAAAGTGCAATTCATGTGTTAGGTAAGGGGCTCGAGGTCAAAGGGGCTCAGGGCCAGGTGGCGGAAACAACTTTTTTACAGGTGTCTGATAAAGAGGAGGGAGTGGAAATGCGTCCAGAAAAGGTTAAGAAGAGGAAAAGTAAGTTTGGTTTAAAGTGTGGATCGTTGGATGTGAGAGGAAATTCAATTTCGTTTGATGGACAGATTAGAGCCCATTTAGTGTCTAAGGCCCAAGAGGAGTTTAGTGGGCCGGGTTGTGAAGAGGGTAAAACAATTCTAGGGTTGGAAAGGATTAATTCCTCTTCTTCTTCTGAAGAGAGGGATGCCAATTTAGGGATTTCATGTAGGATTTCTCCCAATCCATCCTTTCTTCGTGTTCTATTTCCAAGATTGCAAATTCCCATATTCTCTGTTCTGTTCCGTTTCCAGAGGTTCCATCAGGGGAAATTCATAAATTAGTTCGTTCTGATCTTCGCACTCACGATACTCATCCTCTCGAGGATGAGGAAGAGGCAAACGTGGAGTTTCCAATGGGGTGTCATTCTGTCACTGATTCTGAAGTCAACCAAGGCAACAAGAGATTCTAGGAGGAAATAGAGAGCAAAGTATAAAAGAAAGTTTGGGAGATTATGGTTTCGATTGGAGTCAAAGGAGGAGGCAATAAGAGTGTTCTAGTTGAAGAAATCAGAGCTCTAAAGGCTAGAGATGAGGAAGGTAAATCTAAGAGGGTGTTTACAAACAAGGGTTCTTAATGAATATTTTATCTCTGAACTTGAGAAGGTGCGGCAACGTGATAAAGAGGAAGAGAGTAGCAAGTATGATACATTTTGGCAAAGTGGATTTATGTTTTATCCAAGAAACTAAAGTGGCTAAGATTAATTGTAAGCAGGGTCGGCCCTGTGCAAGAGCAACAAGCTCTACCGCACAGGGCACCAAATATTAGAGGGCCCAAAATTTTAGAAGTTGCAATTTTTTATTAATATTAATAAATGTAAAAAAAATTATAATAAAAATTCAATAAAATAAAATAAAAATACTATGATAAATACTCAATACATAAACAAATTAGATGGATCAAAGTCAAAATAACTATAATTAAATTTACTTTTAATTAATATATAATTATATTTTTATATGTCATTTTAAATTATTTTAATTGCATTTTTCTTTAAGAAATTAGGCCTATTTTTTAAATTAGAACAGGGCCTCCAGGTTTATTGGGTCGACCCTGATTGTAAGTTAGCGTCTTCTTTATAGGGTGGTCAGGATGTTGAATGGTCAGAAATGGGAACTAAGGGTCTGGCAGGGGGAATGGTGATTTTGTGGAGGAAAAAGTCCGTAAATCTGGTTTGCAGCTTTAGGAAAGAAGGTTTCATTGGCCTCAATTCTATTTGGAAAGATAAGGAATTGTTTTTCGTTAACGTGTATTCTCCTTGCAAACTTGAGAAGAAGAGAAAATTGTGGTCAGAGTTGGTGGAGGTTAAGAAGAGATTTGGGAGGGGTGAGTGGGTTATAGGTGGGGATTTTAATGCGGTAGCTTTCAAAGAGGAAAGGAAATGCAAATCTGATGGTGGTAGTAGAATGGAAATGGAGGATTCTGTAGTTTCATTGGTAATTTGGATTGTGTGGATGTGCCTTGTATGGGTGGTCAATACACTTGGTTCAATAGATCCGAGAGTTCGATGAGTAGAATCGACAGGTTTTTGATATCGAAAAGTTTGGTAGAAGACTGGAAGATCAAGGGTCAACAAATTGGGAGGAGGGGCGTATTAGACCATTGCCCGATTTGGCTGAAGTCGTATTTTTTGGATTGGGGCCCAAAACCATTCAGGTTTAACAACTACTGGCTTAGTCATCCTTAGTTTCAGAATTTTGTTGCGTCAAAGTTGAATTCTTTCGAAGTTAAGGGGGGAGGGGACTTCGTTTTAAAAGAGAAATTTGGGAAACTCAAAGCTTGTCTGAAGATTTGGAATAAAGACGTCTTCGGTTGGATAGTTCTCAAAGTTGAAGAAGCAATTAGTGATCTTAATGATCTAGACGAAGAGGTTAGTAGGCTGGGTTTCAATAACTTCAATGATTTGGTGGGCAAAAGAGTAGCAGCTTCGAATAATGTTTGGAAGAGATTGAATCAGAAAGAGGGTATATTGAGGATGAAGGCGAGAGTATTGTGGTTGAAAGAAGGTGATTGCTACTCTAGTTACTTCCATAGAGCAATGAAAAGTAGGCGCAGAAGAAATAATATTTGTTTTGTTAACACACCAAGGGGGAGGTTAGAGAATGTGGAAGACATTAAATTTGAGGTGAGTGGTTTCTTCGAAGGTAATTTCAGAGAGGTTTCTTTTGGCCGTCTTTCATTTGAAGGCTTGAGTATGAAGTTGATGTCTGAAGCTAAAAAATGCAGTCTGGACGCTAATGTAACAGAAGAAGAGATTAAATAAGGGGTCAGGGGGTGTAATGGAGGAAAGAGTCTAGGGCCTGACGATTTTACGTTCGCTTTCTTTCAAGGATGTTGGGATATTGTTAAGTCTGATGTTTTTAGGTTTGTTAAGGAATTCTTTCATAAGCCATCCCTTACTAAGGCTGTTACTGCCTCATTCATTACGTTGGTGGCGAAGGTTAAGAATCCTCAACATCTAGTGAATTACAGACCTATATGTTTGGTGAATTTTTATTAGAAAATCCTTTCAAAAAAATTGGCAAGCCGTCTTAAGAAGGTAGTGGCTAGTTTAGTTTCATTAGAAAAGTCGGCTTTTGTTCCTGGAAGGTGCATTCTTGAAGGAGTTTTGGTAGCTAACGAAGTCGTTGATTTGGCTAAGAGGTGTAAACGGGAGTGTATAGTTATGAAGATTGATTTTGAAACAGCGTATGATTGTGTATCTTGGAGTTTCTTCGGTCCTTGTTGGAGAAGTTGAATTTTTGGGAAAAGTGGATGAAGTGTATTGAGTCTTTGGTTTTTAATGGTTCTATGTATGTTCTGTTTAACGGAAGTGCGACAAGAGATTTTAAGGCTAGCAAAGGCATTCGTCAGGGAGACCCTCTGTCTCCGTTTCTTTTCATTCTAGTTATGGAAATTCTTACCCAACTGTTGAAGAAAGCAGAGGATGATGAATTGTACAAGGGATTCAAGATCAACTCTGAAACTTCTTATAAAGTGGTTCAATTTTCAGGCGATACCCTTCTGATTGGGGAGGCAAGTTGGGGTAATCTATGGTGCATTAAAACAGTTCTTCGTGGGTTTGAATTATTGACAGGTCTCAAAGTTAATTTTTTTTAAAAGCAAAATAGGAGGAGTGAACATTAGTTCTGATTTCTTGGAGGCTGCAGCAGATTTCCTTCGTTGCGCCATTCTGAAGCTTCCGTGTAAGTTTCTTGGGGTGTTCGTTGGAGAGAGTCCGAGAAAGTTCCATATGTGGAAGGATGTGATTGACAACGTGAGGAATAAATTAGTAGATTGGAAAGGAAAGAACATGTCTTTTTGTGGTAGAGCTGTTATGATCAATGCGGTTCTTAATGTTATGTCGTTGTACTCACTGTCCTTTTACAAAGCTTCTGCTAGTGTTATAAAAATTCTGTAAAGGATCCAGAGCAATTTCCTTTGGGGTGGAGGTGAGTGCAAGACGAAAATCCACTAGGTCGACTGGAAATCGATTTGCTTGCCAAGAGACAAAGGCAGTATTGGTATAGAGGATATATCGACTTTCAACACTTCTCTTCTCCTTAAGTGAAAATGGAGGTGTTTGAGTTCTAAAGGAATGGCGTGGAAGAGTATCATTGAGCATAGGTACGCAAGGAAAGGTCTTGGATTATCGATTACAGGTAACGACGGGAACATCGGAAAAAAAATTGATTTAATTTGGCGGCGAGATTTGAAGGCGGTTAGCTTTGACAGAAATCAGGAACGATTCATTCGTTGAGAAGCTAAAATGTTCTTTGGGAATTGGTAAGGGCGTCGTGTTTTGGCACTGCAAATGGAGGACCGATGTTCCGCTAAAGGTGATGTTCCCCAACTTATTTATTTTTTCTGTCTTTCCTGCTGGTATGGGGGAGTGGTGTGGGGGAGAAGTGGGTTTGGAATTTGAGGTTTCATGATTTCCCTATTGATTCTGTAATAGAGAAGGAGAAGGAGGACCTGTTGTATTTATTGGGTAATGTTAGGCCTAACATTGAGAGTGGAAATGTTTTTCTATGGGATCCTGTTATGTCGTCTTTCTCCTCTAACTTGTTCTCCGTCTCTTCTTGTTACAACAGTTTGTACAAGATAAGGCGGTTATTATTAGTGGGGGAGGATATCATAGAAGCTTCCAAGAAGATATGGGAGGCTAGTACTCCCTCCAAAGTTTAGTTTTTTGTGTGGAGGGTTTTTAGAGATCGGATCGCAACGATGGACCATTTGGCTAGAAGGAATATTTTGGTGGGAGGGGGATCTGCTTTGTAAAGTTTGCTTGAGTTGTGATGAGAACAGCAAGCATGTTTTGTTGGACTGTACGTACGCAGAGAAGGTGTGGAAAAGGATAGGTAAGTGGATTGGTATTGATGTTAGAAGAGAGGGGAGTTGCCTAGAATCATACACAACTTTTGTTCGAGCCTCTAAAATTGCTACTGGGAATTTGTCGGTCAGTATTGTTTGGTCAGCGACTGTCTGATTTTTATAGGCAAACAAAAATTTAATATCCTTTAATGACATTCATAAGGATATTGATGACACTTTAAACTCTATTAAAATTTTCACTTAGAAATGGTTGTTTATAGGTAAACAAATTCATAATTGTTTGTTTTTCGATTGGTACACTGCACCTCTTGAGTGTATTAAGAGGCTGTAAGATATTTGTTTGTGTAATATTGGGTTAGAGCGCCCCTTGTGCCAATTAATAGAATCATTGCTTATTGAAAAAAAACAAGAAGCTTACAACTAATTTAAATGTTAAGCTAATTTTCAACACATATACATCTAAAAATCATTTTAAAAAATCATTTAAAAAATTAATCAATGTACACAAATAAGTTTTTTTTCTTAACGAATGAGTACGCATAATTGACTCTGTAAACCAAAAAAATATTCATTACTACCTCCGTTTTTTTTATAAGTCGCTTTGGGAAAAAATTTTGTACCACAATATAAGTCGTTTTATAATATCAATGAATCATTAATGTTATTTTTCCTACTATACCCTTAAATATTTATTATTCTCTCTCCTTTCAATTATGTAAATTTGTCTTTCCAATATCATTAATAGAGGACAATCTTGTAAAATTATTCATAATTTCTCTTTTCCATACTACATTTATTACATTTCTTAATATGTGTGAAAAGTCAAAAACGACTTATAAAAAAAACGGAGGGAGTATATTATATGGTGAATGAACAAATACCAATAATGACAACTGTGAAAAAAATGTAACAAATTTATTAAAAATACATTAGATATATGATTTAAAGGTGAAGTGAGAGATCTAAATTCTCCTCATCATTCTCATCATGTGCATCATAAGTTTTAATATTGAACATTTCTTATCACACCACCCTTGTTTCTTAGGCACCATCTGAATTTCCGGTTTAGCCCCCTGATTCCGGATGTGCACATCCGGACGCACCATTTTTTTAAAAAACGCTGATGCATTCCGGAAGTGCACATCCGGAAACATTCCTGATCTGCAGATCCAGAAAATAGCAGAACTTTATTTTTTTTTTAAATCGGTTTTTTTACTTGGTCGCATATGTTAATAAATCGTCGCAACTTAATATACATTTGACAACATCCATATATAAAATAAAATGATATATATATATAATAAACGTCTGTCAAAATACAGTGCATACATGTAATATAAATATGATACATAAAAAAAAACTACTTTGTATGGCGAAGGATCTCTCCTGGCTCCCCTGCTCCTCTGCCCCTACCCCCCAACCTGGATCGATGTCGGTGGTACTGAAGTGCCCCCCAGCAATCGCAATCATCCTATTCACGACAAGTCTGGCACCAGAGCCCTCAGAGAGGTGACCGGCCTCAATGGCCTGCTGCTCTATCTGTACTATCTGACGACAGCGTGGTAGGACATCCTGAGTATGGTCCAGCTGAGACTGTCGTTCCTCTAATATCTCCTGATGAGCAGGTCTGGGTGGCGATCCCTCAGCAGTGGGCACCATGCATGGGTGTGAGACGGTGTAGAACCACACGATGTACCTGGCAGCAACACTCCAGTCTGTCTCCGCTCTGGTCGCCCGAGCCTCCTGCGGTACCAAGTGGGACTGGTAGTCAGCATATAGCTATCTATCTTCTTGCGGGTCAAGCCTAGAGGAGCAGACTCATGAGGCATCCTAGGGATCGTCTCCGTGTAACCGAACTGACGTAAGACGCTCTCCGGGAGGTATCGGGCAGTAACGGTCGAACTGCATGCCAACCATCCTGAGAACAAACAAACCTCATCGAACGGGCGCGTCACACGGTGAGCTGCATAGGGGCAATACAAAACATCCTCAGCAGCCATTCGATCTAGATACACTCTGAAGGGGTTCGGCGTCTGGTTCCCTCTGAGCAGGACAAATGCAGCAGCACGTGGCATATCCTCATTGTACCCCTGGACACTCCCCCAACCAGTAATGTAGGGAAAGTGTTGTAAAATCCACGCCTGAAATGGAAAACATAACATGGGTGTCAAACATTATAATGAATACAGAAAGTAAAGAAATGAAAAAATCACTTAGAATATTATATTGTTACCACGTATAGCGTACAGCTGCCTGCCACAGTCTTGGCTGCCCAGTGGCAACCATCAGAGAGCCTGGAATAGGTGAATGCCAGCGCAGCCGCCCCCCAGTTGTACCCACGGGTCTCTGTCTGATCTGAAAGGTACATGAGGTATACGATATCAACATAATAGGCGCTGGTGTCCACAAACGCCAGCGTGCCCAGCAAAAACAAGTAGTAGCATCTCAGGGCACGCGTCCTGTGGATCGCCACCTCAGCTGGATCACCATCTGCCCGTCCTACCTCTGCAAGCGCCTCAGCAAATCTATCCATCACCATCTGCCCGTCCTGCCTCTGCAAGCGCCTCTGTGAATCCTTCTCCTGAAAATTTCCAAATAAAACAATGTTACAAATGAACATATTTTCAACGAATACAATTCTATAAATAAACCGCGAAAGGTTACCTGTCCTAGCCAGACATATATGGCAGTATGCTCAGAGTACCCCACGAGTAGGGACATATCAGACGGTCCCCCGGGGTAACCGCCCAGCTCATCGATATCGTCATCAGCGTCAACACCCTCATGTGTTGGGTGATCACCCTCTGGAACAGGAACAAGAACAGGGGAACGAGGAGGAGCAACTGATGGAGCTGGAGTCTCCCGACGACGCCTGCGTGCGGGCTGGGACCACGATGAACTAGCAGTAGAATCACGACGCCTCCGAGATGTAGAATCGGCGGCTGACGGGGGAGTGACCTGAACCTGTGATGTGGAAGTGGCATGAACCTGTGTTGTGGTGTAGGATGTGGTGTAGGATGTCCCTCAGATGTAGGGGCTACCCCAACTTCCTCTGCGCCGGAAGCCTCGACTGTAGACTGCATCCGCTCACGTCGGACAGATGCGTGCTGAGTTGTCCGTCCATGTATGGTACGATCGTCTCTGCCAGCCATCTAATATGCAAAGCATAATAAATAAATTAAATTTTGTTTAAAAATAATTAAACATAAACAAACAAACAAATAAAATAAAATAAAAAATAGTCTTCCGGATGTGCACATCCGGAAGGACACATAATTTTTAACGTTGGGTATTTCCAGATGTGCACATCCGGAAACACTCAGAAAACTAAACGTTACAATCTTTCCAAATCTGCACATCCGGTACGTATTTTGAAGTTTAAAAATGGCAGCCATGGCCACTGTAACATGCAAAAGGGCATTTTAATGCCCTGATCGTCCGTTTGAAGCAGTAAAAATGACCTACATTGTCTTTAACCTATGTTATTCATACAACCTAACAATTTCTACACCTAAATGTCTACTCTAAATCTATTACTCGAAAATTACTCCGAAACTCTAAAATTTGAAAACTTACCGATTAAAATGAGATACGGAGGATTTGGAGTGTGTTGATCGTTGTAGAAGTTGCTCTGCGCCGAACTCGAGTGGAAAAAATCAAGATTTGTGGTGATTGAAAATTTGAGAGTTTGAGAGAGTTTGAGAGATTTTGGAAATGGAAAAGTGAAGAATGAGGGGGAGAAAGAACGTCTGGCGCGAATTAATAAGAAATCATTTCGGAAGTGCACATCAGAATTGTTTTCGGATATGCATATCCGAAAAAGTTCTGCGTTTTTTAAAAATTTGATGCGTCCGGATGTGCACATCTGGAATCAAAGGGCAAAAAAATAATTTCACGTGTTACCTAAGAAACTTGGGTGGTGCATTAAAAAACCCTCCTAATATTTGAGTTTGTCGAAGGAGTTGTATTATTGTCATCCTTGAAAAGATTTAACTCTTTCTTTGGTGACAAAATCACTTCATAATCATTCAGCATTGAAGAGTTATTCGTAGTACAATTCGAATAAGGAAGATATCGATGTGTTCTTCGATTATGAAAAATCGATCCTGAAGAATTTGTGAAACCATTTGCATAATCCAGACTGTATGAATCAAGACTGTGTGGGTCCATACGTGATCTTGGACAATTTATGAGACACGAAGGCATCTTTCGACCATATCTAGCTGCTATTATGAAGGATGTAGTGTTGTTGAAGATTGCATGAGGCACTCTTAATTTGTTTCTAACACCAACAATATTATTCTCGCGATTTTTCCCTGCATTTAACATGTCATATTAAATAATAATAATAATAATAATAATAATAATAATAATAATAATAATAATTAAAAAAAAATAAGAATAACGTTGATACTTTGAGATGTCATGAAAGGGCTATTTGGTGATTGATAGCTAGTAGAGATTTGATTGCTACGTTCATCAGAAATGATATGTGTATTGTTTGGAGCTATTTCTCTAAGGTTATTTAAAAAATGATTTACCATGGATGTTAAAATATAAAACTCTAGAAGAAGCTCAAGAAAAACAAGAAGCGACTATTTTGTTGTAGGATGAAAATTCACAATGCTAACATTTTTTTATAAGAAGGAAAAGACTTCAAATTAACATTTAAGGAAAATAATATGAGAATGGCATGGTGCACGTCACCCGTGATTGTTATTGCAATTTTATTATACGTGTTGATTTTAAATAATAATTATTAATTTTTTAGGATATAATAATTAATATTTTGATATTTCTATATTATAATTACTTTATAAGCAAATTTTATGCAATCTAATTATATTTTACCATTAAACTTTAATTCTTGATATATAATTTGAGCCTTAAAAATCTCTACTAAACAAATACTAATTAGTGACAATTATTAATTGTTACATGTTATGAAAATAAACAAAACAAGTAGAAGGGAGAAAAGAGAAAAAGATATGAGTCCCATTTATAAGACATATGTAATGAATGAAAAATCAATATGGAATCCACTCATTTATGGATATCTACAATCATGACATTTATACCACCCCTTTGATGTCTATCAAGAATATGCCTCATTAAAACCTTACTAGTTAAACCTAGTGAAAAAAATCCTAGTGAAGGAAAAAAATACAACATTCTTGGTGAGGGAACTGCCTCGATACTAATTAATACTAATTATTACAAATAAGAAAAGAAATTATTTGAGATGTTCGTTCAGGATATGCCCCGTTAAAATCTTACTAGAAAAAACCCAATGAGAAAAAATCTAGTGAATGAAAAAGAGTACAATATCCTTGTACGATAAATTCATTTCTCCCCCTTAACTGAACAATGATGAAGTCTAATCTTCCGTACTAGTTGGCTAAAAGTTCTATTTGGGAGTGACATTGAGAAAAAGTCTAAAAGGTTATCACATGAGCGAAGTCATTGGATGCTTATATCATCACTTTTCTAAAGATCATGAGTGAAAAACAACTTTGGAGAAATATGTTTTGTTTGGTCTCTTATAATGTAACCATCTTTCAATTGAGTGATGCATGCAGTATTATCTTCATATATGGTTGTCGAATATAGTTTTTCAAAAGTCAAACCACAAGTCTTTTGCATGTGTTGAATTAGGGATCTCAACCAAATGCATTCTTGACTTGCCTCGTGTAGTGCTAAAAAATTTTTCATGATTAGAAGAAGTTGTTCCTATAGTTTGTTTCACAGATCTCCATGAAGTAGTTGTACCACCATAAGTAAACAAATGATTTGTTTGCGATCTACCATTATGAGGGTCTAACAAATAACATGCATCTGCATTTGTTTATTCTAATTTGGATACTTTAGAATAAAACAAACTCATGTCCATTTACCCATAAGATAACAAACTATAATAGATTTTTGGCATAATTAGTCCTTGCGTCCCTTAACTTTGAGCGAAGTTTCGCTTTGGTCTCCGAGTTAAAAAAACGTTACATAATGATCCCTTAACTTCACTTCTGTTAAACCATTTGGTCCCTACCATTAGTTTGTGTGAAAAAATGTTAATTATGGTTGAGATGACATGCCAGGTAAGCAAATGGTATGTTCAATATTCAGCTTCTGTGTTAAAAACACTCTAGGGTTCAAGGGTTCCATCTTCCATTTACATTGTTCATCCATATTTTCGTCATCTTCCATTTTCTTCTCCTTCCATTTTCTTCTCCAAAATACTAAAAGAAAATTGAAGATTGGAACTTACAACAGCGTCATTTCCTTGCCAATTTCTCTTCCATTTTCTGTGACACAACTAAAATGGGTGGTTGTTTTTCTTCTTCAATTTCCATTTGGGTATCTTGTTTTGGATCTTCCATGAGAACACAAAGGGTAAAGTTTTTCAATTTTTGGAATTTTAGGTTTGTTGTGCATCTTAGAGGGGAAAAGATAAGTGTTGGGTTTGGTTTTTGGAGGTGAGGAAATAAATGTTTGTAGTGACGGTTTAAGGTTGAAAAAATTGATGAAAGTTTAGAGGTTGAAAAAACTGATGCTTGGTTTTGTAATTGTTGAGGTTTATTGAGAGAGAGGGGATGAAATTGGTGTTCGAGTGGTTGTTTTTCTTCTAATTTCTCTTAATTTTCCTTGCTAATTTCTCTTCCATTTTCTGTGACACAAGTAAAATGGGTAGTTTTTTTCTTCTTCAATTTCCATTTGGGTATCCTGTTTTGAATCTTCCATGAGAGCACAAAGGGTAAAGTTTTTCAATCTTTAGAATTTTGGGTTTGTTCTGCATCTTAGAGGGGAAAAGGTTGAAAAAATTGATGAAGGTTTAGAGGTTGAGGTGAAAATTGAGAAGAAGAAGAAGAAATGGAAGAAAGAATTTATTTCATGAGAGAGAGTGTTGAACTTCTGCAGAGAGGAATGATTCTTGTGCCACTAGTTTGGTCAAATGTGTAATATTTTAATCAATATAAAATAAATAAATATTCCAAGTCAGCAACAAAATGTCCAGCTAATCAAATTTTGACGTTTTTTCACCAAAAACTAACGGAAAGGACTAAAATATGTAACAGAGTATAAGTTAATTGACCACTATGTAACATTTTTTTTAAGGACCAAAGAGAAACATTGACTAAAGTTAAAGAACCAAAAGAGGTATTAAGCTTAGATTTTTTTTGGGCCCAAATCTGAATTTTTTAGAAGGCTATATCGTAAGTTGAAATGAGATTTTGTTGTCTAACATTGAATTATATAGGGTTAAATATATGTTACCCCCTACCATTATAGCGATTTTTGGTTTTACCCCCTTTAATATTTTTTTTTGTGATCCCCCTTACCAAATCTATATTCCATCATGCAAGACCCTTTTGTCACTATTTCACTGACTGTGTAATTGATTCCTCCTAGTTGGTACCTAATCCCCTCCCCCCCGTGAAAAATTAGGGCTCAGAATTGGGAATTTCTACCAAAATAGCAACCTGCAAAAACGAACACATGGTCGGAGAAGACGAAAGCACGGTGGAGATAACAAGGCCAAGACGCATACCAAATGTCACAAGTTAGTTTGGTTTACTGTTGCTCTTACTAGTTTCGCAACGTTGTTTGTTTTAGAGTTGCTCTTATCTTCGTTTTCAGAACATGCAAGTGTTTAACGTTGCCTTTCACCATGGAGGGGAGTTTGTAAAGTTGATTGAAGGTGAAATGATATACATGGGTGGTGTTTCGACCATAATGTTTAGGCAAGTCATTGATAAGTGGTCAATGGTTAACATTTGTAATTTGGTTAATGGGTGGGGTTACATAGAAGGGACGTACATGACTTGGACCAAAATCCTTGACATAGATGAAAACTTTTTCCAGATTAGGAATAACGATGATGCTTATGATTTCGCTGCATATGCTTGTGGCACCCAAGTAGATGGGGAAATGTTTGTGGAATATGATGTCAATGGTATAGAAGTCACAATTAAGAGTACTAGGTGTGTGAATGAAATTGTAGAGTTAGATGGAAGTGATGAAGAAGGAGTTGAAGGGTTGAATGACGGTGAGGATGAAAGAACCACTGCACTTGTAGATGGATTTGATGGAATTGATGTCTCTTTACCCATTAGTGAGGGTCCAATAGTAGCTGGATTATTAACTGGTTCCAATAAGAAGAAATGGGAAGATGTTGGACAAGACAATAGATATGTCTTTATATTCAATCAACAAAAGGTGTGTTAAAAGTTGTGTCATTTTGTCATTCAGTTTTCATATTTCTAATGTTAGATGTTTTAAAAGTTGTGTCATTTTCATGATTGTTACAGGGTTTGGTAGCAGTATTTGAAGAAATGTTTGAAAGAATAGAGGATAGGTTGTGTCAGAGACATTTGTATGCAAACTTTAAGAAAAAGTTTGAAGGTGGATCATTAATAAGAGATCTCGTGATGGGAACAGTCAAGGCAACTTACTATCAAGGATGGATGCAAAAAATGAATGAATTGAAGCAAGTTGATCTCAAGGCTTGGACATGACTAATTGGAGTACCTCCAAAATGTTGGTGTAAGCATGCATTTAGTTTTTACTCTAAATGTGATGTACTAATGAACAATATTGTTGAGTCTTTTAATGCCACAATTTGAGTAGCTAAGGATAAACCTATACTAACCATGTGTGAATAGATTAGAAAGTAATTAATGAATAGGTGCAGTAATTCTGCCATGAAACTTGAAAAATGGCCACACAAGGTTATGCCAATTCCTAGAAAGAGTTAGATAATGAGGTGGCTATGAGTGGGCATTGGTTGCCAACTTGAGCTATGGATGAAAAATTCCAGGTAACTCATTCTTATAACAAACAGGAATTCATAGTTAACATTTCCAAAAGGTCTTGTACATGTAATTTCTGGGAGTTAGTTAGTATTCCTTGTAGGCATGTTGTTGCAGCTTTAGGTTTTAGGAAACAAAATCCAAAAATGTTTGTTGATGAATGTTACTCTAGGGAAAAATATGCCATTTGTTATGGTTTTGCTATGAGTCACATTAATGGACAGGAATGTGTCCTGAAGTTGAAGGTGAAGAGCTTCTACCTCATAGGTATAAAAAAGGTCATGGCGGACCAAGAAAATTGAGAATTAGGGGGTGTGGTGAGGAAGGTGCCATAAGAAGATTTCCTGGTGTATCTTATAGGAGTAAAAAGTGTGATAAGTTTAGACATAATGTTCAGTCATGCAAGAGCAAGAAACAAGATCCAAATGTCTTGAAAAGAAAGGTATTGTTGGTTGTTTGTTCAGTATTGTTTGTTTAGAATGTTATAGGTGTAAACAATGTTCTGATATTGTATGTCATTTGGATTTTTGTAGAAAAAGGTCAAGTCTGATTCAGGTACAAGTGCAACCACTGAAGTGAAGGCTAATCAACCAAATCAACCAACTGAGGTAAGTCAACATGATGTTTCTACTCAACAAAACCAGCCAACTGAGGCAAGTCAACATGAGGCAATTCAACATGATGCAGTCACACCAGATACATGATTGTTTGGGGATATCTATGATGAGATGATGTCAACCGTACCTGACATTAACACATCAAATCCAACTATGCAAACAATAACTGACATTAGCTCATCAACTACCAAAAGGATAGGCAAAGCTAAAGACAAGTAAGAAGGCTAACCAATGAAAAAGAGGTCAAGTGAGAGAATTAAACTGAAATGCTTTCAAAAACTAATCACAGGGCCTAGTTCAAACACAAACAAACCAATGTATCTGTCAAAAGAAGAAGGAGGTATTCTGACACAAGAAGGCAAAAAAGAAATCAAAGAAGTAGTGAACATTATGTTATGACCTTTTGTAATCTATTTTATCCTTATGTAATGACTTATGCAATTTCAATGTACACTATTAGTGCCATTTTGTAATAAATAATGCACACTTTTGTTGCCATTTTGTAATCATCTTATGAACTAATCATTTCAATTCCTTATATCACAATCATTTATTGACAAAAAAGTTAAACATTTCATTAATACAAAGCAGATTTACAAATGTGTTCATAATCTTCAATATGATGAAAATACATCAGACTGCATAACTTCTAAATACATCAAACTACATAAAATTACAACAACATGAAAGTTACATTAACTTGTACAACATTGCAAAAATCAACCAAGATATCACAGCTGTCATCTTCAGATTAAAAATTTTCTTCTTCTGAACTTCAATCTTCATCTTTCATTTTTCTAACTTTTTCAATGTGATTTCTAATTTCACATTTGCCATATCACAATTTTGGCAACTTGCTTGAATATTAGAATTCCCTTTCAAAAAGTCTCCAATTTCATCATCCCACACAAACGGGTCACGTCCATCTACACCTGCGTTGCGACATCTCCAGAATTTCCTATTACAGTTTTGAACAGTGTTGGAGACCCACATCTTCATTGCACAATCGCATCCACACCTGGGTAAAGATGGAAATCCAACGGAAGATGTGCTGCTGCTTCCAACTGAGTTGCTTCCAACCATGTCACCTTATACGCAAGATCCTACTAGGCAAAAGAAGAAAAAGAACGAATTCATAAGAATGGAAGAAGAAGAAAGAAAACACAAAGTGCAGAACAAAACCCTAGGGTGAAGAATAAGAAGAACGAAGCGGGTGAAGAAGATGAAGAACGAAGCAAAGGAATAAATGTACACTCAGCCTATCAATGTGGCATTTATGGTCCAGTCAGCAGGCCATCAGATGCCAACTAGGAGGAATCAATTACACAGTCAGTGAAATAGTGACAAAAGGGTCTTGCATGATGGAATCTGGATTTGGTAAGGTGGGAATCACAAAAAATCTTAAAGAGGGTAAAACCAAAACTCGTTATAATGGCAGGGGGTAACATATATTTAACCTAATTATATAATAACAAAAATGTTAGAAGCACCAAAATTTGAGATTCAAAATATAAAACTTAAAAAATAATTATGCAAATAGTGAAAAAATATACAAAATAATGTTAATCAAAATGAAAAACATACAAGAATCTTACTTTTTGTTCAGATTGTTCATAATATTACTTGGAAAAAAACAATAGGAATAAGAGAATATAAGATGAAGTTGATGGATCTTTGATCTTGATGGATAGGGGTGTATGTGGGTTGGGTCAACCTATAAAACCCGGCCAAATCCACCAAAAAAATCCATAAAAGTGGGTTGGGTCGGGTAATTGGGTGGATATGAGTTTAAAAACTAAAAAATTCATTAAAAAATCGGGTTTCGGGTAAAGCCGGACCCAAACCTAAAAAATCCACTGACTCACTAATCAAATATTTATTAATACAATTTTAATGATTTTGATTAATACTAACTTAGTTCTTGCAATTTTAGTCTCTTAACATTTGAAATTCTGGTATACAGATCCTCAGATGTCCTAACAACATGTCAAGACATTGATCTCTGCATCTTATAAACAAGGGCAGAACACAAATAGTTGATACTCTGTATATCAACACAAAGTCACAACAGATGTTACAACATTTGTTACGACATGTTTATCAAGAACACAACAGAACTGTAAATTGCAATTCTGTTCTTGTTTTAAAGTTGTGCAGAGAACAATGTCTTGACATGTGTTAGGACATCTGCTATCTGCTATGCCAGAATTTCAATTGGTATCAGAGCAGGCATCATGTCTGTTTCTGGATGAGATCTTGAGATATACTTTCTGGCGCTTTAAACAAGGAGGAGTTTTGGAGATCAAATCATTAACTCAGACATACTCAAGGGTATTAATGGATGGGATAGATGTTGTGGATCGAAGGTAACAACTATTGGTGGTTGTTCATGTTATCTGAGGGGTTTCTACAACAACTGCAGGAGAAGTGGCTAGTTCTCTTGTTGGGGCGTCTTATAAGATGTTCTGATATCTTATTAGGGCATGTTGAAGATGTTCCTTGGTGGTTCCACTGCATATGTTTCTGATGGGAGAACTCTGGTATTTATGGGATTCTGGAGTTATGACTGAAAATAGATGGTGGAAGATCTCAATGGTCAGCCTCTTCTTTTGAAGATATCTGCATCTTTTCATTCCAAAGTCGGGAGCGATGGAATAGAGAAAATTGTTGGTTGATGTCTGTCATGGTGACTTGGTACTTGGAAGGATCGTTCTATCTTGTATCCTGAAGTCAGTTTGAAGATAAGGTGAGTTGAGATTAGATTTATCAAGTTCATGCTCTAAGAATTTGATAAATTATTTTTCAGCTAAATTGTCAAAGATACTTGAGATCTCTCTCAAGTTCACTCATAAAGGCATCTCAGTCATGCATCTGGAGTCTTCTAGTTACTCTTCTGACTAGAGGGTGTTTCTGTGAAACATAAATCTGAAGAAAGTGGAGGTGATTTATTTTCACCATCCAAAAGTGCAAGGAATGATTCATCTTTCTTAATCCTAAGGATGAATCCAATCTGAATGGAGATTTCAGAATTGTTGAGGTAAATAGGGTTCGTTCAGAGAGAGTCTTAGTTACTTGAGTCGAGGGTGGCAACCTTGGTATCTCAACACTTTGTTTGTCAAGAAAGATACTTGTAAAGATTGAATACTTGATAAGTGTTCATGGAGTGATCTGTTGGAGTATGGCTTCAACAGTGAAATAGGGTTATTGAACAAGAATTTAAGATCAATTGCTATTTGTGAAATTCACAAGTATTTAATTGATTATTCTTATATTTGAAGTTCAAGATTGCTGATGTTCAACAAGATGTTGAAACATATTTTCATCAGAGTTTGTGCAGAATCATGGGATGGGTACTACATACTCTTTGGATTTGTTACACTTGGGAGTTGACCTAAGGTTGTAAGGATCGTCTTCAGACTGGTTTTGCAGAAGCATCTTACCTCTGGAAAGTTTCCTGACAAGAAACCTTTCTAGAAGATGGTGTTGTTGAAGATGAAGAAGAAGACATCACAATCTTGATGAATATTTCTTGGATCAGTATATTTCTGATCTAGGAGTATTGGAGTGCAGCAGGTGTGTTCCAGTTGTTACTAGAAGCATCTGATGCTTATCTGGAAAGTGTCCTGGCAAGAGACTTGTCCAGAATATGGTGTTGGTGATAGCATAACTTAGATCAGTTTATTTCTAACCTAGGTACATAGGAGCATGTGATCTTGCTCATCTTGGATGTCAAGGATAAGTGGCAGATATCTCTTACTTTCTGCAGAAGTATCTACTTAAGGAAAGTGGCATTCCTTTGGTATAGTTGTGGTGTAGTCTATGACTACTTCTTTTCTGAAGAATCAGACTTGGCACGTTTGAGTTCTTTGGAGTTGTAAAGCATATATTCATCAAGGTGTGAGCTTGAATTGAATACATGTGATATGATTAAGCAGGATGAAGGTTGTCTACTCAAACTTGGTTGTTAAATCAAGTTTATGAGAACATGAAACTCTTGTTCTATTATAGGGAGGAGGTTCTTCTAAGTGGCAGAAGGAAGAGCTGAATTCTTCAGCTGGATGTCTGAACAGATGTTGTGACAACAAGCAGAAACTTCAGGGTCTTAGTTAATTTTGTGGCACATCATCGTAAGATAAGTTAATCTTCTCAGAAATAAATGGAATTAACGCTTCAAAAAGGTCTATCTCATGCAGTTTACGGGAGCTGCAAGAAGGAGAAGATGTTACATGTCTAAGGCTTGATGTATCCAAGATGGCTTGCTATGGAGTAAGTGGACTATGTGACTTGAAGATTAGGTTCCATTGGTGGATCAGAAGGTGTTCTGAAACTCTGAAGAAAAACTAAGATTAACCAAACAGTGGCATTTGGTTGATCTTTATTGTGCATTCACGCAGGGTGCTTGGAACAAATTATTCTTAGGCAGAAGGGTAGTTGGTTAAAAATCAAAGGAGTTTCTGGTTTTATTCTATCTTGGAGCTTGTGGTAGAAGCCCTAAGTTGCTTATGGAAGATTACCTTCTTTTGGGAGTTGAATGAGAGTTTATGTCTCTCTTTGGTTATCTGGAGTTCTTATTCATCAAGTTGGTGGCGCAGTGTTGTCTGAAGATCTTTAGTTGGATTACTATGCAGTAGTAAGTCCAGTGGTGGTGCATATCAAGAACCATGGTGTGTGGTGTCTGTGATATGTGAAGGATGTCCTAACTGATGTTAGAACATCATCTGGGTTGGTTATCCTTGGAGTGGGATTCTAAGTTCTGTGTATGAAACTTGACACTCACATCGTGTCTAAGAAGTATTTATTTTGTCATACGGGAGAATGATGAAGTAGAAGGACTGTCTTGGAAGTCTGATGTGAAGGATTTTAGTAAGACTGAAGTGAATGATGGGTTGATTGCATGAAGGCCAGGATTCTGATACATTCAGAATATGGAAGTGGATATTCACCAGTTTAATCAGAAGTATTCCAACTTATCATATGGGAGAATGATAAATTGAAGACTGTCTTGGATCATGGGGTGTTTATCTGGAAGACTAACTCTTGCTGAAGTCAGAATACTTGTGGAGATGTGGTTTCTTCTGCTACAAGTCATGCTAAAGAGAAGTGGATCAGTTTGGTGCTTGTGGAGCAAATAAGCTGAGCATTTCTAGAGCACGTGTTTGATGTCCTTCAAGTGTGAAGAACATCTGGGAGAGCCAGCAAACTAAGGGGCTCTGTATGTCTCTTTGAGGAATGTGAAGCATTCCATATTCAATTGGATTTTATCTCAAGGAACATGGATATCTATACATGAGAATTCAGGAGGAATTCGTATAGTGTATGGATGGGTTCAGGAAGAGAGAGATCAATGGTGATTTTGGTCTTAATCCAAGAGTTTGTTGGTTGTGGTACAAGGATGCGTTCCTGGTACTCTCACTATATGATCATGAAGTTGTCATGGGAAATCATGTGGTGATTTTGGGGTGTTTCATGCTGAAGAAGCATCTTTTGAGAAAGATAGGGGGAGAGCTTCTGTCTGTTAAATGTACTAGTGTGGTACGTGGATTGCTTGAGGATCAGGCATTAGGTGAGTGCGTTCAGTAGGTGTGTTGAACAGAGGGTGCGCTCTTGAAGACATAAAGATGCGTCATATGTTTTCCATTCATTTAGGGTATTCTTCTTGCAAAGGAGCACTGGGTATATACGACAGGGGGAGTTAGACTTCTGTTTTGGATATGTTGTTGCAATAGTGCAGTGAGATATCAAGATTGTTTGTGGTTTCAAACAGTTTGTGATAGATTGCCTCAAGTGAGGATGATATGTCAGATGAGATGTCGTGACATTGCTCTATTAATATAAGTTCTAGGTGGACTTATTAGGTTGTTCTGATTGTGTCATTGGGTGTCAATGGACTGAATCAGAAGTGATACAAGTATCTTGGGAGTATTCTGAGAGTCATTGTTTGTTTCTGGGAGAATTTATTTTTCTATGCAGAAGCAGATAAGGTCTTTTAAGAGTCTTTGCTGCTAACTGGGAGATGTTTGAAGAAATTTCTTAACATCTTGGTCAGTTATTCTGGTCTTCTAGTTGGAATATAGAGTGAATATACAAGAGTGTCTAAACAAAGTCTGACAAGATGTCAGAATATTGGTTAGAATGTATTGTTGTATCCTCATTGATTGGTTTGGACGGTGGAGAGAACGTGTCTTAGTAAACGCGTGTTAAACATGCGTCTCGGTAAAACACACATTCCTTGGATGATCCTCATTAAAAGAAGAAACAATCAAATGAGACTTGGCCTGTGCACTTTTGTCTATGAAGTTACATCCTTTCATTTAATGCTCACATTGAATAGACATGTGTTACTTCCAATGGTCTGTTACATCTGAAGAAAAACACTCTTGTATATAAAGGGCGTTCTTGACTTCATCTTATCTCAGGTCGTGTGTTTTGTTGTGTTATGCTCTAATGGGATTTATCTGTTTCTGGGTTTGTTCAGGTTGGATATGGGTCTGTCTTTGACATGTTTGTCAATTTTTGGCTAAAAAAAGGGAGAAACGTACAAGGGTTGAGTCTGTCTTTGTAGTTGGTTTGCAAGGATGTTTGACAGAATGTTATGACATTCTGGCTGAGTCTCAGGTTTCCCATATGTTTTGAGTCTTTCTTTCGTGTCCTGTGATCTGAGTTATGAACACATTCATGCCATGTGTTTTGAGTTACCCAGGTTGGTGTTTGGTTGCTTCAGTCGCAAAATTCTTCCCCTCCAAGTGAGGAAGTATAAATTCATGGGAATGGGGGATTGTATGTCATCCTTTTCTTCATGTACACCAACATGATTGGAGTCACATCAGTATTCCAATCATAACCTCCACTCAAGGTGAAGAGACGTACGGAGCACCCTTGGTTTATTGTCCAAAAGGAGTTTTAGCCAAAATTTGTCAAAAGGAGGAGATTGAAAGCTCCCGGGGTTTGACTAAATTTTGGTTAAAACTTAATGAAGAATGCTGCAGACAAAGATGTCGAATACAATGTCCTAACATCTTGTTTCAACAAATATAGCAGGTTCTAAATCTGGTCCAAGAATTAAGAAGCAATCAGAGTATGGATCAAGGAATCAGCCAACAGAAGATTGAAAGCCCAACGCAGCAGGAGTCTATAAAAGAAGACCAAGACCTAGGCAGAAAAGAGAGAGAGAATGACATAGACTTAGGGATCCTATTTTGTAAAGTAGGGTTCAGGGTTTGAGTGTCGTAGATTTCTCTTGTAAGTCTCCCTCTGTATCGATTTGTTACATTGTGGAAGACATAGGTACTTGTACAAATTCAGAAACCCGTAGGTAATGAATCGTGTATTGTTCTTGGATGAAGCTTTTAAGCAAATCCCAGTTAACTTGTTAGTCAAGAATTCTTGACTGAACTTTGTATTAAAAGGGGTGTCTTTCAATAGGATGATACAGTTATGGTGACTATAACTGTTAGATAATCACAGGTTGTGATTTAGGGAGTGAGATGGGTTTCTCTTATCTAGGATGAAGTTCTTAAATAAAGTTTTCATTGGGTAGTGATAGGTAAACCAGGGGTGTTTACTGTAAACCAATGATTGTTTACATAAAAGTATACTATTGATAGTGGATTCTTCTTCCTGGCTTGGTATGCCCCCAGATGTAGGTGATTTGTACCGAACCGGGTTATCATATTCTGTGTTGTTTATCATTCTGCAATTTACAGTTCAGTTTTGATTAACATGTTGGAACAGATGTTGTAACATCTGTCTTGTTGTTGTTACTGATATTCTGAATATCAGTGTGCAGTTCTATTCTTGTTTTAAAGTTTTGCAGAGAACAATGTCTTATCATGTGTTAGGACATCTGCTATATGATATGCCAAAATTTCAACATTTACTATATTTAGTGAACCATGACTTTAACTAATTTTTTAATGTTTCACTATTTAGTTATTTTGATGTTAATACATTTCATGTCATGCAATTTTAGTTTATTGCTAGTATTTTATAATAATTTTTATTAGTTAATGATATCATTTACTATTTTATGATGCTAAAAGATAGTAAAAATAAGTTATCTAATTTTTTTAAGAAGATAAAAATATTAGAGTAATTTTTAGGAAAAAAATATGATGACTCATTATTTAGTCATTTAATATTAATAAAATAGATATTTTATTTTGGAAACCCATAACATAACTCAATCCAACCTGAAAATTAGTGGATTTTTTCAAACCGGCCCACTAGTGTAACAGGTGGTTATTTTACCTCACCTAAATAAGAGTGTTCTATATGGACTAGATATTGGGTTTGGCCAAACCCAACCCAAACCAGCCCACGTACACCCCCTATTGATGAAGAAGAATTTAAGACAGAAATGATTAATGTAAGAAGATGATGAAGTTGAAAGAGGAAAGATGAAAAGAAGGGAGACAACAAAAGAGAAATTTCAAAAGAAAAAAAAAAGAGATAAATTTTTTAATTTGATAACGTGTGAAAATAGGGGTGGCTAAACGGGTCCGGCCCGCTGGGCATATCTGTTTTTCCTGCACTTTAGTGAAGAGTGGGTGAAGGATTTAGACTCTCACCCTCTAATGTGACCGTCCCGCCCCACCCCATTTTCTTCGCGGGCGTGAGCTACATTAATTTTTGCTTTTTTATACGTAAAAGGTGCAGTGTGTAATACCCCGTAAATTATTTCCGCTAGAGATAATATTATTTTGAGCAACTGGGTTCCAGTTTACTCTGAGAATGTACCGGATAAAATAATTAGAGTAAACTGACGAACTCAGAACTGATCAGATTAATATTATTTAACTCTGACGTTTTATTAATTGGTGCATTTGAGATAATTCGAACAATTAGTGGTATTACAAATTAATGAGTTTCTCTATATCTTTTCCTTTTCCCTCATTTTGCCAAAGTAGTAATATTGGAGAGAGAAAATAGAGAGAAGGAAGAAGAAAGGAAAGGAAAAGGGAGAAAAGGAGAGAAGAGGAAATCCAAGAGTTCAAGAGCAAGAATCATAATCCATTCTTCATCAATTCATCTCAGCTTCTTCATCCTCATCTTCTAATCCAGGTGGGTTCTAGATAAAAACCTTATTGTAGAATTTCTTGAGGGTTTTAGAGTTAGGTTAGGTTTTGAGGAAAATGAGTTTTTTTTCAAAATCAAAGAATCTAACGATTGAATTGTGTTATAAATCGTGTGGTATGATCAATATATGTATAGAATCACCCATTGATAGTTGTTATGATGTTTGGTGTTGATTGGAATGAGTTTGAAATGAAATGGGTTTTGAAAATGTTAGAGTTTTTGTGAGAAATCATGTTTTATGAAGTTTGTGGAATAACCCATGATAGAATCATGATCACACACCCCTATTGGTTGATTGGGTATGGTTTTAGGGGTGAAATTGTGGTTGGAAGGCTGCTGTGAAAAGGAATTTTTTTTCTGCATAACGCAGAGCGCGCTTAGCGCGGTCTAGAGAATTTTCGCCTCCATCAGACCGAGAGCAGCGCG
The DNA here is from genome assembly GCA_022829125.1 of Lathyrus tuberosus. Lineage (NCBI taxonomy): Eukaryota > Viridiplantae > Streptophyta > Magnoliopsida > Fabales > Fabaceae > Lathyrus > Lathyrus tuberosus. Next base: position 5,349,679 of record JALAZF010000084.1, read on the forward strand.
CTTAGCGCGGGGTGGGGCCCGCTTAGCGCGACCTGGAACAAAAGAAAAACTATTTTCTTTTCTAAAATTCATAACTTTTGACTCGTTTATCCGTTTTAAATGTTCTTGGTACCGATAGAAAGCTGTGGAAATAATCTATAAGATGAAACTGAAAATTGCCGACTTAATAGCCCGATTAAATAATTAGAGGGAACCCAAAAGTGGTATAGCTTATGTTTGAATTATTACATGTATTTCTAATGTGAAATTGTGATATGCTTTGCCTAATATTGATGTTTGAACATGATTGAGAGTAATGCATGTTAAAATATGAAATAGGTAGAGTGAGGAATATTACCATAAACTGTGTTGGAACCTAGTAACGGCTAGGAAAGTTGTGAATAACATAATGACGACGCTCGTGCATGAGAAGCCGAGGCGTGCGTCTATTACCGAATGGTATGGAAATAATTACACTAGTATGGATCATGTTTTATTGCAGTTATTTTGAGAAAAGACAAAAGAGGTCTTAAGGCGAATGTGGCCTTGTGATTGTCGAATACAATCGCGTTGGGTATATGATCACATAATCGTAACCATTTATCTTGAGGTGTAGTTTCATGAGACTCGAGCTCCTCCTCTGAAACGTATGCACAATTACTTGGCAGGTTTGATTCCCGCATGTAGTACGAATGGTGCCTATATGGTCAAGAGACTTGTGATGGTTAACAGGCCATGAGAAGTGACGGTTCACGGTTAACAGGCCGATGATCCCGAATCCATTTCGTATGCCGAGTAACTACAAGGATCCATGACTCGGGTCGACTTCTAGACGTAGAAGCGGACGGGAAAAGGGGATGCCTTGGTAAGGTTATCGATTAGCGAGATTCTTGAGTTAACAGGCTCAGGACTTATCCCATTGTGATATAGTGTGAGTTAACAGACTCACGAATTTGGATCCATATAGTGTGTGTGAGTACTCAAAGTCACTTCCCTTCCCCTTTTGACTTGAGTTAGGTGCGATAGAACCTTGTAAAGCCGAGAGGACCTATAAGATAGGGAACTCACTGAGATTTAATGTATCTCACCCCACGTTGTTGATTGTTTTACAGGTACTACAGGTTCGGCGAAGGGTAAGGATAAAGTTGTTTGACCTTCCTTACTATCTTAGCCTTTTGGGATGGCAAGACTTCCGTTGTGAAGATTATTTTGAGATCATTATTTGATCTAGTTCTTAGTGTTGGAACATCTTGTATATATGATGCCATAGTTTTTTTGTATTAGGTATTTTAGGCATGTATATGTATAATGTGTTAACTAGGGACTTATGGTATTTCAGTACCACAATGTGAATTCATGTATGATATGGATGCTTTGATGTATTATATTATATATGGGTGTTACAGTTGGTATCAAAGCAGGTCGCATCCTCGACCTAGCCATGAAATAGAATGAGTTTTCTTTCTGTTTCTTATGTGTGGTGTCACCATTGGTCTTGCATTTTATATATATGGTATTGAGCCCGGTCAATTTAATCATATCTGTATGACATCCAGGAACATGGTGGATGGGCGCAGAAACAACCGTGGTAGACCGAGAACCACTCCAACTGGGACAAATCCACCCGGTGACGATGGGAATGCCCCTTTGTATCAATTCATGCAACAGATGCAGCAACAACAGAATCAGTTTGTGCAACAAATGGTACAGCAAATGGCGGGAGGTCTTCATCCTCCAGTGGTTGTTCCAGAAGTAGAAGGTGGAAGCTATAAGGACTTTATCCGTATGAATCCTCCAGAATTTCAGGGAGGGTTAGATCCGGTAAAGGCTCACGAGTGGATAGCCGGCATGGAAAGGATTTTCTTAATAGTCCAGTGTAGTGAGGAAAATAAGATGGTTTTTGCTTCTCACTTGTTGAAGGTTCCTGCCATGAGGTGGTGGGAGAGTGCCTCAGCCTTGATGACCATTCAAGAGGTACCCAAGGTCTGGGATCAGTTTAAGGTAAATTTTATGGAGAAGTATTTCCCAAGTTCCTTAAGGACTCAGAAGGAATTCGAGTTTCAACAGTTGAGACAGGGTAACTTGACTGTGGCCGCTTATGCAAAGAGGTTTGAGGTGATGGCTGCTTATTCTAGGCAGGCCATGTATGCTCCGGACGAAAGGTGGAAGATCGATCAGTTTCTTTTTGGGTTGAGGGCTGAAATTTCACATAGCGTGTCTCAGAGGGAGTTCACTAGCTATGCCGAATTGTTAAGGCAGTGCTACGTGGTAGAACACAGTTTGAAGAAGGTGGAAGCGGAAGGAGAATTTAGTAGGTTGAATCCAAGTGATCGAGGGAGATCGAATCTACAATTTAGACCGAGATCACAAACTTTTAAAGGGAAACAAGTTCAAAGTTCCAGGACTAGTGTGCCTCCGGTATACCGTACTTGTGGTAAGAATCATCATGGTAGGTGCAGTTTGGAAGGAATAAAGTGTTATCAGTGTAATAAGGTGGGCCATGTGGCGAGGGAGTGTCCTCAGGGTAGGAATCAGGCACAAGGGAGGAATATCGGCCGAGTATATACCTTGGATGCGAGGAAAGCAAAGGGTGACAACTCTTTGATTGCTGGTATGTGTTTCGTTAACGGGAAACCTTGCTTTGTATTATTTGATTGTGGAGCCACCCACTCTTTTGTATCGATGCAATGTGTGAAGTGACTTGAGTTGCAAGCTGTTCCGTTGTCTCCACCCATGGTGGTTACTACTGCCATGGATGAGATAGTGGAAACACCTCTAATGTGTGAAAATTGTGTTTTGTCCGTGAATGATAGAGTTTTTCAGACTGACCTTATATGTTTACCGCTTAAGAAAGTTGATGTCGTTTTGGGGATGGATTGGCTTTCTGCTAATTCGGTGTTTATTGGGTGTGAAGAAAAGCTAATCATCATTCCATCTGTCGAGGCTACCCCGAAGGATGTGTTAACAACTATTTTAGAAGGTACAGTGGGAATGATAAATTTCTTGTTTGAGAAGGAGAAATCTGTTTTACTAGTTCTTACTAAGGAGGGGAGTAGTGACCAGCAAGTGTTGAGTATTCCAGTAGTCTGTGAGTTTCCTGAAGTTTTTCCAGAGGACGTCACTTCTCTTCCTCCGGAGAGAGAGGTTGAATTCTCTATTGACCTGGTACCGGGAACGGCTCCTATATCCATTTCTCCGTATCGGATGGCACCACTTGAATTAAGAGAATTAAAGGACCAATTGGAAGACTTAATGGCTAAGCATTTTGTTAGACCTAGTGTTTCACCATGGGGAGCTCCAGTTTTGTTGGTAAAGAAGAAAGATGGTGGGATGCATCAGTGCATCGACTACCGTAAGTTGAACAAAGTCACCATTAAGAACAAGTATCCCTTACCCATGATAGACGACCTGTTAGATCAATTGAAGGGAGCCTGTGTGTTCTCGAAGATTGATTTACGGTCGGGTTATCATCAGATCCAAGTGAAGAGTTCCGATGTGCCTAAGACTGCATTTAGAACCCGTTACGGCCATTACGAATTCTTAGTGATGCCTTTCGGTGTGACTAATGCTCCAGCTGTTTTTATGGATTATATGAACCGTATTTTTCAAGCTTACTTGGAAAAATTCGTCGTGATCTTTATTGACGACATTCTTATTTATTCTCGTACTCCACAAGAGCATGGAGAACATCTGAGAATTGTCTTATCGGTATTGCAAGAGAAGCAACTTTTCGCGAAGTTAAGCAAGTGTGAATTTTGGATGTCGGAAGTTAATTTCCTTGGACATGTTATATCTCAAGGTGGTGTGTCAGTGGATCCGTCGAAGGTAGAAGCAATGATTAATTGGGAGAGACCGAGGAATGCTTCAGAAGTTAGAAGTTTCTTGGGATTGGCAGGGTACTATAGAAGGTTCATCAAGGGTTTTTCTCAATTGGCCTTACCAATGACAAAACTTACTCGAAAAGATTTTGCTTATGAGTGGGATTCGGGTTGTGAACAAAGCTTTATGAAATTGAAGGAAAGTTTGACGACTGCTCCAGTGTTAATTATTCCTGACCCTAACAACTCTTACGAAGTATTTTGCGATGCTTCTAAGATGGGATTAGGAGCTGTTCTGATGCAAGGCGGTCAAGTTGTAGCTTATGCTTCTCGACAATTGAAAGTTCATGTGAAGAATTATCCAACTCATGATTTGGAACTAGAAACGGTTGTTTTTGCACTGAAGGTGTGGCGTCATTATTTGTATGGTGTATGTTTTGAAATGTTCAGTGACCATAAGAGTTTGAAGTATTTATTTGACCAAAAGGAGTTGAATATGCGACAAAGAAGGTGGATGGAATACTTAAAGGATTTATGACTTAGAATTAAAGTATCATCCAGGAAAAGCGAATAAAGTGGCAGATGCATTAAGTCGGAAAATGGTTCATAGTGCTGAATTGATGATATTGGAATATGCCTTGTTGGAAAAGTTCAGAGATCTTAATCTTCAGTTTGTGTGGACACCGAATGGTGTGATTATGGGAAACTTGAATGTCAATTCTACTCTAAGAGTTGAGATTCAACAAGAGCAAATGTTAGAGGAGAAGTTTCAAGAGATGTTACTTCAACCGGGTTTTACACGAGCAGCGGATGGGATTGTTCTGTTTAACCAAAAAATTTGTGTTCCGAATGATGTGGTATTAAAAAGAATGATTTTGGATGAAGCTCATAAAGGTACTTTTATGATACATCCTGGTTCTTCTAAGATGTATCAGGACTTAAAGAAGGATTATAGGTGGCCAGGAATGAAAAAGGATATCGCGATGTATGCCTCAGAATGTGCAGTGTGCCAACAGGTGAAGATTGAACACCAAAGACTGGGCGGTCTGTTACAACCTTTAGAGATTCCAGTTTGGAAGTGGGATTGTAACACCCCATTTTTTTTTTTAAACATCAGAGTCAATTGTTTAACGAATTCCAAAACAACGGAGTATGTTACTTTCAAATGCACAGCCGGCTCTACATATCCGAAGAAACTACAACGCATATTTTTCGAAATGGAAACAACTGTTTTGAAACTGAAGTAATAATATATGCATAAATAGTAACTCCTCGAAGGAGCAAAGGGTAAGTACCTGTACAATACAATAACCCAAAATACAGCACCTAGTTCATGACCTATAAACATAAGGGTGTCATGAACGTAAGGCATACTGTAGCCAAAATATAACAACAAATGCTCCTAAAAGTATCATAGTATACGGTACAGTCATCCCAAAAAGATATCCTAAACTAAATTATCTGCCTGTAGTAGTAAGCCGTACTTGAAGCCGGGTCAATCCTCCAAGCACTGGGCCGATCCTGGTCAATGAAATCCCAGGTGGTCACAGTCCCCAACACGATCGGCGGAACCTGTGGCTCTCCCATAGTCTGGGTGGTCGTTAACCACATCATAATAATAGTAGAGGGTCACTTTTCCAAAAATAGCATATAGAAAAGAATACACATATACAGGTATCACCTGATATAATTGAAAACACCATTTAACACCACAAAGTAAATGCACATAGATCCTAAATGCAGACTCTATATGGATTGGTGGTCCCAATTCGTCGGGTACCCTCACCATGCATGAATCCCGGAATTTTACCTCTCCGCAGAGAGTCGTGATACCCCCCTTGGGTCCTCACTAACCGTGCTGCCTTGCAGACACAAAAAGTGTTGCCCTTGCAGACACCCGGTGTTGCCTCCTCGCAGACACCTGACTCAATTTGATCTCAAAGGATCGATGATGGCTCAGTCACATCACCTGGTGCAGTAGAATCCCTTCGAGATTAGGTGACGGCTCAGTCACATCACCCTGGCCCATTCGGCACCAACTACCTACACGCAACTATGGTATGCATGACACACAAGTGCAAATGCAACAATTTATAATCTCGTCTCAGGTAATCATAACCACATGCCAATTCATATATTTCACACAAATCATATGAAAGCATTTCACACGTTTATCATTAACAAACTCAATCAGCACATCATTTTCACAAGGACCCCAAGTGGGCACACAAATCAATCATACAAATACATACGCATTCAGCATTATATAATATCGTTAGAAGGTGCCCTTACCTTCGCACGCTTCCTGATAATTTCCTTCTTCCCACGTACCGGTACTATCACGTCCTAAACCACGTAATATTTACCGTTAAAAAGGTATTTCATTCCCTCTCAGTTCTAACTCATAAATATAACCATTCCCGATAACTACTAATCTAATCGCTTTATAAACAAAATAAATCTTTTCACATAGAAAATAGTTTTCCCCGTAAAAGAATAATTAAATTTCCGTTCAAAGAAATTTCTAACACACTAATTAAAATTCAATTAATATTTTGAACAAACAATTTTGTCAAAAATACGTTTCTCACACTAGGAATAAAATTAGTGAAAACCAATATAGATAACTAAGTAATATACCAAAATAAGTAATATTCTAAATTATAATTTAGAATAAAATAATATTTTCTATTCAAAATAAATTATTTTGATTTAAAAATATTTCGACATCAAAACTTGTTAACAGTTTTTCAACGGTACCAAAAATCGGCACAGATCGTACTTTAACATACTATTCCGAACGTATCCGGAAAATTCCGCAAAATAAAATAATTATCTAAAAATATTTATATAAAGATAAATAAATATTCTTTCAGTTAAAAAAACCGGAATAAAAAAATATCAAACGGAATGACATTTACGAGATCGGAAGTACAAACAACGGGACGCCCACCACAGAAAATGGGCATGACGCCCGTAACAAGTAATGTGACCTCCGTCACACAAAAATAAAACCAAGGGGTGGGTCCCACCACCCACTTTCTCTTCATTTCCTTATTATATTTTTTTCTTACAAAAATCCAATAGTTAAATAAATGAATAGTAAACATAATAATAATCCAAATAATATACCACAGATAAATTAAATCGGTACCAATATTTTTTCTCTAAAACATAATCCGATAATCGGATAGAAAATATTTTTGTTACCGACCAATACAAATTTTAAATTTTAATTTTTTTACACAAAACTGTAAACAGGGGGTATTCTATCGGTGCATCATTCACCCAATCTAATCACATAATTTAATACTAATTTAAAATAAACCATTAAAACTAAAAATTAAATAAATTACTAAACATAAAACTCACCTTAGAAATTTATGCGTGAGTTGAGAAAGATCAAAAAAGAAAAAGAGTGAAACATGTTCCTCTCATATATAGTTTTCTTCCGATTCATCACCACCCTCCATTTCCAAAGGCCACGATTCACTCTCTCACTCTCACCCACATGCTTCATTCTTTTTTTTTTTTTTTTTTTTTTTTTGACAATAAAAAACTTAACACATTTCATTCAATATATAATGTTCAATACAACGAGGAACCAAATCGATAACATTACGCCTAGCCCAAGAATCGGCCGCCTTCGCTAAGGAGTGGGCAACCATATTCGCTTGACGCTTAACAAACTTAACCTCAAAGTTAGGATAATTTTGTAACAAATTTTGGATAGAACGAATAATTAAACAAAACTCAGAAATACCACTATTATTAGAAAAAATAGCTTGGATTACGCTTTGGGAATCACTTTCGAAGATAACATCAACCAAATGCATATCAATAGCTCCTTGAATTGCCTCCTTTAGCGCCAGGGCTTCCGCTTCTAAAACCGCCTCTCTTCCACCGCCCCACTATTCAATAAAACCCGTTAATTCGTTCGGTCTCCTCGTTCGCTCACAGACGAGTCGTAAAACACCCCCGAATCACTTTTTCGAAAATAGAAAAATTCTACTGTCATCTTTAAAATAAAACACAACATTATTTTCGACTAAATTTCTGTTCCGGATAAATAAATTTTCTACGCCGCTTGGAAAAATAAAATGGGATTAAATTTTCATTTCCGGCGATAAATAAACTCCTATTTAAAATTTTCGACAACACTCGGAGTCCCTGAAAATTAAAACGACGGCTATATTTTCTCGTTTTCACAAAACATCAACAGAATCACATTTTCAGAATTTCCGATACCATAAAAATATCTGAAATCAATTATAATCCTCGCCAATTTAAAAGTCTGATCGATTTCTCAAAAGAAAACATATGGGTCAAACTGATCCATCACCGGAACCCCTAAAAATATCGAGTATAAATAATTTGCTACCCCAAAGTTTCGTAGAAACACCGATGAATAAATAAAACATCACAAAATAGCACAGACTAAAATATACGGGTCTTACATTACTCCCCCCCTAAAAGAAGTTTCGTCCTCAAAACTTAGACGACATCGAAAAGCCCCGGATAGTGCTCCTTCATCTTGCTTTCTAGCTCCCAAGTTGCATCTCCTGTAGCTTCGTTCCATATTACCTTAACCAGTGGTATTTCTTTGTTCCTAAGGCTCTTCATTTTCTTATCTCCAATCCTTATTGGTGGTACTTCAAATGACAAGTCTTCCTTTAACTGAATATCATCGGGCGTGATCACATGTGAAGGATCTGGAACATACTTCCTTAGTTGAGACACATGGAACACGTCATGAATTCGGGATAATTCTGGTGGTAGTGCTATTCGATAAGCAACCTTCCCGATCCTCTCGGTGATTTGATACGGTCCAATGAATTTAGGGGTCAACTTCCTTGCCTTTAGGGCCCTTCCCACACCAGTGGTTGGTGTAACTCGAAGGAATACATGCTCCCCTTCTTTAAACTCTAACGGCCTACGACGTTTATCTGCGTAACTCTTTTGACGATCTTGTGAAGCCTTCATCCTTTGCCTAATCGTCCTGACCTTATCCGTAGTCTATTGTACCATCTCGGGTCCCACTATCATATGCTCCCCATCTTGATACCAACACAACGGTGTCTGACACCGTCTTCCATAGAGAGCCTCATATGGGGCCATTCCAATACTTGTATGGAAACTGTTATTGTAGGTGAATTCTATCAATGGCAAAACATCATCCCAACTTCCTCTGTCATCTAACACACAAGTTCTTAATAGATCTTCTAAGGACTGGTTAGTTCTTTCCGTCTGGCCATCCGTTTGCGGATGATATGCCGAACTTAACCTCAACTTAGTACCCAACGCGACATGTAGTGCTCCCCAAAAATGAGAGGTAAATTTTGGATCCCGGTCTGACACAATGCTTGCGGGTACTCCGTGAAGCCTCACAATCTCAGCTATGTAAATCTCAGCCAGCTTCTCTGTTGTATAAGTAGTCTTGACAGGCAGAAAGTGAGCAGACTTCGTTAACCGGTCAACTATAACCCATATGGAGTCATTCTTCCTTTTAGTCTTTGGTAAACCTGTGATAAAGTCCATCGAAATGCTATTCCACTTCCATTCTGGTATGTCCAATGGTTGTAACATCCCTGCAGGCCTCTGGTGCTCTACCTTTGCCTTTTGACAGGTCAAACATGACGCAACATACTCAGCTATATGCCTCTTCATACCTGGCCACCAAAAATCCTACCTTAGATCCTGGTACATCTTAGTTGCCCCTGGGTGAATACTCAATTTGCTCTTATAGGCCTCCTCAAGGATCGTATTTCTCAGGTCTTTTGCATCGGGCACACACACTCTACCATTACATCTCAAGATATTGTCTCCTCCTACCTTGAATTCCGGGGCGGTTCCTCGAATAATCAGATTCCTTTTTTCTACAATCAAGTCGTCATCCTGACAACTCGCAATTTCTTCCAACAATCCATTTGATACTTTAATCATACCCAATTTCAAAGCTCCTGGTACCAATTCCACGTTAAGATGTAGGTCTCGAAATACTTCTAACAACCTTTGTTGATTAGCCATGATGGTCGACAATGCGGAAACACTCTTCCTGCTTAACGCATCTGCCATAACATTCGCTTTTCCAGGGTGGTATTGTAGTTTGAAATCGAAATCTTTGAGCGTCTCCATCCACCTTCTCTGTCTCATATTCAGTTCCTTCTGGTCAAAAAGGTATCTCAAACTTTTATGGTCGCTGAAAACAACAAAAGTGCACCCATACAGGTAATGTCTCCAGATTTTTAGGGTAAAAACCACCGCTGCAAGCTCTAAATCATGTGTGGGATAGTTCTTTTCATGAGTTCTTAACTGCCGTGATGCATACGCCACTGCTTTCTTATGCTGCATCAGCACACATCCGAGTCCTTGATGAGAAGCATCACAAAAAACTTCATAAGGTTCCTCTGGTTGCGGTAAAACTAACACCGGTGAAGTCGTCAATCGCTCTTTCAGCAATTTGAAACTGGTTTCACACTTCTCGGTCCAAGCAAAAGGTTGATCCTTCCTTGTAAGTTGCGTCATTGGTGCCGCAATCCTTGCAAATCCTTCAATAAATCTGCGGTAATAACCAGCTAAACCGATAAAACTTCGTATGTCTGTAACCGTCTTCGGCTGATCCCATGCCAGTACCGTCTCAATTTTCCTAGGATCCACTGCTATCCCTTCTCTTGATATGACATGACCTAGAAAATTCACTTTGTCTAGCCAAAACTCACACTTAGAGGGATTAGCATACAACTTCTTATCACGCAAAACTTGTAAGACCAAACGAAGATGCTCTTCATGTTCCTCTTCATTTTTTGAATAAATAAGTATATCATCAATGAAAACTACCACAAATTGGTCTAAGAACGGATGGAAAATCCTATTCATGTAGTCCATAAAAATGGCGGGTGCATTCGTCACTCCAAATGGCATCACAAGGTATTCATAATGCCCATAACGCGTACGAAATGCCGTCTTTGAAATATCTTCCTCCCTTACTCTGATCTGGTGGTAGCCTGACTTCAAGTCGATCTTTGAGAAAACGGAAGCTCCATTCAATTGATCCATCAGATCATCAATTCGTGGCAAGGGGTACCGGTTCTTAATAGTGACCTTATTGAGTTTTCGATAATCCACACATAAGCGTGAACGCCCATCTTTCTTCTTTACCAAAAGAACTGGCGCTCCCCAAGGGGATACACTTGGCCTGATGAATCCTTTCGCGAGTAGATCCTCAACCTGACTCTTTAGCTCAGTTAATTCTATCGGCGCCATCCGATAAGGAGGATCTGAAACCGGTCCTGTTCAAGGATGTAAATCTATAAAGAACTCTACTTCGCGTACCGGAGGAAATCCTGGAATCTCCAATGGAAACACATCTTGGAATTGTTGAACCACACGTATGTTTTCAATTTGAATGTCTGAGGTTACTTCCACACTATGTAGTGACAAAAACTCTAGAGCGCCATCCCTCCAGGTCACTCTAAGTTGGTTTGCTGACAAGTATTTAACAACTCCGGGTTCAGGGAAAAATACCATCTTGCGAGCACAGTCCAAGATGACATAGTGATAGGATAACCAGTCCATCCCGAGTATGATCTCGAGTGACGGTAGGGGTAAACAAATTAGATTGACCAAAAACTCTCTATTCTGGATAACTACTAAACAATGTAAGCATGCCGAGCTCACAACTAAATTCTTGGCAGGTGTAGAGACTTGTAACTCAAAAAGCAGTGGAGATATCTTTATGTTCAAACGATTTGCACAATCTAAGGAAATGAATGAATGGGTTGCACCAGTATCAATCAATGCAGTTAAAGAGTTACCTGCAACTTGACAATTCTCATGTATTGCATTGCTGGCTTGGGCACTCTCCTCAGCACCCATAGTGTAGACACGTCCCTTTGCAGTAGGTCGGGCTCCCTGTGTCGCATTCAATTTTGACTCCACCTTTGGAACCTTGCAATCTCGGGATAGATGACCTGGTTTCTTACAATTGTAGCAAGTAAGTGTATTTGTTTTGCAATCCTTCGCAAAATGTCCTTCCCGTCCACAGTTGTAACACACCAGTTTCCCCCTCATCTAATTCCCTTGAGTGACATTTGCAGAACGAGCTGGTCCACGATAATTCTGGGGTGGTTGATAAGGCTTCGTTCCCTGTCTACCACGATTAGGATTATTTGGACGACTTGGTCCCCCAGCAGTATAGTTTCCTCCACGGTTTACCCTCTTATTTTTCATATCCTCGATCTCTTGACATTTCTCAACCAGTGTTTGAAATTGTCTGATACCCAGAGGTATCACTGCAACCTGCATCTCATATCTCAACCCTTCTTGGAATCGACGACACATGTAAGCTTCATCGACACCATCTCTGAAGAAACGGAAAAACCTTGATAGGGATTCAAACTTGGTCGCATAAGCCTCAATGGTCATACCTCCTTGGTGTAGTTTCAGGAATTCCTCACCGTACCTTTCCCTAGCTGTCTCTGGAAAGTACTTGGCCAGAAATTTATGTTTAAAGGTTTCCCAGTTTATCGCCTCGTGTGCACCTTCCATAATCAGCCTAGTGTTCTTCCACCAGTACTCAGCATCTCCTAGTAGTTGATAGGTAGCCAGAGTCACTCTTTCTATCTCAGGGCAATGGATTGCTCCGAATATCTTCTCCAATTCCTGAAGCCATAAGTCAGCCGCATCAGGACCTCCTTCCCCACGGAACTGAGGTGGGTCTTGGCGACGGAATTGAGTGAGAGTATGAGTCCCAGCAGCATGAATCTCTCGATCTCTCTTCTCTGCATCTCTTTGTATCTTAGCATTGGTTTGCGCAGTCACAGCAGCTGCCATAGCATTCATTGCATGAGCCATTTGACCAATGGTGCGATCATTTGTCTCAGGGGGTGGAGGTACACGTCGGGGAGGCATTTTCTTCCTGCAAAACCCAACATTTAGATTAGAACCTTCTCCTGAGCTTTCCAACGCTACCACATGTCAACAACTTACTAACGTAACTTAATTACTCAAGCTCTAGAACTAACGGGACAACTAACCAAAAGACTCTTGACGGATGACTTCCTAAAACACTTTCCCTTTGAAGATCTAAAGCCGTGCTATGATACCAAAAATGTAACACCCCGTTTTTTTTTAAAACATCAGAGTCAATTGTTTAACGAATTCCAAAACAACGGAGTATGTTACTTTCAAATGCACAGCCGGCTCTACATATCCGAAGAAACTACAACGCATATTTTTCAAAATGGAAACAACTGTTTTGTAACTGAAGTAATAATATATGCACAATAGTAACTCCTCGAAGGAGCAAAGGGTAAGTACCTGTACAATACAATAACCCAAAATACAACACCTAGTTCATGACCTATAAACATAAGGGTGTCATGAACGTAAGGCATACTGTAGCCAAAATATAACAACAAATGCTCCTAAAAGTATCATAGTATACGGTACAGTCATCCCAAAAAGATATCCTAAACTAAATTATCTACCTGTAGTAGTAAGCCGTACTTGAAGCCGGGTCAATCCTCCAAGCACTGGGCCGATCCTGGTCAATGAAATCCCAGGTGGTCACAGTCCCCAACACGATCGGCGGAACCTGTGGCTCTCCCATAGTCTGGGTGGTCGTTAACCACATCATAATAATAGTAGAGGGTCACTTTTCCAAAAATAGCATATAGAAAAGAATACACATATACAGGTATCACCTGATATAATTGAAAACACCATTTAACACCACAAAGTAAATGCACATAGATCCTAAATGCAGACTCTATATGGATTGGTGGTCCCAATTCGTCGGGTACCCTCACCATGCATGAATCCCGGAATTTTACCTCTCCGCAGAGAGTCGTGATACCCCCCTTGGGTCCTCACTAACCGTGCTGCCTTGCAGACACAAAAAGTGTTGCCCTTGCAGACACCCGGTGTTGCCTCCTCGCAGACACCTGACTCAATTTGATCTCAAAGGATCGATGATGGCTCAGTCACATCACCTGGTGCAGTAGAATCCCTTCGAGATTAGGTGACGGCTCAGTCACATCACCCTGGCCCATTCGGCACCAACTACCTACACGCAACTATGGTATGCATGACACACAAGTGCAAATGCAACAATTTATAATCTCGTCTCAGGTAATCATAACCACATGCCAATTCATATATTTCACACAAATCATATGAAAGCATTTCACACGTTTATCATTAACAAACTCAATCAGCACATCATTTTCACAAGGACCCCAAGTGGGCACACAAATCAATCATACAAATACATACGCATTCAGCATTATATAATATCGTTAGAAGGTGCCCTTACCTTCGCACGCTTCCTGATAATTTCCTTCTTCCCACGTACCGGTACTATCACGTCCTAAACCACGTAATATTTACCGTTAAAAAGGTATTTCATTCCCTCTCAGTTCTAACTCATAAATATAACCATTCCCGATAACTACTAATCTAATCGCTTTATAAACAAAATAAATCTTTTCACATAGAAAATAGTTTTCCCCGTAAAAGAATAATTAAATTTCCGTTCAAAGAAATTTCTAACACACTAATTAAAATTCAATTAATATTTTGAACAAACAATTTTGTCAAAAATACGTTTCTCACACTAGGAATAAAATTAGTGAAAACCAATATAGATAACTAAGTAATATACCAAAATAAGTAATATTCTAAATTATAATTTAGAATAAAATAATATTTTCTATTCAAAATAAATTATTTTGATTTAAAAATATTTCGACATCAAAACTTGTTAACAGTTTTTCAACGGTACCAAAAATCGGCACAGATCGTACTTTAACATACTATTCCGAACGTATCCGGAAAATTCCGCAAAATAAAATAATTATCTAAAAATATTTATATAAAGATAAATAAATATTCTTTCAGTTAAAAAAACCGGAATAAAAAAATATCAAACGGAATGACATTTACGAGATCGGAAGTACAAACAACGGGACGCCCACCACAGAAAATGGGCATGACGCCCGTAACAAGTAATGTGACCTCCGTCACACAAAAATAAAACCAAGGGGTGGGTCCCACCACCCACTTTCTCTTCATTTCCTTATTATATTTTTTTCTTACAAAAATCCAATAGTTAAATAAATGAATAGTAAACATAATAATAATCCAAATAATATACCACAGATAAATTAAATCGGTACCAATATTTTTTCTCTAAAACATAATCCGATAATCGGATAGAAAATATTTTTGTTACCGACCAATACAAATTTTAAATTTTAATTTTTTTACACAAAACTGTAAACAGGGGGTATTCTATCGGTGCATCATTCACCCAATCTAATCACATAATTTAATACTAATTTAAAATAAACCATTAAAACTAAAAATTAAATAAATTACTAAACATAAAACTCACCTTAGAAATTTATGCGTGAGTTGAGAAAGATCAAAAAAGAAAAAGAGTGAAACATGTTCCTCTCATATATAGTTTTCTTCCGATTCATCATCACCCTCCATTTCCAAAGGCCACGATTCACTCTCTCACTCTCACCCACATGCTTCATTCTTTTTTTTTTTTTTTTTTTTTTGACAATAAAAAACTTAACACATTTCATTCAATATATAATGTTCAATACAACGAGGAACCAAATCGATAACATTACGCCTAGCCCAAGAATCGGCCGCCTTCGCTAAGGAGTGGGCAACCATATTCGCTTGACGCTTAACAAACTTAACCTCAAAGTTAGGATAATTTTGTAACAAATTTTGGATAGAACGAATAATTAAACAAAACTCAGAAATACCACTATTATTAGAAAAAATAGCTTGGATTACGCTTTGGGAATCACTTTCGAAGATAACATCAACCAAATGCATATCAATAGCTCCTTGAATTGCCTCCTTTAGCGCCAGGGCTTCCGCTTCTAAAACCGCCTCTCTTCCACCGCCCCACTATTCAATAAAACCCGTTAATTCGTTCGGTCTCCTCGTTCGCTCACAGACGAGTCGTAAAACACCCCCGAATCACTTTTTCGAAAATAGAAAAATTCTACTGTCATCTTTAAAATAAAACACAACATTATTTTCGACTAAATTTCTGTTCCGGATAAATAAATTTTCTACGCCGCTTGGAAAAATAAAATGGGATTAAATTTTCATTTCCGGCGATAAATAAACTCCTATTTAAAATTTTCGACAACACTCGGAGTCCCTGAAAATTAAAACGACGGCTATATTTTCTCGTTTTCACAAAACATCAACAGAATCACATTTTCAGAATTTCCGATACCATAAAAATATCTGAAATCAATTATAATCCTCGCCAATTTAAAAGTCTGATCGATTTCTCAAAAGAAAACATATGGGTCAAACTGATCCATCACCGGAACCCCTAAAAATATCGAGTATAAATAATTTGCTACCCCAAAGTTTCGTAGAAACACCGATGAATAAATAAAACATCACAAAATAGCACAGACTAAAATATACGGGTCTTACAGGGATAGTATTCTATGGATTTTACAGTAGGCTTACCCCGTACACAAGGTGGTTATGATTCTATTTGGGTGATTGTGGATCGACTAACGAAATCTGCGTATTTCTTAGCCGTGAAGACTACTCACAAGGCGAGTCATCTTGCAAGGTTGTTTATTGCTGAAATTGTGAGATTGCATGGTGTTCCCTCTAGCATTGTGTCCGATAGAGATCCAAAGTTTACTTCAAGGTTTTGGAAGGTTTTTCAACAAGCTATGGGTACGAGGTTGCGTTTGAGCACGTCGAATCATCCTCAGACGAACGGTCAGACTGAGCGAACAATACAAACGATGGAGGACATGTTGAGAGCTTGTGTGCTAGAAAGTAGAGGAAATTGGAAGGAACTTTTACCATTGATTAAGTTTTCGTATAACAATAGTTACCATGCGAGCATCGGTATGGCTCCTTACGAAGCATTGTATGGGAGAAAATGTAGAACACCTTTGTGATGGGCAGAAGTTGGTGAAGATAGAATTTTGGGACCCGAAATTATTCAAGAAACTACGGAAAAGATTCGAATGATCCGTGAGAAAATTAAACAAGCACAAGATCGTCAAAAAAGTTACGCGGATAACCGTAGAAGACCTTTAGAGTTTGAGGAAGGTGACCATGTATTTTTGAAAGTTACTCCGAGATTAAGATTGAAAGGACCATTTAAGTCACGCAAGTTAAGTCCGAGATACGTGGGACCGTATCAGATTTTAGAAAGAATTGGTGAAGTAGCTTACATATTTTCCTTACCGCCTTCTCTGTCAGAGATGCACGATGTTTTTCATGTATCTCAGCTTCGGAAGTTTATTCCTGACCCTCTTCAGCCAGTCTTACCGGAATCAGTGGAAATAGAAACAGACTTGACTTTTGAACCTCTACCGAGTCGTATCACAGGAAGAGAAACAAAAATATTAAGGAACAAAGACATTCCTCTTGTGAAGGTGCAATGGGATGTGACGCATCCGGGTGATGCTACTTGGGAACTAGAATCGGAGATGCGAGAAGTTTATCCTCATCTTTTCAGGTAATTATTTTAAATTCGAGGGCAAATTTCTATTTAAAGGGGGGGGGGGGAGGATGTAATACCCCGTAAATTATTTCCGCTGGAGATAATATTATTTTGAGCAACTGGGTTCCAGTTTACTCTGAGAATGTACGGGATAAAATAATTAGAGTAAACTGACGAACTCAGAACTGATCAGATTAATATTATTTAACTCTGAGGTTTTATTAATTGGTGCATTTTAGATAATTCGGACAATTAGTGGTATTACAAATTAATGAGTTTCTCTATATCTTTTCCTTTTCCCTCATTTGGCCAAAGTAGTAACATTGGAGAGAGAAATTGAGAGAAGGAAGAAGAAAGGAAAGGAAAAGGGAGAAAAGGAGAGAAGAGGAAATCCAAGAGTTCAAGAGCAAGAATCATCATCCATTCTTCATTAATTCATCTCAGCTTCTTCACCCTCATCTTCTAATCCAGGTGGGTTCTAGATAGAAACCTTATTGTAGAATTTCTTGAGGGTTTTAGAATTAGGTTAGGTTTTGAGGAAAATGAGTTTTTTTTCAAAATCAAAGAATCTAATGGTTGGATTGTGTTATAAATCGTGTGGTATGATCAATATATGTATATAATCACCCATTGATAGTTGTTATGATGTTTGGTGTTGATTGGAATGAGTTTGAAATGAAATGGGTTTTGAAAATGTTAGAGTTTTTGTGAGAAATCATGTTTTATGAAGTTTGTAGAATAACCCATGATAGAATCATGATCACACACCCCTATTGGTAGATTGGGTATGGTTTTAGGGGTGAAATTGTGGTTGGAAGGCTGCTGTGAAAAGGAATTTTTTTTCTGCATAACGCAGAGCACGCTTAGCGCGGTATTTCCTGCTTAGCGCGGTCTGGAGAATTTTCACCTCCATCAGGCCGAGAGCAACGCGCTTAGCGCGGGGTGGGGCCCGCTTAGCGCGACCTGGAACAAAAGAAAAACTATTTTCTTTTCTAAAATTCATAACTTTTGACTCGTTTATCCGTTTTAAAAGTTCTTGGTACCGATAGAAAGCTGTGGAAATAATCTATAAGATGAAAGTGAAAATTATCGACTTAATAGCCCGATTAAATAATCGGAGGGAACCCAAAAGTGGTATAGCTTATGTTTGAATTATTACATGTATTTCTAATGTGAAATTTTGATATGTTTTGCCTAATATTGATGTTGAACATGATTGAGAGTAATGCATGTTAAAATATGAAATAGGTAAAGTGAGGAATATTACCATAAACTGTGTTGGAACCCAGTAACGGCTAGGAAAGTGGTGAATAACATAATGACGACGCTCGTGCATGAGAAGCCGAGGTGTGCGTCTATTACCGAATGGTATGGAAATAATTACACTAGTATGGATCATGTTTTCTTGTGGTTATTTTGAGAAAAGACAAAATAGGTCTTAAGGCGAATGTGGCCTTGTGATTGTCGAATACAATCATGTTGGGTATATGATCACGTAATCGTAACCATTTATCTTGAGGTGTAGTTTCATGAGACTCGAGCTCCTCATCTGAAACGTATGCACAATTACTTGGCAGGTTTGATTCCCGCGTGTAGTACGAATGGAGCCTATATGGTAAAGAGACTTGTGATGGTTAACAGGTCATGAGAAGTGACGGTTCACGGTTAACAGGCCGATGATCCCGAATCCATTTCGTATGCCAAGTAACTACAAGGATCCATGACTCGGGTCGACTTCTAGACGTAGAAGCGGACGGGAAAGGGGGTGGCTTGGTAAGGTTATCGATTAGCGAGATTCTTGAGTTAACAGGCTCAGGACTTATCCCATTGTGATATAGTGTGAGTTAACAGACTCACGAATTTGGATCTATATAGTGTGTGTGTGTGTGTGAGTACTCAAAGTCACTTCCCTTCCCCTTTTGACTTGAGTTAGGTGTGATAGAACCTTGTAAAGCCGAGAGGACCTATAAGATAGGGAACTCACTGAGATTTGATGTATCTCACCCCAAGTTGTTGATTATTTTACAAGTACTACAGGTTCGGCGAAGGGTAAGGATAAAGTTGTTTGACCTTCCTTACTATCTTAGCCTTTTGGGATGGCAAAACTTCTGTTTTGAAGATTATTTTGAGATCATTATTTGATCTAGTTCTTAGTGTTGGAACATCTTGTAAATATGATGCCATAGTTTTTTTGTATTAGATATTTTGGGCACGTATATGTATAATGTTTTAACTAGGGACTTATGGTATTTCAGTACCACAACGTGAATTCATGTATGATATGGATGCTTTGATGTATTATATTATATATGGGTGTTACACAGTGCCCGCGGGCTTACCATGTCTCACCCTCACTTTTTGTGGGACGAGCCTATATTTTAGGCCGCATCCTCAATTATGCCAGCTCGTCCTATTTTTTGTGGACTTTTGCGGCGCAGACATGCTAAAAAATAGTAAAAATAAGTTATCTAATTTTTTAAAAAGACAAAAATATTAGAGTAAACTTTATGGAAAAAAAATATGATGACTCATCATTTAGTCTTTTAATATTAATAAAACAGAAAATTTATTTGGGCAACCCATTATCCAACCCAAAAATTAGTGGGTTTGTCCAAATCGGCTCACTGGTGTAATGGGTGGTTATTTTACATCACATAAACCGGAGTGTCCTATATGGATTGAGTATTGAATTTGGCCAAACCAAACCCAAATCAGCCCACGTACATCTATATTGATGAAGATGAATTTGAGACACAGATGATTAATGGAAGGAGAAGTTGAAAGGGGAAAATGAAAAGAAATGAGGTAACAAAAAGGAAATTTCAGAAGAAAAAAAAAAGAGATAATTTTTTTAATTTGATAACGTGTGAAGAATAAGGGTGGAAAAATGGGTCTAGGTCGTTGGGCATGTTCGTTTTACCCGCACTTTGGTACGACGCGAGTCAAGGATTTAAACCCTCACACTTTAATGTGCTCGTCCCTCCCCGTCCAATTTTCTTCATAGACGTGGACAATTACATTAATTTTTACGTTTTTAAACTTAAGAGATGTAATGTCCACATGTTTTCTCCGCCTCACCCTCACTTTTTTGTGGGACAGACTTAGGTTTTAGGCCTGTATTCTTAATTATGTTTGTCCACCCTATGTTTTTTGTTGTTGCGGAATTCTGCGGCACAGACATGCTCGTTTGTCACTCATGATTAAAAGGAAGAATAAGGATAAGTGTAGTCAAACCATGATATTTAAATTAAAAAATATTTGATAAAGGAGATGCTATAAGATTTGATTTTGTTGGAATGAAAAATATTTGAAAATTCTATACGTCAATATAATATTAAATAATTATAAATTAGAAGAAAAAATAACAATACGAAAGCATCAAAGATAATTTAAGAATTTTATTTTCCTTTAACTTATATATATATATATATATATATATATATATATATATATAGGAAACGTATCATATGAGAATGTCATTTTTATGTGAGAACATGATAATGAATATGAACCATTAGACTTTAAAATAAACTAGTAACTAACCCGTGCGTTCGCACGGGCCTGTCTGTTCGAGGATTTTATGTTATGGACGCGTAATTGTTAATCAAATTGAAAAGAAAATTGGTAAAATTATAAAAATAGATATGATTGAAATTAAAAATTTGTATGGGTAAGTATAAGAAAATGTTGTGGCCGTTTATAACATGTAATATTTTTTCGTATATAAATTTGAATCAAAATTAAAGTTGTGCCCGTTTGTAACAATAATAATTTTTTCGTATATAAAAATATTTGAATCAAAATTAAAGTTTTCCCCGTTTATAACAGTAGTATTTTTTGTTATATAAAAAAATTTGAATCAAAATTAAAGTTGTGCCCATTTATAACAATAGTATTTTTTTCGTATATAAAAAAATTTGAATAAAAATTAAAGTTGTTTCCATTTATAACAATAATATTTTTTTCGTATATAAAAATATTTAAATCAAAATTATAGTTGTCCCCGTTTTATAACAATAGTATTTTATCTTATATAAAAAAATTTGAACCAAAATTAAAGTTGTGCCCGTTTAAAACAACAATATTTTTTTCGTATATAAATTTTTTTTAATCAAAATTCAAGTTGTCCCCGTTTATAACAATAGTATTTTTTCGTATATAAATATATTTGAAACAAAATTATAGTTGTCCTTATTTATAACAGTAGTATTTTATCTTATCTAAAAAAATTTGAATCAAAATTAAAGTTGTGCCTGTTTAAAACAGTTGTATTTGTTTCGTATATAAAAAAAATTTAATCAAAATTCAAGTTGTCCCCATTTATAACAATAATATTTTTTTCGTATATAAAAATATTTGAATCAAAATTATAGTTGTCCCCGTTTATAACAGTAGTATTTTATTTTATCTTATATGACAAATTTTGAATCAAAATTAAAGTTGTGCCCGTTTAAATTAATAGTATTTTTTTCGTATATAAAAAAATTTGTATCAAAATTAAAGTTGTGTCCGTTTATAACAATAATATTTTTTGCGTATATAAAAGTATTTGAATAAATTTATAGTTGTCCTTTTTTATAACAGTAGTATTTTATCTTATATAAAAAAAATTGAATCAAAATTAAATTTGTACCCGTTTAAAATAATAGTATTTTTTTCGTATATAATAAAATTTGAATTAACAATATTTTTTTTCATATTTAAATATTATTATTTTTTTGACATTAGGCATTAAAATTTTCTGAATCAATAGTATAGTTGTTCCTGTTATCATTAAATAATTTGATCAACATTTTGATTTTCTTCGTTTCATATAATTTCAATATTAGGAAAAAATAAAATTTATTATATTTTTAATTTTTTTTTGTAAAAGCAATTGATATATAAAGGAATACAAGGGGTATTCAAGCCCTTACAAAAGGAAAAATATTCTCTACCTAATCTAATCTAAAAGACTAAAAGGATCCATACAAAAATCCCAAAAAATTAGAGTTGGCATAGAGAATATTTTTTAACACATCATCTAAAAATAAATATTATTTTCCTAATTATCTATACAAATAATTTAAAAATATCTATATACACTACACAAATTTTCTCTTAATTATTTTAATAACCATAAAAATTCAATTTAATGTTTCAGTTGTTTCGTATTCTAATAGTGAGATTTGATTGAATGAGATACAATAGATTTCATTATATTTCATTCCACTAATTCCATTATTTACAAATTCAATTAGTGATGTTATTATTTCATTTGATTTTTGTCCATTAGATTCAAATATATTTTAAATTAATTTAGTAGAAACATATATTTTTCTCGTATAAGTATACTGAAATTAATTTTTCAAATTAACTACTATTTTAGTAGTAAATTAACAATCATTTAAAATGATCATATTAAAGGTTTTATTTTTATTAAAAATAAATTATAATAATGATCATAAATAAACGATTTAATTTATTTAAAAATCTACAAATGATATGATAACTTAAAACAATACAAAATAATTTATTTAATTTTTCATAAATTTAAATTTTAATATCATTAATTATGTTTTAATATGTTTTAGTATTTATAATTATAAGTAATCTCTTTTAATTTTAAAATTAAAAAATGAAATATATCTATATATGAAAAACTTATAATTTTTCTGTAGTTAATAAACAATAAGTAATTAAAAATAATGACGTTGACCTCTCAAATGATATGTTTTGTGAACCAAAATTCAATGTTATTATTGTTATATTTTTTTATAATAATTAATACATGAATAAGAAATTAATAATAATAACTAAATGATTATCATAAATACTAATGAATGCAATTTTATTATTTTATATTCCTTCTATAGTCATTTTAATAAAATTTTGTTTAGTGTTTCATTCCAATTCCAAAATCTATAAATCTATAAATCTAATAATATACAATTTGTTTTTATATTCTTTATTATGCTCATTAATCATTTCTTGTAAATTCTATAAATCTATAAATAAGATAATAAATAGATATTTTATTTTTTATTAACTTTTTTTTATCTATATAATTAAATATTTCATATTTTTAAGGTGTCTATTAATTTTTATTTGTTAATTTAGAATCAATCTAAAGTCATCAACATTTTTTAAATTATTCGTATTTTTTATTTTTTTTCGTTAGCATGTTTTTTATACTAAAGACTATTTTAATTTATCAATTATTTTTTTTGAAAATATTATAAAATGGTTATTTTTATTTTCAAATTATATAGTTAATTTGATTTTTGTTTTTTTTTGTTTTTAGTATCTTTATGAGTTGAAAAAACATCCTTCAAACTTTAATCACTCATTCACTATTCATTTAATACCATAACTCCAATAAATAGCATTACATATATACTACATGATTAGCAATTAAGAAGAACTTCATTTCAAATAATCCGAAAAACTTATATTTTAAGAAGAAAATAAATAAATAAATTACATTAAATGTTAAATACTACATTAATGCAATTTTATTATTTTTAGTATATAATAGCAATGTTAAGTCGTTTTATAATGTCGTTTTATAATTCATTTTTAGTAAAGTCGTTTTATAAGTTTGTTGCCAATTAACGACATTCATTATATACACAGTAATCACGTCTATTAACGACATTAATTTTTTTTCTTCAATTCAAACTTTAAAATTGAAGAAAAACTTATTTGAATATTTAATATTGTATCGGAACACTCATTGAGTTTTTTCAATTTAATTTAATTTTTATTGTTTATTAATTTTAGAGTTGAATGCAATAATAATAATTATTTTATAAATAACATTCATAATTATTTGTTAAAGATAGATAAATGAATATACTTCTTTAACAATAATTTGTTTACAATTTTTATAATTTTATATACCTTTGTTTGATGCTAAATTATAAATTTATATATGAATATTTATTAAGAATTTATAATAAAATAGAAAACTTAAGTTTAAGGAAAAGAGTAAGGGCCCGTTTGTTTTGCTTTTTTTTTTAAATGATTTTTATAGTGTAACATAATTTTGTAGAAAAAAATTTTACAAAGAAATTTTTCATAAAAGGTTCAAATGAAAATTTGGTTTGAATAGTTATTCTTAAAATGTTATTTTATGTATTTCATCATTTTATCGAAACTTTTTTTTGGATATCAAAATTTCAAAAAATCACTTAATTTTGAAGCTATTTCAAATAGCTTTTCATGAAAATCATTTTTAAAATACAACTTTTTGAAAAAAAATGTGATTTTGACTATGTTTTGGTCTTTAATAATGTATATTAATGTTATAGAATGTCAAAATTAGTCTTTTAATTTATAAAAAACAAATTTAGAAAAACTTTTAATGTTTTGAAAAACATTTTTGTAGAATCCATTTTCAAAAATACAACGAAAAAATCCATTATTTTAAAGTGGAAACAAACTGGCCCTAAATATCATTTATTATAATTTTAAGTAGTAATAAATAAAATACTAAATTGATATAAAATCATCAATAATTTTTAAGATATATTACAAAAAAGTTGATTGCATCCTTAGGTCAGGTCTGTCATAATTAATAGTTTAAATTATGAGTCTCAATGCATTATAGCCTGCATTTTAATCTTTGTAGACTTGTCATAATTATAGGAACCTGCTATAACAGGTCATTTGATTTGTGAAGTATAAAAGTAAAACAATTTTCTATCCATTTCCCACAACCTTTTTAATCCCATACAGTTGTTCCTCTACATCGTGCCAGCTATACTGTCCCGTGCGCGTCAGTCTATTCAGAAAAAGTAGGCGTCAGTATGTCACATTCCATCACCCATGCAGTTGTTCCTCAGTACTGTGCTAGTTATACCCTATTAATTTTTTTTGAAACTACCAAGGAAATAATTTTTTAGATCAGCACAAGCAGTGCAAACAAACAGTACAATATAACTGCATAATAGATGCAGAATCACAAAAATTGCAGTCAAATGAATGAAGTTTTATCACGTGAAACAGCCAAGGAAATAAATTCAATGTAATGTAGGGACATGAGCATAGTTATCGGTTTCATTTCGTTCCAGAACAATTATTTTGAAAACTAATCGAGGGACTTCATGATATATATATATATATATATATATATATATATATATATATATATATATATATATCATGATAAACTTCTTCCAAAAAAGCCATACTGTCATGAAAAAATGCTGAAAAAATTCAACAATGATGTCTTTTGATGTACCTTATATTAACTTTCAAGAAATTGCGTAAGTAGCTTTGATAACTTTGCACCTTTGTACTTGATGCATTGTTCCACAAATAACTTTGATAACTATGCACATCCTAAAAGAAGAAAAGTAGTGAAAAGATATAATGAATATTTTTCATCTTTTATTTGTCTTCATAGAACACTTGTTCATCACTTCATAAAAGAAAATAGTCTAAATACCTCATTTAGAGATTCAACTTCATTCTTTCAAAAGATGAGGTTGAGTACCCTCTACTCATGTCAGTATTTTGATCTATAGAAACATAGACCTTGCTCACAGCATCAAAAGATTGGAAAAGCTCAAGCAAATCAGTCTACCTTGTGTCCTTTGAAGTGTATAACTAAAAGATCAAACAAATTAGTATACAATTAGAAATAATCCTACATAAATATATTATATACCACCTCTACAACATACTCAAATATTTTATCACTTTGATTCAGGACTTATAAATTGACCGTATGAACATTTAACAACACACAATAACAGCGAGTATTCTTAGTCTTGTTAGAACTTAGACTTCAAGACATTCTTAATTTTAATCTCTTAGCTATTGCAGAAGTGTAAAGATTTCGGTTAACAAAGCAAAATACCAAAAATTCAGCAACCTCCCTTGCTTGATGATAAAATTTCAACACGATTTTCTGCAGTTGATGCATCCATAGCTTCCAGTCGTTCATAAACTCGTTCAAGTGTTTCGCCATCGCTATCATCGTAAAAGAGAAATTAATCAAGCGTGGAGTCGTCTATAAAAGTAAAACATTTGTAAGCAAATCCAACATTATACTTTGTAAAATAAGTTGGCAAGAAAAGACACATCATCCAATCCATATGCTAAGAACTATAGTTACTTGAAAAATGGAATTGCAACCCTATGGCCAGTGATATTCCAGCAGACAAGAACAAATCAATACAAATTCAAGTCCATATTAAAACCTAAAAACACTAACTAAATATTACATTTGTTTATTTCTCTCTATTTTATACCTTTACATCGAAGTTAATTAAAAGAAACATCATTGAATAAAATCTGGTAACAAACATTTGGTAACAAACATAAAAAACCCTCAAATTAAGTGCACACTTAGATGGTCAGTTAACTAACATTTGCGCTTTCTAAAGTGAGGAGAATTTAAAACCTATAGCAGCGCTTTCTGAAAGCGCATTCTAAGGTTAACCTATAAGAGCGCTTTTTTAAAGCGCTTTCTAAGGTAAAACCTATAGCAGCGCTTTTCAAAAAGCGCTTTCTAAGGTGGCTTCTATTTAGGGCATTTAACAGCGCTTTTAAAAAGTGCTTTCTAAAGCCTGTCTTTTACAGCGCTTTTTTTTAGCGAAATTTTTTAAAGACCTATAGCAGCGCTTTGTCCAAAAAGCGCTGTCTTTGGTGCGATGTGAAAAGCCAATTTTGGCGTAGTGGTAGGCATAAGATTGAAAGAAAAATCTTAGCGAGCACACTAATCCAAAACCCAAATCCCGTACCCTCACATATCAATCGAAAAGCATCAGTCCTAACATCCTGCCAATCGCCCGGGCACTATTTTAACAAAATAACCTAAGAGAGACCCACAATCTTTGTAGCATCTGTGAACCAACAATCATCTGTTCAAACTCAGTTTGCAAGCAGGGTTAATTGGAGACATCTATTTCCCTTCCTTCATCGGCTTCAATAGGATAAAAAATGAATCGAGTTGTAGTACCCCAAAGCGATAGTGCTTCGCAACCACGCAAAAATTCGCGCTACAGAAAAATGGCGACTTCACTGGGGACGACGAGATCTTGTTCTCTTCCCATCTCTTAGGTAGAAACCTTAAAAAAGTGCCACAAAAGAGTGGCGCCCACCGTGGGGCTCTTTTCTTTTCTTTCTTTTTTGGGGATTTCACTGGGATAGGACTTTTTTGACTTCACTAGGATCTTAGGTCAAAACCTTTAAAGTTGGGAAGGTACCACAGAATGGCGACTCCGCCGGGGAGCCATTTTTGTCAGGAACATAGGATTCATAGCTCTTTAAAGTGTAGGACTTTAGGACAAATATATATACTGCTTTTCCTAATTCATATCTGTGTTTATTTTTCTGCTAATGGGAATGCGTGTGATGCTGCATGTGGAAAGATTGAGTATACACCTAGGAAAAACCTCTTTTAGTAGTGCGGAAACTATTGGAAATGGTTGTCACGCGATACTACCCTCTTCTGATGGTTCTTCGAAAAACATCACCTAGCACGGTTCCCGGCCCACTGGTGTTTTCTCGACAAGAACTGATGATTTTGAGAGACAGGTACAAAAATCACTAGTATAAACCTTTGGGGTGGGGGTAGAGCCTTGACTTCATGACACCGACTCTTTGACCCCATGTTTTTTCTATGTTTTTGTGTGCTGCATTCATGCATTCATCTAAAAAACATTACATCAAAGAAAAACTTCTCTCCTAGTCTCTCTTTTTCAAATTAAACTAAGACAATGATTGCAAATGTCAGAGAAAAAGATTGCGCTCATGGATTTCGGTAGAAGGAGAACTCATAAGTATACCTTCAGGGTTCCAAAACTAGAAGATTTGAGAGGATTAGCGAGGATGATCACTAACCCTGAAGCTTTCAAAGCCAAGTATGGAGGTCTGCTACCTCTGTTAAGAGTCCATGTAATTGAAGGAATCATGGAGGCACTCATTCAGTTTTATGATCCGGTCTATCACTGTTTCACATTCCCGGATTACCAGCTCGTACCAACGCTGGAGGAGTATTCTTACCTAACCGATCTACACATTACTGATCGAGCTCCATTTTCTGGACTGGAAGAAATTCCAAAGGATCATACCATTGTAAGAGCAATCTATTTGGATGAGTCAGAAATCAAGACTCACGTGACCACCAAGGGTGGGCTCCCAGGTTTTCCAGCCCAGTTCCTGACAAAAAAGACTTTGTACTTTGCCAGTATGGGGAACATGACTGCTTTTGAAAGCATCTTTGTCTTACTCACTTACGGGTTATTTCTGTTTCCCAACATTAATAGCTTCGTCGATATCAACGCCATTAAGGTTTTTCTCATTGGAAACCCTGTGCCAACTTTGCTCGCGGATGCGTATCATTCTGTACACTTAGGAAATTTGTACAGCGGAGGGATGATCACATACTGTGTACCCTTTCTATATAAATGGTTTATCTCCCATTTGCCTAAGTCTGCTGCTTTTTGGGATCATAAGAGTGCCTTGCGTTGGTCGCAGAAAATCATGTCTCTTACCAACTCTGATATAGATTGGTGCAATAGGATTAATGACGGGATCAGGATCATTGACTGTTGTGGAAACTTCCCCAACGTACCCCTCATAGGAACTAAGGGAGGAATCAACTACCATTCAGTATTGGTTCGTCGTCAATTTGGATACCCGATGAGGCATATCCCGCGTAATGCTCATCTGGAGGGTCTTTTCTTCAAAGAAGGAGAAAATGACAGGGCACTAAAGACGGAAATAGTGCACGCTTGGAAACATGTTCATAAGAAAGGACGAGAGTCTCTTGGAAAACCGGACTGTGTCTCGGTGGAGCCTTATCTCCACTGGGTACAAACTAGAGCTCTCAAGCTAAAGATGCCTTATCCTCGTCACAGAGTTCTTCCGCCAAGGGAATCTGTCATGTACTTCATGACTGAAACGGAAAAACTTCAAGTTACTCTCAACAAAGTTCAACAGGAGAGGAGGTCTTGGAAGAACAAGTACCGCACCCTCAATGTAGAGTGTACCAAAATACAGCGACTGCTAAAAGATAAGGATGCTCTGATTGAGATTTTAGAGCAACATGCTATGGATAATCAGGATGACCAAAGGAATTTGCTCGTTCCTTTCACTTGGCAAAGGAATGACAACCCGACAACGGCCCAAGAGCCCCGGTCCAAGAAAAGGAAAGTACCAGAATCAGCACCCGGTTTCTCCCCAGAGAGGACTCGGGACCCCTTAGCTTAGGTTTTTGTTTCCGCACCTTGTAAGCTACTGTATTTCTATTTTTCAATCCTTTGAATTCAATGAAACGGGATTTCCCCACTGTTTAATATTTGCAATCTAATTGTCAAAGTTTATTTTGATTAAACAAAAAAAACAATTAATATAATCATTGCATTCATCATTCTCACGTCACGTATTCTTCTTACCTATGAATCTCACGTTTGTGTCTCGGTTCTAGAGTCAAACTGTCTCATTCGTACAATACTCGGGCCAATCGTCAGAAAAAGATGGATGATCTCGAAGAAAAGAACAGAGAGTTGAGAGAAGAGATCGACGCTCTGAGAGAGGATATGAGAAAGCTTCATAACGACATGCAAGCCATGGCAGAAGCTCAACTACAAAGGACTGTGATCTCGGAGATCACCTCAACGCCCATAGTGGAGAAGTCTGATCCTAGGTACAAAATGCCAAAAGATCGTCCCTGGGGCATGTCACTTAACTATATCCCGGAAGGATATGTTCCGCCGATCAATGAGGATCAGGGAACTACAGCAGGAACCGCTGGGCCTGAAGGTTACAAACTTCGGGAAAGCGAAGATGCCAGGGGCGTGACAGCAACTCCTGAAGGTTACAAACTTCGGGAGGCACCGAGAGTCTCGGCCATAATGACTATACCACCGCCCGTGGTACACACTGTCCCAGAAGGACAGATTCCACAGATACCTTCTGGTGGAAACGACAACATGTTCGAAAGAATGAATGAGTTCCAGGAACAGTTCCTAGGAATGCAGAAAGAACTGCAGGCCTTTCGCGGTCAGGATTTATTTGGAAAGGACGCCGCAGACCTCTGTTTGGTCCCTAATGTGAAAGTCCCGCACAAATTCCAGGTGCCCGACTTTGAAAAGTACAAGGGTAACTCTTGCCCTCAGAGTCACTTGGTGATGTACGCTCGGCGAATGTCAGCTCAGACAGAGAATCAGGATTTACTGATTCACTACTTTCAGGATAGTTTAACCGGTGCCACCCTAAAATGGTACATGGGTTTAAACCGTGCTACGATTAGCACTTTCAGAGATCTTGGCACTGCCTTCGTCCAACAATATAAATACAATCTGGACATGGCACCCGACAGAAATCAACTCAGATCAATGTCACAAAAGGACAAGGAAACCTTTAAGGAATACGCTCAGAGATGGCGTGAAATTGCCGCTCAAATTTGTCCACCTCTTGAGGAAAAAGAGATGACAAAGATCTTCTTAAAGACCTTAAGCTCATTTTATTATGACGGAATGGTTGCCAGTGCGCCCAGTGACTTCACCGAGATGGTCGGTATGGGAGTTCGTCTTGAGGAAGCCGTCCGAGAAGGACGTCTAATCAAAGACACTGGATCATCAAGTAGTACAAAGCGATACGGTAGTGCTCTCCCTAAGAAAAAAGAGCAAGATATTGGGAATATCTCTCTTGAAAAGCAAAGGCGACGTTATCATCCAGTAGCGGTTGTGACTCCTGCTATCAATCCTGCACCTATTTCTACATATCAACCTCAGGTTGCGCAGAGCCAACCTAATCAGCAAAGGACTCAACAGCCTCTTCAGTAGTCTCGTCCTCCATACAATAACAACCGTACAATGTGGCCACCAAGATTTGATCCTATACTCGTATCGTACACAGAACTATTTCCATTACTGTTAGCCAAGGGGCATGTCCAGACTAAGTCCCCTCTTACAGTACCGGAAAATCTGCCTTTTCGGTTTAAGGTGGATCAGACTTGCCCTTACCATCAAGGAGGACCAGGGCATAACATAGAGAACTGTCTCAATTTCAAATCCGACGTACAAAAGCTTGTTAGGAGCGGGGTCTTATCTTTCAAGGATACAAATCCCAATGTTCTCACAAACCCGCTGCCTCAACACGAGAAAGCTACAGTCAATTTGATAGAGGGAGAGACTAACAACGTCTATAAAATTCATGATGTACTCTTGTTAAGGACCAATCTGGTCAAGATGCATTGCAGACAGGGTGGATATGGCCATGTGCCACCTCATAACTATCACCAGTGTGATATCTGCTCTAAAAGCAATCGAGGATGTTCTGTGGTGCAGTCAGCTCTACAGGAACAGATGGATCTCGGATGGATCCAAGAGCACCGAGTTCGTGGAGTTAACATGGTTTACACGAATTCTAACATCATTCAGAACCACGACATTCATGCAATGAATGTCAACTTGGTGGCGATGCACTCCAGGCAAAGCCAGTATCATAATCTGCCGTGGCACGATTACAGTTCCTGTCTGACTTGCTCGGTAAACAAACAGGGATGCTCTTTTGTACAAGAGGTCCTCCAGCGTCAGATGGATCTTGGATGGATCCTGGACTACCATGATAGGAATCTCTATCAGATCAACATGATTCAAATCTTCGATATTCGCTTGATGAATACCAGCCTGGTGGAGTTACATGCTAAACAGGTCCGGCTTAGGTTCCTGGTATCACATGATTATCAGAGCTGTAGGGCGGGTTGTGAAAACGATCAAGGATGTGCCCTTGTCCAAGAAACCCTTCAGCACTTGTTGAACCACTGGTGGCTTCCAATCTATATGGATGAAGACACCTAGCAAATTAGTATTACCAACGGGAACCCTACTCGGCATCAAAGTCGGGACGTTCGATCTGTGGAAACTAACCTAGTGAGGTTACATTATATTCAAAGCGGGCGTGGCCAGGTGCCACCATACAACCATGAACGTTGTAGAGTCTGTTCAGAAAGTAACCAAGGATGTTACCTTGTGCGAGCAGCTCTTCAGGGTCAGGTGGATCGTAGAGAGATTCGCCCATATCCGGGTTCCGGACCAATCAACTGGGCGCCGGACTACCTCGCTGATCAAATTGAGGATGTTGTCGTAATCTCTGATCATCAGAGGGCTAGGGATATTTGTACCATCATCCATCTACTTGACAAATCGAGAGTTCCCAACCAGGAACGGATCGAAATTGCTTACGATGGTCAAAAAAATCAGAAGGCTCCCATAGTCATCTATCTACCGGGACCATTACCATATGAATCAACTAAGGCTATCCCTTACAAATACGGTGCAAAAATAGTCGAGAATGGAAAGGAAATTCCATTACCCTCCGTCGTGAATATTGCAGACATCAGTCGAGTAACACGGAGTGGTCGAATCTTCAACCGAGGAGTTGGAGAATTTAACAAAGAAAAGGAACCTCAGACAGAAGTTCCCAATCCACCAGTAATCCCGACCTTTCGAAAAACAACGATGAGATACTGAAGCTCATCCAAAGGAGTGAATACAACATTGTTGATCAGCTATTACAAACTCCTTCAAAGATCTCTGTGATGTCACTTTTACTCAGTTCAGAAGTGCACAGGGAGGCTCTACAGAAAGTCTTGGAGCAAGACTTTATGGAACAGAATGTAACAATCAGACAGTTCGATAGCATTGTCTCTAACATCACTTCCTGCAATAACTTGGGATTTAGTGATGAGGAATTACCTGAAGAGGGTCACCGTCATAACATGGTGCTCAATATCACGGTCAGCTGCCAGGGCGATGCTTTAGCCAGCGTACTGGTAGACACAGGGTCAGCCCAGAATGTTATGCCGAAGTCCACTTTGATGCAACTATCCTTCAAAGGACCCCCGATGAGAACCAGTGAGGTCGTCGTCAAAGCATTTGACGGGTCCAGAAAAACGGTTATCGGCGAAGTCGACCTTCCCATAACTATTGGCCCTCACACTTTCTAAGTCGCTTTCCAGGTCATAGACATCTGGGCAATGTACAGCTATTTATTAGGAAGACCTTGGATACATCAGGCTGGGGCGGTCACCTCGACCCTCCACCAAAAGTTAAAGTTCATCCAGAACAACCAGCTCGTCACGGTCTGTGGAGAACAAGCCTTGCTCGTGAGTAACTTATCATCATCTACTGGTGTAGAACCTGACGAGGTTATTGGAACTCAGTTCCAAGCACTGTCGGTGAGCAAGGACAATCAATCCGAAGAGGGGACTTCCATTTCCTCATACAAAGATGCTATCAAAGCGGTCGAGAGTACCAATACAACAGGAAGGGGACAGCTAGTCATTCCTACTGACAATAAAACAAGGAAGGGTCTTGGTTTTTCTGCAACCTGTACCCAGACAGCTACTACCAGCAATGAAAGTCTTCATCCCATTCAAGACTTCTTCCATAGTGGAGGTTTCCTTCACCCAGTGCCTCAAGAAGTGCATACCATCAATAAAGATGATCCCTCTGATATGGAGGAAGAATGGGAGTCCTATCTTAATAATGACGGTTATATGTCTCAGGACGAAACGCAGACTCCCTTTTGCTTTCCTACACAGAGTCCGAGATTTATACCCAGGTCAGATGTCAAAATGATATACGGAGATTGTGATCCGGAAGGATGTCGTGCTCCACCAAACTCATTAGAGGGGGACACTCTGATGAAGGACAACTTTGACCACAACTATTATGGCCCGATGGATGGCCTGCCAATGTGGCAGCCTTACCCAGGAGACTTGGGGCAAGGAAATCATCCAAACAATGAAAATCAGCTGAGCATCATTGAAAAGAATACCTGTGTCCCCACTATGTCATGGGATCAACAATCAGGTCATTCAGAAAATGTCCAGTACGACGATAAATTTACAACATTTGGAGGACTTGAATTCATCAACTATGTTTTTCCCGAGGTCAACATCATCGAGAGAGATGACTCCTCCAGTTCCAAAGAAGTGTAGGACACCCTGGGACAACCAAGTGGGAAATATGACAATATGGTCAAGTACACTGCTCCCGGAAGCTCTCGTATCAGGCTCGAAGACATCCAGCCAACTGGATGGGGAGATCTACCTGAGAGCACAAATGCTATACAAAATGCAACAGAGGAATCCTCCTACGACAACTCTGCCTGGGAGACAGATTCCAATGATCCTGCTCCACCAGAAATCAGCGTTATTTCTGAAGACAAATCAAGGAATGTGCCAGACTTTGTGATTCACCGAGGAGTTCGCCGCCAATGGGTTGCTGTCGATGTTTCGAAGATTGTTCATAAGTCAAAGTAATTGCCGTCTTTAACCTTTCACCCTGCCCAGGTGAAACGGATGTTTTGATAGGGCTCACTCTCTATAAATTTCCCTCTTTGCTTTGTCCAAAGCGACAGAGTTTTGTTTTATAGGGCTGTAGTTTCAAGAATCGACTTGTTCATTAATAAAATAACATCGTTCTATAATTTCCGCATTAATTGTTGTTTTCTCTTTTTGCTTTTCTCAGAAAATGGTAATCCTAAAAAACAAATCAATAATAAAAAACAAGCAGTTTTTCAAAGAAATACACTGCACACACTCTTGCATTTTCTCTATCTCTTCTAAACACAAATCATACCGTCATGCAGATTGCTTGTTTTAAACCCCGTTGAAACATACGATCTGATGCCTTCTCCCAACTTTGAGTTCCCGATATTTGGGGCTGAAGAAGAGAATGATGATGAAATTCCAGAAGAGATCTCCCGATTACTCAGACAGGAGGAAAGGTCCATTGAACCTCATAAAGAGTCGTTGGAAACGGTAAACTTGGGTTCAGAAAAAGAGAGAAAAGAAATCGGGATTGGGGCACTGCTCATTCCAACTGCTAGAGAGGGTTTGGTAAAGCTTCTCAAAGAATTCCCCGACGTATTCGCTTGGTCCTATCAGGATATGCCAGGGTTGGATACCAGCATCGTGGAACATCATTTACCGTTGAGGTCAGAATGCCTGCCAGTAAAACAGAGGTTGAGACGCACTCACCCGGACATGGCCATCAAAATCAAAGAGGAAATACAAAAACAGATTGACGCGGATTTCCTCGCCATATCAGAATATCCTCAATGGTTAGCCAACATTGTACCCGTTCCACAAAAGGATGGAAAAGTCAGAATGTGTGTGGACTACAGAGATCTAAACAAGGCTAGTCAAAAGGACGACTTTCCTTTACCACACATTGACATGCTGGTTGACAGTACATCAAAGTTCAAACTTTTCTCCTTCATGGATGGATTCTCGGGCTATAACCAGGTCAAAATGGCGCCGAAAGACATGGACAAAACTTCGTTCATTACCCCCTGGGGTACCTTTTGTTACAAGGTGATGTCGTTCGGTTTGAAGAACGCTGGGGCGACCTATCAAAGGGCCATGACTACTCTGTTTCATGACATGATACACAAAGAAATTGAGGTATATGTCGATGATATGATTGCCAAATCTAAGACAGAAGAGGAGCATGTGACCCATCTATCAAAGCTATTCGAGCGCTTGATAAAGTACAAACTCCGTTTGAATCCCAACAAGTGCACCTTCGGTGTCTGTTCGGGAAAACTCTTAGGGTTCATCGTCAGCCAGAAAGGAATTGAGGTTGATCCTGACAAGGTCAAGGCCATTTGAGAAATGTCTTCTCCAAAAACTAAAAACAAGTCAGAGGATTCCTGGGACGTTTGAACTACATCTCCAGATTCATATTCCTCATGACCGCGACATGTGCGCCGATTTTCAAATTACTTAAAAAGAATCAGGAGTGCGTTTGGACAGAAGACTGTCAAACCGCCTTCGACAGTATTAGGAATACATGTTGAACCCTCCGATTTTATCACCTCCAGTGGAAGGAAGGCCGCTGATTATCTACCTCATCGTCCTGGAAGACTCCATGGGCTGTGTACTTGGCCAACAAGACAAAACCAAACGGAAAGAGTCTGCCATCTACTATTTGAGCAAGAAATTCACCGACTACGAGACTCGGTACACTATGCTTGAGAAAACTTGCTGCGCTTTGGCTTGGGCAGCCAAACGTCTACGCCATTACATGATTCATCATACTACTTGATTGGTCTCCGAGATGGATCCAATCAAGTATGTCTTTGAAAAGCCTGCTCTCACGGGAAGGATTGCCCGTTGGCAGATGTTGCTATTAGAATATGACATAGAGTACCATGCTCAAAAAGCCGTTAAGGGGAGTATTTTAGCCGATCATTTGGCTCATCAACCGATTAACGATCAAGAATCAATTGGGTTTGACTTCCCAGACGAAGATGTCATGTATCTAAAAATGAAAGACTACGATGAACCGCTACCCAGTGAAGGGCAAGAACCAGGTTCCCAATGGGGACTAATCTTTGATGGAGCTGTCAATCATTACGGAAATGGAATTGGGGCAATCATTGTCAGCCCTCAGGGTACCCACATTCCTTTCACCGCCAGACTGACATTCAAGTGCACAAACAACGAGGCCGAATACGAAGCTTGTATTATGGGTCTCGAGGAAGCGATTGATTTGAGGATCAAAAACTTGGATGTATATGGCGACTCAGCCCTGGTTATCAATCAAATCAAAGGAGATTGGAACACATACCAATCAGGATTGATTCCTTACAAAGATTATGCAAGAAGGTTGCTACCCTTCTTCAACAGAGTTGAGTTTCATCACATCCCTCGTGAGGAGAATCACCTGGCTGATGCATTAGCCACTCTCTCTTCCATGATTAACGTAGCTCAATGGAACGGCTTACCTAAGATCGACATGATACGCCTTGAAAGGCATGCTTACATCTTCATGATTGAAGCAGTCATAGACGACAAACCTTGGTATCACGATATCAAATGCTTCCTTCAGAAACAAGAGTACCCACCTGGGGCACTAAGGAAAGACAGGAAAACCTCAGAAGGCTGGCAGGTAGTTTCTTCCTGAGCGGTGATACACTCTATAAGAGAAATTTTGACATGGTCTTGCTCCGATGTATGGACAGACCAGAAGCAAACATGCTGATGAAAGAAATTCACAAAGGATCCTTTGGCACTCATGCCAACGGACATACAATGGCGAGAAAAATTCTAAGAGCAGGGTACTATTGGTTGACAATGGAATCTGATTGCTACAAGTACATGAGGAGATGTCACAAGTGTCAGATATACTCCGACAAAATTCATGTACCGCCAACGCATCTTAAAGTTCTTTCTTCCCCATGGCCTTTTTCCATATGGGGAATCGACATGATTGGCTTGATTGAGCCCAAAGCTACAAACGAACATCGGTTCATCCTGGTAGCCATTGATTACTTCACCAAGTAGGTCGAAGCAGTGTCGTATGCCAATGTGACCCGACAAGTGGTGGTCCGATTTATCAAAAACAATATCATCTGCCGTTATGGTGTTCCGAGCCAGATCATTACCGATAATGGATCCAACTTGAACAATAAGATGATGAAAGAGTTGTGCGCAGAGTTCAAGATCGAACACCATAACTCATCTCCCTACCGATCAAAGATGAACGGAGCGGTAGAAGCGGCTAACAAGAACATCAAAAAGATTGTTCAAAAGATGGTTGTAACCTACAAAGATTGGCACAAGATGCTACCCTTTGCTCTTCACGGTTATCGTACATCTGTCCGCACTTCAACAGGGGCAACCCCTTTCTCTCTAGTATATGGCATGGAAGCAGTGCTTCCCATAGAAGTAGAGATCCCATCAATCTGGGTATTGATGGAAGCTAAGCTTACAGAAGCTAAATGGTGTCAAAGTCGACACGACGAACTCAACCTGATCGAAGAGAAACGATTAACAGCACTATGCCACGGTCAGTTGTATCAGCAAAGAATGAAGATGGCGTTTGACAAAAAGGTTCGACCTCGCATCTTCAGGGAAGAAGACCTTGTGCTCAAGAAGATACAATCATTTCTCACTGATTCTCGGGGCAAATGAACTCCGAATTATGAAGGCCCCTATGTGGTCAAGAAAGCTTTCTCAGGCGGTGCCTTGAGACTTGCAACGATGGATGAAGAAGAATTTGCCTACCCCACAAATGTTGATGTAGTCAAGAAATACTTCGCCTAAAAAAACTAAAAAAAAAATGTCTCAGTGGATTGAAAACCCGAAAGGGCGGTCCAGGCAAAAAATTAGAGGCATGATAAAAAATCATCCCGGTGGATTGGAAATCTCAAAGTACAATCCAGGAAAAAATTAGGGATAATGGCAAGTAACTACTTTCGACAAAGGGGCAAGTCCCTCGGCAGCAGTTACATCATCCGTCAGGAAAGCTCCAGTTAAGGTCATCTTCGACAGAAGCTCTGGATGCCCAGAATTCAAAGTTGGTAGAAGGATAGTGGTCGTTATGTTTCAACGTAGCCCTTTTTCCCTGTACATTACCATTTGCTAAACTTTGTAAATGCTCTATGGAATCACGCGTTTGGCTGATTTCCATCCTATCAATAAAATTTGAGCCCTTGTGCTTTTGTTTGCAATTCATATTTGTTTTAGCTTTACAGAATGATTTTTAACATGATCAACGATTCTTGAAACGAAACAAAAATGAATTTACTTGTTAAAATTGTTCTTCTTTTAAAAATAAAGACGGAAATTTCTTTTGACGGTTGAACAGCGAAAGAACATCGATCGCTTCTCCAAAGGTGTTCGAGCCTCAAAGT
The DNA here is from genome assembly GCA_022829125.1 of Lathyrus tuberosus. Classification (NCBI taxonomy): domain Eukaryota; kingdom Viridiplantae; phylum Streptophyta; class Magnoliopsida; order Fabales; family Fabaceae; genus Lathyrus; species Lathyrus tuberosus. The sequence continues at coordinate 5,388,637 of JALAZF010000084.1, forward strand.
GCAGAATCAAAGTACTCCTTCTAAACCAGTATGCCTGAATGAAGGATCAGCTATGTCAGATGCGAATGCTCCATCTGACCTCTTCGGCCGAGTTCTCATCTCCTAAGCCCGATCAGCGTCGCTCCCAACAGGGACTGTTTCTCCTAAGCAAGGCAGAATTGCTATCTTGAACCAGGGATATTTCTACATGCCCCGCGATGGCCAAGTATCCAGTCATGTTCATCTATTAGTTTATATGTCGCGTCAGTTTTGGCAGCATATGCATACATACATCATGCATTATTGATTTGCATTCACATTCATATTGCATCACTATCACTCCCGTCGGTCTTGTCCCGTAGTGATAACAGTCCTCTCAATCGAGTTGTCAGTTCTTTCCTCGTCAGGAAAGGTTGCGTCTGAACAATCTCTCTCCTCCAGTTTATTTCTGGATCAGAATTGGCCCTTGACCACTTTGATAACTTGAACCTCTGAAAGACCAGAGAACCTTCAACCGATGTCACTCTTCGCCATTGAAGATGATATTATCGCTTTCCCGGATTAAGGAAAATCCCTAGAGGAAGCCTCTCAAGCAGAGATTCGGCAATACAACAGTTTTTCTCCGAAAAAAAAACCGCTGATGAAAAGGTCATCGGCACCTCAAAATTGGATCACATCATATGCCGTTTCTCCGGGAAGATCCTGAGAAAAGTATGATGCAATATCCCCAAGCGTGAAAGCAGTCTCTCAAGAGACTCATTTTCCCCAGTAGAGTCGGCAAATGGCGTCTCCAAACAGAGAAGTTTGTACACCTCTACAACTCAGACGACTGGGTTCCCCAGCAAGTCTGACATCAAAAAATTTTCTATCAAATGGCATCTCACCAAGAAAATTCGGCGAGAAGTTTGAGGAAAACCGCTACGAATAGCGTCCCTTGTCAAGAAATTTTATTGACAAAAGAAACTAAGACCAGTTCCTTGGTAGGAAACCAGGATCGAGGGGTAGTTTACATCAGAAACTAAGACCAGTTCCTTGGTAGGAAACCAGGATCGAGGGGAAGTTTACATAAGAAACTAAGACCAGTTCCTTGGTAGGAAACTAGGATCGAGGGGAAGTTTACATCAAAAACTAAGACCAGTTCCTTGGTAGGAAACCAGGATCGAGGGGAAGTTTATTTCAGAAACTAAGACCAGTTCCTTGGTAGGAAACCAGGATCGAGGGGAAGTTTTTTACCTTTTCTAAGCATCATTGCTTAGCAAAAGAAGAAGGATGTGCAAGCTGCCATTATTAACCACCATCAAAATTTTGGGTATTCCGATATTTAATCCTCTTGCACCCCGAATGCCCGAATACCTTCGCCATTCACACCTTCGGGTCCAAGAAGATTAAATAGGGGCATCTGTCATACCCCAAATTTTGACCACTAAGATTTCCCATCATTGTGAAAATCATCATCACAATGTGGAGGAACCATCATACCTCATCAGTCTCCCCAAAGATGGATGAGCATCCACTACAATCAAATTTAGGGTTTCTAGCCCTCTCAGAGCTTTTAGACAAAGGATCAATCAAGAAATGACATGATCTTCAAAATTTTCTAGCCTCTCAAATATCCACAAGGGATCAAGAGGACTCCCACTTCAAGGATTAAGCACAAGGCTGCTCCCTTCCAGGTGGATCAAGCCTCAAGATCGCCAGTATCACCAAATTAGGGTTTGGTCGACCAGGGCCTTCAGATGGAAATTTTCCTATGGGAATGAGACAATGCTTCAAAGCATATCCTAAAATACTCCATGGAACCTCATGGCCCCAAGCATCAAGTCAATTTGACCTCAGGGGATGCATACATAAAAAATCAGGAATTAGGGTTTCTTGACCTAATTCACCCCTAAGTTGACTTTTGGGACAAATCATGAGCCAAGACCTCAAGAGAGGATTTGAGGGTCTCTAACATACCACATTGATCCATTTGTAACAATGGATTGATCCAAGAAGCTTGAGAAGCAAGTCTCAATTTCATCAGTACCACAATTAGGGTTTCACGGGAAAAGTCAACTGTATCTTTGACTTTTGACCAAGACATGCTCCCAAACCCTAGGACATGATTCAATATACCCTATAACACCCATGGAACATGTCCATCAAGTTTGATTTAGGTCAAGGACATGATTTCCTAAAGGATTGCACAGTTTGGAATTCATCTGACAAAAAGTCAACTGTGCACAAAAGTCAACTTTGACTTTTTGAGATTTTTCACAAAAATGGTTTTTTAACCCTAAAATGATGTTAATGTATGATTTGAATCATCATTCATCAATAAAAATCAAGAAAAGTGGGATAACTTGTAAAAGGGGTAACCATAAAAACTTAGAAAAATTTCTAAGTTATGGAACAAAGTGGCAAGGGTACCAACTTTGGAGGATCATAACTCCCAAACCACAAAGCCATTTTTCTCCATCCAAAGCTTGATTTGTAGATCTCATTACCCTCTACAAAAGCTTAAAACTGACCTCTTTCCAAATTCCTCATGGATTTTGAGTTATGGAATGATCAAAATCACAAAAAGTGAAAATGTCACTTTTTTCCAACACTTAGTGAAATTTTCACTAAGTCAGAATCTGCCTTCACTTTTTTCCAAATGTAGGGGAATTTTTCACTTGGATCCAAAAAGTATCAAAACCAAATATGATCAAACAGTTGTTGTATCATATGAAGGCTTTCCAAAATGGCCAAGAACATCACCAAATTCCACTTGGGCCAAGAGATATGACAATGGCAATATGCCTTGCTGAAAACTGCCAAGGCTAGGCAGAATTTTGCATTTTTGCTCGATTTGGAAAAATCAGATAATTCCAAGCCTTGTCATCACTTTAGACACATCTGAGGATCAAATCTAAAGGGGACAAACACTGAGTCAAGCCTCCAAAGTCCTTGGAACAAGAAGTAGCATGCCAAACCTAGAATTGCCTAAAAGAGGGACAAGACTCCAATTTTGGATTGGAGCATTCAATGCATACACCAAGGTGACATGGACTGAGCCATTTGCAACTGAATTCAGTCAAGACTTATCCAAGACCAAGGGAACCATAGCCCTGTGCCCTAACCTCTAGTCAATGGCTAGAGGAGACTTGGATTCCAAAGTGCAACCATTGGCCAAACCTCTGCTGTAGTTGCCATTCACTATTGATCCCAAAACAAACTTGCTCTACTATAAATAGAGCTCATTTGTGCTCAGTTTGAGTACACCAAAGCCATCAAACAGATGCTTTCCTCAAAATCCCTCTCTTTAGGCCAAAATGCCTTCTTTAGCAAGGTAACTCTGAGTTTTTGAGTTAGAGAGCATTTCCATCACAACTCATGATCCTAACACCTCATAAACATCATATGTAGGTGATCCGAACTATCAAAAGTGACCTGTAATCCCAAAATCACAAAGTCACCTCTCAAAACCTCAAAATAGGCCTTTTGTGCATTTTTCAAGCCATGTCTTGATTCAGTCACTTTCCAAACCAGATAAAACCTCAAACACACTCCAAATAACATCCTTGAACTGTCTCAAATGGTTCCCCCCATCGGGAACACCATTTGGAGAGTTGTTATTTTGGTCATTTTAACCCCTTTTGCAAGAAAGGGCCAGTTTGTGTTTTTGCAGGTTCCAGCTGATTCCAACCATCCTCAAAGCTTCTAAGGGATCATTTGAGAGTGTCCAAAGTATCAAACCATTTATGGAACAAGAAGTTTGGCAAATTGCACAGAAAACTCCAAAAGCTCAAAAAGAGGTAAGCATCATGACTTGAACTTTCCAAAATATACATTGCTTTGAAGTCCACTGATCATACACACCTCATACATGTTATATATGTTGTGTTTGAACCAATTCATCATGTAATTCATGTCTGTATCAAAGTGTAGCATAAAAAAATGCAATTATAGGCCTTTTTCAAAACCACTATCGGGTTTTGAGGAGGGAGTATGATCTGAAAAAAATACCACCACCATTGGATTCCTTGTGAAATTCTAGGCCAGATGCATATAAATTTTGTCCCCAAACATTGAGAAATGAGAAAGTTATGGACCTTCCTGTTTCTTGGCAAAACTTGCCTTGCCTTGCCTTGACCAGGCCTAGAAAACAAGGCATGCCTTGTATATTTGTGGTTTCACTTCAAGCAATGGATGTATCACCACCCCAGTGGTAAGGCACGCGCCCTATAACCTTGAGGTCGTGGGTTCAAACCCAACCTATGCCATTTTGTGTTTTCTCACATTTTTGCTATTTTTTCCAATATTTTTATGTTTTATTAATTAATTGGAAAATTAATAACTCTTTCAATTTTAATTATTTTTTATTGGTTCTTTTTGCAAAAAATCACAAAAATGTTGAAATATTTTATTCCACAAAAAAATTAAGTTTATATTATTTATTTAATATAATTAGTATTTTTGTGAATAAATTCCTTTTTAATGTTTTTAAACATTTTAAAAGTGAATATTTACTTTGAAAATCAAAACCAAGTGAGTTTTAATTCACCTTGTGATTAATCCCTCATTTCTTAAACCTTAAACAAAAACCACAAATGGTTTATTCAAACTTATTTGGTATTTTATTAGATTTTCTTTAAATATTTACTTTTAAAGAATAACAAATTAGGGTTTCTTTGATTTTCACCCTTATCAAACAATTTCAAACACTTTTGGGCCTCTAATAGAGTGTAAGACCCAATCCTTTGTAAATACAAAACTTTTTGGGCCTCACTTATTGTATAAGTCCCGTTGTATTTCAAAAAGTTCGACGCGATCAGCGTCCATTGAAAAACAAACCCTGGGCCTCTCCTCGAGCTATAAGACCCATTCAAAATCTTTTGGGCCTCTATTAGAGTGTAAGACCCAATCCCCTTTGAAACCAAACCATTTTTGGGCCTCAATGCATTGTATAAGACCCACCGCGTTTTTCAAAAATCTCGGCGCGATCGCCATTTTCAAACAAATGACCCTGGGCCTCTCCTTGAGCTGTAAGCCCCACCACTTGTACAAAAATAAATCTTTTGGGCCTCTATTAGAGTGTAATACCCAATCCCCTTTTAACCAAAACTTTTTGGGCCTCAGTCACTTGTATAAGTCCCTCTGTACAAAACGACAGTGCGATCACTGATAAACCTTGGGCCTCTCCTTGAGCTGTAAGCCCCAACATCTTTTCAAAATACTTTTTCCTGTAATTTTGAATATACTGTTGTTTTTAATCTTTCTTTGTTGAACAACTAACCAAACAGCATGGTAGCTCTACAACCGAGTAAGTGGTTATATGCTTTCTTTATCCGCTTTCATATACATATAACTATATTGTGGGGCTGTCCCGCTGTAAGTCTTCTTTCATAAACTCATATCAACTGTGTAATACTAGTATAGATATTTAGAGTTTCCCCGGCAACTACGTCTAGCATTAAGCCCTGTTGATCACTCTTAAATAGACAAAACTAGACCCCCCATAGGATTACCAGATACAGTTTTCCCTCCTCTTGGGGTTAAACAATATGGAGACGTGAAAGGAAGCATTCTCGGTGAACCCTTTCTTAGACTGTCACCCTTAGAAATCTCAAAGAAACTCTACTCCCCAGAGAAGATCTTTTCTCCGTGAATGGCATCTCTTGAGTTTCTTCCAAATTCTCAAACTTTCCTGGCTTGATCTATTCTCTGTGAATAGTCTGTCTTGAATTTCTCGAGGTTTGGGGACCCACAGGCTTCCTAAAAGCATCCCCGCCTCCTCTTGGGCGTTGTACAAGGACCCTACGGCTTCTTAGAAGTATTCACAGCCTCCTCGTAGGCTTCGTATAAGGATTCTTCCTTCAGGAAGAGAGCCTTCTCTTGGGCTTCGTACAAATTGTCCCTCGGCTTCTTAAAAGTTTCCAGCTTCCTCTTGGGCTTCGGACAAATTGTCCCAACGACCTCCTAGAGCTATAGGAACAGAAATTAGTCATCTTAATAGAACAGTCTTTCAAAGAGTCTAGATCTTTCTACCGTGAACGTACTACTACTGTTTCTTTAATCATAGTACAAAAGATAAAACTCTAGACTTGGACAGTCTAATCTCCTTGAGTCTCGAAGACATTCTCAAAGGAGGGAAAAACACCAGTAGACTCGGGCAGTCTCCAATACCCTCTGGATTCCCCATTTCCTTAATGAACAGGAAATAACCCTGATCTTCTGATCAATCCCAAAGCATAGCCTTACCTTTAATCAGTCTCTTTATAAGAACTGATTTTCTCTTTTAACCAACCTACTGGACCTGTCACTCAACTGAGACAGCAATCCTTTTAGCCTCTATCTCGGGCTTCGTACGAGATACAAAAAGACTCTCTTGTTGATTCAACAAACCTTTTAGCCTCTCTCTCGGGCTTCGTACGAGATACAAAAAGACTCTCTTGTTGAGTCAATAATCCTTTTAGCCTCTCTCTCGGGCTTCGTACGAGATACAAAAACACTCTCTTGTTGAGTATAAAAGACTCTCTTGTTGAGTCAACCTTTAGCCTCCGTCTTGGGCTTCGTACAAGACACATCTAAAAGCACTCTCTTGTTGAGTCAAACCCTTTTAGCCGCTCTCTCGGGCTTCGTACGAGATACATAAAAACACCCTCTTGTTGGGCCAATAGCCTCCTCTTAGGCTTTGTATAAGAAAAACCCCGGTTGAGTCAATCAACCTTTTATCATAAAAAATGTGCCTCGTTCATAGGATACAAACATCAACAACTCCTTTCATCTAATCGTTGTAAGCAGCAAGCCTCTGGATTATTTACATCCACGCCACTGTCCCTCTTTTAGCATGAGAAATTCCTGAGGAAAGATGGCATTGCTCTACACTGAGTTAAAGTCTTCTCCTTTAGGTTAAAACCCCCTATAAAGGAAATTATGGCATTGCTAGGATTCACATATCCCGGTTAAAGTAATCCTCCTTTATAGTCAGTCACCCAACAGTCGTGACAAACAGACCCCCTTTAGAGATGACAAATTCTCTCTAAAGACAACACCTTTACAACTTCACATCTTGGGCTTCGAACAAGATACAAATAGACCCTTTTAGCTTCATATCTTGGGCTTCGAACAAGATACAAACAACCTTTAGCTTCACGTCTTGGGCTTTGAACAAGACACCAAAACACCATTTCCTCCCATAGAATAGGAGGAACTACGATCACTCTGATTTACCTGTTTCGGTAAACGGGAATACGTAGGCATAAGATTGAAAGAAAAATCTTATCGAGCACACTAATCCAAAACCCAAATCCCGTGCCCTCACATATCAATCAAAAAGCATCAGTCCTAACATCCTACTAATCGCCCGAGCACTATTTTAACAAAATAACCTAAGAGAGACCCACAATCTTTGTAGCATCTGTGAACCAACAGTCATCTGTTCAAACTCAGTTTGCAAGCAGGGTTAATTAGAGACATCTATTTCCCTTCCTTCATCAGCTTCAATAGGATAAAAAATGAATCGAGTTGTAGTAGCCCAAAGCGATAGTGCTTCGCAACCACGCAAAAATTCGCGCTACAGTACCACCTCCAGTTCCTTCGACGGGAGAGCCAATACCACCTCCTGTTATGTCCGACCCAATGCCATCAATGACACGATCAGGGTCGACATATATAAGGGCTTACACTCAACCTGTTTTGGAGTACGTTGGGCCACAAGCATCTAATCCCCAAACTCCACCAGGAGGAACTTCGACGTTTAGGCATTTTCCCCCTCCAGGATTCTCACAACCATTACCAAGGAATCCACCTTATGGAATGCCAACGTCAATAATGCAAAGCCTTCAAAATGCCCCCCCCCCCCAGTATTCTCAGAAAATGTAATGTCTTCGCCATTACAAGGGTCAGGATCTGGGATAAATATAGGTCGAAACAGTCAAAGTGTAGGTATGGGATATTCCACTCAAGGTCCTAGTCTGACAAAAACGTCTATAGCATGTTTAAGATAGCAAATGGATGAGAGTGACCTACAAATGGTACAAACCTTGTCCCAAACTATGGGGGAAATTTTCCATCCCTTGATCCAGAACACTACCCAAACTAACTAGCAATTAGCAGTGCAATTGGCGCGCATGGCAGAATTTATGGGGGTACCAGCCCCTGTACGAGGTGCGACCGTGGTGGAGAATATCCCGCGGCGAAACCTAGGGACTATACCTGAGGCGAACCTAGAACCCCCTAGAGTCGGACTCCCCACAGTCAAACCACCAAGGAACCAAGTGCCAATTCCTGAAGAAAGGGAACAAGGGGTAGTGATAGTAAATAGAAACCAAGATGCTGACCATGTTGTACAACAGGTTCGACGTAACAACATAGCAGCAGATAACAAACTAGCAGCCATGGTCGAAAGGATAATGGCTCGAAATGGGGTAAATTCTGGCTTTACTAGGCCAAACTATACATCACCCATAGTGGATTATATTCTACAATCAGAATTACCTCCTAGGACGAAGGTCCCAAAGTTTACCAAGTGCTCAGGAGATACAACTGAATCTACTGTCGAACACGTAGCTCGGTATATGATTGAGGCTGGAGAGATTACAAATGACGAAAGTCTTAGGGTAAAATATTTCCCAAGTTCTCTCACCAAAAATGCTTTTACTTGGTTTACAACCCTACCTCCTAACTCAATCTGTAATTGGACCCAGTTAGAGCATTTGTTCCATGAATAATTCTATATGGGACAAACTAAGATTAGTTTGAAGGAGTTGGCTAGAATAAAGCAAAAGTTTACTGAGCCAATAGACGATTACCTAAACAGGTTTCGATTACTTAAGGCTAGGTGTTTTCCTCAAGTGCCAGAGCATGAGTTGGTCGAAATGGCCGCTGGTGGCCTTGATTACTCTATTAGAAAGAAATTGGATACCCAGTATCTGAGAGATATGGGCCAACTGGCTGATAGGGTTCGATAGTTAGAACGTCTGAAAGACGAAAAGGCTAAGTTCAATAAGGGTAAAAAGGTAGCTTATGTTGAATATAATGAGGATGTCGAAGGTTTATATGATGAACCATTATATTTCGATGAGAGTGAGGTAGACGTTGCTGAGTTAAAGCAAGGTCCTCCGTATGCTTGTAAAATGTTAGCCCCTTCGAACGAAAAAAATTCTGTCGAATCTGAGAAGAATGATAAATTTCCCAAGAAAACATACACTTTCGATATCACTAAATGTGACGAAATTTTTGATTTGTTAGTAAAAGATGGGCAGATGATAGTGCCTCCTGGCGCTAAAATGCCACCTTTAGAACAAAGAAAAAAGAGAGGATTTTGTAAGTACCATAATTTTTTGGGTCATAAAACTTCTCAGTGTTTTCGTTTCAGGGATCTGGTGTAAAATGCTATTCAGGAGGGCAGGCTGAAATTCGGAGAGAAGAGCAAAGGTCAGATGAAAATTGACTCCGACCCATTGTAAATAGCAGAGGCCCATTATGTTGAGCCAGAGGTACAGATGGTTAAGGTTGCTGACGACTTCAACTGTTCAGTCAACATGGTGGAAATTACTGAAGATTTCACCAACACTGTTGTGTTAGCCAAGGTCACTGAAGACCTTGACATTTATGCTGTAGAGAAACTCATGAGCGAGGCCGCTGATAGCTTCGACGAAGCCACTGAGGGCTTAAATGATGGGATCACTGAGAGTTCCAACATGATGCTGGTTACCAAAGAGACTGCTGAGAGTTTCGTTAAGATGGATAAGGCTGCTGAAGGCCTTGATGTAGACTTCTGCAATCTGAATCTTAGTGCTGATGTCGACATAGACATAAACATGGTTGAGATTACACAACATAAGACCATGGAGGTTGACAAAGCAAGCTGCCAAGAAGAGCGTAACAAAGTGGCGTATCCAAAATAGGATGAGACTATCATTGAATTCCTTCACCGCTACCAAAAGACGGGATCAGGTGTCATGCTATGCCCCAGGTGCAGTGCAATCTTCGACCAGAAAGCTGCTCACAATCTTGAAGGGGTTAGGAAGGCTAAAGAAAGAAGGGAGCAAAGAATGTCTCAGGGTCAAAGGAGTTTCGATCCTAGAAAGTCTGTGTTAAAACAAGTGGGTGGAAAAACACAATTCCCAGGGGCCAGACCAAACACCTTCAAACCAACAAGTAATGCGCCAGTCGGTAGCTGGATGAAACCCGTCGAAGGGAAGGAAAAAGGTCAAAAAAAGTGGCAGAAGTTTGATATGGGCAGAGGCTCTTCAATAGAATACCGAAAAGAGTTTCAGACTTCCAACAAATTGGCGTATATCTCTGAAAACTATAAGGGGAAGAACCCGATGTCGCGATCCCAATGAAGGAGAGAACAACATCGAAGGAAAGCTCCCAGGGAGGCCCAGTCGAAGGATCAAGGAGAGTCCAGTACTAATATCCCTACTAACAATAATGGAGGGAATCAAATAAAGACAGCTGAAAAAGTTCCCGTGGGGTGAAAATTATTTTCCTCTCAAGAGGACGAACGTGAAAAGACTGTCGAAGATGATGACGAAATGACAGACAACTTCGACTCTGAGTCTGATGCTTCTCTCGACATCATAGTCAATGTGGTGTCTGTAATGCCTAGGGAGTTCAACTAGATTACAGAAGTCGAAGATTTGGATGCCTGCACTGAAGCAGAAATGGCAGCACACAAGCATGTGTGCTACTATATTATGAATAATGGGTGCATTGAAGAGCAGAACGCCTTCTTCGAGCGACCTACAGAGGCGATGAAAAGCCACCTAAAGCCCCTCTACATTACCGGAAAAGTGGAGAATGTGCCAATAAATAAAATTTTAGTTGATTGTGGCGCAACATTAAACTTGATGCCATATTTCTTATTGAACAAGATTGGAAAGTATGATACTGATACTAAGCCACATAATATGGTTCTTTCAAATTATGAAGGAAAGGTTGGCTCTACACTGGGTGTGATTCAAGTTGACTTAACAGTTGGGACAATCACTAGGCCTACTGTTTTCATGGTAGTGGAAACAAAAGCCAACTACAATCTGCTCTTAGGACGAGAGTGGATACATGGCATTGGTGCAGTGCCATCTTCGATGCATCAACGTATCACCATCTGGAGGCCAGATAGCATAGTCGAGAACATTGAAGCTGATCAGGGGTATTTTAAAACACCGATAAATCATGTCGACAGGCGTCAGTTCGACAAACATTTGGCTCACATTTCCCCCTGTGGCCCAACAGACTTTGAGTTTGTCCGAGATGACAAGACATTTTGCTCATTGTACTTATATCTCGTCGAGGGTTTCCGCTCGGAGAATGAGGTGCCAGGGGAAAGACTTCCATACCTTGGTGAGCCTGCAGTAGACCCCACAGGGTGGGGAAGTGAATTTAGTGATAATGACTGAGTTCGAAGCATTGAGAAGAATTTCGGCCTACGTAGCTGAAACCAGACTGCAAGCGGCTTTGGAGGCTGCTAACGAATATATGGCTGGCGAAGCCAATCCTGAATTCCACCAAGAAAGTCCTGGTAAGGACTTCGACCCAGAGCCACTTGATAAGGTTCAGGGTGTAGAGCAAGGCCAGAGGCTTGACGCCATTTATGACGATGAGCCTTTGGGGTTCGAAAGGGATCCACTGGCAAATAGCATTAAGATGCTAGCCCAAGATCCGTTGGAAGAAATTGACCTAGGAGAAGGGATAACTAAAAGGCCAACATATGTTAGTGCTAATTTTGACCCACAACTTAAGGTCGAAATTACCCAGTTGTTGCAGGAGTTTAAAGACTGTTTCACCTGGGACTACGATGAAATGCCTGGTTTGAGTAGAGAGTTGGTCGAACATAAGTTGTCGATCAAGCCTGGGAAGAAGCCAGTTAAACAGAATCCAAGACGGTTTGCCCTAGAAATTCTCTCAAAGATAAAGGAAGAAGTCGAAAGACTCCTCGATGCAAATTTATCCGCACTGCCAGGTATGTCGAATGGTTAGCTAACATTGTACCTGTTATTAAAAAGAATGGTTCCTTAAGAGTTTGCATAGACTTTAGAGATTTAAATTCTGCAACTCCTAAGGATGAGTATTCTATGCCTGTGGCAGAAATGCTAGTCGATTCCGCCGCAGGACATGAGTATCTCAGTATGTTAGATGGGTACTCTGGTTATAACCTAATATTCATTGCTGAAGATGATGTCCCCAAAACAGCTTTTTGTTGTCCTGGAGCCTTAGGCACCTACGAGTGGGTAGTAATGCCTTTTGGCCTCAAAAATGCTGGGGCAACATATCAACGAGTAATGAACTTAATCTTCCATGATTATATAGAGACTTTCATGCAAATATATATTGATGATATTGTGGTTAAGTCTGTTTCAGGGAAGAGTCACTTAGACCATCTTCGACACTCCTTTGAAAGGATGAGAAGGCATGGTCTTAAAATGAATCCTCTTAAATGTGCGTTTTGTGTGCATGCAGGGGATTTTCTAGGCTTTGTGGTCCATAAAAAGGGGATCGAGATCAAACAGAATAAGACTAAGGCCATCATGGAAGCGAAAGCGCCATCAACAAATAAGGAGCTGCAATCACTGCTGGGCAAGATCAATTTCTTGAGAAGATTCATATCGAACCTAAGCGGAAAAACGCAGGCCTTTTCACCATTGCTTCGATTCAATAAAGATGGGTTCGAATGGGGGCAGGAGCAGCAGGCAGCCTTCGACAAGATCAAGGAATACCTGAGTCATCCTCCAATTCTTTCACCACCTTGTAGGAATAGGAGTATGAGATTGTACATAGCTGCATCAGACAAAACCATAGGGAGCATGTTGGCTCAAGAGGATGAGGATGGTGTCGAGAGAGCCATTTACTACCTCAGTAGAGTTTTAAATAATGCAAAAACTAGGTATAGCATGATAGAAAAATTATGCCTATGCTTGTATTTCTCTTGTACAAAATTAAAGCAATATATAAAGCCAGTTGATGTTTATGTTTTGTCTCATTTTGATGTTATTAAGCACATGTTGTCTAAACCTATCTTGCATAGACGAATCGGTAAATGGGCACTAGCATTGACTGATTACTCTTTAACATATAAGCCTCTGAAGGCAGTTAAAGGACAAGTGGTAGCAGACTTTATAGTTGACCACTCCATAAATGAAAGCATGTTGAATTATGTCGAATTGGAACCTTGGAAGTTATACTTCGATGGCTCCAGCCACAAAAATGGCACAGGCGTAGGTGTGCTAATTATTTCTCCGGATAAAATTCCAACAAAGTTTAAGTACAGGGTCGAAGGACTTTGTTACAACAACGAGGCTGAGTATGAAGCCTTAATAGCTGGACTTGAAATTTTGTTAGAATTGGGGGCAACTCGAGTCGAAATAATGGGAGACTCAAAGTTGGTCATAAAGCAAATTACAAAGGAGTACAAATGTGTTAAGGATAATCTCATCATGTACTTCGTAGTGGCCAACAGACTACTAAAGAAATTCGAAGTAGTAAGCATTCGACACATACCTCGACTAGAGAATCAAGTGGCCAATGACTTGGCTCAGGTTGCTTATGGGTATAAGGTTTCGAAGGAAAATTTACAAGAGGCAATCGAAGCTAGAGGTAAAGTTGTATCTGTTGGATTATGCCCATCAGACCTAGAAGTGACAAAGCTTGGATACGTTGATGAAGAAAATTTCGAGATTTTTGCAATAGACAGCTTGACGGATAAATATTGGAGGAAGCCTATAGTCGAGTACTTGCAAAACCCGACAGCGTCCACAGAGCGAAAGGTTGGGTATCAAGCCTTAAGTTATGTCCTTCTAGGCAATGAATTGTTTAAAAAGACCCCTGAGGGAGTCTTACTTAATTGTCTTAGTGAAACAGAAGCGTATCTTGCCCTTTCGACTGTCCATAGTGGGGCATGTGGGGCACATCAAGTAGGCCATAAGATGAAATGGCTATTGTTTCGGCAAGGCATGTATTGGCCTACTATGCTAAAAGACTGCATTGAATTCGCCAAGGGTTGCTAAGAATGTCAAGTTCATACTGGCATACAGCATATCCCTGCAAGCGAGTTGCATTCCATAGTCAAACCATGGCCTTTTAGAGGTTGGGCTTTGGATCTGATTGGAGAGATTCGACCGGCATCCTCCAAGAATCAGAGACACATTTTGGTAGGGATTGACTACTTTACAAAGTGGATCGAAGCGATACCTTTACCAAATGTGGATCAAGAGGATGTGATCGAGTTTATTCAAAAATATATCATTTATAGGTTTGGAATCCCAGAAACGATCACAACAGATCAAGGATTAGTCTTTACTGGTCGAAAGATGCAGGGGTTTGATAAAGAGATGGGTTTCAAACTCTTAACCTCTACACCTTATTATGCTCAGGCTAACGGTCAAGTCGAAGCAGCTAATAAAGTGGTGATTGGTTTGATCAAGAAACATGTGGTAAAGAAGCCTAGAAATTGGCATAAGACATTGGACCAGATCCTCTGGGCATGTCGAACCTCTCCCAGGGAAGCAATCAACACTACTCCTTTTAGATTGACTTTTGGTCACGATGCAGTGTTACCTGTTGAGATCTATCTCCAGTCGACTAGGATTCAGAGACATCATGAAATTCCTTCTGAGCTTTATTGGAATATGATGTTAGACGAACTGGTAGATTTGGACGAAGAAAGACTTAAAGCTTTAGAACTTTTGAAGAGACAAAAGAAAAGAGTGGAGAAGTCTTATAATAAAAAGGTTAGAATCAAGACCTTTTCACCTGGAGATTTAGTTTGGAAGGTAATCCTGCCTATGGATCGAAAAGTTAGAGCCTTGGGCAAATGGTCCCTAAAATGGGAGGGCCCGTTTCAAATTACGCAAGTATTTTCTAATGGAGCCTATGAAGTTGAAGAATTAAATGAGGATAAAAGAATCTTGAAAGTAAATGGCAAGTATTTAAAAAAAATATATAAACCAGCACTTCAAGAAATTAAAATTGTTAAAGAGTAATTTGACGTAACAAGGGCAAAGCCAATAATGGTATTTATGAATGCCAAAATGGCGTAAAAGTCATTACATATAAAAGCCTCAAAGGGCCATGGAGCATCAAATTAAAAATTACAAAGAAAGTAACAAGCTAAAAGGGGAGATTCTCCTTCATCTTCAAGTACTTCGACTTCTGGAGGTCAAGAAGCTTTTCACACAAGGCCTTGTCAGATTTTAAGTGTGCAACTTCCTTCTCCATTTGTTGAGCTTTCTCGGCAAAAGCGATGGCATTTTCAAGCTCTTTCGACGCGCCAGAGTCATCAAAGGCAGACAACTTAGCGTTGCGCTTTTTGGCCTTTGAGATCTTGGCTCGAAGCTTCTTGATCTTTGGCTCCCATAAAGCAATGTTTTGTTCATTGGAGGTGATCTCTTGCTTGTTCTTCTCTTTGGTTTCCTCTAATTCTGCTACCTTATTCTCAGAGTCAGTGGCGGAGGCCCAAGCGGCAGCCTCACTACCAGCTTTGGTTGAAATTGCATTTTCGATTTGGGGCAGGCGTTTGAGGTCACCATGGACTTGGCCAATCATAGTGCAAAGCTCTAAGATGACGTTGGCAGATTCTGGAGAAATAGTGCGAATGTCAACTTGTTGAAGGAGATTTTTCAGAGAGATATGAGTGACATCATCCATCTGTAAGAGTGTGAAAAGGTCACCCTTAAATATCTTATTTTTGATCTTCAGAAGGATATTGTCCTCAGGTTTGCTTGAAGGTTGATCCCCAGAGGTAGTCGAAGCACTGGGAGTTTTATCAGATGAGCTTCCTCGACGGCCAAGAAGGATCTTTATGTATTGTCGAGGATTGCTAGTCTTCAAGGCATCCAGCTCTTTTTCAGAAAGGCCTGCTCCATACGCAGTTGAGGTGGCCTTGCCTTCACTAGCAGCAGTAGTTGCTGGGGTGGTAGTAGCTTCGACATGGGTTGGCTCATTGATAGGTCCTTTGTCAGCCTTCTCCTCCTTACCTTTGTCCTCCTCCTCTTCATCTTCGTCCATTTTGTCATCATCATTTTCATCACTATGGCCATTAAGTTCAGATTGGAGCACGGTCTCATCATCATCTTCTTCCATTTCTTCCTCTCCTTCTGATTTAACATTGGCAGCCCCAATGGGTTCGTCTATTGGGGATCCCTCTTCATCGACCAAGGGTGTATCTTCATCCATGGCAGCAGCTTTTGGATTTTCTGTGTTAGGATCCTGCTAAACATCGTCTGCCTCATGGTCGGAGCCATCTGTTTGAGACTGCTGGGTAGCAGTCTTTGCTGGCGAAGGGGGAGCTGTTTCAAAACTTGGTTTGTTAATTTCACCTAGTGAACTCATTCCAGAGCCCAAGTCATAAGTGGGATGGTATGTGGGACCACCTTGGCTATTTAGGAGAGTGATGGGAGAATGAGGATTATCCACCGGTGGCTTTGAACCACTTGCGTCAGCCTGAATCAGATCGAAGCGAGTCAGATCAAGGGAAACAAGGTAAATAAGTTGTTATTTAAAGAAAAAATATGACAAGTTACCTTGACACCTTCAGCATCAGGGCTAGAGTTATTGCTTTCAGCATGACCTGCAGCTGGTTTAGAGGCGGTTCCATAAGAGGCTTCTGCAACTTTACTCGTAGTAGGGGTCTTTTCGGGGACTTTAGCCGTTGTAGGCTCAGATTGGCCACCAGCAGCACTGGATTCTTGGCTTAGTTTCTTCCTCTTCTTGAGTTTCAAGTCTTCAGGAGGAGATTGGTCCTCATCCTCTGAATCAAAGATAATTTGGGCAGTGCCCTTCTTTGACTTCCTTTGAGGTGTCGGAGGTGGTTTGCGAGAAGCATGAAATGATGAGAAGCGTTAAGGGAAGAAGGAGTAATCAGTGAAAGGAAAAGGGTGTGGGATGTACCTTGCTGCCTTCACCTTTGGCTTCGACCAGTTGCTGAGGTGTGTTCCTTTTGGGTATAGCTGCAAAACAAACCAAGTTACCACAAGTCAGTAATGATAAAGTTCGAATAAAAGAACATAAAATTGGAGAATCCAAACCTTCATGTATTTCGGATTCAATGTGAACATCTTCGATACAGACATGAAGGTGTCCTTTGAAACTGTCTAGCGTACGCTTAGTCGGAACCACCCGCTAAGCCTTGGGTTTCGACTGCTGGCAAAGGATCTTTATAGAATCCCCACAGATGAACCAATCTGGAAATTGAGGGGCAAGAGCCACTCTAAAATTAGCAGATGGCGGTCGAGGAGTCTTTGGAGGAAATAGTGTGAAAGCCACTTCATAGGGTTTCTCAGGAGGAACATATGAAGGGAGTTTCAAACTCTCCATTTTTTTAAATAATTTCTCCTTTAGCGTAACCGCAACTTCACGGACGGTTCGACTAATATCATCTGGTAGATAAACAGTTTCGAAGTACTTCTGGAAGGCTTGAATCTCCTTAATGTGAGTGGATGTACCTTTCTTGATCTTCTCCTGCACATCAACAAAAGTTTGGTCAATCAACTGAGCGAAGCTGGAGACATCAAGGAACTCTGCAGCATAATGTTTCGACCACCAGTCGTGGAACTCTTGGGTGCAGAGATGAGAAGGTTCAAAGTAGACAGGAGTTAGGAGTGAACGATGAGCATGTCGAGCAAGGTGTGTCGAACTCTCTATGGCATCGTAGATAGTGTTAGGAAGGATAACATGGACTTTCTTCTCATACAGGCACTTAGGTAGAGTCTAGACTAAACCAAATTGTCGAGAGACAAGATTTGGTTGATAGGCCATCAGAGAGGTTTGGCCCTTTAGCAAGTTAAGTCGATGAATAATAAGTCGAGGGATCAGGAATGCCTCCCAGACACGTTGTGACTCCTCTTCATGTTTTTTGAACGAAGGAGGAAAGGGCCTGGGAAACCATTCAGGGCCATATTTTCGTTCAGCAAAGGGCGTCATCCTTGGTGTGAATTCATAGCGCTTGGCAAACATTTTGATGAAGCCAGAGAATGATGCCCTAAGTGTCTGTCCTTCTTCGTTTGGGATCAGTTGCACTAGTCGAACCCATTCGACTCGTCTCTCTTTAATCTCCGCAGCGTCTTCATCCACAGACCCTTTGTTGGGGAGGCTGGCTTCAAAAGTGGCATTAAGCCAAAGCTGAAGCAACCAAAAGGGTCCTGATAGCAGGAGGTTCCCGTTGCTCTCTTGGTCTTTTAGGCGACCAGCACCTTCGCTCAAAGACTCGTACAGATTGTCCAATATCATTTTGCTTAGGCAAATGCCTCGATTAAGGTGTAATTGATTGGCTAGAGTCAGATATTTTCTTACCACCTGCAAGGATTTGGTACAGAATGCGCAGCGAGAAAGCCACATAGCTAGAAATGATATGTGCTCTTTGTCTTCGACTGTGTCAGTTTGCTTGTCGTGGTAATGGTTCATGAAATAAGTATAAGTGTGTTTGGTGGTGGCGAATCCTATAGTGTCTAGAGCATCTATTTCAGGGTCGTAAACAAACCCATATGGTCTTAGCCCTGTGATAGCGGCTATGTCGAACAGGGTGGGTGTCATCATCCCACAAGGGAGATGGAAAGTATAATGGGTACTATCCCAAAAATACAAAGATGATGCTAACAAAGTTGGACAGTAAGTGGGACCTGTCTTTGACATCATGGTCAAATTGTAGATTCCTAAGCTCTTCCAAGTTTCTGCTTTCGCTTTCTCTAACTTGGTCAACCAGTTCAAATAGAGGTCAGAATCCTTAAAATACGGGGTTGCCCTAAATAGCCTAGACCCATCATTTAGATACTTCAAATATATGTTCTTTAGGGCTACATTGTCATGGGGTTCAGATGTTACCCTAGCTTTTTCTTTCTCCCCTAAAGGTTTGGTTTTACGATATGATGGAAAGAAGTCACTAATGGCTGTATAATCTGTATCTAACGAAGATAAGGGACCAGATAAAGCTAATGGTTTCCCAGAAACGGTAATAGGAATTAGTACCTGGGATTCGTAGATGTGTCTTTTTTCCTCCTTGAGAGGCTCAAGGATGAATTGCTGATTCTTTACCACCTTGGGTCCATTTAACGTGGCGAATGGAGAAAGTAGTGGTATGCTTTTTTGACCTTTGAGCTTCTGGCTTTTCTTTGGGTCTTGAGTAGTAGCAGTTGAAGAAGCCATTGGTGAAAATTTGAGGAAAATGGGTTTGTTAGAGGTGAAGGGTTGAACGTTTTTTGAAGAGAGGAGAAAGTGCGCAGTGGATACTTTGGAGTTGAAAAAATGAAAATAGTTTCTGAAGAGACTATTTATAAAATGTTTAGGAAACACTAAAAGGTCACTAATCATCATTAAGGAGCTAGAGCTAGTGGGACACAAGTCATCCCAGGAACCAAAGTAGGGGCGGGTGACAGTTGCTACCTATGTCCACGATCTCCTAGACTCTAGGAGAGGTTATGATGGTTTGGGTTTTGATGTGATTTCCGAGGAGACGGTTTAGTCATAATCATAATTGGTTGTGATGTCATAAATTTGATTAAAAAGAAACTGAATAGTTTCTTGAGACGTGGGTTAGTCAGTTTTTGATGGACACCTATGCATGGTCGAAAGATGGCGTCGAATGGACACTATCAAAAAATGCCCTTTTCTTTAGTACTGTCGAAAAATACATTTTTGGGGGGCAATTTGTTAGCTCATAAATTCGACGTCTATATGAAGTTGGAAGTATTGATGGGAATATTAAACTCTTGAAGAGGTTTAAAGAGGCTTTCGACGGGATTTGTATGATAGGTTTTAGTCGAAGATGCTCACAAGAAGAGAGGATGCTTTTTGGGACTTTAGAAAATATTTCTAAGAGTCGAAGAGGTCACCTTCGACCGACAACACTGCTAATGTCTGACGTTGGGAAATTCAAATTCAAATAAAGGAGGGAGTAGTTACTTTGGTTCGCTCTTGAAGAAAGACAAGTGGCGTGTATCCAAGCAATGGAAGCATGCAATGCGACACTTGTCATTTGTTGATTATTTCAGGCAGTTTATAGCAGTTAGTTTAAGTATTATAAATAGGGGTTCTAGCAATAGGATTCGGGGTGTGATGTTCACTTTGTACAAGTAACTCCAAATTTACTCAAAGTATCCGCGTGTTGAGAAAAGAGTTTTTATCTTCTATTTAACGCAAGTTATGTTTCTGCACTTTTCATATTTTCAACCTTTACTGCACGCCTTTGACCTTCTCTTTTACATTTTTAGCCTTTTAACTTAACACTTTAAAACGTTGTTTAGATTGTGTTTTCAACGAACTTTTATTTATTAGTATTGTCGAAGTATTCATTTCTTCAGAATTTACCTTAGATTAATTGTTAGCACATGTCCTGGGATCAATCTGATCGATCCTGTGAGTCACCAAAGTTAAATTTGGAAGATCATCGGTTGTTTACCAATTTTCACGGTAAACAACATGTTGCTGAGAATGGAAAAATGAGAATTATTTAAGAGTAATGCATTTTCATTACATAAAGATTGTGTGTTTTCTCACCATTGCAATTCTAACCTGCAACAAAAAATGACAGGTGTGAGGTCAATACTTGGCACCATTCAGGGAAGAAGATGGATAAAAATCTATTAATGGAAGAAACAACCTTAGATCAAAACAAAAAATTCGGAATATTCAAAACTCAATGCTTCAAATCCATACCTCAAGTCCCTTTTTTTACCAAGATCCACCACAGATCTACCATGACGATACCGCATATTGCTGTAAATTCGCCAGAAACATCATAGCCGTGTTTACCTTGAATATTCGTAAACAACCGCTGATCTTCTAAAACAATAAAGTCATAGTAACTTACAGGATCGATCAGATTGATCCTAGGACATGTGTTGTATGTGTATTTAGAATATTTCACAATTTGGTAAAGTATACCTTTCGACAATGCACATAAATAAAAAAAGCTGTTTGAAGTGTAAAGGAAAGCGATAAAGATTAAAGAAATAACTAAGTCAAACAATACATCAAAGAAAAGAAAGAGAAAAGGGCTGAATGTAAAAGTTTAATAAAGAAAAACTGGAGTTAAATGCTGGAAAGAAATGCATAAAGATCTTAAAATGCAAGAAGGTAAATGCTTGAAAGTAAAGGCTTTTAATGTAAAACTGCAAAGTAAAGACTTGGTAATGTAAATGACTTGAAAGGTAAAAGTTCGTGGAAAAATATTTCAAAGTAAAGAATCTAAAACAGAAACTTCAAAGTAAATTGCATTGCAATAAAGGATGATGGTGATTACAATCACGTACATTCTCACTTCACTGGTTTCTCGACACACTGGATACTTTGAGTGAATATAGAGTTACTTGTACAAATATGATTTTTTCACACTATTCTAACTCTAAGACTAACCTATTTATAATACTCTAATGTAACCACCCTTTGACGGTTTTATTCTTAGATTACGCCACTTGGCACTTCGCATGTCTTCACGATCTGGATCTTCGCCACCTATCCTCTTTTCAAATTCAAATAGTGGAACTTCCCTCCACTATTCAGTTGTAATTGCAGCGCATTATCCATAGCCACTTCACCGTGTCGAATTGACTCCTTGGACTTAGTAATATTTGAAGTCCTAACATCACTCTCTTCGACTCAGGTATTGTACAAACATGGTCGAAGGCCTTCTAGTCGAAGCCTTCTTTTTTTAGCTTTATTATTTTAAAGAATAACTTTTTTTTAAATCCAAATTGTCTGAAATCATGTAGCGTCGAAATTAGGAGCTAACAAATTGCCCCCCAAAAATGTCCTTTCGCCAGTGTTGGCAGGAAGGTCATTTTTTGATAACATAATTTTCGACGCCTGCTCATTCGATTATGGAAAACATGGTCTTAACTGACCAACCCACGATTTATAAACTATTCAGTTTCTTTCAATCATGCTTGTGACGTCATGTCATGATGGCAAATCTTCAAACGTCTTTTCAGCCGTATTTGCGAACAGTTTTCATCATCACTTTTCTTGGGATTAAGCATTTACAGTCTGACCACAACCACCACCATCCAACGATTTCAAAGAGGACACGCGTCCCACTATCGTATCCATTTCAACGGTGGATTCACAGTCCCCTCATCTTCCAAACATCTATAAATGCCCTTTTTCCCCAATTTTACGAACTTTCGCATTCTCAAACTTTTCTGCGGCTTATTTTTCTTCGTTCTTCAAACTCTCTCAAGAAAACTCAGAACACACTCTCGTTTTCTCTTCAACTTCCAACAATGGCGTCTTCTCAAACCGTTCCCCAAGCAACGAAAAACCAAAAGGGTAAAACTACTCCGTTCGAGCAAACTCTCCCGCCATTTTCAAACATCCCCGGACCAAAGGTGGTAAAGAACCAACATTCATGCCGGAACCTCTTCTTGAAGAAACAAGGAGCATTTATGAATCTCAGGTAATGATCCCTCTCCTTGTATCTGATAAACCCTATGCTTTAGGTGGCCCCCTAGCTGATGTAAAACCCACCAATGAAAAACTGGCTGAGTTTTTTCCTTCATACCGTAAATCTAGACCCTTAGGGCAAAAAAGCAACCCTAATGAGGATGGAACCTCTCCTAATACACCCACTCTGACGAAAATGGATCTGAGGTACCTTCATGATGGTACGAGGCTGGTAAGAGTTGTCAATCCTTTAAAGGATTTTGACCTTTGGATGACCAGAATGGACAGGATCAAAGCTGATCACTGGAAAACCATAGGAATCTATGATCTGCTCATGCTGTCGAAGACCAACATTCCTTATTGTTTGAACTTACTGGAAGCATCGCTTTACTTTTGGGATAGCACCCACTACACCTTTCATCTTCCTTGTGGGATGGTTACTCCCACACTCTTCGACCTTGCTGCCATTACAGGTCTTTGACCAGATGGCATTTCTTATGACCCTGATACTGATGCAGAGGATACCATAGGGATCTCTAACTCCAAACTCACGTATACCCACTTCATCAACCACCACAAGCGTGATACTGCAGAAATCACTGATAAGGAACACATTGCATTCCTCACCGTATGGCTGTCGAGGTATGTATTTTGTTCTAAATCTCTGCAGGTGGCCAAGAAGTATCTAACCCTGGCCAACCAACTTCACAACAATAGAGGAGTTTGCCTTAGCGGGTTGATTCTGGCGAACCTCTACGAGTCTCTCAGTGAAGGGGCGGCTCGACTCAAAGACTTGGAGAGCCAAGGTATTGTTCACTTGAATGGCCCTCTCTGGCTACTTCAGCTGTGGTTCAATGCAACCTTTGAAGCTAGCCTTCCCAGGAAAGGGCAGGTCGATGAAGATTCTACTGAAATCAAAGAGAGGAGGGTCGAAGGTACCCGCCTGGTGAAACTCACACCCAATGACGATGGGGAAGCTCTCAAGAGAGCCTTCTCCAGTTATATTATGATGTTTGCAAAAAGGAATGAGTTCACACCTAGTATGGCTCCCTTTGCTGAGAGAAAATATGGACCTGAGTGGTTCACCAGGCCATTCCCTGATTACTCCACCAAACTCGACACCGAATCTGTTTCAATCTGGGAAGCCTTCTTGATTCCTAGATTTATCGTTGAAAGGCTGAATCTTGGGAGAGACCTGGCAGCCTTAATTGCTTACCAACCAAATCTTGTCTCTCGACAATTTGGGTTGGCTCATATCTTCCCCAAGTGTCTATATGGGAAGAAAGGCCATGTGGTCCTTCACACCGCCAGTTTTGATGAAGGAAGTGCTGCAGTCACTTTCGACCGGTGGAACGCTAGGAAAGCAACCCTTTCCCCTGTGTATTTTCAGCCCATCTTCTTGTGTACCAAACCCTTCCATAACTGGTGGTCGAAGTACTGCAGTGAGCAATTTCTTGATGTTGTTGCTTTCTCTTCCTTACTTGACCAAACTTTTCTTGATGTGCAGGAGAAGACCAAGAAGAGTAAGTTCATTCATGTCAAAGAGATTCAAGCCTTTCAAAAGTACTTTGAAACTGTCTATCGACCAGATGATATTAGTCGAACCGTTCGTGAGGCTGCTGTCACTTTGAAGGAGAAATTTCTACAAAAAATGGATCAGTTGAAAATCCCTTCAAACGTTCCCCTTGAGAAACGTTATAAGGTAGCTTTTGAACTCTTTCCTCCAAAGTTCCCTCGACTGCCTAACGCTGATTTTGGAGTGGCACTTGCCCCCCCATTTCCAGACTGGTTTGTCTATGGTGAGCACTTAAAACTCCTTCGACAGCAGTCTCAGCCGAAAGCCCAACGGGTGGTTGCGACTAAACATACGCTGGACAGTTTCAAAGGACACCTTCATATAGGGGTCGAGGATATCCGTGTCGAATCCGAAATATATGAAGGTTTGAGGCCCTTGAT
Organism: Lathyrus tuberosus; assembly: GCA_022829125.1. NCBI lineage: Eukaryota > Viridiplantae > Streptophyta > Magnoliopsida > Fabales > Fabaceae > Lathyrus > Lathyrus tuberosus. The sequence continues at coordinate 5,412,913 of JALAZF010000084.1, forward strand.
TTGTGATTTTTTAACAAACCACTCAACTATTAACCTTGTAATAATCGTCTGTCTTTCATCCATGGCCAGGAAGACCAGTTCATAGAAGGGTGCTGCGAAGGTTGAAAAGGACACTGAAGGCACAAAGGTACTTTATATCCTTTGCCTAAGTCTTCTTGTGCAACCAATCCTCTAATATTTGCGTCACCTTTCAGGATGCTCGAAAACCTCCAACGCCTTCAAAAAAGGGCAAGAAAGATGCTCAAGCAGTTGTTCCTCCAGATACTGATGATGAGTCCCCTGAGGAGATAGTAGTTAAGAAGAAAAGGAAGCTTGTCAAAGCTTCTGGAACTACCACCCAATCTCCCTCAAAGGCGGCAAGAATCCTTGAGAAGACACCTGCTGGTAGTGGTGTCAAGAAACAACTCTCCAGGGTTGCATCAAAAACGACTGCTGGCGATCCTGAGAGTGCGAACTCAAGTCCTGATGCTGCGGATGTACAGGTATGCGTACTATCTTCATTCAGTATTTGGATTCCCTACTCAGACTTCTCTCAGTCTTATCCTCTTTACTTGTGGTTTTTCAGGCTGATGTAGGTGGTTCTAACCCACCACAACCTTCCTTCAGCTTCACAACAACTCTGCTGAATAGCCAAGGTGAGCCAACTTATCACCCTACCTCTGACCCTGGTTCTGTATATAGCTCAATCAGCGAAATTAACCAACCTATCCCTCGTACAGTTCCTCCTCCTGCAGCAGATGAAACAAACCAAAGTTCTCCTGCCAGGACCTCTACTCAACAATCCCAGACCGATGGTTCTGATCATGAAGAGGATGATGTTTCTCATCAACAACCTTTCAACCAAATAGAGCCTATTGGTATGGACACAGAAGAAAGGCCCACCGAAGCCGGAGAGGAGGAAGTCGAAGAAGATGAAGAACAAGAAGAAGAGAGGGAAATGACTGAGCAAGATCAAGCCCACACACCTGTGGCTGGACCAGGTCCTGCCAACACTCCACGTTCTGGACCTACAGCCACTTTGACTGCTGGAGGACCCCCTACAGGAGATCCCTTGGCTACCCTCAAATGGTCGAATCCTCGAGAGTATGCCAGGATGATACTTGGGAAGATGTACAGCTCTTCAGGTACCAGTCCCAGCACTTCGACCAGCTCTGGGGGTCCAGCTCCAGATGATTTCGCCAGCCATATCCTTCAAAAAATCAAGGACAAATTCTTCAAGGGAGACATCTGCAATGTCTTACTTTCAGACCAAACTGCTCCTCTTTTTCTGAAAGACAGCCTTCAGAAACTGGACCTTTCGACCCTTAGCAAAGATGTTTCTGAATTCCTGTTGGAGCTAACTGCTTTAGTGAATCAAATGTTTGAGGACTTCAAGCTCCTTCCCAAGATCCAAGACAACATTGAAATCACAACTGGATTGGAAGCTTCCGCTTGGGATGAAGCGCATGCATCAGAAGCCATGGTCGAAAGTCTAGAGACTGAACAACAGAAAAGGGAGGTAGAAGTGGAGTCGAACCAAAAGAACATTGATGACTGGAAATAGCAAATTGAAGAGCTGCAGAACAAGATTTCTAAGGCTGAAAAACGCAACCTTGAGCTGGGAGAGTTCGACGATACTGAAATGGCCAGAGAGCTAAAGCGCACCATAGACTTCCTTGACAAGGCCCAAACGCTTGAAAAGGAACTTTCAGCAGCCAAACTCAACAAAGCTCTATGTGAGAAACGCCTTCAGAATTACAAGGTCAACTTCCTTGAGTTGAAGTCGAAGCTCCCTTTCTGATTGTCATATGATTTCTTGTTTGTAGCTCCACTTTTTGTTCGTCATGTTTTTACGGCCCTTTTAAGGCCCCATGTACAGACAAACTTAATGCCCAATGGCCTTTATCTAAATTCTTCTGTTTGCTACTAACTCTTCGACTTGCAAAATTTTCTCTCAAACTTTGCTAACTGAGTAGTTAAAGTATTCTGCCTCTTTTCTTGGAAATCATGAAAATAGCGCAGCTTTTAACAGTCTTAGTGTTCCAACAACACAAGTTTCTATTCCATAAAGGAATATTAATAGCGCAACCCTAGGGTCTATTCCCAAGGGTCATTTCACGTATTTCCATCGTTGACTGGCCAATCCTTACAAAGCCTTGCCTCTATAAAACCCTCTTCCCTCTTGGGATATCTTGCACCTACTACAGCAAGCATGAGTACTTCTTCAAAGAAGGCAATGACCAAGAAGGTGGCTGGAGAGACAAATAAAGTTGAGGCAACAACTACTGCCCTCAATAACACTTCAACTGGAGCAACATCTCGCGCCAAGAAGAGAAAAACCAAGATGAGGGTACCCAAGAAAGGACATTCCAAAGCACAAAACTCTGATGATGAAGCTGGCGAAGATTATGTTGCCTTCCTCAACTCTATTAATTGGAGAGACTATGAATAATCTTTCTCCTGGGTTTTATGTTATTATACTTGTTTTCTTTCCTTTGTATGCCATTTTGGCCTCACGTGGTCTATTTTGGCTTTTATAATTTGAATAAAATTTACGTCTTAATATGAATTTCTTGTAAAATAGGCTTATATTTTTTCAAATATTTCCCATTTTCCCTTAAGACTCTTAAATCACCCTCCATCTCTTGAATCTCATAAGCATTATTACTAAATGCCTTAATAATTTGAAAAGGACCTTCCCACTTAGGAGACCACTTCCCCAAAGATCTGGTCTTTCGATCCATAGGTAAGATCACTTTCCACACTAGATCTCCAGTTGAAAAGGTTTTAATCTTGACCTTTTTGTTATAAGACTTCTCCACCCTTTTCTTTTGCCTTTTCAGCAACTCTAATGCATGGAGCCTTTCTTCATCTAGGTCTACTAATTCATCAAGCATCATATTCTAATAAGACTCAGATGGAATCTCATGATGCCTTTGAATCCTTATTGATTGAAGATAAATTTCCACAGACAGAACTGCATCATGACCAAAAGTCAGTCGAAACGGGGTAGTATTAGTTGCCTCTTTAGGGGACGTTCGACATGCCCAGAGTATTTGGTCCAATGTCCTGTGCCAATTTCTTGGCTTTTTCCCCACATGCTTTTTTATCAACCCAATAACTACTTTATTTGCTGCTTCGACTTGGCCATTAGCTTGAGCATAATAAGGTGTGGATGTTACAAGCTTGAATCCCATTTCTTTAGAAAACTCTTGCATTTTTCGACCAGTGAAGACTGATCCTTGGTCTGTTGTAATTGTCTCTGGGATTCCAAACCTATAGATGATGTGCTTCTGGATAAATTCAATCACATCTTCTTGATCAACATTTGGTAATGGGATAGCTTCGACCCATTTGGTAAAATAATCAATACCCACTAAAATGTACTTATGATTTTTAGATGAGGCTGGTCGAATCTCTCCGACCAAATCCAAAGCCCATCCTCTAAAAGGCCAAGGTTTTACTATAGAGTGCAATTCACTCGCAGGGACATGTTGAATGCCAGCATGAACTTGACATTCCTGATAACCCTTAGCAAATTCCATACAATCTTTTAACATGGTAGGCCAATACATGCCTTGTCGAAACAAAAACCATTTCATTTTATGACCTACCTGATGTGCCCCACATGCCCCACTATGGACAGTCGAAATAGCTAAGTATGCTTCTGCCTCACTGAGGCACTTAAGCAATACTCCCTCAGGAGTCTTTTTGAATAATTCATTACCCAACAAGACATAACTTAAAGCTTGATACTTGATTTTCCTTTCTGTCGAAGCTATTGGATTTTTCAGGTAATCCATTATAGGTTTCCTCCAATCCTTGTCAGTTATACTATGAACTGCCATAATTGCGAAATTGTCTTCATCAACATATCCAAGCTTAGTTTCTTCCAAATCTGATGGGGCTAATCCTACTGATACCACCCTTCCTCTGACTTCGACTTTGATTGCATCTTGTAATTTGTCTTTCGCAACTTTATACCCTGATGCAATCTGAGCCAAGTCATTAGCTACCTGGTTTTCCAGCCTAGGGATGTGTCGAAAATTAACTGCGTCGAACTTTTTCAACAGTCGATTCACAACTACAAAGTACATAATCAAGTTTTCTTTTATGCACTTGTACTCTTTAGTCACTTGTTTTAGGACCAGTTCTGAATCTCCCATTATTTCGACATGAGTTGCCCCCAATTCCAACAATACTTCAAGTCCAGCAATTAAAGCTTCATATTCAGCTTCATTGTTAGAACAACGGCCTTCAATTTTATACTTAAGTGTTGTTGGAATTTTATTAGGAGAAATAACAAGTACTCCTATGCCTGTCCCATCTTTGTGGCTTGACCCGTCGAAATATAACTTCCAAGGTTCCACACCAAGATAGTTCAGGGGGGTCTCATTTGTAGAATGGTCAGCTATGAAGTCTGCCACTATTTGTCCTTTAACAGCTTTTAAAGGCTTATAAGTTAAAGAATATTCAGTTAATGCTAATGCCCATTTTCCAATTCGACTATGCAAAATAGGTTTGGACAACATATGTTTAATAACGTCATAACGAGAAGAAACATAAATATCAACTGGTTTTATATAATGCTTCAATTTGGTACAATGTAATGCCCCGAATTTAATTAATTAGTTAATTAAATTATCGAAGGATTTTATTATTGGATTTAGACGAAGTTTGAGAATTAATCGAGTAATTGGGTGTTATCGATATCATTTTAAGAGGCTAATTGGGTTGATATGTCGATCGGAATTATTAAGTTAAAGTCGGATTTTAGTCGGTTAAATCGGAGGAATAATATTAAGAATAATATTATTTATTGGACTATCTTATTTAATTAACTAAGTTGAATTGTTGGACCATTTGGTTGATAATCGAAATTAATCTATTAAGCCGGGAGTAAGTAGTTGGTCGCGAATTATTATTTCGGTTAATTTTGTGTTTCGAAGAATTAAGTCGTTAAGTCGGAATATTAGTCGGAAAGTCGAAGAAATAATATTAGAATTATATAAGGATAATAGTTGGGCTTAATTAAGTGTTGTTAGCAGTAAAAGGTGGGTTGCGAATATTAAGCCCAATAAGAATAATGGTGTGATGGAATTATTTTATTATTAGTCATTAGAAGGAATTTGAGAAGTAGTGGTAACAGCAAGAACCAAGAGGAACGAGGGTTTTGGTGGAGAAGAGGAACGTGGAAGTTGCAGTTAAGAGGCAAGCGGAATCCGATCGAGAAATTAGAGAGCGACCTTCAATCCCAGGTAAGGGTGGGTTCGACTATTATAATCGGGTTATGATGAATGTTATGTGGGTATTAGGTTGTATTGAATTGACACTGTCTGTAATTTTGTTGAGTAATCTCTGTTTGGTCTCATACTGTCACACGATGTGAAATTGGGTTTATGGGAAATTATTGTTGTGATTGAAAATTGATGTTGCAGTAAGTATAAGTTGATTGTGTCTGAGATAGTTGATCGAAGAAAATATGTTGATGTGTTGATGTGTTATATGTCGTAATTGGTTAAATTGACATTGAGTGGAATCTGGAAAATCGTGAGCCAAAGTGTAGGAATTGGAGACGGGGGCCTCAGAGCAATGGAGGCGGGGGCCTCAGAGCAATTGGAGGCGGGGGCCTCAAAGTAATGGAGGTGAGCACCCCCATTTAATTAAAGGAAGGAGGCGAGGGCCTCCAAGTATTGAGTTGGGCGCCTCCTAAGGTGTGGGTGGATGAGACGATTGCCTTGTCTTGTCTGTTACTTGAAATTCACTTTAATTTAATGATTAAGTAACCTATTTACTTAATTTAATGAGATTACTTATGATATTTGCTGTTCCTTCTATTTACTTAATTTAATTTAATGAATAAGTAATCTATTTACTTAATTTAATGAGATAGTGTTTTTAAATGGTGCAAGAATCTATCTCTGTGTTTGAATAAGGGCTATGGTGATAAATAAGTAATGGAAAATAGTGCATAGCAGGTTTTTAATTGTTATCAGTAGGGGAAAGGAGGGGAGGCGGAGGCCTCCAAGCTCTGAGAAGAGCGCCTCCCATGGGCTGTTGAGGGGAGGTGGGCGCCTCCATTTATGGTGAGGACCACCTTGCTGTTTCATATTTTGGTTGCATTGTTTTCTTTCATCTTGCCACGTACCTGAGTAAATGGGCATGGCTTAGTAAACTTCTAGAAGATTAATAATTCAACTAGTATATTAGTATATTATTATAGTATCACTTAATTTTATTTGTGTTGTGGTATAATCAAACGAATATAGCAGTTTTGGTAGTTTTAGCAGAAGGAGCATGTTAAGTAGCAGCAAAAATAATGGAGCAGTATGAGTAGTAGCAGGAACCTAATAGATTTTCATAGCAGATAATTAACTGGAATCAGGGTTATTTGAAAACAAGTAACTGTGGTAATCTTGACAGAAAATGGAACAATTGCAGTAAGCAGGTGTTGACAGAAAATTGGAAATTTGTAATAGTTAGCAGGGTCAATAACTCAATTAATTTTTGTAGCAGAGTATATATATATATTCAGTAGAGGTTTTTCCTAGCAGTGTTGGTGAATTGAAAGTGGCAATAAAATCAGTAATAGTAGAAAAGTAATCATGGCAGAGTTATTTTAGTAGCAGTCTAGTAATTCTTGACAGAAGTAGAACAATAGCAGTAAGCAGAATTTTTGACAGAAGTTGAAATTGATTCTTATGGAAATTGTAACAGAAAGTAGAATGTTGTACTAAACTGGTATTAAATAACAGAGGCTAATAACAGTGCAGTTTTAGTCAGTTTAGCCGGTTTAGGCGAAAAACTTAGTTGTCCGGAACTTAACGGAAATTGTCGGGGTAAGTCGGGTAAATTAGTAGGTAGTGTGGTTGATTTATTTTGTTGAAAAGATGCTGGGAGTTGAAAACAGTAGGAATTTTAGTCGCCCGGTAGAATTAAGCGGAGAAATTAGTTGTCCGGAATTTAACGAAAATTGTCGAGGTAGTTCGTAATAATTAGTAGGTGATTTTAGTCGGTTTGTTTTGTTGAATTAAGTTGAACGCGTGGAATTGCAGGTACAGTTGGATAAGTTGTATTGTCCCGATTTACGGGCGAAGTATTTAAGTTGCAGGTCTTATGACCAATGTTGTTTGAGTTGTGTTGTTGTTGATTAAGTTGAAGGTCGAATGACCAATGTTGTTTGAGTTGTGTTGTTGTTGATTAAGTTGTAGGTCGAATGACCAATGTTGGATTAAGTTGATGCTATTGATGCATGTTTGAGTTGTTGTTTTCGTTGTTGCTGTTCTGGTTGTTCTTGTTGATGATGTAGTTGATTGTATGCCTTTGATAATTGTCGCATACATTGCATTCATGAGTCGGGGCTGTATGCTCACACCACGTTGGCCTTGATGGCATTGATTAAGTTGGCCTTGATGGCATTGATTAAGTTGGCCTTGATGGCACCACGTTGAAGGCTTATGCCTTGTTGAAATGCCTCGATAACCTGCCATATGTTTAAGTTGGGAGTTTTACTCCGATGGTACCACATGCATGTGCATAGTTGTGTCACATTTTGAGTCGTTGTGAAGTTGCTGTTGTTCTTGATTCGTTGTTGTTGTGAAGTTGCCGTTGTGGTGAAGTTGCCGTTGTTGTGAAGTTGTTGCTTGTTATAAGTTGTTATTGCTATGTCTTGTTGCTTGATATAAATTACTAATGTCGTGAGCTGTTGTTATATATGTTGTTCTTACTATAATTTGCATCTTTTATATGAGTTGTTGGTATATGTTGTTATTTGTTGTCAATACAAGTTGGGGCTGCTATTAAGTTGTTTATTTCTAGTTGTTGCATGACTGTTGTATGAAGAGGTGAAATTCGTATGATCCTAATCTAGTATGTTAATTATCATATTTTGTTTATAATATTCGATATCTCACCCCTTCTATAATGATGTTACCTATTATGGGTAACTGAGCAGGTACTCAAGAATAGCTGCAGAAGTTGAGGTTTAATGTGAAGTCATAGATGCTGTTAGCTCGAGTTGGTCTTGCTCTGATACGTAGCACTCGGGGGGATGAACGATTGTTGTTTATTTGTTGTTATTGTCTTAGTAGTTGAATCTTAAATTGTTGTTATTAAAGAATTGTTGTTTCAAAGTTGTTGTGAGTTGGACATGAGGTTATGTCATTATAAGTTGAATTATATGAAGCCGCTTATTAATAAAAGTTGTTTTGTTTTCAAAGGGATAATTCAGGTTGTTATCAGTTCATCCGAATCAGTGTTATGTATCTGAATTATTTGTGATTAATATGAAGTTGTTTTCTGTTGAAAATGCGACATCCTGTTTATGTTGAAGAATTTTTAAAATGAAAACTCTGATTTTATTACTTATCCGCCGGGTAGAAATGGGGTGTTACATTAGTGGTATCAGAGCAGGTCGGTCTGTCCGGCCAATGTTGTCTAATGTTGTTTCTTCCTTAGTACTCGACATGTGTATGGAACACTGTCGGTGCTTGTTTGTTTGTAGTTTCTAGTAGTTGTCTACAAGGTTGTTTTGAATTAAGTGGGGGAGATGTTTGTTCCCATACGTGTTGTTGGTATGTAGAAGTTGTTTCAAGGTGATGTTGCTTGCAAGAGTGCATATGTTGGAGCGATGTTATTGCGGACCAGCGAGAGTTTGGACTCGCGAATCCGTATCAGTCAAGTTGGAGATGCGCGTGGAGTCTGTACGGTGAATCAAAGATGATTGAAATTAAGGAATTATTCCGAATGGAATGATAAGTTGGTGGATTAATTCGGTAAGTTGTATATCTTGAGTATAGTTGGATTAAAGTTGAGTGATTTTCGTAGTTGGACGAAAAGGAGGATGTTGGTAGACCTTGGAAGCAAGAGAGGGAAATGGAACTTATGTTCATCAACCTCAAATTCTGGTTTTTGTGATTTTGGAGCAGCTGTCAGTAAACGAGGTATAACTTTTGACTCGTGATTCGGATGGAAGCGGTTCTAGACTTTGTGGAAAGCTTACGAAATTCCCTACAGTTTGCATATAAGATTTGTCTTCAGGAAGTTTGTGAAGAGGGAGAAAAGTGCGTTTTAATGTTTGGGTCTGATGCTGATTTTTGGAAAATTCTGCATATGAGAATTCGGGACCAGTCCCGTTGTGTAGCTGATAACTCTTTACTCGTAAGTCGGATTTGAGCGATTCTTGAAGTTCTGAAATATACACAAAATTCTCTTCATTTTGGAATATGATTTTGTGATTGAGAGATCTGTATTGAAGGAGATATATATGGTTGAAGTTGAGCGACAATTGCTGAAAATTTTGGAAGGATGAAAACAAGTGTGGAATATTATTAAGAATAAAGTGTTGGTATTTGTAAGATGTGACTGTATCGGAGAATGCTTGGAGATGCAACTTATGTTGAATGAGGATGATTAAGACGATGATGCTAAGTAAAGGTAATGTTGAGAGAAATGCGAAAGTTGATTTGTGTTGCTAAGAATTTTCACCTTGGTTGAAAGTTGTAATTGGAGCAAACTGAATTGGATCGTTCTCAATGTTGTAGCGACTTCGGTATTGGAAAAATATTTAAAGTCGTGTTGTACTATGAACGTGCATAAGAGGATGCGTAATGGATTTTGAACGTTTTTGTATCGTTGACGAAGTTGAAACTAAAGAAACTAAGAGTGGCATTGGTAACCCTTAGAAAGTTGGCGGAGCATTATGCTTACGGACTTTGGGCACAAGTTGAAGTACGCTATTGGGTTGGGTACTGATGATTTATTTCACCGTTATGGTTGTCGGCTGTCTATTGACAAATTGAGGAACTGATCACCCTTAATCTATTGTTGATAGTAGACGGAATCATAATTGATGGATAGATGTGTCGTGCCAACTAGTATAGTATGTACGTTGAATTGGTCGAAGTCAAGCCAAGTGCTTGAAGGTTGTTTGTTTTGCTGATACAAGTTCATATGTTAGAATATTAGTTAAATTTAAGGATGACAGTACGAAGCTGTGTTTGATTGATGAGTAGTATGGGGACTCACAGTCGAGTTCTAGATAACTTGAGTCGTTGTTTGTGATGAAGCGAATGGCTAGTATGCCTTAAGGTGTATGTATGGAGTATGAAGCGTATCTTCCATATTTGTTTGGATGAGTTGGAACTGGTGTTTGTTGCGAATGTTTTGAGCTGTTGTAAAATCAGAGGAAGAACGCGTAGAATATTTGAAGGTTGAGTTGTGATTATTAAAAGAAGTTAAATTATAAGTTGATTTGTAAAAGTGGAGTTTTGGTTGGTAAAGATGATTGATCTTGTTGAATTTAAGTGGACTCAGGTGTCAAATGTTGTTGTAATGTTGTTATGCGCCTAAGGTGATTTTGGGAACTATGTTGATAAAAGATAGTAAAGTTGTAATTTATGTGTGGTGTTAACGGGGAGATCCCGAAGAGTTAAGTCGAAAGCCTAGGTATTATGTCGATTTTGATGATTGGAAGTTGGAGGTCAACTGAGTAGAGTTAGTACCTTGAAAGTAATCAGAGTGCGCAGAGAACGCGTAGTGTATTGCGGTTGTTCAGACGTGAATTGTACCGATGTTGATATTTGATTACGTTGATGTTGTGTTTAAGTTGGTATTCTTAAGTTGTTGCGTTCTGGTTCTTAAACCGGCGAATTCTTAAGTTGGTTACTTCTTGTGTTGCGATGTTAGTTGTCAATTGCATCACTTGGGTAGTATTCGCGTTGTTGTCGCCGTTGAGGTTAAGAACCGTTGTTTGTGTTATACGTGGGTTGCCTTCAGAGTATGGAGATAAGGATCGTATATGTGTTTTGGTATTGTTTACGTTGCTGCGGTAATGATGCGATGTTGTATAGTAGAGTATAGGCAAGTGAAGGTTGTTACTATGTTGTAAAGTGATTGTTTCAAGGTATTACTAAAATGGTTGGCGAATAGTAACGATCATGTTGTAAGAGTAATTGAAGTATTGGAGTATACATATTGGGTTTAAAACCGTGATTGAGTTGTTGTTGGACTGGAAGATTAAATACGAGAGTTGGGATAAGGATGGTGGTGTCGGATAGATTTTCGAGGACGAAAATGTCCTAAGTGGGGGAGAGTTGTAACGCCCCGAATTTAATTAATTAGTTAATTAAATTATCGAAGGATTTTATTATTGGATTTAGACGAAGTTTGAGAATTAATCGAGTAATTGGGTGTTATCGGTATCATTTTAAGAGGCTAATTGGGTTGATATGTCGATCGGAATTATTAAGTTAAAGTCAAATTTTAGTCGGTTAAATCGGAGGAATAATATTAAGAATAATATTATTTATTGGACTATCTTATTTAATTAACTAAGTTGAATTGTTGGACCATTTGGTTGATAATCGAAATTAATCTATTAAGCCGGGAGTAAGTAGTTGGTCGCGAATTATTATTTCGGTTAATTTTGTGTTTCGAAGAATTAAGTCGTTAAGTCGGAATATTAGTCGGAAAGTCGAAGAAATAATATTAGAATTATATAAGGATAATAGTTGGGCTTAATTAAGTGTTGTTAGCAGTAAAAGGTGGGTTGCGAATATTAAGCCCAATAAGAATAATGGTGTGATGGTATTATTTTATTATTAGTCATTAGAAGGAATTTGAGAAGTAGTGGTAACAGCAAGAACCAAGAGGAACGAGGGTTTTGGTGGAGAAGAGGAACGTGGAAGTTGCAGTTAAGAGGCAAGCGGAATCCGATCGAGAAATTAGAGAGTGACCTTCAATCCCAGGTAAGGGTGGGTTCGACTATTATAATCGGGTTATGATGAATGTTATGTGGGTATTAGGTTGTATTGAATTGACACTGTCTGTAATTTTGTTGAGTAATCTCTGTTTGGTCTCATACTGTCACACGATGTGAAATTGGGTTTATGGGAAATTATTGTTGTGATTGAAAATTGATGTTGCAGTAAGTATAAGTTGATTGTGTCTGAGATAGTTGATTGAAGAAAATATGTTGATGTGTTGATGTGTTATATGTCGTAATTGGTTAAATTGACATTGAGTGGAATCTGGAAAATCGTGAGCCAAAGTGTAGGAATTGGAGACGGGGGCCTCAGAGCAATGGAGGCGGGGGCCTCAGAGCAATTGGAGGCGGGGGCCTCAAAGTAATGGAGGTGAGCACCCCTATTTAATTAAAGGAAGGAGGCGAGGGCCTCTAAGTATTGAGGTGGGCGCCTCCTAAGGTGTGGGTGGATGAGACGATTGCCTTGTCTTGTCTGTTACTTGAAATTCACTTTAATTTAATGATTAAGTAATCTATTTACTCAATTTAATGAGATTACTTATGATATTTGTTGTTCCTTCTATTTACTTAATTTAATTTAATGAATAAGTAATCTATTTACTTAATTTAATGAGATAGTGTTTTTAAATGGTGCAAGAATCTATCTTTGTGTTTGAATAAGGGCTATGGTGATAAATAAGTAATGGAAAATAGTGCATAGCAGGTTTTTAATTGTTATCAGTAGGGGAAAGGAGGGGAGGCGGAGGTCTCTAAGCTCTGAGAAGAGCGCCTCCCATGGGCTGTTGAGGGGAGGTGGGCGCCTCCATTTATGGTGAGGACCACCTTGCTGTTTCATATTTTGGTTGCATTGTTTTCTTTCATCTTGCCACGTACCTGAGTAAATGGGCATGGCTTAGTAAACTTCTAGAAGATTAATAATTCAACTAGTATATTAGTATATTATTATAGTATCACTTAATTTTATTTGTGTTGTGGTATAATCAAACGAATATAGCAGTTTTGGTAGTTTTAGTAGAAGGAGCATGTTAAGTAGCAGCAAAAATAATGGAGCAGTATGAGTAGTAGCAGGAACCTAATAGATTTTCATAGCAGATAATTAACTGGAATCAGGGTTATTTGAAAACAAGTAACTGTGGTAATCTTGACAGAAAATGGAACAATTGCAGTAAGCAGGTGTTGACAGAAAATTGGAAATTTGTAATAGTTAGCAGGGTCAATAACTCAATTAATTTTTGTAGCAGAGTATATATATATTCAGTAGAGGTTTTTCCTAGCAGTGTTGGTGAATTGAAAGTGGCAATAAAATCAGTAATAGTAGAAAAGTAATCATGGCAGAGTTATTTTAGTAGCAGTCTAGTAATTCTTGACAGAAGTAGAACAATAGCAGTAAGCAGAATTTTTGACAGAAGTTGAAATTGATTCTTATGGAAATTGTAACAGAAAGTAGAATGTTGTACTAAACTGGTATTAAATAACAGAGGCTAATAACAGTGCAGTTTTAGTCAGTTTAGCCGGTTTAGGCGAAAAACTTAGTTGTCCGGAACTTAACGGAAATTGTCGGGGTAAGTCGGGTAAATTAGTAGGTAGTGTGGTTGATTTATTTTGTTGAAAAGATGCTGGGAGTTGAAAACAGTAGGAATTTTAGTCGCCCGGTAGAATTAAGCGGAGAAATTAGTTGTCCGGAATTTAACGAAAATTGTCGAGGTAGTTCGTAATAATTAGTAGGTGATTTTAGTCGGTTTGTTTTGTTGAATTAAGTTGAACGCGTGGAATTGCAGGTACAGTTGGATAAGTTGTATTGTCCCGATTTACGGGCGAAGTATTTAAGTTGCAGGTCTTATGACCAATGTTGTTTGAGTTGTGTTGTTGTTGATTAAGTTGAAGGTCGAATGACCAATGTTGTTTGAGTTGTGTTGTTGTTGATTAAGTTGTAGGTCGAATGACCAATGTTGGATTAAGTTGATGCTATTGATGCATGTTTGAGTTGTTGTTTTCGTTGTTGCTGTTCTGGTTGTTCTTGTTGATGATGTAGTTGATTGTATGCCTTTGATAATTGTCGCATACATTGCATTCATGAGTCGGGGCTGTATGCTCACACCACGTTGGCCTTGATGGCATTGATTAAGTTGGCCTTGATGGCATTGATTAAGTTGGCCTTGATGGCACCACGTTGAAGGCTTATGCCTTGTTGAAATGCCTCGATAACCTGCCATATGTTTAAGTTGGGAGTTTTACTCTGATGGTACCACATGCATGTGCATAGTTGTGTCAAATTTTGAGTCGTTGTGAAGTTGCTGTTGTTCTTGATTCGTTGTTGTTGTGAAGTTGCCGTTGTGGTGAAGTTGCCGTTGTTGTGAAGTTGTTGCTTGTTATAAGTTGTTATTGCTATGTCTTGTTGCTTGATATAAATTACTAATGTCGTGAGCTGTTGTTATATATGTTGTTCTTACTATAATTTGCATCTTTTATATGAGTTGTTGGTATATGTTGTTATTTGTTGTCAATACAAGTTGGGGCTGCTATTAAGTTGTTTATTTCTAGTTGTTGCATGACTGTTGTATGAAGAGGTGAAATTCGTATGATCCTAATCTAGTATGTTAATTATCATATTTTGTTTATAATATTCGATATCTCACCCCTTCTATAATGATGTTACCTATTATGGGTAACTGAGCAGGTACTCAAGAATAGCTGCAGAAGTTGAGGTTTAATGTGAAGTCATAGATGCTGTTAGCTCGAGTTGGTCTTGCTCTGATACGTAGCACTCGGGGGGATGAACGATTGTTGTTTATTTGTTGTTATTGTCTTAGTAGTTGAATCTTAAATTGTTGTTATTAAAGAATTGTTGTTTCAAAGTTGTTGTGAGTTGGACATGAGGTTATGTCATTATAAGTTGAATTATATGAAGCCGCTTATTAATAAAAGTTGTTTTGTTTTCAAAGGGATAATTCAGGTTGTTATCAGTTCATCCGAATCAGTGTTATGTATCTGAATTATTTGTGATTAATATGAAGTTGTTTTCTGTTGAAAATGCGACATCCTGTTTATGTTGAAGAATTTTTAAAATGAAAACTCTGATTTTATTACTTATCCGCCGGGTAGAAATGGGGTGTTACATACAAGAGTAATACAAACATAAACATAATTTTTCAATCATGCTATATCTAGTTTCTGCATCATTTAAAACTCTACTAAGGTAATAAACGGCTCTTTCGACACCATCATCATCCTCTTGAGCTAACATGCTCCCTAAAGTTCTATCTGACGCAGCTATGTATAATCTCATACACTTATTTCCACGAGGTGGTGAGAGAATGGGGGGTGACTCAGGTACTCCTTGATCTTGTCGAAGGCTTCCTACTGATCTTGCCCCCAGTCAAACCTATCCTTGCTAGCTCGAAGCAATGGTGAAAAGGCTTGCGTTTTCCCACTTAAGTTACATATAAACCTCCTCAAGAAGTTTATTTTGCCCAAGAGGGACTGCAATTCCTTCTTTGTTGATGGCGCTTTGGCTTCCATAATGGCTTTGGTTTTATTCTGGTTAATTTCGATCCCCTTCTATGGACCACAAAACCTAAGAAATCCTATGCCTGCACACAAAAAGCACATTTGAGAGGATTCATTTTTAGACCATGCTTTCTCATCCTTTCAAAGGAATGTCGAAGATGGCTTATATGATCTTTTGCTTAAAAGGACTTAACAACAATATCATCAATATATATTTGCATAAAAGTCTCAATAAAATCATGAAAGATCGAATTCATTGCTCTCTGGTAAGTTGCCCCAGCATTTTTTAGACCGAAAGGCATCACTACCCATTCATAAGTGCCTAATGCCCCTGGACATCGAAAAGTAGTTTTTGGGACATCTTCCTCAGCAATGAATATTTGGTTATAACCAGAATAACCATCCAACATGCTCAAATATTCATGTCCTGCAGCAGAATCAATCAGCATTTCTGCCACAAGCATAGAATATTCGTCTTTAGGGGTTGCAGAATTTAGATCTCTAAAATATATACAAACCCTTAAAGAACCATTGTTTTTAATGACTGGTACAATATTAGCTAGCCATTCGACATACCTAGCTGTACGGATGAACTTGCATCTAAGTAGCCTCTCAATTTCCTCTTTGATCTTGGAAAGGATTATTGGGGCAAGCCGTCTTGGATTTTGCTTGACTGGCTTTTTCCCAGGTATGATTGGCAACTTATGTTCAACAAGTTCTCTCCTCAAACCAGGCATTTCATCATAGTCCCAAGCAAAGCAATCCTTGAATTCCTTCAATAGTTGGACTATTTCGACTTTGAGTAGTGGGTCGAGATTAGCGCTAATATAAGTAGGCCTTTTTACTCCCCCTTCACCCAAGTCAATTTCTTCCAAAGGATCCTGCGCCAGCATTTTAATATTATCCGACAGTGGATCCTTCTCAAAACCTAAAGGCTCATTATAATATACAGCATCAAGCCTTTGGTCTTGGTCTTCAATTTGAGGCCTATTAGGTGGCTCAGGTTCAAAGTCCTTACCAGGGCCTACTTCACAAATTTGAGTTTTGGCTTCGACAGCCATGTGGTTGTGTGCAGCCTCTAAAGCCGCTTGTAACTTAGATTCGGCCACATAGGCCGAAATTCTTTGTAATGCTCGAATTCGGTCATTGTTACTGAACTCACTCCCCCAGCCTGTGGGGTCAGCCTCAGGCAGCCCATAGTATGGGACATTGCCTTCTTTGCTTACGACTTCTCTGTCTCATCGAAACCCCTTCAGTGGGTGCAAGTGTAATAAGCAGAATGCGTGGTCATCTGGGGTGAGATCAAATTCTGCTGGAGTACAAGGCGCAATATGCGCCAAATTTTTGTCGAACTCAGCACCCTCGACATGATTAACAGGCACCTTAAAGTAGCCTTGATCAGCTTCAATTTTTTCTACTATTCCATCAGGCCTCCAGATTGTGATTCGTTGGTGCATTGATGAAGGTACTGCCCCAATGCCATGGATCCATTCCCTTCCTAGCAAAAGGTTGTAGTTAGCTTTGCTTTCGACCACCATGAACAAGGTGGGTCTTGTCACTGTACCCACAGTCAAGTCAACCTGTAAGACACCTAGAGTGGTCTCAATCTTCCCTTCATAGTTGGAGAGGACCATGTTGTGGGGTTTAAGATCAGTTTCGAATTTACCAATTTTACTTAGCAGAAAATGTGGCATTAAATTGACAGTAGCCCCATAATCCACCAAGATCTTATTGACAGCCACGTTCTCTACTTTCCTTGTAATATACAGAGGCTTCAAGTGTCCCTTTATGGCCTCAGTTGGTCGCTCAAAGAAAGCATTCTATTCTTCGACGCAGCCTTTGTTCATTACATAATAGCACACAGGTTGGTGTGCCGCCATTTCTGCCTCAGCGTTGGCATCCAAATTCTCCACTTCAGTTACTCTGTCATACTCCCTTGGCATTACTGACACTACATTGACAATGATGTTCAAAGAAGCATCAAAGTCTGAATCAAAATTGTGGGTCGATGCTTCGTCTTCAACTATTTCAACCGCAAATATCTCAGGTTCTTCCTTCTTAGAAGTAAACAACTTTTGACCCACTGGCAGCTGGTTTGTTGTTCTCGTGCCAACACCTTTGTTGCTAGCTAGCAGAACATTAGTGCTAGTCTCCGTCGAATCTTTAGCCTGAGCTTCTCTTAGAGCCTTCCTTCGCCTCTGTTCTCTCCTCCACTGGGACCTAGACATGGGATTTTTTCCTTTGTAATTCTCAGACACATAGGCAGCTTTGTTGGAGGACCTGAATTCTTTCCTATACTCAATTGAAGAACCTCTGGCCACCTTGAAACTTTTCCATCCTTGCTTCCCTTTTCCTGCTGCTTCGACGGGTTTAACCCACCTCCCAGTTGGTACTTCGCCGCTGGGTTTGAAAGTAGCTTGCTTGGCCCTTGGAATTTATGGCCTTGGGCCATATTGTCTCTGAGTAGCTTTCCTTGGGTCGAAACGCCCTGGCTTTTGAGCAGATCTCCTCTCACGTCCAGATTTGGCCTCTTTCCCCGCTTGGAGGCCATGAGCAGCTTCTTTGTCGAAGATAGCACTGCATCGAGGGCACAACATGACTTCAGAGTTCTTCCCCTGGCACCTGTGGAGAAAATCAATGATGGTCTCATCCTCTCTGGGATAAGCCAGTTTGTCGCAGTCCTCTTGTTCATCAATATCCATGGCCTGTCTGTCAGTAACTTCGACCATGTTCACGTTGACTTCATCTTTTAAACGCATCTTAGAAAAGTCAATATCAAGGCTTGCAGCAGCCTCGTCCATTTGTCTAAAATGATCAGCAATCTCTCTTGTTACCATCTGCAATTTTGGTGCTTCAACTTCAGCATGGGTCTCGACTGTAATTTCAGTGTCGAACCTTTGAACTTCAGAAGAGGTACTAAAGTAATGTTCAGCAGCCATACATATCAAATGCTCAAGCTGATAGCCATCCATTTCTTCAGCCTCTCTGATAAACACAACATCATTGGCAAGGTCCTTAGTAACCTCCACCACTGTGGCATTTCTGCCAAGAGCTTCGTTGGTACTAACACTATCCGAACTGCTGTCAGATAATTCAACCAGTTTGACCATGTTGACCTCCTCAGGCTCTGCATAATTTGCTTCAGCTACTTCAAGGGGGCTGGTATCAATCTTCATCTGGGTCTTAGTCTTCTCCCCAAATTTGAGCCTTCCCTCATGAATAGCATTCTGCACCAAATCCCTGAAAAGAAAACATTGAGACGTCTTATAACCCAAATAATTATGGTATTTACAAAAACCTCTCTTTTTTCTTTGCTTTAAAGGTGGTATTTTAGCACCAGGAGGCACTAATATTTGACCATCCTTAACTAACAAATCAAAAATTTCGCCACATTTAGTGATGTCGAAAGTGTATGTTTTCTTTGGGAACCTATCATTCTTTTCGGTTTCGACAGGGTTTTTTCCATTCGAAGGAACTAATAATTTACAAGAATAAGGAGGGCCCTTCTTAAGTTCAGCAAGGTCTATCTCATTTTCGTCGAACCTAACGGACTCATCATACGGTTCTTCAATGCCCTCCTGGTATTCGATGTAAGCTACCTTCTTGTTCTTATTCACCCTAGCTTTCTCATCTTTGAGACGCTCTAGCTGTCGAACTCTGTCAGCCAACTGGGCCATATCCCTCAAATACTGGGTGTCCAATTTTTTCCTGATAGAGTAATCAAGGCCACCAGCGGGCATTTCGACAAGCTCATGCTCGGACACTTATGTGAAACATCTAGCCT
This sequence comes from Lathyrus tuberosus, assembly GCA_022829125.1. Taxonomy (NCBI): domain Eukaryota; kingdom Viridiplantae; phylum Streptophyta; class Magnoliopsida; order Fabales; family Fabaceae; genus Lathyrus; species Lathyrus tuberosus. Next base: position 5,431,947 of record JALAZF010000084.1, read on the forward strand.
TGAGCAGTCGAAACCTATTTAAGTAATCGTCTATTGGCTCATTGAACTTTCGTTTCACACTAGCCAATTCTTTCAAACTAATTTTAGTCTGCTCCATGTAAAATTGCTCGTGGAACAAACGTTCTAACTGGGTCCAATTACAAATCGAACCAGACGGTAACATAGTGAACCATGTGAACGCATTTTTAGTGAGGGAACTAGGGAAATACTTCACCCTCAGACTCTCATCATTCGCAATCTCACCAGCTTCGATCAGGTAGCGCGCCACATGTTCGATGGTAGATTTTGTAGTATCTCCTGAGAACTTAGTAAACTTTGGTACTTTTGTCCTTGGAGGCAATTCAGCTTGAAGTATATAGTCTATTATGGGCGAAGTAAAGTTTGGCCTAGAAAAACCCATATTCAGGCCATTTCGAGCCATTATTCTTTCGACCAAGGCTACCAAATTGTTCTTTGCTGCTACATTGTTGCGTCGAACCTGATTCACCACACGATCAGCGTCTTGATTTCTGTTCACTAGCACCATCCTTGGTTCCTCCTCTTCAAGTATTGGTATTTGATTTCTAGGAGGCTCCTCCCTAGGTGGTTCGACCAACCCTGAATTCACTGGGTTAACTTGTTGAGCATTCTCCCTCATCTCGACTCCCTGATTTTGGTGTTGAACAGGAGCTGGCACTCCCATGAACTCTGCTATTTGTGCCATCTGGGTTGTCATCATTTGATTGGTTTGAGTAGTATTCTGGATCAATGGCTGGAAAATTTCTCCCATCGTTTGAGACAAAGTATGTACCATTTGCATGTTGCTCTCATCCATCTGTTGCCTCAAATATGCTGCAGACTCATTTGTTAAGTTGGGCCCTTGAGCAGAATATCCCAAACCTATGGGCTGGCTGTTTCGACCCATGTTAATTCCAGAACCTGACTCCTGCAAAGGGGAAGATATCACATTTTTTTAATATACTGGGGGTGCAGTACGTAGATTCTGCATCATTGTCGTTGGCATGCCATAGATTGGGTTCCTAGGCAAAGACTGTGAAAATCCTGGGGGAGGAAACTGCTTGTAAGTCAAACCTCCTCCTGGGGGAGTCTGAGGATTTGTCATTGATGGGCCAATGTATTCCAAGACTGGCTGAGTGTAAGGCCTCACGTATGTCTCCCCTGGTCCCGTTGTCGAAGACGCTGGCTCTGTCACCATGGTTAACGTTGTTGACCCTCCTGTCGAAGGAACTGGAGTTGGCACCACAGTACTTCTTGGAAATTCTTGAGGATTGATGGTGCTGTTCTGAACACTTGAACTGCTTGGTTAAGTATTGGTCCCAGCAGAACTGGGATTCAAATTTCCTTGGCCATATGCCATTCTCCTCATGTTTCTTCTCTTTGGTCTATATTCGTTTGAATTGGCTACCTTTCCACTCCTCAAGTGCATACGATAGTTTGCCACAATCTCGACCAATGAAACAACAATACTTAAGAAGGCAGTTATAAAACTTCCTTTTGGCGGTTATTTAAAAGTTATAAACTTCCAAATCCACGTTTAGCACTGTCCCACTGGGCGTGCCAATTTGTTTACCTTGAAAATTGGTAAACAACCGCTGATCTTCTAAAACAATAAAGTTCTAGTAACTTACAGGATCGATCAGATTGATCCTAGGACATGTGTTGTATGTGTATTTAGAATATTTCACAATTTGGTAAAGTATGTCTTTCGACAATGCACATAAATAAAAAAAGGTGTTTGAATTGTAAAGGAAAGCGATAAAGATTAAAGAAATAACTAAGTCGAACAATACATCAAAGAAAAGAAAGAGAAAAGGGTTGAATGTAAAAGTTTAATAAAGAAAAACTGGAGTTAAATGCTGGAAAGAAATGCATAAAGATATTAAAACGCAAGAAGGTAAATGCTTGAAAGTAAAGGCTTTTAATGTAAAACTGCAAAGTAAAGACTTGGTAATGTAAGTGACTTGAAAGGTAAAAGTTCGTGGAAAAAGATTTCAAAGTAAAGAATCTAAAACAGAAACTTCAAAGTAAATTGCATTACAATAAAGGATGATGGTGATTACAATCACGTACATTCTCACTTCACTGGTTTCTCGACACACTGGATACTTTGAGTGAATATAGAGTTACTTGTACAAATATGATTTTTTCACACTATTCTAACTCTAAGACTAACCTATTTATAATACTCTAATGTAACCACCCTTTGACGGTTTTATTCTTAGATTACGCCACTTGGCACTTCGCATGTCTTCACGATCTGGATCTTCGCCACCTGTCCTCTTTTCAAATTCAAATAGTGGAACTATTCGGTTGTAACTGCAGCGCATTATCCATAGCCACTTCACCGTGTCGAATTGACTCCTTGGACTTAGTAATATTTGAAGTCCTAACATCATTCTCTTCGACTCAGGTATTGCACAAACATGGTCGAAGGCCTTCTAGTCGAAGCCTTCTTTTTTTAGCTTTATTATTTTAAAGAATAACTTTTTTTAAACCCAAATTGTCTGAAATCATGTAGCGTCGAAATTAGGAGCTAACAAGCCGTCGCCATCTTTCTCATTCATGGAACACCAACAATCTTAGGTCAAAACAAAATAGCATTATCGAGAAGAGGACGAAAGACGAGGAGGAAGAAGAAAGAAGATGACGAAATAAGAGGAAAAAGAAGAAGGTAGATGGAGAGGAAACATATTATGCAAGAAAGAGAGAGAAGAAGATGAATGAGAAAGTGAAATTTTGAGAATAAGAAGAAGGCTGATAAGAGAGAGGAAGATGAAGAAAGCGGACAAACACATTAACAAAGAGAGAGAGAAGAGAGGGAAAAGGAAAGTTGAATTGTTACACCTGTATTGGGATAAGAGAAAAAAGAAAAAATTGAATTGGTAAGTTAGATTGGAACCAAATAGAAGCATGTGACATCATCAAATAAACAAACCATGCCTTAATTGTATAAATATATAGTTGCAATTGAACAAATTGACATCATCAGTTAGAAAAAGTAATTTTTTGACACAAAATACCCCCAATTTGATGACGTGGCAGAATATAAGGATGAGGCATTATAGGATTTTCCATAACACTTACTTTTCTTATATTATAAATGGTGGAGATTATGTGTGGTTTTTGTTTTTTTCTCTCCTCCATTATTAAAATAAATGGTTCATGCGATATGTTTATATATATATATATAGAGAGAGAGAGAGAGAGAGATATATTAAAGGTAGTGCACTGTCAGTGTAAATTTGTTATACACCATCATCCAATAGAATTATAACATTTCGCCATGTCATATCAGTATTTTAAAATTAAACGTGTGATTTGGCGGAATACACGTCCGTGATTAGTTGACAGTGTAAAAATATTTTACACTGTCAGTGCATATTCTTTTTTCTCATATATATATATATATATATATATATATATATATATATATATATATATATATATATAGAGAGAGAGAGAGAGAGAGAAAGAGAGAGAAAGGAACATATCGCATGATAATAAATCTGAACTATTAGATTTTAAAATAAATGATTCAGATTATGTGTGTGTTTTTTTTTCTTCTCTCTCCTCCATTATTAAAATAAATTATGGATATGAAAAAATTTATTTGAAAAGAAACAAATAATATTCTTTGAAAAAATGGAAAACTAATTAATTTATATTATTATTTACAATTAAACGAATTCTTTTTACATACAATGGAGTACTATATGGACAATTAATATATACTTCAGTAACTATTTACCCAAAAAAGAAATATATTTGATTTAAGCTGGAATTATTTGATTTAGTAATAAAGTTTGATGCCATCATTATTAGCCATAACATTTCTGGACATCCTATATTGACAAAAATTAAATTTTGATAGTTTAATATTTCTATAATTAGGAGAATGTATTTTTAATTATTTATTATCTATATCTATACTATAGTATATTAAATATCTCCATATATAATTAATTCCCATGTAAAGAGCACATCAACAAAACTTTTTACTTTTTAGATTTACTTTTTCTTCTAGAATAAGTAAACTATCAAAAAATCATTAAAATTTAGTTTAATTTAGAGCTAAAATTATCACAAAACTTTCCTACCAGAGGAAATATAATATCGGAAAATTCTAAAACAATCAATTCATTGATAAGATTTGTTGCATTTTATTTAGGGAAATATTGAAGTTCAAATAAGAAAAAGAAAAAAGAAATAAAAAAAGATATGGAGCCCATTGTTTTAATTTCTTGTTATATTTTGGCATGGCTTGGAACTATTGATTTTGTAAAATCAATTTGGTTATGATTAAATTTGAAATAAAGTAAGTTTATATATATATATATATATATATATATATATATATATATATATATATATATATATATATATATATATATATATATATATATATATATATATATATATATATATATATATATATGATTCAGGATTCATTAAAATAAATTTTAAATTTTAAATTTTACAGCAAATTTCAATATTAATAAAAATGAATCAAATGATTATTTCTTTTAGACAATTTTCTTAGAAAAAGAAATACCATATACCTTTAAACATAATAAATGTTTCGCTTTAAAATTACTTTAGTTCATTACACTCAACTTTTTTTTTAGTATTTATTGAAATGATATAGACAATCCTTTCGCTTTATACATCAACATATTTTAAATTTTTATAAAATAGACAAATATGTCTATTTCTCCTTAAAGATAGTATAATCTTAATAAGAGAATTTTTATATATCAAATGGAAATTTTAATGTTAGTAAAAAAAACTATAAATATAAACGACATTTACTATGACTCTATTTGTATAAGTCAATTTTATTATTATATGTTAATTATAAAAAGAAGTGTTTTAACTTTTAAAGATTTTTTTATAAAAGAAAGTGTTTTAAGTTAATTGATTTGACCAAATAGTCTTTTAAGATTTTTTTAATAAACTAATTATTTTAAATTTAAATATTTAGGTGGTTAACTTTGTAAACATAATTTTTATATAAATATTGATGTGTTTATTATTTAACTAAGTGAAATGACGTGTTTAGTTCATTCGGCAATTTGTACCAACCAGAAGAATACAACTAATTTAAATGTTAAGTTAAATTTCAACACATATTTTATATCATTTAAATTATTTATTTTAAATAACATATACATTTAAAAATCATTTAAAAAATTAATCGATGTACACAAATAAACATAATTGACTTTGTAAATAAAAAAAAAATCATTATATTATATGGTGAATGAACAAATACCAATAATGACAACTATGAAAAAAAAACGTAACAAATTTATTAAAAATACATTAGATATATGATTTAAAGGTGAAGTGAGAGATCTAAATTCTCCTCATCATTCTCATCATGTGCATCATAAGTTTTAATATTTGAGTTTGTCGAAGGAGTTGTATTATTGTCATCCTTGAAAAGATTCAACTCTTTCTTCTGTAACAAAATCACTTCATGATCATTCAGCATTGAAGAGTTATGCGTAGTACAATTTGAATAAGGAAGATATCGATGATGTGTTCTTCGATTATGAAAAATGGATTCGGAAGAATTTATGAAACCATTTGCATAATCAAGTCTGTGTGGGTCCATACGTGATCTTGGACAATTTATGAGACACGAAGGCATCTTTCGACCATATCTAGCTGCTATCATGAAGGATGTAGTGTTGTTGAAAGTTGCATGAGGCAATGTTAATTTGTTTCTAACACCAACAATATTATTCTCACGATTTTTCCCTGCATTTAACATGTCATATTAAATAATAATAATAATAATAATAATTAAAAAAAAAATAAGAATAACGTTGATACTTTGAGATGTCATGAAAGGGCTATTTGGTGATTGATAGCTAGTAGAGATTTGATTGCTACGTTCATCAGAAATGATATGTGTATTGTTTGGAGCTATTTCTCTAAGGTTATTTAAAAAATGATTTACCATGGATGTTAAAATATAAAACTCTAGAAGAAGCTCAAGAAAAACAAGAAGGGACTATTTTGTTGTAGGATGAAAATTCATAATGCTAACATTTATTTATAAGAAAAGGAAAGACTTCAAATTAGCATATAAGGAAAATAATATGAGAATGGCATGGTGCACGTTACACGTGATTGTTATTGCAATTTTATTATACGTGTTGATTTTAAATAATAATTATTAATTTTTTGATAAAATAATTAATATTTGGATATTTCTATATTATAATTACTTTATAAGCAAATGTTATGCAATTTAATTATATTTTACCATTAAACTTTAACTCTTGATATATAATTTAAGCCTTAAAAATCTCTACTAAACAGATACAAATTAGTGACAAAAGGGAAATAATAAATCTCTTTTTATTATTATATATTATGAAAATAAATACGCAATTGGATCTATTAAGGCAAAATCCATCAAATTCATCCATCAAAAAATTCATCCAATGCATCCACCACATAAAAAGTAAGTTAATAGATTGGATTAAATCCATCCATTTATATAAAAAAAAAGTCGAATTTTCCCAAAAAAACAATTTTTTTCGAAAAAAATAACCTATTTTATTTTTTTTCAAAAATTAAAAATTTGATTTTTTAAAAAACACAAAAAGTCGATTTTTCCCGAAAAAAAATTGAATTTTTTCGAAAATACAATAAATCGATTTTTTATCTCGAAAATACAAAAAATTAATTTTTTTTTCCAGAAAATACAATTTTTTTCTTGAAAATACAAAAAATGGTTTTATTAAAACAAAAAATTCAATTTTTTCATGAATATACTAAAAAACAATTTTTTTTAAATACAAAAAAATGAATTTTTTGAAAATAAAATAAAATCGATTTTTTTAAAAATAAAATCGATTTTTTAAAAAAAAAAATACGTTTGTTTTTTCAAAATAAAAAAAAAAGTTGGATGGATGGATATCCATCCATTAAAAATATGTTAATGGATGAATTAGTTGGATTTTATTTTTAACGGATGGATTGGATTAGATAATTTTAAGAAAATTTTAGTGGATTGTTAATAGACTAATGGATTGTTTTGATCCATCCATTAACAATTCAATTCATATCCATCCAATTCATCCATTTTGCCACCCCTTAGTAGAAGAGAGAAAAAAGAAGATATGAGGCATATTTATAGGGCATATGTAATGAATGGAAAATCAATATCAAATCCACTCATTTATGGACATCTATAATCATGTCATTTATATCATTCCCTTTAGATGTCCATCAAGAATATGCCTCATTAAAACTTTACTAGTAAAATCCAGTGAAGGAAAAAGAATACAACATTCTTGGCGAGGGAATTGCCTCGATACTAATCAATACAAATTATTACAAATAAGGAAATAAATTATTTGATATGTTCGTTTAGGATATGCCACGTTAAAATCTTAATAGAAAAAACACAGTGGAAAAAAATCTAGTGAAGGAAAAAGAGTACAATATCCTTGTACCATAAATTCATTACCCCCTTAACTGAACGATCATGTCTTCACTGATGAAGATCAATCTTCCGTACTAGTTGGCTAAAAGTTCTATTTGGGAGTGACTTTGAGAAAAAAGTCTAAAATGTTATCACATGAGTGAAGTCATTGGATGCTTATATAATCACTTTTCTAAAGATCATGAGTGAAAAAATAACTTTGGAGAAATAAGTTTTGTTTGGTCTCTTGTAATGTAATCATCTTTCAATTGAGTGATGCATGCAGTTTTATCTTCATCTATGGTTGTCATATATAGTTTTTCAAAAGTCTGTTAAATATGTAATTCATTGTTTTAGAAAGATTTGATTTAATTTTGAAAGATCAGATTTGATTTAGAAAGATTAGATTAGATATTTTTGGGCTTTTATAGTTTGGGCTTTAGCTTGAGATACAAGTTAACCTAAATCTATAAATAGGGAGGAACTCTTATCATTGTAATAATCAAGTCTGATAATCACGGTTTTGCAGTTGCAAAGTGATAATAAAATTCCACAGTTGTGGGCAGAGAAAACTCTGCAGAACTTTTCATCTTCTTCTTCATCGCTGTTGTTTTCTTTCTTTCTTTCTTACAAACCTTTTCTTTTTATTGCGATTGTGTGATTGTTAACAATCTTGAGATCAAGATTGAATATGAATTCTCCATAGATTGTGATTGAATTCCAATATCTGGTATCTAGAGCTCCAGTTTTGATTCAAGGTAAGAACAATTGTGATGACGATGAATCACCCAAACTGTCACTTTCCAGCAAATCTTCCAATTCTCAAGAAAGATAATTATGAGAATTGGTGCAAGCAGATTAAAGTGGTTTTCTGTTACCAAGATCTTTGGGATCTTATGAAGGAAGGACTATCACCTCTTGCAGAAACTGCGACAGATCAGGAGAAAGCATCATATAAAGAATTGAAGAAGAAAGATTATAAAGCTTTCTTTATAATCCATCAATGTGTTGATCTAGATAACTTTGAAAAGGTTAGTGATGTATAATCAGCAAAAGAAGCTTGGGATATTCTTGAAAAATTGTTTGGAGGTGCAGAGAAGGTGAAAGAGGTGAGGTTACAAACTCACAAAAGGACTTATGAATTGCTTCAGATGGAAGATAATGAAAGTATAATAGATTTCTTCACTAGAGTTACGAAGCTGGTGAATCAAATCAAGGTATGTGGAGAAGTGTTGACATCAAGATCAGTTGTTGCAAAGATCTTGAGGTCATTAGCTCTAAAATTCGACCACGTGGTAGTAGCCATAGAAGAGTCGAAAGACTTGTCAGTATTGACGAAGGAAGAGCTTCAAGGGACGCTTGAGTCTCATGAACAAAGGATGGTTGAAAGAGCTATAGGAAAGTCTAAGAGTGATATGGCTTTGTAGGCGCAGTCAGAAAAAGAAAAGAAAGGCAAAGGAAGCTAGAATGGCAACAAAGGTAGAGGAGGCTACACCAATTCGACTGGTCGAAATCAGCAGGAAGGAAATTGGTCGAATCAGAGAAAACCCTGGAACTAAGGCAACCAAAGAGGTGGTGTTGCAGGTAGAGGAAGAAGTGGTGGTCGAAAGCCTGACAAAAGTCACATTTAGTGTTTTAATTGTCAGAAGTATAGTCACTATTTTAGTGATTGTCCATAAAATAAGAAGAATCGAGAAACTGATGCAAAGTTGGCGAAACATGAAGAAGAAGAGATGTTGTTGATGGTCACAACAAGAGACGGAGAGAGATTCCAGGACCAGGTACTTGGACTCAGGATGCTCATCACACATAACTGGAATGAAAGATTGGTTTGTCAACATGAAGCCCTCATCGAAGAACACGGTGAAGTTTGCAAATGACAACACTCTAGCAGCTGAAGATGTTGGTGATGTTCAGATCGTGAGGAAGGATGGCAAGAAATCAATAATTTTCAATATGTTATACATACCAGGCATGAAAAGTAACCTGCTCAGTATAGGACAGCTAGTCGAAAAGAACTACAAGGTGTCGATCGAAGACAAGTTGATGAAAGTTCTCAAATCATGTGATAGGTTGATCTTGAAGGCTCCAATGTCTCAGAGTAGGACCTTCAAGATTGAACTTAATGTGATGGAGCACAAGTTCTTTGCAGCTCCAGCCAGCAGAGATGAATGGATGTGGCATTATCGACTTGGTCACCTCAATTTCAAAGATATCAGATAGTTGAAGAGAAGAAATATGGTTTCAGGATTACCAGAAATCGACATTCCAAATGAAGTGTGTGAAGAATGTGTCCAGGCCAAACAACACAGGAATAACTTCAGCAAGGATGCAGGAAGTAGGTCGAAGGAAATTATTGAAGTCATATACTCTGATGTATGTGGTCCTATCCAGGTGGATTCGATTGCAGTCAACAGATACTTTGTCACGTTCATAGATGACTACAGTCGAAAGTTGTGGACTTACCTCATCAAGAAGAAAAGTGATGTGATCGAGGTATTTGCCAAATTCAAATCTATGGTCGAAAGACAAAGTTGTCGAAAGCTAAAGGTTTTGAGGACTGATGGTGGTAGAGAGCATGTGTCGAAAGATTTCGATGTATTATGTGAGAAAGAAGGGATTGTGCATGAGGTGGTGTCACCCTACACTCCACGGCAGAATGGATCTGCAGAAAGGAAGAATAGAACCATCATGAATATTGTGAGAAGTGTGTTGAAAGGCAAGCATCTATCTAAAGAGTTATGGGGAGAAGTTGTGTCGACAGTAACATACATCTTGAATAGATGTCTGACGAAGAAGCTAGAAGGAATCACGTAAGTAGAATGTTGGTCTGGTGTCAAGCCTGGCCTTAGTCATTTGAAGGTGTTTAGATCTATAGCACATAGACATGTTCCAGATCAGTTGAGAAGGAAGCTTGATGACAAGTCGAATCAGATTATCTTGATAGGATATCATTCGACTGGAGGTTACAAGCTGTTCGACCCAGTGAATAAGCAGGTAGTGATCAACAGGGACGTGTTCATAGATGAGCTTAAATAATGAGATTGGACTGATAATGTCAAGAAGGATTCAATGAGGATCTCTTATGAAGAACCATCCACTAAAGTCGAAAAAGAAGTTCGACAAGAACAAGTCAGAGATGAAGCAGGCCCAAGCAGACCTCAACGAACAAGACACATTCCTGTAAGGTTGCAAGAATGTGTGGTTACATCAGATGATGTGGTCGATGAAGAGGGTGAGCTGGTACATTATGATTTCTACGCAGATGTTGAACCAGTCAATGCATTTAAGGCATTGAAAGATTCGAAGTGGGTGAAAGCAATGAACGAGGAGTTAGACTCCATCGAAGTCAACAACACCTAGTCACTTGTCGAATTGCCTCAAGGCAAGAAGATAATTGATGTGAAGTAGGTTTACAAGGTGAAAGTGAATCCTAAAGGAGAAGCAACTCGACACAAGGCAAGACTTGTGGCGAAAGGATTTCTTCAGAAAGAAGGAATAGAATTTGACAAAGTGTTTACACCTGTTGCTAGGATAGAAACAATCAAGTTGGTTGTTGGTCTAGCAAATATAAACAATTGGCACACTGTTTACTGTGAATTTTGGTAAACAACCTCTGGTCTATCAATCTAAACGCAAATTGATTAACTTGCAGGATCGACCACACAAATCCTAGGACATGTGCTAAATTTGAGAGACAAGTGTAAATGACAATAAAAATTAAAGAGAATGTAAACTGAACTCCACGTTCGACAATGCTGAAATAAAATCTAACTGAACTCCACGTTCGACTACGTGCAATAAAGTAAAGCAAAGACTTGAAATTTAAAGGGCAGGAAGTAAAGGGTGTAGAAATTAAAGGCGTCGAAAAGAAATGACAATGAGTGAAAAGCTTTGAAAGTAAAATGCAACGAACTCCACGTTCTTGGAAAGTAAAGGCTGGGATAATAAAAATGCTGTCGAAAGTAAAGTGCAGGAAAGTAAAAGACTTTGAAAAGTAAATGCAATGGATTAAAGGAGAACTCCACGTTCTTGAAAATAAAAGACTTTGAAAAGTAAATGCTTGAAGATTAAATGCTTAAACGTAAAAGTGCGGTCGAAGGTAGACGCATAAAGTTTAAATGACTTTGAAAGTAAATTTGGCATGGAAGATAAAGTTCAAGAAACTATAAAGGCATGGAAAGTAAATGGCTGAATCTTAAACATGCTGAAGATAAATTATATTAATGAAGAAGATGGTGTTACATTACGTACATTCTCACGAACTCGTTTCTCTACACGCGGGTACTTTGAGTTTCTTTGAGTAACTTGTACAAAAATATGAACACCCCATTTACCTAGAACTAACTCCTATTTATAGTGCTAGGAAATAACTACTAAGTGGTGGTTACTGCTTCGAACGTGTGGATTTTGGCGCCTTCTCCTTGGTCTCAACTGTTCCCACGTTCACAACTGCTCTAATTTAAATTTCAAATATTGGAAATTCCCTCCAACCTTAATATAACCACTGCAGCGCTTGTTACCACATTCTCATGGTCGAAACCCTTCCAGCACTTAGCCATTTTTTGAGGTTCCTACACCTCAATTCGACTCAGGCCTCTCCAAAAACCGGGTCGAAGCCTTCTTTATATTAAAAATAATTTTTTAACATAAAATAGCTTTGATTCTTTCTAGCGTCGAAATTGAGGGTTAACAAATTGCCCCCAAGGAATGTCCTTTCGCCAGAATTGGTTATGAAGGCCATTTCTTGATATAATAACCATTTCGACGCCTGTTTGCATGGCCTTACCTGAACATCCCACTAATTACTTAATGGCTGAACTGTTCAGTTTCTTTAACTCACGCCTCTGACGTCATACCATCATGACAAATCCTTAAAACGTCCTTTCAGCCGTATTCATCATAACACCTTACTTGAAAACAGACGTTAACAGTCTGCACATAACTGCTACTTTTCATCACGCCTTCAGGAGAAAGACACGCGTCCCACTAACCCCTCAGCTTCAACGGTGGATCCCAGTCTCTTGAGATTTTCAAATGTCTATATATACCCATTTCCGCCGCTCTGTGAACTTTCCACACTTTTCATACTCTCAAGCAAACTCTTCTTCTCTTCAGTTCTCTCACACAAACCCAGCAAAGACACCATCTTTTCATCTTCTTCAACAATGGCATCTTCCCAAATTAATCCTCAAGCAAAGAAGACTCAAAGGGGCAAGGCCACTCCATTTAAGCAAACCATCCCTCCGTTCGCTAACATCTCAGGCCCCCAACTGGTAGATAACCGCCATTGCATGCCGGAACCCACCTCTAAAGAATCAAGAGCCATCTACAAATCTCAGGTAATGATTCCCATAGTTATGTCTGATAAAACTTATGCGTTATCTAGTCCATTGGCTGATGTGGACATTTCTAATGAGAGGCTAAGTGAGTTTTTCCCCTCGTACCGGAGAACCAGACCATTAGGGCAAAAGAGTTTCCCCAAAATTAATTCCGCTGCTGGAGCTTCCCCTGAAGAGATCCCCTTACCCAAAATCAACGTTGGCTACCTCACTGATGGCACCAGGCTGGTGAGAGCTGTCAACCCTTTAAAGGAATTCGACCAATGGATGGCAAAAATAGAGAAGGTTAAAGCTGACCATTGGAAGGAGATAGGGATTTATGACCTTCTTATGCTGTCGAAGACCAGCATACCCTATTGTCTGAACATGTTGGCAGCATCTTTATACTTCTGGGAGAACACCCATTATACATTCCATCTGCCATGTGGAATGGTCACTCCAACCCTTTTCGACGTAGCTGCCATCACGGGGCTTCGTCCAGATGGCCTTGTCTATAATCCTGATGTTGATGCTGAGGACACCATCAACATTTCAGGCTCCAAAGTGACCTACACCCTCTTTATCAAACACCACTTCAAACAAGAAGATGACGAGGTGTCTGATGAAGAACACATTGCTTTCCTCACAGTATGGCTGTCGAGGTATGTTTTTTGTACAAAGTCTTTGCAGGTAGCTAAGAAGTACCTGCCTCTGGCGAACTAACTCCACCACAACAGAGGGGCCTGCCTGAGTGAACTCATTCTGGCGAACCTTTACGAATCTATCAGTGAAGGGGCTTCTCGACTTAAGAATGTGGAAGCCCAAGGTCCTATGCACTTAAGTGGTCCTCTTTGGCTACTTCAATTGTGGCTCAATGCTACATTTGAGGCTAGCCTCCCCAGAAAAGGCATAGTTGATGAAGCCTCTGCTCAGATCAAGGAAAGGAGTGTCGAAGGGACACGTCTGGCCAAACTCACTCCTAGTGATGATGGTGAAAACCTTCAAAAGGCTTTCATCAGTTATATTATGATGTTCGCCAAACACTATGAGTTCACTCCTAGCATGGCACCCTTTGCTCGACGAAGCTATGGCCCTGGGTGGTTTCAAAGGCCATTTCCATATCCTCTTCAACCTCTTGATCCAGAATTTGTTGCTATCTGGGAAGCCTTTTTTATTCCTAGATTCATTATCCACAGGCTGAACTTAGGGAGAGGTCTATCAGTATTGATTGCCTACCAACCAAACTTGGTCTCTCAACAGTTTGGGCTGGCCCAGAGCTTCCCTCAGTGCTTGTATGAGAAAAAGGGCCAAGTAATTCTTCACACCGCCTGATTCGACGAGGAAAACGTCTCCCAAACACTCGACAGCCGGAATGAAAAAAGAAGAATCCCCTCTCCTGTGTTTTTTAAACCTTCCTTTCCATGCACTTCATCCTTCCACCAATGGTGGTCGAAGCACTATAGCGAGCACTTTCTTGATGTGGCTACGTTTTCTTCGTTACTTGACCAAGCTTTTCTCCATGTGCAGGACAAGACGAAAAAAAGTAAGTTCACTCACATCGAAGAAATACAGGCTTTCCAAAAATACTTTGAAACTATCTATCGACCAGATGATCTTAGTCGAACCATTCATGAGGCTGCTGTTACTCTAAAGAGAAAATTTCTAGAAAAGCTGGATCAACTAAAAATTCCTCCCAACGTCCCTCGTGAGAAACGTTATGAGTTAGCTTTTAAACTTTTTCCTCCAAAGTTCCCTCGACTTCCTAATACTGATTTTGGAGTGGCGCTTGCCCCTCCATTTCCAGATTGGTTTGTCTGTGGGGAGCATTTAAAACTTCTTCGACAGCAGTCTCAGCCAAAGGCTCAACGAGTGGTTTCGACTAAGCATACGTTAGACAGTTTTAAAGGGCACCTTCATATAGGAATTTAGGACGTTCGTGTCGAATCTGAAATATATGAAGGTTTGAAATCCTTAATCCATGGCTTTATGACTAACCATGTAATCATTAACTTGTAACAATTGTGTGCTATCTTTCAGCTGTGCCTAGGAAAACCGCTTCGACTAAAGCTGCCACCTTGCAAAGTGGCAAAGAACAAGAGAGTACACAGGTATATTTCACCTCCCCTGTTTCTGCTTGTACTATATGAATTTCTTTCTTATTTTTGCACTGCCTCTTCAGACTGGTCGAAAACCTCCAACACCTTCCAAGAAAGGCAAGAAGGATACCCCAACTGTGGTTATAGCTTCAGAGGCCTCAGATGAATCTCCTGAGGAGGTTCTCACAAGGAAAAGGAAAAAACCCACAAAGGCCTCTGGACCTACTGGCCCACCCCCTTCGAAGGTGGCCAAAATACTCGAAAAGGCATCCACCACAAGCGCTGTCGAGAAGGAATCCTCCAAGGTAGCCTTGAGAACCCCTCTTGGTGACCACGGGAGTGATAAATCAAGTCCTGCTGTTGAACAAACTCAGGTATGTGCATCATTGCCTTTTTCTATTATACTTGACATCTTTCGCCTATTATTTCATTCTCATTCTCTCCACTTGTGTTCTTTAGGCACCCATAATCAACAATCCAGATTCCCGACCGACTCCAAGCAACTTCGCCGCCACCGTAATTGACGATTCTGTTCCTCACCCCACTTCAGAAAGCCTCACCACCACGCTCCTCAACAGCCAAGGTGAGCCAACTTATCACCCATCTTCTGATATTGGCTCTAGTTTGAGTGAGATTAATCAACCTACTCCACATGTTACAGCACCCACTGCACCACCAGCTCCAACCCCTACTCAAAATGCACAGGCTGATGGAGCCAACTCTGATGATGATGACGCCTCCAGCCCACCACCTTTCAATCTGGGTACCTCCATGGATAAAGGTCAGTTGGTTGAAGAAGAAAGGCATGAACCCGAAGTCCAAACACATAACGCCAATCCTGATCCATCTGCGCCTGAGGAGACAAATGAACTACCTCCTACACCAGCTGATGACCAGGAGAATATGCAACCAACTGCTGAAGAGTCTGATGAAGAAATGGGAGAAGACCAAGATGAAGAAGGAGAAGAATCAGCAGAGGAGGAAGAAGAACAAGTTGAGCCTCGCCCTCACCATATTCCTTCACCTATGGTCATTCCACCACCTGGTGACTCGCTGACAGCACTCAAGTGGTCGAACCCACGTGAGTTTACTAAATTGATTCTTGAGCAAAGGTATGGTTCTTCTTCTGTCTCTTCGACCCCAGCATCAGATGACTTCGCCCAATCAATTCTCCAAGCCATCAAGAAAAAATTCTTCAGGAGGGATATTTACAAAGTTTTGGCCTCAGATCCAACTGCAACGGCTTACTTGAAGGACACCCTTGCAAAGGTTGAGCTCACCACTCTCAATCCAGATGTTTATGGTTTTCTGATATAGCTAACTGTTGTGGTAAACCAAATAGCTGCAGAAATAAAACTGCTTCCCTCGATCAGGGATACCATAGAGAGAACATCTGGCTGTGAGAGTGCAGCCTGGTGTGGTGCAAAAGAGGTGTACGAAGAGATCCAACGTATGGAGGCTGATCAAAGGAAAAAGCAAGATGAGGTAGCCTCCAACCAGAAGGATATTGAAACCTGGAAGCAACAAATCACGGAGCTACAAGCCAAAATTGAAAACGCTAAAAAATGCAACCGTGATTTGCACCATTTCGACGACACTGAGATAGCTGAAGAAACAAAGAATGCCATTGATCGTATTGAGGCGGCCCAAAGATATGAGAAAGAGCTCGCAGAAGCAAAACTTGACGAATCTTTGTGCAACGCTCGCCTCAAACATCACATAGAATCTTTTTCTCAGTTGGCGTCGAGGCTTCCCTTCTGATACTCTCGACACCTTTGTTTGTTTAATTATCACTTGTTTCTTGGCCTTTTCAGGCTTCTTATGTAATGACAATTTTATGCCTTTTGGCATTGATTTAATCAATCATTATTATTTTGCCCTTAACTGCTTTCGACCCAGATTACATGATGATGTACTTTATTGTTGTCTTTTATCAGTCAAATTTGCAATTAAGGCATTCTATCTTTTTCTTGAAAAGTCACCTTTCCAGCTTTAACTTCCAAGGCGTAAGCCTCTAGCTTTTAAAGTAACATTTATAGCATAGCCCTCAGGCCTACTTCCAAGAATAGCTCACGTGTTTCCACCGTTTGACTGGCCAATCCAATCAGTACTTAGCCTCTATAAATTTCTTTCACCTGACCACGTTTTGCGTAGAGGCAAACATGAATAATTAAGAGAAATCCTCAACCAAGAAGATGGATGGAAAGGCCAAGGCAATTGAGGAAACAAAAAAGATGGAGGCGCCCAAGCAACCTGAAGCCTCCATTGGAGCAACCTCTCTAGCCAAGAAGAGAGAAACTAAAATGAAGATCTCTAAGAAAGGGCGCTCCAGCACCCAAGACTCTGATGATGAGCCAGATGCAGATTATATGGACTTCCTCAAATCTATAGATTGGAGAGATTATGAATAACCTTTCCTTGATTAAAATTTGTTGTACTAGTTCTCTTTGCTTTGTATGCCATATTAGCCTGACTTGGCCTATTTTGGCTTTCTTTTTATTAAATAAAGCTTATGTTTTAATATGAATCTCTTGCAGCATAGGCTTATATTTTTTCAAATACTTACCATTTACTTTCAAGACTCTTTTATCTTTGTCTAACTCTTCCACTTCATAAGCTCCATTAGAGAAAACTTGTATGACTTTGAATGGACCTTCCCACTTAGGGGACCACTTGCCCAATGTTCTATCCTTTCGATCCATGGGCAAAATCACTTTCCAAATCAATTCCCTACATGCAAAAGATTTAGACTTGACCTTTTTGTTGTAGGATTCTTCGACCCTCTTCTTTTGTCTTCTTAACAACTCCAAGGCTCTGAGCCTTTCTTCATCCAAATCCACTAATTCATTCATCATCATTTCCCAATAATTCTCAGAGGGAATCTCATGATGTCTTTGAACTCTTACAGACTGTAGATAAATCTCAACAGGCAATACTGCATCATGACCAAAAGTGAGTCGAAATGGGGTAGTGTTGGTAGCCTCTTTAGGGGATGTTCGACACGCCCAAAGAACTTGGTCTAACGTCCTGTGCCAATTTCCCACATGCTTCTTAATTAGTCCAATTACTACCTTATTGGCAGCTTCGACTTGCCCATTGGCCTGAGCATAATAAGGTGTAGAAGTTAATAACTTAAAACCTATTTCTTTGGCAAATTCCTGCATTTTCGACCAGTGAACACTGATCCCTGATCTGTAGTAATTGTTTCAGGAATACCAAATCTATAAATAATGTGATTTTGAATGAATTCAATAACATCTTCTTGACCTATATTCACCAGTGGTATTGCCTCAATCCACTTGGTGAAATAATCAATTCCCACCAAAATATATCTTTGGTTCTTTGAAGATGCTGGTCAAATCTCTCCCACTATATCCAGAGACCATCCTCTGAAAGGCCATGGTTTCACTATGGAATGTATTTCACTTGCAGGGATGTGCTGTATGCCAACATGAATTTGACATTCTTGGCACCCTTTGGCAAATTCTATGCAATCCTTCAGCATAGTGGGCCAATACATGCCTTGTCGAAACAACAGCCATTTCATTTTCTGGCCAACTTGGTGTGCTCCACATGCCCCACTATGTACTGTCGAAAGGGCCAAATATGCCTCTGCTTCACTAAGGCACTTCAATAAGACTCCCTCAGGGGTCTTTTTAAACAATTCATTACCCACCAGTACATAGCTTAAACCTCGATATCTGATTTTTCGCTCTGTCGAAGCCGTTGGGTTTTGCAAATATTCAACAATGGACTTCCTCCAATCTTCATCTGTTAAATTATCTATGGCAAAAATTTCAAAATTTTCGCCATCTATGCACCCAAGCTTAGTTGTTTCTAAGTCTGATGGGCATAATCCAACAACCACCACCTTACCTCTTGCTTCAATTACTTCTTGAAGGTTTCCTTTCGACACCTTGTATCCAGAGGCAATTTGAGCCAAGTCGTTAGCAACTTGGTTCTCTATTCTAGGTATGTGTTGGATGGCCACTACCTCAAATTTCTTTAATAATCTATTGGCTATCACAAAGTACATAATGAGATTTTCTTTAACACATTTATACTCCTTTGTGATTTGTTTTATAACCAATTTTGAATCTCCCATTATTTCGACTCTAGTTGCCCCCAATTCTAACAAAATTTCAAGGTCAGCAATTAATGCTTCATATTCAGCCTCGTTGTTAGAGCAAGGTCCTTCGACCTTGTACTTGAATTTTGTTGGAATTTTTTCAGGAGAAATAATGTGTATTCCCACTCTTGTTCCATTTTTATGACTTGATCCATCAAAGTATAACTTCCAGGATTTTAATTCAACGTAATTCAAATCATTTTCATTTATGGAGTGATCAACTATAAAGTCTACAACTATTTGCCCTTTCACAGCCTTTAAAGGTTGATATGTTAAGGAAAATTATGTTAATGCTAATACCCATTTGCCAATTCGACTATGCAAAATAGGTTTAGATAACATATGTTTTACAACATCAAAGTGAGACGAAACATACACATCAACGGGTTTTATATATTGCTTCAGTTTAGTACAAGAGAAATACAAGCATAAACATAACTTTTCAATCATGTTATACCTAGTTTCTGCATCATTTAAAACTCGACTAAGGTAATAAATGGCTCTTTCGACTCCATTTTCATCCTCCTGGGCTAACATATCTGATGCAGCTATATACAATCTCATACTCTTGTTTCTACAAGGTGGTGAAAGAATTGGAGGGTGGCTTAGGTACTCCTTGATCTTGTCGAAGGCTTCCTGCTGTACTTGCCCCCACTCAAAACCATCTTTGTTGAAATGAAGCAATGGCGAAAAAGCTTGTCTTTTGCCACTCAGGTTGGATATAAACCTTCTTAAGAAGTTGATTTTTCCCAACAACGACTGCAACTCCTTTTTAGTTGATGGCGCTTTCGCCTCCATTATGGCTTTGGTTTTATTCTGATTTATTTCAATCCCTTTCTTGTGGACCACAAAGCCTAAAAAATCCCCTGCCTGCACACAAAAAGCACATTTGAGAGGATTCATTTTAAGACCATATTTTCTCATCCTTTCAAAGGACTGTCGAAGATGGTCAATGTGACTTTTCCCAGAAATAGACTTTATAACAATATCATCAATATAAATTTGCATGAATGTGTCTATAAAATCGTGGAAAATTGAATTCATTGCCCTTTTATAAGTGGCACCAGCATTCTTGAGACCAAAAGGCATCACTACCCATTCATAGGTGCCTAAGGCTCCAGGGCATCTAAAAGCAGTTTTATGAACATCTTCCTCAGCAAGGAATATTTGGTTGTAGCCAGAATATCCATCCAGCATACTAAGATATTCATGTCCTGCTGCAGAATCTATTAACATTTTTGCTACTGGCATTGAATATTCATCTTTGGGAGTTGCAGAGTTTGAATCTCTAAAATCAATGCAAACTCTCAAAGACCCATTCTTTTTAATAACATGTACTATATTAGCCAACCATTCGACATACCTTGCAGTGCGAATGAATTTGCAACGAAGCAGTCTTTCGACTTCCTCTTTGATCTTTGACAATATCTCTGGTGCAAACCATCTTGGATTTTGCTTGACTGGTTTTTTCCCAAGCGTCATAGGCAACCTGTGTTCGACCAACTCCTTGCTCAAACCAGGCATCTCATCATAATCCCAGGCGAAGCAGTCTTTGAACTCTTTCAACAGCTGAACCACTTCATCCTTCAACTGGGGATCAAGATTGGCACTGATGTAGGTAGGCCTTTTGGTTGCCCCCTTACTGAGGTCAACTTCTTCTAAGGGATCTTGTGCTAGCATTTTTATATTATTTGCCAACGGATCCTTCTCAATTCCCAAAGGCTCATCTTCATAGATGGCGTCGAGCCTCTGGCTTTGCTCTCCAGTTTCAACCTTATCTGGAGGTTTTGGGTCGAAGTCCTTACCAGGACCTTCTTGATATACTTCAGAAATGGCTTCACCAGCCATATAATCATTGGCGGCTTCCAAAGCCGCTTGTAGTTTTGTTTCAGCTACATAGGCCGAAATTATTTTTAAAGCGTCGAACTCAGTCATGATCACTGAATTCATCTCCCCACCCTGTGGGCTCTATTGGAGGTGTGCCTAAGCATGGGAACCTTCCTCCTGGTACCTCCCTGTCCCATCTGAAACCTTCAACAGGGTGTAAATACAACGAATAAAATGTTTCCACGTCAGGTGTAAACTCAAAATCAGCTGGAGGACATGGAGCGATGTTCGCCAGATGCTTCTCAAATTGCCTACTATCCACATGATTAATAGGCACCTTAAAGTACCCTTGATCAGCTTCAATATTTTCAACTATCCCATCTGGTCTCCAAATGGTGATTCTTTGATGCATAGATGAGCGTACAACTCCTATGCCATGAATCCACTCCCTACCCAAGAGTAGATTGTAGTTAGCTTTTGTCTCGATGACCATAAACACTGTTGGTCTGGTAATAGTTCCCACAGTGAGATCCACCTGAATCACTTCCAGAGTGGAACCAACTTTTCCTTCATAGTTCGACAGAACCATGTTGTGGGGTTTAGTATCAGTCTCAAATTTCCCAATCTTGCTCAGCAAAAATCTTGGCATCAAATTAACCGTTGCACCACAGTCTACCAAAATTTTGTTGACAGGGACGTTTTCTACTTTGCCAGTAATGTAAAGAGGCTTCAAATGACCCTTCATTTCCTCTGTGGGACGTTCAAAGAAAGCATTTTGTTCTTCGACGCACCCATTGTTCATGATGTAATAGCACACAGGCTTGTGTGCCAACATTTCCAATTCAGCAGTTTGATCCAAGTCTTCGACCTCTGAGACTTGACCAAATTCTCTTGGCATTACTGACACCATATTTACCAGAATATCTAGGGAATCCGCTGACTCATTGTCGAAGTTATCAGTCATATTCTCATCCTCTTCGACCTTCTTTTCTGGCTGAACAGTGAACAACTTTCGTCGTATGGGCATCTTCTCCATTGCCCCAGCTTGATTATCCACATTGGTGCTTGATTCTCCTTGCACCTGAGCCTCCCTGACAGCCTTTTGCCTGCGCTGCTCTCTTCGCCATTGTGATCTAGACATGGGGTTTTTACCCTTGTAGTTCTGAGAAATGTACGCTGATTTATTGGTGGCGTGGTTCTCTTTTCTATACTCGAACGAAGAACCTCTTTCCACATCAAATTTCTCCCACTTTTTCTTCTGTCCTCTCCCTTCGATAGGCTTGATCCAACTACCTGTTGGCACGTTCGCAGCTGGTTTGAACGTACCTGGCCTAACACCTGGTACTTGGTTTTTTAGCCCTGTCGAAAGTCGCCTATGGTCAAAACCTCTGTGCCCTTTGTTCACCTTCTGCCCCCAGCTTTCATCAGCCTTCTTGACACCTTCTAGCTTGTGGGTAGCTTTTTCATCAAAAATGGCGCTGCATCTCGGACATAGCATTACTCCAGAGCCTTTCTTCTGGCAACGATGCAAGAAATCCACAATTGTTTCCTCTTGCTTAGGATAAGCCATTTTGTTGCACTTCTCTTGCTCATCTACCTTACTCACTTGTTCAGCTTTTTGATCCGTAATTTCGACCATGTTGACATCCATTTTGTCCTTTAAGTGCATCTTGGAGAAACGGGCTTCCAGGCTTTCAGTGGTCTTTGTCAAGCAACCACCACCTGCTGCTGCTTTTATAGCTCTTTGGGAAGCTTTTTGCCAAGCGGCTTTTTCAGCTTCAACCATCTCCTCAGCATTAACTCTCTTGACATCAGGAGATGTCTTGAAAAAATTTTCAGCAGCCATACATATCCAGTTTTCCACCAGACAGCCATCCATGTCTAGCATCTCTCCTACCAAGAGCATGTCATCTTCCAATTCCTTAACAACTTGGACTTTAGGGGCATTCCTGCCCATAGCCTCATTGGTGTTGATACTATCTGAGCTAGAATCATATTCTTCAGCCAACTCGACCATGTTAATGCCTTCATTGGCATTTATCTTCCACCCACTCACGGTCATATCCAAAACCTTAGCAGAATTATCTATTTCAACAAACTTATCAGCAGTTTCTTTGGTCACCAACATTAGACTGGTACCATCAACATTTAGGCCACTTGCAGCCTTACTAGAACCTTCAATTATCACAGAACTGGTGGCGAAGTCTTCAGTAACCTCCACCATGTTGACTGACTTATCAAATCCCTCTGTGGCTTCCACCATCTGAACCTCGTGAGGCTCTGTATAGTTAGCCTCTGCAACTTGCAATGGGTCAGAGTCAATCTTCATCTGGGCTTTGCCTTTGTCACCAAACTTCAGCCTTCCTTCTTGGATAGCATTTTGCACCAAATCCCTGAAAAGAAAACATTGAGAAGTTTTATGACCCAAAAAATTATGGTACTTACAAAAACCTCTTTTCTTTCTTTGTTCTAAAGGTGGAGTTTTAGCACCAACAGGCACTATCATTTGCCCATCTTTAACTAACAAATCAAAAATTTCGTCACATTTAGTGACGTCGAAAGTATATGTTTTCTTAGGAAATTTGTCGTTAGATTCGACAGGATTTTTTCCTTCTGAAGGAGCTAACAATTTGCAGGCATAAGGTGGACCTTGCTTTAACTCAGCAACGTCAACCTCATTTCCGTCGAAATAAGACGTTTCACCATACAAATTCTCCACATCTTCATTGCATTCGACAAAGGCTACTTTTTTACCCCTGCTGAATTTAGCCTTTTCTTCTTTCAACCTCTCTAGCTGTCGAACCCTATCAGCCAACTGGGCCATATCTCTAAGATATTGAGTATCTAATTTCTTCCTAATGGAATAATCAAGACCCCCAGCAGCTATTTCGACCAACTCATGTTCTGGCACTTGTGTAAAGCACCTGGCTTTAAGAAGTCGAAACCTATTCAGGTAGTCATCAATTGGCTCAGTAACTTTGCGCTTGATGCTAGCTAATTCTTTCAAACTAATCTTAGTTTGCCCCATGTAGAACTGTTCATGAAACAAACGTTCTAGTTGGGTCCAATTATATATGGAATTTGGAGGCAAAGTGGTAAACCAGGTGAAGGCATTCTTGGTAAGGGAACTTGGGAAGTATTTGATTCTAAGGCTTTCGTCAGCTGCAATCTCGCCTGCTTCGATCAAATACCTAGCCTCATGTTCGACAGTAGACTCAGTAGTATCTCCTAAAAACTTGCTGAACTTTGGAACCTTCATCCTAGGGGGTAGTTCTGCTTGGAGAATGTAATCCACTATAGGCGAAGTATAATTTGGCCTGATGAAGCCAAAATTCATACCATTTCTAGTCATTATTGTAACGCCCGTTTATTTAATTAAGTATTTAATTAAATATAATTGTAGTATGTTGTGTTGATTCCCGTTGATTTGAGTATTTGTGTCGATTTAAGTTGATTTCGGAATATCGGAATATTATGTTGATGTTTCTAAGTTGGTTCGAGTTGAATTGATTTAAGTTGTGGAAATAATAGTGGATATTTTCCGTCTATGGTTAAATATGTTGATTTGGTGGTTTGGACGATTTATTTGATAGTCGGTAATTAGTCGATTTAGTCGAGAGAAATAATATTAGAATTAATATTATGGAATATAAGCGTATTTTATTTAAGTGGACTTATTTTATGGTTGTGTGTAGTAAGATGGGGGGTGAAGATAGTAGGCCCAATAAGAATAATAAAATAATAGTATTATTATTATTAGTATTATTATTAATTGGGTTGGTTGAGAAAAAAAAAAGGGGAAATAGGTTTTGATTAGTGGAGAAAAATAAGGGTTGAGAGAATGAGTAAAACATGTTGTACGTGAAAAGTTGCAAGAGGAAGTTTTGGAGAAATTGATCGTGGAAGTTACAGAGGACAAAGTCTTAGAGAAGAATAAGGGTTTTAGAGGAGAGAAAATAGCTTGGAAGCAAAGAAGGGGAAAGAAGAACTCATGATCATATCTCTATTTTCGCACTTATGGTACAGCCTCCACTAAACAGGTGATAACTTTTTACTTGTAATTCCGATTAAAGCGATTCTTGAATTTCTGGAAAGCTTACGAAATTACCTTCAATTTGATATATGATTTCGTGTCAATAAGTTCGGTATTAAAGGAGAAAAACGCATTTGAAGTTTGGGAGTTCATGCTGGAAATGGGTCAAATAGTAGTTACGGGATTGATGATGATGGAGGCTGAATTTTGGTCAAGATAGGAACTCAATGGCAGCATGTTCATATTTCTAATCTCCATGGATGCAAGAGGAGAGGAAAAGAGGCAGAGCGAAGAGAGAAGCAGTTAGGCTTGGAGTTTTGCAGAGGGGATACGGGAGAATTGCCGTCGGAGCCAAGTCGGAAAAGTCGATCGGAAATTCGAGCGGCCATCAATCTAAGGTAAGGGTGGGGTTCGAATTTTATAACCGGGTATATGATAATGATACGTGGGATTGAGATTTATATAATTTTCTACTGAATGTGTTGAAGTGTATTGATGAATTGGTTTTGTTTTTGTGGAATTTGATGTTTGCTAGATTGTTTGGTTATTGTTCTATAGTGTTTAACTTAGGATGGAATTTGGTTAAATCGATAGAAACCGATGTTTTTGCAGACGAAAGTCGGAATAGATTGCGTAGTTATGTCGAGAAATGTTAGGCCGTGATCGAGTATGCTTGTTTCATCGAATTTGGTTGATTTTGTAAGTTTTTGCATTTTTGGAGATTTGGGGGTTTAAGATTCGAATTGAAATTGAAAGTCGTAGAATTCACGTTTGATGGTTCCAAATCACTACTATATGTTTGGCATGAATGAGTAGGTGTTTGTTTAGAAGAAAATAATTGAATCGGTCAGATTTTCGGACGAAAATGCAAAATCCCGTAGGGCTGTTATGCAGAAAAATTCTGGTTTCGGAAAGTTTGGAAAATTCATACCTTTTGATCTGTAAGTCAGTTTTGACCCCCGTTCGAAGCGTTGAAAAGCTAACGAGATGTTCTTTCTAGGAAAAATGGTTTTGAGGTCTGTATCTAGTTCAATTATAGCAGAAAATTGAAACCGTATCGTTGTGTTGATTTTTACCGTCGTGAATGTGTGCGATTGAGACGTGCAATATGCCTCAACAATGTTAACCGATTAATAATGCAGGGGAATAGCAATAATGTGGGGACTTAGAAATAACAGTAGCAGGTTTTGTATCAGAGTTGAATTTAATGACAGTAACATGATTTAGTAGCATTCGAGATTTGATATCAGGGAATCAAATAAATAGAAACAGTGGAAATTAGTAGCAATAATGGAGGTTGATGAAAATAGTACCGAATAGTGATATTAGTAGTTTTAACCGATATAATTGTTTAACCGAAATTAGTTGAAATTTTGCAGAAGTAATTCGTAAGTGGTTGTAGTTATTTTTGGTTGGTTGATGTATGAAGTTAGTCGAATAAGTAGAATTAAGCGGTAAGATTAGTTGTCCGGTATTAGTTGAAAATTTACGAGGTAGTTCGTGTATACGAGTAGATACGTGAATTGTGTTTATTTTGTTAAAATAGGTTGATTATGCTGACTTGCAGGTACAACTGACAATTAAATTGTCCCGGTTATGGGCATTGTCAATTGTAGGTCTGACGACCAATGTTGGGTTAAGTTGTTGCAGCTGATGCATGTTTTATGTTTTGTTGTTGCTGAATATGTTATTGTTTATAAGTTGTTATCGATTAAGTTGTGGGACTATGGCCAGTGTTGAAGCGACGTTGAGTACCTCTGTTGTTGGTACAGTGTAGAATTGTTGTTGTTGTGGTGACGTCGTAGTTGTTGTTGCATGCATACATTTGCATTGATTAAGTTGGCCTGAATTGGCAATTGTTTAAGTTGGAGCTATGCTCACCACGTTGGCCTGGATTGGCAAAAATTAGCGACGAAGGCTTATGCCTTGATGCCTCGATAACCTGGCATATGTTTAAGTTAGGAGTTTTACTCCGATGGTACCACATGCATGTGCATAGTTGAGTCGCATTTGAGTTGCATGTTTAAGTTGTTAATATTATTACATTGTTGTTAATTGTTGGTGTTGTTGATATAAGTTGTTATTGTTGTGAGTTATTGTTGTTATAAATTGTTATTGCTGTAAGTTGTCGCTTGATACAGGTTGTTGTTATAAGTTGTGGTTGCTCTTAAGTTGTTTACTAATAGTTGTTGTATGACTGTTGTATGAAGCGGTGAAATTTGTGTGATTCTAATCTAATATATTAATTATCATGCCTTTGATTATATTTTTCGATATCTCACCCCTTCTGTAATGATGTTACCTATTATGGGTAACTGAGCAGGTACTCAAGAATAGCTGTGAAGGTTTGAAGTCTTAGTCGCTGTTAGTTCAAGTTGGTGTCACGCTCTGATACGTAGCACTCGGGGGGAAATGTTTTGTTTATGTTGTTGTTCCTAATTGTTGTTATTACAATAATTCTTGAATAATTATAAATTGAAGTTTTGATCTAGTTGAATAAAGTGAATATGATTTATAAGTTGTGAAGGCCGAATGCTATGTATCTATTTTAAAAAGAAATACAGGTTTATGTTATTGGTTTTGTTGTTCAAGTTGAAAATGTGACATCTCATTTGTTTTATGTTGAAAATTTTGCACTCTGATTTTTAATAAACGTTGGGTAGAAAATGGGGTGTTACATTAGTGGTATCAGAGCAGGTCGGTTTGTCCGGCCAAGTTGTCTAATGTTGTTTATCCCTTAGTATGCGACAAGTGTGTGGAAAACTGTCGGTACTTGTTTGTTTTCCTAATCGATGGTATGCAGGAGTTGGTTTGAAACAAGTGGGGAGAAGTTTACTTCTCAGAGATGTTTGTAGTATGTGAAGTTGAATCAAGGTGATATTGATCGCAGGAGTGCAAGTGTTGTCAGAACTGTGTTGTTGCGAATCGACGAGAGTATAGACTCGTGATTTTATCTGTTGGTCCAGTTGAGACATTTGAAGGAGGACAAGTCAGTATGATCGATGTTTGCTTCTCGGAGAAGAGAGGGCAACGTGACGAATAGTGATATGCAATTGGAGTATAGCTGGAGTAAAGTCGGATGATTTTCAGAGTTGAGTGAAAAACAAGGATTGTTGGAAGAGTTGGAAGCAAGAGAAAGAGGTAGAGCTCATGTTCACCAATTTCGGTTTTTATTTTCACATTTATGGAACAGCCTTCAGTATAAGAGGCATAACTTTCTACTCGTAACTCCGATGAAAGCGATTCTGGACTTTTCGGAAAGTTTACGAAATTCCCTACAGTTTGCATATACGATTGGTCTTCAGGAAGTTTGTGAAGAGGGAGAAAAGTGCGTTTTAATATTTGGGTCTGATGCTGATTTTTGGAAAATTCTGTATATGGAAATTCTGAACCAGTCCCGTTGTAAGGATGATAACTTTTTACTCGTAACTCGGATTCAAGCGATTCTTGAATTTCTGGAATCTTTACGAAATTCTCTTCATTTTAAAATAAGATTTTGTGATTGAGAGTTCTGTATTGAAAGAGATATCTGTGGTTGAAGTTGAGCGACTACTGCTGAAAAATTTGGAAAGATGAAGCCTAGTGTGAAATTTTGATAAGAATAATATGTTGGTAATTATAAGGATGTGACGATATCTGAGAATGCATCGAGATGCAATTTATGTTGAATAAGGAGAAATAAGTGATGATGTCATGTGATAGTAATGTTGAGAAAAAGACGGATGATTGATTTGCAACGTTAAAAAAATTTTAACTTGGATAAGAGTTGTAATTGGAGCGAGCCGAGTTGGATAGTACTTGAAGTAGTAGCGATTCCGGTGTTGGGAAGATATTTAATAATTGTGTTGTGCTACGAGCATGTATAAGAGATTACGTATTGGATTTTGGACGTTTTGGTATAATTGACGAAGTTGAAATTAAGGAAACTAAGAAGACGTTTATAGCCTCAGAGAGTTGGCGGAGCATCGTGCTTACGGACTTTGGGCACAAGTTGTAGTACGCTATTGTGTTGGGTAATGATGATTTATGCCACTGTTATGGTTGCCGGCTGTCTATTGACAAATTGAGGAACTGATCACCCTTAATCTCTTATTGATAGTAGACGGAATCATAATTGATGGATAGATGTGTCGTGCCAACTAGTATAGTACGTATTTGAATTGGTTGAAGTCAAGCCAAGTGCTTGTGGATTGTTTATTTTGTCGATGTAGATTCATATATGAGCATATTAGTTGAATTTAAGGATGATGGCATGAGGTTGCGATTTAATTGATGAGTAGTATGGAAATTCGCAGTTGAGTTCTGGGTAATTTGAGAATTGAGTTGCAAGTAGAAAAAGAAGTGAAGTTATAAGTTGAATTGTAAAAGTGGAACCTTTGGTTGGTAAAGATGAGTTACTTGGTTGTGTTAATTCGGATAAGAATTTATGAAGAATTGTGTCAGTATGAGTAAAAGTCGATAATTTGGTTTGTTGGATTAGTTGGAAAGGAAAAGATGATTTATCTAGTTGAAGTTAATTGTACACAGGTACCCTATGTTGTTGTAATGATGTTGCGTGTTTAAGATGATTTTCGAGGAACGTGTAAATAGGAGATGGTAAAGTTGTAGTTATGTTTTATGATAATTGGGAGGTAGTCGCCGTTGTAATTATGTTGAACGTTCAGAGGTGTTGTCTTACGGATCTAAGTTCGAAGTATTCGGTAACTACAAAAGTGTAGAATACCTGTTGGGATGGAATTTCCGAAGAGTTAAGTCGAAAGTCTTTTGTTATGTCGGTTTTGGCGATTGAGAAGTTGGGAATAAAATGGGTAGACTTGATACTTTGCAAGTAATTAGAGTGCGCAGCGAACGCGTAGTGTTGTACAGTTGTTCATGCATGAGCAACAACGATGTTGGTAGTTTGGTTGCATTGATGTCGTGTTTAAGTTGTGTGATCGTATGTTGTTGCGTTCTAGTTCTTAAACCGGTGAATTCTTAAGTTGGTTACTCTTTATGTTATGGTGTTAAGTTGTCAAGTGTGTCGCATGAGTAGTATTCAGGTTGTTTTCGCCGTCGATGTTATGAATTGTTTGTATTATACGTAGGTTGCCTTCGGAGATGAGAGTTGATTAGTCGGATGGAATCACATAGTTGGAGTAGTTGTATCGGATGAATTTTCGAGGACGAAAATGTTCTAAGTGGGGGAGAGTTGTAACGCCCGTTTATTTAATTAAGTATTTAATTAAATATAATTGTAGTATGTTGTGTTGATTCGCGTTGATTTGAGTATTTGTGTCAATTTAAGATGATTTCGGAATATCGGAATATTATATTGATGTTTCTAAGTTGGTTCGAGTTGAATTGATTTAAGTTGTGGAAATAATATTGGATATTTTCCGTCTATGGTTAAATATGTTGATTTGATGGTTTGGACGATTTATTTGATAGTCGGTAATTAGTCGATTTAGTCGAGAGAAATAATATTAGAATTAATATTATGGAATATAAGCGTATTTTATTTAAGTGGGCTTATTTTATGGTTGTGTGTAGTAAGATGGGGGGTGAAGATAGTAGGCCCAATAAGAATAATAAAATAATAGTATTATTATTATTAGTATTATTATTAATTGGGTTGGTTGAGAAAAAAAAGGGAATTAGGTTTTGATTAGTGGAGAAAAATAAGGGTTGAGAGAAGGAGTAAAACATGTTGTACGTGAAAAGTTGCAAGAGAAAGTTTTGGAGAAATTGATCGTGGAAGTTACAGAGGAAAAAGTCTTAGAGAAGAATAAGGGTTTTAGAGGAGAGAAAATAGCTTGGAAGCAAAGAAGGAGAAAGAAGAACTCATGATCATATCTCTATTTTCGCACTTATGGTACAGCCTCCACTAAACAGGTGATAACTTTTTACTTGTAATTCTGATTAAAGCGATTCTTGAATTTCTGGAAAGCTTACGAAATTCCCTTCAATTTGATATATGATTTCGTGTCAATAAGTTCGGTATTAAAGGAGAAAAACGCATTTGAAGTTTGGAGTTCATGCTGGAAATGGGTCAAATAGTAGTTACGGGATTGATGATGATGGAGGCTGAATTTTGGTCAAGATAGGAACTCAATGGCAACATGTTCATATTTCTAATCTCCATGGATGCAAGAGGAGAAGAAAAGAGGCAGAGCGAAGAGAGAAGCAGTTAGGCTTGGAGTTTTGCAGAGGGGATACGGGAGAATTGCCGTCGGAGCCAAGTCTGAAAAGTCGATCGGAAATTCGAGCGGCCATCAATCTAAGGTAAGGGTGGGGTTCGAATTTTATAACCGGGTATATGATAATGATACGTGGGATTGGGATTTATATAATTTTCTACTGAATGTGTTGAAGTGTATTGATGAATTGGTTTTGTTTTTGTGGAATTTGATGTTTGCTAGATTGTTTGGTTATTGTTCTATAGTGTTAAACTTAGGATGGAATTTGGTTAAATCAATAGAAACCGATGTTTTCGCGGACGAAAGTCGGAATAGATTGCGTAGTTATGTCGAGAAATGTTAGGCCGTGATCGAGTATGCTTGTTTCATCGAATTTGGTTGATTTTGTAAGTTTTTGCATTTTTGGAGATTTGGGGGTTTAAGATTCGAATTGAAATCGAAAGTCGTAGAATTCACGTTTGATGGTTCCAAATCACTACTATATGTTTGGCATGAATGAGTAGGTGTTTGTTTAGAAGAAAATAATTGAATCGGTCAGATTTTCGGACGAAAATGCAAAATCCCGTAGGGCTGTTATGCAGAAAAATTCTGGTTTCGGAAAGTTTGGAAAATTCATACCTTTTGATCCGTAAGTCAGTTTTGACCCCCGTTCGAAGCGTTGGAAAGCTAACGAGATGTTCTTTCTAGGAAAAATGGTTTTGAGGTCTGTATCTAGTTCAATTATAGCAGAAAATTGAAACCGTATCGTTGTGTTGATTTTTACCGTCGTGAATGTGTGCGATTGAGGTGTTATCGTGCAATATGCCTCAACAAATATAACCGATAATAATGCAGGGGAATAGCAATAATGTGGGGACTTTGAAATAACAGTAGTAGGTTTTGTATTAGAGTTGAATTTAATGACAGTAACATGATTTAGTAGCATTCGAGATTTGATATCAGGGAATCAAATAAATAGAAACAGTGGAAATTAGTAGCAATAATGGAGGTTGATGAAAATAGTACCGAATAGTGATATTAGTAGTTTTAACCGATATAATTGTTTAACCGAAATTAGTTGAAATTTTGCAGAAGTAATTCGTAAGTGGTTGTAGTTATTTTTGGTTGGTTGATGTATGGAGTTAGTCGAATAAGTAGAATTAAGCCGTAAGATTAGTTGTCCGGTATTAGTTGAAAATTTACGAGGTAGTTCGTGTATACGAGTAGATACGTGAATTGTGTTTATTTTGTTAAAATAGGTTGATTATGCTGACTTGCAGGTACAGCTGACAATTAAATTGTCCCGGTTATGGGCTTTGTCAATTGTAGGTCTGACGACCAATGTTGGATTAAGTTGTTGCAGCTGATACATGTTTTATGTTTTGTTGTTGTTGAATATGTTGTTGTTTATAAGTTGTTATCGATTAAGTTGTGGGCCTATGGCCAGTGTTGAAGCGACGTTGAGTACCTCTGTTGTTGGTATAGTGTAGAATTGTTGTTGTTGTGGTGACGTCGTAGTTGTTGTTACATGCATACATTTGCATTGATTAAGTTGGCCTGAATTGGCAATTGTTTAAGTTGGAGCTATGCTCACCACGTTGGCCTGGATTGGCAAAAATTAGCGACGAAGGCTTATACCTTGATGCCTCAATAACCTGGCATATGTTTAAGTTGGGAGTTTTACTCCGATGGTACCACATGCATGTGCATAGTTGAGTCGCATTTGAGTTGCATGTTGAAGTTGTTAATATTATTACGTTGTTGTTGATTGTTGGTGTTGTTGATATAAGTTGTTATTGTTGTTATAAATTGTTATTGCTGTAAGTTGTCGCTTGATACAGGTTGTTGTTATAAGTTGTGGTTGCTCTTAAGTTGTTTACTAATAGTTGTTGTATGACTGTTGTATGAAGCGGTGAAATTTGTGTGATTCTAATCTAATATATTAATTATCATGCCTTTGATTATATTTTTCGATATCTCACCGCTTCTGTAATGATGTTACCTATTATGGGTAACTGAGCAGGTACTCAAGAATAGCTGTGAAGGTTTGAAGTCTTAGTCGCTGTTAGTTCAAGTTGGTGTCATTCTCTGATACGTAGCACTCGGGGGGAAATGTTTTGTTTATGTTGTTGTTCCTAATTGTTGTTATTACAATAATTCTTGAATAATTATAAATTGAAGTTTTGATCTAGTTGAATAAAGTGAATATGATTTATAAGTTGTGAAGGCCGAATGCTATGTATCTATTTTAAAAAGAAATACAGGTTTATGTTATTGGTTTTGTTGTTCAAGTTGAAAATGTGACATCTCATTTGTTTTATGTTGAAAATTTTGCACTCTGATTTTTAATAAACGTTGGGTAGAAAATGGGGTGTTACAATTATCCTTTCAACCATGGCTGCAAGATTATTTTCTTCTGCTTGATTTTGGTGTCGAACCTGTCTAAGTAATTGATCTGCGTTTTGGTTCCTGTTCACCATCACTACTGGTTCTTCCTCCATCTGGTATGGCATCTGGTTTCTTGGTGGTTCGACTCTAAAATGATCAATCATCTCTTGATCCTCCAAGTTCGCATCAGGTATCTGACGTGGATGACGTCTTGGAATATCTTCGACAACCGTTGCTCTTCGATCTACCGCTGGCACTCCCATGAAATCAGCCATGCGTGCCACTTGTGCAGCCAATTGTTGGTTAGTTTGGGTCGTATTTTGAATCAAAGGTTGAAAAAATTCTCCCATCGTCTGAGACAACGTATGTACCATTTGCATGTTGCTTTCATCCATCTGCTGTCTCAAACAATTTATGGATGTATTTGTAAGGCTAGGCGTTTGAACAGAGTAACCAACACCTATATTCTGGTTGTTTCGCCCTCCTGATCCTGACCCTTGTAGGGGCGAAGACACGATAGTTTCTGAAAATACAGATGGAGCATTCTGCAGATTTTGCATCATTGATGTAGGCATACCATAGGGTTGACTCCTTGACCCTAGATGTGGAAAACCTGGAGGAGGAACGTGCCTGTACATTGAATTTCCTCCTGGGGGTGTTGGTGAGTTAGAACTTTGTGGTCCTATGTACTCCAACACAGGTTGAGTATATGATTTTGTATATGTTGATCCTGGCTCAGACACTACTAATGGAAGTGACGCCTGTCCTCCTGTCGAAGACACTGGTGATGGTGTGCTTTGAGACCCCATACTGCTACTTGACTGAGTGTTTGAAATACTCCCTTGAGGATCAACTTGTTGGTTGGCATTGGTTGCCATTTTCTTAGTGTATCTTCTCTTTGGTATTCCTTCGTTTGCTGTGGCTAACTTCCCACTTCTCAATAACATACAATGAAAGTACTTCTTCACCAAGAGAGATGAGGTTGACAAAAAGGTGTAACTTAGCACTGGGTCCCACCAGGTGTGCCAATTTGTTTACTGTGAATTTTGGTAAACAACCTCTGGTATATCAATCTAAACGCAAATTGATTAACTTGCAGGATCGACCACACAAATCCTAGGACATGTGCTAAATTTGAGAGACAAGTGTAAATGACAATAAAAATTAAAGAGAATGTAAACTGAACTCCACGTTCGACAATGCTGAAATAAAATCTAACTGAACTCCGCGTTCGACTACGTGCAATAAAGTAAAGCAAAGACTTGAAATTTAAAGGGCTGGAAGTAAAGGGTGTAGAAATTAAAGGCGTCGAAAAGAAATGACAATGAGTGAAAAGCTTCGAAAGTAAAATGCAACGAACTCCACGTTCTTGGAAAGTAAAGGCTGGGATAATAAAAATGTTGTCGAAAGTAAAGTGCAGGAAAGTAAAAGACTTTGAAAAGTAAATGCAATGGATTAAAGGAGAACTCCACGTTCTTGAAAATAAAAGACTTTGAAAAGTAAATGCTTGAAGATTAAATGCTTAAACGTAAAAGTGCGGTCGAAGGTAGACGCATAAAGTTTAAATGACTTTGAAAGTAAATTTGGCATGGAATATAAAGTTCAAGAAACTGTAAAGGCATGGAAAGTAAATGGCTGAATCTTAAACATGCTGAAGATAAATTATATTAATGAAGAAGATGGTGTTACATTACGTACATTCTCACGAACTCGTTTCTCTACACGCGGGTACTTTGAGTTTCTTTGAGTAACTTGTACAAAAATATGAACACCCCATTTACCTAGAACTAACTCCTATTTATAGTGCTAGGAAATAACTACTAAGTGGTGGTTACTGCTTCGAACGTGTGGATTTTGGCGCCTTCTCCTTGGTCTCAACTGTTCCCACGTTCACAACTGCTCTGATTTAAATTTAAAATATTGGAAATTCCCTCCAACCTTAATATAACCACTGCAGCGCTTGTTACCACATTCTCATGGTCGAAACCCTTCCAGCACTTAGTCATTTTTTGAGGTTCCTACACCTCAATTCGACTCAGGCCTCTCCAAAAACCGGGTCGAAGCCTTATTTATATTAAAAATAATTTTTTAACATAAAATAGCTTTGATTCTTTCTAGCGTCGAAATTGAGGGTTAACAAATTGCCCCCAAGGAATGTCCTTTTGCCAGAATTGGTTATGAAGGCCATTTCTTAATATAATAACCATTTCGACGCCTGTTTGCATGGCCTTACCTGAACATCCCACTAATTACTTAATGGCTGAACTGTTCAGTTTCTTTAACTCATGCCTCTGACATTATACCATCATGACAAATCCTTAAAACGTCCTTTCAGCCGTATTCATCATAACACCTTACTTGAAAATAGACGTTAACAGTCTGCACATAACTGCTACTTTTCATCACGCCTTCAGGAGAAAGACACGCGTCCCACTAACCCTTCAGCTTCAACGGTGGATCCCAGTCTCTTGAGATTTTCAAATGTCTATATATACCCATTTCCGCCACTCTGTGAACTTTCCACACTTTTCATACTCTCAAGCAAACTCTTCTTCTCTTCAGTTCTCTCACACAAACCCAGCAAAGACACCATCTTTTCATCTTCTTCAACAATGGCATCTTCCCAAATTAATCCTTAAGCAAAGAAGACTCAAAGGGGCAAGGCCACTCCATTTAAGCAAACCATCCCTCCGTTCGCTAACATCTCAGGCCCCCAACTGGTAGATAAACGCCATTGCATGCCGGAACCCACCTCTAAAGAATCAAGAGCCATCTACAAATCTCAGGTAATGATTCCCATAGTTATGTCTGATAAAACTTATGCGTTATCTGGTCCATTGGCTGATGTGGACATTTCTAATGAGAGGCTAAGTGAGTTTTTCCCCTCGTACCGGAGAACCAGACCATTAGGGCAAAAGAGTTTCCCCAAAATTAATTCCGCTGCTGGAGCTTCCCCTGAAGAGATCCCCTTACCCAAAATCAACGTTGGCTACCTCACTGATGGCACCAGGCTGGTGAGAGCTGTCAACCCTTTAAAGGAATTCGACCAATGGATGGCAAAAATGGAGAAGGTTAAAGCTGACCATTGGAAGGAGATAGGGATTTATGACCTTCTTATGTTGTCGAAGACCGGCATACCCTATTGTCTGAACATGTTGGCATCATCTTTATACTTCTGGGACAGCACCCATTATACATTCCATCTGCCATGTGGAATGGTCACTCCAACCCTTTTCGACGTAGCTGCCATCACGGGGCTTCGTCCAGATGGCCTTGTCTATAATCCTGATGTTGATGCTGAGGACACCATCAACATTTCAGGCTCCGAACTGACCTACACCCTCTTTATCAAACACCACTTCAAACAAGAAGATGACGAGGTGTCTGATGAAGAACACATTGTTTTCCTCACAGTATGGTTGTCGAGGTATGTTTTTTGTACAAAGTCTTTGCAGGTAGCTAAGAAGTACCTGCCTCTGGCGAACCAACTCCACCACAACAGAGGGGCCTGCCTGAGTGAACTCATTCTGACGAGCCTTTACGAATCTATCAGTGAAGGGGCTTCTCGACTTAAGAATGTGGAAGCCCAAGGTCCTATGCACTTAAGTTGTCCTCTTTGGCTACTTCAATTATGGCTCAATGCTACATTTGAGGCTAGCCTCCCCAGAAAAGGCATAGTTGATGAAGCCTCTGCTCAGATCAAGGAAAGGAGTGTCGAAGGGACACGTCTGGCCAAACTCAATCCTAGTGATGATGGTGAAAACCTTCAAAAGGCTTTCATCAGTTATATTATGATGTTCGCCAAACGCTATGAGTTCACTCCTAGCATGGCACCCTTTGCTCGACGAAGCTATGGCCCTGGGTGGTTTCAAAGGCCATTTCCAAATCCTCTTCAACCTCTTGATCCAGAATCTGTTGCTATCTGGGAAGCCTTTTTTATTCCTAGATTCATTATCCACAGGCTGAACTTAGGGAGAGGTCTATCAGTATTGATTGCCTACCAACCAAACTTGGTCTCTCGACAGTTTGGGCTGGCCCAGAGCTTCCCTCAGTGCTTGTATGAGAAAAAGGGCCAAGTAATTCTTCACACTGCCTGCTTCGACGAGGAAAACGTCTCCCAAACACTCGACAGCCGGAATGAAAAAAGAAGAATCCTCTCTCCTGTGTTTTTTGAACCTTCCTTTCCATGCACTTCATCCTTCCACCAATGGTGGTCGAAGCACTATAGCGAGCACTTTCTTGATGTGGCTACATTTTCTTCGTTACTTGACCAAGCTTTTCTCCATGTGCAGGACAAGACGAAAAAAAGTAAGTTCACTCACATCGAAGAAATACAGGCTTTCCAAAAATACTTTGAAACTATCTATCGACCAGATGATCTTAGTCGAACCATTCATGAGGCTGCTGTTACTCTAAAGAGAAAATTTCTAGAAAAGCTGGATCAACTAAAAATTCCTCCCAACGTCCCTCGTGAGAAACGTTATGAGTTAGCTTTTAAACTTTTTCCTCCAAAGTTCCCTCGACTGCCTAATGCTGATTTTGGAGTGGCGCTTGCCCCTCCATTTCCAGATTGGTTTGTCTGTGGGGAGCATTTAAAACTTCTTCGACAGCAGTCTCAGCCAAAGGCTCAACGAGTGGTTTCGACTAAGCATACGTTAGACAGTTTTAAAGGGCACCTTCATATAGGAATTTAGGACGTTCGTGTCGAATCTGAAATATATGAAGGTTTGAAATCCTTAATCCATGGCTTTATGACTAACCATGTAATCATTAACTTGTAACAATTGTGTGCTATCTTTCAGCTGTGCCTAGGAAAGCCGCTTCGACTAAAGCTGCCACCTTGCAAAGTGGCAAAGAACAAGAGAGTACACAGGTATATTTCACCTCCCCTGTTTCTGCTTGTACTATATGAATTTCTTTCTTATTTTTGCACTGTCTCTTCAGACTGGTCGAAAACCTCCAACACCTTCCAAGAAAGTCAAGAAGGATACCCCAACTGTGGTTATAGCTTCAGAGGCCTCAGATGAATCTCCTGAGGAGGTTCTCACAAGGAAAAGGAAAAAACCCACAAAGGCCTCTGGACCTACTGGCCCACCCCCTTCGAAGGTGGCCAAAATACTCGAAAAGGCATCCACCACAAGTGGTGTCGAGAAGGAATCCTCCAAGGTAGCCTTGAGAACCCCTCTTGGTGACCACGGGAGTGATAAATCAAGTCCTGCTGTTGAACAAACTCAGGTATGTGCATCATTGCCTTTTTCTATTATACTTGACATCTTTCGCCTATTATTTCATTCTCATTCTCTCCACTTGTGTTCTTTAGGCACCCATAATCAACAATCCAGATTCCCGACCGACTCCAAGCAACTTCACCGCCACCGTAATTGACGATTCTGTTCCTCACCCCACTTCAGAAATCCTCCCCACCACGCTCCTCAACAGCCAAGGTGAGCCAACTTATCACCCATCTTCTGATATTGGCTCTAGTTTGAGTGAGATTAATCAACCTACTCCACATGTTACAGCACCCACTGCACCACCAGCTCCAACCCCTACTCAAAACGCACAGGCTGATGGAGCCAACTCTGATGATGATGACGCCTCCAGCCCACCACCTTTCAATCTGGGTACCTCCATGGATAAAGGTCAGTTGGTTGAAGAAGAAAGGCATGAACCCGAAGTCCAAACACATAACACCAATCCTGATCCAGCTGCGCCTGAGGAGACAAATGAACTACCTCCTACACCAGCTGATGACCAGGAGAATATGCAACCAACTGCTGAAGAGTCTGATGAAGAAATGGGAGAAGACCAATATGAAGAAAGAGAAGAATCAGCAGAGGAGGAAGAAGAACAAGCTGAGCCTCGCCCTCACCATATTCCTTCGCCTATGGTCATTCCACCACCTGGTGACTCGCTGACAGCACTCAAGTGGTCGAACCCACGTGAGTTTACCAAATTGATTCTTGAGCAAAGGTATGGTTCTTCTTCTGTCTCTTCGACCCCAGCATTAGATGACTTCGCCCAATTAATTCTCCAAGCCATCAAGAAAAAATTCTTCAGGGGGGATATTTACAAAGTTTTGGCCTCAGATCCAACTGCAACCGCTTACTTGAAGGACACCCTTGCAAAGGTTGAGCTCACCACTCTCAACCTAGATGTTTATGGTTTTCTGATATAGCTAACTGTTGTGGTAAACCAAATAGCTGCAGAAATAAAACTGCTTCCCTCGATCAGGGATACCATAGAGAGAACATCTGGCTGTGAGAGTGCAGCCTGGTGTGGTGCAAAAGAGGCGTACGAAGAGATCCAACGTATGGAGGCTGATCAAAGGAAAAAGCAAGATGAGGTAGCCTCCAACCAGAAGGATATTGAAACCTGGAAGCAACAAATCACGGAGCTACAAGCCAAAATTGAAAACGCTAAAAAATGCAACCGTGATTTGCACCATTTCGACGACACTGAGATAGCTGAAGAAACAAAGAATGCCATTGATCGTATTGAGGCGGCCCAAAGATATGAGAAAGAGCTCGCAGAAGCAAAACTTGACGAATCTTTGTGCAACGCTCGCCTCAAACATCACATAGAATATTTTTCTCAGTTGGCGTCGAGGCTTCCCTTCTGATACTCTCGACACCTTCGTTTGTTTAATTATCACTTGTTTCTTGGCCTTTTCAGGCTTCTTATGTAATGACAATTTTATGCCTTTTGGCATTGATTTAATCAATCATTATTATTTTGCCCTTAACTGCTTTCGACCCAGATTACATGATGATGTACTTTATTGTTGTCTTTTATCAGTCAAATTTGCAATTAAGGCATTCTATCTTTTTCTTGAAAAGTCACCTTTCCAGCTTTAACTTCCAAGGTGTAAGCCTCTAGCTTTTAAAGTAACATTTATAGCATAGCCCTCAGGCCTACTTCCAAGAATAGCTCACGTGTTTCCACCGTTTGACTGGCCAATCCAATCAGTACTTAGCCTCTATAAATTTCTTTCACCTGACCACGTTTTGCGTAGAGGCAAACATGAATAATTAAGAGAAATCCTCAACCAAGAAGATGGCTGGAAAGGCCAAGGCAATTGAGGAAACAAAAAAGATGGAGGCGCCCAAGCAACCTGAAGCCTCCATTGGAGCAACCTCTCTAGCCAAGAAGAGAGAAACTAAAATGAAGATCTCTAAGAAAGGGCGCTCCAGCACCCAAGACTCTGATGATGAGCCAGATGCAGATTATATGGACTTCCTCAAATCCATAGATTGGAGAGATTATAAATAACCTTTCCTTGATTAAAATTTGTTGTACTAGTTCTCTTTGCTTTATATGCCATATTAGCCTGACTTGGCCTATTTTGGCTTTCTTTTTATTAAATAAAGCTTATGTTTTAATATGAATCTCTTGCAGCATAGGCTTATATTTTTTCAAATACTTACCATTTACTTTCAAGACTCTTTTATCTTTGTCTAACTCTTCCACTTCATAAGCTCCATTAGAGAAAACTTGTATGACTTGGAATGGACCTTCCCACTTAGGGGACCACTTGCCCAATGTTCTATCCTTTCGATCCATGGGCAAAATCACTTTCCAAACCAATTCCCTACATGCAAAAGATTTAGACTTGACCTTTTTGTTATAGGATTCTTCGACCCTCTTCTTTTGTCTTCTTAACAACTCCAAGGCTCTGAGCTTTTCTTCATCCAAATCCACTAATTCATTCATCGTCATTTCCCAATAATTCTCAGAGGGAATCTCATGATGTCTTTGAACTCTTACAGACTGTAGATAAATCTCAACAGGCAATACTGCATCATGACCAAAAGTGAGTCGAAATGGGGTAGTGTTGGTAGCCTCTTTAGGGGATGTTCGACACGCCCAAATAACTTGGTCTAACGTCCTGTGCCAATTTCCCACATGCTTCTTAATTAGTCCAATTACTACCTTATTGGCAGCTTCGACTTGCCCATTGGCCTGAGCATAATAAGGTGTAGAAGTTAATAACTTAAAACCTATTTCTTTGGCAAATTCCTGCATCTTTTGACCAGTGAACACTGATCCCTGATCTGTAGTAATTATTTCAGGAATACCAAATTTATAAATAATGTGATTTTGAATGAATTCAATAACATCTTCTTGACCTATATTCACCAGTGGTATTGCCTCAATCCACTTGGTGAAATAATCAATTCCCACCAAAATATATCTTTGGTTCTTTGAAGATGCTGGTCGAATCTCTCCCACTATATCCAGAGACCATCCTCTGAAAGGCCATGGTTTCACTATGGAATGTAATTCACTTGCAGGGATGTGCTGTATGCCAGCATGAATTTGACATTCTTGGCACCCTTTGGCAAATTCTATGCAATCCTTCAGCATAGTGGGCCAATACATGCCATGTCGAAACAACAGCCATTTCATTTTCTGGCCAACTTGGTGTGCTCCACATGCCCCACTATGTACTGTCGAAAGGGCCAAATATGCCTCTGCTTCACTAAGGCACTTCAATAAGACTCCCTCAGGGGTCTTTTTAAACAATTCATTACCCACCAGTACATAGCTTAAAGCTTGATATCTGATTTTTCGCTCTGTCGAAGCCGTTGGGTTTTGCAAATATTCAACTATGGGCTTCCTCCAATCTTCATCTGTTAAATTATCTATGACAAAAATTTCAAAATTTTCGCCATCTATGCACCCAAGCTTAGTTGTTTCTAAGTCTGATGGGCATAATCCAACAACCACCACCTTACCTCTTGCTTCAATTACTTCTTGAAGGTTTCCTTTCGACACCTTGTATCCAGAGGCAATTTGAGCCAAGTCGTTAGCAACTTGGTTCTCTATTCTAGGTATGTGTTGGATGGCCACTACCTCAAATTTCTTTAATAATCTATTGGCTATCACAAAGTACATAATGAGATTTTCTTTAACACATTTATACTCCTTTGTGATTTGTTTTATAACCAATTTTGAATCTCCCATTATTTCGACTCTAGTTGCCCCCAATTCTAACAAAATTTCAAGGTCAGCAATTAATGCTTCATATTCAGCCTCGTTGTTAGAGCAAGGTCCTTCGACCTTGTACTTGAATTTTGTTGGAATTTTTTCCGGAGAAATAATGTGTATTCCCACTCTTGTTCCATTTTTATGACTTGATCCATCAAAGTATAACTTCCAGGATTTTAATTCAACGTAATTCAAATCATTTTCATTTATGGAGTGATCAACTATAAAGTCTACAACTATTTGCCCTTTCACAACCTTTAAAGGTTGATATGTTAAGGAAAATTCTGTTAATGCTAATACCCATTTGCCAATTCGACTATGCAAAATAGGTTTAGATAACATATGTTTTACAACATCAAAGTGAGACGAAACATACACATCAACGGGTTTTATATATTGCTTCAGTTTAGTACAAGAGAAATACAAGCATAAACATAACTTTTCAATCATGTTATACCTAGTTTCTGCATCATTTAAAACTCGACTAAGGTAATAAATGGCTCTTTCGACTCCATTTTCATCCTCCTGAGCTAACATATCTGATGCAGCTATATACAATCTCATACTCTTGTTTCTACAAGGTAGTGAAAGAATTGGAGGGTGGCTTAGGTACTCCTTGATCTTGTCGAAGGCTTTCTGCTGTACTTGCCCCCACTCAAAACCATCTTTGTTGAAACGAAGCAATGGCGAAAAAGCTTGTGTTTTGCCACTCAGGTTGGATATAAACCTTCTTAAGAAGTTGATTTTTCCCAACAACGACTGCAACTCCTTTTTAGTTGATGGCGCTTTCGCCTCCATTATGGCTTTGGTTTTATTCTGATTTATTTCAATCCCTTTCATGTGGACCACAAAGCCTAAAAAATCCCCTGCCTGCACACAAAAAGCACATTTGAGAGGATTCATTTTAAGACCATATTTTCTCATCCTTTCAAAGGACTATCGAAGATGGTCAATGTGACTTTTCCCAGAAATAGACTTTATAACAATATCATCAATATAAATTTGCATGAATGTGTCTATAAAATCGTGGAAAATTGAATTCATTGCCCTTTGATAAGTGGCACCAGCATTCTTGAGACCAAAAGGCATCACTACCCATTCATAGGTGCCTAAGGCTCCAGGGCATCTAAAAGCAGTTTTATGAACATCTTCCTCAGCAAGGAATATTTGGTTGTAGCCAGAATATCCATCCAGCATACTAAGATATTCATGTCCTGCTGCAGAATCTATTAACATTTTTGCTACTGGCATTGAATATTCATCTTTGGGAGTTGCAGAGTTTGAATCTCTAAAATCAATGCAAACTCTCAAAGACCCATTCTTTTTAATAACAGGTACTATATTAGCCAACCATTCGACATACCTTGCAGTGCGAATGAATTTGCAACGAAGCAGTCTTTCGACTTCCTCTTTGATCTTTGACAATATCTCTGGTGCAAACCGTCTTGGATTTTGCTTGACTGGTTTTTTCCCAGGCGTCATAGGCAACCTGTGTTCGACCAACTC
Source organism: Lathyrus tuberosus (assembly GCA_022829125.1). Classification (NCBI taxonomy): domain Eukaryota; kingdom Viridiplantae; phylum Streptophyta; class Magnoliopsida; order Fabales; family Fabaceae; genus Lathyrus; species Lathyrus tuberosus. Next base: position 5,475,834 of record JALAZF010000084.1, read on the forward strand.
CCTGCTCAAACCAGGCATCTTATCATAATCCCAGGCGAAGCAGTCTTTGAACTCTTTCAACAGCTGAACCACTTCATCCTTCAACTGGGGATCAAGATTGGCACTGATGTAGGTAGGCCTTTTGGTTGCCCCCTTACTGAGGTCAACTTCTTCTAAGGGATCTTGTGCTAGCATTTTTATATTATTTGCCAACGGATCCTTCTCAATTCCCAAAGGCTCATCTTCATAGATGGCGTCGAGCCTCTGGCTTTGCTCTCCAGTTTCAACCTTATCTGGAGGTTTTGGGTTAAAGTCCTTACCAGGACCTTCTTGATATACTTCAGAAATGGCTTCACCAGCCATATAATCATTGGCGGCTTCCAAAGCCGCTTGTAGTTTTGTTTCGGCTACATAGGCCGAAATTATTTTTAAAGCGTCGAACTCAGTCATGATCACTGAATTCATCTCCCCACCCTGTGGGCTCTATTGGAGGTGTGCCTAAGCATGGGAACCTTCCTCCTGGTACCTCCCTGTCCCATCTGAAACCTTCAACAGGGTGTAAATACAACGAATAAAATGTTTCCACGTCAGGTGTAAACTCAAAATCAGCTGGAGGACATGGAGCGATGTTCGCCAGATGCTTCTCAAATTGCCTACTATCCACATGATTAATAGGCACCTTAAAGTACCCTTGATCAGCTTCAATATTTTCAACTATCCCATCTGGTCTCCAAATGGTGATTCTTTGATGCATAAATGAGGGTACAGCTCCTATCCCATGAATCCACTCCCTACCCAAGAGTAGATTGTAGTTAGCTTTTGTCTCGACGACCATAAACACTGTTGGTCTGGTAATAGTTCCCACAGTGAGATCCACCTGAATCACTTCCAGAGTGGAACCAACTTTTCCTTCATAGTTCGACAGAACCATGTTGTGGGGTTTAGTATCAGTCTCAAATTTCCCAATCTTGCTCAGCAAAAATCTTGGCATCAAATTAACCGTTGCACCACAGTCTACCAAAATTTTGTTGACAGGGACGTTTTCTACTTTGCCAGTAATGTAAAGAGGCTTCAAATGACCCTTCATTTCCTCTGTGGGACGTTCAAAGAAAGCATTCTGTTCTTCGACGCACCCATTGTTCATGATGTAATAGCACACAGGCTTGTGTGCCAACATTTCCAATTCAGCAGTTTGATCCAAGTCTTCGACCTCTGAGACTTGACCAAATTCTCTTGGCATTACTGACACCACATTTGCCAGAATATCTAGGGAATCCGCTGACTCATTGTCGAAGTTATCAGTCATATTCTCATCCTCTTCGACCTTCTTTTCTGGCTGAACAGTGAACAACTTTCGTCGTATGGGCATCTTCTCCATTGCCCCAGCTTGATTATCCACATTGGTGCTTGATTCTCCTTGCACCTGAGCCTCCCTGACAGCCTTTCGCCTGCGCTGCTCGCTTCGCCATTGTGATCTAGACATGGGGTTTTTACCCTTGTAGTTCTGAGAAATGTACGCTGATTTGTTGGTGGTGTGGTTCTCTTTTCTATACTCGAACGAAGAACCTCTTTCCACATCAAATTTCTCCCACTTTTTCTTCTGTCCTCTCCCTTCTATAGGCTTGATCCAACTACCTGTTGGCACGTTCGCAGCTGGTTTGAACGTACCTGGCCTAACTCCTGGTACTTGGTTTTTTAGCCCTGTCGAAAGTCGCCTATGGTCAAAACCTCTGTGCCCTTTGTTCACCTTCTGCCCCCAGCTTTCACCAGCCTTCTTGACACCTTCTAGCTTGTGGGCAGCTTTTTCATCAAAAATGGCGCTGCATCTGGGACATAGCATTACTCCAGAGCCTTTCTTCTGGCAACGATGCAAGAAATCCACAATTGTTTCCTCTTGCTTAGGATAAGCCATTTTGTTGCACTTCTCTTGCTCATCTGCCTTACTCACTTGTTCAGCTTTTCGATCCATAATTTCGACCATGTTGACATCCATTTTGTCCTTTAAGTGCATCTTGGAGAAACGGGCTTCCAGGCTTTCAGTGGTCTTTGTCAAGCAACCACCACCTGCTGCTGCTTTTGCAGCTCTTTGGGAAGCTTTTTGCCAAGCGGCTTTTTCAGCTTCAACCATCTCCTCAGCATTAACTCTCTCGACATCAGGAGATGTCTTGAAAAAATTTTCAGCAGCCATACATATCCAGTTTTCCACCAGACAGCCATCCATGTCTAGCATCTCTCCTACCAAGAGCATGTCATCTTCCAATTCCTTAACAACTTGGACTTTAGGGGCATTCTTGCCCATAGCCTCATTGGTGTTGATACTATCTGAGCTAGAATCAGATTCTTCAGCCAACTCGACCATGTTAATGCCTTCATTGGCATTTATCTTCCACCCACTCACGGTCATATCCAAAACCTTAGCAGCATTATCTATTTCAACAAACCTATCAGCAGTTTCTTTGGTCACCAACATTAGACTGGTACCATCAACATTTAGGCCACTTGCAGCCTTACTAGAACCTTCAATTATCACAGAACTGGTGGCGAAGTCTTCAGTAACCTCCACCATGTTGACTGACTTATCAAATCCCTCTGTGGCTTCCACCATCTGAACCTCGTGAGGCTCTGTATAGTTAGCCTCTGCAACTTGCAATGGGTCAGAGTCAATCTTCATCTGGGCTTTGCCTTTGTCACCAAACTTCAGCCTTCCTTCTTGGATAGCATTTTGCACCAAATCCCTGAAAAGAAAACATTGAGAAGTTTTATGACCCAAAAAATTATGGTACTTACAAAAACCTCTTTTCTTTCTTTGTTCTAAAGGTGGCGTTTTAGCACCAGCAGGCACTATCATTTGCCCTTCTTTAACTAACAAATCAAAAATTTCGTCACATTTAGTGACGTCGAAAGTATATGTTTTCTTAGGAAATTTGTCGTTAGATTCGACAGGATTTTTTCCTTCTGAAGGAGCTAACAATTTGCAGGAATAAGGTGGACCTTGCTTTAACTCAGCAACGTCAACCTCATTTCCGTCGAAATAAGACGTTTCACCATACAGATTCTCCACATCTTCATTGCATTCGACAAAGGCTACTTTTTTACCCCTGCTGAATTTAGCCTTTTCTTCTTTCAACCTCTCTAGCTGTCGAACCCTATCAGCCAACTGGGCCATATCTCTAAGATATTGGGTATCTAATTTCTTCCTAATGGAATAATCAAGACCCCAGCAGCTATTTCGACCAACTCATGTTCTGGCACTTGTGTAAAGCACCTGGCTTTAAGAAGTCGAAACCTATTCAGGTAGTCATCAATTGGCTCAGTAACTTTGCGCTTGATGCTAGCTAATTCTTTCAAACTAATCTTAGTTTTCCCCATGTAGAACTGTTCATGAAACAAACATTCTAGTTGGGTCCAATTATATATGGAATTTGGAGGCAAAGTGGTAAACCAGGTGAAGGCATTCTTGATAAGGGAACTTGGGAAGTATTTGATTCTAAGGCTTTCGTCAGCTGCAATCTCGCCTGCTTCGATCAAATACCTAGCCTCATGTTCGACAGTAGACTCAGTAGACTCAGTAGTGTCAATACGTTCGGTATTAAAGGAGAAAAACGCATTTGAAGTTTGGGAGTTCATGCTGGAAATGGGTCAAATAGTAGTTACGGGATTGATGATGATGGAGGCTGAATTTTGGTCAAGATAGGAACTCAATGGCAGCATGTTCATATTTCTAATCTCCATGGATGCAAGAGGAGAGGAAAAGAGGCAGAGCGAAGAGAGAAGCAGTTAGGCTTGGAGTTTTGCAGAGGGGATACGGGAGAATTGCCGTCGGAGCCAAGTCGGAAAAGTCGATCGAAAATTCGAGCGGCCATCAATCTAAGGTAAGGGTGGGGTTCGAATTTTATAACCGGGTATATGATAATGATACGTGGGATTGGGATTTATATAATTTTCTACTGAATGTGTTGAAGTGTATTGATGAATTGGTTTTGTTTTTGTGGAATTTGATGTTTGCTAGATTGTTTGGTTATTGTTCTATAGTGTTAAACTTAGGATGGAATTTGGTTAAATCGATAGAAACTGATGTTTTCGCGGACGAAAGTCGGAATAGATTGCGTAGCTATGTCGAGAAATGTTAGGTCGTGATCGAGTATGCTTGTTTCATCGAATTTGGTTGATTTTGTAAGTTTTTTCATTTTTGGAGATTTGGGGGTTTAAGATTCAAATTGAAATCGAAAGTCGTAGAATTCACGTTTGATGGTTCTAAATCACTACTATATGTTTGGCATGAATGAGTAGGTGTTTGTTTCGAAGAAAATAATTGAATCGGTCAGATTTTTGGACGAAAATGCAAAATCCCGTTGGGCTGTTATGCAGAAAAATTCTGGTTTCGAAAAGTTTGTAAAATTCATACCTTTTGATCCGTTGGGCTGTTATAGCAGAAAATTGAAACCGTATCGTTGTGTTGATTTTTACCGTCGTGAATGTGTGCGATTGAGGTGTTATCGTGCAATATGTCTCAACAATGTTAACCGATTAATAATGCAGGGGAATAGCAATAATGTGGGGACTTAGAAATAACAGTAGCAGGTTTTGTATCAGAGTTGAATTTAATGACAGTAACATGATTTAGTAGCATTCGAGATTTGATATCAGGGAATCAAATAAATAGAAACAGTGGAAATTAGTAGCAATAATGGAGGTTGATGAAAATAGTACCGAATAGTGATATTAGTAGTTTTAACCGATATAATTGTTTAACCGAAATTAGTTGAAATTTTGCAGAAGTAATTCGTAAGTGGTTGTAGTTATTTTTGGTTGGTTGATGTATGGAGTTAGTCGAATAAGTAGAATTAAGTGGTAAGATTAGTTGTCCGGTATTAGTTGAAAATTTACGAGGTAGTTCGTGTATACGAGTAGATACGTGAATTGTGTTTATTTTGTTAAAATAGGTTGATTATGCTGACTTGCAGGTACAGCTGACAATTAAATTTTCCTGGTTATGGGCATTGTCAATTGTAGGTCTGACGACCAATGTTGGATTAAGTTGTTGCAGCTGATGCATGTTTTATGTTTTGTTGTTGCTGAATATGTTGTTGTTTATAAGTTGTTATCGATTAAGTTGTGGGCCTATGGCCAGTGTTGAAGCGACGTTGAGTACCTCTGTTGTTGGTACAATGTAGAATTGTTGTTGTTGTGGTGACGTCGTAGTTGTTGTTGCATGCATACATTTGCATTGATTAAGTTGGCCTGAATTGGCAATTGTTTAAGTTGGAGCTATGCTCACCACGTTGACCTGGATTGGCAAAAATTAGCGACGAAGGCTTATGCCTTGATGCCTCGATAACCTGGCATATGTTTAAGTTGTGAGTTTTACTCCGATGGTACCACATGCATGTGCATAGTTGAGTCGCATTTGAGTTGCATGTTGAAGTTGTTAATATTATTACGTTGTTGTAGATTGTTGGTGTTGTTGATATAAGTTGTTATTGTTGTGAGTTATTGTTGTTATAAATTGTTATTGCTGTAAGTTGTCGCTTGATACAGGTTGTTTTTATAAGTTGTTGTTTGTTATAAGTTGTGGTTGCTCTTAAGTTGTTTACTAATAGTTGTTGTATGACTGTTGTATGAAGCGGTGAAATTTGTGTGATTCTAATATAATATATTAATTATCATGCCTTTGATTATATTTTTCGATATCTCACCCCTTCTGTAATGATGTTACCTATTATGGGTAACTGAGCAGGTACTCAAGAATAGCTGTGAAGGTTTGAAGTCTTAGTCGCTGTTAGTTCAAGTTGGTGTCATGCTCTGATACGTAGCACTCGGGGGGAAATGTTTTGTTTATGTTGTTGTTCCTAATTGTTGTTATTACAATAATTCTTGAATAATTATAAATTGAAGTTTTGATCTAGTTGAATAAAGTGAATATGATTTATAAGTTGTGAAGGCCGAATACTATGTATCTATTTTAAAAATAAATACAGGTTTATGTTATTGGTTTTGTTGTTCAAGTTGAAAATGTGACATCTCATTTGTTTTATGTTGAAAATTTTGCACTCTGATTTTTGATAAACGTTGGGTAGAAAATAGGGTGTTACATTAGTGGTATCAGAGCAGGTCGGTCTGTCCGGCCAAGTTGTCTAATGTTGTTTATCCCTTAGTACGCGACAAGTGTGTGGAACACTGTCGGTACTTGTTTGTTTTCCTAATCGATGGTATGCAGGAGTTGGTTTGAAACAAGTGGGGAGAAGTTTACTTCTCAGAGATGTTTGTAGTATGTGAAGTTGAATCAAGGTGATATTGATCGCAGGAGTGCAAGTGTTGTCAGAACTGTGTTGTTGCGAATCGACGAGAGTATAAACTCATGATTTTATCTGTTGGTCCAGTTGAGACATTTGAAGGAGGACAAGTCAGTATGATCGATGTTTGCTTCTCGGAGAAGAGAGGGCAACGTGACGAATAGTGATATGCAATTGGAGTAGAGTTGGAGTAAAGTCGGATGATTTTCAGAGTTGAGTGAAAAACAAGGATTGTTGGAAGAGTTGGAAGCAAGAGAAAGAGGTAGAGCTCATGTTCACCAATTTCGGTTTTTATTTTCACATTTATGGAACAGCCTTCAGTATAAGAGGCATAACTTTCTACTCGTAACTCCGATGAAAGCGATTCTGGACTTTTCGGAAAGTTTACGAAATTCCCTACAGTTTGCATATACGATTGGTCTTCAGGAAGTTTGTGAAGAGGGAGAAAAGTGCATTTTAATATTTGGGTCTGATGCTGATTTTTGGAAAATACTGCATATGGAAATTCTGAACCAGTCCCGTTGTAAGGATGATAACTTTTTACTCGTAACTCGGATTCAAGCGATTCTTGAAGTTCTGGAATCTTTACGAAATTCTCTTCATTTTAGAATATGATTTTGTGATTGAGAGGTCTGTATTGAAAGAGATATCTGTGGTTGAAGTTGAGCGACTACTGCTGAAAAATTTGGAAAGATGAAGCCTAGTGTGAAATTTTGATAAGAATAATATGTTGGTAATTATAAGGATGTGACGGTATCTGAGAATGCATCGAGATGCAATTTATGTTGAATAAGGAGAAATAAGTGATGATGTCATGTGATAGTAATGTTGAGAAAAAGACGGATGGTTGATTTGCAACGTTAAAAAATTTTTAACTTGGATAAGAGTTGTAATTGGAGTGAGCCGAGTTGGATAGTACTTGAAGTAGTAGCGATTCCGGTGTTGGGAAGATATTTAATAATTGTGTTGTGCTACGAGCATGTATAAGAGATTACGTATTGGATTTTGGACGTTTTGGTATAATTGACGAAGTTGAAATTAAGGAAACTAAGAAGACGTTGATAAGCCTCAGAGAGTTGGCGGAGCATTGTGCTTACGGACTTTGGGCACAAGTTGTAGTACGCTATTGTGTTGGGTAATGATGATTTATGCCACTGTTATGGTTGCCGGCTGTCTATTGACAAATTAAGGAACTGATCACCCTTAATCTCTTGTTGATAGTAGACGGAATCATAATTGATGGATAGATGTGTCGTGCCAACTAGTATAGTACGTATTTGAATTGGTTGAAGTCAAGCCAAGTGCTTGTGGATTGTTTATTTTGTCGATGTAGATTCATATATGAGCATATTAGTTGAATTTAAGGATGATGGCATGAGGTTGCGATTTAATTGATGAGTAGAATGGAAATTCGCAGTTGAGTTCTGGGTAATTTGAGAATTGAGTTGCAAGTAGAAAAAGAAGTGAAGTTATAAGTTGAATTGTAAAAGTGGAACCTTTGGTTGGTAAAGATGAGTTACTTGGTTCTGTTAATTCAGATAAGAATTTATGAAGAATTGTGTCAGTATGAGTAAAAGTCGATAATTTGGTTTGTTGGATTAGTTGGAAAGGAAAAGATGATTTATCTGGTTGAAGTTAATTGTACACAGGTACCCTATGTTGTTGTAATGATGTTGCGTGTTTAAGATGATTTTCGAGGAACGTGTAAATAGGAGATGGTAAAGTTGTAGTTATGTTTTATGATAATTGGGAGGTAGTCGCCGTTGTAATTATGTTGAACGTTCAGAGGTGTTGTCTTACGGATCTAAGTTCGAAGTATTCGGTAACTACAAAAGTGTAGAATACCTGTTGGGATGGAATTTCCGAAGAGTTAAGTCGAAAGTCTTTTGTTATGTCGGTTTTGGCGATTGAGAAGTTTCGAATAAAATGGGTAGACTTGATACTTTGCAAGTAATTAGAGTGCGCAGCGAACGCGTGGTGTTGTACAGTTGTTCATGCGTGAGCAACAATGATGTTGGCAGTTTGGTTGTATTGATGTCGTGTTTAAGTTGTGTGATCGTATGTTGTTGCGTTCTAGTTCTTAAACCGGCGAATTCTTAAGTTGGTTACTCTTTATGTTATGATGTTAAGTTGTCAAGTGTGTCGCATGAGTAGTATTCGGGTTGTTTTCACCGTCGATGTTATGAATTGTTTGTATTATACGTAGGTTGCCTTCGGAGATGAGAGTTGATTAGTCGGATGGAATCACATAGTTGGAGTAGTTGTATGGGATGAATTTTCGAGGACGAAAATGTTCTAAGTGGGGGAGAGTTGTAACGCCCGTTTATTTAATTAAGTATTTAATTAAATATAATTGTAGTATGTTGTGTTGATTCGCGTTGATTTGAGTATTTGTGTCGATTTAAGTTGATTTCGGAATATCGGAATATTATGTTGATGTTTCTAAGTTGGTTCGAGTTGAATTGATTTAAGTTGTGGAAATAATATTAGATATTTTCCGTCTATGGTTAAATATGTTGATTTGGTGGTTTGGACGATTTATTTGATAGTCGGTAATTAGTCGATTTAGTCGAGAGAAATAATATTAGAATTAATATTATGGAATATAAGCGTATTTTATTTAAGTGGACTTATTTTATGGTTGTGTGTAGTAAGATGGGGGGTGAAGATAGTAGGCCCAATAAGAATAATAAAATAATAGTATTATTATTATTAGTATTATTATTAATTGGGTTGGTTGAGAAAAAAAAAGGGAATTAGGTTTTGATTAGTGGAGAAAAATAAGGGTTGAGAGAAGGAGTAAAACATGTTGTACGTGAAAAGTTGCAAGAGGAAGTTTTGGAGAAATTGATCGTGGAAGTTACAGAGGAAAAAGTCTTAGAGAAGAATAAGGGTTTTAGAGGAGAGAAAATAGCTTGGAAGCAAAGAAGGAGAAAGAAGAACTCATGATCATATCTCTATTTTCGCACTTATGGTACAGCCTCCACTAAACAGGTGATAACTTTTTACTTGTAATTCCGATTAAAGCGATTCTTGAATTTCTGGAAAGCTTACGAAATTCCCTTCAATTTGATATATGATTTTGTGTCAATAAGTTCGGTATTAAAGGAGAAAAACGCATTTGAAGTTTGGAGTTCATGCTGGAAATGGGTCAAATAGTAGTTACGGGATTGATGATGATGGAGGCTGAATTTTGGTCATGATAGGAACTCAATGGCAGCATGTTCATATTTCTAATCTCCATGGATGCAAGAGGAGAGGAAAAGAGGCAGAGCGAAGAGAGAAGCAGTTAGGCTTGGAGTTTTGCAGAGGGGATACGGGAGAATTGCCGTCGGAGCCAAGTCGGAAAAGTCGATAGGAAATTCGAGCGGCCATCAATCTAAGGTAAGGGTGGGGTTCAAATTTTATAACCGGGTATATGATAATGATACGTGGGATTGGGATTTATATAATTTTCTATTGAATGTGTTGAAGTGTATTGATGAATTGGTTTTGTTTTTGTGGAATTTGATGTTTGCTAGATTGTTTGGTTATTGTTCTATAGTGTTAAACTTAGGATGGAATTTGGTTAAATCGATAGAAACCGATGTTTTCGCGGAGGAAAGTCGGAATAGATTGCGTAGTTATGTCGAGAAATGTTAGGTCGTGATCGAGTATGCTTGTTTCATCGAATTTGGTTGATTTTGTAAGTTTTTGCATTTTTGGAGATTTGGGAGTTTAAGATTCGAATTGAAATCGAAAGTCGTAGAATTCACGTTTGATGGTTCCAAATCACTACTATATGTTTGGCATGAATGAGTAGGTGTTTGTTTAGAAGAAAATAATTGAATCGGTCAGATTTTCGGACGAAAATGCAAAATCCCGTAGGGCTGTTATGCAGAAAAATTCTGGTTTCGGAAAGTTTGGAAAATTCATACCTTTTGATCCGTAAGTAAGTTTTGACCCCCGTTCGAAGCGTTGGAAAGCTAACGAGATGTTCTTTCTAGGAAAAATGGTTTTGAGGTCTGTATCTAGTTCAATTATAGCAGAAAATTGAAACCGTATCGTTGTGTTGATTTTTACCGTCGTGAATGTGTGCGATTGAGGTGTTATCGTGCAATATGCCTCAACAAATATAACCGATTAATAATGCAGGGGAATAGTAATAATGTGGGGACTTAGAAATAACAGTAGCAGGTTTTGTATTAGAGTTGAATTTAATGACAGTAACATGATTTAGTAGCATTCGAGATTTGATATCAGGGAATCAAATAAATAGAAACAGTGGAAATTAGTAGCAATAATGGAGGTTGATGAAAATAGTACCGAATAGTGATATTAATAGTTTTAACCGATATAATTGTTTAACCGAAATTAGTTGAAATTTTGCAGAAGTAATTCGTAAGTGGTTGTAGTTATTTTTGGTTGGTTGATGTATGGAGTTAGTCGAATAAGTAGAATTAAGCGGTAAGATTAGTTGTCCGGTATTAGTTGAAAATTTACGAGGTAGTTCGTGTATACGAGTAGATACGTGAATTGTGTTTATTTTGTTAAAATAGGTTGATTATGCTGACTTGCAGGTACAGCTGACAATTAAATTGTCCCGGTTATGGGCTTTGTCAATTGTAGGTCTGACGACCAATGTTGGATTAAGTTGTTGCAGCTGATGCATGTTTTATGTTTTGTTGTTGTTGAATATGTTGTTGTTTATAAGTTGTAATCGATTAAGTTGTGGGCCTATGGCCAGTGTTGAAGCGACGTTGAGTACCTCTGTTGTTGGTATAGTGTAGAATTGTTGTTGTTGTGGTGACGTCGTAGTTGTTGTTGCATGCATACATTTGCATTGATTAAGTTGGCCTGAATTGGCAATTGTTTAAGTTGGAGCTATGCTCACCACGTTGGCCTGGATTGGCAAAAATTAGCGACGAAGGCTTATACCTTGATGCCTCAATAACCTGGCATATGTTTAAGTTGGGAGTTTTACTCCGATGGTACCACATGCATGTGCATAGTTGAGTCGCATTTGAGTTGCATGTTGAAGTTTTTAATATTATTACGTTGTTGTTGATTGTTGGTGTTGTTGATATAAGTTGTTATTGTTGTGAGTTATTGTTGTTATAAATTGTTATTGCTATAAGTTGTCGCTTGATACAGGTTGTTGTTATAAGTTGTTGTTTGTTATAAGTTGTGGTTGCTCTTAAGTTGTTTGCTAATAGTTGTTGTATGACTGTTGTATGAAGCGGTGAAATTTGTGTGATTCTAATCTAATATATTAATTATCATGCCTTTGATTATATTTTTCGATATCTCACCCCTTCTGTAATGATGTTACCTTTTATGGGTAACTGAGCAGGTACTCAAGAATAGCTGTGAAGGTTTGAAGTCTTAGTCGCTGTTAGTTCAAGTTGGTGTCATACTCTGATACGTAGCACTCGGGGGGAAATGTTTTGTTTATGTTGTTGTTCCTAATTGTTGTTATTACAATAATTCTTGAATAATTATAAATTGAAGTTTTGATCTAGTTGAATAAAGTGAATGTGATTTATAAGTTGTGAAGGCCGAATGCTATGTATCTATTTTAAAAAGAAATACAGGTTTATGTTATTGGTTTTGTTGTTCAAGTTGAAAATGTGACATCTCATTTGTTTTATGTTGAAAATTTTGCACTCTGATTTTTAATAAACGTTGGGTAGAAAATGGGGTGTTACATTAGTGGTATCAGAGCAGGTCGGTCTGTCCGGCCAAGTTGTCTAATGTTGTTTATCCCTTAGTACGCGACAAGTGTGTGGAACACTGTCGGTACTTGTTTGTTTTCCTAATCGATGGTATGCAGGAGTTGGTTTGAAACAAGTGGGGAGAAGTTTACTTCTCAGAGATGTTTGTAGTATGTGAAGTTGAATCAAGGTGATATTGATCGCAGGAGTGCAAGTGTTGTCAGAACTGTGTTGTTGCGAATCGACGAGAGTATAGACTCATGATTTTATCTGTTGGTCCAGTTGAGACATTTGAAGGAGGACAAGTCAGTATGATCGATGTTTGCTTCTCGGAGAAGAGAGGGCAACGTGACGAATAGTGATATGCAATTGGAGTATAGCTGGAGTAAAGTCGGATGATTTTCAGAGTTGAGTGAAAAACAAGGATTGTTGGAAGAGTTGGAAGCAAGAGAAAGAGGTAGAGCTCATGTTCACCAATTTCGATTTTTATTTTCACATTTATGGAACAGCCTTCAGTATAAGAGGCATAACTTTCTACTCGTAACTCCGATGAAAGCGATTCTGGACTTTTCGGAAAGTTTACGAAATTCCCTACAGTTTGCATATATGATTGGTCTTCAGGAAGTTTGTGAAGAGGGGGAAAAGTGCGTTTTAATATTTGGGTCTGATGCTGATTTTTGGAAAATTCTGTATATTGAAATTCTGAACCAGTCTCGTTGTAAGGATGATAACTTTTTACTCGTAACTCGGATTCAAGCGATTCTTAAATTTCTGGAATCTTTACGAAATTCTCTTCATTTTAAAATATGATTTTGTGATTGAGAGTTCTGTATTGAAAGAGATATCTGTGGTTGAAGTTGAGCGACTACTGCTGAAAAATTTGGAAAGATGAAGCCTAGTGTGAAATTTTGATAAGAATAATATGTTGGTAATTATAAGGGTGTGACGATATCTGAGAATGCATCGAGATGCAATTTATGTTGAATAAGGAGAAATAAGTGATGATGTCATGTGATAGTAATGTTGAGAAAAAGACGGATGGTTGATTTGCAAGGTTAAAAATTTTTTAACTTGGATAAGAGTTGTAATTGGAGCGATCCGAGTTGGATAGTACTTGAAGTAGTAGCGATTCCGGTGTTGGGAAGATATTTAATAATTGTGTTGTGCTACGAGCATGTATAAGAGATTACGTATTGGATTTTGGACGTTTTTGTATAATTGACGAAGTTGAAATTAAGGAAACTAAGAAGACGTTGATAAGCCTCAGAGAGTTGGCGGAGCATTGTGCTTACGGACTTTGGGCACAAGTTGTAGTACGCTATTGTGTTGGGTAATGATGATTTATGCCACTGTTATGGTTGCCGGCTGTCTATTGACAAATTGAGGAACTGATCACCCTTAATCTCTTATTGATAGTAGACAGAATCATAATTGATGGATAGATGTGTCGTGCCAACTAGTATAGTACGTATTTGAATTGGTTGAAGTCAAGCCAAGTGCTTGTGGATTGTTTATTTTGTCGATGTAGATTCATATATGAGCATATTAGTTGAATTTAAGGATGATGGCATGAGGTTGCGATTTAATTGATGAGTAGTATGGAAATTCGCAGTTGAGTTCTGGGTAATTTGAGAATTGAGTTGCAAGTAGAAAAAGAAGTGAAGTTATAAGTTGAATTGTAAAAGTGGAACCTATGGCCAGTGTTGAAGCGACGTTGAGTACCTCTGTTGTTGGTATAGTGTAGAATTGTTGTTGTTGTGGTGACGTCGTAGTTGTTGTTGCATGCATACATTTGCATTGATTAAGTTGGCCTGAATTGGCAATTGTTTAAGTTGGAGCTATGCTCACCACGTTGGCCTGGATTGGCAAAAATTAGCGACGAAGGCTTATACCTTGATGCCTCAATAACCTGGCATATGTTTAAGTTGGGAGTTTTACTCCGATGGTACCACATGCATGTGCATAGTTGAGTCGCATTTGAGTTGCATGTTGAAGTTGTTAATATTATTACGTTGTTGTTGATTGTTGGTGTTGTTGATATAAGTTGTTATTGTTGTGAGTTATTGTTGTTATAAATTGTTATTGCTGTAAGTTGTCGCTTGATACAGGTTGTTGTTATAAGTTGTTGTTTGTTATAAGTTGTGGTTGCTCTTAAGTTGTTTCCTAATAGTTGTTGTATGACTGTTGTATGAAGCGGTGAAATTTGTGTGATTCTAATCTAATATATTAATTATCATGCCTTTTATTATATTTTTCGATATCTCACCCCTTCTGTAATGATGTTACCTATTATGGGTAACTGAGCAGGTACTCAAGAATAGCTGTGAAGGTTTGAAGTCTTAGTCGTTGTTAGTTCAAGTTGGTGTCATTCTCTGATACGTAGCACTCGGGGGGAAATGTTTTGTTTATGTTGTTGTTCCTAATTGTTGTTATTACAATAATTCTTGAATAATTATAAATTGAAGTTTTGATCTAGTTGAATAAAGTGAATATGATTTATAAGTTGTGAAGGCCGAATGCTATGTATCTATTTTAAAAAGAAATACAGGTTTATGTTATTGGTTTTGTTGTTCAAGTTGAAAATGTGACATCTCATTTGTTTTATGTTGAAAATTTTGCACTCTGATTTTTAATAAACGTTGGGTAGAAAATGGGGTGTTACAATTATCCTTTCAACCATGGCTGCAAGATTATTTTCTTCTGCTTGATTTTGGTGTCGAACCTGTCTAAGTAATTGATCTGCGTTTTGGTTCCTGTTCACCATCACTACTGGTTCTTCCTCCATCTGGTATGGCATCTGGTTTCTTGGTGGTTCGACTCTAAAATGATCAATCATCTCTTGATCCTCCAAGTTCGCATCAGGTATCTGACGTGGATGACGTCTTGGAATATCTTCGACAACCGTTGCTCTTCGATCTACCGCTGGCACTCCCATGAAATCAGCCATGCGTGCCACTTGTGCAGCCAATTGTTGGTTAGTTTGGGTCGTATTTTGAATCAAAGGTTGAAAAAATTCTCCCATCGTCTGAGACAACGTATGTACCATTTGCATGTTGCTTTCATCCATCTGCTGTCTCAAACAATTTATGGATGTATTTGTAAGGCTAGGCGTTTGAACAGAGTAACCAACACCTATATTCTGGTTGTTTCGCCCTCCTGATCCTGACCCTTGTAGGGGCGAAGACTCGACAGTTTCTGAAAATACAGGTGGAGCATTCTGCAGATTTTGCATCATTGATGTAGGCATACCATAGGGTTGACTCCTTGACCCTAGATGTGGAAAACCTGGAGGAGGAACGTGCCTGTACATTGAATTTCCTCCTGGGGGTGTTGGTGAGTTAGAACTTTGTGGTCCTATGTACTCCAACACAGGTTGAGTATATGATTTTGTATATGTTGATCCTGGTTCAGACACTACTAATGGAAGTGACGCCTGTCCTCCTGTCGAAGACACTGGTGATGGTGTGCTTTGAGACCCCATACTGCTACTTGACTGAGTGTTTGAAATACTCCCTTGAGGATCAACTTGTTGGTTGGCATTGGTTGCCATTTTCTTAGTGTATCTTCTCTTTGGTATTCCTTCGTTTGTTGTGGCTAACTTCCCACTTCTCAATAACATACAACGAAAGTACTTCTTCACCAAGAGAGATGAGGTTGACAAAAAGGTGTAACTTAGCACTGGGTCCCACCAGGTGTGCCAATTTGTTTACTGTGAATTTTGGTAAACAACCTCTGGTCTATCAATCTAAACGCAAATTGATTAACTTACAGGATCGACCACACAAATCCTAGGACATGTGCTAAATTTGAGAGACAAGTGTAAATGACAATAAAAATTAAAGAGAATGTAAACTGAACTCCATGTTCGACAATGCTGAAATAAAATCTAACTGAACTCCACGTTCGACTACATGCAATAAAGTAAAGCAAAGACTTGAAATTTAAAGGGCTGGAAGTAAAGGGTGCAGAAATTAAAGGCGTCGAAAAGAAATGACAATGAGTGAAAAGCTTCGAAAGTAAAATGCAACGAACTCCACGTTCTTGGAAAGTAAAGGCTGGGATAATAAAAATGATGTCGAAAGTAAAGTGCAGGAAAATAAAAGACTTTGAAAAGTAAATGCAATGGATTAAAGGAGAACTCCACATTCTTGAAAATAAAAGACTTTGAAAAGTAAATGCTTGAAGATTGAATGCTTAAACGTAAAAGTGCGGTCGAAGGTAGACGCATAAAGTTTAAATGACTTTGAAAGTAAATTTGGCATGGAAGATAAAGTTCAAGAAACTGTAAAGGCATGGAAAGTAAATGGTTGAATCTTAAACATGCTGAAGATAAATTATATTAATGAAGAAGATGGTGTTACATTACGTACATTCTCACAAACTCGTTTCTCTACACGTGGGTACTTTGAGTTTCTTTGAGTAACTTGTACAAAAATATGAACACCCCATTTACCTAGAACTAACTCCTATTTATAGTGCTAGGAAATAACTACTAAGTGGTGGTTACTGCTTCGAACGTGTGGATTTTGGCGCCTTCTCCTTGGTCTCAACTGTTCCCACGTTCACAACTGCTCTGATTTAAATTTCAAATATTGGAAATTCCCTCCAACCTTAATATAACCACTGCAGCGCTTGTTACCACATTCTCATGGTCGAAACCCTTCCAGCACTTAGCCATTTTTTGAGGTTCCTACACCTCTATTCGACTCAGGCCTCTCCAAAAACCGGGTCGAAGCCTTCTTTATATTAAAAATAATTTTTTAACATAAAATAGCTTTGATTCTTTCTAGCGTCGAAATTGAGGGTTAACACACACATGTCAGATGGACGTGAAGTGTCCATTCCTTAATGGCCCCTTAGATGAAGAAGTTTATGTCGCACAACCAGCTAGATATGTGAAACGAGGCGAAGAAAGAAAGGTGTACAGGCTTAATAAAACCCTGTATGGACTTAAGCAAGCTCCAAGAGCTTGGAATAAGAAAATCGACAGCTTCTTAAGGGATAAGGAATTTGTGAAGTGTACGACTGAGCATAGAGTGTATGTAAGAAGAAGCAGTAGTGAATTGTTTAGACTATGCTTCTATGTCGATGACATGTTGATAACAGGAAGTTGCAATAAGGAGATCGAAGACTTCAAACATACCCTAAGTGAGGATTTTGAAATGTCAGACTTGGGAGACCTCTCATATTTCCTTGGCATCAAATTCTACAAGACTGGTAGAGATTTGATAATGCACCAAAAAAGATATGCAGGAGAAATACTCAAGAGATTTGAGATGCAAGATTGCAACCCAAATTCGACTCCAGCTGAGACCAGATTGCAACTGTCGAAGGATTCAGATGAAGATGATGTCGATTCAACCCAATATAGAAGACTTATTGGGTCACTTAGATACCTTTGTCACACAAGGCCTGACTTAGTATACAGTGTGGGTACGGTAAGTAGATTCATGCAGAAGCCAAAGGTATCACACCTAGCAGCCACGAAGAGGATACTGAGATATCTGAAAGGAACTCTCGACTACGGCATTTTGTTTCTTGTAGCTGATAAAGGAAAATAATGCAAGCTAGTGGGATACACTTACTCAAGTTGGTGTAATGATGCTGAGGATAAAAAAATCCACAACTAGCTATGTGTTTATGTTTGGTGGTGCACCATTTGCTTGGAGTTTGAGAAAGGAGCCAGTATTGGCATTGTCATCAAGCAAAGAAGAATATATAGCTGCTTCTCTTTGTGCATGTGAAGCAACCTGGATGGTGAACCTGGTCGAAGAGATCACAGCAAAGAGTCATGGAGCAATTACCATGAAGATCAACACAATGTCAGCTATCAACTTGGCGAAGAATCCAATAGCACACGGTTGAAGCAAGCACATCGAAATGAGGTTCCATTATCTTCGAGAACAGGTAGCAGAGGGAAGATGAACTTGGAACACTGCAGAACTGAGAATCAGATTGCAGACATCATAGCTAAGGGAGTGCCAGTTGAAGTGTTCAAGAAGCTAAGGTCTATGAGGAATGTAGATAGTTTAGACCCAATGAATTAGTTGGTGTGTTAAATATGTAATTCATTGTTTTAGAAAGATTAGATTTGATTTAGAAAGATCATATTTGATTTAGAAAGATTAGATTAGATATTTTTAGGCTTTTGTAGTTTGGGCTTTAGCTTGAGATACAAGTTAACCTAAATCTATAAATAGGGAGGAACCCTTATCATTGTAATAATCAAGTCTAATAATCACGGTTTTGCAGTTGCAAAGTGATAATAAAATTCCACAGTTGTGGGCAGAGAGAACTCTGCAGAATTTTTTATCTTCTTCTCCAACGCTATTGTTTTATTTCTTTCTTTATTTCTTACAAACCTTTTATTTTCATTGCCATTGTGTGATTGTTAACAATCTTGAGATCAAGATAGAATAGAAATTCTCCATAGGTTGGGTTGAATTCCAACAAAGTCAAACCACAAGTCTTTTGCGTGTGTTGAATTAGGGATCTCAACCAAATGCATTATTGACTTGCCTCATGTAGTGCTAAAAATTTCTTCATGATTAGATGAAGTTGCTCTTATGATTTATTTCACAGGTCTTCATGAAGTAGTTGTACCACCATAAGTAAACAAATGATTTGTTTGTGATCTACCATTATGAGGGTTTAACAAGTAACATGCACCTGCATAAGTTGTTAATTATAATTTGGATACTTTGGAATAAAACAAACACGTGTCCATTTACCCCTAAAATAATAAACTATATGTTTGACTTCGTTCCAATGTATTCGTGTAGGTGAAGAACTATATCTTGCTAATAGAGTAATAAAAATTGATATATCATGGTCTGTATAATTAGCAAGATAGATCAGTGCTTGAATTACACTGAGATATGGTACTTTAGGACCAATTAGTTTTTCAACCTCTTCTTGTAATCTAAAAGAATCTTCTACACATCCAATCGTCTAACATCATCAGGGTACATGACATACGAGATTTGTCCATCTACAAAAGTTTAACACATTTTCTATATAACATTCATAATGTAGAAATATTCTACTGTTCAAATGCTCAATTTTAAACCTGCACATAACTTTGTATTTTCTATGTCCTTTATCTCATACTATTTCTTTAAGATATATATAGTTTTTGGAATCTCTTTAGGATTTCCAATAATTTAATGGCATCCACATAGAAAAATATTATAGAAAATTATTTTCTGGATCTTTTCATAAAACTGCAAGGACATATGGACTTATTTGTATATCTCTCCCTTAGCAAGTATTGATTGAGACAATTATACCACATGTGTCCATATTGTTTTAATCCATAGAGAGGGAGACTTGTTCAATTATGGAGTACCTTTCTCGAGATCCAAAATTATGTATCTCTGATATATTAAACCCTTTAGGGAGTTTGAGTAAATGTCTGAGTCATATAAATAAGATGTCACAACATCCATCATGTTCAAATTAAGCTCTTCATGTTCTACAACCTACAAGGTTAATTAAATATCGAAAAATCATTTGAATCCATTACATATAGATATGTTTCATAAAAATCAATCTTAGACCTTTGTGAAAATCATTAAGCAACAAATCAAGCTTTATACTATTCTTATTTTCCTTTTTCATAAGAACTCATTTATATCCAATTGATTTCACAACTTGAGATGTTCGAACTACAGGTCCAAAATCGAGTCACTTGTAAATTGAATTTAATTATTCTTCAATTAAATATGTTCACTTTGGCCAATTTTCACTTTGTCTACAATCTTTGATAGACTTTGACTCATGATACTGGTTATCATTTATCATCTTTAGCGTTATATTGTATATAAATACATCTTCAACATTGACTTTATTTTAGTTTCATCATATTCCATTCATAACATAATTTATCTAGATCTCTTAACTTTCATAAGTTTTAGGTACCTTGTTAGTTCTTTTGGAACTCAAAAATAAATTACGTCAAAGTGCTCTTAGAGTTTTCATATCCTCACTTGGGTCTTCTTTAACTTTAGTTTCTTTTCTTGATAAATAAATTTTAACATTAGAAACATTTTTCCTACAATGCTTCAGACGTGGTTATAAACTCATTTGCAATATTAGGTTGTCCAATGTTGGTGCACAAGGTTAAAAGAGATGAATAGAATGAGAGAATATATTTATACTCTGCAAAATGATGGCTACAAAGTTGTAAGAAAGTATTACATTAAATGACATCTACCACTAGTCTATTTATGCACAGAAAACTAGGGCCACATAGGCAATATACTAAAGTACTAAAATACCCTCTAACAAAGCTTAGTCACTAAGTTTTGTAAAATATAAATTATTTCTAACACCATTCTTTAATTTATATTTACCCAAAACTGACAACACCAATTCCATCCCTTAAGCGAAGAAATTGATCGGCCTTGATAGCCTTCGTCAGAACATCTGCCAACTGTTTCTGGGTGCTACAATGTATAACTTCTAGCACTCTATTCTGAACCTGATTTCTCAGAAAGTGATACTTAGTCTCAATATGCTTGCTTCTCTCATGCAGCACTGGGTTTCTAGCAAGATTGATTGCATACTTGTTATCAATCATCAGCTTCAGAGGCTTGTTAACTTTGATCTTCATATCCTGTAGTAAGTTCAGAATCCACACAACTTGACATGCAGTCACAGCGCCTGCGATATATTCAGCTTCATAAGTTGACAGCGCAACAACAGGTTGTTTCTTAGAACACTGAGAAATAGGACCTCCCAAAAACTTAAACAAGTACCCAGAAATACTTTTTCTGTCAACTCTGTCTCCACACCTATCAGAATCTGAATAACTCAGAAGTTCTGATTCAATTTTTCTTCCAGAAGGGAACAAAACTCCATATTTCAGAGTTTCCTTGATATACCTCAGAATTATGACAGCAGCTTGGTAATGGAACCACTTCGGTTTACTCATGCACCTACTAACCATTCCAACTGCATAATAGATATCAGGTCTGGTATTACATAGATACCTCAGAGAACCAACTAACTATTTGAAGGTTGTAGCATCCATATCCTCACCATCAGAATCAGAATCCAGTTTTTGATTTGTATCTGCAGGTGTGATAGCAGCCTTACAATTCTGCAGCTTAAATCTCTTCAGAAGCTCAAGTTCATACTTCAGCTGATGCAAAATGATACCCTTACCAGAGTATATAAACTCCATCCCTGGAAAATATGTCATTTTCCCGAGATCACTCATTTCAAACTCATTCATCAGCATCTTCTTGAACTTAGCTATTTCTTGTTCAGAACTCCCTGTCAGCAGTATGTCATCAACATACAAACACACCAGAATCATATTGACTTCAGAAGTATGCTGAACATAAAAATCGTACTTCATCTCACATTTCTGAAACCACGCTCCTTGAAAAATGAATCAATCTTCAGATTTCAGGCTCTGGGCGCTTGCTTCAATCCATACAAATCTTTATGTAATCTGTACATCATCCCTTCCTGATTCCTTTTAACAAATCCAGGAGGTTGTGACACGTATACCTCTTATTATAATTGACCATTTAGAAATGTATATTTCACATCTAAATGCATCAGAGGCCAATTCCTGTTAGCAGCTATTGCAATCACCAGTCTGATTGTTTCATGTCTCGCTACAGGTGCAAACACTTCAGAATAATCCAGCCCAGGTTTCTGCAGAAATCCTCTTGCTACTAACCTCACTTTGTGTTTGCCAATTGATCCATCTGGCTTTAGCTTCTTCTTGAAAACCCATTTGACGCTGATGGCTTTCTTGTCCTTTGGAAGTCCTGTCAGCTTCCAAGTATTGTTCCTCTCTATGGCATCAAGTTCTTCTTTCATGGCCTTCAGTCAGACTTTCTGTTCAAGAGCCTCTTCTGTGCTTACGGGTTCAGAGTCTACTAACATGGCACACTGAATAACTTCTTCTTCAGAATCTACTTCAGTGTCTTGTAGCATGACAAACTCTGCAAATCTTCTCGGAATGTTTCTGATTCTCTGTGGCATCTGACCTCGTTCAGAATCTCCTTCGGATGCTTGAACTTCAGATGTTCTATCTTTAGAATCTTCTCCTTCAGAAGCTCTTGCTTTAGAAGTTTGACCTCCTCCAGAACCTTGACCACCTTCAGAGTCTGGAATATTCCCAGAATCTGAATCACCGCCAGAATCTGAATCGCCACCAGAATCTGGATCAGAACCGTCTTCACCTTCTGAGTCTCCTTCAGAGTCAAAATCACCATCAGAGTCTACTCCACCTTCAGAATCTTCTCCAGTTCCTGGCTCATCTTTAGAAACTTCTAATTTTGAACTTTCTTCAAAAGTTCTCACATCAGAGTTCGATTGAGACTTGTTCCAATCCCAAGTTTCTGATTCCTTTACAATGACGTCTCTGCTAAATTTAACTTTATTAGTTTCTGGGCAACAGAGCTTATACGCACTTGTACTGTGGTACCCCACTAGTAACATTACTTTGCTTCTATCATCCAACTTCTGTCTTCTGGCTTCTGGAACATGTTTGTAACATACAGAACCAAATACCTTCAGATGGCTAACAATTTGCTTATCTCCAGTCCACTTCTAAATAGGAACTATTTCCTTCAGCTTCTTTGTTGGACATCTGTTGAGCACATATGCTGCGATGGTAACAGCTTCTCCCCATAAGGTATGAGGAAGCTTCTTCTCCTTCAGCATGATTTTTGCCATATCAAGCAAAGTACGATTTCTTCTCTCAGCAAGACCATTGTGTTGAGGAGTATAAGGAGCAGTAACCTCATGCTCAATTCCATTCTCCTCACAGAACTTTCTGAACTTAGTGGAGTTATACTCACCTCCACCATCGGTTCTGAGAATCTTAAGAGTCTGACCACTCTGATTCTCAGCCTTCATTCGGAACTTCTTGAATTCAGGAAACACCTGTTTGAACTTTATAAGGGATACCCATGTCATTCTTGTGAATTCATCAACATATGACACGGAGTATTTATTCCCTCAAATCTATGCTATTTGAAATGGACCACACACATCAGAATGCACTACTCCTAAGGCATGCTTTGCTCTTGGAGCTACTTCTGACGCAAATGGTAATCTTGGTTGCTTTCCTTCCACGCACACTTTGCATGACTTCTCAGGCTTCTTAATTGTAGGATTTCCATGTACCTGCTTCTTCGAATTCAGATGCCCTAAGCTTGTGAAGTTCATATGACCAAATATTCTGTGCCACAACTCACTTTCCTTCACAACACTTGTTGCACTAAGACATTTAGAGTCTGCAGTTCTTACATTCACCTTGAATGTTCTATTTCTTCCCTATTTTGACTCCATAATCAGCTTCTGATTACAGTCATACAACTTCAGAAGATTGTCCTTCATGGTAATTGAAAACCCTTTCTCAATTAGTTGCCCCACACTCATCAGATTGTTTTTCATGCCAGTTACATACCACACTTTCTGAATCAATGTTGTTTTCCCATTGTTCAGAAGGACTTTGACATTTCCCATACCTTTAGCGTTGAGGTATTTATCATTAGAACATTTGATCTTTGTCCTCTTTCTAGAGTCAAAGTCAACCAACCATTTCTTATTTCCAGTAAGATGATTTGAGCAGCCAGTGTCCATATACCACCAGTCTGTCAAATCCATATCATCGATTTGGAAGCCATCAGTAGCACAAATTTATCATCAGAACTTCTGGCTATATTTGCTTCTTCTGAATTCCTTTCCTTATTTAACCAGCAATCAGCAGCAAAATGGCCAAACTTCTTACAATAGTAGCACTGGATCTTCTTCTTGTCATACCTCTCTTTTCCATTCAGAGCATTCTTCTGCCTATCAGAAGTTGAGGTTTCTGACTTCTGAACACCATCAGATCTTCTCCTGGCTTCTGACCAAGACTGTTTCTGATGCTTCTTACCAGAAACTATTTTCAGAGCCTGCTGCTCTACTTTCCTTTCAGAAGTTCTCTCTGTAACACCCCAATTTTAGTAATTAATTATTTATATTAATTATTGGGTGATTTTATGAAATATTGATTTATGTGATTTATCTAATTTATTTGAATTATTGGATTTAAATGAATTACTTGATTTAGTGAATTTATATGAATTAATTAATTTATATAATTTATTGAGTTTATATAAATTAGTTAGTTTATTTAATTTATGTGAATTGATTGATTTAGTTGATTAAATTGCAATGTGTGATTTAATTTATTATTTGAAAATAAATTGAATTGTTGAATTTATCTAATTAATTATTTAATTGGATTATTGGTATTTAGTGAACTATTTAATTTATTCTATTTAATATGATTTTATAGTTGCTAGAAAGTGTTGGGCTTAAGGGGAGGTGTTGATATTAAGTATGATAAGTGAGTTAGGCCCATTTGGTTGTGAATAGTAGGGTTTAAAAGAAAGAGTTAGTAAGAGTGAAAACCAGAAAAATTAAAAAGAAGAGAAAGTGTAGAAGAGGAGAAGAGAAAGAGGAAGAGTAGAAAAGAGGAGGAAATCAAAGAACTCAAGAACAAAGTCATCTAGAAAATCTAAGGTAATGGTGGGTTTTCTCTCATTATTGAGATTATTTGATGTTGATTATTGGGTAGAAATTAGATTAATGAAAAATCCCCAAAACTTTTTCATGAAATAGAAATTAATTAGGTTAATGATTATTTCTGAAATTATTAATTTTTCATGTTTGGAAATTGATTTTGGTAATTGTTTAGAAATCTATTTAATATTTGGAGTACCTATAGAAGCTGGAAATCTTGAAATACTCCACTGTTGCCGTTGTAATATAGCGCAGGAATTTGTATTCCTCTACCTACTCCTTTAAACTCTTGCGCTGGGTACTGTAGATGGTGGCATGGGATAGTTCTCTTTTTTTTTACAATGAAATAGAAATGAATTGGTTAATTAATAGGATATATTAATTAATAACTGATGTTGAGTGGCACCCTCCTTCAAATGCTTGACCTACTAATATTTCATAATTCATTTCAAATACTTAAATATTACTTGTTGGGCTTATGTAGTTAATACTTATGTATAATAAGTGGCTATAAAATGAAGTAGAAATATCAATGATAGTGGCCCCATCACTAAATTACTGCGCTGGAGGGGTCTAGTAAATGACATTGAGTGATCCCTTGTAACCCTCTCCTTTTTATATCATGTGTTGGAATTCCTGAAGGTATTTACTAACTAGTAGCTATTATATACTGTATAGAATAGAAGTTGGAGATGACAAGACACAAAATTCATATGGCAATGTTTTAGTAACCCATCTCCTATTATTAAATGAGTTATTGGAAATAAGTGGATTACTTTCCCTTCAATTAATGCGCAGGAGGTATTGTGGTGGGTGGAATTACAGTGGCTTCCTTGTGATTTAACAAATCACTGCGTATGGTAGCCTTGGCTTTTCCCAGTTTAATTTCACAAGATTTAGTTATAGTGTAAAGCTAAAGAGTGTTAGGCAGAAGAGCTTAAATCATATTATAGTATTTATCTTCTTTCAAGTGGCCATCTAATTTGTGTGATATGTCCCCTTGCTTAAGCTGCGCAGGATTTTATGTGAAGTAGAAATGAAGTGGTATATACATATTGCATACTAGTTGGTCATTGGGATATATAGATATAAATACATTATTAATCATTAGTATTTTATTAAAAACTAATTTCATTAGTGATTAATTATTTATCTATTAACTATTAAATTATCAAATATTTATTTAATCTGGACTATTTGTTTAAATATCAATTATTTAAATAAATACGAGTTAATTATCTATTATAGATTAATTATTTAAAACATGGGTTGTTTATTCCAATAATTATTATGATTTGAATAGTAGAATTTTATTGGATTCTATTCTTAGTGATTGATTAATTAGTCTATATTTAATCGGTAACTTATGTTTGTGAGTTGTGATTGAATCTAATTAGTCCTTGTGTATTATCGCTTGATTGTGGTGGCGGAACCTAAAGTATGAATACTTTAATTGTGAATTGTAATTGTGTTGTGTGTGCAATTGTGTGATAATTCAAGTGTGATGAATTATTTGAGATATGCATGATATTAAGATTAGGGAATGGTCTTAATTGCATATGGTTGTTGATTGCATATGCATCATTTGTGTCAAGAGGCAATGTTTGGTAATTCTGAGGGAATTATTGACTTGTCCCAAACCTAACGCCGAATGGGGTTTGAAAGCCTAGGGGACGGGCTTTTGTTTTGTTATTGGCCTAGGGGACGGACCTGGTTTAAATGTAAAAACCGAAAAAAAATAACAAGTGTTGGTACCACATGGCATGAGTTGCATTGAGTTTGCATCGAGTCGCATTGCATAAATGATTGTTATATGGAAGTATGGGTGTGATTGTGACTTGTTGAGTATTGGAATTTGATATGAATTGTGTGGATACTTGAGTGATACTTGTTGATGAATATTGAAGTGTGAGATTATTTAATATTTGTGTTTATATGTTTCACAATAATCATTATCTTATAATTTCAATATTGATGTGAATTCTCACCCTTCTGTTGGAATGATGTTTTATACGACATCGCTCAGGTGCCGAGGAGTAGACTTGCTCGTAGCGCGAGGTAGCCGATGATGCATCTGTTTAGCGTCTTTATTTATGTTGGGTTGAGTCATGCTCTGATCATGTAACACTGGGATCGTTGGGTTTATGTTTTAGAGATACACTATGTACTCTACTTTATGCTTTATGCTTACTTGGTTTGTATGAAGTTGGCTTTTATGCCCAAGTTTTGTTTATTAATGTGATAAGCATGAAACTCTCTTTATGTATTTTATGATTATTTGGAATCCGCTGCTACATGCTAAGAGAAGATTTGAAAAGCATGAAATTACTAAAGTGTTAATGAGCATGACAGGTGTTTTATGATGTTTTATGATTATGTGTGACACCCTTAAATGAATAGCATGATTATTTACTCTGATTTATTGTATGTTTTTATGCGGGGATTAGAAGGGTGTTACACTCTCAGTCAGACGCAACTCTTGTGCCTCTAGACTACTTTACAACTCTTCAATTCCCATGGTGCTCAGATCTTTAGAATATTTTATTGCTACCACAATGTAATCAAACTAAGGGGGTAAGGGATCTCAATACTTTCTCAATGATTACTTGTTTAGAAAGGGTTTCTCCATAAGCTTTCATCTCATTAGTGATCAGAATCACTCTAGAGATGTACTCAGATACCTTCTCATTGTTCTTCATGTTGAGATTCTCATACTGCTTTTGTAGGGATTGAAGCTTCACCTTCTTCACTGATGTGTCACCACCATAGCACCTGACCAGTGTATCCCACGCAGACTTCGCCGTCGTTGAATCAACGATTTTCTCAAACACATTTGCATCCACACACTGATGGATGTAGAACAATGCTTTCTGATCATTCTTCCTCGTATCTTTCTGTGCGTTCTTTTGTTTCTTCATTGCATCTGCTGCTACTGGAACGTAACCTTCAGTGACAAGATCAAGCACATCTTGAGCACGGAACAGTACACGCATTTGAATCATCCAACGAGTCCAGTTTTTTCCATCAAACACTGGAAGCTTGGTGCTCAGAGCACCGGTTCCGTTCATCTTCAACCTTGTGCAATCACTCAAATCTCACCAAACACAGTGTTTCCCAATCCCGCAAAATCAGAAAATGTGATTCTGTTACGATTTCGTTCAGGATTAAACACGAATTCAAGAAATGAAATCAACCACACAACGCCTCACCGTTTCACTAGTATTTCCCGTGTTTCCCCGTGGATCCGAACCGGAGCTCTAGATACCAATTATTGGTGCACAAGGTTAAAAGAGATGAATAGAATGAGAGAATATATTTATACTCTGCAAAATGGCAGCTACAAAATTGTAAGAAAGTATTACATTAAATGACATTTACCACTAGTCTATTTATGCACAGAAAACTAGGGTCACATAGGCAACATACTAAAGTACTAAATTACCCTCTAACAAAGCTTAGTCACTGAGTTTTGTAAAATATAAATTATTTCTAACATCCAATAGGAGAATCCACTTTGAGTGGATTATTAGCAGCTGATAATAATTTTTTTTCATAAACTTTGCAAATGAATTGTTTTCAAATTCGAGGATCAAAATGATATAATAATATTTTATTTCAAATTTCTCATTTGAACTTCTGGTTCACACTTTCAACTACTTATTCTCTCCCCTTAATATTGAGAAAATTGATTTATCAATTGATAATCATCCTACTGAGCTTCAAGCAAGTATCCAATTATTGGATATATATATATATATATATATATATCCACAAATACGGGATTCATATAAAATATATTTTCTCAACATTCTTTCAAAACTCATCTTAGCGTATTATATTGAAGCAAATGAATAATCACAACACATCCAAAAATTTACTTAGATGAGATATATTAGGTTATTAACCTAAAATAATTTATAAGTTAATGGAAGAATTAACATATACTAACTTGTTGGCTTAATGCGAATAAATATCTTAATATTCATATTTTGTGTATTTCAAATATCAAATTTAGAATTTATAATCTCACAAGTATCAATCATACAATTAACTTTAGGCGTCTAAAGAATGGATCTTCAAGTCCATTTTTTATGAACATATGCTACAAGATGTTCAATATCAATTTTAATAACATATATGATACTTATCAATAAAGTTCTGAAAAATTCAGAAATTGAGATCTTAGTTTAGGAAAACAACTTCACAAATTTTTGGTTGTGAGTAGACAATAAATATTTGCATGATATTTTAGTTGATACTAGTAGAAGACCTGTGCGTTCGCACGGGTAAGTTGATTCTTAGCTTAAATCATTTGATAAAAAATCTAAATGTTTGTAGCTCTTTTTAAATACATCTTTACATGTATTAACAATAATTGATAAATTTTGAATTAAAAAAATATCAAGAATAATTATCTCAAAAATAGTTATTTGGCTATAGTAATGATCCAACATACATGTGCATCGGCACGGATAAATTTATCTAATATGATATAAAATATATTTAAATGGATATGTAAATTTGAAAATAAATACTTAAAAACAAATAGGTATTGTTATGGTAGTGACCCGTGAGGATTTGAATAATTATTTTAGAATATACAATTTTTTTACAAATAAACGGATTAGAAATAATTTTGTACTTTACAATTGTACTGAAATGCATATGGATCACTAAATACTATTCCATTTCTCAAGCATTTCTCAATTGTACTGAAATAACACCAATTATATCAAGCATTTCTCAAACATGCACACTAAATACTATTCCATTAACTTCAAATCGAAAATGAAAGTATCCAAAACAATAGAACAAATGTAAAAAAATAGCCTTAAGAACACAGCCTAAAAATTCCAACACAAAGAAATGTCAATATAACGTTTTCCTTTGATTTTCTTAAGACCGGTGCGTCCGCACGGGTCCATTAATTTTAATTGAAATTTAGCACTTATTTATCTGCATTTATATTAATTAATAATATTAATTTTGTAATGCACACTGATCATATTAAATGAAAAGTATATTAAAATTATCAAATAATTGACCATTTTAAAATAGGTAATAACACAATAGTAATAATTGGCATTAAAGTGGATAATCATACAATATCAAATAACACATTCATGTGTCATTAAGAATTCTAATCATACACGTGTTTCTCTTCTTTACAGTTCAAACTTTTAATTTTAGCAATAATTGGCATTAGATCTCAACCATCTTCTTCTCCCATTCAACCCTCTTCCTCTCCATTTTAAGCGATAACCAGATTTGGATAATACTTCAATGTTTTTTAGTAGAATTTGATATAGCCATAACCAAAATCAATGAAACCAAATAGAATGAAAGAAACAATATATGTTTTACAAAAACAAAATATCTTAATCTTATGGATGACCCAACAGACGGAATTCCACTGCTAAGCAAAACAACTCGCCAGCGCACAACAACTCGCCAACCTATGAGAGCTGCTCCACAAAAAAGCCATAACCAAATTGGTTATGCTAATAAAACTAGAGCAACTCCAAACACATTACCACTCTGACTTAAAGCTAGAAATCTCCTGCTGACAAATACAACTGGTTAAATTTATACACCAAATTCAATAAACTGCTGAGTCATAATATGCACCAAATTTATCCAGCCGATCTAAGACCAACAAACACCATATTGGAATGATGACTGAACAAATGCAGCAGAACCTTGGCAACCAATTTAACTGCAACCAATTTTAACCAGATGAGAGATTTTCATTTGACTAACACACTCTAGATCAAGGATACTTTGACATAATCCCTAGCTAAACATCATATACCGAGACAGCCACAGATTTGGACCTGCAGAGGGCACGCTGCGACAGGATCACAATTCAGCAGGATCGCAACACAAGCACCTTATAGATGGTTTTGCTGCCACCAAATCAGAACAAACAACATCTCATATGGTGAACCCAAGAACACTGCAACCATAAGACTAACGGGATGGTAATGATTTGATGAAAGCCTATAGCATTTGGTATTGACCTTATGCTCCCTTTCATTGACTGTTAGAAACAAAAGTACAAAATCAATGTAGAGAAAATATATTTTTACAGAAAAAATAGTTTCCTATTATAAATATAGTATACCAATTAATCACTGATATTTTATGGATCTTATTCAAATAAGCCAACAAATCTATGAATAAAATGTATCT
Organism: Lathyrus tuberosus; assembly: GCA_022829125.1. NCBI lineage: Eukaryota > Viridiplantae > Streptophyta > Magnoliopsida > Fabales > Fabaceae > Lathyrus > Lathyrus tuberosus. The sequence goes on from JALAZF010000084.1 coordinate 5,506,528, forward strand.
ACATTATAGACAACCATAACTAATGATTCTAATTAAGTGATGAAGTTGGCTATTGTTGGATCGATGGCATCAAAATACATCTACATTATGAATAAAATGTATCTACATTATGTCTTAAATACATCTCGAAACCAACTCTATCAACCTAACAGACTTATTGTCCTGGATTTTAATATGTTGTTCGACAACTGTCCTAAAACATTGGAACATTTAATTGATAACAAAATTGACTATATGAACTTAATGTGAAGTTAAAGTTAATTTGAAGTTAACTGTCCTTACACTTTTCTAATACTGTTTTATTTGAATTTAACTGTCCTAAAACAGTCCAAAATAGGTTTTATTCTTCCAACACCAAGATGTGCAGAACTAAGTTAACAGCCAATGTGAAGTTAAATTTAAATCATGAATGTACATACCACAACAACAACATCAACAATGCATGGGAATCAACCTATAATTGTGTCAACTTAGGGTATATTGACAAAATAGACCAAGTAATAGACAATTCAAACATGTCTTTGCATCAACAAACCAAACGGACATTACTAGTGTTAGTGCCTAATTCAGTAATATGAATGCAACCCAACTGTAACAATCAGTAGTGTTTTATTATTTCATCTACTTCAACTATAATAAATGACAAAAATTACTCGCAGTTATATGTTTCATATTCTATATTGCTCTGCACTGATTGATAACCTAAATGGATAATATAAACCACTTTATATGAAACTTGTAATAAAAGACAATCGTATAGTGAATTCTCGGACATTTGATATGTATAATAAAATATAGCTGATTTTATGAGACTCACTTGAATGTTATTATTGGATTCCTCAAACCTGAATTATTAATATCATGTATCTGCATAAGAAACAAACATGAAAAAGTAGTTGGCAAGAAACTTAGTCAGAGGAAGAAATAGTTTTTGTAATGTGTTAGGAAATAACCTGCAATGTAACATACAATGAAATGGAACAAACAATTAACTTGCAGAAGAAAAAAATGAGATGAAGAACAAAACATGATCAACCAACATCAGAGTCGCGATTCGCTTCTGAAGGCCATCAATGCCCGAGCAACATCAACATCAAATTTTACATAGAAATGGAATAGGGTTATGGGATTTCTATTTAGCCAAACAATTCAACAATTACATATACAATCAAAAAATATACATACCCCACTTCCTCACTGACTTGTTGATCACGGAATTAGAATATTCTGCAAACGATAACCGAATAGATTTTCAAATACGAACAATATATCAAAATTATATAGAACTACAGAGAATGACTATCATCTTTGCAAATCCACTTTTCACATTTCACCTATCCGTCGACTTAATAAAGCACACAAAAAAATTGCACAGATGAGCAATGTTCCTTAGAACTAACACGCTGAAGAGAAAAATGAATCATAAACAACGTACACGTTTCCCCAATCACACTACAAGTGCAATTTGGCCACAAAAGCATCACTTTTCTGCAATTTTGCAAAGCAACTTCAAGCAACAATGACAAGCAGAAAGGGAAGGAAAAAACTTGTAGATTTAAAATAAACCTGAGAAATTTTCTCAGCCTTGATGTTGTGGGCTACAGAATTATGGATGTTCTGCTCAGAGCTTCAAAATGGAATCTGGTTTAAGTTATCAGACTCATCCGTGATCTTCCCAAGGCCTCAAACTTATTTTCTGCTATTAGAAATGGCAGATGTGTTTCGTCAGCTAGAAATGATTTAGGGTGCAAACCGTGCAATTTTAGAGCAGCAACTTCATCCTGATGTTAGCACACATGAAAATAAAAGATAGTAAAATTACAAACTTAACTCACCATAATAGCCACAAATGGTAGTAAAATTACAAACTTAACTTCATCCTGATGTTTGCAATCATTTTAAGAACCTGTTTAGAAAAAAATTCAGGATAGTTATCCTGAAGCAATAGAAGTTCCTGGTTAGTAGCATGTCTAAGCTCATTCTTAACAAATCCAGGAGAAATTTTAAGACCGTTGATTTGAAAAATGCCAAAATAAGTGCACTAAATGCATGAATATGTAACAAAAATGTATATAAGTTAGTAGCAATGTTGAAGAACCTTCTTTATAGCCATAGTTTCAATTGTCTCCAAGCAATTTGTATGCGTGGTAAATGAAAAAGAATACAATAAGAATCATTTTACTTCGAACTGCATCTAATTAAAAGGTGCAAATGAAAGTACATGGAAGGGACTGACCTGAAAAACTATAACAAATGATCCTTGTCTAGAAACACACTCAGCCAATGGTAGTACCAATTATATGTCCTACTTTAGTACTACTTTCATCTACTGCATTATAAGTCAATGCAGCAACCTGTTATTTTTACCATCAACGGTTTGTTATACTTCCTACTTTTGCGTACTTTGAGTTTATTCCTTTTGAGATGAACGATAATGATGAAGATGTTCTCAACGAACAAACAGTAGTTCTGATCAAACAGATAATCAAAATAATTGAACAATCACATAACTTCAAATCTAAAAGCTTAACACACAGAAAAAAGTACCAACCTGGTAGAAATCAGCATAGCTCACAATAGAGAATTTCTTCTTAAGAGACTCCAACAGCCTAACAGCTTTATCAAGACGCTGTTAGCACCATGAGCAAGCTCAGCTTGGTGCTTAATGGTTTCAAAAGGACCACCGGTCTTTGTGTTCGAATCAAAAGTACCAGCAGAGTGTCATCTACACACACAAATATCTTCCAATTTTCACACCAAAATGCCGATAATCAAGTATATGCAACCAGCAGTCTCAGCAGGAATATGTTCAATCTTAGACTTGGATCCACAACTGTTACTTCAACTACTACCTACACGAAGTATTCCAACTTTATTAAAACCTAGCCACGTGCCAATAGCATTTCAACCAGTCTAATCAGAATTGGATGCCCTCCAAAAATATTGGGCAATGCTGGTGACTAAAAGATCTGTTTATTTTCAGAACCAAATTATAAAAAGTAGAGACTTAAAAACAGAAGAAATATTAATCTAAATAATACGGTCATGCATACCATATCGCTCCTGAAATTCAGGTGTGCTTTGCAAAACTCCAATCCAGGATGAGAGGACCATATAGTTCCCTCAAGATAGGTTTGAAATCATCCTACATCCAAAATAATTGATGTTTTGGTGTAAGTTGAGAAGTTATCATCTAGAGCCTGGCTGAAACTTATCATTTAATAAAGGATAATATTTAGGATGCACACAATAAGATAACATGAGCATAAAACATAATACCCAAACACTAACAATTGGCATCATGAAGGAAAACAACTCAAATTTTCTTTATGATGATCAACATGTAACAACCATTAAAGAGACAACCCTTTTGACGTTTGTGTGTTAAGGTTTTTGTTAGAAGCTGGTCCAATACGCATGGGTCTTGTGGAACAAAGAACCCCTTGCATTTCAGTCATAGCCCTCATTTGTTCACTCTCATCTGCAAATGTAACAAAACCATAACCTTTTGTCCTGCCAGTGAGCCTATCAAATACAACTTTGGCCCCCTTAACTGAGTTATATCGAGTTCTAAATACTTTCTTCAGATGATTATCAATAACATCAGCAGCCAAGTCTCCAACAAATATGGTATAATCAGGAGAATCATCATGACGCTTCTCACCAGAACTAAAAGTTGCCTAATTTAATCTGAAGTTCTTCCCACCATTGGGAATAATGGTACCATTAAATGATTGAATTACTCTCTCAGCACCAGAACGGATAGTAAACTCAAGAAATCCATAACCTTCAGATTGATTTGTCTGCTTATTGCGAATAACTTTAACAGATCCAACCTACAAACAATCAGTGCAATTTCTTTAATAATAAACACACAAACCTCAAACCACCAGCAAACACCAACTAACCTCAAACCATTAGTACACAAATAGAAGTTGGAATTTAGACAAACCTGAGTAAAAAATAGAGAAAAGTGTGCAATTTCAACAACCTTGCCAAAATTTGTGTTGAAATTGTTCTCATCCCAGAATGTGCTGGTCTACTTGTACGCTGCAAAATTTCCAACCACAACATAAATTGGATACCGCTACACATTGCAAAAATCCGAATCTTATCTAGTGAAGCGAAATCAATATCGTTATCATACCTGAATTCCCGCACGACTACTTAAGTAGAAATCAAATTCAGTAGGATGACAGATTTTTGAATCCACCACAGTACCTACATTACAGTTAGAAACAAACCTCTCAACTTTAGGCTAATTTACGACACCGGTTCATGAAAAAATACAACTGAATCTTCACACCATCTTCACACCAAAAAACTGGATCTGAAAAAATACTGAGTAAGCAACATCTTCACACAATAATCATTTCATAATTCTACGTCGAATAAACAAACTAAGTATTGTAAACTTACAACGATGAGCTTTCCTGCATTTTCTGGTCCCTTCCCTAATTGTATTGCAGCTGCTGCAACAGCACCTGAAAAAACATCTCAGATTTAAATGCATAAAATATCGTTAAACACAACATGAACATAACGGTTCCATGATCAAACGAAAGCATAACAATACACGATTCCATGTTTCCAGGAACAACAACAACAACACAACAGCAACACCATTTTCAGTGAAAAACAACAAAAACAACAATACACGACAACATATCATTTTTAACGGAAAAATACAAGGTCAAGGTAAAAGGAATCAATATTTACATGAGTGAATCACTGAGCTCAGCGCCTTCAGTCTCTTAGCCGGAGTTGATGACGAGTTCTCTTGAATAAAAAATATACTCGGTTCATGAGGAAGCCAGTGAGATGAGGAATATAAATATGATTTTGGTTTTTCGGTTAGAGGTGGTGGTGGTCGGAGATAGGGACGGCGACGCTAGGGTTTTAAGGGAAAGGAGAAAGGAGAAGAGAGGAAATGGGAGACGAGAAAGAGTGAGAGAGACGGAGAATAAGGGAGAAAGAGAGAAAAGAAAAAGTGAGGGAAGTGGGTTGTTTTGCATTTGAAACAATGCAAGCCATGTGGACAAAGGATGATTTTTGATTGGTGGGATTCAATGAATATATAAATTACTAAAAAGGGCAAATGTTAGTGTAATGTTAATAATGATAGAAGGGTAAATTAGGGAGATCATTAGTATCCCCCAATCTTAGTTAGGAAGTTGACAACAACTAAATATCATGAAAAACTTAATTTCCCAGGTTTTTAATTTGTCGTAGAAACAAAAAATTTATTGGATTGAAGAAACTTTTGATTCTTCAATATTAGTTTTCGCATCATATTATATCGGAGATGACCCAACCGATTTTGCCAACGACAAACTAAAATTTGATATTAAAACTTCTAGTTTATATAATACACGTATTTTAATTATCCTAAACCATTTAAATCAACGATGAACAAATATAATTTGAAATTTGTTATAATCCAAATAAAAATAATGGAAAAATACTCTTTTTATCCCTTAAATATACCCTTGGGTTCAAACTGGTCCCTTAATTTTTTTTTTCATGTTTGATTGGTCCCTTAACTCTTAAAACGTGACATGATGTTTGATTGGTCTCTTAACTCTTAAAACGTGACATGTTAGTCATTTTGGTACTGTAACGACGAACTTAGCGACCGATTTTTAAATTTTTTCGTCGCTAATTAGACGAAAAGAACTAACATGACACGTTTTAAGAGTTAAGGGACTAATATGACACGAAAAATAATTAAGGGATCAATTTAAACCCAAGAGTATAGTTAAGGGACCAAAAAGGATATTTGACATATAACTATAAATTAAATTGGAATGAAATAAAGTAAATATTTGTTAATTAGAAATAAAAAAAATAATGTATATGTATAATATAAAATATATTATTTTTTAAGAAAATAATTTATTTACTCAAATCACCACTAAGATTTATCTTAAAAATATAAAATTGTCAAAAATAAATAAATATCTATCATAAGGAAAAATTCACATCTTTAATTCATATATTTAATTTATAGAAAATATAACTTATAACATCTATAATCATATGTTACAATCTTAGGTATTATTAAAAAAAAATATGAAGTACAAAAACATAAAGAAACGATGTCGTAAATGAGTCGGTGTATATAGAAATTAGTTTTTATTCATTCCCTTCAGATTTAAATAGTTTATTTTCTTATAAAATACAATGAGAACAAAAAATACCAAACTCTTTTTTCAATCTTAATAAATTAGTTTCAAGTTTATAACATTCACTTATGAAATAAATACTAAATTAATCACATTAATTTTGTCAATTTTACTAAATTGATCACAAAATAATAACATTCAATATTGAAATATGTATTTGTCAATCTTAATAAATTTACAATATTTTTTTTAATGCTTCTATATGTCATAAAAACATAAAGTATATCTAATATGAGAATAAAAATAAAAAATAAAATGATCAAATAGAATAAATTATCATATTAGAAGAATAAATTTACTATTAATTTTTTAATTCTATCAAATAAAATAAAATTATCATGTAATAAAAATTTTCTGTTTTCTCATATAATTAAATTCTATTAAATAAAACATATAAGCTTTTAATCACAAATATTTATCAATAAATATTAGTTCTTCAAAACTATAAAAATGATTTGATCAAATATTATTTAAATAACTATAAATGCAAAACATATAAATTTTTATTTTAATTCTTTAGGAAATATAAATATATATATATATATATATATATATATATATATATATATATATATATATATATATATATATATAGGGTTATGCTAATGCGCACCCATGTAGGTGTGCATTAGCAACCTACACTTTAGTGTATTTTGTGTGGGACCCACCAATTTTGGGTGGAACCCACATTAGAAAGATGAAGAAAAAAATAGAAAGAAAATAGATGTAGTGTATTTTTGTGTGGGACCCACTAATTTTTGGTGTATGTTAGCATTTCCCGTATATATATATATATATATATATATATATATATATATATATATATATGGGTGGCAAAGCTGACGGCCCGCTCCGTTTAAGCCCGTCCAAAAACGGGGCGGGAAGGGGCAGGCCAACTTAGGCGTCTGAGCTCAAAAGTCATGTCCGCCCCATTTACTAACGAGTTGGCGGGCGGACCCGCCAATTTTTTATTTTACAATTTGATTTACTACATAATTTACAAAATTGTTAATCATTATCAAAGAGACCGACAAATTTTAACAACACATAGTAAAATTTTAACAAGTGTTAATGTAAATATCATATTCTTCAACATAAACAAAAAAAACATAACTATAATACCAAAAATTTAAAACAAACACGCTAAAATCCCAAAATAATCCTTTTGGTTCAAAAAATCAACAAGCACAACTTAGTTAAGGACATCTAGGGACACAAATCAAGAAAACAAACTAGCATAAGCTAAACAAAAACAATTAAGAACCAATCATGAAAAACCAATCTTAAATACTCCATGACAAACACTTCATCAATCATCATCTATATCGTGAACATACGAAGCTTCAAATGATATCGTAGCCATTGGATGAAACCTTCCACCATATCGCTCCTTGTCGTCACCCACTATTTAATAATTATCAAGATCAATAAAATTTAAATCAGTAGATTTATCAATGGAAGCAGTTCAAAAATAAAACAATCCAAGAAAAATCAAAGCTTCGTTATTTAAAAATTATCAATACAAATAATAAGCACTTAGTTGAGCATTTTAGTGTAAAAAATAAATAAAATGAGAACTAAAAATAGAATAAAATACAAATCAAAACTTTATTATAATAATGAGAAACAAACTCATCTGTGCAAAACTTATGTTATAGCTTTAGAACCCGACTCCAATGACAACGAGTAATAGAAAATAGAAAAGAATGTATTCTTTATGTTTTGCAATAAAGATTTTTCCTACTATGAGTGAAAATAAAGAAAGAAGACCAATTAATGTCTTCAAAATGAGGTGTTTATGGTTATGTGAAAAATGAACATTAGGGTTTAAAGAAGTGAGGGTTGTTTTAAAAGTATGTTTACTTCAAACCACGTTCATATTGTTTTAATTTCAAGTAAAAAAATAATGTTTTTTTTAATAAAATGCCCGTGGGCAAAATCTTCCCTCCCCGACCTCGACCCGTTTTATAAGTGGGTTAGGCGTGGCGGGCCAACTTAAGACACTGAGCCGAAAATCTCGTCCCGACCCGTAAAAAAAGGTGGGTTAAACTGGCGGGCCCGATGGGCCTAACCCGTTTTACCACCTATATATATATATATATATATATATATATATATATATATCACTACAAGAAAAAAGGAGATTTACGACACTTGAGTTGCGACAGTTATCATAAAACCGTCCTTATTCCTGGACTGCGACGATTGTCACGGCGGTTAGAGTCAACTATCGCAGATTTTTTAAGGCAGTTATCACAAAACCGTCCTAATTCCTGGACTGCGACGGATGTCACGACAGTTAGGGACTGAATTGCGACAGTTTTCACGACAATTGTCACAAAACCGTCCTTATTATAATTTTTACTTAACTTTTTATTTTATATTGATATAGGGCCTCTAATACTCCTAAATAAAAATTGCTGAATTTTTCACTTAACCTTTAGAAAAAATCCTTGTTGGAATGAAAACGAGGACGTGAATATAATATCTCTTTATTATTTTTTTTACTCAATATCTTATTTTCCAAAAGAATTTTTTTTTAAAATTATTGTAAGAGTTTTTTGGAGCGCGATGTCCAAATCCTAATTCACGAAAACATTTCTCCCTGATATTCTCCCGCGTCTAAATATTCCGGCGTTAATTCATTCCCTCCTAAATCGTTTATCAATTTGTGTATAACCTGCTCGCATCTTATTTACAGCTGCATCGATTCTTATTCCTGACCCTAACCCTAAATGTTCATATTCATTTACGACTGCATCGAATCGTCAATCTGTATATCACCTGCAACGATTCAACTTTGGTGTATCACCTGCAATTATTCATCTCGTGTGTATCACATGCAATGATTGCTCACGGTACTGCTGTGGGTCCTAGAAAATTCAAAAAACTCGTTCAAAAAGCTATCCAAGGCGTCGCTCAACTCAAACATCTCTACAAAGATAAGGATTTTTTTTTACACTCTTTTGTTTACTACTATTTTGTGTTTTAGGGTTTTCTCAATTGAGTGTTTATTGTGTTATGTTCTGTTCCAAGCTGAAAGTTTTTATATGATTATTTTTCTGGTGAGTTTATCATAGTTAAAAATCTTTTGGTATCTCTTAATTTACCGACCATAGTTCCTATTTGGGACATGTTTTGGTAAACTTAACATAAAATTTTTCTTGTTGCAGTCATTGGTGTCTCCTGGCATGCTTGATATTTGGTATGAGATGTTTAGTGCATTACTTTAATTTGACTGTAATATAATGTTAATTATATTTTTAGTTCCTATACTCATGATTTAGTCCGTATAAATTACAAAGTTGTATGAATTTAGTCTCTCACTGAAAGCGTGCAATTTAGTAGTTTATAAGAACTAAAAAAATGAATATTGAGTGGGCGGGTCTGTTTCGTTGGTTCTGGTTCTTCACAAGCATTTTGTCAAGAAAGGTCATGTCGGTTCAATTGTTAGTTCAGGTGTTGTTTGTTTTTGCAGAACCGTTTGTGAAGAGGTATTTCAGATCGATAATAGAAGTTCAGTCGGTTTTAATTCTTAGTCTATATGATATTTGTCTCTCGCAGAATTACTTGTACTGGGTTGTACCAAAGAGCCTGCAGTGGGATTTCTTTATACGACTTAAACCAGCTGCGGCGGTTTGAATAATTTTCTATCAAGTCAGTGTGCCTCTTCTGTAGTGGACGTGCAAGAAGTTGTGGGGTTTTACTGTTTGCAGCAATATCACACTTGTTTGACTTGCCTTTGTACGACTTAAACCAGCTGCGGCGTTTTGAACATTTTTCTGTCAAGTCAGTATGCCTCTTCTGCAGTGGTTGTGCAAGGATGGTGTAAGGCAAGAGAGGTTTTGGTTGGAAGCTAAGGACTATATGATGGTGTTTGTATGTTGTGAATTCATAAAGATGTTATCGAGATTAGGTCACCGCACTTCTTTTGTTTGAAGAAACCTTAATAACCATCACCATACTTATGTTCTTCGCCGCTGAAACCATTGTCACCATACTCATGCTTTTCTCTCCAGGTTCTCTCTGTTCTCTTTGTGTTTTGAAATGTTAGGTTTTGATCTTGTGTTACTGATGAAATTAATTACCTTCGGTTTAGGGTATGGGATTTGAAATGTATCATGCAATTTAGAGGGAGACGTAAACCCTAGTTAAATGGATTGAGGGTAATTGAAAATAGAACAGTAGCTTCGATTTTTGAATGAAAAATACTAGCAGTTTGTGTGCTTCCTGAATGTGTGTAGGATAAAGAAATTTAGATCTTAATTTCTTTAACAAAACCTTAATTTCCAGACTGATTTGGTTGTTGTTTTTCTTCCTTTTGGACCCAGACTCTCTTTGTATCTCTTTGTTACTTAGTAATTCAATCACTACATCACATTACCTTTGTAAGATCTTGATGTTCTTGGGACGAATTAGGTTGAATGTGCTAGAGTTCCCCTGAATTTGTCCGGTTTAGCTTATTTAAAGTGCGTTTGCTTACGTAGTGAGAGCAGGCAAACATGCCGTGAGTGAGAAGCTATTTTGCTTGCAGCGAGTGATAAGCTATTAGTTGTAGCTTTTGGTTCGACGTGAGTATACATTGTGGAAACTGATGTTTTGAAACTACCTTTTTTTAATTAATTGACTTTAAAAGTAGGTAGATTAGTTAACTTTTGCTTTATAACTGAGTCCATAATACTATACATAACACTCCTCACGAACGTAATACCTACATGCCCTGAAAGTTATAAAGCATACACAGTGATTGATAAATAGGATACTCCTCATAGTTCAATGATAGTCTACCGATGCATGTGTATTTCTTAAACTTTTCGCATTGACGGTTATATCTAGATTTTTCACTTTTCTTGTATTCAGATAATTCCTCTTTAAATAACTGAAGATTTTAATTTGTTAATGACAGAGGCACTTGAGCTAGAGGAATACTTTATTTATTTGCCTTCTGAGCTATGCGAACTGAAAATAGTAGGCTTTTCAAAGGATATTGGTAGTTCAATATCTTTGCTACCTTCAATTATGCATCGTCTTGGAAACTTGCTAGTTACCATTGAACTGAAGCACCAGCTATATTCCTCCTTCCCAGAGGCAGCTGAATCTGTTGGTTACCACCAAAGTGGGTGAAGAAGGGCTTGATATTCAGACATGTTGCCTTGTCATACGGTTTGATCTACCTGAAACCGTTGCCAATTTTATACAGTCAAGAGGTCGTGTCCGTATGCCTCGTTCAGAATATGCATTTTTGGTTGACAGGTACCTTTACAATTTAGATATTTTTAAAGGAATCTATGCAAATCTGCCCATCTCATTATTTATGGAATCTTAATATGCAGCTGCAATGAGAAGGAATTAGCCATAATTGATGGTTTTGAGAAAGATGAACTTCGAATGAATACAGAAATTGTTGTCCGAACATCCAGTGAGACACACAACATCCCCGTGGAAAAGATTTTCAAAGTTGATTCATCTGGCACCTCAGTCAGTGCGAGATACAGTATCTCGTTGCTTCACCAGTATTGCTCAAAGCTTCCACATGATGAGTATGGGCTTATTTAAGCTTTTGACTGACCTTTGTTTGATCCAAAATATATACTCCACTAAGGAGTTTCAGTGGAATGGAGTGCAAATCTTATGTGTGAATATTGTTAACCTATCTTTTCAGGTACTTTGATCACAAGCCAAGTTTCTTTTACTATGATGATTCAGGGGGAACTGTCTGCCAGATAACTTTGCCTTCCAATGCTCCGATACACCAAATTGTCAGTGCGCCACATTTGTCTATGGAAGCTTCAAAAAGAGACGCATGTCTGAAAATAATTAAAGAATTGTATAAATTAGGTTCATTAAATGACTATCTCTTGCCAAAGCAAAATGATGCAGAGCCAGAGAAGGTTTTGGGCTCCTCTGATTCAGATGAGTGTGAAGGTCAAAATTCAGCCGCACTCTGATTAGTAGTCATTGCTGCTTTCATTATCTTTCACTAGACTATCAAAACTTAACTGCAAACATTATATTTTCAAATACAATACTGAGCATGCTTGCATTATCCTGCACCATTCATGTTGCTACATCACTGAAATATTTTTTCCTCTCTGGCAGTTATTATCATAGTCGGGTCTTTTGATGACGTGGTAACACATGATCATAAGATCGTGTAAAAATTTATTTCTCAGTTGATTTAAATTAAACTCTTTGTATCGTTGCATGCTTCAAGGTTTGTTGAGGATTTTTTATCCATTTTCGGTTGTAGTACTAATATTATTATTGTTATTATTATTTTATTGATTATTATTAGTTTATGGTTCTAGAGATGTAACAATATGGTTAAGAAGTGGGTGCTATATTAACTTTCATTTATTTGTAGATGACACTTCAAGAGGAGAACTATATGAGATGCTAGTTCCTTCTGCCTTTGGACAGTCATGGAAAAATGCGGAGAAAATTGTCCGTCTCAACTCTTACTACATTAAATTTTGCCCCACTCCGGATGATAGGGTCTATAAAAAGTTTGGCATATTTATTATGACTTGTCTTCCAATGGAGGCAGATAAACTGGAACTTGATCTTCATCTTGCTCACGGTAGATCTGTGATGACAAAATTTATTCCATTTGGAGTTGTAGAATTCAACAATGATGAGGTAAATAACTTTGTTAACAAAAAAGAGAAAAGAAAATTTTAAGCTAATGTTCAGGCTTTTCGATCTTGCAGATTAAGGTGGCGGAGAATTTTCAAGAAATGTTCCTCAAAGTTATTCTTGATAGATTAGAATTTGTTTCTAAGTTTGTAGAATTGAGTGCTGAATCTCACACGCACACATCGACCTTCTACCTTTTGCTTCCAGTCATATTGAAAGAATATGATGATATGATGAAAGTAGATTGGAAGACAGTGAAGAGATGCCTTTGTTCACCAATCTTCAGGCATCCAGAAGATGCATTGGATAAAAAAGTTACCCCTTTGAATAATTATCTGCAACTTGCCAATGGTTACAAAAGTGTTAGAGATGTTGAGAATAGTTTAGTGTATACTCCATATACGAATGTCTTCTTTTTTGTGACAAATGTTATTTATGAAAAGAATGGATTCAGCCCTTTTAAAGATTCTGACACTTCAAGCTATGTGGACCACTTACATGAAAAGTATATATATCAAGTATTCTTATTGATGCATCCTTATTTCACTCTTGGTTTTGCATCCCCGATTTCTTTTTATTGATAAAATTATTTAGATTTATGAGAGCTATTGATAGAATCTGATATCACAGATTTTGTGCATGTAATTTGGAATACCATATATTTGTACTGAACTTTGACAACAAATTATGCATGCTTGGATGCCATGTTCTCCGTTACTCTCAAATGCCCCGAACAACCACTTCTAAAGGCAAAACCACTCTTCAATTTGCACAACCTGCTACACAATCGAAGGAATGGTGATGCGGGTACTTTGTTAACTATCCTATTTTTTGGGTGTTATATCTTGTTTGTTTAAGTAATTATTATTTTTAGCATGCTTCATTTTTACCACATTTCAGGTCCAATTAGTTGTGTGGGTGTGTGTATAGTTACTAATAACTTTATGAAGCTATGGCAACTGGTTTAAGTCCCTTTCTATCCAATATTGTTGAAAACTCTGTCTTCATTGTGGTCCACCCCTAGTCGCCTAATTACGGCATTTGACTTGCCTTCATTGCAGCCTCTAACACCTTAATTGTGTTGGGTTTGAAGGTGTGGGTTTAGTCTCACATTGCTTAGAGATATAACATGTGTAGTGTTTATAAAGCTTGGGCAGCCTTCACTTTACAAGTTGGTTTGGTAGAGATGAGTTAGGCTCAGCTCAAATTCCAAGAAATATTATTTAATTGGCTTCGTGTACCTGTTGAACTGAGAGGTTTGTTGTTGTGTCCTATGAAGGAAGGAGGTTGGACCTTGGCAATTTTTGTCCAAGATCATTTCTGTAGAAGCTAAATGGCTATGATGTTTTCCTTTGGGTTTGGGACCTAATTCCCTTCAAAATCGTATTATCTAGAGAAAAATGAAATAGATATCAATTACAATGATATACAGATACACAATCCTAAATTAAATAGCTTCTGCTTGATTCTACCATATACACATGGTATAGTACTATAAAATCAATGATAGTTTACCGATGCATGTGTATTTCTTAATTTTTTTGCATTGAAGGTTCTATCTTGATTTCTCATTTTTCTTGTATTCAGATAATTCCTCTTTAAATAATTGGAGATTTTAATTTGTTAATGACAGAGGCACTTGAGCTAGAGGAATACTTTATTTATTTGCTGTCTGAGCTATGCGAGCTGAAAATAGTAGGCTTTTCAAAGGATATTGGTAGTTCAATATCTTTGCTACCTTCAATTATGCATTGTCTTGGAAACTTGCTGGTTGCCGTTGAACTGAAGCACCTGCTATATTCCTCCTTCCCAGAGGCAGCTGAAATTAGTGCCCTTAGAGTAAGGCTATATTAAATGCACGCGTTATTCCTTTTGACCAAATAAATGCAGTATATAACTAGTACAGATTATTGTTTTAGTTTAGAGCTGCTAACAATCATGAATAATTTCTAGGTTCTAGAGGCTCTCACCACCGAGAAATGTCAGAAACGTTTTTCCCTTGAAAGACTTGAAGTGCTTGGTGATGCTTTCCTTAAATTTGTCGTTGGACGTCATTTTTTTCTCTTGCATGACAGCTTTCATGAAGGAGACCTGGCCAGCAAGCGTTCCAATGTTGTTAATAACTCCAATTTGTTCAAGTTGGCTATTAGGCACAATTTGCAGGTAAATTTATACTCGTGTGTTTTCGTTACCTAAATAATAAAGTACTAATTTTTGGGGAAGGGCCTTTTTACTGACAAGCCCTAGGTGCACTCTTTACACACAGGATTTGACTGAGATTTGTGAAAGAGGGATTAATATGAGTGGTGGACAAAAACAAAGGATACAGATTGCTAGCGCAGTTTATCAAGATGCTTATATATATGAGTGACAGTAACATATGGAATCAATCTAAATGTCTTGCAAGCTTCAGTTATATGGAACATTTGTAATGCAGAAAACAAGATGATATCAGTTAAAAGAATTCTTCAATATACAAATATAACAAGTGAATCACCTCTAGCGTCAAACCAATCACGTAATTGATTTGTTTCAATGTATTTGATTTCTTATCTGAATGTAATTATAATATGATAAGCTTCTAACATATAAAGTGACATGATGCTTGTATAAATGTAATATGATATATATGTTTAGTTGAATGAAGAATATATGTGATTTTCTTTCCCATTTTGTTCATAATTTTACAAACAATTTTTTTTTTAATTTTAAAAATAAATTACCTGCTGATTTACCTATGGAAAAGAAATTTTCGACGGATTTACGTGTGGATGTAGCTATGGAACAGAAAGTTGCGACAGTTGGAACCATCGTAATCAACAATATAAACAAAAATCAAATGGAAATTTACGACGGTTGGAACCGTCATAATATGCAAATTATGACAGTTCCCTACCGTCGTGAGAGATAATGACAGTTGGTGTGACGGTTTTCACAACCGACGCGATACGGCCTCGCGACACACGTTTCTGCGACAGTGCAGCAACCGTCGTGACTTGCAAATTACGGCAGTTTTAACCGTCGTAACCTGCAAAAATAATCATCGCAATCTGCCAATTTTCTTGTAGTGTATATATATATATAAACAATAATCAAAATAATCTTTTCAAGTGATTATTCTATAATGCTTTAGAATTATTTGTGTCATCCTTCTGGGATGCTTCATGAGTATGTTACAAATTTTTACATCGATTATTCATACAAACTAATGTATGTTATAAATACATAGTTCTTAAGGAACTCGTGTACAATATAAATGAGTAATTTTTCAGAATCTCAATCACAAATCTTTTATTAAAATTATATTTGATTTCTCCAAAATTTATGTCAAATCATTATGTATATAAAAAATCAATTCTTTGTGCAATCCTCTAGGAATCCTTTATAGTATATATACTTTTTTTGGAGAGCTGGATCATAGATCTTCAAACAGTGATAAAGATGAACATTTTTAGTACAATCCTTCAGCAGGGGCGTGCAAGATGCAAGGCAAATTAGGCATTAACCTAAGGCCCAAAAAAATATTTTTAGGCCCCAAACAAAATATTCATTAATACTAACTATTAACAAATTTTAACTGATTAAAATAAAATAATTTATAATCTCTCTCTTCCCTAAAAATTAGTCAATCAATATCATCTTTTTTTAAATTAATCAATATCATAATTAATGCCATTTAAAGTATTTTGCTTTTTGAATCAAAAGAAATATTATAACTAAAAAAAAATCAATCCAGTACAAGGTGATCAATTGATCCAACCAAACCAAAAATACTATGACATCAACCTAGCAATATGTTTCCTAAGCTTATTAGACTTCCAACCTCTATAAAAAATATTTTCTATGATTTTTTCACTAGTATGTGTATGTGTGCCTTCATAAGTGTTGTTTCCTGAAATAATTCTATTTCTATAGTTCCACGCCTCGTATACGGTTTCCGTGATTGCAAGCTTTAACAGGTTGACTTTCCAACCTTTCTTCTCCACCTGAGCTAAGATCCATGCCCTCTCTATTTCCCACCATTGAGGCTCGTGTTGAATTTCTATCCACTGCAAGACTGTTTGCCAAATACTATTAAAGACTTTGCAATTGAAAAATAGGTGATCCAGTGTTTCATCCGCTTCTTTGCATAGGCTGCATATGGTTTCATTGATAAATCCAAATTTCACTAATCTATCTTTGGTTCCCAGCCGGCCATGACAGGCTAGCCACATAGTATGGATGGCTCTAGGCCTTGCATTGTTCCTCTTGAGTAGAAATCTCCATGGTACTCTTATATTATCTTCAATAAGAGCTCTGTACACAGTTTTCATTTTGAATTTTCTTCTTCCAAGCATGTCGTCCCAAATAGGTTGGATTGTAGCAATTTCCTCTCTAAGTTTCATGATTTTCTTCATAACCCAAGAACCATTTTTCATTATCTCATCCCCCATGACAGACCCTCATTTTATGTAGTGTACATGTATCCACTTCACCCAAAGATTGTTTGCCTTTTTACATAAGTTCCAAAGGCATTTCAATAGAGTAGTCTTGTTCCACAATTCCATGTTGAAGACACCTATCCCACCCCGCCTTCTTGGTTTACAAACAGTGTTCCATGCAATTGACTTTTTCTGCTGGGATCCTGACTGCCAGCCCAAACAAAACTTCTACACATACTTTCAATTTTTCTTATGACAGTTTTGGGTATAGGCAAGCATTGCATCCAATATTGGATGATTGCATTGATGGTACACTTCACTAATTGAATTCTACCAGCCATGCTCAAGAGTTTAGAGGTCCAATGTCTTATTCTAGCCATCACCTTATCAATAAGAGGAAGATAGTGTGTAATAGTGAGCCTTTTACAAGTTAATGGTATTCCTAGATACCTGAATGGGAGTTGTCATTCTTTAAAATTATCCAGTCTATGCATCCTTTCCTTGACCTCTCTTTCCACACCACCATAGTATATTCTGCATTTTGTTGGGTTCACAACCAGCCCTGTTGTATCAGAAAACTTCTGAACTATTTTGAGTAGCATTTCCATTGACACTGCATCTCCTTTACAGAACAACAAGACATCATCTGCAAAAGTGAGATGGGTGATTCCTAGTTTCTCACATTTCGCATGATGGTTGAAATTTGGATCAAGTGCCATCTTTGCCAAAAGCATTGTCAGATACTCCATCACCAACACAAATAGCAGTGGGGATATGGGATCCCCTTGTCTGATTCCCCTTCTTGCCTGTAAAACATCAGTAAAATCACCATTAATATTAAAAACATAGGTTACAGTTGTCACCATGTTCATGATCCATGTTGTAAATCTATTAGGCAGGCCCATTTCCTTAAGTATGGTTTCCATAGCAGGCCAATCCACCATGTCATATGCCTTCTGTAGGTCTAGTTGGATCATTGTCCTTGGAGTGCCTCCTTTTCTTGTATACCCCTTGAGCAGTTCATATGCAAGCATTATGTGGTTTTGGATGTGTTGTCCTGGTACAAATGCAGCCTGTGACAAGTGTATGAGACTTGGAAGCATCTCTCCCAATCTGGCAGTTAGGACTTTTGAGATTATTTTGTAGAAAGTATTACACCCTGTTATTGGCCTGTAATCTTTGACACACTTTGCATCTTTAGATTTTGGAATGAGAGTAACCACTATTTGATTGAAAGGCATAGAGATCCTGTTGTGGTCAAAGAACTCCATTACAGCTGCTAAAACATCCTGTTTAATTATGTGTCAGCAAGTTTTAAATTTTTTGGAACCATAACCATTCCTACCAGGATATTTCAAGTCACCAATATCTTGTAGAGCCTTCTCAATTTATTTTAGTGTGATGGGTCTTACCAAGTGGTCCCTCTGTTCCATAGTGAGTTGCTTACCCCTTCTAGGAGCATCAATATCCACATGACCGAGTTCTTGACTATTGCTACCCATTAGGGTTCCATAGTACTCCATTATCTCCTGGGCAATATCAGACTGAGCAGTTAGGATGGTACCATCTTATTTTTGGATCATCCTCACACTTTTACAATTTTTTCTAGTCTTCAAATAGGCATGGAAAAAGCACTGTTTTCATCCCCCATTTTGAGCCAATCTACTTTTGTTTTCTGCATCATCATTTTCTCCTCAATTTTATTCCACTTAATAATATCCTCTGTCAGCTGTTTTACTCTATTAATATTGTCTACATCCATCCTATGTGTTCTAAGTTCAGCATAGGCTTTCTCAAGTTCTTGCCTGACTGATTGAATTTTCTGTTAAGTAACATTTGTATGCCTATTCAGTTTCCTCAGATGAGGTTGGATTCTCATCAGTTTGTTCCATAATCTCTGCATTGGTGGTCCTCTCATTGGTTCTGCCCAACTTTTGCTCACTATATCATAAAAACCCACTGCATCCACCCAACAGTTGCTAAATTTAAAATTATGCATTGTCCTCAACACTTTTGGAGTATAGATATAAAGGATAGCATGGTCTGATACTTGGGGTGGTAATATGTTCATAGTAGCCTGGTATTCTCTTGGAACCATCTCACATTTGCCAAAACTCTATCTATCCGAGAGTAAATAGGATTTTCAGGTTGTTTATTTGACCATGTGAAGAATTCTCCTTTGCTGTCCATTTCACTTAAACCAGTTAGGAGCATCATACTTTGAAGATCCTTGTATTCATTCTCTGTCACAGTTTTTCCACCACACCTATCATTACTAGTATCAACATTATTGAAATCCCCAATGGCACACCATGGTCCTTGTTGGGTAGTGTGGATATGCTCCATCTTCTTCCACTGTATTTTCCTCTTCTCAATTTGATTATGAGCATAGATAGTTGTTAACCAGAATTTAAAATTGCCAGAAACATCATAGACTCCACAGTGGATATGTTGACTAGAACTGCTTACCTTTTTTACATCCATTTTGTTATCATCCCAGACCACCCACAATCTACCATTAGCATGATACTCATAATTGTCAATGTATTTGCCTTTAAGTTGTAATTTCTTCCTAACATTCTCAGCTTTGTTTTCCTTAACCCTTGTTTCAGTCAGAACAACAATGGTTGACTGTAGCTTTAGGAGATGGGAGCTAATCTCCTTTAGCTTACCAGTCTTGTTAAGCCCCCTAACATTCCAGGAGACTAACATGGCCCCCTGTCATAAGGACCTTGAGGGACATTTTGATCCCACAATGGCTCAAAAACATTTAGGCAAGAGACATTGCTAGTAGATCCAGTCAATAACATACCTTTACCTCTAGATGGCTTACTTATAGTTGTCCATTCTTTCTCACCATCCCCTGCCATTTAAAGTATTTTATTTATCCCAAAAAAATTAAATCCATATTAACCCATCCCAATTCCCTAACTAACGTCTCTCACTCTCCAGACTTCATTCTTCACGTTTTTTTCATCTGTTCATTTTCTGTTCATAAAAAAATTCTTCTTCTCCTTCCCTTGAAACCTATTGTCTATTGATCAAACTTTGTATTTGCGGCTCAACCTCTCTGAATTTGACGTCGTCTGGATTCTGAACACCTATAAACTGCATACATCCTGGCGTTCATCTCTGTCTGTTTCCAATTCCAGGTTCTATCGTTCTGTTCATCAATTATCCTTTTCTATATTTATTTTAGAGTTTAGTTTATTTTGATTTCTTTAATATTTAGCTAATTGTTTTTATTTTGATTATTTACAAAAGAAAATGTCAAATAGAAAGTATGAATATAGTTATGAAAAATTAAAGAAAAAACGAAAGCTTGAAAAACTAATTGAATCTTAACGTGGTGGTCTTGATAAAACAATGATATTTTAAAATTCTGATATAATTCCTTATTGAAAGAGAAATGTTAGAATTGCTTAATTATAAAACTTTGATAAATGATTTTGCAGCTAAAAAATCTAGAAGATTAATACAAAAATTGATATTTTATATAATATACTAAGTCTCTTTAAAAATTTTATAAAAAAAGTCCCTTTAACATTTTCGCCAAAGGCCCCAAAATGTCTGTAAACAGTCCTGTCCTTCAGAAATGCTTTATAAGTTCTTTGGGAACTATATAACAAATTATTATTTTCTTATCCTTCAAGGATGCTTAATAAGTTCTTTAGAAAATATTTTTCTATCTTTCATGGATGCTTGATAAGTTTTTCAGGAACTATATAATAAATTATTATTTTGTTATCCTTCAGTGATGCTTGATAAGTTTTTCAGGAAATATATAACTATAGATTATAATTTTTCCATCCTTCAAGGATGTTTGATAAGTTCTTCAAGAACTATATAACATACTCATTGTTTTGTAATCCTTAAACGATATTTGATTATTTAATAAGATATGATATAATATAAAAAAAAACAATACAAGTAATGTAAAAGAAAATGAGTAAAAGAAGAATCAATATTAATTAGGAGAGGTCCCCTTGTCTAAGCTCTTTCTTGCAAGTAAAGAAACCATGAAGGGATCCATTGATTGCAACAGACATCTTGGCAGATTAGAGAATACTTCTAATCCAACTACAAAAGGTTAAGCTAATATCAAACTTACTTAATACTTTGAGAAGAAACTCCCAATTAAAAGTATCAAAGGCCTTTGAGACATTTACTTTGAGAACCTTGTTTCCCCCATTAGTTTTTCTATCTTGAAGATTAGCAACCTCTAAAGCAAGGCACATGCAGTCCTTGATTTCCCTCCCTTGAATAAAGCCTTTTTGCTTATTTGACACTAGAAAAGGCATTATCCTAACTAATCGATCAACAATAATCTTGGATATAATTTGAAAAAGCAATGATCATGTAGTTATCAATGGAATCAACTTCAGTTGCCTTAGGGATGCGGATAATTATGTTTGCATTGTAGTTGGGCAACAACCATCCAGATTTAAAGAATTACCAAATGGAATTGCAAACATCCACATGTATAATGTTCCAATAGGTTTGAAAAAAGACACCTCTAAAACCATTAGGTCCTGGAGCACTTTCCATACTGAGGTTGAAAACAACATCTTTGATCTCTTTATAGGAAAGAATACTAGTAAAAATGCTATTTATAATATCAGTCACCAAATATAGAATAATGTTAATCATATCATATATCACTTTCAAAACCAAAAATGTTAGTAGAATAATTTACAACATGTTAGTCCGTCTCCTTTAGTTTAGTGATCAAGGTGTCTCCATCTCTTACAGTTGCAATCATGTTTCTTGCACCTTTGATCTTAGCCATTCTGTGGAAATGAGCAGTGTTTCTGTCCCCATGCTTATGCCATTTAAATTTATCATTATCCATCCAAAAATATCTTCTTTGGCCAGAGCATCCTCTAACACCGTTTGAGCTTCCACTTCCTTTTTCTTCAAACTATCATTCATACCAAGAAGCTGTTTTGGATTTTGGTGAGGTTAATGGTTCAATCTTAAAGCAAAAGGTGAATATCCCTAAATACTTTTTTATTCCAAGACTTAAGATGATGCTTGAAGTTTATAAGCTTTTGAGATAGAACATACATTGGTAATTCCACAACACGTTGCTCCCGTATACTCTATATGAAACTTCTTCATTGATCATGCAGATTGCACATACTTAAAAATCTAAAATTGGACCTAACTATGATTTTAGTGAAATTACCTTGTACCAATAAAGAGTGATGGTTAGACCCAATATTTGGAAGAGTTATGATGTTTGATAAGTGATAGTTTGTAATCCAATTTTGGTTATAAAAAGCCCTGTAAAGCTTCCTTTATACAAGTCATTCCCCTGTCTATCATTAGACCAGGTGAAAAGGGAACCCTAAGAAGGCATGTCTATAAGATTGTTAATATTGACCTAATCTTGGATATCAATTACGGAAGCACCATGGAAGAGGATGTGTGTTATAGAGATTGGTTAAATCTGCCCAAAGCTTTTTTCCTTGTTTGGTAGCAGGTTGAAACATAAACTGCTACAATGCAGACATTCATAATGCCTTGATTGATGGAGAATGCAATAGTTTATTCAGTGATGCTTATAATTTGAGGGTTAATATGTTTGGAGAAGATGCACCAAAGGTTCGGAAGATTGTTTCTTTTTTTAATAGTAGCAAACATTTTGAGGTTTTGTGTGTCCAAAAACTTGGGAGGGAAAAATTGAAGGTTCATCCAGGGTTCAGCCAGAAAGCAAATGTCAGGTTTATGACTTTTGATAGTGTTTTAAAGAACCATTTTGGCTGACCATCTGGCTCATCAACCCATTGGTGATTATCAACCTATCATGTTTGACTTTTCGGATGAGGATGTTATGTATCTAAAAGCTAAAGATTATGATGAATCGTTACCTAAATAGGGGCCTATTCCGGAATCCCGTTAGGGTTTGATATTTGATGGAGCTATCAATGCTTATTACAACAGAATTGGGGCAATTATTATCACTCCTCATGGTTCTCATATACCATTTACTGCAAGGTTGATGTTTGAGTGCACAAACAATATGGCAGAGTATGAAGCCTGCATAATGGGTCTTGAAGTTGATTTGAGGATTAAAACTCTTGATGTGTTTGGGGATTCAGCCCTAGCGACTAACCAAATTAAAAGTGAATGGGAGACTCGTCAGGTCAACCTAATTCCTTATAAAGACTATGCAATGAGGCTGCTCACCTTCTTTAACAAGGTTTAATTGCATCATATTCCTCGTGAATAAAATCAGATGGCAGATTCTCTGGCCACTTTGTCCTCTATGATTAGAGCGAATCGTTGGAATGATGTGCCCAAAATTAATGTGATACGTCTTGATAGACCAACTCATGTGTTTGCGGTAAAAGAAGTGAAAGATGATAAGTTGTGGTATCATGACATCAAATGTTTCATCCAGAGTCAAAAGTACCCACTTGGGGTATCCAAGAAGGATAAGAAGACTTTGAGAATGTTGAATAGTAATCTCTTCCTGAATGGAGATGTGTTATACAAGAGAAACTATAACATAGTTCAGCTCAGATGCGTGGATATACACGAATCAAACATGTTGACAAGAGAAATTCATGAAGGATCCTTTGGTACCCATGCCAATGGAAATATTATGGCTAAGAAAATGTTGAGAGCAGGCTACTATTAGCTGACAATGGAATCTGACTATTGCAAATATGTGAAAAAGTTCCATAAGTGCCAGATTTATGCTGACAAAATTCATGTACCTCAAACTCTTCTCAATGTTATCTCATCTCCATGTAGGGAATTGACATAATTGGAATAATTGAGCTTAAAGCATCGAACGGACACTATTTCATATTAGTGGCTATTGATTATTTAACCAAGTGGGTTGAAGCGACGTCGTATGCCAATGTGACCAAGCAAGTTATGGTCCAATTTATCAAGAACCAAATCATCTGTTTGTATGGTGTTTCGAGCAAGATTATCATTGATAACGGGTCGAACCTGAATAACAAGATGATGAAATAATTATGTGATGAGTACAGGATTGAGCATCATAATTCTTCTCCCTACAGACCAAAGATGAATGAGGTTGTTGAAGTTGCTAATAAGAACATTAAGAAGATCATTCAAAAGACGGTTGTCACATACAAGGACTGGCATGAGATGCTCCCTTTTCCTTTACATGGGTATCGTACATTCGTCCGCACTTCAATAGAGGCAACCCCTTTCTCGCTTGTATATGGTATGAAAGCAGTGCTCCCTGTAGAAGTTGAGATCCCATCTATGAGAGTCTTGATGGAAGCTAAACTATCTGAGGCAGAATGGTGTCAGAGTAGGTATGATCAACTGAATCTGATTGAAGAAAAGAGAATGAAGGGCTTATGTAATGGCCAGTTGTATCAACATAGAATGAAAACAACTTTTGATAAAAAGGTTAGACCTCGTGTGTTCAGACAAGGTGACCTCGTGCTCAAAAAGTTCTCGTCTTCTACCACTGATTCTAGGGGCAAGTGGACTCCTAATTATGGAGGCCCGTATGTTGTTAAGAAAGTCTTCTCTGGCAGTGCATTAATTATTACAACTATGGATGGTGAAGAGTTCACTCGTCCTGTGAATGTCGACGCAATCAAGAAATACTTTGTCTAAAAGAATAAAAGAACAACTCACTAAGTTGAAAACACGAAAAGGCGATTTAGGCAAAAATGAGCGTCTCAGTGGGCTGAAAACCCGAAAGGGCAGTCCAGGCAAAAGTTAGAGACATAAGCAGAAATAATTATCCCGGTAGATTGAACCCGAAAGGGCAATCTAGGCAAAAGTTAGGGATCATGGCAAGCAATTGCAACCGGCCAGACTTGATCACTTGAACCAACATTGTTCATCAAGGATTCTCATATTCGTCATTCTCAACCGAAGTGTAAAGCACAGTGGAATTCAAAGTTGTTAGGGAGAATACTGGACATTGTATTTGTGTGTAACCTTTTTCATGTATTTACCATTTTCCAACTTTGAAATAATCCATGGAGTCACGCCATTTGCGGACTACCATCCTATCAATAAAATTCGGGCCTTTGTCCCATTGTTTACAATTCTTATATTTGTTTCTGTTTGTAAAATTTCATTTATTTTTTATGACAATTTTTGAAACAAAAAGTAATTAATAATGATACTTTTGAAAAATACAAAAATGTTTTTCTTTGATTTGTAAACGTTAAAAGGAATGTCCACAGTTACTTCAAAGAATGGTAAGATCTCGATGTGTGAAACTCGATGTTCTCCCAAGTAGAGTTTGTTCTTGTTAGTGGTATTCCTAGCAAAGCGCTAATTCAGGTGTTATCTAGTTGAGTACTGAGCTTAGCACCCCGTTTGAGTTATAGATTTGGGTTCCTCCAATTAAGTCTTGATTCAGATTTTTCCCCAGCCGAGTGTGATTTTCTTCTCTAGCCAGGTTATAATCAAGCATGTATATGTGTTAAAAAAATCCCCAACAAGTTTTATCCCTTTGTGGTGTTTTCAACAATTTTCCCTATTAAGAAATGTTGAGATATCAGTCAACTGTTGGGTTTTCTCTCACCTTATGTTGAGTTTTAAAATCCCCTGCATGTTGATTTATTGCTACGATGTTAACTTCTTATTGCTCTTGAGATTGATGATCCCCATAGAGTTGCCTTTGGTAATCATCAATAGTTTCATATTATACTAGAGCAGACTATTACAAGCTTGTCTTTTGGAATAATCATCCTTCCATCCTGAAATTCTGGCACATATATCAGATGTCCTACACAGATGTTGAGACACTGATATCCAACACAATGAACAAGATAACAATAATAATAACAGTGCAGAAAGTAAATAACACAGTGATATGTTTACCCAGTTCGGATCAACAATCCTACTCTGGGGGCTACCAAGCCAGGGACGAAACCAATATACGATAGTATCAATTCACAGATCATACAATAACCAAATAATCTGCTCACTTAATCACTACCCTTCCTATGACTTCTACCTAAGACTCACCTAGGTATGAGGCCCTCCTCAAATCCCTCTACAACCACAACCAATGATTGGTTTCTTTCCACACAATTAACAAACCGAAAGTCACACTTTCAAAACACACAATTCTCAATACTTCAAAGCTTATGAGAATTGACACACAAGAAACTCAATGCTTAAAAGCTTATGAGTAACTGACAGAACTTACAACACAAAAACCAGTCCTTATACTGTTATCAGAATGATACCAGTTAGGCTCACAAATAACACACGAAAACCCTAACAAAAACACATGTAAGTTCCACACCTAAACTAGGTTAACACCAGTCAATATATAGCATTTAATCTGGACTGGATTTGGCTTCAAAAACGTAGCAAATAGACTGCTCACAAATCTGCAAAATAAACTCCAACAAAATAGGTCTTCAATCTAAAGTTTCCTAATATGTCTCCATAATTAGAAACAGCTGAAAATCCGAAAGACCAACAAATAAACACAATCCAAAAATGCTTTGGATGCCACATAGGATAACCAAATATTCACAGAATATTCAGTTACAATTCACTGCAACAGAATCTGCTTTAAAACTGAAACCAGACGCGATGTCCTATGAGCAGGTATGAGACATCTTCATTCGACATGTTAAATGCAGCAAATTAGAACATCATATTTCAACATCTTGCTGCTAGAATAGTTTTAGCAAAATAAATGCCAACCACAGAATCAAAGAAATAACAATCTCCCCCTTTGGCTTATTTTGGCTAAAACTACACACCAAATAAAACTTGCACATAAGCGCAAAAAAATCCATATCAGAGACAACAGCGAATACCAACAGCACACATAGCAAAAATAACATAGCAGCACTCCCCTTCAACTGCATACAACACACAACACATTATAGCAGCATTCCCCTTCAACTGCATACAACACACATCACATTATAGCAAAACTCCCCCTCAACTGCAGCAACACAACATTCCACATTCTCCCCCTCAACTGCAGCGCCAGCACAAGCACACCACACACAAACATACTACTCCCCCTTTTTAGCCAGAAATATGACAAAGGCAAGTAGAATAGTTATTAATATTGGAGAAATGGTCAAATCATAAACCAGAATAAACAGCATCAGAGAGTAGATGCACACCACATCACATGACCAAGTGCCATGCACAGACTTCAGTATTTTCCCTTCATTCACACACTGCACTACCAGAACCTCATTTACTCTTTCCAATCTGGCAACCAGAAGAAACATTAATTGCTATAGTTCTTCATGAATGCAAACCCCAAGTCTGCTCCTCAGGTTTTCAAACTGAACTGCATCCAGGGCCTTGGTAAATATGTCAGCAAGCAGATTTTCTGTGCTCACATGCTCAAGAGTTACTACTTTGTCCTCCATAAGTTCTTTGATGAAGTGATGCTTGATATCAATGTGCTTAGTCTTGCTATGTTGAATAGGAATTTTGGAAATATTAATAGCACTCAGGTTGTCACAAAATAATGTCATGACATCTTGTGTGACATTATACTCAGATAACATTTGCTTCATCCACATCAGTTGAGCACAACTACTTTCAGCTGCTATGTACTCAGCTTCAGCAGTAGAAAGAGATACAGAATTTTGCTTCTTACTAAACCATGAAATAAGATTATTTCCTAAAAAGAAACATCCTCCAGAGGTACTCTTCCTATCATCAGCACTTCCAGCCCAATCAGCAACACAGTAACCTACTAAAATGGGACTTGAGTCATGGGAGTACAACAACCCATAATCACATGTACCACTCACATACTTAAGAATTCTCTTAACTTGATTGATGTGACTGACCTTGGGTTCTGCTTGGTATCTTGCACACACACCAACAGCAAATGTTATGTCTGGCCTACTTGCTGTAAGATACAGTAGACTGCCAATCATACTTATGTATAAACTTTGTTCAACATTCACTCCCTTTTCATCTTTGGATAACTTCAAGTGAGTAGGAGCAGGAGTTCTCTTATGCTTGGCATTATCTAGTCCAAACTTCTTCACAATGTTCCTCGCATATTTGCTCTGACAAATAAAAATGGAATCTTCCGTCTGCTTAACTTGTAATCCAAGGAAGTAGGTCAATTCACCTACCAAGCTCATCTCAAATTCAGACTGCATTTGGTTGACAAAATGTTGGACTATTTCATCCGACATCCCACCAAACACAATATCATCTACATAAATCTGAGCAATCATTAGTTTCCCATCCTTCTCCTTGACAAAAAGTGTTTTATCAATACCACTCTTCCTGTACCCATGGTTGACTAAGAACTCAGTCAGCCTTTCATACCAAGCTCATGGAGCTTGCTTCAACCCATACAAAGCCTTCTTTAGCTTGAAAACATGATCAGGAAAATTTGGATCCACAAAACCTTTAGGCTGCTCAACATAGACTTCCTCATTAAGATAGCCATTCAGAAAAGCACTCTTGACATCCATTTGAAACAGTCTGAATTTCAACAAACATACCACTCCTAGCAGCAATCTGATGGATTCCAATCGAGCCACGGGAGCAAATGTTTCATCGAAGTCTACTCCTTCAATCTGTGTATATCCTTGAGCAACTAATCTGGCTTTGTTCCTGGTAACAACTCCTTGTTCATCAGACTTATTCTTATAAACCCATTTTGTGCCAATCACATTTGTTCCTGCTGGTCGTGGTACCAGTTCCCAAACTTCATTCCTCTTGAATTGACAAAGTTCATCTTGCATAGCACTTATCCAGAACTCATCTGTCAATGCTTCTTTGACATTCTTTGGTTCAATCTTTGAAACAAAATATGCATTTAACACAGCCTCCCTCGTTCTGGTTCTTACACCTTCATTCAGATCTCCAATAATCAATTCCTTAGGGTGATCCTTCTGAATCCTTATAGAGGGTCCCCTGTTAGCATCCTCTACCTCTTCATTCTCAGGTCTAGTGTCGGTTTCTTGAGCATTATCTTCTACAGACTCAATGTCTTGTGAGATTTCCTTGTTCATGGGAAGGCATGCTCCAACATCATCTGGGACATCTTCGTCTTTGCCAGAGTCATCAACCACCACATTTATGGATTCCATCATCACCTTAGTTCTGGAATTAAATACCCTATATGCTTTACTGTTTGTAGAGTATCCCAAAAATATCCCTTCCTCACTCTTAGGATCCATCTTTCACCTCAGCTCACGATCCGCCAAGATATAGCACTTACTCCCAAACACATGGAAATACTTCACATTTGGCTTTCTACCTTTCCATAGCTCATAAAGAGTGACAGAAGTACCTGATCTGATGGTCACCCTATTGTGTATATAGCAAGCAGTATTCATAGCTTCAGCCCAAAAATGATATGGAAGCTTTTTGGCATGAATCATGACTCTTGCACATTCTTGTATAGTCTTGTTCTTGCGTTCCACCACACCATTCTGCTGAGGAGTGATCGGTGATGAGAATTCATGAGTGATTCCTTCAGATAAGCAAGACTCTTCAAACCTGTTATTTTCGAATTCTTTCCCATGGTCACTTCTGATTCGAACAACACCACAATCCTTTTCCCGTTGAATCCTTTGACACAACTCTATGAAGGCTGCAAATACTTCAGTCTTTTCTCTGATAAGGCTTATCCAGGTGAATCTGGAGTAATCATCAACGACAACATAGGCATACTTCTTCCCACCAAGACTTTCGACCTGCATAGGTCCCATTAAGTCCATGTGAAGCAGTTCCAGGACTCTGGAAGTTGTGGTAAGATGTTGAAGCCTCTTGTGTGACACCCTTATTTGCTTCCCAACTTGACATTCACCACATATTTTATCCTCATCAATCTTCAGCTTGGGAATACCTCTAACAGCTTCACTTAACATAACTTTCTTCATCCCTTTCAAGTGTAAGTGACCCAATTTCTGATGCCACAATTTGGTTTCATCTTCCTTTGACATCAAACAGGTAGACAAATTTTCCTGTTCTTGAGGATTCCACAGATAACAGTTATCCTTAGACCTGGTTCCCTTCATAACAACTTCATCTTCCTCATTGGTTATTAGACATTCAGATTTAGTGAAATTTACTTTGAGACCTACATCACACAATTGGCTTATACTGATCAGATTTGCAGTCAGCCCTTTGAAAAATAGAACACGATCCAGATTTGGTTGTCCTGTGTAATCCAGCTTTCCAACACCTTTTATTTCACCTTTTGATCCATCCCCAAAAGTGACATAATTGGTGGAGTGAGGCTTGATATCTGACAAGAATTTCTTCACACCAGTCATGTGTCTTGAACAACCACTGTCAAAGTGCCAATCTTCCCTTGCGGATGCTCTAAGAGAGGTATGTGCTATGAGACCGGCCATCATGTTTCTAGGAGTCCATCTTTTCTTCACTTTAGCCCAGCTCTGTCCTTTATTTTGTTGATGAGCAGTTTTGGGATAGTCGTGCAACTTGTAGCAAAAGGACTTTAAGTGACCAATCTTTCCACAGTAATGACATCTCCATGGTTTATACTTTGATCTACAACTCTTTTCTGATGCTTCATCTGATGTTGAAACATGTGATTTGACATCCCCTCTTCTTGCTTTATTTTCTGAGGAACAAACTTCAATACAGGCTTCTTGTAAGTCTCTGCTTGATTGTTAAAGCCAAGGCCTTGCACATTTCCAGCATCTTTCCCAATCTGAAGAATCTCATCCAGCTGCGTGGTACCATTGTTCAGCATTCTTATAGATTTGGTCATATTGTCAAGTTTTGACTTTTGCCATTCAACCTCCTCTTTCAGATCAGTAATGATTGATAGATGTTCTTCCTTCTCAGCTTCTAGTTGAGCTATCAGAACCTTCTGTTCTAATATTATCTGGCACCTTTTTCATCTTTAACCTTTGGGGGTTCCCATCCTTTTATAACAGCTTTCCATGCTTGATCATCCATGGATTTGATGAATGTTATCATCCTTGGTTTCCAATAGTCATAGTTGGAACCATCAAGCAGAGGTGGTTTGTTAAAAAATCCTCCATCCTTGTCCATTGTACCAGAAAGTACCTTCCCTGAATCTCACCCAGAACCAAATAAGGGTGCAAGCTCTTGATGCCAATTGAAATTCTGGCACAGATATCAGATGTCCTACACAGATGTTGATACACTGATATCCAACACAATGAACAAGATAACAATAATAATAACAGTGCAGAAAGTAAATAACACAGTGATATGTTTACCCAGTTCGGATCAACAATCCTACTCTGGGGGCTACCAAGCCAGGGACGAAACCAATATACGATAGTATCAATTCACAGATCATACAATAACCAAATAATCTGCTCACTTAATCACTACCCTTCCTATGACTTCTACCTAAGACTCACCTAGGTATGAGGCCCTCCTCAAATCCCTCTACAACCACAACCCGTGATTGGTTTCTTTCCATACAAGTAACAAACCGAAAGTCACACTTTCAAAACACACAATTCTCAATACTTCAAAGCTTATGAGAATTGACACACAAGAAACTCAATGCTTAAAAGCTTATGAGTAACTGACATAACTTACAACACAAAAACCAGTCCTTATACTGTTATCAGAATGATACCAGTTAGGCTCACAAATAACACACGAAAACCCTAACAAAAACACATGTAAGTTCCACACCTAAACTAGGTTAACACCAGTCAATATATAACATTTAATCTAGACTAGATTGGGCTTCAAAAACGCAGCAAATAGACTGCTCACAAATCTGCAAAATAAACTCCAACAAAATAGGTCTTCAATATAAAGTTTCCTAATATGTCTCCATAATTAGAAACAGCTGAAAATCCGAAAGACCAACAAATAAACACAATCCAAAAATGCTTTGGATGCCACATAGGATAACCAAATATTCACAGAATATTCAGTAACAATTCACAGCAACAGAATCTGCTTTAAAACTGAAACCAGACGCGATGTCCTATGAGCATGTATGAGACATCTTCATTCGACATGTTGAATGCAGCAAATTAGAACATCATATTTCAACATCTTGCTGCTAGAATAGTTTTAGCAAAATAAATGCTAACCACAGAATCAAAGAAATAACACATCCTTTAGCAGAGCTGAAATGCATATTATCCCTTTTGGAGGTTGATATCCCCAGAAGAGTTTTTCTTTACATTTTCCTCAGCAAGTTTTCATCCTTTTGCAACATAATTCTATGAGGATTTCTTTTTTCCAATTAGAGTTTTGGAAGTACGTGTTGCATGATTCCTTAGCGGAGTTCATATGGAGTTTCCTTATCCCCAAGAAGAGTCAGGAAGATTTGATTGTTGTGTTTCCCCAAGAGTTTTTTCCATTCTCCAATAGAGTTCATACCGTTTTCCCTTCAGTAGATTATTGGTAATAGAATATTTAGCATTGGGTTTCTCCCCAAGCAATATCCTTCTCTCCCCCAAAGATATGAGCCTTGTAGCAAGAATTTATTCTTTTGATGGCCCATGTTTATCTCCAGCTTAAATCCCTGGTAGTTTGTCTTTCAGCATTGTTGATATTTAGCCGAGTATCCGGTTGTACTGTGGTGATTGGTCATCCCCAGTTTATCTTTGTGTTTGTTTTGTCAGCATATGCATGCATACATTTATCTATTCATACATGCATCATGAAAATTCATGATCATTGTGCATTTCTTGGTGTTATGGCCCACTCTCTTTGGTTCTGTTATCCCCACAGAGTGTGTATATTCTCTCCATTAGAATGTCTACCTTTAAGCAAAAAATGTATATGCTTTCTAATTCCCAGCTGAGTTCATTTCTCGTGGGAACAATTTGCTTTAGTTTTCTTTCCCAGTCATTTATCTGGATGGAATCATTCCCCGGTTGAGCTATTTCCTCAGTGGGTAGAGTCTTGTTTGCCCGTTTCTCTCCAGTTTGTTCTTGGATTAAACTTTGGTCTCCTGAAGCGGTTATTTTGAATCTCTCTGGGTTGTGAAACCTAGAGGATGAGTAGGCATTTATTTTTCCCCTCCTGAGGATTTATTTTCTTCAGTAGAAGTCTATTTATAAGTCCCTATTAGAGATGAAGATTTTATTTCCCCAACAGTGTTGTGATAGCACTCTCTTGGAATCTTTGCCTGATAGCAAGTGGGTTTCTCTTTATTTGAGAAGCTTTCATGTCCTTTGCATAATGATAAGTGGTAGTCTCTTTGAGAAGCTTGTTTGATATCTCAACCTTTTGTGTGACTGCAAGTGGCAGCCCCTTTATTTGAGTAGCTTGTATGCCCCCAGAATCAATTTGTATCTTCGCAATAAATGGCATCTCTCTAGTTCATCCTCAGAAGAGAAGTTTATTGTGAAATGTTAGATCCCTATCCAATCAACTCTCCCATCAAATGGAATCTCTTCAGAAAAGTACCGTAGGGAAGTTTGATGAAGTTTATTTTTCTATTAAATGACATCTCTCTAGTTTATCCTCAGAAGAGAAGTTTGTTGTGAAACCCTTTTTCCATCAAATGACATCTCTCCGAAAAAGTCTCGAAGGGAAGTTTGGCAAAGCCTTATTTTCCAGCAAATGGCATTTCTCTGAAAAAGTCCCGCAAAGAAGTTTGTTGTGAAATTTATCTAACATGCCCGTATCTCTTTTGAGGATCCTCGGTAGAGTTATTGATTCCTAATTCCTAGCAAATGGCAGTCCCTTTAGCGGAGACAGTTTGTATTTGGTCCTTTTTCAAGTCTGAAACTTGATTAAAGAAGAAGTTGAGCCTTATCCTTATAGTGGAAGCTTATTATCATTCAACTTGGTTCGTTATTTGAACACATGTTTATCTCCTCATATGAGAGTCCTATTGCGATTCAATGAATATTTCACCCCAACAAATGCCTGTCTCTTGATTTGAGAAGTTTGTTGTGTGATTCGACTTGCCCGCATCTCTTTTGAGTATCCCCGACGAAGTTTTTGTTTATCTCCAACGAGTGGTTATCCTTTATGACGCTTTTTTGTTGTCCTATTAATCGTTGTCTACTAAGGATTCCTTCTCCAATAGAGCAATGACTTTGAGATTCTCCAGTGGAGTCCAAACCCTCTCTCCTCTTTATCTCCAACATCTTTAAGTCATAGTTTCATCTATGCACTTTTCCATCTCTTGGGGAATTTCACATTCCCCAACTGGATCTCTTTTTCTTTATCCCCTGCATAGTTACTTCTACTAAACTTCTCCAGTAGTTGTCTATCTCATGTGGCACCTTTTTTCCATAGGATTCTGTATTTGCATTCATTCATATCATATCATAATCATTTTTGCGGTATCTTAGAGCCAAAAATTGGGTCTTCTGTATTTAAGTCTCTTATATCTCGTCGAGACAAAGATGTCAATCTTTATATCTCTAAATAGAAGAAACTTAAATAGGGGCATCTATCATACCCTAATTTTTACCCCTAAGATCCCACCTCATTTGCATCTTCACAATGCATCAAGATCACAAACTTGGTTCTCCTCTAGCCCCTCATCCTTGGGTTTACTTATGCAGAGATCACCGAGCACATTTATTTGTATCTTTTCATTTGTGTTTATGTACTTTATATTTCACTAGCCACTAATCAAAATATAAAAAAATGCTTTGTCCCCTTTGTTTCTTTGCAAGGTAGGGCATTGTATCAAAAGTATCAAGCATGATTCATCAGCTAGGGTTTTGCTCCCTCAAAGTTAAAGTGTTTCAACCATTGATTCCCAAGGCTTATTTCATCAATTCACGGCTTCTATTATCAAAATAAAAGGTTTCAAACATCATTCAATCTCATTTTGATCAAAGAAATCTCAAGGTTTAGTAGTTTGTCTCTTAAGAAAAGTCAAAGGTTCATGTGTTTGTTTTCATGCCTTCATCAACAAGTTACTTCAAGCTTTGGTAAATTTAATCAACGGACATTCAAGGACACATTATTGTGAGCTCATATGATTGTCCATGTGCTTTAAAATGCAAGGAAAGTCCAAGTTCATAAGTTGATTCAAGGAAGTTTGACAAAAAAAGTCAACATTTCAAGTCAAAGTTCCAAAGATCACAACTTCTTCAATTCTCAATATTTTTGAATGCTTCTTTTTGCATATGACTCTTCTCAACATCCTCTTCAACTTCTCTTTACATGAAAAGAGCCAATTATACTTAGAGGATCATCAAAAGTTTAAAGACATTATAGGTCATTTGTAGACTTAGTGAAATTTTGCCTATTTTCAAGTGTCTTTTACTCAACTTTCAAGAATCACAACTTCTTCAATTTTCAACATATGGAGCTCATTCTTTTGCACAATATCATTTGTGATACTCTCTATAATATTTCTTCAATGATCAAAGTTAAATTGTGCTTAGAATGCCATGGAATTCATTGATACATTATAGGTCATTTTCAGCCATTTGGACTTAGAATTTTTCAAGTTTGGTTTGCCAGATTTTTGTGCCAACTTCAACATGACATAACTTTTTGCTCAAGCATCCAAATGAAACATTTCTTGGAACATTGTGATCTTTGCCATGATGTTAACAAATTTCAAAAAGAATGGAATGAGAAAGCCTCTTGTACAAGATGCCTCATTAATGCAAACATGGTTACTTGGAACTGAAGTTTTCACCATGATCACATTTTTTACCTCAATCAAAACTCAATTACAAGCCAAATTATCATGTGATTTGCACTCTAATCATGTTAAGGGATGTTTACCAAGTGAAAACGACTCAGAATGACCAAGATTAATTGCGTTTTGAGTAACCTCATATGCAAGTTTTATCACATTTTTTATGTTGGTGATTTCACATGAATTCTAATCAAAACTCCACACGTGTGAGCTCATCATCATCTCCTATAAATAGAGACCTCATTCCAATCATTTCTCAAGCTTTTGAGAGTGAGAAAACCCCTGCTCCACCTTCAATTTTTTTTGCAAAAAAGCGAGCCATCGTGTTTTGATTTTCAGCCACTTTCAACTCAATTTCTTGATTCAGTTAGCTCTATCGTGTTCCTTTGAAGCTTCTCCAACAAGAATCAAGCTTTAAGAGTCCCTGAATTGCTACAACCAAATCCAGTTTAAGAGCTTCTCATATTTTTTAACAAGGTAGTTTGAGGCTCCATTTTCAATCAAACAAGTTACCACAAGGTAGTCCTTTGCTTGTTGAGTGTTTCCCCTAACCTAGATGGTGTTGATTATTTTTGTTCATCATTTAATCTTTGTTTTCGTGTTTTTTAGTTCACCGTGTTTTCTCTAAAATTCTCTCTACTCCCTTTCAATAAATGAAAATGGAGAGTGAGGTTGAGTTTGCCTTGATGAGACGGTTGCAATTATGGTGGTCTCATGCTCTCATGTTACCATTTAGCAATCTTCGGTGACTGGTTCGCCGGAGAAGACGACCGGAGAGGTTGGAACGATGATCCAAGTCAGATACACGCTGACATTTTGTTTTATTTTGATTGGTTCAATTTGAATTTGATTCTGTGTGTTTCCTGAACAAATTTCCATCGTGCTCTAGCAGCTAAGGTGCGTTGGATCTGCCACGTCAATTAATGAGGCTAGATCCAACGCGTGTTGTTTTTTTGTTTTATTTTTATTTTCTGATTTTCATTTTTAAATTGCTTTTTTCTTCAAAAATTCATAATAATTTCATTTTTAATCCAAAAAATACCAAAATAATTTCTAAAATTCTCTTTTATTTTTTTCTTTTTTATTTTATATTTATCATATTTTATTTCCATAATTTTCTATTTTTCATGATTTTTCTCTTTTTTGAGCATTTTAATTAGCTTAAAAATAGTTTTGTGCATTTAAAAATTCTCAAAAATTTTATATAGCATTCTTGACATGTTTCTGGCCTGTGTGATTTTTTTATCATTTGTGAATTTATTTGATGCATAATTTGCATTTTCATATTTATGTTCATTTTAAAATTAATTCTAAAAATAATTTTAGTGCATTTTAATTCACATTCTTGCATTTTATTTTCGTTTGACTTGTGTTGATTGCTGTTGGCCTTGGAACTTAGTTGATTTGATCATAGGTCTCATCAAACTCAATGGATTTTTGTTGTTGATGGGGTGAAAATCCTAATCCACCAAAATGGATGATTGATTTTGATGATGACTTGATCATCACTTGGATCCAATTTGGTTTTGCCTTTTTGTTTGATCCTCTCTTCTTCATCCATTTCCTTTTCTTTTTCACCCTTTCTTGGATCAATTGGAGGGTGTGTAGGCCATCTTGTTCATGCGATTTTAAGTGGTACTTATGAACTTTCATCATTTTAAATTTACCCTTTAATTGATTATTTGATCAATTGATGTACTTTGGATTGATGCATAAGTTTGTCCAAAGTATCATGAGAGGTTGATTAATGTAATGAATATATCTTTCCTTGACTCAGGTCTTGATCAACCTTGTTTTGACTTGTGCTACTTGTGTTTAGGAGTATGATCTTTATATCATATTTCTAACATGTATGGTACATAAATTGTTATTGTCTGACCTCCCATAGTATGATCTTCCTTATAGATTGTGCCACAGTTGCTTAACATAGCGCTAAATTTGTACATGAGCAAAAAATGATCATATTGGTCCAATTTTAGATACGAGTCATCTTTAGTTTAGATGTAAATCTCTTATCTCCTTAATGTGTACATTCTTTTCCACCTAAGAGAGCTAGTGGTATACTTGTTGATTTCATCCAAGTCGGAGCCCTTCTTAAAAGATGATGCAAAGTTCTCACACTTGTTGGATTGATTAGTTGAGTAATCTACTTTAAATGACAAAATGCCTTCATTAACACTAACACTAACTTTAATTGCACTAACTTTTACTTTATGTCTTTTATTTTTATGCTCTTTATTTCATGCTCTTTATTTTTATGTTATTCATTTCATATCATATTATTCACCTTGTTTATGTTTATGCCTTTTTCTCTTTGTCCATTTGGACTTTCTTTTTCTTTTTAAGACAGTAATAAAGGCTTAAACATTTAAAAGACTTTTAATGTTCCTTGGACTATTTGGTGAATATCCTTTGCTCATGGATGATGGACTTAGAATTAGGTTCATTGCCCCATGCTTTGGAGTTATATCTTGAGACCTTGAATCTTATTTGGCACTTTAACCTTGAGTTGACTTCTTGTGAAGACTTGGCTTGGAGACTTGGTTTTCACCTGATGCTTGGTTATTTCTCTGCTTATCTTGTTGCTTAAGTCCAAAGGATGGGAGTTTTGGCTTGTTTATGTCAAAGGCTTGTATCTTGGTTAAATATTTCCTTCTCTAGCTTTTATTTTATGCTTTAGGATTGCCTCTTCATCTCCTTCCCCTTCTTTAAATTTTCAAAATCTTCTCTCCTTTTCAAAATCTTATTCTTTCAAACTAGAACCACTTTCATAATAAACCTTGAATTTGTCCAGTGATTTTCAAACTCTCATTTTTTTAATAAATGCTAATCAATC
This sequence comes from Lathyrus tuberosus, assembly GCA_022829125.1. Lineage (NCBI taxonomy): Eukaryota > Viridiplantae > Streptophyta > Magnoliopsida > Fabales > Fabaceae > Lathyrus > Lathyrus tuberosus. Next base: position 5,545,168 of record JALAZF010000084.1, read on the forward strand.
TTTAGCATACTTAGACCACTTTCAAAAGACTTAAAAAATACTTAACCCATTCAAACCATTTTGTGCCTTTATGTACTTTTCATTTTAACTTTTTCATAAGGTTTAGACATGAGTCATTTCATAGTTGAGATGTAATTATCCTATCTCCATAGTTATGTTTAGTGTTGACTCTTTTCCACTTGAGAGAGCTAGTGGCATACTTGTTGATTTTAATCCAAGTTGAAGCCCTTCTCAATAGTGATGCAAAGGTCCATTTTCATACACTTGTGGGTGACTAGTTGAGTATTCTTCTTAAAATGACAACCTGTCTTGTCCATTTTAAAATCAATCATAACAAACTCTTTTATTATTTTTACCACGAAGTACGAGGTCTTGATCCTCCATTGCACTTTGTGGGTACGTAGACACGAAGCTCAAGAAGTTTTGTCAAACACAAAATCATTAAAAAACTTCTTTTCTCACCTCACCAATCTTTTGCAAACAACGCCTTTTTTAAGCCAAACACTATATTTTCAAAGAGGTTCCTATAGAGCACTATAGACGTTTTGGGTGCAAACACCTTCCCTTTGCGTGACCAACCTCTTACCCTTGTCTTTGTTTTTATTAGTTTTGTTTTAAAACTTCTTTAGATTTGTTCGCCCTTTTCCCTTTCCTTTAGAAAAATAAAAGTGCGGTGGCGACTCTTGTTTTGTGAGTTTAGTTAATCAATAGCTTAATCTCAAATTTTCCTGCTATACTACATTACTAAGATGACATCAGTAGCAAACACATAATTTCTCATTAATTATGTTCTTATGCATTCATTTCATGCACATCTTCTTCATCTGTTTTTTGATAATGCACACTTTTTGATCCTTTAACCATGGCTCCATGTGCTACTTCTTCTCAAATTCGTGTATCCAATGGTGACATAGATTTAGTTTACTACATTCACCCGAGTGAAGGTCCTAACTCAGTGAAACTCACTCCCCTTTTAATAGATTCCAATTATCTTTTTGGCCTCGTTCAATGCAACAAGCTATTGGCGCCAAAAACAAAATTTCCTTCGTAGATTTATCCATTGAAGTCCCTGGCATTCTTGATTTGAATAGAGGAATGTGAGATAAATGCAACTACTTAGTTCATTCATGGATCCTTAACTCAGCCTCTTAATCAATGCTAGTTTGTACATGTATACACAAATGTCATTGTGAAGCTATGCGTTATGCTAAGGATTTTCATATAGAATATCAATTCATTTAGTTTTTAACAAGCTTGAATGATAATTTTTATGTCATTAAAAATCAGGTTTTACTTATGGAACACCTACCTTACATTAACAAAATATATTCTATGGTCGTGCAAGATGAGAGTAAAAACATTGCTTTGTTTTCTAAACCATATGTTATTCATGTTATTGAAGATTCTAACACCCTGATAAATGCTTATGATGCAAGAAATTTAAATGATCGTGGTAAGAACAATGGCTATAAGAAGGATATTTGCATGTGTACTCATTGCAATAAAACTGGTCACAATGTGGATGTTTGTTATAGGAAACATGATTTTCCTCCTCACTTAGGAAATAAATAGGTTTCAGCAAATCCGTTCACATCCATTGGTAGTAAGGATCAAAACCACTCCAACGGTGGTGAGGATAGTTCAATGTCATCTCAAGTCGGTATTACTCAAAAGCAATATGCTTAACTGATTAGCTTACTTCAACAATCAAATATCATGCCTCAGGTTCAATCTTCCCCAGATATGCCTAGTTCCAATCATATTTCCACTCATTTTGATCATAAATAAAATGAGAATTCAGGTACTTCCTTTATGTTAAGCATATAATGTTCTAGTCATCATGGTTGCAATTATTGGATCGTTGATTTAGAAGCAAATGACCATGCTTGTTCCTATTTACAATATTTCAATCCCTACTATAAGATTAAGCCAATTAATGTTTGTATGCCAAATGGATCTTTTGTACTAGCCAAATAGCAAGCACAATTACACTTTCTCCACATCTTTATCTCACAGATGTCCTTTACACTCCTAATTTTTCTTTAAATGTAATTTATGTTTCAAAATTATGTCAATCTCTTCAATGTACACTTCAATTCTTTGATAATAAATGTTTGTTGCAGGATTTGAAATCCCATAAGATGATTGGTTTAGCTAATGATATGGATGGCTTATACAAGCTTGTAATTGATGGTGGTGCTCAAACTGGTGTACCTTCCATCAAGTTTCAAACCAACACTCTTCATCCCTCCAATATTTGTGCCAGTAAGACTTTTATGATACCTAATCAAGCCTTATCACATTTTAGATTTGGGCATTTATCTCATGATATGTTGTTTAAAATATCCCAATTGTACCCCAATACTACTCATGATAATAAAGTAATGTGTGATATTTTTCATTGATTCACTTTGAAATTACCCTTCAATTCTAGAATATCAAAAGCTTCTAAATGTTTTGAATTGATTCACTTTGACATTTAAGGTTCCTTAGCTGTTAATTCAATCCATGGCCACAAATATTTTATTACAGTCGTTGATGATTTCAGTAGGTATGTATGGATCATTCTGCTTAAATCAAAGGCTGGAGTTTCTACACATGTTTAACACTTTGTTATCTTAATCAAAAACCAATTCAAAACCTGCCCAAAGATTATCATGATTGATAATGGTCCAGAGTTTTTACTTTCCACATTCTACTTTCCAAAGGCATTATCCTTCAAAAATCTTGTGTGGAAACCCCTTAACAAAACGGGAGAGTTGAGAGGAAACATCAACATCTCCTTAATGTAGGAAGAACATTGTTATATCAGTCTAAACTTCCCAAATCCTTTTAGTCACATGCCATATCATATGCTACTTTTATCTTCAACAGAGTTACCACTCATGTCCTTGCCCAGGTTCCACGAACTAAAGACTTCCTTGCTCAGGTTTCACAGACCCAAAACTTCTGCTCAAGCCCCTAAAGCTCAAGACTTTCTGCTTAAAGTTATAGTCTAAGACTTTCTGCTCAATCAATAACTGATCAAGACTTTCAATGCTTTAGCACATAGCATGAAACTTACTTGGCTTAAGCTTTTTAGCAAGAGACTTTGATGCTCAAGCACATAACAAGAAACTTTCACTACTACGTAAATACCAATTAACAATGGTTGAGAAATGTATATAATAATGCTGGCGCAGACGTTGTTATGTAGAGTTTCGATGTAAATGGAATCTTATAATCACGGGCCATTAACCGTTGTAATTACCTGGAAACAGCGCCCCATATCACAACGGTTAATAAAACGAACCGTTGTGATAAATATAATGCTCCTAGGTTCGATTCCCATCTGCGCCGTTTTGATATTTATTTTTTTCTGTGCAGCGCGCGAGATATTATTACGGTTATATTTTATACCCGTCGTTATATATTATGCAGACACAAATATACAACCACGACTTGGTTTTGTAACCGCAGTCAAAACTTCCTATGTTTTAAATATGCATTTCTCAACAATTCAAATTCATCCCATTATTGAACCTGTAACCATTTTAAATATGCATTTCTCAGCAATTCAAATTCATCCCATTTTTTAACCTGTAACCCTTTTAACCATAACAGATAAGTTAACATTCATTTGTAAGTATTGTGACTATTATAACCATAAAATACAGCTAACAGATAAGCTAACATTCATTTGTAAGTATTGTAACTATTAAAACCATAAAATACAGCTAACAGATAAGGTATACATTCTGTAAGTATTGTAACTATTATAACTGATCGTACCTGGATCAGACAGTATTTGGTGGCCAACAACGTCTTGTGGACTTCAGCTCCAGTGAGGTTGAAAGACGGCGGGGGGGAGGGGGGTTGTACCTGCAAGGTACTCCGACACTCAAGTAACGCAAAGGTCAAGTAAAAGCAAGTACAAGGTTAGAGTGTAAAAGAGTGTGTAACCTGACCCTCTCAAGTGAGAGGGTATTTATAGAGAGCCCCCAGCGCGGGGCCAACGGTTACTTGCATTGGGCTGGATTACCAGGCCCAATCCAAGTAACTGCCAGGGCTTACGTGGCGTATTGAAGACCAGCATGTGGTCTTCGTCCTGGGGTAACCGCTCTTAGATCTCCGGAATTAGGGCAGACCGATTCCATCGGGAGTGGGCGGTTACATGAGAACGTGTCCTCGCGGGGAGGATATGTATAAGGAGATGGCTCCTCGAGGGGGGAGCACCTGAGTGTCGAGGAGGAGCGAGCCCGGAGAGGTTTAGCACCCCGCCCGATGCTCTATGTTGTGCGTGTGCCCGACAATGTTGAGGAGAACATGAGCTCGACATGGGTCGTGCTAAGAGGCCTTTGTTGGGTCATCCCAGGACGTGTGGGTTGGGCCTGCTCGATTAAGGGGCAGACCCCGACCCAGTCCAGAACAGGAGCCCCCCAAGTCGTTGCTCTGAGGTGTCAGGGTAATGACTTTAGGGTCAGCACTACGTCGAGGACGTGTCCAACCGGGGAAGGGACTCTAAACGAGGAACAATACGTCGATCAGGCAAAAACAAATCGATCTGCTCTCGCTAGACTGGCCGTGGATGGGCGACGTCGCGGGAATACGAGAAGTCTGAAACGAGGTGAATGAAAAGACGTGTGTTGGGGAATGAAATGACATGCTTGGGAGAATGCGTGCCACGTGTCGCCACTCATCATTGCCTAGGGCGGCTACGCTAGGGTAGCGTAATCGATTGCCTAGGAGCCCTTGAGACTTGTGAGAGCCCTATAAATAGGGGTCATCTTGTCCCATTAGCACTTTTGCTCCCCTTTTGCTCAGATTCACTCTTTTCTTCCTTCTCTATTTCGCCACCGTACGCCGCCGCCAACTGCCGTGCCGGAACCCTACCGAAAGTGTGTTTCAAGTAAGTTTCTCTCTTTTTTTCTCCTTTCATTTGCATTTATAGGGTGGTTTCAAGGTGAACTGATGAAGTTCTCATGGAAATCACGAAATCTCCGGCGAAAACGGCGGGATTTCATAGTTTCTTGTTGCATATCGCGGGGAGAAGGGATGAGTATCCCGGGGACACGAAGAATGTCCCGAGGACACAAGATGAAACTCTCAGGTTCCTCGCCAATATCCCTTTTGTGTGAAGGAATCCTCCCCAAGTGGCGCACCGGTGACCTGAGGATGGTCTCGGGGACGTCCGTCGGTTGTCTCGGGGATGCGGACGAGCGCTACCGTCTTGAGATCTCGACGCTCCCTCTTCGCCCTTTCACTTGAACAGCAGTGGAGGGGTGAATTTGATATGGATCATCGAATTTACCGTTTCCTTCTGCTTTTCAGGTATATGGAAGCTCCATCCATTTCTGTGGCCGTGGGATCGTTGGACGTCGACGACCAACCCGACTCTCCAATGGCACCAATCACTAGGGTCGAGGAACGTCCCCTCGCATAGTGGGTCAGCGATGAGCCATTGAACATGGCTTCCCATTTTGTTGACGAGGACGAGGACACTATTTTTTATACAGTCGAGCACCAGCTGGTGGGTTCCTCGAAGTCGTGGAAGGTGTTTCGACCTCAAGCACACCATCGCATATGCTCGACGTACCGAGGGATGAGGTTCCCTCTTTACGAGTTCATGTTCGACAAGGCGGGGGTGGCGTCTGCCCTTTACATATTTTCAACAAGCGGTATTTGTTTGGTTGTGCCTGGCGCCTTCGCAGCTCCACCCCAACTCCCTCGCTTTCATTCGAGCTTTCGAGCTCGTCTGTAAATATCTCCAAATCGGGGCAACCGTGCCTCTCTTCTTTCGCATCTTCCACCTCCAGCGACAGGCCTCCGATGGCAGACACGGCTGGGTGTCTTTCAAACAAACGAGCAGTCTCTTCCACACCTACTTGGACTCTGTTCGTGACTTTAAGTACCGGTATTATATCGTGAGGTCGCTCACGCTTTAAGCTATGAATTCGGTGTATTGCCGAGTTTCCCGCGAAGTGGACGGGCAGACGGAGGAGGTCCTCTAGCCAAAAAGGGGACGGACAGCTACAAAGTCAGTCCTGGCAGTTTGGACGAGGGGGATCGCCTGGCTTATGAGAGGATATTCGCTTTCGTCAACGGGTTTAATAAAGCCAAGGTCGTGACGATGGATGGGGAACCTGTCTGAGGTGATGATGGTCAGTTGTTAACGAAGCGGCGTTTAATCAATACGAGGGCCCTCCTCGAGACGTTCTCCGATGAGGAAGCCCTCGAGCCGCTGGGTAGTGACATCTTCCTCGACTCCCTTTTTCCTTCGTATCTTGGTTTCTGATTTACTGACGCTTACTTTATTTTTGCAGGTAAGATGTCGACTGCCGAGGAGCGCTTCAAAAAGTTGAAAGCTAACCGCCTTTCGAGGAAGGGAGGTAAAGGCCGCATCGAACAGATCTGAGTGCTGGACTCCGTTCTCACCCCAACAACCGGGGGTTCTTCTGGCTCTTACCAGGACAGTGATTCTCCCAGCACTCAGGGCTCCCCGAAGAGGTAGCGGGTTGCAGATCAAGTGGACGTCGACCTTACTGAGAACGAGAGTCCCCCTGCTGTAAAATTTGTGCTCCCGCCTTGTCATTCGAGGCCGAACTTTTTCATGGGGAATAATTCCCTATGCGTGGGTGCCCCCGAAGCTCAGGCCATCTTAGGCGTCGACAGGGTTTCCCGGAGAAGGGTGCTGGTAGAGGATGTGTCTGGAGTGATGCGGGTTTGCGCAGCTGCCTTGGTTCTGAACGACGAGGCGTGCCCCGAAGATAAGCTGAACAAGTTGCGAGAGAGTTTCAGGTTCATCTCAGCCGAAATAGAGAAGGTGGGCAAGGAGCTGGCTGACTGCAAAAGCCAGAACCAGGCCCAGGTCGAGCTTCAAGGGCAGCTGGAGGAAAGGTTGAAGAATGCTGAGGAGGAGCGGAAACGTCTCTTGGCGAGGGACGTCGAGTTTGAAGAGGAGAGGAATCGTCTCTTGGCCAGGAACGCCGAGTTGGAGGAGGTTGTCCGCCCGGCAGATGAGGAAACCGAGGAAGACAGGTTGCTGACTTCGCGGGCAGCGCTAATAGCAAAGCTCCGGGAAGCCGAGCAAGACAACCTCGAGGCGGATGACATAGGTTTCAGGAATGTCGTGCAGCAGCTTCAAGTTCTCAACCCCGACCTTATAACCGAAGGGACTGACCCCGACTACGAGGTAGTCGACGGTCAGATCGTGCAGCCCAAAGGGACCGTCGCCGAGTAGGTTTTTCGTTCTGTTTGGCCTGCGAGCCATTTTATTTATTTTCTGATACTTATGCCCAGCCTGCGTGCCAGGGGCTTTTTGATACTTATTTGTAACATCTGTACAATGGGCTTCTGCCCGCTTCGATGCATTTTTGTTTATCTGCTCGTGTGCTGTTTGTATCTTTTCAATTGTGTGTGATGTTATTGCATTTTCCATACTTTGTTTATTTTTGTCTAAGTAAATAGACTTTGGGGCATTTGATCGACTTTGATAGTCCCTGATCGCGTGGAGAGCTGGCCGGGTGATCGGAGACGTATTCCGACCTTCAACGAGGCTAAGAACTCGGTCGAGGTCTTAGCTTCATGGCGTGAACTTCCCATTACGAGCTGGGTGTTCTGCCTAATTGGTACGACGATGCAGGAGCTCGATCGAGGTGTCCTAGTCGGATCAAAGTGCTCGCACGCACACAACGCAACCCTTGACCATCGTGTTTCGTATAAGGGTGTCGCGCTTGTACCTTAGTGCGTCCCCGTGACCGCGATGCTAGTGTGTCGTGGGCAGTGCTTAACTGTAATATTGTTTTAGCTTTTCAGCATTCCATGGTCGAGCAAGTTCTTCCCCGTGCAGATTTTCTAGGAAGTAGGCTCCTGTCCCCATTTTCGCGCGGACGCGGTACGGGCCCTCCCAGTTTGCGACGAGTTTGCCTTCTCGCGAGTCTTTCTGGTTCCTTCGTAGGACGAGGGTGCCTACTTGAAAATCACGTTTGATGACTTTGTTGTTATAACGCAAAGTTATTTTCTGTTTAAGTGAAGCTTCTCGGAGAAAAGCACCCGAACGAGTCTCCTCGACGAAGTTGAGTTCTTCCCGCAGGGCTTCGTCGTTCGCATCTCCATCAAGGGGGGTTTCCGTCCTCCTCGAGGGTTCCCTGATCTCCACGGGGATCACCACTTCCGTTCCGTAGGTTAGACGAAAAGGGGTCTCCCCGGTCGTGGAATGCAGGGTTGTCCGGTAGGCCCAGAGGACGCAGTGTAGCTCCTCGACCCACTGTTGTTTGGCGTCACCTAGTCGACGTTTCAATCCTCGGAGGATTACTTTGTTCGCTACCTCAGCCTGCCCATTCTTCTGAGGGTGCTCGACCGACGTGAAGTGCTGCTTCGTGCCTAGCTTGGTGACGAAGTCTTAGAAGTTCCAGTCGGTGAACTGTGTTCCGTTGTCGGTGACGATAACTTGGGGTACGCCGAATCGGGTGAGGATGTTCCGCTTGTAGAAACGTAGTATGTTGAAGGTCGTGATTTTGGCCAATGCTTCTGCCTCAATCCACTTCGTGAAGTAGTCCACCCCGACGATGAGGTATTTGTTTTGATACGACCCCTGGACGAAAGGTCCGAGGATATCCATCCCCCACCACGCAAACGGCCACGGGGAGGACAGTGTTTTGAGCTCGTTAGGGGGAGCGAGGTGCATGTCCCTGTGTCATTGGCATCTATCGCACTTCTTGACGTGTTCCTTGGCGTCCTGTTGCATGGTGGGCCAGTAATACCCTGCCCGAAGTGCTTTACGGGCTAACGATCGTCCACCTAGGTGTTGTGCATTGATTCCCTCATGGATCTCCTGGAGTATGCCGGGGACCTTGGTCTCCTAGACACATCTGAGGAGGGGAATAGAAAACCCTCGTCGGTATAGCTTATCCTCGACTATGGCGTACGAGCACGCCCGTCGCTTGACCATTCCCGCTTCTTTGGGGTCTTCGGGCAGTTTGCCCGTCGTGAGGTACTCGTATACAGGGGTCATCCAGCAATTGTTGTCACCAATGGCGTTTATGTCCGCCACCAGAGCGAGTTTGTCGATGCTCGGGCGGGAAATCACTTCTTGTATGACGGATTTGTTCCCGCCTTTCTTCTTTGTGCTTGTCAATTTAGACAAGACATCTGCTCGGGTATTGTGCTCGCGAGGGTTGTGAGTTACTTCTGCGGAGGTGAACTTTTTCATTTTTTCTTTCACCAAGGTCAAGTATTCGATGAGGTTGTTGTTCTTGGCCTAGTACTCTCCTCGGACTTGCGAGGCCACGAGCTGGGAGTCGGTGAAGATTTTGACCTCCCTGGCGCCGAGGTCCTCAGCCAGCCGAAGTCCGGCGAGGAAAGCCTCGTACTCCGCTTGGTTGTTCGACGCCGGGAAGGATAGTTAGAGGGATACCTCGATCAGGATGTCTTCCTCGTTTTCGAGGATGACGCCCACCCCGCTTCCCTTCGGGCTGGATGCTCCGTCGACATAGATCGTCCATTTTTGGGATCCGTTGGTTGAAGGTTCCGGGACGGTCATCTCTGCCACAAAGTCAGCCAATACATGAGCCTTCAGGGATTTTCTTCCCTCATATTGGATGTCAAACCCGGCGAGTTCGAGCGACCACCTGAGCATCCTTCCCGCTATATCCGGTCGTCCAAGGAGTTGCCTTATAGGCTGTTCGGTCCTTACGACGACAGTGTGGGCAAGGAAGTAGTGGCGTAGCCTCCTGGCCGCAGTGACAAGGGCCAGGACTACTTTCTCTATCTGCTGATACCTGAGCTCGGGGCCTTGGAGGGATTTGCTCATGAAGTAAATTGGTTTCTGCCCGTCCGAGGTTTCCCGAATGAGGACGGCGCTGACTGCTTCACTCATGATTGCGAGATACAAGAAAAGTGTCTCCCCGCTCTCAGGCAGTGTGAGGACCGGGGGTTGCGATAAGACTTATTTTAGGTGGAGGAGCGCCTGCTTGCATTCTTCGCTCCATTCAAACTCCGCCTTTTGTCGAAGAAGTTTGAAAAATGGGAGTGCGTACTACGCAGACTTGGCGACGAAGCGGGAGAGGGCGGTGAGCATCCCGTTTAATGATTGTATTGACTTCTTTGAGTCCGAAGTAGGGATCTCGGAAAAAGCTCTACACTTGTCGGGGTTGGCTTCGATTCCTCGCTCTGTGAGGTAGAAGCCGAGGAACTTACCTGCCCGAACGTCGAATGTGCATTTGTCGGGGTTGAACCTCATGCGGCATCTCCTCGTTGTGTCGAACACCTTCTTGAGGTGCGCGGCATGGTCGACTTCTTCTGCGGATTTGACGATCATGTTGTCCATATAGACCTCGAGCATGTCGTCGATTTCAGCCCAGAAAACCTTGTTCATCATCCGCTGGTAGGTCGCACCGGCGTTCTTCAGGCCGAAAGGCATCACGTTGTAGTAGTAATTGCCCGACTCGGTCATGAAAGCCGTGTGCTGTTTGTCGACCTTGTCCGTGGGAATTTGGTTGTATCCTGAGTAAGCGTCCATGAAGGATAATAGTTTGTAACCAGCAGAATTGTCGACCAGTTGGTCGATGTTAGGCAAAGGATAACAGTCTTTCGGGCAAGCCCGGTTAAGATCAGTATAATCAACACACATCCTCCATTTTCCATTATTCTTTTTGACGAGTACAACGTTGGACAGCCAGGTTGTGTACCTGGCCTCCGAAATAAAATTCGCCTCTAGGAGGTCTTTTACAGCTTTTTCAGCAGCCTCCGCTTTTTCGGGAGACTGCTTACGCCTACGTTGAGCTATGGCCCTAGCGGCCGAATCTACTGCGAGCTGATGGCAAGCCACCTCGGGGTCAAGGCCAGGCATCTCGGAGGCGCTCCATGCGAACAAATCAGCGTTCTCCCGTAGACATGCCTTCAGCTGCTCCCTCGCCAGGTCGGGGATTCCGGTGCCGATCTTCACGTTACGGTCTGGATCGTCCCCGAGGACCACGAGCTCAAAGTCTCCGTCGGGGATGGGGCGCATTGGGTGGAGAGGCCGCCCATTGTTTTTCGTCTAGAGATTGAGGTCTTCTGCCCCGTCTTCATCGGGTTAGCTTGGGAACCTGCTGTCGAGTTCGACCGTGTTGACTCGCGGGAGAGGTACCTGTTCGGTGTTCGGGGGTGGATTTGCCACGGTCTTGGGTTTGGTGCCGATGGAACTTATGCCTTTGATGGCGGCGTCGAAGCATCTCCTGGCCGCGTCTATGTCCCCGTGCATCGTCACTACTCGTCCCCTGGCCGTGTAGTACTTCATTTTGATGTGGACCATTGATGTTACCACCGTAAGCTCGGCCAGGGTGGTCCTCCCGAGGATGCAGTTGTAAAGGGATGGACATTCAACCACCAGGAAGCGGGTCTTCACCTGTCGGGCAGTGTCTTCGGCCCCGAATGTGACCATCAGCTCAACGTAGCCCCATGGTCTGGTGGTGGTTCTGTTGAATCCCTGCAGGTCTAAGCCGACGTATGGGGTCAGATGTCTCTCATCGAGTTGGAGAGTCCCGAAAAGGTGAGCGTACATGATGTCTACTCGACGTTCTGGGCTTCCCGGGAGCTGGTACAAGGAGTATCATTCTTCTGGGCATACTTCTTCAAGTGCCCTTCCTTGATCAGGATTTATATTGCATCCTTGAGATGGATGCAGTCTTCTGTGACATGTCTGTGGCTCTGGTGGAACCTGCAGTACTTCGACTTGTCCGTGTTTGATTTGGGGGTAGTTGGCTTCGGAAAGCGGACGCCTCCTTTCAGAAATTCCGAGTTCTGGCACTCGGAGAGGATTCACGCGCAGGGAGCATTAAGCGGGTGTATTTCGTGAACCGGCCAGCTGGTCTGTGCGGTTCCCGAGGATCACGGGGGCAATTTTCTTTCTTTCTTTCTCCTCCTCGTCGGAGAGGAGAGTCTTCATCTTTGTGGTTGCGGGGCCCTTCCTTGCGTCTCGACTCAAGGGCGATCCGCGCTGTCTCCGACTCCTTGAGCTCGATGTACGACTGAGCTCGTTGGAGGAGGTCCTCCAGACGGCGGGGTCTACGGAGGCCCACAGACTTGGCAAAATCGGATCCGAAACGTAGTCCATGGATGATTAAATACTTCTTTATGTCGTCGGTCGTATGAACCTCGACAGCTTCCCTGTTGAATCTCTCAATGTAGTTCCGGAGAGATTCGTTCTTCCCCTGGAAGATGCTTTCTAGGGCAGCCTTCGTCTTTGGGTGTCGATGAGACGCAGTAAAGTGTTTGGTGAAGCGTTGTCTAAGTTGCTTCCAGGACGTGATCGACCTGGGTGCCAGACCCTTGCACCAAGTCATGGCGCCCTTCCATAAAGTGGTGGGGAAAAACCTGCACTTAATGGCCCCTCTAACATTTTTAAAGTCGAGCATGGCTTCAAAACTTTCGACGTGGTCGTCTGGGTCGGCCAAACCATCGTAGGTCCTCAGCGGTGGGGGTTTCTCCATGCCGGCGGGGATTGGGGTGTTCATGATCTCCCACGACAGGGGGGTCCTCTAGTCGTCGTCGTCGCTTTTGGCCGGGGATCTCGAAGGGGATCAGTGATGCCGTGGAGGGGAATTCCTCGAACGGTTCCTCGGTCTCTCCTCAGTGGTTTTGGACTTCTTGGTAGTTGCGGAGGGCCTGGGTTCCTTCCGAGGCGAGGAACGATGGCGCTTCTGGGAGATCGCCGGCTAGGGGCGTTCATGGCGTGGCCGACGGCCTTCGCGCACCGGCGAGGGGGTTCGAGATTCTTCGGAAGGAGTCCTTCGCGGGGAAGGAGAGAGACAAGGTGAGGGTGGACGACGATGTCTTCGCTGGGAAGACCGTCGTGTCCGCCCTCGCTCTAGTGCTTTAATTCTGGTGTTCTGGTGTGCGATCAGCTGATTGGTCTGATTGATCAAGGCAAATAGGACCACGGTGCTCGAATCTGCATTGGGCGGGGGAGCAACTGGCTGAAAGATGGCCTGTTGGTCGTCTTGGTGGACGGCGTCGTAAGCCATGTCTTGGGAGTTCGGGGAGGCGGTCTTCCCGTCCCTGACGTCACCTTCTTCGACGTTGAGGGCGGTAGCGTCCTCATGGTGGTTTTCATTCTCGAGTTGCGCGAGGACGGTGTCCAGAGCTTTGGTAACAGACGGGTTATTGGCCATGCTGGTGATGAACGAGAGGATTACTTTGGTTTATCAGAGGAAAAACGGGGAAGCAAGGTTCCCACAGACGACGACACTGATCGTACCTAGATCAGACAGTATTTGGTGGCCAGCAACATCTTGTCGACTTCAGCTCCGATGAGGTTGAAAGACGGCGCGGGGGGGGGGGGGGGGGGTGTACCTGCAAGGTACTCCAATGCTCAAGTAAGGCAAAGGTCAAGTAAAAGCAAGTACAAGGTTAGAGGGTATTTATAGAGAGCCCCCAGCGCGGGGCCAACAATTACTTGCATTGGACTGGATTGCCAGGCCCAATCCAAGTAACTGCCAGGGCTTACGTGGCGTAGTGAAGACTAGCACGTGGTCTTCGCCCTGGGGTAACCGCTCATAGATCTCCGGAATTAGGGCAGACCGATTCCATCGGGAGTGGGTGGTTACATGAGAATGTGTACTCGCGGGGGTGAGTCTTGTGTGTCGGGGAGAGACGTGTCCTCGCGGGGAGGATATGTATAAGGAGATGGCTCCTCAAGGGGGGAGCACCTGAGTGTCGAGGAGGAGCGAGCCCGGAGAGGCTTAGCGCCCTGCCCGATGCTCTATGCAATGCGTGTGCCCGACAATGTTGAGGTGGGCATGAGGTCGACATGGGTCGTGCTAAGAGGCCTTTGTTGGGCCATCCCAGGACGTGTGGGTTGAGCCTGCTCGATTAAGGAGCAGACCCCGGCCCAGTCCAGAACAATAACCATATTTACACCAAACACTATATTCACGTCATCAATACAGAAAAATGTTATTCACATCATCTCTACAGAAAAAAGTCATTGACATCATCAATCAGCAGGACCCTTAAGAACATTGTGGATATATGCCCAACATTTACGAAGATCTACAAAGTCCTCAATGGGGAATGGGGTTTCGTCGTTAAACATCTACATAAGAAACATCTACATAAAAAAAGGCAATAACATGTATGATAATAATTCAATAGTCAACTTATCTGTTAATATATGTAAACATTTTATGACATGTATACCTTATCCCATAAATCAACAATGCCGACAATGACAATGTTTAACATGTGTTTCATGACATAATAACCACACTCGTAATTCCCGGGTTGTTTCCTTGTCTACAAATTTAAGCAAAAATTACATGAATACAACCACAATGAATGTAAATGAAAGAAACATAATCGTGCCACTTACTTTAGGACAAATCCATCTGGGATTTCTTCTAACATTGTTCATCATATTCACTTGCTCCACAACACTGTACATTGAATTTAAATTAAACATATTACATGATAAACTAATTACAATGTCAAAGAAAATGAATTAAGCATACACTTACGAATTAATCATATCTTTCATTTTGTTTTGTAGTGGATCATGAAAGGAACACAGAAAAGTTATCGTATTCGTCTGTAATGATATGATGATCAATTGCCAATGACCACTGAATAAACAAGAGCATATATATAGGTTAATGGTATTTGATAAAACAAGACTAAATATAGAATAAACATCAATTCCAAAAATACTTACGTGCAGAGGAATAATGCTAAGTAACATTCTTTTCCTCCCTCACTTAACTGTGTTATCAAGCACTCTCGGATATCTTTTGGTTCATTAAAAGTCCAACGAATAAAAAGTGGATCCAAGATTTTGTAAGTACTCGATTTATTCAACTCTATACAAAGACGGTGAATGTACCTAAATGGTTAAAGAAAATGAATAAATTAGGGTGATGTTCTATAAATGATAATGTTCTATAATGACATGTATATTCAACTATATATACTTACGTGCACCAAACTTGCAATATCCCGATGTCCAACCACTTATACCCACCAAGAAAATCCCTTACATCATTAGGATTATAATAGAATAAACCCAAACGTGGACAATGTTCTAGCGGGAGAGGTTGAGCTTTATTTATCACCACAACTTTCAAGTATAACATTGTGATTTCATTTGGATTAGGGTCCATTATATCATTGCGGTTACCCGCAGGGGGGATGGCCTGAACAATTACTTCCTTTTATAGAAGCATGACGTACAACACTTCTACTAGGAGTTCGTTCATCGTCATCACCATCAACATTACGGTGATCTTCATTTGTCCGTTGTTCCAAGTTTTCACTTAATCTCTACATCATAATATTCAATTAAAACATAAAACATAAAACAAAAACAAACACAATATATATCATACATTTTCGATAAAACACTAACATCTCAAGTAAAGTACATACCGAATACATCTCTTGGAACCTTTCCATATCTTTCTCCCTTTTTTCTTTCTCCTCTTCTAACATTCTCCGTTGTTCTTCTAATTGTTTCTCAAAATTTTCAATATTTTGTCTTTGTGCAATAATCTCTGGGCTTTCGGTACTCTTTCTTTGAGACCCAAAGAATGACCTCAAGCCGACACCTTTTCCAATAGCACGGACACGCCCACCATGCTCATTTGTTCCGATAGCTTCTACCAATATGTCATGTCGTGCTTGCAAAACAAATGTGCCTTCACGGGCTGCCTCAACCAACTTATCCTACACAACATGAGAAACTTACATATATTGTTACCAACGCATTTAAATAAAAAATAACATAAGCACCACAAATCATACTTACAATTTTTTCGACAACTGTAACACCCCTAATCTATACCCCCAATTAAATAAAGCAGTAAAAGAAAATTCAAAATTTTCATCAGAGTATATTTAGAAATTCACAGCATAGACCGAGGGGTCACATCAATTTGAAACAAACACAATAAACCTTCCCATAAGGATATGCAACACTCGCAGGTAGCAAATAAACAGAGGAACTTAGTTCCTACTACCCACAATTCAGATATAGTATAAAAGCGGAAAATCTGTACTGAATCTCATATATATATATCACATAAAAAGTTTGTCATACATCAAGCCATACATGCACAAGCCAAAAGATATATATACATATACACATCAAGCTACAAAACGATCCCCCTGACTACCCGGTGCCACATATCAGAGCCGACCGACAAAAGAATGAAGTCCTAAGCTTCACAAAAGACCTCCAGCAACTCTAATCTGCAATGCCTCATAAAGTATTATAAAACAGCAGAAGGGTAAGAAACACAATCATAATATAATTGCATACAATTATATATAACACCAAGAATACACATATATACTGTTCTCACCACAACTCATACCGAAATTCAAACACACAACAACACAATGTATATTTCATTTTTTTCCATCACCAAGGTATACCAACCAAGCATAATACAAGTATCACCAACCATATACATATATCAATTTCACCCACAATTTCACACATAAACAAACCATTAATGATTTATGCAAATGCAAGAGACCGACACAACGACTCTATGCATATGCACATGCGGTACCGACTCCCATCAATTCTCAACACCAGTTCACTCAGGAACTATTGGAACCATCGCTCGTTACTTAGTGTAACTCCCCGTCGGGCATACGATGTTCCCCGTCGCTTTCGGTCCTCTTTGTATAAGGCTCACGACGTTTATGGATCGCTTTTGGTCCTCTTTGTATAAGGCTCACGATCTGATCGCTCACACCCCACACGGGCACACGATCGTCTATAACCATCGCTTTCGGTCCTCTCGGTATAAGGCTCACGATGTTATAGTAGATTCCCTCTGGAATCGATTCGTCGCTCACACCCACTAGGGCACACGACATCACAAGAATGCACATCATGATGCTCAGCATACAATGACTCATGACATTCAAATGCACACATATATGCAATCATCTCATTCAACATTAATCATGCTTTGCAATTCAAGCCCAAAACAATGCATTTATACTATACAACAACACGCAAATCACACCATATCCATATCAACAACACATTGCATGATACACACCAATTACACACAATTATAACTACAAAAGTCGACAAAACGACACTATTCCAAATTCCCGACATAATTAAATCGGCTAACAATCTCAAAATTATTATAATAAGAAAGTACAGTTCAATAGCTACTCAACAATACCAAAAATGTTAAAAACGGATAAACGGAACACAAGTTACGGACTAAACAAGAAAAGACATTGCGGAAAAACCCCATTTTGCAATTCTCCTGGCCATACGCGTATTGCCCTGAGCCATACGCGTATTGCCCTGATTCCTCGCCCATTCCATACACGTATTGCCCAAGGTCGTACGCGTATGGGCAGAGACCCATTTTCCCCCAAAATTCCCATTAAAAGTCCAATACGCGTAGTGCCTTACACCATACGCGTATTGTCCTAAACATTACGCGTACCATTACGCAAATGGGCAGATGGCCGAGAAAATGAAGCTCCATACGCGTATTGGCCAGTTTTCTTCAATACCATACGCGTATTGCCTTGACCAATACGCGTATTGCCTTGAGTGATACGCGTATGGGCAGTGGAAAATCCAGAAAATTCTGCAGAACTTTGTTCTGCGTTTTCCACCCCAAAATCATCCAATTTTCACCTATACACCAGAAAAATCACCAATACAATGCCTAACATCATGTATCTAACATGTATCAACAATAATGGACCTGAAAACATAATTTCCGACACAATTTAATCGATTTCTAATCAATTTTTACATAATATGGTTTTTACTATATATTTCCATTTCAATCAAATAACAACCAAAAACATACATACATAATCATACACAAGCATATAATAATCGAGTTTCGCACCCTTACCCGATTTAATCGTGTTTAGAAAAGTCGGGAGATTGATTTCTTGATTTCCAAGTTTTCTCTCTTTTTTCTTCTCTTCTTCTCTTTTCTTTCCCTTTTCCTTCTTCTCTTTTTCTTTCTCTCTATTTTTCTCTCTTTCTATTTCCTATTTTCTAACTTAAGGAAAAATAAGATGAAATGACCAAAATACCCCTACACTCAAATATCTCGCAAACGTTCTCAAAACCCGATAAAATATCATAACATTGAAAAATAACATATTTCCAAACAAAAGTTGAAAATAAAATAATATAATAATAAAATAATCAAAACGACTCGATTAAATAAAAACTAACAAAACTGGGGCGTTACAACTCTCCCCCACTTAGAAATTTTCGTCCTCGAAAATATACCTGAGACGAACAACTCTAGATACGACTCCCGCATCCGACTCTCTAACTCCCAAGTCAAATTGCCCTCAGCAGCGCCTCCCCATGCTACTTTCAAAAGTGCAATATCCTTGCCTCTCAACCGCTTCACCTCGCGATCCAAAATCCTAACGGGTAATGCCTCAACCGTAAGGTTCTCCCTTACCTCAACCTCATCCATCAAAATCACATGTGACGGATCCGGAACATACTTCCGAAGCTGTGAAACATGGAAAACATCGTGCAAATTCGACAGACTCGGCGGCAATGCCACCCTATAAGCCACAACACCCACTCTCGTAGATATCTGGTAAGGACCAATAAAACGAGAAGTAAGTTTCTTCAATTTCAATGCACGACCCACACCCGTTACTGGTGTAACTCTCAAAAATACATGATCGCCCTCTTGGAACTCAAGATCTTTTCTTCTCCGATCATGATAACTCTTTTGCCTACTCTGAGAAGTCTTCATTCTCTCTCGAATAAGCTTCACTTTTTCCATAGTCTGTTGCACCAACTCTGGTCCAACCACCGAACTCTCACCAGATTAGTGCCAACACAACGGTGTTCGACATCTTCGTCCATACAGTGCTTCAAACGGTGCCATTCCAATACTAGAATGGAAACTGTTATTATACATGAATTCAATCAATGCAAGATAACTATCCCACGCACCACCTTGTTCAAGAACACAAGCCCTCAACAAATATTCCAACGACTGAATCATTCTCTCGGTCTGTCTATCTGTCTGCGGATGATAAGCCAAACTCAATCTCAATTTAGAACCCAACGCCTTATGTAAACTTTCCCAAAATCTCGAAGTAAACCTCGGATCTTGATCCAAAACAATGCTCAACGGAACCCCATGTAATTTCACAATCACACTGATGTAAATCTCAGCCAACCTCTCCAAAGAAAAACTGATGTCAATCGGAATGAAATGAGCCGATTTAGTCAGCCTATCCACAACCAACCAAATAGCATTATGCCCTCGCTGTGTATTAGGTAACCCTGTCACAAAATCCATGGAGATGCTGTCCCACTTCCACTCAGGAATATCCAACGGTTGCAACAAACCACTAGGCCTCAGATGTTCTACCTTCGATTTCTGACAAGTCAAACATGCATAAACAAACTGAGCCACATCTCTTTTCAAACCAGACCACCAAAAGATCTTCTTTAAATCTTGGTACATCTTATTCGCTCCCGGATGTATACTCAAATTACTCCGGTGTCCTTCCTCCAAAATCATCTTTTTCAACTCCACATCATCAGGAATACAAATTCGGCCTCGGAATCTCAAAACACCATTAATATCCACTTTAAAATCACTATTCGCATCTTTTTCTCCAACCAACATCAAATCCACAAATTTCACATCCAGCTTCTGTTTCTCACTAACCGTCATCAGAAAATCATTAGTAATCGTTAGCATTCCAAGCCTCACGCTATCCGCCGTCACTTCACATACCAAACTCAAGTCTCTAAACGATTCCAAAAGTTCCTACTCTTTAACCATTAAGGCGGACATATGCAACGATTTCTGACTTAATGCATCGGCTACCACATTAGCTTTACCAGGATGGTAATTCAAGCCAAAGTCGTAGTCCTTCAAAAATTCCAACCATCTACGCCGCCTCATATTCAATTCTTTCTGATCAAACAAATATTTCAAACTTTTGTGATCACTAAAGACTTCAAACCTTGCACCGTAGAGATAATGCCTCCAAATCTTCAACACAAAAACCACAACCGCTAATTCAAGATCATGAGTAGGATAATTTTTCTCATGCACTCTCAATTGCCTTGAAGCATAAGCCACGACCTTACCGTCTTGCATCAGAACACCACCTAGACCAATCAAAGACGCATCACAATACACCACAAATGGTTCATTAGGATTCGGCAAAATCAAAATCGGAGCTGTCGTCAATCTTCTCTTCAGCTCATTAAAACTTTCCTCACACCGAATATCCCAAATGAACGCTTGCCCTTTACAAGTCAACTGGTCAAAGGAAGTGCTAGCTTAGAAAAACTTTCAATGAACCTTCGATAATATCCGGCCAAACCCAAAAAGCTTCGAATTTCAGTAACAGATCTCGGAGCCTCCCATTGTAGAACTGCTTCTACTTTAGATGGATCCACAGAAATACCATTACCTGAAATCACGTGCCCAAGAAAACTCACCTCCGACAACCAGAACTCACACTTGGACAACTTGGCAAAAAGCTTTCTTTCTTTCAAAACCTGCAAAACAATACGCAAATGCTCCGCGTGCTCCTCCCGAGACTTACAATAAATCAAAATGTCATCAATAAACACAACACCAAATCGATCCAAATGCTCATGGAAAATACGATTCATGTACTCCATAAACACACCTGGCACATTAGAGACGCCGAACGGCATCACATAATATTCATAATGACCGTAATGTGTCCTAAAAGCCGTCTTCTGAATATCTTCCTCTTTCACCCTAATCTGATGATACCCCGACCTCAAGTCAATCTTACTGAACACACACACGCACCAACTAACTGATCCATCAGATCATCAATCCTTGGAAGAGGATACTTATTCTTAATCGTCACCTTATTCAACTGGCGATAATCAATACACAATCGCATACTTTCATCTTTCTTTTTCACCAATAAAACTGGAGCACCCCAAGGAGAAACGCTTGGTCTCACAAACCTCTTCTCCAACAATTCATTCAACTGCTTCTTTAACTCAACCAGCTCAGATGCCGACATTCGATAAGGTGCCATAGAAACAGGTCTAGTACCAAGAACTAGATCTATCGAAAACTCCACCTCTCTCTCTAGCGGCAAGTCCGAAATATCCTCAGGAAACACTTCAGGAAAATCACACACAACAGGAAACCCTTCGAGTGAAACTTGACTATCTACAGTCAACGATGCAAACAACCCAAACAACTGAGCTTCATCCGCCAAAAGCTTCTTCAACTCTTTGGTAGATAAGAAACTCGAGTCTCCGTCTTCCTCAAGAGAAGGAAACCTCACCAGCTTATGATAATAATCAATATGAACCCTATTGAACTACAACCAATTCATTCCCAGAACCACATCTAAACCCTCAAACGGCAAACACACCAAATCCATCTTAAAGTCTTTACCATAAATGGTCAAAGGACAACTTAGACAAACCAACGAAGTAGTTACTGACCCCATTGCTGGAGTATCAATAACCATCTCACCACCCATCAAAGACAACACAAGATTCAAACGCTTAGCGCACTCAGACAAAATAAACGAATGAGTCGCTCCAGTATCAATAATAGCAACTAAAGGAGTACTATTAATAAAACAAGTACCTCTGATCAGACGATCTGCACTTGAAGTCTGAGTTCCCGCCAAGGCAAAAACATTCCCACCAGCTGGAGCTTGCTTTGGTTTCAGACACTTTGTACTAATATGACCAGGTTCACCACAGTTGAAACACTTCACCACATTCTTCCTTGCACAATCAGCTGCGACATGTCCTAAACCTCCACAATTAGAACACTTCCTCAAATCCTTCCTACATTCGGACTGACGATGTCCCACATCCCCACATCTATAACATCTCAGAGGACCAGACATTCCTCCTCCACTTGACCTTCTTTCAAAGGTACCCCTTTGTTTACCCTTATCAGCTGGTGTTACATACGGACCACTACAGAACTGTTGCTTCCCTTTCCTCTCGCTCACACTCTTATAGTGAGTAGAACGAGCCTTACTATCCTCCTCATAAATCCTACAACAATCCACCAAATCAGAAAACCTCCGAATCCTTTGATAACTAATTGCCTGCTTTATCTCAGGACAATCCGTTCTCAAACTTTACACACTTAGAAAATTCCGCGGTCGCTTCAGCATAATGTGGATAAAACTGCACAAGCTCCACAAACTTAGCAGTATAATCAACAACAGACATATTACCTTGTTTTAACTCTAAGAACTCAATTTCCTTCTTTCCTCTTACATCTTCTGGAAAATACTTCCTCAGAAACTCCATGTTAAACACAACCCAAGTGATCTCCTCCTCTGCAGCTTCCAACACATGACGTATACTAACCCACCAATCATCAACTTCTTCCAGTAACATGTGAGTACCCAGTTTCACCTTCTGATCCTCAGCACAATCCATCACTCGGAAAATTCTTTCAATCTCTTTCAGCCATATCTGAGCACCATCAAGATCATATCTTCCTTTGAAGACAGGCGGTTTGTTCTTCCTGAACTCATCATTACCTGCAACATTAGGTGCACCCTGCACAACCCGAGCCATAGCTTGCATAGCAGGAGCCAAAGCAGCGTCATTCCTACCATCCATATTCTGTTCATTTCCAATAACAGCAACTATGGTTAAACAAACAGCTCAACCAAACACCAAGACCAACAAGAACTGACACAAACTGACACGGACTGGCTCTGATACCACTTAATGTAACACCCCTAATCTATACCCCCAATTAAATAAAGCAGTAAAAGAGAATTCAAAATTTCATCAGAGTATATTTAGAAATTCACAGCATAGACCGAGGGGTCACATCAATTTGAAACAAACACAATAAGCCTGCCCATAAGGATATGCAACACTCGCAGGTAGCAAATAAACAGAGGAACTTAGTTCCTACTACCCACAATTCAGATACAGAATAAAAGCGAAAAATCTGTACTGAATCTCGTATATATATATATATATATATATATATATATATATATATATATATATATATATATATATATATATATATATATATATATATATCACATAAAAAGTTTATTATACATCAAGCTATACATGCACAAGCCAAAAGATATATATACATATACACATCAAGCTACAAAACGATCCCTCTGACTACCCGGTGCCACATATTAGAGCCGATCGACAAAAGAATGAAGTCCTAAGCTTCACAAAAGACCTCCAACAACTCTAATCTGTAATGCCTCATAGAGCATTATAAAACAGCAGAAGGGTGAGAAACACAATCATAATATAATTGCATACAATTATATATAACACCAAGAATACACATATATACTGTTCTCACCACAACTCATACCGGAATTCAAACACACAACAACACAATGTATATTTCATTTTTTTCCATCACCAAGGTATACCAACCAAGTACAATACAAGTATCACCAACCATATACATATATCAATTTCACCCATAATTTCACACATAAACAAACCATTAATGATTTATGCAAATGCAAGAGACCGACACAACGACTCTATCCATATGCACATGCGGTACCGACTCCCATCAATTCTCAACACCAGTTCACTCAGGAACTATTGGAACCATCGCTCGTTACTTACTGTAACTTCCCGTCGGGCATACGATGTTCCCCGTCGCTTTCGGTCCTCTTTGTATAAGGCTCACACGATCCGATTGTTCACACCCCACACGGGCACACGATCGTCTATAACCATCGCTTTCGGTCCTCTCGGTATAAGGCTCATGATGTTATAGCAGATTCCCTCTGGAATCGATTCGTCGCTCACACCCACTAGGGCACACGACATCACAAGAATGCACATCATGATGCTCAGCATACAATGACTCATGACATTCAAATGCACACATATATGTAATCATCTCATTCAACATTAATCATGCTTTGCAATTCAAGCCCAAAACAATGCATTTATACTATACAACAGCACGCAAATCACACCATATCCATATCAACAACACATTGCATGATACACACCAATTACACACAATTATAACGACAAAAGTCGACAAAACGACACTATTCCAAATTCCCGACATAATTAAATCGGCTAACAATCTCAAAATTATTATAATAAGAAAGTACAGTTCAATAGCTACTCAACAATACCAAAAATGTTAAAAACGGATAAACGGAACACAAGTTACAGACTAAACAAGAAAAGACATCGCGGAAAAACCCCATTTTGCAATTCTCCTGGCCATACGCGTATTGCCCTGAGCCATACGCGTATTGCCCTGATTCCTCGCCCATTCCATACACGTATTGCCCAATGTTGTACGCGTATGGGCAGAGACCCATTTTTCCCCAAAATTCCCATTAAAAGTCCAATACGCGTAGTGCCTTACACCATACGCGTATTGCCCTAAACATTACGCGTACCATTACGCAAATGGGCAGATGGCCGAGAAAATGAAGCTCCATACGCGTATTGGCCAGTTTTCTTCAATGCCATACGCGTATTGCCTTGACCAATACGCGTATTGCCTTGAGTGATACGCGTATGGGCAGTGGAAAATCCAGAAAATTCTGCAGAACTTTGTTCTGCGTTTTCCACCCCAAAATCATCCAATTTTCACCTATACACCAGAAAAATCACCAATACAATGCCTAACATCATGTATCTAACATGTATCAACAATAATGGACCTGAAAACATAATTTCCGACACAATTTAATCGATTTCTAATCAATTTTTACATAATATGGTTTTTACTATATATTTCCATTTCAATCAAATAACAACCAAAAACATACATACATAATCATACACAAGCATATAATAATCGAGTTTCGCACCCTTACCCGATTTAATCGTGTTTAGAAAAGTCGGGAGATTGATTTCTTGATTTCCAAGTTTTCTCTCTTTTTTCTTCTCTTCTTCTCTTTTCTTTCCCTTTTCCTTCTTCTCTTTTTCTTTCTCTCTATTTTTCTCTCTTTCTATTTCCTATTTTCTAACTTAAGGAAAAATAAGATGAAATGACCAAAATACCCCTACACTCAAATATCTCGCAAACGTTCTCAAAACCCGATAAAATATCATAACATTGAAAAATAACATATTTCCAAACAAAAGTTGAAAATAAAATAATATAATAATAAAATAATCAAAACGACTCGATTAAATAAAAACTAACAAAACTGGGGCGTTACAACTCTCCCCCACTTAGAAATTTTCGTCCTCGAAAATATACCTGAGACGAACAACTCTAGATACGACTCCCGCATCCGACTCTCTAACTCCCAAGTCAAATTGCCCTCAGCAGCGCCTCCCCATGCTACTTTCAAAAGTGCAATATCCTTGCCTCTCAACCGCTTCACCTCGCGATCCAAAATCCTAACGGGTAATGCCTCAACCGTAAGGTTCTCCCTTACCTCAACCTCATCCATCGAAATCACATGTGACGGATCCGGAACATACTTCCGAAGCTGTGAAACATGGAAAACATCGTGCAAATTCGACAGACTCGGCGGCAATGCCACCCTATAAGCCACAACACCCACTCTCGTAGATATCTGGTAAGGACCAATAAAACGAGAAGTAAGTTTCTTCAATTTCAATGCACGACCCACACCCGTTACTGGTGTAACTCTCAAAAATACATGATCGCCCTCTTGGAACTCAAGATCTTTTCTTCTCCGATCATGATAACTCTTTTGCCTACTCTGAGAAGTCTTCATTCTCTCTCGAATAAGCTTCACTTTTTCCATAGTCTGTTGCACCAACTCTGGTCCAACCACCGAACTCTCACCAGATTAGTGCCAACACAACGGTGTTCGACATCTTCGTCCATACAGTGCTTCAAACGGTGCCATTCCAATACTAGAATGGAAACTGTTATTATACGTGAATTCAATCAATGCAAGATAACTATCCCACGCACCACCTTGTTCAAGAACACAAGCCCTCAACAAATATTCCAACGACTGAATCATTCTCTCGGTCTGTCTATCTGTCTGCGGATGATAAGCCAAACTCAATCTCAATTTAGAACCCAACGCCTTATGTAAACTTTCCCAAAATCTCGAAGTAAACCTCGGATCTTGATCCAAAACAATGCTCAACGGAACCCCATGTAATTTCACAATCATACTGATGTAAATCTCAGCCAACCTCTCCAAAGAAAAACTGATGTCAATCGGAATGAAATGAGCCGATTTAGTCAGCCTATCCACAACCAACCAAATAGCATTATGCCCTCGCTGTGTATTAGGTAACCCTGTCACAAAATCCATGGAGATGCTGTCCCACTTCCACTCAGGAATATCCAACGGTTGCAACAAACCACTAGGCCTCAGATGTTCTACCTTCGATTTCTGACAAGTCAAACATGCATAAACAAACTGAGCCACATCTCTTTTCAAACCAGACCACCAAAAGATCTTCTTTAAATCTTGGTACATCTTATTCGCTCCCGGATGTATACTCAAATTACTCCGGTGTCCTTCCTCCAAAATCATCTTTTTCAACTCCACATCATCAGGAATACAAATTCGGCCTCGGAATCTCAAAACACCATTAATATCCACTTTAAAATCACTATTCGCATCTTTTTCTCCAACCAACATCAAATCCACAAATTTCACATCCAGCTTCTGTTTCTCACTAACCGTCATCAGAAAATCATTAGTAATCGTTAGCATTCCAAGCCTCACGCTATCCGCCGTCACTTCACATACCAAACTCAAGTCTCTAAACGATTCCAAAAGTTCCTACTCTTTAACCATTAAGGCGGACATATGCAACGATTTCTGACTTAACGCATCGGCTACCACATTAGCTTTACCAGGATGGTAATTCAAGCCAAAGTCGTAGTCCTTCAAAAATTCCAACCATCTACGCCGCCTCATATTCAATTCTTTCTGATCAAACAAATATTTCAAACTTTTGTGATCACTAAAGACTTCAAACCTTGCACCGTAGAGATAATGCCTCCAAATCTTCAACACAAAAACCACAACCGCTAATTCAAGATCATGAGTAGGATAATTTTTCTCATGCACTCTCAATTGCCTTGAAGCATAAGCCACGACCTTACCGTCTTGCATCAGAACACCACCTAGACCAATCAAAGACGCATCACAATACACCACAAATGGTTCATTAGGATTCGGCAAAATCAAAATCGGAGCTGTCGTCAATCTTCTCTTCAGCTCATTAAAACTTTCCTCACACCGAATATCCCAAATGAACGCTTGCCCTTTACAAGTCAACTGGTCAAAGGAAGTGCTAGCTTAGAAAAACTTTCAATGAACCTTCGATAATATCCGGCCAAACCCAAAAAGCTTCGAATTTCAGTAACAGATCTCGGAGCCTCCCATTGTAGAACTGCTTCTACTTTAGATGGATCCACAGAAATACCATTACCTGAAATCACGTGCCCAAGAAAACTCACCTCCGACAACCAGAACTCACACTTGGACAACTTGGCAAAAAGCTTTCTTTCTTTCAAAACCTGCAAAACAATACGCAAATGCTCCGCGTGCTCCTCCCGAGACTTACAATAAATCAAAATGTCATCAATAAACACAACACCAAATCGATCCAAATGCTCATGGAAAATACGATTCATGTACTCCATAAACACACCTGGCACATTAGAGACGCCGAACGGCATCACATAATATTCATAATGACCGTAATGTGTCCTAAAAGCCGTCTTCTGAATATCTTCCTCTTTCACCCTAATCTGATGATACCCCGACCTCAAGTCAATCTTACTGAACACACACACGCACCAACTAACTGATCCATCAGATCATCAATCCTTGGAAGAGGATACTTATTCTTAATCGTCACCTTATTCAACTGGCGATAATCAATACACAATCGCATACTTTCATCTTTCTTTTTCACCAATAAAACTGGAGCACCCCAAGGAGAAACGCTTGGTCTCACAAACCTCTTCTCCAACAATTCATTCAACTGCTTCTTTAACTCAACCAGCTCAGATGCCGACATTCGATAAGGTGCCATAGAAACAGGTCTAGTACCAAGAACTAGATCTATCGAAAACTCCACCTCTCTCTCTAGCGGCAAGTCCGAAATATCCTCAGGAAACACTTCAGGAAAATCACACACAACAGGAAACCCTTCGAGTGAAACTTGACTATCTACAGTCAACGATGCAAACAACCCAAACAACTGAGCTTCATCCGCCAAAAGCTTCTTCAACTCTTTGGTAGATAAGAAACTCGAGTCTCCGTCTTCCTCAAGAGAAGGAAACCTCACCAGCTTATGATAATAATCAATATGAACCCTATTGAACTACAACCAATTCATTCCCAGAACCACATCTAAACCCTCAAACGGCAAACACACCAAATCCATCTTAAAGTCTTTACCATAAATGGTCAAAGGACAACTTAGACAAACCAACGAAGTAGTTACTGACCCCATTGCTGGAGTATCAATAACCATCTCACCACCCATCAAAGACAACACAAGATTCAAACGCTTAGCGCACTCAGACAAAATAAACGAATGAGTCGCTCCAGTATCAATAATAGCAACTAAAGGAGTACTATTAATAAAACAAGTACCTCTGATCAGACGATCTGCACTTGAAGTCTGAGTTCCCGCCAAGGCAAAAACATTCCCACCAGCTGGAGCTTGCTTTGGTTTCAGACACTTTGTACTAATATGACCAGGTTCACCACAGTTGAAACACTTCACCACATTCTTCCTTGCACAATCAGCTGCGACATGTCCTAAACCTCCACAATTAGAACACTTCCTCAAATCCTTCCTACATTCGGACTGACGATGTCCCACATCCCCACATCTATAACATCTCAGAGGACCAGACATTCCTCCTCCACTTGACCTTCTTTCAAAGGTACCCCTTTGTTTACCCTTATCAGCTGGTGTTACATACGGACCACTACAGAACTGTTGCTTCCCTTTCCTCTCGCTCACACTCTTATAGTGAGTAGAACGAGCCTTACTATCCTCCTCATAAATCCTACAACAATCCACCAAATCAGAAAACCTCCGAATCCTTTGATAACTAATTGCCTGCTTTATCTCAGGACAATCCGTTCTCAAACTTTACACACTTAGAAAATTCCGCGGTCGCTTCAGCATAATGTGGATAAAACTGCACAAGCTCCACAAACTTAGCAGTATAATCAACAACAGACATATTACCTTGTTTTAACTCTAAGAACTCAATTTCCTTCTTTCCTCTTACATCTTCTGGAAAATACTTCCTCAGAAACTCCATGTTAAACACAACCCAAGTGATCTCCTCCTCTGCAGCTTCCAACACATGACGTATACTAACCCACCAATCATCAACTTCTTCCAGTAACATGTGAGTACCCAGTTTCACCTTCTGATCCTCAGCACAATCCATCACTCGGAAAATTCTTTCAATCTCTTTCAGCCATATTTGAGCACCATCAAGATCATATCTTCCTTTGAAGACAGGCGGTTTGTTCTTCCTGAACTCATCATTACCTGCAACATTAGGTGCACCCTGCACAACCCGAGCCATAGCTTGCATAGCAGGAGCCAAAGCAGCGTCATTCCTACCATCCATATTCTGTTCATTTCCAATAACAGCAACTATGGTTAAACAAACAGCTCAACCAAACACCAAGACCAACAAGAACTGACACAAACTGACACGGACTGGCTCTGATACCACTTAATGTAACACCCCTAATCTATACCCCCAATTAAATAAAGCAGTAAAAGAGAATTCAAAATTTCATCAGAGTATATTTAGAAATTCACAGCATAGACCGAGGGGTCACATCAATTTGAAACAAACACAATAAGCCTGCCCATAAGGATATGCAACACTCGCAGGTAGCAAATAAACAGAGGAACTTAGTTCCTACTACCCACAATTCAGATACAGAATAAAAGCGAAAAATCTGTACTGAATCTCGTATATATATATATATATATATCATATAAAAAGTTTATTATACATCAAGCTATACATGCACAAGCCAAAAGATATATATACATATACACATCAAGCTACAAAACGATCCCTCTGACTACCCGGTGCCACATATTAGAGCCGACCGACAAAAGAATGAAGTCCTAAGCTTCACAAAAGACCTCCAACAACTCTAATCTGTAATGCCTCATAGAGCATTATAAAACAGCAGAAGGGTGAGAAACACAATCATAATATAATTGCATACAATTATATATAACACCAAGAATACACATATATACTGTTCTCACCACAACTCATACCGGAATTCAAACACACAACAACACAATGTATATTTCATTTTTTTCCATCACCAAGGTATACCAACCAAGTACAATACAAGTATCACCAACCATATACATATATCAATTTCACCCATAATTTCACACATAAACAAACCATTAATGATTTATGCAAATGCAAGAGACCGACACAACGACTCTATGCATATGCACATGCGGTACCGACTCCCATCAATTCTCAACACCAGTTCACTCAGGAACTATTGGAACCATCGCTCGTTACTTACTGTAACTTCCCGTCGGGCATACGATGTTCCCCGTCGCTTTCGGTCCTCTTTGTATAAGGCTCACACGATCCGATTGTTCACACCCCACACGGGCACACGATCGTCTATAACCATCGCTTTCGGTCCTCTCGGTATAAGGCTCATGATGTTATAGCAGATTCCCTCTGGAATCGATTCGTCGCTCACACCCACTAGGGCACACGACATCACAAGAATGCACATCATGATGCTCAGCATACAATGACTCATGACATTCAAATGCACACATATATGTAATCATCTCATTCAACATTAATCATGCTTTGCAATTCAAGCCCAAAACAATGCATTTATACTATACAACAGCACGCAAATCACACCATATCCATATCAACAACACATTGCATGATACACACCAATTACACACAATTATAACGACAAAAGTCGACAAAACGACACTATTCCAAATTCTCGACATAATTAAATCGGCTAACAATCTCAAAATTATTATAATAAGAAAGTACAGTTCAATAGCTACTCAACAATACCAAAAATGTTAAAAACGGATAAACGGAACACAAGTTACAGACTAAACAAGAAAAGACATCGCGGAAAAACCCCATTTTGCAATTCTCCTGGCCATACGCGTATTGCCCTGAGCCATACGCGTATTGCCCTGATTCCTCGCCCATTCCATACACGTATTGCCCAATGTTGTACGCGTATGGGCAGAGACCCATTTTTCCCCAAAATTCCCATTAAAAGTCCAATACGCGTAGTGCCTTACACCATACGCGTATTGCCCTAAACATTACGCGTACCATTACGCAAATGGGCAGATGGCCGAGAAAATGAAGCTCCATACGCGTATTGGCCAGTTTTCTTCAATGCCATACGCGTATTGCCTTGACCAATACGCGTATTGCCTTGAGTGATACGCGTATGGGCAGTGGAAAATCCAGAAAATTCTGCAGAACTTTGTTCTGCGTTTTCCACCCCAAAATCATCCAATTTTCACCTATACACCAGAAAAATCACCAATACAATGCCTAACAACATGTATCTAACATGTATCAACAATAATGGACCTGAAAACATAATTTCCGACACAATTTAATCGATTTCTAATCAATTTTTACATAATATGGTTTTTACTATATATTTCCATTTCAATCCAATAACAACCAAAAACATACATACATAATCATACACAAGCATATAATAATCGAGTTTCGCACCCTTACCCGATTTAATCGTGTTTAGAAAAGTCGGGAGATTGATTTCTTGATTTCCAAGTTTTCTCTCTTTTTTCTTCTCTTCTTCTCTTTTCTTTCCCTTTTCCTTCTTCTCTTTTTCTTTCTCTCTATTTCTCTCTCTTTCTATTTCCTATTTTCTAACTTAAGGAAAAATAAGATGAAATGACCAAAATACCCCTACACTCAAATATCTCGCAAACGTTCCCAAAACCCGATAAAATATCATAACATTGAAAAATAACATATTTCCAAACAAAAGTCGAAAATAAAATAATATAATAATAAAATAATCAAAACGACTCGATTAAATAAAAATTGACAAAACTGGGGCGTTACAACAACTACTCTTGAAGCCTCAGAGGTGTACTCTCCATCTGGTCTTAATCGAGCCCTCTTCCATTTCTCATGTCTTGAAGGTGGAGATGGGATGTGATCATCTCCGGTTTCTGACTGTCTTTCAAGCATGATTTTTTTTCTCAAGATTCCTATAACCCCCACGAGACAATCTATGGGGGTACACGTTTTTTGCCTTATTGAGTATTCTGACTTCGTTTTTAACCTGTTATGAACATAGTGAAAAAATATATGATTAGTATCTATAACTCATTAGCATTACATTATCGGTTACATGAGAATAATACTAACCTTAAATTCCTCAGAACGACGTATCTTTGCAAACCTTTTCCATTGCTTCTTCGATATAAAACTATATCGAATCCATGGATGAGCAAGACCGCTTTTAGGCCTCCTAATGTAGTCAGCCGTGAGCTGTGCCTTAAATCCCCTCCAACGAGTACCAGCATATGATATCCATTTTTTTTTCAAATTTGAGTCATCGTCGGTAAACTCAAAATTCAATTACATTTAAATCAATATATAAGTATGTATTAGAAATTATAGATATTGATATCGACGATATATGAAAATTATAGTATGTAATACCTTAACATCAATCCATATGCTTTCTTTGACCTTATTATCAACTTGTTTCTAATTATTAATCAATATACTGACCTTGCTACGTGCAAGGAACGAAACATAACTCTTAAAAGTAGAGTAGTGTTGACAATCCACTACTTTGTACAACGAATCAAACTGGATATGAATTTTTTCACCTGATGCGATCCGGACAGATGTGAATTGGGGCATCATTGTGACACCTCTTTGTGATCTTTTCGTTTGACTTTCAGTTGTTTGAGTATCATTGTTTAACATCTCATTTGTTTGAGTTTCTTCGGTGGTTTATGATGAAGAACTCAACAAGGTCGATATCTAAGTTAAAAAACAACAACACCAACATAAAAAACAAGAACATAAACATCAACCACAAAATAAAACAACAACAACCACAACAATGGCAAATGAAGTTTACTGTAGATGCATAGGGAAAAATATTTTACGTACCCTAAACGTGATGACTAAGTAAATGATGTTGGTGTTGGTAATGGTGTTGTCTTCCTTACTTGTGGTGACGACAATGTTGTTGTTGTTTTCCTTCTAGACGGTAACAACTTGGTTGATCGTGATGGTCTTGTCAACTTGGTTGACGATGATGACGACAAAAGCAAATACACAGTGAAGTAGGAACGATGGTGTTTTGGATGAAATCGTGTAATGTTTCACAAAAATGAACGTTAGGGTTTGGGGGTGAAATCGTGTATTGTTTCTTCTAGTTTCTATTTGCAATGGAAAAAATGATACTGAAGAGACAAGCTAACTAGGAGTGTATAATATTATCACGCTACCACAACGGCCAATAATAGCAACCGTAGTGATATTTTACTTCCATGGTGAAATTTCATAAAAAAACGCCAGAGTATTAACAATTAAATTTTTTAAATAAAACACAAAATATATCACAACGGTTGTAAACATCAACCGTAGTTAACAACTTTAAAGTTTTGTATTTAAAATTAAATAAAAATGAAAAAACGCAACTTAACAACGGTGGAACTCTTGAACCGTCGTCATAAACTTTTAAGTTTTTTATTTAAAAATAATTAAAAAAGAAAAGACGCCACTTAACATTAAAGGAATAACATATGAGGGTCCTGAGGTTCGAACCCATGAAAGCTTGAGGTTATCACAACGGTTAAACAGACAACCGTTGTTATATACAAATAATTTTTAATAAAATAAATAATATTATGATAGCGCCTTAGTATAGAGATGTCACAAAGGTGTAGGAAATAAGCGTGTTGACCATGGTGTTGTAGTTTACGTGTTTTGTAGTAGTGTTTATCTAAACTACTAACAATAATGTTTAAAAGAATAGAGAACAAAGTGTACTTGATACAAAATCAGAGGTACATGGTAATCACCTTAACAAAGACCTTCAAGCACTTAAGATTTATAAGATATTCAATGTTTAAGAAATCTTAAAGCTTATTACAATTTACAACATATAACAGAAATTATGCTTACTCGATTGTGAAGCATATTGTATGATCTTGTTATTCCTCTATCCAGACAGAAGTGTAGAGCACTTCTATCATTTTTGGCTTTCCTTCTATATTTGCCCTTTTGATTGCTGCTTGTTGAAGACTTCAGTTTGAATCTTCAGTAGCTTATATAGCAGTTGTAGAAGACTAGCCGTTGGAAGAGATAACTTGAACAAGTGTCTTTGTTTCTCCATAGTACAAGAGACGTTGAAGAGAGATACACCAAAAGATCTTAATCCATTGTATAACATGTTTCACCATTGCGTCTTTCGTGTAATCTTGTACTATAGAGCCATTGAGAGTAGATATCCGTAAAACATATCAACTCTTCTTGAGCCTTGTGATAAATAGACTTTAGCTGACAAACTGATTTGACCATGCAACTTGCTTTCTGCAGTATGGATAACTCAAGGTTTATTACTAATTCTGATTGTTCACTAGAAGCTGATACATTAATTTAGTGTAGAGACAATATATTTCTCTTCTGATACTGAGTTCTTCAACTTTAGAGTCTACGCCAAACATCACTTAGAGAGCATTCTTCAGGTTCTGATTCATCACAGAGAAATATTCAAAAAAAGAAAAATAGGTTATGGGAGACATGCTTTGAGCGTTTAAGGTTTTAAATAGTTCTGGAGATGTATCTCCAAAACATTTTAACGTTCAATCAGAAGTATGATGCTTTCGAAAATATATCTCCGAAAACTAAAGGCATAATGAAAACTCCACACGTTGGATAAGAAATGCATAGGGTGAAAAAAAATTCTCTATTTTAAGATTGATTTTTTTCATTGAGCGAATCACATGGAGCTAAACGTAACGAGAATAACGACTTGGAGGGAAATAAAAAGCATTAAAAACGACTCACACACAGTAACTATCTCACTTTCTCTGAATCTCTCTCTTGTTCTCTCAATCTCTCTTTCTCTGAATCTCTCTTTTGCTCTGAAATGGGAATCAGCAAACTAGAGGACCTAGACCGGCACAAATATGACATCGCCATGTGAGTATTTACACATTTCCTTCTTTGATTCTCCGAACGAAATTCTCTGATTCATTTTCTTGTGATTCAATGCAGACCGAAGCTATCGACAAATCAAGGGGAATTCCTATTTCGCTTCTACAAAGATCTTGAACGCGTCCCAATTGACACCGAGTCTTGTTACGGCAATGTCATCACCTGCATTCAGCGTTTTTCAGGTCACAGAGTCGCTCTCAAGATTTTCATCATTCCTCAACACCAGATCAACAACGGTATTCCGTCCTTCCTTTTGAATCACGCCTCTATCCTCAAAGATTTGAACCATCCCAACATCGCCAGGTCTATTCTTTCTTTTCCACTAATTACATACATTCTTTATTAGGTTAATACGTTACACATTTGTTTATTTACGATTTCGGTCGATACTGGTGTTGCGACAGTGATTGCGGTCGTTGCACGTGATTAACCACAATTTGTTCACGATCGTTTCGGTATAGGCATCTGCTGATAGTGTTTTGTCGCGATCGCAAATTGTTTTTAAAAACCTTGGTTCACAGTGCTGGTGGTTTATTATATGTGTTTGGTGTGATATCTACAGGTTGCTTCAAGTTGTGGCTACTGATGAAGATGTGTATTTTGTTTTTGAGGAAGTTAACCTAAATCTTGAAAGATATGTCACCAATCCCATGCTTAGCATTGACACACTTGAAAGAGTAAGTCAGTGCTTCAAATTTCTAGTCTAGTGCTTTGATTCATACTACCTCTAATTTCTTCTACATTTTGTGTTTGCAGTCTCTTCTACGTCAAGCTCTTTCTGGACTCGCATACCTCCATTCTCACAACATTGTACACACAGATATCGATCCTTTTAGTATTCTCTTTCAATACCGTCTGCGGGAACCTCCTAAAGTCAAGCTATGTGGTATTCGTGCACCCAAAACTTCTCCTAGTGTATGATCCTCCTATATACTTTCTCTTTTTTACATTGTTATGGATACTTCAAATTAACCATTCAAAGTAATGCTTTTGTAATTTTGTTTTCCATTTGCAGCAGGCTCATCCTTGCTATCGAGCACCCGAGCTTTTGATGGGCACAACCAATTACTCAACTGCAGTTGATATCTGGTCTATGGGCTGCATGTTTGCTCACATCATTAATCGCCGACCTGTGTTCCATGCTATGGAGGCGCATGGGGTATTGGCTGAGATATTTTGGTAATTTCATCAAAACACAATAACTATTTCTATGATATCCCAGCATGTGTTAAACAAACAAAATTCATTAATTGGATATTTTCTATGTAAAGTTTGCTTGGTACGCCAACAGAAGAAACTTGGCCCGGCGTGTCTTCTATATGCAATTTTATTCAAGCATTTAACCCTCCAATGCAGCCAAAGGTATTATTCATTAATGTTCTGATTTTTGTTCCATTTCATTTCATAAATTCTGGCCATCAACTAATTGATTTTGTAGGACCTAGCTGAAGAGTTCCCTAGCCTTGAACCTGTTGGTCTTGATCTTCTTTCGGTAACTTAACTGCCCCTCCTAAGCATTACTGATTACGTTTTATTGATCAACCGAAAGTTTATTTATAGCCAATGTTTTGTGTTGGACAGAAAATGCTTTGCCTGTGCCCGAATGGCTGGATTTCAGCTTATGAAGCTCTTGACCATCCATATCTTCGACATTGACCGCCCATGATGAAGCTCTTCCTTTGACTACCCAACGGCTTACTCTCTCTCTCCTCCTTTGCGTACTTTTAACAGAACAATCTTATAGAATCTTAGATATCCTACTGGTATACGATGCAGGCACGTCCGCTATATGAAATGTAAAAACCATTGATTTTTAGTAATTCCTTGATCTTTCCTGGACATATATACATAAGCATTGTTAGTTCATGTTGTGTTTTTGTATGAAAAGTATTCCATTGAATATGTTTGGTTATTTTATGAATTTAACGAGTAATTTTCTATTTTTCTGTTAAATAATGTTGGAATGAATGATGCATTAAAGAGGTTTTATGAAGTTTCTGAAATATAGTTAGTAGACATAAGTGTAAATTGAGTAGGAGGCTCAATTTCAAAAACCAGGTTCTTTAAATGAAGCAATGCATGCTCCCTCTAATTATTCATCGTTTACCTTTCATATGAAAACACCTTTATGCCTTAGTTTTTGTCAGTGGTTTCTTGTGGACAGAGATCTAGCATGGGTTTTCCAAGTCGAGGCGGGTTTTTATTGCATTGATTTTTCCTCTCTTCTGTTGCTTGATGAGTGGTTGGTTTATCAACTATATTGGGGTTTTGCTTTTGACTGACTGCTGCTTTTTGCATATTTTTGAATGTCGTTTTTTAGTGATATAAGTCAGGTACATCATTTTTCTTTGTTTTTTATAAGTCAGTAGACAAAATCTAATTTTATTTGATTGAATGTCATTATTAGAGTTCGAATCCTGATACTCACAATTATGTGTGAGTTTCTAATAGTTATTACTCCGAAACAAAAATATTTTTAAAAGATGATTGAAGAATCATGCTTAAAAAAAATATGAAGATTTCTTAATACACCATCCAAGTTTCTTAGACACCATGTGAAATTTCATTTTTGCCCACAGATTCCGGATTTGCACATCCGGAAGCACCAAATTTTTAAAAAACGCTGATATGTTCCGGATGTGCACATCCGGAAGAATTCCTGATTTGCAAATCCGGAAAAAAATCAAAAGAATTCTATAAAATCATTTACTTCTAAATATAATTAAATCCAATATAATTAAAATCCAATATAATTAAACTTAATATGATTTTTTCAATATAATTCAATATAATTAAACATGATTAAATATAATATAGATTATAATTATATTGGATTTAATTATATTGAAAAAATGATATTAATTTTAATTATATTGGATTTTAATTAGATTGAATTTAATTATATTTAGAAGTAAATGATTTTATGGAATTCTTTTGATTTTTTCCGAATTTGTAAATCAGGAATTCTTCCGGATGTGCACATCCGGAACATATCAGCGTTTTTTAAAAATTTGGTGCGTCCGGATGTGCAAATCCGGAATCTGGGGGCAAAAATGAAATTTCACATGGTGCTTAAGAAACTTGGGTGGTGTATTAAGAAATCACCAAAAATATTAAATAAATAATTAACTCAATTAACATTAACTCAATTATATTAATTAATCATATTTTAACATGATTTTTAATTTTCTTAAGATAAATCAAATTAATCATTCAAACAATCAAATTAATCATTTATACAAATAAATTAACCACACTTCCAAACCTAAATTAGAGGCTGTGCAATATTTTTTTTGATTGAAAAAGAAAATTATTTTAAATATTTTAAAAATGGATGTACAGCAGTGTAGGAAACATTTTAATTTTAGGGTTATTTATATAAAACTCCCATATCATATGAGCGTGTTTCATTTTACCCTCCACCGTTGCCATAGGCAGGTTTATGCAATGTTTTTTATGAAAAAACCGTTGCCAAAAAACATATAGAGGGGAAAAGCAAAATTCGCTAACATTACAGGGGTGAAATTTACTATTAACCCTTAATTTTAAAAAGTACTATTTTTTTTTGGATAAATATCTTTTCGAACTTTTTGTTAGAATACTTGTTATCCATTCCCGCCTCCAAACTCCAAACCGGAAAATGGCTCTCCGACTCATCTCATCACCGCCGTCTTTCCATCGCTTCACCTGTCACGCCACCACCGTTCCTCCTCCTCCTCCTCCTCAAATCTCAACTGCAACTCCTATTTCTTCAACTCCACAGCCCCCGCCACTAACATGCGCACTTCATTGCCCCCATTTCCAATCGTACGCTTCACCCTCTCCATTCCTAACAAATTATTGTCCTCTTTTCGCTCATGAATTTTTACTTTATTTTTAAAATTTTTTGATGATTGATTTCAGGTGTTCGGGGTGCACGCACGAGCTTAACCTACACCGTCCTGTAATTTTGGAGGACGCTACCAATTTCTTTCGGAAATATGGTGTCACGGACTTCACATTCGATACTTGCAATTTGGTATCTTCATTCATTCTTCTTCTTAATTCACTAATTCAATTCAATTTCACCTTTTAAACCATTTTTCTATCAAGTACTAACTCATATAGGGATAATATTTTGAGAAAATGGAAGTAATTGTATGTAATGACAAGTGGCAGTGTCGTGTCGGTGTATTGGCGCTCAAGCATGTCTTCAATGTGAAGTATAGATGTTAGATAGAGAGTCTTTTGAAACATTTAAGTGTATGTTTGGTTCCACTTTTGAAGGAGGTTAAATTGGTTCATGAGTGTAAAATTGTTTTCTATATGTTTAGATGTTCTTACAATTGATTTTAGTTTGGAGATTTAATTTAGAGCTTTTGTCTTTAGCCTCAAATTTGAGCCTAGGGTTAAAGAAGCTGAAGAAGTTAAAGCTCAAAATGCGGTGAAATAGAAAATACTAACATATGTCTAAAAAAAATCAATTTTGTCACCTCAAAACTAAAGACACTAAAACTAAAATTTATTTGATTTTGGTTATTTGGGATTCTTCTTACAGTGGAGTTGGAGGTGTCGTGCGAAGTTGGCGGTGCGTGGTTCTTCGACCAACCCTCTCATTGGACTCTATGAGGAGGGTACTCATAACGTAGTCGACATTCCACAATGCAAAGGTCCAGAGTTTCATTATATACTTTTTAGTCTCTTTGATAGATATATTAGATTAGAACACTATTGTAAAATAATTAATTACTGTGATGATATACTAATGCCTTAAGTCTGCAGTTTACTATTTTATGTTTTGCATTTTTATGAACTAATTTCACTCTATATGTTCCCATTCTAGAGTTTGATGTACCTTATTATAGCGGAGGTGATATTTGTGACCGCACCTTTTGTTTCTTACAAGCCGAGACGGCATTAGAATAAAGTACGTGTAGCATATGCTGTGGTGGATATGTGGTAAGACTCGACAGGATAGAATTAGAAATGAAAATATTAGAGAGTGTCGGGTTTGCGCCTATAGTGGAGAAGATGCTGGAAAATAGACTTAGGTGGTTTGGTCATGTAGAGAGAAGACCGGTAGATTTTGTAGTAAGGAGGGCAGATCAGATGGAGAGAATGCAAATAATTAGAGGAAGGGGAAGACCTAGAAAGACTATCAGAGAAGTTATTAAGAAAGATCTTGAGATTAATGATTTGGACAGTAACATGATCCTTGATAGAACATTCTGGCGAAAGTTGTTTCATGTAGTCGACCCCACTTAGTGGGATAAGGCTTAGTTGTTGTTGTTGTATTTTTTGAATTGGTGTAACAATTTTGTATCCAACTAGGCCATGTGTGTGGCTAATGGAATTATGATCATCACCATTTAAAGAAATTATTCTCTCACTTCTATCCAACTCTCTGTATATTTCTTGTTCTCTGCTCATTGTTGCTCACTTGCTCTTGCTTAGAGCTCAAGGTTTTACACATTTTACTCCATAATATCCAATCTGTCATAACTTAACATGATATTAAGTTCTATGAACTTTTCAACAACTATTTATGGGACAATTTTTTTTTTTTAAATCATCTTGTAATAATTATAAGTTTTTTAAATAATATATTGTGCTATCTCAACTTCTTGAGAAGGTCTTTGACTAACATCTTTATAAGCAATTGTTTAAATATAACCAAATGAATAATGAATAGAAGGACAGAGAGCTAAAACTGCCAATACAACAAAATTACAACTCGTTGTAACTGCTTTGTATCTCATCTAATGACCTAGTTACCTAGGTGCTTATAGTTATATCTTTTAATCCTTTAATAAAGTTAGAACTAAAAACTTATTTTAGTCAAAAAATTTCTTAAGCTACAAGAAAATATCTCAACTAATAATCAATATGCTCATTTCTTTTATTCCTTTAATAGACGTAGAACTAAATCCTTATTTTAGTTGAGAAATTTCTTAAGCTAGAAGATAATTCAAATTGGTTTTATGTATTAATTTCATTATAAAACAGAATAAGCACGGGGTTAAGAAAATAATACATATTTGATCACTATCAGTATCACGAGTGGAATTCTGTAAGGATATATAATGATGGCTTACTAGAGTGGTTAAAATAGTTAAAAGTTGTTAGAGTAGTTAGTTAGTTAAGGTGTGAGTTTTAGGGATATTTGTATAAATAAGAGAATACACGTATAGAGATGATCATTGAGTATTGTAAATTGTAATCATTTGTGAATAGCGTAGTGACTCTATTGAGTATTTTACATTGTAATCATTTGTGAATAGAGTAGTGACTCTATTGGGAAGGGGAAACCCTTGAAAGAAAGGTTTCTCTTCTACTCTCTTTTATACTTTCTCAACCTTTCAACAAAACAATTCATTCTTTTCAATTGAATTTTTCGGTTCCTAACAAATTTTGTTGGAACTTATCTTATTTAATTTGTTTCACAAACTATGTACTTTTATACCATTCTGTCACGTGTCTTTTTCATTGATGTTTTCTTTGGTTGACATGAAACTATATTAATTAATATTGCAGCTCATCATCCTAATATTAATGCTGCCGTGGAGCTGCTTAGACAAGGTATTTTCTTTTTTATTATTACCTTTGTGTTTATTATATTTTTATCTTCAATTTCTTATATTTATTTAGTTTTTCCTCCATATTATCCAGGTATTACTGAATTAGATGTTGATCCATATCTTGAAGATGAAGGCACTGGTGAATTGCGATATGTTCAGGTGAACCATTTATAAGAAATTGAATGCCTAGATGATACGTGCAGTTAACTATCAGGTTTTGAAATTGGGATAATTACTGATGGTGGGCGTGTTTTTATAGATGGCTGTGACAACACACAACACATCTCTTCCTGCTGCACAAAGATATATGAATGGTTAATTTTTTGCTGACTCGTGAAACATGTCGAGAATATGTATTATTTTCTTCTAGTTAATGGAATTAAATTAGCCTTTATTTGATTTAAAATCATAACTTTCAGGTAAGGTTCAGGTTACATTGGTTTGGAATTCAAGAAATGAAACTTCCCATGGTTCAGACAAATTGATTGCATTAGCAAATGTAAGCTTACTGATTCCTTTCTACCATATTTATCTTAACTGTAGCAGATTCTCTTGCTTGATACTTCCCTTTTATCCTAAAATGTGACGGTTCATTTGATTGATCGCAGTTTCTATGGAAAAATGGTGGGCCACAGAGCAGGCTTCATTTAATTCATTCTGTGTGGGCCAACTTTCAGACTTCTGATAAAAATGTGAGTTTAAGCTGCTCTTGTGAAACAAATGAATAGCTAGATTTGATTAAAATGAAATACAATATGCTGCATGTCATACAGGAATGGTCAATCTTGGCTCGTGAACTGGTTTTGAATGCAATGCAAATCATATTGATGCTGTAAATTTAAGTCATGGAAATTGTTGATTTATAGAAATAATTTTTTTGGGGGTGACATCTTATGACTGGGGAGGAAAAAAGTTACAAGAGAGCATACAGTCTTAATTAAGTTTTATGCACGTGACTGAATATAAAGTTGGACTTTGCAATTTGGAATTTTGCAGATGATAATTTGGATTGATTTTGCAGATGATAAGTTGGATTGATTTTGCAAATGATAATTTGGATTGATGTTGATAATACATGTTTGAAGAGAAATCTTTGAATGCTGAGACCCTGGATCTTGATATATCTATTTTCATAATTATGTAAAATAAGCTAATTTTATTCTTAAGATTTTTTTTTATGCAGATCTTCCTAACTTTTCGAGACAATCTATGACACTGCTCGTGCAATTGTTTCTATCAAAAGATATAATTTGAAAAGGTTTACTTGTTGCAGATAATATTTGGGAATAGATGGAGACATCTTCTTGGAGAGAGAGATTTTTGGGAACGTGTTGGTGGAATTGATGTGTCATTGGCCCCTTCTAGTTTTGGCCAGGCAAACACACGGGTAAAGATTCTAATTCAATGAATCTTTACATTTTATATTTTGGATATGCATTTAATAAATCTTCCGAGTTAGTTCCTCTCAAAGCATGGACACAAGGCCCCAAAACCACACACACACACTATACATCATGTAAATAAATAAATTTTGATTTTTACATACATACATACTCACATGGACTAGTATAGTCTAGCTGCATCAAGAAGTATTTGAGCATATATGAAAAAAATATTCTAGTACGGTCATAAACATATTTAGAAGATGTCTTACTAGTTTTAACTTATTACTTAAATACTTATTTTGTTTCTAGTATTGTATAATAGTCTCAGATTATCAACATGAAATGGGGATCATGAATTTATCTGTGAGGCAGATCAGAAACAACATGAAATATTTTATTATCACTAACTAGTAGCTGAAAAGAAAATGACTGCACTGGACAGTGTGCTTCAGTTACCCAGAGTCTATGACTTCAAAGAGAAGAATTTTCTGTCCAAACTTACAGCCGAGAAACCAACCTGAGTCATACTAGCAATGATTTCTCTCTCTCCTCCCAGCCTAAAAACCATCTCTGATAGGAATGGATCAGACCCCACAAGTGATCATGGAGATGTGTTGGTTAACAGAGATAATTTTGGGCCTAAATAGTGGAGGGTATATGTGAGAAAGAATAGGAATACTCCCCAAATAAATAGAAGTGTACTCGGTCAATAAATTAGTACTCCCCAAATAAATAGGAGTGGACTCAATCAACTAGTTAGTATTTTTCAAATAAATAGGAGTTAGAGTAGGTAGTATTCCTCATATAAATAGGAGTGTATGGGGCAGTAGCCAGGGAGGTTATTATTTTTCTGTTTTTTCATATTAGGGTTGGGCAGTGAGAGAATTATTTTCTCTGACGCAGTAGCTTTGGAATTACTTTCGTTTTCGTATTCATTAATAAAATAATTTTCTTCATCATATTCTATCTTACCTCTGTTCTATCAATTGGTCCGACCTACCATTGTTGATGCCCAGAGCTCCTAAGATGGCTGACCGTGTTTCTGCAGTGGAAGAACGGTTGGAAGGTGTTGAGGCTAGCATTGTTGCGTTACGAGAGTTCATTGGTGCTGAAATTCAACGTGCAATGGCGCATCGTGAAGTGTCGCAGCCAAGCGGTGCGACAGTTACCTCACAGCTGGATGAGTTTCGTTTATCCGCGAAGAAGGTGGAGTTACCGGCATTTACCAGTGACAATCCTGTTGCATGGATCACTCGGGCAGAAACGTACTTTGAGGTACAACGAATTTTGTAGGATGTTCGTATTCAGTTGACGAAATTGAGCATGGAAGACCCTACTATCCATTGGTTTAACCTATGACATGATTCAACAGAGGAACTGTCATGGGAGAACCTCCGTGAAGCGATGATGGTTCGATTTGGA
This sequence comes from Lathyrus tuberosus, assembly GCA_022829125.1. Taxonomy (NCBI): domain Eukaryota; kingdom Viridiplantae; phylum Streptophyta; class Magnoliopsida; order Fabales; family Fabaceae; genus Lathyrus; species Lathyrus tuberosus. The sequence goes on from JALAZF010000084.1 coordinate 5,589,724, forward strand.
GGTGGGCGTTTGGAGAATCAGTTTGAGGAATTGAAGGAACTAAAACAAACAGGATCAATAGAGGAATACATTGCCGAATTCGAACTGTATTCTTCACAGCGCGGCCGTTTGCCAGAGCAACAGTTTCTTGGTTATTTCATAGGTGGTTTACGTCATGATATTCGCTCTCATGTGCGTACCTTCAAGCCTCGTAACCGTTACCTAGCAATGCAATTGGCTCGGGATGTTGAAAGTGAGTTTGCAGTGGCTTCTGGTCAGGGTTCTTGAGCACGTTACAAACCGGGTCATGGCTCTAGGACAAAATCTCAAAAACCTAATTGGGCTTTTCGCGAAGGGGAAGAGAACAGATGTGCAATTCAGACCCAGACTAATAACAATGTGAGCAAAACGCGTACTGTTTCGGGTTCTGGATCTCAATCCGGGTCAACACGTCCTACCAATTCTACAGCATCTTCTCGCCCAAATTTCGGTGACAATTCGCGCCGTCAATCTCGTGGTGTTCGCCATCTACCAAGTGCAGAGGTTAATGAGCGTCGTGCGAAAGGACTCTGTTTTCGTTGCAACGAACGATGGGATCCTCACCATCAATGTGCAACAAAACAGTTACGATTGATTATCTTGGGGGATGATGAAATTGTCAACGATGAAGGAGAGATTGTGGTGTTAGAGGCTGAGTCGGAAGAAGAACTCACACAAGAGGAATTAGAATGTAAAACCATGGGACTGTTTGGTGTATCCACTAATCCAAACCAGGTCCGGACGATGAAATTGGAAGGATGTTTACAAGGTGCATCTATTTTGGTTCTTATTGATAGCGGAGCCACACATAATTTTATATCCTCTAAGGTGGTTGAAGCCCTTGGATTGCCTATGGTGCCTTTGGGTGTTAAGTTAGGAGATGGTCATCGTGTCCTAACTAGGGGAAGATGCAATGGAATTCAGATGAACGTGAGAGCGGTGCAGATTTGCTTTGATGCTTATGTGCTGGAGTTAGGAGGTGTGGATTTAATTTTAGGAGTTGAGTGGCTGGACACTTTGGGGAAGGTGACCATGGATTGGAAAGAAATGTCTATGGTGTTCAACCATAAGGGTTGTATGGTGAAGTTACGTGGCCAGGCTGTAGAAGATAAGATGGCTACTTTCCAAAGCATTATCACTCCTTCTAGAATGATAGCAGGCTGTGAATGGCCAACCTTGATGGATGTGCTAGGGTCACCAGTGTCGCATGTCTCTGATCAACAAACTAAGGAGTTAGGAGGATTGTTGGACCGCTTTGTTATTGTGTTTAAAGAAATCCAAGGTCTTTCTCCGCCAAGAAACACTAGTCATTCAATTGAACTTTTACAGGGTGCTGGTCCGGTAAGTGTGCGACCTTACAGATATCCTCATTTACACAAAGATGAAATTGAAAAACAGATTCAGAGCCTATTGCAGCAAGGGGTGGTTAGAAACAACACCATCGCTTTCTCTAGTCCCGTCATTTTGGTCAAGAAGAAGGATCAATCTTGGCGTATGTGTGTAGATTACCGTGCACTCAACAAGGTAACAATTCAGGACAAGTACCCTATTCCGGTTGTAGATGAATTGTTAGATGAGTTACATGGCTGTAGTTATTTCTCTAAGCTTGATCTTAAATCTAGTTATCATCAAATTCGTATGAAGGAAGAAGATATTCATAAAACGGCTTTTCGGACTCACGAGGGTCATTATGAGTTTTTGGTAATGCCGTTTGGCCTCACCAATGCGCTTGCAATCTTTCAATCGGTGATGAATGCAATTTTCAAGCCCTTTCTAAGGAAGTTTGTCCTGTTTTTTTTTTATGATATCCTAGTATACAGTAGTAGTTGGGCTGAACATTTGCAGCGCTTGGAGGCGGTCCTTAATATTCTGAAGCAGCATCAGTTTGCGGCAAATCGGAAGAAATGTACCTTCGGTCAACACCAAGTGGAATATTTGGGCCATGTCATTTCCAAAGCAGGGGTTGCTGTTGATCCTGCCAAGGTTAGTAGTGTGTTACAATGGCGGATTCCTAAGAATGTCAAAGGAGGGCGAGGTTTTTTGGGGTTGACTGGTTATTACAGAAAGTTTATAGCGAACTATGAAAAAATTGCTAAACCCTTGACAGAATTGACAAAGAAAGATGGTTTTAGCTGGAATGCGGCAGCTGCAGAAGCTTTTGAGAAATTCAAAGTAGCTGTTACAACTACCCCAGTTTTAGCCCTGCCTAATTTCAAGTTTCCATTTGAAATTGAATGTGATGCCTCAGGAAAAGGAGTTGGTGCAGTATTGTTGCAATCGAAGCATCCCATTGCATATTTTAGCAAGGCTTTTGAATCATCTAGGTTACCCAAATCTGCCTATGATAAAGAGTTGATGGCTTTAGTGCTAGCTATTCAACACTGGCGACATTACTTGTTAGGAAGGAGGTTTGTGGTTTATTCTGATCAAAAGAGCCTAAAACACTTGCTGTAACAACGTATTACCACAGCAAATCAGCAAGAATGGATGGCTAAGTTGTTGGGTTTTGACTTTGAGGTGGTGTACAAGGTGGGAGTGGAAAATAAAGTGGCTGATGCTTTATCTAGACAACACGAGGATGCTGAGTTGCAAGCGATTAAATCCTACCTTATTTGGCAGCAGAGCAGCCAACTGCAACAAGAAGTATCAAATGATCATTTACTTAAAAATATTGTGGAAGCTATTCAAAAGGATCCTAATGCTAAACTTGGTTTTGCTTTAAAAGGTGGCATCTTATTCTACAAAAATAGGTTAGTTATACCTGCTAACTCACCACTTATTGAGGAGTTACTTAAAGATTTTCATTCTTTTCCGAGTGGTGGTCACTTCGGCTACCTACGCACTTATAGGAGAATGGCAGGAACTTTATATTGGCAAGGGATGATGCGGAGGGTGCAAGATTTTGTGAAAGCTTGTGATACTTGTCAACGACAAAAATATGCGGCAACTACTCCTAATGGATTACTACAACCTCTTCCTATTCCGGTTTTGATGTGGAGTGAGATATCTATGGATTTCATTACTTGTTTGCCAAAAAGTAATGGATTTGAAGCTATCTTGGTTGTTGTTGACCGTCTCTCCAAGTATAGCCATTTCATTCCTCTTAAACATCCATTTACCGTTCGCTCAATAGCTGCTATTTTTGTTAAGGAAGTGGTTAGATTACATGGAATTCCGGAGTCTATTCTTAGTGATTGTGACCCCTTGTTTGTGAGTATCTTTTGGAAAGAGTTGTTCAAGTTAGTAGGTACGGTGCTTAAAATGTCCTCGACATACCATCCCCAAACGGATGGCTAAACAGAAGTGATTAATCGTTGTTTAGAGGCCTATCTACGTTGTTTTATTGCAGATCAACTTAAGACATGGACACACTGGATTCCGTGGGCAGAATTGTGGTACAATACCACATTCCATGTGTCTACAGGGTTCACCCCTTTCGAGGTGGTTTACGGCAGAAAGCCTCCAGTGTTGGTGCATTTTTTGGAGGGTGAAACCAGAGTGGAAGCTGTAGCGCAGGAGTTAAGGGACAGAGATGAGGCGTTGCGTCAATTGAAAACTAATTTACTCAAAGCCCAGGAGGACATGAAATACCAAGCTGACAAGAGACGCAAGGCAGTGCAATTTGAGGTTGGTGATTGAGTTTTCCTCAAATTACGTCCTCATCGACAACAATCGGTTGTGCAAAGAATCCATCAAAAAATTGGGCCCTAGATTTTTCGGACCTTATCAAATCATGAAGAAGATAGGGCAGGTTGCTTATAAGTTCAAGTTGTCATCAACATCTAAAATACATCCTACCTTTCATGTGTCGCAATTGAAGAAAGCGGTGGGCAACTATACTGCTACAACTCAGTTACCTATCAGTTTAGAGTCTGAAAAGGGGGACATTACTCCGGCTAAGGTTTTGTCATGGAGGGACAAGTTTGATGGTGGACAGCATAAGAGAGAATGGTTGATTCAATGGGAAGGGATGGATGTTGGAGATGCTACCTGGGAAGAGGAACTGTTGTTGAAGAGTCAATTCCCTGATTTGCGCCTTGAGGACAAGGCTAATGTTGCAAGTGGGGGTGATGATAGGAATGGATCAGACCCCACAAGTGATAATGGGATGTGTTGGTTAACAGAGATAATTTTGGGCCTAAACAGTGGAGGGTATATGTGAGAAAGAATAGGAATACTCCCCAAATAAATAGGAGTGTACTCAGTCAATAAATTAGTACTCCCCAAATAAATAGGAGTGGGCTCAATCAATTAGTTAGTATTTCCCAAATAAATAGGAGTTAGAATATGTAGTATTCCTCATATAAATAGGAGTGTATGGGGCAGTAGTTAGGGAGGTTATTATTTTTCTTTTTTTTCATATTAGGGTTGGACAGTGAGAGAATTATTTTCTCTGACTGAGGAGCAGTAGCTCTGGAATTACTTTCGTTTTCGTATTCATTAATAAAATAATTTTCTTCATCATATTCTATGTTACCTTTGTTCTATCAATCTCCTATACACGAGTATCCATTCTAGCAAAACTAACTTGCTAAATCAGTAAGTTATTTCTGGCCTTCACTATTGTGCCCCTTCTATCCCTTCTGGTATGAACCTTCCCTGGCCTAGGCCTTTGATCTGGGTCATTGATAAATAGGCCTTGAATTTAACCTTCATATTTGGGCTCGACAATCTGGACGGGATACAATGTTTGTTTTAACTTTTTAGCTGCCTGTGATTTGAAATTATCCAACCAAAAGGAAAGTCAAATTAATAAGATGCATGAAAACATACTGTGCTCTTAATTTGGGTTGAGCCTAATTCATCCCTACAAAACCGGCTTGTATGGTGAGGATTGCCCCCACTTATAAACACAACATATGCCATATCTCTAAGCAACGTGGGACTAAATCCACCCTTTCAAAGCTAACACAATGAAGGTGTTAGGGGCTGCAATGAGGCAAGCCAAAGAGCCACAATTAATGCGACTAGGGGCGGACAGCAATTAAGGCGGAAAGTCCAACACACCCCCTCACGCTTGGGCATCAATGAGCCCAAAGCGTGGACGATGCGAGAAGCCCAACAATAGATCTAGGATAGACTTTGATACCATCTCACAATTTGGATTGGGCCTAACTCATCCCTACAAAACCAGCTTGTAAGGTGAGGATTGCCCCCACTTAACACAACACATGCCATATCTCTAAGCAACGTGGGACTAAATCCACCCCTTCAAAGCTACCACAAAGAAGGTGTTAGGGGCTGCAATGAGGCAAGCCAAAGAGCCGCAATTAAGGCGACTAGGGACGGACCGCAATTAAGGCGGAAAGTCCAACACTTTGATATGCACACATGTGTATATCTAGCGACGACTGACAAGTATTCTCATACCACTGAGAGGGTTGCTTGCTATGCCGTTGTACCATGAAAGAACTGACACCTTTCTTGCTTTATATTATCAGGCTTTTGACTCCTTGCTGCAGAAGTTACAGAAATATGTTCCATATGAATCATCTGTTACTGATTTGTATGCTGGAGCTGGTGTCATAGGGTTATCATTAGCTGCCACAAGAAAGTGCAGGTAAGACCTGATCGTTCTAAACATCTAAAATTTTATTTTTTAAATTTCCTCTACATAGTTTATTTGGAAGATTTATGTTTCTAGTTGTCTTACAGATCCATCAAATGCGTCGAGATTAACAAAGAGTCAAAGGTATCTTTTGAGAAGACAGTTGGACGCTTGCCTGCCACCGTCAACAGCAGCATCACTTGGCATCATGCAGATGCTTCGAAAGTTAGTACTGGAAGCCTTGTCGTCATATATTCATGCTTTAATTTAATATGAAAATATTTTTTCTGATTCATGTAACTATCTAGCACAACTTAAATTTGTGTACATGTATTTCTTTCATCAATGTATGCAAAGATTGTTTACAGAAAGGAAAATAATTTTAGTCCAAAATATAAAGCTTAGTGTTTCATAGTTTTTTCTTGGCAGTGTTTTATTTGAAACTCATTGTATGAATCCTTTGCAAGTAACAGGATCCTTTTTCGTGGCTTGTGGGCTCAGATGTTATTGTCATTGATCCTCCTAGAAAAGGACTGGATTCATCTCTTATTGATGCATTGAAGAATATATCCTTAGTGGTCCGCAAAGCTTTGGCATCATCTGAACGGTTGTTTATTTTGTGAACTTATCAAGTTTGGTCATTTGAAAATATTTCCCATTGTCAGTGTCTGATTTAGTGCATGTTTACTGCAGCCCAAACTCAGTCCAAGAAGAGAAAAGACCATGGGTTTTACGTGCTAATGAAGCTTCAATTCAGATTAGAAGCAAATTACCTGAAGCAAACATTACTCCATTGGTCCCACAAACCCTTATTTATATAAGTTGTGGATGGGAAAGTTTTAAAGAGGTATTTCCGGGCTCATATTTATTTGATGCACTTAACTCTAAAAGTTGCTGTCCGACAAAACTTTATCAAACATGAATTCTCTATGTTAACTCTAAAAGTTGCTGTCTGACAGGACTGCAAGTCATTATTGTCAAATAACGTATGGTATTTGGAAAAAGCTCATGGTTTTAATTTTTTTCCTGGTACTCAAAGGTATGTTTTCTTTAAATTCTCAACGTATGTTTATCTATACTTACAATATTTATTAAATCTTACAATTTTTATTCTTGGAAAAAAATCTGGTGTTAATTAATTTTCCTTTTTACGTTATTCTCCGAACGAATTTCATTCTATTTGCATTTCACCTTTGTAAACTTAAACCTTTATTTAATTTTTAGGCAAAAAGTACAATTTGATCCCTTGTTATATTTTTTAATTTCAGTTTGGTCTCTTGACTTTTAAAAAGTTTCAATTGAGTCTCTAATATTATCTTTTATTTTTGTTCTGAAACGATTTTAGTATGTGAAAGTTATCTCAATATGGTCTCCTTTTTTTTTTTCTGAATGATCCCTTATTTTACAAAATTTTGTGTATGAAAGAAGGTCCGGTGAGAGTGACCTAAGTAGTGCTTTTAAAGTTTGAACTGTCGTCACCATACAAGCCGGTGTTGTGGGGTGATTTAGAATTTTAGACTCAACATAAGTTTTATGATAATATCAAAGCTGTTGATATTTGTAAATATATAGTGTTATGAATATTTGTATATAAAATAGTCCCACATCGACTATATGATATAATTATTTGTAATTTCTCTCTATATATAATGTGTCCGTAGTACTTTTCAAAATACACGGTTTATTCAAATGTCTCTTAGTTTCGTGTATTTCAACATATGGTATCAAGAGCCTGGTTTAAGATCTGGTGGGCCACCTACTATAGTTCCTTTATCGAGTAACCCACCATTTATTTCTACGCTCCAGCTGTCTAGTCTTGGGCGTGAGGGGGTGTGTTAAGAGTCCCACATCGGATAATATATGGCCTGAACATATGTTTATAAGTGGAGGCAATCCTTACCATACCAACCGGTTTTGTAGGGTTGAGTTAGACCTAATCACATTTCTTTAACATGGTATCAAGAGTCTGGTTTAAGATCCGGTGAGTCAGCTACTATGGTTTGCGCTATCGGTCTACCCATCAACAACCGGTTTTGTAGGGTTGAGTTAGGCCCAATCACATTTCTTAATAAGCACACACTGATAATTCATCTGTTTGCCTCTCTCAATCATCTTCTCTTGGACCTTGGATTCTTGATTCTGGTGCGTTTGATCATGTTATCGATAATAAAAGTATTTTTTCTTCCGTCTCTACCTCTGGTTTCTTACCTACTATAACTTTTGTCAATGGTTCTCAAACCCGACCCGAAGGGATTGGTACTGTTCAAATTCTACCTTCTCTCTCTGTTACTTCTGTCCTCTATGTACCTTATTATCCATTTAATTTACTTTCAGTCAGTCGTTTAACTCATTCTCTTGATTGTAATGTCACCTTCACTGGCAAGAATGTTACCCTGCAGGATCGGAGTTCTGGACAGACGATTGGCGTCGGATGTGAGTCTCAAGACCTGTATTACCTCTCAGTGTCATCTCAAACATGCTTAGCCAAAGATTCTCCACTCACTGTCCATGCTCAATTAGGTCATCCCAGCTTACATAAGTTGGTGCCAAATTTATCGAGGGTATCTAATTTACATTGCGAGTCGTGTCAGTTAGGAAAACAGATTCCTAGTCAATTTCCCAATCAAGTCAATAAACGAGCTTCATCCCCTTTTGTTTTAGTTCACACCGATGTTTAGGGTCCCTCGCGTACTGTCTCTACTCTTGAGTCTAGGTATTTTGCCACCTTTATTGATGATTTTTCACGTTGCACGTGGTTATTTTTAATGAAGAATATATCTGAATTATTTTCTATTTTTAAACAATTTTATCGAGAAATAAGAACTCAATTCGGTGTGTCTATCCGTACATTAAGAAGTGACAATGCCCGTGAGTATTTATCCCAACAATTTCAAAATTTTATGTCATACAATGGTATTCTCCATCAAACAGCTTGCCCTCACACATCTCAATAAAACGGGGTAGCTGAATGCAAAACTCGGCATCTCGTAGAAACCACTCAGTCAGTACTTCTCTATGGTAATGTTACACTTCGATTTTGGGGGGATGTTGTGCTAACGACATGTTACCTTATAAATCGCATGCCCTCATCTGTCCTTAACAATAAACTCCCTCACTCAATCCTTTTTTCCAATTCCCCACTACACCCAATTCCTCCGCGAGTCTTCGTGTCCACATATTTTGTACACAATCTCTCTTTCGGTCTTGATAAACTATCAGCTCGATCACTAAAGTGTGTCTTTCTTGATTATCATTGATCCCAAAAAGGTTATCATTGTTATTCACATACTCTACAACGATACCTCATATCGGCCGATGTTACCTTCTTCGAGTCTATTCCATATTTCGAGTCCAGCCAAGCAACTCCGAAACCTCTTCAGAAAAGTACTCCCACACCTCTTCCGGAAGTCCCATCTGCCATTGTCCCCCATCATTCTAGGGAACCTGGCCTATTAGATAGGCCTACAGTTGACCCCCCACTTCTCGTCCACTTCAAACATATCAGCGTCGTCAACCAACGTTTGCAGTACCAGTCCCTGAGGTCATTGCAGACTCTCCTCTGACGCTCTCGCCATCACCGAATCCGATCCTGCAATCCGAGTCTGATCTTCCGATTGCCCTTCGAAAAGGTATACGTCAAACATGAAATTCTTCTCTACATTATATTGATTTATGTTATCATCGTCTTTCACCTTTGTAGTATATTTGTTTGTCTTCCGTTTGTATTCCTAAAACTCCAAGTGAAACATTATCTCACCCTGAATGGAAGCAAGCAATGATTGATGAAATGTGTGCTCTTTAGCAGATGGTAAGATTGATCGATTTAAAACTCGCTTGGTAGGCAAAGGATACACTCAGATTTTTGGGTTGGATTATAGTGATACCTTCTCGCCAGTAGCCAAGATGACATTTGTAAGACTTCTTCTAGCCATTGCAGCCATTCGACATTGGTCTCTTCATCAACTTGACATCAAGAATGCTTTTTTACATGGTGATCTTGAAGAGGAAGTATATATGGAGCAACCACCTGGGTTTGTTGCTCGGGGAGTCATCGAATATGGTGTGTAGGCTTATAGGCTACACAGGTCTGCACAGGTCTCTTTATGGTCTTAAGCAATCTCCGAAAGCTTGGTTCGGCAGATTCAGCACTGTAGTACAACAATTTGGTATGGTCCGTAGTGAAGTTGACCATTTTGTTTTTTATGGTCACTCAGCCCAAGGGTGTATTTATCTTATTGTGTATGTAGATGATATTGTCATAACTGATAATGATCAACAGGGAATACTTCAGTTAAAACAACATCTCTCGAATCAATTTTAGACAAAAGATCTTGGTAAACTCCGTTATTTCTTGGGTATTGAGGTAGCCCAATCTAAAGATGGTTTGGTGATTTCTCAGCGGAAATATATTATGGATATTTTGGAAGAAACGGGGTTGTTGAATGCTAAACCAGTTGATACTTCTATGGATCCAAGTGTCAAACTACTATCCAATCAGGGAGAGTCTCTATCTGACTCAGGAAGGTATAGGAGATTGGTTGAAAAGTTGAATTATCTCACAGTCACTCGTCCGAACATTTTTTTGCAGTCAGTGTGGTAAGCCAGTTCCTAAATTCCCCTTGTCAGGAACACATGAATGTTGTTATCCGGATTCTGAGATACATCAAATGTGCTACAAGAAAAGGTCTAGTGTATGAAGATAAAGGACATACTCAGATAATTGGATACTCTGATGCTGATTGGGCAGGGTCATCCATGATAGACGATCCACCTCTGGGTATTGTGTACTTGTTGGAGGAAACCTTATATCTTGAAAAAGTAAGAAACAAAACGTTGTTGCAAGATCAAGCGCCGAGGCAGAGTATAGGGCCATGGCAATGACAACATGTGAACTTATTTGGTTAAAACAGTTGATCAAGGAACTTTAAATTGAAGAAGGAAGACCAATGGCACTTATGTGTGATAATCAAGCTGCATTGCACATTGCTTCAAATCCAGTCTTCCATGAGAGGACCAAACATATGGAGATAGACTGTCACTTTGTTAGAGAGAAGATTGAGTCAGGTGACATCGTCACAAGCTTTGTCAATTCTAATGATCAATTAGCAGGCGTGTTTACAAAATCCCTACGAAGCCCCAGAACTAATTATATATGTAACAAACTTGGTGCATTTGACTTATATGCCCAAACTTGAGGGGGAGTGTTGATATTTGTAAATATATAGTGTTAAGAATATTTGTATATAGAATAGTCCCACATTGGTTGAGACTAACTCAACCCTACAAAACCGGTTGGTGGAAATAAATGGTGGGTGTCCCGATAGCGGAAACCATAGAAGGTGGTCCACCGGATCTTAAACAAGGCTCTTGATACCATATTAGAATTTGGCCTAACACAACCTTACAAAACCAGTTGGTAAGGTGAGGGGTGCCACTCTATATAAGCTATTTCATTGCTCTATCTCCAACCAATGTGGGACTTTAGGATCTTCCTAACACACCCCATCACGCCCAACACTCTTTTTGGGCTTAGTGCGTGGATTTAAAAGGTGGACTGTCCAATGTTCGATCGATAGGCTCTGATACCATGTTAAGAAATGTGGTTGGGTCTAACTCAATCCTACAAAACCGGTTGGTAAAGTGAAGATTGCCCCCACTTATAAAGACATGTTCATACCATATATTATCCGATGTGGGACTCTTAACAATAACAATGTCTCCGTAGTGCTTTTCAAAACATCCTGTATATTCAAATGTCTCTTAGTCTCTTGTATTTTAACAAAAACTTATCCTAAATTTGTTATTGGGCCTAAATCTATATTAGTCCACCCGCATACTCCATATTTCTTCGCCTGGATGTGATGGTGTGCTGAGATCCCTGTTATCTCATTCACATTATCCATGCTTAATCTGTGCATCTTATGTGTGAGGGGGTGTATTGAGATTTGAGAGTCCCACGTTGTCTAAAGAAATGCCTTAGTAGTGCGTATAATGCTTGAGTAGCCCTGACCTTTTAAGCTATTTTGGGGTGTAGAGTGAGACCCAACCCAATTTCTAAGAATCACTAAATCAAGAATGCGAATAATGGGGAGTCTTGGGAAACTTAATATTGCATTTGGACAGATAAGATGTATATTTGAACTCAACTTGTTTTTAACAGTATTGACGAGTGAGCACTGCCCACTCTTTACAATATCCTCTTTTCTCAAGATAGCACTACAATATATACTATTATTATGCCTGGGAAGTGTTAAACATCTCATGTTTAGATCACATTTGATCCGTCAAACATAGTGATGGACTAATCTGAAAGGCATGCTTGTGCAACCTAAATTTAACTTGATATTTGTTATTCAAAACTTACGGCCTACAGGCTGTGTGTCTGTACTCTAAACATTGAACCAATGTAACAAAGTTGACCATTAATTGTTAGTTCATATTTTAATTTCAGTTACAGGATGATTCCTAAAGACTCTGATTTTCCCGTCTCCATACAATGTATTCTGTACATATAACCCATGCCACATTTCATGGAGTTTTTTCCTCAAATTATTTTTATAGTTTTTTTTATCTATATAAATAAATTTAGAACACATTATGTGGTTGATTGGGTATACTATTATAGGTTCCTCTCCTCCCCAAGCTAGTAAAGATATTAATTTGTCACTTGCCAATTGTTTGCAGCATTGAAATTCTGGCAGTGTTCAAGAGGGGCCCTCAGAAAAAGAAACCAGGAAAGAAAAAGAAAAAACATTCGCAAGGAGCTGCTAGACATAAATGAGCACACAAGTCAGTACCATCAAATTTTGCGTCGAAGAAAGAACCTGATAAATTTAGTAGCAGTTTCACGTTTTGTACTGATCGAAAAAGGGAATTTGTTTCTTCATTTGATAAATTCTTTAGAAATAATTTAATGGATAGTTTTTCATCGCATTTGTATCATATCCATCTCCATAGTATTGATTCAAGAATACAAAACTGAGTAATAAATCTTATGGTTTTAAAAAAGCCAACTTGTCCAGAGAAGGTCGCTGGCCATTCAATGACTAGGAAAGCTTCAATTTCTCTTCTGTCTGCTTTTAGATTTTGCCAGGTGAGGAAAGACTGTCAGAATGTTGTAGGCCAATAGATCTTGTCTGGTCAAAATCCCAACAACAGGGGATACCTGTTAGATGACATGATTAGGTTAGTCATATATGTTCTTTTTCGAATAATTAAATATTATCCATGAATTAAATATTGCTCCTCATATGATACTAGGAAATAATATATTAACATTTCTAATTCGTGTTAAATATACTTACCCCTGATGCTTGGTATTTCGGAACTACAAGCAGATGACGAAGTCCAACTTGCCTGAAGAGGATCATTGCTTTTGCTACTGAAATGCTCTCTAGCACAGTAAATGGAGTTGTATTGGTGAGAGGATGTAGATCAACAAACATCTCCATTTCTTCTCTCGTTATAGCCACCTCTTCAATTTTCCCTTCTCTCTCGGCCAACTCTATCCAGGTAAATTTCTCTCTCACTTCCCATTCCTCTGTTCTTTTTCTCTCTTTCAAGAAGAACTTCTTCTTTAATGCTTGGATAAGGTGTGCTCTTAGAATTAGTCCATGCAATTCTGTTGCCCCGTTGGCCTGTCCTGTTGGCGGTACTACCCCATCGTCCATCACTGGAAAACCATTATGTGTAGTGTTTTTCAATACATCTACTATCTTTTCTACCTTTTCTACTCCTTGGAGGGAAATCACTGCTGGCTTTACATCCACAAGCTCGCCAACAGTGAGGTTTCTCATCCATGACTCAGGATTTGCATCCATGAAAGGAAGGCCTTTCAAATGCAGTATAATCTCATAGATGCTAGGGTTGAAGCAGTCTCCAACAGTTTTGGCTATTAGGAGAACAATCATTGTTATTGGTAGTAGGAGAAGATTGCTAGTAAGTTCAAGGAAGATCACGCAAAGGGACACGGTCATCCTCATCGAACCAGCCATGAGGGAGGCTGCACCAAGTACAGCAAACAATCCTTGGTCAATTTTTGTATGAGGTCCCATGAACATACCAAGAAGGCGGCCGTAGGCCGAGCCCATAAGGATGATTGGGAGGAAGAGTCCAGTCGGCACAGCAATTCCAAAAGTAATTAGTCCTAATATGCAATATAGCACAAAGAAAATTATGAGGGAGGAGGGTTGGTATTCATGAGGCGTGTTTGTTGAGAATATGTTTCGGACAGCATCATCATTAGTGGTAAGCAGCAGAGTAGCAAGATCGTTGTAATGGCCAGGGGGACAATTGAATTGTTTAAAGTTTCCAGACCTTCCATTGGTGGGGCAAACGGATTCCGAGTCTCGAAATGATGAATCACAAGGGGTGCATTTTGCTAGGAATGGGAGACCATATTGACATGCAGATGTGAAGAGTACTACTGCAAGACTTAGGAGGACTTTATGTATTTTTCCTTTCCTGCAATAATCAGAGGTAGATGCCCCCTCAGTTCTTATATAATTCAAATATTACCAAATTTGGTTGTGTTGACAATAGCTCATATTTACTTCATTTGACGCCATAAATGTTTTTCTTCGTTTTTTTGGGTTTAAATGTAAGAATTAATGTATATTTTGATTAAATGAATATTTTGTTTGCTTTTTGTGATAAGGCTTAATGTAAATTTTGATTAAATGAATATTAATTAAAAATTCACTTTGACATTGTGATCTCATCAATGGAGTTCCACATAAACATCTCAGTTCTTATGCAACCTTAAAAATTCATTTTTATGCAATATGTTTTGAGGCTAAAATTGTATATAATAGCTTACTGATTGATGAGATTGTAGAGTCTGAGGACCTTGTGTAGAAGATGATTATAAAGGCTTCCCAATAACCCACCAATGATTCCAATGACTACAACAGGTAGGATATCCATCACATGATATCTAACAGTGACATTGCTAACGTCAAACATGATCAGCCCGCCCGAACCAAAAAGGCCACATTTTCCAGAGTTGCAGATTTCAATGAAGGCCCTAAGCACTACCACCACAACAGCAGTGCAAAATAATGTTCTCCATAGAAGAGCACTTCTCCACCAGGTTGCCATCTCTTCAAGGGCAAAGAGAACTCCACCAACAGGGGATCTGAAAGCTGCACAAACTCCTGAGGATGCACCACAGGTAATAAGATCACGACGATCACAATCATTGTTGAAATATCGTAGCCAGCGCCATTTGATTCTGTAATTGTCAGGGCCTCCTTGGCCTAGTAAGGAAGCAATGCTGCTTCCTATATGTACCAAGGGTCCTTCTTTCCCAAGATCTAGGCCTGCTGAGACAGCTCCAACGCTTCCAATTATCTACAAAAAAACAAATGTATGAGATATTACATGAAATAATGCTTGTACTGTGGATTTTTTTTCACTGCAGTGGATCTAGATAATGCTATTGACCCTCATGATTTTGTCACTCATTAGACAAATTGCAAGCACTAAATGATTGAAGTCAACAACACTTCTATCATAATCGATCCATGGGCAGATTTGATTTGATTTTGTTGCATATTTTAAATCATTGCTGGTCACCATAGTTGCTCTATTGTTATATGCATTATTGCAAAAATCAGTGTTGCAATCAATAGAACTGTCTGCATCCCTTTTATGGATAGATCAACAACATTAAGATGAACAAATTTATGGATTAAAATATCAAATTTTTTGAGTCCTCAATATAAAAGAAGTAATAAGTTTTGGAAGTATAATCCTCTAGATAATTGGAAGCAATGAATTTGCCTCTGGAGGCTTAGATCTGAAAAAAATAAAAATCACAAGAAACTATTTTCCCTCCTTCCAAAATATTATTTAAACGGATTCAAATTATATACAGTCAAAAACTCGTGCAATTTACACAGTTAAAACATTGGTGACCGTTGGATCAAGAAATTGAATGGTATAGGATATCAATTTCTAATGAATTTTAAATGCCAAACTTGAAATCTTGACAATGTGATGTTGATTCAACGGTCACTGATATGTCAATTGCGTGAAAGATTTTAACTGCATTACAAATGAATTAACTAAAAGAATTGAAGCAGTGTAAGAAACAAGACAACCAAACATTGTTACCTACCTTAACTATTAATGTTGTAGCACCAAACATGTTTGGTGTATCAACACCATTAAGATAAGCTTTGATTTCAGGTATTCCAGGTCCAGCTGCAGTTGGTGCAAAACACACACAGAGAATAGCCGCAACAAATGTTAAGACGAAATTAACTCCCGCAAAATATAGGAAACCTGTCAAGTACCTGCACCATGCATATCAATGCAAAATCACTTTTTTTTTTTTAAGTCAAATTTTCTTAAAAACTAAAATAACAAAAAGGGTTGCTCTAAAATCTAACCTTTCTCCATTGATGTATTTAAGAACAGCCAAAAACTTGTATCCAGCAATGTTCTCAACAGCAAGATTTATCAGTGTTGCTATAATACCAGTGAGAAATCCAACAAGAAATGCAAGTAACCATTTCAAGAATATGTATTGTAATACTTCCACTCTTGATCTACTTCTCCATCCATGTTTGAATAAATCATTCTCATTAATCCTGCATAAATAAACAAAGTCAGAAAATTGATCTTTTTATATTATTGTATTAATAATAATATGTTTTTGTTTGAGTTCTTACTCATAGTCTAAGCTTTCTATGTAGGAAACTTTTTCACCAACAAGAGCAAGTGGATTTGAAGATAGTGTTCTGTTTCTCTTGATCAGTAGTGTCTGATGTAGTGGATTGTTACTTTCTGGATCCATTTCTGGTTCTTGTTGTTGTTGTTCTTCTTCTTCTCTTTCAACTTCTTCCATTTTGTTGTTTCTTGTTGTACTTTCTACAAGGTTCATAGAACTCTCTCCCATTAGAGAAACACAGAAGTTGTTGAGAGACAGTTAACTTATAAAGTACTAAAGCTATGTTTGTTTTGGATTAGAACAAAGTGAGACACCTAAGCTATATGAAGAAAGTGGATACCATATATGTTGCTTTCATCTTTGAAATCTATATATTTGTATGTTTTTGGCATTGCTAATTGTTTATTATTCAAATCATGTAAACAAATATTTGTTTATTATATGGTTCCATTCCTTTTTGCAATTATTCACATGGTAAAGCCACTTGGTCAATAGAAAATTTATGGCATAATATAGTTTGGACTTTAGAAATTACATGATTCAGTGTAAAAGGTTAATGAACAAAAGAAACATGTCTTTCCAAGTTGGATAATTAAGAAGAATAATTCTTAAGTCATTGCATAAGTTGTGCCTAAAATAAGATATATAATGCTGTTAGTTTAGAATAATCAAGGATTAATGTCTCTTGGGACCAAAGATAGTGAAATTTGGTTATTCTGAGATGAGTGGATATGGAATATATTTCTCTGTGTAAATCATCTGAGTAATACTATTTTTTTTTTGTTATACATGTGTTAGTCATTATCTCCATTTTTTAATGACACATTAGCTATTGAATATATCTGCTTGTATTTGTGGATAGTTGTTGTAATTAGTGGTTAGGTTATCATTTAAGTATAGATGATAAAATATAGTAATATTTTCCTTTCTATGGTAATAAAGAATGAGGTATATTTATAATCTTTTTTGTCTTCTCCTTTTATCTTAACATGGTATCGAGCCTTTTTTTTTTTATTAAAGGGGACAACTTCTCTATTCATTTCTAAAAGTTGAGTAGTATACCTTCAATAAATTATTTATTGATATTTAATTTTATCACGTTTAATGATTTATTAAATTGTTTAAGTTTAAGAAGTTTTTAAGACAATTTATTCTATGAGTAATTTTATTCAATTTAATTTCCGATATTTTCTAATCCACTCTTTTTCATCTTCTTAACTTTTAATTTTTGCGTTATGAAATTGTTTTCGATTTTAAAGAACAAATTCAAATTTTATATGAAACCTCCCTTCAACTCGTCTCCAATAACGACCTATTTGATTCAACACGCGATAGTACTTGCGCAATTGCTTGCATCTGTGACACTATGATAGACCTTTCTAAATATAAAAGTCTGGGAAAGTGTATTAAGTTTTTAAAGGGGTTTATTGGACAAGTTTCTACTGTTTGATCTCAGATAATGCTTATGGATCCCTCCCTCCTTTGAATAATTTTGTGTGTGTGTGTGTGTGCAGATTTTTAGTCAAGAACGACACTTGAATCTCTTTTACCGTTTCTAATTCCAATCTTATTTAAGAACCACCGACAATGCAAATTCAATCTTTGTCATTGTCAACTTGTGGCTTCAATCAATGATCAAGGATGAATCTTGGGCCAGTCCTGTGTATGTGGTACCAAAAAAAGGAGGTATGACTATCGTTCATAACGAAAAGAACGAGTTGATTTTAACTCGAACTGTGACTGGGTGGTGGATATGCATTGATTATAGGAGGTTAAACCAAACAACTCAAAAAAATCATTTCTCGTTACCTTTTATGGATCAAAAAGATTGAAAGGTCAAACATACTATTATTTTTTTGGATAGGTACTCAGGGTACAACTAAATCGCAATGGGTCCAACATATTAGGAGAAGTCCGCTTTCACTCGCTTCTTCGAAGTATTTGCCTACTACAGGATGTCCTTTGGTTTATGCAACGCACCCGCGACTTTTCAAAGGTGCATGCTTTTTATATTTTCTTATATGATCGAATTGTATATTAAGTATTTATGGATGTTTTTTCTATTTTTGGTAGTAATTTTGATAATTGTCTTGCGCACCTAAATGGCGTTCTTGAGAGATGTACCGAAACAAACCTTGTTTTGAACTGAAAAAATTGTCATTTTATGGTAATTTAAGGTATCATTTTAGGGCTTAAAATCTCATCGAAGAGCACAGAGGTGGATCAAGTCAAAATTGAGGTGATTGAAAAATTATCGAAGATTTATAAAGGAATTTTCTAAAATTACAAAACCTATGTGTAATTTTCTAATTAAGAAAAACGATTCTATTTTTGATGATGAATGTTTTAAATCTTTCTCAATTATTAAGGAAAAGCTTATAATTGCACCGGTATTCGTTGCATCAAATTGGGAACTCCCATTTGAGCTGATGTGTAATGCAAGCAATTACGCGGTAGGCGCACCTCTTGGTCAGCGCCACAAGAAAATTTTCCATGCGATTTACTATGCTAGTTAAGTTTTGAATGAAAATCAGGTGAATTATTCCACCACAAAAAAAGAATTACTAGCATTACTATTCGCCTTGGAAAAATTTCAGGCATAACTAATTTGTTCTAAAGTGACTGTTTTTATAGATCATGCAGTGTTGAAATATATTTTCAACAAAGGAGATTCTAAGCCAAGGCTACTCCGATGGATATTATTGCTATAAGAGTTTGACTTAGAAATAAAAGAAATAAAAAGGTTTTGAAAATGTTGTAGCTGATCACTTGTCCCGGTTGGAGAATGATGAAGCAACGAAAAAAGAAAAGAACATTAATGAAGAGTTTTTGGATGAACACTTGATGGCAATTAGGGAACGACCTTGGTTTGCGGATGACTAATTATAAAGCCATAAAAAGTGTTTTGGAAGACTACACTTGGCAGCATAAAAAATAATTCTATAAAGAGGCTAACCACTATTTGTGGGATGAGGCTTATCTGTTTAAGATAGTGCTGACTGTTTAATTCGCAAGTGTGTTATTGGTAAAAAAGAAAAGGGCATTATGTGACACTGCCATAGCTTAGCTTATGGACGTCACCATAGTGGTGAAAAAATAGAAGCAAAGGTACTTCAAAGTGGCTTCTGGTGGCCAATTTTATTCAAGGATTGTAATTATTTTGTGCAAGAATGTCTTGAGTGTTAGAAAACATGTAACATTTCAAAACGAGATGAGATGCCACTTAAAGGTATAATAGAGGCTAAACCCTTTGGTTGTCAGGGAATCAATTTTATGGGTCATTTCCCTCCATCTAACTCTAAAGTATACATTCTAGTTTGTGTTGATTATGTCACTAAATGGGTTGAAGCCATAACTTGTGTTGCTAATGATGTCCGAAAAAGAATGTTTTTACTAGGTTTGGAGTCCCTAGAGTTTTGACCAGGGATTAGGGGGGGGGGCACACTTCTGCCATAAATACTTAGAAAGTGTGTTCACCAAATACAATGTGAAACATAAAATATCCACACCATATCATCCTCAAACTTGTGGGCAGGTGAAAATGTCAAATAGATAACTGAAACATATCTTAGAAAAGATGGTTGCTACATCCAGAAAAGACTGGTCTCAAAAGCTAGATGAGGCTCTTTGGGTGTATAAAACAACATTTAAGATGCACTTAGTATTGTCACCAAATAAAGTACTTTATGGAAGGCTTGTCACTTACCGTTCGAGCTAGAACATAAAGCATAATAGGAAGTTAAGTTCTTAAATTTGGATGAAAAAGCAACAGGATTAAATAGATTGTTGAAGTTGGATGAGTTAAAAGAGATTAGGCCAAGAGAATATGAGAATGCTGTGATCAACAAAGAAAGAACCAAAAGATACCATGATAAGAACTTGGTGAGAAGAGAATTTTAGGTAGGACATAAGTTTTGTTGTACAACTCTCGACTGAGGTTATTCCCTGATAAGTTGAAATCTAGATAGTCGGGCCCTTTATTGTTAATAATGTGTTTGCAAATGGTGTTGTAGAAGTATATGATCTGGGAGATGTACACTCTTTAACTATAAATGGCCAAAGATTAAAGATTTATTCAGGATGTGAAGTACCATCTGAAAAGGTGTCGCTGATACTAGAAGAGCCTTGGATAGAAAGAGTCAAGCTAATGACCTTAAAGAAGCGCTTAATGGGAGGCAACCCATCAAAAATTTCAGTTTGAGTTTTAATTCAGTTATTTCCCTTAATGTAATTTGATCCAAGGAAGAGTAATAACTAGCTCTACAAATACTCCTCCTATTTTTGTTATTCTCTATGCTTTGAACTAATGAACCAGTTTATTATTGTTGTTTCTTTCAGCTATAATTTGCTACCTTACCAGTGACAAGATGAAAAGAAAAAAAAGAACAAAAGTCACTAGAAAAGAATGAAAAAAATGATCAACATTGAAGTACCCCCTTAGTGATTGACATTTGATGAAGAAAAGGAAAGCCGACTACTTGCACTCAATCTCCAAATATCTCAGCTAGTAAGGTTTGAGCCAAATATTTTCAGAATTCACTTTTCTTTCTTATGAGAGTATCCGTACATGAGTTATATTATAGAATTTGCATTGTTTCTACTTAATATATTGGTCTGATGAATACACACTGAGGCAGTTGTTTGTGAAAACTCTGAGCCTTTTAAGCCAACTTGTATTAAAATAATTATATCATTTGCCAGACCACTTTGAGCCATAGCCATTCTTTCGGTGACATAACTTGTTAAATAACCATTTGACTTGAAAGATGAAATCTTTTCACTTTCTTTAGAGTTAGGTAGAAAATTTTATTTTCCTTGTCTGATGAAAATGTATAAGTTCGGGGTTGCTCTTGGAAGGTGAGATGAGAGACACGTTGAGAACTTATAATGTTTGAAGAACTTTTCATAGTTATTTGGATTAAAACAGGGGACAAACATGTTGATTAGATGAGAAAGGTGATGTACATTGGTATGGGTAAACATTTTGTTCTGATGAAATTTTTAGTGTGCAGATAGGTTATTTAAGGACAAAAATCATAGTACGTTTGAGGTTGTGATGAGACTCTTTCATTACGTAATATTTGTGAGCAATTTCAGCTAAATCGGCGGAGTTATGAACAAAAGCCAAGCCAAAATGATGAATAAGTGAGCAAAATGACCAAAGGTGAAAAATTTGGGACTTAGATTAAAATAAGTGAAATTCTGGCATAGCAGATAGAAGATGTCCTAACACATGTCAAGACATTATTCTCTGCACAACTTTAAAACAAGAACAGAACAGCAAACTGATATTCAGAATATCAGCAACAACAACAGGGCATATGTTTCAACATCTGTTACAACATGTTAATTAAAACTGAACTGTAAATTGCAAAATGAAAAACAACACAAAATATGATAACCCAGTTCGGTGCAAATCACCTACATCTGGGGGCATACCAAGCCAGGAAGAAGAATCCACTATCAGTAGTATAATTTTATGTAAACAACCACTGGTTTACAGTAAACAAACTCTGGTTTACCTATCACTACCCAATGAAAACTTTATCTAAGAACTCCATCATAGATAAGAGAAACCCATCTCACTCCCTAAATCACAACCTGTGATTATCTAACAGTTATAGTCACAATAACAGTATCTTCCTACTTGAAAGACACCCCTTTCAATACAAAGTTCAGTCAAGCATTCTTGACTAACAAGTTAACTTAGATTTGCTTAAAAGCTTCATCCAAGAACAATACACGATTCATTACCTACGGGTTTCTGAATCTATACAAGTACCTATGTCTTCCACAATGTATCAAATCGATACAGAAGGAGACTTACAAGAGAAACCTACGACTCTCAAAACCTTAAACCCTACTTTACAAAATAGGATTCCTAAGTGTATGTCGTTCTCTCTCTCTTTTCTGGCCTAGGTCTTGGTATTCTTTCATAGCCTTACGATGCGTTGGGCTTCAAATCTTCTTTCCTTGATCCACTGCCAATCGCGCCTTGAATCTTAGAACAGATTTAAGATTTAAAAACAAAACCTGTTGTGACAGTCATGATGTCGAATCTTTATGCTGTGACATTTCATTCAAAATCTTTGGGCTGGGGCATAAATCTTCATGTTGGAACATCTTTCCCAACATTATGTTTTACCAAAATTTAGTCAAACCCTTGGAGCTTTCAATCTCCCCCTTTTGACAAATTTTGGCTAAAACATTCTTCAGTTTGATGGTGCATACAGTGGGAAAACCTGAAACAAGTGTTAAGGAAGAGGGATAAGATAATCTCCAGACCTTTCCCTCATTGAGGGAAAGAGAAGATAATTTCAAGTCCTCCTCCTCGTACACTTTGTGATACTGAGTACATAGAGAATGTAACTCAGATCACAAAACACAACTTGCTTCCTAACTCTGATCATAAAACACAATTTACTCAAGAAGTTAGAACCCAGAATGTTAGAACATTCTTTGAGACATTTATGCAGATCAGCAACACACATGCAACTTACAATAGTAACAAAGTAGTCATAGTCATTCTCCCCCTTTTAGCCAAAAGTTGGCAAAAATGACCCATACAGCCCCATACCCAGACTGTGTTTACCCAAACACGGATAAAACCAATTTCTTCTCAATTTAACAAGTAAGATGTTCTGCAACACAAGCATCACTACCCTCCTTAAATATTGAAGAAGCTACATAGACAATGACAATCCCCTTGGAAGAGACAAAAGACTAGTCAATGAGTGCAATAACCACTGGCCAAGTTAGTTTCGAAAGATTCCACTTTTTCTGACTTGTCATTGAAACCACCGTCCTTTTTAACAACTTCTGAGCAATGTCCTGATATCTAACCTGACTTTGTCAGTTTTCCATCAAAGATTTATAGACCCGACAACATCGATTCATTTAGCACAGACAGAACAAGTTATATAAAGCTAATTTCAACCTTCTTCTCTTTATTCTAAATCAATTCCTTAATCCAGAATTAGCATACTTGATCACGAAATTTTTAGCATATCAACATAATGCTTCCATTGACCTTCCAATCTATAGAGAAAAATAAATTCTTCCAGAAAACAGCCACGACTCCCAAGATACTTGTATCACTTCTGATTCAATCCATTGACACCCAATGACAGAGTCAGAATAACCTGATAAGTCCACCTAGAACTTATACCAACAGAGCAATGTCACGACATCTTGTCTGACATATCATCCTCAACTGAGGCAATCTATAACAAACTACTTGAAACCACAAACAATCTTGATAACTCACTGCACTACTGCAGCAACATATCCAAAACAGAAGTCTAACTCCCCCTGTCGTAGATACCCAGTGCTCCTTTGCAAGAAGAACACCTTAAATGAATGAAAAACATAAGACGCATCTTTATGTATTCAAGAGCGCACCCTCTGTTCAACGCACCTGCTGAACGCATTCACCTAATGCCTGATCCTCGGGCAATCCATGTACCATACTAGTACATTCAACAGACAGAAGTTCTCCCCTTATCTTTCTCAAATGATGCTTCTTCAGCACGAAACACCCCAAAATCACCACATGATATCCCATGACAAATTCATAATCATATAGTGAGAGTTCCAGGAACGCATCCTTGTACCATAACCAACAAACTCTTGGATTGAGACCAAAATCATCATTGATCCCTCTCATCCAGAAACCACCCATATTCTGTACAAATTCACCTTGAATTTTACAACCATAGATATCCTTGTTTCTTGAGATACAATCCAATTGAATCTGGAATGCTTCACATTCCTCAAAGAGACATACAAAGCCCCTTAGTTTGCTAGATCGCCTAGATGTTCTTCACACTTGAAAACATCAAACACATACCCTAATGATCCTCAGCTTACTTGCTCCACAAGCACAAAACTGATCCACTTCTCTCTAGCATGACTTGTAGCAGAAGAAACCACCTCTCCACAAGCATTCAGACCTCTATAAGAGTCAGTCTTCCAGATAAACACCCCATGATCCAAGAGAGTCTTCAATTTATCATTCTCCCATATGATAAGATAGAACACTTCTGATTCAACTGGTGAATATCAGCTTCCACAGTCTGAACTCCAAGTTCAGTAACCATGATGATGTTCTAACATTAGTTAGAACATCCTGATCATATCACAGACACCAAACACTATGTTTCTTGATACAATTACTACTGGACTTACTATCAGCATAGTAATCCACCTGAATATCGTCAGACAACACTGCGCCACCAGCTTGATCAATAAGAACTCCAGATAACCAAGAGAGAAATAAACTCTCATTTAACTCCCAAAAGAAGGTAATCTTCCATAAGCAACTTAGGGATTCTACCACAAGCTCCAAGATATGAACAGATCAAGAACCTTCTTTGAGTTTTCAACCAACTACCCTTCTGCCCAAAAGTAATTAGTTCCAAGCACCCTGTTTGAATGCACGATAAAGATCAACCAAATGCCACTGTTTGGTTAATCTTAGCTTTTCTTCAGAGTTTAAAAAAATCTTCTGATCCACCAATGAAACCTAATCTTTAAGTTACATATTCCACTTACTTCATAGCAAGCCATCTTAGATACACCAAGCCTTAGACATGTAACATCTACTCCTTCTCGCAGCTCCCGTAAACTGCAAGAGATAGACCTTTTTGAAGCGTTAATTCCATTTATTTCTTAGAAGATCAACTTATCTTACAATGATGCGCCACAACATCAACTAAGACCCTGAAGTTTCTGCTTGATGTCATGACATCTAATCCGACATCCAGCTGAAGAATTCAGCCCTTCCTTCTGCCACTTAGAAGAACCTCCTCCCTATAACAGAACAAAAGTTCCATGTTCTCATAGACTTGATCAATGATATCAAGTTAGAGTCGACAACCTCTATCCTGCTTTGTTGTACAACAACACTCATCTCATCTTCACACATCCCGAACCTGCCAAAGCTTGATTCTTCAGAAGAGATTAGTCACTCAAGATCTTTACAAAAGGAATCCCACCTTCCTTAAGTAGAGACTTCTGCAGAAAGACAGAGATAACTGCCACTTATCCTTGACCTCCAAGATGAGCAAGATCACATGCTCCTATGTACATAGATCAGAAATGAACTGACCCAAGCTGTGTCATCACCAACACCATATTCTGGACAAGTCTCTTGCTAGGAAACTTTCCAGATAAAAATCAGATGCTTCTAGTAACAACTGGAACACACCTGCTGCACTCTAATACTCCTAGGTCAGAAATAAACTGAACCAAGAGAATTGTCTTCATCTTCACTTCCAACAACATTCTAGTCAAGTTTCCTGCCACGAAACTTCCTAGTCTGAATCCATGCCTTGTAATAAAGACTGATTCTACCACACACACGTGTATGGTCCCAAGATCATCAGCTACAACTCTTTTTCTAGAGAGATTCACTTCTTGAATCAACAGACTTCTGCACATACTCCACTGTTAAGATGTTTCAACATTTGATAAAACATCAGTTCCTTATCTTGATTGTACTCATTCACCAGAGAACAAATCTTTGAGCAACTGCAGTAAGAGATGTTGTACTTCCTGATGTACCACTTGACATCAATGATCTTGTACTCCAACATACAAGTATAATCAATTAAATACTTGTAAATTCCACAAATAACAATTGATCTTAAATCCTTGTCTAGTAACCCTATGATACTGTTGTAGATAAACTCCAACAGATCTCTTCATGCAAGTATCTTTCTTGACAAACAAAGTGTTGAGATATCAAGGCTGCCACCCTTGACTCAAGTAACTAAGATTTTCTCTGAACAAACCCTATTTACCTCAACAGATCTGAAATCTCCTTTCAGACTGGATTCATCCTTATGATTAAGAGAGAAGAATCCTTCCTTGCAGATTTGGATGGTGAAAATAAATCACCTCCACTTTCTTCAGATTTATGTTTCACAGAAACACCCTCTAGTCAGAAGAGTAACTAGAAGTCTCCAGATGTACGACTAAGATGCCTTTATGAGTGGACTTGAGAGAAATCTCAAGTGTCTTTGACAACTTAGCCGAAAAATAATTGACCAAATTTCTAGAGCATGAACTAGATAAATCCAATCTCAACTCACCTTATCTTCAAACTGACTTCAGGATACAAGATGAAACCAACCTTCCACGTACCATGTAACGCCCCAGTTTTGTGTGCTTTTATTTAATCGAGTCGTTTTGATTATTTTATTATTATATTATTTTATTTTCGACTTTTATTTGGAAATATGTTATTTTTCAATGTTGTGATATTTATCGGGTTTTGGGAACGTTTGCGAGAAATTTGAGTGTGGGGGTATTCTGGTCATTTCATGATATTTTTCTTAAGTTAGAAAAAATAGAAAATAGAAAGAGAGAAAAATAGAGAGAAAGAAAAAGAGAAGAAGGAAAAGGGAAAGAAAAGGGGAGAAGAGAAGAATAGTGAGAAAAAAAACTTGGAAATTCAAGAAATCAACTTCTAGAATCGATTTAATCGGGTAAGGGTGCGAAACTCAATTATTATATGTTTGTGTATGATTATGTATGTGTGTTTGTGATTGTTATTGGATTGAAATGATAAATATAGTAAAAATCATAATGTTTAGAAATTGGTAGAAATTGATCCATATGTGTCTAAACTCATGTTGATTGTGTTCTTTGTTGTTTATACATGTTGGGTATGTATTGTTATACCTCAAATTGGTATTTTTCTGAGTTTGGATGATGATTTGGAGGATTTTTGGTTGAAACCCGTAGCAGCAAGTTCTGCAGAATTTTTTCTGGTTTTTCCAGGTCATACGCGTATGGGGCATGTTCATACGCGTATGGGCCTTGGCAATACGCGTAACATGGGCGAGTTTTGGGCCAATACGCGTATGGATTCTTATTTTGCTCGGCCGTCTGCCCATTTGCGTACGGTACGCGTAACACTTTATGGCAGTACGCGTATGGTGTTGGGCACTACGCGTATGAACTTTTAAACGTGAATTTTTGGGAAAAATGGGTCTCTGCCCATACGCGTATGACCTTTGGCAATACGCGTATGGCATGGCGAAGAATCAGGGCAATACGCGTATGGCCAGGAGAATGGTAAAATGGGACTTTTCAAAATATCGTTTTCGTTTTTCTTTCGTAACTTGGGTTTCGTTTATCCGATTTTTACATTCTTGGTATCGTTGGAAAGCTATTGAGCTGTACTTTCTTATTATGATGATTTGGAAATTGTTAGCCGATTTAATTATGCCGGAAATTTGGAATAGTGTCGGTTTGTCTACTTTTGTCGTTGTAATGGTGCGTAATTAATGTGAATCATGCAAGGTGCTATTGTATGATGTAAATGCATGTGTTTAGATGACGTTGAGATGATTTGTGGCCGTATGGAAATTAAATGCATTGTTTTGGGCTTAAGTGCAAAGTGTGATTTTGTTGATTGAGGTGAATGCATATATGTGTGTATTTGAATGTCATGAGTCCTTGTATGCCAAACATCATGATATGCATTGTTGTGACGTCCTGAGTGACGGTTTGGATTCTAGAGGGAATCCACTATAACGTCGTGTGCCCATGTGGGGTGTGAGCGATGATTATAGACGATCGTGTGCCCATGTGGGGTGTGAGCGATCGGGTCGTGTGCCCGTGTGGGGTGTGAGCGATCCATAAACGTCGTGTGCCCGTGTGGGGTGTGAGCGACGGGGGACATCGTATGCCTGACGGGGAGTTACAGTGATGTAACGAGCGATGATTCCAGCAGAGTTCCTGAGTGAACTAGTGATGAGAAACAATGGAAGTCGGTACCGCATGTGCATATGCATAGAGTCGTTGTGTCGGTCTCTTGCATTTGCATAAATCATTATGGTTGTTTATGTGTGGAATTGTGGATAAAATTGATAAATTGATATATGCATATTTGTTTGTGATACTTGTATTGTGTATGGTTAGTATACCTTGGCGATGTATGATTTGTGGTGAGAACCGTATATATGTGTATTTTTGTGGTATATATAATTGTATGCAATTATATTATGATTGTTTTTCTCACTCTTCTGCTATTTTATAATGCTCTATGAGGCATTGCAGATTAGAGTTGCTGGAGGTCTTTTTGTGAAGCTTAGGACTTCATTCTTTTGTCGGTCGGCTCTGATATGTGACACCGGGTAGTTAGGGAGTCCGTTTGTGATTATTGTGTATTATGTATATATATCTTTTGGCTTGTGCATGTATAACTTGATGTATGACAACTTTCCATGTGATATATATATATATATATATATATATATATATATATATATATATATATATATATATATATATATATGCTATTCAGTTTTAGATTTTCCGCTTTTATTCTAAAATCTGAAATGTGGGTGTAAGGAACTGAGTTCCTCTGTTGCTTGCTACCCCACTGTTGCATATCTTTATGAGCAGGTGTTGTATGATTTGTTTCAATATAATGTGATTCCCCCCGTCTATGCCATGATAATTTAGATATACTCTGATGAAATTTTAAATTTTCTTTTACTGCTTTATTTATTTGGGGGTATAGATTAGGGGTGTTACATACCAAGTCACCATGATCGACATCAACCAACAACTCTCTCTATTCCATTTCTCCCGACTTTGGAATGAAAAGATGCCAATATCTTCAAAAGAAGAAGCCGGCAATTGAGATCTTGCACCATCTGTCTTCAGTCACAAATCCAGAATCCCATAAATACCAGAGTTCTTCCATCAGAAACATATGCAGCGGAACCACCAAGGAATATCTTCAACATGCCCTAATAAGATGTCTGAACATCTTATAAGACACCACACAAGAGAACTAGCCACTCCTCCTGCAGTTGTTGTAGAAGCTCCCCAAAAAACATGAACAACCACCAGTAGTTGTTACCTTCGATCCAAAACATTCATCCCATCCACTAATACCCTTGAGTATGTCCGAGTGAATGATCTGATCTCCACACTTCTCCTTGTTTAAAGTGCCAGAAAGTATTTCCCAAGATCTCATCCAGAAACAGACAGGATGCCTGCTCTGATACCAACTGAAATTATGGCATAGCAGATAGCAGATGTCCTAACACATGTCAAGACATTGTTCTTTGCACAACTTTAAAACAAGAACAGAACAGCAAACTGATATTCAGAATATCAGCAACAACAACAGGACTGATGTTTTGACATCTGTTACAACATGTTAACCAAAACTGAATTGTAAATTACAGAATAAAAAACAACACAGAATATGATAACCCAGTTTGGTGTAAATTACCTACATCTGGGGGCATACCAAGTTAGGAAGAAGAATCCACTATCAGTAGTATAGTTTTATATAAATAACCGCTGGTTTACAGTAAACAACCTCTAGTTTACCTATCATTACCCAATGAAAACTTTATCTAAGAACTTCATCCTAGATAATAGAAACCCATCTCACTCCCTAAATCACAACATGTGATTATTTAACAATTATAGTCACAATAAGTGTATCATCCTACTTGAAAGACACCCCTTTCAATACAAAGTTCAGTCAAGCATTCTTGACTAACAAGTTAACTTGGATTTGCTTAAAAGCTTCATCCAAGAACAATACACGATTCATTACCTACAGGTTTCTGAATCTGTACAAGTACCTATGTCTTCCATAATGTATCAAATCGATACAGAGGGAGACTTACAAGAGAAACCTACGAATCTCAAAACCCTAAACCCTACTTTACAAAATAGGATTCCTAAGTCTATGTCGTTCTCTCTCTATCTTTTCTGGCCTAGGTCTTGGTCTTCTTTTATAGCATTCTGCTGCGTTGGGCTTCAAATCTTCTTTCCTTGATCCACTGCCAATCGCACCTTGAATCTTGGAACAAATTTAAGATTTAAAAACCAAACCTGCTGTGACAGTCATGATGTCGAATCTTCATGCTGTGACATTTCATTTGACATATTTGGTCTGGGGCATAAATCTTCATGTTGGAACATCTTTCCCAACATTATGCTTTACCAAAATTTAGTCAAACCCTCGGAGCTTTCAATAAGAAAAAAAAGAAGAAGATTTTGCCACTGTTTTTTACATGTTCGTGATTCTTACATCGTGAGCACGATGGTGTCATATTGCAATCACGATGATTACTAACGTGGTCATAAGGAAACCTTTTCCTGACACGCGTGTGCAACTTTTTAAAAGGACTTTTGATACTTTTTTAAGGTTACGAATTCTAGGCAGAGAAAGTGACGTCAATGAGCATTTGTGAGAGAATTTGGAGAGCATTAGAGCCATTGGAGAGCATATTTTCCATTGATTTTGATGAATAATTCTTATCAACTCATGGTATTTGTTAATATCACTATGAGTAGCTAAGCTATTTTAGGCTAGGTCTTTTTAGATGAACCTAATTGTATTCTGTTGGATCATATGAATGTTTAAGATTATTTGATTACTTTTATGTTATAATTATTATTCAATTGTTCTTGTGTTCATTTCACTTTGCGTGTTGAAGAGCATGCAAATTGATTTTAGATGAGTAAGAATTATTGACCGTAAGTCTACCGATCTGAACTAGGACAACTGTTCAACTTAGTAATTAACTAGGAACAGGTAGTTATAAGTTGTGGATGTAGAATTAAAGAACTTAGAAACACCTAGTCTTACCTTGAATTCGCCTAAGAATTAGGGAATTATTGTTTAAATTAGTGAGCCGCACATCAAGGAATTGGGTGCACTGGTCTTGTTAATTCGCCATATAATTATTGCGTAATTGTTATTCATCTGATACACATTCATCAGTAGGTATAATTAGGGGATTAGAAATAAAGACTTAATCACTTTTCATTATCGAACTTTACTCTAAAGGTTTTCTCGTACTTGTTTTCGTATCGATCATAACTAAAACCCCTTTATTTGTTTTTAAATTACATTAATATAACCTTGTTTAAATTTACAATCCATGTGGAGACAAATTATTTTATTACTTTGACAAGAATAGTACACTTGCTAGTTTAGTCACTAGTAGTTAATGTTGAACCAATAAGTTGCAAGAGATGTGTCAACATTTAAAGGAGAAATATATAACAAATAGGCGATTCAAGCAGATGTTGATATGCCACTAGTGAATAATATGAAGGCAATGTCTGAACCACAGGAGCAACCAATCGGTGATACTAACATTAACCACAAACCTAAAGTTTCAGGTGGAGTGCAAGATTATATTCTTGCATATGATAGAGAGCATCGTTCAACCAAGCCATTAGAAAGATATGAGTATGAAGACTTGTTGGCCTATGCACTTCTTACTAATTATGGAGATCCTTCCACTTTTCAAGAGGCTATAGCTATATAGGAAAAATATATGTGGCTAGGTGCAATGGTGGAGGAGATGAAGTCCTTAAAGAAAAACCATACATGGGAGCTTGTTCAACTTCTTAAGGAGAAAAGAGCTATGGTTGTTCAAGAGAAAACCAATAGTAACAGAAAAAGAAGCGGAAAAGTTCAAGGTTTGTATTTTAACAAAGGGGTACTCAAAGCATTTTGATTCATACCCGTTTTAGATTGGATACAGAAGGTGTAAGTATGACCGTTGTGTTTATTTTAGGAGCCTTGAAGATGACGTTTTTTTCCTGTTAATGTATGTTGATGATATGTTGATTGGTGCTAATCATTTAAATGATGTAAATGAATTGAAAAACATGTTGGGAAATGAGTTTTACATGAAATACTCAGGCGCAACTAAGAAGATTCTTGGTATGGAAATTCACAATGATAGAAGTGCTAGAAAATTATGGCTATCTTAGAAATTTTATGTTGAAAAGGTGTTAGACAAGCTTGACATGAGTAATTTAAAGGTTGTGAGTACTCCATTGAGAATCACTTTAAGATCTCATTGGATCAGTGTCCAAAGACAAATGTAGAAGTTGAGTATATGTCAATGGTTCCTTATGCTAGTGTCGTTGGTTGTTTAATGTATGTTTTGGCCTGCACTAGATTTGATTTAACAAAAGTTGTAAATCAACTTTGTAAGTTTATTCCAAACTGAGGAAGCACCATTGGGAAGCTGTCAAGTGGATTTTTATGTACTTAAAAGGTACACCGGGTCATGTCATCATGTTTATCAGTGAACAGGGTGATCCTTTGATTGTAGGATATGTTGATTCAGACTATGCTGGTGATATGGATGATATGAGGTCTATAACATTTCATATATTTACTTTAGCATGATGACCAATTTGTTGGAAATCATCGGTTCAATACATGTGACCATGTCGATAACTAAATCAGAGTACATGGTGGCAGATAAAGTTTCTAAAGAAGCCTTATGACTTAAAAGATTTGTGAGAGAATTGAGTGTTGAGCAAGGTGAAGTTCAGTTGCATTGTGATAGTCATAGTGTCATTTATTTGGTAAACAATAAGGTGTAAAATTCCAAGACCAAGCATATTGATGTGAGATTTCACAAGATAAGAGAGTTACTTCATCTGGACATATATTACTTGAAAATGTTCATACTTCAGAGAATGCAATTGATATGTTGACCAAACCAGTCATCAATGATAAGTTCAGGCATTACTTGGACTTGTTACATGTCTCTCAACATTAAACAGGAGGTTAAACTTGTTACATGTCTCTCACTATTAAGCAGGAGGTGTACCTTCCCAATTGGCAGGAAATCTTCATAGGGGTTTGATATTCGTCAAGGTGGAGATTGTTGAGTATGACTCATATTGTGAATTATTATAGGTTTTGTTGAGTATGTCTCATATTGTAGACATTATTATGAGTATTGTTGAGTATTACTCATATTGTAAAGATTATTATGAGTGTTGTTGAGTATAACTAATATCGATAAGATTATTATAAGTAGGTAACTAGGGGTGCGAGGGAGGATGGGGCTTCAAGAGTATTATTGTAAATTGAGACATAATATTACATATATTGCTTACAACACTGGAAGTCTAATTCATTAGACAGAAATAAATGAACTATAATTGGTCTATAGTCGTAAAGATATGCACCATTGGCCAGACTACGACAACAAAGATCAATCACATTCGTTAATTTTTACTTTTATTTATCTTTAATTTTCTTCTAACAATAATAGATATTCTATTTGTCAAAATCATCTTTAAAATTATGCAAGACGTAATGTTTTGTCATAATTAAACTGTCTAACCTATCTATGATCTAAAAAACTTAAGATAATAAGTTATTTAGACACATAAAATTCAGATCTGAGCATAAAATACAACTTGAATATGTCTAGTGTCATAATCAAGAAGAGATAAATGAGTAATATAAAAATAAAAAATATATATAAGAAGAACATTTCAATATTGAGAATAAGATAGAACATGAATATAAAATCTCTGATTGTCATACACAACTGCCATCTACATGTGAGATAAGGACCCTCATTTGAGCCACTTGTTTCACGCCACGTTCCTTTCCTTTCCTTTCATTATAACTGCCTCTTCACCATCACCAAAGGCCAACTTATCAACATTATTAATAATTTATCTTAGGTCATGTCCTTGCGATTTTCTTGTTGATCATTTTTTTTTTTTTTTGATGGGACTTGTTGATCATTAAATATGAACATAAAAACTCAAACATATGATTCAGTTAAGTTATCTCATCTCATATACCTAACCTATCTATATGTTTGAATTTTCTAATTTAAATTAATATTAATAAAAATATACATGTTCTAAAAAATAAAATGAAGAGTTTAATTAATATGTATTGACAGTTTAAAATAATTTTACATTGTCATTCAATAAAAATTTATTAATCTGTTATGTCATATTAATAACTTAAAATTTACAGTGTGATGTGACGGAATGCATGAGGATAATTAATTAACAGTATAAAATAATTTTACACTATTAATGCATATCAATTAAATTTTAAAATAAATACTTTTATTTTAAAATGGACTGATTTCTCATTATGATATAGTTTTAACTCACTAACCTACCTAATAATATATTTAAGAAAAGTTGTTCTAAAAATATAACATTAATCTCGTGCTTAGGTAGGTCTGTCTCTGTTGAGAACACCTGAACTTGAATCTTCATCAAAGTTATACAAAATGGGCTGGTGTAATAATTTTATATATGTTAAAAACTTTTTGATTCAAATAATATAAATTACAATTACTTAATGAATAATTGCTACACAGACACTGCTTAAACACCGCAAAATAAAATGAAATTAACTATCATAGTAAAAAATAAATAAATAGTTAATATTAATATCCCCCTCTCTCTTTTTTTAATCTCAAATTCAACTAACTATATTATAGTAATTATTTAATAAGAGTTTTTCAGTCAATGAAATCCATTTTATAGTGGAAATTAGTTTCATAATAAGAGTGTTAGAAGTGGATTTTTTTTTAAAATAATCATGTTTTAAAGAAAAAAATACCAAAGTAATTATGTTTAAAAAAAATCGCACTCAGGAAGAATAGTAAGAGAGTATGGCATATGTATTCATTTTTTACACAAGTGCTTTGATGACGCATGTTTATTGTGACAGTCAAAATGCATAGATAAAAATATATTTACCGTAGCTAAAAGTCTATTTTTGTGAAATATACTTTATTATACCTAATAAAATGCTAAAGTGCTATAGATATAAGTATAGGGTAAATATATTTTACATATGCCTTTTAAATGTCAATATAAGTATGCGTCATCGTATGTAATGTTGGTGTACAAGGTGAATAATGGATGAAAAGGAGTAGAATATATTATAATAGAATGACGGCTACAAAAGGATTACAAAATCATTCACTACCACTAGTCTATTTATAAGCTAAAACTAGGGCTACAAAAGCAACAAGCAAAATATTAAAATACCCTCTAACAAACTTAATGACTAAGTTTGTGAATGTAAATTAAAATATAAATTATTAATTCTAATACCATCCCTTAATTTATATTTCCTCAAAACTAACAACACCAATTTCATCCCTTAAGCGAAGAAATTGATCCGTCTTGATAGCCTTCGTCAGAACATCTGCCAACTGTTTCTGGGTGCTACAGTGCACAACTTCTAACACTCCATTCTGAACCTGATTTCTCAGAAAGTGATACTTGGTCTCAATATGCTTGCTTCTCCCATGCAACACTGGGTTTTTGGCAAGATTGATTGCAGACTTGTTATCAATCATCAGCTTCAGAGGTTTGTCAAATTTGATCTTCAGATCCTCCAGCAAGTTCAGAATCCACACAGCTTGGCAAGCAGTAACAGCACCTGCAATATATTCAGCTTCACAGGTTGACAACGCAACAACAGGTTGCTTCTTAGAACACCAAGAAATAGGGCCTCCCAGAAACTTGAACAAGTATCCAGAAGTACTTCTTCTGTCAACTCTGTCTCCACACCAATCAGAATCTGAATAACTCAGAAGTTCTAATTCACTCTTTCTTCCAGAAGGGAATAACACTCCATTCTTCAGAGTTCCCTTGATATACCTCAGAATCCTGATAGCAGCTTGGTAATGGGACCACTTGGGTTTACTCATGAATCTACTGACCATTCCAACTGCATAGCAAATATCAGGTCTGGTATTACACAAATACCTCAGAGAACCAACCAACTATTTGAAGGTTGTAGCATCCACATCCTCACGATCAGAATCAGAATCTAGTTTCTGAT
The DNA here is from genome assembly GCA_022829125.1 of Lathyrus tuberosus. Lineage (NCBI taxonomy): Eukaryota > Viridiplantae > Streptophyta > Magnoliopsida > Fabales > Fabaceae > Lathyrus > Lathyrus tuberosus. Next base: position 5,625,601 of record JALAZF010000084.1, read on the forward strand.
TTGTATCTGCAGGTGTGATAGCAGCCTTACAATTCTGCAGCTTAAATCTCTTCAGAAGTTCTCGTTCATACTTCAGCTGATGCAAAATGATACCTTTCTCAGAATATCTGAACTCCATCCCTAGAAAGTATGTCATTTTCCCGAGATCAGTCATTTCAAACTCATTCATCAGCACCTTCTTGAACTTAGCTAGTTCTTGTTCAGAACTTCTGGTCAGCAGTATGTCATCAACGTACAAACACACCAGAATCATATTGCCTTCAGAAATATGCTGAACATAAACACCGTATTCCATCTCACATTTCTGAAAACCCTGCTTCTTGAAAAATGAATCAATCTTCTGATTCCATGCTCTGGGCGCTTGCTTCAATCCATACAAAGCTTTATGTAATCTGTACACTATCCCTTCCTGATTCTTTTTCACAAATCCAGAAGGTTGTGACACGTAAACTTCTTCTTCTAATGGACCGTTCAGAAATGCAGATTTCACATCTAAATGCATCAGAGGCCAATTCCTGTTAGCAGCTATTGCAATCACCAATCTGATTATTTCATGTCTCGCTACAGGTGCAAACACTTCAGAATAATCCAGCCCAGGTTTCTGCAGAAATCCTCTTGCTACTAACCTCGCTTTATGTTTGCCAATTGATCCATCTGGCTTTAGCTTCTGCTTGAAAACCCATCTGACGCTGATGACTTTCTTGTCCTTTGGAAGTTCTGTCAGCTTCCAGGTCTTGTTTCTCTCTATGGCATCAAGTTCTTCTTTCATGGCCTTCAGCCAGACTTTCTGCTTAAGAGCCTCTTCTGTACTCACAGGTTCAGAGTCTACTAACATGGCACACTGAATAATTTCTCCTTCAGAATCTACTTCAGTGTCTTGTAACATATCAAACTCTTCGAATCTTCTCGGAATGTTTCTGATTCTCTGTGGCCTCTGACCTCGTTCAGAATCTTCTTCAGATGCTTGAACCCCAGAATTTCTCCTTCAGAAGTTCTTGCTTCAGAAGGTTGACTTCCTCCAGAAACTTGACCATCTTCAGAGCCTGGCATATTCCCAGAGTCTGAATTACCACTAGAATCTGGATCATCATCAAAATATGGATCATCAGAGTCACCTTCATCTTCTGAGTCTCCTTCGGAGTCAGAATCACCATCAGTTTCAGAAACTCTTATTTCCGATCTTCCTTCAGAAGTTCTCACATCAGAATCAGATTGAGACTTGTCCCAATTCCAAACTTCTGATTCCTTCACAATAACGTCTCTGCTGAATTCAACTTTATTAGTTTCTGGACAATAAAGCTTGTACGCATCTGTACTGTGGTACCCCACCAGTAACATTACTTTGCTTCTATCATCCAGCTTCTGTCTTATGGCTTTTGGAACATGTTTATAACAAACAGAACCAAACACCTTCAAATGACTAACACTTTGATTTTCTCCAATCCACTTCTGAATGGGAACTATTTCCTTCAGCTTCTTCGTTGGACATCTGTTGAGCACATATGCTGCGGTGGCAACAGCTTCTCCCCACAAGTTGTGAGGAAGCTTCTTCTCCTTCAGCATGCTTCTCGTCATATCAAGCAAAGTACGATTTCTTCTTTCAGCAAGACCATTGTGTTGAGGAGTATAAGGAGCAGTAACCTCATGCTCGATTCCATTCTCCTCACAGAACTTCTGAAACTCTCTGGAGTTATACTCACCCCCACCATCGGTTCTGAGAATCTTCAGAGTCTGACCACTCTGATTCTGAACCTTCATTCGGAACTTCTTGAATTCAGCAAACACCTCGTGTTTGAACTTAATAAGGGATACCCATGTCATTCTCGTGAATTCATCAACAAATGATACGAAGTATTTGTTCCCTCCGATCGATGCTACTGGAAATGGACCACACGCATCATAATGCACTACTCCCAAGGCATGTTTTGATCTTGGAGCAACTTCTGATGCAAATGGCAATCTTGGTTGCTTTCCTTCCATGCACACTTTGCATGACTTCTCAGGCTTCTTAATTGTAGGAATTCCATGTACCAGCTTCTTCGAATTCAGATGTTCTAAGCTTCTGAAATTCAGATGACCAAATCTTATGTGCCACAACTCACTTTCTTTCACAACACTTGTTGCACTAAGACATTCAGAGTCAGAAGTTCTGACATTCACCTTGAATATTCTATTTCTTCCCTGTTCTGACTCCATAATCAGCTTCTGATTACAGTCATACAGCTTCAGAAGATTGTCCTTCATGGTAACTGAAAAACCTTTCTCAATTAATTGTCCCACACTCATCAGATTGCTTTTTATGCCAGGTACATACCACACTTTCAGAATCAATACTGTTTTCCCATTGTTCAGAATAACTCTGACATTTCCCATACCTTCAGCGTTAAGATATTTATCATCAGCACATCTGATCTTAGTCCTCTTCTCAGAGTCAAAATCAACCAGCCATTTTTTATTTCCAGTAAGATGATTTGAGCAGCCAGTGTCCATATACCACCAGTCTGTCAAATTCGTATCATCAAATTCAGAAGCCATCAGTAGCACATATTCATCATTAGAACTTCTGGCTATATTTGCTTCTTCTGACTTTCTTTCTTTGTTTGAACAACAATCTCTAGCAAAGTGACCAAACTTCTTGCAACAGTAACATTGGATCTTCTTCTTGTCATACTTCTCTTTTCCCTTCTGAGCATTCTTTTGCCTATCAGAAGTTGAGGTTTCTGACTTCTGACCACCATCAGATCTTCTTCTGGCTTCTGACTGCTTCTGATGCTTCTTATCAGAAACTGCTTTCAGAGCCTGCTGCTCTACTTCCCTTTCAGAAGTTCTCTCGGTCAGACGCAACTCTTACGCTTCTAGACTGTTTTGCAGCTCTTCAATTCTCATGGTGCTCAGATCTTTAGAATGTTCTATTGCTACTACAATGTAATCAAACTGAGGAGTAAGGGATCTCAATACCTTCTCAATGATTACTTGTTCAGAAAGAGTTTCTCCACACGCCTTCATCTCATTAGTGATCAAAATCACTCTGGAGATGTATTCAGAAACTTTCTCATTGTTCTTCATGTTGAGATTCTCATACTGTTTACGTAGAGACTGAAGCTTCACCTTCTTCACTGATGCGTCACCACCGTAACATCTGACCAGTGTGTCCCACGCCGCCTTTGCCGTTGTTGAATCTGCAATCTTCTCAAACACATTCACATCCACACACTGATGGATGTAGAACAATGCTTTCTGATCTTTCTTCCTTGTATCCTTCTGCGCGTTCTTCTGTTCCTCCGTCGCATCTGCTGCTACCGAAACATAACCTTCAGTGACAAGATCCAGAACATCTTGAGCACCGAACAATACACGCATCTGAATCATCCAACGAGTCCAATTTTTGCCACCAAATACTGGAAGCTTGGTGTTCATGCCGCCGTTTCCGTTCATCATCTTCAACCTTGTACAGTCACTCAGATCTCACACAGTGTTTCCCAACCCACAGAATCAGAAATTATGATTCTGATCAGAATTTTGTTCTAGATTCAACACAAATCCAGAATAAAAAATCAATCACACAGCCTCACGTTTCACTCGTGTTTCCCGTGTTTCCCCGTGGATCCGAACCGGAGCTCTAGATACCAATTGTTGGTGTACAAGGTGAATAATGGATGAAAAAGAGTAGAATATATTATAATAGAATGAAGGCTACAAAAGGATTACAAAATCATTCACTACCACTAGTCTATTTATAAGCTAAAACTAGGGCTACAAAAGCAACAAGCAAAATACTAAAATACCCTCTAACAAACTTAATGACTAAGTTTGTGAATATAAATTAAAATATAAATTATTAATTCTAATATGTAACGTCTATGTACAAAAAATGAATACATACGAAAATGAGAAACTGTTGTGGTTGACAGACGCTAGGGATGACAATCTAGACCAACCTCATGCGTGGAACAAAACGGCGCATTCAAAAAATGTAGATATGTTTTTCGTTGTGTTTTTGCATAGAGAGTAATACAAATAAGACAAACAAACAGAACTCCAACTGTATTCTCTTGTTTTATTTTATTTTCTCTTTCTCATACAAATAATTTTTTTAATATACATAAAAAATAAAAAATATTTAAAAAAATTATAATAATTTCATGGTTTAAGATAACAAAAGGAATTTTTTTTTTTGGATCTGAAAATTTGAGAGGAGCACACTCTCAAGACTCAAGGCTCCACCACTAGACCAACTCTTCGGAATTGATAACAAAAGGAATTAAAACCATTTTTCGAAAGGTGAAAATAAGCCCAGAAGTCCGTATGTTGCTGAACCTAGAAAGTTTTGTAGGTGGTGAAGTCATGCAAGTCTAGAGCTGTCAAAACGGGTAGCCCGGCCCTAAACGGGCCGGCCCTGGCGGGCCTCGGGCTTTTCCGGGCCGGGCTCAAAAAGCCCATTTTGAATACGGGCTCCTTTTTTACTACCCAGGCCCAGCCCTGTCTGGGCTGCGGGCTACCCAGCCCTAAAACGGGCCTGGCCGTAAACGGGCCCATTTTAAAAAAAAATTTTAAAAATTCATTTTTTAAGTAATATATAATGTAATAGAAATTAATACTCATTTTAATATATAATGTTATAGAAATTAATACTCATTTTAATGATCTTAATGTAATATATTCATTTTAGAATACTGTAATGTAATATAATGTAATAGAAATTAATGTTCGGGTAGTCATTGAAGTGTGTGTGAACCGAACCAAAGATGCACTAACACATTGTATCCAAATGTTTCTTGGGCCAAATTTATTATTTAGGTCCAATTATATATATTTATTAATTTATATTATGGGCCAAATAGTTAAATTAATTCTTTTAAAAAAAGTTGTCGGGCTGGCGGGCTACCCATAGCCCATACGGGCCGGCCCATTTTTTTTCGGGCTTTTTCGGGCCGGGCTAAAAAAGGCCCGGAATAATATGGGCTTCAAAAATAAGGCCCAAACCCTAACTTTTTTCGGGCTCGGCGGGCCGGCCCATGGGCTTCGGCCCATTTTGACGGCTCTAATCATGCAACAATAGGACAATAACTTTTATTAAAGAAATATGTTTGAGCATGTTCATGTCACGAGTTTCTAATTCAGTGTCAAAAATAAGATAAAAAATCTAATATTTTATAAAAGATATTACTATTAGTAAGATACCCGTACGATATAAAATATATTTAAATATATATGTAAATGTAATATGATATAAAATATATTTATATATATGTATTTAAATTTAAAATTAACTATTAATTTTAAAATGAACAATGATTATGTAAATTCAATTAAATTATAATATAAAGAAAAAAATATGTAATATTTAAAAATAAGAATTTAATTTTTGTAATTAATATAATTATTAATTAAAATAAAATATGTATTGTGTTTATAGTGATCTGTGAAATAAAAAGTTTATTTGATACAATATAAAATATATTTATATATAGATATAAAATTGAAATTAGTTATTTAATTGTAAAATGAAAAAAATAATTATACAATTTCAATTGTATTAAAAAATGATGCAAAAAAAAAAAAAAATTCGTGAGATGAAGAAAGACTAAAAAAAAAATTTGATGCGATAATGACCCGTGAGATTAAAAAATTATTTGATACGATATAAATGTAATTTGATACAAATGCAAAATTTAAAATAATTTGCTTAATTGTAAAATGAACAATAATCATATAAATTTAATTGTATTAAATAATTATATAAAAAGAAAAAAAAGAACCGTGAGATAAATAAAAAAAAATTAATATTTAAAAATAAGAACTTTGTCTCTTAAATTAAAATAATAGTTGATTAAAATAAAATAGATATTGTGTTGACAGTGACCTGTGAAAAAAAAATATAATGTTATTTTATTAAAATTAAAAAATAAATTGTTAATATTTTTTAGTGATAATAAATAAATAAAGAAAAAAATTAAAATGAAAGTGAGAAAGTGTGAGAAAAAAAAATGTAAAAGAGATTTAAAATTAGAATGAAGAGAGAGAATGAATACATAAAAAAGATTAACACTTGACATGTAAATAAAAGGATGGTTGAGAATTAATTAAGACATTTAAAAATTATCAATTTATTCATAATGTTGTGTAATAATTTTTAGGTGAAAGAGCAAATAAGGCAATATATATAATCTACTTTTAATAGGTTGATACGGATTAAAGACGAATTGCTTTTTATAGAAATTAAATTTTAATTTCTTCAAAAATAATTAAATATTATTGATTGCACCAATTAAAATAAATAAATAAATAAACATTAACGATAAAAAGTATTTAATGGCAAAATTAAATGTTAAAAATAAGTAGAACCCTCTTAATCCACCACTGCCAAATATTAAGTTACTTATCAAAAGCTTTAGAATATCAATAAAATTTTAATATACTTTTCTTTTATATTATACGTATTACTCTGTTCATTCTAAAATTTAATAATTTTACATAATTTTTTTTAAAATTATATATAACATAAAAATAATTTTAGTGAAATAAAATAAAATAAAATTATAAATGATGTAAGTATATTTATTTAAAAACATACTTCAAAATGATAATAATTTATGTTCTATTAAAAATTGAAAATATCAATCTTAAAGAGAAATATATATTTTCATATAGATTAATGAATAAAAGACTGATAGAGTACTTCCAATTTTCTTAAAAGAAATTTTCTTCATACTTTTGATAATAGATGATTATATAAAATGTTTATAATTGTTTTATAAATTATTATATTTATTTGTATTTAAAATAAAAATAAAAACCAATTATAATTTGAGATAGAGAGTGAAAAGATAAGTTTGAGTGCCCAGACAGCGAAGTCCCTACTCTTATTTGGCCGCTGCGTCCTGTTGCTACAACTTCTTTCAAACCAAATTCCCTACAATACAATATTGCCTGCATTCAATCATTTTATTCTATTCTATCTAGCATCATCAATCATTCTTCTTCTCTTATAGAATATTTTATTTTAATATTATCTTTTAAATAAATATATTTATTCAATTATATTAATTATTTATTAATTAAACGTTTTAATTGATTAGTGATTAAAATAAATAATAAATTTAATTAAACAGTTAATTTATATTATGCATTGAGTATGAATAAATGTCAAAATGACTAATTTTAAAATAATAAAAACTTTAATTGGTTATCACATAGTCTCCTGTATATCTGGCAGTGCAATTATATTTTATTCTTATATGAAGAGACTTAATGCATAAGGATACAAATCAAGAAACAACTCCTTAATCTAACTTGATTTTGATTTTTTTATTTGATTATTCTGAAATCTATTCAAACTTTTTATTTGATATACTTGAAAAAAGTAATATTTTATTATTAGTTTGATCAGTATTTTAAATTGAAATTGATTTATAGTAGAAGCTTCCACTTTTGAGAATTGTTGGTCTTACTGCTACATATGACTTTTTTAGGTAGGTTTACATTTGAAAATTTCTTAATTCATCTTTTATGTTTCTTATCCATCATACAAAAATATGTAAATGCTTTTAGATTTCGGAGATGTATCTCCGGACGCATCCAATTATCATTTTACGTTAAAATATTATAGAGATGCATCTTCGAACATATTTCGAAGATGCATCTCAAGAATGTTTTGGAGCTTAAATTGCGCCAGAATCCTTCTCCTTCCTCATTTCTCATATTTCTCAAAACCACTTCAAACTCTCAATTTTGTTTTCATTAACAAGTCCAAAATCAAGCAATCACGGTCAAATGAACTTCAATCAACATCAGAAACATCATCCAACATTGAAGCAAAGTGAAAAATTGTAAGTTTTTTTTTTTTTTAATGTTTTGAATGCCTTTTGACTTTTTGTGTAAATCAGTGGAAATTGATGATTAAGGTAGGAAATGAGTAGAAATTGAATGATTGATAGTTTAGACATAATGTAAAACATGATAGTTGGCTGAAAATAATGATCAATGCAATATTTTTTGTGTTTCCATGTCTGCATTTCCGCCATTGACACAGCTGGTGAGTTGCAGAAAATTCTGGAGATGCATCTCTGGAATTTTTTCAACGTTTTAGTTTCCCAGCAATCGGAGATGCATCTCCAAAATCTTCTCACTATATTTTTTTACTTTCTTGCTTTTGGTGTTGTTTGCTTGCAATAATTGTTTGCTTTACTTTAGCTTACACGCATAATGACTAATAGACACGATAAACTGAGGCACGGAAGGGTTGCACAACACACATCAGTGCGTTAGGAAAAGATTCAGCAAGTTTCGGAGGCTCCTGGTTCCTCTGGTCATGTAGATCCGTCTACTTCTGGGGCTTGTGCTTCTTTTCATGATTCTCCATCTTCTTCTTCCCATAGGAGACAGAGTTCACCTACCGACGCATCACTCCCTCCATCCTCTCGCAGACGCCAAGTTTTCTCTATTCAGGCGCCTGAGGTACTCGAGTCACCACTGCCACCTACTAATACTAATACTATAGATGCTTCTGAGCCAGTGTCACCTCCTACTGGTGATGTTGTTGATCTAGTGCCACCTGCGGAGGGTGAGATTGCTGCAAATGGTGGGCTAGAGACATTAGGAGGAGCCCATGTAGATTTTTCAATACTTCCTCTATACCCAGACCATACTACTAGACATATATGAGATGGAGATGTGGCATTAATTGGATTCATTCTTTTTTATTTACATTAATTTTAATTGACAAATTTATGACAGTAATTTTTTTTTTCAAGAACGTGATCCGCAGAAGTTTATTAACCAAAGGAGGAAGATTACTAGCTTACCTCAGGTGAAAGACTTATGCATGACCGGTTATACTACAGTCAACTACGGGATGCTTAATGCATTCGTGGAGAGATGACACTTAGAGGCCTCGTCCTTTCATCTCCAACTTGGTGAGATGTCTATCACACTCGACGATGTCTCATGTTTGCTACATCTTCCGATCAGGAGGAAACTTCTAGACCATGGGAGGATTACCAAAGACGAGACACTCAAGATTATGGTAGAGTATATGGGGGCTAACCCAGCGGAGGAGAAGGAAAACTTGGATAGAACTATTATTGCTCATGCTAGGTTTGAATACTTGAAAAAGATATATACAACTCAGATCCTGAGAGCACAACAGGCTATAGGTGATGATGAGCAGGTGACACTCTATAAATCGCATTCTATGAGAGCATACCTGCTATATTTGGTTGGAACTATGATTTTTATGGACAAGAGTACCACTTATACATATGTCGTCTACCTACGGTACTTCGAAGATTTTAAGCGGAAGCAGGTCACATGCATCATCACACTACTGACGCTAAAATTGATTGGTCTTTTAATGTTTCTTTGTCATTTTCATTTCATCTTTGCAAAGCCAATACTGATGATTCCTATGTTCCAAAATTTTTATTTCAGGCTTGGATCCTCCAACACTTCCCAAGCATCTCCGACTGGGTGAGTGTACCGACATACTCTGAGGATATGCCTCATGCTACTTCTTTTTCCCTGCTCAGGGGAAGCAAGCAAATGAGCCTTTTAGAGTGTATCTTGACTATTTGGTTGCTGAGGACATGCACTTTAGCAGCTATGTCGATCACCATGAGACGCGACCATTTGACGAGATAATGCTACACTCTGGATGACTGACCTGCGGATCGCGTCTCACTGCTCCTCATCTGCCTGAGTGTGTGATACGGTAGTTCGACTACACTCATATCAATCCCAGACACCCTATTGTCTCTATTCATCATGCTTTGACATATAGACAAATAAATGATATGTTTGATGATTATGAGAGTCACCTGGTACCAGAGAAGGCACAGAGTACCATAGCTATGAGCGACTGGAGCTACATCAACGGGTATATAAGATGGTTCTTTAAGGTGTCACATTTATACATGGTGCATGCTGCTATAAGAGATTCGTCGGGGCCATCTCATCAGAAGATACTAAAGGAGGAGCAGGCACATTTAGATCATGTTAAGGATGTCTTGCCTAGATGTCGTCATATAGTAGAGATTTCACAGGCAGGCATTGACACATGTATCTTTCCTGATGGATCTGATGTGAGGCAGGTCCTATATGTCATCATGATGGAGGCACGAGGGGAATTGATGTATCAGATACAACGCCGGAGAACCAATGGGGATTGTTGGTCGAGGAGATCGATGAGGTACAAAAGCTAGAGGAGGCAGAGGAGATGTAGTCTGACATACACAGTAGTACATTAGTATATAGTAGTAGTACTATGGATTGCATTTTATTTTGACATCATACTACTTTATCGTTGTTCTCGACTTTTTTTTTACATATATTAGTCTTTTTTAATATATGATATTTTTGGACCATATGGATCATTTTTTGCATATTGATTGTATGGACTAAATCTTCATCTGAATATATGTAAACAAAGCATAATGTGGAACGTTCTGTTTTGATACGTTACAGAAATGTATCTCCGTAAAATTTATGGAGATACATCTCCGAAATATTCTAACGTTCAATCAGAATTCGGTGCATTGAGAGATACATCTCTAAAATCAATGAGCATTTTAGTATTTTTGCGTTGTGTATAAGTAACTCATAAGGTGAATTAAGAAATTCTCTTGTATTTATGAAAGGTGAAAAGGAGGACAATGTTATTTGGGCTTTATATATATATATATATATATATATAGGAAACGTATCGTATGAGAATGCCATTTTTATGTAAGAACATGAGAATGAATCTGAACCATTAGATTTTAAAATAAATGACAGAGATTATGTGTCAATTTTTTTCTCTCTCCTCCGTCATTTATTTTAATAATGGAGGAGAGAGAAAAATAAAAATCACACATAATCTTCACCATTTATTTTAAAATCTAGTGATTCAGATTCATTCTCATGTTCTTACATAAAAATGACATTCTCATAAGATATGAACCCTATATATATATATATATATATATATATATATATATATATATATATATATATATATATATATATATATATAAAGCCCAAATAACATTGTCTTCATTTTCACCTTCCATAAATACAAATCTAACTAAAAAAGTCATCTATGTAGAAATAAGACCAACAATTCTCAGATGTAGAAGCTTATACCTGTTGGTCTTATATGTTGAATCAATAATGAGCACAATGGAAAATGTGTTGAACAACTTGACGAAATGAGGATGAGTCCAAAATATATATTGAACAATTTCTTCATCCTCACACACTCTATACCCATATTCATAATGATTATCATCCAAAAGCTTTAACATTTGTTGCATTTCAGTTCTTGAACCTTTATCTGTTGGTGTAAGCCCTAGAGGCCAATACTTTTGATACTTGTATCGAATTACTTATTATTAATAAAAGGCCTTTTTTTTATTATGGTTGTTTTTCCAAACTAATAAAGTCCCTAGATAAGCTAGTTCGTTTAATGAAATATTAAGTGTGAATTAATCATGAGATCCCATTAAACATAAGGATATTATTCTTAAAGTATTCATAGTCGAGCTTTACTGTGAAGTGAGATAACCTTAAAGCATTAAGATTATTATGTAGATAGACTGATGATCACATCTCATGGATCATGGATAAGGAGTTATCAATACTTAACATAGGTATGAATATTAGGAGTAATATTTATACTGGATTGACCCGCTGTGAGAGTACTACATAGAATGTTATGCAAAGTGTCATAAGTTACTCTCATGGTGATAGTGGTTACCACCTTTCGACCTGAAACCACTATGGACCCTAGATGTAGAGTCGAGTACTTTATTATTGATCTAACATTGTCTGTAATTGGATGACCATAAAGGCAGTTGATGGGTACTCCACAAAGTATGCTAAGGGACATGGGTGACCCAGATGGAATTTTTCTATCCTGCATAACAGGATAAATGTCTAAGGGCCTAATATTGAACTAGACAAGGATGACACGGTATATGCCTTGTGCTCAATATAGACATAAGGACAAAAGAGTAATTATACACATAAGTACTATCACAAAAAGTTTTGTTAGATCACATGACATTTTCGTGACTTGGGTAATAGTGATGTGTTGCTAGATACCGCACACTGTTTATTATATTAAATATATGATTTAATATAATTTCCAACGTCACGAGAACCTACAGGTTCTTCACACACGTAAGGACAGATTGATGAGAGATAGAATAAATAAGGAACATTGTAACGTGCGGTGTACTTGAGAGAATTATGGAACACCGTAAGGTACATCGTACTTAAGTGAAATATTGAATATCGTATAATATAATAATCAGAGTTATTATTATTATTATTATTATAGTCATTAAATATAATAATAATAATAAAATATGTTTATTACAATAATGGTTATTATTATTATTATTATTATTATTATTATTATTATTATTAGTATATTATATGGTACACTTAAGTTGGGCTTTTTAGCTTGCAACCCACACAAGTGGTTCTATAAATACAACCCTTGTGTAGAAGCTTTTTGAACTTGATGAAATTCAGTTGGTGAAACCCTGGCCGTATTTCTCTCTTTTTCTCTCTCACTCAAAGCCTTCAATCGTAGCAGCTAACACTGAGAATGAAAGAATATGTTCGTGTGAACTGAGTAGAGGCGTTGTTCATCATACATCGCTCGTGATCACTCTTTCGATTCAGAATAAAAGGTTTCATCGCCACAAGAGGTAACCATTCTATCACTGATCATGACCATTCGTGAGGACCACTACAGGGAAATTTTTTATTTTTCGTTGTGTTTTGGATCACGTATTCCCCTTCATTATCGTCTCGTTCTTTCTGACACAGACATTGTATACTTGCTTGCTATATGGTACATTTTGAATGTTATTTCTCACCCCCTTTACATCATGTTGTCTTCCATGGACATCTTGCAGATACTTAGGAGTGATAATTATTGTTGTGCGTGGAAGGTGGCTTGTTGGACCTACTCTTCAGTTTTATTTACCACTTTATCATATATTAGTGGTTTTTAGTGTTGTGTTCGTGTAACATTGGGGACGAGAGTTGTTATATTTTATGTTGATGTTGATTTTTTCGTTTTGAAGTTTATCACTTTATTTATGAAGTTGCTATGAAATATTTTTCCGCTGTGTAGTTTTCAAATGATTTGATATATTTTCAAAGGATTGCCCTTGGTGACACCTTAAATTATTGTGTAGATCTTTTTAAATAAGTTTCGGGGTTTAGGGAGTTACACTAACCAAGTCACGAAAAGGTCTTGTGATTTGAAAATTAATAGTGGGAGGAATAGTTTCTTCCCTCTATCCACATTTCTTGGTTGTTTCTCCTAAGACACCTCTGAGACCGCGCATGTCACATAAAACGGGTTGTTGGTTTGGGTATAAACCCAACTGGTTCTTTGGGAGATCCCTTTTCTTTCTATGCTTTGGGAAACTTGTTATACTCAAGACCCATTGGGTGTCCAAACTTTATTCAAGAACTGCTCTCCCATTTAGTTCCATCACAAATCATTCCCTTTTATGCCTAGTAAACTATCTTCATTCCAAAAATCAACTGAATATGAAGCACTAAAATTGAGCCTACCCTGAGAGTAAAAGGATTTATCCAACCTTCTATCAACCATATTACTTCCAAGCCAACCATTGGTCCATGTATAGAAAGAGCCTTTGGTTGGAAGTGTTAGAACAAGATTTGTTCATGACATATATCCTTTGGGTTTTGATGATAACAAAGTATTGAAAGAACAATGGTGTTATCTAATGTGTGTTCCATGTATGCAGGTTCTAAAACTTAAAGAGAATACATTCAGAATCCGATATAAGGACACACTTTAGAGGAGCTGAGTTATTAGCCTCTAGTGGTTCAGAATCTAAATAACATTGTCTAAGTGATGTCTGGTGTAGAATCGGAAGCTGAAGGCCTCAATATCAGAAGAGCAACATATTGTCTCTACACTTAGTAAATGTATCAGCTTCTGGTGAACATTCGGAGTTAGTAATAAAGCTAAAGTTATCCGTACTGCATAAAGAAAACTGCATGTCAATCAGTTTGTCAGCTAGAGTCTATGTTCACAAGGCTCAAGAAGAGTTGACATGCTTTACGTATATCTACTCTCAATGGATCTATAGTACAAGATTACATGGAAGAAGCAATGGTTAAACAAGTTACACAATGGATTAAGATCTTGTGGTGTATCTATCTTCAATGTCTCTTGTACTATGGAGAAACAAAGACACTTGTACAAGTTATGTCTTCCAACGGCTAGTCTTTTACAACTGCTATATAAGTAGCTAAAGATTCAATCTGAATCTTTAATAAGGAATAAGGAACAAGGAAAAAGGAACAAGGAACAAGGAACAAGGAACAAGGAACAAGGAATAAGGAACAAGGAACAAGGAACAAGGAACAAGGAACAAGGAACAAGGAACAAGGAACAAGGAACAAGGAACAAGGAACAAGGAACAAGGAACAATGAGCAATAGAGAAGGAAATCCAAGAAGGATAGGAGTGTTTCACACTTCTATCTGAATGGAGGAACAATAAGATCAACAATAAGCAACACAATCGAGTATGCAGAAATTATGTTATTTGTTGTAAATTGTACAAAGCCTTAAGATTTCTTAAACATTGAATATCTTAGAAATCTTAAGTTCTTAAGGTATTTTTTATTGTGATTACCCTATACCTTTGATTTTGTATCAAGTACACCTTGTTCTCTATTCTGCTAAACATGTTGTTTAGTAGTTTAGATAAAGTCTCTTGTTATGTACTTGAGCATCAAAGTCTCTTGCTGAGAAGCTTGAGCCAAGTAAGTCTCATGTTATGTGTTATATCATTGAAAGTATTGATCAATTGTTAATTAAGCAAGGAAGTCTTGGACTGTGAGTCTGAGCAGAAGACCTGTACTTAAGGGTATAAGCAAGGTAGTCTTAGGCTATGGTCTCAACAAGGAAGTCTTGAGCCTGAGGAGCTTAAGCAGGAAGTCTTGGGTTCGTGGAACCTGAGCAAGGAAGTCTTAGGATGCGGGTTGAGCAAGGAAGTCTTAGGTTGCGGTCTGGGCAAGGAAGTCTTGGGTTCGTGGAACCTGAGCAGGAAAGTCTTAGGCTGCAGTCTAAGTAGGAAGTCTTGTACCTGAGGGGTTTAAGCAGGAAGTCTCGGGTTGAGTTTCTGAGCAAAGAAAAGTCTTATGCTTAAGTGCATAAGTGATTGTAATCATGTTTTGATTATATTGAAAAATATCTTGTGCTGCCAGGGGACTGAACTACTCTCAAATTGGGAGGAACCGAGATAAATTTGTGTGTTCTTTATCTTTTTATTTGCTTCTATTAACATTCTGCTGCAACGTATTAATCAGGATCTGAACATCCATTTAGATACTGAACTCTGATAAGAGGCAAAGTTAAAAAACGGAAAACACAATTCAACCTCCCTTCTTGTGTATTTTTCTCACCTTCAGGGAGGTCTACTATGTTATTTTGATTAGACCATTGAAGGAAGTCTAGGATGGAAGTTCTGTTGGGTGAGTGCATACTCGTATGCTTATGAACACCGAGAATGAAGTTGATGTCTCCAAGGAAACTCTAAGGTATAAGATGAAAAAGTTGAATATTTTAAAGGTAAATCCACATGTATCTTCTTTTAAGGTAATTGGTGGAGGCATATATGGCAGTCATTCCGTATAGTAATTAAGTTCCATTAGGAAAAAAATAAATTGATTAGTGCTAGAAATAACTTGAGGGTTTAATGTCTTGTTATAAACACATCATAAATTTGGCATCAAGTTTGGTCTAGGGTTGATAGCAAACACCTTAATGTCTAAACTGTTAAAAAAAACTTACAAGAAATTCGATTAAATCCATCAAGGGTTTAACTAAAATGCAGTAATCTGATTTGTGAGTGGTTAGCATATTTTTTAGGGTTAATCTTGTAAGGGGCATTGGCAAGGCATCTTGCATTCTAATATAATCACTCCATAAAGAAGAATTATGTGCATCAACTTTAGATATGGTTTAGTACACAACTTTAGACTTTAATTTCTTCCCCAGCTTCCTCTTTTGAGATTTGAACATTACCATTTGGAATTGTAAGTGTTTTGCTTCATTGTCCAAATCTTCCTCAAATAGGTCCTCCTCAACACTGTCATAGGTAATATTTTTCCATGTAGTCTGCAAAAAAATCATGTTACCCTTATTTTGACGTGGTTCCCTAACCTCTTCAATGCTATCTTCATCCCCAATTACTTATGTGGCATCCACAGACTCTGCATCTTCAAAGTTATTGTCCTTGACTTCTTTAACCTGTGTTGGAGTTTCCAAACAAACCACATATGTTGCCACCATATTTTTATCTTCACATGTTTCAACCTGGACAATATCAATTTATTTTTCAATTTCACTTTGCATCTTACTTGTTTTAGAGTGGTCCATGTGTTGGTTACCCTTCTTGAGTACCTCAGGAAATAAGGAGCATGGATTGACAAATGCTAAGTTTGTTTTGGTTTTTTGAACAAACACATGTTTGAATTCAACAAATTTTTTAACTTTTGTTTGAATATGAGCAGGAACTGCATAATCTATATTAGCAAATCACAAATTTCTAAGTAGTGGCAAGTCTTTTTATAGAATGTACAATAATATGGAAGATTCTCCTATTCCACTTCAGTTAAAAAGCAAGCCATTTTCGTTCTACAAGGATTTTATATCTTATGTAGTAGATAAGATCCATCTCAACAAGAACTCTGACCTAATGTCCAAACGTCTTGTCCATCATAGGCTTGGTACAGAAAAAATATGAGCATATGGTGTTGGACAAGTGACTCCAAATGCAAGGGGGTTTGAATTGTGTTCCGTTTAAAAAAGATGTCCAATTAAAAAATATTTTGTAAAAGAAATTGTTTAAAAAATTGAAAAAAGTAAGCAGCGGAATAAACAAATATGATGAAATTTGAGTTAAAAATAGATTTGAAAACACATTCAAAATATACAAGAAATGGAAATAAAGAGAGATAAGGGATAAGAAGAATGCACCAGAGATGTTTAGATGTTAGAACTAACCACTTGGCCTACGTCCTCTCCCCAAGAATTACTTCTTCAATGTTCACCACAACGGAGAAAAAAAAAACCCTTTTACCTCGATTGTAAAAAGGGGTTTACCTTCGTTTCATAGTCGAGATAATGAATGACGACATCAAAAGTGTGTCACATTACCCCTCGGTTGGACATTCACCGAAGGATAATATGTAAGGGTCATGGGTTTGATCCTTAGAAAAACCTTTTTGGAACTTTTATATGGCGAAAATATCTTTCCCTCAGTTTTGTCATTTAATCGACTACTAAACACTATTGAGTTTATTAACCGACTGCTTATATCATTTAGCCCTAACTGAACATATAACTGTTTCAAATTGGCTTACAAAATAATTATATAAACAATTATATTTGAAGAACAACGGACACTAATTAATGATTTTCGAGCATCTTGTAACTCATCATTCATCTCCCATTCTTTAATGGTTAGAATCTCTTCAATGTTTCAAGTTCTTCATTCAACACTTCCTTATCTACTAATTCATTCTTGACAACATAAAACTTGATGCTTTGCAAAATGAACAAGTATGGCGGAAAGTTGAACGAAAACTAGAAGTATTTGAGAGACTTTGACCATTAAAGAACGTGAGATAAATGATGAATTACAGAATGCTTGGAAAATATTGATTAGTGAAAGATGTTTTTCAAATTAAACATAATTTTTGATACTATTATTTTAAAAATCAATTTAATAGGTTAAATGTTTAAATAGGGGTTAGTGAAACAAACAATCGACAATAGATATAATAAACTCACTACTACAATTTTGATATATAATAGCATCAATTTAATAGCGTTTTTTTTCCAATTTTCTGTCACTATAATGTCCTTTGACATGTTCGGCGGGACAAGATGAGAGCTGCATAAAGAATCACAAAAACATAATATTAGTCTCAATCTCAAACTCAAATTCAATAACAACAACTAAACAACAACATATAACTTTCAAAACTTTACTAAGCATAACAACTAAACAACAACAATAAACCTATAACATCAAACTCAATAAACTTATAACATCATACAACAACAAACAACAACAACAAACAACAACAACATCATCAGCAAACAACAACAACAACATTAGTGTAATATGAGTAGTGATGTTTGACATACCAGATCTCCGAAGAAGAAGTGAAAGAAATGATTTTGGTCTTTCATTCTGGCAAGTATCGAACAAGAGCCCTAAAACACATATCACCTTCGTATTTCCTTACTTTTTCAAGAGTTGGAGGATGATATGAATTTAGGACTCTCGTTGTTTAGGGCTCTTCGTTAGGTTCTGTGTGTGTTATTTTAAGTCAATGAAACTGACTGCTACAAGTTTATATATATATATATATATATATATATATATATATATATATATATGAGTAAACAATTTCACCTCGGTTGATAAACAAAACCGAGGTGAAAATACTTTTTTTATTAAAAACATAAACTGCAACTATAGGGATTCGAAGCATTTACCTTGAATTGGTTTACCCCTCATCGTCTAAAACCGGCAAAATATGATTGTTCTTTTAAAAAGAACACGGTGGTAGTGAGTTTTCACAGGTTATTGCCTACAAACTTTGTTACAAATAAACTTGAAATTTTACCCTCTATATTCTCCAAACCAAACATATAATTTTATACCAGTCTGATCTTGAACTAAAATGAAAATTTTATACTACGTAACTATAATGAAAATTTTATACTACGTTAGGCACACAAACTAAATGGAGAATCGCGAACCACAAACAATTATAATAGTTTTATTCATTAAAAGAATTAGTTTATGAAAAAAAAAAAATTCTTTGTATTTTTAAAAATGAGTATTATAAAATTGTTTTTCAAAATATTACGAGTTTTTTTATATTTATTTTTTCTAAATTGCAAAACTAATTTTGATATCGTATAACATAAACATAAATTATTAAAGATCAAAACATAGTTAAAATTGCAATTTTTTAAAAAAATTGTATCTCAAAAATGATTTTCATGAAAAACTATTTGAAATAGCTTCAAAATTAAGTGATTTTTTAAAATTTTGATATTTAAAATTTTTTTTGATTAAATGATGAAATATCTAAAATAACATTTTAAAAATAACTATTCAAACTAAATTTTCATTTAAAGTTTATTTGAAAAGTTTCTTTTGTAAATTTTTTTTTTATAAAATTTTCTTACACTATAAAAATCATTTAAAAAAAACCAAAACCAATGGGCCCATAATAAAATTGTAGTAGTTTATTTATTAAAAAGAATTAATTAATTTATAATATTCATAACCACTCTCTATAAAATTTATGGGTTAAAAGACTTCAAATATAGTATTACAACGCCTGTTTAGGTTTTGTTGTGAGAAAATAACACGACTTCTACCAGCAAATATTATTGACTGCAGGTAAAACTGAAAAATGAAAATAGAATGTTTATCTACGAGTTATCTACAGGCATTAGCCATTGGTATAAGTCAACTTTTTTAAATATATTTAGCTGTAACTAAATATTTTTATAATAAGATTAAAAAACAAATTGCATAATTAAACTTATTTGCAATGTGAAGAATGAGAATTCTGGGATTGAGAAAATGTGTCAGTGTTCTTCCTCTCATATAGCTTTCTTGATCGTGCTAATGTTCTTCCTTCAGTATCACAATCTTGGAACACTTATAACAACTCAAACCAAGGTAATAATTTTAATCCTAAATTTTATTTATTCTCTTTCATTTGATTTCTTTTCATTAGCATTATTATTAGCATTATCATTTGAAGATTTTAAGCACATTGGGTTAAATAAGGTTTCAATGTGTTTTAACTTCAATTGAATTATGTGTTAGTAATTGATCCTTAAATTAATAAGTTCTTGAATCGAATACTAAAAGTGATCCTCAAATTAATAAGTTGTTGAATCAAATACCGAATTTAAAAAATAAAATGAGTTTTTGATTGAAATTAAAGACTTTACTAAAAATTGCCTCATAGTTTGATGGACGAAAATTAGGATGCAGGTAACTATTTTACAGATATTATATGGTAAAAAAAAACATGACTGGTTATTCAACAGAGGACTTATATTGTTGGGACAACTTCGTTACCCAACACAAAAAGTTGGGTAGTCTATCTTCAACCAATCCACTAATATCATATCATTTTATTATACTTAATTATTTATTTAATAATTTAAATTTTGAAGATTTTCAATGCAATGTAGCCTAATTTACTCTATGGGTAACTCTACTCAACTTTTTGAAGTGAGTAGATAAGAATTCACCTATATTGTTTCGTATGGTTTTAGTGTTAAAGTTTTTTCACTTTATTTTTTTGTTGGATCCAACGTTCGCAAAGTCTACTCACACTCATAAAAAATTTACAGACTCAACTCACATACTCATATGAGTTTATGAAATATTAAAAATAATTTTTTAAAAACGGTAAGTAATACATATATGACACGTATATTTATAAACATATAAATGTCTCATATATTACACAAATATATATAATAGAATACCATTTAAATCATAATTTAAATTTCATATTATTGAAAAAATCTGAAGTCTCACGTTGATCGGAGATAGAGCATTTTAAAAATTTATATAGAGTAACATACTTCACCTTACAAACCAGTTTTATATGAATGAGTTAGGTCAAACTCTAACATTGTATCAGAGTCTATCAATCGGATCTTGGGTCGCTTATCGTTTAATTCCATGCTCTAAACCTAAAAGAGTGTTGGGCGTGAGGGGGTGTATTGGGAAAATCTCAAGTCCCACATTGGTTGGAGATAAAGCATTGAAAAGTTTTGTATATAGCGACACCCCTCACCTTACAAACCGATTTTGTAAGAATGAGTTAGGTCAAACTCTAACATATATTCCATAACAAACTTAGTAAAAAAAATCGATAATAAAACAAACAAAATAGCAAAGCATATGGTTAAAGACTTAAAGTACTAATTCCTTCTTAATTGGCTACTACATATAGCAAAAATAAACATAAAATAGATATGCTAATGGCTTCAAACATCCAAAGTTTCAATTAAATCGCCGCCACCAATATCATCACCATCATCTTTATTGGTTACTTGACTATCATCATCAAACTCTGCTCTAAATGAAACACCTTCTTCATCATTAACCAAAGTTGGATTGCTTGAAGTTTCATTTCCATGTAATTCAACATTGCCGCCACCACTACTTTGCACAATATTTGTAACAACAATATTAGCTTCCACAACATTGTTAACAATAACATCATCTTGCTCAACACTAATTTTAGTTTGCACATTTTCTTCATTAAGATCTTCATTTATCCACTCATCATCTAAAAAGTTCTTAAAATATTGAACAAATTAAAATTAAGAAAGTTTACCTTTTCTTAACATTGTTGAAATTATATTTTATCTTCTTTTTGGATGAATCTGTCTCTGCATATCAAAAATCCATGGCGAGTTTTTCATTAGAATCCACCAATTTAAGGACCTCCATGAGAAGAGAATCTGTCTTCAAACATGTGATTGTGTTTCCCCAAAAATGAATATCTAAAGCCAAATATGTCACTTCTTTCCAATCTTTTGTAGAGGCAAACATACTCGCATTTCAATCTTCAAAGGTGAACAAACTCCTAAAACTCCTTTGTTATCATTCAAATAATAAAGTGTCAAATAAGTTGTGGCGAATCTTGTAATATCAGGTCTGATCAAATCCTTTCCTTTAGTATGTTTCTTCAACATACTAATGCTCATTGTTTTTCCTTTTTTATAGTAATTTCTTGAACTTTCAGTTTTTCCTCCAAACCCTCCAAAATCTAATTATTGAAGTGTAATCCTAATTCATTTATAATTTCATTTAAGTGTCATTTAAGAGTTTAATTTGAGATGCATTTGGGTTTGACAACTCAGCTTCTGAGTGTGTACAAATACTGAACTTTTGTTTAGTTAGAATAAGAGAATTAGTTTTAACAAAATTTCAATTTCAGTAAGGGAAGTTTGTTATAGACTTACATTCTCCCTCTTCCATCTTCATCTTCAACCTTGTGCACCAAAAATTAGTATCTAGAGCTCCGGTTCAGATTTAGATTGAGAAACACGAGTATGCGTGAGATGTGTGTGATTGATTTTGTTTTTAAAATTCACAACAAATTGAAGTTCAAAACTGAAACAGAATCACATTTATTGATTCTGAGTGATTGGGAAACACGAGTGTTAGTGAAATTTGAGTGATTTTGCACAAGAACAAAGATGAATGGTAGCTTGAACACAAAGCTTCCAGTATTTGATGGTAAGAATTAGAATCAATGGATGCTACCACTTTTTAACAGTTGGTGGACTCATTGAGATATCTCTGTAATACTAGACCTGACATCTGCTGTGCAGATGGAATGGTGAGTAGGTTTATAAACAAACCAAAGTGGTCACATTACCAAGCTGTTGTCAGGATACTGAGGTACATTAAAGAGACTCTGAAGTATGAAGTGTTGTTCCCCTCTGATGTTAAATCTGATTTAGAGCTGATATGATATTGAGACTCTGATTGATGTGGAGACAGAGTTGACAGAAGAAGTACTTCTGCATATTTCTTCAAGTATCTGAGACCCCATTTCTTGGTGCTCTAAGAAGCAGCTAGTGGTTTGCATTGTCAACCTATGAAGCTGAGTACATTGAAGGTGTTTTGTCTGATTGTAAAGCTGTGTGGATTCAAACCTTGTTGCAGGATATGAAGATCAAGGTGAGAAAACTTGTGAAGTTGATGATTGATAACAAATCAGCTATAAGCCTTGCCAAGAATCCAGTGCTGCATGAAAGGAACAAGCACATTGACACGAAGTTCCATTTTCTGCACATCAGGTTCAAAATGGAGTACTTGAAGTTGTTCACGGTAACACTCAGAAGAATCTTGCAGATGTGCTGACTAAGGCTATCAAGACTAAACACTTTATTCATTTGAGGGATGGAATTAGGATTTTTTATTTAGTCTTGAATATGGATTAACGGATAGTGTTAAAGTGTAATCTAAATTCACATTCATTTCAAGTTGGATTTAGATTAATTTGAATTTCATTTGTTGTTCTGATAGTTTAAATATTGAACTTATATTCAGTTTGTAAAAGAATTTCATTGTGTAATCTTTTTCAGTTTGAAGAGTTAGTTAGAGTTCTCTCTCTTTCTTCATCATCTTCTTCTTCTTCATTCTTGTACACCAACATAGATAAAATCATAGATAAAATCATTGAGTTTAAATATATGAACTTACTTATACGCATATGGAAAAACATAGATAACATCATTGAGAAGTTACTTGAGAAATTAAAAAATGAATGGTTCAGAAAAGACAGTCATAAAAATTGTTAAAGAAAAAAAATAGTTTATTTTCACAAAATTAAAAATCTAACAATAAAGATAATTAATATGTTCGGCTTTGATCCTTTTAGATGTAGGTATATAATTGACATCTTAAATGTAGAAATGATTATAAGTATTATGTCATTGGTTGCATATAGTTTGAGGTATTGAAATACCACTCAAGTTATGTTTAGAAAGTTTAATTTTTTAAAGATTATTTTTATTGAAGGATAGAACATATAAAAATAGACTTTATGCTACTTGACTCGCTAATCAGAGACTTGACACATAAGTCTTTCATATGATTGTTGTCACTAAGAATATCTTAGATTAATGGAACCCTATTTTCCTTTATGCTTTATAATTTTGTTTTAGGTATTGATACACAATTTATGTTATGATTATCTGCATAAATAAAATTCACGAGGTTACTATTATTATAATCATTTCAGAGTTATTTGCGCAAATATTGAATTTGCGAATTTAGTTTGATCTTACCTAAAATTTCAATTGAATATGTCGGAAATATGCATGATTTAGAGATAACATTGCATGAATTTTCATGTCACTAATTTACAATGATCTATTTTATTGAGTGCATTGATGTGGTGATCATTGGAGTTTAGTCTCATTTATTACCAACAACAACCGAAATTGTCATATTACAAATTGCATTTTCTTCTCGTATAAAATTACTTGAGCCATAAATAGTACTACAGTTTGAGTTGTACCATAATTTAGCAAGTACTTTTCATTTGTCTTTCTTTTAACTAGTGATCGTCATTTGTCTATCTTTCTTTCCATGTATTTTAGTATTAGTATGACAATGCATAGAGATATCTTGCTTTGAATCGACCCAACAATTGATATAATCATTGACAGATCAACATGCGATAGATTATAAGATTATTTGTCTAAGCATTCTCGTATAACTATTTTGGATCCACACTAAAATATAATCATATTTAATAAATTAATTCTAACATTGGTATGAGAGTCAGTTTAATATTTGATTTTTTGCTGGTCAGTTTTAAATTTTATTTGAATTTAATTGAAATACACTAACAGTGTAAAAGGATTTTATACTGTCAGTTAATCATAGTCATTGGATGTTCAGAAGAATTTGACTTTTATTTACCCATTTATAAAGTAAGACAAACGTATGATGGTGGTGAATCAATGGTGTAAAACTTTTTACACTGACAGTGCATAGTAATTAATTTCATTTTATTTTATTTCACATAACTTGAATTTTAAAATTTGGGGATTTTTGGTTTGTTTCCCTATTTTGTAAACCTAAATTTTCAAATTTTTTTCTTTATGGTGGTCATTCAATAATGACATTATATATATATATATATATTATTGGGGGGAGTTCACTAGTGAGCATTGATACATAGTGTAGGACTAGGCACCTTTGTGAGAGACACACCACTTGTCCACCTAAAACCTTAAGGTGATAGGTGAGTGGGTTCTCCGAATTATAAATGCTCAAGTCACCACATTCCTATCCAATGTGGGACTATTTCCCCACTTACTCACACTTGCTATATTATTCCAACACTCCCCCTCAAGTGTGAGTCCACAATGTTTTGACACCTGTTCTGGACTGGGCCGTGGTTTCCTACAATCAAACAGGCCCAATCCATACAACGTGAAGAAGCCCAATAAAGTCCTAGAAAAGGACACACGACTGCCATACGCAAGGCCAAAGGCATGTCGGGCACCTGACTCCTTGACAGTGTAGAGCATCTGAGGACAAACAGGAAAGGAAGACAGCACACCCTAATGAAATGGACCTCCTCGACAGATTAACTTCTCCCCGCGAGAATACTCCCAATCCCCGTTGACTCATGGGTCCTCGACAAACATGGCTCGCCTCCATTAGGTCATGTCCAAACCACAACCACCACATCTCCTCGACATTGTAGACTCTCCCCCGAGGAGTCTACTAACGGTCTTATCTATGCAGATACGTTTCATGTAACCGTCTACTAATGGCATTAAAAGGACAGTTACACTAGGGCGTTGACCACGAGCTGGTCATTATTACTACACGTAAGCCCTAACAGTTACTTGGAACGGGTCACACGCTGGTCCCACCCATTGCAAGTAACCGTTGGCCACGCGCTGGGGGTCTCCTATAAATACCCTCTCACTTGAGAGGGTCAGGATAAGTTAACTTCTTACTCTCACTCACTTTCTCTGTATTTGTGGAGCACTCACTGACTTAAGCATCGGAGTGTCCTGCAGGTACACCCCCGCCATCTTTCTTCATCATTGAAGTAACTACAAGTCCAGACGTCGTTGGCCATCTTCAATTGTCTGATCCAAGTACGATCAGTGACGCCGTCTGTGGGAATTTCATAAGCTTCCCCGTTTTTCCTTGCGATAAACCAAAGTTTCCTCATTCAACTACCAGCAATGGCCAACCCGTCAGCGAATCAAGCTATAGATAATGTCCTCACACAACTCGGTGGTAACACCCACGGCGACAACAATGCTCTTCAGCCCGTCGTGGAGAATGATGTCAGGGATGGAATCACCGCTTCCCCGTCTTCCGATGAGGTAGAATACGAGACTGCTCAACAAGACGGACAGGAAGCAATCCTCCAGCCCACCTACCATCCTGTGTATCCACCACCGAATGCAGATCCGAGCACTGCTGCTTTGTTTGCATTGGTCAATCAGACCAATCAAATAATCTTCAACCAAAACTTACGGATCGAGAAGCTAGAAAAAGGCCATGGTCGAACTTCCCCGCAAAAACACCGACCACCTCCTTATCTCGGACTTTCAGTGTCTCCAGTGGAATCTCGCAGCCCCTCCCCAGTAAATAGAGGTCGCAGGCCACGTTTGGAGCGTAACCAGACCGAGCATCCCCAGAAGCGTCACCGCTCCCCGTCACAAAGGGGCCCACTCGCCCCTTGAAGACTAAGAAGAGTAAACCTGATGTCGAGGAGCCAAGAGTCTGGCATAAGGAAAACTCCCCGAGACGTCCCTATGTTTGAGGTCACAATTCTCCTTCTGTATCCCCGGGAGGCAGCGATGATGACGACTACCGGACTCCTCTATCCAGACAAATAATGGAAGCTCCTATTCCTAAAGGCTTGGAGAGGCCTCCATCCTTGGGGACGTACGATGGAACATCTGATCCGGACGACCATGTCGAGAGCTTCGAGGCTCTTCTCGACTTTAGAAACGTCTCCGGCGCTATCAACTGTCGATTATTCCCTATGACTCTTCGGAAAGGGGCCATGGCTTGGTATAAAAACCTGGCACCTGAATCAATAGCATCGTGGAAAGCTCTAAGAGAACGTTTCAGGAAGCACTTTACAGCTTCTCGAAGACATCCAAAAACTATATCCTCCTTGGAGGCCATTTTCCAAGAAAAGAGAGAATCTCTCCGAAGCTACATAAAGAGATTCAACAAAGAAGCGGTCGAGGTCCATACGACCGACCATATAAAATTATATCTCATCATCAAAGGACTGCGGGTTGGTTCCAAGTTCGCAGAATCTGTCGGATTGCACCGTCCTCGCAGCTTCAAAGATTTCCTCGAACGAGCTCAATCACACATTGAGTTCGAGGAAGCAGAAGCAGCCCAGATTGCCCTTGACTTAAGAAGCAGAGAAGGCCCCCGCGGCCGGAACAGGGAAGACTCCCCTCCCCCTAGGTGAGGAGGGGATAGGAGGAGAGAAGATTTCCCTCCACCTAAGCGAGGCGGGGAGAGGAAAAAAGAAAATCGGAATAAAGAAGCCCGCGAATCTCGGGGACCTGCCGGTCTTTTCAAAGAATACACTCCACTAAACGTGACCCGTGCTCGCATTTTCAGTGAATGTGCAAATTCGGAGTTCGTGAAAGGGGGAATCCGCTTCCCAAAACCAACAGCTCCCAAACCAATTACTGATAAATCCAAGTACTGCCGGTTCCATCGCAGTCACTGGCATGTTACTGAGGATTGCATCCACCTTAAGGACGCAATCGAAACGTTGATTAAAGAGGGCTACCTGAAAAAGTACGCCAAACAAGACGAGGCTCCTCGTCCCACCGGCCAAAAAGCTCTAAATACCGAGGAGTTAAACCATCCGGACACCGGAAAACTGCAGGTTACCCTAAGCATCACACGACCTGAAGACTTCGGTTTCCAAGGAAATGTTAGCGATGCCGAAGCTGTTCGAAAAATGTGGAAGAGCTTCCCGGCGGAAGAACTAGTAAGTGTTCGCAATACCTGGGAAAGTTTCCCCCAAGCCCTAGTCATATCAGGCGGAGACCCTGAACGAGTGACCATCGGTTCAATAAAGAGGAAGTTTGACGAACTAAGGACATCCACTCCTCGAGACCTTACTCTCAGCATATCTCGTGGAAAATCATGCCCTATAAGTTTCTATCTCGAGGAATTACCAGGGGGATCCCCGAATGCTAATATACCCCTCCTAATTCGGGCACAAATGGCCAACTTTGATGTGCATCGGATTTTGGTCGATCAGGGAAGCTCAGTGGACATCATGTACACTCACCTCTTCGACACTCTCCAGCTGACAAAGCATTACCTGTCCCCATATGTGGGATCCGATCTACAAGGCTTCAACGGCGCGTCTACTAGACCTCGAGGTTATGTAGAATTGTTGGTCACATTCGGAGCAGGTGAAACAGCTCGACAGGCGAAGACGCGTTTCCTAGTGGTTGACTGTCCTTCTCTCTACAACTGCATCTTGGGAAGGACCACTTTGGCTGAAATAACAGCTGTACCATCCACTGTCCACCTAAAAATGAAGTATTATACATCTCGAGGACGTGTGGTAACCCTGCACGGGGATATTGAAGCAGCTAGAAGATGTTTCGATGCAGCGATCAAAGGTCTAAGTGTCGTCGGTGGCGTCCACCCCAAAAGGGTAGCTTCAGATGTCGCACAGGTGCCACTACCGTCGGTCAGCGCGGTCGACCTTGATAGCAGGTTCTCCGGGGAACACGAAGAAGTCACTGACAAAAACCTCCCAGTTGAAGTCAACGGGCAGCCTCTCTACCCAACGCGCCCCATCCCAGACGGAGATTTCGAGCTAATCCCTCTTGGCGACGACCCAAAGCGAACTGTGAAGATCAACCATGGACTCCCCGACCTGGCGAGGAGGCAACTGAAGGCATGTCTCCGAGAAAATGCAGATTTATTCGCTTGGAGCGCTTCGGAGATGTCCGGATTAGATCCTCAAGTGGCTTGTCACCAGTTGACCGTAGATCTAAATGCTAGGGCTGTAGCTCAACGTAGGCGTAGGCAGTCTCCAGAAAAAATGGAGGCTGCTAAAAAAGCTGTAAAAGACCTCCTAGAGGTAAACTTTATTTCGGAAGCCAAGTACACCACTTGGTTGTCCAATGTTGTACTTGTTAAAAAATCTAATGGAAAATGGAGGATGTGCATTGACTACACGGATCTTAATCGGGCATGCCCGAAAGACTCTTACCCATTGCCTAACATCGACCGACTGGTCGACAACTCTGCAGGATTTAAACTGTTGTCTTTCATGGATGCTTATTCGGGATATAACCAAATTCCCATGGATGAGGCCGACAGAAAGCATACAACTTTTATGACTGAGTCGGGCAATTACTATTATAATGTAATGCCCTTTGGTCTGAAGAATGCTGGCGCCACATGCCAACGAATGATGAACAAGGTCTTCCGAGCAGAAATTGATGACATGCTCGAAGTCTATATGGACGACATGATTGTCAAATCCGCAGAAGAAGTCGACCACGCTGCTCATCTTAAAAAGGTGTTCGACACGGCGAGGAAATGTCGCATGAGATTTAACCCCGACAAGTGCACTTTCGGTGTTCGAGCAGGGAAATTCCTCGGCTTTTACCTTACAGAGAGAGGAATTGAAGCGAATCCCGACAAATGTAAGGCCTTTTCCGAGATTCCTACTCCGAACTCAAAGAAGTCGATACAGTCACTTAACGGGATGCTAACTGCTCTCTCTCGTTTTGTCGCTAAATCTGCCCAATACGCGCTCCCATTTTTCAAACTTCTTCGACAGAAAACAACATTTGAGTGGAGTGAAGAATGCGAACAAGCCCTCCTCCATCTAAAACAAGTCTTATCACAACCCCCGGTCTTGTCCCGACTAGATGACGGGGAAACACTTTTCTTGTACCTGGCCATCACCGGCGAAGCGGTAAGTGCTGTCCTCATACGGGAGACCCCCGACGGACAAAAACCGGTTTATTTCACGAGCAAAGCTCTCCAGGGTCCCGAGCTCAGATACCAACAGATTGAAAAAGTTACCTTGGCCCTCGTAACTGCAGCTAGAAGACTACGCCATTACTTCCTGGCCCACATAATTGTGGTAAGAACTGAGCAGCTTATCAGACAGCTCCTTAGTCGGCCAGATATGGCGGGGAGAATGCTCCGGTGGTCTCTCGAGCTATCCGAGTTCGACATTCGATACGAAGGAAGAAAAGCCTTGAAAGCTCGGGTTCTAGCCGACTTCGTAGCAGAAATGACAGTCCCCGAATCCTCGGCCAATGGCTCCCAAAAATGGACAATCTACGTCGACGGAGCCTCAAGTGCAAAGGGCAGCGGGGCAGGCATTATCCTTGAAAACGAGGAGGGTATCTTGATAGAAGTCTCACTAGAGCTATCTTTCAAAACATCAAATAACCAAGCTGAGTATGAGGCATTCCTCGCAGGACTTCGACTTGCAGAAGACCTCGGCGCAAAAGAAGTCAAAATCTTTACAGACTCTCAGCTCGTAGCATCACAAGTTCGGGGAGAATTTCAGGCCAAAAATGATAGTCTCATTGAATACCTAACCTTGGCACAATAAAAGTTGAAGAAATTTGTCTCCGCGGAGGTGGCTCACATCCCGCGCGAGCATAACACTCGAGCAGACGTGCTCTCCAAACTAGCGAGCACCAAGAAGAAATGAGGGAACAAATCAGTGATCCAAGAAATACTGACCTATCCGAGCATCAACAAACCTACCTTGACCACGGAAGTAAACGTTATCGGGGACGCAAACTGTTGGATGACTCCAATTTACGAATACCTGATGACGGGCATATTGCCCGACGATCCTAAAGAAGCCGGGATAGTTAAGAGACGAGCATGTGCATACACCATAGTCGAAGGTAAGCTATATCGCCGAGGATTCTCAATCCCTTTACTCCGGTGCGTCGAGGAAGGTAAAGTTTCAGAGATTCTCCAGGAAATACATGAAGGAATCAATGCACAACATCTAGGCGGAAGATCCTTGGCTCGAAAAGCTATCAGAGCAGGATATTACTGGCCCACTATGCAACAAGACGCAAAGGAACACGTCGTTGGCCATCTTCAATTGTCTGATCCGGGTACGATCAACACCTATTACTAGGCACCTCTTATTAGGTATTTCGATACAGCTTCTGATACCATGTTAGAGGAGTTTCACACTAGGGAACATTGATACATAATGTAGGATTAAGCCCTTTATGAGAGACACACCACTTGTCCACCTAAAACCTTAAGGTGATAGGTGAGTAGGTTCTCCCACTTATAAATGCTCAAGTCACCACATTCCTATCCAATGTGGGACTATTTCCCCACTTACTCACACTTGCTATATTATTCCAAACGTTATTTAATTTGGTCTTCATATGAAGTTTTTTTCTTTCTTTTCAATAATATAAAATGAAAATTTTATTTTTTAAATTTAAATTATGATTATTAGAAAATGTAATTTTATTATTTTCTAATCTTATATTGTATTTAAAATTTGGTCCATGAATGTATGTTGAATATTTTGATTTTGTTAATTCCAAGTTTTTCATTTGATGTATAATTTTGTAAAAAAAAAATTTCAACAACTTGTTTACATTAATGCATTATTATAAGTAAATATTTCCACTATAGTTTGAACACTGGATGAACCGATTAAAGACATTTAACTCAAATAGTATAACACATACAATTTAATTTTTAATTTAAAATTGAAATTGATTTATATAAATTTTATGTTTAAAGTTTATTTTAAAATAAATAAAAATTTATAATACATACCTGATCGTACCTGATCAGAAAGGAGATAGTGGCCAGCAACGTCATGAGCTCCTCAACTCCGGTGGTGATGAAACAGACCGGGGGGGGGGGGGGGGGTGGGGGGTGAGGGGGAGTGTACCTGCAAGGTACTCCGATGCCAAAGTCAGGAAAATGGAGTAAGCAAGTACATAAAGCAAAGAGTGAATTAGAAAATATTGTGTAACCCGACCCTCTCAAGCGAGAGGGTATTTATAGACTGCCCCCAGCGCGGGGCCAACGGTCGCCTGTATTGGGCTGGATTGCAAGGCCCAATCCAGGTGACTACCAGGGCTTACGTGGCGTAAGGAAGACCAGCACGTGGTCTTCGCCCTGGGGTAACGGTCCCGAGATCTTCGGAAGAAGGGCAGACCGATTCTTTCGGAGGTGGGAGATTACATGGTGTTGTGTCCTCGCGAGGAGGACCACGTGGAAATCGTGGGGAAAGGTGTGGCCTCTCCTCGGTGCATTCAGCCTCTGCTCGACATTGCCTGCCAGCATGTCCTCGACGGCGATGAGGTTTGAGTGTGCTCGGTACTGAGTAAACTTGGGTTTTATTGGGCCACTCCAGTATTGGGTTGGGCCTGCCCGACGGATGGACAGGCGCCGGCCCAGTCCAGAACAGGAGCCCCCCAAGTCGTTGCTTCGAAATGTCGGAGTAATGACTTAAGGGTCAGCCCGGATGTCGAGGACATAGTAAAGGCCATCGTTCGTCAGGGAGATTCGTCGCATGGGGTACTGTTCCCATAATAACGATCTGGTGACAATGTCGAGGACCAAAAACAAAGGTGTGGTCGACGGGCAGGAGTCTCGGAGATGAAAGTCTGCCTGAGTTTCCTACGCCGTTGTTGGGCGACGAAGCGGGGTGATGAGAAGACGTGGATTTGGGCACCAAGGCAAGCGAAAGGACGCATGCGGGAATCTGTGTACCACGTGTCACTCGCCATTATTGCATAGGGCGGCTAAGGCTAGGGCTAGGGTACTCAAGTGCCTAGGGAGACTCGAGTCCCGTGAGGGCCTTATAAATAGAAGCCAGTCCATGCCATTTGCACGTTTCTCTCTTCTTCGCTCAGTGTTTCTTTCTTCTTCTCCTAGCTTCCACCACCGTCTCACCATCGCACGCCGCCGCTCCGGAACTTTGCAACCACTGTCTCAAGTAAGTTTCTACCCATTTCTTTCCGTTTTACGTTTTCCACGGTGGTTCCTCCGGTGAACTGATGAAGTTCCCGGGGAGGCCACAGAGTTTCCGAAAACGGCGAAGCTTCCTTAGGTTTTTGATGAATGCCGCGGGGAGTTGGGATGAATATCCCGGGGGCCCGTTGAAGGTCCCGAGGAGACATGATGAATATCCTGGGGACGTTCGACGAATGTCCCCAGGACGCGGGGTGAGTGTTTCGGGGACGTGTGACGGGGATACCGAACACACATACACGCTTCCTTGATCATCGTGGTCGGGGGGGCCGTTCCACTGAGTAGTTCCCCGCATCCCCTTTTCGCCATTTCACTTGATTAGCGGTGGAACTGTTAATTTGATCTAGGATATCGAATTCACCGATTTCCTCTGCTTTTCAGGTAAAAATGTCTGCCGAGTGGATTGAAGGGAATATTGAAACGGACGATGAGCCTGACTTCCCTGTGGCGCTGGAGAGCGGTGCTCGTTCGCCCGAGGACTGGGCTGGGGATGAGCCTCTGGGCTTTCCCTCGCTGTTTGTTCCCGGTGGCCCGGGTGCCTTCGCCACTATCGAGGATGTCCGCGCAGATTCCCCACTGTGTTGGCGGGCGTACAGGCCACTAGAGCGTCACCGAATATGCTCGACGTTCAGGAGGACACAATTTCCCATGTATGAGTTTGCGTTTTAGGTGGCGGGCATACGTCTGCCCTTTTAGTGGTTTCCAAATGGGAGTGTTCTCTTGGTTGCACCTGGCGCCTTCCCAACTCCTTCCAAACGCCATTGCCTTTGTGCGGGCCTACGAACTCGTTTGTAAATATCTCGACGTCGAGGCCACCGTCCCCCTCTTTTTCCGGATCTTCCACCTACAACGACAAACGGTGGAGGGCCGTCACAACTGGGTGTCGTTTAAGCAGCCGAGGAGGCTGTTTCGAGCATATATAGACTATGTCTGAAACTTCAAAACCCGGTGGTTCGTTATCAAGCCTTTCACCCGTGCAGCCACCGACACCTTGTACAACTGTAGAATGGTAGAGGTGGAAGGTGGTCGACAGAAGGAGGTCCTCGAATCGAAGTGCCCCCTGGAATGGACAGAGGAGTACTTCAAGCTGAACACTGAAAGCTACATCGTTAGTCCATGTGCATTGGGCGAGGAGGACCAACAGGCTTACGACAAGATAGTGAAATTTTTCCAAGGTTTCAGCAAAGCGAAGTTGGTGACCCCGGATGGAAACTTCATAACCAACGCCCGCGGAGAGACGCTTACCAAAGCCCAGCTGATAAACACAAAGGCTCTCCTCGAGTGTGAAAGCGAGGAGGAGGCTCTCCGGTTCTTAGGTAGTGGGCACACCCCTGACTCGGGGTCTGTTGTCGTTTCTACTGTAGGTTTACTGATGTCTATTCTCTTTGTCTTGCAGGTGCCATGTCGACCTTGGAAGAACGTGTGAAGAAGCTGACCTCGGCTCGAGGCTCGAAGAAAGCTGGAAAAGGACGGGTCGGGCAGGTTAAACAGCAGGCGCGGGACCCCGTGCCCACTCATGGGGATTCCTCCAGTTCTCCACAAGGCAGCCAGTCTCCCGACTCGTAGGGGTCTCCGAAGAGACAAATGACCATCGAGCAGACACACGTCGACCTCACTGAGAGCCCTCCTCGGTTTGTGTTTCCACCCTGTCATTCGAGGCCCAACTTCTTTTCGGGGGAAAACTCCCCGATCGTTGTTGGTTCCGAGGCCCAGGCCATCTTGGGA
This sequence comes from Lathyrus tuberosus, assembly GCA_022829125.1. Taxonomy (NCBI): domain Eukaryota; kingdom Viridiplantae; phylum Streptophyta; class Magnoliopsida; order Fabales; family Fabaceae; genus Lathyrus; species Lathyrus tuberosus. The sequence goes on from JALAZF010000084.1 coordinate 5,659,972, forward strand.
GTCGACCGGGTTTCAAGGAGAAAGAACCTGTTAGAGGACATGGCCGCGATGATGCGGGTTTGTGCCACTGCACTGGTCCTGAACGACGAAACATGTTCGTCGTCAGAGCTGATAAGACTGCAGAACAGATTCAAATCAGTTGACGCTGAAATGAAGAAACTGAGCAAGGACCTTGCGGAGTGCAAGAAGCAGAACGAGGCCCAGGTCGGGCTTCAGAGGCAGTTGGGGGAGAAGTTGGAGAAAGCCGTTGAGGAGAGGAAAAGTCTACTGGCGAGAATCGCCGAGTTGGAGCAGGCTGTCCGACCTGCTGAAGAGGAAACTGAGGACGAAAACTTGTTGGCCTCCCGAGCTGAGTTGATTTCAAAGCTCCGGCTGACCGAGCAGGATGTCCTCCACTCTGTCGAGTTGGGCTTTAAAAAAGCCTTGAAGCAGCTCCAGGTGCTGAACCCTGACCTCATCATTGAAGGGGCTGACCCTTATCACGAGGTCGTTGACGATCAAATTGTTCCACCGGCGTCCGAGGATAACCACGAGACTGCGGAGGAAAGGCAACCTGGGGGAGATGTAGATGCTTAGTTTTTCTGTTCAGCCAGTTTGGCCTGCACGCCAATTTTCTTTTGACTTTGTTTGGTTCGGCCTGCGCGCCGTGATTTTTTTGATTACCCGGCCCGCGTGCCAGGGGCCTTATGACATTTTTGCATGTATAATTCGCATAATGGGCTTCTGCCCGGTTTAATGCTTTGCTTTTCGTTTATCTGTGTGTGTGATGCTTGTATGCTTTAATGATATATCTGTTTTGTTTTTTGTCTAAGTAATTTGGGGGTTTGCTCGACTTTGTTGATCCTCGACAGTGTAGGGAACTGGTCGAGTGGTCGAAGCTGTATTCCGACCTTCTACGAAGCTAAGAGTTCGGTCGAGGTCTTAGCTTCGTGGCGTGAACTTCCCATCGCGAGCTGGGTGTTCTGCCTACTTGGTACGGCGACGATGGAGCTCGATTGAGGTATCCTTGTCGGATCAAGGGTCCTCGCGCACACACAACGTGGGCCCTTGTCTTCTCGTTTCGTGAAGGGTAGTCACGCTTGTACCTTAGTGCGCCCTCGTGGTCGCGACGTAGCTGTGTCGCGGGTAGTGTTTAACTGTAGTATTGTTTATGCTTCTCAGCATTCCATGGTCGAGCAAGTTCCTCCCCGTGTAGATTTTCGAGGTAGTAGGCTCCTGTCCCCGTTTTTGTGCGGACGCGGTAGGGGCCCTCCCAGTTCGCGGCGAGCTTGCCTTCTCGCGAATCTTTCTGGTTTCTTCGTAGGACGAGGGTGCCTACTTGAAAATCACGTTTAATAACTTTGTTGTTGTAACATAGAGTTATTTTCTGCTTAAGTGAGGCTTCCTGGAGAGATGCGCCAGACCTTATCCCCTCGACAAAGTCGAGCTCCTCCCTTAGGGCCTCATCGTTCCTCTCTTCGTCGAGTGGAGATTCCGTTCTCCTCGAGGATTCCCTTATTTCCACGGGAATCACCGCTTATGTTCCATAAGTCAAACGGAAGGGGGTCTCCTCGGTCGTGGAGTGTGGGGTCGTTCTGTAGGCCCAAAGGACGCTGTGCAGCTCCTCGACCCATCTTTTCTTTGCACCGCCTAGTCATTGTTTCAGTCCGCGCAAAATCACTCTGTTTGCCGCTTCGGCTTGCCCGTTCGTTTGGGGATGTTTGACCGATGTGAAGTGTTGCTTCGTGCCCAGTTTGGTGATGAAGTCTTGGAAGTTCTTGTCGGTGAACTGTGTCCCATTGTCGGTGACAATTTCTTGGGGCACGCCACCGGGCGAGTATGTTCCTCTTGTAGAAACGTAGTATGTTGTGAGCCGTGATTTTGGCTAAGGCTTCCGCCTCGATCCATTTCATTAAATAATCCACGCCGATGATCAGGTACTTGTTTTGTTATGATCCCACGACAAAGGGCTCGAGGATATCCATCCCCCACCATGCAAACGGCCATGGGGACGACAGTGTTTTGAGCTCACTGGGCGGGGCCAGGTGCATGTCCCCGTGTCGTTGGCATCTGTCGCACATCTTGACGTGCTCCTTGGCGTCCTGCTGCATAGTGGGCCAGTAGTATCCTGCTCGCAACGCCTTGCGGGCTAATGACCGTCCGCCGAGGTGTTGTGCATTGATCCCCTCATGGATTTCCTGGAGTATACCGGGGACTTTGGACTCCTCGATGCACCTGAGAAGGGGGATCAAGAAGCCGCGTCGATATAGTTTGTCTTCGACGATTGTATAGGAGCATGCCCGTCGCTTAACCACTCCGGCCTCCTTGGGATCGTCAGGCAGCTTTCCAGTGGTGAGATACTCGTATACTGGTGTCATCCAGCAATTGCTGTCCCCGTTGGCGTTCACGTCAGTCGCGGGGACAGGTTTGTCGATGCTCGGGCGCGAAAGCACTTCTTGTATGACAGATTTATTTCCGCCTTTCTTCTTTGTGCTCGCTAGTTTCGATAAGACATCTGCTCGAGTATTGTGTTCGCGCGGGATGTGGGTTACTTCCGCAGTGGTGAAGTTCTTCATCGTTTCTCTCACCAGGGTCAAGTATTCGATAAGGCTATCGTTCTTGGCTTGGTACTCTCCTCGGACCTGTGAAGCCACGAGCTGGGAGTCGGTGAAGATTTTGACTTCTTGGGCGCCAAGGTCCTCAGCCAACCGTAGCCCAGCGAGGAAAGCCTCGTATCCAGCCTGGTTGTTCGACGTCGGAAAGGACAATGTGAGGGAAACTTTGATCAGGATGCCTTCCTCGTTTTCAAGGATGATGCCCGCTCCGCTACCCTTCGAGCTGGATGCCCCGTCGACGTAGATCGTCCACTTTTGGGATCTGTTGGTCGAAGGTTCCGGGAGGGTCATTTCTGCCACGAAGTTGGCCAGCACCTGAGCCTTCAGGGCCTTTCTCCCCTCATATTAAATGTCGAACTCGGCAAGTTCGAGCGACCATCTGAGCATCCTCCCTGCCATGTCTGGTCGACCGAGGAGTTGTCTTACGGGCTGCTCGGTCCTTACCACGACCAACATCCTGCAGGTGGTGGTGTCGGGATTCTGGAGTCGACCGGTGGTGTCCTTCGCGGGGAAGGAGAACGGCTGAAAGATGGAGGTCGACGATGTCTCCGCAGGGGAGAGCGTCGTGGTCGTCCTCTTTCGAGTGCTTCAATCCTCACGTTCTGTTGGGAGATCAGTTGGTTGGTCTGATTGATCAAAGCGAACAAGGACACCGTGTTCGGGTCAGCATTTGGTGGCGCAGCTACTGGCTGGTAGACGACAGGAGGGTTGTCTTGTTGGGCGGCGTGGTAAGCCGCGTCGTCAGCAGAGGGGAAGACACTCCGTCCGTCCCTTTCGTCGTGCTCTTCGACGTGGACGGCTGCAGCGTCTTCGCGGTGGTCTCCATTGTCGAACTGCACAAAGGCGGTGTTTGGAGTCTTGTTCTCAGGCTGGGAGCTGGCCATGGTTGTCAGAAAAGTAGAGGTTGCTTTGGTTTTTCGAAGAGGAAAACGGGGAAGCAAGAATTTTCCATAGACGGCGCCACTGATCGTACCTGATCAGAAAAGAGATAGTGGTCAGCAACGTCGTGAGCTCCTCAACTCCGGTGGTGATGAAATGGCAGGGGGGTACCTGCAACGTACTTCGATGCCAAAGTCAGGAAAATGGAGTAAGCAAGTACAGAAAGCAAAGAGTGAGTTAGAAAGTATTGTGTAACCTGACCCTCTCAAGCGAGAGGGTATTTATAGGCTGCCCCCAGCGCGGGGCCAACGGTCGCCTGCACTGGGCTGAATTGCAAGGCCCAATCCAGGTGACTGCCAGGGCTTACGTGGCGTAAGGAAGACCAGCACGTGGTCTTCGCCTTGGAGTAGCGGTCCCGAGATCTCCGAAAGAAGGGCAGACCGATTCTTTCGGAGGTGGGAGGTTACATGGTGATGTGTCCTCGCGAGGAGAATCACGTGGAGATCGTGGGGAAAGGTGTGGCCTCTCCTCGGTGCATGCAGCCTCTACTCGACATAGCCTGCCAGCATGTCCTCGACGGCGAGGAGGTTTGAGTGTGCTCGGTACTGAATAGACTTGGGTCTTATTGGACCACACCAGTATTGGGTTGGGCCTGCCCGACGGATAAGCAGGCGCCGACCCAGTCCAGAACAATATCTATGAAAACCTTTTAAATAAATAGCGGTTCAACATGGTAACTCAAATAATGATTTTTCATTTTTTAAATTTAGGAAAATGTATATTTTAAAAATTATTTATTTATATAGACATATATATTTTTTATTTATAGACATAAAAAATTATTTTCTTATGTTTTAGTATAATTTAATGTCTTTTACTTAAAATGAAACAACCAGTTTCCATTTTTTTCCTATTTTATCGATTCTATTTCTAACTGCTTTTCAAGTTTGGATATAAATAAATTTAAAATCAAATCAAAGGAACTCATAAATACAGAATTTCTCTATTTCTCTTTATCAATTTTTTTTAAATAAATTTTTTCTTATAGAAAATCTCATTGAGTTGTAGATTTAATGCAAAGGACTAGTTTTCTCAAAAAAATCATTATTATTATTATTATTATCACTTGCAATGCCAAGAATGAGAATTTTGGGATCCAGAAAATGTGTCTGTGTTCTTCCTCTCACAGCTTTCTTGATCATGCTCATGTTCTTCCTTCAGTATCACAATCTTGGAACACTTGTAACAACTCAAACCAAGGTAATAATAATTCTAAGCCTAAACTTTGTTGATTCTCTTTCATTCGATGTATGTATTCAACCAACCATAGGTTCTTTATCATTTCAAGATTTTAAGCATATTGGTCCCCAAAACATTGATGCATGCATTTAACTTTTCATTTCCGATCAGTATGATTCAGAACAACAAGAACTGATTCAAGTGCTGAAGAAAGCAACAATGAACGACAACACAGTTATCATAACCATGGTAGATGAATCACATGCAAGACCAGGATCTATGCTTGAAGTTTTTCTACAAAGCTTCGAATACGGCCGAGGGACTCGAAGATTTTTGAATCACTTAGTTATCATAACTATGGACGAACAAGCTTTTCAGTACTGCATATTATTGCATCCATATTGCATTCATCCCTCCACTTTTCAACCTTATTTTTCCACCAAAAGACAGTCTGTCACAACCGTCACAATGCCGGACCACAGTGTATTATTCAGTTGGAGAAGAAATCATGTTCTGATGCGAGTCATTGAATTGGGCTACAACATAATTTTCACGGTACGAAACGCGTTTAAGGACCAAGATAATGGTTTGTTCATCAACTTATGTAACTTTTATTTTGCTGCAGGAAACAGATGTACTGTGGCTTAAAAGTCCATTGGTGAACTTTCATCCGGAGTTAGAACTCAGCATTTCATGCAATTTCGTAAGTGATGGAGAAAAAGTGTATTCCGTACAAGAAGGGGGAATCTTCTTCATGAAAGCAAATTTGGTGACCCTGGATTTCTTAAAGCACTGGAAACTGACCAAGGTTTTGTATCCAGACAACCTCGAAGAATCCATGTGTGCAACATTGGATATACACGAAGACCTAGTTGAAACCTATGGCTTCCGTGTTCATAGAGTAGATACAAACCATTTCCGCGGATTTTGTCAGACGTATAATGATATGTTGGAAGATGCATATACCATTCATGCTAACTGCTGTGATGATCTCCAAAACAAAGTTCATGACCTGAGGATTGTTCTAGATGATTGGATCCGCTTTAGAAACCGTGTATCAAAGAACAATGCAACGGAAAAAACTGCTTTGAGATGGCCACAGAAGTGCACAGAACATCCAGCTCTCAAGTTTTCACAACGAATTCATATCTAAAGAAAAACTGATGAGGCTACTTCTTTCAAATTTTCCTCCATAAGTATAGATACAAATCAGTTAAACTCGAGCAAATGGCTCAAACTATGAACAAACCAATTTGCTTCCTAATTCCTATCCTAATAAAAAAGTATAGTATTTCCTCTACTAGATGTCTCAAACCAAAAGTATCATATCATCTTCCTGCTTTTTCATGAAAAGTTTTTCTGTCACGAATAACATAATCTATATGCTAATAACAATACACGCACAATCGGTCTATCACTTGTATCGTTCAGTTTGGTTTCAAATTCCAATCACGTTAAGGATTTTAGTAACAAAGGAAAAAAAAATACTGATGTAAGATTTCAAAGAATCAATGGCAGATCGAAGTTTTGATGCACAAATAAACATATTGTATAAACATAAATATCATTATCATATGAAATGTATATTAAACAATACCATAGCAGAATCTAAGTACTTAATTTCACATAAAAGAGCCTACATGCAGACAAAGCCTCTCACAGTAAAATGTGAAGAATCATACAGAATGCGAGGAATTGTATGGTCAAAACCTTAGCACATCCTCTTCCGGTAGATCCCAGACATCATCATCCTCTTCCTCCTCAGGTGTTGGATCGTCCTGCCAGTAGTTGTTGAACCGTCCTCCTGGAGAATTCCCATCGGTAGGACGCCTGAAAAAGATGCAAGACATGCAGGTATCAAATTAAGAAATTTAAAAACTATATTCATGTTATATATATTCTATGATGCACGGACACCACTGACACAACTAACACAGACACATCGACACCGATAATAATTAAATAAAAAAATTAAATATTATCTATGAGTCAGTGTTGGTATAGGACACAAGACACAATTTTCTAATAAAAAAAATTTAATTTGAGTTGAATTGTTCTATTTCTAATAAAAAAAAAGAAATTTTGGAAAAAAAACATACTTAGGATACCTGAGTCTACGATTACGCAGAGCAGTCTCACGAATCCTACGTTTCTTCTCATCCTGTTTATTCTCAAAATGCTTTCTTCTCCTACACTCTTGAAGAATACCAGCGCTTAAAACCTCTCTGCGGAACCTATTCAGCATTCTCTCTTCAGGCTCATCGTCTTCAAGAACAACTTCAACATTGTAGTGGGATGTTGAGTACAAGGAGGATGAGGTGAAATTGGGGAAATCGGCAGACACGTCTTTTGGTGGTGGTGGTGGTGGTGGTGGCGGTGGTGAAGATGTAATTGAAGAAGAGGTTGTTTCATTGCGACTGAGAACGAGGGGGATTATCTTGCTGTTGCGGGGGTTGTGGTGGTGAGATGGGAATTGAGAGAGAAGAGGGAGCGGTGGCTTTGTTTGTGGTGAGAAGAAAGAGAAGTTGGAGAAGGAGGTTGAGATAGCCATTGATGTGTCGCTGAAAAAGATAAGATTGTGGAACTTCTTCAAGATTTTATTTTATCACACTATCATAATAAATAAAAATAATATTATTGTTGCACTTTATTTTTGGGCTATATAAATTTATGAGATGTTATACTCTAGCATTCAACATTGCACCCCATAAATTTTTCAGACATCCTTATATCTTTTTAAAATGGTAATAATGACTCTTTTATAATTAACATTTTCAAAAAATTTCAAACACTTAAAAAAATTTACTTTTAAAAAGTCAGTTAAAAATAAAAAATTCGATGTACCGAATATTTTGTCATTCTCTGTAAATCTGGTGGCCTGCAATCTTGTGTTAAAGTGTCTTAAATGAATGAATCTAAGAAGGATGGAGTTCCAAATATTTTACACAATTTTCACCATTAATTTTAGGGTTTAATGATAGTGAATTGTCAGTGTAAGACAGTTTTACACATGCAACCAATCAAAATGTTTATAATTGTCATGGAATATCAGTATTTTTAAAATAAAAATATGTTTTATTCTGATACATAGTTGTGATTGATTGACAGTGTAAAATATTTTACACTGTCAGTGCATTTCCCTTTTTTCCTAACTTTATATGTTTTAGTTTTATATTTTATTTGAACTTTTGGAAATTTTAATTAAATTATAGAATATATGAGTAATTTATTTTATATTACGATTGGTAGATATTTTTCACATGGACGAAAATGTTATCATGGGCACAATATAATGGAAGACAACACAGTACTATTGTAGTTATGATTTATTCTGATATAGCAAATGGGAAAAAAGGCAACATCGACAAACTGAGAGGGGATGAAATTATAAGATAAAAGAAAGTCAAAAGTTACTTGTAGCAAAAGAGTTTCATGCCCTTTTCAGTTGAGATCTTTACCAAGTGGATGTTGTTGAATTATAAATGTTAGATTTGGTACTAACAACTACTGTCTAGCTGAGGATTTAAACGATCATGACATACTAGGAGGTTTAAGACCAGAAGAGAGACAATTTATGAATGACATGACAAAGTAGAACATGATGCTGAGGTACATAACAGGTAGATTGACATATAGGAATGTTGAGAATATGACAATTCAGACAATTGTATGAAGTAAGACAAATATACCGGTCTACTATTTGAGGCCCATTCACGGAAATGCAATATTTGTTGGGATTAATTCATAATGATAAGTACTTATGTTGGACCAAAAACAAGGAGGTCTCAAATGTTGTGGGTGATATATTCTGGACACATTCTGATTTAGCAAAGATTTTGAATATGTTTCATATGATTTTGATCTTTCACCATACGTAAAGAAACATCAGGTATATGCTACCACTACTTGAGATTATGGTGTGTTACATCAACAAAGTTTACATTCTCTGTTGGTTTTTCTTACTTGGAACATGAAAGGGAGGCAAATTTCACATGGGCACTAGAGAAGGTGAAGGAATTATTCACATCCGAGAAGTTGTTTCCCAAGGTCATGGTGATTGATTAGAAAAATTCTCTGAAGTGCCATTGAATTTGTTTTCCCAAACTCAGTCTACCTCTTATGTGTTTTCCATGTTGCACAAAGTCTTGGTGCAAAGTTAAAGGAGTTTGCCGAGGTTAATAGAACTATGAATGATATCACACTTTTAGTATGTCATTATGATCCATTTTCTATTAGGATTTTAGTTTAAGTTTAATGTTTGTTTAATTAATTTTGCTAGTTTTAGCTTATTTTATTTTAAGCACGCTAAGTGCTTCTCTTTGTAGTTTTTATGTGTGTTTTTGTTTTGAAAGACAATTTTAAGGCAACCTGAGGCGTGACTGGCTAAGACAGAGTTTGGAGTGTGAATGATTTGAAGAATTTGAAGTTGCTAAGGATCTCAATCAGCAATTCACCAAAAGCTTGGAGAGAATTCATTGCTAGGGCCTACGTGAAAAGAATATGCTTGGAAGAATTGAAGAAGCAAAAAGATAAAATCAATTGTTCATAGGGACAAAAAGCATAGTACGATGGGGACCACGTCTGCAAAAGCGCGCCCTGCACCAGCCATCCTCCGCCTGCACTTCTGCGTCACTATCTACTGCAGCAGACGCCTTGTCTCCCATTGTTTTCTGTATTGAAAACTTGTTCGCTAAGAATGAAGGACAGCTAGAGAAGTTATTGATTTGATTTGGGCTGAAACCTCATTTGAATCAAAGGCCCAAGATCCAAAGTATACCAACTTTCACATCCACACTCAAGTCTATAAAAGCTGACCTTAAGCTTTGAAAGAAGAGAGTTGGAGAATTCACACAAGCAGAATATTCTTAAGTAGTTGTTTATTTTCTTTTAAGGGTTAGTGAGAAATAGAGAGTGTTTTTCTTCTCATCCAATCCTGTACTCACTACTGAGAGCTGTCGTGACTGGAGATATCAGTTGTTGTTTATCTAACGCAAAGGAAATCCAAGTTACTATTAGGTTGTCATCTTTTTTACATCTTTTGTTTAAGTATGTTTCCTACTAGTTTCGGTTCAGTAGCTTGTACTCAGCTCACTCTGAGCTAAACACTTGTTTGGTGAGCAAAGTGAAATTAATATAATATTGTCTTTATGTTAAAATGATGTGTTGTTGAGTGTCTTATTTTGTTATGTGTTTTTATGCTATAAACCTGCTTTTTAGAATGATCAACTTAGAAAAAGGTAAAAACTTGTTGTTATGAGAGATCCAACAACAAGTGGATTTCATAACAAAAGTGGTTAAACGAGTAGGATAGGCATATTCACTTAAATTAGCTTGCTTAGAGATAAAAAAACTAAGGCCATAATGAATTTTCAGAATTAAAACCAGACGAATTTTAGGGTTATAAGTGAAACTTAGATATTTGTCCCTTTGCCCTAGTAATGCATGTTAGAGCAAGAGTTGTCTCTACAAGTCGTCTCTATGTTTTGATGATAATAATGGTATTTGTGAAAGAACCATTTTATGTTCTAATGTGTGTTGTGTGCAGATCATAATCATAGAAGATATCAGATCCAACAAGCACCAGCCAAATGTGCGTAAATGATTATATGCGAAGTTACTATGTGTGACACAAGTCGCAAGAAGCAAGAATGCTTCTGTATCTGATCATGTTCAGTCAGATCCAAGGATGCCGATATTGTTGTTGCATTGCTCTTGTGGATGCTCTCTGAAAGTGGTTGTGATTCTGAAGATTGCGAAGCTTCTGAAGAAGATAATAGAGAACCGAAGTGCTGAAGATTCCAATGACTTAAAGTTCTGAAGGCTGAAGGCTCTAAAGACCAAGTGCAGAAAGACTCTGAAGACTTACGCATTCTGAGGATCATGGTTCCAAAGGTCAAGTGCTGAAGACTCTGAAGACGGATTCCTAATGGACAGCTCTAAAGTTTCGGAAGACTTGAAGTAGTAAAGGATAATGGATTTAAAGACAAGTGCTGAAGTTCTGAAGGCTGATTCCTAATGGACGACTTCGAAAGACTGAAGACTTGGAGTTTCAGATACCCTGTTAAGAAGTCTCTACTCATGCTTCAATTATTTACCATCAGAAGCCTCTGACGTTTTGAAGACAAATGTTACCGTTGTGAAAGACTGTACACTGCGCCCAAGAAGATATATCATGTCACTTCCTCCACAGTAAAAAAGAGATGTGTCAGTACATCTGTATCATTACACAACGTCTCTTTTCCAACATCCAACAGTAATTCAAACAGCTATATTTTACTGGGCTATTTAAAGAAATGAGTATTCACTTCTGTAGGCATCGATTCACTCTCCATAAAAAGATGAATTGATCAAGTCATTGTGTGAAGACAGCAACAATGATGAGTTCTCGTTGTAACAGTTAAACATTCAAAGTTGGCACCATTTACACATGGCCATTGTTGTTGAAGCTCAAAGATCATAAATCAACACAACAACAATCAATTGGTACAGAAGCTGTTGATGAAGAAGACAACATTGCAAATCATTCAAGTCATCAACCACCTTCTCGTCAGTGCTACATTAAAGATCTGAAGCAAGGAGTTGTTGCTCAAAGCTTGCTCACCCAAGAAGACGAAGAAGAAGAAGATCTACAAGATGTCAACAACTGTCAAATCAACATACATCTTTGTAGTTTCTTAAGATAGCAAGGAGTTGCTGCTCACATCTTGCTTGAACACTTGTGTGTTCTTTTGTACTTAAACTTAGGAGTAATTTGTTTGTTAAGAAGCATCTTGGTAATCTCCTGTATAACTAATTCTTGGTGAATTAGGATTCCTTGAGTGGTCAGTGTGACCGGAGACTCGAGAAGACAATGGCGAGATGTCATTGTGGTAAATCCTGAAATAGGGTCAGCAGGCGTTATATTCATTGCGATGAATCCCTGAATGTCTAGCTGTGAAAGCTTAGCAGTAGATCTTGCGAGATTAGAATCTGCAGTTCAAAGTTCGTTATATTCATTAAGTTGAATCCCTGAATGGTTCATTGCATGTTAGTCACAGCTGCGGTTGTGCAGATTGTTAGTCACCGGCTGTTGCCCATGCATCTGTAATCGAGATTGATTATAGTGGATTAAGTCCTTGTGTTCAAGGCGAAATCACCTGAGGAGGGTGGACTGGATTAGCCTTGTGGTGAACCAGGATATATCGTGTGTTCTTTACTCTTGCTATGCTTTATGTTATTATTATTGTTTCTATATTGAGTATCAGAACCTTACATCAGCATGTCAAAACCTTGCAACTTAACTCTGATAAGCTTTCGCTCTGCAAGTTCTGAATGTTGCATATAGTGTTCAGACTCTTAGTGGTTCTCATGCTTTATGCATTCCTAAGTCTGAATGTTCTTCACAGGTCAGAGCCTCTCAACGAACTCTGATGTTATCTTAAGCGCATTAACGATAAGAAGCGAAGAGAATTAAAAAGAGTTAATACATAATTCAAACCCCCCTTTCTTGTGTCTTTCTCGCACCTTCAATTGGTATCAGAGCTCCGGTTCTGTTATTGATAGATATAAAACACTTAACAGTGTCAGAAAAATATCCAGATGCGGTGCGTAGAAATACTCTGGGTGAGATTTCATTCCACTTACAATTCCTGTAACAGCTCAGAAGATGACTGTGTACAAAATTGTAATCAACTAAATTACTTGAGCAAGTCACTGATTCTGGAAGTTTTTACAGTTGTCAACAACTAAATCTTCCTCACTTAAGTTTTGATGAAGTTTGAAGAATCAACCGATATGATAGATTCATCAAATAAGAAGTAGTATCTAATGAATGCTTATCTCAGAAGATACGTGCGGATGAACCACGTATTTTGCTCAAGGTTGAATCATCAGAAAACAAGAAGTCTTGTTTGCTGAAGATTAATTCTTTATGAGTTTTTGAGATGTTTTCAAGAAACAGATTAGGTCCACCCTTGATTTTCTCGTGTAAAAACTCATTCAGAACTTCTTCATGTAAAGAAGAAAGATTGTTGTTCTATGATGTTGAACTTCAGAATGAAGTGTGCAGAATTCAGAAAACTGAAGAATTCAAAATCTGAATTTTAACTAATCAAGAAGTTAAGAGATTAAATGAAGAACTGAATATTGTTTTCTTGGAAAGCTTTGGAGAAAACGGAAAGAATATTCAGGAAAATGATATCCGATGAGTCATCAAGAATTAGTTAAGAAAGATTTCTGAGTCTTGATTATCATAATTAAGTTATGTTAACCTGAGATTCTATCTCAGTTGAACCATTTGTGATTGATCAGATTCTATTTGATAAGTTTCTCAGAACGTCATTAATTCAGAAGATGTTCAATTTGATGCATTATCTCTTGAAATCAAAAGGATTTAAGCTGCTAAAGTTCTTCTGAATGAAGAAAATCTGTTGACATTCTTTCAGAAGAAGATATGTTGTTGATCCTTGATGGACTAATTCTATAAACAAGTTTAATCAGCATTGCGAGAACAAGAAGTGTCATGCAAACAATGTCATGTGTTACACACGTGTTTGATGATACTCACTTTTGAACATAATATGCATCTGCTAAAAGGAACATGCTATGAGAAGAAGATCAAATCCTCTCAACACATAACCTCTCAATGGTTTATGATAAAGTTGAATCTAATGACCTTCTGAAAAATGAGAAAGCATGATGGAAGTTTGCCCTTCTGACAATCAAATTCAGAGCCTCTGATTGGTAGTTCTCAAAAATCAAATGAATAGGTCTGAATGGGAAAAAGGAAAGGATTTTTGAATAGATTGATTCTTGCTCTCAAACTAGGATCAGAAGTTCAGAAAATATATTGTACTCTTCAGAAGCCATAATACAAATGAACCTCTTAAATCTGGAATCAGAAGATGCCCTATTAAAAGCTGAACAAGACCGATCGAAAGTTCTTCCAAATGTCACTCCTGACAGACACTAGAAAATTCTTGGAAAGATCTTGTTGAAGAATCTCTGCAGAAAGATTTCAATATCTCTAAGGTATGGTTCCCTTTATTCTTGATTATATTTGAAAACAGTAAACAATTTATTTAACCACTGACCATTTACTATCACTTCAAGTTTATAAGAATCATTAGAAATAGAACTCGATTCTCACGTAATTATGAGTAAGTCAATTCTCAAGAGTTGAATAAATAGTTATGATTACGTTGTGTCAGCTACTACTCTACTACCCATAGGTTTACGACGATTTAGTCTATCGCATGTCCTTTCAGCTGACCATCTCAGCTATTCATAGCTTGTCTCGAAAATGATGACCTCGCGTGTTCCAGCTTGTTAAAAAGCTATCACTCCTAAGTTCTCCTCACATTTTCATCCCTTCTCTAGGAAGAATCACTATTCAACTATCCAGTAGTTTAGAACCTCTCTCCTCAAAACTAAATTGCTCAAAATGTCTTCCCACAATATCAGAGGAGAAATTGCTGACCTCGAGCTATTAAAGGAATACACTCTAGACCTGAACCATCTACCTCAACTCAACAAAGCAAGCATCTTTTCTGGAATCAAATTTCAGAACTAGGAAAATTACTTCTCCATGCTTGCTGGACCTGTCTTTCCTGAGCTAGTAACTGAATTCTGGGCAAATGCTCGGATTCTAGATTATGATTTTGGAAAGAATACCATTTTATCTGTGGTTGCTAACTGTCCTGTCATGATCAACTCTACCATCATTGCCAAAGCCATTGATTGTATTGAGGATGGTTTGACTGTGGAAAATCACATCAACAATGTGTGTCTCGATAAACACTTGCATGTGATTTTTGAAACTGAAGGTCATTCCACTCAACCTTGTACCCTCACCCCCATAGCCAAAGACTGGTACAAGCTAATGGTAACAAATTTAAGACCAAGAGAAAGAGGAGCATGATGGTTATCTGACAAAGAAAGATTATTTGTTTTCTTCCTAGTGTATAGGATCAAAATAAACCTACCCCAATCCATATTTAATCATCTGAAGGAAGAAATCAATTTGTCTAGGGAAGACACAATCTATCAAATTCCATATTGTAGAGTCATCTCCCACATTCTTATTCTTCAAGGAGTAGTTGGTCATTGCAGAAAAAATGGAATGACTGAGAAGATCCTTCCTGAGTTTTGTCAACCTATGACCTTCTTAGTCTAAGATAGGAAGTTAGTCTTTCTAGAATCATAGGTTCCTATCTGATTACCTTATGTTTTAAAAATTGGATATGTATCTTCATGATTAATTATTGAAGTATTCCTAACTATAAATTGCTCATCCTCGTGAATAATTTGCTTGTGTTGATTAATTGACTGGAAATTAAAACAAAATAATTAAGCATCTTAATCAACAATAATTATCTCTTAAGAATCACACGAAAAGGTTAGGACTATCTAGAACCACAAATCCCTTTCAGGTCATAATTAAGCAACGGTTACTATTACGACTCTTGATAAGATAATCCTTATTAAAGATGATAATCATTAAACCTCTTTTCCCACGTTACTTAGTGCGTCTAGGAAAAATCAACCGTTATTCTCCCAAATTCTCCAAACCTTTCTCTACTCATTCCTCTATAAAAAGCGCTAAACCCTAATTCAGTAACACAATTTCTACCTATCTGAATCTTAAAGAAAATTTTGCCTAAATATCTTCTATCGACCTCTACAATGGCTTTCATCTCCCAAAATGTCTTAACCCCCATAACCATACAAATTCCAGTTGACCATCTCATCATCATGTCAGAAACAATTGTGAACTTCAACAATCTAAAATCAAATGGATGTAACATTACTCCTTCGATAGAAACTCAAGGTTGGAGTAACTATTTTAAGAGGTTGGAAGGACCAACCTACGGTTATCTAGTTAAGTATTTCTAGATTCATACGAATGTAGGGAGAACTCTCATTAGTTCCTCGGTTTTTGGAAGAAGAGTATTCATATATGAGAAGACTATTGCAGATCTCTTGATGCATGAGAACAACGGATTCAGAATCACTAAAAATCTACTTAGTGAGGAAAGAGAGGCTAAGGTCATGGCTTCTATTTTCAAATATGAAGCTACAGTTGAGAATCAAATTTTCCCAAATCTGAAGGATTCACTACAAGTTTGGTTCAGAATCCTACAAGGAAGTGTCTTTCACCATCTTCCTTCAGATCAACTTAATGACACTAAAAAATGTGTCATGTTCCTTCTCCTTAAAGGAATTAAGATCCATCTCCCTTCCGTTCTCTTCAAACTTCTGAAGGAAGCCATAAGAAACTCCAGAACAGGTTCTGTCACGGAGAACAGGCATATTCTATATGGAAGACTTATTTATGATGTTTTGGTTGAATCAGGAGTAGTTGATGATATTTTAATCAATGAGGGAGAATCAAGAAAGCTGCTTAAAAGCGCAGGAAAAATTCTCAGATTTAAGAATCTTAAAAGAGAAAACTCCACTCTGGATAATACATCATTTAGGAAATTAACATTGACCCCAAGGGTTCATGTCGAAGGATTTCCAAACTTCTCCAAGCACAATCAAGCAGATGTAGGAAACTATTTGCAACAATTTAAGGAAGACGACATCAGTATTTGGATTAATATGAAGAATGTTACTGATGTGCTGCAAGAACTATCAGGATGGAAGAATATAGAAAAGAAGCAGAAGAGTACTGATGATGGAGAACCTTCATCAAAAAGATCAAAAACGATAAATGACGCATTAACATCCTTCAAGGATGATGCCATCTCAAGAATCCAAAGCTTAATGGATGCTTCCAGTTCCTGTGTGAACCCCACAGAAATAAGAAATATCTGGACTGAGTTCCATGAATGGATTTCAGAAGAGATTATGAAAAATAAGAAACTGGCAGTTACTCAAGCAGAAGAAAAGCTGCATGTCTCAAGAACTAATAGTTCTGAAAGCTCGTTCTCATCCACCTCATCATCATTAGGCTCTCTTTAGTCTTATTCTTGAGAACCTATTCTCATTAGGTCTATGTTTTGATTACCTTGAACTTGCTAGAATTAAGATCAACCTATGCTTTAAATTCTGAAACTATTTTGCAGCTCTATTTCCATCGTATGGTTAATCAATGGTAATGCTTTATCTAATCTTTAAAAGTGTTGTATTATTGCTCATTATCATATTGGTCTATATTTGTTTAATGCTTAAATGCTCTAAACTTTTTGATGATGTCAAAAAGGGGGAGAAAGAAAAAATATGATTTTGATTAAAAAGGAAAAGAATGCAAACTCAAACAAGTAATGAATCATATAAAATGCGTTACTACTAACGTTTGTTGTTTGATGTTTAACCGAGGAACTCTAAACAAGTTCACTAGGCATTCTCAGAACAGGTTAAGAAAGAAGAACTCTGATAGAAGTTCTTATGAACTGGTTGCTCATATGACTGAAGTTGTACACTTCGTAAACATGTGTTCACAATCAGATCTACCCAGTACTGTTTAGAAGTTGAGAACTTTCTGAAAGTAAAAGTTTATCGTGATCTCTGTCTCACTTGGTTCAGAAGCTGTAAGCTGTCTAAGAATATGAGATTCAAAACGTAAGAATCAGAAGAAGGAAAAGCTCTGAAAGCAGTCAAGACAAGTCTACATCTCAAGATGCTTTTCAGAAGAACTGTGCAAATCAGAAGTAAAGGACTATCTGAAGATCTGGATTGAAGATCCAAGAAAGAGTAGTTTTGATTTAACCAAGAAACAATTAAAAAGAAAATGATTTGGTATCAGACAAAATCAACAATCGGTAATCAGACTCTGTATATAAGGATTGGTATCAGACTCAGTCTGAAGTAATATCAATCAGAGCAAAGCTATGAAATAGTGTCAAATACCTTCATTGGTATCATTTCAGCACACAAAGGAATTACCTTCAAGTGGTATGAGAAAAATACCTCAGTTGGTAATCAGAATCAACTTACTCTGGTATAACTTAGTATCAGACTAGAATCAAACATTGGTACCAGATTCAGAATCAAGTGTTGATTGATCACCAAATTAACCTTCTATTGGTATCTGATCAAAAATCAAGCTTAGATGAATCACTGAGTTGTGACAGTAACAAGGTTCTGAGATGAAGGCATGTGTTCAAAGTCAAACTCTGAAAAGTCATGATCTTTATTGGTGATTATAAATTTAAAATTTCTGAACTATGTTCTGAAGATCCCAATAATTGACTTATGGAAACTAAGGGGAGACTACCCAGAAGATTCAAATGTTAAAATCTATAATCTTCATCAAGTCTAAAACTCAAGGGGAGTTTTTCTCAAAGACAGTGTTTGTCTCTGATAAATAGCGAGGCTATGTTATTAGATAAGAACTGTTCTGTTTTTGTGCTCAAATGATTCTGCTGAAAAGTAGAAAATGCTTCAAATGACTCTGAAGATTATAAGCTCTGATATGATATTAAAAAGGAACTAAGTTCTAAAGATCTGAAGATGGAAGTTCTGATGAACTAGTCCAGATGCTGAAGACTTGTGTCTCCTTAAAGACAAGATAGAGAAGTAGTCATTTTCTATTCTTTGCTCTGGCAACTCAAGTTATTATTCTGTATGTCTTTGGATCATATAAGATTCTAGATGAACACAGATAAAACTTTGAGGGTAACACATTCAGGGGGAGCTGTTGTTCCGGACTCTGAATATGTTTAGTTTTGGTGATTACCTTGTATAAAATATTCAATCAAAATACATGGTTTTGTCATCATCAAAAAGGGGGAGATTGTTAGAGCAAGAGTTGTCTCTACAAGTCGTCTCTATGTTTTGATGATAACAATGATATTTGTGAAAGAACCATTTTATGTTCTAATGTGTGTTGTGTGCAGATCATAATCATAGAAGATATCAGACCCAACAAGCACCAGCCAAATGTGCGTAAATGATTATATGCGAAGTTACTATGTGTGACACAAGTCGCAAGAAGCAAGAATGCTTCTGTATCTGATCATGATCAGTCATATCCAAGGATGCCGATATTGCTATTGCAATGCTCTTGTGGATGCTCTCTGAAAGTGGTTGTGATTCTGAAGATTGCGAAGCTTCTGAAGAAGATAATAGAGAACCGAAGTGTTGAATATTTCAATGACTTGAAGTTCTGAAGTCTGAAGGCTCTGAAGACCAAGTGCAGAAAGACTCTGAAGACTTATGCATTCTGAGGATCATGGTTCCAAAGGTCAAGTGCTGAAGACTCTGAAGACAGATTCCTAATGGACAGCTCTGAAGTTTCGTAAGACTTGAAGTAGTAAAGGATAACGGATTTAAAGATAAGTGCTGAAGTTCTAAAGGCTGATTCCTAATAGACGACTTCGAAAGACTGAAGACTTGGAGTTTCAGATATCCTGTTAAGAAGTCTCTACTCATGCTTCAATTATTTACCATCAGAAGCCTTTGACATTTTGAAGACAAATGTTATCGTTGTGAAAGACTGTACACTGCGCCCAAGAAGATATATCATGTCACTTCCTCCACAGTAAAAAGGAGATGTGTCAGTACAGTGTATCATTACACAACGTCTCTTTTCCAACAGCCAACAGTAATTCAAACGGCTATATTTTACTGGGCTATTTAAAGAAAGGAGTATTCACTTCTGTAGGCATCGATTCACTCTCCATAAAAAGATGAATTGATCAAGTCATTGTTTGAAGACAACAACAACGATGAGTTCTCGTTGTAACACTTAAACATTCAAAGTTGTCACCATTTACACATGTCCATTGTTGTTGAAGCTCAAAGATCATAAATCAACACAACAACAATCAATTGGTACAGAAGCTATTGATGAAGAAGACAACATTGGAAATTAGTCAAGTCATCAACCACCTTCTCGTCAGTGCTACATTGAAGATCTGAAGCAAGGAGTTATTGCTCAAAGCTTGCTCACCCAAGAAGACGAAGAAGAAGAAGATCTACAAGATGTCAACAACTGTCAAATCAACATACATCTTTGTAGTTTCTTAAGATAGCAAGGAGCTGCTGCTCACATCTTGCTTGAACACTTGTGTGTTCTTTTGTACTTAAACTTAGGAGTAATTTGCTTGTTTAGAAGCATCTTTGTAATCTCCTGTATAACTAATTCTTGGTGAATTAGGATTCCTTGAGTGGTCAGTGTGACCGAAGACTCGAGAAGACAATGGTGAGATGTCATTGTGGTAAATCCTGAAATAGGGCCAGCAGGTGTCATATTCATTGCGATGAATCCCTGAACGTCTAGCTGTGAAAGCCTAGTAATAGATCTTGCGAGATTGAAACCTGCAGGTCAATGTTTGTTATATTCATTAAGTTGAATCCCTGAATGGTTCATTGCATGTTAGTCACAACTGCGGTTGTGCAGATTGTTAGTCACCGGCTGTTGCCCGTGCATCTGTAATTGAGATTGATTATAGTGGATTAAGTCTTTGTGTTCAAGGAGAAATCACCTGAGGAGGGTGGACTGGATTAGCCTTGTGGTGAACCAGGATATATCGTGTGTTCTTTACTCTTGCTATGCTTTATGTTATTATTATTGTTTCTGTATTGAGTATCAGAACCTTACCTCAGTAAGTCAGAACCTTGCAGCTTAACTCTTATAAGCTTCCGCTCTGCAAGTTCTGAATGTTGCATATAGTGTTCAGACTCTTAGTGGTTCTCATGCTTTATGCATTCCCAAGTCTGAATGTTCTTCACAGGTCAGAGCCTCTCAACGAACTCTGATGTTATCTTAAGCGCATTAACAATAAGAAGCGAAGATAATTAAAAAGAGTGAATACACAATTCAAACTCCCCTTTTCTTGTGTCTTTCTCGCACCTTCAATGCATGCTTTGATGTTGTAGAGATACATAATGAAATCACTTTCGGACCTTTTGAGGCACGACACTTCACATCATTGAAACATTTAGACTACTAATATATTAATGGATCTTAGCTCATCAATCACTCTTCTGATATTTTCTTCCTCTTATTTAGTAATTTTAGCTCTGTAGTATGGACTCCTTTTACCTGTTATCAATTGGTATTTGTTACCTTGCTCATACTTCGTTTAAACAAAGATTATTTACAAAATTTTAATCTAAATATCTTCCACTCCCTATGGGTATGATATCCTTACTTTATTACTTGTTGCAATCAAACATACATGTATACTTGCATGTGACACCATAGTTTAAAGTTGATTTGCAAAAAAAAAAACCACAACAAGTTTTTGGCGCCTTTGCCGGGGAGCGTCAAGAAATATTTTGAACTATTGTATTGCTTATTTTTGTTTTAAAATTGTATTCGAGCTTTTTTACGTTTTTGCTGTGATTTGATGTCGCGACAGGCTTTTAGCTATTGCATGCGCAGGTCGTTACGCCCAGTTTACAGTGGGTATCCTGAACCTGAAAGAATTTGTAGAGCATGAAGAATCCTACATTCTGAACAACTATTTGGAAATCCCTTACAACCAATCGTGGCTGACCAAGAGGGTATAGTGCACAAGGAAGACTCAGACGAGGAATCATCAGAAGAAGAGTTAGAGGCAGAAGCTGTCATGGCTGAAACTGACATCATTGGCATAACCAATGATAAGGCGCACAACATTAGGGATTATGCTATTTTTGATCCTACTACTATGAACACTGGTATCATACAACCAGAAATCACTGCACCTCAGTTCGAATTCAAGCCCATGATGTTTCAGAAGTTGTAAACCACTGGTCAATACTCAGGCTCTCCTAATGAAGATCCTCATTTGCACTTGAGATAATTTCTGGATGTTGCTGACAATTTCAAGATTCCAGGGGTGACTGATGATGCCTTTCGGTTAAGGCTTTTTTCGTATTCTCTAAGGGATAGATCCAAAAGCTGGTTGAATTCCTTGGAACCTAATTCCATCCCCACATGGAATACTTTAGCAGAGAAATTTCAGGCTAAATATTTTCCTCCTTCGAAGAATGCAAAGATGAGAAATGAAATTACTTCATTTAGGCAAGGAGATGATGAATCCTTGTTTGATGCTTGGAAAAGATTTAAGGAGTTACTTAGAAAATGTCTTCACCATGGAATTCCCATCTGCATTCAACTTGAGACTTTCTACAATGGATTAATTCGATCCTCATGGAACACGTTAGATGCCTCAAGTTGTGGAGCTCTTTTGTCTAAGTCCTATGAAGAAGGTTATAGATTGATTGAGAGTGTCGCTCGCGCAAAAAACCACCTGCGAAGACACAGAGTCGTCATCAAACTTTATTTATCCCAACGGGGAAGGGAAAGCATCGAGAAAACCTCAAATGGGAAAGAACATGGTCTCGCAACCAAATTCAGGGTTCGGGAGTCGATTACGCAAGAGGAAGGTATTAGTACCCCTCGCGTCCATTGTACTCAACGAGATCCACTCTTGTTGTTCTAATCAAAGGGTGTGTATATCTAAAGCTTACTTGGTAAGGGAACGTGGAAACGAAAAGGGAGAAAAAACAAAAGGGGACTCGATAGAATCTCACAATCCTATGCCTACGTATTCCCTCGTGCAATGGGAAAGTAAGAATCATCGTAGTTTAGAGGACTACGGGTGAAAGGGAAGGTTGCTCGCCAAGGATTGAGGCCCTTGTGCCTACGTATCTTCACTCGAACGAGAATGAAGAAATCAGAGCATCCCTAGTTCGTGGGACCACGGGTTGCTAAGTATTTTTTATGGGCAATGCTAACGTTCACGTTTTAGCAGTTTAGGTGTTTGTTGCTCGTTGGCTGGAGTCTTACGCGTTACCTGTTTGTAGTAGAACGGAAATAACATATCCTTTCTTAAAATGTTTTGAAGAGAAAATCCCAAAGGACAAAATGATTTAAATTTGTTGAAGTATTTTAAAGAAGTGAGTTGAATTGGTTTGTGATGCATATCGAGCTAAAGTCTATGACGATAGGAGCGATCACTTTATACGACCGATCCGAAATGGCTCGCGCATAAAGCTCTCTAGATGAGGTAAGGAGAGACTCCAGCACATTATTTCCCATTGTGCTTAAGGCTCGTGACGCACTATACACATCGTATTTATTAAATGTTTTGAATTGTTTAAGAGAGGGAAGAGGAAGGACACAACACAAGATCTAAGGGAGACTTGACCCTAGATGTATCATGCAAAGTGTTCATAAGGTTAGGATTAGAAGACAATTCTATCCTAATGTTGTCATGCAAGATGGCCCTAAGGTTGAGGTTAAGGAGTAGCTACCCTAATGTTGTCATGCTTGGATTAACAACCTAATGTCTATCCTACTCTAATCTTAATAAAAAAATTTAGTTGGACTAGGAAGCCCTAAGGGAATATGCAAGAGCAAGAAAAAAGCTAAGGAAAAGCACAAACAGCATAATACGACAACGCTTTAAATAGAACAACAGTGTATTTCCAGCATTAACATAATAGCATTTAACAATGCATATTTTCAGGACAGGCACGTATGCAGCAATAACAGAATGGCAGCATTTAATAGCGCATATGGCTCAGGACAGTAGTGTATGCAAAGCAACATTAACATGAACATGCATCATGTAATTCACAAGGCTAAGCAAGTATCATGAACACACATCAAGAATTCAAGCCACATGAACATGTGTTGTGCAAGGTCAAGCAAAGTATGCGAACATGTAGCAAAAGATCAACCAATCAATTATGAGCATGCATCATCAATGAAACAAATGAACACACACCATGGAGTTCAACAATTGCAATCCATATGAACATGTATCAACATCAAGCATATTGAATATGCAACATTAACAAGCAAGTGTTAACATGTAAACAAGTATGCCTCATGAACATGCTTCAAGAACGCAAACAATCACATAATGAAAAATCATGCATCAAATATTTGCATACGTACTGCAACCGGAGGCTAAACAACTCAAGAAAAATCCAAAAATATCATATGTCTCAAGCCATGGAAGTTACATGTAGAAAGGGATCAAGATAAGCTCAAAAACAAGCCAAAACACCCTCTGCAACAGGTGTAATCAATTAACATATATGTGTTAATCGATTACACAGTGTAAAATCAGCATTCTGGCACAGAAAACAGGGTGTAATTGATTACACCAGATGTGTTAATCGATTACACTTGTAGAAATAGAAGAAAATCACTTTTCAGAAGCACTTTTCCAACATTAATTCAATGATCAAATGCAACACGTAATAGCAAGCAATTGTACATGAAAATTACATCAATTAACAGCAAACAAACACCTATTGAATCAATCAAACATCAATAACATCAAATAATTGAATCAATGGATCAATTTACACAAAAACCACAAAGATCTACATTGTAAAAGTTGTAAAATAAGCTAAAATGAGTTTGGATCTAAGAATCACCAACCTACAAAGCTGAGATTTGCTCTGGTAATTGTTGCAAATAGAATTTGATAGATCAAGAAAAGAAAACCAGAGATCTAATGAATTATTCACAAGAAAAGTTGAAGAACAATGCAATAAGCTAGAATTGCTTCAAAATTACTTCAAGAAATTGCTTCCAAAATTCAGATCTAGATCCAAATCAACTTCTACTACAGATTTGATGTTGATGAAAGGAATTAATGAAGGTTTAGCTTAAGAATTAACAAAATCCAATGAATAATTTGTTAACTCTAATGGAAGAGCTTTGGTGATGTTAGGGATGAAGATGAAAATGGAGAGTGAATTTGAGAGCAAATTCAAAAATTATGTAGAAAATGATTCATGATCCTCTTAGAATGGAGCAAACTGGTTTAAATATGGTGTAGGTATGGAATGAGAATGAGGTTTGGAAATTGGTTTTGAATGAGGATTGGATTTTTGGTTTGGAATTAGGAGTGGAAATTATTTGAATTATGAAGGGAAAATGAAATTAATTTGGAAATAAACCAATATTTTGGAAGCATTCTAGATCTTTCTACTGATGCAAGTGTGAATCCAAGTGATTGAAATAAATTTAGAACTACAACAGTGCTGAAAATCTGCTATTTATGGATAAATTGACTGGGTGTAATCGATTAACATACAAGTGTTGATCAATTACACACTTCAAAATTTGAATTCTAGGGCCTTCTGGAGAGGGTGTAATCGATTACACCACATGTGTTAATCGATTACATCAAGGCAAAAGTTCAAAAATCATCACGTTGCAGCATGTTCTGAGTCCTGCTTCGCATCTGAACCTTAGCCACTGATAAAGCCCTTGAATAATGTCTGAAACATGATGTATAACCTGTCTGAAACCAAAATCATATGAACTTCGTGCTTTCTGCTTTTGATTCAGAAATAATCAAACCATCTGTTGGGCAAAATAAATGCTCGAAGACCTTGATGACTGTCTGTTTAGCTCTTGAATGCTACTGAAACATTATCTAAAATAAAGGAAACCCTGAACTGCAAGAAACAAGCTGTGATCCCATGTCCTAGAAGTCCGATACAACGCATGATTAATGTTATGCCGAATACAAACATAAGCCAGTTAAGGTTAGCAACAAGAGGGAAAATTTTGGGGTACAACAACTTCCCCTATTCAATCAACTTGAACCTGAAGATATGAAAGGCAGCGACATTCAGACATTCAAGGTAGAAGGGGAATGAATATAAAAGAACCAAGAAATTTACGCTCTGTGGGGAAAGAAAAAGGAATTGGATACTAGTCGGGAACTGGATTTGAAAAAGATTTGGTCAGGAACTGGATTCCGAAGACAAGAGGTTAGTCGAGAACCAAATACCAGTCAGGAATTGGATTCTGAAGACAAGATCGGTCGGGAACCGAATACCAGTCGGGAACTGGACTTGAATGAAGGATTGGTTTGGAACCAAATACCAGTCGGGAACTGGATTCTGAAGACAAGATCGATCGGGAACAGAATACCAGTCGGGAACTGGATTCTGAAGACAAGATCGGCCGGGAACCGAATACCAATCGGGAACTGGATTCGAACGAAGGATTGGTCTGAAACCAAATACCAGTCGGGAACTGGATTCAAACAAGAATGTTGGCCGAAGGTGGACTTACAACAAAATAAAGAAGTAAGATCAACCGATCTATGACTTCAAGAAATAAGAATCAACGGACCCCACACCCGAACGATGAGTGACAGGAAGTAGAACCAATAGACCCACAACCTAAAACGAAGAACAGATGACTTCGGTGGGGGAAGATAAATCTCAGATAGACAACTCCGTGCGGGCAAAATATTCCTTCGAAAGGAAAAGAGGGTAAGATTAACGAATCTACAACCCTAAGGATTGACCGGAACACCTGCTCGAGGCTATACCACTCTCCGATTGCGCTATGACCTGGAAGAAGGGTACCAAAACTGGCTTATGCTTCATATGCATGTCTAACTTTTTCTATGGATTAATGATCCATATGGATGAAAATGCTACACGTCTAAGGATACAATGCAATGATGCTTGCTAGATGCACAACATGCAAAAAGGACCCCGTCGGGGAAGGTACCAATAAACAGGAAGCTGCTGGTGAAGGGATCATCGGGATTAGGGGTGGAAAAACGGTCCGCCCTCCCCACCCCACCTTGCCTTAAGCCTGCTAAAAAAGGGGGAAAGGGGGGGGGGGGGGGGGGGCAAGCCTGCAAAGTAGAAATGGGCATAAAAATCTAACTCACCCCGCCAAGGTGGCGGGTTGGCAAGCGGTGGATTTGCCCACCTACTTTTTTATTTTTTATTTTTTCATTTTTTAATAGATTAATAGGCTTGTTTTTACATTTCAATTAGATTTTTCACTTATTTTTTTATAAAGCATCTTTTTAACAAATTTTACTTCAAAAAATATTGCATATATTCTCAAATAAATGTATAAAATAAAACTATCAAGAATTGAAATTACTAGAATTAACTAAAAAAGGATGGGTTTAAGGTGGGACAAGCTAAACGAATAGGTGCAGTGGGTTTTAGCGGGACGGGCTTTGGTGGACGGCGGGCCCAAAATCCCAAGCCAACCCGCCATTTTTTTGCGGGTGTGCGGGTCAGCCCGTTTTGCCACCCCTAACCAGGATCTAGTATTCCGTAGGGGAATAACAAACCGAACCTCCAATAACCATCAGGTTGTAAACTCTGCTAGGGATGACGAATTCATTGGGGAACTTCCGTCAAGAACAACCTGTGGAGTGAAAGGAGAACTTTCTGCCTTACCGCCAATCCTGTTCGCTTGGGGATATCTGTCGCCTTACTTTACTGGGGATGAAGACGCACCCCACCGCCGAGGAAACAAACCTATCTGGAGAGCGCGGCCAATTCTGACATTGTCTGGGGAAAATACACCTTCTGGACCCTTGTTGGGGTAAGCAATCAAAAGTTTCATAGTACTCTGCTGATAGATAAAACCTTGGAGGTCTCTGTCGGGGAAACATACGAGAAACTCGCGCTGAGAACTATCTTGATATTTTCAAGCTTTCAATCTCCTGGACTACACACTAATTACCGAGATAGGATGACAATCCTACAAAAGTGAAACAATAGAATTGTGTCCCAGGTACAACATGGCTACCTCAATTACCACTCAAGACATTCAAAATTTCAGGCAATTTCAAATGTTTTTAGCACGTTATGTAAGGCTTCAATGTTTTTAAATGCAATGTTTATCAAAATATCAGACGTTTTTGTAAACAAAATAGTAAAATAAAAACAAGAGGCAAACTTTTAAATGAAGAGAAACTTTTATTGATTGAAAATGGCCTATGAATAGGAATTTAAATTTGGAAGCAATTCCTAAAAGAGGTAATTGCGCAAACAACAGGAAAATACACAGATTGGCAATGTGGAAACAGACTTCCATCAAGTTCCGACTCGGCTATGACTCGTATGTCTCCGGCGCTAACAAGTACTTTACTTTTTGAAGAGATTGATTGGACTGATTCCTGTCCTTCAAAATTCCCATTTGTTGATATGAGATCACATATCGCAGATCACAGCCTCTGGCTTCAAATCCCTAACTTTTGCCTTGACCACCCTTTCGGGTTTTCAATCCACCGGGATACCCATTTTTGCCAAAGTTGTCTTTTCACGTTTTCAACTTTGCAGGTTTATTCAATTCTTTTCTTTTTATCCCTAATTTTTGCCCGAACCTTCTCTTTTTATGGTTTGCCGGAATGCCCATTTTGCCTGTACCTTTTCTTTTTGTGATCCAACGGGTCTCTTTTTATGCGAAGTATTTTTTAACTGTGTCTGCGTTCACAGGGGACGTAAAATCTTCACCATCCATGGTTGAGAGCAACAAGGCTCCACCAGAGAAAACCTTTCTCACAACATATGGTTCTTCGTAATTTGGAGTCCATTTGCCCATGTGATCTGTCTGAGGAGGCAAGATCCTTTTCAGTACTATGTCGCCTGTCTGGAAACACCGAGGACGCACTTTATGATCAAATGCCTTTTTCATCATACTTTGATATAACCGTCCATGAGAAATGGCCGCCATTCTATTCTCTTTAATGAGGTTCAACTGATCGAACCTGGCTAGAACCCATTCAGCTTCATCGAGCTTCACATCTGTCATGATCCTTAGAGAAAGGATCTCAACTTCCAATGACAGGACTTCTTCTATACCGTACACGAGAGAGAAAGGGGTTTCCCCTATTGATGTACGCACTGAAGTACAATAACTATGCAAAGCAAATGGCAACATCTCATGCCAATCTTTGTACGTCACAACCGTCTTCTGCACAATCTTCTTAATGTTCTTGTTAGCTGCCTCAACAACACCATTCATCTTCGAACAATATGGAGAAGAATTGTGATGTTCAATCTTGAAGCTCTGGCATAACTCTTTCATCTTCTTGTTATTCAGATTTGAACCATTATCTGTAATGATCCTTTCAGGGACTCCATAACGACAGATGATATCCTTCTTTATGAACCGGGCAACCACTTGTTTGGTAACATTTGCAAACGAGGCCGCTTCCACCCACTTGGTGAAGTAATCAATGGCGACCAGGATGAAGCGATGCATATTGGAAGCAGTTGGCTCAATCCGTCCAATCATATCAATGCCCCACATGGAAAAGGGCCAAAGAGAGGTCAACGTATTCAAAGGAACGGGTGGCACATGCACTTTGTCTGCATAAATCTGACATTTATGACACTTTCTTGTATACTTGAAACAATCAGATTCCATGGTCATCCAGTAATAACCCGCTCTCAACAACTTTCTGGCCATTGCGTGCCCACTGACATGGATACCAAAAGAACCCTCGTGAACTTCTTCCATCAACATGTCTACTTCTTGTCTATCCACGCATCTGAGCAAGACCATGTCGAAGTTCCTCTTATACAACATGTCCTCATATAAGAAGAAATTACCAGCCAATCTCCTCAGAGTCTTTCTATCTTTGTTGGATACCCAGGAGGGTACTCTTGGCTTTTAAGAAAACACTTGATATCATGAAACCAAGGCTTATCATCCACCACTTCTTCAGTTGCAAAAACATGAGCGGGTCTGTCGAGGCGCATAATTCTGATATTAGGTACTTCATTCCACCGATTCACTTTGTATGCCATTTGATTTTTTGTCAGGGGTACGTGATGAAATTCAACCTTATCAAAGAAAGGCAGCAACCTTCTAGCATAGTCTTTGTAAGGTATCAGGTTGACCTTAAGAGTCTCCCATTCCCCTTTGATCTGGTTGATTAGCAAAGCTGAATCACGATATACATCAAGGATTTTGATCCTCAGATCAATAACCTCTTCCAACCCCATGATACAAGCTTCATACTCTGCCATATTGTTGGTACAATCAAATGTCAATCTTGCGGTGAAAGGGATATGAGAACCCTTGGGAGTGATAATGATTGCCCCAATTTCGTTGCCATAAGCATTAACAGCCCCGTCAAAAATCAGTCCCCAGCAGGATCCAGGTTCAGGTCCTTCCTTCGGAAACGGTTCATCATAGTCTTTGGCTTTCAAATACATGACATCCTAACTAGGAAAATCAAATTTCATCGGTTGATAATCGTCAATCGGCTGGTGAGCAAGATAGTCTGACAGAACATTACCCTTGATGGCTTTCTGGGTAACATACTGAATATCATATTCTGTCAATACCATTTTCCAACGGGCAATCCTTCCGGTGAGGGCCTGCTTTTCAAACACATATTTGATCAGATCCATCTTCGATATCAACAGGGTTGTGTGAGTTAACATATACTGCCTCAGGCGCTTGGCTGCCTATGCAAATGCACAACATGTTTTCTCCAACATTGAGTACCTCGACTTGCAATCAGTAAATTTCTTGCTCAGGTAGTATATAGCATGCTCTTTTCTACCTGTCTCGTCTTGTTGACCGAGTACACACCCCATAGAATTCTCAAGAACCGTCAAGTACATTATCAATGGTCTTCCAGGTACTAGAGGCATGAGGATCGGAGGCTCCTGCAAGTATTCTTTTATTTTATCAAAAGCCTTCTAGCAATTATCATTCCACCTGATAGCCTAATTTTTTCTCAATAATTTGAATATTGGTTCACATGTGGCTGTAAGATGAGAGATGAATCTAGCGATGTAGTTTAGCCTCCCCGAGAAACCACGAACCTCTATTTCTATTCTTGGCTCAGACATTTCTTGTATTGCTTTTATTTTGGTAAGATCAACCTCGATACCTCGCTCACTGACGATAAAGCGCAACAACTTGCCAGATCTCACCCCAAAGGTGCACTTATTCAGATTCAGCCTCAACTTGAACTTCCTCAACCTTTCAAACAACTTTTGCAAATTAACCAGATGCCCCTCTTCAGTTTGGGACTTCACAGTCATGTCATCAATGTATACTTCAATCTCCATGTGAATCATATCATGAAAGAGAGCCACCATAGCTCGCTGATAAGTTTCCCCAGCATTCTTCAAACCAAGGGGCATCATTTTGTAACAGAAGGTTCCCCACGATGTAATGAACGTTGTTTTCTCCATGTTATCTGGGGCCATCTTGATTGGACAGTATTTTCCACTAACACATCGATGTGAGGAAGCGGGAAATCATCTTTTGGGCTTGCTTTGCTCAGATTCCTGTAATAAACACATATTCGTACCTTACCATCTTTCTTATGTACATACACAATGCTTGCAACCCATGGAGGATAACTAGTGACAGCAAGAAAACTGACATCCAATTGCTTCTGAACTTCTTCCTTGATCTTAACGACCATCTCTGGTCGAGTTCTTTTAAGCTTCTACAACAATATCTATATCAAGCCCAGGCATATCCTGGTAAGACCAAGCAAAGATGTCAACATATTCCTGCAGTATCTCAATCAATTTCCTCTTCACACCTTCTTCCAAGGCAGCCCCGATTCTGACCTCTTTTCTTGCATCATCCATACCCAGATTAACAATTTCAATAGATTCCTGATGCGGCTGAATGACCCTTTCTTCCTGCTTTAACAATCTGGCTAACTCTTCAGGAAGTTCACAGTCTTCTTCAACCTCCTCCCGTGCTTGGTAAATTGGATTGTCGAAGTCATACTGAGCCATAGCAAAATCGTTATTGATGGAACCTAGAGTGATGGATCTGCATGATTGATGGTTTATGCTTTGTTTTAGAATGAGAAACAAAAAAAAAGGAAACATTGCAATTTTGAAAATATAAAGTAAAAAATGAAAGACAGGAAACAAAATATTTGAATGCAAAAACGTCATTTATTCATGATAATCATTGCAAATATAAACACGAGGCCCTACAAATGAATCACTACGTCTTGGAAAGAATGTATGACTTATCATATGCAAAAACAAGGGAAATTACTTTTCATGAAGAGTGACTTGAATGATATCTTCGGAAGACCAATAGTGAGCTCCTGTCTTGGGACGTAGGGACGGATCCAGTTGTCTAGGTCACAATCACTGTCGACGTCATCTTCCTCCATAATAATGACCTGATCAAAAATAACCCCGGCACTGGAGAATCTGATAAGACCTTGAATCTTCGGAGGCACTTGCGCGGGCTTATATCCAAGACCAAATATGTCCATCTTTACTGGCAAGTCCATAACCTGTCCCCAACCCTCAGAGCAACCAGACTCAACCACGACCTTGGTCTCTTTCAATGATGTCATGGAAATCTCAGGCTTCCTATCCTCTGCAAGAGGATCATTCTTAATACGCACAACTTTAAATACCTGGCACAAAGTCTCATGAATCTCTCCTTCCACTTCGACATACTTGAAAGAAGTCAGGTGACTCACAATAATGTCTTCCTCACCACAGACAGTAACCACCTTCCCATCAACAACAAACTTGATCTTCTGATGAAGAGTTAAGGATACAGCTCCGGCGAAATGAATCAATGGACGCCCAAGGAGACAGTTGTAAGCTGGTTGAATGTTTATGAAAAAGAAGGTTGTTTCAAAAACCTGCGGACCCACCTTGATAGGTAACACCACCTCTCCAAAAATAGAATACTTTGAACCATCGAAAGCTCGAACGACCAACTCACTAGGTCTGAGTATCACTCCCTGTATATCTAACTTTATCAGTGCTTTCTTAGGTAACACATTGAGGGAAGATCCGGTATCTACCAATACATGGGATAACACGACACATTTACATTCCATAGAAATGTGCAACTCTTTGTTATGGTTTCTTCTTTCCGGAGTCAAATCAAAATCAGTGAAACCTAGTCCATTGCTGGCATTGACATTCACCACAACCCCTTCAAGCTGGTTGACAGAAATCTCATGAGGCACATACGCAACATTCAGAATCTTCAACAAGGTGTTTCGGCGGGCCTCAGAATAAAGCAATAATGACAGAATGGAAATCTTTGACGGCATC
Source organism: Lathyrus tuberosus (assembly GCA_022829125.1). Classification (NCBI taxonomy): domain Eukaryota; kingdom Viridiplantae; phylum Streptophyta; class Magnoliopsida; order Fabales; family Fabaceae; genus Lathyrus; species Lathyrus tuberosus. The sequence goes on from JALAZF010000084.1 coordinate 5,692,413, forward strand.
TGATTCAACTGGTCAACCACCTTATAGTCGCTCTTCTTGATAATTCTCATAAACTCTTCGACATCCTTAGAAAAGGGGGCTTCTGGCGTTGGATTCTGTACAGAGTCTTCAACAACAACTTGTTTCCCTTTACCCTAGGCCGAGGCATCAGCATTATCATCCGGAGAAGTCTGCGGAGAGAAGATGCAACCACTACGAGTGATTCTTCCAATACCCACAACATTATCAACATTTGTCTCAACATTTGAAGAAACCCCTATCGCTTGCTTGTGACCCTGATAAAATACCTCGGCCCCATAGTTCCAAGGTATGGCCTTAGTACTCTAATGGCAAAGAGCTGTATCCACTTGAAACTCGGCATTACTTACTTATCATACACACCTAGCCCGGGGCACTTTCAGCCGGTGGTAGGGGTCCCTAACTTGGTTGGAGCTTAGGCCACTAGAACGCGTCTTTAATCTAGTTCAGGAAGGAAGTCTGGCACTTATCTCAGTCTCAGGGACATGCCCAGAAGAAACAGCTGGTGTCAGGTTTTCGGGAATTGAATCAGGATTGTCTTGTGCCAGAACTGATTGCACTAGGAGAAGAAAGCCAGTTGTTTATTCCCATTCCCTTTAAGTCAGGGATTCGTTTAAAGCCTTTCGCTAGCATTACAACAGAACAGAATAAATGGCATTGGTCCAGGCATTGTAATAACTGCAGAAGCTTGCCTCGCTGGCGCTGGGATACGGACTGGAGTATATGGAATAGAAATAGTAGCAACATCTTTACCATTATCACTTTCACCAACATAAACCTGTCAAACTGGAGTTGACCTTCACTCATCATTCTCTGAATACCCTCTATCAAAAGACCGTAACCCTCAGGTTGCACCACACATCTCTGATAATCATAAGAACAGCCTGGGAATACACACCCCTTTAAGCAAATTCTCCTTCGCAAAAGATAGAGGAGTTTTCATCATACCCACGTCAGTTACCAAATTTAGCCCATCAATTTCTTCAATAGCATTCACGACCGCACCACCATGATGTGGCATCGCATTTTGGATCACATTGTGACTATTTCTCTAAGTGAATTCAATAGCCTTGGAATCAATCAAATCTTGTACCTTGTGCATGAAAGCCTTACAATTGTCAATATGATGTTCGAGCGCACTAGAATGGAAGTCACAAATAAATCACCAGTTGAGACAATGTTACTCCTCAGAAGATAACTTTATCCCCCACAAAACTCCCCGTTGATACCCCCAACAAGGTTCCCTAAGAGTACTCCTTCCTATCTTCCTGTGACGTCTTGCCTCTTGCAAGTTCCCATTGCCTTTTGCACGAGAAATTTCTCTTATTGCTTACCTTTTGTAAGTCCCCGCTTGTAACATCCTGTATAATATATCTAGAATAATACCATACAAGTGTTTTATTTGGTACTGACACCATCATAAGTGCCTATTGGCATAATTCACATACTTGACCATTACTAAACACAAACACAATCATGGTACAAGCTATGGAAACTAGCCAAAACAAAATCTAAGAATAATATACAATATCTCAATTGTATACAACAATTACACAGCGGAATACTAAAGCTGAGCTTCTCTTGAAACATCCAAGCATAGCTCCACTTGTAAATCATACCTGGAATTGCTTCCTGAAAATAATCAACAATAATGGGGTGAGATATTAAATCTTAGTGAGTTCCCTATCTTATGGATTCTCTCGGCTTTACAGGGTTCTAGCCAAATCCTAACTCAAGTCAAGGGGAAGGGAAATGACCTTGAGTTCTCATTCTCACACTATATGGAAACACGTTATAGAGTTCGTTTAACTAAAAAATTATCACTTATCGACAACCTTGTCAAGGCATCCCCTTTCTCCCGTCCTCTTCTACGTCTAGAAGTAGGAACGAGTCATGGACCCTCGTAGATTACTTGGCATACGAGATGGATTCGCAACTAAGGGACACATTATCACCTTAATTCGTCACTTTACACGGTCCATTCCACCGTTACAAGTCTCTTTACCCGTAGGCTCCATTCGTACTATAACATTGGGAATCAAACCTACCAAGCAATCGTGCATTCGTTCCAGAGGAGCTCGTTACTCATGGACGACACAATATAGAATAATGGTTACGATTTTGTGATTTCACATACAACCATAATTGTATTTAATAATTATAGGCCACATTAGCCTTTAGGCCTATTTTTCCTTTATCAATAAAACATAATAATTACACGTGTTCCATACTAGTATCTTATTCTTTCTATACTATTCGGTACTGGACACACGCCTCGGCCTTTTCTGCACGAGCGTCGTCATTAAGTTATTCATCAATCTTCTAGCTTATTACTAGGTTCTAACATAAGTTCATGGCAAGGTTTCCTCACTCTACCTATTCCATATTTTAACATGCATTTACTCTCAATCATGTTTAACATCAATATTAGGCAAAGCATATTACAATTGCACATTATGAATTACATATAATAATTCCATCATAAGTTATACAAAAGCATATTACAATTGTTAATAGGATCACATATAATGATTCAATTACAATTTACATAACCTTTAGGTTCCCTCCAATTTATTTAATCGGGTACCGAAAACAATATCTTTCACTTTCATTGTGTAGAATATTCCCATAGCTTTACATCGGCTATAACTATGCCTCGATCAAGTTTACGATCCAAAATATATGGATTTTCAACATATCATATAAATATTATTTTCATTCATCTCCCACTAAATAATTAATCCCACACCATACCCATAATTTTCACTTTTTATTAGGTAGAGGATCGTCATAGCTTTCCAACGATACCAAGAATGCTTAAATCAGGTATACGAATCGAAAGTTATGGATTTTTAAAGAAAGAAAAAATCATTTGGGAAACTCCCAGGAGCGCCCGGCGGTCAAAACTTCACCCGGAAGAGCCCCCTGCGCCTGCTACTTCGCCCGGCGAAGCAGCGGCGTGAGTCCCATGTCAAAAACCAAAAGTTCCAGAATCAAAACTTGCTGCGCCTCTTAACTTTCGCCCGGCGGAGCAGCGGCGCAAACCTGCGTCGCCCGGCGCTCAAAGCGCCGCCCGACAGTGCGTACCAGAAACAGAATTCTAGACCTGCGTTTTTAGGGTTCCAAAAGCTTCAAAATTCACCCTTTCCACACCAGATCATTTCCAAAAATCAAAACAAGTATCATCAATTAATCACATGCATATTACGACTACACTACGCAGTTTATATCGAATTTCATCCGTTAGATTTCATTGATTTGTCCGTTTAATCATTTTCTCTCAAATCTAACCTAAGTTCAAATCATAGATTCTAGAACTTAGAGTTTCTAACTAGAACCCACCTGATAATCGAAGAGGATTTTGAAGAAAATGATGAAAAATGGTGATGATCCAAGCTTCTTCCCTCTTTTCCATTTTCCTCTTCTCTTCTCTTCTCTTCCTTTCACTTCTTTCTCTTTTCTTCTTCTTTTTTTCTATCTTTCTTTTTCTTTACAAATATATATATATATATATATATATATATATATATATATATATATATATATATATAATACCAATATTATATAATATAATCCAACAGGGTAAAATATCTCCAATTGATATTTTATCGTCTAACACCAATTGATCAATTATTAGAGTTACCTCAAAATCCTTTCTTGAATTAAAATAATTGATCTCTTCAGAGTTCATCAGTTGCTCTATTGATCCCAATTTATAATACTTAAAGTACTTAGAGGATTCCATTAATCCAATTTACCAAAGATAGAGCAAATAGATACTTATCTGATCTCATCTGATATCCAATTGAGCATTTAGATAATATGGGGTATTACACCACTGCCCTTCGCACAAGAAGGATATCCTTATTAAAACCTTGCATCCTGAGTATGAAATTAGGGACTGGACACTACTACAAAATACACATCCAGTAACATTATATTACCATGGTCATTCCATCCACCATTGTAATAAATGAAACTAGATGCGCCTTATTTTTTTGAAAGACATTTTATCACGGTTGATAGACACAATCGTTGTGATAGAGTGAGTGGTGCACGGTTCGAATCCTAGCATCACCAGTTTTTCCTATTACAAAAAGCGTGTGTCACTTAAATTCATAAAAAAATAAAAAAAATTGAAGATTATTTAATCACAGATTTAATAATTAACCGTTGTAATATTATTTGTACAACCTCGTCCCTTCCCTAAAGAGAGAAACGCTTTTCCCAACTATAGTGATGATTGAAAATTTTCTTCAGTTTTCAAGACGGTCACAATGTCATTCAAGAATATCAACCATTGGAAGTAATCATTTCAAGCATTAAATCATCAGATCTTTCATCTTCAACCTCCTCTATAAAGGCCCAGTTTCATATAATGAATTTTCACTTCTTCACAACTATTCTTCTTAACTACATATAGCAACATGAGTTCTCCATCTCAAAATGCTAACAGAAATATTTCAACTGAAGTCACCATAGTACAACACCATGATCAGCAGTCAACTGAGGAGGTCCAGCCATCGGGATTGATTGCTGTCAGGGATACACTTAGGGTTAGGAAGGCCAAGAAGAAGAAAAAGAAAAAGCTGAAGAAGAAGAAGAAGAAAAAGGTGCCCAGGAAGTTTTGTTACTATGATTATGACGAGGGTAGTGAGGAGAGAGTCATAGATTATGAAGATTCTTTTACTGCTAGGGGTTATTGTTCTGACATTAACAATATGTAATGAAATATTTTATGTACTCCGCCGTCTTAATGAAATTTTTTATTATTGTTATATACACTCTTTCATTTATATCACTATATATTATTGTTTTGCAAAAAAATTAGTACAAGCCAACAAAAATAAAAACAACAATCGCAACTGTAATGAAAAATAACTATAACAATAATTAATACCTCTAACAATTTTGTTCATAAATAATAAATAAAAATTGTGAGAGATTTAACCACAGTTTTAGTAAAGAACCGCTGTAAAAGTTTAAAATTATATCACGGTTTTTCTTTCTAACTGTGATGAAAAGTGATATATTATATCACGGTTTTTCTTTCTAATTGTGATGAAATATGATATTTTTTACTATATAAGCGAAAGTATCTATCTTTCAGTACATAATAATCGTTTCTCTCAAATGAAAATCCTAACATATTTCACTCATCTCTCTCATACCATAACACTAACATCCATGTCACTCGTTAAACTTTCTTAAACCTTCAGATTCATCTTCACCTATTTTTATGATACTATTTTATTATATTTCAGGTCCGTTCATTAAACTTATGCTTCGATTTCGTTTACATTTCTTGTTAAAAATGGGTTCTCATTTTTTTATATGGTGAATATTCTCATTTTTTAGATCCGTCTTCACCACCTTAACAAAGCGTATACTTTGGCTATGATACATATGGTTTGTGTAGCTATGAAGAAAAATATAAGAAGTATGAAGTTATTGTGTTAAGTTTATTCACCTTGTACTTCTTCTTCATAGCTTCATAAACTAGATGAAAATCATAATTTGTTCCAGATCCACAATTAGTTTAAAAAAAAGTGTGTTCTTTTAACATTACATAATATCTTATGTTGTTGTATGCTGTTGTATGTTGCTATTGTTGTCCCTAAACCTTATTGTGTTGTATGTTGTTATGTTGTTGATAAATGTTGTTGTATGTTGTTGATTAATGTTTTAAGAATTTAAAGAACAAAACATTGCAAAGTCACAAGAAAAAAGCTTTTTGTGACTTAGCAATGTTTTGTTCTTTATAAAATTCTCAAAATATTACATATATCTAGTGTTGTTGTATGATGTTGTATGAAGTTGAGTTTATTATATGCTATGTAGATTGTTTGTTTCACTAACCCTTCACTTAAAATACATTTCATTTAAATTTACATAGAAACTTATAATCTGAAAATTAAGTTGTATTTGAAAATAAACTTATATCAATCAATGTTTTCTGAATTGTATTTGTCTCATCATTCATCTCCCGTTCTTTAACATATAGGATATGGTTCAATGACCTAATTCCTTCAACACATCTATATCTTCTCTTATAGTTTATTCAAATTAAACTAGAATGGAAGGAATTGATGTGATGAAGGAATTAGACCATTGAACCACATTCTATATGTTAAAGAGCGGGAAATGAATGATGAGACACATGCAATTTGGAAAACAATGGTTTGTGTATATTGGTTTTCAATAATAGTTTGATTTTCATATTATATACTTCTTCATCAATTTGAATGGATGTATGTAGTTGTGAGGTTTATTGAAAAACAAGTAATCTACATATTATATAATAAACCCTGGGAACTTTCAACAATAGTTATTTATAATAACCGTTATAAAATGTTATTTGCCTAAAGGCATATACCACCACGGTTAATGAAAGAAATCGTGATCATATATAACGCGCATTCAGGTTTTCCACAATGGTCGTAAGACCGTGATTGTAAGTTGCGCATATACAACCACGCCCTACGCAACAATGGCAGGTCACGCGTGATGTTATCCCTTTTCCAACCGTTGTTGTATATGTTTTCTGTAGTAGTGAGACGAATGACCTTCTCCATCCCCGATCATTTTAAACACCTGATGAATGTTTGGCAATTCAAGTGATTGCCACATTTCGAGAACTACATCTATGTCGTTGTGCCTGTGAGGTATCATGTCGTTCTCTTGTCGTTTTGTAAGTTTCCAGCCACAGTGCTGATGTTATTCAAACTCTTTCGAGTCGCCGAGCTGATGTTGTTCAATATCTCTCCAGCCCCAGTGCTGAGGTCATTCAATTTCTTTCCAGTCACCGAGCTGGTGTTGTTTAATATCTTGCCAGCCATAGTGTTGAGGTCATTAAGTTTTCTTTCCAGCCATTGTGTTGATGATACCCATTTGTTTCCACCCGCTGTGCTGATGTCTATCCAATTTATTCATTTGTTTCCCATCCGATGTGCTGATGTTTATCCAATTTACCTACTCTAATCACAGAGTTAATGAGAGTTACTTTTATCTCCAACATTAGGGGTTTTTGCGGGCCGGTTTGGTTCGGTTTTGGGAGAATCCGATACCCAAACCGATCAAAAATATATGGATTGGTTTGGATTGGATTTACACAATTTTGTGATAAAGCCCAAACCGAACCAAACCAATAAACAACGGGTTGGTTTGAGTTGGATTGATCGGGTACATTAGAAATAAATGTGCAAAAATATTTTTAAAAAATATTAAATTATATCAACTAATTTTCCAAAATAATATAAAATTCTTAATTTTATTGTTTCTCAATATTGGTTGTGCATATCACAAATGACGTTTCATTTTTTTTTCTTGAAGTTGAATATGTCATTCTAGTTTCCATGATAATGATGATATATATTATACTAATTAATTATGATTGGTTCGGGTAGACGGGCTCACAGGTAGAATTTTGGAAATTCGTTGCCCGAACTAATTAACATTGGGTTTTATTGGTTTGGTTCTCTTTTTGCCCGAACTAAAAAAATACCCGAACCAAACACAATGGTTTGGTTTGGATTCCGGTTTGGTTTGGATTTGCCCAAACTAATGAACACCCCTATCCAACATCAAAGTTGATGTGTATCAATTTTCACCCCAGCTGTAAAACTGATGTCGGTCCTTTAGTTGATGATGTGTTATCCCAGTCGCAGTAATGATGTCAACCACTTTACCTCAACCGCATAGTTGATGATAACCACTTTCATCTCCAACCACAGAATTGATGACAAATCCAATTTACCCCATAGTTGATGACAACCAATTTCATCTCCAACCGCGGAGTTGATGACCACTCCAGTTTACCCTAAATGCAGAGTTGATGACCATTCCAATTTACCCCAACCATAGAGTTGATGACAATCCTTTTATCCCGAACCGCAGAGTTAATGACAATCATTTTATCCCCAACCGTAGAGTTGTTAACAATCCTTTTATCCCCAACCGCAGAGTTGTTGATAACCATTTGTACCCCAACCGCAGAGTTATTGATAATCATTTACTCCCCCGACCGCAGAGTTGTTAATAACCATTTGTACCCCAACCACAGAGTTGTTGATAATCATTTACTCCCCCAACCATAGAGTTGTTGATAACCATTTTTACCCCAACCGCAGAGTTGACAATGATCACTGTCCCCAGTCGCAAAACTGATGTTGGCCACTTTTTCCCCCAGTCGCAGAACTGATGTTGGTCCCTTTTTTCCCCAGTCGCAGAACTGATGTCTATTATTCATATATCCAGTTATAGTACTGATGTCAAACAGATTTCTATCCCCAGCAGATAATGTTGGTCATATTTCTATCCCAAACCTCAGAATTGATGTCATACTATTGTTTCCAAATGACCAGTTAATCAAGTTGTCATTCTAGTCACTGTCCTGATGTCATATAATTTACTCCCTCATCCACAGTGCTGATGACTAGCCTTTCAATCCCCACAATGTCTTTATTCCCCAGCTAGGTCTCACTTGCCTTGGTGGAACCCTGCGAGAATGTCTCAACTACCAATACCAGCAAAGCTCATTATTGTGAAAAGAAAAAATAACTCATTTATGCATACCATTTATTGCATATCGTACATATTAAAACATCTCCCTTACGACGAGTCTATTCCCATAACAGAATATTCTAGTAAATTCCCAGTAGATGAACCTACGAAAGTCTACCATTCCATATCCCCAATAGACAATCTGCCACTAATACACATCACCTCACATTACATCCACACCATTACCATAGAGCAATTTTTTTGAATATTTTGGTATTTAATTATCTTATACTTCGAATGTCTGAAAGTCGTTACTATTTCATGCCTTCGAGTCCAAGAAGATTAAATAGGGGAAACTGTCATACCCCAAAATTTCACCCTACCTTTTCCACTTTTCATCTGACTTTGGATCATTAACTCATATGCATACATTCATGCCAAATTCATGCATAATCCATTTGCATTAACATTTTTCAAAAAAAAAAAAATCATGGATTCAAAGTTTGCATAACTGACAAAAAGCTTGGGTTTGCCTAAGGATCTAGTCTAAGAGTGTTTGGTGGTGCATTCAAGTTAGGAAGCTTATCTTATGAACCAAGTTCTAAAACCCTAATTTGCTGACTTTTATCACTTATGGATTATATGTGTTTCATTTTGGATTAAGATTTGATCAGGACTTACAAGAATAAGGTGATCATCTATGGAGGTTTGTAGTGGATTCATTGGCCATACATTTAATCCTTTAGTTGTGTGAGGTAGGATTCAAGTCCATTCATTGAAGTTCATTCATAACATTACAAGTTTGTTTGGCAAGATTAACACAAGGTCATTTGGAAGGAGAATTAATTAAAGATCAAGGGTTTCAAATTCATTTATTTTTCATTACAAGGCCATCCAAGGATCTTTACATTAGAAGCCATTGCACCCTTACAAATCAAAACCTGCACAAGAAAACATACAACTTTGACCTACAATTGACTTTGGTCAAGTATTGACTTTTTGGTCAACCAGTTGACTAAAGTCAACTCCCTATTCCTAAAACCTAACTTCCCCATTTTCTTCTTCCACAATTGATGTTCCATATTTTGACTTCACACTTTAATCAAACATCCATATCAAGCCAATTCCCTCTTTGATTTTTGCCTTACTTCATGATGTTTGAAGCCTCCTTACCAAAACAACTTGCATAAGTCAAATGCAATCGAAATTTGAGTTAGTCCCATTCATTTATACATGGACCAATACCTAAACATATCCATGCCTAGCTACCATATCATCCATTGTTACATTCCATGCATACATATGCTACATAATAATGTCCATGGAAGCTAGTGTTTTTCATTGGTTTCAAGGTATCATAAACATCAGCATAACATTTCAATACCACAATTATTCATAAGGTATTCGGGTTTAAAAAATCTAACGCCATTCAAAACGCATAACTAATCAAGCATAACATTAGGACGAACTCACAACATCATTTAACAACAATATATATAACTTTCAATTCTTTATGCTAACTCATCTAATAATCCAACACAGTCATAAGCATAATGACTTTGCCCTAATAACGTAATTGCCATTTGATAGAGCTATTTTAACAACTAACATTTTCATTCAATCTTTAACAGAGCATCTAACCACAAACCAAATGCAGAGAAACTCATAACAGAAGTGATTTCTAACATCATAAAATCGGAAAATTTAATAGAACATTTAATCCAAATCTCATTAACAACTCAATTCAACTTAACTAACATTAACCATAACCTCTAACTAACTTCTCCTTCACAATTCCAACTTACAACTAACTCTAACAAAACAACATAACTCTGTTAATCATAGTTAACTAATTTTTAAAATAACTAACCCTAACTAATTTTTAACAGAAAACTCAATTCAGACTAGTCATAACAGAACTATTTAACTAACTAACCGAAAAGTTAACTGTGTTATAACTTGCAACTGATTTGCACAAAAGAGAATTAACAGAGCCTGACTCTATTAACATCTAAACTCTATATAAACACTCCAATCATTGTTGAATCATCAACAATCATTTTCTACTCAATTCCCGAAATCACTCACAGTTCTCTCTTCATCAATCTCTCAAACTCATTGCAAAATTCATCAATCTCTTAATCTCACACACATCACACATAGAAACAACAAATCACAGTACAATTCCTACAAGACTAAAGAAGTGTAGTAGAAGAAGAAGGAAGAACCTAAGTGAAGAAGTAGTGATATTGAAGCTTACATGCAGTTTCTTCGTCGTTTTGCCTCGAATTTAACCTTCACCGGGACATATCATCGTCTTGTAGGTAGGTTGTTTCTCTTTATTTTGCTCTAATTCTTGTTGCCAACATGTATCTTGATGTTTTAGGAATAAAAGCCCTAATAAATTAGGCTTTGATTTCACATGCGCGTTTAATTTAGAAATTTGTATCTAGGGTTCATAGGCAATAGTTGCTCGGTTTGGGGTTTAGGATGAGAATTAATGAAAATCAAGGTTGAATCGTGGAAGAAGAGAGGATGATGAATCTATTAATGTGTGTTAGAGGTGGTTTAAACCTCCACCGCCACAAGTGGAAAATTTCAGCACAGTGAAGTTTGTTTTCTGGCGAAGTGAACTTGAGAGGGGAAGGCGCGATGAACACTGAAAATGAATTGGTTTCCTCACGATGAACCCTACCATTGGTCTTGGCTGACTACATTTTGGCTTCATGCCCAACATTTTACTCCTTGTACCCTTGAGTTCACTTTGATACCCCTTCTGAACTTTACTTCAATGCTTTGGGCCTCCCCTCAAGCCCAAACAGAATTACTCCATTCGCACCAACAGCACTGCGCTGCACCTTTACTCTCTAGATTGTTTTTTCCATTTTTTTTCCTTATTTGTTTTAATTTCATTTTTTATTACTACTTTTAATGCATTATTTTTACATGAATACTTAGAAAAATAAAAATGTGATTTCATGTTATTTGTTTTTTTTTAATTCATATTTTGTGAATAATAGAAATAGTGCATTGTTAGAAATTAATCATTAATTTTTTTAGGATTAACCTTCTAATTGGATTTTGATCATTAGATGTATTGTTAGATTTTAATCTAATGGATTAACTTTGTAGCTAATTTTTAATCAATGCACTTACCTTGTTCCCTTAGATTTTATGCTAACTTTCAGAAGTATAAGCATGTCACTTTGCTTTCCCTTAGGATTTAGGCTTTGAAATCTTTGTGCCTGATTACAACTGGATTTTATCCTGATTGATTAAGTTGATCAAAGTCATCTTTGATCAACTAAATCCTTTGACATGTGCATATTCCCTCTGTCTAGTCAAGTGATCAGAAGGCCTTAGATCACTTGATAAGACTAAACCCCTATACTCAAGTTGCATTGGATTGTTCAAGACTTCACATTCAAGTCAATACAAGTCAAACAGAACATTACAGACAGACTGGAAACTAGACTATAATTCATGCATAACAAAGGTTCTTCTTCAACATTTGTCAGTTCGGACACGAATTGTGCGCCACGAGCCTTAAGCGATGGAGAGAGGATAAGAGGGAATATTCCTATCCTTATTCTGAATATCTTTGGATACGGGACACTTGACCCAGTTGTCCAGAGTATTCGCCTTCACTCATAGACTTTAATGCATTTTGAGTCTAATAACTGATAAGTTTTTTTCTACACAGATGTCGCGGGCAGACTGGATATCCAGATCTCAACCTTTGGGACTTCTTCCTTTTCTTTTCCTTTCTCTTTTAAGATTACAACCATTTTTTTAAAATAAACTCAAAAACACTTAAAAATGCGATGTGAATTGTGCGCCACGAGCCTTAAGTGGCGGAGAAGGAATGAGAGGGATATATTCCTACCCTTGCTCTAAATATCTTTAGATACGAGACGCTTGACCCAGTTGTCCAAAGTATTCACCTCCACTCATAGACTTTAGTGTAATTCAAATCAAAATAATCTTCTTCAAACCTAAAATCAAACTCAACCCATCAAATTCATTTTCCTCCTCAGGGAATTCAAAACCTTTTCATAAAAGGACATGTTATTTCTGTTTTACCTCAATACAAATAACGCTTAAGCCTCCCAAGCGCGAGCATACAAGCTATGTTTAACTGCTAGAATGCGATCCAAGAGAATCCATTATGTCGCAAACAAAAAAACACTTAAATCTCCCATGCATGAGCATACAAGCAAAATTTAACTGATAGGGCGCGAACGTTAACAATGTTCACTTAAAACAACCAACAAATTCGTATTTTCTACCCAGAACTACGGAGCTCTGATTTCCTTATTGCACCATGAGAATACGTAAGCACAAGATTGCGGGATCTTGGCGAGCACACTAATTTAAAACTCCTTTTTTCTCCTTCACAAGTAACCTTTAGATATTAACACCCATTCACACATAGAACAAGCAAAACGACTCCTGTTGAGTAAAACAGATGTGAGGGGTGCTAATACCTTTCCCTTGCATAATCGACTCCCGAACTCGAATTTGGTTGCGACGATCATCTTCTTTCCTTTTGGGATTTTATCGATATTTTCCCTTTTCTCTGGAATAAATAATGTTCGATGGCGACTCTGTATTTTTTGCGTAGCGGCAACCGTGATAAATACTCTTTATATTTTGTATTTACTTAGTGTCTAACTCATTCACTTCTCGAGCCTTAGTCTTAGTGTAGCGAGCGATTTTGGATGTGGTTCTTAAGCACCGTCGCTCTGGGGTACTACAGGTCGATTCATTTTTTATCCTATTGAAGCTGATGAAGGAAGGGAAATAGATGTCTCCAACTAACCTTGCTTGCAAACTGAGGTTAAACAGTCAAAACTGTTGGTTTACAAATGCGGTTTTAGTTCATGGGCCTCTCTCTGCTTATTTTGTTCAGAACGAAATACCGAGACTGTTCATGGGGAATTTGTTGGGATCCTACGCCAGATTGGATGGAGGTAGGGGACTTTGGGGTTTTTTGATTAGTGTGCTCGCTAAGATTCTTTTTCAATCTTATGCCTACGTATTCCCGGGATAGGGAAATCAGAGCGATCGTAGTTCCTCCTATTCTATGGGAGGAAATGGTGTTTTGGTGTCTTGTTCAAAGCCCAATACATGAAGCTAAAGGTGGTTTGTATCTTGTTCAAAGCCCAAGATGTGAAGCTGAAGGGTCTATTTGTATCTTGTTCGAAGCCCAAGATGTGAAGCTAAAAGGGTATTGACTTTAGAGAGAATTTGTCATCTCTAAAGGGGTCTGTTTGTCACGATTGTTGGGTGACTGATTATAAAGGAGAATTACTTTAACTGGGATATGCGAATCCAGCAATGCCATAATTTCCTTTATAGGGGATTTTCAACCTGAAGGAGAAGACTTTAACTCAGTTTAGAGCAACGCCATCTTTCCTTAGGAATTTCTTATGCTAAAAGAGGGACAGTGGCGTGGATGTAAATAATCCAGAGGCTTGCCGCTTACAACAATTAGACGAGGGAAAAGGAGTTGTTGATGTTTGTATGCTGTGACAAAAGCATGATTTGATGCTAAAAGGTTGATTGAATCAAACGGGGATTTCTTTATACAAAGCCTAAGAGGAGGCTATTGACCCAACAAGAGGATGCTTTTGTGTCTCGTACGAAGCCCGAGATAGAGGCTAAAAGGGTTGACTCAACAAGAGATTGTTTTTATATGTGTCTTGTAAGAAGCCCAAGACGGAGGCTAAAAGGGTTTGACTCAACAAGAGAGTCTTTTATACTCACCAAGAAGGTGATTTATATCTCGTACGAAGCCCGAGATGGAGGCTAAAGGTGACCGACTCAACAAGAGAGTCTTTTTATACTCAACAAGAGAGTGTTTTGTATCTCGTACAAAGCCCGAGATGAAGGCTAAAAATGTTTGACTCAATAAGAGAGTCTTTTATACTCAACAAGAGAGTGATTTGGTATCTCGTACGAAGCCCGAGATGGAGGCTGCAAAGGTTTGACTCAACAAGAGAGTCTTTTATACTCAACAAGAGAGTGTTTTGTATCTCGTACAAAGCCCGAGATGAAGGCTGCAAAGGTTAACTCTTCTGGGGAGAATCATTGTATAAAGCCCAAGAGGAGGCTAGGGTTACTGTTTCAGTTGAGTGACAGGTCCAGTATGTTGGTTAAAAGAGAAAATCAGTTCTTACATGGGTAATGTTGTACTTATGGATTTGATCTGAGGATCGGGATTATTTCCTGTTCTTTAAGGAAACGGGGAATCCGAAGGGTATTGAGACTTCCCAAGTCTACGGGTGTTTTTTTCCTATTTTTGAAAGGAACTTGAGAATGTCTTCGAGACTCAAGGAGATTAGACTGTCCAAGTTTAGAGTTTTATCTTTTGTACTATGCTTAAGAGAGATCAAGAGACAGTATGTTTGCCGTAGGAAGATCTAGACTCTTTGAAAGAATGTTCTATTAAGATGGCTAATTTCTGTTCCTATACCTTTAAGAGGTCGTCGAGATAATTTGTACGAAGCCTAAGAGGAGGCGAGAAAAACTTTTAAGAAGCCGAAGGGAAAATTTGTACGAAGCCCAAGAGGAGGCTATCTTCCCGGAGGAAGAATCATTATACGAAGCCTAAAAGGAGGCTGTGTAAACTTCTAAGAAGCCGACGGGTCCTTGTACAATGCCCAAGAGGAGGCGGGGATGCTTTTAGGAAGCCTGTGGGTCCTTGTACTAAGCCCAAGAGGAGGCTGATGAACAGTTCCAGAAGGGGTTTCACTTGGAACATTGGCCTTCTGTATATGAACTGTTCAAGGGGGAGATTTCTTAGATCTAGTTATCTAAAATTGTTGTAAAAGAAAATTCTCATGGTTTAGGTTATGTTGAAATATCCGAGAGAACGTCGGAGGTAAGGAGACGAGGTTTTGTCTAGTTCTAGACGTAGTTGCCGGAGAAACTCTAAATATCTATACTAGTATTACACAGTCGATATGAGTTTATGAAAGAAGACTTACAGTGAAACAGCCCCACAATACAGTTATATAGATATGAAAGCGGTAAATGAAAGCGGGTAAACACTTACTCGGTTGTAGAGTTTCCATACTATATTGTTAGTCGTTCAAAAAAGAAATTGAAAATAACAGTATGTTACAAAATCAAAGGAGAAAATGCTTTTGAAAGGAAAATTGGGGCTTACAGCTCAAGGAGAGGCCCAGGGTTTTATCAGTGATCGCACTGTCGTTTTGTACAGGGACTAATACAAGTGACTGAGGCCCAAGAAAGGTTTTCTGTACAAGGGGATGGGTCTTACACTCTCTCAAGAGGCCCAAAAATGATTGAAAGTGAACAAAGATGGGTCTTATAGCTCAAGGAGAAGCCCAATGGTTAATTTTGAAAAGGGCGACGATCGCGCCGAGGTTTTGAAAATACCGTGGGTCTTATACAACGACTGAGGCCCAAAAGTTTTTGGTTTCAAAAGGGGATTGGGTCTTACACTCTATTAGAGGCCCAAAATGATTTTGAATGGGTCTTATAGCTCGAGGAGAGGCTCAGGTGGTTTGTTTTAAACGGGCGATGATCGCACCGAACTTTGGAAATACAACGGGACTTATACAACATTTGAGGCCCAAAATAGGTTTGTATTTACAAAGGATTGAGTCTTACACTCTATTAGAGGCCCATGAGTGTTCGGAAAAGTTTGTTAGGGTGAAAATCAATAAAGCTCTAATTTCATCATTTTTTAATATAATTATTCAAAGAAAATTAATACCAATGATTCCAAATAAGTTTGAATAAACAACTTGTGATTTTGGTTTTAGGTTTGAAAAATGAGGCTTTCATCACAAGATGAATTAAAACCTACTTGGTTTTGATTTTCCAAAATGGATATTTATTTTTAAAAGGTTTAAAAACAAATAAAAGACATTTATTCACAAAAATACTAATTATATTAAATAAATAATATAAATCTAATTTTTTTGGGGAATAAAATATTTCAACATTTTTGTGATTTTTTTCAAAAAGAACCAATAAAAAATAATTAAAATTGAGGGAGTTATTAATTTTTCAAACTATTAAAAATAATATGGAAAATAACAAAACGTGGGAAAAATAGCAAAAAGAGGATCTGGGGCAAGGGGGATTCGAACCTCAAACCTCTTGTGGATAGGGCGCGCGCCTTACCACTGGGGTGGTGATACATCCGTTGATTGAAACACAACCATAAATATACAAGGCTTGCCTTGCTTTTGGCCTGGCCCAATGCAAGGCAAGGGAAGTTTTGACAAGAAACGGGAAGATCCATAACTTTCTCATTTCTCCATGGTTGGGGACAAAATTTATATGCATCTGACCTAGAATTTCACAAGAAATCCAATGGAGGTGGTATTTTTTTTAGATCATGATCCCTCCTTAAAATCCGATAGTGGTTTTGAAATAGACCATATTTTTCATTTTCTGTGCTACATCTTGGTACAGGTATGAATTACACGATAAATTAATGCAAACACAACACATATGACATGTAGAAGAGATGCATGATCAGTGGACTTCAAAGCAATGCATATTTTGGAAAGTTCAAGTCATGATGCTTACCTTTTTTTGAGCTTTTGGAGTTTTTTGTGCAATCTGCCAAGTTTCTTATTCCAGAAATGGTTTGATGCTTTGGACACTCTCAAATGATCCCTTAGAAGCTTTTAGGATGATTGGAATCAGCTGGAACCTGCAAAAATAAAAACTGGCCCTTTCTTGCAAAAGGGGTTAAAATGGCCAAAATAGCAACTCTCTCAAATGGTGTTCCAGATGGGGGGAACCATTTGGGACAGTTCAAGGATGATATTTGGAGTGTGTTTGAGGCTTTATCTGGTTTGGAAAGTGACTGAATCAAGACATGGCTTGAAAAATGCACAAAAAGCCCATTTTGAGGTTTTGAGAGGTGACTTTGAGATTTAAGGATTACAGGTCACTTGTGTGAGTTTGGACAGCTTAGATATGACATATTGGAAGTTTTGGATCATGAACTGTGATGGAAATGCTCTCTAACTCAAAAACTCAGAGTTACCTAGCTAAAGAAGGTATTTTTGCCTAAAGAAAGTGATTTTGAGGAAAACATCTGTTTGATGGCTTTGGTGTACTCAAACATAGCATAAATGAGCTCTATTTATAGTAGAGCAAGTTTGTTTTGGGATCAATAGTGAATGGCAACTGCAGCAGAGGTTTGGCCAATGTTGATCAATAGGAATCCAAGTCTCCTCTAGCCATTGACTAGAGGTTAGAGCACGGAGCTGTGGTTCCCTAGGTGTTGGATGAATCTTGACTGAATTCAGTTGGAGGAAGCTCAGTTCATGCCACCTCTAAGCATCCATTAAATGCTCTAATCCAAAATTGGAGTCTTGTCCCTCTTTTAGGGATTTCTAGGTTTTGCATGCTACTTCTTGTTCCAAAGACTTTGGAGGCTTGGATCAGTGTTTGTTCCCTTTAGATTTGATCCTCAGATGTGTCCAAAGTGATGACAAGGCTTGGAATTATCTGATTTTGCCAAATCGAGCAAAAGTGCAAAATTCTGCCTAGCCTTGGCAGTTTTCAGCAAGGCATATTGCCATTGTCATATCTCATGGCTCAAGTGGAATTTGATGGAGTTCTTGGCCATTTTGGAAAGCCCTCATATGATACAATAACTGTTTGATCATAAATGGTTTTGATACTTTTTGGATCCAAGTGAAAAATGCCCCTACATTTGAAAAAAAGTGAAGGCAGATTCTGACTTAGTGAAAATTTCACTAAGTGTTGGAAAAAAGTGACATTTTCACTTTTTGTGATTTTGATCATTCCATAATTTAAAATCCATGGGGAATTGGAATGAGTGGTAGTTGAAGCTTTTGTAGAGGGTAATGAGAGCTACAAATCCAGCTTTGGATGGGAAAAAATGGCCTTGTGGTTTAGGAGTTATGATCCTCCAAAGTTGGTACCCTAGCCACTTTGTTCCATAACTTAGAAAAATTTCTAAGTTTTTATGGTTACCTCTTTTACAAGTTATCCCACTTTTCTTGATTTTTATTGATGAATGATGATTCCAATCATACATTAACATCATTTTGGGGTCAAAGAACCATAATTGTGAAAAATCTCAAAAAGTCAAAGTTTGACTTTTGTGCACAGTTGACTTTTTGTCAGATGAATTCCAAACTGTGCGATCCTCTATGAAATCAAGTCCTTGACCTAAATCAAACTTGATGGATTGATTTCATAGGTGTTATAGGGTGTATTGAATCATGTCTTAGGGTTTGGGAGCATGTCCTGGTCAAAATTCAAATATATAGTTGACTTTTTCCGCGAAACCCTAACTGTGGTTCTGATGAAATTGAAACTTGTTGCTCAAGCTTCTTGGATCAATCCATTGTTGCAAATGGATCAATGTGATGTATTTGAGACCCTCAAATCCCCTCTTGAGGTCTTGGCTCATGTTTTGTCCCAAAAGTCAACTTAGGGGTGAATTAGGTCAAGAAACCCTAATTCCTGATTTTTGATGAATGCATCGCCTGAGGCTAAATTGACTTGATGATTAGGTTTATGATGTCCCATGGAGTATATTAGGTTATGCTTTGAAGCATTGGCTCATGCCCAGAGGAAAATTTCCATCTGGAGTCCCTGGTCGACCAAACCCTAATTTGGTGACACTGGCGATCTTAAGGCTTAATCCACCTAGAAGGGAGAAGCCTTGTGCTTAATCCTTGAAGTGGGAGTCCTTTTGATCCTTTGTGGATGTTTGAGAGGCTAGACAAGTTGAAGATCATGTCATTTCTTGATTGATCCTTTGTCTAAGAGCTTTGAGAGGGCTTGAAACCCTAAGTCTAATTGTAGTGGATGCTCACCCATCTTTGGGGAGACTAATGGTTCATCCATATTGTAATGATGATTTACACAATGATGGGAAATCTTAGTGGTAAAAATTTGGGGTATGACACTTAGCGAAAGAACACTTCTTATCCTGCTAATAAAAGAACACTTATTCTCCAAGGAGCCCTAGCGAATGAAAAATATCTCTCACCATTATTCTCTGGTATGTTATTGTTGTTGTTGTTTTGGTCCATTACTGTTGTTCTTGTTATTTTCTTTATATTTTTTATTCCGTCAGTGTCCACCTCATTCACTTCTCGAGCCCTAGCAAAAGAACACTTATTCTCCAAAGAGCTATAGCGAACGAAAAAACTCTCTCACATTATTCTCCGGTATGTTATTATTATTGTTGTTGTTGTTGTTCTTGTTGTTTCTTTGTTCCATTGTTGTTGTTCTTGTTATTCTCCGTCACCGTTGTTGTTGTTGTTGTTGATAAGCTTTATTTTTGTTGGTTGTGTACTGCTGGTGCGGTAAAGCGGTAAGCAAAAATTAAGTTTGGAAGAATTCTGGGATTTATCGTCTCCACAGGGATCGGTTTGAGGGGAAAGAATGTCGTTCAACAATCTCCACGTATCTAAGCTTGGGTTTGAAATAGTTCTCCAAGGAAAACATGCGGAAATTAAAAGCAATAAAGCAAATAAATAAACACGTTCTTTAGAAAGGAGAAAGTCATCAGGAGTTGCATTTCCTTATACCTATCATGTACGAGAGAAAACCTATCGATCAAATGCACTCACCCTAATACTCGTCAAAACCCCCACTCATCGCTTGCAAACGGAGTTTATGTCTAACGCAAAGTCTGAGAGACCAATCGCGTTCTTTTGAAGGTGATATCTCACGCGATAAAACAACACAGAGCATTAAGCTCCGACACACACGTGTGAATATTTAGACCATTTCCCATTGCCAATAGATCATCATCTTAGGTCGATTTTGAAAAGTATATGTCTACATCGATCTAAACCCATTAAGATAGATATTAAATCAAAGATAACATCGATTAAGATTTGTAAAAGGGATTTTATACAAAGATCCATAGATGAACATACAATCTGAGTAAACATATATACACCAACCCCAACACAATGAAAAATACAAAGAGAAGAAGGAAGAAGAACAAATTTCTCACAGTTTGTCATCTCCAATTGAACTTCTCACGGTTTATAATCTCCGATTGAAGTATGATTTGGCTCTGAATCATCTAGATGCACCATTCATGTGTTGTTTCTAAGCTAAAACTACTAAATAATATGGTTCTAATCAATTGGGTCCAAAGGGTCCCAAAATATGACCTAAAAAAATCTGAAAATGTGACTTTATAGGCAAAATGGGTTCCCGTGCTCGCTGGGCGAACTCCGGTTTGCACAACGAACATACCAAACATAACTACTGCTAAAAAAGTGTTTTTCCATGCTTCTGGGCAATTTTTGTTCACCTTGGGTTTGCTGGGCGAACTCTTGGCGAGCTCGCTCGCCTCCAGTTCGCACATCGAACATGACAGCAAACTCAAAACTTGTTTCGATCATAACTTGAGAACCATAACTCTATTTTACGCGCAGTCGGAAGCTTTAGAAAGCATATTCAATGCTCTATAAGACAATGACAAATTATCATTGCTTGTATACCTACAAAAATGAGAGAAAAACTATCAAACTCAAAGATATGTACATGATTACGCATATTACACACTATAATGTAAACTACACAAAACATACACTACAATTGAGGTTTATTAGTATAGTTAAGCTGATAAGTGTCAATTATTTACACTCAAAATCACTACAATTTAACACTTATCATGTACTATTTTTTTCATTGATAAAAAGGAAAGAGTAGGATATTCTTGGATTACATAATTTTTTCTACATCAGAACAATATCCTCTAGCACTACAAGAATCTTCCCAATCCATTCCTCACTCCTCACTATCCTCATCTAAGTCATAGTAAATAATCTTCCTCGGCACCTTTCTCTTCTTCTTCTTCTTCAGCATCTTCTTCTTCTTCTTGGCCTTCCTCACCCTTAGTTCATCCCTGACAGCAGTCGACCCAGATGGTTGGGTCTCCTCAGTTGACTGTTGATGGTGTTGTACTGTGGTGATGGTTTTGTTCTCAACGATGACTTTTGTTGAGATAATTCTCTTAACCTTCTCAGATTGAGAACTCATGTTGTTGGGAATTTAAGAATAGTAGGTTGAAGATGAGCAAATTCAGTATATGAAAGTGTGCATTTATAGAAGAGGTTAAGTGACTCAAGCGCCACTCATGGGAGATGAAACATCTGGTGATTTAATGCTTGCAATGATTACTTATGATGGTTGATATTCTTGAATGATGTGTGACCATCTTGAGAAATGAAGAAAAATTTCAATCATTATAGCCGTTTCTCTCTTTTGGGAAGGGCAAAGGTTGTTATTTTTTTTATCATATGTCAATTTTTCCCGCATATTTTTCATTTGTAAAGAGAGTAGTGCATCATATCTTTGTAATTGGTTGTCAGGTATACCTAAGTTTAATGTAATTACTTAGAGTGCATACAACATTTCTAAATGTAACTTTTCATTTCTAAATAAGTTTTTTATGTCACTGATCCTTCTAACACTAGATGGTCAATTGTTCTTCAAGGTAAACATCTTACCGATAGTACTGATGAAAATCAAACATTTGAAGAAAATGATTCAAATGATATGCATGTTATTCGTCGTGATCATGAATAAGGGATGTGGGAAAACTACTAAGTAAATGTTTTATATCCCTTTGAAATTTATAATTAATCGTTTTACTCCTTTTTAATCATTGTACTATATATTTAAAGTTGTTCAAACTATAGATGCTTTAGGAATCTGCAAAATATGGTTCTATATTCTAGAATATGGTTCTGTAATATAGGTGCAAACGACAGTACAAAAAAAACTTATTCCCTCAGTGTTTACATAAAACCGAGGTAATAACATTGAGATATTACATCGATTCTACAAAACACCGAGTGTTATTATTGAGCGCGCCATCCAGTTTTGAAAATTATAAAAATTCTGATGTTGGGGATCGACCCATGACCTTTTAATTTATAACATCGGTTTTAAAAACACCGAGGTGAAAAGTGATTGCTTTTCATGTTGCCCTTCGTTACGTCTCTCCTAGGTAGCCAAGGTTAATGCATTTCACGACCGACATTAGATGTGTTATTTGTAGTAGTATAATTAGTTTCTTATGTTTATTTCTATATATTTATTTTAACAATTCTCACATTTGTGTTGAGTCTTTTTTTATAATTTTTTTTAAAGTTTTTACTAAGAATTTGATGTTTATTTATGTATTGCAATAATTGAGCATTTTAACTTTAATTTGACCATTTTAGAGTTGTTTGAGCTATTTCTTATAGGTGACATGAAAGTAGGAAGAGGAATAAGTAAAGAAAACGAAATCAAAGTAAGGAAAAAATTTAAGTACAATAGAAATAAATAAATAGCAGAAAAATAAAGAGATCAAGGTTGAGAGAATTGCACCAAAGATTCCTAGAGATTTGGCCTAACCACTTGGCCTACTCCCCTCTCCAAGAATTTATTCTTGAGAGTTTCCACTATAGATGTGAGTTTTTTCACAGGTTATGCCCATAAACCTTCTTACAATCAAACCGGAGTTTTACTATTTCTATCTTCCAAACCAAACACGAGATTTTACACCAGACTAATCTCGAAACCCAGAGAGTTCTTTTATACTAGGCTAAGCAAATGAACCAAAAGGATATTTTAATGGACAATCTCACAAACCAAATGAGAGCTTTTACACCAGACGAGCTCACGAACTAAACATATATTTTAATGGATAATCTCACAAACCAAATGAGGGCTTTTATTGGTTAAGCTCACAAACCAAAGACCAACTTCTCACAAGAGATATTACACAAGAGATAAATTCCTCTTACATAGATTATAATAATACCCCCAATACCAGAACACACAAAAAAGGCCTCGCTGATATTTTTCACTCTCAAAACACTAAGGCAATTCAATGAAAAAGAAAGAAATGAGAAATGAGAGAGTATAAAGTGAGAAAGTATATATATATACAAATTCAAGCGTGCTGTGAAAATGAGATGAAACCCTCAATTTATAGGTGAAAAATCTGGCTCAAAAAGAAAAATGATCCATGGGTCTTTAAATTTCATAATCGATTATATCATAAGTTTAATCGATTATGAGCTTCACAAAAAATAGCAACCGTAACTCCCAAAATATGAAATTTTATAACTGCTAGTGTCTTAATTGATTAATAAGCTTTATTCCTTTCTCTAATCGATTAGCTAATGGCCTTAATTGATTAGGAAGTGTATACAAGCTTCTTAAATGTTAAGGAACACTGTTGATCAATCTTACAAGCTCCTTGACGGTTCCTCTAAGGATTTAATGTGTTTTATCAAATAGAGAGGTTAAAAACACTTTTAGATGAGTGTGTAAATTACCTTAGTGATTTGAGAATTCCATGACTTTGATCACTTAGGCACATACCAAGCAAGCTTTCAGACTTTCTCTCTTTCACTATATTTGAAGCTTCAAGATCTCTTGCTTTATTCATCAATAATTAAGTCATTCAATTGGGACTTGACTTCTTCTAACTGATGATACCTGATAAGGGTTCTTGACAGACACTCATCAGAGAGATTGTTTGACTAGAGATCATTTGGGATTCCATCAAATGCTACTTGATATTAGGTGTTTTCCTTAAGTGATTAACTTTGACATCTTGATCTCTCAAGAAGAACAACTTGATCATATTTATCAAAACTTTAGATGAAGAGTTCACCTCATAGTATTGTCATCATCAAAACCAGCGAGATCATCTGATTGTACGATAAGTAATTTTAAAAATCAAAGCGGAGATCAAAAGATTGCTAAAATCCAAATTCATTTGAAGTTCTTGGTACATTTAGTAGGTGTAAAATATAGTTCTTGTTATTCAAAAAATGATTCTTTAAGAGTATGTATAGATGTTAGAGATTAAATGTTTCTACTCCTTAAGATGAATACCACATGCCTATAACTGATATGTTAATAGATTCATCCTACTTGATAACCCACATTTTGTGAGTTATTATATAGCCTAATCTATTATTTTAGCTAGTAGATTTATCATTTCATATTTTTTAATGCATTCTAGTTGTTTCTATAGTATTTATCTTAAAGCACAATATGTGCTCTCTGTAACACCCCCAATCTATACCTCCAATACAAAAAAAAAGCGATAACAAATAATCAGAGTATAATAAAAAAACATTCACGGCATAGACGGAGGCGTCACATCAACTGAGACAAAACACAATAAACCTGCTCATAAAGATATGCAACAATCAGGTAGCAAATAACAGAGGAACTTAGTTCCTACTACCCACAAACCAGATATAGAATAAAAGCGGAAAATCTGCAACTGAATCTCATATATATACATCACATAAAAAGTTTGTCTGTCATACACAGATTCATACATATACAATCCAAAAGATATAGATACATATACACAAATAATCACAACGATCTCCCCGACTACCCGGTGCTACATATCAGAGCCGACCGACAAAAGAATGAAGACCTAAGCTTCACAAAAAGACCTCCAGCATCTAATCTGCAATGCCACGTAGAGCATTTAAAACAGCAAAAGGGTGAGAAACACAATCATAATACAATTACATACAATTATATATTAACACAAAAATACACATATAAAATATTCTCACCACAGCTTACACCATAATTCACGTACACACCAACACAATGAATTTTCTCATATATCCGTCACAAGGGCATATCAATCATGCACAATTCAATGATCACCAACACACACACATATATATATATATATATATATATATATATATCCCAACTCATCAATTTCATTCACAATTTCACACAAAATCAATCCATTCATGATTTATGCATATGCACAGAGACCGACACAACGACTCTATGCAATGCAATGCGGTACCATCCATCCATCATCTCAACACTAGTTCACTCAGGAACTATTAGAACCATCGCTTGTTACTTAGTGTAACTCCCCGTCGGGCAAACGATGTTCCCCGTCGCTTTAGGTCCTCTTGGTATAAGGCGCACGACGTTTATGAATCGCTTTAGGTCCTCTTTGTATAAGGTGCACGATCCGATCGCTTTAGGTCCTCTTTGTATAAGGCGCACGATCGTCTATAATCATTGCTTTAGGTCCTCTTTGTATAAGGCGCACGATGTTATAGCGGATTCCCTCTGGAATCGTTTCGTCGCTCACACCCACTAGGGCACACGATATCACAAGAATGCATATCATGATGCTTGGCATACAATGACTCATGACATTCAAATGCACACATATATGCAACCATAACCATGCATACATTATCAACCACAACACTTGCATTTACTTGCCCTTAGGCCACAAACCACCATCACAACATTTAATCGCATGCATTCACATCATATAACATCACACCAGTCATACAATACATATCACAAGCATGTTGTATAATAACACATCAAATGCACACCATTAAAACGGTAAAAGTCAACAAAATGACACATTCCAAATTCCCTACATAATTAAATCAGCCAACAATCTCAAAACCATTTTAATAAGAAAGAACAACTCAATAGCTTTCTAACGCACCCAACCGCGCCCCAATCCGACTTACAGATCAAAAGTTATGAAGAAAACAAAATTGCACAAACTGCTATATTCGCTAGGCGAACCTTCTAGCGAGCATTCGCTACCCCCTTCGCTAGGCGAATGTCCAGGCGAAACCACCATCAGATAAAAACAGACACAAATTTTTCTAGGCGAACCAAGGCAGCAACAACCATCACCAAAAAGATACAAAGTTCGCTAGGCGAACAACGTTAGCGAACATTCGCTGACCTTCGCTAACTAGCTCGCTAGGCGAACCCGCGAAAAATCATTCGCTATTGCTTCGCCCCAGGTTCGCTAGGCGAACCAAGGAAAACCCAGAAATTCTGCAGCGATGTTTTGAGTCAAAAACCATTTTTTTCCACCAAAATCTCTTCCAAACCAAAACATAACAATCAGCACATAACCCAATCATGGTAACAAGTATCCTACAACATTTACATCACATTTCAACCGCTAACACATCGATTTCTATCATTCCGACCTAGAATTGAAAAGCTATGAAAACACAATGAACAGTCCAACACACACATACATAATTATACACAAGCATAAGATAATCGAGTTTCGCACCCTTACCCGATTAATCGTGTTTTTGAAAGTCGGTTGAATCGATTTCTTATGCCACAAGTTTTCTCTCTTTTTCTCCTTTTCTTTCTCTTTTCTTTCTTCCTCTTTTTCTTCTTTTCCTTTTCCTTCCTTACTATTTTCTCTCTTTTCTTTTCTCTTATGTTTCTAACTTAAGAAAATAAATGAAAAGACCAAAATACCCCTACACTCAAATATCTCGCAAACGCTCCCAAAACGCGATAAAATATCACAACAATGAAAAATAACATATTTCCAAATGAAAGTAAAAAATAAAATAATATAATAATAAAAATAATCAAAACGACTCGATTAAATAAAACGGACAAAACTGGGGCGTTACAACTCTCCCCCACTTAGAGATTTTCGTCCTCGAAAATATTACTTGAGACGAACAACTCCGGATACGACTCCCGCATCCGACTCTCCAACTCCCAAGTCAAATTTCTCTCAGCAGCGCCTCCCCATGCTACC
This sequence comes from Lathyrus tuberosus, assembly GCA_022829125.1. NCBI lineage: Eukaryota > Viridiplantae > Streptophyta > Magnoliopsida > Fabales > Fabaceae > Lathyrus > Lathyrus tuberosus. Next base: position 5,719,534 of record JALAZF010000084.1, read on the forward strand.
TTCACAAGTGCAATATCCTTGCCCCTTAACCGCTTCAACTCGCGATCCAAAATCCTCACTGGTAATTCCTCAACCGTAAGGTTCTCCTTTACCTCTACCTCATCCATCGGAATCACATGCGACGGATCCGGAACATACTTCCGAAGCTGTGAAACATGGAACACATCATGCAAATTCGAAAGATTCGGCGGCAACGCCACCCGATAAGCCACAACACCAACTCTCGCGGATATCTGGTAAGGACCAATAAACCGAGAAGTAAGCTTCTTCGATTTCAATGCACGACCAACACCCATCATCGGTGTAACTCTCAAAAATACATGATTGCCCTCTTGAAACTCAAGATCTTTCCTCCTTCGATCATGGTAACTCTTCTGGCTACTCTGAGAAGCCTTCATTTTCTCGCGAATAAGCTTCAGCTTTTCCGTAGTCTGTTGCACTAACTCCGGTGCAACCACCGAACTCTCACCAGATTCGTGCCAACACAAAGGTGTTCGACATCTTCTCCCATACAACGCTTCAAAAGGTGCCATTCCAATACTCGAATGGAAATTATTGTTATAAGTGAATTCAATCAACGCAAGATAACTATCCCAAGCACCACCTTGCTCAAGAACACAAGCTCTCAGCAAATCCTCCAACGACTGAATCGTTCTCTCGGTCTGACCATCCGTCTGCGGATGATAAGCAGAACTCAATCTCAACTTGGAACCTAAGGCCTTTTGCAAACTTTCCCAAAATCTCGAAGTAAACCTCAGATCTCGATCTAAAACAATACTCAACGGAACCCCATGCAATTTCACAATCACACTGATGTAAATCTCAGCCAACCTCTCCAAAGAAAAACTGATGTCAATCGGAATGAAATGCGCCGATTTAGTCATCCTATCCACAACCACCCAAATGTCATTATGTCCCATCTGAGTATTCGGCAACCCTGTCACAAAATCCATAGAAATGCTATCCTATTTCCACTCAGGAATATCCAACGGTTGCAACAATCCACTAGGCTTCAGATGTTCTACCTTCGACTTCTGACACGTCAAACACGCATAGACAAACTGAGCCACATCTCTCTTCAATCCAGACCACCAGAAAATCTTCTTCAAATCTTGGTACATTTTATTAGCTCCCGGATGTATACTCAATTTACTCCGGTGTCCTTCTTCCAAAATCATCCTTTTCAACTCCGAATCGTCAGGAATACAAATCCTACCCCGAAATCTCAAAACACCTTTATCGTCCACTTTAAAGTCCTCATTCACACTTAGATTTCCAACCGTCATCAAATCCACAAATTTCACATCCAAATTCTGTTTCTCGCTAACAGTCAACAGAAAATCATTAGTAACCTTTAACATTCCAAGCCTCACACTGTCAGACGTCAATTCACACACCAAACTCAAATCTCTAAACGATTCCAAAAGTTCCCACTCCTTAACCATCAAAGCGGACATATGCAACGATTTCTGGCTTAACGCATCGGCTACCACATTAGCTTTACCGGGATGGTAATTCAAGCTAAAATCGTAGTCCTTCAAAAATTCCAACCATCTCCATTGCCTCATATTCAACTCTTTCTGATCAAACAAGTATTTCAAACTTTTATGATCACTAAAGACTTTGAATCTTGCACTGTAGAGATAATGCCTCCAAATTTTCAACACAAACACCACAGCTGCTAATTCAAGATCATGAGTAGGATAATTTTTCTCATGAATCCTCAATTGCCTTGAAGCATAAGCCACAACCTTACCTTCCTGCATCAATACTCCACCTAACCCAATCAAAGACGCATCACAATACACCACAAACGGTTCATTAGGATTCGGCAAAATCAAAATTGGAGCTGTAGTCAATCTCCTCTTCAGCTCACTAAAACTTTCCTCACACTGAATATCCCAAATGAACGCTTTGCCTTTACAAGTTAACTGGGTCAAAGGAAGCGCTAACTTAGAAAAACCTTCAATGAATCTTCGATAATATCCAGCTAAACCCAAAAAGCTTCTAATTTCAGTAACAGATCTAGGAGCCTCCCATTGTAGAACTGCATCTACTTTAGATGGATCCACAACAATACCATTACCTGAAATCACGTGCCCAAGAAAACTCACTTCTGACAACTGGAACTCGCACTTGGACAATTTGGCAAAAAGTTTCCTTTCCTTCAAAATTTGCAACACAATGCGCAAATGCTCCACATGCTCCTCCCGAGACTTAGAATAAATCAAGATGTCATCAATAAACACAACAACAAATCGATCCAAATGCTCATGGAAAATACGATTCATATACTCCATAAACACACCCGGCGCATTAGAAACCCCGAACGGCATCACAGAATATTCATAATGACCGTAACGTGTCCTAAAAGCCGTCTTCTGAATATCTTCTTCTTTCACCCTAATCTGATGATACCCTGACCTCAAATCAATCTTACTAAACACACACGCGCCAACCAACTGGTCCATCAGATCATCAATTCTCAGAAGATGATACTTATTCTTAATCGTCACCTTATTCAGCTGGCGATAATCAATACACAATCGCATACTTCCATCTTTCTTTTTCACCAATAAAACTGGAGCACCCCAAGGCGATACACTTGGCCTCACAAACCTCTTTTCTAGCAATTCATTCAACTGCTTCTTTAACTCAACCAACTCAGATGCCGACATTCAATATGGTGCCATAGACACAGGTCTAGTACCAGGAACTAGATCTATAGAAAACTCCACCTCTCTCTCTGGCGGCACATCTGAAATATCCTCTGGAAACACTTCCGGATAATCACACACAACTGGAAACACATCAATTAAAACTTGACTATGCACCATCAACGATGCAAATAACCCAAACAAGTGAGCTTCCTCCGCCAAAAGTCTCTTCAACTCTTTGGTAGATAAGAAACTCGAGTCCTCGTCTTCCTCAAGAGAAGGAAATCTTACCAGCTTATGATAACAATCAATATGAACCCGATTGAACTGTAACCAATTCATTCCCAAAACCACATCTAAACCCTCCAACGACAAACACACCAAATCCATCTCAAAGTCTTTACCATAAATGGTCAAAGGACAACTTAAACAAACCAAGGAAGTAGTTACTGACCCCATTGCTGGAGTATCAATAACCATCTCTCCACCCATCGAAGACAACAAAAGATTCAAACGCTTCGCGCACTTAGACGAAATAAACGAATGAGTCGCTCCAGTATCAATAATAGAAACTAAAGGTGTACTATTAATAAAATAAGTACCTCAGATCAGACGGTCTGCACTTATAGTCTGAGTTCTCGCCAACGCAAAAACTTTCCCACCAGCTTGAGCTTGCTTTGGTTTCGGACACTTCGTACTAATATGACCAGCTTCGCCACAGTTGAAACACTTCGCCACATTCTTCCTCTTGCACTCAGCTGCGACATGTCCTAAACCTCCACAATTGGAACACTTCATCACATCCTTCCTACATTCGAACTGACGATGTCCTAATTCACCACATCTAAAACATCTCGGAGAATTAGACATACCCCCTCCACTTGGCCTTCTCTCAAAATTACCCCTTTGCTTACCCTTATCGGCTGGTGTCACATAAGGACCACTACGAAACGGCTGCTTCCCTTTCCTTTCGTTCACACTCTTATAATGAGTAGAACGAGCTTTGCTATCTTCTTCATAAATCCTACAACAACCCACCAAATCTGAAAACCTTCGAATTCTCTGATAACCTTCGAATTCTCTGATAACCAATTGCCTGCTTAATCTCAGGACGCAACCCACTCTCAAACTTCACACACTTAGAAAACTCCGCAGTCGCTTCAGCATAATGTGGATAAAACTGCACAATCTCCACAAACTTAGCAATATAATCAACAACAGACATACTACCTGTTTCAATTCCAAGAACTCTATCTCTTTCTTTCCTCTTACATCTTTGGGAAAATACTTCCTCAGAAACTCAACACTAAACAAATCCCAAGTGACTTCTTCCTCTGCAGCTTCCAACACATGACGAGTACCAACCCACCAATCATCCGCTTCCTCCTGCAACATGTGAGTACCCAGTCTCACCTTCTGATCCTCAGCATAATCCATCACTCGGAAAATCATTTCAATCTCTTTCAGCCAAATCTGAGCACCATCAGGATCATGTCTCCCTTTGAAGACAGGTGGTTTGTTCTTCCTGAACTCATCATTCCCAACAGCATTAGGTACACCCTGCACAGCCCGAGCCATAGCTTGCATCGCAGCAGCTAAAGCAACGTCATTCCTACCAGCCATATTCTGTTCATTTCCAATAACAGCAACTATGGTTAAACAAACAGCTCACCCAAACACAAACACCAACAAGGACTGACACAACTAACACGGACTGGCTCTGATACCACTTAATGTAACACCCCAAATCTATACCCACAACACACAAAAAAAGCGATAACAAATAATTAGAGTATAATAAAAAAAACATTCACGGCATAGACGGAGGTGTCACATCAACTGAGACAAAACACAATAAACCTGCTCATAAAGATATGCAACAATCAGGTAGAAAATAACTGAGGAACTTAGTTCCTACTACCCATAAATCAGAGACAGAATAAAAGCGGAAAATCTGCAATTGAATCTCATATATATACATCACATAAAAAGTTTGTCTGTCATACACAGATTCATACATATACAATCCAAAAGATATAGATACATATACACAAATAATCACAACGATCTCCCCGACTACCCGGTGCTACATATCAGAGCCGACCGACAAAAGAATAAAGACCTAAGCTTCACAAAAAGACCTCCAGCATCTAATCTACAATGCCTCATAGAGCATTTAAAACATCAGAAGGGTGAGAAACACAATCATAATACAATTGCATACAATTATATATTAACACAAAAATACACATATAAAATATTCTCACCACAGCTTACACCATAACTCACGTACACACCAACACAATGAATTTTCTCATATATCCGTCACAAGGGCATATCAATCATGCACAATTCAATGATCACCAATACATATATATATATATATCCCAACTCATCAATTCCATTCACAATTTCACACAAAATCAATCCATTCATGATTTATGCATATGCACAGAGACCGACATAACGACTCTATGCAATGCAATGCGGTACCATCCATCCATCATCTCAACACTAGTTCACTCAGGAACTATTGGAATCATCGCTTGTTACTTAGTGTAACTCCCCGTCGGGCAAACGATGTTCCCCGTCGCTTTAGGTCCTCTTGGTATAAGGCGCACGACGTTTATGAATCGCTTTAGGTCCTCTTTGTATAAGGCGCACGATCCGATCGCTTTAGGTCCTCTTTGTATAAGGCGCACGATCGTCTATAATCATCGCTTTAGGTCCTCTTTGTATAAGGCGCACGATGTTATATCGGATTCCCTCTGGAATCGTTTCGTCGCTCACACCCACTAGGGCACACGACATCACAAGAATGCATATCATGATGCTTGGCATACAATGACTCATGACATTCAAATGCACACTTATATGCAACCATAACCATGCATACATAATCAACCACGACACTTGCATTTACTTGCCCTTAGGCCACAAACCATCATCACAACATTTAATCGCATGCATTCACATCATATAACATCACACCAGTCATACAATACATATCACAAGCATGTTGCATAATAACACATCAAATGCACACCATTAAAATGGTAAAAGTCGACAAAACGACACATTCCAAATTCCCTACATAATTAAATCGGCCAACAATCTCAAAACCATTTTAATAAGAAAGAACAACTCAATAGCTTTCTAACGCACCCAACCGCGCCCCAATCCGACTTACGGATCAAAAGTTATGAAGAAAACAAAATTGCACAAACTGCCATGTTCGCTAGGCGAACCTTCTAGCGAGCATTCGCTACCCCCCTTCGCTAGGAGAATGTCCAGGTAAAACCACCATCAGATAAAAGCAGACACAAAGTTTGCTAGGCGAACCCCTTGGCGAACCAAGGCAGCAACAACCATCACCAAAAAGATACAAAGTTCGCTAGGCGAACAACGTTAACGAACATTCGTTGACCTTCGCTAACTAGCTCGCTAGGCGAACCCGCGAAAAATCATTTGCTATTGCTTCGCCCCAGGTTCGCTAGGCGAACCAAGGAAAACCCAGAAATTTTGCAGCGCTGTTTTGAGTCAAAAACCATATTTTTCCACAAAAATCTCTTCCAAACCAAAACATAACAATCAGCACATAACCCAATCATGGTAACAAGTATCCTACAACATTTACATCACATTTCAACCGCTAACACATCGATTTCTATCGTTCCAACCTAGAATTGAAAAGCTATGAAAACACAATGAACAATCCAACACACACATACATAATCATACACAAGCATAAGATAATCGAGTTTCACACCCTTACCCAATTAATCGTGTTTTTGAAAGTCTGTTGAATCGATTTCTTATGCCACAAGTTTTCTCTCTTTTTCTCCTTTTCTTTCTCTTTTCTTTCTTCCTCTTTTTCTTCTTTTCCTTTTCCTTCCTCACTATTTTCTCTCTTTTCTTTTCTCTTATGTTTCTAACTTAAGAAAATAAATGAAAAGACCAAAATACCCCTACACTAAAATATCTCGCAAACGCTCCCAAAACGCGATAAAATATCACAACAATGAAAAATAACATATTTCCAAATAAAAGTCAAAAATAAAATAATATAATAATAAAAATAATCAAAACGACTCGATTAAATAAAACGGACAAAACTGGGGCGTTACACGCTCTTTTGTAGTTTTGATATATTTGTTGCTTGTTTTAAGTTTTGCTCTGATGAGCTGAGGCAAGATAGACGGGGATAGAACTTGGGAGTTCAAGCTGAAACAATACTATAATAAAATTTTAATCCAAATTGATGAATATTCAGAATATGAACAAATCTTCATTGTAGAAGAAAATGTACTCAAAACTACATTTAGATGTCCAACGTCGCTAAGAACTTTTGAATGGATAATTATGTCATTCAGATTAAGAATTACAAGGCAAGTTCCAAATGGAAATGACCTTCATTCCTATGATTTTAGTAATAAATTTGTGCAATTTTACGTATATGAAAATGAATACAAGTAAATGTGCTTTTGACGTGACTACTGGAAAATTTATGGGATTCCTAATTCAATGTCCATGACCACAAGAGAAAAGGCATCATGTGTTTACCTATAATCTTAAAATATTTGATATATGGGTCATCAATCTTATATATTCAACATTTATCTGATTAATATTTGATGTGAGACTAGACTACTCATAATTGAACCCAATAAAGAGAACCGAGAGAAAAAACAGGTCAAAGACACAACTGATGGTTCATTATGAGGGGGAAGCATTCACATTGAGTCAAAGACTCACCTAAAGGTCAAAGACTCACCCAAACAAGTGAGAGAGACACCGCATATTCACCAAAAACCTTAAGTTGATAGGTGTATGGGTCCTCTTACTTATAAAGTGCCCAACCTCCACTTTTCTAAGCAATGTGGGACTTAGAACTCACACTTGTTTATCAATACAACTCACACTTATTTCCCAATAATCTCCCCCTTCAAGTGTGAGTCCATCCATTATGCTCCCCCTCAAGCGGAATCTCTTTCATCTACATGCTTGTACCTCCATTGAGAGACACCATTATCTCGTCATGGGCACTTCAACGAAACACGTCGCCTGACCACCATGTCAGGAAGACTTTCGATACAAGGAGTCGGTCCCTTACTCGAACCATGGCTCTGATACCGCTGATGGGTCATCATGAGGGGGAAGCATTCACATTGGGTCAAACATTCACATAAAGGTTAAAGACTCGCCTAAACAAGTGAGAGAGACATCACATATTCACCCAAAACCTTAAGGTGATAGGAGTATGAGCCCTCTTACTTATAAAGTGCACAACCGCCACTTTTCTAAACAATGTGGGACTTATAACTCACACTTGTTTCTCAACACAACTCACACCTCTTTCCTAACAATTATCAATTGGGTAGTTATGTGTCTAGAGAGGGCTTTCTATTTTTCCGTTCAAAAATGGTTTATTGATAGGGTTTCCTATTTTTCCGTTCAAAAATAGTTTGTTGAGGGGGTTTGCAATTTTTCCATCCAAAAATTGCAGTTGAGACAGGGTTTGCAATTTTTTCGTCCAAAAATTGTATCACTGATGGGTCATCATGAGGGGGAAGCATTCACATTGGGTTAAACACTCACCTAAAGGTAAAAGACTCACCCAAACAAGTGAGAGAGATACCACATATTCACTCTAAACCTTAAGGTGATACGTGTATGGTTCCTTTTACTTATAAAGTGCTCAATTTCCACTTTTCTAAGCAATGTGGGACTTAAAATTCACACTTATTTCTCAACGCAACTCACACTTGTTTCCCAACAATCTCCCCCACAAGTGTGAGTCTATCCACTATGCTCCCCCTCAAGCAGAATCTCTTTCATCCACATGCTTGTACCGCCATTGAGAGACACCATTATCTTGTCATAGGAACTTGAACAGAACACACCGCATGACCACCATGTCAGGAAGACTTTTGATACAAGGAGTCGGTCCCTTACTTGAACCATGGCTCTGATACCACTGATGGGTCATCATGAGGGGGAAGTATTCACATTGGATCAAACACTCACCTAAAGGTCAAAGACTCATCCAAACAAGTGAGAGAGACACCACATATTCACCCAAAACCTTAAGGTGATATGTGTATGGTTCCTCTTACTTATAAAGTTCTCAACCTCCACTTTTCTAAGCAATGTGGGACTTAGAACTCACACTTGTTTCCCAACAATTCTCAATTGGGTAGTTGTGTGTCTAGAGAAGGTTTTCTATTTTTTAGTTCAAAAATGGTTTGCTGGAATGGTTTCCAATTTTTCCGTTCAAACATATTTTGTTGAGAGGGTTTACAATTTTTCCATCCAAAAATTGTAGTTGAGAGAGGGTTTGAAATTTTTCCGTCTAAAAATTGTAGTTGAGGGATGGTTTGCAATTTTCCCGTCCAAAAATTGTATCACTCATGAGTCGTCATGATGTGAAGGTATTCACATTGAGTCAAACACTCACCTAAAGGTCAAAGACTCACCCAGACAAGTGAGAGAGACACCACATATTTAGTTAAAACCTTAAAGTGATAGATGTATGGGTCCTCTTTCTTATAAAGTTCTCAACCTCCACGTTTCTAAGCAATTTGGGACTTAGAACTCACACTTGTTTCTCAACACAAATCACACTTGTTTCCCAACAATTCCGCCCTCAAGTGTGAGTCCATCCACTATGTTCCCCATCAAGTGGAAGCTCTTTCATCCACATGCTTGTAACGCCATTGAGAGACACTATTATCTCATCATGGGCACTTCAATGAAACACGCCGCCTGACCACCATGTCAGGAAGACTTTTGATACAAAGAGTTAGTCCCTTACTTGAATCATGACTCTGATACCACTGATGGGTCATCATGAGAGGGAAACATTCACATTAGGTCAAACACTCACCTAAAGGTCAAAGACTCTCCCAAACAAGTGAGAGAGGCACCACATATTCACCCAAAACCTTAAGGTGATAGGTGTATTGGTCATCTTACTTATAAAGTGCTTAACCTCCACTTTTCTAAGCAATATGAGACTTAAATCTCACACTTATTTCTCAACTCAACTAACATTTGTTTACCAACAACAACATCTTCATTCAAAACCATAAGGAATTAAATATATGAGTCATATCTCTTATATATCTAACATTTTCTCTAATCATAATCGAAGTTAGACTAATCACTCATAGGGGTGGAAATAGGCTAGGCTAGGCTTTATAAGACCTGGGTATGGCCTACGATAAACTTAAAAGGCCCGAGCCTGGCCTATGGCCTATTATAGGCTCTCTTTTTGGCCTAGCCTGGCCTTTTTAAAAGCCTGGCCTGGCCTGAAAGCCTAATTACAAGCCTTATTCTCATTATGGTTCTCAATTATTCCATATTACTTAAGAAGGTTTATAGGATGACCTATATATACATATATAGACCGACCTATTTAGCCTTTGTTCTAATATATATGTATATATAGGTCAATATATGTATCCTTTTTTCTAATATATATGCATGAAGGTGTGAGAAAGACACAAGAAAGGGGGGTTTGAATTGTGTTTTAACTCTTAAAAACTTTTCACCTCTTATAATTAATGCGCTAAGAGAATATCAGAGTTGCGTTGAGAGACTCTGACTTGCAATGCGTCATTCAGATTGTGCGATGCATGAAGCATAAGCAACAAGGAGAATCTGAATTAGTGATGCATGAATCAGACTTGTAATGCGGAAGCTTATCAGAGTTGAGTTGCAAGGTTCTGACTTGCTATGCAAGGTTTTGATAACTGATACAGAAACATAAACAATAAATCAAAGCATAAGCAAGAGTAAAGAACACACGATATATCCTGGTTCCCTTGAGCAATTCTCAAGTTAGTCCAGTCCACCCTTCCAAGCTGATTTCGCCTTGACAATAAGGACTTAATCCACTATAATCAGAACCGATTACAGATGCACGGACGAACGCCGGTGACTAACAACCTGTACAACCGCAGCTGTGACTAACCCACAATGAACCGTTCAGTGATCTAAGTTAATGGATATAACGAACATTGACCTAATAGAATCCAATCTCGCAAGATCTCCTATCTGGATTTTCACAGCTAAACGTTCAGTGATTCGAGTTAACGGATATAACGTTTACTGACCATTCTTCCAGGATTTTCAATGAGTTCCATCAGTGATCTCACAAGAGTCTGACTCACAATTGGTCCTCTTTGAGATATGACTATCATTGACCATATTTTAGGATTTCCAAAATGACACCAAGCCATTGTCTTCTTAAGTCTCTGATCACAAGGAGTCGGTCCCTTACTCGAACCATGGCTCTGATACCGCTGATGGGTCATCATGAGGGGGAAGCGTTCAATTGGGTCAAACATTCACATAAAGGTTAAAGACTCGCCTAAGCAAGTGAGAGAGACATCACATATTCACCCAAAACCTTAAGGTGATAGGAGTATGAGCCCTCTTACTTATAAAGTGCACAACCTCCACTTTTCTAAACAATGTGGGACTTAGAACTCACACTTGTTTCTCAACACAACTCACACCTCTTTCCCAACAATTATCAATTGGGTAGTTATGTGTCTAGAGAGGGCTTTCTATTTTTCCGTTCAAAAATGGTTTATTGATAGGGTTTCCTATTTTTTCGTTCAAAAATAGTTTGTTGAGGGGGTTTGCAATTTTTCCATCCAAAACTTGCAGTTGAGAGAGGGTTTGCAATTTTTTCGTCCAAAAATTGTATCACTGATGGGTCATCATGAGGGGGAAGCATTCATATTGGGTTAAACACTCACCTAAAGGTCAAAGACTCACCCAAACAAGTGAGAAAGATACCACATATTCACTCTAAACCTTAAGGTGATACGTGTATGGTTCCTCTTACTTATAAAGTGCTCAATTTCCACTTTTCTAAGCAATGTGGGACTTAAAATTCACACTTATTTCTCAACACAACTCACACTTGTTTCCCAACAATCTCCCCCACAAGTGTGAGTCTATCCACTATACTCCCCCTCAAGCAGAATCTCTTTCATCCACATGCTTGTACCGCCATTGAGAGACACCATTATCTTGTCATAGGAACTTGAACAGAACACACCGCATGACCACCATGTCAGGAAGACTTTTGATACAAGGAGTCGGTCCCTTACTTTAACCATGGGTCTGATACCACTGATGGGTCATCATGAGGGGGAAGTATTCACATTGGGTCAAACACTCACCTAAAGGTCAAAGACTCATCCAAACAAGTGAGAGAGACACACATATTCACCCAAAACCTTAAGGTGATATGTGTATGGTTCCTCTTACTTATAAAGTTCTCAACCTCCACTTTTCTAAGCAATGTGGGACTTAGAACTCACACTTGTTTCTCAACACAACTTACACTTGTTTCCCAACAATTCTCAATTGGGTAGTTGTGTGTCTAGAGAAGGTTTTCTATTTTTTAATTCAAAAATGGTTTGTTGGAATGGTTTCCTATTTTTCCGTTCAAACATATTTTGTTGAGAGGGTTTGCAATTTTTCCATCCAAAAATTGTAGTTGAGAGAGGGTTTGAAATTTTTTCGTCCAAAATTTGTAGTTGAGAGATGGTTTGCAATTTTCCTGTCCAAAAATTGTATCACTCATGAGTCGTCATGATGGGAAGGTATTCACATTGAGTCAAACACCCACCTAAAGGTCAAAGACTCACCCAGACAAGTGAGAGAGACACCACATATTCAGTTAAAACCTTAAAGTGATAGATGTATGGGTCCTCTTTCTTATAAAGTTCTCAACCTCCACGTTTCTAAGCAATTTGGGACTTAGAACTCACACTTGTTTCTCAACACAAATCACACTTGTTTCCCAATAATTCCGCCCTCAAGTGTGAGTCCATCCACTATGTTCCCCATCAAGTGGAAGCTCTTTCATCCACATGCTTGTAACGCCATTGAGAGACACTATTATCTCGTCATGGGCACTTCAATGAAACACGTCGCCTGACCACCATGTCAGGAAGACTTTTGATACAAAGAGTTAGTCCCTTACTCGAATCATGACTTTGATACCACTGATGGGTCATCATGAGGGGGAAGCATTCACATTAGGTCAAACATTCACCTAAAGGTCAAAGACTCTCCCAAACAAGTGAGAGAGGCACCACATATTCACCCAAAACCTTAAGGTGATAGGTGTATTGGTCATCTAACTTATAAAGTGCTTAACCTCCACTTTTCTAAGCAATATGAGACTTAAAACTCACACTTATTTCTCAACTCAACTCACACTTGTTTACCAACAACAACATCTTCATTCAAAACCATAAGGAATTAGATATATGAGTCATATCTCTTATATATCTAACATTTTCTCCAATCATAATCGAAGTTGGACTAATCACTCATAGGGGTGGAAATAGGCTAGGCTAGGCTAGGCTTTATAATACCTGGGTCTGGCCTACGATAAACTTAAAAGGCCTGAGCCTGGCCTATGGCCTATTATAGGCTCTCTTTTTGGCCTAGCCTGGCCTTTTTAAAAGCCTGGCCTGGCCTGAAAGCCTATTTACAAGCCTTATTCTCATTATGGTTCTCAATTATTCCATATTACTTAAGAAGGTTTATAGGATGACCTATATATACATATATAGGCCGACCTATTTAGCCTTTGTTCTAATATATATGCATATATAGGTCAATATATGTATCCTTTTTTCTAATATATATGCATGAAGGTGTGAGAAAGACACAAGAAAGAGGGGGTTTGAATTGTGTTTTAACTCTTAAAAACTTTTCACCTCTTATCATTAATACGCTAAGAGAATATCAAAGTTGCGTTGAGAGACTCTGACTTGCGATGCGTCATTCAGATTGTGCGATGCATGAAGCATAAGCAACAAGGAGAATCTGAATTAGTGATGCATGAATCAGACTTGTAATGCGGAAGCTTATCAGAGTTGAGTTGCAAGGTTCTGACTTGCTATGCAAGGTTTTGATAACTGATACAGAAACATAAACAATAAATCAAAGCATAAACAAGAGTAAAGAACACACGATATATCCTGGTTCCCTTGAGCAATTCTCAAGTTAGTCCAGTCCACCCTTCCAAGGTGATTTCGCCTTGATAACAAGGACTTAATCCACTATAATCAGAACCGATTACAGATGCACGGACTAACGCCAGTGACTAACAACCTGTACAACCGCATCTGTGACTAACCCACAATGAACCGTTCAGTGATCTAAGTTAATGGATATAACGAACATTGACCTAATAGAATCTAATCTCGCAAGATCTTCTATCAGGATTTTCACAGCTAAACGTTCAGTGATCCGAGTTAACGAATATAACGTTTACTGACCATTCTTCCAGGATTTTCAATGAGTTCCATCAGTGATCTCACAAGAGTCTGACTCACAATTGGTCCTCTTTGAGATATGACTATCATTGACCATATTTCAGGATTTCCACAATGACACCCAACCATTGTCTTCTCAAGTCTCTGATCAGACTGATCACTTGAGGAATCCTAATTCACATAGAATTAGTTGTTCTGGAGATTACATTGATTGCTTCTAAATAAGCTGATACACTCCTAAGTTTAAGTACATATGAACACAAGAGTGTTCTAGCAAGATATGAGCAATAGCTCATTGCTATCATCAGATTCTACAAAGATGTATGTTGATTTGACAGTTGATGACATCTTGTAGATCTTCTTCATCTTCTTCGTTGAGCAAGCTTCGAGCAACAACTCCTTGCTTCAGATCTTCAATATAGCTCAGATGATGAAGTGGTTGATGACTTGATTATTTTCCAACAATGTCTTGGTTCATCAACTTCTGTACTTCCTGATTGTTGTTTTGTTGATAGATGATTCTTTATGTTTCAACAACAATGGTCGTGTTTCAGCAACAACTGTGTTTGACGATGGTGATCTTGATCGTGTAAACCAACTTTAACACGCACGATCCACGACTTCACAGAAGCACTTTCTTCTTTCCTTTATATAGCCAACTGAAAAATAGAGTCGAGACTTTAGTTGAAGCATTGCTAACGGTAACATTTGTCTTCAAATCTTCAGAGGCTTCTGATGGTATTTAGTTGAAGCATGAGTAGAGACTTTAGTTGGGTCTTCAGAATCTTAAGTCTTCAGTCTTCAGTACTTGCTCATTCTGAGTCTTGTCTTCAAAACTTCAGCACTTGTCTTGAAACCCTTTGTCTTCATAGCTTCAAGTCTTCAGAGTCTTCAGAACCTTGTTCACTCAAAACTTGTCTTTAGAGTCTTCAGCACTTGATCATTTGAATCTTAATCTTCAGAACACTTCAGTCTTCAGAGTCTTTCTGCACTTGGTCTTCAGAGCCTTCAACCTTCAGAACCTCAAGTCATTAGAGTCTTCAGTACTTGGTTCATCAGAAGATTATTTCTTCAGAGGATTTGCTTAACTTCATAATCTGAAATACCTTCATAACAGAATCCAAAAGACCATTGCAACAGCAATATCGACATCCTTGGATCTTTCTGCTTGTTTCCAGATACATAAGCAAACTTGCTTCTTGCGATTTATGTTACACAAAGTAACTCACATGTAAACTTTTACGCACGTCTTTGTACATGTTTGTTTGATCTAATATCTTTAATAATTATGATCTGCACAAAAACAAACATTAGAACATAAAATAGTTCTTTCATAAATACTCATTGTTATCATCAAAACATAGAGATGACTTGCAGAGACAACTCTTGTTCTTACAATCTCCCTCTTCTTGATGATGACAAAACCATGTATTTTGATAGAACATTTTATACAAGGTAATCACCAAACTAAACATATTCAGAGTATGGAACAACAGCTCCCCCTGAATGTATTAACTCCAAAATTTTATTTGTGATCGTCTAGAATCTTATCTGATCTAAAGACTCACAGAATAACAATTTTGAGTTGTCAGGACATAGAATAGAGAAGGAATACTTCCCTATCGTCTAGAAGGACATAAGTCTTCAGCATCTGGACTTGTTCATCAGAACTTCTTGTCTTCAGATCTTTGGAACTTGTTTCCTTTAGACATCGTATCAGAGCCTCATAACTTCAGAGTCTTCTGAAGCAATGTCTACTTTTCAGCAGAATTAATGTAGCACAAAGATAGAACAATTCTCTTTTAATAACTTAGCCACACTATTTATGAGAAACAGAAACTGTCTTATAAGAAACTCCCCCTGAGTTTCAGACTTGGTGAAGATTATAGATTTTAACATGTGAATCTTCTGGGTATTCTCCCCTTGATTGCTATAAGTCAGACATTTGGATCTTCAAAATCATGATTCAGATATACCAATTTTTATCACCAATTAAGATCATGACTTTTCAGAGTTTGAGTAGACAGCAGGCCTTCATCTCAGAACCATGTTTCTATCAGAACTCGATGGAGGATCACAACTTGATCCTTGATCTGATGGAAGGATATTTTTGTGATCAATCGAAGCTTAATTATGAATCTGATACCATCGTAATCTTGATTCTTAGTCTGGTACCAAGTATGCTGAGTTTGATACCAATGGAGGTATTTGAGAACAGTTCACAACTTGATTCTGATTGATATCATTGTAGACTGAGTCTGATACCAATTCTTAGTTTATCAGAACTTCTTCTTCTTGGATCTTCTATCCAGTTCTTCAGACAATCTTCAACTTCTGATTTGCTCAGTTCTTCTGAAAAGCATCTCTGAATGTAGGCTTTGTCTTGACTGCTTTCAGTAAGACTTCTGCTTCAGATTCTTATGTTCTTAATATCACATTTTCAGACAGCTTACAACTTCTGAACAATATGAAACAAGAATCACGATAACTTTGTCTTTCAGAAAGTTCTCAACTTCTGAACAGTACTGGGTCAATCTGATTCTGAACATATGTTCACGAAGTGTACAACTTCGTTATATGAACAAACAGTTCCTAAGAAATTTAATAGAGTTCTTTTAATTTAACCTGTTCTAAGAATGCCTAGTGAACTTGTTCAGAGTTCCTCGGTTAAACATCAAACAATCGTTAGTGGTAAACACATTTTATATCAGAGTTGATGTTTAGCATTCAAATATCAAAATCATATTCTATTTCTCCCCCTTTTTGACATCATCAAAAAGTTAGAGCATGTTAAGCATTTTAAATCATGACAAATATGATAATGAAACTCTAATGAATATCCAGAGTGAAATTTATTCAGTACAAAAGATAGAGCAGTGCAGGTATGAGTATGAAGAAAATAATTCAAAAATAGAACAGAAGGCAACACATACTTCATTAATTTAAACGCAAGTACAAGGCATGAATCAACACAGATACATGGACTCACTAAACCATTACAAACTGATAACTTAGCCTAGTTCTAAGAAACAATCATCTTATTTTATGAGAACCATTGGTTGTCGAAGGTTTCACAAAATTTTCTTTCAAGAGCAGTGTCTGGACCGCCTCGAACTCTAAAAACCGTTTGCACGATTCCCGCTCTGAAGAGGACTTCTGATAAGACTCTTCCATAAGGAATGAACGATTTGTTCATAGTTCTTGACAAAAGGATTGACTCTTTAAGATGATCAAAGATTACTTGAGACAAATCTATAGGAGATTGCTTAAGAAGACACATGATGAGAAGCTTATCCTCATGATACAGAAAGTCTTTGTTAATATTGCGAGGACGAAGATTTGTCAAAATGAACTTAAACCATCCTTTTGCAGTAGGCAAAAGTTTTTTTGGATTTGTGGGTTCAAAAACAGAGCCTTTATCGAACATGTAATACATTTCAGCATTTGAAGTGCATCGAATGGAGTCGTGATTGGTTGTGATACCCTTTTTAGAACAGTCAATGGCTTCAGCAATGTTTGTAGAGTTGAAGGAAACTGGAAGACCATAGATGTTTGAAGAAATAGACAGACCATCACTACTGATAGAGGCATTGATCCAAAAGAATTTTACGATGTTTGTATATATTGAACCTCTTAACATAGACAGGTATCCATTCCAATTTTGAAAATGAATCCCAAGATGAAAGTCTCGACCAGCGCCCGATGGATTTGTTGGTTGTTTTTCATTGATGACTTCTAAGAGATCATTGTTGCCATGAAAGGTTCTTGGAGTCATTCTTGGTGTTTTAGGATTTCAAGAAGGTTTTGAACAAAAGATAGTGAAGGATTATAGGAATTAGATATGACTTTAAATAGGCGAAGAGAGAGACTAAAGTGAATGGGTTAATAAATGAGAATGACTTGAACAAATCAATTCATTATTACCTAGACGCTAGAGTAACTATGGATAGTGTAAGAGACAAGGACAAACACAAAGTATAACAGTCTCTTAATCTAGGGAAAACCAAAGGATCACTCATACGATTTCTTTATTTACTTTTTGACAGAAGTAAAAAACTCACAATAAATACATACTTGTGAGTGGCACTTGATTACTGACGTGAAGTGATAATAGAGAAATGCATTGCTTACGAGAGAATGCACATATATAGGGTTAAGCAAACACGTTGCTATTTTTAGTTAGTCAGTTCATAACTACGCATGGTCAGTAGTTGTAGGATTTGATGTACGACCACTATTATACGCATTAATCAACCTTCATTGTTGATGACACGTTGATGTTTCTTTCCATGGTCACACCGTCTTCCTCACAACTGATGGCTTAGGCCATAGTAGTAGGTTTGATCATTACTGGGTGACAGGCTACCATAGACAAAATAGCACACTTGCCATATTCGTACTCAAGTACACGAGCAAGTGTCACTCATATGCGTATTTCAAGGAGACTTGAAAGAGCTGAGGATTTCTTGAGTATAGAAGAAGGGTTTTTCAGATGTGAGACTGTTGGGAATAGGTTCTCCTATCTATATATAGGAAGTGAGATGACTCAAGAGCAATAACGTTTCATGCATTGAGACAACCAGAAATCATCATTTCCAAGGCTGGCTGAACTAGGTGTGATAGGCTTTATAAGAGGAATGTCAGATCAAGTAAGAATACGTATTAAAGTATACTTATAAGCTGCAAGAAGTGGCTTGACACAGAGTGATTGACATGGTAGAGACACACTTATTTTCGAGAATGATTCAATCTTACTATTCGTTAGTCATAAGCAGATGTATACAAGGAAAGATGTAGGCATCTTAATATATATATATATATATATATATATATATATATATATATATATATATATATATATATATCTAACATATCTTTACGAAACTTAATGGGTTAGTGCATGATTGCGCATGATCAGTGATTATGACAAGAGTCACAATTTAATTTCAGATGATCTCAGGATGATTCTTATTAATGAATTATGTGTTTGATTAAGACAACATTTAACTAGTGAGAATGTTTTTATTAGAGGATTTAAGTTACACATAAATAGGGAAAATCGTACCTTTAAGATTCTGAATACTTCACAGTAATTCCTTATCTTGGTGCTTCCCATTCTGACTCAAGCTGTCTTGCGTTTTGGCATTTTTCTGCTTCTGACTCTCCTTAGAAGTTTATTTCATTCTGATTCCTCGTGTATCTGATGATCTTCAATCATGAAGTTAAATTCTTCCTGAGAGATCGACAGTTTTAAGCGGTGATTTTTCTTTCCAATCTATCTTCTTCCAACGCAGGAGTCCAGTCTTTATACAGAAGGATTGAGACAACTGATGTTGGTTCAATTTTTATCAGCAAATCTAGACGTATTTCTTCAGAGGGCTTAAAGAGCTTATCTGATTCTGATGGGAGCATCCTTGATAGAGCTTCTGATCATTTTCGTTCTGCTTTTGCTTTCTTCAGAGTGATCTATCAGAGACTTCTGCCTCAATTTCTTTTATTTTCCTATTTTCTTCAAAGATTATTATTCTGATGTTGAAAAGTATGAGTATATTCTGAATTCTGATCACTAGTCTGAGAACTAGACTCAATCTTCAAATGATCTTTTCATTCTTCTGTTCAGAAATATTCAACTGACTTTTGGGAGCAACCTTCAGAGTACAGAGATTCTGATCTTTATTATCAAAACATCTATCTTTCATCAAGCTTCTTTTAAATAGAAACTTGTTTTCAGACGGTCATTAATTCCTTAGCTTAAACATAAACCGCTGAGAGATTATGTGCTAGAGAGAATTAATTGACATCTCATAACATCTTCTGACTTTGTTTCTTCGAACAGATGCAGAGTTTGTTCAGAAACAAGTATCATCAAACATGTGTGTAACATATGACATAGTTTGAGTGACTATCTTGTTTTTGCAATGCTGATCTAACTTGTTTAGAGTTAGTCCATCAAGGGATTGACAACATATCTGCTTCTGAAAAGAATGTCTACTGATTTCTTCATTAAAAAAAAATCAGTGACTTAAATCCTTTTTGGCTTCGAGTAGATAACTTCTGCCTTTGCATCTAGTTAAGCATCTTTTGATTCCAAGATTTATGCAACAAGAATTTCTGAGAGAATTATCAGATAACATTCTGACCAATTATAGTTGGTTCAACTGAGATAGAGTCTCAAGTTAACAGAACTCAATCGTCTATGTTATTTCAATCAATACTCAGAATTCATCCTGAATCAGATTCCTGATGAATCACTAGATTTCCTCTTTCTGAATATTCTTCAATTTTTTGTAAATCTTCTCAAGGAAACAATATTCAATTCTTTGTTGAATCTTTTAACTGCTTGATCAGTTAAGCTTCAGATGTTGAATCACTTCTAAGAATTTGAATTCTTCAGTTTTCTGGCTTCTTCTGTAGACTTCATTATGATGTTCAAAATCATAGAATAACAATCTTTCTTCTTTACATGAAGAATTTCTTAATGTGCTTTAAATTGAGAAAGTCAAGGGTGGACTAATCCGTTTCTTGAAAACTTCTCATAACTCATAAAGAATTAATCTTCAGCAAACACGATTTCTTGTTTTCTGATGATTTAATCTTGAGCAAATACGTTGTTTATTCAATCGTATTTCTAAGATAGGCATTCAATAGATACTACTTATTATCTGATGAATTTATCTTGTCAACTGATTCTTCAATCTTCTTCCAAGCTTTAGTGTAGAAGATTCTGTTGTTGACAACTGCAAAACTTCAAGAATCAGTGACTTGCTCAGGTAATCCGGTTGATTACAATTTAGTACACAATCCTCTTCTGAACTGATACTGAAATTGTAAGTGGATTGGAATCTCACCCAGAGTATTTCTACACACCATATCTGGATCTTTTTCTGACACTGTTAAGTGTTTGATATCCATCAATAACAGAACCAGAGCTCTGATATCAATTGAAGGTGTGAGAAAGACACAAGAAAGGGGGGGGGGGGAGTTTGAATTGTGTTTTAACTCTTAAAAACTTTTCACCTCTTATCGTTAATGCGCTAAGAGAATATCAGAGTTGCGTTGAGAGATTCTGACTTGCGATGCGTCATTCAGATTGTGCTATGCATGATGCATAAGCGATAAGGAGAATCTGAATTAGCGATGCATGAATCAGACTTGCAACGCGGAAGCTTATCAGAGTTGAGTTACAAGGTTCTGACTTGCTATGCAAGGTTCTGATAATCGATACAGAAACATAAATAATAAATAAAAACATAAGCAAGAGTAAAGAACACACGATATATCCTGGTTCCCTTGAGCAATTCTCAAGTTAGTCCAGTCCACCCTTCCAAGGTGATTTCACCTTGATCACAAGGACTTAATCCACTATAATCAGAACCGATTACAGATGCACGGGCTAACGCCGATGACTAATAACCTGCACAACCGCAGCTGTGACTAACCCACAATGAACCATTCAGTGATCCAAGTTAATGGATATAACGAACATTGACCTAATAGAATCCAATCTCGCAAGATCTCCTATCAGGATTTTCACAGCTAAACGTTCAGTGATCCGAGTTAACGGATATAACGTTTACTGACCATTCTTCCAGGATTTTCAATGAGTTTCATCAGTGATCTCACAAGAGTCTGACTCACAATTGGTCCTCTTTGAGATATGACTATCATTGACCATATTTCAGGATTTCCACAATGACACATAGCCATTGTCTTCTCAAGTCTCCGATCACACTGATCACTTGAGGAATCCTAATTCACATAGAATTAGTTGTTCTGGAGATTACATTGATTGCTTCTAAATAAGCTGATACACTCTTAAGTTTAAGTACATATGAACACAAGAGTGTTCTAGCAAGATATGAGCAACAACTCCTTGCTATCTTCAGATTCTACAAAGATGTATGTTGATTTGACAGTTGATGACATCTTGTAGATCTTCTTCATCTTCTTTGTTGAGCAAGCTTCGAGCAACAACTCCTTGCTTCAGATCTTCAATATAGCTCAGATGATGAAGTGGTTGATAACTTGATTGTTTTCCAGCAATGTCTTGGTTCATCAACTTTTGTACTTCCTGATTGTTGTTATGTTGATAGATGATTCTTTATGTTTCAACAAAAATGGTCGTGTTTCAGCAACAACTGTGTTTGACGATGGTGATCTTGATCGTGTAAACCGACTTTAACACACACGATCCACGACTTCACAGAAGCACTTTCTTATTTCCTTTATATAGCCAAGTGAAAAATAGAGCCGTTAAAGAGTCGTTGGCTATTTGAAAAGATTCGTTATGCAATGATGAAAGTTGTACTGCCATATCTTCTTTTTACTGTAGAAGTGATGAGATAGATCTTTTTAGTACAGTGTACAGTCATTGCTAACGGTAACATTTGTCTCCAAATCTTCAGAGGCTTCTGATGGTATTTAGTAGAAGCATGAGTAGAGACTTTAGTTGGCTCTTCAGAATCTTAAGTCTTCAGTCTTCAGTACTTGCTCATTTTGAGTCTTGTCTTCAGAACTTCAGTACTTGTCTTGAAACCCTTTGTCTTCATAGCTTCAAGTCTTCAGAACCTTGTTCACTCAAAACTTGTCTTTAGAGTCTTCAGCACTTGATCATTTGAATCTTAATCTTTAGAACACTTCAGCCTTCAGAGTCTTTCTGCACTTGGTCTTCAGAGCCTTCAGCCTTCAGAACTTCAAGTCATTAGAGTCTTCAGCACTTGGTTCTTCAGAAGATTATTTCTTTAGAAGCTTTGCTTAACTTCAGAATCTGAAACACCTTCAGAACAGAATCCACAAGAGCATTGCAACAATAATATCGACATTCTTGGATCTTTCTGCTTGTTTCAAGATACAGAAGCAAACTTGCTTCTTGCGACTTGTGTTACACAAAGTAACTCGCATGTAAACTTTTACGCACATCTTTGCACATGTTTGTTTGATCTAATATCTTTAATAATTATGATCTGCACAGAAACAAACATTAGAACATAAAATAGTTCTTTCACAAATACTCATTGTTATCATCAAAACATAGAGATGACTTGCAGAGACAACTCTTGTTTTTACAATGCATAATAGGACAACCTATTCAACATATTTTTAATATATATGAAAATATAGGCCGACCTATAAGGCTTCATATGTTTTTTTAATAGCCTAAGCCTGACCTATTTAATTAAATAGGCTTTTAAAAAAGCCTAAGTCTGACCTTTTTATTAAAAAAGTCTAGCCTGATCTGGCCTTAAGTAGACTAGACTATAGGCCCCTGTAGGCCGGCCTGACCTATTCCCATCCCTAATCACTCACATTTAAATATAACAATCTCCTTCTCACGTGAGTATCTTACATTTTATATTTGTCGAGGTAAATCTTTGTATACCTCTTATTAAGAAATTTAATAACATAATCATACCAAAATAAAAATAAGGGTTAAATAAGTATTAGGTCCTTGAAAATAACCCAACTTTGAGGTTTAGTCCCTAAAAAAATTTTCTTCAAGGTTTGGTCCTCATAAAATTTTCCGTTTCTAACTCTAATCCCTCCCGTTAGTTTTCACTAACGGCGGATGACGTGGCGTGCCATGTGTGCATTGACCAGTCAAAAAATACTTTTTTTTATTAAATTTATTCTTCTCCTTCTCTCTCTCACTCCTCTTCTTCTTCCCCTCTCTACGTTTTTCTCTACTCTCATTTCTCGTTCTCTCTCTCTCTCTCTCTCATTTCTCTCTCTCTTTCTCTCCCTCTCTCTCTCATTAAATTATGTTGTCCATGTATCTGCCATGGTCGCTTCTCTATGCCTGTGTGTTGAAATTCCATCATCTGCCATGGTTGAAATTCAACAACACTTTTTAAAAGTGAATTAGCTAGTGTTTGGAATTTACACTAAGATATATGAGATGTGTTTGTGGCAGTTTTTTATGTTGATGAAAATGATGTTGCAACATACACAATTAAGACAATTGATGATCCAAGAACATTGAACAAGACAATATATATAAGGCCACCAGAAAATAAGCTCACTCAAATAGAGATTATTGAGAAATGGGAGAAACTTATTGGAAAGCAATTAGAGAAATCTCCTATATCTGAACACGACTTTCTTTCTTCCATGAAAGGTAACTCCACCCTTTTTTTGGATAGATGTTGACACAATAAAAATAAAAAGGTAACTTTTTGATTGTTTCATTCAACAAATAATTGTGGATTACATTTATAACATGTGTACTCAGAAGCCACCAAATGACTATTCACAAGAACTGTATGACAGATACAAAGATGTTTTTAATTCTACTTATTTTATTTTTAGGTTTTGTCTGCTGTAAGAGATAAGCATCATGAATTCATGCTGAGGGAGCTTGTGCAATTTCAAAAGTATCCACATCTGTATAATTTTAATATTTTTTATCTCACTTTCATAATTTTAAAATCTCTCTTATTTTTTCTTTAAATATTAAAAATATAAATTGTGCAATGCAAGTTCTACTTGCTAGCGTGCTAACAATTTTTATCTATGAAATTGCACAGGCTGAGGATTGTTTAAAGCGAGAGAGAGATAGAGTGTCTCATTATTTGCATACTTGCACTGAGCAGAAACTGGTAGAGGTAAGTGTAAATGTGACTTTATCTTGTTTTCATTTTTAAACTTTTATTGGATGAAGCCCCATAAGTTCCCACTTTTCCCCCCTTTTTTGTTGAATCCATTCATCTGTGCATTTGCAGCAGACATCATTAATTCACAATGATGATAATTAGGACACTTTGTATAGCAAAATTATAGTTCTGTATGTTGACAAATATATCATTTTATTTGATGAAGTGTGCAAAGTGAATGTTACTATTGCATACGCTCAACTCCATTTATATGTGTAACTTTAATAGACATCATTTAGCTTGGTAACAATGATTAGGATGCTTTATATGGCAAATATGAACATCTTTATTTTGATAAATAGACTATTTTGCATGACCTGTTATAGAGACCGTGGAATATTATTCAAATTGAATGTTACTAATACTAATAATTAACAAAATAGTGATTGAATTTTATAATAACACATATATTCCTTATTGATAATATCAATCTCTCTTATATTATGTTAGTTTCAGCTCAAGGCATACAAAAATTGTCCTGTAAAAGTGAACATCAGAATGAAAAATACTTACGCTCCACTTATTTTTTTTCTTTTAATTATATTAGAAAGTGCAACACGAATTGCTGGTAAAACGTGCTAATCAGTTACTTGAGAAGGAGCAAACAAGCTAAAACGGTGTCGAAACAGTATACGCTCCCTAATGCCTTTGAGTTTGTGTGAGGATTAGTTTGACATCTCAATGCATGCAACAGACAAATGAGAGAGAGAGAGAGAGAAAGAGAAATGAGAGTAGAGAAAAAGGTGGAGAGGGAAAGAAGAAGAGGAGTGAGAGAGAAGGAGAAGAATAAATTTAATAAAAAAAAATATTTTTTGACTGGTCAATGCACACATGGCACGCCACGTCAGCCGCCGTTAGTGAAAACTAACGGGAGAGATTAAAGTTAGAAACGGAAAATTTTAGGAAGACCAAACCTTGAAGAAAATTTTTTTAGGGACTAAACCTCAAAGTTGGATTATTTTCAAAGACCTAATACTTATTTAACCTTAAAAATAATGTGAAAAACTCTAAACTAAAGACAAAAACCGTGAACATTTTCTAATCACAATCAATTAATAACATTATTAAAATTGTTCCATTACATACATTTTTCTCAAATACCTTACAATCAATACATTCACACTTTTCAACACAAATATTTAATATGCACCTCACAACGCTATAAACAAAAGTATAAGAGGATAATATAGTTATGTTCAAATTGGTATATATATATATATATATATACCCTTTTCTTTTACAATAATAGAGAATGTGAAATATTTTCCAAGTTATACATCTTTTGCTTCCACTTTTTTCACTAGAAATCATAGTTTAAAAGATTTAGTATTAATATATCAAAAAATATATTTTCCTATAAGTTAATCACTCTAAAAGTTTCTAAGATAAAAAATCATTATGGAAATTCATGATGCCATTTTCATGTCGGTAGGACGTTCTTCAACTATCAATATAATCTCATAGCATACTTTGCATTAGTAGCACTCAAAATCTATGTAATGACCCGCTAGCAATAATTTATACTGTCTCCCTTTTTTTTTATTATAAATCATTTTGAAATTTTCACACGTATACAAAAAAAAAATAATTATTGTATGAAAATTAAAAATTATGAATGTTTTTATAAAATTATCCTTTAATAAAGACATGAAAAAAATATATTTATATAATTGAAAGGAGAGCGAATAATAAACTTTTAAGTGTATAATTAAAAAAATAATATTAATTATTCATATAAGTAACTTATATTATAGTACGAATATTTTTCTAAAACGATATATATCATAAAAAAATTGAGGGAGTAATTTTCAATAGCAGCGAAATAATGTTATGAGAACATACCTACACAATTTTAATAATAAGGGAGAGATTGCTAGCATTCAATTCAGCGTTATTTTCATAACCCTTAGCCATAACTATTCACATATAAAATCCAGCACAAGTATGCTGGCAGATTGCTTAATGAATATTTACGAATAAAATGATTGGATATTTAAATACTTATTTTTAATGGATAGGAATGCAGATTTAATGTTATTCATGCCAATGAATATTTGTATTTGTTAATAAATTATAAAAAATATTTAAAAAATAAATAGTTTATTATATATAGTCTTTTCATCTTCAAAAAACACTAACTTTCTCTTATACATTTATTTTTAAATAATTTTTTGAAATTTTTTTTTCACATTCCATACAAATCCTATTTGATCATTTCATATTTAAACTTCTGTTATACTCTAGACCCCACTTCAACAATTCCAACGTCCAACAAACAAGTATCGCCCTTCCTCTATTCAATCAATTGTGCCTCTCTTCCTAATCCTCCATCTTTTGCACGTCCACCATAATTCACAATCATAATATCTTTCATTTATTTTGGTTAAAAATAAAAAGTACGGATATTTTGTTTGAATTTTATTATGTTTTGATGAAAAAGAAGAAAATTAAGGTGATTGAATTTTTTTTTAAAAATGAAAGCGAATTGTACGAATGTTGAAAATATGAAAGAAGCTGCAATTTTTTTTTTAAATTAAATAAAAAAATGTTATCCATAAATATTATATAAATATTTGTGGATACTTTAAAATCTGCGAATTATCCATTTACAAATATAAAACAAATATGAATATCATATTTATCTAACAAAACAAAAATACTTACTATTCAACCCATAAATATCTACTTACATCTCCCGATACTCCACATAAACAATTACTTCTTATGTGGTTTCTTCACACTCAACTCTTGCCACCAACACCAAATTTGGTAGTGTTATTCTTATTTTTCACTCTTTTTTTTAAATGACTCTCACAACTTCCTTAAAATTCAAAGTTTCTCATGTATCAAAACAGGATTAATATATCCATAGGAAGATGGAAAAACATGAGTCTCAATGTTTTCCCTTCATAACCAAACTCAACTCTAAGGCAATTTCTTAATGCACCGCCCAAGTTTCTTAGGCACCACGTGAAATTATTTTTTTGCCCCTCTATTCCGGATGTGCACATCCGGATGCACCAAATTTTTAAAAATCGTAGAGATTTTCCGGATATGCATATCCGGAAAGAATTTTGATGTGCACATCCGGAAGTATTTCTTATTAGTTCGCGCCAGACGTTCTTCCCCCTCATTATTCACCTTTCCATTTCCAAAATCTCTCAAACTCTCTCAAACTCTCAAATTTTCAATCACCACAAATCTCGATTTTTTCCACTCGAGTTCGGCGCAGAGCAACTGCTACAACGATCAACACACTCCAAATCCTCCGTATCACATTTTAATCGGCAAGTTTTCAAATTTTAGAGTTTCAGAGTAATTTTCGAGTAATCGATTTAGAGTAGACATTTAGGTGTAGAAATTGTTAGATTGTATGAATAACATAGGTTAGAGACAATGTAGGTCATTTTTACTGCTTCAAACGGACGATCAGGGCATAAAAATGCCCTTTTGGTTGTTACAGTGGCCATGGCTGTCGTTTTTAAACTTCAAAATACGTACCGGATGTACAGATCCGGAAATATTGAAACGTTTAGTGTTTCCGGATGTGCACATCCGAAAATACCCAACGTTTAAAATTCTGCGTCATTCCGGATGTGCACATCCGAGAATACCTAACGTTTAAAATTCTGAGTCCTTCCGGATGTGCACATCCGGAAGACTATTTTTTTTTCCTTTTTTAATTTTGCTTGTTTGTTTGTTTTTGTTTAATTATTTTTAAACAAAATTTAATTTATTTATTATGCTTTGCAGATTAGATGGTTGGCAGAGACGATCATACCATACATGGACGGACAGCTCAGCACGCATCTGTCCGACGTGAGCGGATGCAGTCTACAACCGAGGCTTCCGACGCAGAGGGAGTTGGGGTAGCCCCTACAGCTGAGGGACATCCTACACCACAGCCATCCACATCAAAGGTTCAGGCCACTCCCTCGTCAGCCGCCGATTCTACATCTCGGAGGCGTCGGGATTCTACTGCTAGTTCATCAGGGTCCCAGCCCGCACGCAGGCGTCGTCGGGAGACTACAGCTCTATCAGCTGCTCCTCCTCGTTCCCTTGTTGTTGTTCCTGTTCCAGAGGGTGATCACCCAACACATGAGGGTGTTGACGATGATGACGATTTTGATGAGCTGGACGGTTACCCCGGGGGACCGTCTAATATGTCCCTACTCGCGGGGTACTCTGAGCATACTGCCAGATATGTCTGGCTAGGACAGGTAACCTTTCTCGGTTTATTTATAGAATTGTATTCGTTGAAAATATGTTCATTTGTAACATTGTTTTATTTGGAAATTTTCAGGATAAGGATTCACAGAAGTTCTATAACCATGGGGGCAAGGTTATGGACACGATTGAGATGCTGCCAGAGGCTGAGTGGTTCACGTTTGCACTTGCGGAGTCTGGTCTTGGAGGCCTGTCTAGGATTGGGTATTCCCAGATCCAGTATGGTATCCTGATGGCATTTGTTGAGAGATGGCACCCTGAGACATCCTCATTCCATCTACCGTACGGCGAGATCACGATCACGCTAGACGACATCTCGTGCCTCTTACATCTACCGATCACGGGTACCCTTCTGAGTCACGGTAGGATGACGAAGGCGGACGGCATAGAGTTGTTGGTTACAGAGCTTGGGGCTAGCCCAGAGAAGGCACATGCGGAGGTGCACCAGTTGAGGGGCGCACACGTCCGGTTCTCATTTTTGATGGATAGATTTACTGAGGCGCTTGCAGAGGCAGGACGGGCAGATGGTGATCCATCTGAGGTGGCGATCCACGGGACGCGTGCCCTAAGGTGCTACTACTTGTTTTTGTTAGGTACGCAGGTGTTTGTGGACACCAACGCCTATTATGTTGATATCGTCTACCTCAGGTACCTTTCGGATCAGACAGAGATCCATGGGTACAACTGGGGGGCGGTTGCGCTGGCATTCACCTATTCCAGGCTCTCTGATGGTTGCCGCTGGGCAGCCAAGACTGTGGCAGGCAGTTGTACGCTATACGTGGTAACAATCTAATATTCTAAGTGATTTTTTCATTTCTTTTCTTTCTGTATTCATTATAATGTTTGACACCCATGTTATGTTTTCCATTTCAGGCGTGGATTTTACAGCACTTTCCCTATATTACTGGTTGGGGGAGTGCCCAGGGGTACACTGAGGATATGCCACGTGTTGCTGCATTTGTCCCGCTCAGAGGGAACCAGGCGCCGGACCCCTTCAGAGTGTATCTAGATCGGATGGCTGCTGAGGACGTTTTGTATTGCCCCTATGCCGCTCACCGTGTGACGCGCCCGTTCGATGAGGTTTGTTTGTTCTCAGGATGGTTGGCATGCAGTTCGACCGTTACTGCCCGATACCTGCCAGAGCGCGTCTTGCGTCACTTCGGTTACACGCAGACGATCCCCAGGATGCCTCATGAGTCTGCTCCTCTAGGCTTGACCCGCAGGCAGATAGATGAGCTATATGCTGACTACCAGTCCCACTTGGTACCGGAGGAGGCTCGGGCGACCAGAGCGGAGACAGACTGGAGTGTTGCTGCCGGGTACATCATGTGGTTCTACACCGTCTCACACCCATGCATGGTGCCCACTGCTGAGGGATCGCCACCCAGACCTGCTCATCAAGAGATATTAGAGGAGCGACAGTCTCAGCTGGACCACACTCAGAATGTCCTACCACGCTGTCGTCAGATAGAGCAGATAGCGCAGCAGGCCATTGCAGACGGTCACCTCCCTGAGGGCTCTGGTGCCAGACTTGCCGTGGACAGGATTATTGCGATTGCTCAGGGGGCACTTCAGTACCGCAGACATCGATCCAGGATGGCGGGTAGGGGCAGAGGAGCAGGGGAGCCAGGAGAGATCCTTCGCCATACGCAGTAGTTTTTTGTTTGATGTATTATATTTATATTAGATGTATGCACTGTATTTTGACAGAGATTTATTTTATATATATATATATATATCATTTTATTTTATATATGGATGTTGTCAAATGTATATTAAATTGCGACGATTTATTAACATATGCGACCAAACAAAAAAACTGATTTTAAAAAAAAAATAATGTTCTGTCTTTTTCCGGATCTGCAGATTAGGAATGTTTCCGGATGTGCACTTCCGGAAAGAATCAGAATTTTTAAAAAAATTGGTGCGTCCGGATGTGTACATCCGGAATCAGGGGGCAAAATCGAAAATTCAAATGGTGCCTAAGAAACAAAGGTGGTGTGATAAGAAATTGTCCAACTCTAATGATTAGTAGACAATATCATTCAAAACATTTCGATGTTGAGATATTTCCATATACATCTTATTGAGGAGTTTGAGAGAGAGTTGAAATCAACCAACAAATATTCATATATAATTTATAACAGATATGAGACTAATCATTTACACT
Organism: Lathyrus tuberosus; assembly: GCA_022829125.1. Taxonomy (NCBI): domain Eukaryota; kingdom Viridiplantae; phylum Streptophyta; class Magnoliopsida; order Fabales; family Fabaceae; genus Lathyrus; species Lathyrus tuberosus. The sequence goes on from JALAZF010000084.1 coordinate 5,750,549, forward strand.
TAAACACAACATTAGATAATTCAACTCACCCATTTAAAGTACATCATACCCATAACATATTATAGTAATATATTTACGTTCTCATGAAATTCCATTAATAAACCTCATTTTCCATCAATCAATTTTTAACACATAAATATATTGAAGACGTATCAAGAAAATTCCCTCTAATGATAGTGCTAAAGGAATATGACCGTACTAACTCCCCAAGAATCATTCACACATACAATTACGTCTACGTGCGTCTCTTTAAAACTTTATTGAATATTTAATAGGGGTACTACATTTAGAAATTAATCACATTCACATACACTCTAATCATTCAGTATAAAAAGAATAATATAAACTTTACTAATTAATCTCTGATTGCTGACTCCATATCCCAAAGGAAAAGCACAATTGAAACAATAGTAGAATTTTTTAATTGAAACAACTATATAATATATTGATTTTTTCTTCTTTCAAATTGTATTCCACCCTAGAAAAAAGTAATCTTAATCAATGAATTAATGGCGCACTGTACTTCCTTCTGCCTTTTTAATTTAATATATAAAATATGGCACCAAACTGTAACACTAGTGGTCATTAAAATGGTATGGTCTATGCTTTAGATTGAAGAAAAACTGTTTCTAATTTTTGGTGATTGGTCTGTCTTGGACCTATTAATGGAGCTTGTTTGAGTTGAGTATTAAAAAAAAAAATGGTATGGTAAGATTCCCATTTTCTAAACAAATATAGTTTATGTGGCCTCGTGCATTTTGGAAACTATAGAATCTTTTTTTTACTTTATCGAGAATAAAATATATAAAAAAATTGTATTTTATTTTAGTTTTAAACTAGATACATCAATTTTGGACATGTTATTTGTTTCTTTTGTAAGGTTAGTTTTGGCATAAGCTACTTGCTAAAGGAGCAATTGATTGCATAGTTCAATTGTTTATTCTTTTTTATCTTTTTGGGTAATAGCTCAATTGTTTATTCCTCTACCTACTAGTTCTCTCTTTTTCCATTGAGGGAATTTAAAAGAAGTTTCTACTTCTTTTAAAGTTATACTATTTATTTTAAAAAATTAATATACACAAGTGTACCGAAAATATTTTATACATACCAAAATACATAGTGACTGTAATATAAAATATAACATATCCTACGTATCATGAACAATAAGTAATTAGGAATTAAGAATATATACATATCCCACACATATCCCCTGTTATGGAGCAATGTCAAAAAATAACTCTTAATTTAGAAATAGATAATATTGGTAAAGTGTCGGAGTAGGTGTGAATTCAGAAATAGACAACACTTATGAAGTGTTGCAGTGTGTTTGAATTCGGAAATAGACAACACTTCGTGAAGTGTTGCAGAATGCGAAACATTAGAACTTTTGGAAACTAATGTTGTAGACAAAACAGTACAACATTTGGTAAAAGTGCCGCAATAGGCAAAACAGTGGAATGTTTGAAAAATGCTGTTGTAGGCGAAACAATGCAACATTTAGCAAAAGTATTGCTGAAAGTGTTGTTTCATCAAGGGTCGCAACCTTATGAAACAACATCAGTTTGACCTATAAATTGAACATTACGGATTCAGAAAAACATATTAGAAAAGTCTATATTCTTCGCACAAAATTCTGAATTTCATCTTACCTATATTCGAGTTTTCACTGGTCTTATGCAAACTCGAATATAGGCTAATTATCTTGGGTACTCCGGCGTACAAACTTTAAGACAATTTGAGAGTGCTTGAAATACTATAAGGAAAGTGACCCGTTCACGATTCTAGCTTTGATCCATTTGGTTTAAATTAATTTTCCAACAATCTTATAGTATTTCAATGATGGTAACTAAGGCTTCAGCTGTTATAAATTTATGAACATTCAATGTCCATGTGTGTTTGTTCCAAAATGATACGAAAAATGGAATGGTGTAAATGCTAATAAATGTAAGGGAAATAGTCCTATATAGAAATATTTACTCACATTCAAAGCCTTTAAAAATAGTTAAGAACATTAACTCAACAAAAGGAAAAAAGATGATAAAATACAACATGGACAAATGTGGTGGTCATAAGCATTATGCTACTTGTCTCCACCATACACCCCTCACCGGTGTCACCACCGGCGTCACCGGCTCCGACTCCGAAGGCATGGACGTAGAAGCGCTAGTGGCAGCTTGTAGGCGGCACTTGAGCACTTAGGCATGACACATCAGAGCAATTGGGCTACTCGCGGCGTTATGAGGCGGCGCTCCGGCAGGTGGCGGTTGACCTTCGGTCGGACTCACTATGGCTCTCGTTTTAGTTGATGCATGCGTTTGAATTTTGAATTTGAAAAGAAGCAATAATTCGTGAAGTGTTGCGGAATGAATGAAAATAGGCAACGCTTAGAAACAATGCAACTTTCAGTGGAAATGTTGTTAAAAGGTGTTGTTTCATCAAGGGTCGCAACCCTGTGAAACAACACATAGATGACCTATAAATACTTCATTCCGGAATTCAGAAAATCACATCACAAACCAAATATCCTCTTGAACAAATTCAAAACTTTCTTCACTACAAATAAAGTTTTCGTCGGTATTGCGCAAATTCAATATAAGGCTTAATTATCCTGGGTATTCTTGTGTTCCAACTCTAAGACATATTTGAGAGTGCTTGAAATACTTTTAAGGAAAGTGATTTCGTTCACAATTCAGTCCTAGATTCATTCAACTTTACCGATATTTATAACAGTATTAAAAGTATTCATATAATGGCTTTCGGCGTTGCAGTTTCAAACATCAAGGTTATGAACCAAGACCTTGTCAAGTTGGATCGCTTTGATGGAACCAACTACACCCGATGGCAAGATAAGATGACATTCCTACTGACCTCTCTGAAGGTTCACTATGTCCTAGATTATGACTTACCACCAATTCCTGAACCAATCGAGGATGACTCTGATGAACTCAAGACGGAGCGTAAGAAACATAAAGAGGATGAATTGTTATATCGTGGACATATTCTGAATACGCTAGCTAATCGTCTCTACGACCACTATACAAATACTCAATCTGAAATAGAAATCTAGAAAGCACTCGAGTTTAAATTCATGGCCGAAGAGGAAGGTATGAAGAAATTTTTAATTTCTAAATACTTTGATTTTAAATTTATAGATTCCAAGCCCATTCTTCCCAAGTGCTCGAGTTACAAGTTCTCGTGAATAAAATAAAAGCTATGAAAATAGACATTCCTGAGACCTTTCATGTTGGTGCAATCATTGCAAAATTACAACTATCGTGGAAAGACTATAGAAAGAAATTGTTGCACAGTTTTGAGGACTTCTCTCTAGAGGAAATCTAGAAACATCTTCGAATTGAGGAGGAATCGAAGGAAATGGAGAAATTAGAATCTGCTAGTCTTTTCAAAGCCAATGTTGTGACTGCCAAACGAAAAAAGAAACATGATGGCATGAAGAATCATCTTGGATCTAAAAAGGAACATAACAAATTCAAAAATTCAGGCAATCCGAAAGGTCCAAAAAGTGGCTGTTTTGTATGTGGAAAACCCGGACACTATGCTCGAGATTGCAGGTACAACAAGTCAAGAAATGAGATCAATGTAGTTCATGCATATGACGACATAATCGTTACGGTGAGCGAAATAATGGCAATCAAGGCAAAGTGCAAAGATGATGGTATGACACATGTGCTACAATACATGTCTCTTATGACAAGGCTGATTTTTAAACCTATTTTGAGGCTATTGATGGATAGAAAGTACAAATAGGAAATGAAGTACGATCTAAAGTTGTTGGAACCGGATCCGTCAAACTCAACTTCACATCCGGAAAGAAATTCACTCTTGTTAATGTGCTTCATGTCCCCGACATGACTAGGAATCTTGTTAGTGGGGATTTGTTGGGTAAACCAGGAATTACATTTGTATATGAATCGAGCAAACTTATATTGACTCCTTATGGTGTATTTATAGGAAAAGGATATTCCACTAAGGGAATGATCAAACTTTGTACTACCGATAATATTATTAATGAAATTTTTAATTCTGCTTATATGCTTGAATCTATTTCTTTATGGCATTCTAGATTAGCACATATTGGTATCAGTACTATGAAAAGACTAATTAAATCCGTATTGATCTCATGCTATAATCATGATTTTAAAAAATGTGAAATATGTGTCAAATCAAAGATGATTAAGAAACCTTTCAAAAGTGTTGAAAGAAAATACAATTTGCGTGATCTTGTGCACTCTGATTTGTGTGAATTTAATGGCATGCTAACCCATAAGGGAAAACGGTATTTCATAATCTTTATTGATGATTACTCTAGGTTCATACACGTATATCTTTTAAAGCATAAAGATGATGCTTTTAATACCTTTAAAATCTATAAAGCTAAAGTAGAAAATCAATTAAGTAGAAGTATCATAGTCCTTAGAAGTGATAAGGGAGGCAAATACTTTTCTACGAAATTTGATGCATATTGTAAAGAATTTGGCATTATACATGAATGCTCTGCGCCTCATACACCACAACAAAATGGTCTAGCCGAGAGAAAAAATCAAATATATCAAGAAATTATAAATGCTATGTTAATGCATTCTGAATTGCCATTTAATTTGTGGGGTGAAGAATTACTATCCGCATGTCATATAATGAATACGATTCCTTTAAAGTTAATCGGTATTTTTCCTTATGAGATATGGAAAGGTAGATCACCAGATATCGATTATTTTATAGTGTGGAGGTGTGTAGCATATTACAAGAATATGGATCCTAAAAGAACGAAATTGGGTCCTCGAGGGATCAAATGTGCTTTCATACGATATGCATCCACCAACAAAGCATATAGACTTTTAAATCTAGAGTCTAACTGTGAGTGTCCAAATTCTTCGTTACATGTTTTGCATGATGTCAAACCTATAAGAAAACTTAGCATTTCTATACATCAGATCGTATCTCTAATTTGTGTGTGGCACCCTTACATTAGAGGTCTTAGGATATCATCAAAAAACCACTTCAAAATTGTCCAAAATTATAAAAACCAGTTTCTGCACAAAAATACACTGCATGTGCCGACACATTTGCATTTCAGACCGACACATGTAACTCATTATTTAAGCCTGTAGGTTCTGTTTTGTTTTGGTCGACACACATCTTCTTCAGGTCGACACATACTGAAAGTTTCAACAGTATGTGTCGGCACATACGTGCTTCAGGCCGACACATCTACTGTCCTAAATAAGGCTGTAGGTTTTGTTTCTCTTAGGTCGGCACATGTGCCATTTCAGGTCGGCACATGCTGGTATTTTCTACAGTATGTGCCGGCACATCCAACCTTCAGGCCGGCACATACTGATGAAAATGGTCAACTTCTTTTTCTCTCTTAGTCACAAATTTTCCTCTTTGTCACCAATCTTCCAAAACTATAAATACATCATTCATGCTTCTTTCCAAACTGGAGATACCATAAAAATAGTCTGCATTTACTCATCATCTTCAACCTCCGTCGTATGTCTACACACTGACATATCACACATAATAATCTTTTGTTAGGGTGCCAGCTAGGCGAAGGCCTGATAACGTCTGATTAGGTTCTTGTGTAGCCGAGAATATCGAGTGGAGATTTGTAGGGGTCTTCATCCGGAAAAATCGCGGGTTTGTCCTCCAAGACCGAGTGAAGATTTGGGGGTTTTCGTGCAAGACGTTTAAGAGAGGATTCCGACGTTGTGAAAGCCTTTGGAGATAAAGTACGCAAAGGACCCTTTGGAGATAAAGAACGCAAAGGAAGTAGCGGAGAACGACGAATCAAATTGAAGTCTTGTGGAACAATAGGTGCTATTGATCGTGCGCGAAAGCTTTGGAGATAAAGAGCGCAAAGGAGTAGCAATATCGAAAAGTCAATTGGCATCCATTGTTATCTTGGTCTTGCTCAAGATCAAAAGAAGAAAAGGGGTTGAATTAACATCAGAACCAGTGTGTTTGTATGATTGCTCTGAACACTTTTCTTGTATATCGACTTTTTGCATGGTAAGAAAATATCCTAATTCCACATTGGAAATTAAGCGCAGACGTACTCACACGCGAGGACGAAAATGGGGAACTGCGTGAACAAATCCCCTTGTCGATCTCTCTATTATATCTTTACTCGTTTTATTTTTTATTACGCAATTTGTCGAATAACATTGATTAACCGATCGACTCGTAAGAATTTTCCTGTGATTTTTATGTTTTAAACTTCATTGTTGATTAGCTTATAATCAATTGTGATTATAAGTGGGTTTCATATCAACAACAATATAAAGGAAATTCTGAAAAATTCGTTCGCACACCAAATTTTCGATAAATTGCATTGTTCACTATTTTTGCTTATTATAATTGGAAATAGCATTACTAAGTTCATTAGTTTAAACGAGTAATAAAGTGATATTTGATTAAATTATATTATTGTGTTTGTCATTCCATATTTGGCTTTGCATATTCGAGTTCCAATAACTAGGTTCGTATAGATGACGTTTATCGGTCCATACCAAAACCTTCCGCCTGCTCTCTTTTTCTAACAACTTAAAAAAAAAAAACAAATTTTATTTGGTGATTTTGGCTTGGGTGTCTAGTCACCCCCCCTCTAGACAAGTCGCCGTCGTCTAGCACTAACATAATTGTTGAATCCCGAGATGTGGAGTTTTTTGAAAAACTTATCACGAAAGATAAGGAATATGAGATTTCTTCGAATGAAGAATCTCGTGATGAAAACTCTCCACAAATTGTTGAAGTATAACCCGAAAGTATCTTGTGGATTGTTGAAACACAACATGGGCCTAGGGTAAGCCAAAAAGCCCGAAAAGCTAAAGTTCTATGTCCAAATGAAATCGATTCTCAACTCATTTCCTTTTATCTAGTTGAAAAAATGCAAGAATGATGTTCATAAGATACCTATTATTCTCCAATTAGAAAATGATCCAAAAACCTATAAAGAAGCAGTGGCTTCAAGGGACTCTTCTTTTGGAAAAAATGCTATCCAAGACGAAATGGATTCGATTATTTCAAACCACACTTGGGAACTTGTCGACCTTCCAAAGGGTTCAAGGCCCATTGGATGCAAATAGGTGTTAAAAAAGAAGTATCATAGTGATGGTACATTAAACACATATAAGGTAAGATTAGTAGCAAAAGGAATTAGACAAAAAGAGGGTGTTGTTTACTTTGACACATATGCACTAGTGGCAAGAACAACAACAATTAGAGTATTGTTCGCCTTAGCCTCTTTGAATGACCTTATAGTTCATCAAATGGATGTTAAAACAACATTCTTAAATGGAGATCTCGATGAGGAAATCTACATGGAACAACCATAAGGTTACCTGCTTCCTAGAAATGAACAAAAAGTATGCAAACTTGTCAAATCCTTATATGGTTTAAAACAGGCACCAAAACAATGGCATCAAAAGTTTGACTCTGTCATAATTTCAAATGGATTTATTTGGTGATTTTGGCTTGGGTGTCTATTTATCCCCTCCCCTCTAGACACGTCGCCGTCGTCTAACAAGTGGCATAAAGAGCCCGGTTCATTCCGTGCTTCGAAATGCTTATTAGAAAATGGCTCACGAACCTAAAGGGGACTTTAAGAGAGCTTCAATTTTCACGGGAGAAAACTATAGTTATTGGAAAGCTTGTATGCAAATTCATGTGAACTCTTATGATAAGGGTGTTTGGGAGGCCATTCAAAATGGTCATACACCGATAACACATCGTGTTGATGGTGTTGATGTTCCTAATCCCGAAGCACTATGGAATGAGGAAGATAATAAGAAGTGGGCACATGATTGGAAAGCGAAAAACATTATCGTATCCGCTCTTGGTGTTGATGAGTTTTATCACATTTCTCATTGTGTGACCGCTAAGGACATGTGGGACACTCTACAAGTTGCCCATGAGGGAACTAATGAGGTCAAACAAGCCCGGATTAACACACTTAATCAAGAATTTGAACTCTTTCGCATGAAGCATGGTGAAATCATTGCTCAAATGCAAAAGCACTTCTCACATCTTATTAATCGTTTAAACTTGCTGGGTAATCCTATTTCTAATGTTATTTCTACTAACAAGGTTTTGAGATGTCTTACTAGGAATTGGCAACCAAAGGTTACAGTCATAAAGGAAGCCAACGATATTACAACACTTAATCTCACCACCTTGTTTGGAAAGTTAGAAAAACACGAGCAAGAATTAAATTGCTTGGACGAACATGAAAAGAAGCTTGAGAAAAAGAAGAAAAAGGAGAAGGAAACGAATAAGGAGGAAGGAATGAAGTCTAAAGCTCTTAGGGCTTCAAATTCTAAGTCCTCAAAGAATAAGCATCTTGATGACAATGATGGTAGCAGCAAATATGTTTCATATGATGAAGAGATGAGTTTATTTGTCAAAAAGTATCATAAATACTTGCAAAAGAAAGATGAAAAAGACTTAAATAAAGAAGGTACTAAGTCTAAAGGACAATCTATATCCTCAAGGGAAGATAAGTCCAAAGGAATAAATCCAATACCTTCATACTCCAACAAAAATGAGAAGAGAAATCAACGCAAGCAACATGTCGAACCTAGGAAGGTCTATGTGGCTTGGGGAAGCGACGTTGAATCCTTGAGTGATGAAGAGTCTAATGATGATGAAGAATTATCCAACTTCTGCATTTCAACTCACATAAAAAATAAAAAGAAGAAGGAGTACAAATCATCAAATCATGACGAAGTCTATTTCTCCAGACATTATTGTGAAGACAACAAGAAGGACTATGAATCATCGATACGTGATGAGATATGTCTCTCTAGTTATCATCAAGGAAGTAAGAAAACTAAGGTAAACCCCTCTCAAAATAAATATGTTGATGAAATGGCCCATTTAGAGTCACTAAATGCTTTTGAGGTCTTGCACAAAGAAGCTATTGAAGCATTAAAAAAGTTGGCTTCAAATAGACAAATTTTTTCATACTTGGAGACAAAAATTTCAGAAACGGAAAAGAAAATGAAAGCATTAAAGAACTCGTTAGTAGATGATGAACAAATCAATAACAAAGGAGATGAAAATCCATTTAACTTTGGATGTGATACTTGCTATATTTGGCAAAAAGAGGTTAGGACTCTTAAGGCCAAGTTAGTCAAGGCTCAACAACCAAATATCACCTATGCTATAGATATGACAAAGTTTAACAAACCTTTGAATCCACTGTATAGTAAGTACAGATTTGTTGAAAAGAAGTTGAATAGGAAACATGACATTTCTCGAAATATAACTAGTTACTACTGTTGTATGAAAGGTCATACTATTGCCAAATGCAAACTTAGGAGATTTTCAATCCTTAAGGGTATTTCTCAGTGGTCACCTAAGTGCAAAAATTGTGTTACTCACCCTCAAGGAACCAACGAAGATCGGGTACCTAGTTTATCTTGTTGATTTTGCAGGAAGAAGTGTTTTGATTCTATAAAGAAACTATGGGGCTTCATTCATATTAATATCAAGACACTTGCCAGATAACATATTCAAATCAATTTGACTTGGTATCAAGAAGAAGGAATATGTTTTCTAGAAGCATAAACAAGAAAAAGCCCTTTGGTGAAAGATATTGAGACAACTTAGAAAGGTGAAAATGAATGAAGATATGTTGAAAAGATTTTGTTGATAGTACGGTTGGCATTTGTTAAAGCTATCGTTCTAAAGCTTCTCGTGAAATGCTCGTGCATACTCTGTTTGCTCGGTGAGGTTGTATGTTTTCATTTTCTTTCTAAAAGTAAACTATGTCTTTTATCCTATTTTATTTGAAGGTATCTCGAATACATGCTGAAAGTTATTTGGTCTTGTGTGTACTTCAAAAATATCTATTGAATCTATGATTATTTCAATTTACATGCTTATAGTGACCTAGATCAAATGATGCAAATGTATTTGTTTCTGCCTTCCTTTTCTTATCTATGCATGTTTGGTTCTCTAAATTGTTCAAATACATGGCCTTAACAATTATGGTTCAAACATTCATATAAGTCGTTTTTCAGTCATGCATGAATCAAGTTATAGTGACTTTTGCTGTTTTCCCTAAAGACCTGCAGGCATGTATCGACACATGATGCAGTCAGGCCGTCCTGAGATGAATTTATTTTGAGTTTGTTGAGTTTGTCTCAGTATGTGCCGACACAAAATTCGTATGTGCCGACACATACTGTTGACTTAGAATTTTTTTTGCGTTTTTGTTTTTTGTTTTAATTACTGGTTCAGTATATGCTGGCACGAAAGTCGTATAGGCCGGTACATAATGTTAAATTTTCTAAATGTGCTTCAGTTCAGGTCAGCACATGAGACACATATATCGGCACGTAATCAACTTAGGCCGACACGTGTAAAAGAAGAGTAAGAGTTTTATCTCTTTTCATCTTCTCTATCCTTTCATTTTCCCTCTTGCTCATAACTTCATATCAAATCTCTCTCCTCATCATAAATTACCCCGTCCAACTCTCTTCCTTCTTTTATTTTGGTCATAAAAGCTCTTCAAAACCCACTAAAAATCCTTCAATATTCCATCTTTAATAGCATTCAAAACCCACTAGTGTGGTCTTCAGTTTTCCCTTCTCCATACATTGCATCTTCACACAAAATTTATATATATATATATATATATATATATATATATATATATATATATATATATATAGTGTGTGTGTGTCTAGCTGTTGTTTTCTTGCATCTACAATTGATATAATAACATTGTTGGTTGTGGGTTTACTCCTATCTCTCAAATTCCAACTGTTTTGGTTGGGTAATTTTCGCAAACACCTTGCATGCATCTGTTGTTTGTGAAATCTCATCATGGCTCCTAAGGTTGCAAGAGGTAAGGTTGCTGGTAGAGGCAAATAAAATGTTGGCTCCTCTTCTAAGGCATCAGAGACTGTTTTTGATCTGGTTGATCAAGAGAATTTGGAGTGCTTCGAAGAAAAATATCGAGGTAGGAGTGTGTCGAGGCAAAATTACTATAAGGTAAAGACTGCTAAAAAACTATACATTCCCGAGGTCATGGATCACATCAATAATCAAGAAATCAATTCCTTCCTGTCATTGAATTAAGACTACAATGAAGACTTGGTTCAAGTCTTTTATGCGGGGCTACACAAGCGCAATAAAGCTGAGTTCAATTTTCAGATTGGAGGTAAATCCTACACCTTTACAAATGAATTGTGGAAACCTGTCTTTGGTATCACAATAGGGAATGAGCCTTTAGTTAAGGACACAAATGTTCATTCCAATTTTAAGTGGATATTGCACTCAAATGAGCAGTTGAAAGCTCTGAGAGATGAGTATAATAATGAGCTGATCACTACGGGGTGTCTTAAAAAATTGCCATGCATTCTCCATTGGATCGTCTCTCACGTATTGCGTCCCAAAAGTGGAGGTTTTTTAAGGGTTGATAATACAGTGATTCATCTTGTTTATCTTCTTCTCAATAAGATTAAGATAAACTGGTCGTACTATTTTGTGCATCGCATGTTCAGCATTCAAGCTTGCAACAAAGGGAGTGCATTCTATTATCCATCTATGGTTGCCAAGATTCTCAACCACTTCAACATCACATTCCCAAACTTGGTCTATGTCTCTCCAAGTGCAACAAATGAGTTCACTCAAAGAACTCTAACCAATATGAGGCATCATTGGGATTCCAAAAGAAAAGTGTATTACTATCAAGTTCCTTCATCAAAGAGGAAAATCTACAACTTTGATGATCCTTTTGAGTCTACCAAAGGAGGTGATGATCATGGGGTGGAAGGCTATGAGGAAGAAGCTGGTGATGATCAGAAGATGTTCCTATGACTGATGTGAATCCTGAGGAAAATGAAGCTTGGATGAATGCCACTACAGGTGTTCAACAAGAGCATCAACAGTCTTGAGAAGATGAATGGCAATAGAACTGTTGGACTGCACAAGGGGCTAATTATAGAGGATATGATGCTGGCTACATGGGGTATGATGGTGAATCCTATGAGTATGGATCCGGGTCTCATGAAAACAGGTATGAATTTGATGCTGGAAATAACAGTGGGGTGATGGCAATGCTTCAAGCTATGCAGAAGCAACAAAATCAAAGATATGAAGAAGACCAAAAGTGGCGGGCTGAATTTCAAGCTGGTGTGTATGAAAGGATGAACGCGCAGGACACGAATTTTGAGATGTTTGCATCAGCTGCTACTGCACAATTCAAATCCATCAATGATCTCATGAACAGGAACAATGGCGTTGTCCAAGGGAAGATCAATAGTGTGTACTCGGCAGTTACTCAGGAAGTATCTTAATTTTATGAAGAGATGCGAAGGGGTGGAAGAACCTATCGTAGACGTCATGATGGAGCTGGTGGACATTGATGTGTTGTGTCGTTGTGTGATGTTTTGTTGTTTCTGTTTTATGCATTTCAGTTTCATGTTTTTTGTTTTGTTTTGAACTAGATGTTGTTTGGCTATGTTATTTGAACAATGTGTGTGTGCAACCTTGCTTAGTAATGTATTAATGGATAATATGTTTTGATATTGTCTCTATCTATTATTAATTCTCAGAGAATGATAATAGACTATTACCGTTCTTGTTGTGGATGTGTTTGTGTTATGTCACATTTTCACGTTGGTTTGAGTAGTGACATGTTCTTGTCACTATGCTGGGCTCATGCGTGTGCGGCATCAGGAGTTCCATTGTGTTGTGTTACATAGATGTTACACTATTACACATAACGTGAATAGTTTTATCTTTGTTTCTGGTTATTTATCAATTTCGCATCATTACATATATATGGGGATATGTGATTGTTGCTCTTCTATGTAAAAACGCCTTCGAGTGATATATTCATATGTCTATTAAAATATGACACTTCTCACGATTTATTTTTTCTTCTTTTTGATGTTGTCAAAGGGGGAGAAGCAATTTGCAAGATGAAGAAGGAAGGCACAAAGTCAAGGGGAGCCTATAGGAAGGAACAAACTCAGGGGGAGCCTGTGAAATGCCTTGTCACAAGTTTTACCATCATAAAAAAGGGGAGCATCTGAGCGTGCAAATTCTCCGTTAGATGTTTTGCATGACGTCAAAACCATAAGAAAACTTAGCATTTCTATACATCGGACCGTATCTCTAATTTGTGTGTGGCACCCTTGCATTAGAGGTCTTAGGATATCATGAAAAACCACTTTAAAATTGTTCAAAATTATGAAAACCAGTTTCTGCACAAAAATGCATTGCATGTGAGGGCACATTCACATTTCAAGCCGGCACATGTAACTCATTATTTAAGCATGTAGGTTCTGTTTCGTTTTGGTCGACACATATCTTCTTCAGGTCGATACATACTAAAATTTTCAACAATATGTGCTGGCACATACGTGTTTCAGGCCGACACATCTACTGTCCTAAATATGGCTGTAGGTTCTGTTTCTCTTAGGTCGGCACATGTGTCATTTCAGGTCGGCACATGCTGGTATTTTCTACAGTATGTGCCGGCACATCCAACCTTCAGGCCGACATATACTGATGAAGTTGGTCAACTTATTTTTCTCTCTTAGTCACAAAGTTTCCTCTTTGTCACCAATCTTCCAAAATTATAAATACATCATTCATGCTTCTTTCCAAACTATTGATACCATAAAATCATCCTGCATTTGCTCATCATCTTCAACCTCCGTCTTATGTCTACACACTGATAAATCACACATAATAATCTTTTGTTGAGGTGCCAGCTTGGCGAAGTCTTGATAACGTCCGATTAGGTTCTTGTGTAACCGAGAATATCGGGTTGAGATTTGTAGGGGTCTTCATCTGGAAAAACTGCGGGTTTGTGCTCCAAGATCGAGTGAAGATTTTGGGGTTTTCGTGCAAGACGTTCAAGAGAGGATTGCGAATTTGTGAAAGCCTTTGGAGATAAAGTACACAAATGACCCTTTGGAGATAAAGAACACAAAGAAAGTAGCAGAGAACGAAAAACCGAGTTGAAGTCTCGTGAAACAATCGGTGCAATTGATCGTGTGTGAAAGCTTTGGAGATAAAGAACACAAAGGAGTAGCAATATCGACAAGTCAATTGGAATCCATTGTTGTCTTGGTCTTGCTCAAGATCAAAAGAAGAAAAGGGGTTGAATCAACATAAGTACCAGTGTGTTTGTATGATTGCTCTGAACACTTTTCTTGTATATCGACTTTTTGCATAGTAAGAAAGTATCCTAATTCCACATTGGAAATTATGCTCAGACGTACCCACATACGAGGACGAAAGTGGGGAACTGCGTGAACAAATCCTCGTGTCGATCTCTCTATTATCTCTTTACTCGTTTTATTTTTCATTACGCAATTTGTCGAATAACATTGATTAACCGATCGACCCGTAAGAATTTTCCTGTGATTTTCCTGTTTTAAACTTGATTGTTGATTAACTTATAATCAATTGTGATTATAAGTGGTTTTCATATCAACAACAATACAAAGGAAATTCTGAAAAATTTGTTCGCATTCCAAGTGTTCGATAAGTTGTATTGTTCACTATTTTTGCTTATTATAATTGGAAATAGCATTACTAAGTTCATTAGTTTAAACAAGTAATAAAGTGATATTTGATTAAAGATTAATTTATATTGTTGTGTTTGTCATTCCATATTTAGCTTTGCATATCCGAGTTCCAATAACTAGGTTCGTATAGACGACGTTTATCAGTCCATACCAAAACCTTCCATGCGCTCTCTTTTTCTAACAACTTGAAAAAAAAACAAATTTTATTTGGTAATTTTGGCTTGGGTGTCTATTCACCCCCCTCTAGACAATTCGCCGTCGTCTAACACTAACGTAATTATTGAATCTCGAGATATGGAGTTTTTTGAAAAACTTATCACGGACAATAAGGAATATGAGATTTTCACAAATGAAGAATCTCGTGATGAAAACTCTCCACGAATTGTTGGAGTACAACCCAAAAGTATCTTGCGGATTATTGAAACACAACATGGGCCTAAGTTAAGCAAAAGAGCCCGAAAAGCTAATGTTTTAGGTCCAAATGAAATCGTTTCTCAACTCATTTCCTTTTATCTAGTTGAAAAAATGCAAGAATGATGTTCATAAGATCCCTATTATTCTCCAATTAGAAGATGATCCAAAAACCTATAAAGAAGTTGTGTCTTCAAGGGACTCTTCTTTTTTGAAACATGCTATCCAAGACGAAATGGATTCGATTATTTCAAACCACACTTGGGAACTTTTCAACACATATAAGGCAAGATTAATAGAAAAAGGAATTAGACAAAAAGATGGTGTTAGTTACTTTGACACATATCCACTAGTGGCAAGAACAACAATAATTAGAGTATTGTTTGCCTTAGCTTCTTTGAATGACCTTATAGTTCATCAAATGGATGTTAATACAACATTCTTAAATGGAGATATCGATGAAGAAATCTACATGGAGCAACCATAAGGTTATGTGCTTCCTAGAAATGAACAAAAAGTATGCAAACTTGTCAAATCCTTATATGGTTTAAAACAGGCACCAAAACAATGGCATCAAAAGTTTGACTCTGTCATAATTTCAAATGGATTTACTCCAAGTTCTCGTGACAAATGTTTGTACACAAAGGTGCATGGAAACATTGTAATATTTTTGTGTCTATATGTGTGATGATATGTTGATTATTAGCAATATGATGAATGAAAATTTAGAAACAAAGAAATTTTTGACTTCCACATTCAAGAGGAAAGATATTGGACTAGTTGACACTATTTTAGGGATCAAAGTAAAACAAAATAGTGGGGGTTATGAACTTAGTCAAACACATTATATTGAGAAAATGTTGGATAAGTTCAAACACCTGCACTTTAAGGAAGAAAACACTCCATTTGATCCTATTGTCAAACTTCAAAAGAACAATGGAAGAATTGTAGCCCAATTGGAATATGCAAGTGCAATCAGATGTATAATGTATTTAATGCAATGCACTGGACCAGACATAACATTCCCAGTTAGTAAGATGAGTAGGTTTACTAGTAATCCAAATGGTGAACATTTGAAGGCCATAGCCAGGATTTTCAGTTACCTCTTAAAGACAAAAAATCTTGGTCTTCATTGTGGTAGGTTTCCTGCTATAATAGAAGAACATACCGATGCAAGTTGGATATCGAGTAATTGAGATCATAAATCTACAATTGGGTGGATATTTACATTAGCTGGAGGTGCGATTTCTTGGAAAAGCAAGAAACAAACATGCATTACTTTTTCGACAATAGAATCATAGTTTGTGGCTCTTGCTTCTGCTTGCAAGAAGCGGAATGGTTAAGAGACCTTCTATTGGAAATCCTATTGGCTAAAGAAAATGTTTCAAAAGTGTTGATACATTTTGTAGCCAAGCCACCCTAGTAAGATCTTTCAGTGAAGTAAATAATGGAAAGTCTAGGCACATTGATCTTAGACAACTTTTATGAGAAAATTGATTAAAGATGAAATCATTTCACTTACTTATATATGAACAAGCTATAATTTGGATAATCCATTTACTAAGCCACTAACCAGTGACTTAGTAAAAAAATATCGAGAGGCATGGGGTTGAAACTCCTTGAGTAAGAGTTCTGACAGTGGCATCAACCCAATCTTACATTAGTAGATTATTAACCTCAAGATTCAATGGGTAACAATAAGTCATTGATTTGGATGTGTGTCAAACATTTCATGATAATGTTAACCTTTAAAATGAGGGTTGAGTTTTTATTCAAACTCTTAATGAAGTTCAATACCAAGGGTATGTGTCCCATGGAAAAGGATACAATATGAAATTCACCTATGTGAATTTCGAGATGGTGCCGTCTCAAAGTGAGAGTTGGAGTTTCTCTCATGAAAAATTCACAAAAACAGGAAAAACACATTGCCATAAATAGTGTTAGGCGAGAGATATTAGTAAAAAACCAATAAAGAGTGTGTGTAAGGTAACACTGGTACAGTCACAAGGGATAACAGTTCAAAGCATAGCTACCTCACATTCCGATTAGACTTTGCATTATTCTTACTAAGGTTGAGTTCAAATCGAAAGATACTTAACTGTATTAACATTTTTTGTTCTCTTTTTTGGATTTTGTCTTGTAATTATTGGAACAAGTTAGGGGTTGTTATAAATTCATGAACATTTAATGTCCATGTGTGTGTGTTCCAAAATGATAAGAAAAGTGGAATGATGTAAATGCTAATAAATGTAAGGGAAATAGTCCCACATAGAAAGATTTACTCACATTAAAAACCTTTATAAAGAGTTAAGAACATTAACTCAATAAAAGGACTATAGAGGATAAAATACCACATGAAAAAAATGTGGTGGTCCCAAGCATAATGCTACTTGTCTCCTCCATACACCCCTTGCTGGTGTCGCCACCGGTGACACCAGCTCTGGCTCTAGGATTGGGCCCCAGGACGTGGGTGTAAATGCACTAGTGATGGCTTGTAGGCGGCACTTGAGCACTTAGGCATGATGCATGCGAGCAATCGGGCTACTCGCAGTGCCGGTGGCGCCCTGGCGGGCGGTGGGAGGCCTTCGGCTGGGCTCAATATTGCTCTCGTTTTGATCGATGCATGTGTTTGAATTTTGAATTCGAAGAGAAGCAACACTTGTGAAGTGTTGCAGAATGAATGAAAATAGGCAACACTTGGAAACAATGCAACTTTTAGTGGAAATGTTGTTAAAATGTGTTGTTTCATCAAGGGTAGCAACCTTGTGAAACAAGACATACATGACCTATAAATACTTCATTTTGGAATTCATAAAGTCACATCACAAATCGAATATCCTCTTGAACAAATTCCAAACTTTCTTTGCTACAAATAAAGTTTTCGTTGGTCTTGTACAAATTCGATATAAGGCTGAATTATCCTTGGTATTCTTGCGTTCAAACTCTAAGAAATATTTGAGAGTGCTTGAAATACTTTTAAGGAAAGTGATTTCGTTCATGATTCAATCTTGGATCCATTCAACTTTACCGATATTTATAACAGTCTTAAAATTATTCATATAATGGCTTCCGACGCTGTAGTTTCAAACATCAAGGTTATGAATTATCAGTGCATTTTAATACACATTATCTTATGTTTGTACTTAGTCATTTCCTTAGTTTGTTTTGTTTATTTTAGTGTTTTATTATGTTTTTACAATTAAACCTTTGTTTGCTGTTAATCTATTTTCACAGCTTAATTTCAGCTTTAGCGGTTATTTGATACCTGTCCACAGTTCGGATCATAACTAGAGCTTCGAGAATCGGATTTACTCGTTCTACCAATTGTTGGAAAGCTGAGACAAATAGCTACAACTTTCATGTTTTACACAGAAACTGATTCAAAGTGTAGCAGGCTCAAATAATTCGTTGAAGTCTGGACCCAAATTCTGCCTTTAGGAATATTTAGTTTTGGGTCGGGGTTTTTATGTTTTTCGACCCAGTTGGGTTAGAACCGGATTTTTTTATGCTTCCTTATACCTAGTAGCAGCCTTGCTACTATTCGTAACCTTCTTTTCACGATTTTACTTTACTTTTTACGATTGTAATGGATAACTAATTCCCGAAGGCTAATCCTACTGCTTACGGATTTCATCACTTTGAGGTTATTCTAATATCAATTTAATTCGATTTCTATTCAATTATTTTCTTTGAAGTCATTTTCTTAATTTGATTGAAATCGTTTGCTTAATTCGATTGTGTTCATATGATAGAATTGATTAAATTCGATTGTATGCATGTTCCTAAATTTAATTGCGTGTTATCGTTTACTTAATTCGGTAACTCGTCATATTCTTAACCGTTTGCTTAATTCGGTAAACAGGAACTTAATTCATTTGATTTTGATAAGCGCTTGTCTAATTGATCTCATAATCGAATAGGATCGAAGCTGCTTTGGGTTTGGTGTTACAATAGCCGAGGATAAGTCGGAACCTGAATCAGTAGGATTAGCCGTTTTAGCTTATTTGATAATCACTTATTTTAATCACTTTTTTTCTCTTGTTTTATAAATCGAAACTTAAAACCCCCATAAACCGTTACTATAGTTGGTTAAATTCAATACAAGAATCCTTGCGATAAGACTCGAGTCATTGTCGCTTTACTACTTTTTCAAAAATACTCGTTCTTGATCCGTGCGCGACAGCAGATCAAATTAGCGCCGTTGCCGGGGATTCTTGTCGTTTTTAACCGTTAATTGAGTCATAGGTGTCTATTAGTGTGTTTTGAACTTTCGTTTTGCTGTTTTTCCATTTTCGCGTCCAAACGTCCCATCTCGCGTCTGATTTAGTTAAAAAAATTAGGTTTTTTAGAAAATCATCTCAGATTAATCTGATTCTTTTTTGATTCATTAGAAAAAAAATCAGGGATCAAAAGCCTCTATTTATAGAATAAATAATGGACGTCGCCCTAAAAATCCGAAATTCATCATTTTTCTATTTTTTATGAATTTTTTTTTACTGTTTTCATAGTTTCAGAAAAATCTGAAAAAAGTCTCAAAAATTTTAATTGACTTAATTAGATTAGATTTCGTGTTTTTGTATTTTTTTAATTTTATTTTAATCATTTGTTAGTGTTTCCCATCTATTTTGTTGTTTAGGGACATTGTCGGTATTTTCTTAGTTGTTACTGCATTGCTTTTATGATTTTGATCTTAATCTTAATCTTGTGTTTTCTCATTCTTTGGGTGATTCTTATTTTGATTTTATCATGGCTGATCAAAGAACTCTGAGAGAAGTGGCTGCACTTGTGAATTATAATGCTTTATGTATTGAATATCCTGTTGTTACCGTACCTTTTGAATTCAAATATGATTTAATACAATTGTTGCCAAAGTTTAATGGTCTTGCAGGTGAGGATCCACATAAGCATATGAAGGAATTAGAAGTTGTGTTCTCTGCACCTTCTGAACCTTCGCTAGAGGACATTGTCAACCAAATGGCTACAAATAATATCAAGTTTCAACAACAAACAGATTCTAATTTTCAGATTTTGGAAATACATATTGGACAACTTGCCACTTCAATGAATGCCATGTAGCAAGCTCAAGGATCAAACCAACAACCCTTGGAAGAGCATTATGTTTTTCAAATAGAGTTGCCTTCTAAAACTGTTGATGATACTTGTACTGATTTGTTTGCAGCTGATTTTCCATCATTGTCTGATTTTGATGATGTTTACTCTTGTGATGTTTGTACTGACACTAAAATTTGCTCTGTTTGTGCTGAAATTGAGGTTGCCTTGCAAGTTGATATTTTTACTGCAGATGAGGTTGCAAATGAAGTTGTTCATGTAGATGAAGCTCTCGACATCCCGGTTGCCCAGAACAAACCATCCATAGAGAAACCACCCTCCTTAGAGCTGAAACCACTTCCTAATAATTTATTTGAATTTGAGCAGGAAGAGAAATCATTGCAGGAACATAAGAAGGGCATTAGATGGACCTTGGTTAGCATTCTTGAGTTTAGGCAGCCCCAAAAGCGATTTAATTGGATGGACCACACTTTCACTTTTCTAGGATCATTATTTGATCCCGGAATACAAAGCGAAAGCGAGAGCTCTGATAATAACTTCAAATTTCACCGCATAAAAGAGAGCCCCACATTGATGGAAGAGGAAAGCGTAAAAGATCTCTCTTTAGGAAAGGCTGCCTATGTGATCACCTATCCACCTTGACTGCTCGGGTGTGTTCTTTCCTTTCTCTCACTCTTATTTAATGGTTATGTCCTTTCATTGAGGACAATGCATGTGTTAAGTGTGGGGGAGGGAACCATTTTTTTGTTTAGTTTTCTTCGTTTTTGTGTTTTTGTTTAGTGAAAAAAATTTAGACTTAGAAACGCAATGCATCTTTTGAAAATTTTTAAGTTATAGATGAGTTTGAGGTTAGATTATGGAGACTTGGGAAAAGTTCATAAGATCGGTACCGTTTTTACACCTTAAATCTCCCGAATATGGAAACCGATTTAAATACCTGTTATGACATAGCCTTGAGTTCTCATCCTTTAATAGCTCTTAAGTAGTTTATCTAGCAGTCAACACCATCTAGAAATCACACACTAAGTAATTAAGTTGATGCAAATAAGTGAATGATCCCGTGCTTAATAAGAAATCTAAATAGGAATCCTCCTTTTAAGTTAGGTGACCCTCACCCAGTCACTTAGGCTAACGATTGTGAAACCTTCAAAAAAAGAAAAAAAATATTGTTGTTGCTAAAGTAGTTAATTTTAAAATTTTGACAAGATATGGATCATAGTCACTAACAAGCATATTTACCATGTGTGTGAATAGATAACGAGTTTAATGTGATTGCATTAGAATGAAAGAGAGCAAAAAGGAGGATGAGTAAGTTAGGCTTAAGCATAATAACATGATTCAGATTGGTTTGTATAGGAGGGAGATTTATGATCGCACAATTGCGAGTTTGTGTTCTTATGATATCCTTAGTGTGAGAAATTAGTACCAATCGATACAATCTTGACCGAAGAAGAGTTTGTGGCCTAGAATGAGTTTCTGGATGCTATTGTTTTTCATGAGTCTTGATACTATTTTGCTCGGAGTGCAAAAGTTCAAGTGTGGGGGTATTTGATCAGTGCATTTTAATGCACATTCTCTTATGTTTGTACTTAGTCATTTCCTTAGTTTGTTTCGTTTATTTTAGTGTTTTATTATGTTTTTACAATTAAGCCTTTGTTTGCTGTTAATATATTTTCGCAGCTTAATTTCAGCTTTAGCGGTTATTTGATACCTGTCCACTGTTCAGATCATAACTAGAGCTTCGAGAATCGGATTTGCGTGTTCTACCAATCTTTGGAAATCTGAGACAAAGAGATACAACTTTCATGTTTTACACAGAAGCTGATTCAAAGTGTAGCAGGCTCAAATAATTCGTTAAAGTCAGGACCCGAATTCTGCCTTTAGGAATATTTAGTTTTGGGTCGGGGTTTTTATGTTTTTCGACCTAGTTGGGTTAGAACCGAATTTTGTTATGCTTCCTTATACCTAGTAGCAGCCTTGCTACTATTCGTAACCTTCTTTTCACGATTTTACTTTACTTTTTACGATTGTAATGGATAACTAATTCCCGAAGGCTAATCCTACTGCTTACGGATTTCATCACTTTGAGGTTATTCTAATATCAATTTAATTTGATTTCTATTCAATTCTTTTCTCTGAAGTCATTTACTTAATTTGATTGCAATCGTTTGCTTAATTCGATTGTGTTCATAGGATAAAATTGATTAAATTCGATTGTATGCATGTTCCTAAATTTAATTGTGTGTTATAGTTTGCTTAATTCGTTAACTCGTCATATTCTTAACCGTTTTCTTAATTCGGTATACAGGAACATAATTCATTTGATTTTGATAAGTGCTTGTCTAATTGATCTCATAATCAAATTGGATCGAAGCCGCTTAGGGTTTGGTGTTATAATAGCTGAGGATAAGTCGGAACCTGAATCAGTAGGATTAGCCGTTTTAGCTTATTTGATAATCACTTATTTTAATCACTTTTTTTCTCTTGTTTTAAAAATCGAAACTTAAACCCCCCTAAACTGTTAATATAGTTGGTTAAATTCAATACAAGAATCCTTGCGATACGACTCAAGTCATTGTCGCTTTACTACTTTTTCAAAAATGCTCGTTTTTTATCCGTGCGCGACAGCGGATCAATGAACCAGGACCTTGTCAAGTTGGATCCCTTTGATGGAACTACCTACGCCCTATGGCAAGATAAAATGACATTCCTACTGACCGCTCTTAAGGTTCACTATGTCCTAGATCCTGACTTACCACCAATTCATGAACCAAACGAGGATATCCTACTGAGATTCCAATATTTCATAAATGTCTTGATCCCTTTTAACTTTTCTTTTAAAACATAAGCCCACCCACCCACCGATCAAAGGAAAGTTTCTCAAATTCACCTTCAACAAAGGCTTGATATGTTTCAAAATTAGACCTACATTTCAACATTCTAAATGGTTTTGATCCCTAGTTATCCATCATATAAGTGAGAAATAATGTGTGATAATTTGATAAACTCTGTGTTATTCTGATTGAGAACAATAATCTCACTTATCACATCATTTTTGTAATAATAAAAAATATCCAATCTACTCATGCATACTCCATACAAACAGTACAATCTAATTCTCATCCCTAAGAGAGTTAAATCCAACAAATCTGACGCTAACTTAAGTTTATTAAAGCACTTCATACTCCTCTTTAAAGTAATCTCCCACCCTTTTACGTTCTGCTTCACATAAATTATAATTGAGATCTCCACACACACACACACGCACACACCAACACAAACCACCTCTTGACACAACTTTCTGATTAGTTTGACTTGATAACTTTTTTCCTCCTTAATTCACGCGAAAAGTAATATTAACCACACACTCCATAACTCTAATTTTTTCCAATTTCCTTTCACCTATAAGGCATGGGATACAATTGAGGTTGAAATAACTTCCATATGTTTAAATGAGAACTACGCGTCTTGTGACCTTCCCAGAATGATTCACACAATCTCTCATTATTCAATTCCTTCTTTATTTCTTGGATGCACAACATATCAATTTTCTTATTAGTAATTGTTGTTAATCAACGTCGTCAAGAACAAATTAAAATATGAGAAAGATTGAGTTTCTTGAACAAACACAAGAAACCCTATTAGCTTTTATGAGAGTGAGAGAGAGAGAGAGAGAGAGAGAGGAAGAATAAGAAGAAGAAGAAGAAGAAGAAGAAGAAGGAAAAAGGAAAATCAATATTGGGTATTGTTCAAGCCAAAAATGGTTAGACCACCAAAAGTGCTAACTCTCCTTCTCTTTGGACAAAGAGAGTTACACTGTCTATTCTCCTGAGTGTATTGAGATGAATATTTGGGGATTTGAGGGCTATACAAGTGCTGTATGTTGCCTCAAGATGAATGTCTTGCTTAACCCTCATGCGGAGCCCCGTTATATAGCCTTCCTTTAATTCGAGCCATTAAGAGAAGCCTCTTGACTTTTCGTCGTTATGGGGCCATCATTACCGTAACTTCCCTCCATGAATATAGGCTTTGAAGCTCTTGATAACGTCCGTATTGATGCGCCACCGCCGTTACAAAAGATGTAGTGGCATTTGACGAGCATGTGTCAGGAATCGATGTCGGGTTGGTAGGGTGAAGTACCCGGCCTCTTGATAACTCGGCATAGTGGGGAACAAGCTCCATGCTCGGTACGGGTTGTGCATGAGACTTGTCTAGCTCTTTTTATTATACGATTTCTCATGCTACTATCATTTGGTTCATGCTCACCCTTATCCGACTACTCAACTCGACATCAAATATATTTGGCATGTACATAAGCCCCCCGAGTACTATATATGCTCATAGGGATGTAGTACTCGGCAGTGACACAAGCCCGGATATATTTGTTATGTGTCGAGTTGTAGATTGGCCTTTCTTCTCAGGTCCTTACGTGTCAAGAATTTCTTGGGAGGTCGTGTCCTTTTTAGTTTCCCCAATATAATGATGACTATTAAAGGCTACTCCCTATCTACTTTCGAGCCTTTTAATCAAAATCCTTCTTTCTCTCTTCGCATTTCCGAATCGTCTTCCTTCTTCATCAACCAGAACACCTTCCAATCTCTAAGGCTTCTTTACTCGCAGGTATCCTTCTATTACTTCTAATTTCAATTTTATTCTTCAATTTTGTTTCTATTCACTATGGTAGTTTTTAGTAAGCGAGAAGGTGAGGGTAGTAGTAGTGAAGTCCGTATGAACGCCATGGAGAGAAAGGAGTTGTGGGAACAATGCATGTGGGAAATAGAAAGCGCTTTAGGGCCAAAGGAGTATAGACGAGTCATGAACGAAATATATGGCGATGTTCTTACTTCTGGGAATAATTTTGATTCTGGCTCATCTTCCTCAGGTTTTGTAGAGGTTTCAATGACGACTGCTGCTCCTTTTGATCTTGAAGTCATGAATCATAAGACTAGTACCTTTGATGATGTAGAGATCGCGAAACTCTGATCCTTGAGACAAATATCTTCAACTGGGTCCGAAGATGATGTTGTCTTAGAATCATGTATTCCTGGAGAGTGCGTTTGTATACTTCGCCTCAAAGGAGTCAAAGAAGACTTTTTCTACTTCTATGCCGGGTTCTAGAAGATTTCAATATACAAATACCTTTTTCTGACTTTGAAGCGGACTTGTTGAAAACTGTGAATATAGATCCCTCTCAACTTCGTCCCAACAGTTGGGGTTTCATAAAGTCTTTCAAGTGGGTTTGTGAGGTCTTAGATATGATCCCTACATTTGGTTTGTTTTTCTCTTTCTTTGAAGTGAAAGGAGTTGATAACTATAGTTAGATACAAATCAGTGGGATTCCCGGACGGAGTTTCCTCCATGTATTTACTTCTAATTATAAAAATTATAAGAACCGTTTCCTAAGGGTAAAGAGCGGACCGAGATACCCACAAGTGTTGTACTCTCTGGATAGCTAGCCTCGTTTCCCCTTTTATTGGGCCGGGAACCCATTGCCGATCACTGGTTTCAACTTTGAGAAACTGAGTGAATTGGAAACTCAATCCTTGATTGTTCTTGACTCCTTCCGTGTGATGAAGGTTAAGGAGTTGTTACCTTTGAGCGACGAGCAACTACTCGCCTACCTGGGTAATTGCTTGCTTACAATTCGTACATATGATTTATCACCCTCATTCTAACGTTTATTACTTTTTCTGCAGATACCATGACTAAATTGTCAGTAGCTGAACAAAAGAAATTAATGTTGGAGGCTCGTGCTTCTCGGAAAAGATCCGGAGAGGTTGTCCCCTCTAAGTTGGATATGGGCGGGTTGGAAATCCGACAACCCAAACGGACCCAGGGTACTAGTGCAAAGGCTACCCCAAGTAAGAATGAACCTCAACCTTGTGCTCCTCCGTCCCAGGAAGAAACTTCACAAGGTGCTCCCAAGAGGTTGAAAACCCTCATGACCGATGAAGTTTGTCGGGCTGACATGGAGATCAATTCCCTCATGCGAGTTCCTGAGGAAAGTGTTGCATCCGGGAAGTTTAAGTTATGGTCTAACAGCTTTGACGGGATTAGGTTCTTATATGGCCATCTCAACGCAACTGGGGACGTTAATAAAGTGAAGTCTATTGGCTGGCAGAAGATTACTCAAAATATTAGCTCCTACCTTATGCGGTGTGCCGTTCTTGCTAGGGGTCTGTTTGGATCTAGCGATGATTCTGAGGCAGAGAAGCTTAGGTTGAAAGAAGAGGCTACCCGGTTGTAGGAAACTCTCAAGGCTCAATCAGAAAAACTTTCTGGTTTAGAGAAAAGCTTTGCTGACGAGAAGAAGAGCAGAGAGACCCTTGAGTCTGAACATAAGTCGGCTTTTTCCAAGGCTACTGAGGAGTTGGGGCAAGTCATAGCTTCCTGTGCTGAGCTCACTGAGTCTCTTAAGAAGGCTCAGATTGAAGTTCTCTCCGCTGGTGATGTGGCCTTTAACAGGGGAAAGGAGTAAGTTTGGTGTCTTCATCCCGGGCTAGATTTGTCTGAAGTCGACTATTTCAAGGTGGTGCAGGATGGCTGGCTTATAGATCTAGCCGAGCTTGAAAAGAATAATCCGGATAAGACTTCTGCTCTTGATAATGACGGGAATGAGACCCTTGATGGTGTTGGCGCTAATGTTACCCCGATTATTGAATGATTTTTTAATCTTTCCTGTGTTTAGTTAGTCATCCTTCTGGATGCATTTTGATGTATTTTGGCAAGGGAGTGTGGTGTTGTCCCCCCTTATGCTTATGAATATTTAGCCCTCAGGCTTTGTACAATTTACTTTGGCCCTTCTGAGGCTTTTTGTTTGTGTCATTTCCGCTTATCGTATTTATTTCTTTACAAAATAATCCCGTATATATCCAGCCCCCCGGACACTAAGTTAGAATAACTTAAAGTGTCCGACTATGGATTACCGGGTATTATTTTTGCTTTCGCCTTTGCCTAATTGTTAAGGGGCCTTTTAGTTATCCTGTGTGTTCAATCTTCACACTCTCGAGAGTTCTGGACTCTTATAAGCACAAGCGTCGATTTTGGTATGTACCCGGACGCATTAACAAGATTCACGTCTTTCTTGTTGGCAATTTTCCCTTTATGATCTTTTACTTACAAGCTCCTAGTATCTTTCGACATGCTTTGAGCTTAGGTGTTTCATCATTTTTATATCAGATTGTCCGTGTTGTGTGCACAGAGCTATTAGACGTATTTTTCTGATCCGTGGACGTTTCAATCAACCCGTTCATGGGCGACCTATGTACGCGGAGCAAGTCTACACGTTGATAGGTTTTCAATTAACCCGTTTATGGGCGACCTATGTATGCGGAGCAAGTCGACACGTTTATAGGGTTTCAATCAGCCCGTTCATGGGCGACCTATGTACGCGGAGCAAGTCGACATGTTTATAGGGTTTCAATCATCCCGTTTATGGGCGACCTATGTATGTGGAGCATGTCGACACATTTATAGGGTTTCAATCAACCCGTTCATGGGTGACCTATGTACGCGGAGCAAGTCGACACATTTTTAGGGTTTCCGAGTTGTAACTCACCATTTCCAGCCAATTACCTATAAACAAGACACGACAATTTTTTAAGTCCGAGTTCCTCATTAAAAACCCTTGCCCTTGCAAGGGAAAAAAGTGTAACCCAGATCTTTTATTCATTATTGGATTACATAAAATTTAGCTGAAATACAATCTATGATTGGATACATTCCAAGTCCTAGGTATTTCTATTCCTTCTAATCTTTCCAGCTTATATGCTCCAATGTTTAGCTTTCGAATTACCCTGAACGGGCCTTCCCAGTTGGGGGCGAGCTTTCCCTTGCTTTTTGGATCTGTGATTTTCTTCAAGACCAGGTCGTCTTCTTGGAACTCCCTCTGTCAGAGTTTTAGGTTGTACCTTCTTGCCACCCTTTGTTTTGCGGCAGCTTCTTTGATCCGTGCTATTTCTCTGATTTCTTCTATCTGATCGTCCGAGATGTTCAAGTTCTCCATGTTGGTGAATTCATCAAAGTGCTCACGCCTCCAAGTCGGAGTGTTGATTTCCACCGATATCATTGCTTTGACTCCATATACCATCCTGAAAGGTGTTTCATTTGTTGTATAATGCGGTGTCATATGTTATGACCACAAGATCTCTGGCAAGTACTCGACCCACATTCCTTTTGCTTCCTCCAAATTATTTTTTTTCTCCATTTAGGATAACCTTGTTGGCGGCTTCTGCTTGGACATTGGCTTGTGGATGTTCTACTGATGTGAACCTGTTTTGTATTCCATAATCCTTACAAAAATCGACAACTGATGTGCTCGCGAACTGAGCTCCATTGTCTGAGACTATGACTCCTGGCAAACTAAATCGACATATGATGTTCTTCCAATAGAACTTACGAACCTTCTGTCATACCCCAAATTTTGACCACAAGATTTCCCATCATTGTACAAATCATCACCACAATATGGATGTACCATCATACCTCATCAATCCTCTCAAAGATTGTTGAGCATTCACTACAATCAAGAATTAGGGTTTTGAGCCCCCTCAGAGCACTCAGACAAAGGATCAATCAAGAATGGACATGATCCTCAACTTGTCAAGTCTCTCAAACATACATGAAGGATAAAGAGGTCTCCCACATTAAGAATCAAGCACAAGAGTGCAACATTTCAAGTGGATCAAGACTTAAGATCATCAGTGTCACCAAATTAGGGTTTTGGTCGACCAAGGCCTCCAGAGGGAAATTTTCATCTGGGCATGAGCCAATACTTCAAAACATGATTCAAGAAGCTAAAAATGGACCTCATGGACCTAACCATAGAGTCAAAATAGTCTCAGAGGTTGCATTAATAAAAAATTAGGAATTAGGGTTTCTTGACCTAATTCACCCCTAAGTTGACTTTTGAAGCAAGGCATGAGCCAAAACCTCAAGAAGTGTTTTGGAGACCTCCAATACATCATATTGATCCATTTATAAGATTGGATTGACCCAAAGAACTTGGTTCATAAGCAGTACAAGGATTCAAATTCATCTGGACCAATTAGGGTTTTCTGATGAAAGTCAACTGTACCTTTGACTTTTGACCAAGACAAGATCCCAAACCTTGGGATATGATTCAAGACATTCTAAAACACCTATGGAATCCATCCATTAGGTTTTAATTAGGTCAAAAACTTGATTTCCTAGAGGATTACAAAGTTTGAAATTCATCTGATAAAAAGTCAACTGTGCCAAAAAACCAAGTTTAACTTTTTGAATTTCTTGACAAACAAGGCTTCCCAAAGTAAAAAAAAATGTTAACTTATGGTTTGGACCATCATCCATCAAGAAAAATCAAGAAAAGTAGGGTTACTTGCAAAAGGGGCAATCTTAAGAAACTTGAGATTTCACTAAGTCATGAAAAAAAGTGATTTATACCCAACTTTGCAAGACCATAACTTGTGATCCAAGCTACCTTTTTCTTCCATCCAAAACTCAAATGAAAGCTCTCATTACATACTTCAAGATTGTCAACTACATCAGATTTCAAATTGTCCTACCCCAAATTTTGACCACCAAGATTCCCATCATTGTGAAAACCATCATCACAATATGGATGACCTTTCATACTCATTAGTCACCCCAAAGATGGGTGAGCATTCACTACAATCAAAATTAGGGTTTCAAGCCCTCTCAGAGTTCTTAGACAAAGGATCAATCAAGAAAGAACATGATCTTTAATTTTTCTAACCTCTAGAACACCCACAAAGGGTCAAGAGGACTCCCACTTCAAGAATCAAGCACAAGGTTGCAGCACTCCAAGTGGATTAAGCCTCAAGATCGCCAGTGTCACCAAATTAGGGTTTTGGTCGACCAGGGCCTCCAGATGGAATTTTTCTCTGGGCATGAACCAATGCTTCACAATACAACCAAAGATGCTCCAAGGGACATCATAAACGCAAGCATCAAGTCAATTTAACCTCAGGGGATGTATTCATAAAAAAATCAGGAATTAGGGTTTCTTGACCTAATTCACCCCTAAGTTGACTTTTGGGACAAAACTTGAGCCAAGACCTCAAGGCATGATTTGAGGGTCCCTAATACTCCACATTGATCGATTTGTAATAATGGATTGATCCAAGAAGTTTGAGCAACAAGTTTCAAGTTCATCAGAACCACAGTTAGGGTTTCGCGGGGAAAAGTCAACTGTACCTTTGACTTCTGACCCAGACATGCTCCCAAACCTTGGGGTATAATTCAATACACCCTATAACACCTATGGAACATGTCCATCAAGTTTGATTTAGGTCAAGGACTTGATTTCATAGAGGATTGCACAGTTTGGAATTCATCTGATAAAAGTCAATTGTGCACAAAAGTCAAACTTTGACTTTTTGAGATTTTTCACAAATATGGTTCTTTGACCCTAAAATTATGTTAATGTGTGATTGGAATCATCATTCATCAAGAAAAATCAAGAAAAGTGGATAACTTGTAAAAGGGGTAACCATGAAAAACTTAGAAATTTTCTAAGTTATGGAACAAAGTGGCTAAGGTACCAACTTTGGAGGATCATAACTCCTAAACCACAAGGCCATTTTTCCACATTCAAAGCTGTATTTGTAGTTCTCATTACCCTCTACAAAAGCTTCAAACTGAACTCATTCCAATTCCTCATGGATTTCAAGTTATGGAATGATCAAAATCAAGAAAAGTGAAAATGTCACTTTTTTCCAACACTTAGTGAAATTTTCACTAAGTCAGAATCTGCCTTACTTTTTTCCAAATGTAGGGGCATTTTTCACTTGGATCCAAAAAGTATCAAAACCAATTATGATCAAACAGTTGTTGTATCATATGAGGGCTTTCCAAAATGACCAAGAACATCACCAAATTCCACTTGAGCCATGAGATATGACAAGGGCAATATGCCTTGCTGAAAACTGCCAAGGCTAGGTAGAATTTTGTACTTTTGCTCAATTTGGAAAAATCAGATAATTCCAAGCCTTGTCATCACTTTGGACACATCTAAGGATCAAATCTAAAGGGAACAAACACTGATCCAAGCCTCCAAAGTCTTTGGAACAAGAAGTAGCATGCCAAACCTAGAAATCCCTAAAAGAGGGACAAAACTCCAATTTTGGATTGGAGCATTTAATGGATGCACCAAGGTGGCATGGACTGAGCCATTTGCAACTGAATTCAGTCAAGATTGATCCAACAACTAGGGAACCACAACTCGGTGCTCTAACCTCTAGTCAATGGCTAGAGGAGACTTAGATTCTCATTGATCAACATTGGCCAAACCTCTGCTGTGGTTGCCATTCATTATTGATCCCAAAAAAAACTTGCTCTACTATAAATAAAGCTCATTTGTGCTCAGTTTGAGTACAGCAAAGCCATCAAACAGATGCTTTCCTCAAAATCCCTTTTTCTTGGCCAAAATGCCTTCTTTAGCAAGATAACTCTGAGTTTTTGAGTTAGAAAGCATTTCCACCACAGCTCATGATCCTAACACATCCAATATATCATATCTAAGCTGTCCAAACTCTCACAAGTGACCTGTAACAACAAAATCACAAAGTCACCTCTCAAAACCTCAAAATGGGACTTTTGTGCATTTTTCAAGCCATATCTTGATTCAGTCACTTTCAAAACTAGGTAAAACCTCAAACACACTTCAAATATCATCCTTGAACTGTCCCAAATGGTTCCCCCCATCTGGAACACCATTTGAGGGAGTTGCTATTTTCGCCATTTTAACCCTTTTTGCAAGAAAGGGCCAGTTTGTGTTTTTGCAGGTTCCAGCTAGTTCCACTCACCCTAAAAGCTTCTAAGGGATCATTTGAGAGTGTCCAAAGCATCAAACCATTTCTGGAACAAGAAACTTGGCAGATTGCACAAAAACTCCGAAAGCTCAAAAGAGAGGTAAGCATCATGACTTGAACTTTCCAAAATATGCATTGCTTTGAAGTCCACTGATCATGCACACCTCATACATGTTATATATGTTGTGTTTGAACCAATTCATCATGTAATTCATGCCTGTACTAAAGTGTAGCATTGAAAATGCAATTATAGGCCTATTTCAAAACCACTATCGGATTTTGAGGAGGGATCATGATCTGGAAAAATACCACCACCATTGGATTCCTTGTGAAATTCTAGGCCAGATGCATATAAATTTTGTCCCCAACCATGGAGAAATGAGAAAGTTATGGACCTTCCCGTTTCTTGCCAAAACTTGCCTTGCCTTGCCTTGGCCAGGCCTAGAAAACAAGGCAAGCCTTGTGTATTTGTTGGTTTGTTTCAGTCAACGGATGTATCACCACCCCAGTGGTAAGGCGCGCGCCCTATAACCTTGAGGTCGTGGGTTCAAACCCCACCAAGACCATTTTGTGTTTTCACACTTCTTTTTTGCTATTTTTCTCATATTTTCATGTTTTATTAATTAATTGGAAAATTAATAACTCCTTCAATTTTAATTATTTTTTATTGGTTCTTTTTGCAAAAAATCACAAAAATGTTGAAATATTTTATTTCCCAAAAAAATTAGAGTTATATTATTTATTTAATATAATTAGTATTTTTGTGAATAAATACTTTTTATTTGTTTTTAAACCTTTTAAAAATAAATATTCATGTTGGAAAATCAACACCAAATAGGTTTTAATTCATCTTGTGATTAAAACCACATTTTTCAAACCTAAAACCAAAATCACAAGTTGTTTATTCAAACTTATTTGGCATTTTTATTATTTTTCTTTGAATAATTATATTAAAGAATGATGAAATTAGGGTTTTAATTGATTTTCACCCTAACAAACTTTTCCAAACACTTTTGGGCCTCTAATAGAGTGTAAGACCCAAGCCTTTTTGTAAAATAAACCCATTGTGGGCCTCACTTATTGTATAAGTCCCTCTGTGTATTTTCAAAAACTTCGGCGCGAACGTCGCTTTCAAACAAATAATCCTGGGCCTACCCTCGAGTAGTAAGACCCATTTCTTTTCTTAAAACTCATTTGGGCCTCTAATAGAGTGTAAGACCCAATCCCCTTTTAACCAAAATATTTTGGGCCTCAGACATTGTATAATTCCCCTCGCGTTTAAAGAAAAATCTCGGCACGATCGCCAGTTCAAAAACATAACCCCGGGCCTACCCTCGTGTTATAAGCCCTATTTCTTTTCTTCAAACACTTCGTGGGCCTCTTGAGAGAGTATAAGACCCATTCCCTTTGTACAGAAAACCTTTCTCAGGCCTCAGTCACTCGTATAAGTCCCTATACAAAACGACAGTACAATTACTGACAAAACCCTGGGCCTCTTCTTGAGCTGTAAGCCCCAGTTTTCCTTTCAAAGCACTTTCTCCTTTGATTTTGTCATATACTATTTTCAACTTTTCTTTGTTGAACAACTAACCAAACAACATGGAAGCTCTACAACCGAGTAAGTGTTTACCCGCTTTCATTTACCGCTTTCATATGTATATAACTGTACTGTGGGGCTGTTTCACTGTAAGTCTTCTTTCATAAACTCATATCAACTGTGTAATACTAGTATAGATATTCAGAGTTTTCCCCGGCAACTATGTCTAGAACTAGGTAAATCTCGTTGGTCACTCTTAAATACAAACAAAACTAGATCCCTCGTAGGATTCCAGATACAGTCTTCCCTCCTCTTGGGGTTAAACAATACGGAACAAAGAGAAAGGAAGTATTCTCGGTGAACCTTTTCTCAGACTGTCACCCTTAGAAATTGTCAAAGAAACTCTAACTCCCCAGAGATGATCTTTTCTCCGTGAATGGCATCTCTTGAGTTTCTTCCAAATCCTCGAACTTTCCTGGCTTGATCTATTCTCTGTGAATAGCATGTCTTGAAATTCTCTTGGTTTGGGGACCCACAGGCTTCCTAAAAGCATCCCCACCTCCTCTTGGGCGTTGTACAAGGACCCGTCGGCTTCTTAGAAGTTTTCACAGCCTCCTCTTAGGCTTCGTATAATGATTCTTCCTCCGGGAAGATGGCCTCCTCTTGGGCTTCGTACAAATTGTCCCTACGACCTCTTAAAGGTATAGGAACAAAAATTAGTCATCTTAATAGAACGGTCTTTCAAAGAGTCTAGATCTTTCTACCGCAAGCAGACTGTCTCTTAATTTCTCTTAAGCACAGTACAAAAGATAAAACCCGTAGGCTTAGACAGTCACAACACTCTTTGGATTTCCCATTTCCTTAAAGAACAGGAGATAACCCTGATCCTCTGATCAAATCCATGAGTACCACATTACCCATATAAGAACTGATTTTCTCTTTATCCAACATACTGGACCTGTCATTCAATTGAAACAGTCACCAGCACACTAGCCTTCTCTTGGGATTTGTACAATGATATTCCCCAGCGGAGCTAACCTTTACACACTCTCTTGTTGAGTATAAAAGACTCTCTTGTTGAGTAAAAAACTTTTAGCCTCCATATCGGGCTTTGTACGAGATACCAAAACACTCTCTTGTTGAGTATAAAAGATTCTCTTGTTGAATCACCCTTTAGCCTCCGTCTCGGGCTTCATACGAGACACCAAATCACTCTCTTGTTGAGTATAAAAGACTCTCTTGTTGAGTCAAAAACTTTTAGCCTCCATCTCGGGCTTCGTACGAGATACCAAAACACTATCTTGTTGAGTATAAAAGATTCTCTTGTTGAATCACCCTTTAGCCTTCGTCTCGGGCTTCATACGAGACACGAAATCACTCTCTTGTTGAGTATAAAAGACTATATTGTTGAGTCAAACCCCTTTAGCTTCCGTCTTGAGCTTCATACAAGACACACAAAAAGAACCTCTTGTTGAGTCAGAACCTTTTTAGCCTCAATCTTGAGCTTTGTACAAGACAGAAAGAACATTTTCCCCGAAAAAAGTCAACCTTTTAGCCTCCTCTTAGGCTTTGTATAAGGAAATCCCGGTTGAGGCAATCAACCTTTTAGCATCAAAGTCATGCCTTGCTCACAACATACAAACATCAACAACTCCTCCTTAGAGATGACAAAATTCCCTCTTAGCTAGGAACCGTTTTAGCTTCATATCTTGGGCTTTGAACAAGATACAAATAGACCCTTCAGCTTCACATCTTGGGCTTTAAACAAGATACAAACAACCTTTAGCTTCACGTCTTGGGCTTTAAACAAGACACCAAAACACCATTTCCTCCCATAGAATAAGAGGAACTACGATCGCTCTGATTTCCCTATCCCGGGAATACGTAGGCATAAGATTGAAAAATCTTAGCGATCACACTAAAAAAAAACCCAAAACCCCATACATCAACCGAAAAGCATCAGTCCCAACACCCTACCCAGACACTGTTTTCAGCAAAATAACCCCAAAGGACGAACCCCCTCTTGATAGCATCTGTAAACTAATAGTTTTGACTATTTAACCTCAGTTTGCAAGCAGGGTTAATTAGAGACATATATTTCCCTTCCTTAATCAGCTTTAATAGGATAAAAAATGAATCGAACTGTAGTACCCAAGCGATAGTGCTTCGAAACCACAAAAATCGCGCTACACAAATCCTCATGGATTTTGAGTTATGGATTGATTAAAAAATCACAAAAATGTGAAAATGATCATTTTTCAAACACTAAGTCAAATTTTGGACAAAATCTGTTTTGCATTTTCACCAACTTTAAGGCCATTTTTCATTATGATCCAAGATGATTCAAGACCAAAGTTGTCCATTAAAGTTGAAGTATGTTATTGGGGCTTTCCAAAAAGTACAACAGCCTCCCATGGTTCAACTTGAGCAAGGAGTTATAAGCCTCCAAAAATGGCATTTTTCACCCTGCCCACACAAAGACATGAAAACATAACTTGGTTCCCAGGATTTCTTGAACCATTTTTGGACACTTGCATCATTTCATTTCTGTCCAAAATCAACTTGAATGATGAGGGATCTGATCACAAAGCCACCAAGTAAAAAATCCTATTCCTTGGCTTGTGAAATTCAATGTTGCAAATCCAAAAAACTCCAATTTTGTTTCAAGGCATTCAAGAGGTGCATTGAGGTGACATGCATCAGTCCATGACAATCCATTTGAGTCAAGATTATTTCAAAAATCAGAAGACATAAAGCTACAAAGATCAGCTCAAGTCAATGGCTAGAGGAGACTTGGTACCTTGGCATTTAAGAAAGTGATACATGGGCATATCCATTGGATAATAGAGTGAACCAGCCCCCATTCACTATTCCTTCAAAAAAAATTTCCTCTACTATAAATAGAGGTCATTTTTGACGTTTCAAACCACACCAAAACAATACCAAAGCCTTGTTTTCTCACTCTCCAAATATCATTCCTAAGTTGTTCCAACAAGTGTCCCTCAACTGTAACACCATTTGAGTGAGTTACCATTTTGGTCACTTTTGCCACTTTTGCAAGAAAGAGCCAGTTCTTGTTCTTGAGGTTTCCAGCTGGTTTTGATCATCCTAAAAGCTTCTAAGGGATCTATCAAGAGTGTCTAAGGCATTAGATTACTTCTAGCACAAGTATTTTGAAAGATAGCACAAGAAGCTTCAAGAGGTATGTGCATAACAACTTGAACTCTTTGAAATATGCATTGCTTTGATGTCCATTGATCATGAACATGTCATACATATCATATGTGTTGTGTTTGAACCAATTTACCATGCTATAATTGCTTGTATGAAGTGGTAGCATATAACTTACAAATTTTGGCCTATTTTGAAACCACTATCGGTTTTTTAAATGTAGGCATCTTTAGAAAATTCTAAGACCACCATTGGGTTCCTCATGAAATTCTAGGTAGGATCCATCTAAATTTCATCCATTTTCATGGAGAAATGAAGAAGTTATGGCCTTCTTGCAAATACCCCAAAATCTGGTTTTTTGCCTTGGCCTGGCCTAGAAATTAGGTCACCCTTATATGCATATGGGGTGGTTTTGATACACTGATGTATCACCACCCCAGTGGTAGCAACGTGTGTTTGATTGGTTAGAGGGCGTGGGTTCAACACCCACCCAGACCATTTTTGGTTCCCTCTCCTTTTATTGCTATTTTTCTCATTTTTTTCATTATTTTCTTAATTAATCTCAAAATTAATTTCTCCTTCAATTTTAATTATTTTTGATTGATTCTTTTTTTCAAAATTCACAAAAATGTTGAAATATTTTATTCTATAAAAAAAATAAAACTTATTTTATTTATTTAATATAACTTGAATTTTGTAAATAATTTCATTTTTATTTGTTTTTAAACATTTTAAATGAAATTTCTACCTTGATTTTTCAAATTCAAATGAATTATAAGTTTTCATATGATTAAACATAATTTTTCAAAACATTACTCAAAGTTGACAACTTGTTTTTAAATATATTTGATATTTTATATCATTTATTATTTATTTTTCTTTGAAAAATTATATTTTAAAAGAAATTAAGGTTTTCTCTTGATTTTAACTTCATTTGAAACACTTTTGGGCCTCTAATAGAGTGTAAGACCCATCCCCTTTGTAAATATACCATATTGGACCTCAGTCATTGTATAAGTCCCGATACGATTTTTAAAATAAACGGTGCGATCGCTGTTTTTCATCTGGCCATCTCCTTGAGCTATAAGCCCTATCTCTTGTATAAAAATAATTTTTTGGGCCTTTAATAGAGTGTAAGACCTATTTATTTTGTACATTTGGGCCTCTATTAGAGTGTAAGACCCAACCCCTATTTGTACAAAAACAATTTTTGGGCCTCTGTTGTAGTATAAGTCCCACAACGTCTTTCGGTATCGCAGTGCGATCAATGTTTTCAAAATAAGTCATCTGGGCCTCTTTTTGAGTTATAAGCCCCAAAAATTCTTCCTAACAAATTTTCCCTTAAATCAAATTCAAATTCAAAGTTTCCTCAAAACTTTCTTCAATTTCTTGAAACCCTAAAATAGGCAATACAGTTGTAGTCAATACAACAGATCACAATATGCTTGGGCTTCTTCTCAGAAGGTAAGTCCCCACATCTTTTTCAGTGCATATTTCTTATATATATATATATATGTCAATATAATTGTCTGTATATACATGTGCATATCTTGTTTAGTGTTTCCCCCAGCAGTTAGGTCTATGTTTAGGTCAAACCAGAGGTTACTTTACAACATAGTCAAAGCTAGAACCTCATAGGAAATTCCCTATACAGCATGCCTCCTCTTGGGCTTATACAATATGGAACAGAGAAAGGCATTATTCCCGGGGAAACTTTTCTCAAGACTGTCAAACTTAGAAATATATGAGTATACAAGAAATTCATCTCCCCAAAAAGGATTAATTCCCGGTGAAACCTCTTTTGAATTTCTTTAAACCTTAGAAATGTTCATCAGAGAAAGGACTTATTCCCGGTGAAACCTTTATTGAACTTTTCTTAGGCTTGGACCCACAAGCTTCCTAAAAGCATCCCCAGCCTCCTCTTGGGCTTAGTACAAGGACCCACAGGCTTCTTAGAAGTTCCTCAGCCTCCTCTTGGACTTAGTACAAGGACCCAGAGGCCTCCTAAAGGCATAGGATAGAAATTAGTCATCTCTACTAGTTCAATCCTCAAGAGAGTCAAAATTTCCAGAACATCAGACCATTCTAGGGTTGGCCTCCTATTGGGCTTCATTCAAGTAGACTTGGAAAGTCTCATATCCTCTTGGATCTCACACAAAAACCCTCAAGTTTTCTAAAAGCATAGGAAAAACACTCATTTTACCAATATATTAATCTCCAGCAGAGTTAAAACCTCCATAGGTTTTCAAACTCAATTTTAAACCCTTTTGACCCCCTAACAAGGCTTAAGCTTTCATTTTAAGAAATCCCAGCCAGGGTCAATTTACCATCAACAAATCCCCCAAGAGAATCAGAACCTCATGGCATCTGATATCTCAACTCTTCCCTGATCCCTAGAAAGAGTAAAACCTTTGGATTCCCCAATACCATTTGGACCTGCTCCTGGATTTCCATAAATCCTCGGCAAGAGATAGCCTCCTCTTAGGCTTCATATAAGAATTTCCCCTAGTGGAGTCAGTTATCCTCAATCTTGGGCTTTGTACAAGACAGATAAAACTCTCCCCAATAGAGTCAATTTCCTTTAGCTTCAACCTTGGGCTTAGATCAAGGCACACAAAAATCAACATCCCCTTAGATGAGACCATGAGTCCACTCTGCAGGAGGACATTTCCTCGATACATCATATATCAAAATGAACAATCAAAACCTTTTCCCAAATAATTGCTGTAAGTGGCACACTTGTTGATTCAAAATCCAAGCTGGAGTCCTTCCCTTATCCTCGCTAAAATTCCTCTTTCATCTAACTGCTATAAGTGGCAAGCCTCTGGATTCCTAACATCCAAGCCAATGTCCCTCTCTTAGCATGAAAGATTCATAAGGAAAAGTGGCATTGCTCTATACTGAGTTAAAGCTTTCTTCCTTCAAGACATCATCCTTATAAAGGAAATTATTGCATTGCTGGATTCACATATCCCAGTTAAAATAATTTCCATTATAACCAATTACTCAACTTTTGTGATGAATAGGTGAGATGTTCTCCCTTTAGAGATGACAAATTCTCTCTCAGTCACCCCTTTAGCTTCAATTTTGGGCTTTAAACAAGACACAAATACTCAAACAACTTCAATCTTAGGCTTTGAACAAGACACCAAACATTTTGCTCCCATAGAAATAGGAGGAACTACGATTTCTCTGATTTCCCAGATTTCTTTACGGGAATACGTAGGCATAAGATTGCGAAATCTTAGCGAGCACACAAATCAAAAACTTTAGGTTTAATACCTTACTAAAAACAACAGAAAACCTGAAAACCACAAAAAAAGCCTCTCAATTCTCCCAAAGGAGAAACTTTCCCAAGCCACAATAGATAAACATAAGAAAGCAATTCAAATTAACAGAGATACATGAAATAAAGAGTTTATAACCAGACCCAATCCCCGATCTCTTAGCATTTGTTAAAGAAAACATTTGCGTGCAAGGTTAGTTTTAGATATCTTCCCTTTCCTTTCCAGCTTCATAGGATAAATAAGAAATCAGGAAGTAGCACCCAAATTCCAATATTGCAGTAAGGTGGTCGCATCACCGACAAAAATCGCACGCTACAGAAAAATGGCGACTCTGCTGGGGATCTACTCTAGGATTAGAGTTCCTAAGAGGTCTAGGCTTTGCTTTACATTTATTTCTCTGTTTATTTACATGCTTTCTCATTTTTCTGCTATATATATATATATATATATATATATATATCATATTCTGTCACCTTACTTGATACCCGTGTTTAAATTACTGTTAACTGGGAATGTGATTAATACGCATGTGGAAAGTTTGAGAGAACATTAAGATAAGTGGTGGCATCTCCAGGTAGGCTTATAGGGTGTGATTCCCGACCAAGTTAACCTGGAAGTCCACCGAATCAATTGTGGTACCCATGTGGACTTGCTAATGTTGAACGACCACGTCGTGAAAGCATAGTTTTCCCAATGCGGTACTCATGACATTGAGGATTTAGTAGACAATTAACCATTTAAACCATTAGGTAGTGCGGTGACTATCAGGAATAGTTGACACGTGACACTACACTCAAAAGAGATTCATCTTAGGATATTACAGCTCTACTGAGTCAATCGGTTTGCTGTTAATATCCCTAAGAGGGGTCAATGATTTTGGGAACCCTTGTTAGAACCCGTTCTACAGGTAAAAAAATTGATCAATTAGTACACACCTTAGGGGATGGGTAGTTCCATGGCTCCATGCTCGTGACAATGAACCCCTAAACCCATGTTTTCAAGTGTTTTTGTTTGCTGCATTCATGCATTCATTAAAAAACCTTGTTCAAAAAAAGAAAAAAAATCTTTTTCTAAAAGAACTAAAATGATAATTGCAAATATCAGAGAGGTTGCTTTATGGATTTTGGAAGAAGAAAAACACACAAGTACACATTCAAGGTTCCAAAACTGGACGACCTAAGGAAATTGGGAAGGATGATTACTAATCTCGAAGCTTTTAAGGCTAAGCACAGAGGACTGTTATCTCTTCTGAAGGTCAACATGGTTGAAGGGATCCTGTGTACATTGGTCCAGTTCTACGATCCGGTTTACCACTGCTA
The DNA here is from genome assembly GCA_022829125.1 of Lathyrus tuberosus. NCBI lineage: Eukaryota > Viridiplantae > Streptophyta > Magnoliopsida > Fabales > Fabaceae > Lathyrus > Lathyrus tuberosus. Next base: position 5,791,727 of record JALAZF010000084.1, read on the forward strand.
CACTTTCCCGGATTATCTGCTCACACCAACACTGGAAGAATACTCCCACCTGATTGATTTACCTATCACTGATCAAGATCCATTTTCCAGACTGGAAGAAATTCCAAAGGATCAAGCCATTGCAAGAGCAATCTCTTTGGATGAGTCAGAAGTTAGGACTCACATGACCACCAAAGGAGGAATCCATGGTTTACTAGCTAAATTCCTGATAGAGAAAGCTCTATACTTTTCCAGTATAGGAAATATAACTGCTTTCGAAGATGTCTTTGTTCTGCTCACATATGGGTTATTCCTCTTTCCCAACATCGACAGCTTTGTCGACACTAATGTTGTTAAGATATTCCTAATTGGAAACCTAGTACCAACCTTGCTCGCGGATGCTTACTATTCTGTACACTTAAGGAATTTGTACAGTGGAGGGATGATCACATGCTGTGTACCATTACTCTATAAATGGTTTATTTCCCACTTGCCCAAGTCTGCTGCTTTTTGGGATCACAAGAGTAATCTGCGATGGTCGCAGAAGATTATGTCTCTTACTAATACAGACATAGATTGGTACAATCGGATTTACGAAGGGATAAAAATCATCGACATATGCGGAAATTTCCCCAATGTACCCCTCATTGGTACTAAAGGAGGGATCAACTATCATCCAATTCTAGCTCGCCATCAACTCGGATACCCGATGAAGAATATCCCACATAATGCTCATCTGGAAGGTCTTTTCTTCAAGGAAGGAGAAAATGACAGGGCACTGAAGAAAGAAATAGTGCACACCTGGAAACATATTCACAGGAAAGGGAGAGAATCCCTAGGAAGACCAAATTGTTCCTCTGCAGAACCTTGTCTCTACTGGGTGCAAACTAGAGCCATCAAACTAAGGATGCCTTACCCTCGTCAAGATGTTTTTCCCTTAAAGGAATCTGTCCTTTATTTCATGTCTGATGCGGAAAATCACTAGGTCGCTCTCAACAAAGTCCAACGTGAGAAGAACTCTTGGAAGAACAAATATCAGATCCTAAATTTGGAATGTACCAAGATTCAGGAACTGCTAAAGGAAAATGATGCTCTGATTGAGATATTAGAGCAACATGCTATTGAAAATCAGGAGGAACGAAGGAATTTACTCGCTCCTATCACTTGGCATAGAGTCATCGACCCGACAACGGCTGAAGGAGCCCAATCAAAGAAAAGAAAAGTCCAGGAACCTGCATATGAGCTCTCCTCAGAGAGAACTTACGATCCATAGGCCTAATTTCCTTTCTCGCACTTTGTAAAATACTGTACTTTTCTTTGTAAAATACTGCAATCTTTCGAGTTCAATAAAAGGGTCTCCCCCGCTGTGTGATATTTGCAATATAATTGTTAACAGTTCTTTTGAAAACAAAAAACTAAAAAAATAAAACATTCTTTGAATATCATTCATCATTCTCACATAACACATCTTTGTCTTTGAGTCTCACATATGTGTTGCACTCTAGAGTCAAACTGTCTCATTCGCATAATACTCGGGCCAATCGACAAAAGAAAATGGACGATCTCGAGGAAGAGAACAGAGAGCTGAGAGAAGAAATCAACGCTCTGAAAGAGAGTTTGGAGAAACTCCATCACGACATACAATCCCTGGCAGCAACCCAGGAACAACAACATCAAAGGACTATAATCTCGGAGAGTACGTCTACACCAGCATTTGAGATGCCTGGCAGTCATCCTCAGTACAACATGCCTAAAGGTTTCCCCTGGGGCATGCTTCACAACTTTATACCTGAAGGATACATCCCATCGGTCACTGAAGACCCGAAAGTTGTAGCAAGAACAGCCAGACCTGAAGGTTACAAACTTCTGGGAAATGAAGATGCAAGGGTTACAACAGAAACCCCTGAAGGTTACAAACTTCAGGTCACTGAAGCACCAAGAGTCGCCGCAATAATGACTATACCACAACCAGTGGTACACATTATCCCGGAAGGACAAATTCCGCAAGCAGTTTCTGGCGGAAACGAAGACGTATACGAAAGGATGAATGAGTTTCAGGAACAATTATTGGAAATGTAGAAGGAACTGCATGCCATTCGAGGTCAAGAATTATTTGGAAAAGACGCCGCTGACCTCTGTTTGGTCCCTAACGTAAAGATACCGCACAAATTCAAGGTTCCCGACTTTGAAAAATACAAAGGAAACTCTTGCCCTCAAAGTCATTTGGTGATGTACGCTTGAAAAATGTCTACCCAGACAAATAATCAACAACTACTAATCCATTACTTCCAAGACAGTTTAACCGGTGCCGCACTCAAATGGTACATGGGTTTAAACCGCACCAATATCAATACTTTCAGAGATCTCGGCACAACCTTTGTTCAGCATTATAAATACAATTTGGACATGGCACCATATAAGGACCAACTCAGAGAAATGTCACAAAAGGATAAAGAAACCTTCAAGGAATATGCTCAGAGATGGCGTGAAATCGCCGCCCAGATCTGTCCCCCTTTCGAGGAAAAAGAAATGACGAAGATCTTCCTGAAAACATTGAGCTCATTTTATTACGACCGAATGGTTGCCAGTGCGCCCAGTGACTTCACTAAAATGGTAAACATGGGGGTACGCCTTGAAGAAGCAGTCTGAGAAGAAAGGTTGGTCAAAGATGCAGAGCCATCCAGCAGTACCAAAAGATACGGTAGTGCTTTCCAAAAGAAGAAAGAGCAAGATATCAGTAATATCTCTCTGGGAAAGCAAAGGCGAAGGTATCAACCAGTAGCAGCAGTAACTCCCGCTATCAACCCAGCGCCAACTCCGACATATCAACCTCAGGTTGCACAGAGAAGACTACAGTGAATTTGATAGAAGAAGAGTCTGTGAACAGTTATCAAATTCACAATGTACGCTTACTGGGAACCAACTTGGTAAAAATGCATTGCAGACTGAGCGAGTATGGCCATGTACCATCTCATAACTATCATCGGTGTGATATCTGCTCCAAGGACAATCAAGGGTGTGCCATAGTACAAGCAGCTTTACAAGAGCAAATGGATCTGGGCTTAATTCTGGATCATCGAATTCGTGTAGTAAACCTGGCCCATGCATATCCCAACGTTGTTCAGAACCACGACATCCGTGTAATGAACATCAATCTAGTGGCAATACATTCAAGACAAAGTCAGTATTATAATCTGCCGCGGAATGATTACAGCGCTTGTCCGATCTGCTCAAAAGACAAACAGGGATGCTCTTTTATACAAGAGGCCCTCCAACGTCAAATGGATCTCGGATGGATCCAAGACTACCATGGAAGAAGTGATCATCAAGTCAATATGGTCCAAATCTTTTACATATGCTTAATGAATACCAGTTTAGTGGAATTGCATGCCAAGCAAGTCAGACTTGGTTTTCTGGCCTTACATGATTATCAAGACTGTAAAGAATGCTGCAAAAATGACCAAGGGTGTGCATTTGTTTAAAGGACTCTTCAACATCTATTGGACCACTGGTGGTTTCCGATCTACTTGGATGAAGACACACAGCAGATTAGCATGACTGATGGGAATCCTGGTAGACATCAAAGTCGTGATGTCCGCTCAATAGAAACGGATCTAGTGAGGATGCATTGCATATAAAGCAGATATGGTTGGGTACCACCTCACAATTATGAACGTTGTAGAGTATGCTTGGAAAATAACCAAGGATGCTACCTAGTGCGAGCAGCCCTCCAGAATCAGCTAGACCGAAAGGAGATTCAACCATGTTCGAATTCTGAATCAATAAACATGATACAGGATTACCTCCCTTTTCGAAACAAAAACACTGTCATAATCTCCAATCATGGAATAACCAAGGATGTTTGTGCCATAATTCCTCTACTCGATAAGTCAAAAGTCTCTCTTGACAGTAGGAAAATTCCAAACTTATAGCTGATCGAGGTTGCCTATGACAGTCAAAAGGCCCAAAAAGCCCCTGTGGTTGTCTACTGCCAGGTCCAATACCGTACAAGTCAGAAAAAGCTATCCCATACAAGTACGGTGCAACGACCATAGAAAATGGAAAAGAAACTCCATTACCCTCTGTTGTGACCATTGCCGACATCAGTTGAGTTACCCGAAGCAGTCGGATCTTCAACAGAGGAGTTGGAGAACCTACCAAAGAGAAGGAACCTCAAACGGAAGTTCATAACCAACAAGTTGGTCAATCCGATAATCTAGAACCTATAAAGAACAACGATGAGATACTGAAGCTCATCCAGAAAAGCGAGTACAACATTATGGATCAATTGTTGCAAACTTCGTCTCGAATTTCTGTACTATCTCTCCTGATTAGTTTAGAAGCTTACATAGAAGCTCTGTAGAAGGTTCTAGAACAAGCCTTTATGGAAAAAGATGTGATAGTAAGACAATTTGACAACATCATCTCCAACATCACTTCCTGCAACAACTTGGGATTCAGTGATGAAGAACTTCCAGAGGAAGGCAAGAACCATAATATGGCACTCAACATCATAGTCAATTGCCAGGACGATGATTTAGCCAGCATACTGGTAGACACAGGTTCATCTTTGAATGTCATGCCAAGGTCAACCTTGGTATAACTATCTTTTCAAGGAACTCCGATGAGAGGCAGTGAGACCATCGTCAAAGCCTTTAACGGATCCAGAAAAATAGTTATCGGCGAAGTCGACCTTCCCATAACCATTGGTCCTCAGACTTTTCAAGTTACTTTCTAGGTCATGGACATCCGAGTAGCATACAGTTGTTTATTAGGAAGACCTTGGATACACGAAGCTGGGGTAGTCATTTCGACACTTCACCAGAAACTGAAGTTTGTCAAGAATGATAAATTAGTCACGGTGTGCGGAGAACAATCCTTAATAGTGAGCAACTTATCATCATTCTCCTGTGTGGAACCAGAGGAGGTAGTTTGAACTCTATTTAAAGCACTCTCAGTGAGCAATGAGAATCACCAAGAAAGAGGGACGTCGATTTCCTCATACGAAGATGCTCTCAAACTAATGGGGAGTAACGACATCAGAGGATGTGGATAGATTGTAATTCCTACGGATAACAAGACAAGGAAAGGTCTTGGTTTCTCTCCAACGTATACACAGACTACAAAGTAGGATGAAAGTTTTCGTCCCATTCAGGATTTCTTTCACAGCGGAGGCTTCCTCCACCCAGTATCTCAAGAAGTCCACACCATTGAGGAGAACAACTCCTTTGATACAGATGAGGAGTGGAAGTCTTATCTCAACGATGCGGTTATATATCTCAGGGAGAAACATACCTACCATTCTACTCTCCAAAGCAAAGCCCAAGATATATACCGAGATCAGATGTCAGGATGATCTATGGAGATTGCGATCCCGAAGGATGTCGTGCTCCACCCAACTCATTAGAGGAAGACAATCTGATGAAAGACAACTTTGACTATGATTATTATGATCCCCTGGATGACTTGCTTATCTGGAAGCCATACACGGAAGACTTGGGGCAAAAGAGTCAGCCAAACAACGCCTATCAGCTGAGTAATCTTGAAAAGAATACCCATGTTCCCACAGAGTCATGGAATCCTTACTCAGAACGTTTCGAAAATGTCCAACACCATGGTGATGAATTTGCAAATATTGCAGGACAAGAATTCATTAACTATGCCTTTCCTGTGGTCAACGTCATTGAGGAAGATGACTCATCTATGCCCACAGAAACATGGGATACCTTGGGGCAGCCAAGCGGCAAGTACGACTTTCTAGTCAAATACACCGCTCCCGAAAGCTTTTGCATCAGATACGAGGACATCCAACCAATTGGATGGGGAAATCCTCTTGAGAGTGAAAATATTATGGAAGATGCGACAAAAGAGTCCCCTTATAATAACTCTGCATGGGAAGAAGACTCTAATGATCCTACTCCACCAGAAATCAGTGCCATTTCTGAAGACAGACCAAGAGGGGAAGTACCAGACTTTGTTATTCACAGAGGAGTTCGTCGCCATTGGGTTGCAGTCGAGGTCCCGAAAGTCGTCCATAAGTCGAAGTAATTACCATCTTTGTTTTGACCTTTCACCTTGCCCAGGTGAAATGAATGTTTTATAGGGCTCACTTTTCTGTAAATGTCCCTCTTCGCTTCGCCCAAAGCGACAAAGTTTTGTTTTATAGGGCTGTGTTTCAAGAATCGACAAATCATGAATAAAAAATATCATTCTAAATTCCCGCATTTATTGCTGTTTTCACTTTTCGTTTTTTAGAAAATGGTAATCCTAAAAAACAACCCAAATTAAAAACAAGCGTTTTTCAGAAAATACACTGCACACTTTTTTACATTCTCTCTGTCTTTTCTAAAAAAGGGAATCATCACGTCATCCAGATTGCTTGTTTTAAACCCCATTGAAACATACGATCCAATGCCTTCTCCCAACTTTGAATTCCCGGTATTTGAAGCCGAAGAAGAAGAGGACGAAGAAATTCCAAAAGAGATATCCCAACTGTAGCGCATGATTTTTGTCGGTGACGCGACCACCTTATCACGGAATTGGGTTTTCTCCTCAATGAAGAGGAGAGGGGTGCTACTTTCTGATTTCTTATTTATCCCATGAAGCTGGAAGAGAAAGGGAAGCTATCTCAAACTAACCTTGCACGCGAATGTTTAACTGAACAAACGCTTAAATGAGATTTGGGGAGTTCGGGGTCAGGTTATACAATGGGGATTTGTCAATTACCCATCCTATATGTGGTTATCCACAGGTTGTTAGCTTTAGGTCTCACTTTGTACTTGATGGTGTTTATCCGGTAATGGGTAGGGAAAGTTTCTTGGGAAATATGAGAGGGAGAGTGAGTTTTTGTTGATGTTCGGGTTTTCCCGATGTTTTTGGTAAGGTACTAGACCTAAGTTTTGATTGATATGTGAAGGTACTAGACCTAGAGTTTTTGATTAGTATGCTCGCTAAGATTTCACAATCTTATGCCTACGTATTCCCGTTTAAACGAAACAGGGAAATCAGAGCAATCATATTTCCTCCTATTCTAAGGGAGGAAAAAAGTATTTTGGTGTCTTGTTCAAAGCCCAAGATTGAAGCTAAAGGGTTTATTTGTGTCTTGTTCAAAGCCCAAGATTGAAGCTAAAAGGTTGATTTGTATCTTGTTCAAAGCCCAAGATTGAAGCTAAAATGTTTGACTTAGAGAGAATTTGTCATCTCTAAAGGGAGACATCTCGTCTGTTTATCACAACTGTTGGGTGACTGGTTATAAAGGAAAATTACTTTAACTGGGATATATGAATCCAACAATGCCATAATTTCCTTTATAGGGGATTTATCCTGAAGGAGAAAACTTTAACTCAGTGTATAGCAATGCCATTTTTCCTTAGGAATTTCTCATGCTAAGAGAGGGACAATGGCGTGGATGTAAATAATCCAAAGGCTTGCCGCTTACAGCAATTAGATGAAAGAGGGGATTTTCTGTTTTGACATATGATAATACAGAGAAACGACTTCCTCCAGAGGGATTTTGATTTCCTCGGAGGGTATGTTGATTTTTGTGTGCCTTGATCAAAGCCCAAGGTTAAAGCTAAGAGGTTGATTGACTCCACTAGGGAAGTCCTTATACAAAGCCTAAGAGGAGGCTAGGAAAGACCGACTCAACAAGAGAGTGTTTATATATGTCTTGTACAACGCCCAAGATTGAGGCTAAAAGAGACTGACTCTTTTAGGGGTGTGCATGGATCATAAACCAAACCAAATTAAACCATATATATGGTTTGGTTTAGATCTTAAAACTGTTTCTATAAAACCGGTTTATTTTTTTAAAACCAGTTTACAAGTGGATCAGTTCAGTTTCAAATCGGTTTCTCACAAAAAACCAATTTTTTTAAAAATCAGTTTTAAACTGGTTTCTCTCAAAACCAATTTTTTATTTTCTTTAAAGAAATCAATTTTAAAACCAATTTTATAAAAAAAACCAGTTTTAAAACCAGTTTACACATAAAAGATGTCATTATTAAAATCACCAAAGCAATTCATGAATCTCTTTAATTCTCTAGCTACAAATATGATATAATGCATAGCAAAAGGAGAAATCGACATAATCTCTTCATGAAAGGCATCTAGATTATATATCAAGATACTATATATTGCTGTTGTTGCGGAGAGCTCAATGATGATGATTATAGCTGCAAACTTTATTACTGTGATTGATAATAGCAGGTTATATTGTAACTGTACCATAACCCTTTTACATATTTTAGTCATTAAAAATATTTGAATTTCAAAAATCACATATATGATTGGTTATGATTGGTTGATAATAAAAATCTTTTTTCCATTGATAGTAGTGTATCAGGATTAAACTCTAGTTAATTTAGGAGTATCAACATTTTTAAAGCATGTCTATTATAAGAAAACAATTAAAAGCATGTGATCAAAACAACATCAAATGATAACCAATGTTGTCATTAGCTGATAGTTACTGCTGAAATGCATGCATTTCTTATTTTGAAATATGTTATTATTGGTTAGCATATGGTGGTGGAAACCTAAGAATTACACTCTTCAATGAACCAAGAATTTCATGTTTGTAGAAAGCATGCATCATCACTGAGTATATTCCACTCTTTGAATTTACAACACAAACACATGCTTTTTACATATAAAGGTTTAGAGTCGACAATATAGGACTTAGAAAAACTCATTCATATACTTCTTAAGCTGCTGTTAGAAATTTTTTATGTGGCTGTTTTTCATGATAAAAAGTTAGCATACTGCAAATATCATGTATTCATATGCAACAAAGAGCTAGTATCCCTCACACTAACTGACATGGAACCAATCAATTGTCTGCAGCCTGTACTATATATTAGAGATGTATTTACTCTTTAACTGACATGGAACCACACTTAGACTGCAAATGTTAATCATACTTAACAAGCACAATATCATATAATATCATACTTTGCAGGCACCATTTTAAAGATACATGGTCAAACTACAAAACCAAACTTGTGTCACTGTACATTTTGCAGGCACCATAACACATTTTTCTTTTAATATCATACTTGTACTGAGACTTGCATCATCCTTAAACCTGTGAACTTAATCTAAATAAATTATTGATACATAATATACTTACACACATGATGTTGAGGGTAGGGTTCTATTGGCTTCTAAACATGGACTATTTAACCAAGTGGATTGAAGGAGATGAGGTATCAAATATTACTACAGAGAGTTAGGCACTTCTACTGGGTTGTCAAAACTTTTGGAATTCAAAGTTTGTTTATGTGAAACATCTCTAAACCAACAGTCAAGTTAATTCCCCCAACAAAACCATCCTTTACGGAATTAAGAAAAAATAGGAAGAGGCCAGAGGATTATGCCTAGAACAATTAAATATAAATTTCTAATCTTTGTTACTGAGAGTTATAAGTTTTATGGTTCAAAAACTCAAAAATTTTAAGTTAAGCATTTTGTCAAACACATGGAGCACAATAACTAGATACATTTACAAAGCTCTTGTTTCATCTCAAATTTTACCATTTCTTACATCAAATCCAATAAGTAAAAAAAATGGTAACATGCATGAGCAAGAACATTCTGTTTGAAATTTGCAGAACATAGACAAGAATGAAGGTATAAAACTTACCGAATAAGATTGAAGAATTATAAGACGGTGGAGAATGCTGAGTCCACAAATTGAGAGAGAAGGGGTAGAGAGAATCAAAGATGGAGAACGTGAAGGAGAATTAGGAAGATTTGGTGTTGCCGTTTTGGGAATTAGGGTTTAGCAATTGAGGAAGAGAGATTTGAGAGAGTCTTAAATTTGGAAACCAATAAGTTGATCCAAATTTAATTAATAGTTCCCGTTTTTTTTTGTTTTGATAAATGGATTACCGGTTCTAAAATGTAATTTTAGATTGGGTTTTAAAATATGGATTAATTTGGATACTGATTAGGTTTATAGTTATTGGATTTTTTGCACACCCCTAGACTCTTTTGGGGATATCATTATACAAAGCCTAAGAGGAGGCTAAAAGTTTGACTTTTCCGGGGAAAATGTTCTATCTATCTTGTACAAGGCCCAAGATTGAGGCTAAAAGGATTTTGACTCCGTTGGGGAGGGTTTGTATGTGTCTTGTACAAAGCCCAAGATAGAGGCTGAAAAGAAACTGACACAGTGGGACATAAATCTTTATCTGTCTTGTACAAAGCCCAAGATTGAGGCTAAAGGGAGACTTTACTGACTCGGCTGAGGATAATTTAAGGTATCTTGTACAAAGCCCAAGATGGAGGCTAAAATGAGTTTGACTCTACGGGAGAGTATTATCTGTCTTGTACAAAGCCCAAGATTGAGCTGAAAAGAGAATTGACTCTGCTTAGGGTATTATTTCTCATAGCCTAAAAGAAGGCTGGGAGGAATTGACTCCGCTGGGGAAGACATTTGTCCCAAGCTTAAGAGAAGGTTATGAAGATTTATGTCTTGTACAAAGCCCAAGATTGAGGGTAAAAGGGTTTGACTCAACAAGAGAGTGCTGTTATCCGTCCTGTACAAAGCCCAGGATTGTGGCTGAACAAACTGAAAAAATCATTATACAAAGCGTAAGAGGAGGCTAACTTATGCTAGGGGAAATCTTTATGCCAAGCTTAAAGGGAGGCTGGAAAAGATCGTCTTAACAAGAGAATGGTTTTTTATTTGTCTCGTATAAAGCCCGAGATTGAGGCTAAAAAAGGATTTACTCAACAAGAGAGTATTAAGAGGTGATTGACTCAACAAGAGAGTCTGAAAATTGATTGACTCAACAAGAGAGTCTGAAAAGGTTATTGACTCAACAAGAGAGTCTGAAAAGGTGATCGACTCAACAAGAGAGTATGAAAAGGTTAGATCCGCAGGGGAGGATCATTGTACAAAGCCCAAGAGAAGGCCGACTGTGCTGAGGAAAGGATCATTATACAAAATCTAAGAGGAGGCTATCTTTTGCTGGGAATTATTGAGATCCCGAGGCAGGTCCAAATGGGGAATCAACTCTTGCTGAAGGTTACAGAAGAGTTGATAGATCAGAAACCTTGAGGTTTTGATTTTGGATAGTGTTATACTGATGATAAACTGACCCTGGTTGGGGAATTTTAGGAGAGAGACTGGGTTTTAGAACCCATGGGTTTTAACTCTGCTGGAGATTGGATCCAGATTGACCGAGGTTTTTGTTATGTTTTGTAGGGAACTTGAGAATGTCTTTGAGACTCAAGGGGATTTAGACTGTCCAAGTCTATTGGTGTGGAAGAGTTTGTCTTTGTATTATGCCCAAGAGGAGGCTGACTCTTTTAAGGGATAAGTATCAACCCTAAAATTGGTCTGAGGGTTTTAACTCTTTTTAAAAAGACAACTCTAACGAAGGATGACTAAGTTCTGTCCTATACATTTAAGAGGTCTTCAGGGTCCTTGTATTAAGCCAAGAGAAAGCATGAGAACTTCTAAGAAGCCGGAGGGTCCTTGTACAAAGCCCAAGAGGAGGCTGGGATGCTATTAGGAAGCCTGTGGGTCCCAAACCAAGAAAAGTTCAAGAAATTCTATTCACCGAGAATAGATCATTTAGTGAAAGTTCAGAGGTTTGAAGAAATTCAAGAGATGCTATTCACCGAGAATAGATCAACTCTGGGGAGTAGAATTCCTTTGATAATTTGTAATAGTGACAGTCTGAGAAAAGGTTCATCGAGAATACTACCTTTCTCTTTCTTCCATATTGTTTAAGCCCAAGAGAAGGTAAAACTGTATCTGGAAGTCCTATGGGGATCTAGTTTTGACCGTATTAAAGAGTGACCAACTAGCTTTACCTAGTTCTAGACCTAGTTGCCGGGGAAAACTCTAAATAACTATACTAGTATATATACAGTTGATATATGACAAGTATTTAAAAGGATATGAAAGAAGAACTTACAGGGGAGCAGCTTCCCACAATACAATTATATATATTTAAAGCATGTAAATGAAAGCTATTTAAAACTTACAGGCGAGCAAGCTTCCATGTTGTATTGTTAGTTGTTTAGAGAAATTAAAGAAAGTTTTGATAACAACATGTATATTTGAATCTAAATCAAAAGAGAAGTTGTTTTTGAAAAGGTTGTTGGGGCTTATACTCAAGGAGAGGCCCAAGGTTTAACAGTGATCGCACCATTGTTTTGAAGATCGTATCGGGACTTATACAATGACTGAGTGTCATACCCCAAATTTTGACCACTAAGATTTCCCATCATTGTGTAAATCATCATCACAATATGGATTTACTTACATATCTCATCAGTCTCCCCTAAGATGGGTGAGCATTCACTACAATCAAGCTTAGGGTTTCAAGCCCTCTCAGAGCACTTAGACAAAGGATCAATCAAGAACTAACATGATCTTCAACTTGTCTAAACTCTCCAACACCCATAGAGGATCAAGAGGACTCCCACATCAAGGATCAAGCACAAGGTTGCAACATTCCAAGTGGATCAAGCCTCAAGATCGCCAGTGTCACCAAATTAGGGTTTTGGTCGACCTGGGCCTCCAGAGGGAAGTTTCCATCTGGGCATGAGCCAATACTTCAAGACATGACCCAAGGTACTCCAAGGGACCTCATAGACCCCATCATCAAGTCAATTTAGCCTCAGGGGAATCATCAAAAATCGGGAATTAGGGTTTCTTGACCTAATTCACCCCTAAGTTGACTTTTGGGACAAAACACGAGCCAAGACCTCAAGACATGATTTGAGGGTCTCTAATATACTACATTGATCCATTTGCAACAATGGATTGATCCAAGAAGCTTGGTCCACAAGTTTCAATTTCATCTGAACCACAGTTAGGGTTTTAAGGAAAAAGTCAACTGTGCCTTTGACTTTTGATCAAAACATGCTCCCAAACCTTGGGACATAATTCAACACACCCTTTAACACCTATGGAATCCATCCATTAAGTTTGATTTAGGTCAAGGACTTGATTTCATAGAGGATCGTACAGTTTGGATTTCATCAGCTAAAAAAGTCAACTGTACAAAAAGTCAAAGTTTGACTTTTTGATTTTTTGGTCAACCAAGGTTCCTTAACCCTAATATAATGTTAATATGTGATTTGAATCATCATTCATCAAGAAAAATCAAAGAAAATGAGTTAACTTGTAAAAGGGGTAACCATAAAAAACTTAGAAATTTTCTAAGTTATGGAACAAAGTGGCTAGGGTACCAACTTCCGAGGATCATAACTTGAGATCCAAGCAACCATTTTGGATGATCCAAAGATGGATTTGTAGCTCTCTTGACACTCTACAAAAGCTTCAACTATATCTCATTCCAATTCCTCATGGATTTTAAGTTATGGAGTGACCAAAATGGCAAAAAACACAAAAGTGACATTTTTCCAACACAGTGAAATTTTCACTAAGTCGGAATCTGCCTTATTTTTTCCCAAAAGTAGAGGCAGTTTTAAATGCAATTCAAGTTGGATCAAAACCAAAGTTGGACATCATGATAAAATAGGATATATCAGCTTTCCAAAATGTCCAAGAACTCCATCAAATTCCATCTGAGCCAAGAGTTATGATGACTGCAATATGCCTTGATACAAACTGTCTTGCATGGCAGATTTGTGATTATGGCTCGATTTGATCAAAATTAGAAACTCCAAGCCTTGTCATCATTTTGGACACATCTGAGGATAAAACAAGGATGGAATGATCTGATCCCCAAGCCTCACAACTCCATGAATCTACAAGTAGCATGCCAAACCTAAAAAGGCTAAAATGTGCCAAGAATTCAATTTTGTTTCCAAGCATTTAATGGATGCACCATGGTGGCATGAAATGAGCCTATTCCAACTGAATGAGTCAAGGATAATCTCTGAACCAAAGAACCATAGGCCTATGCTCTAACCTCTAGTCAATGGCTAGAGGAGACTCCAGATTCCAAAATGATCCAATTGGCCAAAGCCCTACTGCAGCCACCATTCACTATTGCTTGCAAAACAAACTTGCTCTACTATAAATAGAGCTCATTTATGCTCAGTTTGAGTACACCAAAGCACTACAACACTTGCTTTCCTCAAAATCCCTTTCTCTAGGCCAAAATGCCTTCTCTTGCATGGTAACTCTGAGTTTTTGAGTTAGAGAGCATTTCTATCACAGCTCATGATCCAAACACATCCAATATGTCATATATAAGCTATATACACTCTCATATGTGACCTGTAACACCAAAATCTCAAAGTCCCCTCTCAAAACCTCAAAAGAAGACTTTTTTGCATTTTTCAAGCCATGTCTTGATTCAGTCACTTTCAAAACCAGATAAGACCTCAAACACACTCCAAATATCATCCTTGAACTGTCCCAAATGGTCCCCACATATGCAACACCAGTTGAGAGAGTTGCCATATTGGCCACTTTTGCCCCTTTTGCAAGAAAGAGCTCAAACTTGTTCTTGAGGATTCCAGTTGGTTCCAACCATTCTAAAAGCTTCTAAGGGATCATTTGATGGTGTCCAATGCATCAAACTGTTTCTGGCACAAGGAACTTGGCAGATAGCCCAAAAAGCTCCTAAAGAGATAAGCATCACAACTTGAACTCTTTGAAATATGCATTGTTTTGAAGTCCACTGATCATGCACATCTCATACATGTTATATATGTTATGTTTGAACCAATTCATCATATAATTCATGCCTGTAACAAGAGGTAGCATAGAAAATGCAATTATAGGCCTTTTTCAAGAACACTATCGGGTTTTGTAATAGGAGCCTCATTTGAAAAAACCACCACCACCATTGGATACCTTGTGAAATTCTAGGCAGGATAGACCTAAATTTTGTCCCAATCCATGGAGAAATGAGAAAGTTACAAGCTTCACGTTTTTGGCCAAAATCTTGCCTTGCCTTGCCTAGGCCAGACCAAAAACAAAGCATGCCTCATATATTCATGACGTGGTTTTGATACACGGATGTATCACCACCCTAGTGGTAGAAGGCGCGCACTGCACCCTAGAGGTCTGGGGTTCGAATCCTCCTAGCCCTAGATCCTCTTTTTGATCATTTTTTCCACTTTTTGTTATTTTTCATGTTATTTTTAAATGATTTGGAAAATTAATAATTCTCTCAATTTTAATTATTTTTTATTAGTTCTTTTTGCAAAAAATCACAAAAATGTTGAAATATTTTATTCCACAAAAAAAATCAGATTTATATTATTTATTTAATATAGTTCGTATTTTTGTAAATAAATTAATTTTTATTGTTTTTAAACCTTTTAAAAAATGAATATTCATCTTGAAAATCAAGATCAAATGAGCCCCAAATCATCTTGTGATTAAAACCTCATTTTTCAAACCTTAACCAAAAATCACAAGTAGTTTATTTAGACTTATTTGGTATTTTTGTCATTTTATTCATTTTTTAAAAGGATTACTTTTAAAAGAAAACGAAATTAGGGTTTCTTTGATTTTCACCCTAACAAATCTTTTTTTCAAACACTCATGGGCCTCTAATAGAGTGTAAGACCCAATCCATTTTTAACCAAAACCTTTTTGGGCCTCAGACGTTGTATAAGACCCACTGCGTTTTCAAAATCCTCGGCGCGATCGCCGTTTGCAAAAAAATCATCTGGGCTTACCCTTGTGTTGTAAGTCCCATTTCTTTTATTTTTCAAACTTTTGGGCCTCTAATAGAGTGTAAGTCCCATCCCCTTGTAAATAAAATAATTTTGTGGGCCTCACATATTGTATAAGTCCCTCTGTACTTTTTTCAAAACAACGGCGCGATCGTCGCCCTTTTCAAAAACAACTAGGCCTCTCCTTGAGATGTAAGACCCATCCCTTTGTACAAAAAAAAACTTCTTTGGGCCTCAGTCACTTGTATAAGTCCTTGTACAAATTCAAACAACGGTATGCTCATTGTTAAAATTTGGGCCTCTCTTTGAGCCGTAAGCCCCAACAATCTTTTCAAAGCACTTTCTCCTTTGATTTTGAATTCAAATATATGTTGTCATCAAAACTTTCTTTAATTTATTTGTTGAACAACTAACAAAACAACATGGAAGCTTGCTCACATGTAAGTGTTTATCCGCTTTCATTTACTTCTTTCATATATATTACTGTATTGTGGGGCTGCTTCGCTGTAAGTCTTCTTTCATTCTTTTAAATACATGTCATATATATAACTGTATTGTGGGGCTACTTCACTGTAGGTCTTCTTTCATACCCATTTAAAATACTCGTCATATATAAACTGTATATATACTAGTATAGTTATTTAGAGTTTTCCCCGGCAACTAGGTCTAGAACTAGGTAAAGCCCTATTGGTCACTCTTAAATACAAACCAAACTAGCTCCCCCATAGGATTCCAGATACAGTCTTCCCTCCTCTTGGGGTTAAACAATATGGAACAAAGTGAAAGGCAGTATTCTTTGTGAACCTTTTCTCAGACTGTCACCCTTAGAAATTGTCAATGAAATTCTACTCCCCAGAGTTGATCTATTCTCGGTGAATAGCACCTCTTGAATTTCTTCAAATCTCAGAACTGCTCACTAGATGATCTAATCTCGGTGAACAATATCTCTTGACCTTTCTTTGGTTTGAGACCCACAGGCTTCCTAAAAGCATCCCCGCCTCCTCTTGGGCTTTGTACAAGGACCCTTCGGCTTCTTAGAAGTTCTCATGCCTTCTCTTGGGCTTAATACAAGGACCCTGACGACCTCATAAAGGTATAGGACAGAACTTAGTCATCCTTCGTTAGAGCTGTCTTTCTAAAATGGAGTCAAAACCCTCAGACTAATTTTAGGGTTGATATTCATCCCTTAAAAGAGTCGGCCTCTTCTTGGGCATCATACAAAAGATAAAACTTTTCCAATAGACTTGGACAGTCTAAATACCCTTGAGTCTCTAAGACATTCTCAAGTTCCCTACAAAACATATGAGAAAATCCGGATTCTGGATTAATCTCTAGGAAAAGTTAAAACTTGTGGGTTCTAAAACCCCATCTCTCTCCTAAATTCCCCAACCAAGGTCAATGTATCACTAGTATAACACTATCTCAAATCAGAACCTCAAGGTTTCTGATCTATCAACTCTTCTGCATTCCCCTGCAAGAGTCGATTCCCCATTTAGACCTGCCTCGGGATCTCAAGAATCCCCTGCAGAAGTTTAGCCTCCTCTTAGGCTTCGTATAATGATCCTTCCTCCACAAAGTCAGCCTCCTCTTGGGCTTTATACAATGATTCTCCCCAGCGGAGCTAACCTTTTCAAACTCTCTTGTTGAGTCGATCAACTCTCTTGTTGAGTCAATAACCTTTTCAGACTCTCTTGTTGAGTCAATCACTTTTCAGACTCTCTCGTTGAGTCAAGCACTCTCTTGTTGAGTCAACCCCTTTTAGCCTCAATCTTGGGCTTCATACGAGACAGGTAAAAACCATTCTCTTGTTAAGACAATATTTTCTAGCTTCCTTTTAAGCTCAGCATAAAGATTTCCCCTAGCAGAAGTTAGCCTACTCTTAGGCTTTCTCCGGCTTGTTCAGCCACAATCCTGGGCTTTGTACAGGAAAGATAAAAGCACTCTCTTGTTGAGTCAAACCCTGTTAGCCTCCATCTCGGGATTTGTACGAGATATAAATTTTCACCTTCGCTTAAGCTTGGGACAAATATCTCCCCTAGCAGAGTCAATTCCTCCGAGCCTTCATTTAGGCTTTGAGGAATAAATTCCCAAGCAGAGTCAAACTCGTTTTAGCCTCAATCTTGGGCTTTGTACAAGACAGATAATACTCTCCCGCAGAGTCAATCCTTTTTGCCTTCGTCTTGGGCTTCGTACAAGACACCTAAAAATACCCTCACCAGAGTCGGTTAAATTTCCCATTTTAGCCTCCTCTTAGGCTTTGTATAATGATATCCCCAAAGAGTCAGTCTCTCTTTTGCCTTAATCTTGGGCTTTGTACAAGACACCAATATATACACTCTCTTGTTAAGTCTATTCTATAAGGAAATCCCTAGCCGAGTCAATTAACCTTTTAGCTTCAACCTTGGGCTTTGATCAAGGCACACAAAAATCAACAATCCCTCTTTAGAGATGACAAATTCTCTCTAAAAACCTTTTAGCTTCAATCTTGGGCTTTGAACAAGACACAAATACTCCTTTCATCCTCCGTCTCGGGCTTTGAACAAGACACCAAAACATCTCTTTCCTCCCTTAGAATAGGAGGAACTACGATTGCTCTGATTTCCCTGTTTCGTTTAAACGGGAATACGTAGGCATAAGATTGCGAAATCTTAGTGAGCATACTAATCAAAAACCTTAGGTCCAGTACCTTCACACATCAATCAAAAACCTTAGGTCAAGTACCTTACCAAAAACATCAACCAAAACTCACTCATTCACTCATATTTCCCAAGAAACTTTCCCAACCCATTACCAGATAAACACCACCAATTACAAGGCGATAGAACCTAATGCTAATATCCTGTGTATAACCACATATAGGATAGGTAATTGACAACTACCCATTGTATAACCTGACCCCGGACCCCCCAATCTCTTTTAAGCATTTGTTCAGTTAAACATTCGCGTGCAAGGTTAGTTTTAGATAGCTTCCCTTTCCCTTTCAGCTTCATGGGATAAATATGAAATCAGAAAGTAGCACCCCTTTCTATGCAAGGAGGAAAACCTAAATTCAGCGATAAGGTGGTCGCGTCACCGATAAAAATCGCTCGCTACAGAAAAATGGAGACTCTGCTGGGGAGTCCTTGTATTTTTGTCCTTGGGGCATCGTCCCCATTTTCTAACAAGAAAATGGCGACTCTGCTGGGGAGTCCTTGTATTTTTGTCCTTGGGGCATCGTCCCCATTTTCCAACAAAAAAATGGCGACTCTGCTGGTGGGTCATTGACTGTATAGGATCATAGGCTATAGCTCTTAAGAGGTTTGGGATGTTAGTTTTAGGACAAATATATATATATATATATATATATATATATATATATATATATATATATATATATATATATCGCTTTTCCTAATTGATATCCGGGTTTATTTTTCTGCTAATGGGACTGCGGGTGATGCCGCATCTGGAAAGATTTAGTATACACCTAAGATAAGTGATGGCACTAGACGGGTAATCTTACAGGGAGTGACTCCCAAATAAGAGATCCTGGTGACCATCGAATCAGTGGAGATGCCCTTTGCGGATTCAATGCCTATACGACTTCAGTTGTTGAAAGCAGGTTGTTCGATTGGGTTATCTATGAAGCTGAGGATTTTAGTAGACTGACACCTTGTTACTATTTTGTAGTGAGGAAGCTATCGGAAATAGTTGTCACGCGATACTACCCTCATTTGAGATTACTCTAAGATACATCAGCTCGTTCGGGTGATTCCGGCTTGCTGTTGTTAACCCAAGAGGGGTCAATGATTTTGAGGACAAATACAAAAAATCACCAGTATAACCTTTGGGAATGGGTAGAGCCTTGACTTCATGACACCGAACCATTGACCCCATGTTTTTTCTATGTTTTTGTGTGCTGCATTCATTCATTAATTTAAAAAACATTAAAACAAAGAAAATTTTCTCTTCTAGTCTCTCTTTTTCAAATTAAACTAAAGCAATGATTGCAAATATCAGAGAGAAAGATTGCGTTATGGATTTCGGTAGAAGGAAGACTCACAAGTACACCTTCAAGGTTCCAAAATTAGAGGATTTAAGAGGGTTGGCAAGGATGATCACCAACCCTGATGCTTTCAGAGCTAAATACGGAGGACTGCTGTCTCTGTTAAGGGTCCATTTAATTAAAGGAATCCTGTCTACACTCATTCAGTTTTACGATCCGGTCTATCACTGTTTCACATTCCCGGATTATCAGCTAGCACCAACACTGGAGGAGTACTCTCACCTGACTGATTTACCCATCACTGATCATGCTCCATTTTCTGGACTGGAAGAAATTCCAAAAGACCAAACCATTGCAAGGGCAATCTATTTTGACGAGTCAGAAGTCAGAACTCACATGACCACAAAGGGTGGAATCCAAGGTTTACCAGCCCAGTTTTTGATAAAGAAAGACCTGTACTTTGCTAGTATAGGGAACATGACGGCTTTCGAGAGCGTCTTTGTTCTACTCACCTACGGGTTATTTCTGTTTCCCAACATTGATAGCTTCGTTGATATCAATGCCATTAAGATATTTCTGATTGGAAACCCTATACCGACCTTGCTCGCAGATGCTTATCATTCTGTGCATTTAAGGAATTTTTGTAGTGGAGGAATGATCACATGCTGTGTACCCCTGCTATACAAATGGTTCACTTCCCACTTGCCCAAGTCTGCTGCATTTTGGGATCATAAGAGTACTTTACGTTGGTCGCAGAGAATCATGTCTCTTACCAACTCCGACATTGATTAGTACAATTGAATCTATGAGGGGATAAGGATCATTGACCGTTGTGGAAACTTCCCTAATGTACCCCTCTTGGAACTAAAGGAGTAATTAATTATCATCCAGTTTTAGTTCGTCGTCAATTCAGATACCCGATGAGGCATATCTCGCGTAATGCTCATCTGGAAGGTCTTTTCTTCAAGGAAGGAGAAAACGACAGAGCACTGAAGACAGAAATAGTGCATTTCAGGAAACATGTTCATAGGAAAGGAAGAGAGTCTCTAGGAAAACCGAATTGTGTCTTGGTGGAACCTTATCTCCATTGGGTACAAACTAGAGCTCTCAAGCTGAGGATGCCTTACCCTCGTCACGAAGTTCTTCTATTAAAGGAACCTGTCCTTTATTTCATGTCTGATACGGAAAAACTTCAGGTTACTCTCAACAATGTTCAACAGGAGAAGAAATCTTGGAAGAACAAGTACCGTATTCTCAATGTGGAGTGTAAGAAAATACAGCAACTGTTGAAAGATAAAGATGCTCTGATTGAGATTTTAGAGCAACATGCTGTAGAGAATCAAGAAGACCAAAGGAACTTGCTCGCTCCTTTCACTTGGCAAAGGAATGACAACCCGACAACGGCCCAAGAGCCCTGGTCAAAGAAAAGGAAAATACAAGAACCAGCACCTGAGCTCCCCTCAGAGAGGACTCGGGATCCATAAGTTTAGATTTCCTTTTACATCACTTTGTAATTACTGTATTTCCATTTCCGCAATCGTTGAATCCAATAAAACTGGGTTCCCCCCACTGTTTGATATTTGCAATCCAATAGTTGAAGTTTCTTTTGATTAAACAAAAAAAATAATAACTAAATATAATCATTGCATATCATCCATCATTCTCACATAACGCATTCTTCTTCCCTACGAATCTCACGTTTGTGTCTCGATTCTAGAGTCAAACTGTCTCATTCGTACAATACTCGGGCCAGTCAACAAAAGAAGATGGATAATCTCGAGTAAGAGAACAAAGGGCTGCGAGAAGAAATCGACGCTCTTAGAGAGGATCTGAGGAAACTTCACAGTGACATACAAGCTCTGGCAGCAGCTCAGATACAACGGACTGTGATCTCAGAGATCGCATCAATGCCTATAGTGGAAAAGATTGATCCTCGGTATAACATGCCTAAAGATCGTCCCTGGGGCATGCCACTCAACTATATCCCGGAAGGATATATTCCGCCGATCACTGAAGATCCAAAAACTGCAGCAGGAACCGCTGGGCCTGAAGGTTACAAACTTCTGGAAAGCGAAGATTCCAGGGGCATGACAACAACTCCTGAAGGTTACAAACTTCGGGATAGGGAAGCACCAAGAGTCACTGCCATAATGACTATACCATCACCCGTGGTACACACTGTCCCGGAAGGACAAATTCCACAGATACCTTCTGGTGGAAACGAAAGTATGGACAACAGAATGAAAGGGTTCTAGGAATAGTTCCTAGAAATGCAGAGGGAACTACAAGCCATTCGCGGTCAGGATCTATTCGGAAAGGACGCCGCCGACCTTTGTTTGGTCCCTAATGTGAAAGTTCCGCACAAGTTCAAGGTGCCCGAATTTGAAAAGTACAAGGGTAACTCTTGCCCTCAAAGTCACTTGGTGATGTACGCTCGGAGGATGTCAACTCAGGCAGAGAACCAACAGCTACCGATCCACTATTTTCAAGATAGTTTAACCGGTGCTGCACTTAAGTGGTACATGGGTCTAAACCGCACTAAGATCGTCACTTTCAGAGATCTTGGCACTGCCTTCGTTCAACAATATCAGTATAACCTGGACATGGCACCGGACAAAGATCAACTCAGAGCCATGTTGCAGAAGGACAAGGAAACCTTTAAGGAATATGCTCAAAGATGGCGTGAAATTTCTGCCCAGATTTGTCCACCTCTTGAGGAAAATGAGATGACAAAGATCTTCTTGAAAACCTTGAGCTTGTTTTACTATGACAGAATGGTCGCCAGTGCGCCCAACGACTTTACTGAAATGGTCGGCATGGGAGTTCGTCTTGAAGAAGCTGTTCAAGAAGGACGTTTAGTTAAAGACACTGGACCATCAAGCAGTACCAAAAGATACGGTAGTGCTCTCCCTAAGAAAAAAGAGCAAGATATTGGCAATATCTCTCTTGAAAAGCAAAGGCGACGATACCAACCAGTAGCAGCTATAACTCATGCTATTAACCCTGCACCTGTTTCTACGTATCAACCACAGGTTGCTCAGAGCCAATCGAATCAATAGCAATATCAACAAAGGACACAACAACCTCTTCAGCAGGCTCGTCCTCTGTACAACAACAACCGTACAACACGACCACCAGGGTTCGGCCCTATACCCATGTTGTACGCAGAACTGTTTCCATTACTACTGGTCAAGGGGCATGTCCAAACCAGGGCTCCTCTTACAATACCGGAAAATCCACCTTTTTGGTTCAAAACAGGTCAGACTTACCCTTACCATCAAGGAGGACCAAGGCATAACATAAAAAACAATCTCAGTTTCAAATCCGATGTGCAAAAGCTTGTTAGGAGCGGGGTCTTATCCTTTAAGGATACAAATCCAAATGTTCAGACGAACCCGCTGCCTCAACACGAGAAAGTTGCGATAAATTTGATAGACTGAGAGTCTAACCACAACTATCAAATTCATGATGTACTCTTATTAAGGGCTAACCTGGTCAAGATGCATCGCAGATAGAGCGGATATGGGCATGTACCATCTCATAATTATCACCAGTGTGATATCTACTCTAAAGACAATCAAGGATGTTCTGTGGTGCAATCAGCTCTACAGGAACAATTGGATCTCGGATGGATCCAAGAGCACCGAGTTCGTGGAGTCAACATGACTTATACGAATTCCAACATCATTCAAAGCCACGATATCCGTGCGATGAATGTCAACTTGGTGACAATGCACTCAAGGCAAAGCCAGTATCATAATCTGCCGCGACACGATTACAATTCCTGTCTGACTTGCTCAGTAAACAACCAGGGATGCTCTTTTATACAAGAGGCCCTCTAGCGTCAGATGGATCTTGGATGGATCCAGGATTACCATGATAGAAATCCTTATCAAGTCAACATGATTTAAATCTTTGATATTCGGTTGATGAATACCAGCTTAGTGGGGTTACACGCTACACAAGTCCAGCTCGATTTTCTGACTTCGCATAATTATCAGAACTGTACAGTATGACGTGAGAGTGACCAAGGATGTGCTCTCGTTTAAAGAACTTTGCATCACTTGTTAAACCATTGGTGGCTTCCGATCTATCTAGACAAAGACACGCAACAAGTCAGCATGACTAATGGGAACCCTACTAGGCATCAAAGTTAGGATGTTCGATCTATGGAAATAGACCTAGTAAGGTTACACTACATTCAAAGCGGACGTGGCCGGGTGCCACCACATAACTATGAATGCTGTAGAGTCTGCTCAGAGAATGACCAAGGATGCTACCTCGTGCGAGCAGCCCTTCAGAGTCAGTTGGACAACAAAGAGATTCAACAGTGTCCAGGTTCTGGGTCACTCAACTTGATGCCCGACTATTTTGCTAATCAGATCAAAGATATTGGCCAAATATCTGATCGTGAGAGGACCAAAGATGTTTGTACCATAATCCCTCTTCTTGACGAATCAAGAATCCTTTGGACAGTAGGAAAGGTTCCAACCAGGAACTAATTGAAATTACTTACAATGGTAAAAAAAATCAAAGGGCTCCTGTAGTTATTTATCTGCCGGGACCATTACCGTATGAATCAACTAAGGCTATCCCTTACAAATACGGTGCCACAACAATTGAGAATGGAAAGGAAACTCCATTACCCTCCATCGTGAATATTGCAGACATCAGTCGAGTAACACGGAGCAGTCAGATCTTCAACAGAGGAGTTGGAGAACCCAGAGAAAAGGAACCTTAGACAGAAGTTCCTAATCAACCAGTCGGTCCATCCAATGGTCCCGACCTTTCAAAGAATAATGACGAGATGCTGAAGCTCATCCAAAGGAGTGAATACAACATTATTGATTAGCTGTTACAAACTCCTTCAAAAATCTCTGTGCTGTCCCTATTACTCAGTTCCGAAGCCCACAGAGAGGCTCTACAGAAAGTCTTAGAGCAAGCCGTTGTGGAACAGGATGTAACAATACGACAATTTGACAGCATCATCGCCAACATCACTTCCTGCAACAACTTAGGGTTTAGTGATGAGGAACTGCCAGAAGAAGGCAAAGGTCATAACATGGCGCTCAATATTACAATTAATTGCTAGGACGATGCTTTAGCCAGGGTACTGGTAAATACTAGATCGGCTCTCAACGTTATGCCGAAGTCCACTTTAATGCAACTATCATTTAAAGGATCTCCAATGAGAGGCAGTGAGGTCGTCGTCAAAGCATTTGACGGATCCCGAAAAATGGTTATAGGAGAAATCGATCTTCCTATAACTATCGGTCCTCACACTTTCCAAGTGACTTTCCAGGTCATGGACATCCGAGCAACATACAGCTGTTTTTTGGGAAGACCTTGGATACACGAGGCTGGGGCAGTCACTTCGACACTTCACTAGAAGCTGAAGTTCGTCAAGAATGACCAACTCGTCACAGTATGTGGAGAGCAAGCCTTGATAGTGAGTAACCTATCATCGTCCACCTGTGTAGAACCCGAAGAGGTTGTTAGAACTCAGTTCCAGGCACTGTCGATGAGTAAGGAGAATCAATCAGAGAAAGGAACCTCGATTTCCTCGTACAAAGATGCTCTCGAAGTGATCAAAAGCAACAACGCAAAAGGATGGGGACAACTTGTCATTCCTACGGATAACAAAACAAAGAAGGGTCTTGGTTTTTCCTCAACCTATACCCAGACTGCTACTAGCGATGAAAGTCTTCATCCCATTCAGAACTTCTTCCACAGTGAAGGTTTCCTTCACCCAGTGTCTCAAGAAGTACACATCATCAACGAGGGAGATTCCTCCGATACAGATAAGGAGTGGAAGTCCTATCTCAACAAGGACGGTTATATGTCTCGGGAAGAAGCGCCTACGCCATTCTGTTTCCCCACGCAGGGTCCGAGATATAAACTAAGGTCAGACGGCAAAATGATGTACGGAGATTGTGATCCGAAAGGATGCCGTGCTCCACCAAACTCATTAGAGGAAGACACTCCAATGAAAGACAACTTTGACCACGACTATTATGGCCCGATGGATGGCCTGCCTATCTGGCAGCCATACCCAGGAGACTCGGGGCAAGAGAATCAGCCAAACAATGAATATCAGCTGAGCATCATTGAAAAGAATACCTGCGTCCCCATTATGTCATGGGATCAACACTCAGGACATTCTGAAAATATCCATCACGACGATGAATTTGCAAAGTTTACGGGGCTCGAGTTTATTAACTATGCTTTTCCTAAGGTCAACGTCATTAAGAGGGATGACCCCTCCAGTTCCAAAGAAGTGTGGGACACCTTAGGACAACCAAGTGGAAAATACGACTACTTGGTCAAGTACACCGCTCCTGAAAGCTCTCGTATCAGGCTCGAGGACATCCAGCCAACTGGATGGGGAGATTTACCTAAGAGCACAAACACTGTGCAAAATACAACAGAGGAATCCTCCTACGACAGCTCTGCCTGGGAGACAGATTCCAACGATCCAGCTCCGCCAGAAATCATCATTATTTCTGAGGACAAGTCAAAATAGAAGGTACCAGACTTTGTGATCCACCGAGGAGTTCGCCGCCAATGGGTTGCTGTCAACATTCTGAAGATCGTTCATAAGTCTAAGTAATTGCCGTCTTTGTTTTAACCTTTCACCCTGCCCAGGTGAAACAGATGTTTTGATAGGGCTCACTTTCTGTAAATGTCCCTCTTCGCTTTGCCCAAAGCGACAGAGTTTTATTTTATAGGGCTGTAGTTTCAATAATCGACAAATCATAAATAAAATGACGTCGTTCTATAAATTCTGCATTTATTGTTGTTTTCTCTTTTTTGCGTTTTCAGAAAATGGTAATCCTAAAAAAAACAACAAATAATAAAAACAAGCAATTTTCCAAAGAAAATACACTGCACACACTCTTGCATTCTCTCAATCTCTTCTAAAAACAATCATCACGTCATGCAGATTGCTTGTTTTAAACCCCATTGAAACATACGATCCGATGCCTTCTCCCAACTTTGAATTCCCGGTATTTTAGGCTGAAGAAGAAAATGACGATTTCCAGAAGAGATCTTCCGATTACTCAGACAAGAGGAAAGGTCCATTGAACCTCACAAAGAGCCGTTGGAAACGGTCAACTTGGGTTCAGAAGAAGAGAGAAAAGAAGTCAAGATTGGGGCACTGCTCAGTCCAACTGTCAAACAAGGTTTGATAAAGCTTCTCCAAGAGTTTCCCGATGTATTCGCTTGGTCCTATCAGGATATGCCAGGGTTGGATACCAGCATCATGGAACATCATCTACCGCTAAGATCAAAATATCCGCCAGTAAAACAAAGGTTGAGACGGACACATCCAGACATGGCCATCAAAATCAAAGAGGAAGTACAGAAACAGATTGACGCGGGTTTCCTCGCCACATCAGAATATCCTCAATGGTTAGCCAACATCGTACCAGTTCCGAAAAAGGACGGAAAGGTCAGAATGTGTGTAGACTACAGGGATCTAAACAAAGCCAGTCTGAAGGATGACTTTCCCCTACCGCACATCGACATGCTGGTTGGCAGCACAACAAAGTTTAAAGTATTCTCCTTTATAGATGGATTCTCGGGCTATAATCAAATCAAAATGGTGCCGGAAGACAGGGAGAAAACTTCATTCATCACCCCATGGGGCACTTTATGTTACAAGGTAATGCCGTTCGGTTTGAAGAACGCCGGAGTAACCTATCAAAGGGCCATGACTACTCTGTTTCATGACATGATACACAAAGAAATCGAGGTATATGTCGATGATATGATTGCCAGATCTAAAACAGAAGAGGAGCATGTGACCCACCTGACGAAGTTATGTGAGCGTCTGAGAAAATACAAACTCCGCTCGAATCCTAACAAATGCACATTCGGTGTCCGTTCAGGGAAACTTTTAGGATTCATCGTCAGCCAGAAGGGAATTGAGGTTGATCTTGACAAAGTCAAGGCCATTCAAGAAATGCCTTTTCCGAGGACTGAAAAACAAGTCAGGGGATTCCTGGGGCGTTTAAATTACATTTCCAGATTTATATTCCTCATGACCGCGACATGCGCGTCAATCTTCAAATTACTCGAAAAGAATCAGGACTGCGTTTGGACAGAAGACTACCAAACCGCCTTCGACAGTATCAAGGAATACCTGTTGAACCCATCGATTCTATCACCTCTAGTGGAAGGAAGACCACTGATCATCTACCTAACAGTCTTGGAAGACTCCATGGGTTGTGTGCTTGGCCAGCAAGACGAAACCAAAAGAAAAGAGTCTGCCATCTACTATTTGAGCAAGAAATTCACCGAGTGTGAAACTCGATACACTACGCTTGAGAAAACTTGCTGTGCTCTGGCTTGGGCATCCAAACATCTTCGCTAATATATAATTTGTCACACTACTTAGTTAATCTCAGAAATGGATCCGATCATGTACGTCTTTGAAAAACCTGCTCTCACGGGAAGGATTGCCAGTTGGCAGGTGTTGCAATCATAATATGACATAGAATACCACGCTCAGAAAGCCGTCAAGGGAAGTGTTTTAGCCGATTATTTGGCTCATCAATCGATTGACGATCAAAAATCAGTCGGATTTGACTTCCCAGACGAAGATGTCATGTATTTGAAAATGAAAGTGCGATGAACCGCTACCCAGTGAAGGGCCAGAACCAGATTCCCAATGGGGACTAATCTTTGACGGAGCTGTCAATCATTATTGAAACGGAATTGGGGCAATCATCATAACAACTCAGGGTACCCACATTCCTTTCACTTCCAGACTGACATTCAAGTGTACAAACAACGAGGCCGAATACGAAGCTTGTATCATGGGTCTCGAAGAAGCAATCGACTTAAGGATCAAGAACTTGGATGCATATGGCGACTCATCCCTAGTTATCAATCAGATCAAAGGAGATTGGAACACATACCAATCAGGATTGATTCCCTACAAAGATTACGCGAGAAGGTTGTTACCATTCTTCAATAAAATCGAGTTTCATTATATCCCTCGTGAAGAGAATCACATGGTTGATGCCTTAGTCACTCTCTCTTCCATGATTAGTGTAGGTCAATGGAATGACATACCTAAGATTGACATAACGCGCCTAGAAAGGCCCGCCTAAGGTTGAAGCAATCATAGACGACAAACCTGGTATCACGATATTAAATGCTTCCTTTAGAAACAAGAATACCCACCTGGGGCATCCAGAAAAGACAGGAAGACCCTCAGAAGACTGTCAGGCAGCTTCTTCCTGAGCGGTGATACACTCTATAAGAGAAACTTTGACATGGTCTTGCTTCGATGTGTAGACAGACCAAAAGCAAACATGCTGATAAAAGAAATTCACGAAGGATCCTTTGGCACTCATGCCAACGGACACACAATGGCGAGAAAAATTCTAAGAGCAGGGTACCACTGGTTGACCATGGAATCCGACTGCTACAAGTACATGAGGAGATGTCACAAGTGTCAGATATACTCAGACAAAATCCATGTACCGCCAACGTATCTCAAAGTTCTCTCTTCCCCATGGCCTTTTTCCATATGGGGAATCGACATGATTGGCATGATTGAACCCAAGGCTTTAAACGGACATCGGTTCATCTTGGTAGCCATTGATTACTTCACCAAGTGGGTCAAAGCAGCATCGTACGCCAATGTAACCCGACAAGTGGTGGTCCGATTTGTCAAAACCAATATCATCTGCCGTTATGGTGTTCCTAACCAGATCATTACGGATAATGGATCTAACTTGAACAATAAGATGATGAAAGAGTTGTGCGCTTAGTTCAAGATTAAACACCATAACTCATCTCCCTATCGACCTAAGATGAACGGAGCGGTAGAAGCGGCTAACAAGATCATCAAGAAGATCGTTCAAAAGATGACAGTAACCTATAAAGACTGGCACAAAATACTGCCCTTTGCTCTTCACGGTTATCGCACATCTGTTCGCACCTCAACAGGGGCAACCCCTTTCTCTCTAGTATATGGCATGGAAGCAGTGCTCCCCATAGAAGTAGAGATCCCATCAATCCGGGTATTGATGGAAGCTAAGCTAATAGAAGCTGAGTGGTGTCAGAGCAGACACGATGAACTGAATCTGATCAAAGAAAAGCGAATGCAGCTCTATGTCATGGTCAGTTGTATCAGCAAAGAATGAAGAAAGCCTTCGACAAAAAGGTCCGACCTCGTATCTTCAAAAAAGGAGACCTTGTGCTCAAGAAGATACAATCATTTCTCACTGATTCTTGGGGCAAATGGACTTCGAATTATGACGGTCCCTATGTGATCAAGAAAGCTTTTACAGGCGGCGCCTTGAAACACGCAACCATGGATGGAGAAGAATTTTCCTACCCCACAAACGTTGATGTAGTCAAGAAATACTTCGCCTAAACGAAAAAAAGAAGAAAAAAAATGTCTCGGTGGATTGAAAACCCGAAAGGGCGGTCAAGGCAAAAATTAGAGACATAATCAAAAATCATCCCGGTGGATTGGAAATCTCAAAGTACAATCCAGGCAAAAGTTAGGGATTAATGGCAAGTAACTACGTCTGATCAGTTTAACCCCTCAGCGGTCATGCCATCCATCAGAAATTTCCAGTCAGGGTCATCTTCGACAGAAGCTCAGGATGTCTAGAATTCAAAGTTGGTAGAAGGATAGTGGCCGTTATGTTTCAATGTAGCCCTTTTCCCTTAAATTACCATTTTTGAACTTTGTAAATACTCTATGGAGTCACGCGCTTGGCTGATTTCCATCCTATCAATAAAATTTGAGCCCTTGTGCTTTGTTTGTAATTCTCATTTGTTTTAGCTTTACAGAATGACATTTTAACATGATCAACGATTCTTGAAATAAAACAAAAATGAATTTACTTGTCAGAATTTTTCTGCTTTAAAAATAAAGATGGTAATTTCTTTTGACTGTTGAACATCGAAAGACATCGATCACTTCTCCAGAAGTAATCGAACCTCAAAGTGCAAAATCAAAGTACTCCTTCTTAGCCAGTACGCCCAAAGGAAGGATCAATTGTGTCAAAGACCATGTTTCATCTGACACCCCTCGGCAGAGTTCTTATCTTCTAAGCTCGACCAACGGTTTTCCCCACAGGGATCATCTCTCCTAAGCAAGGCAGAATTTCTATCTTGAACGAATGGTTCTTCTTCATCCCCCGCAGTGGCCGAGTATTCCGTTGTGTTCATCCGCTAGTCTAAATGTCGCGTCCGTTTTGTCAGCATATACATACATACATCATGCATTATTGATTTACATTCATATTCATATTGCATCACTATCACTCTAGTCGGTCTTGTCCCCTAGTGATAAAAGTCCTCTTGTCAATCGAGTTGGAAGTTCTTTCCTCGTTAGGAAGCGAATCATCTAAGCAATCTCTCCTCCAATGTATTTCTGGATTAGAGTTGGTCCTCGGCCACTTTGATAACTTGAACCTCTGAAAGGCAAGAAGACAGTCGACGAACGTCACTCTTCATCATTGAAGATGATATCTTTGCTTTCCCGGATTAAGGAAAATCCCCAGAGGAAGCCTCGTAACCAAAGACTCTCAGCAACACCTTGGTTTTCTCTCCAGAAAGTCAATTTTAATAGAGGTAATCAACACCTCCAATTTGGATTACATCATATGATGTTTCTCTGAGAAGACCTCGAGAAAAGTATGATGTAAAATCCCAAAGCAGAAATCAGTTTCTCAAGAGACTCGTTTTCCCCAGCAGAGTCAATGAATGGCATCTCCAATAGAGAAGTTTGAACACCTCTACAACTCAGACGAATGGGTTCCCCGGCAAGTCTGACATCAAAACTTTTTCATCAAATGGCGTCTCCCCAGGAAAATTCGGCGAGAAGTTTGAGGAAAACCGCTACAAATAGCATCCCTTGTCAAGAAAGTTTATTGACAAAAGAAACTAAGACCAGTTCCTTGGTAGGAAACCAGGATCGAGGGGAAGTTTATATCAGAAACTGAGACCAGTTCCTTAGTAGGAAAACAAGATCGAGGGGAAGTTTACAACAGAAACTTAGACCAGCTCCTTGGTAGGAAACCAGGATCGAGGGGAAGTTTTACATAAGAAACTAAGACCAGTTCCATGGCTGAAGACCAGGATCGAGGGGAAGTTTCATCCTTTTCTACGCATCATGCTTAGCAAAAGAAGATGAACGAGCAAACTACCATTCATAACAACCATCAAAATTTCAGGTATTCCGATATTTAATCCTCTTGCACCCCGAATGCCCGAATACCTTCGCCATTCACACCTTCGGGTCCAAGAAGATAAAATAGGGGCATCTGTCATACCCCAAATTTAACCACTAAAATTTCCCATCATTGTGTAAATCATCATCACAATATGGATGTACTTACATATCTCATCAGTCTCCCCAAAGATTGGTGAGCATTCACTACAATTAAGCTTAGGGTTTCAAGCCCTCTCAGAGAACTTAGACAAAGGATCAATTAACAACTGACATGATCTTCAACTTGTCTAAACTCTCCAACAACCATAGAGGATCAAGAGGACTCCCACTTCAAGGATCAAGCACAAGGTTGCAACATTCCAAGTGGATCAAGCCTCAAGATCGCCAGTGTCACCAAATTAGGGTTTTGGTCGACCAGGGCCTCCAGAGGGAAGTTTCCATCTGGGCATGAGCCAATACTTCAAGACATGACCCAAGGTACTCCAAGGGACCTCATAGACCCCATCATCAAGTTAATTTAGCCTCAGGGGAAGCAATCATCAAAAATCAGGAATTAGGGTTTCTTGACCTAATTCACCCCTAAGTTGACTTTTGGGACAAAACATGAGCCAAGACCTCAAGACATGATTTGAGGGTCTCTAATATACTACATTTATCCATTTGCAACAATGGATTGATCCAAGAAGCTTGGTCCACAAGTTTCAATTTCATCTGAACCACAGTTAGGGTTTTAAGGAAAAAGTCAACTGTGCCTTTGAATTTTGATCAAAACATGCTCCCAAACCTTGGGACATAATTCAACACATCCTATAACACCTATGGAATCCATCCATTAAGTTTGATTTAGGTCAAGGACTTGATTTCATAGAGGATCGTACAGTTTGGATTTCATCTGCTAAAAAAGTCACTTGTACAAAAAGTCAAAGTTTGACTTTTTGATTTTTTGGTCAACCAAGGTTCCTTAACCCTAATACAATGTTAATATGTGATTTGAATCATTATTCATCAAGAAAAATCAAAGAAAATGAGTTAACTTGTAAAAGGGGTAACCATAAAAAACTTAGAAATTTTCTAAGTTATGGAACAAAGTGGCTAGGGTACCAACTTCCGAGGATCATAACTTGAGATCCAAGCAACCATTTTGGATGATCCAAAGATGGATTTGTAGCTCTCATGACACTCTACAAAAGCTTCAACTACAGCTCATTCCAATTCCTCATGGATTTTAAGTTATAAAGTGACCAAAATGGCAAAAGACACGAAAGTGACATTTTTCCAACACTTAGTGAAATTTTCACTAAGTCTGAATCTGCCTTATTTTTTCCACAAAGTAGAGGCAGTTTTCAATGTAATTCAAGTTGGATCAAAACCAAAGTTGGACATCATGGTAAAATAGGATATATCAGCTTTCCAAAATGTCCAAGAACTCCATCAAATTCCATCTGAGCCAAGAGTTATGATGACTGCAATATGCCTTGATACAAACTGTCTTGCAAGGCCTATTTGTGCATTATGGCTCGATTTGATCAATTTGAGCAACTCCAAGCCTTGTCATCATTTTGGACACATCTGAGGATAAAACAAGGATGGAATGATCTGATCCCCAAGCCTTACAAGTCCATGAATCTACAAGTAGCATGCCAAACCTTAAAAGGCTAAAATGTGCCAAGAATTCAATTTTGTTTCCAAGTATTTAATGGATGCACCAAGGTGGCATGAACTGAGCCTATTCCAACTGAATGAGTCAAGGATAATCTCTGAACCAAAGAACCATAGGCCTGTGCTCTAACCTCTAGTCAATGGCTAGAGGAGACTTGAGATTCCAAAATGATCAAATTGGCCAAAGGCCTGCTGCAACCACCATTCACTATTGCTTGCAAAACAAACTTGATCTACTATAAATAGAGCTCATTTGTGCTCAGTTTGAGTACACCATAGCACTACAACACTTGCTTTCCTCAAAATCCCTTTCTCTAGGCCAAAATGCCTTCTTTTGCAAGGTAACTCTGAGTTTTTGAGTTAGAGAGCATTTCCATCACAACTCTTGATCTAAACACATCCAATATGTCATATCTAAGCTGTCCAAACTCTCATATGTGACTTGTAACACCAAAATCTCAAAGTCCCCTCTCAAAACCTCAAAAGTGGACTTTTTTGCATTTTTCAAGCCATGTCTTGATCAATCACTTTCAAAACCAGATAAGACCTCAAACACACTCTAAATATCATCCTTGAACTGTCCCAAATGGTTTCCCACATCTGGAATACCATTTGAGAGAGTTGCCATATTGGCCACTTTTGCCCCTTTTGCAAGAAAGAGCTCAAACTTGTTCCTGAGGATTCCAGTTGGTTCCAACCATTCTAAAAGCTTCTAAGGGATCATTTGAGGGTGACCAAAGCATCAAACTATTTCTGGCACAAGGAACTTGGCAGATAGTCCAAAAAGCTCCTAAAGAGGTAAGCATCACAACTTGAACTCTTTAAAATATGCATTGTTTTGAAGTCCACTGATCATGCACATCTCATACATGTTATATATGTTATGTTTGAACCAATTCATCATATAATTCATGCCTGTAACAAGAGGTAGCATAGAAAATGCAATTATAGGCCTTTTTCAAGAACACTACCGGGTTTTGAAATAGGAGCCTCATTTGAAAAAACCACCACCACCATTGGATACCTTGTGAAATTCTAGGTAGTATAGACCTAAATTTTGTCCCAATCCATGGAGAAATGAGAAAGTTACAAGCTTCACG
Source organism: Lathyrus tuberosus (assembly GCA_022829125.1). NCBI lineage: Eukaryota > Viridiplantae > Streptophyta > Magnoliopsida > Fabales > Fabaceae > Lathyrus > Lathyrus tuberosus. Next base: position 5,826,276 of record JALAZF010000084.1, read on the forward strand.
TTTTTGGCCAAAATCTTGCCTTGCCTTGCCTAGGCCAGGCCAAAAACAAAGTATGCCTCATATATTCATGGGGTGGTTTTGATACACGGATGTATCACCACCCCAGTGGTAGAAGGCGCGCACTGCACCCTAGAGGTATGGGGTTCGAATCCTCCTCGCCCCAGATCCTCTTTTTTTTTAATCATTTTTTCCACTTTTTGTTATTTTTCATGTTATTTTTAAATGATTTGGAAAATTAATAACTCTCTCAATTTTAATTATTTTTTATTGGTTCTTTTTGCAAAAAATCACAAAAATGTTGAAATATTTTATTCCACAAAAAAATCAAATTTATATTATTTATTTAATATAGTTGGTATTTTTGTAAATAAATTCATTTTTATTATTTTTAAACCTTTTAAAAAATGAATATTCATCTTGAAAATCAAGATCAAATGAGCCCTAAATCATCTTGTGATTAAAACCTCATTTGTCAAACCTTAACCAAAAATCACAAGTAGTTTATTTAGACTTATTTGGTATTTTTGTCATTTTATTCATTTTTTAAATGGATTACTTTTGAAAGAAAATGAAATTAGGGTTTCTTTGATTTTCACCCTAACAAATCTTTTTTTCAAACACTCATGGGCCTCTAATAGAGTGTAAGACCCAATCCCTTTTTAACCAAAACCTTTTTGGGCCTCAGACGTTGTATAAGACCCACTGCATTTTCAAAAACCTCAGCGCGATCGTCGTTTTCAAACAAAATAATATGGGTTTACCCTTGTGTTGTAAGTCCCATTTCTTTTCTTTTTCAAACTTTTGGGCCTCTAATAGAGTGTAAGTCCCATCCCCTTGTAAATAAAATAATTTTGTGGGCCTCACATATTGTATAAGTCCCTCTGTACATTTTCAAAACAACGGCGCGATCGTCGCCCTTTTCAAAAACAACTGGCCCTCTCCTTGTGTTGTAAGACCCATCCCTTTGTACAAAAAAAAACCTCTTTGGGCCTCAGTCACTTGTATAAGTCCTTGTAGAAATTCAAACAACGGTACGCTCACTGTTAAAATTTGGTCTCTCTTTGAGCCGTAAGCCCCAACAATCTTTTCAAAGCACTTTCTCCTTTGATTTTGAATTCAAATATATGTTGTCATCAAATCTTTCTTTAATTTCTTTGTTGAACAACTAACAAAACAGCATGGAAGCTTGCTCACCTGTAAGTGTTTATCCGCTTTCATTTACTACTTTCATATATATTACTGTATTGTAGGGCTGCTTCGTTGTAAGTCTTCTTTCATTCTTTTAAATACATGTCTTATATATAACTGTATTGTGGGGCTGCTTCACTGTAAGTCTTCTTTCATACCCTTTTAAAATACTCATCATATATCAACTGTATATATACTAGTATAGTTATTTAGAGTTTTCCCCGACAACTAGGTCTAGAACTAGGTAAAGCCCTGTTGGTCACTCTTAAATACAAACAAAACTAGCTCCCCCATAGGATTCCAGATGCAGTCTTCCTTCCTCTTGGGGTTAAACAATATGGAACAAAGAGAAAGACAGTATTCTTCGTGAACCTTTTCTCAGACTGTCACCTTTAGAAATTGTCAAAGAAATTCTACTCTCCAGAGTTGATCTATTCTCGATGAATAGCATCTCTTGAATTTCTTCAAATCTCAGAACTGCTCACTAGATGATCTATTCTCGGTGAATAGCATCTCTTGACCTTTCTTTATTTTGAGACCCACAGGCTTCCTAAAAGCATCCCCGCCTCCTCTTGGGCTTTGTACAATGACCCTTCGGCTTCTTAGAAGTTCTCATGCCTTCTCTTGGGCTTAATACAAGGACCCTGACGACCTCCTAAAGGTATATGACAGAACTTAGTCATCCTTCGTTAGAGGTGTCTTTCTAAAAAGGAGTCAAAACCCTCAGACTAATTTTAGGGTTGATATTCATCCCTTAAAAGAGTTGGCCTCTTCTTGGGCATCATACAAAAAATAAAACTCTTCCAATAGACTTGGATAGTCTAAATACCCTTGAGTCTCTAAGACATTCTCAAGTTCCCTACAAAACATAGGAGAAACCCCGAATTCTGGATTAATCTCCAGCAAAAGTTAAAACTTGTGGGTTCTAAAACTCCGTTTCTCTCTCCTAAATTCCCCAACCAAGGTCAGTGTATCACTAGTATAACACTATCTCAAATCAGAACCTCAAGGTTTCTGATCTATCAACTCTTCTGCACTCCCCTGCAAGAGTCGATTCCCCATTTGAACCTGCCTCGGGATCTCAAGAATCCCCTGCAGAAGTTTAGCCTCCTCTTAGGCTTCGTATAATGATCCTTCCTCCGCAAAGTCAGCCTCCTCTTGGGCTTTATACAATGATTCTCCCCAACAGAGCTAACCTTTTCAAACTTTCTTGTTGAGTCGATCAACTCTCAAGACTCTCTTGTTGAGTCAATAACCTTTTCTGACTCTCTTGTTGAGTCAATCACTTTTCAGACTCTCTCGCTGAGTCAAGCACTCTCTTGTTGAGTCAACCCCTTTTAGCCTCAATCTCGGGCTTCATGCGAGACAGGTAAAAACCATTCTCTTGTTAAGACAATCTTTTCCAGCTTCCTTTTAAGCTCGGCATAAATATTTCCCCTAGCAGAAATTAGCCTACTCTTAGGCTTTCTCCGGCTTGTTCAGCCACAATCATGGGATTCGTACAGGACAGATAAAAGCACTCTCTTGTTGAGTCAAACCTTGTTAGCCTCCATCTCAGGCTTTGTACGAGATATAAATTTTCATAACCTTCGCTCAAGCTTGGGACAAATATCTTCCCTAGCAGAGTCAATTCCTCCGAGCCTTCATTTAGGCTTTGAGGAATAAATTCCCAAGCAGAGTCAAACTCATTTTAGCCTCAATCTTGGCTTTGTACAAGATAGATAATACTCTCCCGTAGAGTCAAGCCTTTTTGCCTTCGTCTTGGGCTTCGTACAAGACACCTAAAAATACCCTCACCAGAGTCGGTTAAATTTCCCATTTTAGCCTCCTCTTAGGCTTTGTATAATGATATCCCCAAAGACTCAGTCTCTCTTTTTCCTTAATCTTGGGCTTTGTACAAGACACCAATATATACACTCTCTTGTTGAGTCGATTATATAAGGAAATCCCTAGCCGAGTCAATTAATCTTTTAGCTTCAACCTTGGGCTTTGATCAAGGCACACAAAAATCAACAATCCCTCTTTAGAGATGACAAATCCTCTCTAAAAACCTTTTAGCTTCAATCTTGGGCTTTGAACAAGACACAAATACTCCTTTCAGCCTCCGTCTTAGGCTTTGAACAAGACACCAAAACATCTCTTTCCTCCCTTAGAATAGGAGGAACTACGATTGCTCTAATTTCCCTGTTTCGTTTAAACGGGAATACGTAGGCATAAGATTGCGAAATCTTAGCGAGCATACTAATCAAAAACCTTAGGTCCAGTACCTTCACACATCAATCAAAAACCTTAGGTCTAGTACCTTACCAAAAATATCAACCAAAACTCACTCATTCACTCATATTTCCCAAGAAACTTTCCCAACCCATTACCAGATAAACACCATCAATTACAAGGCGATAGAACCTAATGCTAATATCCTGTGGATAACCACATATAGGATGGATAATTGACAACTACCCATTGTATAACCTGACCCCAGACCCCCCAATCTCTTTTAAGCGTTTGTTCAGTTAAAATTCGCGTGCAAGGTTAGTTTTAGATAGCTTCCCTTTCCCTTTCAGCTTCATGGGATAAATAAGAAATCAGAAAGTAGCAGCCCTTTCTCCGCAAGGAGGAAAACCCAAATTCAGCGATAAGGTGGTCACGTCACCGACAAAAATCGCTCGCTACACTGAGGCCCAAAATTATTTTCTTTACAAAGGGGTTGGGTCTTACACTCTATTAGAGGCCCAAATATTTATTTTTGAAAAGAAAGATGGGACTTACAACACAAGGGGAGGCCCAGATGAATTTTTTTTAAAAAGGCGACGACTGCGCCGTGATTTTGAAAATACAATGGGAGTTATACAACGTCTGAGGCCCAAAAAATGGTTTGTATTTACAAAGGATTGGGTCTTACACTCTATCAGAGGCCCAAAGATGTTTTGAAAGAGAAAGATGGGACTTACAACACGAGGGGATGCCTAGATGATTTCGTTTTGAAATGGCGACCGCGCCGAGATTTTTTTGAAAATGCAGAGGGACTTATACAATATCTGAGGCCCAATTATTTTATTTACAGAGGGATGGAACTTAAACTCTACCAAGAGGCCCATGAGTGTTTGAAAGTTTAAAATCGGGAGGAAACCCTAATTTTAAATAAAATGTTATTTTTCAAAGGAAATTAAATAAAAAAATGATATTAAATACCAAATATATTCAAAAATAAGTTGTACACCTTGAAAAATATTTTGAAAAACCATGTTTAATTACATGAGAGTTTGAAATTCAATTGGTTTTGAAAGATCAAAGTGAGAATTCCATTTAAAATGTTTAAAAACAATAAAAAATGAAATTAATTACAAAAATTCTAACTATATTAAATAAACAATATAAATTGGATTTTTTTGTAAAATAAAATAATTTAACATTTTTGTGAATTTTGAGAAAAAGAATCAATTCAAAAACATAAATATTCAGAGAGAAATTAATTTTTGAATCAATTAAACAAAATAACTAAAATTCAAAAATTTGAATTATGGCGCCAAGAACACTTGGTTCTTGGCCGCACCCTCTGTTTTTCCAGATTTGCGTTTTCTCACTTTTCTCCTTGATTTCTCAATGGTTTTGCACGATTCAAGTATCAATCTTGTTCGCTTTTGAACAAGGATCACAACCATATAGTTTAATTGCATTTATTTTGAGTATTGAGTGAGAAATCAGAAGAAAACCTCAAGAACCCTAATTTCAGCACGAACACAATGAAATTCCATACACGATTGATTCATGGCAATTGATTGAGGGTTATCACTCCATACATGATTATGAACATGTGGCAAAATTATTGTGCAGTAAAATATGCATGTATCATGGAGTTTGAAGAGCTTATGCTTACCTCTTGCAGCCGGTGATCGAGTTTGGTGATGGAGGAGTTGTAAGTTGGTTCCAATGATCTGGATAGCTTCCTTAGGTGCCAAGGAGTGTGTCTGAATGCTTGGAGTGGTTTGAAATGAACTGGAACTTGAGATGGTACCCCAACTGCAACTCTGCTAAAAGCTTGAGCAGTTGGCTGGTGATTTTGTGAAGTTGATGTTCCAGATGTTATGTAAGAGTTTGGATCACTTCTATATGTTATATGTGAGGTGTGTGAACCATTGGTTTGGTTGGAATCACTCTCAAATGCAAAACCCAATAGTGACTTGCAAGAGAAGGTGTTTTGGGAGTGAAATGGTGATTCTGAGAAAGGCATCTGTTTAGGACCTTTGGTGTACTTAATTTGAGCACAAATGAGCTCTATTTATAGTAGAGAAAATTTGTTTTGGCATCAATAGTGTTTGGCAGCTTTGATCAGATTGTGTTGAATGCATTAATTCTTTAATCAAGGGTTTCCTCTAGCCATTGACTTGTGTCAAACTTTGCAGGCTTAGGTCCTCTATTGTATGAGCTTATCTTGACTCATTTGGTTGATCATGGACTGATACATGCCATCTCTATGCATCCATTAAATGTCTCAAAACAAAATTGGAGTCTTGAGGCATCTTTAGTTTTTTAGGTTTGGCATGGCTACTTGTAGAATCTTGGACTTGGGAGGCTTATGGATCAGTGTTTGTTCCTTGGTTGTTCCCCCTTGATGTGTGCAGATGGATAACCATGTTTATTTTTGCATAATTTGATCAATTCGAGCCCTAATGCACAAATCTACCTTGCCAAGACAGTTTGCAGCAAGGCATGTTGCAGCTGTCATAACCTCTTGCTTAGGTGGAGTTTGATGGAGTTCTTGGACATTTTGGAAAGCTGACATATCCTATTTCAACATGATGTCCAACTTTGGTTTTGAATCAACTTGAATTACAATGAAAAATGCCTCTACATTATGGAAAAAATAAGGCAGATTCTGACTTAGTGAAAATTTAACTAAGTGTTGGAAAAATGTCACTTTCATGTTTTTTACCGCTCTGAATTACATCTCAAGATTTATATCCCTCATGACCGCGACATGCACAATGATCTTCAAACTACTCAGAAAGAACCAAAGCTGCGTTTGGACGGAAGACTGCCAAAAGGCTTTTGACAGCATTAAAGAATATCTATTGAATCCACCTATTCTCTCTCCTATAATGGAGGGAAGACCACTGATCATCTACCTAGCAGTCTTGGAAGACTCCATGGGTTGTGTGCTTGGCCAACAAGATGAGACAAAAACAAAAGAATCTGCCATTTACTACTTAAGCAAGAAATTCACGGACTGTGAAACTCGATACACTATGCTCAAGAAAGCTTGCTGTGCTCTGGCTTGGGCAGCCAAACGTCTCCGCCAGTACATGATTTATCACACTACTTGGTTAATCTCCAAAATGGATCCAATCAAGTACGTCTTTGAAAAGCCTTTTCTCACGGGAAGGATTGCCCGTTGGCAGATGTTTTTATCAGAAAATGACATCGAGTACCATGCTCAGAAAGCCGTCAAAGGAAGTATTTTGGCCGATCATTTAGCTCATCAACCAATTGACGATCAGGAATCAGTCGGATTTGACTTCTCAGACGAAGATGTCATGTACTTGAAAATAAAAGATTGCGATGAACCGCTACCCAGTGAAGGACCAGAACCAGGTTCCCAGTGGGGACTAATATTCGACGGAGCTGTCAACACTTATGGAAACGGAATTGGGGCAATCATTGTAACACCTCAGGTACCCATATTCCTTTCACTGCCAGATTGACATTCAAATGCACAAACAATGAGGTCGAATACGAAGCTTGTATCATGGGTCTCGAAGAAGCTATCGACTTAAGGATAAAGAATTTGGATGTGTATGGCGACTCAGCCCTGGTTGTAAATCAGATCAAAGGAGAGTGGAACACATACCAATCAGGATTGATTCCTTACAAAGACTACGCGAGAAGGTTGTTACCATTCTTCAACAGAATTGACTTTCATCATATCCATCGTGAAGAAAATCACATGGCTGATGCATTAGCCACCTTATCCTCCATGATTAGTGTGAGTCAATGGAACGACGTACCTAAGATCGACATAACGCGCATTGATAAGCCCGCTTACATCTTCACAATTGAAGCAGTCATAGATGACAAACCATGGTATCATGATATCAAGTTCTTCCTTCAAAGACAGGAATACCCGCCTGGGGCATCGAGAAAAGATAGGAAGACTCTCAGAAGACTGGCTAGCAACTTCTTCCGGAATGGTGATACACTCTACAAGAGAAACTTCGACATGGTTTTGCTCAGATGCGTAGATAGACAAGAAGCAAACATGTTAATGAAAGAGATTCATGAAGGCTATTTTGGCAGTCATGCCAATGGACATACAATGGCAAGGAAAATTTTGAGAGCAGGATATTATTGGTTGACAATGGAATCTGATTGTTACCAGTACATGAGGTGGTGTCACAAGTGTCAGATATACACTGACAAAATCCATGTACCGCCAACGCATCTCCGAGTTCTTTCTTCTCCATGGCCTTTTCCTATATGGGGAATCATGATTGGCATGATTGAACCCAAAGCTTCAAACGGACATCGGTTCATCCTGGTAGCCATCGACTACTTCACCAAATGGGTCGAAGCAGTATCATACACCAATGTAACCTGACAAGTGGTGGTCTGATTCATCAAGAACAATCTCATCTACTGTTATGGTGTTCCAAGCCAGATCATTACTGATAATGGATCCAACTTGAACAACAAGATGATGAAAGAGTTGTGTACTGAGTTCAAGATTGAACACCATAACTCATCTCCATACCTACCTAAAATGAATGGAGCGGTAGAAGCGGCTAACAAAAATATCAAGAAAATCGTTCAAAAGATGGTTGTAACCTACAAAGATTGGCATGAGATTCTACCCTTTGCTCTTCATGGTTATCGTACATCTGTCCGCACTTTAACAGGGGCAACCCCTTTCTCTCGAGTATATGGCATGGAAGCAGTGCTCCCCATAGAAGTAGAGATACCATCAATAAGGTTATTAATGGAAACCGAGCTAACAGAAGCTAAATGGTGTCAAAGCCGACACAATGAATTGAATCTGATCGAAGAAAAAAGAATGATGGCTTTATGCCATGGTCAGTTGTATCAACAAAGAATGAAGAAGGCATTTGACAAAAAGGTCTGACCCCGTGTCTTCAGGAAAGGAGACCCCGTGCTCAAGAAGATACAATCATTTCTCACTGATTCAAGGGGCAAATGGACTCCGAATTACGATGGCCCTTATGTTGTTAAGAAAGTCTTTTCAGGAGGTGCCTTGAGACTCGCAACCATGGATGGAGAGGAGTTTACCTACCCTACAAATGTTGACGTAGTCAAGAAATACTTTGCCTAAATAAATAAAAAATGTCTCAGTGGATCGAAAAACCAAAAGGGAGGTCCAGGCAAAAATTAGAGACATAAGCAAAAGTCATCCCGATGGATTGAGAACCTCAAAAGGCAATCTAGACAAAAGTTAGGGATTCATGGCAAGTAACTACATCCGACAAGATTGGCTCCTCAAAGGCAACGTCATCCGTCGGGAAAACTACAGTCAAGGTCATCTTCAACAAAAGCTCAGAATGTTCAGAATTCAAAGTTGGTGGGAGGATAGCGGTCATTATGTTTCAATGTAGCCCCTTTCCCTTTAAATTACCATTTTCTAAACTTCGTAATGCTCTATGGGATCACGCGCTTGTCTAATTACCATTCTATCAATAAAAATTGAGCCCGTGTGCCTTTTGTTTACAATTCTTATTTATTTTACTTTACAGAATGACATTTTTAATATGATCAACAATTCTTGAAACAAAAATGAATTTACTTTTTCGAAATGAGAAGTTCAAGTTTTACTTTTAAAACAAAGATGGTAATTTCCTTTCGATTAATGAGCGCAAAAAAAGGAATATGGACTGCTTCTCTGGTAGTGATCGAACTTCAAAATGCAGAATCAAAGTATTCCTTTTGACCAATACACCCTGAATGAAGGATCAACTATTTCAGACGAAATGATCCATCTATCATCGCCAGCGAAGTTCTTATCTCTGTAAACCAATTGATGGTTTTTCTCCCCAGTAGGGTCCACCTCTGAAAAACAAGGACGGATGTCCATCCCTAGCAGGTATGTACTTCCGGAAACCAGAATGAATGCAGGAATTCCTATTCCCGAGCAAAAGTACAACTTTCAGAATCTCCAGTGATATCCCTATCTCCTAGAATGGCCGAATGTTCGGTTGTGTTCATCACCAGTCTGTATGTCGTATCTGTTTTGTCAGCATAAACATACATACATCATGCATAATTGATTCACATTTGTATTCATGTGTCATTAATATCACTCTGGTCATTTACAATCCCAAGTGATAAAGCGTCCTCTCTCCGATAGAGTTATCAGTTTTCCTTTCTGCGTCAGATAAGACAAAATTCCGATCTAAGTTCTTTCCTCGTCAGGAAAATATACCGTCTAAACAATCTCTCTTCAGCGTGTTCCTGGATTGAAATCGGTCCTCAACCACTTTGATAACTTGAACCTCTGAAAGGCAAGAAGTCATTCGGATAGACACCTTTGGAACATCACTCTTCACTATTGAAGATGATATTTTGCTTTCCCGGATTAAAGAAAATCCCCAGAGAAAGCCTCTCAACGGAAGACTCTTGGCATTACGGCGGTTTCTCCCCGAAAAGATTGCTGTCAATGAAGTCATCAGCACCTCAAAATTGGACTGCATCACATGACATTTCTCCAAAAAAGGTCTTGAAAAAAAGTATGATGTAATATCACTAAGCAACAAGTAATCTCTCAAGAGACTTGCTTTCCCCAGTAGGTCAACAAATGACATCTCCCACAGAGAAGTTTGCACACCTCTGTAGTTCAGACAAATGGTTCTCCCCCAGTAAGTGTGACATCAAATCTTTTTCCATCAAATGACATCCCCCCAGTAAAACTCGGCGAGAAGTTTGATGAAGACCGCTACAAATAGCGTTCCTTATCGAGGAAGGAACTCGACAAGAAGAAAAAACTTAGACCAGTTCCATGGCTGAAGACCAGGATCGAGGGGAAGTTTATTTCAAAAAAAGAAACTGAGACCAATTCCATGGCTGAAGACCAGGATCGAGGGGAAGTTTATTTCAAAAAAAGAAACTGAGACCAGTTCCATGGCAGAAGACCAGGATCGAGGGGAAGTTTATTTCAAAAAGAAACTGAGACCTGTTCCATGGCTGAAGACCAGGATCGAGGGGAAGTTTTACCCTTTTCTAAGTAGCACTACTTAGAAAAAGAATATAAATGAGAAAATCAATACCATTCATAACCACAGTTAAAATTTTGGGTATTCTGATATTTAATCCTCTTTTACCTTGAATGTTTGAACGTCTTCGCCATTCACACCTTTAGGTCGAAGAAGATTAAAGAGGGGCATCTGCCATACCCAAAATTTTGACCACAAGATTTTCCCATCATTGTGCAAATCATCACCACAATATGGATGTACCATCATACCTTATCAATCATCTCAAAGATTGTTGAGCATTCACTACAATCAAGAATTAGGGTTTTGAGCCCCCTCAGAGCACTCAGACAAAGGATCAATCAAGAATGGACATGATCCTCAACTTGTCAAGTCTCTCAAACATCCATGAAGGATCAAGAGGTCTCCCACATCAAGAATCAAGCATAAGAGTGCAACATTTCAAGTGGATCAAGCCTTAAGATCATCAGTGTCACCAAATTAGAGTTTTGGTCGACCAAGGCCTCCAGAGGGAAATTTTCACCGGCCATGAGCCAATACCTCAAAACATGATTCAAGAAGCTCAAAGGGACCTCATGGACCTAATCATAGAGTCAAAATAGCCTCAGGGGATGCATTCATAAAAAAATCAGGAATTAGGGTTTCTTGACCTAATTCACCCCTAAGTTGACTTTTGAAGCAAGGTATGAGCCAAAACCTCAAGAAGTGTTTTGGAGACCTCCAATACATCATATTGATCCATTTACAAGATTGGATTGACCTAAAAAACTTGGTTCATAAGCAGTACAAGGATTCAAATTCATCTGGACCAATTAGGGTTTTCTGATGAAAAGTCAACTGTACCTTTGACTTTTGACCAAGACATGATCCCAAACCTTGGGATATGATTCAAGACATTCTAAAACACCAATGGAATCCATCCATTAGGTTAGTGATAAGTCCAAGCCTTTGAGGTTGGCATCAATTTTGGTAAAAATAACTTATCAGAAAGATGTCGGACAAGTTGTTCTAACACGTTGAACTAACTGCAGGTTAAGGTGTTAGACAAGATGTCCTATCATATTGATTCGACATCTTTGTCTGTTACAGTTTGGAATAACTGTCTCTTTTTTCCAGGTGTGATTGGAATATGATTTGGTCCTAGGTGGCATCTAAGATTGAGGAATCAGAGATTCTGATTCTAAAAAGAATATGCGGTTTCCATGTAAGGAGACATTTTTGGAAACTTAGGATTAAAGAAACTATTCTAAAGAATAATATGTCCCAAATTCTGTGAAACTAAATTGCTGCCATTTTGAAGCCCAAATCCAGTTCTGTTTTGCAATATAAATATGATGGATTTAACCTAGAATAGGCGTGGAATTTTACAGCTGTTATAGAGTACTAGGGTTTATACTTTTGTGAGCCTCTCTTGTATTACGTGAATAGCTGAGTAGGATAGTTTATTGAGTTGTAATTTTTCGTCACTGCTGTGGTTGAAAGGGAATTGAGAAGGGTCTCATACCTAGGAGTGTCTTAGGTAGAAATCTAGGAAAGGTAGTTTCTAGATGCTAAGTTGTAAACGTTGGAGTTTAGCTTAGAACCAATTGTACTTAGTTGATTTCATTCCTAGCTTGGTAGCCCCCAAACGTAGGTGTCGTTGATCATCGAACTGGGTTAACAATTCTTGTGTGTTGTTTTTTTTCTGCTGTTTATTTTGTTCTTCATTATCCTTGCGAGAAGCAGAGATCAAGTGTCACGACATCCTGTCCGAAATCTTACTGATCTGCTTAACCAGAATTTTAATTGGTATCAAAGCAGACATCCTGCTCTGTATCTGGGTGAGTTTCAGGGACGATACTTTCTGGTTAGATGGATAAAGAAGGTGGAATTCAAAATAAACCACCCATACTTGATGGTTCCAATTATGAATATTGGAAAGTGCGCATGGTTACGTTTATCAAGTCCATGGATGGTAAAGCTTGGAAGTCTGTGGTTAAAGGGTAGAATCCACCAAAGACCAAAGACAAAGATGGTAAGCTCATTGATGAGCTGAAACCTGAGGAAGATTGGGATGATGAATATGATAAGCTTGCTCAAGGTAACTCTAAAGCCTTGAATGCCTTGTTCAATGGTGTGGACAATAACATCTTCAGACTCATCAAGAACTGCACTGTTGCAAAGGATGCCAGGGAAATCTTGAAGACTGCTCATGAAGGAACTTCTCGTGTTAAATCCTCAAGACTTCAACTTCTCACCTCTAAGTTTGAGAATTTGAGAATGAAGGAGGATGAGAGTATTCAAGAATTTCTTATGAATATTGTGGACATTGCCAATACTTCAAGTCATCTTGGAGAAAAGATTCCAGAAGCAAAGCTAGTCCAGAAAATTTTGAGGTCTCTTCCTAAGAAGTTTGACACGAAGGTGACAGCCATCGAAGAGGCTTAAGATATAAACACCTTGAAAGTAGATGAACTCATGGGTTTTCTACAAACTTTTGAAATGGCACTGAATGAAAAGTCTGAGAAAAAGAAAAGCTTAGCCTTGGTGTCAGATCATGATGAAGGAAAGACAAACTCCAAATAAGAGATGTCTAAGGCTGTTGTGTTTCTGGGAAAATAGTACAGTCAATTGCTGAAGAAGATGGAGGGGGAATCAAGATCGAATGCCAAGCCTCAACCATTCAACAACTATAAAAGAAATAATCTTGGAAGAAACTCTAAGTATGAAGAAAAAGATGACAAAGGAAAAGAGATCAAGTGCTATGAGTGTGAGGGATATGGACACATCATATATAAGTGTCCTACCTTTCTCAAGAAAGAAAAGAAAGGCCTCATTACATCTTGGTCTGAAGATGATTCTGGAAGTGATGAAGAATCAGCTAAACAAGTTTATGCTCTTACAGGAACATTTGATTCTGATATAGAATCAGAAATTGGAGATCTATCATATAATGATCTAATCAAATCCTTCAAGGAGCTTTACAAGAGATGCGCTGAAGTCTGCCATCTAGGAGAAGGGCAACACAAGATTATTACGCTCCTTGAGGCTGAAAGAGTAAAACATCTTGGTGTTATCTCTGATCTTGAGGAGGAAGTCGTTGTGCTCAACTCCAAACTTGACAATGTAACCAAAAATGTTAGGATGCTCAACATCAGTTCTGGTATACTAGATGAGATACTTCAAGTTGGGAGGAATGCTGGAGATGTCAGAGGACTTAGCTACAATGATCAAGAAATGTCAAGCAAGAAAAGAAATCCAGAATGTAGCCTTAATCAGACCCAAAGAAGACAGAAGATGTCTAACAGAATGTCTCAACATCATTACAGACATCAGAGGAGACAAGACTGGAAATGTCATTATTGTGGCAAGTATGGCCACATTAAACGTTATTGCTACAAGCTACATGGATATCCTAAGGGTAGGACTGCTGGAAAGAGAAGGAGTTCCAAGAATGAGTTTATGGCCCTGATAGCTCATTCAACTAAAAAGGAGTACACTGAAGAGAAGTGGTACTTTAATAGTGGATGTTCAAAACACATGACTGGTGTCAAGAACTATCTGATGAATATAGAGCCTTATTCCTCCAACTATGTCACCTTTGGAGATGGATCCAGGGGAAAGATCAAAGGAGTCGGGAGATTGGATCAAGCTGGGAATCCTAGACTTGACAATGTGCTGCTTGTTAAGGGATTAACTGCAAACTTGATTAGCATCCGTCAACTTTGCGATCAAGGTCTAAAGGTCAACTTCACCAGAACTGAATGTCTAGTTGTGGATGGTAAAGATAGAGTTATCATGAAATGTGTCAGATCAAAGAACAATTGTTATGTATGGACAGCCTTACAGATGGGAAACATCAGAAACACTCCTCAGAACTGAACATGGGTGAATTACAAATTGGAAGGTTAACCAAGATGACACATAGAAGATTGCAACATCAGACTATCACAAGGATTGAGAATCTTCTTCAAAAGCCTCCATGATTAAGGAAATTTCTAGAAATAGATGTTCTTATGTTGTCACAAAGGACTCAATCATATAAACCGGTGAAATAAGTGTAAAGAATGATTGCCTTCAGACCACTGGAATTGGAATTGTTTTGTTATGGTATAGTGTCATCCTGGATATCATAACATCCTGCTGGGACATCTTGAACTCCTCTGGTCATATAGAAATTCAATAAAAATTCTGAAGGATAAATTAGGGTTTTACTTGGTTAGTGGGAACACTATTCAAGGGTACGCATGGTTTGAAAATCAAATCAACCAAAAAATTTTGAGCAATACATACCCTCACTCTGCACTAATCCTCTCGAACTCCTTCACCCTCGAGATTAAAGAGAAGGCAAATCGTGTTCACATTACAATGTCGCAACAAAAATCACCAACGAGAGCAACCAAGAAGGATACTGCAGCGACATCTGATTCTAGGTCAAAACCTGAAGAGCTACATGCTGAAGATGCAATTGATGTTGCTCCCTTTGCTATCGTGCCATGCAAAATGGACAAACTTCTGGTAAGAAGATAAAAAAACATCCCACCAGGTAATTCTTCGAACACTTCTGGTGCTTTCTCTAGTCCTAGGAAGGGAATATAAAAGTTCAACACGGATGAAAGGATTGACAAAATAGTAAATAGACTCATAAGTCAGGGGGATAAAATGAGTGTTGCTGGAATCACCAGACCACTTGCTCAGATTATGCCAACAAACTTAGCCCTAGATAAGGATGTGACTATGAGAAATGCTGATAAAGGTGGAGATGATGATGAAGTGTCAGAAGGGAATCTACACACCCTTGCTGACTCTGTGGTGAGAAATGTTGAGACAGATGATGAAACATCTTCATCTACACAAGGGCTTCAGAACATGGTGACAAAATTATCAATTTAGATGACTTGCCCTCTGATGATGAAGTCATTGCAATAAGTCTCAAGCCTAGTGTGGCCGAACGATTAAAGAATAGGAAAGATAAGGGTGTAGACACTAAAAACATCTATGACAAGCAAACTAAGAAATCTGCAATTGGACCCCATAGGCCTTGGAGCAAGGTTGATGTTGGGTTCAAGAAGAGGAAGGCATAGTCTGACAATGAATTAGACTATGATGGCATAAAGGATGGACATAACATCATGCCCATAAAGAAACCAGCCTCTAAGAAGAAGGTTGTTACGCTTTCTAAAGCACCCATGGACAACATCTTCTTTCATGATGTTGTAAGTGTTAATAGGTGGAAGCATGTTTATCATAGAAGAGTTGCTCTAGAGAGAGAACTATGACATAATGTCCTCAAGTGTAAGGAAGTAATGGATTTGATTAAAGATGCTAGACTGCTAAAGACTGTCTCTCAATTTGACTCATGCTATGAGAAGCTGGTCAAAGAGTTTGTAGTTAATATTCTAGAAGCGTGCAATGATAAAAAAAGTGAGGACTACTTAAAGGTATATGTCAGGGGAAATGTTGTGGCATTTTCTCCTGCTGAGATTAACAAGTTCCTTGGTAGACCTGAAGGTCCTCAGGCTGAAATTGAAGATTCTGATAATCAAATTTGTAGGGAAATTACTGGGAATACTGTGAGGAATTGGCCCATCAAAGAGAAACTGTCAGCTGGGAAGCTAAGTGTTAAATATGCCATTCTTTACAGAATTGGTACGGTGAACTGGGTCCCTATCAATCACACTTCAACTATTTCAACTGGGCTTGGAAGGTTTATCTATGCTGTTGGAAAAAGAAAGCCATTTGACTTTGGTGAATACATCTTCGAACAAATCTTGAAATAGGCTGTCTCTTCAGCTGTTTAGCTACCATTTTGCTTTCCATCACTCATCTGTCGAGTGATTCTTCAACAATATCCGGGGATAATTCTACCTGGTGATGATATCATGAGAAGGAAGCCCCCTCTGACTCTGCACTATAAGTTGTTTGTTGGAAGAATGTCCCAGATATTACTTCAACATCTGCTGCAACACCTTCAGAGGAGGACACTATTGCTCAGCTGAAGGAAACCTATAAGAAGCTTGATGATATTATCAAGGTCAGCACTGCCAGGAAGAATAAACTAGAAAGATAGATACAAGCCTTGTCTGCTGAGTAGAACAAGGACATTGGAGTCAACACTGGAGATGTTGAGAAGCATGTTGCTGAGGAAAACACTGATGCAATTGAAGAAGATGCTGCTGCTGATGATGGTTCTGGTGAGAGTGCAGAAGAAGAAGATGATGAGGAAACAGAAGATGACTTCTGAGAGTTGTCTTTTCTTTACTTTAATTTTTTTTTGTATTTTATCCTTTTGGTTTTGTAAGGGCTTAATGTCCAGGATAATTTTTACTTTTGGGTGTGTACTTTAATTACTATAAACTGGTTAATTGGTTTTTGAGTTAGTCCTTCTGCCTTTGTCATATTATGGCTAAAAAGGGGGAGTAATACTAACATCACTAACCACTGCTGATATGCTACTAACCATTGAGGGGGAGTATTGTTGGTGCTGCTTGCAAAAGGTACTGGTTGAGGGGGAGACAAAGTTGTGTTTGTTCTGCTGCTGTTCTGTTGTTGTTTTGGTCTCCCTGTTTGAATAACTTTGTTTGCAGGTCAAGTGAAGTTAGTTTTAGGCAAAATCTGCCAAATGGGGAGATTGATGAGTCCAAGCCTTTGACGTTGGTATTAATTTTGGTAAAACTAACTTATCAGAAAGATGTTGGACAAGATGTCCAAACATGTTGAACTAACTGCAGGTTAAGGTGTTAGACAAGATGTCCTATCATGTTGATTCGACATCTTTGCCTGTTACAGTTTGGAATAACTGTGTCTTTTTTCCAGGTGTGATTGGAATATGATTTGGTCCTAGGTGGCATCTGAGATTGAGGAATCAGAGATTCTGATTCTAAAAATAATATGCAGTTTCCATGTAAGGAGACATTTTTTGGAAACTTAGGATTGAAGAAACTATTCTAAAGAAGAATAGGTCGCAGATTCTATGGAGCTAAATTGCTGCGATTTTGAAGCCCAAATCCAGTTCTGTTTTGCAATATAAATAGGATGGATTTAACCTAGAATAGGTGCGGAAGTTTACAGCTATTATAGAGTACTAGGGTTTGTACTTTTATGAGCCTCTCTTGTATTGCCTGAATACCTGAGTAGGCCAGTTTATTGAGTTGTAATTTTCAGTCACTGCTGTGGTTGAAAGGGAATTGAGAAGGGTCTCATACCTAGGAGTGTCTTAGGTAGAAATCTAGGAAGGGTAGTTTCTAGGTGTTAAGTTGTAAACGTTGGAGTTTAGCTTAAAACAAATTCTACTTAGTTGATTTCATTCCTGGCTTGGTAGCCCCCAGACGTAGGTGTTGTTGATCAATGAACTGGGTTAACAATTCTTGTGTGTTGTTTTCTTTCTGTTGTTTATTCTGTTCTTCATTATCCTTGTGAGAAGTAGAGATCAAGTGTCACGAAATCCTATCCGACATCTTAGTGATCTGCTTAACTAGAATTTCAGTTTGAATTAGGTCAAGAACTTGATTTCCTAGAGGATCACAAAGTTTGAAATTCATCTGATAAAAAACAAGGCTTCCTAGAATTTCAGTTTGACTTTTTGAATTTCTTGACAAACAAGGCTTCCCTAAGTAAAAAACAATGTTAACTTATGGTTTGGACCATCATCCATCAAGAAAAATCAAGAAAAGTAGGGTTACTTGCAAAAGGGGCAATCTTAAGAAACTTGAAATTTCACTAAGTCATGAAAATAAGTGATTTATACCCAACTTTGCAAGACCATAACTTGTGATCCAAGCTACCTTTTTCTTCCATCCAAAGCTCAAATGAAAGCTCTCATTACATACTTCAAGATTGTCAACTACATCAGATTCCAAATCCTCATGGATTTTGAGTTATGGATTGATCAAAATCACAAAAATGTGAAAATGACCATTTTTCCAACACTTAGTGAAATTTTGGACAGAATCTGTTTTGCATTTTCACAAACTTTGAGGCCATTTTTCATTATGATCCAAGATTATTCAAGACCAAAATTGGACATTAAAGTTGAAGTATGTTATTAGGGCTTTCCAAAAGGCACGAGAGCCTCCCATGGTTCAACTTGAGCAAGGAGTTATAAGCGTCCAAAAATGGCATTTTTCACCATGCCCACACAAAGACATGAAAACATAACTTGGTTCCCACAATTTCTTGAAACAATTTTGGACACTTGCATTATTTAATTTCTGTCCAAAATCAACTTGAATGATGAGGGATCTGATCACAAAGCCACTAAGTCAAAATTCCTATTCCTTGGCATGTGAAATTCAATGTTGCAAATCCAAAAAACTCCAATTTTGTTTTAAGGCATTCAAGAGGTGCATTGAGGTGGTATGCATCAGTCCATGGCAGTCCATTTTAGTCAAGATTGTTTCAAAAATCAGAAGACCTAAAGCTGAGGTGGTATGCATCAGTCCATGGCAGTCCATTTTAGTCAAGATTGTTTCAAAAATCAGAAGTCCTAAAGCTACAAAGATCAGCTCAAGTCGATGGCTAGAGGAGACTTTGTACCTTGGCATTTAATAAAGTGATACATGGGCATATCCATTGGATAATAGAGTGAACCAGCCCCCATTCACTATTCCTTCAAAAACAAACTTCCTATACTATAAATAGAGGTCATTTCTGATGTTTCAAACCACACCAAAACAATACCAAAGCCTTGTTTTCTCACTCTTTCTCTCTTACTTCAATTTCAAGTCACAATGGAGCAATTTGGGGATTCTTGAAACCAGAGCAAAAACCACTCAAATAACTATCTAAACACATCATAAATCATCTATTGGAGGTGTTTAAACCTTCATCCTCATTGTTCAACACCAAAATTAGAAAGTCAACCACCAAAACCTCAAATTTTGACATTTCTGCATTTTTCAAGCCATGTCTTGATCCAATCACTTTCAAAGCCAAACAACACTTCAAATACTCGCCAAATATCATCCCTAAGATGTTCCAACAAGTGTCCCTCAACTGTAACACCCTTTGAGTGAGTTACCATTTTGGTCACTTTTGCAAGAAAGAGCCAGTTCTTGTTCCTGAGGTTTCCAGCTGGTTTTGATCACCCTAAAAGCTTCTAAGGGATCTATCAAGAGTGTTTTAGGCATTAGATTACTTCTGGCACAAGTATTTTGAAAGATAGCACAAGGAGCTTCAAGAGGTAAGTGCATAACAACTTGAACTCTTTGAAATATGCATTGCTTTGATGTCCATTGATCATGAACATGTCATACATATCATATGTGTTGTGTTTGAACCAATTTACCATGCTATTATTGCTTGTATGAAGTGGTAGCATAGAACTTGCAAATTTTGGCCTATTTTGAAACCACTATCGGGTTTTAAAATGTAAGCATCTTTAGAAAATTCTAAGACCACCATTGGATTCCTCATGAAATTCTAGGTAGAATCCATCTAAATTTCATCCATTTTCATGGAGAAATGAAGAAGTTATGGGCTTCTTGCAAATACCCAAAAATCTGGTTTTTTGCCTTGGCCTGACCTAGAAATTAGGTCACCCTTACATGCATATGGGGTTGTTTTGATACACGGATGTATCACCACCCCAGTGGTAGCAGCGTGTGTTTGTTTGGTTAGAGGGCGTGGGTTCAACACCCACCCAGGCCATTTTTGGTTCCATCTCCTTTTTTTGCTATTTTTCTCATTTTTTTTCATTATTTTCTTAATTAATCTCAAAATTAATTTCTCCTTCAATTTTAATTATTTTTTATTTATTATTTTTTTTCAAAATTCACAAAAATGTTGAGATATTTTATTCTACAAAAGAATTAAACTTATATTATTTATTTAATATAGCTTGAATTTTGTAAAAAATTTCATTTTTATTTGTTTTTAAACATTTTAAATGAAATTTCTACCTTGATTTTTCAAATTCAAATGAATTATAAGTTTTCATATGATTAAACATGATTTTTCAAAACATTGTTCAAAGTTGACAACTTGTTTTTAAATATATTTGATATTTTAAATCATTTATTATTTATTTTTCTTTGAAAAATTATATTTTAAAAGAAATTAGGGGTTTCTCTTGATTTTAACTTCATTTGAAACACTTTTGGGCCTCTAATAGAGTGTAAGACCCATCCCCTTTGTAAATATACCATTTTAGGCCTCATTCATTGTATAAGTCCCGATACGATTTTCAAAATAAACGGTGCGATCGTTGTTTTTCATCTGGGCATCTCCTTGAGCTATAAGCCCCGTCTCTTGTATAAAAACAATTTTTTGGGCCTCTAATAGAGTGTAAGACCCATCCCTTTTGCACATAAATAATTTTGGGCCTCAGTCATTGTATAACTCCCTCAGTGGTTTTCAAAATCACAGTGCGATCGTCGCCTTTTCAAATAAATCATCTGGGCCTCTCCTTGAGTATAAACCCCATTATTCTTTCTTCACAAACAGTTTTGGGCCTCTATTAGAGTGTAAGATCCAACCCTTCTTTGTACAAAAACAATTTTTGGGCCTCTGCTGTAGTATAAGTCCCACAACGTCTTTCGGTATCGCAGTGCGATCAATGTTTTCAAAATAAGTCATCTGGGCCTCTCTTTGAGTTATAACCCCAAAAAATTCTTCCAAACAAATTTTCCCTTAAATTAAATTCAAATTCAAAGTTTCCTCAAAACTTTCTTCAATTTTTTGAAACCCTAAAAGAGGCAATACAGTTGTAGTCAATACACCAGATCACAATATGCTTGGGCTTCTTCTCAGAAGGTAAGTCCCCACATCTTTTTCAGTGCATATTTCTTATATATATATGTCAATATAATTGTCTGTATATATTTGTGCATATTTTGTTTAAAGTTTCCCCCAGCAGTTAGGTCTATGTTTAGGTCAAACCAGAGGTTACTTTACAACATAGTCAAAACTAGTCCCTCATAGGAAATTCCCTATACAGTCTGCCTCCTCTTGGGCTTATACATTATGGAACAGAGAAAGGCATTATTCCCGGTGAAACTTTCTCAAGACTGTCAAACTTAGAAATATATGTGTCTACAAGAAATTCATCTCCCCAAAGAGGATTAATTCCCGGTGAAACCACTTTTGAATTTCTTCATCAGAGAAAGCACTTATTCCCGGTGAAACCTTTCTTGAACTTTTCTTAGGCTTGGACCCACAGGATTCCTAAAAGCATCCCAGCCTCCTCTTGCGCTTAGTACAAGGACCCACCGGCTTCTTAGAAGTTCCTCAGCCTCCTCTTGGGCTTAGTACAAGGACCCAAAGGCCTCCTAAAGGCATAGGATAGAAATTAGTCATATCAACTAGTTCAATCCTCAGGAGAGTCAAAATTTCCATAACATCAAACCATTCTAAGGTTGATCTTCATCCCTTAAACCCTCAGCCTCCTCTTGGGATTCATACAATCAGACTTGGACAATCTCAGCCTCCTATTGGGCTTTATTCAAGCAGACTTGGAAATTCTCATATCCTCTTGGATCTCACACAGAAACCCTCAAGTTTCCTAAAAGCATAGGAAAAACACTGATTTTACCAATATACTAATCTCCAATAGAGTTAAAACCTCCATAGGTTTTCAAACTCAATTTTAAACTCCTCTGACCCCCAACAAGGCTTAAGCTTTCAATTTAAGAAATCCCATTCAGGGTCAATTTACCATCAACAAATCCCCCAAGAGAATCAGAGCCTCATGGCATCTGATATCTCAACTCTTCCCTGATCCCCAAAAAGAGTAAAACCTTTGGATTCCCCAATACCATTTGGACCTGCTCCTGGATTTCCATAAATCCTCAACAAGAGATAGCCTCCTCTTAGGCTTCATATAATAATTTCCCCCAGTAGAGTCAGTCAACCTCAATCTTGGGCTTTGCACAAGACAGATAAAACCCTCCCCAGTGGAGCCAGTTTCCTTTAGCTTCAACCTCAGGCTTTGATCAACGCACACAAAAATCAACATCCCCTCAGATGAGACCATGAGTCCATTATGCAAGAGGACATTTCCTCTATACATCACATATCAAAACGAATAATCAAAACCCGTTCCCAGATAATTGCTATAAGTGGCACACTTGTTGATTCAAAATCCAAGCTGGAGTCCTTCCCTTATCCTGGCTAAAATTTCTCTTTCATCTAACTGCTATAAGTGGCAAGCCTCTGGATTCCTAACATCTAAGCCAATGTCCCTCTTTTAGCATGAAAGATTCATAAGAAAAAAGTGGCATTTCTCTATACTGAGTTAAAGCTTTATTCCTTCATGACATCATCCTTATAAAGGAAATTATGGCATTACTAGATTCACATATCCCAGTTAAAGTAATTTCCCTTATAACCAATTACTCAACTTTTGTGATGAGTAGGTGAGATGTTCTCCCTTTAGAGATGACAAATTCTCTCTCAGTCACCCCTTTAGCTTCAATCTTGGGCTTTAAACAAGACACAAATACTCAAACAACTTCAATCTTGGGCTTTGAACAAGACACCAAACATTTTCCTCCCATAGAAATAGGAGGAACTACGATTGCTCTAATTTCCCAGATTGATTTACGGGAATACGTAGGCATAAGATTGCGAAAGCTTAGCGAGCACACAAATAAAAAACTTTAGGTTCAATACCTTACCAAAAACAACAGAAACCCTGAAAACCACAAAAACAATCTCTCAATTCTCCCAAAGGAGAAACTTTCCCAAGCCACAACAGATAAACATAAGAAAGCAATTCAAATTAACAGAGATACATGCAATAAAGAGTTTATAATCAGACCCCGATCCCCGATCTCTTAACATTTGTTTAAGAAAAAATTTGCGTGCAAGGTTAGTTTTAGATATCTTCCCTTTCGTTTCCAACTTCATAGGATAAATAATAAATTAGAAAGTACCACCCAAATTCCAATATTACGGTAAGGTGGCCGCGTCACCGACAAAAATCGCACGCTACACCTTCTCGGCAGAGATCCGAGCAACAACCTCGGCTTCTACCCATTTTGTAAAATAATCGACCGACAATTAAGAATTTGAGTTATCCTGAAGCGATGGGGAATGGGCCTAGGATATCTGCTCCCCACCGTTAGAACGACCATGGGGATGTTATCAGATGAAGCGACTCGGCTGGTAAGTGTTTGAGTGGAGCAAATACTTGGCATTTTTCACACTTGCTAACATATTCGATGCAATCTCACATCATATGTAGCCAATAGTACCCAACTCTTAGAATCTTTCCTGATAGTGTTCTCCCGCCGATGTGGCTACCACAGGCGCGTTCATGGACCTCTTTAACTACTAGATCTATCTCAGACTCTGACACACATCTCAGCATAGGCGTTGACCTTCCCATCTTATACAGCGTGTCCGAGATTATGATATACCGGGGAGCTATCCTTCTAATCTTCTGAGCTTCGTTGATGTCTTTGGGTAAAACTTCATGAGTCAAATAAGTGATGATGGGTCTCATCCACCCTTGGACATTCTCTATGGTTAACACTTCTTCTGATTGAATGTTAGGTGCTTCGAGAACTTCTTGAATCACAGTCTTATTTATTCCCTAATTTTTTGAGCTTGCTAGCCGGGCTAAGAGGTCGGCCCGAGCACTATCTTCTCTTGGGATGTGGATGACTTCAAATTCCGAGAACGCTTTGGATATTCCTGAAGCTTTTTGAAGGTTATTTATCAGGATGGAATCCTTTTCCTGGTACTCATTATTCATTTGTCCGTCCACTAGTTGAGAATCAGTTTTGACCAACAAGTTTGTTACTCCGACTTCCTTTGCCAATTTCATTCTGGCAATCAAGGCTTCGTACTCCACCTGGTTGTTAATAACCTGAAAATTGAAGCATAAAGAGTATTCTAATGTTAGTTCTCTGGGTCCTTCCAAAATAACTCCGACTCTACTTCCTTTAAGATTTGAAGATCCATCTACATAGAGGATCCATCTGTTTGAGATTTCTTATCTAGCCGGTGCATTTAACTCAACCACAAAATCGGCCAGCGTCTGTGAGTTAATATTGGTCCTGGGTATAAAGTTAATATCGTATTCGGAAATCTCTATTGCCCACTTGACCATCTGTCCTGCCAAGTCGGGCTTTCTTAGTATCTATTTGATGGGGTAGTTCGTCTTTACTGTGATGGGATGACCTTGAAAATAATGTCTCAACTTCTGGGCTGATGACTACTACCAATGCTAAACATTCGATCTTTTGCTATCTTAGCTCCTCTCCTTTTAGGACTTTGCTGATAAAGTATACAGGTTGCTCTCCATCTTCTCCATCTTGTACAAAAACCGAGCTCAGGGCTTTATCAGTGACCGACAAATATAGGACAAGAGGTGTATTTTCTTTGGGCCTTACTAGGATGGGAGGCGAGGACATGAAACTCTTTACTTCTTGAAAAGCTTCTTCACATGCCTCTGTCCATTAAAATCCTTAGATTTCCTTATGGCTGCAAAGAAATGAATTGACTTGTCCCCTGCGCATGATAGAAATCGTGACAATGCTGCCAACCTCCCTGTCAGCTGTTGGACCTCCTTTTTCGTGGTTGGACTTCTCATTTCTATTATTGCCTGGAATTTGTCCGGGTTTGCTTCTATTCCTTGGTTGGTGAGCATGAATCCAAGGAATTTCCCGGCTTGTACTCCAAAGGTACATTTGCCTGGGTTCAACCTCATGTTATAGCTTCTGATGGATACGAAGGTTTAAGTTAGATCTTTCACATGTGACCAGTTTTTACTTGTCTTAATCACCATGTCATCTACATAGACCTCCAGATTCATCCCTATCTGAGTAGCAAATACTTTATCCATTAACCTCTGATAATTAGCCCCAGCATTTTTGAGTTCGAACGACATGACCTCATAGTAGTAATTGCTCTGATGGGTCATGAAAGCGGTTTTTAGTGCATCAATGGGGTTCATGCGGATCTGGTTGTACCCGGAATATGCATCCATGAAACTAAGTAGACGGAAACATGAGGTAGCATCTATTAGTCGGTCAATATTTGGCAGTGGATACGGATCTTTAGGACATGTTTTGGTGAGGTCCATAAAGTCCACACACATTCGCCATTTTTCGGATTTCTTTTTCACCATCACTACGTTGATAACCAAGTTGGATATTTAATCTCCTTGATGAACCCGACTTGTAACAACTTCTTGACTTCCTCTGCTATTGCCTTCCTCTTTTTGTCGCCACCCTTTCTTTTCCTTTGAGAGACCGACTTGATGTCTGGGTCGATTGCCAAATGATGACACATGAAATTGGGATCTATCCCAGGCATGTCTGAGGGCTTCCATGCGAAAAGGTCCACTTTGTATTTTAGTACTTGGATGATCTCTTCCTTTTCTTCCAGAGACAAATTGACTCCTACGTGTGTAACATGGGATGACAGCTGCCCAATCTAAACTTGCTTTGTTTCTTCGTTGGGGACTATATTTTCTTCAACTGCATCATCACGTGGATCAATGTCAACCAGGTTGACTTTGAGGGAACTCTTGGGATCTTCTTCTTCTCTGGGATCTTTTCTTTTAAACTTCAAGCTATCCTTGTAACACTTTCTGGCCAGCCCCTGGTCGCCTTTGACAATTCTAACCCGTCCACCTCCAAGTGGGAATTTCATTGTCAGATATAGGGTTGAAAGCGAAGTTTCCAGGGCGTTGAGGTTCGAGGTGAAGGGAAATCGTGATTCAAAAACGCAGCAGAAATTAAAATTTCCCTTTAGCGATCCTTATGAAAGATCATGATCAGTGATAAAATGGTTACCTCTTGTGGCGATGGAACCTTTGATTCTAAATCGAAGGAATGATCATGAGTGATGTACGATGAACAACGCCTCTACTCAGTCCACACGAATAACTTCCTTCAGTCTCATTGCTAGCTGCTACGATTGAAGGCTTTGAGTGCGAGATAGAGAGAAGGAAAATACGGCTAGGGTTTCATAGCTGAATTTTCATTAAGTGATTTTGCTTCTGCACAAGGGTTATATTTATAGAACCACTTGAGTGGGCTATAAGCTAAAAAGCCCACTTAAGTGCAGGCACACCATATCTTATGATGTACCGTATATCACTTAAGCACGCGGTACCTTACCATAATCCGTATTTCACTTAAGTGCACCGTACCTTATGGTGTTACATATTTACTTAAGTACACTATACCTTACGGTGTTCCTTATTTACTCCACCTCTTATCAAACTGTCCTTATGTGTGTGACCCTGTAGGATTTCGCGACGTTGGTAATTATATTAAATCATGCATTTAACATAATAAACAGTGAGCGGTATCTAGTAACACATCATTGCTACCCAAGTCACGAAATTGTCATGTGATCTGACAAAACCTTTTGTGATAGTGCTTATGTGTATAATTACCCTTTTGCCCTTATGTCTATATTGAACACAAGGCATATACCGTGTCATCCTTGTTCAGTTCAATATTGGGCCCTTAGACATTTATCCTATTATGCAGGATGGGAAAATTCCATCTAGGTCACTCATGTCCCTCAGCATGCTTTATGAAGTACCCATCAACTGTCTTTATAGTCATCCAATTACGGATAATGTTTGATCAGTAATAAATTAGTTGACTCTACATCTAGGGTCCATAGTGGTTTCAAGTCGAAGGGTGGTATACACCATTATCACCATGAGAGTAACTTATGACACTTTGCATAACATTTTATGTGGGTCCATAGTGGGTCAATCCAGTATAAATATTACTCCTAATATTTATACCATTGTTAAGACCTGATAACTCCTTATCCATGATCCATGAGATGTGACCATCAGTCTATCAACATAATAGTCTTAATGCTTTAAGGTTATCCCATTTCACATTAAAGCTCGACTACAAATACTTTAAGAATAGTGTCCTTATGTTTAATGGAATCTCATGATTAAGTCACACTTAATATTTCATTAAACGAACTAGCTATTCTAGGGACTTTACCAATTTGAAAAAAAACATAATAAAGAAATGCCTTTTATTATTAATAAATAATTCGATACAAATACCTAAAGTATTGGCCTCTAGGGCTTACACCAACAATCTCCCACTAGCACTAGAGCCAATCATGCATACCCCTAATACCCATAGATCTAGTATGGCCATCATGCTTCTGCTGCACAAGAGGCTTTGTTAGTGGGTCAACAATGTTGTCAAGTGTAGGTACTCTGCATATCTTCACATCTCCCCGATCTATTATCTCTCGAATAAGTTGAAAACATCTACGTATGTGTTTGGATCGTTGGTGAGATCTAGGCTCCTTAGCTTGTGCGATAGCACCATTGTTATCACAATAGAGATAAATGGGATCCACAATGCTAGGGACTATGCCAAGTTCACTAATGAACTCTTTGATCCAAATAGCTTCCTTTGCTGCATTTGAGGCATCAATGTACTCGGCCTCGGTTTTAGAATCAGCAACTGTGTCTTGCTTTGAACTTTTCCAGCTCACAACACCACCATTTAGGAAGAACACATAACCAGATTGCGATTTAAAGTCATCCTTATCTGTCTGGAAGCTAGCATCGGTGTATCCAATTACCGCGAGCTCTTCATGACCTCCATATATCAAGAATGAATCCTTAGTCCTTCTCAAGTACTTAAGGATATTCTTGATAGTTACCCAATGAGCATCACCGGGATCAGATTCGTACCTACTCGTTGCACTCAAAGCATACGAGACATCTGGTTGAGTACATAACATGATATACATGATAGATCCTATTGCAGATGCATATGTGTCATACCCTAAATTTTGACCACCAAGATTTCCCATCATTGTGAAAATCATCATCACAGTATGGATAAACCATCATGCCTCATCAATCTCCTCAAGGATTGTTGAGCATTCACCACAATCAAGAATTAGGGTTTTAAGCCCTCTTAGAGCACTTAGACAAAGGATCAATCAAGGAATGACATGATATTCAACTTGTCTAACATCTCAAACCTCCATAAAGGATTAAGAGGAATCCCACATCAATAATAAGGTACAAGGTTGCAGCATTCCAAGTGGATCAAGCCTCCGGATCGGCAGTGTCACCAAATTAGGGTTTTGGTCGACTGAGGCCTCCAGATGGAAAATTTCCTCTGGGCATGAGCCAATGCTTCAAAGCACAACTCAAGATACTCCAAGGGACCTCATGGACCCAATCATCAAGTCAATTTAACCTCAGGGGATGCATTTACCCAAAAGTCAGGAATTAGGGTTGCTTGACCTAATTCACCCCTAAGTTGACTTTTGGGACAAAGCAAGAGCCAAGACCTCAAGACATGGTTTGAGGGTATCCAATACACTACATTGATCCATTTGCAATAATGGATTGATCTAAGAAGCTTGATCCACAAGTTTCAATTTCATCAGGACCACAATTAGGGTTTCGAGGAAAAAGTCAACTGTACCTTTGACTTTTCACCAAGACATGCACCCAAACCTTGGGACATGATTCAATACACCCTATAACACCTATGGAATCCATCCATTAGGTTTGATTTAGGTCAAGGACTTAATTTCACGAAGGATCGCACAGTTTGGATTTTATCCGATAAAAAGTCAACTATGCAAAAATCCAAAGTTTGACTTTTTGGATTTTTGGTTAAACAAGGTTCCTTGACCCTAAAACAATGTTAATATGTGATTTGAATCATCATTCATCAAGAAAAATCAAAGAAAGTGAGTTAACTTGTAAAAGGGGTTACCATAAAAAACTTATAATTTTTCTAAGTTATGGAACAAAGTGGCTAGGGTACCTACTTCCAAGGACAATAACTTGAGATCCAAGCAACCATTTTGGATGGTCCAAAGCTAGATTTGTAGCTCTCATTGCATACTTTAAAAGTTTCAACTACATCTCATTCCAATTCTTCATGGATTTTTAGTTATGGAGTTATCAAAATGGCAAAAACCATGAAAAGGGCATTTTTCCAACACTTAGTGAAATTTTCACTAAGTCAAAATCTGCCTTACTTTTTCCAAAATGTAGGGACATTTTTCACTTTGATCCAAGTCAAACCAGGTTTAGGGGTAAACATCAAAGTTAAAGTATGCCATGAGGGCTTTCCAACAAGTACCAGATCATCTCCAAATTCCATTTGAACAAGGAGATACAACCCTTGGAACATGGCATCCTGAACTGGTTTTTACAAGGCAGAATTTGTGCATTTTGCTCGATTTGTACAAATCTGATAAATCCAAGCCTTGTCATCAATTTTGACACATTAGAGGATCAAATCCAAGGGGGATGATCTGATCTCCAAGCCTCCAAAGTCCAAGAATCTACAAGTAGCCATGCCAAACCTAAAAGAGCTAAAAAGTGTAAAGACTCCAATAATGTTTCCAAGCATTCAATGGATGCACAAAGGTGGGATGAACTGAGCCTATTCCAACTGAATTTAGTCCAAGTTTATCTCTGAACCAAAGCTACAAAGCCTGTGCTCTAATCTCAAGTCAATGGCTAGAGGAGACTTGATATTCCTTTTGCATAACATTGGCCAAAGGCCTGCTGCAGCCTTTATTCACTATTGTTTGCAAAACAAACTTGCTCTACTATAAATAGAACTCATTTGTGCTCAGTTTGAGTACACCAAAGCACCCAAACTGATGCTTTCCTCAAAATCCCTCTCTTTAGGCCAAAATGCCTTCTTTTGCAAGGTATCTCTGAGTTTTTGAGTTAGAGAGCAATTCCATCATAGCTCATGATCTAAACACATCCAATATGTCATATCTAAGCTGCCCAAACTCTCATATGTGACCTGTAACACCAAAATCACAAAGTCCCCTCTCAAAACCTCAAAATTGGACTTTTTTGCACTTTTCAAGCCATGTTTTGATTCAGTCACTTTCAAAACCAGATAAGACCTCAAACGCACTTAAAATATCATCCTTGAACTATCCCAAATGGTTCCCCACATCTGGAACACCATTTGAGAAAGTTGCCATATTGGTCACTTTTGCCCCTTTTGCAAGAAAGAGCTCAAACTGTTCCTGAGGATTCCAGCTGGTGGTGATCATTCTAAAAGCTTCTAAGGGATCAATTGAGAGTGTCCAAAGCATCAAATTACTTCTGGCACAAGGAACTTGGCAGATAGCACAAAAAGCTCCCAAAGAGGTAAGCATCACAACTTGAACTCTTTGAAATATGCATTGCTTTGAAGTCCACTAATCATGAACATCTCATACATGTTATATATGTTGTGTTTGAACCAATTCATCATGTAATTCTTGCCTGTAACATGAGGTAGCATAGAAAATGCAATTATAGGCCTATTTCAAAACCACCATCGGGTTTTAAAATGGGTACCTTATATGAAAAAACCAAGGGCACCATGGGATTCCTTGTGAAATTCTAGGCAGGATATACCAAAATATTGTCTCAATCCATGGAGAAATGAGAAAGTTACAGCCTTTACGTTTTTGGCCCAAAATCTGGCCTTGCCTTGCCTTGCATTGCCTTGCCCAGGCCTAAAGCAAGGCATCCCTTATGTATTTATGGGGTGGTTTTGATACACGGATGTATCACCACCCCAGTGGTAGAAGGCGCGCGCTGTGACTTGGAGGTATGGGGTTCGAATCCCCCTCGCCCCGACCCTTTTTTTTTACCACTTTTTCCATTTTTTTTAATATTTGTCATATTATTTTAAATGATTTGGAAAATTAATTTCTCTCTCAATTTTAATTATTTTTTATTGGTTCTTTTTTAAAAAAATCACAAAAATGTTAAAATATTTTATTCCACAAAAAAATCAAATTTATATTATTTATTTAATATAGTTGATATTTTTGTAAATAAATTCATTTTTTTATTGTTTTTAAACATTTCGAAAATGAATATTCATCTTGAAAATCAAAATCAAATGAGTCCTAAATCATCTTGTGATTAAAATCTCATTTTTTTCAACCTTAATAAAAAATCACAAGTAGTTTATTTAGACTTCTTTGGTATTTTTGTCATTTTTATTCATTTTATTAAAATGATTACTTTTAAAAAAAGAAAATGAAATTAGGGTTTCTTTGATGTTCACCCTAACAAATCTTTTTCAAACACTCATGGGCCTCTAATAGAGTGTAAGACCCAACCCCTTTGTAAATAGACAATTTTGGGCCTCACACATTGTATAAGTCCCTCTGTATATTTTCAAAAATTCGGCGCGATCGTCGCCTTTTTAAAAAAATCAACTGGGTCTCCCCTCGTGTTGTAAGTCCCATCTTTCTTTTTCAAAACATCATTGGGCCTCTCCTTGAGTTATAAGACCCATCCCTTTGTACAGTAAACCTCTTTGGTCCTCAGTCGTTGTATAAGTCCCGATGCGATCTTCAGAACAATGGTGCGATCACTGTTTAAACCTTGGGCCTCTCCTTGAGTATAAGCCCCAATGATCTTTTCAAAACAACTTCCCCCTTTGATTTAGATTCAAATATACAGTTATTATCAAAACTTTCTTTAAGTTCTTTAAACAACTAACAATACAGCATGGAAGCTTGCTCACCTGTAAGTTGTTATCTGCTTTCATTTACATGCTTTAAATATACATAATTGTATTGTGGGAAACTGCGCACTGTAAGTCCTTCTTTCATACCCTTTTAAATACTTGTCATATATCAACTGTATATATACTAGTATAGTTATTTAGAGTTTTCCTCGACAACTAGGTCTAGAGCTAGGTAAAGCCAGTTTGGTCACTCTTTAATACAGTCAAAACTTGATCCACATAGGACTTCCAGATACAGTCTTGCCTTCTCTTGGGCTTAAACAATATGGAACAAAGAGAAATGCAGTATTCTTCTTGAACCTTTACTCAGACTGTCACTATTAAAAATTATCAAAGAAATTCTACTCCCAATAATTGATCTATTCTCGGTGAATAACATCTCTTGAGTTTCTTCAAACCTCAGAACTTTCACAAATGATCTATTCTCGGTGAATAGAATTTCTTGAACTTTTCTTGGTTTGGGACCCACGGGCTTCCTAAAAGCATCCCAGCCTCCTCTTGGGCTTTGTACAAGGACCATTCGACTTCTTAGAAGTTCTCATGCCTTCTCTTGGGCTTAATACAAGGACCCTGAAGACCTCTTAAAGGTATAAGACATAACTTAGTCATCCTTTGCTATAACAGTCTTTCAAGTGTCAAAACCTCAGACAAATTTTAGGGTTGATACTCATCCCTTAAAAGAGTCAGCCTCCCTTGGAGGCATCATACAAAAGATAAAACTCTTCCATACCAATAGACTTGGACAGTCTAAAACCCCTTGAGTCTCAAAGACATTCTCAAGTTCCTTACAAAACATAGAAAGAAACCCTGACCTCCCGATCAATCCCCAGTAGAGATAAAAACCTCTGGGTTCTAAAACCCAGTCTCTCTCCTATAATTCCCTAGCCAGGATAAGTCTATTATCAGGATAAAACTATCCCAAATCAGAACCTCAAAGGCGTCTGATACCTCAACTCTTCTGTAACCCTCAGCAAGAGTTGATTCCCCATTTGGACCTGCCTCAGGATCTCAATAATCCCCGGCAGAAGCTAACCTCCTCTTAGGCTTTGTATAATGATCCTTCCTTTCCTCAGGATAGTCAGCCTCCTCTTGGGCTTTGTACAATGATTCTCTCCAGCGGAGCTAACCTTTTCAGACTCTCTTGTTGAGTCAATCACTTTTCAGACTCTCTTGTTGTGTCAATCAACTTTCAGACTCTCTTGTTGAGTCAATCACCTCTTCAGACTCTCTTGTTGAGTCAATCACGTTCCAGACTCTCTTGTTGAGTCAACCATTTTAGCCTCAATCTTGGGCTTTGTACAAGACAGATAAAAATACTCTCTTGTTGAGTCAATCTTTTTCTAGCCTCCTCTTAGGCTTTGTATAATGATTTCTCCTAGCAGGAGTTAGCCTCCTCTCAAGCTGTGTATCCAGCTTGTTCAGCCACAACCCTGGGCTTTGTACATGATAGATAAAAGCACTCTCTTGTTGAGTCAAACCCTTTTAGCTTCAATCTTGGGCTTTGTACAAGACATAAATCTTCATCTCTTAAACTTGGGGACAAACATTTTCCCCAGCAGAGTCAATTCCTCCGAGCCTTCATTTAGGCTTTGGGAAATAAATTCCTAAGCAGAGTCAAACTCTTTCCCGCCTCCATCTTGGGCTTTGTACAAGACAGATAATACTCTCCCACAGAGTCAAATCTTTTTAGCCTCAATCTTGGGTTTTGTACAAGACACCTAAAATATCCTCAGCTGAGTCAGTAAAGTCTCTTTTAGCCTCAATCTTGGGCTTTGTACAAGACAGATAAAGATTTATTTCCCGCAGAGTCAGTCTTCTTTTCAGCCTTTATCTTGGGCTTTGTACAAGATACATACAAACCTCCCCAGCGGAGTCAAAATTCTTTTAGCCTCAATCTTGGGCTTTGTACAAGACAGATAGAACATTTTCCCCGAAAAAGTCAAACTTTTAGCCTCTTCTTAGGCTTTGTATAATGATATTCCCAAAAAGTCCATCTCTTTTTAGCCTCAATCTTGGGCTTTGTACAAGACACAGATATAAACACTCTTGTTGAGTCGGTCATTTCCAGCCTCCTCTTAGGCTTTATATAAGGACTTCCCTAGTGGAGTCAATCAACCTCTTAGCTTCAACCTTGGGCTTTGATCAAGGTACACAAAAATCAACATCTCCCTTTAGAGATGACAAATTCTCACACAAATAAACCTTTTAGCTTCAATCTTGGGCTTTGAACAAGACACAAATACTCAACCTTTTAGCTTCAATCTTGGAATTTGAACAAGACACCAAAACATCTTTTTCCTCCCTTAGAATAGGAGGAACTATGATTATTCTGATTTCCCTGTTTCATTTAAACGGGAATATGTAGGCATAAGATTACGAAATCTTAGCGAGCATACTAATCAAAAACTCTAGGTCTAGTACCTTCACATCAATCAAACCTTAGGTCCAGTACCTTACCAAAAACATCGGGATGAACCCGAACATCAACAAAAACTCACTCTCCCTGTCACACTTTCCCAAGAAACTTTCCCAACCCATTAACGGATAAACACCATCAAGTACAAAGCGAGACCTAAAGCTAACAACCTGTGGATAACCACATCAATTGACAACTCCCCATTGTATAACCTGACCCCGGACCCCCCAATCTCTTTAAAGCGTTTGTTCGGTTAAACATTCGCATGCAAGGTTAGTTTTAGATAGCTTCCCTTTCCCTTCCAGCTTCATGGGATAAATAAGAAATCAGAAAGTAGCACCCCCTCCTCATTGAGAGGAGAAAATCCAAACTCACCAATAAGGTGGTCGCGTCACCGACAAAAATCGCTCGCTATAGTAAAATGGTGACTCTGCTGGGGAGAATCATATGAGGATCTGTTTTACCTTAGTCATCATCGTCCCCATTTTCCACAGTAAAATGGCGACTCTGCTGGGCAGTCATTGTCTGCATAGGACTAGGATTATAGCTCTTAAGAGGTCTAGGATGTTAGTTTTAGGAATATATATATATATATATCGCTTTTCCTTCTTGATATCCGTGTTTATCTTTCTGCTAATGGGACTGCGGGTGATGCCGCATCTGGAAAGTTTGAGTGACACCTAAGATAAGTGATGGCATTAGACGGGTAATCTTACAGGGAGTGACTCCAAAATAAGAGACCTCGGTAGACCATCGAATCAGTGGAGATTCGCTTTGCAGATTCAATGCCTATACGACTTCGGTTGATGAAAGCAGATTGTTCGATTGTGGTATCCATGAAACTGAGGATTTAGTAGGCTGAGACCATGTTACTATTTTGTAGTGCGGGAGCTATCGAAAATAGTTGTCACGCGATACTACCCTCATTTGAGATTACTCTAAGATACTGCAGCTCGCTCGGGTGAACCAGCCTGCTGTTGTTATCCCAAGAGGGGTCAATGATTTTGAGGACAGGTACAAAAAATACCAGTACAACCTTTGGGGATGGGTAGAGGCATGACTTCATGACACTGAACCTTTGACCCCATGTTTTTTCTATGTTTTTGTGTGCTGCATTCATGCATTCATTTCATTAAATAACTTTAAACAAAGAAAAAATCTTCTTTTCTAGTCTCTCTTTTTCAAATTAAACTAAGACAATGATTGCAAATGTCAGAGAGAAAGATTGCGTTATGGATTTCTGTAGAAGGAAGACTCACAAGTACACCTTCAAGGTTCCAAAACTAGAGGATTTAAGAGGGTTGGCAAGGATGATCACCAACCCTGATGCTTTCAGAGCTAAGTACGGAGGACTGCTGTCTCTGTTCAGGGTCCATGTAATTGAAGGGATCCTGTCTATGCTGATTCAGTTTTACGATCCGGTTTATCACTGTTTCACATTCCCGGATTATCAACTAGCACCAACACTGGAGGAGTACTCTCACCTGACTGATTTACCTATCACTGACCAAGCTCCCTTTTCTGGACTGGAAGAAATTCCAAAGGATCAAATCATTGCAAGAGCTATCTATTTGGACGAGTCAGAAGTCAGGACTCACATGACCATTAAGGGTGGAATCCAAGGTTTTCCAGCTCAGTTTCTGGTAAAGAAAGCTCTGTACTTTGCTAGTATATGGAACGTGACTGCTTTCGAGAGCGTCTTTGTTTTGCTCACCTACGGGTTATTTCTGTTTCCCAACATTAATAGCTTCGATGATATCAATGCCATTAAGATATTTCTGATTGGAAACCCTGTACCGACCTTGCTCGCAGATGCTTATCATTCTGTACACTTAAGGAATTTGTACAGCGAAGGAATGATCACATGTTGTGTACCCCTTCTATACAAATGGTCACTTCCCATTTACCAAAGTCTGCTGCTTTTTGGGATCATAAGAGTACTCTACATTGGTCGCAGAGAATCATGTCTCTTACCAACTCGGACATAGATTGGTACAATCGGATCTATGACGGGATAAGAATCATTGACCGTTGTGGAAACTTCCCTAATATACCCCTCATAGGAACTAAAGGAGGAATCAATTATCATCCAATTTTAGTTCGTCGTCAATTCGGATACCCGATGAGGCATGTTCCGTGTAATGCTCATCTGGAAGGTCTATTCTTCAAGGAATGAGAAAATGCCAGCGCACTAAAGATAGAAATAGTGCATGCCTGGAAACATGTTCACAGGAAAGGAAGAGAGTCTCTAGGAAAACCAGACTGTATCTCTGTGGAACCTTATCTCCACTGGGTACAAACTAGAGCTCTCAAGCTGAGGATGCCTTACCCTCATCAAGAAGTTATTCCATTAAAGGAATTTGTCCTCTATTTTATGTCTAATATGGAAAAACTTCAGGTTACTCTCAACAAAATTCAACAGGAGAATAAATCTTGGAAGAACAAGTACCATATTCTCAATGTGGAGTGTAACAAAATACAACAACTGTTAAAAGAAAAAGATGCTCTGATCGAGATTTTAGAGCAACATGCTGTAGAGAATTAAGAAGACCAAAGGAATTTGCTCGCTCCTTTCACTTGGCAAAGGAATGACAACCCGACAACGGCTTAAGAGCCCCGGTTAAAGAAAAGGAAAATACCAGAACCAGCACCTGAGCTCTCCTCAGAGAGGACTCAGGATCCATAAGTTTAGACATTTTCTTTTTCAGCACTTTGTAAATTAATGTATTTTTATTTCCGCAATCTATGAATTCAATAAAACGGGGTCTCCCCACTGTATGATATTTGCAATCCAATTGTTGAAGTTTCTTTTGATTAAAAAAACAATTAATATAATCATTGCATATCATTCATCATTCTCACCTAATGCATTCTTCTTACCTACGAATCTCACGTCTGTGTCTCGATTCTAGAGTCAAACTGTCTCATTCGTACAATACTTGGGCCAATCGACAAAAGAAAATGGATGATCTCGAGGAAGAGAACAGAGAGTTGAGAGAAGAAATCGACACTCTGAAAGAAGATCTGAGGAAACTTCACAATGACATGCAATCTCTGGCAGCAGCTTAGAAACAACAGCAAAGGACTGTGATCTCAGAGATCACATCTACGCCCATAGTGGAAAAGTATGATCCTCGGTACAACATGCCTAAAGATCGTCCCTGGGGCATGCCACTCAACTATATCCCGGAAGGATATATTCTGCCGATCACAGAAGATCCCGAAACTGCAGCAAGAACCGCTGGGCCTGAAGGTTACAAACTTCGGGAAAGTGAAGATGCAAGGGGCATGACAGCAACTCCTGAAGGTTACAAACTTTGGGATAAGGAAACACCAAGAGTCACTGCCGTAATGACTATACCACCACCCGTGGTACACACTGTCCCGAAAGGATAGTTTCCACAGAGACCTTCTGGTGGAAACGAAAGTATGTACGACAGATTGAATGAGTTCCAGGAATAATACCTGGAGATACAGAAGGAACTATATGCCATTCGCGGTCAGGATCTATTCGGAAAGGACGCCGCAGACCTTTGTTTGGTCCCCAATGTGAAAATTCCGAACAAATTCAAGATGCCCGAATTTGAAAAGTACAAGGGTAACTCTTGCCCTCAGAGTCATTTAGTGATGTACGCTAGAAAGATGTCAACTCAGACAGAGAACCAACAGCTACTGATCCACTATTTCCAAGATAGTTTAACCGGTACCGCACTCAAATGGTACATGGGTTTAAACCGCACTAAGATCGTCACCTTCATAGATCTTGGCGCTGCCTTCGTTCAGCAGTATAAGTATAACTTGGACATGGCACCAGATAGAGATCAACTCCAAGAAATGTCACAGAAGGACAAGGAAACCTTTAAGGAATATGCTTAGAGATGGCGAGAAATTTCCGCCCAGATTTGTCCACCTCTTGAGGAAAAAGAGATGACAAAAATCTTTTTGAAAACCTTGAGTTCCTTCTACTACGACCGAATGGTCGCTAGTGTGCCCAGCGACTTCACTGAGATGGTAGGCATGGAGTTCGTCTTGAAGAAGTAGTCCGAGAAGGATGTCTAGTTAAAGACGCCGAACCATCAAGCAGTACCAAAAGATACAGTAGTGCTCTCCCTAAGAAAAAAGAGCAAGATATTGGCAATATCTCTCTCGGAAAGCAAAGGCGACGATACCAACCAGTAGCAACAGTAACTCCTGCTATCAACCCTGTGCCTATTCCCACGTATCAACCTCAGGTTGCTCAGAGCCAACCGAATCAACAACAATATCAGCAAAGAACACAACAGCCTCTTCAGCAGGCTCGCCCTCAGTACAACAACAACCGTACAACGCGACCACCAGGGTTTGACCCAATACCAATGTGGTATGTAGAACTGTTTCCATTACTATTGGTTAAGGGGCATGTCCAAACCAGGGCTCCTCTTGCAATACCAGAAAATCTGCCTTTTTGGTTCAAAGTGGATCAGACTTGCCCTTACCATCAAGGAGGACCAGGGCATAACATAGAGAACTGTCTCAGTTTCAAATCCGATGTATAGAAGCTTGTTAGGAGTGGGGTCCTATCCTTCAAGGATACAAATCCAAATGTACAGACGAACCCGTTGCCTCAAGACGAGAAAGCTGCGGTGAATTTGATAGAGGAAGAGTCTAACCATAGCTATCAAATTCACGATGTACTCTTATTGGGAACCAACTTGGTCAAGATGCATTGCAGACAGCGTGGATACGGTCATATACTGTCTCATAATTATCACCAGTGTAATATCTGCTCTAAAAATAATCAAGGATGTTTTGTGGTGCAATCCGCTCTATAGGAACAAATGGATCTCGGGTGGATCCAGGATCACCGAATCCGTGAAGTCAACATGACTTATACCAATTCCAACATTATCAAAACCATGACATCCGTGCGATGAATGTTAACTTGGTGGAAATGCACTCCAGGCAAAGCCAATGTCATAATCTGCCATGGCACGATTACGATTCTTGTCTGATCTGCTCGGTAAATAATCAGGGATGCTCTTTTGTACAAGAGACCCTCCAGCGTCAGATGGATCTTGGATGGATCCAGGATTACCATGATAGAAATCATTATCAGGTTTACATGATCCAAATCTTCGATGTTCGCTTGATGAATACCAGCTTGGTGGAATTACATGCTAAGCAAGTCCAGCTCAGTTTTCTGACTTCACATGATTATCAGAACTGTAAAGGATGTCGTGAGAGTGACCAAGTATGTGCTCTCGTTTAAAGAACGTTGCAACACTTATTGAACCACTGGTGGCTTCCAATCTATCTAGATGAAGACACGCAACAAGTCAGTATGACTGATGGGAACCCCACTAGGCATCAAAGTCAGGATGTTCGATCAATAGAGACAGATCTAGTGAGGTTACACTGCATACATAGCGGACGTGGCCGGGTGCCACCACACAACTATGAACGCTGTAGAGTCTGCTCAGAGAATAATCAAGGAAGCTACCTCGTGCAAGCAACCCATCAAATTCAGTTGGACCATAAAGAGGTTCAACCATGTTCCAGCTCTAGTTCAATGTCAGACTATCTGCCCAATCGAGACAAGGAAGTTGTCTTAATCCCAAAACGAGAAATGACCAAGGGCGTTTATGCCATAATCCCTCTGCTTCATGAATCAAG
This sequence comes from Lathyrus tuberosus, assembly GCA_022829125.1. NCBI lineage: Eukaryota > Viridiplantae > Streptophyta > Magnoliopsida > Fabales > Fabaceae > Lathyrus > Lathyrus tuberosus. The sequence goes on from JALAZF010000084.1 coordinate 5,866,199, forward strand.
AGTTCCTCTTGATAGTGGAAAGATTCTCAACCTCGAACCAATTGAGGTCGGCTATGATGGTCAGAAAAATAAAAAGGCTCTTGTAGTTATCTATCTGTCGGGACTAGTACCGTACAACTCCAGTAAGGCTACCCCTTACAAATATGGTGCAACAACAATTGAGAATGGAAAGGAAACTCCATTACCCTCCGTTGTGAATATTGCAGACATCAGTCGAGTGACACGGAGCGGTCGAATCTTCAACCGAGGAGTCGGAGAACCTAACAAAGAAAAGGAACCTCAAACTGAAGTTCCTAATCAACCAGTCAAGCAATCCAGTGATCCCGACCTTTCAAAGAACAATGATGAGATGCTGAAGTTCATCCAGAAAAGTGAGTACAACATTGTTGATCAGCTGTTGCAGACTCCTTCAAAAATATCTGTGTTATCTCTTTTACTCAGTTCCGAAGCCCACAGAGAGGATCTACAAAAAGTCTTAGAGCAAACCTTTGTGGAACAAAATGTAACAAAAAGACAATTCGAGAGCATCATCTCCAACATCACTTCCTGCAACAACTTGGGGTTTAGTGATGAGGATTTACCAGAAGAAGGCAAAAGTCACAACATGGCGCTGAATATTACAGTCAACTGCCAGGACGATGCTTTGGCCAACATACTGGTAGACACCGGATCAGCTTTGAATGTCATGCCAAAGTCCACTCTAATGCGACTATCATTTAAAGGATCTCCGATGAGAGGCAATGAGGTCATCGTCAAAACATTTGACGGATCCCAAAAAATGGTTATCGGCGAAGTCGACCTTCCCATAACTATCGGTCCTCACACTTTCCAAGTCACTTTCCAGGTCATGGACATCCGGGCAACATACAACTATTTGTTAGGAAGACCTTGGATACATGAGGCTGGGGCAGTCACTTCAACACTTCACCAAAAGCTGAAGTTTGTCAAGAACGACCAACTAGTCACAGTCTGTGGAGAACAAGCCTTGATCGTGAGTAACCTATCATCGTCCACTTGTGTAGAACCCAAGGAGGTTGTAGGAACCCAGTTCCAAGCACTTTCGGTGAGCCATAACTACCATTCAGAGAAATATACATCGATTTCCTTATACAAAGATGCTCTTGAAGTGATCTAGAGTAACAATGCAAAAGGATGGGGACATCTTGTCATTCCTACTAATAACAAAACAAAGAAAGGTCTTGGTTTTTCCTCAACCTCTACCCAGACATCTACTAATGGTGAAAGTCTTCATCCCATTCAGAACTTCTTCCACAGTGGAGGTTTCCTTCACCTAGTGTCTTAAGAAGTACATACCATCAACGAGGGAGATTCCTCCGATACAGATGAAGAGTGGAAGTCCTATCTTAACGAGGACGGTTATATTCCTCAAGAAGAGGTGCCTACGCCATTTTGCTATCCCGCACAGAGTCCGAGATATATACCAAGGTCAGATGTCAAGATGATATACGGAGTTTGTGATCCGGAAGGATGCCGTGCTCCACCAAACTCATTAGAGGAGGACACTCCGATGAAAGACAACTTTGACCATGACTATTATGGCCCAATGGATGGCCTGCCTATCTAGCAGCCGTACCCAGGAGACTTGGGGCAAAAGAGTCAGCCGAACAATGTATATCAACTGAGCATCATTGAAAAGAATACCTGCGTCCCCACCAAATTATGGGATCATTACTCAGGGTATTCATAAAATATCCAGCACGACGATGAATTTGCAAAAATTTCAGGACTAGAGTTCATCAAATTTGCTTTTCCCGAAGTCAACGTCATTGAAAAGGATGACTCCTCCAGTTCCAAAGAAGTGTGGGACACCTTAGGACAACCGAGTGGAAAATTCAACTTCTTGGTCAAGTACACCGCTCCAGAAAGCTCTCGTATCAGGCTCGAGGACATCCAGCCAACTAGATGGGGAGATCCACCTGAGAGTGCAAATACTATGCAAGATATAGCTGAAGAATCCTCCTACGACAACTCTGCCTGGGAAACAGATTCCAATGATCCGGCTCCACCAGAAATCAGCGTTATTTCTGAAGACAAATCAAGAAAGAAGGTACCAAACTTTGTGATTCACCGAGGAGTGCGCCGCGAATGGGTTGCTGTCGATGTTCCGAAAGTCGTCCATAAGTCTAAGTAATTGCCGTCTTTATTTTAACCTTTCACCTGGCCCAGGTGAAACGGATGTTTTGATAGGGCTCACTTTTTGTAAATGTCTCTCTTCGCTTTGCCCAAAGCGATAGAGTTTTGTTTTATAGGGCTGTAGTTTCAAGAATCGACAAAATCATAAATAAAATAACGTCGTTCTGTAATTTCGACATTTATTGTTGTTTTCTCTTTTCGCTTTTTCAGAAAATGGTAATCCTAAAAACAACTCAGATAATAATAAACAGGCATTTTTCAAAAAATACACTGCACACACTCTTGCATTCTCTCTATCTCTTCTAAAAACAACTATCACGTCGTGCAAATTGCTTATTTTAACCCCCATTGAAACATACGATCCAATGCCTTCTCCCGACTTTGAATTCTCGGTATTTGAGGCTGAAGAAGAAGGTGACGAAGAAATTCTAGAAGAGATCTCCCGATTACTCAGGCAAGAGGAAAGGTCCATTGAACCTCACAAAGAGCCGTTGGAAAAGGACAACTTGGGTTCAGAAGAAGAGAGAAAAGAAATCAAGATTGGGGCACTGCTCAGTCCGACTGTCAAAGAAAATTTGATAAAGCTTCTCAAAGAGTTTCCTGATGTATTTGCTTGGTCCTATCAGGATATGCCAGGGTTGGATACTAGCATCGTGGAACATCACCTACCGTTAAGATCAGAATGTCCGTCGGTAAAACAAAGAATAAGACGGACTCATCCAGACATGGTCGTCAAAATCAAAGAGGAAGTACAGGAATAGATTGACGCAGGTTTCCTCACCACATCAAAATATCCTCAATGGTTAGCCAACATAGTTCCAGTTCCAAAAAAGGATGGAAATGTCAGAATGTGTGTAGACTACAGGGATCTGAGCAAGGCCAGTCCAAAGGATGACTTTCCCTTACCACACACAGACATGCTGGTAGATAGTACAACGAAGTTCAAAGTTTTCTCCTTCATGGATGGATTCTCAGGCTATAATCAAATCAAAATGGCGCTGAAAGATATGGAGAAAACTTCATTCATCACCCCATGGGGCACCTTTTGTTACAAGGTAATGTCGTTCAGTTTGAAGAACGCCGGGGCAACCTATCAAAGGGCCATGACAACTTTGTTTCATGACATGATACACAAGGAAATAGAAGTGTATGTCGATGATATGATTGCCAAATCTAAGACAGAGGAGGAGCATGTGACCCACCTATCAAAACTATTCAAGTGTTTGAGAAAATACAAACTCCGCTTGAATCCTAACAAATGCACCTTCGGTGTCTGTTCTGGGAAACTTTTAGGGTTCATCGTCATCTAGAAAGGAATTGAGGTTGATCCTGACAAGGTCAAGGCCATTCAAGAAATGCCTTCTCCAAAGACTGAAAAACAAGTCAGGGGATTCCTGGGACGTTTGAATTACATTTCCAGATTTATATTCCTCATGACCGCGACATGTGCACCGGTCTTCAAATTACTCAAAAAGAATCAGGACTGTGTTTGGACAGAAGAATGTCAAACCGCCTTCGACAGTATCAAGGAATACCTGTTGAACCCACCAATTCTATCACCTCCAGTGGAAGGAAGACCGCTGATTATCTACCTAACAGTCTTGGAAGACTCCATGGGTTGTGTACTAGGCCAACAAGACGAAACAAAAAGAAAAGAGTCTGCCATCTACTACTTGAGCAAGAAATTCACCGACTGCGAAACTCGGTACACTATGCTTGAGAAAACTTGCTGTGCTCTGGCTTGTGTAGCCAAACGTCTTCGCCGGTACACGATTTGTCACACTACTTGGTTAATTTTCGAAATGGATTCGATCAAGTACATCTTTGAAAAACCTGCTCTCACGGGAAGGATCGCCCGTTGGCAGATGTTGTTATCAGAATATGACATAGAATACCACGCTCAGAAAGTCGTTAAAGGAAGTATTTTAGCCGATCATTTGGCTCATCAACTGATTGACGATCAAGAATCAGTCGGGTTTGACTTCCCAGACGATGATGTCATGTACTTGAAAATGAAAGATTGCGATGAACTGCTACCCAGTGAAGGGCAAGAATCAGGTTCCCAATGGCGACTAATCTTTGACAGAGCTGTCAATCATTATGGAAACCGAATTGAGGCAATCATCATAATACCTCAGGGTACCCACATTCCTTTCACCGCCCAACTGACATTCAAGTGTACAAACAACGAGGCCGAATACGAAGCTTGTATCATGGGTCTCGAAGAAGCGATCGACTTAAGGATCAAGAACTTGGATGTATATGGTGACTTAGCCCTGGTTATCAATCAAATCAAAGGAGATTGGAACACATACCAATCAGGATTGATTCCTTACAAAGACTACGCAAGAAGGTTGTTACCATTCTTCAACAGAATCGAGTTTCATCACATCCCTCGTGAGGAGAATCACATGGCTGATCCATTAGCCACTCTTTCCTCCATGATTAGTGTAGGTCAATGGAATGACATACCTAAGATTGACATAATACGCCTCGAAAGGCCCGCCTACATCTTCACAATTGAAGCACTCATAGATGACAAACCTTGGTATCATGATATCAAATGCTTCCTTCAGAAACAAGAGTACCCACCTGGGGCATCCAGAAAAGACAGAAAGACCCTCAGAAGATTGGCAGGCAACTTCTTCCTGAGCGGTGATACACTCTATAAGAGAAATTTTGACATGGCCTTGCTTCGATGCGTAGACAAACCAAAAGCAAACAGGCTGATAAAAGAGATTCACGAAGGATCCGTTGGCACTCATGCCAACGGACACACAATGGCGAGAAAAATTCTAAGAGCAGTGTACTATTGGTTAACCATGGAATCCGACTGCTACAAGTACATGAGGAGGTTCACAAGTGTCAGATATACTCAGACAAAATCCATGTACCGCCAACGCATCTCAAAGTTCTCTCTTCCCCGTGGCCTTTTTCCATATGGGGAATCGACATGATTGGCATGATCGAACCCAGAGCTTCAAACGGACATCGGTTCATCCTGGTAGCCATTGACTACTTCACCAAATGGGTCGAAGCAGTATCGTATACCAATGTGACCCAACAAGTGGTGGTCCGATTTATCAAGAATAATATCATCTGCCGTTATGGTGTTCCAAGCCAGATCATTACTGACAATGGATCTAACTTGAATAATAAGATGATGAAAGAGTTGTGCGCCGAGTTCAAGATCGAACACCATAACTCATCTCCCTACCGACCTAAGATGTACGGTGCGGTAGAAGCGGCTAACAAGAACATCAAGAAGATTGTTCAAAAGATGGTTGTAACCTATAAAGACTGGCACAAGATGCTACCCTTTGCTCTTCATGGTCATCGCACATATGTCCGCACTTCAACAGGGGCAACCTCTTTCTCTCTAGTATATGGCATGGAAGCAGTGCTCCCCATAGAAGTCGAGATACCATCAATCTGGGTATTGATGGAAGCTAAGCTAACAGAGGCTGAATGGTGTTAAAGTCGACACGACGAACTGAATCTGATCGAAGAAAAGCGAATAACGACTCTGTGCCACGGTCAGTTGTATCAGCAAAGAATGAAGAAGGTGTTTGACAAAAAGGTCCGACCTCGTGTCTTTGGAAAAGGAGACCTTGTGCTCAATAAGATACAATCATTTCTCACTGATTCCCGGGGCAAATGGACTCTGAATTATGACGGCCCCTATGTGGTCAAGAAAGCTTTCTCAGGCGGTGCCTTGAGACTCACAACCATGGATGGAGAAGAATTTGCCTACCCCACAAATATTGACGTAGTCAAAAAATACTTCGCCTAAATAAAAAAAAGGAAAAAAAACGTCTCGGTGTATTGAAAACCCGAAAGGGCGGTCCAGGAAAAAATTAGAGATATAAGCAAAAATCATCCCGATGGATTGGAAATCTCAAAGTACAATCCATGCAAAAGTTAGGGATTAATGGCAAGTAACTACGTCTGATCAGTTCAACTCCTCAGCAGTCATGCCATCCATCAGAAAACTCCAGTAATGGTCATCTTCGACAGAAGCTCAGGATGTCCAGAATTCAAAGATGGTAGAAGGATAACGGTCATTATGTTTCAATGTAGCCCCTTTTCCCTTCAATTACCATTTTCTAAACTTTGTAAATACTCTATGGAATCACGTGTTTGGCTTATTTCCATCCTATCAATAAAATTTAAGCCCTAGTGATTTTGGTTGCAATTCTTATTTGTTTTAGCTTTACAGAACGACATTTTAACATGATTAACGATTCTTGAAATAAAACAAAAAATGAATTTACTTGTCAACATTTTTCTGCTTTTAAAATAAAGATGTCAATTCTTTTGACTGTTGAACATCGAAAGAACGTCGATCGCTTCTCCAAAGGCGATTAAGCTTCAAAGTGCAGAATCAAAGCACTCATTCTTAGCCAGTGCGCCTAAATAAAGGATCAGCTGTGTCAGATGCGAATATTCTGTCCGACACCCCCGACAGAGTTCTTATCTCTTAAGCCCGACCAACGTTGTTCCCCACAAGAACTTTTTCTCCTAAGCAAGCAGAATTGTTATCTTGAATCGAAAATACTCCTTCGTCCCCTGCAGTGGCCGAGTATCCAGTCGTGTTCATCCATTAGTCTGTATGTCGTGTCAGTTTTGTCAGCATAAACATACATACATCATGCATTATTGATTTACATTCATATTCATATTGCATCACTATCACTCTGGTCAGTCTTATCCCCAAGTGATAAAAGTCCTCTTATCAATCGAGTTGTCAGTTCTTTCCTCGTCAGGAAATGTTTTGTCTGAACAATCTCTCCTCTAGTTTATTTCTGGAATGGGGACGATCCTCGACCACTTTGATAACTTGAACCTCTGAAAAACAAGAAGACCTTCGAAAAATGTCACTCTTCACCATTAAAGATGATATCTTCGCTTTCCCGGATTAAGGAAAATCCCCAGAGAAAGCCTCTCAACCAAAGACTCTCCGCACCACATTGATTTTTCTCTCCAAGAGAGTCAATGATAATGAAGTCATCATCACCTCAAAATTGGGTTTCATCACATGGCATTTCTCTGAGAAGATCTCGAGGAAAAGTATGATGTAATATCCCCATGCAGGAAACAGCCTCTCAAGACACTCGTTTTCCCCAGTTGAGTCGACAAATGGCGTCTCCAACAGAGAAGTTTGCACCCCTCTTCAACTCAGAAAAATGGGTTCCCCAGCACGTCTGACATAAAAATTTTCCACTCAAATGGCATCTCCCGAGTAAATTCGGCGAGAAGTTTGATGAAAACTGCTACAAATAGTGTCCCTTGTCAAGAAAGTTTATTGACAAAAGAAACTGAGACCAGTTCCTTGGTAGGAAACCAGGATCGAGGGGAAGTTTATTGACAAAAGAAACTAAGACCAGTTCCTTGGTAGGAAACCAGGATTGAGGGGAAGCTTATATCAGAAACTGAGACTAGTTCCGTGGATGAAGACCCGGATCGAGGGGAAGTTTAAAACCAAAAGAAACTAAGACCAGTTCCTTGGCTAAAGACCAGGATCGAGGGGAAGTTTTGACCTTTTCTAAGCATCATTGCTTAGCAAATGAATATGGATGAGCAAACTACCATTCATAACCACCATCAAAATTTCGGGTATTCCGATATTTAATCCTCTTGCACCCCGAATGCCCGAATACCTTCGCCATTCACCCCTTCGGGTCCAAGAAAATTAAATAAGGCATCTGTCATACCCCAAATTTTGACCACCAAGATTTCCCATCATTGTGCAAATCATCATCACAGTATGGATGAACCATCATGCCTCATCAATCTCCTCAAGGATTGTTGAGCATTCACCATAATCAACAATTAGGGTTTTAAGCCCTCTTAGAGCCCTTAGACAAAGGATCAATCAAGGAATGACATGATCTTTAACTTGTATAACATCTCAAACCTCCAAAAAGGATTAAGAGGACTCCCACATCTAGAATAAGGCACAAGGTTGCAGCATTCCAAGTGGATCAAGCCTTCAGATCGCAAGTGTCACCAAATTAGGGTTTTGGTCGACTGAGGCCTCCAGATGGAAATTTTCCTCTAGGCATGAGCCAATGCTTCAAAGCACAACTCAAGATACTCCAAGGGACCTCATGGACCCAATCATCAAGTCAATTTAACCTCAGGGGATGCATTTACCCAAAAGTCAGGAATTAGGGTTTCTTGACCTAATTCACCCCTAAGTTGACTTTTGGGACAAAGCATAAGCCAAGACCTCAAGACATGGTTTGAGGGTCTCCAATACATTACATTTATACATTTGCAACAATGGATTGATCCAAGAAGCTTGATCCACAAGTTTCAATTTCATCAGGACCATAATTAGGGTTTCGAGGAAAAAGTCAACTGTACCTTTGACTTTTGACCAAGACATGCTCCCAAACCTTGGGACATGATTCAATACACCCTATAACACCTATGGAATCCATAAATTAGGTTTGATTTAGGTCAAGGACATGATTTCACGAAGGATCGCACAGTTTGGATTTTATCCGATAAAAAGTCAACTGTGCAAAAATCCAAAGTTTGACTTTTTGGATTTTTCGTCAAACAAGATTCCTTGACCCTAAAATAATGTTAATATGTGATTTGAATCATCATTAATCAATAAAAATCAAAGAAAGTGAGTTAACTTGTAAAAGGGGTAACCATAAAAAACTTAGAATTTTTCAAAGTTATGGAACATAGTGGCTAGGGTACCAACTTCCAAGGACCATAACTTGAGATCCAAGCAACCATTTTGGATGGTCCAAAGCTGGATTTGTAGCTCTCATTGCATACTTTAAAAGTGTCAACTACATCTCATTCCAATTCTTCATGGATTTTTAGTTATGGAGTGATCAAAATGGCAAAAAACTTGAAAAGGGCATTTTCCCAACACTTAGTGATATTTTCACTAAGTCAAAATCTGCCTTACTTTTTCCAAAATGTAGGGACATTTTTCACTTTGATCCAAGTCAAACCAGGTCTAGGGGTAAACATCAAAGTTAAAGTATGCCATGAGGGCTTTCTAACAAGTACTAGATCATCTCCAAATTCCATTTGAACAAGGAGATACAACCCCTGGAACATGGCATCCTGAACTGGTTTCTACAAGGCAGAATTTGTGCATTTTGCTCGATTTGTCCAAATCCGATAAATCCAAGCCTTGTCATCAATCTGGACACATTAGAGGATCAAATCCAAGGGGGATGATTGATCTCCAAGCCTCCAAAGTCTAAGAATCTACAAGTAGCCATGCCAAACCTAAAAGAGCTAAAAAGTACCAAGACTCTAATTTTGTTTCCACGCATTCAATGGATGCACCAAGGTGGCATGAACTGAGCCTATTCCAACTAAATTCAGTCTAAGTTTATCTCTGAACCAAATCTACAAAGCCTGTGCTCTAATCTCAAGTCAATGGCTAGAGGAGACTTGAGATTCCTTTTGCATAACATTGGCCAAAGGCCTGCTGCAGCCTCCATTCACTATTGCTTGCAAAACAAACTTGCTCTACTATAAATAGAGCTCATTTGTGCTCAGTTTGAGTACACCAAAGCACCCAAACTGATGTTTTTCTTTTGCAAGGTATCTCTGAGTTTTTGAGTTAGAGAGCAATTCCATCACAGCTTATGATCCAAACACATCCAATATGTCATATCTAAGCTGTCCAAACTCTCATATGTGACCTGTAACACCAAAATCATAAAGTCCTCTCTCAAAACCTCAAAATTGGACTTTTTTGCATTTTTCAAGCCATGTTTTGATTCAGTCACTTTCAAAACCAGATAAGACCTCAAACACACTTAAAATATCATACTTGAACTGTCCCAAATGGTTCTCCACATCTGGAACACCATTTGAGAAAGTTGCCATATTGGTCACTTTTGCCCCTTTTGCAAGAAAGAGCTCAAACTTGTTCCTGAGGATTCCAGCTGGTGGTGATCATTCTAAAAGCTTCTAAGGGATCAATTGAGAGTGTCCAAAGCATCAAATTACTTCTGGCACAAGGAACTTGGCAGATAGCACAAAAAGCACCCAAAGAGGTAAGCATCACAACTTGAACTCTTTGAAATATGCATTGCTTTGAAGTCCACTGATCATGAACATCTTATACATGTTTTATATGTTGTGTTTGAACCAATTCATCATGTAATTCTTTCCTGTAACATGAGGTAGCATAGAAAATGCAATTATAGGCCTATTTCAAAACCACCATCGGGTTTTAAAATGGGGACCTTATCTAAAAAAACCAAGGGCACCATTGGATTCCTTGTGAAATCCTAGGCAGGATAGACCTAAATTTTGTCCTAATCCATGGAGAAATGAGAAAGTTACAGCCTTTACGTTTTTGGCCCAAAAGCTGGCTTTGCCTTACCTTGCGTTGCCTTGTCCAGGCCTAAAGCAAGGCATCCCTTATGTATTTATGGGGTGGTTTGATACACGGATGTATCACCACCCTAGTGATAGAAGCTGCACGCTGTGACTTGGAGGTCTGAGGTTCGAATCCCCCTCGCCCCAGACCCTTTTTTACCACTTTTTCAATTTTTTTAAATATTTGTCATATTATTTTAAATGATTTGGAAAATTAATTTCTCGCTCAATTTTAATTATTTTTGATTGGTTCTTTTTGAAAAAAATCACAAAAATGTTAAAATATTTTATTCCACAAAAAAATAAAATTTATATTATTTATTTAATATAGTTGATATTTTTGTAAATAAATTCATTTTTTTATTGTTATTAAACATTTCGAAAATGAATATTCATCTTGAAAATCAAAATCAAATGAGTCCTAAATCATCTTGTGATTAAAACCTCATTTTTTCAACCTTAATAAAAAATCACAAGTAGTTTATTTAGACTTATTTGGTATTTTTGTAATTTTTATTCATTTTATTAAAAGGATTACTTTTAAAAAAAGAAAATGAAATTAGGGTTTCTCTGAAGTTCACCCTAACAAATCTTTTTCAAACACTCATGGGCCTCTAATAGAGTGTAAGACCCAACCCCTTTGAAAATAGACAATTTTGGGCCTCACACATTGTATAAGTACCTCTGTATATTTTCAAAAATTCGGCGCGATCGTCGCCTTTTTAACAAAATCAACTGGGCCTCCCCTCGTGTTGTAAGTCCCATCTTTATTTTTCAAAACATCATTGGGCCTCTCCTTGAGTTGTAAGACCCATCCCTTTATATAGTAAACCTCTTTGGGCCTCAGTCGTTGTATAAGTCCCAATGTGATCTTCAGAACAATGGTGCGATCACTGTTTAAACCTTGGGCCTCTCCTTGAGTATAAGCCCCAATGATCTTTTCAAAACAACTTCCCCCTTTGATTTAGATTCAAATATACAATTGTTATCAAAACTTTCCTTAATTTCTTTGAACAACTAACAATGCAGCATGGAAGCTTGCTCACCTGTAAGTTTTTATCTGCTTTCATTTACATGCTTTAAATATACATAATTGTATTATGGGAAGCTGCGCACTGTAAGTCCTTCTTTTATACCCTTTTAAATACTTGTCATATATCAACTATATATATACTAGTATAGTTATTTAGAGTTTTCCCCGGCAACTAGGTCTAGAACAAGGTAAAGCTAGTTTGGTCACTCTTTAATACAGTCAAAACTAGACCCCCATAGGACATCCAGATATACTTTTGCCTTCTCTTGGGCTTAAACAATATGGAACAAAGAGAAAGGCAGTATTTTTCGTGAACCTTTTCTCAGACTGTCACTATTAGAAATTGTCAAAGAAATTCTACTCCCCAGAGTTGATTTATTCTCGGTGAATAGCATCTCTTGAGTTTCTTCAAACCTCAGAACTTTCACTAAATGATCTATTCTCGGTGAATAGCATTTCTTGAACTTTTCTTGGTTTGGGACCCACGGGCTTCCTAAAAGCATCCCAACCTCCTCTTGGGCTTTGTACAAGGACCCTTCGGCTTCTTAGAAGTTCTCATGCCTTCTCTTGGGCTTAATACAAGGACCCTGAAGACCTCTTAAAGGTATAAGACAGAACTTAGTCGTCCTTTGCTGGAGCAGTCTTTCAAGTGTCAAATGTCAGACAAATTTTAGAGTTGATACTCATCCCTTAAAAGAGTCAGCCTCCCTTGGAGGCAGCATACAAAAGATAAAACTCTTCCATACCAATAGACTTGGACAGTCTAAAACCCCTTGAGTCTCAAAGACATTCTCAAGTTCCCTACAAAACATAGGAAGAAACCCTAATCACCCGATCAATCCCCAGTAGAGATAAAAACCTCTGGGTTCTAAAACCCAGTCTCTCTCCTATAATTCCCTAGCCAGGATAAGTCTATTATCAAGATAACACTATCCCAAATAAAAATCTCAAGGCGTCTGATACCTCAGCTCTTCTGCAACCCTCAGCGAGAGTTGATTCTCCATTTCGACCTGCCTCGAGATCTCAATAATCCCTGGCAGAAGCTAGCCTCCTCTTAGGATTTGTATAATGATCCTTCTTTTCCTCAGGGTAGTCAGCCTCCTCTTGGGCTTTGTACAATGATTCTCCCCAGCGTAGCTAACCTTTTCAGACTCTCTTGTTGAGTCAATCACTTTTCAGACTCTCTTGTTGAGTCAATCAACTTTCAGACTCTCTTGTTGAGTCAATCACCTCTTCAGACTCTTTTGTTGAGTCAATCACATTCCAGACTCTCTTATTGAGTCAACCATTTTAGCCTCAATCTTGAGCTTTGTACAAGACAGATAAAAATACTCTCTTGTTGAGTCAATCTTTTTCCAGCCTCCTCTTAGGCTTTGTATAATAATTTCCCCTAGCAAGAGTTAGCCTCCTCTCAAACTGTGTATCCAGCTTGTTCAGCCACAACCCTGGGCTTTGTACAGGATAGATAAAAGCACTCTCTTGTTGAGTCAAACCCTTTTAGCCTCAATCTTGGGCGTTGTACAAGACATAAATCTTCATCTCTTAAACTTGGGGACAAACATTTTCCCCAGCAGATTCAATTCTTCCGAGCCTTCATTTAGGGTTTGGGAAATAAATTCCCAAGCAGAGTCAAACTCTTTCCCGCCTCCATCTTGGGCTTTGTACAAGACAGATAATACTCTCCTGTAGAGTCAAATCCTTTTAGCATCAATCTTGGGCTTTGTACAAGACACCTAAAATATCCTCAGCCGAGTCAGTAAAGTCTCTTTTAGCCTCAATCTTGGGCTTTGTACAAGACAGATAAAGATTTCTTTCCCATAGAGTCAGTCTTCTTTTCAGCCTCTATCTTGGGCTTTGTACAAGATACATACAAACCTCCTCGGCGGAGTCAAAATCCTTTTAGCCTCAATCTTGGGCTTTGTACAAGACAAATAGAACATTTTCCCCAGAAAAGTCAAACTTTTAGCCTCCTCTTAGGCTTTGTGTAATGATATTCCCAAAGAGTCAGTCTCTTTTTAGCCTCAATCTTGGGCTTTGTACAAGACACAGATATAAACACTCTCTTGTTGAGTCTGTCATTTCCAGCCTCCTCTTAGGCTTTATATAAGGACTTCCCTAGTGGAGTCAATCAACCTCTTAGCTTCAACCTTGGGCTTTGATCAAGGCACACAAAAATCAACATCTCCCTTTAGAGATGACAAATTCTCACACAAATAAACCTATTAGCTTCAATCTTGGGCTTTTAACAAGACACAAATACTCAACCTTTTAGCTTCAATCTTGGACTTTGAACAAGACACCAAAACATCTTTTTCCTCCCTTAGAATAGGAGGAACTACGATTGCTCTGATTTTCCTGTTTCATTTAAACGGGAATACGTAGGTATAAGATTGCGAAATCTTAGCGAGCATAGTAATCAAAAACTCTAGGTCCAGTACCTTCACATCAATCAACCTTAGGTCCAGTACCTTACCAAAAACATCGGGAAGAACCCGAACATCAACAAAAACTCACTCTCCCTGTCACACTTTCCCAAGAAACTTTCCCAACCCATTAACGGATAAACACTATCAAGTACAAAGTGAGATCTAAAGCTAACAACCTGTGGATAACCACATATAGGATGGGTAATTGACAACTCCCCATTGTATAACCTGACCCCGGACACCCCAATCTCTTTAAAGCATTTGCTCAGTTAAACATTTGCGTGCAAGGTTAGTTTTAGATAGCTTCCCTTACCCTTCCAGCTTCATGGGATAAATAAGAAATCAGAAAGTAGCACCCCCTCCTCATTGAGAGGAGAAAACCCAAACTCAACGATAAGCTGGTCGCATCACCGACAAAAATTGCTCGCTACTATATGGAATCTTATTCATGCGATCCCTCTATTCCTTAGTTGAAGAAGATTGTGTTTTTGATAGACATAGGTGTCGCTCCCGGGATTTTCATCCAAGTACAAACGCGAAAGTGGTGCAGAAACAAAGTTGCCAGAAATGTGTATTTATCCCAAGAGAGGGAAAGGAAACACTGCGTAAACCTGAGGGAAGGGAAAATACATGGTCTCACGACCAAGAGAAACGGGCAAGGGAGTCGGTTACGTGAGAGGAAGGTATTAGTACCCCCTCTCGTCCATCGTACTCGATGGGATCCACGCTTACTGTCTCGATCAAAGGGTGTCGTCATCTGGAGCTCCACTGCTACTGGAAACGAGAAGGAACAGGTACGAGAAGGAACGAGGAAACAGGGAAGAAAAGGAAAAGAAGTGACTCGGTAGGACATCCTCGGAGTCCTAGGCCTACGTATTCCCTCGGGAGCAGGAAAGTCAGAGTCAACGTAGTTCGGACACGAACTAGGGGGAGGTTTCTTACCAAGACATCGCCGTCTTGTGCCTACGTATCCTCAATCTAACCAGAAGGAGGAAATCAGAGCAGTCGTAGTTCGACTTAACGAGGTCGGTTAGTGTTTTTTATGAGAGACGTTAGATTCGCGTCCGACAGTTAGGGTCGATGCCTGTTTGCGACAAGACGGAAGTAACGTGCCCTTTTCTGAAAATGATTTGAAATTGAAGAATCCCGAAGGACGACAAGGTTTGAATTTGTTTTTGTGTTTTTTAGACAGAAGTGGATTGAAGATAGTTCATAACTTGCATTGCACCGAAGTCTATGACATAGGAACGAATGCTTAGCAAATCGTTCCAAGATGGAACATCCACCAAACACTCTAGAAAAATGAGAGGAAACCCCTCATTCCTCATTTCCCACATGCGAGGCTCATGCGCAATACACGTTAACTTTATTAAGTGTTTTAGAATTGTTATGAGATGAGAAGAGAAGACTCAAAGGAAAAGAAAACACTAAGGGGAAACTAAATGTTCCTAATGTTGTCATGCAAAAGATGGCCCTAAGGTTGAAGTAAAAAGGGAAACATCTACCTAAGTTAGCATGCAAAGGGAAAGCCTAATGGTAATCCTACTCCAAGCTTAATCGAAAATTAAGTTGGACTAGGTAGCTCTAAGGGAGTGAATCCAAGACTTAAACAAGTCTTGAGATCCGTGGGAAGAAAAAGAGTGAAAGAGATGAAGAAGAAAGAGAGGTAAAAGATGAGAAATAAGATGGGGCAGCAAGCACATCATTCACATTAAATCCAATTCATATCATTAATCATGCTTCAAAATTCACACAAGAAAGCTCAAGTAAGCAAGTAAGAGCAAACAAGAAAGGATGCAAGCAAACTTGCATAAGAAGCACAATTAAACATCATTAAGCCTCACACAAAGATGACATGGATAAGGTAAGATGAAAATAGATCCAACTCAGAATTTAAGTCATGCCAAAGTTAACCAATTCAAACATTAGAAAATGATTTCAAGGGCATCAAGTATGCATCTCAACAACACTCAAACAATTAGCAACGATTAACTCATGCATAACATAACTTCAAGTGATCAAACAAAGTGAAATATAGGCATGAAAGCAACTGGACAGAAAGGTGAACATGTATCTCAATTCAAATATCAACTCATGAATAGCAAGAAAAAGCAACAAGAATCACATTCAAAACATGCTCCATAATTATGCAAACATCCACTTCAAACATCTATGCAAGCAACACATGATAAAGTGAAGCAAGAAGCAAGATATGATCACACAATGGACCCAAAATCAAAAGGATCAGAACCTTAAACATGTAATTCAAATCAAACAAAGGTCCTCAAACATTGATTAGATCATACAAGAAAACATCTCACAAGATTAAGTCAAGCATACCAAAGGATCCAAGTCAAAACATTGTCAACTTATAAAATCAAGAACAAATAGGAAAATGGTTAAATGGGGATGATTCCAAAGCCACAAACAAGCTAGGACAGTACATGATCACACCAAATAATCATCTCAAACATCGTTCAATCACAAGTAATCAAAAGCATCCAAACTAGGTCAAGTGTTCAAACATGCTTCAACCAAATTCAAACCACAAGTAGACATCAACCAAAAATAGAAACATGCTTCATAAAAATCCAAATAAATTTCCAAACTAATGTTAAAATAGTCAAGAACAAGTGTGCAAAAGGTCTCATTAAGAATCCCAAAGTTTCAACATCAATTGGATCAGAACATCACACATAGGAGGCTAATCGAGCATGCATCGAGGACTAATTAAAATCAATCAAGAATTAATCAAGAATTCAACATCTCAGCACCAAATCAATCCTTAGATATTCACCAAAGATGTATCAAAGCATGGTAAGAAAATTAGATCATGAAAGCAATCAAAGGCATCAAAGAACAAAACTCTAATTCAAGGGTAAACATGTAAAAGCAACTTCCAAATTAATTCCACATAAAATAGAAAAATAAATGGAAAAATAAAATAAAAAATGTGAAAATATATCAAGACATCAATCAATCATAAACATAATTTTGGGTATTTTTATCGTGTTTAGAAATGTTAAAAATCAAATCAAATCTAAAATGAAAATAAAAAGGAAATAAAAAAAAAAACACAGTGAAATGTAGGAGGTGCATTAGTAATTCAGAATACAATGGAAAGCCTCATGGTATGCTTGGGCCATAACTCAAGGGGTGCGAATATCAAACACGCAGCCCGGTTAAAAAAAAACTCACACCAGACCCTTTTTTAAAAATGAGTTAATAATAAAGATAGGAAAGAAAAACCAGCGCATCAATAAATCATGTGGTACACTCTTATCAATTGGTCAAGTATCAAATAAGTGGGAAAAGGACAAAAACAACAATGACCAATCACCAGGTGCCACCTACTCGTCTTCTTCATGAATTCAAAAGTTTTAAACATACCATGCATCATGAATGAACCAGACAAGCACAGCATAATATCACCAACTTCTACGATGGATTTCTCCCTCAAAACTCAGTCAAATTGAGCAAAATAAAACAGAAAGTTGAAGTATGAAAATCATAGATCACCATGGTACCATTTATTTCTTGAAATGAAAGCTCAAACATAGAGAAACACGGATCAAAAATACGGGTTCAAAAACGTATTCCAAACATTCAACATTGCAAACAAACTCAGATTCAAACAAAAAATGTATGCCATCATTTCAGGGCTTTACAGATGCATTGAATGAACAAGATAAAAACGTTTACATCTACATGATGATGGATCAAAAGTTTGGAAAAGCTTACCTAGTGGAGTTATGTCCACTGCACCTTGATACTTTGAACTAAAGAAAACCAAGAAGCTTGTTCTTCAACCTTCAAAGAGCACCAAATGAACCAGAGACTTGAGCTTCTTTATGAATGAACTTGAGCTCGATGAAGAATTTGTGAGAGGAAATGGAATCCAGATCCGAGAGAATGTTAACACATTGACCTCCTCCTCCATTTTAGGGTTTTTTCTCTTTAAATATGATGGGTTGGAAAGTTTATTTGGGCCTGAAATGGAGTGGGAAGTTTGGTTTGAAAATTTTGCCAAAAAAGAAACCAAGAGAGTGAGGTACGGGTAGGGATTTTTGAGGGGTGTATGGAATGATTTTTGAGTGTAAATGGATCATGAAAAGAGGGTGGTGTAGTCAGCACGTGAGGCAAAGAGTGGAAACAAGTTTTGTGTAAAAAGAATCTTTTCCACTCTACTGTAATAACCTCACTAATGGTACAAGGTAAGTATAAATTGTGTGTGTCCTAATTTGATAATAATTGGTGATGAAAACGTGAGTAGCACGCATTCAATGGGATTGGACAAGTTGCTGCATGATTATGTCAAAGCTTGGACCAAAACATGCACCAAACTTTCATGCTTAAAACCAATTGGAATACCTAACTTTAAATGATCACATCTTGGTGTGCATTGAACCATTTGATGAAATTTTGAGATCAATTGAAAGTAGGAAAAGAGAACAACAAGTTTCATCTTGAAATCAACTTGAAATTATGCTTGGAATCATGTAAAAAAATGGCATGAAGTGGTGTCCTAAAATCTGCCAAAAGTAACTTAGAAAAATTTCTAAGTTTTTGAACTTGATGAGGTGAAGATGTCCCACTTTGAGAAACCATAACTCACTCAAAGAAGACTCAAATGACATGGTTCTTGTATCCATTTTGAAGGGAAAGTTTCGAGCTACAACTTTCATGTGGAAAAGATTTTTGAATGAGGCCTTGAACATGGTGAAAAATGGCTTAGAAAGTGATTAAAAACTTACTAAAAATAGTAAGTTTCTAAAGACCTAATTTTCCAAATTTAGTAACTTTTCACAATTCTTGATTTTTGATGAATCTTTGCACATTTCTTGATAAAATCTCATACATGGACCATATTTGACTTGAAAATCATGATGTTGACCTCAAAAAGTCAGGAGTTGACTTTTTCACTGCACAGTTGACTTTATTCCCAATTCTCCTGATTTTGAATCTTCTGCTCAATTGAAATCCTTCTGATCCAAATTGATGAACAATTATCCAATCCTAGACACTTAGGGACATGAGGAATACCATGGGATTAAGTCTTGCCCAAAAATCAGAAATAAACTGATTTTATGGCAAACCCTAATTGTGGTGCCCTCAGTCTAGGAGGAATCAGCCCATACTCTAAATCCAAATTCCTCTGAGTATGATGTGTATCCTCTTAAACAATGATGAGATATGCTATTTGAGATGATAAAAATTCAAAGATCTTGCTCATTGGAGGGTTAAACCCAAGAATCTCCAAAACCCTAATTTGAGAAAACAGGCTAGGAGAGTGTGATTCACTTGAAATTTCTTGTCAAGCTTGATCTTTTGATGAGGTAATGAACAAATTAGGATGCCCTGAGGCCCAAGGCTTCTTTGTGACCCGAGTAATGATGATGTCAAGAACCATCTCTCCTCTTAGCCCCTTGGACAATACACATGAACTTTTGCTGAAACCTTGGAAAACATCTTCTTCTTGTGAATTGGTTTAGATGCCTTGATCCCACGCTAAGAACCAATGATATGCAAACATGATAATGCAAGAATGAAATGAAACATAAACCAGTTAGGGTTAGAAACAAAAGGGAAAATTTTGAGGTGTTGCAGCTGCCCCTATTCAATCAACTGTGGACCTGAAAGGATGAGAGCGAACGGTTGTCAGGAATTCAAGGTACATAGGGATTGAATAATAAAAAAAAGTAGAAAATTTGCACTCTGCGGGTGATAGAGAAAAGATATATGACCAGCGAAACGGTTGTGACGATGGAGATAGTATTGGTGAAAAAAGGCCTGGAACAAATGAAACCCAAAGGATGCCCTGTTGGGAACGGCTGAAGTTAAAACTTGAAGGTCGCCTGTCGGGAACGGCTGAAGCTGAAAACCTGTGGTATACCTGTCTGGAACGGTAAATGGGCCTGTCGGGAATGGCTAGGTTTAAAACTCAAAGGTCGCCTGTCGGGAACGGCTGAAGTTGAAAACCTGTGGGTTACCTGTTTGGAACGGTAAATGGGCCTATCGGGAACGGCTAGGTTTAAAACTCAAAGGTCACTTGTCGGGAACGGCTGAAGTTAAAAACCTGTGGGTTACCTGTCTGGAACGGTAAATGAGCC
This sequence comes from Lathyrus tuberosus, assembly GCA_022829125.1. Classification (NCBI taxonomy): domain Eukaryota; kingdom Viridiplantae; phylum Streptophyta; class Magnoliopsida; order Fabales; family Fabaceae; genus Lathyrus; species Lathyrus tuberosus. The sequence continues at coordinate 5,886,292 of JALAZF010000084.1, forward strand.
TGTCGGGAACGACTAGGTTTAAAACTCAAAGGTCGCCTATCGGGAACGGCTGAAGTTGGAAACCTGTGGGTTACCTGTCTGGAATGGTAAATGGGCCTGTCGGGAACGGCTAGGTTTAAAACTCAAAGGTCGCCTGTCGGGAACGGCTGAAGTTGAAAACTTGTGGGTTACCTGTCTGGAACGGTAAATGGGTCTGTCGGGAACGGCTAGGTTTAAAACTCCAAGGGTGCTTGTCGGGAACGACTAAAGGAATCCTATCGGGAATGGTTCCGGTAATGTTCGGTTGAGATGTACGATCAAAAGATCTATAAACTGAGGAATAAGACTCTGTCGGGGAGGAAAGTATTGAAACCCTTGTGCTGCTTTGTCGATGTGATTGAAGAGAAATAGCTTTGGGCTCTCGCACGAGGCATCAAAACTGGCTTATGCTTTACATGCATATGTTTGAATTTTTCATGGCGTAATGCTCCATCTCGGATGGAAATGCTACGCGTTTTTGAGGATGCAATGAATACTATATGCAAAATGCTAGGAGGTTCCTCAGCAAAATAAATGCTGAGGAAAAGAAGGCAACTCCGCTGGGGATAGCAAACTGAATTGTTCTCGTGTTCACAACTCATGCTGGGGAAAACAAATTAACTTGATCTCCTAATCTAGGCTCTGAACTGACAAATCTGTTGAGATTACCGTAAAGGAATGATGACCTTGCTAAGAATGTATCTTCTGAACCAAATTGCTTGGGGAAGAACTATAACCATAGAACTCCGTTGGGGAAATGACGACTTTCTGACCTGGCTGCTGAGGAATTGAGATCAAACGAACTCTTGCGGAGGAAGGAAATACCTGCTGAGGGACTGAGATCAACCATATTTCTTGCTAAGGGAAGAAACACTTGCTAGGTGTCGCTCCAGGGATTTTCATCCAAGTACAAATGCGAAAGTGGCGCGGAAACAGAGTCGCCAGCAATGTGTATTTATCCCAAGAGAGGGAAAGGAAACACTGCATAAACCTGAGGGGAAGGAAAAAGCATGGTCTCGCGACCAAGAGAAATGGGTAAGGGAGTCGGTTACGCGAGGGGAAGGTATTAGCACCCCCACGCGTCCATCGTACTCGATGGGATCCACGCTTGCTGTTCGATCAAAGGGTGTAAGGAATTGGATATGAACTGCTAACTGGAGAACTGGAAATGAAAGGCAGAAAAGAGAAAGAAGGGGAGAAAGAAGTGACTCGATAGGACATTATCGATGTCCTAGACCTACGTATTCCCTCAGTGCAATGGGAAAGTCAGAGTCAACGTAGTTCGACAGACTACGGGGAAAGGTTGCTCGTCGAGATATTGCATCTCGTGCCTACGTATCTTCAATCAGACGAGAAAGAAGAATCAGAGCAAACGTAGTTTGGCTCAACAAGGGTTGCTTTGTTTGTGTTTTTTAATGGAAACGTCGGAGTGCGCATTCCAGCAGTTTAGGTGTTGCAGTTCGCTATATGGAGATTTAGGCGTTACCTGTTTGCGGTAGAACGGACATGACGAATCCTTAAGGAATAGAATGAAGCAGATGAGAAGAGAATTTGTTTTTTTTTGTATTTTAGAAAGAAGTATTTTGATTATTGGTGTGTATAACGCATATTGTATTTAAGTCTCTCATATAGGATATAATGCCTCGCATATCGACCCAAGACGGGGCGTATGCTAAACATTCTAAGAAAGTGAGAGAAGACCCCTCACTATCTTATTCTCACATAAAAGGCTCAAATGCAATACATGTTATGCCTTTATTAAATGGTTTTGCTTTTTTGTTTTGAGATGAGAAGAGGAGACTCAAAGGTTAAGAAAGTTAAAAGTCTAAAGGGAGACTAATGATCCTAAGAATTATCATGCTTGGATGTTCCTATGGTTATGTGAGGTAAGAGGGGAAGATTCTACCTAATGTTATCATGCCTGATTGCTATCCTAATGTCTCTCCTACCTCCGACTTAATCAAAAATTAAGTGGAGCGAGAAATCCTATGGGATCATGCCATCAGACAAGTAAACACAGGATGAATCAATCACAAAACGAACTAAAAACAAACGAAAGAATAAGCAGTGTCAGAAAACAACAATGTCACACAATCAAAGTAAAAAGAGGGGAGCTTTAGCCAAGGGGTCATATCAACCGAGGCAAACAAGCTAGCTATGGGAAACAGGGGTACTCACCCAATGGTATCGAGAGCCATGGAGAGCAGAGTAAGGGGGATGTGAATAAGATCACATAAGCATCAACATCGGTCAATGCGAGCTATAGACAAGGCGTGGGGGTTTGATTGCAAAACCCTTCTTCCACTTGACGGACTTGATAATAAGAGTAAGCTATGTTTAAAGCTTCAATCATGTAAAGAGAGCTAAGAACGACTCGACTAGAATAACGGGGGTCGATTGAGAACCCTACTGTAGCGCGGTTTTCGTGACCGCCCGCATCCGCCTGCGGATGGGATTGGGTGCTACTTTCTGATTTCTTATTTATCCTATGAAGCTGGAAAGGAAAGGGAAGCTATCTCAAACTAACCTTGCACGCAAATGTTTTCTTTAACAAGTGCTAAGAGATTGGGGAGTTCGGGGTCAGGTTATACAATGGGGAGTTATCAACTACCCATCCTATACATGGTTATCCATGGGTTGTTAGCAATTTTCTATTGTTCTACTATTTTCTACTTGATGGTGTTTGTCTGTTATAAATGGGAAAGTTTCTCCTTTGGGAAGGTTGAGAGATGTTGAAAAGATATTTTTGTTGTTTTTGGTAAGGTACCGGACCTAAGGTTTTTTTTGTTTAGTGTGCTCGGTAAGATTTCGCAATCTTATGCCTACGTATTCCCGTTAAAGAAAACCGGGAAATCAGAGCAATCGTAGTTCCTCCTATTCTAAGGGAGGAAAAAGATATTTGGGTATCTTGTTCAAAGCCCAAGATATGAAGCTAAAGGTGATTTGTATCTTGTTCAAAGCCCAAGATATGAAGCTAAAGGGTTGAGTATTTTGTGTCTTGTTCAAAGCCTAAGATTGAAGCTAAAAGGGTGTTTGTGGGAATGGATTGAAAGAGTGAGAAGATTAAAGATTGAGATATGAATATTCGGGAAAAAACTTCGGATGAAAATAGAAGGAATATCCGGAAAAGCGTCAGATGTAAAGAAAAGGAATATCCGGGAAAGCGTCGGATGTAAAGAAAAGGAATATCCGAAAAAACATCGGATGTAAAGAAAAGGAATATCCGAAAAAGCATCAGATGTTAAAATAAAAGGAAAGGGTTTTTCCTGTGTTTAGAAAGAACTTGAGGGTTCTTTGAAATCCAAGAGGAAATAAGACTGTCCGAGTCTACTGGGTGTGTCTTTTGTACTATGTGTAAGAGAAAGTACGCTTCGGGATCAAGATCTAGACTCTTTTGAAAGACTGTTCTAGTAAGATAACTAATTTCTATTCCTATACCTCTAGGAGGTCGTCGGGACAATTTGTACAAAGCCCAAGAGAAGGCGAGAATAACTTTTAAGAAGCCGAGGGACAATTTGTACGAAGCCCAGGAGGAGGCTATCTTCGCTGAGGAAGAATCATTATACGAAGCCTAAGAGGAGGCTGTGAAAACTTCTAAGAAGCCGAAGGGTCCTTGTACAACACCCAAGAGGAGGCGGGGATGCTTTTAAGAAGCCTGCGGATCCTTGCACTAAGCCCAAGAGGAGGCTGATGAACAGTTCCAGAAGGGGTTTCACTTGGAACAATGGCCTTCTATATATGAACTGTTCAAGGGGGGGAAAATTCTTAGATCTAGTTGTCTAAAATTGTTGTAAAAGAAAATCCTAATTGTCAAAGGAGGGTGAAATATCTGGGAGAACGTCGGATGTAAGGAGACGGGATTTTGTCTGCTTCTAGACGTAGTTGCCGGGGAAACTCTAAATATCTATACTAGTATTACACAGTTGATATGAGTTTATGAAAGAAGACTTACAGTGAAACAGCCCCACAATACAGTTATATACATATGAAAGCGGTTAAATGAAAGCGGATAAACACTTACTCGGTTGTAGAGCTTCCATACTGTTTGGTTAGTTGTTCAACAAAGAAATGAAAGAAAGTTTTGATAACAAATATTTATTTGAATTTAAATCACAAGGAAAGTTGTTTTGAAAAGAAACGATATAAATATCCGGGAAAACATCGGATGTAAAGAGATAAAAATAAAAAGGTCGCTCGCTAAGACTTTGCAGTCTTATGCCTACGTATTCTCAAACGGGATCTTGAGAAATCAGAGCGGTCGTAGTTCACCCTATCGGGGCACGAACTACAGAAAATAAAGTTTAAATCGCACGGTGGCGAGAGGGGATTTCTAACCTAAAGTTATCATGCTTGGTTGAATATCCTAATGTCTGTCTTATTTCAAACCTAATAGAAAATTAAATTTGAACTAAGAGTTCCTAAAGGAGCATGCATACGTGGCAAAACATCACGGAATAAATAAATACACGGCAAAGCATCGTGTAGCAGATTAAACAGACAAAAACTTACGGAATACACATGGAAAAACATCATGGTAATTAGACAATAAAAATCAACTGAAATACATGGAACAACATCATGTAATCAGCGGACAAAGATACGCGGCAAAGCATCGCGAGATAAATAAAAGATATAGTGGCAAAACATCACAGTGAAAATAAATAGAAAACACACGGAAAAACATCGTGAGTGACAGATAAAAATATACACGACAGAACATCGTGGATAAAATAACAAATATTCACGGCAAATCATAGTGAAAAGATATAAACATTTACCGAAAAAACATCGCGATATCATGGCAATTGAAAATATACACGGCAAAACATCGTGTCAGAATTTTGAAAGCTGTACAGGGACTTATACAATGACTGAGGCCCAAAAATTGTTTTCTGTACAAAGGGATGGGTCTTACACTCTCTCAAGAGGCCCAAAAAGTTTAAAGAAAAAAGAGTGGGGCTTATAACACGAGGGTAAGCCCAGATGATTTTTCCGTTTAAAATGGTGATCGCGCCGAGGTTTTCTTTTAACGCAGAGGGACTTATACAATAAGTGAGTCCCAAAATGTTTTGGTTAAAAGGGGATTGGGTCTTACACTCTAATAGAGGCCCAAAAGTTTTGAATGGGTCTTATAGCTCAAGGAGAGGCCCAAGGGTTATTTTGAAAAGGCGACGATCGTGCCGTTTGTTTTTGACGGTATCGGGACTTATACAATACACTGAGGCCCAAAAGGATTTGGTAAAAAAAAGGATTGGGTCTTACACTCTATTAGAGACCCAAAGAGTGTTTTAACAGTTCGAGAGAAGTTTTACTGTGAATAATTCCTCTCTTTGTGCATCAGTGCGTTGTGTATTTACAGGAAATACTTGTTTGCAAGTTCAATTATTTTTAAACAGATATGAATAAATGCATGGCATACAAGCAAAGCGTTTAAATTCGAGTTTACCGGACACCGATGAATTTTTCTACGCAAGCAGAGAAGCGTCTGAGGAAGCTTTAAGTATCCAATGAACATCAAGGTGTCGCATGATAATTCCTGTATCAAAATGGAAAACCAAACAAGCAGCGAGAATCCGAGATCGCATAGAAATGCCTTTGATCTCATCAAGTGGTTAGATTTGAATCGATGTCACAAAGTAAATTGAAAAAAACAAATATTTAATTACAAACATAAATTAATGAAAGTAATTCTAAACCACGGAAAATCAAATAATCGAATAATGATTAATTAAACAATTAGATGATTAATTAAGTTAAAATATATTTAGTAAAACTCCCTAAATCATATTATATAATAATTAATTAATTTTAACTTAATCAAAATGAAAATGGGCTTGCTTGAGTTAGTAAAAAGAAAAAGGGTGTGATTAGAAACTACTAATGGGCTAAGCCCGTTCCATTTTTCTTTATTAAATTAAATAAAATATTAATAATATAAATGAAAATTGCTGAGAAATATAATAACACAGAACCTATTTTTTTCTGAAAGAAACGATTCTCCATGGCTCAAAGTCTCAAACCTGCTTCTCAAACACAGCTTCCATCTCCGATCGCTCCTCCGACCGTGACCCTCCCTACGTACGCGACTCCGTTCGACGCAGCGATTTCTGGCCGTCCTTGCTGCTGTGCGCGGTATCCCCTCCGGCGATACTCCCTGCGATTTCGGTGGTTCCGGTGGTGATGCCCGCGATTCTCCCTCCGTCGATGGTTTGCGGCAAAGGGTGGTGGTGAGTTCTTTCTTCTTCTGTTAATTGTTGTTAAAGATGTTCATGCGAAACAAAAAAATCAAATTTGTTAGGGTTTACAAATAGGAACAAAATTGATGAATATTGAAATTGAAATTGAATTGATGAGTTTGCTGGAATTTCTGCAGATTTCAGATGATCTTTTTTTTTTGAAATCGTTGCAGAATGTTTGCTGGATTTTGATTCTTCTACTATTCGTTCTCCTTTGAACTCTGCTTCTGATTTTTTGCGTGTCGGCAAATTACAGAATTGGCGTTGAAATTTCAGCTTGATATTTGCTAACAGGTAAGAATTGGCTCCAATCGCCGTTGATGTTCTGATGTTGCAATTGTTACCGTGATGCTGTTCCTGTAAAAAAAATAGCAGGAAGTGAGTTGTATTGAATTGAAACTTGTAAGTTTTATGAAATTGAATCAGAATTTTGAAAAATAAGGATTGATGAAATTGAGTTCATAGTTGTGATTAAATTGCAGATTGTTTTTATGATTTCTTTGAAAAATTCTGCAATTGATGTTGTTTTTCTATAAAACATGTTGCTGCTGAGTTTTCTTCATATGTGTTGAATTTGCAGGCCATTGTGTTGATGTGAATCTTCATGAATTTTGGAGTTCCTGCAAAAACAAAAGAAGTAGGAAAGCACAGGGAGGGGGCTGCGCTGCTTTGTTCATGTTGCAGTTGGTAAAATCTGTGCAAAAACTTTTAATTGTGTAGTGAAGTTAGTTTGAAAATTTGAATTGAGTTTAGTATGATAAGTGAAAAGTGTAAATTTGTTAAAGAAGATTATGCAGAGAAAATATGAAATTGTGTGAATTGTATATTATGGTGTAAAAAAATGGAAACAAAGTTGCAGAAAGTGGTATGTATATGTTTCACAGAAAATATAAAAAGATTGAAATGGTGAGAAAGGGGGGCGTGATGCCTTCCCCTTATGTGTTGTGCTATGTGTTTTGACATTTCCTTTTCCTTCTAATTTACAAAGAAAATTTGAAAAATTGAGAGAAAGTGAAACAAGTGTAAGAACTTGTTTGGTGTGGTTTGTGAATGAAACTTGAAGCTCTATTTATAGAAAAAAATTGTGTAACTCTTAAGCTATCTCAAGATAAGAGTTGAATGAAAATTCAAAGTCTTGTGATTTTAAGTCCAATTTGTTCCAAATTTTAATGGCTTTGTAAGACAATGTTTTTTTATCTTCTTTTGCAATTGGCTAGGGAAATGAGTCAAGGAGGCAAGGTTATATGGTTTGTCTCATAAGAAACAAATTTGGTAAAAAAAACAAATTTATATAAAAACAAAATTATATTAAAACAAAAGTTAAATAAAACAAAAAATGTATAAAAAATAAAATTCATAATAAACAACAACATATGAAATTATATTGTTAAAATGAAAATTTGAATATATAAATATATATAGTTATAAAATGGCGCAAGAAAAAAAAAACAAACATGTATATACAAAATCTTTTTATTATTATTTTTTCATGTAAAAAAAAATAACAAACGAAAAGAAATCACATATATATTTTTTTTCTTTTATGGTGAATAAAACAATTTTTTTTATATATAATAAGAAAAATGAAAGACATATATGCACATATATATATTTTTGGATTTTTTAATCTTATTTATACAAAATAAAACAAAAAAAGTGAAATCAAATTAAATGACTGAAAAACTGAAAATTCACACAATATATGATATATCGTGCATAAATGATGCAAAGTGAAAAGTTCAGTCAGATGATGTAGGATAGGTATATCCTTATTGTGATGATGATTTGTCCAATGATGGGAAATCTTGGTGGTCAAAATTTGGGGTATGACACCTACCTTCCGTCAATTGCCTTCTTGGAGGTCTTACAAGGGGATACGGGAGTGGGATGCCTCTTTGGAGGTCTTAGGCACAAATGAAAACAAACACAATTAGAGCCTCCTTTGAGGACTTTCCAGCATTGCCGGCCAAGTGGCACGGACTCCCAATCCTACTTCTCATGGCATCAAAAGAAAAAATGCGGAAAGAGAGTAAATCGGTTCAAGAAATTATACCCCACGGATAGCAATCCGTAAATAGTAACGCAAGCAGAACAAGAAACCCAGAAAGCAAGCTATCATCAGGCAAACAAAAGTGAGTCAGAAATCCGGTACAAGCATAAGCGTCAAAACATTGTCGGTGTGAAAATAAATCACAACCGACAAGTGGTGTGTGTATCGGACACGGCCACATAGGAAACCTGCATGAAAACACAAGCCAGACAACCATGCATGCAATACATAATGCATCTCATAGCATGAGATAAAAGCCATCGCATCGGAAGCGAAGTAGTATCCCACAAATAAAGTGGAATACCGAACGAATAACCATCGCCGGAATCTTAGCGGGAACCTTGCACAATCTCAACAAACATGTTAGAAACCACAAGGAGATGCAACTAGAAGTTGCACCCATGCATCATAACTTAAAATCAAGCACAATGATAAGCATACGAGTAATGGGCATGCATCAGAACACAAAGTCTCAAAACGGGGCAGCACCGCCACAACATCATAAAATGCACACAAAGTCGATCCGGAAAAGAGCGAAACCAATCACAATAATAATGTATGAGCAAGTAAGCACAAGTGCACATCAAATACAAGTCAACATGCAAAGTTCGCACGAAACGGAGCTTAAAAACGTCAAATCGGAAAAAATGCGTCAAAAATCATCGACTCAGAATTGAACTAAAATCGCATGGTTAACCGCAAACGTGCCAAAGGACTCAAAATCGAACTCGGTTTGAATTAATTCCGCTCGGAAGTGGGACTTTTAGGCCAATTTCGTCGGCTGGCAGTAGCGAAACAGTAAAAAAAGTTGTCCGAAATCGACTAAAAAGTCCACCAACAGCTCCGGGATCATCAACAAAGTCAAGTTACATTATTCACATTCGCAAAAACACGCTACGGTTAGTAAGTTATGACCAAAACACATTTTTACGGGAAAGCGACACGATAACGCTCCTACACAACCGAACTTTTATTTTTCAAGCAAACATGCACCAAGCTCAAGCCAATGATCATACACAATTAATGCACATCGATTACATGACTTTCAAACATGTAGACCAAGCAAAATCATCCATTAAGCATGCGAATCAATAATTCTCGACACGTGAACCATTAACACACAACAATCGAACAATTCCACGGTTAATCCATTCTTGATGCAAATTGAATATCAACAATTGTGGAGCCGGATTAGTTTCGACACGCGGAACACAATAATTCAAATGAAATCATCCAATTCCACGTTTGCTCATAATCAACTTATTTCAAGAATCAATTAATCACAACAACTATTGTTCAAGAACATTCAACAAATCTCCACAATATCAATCTCAAATCCACGATCAAACAATTAATTCACTCAACAATTATCACAATTCTTGAATTTAAATGTTCACCTAAGCATTTTATCAAACACCTAAGCTACAACATTATCAAACTCACTTTAATTCAATCCAAACCTCAACAATTAACAAATAATGAAGTGAAAGATTCAAAAATTGTTACCGGAAAGTAGATCGGAGACTTTGCGTTCTTGAGGGAGGCGATCGCGGTTGATCGGCGGTGGTCGGAGCTCGATCGGAGACTTTGCGTTCTTGAGTGTTCTTGAAGATTGATGAAGTTGTTGTTGTGTTCTTGAGAAAAAGTTGAGAGAACTTGATTTGATCTTTGAGAGAGTGGGTGAGAATGTTTTTGGTGTTTGTGAGAATGAGTGAAGTTATGAGAAATGAGAGAGAGTTTTGAATATATAGTGTGGTGGAAAAATGAGGTAAAACGGTAATATTATAGCTCATCGACAGCTTAAGTGGAAATGACACCTTGCTCGGTACAAAATTTTGACTCTGAGCCTCTTACGAAATTATCCGCGTCTGAGCCACGGACGCCATGCAAAAAGAACGGACGTCATTTGATGAAAATTGAATGAGTTCGATACATTTAAGCAGCGAGACCTCACTGTCAAAAGTCGTTTTTTCAGCTTATATACCGTTTGCTACTCGAAAACGTGACAAGTTCATGTCTTTCAGAGTGGAATCTCGACTCGACTTTGTCAGTAAAGTTGTAGATCTATGAGTCAGTGACCTCGTGTCAAAAGATGAGCGTGATCGGACAAAAAACGAGTGAGATATGAATTTTCCCGTGAAACAACTTTCAACCTTTTTTCTTCGGTTCATCACGTCAGTTTTGTGAAATAAACCAAAACGACCATCTTCGGAGTACCGTTCAAACTCGAGCTTGTCTTCATTATTGAAGAGTACAAAATTTGTGAACCGTAGCCTCGAGAACGGACGCAATCCGATAAAAATGGACCGAGTTATGAATTTTCCAATATCTGACAGACAGTGAACTGTGCCAAAGAATTCTTCCAGTAATTCGCACTTTTGGGGTTCTTCTGCTTGGACCTGACTCATACTAAAGTTACGTCATGCATATGGCATCGAAACGGAATTTTAGGCACTGGAACGACATCAATCCGATAAACGAGCTGAGAGTTATGAATTTTTTAGTGACCGAAACATGACGGTTCAGCACTATTTTCCACTGTTTTTGCACTGTATCGACTCTGAAAACTCGCGTGTTCGGAGATCTTCCTCAAAGAATCAGCCCTCGGTCCGAACATGAAAGTTGCAGATAATTTCAATATGGAACTTTTTGGCATAGGAATAGCTCAGAAATGATGATCCAATAAGAAGCTAAGCCCTTTTGAATACCACTGACGCAATTATCCAGCGAAACCGAAATTCCATAAACAAATAATTCCCACCACTTTCCTTGATGAATTGACTTCCGAGCCGAACATAAAGGTTGTAGAGAATACCAAGACGGTTCTAAATGTTGAATATCCAGCCAAAACGAGTTCCAGAGCAAGAGTTATGAATTTTGCAAATTTGCACAGCAAACTGATTTTCTGCTCAAACTGTTCTGAATCGGCTGAAAACTTCAACTTCCTCTGAGATTCTTGACATGAAAAATTATGTTTGATAAGAGCTTTGCTGACCCGGTAATTACGTAACCCGGAGAAATACTCTGCGCATGTGTCGAGTGACGAAATAGACGCCTTTTGCAACCTGACGATGCTTGAACAGAGAACCTTGATCCCATAACCACAGAGCCAAATGATATGCATGTATGTGCCCGATGACCTAGCTAAAATGGAAATGAAGCATAAGTCACTTGGGTTAGAAAAGTGAAGGAAACTTTTGGGGTGCTACACTAGGGGACTGAAATCAACCAAAACTCCTGCTGGGGATGACAACCTTCTGACCTGACAGCTGGGGAGTTGAGATCAAACGAACCTCTGCTGAGGAAGGAAATACCTGCTGAGGGACTGAGATCAACCATATTCCTTGCTAGGGGAAGAAACACTTGCTAGGAGACTGAAATCAACCAAAACTCCTGTTGGGGAAATGAGCGCTTGCTAGGGGACTGAAATCAACCAAAACTCCTGCTGGGGAAAAGAGCGCTTGCTAGAGGACTAAAATCAACCAAAACTCCTGCTGGGGTAACCTTTAAACAACCGATGGGTCTGAATTGCCAATAACCATTGGACTTTGATTGCAGGCAACATCAATGATTTGATATGTTAGAGGAGGAGAACACTCCAACTTTCCGCCATTTTCAAACTGCTTGGGAACATTCCATCATTTCACATGGCATGGGAGTGAGGAATTCTTCTATACCGCTGGGGATGACAACCTCAAGGTAGAACTTTCCTGTTGAGGGACCCACTTCTGCTTGGGGAGAGCCATGACCATGGACTCTACTGGGGAAATTAAACTTCCTGATGTCTTGCTAGGGGAGACATTCTGATACTCTGTTGGGAAGATATACTCCATTGAATTCTGCTGGAGAAAAGAGATCAAAGACGCCTCATGCTGGGAATGACCTCTGTTTCAAGCTTTTGAGTTGATCAACTGCCCATTGATCGTTATGAGTGAACAACGACTCATTTAATTCTCCATTTGCCCCAGACTGCAAGGTCTATGAAAGAATTTCGCCTCGAGAGGATTTTACAGAAGACGTATCATTCAAAATGCCCCAGTGTCTTCAAACTCTTTGAGAGGTGCTTCTGACTAGTCATCTTTTGAAAAGGACAACTTCTCGTACTCTTGAGGTGGCCTGCCTCGAGTCTTGAAGAAACTTTGCCCCTGACTAATCTTAGAGAGATTTGTCAAATCAACTTGATTTCCCCATATTACCTGCTTCTCGAGAGATTTATCGGATCTCGACATAATTGCCCCAGTTTGAACGCTTTTGGAGAGATTCAACGGATCTCAACGTGGTTGCCCCCAGTTTGGCTGAACTTTGAAGAGATTTCACGACTTGACTGCCCATGATTACGTTGCTTTTGGGGAGATTTATCGAATCTCGACGTAATTGCCCCAGATTGGCTAAACTTTGAAGATATTTCTCGACGTGACTGCCCATGATTGGTTACATCTCAACACAACTGGCTGGGAATGCCTTTACCCCACATAGTCTTTCAGCAACATGTCCTTTGGAGTCCTCAAGCATTTCAACTTGGCAGGATCCAGCTTCTTGACTGATGTTCATCATGTAAGCTTCTTTGATGTTAAACAAATGTATGCACGCAGAAAATATTTATTCTGAAAATGATTATTCAAATGCAACACACATGTTAATCTTGAAGTCTTTATTGAAAAGTTGTCGCAAAGCCATGTGAACGAATCACTACTTAGGATACGACATTGATTTTTAAATGAAAGAAAACATGCACCTGCAATACCAACAAGATCTTTTAGCATCACTCCATAGGAGTCAGGAACGCTATCTCATCGGAGTACGCTCTCGAAATAAACCCTGTTTCAATTAGGACATTTGAGGGTTGTATCGTGGCCTGGTTCACGGTTTTGAGAAAAAAGGATTTAAGGCTCAAAGTTTATCGGTGCCCACCCACTCTTCGTGATGTTCTCTAGTCCTACGTTCAGCTAATTTGCACAAGCGCTAGCCTCTCAAAAAGATTTTGTGATCTTTAAGGAACCCATGAAACTGATGGTTTGAGACCCAATGAGGTTTTGGAGTAACAGTCTCCCCTTTTGTCTTTTGTTCGTAGTCACACGACTTTGTTCTTGCTCGAGGATTTTCTTTTGTAATCCCTTTGTTTTTCACTTTCTCATTCTTTTGCTTTTTGATCCCTAATTTTTTCCTGGACTGATTCTTTTGAATCTTTAGATTTTGAAGTCCGGAGGGTTCCCTGACTTTTGCCTAAGTCGCTTGTTTTCAAGTTTCGACTTAGCGGGCTTTTTTCTCTTTTTTTTTATTCTTTTTTTTTCGGAACAAATCGTGTGACACTGGCTTGTCTTGACTTTGTTGAAAGGGTTGTGACTGCCTCACTCCTTGATTATTAATGGATAACCATTGTGGTTTCACATCTCTTGACCCCTTGACGGTGGAATAGAAGGTAATGGGTCCTCAGATGCACACTCCTTTTGAAATTTGAACGCTCGGTCAAATTAACTGACGCCGACCCTGCCCCTGGGTTAAATGTGAGGGTTTTTTCATACGAAAAAAAACTTCTACTTCAAGGCTCAAAGGGGTTAACGATGGTCTATTCCCTTATATCTCCAGTGTTTGGGGGTTCGAAACAATGCCTGTACATCCTCAACAGGGTTCTTATTCAAAAGCACACCCCTAGAGATTTTTGCGTTTTCAAACCATCATCCTCCCTCAAAGAGTTTAAGCAAGAAAGTCAGTATTGCAATGCACATGAACATTTAAGGAAGATCAGGAATGGAATACTTCAAGAAAAACATGCTTATTGTATTATGATTGTCATTCAAAAAAACAAACAAGTTCTTACATGCAAACAATGGTTAAACAAACAAATGAATGCTACATATGAAGATGCAGTAAAGAAACTGATGATTGCCATTGTTGAGGAGACTTAACTCCATTTGGACTTATTACTCTCGACGACATACTCGCAATCTGAGTGCTCACTCAGGAGGCTTCAGTTGATGTGCAAACCATCAGCAGTGAATGTAATGACCCCAGCCTCGATTAAATCTTTCACATTATGACGAAAAGATCGACACCTCTCAATAGTATGTCCAGGGCCACCTGAATGAAATTCACACCGGGCACTAACATCATATCCGTCTGGGAGCTTTACTGGAGGGGACCCATTGCACGATGTTCTACCATATTCAGTTTAAGCGACTGTTGAAACAACATGGCATAAGACATAGGCAGTGGATCAAAATGCTGGTCAGGCTTCTTCAGCTTATGTTCGTACTACTTAGCCTTGGGACTGTCTTGGGAGGCAAGAAGTAGCTGCTGACGAGGAAGCTACGGAACCCCAGATTGTGCAGAAAAGTCGTGAGGTAGATCACACTTTGGTATAGATTCCACAGGCAAGGGTGGAATGACAATTTCTGCTGCAGCCTCAGGCACGGGATTGCCATCCTCCATAACCAAGCTCATCTGAGTCGTCGGTTGATTGACCTATTCCTTCAGCATTTCCTGGTCTTGAGTCAAAGCTTGCATGTCCCCCATAAACTGCCCCATTTGGCTCCGCATTTCCCTCAGCTCCGCTTGAACTTGATACATGGTCAACTTCCAACTTCTTTGAAAAGTTAAGTCCGAAATTATGAAGAATACCAGATCAGGATGAGAATAACCAGCTTCAAACACCTGTTATGCAAATGAGTATGAAAATGCTATGCAAATGCCATGTTCAAATATTTCCAAGGAATCCTTCTGCTTTGATTCATGTTTTCCACATAAGAACAACAAGAAATGATCAGCAACGAGTCTCAAAGTTAAGATCCTTGGAAATACTAGAACATGTATGCAAACATGTTATGATGATACGGATGCAGATACATGGGATCAAGGCTTCCACAAATTCCGGATAAGTGTTGTGATACTGTCTGAATAGGTTCACAGGTCTGCTCTGAAGAGAACATCGGAATATTCGAATAATCAGAATACCAGAAGGCCAGCATATCGGCATAATCAGAATGCCAGAATGCCAGGGTACCAAAATAATCAGAATACCAGAATATCGGCATAATCAGAATCCCAGAATACCAGGCTGATAAGTCCACACTGATAAGAAAACCAGAATACCAGGTATGATGAAAGTCAAGGTTACCTAAAAACCTATAAACAACCCGTCCCTCTCACATGTGGGTACTAGAAAGGCGAGGATCCTCAATATCACAGGCTCTCAGGTCGAGAAATGATGATACGTTCACCATTTTTGGTTTGGCATCATCATCAAACGAGGAGGCCTCAACTGATTTCCCTCAAAAAGGATATCCTATAACAAGTTCCCAGCATTGGGTCCTCGGATCGAGAAGTGTAATGGGTTTGGCATTTCTGGTCTACCATTATCACATCTCAGGAGGAGAGGCGTTGCTGATTCCTCGGAGAAACGGTCTCTAGAGTCGACAGCTCTCTAGATCAACATTCTGAAATGCGTAAGACACGCACGTCAGAATATCTCCCAAGATAGCCTCGTCTGGATGTGAATTTCGTGAACACCAAACGAACCAAGATGGCTCGTAGGTCCCACTACTTTCCACTCTAGTCCTAAGTGTATGCTCAAGCCTGTGTATTGGGCTTATCTCTCAAAGAATCCCAACCTGCCAAACAGAAAACCAGCACAACACAGTACAGTCCAGCACAATAAATATGCAATGCAGTAAATGCGGTAAAAACAGTAAAATAGTAAAACAGTAATATACAGCAAAATAAAGCACAACAATAAACACCCAATGAAAATAAACAAACAAGCTCTAGGATTTACTCGCAAAAAAAGGATGGACCAGCAAGAGGTTAACCAGGTCCCCAGCAGAGTCGCCAGCTGTCGCTCCCGGGATTTTCATCCAAGTACAAACGCGAAAGTGGCGCAGAAACAGAGTCGCCAACAATGTGTATTTATCCCAAGAGAGGGAAAGGAAACACTGCGTAAACCTGAGGGAAGGGAAAAGACATGGTCTCACGACCAAGAGAAACAGGTAAGGGAGTCGGTTACGCGAGAGGAAGGTATTAGCACCCCCTCGCGTCCATCGTACTCGATGGGATCCACGCTTGCTGTCTCGATCAAAGGGTGTCATCATCTGGAGCTCCACTGCTACTGGAAACGAGAAGGAACAGGTACGAGAAGGAATGAGGAAACGGGGAAGAAAAGGAAAAGAAGTGACTCGGTAGGACGTCCTCGGAGTCCTAGGCCTACGTATTCCCTCTGGAGCGGGAAAGTCAGAGTCAACGTAGTTCGGACACGAACTAGGGGGAGGTTGCTCGCCAAGACATCGCCGTCTTGTGCCTACGTATCCTCAATCTAACCAGAAGGAGGAAATCAGAGCAGTCGTAGTTTGACTTAACGAGGTCGGTTAGTGTTTTTTATGAGCGACGTTAGATTCATCCGGCAGTTAGGGTCGATGCCTGTTTGCGACAAGACGGAAGTAACGTGCCCTTTTCTGAAAATGATTTGAAATTGAAGAATCCCGAAGGACGAAAAGGTTTGAATTTGTTTTTCTGTTTTTTAGACAGAAGTGGATTGAAGTTAGTTCATAACTTACATTGCACCGAAGTCTATGACATAGGAACGAATGCTTAGCAAATCGTTCCAAGATGGAACATCCACCAAACACTCTAGAAAAATGAGAGGAAACCCCTCATTCCTCATTTCCCTCATGCGCAATACACGTTAACTTTATTAAGTGTTTTAGAATTGTTATGAGATGAGATGAGAAGACTCAAAGGAAAAGAAAACACTAAGGGGAAACTAAATGTTCCTAATGTTGTCATGCAAAAGATGGCCCTAAGGTTGAGGTAAAAAGGGAAACATCTACCTAAGTTAGCATGCAAAGGGAAAGCCTAATGCTAATCCTACTCTAAGCTTAATCGGAAATTAAGTTGGATTAGGTAGCTCTAAGGGAGTGAATCCAAGACTTAAACAAGTCTTGAGATATGTGGGAAGAGAAAGAGTGAAAGAGATGAAGAAGAAAGAGAGGTAAAAGATGAGAAATAAGATGGGGCAGCAAGCACATCATTCACATTATATCCAATTCATATCATTAATCATGCTTCAAAATTCACACAAGAAAGCTCAACTAAGCAAGTAAGAGCAAACAAGAAAGGATGCAAGCAAACTTGCATAAGAAGCACAATTAAACATCATTAAGCCTCACACAAAGATGACATGGATAAGGTAAGATGAAAATAGATCTAAGTCAGAATTTAAGTCATGCCAAATTTAACCAATTCAAACATTAGAAAATGATTTCAAGGGCATCAAGTATGCATCTCAACAACACTCAAACAATTAGCAACGATTAACTCATGCATAACATAACTTCAAGTGATCAAACAAAGTGAAATCAAGGCATGAAAGCAAGTGGACAGCAAGGTGAACATGCATCTCAATTGAAATATCAACTCATGAATAGCAAGAAAAAGCAACAAGAATCACATTCAAAACATTCTCCATAATTATGCAAACATCCACTTCAAACATCTATGCAAGCAACACATGATAAAGTGAAGCAAGAAGCGAGATATGATCACACAATGGACCCAAAATCAAAAGGATCAGAACCTTAAACATGTAATTCAAATCAAACAAAGGTCCTCAAGCATTGATTAGATCATACAAGAAAACATCTCACAAGATTAAGTCAAGCATACCAAAGGATCTAAGTCAAAACATTGTCAACTTATAAAATCAAGAACAAATAGGAAAATGGTTAAATGGGGATGATTCCAATGCCACAAACAAGCTAGGACAGTACATGATCACACCAAATAATCATCTCAAACATCATTCAATCACAAGTAATCGAAAGCATCCAAACTAGGTCAAGTGTTCAAACATGCTTCAATAAAATTCAAACCACAAGTAGACATCAACCAAAAATAGAAACATGCTTCATAAAAATCCAAATAAATTTCCAAACTCATTTTAAAATAGTCAAGAGTAAGTGTGTAAAAGGTCTCATTAAGAATCCCAAAGTTTCAACATCAATTGGATCAGAACATCACACATATGAGGCTAATCGAGCATGCATCGAGGACTAAATAAAATCAATAAAGAATTAATCAAGAATTCAACATCTCAGAACCAAATCAATCCTCAGACATTCACCAAAGATGTATCAAAGCAAGGTAATAAAATTAGATCATGAAAGCAATCAAAGGCATCAAAGAACAAAACCCTAATTCAAGGGTAAACATGTAAAAGCAACTTCCAAATTAATTCCACATAAAATAGAAAAATAAATGGAAAAATAAAATAAAAAATGTGAAAATATCTCAAGACATCAATCAATCGGAAACATATTTTTGGGTATTTTTATCATGTTTAGAAATGTTAAAAATAAAATCAAATCTAAAATGAAAATAAAAAGGAAATAAAAAAAACATAGTGAAATGTAGGAGCTGCATTAGTAATTCAGAATACAATGGAAAGCTTCATGGTACGCTTGGGCCATAACTCAAGGGGTGCAAATACAAACACCCAGCCCAGTTCAACAAAAACTCACACCAAACCCTTTTTTAAAAATGAGTTAATAATAAAGATAGGAAAGAAAAACCAGCGCATCAATAAATCATGTGGTACACTCTTATCAATTGGTCAAGTATCAAATAAGTGGGAAAAGGACAAAAACAACAACGACCAATCACCAGGCGCCACCTACTCGTCTTCTTCATGAATTCAAAATTTTTAAACATACCATGCATCGTGAATGAACCAGACAAGCACAACATAATATCACCAACTTTTATGATGGATTTCTCCCTCAAAACTCAGTCAAATCGAGCAAAATAAAACAGAAAGTTGAAGTACGAAAATCATAGATCACCATGGTACCATTTATTTCTTGAAATGAAAGCTCAAACATAGAGAAACACGGATCCAAAACACGGGTTCAAAAACGTATTCCAAACATTCAACATTGCAAACAAACTCAGATTCAAACAAAAAATGTGTGCCATCATTTCAGGGCTTTACAGATGCATTGAATGAGCAAGATAAAAACGTTTAGATCTACATGATGATGGATCAAAAGTTTGAAGAAGCTTACCTAGTGGAGTTATGTCCACTGCACCTTGATACTTTGAACTAAAGAAAACCAAGAAGCTTGTTTTTCAACCTTCAAAGAGCACCAAATGAACCAGAGACTTGAGCTTCTTTATGAATGAACTTGAGCTCGATGAAGAATTTGTGAGAGGAAATGGAATCCAGATCCGAGAGAATGTTAACACACTGACCTCCTCCTCCGTTTTAGTTTTTCTCTTTAAATATGATGGGTTGGAAAGTTTATTTGAGCCTGAAATGGAGTGGGAAGTTTGGTTTGAAAATTTTGCCAAAAAAGAAACCAAGAGAGTGAGGTACGGGTAGGGATTTTTGAGGGGTGTACGGAATGATTTTTGAGTGTAAATGGATCATGAAAAGAGGGTGGTGTAGTCAGCACGTGAGGCAAAGAGTGGAAACAAGTTTTGTGCAAAAAGAATCTTTTCCATTCTAGTGTAATAACCTCACTAATGGTACAAGGTAAGTATAAATTGTGTGTGTCCTAATTTGGCAATAATTGGTGATGAAAACGTGAGTAGCACGCATTCAATGGGATTGGACAAGTTGCTGCATGATTATGTCAAAGCTTGGACCAAAACATGCACCAAACTTTCATGCTTAAAACCAATTGGAATACATAACTTTAAATGATCACATCTTGGTGTGCATTGAACCATTTGATGAAATTTTGAGATCAATTGAAAGTAGGAAAAGAGAAAAACAAGTTTCATCTTGAAATCAACTTGAAATTATGCTTGGAATCATGTAAAAAAATGGCATGAAGTGGTGTCCTAAAATCTGCCAAAAGTAACTTAGAAAAATTTCTAAGTTTTTGAACTTGATGAGGTGAAGATGTCCCACTTTGAGAAACCATAACTCACTCAAAGAAGACTCAAATGACATGGTTCTTGTATCCATTTTGAAGGGAAAGTTTCGAGCTACAACTTTCATGTGGAAAAGATTTTTGAATGAGGCCTTGAACATGGTGAAAAATGGCTTAGAAAGTGATTAAAAACTTACTAAAAATAGTAAGTTTCTAAAGACCTAATTTTCTAAATTTAGTAACTTTTCACAATTCTTGATATTTGATGAATCTTTGCACATTTCTTGATCAAATCTCATACATGGACCATATTTGACTTGAAAATCATGATGTTGACCTCAAAAAGTCAGGAGTTGACTTTTTCACTACACAGTTGACTTTATTCCCAATTCTCCTGATTTTGAATCTTCTGATCAATTGAAATCCTTCTGAACCAAATTGATGAACAATTCTCCAATCCTAGACACTTAGGGACATGAGGAATACCATGGGATTAAGTCTTACCCAAAAATCAGAAATAAACTGATTTTATGGCAAACCCTAATTGGGGTGCCCTCAGTCTAGGAGGAATCAACCCATAGTCTAAATCCAAATTCCTCTGAGTATGATGTGTATCTCTTAAACAATGATGAGATGTGCCATTTGAGATGATAAAAACTCAAAGATCTTGCTCATTGGAGGGTTAAACCCAAGAATCTCCAAAACCCTAATTTGAGAAAACAGGCTAGGAGAGTGTGATTCACTTGAAATTTCTTGTCAAGCTTGATCTTTTGATGAGGTAATGAACAAATTAGGATGCCCTGAGGCCCAAGGCTTCTTTGTGACCCGAGTAATGATGATGTCAAGAACCATCTCTCCTCTTAGCCCCTTGGACAATACACATGAACTTTTGCTGAAACCCTGGAAAACATCTTCTTCTTGTGAATTGGTTTAGATGCCTTGATCCCATGCTAAGAACCAATGATATGCAAAGATGATAATGCAAGAATGAAATGAAACATAAGCCAGTTAGGGTTAGAAACAAAAGGGAAAATTTTGTTACAACAGGCCATGTTGCATAGGTATGAATCCTTTCTTGGAATCATGCATATTAACGCGTCTCATCACTTTGTCTATGTATGTACTCTGAGTTAGGCCAAGCAGTTTTTGTGATCTATCTCTATAGATCCTGATTCCTAATATATAGGCTGCTTCACCAAGGTCCTTCATACAAAAGCATTTCCCTAACCAAGTTTTTACTTGTTGCAAGGTAGGGACATCGTTTCCAATGATTAATATGTCATCTACATATAATACCAGGAAGACGATCATGCTCCCACTAACCTTCTTGTAGACACAAAGCTCATCTTCATTTTTTATGAATCCATATTGGTTTACAGTTTCATCAAAACAAAGATTCCAGCTTCTGGAAGCTTGCTTCAATCCATAGATTAATCGCTGTAACTTGCATATCTTTTGGGCTTCTTCTGGTATGTCAAATCCTTCAGGTTGTGTCATGTACACATCCTTAAGAAGATTCCCATTAAGGAAAGCAGTCTTGACATCCATCTTCCATATTTCATAATCATGATATGCAGCGATAACAAGTAAAATTCGAACAGATTTAAGCATTGCAACTGGTGAAAAGGTTTAATCATAGTTTACACCATGAATTTGTTTATAACCTTTAGCAACCAGTCTTGCCTTATAGGTATGTACCATACCATCCATGTTAGTCTTCTTTTTGAAGACCCACTTGCATCCTATAGGATTAACTCCTACAGGAGGTTCTACCAAGGTCCAAACCTGGTTTGTGTACATGGAATCCATTTTAGATTTCATGGCTTCTAGCCACTTCTCAGACTCAGGACCAGTTATGGCTTCTTGATAGGTTACAAGCTCATCTTGATCCATGAGTAATACATCACCTTAATCATTTATGAGATATCCATATCTCTCTGGTTGGTGATGTATCCTGCTCGACCTACACTGGTCTTGTTCTACTTGAGCAGGTTGCTCTTCCACAACTATTTATGGTTCTTGCTCTAATTCCTCCATAGGTGTATCAATGCTTTGTGATTCTTGAATTTCTTCAAGCTCTACTTTCCTCCCACTGATTCCTTTGGAAATAAAGTCCCTTTCCAAGAAAACTCCAGTTCGAGCGACAAATACTTTGCCCTCAGAAGGATTGTAGAAGTAATACCCTCTTGTTTCTTTAGGATACCCCACAAATAAGCATTTGTCAGATTTGGGCTCAAGCTTAGTTGAAATTTGTCGTTTCACATAAATTCACACCCCCAAATCTTCATGTAAGACATATGTGGTTTCTTACCACTCCATATTTCATATGGTGTCGTTTCAACCTTTTTGGATGGAACACGGTTAAGTGTGTAAGTTGCTGTCAGTAGGGCATGTCCCCAAAAGGAGTTTGGAAGATCGGCGTGACTCATTATAGATCGGACCATGTCTAACAAGGTTCGATTTCTTCTCTCAGATACACCATTCCATTGTGGAGTTCCAGGAGGAGTGTGTTGGGATATAATCCCAGACTCTTTTAGATGGTCGTCAAACTCTAGGCTTAAATATTCACCGCCTCGATCTGATCGAAGAGTTTTAATATTCTTACCTAGTTGGTTTTGTACTTCATTCTTGAACTCCTTGAACTTTTCAAAGGATTCAGATTTGTGTTTCATTAAATAGACATAACCATATCTACTGAAATCATCGGTAAATGTGATGAAGTATTGAAAACCTCCTCTGGCTGGTATGTTCAGTGGTCCACATACATCAGTATGTATGAGGGCCAAAAGATCATTAGCCCTTTCACCTTTTCCTGTGAATGGGGACTTTGTCATCTTTCCAATTAAACAAGATCTACATGTATCATATAATTCGTAATCAAAAAAGTCCAATAGTTAATCTTTATGGAGTTTGGAGATGCGTTTCTCATTTATATGGCCTAAGCGACAATGCCAAAGGTAACTTGGATTTAACTCGTTAGGTTTTATCCTTTTAGTATTAATGTTATAAATTAGCATTTCAAGATCAAGAACATACAACCCATTGTTCATTTGTGCAGGAGCATAGAATATATCATTCAAATAAATAGAGCAACAATTGTTCTTTATTATAAATGAAAAACCAAACTTGTCCAAACAAGACACGGAAATAATATTCCTGCTAATTGTAGGTACATAATAATAGTTCTCTAACTGAATTATTAAACCACTAGGTAAATTCAATACATAAGTTGCTACGGCTAAAGCAACAACCTTTGCTCCATTGCCAACTCATAGGTCAACTTCACCTTTTGCCAAAACTTTACTCTTTTTTAGCCCCTGCACATTGGTACAAATGTGAGAACCACATCCAGTATCTAATACCCATGATGCAGAAGTAGATTAATTTATTTCTATAACAAAAATACCTAAAGTCAAAGTCTCCACTCCATTCTTCTTATCTTCCAGGTACTTTGGGCAGTTTCTCTTCCAGTGTCCGGTCTTACCGCAATAGAAGCAAGTGCCCTCCTTTGCTATACCTCCACTAGGCTTCAAAGAAGGGGCAGTATTTTTGGGTTTGGAAACTTCCTTGCCTTTCCATTTACCACCCTGCTTGGTGGGCCTTTTGTTCTGTTTCTTTCCATTACTGACCATCAGAATGGATTTCCCTTTTGACTTCAGATTTTGCTCAGCAAGAGTTTTCTCCATATCATTCATGTTGAAATTAAGGACAAATTGACTGAAGCTTTCTGGCAACGGTTGCAGGATCAAATCAGTCGCAAGCTCCTTTTTGAGGGAAAATCCCAATGTTTCAAGGTTCTCCACATACCCAATCATCTTGAGTACATGGGGACCTACAGGGGTTCCCTCAGATAGGTTGGCTTGAAAAAGGGCTTTTGAAACTTCAAACCTCTCATGCCTTGCCTGCTCTTGATAGAGCATCTTCAGGTGTTCGATCATATCGAATGCTGCCACGTTTTCATGTTGCTTTGCAATTCAGAATTCATGGTAGCCAGCATTAGGCAAGCAGTTTCATTGGCATCATCGACATGCTTCTTATGAGCATTTCTTTCAGCCTTAGGAGCAAAACTAGGAGGCTCCTCCTTAGGAACATGTGTCTCTAAAACATACAACTTTTTGTCATGTTTGAGGATAATCCTCAGATTTCGGTGCCAATCCAGAAAATTTTTCCCAGACAATTTTCCTTATCAAGGATTGATCGCAAAATGTTGTTAGATGTGTTTGTTGTCATGGTAATCTACAAAATAGAATGGAAATATATAAGTATCATTAAAACAACATATTAAATTAGGCCTTTAATTAAATACGCTTCCACTATTTTACTCAAACTAAATGACCCTCACCATTTGATTCGGAAAATCCTGTTGGAAGATTTTCTAGTGGATCGAGATCGATATTTCACTTTGTTTTAAGTCAGTGTTAGGCTGATTACACAAAACTCAGCTATTTAGGTAGGAACTCCTTCCAATTGTATCCAATATAATTCTCTAATATTTTAGTTGGGTGAATAACTCCTTATTATAATCCATCACATGGATTATTCCCAACTCTTGCTTCTAAACATCTATAATCTTATTATATTTTGTTTAGTTAAGTTTGACCCATTATTTTAGAAATTGGATATTACATTTATCCCATCGCATTTTACTAATATAGAACATGCACCTCGTGTTAGGAGAAACCTACATTATTCGACACTAGTCTTGATGAGTACTAAAACTTGGAAAGAATAAACTTAATATTCAATTTGAGGGAATTTTCATTAGTTTGATCTCACTGGCTTATTTATCATATAAATCGTCTCTCACATGCTCTGATACCACTGAAGGGAAATCGTGATTAAAAAACGTAGCGGAAATTAAAATTTTCCTTTAGCGATCCTTACGAAAGATCATGATCAGTGATAGAATGGTTACCTCTTGTGGCGATGAAACCTTTGATTCTGAATCTAAGGAATGATCACGAGCGATGTACGATGAACAACGCCTCTACTCAGTTCACACGAACAACTTCCTTCAATCTCAGTGCTAGCTGCTACGAGTGAAGGCTTTGAGTGAGAGATAGAGAGAAGGAAAATACGGCTAGGGTTTCACAGCTGAATTTTCATCAAGTGTTTTTGTTTCTGCACAAGGGTTAAATTTATAGAACCACTTGTGTGGGCTGCAAGCTAAAAAGCCCACTTAAGTGCACGCACACCATATCTTATGATGTACCGTATATCACTTAAGCACGCGGTACCTTACCACAATCTGTATTCCACTTAAGTGCACCGTACCTTTCGGTGTTACATATTTACTTAAGTAAACTGTACCTTACAGTGTTTCTTATTTATTCTACCTCTTATCAAACTGTCCTTATGTGTGTGACCCTGTAGGATTTCGCGACGTTGGTAATTATATTAAATCATGCATTTAACATAATAAACAGTGAGCAGTATCTAGCAACACATCACTGCTACCCAAGTCACGAAATTGTCATGTGATCTGACAAAACCTTTTGTGATAGTGCTTGTGTGTACAATTACCTTTTTTCCCTTATGTCTATATTAAACACAAGGCATATACTGTGTCATCCTTGTTCAGTTTAATATTGGGCCCTTAGACATTTATCCTGTTATGCAGGATGGGCAAATTCCATCTAGGTCACTCATGTCCCTCAACATGCTTTATGAAGTACCCATCAACTGTCTTTATAGTCATCCAATTACAGACAATGTTTGATCACCAATAAAGTACTTGACTCTACATCTAGGGTCCATAGTGGTTTCAAGTCGAAGGGTGGTATACACCACTATCACCATGAGAGTAACTTATGACACTTAGCATAACATTCAATGTAGTACTCTCATAGTGGGTCAATCCAGTATAAATATTACTCCTAATATTCATACCTATGTTAAGACTTAATAACTCCTTATCCATGATCCATGAGATGTGATCATCAGTCTATCAACATAATAGTTGTTAGTTCTTCGATTGACTAGAATTTTGGTAAAACAAAGTTGTTCAATGTTGATGTCACATGGGTGATGTCTTAACATTGAGTCTTAACATTGGTTAATGTTATTTGTTTAAGTTGTTAATGTTTTGAAGTCTGATGTCACATGCGATGTCATGACATCAGATATGCAGATCATTAAAACATCAGGTTTGAGATGTTTTTAGGGTTAAGCGTATTAGCTGGGATTTGGGAGAGCTGTTAGAGTTTTTGGATACGAATATCTTAGAGGAGATATTTTCTGTTGCAAACAGATTTGATGCAGATTTGTAGGAGTGTTTAAAGGCTGAAGATTTAAGAAGATTTTGAGAGAGAAAATCTATTTTGAAGATTCAGTTTTAAATAACAAATCAGGTCAGATATTGTAGCAGGTCCAAGACCAAATCAAATAGCTATATAAAGCGTATCAATCCTTTGAAGAAGGTGACGAAGAAAGAGAGCTAAAGACTGAGAGTCGTATGTGTCTTCGTGTATGTGTTGTAAACCATTCTAGTGTGAATTGGTGTTGTTGTTTTGAGTTGTTCTTGATCAAAGCTGTGAAGCAGAATCAAGTTGTGTTTTTCAAAGTGTGTGATCTTTGAATTATATCACTGAAGTGATTTAGGGATTGAGGAGTGGTCTCATACCTAAGTGGTCTCTTAGGTAGAAGGTTCATTAAGTAGAGATTAAGTTTAGGAGATGTCAACTGGGTTGTTGAGTCTGTAAATTAATTCTACTGATAGTGAAATTCATCCCTGGCTTGGTAGCCCCCAGAGTAAGTTGTTTAACTGAACTGGGTGAACAATTCTTTGTGTACTCTTCTGTTGTTTTACATTGTCCATTGCTGAGTGTCTTGTTGTGACATCACACGTAACATCACATATCTGGTACCAGAATTTCAATTGGTATCAGAGCAAGCATCCTGCTTTGCTTTTGGGTGAGATCTAGGACTGATACTTTCTGGTAAAGATGGACAAGGAAGTTGGTGGATTTGTGAATAGACCCCCTATTCTGGATGGCTCTAATTATGATTATTGGAAGCCAAGGATGATTACCTTTTTGAAATCCTTGGACAGCAGGGCTTGGAAGGCTATCATAAAAGAATGGAAAGCACCTGTTGTTGTTGAGAAAGATGATGCTGGGAAAGAAAAAGAAGGCAGCTCAAAACTGAAACCTGAAGAAGAATGGACCAAGGAAGAAGATGAGCTTGCCCTTGGAAATTCCAAAGCTTTAAATGCTATTTTCAATGGAGTTGATAAGAACATATTGAGGTTGATCAATACCTGTGAAGTTGCTAAGGAAGCTTGGGACATCTTGAAGACTACTCATGAAGGAACTTCAAAGGTTAAGATGTCTAGACTTCAACTTCTGACATCAAAGTTTGAAAGTCTAAAGATGAAGGAAGATGAAACTATTTGTGACTTTCACATGAGTATTCTTGAGCTGTCTAATGCCTCAAGTGTTCTTGGAGAAAAGATGACTGAAGAAAAGCTGGTGAGGAAAATCCTTAGGTCCCTTCCCAAGAGATATAAGATGAAGGTGACTGCAATTGAAGAAGCTCAAGACATCAGCAAAATGAGAGTTGATGAGCTAATTGGATCTCTTCAAACTTTTGAGTTAGGGTTGAATGAAGAGGAACCTGAAAAGAAGTCCAAGAGTATAGCTTTGGTTTCCAGTCCTGAAGAGGATGACTCTCAGGAGGAATTGTCTCAGGCTATTGCTTTGCTGGGAAAATAGTTCAACAAAGTTATGAAGAGGATTAATAGGAGTTATAATCCCAATGTCAAGAACATTACTTCTGACATCAACAGATCAGGAGAACAAGGGAAGAAGTCTAAAGATGAAGAAAAGTCTAGTAATGACAAAGGGATACAATGCTTTGAGTGTGAAGGGTATGGATATGTCAAGAAGGAATGTGCTACTTTTCTAAAGAAGCATAAAGGGTTATCAGCTTCTTAGTCTGACAGTGAGAGTGAATCTGAAGAAAATTTAGCTAAACTTGTTAGAGCTATGATTGGGGTTTATGAGTCAGATGATGATTCTTGTGATGATGAGGTTACTTATGATGAACTTGCTGTCACTTATAAAGATCTTTTCATAAGAAGTGAACAAGTGTGTCTTGAAGGAGAAGAGCTGAGGAAAACCATAGTACAGTTAAAAGCTGAAAAGACTGAACTTGAAGCTGAAGTCAGTATGCTTAACTATAAACTGGACTCTATGACCAAAACTATCAGAATGTTGAACAATGGTACTGATGCTTTAGACAACATTCTTAGTATTGGGAAGATGGCTGCAGACAAATGTGGTTTGGGATTCACCAATGATGCAGGTTCTAATGATGTTATCACCTCCAAACCAGTGATGTTAAAACAGATGTTAAAACATCATAATAGAACTCCATCTAAGAAGAAATATAGGCACTGGAGATGTCACCATTGTGGATCTTTTGGACACATTAAGGTTTATTGTTATAGGCTACATGGATATCCACAGAAGGCTCATCGGGTTGTTCCCAGACAGAACTGTCACAAAGGAAGGCAGGTTACCAAGCCTAAAAAGCAATGGGTCCCTAAAGTTAAGGTTACCAGCTTGATAGCTCACACGTCTTTAAGGGTTTCTACCAAAGAAGATTGGTACTTTGATAGTGGGTGTTCAAGGCACATGACTGGAGTTAAGAATCTATTGGTAGATGTGAAGCTTCATTCTTCAGGCCATGTTACATTTGGTGATGGGGTCAAAGGAGAGATCAAGGGGATTGGTAAACTGAACTGTGCTGGTGCTCCCAGACTGGATGATGTTCTTTTTGTTAAAGGACTGACAACAAATTTGATTAACATTAGTCAACTTTGTGATCAAGGACTCAAAGTAGACTTTACAAAGTATGAATGCATTGTCAAAGATGATAAAGGAGAAGTCATTATGAAGGGAGTCAGGTCTAAGGACAATTGTTATCTTTGGGTGCCACAAGACTCAAATTCTTCCACTTGTGTTTTTGCTAAAGAAGATGATGTGAAAATTTGGCATCAGAAGTTGGGACATCTTCATCTAAAGGGAATGAAGAGAATCATCTCCTCAGAAGCAGTCAGAGGAATTCCCAAACTTAATATTGAGGAAGGAAAAGTTTGTGGAGACTGTCAAAAAGGGAAGCAGACAAAGATGTCTCATCCGAAGCTTCAACATGACACCATCTCCAAGGTCTTGGAACTACTTCATATGGACTTGAAGGGACCTATGCAGGTTGAAAGTCTGGGTGGAAAGAAATATGCGTATGTAGTTGTGGATGACTATTCAAGGTACACCTAGGTGAGCTTCATCAAAGACAAATCAGAGGTGTTTGATGTTTTTAAAGATCTTTGTCAAAGACTCCAAAGAGAAAATGAGAGTAATGTTATCAGGATAAGGAGTGACCATGGAAGAGAGTTTGAGAATAGCAAGTTTGAAGAATTTTGCTCTGCTGAAGGTATAAGTCATGAGTTTTCATCTCCTATTACTCCTCAGCAAAATGGAGTAGTTGAGAGGAAGAACAGAACTATCCAAGAGTCTGCTAGAGCTATGATCCATGCCAAGAAACTTCCCTATCATTTCTGGGCTGAAGCCATGAATACTTCCTGCTATATTCACAACAGGGTTACCCTGAGAAGAGGCACTTCATCCACTCTGTATGAACTATGGAAGGGAAGAAAACCTAATGTTAAATACTTTCATGTTTTTGGAAGTAGATGTTATATTCTGGCTGATAGAGAACAGAGAAGAAAATTGGATTCCAAAAGTGATGAAGGAATATTTTTGGGATACTCTACCAACAGCAGAGCATATAGGGTTTTCAACTCTAGAACCAAGGTGATGATGGAGTCCATCAATGTGGTGATTGATGACAATGATAACCAAGAAGATGATGATGTCCTAGATGATGTTGGAACATCAGTTGGTGAAGTTGCACCAGAAGCTGAAGACAGAAGTCCAACTCCTAGTGTTGCTGCTGCTGAGCCTGAATCTGAGCAACCTCATAAAGATCCTTCTATCAGAGTGCAGAAAGACCACCCAAAGGAGCTTATTATAGGTGATCCAAATTCTGGAGTGAGGACTAGGTCAAGAGAAGTTGTAGCAAGTTTATGTTTTGTCTCCAAAATTGAGCCAAAGAATGTCAAGGAAGCATTGACTGATGAGTTTTGGATAAATGCAATGCATGAAGAGCTGGAGCAATTCAAGAGGAATGAAGTATGTGATCTTGTACCAAGGCCTGATGGAGTTAATGTGATTGGCACCAAGTGGATTTATAAGAATAAATCTGATGAACAAGGAGTGGTCACCAGAAACAAGGCCAGATTAGTTGCTCAGGGATACACTCAGGTTGAGGGAATTGATTATGATGAAACCTTTGCTCCTGTGGCAAGACTGGAATCTATCAGATTGCTCTTAGGGGTGGCCTGTAATTTTAAATTCAAGCTTTTTCAGATGGATGTTAAGAATGCCTTCTTGAATGGTTACTTAAATGAAGAGGTGTATGTTGATCAACCAAAAGGATTTGTTGATCCAACATTTCCTGACCATGTGTACAAACTAAGGAAAGCTCTGTATGGTTTGAAGCAAGCACCAAGAGCTTGGTATGAAAGGCTTACTGAATTCCTGGTTGTGAATGGCTACAGAAAAGGAGGGATTGACAAGACCTTGTTTGTTAAAGAGGAAGGAGGAAAACTGATGATAGCTCAAATCTATGTTGATGACATAGTATTTGGTGGGATGTCAGATGCAATGGTGAAACATTTTGTGGAACAGATGCAGTCTGAGTTTGAAATGAGTCTTGTTGGAGAGGTCAACTATTTTCTTGGTCTACAAGTTAGATAAATGGAGGACTCCATATTCATTTCTCAGAGCAAGTATGTAAAGAACATAGTGAAGAAGTTTGGTCTAGAGAATGCTAATCATAAGAGGACTCCTACTCCTACTCATTTAAAATTATCCCAGGATGAACATGGAGTTAGTGTGAATCAAAGTTTATATAGAAGCATGATTGTGAGTCTATTGTATCTCACAGCTAGCAGACCTGATATTTCTTTTGTTGTTGGAGTGTGTGCCAGATATCAATCTGAGCCTAAGGTTAGTCACTTGAATCAAGTGAAGAGGATCCTGAAATATGTTAATGGCACTAGTGACTATGGGATGCTGTATAGTCATGGATCTGGGACTGAGTTAAGGGGATATTGTGATGCTGACTGGGCTGGGAGTGTTGATGATAGGAAAAGCACTTCAGGAGGTTGTTTCTTCTTAGGGAATAATCTGATTTCTTGGTTTAGTAAGAAGCAGAACTGTGTGTCTCTTTCTACTGCTGAAGCTGAGTACATAGCAGCAGGGAGTAGTTGTTCAAAACTTGTTTGGATGAAGCAGATGTTAACAAAATACAATGTCAAGCAAGATGTCATGACATTGTACTGTGATAATTTGAGTGCTATCAATATCTCTAAGAATCCTATTCAACATAGCAGAACTAAGCATATTGATATAAGACATCATTTTATAAGAGAATTGGTTGAGGACAAAGTTGTTGCATTGGAGCATGTAGCTACAGATAAACAGTTAGCTGATATCTTCACTAAAGCATTAGATGCAAACCAATTTGAAAGTTTGAGAAGTAAATTGGGAATTTGCATTTATGAAGATTAAAAGTGCTAGAGAGTGTTTTAAGAAGTTGTATTATTTATTAGATATTGATTTTATTCAACTGGTGAAGGCATACATGTTTGAAGTACATCAATAGTTACAGATTATCCCAACCCCCTGCATCTAGAAAAGCTTTCCCGTCTTCATCCCAATCATCATCTGAAGCATGTTGTTGCACAGGAAATTTCTTGCTGGGTTTCATGGTTGTCTCTGAGGTTCTGCCTGTCTTTGTGGTTCCTGAAGTAGTTTCAGCTGCAGTCATTGTTTTGCTCCTCTTCTTAGGTGGATCTGAAGTCTTGTCCTTCTGCTTGAGGTTCTTTACTGCATCTTTGTTAGACTGGCTCATTCTTGGTTGCTGTTTGGTGCTGCTAGAAGGAAGAAGGTTTGTTTCTTTATAGTACAAACAAGGAGCATAGTTTGTATCGACTGAACAGTCAATGTGTTAGAACTTGTTTTTTTTTGGGAAGCATGGTGTTTGACCATGTCTTTATTTATGTCAGAACATTGTGTTTGGTGATTGTCCAATTATGGCTAAAAAGGGGGAGAGTTAGCCTAGCCTTTGTGTGTAGAGTGTGACCTATCTCAGTTCTAGTGTGGTGCAGATGTTGAGGGGGAGTGTGCATGTTGAACAGCTGTTTGTGCTGGTTCTGGTTTTGAGGGGGAGTTTGCCCTTTGTTGATTGGTTAATGTTATATTTTTATCCGCTGCTGAAGTCTCTGATGTTGCAGAGATTGTTTTAGCCAAAATTAGCCAAAGGGGGAGATTGTTAATTCTTGGATTGGCTAGAATTTTGGTAAAACAAAGTTGTTCAATATTGATGTCACATGGGTGATGTCTTAACATTGAGTCTTAACATTGGTTAATGTTATTTGTTTAAGTTGTTAATGTTTTGAAGTCTGATGTCACATGTGATGTCTTGACATAAGATATGCAGATCATTAAAACATCTGGTTTGAGATGTTTTTAGGGTTAAGCGTATTAGCTGGGATTTGGGAGAGCTGTTAGAGTTTTTGGATACGAATATCTTGGAGGAGATATTTTCTGTTGCAAATAGATTAGATACAGATTTGTAGGAGTGTTTAAAGGCTGAAGATTTAAGAAGATTTTGAGAGAGAAAATCTGTTTTGAAGATTCAGTTTTAAATAACAAATCAGGTCAGATATTGTAGCAGGTCCAAGACCAAATCAAATAGCTATATAAAGCGCATCAATCCTTTGAAGAAGGTGACGAAGAAAGAGAGCTAAAGACTGAGAGTCGTATGTGTCTTCGTGTATGTGTTGTAAACCATTCTAGTTTGAATTGGTGTTGTTGTTTTGAGTTGTTCTTGATCAAAGCTGTGAAGCAGAATCAAGTTGTGTTTTTCAAAGTGTGTGATCTTTGAATTATATCACTGAAGTGATTTAGGGATTGAGGAGTGGTCTCATACCTAAGTGGTCTCTTAGGTAGAAGGTTCATTAAGTAGAGATTAAGTTTAGGAGATGTCAACTGGGTTGTTGAGTCTGTAAATTAATTCTATTGATAGTGAAATTCATCCCTGGCTTGGTAGCCCCCAGAGTAAGTTGTGTAACTGAACTGGGTGAACAATTCTTTGTGTACTCTTCTTTTGTTTTACATTGTCCATTACAGAGTGTGTTGTTGTGACATCACACGTAACATCACATATCTGGTACCAGAATTTCAATTGGTATCAGAGCAGGCATCCTGCTCTACTTCTGGGTGAGATCTAGGGTTGATACTTTCTGGTAAAGATGGACAAGGAAGTTGGTGGATTTGTGAATAGACCCCCTATTCTGGATGGCTCTAATTATGATTATTCTAAGCCAAGGATGATTACTTTTTTGAAATCCTTGGACAGCAGGGCTTGGAAGGCTATCATAAAAGAATGGAAAGCACCTGTTGTTGTTGAGAAAGATGATGTTGGCAAAGAAAAAGAAGGCAACTCAAAACTGAAACCTGAAGAAGAATGGACCAAGGAAGAAGATGAGCTTGCCCTTGGAAATTCCAAAGCTTTAAATGCTATTTTCAATGGAGTTGATAAGAACATATTTAGGTTGATCAATACCTATGAAGTTGCTAAGGAAGCTTGGGACATCTTGAAGACTACTCATGAAGGAACTTCAAAGGTTAAGATGTCTAGACTTCAACTTCTGACATCAAAGTTTGAAAGTCTAAAGATGAAGGAAGATGAAACTATTCATGACTTTCACATGAGTATTCTTGAGCTGTCTAATGCCTCAAGTGCTCTTGGAGAAAAGATGACTGAAGAAAAGCTGGTGAGGAAAATCCTTAGGTCTCTTCCCAAGAGATATAAGATGAAGGTGACTGCAATTGAAGAAGCTAAAGACATCAGCAAAATGAGAGTTGATGAGCCAATTGGATCTCTTCAAAATTTTGAGTTAGGGTTGAATGAAGAGGAACCTGAAAAGAAGTCCAAGAGTATAGCTTTGGTTTCCAGTTCTGAAGAAGCCAAGAAAGGGAAAGAGGATGACTCTTAGGAGGAATTGTCTCAGGCTATTGCTTTACTGGGAAAATAGTTCAACAAAGTTATGAAGAGGATTAATAGGAGTTATAATCCCAATGTCAAGAACATTACTTCTGACATCAACAGATCAGGAGAACAAGGGAAGAAGTCTAAAGATGTAGAAAAGTCCAGTAATGACAAAGGGATACAATGCTTTGAGTGTGAAGGGTATGGACATGTCAAGAAGGAATGTCCTACTTTTCTAAAGAAGCAGAAAGGGTTATCAGCTTCTTGGTCTAACAGTGAGAGTGAATCTGAAGAAAATTCAGCTAAACTTGTTAGAGCTATGGTTGAGGTTTATGAGTCAGATGATGATTCTTGTGATGATGAGGTTACTTATGATGAACTTGCTGTCACTTATAAAGATCTTTTCATAAGAAGTGAACAAGTGTGTCTTGAAGGAGAAGAGCTGAGGAAAACCATAGTACAGTTAAAAGCTGAAAAGACTGAACTTGAAGCTGAAGTCAGTATGCTTAACTATAAACTGGACTCTATGACTAAAACTATCAGAATGTTGAACAATGGTACTGATACTTTAGACAACATTCTTAGTATTGGCAAGATGGCTGCAGACAAATGTGGTTTGGGATTCACCAATGATGCAGGTTCTAATGATGTTATCACCTCCAAACCAGTGATGTTAAAACAGATGTTAAAACATCATAACAGAACTCCATCTAAGAAGAAATACAGGCACTGGAGATGTCACCATGGTGGATGTTTTGGACACATTAAGGCTTATTGTTATAGGCTACATGGATATCCACAGAAGGCTCATCAGGTTGTTCCCAGACAGAACTATCACCGAGGAAGGCAGGTTACCAAGCCTAAAAAGCAATGGGTCCCTAAAGTTAAGGTTACCAGCTTGATAGCTCACACGTATTTAAGGGTTTCAACCAAAGAAGATTGGTACTTTGACAGTGGGTGTTCAAGGCACATGACTGGAGTTAAGAATCTTTTGGTAGATGTGAAGCTTCATTCTTCAGGCCATGTTACATTTGGTGATGGGGTCAAAGGAGAGATCAAGGGGATTGGTAAACTGAACTGTGCTGGTACTCCCAGACTGGATCATGTTCTTTTTGTTAAAGGACTAACAGCAAATTTAATTAGCATTAGTCGTCTTTGTGATCAAGGACTCAAAGTAGAGTTTACAAAGTCTAAATGCATTGTCCAAGATGATAAAGGAGAAGTCATTATGAAGGGAGTCAGGTATAAGGACAATTATTATCTTTGGGTGCCACAAGGCTCAAATTCTTCCACTTGTGTTTTTGCTAAAGATGATGATGTCAAAATCTGGCATCAGAAGTTGGGACATCTTCATCTAAAGGGAATGAAGAGAATCATCTCCTCAGAAGCAGTCAGAGGAATTCCCAAACTTAATATTGAGGAAGGAAAAGTTTATGGAGACTGTCAAAAAGGGAAGCAGACAAAGATGTCTCATCCGAAGCTTCAACATGACACCACCTCCAAGGTCTTGGAACTACTTCATATGGACTTGATGGGACCTATGCAGGTTGAAAGTCTGGGTGGAAAGAAATATGTGTATGTAGTTGTGGATGACTATTCAAGGTACACCTGGGTGAGCTTCATCAAAGACAAATCAGAGGTGTTTGATGTTTTTAAAGATCTTTGTCAAAGACTCCAAAGAGAAAAGGAGAGTAATGTTATCAGGATAAGGAGTGACCATGGAAGAGAGTTTGAGAATAGTAAGTTTGAAGAATTTTGCTCTGCTGAAGGTATAAGTCATGAGTTTTCATCTCCTATTACTCCTCAGCAAAATGGAGTAGTTGAGAGGAAGAACAGAACTATCCAAGAGTCTGCTAGAGCTATGACCATGCCAAGAAACTTCCCTATCATTTCTGGACTGAAGCCATGAATACTTCCTGCTATATTCACAACAGGGTTACCCTGAGAAGAGGCACTTCATCCAATCTGTATGAACTATGGAAGGGAAGAAAACCTAATGTTAAATACTTTCATGTTTTTGGAAGTAGATGTTATATTCTGGCTGATAGAGAACAGAGAAGAAAATTGGACTCCAAAAGTGATGGGGCCATCATTACCGTAACTTCCCTCCATGAATATAGGCTTTAAAGCTCTTGACAACGTCCGTATTGATGCGTCACCGCCGTTACAAAAGGTGGAGTGACATTTGACTAGCATGTGTCCGACATCGATGTCGGGTTGGTAGGGTGAAGTACCCGGCCTCTTGACAACTCGGCATAGTGGGGAACTATCTCCATGCTCGGTCTGGGTTGTGCATGAGGCTTGTTTAGCTCTCTTCATTGTACAATTTCTTATGCTACTATCATCTGGTCCGTGCTCACCCTTATCCGACTACTCAACTCGACATCAAATATATTTGGCATGTACAGGTATAACTGCTCTACTATTCACTTACTCAATAAGGGTTAAAAGATTACAAATGAATAAAAATAATTAACTTCTCTTAACAACCTGGGAGAACTAGTCTATTTATAGACTACTAAGCTAACTTAGGCTATAATCTAACTTAACAATTAGGCTTACAAGCAAGGTCAAATTCAACATGCTTTAAACAAAGCATATTTTGACTTCGACTACAACATGCATATAAACAGAATTTGACTACAACATGCATGGCTTTTGTCGAACCAAGAAGCTACCCTTGTCGACCCTAGAGTTCAATTCAAAATTACCACAAATCTCCACCTTAGAAAAAACTCTACACTAGTAAGGGAACAAACTAGTTTTCATCATACCACTTTATCAACAACATATAGTGGAAAAACTTGCTACTTGGCAATGTCTTGGTGATCATATCAGCAACATTGTCATCAGTCGAAACCTTCAGCACTTGGACTTCTCCACGCTCGATTATCTCTCTAACGAAGTACAGTCTCACATTGTAGCGTGCGATTTTTGTCGGTGATCCGACCACCTTACCGCAGTTGGTTGGAATTGGGTGCTACTTTCTGATTTCTTATTTATCCTATGAAGCTGGAAACGAAAGGGAAGCTATCTAAAACTAACCTTGCATGCAAATGTATTCTTTAACAAATGCTAAGAGATTGGGGG
This sequence comes from Lathyrus tuberosus, assembly GCA_022829125.1. Taxonomy (NCBI): domain Eukaryota; kingdom Viridiplantae; phylum Streptophyta; class Magnoliopsida; order Fabales; family Fabaceae; genus Lathyrus; species Lathyrus tuberosus. The sequence goes on from JALAZF010000084.1 coordinate 5,923,671, forward strand.
GTCCGGGCCAGGTTATACAATGGGGAGTTGTCAATTACTCATCCTATATGTGGTTATCCACAGGTTATTTAGCAATTTCTTCTGTTATCCTACTTACTGGTGTTTGTCTGTTATGGGTTGGGAAAATTTCTCCTTTGGGAGTGTTGAGAGAAAGTATTTTGTTGATTTTTGGGTTTTTCGATGTTTTTGGTAAGGTACGAGACCTAAGATTTTTGTTTAGTGTGCTCGCTAAGATTTCGCAATCTTATGCCTACGTATTCCCGTTAAATAAAACAGGGAAATCAGAGCAATCATAGTTCCTCCTATTCTATGGGAGGAAAAGATTTCTGGTGTCTTGTTCAAAGCCCAAGATTGAAACTAAAGGGTTATTTGTGTCTTGTTGAAAGCCTAAGATTGAAGTTAAATGTTTGACTGAGAGAGAATTTGTCACCTCTGAAGGGAGCTATCTCATCTGTTTATCACAATTATTTGGGTAACTGATTATAAAGGAGAATTACTTTAACTAGGATATGAGAATCCAGCAATGCCATAATTTCCTTTATAAGGGATTTGTCTTGAAGGAGAAAACTTTAACTCAGTATAGAGCAATGCCATTTTTCCTTAGGAATCTTCCATGCTAAGAGAGGGACATTAGTTTGGATGTAAATAATCCAGAGCCTTTCCACTTACAGTAATTAGATGGAAGAAAGAGGTTTACCAGGATAAGGGATGGACTACAGCTTGGATTTTTGAATCAACAAGTGTGCCACTTACAACAGTTATCTGGAATTAGGATTTGTTTGATTGTCTGTTTAGATTTGTGATTGTACAGAGAAATGTCTTCCTGCAGAGAGATTTTTGATTTCCTCTGAGGGGATGTTGGTTTTTGTGTGCCTTGATCAAAGCCCAAGGTTGAAGCTAAAAAGGTTGACTCTGTTTAGGGAGTTTTATATCTGTCTTGTACAAAGCCCAAGATTGAGAATGAAAAGGGACTGACTCTTTTGGGGAGATCATTATACAAAGCCTAAGAGGAGGCTGGAAGGAATTGATTTATTCTGGGAAATATTTTGTCTGTCTTGTACAAAGCCCAAGATTGAGGCTAAAAGGGACTGACTCTACTGGTGAGAGGTTTTATCTGTCTTGTACAAAACCCAAGATTGAGGCTAAAGATACTGACTCAACAAGAGAGTGTTTTTAGGTGTCTTGTACAAAGCCCAAGATTGAGGCTAAAAGGTTTTGACTGACTCAACTGGAGAATATTTATATGTGTCTTGTACAAAGCCCAAGATTGAGGCTGAAAGAAAGATGACTCCACTGGGGAATTTTTATTGGGGTGTCTTGTAAAAAGCCCAAGATTGAGGCTAAAGCTGCTGAGGATGATCATTATACAAGGCCTAAGAGGAGGCTGGTTGAGGAATTTCTTATATGAAGCCTAAGAGGAGGCTAACTTCTGCAGAGGATCATTGGGATCTAGAGGCAGGTCCAAATTGGGGAATCAACTCTTGCTGAGGATTACAGAAAAGTTGAGAATATCAGAGACCATGAGGTTCTGAGTGAGGTTTATGGATGGTGATTTGACCCTAGCTGGGGATTTTTGAAGTGAAAGCTTAAAGATTGAGTTTTTTTAACCTATGGAGGTTTTAATTATGTGGGTGATTGATGAAATGATCAGGGTATTTCCTGTGTTTTTGGGAAACATGAGGGTTTCTTTGAGATCCAAGAGGAGATTAGACTGTCTAAGTCTACTGGTATGAAAAGGTTTATCTTTGTAAGATGCCCAAGAGGAGGCTAACTTTTAAGGGATGAGAATCAACCCTAAGTTGGTCTGATGTTTTTACTTTTGAAAGGACTGCTCTAGAAACTGATGACTAGGTTCTGTCCTATACCTGAAGGAGGTCTTTGGGTCCTTGTACTATGCCCAAGAGGAGGCATGAGAACTTCTAAGAAGCCTGAGGGTCCTTGTACAAAGCCCAAGAGGAGGCTGTGGATGCTTTTAGGAAGCCTGTGGGTCCAAACTTAAGAAAAGTTCCAGAAAGGTTTCACCGGGAATTAATCTTTTCTGTAGTGAACAGTTCTAGGGTTTGAAGAAATTCAAGAGAGGTTTCACCGGGAATTTATCCTCTCTAGGGAAATGAACTTCTTGACATATTTCTAATAGTGACAGTCTTGAGAAAAGTTTCACCGGGAATAATGCCTTTCTTTGTTCCATATTGTATAAGCCCAAGAGGAGGCAAGACTGTATCTGGAATTTCCTATGGGGAACTAGTTTTGACTGTGTTGAAAGAGTGACCACTGGCTTTATCTAATCCTAGACCTAATTGTCGGGGAAAACTCTAAGCAAGATATACATGTATATATATACATATGAGATATATATGAGCAAGTATTTAAAAGAAAGCTGATAGAACTTACAGGTGAGCAAGCTTTCAGCACTACAACAGTATGGTTAGTTATTCAAGAAATTAAAGAAAGTTTTGATAACAACTATGAATTTGAATCTAAATCAAAAGAGAAAGTTTTTTTAAAAGAAGTTTGGGGCTTATACTTAAGAAGAGGCCCAGATGAATTCCTTTGAACAGGCGACGATCACGTCGTAGTTTGAAAATCACAGAGGGACTTATACAAATGACTGAGGCCCAAATTTATTGTATTTACAAAGAGGTGGGTCATACACTCTATTAGAGGCCTAAAGTTTATTTTTGTACAAGAGGTGGGGCTTACAACTCAAGGAGAGGCCCAGATGAAAAACAATGATCGCACCGTTATTTTGAAAACTGTACTTAGACTTATATAATGACTGAGGCCCAAAAAGGTTTTATACAAAGGGGGATTGGGTCTTACACTCTATTAGAGGGCCAAAAGTGTTTGAAAAAGAAGTAAGATGAGACTTACAACATAAGGGAGGCCCAAATGATTTTGTTTGAAAAGTGGCGATCCCACCGAGATTTTTGAAATCGTATCAGGACTTATACAACGACTGAGGCCCAAAATATTTTTATTTACTAAGGGATGGGACTTACACTCTATCAAGAGGCCCAAATTTGTTTTGAAAAGATTTGTGAGGGTGTGAATGATCAAAATCCTAATTTTGGTTAAAAATGTATTTTTATTTGAATAAAAATTCAAATAAAAATGATCAAAATTAACAAATATGTGTAAAACAAATTATGATCTAGGATTAATGTTTGGAAAATCATGTTTTATCCTTAGAATAATTTAAAAATCAATTGAGTTTAAAAAATCAAGAGAAAGAAATATTTTCAAATGTTTAAAAACAAATAAAAATGAATTCTTTATGAAAATATTAAATAAATAAAATAAATAATATTTTTGTGAAATTTTTGTAGAATAAAATATTTCAACATTTTTATGAATTTTGAAAGAAAGAATCATTCCAAAAACATAAAAACTCAGAGAGAAATTAATTTTTGAATCAATTAAATAAAATATCAAAAATTCAAATATTTGAAAACTTGAAAAAGGGCGCCAAGAACAAGAGTTCTTGCCCGCGTGCCCTGTTTTCCCCATATTTGCGTTTTCTCACTTTTCTCTCTAATTACTCAATGGTTTTGCACGATTCAAACACCAATCTTGTTTGTTTTTGAACAAGGATCACAACCATATAAATTAATTACATTTATATTGAGTATGGAGTGAGAAATCAAAGGATAACCTCAAGAACCCTAATTTCAGCATGAACATAATGAAATTCCATACAGGATTGATTCATGGCAATTGATTGAGGGTTATCACTCTATATACATGCAGGAACAAGATGGTAACTCAACAATTCATTTATGATGCATGGAATATGGAATTTGAAGGCTTCAGGCTTACCTCTTGCAGCTGGTGATCGAGCTTGATGATGGAGATGTTACATATGTGTTCCAATGATCTGGACAACTTCCTTAGGTGTTAAGGAACGTGTTTGAATGCTTGGAGTGGTTGGAAACTTCTTTGTCTGACCAGCTCAAATCCTTCTGCAACATGTTCTTAAACTTGAGAAAATGGGATACCACTTTGTGATTCTGATGTTCCAGATGTTGTTTATGTGTTTGAATCACTTACATATGATGTATGTGAGGTGTTTTCATCATTGGTTTAGACAGAATTGTTCTCAAATGCAAAACCCGATAGTGACTTGCAAGAGAAGGTGTTTCTTAGAGTGAAAGAGAGATTTTGAGGAAACCATCAGTTTGGGTGCTTTGGTGTACTCAAACTGATCACAAATGAGCTCTATTTATAGTAGAGCAAGTTTGTTTTGTAAGCAATAGTGAATGGAAACTGGTACAGGTTTGTGGCCAATGGTTGCATAAAGGAATTCTAGTCTTCCATGATCATTGACTTGAGGTTAGAGCACAGCCCTATGGTCTTCTGTTGTATGGATAAGGCTTGACTCATTCAATGATTAAAGACTCAGTCCATGCCACCTCAATGCACCTCTTGAATGCTTTGAAACAAAATTGGAGTTTTTGGATTTGGAACATTGAATTCCACATGCCAAAAGGGGTGGTGTCTTGACTTGCAAGGCTTGTGGATCAGAGGTACTTGCTTGGATAAAATCCTTACATGTTTTCAGAAGTGTGACAAGGCTTAAGATTGCACAATTTTGCCAGCTCGAGTAAAAGTTCACAAAACTGCCTTGTACATGATAGTTGAAAAGTGCCATTTTGGAAGGATCATATCTCATTACTCAAATGGAGTTATGGAAAGCTCTTGTGCTTTTTAGAAAGCCCTAACATGATACAATCCATATGTGATTATAGTTTGTTGTGAAACTATTTGAATCCAACTGAAAAATCCCTATGAACAATGATGTTCAAGGCTGAAAAACTCAGGCAGTTTTCACTATGAAGAATTAGAGTTTGAGGTAGTTGAAGCTTTTGTAGAATGTAGGAAGTCCTAAAAATCAGGCTTTGGATCACTCAAAATGGCTGCTTGGATCAAAACTTATGGTCCTTGGAAATTGGCACCAAAACCATTCAAATTTAGTAACTTAGAAAAAATTTCAATTTTTCAAGATTACCCCTTTTACAAGTTATCATGATTTCTTGATCAATTCTTGTTCAAATGACATTATAGATCATATTTTATGAGAATATGAGTCATAAGGATCATTTTTGCCAAAAAAAGTCATGTTTTGACTTTTGGCTCCGAAGCGGTTTGTCGCAGAGAAACCCTAATTCCCGACTTTTGAGGAATGCACTCTCTAAGGGTGATTTAACTTTCCAAAGGGACTCCTAGGGTTATTTTGAACATATTGAGTCATATTTTGAATCCTTGGCTCAATCCCCTGTGAAAATTTCACTTTGGAGGCCTCAGACGATGAAAACCCTAATTTGGTGACGTCGGGTGTTTAGAGGCTCAAACCACTTGAAATACCACAACTTTGTGCTTGATTCTTGATGTGAGAGTCCTCTTGATCCTTTATGGATGTTTGAGGGGTTAGACAAGTTGAAGATCATGTCATTTCTTTATTGATCTTTTGTCCAAATGTTCAGAGAGGGATGGAAACCCTAATTCTTGATTATGGTGAATGCTCCACCATCTTTGAGGAGATTGATGAGTCATGATGGTACATCCATATTGTGACAATGATTCTTACAATTATGGGAAATCTTGTGGTCAAATTTTGGGGTATGACAGATGGCCCTATTTAATCTTCTTGGACCCGAAGGTGTGAATGGCGAAGATATTCAGACATTTATGGTGCAAGAGGATTAAATATCGGAATACCCGAAATTTTGACTGTGGTTATAAATGGCAATTTGCTCATCCATCTTCTTTTGCTAAGCAATGTTATTTAGAAAAGTGTAAAACCTCCCCTCAATCCTGGTCTTTAACCACGAAATTGGTCTAAGTTTCTTTTGAAATAAACTTCCCCTCGATCCTGGTCTTCTGCCAAGGAACTAGTCTCAGTTTCTGCAATAAACTTCCCCTCGATCCTGGTTTTTTAGCCACGGTACTGGTCTCAGTTTCTAAAATAAACTTCCCCTCGATCCTGGTTTTTAGCCATGGAACTGGTCTCAGTTTCTTCTTGTCGAGTTCCTTCCTTGACAAGGAACGCTATGTGTAGCGGTCTTCATCAAACTTCCCACTGAGTTTTACTGGGGAGATGCCATTTGATGGGAAAAGGTTTGAGGTCAGACTTGCTGGGGCAACTCATTTGTCTGAGCTGTAGAGGCGTGCAAACTTCTCTGTTGGCGATGCCATTTGCTGATTCTACTGGGGAAAAACGAGTCTCTTGAGAGACTGCTTTTTGCTTGGGGATACTACATCATATTTTTCTTCGAGATAATTTCGGAGAAATTCCATGTGATGTGATCCAATTTTGAGGTGCTGATGACTTCATTAACATCGAATTTCTTGGGAGAAAAACCGATGTGTTGCTGAGAGTCTTCGGTTAAGAGTCTTTCTCTGGGATTTTCCTTAATCCGGGAAAGAGAAAATATCATCTTCACTGGTGAAGAGTGATGTTCCAAAAAGTGTCTGTCGACTGTCTTCTTGTTTTTCAGGGGTTCAAGTTATCAAAGTTGTCGAGGACGGGCCCCAATCCAGAAATAAACTGGGGAAAATTGTTCAGACTATACATTTCCTAACGAGGAAAGGACTGACAACTTGACTGACAAGAGGACTTTATCACTTGGAAATAAGACTGACCAGAGTGATAGTAATGCAATATGAATATGGATATGAATCAATTATGCATGATATATGTATGTTTATGCTAACAAAATAGACGCAACATACAGACTGGTGGATGAACACGACTGGATACTCGGCCACTGCGGGGGATGAAAAGTATCGTTGGTTCAAGATAGCAATTCCGTCTTGCTTAGGAGAGGAATGGACACTGTAGGGGGAAGAGAATCGCCAATCGGTCTTAAGAGGTAAGAACTCTGCTGGGAATATCAGATGAGACATTACATCTGAAACAATTGATCCTCCATTCAGGTGTACTGGTTTAGAAGGAGTACTTTTGATTCTGCACTTTGAAATTCAATCACTTTCGGAGAAGCTATCGATGTTCTTTTTGTGTTCAGCAGTTAAAAAGAATTGCCACCTTTATTTTAAAAGTAGAAGAAAATTTTGAAGTTTAAATTCATTTTTGTTTTGTTTCAAGAATCGTTAATCATGTTAAAAATGTCATTCTGTAAAGCAAAAACAAATGAGAATTTCAAACAAAAGCACTAGGGCTCAAATTTTATTGATAGGATGGAAGTCAGCCAAACGCGTGATCTCGTAGAGTATTTACAAAGTTTAGAAAATGGTAATTTTAAGGGAAAGGGGCTACATTGAAACATAATGACCGCTGTCCTTCTACCAACTTTGAATTCTGGACATTCTGAGCTTTGGTCGAAGATGACCTTGACTGAAGTTTTCCTGATGGATGGCGTCACCGCTGGGGATCTGGACTTCGTCAGACGTAGTTATTTGCCATGAATTCCTAACTTTTGCCTAGATTGTCTTTTCAGGTTTCCAATCCATCGGGATGATTTTTTTTGCTTATGTCTCTAATTTTTGCCTGGACCGCCCTTTCGGGTTTTCAATCCACCGAGACATTTTTTTTATTTAGGCGAAGTATTTCTTGACTACATCAACATTCGTGGGGTAGATAAACTCCTCTCCATCCATGGTTGCGAGTCTCAAGGCGCCGCCTGAGAAGGCTTTCTTGATCACATAGGGGCTGTCATAATTCGGAGTCCATTTGCCCTGGGAATCAGTGAGAAATGATTGTATCTTCTTGAGCACGAGGTCTCATTTCCTGAAGACAAGGGGTCGGACTTTTTTGCCAAACACTCTCTTCATTCTTTGCTGATACAACTGACCATGACATAGAGCTGTCATTCTCTTTTCTTCGATAAGGTTCAGTTTCTCATGTCGACTTTGACACCATTCAACTTTTATTAGTTTGGCCTCCATCAATACCATAATTGATGGGATCTCTACTTCTATGGGAAGCACTGCTTCCATGCCATATACTAGAGAGAAATGGGTTGCTCCTGTTGAAGTGCGGACAGATGTGTGATAACCGTGAAGAGAAAAGGGTAGCATCTCGTGCCAGTCTTTGTAGGTTACAACCATCTTTTGAACAATTTTCTTAATGTTCTTGTTAGCCGCTTCTACCGCTCCGTTCATCTTGGGTCGGTAGGGAGATGAGTTATGGTGTTCGATCTTGAACTTAGCGCACAACCCTTTCATCATTTTTTTGTTCAAGTTGGATCCATTATCCATAATGATCTAGCTTGGAACACCATAACGGCAGATGTGATTGTTTTTATGAATTGGACCACCACTTGTCTGGTTACATTGGCGTATGACGCTGCTTCGACCCACTTGGTGAAGTAGTCAATGGCTACCAGGATGAACCGATGTCCTTTTGAAGCTTTGGGTTATATCATGTCAATCATGTCGATTCCCCATATGGAAAAAGGCCATGGAGAAGAAAGAAGTTTGAGATGCATTGGAAGTACATGGATTTTGTCAGCCTATATCTGACACTTGTGACACTTTCTCATGTACTTGTAGCAATCGGATTCCATTGTCAGCCAATAGTACCCTGCTCTTAGAAATTTTCTCACCATTGTGTGTCCGTTGGCATGAGTGCCAAAGGATCCTTCGTGAATCTCTTTCATCAACATGTTTGTTTCTGGTCTGTCTACGCATTTGAGCAAAATCATGTCGAAGTTTCTTTTATAGAGTGTACCACCGTTCAGAAAGAAGTTACCAGCTAGTCTTCTGAGAGTCTTCCTATCTTTTCTTGATGCCCCAGGTGGGTATTCTTGTCTTTGAAGGAAGCACTTGATATCATGATACCAAGGTTTGTCATCTATGACTGCTTCAATTGTGAAAATGTAAGCAGGACTTTCAAGGCGCATATGTCAATCTTCGGCACATCGTTCCATTGACCTAAACTAATCATGGAAGAGAGAGTGGCTAGTGCATCAGCCATGTGATTTTCTTCACGAGGGATGTGATGAAACTCAATTCTTTTGAAGAATGGTAACAACCTTCTCGCGTAATCTTTGTAAGGAATCAACCCTAATTGGTATGTGTTCCAATCTCCTTTAATCTAATTAATAACCAGGGCTAAGTCTCCATATACGTCCAAGTTCTTAATCCTTAAGTCAATTGCTTCTTCGAGACCCATGATACAAGCTTCGTATTCTGCCTCATTGTTTGTGCACTTGAACGTCAGTCTGGCAGTGAAAGGAATATGGGTACCCTGAGGTGTTACGATGATTGGCCCAATTCCATTTCTGTAATTGTTGATAGCTCCGTCAAAAATTAGTCCCCATTGGGAATCTGGTCCTTGCCCTTCACTGGGTAGCGGTTCATCGCAATCTTTCATTTTCAAATACATGACATCTTCGTCTGGGAAGTCAAATCCAACTGATTCCTGATAGTCAATTGGTTGATGAGCCAAATGATCGGCTAAAATACTCCCTTTGACGAATTTTTAAGCGTGGTACTCAATGTCATATTCTGATAACAACATCTGCCAACGGGCGATCCTTCCTGTGAGAGCAGGTTTTTCAAAGACATACTTGATTGGATCCATTTCAGAGATTAACCAAGTAGTGTGACAAATCATGTATTATCGAAGACGTTTGGCTGCCTAAGCTAGAGCGCAGCAAGTTTTCTCAAGCATAGTGTACCGAGTTTCACAGTCGGTGAATTTCTTGCTTAAATAGTAAATGGCAGACTCTTTTCTCTTGGTTTCGTCTTGTTGGTCAAGTACACAACCCATGGAGTCTTTCAAGACTGTCAGGTAGATGATCAGTGGTCTTCCCTCTACTAGAGGAGACAGAATCGGTGGATTTAACAGATATTCTTTGATATTGTCAAAAGCTTTTTGGCAGTCCCCTGTCCATACACAGGTTTGATTCTTTCTAAGTAGTTTGAAGATTGGCGCGCATGTCGCGGTCATGAGGGATATAAACCTTGAAATGTAGTTCAGACGTCCCAAAAATCCTCTGACTTGTTTTTCGGCCTTTGGTGAAGGTATTTCTTGAATGGCCTTGACCTTGTTAGGATTGACCTCGATTTCTTTCTGGCTGACGATGAACCCTAAGAGTTTTCCTGAGCGAACACCGAACGTGCATTTGTTAGGATTCAAGCGGAGTTTGTACTTTCTCATATGCTCGAATAACTTTGACAGGTGTGTCACATGCTCTTCTTCCATTTTAGATTTGGCGATCATGTCATCGACATACACTTCGATTTCTTTGTGCATCATGTCGTGAAACAAAGTCGTCATGGCTCTTTGATAGGTTGCCCCAACGTTCTTTAAACCGAACGACATTACCTTGTAACAAAAGGTGCCCAATGGGGTGATGAATGAAGTTTTCTCCATATCTTCCGGCGCCATTTTTATTTGATTATAGCCCGAGAATCCATCCATGAAGGAGAAGACTTTGAACTTTGTCGTACTATCTACCAGCATGGCAATGTGTGGTAAGGGGAAGTCGTCCTTTGGACTTTCTTTGTTCAGATCCCTGTAGTCTGCACACATTCTGACTTTTCCGTCCTTTTTCGGAACTGGCACTATGTTGTCTAGCCATTGAGGATATTCTGAGGTGGCAAGGAAACCTGCGTCGATCTGTTTCTGCACTTCCTCTTTAATCTTTATTGCCATATCTGGGTGAGTCCTTCTCAACCTTTGTTTTACCGACAGACAATCTAATTTCAACGGTAAATGATGTTCCACGATGCTGGTATCCAACCCTGGCATGTCCTGATAGGACCAAGCAAACACATCTAGAAACTCTTCGAGAATTTTTATCAAGCTTTCTTTGACAATTGTACTGAGCAGTGCCCCCAATCTTTACTTCCTTCCTTTCTTTTTCTGAACCCAAATTAACCGTTTCCAACGGCTCTTTGTGAGGCTCAATGGACCTTTCCTCTTGTCTGAGTAATCGGGAGATCTCCTCTGGAATTTCTTTGTCCTCTTCTTCTTCTGCTTTAAATACCGGGAATTCAAAGTTGGGAGAAGGCATTTGATCGTATGTTTCAAAGGGGTTTAAAACAAGCAATCTGCATGACGTGACGATTCGTTTTTACAAGAGATAGAGAGAATGCAAGTGTGTGTACAGTGTATTTTCTGAAAAAATGCTTGTTTTTTATTTTATTTTGGGTTGTTTTAGGATTACCATTTTCTGAAAAAATGAAAAGTGAAAACAGCAATATTTGCGGAAGTTACAGAATGACATTGTTTATTTATGATTTTGTCGATTCTCGAAACACAACCCTATAAAACAAAACTCTGTCGCTTTGGGCGAAGTGAAGAGGGACAATTACAGAAAGTGAGCCCTATAAAGACATCCGTTTCACCTGGGTAGGGTGAAAGGTTTAAAACAAAGACGACAATTACTTAGACTTATGGACGACTTTTGGGACATCGACAGCAACCCATTGGCAACAAACTCCTCGATGAATCACAAAGTTTGGTACCTTCTTCCTTGGTTTGTCCTCATAAATGACACTGATTTCTAGTGGAGCACGATCGTTGGAGTCTTCCTCCCATCCAGAGTTGTCGTAAACGAACTCTTCTATTGTATCTTCCTTAGGGTTTTCACTCTCAAGAGGATCTCCCAATCCAGTTGGATGGATGTCCTCGTATCTGATGCGAGAGCTTTCAGGAGTGGTGTACTTGACTAAGAAGTCGTACTTGCCACTCGGCTGTTTTAAGGTGTCCCATACTTCTGTGGGAGTGGTCGAGTCATCTTCCTCGATGACGTTGACCTCGGGAAAAGCATAGTTGATGAACTCTAGTCCTGCACTCTTTGTAAATTCATCATTGTACTGGATATCTTCGGAATGTCCTGAGTAATGATCCTGTGGCTTGGGGGGGACGTAGGCATTCTTTTCAATATTACTCAGCTGATAGGTATCGTTGGGCTGACTCTTTTACCCCAAGTTTTCTGGGTACGGCTTCCAGATAGGCAAGTTATCCAGGGGATCATAATAGTCTTGATCGAAGTTATATTTCATTAAATCATCTTCTAGTGAGTTAGGTGGAGCACGACATCCCTCAGGATCACAATCTCCGTAAATCATTCGGACGTCTGATCTTGGTATATATCTCGGGTTCTGCTTTGGAAAACAGAAGGGAATGTGAGCTTCTTCCTAAGACATATAACCGTCCAGGTTGAGATAAGATTTCCATTCCTCGTCCGTATCGGAGGAGCCACTCTTATTGATGGTGTGTACTTCTTGAGACACTGGGTGGAGAAAGCCTCCACTGTGGAAGAAGTCTTGAATGGGATGAAAACTTTCATCTTTCTTGGCAGTTTGGGTACAGGTTGAAGAGAAACCAAGACCTTTCTTTGTCTTGTTATCTATAGGAATTACAAGTTGGCCCCATCCCTTTACGTTATCACTTTTGATTACTTCGAGTGCGTCTTTGTATGAAGAAATCGACATTCCTTTTTCTGATCGATTCTCATTGCTCACTGAGAGTGCTTGAAACTAGGTTCCAACGACCTCTTCCAGTTCTAAATAGGAAAATGATGATAAATGGCTCACAATTAAGGCTTGCTCTCCGCAGACTGTGACCAGCTTCGTGTATCCAAGGTCTTCCTAATAAATAGATGTATGCTTCCCGGATGTCCATGACCTGGAAAGTGACTTGGAAAGTGTGAGGACCGATAGTTATGGGAAGATCGATTTTGCTGATAACTGTTTTTCTGGATCCGTCAAAGGCTTTGACGATGACCTCACTGCCTCTCATCGGAGTTCCTTGAAATGATAGTCGCATCAGAGTCAATTTTGGCATAATATTTAGAGACGATCCCATGTCCACCAGCACGCTGGCTAAAGCATTATCTTGGCAGTTGACTGTAATATTGAGTGCCATGTTATGATTCTTGCCTTCTTCCGGCAGTTCTTCATCACTAAACCCTAAGTTGATGCAGGAAGTGATGTTGGAAATGATGCTGTCAAACTGTCTTATCGTCACATCTTGTTCCACAAAAGCTTGCTCCAAAACTTTCTGCAGAGCCTCCTTGTGTGCTTCGGAACTAAGTAGGAGAGACAGCACAGAGATTTGGGATGGAGTTTGCAACAACTGGTCTACAATGTTGTACTCGCTCTTTTGGATGAGCTTCAGCATCTCATCGTTGTTCTTTGTAAGTTCGGGATTACTGGATTGCCCGACTGGTTGATTTTGAACTTCCGTTTGAGGTTCCTTCCCCTTAGCAGGTTCTCCAACTCCTCTGTTGAAGATTCGACCGCTCCGAGTGACTCAACTGATGTCGGCAATGTTTACGATGGAGGATAATGGAGTTTCCTTTCCATTTTTGATTGTCGTTGTACTGTACTTGTAAGGGATAACCCTTTCTGATTTGTACGGTACGGGTCCTGGCAGGTAGATAACCACAGGAGCCTTTTGATTTCATTGACCGTTATAGGCAACCTCAACCAGTTCCTGGTTGGGAACTTTTCTACCATCAAGAGAGATTCTGGATTCATTGAGTAGAGGGTTTATGGCGCATACGTCTTTGGTTTTCCTATGATTGGAGATTACGACAACGTTTTCACTTTGATGAGGGAGAGAGTCTTGCACCACTTTGATCGGCCCAGAACTTGAACACGGTCGAATCTCTTTTCGGTCCAACTGAATTTGAAGAGTCGCTCGTACGAGATATCATCCTTGGTTGTTCTCTGAACAAGCTCTACAGCGCTCGTAATTGTGGGGTGGCACCCGGCCACGTCCGCTTTGTATGCAGTGCATCTTTACTAGATCTGTTTCCATCGAGCGGACATCCTGACTTTGATGTCTAGCTGGATTCTCATAGTCATGCTGATTTATTGTGTAGCTTCATCCAAGTAGATTGGAAGCCACCAAGGGTCCAACAAGTGTTGAAGTGTTCTTTGGACAAGTGCACATCCTTGGTCGTCTTCACGACATTCCTCACAGTCTTGATAATCATGTGAAGCCAGAAAGCCGAGCCTGACTTATTTAGCGTGTAATTCTACCAGACTGGTGTTCATTAAGCGGATGTCAAAGATCTGAACCATATTAATTTGATGGTTATTTCCTTCACGATAATCCTGGATCCATCTGAGATCCATCTGACGTTGGAGGGCCTCTTGTATGAAGGAGCATCCCTGATTGCTTATTGAGTAGATCGGACAAGTGTTGTAATCATGTCGTGGTAGATTATGATATTGACTTTGCCTTGAATGCATCGCCACCAAATTGACGTTCATCGCATGAATGTTACGGTTTTGAACAATGTTGGGATATACATGGGACATGTTGATTTCCCGAATCCTGCGATCCTGAATCCAGGCTAAATCCATCTGTTCTTGCAGAGTTGACTGCACTACGGAGCACCCCTGATTATTCTTTGAGCAAATATCACACTGGTGATAATTGTGAGATGGTACATGACCGTACCCACTCTGCCTGCAATGGATTTTCACCAGATTAGTGAGAGTACATCATGAATCTGATAACTGCGGCGAAATTATTTCTCTATTAAATTTACTGCAGCCTTTTCATGTTATGGCAACGGGTTCGTCTGAACATTAGGATTAGTATCTTTGAAAGATAAGATCTTATTCCTGACGAGCTTCTGTACATCAGACTTGAAGCTGAGATAGTTCTCAATGTTGTGCCCTGGTCCTCCTTGATGGTAAGGGCAAGTTTGATCCGCTTTGAACCAAAAAGGCGGATTTTCTGGTACTGTAAGAGGAGACCTGGTTTGGACATGCCCCTTGGCCAGTAGAAGTGGAAATAGTTTTACGAACAACATTGGTATAGGGTCAAACCCTGATGGCCGTGTCATACGATTGTTGTTGTTGTACTGAGGACGAGCCTGCTGAAGAGGTTGTTGTGTCCTTTGCTGATACTGTTGTTGACTTGGTTGTCTCTGAGCAACCTGAGGTTGATAAGTCGGAGCCGGCGTAGGGTTAGTAGCGGGAGTTATTGCCACTACTGGTTGATACCTTCGCCTTTGCTTTTCCAGAGAGATATTACTAATATCTTGCTCTTTCTTTTTTTGGAAACCACTACCGTATCTCTTAGTACTACTAGATGGCTCTGCATCTTTGCTCAATCGTCCTTCTCGGACTTCTCCTTTAAGGCGTACTCCCATGTTCACCATTTCAGTGAAGTCACTGGGCGCACTGGCAACCATTCGGTCATAATAGAATGAGCTCAAGGTTTTCAAAAAGATCTTGGTCATTTTCTTTTCCTCAAGAGGGGGACAGATCTGGGCGACAATTTCACGCCATCTCTGAGCATATTCTTTAAATGTCTCTTTGTCCTTTTACGACATTGCTCTGAGCTGATCCCTATCTGGTGCCATGTTCAGGTTGTATTTATACTGCTGAACAAAGGCTGCGCCGAGATCTCTGAAAGTACTGATCTTGGTGTGGTTTAAACCCATGTACCATTTGAGTGCGGCACCGGTTAAATTGTCTTGGAAGTAATGGATCAGTAGCTGTTGATTTTATGTCTGAGTTGACATTTTTTGAGCGTACATCACCAAATGACTTTGAGGGAAAGAGTTGCCTTTGTATTTTTCAAGGTCAGGCACTTTGAATTTGTACGGTATCTTTACATTAGGGACCAAACAGAGGTCTGCGGTGTCCTTTCCGAATAAGTCTTGACCACGAATGGCATGCAGTTCCTTCTGCATCTCCAAGAATTATTCCTGGAACTCATTCATCCTTTCATACATGTCTTCGTTTCCACGAGAAATTACTTGTGGAATCTGTCCTTTCGGGATAGTGTGTACCACTGGCTATGGTAAAGACATTACAGCGGTGACTCATGGCGCTTTAGGTCCCTGAATTTTGTAACCTTCAGGAGTTGCTGTCGTAATCCTTACATCTTCGCTTTCCTAAAGTTTGTAACCTTCAGGTCCAGTGGTTCCTGTTATGACTTCTGGGTCTTCAGTGACTGGCAGGATATATCCTTTAGGTATAAAGTTGAGAGGCATGCCCCAGGGACGACCCTTGGGCATGTTGTACCGAGGATGATTCTCATATGTCTCCACAATGGGCGTAGATGTGATCTCCGAGATTGCAGTCCTTTGTTGCCGCTGCTCCTAAGCTGCTGCCAGGGATTGCATGTCACTGTGAAGTTTTTCCAAACTTTCCTTTAGAGCGTCGATTTCTTCTCTCAGCTCTCTGTTCTCTTCCTCGAGATCGTCCATTTTCTTTTGTCGATTGGCCCGAGTATTGTATGACTGAGACAGTTTGACTCTAGAATCGTGACACAGGCGTGAGACTCGAAGATAGGAAGAAGACGTTATGCGAGAATGATGAATGCAATGACATATTTTTAGTTTTTTTTTTGTTTTAATTAAAAGAAACTTCAATAAATAAATTGAAAATATCATACAGTGAGGGGAGACCCCTTTTATTGAATTCGAAAGTTTGTGGCAATGAAAAGTACAGTATTTTACAAAGTGCTGAAAAAGGAAAATGTCTAAGCTCAGGGATCCTGAGTTCTCTCTGAAGAGAGCTCAGATGCTGGTTCCCGTAGTTTCCTTTTCTTTGCTCAGGGTTGTCAATCCTTTTCCAAGTGAAAGGAGCGAGCAAATTTCTTCGGTCTTCCTGACCCTCTATAGCATGTTGTTCTAATATCTTAATCTGAGCATCTTTTCCTTTAATAGTTCCTGAAGCTTAGTACATTCCACATTGAGGATTCAGTGTTTGTTTTTCCAAGAGCTCTTCTCACGTTGAACTTTGTTGAGAGCTACCAGGAGTTTTTCCGTATCAGACATGAAGTAAAGGACAGATTTCTTTAACGGAAGAACTTCTTGGCGAGGGTAAGGCATCCTCAGCTTGAGGGCTCTAGTTCGCACCCAGTGGAGATAAGGCTCCATGGAGGTACAATTTGGTCTTCCTAGAGACTCTCTTCCTTTCCTGTGAATGTGTTGCCAGACATGCACTATTTCCTTCTTTAGTGCCCTATCATTTTCCCCTTCCTTGAAGAAAAGACCTTCCATATGAACGTTATGTGGAATATTCTTCATCGGGTATCCGAGTTGACGACGAACTAAAATTGGATGATAGTTGATTCCTCCTTTAGTTCCAATGAGGGGTACGTAAGGGAAATTTACACATCGGTCTATGATCTTTATCCCCTCATAAATCCTATTGTACCAATCTATATCAGAGTTGGTAAGGGACATAATCCTCTATGACCAACGTAGAGTACTCTTGTGGTCCCAAAAAGCAGCAGACTTGGGTAAATGGGAAATGAACCATTTGTAGAGTAAGGGTACACAGCATGTGATCATTCCTCCGCTGTACAAATTCTTTAAGTGTACAGAATGATAAGCACCTACAAGCAAGGTTGGTACGGGGTTCCGAATCAAAAATATCTTAACAACATTGGTATCGACGAAGTTGTCGATGTTGGGAAAAAGGAATAATCCATAGGTGAGTAGGACAAAGATATCCTCGAAAGCAGTTATGTTTCCTATACTGGCAAAGTATAGAGCTTTCTCTGTCAGGAATTTAGCTGGTAAACCCTGAATTCCTCCTTTAGTGATCATGTGAGTCCTAACCTCTGACTCGTCCAAATAGATTGCTCTTGCAATGATTTGTTCCTTTGGAATTTCTTCCAGTCCAGAAAATGAAGCTCAGTCAGTGATAGGTAAATCAGTCAGATGAGAGTACTCTTCTAGTGTTGGTGCCAGTTGGTAATCCGGGAATGTGAAACAGTGGTAGACCAGATCGTAGAACTGAATTAGCATAGACATGATTCCTTCGACTATGTTAACCTTTAACAGAGACAACAGTCCTCTGTGCTTAGCTCTGAAAGCCTCGGGGTTGGTGATCATCCTTGCCAACCTCCTTAAGTCCTCTAGTTTTTGAGCCTTGAAGGTGTACTTGCGCGTCTTTCTTCGACCGAAATCCATAATGCAATCTCTCTGATATTTGCAATTATTGTTTTAGTTTATTTTGAAAAAAGTGATTTTTTCCTTTGTTTAGAAAGAGTTTTTTTAGATGAATGCATGAATGCAACACACAAAAACATTGAAAAAACATGGGTTCAAGGGTTTAGCATCATGAGCATGGAGTCATGGCTCTACCCATCCCCAAAGGTTGTACTATTTTGGTCAATTTTATACCTGTAGAACGGGCTCCAGGTTCCCAAAATCATTGACCCCTCCTAGGGATATCAACAGCAAGCTGGTTCACTTGAGCGAGCTGTAGCATCCTAGGATGAATCTCATTTGAGTGTAGCATCGCGTATCACTATTCCCGATAGTCACCATGCTACCAAATGGTCAAGGGGTTAATGTCTACTAAATCCTCAGGGTCACGGGTGCCGCACTGGGAAAACTCTGCTTTCACGACAATCGGTCGTTCAACAGTAAGTATCCACACGGGCCCTCGCCTGATTTGGTTGTCTACCAGGATCGCTTATTCGGGATTCACTCCCTACAAGTTCCCCAGTCTATGACACCCCTTATCTTAGGGTTCTCTCAAACTTTCCACATGCTTATGAATCGCATTCCCGTTAACAGAAAAATAAACACGGATATCAAGTAGGAAAAGCAGTAAATATATATATATATATATATATATATAGTATGAAAACTGCTAAATATCCTAGAGCTCTTAGGAAATCTAATCCTAATTTTGTCCCCAACAGAGTCGCCATTTTTCTGTAGCGTGCGATTTTTGTCGGTGACGCGACCACCTTACCACAGTTGGCTGGAATTGGGTGCTACTTTCTGATTTCTTATTTATCCTATGAAGCTGGAAAGGAAAGGGAAGCTATCTAAAACTAACCTTGCACGTAAATGTTTTCTTTAACAAATGCTAAGAGATTGGGGGGTCCAGGGTCAGGTTATACAATGAGGAGTTGTCAATTACCCATCCTATATGTGGTTATCCACAGGTTATTTATCAATTTCTTCTGTTATCCTACTTACTGGTGTTTGTCTGTTGTGGGTTGGGGAAGTTTCTCTTTTGGAGTGTTGAGTGAGAGTATTTTGTTGATTTTTGGGTTTTTCGATGTTTTTGGTAAGGCACGGGACCTAAGATTTTTGTTTAGTGTGCTCGCTAAGATTTCACAATCTTATGCCTACGTATTCCCGTTAAATAAAACAGGGAAATCAGAGTAATCGTAGTTCCTCCTATTTTATGGGAAGAAAAGATGTTTGGTGTCTTGTTCAAAGCCCAAGATTGAAGCTAAAGGGTTATTTGTGTCTTGTTCAAAGCCCAAGATTAAAGCTAAATGTTTGACTGAGAGAGAATTTGTCACCTCTGAAGGGAGCTATCTCATCTGTTTATCACAATTATTTGGGTAACTGATTATAAAGGAGAATTACTTTAACTGGGATATGAGAATCCAGCAATGCCATAATTTCGTTTATAAGGGATTTGTCTTGAAGGAGAAAACTTTAACTCAGTATAGAGCAATGCCATTTTTCCTTAGGAATCTTCCATGCTAAGAGAGGGACATTGGCTTGGATGTAAATAATCCAGAGGCTTTCCACTTACAGCAATTAGGTGGAAGAAAGAGGTTTGCCTGGATAAGGGATGGACTACAGCTTGGATTTTTAAATCAACAAGTGTGCCACTTATAGCAGTTATTTGGAATTAGGATTTGTTTGATCGTCTGTTTAGATTTGTGATTGTACAGAGAAATGTCTTCCTGTAGAGATATTTTTTATTTCCTCTGAGGGAATGTTGGTTTTTGTGTGCCTTGATCAAAGCCCAAGGTTGAAGCTAAAAAGGTTGACTCTGTTTAGGGAGTTTTATATCTGTCTTGTACAAAGCCCAAGATTGAGAATGAAAAGGGACTGACTCTTTTGGGGAGATCATTATACAAAGCCTAAGAGGAGGCTGGAAGGAATTGATTTATTCCGGGGAATATTTTGTCTGTCTTGTACAAAGCCCAAGATTGAGGCTAAAAGGGACTGACTTTACTGGTGAGAGGTTTTATCTGTCTTGTACAAAGCCAAAGATTGAGGCTAAATATACTGACTCAACAAGAGAGTGTTTTTAGGTGTTTTGTACAAAGCCCAAGATTGAGGCTAAAAGGTTTTGGCTGACTCAGCTGGAGAATATTTATATGTGTCTTGTACAAAGCCCAAGATTGAGGTTGAAAGAAAGATGACTCCAGCGGGAAATTTTTATTGGGGTGTCTTGTACAAAGCCTAAGATTGAGGCTAAATTTGCTGAGGATGATCATTATACAAGGCCTAAGAGGAGGTTGGTTGAGGAATTTCTTATTTGAAGCCTAAGAGGAGGCTAACTTCTGCTAAGGATCATTGGGATCGAGAGGCAGATCCAAATTGGGGAATCAACTCTTGCTGAGGATTACAGAAGAGCTGAGAATATCAGAGACCACGAGGTTCTGAGTGAGGTTTATGGATGGTGATTTGACCCTAGCTGTGGATTTTTGAAGTGAAAGCTTAAAGATTGAGTTTTTTTAACCTATGGAGGTTTTAACTCTGTGGGTGATTGATGAAATGATCAGGGTATTTCCTGTGTTTTTGGGAAACATGAGGGTTTCTTTGAGATCTAAGAGGAGATTAGACTGTCCAAGTCTATTGGTATGAAAAGGTTTATCTTTGTATGATGCCCAAGAGGAGGCTGACTTTTAAGGGATGAGAATCAACCCTAAGTTGGTCTGATGTTTTGATTTTTGAAAGGACTGCTCTAGCAACTGATGACTAGGTTCTGTCCTATACCTATATGAGGTATTTGGGTCCTTGTACTAAGCCCAAGAGGAGGCATGAGAACTTCTAAGAAGCCTGAGGGTTCTTGCACAAAGCCCAAGAGGAGGCCGGGGATGCTTTTAGGAAGCCTGTTGGTCCAAACTTAAGAAAAGTTCCAAAAAGGTTTCACCGGGAATTAATCCTTTCTGTAGTGAACAGTTCTAGGGTTTGAAGAAATTCAAGAGAGGTTTCACCGGGAATTAATCCTCTCTGGGGAAATGAACTTCTTGATAAATTTCTAATAGTGACAGTCTTGAGAAAAGTTTCACCGGGAATAATGCCTTTCTCTGTTCCATATTGTATAAGCCCATGAGGAGGCAAGACTGTATCTGGAATTTCCTATGGGGAACTAGTTTTGATTGTGTTGAAAGAGTGACCACTGGAATTATCTAATCCTAGACCTAATTGTCGGGGAAAACTCTAAGCAAGATGTACATGTATATATATACAGATGAGATATATATGAGCAAGTATTTAAAAGAAAGCTGATAGAACTTACAGGTGAGCAAGCTTCCAACACTACGGCAGTAAGGTTAGTTATTAAAGAAATTAAAGAAATTTTTTATAACAACTATGAATTTGAATCTAAATCAAAAGAGAAAGTTGTTTTAAAAGAAGTTTTGGGCTTATACTTAAGAAGAGGCCCAGATGAATTCCTTAGAACAGGCGACGATCACGTCGTAGTTTGAAAATCACAGAGGGACTTATACAAATGACTGAGGCCCAAATTTATTGTATTTACAAAGAGGTGAGTCTTACACTCTATTAGAGGCCCAAAGTTTATTTTTGTACAAAAGGCGGGGCTTACAACTCAAGGAGAGGCCCAGATGAAAAACAACGATTGCACCGTTATTTTGAAAACTGTATTGGGACTTAAATAATGACTGAGGCCCAAAAAGGTATTATACAAAGGGGGGTTGGGTCTTAAACTCTATTAGAGGCCCAAAAGTGTTTGAAAAAGAAGCAAGATGGGACTTATAACATAAGGGAGACCCAAATGATTTTGTTTGAAAAGTGGCGATCGCGCCGAGATTTTTGAAATCGTATCAGGACTTATACAATGACTGAGGCCCACAAAATTTTTATTTACAAAGGGATGGGACTTACACTCTATCAAGAGGCCCAAAGTTGTTTTGAAAAGATTTGTGAGGGTGTGAATGATCAAAACCCTAATTTTGTTAAAAATGTATTTTTATTTGAATAAAAATTCAAATAAAAATGATCAAAATTAATATGTGTAAAACAAATTATGATCTAGGATAAATGCTTACAAAATCATCTTTTATCCCTAGAATGATTTAAAAATCATTTGAGTTTGAAAAATCAAGAGAAAGAAATATTTTCAAATGTTTAAAAACAAATAAAAATGAATTCTTTATGAAAATATTAAATATATAAAATAAATAATATTTTTGTGAAATTTTTGTTGAATAAAATATTTCAACATTTTTATGAATTTTGAAAAAAAGAATAAATCCAAAAACATAAAAACTCAGAGAGAAATTAATTTTTGAATCAATTAAATAAAATATCAAAAATTCAAATATTTGAAGATTTGAAAAAGGGCGCCAAGAACAAGATTTATTGCCCACATGCCCTGTTTTCCTCAGATTTGCGTTTTCTCACTTTTCTCTCTGATTACTCAATGTTTTTGCACGATTCAAACACCAATCTTGTTCGTTTTTGAACAAGGATCACAACCATATAGATTAATTGCATTTATATTGAGTATGGAGTGAGAAATCAAAGGATAACCTCAAGAACCCTAATTTTAGCATTAACACAATGAAATTCCATACACGATTGATTCATGGCAATTGATTGAGGGTTATCAATCTATATACATGCAGGAAAAAGATGGTAACTCAAAAATTCATTTATGATGCATGGAATATGGAGTTTGAAGGCTTCAGGCTTACCTCTTGCAGCTGGTTATCGAGCTTGATGATGGAGATGTTACAGATGTGTTCCAATGATCTGGATAACTTCCTTAGGTGTCAAGGAACGTGTTTGAATGCTTAGAGTGGTTGGAAACTTCTTGGTCTGACTAGCTCGAATCCTTCTGCAGCAGGTTCTTAAACTTGAGCAAATGGGATACAACTTTGTGATTATGATGTTCCAGATGTTGTTTATGTGTTTGAATCACTTACATATGATGAATGTGAGGTGTTTGCATCATTGGTTTGGACAGAATTGTTCTTAAACGCAAAACCCGATAGTGACTTGCAAGAGAAGTGAAAAAGAAATTTTGAAAAAAGCATCAGTTAGGGTGCTTTGGTGTACTCAAACTGATCACAAATGAGCTCTATTTATAGTATAGCAAGTTTTTTTTGCAAGCAATAGTGAATGGCAACTGGTACAGGTTTGTGGCCAATGGTTGCATAAAGGAATTATAGTCTTCCATGATCATTGACTTAAGGTTAGAGCACAAGCCTATAGTCTTCTATTGCAGGGATAAGGCTTGACTTATTCAGTGATTAAAGACTCAGTCCATGCCACCTCAATGCACCTCTTGAATGCTTTGAAACCAAATTGGAGTTTTTGGATTTGGAACATTGAATTCCACATGCCAAAAGGGGTGGTGTCTTGACTTGCAAGGCTTGTTGATCAGAGGTACTTGCTTGGATAAGATCCTTACATGTTTTCATAAGTGTGACAAGGCTTAAGATTGTACAATTTGGCCAGCTCGAGCAAAAGTGCGCAAAACTGCCTTGTACATGACAGTTGGAAAGTGCCATTTTAGGAGGATCATATCTCCTTGCTCAGATGGAGTTATGGAAAGCTCTTGTTCTTTTTAGAAAGCTCTAACATGATACAATCCATATGTGATCATAGTTTGTCTTGAAACTATTTTAATCCAACTGAAAAATCCTTATGAACATTGATGTTCAAGGCTGAAAACTCAGGCAATTTTAACTAAGTGTTTAATCTTTAATTTTGTTACCACTTTGATCCATCCATAACTAAAAATCTATGAAGAATTGAAGTTTGAGGTAGTTGAATCTTTTGTAGAATGTAGGAAGACCCACAAATCAGGCTTTGGATCACTCAAAATGGCTGCTTGGATCAAAAGTTATGGTCCTTGGAAGTTGGCACCAAAACCATTCAAATTTAGTAACTTAGAAAAATTTTCAATTTTTCAAGATTACCCCTTTTACAAGTTATCATGATTTCTTGATCAATTCTTGTTCAAATGACATTATAGATCATATTTTATGAGAATATGAGTCATAAGGATCATTTTTTCCAAAAAAGTCATGTTTTGACTTTTGGCTCCGAAGCGGTTTGTCGCGGAGAAACCCTAATTCCCAACTTTTGAGGAATGCACTCTCTGAGGGTGATTTAACTTTGTAAAGGGACTCCTAGGGTTATTTTGAACATATTGAGTCATATTTTGAAGCCTTGGCTCAATCCCCTATGAAAATTTCACTTTGAAGGCCTCAGTCGATGAAAACCCTAATTTGGTGACGTCGGGTGTTTATAGGCTCAAACCACTTGAAATGCCACAACTTTGTGCTTGATTCTTGATGTGAGAGTCCTCTTGATATTTTTTGGATGTTTGAGGGGTTAGACAAGTTTAAGATCATGTCATTTCTTGATTGATCTTGTGTTCAAATGTTTAGAGAGGGATGGAAACCCTAATTCTTGATTATGGTGAATGCTCCACCATCTTTGAGGAGATTGAAGAGGCATGATGGTACATCCATATTGTGACAATGATTCTCATAATGATGGGAAATCTTGTGGTTAAAATTTGGGGTATGACACACATCAATGTGCTTGGTTCGCTCATGATAGGCTGGATTCTTTGACAGATGTATTGCACTTTGACTATCACATTTAATAATGATAACTTGACCTTGAAATTTTCGCTCCTTAGCAAAATCTTCAAGCCACAATACTTCTTTCACACCTTCAGTGAGAGCAATATACTCAACTTCAGTGGTTGATATGGCAATAACCTTTTGAAGTATTGCTTTCCAATTGATTATTGTGCCAAATATAGTGAACTCATATCCAGAACAAGATTGTCTGGAATCCATGCAACCTACATAATCAGAGTCGACAAATTTTTTGATTTCAACTTTGTTATCATCACCACAGGCTCCACCATAAATCAGGACTTTGCTCAGAGTGTAACACCCTATTTCTCCCACACACAATTATATAATAAAATCAGAGTATTCACACAATCAAATAGGATGTCACACATTCTCTTTTCAATCATAGATGCCCTGTACACTTTATTAAATAAAACAACAATCAACACCTTCACTTAGGGTGTCATCGCATGCTCACCTTAATTTAGGGTATCATCGCAACGAATTTTCTCATAATAAAGCATGCATTAACTAAATTATTTAAACTTCAAATGCACTTTATGGCATAATCAAACTCATAAATGAAATCTTCTCAAAACATAGAAATATCAAACATGAGAGTATATAATGAAGGATTATACAAAAACTCACAACGTTTCCCAGTGTTACATATCAGAGCACGAAACTAAAATGTAGAAAGAAAAAGAAAAAGAAACAGCCTTTCGCCATCCTTTTACTCTAAGCAGCTACTTAGTGGCGTACTTATTTGTACTCTGAAGAGGAGCACAGACCACAACAACAATTAAGGGGTGAGAAATTGCAAACAATAATAACAAGCATATACTGCAAGGTAGAATAATAATACAACATCCTCTACACAATTTCATTCAAAGTATATCTCATCACAATCTCACACCTAAAATCATCAATCAATCATAGCTCAATAATTATGCATATAACTCATTATGCAATACAACTCGACTATGCAACTCTATGCATATGCATGTGGTACACTCAATATTTGGTTCTTTTTGGAATGAGGTCCCCTCTTCTGAACCCATGAGCATCCTCTTCTGAGCTCCAGCCCCCCTCTTCTGAGCTTGGGATAAGTCAATAGTCCGCTCTTCTGAACTAGTAAACACACCTCTTAACATAACTTGTATGATACATAAGTATATCCTTAAATAAATGTGTTAAGAACCCTCTTCTAATTCCAACATAATGCACTGACAACACTAGTAATCCCCTCTTTGGATTACATCATACCAAAATCATAAAATGCACATTATCAATCAACAGTGCAACACGAGCATGCTAATAATTCATCTCAACATAATTATATTTCAAACATACAACAATACAACAAACATAACTCAAAATAATCCATATTTATAATAGTCCTATATTTCATACTTATTCTCAACTCTTAACATCTCATCATAACAACATATTCAAACATTTCCACAACTCATAAAACATATTCCTCAAACTCGCACAACTCGACATTTACTCGATCAAATATTTTTTAATAATCATTCTCATCAGTTACTTATGTTATCACAACAAATTCAGCCTTTTAAATTATTACCAAATGATTGTAATATGTATTAGTTTTCCAACGCTTCGAACCGCGTCTCGTTCTGAGTTACGGAACTCAAATTATGATTTTTTTCGTTAGGCATAACGAAAGTTATGAGGGTTGACGGGAGTCATCTATAACTGAGTTTCTTCCCATGGCCAATTCCTCACTAACTTCCAGAATCCGCGGGTAAATACCCATAATTTATTTTTTTGCGTTTTCCACCATAGAAGCCCTTCCGGACCTCCAATTTCAATTCTGTAAAAAGCCCCGATCTTAGAATTCAACGTACTACAATTATCTAATGATTAAAACTAGGGGTGGCAAAATGGGATGTCCGCCCCGCCAAGGTGGCGGGCGGCGGGCTTGCCCGCCTATTTTTTATTTTTTTATTTTTAATTTTTTAATAGATTAATAGACATATTTTTACATTTCAATTAGATTTTTCACTTATTTTTTAGAACAATTTTTTATGAAGCATCTTTTTAACAAAGTTTACTTAAAAAATATTGTATATAATTAGAATTAAATGTATAAAATACAATCATCAACAAGTATTCCAAAATATAGTTCAAGTATTAACCTTCAACCAACCAAAAAAATTGATTTTAGTGTTTGATAACTACGTTGGCGGGCTGGCCCGCCAGCTGGCCCCTTTTTTTGGTAGGCTTAAGGCGGGGTGGGTTTAAAGTGGGGCGGGATAGGCGAGCACAAAATCCCAACCCAACCCGCCATTTTTTGGCGGGTGCGCGGGCTGGCCCGCCGAGCCACGACTCGGTTTTCCACCCATAATTATAACAACAATTTAACACATATAATTTTCAATTTTCTTGAAAACATATTAAACCTAAAGCTTCAAACCTTTGACAATGGTGAAAAATAATAACAATTTCAAAACAATAATCACATACCACATTTTACACGAAAATACACATCAATTCAGCCAATCAACATCATAATATCATAGAAACTCAAAATTTCATGAACAAACCAATGCCCTATTGGAGGTTAAGGACTCCTCTACCCTACCCCTCATGCATAAACCCCATTGAAAGCTATTCTCTCCCTTACCTTTTTCTCCTAGCAACAAAGGTTGGTTCTATTCTTGGTTCTCTCTCCTTCTATGCTAGCTCTCCTATTGCTCTTGTTTTTTTCCCTAGCTCTTTCACTCTTCCAATTAACTTTCTAACTTTATTTTTTTTAATAACAAAACTCCTAAATTTTGGATTTACCTTTATCCCCACTTACTCACAAAAACCCAACAATGCCCTTCCTCTTTTATTTCCTATATTTAATTACTTTATTCCTATTATTTTATCTCTAATAACAAAATAATTAAATTCACTAAAAATGATACTACTCATATTATTTGATTTAATAATTAAAACACTATTATTTTAATTATTCTACCACTTCTACACTATCACCACACTACTCTATTCTTCCTAACCATCTCATTATGCCTCACACCCATAAAGCAAATATTCAATTTAAATCAATATGTAAAATCATATAACCATGTTAAATCACTCAAATACACAAATTAAATTAATTAAATAATTCAAACACAAAAAAATCGGGGTGTTACATAGAGACCCATTGATGTACCTTATAATCCACATTAATGGTTGCCAGTGCGTTTCCCAGGATTGACCATATATCTTCTTACAAGGCTCACTCCATATGTCATGTCTGGCCTCGTACAGACCATAACATACATCAAAGAAACTACTATACTAGCATATGGAATGTTATTCATATAGGCTCTTTCGACTTCAGTACTAGGACTTTGAGTCGTACTCAGCTTGTAGTGAGGATTAGTCAGTGTTATAACTGGCTTTGAATTCGACATACCAAACTTGTCGAGAATGTTCTTCAAGTATGTCTTTTGAGATAAACATAATCTCGAGTGCTTTCTATCTCTCCGGATGTCAATCCTAAGAATTCTGGAGGTAGCTGCCAAATCTTTCATGTCGAACTCCATGTAGAGTTCAGCCTTTACCTTCATAACATCTTCGACATTGTTGCTTGCTATAAGGATGTCATCCATAAAAATCAACAAAGTAACAAGTGAGTTTCCAGGTCGAAATCTGAAGTAGACACTGTGGTCGAATTGGCTCCTAGTGAAACCTATGTGTGTCTTGAACTTGTCGAATCTTTTATTCCATTGTTGAGGAGATTGTTTCAGGCCATATAACAACCTATTCAAATTGCACACATAGTCTTCCTTTCCCTTTTATGCATACCCTTCAGGTTTCCACATCAGAATTGTTTCATCTAGATCACCATCCAAGAAAGTTGTCTTCACATCCATCTGTTCAAGTTCTAGGTCAAACTTTGCCACCATGGCTAACAACATTCTAATGGATTTATGCTTTACAACAGGTGAGAACATATCATTGAAGTCGACTCCTTCTTTCAGAGTCAACCCCCTAGCAACCAATATTTCCTTAAATCGCCTTGATATCAGTCCTTCGATTCCTTTCTTAACCTTGAAAATCCACTTACAACTAACTAACTTGGCTCTAGCAGGTCTCTCGATCATCTCCCAAGTGTTATTATCATGAAGAGATTTATTCTCATCATCCATGGCTTTCAGCCAATCAGTCTTATCTCGACTCCTCATAACCTCCTT
This sequence comes from Lathyrus tuberosus, assembly GCA_022829125.1. Taxonomy (NCBI): domain Eukaryota; kingdom Viridiplantae; phylum Streptophyta; class Magnoliopsida; order Fabales; family Fabaceae; genus Lathyrus; species Lathyrus tuberosus. The sequence continues at coordinate 5,952,387 of JALAZF010000084.1, forward strand.
ATAGTCTCTAGGTTCTTCATCAAGAACCTCACTTGCAAATATTATGGAAAAATCTATGAGATCTGCATAACCAATTCTCTGAGGTGGCGTGATGACTCTTCTCGACCCGTCTCTTTCTAGTAGGTAGTCATTTCAAGTCTCCTAATCTTCATCAGCAAATTGTGCATCTTCTCCGGCTTCATCCGGGTTATGCAATTCAGCATCACAATGTTCCACCTCAACAGGAATCTCTTCTTGTTCTAGCTCATTTTCAGAGATCTTGGTACTTCGACAAACGTCATCAGTTTTCTTGAAAGCCATGTCAGCTTCGTTGAAAACTACATCTCGACTTATGATACACCTCCTATGACATGGCCCTATGAACCATAGCCTATAAGCTTTGACTCCTTTAGGGTACCCAAGAAACATACATCTGAGAGCTCAAGGTTCGACCTTGTCTTGCCTAATGTGAGCATAGGCTAAGCATCCAAATACTTTAAGTCTGTCGAGATAAGGTGGATGTCCCAACTAGACTTCTTCAGGTGTCTTCATCTCCAAGGCAGTTGAGGGACACCTATTTATCATGTATGCTGCAGTCACAACAGCTTCTTCCCAAAACAAATTCTTCATTCCTGCACTAACCAACATGCATCTAACCCTTTCCATAATGGTTCGATTAAACCTTTCAGCCAAACCATTTTGTTTGGGAGTCCCTGTAGTAGTTATGTCCCTAGCAATACCAGACGTAGCACAATAGTTGTCGAAAGCCTCATTGCAAAATTTAAGACCATTGTTAGTCCACAATCTCTTGACCTTCCTGCCAGTTTGATTTACGACTAGGGTCTTCCAACTTTTGAAATTTTCAAAAGTTTCATCCTCAGTCTTCTGGATGAATATCCATAACTTTCTGGAATAATCACCAACTATGGATAGGAAATTCGTTGCATCTGAGTGTGAAGGATTTAGTACAGGCCCCCAAAGATTAGCATGAATGTAATCAAGGGATCCATGTGTTCTTTGTTTACCTTTGATAAACTTCACTCTATAGGATTTACCAAATACACAAGGTTCACAAAACTTCAGTTTTTGACCTTGTATTCACACAACAGATTTTGTTTTGACAATTCGACCAGGCCTCTTTCACTGACATAGCCAAATCGCTTGTGGCACAACTCAGTTTTAGAGACAGGTTTTGTAGATGCCACATCTGGTGAACCACTTATAACCTCAACTTCAAGGGTATATAAGCCTTGTTTTTTCACACCTCTCAAGACTTCCTTCAACCCCTTCATTACTCTTAAGATACTTTTCTCTCCTTTGAACACATATCCTTTCTTGTCAAATTCCCAAAGAGAAATCAAATCCCTCTTAAGATAGGTACATACCTGACATCGGTCAATAGCCTTATTGACTCATCATGGAGCTTGAATCTCCCAGATCCAATACATACAATTTTGCATGCTTTGTTGTTTCCTAACAACATTGATCCACCATCTGGTCACATAATTCCTCAAACACATCCTTGTTTAGGGTCATGTGCCAAGCACACCCTGAATCCATAATCCACTCCTTGCTAGAGTCGCTGCTTGAAACCACTAGGACATCAGATGATTCAACACCATCTTGTAGAATGGATGTATTACCATAATCCTTTTGACCACGATTGTTCAGTCGATCAGGGAACACCTTTCTTGTATGACCCTCCTTCTTACAATGATAACACCTAATTGCAGGAGTATTACCACCATAAGAATTCTATAGAACTTTAACATTCTTCTTCTCAAACCTACCATCTTTCTTCAAGAATTTCCCCTTAACGGATAAACCTTCACTAACAGAAGATGGTTTATGCTCTGTTCTTTCGTGCAGGTCCTTAGAGTACAATGTTGATTGAACTTCTTCAAAGGTCAACAAATCTCTTCCATACAAGAGAGTTTCTTTGAAGTGAGCATGAGACTTAGGTAAAGCACACAATAGCAGCTATGCTTGATCTTCATCATCAATCTTGACCTTGATATTTTCAAGATCAAGAATCAACTTGTTGAACATATCCATCCGCTCAGGCAAGACTTTGTCTTCACCCATCTTGAACGAATACAAAGATTGCTTCAAGTAGACACAATTAACCAACGATTTCGTCATGTACAAACCTTTGAGTTTTGTCCACACACCCGTTGTCGTCTTCTCCTTTGAGGCCTGTCAGAGAACCTTATCACCATGTCTCAATATGATGACGCTATGGGATTTCTCGATCATTGTTGTATTCTCCTTCTCCGTTAGGGCAACATCCATCTTCTCCAATCCTTTCAATACTTCTAACAAACCCTCTTGGACCAGTAGGGATTGCATCTTCAAGCGCCACAAACCGAAATCATTCACACTGGTGAATCTCTCAATCCCATACTTTGTTGATGACATCTTCTCCTCCACGCTCACCGCACCAGTTTGTGTCAAGTCAAGCTTCTCCAACTATTGGTTTTGATGAAGATAACTTAGAAGACAATGCTCATAACCAAAGAATGTAAAAAGTTTCATGATCAAAGCTAAAGCATCAAGTGTTCAATGTCATTCAACTTTATAAAGAATTGCTTTTAGATTTTATATTCGATCACAATCTTTTGAGGTACAAGTTGCAATTTCATCAAGTTAATATTTAAGTGCTCGAGAAAAATCATGTTGATCGTTTCCATATGCATACATTCATTTTAAAATATTTTGGAACTTGGTTGAAACTAATTGTTTAGGTATTTTTCAATTTTAAATCAGGTGTAACCGATTACACCATTTCTGGTAACCAATTACATGAACGTAATTTTGCATATTTAGTTTGGCAATGTCAGGTGTAACTGATTACACACGTCCTAGTAACTAGTTACACACACGAAAACTTTGAATTTTTTTATATCGCTTCAGGCGTAACCGATTACACTATTTTTGGTAACCGGTTACCACTGAAGCAGTGGCATTTTTCATTCAAAAACTTATTTTAACGAACTTATTTTTTCATCCCTCAAGCGTGGCATCTTTTCAGGATTACATGCACATTCAGAAAGGTATTGAAGTACTATAAATACTCTACTTATCATATTTTGAAAACTTACATCTTTCCTTGCAATTCAAACTGATTACTCTCTCAAACTTTCAAACAATTACCTTGTGATACAAACTTTGTGTGAAACTTAGTGCATTAATATTCATTGCATCATTTAGAGTTTTAACATTAATTCTAAGCACTTGTATAACATATTATGAATTGCTTACTTGATAGAAAAGATCAATTCTAGAAATTGATATACATATTATCCAACTTCAACTTCTTGTATAAAATTCAAAATAGTGTGAATACCTTACTGTCCTGGATTATTGGAAGCAAAAGAGTGAAAAAGAGAGGATTGTTCTCTTCTTTCACTTTGTAAAGATAATATGGGGATTGTCCTTATTGATTGAGTTGGGAGCTTGTGTATAGTGGCTAGGATAGTCTTGTACAAAGTTCTAAACACTTATTGAAATCTCTTACTGCGTAAGGGGACCAGATGTACTCTCGGATTGTGAGGGGAAGCAGGATACATCGTCATGTTCTTTACATTTCTACACTTTCCTGATTTCTAAATCATCACCAAACCAGAAAGTTAAAAGCAAAATTTCAATAAACCAAAAATTGATCAAAGTACCTAATTCACCCACCCCCTCCTTAGGTGCAATCGCTACTTACAATTGGTATCAGAGCAGAATATAGGTACCCTATTCCTAAATAACCAAAATGGCTTCTGTAAGTGCAAATCATGTGTTTTAAAGATGGTGGCAGCAACAATAAACCTCCACTATTTTCTGGTGAATACTTCATTTTTTGGATAAATTGCATAAAGGCTCATTTGGAAGCGCAAGGAGATGAAATATGGGATACTATGGAGAATGTTCCATTTTTTCCTACAAGTGTTGTCAACGGGGTTGGGACACCAAAGATTAAGAGTTCATGGGATGAAAATGATAAGAAAAAAGTCTTTTACAATAATAAAGCAATCAAAATACTTCAAAGTGCACTTAGCATGAATGAATCCTTTAGTGTCTCTCAATGTACAACCACAAAGAAAATATGGGATACATTGGTAGAAACTCATGAAGAAACCGTTGAAGTGAAGAGATATAGATTGAATACTTTAAGGCAAGAGTACGAGATGTTTAGAATGCAGTTCGGAGAATCAATCGTCACATTGCAAAAAAGATTTATACACTTGACAAATCACTTGATTGCTCTCAGTAAGACTTTTACTAACGATGATATTAGTATTAAAGTGCTTAGGTATTTAACCAGGGAAAGAAAACCAAAGGTGACCGTAATATTGGAAAAGAAAAGTCTTTCTACCATGACATCCACGTCCTTGTTAAGAAAACTTCAAGAGCATGAACTTGAACTTGGAAGATTAGAAAGGCATGAGAATCAATAGAATAAATCCAAAGGCATTAGTTTTAAAGTTGACACAAAAGAAGAAAAAAAATATGATGCTCCGGAAGAAGATGAAAACTTCATGCTTCTTGTGAAAAGACTTGGTAAGTTATTTGGTAATAATGAAAAATCCTTGAATAGTGCAAAAAGACATAAATTTTTCAGGAAAAATGCTGCTTCCACTTCAAAACAAAATGTCACATGCTATGAATGTGGTAAGCAAGGACACATAAACACGTATTGTCCAAAACTCACCAACAATAGAGGCTTCAAAATTAGAAAAAAAAAAAGACAAAATCTAAAAGAATCTACATTGCATGGGAAGACAATGAAATAACTTCATCATCTGACTCGGAAAGTGAAGAATATGCAAATCATGCTTTGATGGCATCACATCATTCTGATGATGAAGATGAAGAGGTTATAATGATTTTTTTTCTCTTTATGATAATGATGCACAAGGTACTATAGATGAATTACTCAATGAATGTAAAATTCTATATAAAACGGTGTCAAAACAAAATAAGCAAATTTTATCTCTTGAAGAAAAGATTGACACCATGGAAAAATATTTTTGAGTTGAAAAACAAAAATTTGTTAAAGAACAAAAACATAATTTTGTATGCAAAGAGTGTGAGTCAGTTTCTTTCCAAATTGTCTAATTGAGAAGAGTTCTTGAAAGATATGAAAAAAGAAAAATTGGATTGGAAGCTGTCCTTAGTAAACAAAGGTATTCTAATGATAAAAGTGGTCTTGGTTATTCTAAATTTAATAAACGAAGTTCTAACAAAACTATATTTGTTAAGGCTAATGACCAATCCACTAAAGATAAAGTGAACAAAGCAAAAGTTGTTCATCATTATCCTAAAAGGAAAAGTTTTGTTAAGAAGAAATCTTATGTTCCTAGATATAGAAGTAATTTTGTTCCTACTTATTTCTATTTTGGTATAATTGGTCACACACCTAATGCTTGCTATGTAAGGAACTTTAGTGTGGCAAATGGGCATTATGTGTGGGTCAAGAAAGGAACTAATTATGAAGGACCCAAGGCAATTTGGGTACCTAACAAAACCTAATTTGTTTTGTAGGTATGCTTGAAAAACACTACAAAATTATGGTATCTCGATAGTGGTTGTTCTAAGCATATGACGGGAGATATCAACAAATTTTCAGTCTAGTGCTTAAGGTCAAGGGATATGTCACTTATGGAGACAACAACAAAGGAAAATTCTGGGCATAGACAAAGTTGGAGAACCACATTTCACATAAATTGAAGATGTTCTTTATGTTGAAGGACTAAAGCACAATCTTCTAAGTATAAGCCAACTTTATGAAAAGGCTTCAAGATCAAGTTCACCAAGGATGAATGCTTGAATGAAGATAAAGTCACTTATGAGGTAAAACTCAAAGGTAAAAGATTTAATAATATTTTCATGATTTCCTTAAATGATTTATCTGTGAGAGTAAAATGTATCATGTTAAAGAACAATGACTCATGGCCATGGCATAAAAGAGTTACTCATATTCATATGGAACATTTAAACAAACTAGACAAGCATTATCTTGTCATTGGTTTACCTAAGATAAATTTTTTCAAAGATAAATTATGTGATGCTTGTCAAAAGGGAAAACAAACCAAATCAACTTTCAAACCTAAGAATGTGGTGTCTATTTTAATGCCACTACAATTGTTGCATATGGACTTGTTTGGTCCATCAAGAAAGAGAAGCTTCGGAGGTAATGTATATGCTTTAGTTATCGTTGATGATTTTTCTAGATATTCTTGGATGGTCTTTTTAGTGATGAATAGTGATTCATTCAAGGCATTCACGAAGTATGCAAAGCAAATTCAAAATGAAAATTCACTAAAAATTGCCTCCATAAGAAGCGATCATGGTGGAGAGTTCCAAAATGCACCTTTTAAAGAATTTTGTGAAGAACTTGGGATCCTTCACAATTTTTCAGCACCAAACACTCGACAAAAAAATGTAGTGGTGGAGAGAAATAATCAGTCTCTTGTAGAACTTGAAAGAACAATGCTTAGTGATTCAAATCTACCAAAATATTTTTGGGCGGATGCGGTAAGCATGGCAAGCTATGTAAGTAATCTAGTTATTATAATACCAATTTTGAAAAGGACTCCAAATGAACTCTTCAAGGGAAAAAAGTCAAACATTGCTCACTTTCACAAATTTGGATGCAAGTGCTTTGTCCTAAAGAATGACAAATACAATCTCGGTAAGTTTTACGAGAAGTCCTACGAAGGTATTTCTCGTTGTTATTCTCTTCCTAGTAAAGCTTATAGGATTTATAATAAAATAACTTTAACTATAGAAGAATCAATGCATGTTTCCTTTGATGAATCTAACCCCTCTAAGGAGGATATAATTGCTTGTGATGATGATGATATTTTAGAAGTTCCTATGGAAGATGCTTCTAAATCCACCAATGATGATCAATTGAAACATAAAGAGGAGCCAATTCAACAAGAGACAAATTATAGTGATCTACCTAAAGAATGGAGAACCCATCGTGATCACCCAATTGACAAAGTTATTGGTGATATAAGTCAAGGTGTAGAAACAAAACTAAATCTCAAGGATGCTTGCTTGAATATGACATTTGTTTCTCAAATAAAACCTTCCAAAATTGATGAAGCCTTAGAAGATGACCAATGAATAATTTCCTTGCAAGAGTAATTAAATCAATTTGAAAGGAATTAAGTTTGGGAACTTGTTTCTAAACCAAGTGGTAAACACATCATCGGTACCAAATGAGTATTTAAGAACAAACTTGACAAGAATGGTATAATTGTTCAAAACAAAGCAAGGTTGGTGGCTCAAGGTTACAATCAAGAAGAAGGAATCAACTTTGAAGAAACATTCGCTCCAGTTGCAAGGTTAAAAGTTATTCGTTTATTACTTGCTTATGCTTGTTCATTAAATTTTTAGTTATTCTAAATGGACGTCAAGAGCGCCTTCTTGAATGGATACATCAATGAGGAAGTCTATGTCAAACAACCTCTCGGTTTTGAAGACTTTAAGAATCCTTCACGCGTCTTCAAGTTGAAAATGACTCTTTATGGATTAATGTAAGCACCAAGAGCATGATATGATAGACTTAGCATCTTTTTATGTGAAAGAGGATTTGAAAAAGGTAAAGTTGATAATACTTTGTTTATTAAGAAACATTAAAAATCATACTTTATTAGTTCAAATCTACGTTGACGATATCATATTCGGTTCAACAAACAAAGAACTTTATGGAGAATTTTCATTGATGATGCAAGGAGAGTTTGAAATGTCTATGATGGGTAAAATGAATTATTTTCTAGGACTTCAAATTAAGCAAATAAATAATGGAATCTTCATCAACCAATCCAAGTATTGCAAAGCGTTGTTGAAAAGATTTGACATGGACAATTGCAAAGCAATGGCTACTCCAATGAGATCCGGAACATATGTTAATCAAGATGAATCATGTGTTTCAATTGATATCACAAAATACCGAGGTATGATTGGTTCATTATTATATTTGATGGCAAGTCGTCCTGATATAATGTTAGTGTTTGTCTTTATGCACGGTTTCAAGCCAATATGAAGGAATCACATCTTGCCACCGTGAAGAGAATCATAAATTATCTCAAAGGAACAACAAATATTGGCTTATGGTATCCTAAAGGTAGTGTATGTGACTTAATTGGTTATTCTGACTCAGATTATGCATGCTGTAAAATAGTCCAGAAAAGCACAAGCGGCATATGTCATATTCTAGGAAACACTCTCGTATTGTGGTCCTGTAAAAATCAAGCATACGTGGCTCTTAGTACGGCTGAAGCATAATACATTGCTGTAGGAAGTTGTTGTGCTCAAATCAATAACTTTGTGACTACGGCGTGAACCTTGGATGCATTCCATTAAAGTGTGATAATACAAGTTCCATAAACATAACTAAAAATCCAGTCATGCACTACAGAACAAAACATATCAACATTCGACATCATTTCCTCTGTGATCATGTGCTTAAAGGTGATGTTGAAGTTACATTCATGGATACCCATAACCAACTTGCGGATATCTTCACAAAATCGCTTGCAAATGAATCGTTTTACAAAATTCAAAGGGAACTAGGCATATTGGATGAACTTGATGTATAATAATTCAAATACATTCTTCAATCATCATTAAAAACATCAAGATACATGCTATCTCTTAAAATTTCATGCTAATTCACAATTCCATTTGTGAATTACTCTTACTAAATATGATGATTCTTCATTTTTTATACTATGACCAATGTTTGAATGTTGTTTTTATATGATATCAATGTGTTAGAATTATTATATCTATATGCATGAGCGTTATTTTTATGATTAATTGTGTGTACATTGCATAAACTAGTCACTATTTTTGCATTTTTCAAAATTTTCCTACATGTAACCGGTTACCAGAAATGGTGCAACCGGTTACCAATTCGAAATTTTAGATTTTCTGCTACTTTTCAAAGTTTTGCGCGTTTCCGTAACTGGTTACATTGAACCTTGTAACCGGTGACCACTGGTCCAAAATCACTTTTTAAAATAAGTTTTTAATGGCTTTTGTGACTTTGGTCAACATTCATCTCACTCTTCCACCTACTTTTTCCTTGGTAACAATAACCATTAAATCTATCTTTTATTACCCACTCATAATACAACAACTACCAACACAAACCCATTAAATCTCCACTCATCAAAATCTTCCATAAATTACTTTCACTTCTCAAAACAACTCAATACCCTTTCAAATAAGCTAATCCGAAAATCAATTCCTCAAGTCAATAAACCCTAACAGGTCATCTTCCCTCTCAAGCTCCAACAATGGAACCATCTAAAAAAGACAAAGGGAAAGGAAAAGTTGATGAAGGTTCAAGTGCTCCAGATCCTTTGAACCTTGGGAGATTGGTTGGTACACCAAGAGAAAAGAAAGTGCTTCTAGGCTTCAGAAATCGCCTTCTTACTCCTCCTAAGTATGGTAATATGTCCTCTTTTCCATCCTTAAGCTTTGATTTTCCAACTTTAATTCATTATCAAGAGTTGGATAGTTTGATTGCTGACTAAGGACCAATTAATCTTGACTTAATTAGAGATTTTTATGTAAATCTATCAATAGAAAAGGGCTGTCTTTTTTACTTCAAATCTTAAGGGAAAAGAGATTGTTTTTAACTTTGGAAGAATTTGGGAAGTGCTTAGATATTCCATATGAGGGTGAAAGAATTTTGCATGGTTTTACTCGGGATTGGCTTGGCTATAGCAAAGTTAGTTATTATTTCAGCATTAGTCGTTTAACTGAGCATGAAATTAATAATAAGAGAGCTCGTAATACTTCCTCAAACTGGTTGATTTTGTCCAAAAAGAACCTCTTTGTTAGTGATAGGATGCTACACTACTTCATAGCTAATATCCTCATGCCTAAACACTAAAACCAATCTCAAATTAGTAATATCGAGATGTGATTGCTTATGCGGTTAAGAATTGTTTGAATGTCAATTGACAATATGTCATCATGCATCATATGCAACAACAAAGAGGCTTAAGTGGTGGACTTCCTTATGCAAGGTTGACCACAAGGATTATGGAACATCGAGAAATTGATTTAAGTGGAGAAACTAAGAAGAAGATGAGTGCTAAAGAGTGTGAAATTCATGTTGGGGGAAGCTGAAAGAAATATGGGAATCTTCAAAGACAAAGACTGTATTTTCAAGCATAAAGATAATCCTTATGTTTCATTGGCTCCACCCGAACCCGAAGGTGGCTACACTGAAGTCATATACAAAAAAAAATGTGTTCCTTGGAGACTCTTATGACATCTAACTTCCGTGAATTGCGTCTTGAGATAGCCTCCCTTTAAAACCAAGACAAGGGGAAGTTGAGGAAAGTGAAGATGATGAGATGGATGAAGATGAAAGTGACTAGGCCATTACTTATGCTATATGTTGTTATGATGTATTTAGTTTATGTTTTTCAATATGTCTTAGAACTATTTTGATAGTATGATGTTTATGCTTTCGTTTCCGTTTATGTTTTCGTTTCGATTCCTAATGTATTGGACTATGATGATGTTGGTTCTGTTTTGATTATTTATGTAAGACTTATTATGGTATTATCATTATGTTATGTCATGTTTTATCTTGTTATAGTTATGGTTGTGTTATGTCAAAGCATCAAATTATATTTTCTTGTCCAATCATTGTGTAATGTTATGTCAAAGCTTCATGTATGTTCATAAAATTTCAAGAATTTTCCCATCCTTTTTGCTAATGACAGAGGGGGAGAAGATGTTTGTATATGTGTATGCTTTTCTCTAACATTTGCATCATGCAACAAACTCTCAAATACTCTCATTAAAGGATCAAGGGGGAGCATTGATAAAGGAGGAGTTAACATTGTTAGGGGGACCAAAGATTATCGAATTTTCAACGTTTTGTCATCATTAAAAAGGGGAAGAATATGAAGTCAAGCTTCTCCAACTATTAGTTTTAATGAAGACAACTTAGAAGACAATGCTCATAGCCAAATAATGGAAAACCTCTCATGATCAAAGCTGAAGCATCAAGTGTTTAATGTCATTCAACTTTATGAAGACTAGATTTTGGATTTTATGTTTGATCACATGCTTTTAAGGTACAAATTGAAATTTTATTATGTTAATACTTAAGTGCTCAAGAAAAATCATGTTGATCATTTTCATATGGATACATTCATTTTAAAATATTTTGGAATTTGGTTAAAATTAACTGTTGAGGTATTTTTCAATTTCAAAGCAGGTGTTACCGGTTACACCATTCCTAGTAACCGGTTACATGAACGTAATTTTGCATTTTTAGTTTGAAAATTTCAGACGTAATCGATTACACCATTTCTGGTAACTGGTTACACACACGAAAAATTTGAATTTTTTATACTGCTTCAGGTGTAACCGGTTACACCATTTTTGGTAACCGATTACCACTGAAGCAGTGACATTTTTTCATTCAAAATATGACTTTATTAAACTTATTTTTTCATCCCTCAATTATGGCATCTTTTCATGATTACATGCACATTTAGAAAGGTATTGAGGTACCATAAATACTTTACTTATCAGATTTTGAAAACTTTCCTCTTTCATTGCAATTCAAACTCATTACTCTCTAACTTTCAAACAAGTGTCTTGTGATACAAACTTTGTGTGAAACTTAGTATATTAATCTTCATTGCATCATTTAATATCTGAACATTAATTCTGAGCACTTGTATAACATATTGTGAATTACTTACTTGATAGATAAGATCAATTCTAGTAATTAATATACATATTATCCAACTTCAACTTCTTGTATACAATTCAGAATAGTGTGAATACCTTGCTGTCCAGGATTGTTGGAAGCAAGAGAGTGAAAAAGAGAGGATTGTTCTCTTCTTTCACTTTGTAAAGATCATAAGGGGATTGTCCTTATTGACTGAGTTAGGAACTTGTGTATAGTGGCTAGGATAGGCTTGTACAAAGTTCTAAACACTTAGTGAAATCTCTTATTGTGTTAAGGGACTGGATGTACTCTCGGATTGTAAGGTGAACTAAGATACATTGCCGTGTTCTTTACATTTCTGCACTTTACCGCTTTCTAAATCATCACCAACCAGAAAGTTAAAAGCAAAATTTCAATAAACCAAAAATTGATCGAAGTACCTAAATCAACCCCCTCTTTGGTGCAGTTTCTACTTATAGTTTATTGTGAATCGATGTCGTCAAGAACAAACCAAAATATGAAAAAAAGATTTGAGTTTCTTGAACAAACACAAGAAACCCTATTAGGTTTTACAAAATGGAGAGAAGAAGGAAGATGAAGAATAGGAATTGATTCAATTTGGTTTTCTATTCACTTTCTCATTAAGGTTCAAATATTACAAGTGAATAACAACAATTAACCTCGCTCAACAGCCTGAGAGAACTAGTCTATTTATAGACTACTAAGTTAACTTAGGCTACAAGCTAACTTAACAATTGGACTTACAAGCAAAACCCAATTCGACATGCTTTAAACAAAGTACATTTTTACTTCGACTACAACATGCATGTGAACAGACTTCGACTATAACATGCATGTGAACAGACTTCGACTATAGCATGCATGACTTATGTCGAACAAATAAGCTACCCTTATCGACCCCAGAGTTCGATCTAAATTACCACAGTAATCAAACCTCTAATTATTATTATTTTTGTTTAAACCCCTTAATCCTATAACATTATAATTAATAATATATTTTTTTTCTTCTTCTCTTTTAATCAAACCTGAATTTGCAATCTAAAATCATATTTATGTGCTTAATAACCTATACATATGCATATGCTCCATCTCTATTTTGAAATAAAATAAATTAGAGAGATATTGCACCCAAGTCGTTTAAAAAATAAAAATATTGCACTCAAACTTTACAACTAAATTTCTTTTGACACAACCTTACAATAAAATTAAAGTAAGATTTTTTTTTTGTTCAAATAATGGAATCCCACCAACAATAATAAGTCTCAATAACATCCCAAAAAAAGCAAACAACCACAATCTAAAATAAAATAGTGTGACGAGAGTAATTTATCGAAAAATAAATATGTTAGTCACTGAAAAACCATATATCTTTTTAGCTTCTTTCATAGTTTATTTGAAATCCTTAAAGACTTCTAAAAAAATCCTAACATAAAATAACTAACTCAATAATAAGCTATCAAACTTCTAAGCAATTGGTGACGATATTGGTTTAGAAGTCTTCAATTAGATAAATGATTTACGATTGAATGATCAATAAATAAATATTTTATATTTGGTTAAGGACGAGTATTTGCGGTGCTCGATTTTTTAAGAAGTCGGAACCAAATAAACAAATAAAGATAAGAAAATTATTAGAAGTTTAATAGTTTATTATTGAGTTTTTTTATTTTTTGTTAGAAATTTGGTATTAGTTTGTTAGATGTATGAACCAAGTTTATATTTCACTTGATTCTTTCTATTATATTCATCTCATATTTTTATCCATACATCAAGCCTTCAAGACTATTTAGTATTTCATTTCTTTCATACACATCATAAACATAATGTGTAATATGGTATGAGATTGTGTTCCCTCACAGCGTGAAAAATACCTGAGCGCATCGCACGCTCGAAGATACAACAGAGTCATCATCGAACTTTATTTATTCCAAAGGAAAGGGAAAATATCGATAAAACCCAAGAGGAAGAGAGATGGGTAAGAGAGTCGGTTATAGAAGGGGGATGTATTAGGATCTCTCACATCTATTATACTCAAGGGAAACTGTTTTGATTGTTCTTTGTGCGAATGAGTGTTATTATCTAAAGGTTACTTGCGATTGATTTTAATTAAAGGGAAAAAATAAGTTTTTAATTAATGTGCTCGCCAATGATTCAAACCCTCGTGCCTACGTATTCTTGTAGTGCAATGAGAAAATCAGAACTCCGTAGTTCATGGTAGAAAATAAATATTTGTTGGTTATTTTTAGGAAACAGTTATAATCGTACCCTAGAAGTGTTGACGTTAGCTGATTGTGATCCTTGTTCGAATGTTATAAGCTTTTAGTCTGACTGCTAAGGAACGAATTATAACAACTCTTTTTATGAAAAGAAAAGTTATTTTGAAAAAAAGTTTTGTGTGATAAAAAGAAAAGAAAGAGTTTCTTGAATTGAATTTAAAAAGAAAGAGTTGCCTGAATGGTGAAAGTGTTTCTTGAATTGAAAGGGGGAAAGTGTTGTTTCGACCAGGGATGGTATTGTTTGAACTCATAGGACAGTGTATCTGAACCAAAGAGTGTGGCGTTAACCAATAGATGGTTATTAGCCAATGAAGAGTTGTAGGGTTTTGCCTAGGTCTAGGGATCAAGACCTACAAAGGGTGTTTTCCTAAGCATTGGGTCTGACAAGGAAAACATGCATGAAGGGTGCTTGCTAAACATTGGTTATGACAAGGCAAACATGCATGAAGGGGTCTGTCTAAGCACTGAGATTGGCAAAACAAACATTCATGAAAAAACTTTTGTCTAAGCACTGAGTCTGACAAAACAAACATAAAGGAAAAGAGGGTATGCCTAAGCATTGGGATTGACAAGGCAAACATGCATGAGAATGAGAGGTTTGCCTAAGCACTGGGTCTGACAAGGCAAACATGAATGAAGAATGGTATTTTAACCATTAGAGGTGATTAACCCAGAGAGGTTGTTTGGTTGAGAGATGGGTATTTTAGCCATAAGAAGGTGATTAACCCATATAAGAGGTGATTAAACAAGAGAAGGGGATTAACCTCAGAAGTGTATGAATGTCAAAGGATATGGTGTTCGGTCCAAAAAAGAAAGTATTGTGGATGAAGATGGTTGCAGTGTTGTCTGTGGGGAGAAAGCTTGAAAGTTATTTGACTTAAATTGCATAAAGTCTATGAATGGAGGTGAATACTTTGAATTACTGGGGCCTACGTCCTGTATTTAAAGATACTCAGAACAAGGGTTGAAATAATCCTTTTCACTCTTCTCCGTTGTTTAAGGCTCGTGGCGCACAATTCGCATCATAACTAACAAGTGTTTGAAGGAATAAAAGAGTCTTTTTGTTTGTTTTACAAAGGCAAGGTATGCTTGAATGGTGAGGATTAATAGTGATCAAGGTCTTGATGTCCATAATCTTTAGATTTTTGCATGTAGAGTCTTGAATTGACTTGATAGACTTAATGGATCAGGTGCAAGTGTAAAAGTCGCAATTCAATCAAGTGATAAAGGGACTTATGATCATTCATTTGAATATGAGTCCTAGAGGATCAGGAAATTGTTCAGGACAAATTCAAAAACAAAGTCTAATTTCAAGTGTAATTAATTGATCAAGCATAAGTTTGATAAACTAATTAAGGGTATGATCAAGTCAAGAATCATTCATCAAACACATAGAGTTAATTAAAGACTAAAAACATGAAAATTTGAAATTAACATGAATACCCTAATTTCTAATGAATTTAATTGAAAAATTAAAGAGAAAATATTAAAATAATTCTAATTAAACCTAATTAAAACCTACACTCATTACTTTTAAAGTGATCAAAAATATGATTTGTGTATTAAAATGTTTTTAAAATGTGTATTTTCAAAGTACAGAAAAATATGACCAAAAGAATTAAAAATAAAAGGTATATTAATAATTAATTAAAAAACTTAAGTTTGTAGGGGGTGTAACAAGGGCATAAGGGTGTGGCCAAGTAATGGCGTTGGGCTTTTAATGGAAAGCCAAAAGTTGTGGCTGCCTTGCTGAGCTCAGATAGGGAAGGTGTAATAGCAATGCAGATGTATGATGTAGTAAAAACCACGGACCTAGGGCAATGAGGCCCAACGCGTGAATGTCCAAGGGAGTTAAGTTTTCTGTTAGAGTTTGTTATTCTGACAATTAGTGAAGTTGTGATAGGGTTAGGTTGAATTGGAATGAACTGCTGACAGTTAAGGAAACGTGTTTGTTGAGTTGAATTTTGAAGTTAGTGAATTAATTAGAAAATGAATGTTAGTGAACTGATTTAGTTAAGTTGTTGTAGAATTATTGTTAGAGTTGGGTTAGTTGATGTAGTAACCGGTTAATGTTAGTTTGATTATTTTGAATTTTTGAAGTTAGCTAGGTTAGTTTAGTTAGTACTGACAGATGCTAAATTTTGGGAGAAAAGGGATTAGGCTTGTGCTAACAGTTAATGATGAATTAATACTGAACTATGTTAGTATGCTTGTGACTGTTGCATTAGAATCATGTTGAGTTGATGATATGAGTTTTTGAATGGACTTTAGGAAAATGAGTTTTTAAAGGCCAGCTAGTAGACATTATGTTGAATTGTTAGAAGAATGTTGTTTTTTTCTTCAGAATTAGCAAATGATGTGTGCTTGCATTCTAGTATCAGCTAGGGGTTAAGGTTGGTTATAGGCAATGTTGGAACTGTTGGATCTTTAGAGGGACCATTAGTAATTCAAGTGGAAATTATGATAGTTTGCTGTTAATTTGGTTGTTAGGTGCTTAAGTTAATTGAATTAGGAAAGTTCCAATTAGAGAGTTAACTCTTTCACATTGATAGTTAGAAGAAAAGTTGTTACTTGATGCAACTGTCATGCACTTTACATGAACTATTGAGGCATGCAATGTTAGGATTTTGGAGTTGAGTTTGTTGAGGATTCTACATGAGATGTTAAGGCTTGAAATGGAGTGCTATGAAATTTAATGTGTTAGTGTAACTTGAAAATGAATTTTTAGGTTTGAATATGTGGTGTGCATTGAATGTGTGTATGTAATATGTTGAACCAAGGAGAATTGGTATCATTATGTTTCTATGTCTCTTGCCCAAGTTGAATTTAGAATGTGCCTTGTATAATGTTTTCTTCCTATTGGTACAAATTTGGTGTTTATGGAGCATTGTTCATGGAAATCAACTTAGCTTGGCATAGTATTTCAAAGTTGGCATGGAGTCAAGACATGGATGATGAAGAAGTTAGCAAGTCATGGCATATGAAGAAGTCTTGAAAACTTGGATGCAGAAGAATGAGAGAACTTTGAGGATGAAGGAAAAGTGGGATTAGGGTTTAGGATAGTTAATTGACTTTGGTCAACAGTTAACCAAAAGTCAACTCTAGGTCAAAATATGTGATTTTTTTAGGTAATTTGATAAATTGTCTTTTGTAATGAGATGGGTGTTTTTCTAATGACAATTGGCTTTTTGAAGTGAATGGTGTAACTTATGCTTTAAGAAATATGCTTTTCCCTCTAAACCTTGATTTTGAATATTTGAATTTGAATGAACTTGAATTTGCCTTGAATTTGAATCTTGATCACTTGAATGAAATACCATGTCATGAATAAAACAAAGTCAAGCCCAAGATAATCACTACGTAACCTCATTAGGGAAAGGTCAACAAAAAGTCAACCTCAAAGTTGACTTTTGTTTACCAAAATTAAACTTGAGAATGACCTCCAAATCTCAATGACATGATGTAAATAATATGATCAAAGGTCAAACACCAAGATTTAGGATTTCAAAGCCTTAGGCCCAAGAGAAATGACCAACAAAAAATTTTGAGACCATAACCAACAGTCAAAGATGCATAATGAACCATAGGCTTGATGAAACCCTAGCTCATGACTTATCTACAATTCAATGCTCTATTTTATACATAGCAAGACCTTTGAATCAATGATGCTTATTTTTAAAAATGCAATTATGAATGAGTTATATAGATGACTAGGAGCACGCAGATGAATCATAGACTAAGAGCCAGATGAAAAATGGAAAGAAGTAAGGCAAATTTTGGGGTATGACATGTTCTCTTATAAAATAAAAATTGATCGGAGAACAATAGTTGTGATGCGCAATGACAAATTTGAACTTCTAGTGCGGTGAAGGATAGGTTGACCTACAAGGTTAACACTCTAAAACTCAAGTTAATACGTGAAAGAAATGAGTGAATGAAAGTTTAATTTGAAACTGTGTACCTAAAATTGACGTGTGTGCCCTTTATATTTATAACAAATTGTTATTCTCTAGATGTGGGATACAGGGATCCGTTGGATGTATTTTTATCCTAGATCTCCTATGCTTTTCCTCATAGTAATTCCCATGTGTTGCAACTAATTGGGTGAATCATTGCTTCATCTTGGCTGTAGCCGATGGCCATTCTGGTCGGCCTAGAATAGTTACCCTCAAAGCCATAGTCTCTGCTTGGCAGTGTGAGGGTTTGTCATATTCACCTCATTCTTGCCATTCATATTTAGCTTAAATGGAGAGTTAAGAGATGGCATTATTGTTATTGGGAATCCGCATCGTTATTTCACCCCATGTTTCAAACATCTTTTCATAGGATCCATCATAATGTTCTTTGGGAATTGAAACACTCGAGTGCCCTGTTGAGGTGATCTAGAGTGTTGATAGGGTGTATTTCTTTAGTAAGTTATCATAGGATTCTTGAAGAGGAAAATTTTCATTTTCTTGAGGCGTTATCTTTGCTTATTTGTCACCTGCATTTTCTACAACTCCTTTCCTTTTGGTACTCAAAGAAAGTAGTTTTATCATGACTCAAAAATCAAAAGAAGATACTTCCGCGTCTTGGGTTGCCCCTTTTTCTTCTTCAATTGTATCTATCTTTTTTTCGAGATGGTGGTATTGACAAAGCCTTTCGGGATATAGGTCAATCTTCGGGTTGTGGCGTATTGACCCCTGATAAGGACAAGAGAATTTTTAGCGAGTATGGTGAATGTGTCATTCCTTTATATGAATGTACCTTCTCGATACCATTTTCGGTTGTCCTTTAACAGCTTTGAAATAGAAGTTTTGAATCACTTGATGGTTTCCCGCTTGTAAATAGGCCATATGAGTTGGGTGTACATTAATTTTTCTAGAACTAGTGCGAATATCAAATTGGGAAACCATATTTGTCCCTTTTCTTCCATCTCTTAAAAGTAAAACATAGTTCTGTGGCCCAAGCGTAGGGCCATGGTTTGATTAATCTAGTGCAGGTTGTCCATAGCTTCGTAAAATTTTCGGAGAGCATGAAGTATTTCAAAAATAAATTACTCCTGGTCATTCCTCTCCATAAAGAGGCTCATGCAACAGTATGTACCATAGAGACCGGGGTAGAAGACAAATGTACCAACTTGTTTCCTAATTACTAGAGCAAAAGTCAATTCCTGATGGAGAATGCATTTATGTCTACAAGGAAGACGATCTGTCTCAAAAGGATCTTTATTTAAATAGACGACTGGTTGGTTTTTTTCAAAGAGTTAGGTTATGAAGAGGGCATGACTCCTTGGGACGAGATTATAAAGAAATTTTTGAACAACTTATTGAAACTCACCTGCTAATGGATACCCTCACCAAGGAGGAGAGGAAGTTCATTTTTGTTGAGTTTCAGATGTATTTCTCCCCCTTGTCGTCAATTCAATTGTTTGTAATGCGCTTACTTTGGTAATCACTATTTACAGACTCAATGAAGAATGAGGATGCAATCCGCCTACTAAGATAGGGAATCTGACCATCTCTGAATGTTGTGGGCCCTTCAAATACTTCTGAGCTAGCCAATGGTCCTTCCTCTTTAGGCCTACTAGAGGTGTTCCAATTGATCCCCGACGGGCATTGTGTGTGTTAGGTCCTCTAGCTTCTACACAGTTGTCAAGGATGAGTCCACGTACTTCAAAAGAAGATCAAGTGTGTACCTTGGAAGAGGATTGCTCTTATTTGAACAACTAAACCAGCAAGGCTCTCGAGGAAGAGCTTTCAAATCAGGCATATTATACCTGATGTGATTCTACAGTTCTAGAGATTGAATGTGTTGATTGTTGGGATGTCTTCCTATCTAAAAAGTGATACAAGGAGAAGCAAAATTTGGTGGAAAGTATTTGTAGCCATACACTCAAGTGGGATACGTACCTACAAGAAATAAAAAATGCTTTTATTTCACTTACTGGGGTGAGTGATTCCTTGAGTTCCCTAAATCTCCATGTCTTGTTGGTGGATCATGCAACCCTTTTTGTTAGTGGTGTAGCAAGGAAGGATAAAGTTATGGCTTCTGTACGACCTATTTCATTCACCATGAAGGCGTCCATTTCTTTAGTTCAGTGAGACCTTGAAAACATGTGCCTTAAGAATTCCTCATTGGCTCTAAGTTTAAATTTGTTGCTAGTATCATGGCCGTTTCATAGTTCTTTGCGAATTTCTTGCAGCAAGTAAAGCATTTCCACTATCCTCTGTGTATTTCTAGGGAGCAAGTATGATGGGAGTTGATGCTCATTGATGGGAAGATTGTTTCCCTTAGGGATTAACGACCTTTTTTTTAATACACTACATTGTAAAGTGTGAGTGAAATGAAATAGATGTGGTATTGTTGTTTTTACCTATTTAAGGCACATGCACGTTATTCCGACTAAATTGCTATGGACTTTGCATGAACTTACGAGGTCTTGCCTCAAAGTTTATTGGAGGTATCTGGGGTCATTCCCGGCCAAGGGCCCCCTACGTGAAAACTTGGTCTGAGGTTGACGTGTGGCCACCCAACGCGGGCTCTGGAATGGCTAGCTACAATAGGGGGTGTGTTGCGGTGAGAATTAGATATCAAGCCATTAATTAACTTGAATCACAAAACTTTGAAATTCACCACTGGTCTTTGATTTATCCAAAGGAAAGGGTAAAGATCGAAGAAAACCCTAATTGCGCTATGTGAATACACAGCTAAGAGACCTAAGGTTCGGGGGTTGGTTATACCTAGGGAAGGTGTTAGCATCCTAGATATCTGTAGTACTCTACAGGAACCTCTTGTTAGTATTTGTGTTATGTTATGGTTTGCTTGCTATGGGATCTATGCTAGGGGTAAGGTAAAGACCTATGGTAAAGACCAAGGCTAAAGGTAAAGACCTATGAGTATATACACTAAGTATGCTCACCAAGACGTCGCATCTCGTGCCTACGTATCCTAATAAGGATGGAATCAGAGCATTCGTAGTTCACCTCAACGAGGGATGAGGAACTCTTGATAATGATCAAGGTTCCAAGGGGGAATGAGTATTCATGATCATGATACTCAAGCAGAGTTAAAGAACTCTCTAAGTCTAAGTTGTAAGGTAAATTGGCTCGACAAGATATTGCATCTTGTTCCTACATATCCTAATTAGGATTGAGGAATCAGAGCCTTCGTAGTTCGCCTAACTAGGGTTGAGGAACTCTTGATAATGATCAAGGTTCCAAGGGGAATAAGTATTAATGATCATGATACTCACATAGAGTTAAAGAACTATCTAAGTCTAGTGTAAGGAAAAAATTGGCTCGACAAGATATCGCATCTTGTGCCTACGTATCCTGACTAGGACTGAGGAATCAGAGCCTCCGTAGTTCGCCTAACTAGGGTTGAGGAACTCCTGACTATAGTCAAGGTTCCAAGGGGGAATGAGTATTCATGATCATGATACTCACATAGAGTTAAAGAACTCTCTAAGTCTAAGTTGAAAAAATAACCTAAAGGTTGACTTTAAACAAAGTCAAAAGGGAAGTGAATACTCATTATGATGAGATTCACATAGAGTTTAAGAACTCTATCCTAATCTCTAAGTTCTAAAGGGGGAATGGTTCTAATGAGGCCAAGAAGAGATGATCCTGAAAAGGTCACAAAGTGAAAAGAGGGAGGTCAACCATCTATCTTAGAAGAATGACTTATAAGTCAACAAAATAACCTTCTTTTGGAATTGTATTGGAGAATTGTCAAATGAAGCAGGCAACAAAAAAATCATAACAGGAACAGGAGGGTCATCCACAAGATTTTATCGGGAAATATTTACAAGTCTCACCAATGAGAGAAATGAAAAGTTAGTGGTCAAATAAATTCATAGAAATTAAAAATTGAAATGAAATAGAATTGAAAATGGTCTAGTCTTAATCATAATTCATCGATAAAAATTGACAACCATGATTCTTAACTTTCATCGACTAAAAATTGAATGAAACTGAAATAAAAAAGAAAGTGGTCTCATATTGATCAAAATTCTGTCGATTTAATGAAATCAACCAAACCATGACCGTTTGTTATATCATCGACCCATAAAATAAAATAAAATCAAAACAAAATTGCCATAAAAATAAGATCAAAACAAGATAAACCTATAAAATATATAAAATTCTATTGTTTACAAAACCAACTTTATTTTATAAAATAAATGAAATAAAAAACAAAAGAAAATATTAAAAGAGAAATAAAAAGGGGGGATGAGGCGTGAAAACAGGGTGAGTGTGGCGAGAATCAGGTGGGCTCAAAGCCCATTCTCCCATTGTCCATACATCACACGAAAAAAAGAAACAAAAAGAGAGAGGGAGGTGAGTTAAAAGACACAGGGGCGTCAGATGAAAGCCAAGGGTGTGGACAGAATTAATGTGGGCTTAACACTTGTGAACAGATAACACAAAAAAAGAACAAATGGTGTATACTAAAGCAATACAGGCTCGGCTAACCATCAAATTCATTTTATATGGTCAAACTTTCCTTTTTACTTTGAAGCAGAACAAAACATGAACATCAGAGGTACCATCGCCCTTCATCATGAGATAGGAAAACGAAACCTTAAGAAGAGGAACAGGGTCGTGAAATCAAGCTAACACGCACAACAAAATGATGCAACCCGTTCCAACCTTTGTTCGTGATTCGATTCACCCTCTGTGTGGGTTCCGATTCAAGGTTCGTGGGTTTCGCTTTCTCCCTCAATCTTCTTCTCTTTTGATTCAATTTCTGATTCTATCTACTTCATCTCATTTCTGGGTTTGAAACCGATTTGGATTATTGTGGTTGTTGAAGGTTTTGTTCGATTTCTCTTATTCTTCTGAGTTTGGGTTTGTGGTGTGAGATGGAAGTTTATGGTTGTTGGTTGTCTGTGCGGTTTTATACAGGTCGTGATTTCTTGTTAATGGGAGAGGAAGATTGGATGAGCGGCTGTTTCAAGTGGTTTTGGTGGTTGCTCTGTCTTGCTTCAAATACGAAACGGAGGGAGTATGTTGGATTTAATTAAGATTGACGAAGTTTTAAAATGATTCTGGTTTGAAGGTTTTTTTGTTGTGGAAGGGAGTTTTGGTTCAAAGAGATGAAGAGGTTGAGGTGATAACTGGAACGGCTGAGTTTGTGTGTGACTTTGGAGAAGGGTTATTGAAGATGATGGAGGGAGGAATCCTTTGCGAAATTGCAGAATGGGGGTTCTTATATTGTTATTTTTCTGGTTTTTGTGGAGATTTGAAGTTGTTGCTATTTTTCAAAGAAAAATGGTGAAAATTCAATGAAACAGGTTGGGTTGTGTGTATGAGAAGAGAGTTGAATGGGGTATTGGTCGTGAGGGTTTGTGGAAGGAATATTGATGTTTTTTATGCTTTCTCTATTTCTGATTCTTTGCTGTTATGAAAACAAAACTGTTATGTTCTCTTTTCTTTGCTCTCAATCTCTCCATTTTATGGAAATCGTTCTCCTTGTTCTGTCAGTTTTTTTGTACGGGATTTGCAACTTTCCAGGATTTTATGTTGAATTGTTGTTGTCGCGTGTCAAGTTGCAGGTTTTAGGGAGGTGTATGTTTCGTACAGTTCTTGCAGGAAAGTTGAGGCTTGGGGCGGCAGGCTGTGTAAAAGCAAGATTTTGGGGGATATGGTTTGGTGTAGTGTTTTGGTTGACAGGATTTCGTACGGTTTAGGCATGGTTATTGTTTTTTTTTTTGGTTTTTACCTCCAGTATCTGGCCCACTGGACCTCCTAATTTGGTTCGGGGGTCAGTTCTGGCATCAAGTGGTTCCAGCCCCCTCTCGATCGTAGTTGCGGGGGATCGAACCGTGGTTCTCCCTACCAAGTCCAGCGCCAATCACCACTGGACCAACTAACGATTGGTGGCATGGTTATTGGTTTTGTTTATGAAAAGGTGATGTCCTATGTTACTCCCTTTGGACCAAAAACAAAAACAAAATGAAAGATAATAATACTGATAAAATAATAACAATAATAATAATAATAATAATAATAATAATAATAATGGTAATAAAAATAGTGATAATAAATAATAAATAACTAAATAATAATAATAATGAAGCAATAAAAATAATAATTAAATAAATAAAATAATAAATAAAAATAAATGATAATAATAATAAAATAATAAATAACAAGGATAATAATAATAATAATAATAATAATAATAATAATAATAAATGCTAATAATAAATAGAAATAATGATAAACAGAAATAATAATAAATAGAAATAATAATAAAGAGAAATAATAAACAAAAATAATGATAAAGAAGAAATTAGTTTTAAACTAATCTAATGATTTAAAAGTAACAAAAACAAAGTTCTAAATTAAAAACCTAAAGTTCTAAAAAATAAAATTAAAAGATAAAATTGAAATTCACGTAAGATGACACAGATAAAATTCAATAAGTGACAAAAATTAGACGAAAAAAAAGCATGACTATGATTGATGGACTACATGACTGCAAATGCTAAGACCGATGACCTAAAATGATATGACAATAATCAGAGGATCTGAAGGTAAAATTTGGGGTATAACAGTTACCCCTATTTAAATATCTTCACCGGATGACATGAGTGATGATAATCCTGGTGAATCATGGTGAAAGATATTTAAATATAGATAACCGAAAATTTTGCCCTTAGATACAATGATATGCAATCTTATAGACAAAACTAAACTAAGCAATGCTGACATGCCATGAACTCTAGCATGATGAAGATGATGGGATGCTAAATGCCACATGTAGACGAAAACGAAAGCAAACATCAACGGAGTCAACACAATGAGTAGCTACTCACTGGGGATGACAATAACACTGGGAATGACAACAACACTGGGGAAGCCGAAACGAAACCGGGGGAATCTAAAGTGATTGAGCAACTAGTTCCAATGTGACCGGTTGACGCTTTAGAAGGGAAAGGTCCGTACTGGAGGTAAAATTCAGATAGGTGATCTCCACTAGGGAAATATCCAGGGAGATAAACAGCAGGTTCGGATATGACCGGACGACTTCGGGGATAGTAAAGAGGGTAGACAAACTCTCCACTGGGGATAAAACCCAGAAAGAAGTATGATCTCCATCAGGGATCAACTTGAACTAAAGGGATAAACATCCAACAAACAGATTTCCTAAGTATTTCTTATACTAAAGAGTTCAAACGAGATCTTCAAGAAAAAAGCAGAAAAGACAGAGACAAAAATAAACTCTGTATGCGCCATATGATGATGACTATCGTAACCCTAAATTTGACCTCCCTCTTTTGCCTTTTGCATAAGCATGAACATTCGCATCGCTGGCATATGCATCCGCACTTTTCTCTATGCGTTTCTTGTTGCAGGATTCTCAGGTTTTTTGCCCGATTAATGGCATCCTCTCAAGATTATCTCATCATCAAAATAAGCTCAAAATAAAGGTTTCCATGTTTACTCATCAAAATAAGAGGTGGAAAATCGAAATCGGGACGTCAGTATCATTTTCCAATCAAATTTGGTCAAAATTGGCTGAAGTAACCGGTTACCCTGTGGTGAGTAACCGGTTACTCTGTACAAAATTGCAGTTCCTGCTGCATTTTTGGGACAGCAGCTGTGTACACTCTTTGGTCTTTGATTCTACTTGATTCTAGTAGTGTGTGGAACATTCTAGACATCTCTAGACATTTCAAGGCTATCCACGACATTCCAAGTGCATTTTTTCCAATGCTTCACCCTAAATTAAGTGCACCATGTTCCTTGATTTCGAAGTATGTGGACCTTTGGATATTGGAGCTCACTTTGGGATTGTTACCGAGTTGGTTCAAACTAACCGAGTTAACCGCTTGACTCAGTGAGTCAAGCCTAACTAACTCCTAGCCTAGTTCCAAACCACCCAAAGCTAAGACCAAGCCAAATTCCAAACCTCTCACACTCAAAACCAAAAGTCTATATAAACACACCTTCACTCACTTTTCAATTCTTCCACCATTTTCATCCACAACCTCCACAATCATTCACACAAAATTCACACTTTCTTCACTCTCAATTCTCTCACATTCTCTCTGGTTTTTTCTGCTACATCTTCATCTTCATCTCAATTCTCTTCCAAAACCTCACCAAAGCTCAATTTCTACATTAAAGGATAATCACTTTTACATCAAAAGTGATTATTTCTTGAGCTCAACCTTCATCATCTTGCTATTATACTTGGATTTATGGATTTTTATAAGTTTGTGGATTCATTTCAAGTGATCATTTCAAGATTCTTCGGTGATAATTCTCATTTCGGAGTTTTCGTCGCATTTTGCTCGGTTTCGATACGTTTCGTCAACAAATTGAAGATTCCTCTGGTTTTCTTTGATTTCCTGCATCAAGAATCCTTTGCAACAATTACCAAGGCACATCTCAGCCTTGTAGTTTGGTGGATCTCACTTTACTCATTGTTTCGATCATTTTCGCGCGTTTACGATGTAATTTCGATTATTTTTCAGTTTGATTTACCATGCATTTGCTTGATCTTTGATCTCCATGATTAATGATTTCAATTTATGTCTAATTGCTCTTACATGATGTAATTTTCGTGCACAAGTTCATACCCTAGCATGTGGTGATTGGTGTAAGTGATTAAGTGCTGAAAATCACTTTTGAAAAGCTGTTTTTTCTGTTATTTTTACCACTGTCACAGTGGTAACCGGTTACCGTCTGGTGAGTAACCGGTTACTCAAGGTATTTTCACCAAAAAACGCAAATTTACAAGAAACTAACCGGTTACCCTGTGGTGAGTAACCGCTTACCACTGTACAGAATGACCATTTTTGAGTTTTTTCAAGCTTGTTTGACATCCTTTCTTCCTCTAACTTCCATGGATCGATATGGTTGGTATTTGTGGATGTTTTAAGTGTTGTTTAACTTTCGTTTGAAGCATGCTTGTCAACTTTCGACGCTTGATTTTTCATTTATCGATTATTTGCAACTTTGGCAATGTTTGTTCATGAACATCTTGCATTCCATTTGATCACTTGTTAACATGTTTTGCAATGCATACTAATCATCATTTGGTACTATTTTGCATTTCCTTTTTTTGCTTTGCATTAAGTTTATTCTTGATTGAGCAAATTTAATTTTGTATAATCAATAATTCACACCTTTTTGCTTTAATGATTTTTCACTCTTTTTGGAAAATTGTTAGCATGGCATTTCCCTTTGATTAATCGATCGAAACCATGTTTCGATTAGTTGATCTTCCCCTTCCCTCTCTTTAGGATCTCTTTAGAGCTTCTCTTTCTGGATCCCCCGCGGAGTTGGAGTTTCGCACTACGCACTGCATTGGAGAACCATACAAACTGAAGCTGTTACGCTGTCCATTTCACAACACGCGGGAACACTGTACCACTTGGAGCTGTTGTACCGTCCGTTTCAACTTCTGCATTACACCCTGTGTGTTAGAGAAGGAATGAGAATGGAGAATTCCTACTCTCATTCTGACTACTTCAGGTAGGGGACGAATGACCCTGTGCTTGGCTTAGTCATCTCTATATCTAGGCGGTAATGTACTTTCTTCCCCAGTCGAGTCGATCCTTGATCACTCCTATCTCTTTCAATCTCTCCCTTTTGATCAATCACCCCTCTTCTTGGTTAAGATCATTGTCCCTTTGGGTAGTAGACTCTCTTTGTTTCAATACCCTGTTCTTTTCTTGCGGTCAATCATTGCTTCTTGATTCCCCAGAAGAGCCTCAATTCCTTTTCTTCGGTTAAATGCAGTATTCCTTTTAAACACCGAAACCCCTGCGGAATTCGCAACTTTCTCTTGGTTTTTCTCCCTTTGATTGGTTAACCACTTCCTGTCAGTCAAAACACCAATTTGTCTCCTTCTCAGTTAACCACAGTCTGCCTGTTAAAATACTGAGCCTGTCGGGTTAATCACCTTCTCTTGGTTAATCACCCATTTTTTCAGTTAACCACAGTCTGTCTGTTAAAATACTGAGCCTTTTAAGTTAATCACCTTCTCTTGGTTAATCACTCACTTCCTTCTCGGTTAATCACAGTTCTTTTGTTAAAATCGAATCCCCAACAGTTAGCAACCTTTCTTGGTTCGAATACTCGCTCCTTGGGTTAGTAACCTTCTTTTGGTTCCAATACCATTTTTATTGGTCAAGTACCGTTTGTTCGGTCAGTACCAACATCCCTAGTAGGTCACAACCTTTGCTTGGTTCCACACTCGTCCTTTGGGTTACAACCTTCATTCGGTTCTACACCCGTTCTTTTGGTTGATCACAGTCTGTCTGTTAAAACCTTTCTCCCCACAAAGTTACGATTTTCTCTCTCCTCAGTTAACCACTGTTTATCAGTTAATATACCGAGATCCCCGCAGAGTCAAACACCTTCTCTTGGTTCAGTACTCTTTTGCTCCTTGGTTCATCACAGTATGCCTGTCGACACCAAGTCTCTTTTCCCCACAGAGTCTTACTCTCTATCTTCGGTTAACCACTACCAGTCAGTTAATACATCGAGCCCTTTTCTTTTGGTTTCAACACCATCACCTTTGTTTGTTCCCCAGTAGGGTCGCTACCTTTTGGTCCCCAGCATAATCCTTCATTCTCTTACCTCCCTAGTGGAGTCTCCTTTCTATTCCTTTTGCTCTTTTACCTTCTTGGTTTCAACACCACTCCTGCACGTTATCCTCAGCACAGTTATTGTCTTTTCCTCTGCCCTCCTTTCTTGGTTTTAACACTATTTCTTTTGCATCCCCAGCAGATCTTTCTCTACTTATTTCGCTCTTGGTTTTGACACCACTTTCCTTTCCTTGTCCTTTTTCCGTATAGTTCCCTGAACTACAGAAGCTCTGATTCTGCATTCGGTCGAATGTATGATACGTAGGCATGAGATCACGATGATCTTGGCGAGCACACTTCCACCTTTCCACCCTTTCTTCTTCCTTTCCCCTTTATTTTCCCTGGTTCCATGAACTACGGAGCTCTGATTTCCTCATTGCACTATGAGGGTACGTAGGCACGAGGGCCCCAATCCTCCGCGAGCACTCCTCTTCCTTTCTTTCTTCTTCTCTTTTCTCTTCTCTCTCCTCTTTCTTTTAGCTAGAAGCCTTTAGATAGATAACCCATCCGAGCCTAGAAGCAAGCGAAATGGTTCCCGTTGAGTACGACGGATGCGTTAGGTGCTAGTACCTCCCTTTCGCATAACTGACCCTGAAATTCTGGTACATGTGCAGAATTCAGATGTCCTATAACATGCCATTCGACATCTGGTATGACATGAACACACATGGTAAGGTATATAACAATAAGCTTAGTACAAAAAAAAAACACAAAACACACAGAATTGTTAACCCAGTTCGGTCTAACACACCTACTCTGGGGGCTACCAAGCCAGGGATGAAGTTCACTATCAGCAGTATCAATTCAAAGCTAAACTCTTTGTTTACAGCTTATCACTTAACCACTACCCAATGACCCTTCTACCTAGATTCTCTCTTGCTATAAGAAACTCTTCTCACTCCCAATCATCGCAATGATGTCTAGCAGTCAGCACTCTGCCACTGCATCAACGGCTCTTTACCTATACAATAATTCAACAAGGAAGACACACTTCCAAGACACAACTTAGAGTTACTTACAAGCTTCCTCCAAGAACAATACTCCTCTTGCTTAACATATCTGATGATCACACTAGCAAACTTTCCAACTCACATGTCGAGTGGTACAGGAACCAACCCTAATAATAGAACTTTTACATCTTTGATTGAGTTACAATTCTAGGTTACACTGCATCTATATATAACCTATTTCGAACTGGATTTGGGCCTTCACAGACACAGCAAATAAGTTGCTACAAATCAGCAGAAACTTCTGCTACATAATAGGACTTCAATCTTTAACTTCCTAAAATATCTCCATATTTAGAAAGTGTATATTTTCCAATATTCTTCTCAATTTGAATCTTCAGACCTTTTAATTCAGCGCCACATAGAATTTGCATATTATTCCCTGAATATTCTGCATCTGTTAAGACATAACAGAATCTTCTTTGGTTCTGGCGCGATGTCGAATGGACCTTCATGGGACATCTTAATACGACATGTTGTTCCAGATGTTGAAACCACTTCGACTCAACATGTTCCATTGCACAATAGGACTTCTTGCTCAACCTGTTCTTCATTAGCAAGATATAATATCCTACCTAACATATTGCTGGTATTACTTGTTTTACAAAATTAATGCCAACCCTACACATTAAAGAACTAACATTCTCCCCCTTTGGCAAATTTTGGCTAAAACAAATATATACACATTACAACTCAGATTACAGCAGCAATTACAACCCTACACTACTGTCAGTAGTCATCAGCAACTACTGAACCTAACAGTAACCATCAGTAGCTACTGTGTACAACAACCATGGAGAATCATCTTCTTGGGAAATCTTGAATGATGTTAGGACATCATGTTTGACAACTCTTTCCAGCATATTCTATGAGCTCCATAACATCACCTCCGAGCACCACAGCACAACAACTTCAGGCAGCACATTAGGACCTAAGAAGTAGAAAGTCCTGAAGTCATTTGGTGCACATGAGGAAGAAGATATCTGACACTCCCCCTCAATACAACACATTTCTTTTTCCTTCCAGGACAGACCCAGAACAATTGTAGAAGACTCCTCCAGAAAAGAAACGTCTGTCTTAACATAAAGGACCAATGGTGGCATAAGAGATTTCTGCACACCTTATTTGATCAGACGCCCCTAGTCGACCTGTGGCATAAGATGAAACTTAAGAAGTACCAATCTACCAACCCAGGTAACTCAGAACACAAGTCACAACTGTGTTCATAACTCAGGACACAAGTCACAAAGACTCAACACCAACTCAAGGAAAGGACACCCTCTTCGACATCTCTGCACACATTTGGAACTGCCGACTCCAGACATAGCATCTGCGCAAACCATTTCTCCCCCTTTTTAGCCAAAAATTGGCAAAGAAAGCCCTCACAGAACCAGATCCAAGTGGTGCTCACCCAAAAACGAACAAATGCCATAAGACTTATGAAACAAGAACACTCACTGGCTGAAGGAGAAAAGAACAACCCCTATAAATAGCTGACCAGTTACTTTGGAATTAACGAGCTTTGAATATGTCAAGGTTCTTAGTCAAAGAAACGCTATTTTAGGTACCAAAAACTCCATCCAAATTCAATGTCTACCTTCCAAAACAGTCTTGACCGCCTTTATTGTTTCTAAGCCAATAACGTTCCATGCATAGGCAGAGACACGTGTTTCACCTTATCCTTACACTACCGTCCAGAATAATTCCTTATTTGGCTCAAGAGAAACATGTCCTGTACCATGTTCTGACATCTTACCAAACAATGTCTGCCTGCTCACAACATTGTCAACCCAAGACTCCACAGAACACAAGCATATTTTCTTTTCTGTTGGATTCTGAGATGCCTTTTATCGATCAGCACAACTCACAATCCCTTCTAGATTCCTTCAGAACAGTAGAGAAAAATAAATTCTCCCAGATACAACAATTCTGCTTTTCAGACTCCTCCTGCATAAGCACCAGCTTCACGCAGCTAGGACAGCACACCGGCCTTAGGAACACCCAACCACACTCAGTAGTACATGTCCCATCATGTTATTTGACATCACTCTGCACATGCAAGCCACACAAAAATCTGCACACTTGCAGTAATAGACCATAGACAACAGCCTTAACTCCCCCTGACATGAACAACTGATGCTCCTTATGATAGCACAACGATATTGCCACATTCTCAACACTTAAGAACTGCTACTTTTTGTATTTGTTGAGCATGATCTCACCATGTTTATTTCAGATACATGGTCTGCAAAATATAAAAGCCCACTTGATTTGGAATTTCTCACATATTCGATAACAAATGTCTTTAGATTACTCGCAACACAAGATAAGAACTGCCACCACCTTTTACTTGTATTAGAAGAAACCTCCTTATCTTCAACCATTCTGATCAGATCACACCACTGACAACAACCTTATATCCTTACATTCACCATTCTAATCCACATTATGTCAGAACTGCCACTTCAGACAATAATGCTGCTTCTTCCAACTCCACAAGCACAGTCCCAGACCTTCATCCAGTATACACACCAAACAATGATGTTGTAACAATATGTAGGACATCAGCATAAGATAAAGGAACACACCTTCTGCATTTTATTCAGGTAATCACAACCAACTGATCATAACCAGCATCAGCAGCTATTCTGAAGGCATACTCAAAGGAATCACATCAGACAACTAGACAATACCTAGACACATTCTCCCCCTGTTTAGCTACAATGGGACAGCCTCTTAACCTATCAAGGCACCAAACACTAAGTTCTGACATCCAATGTAACAAGGTCCCAAGAGAAAACAAGTTCCCAAAAAAAACAAGTTCCCAAACCAACCACTTTGACTGGTCAGGCGATACAAACAAAGACTCTTTACGCAGTATAAAAACCAAGCCTCCTTGCTTTTAACAGCACATCACAGATAGGACCATGAGTCAGTCTAACAAGGATGCAGGAAAGAGACACATGCAGGAAGTCAAGAAACCAGATCCACAAAAGTTAAAGAACAAAACACTGTCCACAGCTGGAGCAACTTCAGGAGCCACAAGAACAAGAAAAACATCAGAGACAAGGATGAAGGCCATCAAAAAACCTTCAGTGCAACTTCAAGCTTCTGATGATGAATGGGACGAAGATTGGAAAACATTTCTTGATTCGGGGGGTTGGGATAATTTTTAGACTCTTTGTTTGTTGCTTTTTCTAATCTTGTATGCTTTCAGTAGTGCAATAAAATACTGTTTCAATTCTGTTTCCTTTAGACTAAACATATACAATAAAGATCACAACTACACAAGACACATCCCAGCACACTTAATCCTCATGTATGCAAACTCCTAATTTGCAAAATAAGTGCCAACACCGAAAGCTGCAAAATTATCAATCTCCCCCTTAACATCACACGTCCAGCTGCATAAAATTTTGACACTCTCCCCCTATCAAGGATAACATGTGCTTCTTCGTACCTTGAAGAATGGAAAACATAAGACGCATCTTCATGTCTTCAAGAGCTCACTCTTTGTTCAACTTACAAGTTAAACATAATCCTCCCTTGTACTAATACTCACATGATCCCAATCTGATTAACTTTTCTCTATCTAAGACCACCAGTACTCCTTTGCAAGAAGAACACCTTAAATGAATGGAGAACATGAGACTCGTCTTTATGTCTTCAAGAGCGCACTCTCTGTTCAACACACATGCTAAACACATTCACCTACTGCTTGACCCTCACAACAGTACATAACTCAGGTAGAGGCTTGTGATCTCAGGAGACAAAAACCATAACATTCTGAGCAGAATGTCCTGTCAATAGATGTTAAGACATCAGTCTTGACATCAAGAATAGAGTCTAGCTGTACAAAGAAAACACCACATTCCAAAAAAGAATCTCCAAGCTTCCCCCTTTAAGCCTCGGGACCAGAAACAACCATCATAACCCAGCACAGTATTCTCTCATCCAACACTCCAAAGGCAATCATTCCTTATCATTCTCCCCTTTAATAACAGCACAGACTGTGACCACACACAGTCAAAACCAAGATCATTCATATAATGCTTCCAATTAACAGAGAAAAATTATGACTCTTTGATCTTTGACCTTCATGTCCAAGAAGTTTGCTAGAGATAATACTTCTTGAATCTCAGGTTTTCCACTCCTGCTGCAAGGACCAGAAATAAACTGACCTCAGGAGTAAATAACATGTTGATCACACCTTGACCAACTCACACATCTAAGATAAGTTCCAAGGCCAGAAACTTCTTAGACAAACCACCCAGATTCCTCCTCTTCCAGATCATGAGTAGGTTCTGAACCCATGTGATCAAACCACATTAGATTAGCACCAAGAGCATCTGCTATGCCATTCCTTTAGACAATAGAATTCTGCACAGTTCTAACGTGATGTTCTAACACAAGATAGGACATCATTCCAAGGAACACACCAAGAGATCAAGGACTGGAGATTAGCCCTTTCAGAAAAGGAAGCAAAAGTAACTTACTTCTCAGATCTCTTCCTTACAACATCACTTATCAATGCCTTTATGAGTGGACTTAACCAATAATCTTCAAGTATCATTGATAGAGTAAGTTTAAGCAGTCTTGCATAAATCCCATCACCGTGGGGTATACATTCAGAGAAGAACAACCTTCTCAGTTACAACCTCAGGAGTTTTCAGATGGATTCGCAGTGGATCAAAATACAAACTCCTCAAGACCTTCAGGTGTCACATATTATCCCTAGCATCATAATCCACAGGTTTGAAATCAAACCTAACATAACAACAGCTTTTCGACCAAAAACCCATGCCACTGCCTGTTACAAACAGTCCATCCTCCACTTCTAGGGACCATTCTCACAACTATGTGAACTTCTCCAAGTCCAAACAACTTTTCAGTAGAAAGCTTCTACCTTGACCATGAACCAGAAAGTATCTTCCCTCGAATCTCATCTAGATACAGAACAGAATGACCTGCTTTGATACCAATTGAAATTCTGGTACATGTGCAGAATTCAGATATCCTATGACATGCCATTCGACATCTGGTCTGACATGAACACACATGGTAAGGTATATAACAATAAGCTTAGTACCAAAAAAAAAACACAAAACACACAGAATTGTTAACCCAGTTCGGTCTAACACACCTACTTTGGGGGCTACCAAGCCAGGGATGAAGTTCACTATCAGCAGTATCAATTCAAAGCTAAACTCTCCGTTTATAGCTTATCACTTAACCACTACCCAATGACCCTTCTACCTAGATTCTCTCTAGCTATGAGAAACTCTTCTCACTCCCAATCATCGTAATGATGTCTAGCAGTCAACACTCTGCCACTGTATCGACGACTCTTTACTTATACAACAATTCAACAAGGAAGACACACTTCCAAGACACAACTTAGAGTTACTTACAAGCTTCATCCAAGAACAATACTCCTCTTGCTTAACAGCTTCGAGGATCACACTAGCAAACTGTCCAACTCACATGTCGAGTGGTACAGGAACCAACCCTAATAATAGAACTTTTACATCTTTGATTAAGTTACAATTCTAGGTTACACTGCATCTATATATAACCTATTTCCAACTGGATTTGGGCCTTCATAGACACAACAAATAAGCTGCTACAAATCAGCAGAAACTTCTGCTACATAATAGGACTTCAATCTTTAACTTCCTAAAATATCTCCATATTTAGAAAGTGTATATTTTCCAGTATTCTTCTCAATTTGAATCTTCAGACCTTTTAATTCAGCGCCACATAGAATTTGCATATTATTCCCTGAATATTCTGCATCTGTTAAGACATAACAGAATCTTTAATTCACTTTGGTTCTGGCGCGATGTCGAATGAACCTTCATGGGACATCTTAATACGACATGTTGTTCTAGATGTTGAAACCACTTCAACTCAACATGTTCCATTGTACAATAGGACTTCTTGCTCAACCTGTTCTTCTTTAGCAAGATAGAATATCCTACCTAACATATTGCTGGTATTATTTGTTTTACAAAATTAATGCCAACCCTACACATTAAAGAACTAACAGACCCTCATTCCCGTTTCTCTTCCCCTTGGGTTTTATCGATATTTCCCTTGTCCTTTGGGACTAAATAAAGTTCGGTGGGGACTCTGTGTTATCTTTGAGTGTGCGATTCACTCAGGTATAAACCAGCCATCTTCAGCTGGCGACTCTGCTGGGGAATCCTTGCGCTCGCAGGTTGGGGTCTCGCTTAGTTTTGTTTGTTTTTCTTGCTTGTCTGGGTGTTTACCTTTCGCGCTTTACTTGCTTTATCTTTATGCTTTAGTTTTATGTTTATTTATTGCATTTCTTTACTGCTTTGAAAATTCATATGTTGTATATACTGGATATCTATATATTCTGCTGTTGTTGGGATGGGTAGATATTATTGGAAAGAAAAGTCCTAACACCGGGCTTAGCATACACATAGGCTAGAATGTGCATAGTCGTGAGGCCTGCGTTTTGCGCGTTGGGTTATCACGAGAGCCACATCCCAGATCGTGATTCGCTTGAGAATACTTCCGTCCTGTGAGAATTCACTACGGCGGGATTTTTTCACTCTGAGTCCTATGGTTTGGGCGACCTTTTCTAGGGACCACCTTGTTGTGTCTAGATCACACCTGTGAGGGGGATAGGTTTTTGCAGGAAACCAATCCACTTCATACCCTTGTTTTCTCACACACGTCAGATCGTGCACACACAACAGACTATGTTGCACCGACACAGAATTATATGCAGATATCCGGATTGTTCAGATTTGATTATTCAGACAGTGCTGGCTTCCTGTTGTTTGTGTTGCACATCATTTCATCATGTAAATTAATTTTTACACGTGCATTTCCAGGTTTTCGAGGACTTATTCTTTGTTGACATTATCATAGAGATGAGTACTGGTTGCCGAGGCATTTTTAGCTACAAGTTTGTGGAGCCTAAGCTGGGTACTTTGAGAGGTCTAGCATCCCGTGTGGTTGAAGATAACAGAGGGGTTTTCAAAAACAGTTATGGTAATTTGTTATCCATCCTCAATACAGAAGTGAACATCACCGCCATTCATACTCTGGTCTAGTTCTATGATCCTCCATATAGGTGCTTCACATTTCAGGATTATCAGTTAGCACCTACACTCGAGGAGTATGCTTATATTCTGGGGGTTGAGATCAAGAAGCAGGTTCCTTATGTTTATACTAGTGGTTGTCCGAAGTTTCCTCTCATTGCTGATGCACTTTGCATTAGTAAGAAGGATGTGGAGGATAATCTCAAGACCAAAGGGAAGGGTATTCAAGGGTTTTCTTCAAAGTTCTTAGTTGACAAGACCACTTCTTTTGCTAAAGATGGAAACTGGAAGGCTTTCAATGCCATTCTTGCTTTGCTGATATATGGGATTGTCTTGTTTCTGAACATGGAGGATTTTGTAGATCAGACTGCCATCAATATCTTCTTGTCTAAGAATCCTGTTTCGACACTTCTTGCTGATACCTACCATTCTATTCATTCCAAGAATGAAAAGAAGAAGGGAACCATTGTCTGTTGTGCTCCTCTGCTGTACCGATGGTTCATGTCTCACCTTCCACAGAAGGGTCCCTTTGTGGGGAATAAGGGTAATCTCAAGTGGTCTCAACGAATCATGTATCTAACTGCTAATGACATTTCTTGGTATTCTCGAGTCTTCGACGATATTCAGATCATTCTTCATTGTGGGAAATTCTTCAATGTACCTATTCTGGGTACAAAAGGGGGAATTAACTACAATCTGAGACTTGTATTCCGACAGTTGGGATATCCTATGGTTGCCAAGCTTGATTCTGAGGTAGTGGAAGAGTTCATCTTTCATGAAGGGGTTGATGACATGGGATTGCTGAAGAGGTTTAGTGCCGCTTGGACTCAGATTCACTCCGAAGGAAGAGCCGATTTGGGTAAGAAGAATTGTGTAGCCAAGGAAGCTTACACACTTTGGGTCAAAGAGCGTGTCAAAGAAATCCTGTTGCCGTTTTCTTTCGAGCCTTCCATGAATGCCAAGCCTCCTGAACTTGCCATTGTTCCGCTGTTTGAAGTTGACCAACTCAAGCTAACTATTGAGAAGTTGAAGAAGGAGAATTCAAATCTTCGCTTCAACCTTGTTAAAGTCACTTCCGAGAAGGATAGTCTACAGATTGAGCTCCGCCAGAAGCGCGAGCGCATGCTCAAAGAGGTGGAGGTTGAACAGAACAAGCGTAGGAAAGTGGGTGATGCTTTGAAAAGCACCTATGAGGGACTTGCTTCAAAGAAGAGATAACTCACCGATACCCAGTATCAAGCCTACAAGGATGAGTTGAGCTACGAAAAGCAACTTGAAGAGCTTCGAGGGAAATTATTCGAGTTCAAGACAAAGTGGAAAAGTGAGCAAGACCGTGCTAATCAGTTAGCAAGGGACTTTTCTCAATGTCAAGCCCAGCTAGACAAATTCTTCGGCGAGATTCAGAAGCTGTAGGATCAAGCACATCAGAGCCGATAGCAGATTAGTCAGCTCAACACAGAGAGCACTCATTGGGAGCATCAAAGCCTTCATCTGTAAAATCTCCTGGATCAGAAAGAGGCCTTCCTTCAGGATATGCTTCAGGGACCTAACCATTCTTTGTTGCATAACCTCATGAAGGATGCGAAGTATTGGAGTGAGAGGCATGGCCGTCTAGCCAGATTTGCTGAGCATGCATTGGAGGACTTACCTGGGTTGTTGAGGGATGCATACGCTAATGTGTTACCGCACCAGCTTCCTTGGACTGTTTTTCACTTCTTGTCTGTTTTTAGGGTGGTATTTGATAGGATCCATGCGGATCTTGTTGTAGCCCAAAAGGCAGACATTTGACTTGTACTCGACTTGTACTTCTTTCTTTTATTGTTGAATGAATGAATGAAGTTTCTTGCCAATCTTATCTTTCGCACCTTTACTTGTATGTTTTATGACTATTGTCAACGAAGATAAGTTTAAGAATTCCTGGAATTTAAAACTTTATTTTTGCATTCATTTGCACACATATGCACGTCCCTTCATTCGAAACTGTTGCTCATCGTTGTCCGCCTTCTTTGTAGCAAGACGACGACTCAACATCGGTATTTTACTCGCTCAAATAAATCCAGAATCATGGCTGACTTCTAAGGTCAGATGGATCAGTTTCAGACGAACATGGATGCTATTATGGAACTCCTTCATGCTCAGAGGGACACCGCTGCTGCTGCCACTGTTGTTGCAACCACTACTGATGCAACTATTGTCACTCCTGTTGTGACTACTTCTCCCATTGTTACAACTACTCCTGTTGTTATTCCTTCTCCTGCTATTGTTGAAGTGCTAGTTGAGCCTGTGAATCAATCTGTTGTTCATCCGACAAATTCTCAGTCCGGTTTGAACAAGATGCCCGCTTGTTTCCCTTGGGGCATGCCTCCGAATTACACTCATCAGATTGCAAACAATGGTAGTGCCTTCGTACCATATCAGCCTTTTGTTGTGCTCATGCCTAATGGGAATGTTGCTGCATATCCATGGGTCATGCCTACTCCAGTCCCCACCTCCAGTGGTGAATGATGATCCTGAGAATCTTCAGGTTCAGACTCGGCAAACTTCTGGATTGGCTGACATTGAAACTCCTAATGAAGAAGAGCATGTGTATAGGGATCCTCCTTTCCAGGTTCCGGTTTCATCTCAAGCTGCTTAAACTGCTGTTCAGAATGTTCATCCTGGGATGTTCTATCCTGGGGCATCTTCCTCGGCTGCTGTGGTACCTCCTTCGAATTATCCGTTTAGTGTGCAGATGGGTCAGAATGTTGGTCAGATGGTTAATTCGGGTTTGGTTTATCCATCTCAATTTGTTACTCCGCAAGTGAACGCTCCCGCCGTATCTCAGCTGCCAAATCCTCAGATTCTTGTCAGGCCCACTAATCAGAGTAGACCTGCTGACTACAAGTTGTTGGAAGACCGTATCAGAGCTATTGAAGGGTTTTCTGCTTTTAGCATGGAGGCCAAGGACTTGTGTTTGGTTCCGAATGTTGTGCTGCCACAAAAATTCAAGATACCTGAGCTGCCAAAGTATAAAGGTCTAAGTTGCCCACGTAGTCACATCACTATGTACTGCAGGAAGATGGCACCCTATATTGATAACGATGACTTGTTTGTTCATTGTTTTCAAGATAGTTTGTCTGGTGCTTCATTGGATTGATACATGGGTTTGGAACGCAGCAAGATCCGTACTTGGAGGGATTTGTCTGAAGCATTCTTGAAACAATATAAATACAATCTGGATCTAGCGCCTACTAGATTGCAGTTGCAGAATCAGTCTCAGTGCTCAACTGAAACATTCAAGGAGTATGCACAAAGATGGTGTGAGATGGCATCTCGTGTGCGATATGCTCTCTCTGACAATGAGTTAGTTGACATCTTTATGGGAACATTGCAAGGATCCTACTATGAGAAAATGGTGGGTAGTTCCTCATCAAATTTTACGGACATTGTAACGATTGGTGAACGGATTGAAAACAGTTTAAAGACTGGAAAGATTCCTAGAACTGCTTCCCAGCAGCCGGCCAAAAAATCTCAGAGCAGTCAGTCCAAGAAAAAGGAAGGTGACGCCAATGCTGTGACAGCTCAAGTTTCTCCTCAATATCAAGCTCCCATGCCACCCATGCCATATTATCCATATTCGTACATTGCTGTTGCACAATATCAACAGCCTTCATATCAGTATCATCCGCAACAACTAAGTCAGAATGCTCAGAATCAGCAACAAAATCAGCAGAACAACAAAAGTCAGCAGAATCAAAATCGTCAGAACAATAACAATCAAGGAAATCATAAGCGTCCAAATTTTGACAGAACTCCAGTGTCATATACTGAATTGTTTCCTTACTTGGTTCATCAAGGGGCAATTGTTCCCAAGCAGATCGTACCTGCAATTCCTCCATTTGGCCCGAAGCATAATCCAAATGCGTCCTGTGCTTATCATGCTGGATACATAGGACATGCGATAGAAGACTGTTTTGTTTTCAAAACCAAAGTTCAAGAACTCATTGATAAGAAGATTCTGACTTTCACTGAGGAAGGACCTAACAGTCAAATAATTCGTTGCCAGATCACGGTGGACCGGTGGTTAACATGATTGAGGATAATTCAAGGGCCGAATTGATCATGGATGTTGACGAGGTAAAAACCCCGATGACTTTGGTTTTCAAGAGATTGAATGAACATGGGCTATTGAAAGGATTGTATGGTAAATGTCAAATTTGTGACGATAATCCTAACCAGTTTCGAAGGCTGAAGGGTTATGTCCAGATTTTGATGAACTATGGTGAAGTTCAATTTACCAGATCTAAACCTGTTGAGGAAGTTGCTACTATCGAGCCATTCACCATTGTCTATAGGAAGGTTCCTGTTGAATCTCCTAAGCAGGAGAAGATGCCACCTATCGTGGCTTGCCCGCCAAAGCCGTTTTCGTATCATAATTCTAAGGAGGTACCTTGGAGATATGGGTCTACTGTGTTTTCTGGTGGTCAAGAGATAAGGTTTGTTGGGTCTGAAATCGTAAATGTTACAGCCGCTGGAGGTATGACTCGTAGTGGATGAGTGTTCGCTTTGAAGGTCACTACAAAGCCTGTTCAAGTTCCAATTATCGTTCCTCCCAAGGAAACACCTGCGTCTACAACCCCTGTTGTTGAACAAGGGACATCTGCTACAGTTTCAGTGCCGAATATCCCGTCAGGGGATGTTTCAAAGAGCAAAGAGACACTTGATGATCAAGAGTTCCTAAAGTTGATCAAATAGAGTGACTTTAAAATTGTGGATCAGTTAGGGCAAGTTCCCTCAAGGATCTAAATCTTGTCCTTACTCATGAGTTCGCCGGCGCATAGATCAGCTTTGTTGAAAGTATTGAATACTGCCCATGTTATGCATGATATATCCGTCATCGAGTTTGATGATGTAGTGTCCAACATAACTGCAAGTCGGTATTTGGGTTTTAATGAATCAGAATTACCTCCTGAAGGAGCTGCCCACAACAAAGCACTGCACATATCTGTAACCTGTACAGACATCCTCTTATCTCGTGTTCTTTTGGACACCGATTCTTCCCTCAATGTGATGCCTAAGGGCACATTGAGTAAATTACTGGTAGAAAGGAGCGAGATGAGGCCGAGCTCCTTAGTTGTCAGAGCCTTTGATGGTTCTAGAAGGCAGGTCATTGGAGAGGTGGATTTACCCATCAAAGTTGGACCGCATTTGTTTACCATTACCTTCCAAGTGATGGATATCAATCCTGCATACAGTTGCCTATTGGGCCGTCCGTGGATTCACGCCGCAGGGGAAGTTACCTCCACTTTACATCAGAAGTTGAAATTTATGTTCGACGATCAGCTGGTCATCGTCTGTGGTGAAGAGGGCCTGATTGTGAGCAAGTTATCATCTTTTTGATACGTCGATACCGAAGAAGGCATAGTTGAGGTGCCATTGCAGTGTCTCTAGTTCGAAGATATCAGCTCTGCTTCCACTAGTCAAAGTAGATCACTACAAGTGACTTTAGCATCTGCTAAGAGTGATAAAGAGACCATCGAGAGTGATGCCTTGCCAGGATGGGGGCATGTGATTGATGTGGTTGAGAAGCATAATCGATTTGGATTAGGTTATCGTCCTGGTCGACAATCTAGTTCACATGGTTCAAAGCAGTGCAATTTGATCAAGTTCAATAGTGCGGGTTTTCAGATGGGTGACATCGTGGCAGCCCTTGATGATGTTGGTCCCAATAATCAGATTTTAAGCTTTGTGCGCAAGTGTCTGCCAGGTTTCAAGCTCAACAACTGGACATCTACTGTGGTTCCTGTGGTTTTTCCATATAACATGTAATGCATTTTGCTTTCTCATTCCCTCGTCCTCGCCCAAGACGAGTGGATAGCTTGTAAAGGGCCTCACGCTTTTGTAATATTATGTGATCAATAAATAAAAGTTTTTCGCATTCAAAATCATGATCTATTTTCTTTCTTTATTTTATTTTTTCACAAACAAATGGAAAAAGTTTCTTTTATCTTTCACTTTTCAAATAGCTCATTCTAAACATATTCATAAACATGCAGAACTAATAAAAGCATTGATAACAACATGGTAAACATCCATTGTAATTATGGAATTCCAATTAGCCAAGCCGAAGAAGATGGTGAGGAAGATTGTGAACTACTGGCTGAACTAGCAAGGCTCCTTGAGCACGAGCATAGAGAGATTCAGCCACGTAAAGAGCCAGTGGAAGTTGTCAATCTTGGTACTAATGAGGTCAGGAGAGAAGTCAAGGTTGACGCATCCCTCGCTAAGCATGTACACTCCGAGTTGGTCAAGTTATTGAAAGAGTATGTTGATATCTTCTCCTGGTCCTATCAAGATATGCATGGGGTGGATACTAACAACGTTGAACATCACTTGCCACTCAAGCCCAGATGTCCTCATGTCAAGCAGAAACTCAGGAAGACTAGACCCGACATGGCACTCAAAATCAGAAAAGAGGTAAAGAAGCAGCTTGATGCTGGGTTCCTAGCCACTTCCGAATATCCTGATTGAATTGCCAAAATTGTCTCGTTTCCAAAGAAAGACGGGAAGGTCAGAACGTGTGTGGATTATCGAGATCTCAATAAGGCAAGCCCGAAGGATGATTTTCCTCTGCCTCATATTGATGTCTTGGTAGATAACACGGTGCAGTTCTCTGTCTTTTCGTTTATGGATGGGTTTTCAGGGTATAATTAGATCAAAATGTCCCCAGCTGATATGGAGAAGACTACTTTCATCACGCTGTGGGGTACATATTGTTACAAAGTCATGCCATTTGGTCTGAAGAATGCAGGGGCAACATACCAACGTGCTATGACAACCCTCTTTCACAATATGATTCATAGAGGGATTGAGGTTTACGTGGACGATATGATTGCCAAGTCCAAAACTGAAGATGATCACCTGGTTCATCTGAAGAAACTGTTTGACAGACTCCGGAAGTTTAGGCTGCGGTTGAATCCTGTGAAGTGTACCTTCGGAGTTCGATCTGGTAAACTGTTAGGCTTTATTGTGAGTTAGAAAGGCATTGAAGTTGATCCTGACAAGGTTCGGGCAATTCAGAACATGCCGCCTCCCAAAACAGAAAAAGAAGTCTGTGGCTTTCTGGGCAGACTTAATTATATCTCAAGGTTCATTTCCCACTTGACGGCTACCTGTGAACCGATGTTCAAATTACTAAGGAAAAATCAATAGGTTGAATGGAACAATGATTGTCAAGAAGCTTTTGACAAAATAAAACAATACTTGCAAGAACCACCGATCTTAGTACTGCCGGTTCCTTGTAGGCCTTTAATCATGTATCTCACCATTCTCGATGAATCAATGGGATGTGTATTGGGTCAACATGACGACACTGGTAGAAAAGAACATGTAATATACTATCTGAGCAAGAAGTTCACTGATTATGAGACCAGATACTCACTCTTAGAGAAAACTTGTTGTGCTCTAGTCTGGGCTGCTCGATGTCTACGACAATACATGATTTGCCATACTACTTTATTGATATCCAAAATGGATCCGATAAAGTACATATTTGAAAAGCCTGCTGTCTCTGGAAGGATTGCTTGGTGGCAAATTCTATTAACCGAGTATGATATCCAACATGTTACCCAAAAAGCAATAAAAGGGAGCGTCTTGTCTAACTACCTTACTCATCAACCTGTAGAGGGTTATCAACAAATGAAGTTTGACTTTCCCAATGAGGATGTTCTGTTTATCAGAGATTATGAGACTCCAGACCCAGATATAGGACCTGAACCAGGGGCGCGATGGACGCTCGTGTTTGATGGTGCCTCTAATTCTAAAGGTCGTGGAATTGGTGCTATCCTCATCTCTCCAACAGGTTTTCACCTTCCCTTCACTGCCAGATTATGCTTTGCATGCACCAACAATATGGCTGAATACGAAGCATGTATCTACGGTATTGAAGCGGCACTTGACATGAGAATCAAGATTCTTGAGGTCTATGGAGATTCTACTTTGGCCATCGGCCAAGTCAGAGGGAACTTTGTGACTTGGGATTCCAAGCTGGTTCCGTACCAACAACACATA
Source organism: Lathyrus tuberosus (assembly GCA_022829125.1). NCBI lineage: Eukaryota > Viridiplantae > Streptophyta > Magnoliopsida > Fabales > Fabaceae > Lathyrus > Lathyrus tuberosus. The sequence continues at coordinate 5,997,095 of JALAZF010000084.1, forward strand.
GCAAAGTTGATTCCTTACTTTGATGAGATTTCTTTTCATCATATCCCCAGAGAGGAAAATCAATTAGCTGATGCACTTGCCACGTTAGCATCCATGTTCAAAGTCAAGTGGAAGAATGAAGCTCCTCATAGTTGTATTGATTATTTGAACAAACCAGTACACTGTTTAGAAATCAAGGATGAGTCTAATGACAAGCCTTAGTTCTATGACATTAAGAGATATCTGGAAAAACAGGAATATCCCGAGGGTATTACTATCACTGACAAGAAAGCTCTTAGGCGGCTTTGCACCAAATTCGTCTTAAGTGGTGGTATACTGTACAAAAGGAATTATGATTCCGTGTTGCTCAGATGTGTGGATAGACACGAAGCAAACACGGTCATAAGGTCCATACATGAAGGCTGCAAGGGTGTACATGCTAAAGGTCCGGCTATGGCCAAGAAGATCCTTCGGGATGGATATTACTGGACAACAATGGAGGTAGATTGTTACAACTTTGCAAAAAGATGTCACAAGTGCCAAATCTACGGAGACAAGATCCATGTACCTCCCACTCCATTAAATGTTTTGACTTCACCTTAGCCATTCTCTATGTGGGGTATAGATATGACTGGAATGATCGAGCCGAAGGCTTCCAACGGTCATCGATTCATTCTAGTTGCTATCGACTACTTCACCAAGTGGTTGAAGCTGCTTCTTACGCAAATGTTACACGACAAGTGGTTGCCAGATTTATCAAGAAAGAGATAATCTGTCGCTATGGCATTCCTAGCAACATTATCACAAACAATGCAAGCAACCTAAACAATAAAATGATGAAAGAGTTGTGTCAAGAATTTAAGATCGAGCACCACAACTCTTCACCATATCGGCCCAAGATGAATGGTGCCGTCGAAGAAGCAAATAAAAACATCAAGAGGATTGTCCAGAAAATGGTCAAGACTTACAAGGATTGGCATGAAATGTTTCCTTTTGCACTGTATGGCTACAGAACTTCAGTCTGCACTTCTACTGGGGCAACTCCGTATTCGCTTGTGTATGGTATGGAGGCAGTTCTACCCATTGAAGTTGAAATTCCTTCGCTCAGAGTCATCATGGAAGCAGGTCTTGATGAAGCTAAATGGGTCCAATCCAGATATGACCAGCTGAATCTTATCGAAGAGAAGCGCCTTACAGCAGTTTGTCATGGTCAATTGTATTAGAGACGCCTTAAGCTAGCTTTTGACAAGAAAGTTCTCCCTCGGACATTCTGTGAAGGCGAACTCGTGCTCAAGAGATACTCACATGTTCACTCGGATCCACGAGGCAAGTGGACTCCCAATTACGAAGGACCTTTTGTTGTCAAGAAGGCCTTCTCAAGTGGAGGCCTAATCCTCACCACCATGGATGGGGAGGAGTTGCCATCGCCTGTGAACTCTGATACAGTCAAAAAATATAATGCCTAAAAAAATGGATAAGAGTCCACTAGCTTGACATCCACAAGGACAATCTAGGCAAAAATGGACGTCCCGATGGACCTAAAAAAAGAAATGTCCATACAAAAGTTAGGGGCAATGAAAAAAAAGCAATAACAGCCCGCTAAGTTGAAAACCCGAAAGGGTGACTTAGGCAAAAATGGGTATCCCGGTGGACAAAAAAAATGAATAAAAACATGTCCAGGCAAAAATTAGGGATAAAGGCATTGACTATGAACCCTTGAGCCTCTTTTCATCATAGCTATACCTCATATGGTAACAGAGCAGTTCGAATCATCATCAACTGGTACAAGGCGTTGGAACCTAGACTTACAGTGGATGGTAACCAATGTTGTAATCAATGCAAAACATGATTTCCATTTGCCATTTACACTTGTTTTTCAATTTTATTGCAAATTTCCTCATCCAGGATTTTTGCATCCTTGTACACATCTTATGTACAAAATTTTCACATTCAATAAAATGCATCATTTGTTATCTCAATTGTTTTCATTCCAGTATTTTTTTTGCAAAATAAACAATTATTTGTGATCACATAATACTATAAAACATTGAGAACAATAAAAAGCTAAATCAATCTGGAAAGCATTATGCATTGCATATTTTACTGGTAATTCCTGCAGGTTAATCAGTAATGTCCATTGGTAAGCATAACGTTCGGTCGGTAATGGGATGGTTCTTTGAAGAAGTTGTTGTTTCCTCAGCAGTTCCTCAGCAGAGTCATCAGTTCCCCGGTGAAGTCGCCAGCAATCGCCATCTGTGGTTCTCAGGAAGGGTTGATTACCTTCCACTTCCCCAACAGATCCATAATGTCTCCAGTAAAGCTGCCATGATGCACCCTGAGAAGAGACAGGTTCGTTCTTTTCCTCAGCACGGGTCGTGCATCATCTCCTGCATGTCAGTTCGTCACGCACCTGCAGTTGTACGATTTGGTTCCTCATCTTCTCCAAGCTGAGAAGATCCTCTGAGCCTTGTGAATTCCTTACAACAGATTCAGTGACAACTTAGAAATTGGTGTTTTCTGATTTCATTCCCAGGCATGGTAAATCATGATGGAAGAGTTGGCATGATTCTCTTATCCCCTACAGTGTCAATGGTGATGGTTTGGAGATTTGAGGCTTCTAAGTTTCTTCCCCAGCGGAGTCTTCACCATTTTTAGGTTTTTCCGCAGCAGAGTTATCACCCTTTGGGGCCCTTCCTCAGTAGATTTTGTCTTCATCTATGAGTTCTTTCCCCGACCAAGGATGTCGAGTTCGCTTTGCTACAATCTTTGCCTAACCCACCGCACATTACTTCAACCCGCACCTCTGCATTGCCTGATATCAAGCATCATGTAGAACACATACATGGCATATGCATCAAGCATACTCCCTCTCTTTTGGCCTGATTTATCCCTCAGCAGATATTCAGCCAAACTTCGCACTTATCAACCCTCAAAACAAAACTCTTCTTTTGTCTCCGTCGGCCAAATTTTTGAGCTACTCTTTTATTTAATCCCCTTCTACCTCGAATCATCGAAAAGCTAGCGCAATTCGTACATTCAGGTCCAAAAGGATTAACTAGGGGCAGCTGTCGTAACCCAAAATTTGGCCTCCCTCTTTTGCCTTTTGCATAATCATGAATATTCGCATCACTGGCATATGCATCCTCACTTTTCTCTATGTGTTTCTTGTTGCAGGATTCTCAGGTTTTTTGCCCAATTAATGGCATCCTCTCAAGATTATCTCATCATCAAAACAAGCTCAAAATAAAGGTTTCCATGCTTACTCATCAAAACAAGAGGTGGAAAATCGAAACCGGGACTTCAGTATCATTTTCCAATCAAATTTGGTCAAAATTGGCTGAAGTAACCGGTTACCCTGTGGTGAGTAACCGGTTACTCTATACAAAATTGCAGTTCATGCTGCATTTTTGGGACAGCAGCTATGTACACTCTTTAGTCTTTGATTCTACTTGATTCTAGCAGTGTGTGGAACATTCTAGACATCTCTAGACATTTCAAGGCTATCCAAGACATTCCAAGTGCATTTATTCCAATGCTTCACCCTAAATTAAGTGCATCATGTTCCTTGATTTCCAAGTATGTGGACCTTTGGATATTGGAGCTCACTTTGGGATTGCTACCGAGTTGGTTCTAACTAGCTGAGTTAACCGCTTGACTCAGTGAGTCAAGCCTAACTAACTCCTAGCCTAGTTCCAAACCACCCAAAGCTAAGACCAAGCCAAATTCCAAACCTCTCACACTCAAAACCAAAAGTCTATATAAACACACCTTCACTCACTTTTCAATTCCTCCACCATTTTCATCCACAACCTCCACAATCATTCACACAAAATTCACACTTTCTTCACTCTCAATTCTCTCACATTCTCTCTGGTTTTTTCTGCTACATCTTTATCTTCATCTCAATTCTCTTCCAAAACCTCACCAAAGCTCAATTTCTACATTAAAGGATAATCACTTTTACATCAAAAGTGATTATTTCTTGAGCTCAACCTTCATCATCTTGCTATTATACTTGGATTTATGGATTTTTATAAGTTTGTGGATTCATCTTAAGTGATCATTTCAAGATTCTTCGGTGATAATTCTCATTTCGGAGTTTTCGTCCATTTTGCTCGGTTTCAATACGTTTCGTCAACAAATTGAAGATTCCTCTGGTTTTCTATGATTTTATGCATCAAGAATCCTTTGCAACAATTACCAAGGAACATCTCAGCCTTGTAGGTTGGTGGATCTCACTTTACTCATTGTTTCGATCGTTTTCGCGCGTTTACGATGTAATTTTGATTGTTTTTCGGTTTGATTTGCCATGCATTTGCTTGATCTTTGATCTCCATGACTAATGCTTTCAAGTTATGTCTAATTACTCTTACATGATGTAATTTTCGTGCACAAGTTCATACCCTAGCATGTGGTGGTTGGTGTAAGTGATTAAGTGCTAAAAATCACTTTTGAAAAGCTATTTTTTCTGTTATTTTTGCCACTGTCACAGTGGTAACCGGTTACCGTCTGGTGAGTAACCGGTTACTCAGGGTATTTTCACCAAAAAACTCAAATTTGCAAGCAAGTAACCGGCTACCCTGTGGTGAGTAACCGGTTACCACTATACAGAATGGCCATTTTTGAGTTTTTTCAAGCTTGTTTGACATCCTTTCTTCCTCTAACTTCCATGGATCGATATGGTTGATATTTGTGGATGTTTTAAGTGTTGTTTAACTTTTGTTTGAAGCATGCTTGTCAACTTTCGATGCTTGATTTTTCATTTATCGATTATTTGCAACTTTGGCAATGTTTGTTCATGAATATCTTGCATTCCATTTGATCACTTGTTAACATGTTTTGCAATGCATACTAATCATCATTTGGTACTGTTTTGCATTTCCTTTTTTGCTTTGCATTAAGTTTGTTCTTGATTGAGAAAATTTTATTTTGTATAATCAATAATTCACACCTTTTTGCTTTAATGATTTTTCACTCTCTTTGGAAAATTGTTTGCATGGCATTTCCCTTTGATTAATCGATCGAAACCATGTTTCGATTAGTTGATCTTCCCCTTCCCTCTCTTTAGGATCTCTTTAGAGCTTCTCTTTCTGGATCCCCTTCGGAGTTGGAGTTTCGCACTACGCACTGCATTGGAGCACCATACAAACTTACGCTGTCCATTTCACAACACGCGGGAGCACTGTACAACTTGGAGTTGTTGTGCTGTCCGTTTCAACTTTTGCATTACACCCTGTGTGTTAGAGAAGGAATGAGAATGGAGAATTCCTACTCTCATTCTGACTACTCCAGGTAGGGGACGAATGACCTTGTGCTTGGCTTTGTCACCTCTATATCCAGGCGGTAGTGTACTTTCTTCCCCAGTCGAGTCGATCCTTGATCACTCCTATCTCTTTCAATCTCTCCCTTTTGATCAATCACCCCTCTTCTTGATTAAGATCATTGTCCCTTTGGGTAGTAGACTCTCTTTGTTTCAATACCCTGTTCTTTTCTTGCTGTCAATCATTGCTTCTTGATTCCCCAAATAGAGCCTTAATTCCTTTTCTTCGGTTAAATGCAGTATTCCTGTTAAACACCGAAACCCCTGCGGAGTTCGCAACTTTCTCTTGGTTTTTCTCCCTTTGATTGGTTAACCACTGCCTGTCAGTTAAAACACCAATTTGTGTCCTTCTCAGTTAACCACAGTCTTCCTGTTAAAATACTGAGCCTGTCGGGTTAATCACCTTCTCTTGGTTAATCATCCATTTTTTCAGTTAACCACAGTCTGTCTGTTAAAATACTGAGCCTTTTGAGTTAATCACCTTCTCTTGGTTAATCACTCACTTCCTTCTCGGTTAATCACAATCCTTATGTTAAAACCGAATCCCCAGCAGTTATCAACTTTTCTTGGTTCGAATACTCGCTCCCTTGGGTTAGTAACCTTCTTTTGGTTCCAATACCCTTTTTGTTGGTCAAGTACCATTTGTTCGGTCAGTACCAACATCCCCAGTAGGTCACAACCTTTGCTTGGTTCCACACCCGTCCTTTGGGTTACAACCTTCATTCGGTTCTACACCCGTTCTTTTGGTTGATCACAGTCTGTCTATTAAAACCTTTCTCCCCACAAAGTTAAGATTTTCTCTCTCCTCGGTTAACCACTGTTTATCCGTTAATATACCGAGATCCCCGCAGAGTCAAACACCTTCTCTTGGTTCAGTACTCTTTTGCTCCTTGGTTCATCACAGTCTGCCTGTCGACACCAAGTATCTTTTCCCCACAAAGTCTTACTCTCTCTCTTCGGTTAACCACTGCCAGTCATTTAATACATCAAGCCCTTTTGTTTTGGTTTCAACACCATCACCTTTGTTTGTTCCCCAGTAGGGTCGCTACCTTCTGGTCCCCAGCACAATCCTTCATTCTCTTACCTCCCCAGTGGAGTCTCCTTTCTATTCCTTTTGCTCTTTTACATTCTTGGTTTTAACACCCCTCCTGCACGTTATCCTCAGCACAGTTATTGTCTTTTCCTCTACCCTCCTTTCTTGGTTTTAACACTATTTCTTTTGCATCCCCAGCGGATCTTTCTCTACTTCTTTCGCTCTTGGTTTTGGCACCACTTTCCTTTCCTTGTCCTTTTTCCGTGTAGTTCCCTGAACTACGGAAGCTCTAATTCTGCATTCGGTCGAATGTATGATACGTAGGCACGAGATTGCGATGATCTTGGCGAACACACTTCCACTTTTCTACCCTTTCTTCTTCCTTTCCCCTTTCTTTTCCCTGGTTCCCTGAACTACGGAGCTCTGATTTCCTCATTGCACTATGAGGGTACGTAGGCACGAGGGCCCCAATCCTCTGCGAGCATTCCTCTTCCTTTCTTTCTTCTTCTCTTTTCTCTTTTCTCTCCTCCTTCTTTTAGCTAGAAGCCTTTAGATAGATAACCCATCCGAGCCTAGAAGCAAGTGAAATGGTTCCCGTCGAGTACGACGCATGCGTTAGGTGCTAGTACCTTCCTTTCGTATAACTGATCCCCGTTCCCGTTTCTCTTCCCCTTGGGTTTTATCGATATTTCCCCTGTCCTTTGGGACTAAATAAAGTTCGGTGGTGACTCTGTGTTATCTTTGAGTGTGCGATTCACTCAGGTATAAACCAGCCATCTTCAATGACCACTTGGACTTTCAAAGGATATTAGTTATGACCAATATTAAGATGCCAATAATGATTGGACTTAGAAAACGTGCCAGTAATTACTGGACTTAGGATACTAATAATGATCAGGTCTTCAACGAGTACCAGTAAACACTGGACTTCTACGGGGATATTGGTAAAGACCAAACCTCTGCTAGGGATAAGATTGTAAGATGCCCATAATGATTGGACTTAGAAAAACACGCCAGTAATCACTGGACTTGAATACCAATAATGATTGGGTTTGAAAGAGAGAAGACAATTATGACTGACCAATTATGATTGAATTTTGAAAGAGAAAAGACAGTTATGACTGACCAATTATGATTGGAGTTTGAAACAAAAACATACAGTTATGACTGACCAATCATGATTGGATTTGAACAATGCCAGTAATTACTGGACTTTGGGTACCAAGAATGATTGGACTTTCAACAAATGCCAGTAATCACTGGACTCTACAATACCGATAATGATCGATCTTTGAAACAATGCCAGTAAACACTGGGCTTAAGGTACCAATAACGATTGGTCTGAAATAATGCCAGTAATCACTGGACTTTGCAATATCAATAATGATTGATTTTTGAAGCGAACCAGTAAACACTGGACTTGGAGTACCAATAATGATTGGATAAAAAACGCGCCAGTAATCACTGGACTGATACAACACCAATAATGATTGGTCATCAGGTTCAAATGTGACTAGATGACATTCTAGAACCAAAAGGTCCTCAATGAAGGCAGAACCGGAAAGACAGTCTCCACTGGGGAATATCCAAAGCAGTGGAAAACAAGTTCAAGTATGACTGGATGACACTCTGAAAAGAATAAAGCAAACTCTTTGGGAGTAGAAACAAAAATGATCTTCAATAGAGGTATTTAGAATGATTGATCATCAGGTTCAAATGTGACCGGATGACATTCTAGAACAAAAAGATCCACAATGAAGGTTGAACCGAAAAGATGGTCTTCCACTGGGGAAAGAAAAGCTTCACAAACGAGTGGTATTGTCAAAGGGTTAACAGAAAGGTACATAGACTTGCGAGTCACCACTAAAGGGTTAATGGTAAGGTATAAAATCACCAGTCATTATTATCATCAATGGGTTGATGGATACGATCCAATTCATGAAATATTCACTAAAGAGTGGCATCATCAAAGGATTGATGGAACAAAACCAACTGGCGTCGTCAAAGGATTGAAAGAATGAAACCAATCACCAAAGAGAACCTCGTCAAAAGAATCGACGGAAAGAAAACTGACATCGTCAAAGGGTTGACGCAGCAAACAACTGGTTCATTAAAGAGTGACATCATCCATAGGGTATATGGGGAAAAGCCAACTGACGTCATCAAAGTGTTGACGAGAATGAAGCTGACACAAATGGTGACATCGTCAAGGAGTTGACGGGAATGAACCAATTCACTAAAGAGTGACATCGTCAAAGGGTTGTCAGAATGAAAACTTTCACTAAAGAGTGACATCGTCGAAGAATTGATGGAGAGAAGATCTCAAGTAAGGAACTTATCAAAGGGGTTGATGGAACGAAAATTGACATCGTCAAAGTGTTGATGGAATGAAGAAACACTTCACTAAAGAGTGAAATTGTCAAAGAGTTGATAGAAATAAAACACTTCACTAAAGAGTGACATCGTCAAAGAGTTGACGGGAAGAAACCATTCACCAAACAGGCGCCATTGTCCAAAGGATTGATAGATACGATCCAAATCTGAAAATATTCACTAAAGAGTGGCATCATCAAAGGATTGATGGAGCGAAAATTGACATCATCAAAGTGTTGATGAAAAGAAACCATTCACCAAAGAGGCACCTCGTCAAAGAATCGACGGAAAGAAAAACCATGATCGTAGGAACACTGCGTCAAAAGGTTGACGAAAAGACAAATCAATTACAAAAGAGTGACATCATCAAAGGGTTGATAGAAATGACTGATCGGGGGTAACAATAATTGTAATCACAAAAGGTTGAATAACACCAAGGACGGATAAGCTTCTCAGGAGAGATTGCCACTTATCGCCATAGAAAACAAACTTCTCAAAGAGATTACCACTTGTTACACAAAAAGAATTTAGGTAAACACCAAAGACAGATAAGCTTCTCTGGAGAGATTACCACTTATCGTTGCAAAATACCAATGACAAAACAAGCTTTTCAAAGAGACTGCCACTTGTTGAGTATAAATTCCAAGGAGATGTTGTTATGACAACACTACTGGTGAAAAGGTTTTGTCTTCAATGAGGATCTGTAAAAGATTTTCATGTGAGACACAGTGCAAAATAAATGCACGTTTAAATTGGGCTCAAAAGCAACACCTGTCAGGGACCAAAGTTCAATCTAGGAACAAGATAGAAAGAAACGGTCAAACAAGACTCCAACCATTGAGGAATGAGCTCAAATGGGGATTTATCTTATCCAAATGTGGAAAAGATAACTGAAGCAACCATCATCCATGAGAATCAAACTCTGTGGGGAATTCTAGAAAGGATGGGCACTTTATGCCTAAAGGTGACGGCCCTATTGGAAAGAATAGACAAACCCAGTCACTTGGGGAGATAAACGCCAAAGTGAACAAAACAGGTAAACACCAGAGGTAGCAAAGATGCTCAGATGCTATGCATATGTATGAATGCATGTATGCCATGTTTATGCTTATGTTGACAAAACAGACAAGGGGAAACACAACTGGAGATGAAATAAACATCTTGATGAAGAAAACCAGCCAAACTTCAACAGATTGAAACATCACTAGGGATGAACATGTGGAACCAACAACTCTACTTCAAGGTTACAACCTTCTCTGGGGAAAAGAGTATACTCCACTCGAGGTATAATATCATGACTTCACTAGAATTGTCATCATGAGCTTAATTTCCTTATTGGAGAGAAAAGATTTGTGGAGAACTGCCAAGATCAACTAAAGTAACAACTTACTGGGGAGCTGGCCAAAAGATGTCGCAAGAACAATATAGTTCAGCATTCTGACTTGCATAATGATTATCACAACGAGCAACGACTCTTGCAACAAATAATCTTGAAATCTTCTTTGCCCCAGATTATATGGTCTGTCAGAAGAAAATACCAAGAGGATTTTACAGAAGAATTGGCATACAAAATGCTTCAATATCTTCCAACTCTTGGAGAGATTCATAAATCTCTACGTAACTGCCCCAGTTTAACTGTATTTGCAAAACGAAGTCCTCGAACCTGTCCTTCAGACTGTGGGAGTAACAACTGTGAAATAAACTTGCCCCTACTAATAGGTCTCTAGAGTTCTTGCCTTGGGAGGGAGTTGGGAAATGACTTGCCATAAAAATGACCTCAAGACGACTTGCCCCAATATCCTGAACTTTGAAGGGTTCTGCTCCTGATTCACCGACTCTTGGAATGGTTGATTAACAAATCCTCCAAATTGGTTGCCCTAGTCTGAGCTCTTTTACCAAGTCAAATTCCCTAGCTAGCTGCATTTGTTGGGATTCCTTTGATATTGGATTGTCTTGCAAATAATATTGTTCATTAAAAATTGGAAATTTCAATGCAACCTTAATGCAAGCTTTTGAAATCAAAGTTTATTGATGAAAACAAAGTGGAGTGATTAAATAATCAAAACAAAGTCGATCTAGTCATTCATAGAATGACAAATGAAGTGATCAACACAAACAAATAGCAAAGATCATTAGGAGTCAGGTTATCCAACCTTGCTATAGTATGCTTTCAAAACAATCTTACCTCAATTAGGTCTTTTAAGGGTTGTAGCATGGCTTGGTTCATGGATCATGAAACAAAGGATAAAGGCTCTAAGTTTTGTTGTAACCCACCCAATCTTCATAATGAACTTCAATCCTATGCTCAGTTAACTCAGGCTACACATTCAACTTCCTAAGGCTACGAATTGAACTGATGATAGTTTGTGATGATTCAGACACCTAGGGTAGTCATTACTCTCTTACAACATTCAGTTGTTTTTACCCTTGTGGGCTTCCATGGTAAGGACCTAAGTTCAACCTCTTTTTGGTTGTCATGCAAACCTTTTTGTATAAGGTAAGGTTATGAGCCTCCCATCTTTCATAGCTTTTGCGTTGAAAGGGACTCGGCTCATTCTTCGGATTAGGATTTCTTAACTATCCTTCCTTATTTATCACTTTGGGGAACAGCTTGTACAACATTTGTTCACTTGATTTAAGAGAGCTGACAGGTGTCTTGCTTGAAGCTCTTACATTCGAATACATAACCAAGTTAAACTGAGAACTACCCTGCCCCAGGGTTGAGATTACGGTTTTTTTTGTAAGGAAAGAAAACTCCTACTTCTAAGCTCGAAGGGGTTAACAAGGGATTATCTTCCTTATTTCTTCAGTGTTTGGGAATTGAAACAATGCCTTACATCATCAGCAAAGTTTAATTGAAAGCATACCATCAGTAGTTATGTGTATAATTGTCATACCCCAAATTTGTCCTACCTGTATATTTTTCATCTGTACATTCACCCACTAACCATCAGTATGTGGTTTAGGCAAGTGTTGAATATAGTTCAGTGTTTAGTCAGGTTTTGTTTCTCAAGGTCAATCCATAACCATTTCCAAATACTCTTTTTTTTTCCTTTCTTATTTTTCAATCCAATTACCCCCCTTTTTTTTTTTCCTTTAGACCCAAATCCATATCCATTACTATTTCCAAAATATATTTTTAAACCTCATTCTAAATATCCACTTTTATCCATTTCATTTCCAATATCCTTTTTTTTTTATTTTCATTATCCAATATCTTTCTTTTATTTTTTATTTTCAATATCCATATTCACTTTTAGTCATCCAAAAATCCATTATCCATTCAATTTACATTGTCAAATGTCCAAATCAATTCACATTTCTAAAATTCACTTTTTAGTCATAACCAGTATTTTCCCATTTAGTTTTTTATTTTATTTTATATATAACCCATAGTCATAAGAAAATGTCTAAAAAAAACCATCACCAAATGTTACAACATTTTTCTACAAAAAAGTCCATATTTACAATCTAAATCCATATTACAAAAAGTCCATGATATTTTGCTCACAATCCAAGGGCCATTATGCATTATTATTCACAAGAACCAAACAACAACAGTGCGCCACACTCCAAGCCAAGCAACACTCTGCAAACCATTTTTCCTCATTGTTGCAAGGAAAACACCTGCACCAAAAAGTATTTTCAGCAGCAATCCCAAATAAATCAAAAAACTGTAACATCGAGAATGACATTCCAACACCAACCAACACAACCTGCCATGAAAGTGACCTGTCAACATTACAAGACAAACTTGCTGCAATTTCAAACTTAATCAACAAGCAAGTTTTTTATTTTAAAAAGAGGAGAACTCGCAGACAATAGGGGGAGAGAGGTAACGAAGAAAAATCGGAAAGAGAGAGGATAGAGTGAAAAAAAACAACACGGTTTTGGTTAGAGGCACAGATTTCAAATCAAGAAAAAAACCACTTGTTCAAAGAAAAGAAAAAAACTCTCTTACTTGGGTCCAAACCAATTCGTAAGCCTTGTGACCCCTGCACGTTCCGTAACCAAAACACAACAACATGACTCCCTGATAACAAACTTTGCAAACGCAGCAGAAACGGTTTTCACAACCTCACGCGAAAAACCAATACCCCTCTTCAACCAAGGAAAACTCTCTTCAATATTCCTTCAACCATTTCCTCACTCTCTCCCTTCGAACCTTCTTCATTTTTCTGAATAGCTCTTCAACAAAAACCTTCAAATCCCTTTCCTTAAAATCTTCAACCATTCTCTTTCTCAATCAACAACAAAACCATCAAACCTCACGAAACTTTCCTCTTCTTCAACCATTGAACCCCTTAACCCCGACCGCTTCATCATTTTCAACCTTTTCCTTCCTTCAAACAACAAATAAAATCTCAAACCCATTTTTCTCACAACAGCAACAACTTCCACTAACCTAAATCAAACCCATCTCGGAAATCAGAGCGAAACAATTCCAAAAACCAGAAACAAGAAGGAGAAAAAGGAGTAGAGAGACTGATTGAAACTATAAACGAAACCCACACGTAAAACCGTACTAACCTGAGCGAGGAACGATGAAGGGTGCGTCGTTGACGACGAGACGAAAATGAGAATAAGAGAGCTGTGAGATTGAAATCCCGATCTGAAGAAAACGAACAAAAAACTTGAAGGAGGTTGGACCGATCGTGCCGTTTTTCTGCATAACTCATTTTTCCTTTTCGATTTCTTTTAAGAGGATTAGGTTGAAGGCACTTTTGTTTTGTTTAAAGCTGACCGCGTTGTTGTTGCTATGAATCTGATGGTGTTTTTATATTTTTTTGTGAAAAAGATTATATTTTCTCTTGGGCTTTTGAAACCCATTTGGGATTTCTTGCTAGTGCACCCCATTGTTTTTTGTTCAGCCGTGTTGTGGTGGATGATGGGCCTTGAGCCCACATGATTCCACCTATTTTACATACATTATGATTCACTCCCTGTGGTCTAGCGCCACCCCCTCTTTTTTCCCTTTCTTGTTTTATTTTTCTTATTGTTTTTTAAATATGTATATAATACTTATTTTGTAAGATTTTGGAATTGGTTCATGACATCCTTTTCTTGTTACTTATTAACTTTACTTTTATTTCATTTTCGTTTTATTTCCATTGTTCATCTTTATTTAGGGCCAATGACATAACAACAGTCTAGATCAAGTTAATTTTAAAATCAATTCTAAATCTTGATTTATATGATGCCTATTTGCTATCTACCTATTTATTTATTTTTATTTCAATTTATTCACTATTTTTTATTTAGTTTGGGTCGATGAAAACCAAATATCGATCGATTTATCGATTTCTCGATTAAATCTCGATAAAGGTGAGACCTTTACTCTTTGTATTCACCTTTTCGATTTTATTTTATTTTTATTTCATTTTGGGTCAATGAAAACTAAATATCGATCGATTTATCGATTTCTCGATTAAATCTCGATAAAGGTGAGACCTTTACTCTTTGTATTCACCTTTTCGATTTTATTTCATTTTTATTTCGTTTTGGGTCAATGAAAACTAAATATCGATCGATTTATCGATTTCTTGATTAAATCTCGATAAAGGTGAGACCTTTATGCTTTGTATTCGTATTTTCGATTTAATTTCTTATTTGTCACTTTATATTCTTTCATTTTTCTTTTGGTCAATGAAAGTCAAAAGTCGTCGATTATCAATTTATCAATTAAATCCGATTAAGACGAGACCAACCTTAATTTTATGTCAATACTATATCTTGTCCATTTTATCTTGATTATTATCTTGCTCATATTCATACTATTCATATTATTCATATTATTCATATCCGTATTTATTTATCTAACCATTTTTTTTTATTTGTATATACTCTTAATCAAAACAATCTAACAAATGTCGAAACCCTAAAGCAATAAATTGATGGACTGTTGGTTACGATCATTTGCTTGGCGACTTTGCTCAAGGTTTAGTTTAGGACACTTCGCACACACACGGCTTTCTCTTGGGCTACCTTACAACGAGACCCCTTTATTTCATGTCAACACTTGTATTTTACATGTACCGCTCTCCCATTCCGATGTACGCATTTATTATTGCTTTGATTGTGATTTGTTTACTAGGAGCACCCCTAGGGACTAGCATAGACAACCCGTTTTCAAACTAATTCTCGATTCGTCGTCGAGCCATTTTCAAACAAACTCATTTTCAAACCAAACTCTCGACTCGTCGTCGAGCCATTTTCAAACAAACTCATTTTCAAACCAAACTCTCGACTCGTCGTCGAGCTATTTTCAAACAAGCCTCTTTTCAACCGAACCCTCGATTCGTCGTCGAGCCCATTTTCAATCAACCTCAAACCAAATCCTTTTCGAACCAAACTCTTTTCATAACAAATAAACCCTTGATCCAACGTCAAGCGGATTTTCATAATCAAAATTCAAAAACAACTAACAACTATCGTAACGCTTTTAAGGTGAAAAATGGGGGTTCAAGTCTTTGATCTTCCTTCGATTGTTTGGGTACGAGTTCTCTTACTCGTGTGTGAGCAATTGACGTCTCTTCTTTTAACAAATACAATCCTTTTCAAAATAACCAAGCACATACAACAAACCCTTGATCCCACGTCAAGCGGACTTTCATAATCAAACCTCAAAATGACTAACAACTATCGTAATTCTTTTTCAAGGTGAAAAATGGGGGTTCAAGTCTTTGATCTTCCTTCGATTGTTTGGGTGCGAGTTCTCTTACTCGTGTGTGAGCAATTGACGCCTCTTTTAAAATCAACCAACTCCCTTGTTTCGTGGGCGTACCACGAACTACGACTGCTCTGATTCTTTATTCTCGTCCGAATAAAGATATGTAGGCACAAGATTGCGATGATCTTGGAGAGCACATTTTTTCTTTTTCCCCCGTTTCCACACTACCATCTTTTTCCGTCAAACCTCGTAGTCGAACTACGATTGCTCTGATTTCTCATTCTCGTCCGAATGAGTATACGTAGGCCCGAGGTCGCGATGACCTTGCCGAGCACCCTAACCTAAAACCACTCCCATTTTCCTTAACATCTTTTCCCTTTTATCTTACCTTTTCGCATTTATTTTTGAGAAGAAAGCAAACAAACTTAGCTAACGAGTATCCTGTTGAGTACAACATATGTGAGGGAGTGCGCGTACCTTCCCTTCACGTAACCGACTCCCGAACCCGGAATGTGGTTGCGACGACCATGTTCTTACCCCTCCTTAAAGGTTTTATCGATATTTTCCTTTCCCTCTTTTGGGATAAATAAAGTTCGGTGGCGACTCTGTCGAACCGTTTTCCGTGCCGTTCGCGCGAGGGTCGTATTTTCTCGATGAATTTTTCGAGGTGCGACAATAATGTTTTC
The DNA here is from genome assembly GCA_022829125.1 of Lathyrus tuberosus. Taxonomy (NCBI): domain Eukaryota; kingdom Viridiplantae; phylum Streptophyta; class Magnoliopsida; order Fabales; family Fabaceae; genus Lathyrus; species Lathyrus tuberosus. Next base: position 6,013,156 of record JALAZF010000084.1, read on the forward strand.
ATCATCCTCCCCAATCTTTGTTTAAACAACAGTTTGATAAAGATAAGTGGATGGAAAAGAAATTTTTTGCTTTTTATGTCACTAAAAGAAAATGAGTGAATACGAATGGACTTAATCAAAAGATGCATAAACATTTCATTAATCTTGCCAATTTGAAAAAAAACAACAGCTTATAAGCACATACAAATTCAAACATTCAAAGAAAATACAACAAGAATGCTGAAACAGCCAAAAGATTGCCAGCTTCGGGGAACTGGGCTTTCCTTTCTTGATTTTCCAAACTAAGATAATCATCTTCAAAGTTGATTATCGAGATCCGTCTGAGAATCATCTTCACATCTATCCTCGACAATTTCTTCCATCTCAGAGTCTGATGATCCCACCTGATTAGGTGAAGGATTGCTGATTTGAATGCCTTGAGGCGTTAATGAGACCATATTGGAGTCAAGCAGAGTCTGAACCTTGCTCCTGAGTAACTTACAGTCTTCAGTTGAGTGTCCCTGTGCCCTAGCATGGTATTCACATCGGGCGTCGGTGTCAAATCCTGGTGGGTATGGAGGGATCGCTGGATCTATCTCCTTTGGTACTATCAATCCACCTTTGATCAAATCTGGCAAGAACTGACTGTATAGCATCGGCAATAGAGTGAAATTCCTCTCTGGCTTTCTTGGTCTATGTCGGACGTGCTGACGCGGCTGACAGTGGTATGACCGTTGATACTGTGGAGGTCTTTAATTTGGAGAAGAATATTGCCCCTGAGGAGAGGATGGTGTCTGACGCTGAGACCCAAAAGATTGATGACTCTGAACACTTGAGTTGCATGAGTGTTGAGGCTGTGGTATCGGATACTCCCCAATGCAATCATTTTCTTCCTCCCATTCCTCTTGAGAACTGACAATTGATTCACTCTCACTAGCTGGGATGTTCGAGGTGCCTCGTATTTTTCCGCTCTTGAGACCACTCTCGATGAGCTCTCCAGCTATTACCAAGTCATAGAAGTTTGATGTCACAATGCTAAACAACTTCTCTCGGTACGGGCCCTGCAAAGTATCCACTAACCAGTCAACTAATTCCTTATCCAAAAGTGGTGGTTGAATGCTAGAAGCTACTTCTCTCCACCCCTGAGCATACTTTCTGAAGGATTCATTGTCTTCTTGAGATAAGTCTAGCAAATGCAAGCGGCTGGGAGCCAAGTCAAGATTATAGTTGTATTGCTTCACAAAGGAATTAGCTAGGTCAGACCATGATTGGACGTTGCGACTCTCTAGCTGCATGTACCAATTCAGTGATGCCCCACTCAGACTGTCTTGGAAACAGTGGATCATGAGCTTGTCGTTGCGGACATGTGAAGTCATTTTTCTGCAAAACATCACCAAATGCTACTTCGGAAAGCTATCCCCTTTGTACCTCTCAAACTTCGGTGTCTTGAACTTAGGGGATATCATAAGTTCATGTACCAAACACATGTTTAAAGCATTTAGATCAGCAGTGTCACGACCCTTAATGGCATCAAGCTTTTCTTCCAAGGCACGACATTTTCCATTATCTTAACGTATCGTGGATCCTTGGTTTTCATCACAGGGACTACCTCTTGGGAATCTAGCTCAGATAATGTGAAACTGCAGTATTCTACGGCATCAACCGAAGAGGACCATCCATCTCGGACAATGGCACGTTCTTGTATAACCTGGTTCTCAACAGGAATCTGCACAGGTTTAGTTTGGACAACATTGGTCACAGAAGTCCTTTGATTATTGTCATCTCTCCTTGCCAAGGCTGTCATAGCTTCCACAATCTGATCCAACTGATCTTTCAACAATTCAAAATCCACTCTGGTCACAAACTGACTCTGCTCTCCTGAGTTCAAGATCCTTCAAAAGCTACTTCAAGTCCAGAGATGGCTTCGGGAAGTCAACTGGGTTACGGACAAAGGATGGACGAGACTCAAGGCCGAGAAATGCAAATGAAAATGTGAATGTGACGACATGCGCATGCTATGCAAATGCAAGCCAAATGGTTTCAAGGATCTCAATAGCAAGTTGCAAACATTTTGAAAAACTGAAAAAGTTTTACTTTAAAATCCAATGGTCTCTATTGATTTTGCAAAGGAAAAAGCACTTGAATTCCTTGAAACCAAAGGGCTATCATGAATGGATGAATGTATGCACAAACACACATATATAGGTATTCACATATACACATATATACATGCAACAAGAAAAGAGGGCCTACGTTTGGAGATCGCGAGCATGGAGCCATGGTCTTCCCATTCCAAGAGGTATGTACTATGGGTTCTTGATCTACAGAACAGGGTTCTAAGAAGTTCCCAGAGTCATCGATAAATATTTTGGATATTATCGGCCTACACGACTGCTCGTGCGGGTTAATAATATTCTCAAGATAAACTCGTCTGAGTGTAGTATCGCATGACAACCATCACAGGTCTACACCTGGATAATCACTGCACTACGTCCTAAAAAGGCCAAGTGGGGTAAAGGGTAACTAAAGGTCCTCAATATCACAGACTCCCAGGTCGGAAAGAGTGACGTCAATACAACTACTCGCATCAGACATCAATAATCCCAAAGGGGCCTCCACTGAGCGTGGTCATCATATGCCAAACATGTTAAGACTACTCCCAACAGCCGACTATTGATTACACCACAATTCTATCATATGTGTGCTCTCAAGTCCAGGTTAAGACTTATCTCACCACTCAAAAGTAGCAACCCTGCCAAACATACAAACCCAAGCAGATACGGATATACATATATACAAACAAGCAAAACATATAAATAACACAAATAAAACAAGGTGGGCTTAACCCTCAATTTGGTTTTCCCCAGTGAAGTCGCCATTTCTGTTGCGGTGAGAATCGGATATCAAGCCATTAATTAACTTCAATCACAAAACTTTAAAATTCACCACCGGTCTTTGATTTATCCAAAGGAAAGGGTAAACATCGAAGAAAACCCTAATTACGCTATGTGAAGACATAACTAAGAGATCTAAGGTTTGGGGGTTGGTTATACCTAGGGAAGGTGTTAGCATCCTAGATATCTGTAGTACTCTACAGGAACTACTTGTTAGTATTTCTGTTATGTTATGGTTTGCTTGCTATGGGATTTATGATAGGGGTAAGGTAAAGACCTATGGGTATATACACTAAGTATGCTCGCCAAGACGTCGCATCTCTTGCCTACGTATCCTACTAAGGATGGAATCAGATCATTCGTAGTTCACCTCAACGAGGGATGAGGAACTCTTGATAATGATCAAGGTTCCAAGGGGGAATGAGTATTCATGATCATTATACTCACGCAGAGTTAAAGAACTCTCTAAGTCTAAGTTATAAGGCAAATTGGCTCGACAAGATATCGCATCTTGTGCCTACGTATCCTAATTAGAACTGAGGAATCAGAGCCTCCGTAGTTCGCCTAACTAGGGTTGAGGAACTCTTGATAATGATCAAGGTTTCAAGGGGAATGAGTATTCATGATCATGATACTCACATAGAGTTAAAGAACTCTCTAAGTCTAGTGTAAGGCAAAAATTGGCTCGACAAGATATCGCATCTTGTGCCTACGTATCCTGACTAGGACTGAGGAATCAGAGCCTCCGTAGTTCGCCTAACTAGGGTCGAGGAACTCCTGACTATGGTCAAGGTTCCAAGGGGGAATAAGTATTCATGATCATGATACAAACATAGAGTTAAAGAACTCTCTAAGTCTAAGTTGAAAAACCAACCTAAAGGTTGACTTTAAACAAAGTCAAAAGGGAAGTGAATACTCATTATGATGAGAATCACATAGAGTTTAAGAACTCTATCCTAATCTCTAAGTTCTAAAGGGGGAATGGCTCTAATGAGGCCAAGAAGAGATGATCCTGAAGAGGTCATAAATTGAAAAGAGGGAGGTCAACCATCTATCTTAGAAGAATGACTTATAAGTTAACAAAATAACCTTCCTTTGGAATTGTATTGAAGAATTGTCAAATGAAGCAGGCAACAAAAAAATCATAACAGGAACAGGAGGGTCATCCACAAGATTTTATCGGGAAATATTTACATGTCTCACCAAGGAGAGAAATGAAAAGTTAGTAGTCAAAGAAATTCATAGAAATTAAAAATTGAAATGAAATGGAATTGATAATGGTCTAGTCTTAATCATAATTCATCGATAAAAATTGACAACCATGATTCTTGACTTTCATCGACTAAAAGTTGAATGAAACTGAAATAAAAAAGAAAGTGGTCTCATATTGATCAAAATTTTGTCGATTTAATGAAATCAACCAAACCATGACCGTTTGTTATATCATCGACCCATAAAATAAAATCAAATCAAAACAAAATTGCCATAAAAATAAGATCAAAACAAGATAAACCTATAAAATATATAAAATTCTATTGTTTACAAAACCAAATTTATTTTATAAAAAAAATGAAATAAAAAAAGAAAATATTAAAAGAGAAAAAAAAGGGGGGTGAGGCGTGAAAACAGGGTGAGTGTGGCGAGAATCAGGTGGGCTCAAAGCCCATTCTCCCATTGTCCATACATCACACGAGAAAAAGTAAAAAAGGAGAGAGGGAGGTGAGTTAAAAGACACAGGGGCGTAGGATGAAATCCAAGGGTGTGGACAAAATTAATGTGGGCTTAACACTTGTGAATGGGTAACACAAAAAAAGAATAAATGGTGTATACTAAAGCAATACAGGCTCGGCTAACCATCAACTTCATTTTATATGGTCAAACTTTCCTTTTTACTTTGAAGCAGAACAAAACATGAACATCAGAGGTACCATCGCCCTTCATCATGAGACAGAAAAACAAAACCTTAAGAAGAAGAATAGGGTCATGAAATCAAGCTAACACGCACAACAAAACAACGCAACCCGTTCTAACCTTTGTGCGTGATTCGATTCACCCTCCGTGTGGGTTCCGATTCAAGGTTCATGGGGTTCGCTTCCTCGCTCAATCTTCTTCTCTTTCGTTTCAATTTCTGATTCTATCTACTTCATCTCATTTTCTGGGTTTGAAACCAATTTGGATTATTGTGGTTGTTGAAGGTTTTGTTCGATTTCTCTTCTTCTTCTAAGTTTGGGTTTATGGTGTGAGATGGCAGTTTATGGTTGTCAGTTATCTGTGTGGTTTTATGCAGGTCGTGATTTCGTGTTAATGGGAGAGGAAGATTGGATGAGCGGCTGTTTCAAGTGGTTGTGGTGGTTGCTCTGTCTTGCTTCAAAGACGAAACGGAGGGAGTGTGTTGGATTTGATTAAGATTGACGAAGTTTGAAAATGATTCTGGTTTGAAGGTTTTGTTGTTGTGGAAGGGAGTTTTGGTTCAAAGAGATGAAGAGGTTGAGGTGATAACTGGAGCGGCTGAGTTTGTATGTGACTTTGGAGAAGGGTTATTGAAGATGATGGAGGGAGGAATCCTTTGCGAAATTGCAGAATGAAGGTTCTTCTATTGTTCTTTTTCTGGTTTTTGTGGAGATTTGAAGTTGTTGTTGTTGTTAAAAGAAAAATGGTGAAAATTCAATGAAACAGGTTGGGCTGTGTGTATGAGAAGAGAGTTGAATGGGGTATTGGTCGTGAGGGTTTGTGGAAGGAATATTGAAGGTTTTTTTATACTTTCTCTATTTCTGGGTCTTTGCTGTTATGAAAACAAAACTATTATATTCTCTTTTCTTTGCTCTCAATCTCTCCATTTTATGGAAATCGTTCTCCTTGTTCTACCAGTTTTTTTTGTATGGGGTTTGCAATTTTCCAGGATTTTGTGTTGAATTGTTGCTGTCGCGTGTCAAGTTGCAGGTTTTAGGGAGGTGTATGTTTCGAACGGTTCTTGCAGGAAAGTTGAGGCTTGGGGCGGTAGGCTGTGTAAAAGCAAGATTTTGGGGGATATGGTTTGGTGTAGTGTTTTGGTTGACAAGATTTCGTACGGTTTAGGCATGGTTATTGGTTTTGTTTATGAAAAGGTGATGGCCTGCGTTACTCCCTTTGGACCAAAAACGAAAACAAAATGAAAGATAATAATACAGATAAAATAATAACAATAATAATAATAATAAAAATAACAATAATAATAATGGTAATAAAAATAGTGATAATAAATTATAAATAACTAAATAGTAATAATAATGAAGCAATAAAAATAATAATTAAATAAATAAAAATAATAAATAAAAATAAATGATAATAATAATAATAATAATAATAATAATAATAAATGTTAATAATAAATAGAAATAATGATAAACAGAAATAATAATAAATAGAAATAATAATAAACAGAAATAATAAACAAAAATAGTGATAAAGAAGAAATTAGTTTTAAACTAATCTAATGATTTAAAAGTAACAAAAACAAAGTTCTAAATTAAAAACCTGAAGTTCTAAAAAGTAAAATTAAATGATAAAAGTGAAATTCACGTAAGATGACACAGATAAAATTTAATAAGTGACACAAATTAGACGAAAAAAAAAGCATGACTATGATTGATGGACTACATGACTGCAAATGCTAAGACCGATGACGTAAAATGATATGACAATGATCAGAGGATCTGAGGGTAAAATTTGGGGTATGACAGGGTGGACTGTTATTTCCGTTTTAATGGTTTTCCCGCTTTATTTGCATGTGTGCTTTGTGTTGTGGGGTTTTGATTATTGTAGTTTCACGCTGCGTTTACGATAACACCCTTGAGTCTTTGCATTGGGGCTTCGATCCTTTCAGTCGTATCCTAGACTCATTGTTACCTTACACAATCACAAAGAAACGAGATATTTCATAAATTTAAATTTCTTCATTAATAATTGGGAGTTCATCATACATTTTGTGAGTGAATTAATTATAAGAGAAATAAAATCAAATATAAATTTGAAAACATAACCAGGTGGGTTGGCCACCACTCATTTTCCCTGTTTTACATCTCATCGGTTTAACCATCGGTACGAGTTCAGATGTTCATTCTCTTTAGCTGGTCGCTTAGGGAGGCAACGTTGATTTCCACGGGCTTGCGCTCCCCCGGGTATTGCTGGAGTGCTTGATATATCCTTTTTGCTCCTTCAAGGTCAACATTTACTATGATTGGTTCACTGTGAATGTTGTGGAATTTGAGTTTAAGATGGACCAGTGAGGCCATGGTGTCTAGGGCAGCTACAAAAGGTATGCCAAGAATGCTGTTATAAACATTCTTGAAAGGGACGACAAGTAATTGCGAGTTTATAATTCGGACGTCCATTCCTTCTCCTATAGATATTATCAATTTGACATATCCCCACGGGCAGGTTGTCATGCCGTTAAATGTGTATGCTTGACCCTTCATATGACCATAAATATCCTCTTTCGAGGCCCATCTTCTCAAACACCTTAGAATACATTATGTCGCATGAGCTGCATTTGTTGATCTAGATCCAGGACATCAAAATGCTTGACCATAGTAGTTATGACTAGAGTAAGATTTCATTCAGGGTCCCCCCAACTTTCTCAAAATCTTGGAACTCGAGCATTGGCCTGTTTAGAGTCTTAGTTGATGTACCCATTCCTTCTTATGGATAACCATCAATTCAACAATTTTTCTCTTCATCATCCTTTATAATGGGATGTTCTCCCGCAGCGTACATGTGGTGATAGCTGTGAGGGAAAGGTTCCCTCTTACTATGTTTTAATGATGTCAAAACTAGGATATTTCGTACTTGTGTATTTTATACGGTATCACCATGGCTAAGCCATGCATTCCTCTTTTACAAACGTGCATAAAGATCCGTATACATGTATTTAGAAATATAGGATCATACACTATGTCAAAAATGGGTTTCTAGTCATTTTTAAAGCCTTAGGTCGACTCACATAGGTCATAGGTTGACTCACAATGAAGAGAAATGGTTTTTGAAACTTCCAGCCATACTTGTGTTGACCCAAGACTCCTACAGGTCAACGCACACTGTAAGAAAAAAGGTTTGAAAGTTTTCTGCCTTGCATACGTCGACGCATGGCCTGCTGTAGGTTGACGCATGGACCTCTTTTGTGTGAAGTTTTGATCTCTGTCTTGCTCAGGTTGACTCACAGCTCCTACAGGTCGACCTCTCTCGCGTATTCACCCATTTTTCAGGGTCTTTGTGTTCCCAAACTCAATTTTTCTGTTACTCATTCATGTACATATATATATATATATATATATATATATATATATTCTCATATACATCACTTTGAAAAATAAGAAGAAAATTGAAAAATACGTTGCATTGCTCTTCATCTTCGCACTCAAAATTGCATTAATCAATAATCACACATAATCATCTTTATTGATTGTGCTTTGTCAAGAGTGATAATGTCCAAATATAGGTTTTGTAAATCAAGTTTGGGTAGAGATTCAGTGGGATTTTCTTTGAATAAAACCATTGGGGTTTTGTCCTCCAAGATCTTGATAGATTTGGGGGTTTTGGACAAATCTTTGCATCACATATTCAGCCGAGTGAAAGCCTTGAAGAATGGTAGGTTTGGTCAAGGAAGTAACAGTAACTAGAGGATTATTTTGAAAGATTTGGGGTCAAACATCTTGCAATCGAAATCCGCCGAGTGAAATACTTGAAGAACAGAAGGTTCGGTCAAGTGAGTAGCGGTAATCGGAGGTTTGTTCGAAGTGTTTGATGTTCTTGATTCAGCTGGAATCAAGGGGAGAGAAGTGGTTAGATTCAACTTCAACAATTTGGTTAGATTGTTGGTTAGCTATGACTTCTCTAGTAATTGAATATTGTACACATATATTATACATATCTCAATTCTATTTTAGAATTGAGGGCAAACGTACCCGAAGCGAGGACGAAAGGGGAACTGCCTAAACAAATTGGGTGTCGCTCTCTCTCTCTCTCTCTCTCTCTCTATCTATTTACATTACATTGTTGAAGTTTGTGTGAAATTAGTTGTTTAAATATTTCGATTGAATTTGTAGTGTTTCAAACAGCTTTGTAAAACAATTACAATCACTTTGATTGCAAGTGTGAAAAATTCTGCACTACAAATTCAAAGGAAATTTGACTTGGTGTGTTTCGCACGCCAAGTGTTTGACATATTGATAACACACAACCTGTTTGTTAAATTGTCAATTCAAATTTTACCCTCAATTAAGCATTGGAAAATGGTTCACCTTAAGTGGCCTTTTTTTGAATTATTGATTGGGAACCTTATTGATTATATTATCTCATCAATATTATTCCATTAGGTTTCACATATTCGATCTTTCCAATAGAGGTTCATTTAGACGAGTTTTCATCCGAGGCCGCTTTCGCATATTTTTAAAATAATTTTTTAAGCACAAATTATTAAAATTAGTGATCTATTTAACCCCCCTTCTAGAGCAGTGCCATCGTCTAACAAGTGGTATCACGAGCACCAGTTCATCTAGTGTTTCACATATAGCTTATTAGAAAATGGCTAACGAACCTAAAGGGGCGTATAATAGAGTGTCTGTTTTTAATAGTGAGAATTACGGTTATTGGAAAGATTGTATGCGGGTGCATATCAATTCTATTGATAGAAAGGTATGGAACGTTATTCAAAATGGTCCTATTGAAATAACTATGACCAATGCGGATAATGTTGTTGTACCTAAACCTGAAGCACAATGGAACGATGATTATGAGAAAAAGTACAATTATGATTGGAAAGCCAGAAATATTCTCATATCCTCCTTGGGAGTTGATAAATGCTATAGGGTTTCTCATTGTACAACTGCTAAGGCTATGTGGAATGGATTACAAGTTGCCCATGAGGGAACTAATGATGTCAAACGTGCTAGAATCAATACTTTAACACAAGAGTTTGATCTCTTTCACATGAAGCATGGTGAAACCATTGCGGAAATGTAAAAGAGATTCACTCACCTAATCAATCATTTAAATTCACTTGGTAGACCCGTTTCCAATGATATTGCTACTAACAAAATGTTGAGATGTCTTAATAGGGAATGACAATCTAAGGTCACGACGATCAAGGAAGCTAACGATCTCATGACATTGGACACCATAACATTGTTTGGTAAGCTTGAAGAATATGAGCAAGAGCTCATAAGTCTTGAGCAACATGAAAAGAAAGAAAAGAAAGAGAAATCAAAAGACACGGACTAGAAGTCTATTGCTCTAAAGGCTTCTAGCTTAAAGTCCTCCACAAAAGAGCTTAGTGAGAGTGAGTCAAGTGATGATGATGGAGATTTAAATGATGATATGGGGCTGTTCGTAAGAAGGTATACTAGATACATTAGGAATAATGGAATACAACATTCGGACAAAAATCTCATTAACTTTAGACGTCAATCAAAATCCTCAAAGCAAGAAGGAGATAAAAATAGAAAGTCAAAGAGTTCATGTTTTAATTGCGGAAAGGCCAATCACTACAAGCCAGATTGTCCCTTGATAAAGAAAGACAAGGGAAAAGACAAGCATCATCAGCAAAAGAAATCAAGCAATCCTAGTAGGGCATACATCACATGGGAGAGTGATAGTGAGTCCTCAAGCGAAAGTAGCTCGAGTGATGAAGACGAATCGGTCAATCTTTGTCTCATGGCTCATCTAAAGAAGAAAAAGAATGTAAGTCATTCTTAATATGAACATATTGATAAAATGTCTTATTCTGATTTGCAAAATGGTTTTAAAGCTCTACATAATGAGGCTAAAGACGCTTTCAAACGCCTAGCCTCAAATAAGAAAATTTTCTCACATTTAGAGAAAAAGATTTCTGATTCTGAAAAAGAATTAGAAGCTCTTAAGAAATCAATGGTAAAAGCTACAAAAGCTAAAACCGAGGATGACTAGTTCTCTTGGTTTAATTGGACGGGTTGTGAAACTTGTCACATTTGGCAAAAGGAGGTTAGATCTCTTAAAGCCAAATTAGACAAAGCCTTAGAACCCAAAGTTACATTTGTTGTTGATCGCTCTCACTTTAGAAGTTGCATGAATAATCCTTATAAAAAATATACATATGTGATAAGAGATCAAAGTAGAAAAAGTAACTCCAATTTAAACATAACTTGTCTATATTGTTGCAAGAAGGGAACACCATTACAAAATGCCGATTTAGAAGATTCTTAGTTCCTAAAGGTATTTTCTAATGGTTTCCCAAATGCAACCAAAGTTTCACTCACACACAAGGACCCAATAAAAATTGGGTACCTATTTCCCTTGTTTAATTTTGTAGGTGAAATGTCTTGAATCTACGGAGAGAAGATGGTTTCTCAACAGTGGATGTTCAAGGCATATGTCTGGTGACATTTCCTTATTCATTGACTTTGTGGCAAAGAAGAAAGGATTTGTAACCTATGGTGATAACAACAAGGGAGCAATACCCGGAAAAGGTAGTATAGGTAATCCCTTGTCTACTACTATCTCAAATGTCCTTTTAGTTGAAGGTCTTAAGCACAATCTTATTAGCATTAGTCAATTGTGTGACAAAGGATATAAAGTTTCTTTTTCAAAAGAATGTTGCATGATTGAACACAATGATAAGAAAGATGATGTGTTTAAGGGCTTGAGGGTAAATAATGTCTCTATGCTTGACTTGAATGAAGTATCTTTGACTAGCATTAAATGTCTTGTCACCATGAGTGAAGACTCTTGGCTATGGCATAGGCGTTTAGCGCATGTCAACTTTGACTTGCTAAATAAAGTAGTTTCAAAAGATCTAGTTGTCGGTCTACCCAAGATTAAATTTTCAAAAGATCACTTATGTAACACATGCCAAATGGGGAAGCAAACGAGGATCTCATTTAAATCTAAAAATGTTGTTTCTACATCGAGACCTCTTGAAATTCTTCATATGGACCTTTTTGGGCCATTTAGAATCAAAAGCTTGGGTGGAAAATACTATGGTTTTGTTATTGTAGACGATTACTATAGATTTTGCTGGACTATTTTCTTGGCTAGTAAAATTTAAACCATTTCAGATTTTGAAAAGTTTGCCAAGGTTTCTCAAAACAAAATAAATTCTAGGATCATTATTATCCGAAGCGATCTCGGAGGTGAATTTGAAAACCACCTCTTTGAGGAATTTTGTGATAAACATGGAATTGATCATAATTTTTCTGCTCCAAGAACACCTCAACAAAATGGAGTGGTGGAACGTAAAAATCGTATTTTAGAAGAGCTAGGAAGAACTATGATCAATGAAAGTGGCCTTCCTAGATATTTTTGGGCTGATGCTATTAGTACGGCGTGTTATGTGTTAAATAGGGTACTTATATGTCATGTTCTCAACAAAACTCCCTATGAACTTTTTAAAGGTAGGAAGCCAAATGTATCACATCTTCATGTTTTCGGATGTAAATGTTTTGTTTTAAATAATGAAAAATAAAATCTTGGAAAATTTGACTCAAAAGCTGATGAAGGTAAAATTCTGGGACGCTGATACCAGATGTCGAGACAGATGTCACAACACTGGGATCAAAACACAGCTTGAACTCACACAACCAAAAATTGTAAATTGCAAAAAATAAATAGCACCAGAGTTGTTAACCTAGACCGGTGCAACTCACCTACATCTAGGGGCTACCAAGCCAGGAAGGAAATCCACTATTAGTAGTATTAATTTGAAGCTAAACAATCCTAATTTACAACTCCTCACTTAATCCCTACCCAGTGCAACTTCTACCTAGAAATCACCATATAGATATGAGAATCCCCTCTCACTTCCTAAATTATCTTAGTGAAAACAAACAGTCCCAATCTCAGTGACTGTATACAAAACAAACAATAGAAGATAACACTTCCAAAACAATACTCGGTTTTGCGTAAAAGCTTCAACCAAGAACAATACACTCTTTGCTTAAAAGATTAGAGTGAACAATGAATAATCAGTCAAACTCAATGTATCAGAAGATACATGAGTGACATATAATTAACAAACGAAAACCTTGGGGACCAACCAAAACAACGACTAATCCTTATTCTCTAAATTCTCCTGATATGCTCTCTTTTTCCAATAGGGTTTTTCTTCTCTTTAAATAACCTTCAGACCTACTGGACTTGGGCTTCTTGAGGCGCACAAATAGAAGAAATCAGTATAAACTAGCTGCAATCAACCTGCACAATAATAGGAGAAGTACAAACTTTCCTAAAAAGGCTCAAGGATCCTTTTTACGAAAAGTAACAGAATATGCAATAACAGAAATTCCCACAATATTCTCCCATAACAGTCGCCCGCGTGTGCATCTGAACACACTCAAAAATCACACTAAAATTACCAAAATAGTCTTGGCCTAACTATCTGGTATAACATGTCCTGGAACATGTCCCAACAATATGTAGAGCATGATGTGTGACTGAAATGACAGAACATCTGGTTCAACATCTTGCTAACAGCATGTTGTTTTACCAAAATGCAGCCAATCCAAAAACCACATGACTTACAATCTCCCCCTTTGGCAAATTTTAGCTAAACAAACTTAGCACATACCAGAGGTACACAACAGAAACAAAACAGAAACACAGAAACCCAAGAACCACAATGTTGTCTTACAAAAAAAAAACAACTACTCTGACAACACAATGTTAAGACATTAGGTCTGACATCATAAAATAACACAAGCTACATGAGAACATGTAAGCTCTGTACAAAATGCAATCTTCCAGCAGGAAAACAGACAGGTACACCACTCCTCTGTCACACATTATCAGTTCTCCCCCTGAAGGAGAAAACCAACAATAACAAAAAACTTGAACAATTCAAGTTCCCATAAAGTGCACACATAATGTGCAGTAACAGCCACAACCACCTCAGCCTTACTCCCCCTGAAGACTATAACCTACTGACTTTCTCCTAGACACAACAAAGAGTTCCACCTCTTTTCAGCGGCAACAAGCGGGCATGACAGACTATCATGCTCCCCTAAATAGTTGCACAAGTTCACCAACAAAAACACAACTACTCTTCCTAAGCAGTAGTACACACATGACATAAAGTCATGACATCTGATCTAACATCAGAAACAGCATACAAAACAACATTGTACTCGTCCTTTTTAGCCAAAAATTGACAAAAATAGAGTAAATGTAAACATACACATGATGGAATCATACACATGGAAGCACAAAAGAAACAAAATGCATACATCACAAGTTCAGATGGAAACACAAAAACCCAGATCACTTTCAGATGATCCTCCAACTCTTGCCTCTATCAAAGATCCTTCTGCACTCCTTAAAGCAGTCACCTGTCTAAGGAGTGTTGATCCTAAACTCCCTTACCACAGCCTTCAAGTACATCTTCTTCAAACTTTTCCTTCTATATTGCAGTGATCTTTTATTCCACTCATTAACAATCTTCACTTGTTTAGTCCTTCTAAGCATCAGAGAGTAGAGGAAAGATACACTAGGTGTTGCATTCCTCCATTTCTGTAATTGCTATACCCCTCAACAACCCCAGTTACTGCTTCAATGCTTGTGGTCTTCAGATGACTTGCATATGAAGCATTAGTAAATATAACACTAAGCTGATCCTTAGTGTCTACATTCTTTAATCCATCAACCTTTCCTTTGTCAAGACTTTTGATTAGTTGAATGTACTTGTCAGGGTTCCTATTCTAGAGGAAGCAACTGATACCATTCAGATCCTTACAGTGTAGCATCTGTTTCATCCATACTGACTGAAGGCAGCCCCTTCTGATTTCATCATACTTAGCTTCAGTAGTATACCAAGACACATATATCTGCTTTTTGTCAATCAAGACAGTTAGACTATTTCCCATATTGCTCACACATTCCACTTTGCATGATTCTTTTATCATAACCTTCGTGCTATAGAAATAATATGTATCCCAATTCCTGGTTCTAATGAAGCCATTCAAGGTTTTCTTTTCTTAGACAGTGAGACTTATCTCAGATGAGTGAAACACTTTCTTAGTAATGTTTTCTTCTATAGAGTGTCTTGTACTAAGATCCTTGAATTGATCTAAGTGACCTTTACTCGAGAGACCTGAAGTCTCTGGCACAATGCTGGAGAAATTATAGTTTTCTTCCCTTCCAGCCTCACCAGTTTGCACAGAGGATGTTACAACATTGTCCTCGACATCCACTCCTTGTTCTAAATCATCAACTATCACATTGACAGATTCCCTGGTCATCTCAGTTCTGGTGTTAAATATTCTAAAAGCTCTGCTGCTTGAAGAATAACCCAGAAATATTCCTTAAGCTCTTTTGGGGTTCACCTTGCCCTTTTTGTCTTTGTTGGTCGGGACATGGCATTTGCTTCCAAAATCATGAAAGTACTTTACTGTAGGCTTTCTTCCTTTCCATAGCTCATAGAGAGTGATTGGAGTGCCCTCTCTCAGAGTGACCCTATTATGAATATAGCAGGTTGTATTCATAGCTTTAGCCCAAAAATGATAAGTCAAGCCTTTAGCATGAATCATGGCTTTAGCTGATTCTTGTATATCCCAGGTTTTTTCTTCAAAGATTCCATCTAGTTGAGAAGAAAAACTATATCTGATGTCCTCAGACTCACAGAATTCAGTGAATTGTGAATTCTCAAACTCCTTGTCAAGATAGCTTCTGATCTTGACAATCCTACTCTTTTGCTCCTTCTGAACATTCTAACATAAAGCCTTAAAAACTTAAGGAATATCTGACTTCTCTGTAAGAAAGTTTAACCATGTAAACCCAAAAAAATCATCCAAAACTACATATACATACTTCTTTCCACCCGGACTTTCAGTCTCCATAGGTACCATATGTAACACCCCAATTCTTGTAATTATTTATTTATATTAATTAATTAATTGAGTGATTTTGTGAATAAATGATTTAATTGATTTATTTGAATTAATTGATTTATTTGAATTATTTGATATAATTGAATCAATTGATTTATTTGAGATAATTGAATTAATTGATTTATTGGATTTATTTGAATTATTTGATTTAATTAATTTATTTGATTTAATTGGATTAATTGATTTATGTGATTTATTTTATTTGGTGAAATAAAATAGGATTAGTAGAATAATTAATTGGGCCTAAGTAGGTTTGTGATTAGAAAGTGAGAGAGTGGGTTGGTAAGCCCAATAGAAACTAGAGTTGTTATAATTTATTAAGGTTTTACAAAAGAAGGAAAATGATAGAATAAAGATAGAAAGGAGGCTAAGGAGAGAAAGAGGAGAAGAGAAGAGGAACCAAGATCAAGAATAAGAATTCATAAAAAATCAAGGTAAGGGTGGGTTTTTATATAATTATTGGGGTTATGTGATAGTGTATTGATGGGTAAAAACATGTTTAGGTTGAAATCCCTAATTTTCCATGATTTTATAATCATTAGGTTTTGAAGATAATCTTGGGTTTGTGATAAATAATTGTGTTTAGAAATGGTATTTTAGTAAACTATAGAGACCCATTAAATATTGGAATAACCAAAAGGTGGTAATCGTTTTGACTGGTCACTGTAGTGAATTGTTCTACTTGTGATTAAAAGAGGCACATGAATATAGCTTATCACTCAATTGTTAATAATAAAAAACTAAGTGATGATTTTTAAGTGTCCCACACAACTTTGTATCCAACGAAATTAGTGATTCAATTAATTCTTGAGCACTGTAGCGAATTGAGACTTTAAGGAAATCAAGTGGAATTTCATGGCACTTTATCAATGGGATATATATATATATATATATATATATATATATATATATATATATATATATATATATATATATATATATATATATATGTAGGAGTCACTTGAAACAAAAAGGAAATGTGACTTTTCCTTATATCCAAACAAGAGTATCATGATATTTGTGATGTTACATGTAGTATAACTACACTACAAGAGTTAATATATATATATATATATATATATATATATATATATATATATATATATATATATATATATATATATTTGAAGCTAACGAAGGAGTAATATTTCATTATATTAAATGAACTGTGCGCCACATGTGATCTTAGGAAGATAGCAAAGGTGGTATACACTATGCTACAAGACAATTTCATGGAATTACTCAAGGCAGCATGAATTGAACTTTAATTGAAAGTAAAAAGTGAAATCTATATGTCCTTTAGACAGTAGCGCAGGTACCTAGTCATTAAACTAAAAGTAATATTGATACACTTACTTAGTTACTGTTGAGATATTAAATGAAATGTGACGAATTCCTCCACATTAATAGGTAGCGCATGAGATATGATATATAATTGGAAGCTAGCGAAATTGAAAAGTGTTATTCTATAAGTCTTTTATTGTAGCGCGGATCTAAATGAAAGTGAAGTCCTTATTTGTGATGTTATTGCAGCATAATTATTAATAATAATAAATATTTCTCAATTTAATTATTGATACTCATTTTATTTTTTATTTAAATATTGAGTTTAATTATTGGTGATAAATTAATTATTCTATATTTAATTAGTGATGTGTGTTTTGTGAATTGAGGTTGGATTGTGTTGATACTTTGTGTATTATTCACTAAGTGTGGTGGTAATGTTTGAAGTAAGAATGTTATGATGTTGAAAATGTGATTATCGATGATGGCTTTGTGGCATGAAAACATTGTATAAATAAATATCAATGTATGTGGTAAATAATTCATTATGTTGAATTTTGTGTGTATGCATATGTTTGTCATGAGTTAGTTATCATGGTTTGTATTGCATAAGACATGGACAAGACTCGTACTCATTGGGGTAGAATGACTGAGATGTCATTCCTAGTGAGGTATAAGTGATATAGTCGTACGCACTGGGGTAGAATGACTAAGATGTCATTCCTAGTGGGGTACTCACTGGGGTAGAATGACTAAGATGTCGTTCCCAGTGGGGTATAAGCATTGTATCCATAATTCCGAATGGGAATTGATGAGAATTAATGGGTTCTATATGAACCAAATGGCCAGTTGCATTGTGTTGCATTGTTATTGCATTGTGGTTGCAATATGAGACTATGTGTAATATGTGAAATGTTGGTTTGATGAAATTGTGGATTGTGTGTATATGCTTGAGAATGGTATGGTTACTTGAATGATAAATTGTTGATGAAACTTTTGAAGTGTGAGATTCATTATATTATACTTGTATGTTATATTATATACTATCTTATGATTTCAATAATTATGTGAATTCTCACCCTTCTGTTGGAATGATGTTTTGTACGACATTGCTCAGGTAACGGGGAATAGATTTGCTTGTAGCGCGAGGTAGCCGTTGAAGTAGCTGTTTTAATATCTTTATTTATGTTGGGTCAAGTCGTGCTCTAATCATGCAACACTATGTAGCGTGCAATTTTTGTCGGTGACGCGACCACCTTATCGCCATTTGGTTGGAATTGGGTGCTACTTTCTGATTTCTTATTTATCCTATGAAGCTGGAAAGGAAAGGGAAGCTATCTAAAACTAACCTTGCACACAAATCTTTTCTTTAACAAATGCTAAGAGATTGGGGGGTCCGGGGTCAGATTATACAATGAGGAGTTGTCAATTACCCATCCTATATGTGGTTATCCACAGGTTGTTAGCAAATTTCTTCTGCTTTCTACTTATTGGTGTTTGTCTATTGTGGGTCGGGAAAGTTTCTCCTTTGGGAGTGTTGAGAGAGAGTATTTTGTTGATGTTCGGGTTTTTCCGATGTTTTTGGTAAGGTACTGGACCTAATGTTTTTGTTTAGTGTGCTCGCTAAGATTTCACAATCTTATGCCTACGTATTCCCGTAATGATAACAGGGAAATCATAGCAATCGTAGTTCCTCCTATTCTATGGGAGGAAAAGATGATGTTTTGGTGTCTTGTTCAAAGCCCAATATTGAAGCTAAATGGTTATTTGTGTCTTGTTCAAAGCCCAAGATTGAAGCTAAAGGTTTGACTGAGAGAGAATTTGTCTCTGAAGGGAGCTATCTCATCTGTTTATCACAACTATTGGGTGATTGATTATAAAGGAGAATTTACTTTAACTGGGATATGAGAATCCAGCAATGCCATAATTTCCTTTATAAGGGATTTGTCCTAAAGGAGAAAACTTTAACTCAGTGTAGAGCAATGCCATTTTTTCTTAGGAGTCTTTCATGCTAAGAGAGGGATATTGGCTTGGATGTAAATAATCTAGAGGCTTACCACTTACAACAATTAGATGAAAGAAGGGTTTTACCAGGATAAAGAAGGACTACAGTTTGGATTTTTGAATCAACAAGTGTGCCACTTACAGCAGTTATCTGGGATTAAGGTTTGTTTGATTTTTTGTTTTGAATATGTGATTTACAGAGAAATGTCTTCCTACAGAGAGGGTTTTGATTTCCTCTGAGGGGAATGTTGATTTTTTGTGTGCCTTGATCAAAGCCCAAGGTTGAAGCTAAAAAGGGACTGACTCTTTTGTGAGATCCTTATACAAAGCCTAAGAGGAGGCAGGAAGGAATTGACTCTTCCGGGAAATATTTTGTCTGTCTTGTACAAAGCCCAAGATTGAGCTAAAAAAGAGAAGAAACTGACTCTGCTTAGGGATATCAAAGCCTAAGAGGAGGCGAGAAGGATTTGACTCCACCGAGGAGATTTTATATGTGTCTTGTACAAAGCCCAAGATTGAGGCTAAAAGATATTTGACTGACTCAGCTGGAGATATTTATAGGTGTCTTATACAAAGCCCAAGATTGAGGCTGAAAAGTTGTTTTGACTCCACTGGGGAAGTTTTATTTGGTGGCTTGTACAAAGCCCAAGATTGAGGCTAAAAGAAAGTTTTGACTAACTCAACCAGAGAGTGTTTTTATCTGTCTTGTACAAAGCCCAAGATTGAGGCTAAAAGAAAGTTTTGACTGACTCAACAAGAGAGTGTTTTTATCTGTCTTGTACAAAGCCCAAGATTGAGGCTGAAAATACTGAGGAATGATCATTATACAAAGCCTAAGAGGAGGCTGGAAGGATTCCTTATATAAAGCCTAAGAGGAGGCTAGCTTCTGTTGAGGATTATTGAGATCCAGAGGCAGGTCCAAATTAGGGAATCAACTCTTACTGGGGATTATAGAAGAGTTGAAATATCAGAGACCATGAGGTTCTGATTTTGGAAGGTGTTGCATTAATGATAAGATGACCCTTAGTTGGAGAATTTTAGGATGAAAAATTGAGACTGAGTTTTCAAACCTAGGGAGGTTCTAACTCTACTGGAGATTTGATTAAGTCATCAGGGTTCTTCCTGTGCTTTTGGGGGACTTGAGGGTTTCTTTGAAATCCAAAATTGGGGTGAGACTGTCCAAGTCTATGTTTATTAAAGGGGTTTATCTTTGTATGAAGCCCAAGAGGATGCTGATTTTTTAAGGGATGAGAATCAACCCTAGATTGGTCTGATGTTTTGACTCTTAGAAAGATTGCTCTAACAAAGGATGACTAGGTTCTGTCCTATACCTGTAAGATGTCCTTTAGGTCCTTGTACTAATCCCAAGAGGAGGCTGAGAACTTCTAAGAAGCCTGAGGGTCCTTGTACAAAGCCCAAGAGGAGTCTGGGGATGCTTTTAGGAAGCCTGTGGGTCCAAACCTAAGAAAAGTTCCAGAAAGGTTTCACCGGGAATAATCCTTTTTGTAGTGAACAGTTCTAGGGTTTGAAGAAATTCAAGAGAGGTTTCACCGGGAATTAATCCTCTCTGGGGAAACTGAATTTCTTTGACAATTTTCTAATAGTGACAGTCTTGAGAAAAGTTTCACCGGGAATAATGCCTTTCTCTGTTCCATATTGTATAAGCCCAAGAGGAGGCAAGACTGTATCTTGAAATTCCTATGGGGAACTAGTTTTGACTGTATTGAAAGAGTGATTGTTGGCTTGATCTAATCCTAGACCTAATTGTCGAGGAAAACTCTAAGCAGATAATATACATGCATATATATAGATGAAATATATACAAGTATGTAAAAGAGGGTAGAAGGACTTACAGGTGAGCAAGCTTCCAGCATTACAAACAAATATATATATAAGTATGTAAAAGAAAGCTCTTTAAAACTTACAGGTGAGCAAGCTTCCATTGTAACAGCTGTATGGTTAGTTGTTCAAGGAATTAAAGAAAGTTTTGGTAACAACTATGAATCTGAACCTAAATCAAAGGGGAAAGTTATTTTAAAAGAGAAGATTGGGGCTTATACTCAAGGAGAGGCCCAAATTTTATTTTGGTACAAGAGATGGGGCTTACAGCTCAAGGAGTGGCCCAAAGATAACAGTGATTGCACCGTCGTTTTAAGAATCGCAGAGGGACTTATACAATGACTTAGGCCCAAAAAGGTTTTAATCACAAAAGGGGGTTGGGTCTTACACTCTATTAGTGGCCCAAAAGTGTATTTTTTAAAAGAAATATGGGACTTACAACACCAAGGAGGCCCAGATGAAAAATAACGATAGCACCGTTATCTTGAGAATCGTATCGGGGCTTATACAATGATTGAGGCCCAAAAGGTTTTATTTTACAAAGGGGTGGGTCTTACACTCTATTAGATGCCCAAAAGTGTATTGAAAAAGATTTGTGAGGGTGAAAATAAGCAAAAGCCCTAATTTGATTTAAAAATGTAATTTAATTGAATAAAATTCAATTAAAATGATCAAAATTATCAAACATGTGTGAAAAACAAGTTGTGATCTTGGATTAATGTTTTAAAAATCATGCTTCATTCATAGAATGATTTGAAAATCATTGAATTTGCAAAATCAAGAGAAAGAAATATTTTTAAATGCCTAAAAACAAATAAAAATATAATTCTTTACAAAATACCAAATATATGAAATAAATAATATTTTTGTGAAATTTTTGTAGAATAAAATATTTTAACATTTTTGTGAATTTTCAAAAAAAGAATCAATAAAAAATAATTAAAATTGAGAGAGAAATTAATTTTGGAATTAATTAACAAAAACCTTAAAATATGTGAAAAATAGCAAAAATAAGGAAAATGGCAAAATGGTCTGGGTGGGTGTTGAACCCACGACCTTCCAAGCAAACACACATGCGCGCTACCACTGGGGTGGTGATACATCCGTGTATCAAAACCACCCCATCAACATATATGGGTGCCTTGGATTTTAGGCCTGGCCAAGGCGCCATGGCCTGGCCCTTGCCCAAGGCAAGGCCTGATTTTTGCCTCTTGCATGAAGGCTCTAACTTCCTTATTTCTCCATGGATTTTGACAAAATTTAGGTGTATCCTGCCTAGAATTTAATGAGGAATCCAATGGTGCTTTTAGATTTTTCTAAAGATGTCCCTATTTTAAAACCCGATAGTGGTTTCAAAATAGGCCTAGATTTACATGTTCTATGCTATATCATTATACAGGCAACAATAGCATGGCAAATTGGTTCAAACACAACATATATGATATGTATGAGATGTCCATAATCAATGGACATCAAAATAATGCATGATTTAGAGAGTTCAAGTTGTGCTGCACTTACCTCTTGAAGCTCCTTGTGCTATCTGTCAAAATCCTTGTGCCAGAAGTAATCCAATGCTTTAGACACTCTTGTTTAATCCCTTAGAGGCTTTTAGAATGATCAAAACCAGCTGGAATCCTCAGGAACAAGTATTGGCTCTTTCTTGCAAAAGTGACAAAAGTGACCAAGACGGTAACTCTCTCAAATGGTGTTCCAGATGAGGGAAACCAATTGGGATAGTTTGAGGATGATATTTGGAGTGTGTTTGAGGCTTTGTTTGGTTTTGAAAGTGATTGAATCAAGACATGGCTTGAAAATGCAAAAAAGTCAAAATTTGAGGTTTTGGAGGTTGACTTTTTTATTTTGGTGTTTTAGATCATGGGTGAGTGTTTGAATGGCTTATATATGATAAAATGGATGTGTTTGGATCATGAGCTGTGGTGGAATTGCTCTCTAACTCAAAAACTCAGTGATGACTTACAAAAGAAGGCATTTTGTCCTAATGAGAGAGATTTTGAGGAAAGCAAGTGTTGTTATGCTTTGGTGTACTCAAACTGATCACAAATGAGCTCTATTTATAGTAGAGCAAGTTTGTTTTGGCATCAATAGTGAATGGCAGCTGGTACAGGTTTGTGGCCAATGGTTGCATAAAGGAATTCTAGTCTTCCATGATCATTGACTTGAGATTAGAGCACAGGCCTATGGTCTTCTGTTGTAGGGATAAGGCTTGACTCATTCAGTTAGATTTGCTTCAATCCATGACACCTTGATGTATCCATTGAATGTTTTGGAACAAAATTGGAGTCTTGGAGCTTTTTAGCCTTTTTAGGGTGACATAGCTATATGTAGATCCTTGGATTTGGGAGGCTTGTGGATCAGATACTTTTCATTTGATGTTATCCGTTGAGGTGTCCAAATGGATGACAAGGCTTGTAACTATCTGATTTGGCCAATTCGGGCAAATGACCTATAATCTGTCTTGAACAAAATCAATCTTTGATGCCATGTTCCTAGGGTTGTAACTTCCTACTCAAATTGAATTTGGAGATGATCTGGTACTTGTTGGAAAGCCCTTATGACATACTTCAACTTTGATGTTCAAAGTTGGTCTTGGTTCAGCTTGGATCAAAGTGAAAAATGCCTCTACATTTTGGAAAATGTAAAACAGATTCTGACTTATTGGAAATTTCACTAAGTGTTGGAAAAGTGGTCATTTTCATGTTTTTGTGATTTTGATCAATCCATAACTCAAAATCCATGAGGATTTAGAATCTCTTGTAGTTGACATATTTGAAGTATGTCAGATGGACTTTCATTTGAGCTTTGAATGGGAGAAAAAGGCCTTGTGGTTTAGGAGTTATGACCTTGTAAAGTTAGTACCAAATCACTTTTGTTCCATAACTTAAAAAATTTTGGTTTCTCAAGATTGCCCCTTTTGAAAGAAACCTCAATTTTCTTGATTTTTCTTGATAAATGATGATCAAAATCATACATTAACATTTTTTTTGACCTAGGGGAACCATATTTGTGAAAAATTCCAAAAAGTCAAACTTGATTTTGTGCACAATTGACTTTTTGTCAGATGAAATCCTAACTGTGCGATCCTTTGTGCAATCAAGTGCTTGACCTAATTCAAACCTAATGTATGGATTCCATAGGTGTTTTAGGTTGTCTTGAATCATGTCCCATGGTTTGGGAGCATGTCTTGGTCAAAAGTCAAAGGTACAGTTGACTTTTTCTTCAAAACCCTAATTTTGGTCCAGATGAAAAATGAAACTTGTGAATCAAGCTTCTTGGATCAATCCATTGTTTAAAATGGATCAATGTGGTGTATTTGAGGCCCTCAAATCATGTCTTGAGGTCTTTGGCTCATACTTTGCTCCAAAAGTCAACTTAGGTGTGAATTAGGTCAAGAAACCCTAATTCCTGATTTTTGATGAATTCTTCCCCTGAGGCTAAATTGACTTGATAATTAGGTCCATGAGGTCTCTTGGAGTATCTTAGGTCGTGCTTTGAAGCATTGGCTCATGCCAAGAGGAAAATTTCCATCTGGAGGCCTTGGTCGACCAAAACCCTAATTTGGTGACACTGGCGATCTTGAAACTTGATCCACTTGGAATGTTGCAACCTTGTGCTTGATTCTTGATGTGGGAGTCCTCTTGATCCTTTATGGGTGTTTGAGAGGTTAGAAAAGTTGAAGATCATGCCATTTCTTGATTGATCCTTTGTCTAAGTGTTCTGAGAGGCTCAAAACCCTAATTCTTGATTATGGTGAATGCTCACCCATTTTTTAGGAGATTGATGAGGCATGATAATACATCCATATTGTGGTGATGATTCTCACAATGATGGGAAATCTTGGTGGTCAAAATTTGGGGTATGACAGATGCCCCTATTTAATCTTCTTAGACCCGAAGGTGTGAATGGCGAAGGTATTCGAGCATTCGGTGTGCAAGAGGATTAAATATCGGAATACCCGAAATTTTGATGGTGGTTATGAATGGAAGTTTGCTCATCCATCTTCTTTTGCTAAGTAATGATACTTAGAAAAGGGTAAAACTTCCCCTCGATCCTGAACTTCAGCCACGGAACTGGTCTCTGTTTCTTTGATAAACTTACCCTCGATCCTAGTCTTCAGCCATGGAATTGGTCTTAGTTTTCTGAAATAAACTTCCCCTAGATCCTGATCTTTAGCCACGGAACTAGTCTCAGTTTCTTTAATAAACTTCCCCTCGATCCTGGTCTTCAGCCACGGAACTGGTCTTAGTTTTCTGAAATAAACTTCCCCTCAATCCTGGTCTTCAGCCACGGAACTGGTCTTAGTTTTCTAAAATAAACTTCCCCTCGATCCTGGTCTTCAACCACAGGTCTCAGTTTCTTCTTGTCGAGTTTTTTTTTCTTGACAAGGAACACTATCTGTAGCAGTTTTCATCAAACTTCTCGCCGAGTTTTACTAGATTGACGCCATTTGATGGGAAAATTTGATGTCAGGCTTGCTGGGGAAACCCATTTGTCTGAGCTGTAGAGGCGTGCAAATTCTCTGTTGGAGACGCCATTGTAGTGCTCTAGTGGGGAAAGCGAGTCTTTTGAGAGACTGCTTTTTGCTTGGGGATACTACATCATACTTTTCTTCGAGATCTTTTTCCGAGAAATGACATGTGATGTAATCCTATTTTGAGGTGCTGATGACCTTGTTGACAGCAAACCTTTCGGAGAGAAACTGCTGCATTACCGAGAGTCTTTGGTTGAGAGGCTTTCTCTGGGGATTTTCCTTAATCCGGGAAAGCGAGAAATATCATCTTCGATGGTGAAGAGTGATGCTCCAAAGGTGTCTGTCGAATGTTTTCTTGCCTTTCAGAGGTTCAAGTTATCAAAGTGGTCGAGGACAGATTCCAATCCAGAAATAAACTGGGGAGAGATTGCTCAGATGATACATTTTCGAATGAGGAAAGAACTGACAACTTTTGGTGAGAGGACTTTTATCACTTGGGGAATGAATATGACCAGAGTGATAGTAATGCAATATGAATATGAATATGAATCAATAATGCATGATGTATGTATGTTTATGCTAACAAAACTAACGCGACATACAGACTAGTGGATGAACACGACTGGATACTCGGCCACGGTGGGGGATGAAAAGTATCACTGGTTCAAAATAGAAATTCTTCCTTGCTTACGAGAGGTAGTCCCTGTGGGGGGAGAAAGAATTGTTCAATCAGGCTTAAGAGATACGAACTCTGCCGGGGATGTCAGATGAGACATGGCATCTAAAATAGTTGATCCTTCATTCAGGTGCACTGGTTTAGAAGGAGTACTTTGATTCTGCACTTTGAGGTTCAATCCCCTTCGGAAAAGCTATTGATGTTCTTTTTGACGTTCATCAGTCAAAAAGAATTGCCATCTTTATTTTAAAAGCAGAAAATTTTTACAAGTAAATTCATTTTTTGTTTTATTTCAAGAATCGTTGATCAAGTTAAAAATGTCATTCTGTAAAGCTAAAACAAATAAGAATTGCAAACAAAAGCACTAGGGCTCACATTTTATTGATAGGATGGAAATTAGCCAAGCGCGTGATTCCATAGAGTATTTACAAAGTTTAGAAAATGGTAATTTAAGGGAAAAAGGGGCTACCTTGAAATATAACGACCGTTATCCTTCTACCAACTTTGAATTCTGGACATCCTGGGCTTCTGTCGAAGGTGACCTTGACTTGAGTTCTCTGATGGATGGCGCTATTGCTGAGGAGTCGAACTGATCAGACATAGTTACTTGCCATGAATCCCTAACTTGTGTCTGGATTGTGTACTTCAAGATTTCCAATCCATCGGGATAATTTTTGCTTGTTCTCTAATTTTTTCCTGGATCGCCCTTTCGGGTTTTCAATCCACCGGGACATTTTTTTTGTTATTTAGGCGAAGTATATCTTGACTACATCAATATTCGTGGGGTAGGCAAACTCCTCTCCATCCATGGTTGCAAGTCTCAAGGCACCGCCTGAGAAGGCTTTCTTGACCACATAGGGGCCATCGTAATTCGGAGTCCATTTTGCCCGGGAATCAGTGAGAAATTATTGTATCTTCTTGAGCCCAAGGTCTCCTTTTCGAAAGACACGGGGTCGAACCTTTTTGTCAAACGCTTTCTTCATTCTTTGCTGATACAACTGACCATGATATAGAGTTGTCATTCACTTTTCTTTGATCAGATTCAACTCATCGTGTCGAATTTGACACCATTCTGCTTCTGTTAGCTTAGCTTCCATCAATACCCGGATTGATGGGATCTCCACTTCTATGGGAAGCACTATTTCCATGCCATATACTAGAGAGAAAGGGGTTACCCCTGTTGAAGTGCAGACAGATGTATGATAACCGTGAAGAGCAAAGGGTAACATCTCGTGCCAGTCTTTGTAGGTTACAACCATCTTTTGAACAATCTTCTTGATGTTCTTGTTAGCCGCTTCTACCGCTCTGTTCATCTTAGGTCGGTAGGGAGATGAGTTATGGTGTTCGATCTTGAACTCTGCGCATAACTCTTTCATCATTTTGTTGTTCAAGTTAGACCCATTATCATTAATGATCTGGCTTGGAGCACCATAAAGGCAGATGAGATTGTTCTTAATGAAACGGACCACCACTTGTCGGGTTACATTGGCGTATGGCGCTGCTTCGACCCACTTGGGGAAGTAGTCAATGGCTACCAGGATGAACCGATGCCCTGATTGGTATGTGTTTCACTCTCCTTTGATCTGATTGATAACCAGGGCTGAGTCTCCATGCACATCTAAGTTCTTAATCCTTAAGTCAATCGCTTCTTCGAGACCCATGATACAAGCTTCGCATTCGGCCTCATTGTTTGTGCATTTGAACGTTAGTCGGGCAGTGAAAGGAATGTAGGTACCCTGAGGCATTACAATGATTGCCCCAATTCCGTTTCCATAATTATTGACAGCTCTGTCGAATATTAATCCCAATTGGGAATCTGGTTTTGGCCCTTCATTGGGTAGCGGTTCATCGCAATCTTTCATTTTCAAGTACATGACATCTTCGTCTGGGAAGTCAAATTCAACTGATTCATGATTGTCAATCGGTTGATGAGCCAAATGATCGGCTAAAATACTTCCTTTGATGACTTTTTGAGCATGGTACTCAATGTCGTATTCTGATAACAACATCTGCCAACGGGCAATCCTTCCTGTGAGAGCAGTTTTCAAAAACATACTTGATCGGATCCGTTTCGGAGATTAACCAAGTAGTGTGACAAAACATATACTGGTGAAGACGTTTGGCTGCCCAAGCCAGAGCGCAACAAGTTTTTTCAAGCACAGTGTACCGAGTTTCACAATTGGTAAATTTCTTGCTTAGGTAGTAAATGGCAGACTCTTTTCTTTTCGTTTCGTCTTATTGGCCAAGTACACAACCCATAGAGTCTTCCAAGACTGTAAGGTAAATGATCAGTGGTCTTCCTTCCACTGGAGGTGACAGAATAGGTGGATTTAATAGATATTCTTTAATGTGTCAAACGCTTTTTGGCAGTCTTCTGTCCATACACAGTCCTGATTCTTTTTGAGTAATTTGAAGATTGGCGCGCATGTCGTGATCATAAGAGATATGAATCTGGAAATGTAATTCAGACGTCCCAAAAATCCTCTGACTTATTTTCAGTCTTTCGCGAAGGCATTTCTCGAATGGCCTTGACCTTGTCAGGATCAACCTCAATTCCTTTTTGGCTGACGATGAACCCTAAGGGTTTTCCTGAGCGAACACCAAACGTGCATTTGTTAGGATTCAAGCGGAGTTTGTACTTTCTTAGACGCTCGAATAACTTTGATAGGCGGGTCACATGCTGCTCTTCTATTTTAGATTTTGCAATCATATTATCGACATACACTTCAATTTCTTTGTGCATTATGTCGTGAAACAGAGTAGTCATGTCCCTTTGATAGGTTGCCCCGACGTTCTTCAAACCGGACGACATTACCTTATAACAAAAGGTGCCCCATGGGGTGATGAATGAAGTTTTCTCCATATCTTCCGCCACCATTTTGATTTGATTATAGCCCGAGAACCCATCCATGAAGGAGAAGACTTTGAACTTTGTTGTACTGTCTACCAGCATGGCTATGTGTGGTAAAGGGAAATCGTCCTTTGGACTTGCTTTGTTCAAATCCCTGTAGTCCACACACATTCTGACTTTTCCGTCCTTTTTCAGAACTGGCACTGTGTTAGCTAGGCATTGAGGATATTCTGAGGTGGCAAGGAAACCTGCGTCAATCTGTTTTTGGACTTCCTCTTTAATTTTGATAGCCATATCCGGGTAAGTTCGTCCCAGCCTCTGCTTTACCGACAGACAATCTGATTTCAACGGTAAATGATGCTCCACGATGCTGGTATCCAACCCTGGCATGTCCTGATAAAACCAAGCAAATACATCGGGAAACTCTTTGAGAAGTTTTATCAAGGTTTCCTTGACAGTCGGCCTGAGCAGTGCTCCAATCTTGACTTCTTTCCTCTCTTCTTCTGAACCCAGGTTGACCGTTTCCAACGAATCTTTGTGAGGCTCAATAGACCTTTCCTCTTGTCTGAGTAATCAGGAGATCTCTTCTGGAATTTCTTCGTCCTCTTCTTCTTCAGCCTCAAATACCGGGAATTCAAAGTTAGGAGAAGGCATTGGATCATATGTTTCAATGGGGTTTAAAACAAGCAATCTGCATGACGTGATGATTCATTTTTTAGAAGAGATAGAGAGAATGCAAGAGTGTGTGCAGTGTATATTTTTAAAAAAAATGCTTGTTTATTATTTATTTTTGGGCTGTTTTAGGATTACCATTTTCTGAAAGAACAAAAAGTGAAAACAGCAATAAATGCGGGAATTACAGAATGACGTTTATTTATTTATGATTTTGTCGATTCTTGAAATACAGCCCTATAAAACAAAACTCTGTCGCTTTGGGCTAAGTGAAGAGGGACATTTACATAAAGTGAGCCCTATAAAAACACCCGTTTCACCTGGGCAGGGTGAAAGGTTAAAACAAAGATGGCAATTACTTAGACTTATGGACGACTTTCGGGACATCGACAACAACCCATTGGCGATGAACTCCTCGGTGAATCACAAAGTCTGGTACCTTATTTCTTGGTTTGTCCTCAGAAATGATGCTGATTTCTGGTGGAGCAGGATCGTTGGAGTCTTCATCCCAGGCAGAGTTGTCATAAATGAACTCTTTTGCTGTATCTTCCTTAATGTTATCCCTCTCAAGAGGATCTCCCGATCCAGTTGGCTGGATGTCCTCGTATCTGATACGAGAACTTTCAGGAGCGGTGTACTTGACCAAGAAGTCGTACTTGCCACTCGGCTGTCCTAAGGTGTCCCAAACTTTCGTGGGAACTGAGGAGTCATCCTTCTCAATGACGTTGACCTCAGGAAAAGCAAAGTTGATGAACTCTTGTCCTGTAATCTTTGTAGATTCATCGTTATGTTGGATATCTTTTGAATGTCCTGAGTAATGATCCCATGACTCGGTGGGGATGCAGGTATTCATTTCAATATTGTTCATCTGATAGGCATCGTTGGGCTGACTCTTTTGCCCCAAGTCTTCTGGGTACGACTTCCAGGGGATCAAAATATTCTTGATCGAAGTTGTCCTTCATTAGATCATCTTCTAATGAGTTAGGTGGAGCACGACATCCTTCAGGATCACAATCTCCGTAAATTATTCGGACGTCTAATCTTGGTATATATCTCATACTCTGTTTGGGAAAACAGAATGGCGTATGCGTTTCTTCCTGAGACATATAACCGTCCGGGTTGAGATAAGATTTCCATTCCTCGTCCGTATCGAAGGAGTCACTCTGGTTGATTGTGTGTACTTCTTGAGATACTGGGTGGAGAAAGCCTCCACTGTGGAAGAAATCTTGAATGGGATGAAAACTTTCATCTTTCTTGGCAAACTTGGTATAGGTTGAAGAGAAACCAATACCTTTCTTTGTCTTGTTATCCGTAGGAATTACAAGCTGTCCCCATCCCTTTACGTTATTACTCTCGATCACTTTGAGAGCATCTTTGTATGAGGAAATCGACATTCCTCTTTCTGATCGATTATCATTGCTCACCGATAGTGCTTGAAACTGGGTTCCAATAACCTCCTCTGGTTCTAAATAGGAAAATAATGATAGGTGGCTCACAATTAAGGCTTGCTCTCCGCAGACTGTGACTAGCTTGTCATTCTTGACGAACTTCAGCTTTTGGTGAAGTGTCGAAGTGACAGCCCCAACTTCATGTATCTAAGGTCTTCCTAATAAATAGTGGTATGCTGCCCGAATGTCCATGACCTGGAAAGTGACTTGGAAAGTGTGAGGACCGGTAGTTATGGGAAGATCGACTTTGCCGATAACTATTTTTCGAGATCCGTCAAAGGCTTTGACGATGACCTCACTGCCTCTCATTGGAGTTCCTTGAAATGATAGTCGCATCAGAGTCGATTTTGGCATAACATTCAGAGATGATCCTGTGTCTACCAGTACGCTGGCTAAAGCATCGTCCTGGCAGGTGACTGTAATGTTAAGCGCCATATTGTGATTCTTGCCTTCTTCCGGCAGTTCTTCATCACTAAACCCTAAATTGTTGCAGGAAGTGATATTGGAAATAATGCTGTCAAATTACCTGACCTCATGTCTTGTTCTATGAAAGCTTGCTCCAAGACTTTCTGCTGAGCTTCCCAGTGAGCTTCGAAACTAAGCAGGAGAGACAACACAGAGATTTGGGATGGATTTTGCAACAATTGGTCTACAATGTTATACTCACTCCTCTGGATGAGCTTCAGCATCTCATCGTTGTTTTTTACCAGTTCTAGACTACTGGATTGCCTGACTGGTTGATTTGGAACTTTTGTTTGAGGTTCCTTTTCTTTGTGGGTTCTCTAACTCCCCGGTTGAAGATCCGGCCACTTCGTGTGACTCGACTGATGTCGGCAATGTTGACAATGGAGGGTAATGGAGTTTCCTTTCCATTTTCGATTGTTGTTGCACCGTACTTGTAAGGGATAGCCCTTTTTGATTTGTACAGTATGGGCCCTGGTAGGTAAATAACCACATGAGCTTTTTTATTTCTCTGACCGTTATATGCGACCTCAATTAATTCCTGGTTGGGAACTTTTCTACTGTCTAGAGGAATTCTTGATTCATCGAGTAGAGGGATTATGGCACAAACGTCTTTGGTCCTCTCATGATCAGAGATTATGACAACGTCTTTGCTTTGATCAAGGAGATAGTCTGGTATCACATTGATAGACCCAGAACTTGAACACGGTCGATTTTATTTCCGGTCCAACTGATTTTGAAGAGCCACTCGAACAAGGTAGCATCCTTGGTTATTCTCTGAACAAACTCTACAATGCTCATAATTGTGAGGTTGCACCCGGCCTCGCCCGCTTTATATACAGTGTAACTTTACTAGATCTGTTTCCATTGAGCGGACATCCTAACTTTGATGCCTATCAGGATTTCCATCAGTCAAGCTAACCTATTGTGTTGCCTCATCCAAGTAAATTGGAAGCCACCAATGGTCCAACAAGTGTTGGAGTGTTCTCTGGACAAGTGCACATCCTTGATCGTCTTCATGACATTCCTCACAGTCTTGATAATTGTGTGAAGCCAGAAAGCCGAGCCTGACTTATTTAGCATGTAATGCTACCAGACTGGTATTCATCAAGCGTATGTCGAATATCTGGACCATATTGAATTGATGTTTATTTCCTTCATGGTAGTCCTGGATCCATCCAAGATCCATCTGGCATTAGAGGGTCTCTTGTATGAAAGAGCATCCCTGATTGCTTGTTGAGCAGATCGGACAGGTATTGCAATCGTGTCGTGGCAGATTATGATATTGACTTTACCTTGAGTGCATCGCCACCAAATTGATGTTCATCGCAAGAATGTTGCGGTTCTGAACAATGTTGGAATGTACATGGGCCATGTTGACTTCACGGATTCAGTGATCTTGGATCCAGCCCAGATCCATCTGTTCTTGTAGAGCTAATTGCACTACGGAACATACCTGATTATTCTTTGAGCAGATATCACACTGGTGATAATTGTGAGGTGATATATCATCGTACTCGCTCTGCCTGCAATGCATCCTGACCAAATTTGTTCCTAGTGAGAGTACATCGTGAATTTGATAACTGCGGCTAAATTTTTCCCCTATTAAATTTACTGCAGTCTTTTCATGTTGCGGCAACGGGTACGTCTGAACATTCGGATTAGTATCTTTGAAAGATAGGATCATGTTCCTAACAAGCTTCTGTACATCAGACTTGAAGCTGAGATAGTTTTCAATGTTGTGCCTCGGTCCTCCTTGATGGTAAGGGCAAGTTTGATCCGCTTTGAACCAAAAAGGCGGATTTTCCGGTACTGTAAGAGGAGACCTGGTTTGGATGTGCCCCTTAGTCAGTAGAAGTGGAAATAGTTCTGTGTACAACATCAGTATAGGGTCAAACCCTGATGGTTGTGTAGTATGATTGTTGTTGTTGTACTATGGACGAGCCTGCTGAAGAGACTGTTGTGTCCTTTGTTGATACTGTTGTTAACTTGGTTGGCCCTGAGCGACCTGAGGTTGATACGTTGAAGCCGGCGTTGGGTTGATAGTGGGAGTTATTGCCGCTACGGGTTGATACCTTCGCCTTTGCTTTCCAAAAGAGATATTACTGATCTCTTATTCTTTCTTTTTTTGGAAAGCACTACCGTATCTCTTAGTACTGCTAGATGGCTCTGCCAAAGCATTACCGTATCTCTTGTTCTTTCTTTTTCTATAAAGCACTACCGTATCTCTTAGTACTGCTAGATGGCTCTGCATCTTTAACCAACCGTCCTTCTCGGATTGCTTCTTCAAGGCTTACTCCCATGTTCACCATCTCAGTGAAGTCGCTGGGCGCATTGGCGACCATTCAGTCGTAATAGAACGAGCTCAAGGTTTTCAAAAAGATCTTTGTCATCTCTTTTTTCTCGAGAGGGGGACAGACCTGGGCGGCAATTTCACGCCATCTCTGAGCATACTCTTTGAAAGTCTCTTTGTCCTTCTGCGACATTGCTCTAAGTTGATCTCTATCTGGTGCCATGTCCAGGTTGTATTTATATTGCTGAACGAAGGCAGTGCCGAGATCTTTGAAAGTACTGATCTTGGTGCAGTTTAAACCCATGTACCATTTAAGTGCGGCATCAGTTAAACTGTCTTGGAAATAGTGGATCAGTAGTTGATGATTTTCTCTCTGAGTTGACATTTTTCGAGCGTACATCACCAAATGACTTTGAGGGCAAGAGTTGCCTTTGTATTTTTTAAAATCAGGCACTTTGAATTTGTGCGAGAATTTTTCCTTAGGGACCAAACAGAGGTCTGCGGCATCCTTTCCGAATAAGTCTTGACCGCGAATGGCATGCAGTTCCTTCTGCATTTCCAAGAATTGTTCCTGGAACTCATTCATCCTTTCATACATATCTTGGTTTCCACTAGAAATTACCTGTGGAATTTATCCTTCCGGGACAGTGTGTACCATTGGCTGTCGTATAGACATTACAGCGGTGACTCTTGGCGCTTCAGGGCCCTGAAGTTTGTAACCTTCAGGAGTTGCTGTCGTAAACCTTGCATCTTCGCTTTCCCGAAGTTTGTAACCTTCAGGTCCAGCGGTTCCTATTATGGCTTCTGGGTCTTCAGTGACCGGCGAAATATATCCTTTAGGGGCAAAGTTGATAGGCATGCCCTAGGGACGACTTTTAGGCATGTTGTACCGAGGATCATATGTCTCCACTACGGGCGTAAATGTGATCTCTGATATCACAGTCCTTTGTTGTTGTCTTTGAGCTGCTGCCAGGGATTGCATGTCACTGTGAAGTTTTTCGAAACTTTCCTTTAGAGCGTTGATTTCTTCTCTCAGCTCTCTGTTCTCTTCCTCGAGATCGTCCATTTTATTTTGTCGATTGGCCCGAGTATTGTATGAGTGAGACAGTTTGACTCTAGAATTATGACAAGTACGTGAGATTCGAAGATAAGAAGACGTGTTATGTGAGAATGATGAATGATATGCAAAGATATTATATATATATATATATATATATATATATTTTTTTTTTTTTTTTTTTAAATTTTTGATCAAATAGAAACTTCAAAAAATAGATTGCAAATATCATACAGTGGAGGGTGGAGACCTTGTTTTATTGAATTTGAAAGATTGCAATAAGGAAAAGTACAGTATTTTACAAAGTGTTGTAAGGAAAATGTCTAAGCTTATGGATCCTGAGTTCTCTCTGAGGAGAGCTCAGATGCTGGTTCTGGTACTTTCCTTTTCTTTGATCGGGGTTCTTCAGCAGTTGTCGGGTTGTCAGTCCTTTTCCAAGTGAAAAGAGTGAGCAAGTTCCTTTGATCTTCCCGACTTTCTGCAACATGCTGCTCTAATATCTCAATCAGAGCATCCTTTTCCTTTAACAGTTCATGAATCTTGGTACACTCCATGATGAGGATCTGTTATTTATTTTTCCAAGAGCTCCTCTCACATTGAACTTTGTTGAGAGTGACCTGGAGTCTTTCCGCATCAGACATGAAATAAAGGACATATTCCTTTAATGGAAAAACTTCTTGACGAGGGTAAGGCATCCTCAGCTTGAGGGCTCTAGTTTGTACCCAGTGGAGATAAGGTTCCATGGAAGTACAGTTTGGTCTTCCTAGAGACTCTCTTCCTTTTTTGTGAACATGTTGCCAGTCATGCACTATTTCCTTCTTTAGTGCTCTGTCATTTCCCCCTTCCTTGAAGAAAAGACCTTCCAGATGAACATTATGCGGGATATGCCTCATCGGGTATCCGAGTTGATGGCGAACTAAAATTTGATGGTAGTTAATTCCTCCTTTAGTTCTTATGAGGGGTATGTTAGGGAAATTTCCACAACTGTTGATGATCTCTATCCCTTCATAAATCCTATTATACCAATCTATGTTAGAGTTGGTAAGAAACTTAATCCTTTGCAACCAACGTAAAATACTCTTGTGATCCCAAAATGTAGTAGACTTGGGTAAATGGGAAATGAACCATTTGTAAAGTAAGGGTACACAGCATGTGATCATTCCTCCGCTGTACAAATTCCTTAAGTGTACAGAATGATAAGCATCTGCGAGCAATGTTGGTACGGGGTTCCCAATAAGAAATATCTTAACAGCGTTGGTGTCAACGAAGCTGTCAATGTTGGGAAAGAGGAAAAGACCATATGTGAGTAGAACAAAGATATCCTCGAAAGCAGTTACGTTTCCTATACTGGCAAAGTATAGAGCTTTCTCTATCAGGAATTTAGCTAGTAAACCCTGGATTCCTTCTTTGGTGGTCATGTGAGTCCTAACCTCTGATTTGTCCAAAGAGAATGCTCTTGCAATGGCCTGTTCTTTTGGAATTTCTTCCAGTCCAGAAAAAGGAGCTTGGTCAGTGATAGATAAATCGGTCAGATGAGAGTACTCCTCCATTGTTGGTGCCAGTTGATAATCCAGAAATGTGAAGCAGTGATAAACCGGATCGTAGAACTGTATCAATGTAGATATGATTCCTTCAATAACGTGGACCCTTAACAGAGACAACAGTCCTCCATGCTTAGATATGAAAGCATCGGGGTTGGTGATCATCCTCACCAACCTCCTTAAATTCTCTAGTTTCGGAGCCTTGAAAGTGTACTTGTGCGTCTTTCTTCTACCGAAATCCATAACGCAATCTTTCTGATATTTGCAATTATTGTTTTAGTTTATTTTGAAAAAGAGAAGAGAAGAGGGAAGATTTTTCTTTGTTTAAGAGTTTTTTAGATGAATGCATGAATGCAGCACACAAAAACGTTGAAAAAACATGGGTTCAAAGGTTCAACGTCACGCGCATGGAGTCATGGCTCTACCTATCCCCAAAGGTTGTATTCTGGTTAATTTTTGTACATGTAGAACGGATCCTAAGGTTCCCAAAATCATTGACCCCCTAGGGATATCAACAGCAAGCTGGTTCACCCGAGCGAGCTGTAGCATCCTAGGGTAATCTCATTTGAGTGTAGTATCGCGTATCAACTATTCCCGATAGTCACCGCACTACCAAATGGTCATATGGTTAATGTCTACTAAATCCTCAGGGTCACGGGTGCCGTACTGGAAAACTCTGCTTTCACAACAATTGGTTGTTCAACAGGCTGAATCCACACAGGCCCTCGCCTGATTTGGTGGTCTACCAGGTTCACTTGTTCGGGATTCACTCCCTACAAGTTTCCCCGTCTATGCCACCCCTTATTTTAGGGTTCTCTCAAACTTTCCAGATGTGTATTAATCGCATTACCATTGACAGAAAAATAAACACGAATATCAAGTAGGAAAAGCAATATATATATATAGTATATAGAAAAATTTCTAACAACC
Organism: Lathyrus tuberosus; assembly: GCA_022829125.1. Classification (NCBI taxonomy): domain Eukaryota; kingdom Viridiplantae; phylum Streptophyta; class Magnoliopsida; order Fabales; family Fabaceae; genus Lathyrus; species Lathyrus tuberosus. Next base: position 6,050,462 of record JALAZF010000084.1, read on the forward strand.
TAGACCTCTTAGGAATTCTAATCCTAGTTTGGCTCCCCAACAGAGTCGCCATTTTTCTGTTGGAAAAATAGCGATTAAGACATATAAGAGCAAGGACTCCCCAGCAGAGTCTCCATTTTTCAGTTGGAAAAATGGCGATTAAATCATATAAGAGCAAGGACTCCCCAGCAGAATCGCCATTTTTCTGTTGGAAAAATGGCGATTAAGACATACAAGAGCAAGGACTCCCCAGCAGAGTCGCCATTTTTCTGTTGGAAAAATGACGATTAAGACATACAAGAGCAAGGACTCTCCAGCATAGTCGCCATTTTTCTGTAGCGTGCGATTTTTGTCGGTGACGCGACCACCTTATCGCCATTTGGTTGGAATTGGGTGCTACTTTCTGATTTCTTATTTATCCTATGAAGCAGGAAAGGAAATGGAAGTTATCTAAAACTAACCTTACACGCAAATGTTTTCTTTAACAAATGCTAAGAGATTGGGGAGTCCGGGGTCAAATTATACAATGGGGAGTTGTCAATTACCCATCCTATATGTGGTTATCCACAGGTTGTTAGCAAATTTCTTCTGCTTTCTACTTATCGGTGTTTGTCTGTTGTGGGTCGGGAAAGTATCTCCTTTTGAAGTGTTAAGAGAGAGTATTTTGGTGATGTTCGGTTTTTTACGATGTTTTTGGTAAGGTACTGGACCTACTGTTTTTGTTTAGTGTGCTCGCTAAGATTTCGCAATCTTATGCCTACGTATTCCCGTAATGATAACAGGGAAATCAGAGCAATCGTAAGGAGGAAAACATGATGTTTTGTTGTCTTGTTCAAAGCCCAAGATTGAAGCTAAAGGGTTATTTGTGTCTTGTTCAAAGCCTAAGATTGAAGCTAAAGGTTTGACTAAGAGAGAACTCGTCACCTCTGAAGGGAGCTATCTCATCTATTTATCACAACTATTGGGTGATTAATTATAAAGGAGAATTTACTTTAACTGGGATATGAGAATCCAACAATGTTATAATTTCCTTTATAAGGGATTTGTCCTAAAGGAGAAAACTTTAACTCAGTGTAGAGCAATGCCATTTTTCCTTAGGAGTCTTTCATGCTAAGAGAGGGATATTGGCTTGGATGTAAATAATCCAGAGGCTTACCACTTACACCAATTAGATAAAATAAGGGTTTTAGCAGGATAAAGAAGGACTACAGCTTGGATTTTTTAATCAACAAGTGTGCCACTTACAGCAGTTATCTAGGATTAAGGTTTGTTTGATTTTTTGTTTTGAATATGTGATTTACAGAGAAATGTCTTCCTACAGAGAGGTTTTTGATTTCCTCTGAGGGGAATGTTGATTTTTTTTGTGCCTTGATCAAAGCCCAAGGTTGAAGCAAAAAGGGGACTGACTCTTTTGTGAGATCCTTATACAAAGCCTAAGAGGAGGCTGGAAGGAATTGACTCTTTCGGGAAATATTTTGTCTGTCTTGTACAAAGCCCAAGAATGAGGCAAAAAAGAGAAGAAACTGACTCTGCTTAGGGAGATCAAAGCCTAAGAGGAGGCGAGAAAGATTTGACTCCACCGGGGAGAAGCCCAAGATTGAGGCTAAAAGATATTTGACTGACTCAGCTGGAGATATATATAGGTGTCTTGTACAAAGCCCAAGATTGAGGCTGAAAAATTGTTTTTACTCCACTGGCGAAGTTTTATTTGGTGGCTTGTACAAAGCCCAAGATTGAGGCTGAAAGAAAGTTTTGACTGACTCAACCAGAGAGTGTTTTTATCTATCTTATACAAAGCCCAAGATTGAGGCTGAAAGAAAGTTTTGACTGACTCAACAAGAGAGTGCTTTTATCTGTCTTGTACAAAGCCCAAGATTGAGGCTGAAAATATTGAAGAATTATCATTATACAAAGCCTAAGAAGAGGCTGGAAGGATTCCTTATATAAAGCCTAAGAGGAGGCTAGCTTCTGCTGAGGATTATTGAGATCCAAAGGTAGGTCCAAATTGGGGAATCAACTCTTACTGGGGATTGCAGAAGAGTTGAAATATCAGAGACCATGAGGTTCTGATTTTGGAAGGTGTTGTATTGATGATAAGATGACCCTTAGTTGGGGAATTTTAGGATGAAGGATTGAGACTGAGTTTTCAAACCTAAGGAGGTTCTAACTCTGCTGGAGATTTGATTAAGTCATCAGGGTTCTTCCTATCCTTTTGGGGGACTTGAGGGTTTCTTTGAAATCCAAAATTGGGGTGAGACTATCCAAGTCTATGTTTATTAAAGGGGTTTATCTTTATATGAAGCCCAAGAGGAGGCTGACTTTTTAAGGGATGAGAATAAATCCTAAATTGGTCTGATGTTTTGACTCTTAGAAAGACTGCTCTAACAAAGGATGACTAGGTTTTGTCCTATACCTGTAAGAGGTCTTTTGGGTCCTTGTACTAAGCCCAAGAGGAGGCTGAGAACTTTTAAGAAGCGTGAGGGTCCTAGTACAAAGTCCAAGAGGAGGCTGGGGATGCTTTTAGGAAGCCTGTGGGTCCAAACCTAAGAAAAGTTCCATAAATGTTTCACCGGGAATAATCCTTTCTGTAGTGAACAATTCCAGGGTTTGAAGAAATTCAAGAGAGGTTTCACCGAGAATTAATCCTCTCTGGGGAAACTGAATGTCTTTGACAATTTTCTAATAGTGACAGCCTTGAGAAAAGTTTCACCGGGAATAATGTCTTTCTCTGTTCCATATTGTATAAGCCCCAGAGGAGGCAAGACTGTATCTGGAAATTCCTATGGGGAACTAGTTTTGACTGTATTGAAAGAGTGACTGTTGGCTTGATCTAATCCTAGACCTAATTGTCGGGGAAAACTCTAAGCAGATAATATACAGGCATATATATACTAGGGGTGTCAAAACGGGCTGCCCGCCCCGTCCCGCTTAATGCCCGCCAAAAAAGAGCGGGGCGGGCATGCCCGCCAAGTTTAAATGGGCATGAAAATCAAGCCCTCCCCGCCAAGGTGGCGGGTTGGCGGGCGGCGGGCTTGCCCGCCTTCTTTTTTTATTTTTATTTTTTTCATTTTTGTTTTTTAAATTAAAAGGCTTTTTTTTACCTTTCAATAAGAACAAATTGGGTTAGAAATTTCTCAAACAGTCTCGTTAAAAGCATGCACAAAACATATGTTTTTATAAATTTTGTATAAAAATTGGCCTACTGAGCAATGTATATAAACTATGTATTTTTATAAAAGCATGCACAAATTAAATAAACTATGTGTTTTTATAAAAGCATGCACAAATTGGATTACTAAGCAATTTTTTGCGCAAGGCAAATAAAATATGAGCAAGACTAATAATTTGGAGAATCTTCAAATTTTCATACTGTATATCAATTTTCATACTGTATATCAATTTTCATACTGTATATAATTTTCATGTGATGCAAGGCTAGTAAATAATTTTCATACTGTCAATAATTTCATAATGATTATCATAGTAAAGAATTTTCATAAAGTATATAATTTTCATGTGATGCAAAGTTGTATATAAATTTCATACTGTATATAATTTGGAATATAAAGTACCAACCATGTTAATAAAAAAAATGCGGCGGGCTTTTGCGGGCGGCGGCTTTTGGCGGGGCAGGCGTTGGTGGGCGGCGGGCCCAAAATTCCAACCCAACCCGTCATTTTTTGGCTGGTGGGCGGGCCACGACCCGTTTTGCCACCCCTAATATATACAGATGAAATATATACAAGTATGTAAAAGAGAGTAGAAGGACTTACAGGTGAGCAAGCTTCCAGCATTACAAACAAATATATATATACAAGTATGTAAAAGAAAGTTGTTTAAAACTTACAGGTGAGCAAGCTTCCATTGTAACAGTTGTATGGTTAGTTACTCAAGGAATTAAAGAAAGTTTTGATAACAACTATGAGTTTGAACCTAAATCAAAGGGCATAGTTGTTTTAAAAGAGAAGATTGAGGCTTATACTTAAGAATCGCAAAGGGACTTATATAATGACTGAGGCCCAAAAAGGTTTTAATTACAAAAGGGGGTTGGGTCTTACACTCTATTAGAGGCCCAAAAGTGTATTTTTTAAAAGAAAGATAGGACTTACATCACCAAGGAGGCCCAGATGAAAAATAACGACCGCACCGTTATCTTGAGAATCGTATCGGGGCTTATACAATGACTGAGGCCCAAAAAGGTTTTATTTTACAAAGGGGTGGGTCTTACACTCTATTAGAGGCCCAAAAGTGTATTGAAAAAGATTTGTGAGGGTGAAAATAAGCAAAAGCCCTAATTTGATTTAAAAATGTATTTTAATTGAATAAAATTCAATTAAAATGATCAAAATTATCAAACATGTGTGAAAAACAAGTTGTGATCTTGGATTAATGTTTAAAAAATCATGCTTCATTCATAGAATGATTTGAAAATCATTTGAATTTGCAAAATCAAAAGAAAGAAATATTTTTAAATGCCTAAAAACAAATAAAAATACAATTCTTTACAAAAATACCAAATATATGAAATAAATAATATTTTTGTGAAATTTTTGTAGAATAAAATATTTTAAAATTTCGGTGAATTTTCAAAAAAAGAACCAATAAAAAATAATTAAAATTGAGAGTGAAATTAATTTTGGAATTAATTAACAAAAACCATAAAATATGTGAAAAATAGCAAAAATAGGAAAAATGGCAAAATAGTCTGGGTGGGTGTTGAACCCACGACCTTCCAAACAAACACACTTGCGCGCTACCACTGGGGTGGTGATACATCCGTGTATCAAAACCACCCCATCAACATATATGGGTGCCTTGGATTTTAGGCCTGGCCCTTGTCCAAGGCAAGGCCTGATTTTTGCCTCTTGCATGAAGACTCTAACTTCCTCATTTCTCCATGGATTTTGACAAAATTTAGGTGTATCCTGCCTAGAATTTCATGAGGAATCCAATGGTGCTTTTAGATTTTTCTAAAGATGTCCCTATTTTAAAACCCGATAGTGGTTTCAAAATAGGCCTAGATTTGCATGTTCTATGCTATCTCATTATACAGGCAACAATAGCATGGCAAATTGGTTCAAACACAACATATATGATATGTATGAGATGTCCATAATCAATGGACATCAAAACAATGCATGATTTAGAGAGTTCAAGTTGTGATGCACTTACCTCTTGAAGCTCTTTGTGCTATCTGTCAAGATCCTTGTGCCAGAAGTAATCCAATGCTTTAGACACTCTTAATTGATCCCTTAAAGGCTTTTAGAATGATCAAAACAAGCTGGAATCCTCAGGAAGAAGTATTGGATCTTTCTTGCAAAAGTGGCAAAAGTGACCAAGATGGAAACTCTCTCAAATGGTGTTCCAGATGAGGGAAACCAATTGGGACAGTTTGAGGATGATATTTGGAGTGTGTTTGAGGCTTTGTTTGGTTTTGAAAGTGACTGAATCAAGACATAGCTTGAAAAATACAAAAAAGTCAAAATTTGAGGTTTTGGAGGTTGACTTTCTGATTTTGGTGTTTCAGATCAAGGGCGAGTGTTTGAACAGCTTATATATGATACATTGGAAGTGTTTGGATCATGAGCTATGGTGGAATTGCTCTCTAACTCAAAAACTCAGTGATGACTTGCAAAAGAAGGCATTTTGGCCTAATGAGAGAGATTTTGAGGAAAGCAAGTGTTGTTATGTTTTGGTGTACTCAAACTGATTACAAATGAGCTCTATTTATAGTAGAGCAAGTTTGTTTTGGCATCAATAGTGAATGGCAGCTGGTACAGGTTTGTGGCCAATGGTTGCATAAAGGAATTCTAGTCTTCCATGATCATTGACTTGAGATTAGAGCACAGATCTATGGTCTTCTGTTGCAGGGATAAGGCTTGACTCATTCAGTTAGGATTGCTTCCGTCCTTGCCACCTTGATGTATCCCTTGAATGTTTTGGAACAAAATTGGAGTCTTGGAGCTTTTTAGCCTTTTTAGGGTGACATAGCTATATGTAGATCCTTGGAATTGGGAGGCTTGTGGATCAGATACTTTTCCTTTGATGTTATCCCTTGAGGTGTCCAAATGGATGACAAGGCTTGTAACTATCTGATTTGGCCAATTTGAGCAAATGACCTATAATCTGTCTTGAACAAAATCAGTCTTTGATGACATGTTCCAAGGGTTGTAACTCCCTACTCAAATTGAATTTGGAGATGATCTGGTACTTGTTGGAAAGCCCTCATGACATACTTCAACTTTGATGTTCAAAGTTGGTATTGGTTCAACTTGGATCAAAGTGAAAAATGCCTCTACATTTTGGAAAAAGTAAGACAGATTCTGACTTATTGAAAATTTCGCTAAGTGTTGGAAAAGTGGTCATTTTCATGTTTTTGTGATTTTGATCAATCCATAACTCAAACTCCATGAGGATTTGGAATCTCTTGTAGTTGACATATTTGAAGTATGTCAGATGGACTTTCATTTGAGCTTTGAATGGGAGAAAAAGGCCTTGTGGTTTAGGAGTTATGACCTTGCAAAATTGGTACCAAATCACTTTTGTTCCATAACTTAGAAAAAATTTGGTTTCTCAAGATTGCCCCTTTTGCAAGAAACCTCACTTTTCTTGTTTTTTTCTTGATAAATGATGATCAAAATCATACATTAACATTGTTTTTGACCTAGGGGAACCATATTTGTGAAAATTTCTGAAAAGTCAAACTTGATTTTGTGCACAATTGACTTTTTGTAGATGAAATCTAAATTGTGCGATCCTTTATGCAATCAAGTGCTTGACCTAATTAAAACCTAATGGATGGATTCCATTGGTGTTTTAGGGTGTCTTGAATCATGTCCCATGGTTTGGGAGCATGTCTTGGTCAAAAGTCAAAGGTACAGTTGACTTTTTCTTCAAAACCCTAATTATGGTCCAGATGAAAAATGAAACTTGTGAATCAAGCTTCTTGGATCAATCCATTGTTGAAAATGGATCAATGTGGTGTATTTGAGGCCCTCAAATCATGTCTTGAGGTCTTTGGCTCATACTTTGCTCCAAAAGTCAACTTAGGGGTGAATTAGGTCAAGAAACCCTAATTCCTGATTTTTGATGAATGCTTCCCCTGAGGCTAAATTGACTTGATAATTGGGTCCATAAGGTCCCTTGGAGTATCTTGGGTTGTGCTTTGAAGCATTGGCTCAAGCCCAGAGGAAAATTTCCATCTGGAGGCCTTGGTCAACCAAAACCCTAATTTGGTGACACTGGCGATCTTGAGACTTGATCCACTTGGAATGTTGCAGCCTTGTGCTTGATCCTTGATGTGGGAGTCCTCTTGATCCTTTGTGGGTGTTTGAGAGGTTAGACAAGTTGAAGATCATGTCATTTCTTGATTGATCCTTTGTCTAAGTGTCCTGAGAGGCTCAAAACCCTAATTCTTGATTATGGTGAATGCTCACCCATTTTTGAGGAGATTGATGAGGCATGATGGTACATCCATATTGTGGTGATGATTCTCACAATGATGGGAAATCTTGGTGGTCAAAATTTGGGGTATGACACACTGGGAATGTTCCGATTTATGTTTTGAGATATACTTTATGTACTCTACTTTATTTCGCTGTTGCTATTTTGAATCATGTGGAGTATTGACTTTTATGCCTAAGTGTTGATTATGAATGAGATAAGCATGAGTCTTTCATTATGTCTATTATGATTGAAGTAATTTCACTCTAACATGCTAATTTGAAAGTATCTGAAAAATATGAAATTATTTTAAGTGTTATTGAGCATGATAGGTGTTTGTGTGATGTATTGAAATTATATGTGACACCCTTTTGAGAAATGTATGATAATTACTCTGATTTATTTATATTTATTCCGCGGGGTTTAGAAGGGTGTTACATTAGTGGTATCAGAACAGGTCGGTCCATCTGGCCAGGTTGTCTAATGTTGTTTGTTTCCTAGTATGCGACATGTCTGTGAAAACACAGTCGGTACACATTTGTTTTGTTAACCTTTGTCTGCAGGAGTGGGATTGAAACAAGTGAGGGAAAAGCTTGTGCTTCTCCAAGATGCTTCAAGTGTGGAGTGGTGGCCCAGTGTGTCGTTGAACGCTATTATAGTTTGGTAAAGATGGTTTATGCGCCCATCATGATGGTCGACTGTCTATTGACAAATTGAAGAACTGATCACCCTTAATCTCTTGTTGATAGTAGGCGGAATCCTGTTGGATGGAATAGACGTGTCTTTCGAGCTTAGATGGTGTGTGCAATGAATTATTTGGATTTAAGCCAAGTGCTTACAGATTATTGTGATAACACGGTTATTTTTCTTGAAGCTGAGAATGAAGGAGACTTTTTTATGTCTGCTAAGTAAGTGAATGAGTCAGTGAAGGATGGTACTGAGATTTTTATGTTGATGGAAAATATGAGTATTAGTAAAGGTGTAGAAGTTAGTGTCTTGCCAATTGTTTGTGATTTTCCAGAAGTTTTTCCTGATGAGATAAGTGATTTACCGCCGGAACGTGAAGTGGAGTTTACGATCGACTTAGTTCTTGGAACTAGTCTGGTATCAATGGCTCCATATCATATGTCCCCATCGGAATTGAAAGTGTTGAAGAGTCAACTTGAAGATCTACTTGAGAAGAGGTTTATTCATCCGAGTGTGTCACCGTGGGATGCACCAGTTTTGTTGGTTAAGGAGAAAGAAGGTTCTATGAGGCAGAGGAGATGGTTGGAACTTCTAAAAGATTATGATTTTGGTTTGAATTACCATCCGGGTAAAGCAAACGTGGTAGCTGATGCATTGAGTAGGAAATCTTTGCATATGTCGATGATAATGGTAAGAGAGCTGGAAATGATTGAGCAATTTTGAGATAAGAGTTTGGTTTGTGAAGAGACTTATTATGGAATTAAGCTTGGTATGTTGAAGCTTACTAGTGGCATTCTTGAAGAGATTCGAGAAGGTCAGAAATCTGATTTGAGTTTGGTAGATCAGTTGACTTTGATCAATCAAGGTCAAGGTGATGATTTTCGGATTTATGAAAATGGTATCATGAGATGTCGTGATAGAGTTTGTGTTCTGGATATTGTTGAACTTAAGAAGAGTATTCTTGAGGAAGGGCATCGTAGCAGATTGAGTATTCATCCGGGTGCTACTAAGATGTATCAAGATTTGAGGAAAGTATTTTGGTGGCCTTGTATGAAGAAAGATATTGCAGAGTTTGTGTATTCTTGTTTGACTTGTCAGAAATCAAAGATAAAGCATTAGAAACCATTTTGTTTGATGTAACGTTATATATTCCTGAGTGGAAATGGGATAGTATATCGATGGATTTTGTGTCTGGTTTACCTAGGACACCGAGTAATTAAGAAACTATTTGGGTTATCGTGGATAGGTTGATGAAATCTGCTCACTTTATTCCAATGAGAATGGATTACCTGTTGGAGAAGTTAGCAAAGCTGTACATTGAGAGGATTGTCAATTTGCATGGTATTCCATCTAGCATTGTGTCAGATAGAGATTTGAGGTTTACTTCGAGATTTTGGGAGAGTTTGCATAGTGCTTTGGGTACGAAGCTGCATTTGAGTTCTGCTTATCATACGTAGACAGATGGTCAAACTGAGAGGACGATTCAGTCACTTAAGGATCTTTTGAGAGCTTGTGTGTTGGAGAAAGAAAAAGCTTAGAATATCTATTTGCCTTTGATTGAGTTTACTTACAACAACAGTTTTCATTTGAGTATCAGAATGACACCATTTGAGGCACTGTATGGTAGGCGGTGTAGGATGCCATTGTGTTGGTATGAGTCGGGAGAGAGTGTTGTGGTTGGACCTAAGATAGTCCAACAGACTACTGATAAGATTAAGATGATTTAGGAGAAGATGAAGATTTCTCAGAGTCGTCAGAAGAGTTATCATGACAAAAGGAGGAAGGCACTTGAGTTTCAAGAGGGAGATCATGTGTTTCTTCGAGTTACTCCTGTAACCGGTGTCGGTAGAGCGTTGAAGTCACGTAAGTTGACGCCGCGTTTTATTGGTCCTTATCAGATTTTGTAGAGGATAGGAGAGGTAGCCTATCGAGTTGCTTTGCCGCCGTCGCTTGCTAATCTCCATGACATGTTCCATGTATCTCAGTTGAGGAAATACATTGTGGATCCATCTCATGTAGTCCAAGTAGATGATGTGCAGGTGAGAGATAACCTGATTGTAGAGACATCGCCTATGCGGATAGAGGATCGGGAGTTGAAGCAACTTTGAGGTAAAGAGATTGCTTTGGTGAAGGTCGCTTAGGGAGGACCAGCTGGTGGAAACGTGACTTGGGAGCTTGAGAGTCAGATGAGGGAGTCTTATCCCGAGTTGTCCGTTTGAGGTAATTTTCGAGGGCGAAACTCGTTTAAGTGGGGGAGGGTTTAACAGCCCAATTCTAGTAATTATTTATATATATTAATTAATTAATTGAGTGATTTTGTGAATAAATGATTTAATTGATTTATTTGAGTTAATTGATTTAATTGAATCATTTGATATAATTGAATTAATTGATTTATTTGAGATAATTGATTTAATTGGATTAATTGATTTATTAGATTTATTTGAATTATTTGATTTAATTAATTTATTTGATTTAATTGGATTAATTGATTTATGTGATTTATTTTATTTGGTGGAATAAAATAGGATTAGTAGAATAATTAATTGGGCCTAAGTGGGTGTGTGATTGGAAAGTGAAAGTGTGGGTTGGTAAGCCCAATAGAAACTAGAGTTGTTATGATTTATTAGGGTTTAACAAAAGAAGGAAAAATGATAGAATAGAGATAGAAAGGAGGCTAAGGAGAGAAAGAGGAGAAGAGAAGAGGAACCAAAATCAAGAATAAGAATTCATCAAAAATCAAGGTAAGAGTGGGTTTTTATATAATTATTGGGGTTATGTGATAGTTTATTGATGGGTAGAAACATGTTTAGGTTGAAATCACTAATTTTCCATGATTTTATAATTTAGGTTTTGAAGATAATCATGGGTTTGTGATAAATAATTGTGTTTAGAATTGGTATTTTAGTATATATTATAGAGACCCATTCAATATTGGAATAAACAAAAGGTGGTAATCGTTTTGACTAGGCACTATAGTGAATTGTTCTACTTGTGATTAAAAGAGGCACAGGAATAAGCCTATCACTCACTTGTTAATAATAAAAACTAAGTGATGAATCTTAAGTGTCTCACACAACCTTGTATCCAACGAAATTAGTGATTCATTTAATTCTTGAGCACTGTAGTGAATTGAGACTTTAAGGAAATCAAGTGGAATTTCATGGCACTTTATCGATGGGATATATATATATATATATATATATATATATATATATATATATATATATATATATATATATAAGGAAATGTGGAAATTACAAGTTATCTTATATGAATTTCTATGAGTTTCAATGTAGCAGACCTTTTGATATGACCATACTCATAGCCTTATGGATAATGAAAACATGGTGGATAATACTTGGTATCTTGTAGCTTTATACATATATATATATATATATATATATATATATATATATATATATATATATATATATATATATATATATATATATATATGTTGGAGTCACGTGAAACAAAAAAGAAATGTGACTTTTCCTTATTTTCCCTGTAGCGTGTAGAACATCACATGATAGTACATCTTACATGATATCCAAACAAGAGTATCATGATTATATCTTACTATATAAGAAAAATGAAGGTTGTGGAAATTCCAATTTGGCCCTAATTCTTCTATCTGCCATGTGTCCAAAGTGAGGGCATTTGATGTCTATAAATTATTTTTCCTAACTAAATGAACTCCTTTTTCATTTGTAACCAATTTATTATGTTAGAATAATATTATTTCCTCCTTTTTGGTTACAAACTAACCAATTCTATTCAATTTTTCTGCTTTTCCCTACTATCAATGTCTGATACACGTACATCACTATTCTACCTAACTGTTTCCTTCTTTCTCTCTCTCGATGCTCATCTCAGTGTTCCTCTTCTTCGAACTTCTCTCTTTCTGTTCTTTCTTCAGGTTCGTCTTCTATGCTGTCTGGTTGAACAATAATGGTATACCTGTGTTGGAGGCAACGCGTTTTCGGCGGCGAGGGTGTGGTGTTTGGAATCGGAATATCTGATGAGTTTTACCAACATCGTAGCTCCAAACTTGTCTTTTCTCTTCTGAAAGTTGTTGCTTCTATCCGTTCCGTTGTTGGAAGCTATGGCCATTGTTGAAACGTATACCCATTTTTTAATCGTTTGTGGACGGTGTAGCTTCATTGTAGATCCAAATCTGTTGCAGGTATATAGATGAGGGTTTATCAAAGTTTATCGTTGTATTTTATACTGTTAGATCCCTCCATAATATTTTTTAATGTTTTCCTTTTTTATGTTTTGTAGGTTGGACTGATTTGTTATGATGTGTGGTTCCTTTTTTTTGTTATGTTTTGTTAGGGTTGGAAACTCATTTGATGTTTTTTAATGTTTTCATCTTCATATGAAGTTTACAATTTTATTCTATTACTATTTGTTCATATTATCATGATACAACTGAATATATTTGTGGAAATGAAATTTAAGTCAGTACTGAATATGAGCCTTTATCAATATTTGATCTGTAGTGTTTGCAAACTCTGTTGATTTCTCTCATTGTCGGTGTTTGAGTGCAGGTTGGGGCTGGAAGCAGACATCAAAATATACACGGTTCATCAAACATGGTTGGTGCTGTTACAGCTGCTATTGAGGCATCTGCTTTATCCATTCAACCAAAGGTATTATTTCTTATCATGTTGTGTATAACAGAGTTGTTCCTTATGGTGTTGAACATGGTTTACTTACTGGTCCTATGAATCTATGAATCAAAATTAATTGCTATAAATCAAAGATGATCTGTTTAGGTTTTTTAACTGATACTGAAGTAATTGTTATGGTTCTTATTAGTTTATGTTTGGTTTGTAAAATACTTGCAGTTTCTACTTAATACTATATTTCCCTTTTTTAAGTATTGACTCTTATATTTTTCCCTCAATAGATTCTATACACGTTCGATTATATGAGTGAAATACGAATTTCATGAAGGTTGTAATTATTGGAGCAGAATGGACTCCTTACCACGAAGGTCTTTTGTTTTCTGATATTTATAGAAATGAAATTTAGGCAAGTATTCAATATGAGGCTTTATCAATGTTTCATCTGCAGAATATTGTGGTTTCAGTACCTGTGAAAGACCTTGTTGGCCTTATCATGTTGCGTATAACATACTTGTTCTTTATGGTTCTGGACATGAACATATCGTTGGATAAAGTAAATCATAATTTGGTCCGGCAACCTGCTAAACTAATTGTTATGGTTCTTATTAGTTTATATTTGGTTTGTAAAATACTTGCAGGTTCTACTTAATACTATATTTCCCTTTTTTAAGTATATCCCTTTTTTCCGGCAACTTGCAGGTTCTACGGCCTACAGGCAATAGTTTAGTCAGGTAAAATAACATCGTTCAAGAATAGACTTTCATTCTGGTTTTAAGTGCTTATCTTGCTATAGTTTCATTTTTTTTATAATCAAACAATTAACAATCATTAAATGGTCCTTAACTTTTAGTTTCTTGGCTATAGGCAAGAAAGTTTATGTTTCAGTGTATATTGTAGGTTACCACATGCACATTCTCTCCCTCTTTTGAGAATGGTATAGACTCAATTTGAGGTAGTTAGAAAATACACACATGTATGCTACGAAACTTTGACACGGACACGGACACCTCACACATGTTGGTATCAGCATCTGACGTGTGTTGGTGCTAAAGAACATGTTTGTACTTTTATGGACCATTTGATTTTAATGGTTACAGGTGTTAGCACTTCTAGCCGTGAGTAATCCGTCCTTGCTACTCTTTCTTATATTTTATTTGCATTGAATTTCACTTGTATTGATATTTTGTTTCTCAAATATTTTTTCTTACTCATGTTCTTCTGATGTTAATAGTCAAGGATGATTTTGTACAACTGCATACCTAACAATGCTGATATGGATATATCTTCAATTTGAACTTGGTTATTGTTGCTAATTTTAGCCGCATCAATGCATAAATGCTACAGGTTATGACTTGGCTTGCTTTTTATCTCACTTCCATGGCTTGCTTTTTATCACTTGAATTTGTTTTGTTGTATGATATTGCCCACTGATCTTCAGATAGTATAACTGCTAACTCAAACTGGCACAGATACTCCACAATCACTTCAGACGTGAGATGGTGATGGAACTGATAGTGATAAGGGATGTTACTATACTAAAGCAGAGACCTTTATGTTTTGTTTCAATCACGGTTATTTTGGTGATGCTTTTACATTACATTAACCTTTCATATCTGTTAATTTGAGTATTCTTATGTTTTTAACGCAACAGTCATACTATGTTTGTCAAATTTGTTGTTCAGATCACGTTTGTTAATCATATCTCATGTAACGTTACAAATTATTTCAGAAGTGGATGCTTTTCATTGCATTTATTGACCAATTATTCTATACATTGTATTAGCCAATAACATGGTACACTTAACAATCATGCCTCATTATTAATTTGCCTCTCAATCTTTCTACTGTACAGTTTCTAAAGTATTAACTCATTTTCATTTCCAATGTAGGGGGAAGGTTGAGAGTCAGAAACCTCACTATATATTCATGCCTCCTATATTCTATATACCACACCAAAGTTCAACAAGACTGCAGATTTTCAATGGCATCCAACCAGATTATCAATGCACCGGACCAAACTGATGTTCAGACACCGCAACCAGACCCTTCTCATATCCAGACCCCGCCTCACCAGCAACCTTCACCCCATTTGCAACTACCAGATAGTGGCAATCAGTCTGCCAATGACCAACCGGCGCTACAGGTTTGGCCTTTTCATATTCTGCAGGTTTTGTTCATCAACATCTCTTTCTCTACATTTCTTTATCAATAACTCTTTTTGTACATAACATGAACATACCCAACAAGATATTAAACCTTCGGTCGACAATCAACCCCTTCCTGACAACCAGACACCTACGGATTTCCCCCCCGCTGAACCCGACCAACAGCCTCCCCAGTTTCAACCACTTCTGCAGGTGCGACCAGAACATATTTCTTCTCACTAAGCGTTAATTTTGATGTTAGCCGACGGTCCATTCTTTTTTGACTGTTTACAAATTTGATAAACTGCTTTTCTTCTTAAGGTACATGCCCCTCGTGTGGTACGTAACAGACAAAAGAGGAAAAGAAAAACAAAAGCATCCACATATCTGAGGAAATGTACATTTCATGATTTTGATGAAGCCGAAGAGCGCAACTACGAACCGGTTGATTTTGACGATGGAGATGAGCGGGACTATACATGGGAGAACTCTATGTCTGCCTGGAGATTTAGAGATTCTGATTAAGTTTGCAAATTAATTTTCAATTTCTTTGATGTCATTTTCTATCAATTTTGTGTTTGCAACGTGATAGATAGATAGATACAATTATACTTCTGTTACATCTTTAAGCTGTGGAAAAACCAGAGTTGTTTTTTATGATCTTTAGCAGCCATGGATTATTGATTTTTATAAATTGTTGATTAAGATATATTTATATACAGATGAACATTTAGCAGCATTTTAATTTTCTCTTTTATAAATAATACACTAATTTTCATCTTTCTTATTATTTTTTTATTTTTCTTTTCCGTTCGGTCTGTTAAGTTTGTGGTATATGATGAGTACAAGTATTTATAACTCAACTCTTAACGATACATTCATTTGAATCTTAAAAAACACCATGAACTCAACTCTTAACTATATTTTATTAAGAATTTGACTTTCTTTTATAAATATATATTTTATTAAAAAATGGACTTTCTTTTATACATAATTAAGAATTTTTGTAAATTATTTTTGCTTTTATTTTTAACAATTTAATTATATTTTCAAAACACAAGCCTCCCTACCGGATTTACACGTATCGTGCGAAAGACCGGGTCACACCTGTATCGTATGAGCGCACTGGTAACCAGACTAAAATAACTGTGAACGCACGGGTAACACACCGGTACCGTGACAATGCACGGATATTATACCAATACCGTGTGCACGCACGGGTATCCAGACCAAATGCACGGGTAACACATCAGTACCGTGTCGTAATGCACGGGTTCCCATGGCAAATTTTTTGTGAACGCACGGGTAGTACACGAGTACCGTGTAAACGCGGTGACGACCGGGGCAAAATCGATTTAAACGCATTGATATTTAATATTGTTTTTTTGAAATTATTTTTAATTTAACATACAATTTTATTACAGATAATATATGAATAATTGAAATATATATTAATGATCTCTTTCTTTTAAAAATTGGAAATTTGATACAATTTTTTATTTTTTTATAAATATGTCTTTCATTTCAATATTTCTCTTTGATTGACTTATATTTTTTTCTTTTACTACTTTATGTTAATTTTTTTTTACATTACATTTAAATATTTTGTATTTATTATTTGAGTTTCATAATCTAACTGGTAAAAAATCCCGCAGTCCACTATTCTTTTCTGACTTATCAATATTTGATATTACATTTTTTTATTAACACAATCCTTTACAAATTGTGAATTTACATTTTCCCTTGTCAAAATATATTAGTCCAATTTCAAAGGTCCGCAGCAGAACCCGTGCGTCCGCACGGGTATCCCACTAGTATATATATATATATATATATATATATATATATATATATATATATATATATATATATTAACTGTTGTAGTGTAGGTATACTACATGTTCCCCTAACTTATTCTTGCACCCAAAAAATCTCTCTCTCTCTCTCTCTCTCTCTCTCTCTTTCTCTCTCTCTCTCTCTCTCTCTATATATATATATATATATATATATATATATTTGAAGCTAATGGAGGAGTAATATTTCATTATATTAAATGAACTGTGCGCCACATGTGATCTTAGGAAGATAGAAAAGGTGGTATACACTATGTTACAAGACAATTTCATGGAATTACTCAAGGCAGAATGAATTGAACTTTAATTGAAAGTAAAAAGTGAAATCTATATGTCCTTTAGACTGTAGCGCAGGTACCTAGTCATTAAACTAAAAGTAATATTGATTCACTTACTTAGTTACTATTGAGATATTAAATGAAATATGATGAATTCCTCCACATTAATAAGTAGCGCATGAGATATGATATATAATTGGAAGCTAACGAAATTGATAAGTGTTATTCTATAAGTCTTTTACTGTAGCGCAGATCTAAATGAAAGTGAAGTCCTTGATGTTACTGCAGTATAATTAATAATAAAAATAAATATATCGCAATTTAATTATTGATACTCATTTTATTTATTATTTGAATATTGAGTTTAATTATTGGTGATAAATTAATTATTGTATATTTTATTAGTGATGTGTGTTTTGTGAATTGAGGTTTAATTGTGTTGATACTTTGTGTATTATTTACTAAGTGTGTTGGTAATGTTTGAAGTAAGAATGTTATGATGTTGAAAATGTGATTATCGATGATGGCTTTGTGGCGTGAAAACATTGTATAAATGAATATCAATGTATGTGGTAAATAATTCATTGTGTTGAATTTTGTGTGTATGCATATGTTTGTCATGAGTTAGTTATCATGGTTTGTATTGCATATAAGACATGGACAAGACTCGTACTCACTGGGGTAGAATGACTTAGATTTCGTTCCTAGTGATGTATAAGTGATATAGTCGTACGAACTAGGGTAGAATGACTAAGATGTCATTCCTAGTGGGGTACTCACTGGGGTAGAATGACTAAGATGTCGTTCCTAGTGGGGTATAAGCGATGTATCCATAATTCTGAATAGGAATTAATGAGAATTGATGGGTTATATATGAACCAAATGGCCAGTTGCATTGTGTTGCATTGTTATTGCATTGTGGTTGAAATATGAGACTATGTGTAATATGTGAAATGTTGGTTTGGTGCAATTGTGGATTGTGTGTATATACTTGAGAATGGTATGGTTACTTGAATGATAAAATGTTGATGAAACTTTTAAAGTGTGAGATTCATTATATTATACTTGTATGTTATATTATATACTATCTTATGATTTCAATAATTATGTGAATTCTCACCCTTCTGTTGGAATGATGTTTCGTACGACATCGCTCAGGTACCGGGGAATAGATTTACTTGTAGTGTGAGGTTGCAGTTGAAATAGCTATTTTAGTCTCTTTATTTATGTTGGGTCGAGTCGTGCTCTGATCATGTAACACTGGGAACGTTCCGATTTATGTTTTGATATATACTTTATGTACTCTATTTTATTTCGTTGTTGCTATGTTGAATCATGTGGAGTATTGATTTTAATGCCTAAGTGTTGATTATGAATGAGATAAGCATGAGTCTTTCATTATGTCTATTATGATTGAAGTAATTTCGCTGTTACATGCTAATGTGAAAGTATCTGAAAAACATGAAATTATTTTAAGTGTTATTGAGCATGACAGGTGTTTGTGTGACGTATTGAAATTATTTGTGACACCCTTTTGTGAAATGCATGATAATTACTCTGACTTATTTATTTTTATTCTGCGGGGTTTAAAAGGGTGTTACACCATAACCCCTATGTGGAAAAGTTCCAATGTTCTTGAAGTAGTCTGATGATGCAACATTGGTTGTGACATCAGAATCTGCTTCCTAACTTCGCACTTACCACAGACTTTCCCTTCTTCAACTTTTAGATCTGGCATTCCTTTAATAGCTCCTACAGATATGATTTCTTTCATTCCCTCGAGATGAAGATGTCCAAGTTTCTGGTGCCACAACTTCACTTTATCCTCTTGAGACTTAGCACATGTGGAAGATTAAGCAGTAATCTGAGATTCCCAAAATAGCAATAATCCTTACAAACTTATACCCTTCATCAGAACATCATTTTTCTCATTTTTTACTAGACATTCTGACTTGGAGAAAATGACTAACAAACCTTGATCACACAGCTGACAGCACCTGTGGGCAGAGACTTAATATCCATCAACAACTTCTATACCCTTGTCATATGTCTAGAACATCCACAGTCAAAGTACCAGTCTTCTCTAGTTGAGACTCTCAAAGAAGTGTGAGCTATAAGGTTAACACTCCTATCCTAGGTACTTCTCTTTTTGCTAACTGGCCTATCCTTAACTGAGAATATTTGGTTTCCATACAATATATAGCAAAATGGCTTTATGTGACCATAATCTCCACAATAATGACACCTCTAACAAGATTGGAAACTACTTGGAGGTCCATCATGTCTGCCTGAATGTTGTAACATGTGGTTAGACATTATGGTCATATTCCTTTTTTCAGAATAACAGAACTTATCTCCAGACATTCTTCTGTGTCTGCTATTAGGATGATACTGGTTTTTTGTAACTTCTATTTGATCAGTCCTATTTTTCATCCTCCTTGAGAAATCAGTAACGTCATTGAGCTTGGAATTTAGGAGAGTTATTTCATTGAAGATGAAAGATAACGCCTAACAGTTCCTTCTTCTTACTCTCTAATTCAACAATGGCCTTTCTCTGATTCTCCTCTGCCTTCTGATATTCTTCAAATCTGTTATAGATTTCCTTGTAATCCACATCCAAATTTTCATATAGATCATTTTTAACACATGTTTCTACTTCATCAGCCCATCTTCCAGAAAGAGCAGTAGCAGATTCAGTAGTCTCTTTATTGGACTCATCTTCAGACTCCTCATCCTCAGACCAAGAAACAATCAACCCCTTTTTCTGCTTCTTGAGATAGTTGGGACATTCTTGCCTAATGTGACCAAAACCCTCACACTCGTAACACTGGATCCCTTTACTTAAGCCTATCTTTTCTTCAGTTCTGGTATTCTTTTGATAATCATCATTATTTCTGATGTTAGAGGTGATGTCCTTGACACATGGTCTTCCTCTTCTATCCATTCTCTTTAAAATTCTATTGAACTGCTTCCCAAGTAAAACAATTGTATTTGACAATCCCTCTTCAGTATCCAGGTTAGCTTGTCCCTCTTTATCTTTAGTATTTGATACAAAAGCAATGCTTTTGTTCTTCTTGTCAATCCTATCATTCAAGGTGAATTCAAATGTTTGAAGTGAGCCAACTAACTCATCAACCCTCATACTGCTAATGTTTTGGGCTTCCTCTATGGCAGTGACCTTCATGTCAAACTTCTTAGGAAGAGACCTAAGAATTTTCCTTACCAATTTCTCATCCGATATCTTCTCCCCCAAGGCACTAAAAGCATTGGCAATCTCAAGTATATTCATGTGAAAGTCATGAATACTCTTATCCTCCCTCATCTTCAAGTTCTCAAATTTGGTAGTGAGAAGTTGAAGTCTTGACATCTTAACCTTGGAGGTTCCTTCATGAGCTGTCTTGAGAATTTCCCAAGCATACTTAGCCATAGTACAAGTTTTGATCAACCTAAACATGTTCTTGTCCACTCCATTGAATAATGCATTCAAGGCTTTGGAGTTTCCAAGAGTTGTCTCATCTTCCTCCTTGGTCTAATCTTCTTATGGCTCCAGGGTTTCTTTTCATCTTTATCTTTAATCACAAGGTGCTCCCAACCCTTGATGATATCCTTCCAAGTTCTGTTATCCATAGATTTTAGGAAAGCCACCATATGTGCCTTCCAATAGTCATAATTTGTACCATCCAAGACCGGAGGCCTATTAACATTTCCTCCTTCTTCCTTGTCCATAGTACCAGAATACAAACTCCCTGGAGCTCACCCAAAAACAGAACAGGGTGATCTGCTCTGATGCCAATTGAAATTTTGGCACACAGATACCAGATGTTGAGACAGATGTCACAACACTGGGATTAAAACATAGCTTGAACACACACAACCAAAAACTGTAAATTGCAGAAAATAAATAACACCAGAGTTGTTAACCTAGTTCGGTGCAACTCACCTACATTTGGGGGCTACCAAGCCATTAAGGAAATCCACTATTAGTAGTATTAATTCGAAGCTATACAATCCCAGTTTACAACTCCTCACTTAATCCATACCCAGTGCAACTTCTACCTAAAAATCACCATCTAGATATGAGAATCCCCTCTCACTTCCTAAATCACCTTAGTGATAACAAACAGTCCCAATCCCAGTGACTGTATACAAAACAAACAATAGAAGATCACACTTCCAAAACAATACTCGGTTTTGCTTAAAAGCTTCAACCAAGAACAATACACTCTTTGCTTAAAAGCTTAGAGTAAACAATGAACAATTAGTCAAACTCAATGTTTCAGAAGATACATGAGTGGCATACAATTAACAAACGAAAACCCTAGGGACCAATCAAAACAACGACTAATCCTTATTCTCTAAATTCTCACGATATGCTCTCTTTTTCAAATAGGGTTTTTCTTCTCTTTAAATAGCCTTCATACCTACTGGACTTGGGCTTCGTGAGGCTCACAATTAGCAGCAATCAGTATAAACTGGCATCAAATCAACCTGCACAATAATAGGAGAAAAATACAAACTTTCCTAAAAAGGCTCAAGGGTCCTTTTTACGAAAAGTAATAGAATCTACAATAATAGAAATTCCCACAATATTCTCCCATAACAGTCGCCCACGTGTGCATCAGAACACACTAAAAAATCACACTAAAATAACCAAAATAGGCATGCCCTAACTATCTGGTATAACATGTCCTGGAACATGTCCCAACATCATGTAGAATATGATGTTTTACTGACATGGCAGAACATCTGGTTTAACATCTTGATAACAACATGTTGTTTTACCAAAATGCAGCCAATCCAAAAACCACAAGACTTACAGAAGGTATCTTTCTTGGATACTCTCAATCTAGCAAAGGATATAGAGTGTACAATAAAAGATTACTTATTGTTGAAGAATCTATGCATGTTACATTTGATGAATCTTGTCTGAAAATTGTCGGGAAAGGTATTTCTTTTCATGGCGTAGGTGTTTCTTCGGAAGACATACTCAAAGACACTAAAGAAGGGACTGATCAACCCGAACTAGTGAAAGTTGAGGAGGAGGAAGATCACTACTCTGAAAATATTGAGGAGGATCATCCAATTAGCAACGATGGCCTTCCTTTGGCATGGAAATCCTCTAAGGATTATTCAATCACCAATATTCTCGGAGATATCGCAAAAGGAGTAACTACACGTTCTAAGATAAGTAACTTTTGTTATCATTTTGCTTTCATCTCTCAAATTGAGGCTAAACACTCCAAAGAGGCCTTACTGGATGGACATTGGTTTTTGTCAATGCAAGAGGAATTAAATCAATTAAAAAGAAATGAGGTATGGGACCTTGTCCCCCCCCCCCCCCCCCCTCCGTGAGGCCATCGAGTAATTGGTACAAAATGGGTATTTAGGAACAAACTAGATAAAAACGGAGTAATAACTCATAATAAAGCCCGTCTAGTGGCTCAAGGTTATAACTAAGAGAAGGGCATTGACTATGAGGAGACTTATGCTCTGGTTGCCCGCCTTGAGGCTATACGCCTTTTGCTAGTCTATGCTTATTCAAAGAATTACAAATTATATCAAACGGATGTGAAGAGTGCTTTCTTAAACGATATATTAATGAAGAAGTTTATGTATCTCAACCTCCTGGTTTTGAAAGTCATGAGTATCCAAATTACGCTTATAAACTTAAACGTGCTTTGAATGGTCTTAAACAAGCCCCTAGGGCTTGGTATAAGCGACTTAGCAAATTTTTACTAGATCAAGGATACTCAAGAGGGAAGTTTGATACCACACTCTTCATTAAGCGTCAAGGAAATCACTCTATTATAGTTCATGTTTATGTAGATGACATTATTTTTGGATATACTAATATGCACTTGGTCAAGGAATTTTCAAAGCTAATGCAGGGTGAGTTTGAGATGAGTATGATGGGGGAGATGACCTACTCCCTTGGACTTCAAATCAAACAACTCGAAGAAGGAACGTTTGTGAGCCAAACAAAGTATTGCTATGATCTACTCAAGCGCTTTGATATGGAAAACGCAAAATGTATTGACACTACAATGCTCACAAATGTGAATTTAGATCGAGATGAAAACGGTAAGGTCGTTGACGTGAAAAGTATAGAGATATGATAGGTTATCTTCTATATCTCATTGCATCTCGACCGGATATCATGTTTAGTGTTTGTATGTATGCTAGATATCAATCATGTCCCAAGGAATCACATTTAAAAGCGGTAAAGTGTATACTTAGATACCTTTGTGGTACATCTAAGTATGGGCTTTGGTTTTCCAAGGGAAGTGATTGTAATTTGGTTAGTTATTCCGATTCCGATTTTGCCGGATGCAAATCGGATAGGAAGAACACTAGTCACACTTGTCATTTCTTTTCAAATTCCTTAGTGAGTTGGCATAGATAAAATCAAGTTTCTGTTGCTTTGTCAATTGCAAAGGCGGAATACGTTGCAGCCGGTAGTTGTTGTTCCCAAATTTTGTGGCTTAAGCAATAACTACTCGATTTTAATGTTAAACTTCATTGTATTCCTATTCTTTGTGATAACACGAGTGCCATCAATCTAACCAAGAATCCAGTGTTACATTCTTGCACCAAACACATTGAGATCCGTCACCACTTCCTTAGGGATCATGTTGAAAAAGGAGATGTCGTATTCGAGCATGTTGATAGTAAAAATTAACTTGCCGATATTTTTACCAAACCTCTCGCGATGAAACCTTTCTTTAACATTCGTAGGGAACTTGGTGTTCTCGATATCTCGGATCATGTCTAATGAATTATTGCATGCTCTCTATCTATGCTTGTTTATATATTGCTTAACCATGTTTGAAAGTTTAAGCTATGTGACGGAATTCTTCTTTCATCACCATTGGAGGTAATATCGTTCCTATCTAATTGCTTTATCTTGGATAAATAGATGTTTTCTATTATGTGTGGAGTGCAATTTTGATGCTTAAATGATAGATTTAATTTCCACTTTTCTTCCATATTGATGTTTGAATTGGTATAGGCTTGTTATTTATGTTTCTGTGCATCATTCATGTCATTTTTTTATTTTTCAACAGCATGCGTCGACCTGTCTAGTATGTAGGTCGACTCATGGTCATCAAAACTCATGCTTGAAAATCACTGCCTATCATGCGTCAACCTGAGGGTCTTCCTTGCGTCGACTCATACTGGGCCTTTAAATTTTTGAAAAATTTATTCACATGCATCGACGCATAACATCTGGAGGTCGACGCATCGCTCGTGTTTTCTGAAATTTTTTTATATAAAACCTTTCATGCTTGTGGTTTTGTCTTGCATCTTTACATTTGTGTCTCTTGTGGTCTTCAACTCTCCAAACCTCTTCCAAAACCCTAAAAACCCCATCAAAGAATCTCAAAAATTAGGGTTTCAAACCTGAATTGGTGAAGAATTTCGCCTTTCTACACTCATTTCTACTGCTGCAACTGTGTATCTTCATCAACAAAGAAGTTTTTTCTCACATGGCTACTTCAAGAGTGACTGGTAAAAGGTCTGGTAGAGCATCATCTTTTCAAACTCCAGTAAATGCTTTATCATTACTTTCTTCTGAATATGCTGAAGTATATGAGTAAGATTATAGAAAAAGGTCTATTATTAAGCAACATGTGTATTATCCTAAGGTAGCGGACATGATGCATATCCCTGAATTGTAGATATTCTAAACCATTAAAAGATTAATGCCTTTTTGGAATATGTAGCACAGTTTTTGTGGTTTCGAATCACTATCGCTTTGGTACTACAGTTCGATTCATTTTTTATCCTGTGAAACTGATTAAGGAAGGGAAATAGATGTCTCCAATTAACCCTGCTTGCATACTGAGTTTAAACAGATGACTGTTGGTTTACAGATGCTATCAAAATAGTGGGGGTCTGTCTTAGGTTATTTTGCTTAAGAACATAGTGTCTGGACTGTTCGTGAGGCTTTCGGTAAGGTACTAGATCTGATGTTTTTTTTTATTGAGGTATGAAGGTACTGGACTTAGAGTTCTTTGATTAGTGTGCACACTAAGATTTCGCAACCTTATGTCTACGTATTCCCGTTTAACGAAATAGGGAAATCAAAGCGATCGTAGTTCCCTCCTATTCTAAGGGAGGAAGAAGATGTTTTGGTGTCTTGTTCAAAGCCCAAGATTGAAGCTAAAAGTGATTTGTATCTTATTCAAAGCCCAAGATATGAAGCTAAAGGGTTTTGGCTAAGAGAGAATTTGTTATCTCTAAAGAGGAACTGTTGATGTTCGTATGCCTTGATCAAAGCGCAAGTTTGATGCTAAAAAGGTTGATTGACTCAACCGGGGATTTCTTTATACAAAGCCTAAGAGGAGGCCAAAAGCTTGACTTTTTCGGGGAAAATATTATTTCTATCTTGTACAAAGCCCAAGGTTGAGGCTAAAAGGGATTTTGGCTCCGTTGGGGAGAATTTGTATGTATCTTGTACAAAGCCCAAGATGGACGATGAAATGAGTTTGACTCAATAAGAGAGTGCTTTTATATGTCTTATACAAAGCCCAAGATGGAGGCTAAAAGGGTTTGACTCAACAAGAGAGTACTTTTATCTGTCCTGTACAAAGCCCAAGATTGTGGCTGAACAAGCTGGAGAACTTGACAGCAGACTAGCTCCTAATAGGGGGGAATCTTTATACCAAGTTTTGGATAAAGACTAACTCAACAAGAGAGTATTTTTATCTGTCTTGTATGAAGCCCAAGACAGAGGCTAAAAAGGTTGACTCAACAAGAGAGTCTAAAAAGGTGATTGACTCAACAAAAGAGTCTTTTATACTCAACAAGAGAGTGATTTGCTGTCTCGTACAAAGCCCGAGATTGAGGCTAAAAGGAGATTGACTCAACAAGAGTGCCTTGAAAAGTGAGTGACTCAACAAGAGAGTCTTAAAAGGTTAGCTCCACTAGGGAGAATCATTGTACAAAGCCCTAGAGGAGGCTGAATATGTTGAGGAAGGATCATTATACAAAGCCTAAGAGGAGGCTATCTTACTGCCGAGGGTTATTGAGATCCCTAGGTAGGTCCAAGTGGGGAGTCAACTCTTGCTGAGGATTACAGAACAGTTGAGGTATCAGATGCCTTGAGGTTCTGATTTGGGACAAGCTGAACGTGGTTGGGGAATTTTGGGATAAGGATTGGGGTGTAAACTATACCGGAGATTTTTCCAAAATGACCAGGGTTTCTACAGTGCTTGAGAATGTCTTTGAGACTCAAGAGGGGGTATAGAGTATCCAAGTCTACTGGTGTGGAAGAGTTTTATCTTTTGTACCATGCCCAAGAGGAGGCACGGGCATTAAGGGATGAGAATCAACCCTAAAATGGCCGGAATATTGACACTAGAAAGACTGCTCTAGCAAAGGATGACTAAGTTCTGTCTTATACCTTTAGGAGGTTGTCAGGGTCCTTGTATTAAGCCCAAGAAAAGGCATGAGAACTTTTAAGAAGTCAGAGGGTCCTTGTACAAAGCCTAAGAGGAGACGGGGATGCTTTTTGGAAGCCTGTGGGTCCCCAAACCAAGAGAAGTTCAAGAAATGCAATTCACAGAGAAGAAATCATTCCAGGAAAGTTCGAGGGTTTGGAAGAAACTCAAGAGACGATATTCACAGAGAATAGATCAACTCCGGGGAGTAGAATTTCTTTGACAATTTCTAGGGGTGACAGTTTGAGAAAAGGTTCACCGAGAATACTGCCTTTCTCTTTGTTCCATATTGTTTAACCCCAAGAGAAGGGAAAACTGTATCTGGAAATCCTATGGGGATCTAGTTTTGTTTGTATTTATGAGTGACCAACAGGCTTTACTTAGTTCTAGACCTAATTGTCGGGGAAAACTCTAATAACTATACTAGTATATATACAGTTGATATATGACAAGTATTTTAACAGGTTATGAAAGAAGACTAACCATGTGCAGTTCCCACAATACAGTTATATATATGAAAGCAGTAAAAGAAAGCGGATAAACACTTACCCGTTGTAGAGCTTCCATGCTGTATGGTTAGTTGTTCAGAGAAATTAAAGAAAGTTTTGATAGCAATCATATATTTGAATTCAAAATCAATGGAGAAAGTGCTTTGAAAAGATTATTGGGGCTTACAACTCAAGGAGAGGCCCAAGTTTTAACGATGATCACACCGTTGTTTTGAATTTGTACAGGGACTTATACAAGTGACTGAGGCCCGAAAAAGGTTTTCTGTACAAAGGGATGGGTCTTACACTCTCTTAAGAGGCCCAAAAGTGTTTTAAAGAAAAGAAATGGGACTTACGACACGAGGGTAGGCCCAGATGATTTGTTTTGAAATGGCAATCGCGCCGAGGTTTTTGAAAACACAGTGGGTCTTATACAATGAATGAGGCCCAAATTATTTTGGTTTTCAAAAGGGGTTGGGTCTTACACTCTATTAGAGGCCCATGAGTGTTTTAAAAAGAATAAAGATGGGTCTTATAGCTCGAGGAGAAGCCCAGTTGAAAATAGTTTGAAAACGACGATCGCATCGAAATTTTCGACTATATCGGGACTTATACAATACACTGAAGCCCAAAAAAGATTCTTATTTACAAAGAGGTGGGACTTACACTCTATCAAGAGGCCCATGGAGTTTGAAAATATTTGAGTATGATTAAAAATCAAAGAAACCCTAATTTTCACTTTTTAAAAGTAATTTTTCAAAGAAAATTAATAAAAAATGATAAAAATACCAAATAAGTTTAAATAAACCATTTGTGATTTTTGGTTAAGGTTTGAAAAATGAGGTTTTAATCACAAGATGATTTAAAATTCATTTGGTTTTGATTTTCAAGATGAATATTCATTTTTAAAATGTTTAAAAACAATTAAAATGAATTTATTTACAAAAATACCAATTATATTAAATAAATGATATAAATTTGATTTTTTTGTTGAATAAAATATTTTACTATTTTTGTGATTTTTCAGAAAAGGAATCAACCAAAAATGATAAAAATTGAGTGAGAAATTAATTTTTCAAATCATTAATAAAAATAATTTGGAAAATGTTAAAAATAGGAAAAAGTGGTAAAAAGGAGGTTTGGGCCGAGGGGGATTCGAACCCCAGACCCTCCACTCGCTAGTACACACAAACTAGTTGATCAACCACTGGGGCGCAATGCCAATTCATAATATACATGACAAATGAAAAACATAAGGCAAACTTGGTTGGTTTCTGAAGCATGGCGCCATGGCCATCTTCAACCTCAAGCTCAAATGCGTGAAGCCCTCTAACTCACTCGTTTCTCAACCATTTGACATGATCCAAGCACCAAATTCATGTGTTTTTTTAACAAGGAACATGATGGCAATATTTGATTTCATTTATTTTTAGTGTGCAGCTAGTTATATCAACATGAATGTATGAACCCTAATTTTGAAAAAGCAATCATGCAGACATGTTGGTGAGTGCTATGATCAAATTTTTTTAAGGGAAATACTCAACATATGATGACAAGCAATTGGCAAAAGTATCATGCGAGGAAATATGCATGGATCATGAAGATGTAGTTTTAGGCTTACCTTGATGCAAGCTGAAATGTGATCTTTGCACAAACTGTGTTCCAGAAGTGATTTGATGATGTCTACAGCTCCAATGGATGTTATGGAGTAGATTTCAACCTTTGGACCTCTTGGAAATTGCTTTGATCAAGTTATGGTATCCAAGTTGCAGAATGGATGCATAATGGACTAGTTGAAGAGTGATTTTGGGCTAGACGTGTTACAGAGATGGTTTAAGTGTTTGAACATCTCATATACATCATATGTGATGTGTTTGAGAAGTTGGTTTGAGTTGCTTGAGGCTGTAACTCAAAACCCGATAGTGTTTTCTCAAAATGTGGAATTTTGGCACTTAAGGAGAGAATGAGAGAAAGCAATGTTATCAGCTGCTTTGGAGTGGTTTAAATGATTAGTTAGGACCTCTATTTATAGTAGAGGAGTTGTGTTGAAGTGGTTCTCTTGGAGATCAGAGGATAAGGCCATGGTTCAATGATCTTGGCTTGGCATAAATGCCTCTTGCACTAGGTGTAACAGCTGCCCCAAATAGATCAGCTATGTATTGACTGATTCCACATTCTTCAGTCATTTTAATTGTTGTTTAATCAGAGAACTTGACTGAGGAGAGTGAGAATCTTGAAAGTGCACTATTCCACATTAATTCCCTTTGAATTCAAGGCATATATGCCAAAAATTCATCAATTCTCAAGGATAAGTTCTTGGCATTTCAGTCCAAGTTTGTTGGTTGGATCAGATGCATTGTGATCAGATTGGATGAATTTGGCATAGTGATCCTTGGCTTTGGATCAAAAATCGTGTGTGACAAGAAATCACACAAACTGATTTTTCCAAAACAGTTGCAGCAACATGACTTTGGGCATGGATTTCTCTTGGCTCAAGTTGAATCAATTCATGCTAATAAGTTCTTTGAATTCTTAGCACAATAACATTGATGTTTACCTTTCGAATTGATTCAACTTCCAACTATGTGAAAAAACCTCACAAGTTTTGGTGTTTTCAACAAAATTTGTCTTGGACAAAATTTTGTCTGTGTTGAAAAATGATGCATTTTCATGTTTTTAGTGATTTTGATTCAACCATAACTTAAAATCCATGAGGAATTGGAATGAGGTGTAGTTGACACTTTTAAAGTATGCCATGAGATCTACAAATCCATCCTTGGATCATCTAAAATGTTTGCTTGGATCTCAAGTTATGATCCTTGGAAGTTGGTACCCTAGCCACTTTGTTTCATAACTTAGAAAAATTCTAAGTTTTTATGGTTACCCCTTTTACAAGTTATCCCCCTTTCTTTAATTTTTCTTGATGAATGATGATTCAAATCACACATTAACATCATTTTAGGGTTAAGGAACCTTGGTTGACCAAAAAATCAAAAAGTCAAACTTTGACTTTTTGGTACAGTTGACTTTTTATCAGATGAATTCTAAACTGTGCGATCCTCTATGAAATCAAGCCCTTGACCTAAATCTAACTTATTGGATGGGTTCCATAGGTGTTGTAGGGTGTATTGAATCATGTCCCAAGGTTTGAGAGCATGTCTTGGTCAAAAGTCAAAGGTACAGTTGACTTTTTCCTTAAAACCCTAATTGTGGTTCAGATGAAATTGAAACTTGTGGATCAAGCTTCTTGGATCAATCCATTGTTGCAAATGGATCAATATAGCGTATTGGAGACCCTAAAATCATGTCTTGAGGTCTTGGCTCATGTTTTGTCCCAAAAGTCAACTTAGGGGTGAATTAGGTCAAGAAACCCTAATTCCTGATTTTTGATGAATGCATCCCCTGAGGCTAAATTGACTTGATGATTGGGTCCATGAGGTCCCTTGGAGTACCTTGGGTTATGCTTTGAAGCATTGGCTCATGCCCAGATGGAAACTTCCCTCTGGAGGCCTTGGTCGACCAAAACCTTAGTTTGGTGACACTAACGATCCAGAGGCTTAATCCACTTGGAATGTTGCAACCTTTTGCTTGATTCTTGATGTGGGAGTCCTCCTGATCCATTGTGGGTATTTTAGAGGTTAGACAAGTTGAAGATCATGTCATCCCTTGATTGATCCTTTGTCTATATGCCCTAAGAGGGCTTGAAACCCTAATTCTTGATTGTAGTAAATGCTCAACAATCCTGGAGGAGATTGATGAGGCATGATGGTTTATCCATATTGTGATGATGATTTGCACAATGATGGGAAATCTTCGTGGTCAAAATTTGGGGTATGATAGATGCCCCTATTTAATTTTCTTGGACCCGAAGGTGTGAATGGCGAAGGTATTCGGGCATTCGGGGTGCAAGAGGATTAAATATCGGAATACCCGAAATTTTGATGGTGGTTATGAATGGCAGTTTGCTCATCCATCTTCTTTTGCTAAGCAATGATGCTTAGAAAAGGTAAACTTTCCCTCGATCCTGGTCTTCAGCCAAGGAACTAGTCTCAGTTTTCTTTTGAAATAAACTTCCCCTCGATCCTGGTTTCCTACCAAGGAACTGGTCTCAGTTTTAGATATAAACTTCCCCTCGATCCTGGTTTCCTATCAAGGAACTGGTCTTAGTTTCTTTTGTCAATAAACTTTCTTGACAAGGGACGCTATTTGTAGTGGTTTTCCTCAAACTTCTCGCCGAATTTTCCTGGGGAGATGCCAATTGATGGAAAGAGTTTTGATGTCAGACTAGCTGGGGAACCCATTCGTCTGAATTGTAGAGGTGAGCAAACTTCTTTGTTTGGAAACGCCATTTGTCGACTCTACTGGGGAAAACTAGTCTCTTGAGAGACTGTTTTTTGCTTGGGGATATTACATCCTAATTTTCCCCGAGATCTTCTCGGAGAAATTCCATGTGATATAATCCAATTTTGAGGTGCTAATGACCTTTTCGTCAGCGAATTTTCTGGTGAAAAACTGTTGTATTGCCGAATCTTTGATTAAAAGGCTTTTTCTAGGGATTTTCCTTAATCCGGGAAAGTAAGAGTGACGTTTGTTGAAAGTTTCCTTGCCTTTCAAAGGTTCAAGTTATCAAAGTGGTCAAGGACTATCTCCAATCCAGAAATAAACTAGGGGAGAGATTGTTTAGCTAATTCACTTCCTGACGAGGAAGGAACAGACAACTCGGTTGACAAGTTGACTTTTATGACTAGGGGATAAGACCGACTAGAGTGATAGTGATGCAATATGAATCTGAATGTAAAGCAATAATGCATGATGTATGTATGTTTATGCTGACAAAACTGACGCGACATATAGACTAATGGATGAACACGACTGGATACTCAGCCACTGCGGGGGACGAAGAGGTATCATTGGTTCAAGATAGCAATTCTGTCTTGCTTAGGGGAGGTAGTCCCCGTGGGAAAAACCGTTGGTCGGGCATAGGAGATAAGAACTCTGCCGGGGATGTCAGATGGAACAAGGTATCTGACACAGTTGACCCTTCACTCAGGCGTACTGGTTTAGAAGGAGTACTTTGATTCTGCACTTTGAAGCTTGATTACTTCTAGAGAAGTGATCGATGTTCTTTCGATGTTCAACAGTCAAAAGAAATTGCCATCTTTATCTTAAAAGCAGAAAAAATTTTGACAATTAAATTCATTTTTGTTTTATTTCAAGAATCGCTAATCATGTTAAAATGTCGTTCTGTAAAGCTAAAACAAATAAGAATTGCAAACAAAAGCACTAGGGCTCAAATTTTATTGATAGGATGGAAATCAGCCAAGCGCGTGATTCCATAGAGTATTTACAAAGTTAGAAAATGGTAATTTAAGGGAAAAGGGCTACATTGAAACATAACGACCACTATCCTTCTACCAATTTTGAATTCGGGGCATCCTGAGCTTCTGTCGAAGATGACCTTGATCGAGATTTTTGACGGATGGCACGACTGCTGAGGAGTTAAACTGATCAGACGTAGTTACTTGCCATGAATCCCTAATTTTTGCCTGGATTGTACTTTGAGATTTCCAATCCACCGGGATGATTTTTGATTATGTCTCTAATTTTTGCCTGGACCGCCCTTTCGGGTTTTCAATCCACTGAGACGCCTTTTTTTTATTATTTTATTTTATTTATTTAGGCGAAGTATTTCTTGACTACGTCAACATTTTTGGAGTAGGCAAATTCTTCTCCATCCATAGTTGCAAGTCTCAAGACACCGCCTGAGAAAGCTTTCTTGACCACATAGGGGCCGTCATAATTCAGAGTCCACTTGCCCCAGGAATCTGTGAGAAATGATTGTATCTTTTTGAGCACGAGGTCTCCTTTCCTAAAGACGAGAGGTCGAACCTTTTTGTTAAACGCCTTCTTCATTCTTTGTTGATACAATTGACCATGGCGTAGAGCCATTATCCGCTTTTCTTCGATCAGATTCAGTTCGTCGTATCGACTTTGACACCATTCATCTTCTGTTAGCTTAGCCTCCATCAATACCCAGATTGATGGTATCTCTACTTCTATGGGGAGCACTGCCTCCAAGCTATATACTAGAAAGAAAGGGGTTACCCCTGTTGAAGTGCGGATAGATGTGCAATAACCGTGAAGAGCTAAGGGTAGCATCTCGTGCCAGTCTTTGTAGGTTACAACCATCTTTTGAACAATCTTCTTGATGTTCTTATTAGCCGCTTCTACCGCGCCGTTCATCTTGGGTCGGTAGGGAGATGAGTTATGGTGTTCGATCTTGAACTCAGCGCACAACTCTTTCATCATCTTATTGTTCAAGTTAGATCCATTGTCAATAATGATCTGGCTCGGAACACTATAATGGCAGATGATATTGTTTTTGATAAATCGGACTGCCACTTGTCGGGTTACATTGGCGTACGATGCTGCTTCGACCCACTTGGTGAAGTAATCAATGGCTACTAGGATGAACCGATGTCCGTTTAAAGCCTTGGGTTCGATCATACCAATCATGTCGATTCCCCATATGGAAAAAGGCCATGGGGAAGAGAGAACTTTGAGATGTGTTGGCGGTACATGAATTTTGTCTGAGTATATCTGACACTTGTGACACCTCCTCATGTACTGGTAGCAGTCGGATTCCATTGTCAACCAATAGTACCCGACTCTAAGAATTTTTCTCGCCATTGTGTGTCCGTTGGCATGGGTTCCAAAGGATCCTTCATGAATTTATTTTATCAGCATGTTTGCTTCTGGTCTGTCTACACATCGGAGCAAGACCATGTCAAAGTTTCTCTTATAGAGGGTATCACTGCTCAGGAAGAAGTTTTTGGCCAGTCTTTTGAGGGTCTTTCTGTCCTTTCTGGATGCCCCAGGTGGGTACTCTTATTTGTGAAGGAAGCATTTGATATCGTGATACCAAGGTTTGTCGTCTATGACTGCTTCAATCGTGAAGATGTAAGCGGGTTGTTCAAGGCGCATTATGTCGATCTTAGGTATGTCATTCCATTGATCTACACTAATCATGGAAGGGAGAGTGGCTAATGCATCAGCCATGTGATTTTCTTCACGAGGGATGTGATGAAACTCGATTCTGTTGAAGAATGGTAACAACCTTCTCGCGTAGTCTTTGTAAGGAATCAATCCTAATTGGTATGTGTTCCAATCTCCTTTGATCTGATTGATAACCAGGGCTGAGTCGCCATATACATGCAAGTTCTTGATCCTTAATTCGATCGCTTCTTTGAGACCCATGATACAAGCTTCGTATTCGGCCTCGTTGTTTGTGCACTTGAATTTCAGTCTGGCGGTGAAAGGAATATGGGTACCCTGAGGTGTTATGATGATTGCCCCAATTCTGTTTCCATAAGTGTTGACAGTTCCGTCAAAAATTAGTCCCCATTGGGAACCTGGTTCTGGCCCTTCATTGGGTAGCGGTTCATCGCAATCTTTTATTTTTAAATACATGACATCTTCGTCTAGGAAGTCAAATCCGACTGATTTTTGATCTTCAATCAGTTGATGAGCCAAATGATTGGCTAAAATACTTCCTTTGACGGCTTTCTAAGCATGTTACTCGATGTCGTATTCTGATAACAACATCTGCCAACGGGCAATCCTTCCCGTGAGAGCAGGTTTTTCAAAGACGTACTTGATCGGATCCATTTCAGAGATTAACCAAGTAGTTTGACAAATCATATATTGGCGAAGACGTTTGGCTGCCCAAGCCAAAGCCCGGCAAGTTTTCTCAAGCATAGTGTACCGAGTCTCGCAGTCTGTGAATTTCTTGCTCAAGTAGTAAATGGCAGACTCTTTTCTTTTTGTTTTGTCCTGTTGGCCAAGTACACAACCCATGGAGTCTTCCAAGACTGTTAGGTAGATGATCAGTGGTCTTCCTTCCACTGGAGGTGATAGAATTGG
This sequence comes from Lathyrus tuberosus, assembly GCA_022829125.1. NCBI lineage: Eukaryota > Viridiplantae > Streptophyta > Magnoliopsida > Fabales > Fabaceae > Lathyrus > Lathyrus tuberosus. Next base: position 6,085,337 of record JALAZF010000084.1, read on the forward strand.
TGGGTTCAACAGGTATTCCTAGATACTGTCGAAGGCGGTTTGGCAGTCTTCTGTCCAAACACAGTCCTGATTCTTTTTAAGTAATTTGAAAATCGGCACACACGTCGCGGTCATAAGGAATATAAATCTGGAAATGTAATTCAAACGTCCCAGGAATCCCCTGACTTATTTTTCAGTCCTCGGAGAAGGCATTTCTTGAATGGCCTTAACTTTGTCGAGATCAACCTCGATTCCTTTCTGGATGACGATGAACCCTAAGAGTTTCCCTGAATGGACACCGAATGTGCATTTGTTAGGATTCAAGCGGAGTTGGTACTTCCTCAGACGCTCAAATAGTTTTGACAAGTGGGTCACATGCTCCTCTTCTGTCTTAGATTTAACAATCATATCATCGACATATACCTCGATTTCTTTGTGTATCATGTCATGAAACAAAGTAGTCATGGCCCTTTGATAGGTTGCCCCGACGTTCTTCAAACCGAACGACATTACCTTGTAACAAAAAGTGCCCCATGGGGTGATGAACGAAGTTTTCTCCATGTCTTTCGGCGCCATTTTTATCTGATTATAGCCCGAGAATCCATCCATGAAGGAGAATATTTTGAACTTCGCGGTGCTGTCGACCAGCATGTCAATGTGTGGTAAGGGAAAGTCATCCTTTGGACTGGCTTTGTTCAGATCCTTGTAGTCTCCACACATTCGGACCTTTCCGTCCTTTTTTAGAACTGGCACGATGTTGGCTAGCCATTGAGGATATTCTGATGTGGCGAGGAAACCCACGTCAATCTGTTTCTGTACCTCCTCTTTGATTTTGATGGCCATATCTGGATGAGTCCGTCTCAGCCTTTGTTTTACCGGCGGACATTCTGATCTCAATGGTAGATGATGCTCCACGATGCTGGTATCCAACCCTGGATGTCCTGATAGGACCAAGCGAATACATCAGGAAACTCTTTGAGAAGCTTTATCAAACCTTCTTTGACAATCAGACTGAGCAGTGCCCTAATCTTGACCTATTTTCTTTCTTCTTCTGAACCTAAGTTGACCATTTCCAATGGCTCTTGGTGAGGTTCAATGGACCTTTCCTCTTGTCTGAGTAATCGGGAGATCTCTTCTAGAATTTCTTCATTATTTTCTTCTTCAGCCTCGAATACCGGGAATTCAAAGTTGGGAGAAGGCATCAGATCGTATGTTTCAATGGGATTTAAAACAAGCAATCAGCATGACGTGATGATTTGTTTTTAGAAGAGATTGAGAGAATGCAAGAGTGTGTGCAGTGTAAAATTTTTTGAACAATGCTTGTTTTTATTATTTGTGCTATTTTTTTGGATTACTATTTTCTGAAAAAGCGAAAAGAGAAAACAACAATAAATGCGAAAATTATAGAACGACATTATTTTATTTATGATTCGGTCGATTCTTGAAACTACAGCCCTATAAAACAAAACTCTGTCGTTTTGGGAGAAGCGAAGAGGTATATTTACAGAAAGTGAGCCCTATCAAAACATCTGTTTCACCTGGGCAGGGTGAAAGGTTAAGATAAAGACGGAAATTACTTAGACTTATGAACGAATTTCGGAACGTTGACTGCAACCCATTGGCGGCGAACTCCTCGCTGAATCACAAAGTCTGGTACCTTCTTTCTTGATTTATCCTCAGAAATGACGTTGATTTCTGGTGGAGCAGGATCATTAGAATCTGTCTCCCAGGCAGAGTTGTCGTAGGAAGAATCTTCAACTGTATTTTGCATAGTATTTATACTCTCAGGTATATTTCCCCATCCAGTTGGCTGGATGTCTTCGAGCCTGATACGAGAGCTTTCGGGAGCGGTGTACTTGACCAAGTAAACGAACGTGCCACTCGGTTTCCCTAAGGTGTCCAACACTTCTTTGGAACTGGAGGAGTTATCCCTTTCGATGACGTTGACCTCGGGAAAAGCATAGTTGATAAACTCTAGCCCTGTAAGCTTTGCCAGTTCAACGTCGTGTTGGATATTTTCAGAATTCCCTGAGTGTTGATCCCATGACATGGTGGGGACGCAGGTATTCTTTTTAATGATACTCAGCTGATATTCTTTGTTTGGCTGATTCTCTTGCCCCAAGTCTCCTGGGTACGGCTGCCAGATAGGCAGGCTATCCATTGGGCCATAATAGTCGTGGTCAAAGTTGTCTTTCATCGGAGTGTCCTCCTCTAATGAGTTTGGTGGAGCGCGACATCCTTCCGGATCACAATCTCCGTATATCATTTTGACGTCTGATCTTGGTATATATCTCGGACCCTGCGTGGGGAAACAGAATGGCGTAGGCGCTTCTTCTTGAGACATATAACCGTCCTCGTTGAGATAGGATTTCCATTCTTCATCCGTATAAGAGAAGTCACCCTCGTTGATGGTATGTACTTCTTGAGACACTGGGTGAAGGAAACCTCCACTGTGGAAGAAGTCCTGAATGGGATGAAAACTTTCATCGTTAGTAGCAGTCTGGGTACAGGTTGAAGAAAAACCAAGACCCTTCTTTGTTTTGTTATCAGTAGGAATGACAAGCTATCCCCATCCTTTCGCTTTGTTATTTTTGATCACTTCGAGAGCATCTTTGTACGAGGAAATCGAGGTTCCTTTCTCTGCTTGATTATCCTTGCTCACCGAAAGTGCCTGGAACTGGGTCCCAACAACCTCCTCTGGTTATACACAAGTGGACGATGATAGGTTACTCACGATCAAGGCCTGTTCTCCGTAGACTGTGACGAGTTGGTCATTCTTGACGAACTTCAGCTTCTGGTGAAGTGTCAAAGTGACTACCCCAGCCTTGTGTATCCAAGGTCTTCCTAACAAGCAACTTTATGTTTCCCGGATGTCCATGACCTGGAAAGTGACTTGGAAAGTGTAAGGACCGATAGTTATGGGAAGATCGACTTCGCCGATAACTGTTTTTCGGGATCCATCGAATGCTTTGACAGTGACCTCACTGGCTCTCATCGGAGATCCTTGGTATGATAATCGCATCAATATAGACTTCGACATTACATTTAAAGCTGATCCGGTGTCTACCAGTACGCTGGCAAAAGCATCGTCCTGACAGTTGATTGTAATATTGAGTGCCATGTTGTGACGGTGGACCTCTCCCGGCAGTTCTTCATCACTGAATCCCAAGTTATTGCAGGAAGTGATGTTGGAGATGATGCTATCAAACTGTTTTATTGTTACATCCTGTTCCACGAAGGCTTGCTCTAAGACCTTCTGTAGAGCTTCTCTGTGGGCTTCGGAACTGAGTAACAGAGATAACACTGAGATTTTTGAAGGAGTTTGCAACAGCTGATCAACGATGTTGTACTCACTTTTCTGGATGAGCTTCAGCATCTCATCATCGTTCTTTGAAAGGTCAGGATCACTGGATTGACCGACTGGTTGATTAGGAACTTCTGTTTGAGGTTCCTTTTCTCTGGGTTCTCCAACTCCTCGGTTGAAGATTCGACCGCTCCGCATTACTCGACTGATGTCTGCAATATTCATGACGGAGGGTAATGGAGTTTCCTTTCCATTATCAATTATTGTGGCACCGTATTTATAAGGGATAACCTTAGTTGATTCATACGGTAGTGGTTCTGGCAGATAGATAACTACAGAAGCCTTTTGAATTTTCTGACCATTGTAAGTAATTTCAATCAGTTCCTGGTTAAGAACCTTCGATCCTTCAAGTAGAGGGATGATGGCACAAACATCTTTGGTCCTCTTATGATCAGAGAATACGACAACATTTTTTATTTGACCAGTAAAATAGTCTGGCATCAAGTTGATTGATCCAGAACCTGGACACGGTTGGATCTCTTTGCAGTCCAACTGACCTTGAAGAGCTGCTCGTACGAGGTAGCATCCTCGATTATCTTCTGAGCAAATTCTACATCGTTCATAGTTGTGTGGTGGCACCCGGCCACGTCCGATTTGTATGCAGTGTAACCTTACTAGGTCAGTTTCCATTGATCGTACATCCTGACTTTGATGCCTAGTAGGGTTACCATTAGTCATGCTGACTTGTTGCGTGTCTTCATCCATATAGATATGAAGCCACCAATGGTTTAACAAGTGTTGCAAAGTCCTTTGAATGAGAGCACATCCTTGGTCACTCTCACGGCATACTATAGAGTTCTGATAATTATGCGAAGTCAGAAAATTGAGCAGGACTTGTGTAGCATGTAATTCCACTAAACTGGTATTCATCAAGTGAGTATCGAATATTTGGATCATATTAACTTGATAATGACTTCTATCATGGTAATCATGAATCCATCCAAGATCCATCTGACGCTGGAGGGCCTCTTGTACAAAAGAGCATCCCTGTTTGTTTACCGAGCAGACCAGACATGAATCGTAATCGTGTTGTGGCAGATTATGATGTTGGCTTTGCCTTGAGTGCATTGCCACCAAGTTGACATTCATTGCTAGAATGTTGTGATTCTGAATGATGTTGGAATTCGAATAAGTCATGTTGACCCCACGGATTCGGTGCTCTTAGATCCATCTGAGATCCAATTGTTCCTGTAGAGCTGATTGCACCATAAAACATCCTTGATTGTTTATAGAGCAGACCTTACACTGATGATAATTATGAGGCGGTACGTGACCATATCCGCTCTGTCTATAATGCATCTTGACCAAGTTGGCCCTCAATAAGAGTACATCATGAAATTGATAGTTGTGGCTAGATTCTCCCTTTATCAAATTTACCGCAACTTTCTCGTGTTGAGGCAGCGGGTTCGTGAGAACATTAGGATTTGTATCCTTGAAGGATAAGACCCCGCTCCTAACAAGCTTCTACACATCAGATTTGAAATTGAGATAGTTTTCTATGTTATGTCCTGGTCCCCCTTGATGGTAAGGGCATGTCTGATCTGCTTTGAACCAAAAAGGCAGATTCTCCGGTATTTCAAGAGGAGACCTGGTTTGGACGTGTCCCTTAACCAGCAGTAACAGAAACAGTTCTGTGTACAACATTGGTATAGGGTCAAACCTTGGTGATCGCGTTGTACAGTTGTTGTTGTACGGAGGACGAGCCTGCTGAAGAGGCAGTTGTGTCCTTGACTGATATTGTTGTTGATTCGGTTGGCTTTGAGCAACCTGAGGTTGATACGTGGGAACATGCGCAGGGTTAATAGCAGGAGTTACAGCTGCTACTAGTTGGTACCGTCGCCTTTGCTTTCCGAGAGAGATATTCCCAATATCCTGCTCTTTTTTCTTAGGGAGAACACTACCGTATCGTTTTGTACTACTTGATGATCCAACGTCTTTAACTAAACGTCCTTCTCGGACTGCTTCTTCAAGACAAACTCCCATGCCGACCATTTCAGTAAAGTCGCTGGGCACACTAGCAACCATTCTGTCGTAGTAAAATAAGCTCAAGGTTTTCAAGAAGATCTTTGTCATCTCCTTTTCCTCAAGAGGTGGACAAATCTGAGCGGTGATTTTACGCCATCTCCGAGCATATTCCTTAAAGGTTTCCATGTCCTTCTGTGACATGGCTCTGAGTTGATCTCTGTCCGGTGCCATGTCCAGGTTATACTTATATTGTTGAACGAAGGCAGCGCCAAGATCTCTGAAAGTGGCGATCTTAGTGCAGTTTAAACCCATGTACGATTTTAGTGCGACACCGGTTAAACTATCTTGGAAGTAGTGGATCAATAGTTGGTTATTCTCTGTCTGAGTTGAGATCCTCCGAGCGTACATCACCAAATGGCTTTGAGGGCAAGAGTTACCCTTGTACTTTTCAAATTCGGGCACTTTGAACTTGTGTGGAACTTTCACATTGGGGACCAAACAAAGGTCTGCGGCATCCTTTCCAAATAGATCCTGACCGTAAAGGGCTTGCAGTTCCTTCTGCATTTCCAGGAACTGTTCCTGGAACTCCTTCATTCTCTCGTCCATACTTTCGTTTTCACCAGAAGGTATCTGTGGAATCTGTCATTTCGGGACAGTGTGCACCACGGGGGGTGGTACAGTTATTACGGTAGAGACTCTTGGCGCTTCCCGAAGTTTGTAACCTTCAGGAGTTGTCGTCATTCCCCTAGCATCTTCGCTTTCCCGAAGTTTGTAACCTTCAAGCCCAGCGGTTCCTGCTGGAGTTCCATGATCTTTAGTGATCGGCGGAACATATCCTTCCGAGATATAGTTAATAGGCATGCCCCAGGGACGATCTTTCGGCATGTTATACGTAGGATCATACTTCTCCACTATGGGCGTTGATGTGATCTCTGAGATCACAGTCTTTTGTAGCTGAGCTTCTGCCAGAGCTTGCATGTCACTGTGAAGCTTTCTCAAGTCTTCTTTCAAAGCGTCAAGTTCTTCTCTCAACTCTCTGTTCTTTTCCTCGAGATTATCCATCTTTTTCTGTCGACTGGCCCGAGTATTATACGAATGAGACAGTTTGACTCTAGAATCGAGACACAAACGTGAGATTCATAGGGAAGAAGAACGCGTTTATGTAAGAATGATGAATGATATGCAATGATTACATTAACTGTTTTTTTGTTTAATCAAAAGAAACTTCAACAATTGGATTGCAAATATTAAACAGTGGGGAAACCCCGTTTTATTGAATTCAAATATTGTGGAAATGGAAATACAGTAATTACAAAGTGCTGTAAAAGGAAATCTAAACTTATGGGTCCTGAGTCCTTTCTGAAGAGAGCTCGGGTGCTAGTTCTGGTACTTTCCTTTTCTTTGACCGGGGCTCTTGGGCCGTTGTCGGGTTGTCATTCCTTTGCCAAGTGAAAGGAGCGAGCAAGTTCCTTTGGTCTTCTTGATTTTCTACAGCATGTTGCTCTAAAATCTCAATCAGAGCATCTTTATCTTTCAACAGTTACTGCATTTTCTTACACTCCACATTGAGAATACGGTACTTATTCTTCCAAGACTTCCTCTCCTGTTGAACTTTGTTGAGAGTAACCTGAAGTTTTTCCGTATCAGACATAAAATAAAGGACAGGGTCCCTTAACGGAAGAACTTCTTGATGAGGGTAAGGCATCCTCAGCTTAAGAGCTCTAGTTTGTACCCAGTGGAGATAAGTTTCCACAGAGACACAGTCCGGTTTTCCTAGAGACTCTCGTCCTTTTTTATGAACGTGTTTCCAGGCATGCACTATTTTTGTTTTTAGTGCCCTGTCATTTTCTCCTTCCTTGAAGAAAAGACCTTCCAGATGAGCAATACACGAGACATGCCTCATCGGGTATCCAAATTGACGACGAACTAAAACTGGATGATAATTGATTCCTCTTTTAGTTCCTATGAGGGGTACATTAGGGAAGTTTCCATAACGGTCAATGATCCTTATCCCGTCATAGATTCGATTGTACCAATCGATGTCAGAGTTGGTAAGAGACATGATTCTCTGCGACCAACGTAAAAGACTCTTATGATCCCAAAATGAGGCAGACTTGGGTAAATGGGAAGTGAACCATTTGTATAGCAGGGGTACACAGCATGTGATTATTCCTCCGTTGTACAAATTTTTTAAGTGTACAGAATGATAAGCGTCTGCAAGCAAGGTCGGTACAGGGTTTCCAATTAGAAAAATCTTAATGGCATTGATATCAACGAAGTTATCGATGTTGGGAAACAAAAATAAGCCGTCGGTGAGCAAAACAAAGATGCTCTCGAAAGCAGCCACGTTCCCTATACTAGCAAAGTACAAAGCCTTCTTTACCAAAAACTTGGCGGGTAAACCTTGGATTCCACCCTTAGTGGTCATGTGAGTCCTGACTTCTGACTCGTCCAAATAGATAGCTCTAGCAATGGTTAGATTCTTTGGAATTTCTTCCAGTCAAGAAAAGGGAGCTTGGTCAGTGATGGGTAAATCAGTCAGGTGAGAGTACTCCTCCAGTGTTGGTGCGAGCTGATAATCCGGGAATGTGATAGACCGGATCATAAAACTGAATGAGTGTGGACAGGATTCCTTCAATTACATGGACCCTTAATAGAGACAGCAGTCCTCCGTACTTAGCTCTGAAAGCATCAGGGTTGGTGATCATCCTTGCCAACCCTCTCAAATCCTCTAATTTTGGAACCTTGAAGGTATACTTGTGAGTCTTCCTTCTACCGAAATCCATTAGCGCAATCTTTTTCTCTGAAATTTGCAATCATTGTCTTATTTTAATTTGAAAAAGAGAGATTAGAAGAGAAGATTTTTGTTTAATGTTTTTTAATGAATGAATGCATGAATGCAGCACGCAAAAACATAGAAAAACATGGGGTCAAAGGTTCGTTGTCATGAAGTCAAGGCTCTACCCATCCCTAAAGGTTTATACTGGTGATTTTTGAACCTGTCTCTCAAAATCATGGATTCCTCTTAGGATAACAACAGCAGGCTGGTTCACCCGAGCGAGCTGCAGTATCTTAGAGAGAAATCTCAAATGAGGGTAGTATCGTGTGACAACTATTTCCGATAGCTTCCACACTACTAAATGGTCTTAGTCTACTAAAATCCTCAGCTTCCACACTACTAAATGGTCTTAGTCTACTAAATGGTCTTAGTCTACTAAATGAGGGTAGTATAGGTATTGAATCCGCAAAGTGTGTCTCCACTGATTCGATGGTCGACCGAGGTCTCTTATTTGGGAGTCACTCCCTGTAAAATTACTCGTCTAGTGCCATCACTTATCTTAGGTGTATACTCAATCTTTCCACATGCGGCATCACACGCATTCCCATTAGCAGAAAAGTAAACACAGGTATCAATTAGGAAAAGCAGTATATATATTTGTCCTAACATCCTAGACCTCTAGTCCTATGATCCTATAGAGACAATGACTCCCCAGCAGAGTTGCCATTTCTGTGGTACTTTCTGAACTTAAGGCTTTCTACCTAAGGCTGTAAGAGAGAATGCCTCCCACTGTGGTCGCCATTTTTCTGTAGCGCGGTTTTTGTGGTTTCGAATCACTATCGCTTTCGTACTACAGTTCGATTCATTTTTATCCTGTGAAGCTGATTAAAGAAGGGAAATAGATGTCTCCAATTAACCCTGCTTGCATACTGAGTTTAAACAGATGACTGTTGGTTTACAGATGCTATCAAAATAGGGGGGGTCTGTCTTAGGTTATTTTGCTTAAGAACATAGTGTCTGGACTGTTTGTGTGGCTTTCGGTAAGGTACAAGATCTGATGTTTTTTTATTGAGGTATGAAGGTACTGGACTTAGAGTTCTTTGATTAATGTGCTCGCTAAGATTTCACAACCTTATGCCCACGTATTCCCTTTTAACGAAACAGGGAAATCAGAGCGATCGTGGTTCCCTCCTATTCTAAGGGAGGAAGAAGATGTTTTGGTGTCTTGTTCAAAGACCAAGATTGAAGCTAAAAGTGATTTGTATCTTGTTCAAAGCCCAAGATATGAAGCTAAAGGGTTTTGGCTGAGAGAGAATTTGTTATCTCTAAAGAGGATTTGTTGATGTTCGTATGCCTTGATCAAAGCGCAAGTTTGATGCTAAAAAGGTTGATTGACTCAATAGGGGATTTCTTTATACAAAGCCTAAGAGGAGGCCAAAAGCTTGACTTTCCTGGGGAAAATGTTCTCTCTGTCTTGTACAAAGCCCAAGGTTGAGGCTAAAAGGGATTTTGGCTCCGTTGGGGAGAATTTGTATGTATCTTGTACAAAGCCCAAGATGAAGGCTGAAATGAGTTTGACTCAATAAGAGAGTGCTTTTATATGTCTTGTACAGAGCCCAAGACGAAGGCTAAAAGGGTTTGACTCAACAAGAGAGTACTTTTATCTGTCTTGTACAAAGCCCAGGATTGTGGCTGAACATGCTGGAGAACTTGAGAGGAGACTAGCTCCTAATAGGGGGGACTCTTTATACCAAGTTTTGGATAAAGACTGACTCAATAAGAGAGTATTTTTATCTGTCTTGTACGAAGCCCAAGACGGAGGCTAAAAAGGTTGACTCAACAAGAGAGTCTTAAAAGGTGATTGACTCAACAAAATAGTCTTTTATACTTAACAAGGGAGTGATTTACTGTCTCGTACTAAGCCCGAGATTGAGGCTAAAAGGAGATTGACTCAACAAGAGAGCCTTGAAAAGTGAGTGACTCAACAAGAGAGTCTGAAAAGGTTAGCTCCACTAGGGAGAATCATTGTACAAAGCCTAAGAGGAGGCTGAATATGTTGAGGAAGGATCATTATACAAAGCCTAAGAGGAGGCTATCTTACTGCCGAGGGTTATTGAGATCCCTAGGTAGGTCCAAGTGGGGATTCAACTCTTGCTGAGGATTACAAAAGAGTTGAGGTATCAGATGCCTTGAGGTTTAGATTTGGGACAAGCTGAACCTGGTTGGGGATTTTTGGGATAAGGATTGGGGTGTAAACTCTACCGGAGATTTTTCCAAAATGACCAGGGTTTCTACAGTGCTTGAGAATGTCTTTGAGACTCAAGAGGGGGTATATACTATCCAAGTCTACTGGTGTGGAAGAGTTTTATCTTTTGTACCATGCCCAAGAGGAGGCACGGGCATTAAGGGATGAGAATCAACCCTAAAATGGCCGGAGTTTTGACACTGGAAAGACTGCTCTAGCAAAGGATGACTAAGTTCTGTCTTATACCTTTAAGAGGTCATCAGGGTCCTTGTATTAAGCCCAAGAGAAGGCATGAGAACTTCTAAGAAGCCGGAGGGTCCTTGTACAAAGTCCAAGAGGAGGCGGGGATGCTTTTAGGAAGCCTGTGGGTCCCCAAACCAAGAGAAGTTCAAGAAATGCAATTCACAGAGAAGAGATCATTCCAGGAAAGTTCGAGGGTTTGGAAGAAACTCAAGAGATGCTATTCACAGAGAATAGATCAACTCCGGGGAGTAGAATTTCTTTGACAATTTCTAGGGGTGACAGTCTGAGAAAAGGTTCACTGAGAATACTGCCTTTCTCTTTGTTCCATATTGTTTAACCCCAAGAGAAGGGAAGACTGTATCTGGAAATCCTATGGGGATCTAGTTTTGTTTGTATTTTAGAGTGACCAACAGGCATTACTTAGTTCTAGACCTAATTGCTGGGGAAAACTCTAATAACTAAACTAGTATATATACAGTTGATATATGACAAGTATTTTAAAAGGTTATGAAAGAAGACTAACCATGCGCAGCTTCCCACAATACAATTATATATATGAAAGCAGTAAAAGAAAGCGGATAAACACTTACCTGTTGTAGAGCTTCCATGCTGTATGGTTAGTTGTTCAGAGAAATTAAAGAAAGTTTTAATTGCAATCATATATTTGAATTCAAAATCAAAGGAGAAAGTGCTTTGAAAAGATTATTGGGGCTTACAGCTCAAGGAGAGGCCCAAGTTTTAACGATGATCACACCGTTGTTTTGAATTTGTACAGGGACTTATACAAGTGACTGAGGCCCGAAAAAGGTTTTCTGTACAAAGGGATGGGTCTTACACTCTCTTAAGAGGCCCAAAAGTGTTTTAAAGAAAAGAAGTGGGACTTACGACACGAGGGTAGGCCCAGATGATTTGTTTTGAAATGGCAATCGCGCCGAGGTTTTTGAAAACACAGTGGGTCTTATACAATGAATGAGACCCAAATTATTTTGGTTTTTAAAAGGGGTTGGGTCTTACACTCTATTAGAGGCCCATGAGTGTTTGAAAAAGAATAAAGATGGGTCTTATAGCTCGAGGAGAAGCCCATTTGAAAATAGTTTGAAAACGACGATCGCATCGAAATTTCCGACTATATCGGGACTTATACAATACACTGAGGCCCAAAAATGATTCTTATTTACAAAGAGGTGGGACTTACACTCTATCAAGAGGCCCATGGAGTTTGAAAGTATTTGAGTATGATTAAAAATCAAAGAAACCCTAATTTTCACTTTTTAAAAGTAATTTTTCAAAGAAAATTAATAAAAAATGATAAAAATACCAAATAAGTTTAAATAAACCATTTGTGATTTTTGGTTAAGGTTTTAAAAATGAGGTTTTAATCACAAGATGATTTAAAACTCATTTGGTTTTGATTTTCAAGATGAATATTCATTTTTAAAATGTTTAAAAACAATTAAAATGAATTTATTTACAAAAATACCAATTATATTAAATAAATGATATAAATTTGATTTTTTTGTAGAATAAAATATTTTACTATTTTTGTGATTTTTCAGAAAAAGAATGAACCAAAAATGATAAAAATTGAGTGAGAAATTAATTTTTCAAATCATTAATAAAAATAATTTGAAAAATGTTAAAAATAGGAAAAAGTGGTAAAAAGGAAGTCTAGGGCGAGGGGGATTCGAACCCCAGACCCTCCACTCGCTAGTACACACAAACCAGTTTATCAACCAGTGAGGCGCAATGCCAATTCATAATATACATGACAAATGAAAAACATAAGGCAAACTTGGTTGGTTTCTGAAGCATGGCGCCATGGCCATCTTCAACCTCAAGCTCAGATTCGTGAAGCCCTCTAACTCACTCGTTTCTCAACCATTTGACATGATCCAAGCACCAAATTCATGCATTTTTTAACAAGGAACATGATGGCAATATTTGATTTCATTTATTTTTAGTGTGCAGCAAGTTATATCAACATGAATGTATGAACCCTAATTTTGCAAAAGCAATCGTGCAGACATGTTGGTGAGTGCTATGATCAAATTTTTTGAGGGGAAATACTCAACATATGATGACGAGCAATTGGCAAAAGTATCATGCGAGGAAATATGCATGGATCATGAAGATGTAGTTTTAGGCTTACCTTGATGCAAGCTGAAATGTGATCTCTGCACAAACTGTGTTCCAGAAGTGATTTGATGATGTCTACAGCTCCAATGGATGTTATGGAGTAGATTTCAACCTTTGGACCTCTTGGAAATTGCTTTGATCAAGTTATGGTATCCAAGTTGCAGAATGGATGCATAATGGACTAGTTGAAGAGTGATTTTGGGCTAGAGGTGTTACAGAGATGGTTTAAGTGTTTGGACATCTCATATACATCATATGTGATGTGTTTGAGAAGTTGGTTTGAGTTGCTTGGGGCTGCAACTCAAAACCCGATAGTGTTTGCTCAAAATGTGGAGTTTTGGCATTTAAGGAGAGAATGAGAGAAAGCAATGTTATCATCTACTTTGGAGTGGTTTGAATGATCAGTTAGGACCTCTATTTATAGTAGAGGAGTTGTGTTGAAGTGTTTCTCTTGGAGATCAGAGGATAAGGCCATGGTTCAATGGTCTTGGCTTGGCATAAATGCCTCTTGCACTAGGTGTAACAGCTGCCCCAAATAGATCAGCTATGTATTGACTGATTCCACATTCTTCAGTCATTTTAATTGTTGTTTAATCAGAGAACTTGACTGAGGAGAGTGGGAATCTTGAAAGTGCACTATTCCACATTAATTCCATTTGAACTCAAGGCATATATGCCAAAAACTCATCAATTCTCAAGGATAAGCTCTTGGCATTTCAGTCCAAGTTTGTTGGTTGGATCAGATGCATTGTGATCAGATTGGATGAATTTGGCATAGTGATCCTTGGCTTTGGATAAGAAATCGCGTGTGACAAGAAATCACACAAACTGATTTTTCCAAAACAGTTGCAGCAGCATGACTTTGGGCATGGATTTCTCTTGGCTCAAGTTGAATCAATTCATGCTAATAAGTTCTTTGAATTCTTAGCAACATTTGCAATAACATTGATGTTTACCTTTGGAATTGATTCCACTTTCAACTATGTGAAAAAACATCACAAGTTTTGGTGTTTTCAACAAAATCTGTCTTGGACAGAATTTTGTCAAAGTGTTGAAAAATGATGCATTTTCATGTTTATAGTGATTTTGATCCAGTCATAACTTAAAATACATGAGGAATTGGAATGAGGTGTAGTTGACACTTTTAAAGTATTCCATGAGATCTACACATCCATCCTTGGATCATCCAAAATGGTTGCTTGGATCTCAAGTTATGATCCTTGGAAGTTGGTACCCTAGCCACTTTGTTTCATAACTTAGAAAAATTCTAAGTTTTTATGGTTACCCCTTTTACAAGTTATCCCCCTTTCTTTGATTTTTCTTGATGAATGATTATTCAAATCACACATTAACATCATTTTAGGGTTAAGGAACCTTGGTTGACCAAAAAATCAAAAAGTCAAACTTTGACTTTTTGGTACAGTTGACTTTTTATCAGATGAATTCCAAACTGTGCGATCCTCTATGAAATCAAGCCCTTGACCTAAATCAAACTTATTGGATGGGTTCCATAGGTGTTGTAGGGTGCATTGAATCATGTCCCAAGGTTTGGGAGCATGTCTTAGTCAAATGTCAAAGGCACAGTTGACTTTTTCCTTAAAACCCTAACTGTGGTTCAGATGAAATTGAAACTTATGGATCAAGCTTCTTGGATCAATCCATTGTTGCAAATGGATCAATGTAGTGTATTGGAGACCCTCAAATCATGTCTTGAGGTCTTGGCTCATGTTTTGTCCTAAAAGTCAACTTAGGGGTGAATTAGGTCAAGAAACCCTAATTCCTGATTTTTTATGAATGCATCCCCTGAGGCAAAATTGACTTGATGCTTGGGTCCATGAGGTCCCTTAGAGTGCCTTGGGTTATACTTTGAAGCATTGGCTCATGCCCAGATGGAAACTTCCCTTTGGAGGCCCTGGTCGACCAAAACCCTAGTTTGCTGACACTAACGATCTGGAGGCTTAATCCACTTGGAATGTTGCAACCTTGTGCTTGATTCTTGATGTGGGAGTCCTCCTGATCCATTGTGGGTGTTTTAGAGGTTAGACAAGTTGAAGATCATGTCATCCCTTGATTGATCCTTTGTCTAAATTCCCTAAGAGGGCTTGAAACCCTAATTCTTGATTGTAGTAAATGCTCAACAATCCTTGAGGAGATTGATGAGGCATGATGGTTCATCCATATTGTGATGATGATTTGCACAATGATGGGAAATATTAGTGGTTAAAATTTGGGGTATGACAAAATGTAGTACAAACTATAATGAAGATATGGATAGAATGTTTTATGCTGGATTGATGGATAAATTTACGGGGTGTGAGTTTGCTTTCAAGATGGGGGCAAAAGTTATAATGTTGGTAGCATTGTGTGGTGAGACTTGTTTGACATGTGTCCTCGCCTTTCTCGTGATCTTCATATAACTGATACTAAGCTGGCTCCACAGTATGATTTTAAAACTGGGTTGAACTCTATGCTTAAGGATCCTTATCCTGCGGAAGTTCTCGCGAGTGATCTCTTCCCTATGTCTGTCACCACTGGTTTTTTGAAACGGAAGGATCACATTTTGCAGTGGATTGTCGATCACACTTTATGTCCAAATAAAGGTGGTTATTCTCGAGTTGATCAAGCTGAAGTTCATTTGGTTTATCTCCTCAAGAACAAAATCAAGGTAAACTGGCCTTATTATTTTGCAAGTCGCATTTATGCTTTGAAAGAAAGTGGAAGAGGTTCATCATTATGCTACAGATCATTGATCCAAAGCATATTAGATCATGCCTGAATTTCTGTGCCAGGTATCCCTTACATCTCTCTTACTGCTGACCAAGAGTTGAGTCAAAAGACTATGACTCTTATAGGATACATTTGGGACAAGCAACAGAAAACTTATGTGGTCAAATATAGGGGTTCAAGTGGACGCATCCAGAACTTAGATGAAGCTGAAGAGGAAGAGCAAAATGAAGATAACGAAACTTATCCCATGGAAACCGAGGTTATGATCATGCTTGGTTAGGTGACTCTCCGGTTCAGGACACTAATGCTAACCAAGGATGGGGTACATGGCGTCAAAATGCTTGGTCTGAGCAAGGAACCTTATATGTGACTCCTTCTCTAAATCATCCTCAAACAGGCAATTTGGCCATTCTTGAAATGCTCTGAATTATGCAACTTGAACAGCAAAACTTTGCAGCTCTTCAAGAACAACAGTATGAAACAATACAGGGACCAATTCGTGTACAGAATGAAAAATTTGATCTCTTTGCATCAAGAGTATTAGGTCGGTTCGATCAAATGGCTGAAACCTCAGCAAATCAACATTGTGCCCTCTCATTGAGCTTTAACACTCTCAACCGAAGTTTCCTTGGTCTGTGTGAACGTCTGGACACACAAGGAGAAAATCAAGATCAATCATTCCGAGGGAGAGGTCAACCTCATAGGGGTCAAAGACCATAGTTGATTGAGTTGTTGTCCTGTCTTGCATCTCATGTTGCATTTTGTTTTATTTTGTTTTGTTATTTTGTTTTTCTGAAGACTTGTGTTGAACTATGTATTTTGTGTAATGCATTACTATTTCTCTATGGTTCTTGAGTTATTTATTTCTTTATTGTTTGCATTGACAACATTATATGTGGATGATTGTTAATGTCGTATCTGTTGCAATAGCATATGTTTGTGTTGTTATGTGTATGGTATGTTTACAAATGACTGTTTGCTTTACTCTTTTTGATGTTGTCAAAAAGGGAGAAAGCAAAAGCGAGTTCACAAATTTCATAATTCTATGGAAGTGCATATAGTCATGGGGAGAATGTCCATCAAGTAATTAATGTTTTGGGAAGGTTTTGCAAGGTTATTCCATCATCAAAAAAGGGGAGTATGTGAGGGCAAGGTTCCTTCTTACTATGTTTTAATGATGCCAAAACTAGAGTATTTCGTACTTGTGTATTTTGGATTGTATCACCTTGTCTAAGCCATGCATTCTTCTTTTACAAATGTGCATAAAGATTCGTATACATATATTTAGACATATAGGATCATACACTATGTCAAAAATGGGTTTTGAGACATTTTTAAAGCCTTAGGTCGACTCATATAAGTCATAGGTCGACTCACAATGAAGAGAAGTAGTTTTTGAAACATCCTGCCATGCTTGCGTCGACCTAAGACTCCTACAGGTCAACACGCACTGTAAGAAAAAAGGTTTGAAAGTTTTCTGCCTTGCATGCGTCGACACATGGCCTGCTGTAGGTCGACGCATGGACCCCTTTTGTGTGCAGTTTTGATCTCTGTCTTGCTCAGGTCGACTCAATAGTTCCTACAGGTCGACCTCTGGCTGTGTCTTGGTGTTCCCAAACTCAGTTTTTCTGTTACTCACTCATGTACATATATATTCTCATATACATCACTTTGAAAAATAAGAAGAAAATTGAAAGATACATTGCGTTGCTCTTCATCTTCACTCTCACAATATCATTATCCAATAATCACATATAATCATCTTTATTGATTGTGCTATGACAAGACTGATAACGTCCAAACGTAGGATTTGTAAATCATGTTTGGGTAAAGATTCAGCGGGATTTTCTTTGAATAAAACCATTGGGGTTTTATCCTCCAAGATCTTGATAGATTTTGGGGGGTTTTTGCACAAATCTTTGCATCACAGATTTAGCCAAGTGAAAGCCTTGAAGAACGGTGGGTTTGGTCAAGGGAGTAACGGTAACTGGAGGATTGTTTTGAAAGATTTGGGGTCAAACATCTTAGGATCAAAATCAGCCGAGTGAAAAACTTTAAGAACAAAAGGTTCGATCATGTGAGTAGCGGTAACCAGAGGTATGTTCGAAGTGTTTGATGTTCTTGATCCAGATGGAATCAAAGGGACAGAAGTGGTTAGATTCAACCTTAACAATTGGGTTAGATTGTTGGTTAGCTGGGACTTCTCTTGTAATTGAATATTGCACACAATTATTAAACATATCTCAATTCTATTTTAGAATGGAGGGTAGACATACCTGAAGCGAGGACGAAAGGGGAACTGCCTAAACAAATTGGGTGTCATTATCTTTCACTCTCTCTCTCACTCTCTCACTCTCTCTCTCTCATACACACACACACACTCTTTCTCTCTCTCTCTCTCTCTCTCTCTCTCTCTCTCTCTCTCTCTCTCTCTCTCTCTCTCTCTCTCTCTCTCTTTACTTTACATTGTTGAAGTTTGTGTGAAATCAGTTGTTTGAAATATTTCGATTGAATTTGTAGTGTTTCAAACAGCTTTGTAAAACCATTGTAATCACTTTGATTGCAAGTGTGAAAAATTATGCACTACAAATTCAAAGGAAATCTGACTTGGTGTGTTTCGCACGCCAAGTGTTTGACATATTGATAACACACAAACTGTTTGTTAAATTGTCAATTCCAATTTTATCCTCAATTAAGCATTGGAAATTGGTTCACCTTAAGTGGTTTTTATTTGAAGTATTGATTGGGAACCTTATTGATTCTATTATCTCATCAATATTATTCCATTAGGTTTCACATATCCGATCTTTCCAATAAAGGTTCGTTTAGACGAGTTTTGATCCGAGGCCGCTTTCGCATATTTTTAAAACAATTTTTTAAGCGCAAATTATTAAAAATTAGTGATCTATTCAACCCCCATTCTAGATCAGTGCCATCGTCTAACAATAGCATCAATGTGTTGGCACTTACATTTGATTTCTCCTTTATCTTCGCTGTTAGTCCCCTCTCCGTTGGTCAAGACATCCATAACTTTAGAGGGGAACTTGCTCTTGGATGACTCCTCTCTATCTCTTTTTCCGCCCTTGACATACTCGGATAAGAGATCCCTCTTTATCAAACTATTAATGACATCCTTTAATTATATGCATTCATTGGTGTTGTGACTGTGGCCCTTATGGAAGAAGTAGTATTTCGTCTTGTCAGTTCTATACGACTCTCTGATGGGGAAGGGATTTCTGACTTCACCCTTAGGGAACTCTGTGTTGGCACACTCCTGGTAAATCTTCTCTCATGAAGCATTCAGAGGAGCTTACTTGTTGTATCAACCATAGGTTCCCTGGTCAAATTTATCCTTCTACCCATGGGAGTCTTCCCTGGACGATCGACTAGGATCTATATTTGCAGCAGCCAGGTTATCGAATCAAGAGTTAAGTTTTACCTCAAGTTAATGAATTGTTCTACTCTGTTTATTAGTTCTTTCATTGCAGGCCTCCCTACGCTCTATCTTCTTCTTGAAGGAATTATCTTGTAACCGACCATTCTCAAATATCTATCATTTGAGGCATTCTTCAACTCCTTCAAGTTCCACCACCACCTGCGTGAAACGGTCGATGTACGGTCATACGCTCTCTTTGATTCCATGTGTTATCCCTCTTAGGGCACCTATTTCACTGCATACCTTTTTTGGGCCGTGAAATGAGTGGTGAACCTCTCACACAGGTCGGTCCATGACTCAATGCTTCCATCCGATTAGGCTTTGAACCATAGCCTAGAGGACTCTGTCAGTCTTAGTGAAAATATTTTGTAGTTGGTAGGTTCATTATCATGAAAGTAGTTCAAACAGTCATCAATGAGTTTACATGTTCGTCGGGATCTTCTTTCCTGTCGTACTCCTTCAGCTTAGGAGGTTTTTCTAGTGACTTCGATAATTGATTGTCTAGGATGTGGGTACAGAGAGAATACTTCTACAGATTCTTCATCATTGGTTTCTCTACCTGCTTATGTGGAGGAAAATTGATACCTCAGTTTCCTTGCAGGGTTTTGAGGAGGAGTTTGACACCTCTTACTTTCCAAGTGATACAAATATTTGAGAGCTTTATTTCTTTGTGACACGGCCAGCTCAAGAATGATAGTTTGAATTCTCTTGGAAATGGCTTCATGCATAGTGTTCCTCTTCAGAGGTGCGTTGTATAAGCATTCTTATAAATGAAGCAATTTTTCCTCTATCGCCTATGAGTTTTGTTGCTTAATGATGTTATACATACTTTATAGCTACTTATTAGATCATTGTTTTCAGAGGTTAGCCGGTAAGAGTTGGAAGTTGTGCAATGTTTCCGTCCTTGAGGCATGTGGCAGTATTAGAGGCTTGAGCAAAGGCTCTCTTCTTTTTAGAGTTACAGAGTATATATTGAGATCTGAGGAGGTTGGAATAGATCTGGATGTAGTAAAGTGTTTACAACCGCATGATCTACATTAACGTGAAGTGAAGAAGAATGAAGGTGATGTGATGCGACTTGAGTGGCAAGAGCATCTGCATCTGCTTCGCGTAGAGTGGAAGAGCGGGTATTTTTAGATCCAGCCATCGTTGGAAGGTTTGGTGATTAGAAATTTGGAAACTCTAAAAACTAGAGTTGATCTTCTACTAGAACAAATCAAAGACAGGGGGTCTGAAGTTCAATTTCAAGAACTCTGGACTTATAGGTTGAGAGATCTTTAAACCGATGAATCGAAGTGAGAATTCACAATTTTAGAAAATGGGGAAATCAAAAGTCTATTCCCACATACAATGCCATTTTTTGTTATAGAACTGAAATTGATTGGAGAACAGTGATTGCGACGCGCAATGACGGTATGCAAAGTTAGCACTCTATTACTCAAGTTAGTATGTGAAAGAGATGGGTGAATAAAGTTTGAATTTGAAATTGTCTACCTGAAATTGGCAACCGTCCCCTTTATATAATTGAGCATTTATAACATCTCAATATTCTCTAGGCATGGGATGCGGAGATCCGTTGGATGTATCATGGAACTGGATCTCCTATGCTCTTCCCTAGGATAATGTCCATGTGTTGTAAGTAATTGGGTGAATCATTGCATCCTCTGAGCCGCGATTGATGGCTATTCTGATCATCTCAAAATAGATAGTAATTGAATTTTCTCCACTTTCATTCTTTCACGTTCCTCTATTTCTTCCGCAATTATTTTAGGGTTCTTTATCACCCTTTTTTTGTTACAAATTCAATACTGATTCATCTTACAATTTCATTTTATCAAGAGAATGAATCCGTTGCTGGAGAATATTCTCCAATCACCACTATTTCCTCCAAAGATCTGATAAAAAATCTTCAAAACCCTTACTACTTACAACATGGAAAAAGCCCATGTTATATCCTTGTTGCGTCGCTCCTTGAGGACCAGAACTACCACAATTGGAGTTGTTCTATAAATCATGCTCTAACATCCAAGAACAAATTATTTTTCATTAATGGAACCCTACCAATGGTGACCTCATTTAATCCTAGTTTTGAGCTTTTGGATCAAGAAAACGCCATGGTTATTTCTTGGATCAACAAAACCATTTCACCCCATATTACTCAAAGCATGATTTGCTTTGATTTGGCACTTGAGCTCTAGGATGATCTTCCCGAAAGATTCACCCAAGGATAGTAATTTACGGTTCTCTGATCTACTTAGGGACTTTCACTTCATCAAGAAAGGCTTCATATCTCTCGTTCAGTAGTTCACTAAACTAAAGAATATATGGGACGGGCTTGAGTATACTCTCCCAACTCTAGCTTGTTCGTGCCAAACTCCTTGCACATGTGATCTCGCCAAAGTTGTTTGTGAATACAAACATATGTAGTACGTTTATATCTTCCTCAAAGGATTTAATGACTATTACAATAATATTTGCACACAAATCATGATCATGGACCCCATTCCTAGTATTTGTCATGTTTACTCGCTCTTTATTCAATAAGAAGTAGTTGTTCCTCAACCTTTCACCACTAATTCCACAATCTTCGTTGCCAACAATTCCAATTCCATATGTTGCAGCAAAGGAAGAAGATATTATAAAACCCCCATCCTTTTCCCTCATTTCAAGAAAACCATATACACTATCGATGATTGTTATTTCAATTATGAATTCCCTTTAGGATATCAGAAAAGAAACCAAGCTTTTTGCACCAATTCTCATTCAAACAACAAATCTCCCACCAATCATGCTTAGCCTTCAGACAAAGAAGGGTTCATCTCCAAATAATACTATCAACGTTTACTTCTTCAACAATCAAAGAAATATGCTCATAATCATACCATAGATAAGCACATCTCTGCTGATAATTCTTATATAGTCTCAAGTATCATCAATATAAGTATGGGTTTAAGGAAATTATATATCTCGATTCTTGACATAGGGGTATGAAGTTAGATGAAGTTCTTCATATACATGAATGTAACTTTAGTCTCATTTCCATATCAAAATTATACAATAATTTACAATGTCTAATATATTTCTTACACAATTCCTATCAAGTTTAGGGATGTGTCTACACAGAGGATGATTGGTCAAGTGGCAGCATAACAACCTCCACATCCTTCATAAGACACACACACACACACTCAATATCTATAATATGACTAATAGTTATAGCTGTAAATCTTGTCCATCTGATGTTGTTGTTGATCATACTTTATAAAGCCTTTTAGATGTATGGAATCTTAAACTAGGCCACCCATATAGTGATATTTTATAGCATATGTCTCAATTTTTTTCTTGTATCAAATTCCATAAGACTATAATATGTCATGCTTGTCATCTTACCGAAATATTATGGTTGCCTTTTCCAAATAGTACTGATGTTACATCTCATCCATTTAAATTGATACATATGGATATATGGGAACTAATAGGATCCCAATCGTTATATGGTTTTCAATATTTCTTAACTATATATTGTGGATGGTTTTACTCACTACACTTGGACTTTTTTTATGCATGATAAATCTAAAACTAAAGCTCATATTATAAATTTCATTAATTACTCTCTCACTCAATTATCTTGTAAAATCAAAATATTTTATTGTGCTAATGGATTTGAATTTATCATGCAGTCCTACTATGCATCTATAGGTATTATTCATCGAATAATTTGTGTAAAAACACCACAACAAAACTCCATAGTTAAGAGGAAACACATACACCTCTTAAATCTCACTAGGGATCTCCTTTTCCATGCCATCTTGTTTAAATGTTTTTGGCCCTTTACCCTTTGTCATGCCACTTACTTGATCATTAAACTTTGTAGTCCTACCATCCATCAGAAAACACCATTTGATCTCCTATATAAAGAAGCTCCCAACTTACTTCACATTAAATACTCTGGATGCCTCCAATATGACTCACTATAATGCTGCAATTCGATTCTTGAGCTACTTTAAATTTTCTCAAACTCAAGGAATTTTCTTCTACTCATTTTCTCCATTATAATTAAAAGAATTATTCTATTATGATTGGGACACATATAGATCCATGTTGTTCCATCATTGGTTTCATATTTACCTAAGAAGCACTTTGATTTCATGGAAATCAAATAAACAACCAACTGTTTCTAGAAGCTCCACTAAAGCAGAATATCGGGCAATGGCTTCCACATTTTGTAAGCTCCAATGGATCACAAATGTTCTACTATAACTCCAAGTTTTCTTCACTAAACCAACCCTTCTATATTGTGACAACACTTCTGCAAGACACATTGTCAGCAACTTCTCATTTCATGAACAAACCAATCATATTGACTTGGATTGTCATTTAGTTCGTGAGATACTTCAAATAGTCGTTTTGTTTGTGTAAGCCATAAAGGCTAATAGTTTTATTAGAATTTGGTACTTATATAAAATTATTTATAATTATAATGCATTTCTTTATTATGTTTGATATTCCAAAATAATATAGTCCATAGAATAACCAGTCTGTTTAATGCAATATTATGTGTGATTTAATCATGAGATCCCATTAAACATAAGAACATTATTCTTAAAGTATATGTAGTCGATATTTATTATGAAGTGAGATAACATTAAAGCATTGAGATTATTATGCGGATATACTTATGATCACATCCCATAGATCATGGATGAAGAGTTATCAAGTCTTCATATATGTATGAGTATTATAGGAAATATTCAAACTGGATTGACCCGCTATGAGAACACTACATAGAATGTTATTCAAAGTGTCATAAGTTATTATGATGGTGATAGTGGTGTATACTACCCTTCGACCTAAAACCAATATGGACCCTAGATGTGGAGTCGAGTACTTTATTGTTGATCAAACATTGTTCGTATCTGAATGACCATAAAGATAGTTGATGAATACTCCATAAATTATGCCGAGGGATATGAGTGACCTAGATGAAATTTACTTATCTCACATAATAAGATAAATGTCTAAGGGCCCAATATTGAGCAAGACAATGTTGACACAATTTATACCTTGTGTTCAATATAGACATGAAGGTAAAAGGGTAATTATACACAGGAGAGAATTATCACAAATTTATTTTTCAGATCACGTGACATATTTGTGACTTGGGTAGCAGTGATGTGCTGCTAGATTCTGCTCAGTGTGTATTATATTAAATGTGTGGTTTTAATATAATTTTCAAAGTCAAAACAAACCTACAGGATCACACACATAAGGAAAAATTGATGAGAGATAGAATAAATAAGGAACACCATAAGGTACAATGCACTTAAGAGAATTACAGATGATCGTAAGGTACGGTGCACTTAATTGGAATACGGAATATGGTAAGGTACGATGGGGTTAAGTGAAATATAGTAAACCATAAGGTATAATCCACTTAAGTGGATTTCATCTTGTAGCCACACAAGTGGTTATATAAAATGAACTGTTGTACAAAAGCTTTTTCACTTGATGCAAATTTCGTTTGAACGCTCTTTCTCAAAAAGTCTTAATTCGTAGCAACTAGCACTGAGAATTGTTGAGAATATAATTCTTTGTCTCAAAGCATCATTTTTTACAGAGTCTGTTATTGTCGAAATGCTCTGTGTAGAAATTTTATAGCTGTCGAAATGTCAAAGAAGTGTATCTTGACAGAAATTTGGACTTAACTTTATTTTGTGTTTTTAGCTGAGTTAGTGTAGCGCGATTTTTGTGGTTTCGAATCACTATCGCTTTGGAACTACAGTTCGATTCATTTTTTTATCCTGTTAAGCTGATTAAGGAAGGGAAATAGATGTCTCCAATTAACCCTGCTTGCAAACTGAGGTTAAACAGTCAAAACTGTTGGTTTACAGATGCTATCAAAATAGGGGGGTCTTTCTTAGGGTTATTTACTTAAAAACAGCGTCTAGGCTATTGGTAGGATGTTAGATTTGATGCTTTTCGATTGATGTATGAAGGTACGGCATTTTGGGTTTTTGATTAGTATGCTCGCTAAGATTTTTGCAATCTTATGCCTACGTATTCCCGAAGCAGGGAAATCAGAGCGATCGTAGTTCCTCCTATTCTAAGGGAGGAAAAAGGTGTTTTGGTGTCTTGTTCAAAGCCTAAGACGTGAAGCTAAAGGTGGTTTGTATCTTGTTCAAAGCCCAAGATGTGAAGCTGAAGGGTCTATTTGTATCTTGTTCAAAGCCCAAGATATGAAGCTAAAGGGTTTTGAATGAGAGAGAGTTTGTCATCTCTAAAGAGGGATTGTTGATGTTTGTATGCTATGAGCAAAGCACCAATTTGATGCTAAAAGGTTGATTGACTCAACCAGGGATTTCCTTATACAAATCCTAAGGGGAGGCTAGAAGTTGACTTTTCTGGGGAAAATGCTCTTTCTATCTTGTACAAAGCCCAAGATTGAGGCTAAAAGGGTTTGACCCAACAAGAGAGTCTGTTATACTCAACAAGAGAGTAATTTGGTGTCTCGTATGAAGCCTGAGACGGAGGTTAGAAGGAAATTGACTCAACAAGAGAGTCTTTTATACTCAACAAGAGAGTGATTTATATGTGTTTTGTATGAAGCCCAAGACGGAGGCTAAACGAGTTTGACTCAACAAGAGAGTCTTTTGTACTCAACAAGTGAGTGGTTTTATATGTGTCTTGTATGAAGCCCAAGACGGAGGCTAAAAGGGTTGACTCAACAAGAGAGTACTTGAACAGGTGATTAACTCAACAAGAGAGTCTGAAGGTTGATTGACTCAACAACAGAGTCTTTTATACTCAACAAGAGAGTGTTTATATGTGTCTTGTATGAAGCCCAAGACGGAGGCTAAAAGTGGGATTGACTCAACAAGAGAGTCTTTTATACTCAACAAGAGAGTGTTTTGCTGTCTCGTACGAAGCCCGAGATAGAGGCTAAAAGGAGTTTGAACCAACAAGAGGGTCTTTTATACTCAACAAGAGAGTGTTTTTCTACCTCGTACGAAGCCCGAGATTGAGGCTAAAAAGAGATTGACTCAACAAGAGAGTCCTTTATACTCAACAAGAGAGTGTTTTATATGTCTTGTACAAGGCCCAAGACGGAGGCTAAAAGGGATGATTGACTCAAATAAGAGAGTCTTTTATACTCAACAAGAGATTGATTTGCTGTCTCGTACGAAGCCCGAGATAGAGGCTAAAAAGTGGTTGACTCAACAAGAGAGTCGAAAAAGGTTAGCTCCGCTGGGGAGAGTCATTCGTACAAAGTCCAAGAGGAGGCTAACTTACCGCTGTAGATTCTGAAGATCCTGAAGCGGGTCCAAATGTGGGGAACTCTCATGAGAGAGACCGGGGTTTCTTCCTATGTTTGGAAGGAACTTGAGAATTTCTTTGAGACTCAAGGGGTTTAGACTGTCTAACTCTAGAGTTTTATCTATTGTACAATGCCCAAGAGGAGGCACATACATTAAGGGATTAGTATCAACCCTTAAGTGGCCGGAGTTTCGACGCTGGAAAGAATGCTCTATCAAAGGATGACTACGTTCTGTCTTATACCTTTAAGAGGTCGTTAGGGTCCTTGTATTAAGCCCAAGAGAAGGCATGAGAACTTCTAAGAAGTCGACGGGTCCTTGTACAACGCCCAAGTGGAGGTGGGGATGCTTTTAGGAAGCCTGTGGGTCCCAAAACCAAGAGAAGTTCAAGACATGCTATTCACAGAGAATAGATCAAGCTAGGAAAGTTCGAGAATTTGGAAGAAACTCAAGAGATGCCATTCACGGAGAAAAGATCATCTTTGGGGAGTTAGAGTTTTTTTGACAATTTCTAAGGGTAACAGTCTGAGAAAAGGTTCACCGAGAATATTGCCTTTCTCTTTGTTTCATATTGTTTAACCCCAAGAGGAGGGAAGACTGTATCTGGAATCCTACGGGGGATCTAGTTTTGTTTGTATTTAAGAGTGACCAACAGGGCTTTACCTAGTGCTAGACATAGTTGCCGGGGAAAACTCTAAATAACTATACTAGTATTACACAGTGGATATGTGACAAGTATATAAAAGGATGTGAAAGAAGACTTACAGTGAAGCAGCCCCACAATACAGTTATATACATATGAAAGCAATAAATGAAAGCGGATAAACACTTACCCGTTGTAGAGCTTCCATGCTGTGTGGTTAGTTGTTCAACAAAGAAATTAAAGAAAGTTTTGATGACAACATATATGTGAATTCAAAATCAAAGGAGAAAGTTTGTTGAACAGAGATCGGGGCTTACAGCTCAGGGAGAGGCCCAAATTTTAACAGTGATTGCACTGTTGTTTTGAATTGTACGAGGACTTATACAAATGACTGAGGCCTAAAGAAAAGTATTATGTACAAAGGGATGGGTCTTACACTCTCTCAAGAGGCCCAAGTGAATTTAAAGAAAAGAAATGGGTCTTACAACACGAGGGTACGCCCGGATGATTTGATTTTGAACTGGCGATCGCGCCGAGATTTTTGAAAACACCGTGGGTCTTATACAATGACTGAGGCCCAAATTATTTTGGTTTCAAAGAGGGGTTGGGTCTTACACTCTATTAGAGGCCCAAAGATTGTGAAAATGAATAAATATGGGTCTTATAGCTCAAGGAGAATCCCAATGATTATTTTTGAAAAGGCGACGATCGCGCCGAGGTTTTGAAAATATACAGAGGGACTTGTACAATGTGTGAGGCCCTAAATTGTTTATTTACAAAGGGATTGGGTCTTACACTCTATTAGAGGCCCATGGATATTTTAAAGAAAAACAATGAGGCTTACAACTCAAGGAGAGGCCCAATTGGTTTTATTTTAAACTGGCGATCGCGCCGAGATTTTTGAAAATATGTTGGGACTTATACAATGATTGGGGCCCAAAAAGGTTTGGTTTTCAAAAAGGGTTGGATCTTACACTCTATTAGAGGTCCAAAGTGTTTGAAAAAGATTTGTTTGGGTGAAAATCAAAGAAACCCTAATTTCATCATTTTTAAAAGTAAAATCTTTAAAGAAAATCAAATAAAAATGATAAAATACCAAATAAGTTTGAATAAACAACTTGTGATTTTTGGTTGAGGTTTGAAAAATGATGTTTTAATCACAAGATGAATTAAAATTCATTTGGGTTTGATTTTCATGATTAGAATTCCCTTTTAAAATGTTTAAAAACAATTAAAAAGGGATTTATTCACAAAAATTCCAACTATATTAAATAAATAATATAAATTTGATTTTTTTGTGGAATAAAACATTTTGGAGTATGAATAAGAAGTGTGTAAAACAGAATTGGAAAATGATGCTTTTTGCTATGTGAAAGAATTGGTTGAGTTTTGAAGATAAGAGAAAAAGGAAAGATGTCACAACATCACATTCGACATCTTTCATGAGGCAAAAAACCAGAACTGAAACTTTAGTTTTCAACATCTTTTTTATCAAACTTCAAACATTCATAACTCTCTCAATTTTTAACGAAATTAAAATCCGTAAGAACCTATCATGACCGATTTTTCGCAAGGAATCCATTGGTATCACTTATACATACTGAAACTTAATGTACAGAACACACAAGGCAAAAAACCAGAACTGGACCTTAATTTTAAAACAACATAAACTCCACATATAAACATGTTAAAGTACAAACAGTAGGAAGATTACAACAAACACATGAAGGACTACATTTTTTCTTCAAGAATTGATCAATAATGATGCATGTATATGGAGTTTCAAAGTGTAAGAACACTTACCAATTGGAGCAAGGTCCAATGCCTCTTCAATGTAATTAAAGCAGCAAGAGGAAGATTCTATGAGCTTCCTTGATCCTCCATGTTTGTGTTTGAATGCTTAGAGTGGATTGAAATGAGCTGGAACAGATTATGGTATCTCAACTGCAATTATATCAAGAAATTGAGCAATTGGCTGGTGATTTGATGAATTTCATGTTCCAGATGTTGTGTTAGTGTTTGGATCACCTCTATATGATGTTTATGAGGGGTGTGTGTGTGTGTGTGATTGGTTTGGTTGGAATTGCTCTCAAACTCAAAACCCGATAGTGACTTGCCTTAGAAGGAAAAATTGGAAGTGAGAAGGAGATTTTGAGGAAAGCATCTGTTTGATGGATTTGGTGTACTCAAACTGAGCACAAATGAGCTCTATTTATAGTAGAGCAAGTTTGTTTTGCAAGCAATAGTGAATGGCAACTGCTGCAGAAGTTTGGCCAATGTTGATCAATGGGAATCCAAGTCTCCTCTAGCCATTGACTAGAGGTTAGAGCACAGGCTGCTGGTTCCTTAGTTCTTGGATATGTCTTGACTGAATTCAGTTAGAATTTGGCTCATTTCATGCCACCTTGCTGAATGTATTGAATGCTTGAAAACAAAATTGGATATTTGGCATCTTTGTAGCCTTTTAGGTTTGGCATGCTACTTGTGGAATCTTGGACTTGGGAGGCTTGGGAATCAGAGCTTGTCCTTTGATTGTCCCCTCCTCAGGTGTGCAAAAGGATGACAAGGCTTAAAAATTCGTGTGGCACAAGAAATGTGCAAATCTGTCCTGAAACCTGTCTTAAAAATCAGCTGCAGCAAGCCTTGTTGTAAAATCCATAACTTCTTGCTCAAGAATGATAAATGGCTGTTCCTGGACTTTCTGGAAAGGTGAGATGACATACTTCAACTTTGATGTTCAGGGTTTTTCTTGAATCAACTTGGATCATGGAGAAAAACATCCTTGAAGTTGGGACATTCTTGCTGGAAAAATATTAATGATGTCCTATGAAATGTTGAAACATTTCACAACTTTGAACATTAATAATTCCAAACTTTAATCACTTATATCTTTTAATCTATTATGATATTTTGAGTTGAAGTGAATTGCATCTTTGATGCTTATCCTGCATGGTGACAAAGCTCGAAAATTGTGTGGCACAAGAAAAAGTGCGCAAAATCTGTCCTAAAAAATAGCTGCAGCAAGCCTTACTGTAAAGTCCATAACTTCCTGCTCGAGTATGATAAATGGACGTTCTACAAATTTCTGGAAAGCTAAGATAACGTACTTCAACTTTGATGTTCAAGGTTTGTGAAGATAAGACTTGTAAAGTTGTCAAAAATGACCTTGAACTTGTGTGATCAAGTCTATCCTAAAAGTTGTCTTAAAAATTCTGTTTTATCAATGCCTTTTGCAGAGATCATAACTTTCTGCTCGAGAATGATAAATGGGCTTTCTAGTACTTTTTGGAAAGGTGAGATGACGTACTTCAACTTTCATGTTCATGACATGGCTTGAATCAACTTGGATCATGGAGAAAAACGTCCTTAAAGTTGGGACATTCTTGTTGGAAAATAATTAATGATGTCCTACGAAATGTCGAAATATCTGACATTAAGAATTCCCAACTTTGATCACTTATATCTTTCAATCCTTATAATATTTTGAGTTGATTCATTCTACAATGTTGAAGTATCAAATACCCTCTTTAAAAGTAGCTCTTACGCAAAATCAATGGATGCTTGGATCAATAGTTACAACCTTGAAAAGTTGTGCACTTGAACATGATTTTAACTTAGAAAAAATATCTAAGTTTCCTTCAATTTGATCAATTTTGCAAGTTTGCATGATTTCTTGATTTAAATTTGATCAAATTAAATCATCCATCATATTTTCTTGAGTAATGGCTTGTGAAGCTCATAGTTGACCAGAAGTCAAACTTTGACTTTCTGCGTCAGTTGACTTTGTATTAGATGAACTTGAGGCTTGATCCACTTGGAATGTTGCATCTTTATGCTTGATTCTTGATGTTGGAGTCCTCTTGATCCTTCATGGGTGTTTGAGAGATTAGACAAGTTGAAGATCATGTCATTCCTTGATTGATCCTTTGTCTAAGAGCCCTGAGAGGTCTTGAAACCCTAAGTTTGATTGTAGTGGATGCTCACCCATCTTTGGGGAGACTAATGAGGTATGATGGTTCATCCCTATTGTGATGATGATTTTCACAATGATGGGGAATCTTAGTGGTCACAATTTGGGGTATGACAGTTAGGTTAGTTGGAGATTGATTAGTATGCAAGCAATCTCAGCCTATAAATAGAGAGGTACCTTATCATTGTAACAATGCAGTTGTATAGAGAAAATATTAAATAAACTTAATTTTGAAGGCAAAGAGAAACTCTGCAGAAATATTCTCTTTCTTCCCATTTTCTATCAAACCTTAATTTCTCTTTTCTTACCAATTCATATTTTCTTTTCTTCTTTAATAATAGTTACACAACAGAATCATCTTGCGACCAATGTGTGGTTGATTCACTTAAGCAGAGAGTGAAAAAAAAAAGAGGAGGAATCAATCATAATAATTGATTCTTGTTTGTCAAGATTGATTCGAAATTTTTTTGAGTTTTGGTGTAATTCCAACATATGGTATCTAGAGCACTAGTTGTCTGATTCATGGGAAGAATAACGTGATGAATCATACGAACGAGCATTTTCCATCAAGTCTTCTAATTTTGAATGGTAAGAATTATGATAATTGGTGTAAACAGGTAAACAGATGAAGATTGTCTTTTGTTTTCAATACATGTGGGATCTTGAAGGAAGGAGTAATGCCACTTGTAGAAAACATGACAGATGAAGAAAAGGCTGCACACAAAGAATTGAAGAAGTAAGATTATAAAGCTCTCTTTATAATTCATCAATATGTTGATCCAGACATATTTGAAAAGCCGAGTGGTGTTGAATCAACGAAAGAAGCATAGGAAATTTTGGAAAAATCGTTTGGAGGTGCTGAAAAGGTGAAAGAGGTGAGGTTACTAACTCACAAAAGAACATATTAATTGCTTTAGATGGAAGAAAGTGAAAGAATAATTGATTTCTTCACTAGGGTTACGAAACTGGTGCATCAAATCAAGGTATATGGAGAGGTGTTGACATCAAAATGAATTATTGCAAAGATCTTAGGGTCATTGGCTCCAAAATTTGATCATGTGGTAGTAGCCATAGAAGAGTCGAAAGACTTGTCAACATTGACAAAGGAAGAGCGTCAAGGGACGCTTGAATCTCATGAACAAAGCATGGATGAAAGAGTTGCAAGAAAGTCGAAGAGTGATGTGGCTTTGCAAGCGCAATCAGAAAGAGAAAAGAAAGGTAGAGCAAAATGGTTCGACAACAACGGTAGAGGAGGCTAAAAAAAATTGACTGACAGAGGAAACCAGCAAAAAGGAAACTTGTCAAATCAAAGAAGACCATCATATCAAAGCAACCACAGTGGTGGTGGTGTAGGTAGAGGAGGGGGTGGTGGACCAAAACCTGACTAAAGTCACATTCAATGGTTCAATTGTTAGAAGTATGGCCACTAGTCTAGTGATTGTCCTGAAAAGTAAAAGAATCATGAAAATGATGCAAAGCTTGCAAAGCATGAAGAAGAGATGTTGTTGATGGTCACAACAAGAGATGAAAAAAGATTCAAGGACCAATGGTACTTGGACCTAGGATGCTTATCACACATGACTGGTGGGAAATATTAGTTTGTCAACATAAAAACCTCGATGAAGAAATGGTGAAATTTGAAAATGACAATAATCTAGCAGCTGAAGGTATTGGTGATGTTTTGATCATGAGGAAAGATGGTAAAAAGTCAGTAGTTTCCAATGTAGTGTATATACCAGGCACGAAAAATAATTTTCTCAACATAGGGCAGTTGGTCAAAAAGAAGTACAAAGTGTCGATTGAAGATAAGATGATGAGATTTCTCGAATCAGGTGAAAGGATAATCTTGAAGGCTCCATGTCTCCGCATAGAACCTTCAATATTAAACTTAATGTGATGGAGCACAAGTGCCTTGCAACTGTAGTTTGCAGGGATGAATGGATATGGCACTATACACATGGCCATATCAACTTCAAAGACATTAAAGATCTAAAAAGAAGAAATATGGTTTCAGGTTTACCAGAAATCGACATTCTAAATGAAGTGTGTGAGGAATGCGTGAAGGTTAAGCAACACAATAAAAACTTCAACAAGGATGCATGAAGCAAGTCGAAGGCAATTCTTGAAATCATATACTCTGATGTGTGTGGTCCTATCCAGGTGGATTCGATTGGAGGTAACAAGTACTTTGTAACATTCATAGATAATTTTAGTCGAAAACTGTGGACTTACCTGATCAAGAAGAAAAGTGAAGTGATTTAGGTATTTGTCAAGTTTAAATATATGGTCGAAAGACAAAGTGGTGGAAAGCTCAAGATTCTGAGGACTGATGGTGGTGGAGAATATGTGTCAAAAGACTTTGACACATTATGTGAGAAATAATGGATTGTGTATGAGGTGGTGCCACCCTACACTCCACAACAAAATGGAATTGCTCAAAGGAAGAATATAACCATCATGAATATTGATAGAAGTGTGTTGAAAGGCAAGCCTCTACCCAAATAATTATAGGGAGAAGCTGTGTTGACTGTAACATATATTTCGAACAGATGTCTGAAGAAAAATGCTAAAAGAAATCACTCCAGAAGAATGTTGGTCTGGTGTCAAGCCTAGCTTAAGTCATCTAAAAGTATTTGAATCTATAACACATAGACATATTCCTGATCAGCTTAGAAGAAAACATGATAAGAATTCGAGTCAAATGACCCTAATAGGATATCATTCGATTGATGGATATAAGTTGTTCGACTCAATGAGAAAGCAAGTAGTGATCAGCAGGGACGTGATCATATATGAGCTTAAGGAATGAGATTAGACTGAAAATGCAAAGAAGGATTCAGTGAGAATCTCAAGTGAAGAACCAGCAAGGGAAGACAAAAGAGAAGTTCAACAAGAATAAGTCAGAGGTTAAGAAAGCACAAGCAGACCTCAAAGAACAAGACACATACCTGCAAGGTTGCAGGAATGTGTGATTACATCAGATGATGTAGTTAATGATGAAGGTGAGTTGGTAAACTATGCTTTCTATGCAGATGTCTACCAGTTAATGCAGCTGAGACATTGAAGGATTCGAAGTGGATGAAAGCGATGAATGAGGAACAAAAGTCCATTGAAGTGAACAACACTTGGTCACTTGTCAAATTGCCTCAAGGCAAGAAGGCAATCGATGTGAAGTGGGTATACAAGGTGAAGTTAAAATCCCAGATGAGAAGTAACTTGACACAAGGAAATACTTGTAGCGAAAGGATTTCTTTAGAAAGAAGTAATCGACTTCGACGAAGTTTTTACACCTGTTGATAGGATTGAAACAAACACGTTGGTTATTGGTCTAGCAAACATGAACAACTGGCATATGTGTTAGATGGATGTGAAACGTGCACTCCTAAAGGGCCCCTTAGATGAAGAAGTTTATGTTGCACAACCAGTTGGGTTTGTGAAACAAGGCCAAGAAATAAATGTATACAGACTGCATAAAGCCCTGTATGGACTCAAACAAGCTCCAATAGCTTGGAATAAGAAGATAGATAGTTTCCTAAGGGAGAAGGAATTTGTGAAGTACACAACTGAGCATGTAACACATATAAGAAGAAGCAATAGTGAATTACTTATATTTTATCTCTATGTTGATGACGTGTTAATAACACGTAGCTGCAAGAAAGAGATTTAAGACTTCAAAGGTGATGGTAGCAAGGAGTTTGAAATGTCTAATCTGGGAAAATTTTCATACTTCCTTGGTATCAAATTCTACAAGAGTAGTAGAGGCATGCATCAAAGAAGATATGCAAATGAAATACTCAAAAGATTTGAGATAGAAGACTGCAATGCGACTTCGACACTTGCTGAACCAAGAAGGCAACTGTCAAAAAACTTAGATGAAGATGATGTCGACCCAACACAGTACAAAAAACTTATTGGGTCATTAAGATACCTTTGTCACACAAGGCCTGATCTAGCATACATTGTAGGTATGGTGAGTAGATTCATTCAGAAGTCGAAGGTATCACATCTAGCAGCGATGAAGAGGATACTAAGGTATCTTAAAGAAACTCTTGAGTATGGAACTATATTTCCTACATCTGATGAAGGAAAAGAATGCAAGCTAGTGGGTTACACTGACTCAAGTTGGTGTAATGATGTTGAGGATAGAAAATCCACAACTAGTTATGTGTTTATGCTAGGTGGTGCACCAATTGCTTGGAGCTCAAGAAAAGAACCAGTAGTAGCATTGTCGTCGTGTGAATCATAGTACATATTTGTTTCCCTCTATGCATGTCAAGCAACGTGGATGGTGAATTTGGTCGAAGAAATTACAGGGAATAATCATGGAGCAATTACCTTGAAGATCGATTGCATGTCTGCTATCAATCTAGCGAAGAATCTAATAGCACATGGAAGAAGCAAACACATCGAGATAGGGTTCCATTATCATCTAGAGCAATACTTTCATGACACAAGAAGCTCAAAGGGACCTCATGGATCCAATCATCAAGTCAAATTAGCCTCAGGGGATGCATTCATCAAAAGTCAGGAATTAGGGTTTCTTGACCTAATTCACCCCTAAGTTGACTTTTGAGACAAGACATGAGCCGAGACCTCAAGACATGATTTGATGGCCTCAAATACACCACATTGATTCATTTACAATAATGGATTGATCCAAGAAGATTGATTCACAAGTTTCAAATTCATATGGACCATAATTAGGGTTTTGAAGAAAAAGTCAACTATACCTTTGACTTTGGACCAAGACATGCTCCCAAACCTTGGGACATGATTCAAGACACCCTAAAACACCTATGGAATCCATCCATTAGGTTTGAATTAGGTCAAGAACTTGATTGCATAGAGGACCACACAGTTTGGAATACATTTGACAAAAAAGTCAACTATGCCCAAAATCAAGTTTGACTTTTTGAATTTTTTCACAAATGTGGCTCCCCTAAGTCAAAAACAATGTTAATGTTTGGTTTTGATCATCATCCATCAAGAAAAATCAAGAAAAGTGAGGTAACTTGCAAAAGGGGCAACCATAGGAAACTTAAATTTTTCTAAGTTATGAAACAAAATGGATTTGGTACCAACTTTACAAGGCCATAACTACCAAACCCTAAGGCCTTTTTCTTCCACCCAAAGCTCAAATGAAATTTCACATGACATACTTCAAAAGTGTCAAACACAAGAGATTCCAAATCCTCATGGATTTTGAGTTATGGATTGAGCAAAATCACAAAAAGTGAAAATGACCACTTTTTCCAACACTTAGTGAAATTTTCAAGTCAAAATCTATTTCATTTTTTTACCAACTTTGAGGCCATTTTTCACCTTGTGTCATACCCCAAATTTTGACCACCAAGATTTCCCATCATTGTGAAATTCATCATTACAATATGGATGTACCTATATGCCTCATCAATATCCTCAGAGATGTTTGAGCATTCACCACAAACAAGAATTAGGGTTTCAAGCCCTCTCAGAGCACTTAGACAAAGGATCAATCAAGAAATGACATGATCTTCAACTTGTCTAACCTCTCAAACATCCATGATGGATCAAGAGGTCTCCCACATCAATAATTAAGCACAAGAGTGCAACATTTCAAGTGGATCGAGCCTCAAGTTCATCTAATACAAAGTCATCTGACGCAGAAATTCAAAGTTTGACTTTTGTCAACTATGAGCTTCACAAGCCATTAATCAAGAAAATATGATGGATGATTTAATTTGATCAAATTTAAATTAAGAAATCATGCAAAGTTGCAAAATTAATCAAATTAAAGGAAACTTAGAAATTTTTTCTAAGTTAAAATCATGTTCAAATGCACAACTTCTCAAGGTTGTAACTATTAATCCAAGCATCCATTGATTTTGCTTAAGGGCTACTTTTAAAAAGGGTATATGATACTTCAACATTGTAGAAGGAATCAACTCAAAATATCATAAGGATTGAAAGATATAAGTGATCAAAGTTTGGAATTCTTAATGTCAGATGTTCCGACATTTCGTAGGACATCATTAATTATTTTTCCAGCAAGAAAGTCCCAACTTTAAGGACGTTTTTCTCCATGATCCAAGTTTATTCAAGCCATGTCATGAACATGAAAATTGAAGTACGTCATCTCACCTTTCCAGTATCATTCTCGAGCAGAAAGTTATGATCACTACAAAAGGCATTGATAAAACAACATTTTTAAGACAGCTTTTAGGACAGACTTGATCACACAAGTTTAAGGTCATTTTTGACGACTTTACAAGTCTTATCTTCTCAAACCTTGAACATCAAAGTTGAAGTATGTCATCTCAGCTTTCCCGAAAGTCCTAGAACAACCATTTATACTTCCCAGGCAAGAAGTTATGGATTTT
Organism: Lathyrus tuberosus; assembly: GCA_022829125.1. NCBI lineage: Eukaryota > Viridiplantae > Streptophyta > Magnoliopsida > Fabales > Fabaceae > Lathyrus > Lathyrus tuberosus. Next base: position 6,122,496 of record JALAZF010000084.1, read on the forward strand.
ACAACAAGGCTTGTTGCATCTGATTTTTTTTTTAAAACAGGTTTCAGGACAAATTTGTACATTTCTTGTGCCACACGAATTTTTAAGCCTTGTCATCCTTTTGCACACCTGAGGAGGGGACAATCAAAGGACAAGCTCTGATTCCCAAGCCTCCCAAGTCTTTGGAACTACATATAGGTGTGTCATCCCTAAAAATCTAAGATTCCAAAATATCTAAGTTGGTTATGCAGCATTCAATGGATGCATAGAGGTGGCATTCATCTGGACAATCTTATCCAAGCAAAGTCAAGATTTATCCCTGAACCAAGAGACCATAGGCCTGTGCTCTAACCTCTAGTCAATGGCTAGAGGAGACTTGAGATTCTGTTTGATCACCATTGGCCACAGGCCTGCTGTAGTTGCCACACACTATTGCTGCCAAAACAAACTTACTCCACTATAAATTGAGCTCATTTGTGCTTAGTTTGAGTACACCAAAGCACCCAAACTGATGCTTTCCTCAAATTCTCTCTTTCACTCCAAAAAAACCTTCTCTTGCAAGTCACTATCGGGTTTTGAGTTTGAGAGCATTTCTGTCCAAACCAATCACACACACACCTTATAAACATCATATGTGTGTGACAGAGTTGCAGTTGAAGTACCATCAAATTCATCAAATCACCAACCAGTTGTTCAAGTTCTTGACAGAGTTGCAGTTGAGGTACCACAACCAGTTCCAGCTCATTTCAATCCACTCTAAGCATTCAAACACACTCTTGGAGGATCAAGGAAGCTGATAGAATCTTCCTCTTGCTGCTATAATTACATTGAAGAGGCATTAGACCTTGCTCCAATTGGTAAGTGCTCTTGCACTTTGAAACTCCATATACATGCATCATTATTGATTAATTCTTGAAGTAAAAATGTAGTCCTTAATATGTTTGTTGTGATCCTCCTACTATTTGCATTTTAATATGTTTATATGAGGAGTTTATGTTGTTTTAAAATTAAGGTCCAGTTCTGGTTTTTTGCCTTGTATGTTCTGTACGTTTAGTTTCAGTATGTATGAATGGTACCATTGGATTCCTTGTAAAAAATCGGTCAAGATAGGTTCTTACGGATTTAATTCCGTTAAAAATTGAGAGAGTTATGAGTGTTGGAAGTTTGATAAAAAAGATGTTGAAAACTAAAGTTTCATTTCTGCTTTTTGCCTCATAAGAGATGTCGAAGATGATGTTGTGACATCTTTCCTTTTTTTCTTATTTTATTTTCAAAACTCAACCAATTCTTTCACATAGCAAAAATCATCATTTTCCAATTCTGTTTTAAACACGTCTTATTCATACTCCATAATATTTTTATCCACAAAAAACCACACAAAAATATTATTATTTGATATGTTTTTAATATATTTAAAAATATTGTTTTAAATTGTTTTAAATACTTTTAAAATGATTTATTTTTCTTGATTTTTAAAACCAAAATGATTTTAAATGTTCAAGTGGATGAAATACTTTTTCATAAACCTTAATCATTGTTTATAACATGATTAATGATTTTATTTGATATTTTTATCATTTTTTGCTTGATTTTTCTTTGAAAAATACCTTTAAAAAAATGAAATTAGGGTTTCTTTGATTTTGATCTTTATCAAACATTTTTAAACACTTTTGGGCCTCTAATAGAGTGTAAGACCCAATCCCCTTTTAACCAAAACCATTTTTGGGCCTCAGACATTGTATAAGTCCCAACACATTTTCAAAAACCTCAGCGCGATCGGCAGTTCAAAAAAATCAAATCACTTAGGCCAACCCTCGTGTTGTAAGTCCCATTTCTTTTCTTTAAAATAAACTTTGGGCCTCTAATAGAGTGTAAGTCCCATCCCTTTTGTAAATAAAACCATTTTGGGCCTCATTCATTGTATAAGACCCATTGTGTTTTGAAAAACCTAGGCGCGATCACCATTTTCAAACAAATCACATGGGCCTCTCCCTGAGTTGTAATCCCCACCACTTGTACAAAAATAAACTTTGGGCCTCTAATAGAGTGTAAGACCCAATCCCTTTTTGAAAGCCAAAATAATTTGGGCCTCAGACATTGTATAAGTCCCAGTACAGTTTTCAAAACGATGGTGCGATCACTGTCTACCAACTGGGCCTACCCTCGTGTCGTAAGTCCTATTTCTTTTCTTTAAGTAATTTTTGGGCCTCTACTTGAGTTATAAGACCCATACCTTTGTACAAAAAACCTTTTGGGCCTCAGTCATTGTATAAGTCTCAGTACAATCTTATCAAAACAAATCCCTTTTGATTTAGATTCAAATATACAGTTGTTATCAAAACTTTCTTTAATTTCTTTGAATAACTAACCACACAACATGGAAGCTTGCTCACCTGTAAGTTTTATCAGCTTTCTTTTACTTGCTTTCATATATATAACTGTATTGTGGGAAGCTGCACATGGTTAGTCTTCTTTCATTCTTTTAAATATATGTCATATATATATAACTGTATTGTGGGAAGCTGCGCATGGTTAGTCTTCTTTCATACCCTTTTAAAATACTTGTCATATATAAACTGTATATATATATATATATATATATATATACACTAGTATAGTTATTTAGAGTTTTCCGCGGCAACTAGGTCTAGAACTAGGTAAAGCCCTGTTGGTCACTCTTAAATACAAACAAAACTAGATCCCTATAGGATTACCAGATACAGTCTTCCCTTCTCTTAGGGTTAAACAATATGGAACAAAGAGAAAGGCAGTATTCTTCGTGAACCTTTTCTCAGACTGTCACCCCTAGAAAGTTTCAAAGAAATTCTACTCCCCAGAGTTGATCTATTCCCGGTGAATAACATCTCTTGAGTTTCTTCAAACTTCGAACTTTCACTAAATGATCTATTCTCGGTGAATAGCATTTCTTGAACTTCTCTTGCTTTTGTCCCACAGGCTTCCTAAAAGCACCCCGCCTCCTCTTGGGCGTTGTACAAGGACCCTTCGGCTTCTTAGAAGTTCTCATGCCTTCTCTTGGGCTTAATACAAGGACCCTGAAGACCTCTTAAAGGTATAGGACAGAACTTAGTCATCCTTCGTTAGAGCTGTCTTTCTAAAGGAGTCAAAACCTTCAGACTAATTTTAGGGTTGATACTCATCCCTTAAAAGAGTCGGCATCCTCTCGGGCATCGTACAAAAGATAAAACTCTTCCAATAGACTTGGACAGTCTAAATACCGTTGAGTCTCAAAGACATTCTCAAGTTCCCTACAAAGTATAGGAGAAACCCCGAATTATGGATTAATCTTTAGCAGAGTTAAAACTTATGGGTTCTAAAGCCCTGTCTCTCTCCCAGAATTCCCTAACCAGGGTGAAGTCATCATAACACTATCAGAGCCTCGAGGTTTCTGATCTATCAACTCTTTTGCATTCCCCTGCAAGAGCTGATTCCCCATTTGGACCTGCCTCGAGATATCAAGAATCCCCTGCAAAAGTTTAGCCTCCTCTTAGGCTTCGTATAATGATATTTCTTCAGCTTTTAGCCTCCTCTTGGGCTTTGTACAAATGATTCTCCCCTGCGGAGCTAACCTTTTCAGACGCTCTTGTTGAGTCGATCAATTCTCAAGACTCTCTTGTTGAGTCAATCACTCTTCAGACTCTCTTGTTGAGTCAATCACTTTTCAGACTCTCTCGTTGAGTTAAGCATTCTCTTGTTGAGTCAACCCCTTTAGCCTCTATCTCGGGCTTCGTACGAGACAAATAAAAACACTCTTGTTGAGTCCATAGCCTCCTCTTAGGCTTTGTATAATGATTTCTCCTAGCAGGAGTTAGCCCCCTCTCGAGTTGTGTAGATTAATTTCTCCAGCTTGTTCAGCCACAATCCTGGGCTTTGTACAGGACAGATAAAAGTAGTCTCTTGTTGAGTCAAACCCTTTTAGCCTCTATCTTGGGCTTTGTACGAGATATAAACCTTCATAAGCTAGGGACAAACATTTTCTTCAGCGAAGTCAATTCCTCCGAGCCTTTATTAGACTTTGAGGAATAAACTCCCAAGTAGAGTCAAACTCTTTTCCGCCTCCATCTTGGGCTTTGTACAAAATAGATAACGCTCTCCAGCAGAGTCAAATCAGTTTAGCCTCCGTCTTGGGCTTTGTAAAAGACACTTAAAATATCCTCACCAGAGTCTATTAAATTTCTCATTTCAGCCTCTATCTTGGGCTTTGTACGAGACACATACAAAACTCCCCGGTGGAGTCAAAATCCCTTTTATCCTCAATCTCGGGCTTTGTACAAGACAGAAAGAACATTTTCCCCGGAAAAGTCAAGCTTTTAGCCTCCTCTTAGGCTTTGTATAATGATATCCCCAAAGAGTCAGACTCTTTTTTTCCTCAATCTTGGGCTTTGTACAAGACACCAATATGTACACTCACTTGTTGAGTCGATTATATTTAGCCTCCTCTTAGGCTTTATATAAGGAAATCCCTAGCCGAGTCAATTAACCTTTTAGCTTCAACCTTGGGCTTTGATCAAGGCACACAAAAATCAACAATCCCTCTTTAGAGATGACAAATTCTCTCTCAGTCAAACCTTTTAGCTTTAATCTTGGGCTTTGAACAAGACACAAATACTCCTTTAGCTTCAATCTTGGGCTTTGAACAAGACACCAAAACATCTTTTTCCTCACATAGAATAGGAGGAACTACGATTGCTCTGATTTCCCTGTTTCGTTTAAACGGGAATACGTAGGCATAAGATTGCAAAATCTTAGCGAGCATACCAATAAAAAACTCTAGGTCCAGTACCTTCATACATCAAAACTTAGGTCCAGTGCCTTACCAAAAACATCGGGAAGAATTCGAACATCAACAAAAACTCACTCTCCCTGTCATACTTTCCCAACCCATTACCAGATGAACACTATCAATTATAAAGCGAAACCCTAAAGCTAATATCCTGTGGATAACCACATATAGGATGGGTAATTGACAACTACCCATTGTATAACCTGACCCCGGACCCCCCATTCTCTTTTAAGCGTTTGTTCGGTTAAACAATCACGTGCAAGGTTAGTTTTAGATAGCTTCCCTTTCCCTTCCAGCTTCATGGGATAAATAAGAAATCAGAAAGTAGCACCCTTTCTCCTTGAGGAGGAAATCCCAAACTTCAGCGATAAGGTGGTCGCGTCACCGACAAAAATCGCTCACTACAGAAAAATGGAGACTCTGCTGGGGAGTCATTTTATTGTTTAGGACTAGGATTATTATAGCTCCTAAGAGGTCTAGGATGTTAGTTTTAGGAATAAATATATATACTGCTTTTCCTAATTGATATCCGTGTTTATTTTTCTGCTAATGGGACTGCGGGTGATGCCACATCTGGAAAGTTTGAGTGACACCTAAGATAAGTGATGGCACTAGACGGGTAATCTTAAAGGGAGTGACTCCCAAATAAGAGATCCCGGTCAACCATCGAATCAGTGGAGATACCCTTTGTGGATTCAATGCCTATACGACTTCGGTTGTTGAAAGCAGATTGTTCGATTGGGTTATCTGAGAAGCTGAGGATTTTAGTAGACTGAAACCATGTTACTATTTTGTAGTGCGGAAGCTATCGAAAATAGTTGTCATGCGATACTACCCTCATTTGAGATTACTCTAAGATACATCAGCTCGCTCGGGTGATTCCAGCCTGCTGTTGTTATCCCGAGAGGGGTCAATGATTTTGAGGACAAGTAAAAAAATCACCAGTATAACCTTTGGGGATGGGTAGAGCCTTGACTTAATGACACCGAACCTTTGACCCCATGTTTTTTCTATGTTTTTGTGTGTTGCATTCATGCATTCATTTCATTAAAAAACACTAAACAAAAATTTTTCTCTTCTAGTCTCTCATTTTTCAAAATTAAACTAAGACAATGATTGCAAATAATAGAGAGAAGGTGTTGCGGTGAGAATCGGATAACGAGCTATTAATTAACTTGCATCACATTTCTTTGAATTCACCACCGACTTTGATTTATCCAAAGGAAAGGTTCAAGATCGAGAAAACCTAAAGGGGGGAGATCTAAGGTTCGGGGGTTGGTTATACTAAGAGAAGGTATTAGCACCCTTAATATCTGTAGTACTCTACAGGAACCTCTTGTTTAAGTTTGTGTTATGTTATGTTTGCTTGCTAAGATATCTACTAAGGGTAAAGGTAAAAACTTAAGGGTATGTACACTAAGTTTGCTCGTCAAGACGTCGCATCTTGTGCCTACGTATCTGACTAAAGAATCAGAGCAACCGTAGTTCACCTAACTAAGGGTGAGAGAGGAACCATTGACTATGGCCAAAGTTCCAAGGGGGAATGAGTATGAGATCATGTAAAGTTTAAGAAACTCTCTAAGTCTAAGTTGTAGGTGAATGGCTATGAGGTCTAGAGAAGAGGTTACCAATGACTATGAGGTCAAGGTGGTAAGATGACTATGAGGTCAAGATGGTAATGAGCTATCTATGACTATGAGGTCAATAGAGAGACTTTTTCATGACTATGAGGTCAAGAGGGAGTCCTATGACTATGAGGTCAAGGGATAATAATGAGTTATCTATGACTACGAGGTCAATAGAGAGGCTTTCCTTTGGAAGGAGGGGGAACAACTTCTTGTGAACAAGAGTTGAAGTGGGATTGAAATTAAGTGAACAATATGAGTTCAAGAGCTTAAAAGGAATGTACAACAATTAAGTATGATTAATCTCAAAGCATGATTCAAACAACTATGTATGGCAAGAGATAGTGAGATAATTCACAACAATTTGAAACACGTGAGCACACATACACATCATTTTCTAGTTTGAAATCAAATACAAAATGTCAAAGATATAAGACTTAGCAACAAAGGCCAAAAAGGTACAACAAAACCCTAATAAAATGACCTTATCCAAGGTGAAGCAACACTTCTCAAACTACCTTCTCATACCATAAAACATTCCAAGGAAACCTCTAAAAAAAAGTTCTCAAGAAAAGGTTGATTCAAAAGAAATTCAAAAAGTAATTAAAAAAGTTTGTTCATGTTTTTGTAATTTTAGAAATAGATGTGAAAATAAAAAAAAATAAAATAAAAATTAGAAAATTCGATTAAATATTAATGTATCTTTGAAATTTTTTTGGTGATTTTCTATTACTAAAAACCAATTTCTAAATTAATGAAAATAAGAAGAAAATGAAGTAAAGAAATAAAAGGAAAACCAGGGGGGTGTACTAGTAAATTGGACATGAACTGGATTGCTCGATTACTGTGCAAGGTGGACCTTTAGGGGGTGTGCAAATAGCATTTTCGCTCAAAGCCCAAGGTATAAAGAGGAAAAGACTGAAAAAGAAAACAACAAAAGAGTGTCTGGGGCAAGGGGGATTCGAACCCCAGACCCCTTGGTGAAAGGTGCGGCTTCAATACCACTGGGGTGGCTATACATCCATTGTATACGCCATCCCTGTAAACATATGAATCAACAGGCGAGATAAAAAAACATTGAGGTAAACCACATGAAAATTTGGCCAACCCACTAAATGCCAAACACGCACGCATGACTAAACACTCACTGACCAATCACCGAACTGCTTTCTCTATTTACCATGCAAACATGCACCACATCGTGAAAGAAAAAAACAACAACAGTAAAGAGTATTTTTCTTTTTCACTTGTTCCTTTCCATCAACCCTTAAACAAACAAAAAACTCACCCTACAACACTCATATGACAGAGTAAAGATGAGGTTTGAGCAGCACATAACGACTTAATAATAAAGCAACATGGAAGCAAAATTCAAACGGCACAAACCCCACCTCACAGCACTCACTGGTAGTATCACAAAATTCATATAATCTCTATCCTTTCATTCGCATTATCATGCATCAGGATACCTACTCAAACTCTCACTAAAGTTCAATAACATAGAAACAAACAAAGGTCCATCCCAACATTATCTTAATCAAAACCAGGCTGGTCATGTGAACATATGAACTTGAGTATGGTAATGACATTAAAGCTCCAAACGACGAAGCATCAAACACTGGCAGTGCTACCAACATCAACATTATTCAATGATCACTTGACTCAAATGTAAAACAATAAGCAGACATGATCATGGTATAGGAACACAAACAACATGGTATCGAGCAATGGCAGTGCTAAAAAGGAACTCATGTGCTTAAAAATAAACTACACCACATTATCCACAATTTACAGTTTCGCCAAGCCATCATGTAGCCAACAGAATTGTACATTATTATCCTAGACTAGAATAACATGAACCATCTAAGAACAATTCAAGACTCCAAGTTTTAACACAAAAAGTACTCTGAAACAAACTGATAATACATAACATGGATGCAAAAAGAAACACACCAATATATTCAAAAACGTCCAGACTGACTTAAACATGAGGTGATCATGATAACCACATCAGAGTTATATGGAGCTCGAGTATAGGCAAGGGAAGTAAAGTCCTAAACACATATTCAAACAACCTTAAGACAAAAAACTTTTAATAGTTCAAAAGTCATTATGGAACATGAATATTCATTACTAAGCACAGACAGTTTGAAGATCATTTTATAATTGATAAAAATGCAGAATACTTGAAGGATAAAAGCAAAATGACCATGACATATTGAATATGAGTGAAGAAGGAGAAGGATTACCTAGTGGAATAAGTCCACTGCATCTTCTCACTTTGAGCTTGAAATCTCACTCAAAGCCAAACTTTTTCCTCCTCAAACCAGTGGTGTTTTAACTCTTCCAAAACTCTCTCCCTCGAATGATATCTTGCCTTCAAGATGGTGATGAATATTCTTAGTGTATGTGCTACTTTTGTTCTGATACTTGGAGGTGGTGTTTTGATGTTTTATGATGTGGTTGTTTTGTTGGTGTTGTGTTGCTCACGAGCTTTTTTTCTTTTGAGGTAGTGTATGAAAATTTGTGGAGTCTATTCTGATTTGATGCTTCGTGGTTTTTGTGTTGTTCTGATTGCCGGTGCAAAGAAAGAAAAAATAAGACAAAACTCACGAGTTTCTCAAGGTTTTGGTGTGGTGTTGATTGTTGGTCTTGTTGTTGGTGCTGAACAAGTAGGGATGAGTCTCCTTTTATAGGAGAGCAGATTGGTTAATACCATGGAAGATCCAATGGACCGTTGCTTTGTCTTGAGGGGAAAGAATTAGGGTTTGTGTGGAGTTATCGAGAAACAAGGCTGGATGAGAGTGACAGAAGCAAAGATGCTTGGTGAGACCATGAAGAGTGAGTTGCTTCCTCCAAGGCAAACAACATAGGGTCGTACCTTTCTTAGCCTGCCTGTTGTACCGTTCATAAAAAGAATTTAATATTCATGGTTCTCTTTTAAAGATAAGCTCAAGATATCCTTTCTTTTTCTGAAACACCTTTCCCTTGATTTAAACATATTTGCTCCATCCATGAAAAGGAAAGGAAGGGTCTCATCGTTTGACCTTAGGGTGCCTCAAAGAAAATGATCTTTTGAAAACTAGATGGTACCAAGCTATTTGTCCAATTGTGATCATGGTAGGACTTGTCTTGCTTGTTGGGATAGCTTCATGGTAACGTCAGGACAGCAATCATAAAGAGGGAAAGGAGTAGCGAATTTGCCGCATGAATTTAGCTCACTTTCTTTCTCATGAAAATGCTACACGACACTTTACTCATGTCCTACTAAAGAGAAACTTCTTTGGGCAATGTTTGGGATACCACTTGATGAGTCACGCCAAGCATATTATGCACTGGTGGCAAGTTGAAAATATGATGTAGCAACAATGATTAAAGTCTGAATTTTCCAAGTGTGAAACAATATGCCAACATGCCAACTTTAGTGCACCATAACTTAATAACCATTCCATCTAATCTTGAGATTTTTTATCTTAAAGTGGGCATTTGATAGTACAATTTTCATGTGGAAAGTGTTTGAGATAATTCTTGTAACAATGAGAAAAAGATCCATAAAATCATGTGCATGAGTTGCTAAAAAAGTCTTAGAAAAATTTCTAAGTTATTGAGTTTTTAAAATTTGAAGCACCTATCTTTGAAGCATCATATCTTGATATTGGTTAATCCAAATGAGGAGTTCTACACATGCTTGAAAAGCTCGAAGAACAAGGAACAACTTTCATGTCCAAAGATTTTTTATTTGAAGCTTGGAACTAGGTAAAACATTTAGTCAAAGTTGGATGAAAATTAAGGTGAAAATGACTAAAATTTCACTAAGTCCCAAAGGCAACTTCTCTTCCAAGTCTAATAACTTAAAAACAATGCATTTTTTGAGAGAAGGTCCTCTAATACACTTTGAAGTTCATGGAAAGAGCTTCCATTTGGGCTTTGAGTCACTCAATTTGGATGTGTGGTTTGAAAGTTACGACCTTCCCAATTTTGCACAAGAAGTGAATTTTCCACACTTAGAAAGTTTCAAGGACCAATCATTGCCCTCTTTGCAAGAAACCTCTCAAAACTTGAATTCTCATGCCCTAACTCAATAATTAGACATGTCATGATGGATTAAGGACTTGAATACTTCATCTTGGATCCAAAAAGTCAAAGCCTCGGTTAAAACCTAATCTTCCTCAAAATACAACTGGATGATTCCTGATGATCTTGCCTCTCCAATCTCTTTCAATGATCCTGGATGGCCTTTAAGGATGTCTAGTATCATGTAGAATCATGTCCCAAGGCTTGGGATCATGCCTTGGTTAACATCAAAAGCAATGGTTGACTTTCTTGACCAAAACCCTAGTTTGAGGCATGGTGAATTTGTGGCTCAAGGCACTTGTAATAGGAACCAAACACCCCTTGACTTCTTGTTGAATTGGACTCCTTGGATGTAGGTGAACATTTGGAGCCTCAGTTGTCTTTCTTTCCTTGAATCATATGAGAGCTTGACTTAGGAGACTCTGCCCTCCTCTTTGTGCAAGTCCTAGCTTTCACAAGAGAAACAAACTTGCAAGATGAAAGTGGTTAGTTGACAATGCACAGATGATTGAATCCTAAATGTCAAAGCAAGATGTTATGACATCTAAGGGGTAAAATTTGGGGTACAACAGTTGCTCCTATTTAAATAGCTTTACCGGATGATATGAGGAATGGAAAATCCTCGGGACATCAAGGTGAAAGGTATTTAAATATAGCAAACCGAAAATTTTGCCCTTAGATTTAATGCAGATGCTAAGGACAAGCAACAAACATGCAAATGCCATGTACTCTAGTATGATGATATGATGTCATGATGGTGCAAAGATGCAGGCAAACAAGACTCTAAAGATAAAGGGAAAACAACCCCAGGTGAGCTTCACTGGGGAAGGATGAAGGTTAGTATCCACGAGGGAGACTCACTGGGGATGCACGTTAACCAACAGAAGAGACTCACCGGGGAGACTCCAAGGAAACACTAGGGATAGAAGAACAAAACTGAAGGGGGAAACCCTACAAATCCTCACTGGAGATAAGAGCCAGAGAAATGTTCTTTACTGGGGAAAAATCTAGGGAGATGGACGACAGGTTCACATGTGACCGGGCGATATTGGGGAATGAAACACATTCTTTACTGGGCATGAAACCAGAAAGAAGACATGATCTATGCTGGGGATCAATTTGAAATAAAAGGATAGACATCAACCAAAGATTTTCTGAGGATTTCTTATATTGAAGAGTTTAAACAGGATCTTCAAGAAAAGCCAGAAAAGATAGAGACAAACTCTGTGTGTGCCAAATGATGATCAATCACAAGGACTTTCAAAGAGATATTGATAATGACTAAACTTCTGCTGGGAACCAGATTAAAGTGCCAACAAGGATTGGACTCAGAAGTGATATGTCAGTATACACCAATATGAGTTGGATAAGATACCAATTTGAGTTGGTTTGGGTACCAGTATGAGCTGGACTTGGATTGAGGTTCACAACTGACCAAAATTCACATCGTCAAAAAGGGCTGACGGCAAGGAAACCAGAATAGGGATCACATCATCAAGAAGTTTGACGGCAAGGAAACCAGAATAGGGATCACATCGTCAAGAAGTTTGACGGCAAGGAAACCAGAATATGGATCACATCGTCAAGAAGTTTGACGGCAAGGAAACCAGAATAGGGATCACATTATCAAAAAGTTTGACGGCAAGGAAACCAAAACAGGGATCACATCATTAAGAAGTTTGATGGCAAGGAATAAGGCATATTTGGAGGTACACATCATCAAAAGGTTTGACGGCAAGGAATAAAGCATATCTGGAGATTCACATCATCAAAAGGTTTGACGGCAAGGAAACCAAAATAGGGATCACATCGTCAAGAAGTTTGACAGCAAGGAAACCAAAACAGGGCTATCATCCACATCAAAGGATTGACGGAATAAAGAAATTAACTTCATTGAAAGGGTTACCTGGAAGAACACCTCAAATAGGGATCACATCAAACGGGTTGATGGAAAGTGACTGACTGAAAGTAACTATAGAAGTATGACTAATACCAAGGATGGATAAGCTTCTCGTGAGAGAGATTGCCACTTATCGTTGTAAAGGTGATGATAGCAAAACAAGCTTCTCAAGGAGATTGCCACTTGTTGTTGGGTATAAATTCCAAAGAGATGTTGATATTACAACACTGCTGAAAGAATAATTTTGTCTTCAATGAGGATCTATATAAGATTCTTCTTGCGAGATACAGTGCAAAATAAATGCACATTCCAAGATAGGTTTGAAAACCACCCCTGCCAGGGACCAAAGTTCGATCTAGGGACAAGCTAGAAAGAAACGGTCAAACAAGACTCCAACCATTGAGGAATGAGCTCAAATGGGGATTTATCTTATCCAATTGTGGAAAAGATAACTGAATCAACCATCATCCACGAGGATTGAACTCTGTGGGGAATTCAGAAAGGATGAGCACTTTATGCCTAAGGCTGACAACTCTATTAGAGAAAAAAGACAAACCCAGTCACTTGGGGAGATAAACACTAAAGTGAACAAAACAGGTAAACACCAGAAAGGGGTAGCAAAATGCTAAGATGCTATGCATATGAATGCTTATGTCATGCTTATGCTTATGCTGACAAAACAGACAAAAGGAAACGAGGGTGAAGACGAAATAAACATCTCGACAAGGATACCCAGCCAAACTTATCAGATTGGACCAACACTGGGGGTGAGTAAGTAGGATCAACAACTTCACTGGGAAAAAGAGTATTCCATCAGAGGTATAGCATCATGACTTCACTAGGATTGTCATCATGAGCTTGATTTCCTTGCTGGAGGAGGAAGATCCATGGAGATTGGCCAAGCTCGACCAAAGTAATAACTTACTGGGAAGCTGGCAAAGGATATCACAAGAATAGGGTAATTATGCATCCTGACTTGTATGATGATCACTATAATAAACAACAGCTCTTGCAACAGGTAATCTTCAAATCTTCTCTACCCCAGATTACATGGTATGTTGGGAGAAAATACCAAGAGGATTTTACAGAAGAATCGGCATACAAAATGCCTCAATATCTTCAAACTCTTAGATTCATGAATCTCGGCGTAACTGCCCTAGATTAACGGCGTTTGCACAACAAAGTCTTTGAACTTGTTCTTCAGAATGGCTGTTGATAACTGGGGAACAAACTTGCCCCTGTTGGTAGGTCATTGGAGTCCAAACTTGTCATAAGATGACCTCAAGAAGACTTGCCCCAATATTCTGAACTTGAAGAGTTTTGCCCCTGATTTAGTAGCTCTTGGGATGCTTGGTCTATGGAGGAGATGCCCCAGACTGAGCCCTTTATCAAGTCAAATTCCTTAGTTGACTGCATTTGTTAGGATTCCTTTGATATTGAATTGTTTTGGAAACAAGTATTGTTCATTAAAAAAATTGGCTATTTCAATGTAAAATTCATGCAAACTTTTGAAATCAAGTTTTATTTGAGGAAACACACACGGTGGAATGATTAAAAATTTCAAAAATAAAGGTGGATCTAGTCATTTACAGAATGACAGATGAAGTGATCAACACACGCCATTTGGAAAAGATTATTAGGAGTCAGGTTAATCAACCTTGCCGTAGTATGCTTTCAAAACAACCTTGCCTCATTTAGGTCTTTTAAGGGTTGTAACATGGCTTGGTTCACGGCTCATGAAACAAAGGATAAAGGCTCAAAGTTTATTTGTCCCCACCCAATCTTCGTGGTGAACTTCGATCCTAAACTCAGTTAACTTAAGCTCTACATTCAGATTCCCATTGGCTAGGAATTGAGCTGATGATAGTTGATGATGATTCAGACACCTAGGGTAGTTATTACGCCCTTGCAACATTTGATTGTCCTTTATTGCTGAGGTTTTGAGACCTCTTCTTGTCTTTACTGAGGTTTTGAGACCTCTTCTTGTCTTTGTTGAGGTTATGAGACCTCGTCTTTTCTTTGTTTGAGGTTATGAGACCTCTTTTTTTTATCTTTGTTGAGGTTATGAGACCTCGTCTTTGTCTTTTTCATTTGATTTGAGAGAGCTGATTGGTGTCTTGCATGAAGCGCTTGCATCAGAATGCATAACCAAGTCAAACTGAGAACTACCCACCCCAAGGTTGAGATTTAAGGGTTTTTTGTGTAAGGAAAGAAAACTCCTACTTCTAGGCTCGAAGGGGTTAACGAGGGATTATCTTCCTTATTTATCCAGTGCTTAGGGATTGAAACAATGCCTTACATCCTCGACAAGGTTTAATTAGAAGCATACCACAGCAGTTATGGATATAATGTTTTCATCATCCTCCCCAATCTTTGCTTGAACAATAGTTTGAAAAAAAATTATATGTTGTTTTTTTTGTTTTGTTTTATGACAGTAAAAAAAGAGAATGAGTGAATACGAATGGACTTAATCAAAAGATGCATAAACACTTCATTAATCTTGCAAACTTGAAACAATAATAGCTTATAAGCAAAAACAGATTCAAACATGCAAAGAAAATACAACAAAATGCTAAACAGCCAAAAGTTTGTCAGCTTCGGGGAACTGGAATTTCCTTCTTGATTTTCCAAGCTGAGCTAACCGTCTTCAGAGTTGTTTATCGAGATTAGTCTGAGAATCATCTTCACATTCACTCTCAGCAATTTCTTCCACTTTAGAGCCTGATGAATCCGCTTGATTAGGTGAAGGATTGTTGATTTGAATGCCTTGAGGCGTGAATGAGAACATCTCAGAGTCAAGCAGAGTCTGGACCTTATCTCTGAGTACCTTACAGTCTTCAGTTGCATGCCCTTGTGCCCCAGCATGGTAGTCACATCGGGCATTGGCGTCAAAGCCTGGCGGATATGAAGAAGGTGATGGATCTATCTCCTTTGGCACTATCAATCCATCTTTGATTAAATCTGGCAAGAACTGACTGTATGGTATTGGCAATGGAGTGAAATTCCTCTTTGACTTCCTCGGCCTTTGTCGTGCATGCTGATGCGGCTGACGGCGGTATGACCGTTGATTCTGAGTAGGTCTTCGATTTAGAGAAGAATAATGACCCTGTGGAGAAATTGATACCAGACGCGGAGACCCAAAAGATGGTCGACTCTGAAAACTTGAGTTGCATGAGCGCGGAGGCTGAGGTATTGGAGATTCCCAAGTGGAATTACTTTCTTTCTCCCATTCTTCTTGAGAACTGACAATTGATTCACTCTCACTAGCTGGGATGTCCAGGGTGCCTTGGATTTTTCCACTCTTAAGACCACTCTCAATGCGCTCTCCAGCTATTACCAAATCAGAGAAGTTTGATGTTACAATGCTAAACAGCTTTTCTCGGTACGGACTTTGCAAAGTGTCCACAAACCAGTCAACCAATTCCTTATCTAAAAGTGGCGGTTGAGCGCGGGAAGCTATTTCTCTCCATCTCTGAGCATACTTTTTGAAGGGTTCATTGTCTTCTTGAGATAAGTCTGGAAAATACAAGCGACTGGGAGCCAAATCAAGATTATAATTGTATTGCTTCACAAAGGCATTGGCTAGGTCTGACCATGATTGGACGTGACTGCTTTCTAGCTGCATGTACCAATTCAGTGATGCCCCACTCAGACTGTCTTGGAAACAGTGGATCATGAGCTTGTCATTACGGACATATGAGGTCATTCTTCTGTAAAACATCACCAAATGCTGCTTTGGACAACTATCCCCTTTGTACTTTTCAAACTTTGGCGTCTTGAACTTAGGTGGTATCACAAGGTCAGGTACCAAACACATGTTCAAAGCATTCAAATCAGCGAAGTCACGACCCTTAATGGCATCAAGCTTTTCTTCCAAGGCACGACACTTTTCCATTATCTCAACGTATCGTGGATCCTTGGTTTTCATCACAGGGACTACTTCTTGGGAATCTGGCTCAGAGAATGCGAAACTGCGGTATTCCACAGCATCAACAGAAGAGAAATGTCCATCTCGGGTAATGGCATGTTCTTGTATATCCTGATTCTCAACAGGAATATGCACTGGTTGAGCAACAAAAGTCCTCTGAGTGTTGTCATTTTTCTTTGCCAAGGCTGTCATAATCTGATCCAACTGGTTTCTCAACAAGTCGAAATATGCTCTGGTCACAAACTGGCTCTTCTCTTCTGAGTTCATGATCCTTCACAAGCTACTTCAAGTCCAATGATGGCTTCAGGAAGTCAACTGGGTTATAGATAGAGGATGGATGAGACTCAAGGCTGAGAAATGCAAATGCAATGCAAATGCGCATGCGATGCTAATGCAAGCCAAATGGTTTCAAGAAGCTCAAAAGCAAGTTGCAATCTTTTTTGAAAAAACTGAAAAGTTTTGTTTTGAAATCTATTAATTTTTTTTGCAAAGGAGAGAATATCTGAGTTCCTTGAAACCAAAGGGCTATTATGAATGGATGAATGTATGCACAAACACACGTATACAGGCATTCATAAATATGCACAAGCAAACAAGAGAGGGCTTAGGTTTGAAGATCACGAGTATGGAGCCATGGTCTACCCATCCTAAAAGGTGTGTACTATGGGTTTTCATCTGCAGAACAGGGTTCTAAGAAGTTCCCAGAGTCGACAACCCATCTTTCGGATTTTATCGACTTCCCAAATGACTCGGTAATCAATAAAATTCTCAAGAGAATCTCGTCTGAGTGTAGTATCGTGTGACAACCATTCAGAAATAGACTCCCTCATGGTTACCGCACTTCATCCTAAAAGGCCAACTGGGGTTTAGAGGTAACTACGGTTCTCAGTATCGATGGCACCTACGTTGAGAGTAGCATGTTTTCACGAATAGACTCACTCAACATGACTAAACTCCCAAGAGGGCCTAAACTGAGTGATAGTGTCTCAAGTCAACTTTTTCAGGAATCGACTCCCTCAAAGCCTCCTTGAATATACCATCATCCTATAATAAGTGCGCTCAAGTCCGGGTTAGGACTTATCTCACCACTCAAAAGTAGCACCCTGCACACAGAAGATCCCAAGCAAAACAAGTATACAGATATATACATATATGTACAAATACAGCAATCAAACATAAATAACACAAACACAACAAGGTGGGCTTAACCCTTAACTCTTTTCCCCAGTGAAGTTGCCATTTCTGTTGCGGTGAGAATCGGATAACAAGATATTAATTAACTTGCATCACATTTCTTTAAATTCACCACCAACTTTGATTTATCCAAAGGAAAGGTTCAAGATCAAGAAACCTAAAGGGGGGAGATCTAAGGTTTGGGGGTTGGTTATACTAAGGGAAGGTATTAGCACCCTTAATATCTGTAGTACTCTACAGGAACCTCTTGTTTAAGTTTGTGTTATGTTATGTTTGCTTGCTAAGATATCTACTAAGAGTAAAGGTAAAAACCTAAAGGTATGTACACTAAGTTTGCTCGCCAAGACGTCGCATCTTGTGCCTACGTATCTGACTAAAGAATCAGAGCAATCGTAGTTCACCTAACTAAGGGTGAGAGAGGAACCATTGACTATGGCCAAAGTTCCAAGGGGGAATGAGTATGAGCTCATGTAGAGTTTAAGAAACTCTCTAATTCTAAGTTGTAGGTGAATGGCTATGAGGCCTAGAGAAGAGGTTACCAATGACTATGAGGTCAAGGTGGTAAGATGACTATGAGGTCAAGATGGTAATGAGCTATCTATGACTATGAGGTCAATAGAGAGACTTTTCCATGACTATGAGGTCAAGAGGGAGTCCTATGACTATGAGGTCAAGGGATAATAATGAGCTATCTATGACTACGAGGTCAATAGAGAGGCTTTCCTTTGGAAGGAGGGGGAACAACTTCTTGTGAACAAGAGTTGAAGTGGGATTGAAATTAAGTGAACAATATGAGTTCAAGAGCTTAAAAGGAATGTACAACAATTAAGTATGATTAATCTCAAAGCATGATTCAAACAACTATGTATGGTAAGAGATAGTGAGATAATTCACAACAATTAGAAACATGTGAGCACACATACACATCATTTTCAAGTTTGAAATCAAATGCAAAATGTCAAAGATATAAGACTTAGCAACAAAGGCCAAAAAGGTACAACAAAACCCTAATAAAATGACCTTATCCAAGGTTAAGCAAAACTTCTCAAACAACCTTCTCATACCATAAAACATTCCAAGGAAACCTCTCAAAAAAAGTTCTCAAGAAAAGGTTGATTCAAAAGAAATTCAAAAAGTAATTAAAAAAGTTTGTTCATGTTTTTGTAATTTTAGAAATAGATGTGAAAATAAAAATAAAATAAAATAAAAATTAGAAAATTAGATTAAATATTAATGTATCTCTGAATTTTTTTTGGTGATTTTTTATTACTAAAAACCAATTTCTAAATTAATGAAAGTAAGAAGAAAATGAAGTAAAGAAATAAAAAGGAAAACCAAGGGGGTGTACTAGTAAATTGGACATGAACTGGATTGCTCGATTACTGCGCAAGGTGGGCCTTTAGGGGGTGTGCAGATAGCATTTTCGCTCAAAGCCCAAGGTATAAAGAGGAAAAGACTGAAAAAGAAAACAATAAAAGGGTGTCTGGGGCGAGGAGGATTCGAACCCCAGACCCCTTGGTGAAAGGTGCGGCTTCAATACCACTAGGGTGGCTATACATCCATTGTATACGCCACCCCTGTAAACATATGAATCAACAGGCGAGATAAAAAAAACATTGAGGTAAACCACATGAAAATCTGGTCAACCCACTAAATGCCAAAAACGCACGCATGACAAAACACTCACTCACCAATCATCGAACTGCTTTCTCTATTTACCATGAAAACAAGCACCACATCGTGAAAGAAAAAAAAAACAACAGTAAAGAGTATTTTTCTTTTTCACTTGTTCCTCTCCATCAACCCTTAAACAAAAAAAAAAACTCACCCTACAACACTCATATGACAGAGAAAAGATGAGGTTTGAGCAGCACATAATGACTTAATAATAAAGCAACATGGAAGCAAAATTCAAATGGAACAAACCCCACCTCACAGCACTCACTGGCAGTATCACAAAATTCACATAAACTCTTTACTTTCACTCGCATTATCATGCATCAGGATACCTACTCAAACTCTCACTAAAGCTCAATAACATAGAAACAAACAAAGGGTCATCCCAACATTATCTTAATCAAAACCAGGCTGGTCATGTGAACATATGAACTTGAGTATGATAATGGCATTAAAGCCCAAAACGACGAAGCATCAAACACTGGAAGTGCTACCAACATCAACATTATTCAATGATCACTTGACTCAAATGTAAAACAATAAGCAGACATGATCATGGTATTGAAACACAAACAGCATGGTATCGAGCACTGGCAGTGCTAAAAAGGAACTCATGTGCTTAAAAATAAACTACACCACACTATTCACAATTGACAGTTTCGCCAAGCCATCATGTAGCCAACAAAATTGTACATTATTATCCTAGACTAGAATAACATGAACCATCTAAGAACAATTCAAGACTCCAAGTTTTAACACAAAAAGTACTCCGAAACAAACTGACAATACATAACATGGATGCAAAAAGAAACAAACCAATATATTCAAAAAACGTCCAGACTGACTTAAACATGAGGTGATCATGATAACCACATCAGAGTTATATGGAGCTCGAGTATAGGCAAGGGAAGTAAAGTCCTAAACACATATTCAAACAACCTTAAGACAAAAAACTTTTAATAGTTCAAAAGTCATTATGGAACATGAATATTCATTACTAAGCACAGACAGTTTGAAGATCTCTCACAAACTGAACATCATCATTCACGATATCATTTTATCATTGATAAAAAATGCAGAATACTTGAAGGATAAAAGCAAAATGACCATGACATATTGAATATGAGTGAAGAAGGAGAAGGATTACCTAATGGAATAAGTCCATTGCACCTTCTCACTTTGAGCTTGAAATCTCACTCAAAGCCAAACTTTTTCCTCCTCAAATCAGTGGTGCTTTAACTCTTCCAAAACTCTCTCCCTCGAATGATATCTTGCCTTCAAGATGGTGATGAATATTCTTAGTGTATGTGCTATTTTTGTTCTGATACTTGGAGGTGGTGTTTTGATGTTTTATGATGTGGTTGTTTTGTTGGTGTTGTGTTGCTCACGAGCTTTTTTTCTTTTGAGGTAGTGTATGAAAATTTGTGGAGTGTATTATGATCTGATGCTTCGTGGTTTTTGTGTTGTTCTGATTGCTGGTGCAAAGAAAGAAAAAATAAGACAAAAGTCACGAGTTTCTAAAGGTTTTGGTGTAGTGTTGATTGTTGGTCTTGTTGTTAGTGCTGAACAAGTAGGGATGAGTCTCCTTTTATAGGAGAGCAGATTGGTTAATACCATGGAAGATCCAATGGACCGTTGCTTTGTCTTGAGGGGAAAGAATTAGGGTTTGTGTGGAGTTATCAAGAAACAAGGCTGGATGAGAGTGACAAAAGCAAAGATGCTTGGTGAGACCATGAAGAGTGAGTTGGTTCCTCCAAGGTAAACAACATAGGGTCGTACCTTTCTTGGCCTGCCTGCTGTACCGTTCATAAAAAGAATTTAATATTCATGGTTCTCTTTTAAAGATAAGCTCAAGATATCCTTTCTTTTTCTGAAACACCTTTCCCTCGATTTAAACATATTTGCTCCATCCATGAAAAGGAAAGGAAGGGTCCCATCGTTTGACCTTTAGGTGCCTCAAAGAAAATGATCTTTTGAAAACTAGATGGTACCAAGCTATTTGTCCATTTGTGATCATGCTAGGACTTATCTTGCTTGTTGGGATAGCTTCATGGTAATGTCAGGACAACAATCATAAAGAGGGAAAGGAGTAGCTAATTTGCCGCATGAATTTATCTCACTTTCTTTCTCATGAAAATGCTACACGACACTTTACTCATGTCCTACTAAAGAGAAACTTCTTTGGGCAATGTTTGGGATACCACTTGATGAGTCACGCCAAGCATATTATGCACTGGTGGCAAGTTGAAAATATGATGTAGCAACAACGAATAAAGTCTGAATTTTCCAAGTGTGAAACAATATGCCAACATGCCAACTTTAGTGCACCATAACTTAATAACCATTCCATCAAATCTTGAGATTTTAGATCTTAAAGTTGGCATTTGATAGTCCAATTTTCATGTGGAAAGTTTTTGAGATGATGCTTGTAACAATGAGAAAAAGATCCATCATGCGCATGAGTTGCTAAAAAAGTCTTAGAAAAATTTCTAAGTTATTGAGTTTTTACAATTTGAAGCACCTATCTTTGAAGCATCATATCTTGATATTGGTTAATCCAAATGAGGAGTTCTACACATGCTTGAAAAGCTCGAAGAACAAGGAACAACTTTCATGTCCAAAGATTTTTTATTTGAAGCTTGGAACTAGGTGAAACATTTAGTCAAAGTTGGATGAAAATTAAGGTGAAAATGACTAAAATTTCACTAAGTCCCAAAGGCAACTTCTCTTCCAAGTTTAATAACTTAAAAACCATGCATTTTTTGAGAGAAGGTCCTCTAATACACTTTGAAGTTCATGGAAAGAGCTTCCATTTGGGCTTTGAGTCACTCAATTTGGATGTGTGGTTTGAAAGTTACGACCTTCCCAATTTTGCACAAGAAGTGAATTTTCCACACTTAGAAAGTTTCAAGGACCAATCATTGCCCTCTTTGCAAGAAACCTCTCAAAACTTGATTTCTCATGCCCTAAATCAATAATTAGACATGTCATGATGGATTAAGGACCTGAATGCTTCATCTTGGATCCAAAAAGTCAAAGCCTCAGTCAAAACCTAATCTTCCTCAGAATACAACTGGATGATTCCTGATGATCTTGCCTCTCCAATCTCTTTCAATGCTCCTGGATGGCTTTTAGGGATGTCTAGTATCATGTAGAATCATGTCCCAAGGCTTGGGATCATGCCTTGGTTAACATCAAAAGTAATGGTTGACTTTCTTGACCAAAACCCTAGTTTGAGGCATGGTGAATTTGTGGCTCAAGGCACTTGTAATAGGAACCAAATACCCCTTGACTTCTTGTTGAATTGAACTCCTTGGATGTAGGTGAACATTTGGAGCCTCAGTTGTCTTTCTTTCCTTGAATCATATGAGAGCTTGACTTAGGAGACTCTGCCCTCCTCTTTGTGCAAGTCCTGGCTTTCACAAGAGAAACAAACTTGCAAGATGAAAGTGGTTAGTTGACAATGCACAGATGATTGAATCCTAAATGTCAAAGCAAGAAGTTATGACATCTACGGGGTAAAATTTGGGGTACAACAGAAGGATTGCGTTATGGATTTCGGTAGAAGGAAGACTCACAAGTACACCTTCAAGGTTCCAAAACTAGAGGATTTAAGTGGGTTGGCAAGGATGATCACCAACCCTGAAGCTTTTAAAGCTAAGTACAGAGGACTGCTGTCTCTATTAAAGGTCTATGTAATTGAAGGAATCCTGTCCACACTCATTCAATTTTACGATCCGATATATCACTGTTTAACATTCCCGGATTATCAGCTAGCACCAACACTGGAGGAGTACTCTCACTTGACTAATTTACCTATCACTGACCAAGCTCCCTTTTCTGGACTAGAAGGAATTCCAAAGAATCAAATCATTGTAAGAGCTATCTATTTGGACGAGTCAGAAGTCAAGACTCACATGACCACTAAGGGTGGAATCCAAGGTCTGCCAGCCCAGTTTTTGATAAAGAAAGCCCTGTACTTTGCTAGTATAGGAAACGTGACTGCTTTTGAGAGCATCTTTGTTTTGCTCACCTACGGGTTATTTTTGTTTCCCAAAATTGATAACTTCGTTGACATCAATGCCATTAAGATATTTCTAATTAGAAACCCTGTACCAACCTTGCTCGCAGATGCGTATCATTCTGTACACTTAAGGAATTTGTATAGCGGAGGAATGATCACATGTTGTGTACCCCTACTATACAAATGGTTCACTTCACTTTACCAAAGTCTGCTGTATTTTGGGATCATAATAGTACTTTACGTTGGTCGCAGAGAATCATGTCTCTTACCAACTCTGACATAGATTGGTACAATCGAATCTATGACGGGATAAGAATCATTGACCGTTGTGGAAATTTCCCTAATGTACCCTCATAGGAATTAAAGGAGGAATCAATTATCATCCAGTTTTAGTTCGTCGTCAATTCGGATACCCGATGAGGCAAGTTCCGCGAAATGCTCATCTGGAAGGTCTTTTCTTCAAGGAAGGAGAAAACGACAAAGCACTAAATACAGAAATAGTGCATGCTTGGAAACATGTTCACAGAAAAGGCAGAGAGTCTCTAGGAAAACCAGACGGTGTCTCGGTGGAACCTTATCTCCACTGGGTATAAACTAGAGACTTCAAGCTGAGGATGCCTTACCCTCGTCACGAAGTTCTTCCGTTAAAGGAATATGTCCTTTATTTTATGTCTGACACGGAAAAACTTCAGGTTACTCTCAACAAATTTCAACAGGAGAAGAAGTCTTGGAAGAACAAGTACCGCATTCTCAATGTGGAGTGTAACAAAATACAACAACTGTTGAAGGATAAAGATGCTCTGATCGAGATTTTAGAGCAGCATGTTGTAGAGAATCAAGAAGACCAAAGGAATTTGCTCGCTCCCTTCACTTGGCAAAGGAATGAAAACCCGACAACGACTCAAGAGCCCCGGTCAAAGAAAAGGAAAGTACCAGAACCAGCACCTGAGCTCTCCCCAGAGAGGACTCAGGATCCATAAGTTTAGACATTTCCTTTTACAGCACTTTGTAATTACTGTATTTCCATTTCTGCAATCTTTGAATTCTATAAAACGGGGTTTCCCCACTGTTTGATATTCGTAATCCAATTGTTGAAGTTTCTTTTGCTTAAACAAAAAAAAACTAATATAATCATTGCATATCATTCATCATTCTCGCATAACGCATTCTTCTTACCTATAAATCTCACGTTTATGTCTCAATTCTAGAGTCAAAATGTCTCATTCGTACAATACTCGGGCCAATCGACAAAAGAAAATGGATGATCTCGAGGAAGAGAACCGCGAGTTGAGAGAAGAACTCAACGCTCTGAAAGAAGATCTGAGGAAACTTCACAATGACATGCAAGCTCTGGCAGCAGCTCAGATACAAAGGACTGTGATCTCAGAGATCACCTCGACGCCCATAGTGGAAAATTATGATCCTCGGTATAACATGCCTAAAGATCGTCCCTGGGGCATGCCACTTAAATATATCTCGGAAGGATATATTCCGCCGATCACGGAAGATTCAGAAACTGCAGCAGGAACCGTTGGGCCTGAAGGCTACAAACTTCAGGAAAGCGAAGATGCCAGGGGCATGACAACAACTCCTGAAGGTTACAAACTTTGGGAGGCACCGAGAGTCACTGCCGTAATGACTATACCACCACTCGTGGTACACACTGTCCCGGAAGGGCAGATTCCCCAGATACCTTCTGGTGGAAACGAAAGTATGGACAATAGAATGAAGGAGTTCCAAGAACAGTTCCTGGAGATGCAGAAGGAACTGCAGGTCATTCGCGGTCAGGATTTATTCGGAAAAGACGCCGCAGACCTTTGTTTGGTCCCCAGTGTGAAAGTTTCGCACAAATTCAAGGTGCCCGAATTTGAAAAGTACAAGGGTAACTCTTGCCCTCAAAGCCATTTGGTGATGTACGCTCGGAGGATGTCAACACGGATAGAGAACCAACAGCTACTGATCTATTACTTCCAAGATAGTTTAACCGGTGCCGCATTCAAATGGTACATGGGTTTAAATCACACTAAGATTGTAACTTTCAGAGATCTTGGCGCTGCCTTCGTTCAACAGTATAAGTATAACCTGGACATGGCACCAGACAGAGATCAACTTAGAGCCATATCACAAAAGGACAAGGAAACCTTTAAGGAATATGCACAGAGATTGCGCGAAATTACTGCCCAGATTTGTCCACCTCTTGAGGAAAAAGAGATGACAAAAATCTTTTTAAAAACCTTGAGTTCATTTTACTACGACAGAATGGTTGCCAATGCACCCAACGACTTTACTGAAATGGTCGGCATGGGAGTTCGTCTTGAGGAAGCAGTCCAAGAAGGACATTTAGTTAAAGACGCTGGACCATCAAGCAGCACCAAAAGATACGGTAGTGCTCTCCCTAAGAAAAAAGAGCAAGATATTGGCAATATCTCTCTCGGAAAGCAAAGGCGACGGTACCAACCAATAGCAGCTGTAACTCCTGCTATTAACCCTACGCATCAACCTCAGGTTGCTCAAAGCCAACCAAATCAACAACATCAACAAAGGACACAACAACCTCTTCAGCAGGCTCGTCCACAATACAGTAACAACCGTACAACGCGACCACCAGGGTTCGACCATATACCAATGTTGTACGCAGAACTGTTTCCACTACTACTGGTCATGGGGCACGTCCAAACCAGGGCTCCTCTTGCGATCCCGGACAATCTGTCTTTTTGGTTCAAAGCGGATCTGACTTGTCCTTACCATCAAGGAGGACCGGGGCATAACATAGAAAACTGTCTCAGCTTTAAATCCGATGTGCAAAAGTTTGTCAGGAGCAGGGTCTTATCCTTCAAGGATACTAATCCAAATGTTCAGACGAACCCATTGTCGTAACATGAGAAGACGGCGGTGAATTTAATAGAGGAAGTTAATCCGATGAAAGACAACTTTGACCACGACTATTATGGCCCAATGGATGGCCTGCCTATCTGGCAGCCGTACCCAGGAGACTTGGGGCAAGAGAATCAGCCGAACAATGAATATCAGCTAAGCATCATTGAAAAGAATACCCGCGTCCCCACCATGTCATGGGATCAACACTCAGGGCATTCAGGAAATACCCAGCATGACGATGAATTTGCCAAGCTTACAGGACTAGAGTTCATCAACAATGCTTTTCCCGAGGTCAACGTCATTGAGAGAGATGACCCCTCCAGTTCCAAAGAAACGTGGGACACCTTGGGACAACCAAGTGGTAAGTTTGACTACTTCGTCAAGTACATCGCTCCTGAAAGTTCTCGTATCAGGCTCGAAGACATCCAGCCAACTGGATGGGGAGATCCACCTGAAAGTGCAAACACTATGCAAGATACAGCTGAAGAATCCTCCTACGACAACTCTGTCTGGGAGACAGATTCCAATGATCCTGCTCCACCAGAAATCAGCGTTATTTCTGAAGACAAGCCAAGAAAGAAGGTACCAGACTTTGTGATTCACCGAGGGGTTCGCCGCCAATGGGTTGCTGTCAACATTCCGAAATTCGTTCATAAGTCTTAGTAATTGCCATCTTTAACCTTTCATCCTGCCCAGGTGAAACAAATGTTTTAATAGGGCTCACTTTCTGTAAATATCCCTCTTCGCTTTTCCCAAAGCGACAGAGTTTTGTTTTATAGGGCTGTAGTTTCAAGAATCGACAAAATCATAAATAAAATAACGCCGTTCTGTAATTTCTGCATTTATTGTTGTTTTCTCTTTTTGCTTTTTTCAGAAAATGGTAATCCTAAAAAACAACTCAAACAATAAACAAGCCGTTTTCCAAAGAAAATACACTTCACACACTCTTGCATTTCTCTCTATCTCTTCTTAAAAACAAATCATCACGTCATGCAGATTGCTTGTTTTAAACCCCATTGAAACATATGATCCAATGCCTTCTCCCAACTTTGAATTCCCGGTATTTGAGGCTGAAGAAGAAAATGACGAAGAAATTCCAGTAGAGATCTCCCTACTGCTCAGACAAGAGGAAAGGTCCATTGAACCTCACAAAGAGCCGTTGGAAACGGTCAACTTGGGTTCAGAAGAAGAGAGGAAAGAAGTCAAGATTGGGGCACTGCTCAGTCCAACTGTCAAAGAGGGTTTGATGAGGCTTCTCAAAGAGTTTCCAGATGTATTCACTTGGTCCTATCAGGATATGCCAGGGTTGGATACCAGCATCGTAGAGCATCATCTACCGTTAAGATCAGAATGTCTGTTGGTAAAACAAAGATTAAGACGGACTCATCCAGACATGGCCATCAAAATCAAAGAGGAAGTACAAAAACAGATTGACGCAGGTTTCCTCGCCACATCAGAATATCTTCAATGGCTAGCCAACATAGTGCCAGTTATGAAAAAGGACGGAAAAGTTAGAATGTGTGTAGACTACAGGGATCTGAACAAGGCCAGTCTAAAGAATGACTTTCCCTTACCACACATTGACATGCTGGTAGACAATACAGCAAAGTTCAAAGTATTCTCCTTTATGGATGGATTCTCGGGCTATAATCAGATAAAAATGGCGTCGAAAGACATGGAGAAAACTTCATTCATCACCCCATGGGGCACCTTTTGTTACAAGGTAATGCTGTTCGGTTTGAAGAACTCGGGGAAACCTATCAAAGGGCCATGACTACTCTGTTTCATGACATGATACACAAAGAAATCGAGGTGTATGTCGATGATATGATTGCCAAATCTAAAACAGAAGAGGAGCATGTGACCCACCTGTCAAAGTTATTCGAGTGACTGAGAAAGTACAAACTCTGCTTAAATCCCAACAAATGCACGTTTGGTGTCCGTTCGGGGAAACTCTTAGGGTTCATCGTCAGCCAGAAAAGTAAGTCAGAGGATTTTTGGGACGATTGAATTACATTTCCAGATTCATATTCCTCATAACCGCGACATGCGCATCAATCTTCAAACTGCTAAAAAAGATTCAATCATTCCTCACTAATTCCCGGGGCAAATGGACTCCGAATTATGACGGCCCCTATGTGGTCAAGAAAGCCTTCTCAGGAGGTGCCTTGAGACTCGCAACCATGGATGGAGAAGAATTTGCCTACCCCACGAATGTTGATGTAGTCAAGAAATACTTCGCCTTGATAAAAAAAACGCCTCGGTGGATTGAAAACCCGAAAGGGCGGTCCAGGAAAAAATTAGAGACATAATCGAAAATCATCCCGATGGATTGGAAATCTCAAAGTACAATCCAGGTAAAAATTAGGGATTCATGGCAAGTAACTACGTCTAACAGGAGCAAATTCCCCAGCAGCAGCAATGTCGTCCACCAGGAAAACTCCAGTCAAGGTCATCTTCGACGGAAGCTCAGGATGTCCAAAATTTAAAGTTCGTAAAAGGATAATGGTCGTTATGTTTCAATGTAGCCCTTTTCCCTTAAATTACCATTTTCTAAACTTTGTAAATACTCTATGGGATCACGCGCTTAGCTGATTTCCATCCTATCAATAAAATTTGAGCCCTAGTGCTTTTGTTTGCAATTCTTATTTGTTTTAGCTTTACAGAACATCATTTTAACATGATTAACGATTCTTGAAATAAAACATAAAATGAATTTACTTGTCAAATTTTTCTGCTTTTAAAATAAAAATGGCAATTCTTTTGACTGTTGAACATCGAAAGAACATCGATCGCTACTCCAAAGGCGATTGAGCTTCAAAGTGCAGAATCAAAGTACTCCTTCTAAACCAGTGCACTTGAATGAAGGATCAGTTGTGTCAGATGCAAACATTTCGTCCGACACCCCCGGCAGAGTTCTTATCTCCTAAGCCCGACCAACGGTTTTCCCCACAGGGACTATCTCTCCTAGGCAAGGAAGAATTGCTATCTTGAACCAAAGATACTTCTTCGTCCCCTGAAGTGGCCGAGTATCCAGTGTTGTTCATCACTAGTCTGTATGTCGTGTCAGTTTTGTCAGCATAAACATACATACATCATGCATTATTAATTTGCATTCACATTCATATTTCATCACTATCACTCTAGTCGGTCTTATCCCCTAGTGATAAAAGTCCTCTCAATCGAGTTGTTAGTCCTTTTCTCGTCAGGAAGTAAATCATCTGAGTGATCTCTCTTCCAGTTTATTTCTGGATTAGAGTTGGTCCTTGACCACTTTGATAACTTGAACCTCTGAAAAACATGAAGACCTTCGACAAATGTCACTCTTCGCCATTGAAGATGATATTTTCGCTTTCCCGGATTGAGGAAAATCCCTAGAGAAAGCCCATTTTTCAAAGATTCGACAACATAGCAGTTTTTTCTTCGGAAAATTCACTAACGAAAATGACATCAGCACCTCCAAATTGGATTACATCACATGGCATTTCTTCGAGAAGATCTCGAGGAAAAGTATGCTGTAATATCCCCAAGCAGAAAACAGCCTCTCATAAGACTCGTTTTCCCCAGTAGAATCGACAAATGGCGTCTCCAAACTGAGAAGTTTGTACACCTCTACAACTCAGATGAATGGATTTCCCCAGCAAGTCTGACATCAAAAACTCTTTCCGTCAAATGGTATCTCCCCAGGTAAATTCGGCGAGAAGTTTGAGGAAAACCGCTACAAATAGCGTCCCTTGTCAAGAAAGTTTATTGACAAAAGAAACTGAGACCAGTTCCTTGGTAGGAAACCAGTATCGAGGGGAAGTTTACATCAGAAACCAAGACCAGTTCCTTGGTAGGAAACCAGGATCGAGGGGAAGTTTACATCAGAAATTGAGACCAGTTCCTTGGTAGGAAACTAGGATCGAGGGGAAGTTTATTTCAGAAACTTAGACCAGTTCCTTGGTAGGAAACCAGGATCGAGGGGAAGTTTTTACCTTTTCTAAAGCATCATTGCTTAGCAAAAGAAGATGGATGAGCAAGCTGCCATTCGTAACCACTATCAAAATTTTGGGTATTCCGATATTTAATCCTCTTGCACCCTGAATGCCCGAACACCTTCGTCATTCACACCTTTGGGTCCAAGAAGATTAAATAGGGGCATCTGTCATACCCTAAATTTTGACCACCAAGATTTCCCATCATTGTAAAAATCATCATTACAATATGGATGTACCTATATGCCTCATCAATATCCTCAGAAAAGTTTGAGCATTCACCACAAACAAGAATTAGGGTTTCAAGCCCTCTCAGAGCACTTAGACAAAGGATCAATCTAGAAATGACATGATCTTCAACTTGACTAACCTCTCAAACATCCATGAAGGATCAAGAGGTCTCCCACATCAAGAATTAAGCACAAGAGTGCAACAATTCAAGTGGATCAAGCCTCAAGTTCATCTAATACAAAGTCAACTGACGCGGAAAGTCAAAGTTTGACTTTTGGTTAACTATGAGCTTCACAAGCCATTACTCAAGAAAAAATGATGGATGATTTAATTTGATCAAATTTAAATCAAGAAATCATGCAAAGTTGCAAAATTGATCAAATTAAAGGAAACTTAGAAATTTTTTCTAAGTTAAAATCATGTTCAAATGCACAACTTCTCAAGGTTGTAACTATTGATCCAAGCATCCATTGATTTTGCTTAAGGGCTACTTTTATAGAGGGTATATGATACTTCAACATTGTAGAAGGAAACAACTCCAACTATCATAAGGATTGAAAGATATAAGTGATCAAAGTTTGGAATTCTTAATGTCAGATGTTTCGACATTTCGTAGGACATCATTAATTATTTTTCCAGCAACAAAATTCCAACTTTAAGGACGTTTTTCTCCATGATCCAAGTTGATTCAAGCCATGTCATGAGCATGAAAGTTGAAGTACGTCATCTGACCTTTCCAGAAAGTCCTAGAAATCCCATTTATCATTCTCGAGCAGAAAGTTATGATCTCTGCAAAAGGCATTGATAAAACAGAATTTTTAAGACAACTTTTAGGACAGACTTGATCACCCAAGTTCAAGGCCATTTTTGACGACTTTACAAGTCTTATCTTCACAAACCTTGAACATCAAAGTTGAAGTATGTCATCTCAGCTTTCCAGAAAGTCCTGGAACAACCATTTATCATTCCCGAGCAAGAAGTTATGGATTTTACAACAAGGCTTGCTGCAGCTGATTTTTTTTTAAGACAGGTTTCAGGACAGATTTACACATTTCTTGTGCCACACGAATTTTTAAGCCTTGTCATAATTTTGCACACCTGAGGAGGGGACAATCAAAGGACTAGCTCTGATTCCCAAGCCTCACAAGTCTTTGGAACTACATATAGGTGTGTCATCCCTAAAAAGCTAAGATTAAAAAATATCCAAGTTGGTTATGCAGCATTCAATGGATGCATAGAGGTGGCATTCATCTGGACAATCTTATCTAAGCTCAGTCAAGATTTATCCCTGAACCAAGAGACCATAGGCCTGTGCTCTAACCTCTAGGCAATGGCTAGAGGAGACTTGAGATTCCATTTGATCACCATTGGCCACAGGCCTGCTGCAGTTGCCATACACTATTGCTGCCAAAACAAACTTGCTCCATTATAAATAGAGCTCATTTGTGCTCAGTTTGAGTACACCAAAGCACCCAAACTGATGCTTTCCTCAAATTCTCTCTTTCACTCCAAAAAACACCTTCTCTTGCAAGTCACTATCGGGTTTTGAGTTAGAGAGCATTTATGTCCAAACCAATCACACACACACCTCATAAACATCATATGTGTGTGATCTAAACACTAACAGAACATCTGGAACATCAAATTCATCAAATCACTAGCCAGTTGCTCAAGTTCTTGACAGAGTTGTAGTTGAGGTACCACAACCAGTTCCAGCTCATTTCAATCCACTCTAAGCATTCAAACACACTCTTGGAGGATCAAGGAAGCTCATAAAATCTTCCTCTTACTACTGTAATTACATTGAAGAGGCATTGGACCTTGCTCCAATAGGTAAGTGTTCTTGCACTTTGAAACTCCATATACATGCATCATTATTGATTAATTCTTGAAGCAAAAATGTAGTCCTTAATGTCTTTGTTGTGATCCTCCTACTATTTGCACTTTAATATGTTTATATGAGGAGTTTATGTTGTTTTAAAATTAAGGTCCAGTTCTGGTTTTTTGCCTTGTATGTTATGTACGTTTAGTTTCAGTATGTATGAGTGGTACCATTGGAGTCCTTGCGAAAAATCAGTCAAGATAGGTTATTACGGATTTTAATTTCGTTAAAAATTGAGAGAGTTATGAGTGTTGGAAGTTTGATAAAAAAGATGTTGAAAACTAAAGTTTCAGTTCTGGTTTTTGCCTCATAAGAGATGTCGAATATGATGTTGTGACATCTTTCCTTTTTTTCTTATTTTATTTTCAAAACTCAACCAATTCTTTCACGTAGCAAAAATCATCATTTTTCAATTCTGTTTTACACACGTCTTATTCATACTCCATAATATTTTTATCCACAAAAAAATATTATTATTTGATATATTTTTAATATATTTAAAAATATTGTTTTAAATTGTTTTAAATACTTTTAAAATGATTTATTTTTCTTGATTTTTAAAACCAAAATGATTTTAAATGTTCATGTGGATGAAATACTTTTTCATAAACCTTAATCATTGTTTATAACATGATTAATGATTTTATTTGATATTTTTATCATTTTTTACTTGATTTTTCTTTGAAAAATACCTTTAAAAATATGAAATTAGGGTTTCTTTGATTTTGATCTTTATCAAACACTTTTAAACACTTTTGGGGCTCTAATAGAGTGTACGACTCAATCCCCTTTTAACCAAAACCATTTTTGGGCCTCAGACATTGTATAAGTCCCAACACATTTTCAAAAACCTCGGCGCGATCGCCAGTTCAAAAAAATCAAATCACTTGGGCCAACCCTCTTGTTGTAAGTCCCATTTCTTTTCTTTAAAATAAACTTTGGGCCTCTAATAGAGTGTAAGTCCCATCCCTTTTGTAAATAAAACCATTTTGGGCCTCATTCATTGTATAAGACCCACTGTGTTTTCAAAAACCTAGGCGCGATCTCCATTTTCAAACAAATCACCTGGGCCTCTCCCTGAGTTGTAAGCCCCACGACTTGTACAAAAATAAACTTTGGGCCTCTAATAGAGTGTAAGATCCAATCCCTTTTTGAAAGCCAAAAATAATTTGGGCCTCAGACATTGTATAAGTCCCAGTACTATTTTCAAAACGATGGTGCGATCACTGTCTATCAACTGGGCCTACCCTCGTGTCGTAAGTCCCATTTCTTTTTTTTAAATAATTTTTGGGCCTCTCCTTGAGTTATAAGACCCATACCTTTGTACAAAAAACCTTTTGGGCTTCAGTCATTGTATAAGCCCAGTACAATCTTATCAAAACAAATCCCTTTTGATTTAGATTCAAATATACAGTTGTTATCAAAACTTTCTTTAATTTCTTTGAATAACTAATCACACAGCATGGAAGCTTGCTCACCTGTAAGTTTTATCAGCTTTCTTTTACTCGCTTTCATATATATAACTGTATTGTGGGAAGCTGCGCATGGTTAGTCTTCTTTCATTCTTTTAAATATATGTCATATGTATATAACTGTATTGTGGAAAGCTGTGCATGGTTAGTCTTCTTTCATACCCTTTTAAAATACTTGTCATATATCAACTGTATATATATATATATATATATACTAGTATAGTTATTTAGAGTTTTCCCCAACAACTAGGTCTAGAACTAGGTAAAGCCCTGTTGGTCACTCTTAAATACAAACAAATCTAGATCCCCATAGGATTACTGGATACAGTCTTCCCTTCTCTTGGGGTTAAACAATATGGAACAAAGAGAAAGGCAGTATTCTTCGTGAACCTTTTCTCAGATTGTCACCCTTAGAAACTGTCAAAGAAATTCTACTCCCCAGAGTTGATCTATTCTCGGTGAATAGCATCTCTTGACTTTCTTCGAACTTCAAACTTTCACTAAATGATCTATTCTCGGTGAATAACATTTCTTGAACTTCTCTTGGTTTGGTCCCACAGGCTTCCTAAAAGCACCCCTGCCTCCTCTTGGGCGTTGTACAAGGACCCTTCGGCTTCTTAGAAGTTCTCATGCCTTCTCTTGGGCTTAATACAAGGACCCTGAAGACCTCTTAAAAGTATAGGACAAAACTTAGTCATCCTTCGTTAGAGCTGTCTTTCTAAAGGAGTCAAAACCTTCAGACTAATTTTAGGGTTGATACTCATTGCTTAAAAGAGTCGGCCTCGTCTTGGGCATCGTACAAAAGATAAAACTCTTCCAATAGACTTGGACAGTCTAAATACCCTTGAGTCTCAAAGACATTCTCAAGTTCCCTACAAAGTATAGGATAAACCTCGGATTCTGGATTAATCTCCAGCAGAGTTAAAACTTGTGGGTTCTAAAGCCCCGTCTCTCTCCCATAATTCCCCAACCAGGGTGAAGTCATCATAACACTATCAGAGCCTCGAGGTTTCTGATCTATCAACTCTTCTGCATTCCCTTGCAAGAGTTGATTCCCCATTTGGACCTGCCTCGGGATATCAAGAATCCTCTGCAGAAGTTTAGCCTCCTCTTAGGCTTCGTATAATGATTTTTCTTCAGCTTTTAGCCTCCTCATGTGCTTTGTACAAATGATTCTCCCCTGTAGAGCTAACCTTTTCAGCATCTCTTGTAGAGTCGATCAATTCTCAAGACTCTCTTGTTGAGTCAATCACTCTTCAGACTCTCTTGTTGAGTCAATCACTTTTCAGACTCTCTCGTTGAGTCAAGCACTCTCTTGTTGAGTCAACCCCTTTAGCCTCTATCGCGGGCTTCGTACGAGACAAATAAAAACACTCTTTTATTGAGTCCATAGCCTCCTCTTAGGCTTTGTATAATGATTTCTCCTAGCAGGAGTTAGCCCCCTCTCGAGTTGTGTAGATTAATTTCTCCAGCTTGTTCAGCTACAATCCTGGGCTTTGTACAGGACAGATAAAAGCACTCTCTTGTTGAGTCAAACCCTTTTAGCCTCTATCTTGGGCTTTGTATGAGATATAAACCTTCATAAGCTTGGGACAAACATTTTCTCCAGCGAAGTAAATTCCTCCGAGCCTTCATTAGACTTTGAGGAATAAACTCCCAAGTAGAGTCAAACTCTTTTCGGCCTCCATCTTGGGCTTTGTACAAGATAGATAACGCTTTCCAGCAGAGTCAAATCCGTTTAGCCTCCGTCTTGGGCTTTGTATAAGACACTTAAAATATCCTCACCAGAGTCGATTAAATTTCTCATTTCAGCCTCTATCTTGGGCTTTGTACGAGACACATACAAAACTCGTCGGCGGAGTCGAAATCCCTTTTAGCCTCAATCTTGGGCTTTGTACAAGACAGAAAGAACATTTTCCCTAGAAAAGTCAAGCTTTTAGCCTCCTCTTAGGCTTTGTATAATGATATCCCTAAAGAGTCAGTCTCTTTTTTGCCTCAATCTTGGGCTTTGTACAAGACACCAATATGTACACTCTCTTGTTGAGTCGGTCATATTTAGCCTCCTCTTAGGCTTTATATAAGGAACTCCCTAGCCGAGTCAATTAACCTTTTAGCTTCAACCTTGGGCTTTGATCAAGGCACACAAAAATCAACAATCCCTCTTTAGAGATGACAAATTCTCTCTCAGTCAAACCTTTTAGCTTCAATGTTGGGCTTTGAACAAGACACAAATACTCTTTTAGCTTTAATCTTGGGCTTTGAACAAGACACCAAAACATCTTTTTCCTCCCATAGAATAGGAGGAACTACGATTGCTCTGATTTCCCTGTTTCGTTTAAACGGGAATACGTAGGCATAAGATTGCAAAATCTTAGCGAGCATACCAATCAAAAACTCTAGGTCCAGTACCTTCATACATCAAAACTTAGGTCCAGTGCCTTACCAAAAACATCGGGAAGAACCCGAACATCAACAAAAACTCACTCTCCTTGTCATACTTTCCCAAGAAACTTTCCCAACCCATTACCAGATGAACACTATCAATTACAAAGCAAAACCGTAAAGCTAATATCCTGTGGATAGCCACATATAGGATGGGTAATTGACAACTACCCATTGTATAACCTGACCCTGGACCCGTGCAAGTTAGTTTTAGATAGCTTCCCTTTTCCTTCCAGCTTCATGGGATAAATAAGAAATCAGAAAGTAGCACCCTTTCTCCTTGAGGAGGAAAACCCAAACTTCAGCGATAAGGTGGTCGCGTCACCGACAAAAATCGCTCGCTACTCCTTGATCCAAGCTGAACCAGGTCCATTGGTGGACATCAAAGTTAAAGTATGTCATGAGAGCTTTCCAATAAGTACTAGATCATCTCCAAATTCAATTTGAGTAAGGAGTTACAACCCTTGGAACATGGCATCAAAGACTAGTTTCTTGCCAAGACAGATTATAGGTCATTTGCTCGAATTAGATAATTTGTGCAATTACAAGTCTTGTAATCCTTCTAGAAACATTGAAGATCAGATCAAAGCAAAAGATCTCTGAGCCATAAGCCTCCCAAGACAAAAGATCATCATGTAGGCATGTGAAATTCAATGTTGCAAATCCAAAACTTTCAAATTTGTCATGAAGCATTCAAGGAGTGCATAGAGCAGGCATGTATCAGTCCATGATCAACCAAATGAGTCAAGATAAACTCAAGCAGCAGAGGACCATAAGCCTGCTGCACTAGCCCAAGTCAATGGCTAGAGGAGACTTGGGATTCCTTTTTGCAACCATTAAACAATGAGCTGTACCAGCTGCCATTCACTATTCCTTGCAAAACAAACTTGCTCTACTATAAATAGAGCTCATTTATGATCAGTTTAAGTACACCAAAGCACCACAACTGATGCTTTCCTCAAAATCACATTTCAAAAACCAGATTTTGCTTCTTCTTGAAGTCACTATCGAGTTTTCAAATTGAGAGCAAATCTATCAAAACCAATCATGCTAACACCTCACATATATCATATATGAGTGATCCATGACCTAAAAACTCATCTGGAACATCAGAATCACAAGGTCACCATTCATTTGCTCAAGCTTTTTGGCAAGGTTGCAGTTGAGGTACCGCAAGGTGATCCAAGCATCTCCAATCAAAGCCAGGCATCTCAACACACTCCATAGGGTATTGTGAAGTTTTCCAAGTCCTTACAACACATCTGTAACATCTCCATCATCAAGCTCGATCACCAACTGCATGAGGTAAGCGTGAAGCCCTCAAACTCCATATTACATGCATCATAAATGTGTTTTTGAGTTACCATCTTGTTTCTGCATGTATATAGAGTGATAACACTCAATCAATTGCTATGTATGATTTGTGTTTAGGATTTCATAGTGTTCTTGCAAAAATTAGGGTTCTTGAGTTCGTCTTCTGATTTCTCACTCCACACTTAATATAAATGTAATTAATTTATATAGGGAGGAAGAAGTTTCTTGTTTACAAAAGTTGTTTTCATTGAGTAATCGAGAGATATGATAGATTTTGCAAATCTGGGGACGAAGAACACGGGCGACCAAGGACATGTGTTCTTGGCGCCATTTTTTGAAAATTTAAATATTTTTTTTTTCATATTTTATTTAATTGATTCAAAAATTAATTTCTCTTTGAATTTTAATGTTTTTGAATTGATTCTTTTTTTCAAAATTCACAAAAATGTTAAAATATTTTATTCCACAAAAATTTCACAAAAATATTATTTATTTTATATATTTGATATTTTTGTAAAGAATTTATTTTTATTTGTTTTTAAATGTTTAAAAATATTTCTTCCTCTTGATTTTTCAAATTCAAATGATTTTCAAATCATTCTATAGATAAAACATGATTTTTCAAACATTAATCCAAGATCACAACTTGTTTTTCACACATGTTTGATGATTTTGATCATTTTAATTGAATTTTATTCAAATTAAAATACATTTTGAAATCAAATTAGGCTTTTGATTATTTTCACCCTCACTAACATTTTTCAAAACTTTTGGGCCTCTTTGTAGGGGTGGCAAAACGGGTCGGGGCCAGCCACCCGCCAAAAAATAGCGGGTTGGGCATGGATTTTGGGCCCGCCTACCCATTTCGCCCGCCCCGCCAAACCAAAAAACCCCGCGGGCGGAATACATAATGGGGTGGGGTTGGCCCGCCAGCCCGCTAAAAAAAATAAAAAATAACTACTTATATTAGAAATGTCTATGGCCCATTTTGAAAGAAAGAAAAGTATATCTTATGACCCAATAATTTATTTGACCTTGTTTTCTCTCACTCTTCACATTCACTTCAGTATTCTTATCCCTTCTCCTGAAACCATGCGCATGAACTAAGGGAGTAATATTAATCATAAGTGATAGCATATATATATATATATATATATATATATATATATATATATATATATATATATATATATATATATATATATATATATATATATATATATATATATATATAAATGTGCCTTAAAGAAAAAAAATATATATTATACTCTATGAATTGATTAGGTGCAGACTACCTTCTTTCCAATCATGCGCATAGGATATATGTGGTGTGGCGCAGGAAATATAGGATATATATATCATGTAGCCCCCTTTAATGAATGAAAATGAAGTGGTATATATATATATATATATTAATTAAGTGCCCCACCTTTTCCATTGATGGTTTTTTTATTGAAATGTAAAAAAATAAATTATTTTAATTTATTTAAAAAAATGGAAAAAAAATTATTAAAAAAAGAAGGCGGGCCGGCCCACCGCCCGCCAACCCGCCACCTTGGCGGGGCGGGCTTGAATTTCATGCCCATTTCATCTGGCGGGCATGCCCGCCCCGCTTTTTTTTTGGCGGGCTTTTGGCGGGGCGGGGCGGGCGGCCCGTTTTGACACCCCTACCTCTTTGTAGAGTGTAAGTCCCATCCCTTTGTAAATAATTTATTTTTGGGCCTCAGTCATTGTATAAGTCCCGATACGATTTTAAAAATCTCAGCGCGATCGCCGTTTTCAAACAATTTTCATCTGGGCTTCCCTTTGTGTTGTAAGTCCCATTTTTCTTCTTTTTCAAACACTTTTGGGCCTCTAATAGAGTGTAAGACCCAACCCCCTTTGTACAAAAATAATTTGGGCCTCAGTCATTGTATAAGTCCCGATACAATTTTTAAAACAACGGTGCGATCACTGTTTTTCATCTGGGCCTCTCCTTGAGTTGTAAGCCCCATCACTTGTATAAAAATAAATTTTTGGGCCTCTAATAGAGTGTAAGACCCATCTTCTTTGTAAATACAATAATTTGGGCTTCAGTCATTGTATAAGTCCCGATACAATTTTCAAAATAACGGTACGATCACTGTTTTTCATTTGGGCCTCTCCTTGAGTATAAGCCCCAAACTTCCTTTTACAACAACTTTTCTTTTGACTTAGATGCAAATACTAAGTTTTTTATCAAAACTTTCTTCAATTTCTTGAATAACTAACCATACAGTCGTGGTTACAATGCTGGAGCTTGCACACCTGTAAGTTCTACTATTTTCTTCTACATACTGGTTTATATATTTCATTTGTATATGTATGCCTGTACATATTTGCTTAGAGTTTTCCCCAGCAATTAGGTCTAGGTCTAGATCAAACCAGTGGCTACTCTTTCAACACAGTCAAAACTAGTTCCCCATAGGAAATTCAAGATACAGTCTTGCCTCCTCTTGGGCTTATACAATATGGAACAGAGAAAGACTTTATTCCCGGTGAAACTTTTTTCAAGATTGTCACAACTTAGAAATATCTGTACAAGAAATTCATTTCCCCAAAGAGGAATAATTCTCGGTGAATCCTCTTTTGAAATGCTTCAAACCCTAGAACTGTTCACCAAAGAAAGGATTATTCCCGGTGAAACCTTTCTTGAACTTTTCTTAGGTTTGGACCCACAGGCTTCCTAAAAGCATCCCATGCCTCCTCTTAGGATTTATACAAGGACCCTCAGGCTTCTTAGAAGTTTTTAGCCTCCTCTTGGGCTTAGTACAATGACCTGAAGACCTTCTACGGGTATAGGATAGAACTTAGTCATCTTTACTAGTTCAATCCTCTAGAGAGTCAGAATTCCAAAACATCAAACCAGTTTAGGGTTGATTCTCATCCCTTAAAATCACAGCCTCCTCTTGGGCATCATACAAAGATCATCCTACAGTTAAGAGTCAACCTCTTCATACCAGTAGACTTGGAAAGTCTCATCTCCTCTTGGATCTCAAAGAAACCCTCAAGTTTCCTATGAGAACAGGAAAAACCCTATTCACTTCATCAATCTCCATCAGAGTTAAAACCTCCATAGGTTTTAAAACTTAATCTTTAAACTTTCATTCTAAATTCCCCAGCTAGGGTCAAAATACCACCAATAAACCCTCAAAAAAATCAGAACCTCAAGGCATCTGATATTTCAACTCTTTTTCACTCCTCAGCAAGAGTTAATTCCCCAATTTGGACCTGTGTCTGGATCTCAATAATCCTCAGCAGAAGCCAGCCTCCTCTTAGGCTTCATATAAGAAGTTCCCCAACCAGCCTCCTCTTAGGCTTTGTATAATGATTTTTCCCTCAGCAAAGTTAGCCTCAATCTTAGGCTTTACAGATCATATTCTCCAGCTAAGTCAATCAACCCTTTAGCCTCAATCTTGGGCTTTCTATAAGACAGATAAAACCTCTCCCTAGTGGAGTCAATCTCTTTTCAGCCTCAATCTTGGGCTTTGTACAAGACATACAAAATAGTCCCCGAAAGAGTCAATCTCTTTTCAGCCTCAATCTTGGGCTTTGTACAAGACAGACATAAAAACTCCCCTAGTAGAGTCAGCCTTTTAGCTTCAACCTTGGGCTTTGATCAAGGCACACAAAAAATCCCCTCAGAGGAAATCAAAAGTTCTCTCTGCAGAAAGGCATTTCTCTACACATCACACATCAAAACAAACAAACAAACCCAATCCCAGATAACTGCTGTAAGTGGCACACTTGTTGATTCAAAAATCCAAGTTGTGGTCCCTCTTTTATTCTGGCAAACTTCCTCTTTCATCTAATTGCTGTAAGTGGCAAGCCTCTGGATTTTTTACATCCAAGCCCATGTCCCTCTCTTAGCATGAAAGATTCCTAAGGAAAAAATGACATTGCTCAACACTGAGTCAAAGTTTCCTCCTTCAGGACATCTCCCTTATAAAGGAAATTATGGCATTGCTGGATTCCATACATTTCAGTTAAAGTAATTTCCCTTTATAACAAAGTACCCAACAACTGTGATGAACAGGTGAGATACCTCCCTTTAGAGGTGACAAATTCTCTATCAGTTAAACCTTTTAGCTTCAATCTTGGGCTTTGAACAAGACACAAATACTCATCCAGCTTCAATCTTGGGCTTTGAACAAGACACCAAACGTCTTTTCTCCCATAGAATAGGAGGAACTACGATTGCTCTGATTTCCCAAGTATCTTTACAGGAATACGTAGGCATAAGATTGCGAAATCTTAGCGAGCACACAAAAAAAAAACTTTAGGTCCAATTCCTTCCCAAAAACAACAGAAAACCCAAAAACAACAAAAACACTCTCTCAGCATTCCCAAAAAAGAGAAACATTCCCAACCTATAACAGTAAACACCAGAAAGTATTTGAACATGCCAAAGAAATTCTATGGATAACCATATATACACTGGATGATTGATAACTTCCCTTTATATAACCTGACCCTGGACCCCCCAATCTCTTAGCATTTGTTAAAGAAAACATTTGCGTGCAAGGTTAGTTTTAGATAGCTTCCCTTTCCTTTCCAGCTTCATAGGATAAATAAGAAATCAGAAAGTAGCACCCAATTCCAACCATTGCGTTAAGGTGGTCGCGTCACCGACAAAAATCGCACGCTACAGAAAAATGGCGACTCTGCTGGGGAGTCTTTAGGATTAGAGTTCCTAAGATGTTTAGGCTTTGTTAGCATTTTCTATACGTTATACTATATATATATATATCATTTACTGTTATACTACTTGATACCCGTGTTTAATTTTCTGTCAACTGGGAATGCGATTGATACGCATGTAAAAAGTTTGAGAGAACATTAAGATAAGTGGTGGCATATCCAGGAAACGCTTATAGGGAGTGAATCCCGACCAAGTTAACTTGGCAGTCCACCGAATCAGTCGAGGTATCCGTGCGAAAGTATCGATGTTGAACGACCGATTGTCGTGAAAGCATTGTCTTTCCCAGTGTGGTACCCATGACCCAGAGGATTTAGTAGACATTAACCATATGACCATTTGGTAGTGCGGTGACTATCGGGAATAATTGATACGCGATACTACACTCAAATGAGATTCATCCTAGGATATTACAGCTCGCTCGAGTGAATCAGCTTGCTATTAATATCCCTAGAAGGGGTCAATGATTTTGGGAACCTTAGAACCCGTTCTACAAGTACAAATATTGACCATAATAGTACAACCTTTGGGGATGGGTAGATCCATGACTCCATGCTCTTGAAGTTGAACCCTTGAACCCATGTTTTCAAATGTTTTTATGTGATGTACTCATGCATTTATTTAAAAAAAAAAAACTCTTTTCAAACAAGAAAAAATCTTTTAAAAAAAAACTAAAACTATAATTGCAAATATCAAAGGTTGCGTTATGGATTTCGGTAGAAGAAAGACGCACAAGTACACCTTCAAGGCTCCGAAACTAGAAGACCTAAGGAAATTGGCAAGGATGAATACCAATCCCGAGGCTTTCAGAGCTAAGCACAGAGGGCTGTTATCCCTGTTAAGGGTCAACGTAGATGAAGGAATCTTGTCTACGCTGGTACAGTTCTCCGGTCTGGTTTACCACTGTTTCACTTTCCCGGATTACCAACTTGCACCAACACTGGAAGAGTACTCCCATCTGATTGATTTACCTATCACTAATCAAGCTCCATTTTCTGGACTGGAAGAAATTCCAAAGAATCAGGTCATTGTAAGAGCAATCTCTTTGGATGAGTCAGAAGTTAGGACTCACATAACCACTAAAGGGGGAATCCAGGGTTTACCAGCTAAATTCCTGATGAAGAAAGCTCTGTACTTTTCTAGTATAGGAAACATAATTGCCTTCGAAGACGTCTTTATCCTACTCATATATGGGTTATTCCTTTTTCCCAACATCGACAACTTCGTCGATACCAACGCTGTTAAGATATTCTTGATAGGAAACCCCGTACCAACCTTGCTCGCAGATGCTTATCATTCTATACACTTAAGGAATTTGTACAGCAGAGGAATGATCACATGTTGTGTACCTTTACTCTACAAATGGTTCATTTCCCATTTTCTCAAGTCTGTTGCTTTTTGGGATCACAAGAGTACTCTACGTTGGTCACAAAGGATTATGTCTCTTACCAACTCTGACATAGATTGGTATAATAGGATTTACGAAGGGATAGAGATCATAGACAGATGTGGAAATTTCCCCAACGTACCCCTCATTGGAACTAAAGAAGGAATCAACTACCATCCAATTTTAGTTCGCCGTCAACTCGGATACCCGATGAAGAATATCCCACATAATGTTCATCTGGAAGGTTTTTTCTTTAAGGAAGGGGAAAATTACAGGGCACTAAAGAAAGAAATAGTGCAATCCTGGCAACATATTCATAGGAAAGGAAGAGAGTCTATGGGAAGGCCAAACTATACCTCCATGGAACCTTATCTCTACTGGGTACAAACTAGAGCCCTCAAGCTGAGGATGCCTTACCCTCGCCAAGAAGTTTTTCCCTTAAAGGAATCTGTCCTTTATTTCATGTCTGATGCGGAAAAACTACAGGTAGCTCTCAACAAAGTTCAACGTGAGAAATGCTCTTGGAAGAACAAATGCCAAATCCTTAATTTGGAATGTACCAAGATTCAAGAACTGTTAAAGGAGAAGGATGCTCTGATTGAGATATTAGAACAACATGCTATAGAGAGTCAGGAAGATCGAAGAAATTTGCTCGCTCCCTTCACTTGGCAAAGGACTGACAACTTGACAATGGCTGAAAAGTCCCGATCAAAGAAAAGGAAAATGATGAAACCGACATCTGAGCTCTCTTCAGAGTGAACTCAGGATCCATGAGCTTGGAAATTTTCCTTACAGTACTTTGTAAAATACTGTACTTTTTCCTTGTAAAATACTGCAATCTTTCGAATTCAATAAAAGGGGTCTCCCCCACTGTGTGATATTTGCAATCTAATTGTTGAAGTTTCTTTTTGAATAAAACAAAAACTAAAAATATATCTTTGCATATCATTCATCTTTCTCACATAACGCATTTTTCTTATCTTTTAGTCTCACGTATGTGTCACAATTCTAGATTCAAACTGTCTCACTCATACGATAATCAGGCCAATCGACAAAAGAAAATGGACGATCTCGAGGAAGAGAACAGAAAGCTGAGAGAAGAAATCGATGCTCTAAAGGAAAGTTTGGAAAAACTTCACAGTAACATGCAATCCCTGGTGTCATACCCCAAATTTTAACCACCAAGATTTCCCATCATTGTGAGGATCATTACCACAATATGGATGAACCATCATGCCTCATCAATCTCCTCAAGAATTGTCAAGCATCCACTACAATCAAGAATTAGGGTTTCGTGCCCTCCCTGAACATTTAGACAAAAGATCAATCAAGAAATGACATGATCTTCAACTTGTCTAACCTCTTAAAACATCCACAAAGGATCAAGAGGACCCTCACA
The DNA here is from genome assembly GCA_022829125.1 of Lathyrus tuberosus. Classification (NCBI taxonomy): domain Eukaryota; kingdom Viridiplantae; phylum Streptophyta; class Magnoliopsida; order Fabales; family Fabaceae; genus Lathyrus; species Lathyrus tuberosus. The sequence goes on from JALAZF010000084.1 coordinate 6,167,396, forward strand.
TCAAAAATCAAGCACAAAAGTTGCCACATTCCAAGTGGTTTGAGCCTCGAAACACCCGATGTCGCCAAATTAGGGTTTTGGGCGACTGGGACCTCCGGAGTGAGATTTTAACAAGAGGATGAGCCAAGACTTCAACATGTGACTCAATATGCTCAAAATAACCCTAGGAATCCATTTCCAATGCTAAATTACCCTCAGAGGATGCATTTCTCAAAAGTCGGGAATTAGGGTTTTTACGCGCCGAACCGCTCCGGACCCAAAAGTCAAAACATGACTTATGACTCATATTTTCATAAAATATGATTTATAATGTCATAATTGATCAAGAAACCAAGATAACTTGTAAATGGGGTAATCTTGAAAAATTGAAAACTTTTCTAAGTTACTAAATTTGGATGGTTTTGGTGCCAACTTCCAAGGACCATAACTTTTGATACAAGCTGCCATTTTGAGTGATCCAAAGCCTGATTTGTAGGTCTTTCTACATTCTACAAAAGATTCAACTACATCAAATTCCAATTCTTCATGGATTTTAAGTTATGGAGTGATCAAAATGAAAAAAAAATGAAGAAAATGATACTTTTCAACACTTAGTGAAAATCTGCCTAAGTTACCAGCCTTGAGCATCAAAGTTCAAGAGGTTTTTTCAATGGGATCCAAATAGTTTCAAGACCAACTATGATCACACATGGATTGTACCATATGAGGGCTTTCTAAAAAGCACAAGAGCTTTCCATATCTCCATTTGAGCAAGGAGATATGATCCCCACAAAACGGCCATTTCCAACTGTCTTGTACAAGGCAGAATTTGGTATTTTTGCTTGAATTGGAAAAATCAAACAAGTTCAAGCCTTGTCATCCATTTGGACACCTCAAGGGATAAAATCAAAGTGGAGTGACCTAATCCACAAGCCTCCCAAGTCCAAGGAACTACATGTAGCCATAAATGCCCTAAAAAGGCTAAAAAGCTCAAAGATTCTAATTTTGTTTCCAAGCATTCAATGGATGCATCAAGGTGGCATGAACTGAGCCAAACCTAACTGAATGAGTCAAGATTCAGCTCTGAACCAAAGGACCATAGGCATGTGCCCTAACCTCAAGTCAATGGCTAAAGGAGACTAAAGATGCCTTTATGCTACAATTGGCCAAGGGACTGTCCAAGTTGCCATTCACTATTGCTTGCAAAACAAACTTGCTCTACTATAAATAGAGCTCATTTGTGATCAGTTTGAGTACCAAAGCACTACAACACTTGCTTTCCTCAAAATATCTCTCATTACGTCAAAATGCATTCTTTTGCAAGTCACCACTGAGTTTTTGAGTTAGAGAGCAATTCCACCACAGCTCATGATCCAAACACATCCAATATATCATATATAAGCTGTTCAAACATTCACCTTTGATTTAAAACACCAAAATCAGAAAGTAAACCACCAAAACCTCAAAATTTGACTTTTTACATTTTTCAAGCCATGTCTTGATTCAGTTACTTTCAAAACCAAACAAAGCCTCAAACACACTCCAAATATCATCCTCAAACTATCCCAATTGGTTTCCCTCATCTGGAACACCATTTGAGAGAGATACCATCTTGGTCACTTTTGCGACTTTTGCAAGAAAGAGCCAATACTTGTTCCTGAGGATTCCAGCTGGTTTTGATCATCCTAAAAGCTTCTAAGGGATCAATCAAGAGTGTCTAAAGCATTGGATTACTTCTGGCACAAGGATCATGACAGTTAGCACAAGGAGCTTCAAGAGGTAAGTGCATAACAACTTGAACTCTCTAAATCATGCATTGCTTTGATGTCCATTGATCATAAACATCTCATACATATCATATGTGTTGTGTTTGAACTAATTTGTCATGCTATTTTTTCCTGTATGAAGAGATAGCATAGAACATACAAATCTAGGCCTATTTAGAAATCACTATCGGATTTTAAAATAGAAACATTTTCTGAAAATTACAAAAGCACCATTGGATTCCTCATGAAATTCTAGGCAGGATGCACCTAAATTTTGTCCAAATCAATGGAGAAATGAGAAAGTTAGAGCCTTCATGCAAGAGGCAAAAATCAGGCCATGCCTTGGGCAAGGGCCAGGCCATGGCGCCTAGGCCAGGCCTAAAATCAAGGCACTCATATATGTTCATAAGGTGGTTTTGATACACGGATGTATCACCACCCCAGTGGTAGCGCGTATATATGTTTGGTTGGGAAGTCGTGGGTTCAAGACCCACCCAGACCATTTTACCATTTTGCCATATTTTGCTCTTTTTCACATATTTTATGGTTTTTGTTAATTAGTTTCTCTCTCAATTTTAATTATTTTTTATTGGTTCTTTTTTTGAAAATTCACAAAAAATATTAAAATATTTTATTCTACAAAAATTTCACAAAACTATTATTTATTTCATATATATGGTATTTTTGTAAAGAATTATATTTTTATTTGTTTTTAGGCATTAAAAAAAATATTTCTTTCTCTTGATTTTGCAAATTCAAATGATTTTCAAATCATTCTATGAATGAGACTTGATTTTTCAAACATTAATCCAAGATCACAACTTGTTTTTCACACATGTTTGATAATTTTGATCATTTTAATTGAATTTTTATTCAATTAAAATACATTTTTTAAATCAAAATAGGTTTTTTGGTTATTTTCACCCTCACAAAACCTTTTTAACAATTTGGGCCTCTTGAAAGAGTGTAAGACCCAACCCTCTTATAAATAAATCTTTTTGGGCCTCAGTCGTTGTATAAGTCCCGATACATTTTCAAAAATCTCGACGTGATCGTCGTTTTCAAAACATTTTCATCTGGGTCTGCCCTTGTGTTGTAAGTCCCATTTCTTTTCTTTTTTTCAAACACTTTGGGCCTCTAATAGAGTGTAAGACCCAACCCCCTTGTACATAAAATAATTTGGGCCTCAGTCATTGTATAAGTCCCAGTACGTTAAAAAATCTCGGCACGATCGCCGTTTTCAAACATTTTAATCTGGGCCTCCCCTTGTGTTGTAAGTCCCATTCTCTTTTCTTTTTTTTTTCAAAATAACTTTGGGCCTCTAATAGAGTGTAAGACCCAATCCCTTTGTAAATAAAATAATTTGGGCCTCAATCGTTGTATAAGTCCCAATACGATTTTCAAAAACAACGGTGCAATCACTGTTATTTCTGGGCCTCTCCTTGAGTTGTAAGCCCCATCTCTTGTACAAAAATAACTTTGGGCCTCTAATAGAGTGTAAGACCCAACCTCTTTTGTAAATACAATAAATTTGGGCCTCAGTCATTGTATAAGTCCCGATACAATTTTTCAAAACAACGATGCGATCACTGTTATACCTAGGCCTCTCCCTGAGTATAAGCCCCAATCTTCTTTTAAAAACAACTTTCCCCTTTTGATTTAGATTCAAATTCATAGTTGTTATCAAAACTTTCTTTAATTTCTAGAAAAAACTAACCATACAGCTGTAGTAATGGAAGCTTGCTCACCTGTAAGTTTTATCAGCTTTCTTTTTTATACTTGTTTATATATACTTGCTTATAATGCTGTAAGCTTGCTCACCTGTAAGTCCTATTACACTCTTTTACATACTTGCTTATATATATATATATATATATATATATATATATATATATATATATATATATATATATATATATATATATATTCATCTGTATATATGCCTGTATATATCTTGCTTAGAGTTTTCCCCAGCAATTTGGTCTAGGACTAGATCAAACCAGTGGTCACTCTTTCAACACAGTCAAAACTAGTTCCCCATAGGAATTACAGATAAAGTCTTGCCTCCTCTTGGGCTTATACAATATGGAACAAAGAGAAAGTCATTATTCCCGGTGAAACTTTTCTCAGACTGTCACTATTAGAAAATTGTCAAAGAAATTCATCTTCCCCAGAGAGGATTAATTCCCGGTGAAACCTCTCTTGAATTTCTTCAAACCCTAGAACTGTTCATTAACGAAAAGATTATTCCCGGTGAAAATTTTCTTGAACTTTTCTTAGGTTTGGACCCACAGGCTTCCAAAAAGCATCCCCATCCTCCTCTTGGGCTTTGTACAAGGACCCTTAGGCTTCTTAGAAGTTCTCATGCCTCCTCTTGGGTTTAGTACAATGACCCGAAGACCTCTTAAAGGTATAGGCCATAACTTAGTCATCCTTTGTTAGAGCAGTCTTTCCAAAGAGCCAAAACCTCAGACCAATTTAGGGCTGATTCTCATCCCTTAAAACACCAACCTCCTCTTGGGCATCATACAAAGATAAACCTTTCATACCAGTAGACTTGGACAGTCTAATCTCCTTTTGGATCTTAATAAATCTTCAAGCTCCCTACAAACACAAGAGAAACCCTGGTCATTTAATCAAAATCCAGCAGAGTTAAAACGTCCATTGGTTCTAAAAACTCAAATCTTTCATCCTAAGCTTCCCCAGCTAAGGGTCAACTTATCATCAATACAACACTAGCCTATTAGAACCTCAAGGCATCTGATACCTCAACTCTTCTGTAATCCTCAGTAAGAGTTGATTCCCTATTTTGGACCTGCCTCTGGATCTCACTAATCCTCAGTAGAAGATAGCCTCCTCTTAGGCTTTGTATAAGAAATTCACTAGTCAGCCTCCTCTTAGGCTTTGTATAATGATTCTTTCTTCTGCCTCATCACCTTAAAACAGTCTCTTGTTGAGTTAACCTTTTCAGCCTCAATCTTCGGCTTTGTACAAGATAGACAAAAACACTCTCTTGTTGAGTCAATCTTATTTCTTAAAACACTCTCTTGTTGAGTTAACCTTTTCAGCCTCAATCTTGGGCTTTGTACAAGACAGACAAAAGCACTCTCTTGTTGAGTCAATCTTCTTTCTCAAAAGCACTCTCTTGTTGAGTCAACCCTTCTTAGCCTCAATCTTGGGCTTTGTATAAGACACCTGAAATATCCTCAGTTGAGTCAATCATCTCCCTTTAGCCTCAATCTTGGGCTTTGTACAAGACATATATAAACTTTCTCCAGCAAAGTCAATTCATTTCATCCTCCTCTTAGGCTTTGTATAATGATCTCCTCAAAAGAGTCATCCTCTTTCAGCCTCAATCTTGGGCTTTGTACAAGACACATATAAAAACTCCCTAAGCAGAGTCAATTCTCTTTTTAGCCTCAACCTTGGGCTTTGTACAAGACAAATCACACTCTCTTGTTGAGCCAACCTTCTTTTAGCCTCAATCTTGGGCTTTGTACAAGATAGATAAAACCTCTCACCAACTAAGCCACTCATCTCCATTCAGCCTCAATCTTGGGCTTTGTACAAGACACATAAAAATATTTCCCCAAAGAGTCAAAACTCTATTTTAGCCTCAATCTTGGGCTTTGTACAAGACAGATAAAAAACCTTCCCCAACGGAGTTAATGTCCAGCCTCCTTTAAGCTTTGTATAATGATATCCCCCAAAGAGTCAGTCTCTTTTTAGACTCAATCTTGGGCTTTATACAAGACGAATAATAAACTCCCCGGTGGAGTCAATCAACCTTTTAGCTTCAACCTTGGGCTTTGATCAAGGCGCACAAAAAAATCAAAATCCCCTCAGAGGAAATCAAAATCTCTCTGTAGGAAGATATTTCTCTGTATATCACACATCAACACAGACATTCAAAACAAAACCTAATACCAGATAATTGTTGTAAGTGACACACTTGTTGATTTAAATATCCAAGTTGTAGTCCATCTCTTATCCTGGTAAACTTCCTTCTTTCATCTAATTGCTGTAAGTGGAAAGCCTCTGGATTATTTACATCCACGCCACTGTTCCTCTCTTAGTCTGAAAAACTCCTAAGGAAAAATGGCATTGCTCTACACTGAGTTAAAGTTTTCTCCTTCAGGACAAATCTCTCATAAAGGAAATTATGGCATTGTTGGATTCTCATATCCCAGTTAAAGTAATCCTCCTTTACCATCAGTCACCCAATAGCTGTGATAAATAGATGAGATATCTCCCTTTAGAGATGACAAATTCTCTCTCAGTCAAACCTTTTAGCTTCAATCTTGGGCTTTGAACAAGACACAAACACTTATTTAGCTTCAATCTTGGGCTTCAAACAAGACACCAAACATCTTTTTCCTCCCCTAGAATAGAGGGAACTACGATTGCTCTAATTTCCCTGTTTCCTTTAACGTGAATACGTAGGCATAAGATTGCGAAATCTTAGCGAGCACACCAATCAAAAACTCTAGGTCCAGTACATTCACACACCAATCAAAAACTCTAGGTCCAGTACCTTCACACACCAATAAAAAACTTTAGGTCCAGTACCTTACCAAAAACTTCGGAAAACCCAAAATCAACAAAAACTCTCTCTCTCAAACATTCCGAAAGGAGAAACTTTCCCAACCCTCGACAAATAAACACCAGTAATTAGAAAGCAGTAAGGAAAGTTGCTAACAACCTGTGGATAACCACATATAGGATGGGTAATTGACAACTCCCCATTGTATAACCTGAATCCGAACTCCCCAATCTCTTAAGCATTTGTTTAGTTAAACATTTGCGTGCAAGGTTAGTTTTAGATAGCTTCTCGTTCCTTCCAGCTTCATAGGATAAATAAGAAATTAGAAAGTAGCACCCAATCCCTACCATTGTGGTGAGGAAAACCCCATGGCGATAAGGTGGTCGCGTCACCGACAAAAATCGCACGCTACAGGAAAATGGCGACTCTGCTGGGGAGTTTTGACTAGGACTAGGATTAGAATTCCTAAGAGGTCTAGGTTGTTAGTAATCATACTATATTATATATATATATATATATATATATATATATTGCTTTTATTACTTGATATTCGTGTTTATTTTTTCTGTCAATGGGAATGCGATTGATACACATGTGGAAAGTTTGAGAGAACCCTAAGATAAGGGGTGGCTTAGACGGGTGGACTTATAGGGAGTGATTCCTGAATAAGCGATCCTGGTAGACCACCAAATCAGGCGAGGGCCCGTGTGGATACTAGGTTGAACGATCGATCGTCATGAAAACAGAAGCTATCTCAGTGCGGCACCCTTGACCCTGAGGATTTAGTAGACATTAACCATATGACCACTTGGTAGTGCGGTGACTATCGGGAATAGTTGATACGCGATACTACACCCAAATTGAGATTACCCTAGGATGCTACAGCTCGCTTGGGTGAACCAACTTGCTGTTGATATCCCTAGGGGGGTCAATGATTTTGGGAACCTTAGGACCCGTTCTACAGCTACAAAAATTGACCAGAATACAACCTTTGGGGATGGGTAGAGCCATGACTCCATGCTCGTTTTTGTGTGCTGCATTCTTGCATTTATTTAAAAAACTCTTAAACAAAGAAAAATCTTCTCTTTTCTCCTATCTTTCTTTTTAAAATTAAACTAAAACAATAATTGCAAATATCAGAGAGAAAGATTGCGGTATGGATTTCGGTAGAAGAAAGACGCACAAGTACACCTTCAAGGCTCCAAAATTAGAGTATTTAAGGGGGCTGGCAACGATGATTACCAACCCCGATGCTTTCAGAGTTAAGCATGGAGGGCTATTGTCTCTGTTAAGGGTCCACGTAGGTGAAGGAATCCTGTCTACGCTTATTCAATTTTATGATCCGGTCTATCACTGCTTCACATTTCTTGATTATCAACTAGCACCAACGCTAGAAGAGTACTCTCATCTGACTGATCTACCTATCACCGATCAAACTCCCTTTCCTGGACTGGAAGAAATTCCAAAGGATCAAGCCATTGCAAGAGCCATCTCTTTGGACGAGTCAGAAGTTAGGACTCACATGACCACCAAGGGATGAATCCAAGGTTTACCAGCCAAGTTTTTGGTGGAGAAAGCCCTGTACTTTGCCAATATAGGAAACATAACTGCTTTCGAAGACATCTTTGTCCTGCTCACATACGGGTTATTCCTTTTTCCCAACATAGACAACTTCGTTGATACCAACGCTGTTAAGATATTTCTGATTGGAAACCCCGTACCAATGTTGCTCGTAGATGCTTATCATTCTATACATTTAAGGAATTTGTACAGCGGAGGAATGATCACATGCTATGCACCCCTGCATTACAAATGGTTCATTTTCCATTTACCCAAGTCTGCTGCTTTTTGGGATCACAAGAATACTCTACGTTGGTCGCAAAGGATCATGTCTCTTACCAACTCTGACATAGATTGGTATGATAGGATTTATGAGGGGATAAAGGTCATCGACAGCTGTGGAAACTTCCCTAATGTACCCCTCAAAGGAACTAAAGGAGGAATCAACTACCATCTAATTTTAGTTCGTCTTCAACTCGGATACCCGATGAAGAATATCCCGCATAATGTTCATCTGGAAGGTCTTTTCTTCAAGGAAGGGAAAAATGACAGGGCACTAAAGACAGAAATAGTGCATGCCTGGCAACATGTTCACAGGAAAGGAAGAGAGTCTCTAGGAAGACCAGACTATATCTCCATGGAACCTTATCTCCACTGGGTACAAACTAGAGCTCCCAAGCTAAGGATGCCTTACCCTCGTCAAGAAGTTCTTCCGTTAAAGGAATCTGTCCTTTATTTTATGTTTGATACGGAAAAACTCCAGGTCGCTCTCAACAAAGTTCAACGGGAGAAAAGCTCTTGGAAAAACAAATATTGAATCCTCAATGTGGAGTGTACCAAAATTCAGGAACTGTTAAAATAAAAGGATGCTCTGATAGAGATTATAGTACAACATGCTATGGAAGATCAAAGGTACTTACTTGCTCCTTTCACTTGGCAAAGGACTGCCAACCCGACAACGGCTAAGGAGCCCCGGTCAAAGAAAAAGAAAGTACCAAAACCAACATCTGAGCTCTCTTCAGAATGGACTCAGGATTCATAAGCTTAGCCATTTTCCTTATTGCACTTTGTAAAATATTATACTTTTCCATTTCCGCAATCTTTCGAATTCAATAAAACAGGGTCTCCACCCTTTACTGTATGTTATTTGTAATTTATTTGTTGAAGTTTCTTTTTGATTAAAAAAAAAAATACATCATTGCATATCATTCATCATTCTCGCATAACGCGTTCTTCTTATCTTCTTATCCACTACAACCAAGAATTAGGGTTTCGAGCCCTCCCAGAACATTTAGACAAAAGATCAATCAAGAAATGACATGATCTTCAACTTGTCTAACCTCTTAAAACATCCACAAAGGATCAAGAGGAAACTCACATCAAAAATCAAGCACAAAAGTTGCCACATTCTGTAGCGTGCGATTTTTGTCGGTGACGCGACCACCTTATCGCCATGGGTTTCTCCTCGCCGCAATGGTAGGAGTGGGGTGCTACTTTCTGATTTCTTATTAATCCTATGAAACTGGAAAGGAAAGGGAATCTATCTAAAACTAACCTTGCACACGAATGTTTAACTGAACAAACGCTTAAAGAGATTGGGGGTCCGGGGTCAGGTTATACAATGGGGAGTTGTCAATTACCCATCCTATATGTGGTTATCCACAGGTTGTTAGCAATTATCCTTATTGTTTCCTACTTATTGGTGTTTATCTGTCGATTGGGGAAAGGTTTTGGGAATGTTTGAGAGAGAGAGAGAGAGAGAGAGTTTTTGTTGATTTCAGGTTTTTCCGATGTTTTTTGGTAAGGTACTGGATCTAAAGTTTTGATTAGTGTTTGAAGGTACTGGACCTAAAGTTTTTGATTGGTGTGCTCGCTAAGATTTTGGAATCTTATGCCTACGTATTCCCGTTAAAGAAAACAGGGAAATCAGAGCAATCGTAGCTCCTCCTATTCTATGGGAGGAAAAAGATGTTTTGGTGTCTTGTTCAAAGCCCAAGATTGAACCTAAAAGAGTATTCGTGTCTTGTTCAAAGCCCAAGACTAAAGGTAAAGGTTTGACTGAGAGAGAATTTGTCATCTCTAAAGGAGATATCTCATCTATTTATCATAATTGTTTGGTGACTAATTGTAAAGGAGGATTACTTCAACTGGGATACGAGAATCCAGCAATGCCATAATTTCCTTTATGAGGGATTTGTCCTGAAGGAGAAAACTTTAACTCAGTGTAGAGCAATGCCATTTTTCCTTAGGATTTTTTCATGCTAAGAGAGGGCCAGTGGCGTGGATGTAAATAATCCAGAAGCTTACCCCTTACAGCAGTTATTTGGGATTAGGGTTTGTTTTGATTTATCTGTTTTGATGTGTGATAATACAGAGAAATGTATTCCTGCAGAGAGTTTTGGATTTCCTCTGAAGGGATGTTGATTTTTGTGTGCCTTGATCAAAGCCCAAGGTTGAAGCTAAAAGATTGATTGACGCCACTAGGGAAGTCCTTATACAAAGCCTAAGAGGAGGCTAAAAAGACTGACTCAATAAGAGAATGTTTATCTGTCTTGTGCAAAGCCCAAGATTGAGGCTAACAGAGATTTGACTCTTTTGGGGGATATCATTATACAAAGTCTAAGAGGAGGCTAAAAATTGACTTTTCCGGGGAAATATTTTGTCTGTCTTGTACAAAGACCAAGATTGAGGCTAAAAAGGGGCTGACTCAACAAGAGAGTGTTTTAGGGAGATTTTATATGGTGTCTTGTACAAAGCCCAAGATTGAGGCTAAAAGGGAACTGACTCAACAAGAGAGTGTTTTTATCTGTCTTGTACAAAGCCCAAGCTTGAGGCTAAAATGAATTTTTGATGGACTCAGCTGAGGATATTTTAGGTGTCTTGTACAAAGCCAGAGATTGAAGCTAAAAGAAGATTGACTCTCCTGGAGAGTATCATTTGTATAAAGCCCAAGATTGAGGCTGACTGTACTGAGGAAAATCATTATACAAAGCCTAAGAGGAGGCTGAAAGAAGACTGACTCAATAAGAGAGTGCTTTTAAGACTAATTTTACTGAGGAAAAATCATTATACAAAGCCTAAGAGGAGGTTGGCTTCTGTTGAGGATCATTGAGATCTAGAGGCAGGTCCAAAATGGGGAATCAACTCATGCTGAGGGTTTACAGAAGAGTTGAGGTATCAGATGCCTTGAGGTTCTGATAAAGGTTTATTGGTAGTGATTTGACCCTAGCTGGGGAAATTTGGAAGAAAGTTTGAGTTTTTGAACCTACGGGGGTTTTAACTCTACTGGAGATGGATTAAATGACCAGGGTTTCTCCTGTGTTTTGAGGGAACTTGAGAATGTCTTTGAGACTGTCCAAGTCTACTGGTAAGGAACAGTTTATCTTTGTATGATGCCCAAGAAGAGGCAGATGCATTAAGGGATGAGAATCAACCCTAAAATTGATCTGAGGTTTTGACTCTTTTAGAAAGATAGCTCTAAAAAAGGATGACTAAGTTCTATCATATACCATTAAGAGGTCTTCAAGGTCCTTCTATTAAGCCTAAGAGAAGGCATGAGAACTTCTAAGAAGCCAGAGGGTCCTTGTACAAAGCCCAAGAGGAGGCGGGGATGCTTTTAGGAAGCCTGTGGGTCCAAACTTAAGAAGAGTTCAAGAAAAGTTTCACCGGAAATAATCTTTTCTTTAGTGAACAGTTCTAGGTTTGAATAAATTCAAGAGAGGTTTCACCGGGAATTAATCCTCTATGGGGGAAATGAATTTCTTTGACAATTTTCTAATAGTGACAGTCTGAGAAAAGTTTCACCGGGAATAATGCTTTTCTCTTCGTTCCATAATGTATAAACCCAAGAGAAGGCAAGACTGTATCTGGAATTCCTATGGAGAACTAGTTTTGACTATTGAAAGAGTGGGCACTGGCTTTATCTAGTTCTAGACCTAACTGCCAGGGAAAACTCTAAGTAGAAAATATACAGGCATATATATACAGATGAAATATATACTGTATGTAAAAGAAGGTAGGAGGACTTACAGGTGACCAAACTTCCAGCACAAACAAATATATATATATATATACATACATATATATATATATGTGTGTGTGTGTGTGTGTGTGTGCAAGTATGTAAAAGAAAGCTGATAAAACTTACAGGCAAGCAAGCTTCCATTGTAACAGCTGTATGGTTAGTTGTTCAAGAAATTAAAGAAAGTTTTGATAACAACTATGAGTTTGAACCTAAATCAAAGGGAAAACTTATTTTGAAAAGAAGATTGGGGCTTATACTCAAAGAGAGGCCCAGATGAAAAACAGTAATCGTACCGTTATTTTGAAGATTCTACTAGGACTTATACAATGACTGAGGCCCAAAAGTTATTGTATTTACAAAGAGGTTGGGTCTTACACTCTATTAGAGGCCCAAGGGTTTATTTTTGAACAAGATATGGGGCTTACAGCTCAAGGAGAGGCCCAGTTGATTTTGTTTTGAAATGGCGATCGCGCCGAGATTTTCTGAAATCGCAGTGGGACTTATACAATGAATGAGGCCCAAAATGGTTTTTATTTACAAGGGATGGGTTTTACAACTCAAGGAGAGGCCCAGATGTTTTGAAAAAGATTTGTGAGGGTGAAAATAATCAAAACCCTAACTTGATTTTAAAATGTATTTTAATTGAATACAAATTTAATTAAAATGATCAAAATTATCAAACATATGTGAAAAAAACAAGTTGTGATTTTGGATCAATGTTTGAAAAATCAAATTTCATTCATAGAATGATTTGAAAATCATTTGAATTTGCAAAATCAAGAGAAAGAAATGTTTTGAAATGTTTTAGAAAACAAATAAGACATAATTCTTTACAAAAATACCACCTATATGAAATAAGTAATATTTTTGTAAAATTTTTATGGAATAAAATATTTTAACATTTTGGGGAATTTTCAAAAAAAGAACCAAACAAAAATAATTAAAATTGAGAGAGAAATTAATTTTGGAATTAATTAACAAAAACCATACAAATGTTAAAAAATAGCAAAATATGGCAAAGTGATAAAACGGTCTGGATGGGTGTTGAACCCACGACCTCAACCACAAACACACATGCGCTCTACCACTGGGGTGGTGATACATCTGTGTATCAAAACCACCCCATGAATACATAAGGGGTGCCAAGCTTTAGGCCTGGCCAAGGCGCCATGCCTGGCCCTTGCCCAAGGCAAGGCCTGATTTTTTGCCTCTTGTGTGAAGGCTCTAACTTTCTCATTTTTCCATGGATTGGGACAAAATTTAGGTGTATCCTGCCTAGAATTTCATGAGGAATCCAATGGTGCTTTTAGATTTTTCAGAAGATGTCCCTATTTTAAAACCCGATAGTGGTTTAAAAATAGGCCAAAATTTGCATGTTCTATGATATCTCATGGTACAGGCAATAATAGCATGTTAAATTGGTTCAAACACAACACATATGATATGTATGAGAGGTCCATGATCAATGGACCTCAAAGCAATGCATGATTCAAGTTGTGATGTACTTACCTCTTGAAGCTCCTTGTGCTATCTGCCAAGTTCCTTGTGCCAGAAGTAATTCAATGCTTTGAACACTCTTGATTGATCCCTTTAGAATCTTTTAGGATGATCAAAACCAACTGGAATCCTCAGGAACAAGTATAGGCCTTTTCTTGCAAAAGGGGCAAAGGTGACCAAGATAGCAACTCTCTCCAATGGTGTTCGAGATGAGGGAAACCAATTGGGACAGTTTAAGGATGATATTTGGAGTGTGTTTGAGGCCTGGTTTGGTTTTGGAAGTGACTGAATCAAGACATGGCTTGAAAAATGCAGTAAAGTCAAATTTTGAGTTTTTGGAGGTTGAATTTCTGATTTTGGTGTTTCAGATCATAAATGAGTGTTTCAACAGCTTAGATATGACATATTGGATATGTTTGGATCATGAGCTATGTTGGAATTGCTCTCTAACTCAAAAATTTAATGATGACTTGCAAAAGAAGGCATTTTGGCCTAAAGAGAGAGATTTTGAGGAAAGCATCAGTTGTAGTGCTTTTGTGTACTCAAACTGAGCACAAATGATCTCTATTTATAGTAGAGCAAGTTTTTTTTGCAAGCAATAGTGAATGGCAGCTGGTACAGGCCTTTGGCCAATGTTGATCCAAGGGAATCTTTAGTCTCCTATAGTCATTGACTTGAGGTTAGGGCACAAGCCTATGGTCCTTTGATTCAGAGCTGAATCTTGACTCATTCAGTTAGAAATGTCTCATTCCATGCCACCTTGATGCATCCATTGAATGCTTGGAAACAAAATTGGAGTCTTGGCACTTTTTAGCCTTTTTAGGTTTGTTATGGCTATATGTAGATTCTTGGACTTGGGAGGCTTGGGGATCAGATCATTCCCCTTTGATTTCATCCTCTGATGAGTCCAAATGGATGATAAGGCTTGGAGTTGTCCAAATTTGCCAAATCGAGCAAAATGCCAAAATCGGCCTTGTACAAGACAGTTGGAAATGGTGATTTTGAGGGGATCATATCTCCTTGCTCAGGTTGAGTTATGGGAGGCTCTTGTGCTTTTTAGAAAGCCCTCATATGATACAACACATGTGTGATCATAGTTTGTCTTGAACCTATTTGAATCCAACTGAAAAATCCTCATGAACATTGATGTCCAAGGCTGGTAACTTAGGCAGATTTTCACTAAGTGTTGGAAAAGTGTCATTTTCTTCATTTTTGTCATTTTGATCACTCCATAACTTAAAATCCATGAAGAATTGGAGTTTGATGTAGTTGAAGCTTTTGTAGAATGTAGGAAGACCTACAAATCAGGCTTTGGATCACTCAAAATGGTTGTTTGGATCACAAGTTAAGATCCTTGGAAGTTGGCACCAAAACCATAAAAACTTAATAACTTAGAAAAAATTTCAATTTTTCAAGGTTACCTCTTTTACAAGTTATCATTATTTCTTGATCAATTCTTGTTCAAATGTCATTATAAGTCACATTTTATGAAAATTTGAATCATAAGGATCATTTTTGCAAAAAAAAGTCATGTTTTGAGGAATGTATCCTCTGAGGGTAATTTAACTTTGCAAATGGATCCTTAGGGTTATTTTGAGCATATTGAGTCACATATTGAAGTCTTGGCTCATCCTCTTATGAAAATTTCACTCTGGAGGTTCAAAACCCTAATCCGGCGACATCGGGTGATTCGAGGCTCAAAACACTTGGATTGTCACAACGGTGTGCTTGATTTTTGATGTGAGATTCCTCTGGATCCTTTATGGATGTTTTAAGAGGTTAGACAAGTTGAAGACCATGTCATTTCTTGATTAATCTTTTTTCTACATGTTTGGGGAGGGCTCAAAACCCTAATTCTCGATCGTGGTGGATGTTCAACACTCCTTGAGGAAATTGATTAGGCATGATGGCACATCCATATTGTGGTAATGATCTTCACAATGATGGGAAATCTTGGTGGTCAAAATTTGGGGTATGACAGATGCCCCTATTTAATCTTCTTGGACCCGAAGGTGTGAATGGCGAAGATATTCGGACATTCAGGGTGCAAGAGGATTAAAGATCGGAATACCCAAAATTTTGACGGTGGTTATAAATGGCAGTTTGCTCATCCATCTTCTTTGGTTAAGTAATGATACTTAGAAAAGGTAAAACTTCCCCTCGATCCTAGTCTTCAGCCACGGAACTGGTCTTAGTTTCTGATATAAACTTCCCCTCGATCCTGGTCTTCAGCCACGAAACTGGTCTTAGTTTCTGATATAAACTTCCCCTCGATCCTGGTCTTCAGCCACGGAAATGGTCTCATTTTCTTGATAAACTTCCCCTCGATCCTAGTTTTTAGCCAAGGAACTGGTCTCAGTTTCTTGATAAACTTCCCCTCGATCTTGGTTTTCAGCCAAGGAACTGGTCTCAGTTTCTTCTTGCCAAGTTCCTTCCTTGACAAGGAACGCTATGTGTAGCGGTCTTCATCAAACTTCTCGCCGAGTTTTTACTGGGGAGATGCCATTTGATTGAAAAAGTTTTGATGTCAGACTTGCTGGGGAAACCCATTCGTCTGAGTTGTAGAGGTGTGCAAACTTCTCTGTTGGAGATGCCATTTATTGACTCTACTAGGGAAAACGAGTCTCTTGAAAGACTGCTTTCTAATTGGGGATACTACATCATACTTTTCTTCGAGACCTTCTCGGAGAAATGCCATGTGATGTAATCCAATTTTGAGGTGCTGATGACTTCATTAACATCGACTTTCTCTGGGGATTTTCCTTAATCCGGGAAAGCGAAAATATCATCTTCAATGGTGAAAAGTGACATTTGTCGAATGTCTTCTTGCCTTTCAGAGGTTCAAGTTATCAAAGTGGTCGAGGACCGTCTCTAATCCAGAAATAAACTGGGGAGAAATTGTTTAGATGATTCACTTCCTGATGAGGAAAGAACTGACAACTCGATTGATGAGAGGACTTTACCACTTGGGGGTAAGACTGACCGGAGTGATAGTAATGCAATATGAATTTGAATCAATAATGCATGATGTATGTATGTTTATGCTGACAAAACTGACGCAACATACAGACTAATAGATGAACACGAAGGGATGCTCGGCCATTGCGGGGGACAAAAGGTATCAATGTTCCAAGATAGAAATCCTGCCTTACTTAGGAGAGATAGACCCTGTGAGGAGAAAGAATTGTTCAATCGGTCTTAAGAGATACGTACTCTACCAGGGATATCAGATGGAAAATGGCATCTGAAACAGTTGATCCTTCATTCAGGTGCACTGGTTTGGAAGGAGTACTTTGATTCTGTATTTTGAGGTTTAATCACCTTCGGAGAAGTGATTGATGTTCTTTCGATGTTCAACAGTCAAAAGAATTGCCATCTTTATTTTAAAAGCAGAAAAATTTTGACAAGTAAATTCATTTTTGTTTTATTTCAAGATTCGTTGATCATGTTAAAATGTCATTCTGTAAAGCTAAAAAAAATAAGAATTGCAAACAAAAGCACTAAGGCTCAAATTTTATTGATAGGATGGAAATCAGCCAAGCGCGTGATCCCATAGAGTATTTACAAAGTTTAGAAAATGGTAATTTAAGGGAAAGGGCTACATTGAAACATAACGACCGTTATCCTTCTACCAACTTTGAATTCTGGACATCCTGAGCTTCTGTCGAAGATGGCCATGACTGAAATTTTCCTGATGGATGGCATTACTTCTGGGGATTTAACCTTATCGGATGTAGTTACTTGCCATTAATCCCTAACTTTAACCTGGATTGTATTTTGAGATTTCCAATCCACCGGGATGATTTTTTGCTTATGTCTCTAATTTTTGCCTGGACCTCCCTTTCGGGTTTTCAATCCACCGAGATGTTTTTTTTTATTTAGGCGAAGTATTTCTTGACTACATCAACATTCGTGGGGTAGGCAAACTCTTCTCCATCCATGGTTACGAGTCTCAAGGCGCCGCCTGAGAAGGATTTCTTGACCACATAAGGGCCATCATAATTTGGAGTCCATTTGCTCCGGGAATCAGTGAGGAATGATTGTATCTTCTTGAGCACAAGGTCTCCTTTTCTGAAGACGCGAGGTCGGACCTTTTTGTCAAACACTTTCTTCATTCTTTGCTGATACAACTGACCGTGGCATAGTGCCGTTATTCGTTTTTCTTCAATCATATTCAGTTCGTCGTGTCTACTTTGACACCATTCAGCCTCTGTTAGCTTAGCTTCCATAAATACCCTGATTGACGGGATCTCTACTTCTATGGGGAGCACTGCTTCCATGCCGTATACTAGAGAGAAAGAGGTTGCCCAGTTGAAGTGCGGACAGATGTACGATAATCGTGAAGAGCAAAGGGTAGCATCTCGTGCCAATATTTGTAGGTTACAACCATCTTTTGAACGATCTTTTTGATGTTTTTGTTAGCCGCTTCTACCGCTCCATTCATCTTAGGTCGGTAGGGAGATGAGTTATGGCATAACTCTTTCATCAAGTTGGATCCATTATCAGTAATGATCTGGGTTGGAACACCATAATGGCAGATGAGATTGTTTTTGATGAATCGGACCACCACTTGTCGGGTTACATTGGCGTATGATGCTGCTTTGACCCATTTGGTGAAGTAGTCAATGGCTACCAGGATGAACCGATGTCCGTTCGAAGCCTTGGGTTCGATCATGCCAATCATGTCGATTCCCTATATGGAAAAAGGCCATTGGGAAGAGAGAACTTTGAGATGCGTTGGCGGTACATGGATTTTGTCTGAGTATATCTGACACTTGTGACATCTTCTCATGTACTTGTAGCAATCGGATTCCATGGTCAACCAATAGTATCCTGCTCTCAGAAATTTTCTCGCCATTGTGTGTTCGTTGGCATGAGTGCCAAAGGATCCTTCGTGAATCTCTTTCATCAACATGCTTGCTTCTGGCCTGTCTATGCATCAGAGCAACACAATGTCAAAGTTTCTCTAATAGAGTGTATCACCGCTTATGAAGAAGCTGCCAGCCAGTCTTCTGATGGTTTTCTTGTCTTTTCTGGATGCCCCAGGTGGGTACTCTTGTTTTTGAAGGAAGCATTTGATATCGTGATACCAAGGTTTGTCGTCTATGACTACTTCGATCGTGAAGATATATGCGGGCCTTTCAAGGAGCATTATGTCAATCTTAGGTACGTCATTCCATTGACCTACACTAATCATGGAGGAGAGAGTGGCTAATGCATCAGCCATGTGATTCTCTTCACGAGGGATGTGATGAAACTCGATTCTATTGAAGAAGAGTAACAACCTTCTTGCGTAATCTTTATAAGGAATTAGTCCTGATTGGTATGTATTCTAATCTCCTTTGATTTGATTGATAACCAAAGCTGAGTCTCCATACACATCCAAGTTCTTAATCCTTAAATTAATTGCTTCTTCGAGACCCATGATACAACCTTCGTATTCGGCCTCGTTGTTTGTGCACTTGAATGTCAGTCTGGCAGTGAAAGGAATGTGGATACCCTAGGGTGTTATGATGATTGCCCCAATTCTGTTTCCATAGATGTTGACAGCCCCATCAAAGATTAGTCCCCATTGGGTAGCGGTTCATCGCAATCTTCCATTTTCAATTACATGACATCTTCCTCTGGGAAGTCAAATCCGACTGATTCTTGATCGTCAATCGGCTGATGAGCCAAATGATCGGCTAAAATACTTCCTTTGAGGGCTTTCTGAGCATGGTATTCAATGTTGTATTCTGATAACAACATCTGTCAACGGGCGATCCTTCCCATGAGAGCAGGTTTTTCAAAGAAGTACTTGATTGGATCCATTTCGGAGATTAACCAAGTAGTGTGACAAATCATATACTGGCGAAGACGTTTGGCTCCCCAAGCCAGAGCACAGTAAGTTTTCCCGAGCATAGTGTACCGATTTTCACAATCAGTGAATTTCTTGCTCAAATAGTAGATGGCAGACTCTTTTCTTTTCGTTTCGTCTTGTTGGCCAAGTACACATCCCATGGAGTCTTCCAAGACTGTTAGGTATATGATCAGTGGTCTTCCCTCTACTGGAGGAGACAGAATCGGTGGGTTCAACATATACTCTTTGATACTGTCGAAAGCTTTTGACAATCTTCTGTCCATACACAGCTTTGATTCTTTTTGAGTAGTTTGAAGATCGGTGCGCATGTCGCAGTCATGAGAGATATAAATCTGGAAATGTAATTCAGACGTCCCAAAAATCCTCTGACTTGTTTCTCAGTCTTTGGAGAAGGAATTTCTTGAATGGCCTTGACCTTGTCAGGATCAACCTTGATTCCTTTCTGGTTGACGATGAACCCTAACAGTTTTCCTGAGCGAACACCAAATGTGCACTTATTGGGATTCAAGTTGAGTTTATATTTTCTTAGACGCTCAAATAGTTTTGACAAGTGGGTCACATGATCCTCTTCTATTTTAGATTTGGCGATCATATCATCGACATACACTTTGATTTCTTTGTGCATCATGTCGTGGAACAGAGTAGTCATGGCCCTTTGATAGGTTGCTCCGGCGTTCTTCAAACCGAACGGCATTACCTTGTAATAAAAGGTGCCCTATGGGGTGATGAACGAAGTTTTCTCCATGTCTTCCGGCATTATAGCCCGAGACTCCATCCATGAAGGAGAAGACTTTGAACTTTGTTGTACTGTCAACCAGCATGTCTATGTGTGGTAAAGGAAAGTCATCCTTTGGACTGGCTTTGTTCAGATCCTTGTAATCTACACACATTCTGACTTTTCCGTCCTTTTTCGAAACTGGCACTATGTTGGCTAGCCTTTGAGGATATTCTGAGGTGGCGAGGAAACCCGCGTCAATCTGTTTCTGAACTTCCTCTTTGATTTTGATGGCCATGTTTGGATGAGTCTGTCTCAGTCTTTGTTTCACCGGCGAACATTCTGACTTCAACGGTAGATGATGTTCCACGATGCTATTATCCAACCCTGGCATGTCCAGATAGGACCAAGCAAATACATCAGGAAACTCTTTGAGAAGTTTTATCAAGCTTTCTTTGACAGTCGGACTGAGTAGTGCCCCAATCTTAACTTCTTTCCTTTCCTGTTCTGAACCCAAGTTAACCGTTTCCAACGGTTCTTTGTGAGGTTCAATGGAAATTTCCTCTTGCCTGAGTAGTCGTGAGATCTCTTCTGGAATTTCTGCGTCATCTTCTTCTTCAGCCTCAAATACCGAGAATTCAAAGTTGGGAGAAGGCATGGGATCAAATGCTTCAACTGGGTTCAAAACAAGCAATCTGCATGACGTGATGATTCATTTTTTAGAAGAGATAGAGAAAATGCAAGAGTGTGTGCAGTGTATTTTCTGAAAAAATGCTTGTTTTTATTTTGGGTTGTTTTAGGATTACCATTTTCTGAAAAAAGAAAAGTGAAAATAGCAATAAATGTGGGAATTACATAACGACGTATATTTATTTATGATTTTGTCGATTCTTGAAACTACAGCCCTATAAAACAAAACTCTGTCGCTTTGGGCGAAGCGAAGAGGGACATTTACAGAAAAGTGAGCCCTATAAAAACATCCGTTTCACCTGGGCAGGGTGAAAGGTTAAAACAAAGACGGCAATTACTTAGACTTATGGACGAATTTCGGGACATCGACAGCAACCCATTGGCGGCAAACCCCTCGGTGAATCACAAAGTCTGGTACCTTCTTTCTTGGTTTGTCCTCAGAAATGGCACTGATTTCTGGCGGAGCAGGATTGTTGGAGTCTTCCTTCCATGCAGAGTTGTGGTAAACGAACTCTTCTGTTGTATCTTCCTTAATGTTTTTACTCTCAAGAGGATCTCCCCATCCAGTTGGCTGGATGTCTTCGAGCCTGATACGAGAGCTTTCAGGAGCGGTGTTCTTGACCAAGAAATCGTACTTGCCACTCGGTTGTCCTAAGGTGTCCCATACTTCTGTGGGACTAGAGGGGCCATCCTTCTCGATGGCGTTGACCTCAGGAAAAGCATAGTTGATGAAATTTTGTCCCGCAATCTTTGCAGGTTCATCGTTGTGCTGGATATCTTCAGAATATCCTGAGTAATGATCCTATGATTTGGTGGGGACGCATGTATTCTTTTCGATATTGCTCAGCTGATAAGCGTCGTTTGGCTGACTCTTTTGCCCCAGGTCCTCTGGGTACGGCTTCCAGATCGGCAAGTCATCCATTAGGTCAAAATAGTCATAGTCGAAGTTGTGTTTCATCGGAGTGTCCTCCAATGAGTTTGGTGGAGCACGGCATCCCTCAGGATCGCAATCTCCATATATCATCTTGACATCTGATCTTGGTATATATCTCGGACTTTGTGTGGGAAAGAAAAATGGCGTATGCGTTTCTCCCTGAGACATATAACCGTCCTCGTTGAGATAGGACTTCCACTCTTCATCTGTATCGGAGAAGTCACCCTCATTGATGGTGTGTACTTCTTGAGACACTAGGTGGAGGAAGCCTCCACTGTGGAAGAAGTTCTGAATGGGATGTATACTTTCATCCTTCTTGACAGTCTGAGTACAGGCTGAAGAAAAACCAAGACATTTCTTCGTCTTGTTATCAGTAGGAATGACAAGCTATTCCCATCCTTTTACGTCGTTACTTTTGATCACTTTGAGAGCATCTTTGTATGAGGAAATCGATGTCCCTCTTTCTGATCGATTCTCATTGCTTATCGAGAATGCTTGAAACTGGGTTCCAACAACCTCCTCGGGTTCTACACAGGATGATGATGATAAGTTACTTACGATTAAGGCCTGCTCTCCGCAGACTGTGACTAGTTTGTCATTCTTGACGAACTTCAGCTTCTGGTGAAGTGTCGAAGTGACTTCCCCAGCTTCGTGTATCCAAGGTCTTCCTAACAAACAGCTATAGGCTGCCCAGATGTCCATGACCTGGAAAGTGTGAGGACCGATGGTTATGGGAAGATCAACTTCGCCGATAGCTATTTTTCTGGACTCGTCAAAGGCTTTGACGATGACCTCGTTGCCTCTCATCGGAGCTCCTTGAAATGATAGTCGTACCAGAGTGGATTTTGGAATAACATTCAAAGCTGATTCTGGGTCTACCACGCTGGCTAGAGCATCGTCCTGGCAGTTGACTGTAATGTTAAGTGCCATGTTGTGATTTTGCCTTCTTCCGGCAGTTCTTTATCACTGAACCCTAAGTTGTTACAGGAAGTGATGTTGGAGATGATGCTGTTAAATTGTCTTATCGTGACATCTTGTTCTACGAAAGCTTGCTCTAAGACTTTCTGCAAAGCTTCCCTGTGAGCTTTGGAACTGAGCAAGAGAGATAGCACCAAGATTTTCGATGGAGTTTGCAATAGTTGGTCTACAATGTTGTATTCGGTCTTTTGGATGAGATTCAGCATCTCATCGTTGTCTTTTACCAGTTTTGGATTACTGGATTGAATGACTGGTTGATTGGGAACTTCTATTTGAGGTTTTTTTCCTTGGAAGGTTCTCCAACTCCTTTGTTGAAGATTCGTCCGCTCCGTGTGACTCGGCTGATGTGGGCAATGTTTACGACGGAGGGTAATGGAGTTTCCTTTCCATTTTTTATTGTTGTTGCACCGTACTTGTAAGGGATAACTTTATCAGATTTGTACGCTATTGGCCCCAACAGATAGATAATAATACGAGCCTT
This sequence comes from Lathyrus tuberosus, assembly GCA_022829125.1. Taxonomy (NCBI): domain Eukaryota; kingdom Viridiplantae; phylum Streptophyta; class Magnoliopsida; order Fabales; family Fabaceae; genus Lathyrus; species Lathyrus tuberosus. The sequence continues at coordinate 6,190,423 of JALAZF010000084.1, forward strand.
TTAATTCTTCTGACAGTTATAAGCAACCTCGATTAATTCCTAGTTAAGAACCTTTCTACTGTCCAGAGGAATTCTCGGTTCATCGAGTAGAGGGATTATGACCAAACGTCTTTGGTCCTCCCATGATTGGAGATTACGACAACGTCTTTGCTCTGATCAAGGAAATACTTTGGTATCACTTTGATCGAACCAGAATTTGAACATGGTCGAATCTCCTTATGATCCAACTGATTTTGAAGAGCTGCTCGTACGAGGTAGAATCCTTGGTTGTTCTCTGAACAAACTCTACAACCCTCATAATTATGTGGTGGCACCTGGCCACGTCCGCTTTGTATGCAATGCAATTTCACTAGATCGGTTTCCATTGAGTGGACATCCTGACTTTGATGCCTATCAGGATTCCCGTCAGTCATACTGATCTGCTGTGTAGCTTTATCTAAATAGATTGGGAGCCACCAGTGGTCCAAAAGGTGTTGAAGTGTTGTTTGGACAAGTGCACATCCTTGGTCATCTTCACGACACTCTTTACAGTCTTAATAATCATGTGAAGCCAGAAAGTCGAGCCTGACTTGCTTAGCATGTAATACTACCAGACTGGTGTTCATCAAGCGAATGTCAAAGATCTGAATCATATTGACTTGATGGTTATTTCTTTATTGGTAGTCCTGGATCCATCCGAGATCCATCTGACGCTGTAGGGCCTCTTGTACAAAAGAGCATCCCTGATTGCTTGTTGAGAATATTAGACAGGAATTGTAATCGTGTCGTGGCAGATCATGGTATTGACTTTGCCTTGAGTGAATTGCCACCAAGTTGATGTTCATCGTCAGAATGTTGTGGTTCTGGACAATGTTGGGATTTACGTGAGCCATATTGATTTCACGGATCCGGTGATCTTGGATCCATCCGAGATCCATCTGTTCTTGTAGAGATGATTGCACTACGGAACACCCTTGATTATTCTTTGAGCAGATATCACACTGGTGATAATTGTGAGGTGATACATGATCGTACCCGCTCTGTCTACAATGCATCCAAACCAGATTTTTTTTCTAATAGGAGTACATCGCGAATTTGATAACTGCGGCTAAATTCCTCCTCTATCAAATTTACTGCATTCTTTTCATGTTGAGGAAAAGGGTTTGTCTGAACATTCGGATTAGTATCTTTGAAAGATAGGACCCCGTTCTTGACAAGCTTCTGCACATCAGACTTGAAACTGAGACAGTTCTCAATGTTGTGCCCCGGTCCTCCTTGATGATAAGGACAAGTTTGATCTGCTTTGAACCAAAAAGGCAGATTTTTCAGTACTGTAAGGGGAGACTTGGTTTGGACATGCCCCTTGACCAGTAGAAGTGGAAACAGGTCTGCATACAACATCGGTATAGGGTCAAACCCTGATGGTCGTGTCATACGATTGTTATTGTTGTACTGAGGAAGAGCCTGCTGAAGAGGCTATTATGTCCTTTGCTGATACTGTTGTTGACTTGGTTGGCTCTGAGCAACCTGAGGTTGATACCTTGGAGCCGGCGTAGGGTTGATAGCGGGAGTTACTGCTGCTACTGGTTGATACCTTCGCCTTTGCTTTCCAAGAGAGATACTACCAATATCTTTCTCTTTTTTCTTTGGGAAAGCATTACCGTATCTTTTGGTAATGCTTGATGATTCCGTATTTTTAACCAAACGTCCCTCTTAGACTGCTTCTTCAAGGAGTACTCCCATATTCACCATTTCAGTGAAGTCACTGGGCGCACTCGCAATCATTCGATCGTAATAGAACGAGCTCAAGGTTTTCAAAAAGATCTTTGTCATCTCTTTTTCCTAAAGAGGGGGACAAATCTGGGCGACAATTTCACGCCATCTCTGAGCATATTCCTTAAAAGTTTCCTTGTCCTTCTGCAACATTGCTCTAAGTTGATCTCTGTCTAGTGCCATGTCCAAGTTATACTTATACTGCTGAACAAAAGCTGCCCCAAGATCTCTGAAAGTAACGATCTTGGCGCGGTTTAGATCCATGTACCATTTGAGTGCGGCACCGGTTAAACTGTCCTGGAAATAATAGATCAGTAGCTGTTGATTTTCTGTCTGAGTTGACATCTTTCGAGCGTACATCACCAAATGACTTTGAGGGCAAGTGTTGCCCTTGTATTTTTCAAAGTCAGGCACCTTGAATTTGTGCGGTATTTTCACATTAGGGACCAGACAAAGGTCGGCGGAGTCCTTTCCAAATAAATCTTGACCGCGAATGGCATGCAGTTCCTTCTGCATTTCCAGGAATTATTCCTGAAATTCATTCATTCTTTCGTACATGTCTTCGTTCCCACCAGAAATTACTTGTGGAATTTGTCCTTCCGGGACAGTGTGTACCACGGGTTGTGGTATAGTCATTATGGCAGTGACTCTTGATGCTTCCATGCCCCGGAGTTTGTAATCTTCAGGAGTTGCCATCATAACTCTTGCGTCTTCGCTTTCTCGAAGTTTGTAACCTTCAGGCCCAGCGGTTTCTGCTGCAGTTTCTGGGTCTTCCGTGACCGGTGGAATGTATCCTTCAGGGATGAAGTTGATAGGCATGCCCCAGGGGCGATCTTTAGGCATGTTGTACCGCGGATCATATGTTTCCACTATAGGCGTAGATGTGATCTCTAAGATCACAGTCTTTTGTTGTTGCCTCTGAGCTGCTGCCAGAGATTGCATGTCATTGTGAAGTTTTCTCTGATCTTCTTTTAAAGCGTCGATTTCTTCTCTTAGGTCTCTGTTCTCTTCCTCGAGATCATCCATTTTCTTTTGTCGATTGGCCTGAGTATTGTACGAATGAGACAGTTTGACTCTAGAATCGTGACACGTACGTGAGATTTGAAGATAAGAAGAACGTGTTATATGAGAATGATGAATGATATGCAAAGTTATATATATTTATTGTTTTCAAAAAGAAACTTCAACAATTAGATTGCAAATATCATACAGTAAAGGGTGGAGACCCTGTTTTATTGAATTCGAAAGATTGCGGAAATGGAAAAGTACAGTATTTTACAAAGTGCAATAAGGAAAATGGCTAAGCTTATGGATCCTGAGTCTTTTCTGAAGAGAGCTCAAATGCTGGTTCTGGCACTTTCCTTTTCTTTGACCGGGGCTTCTTAGTCGTTGTCGGGTTGTCAGTCCTTTGCCAAGCAAAAGGAGCGAGCAAGCTTCTTCGGTCTTCTTGACTTTCTACAACATGATGCTCTAATATCTTAATCAGAGCATCCTTTTCTTTTAACAGTTGCTGAATTTTGGTATACTCCACATTGAGGGTACGGTACTTGTTTTTCCAAGAGTTTTTCTCCCGTTGAACTTTGTTGAGAGCGACCTGGATTTTTTCCGTATCAGACATAAAATAAAGGACAGATTCCTTTAACGGAAGAACTTCTTGACGAGGGTAAGGCATCCTCAGCTTGAGAGCTCTAGTTTGTACCCAGTGGAGATAAGGTTCCATGGAGATACAATTTGGTCTTCCTAGAGACTCTCTTCCTTTCTTATGAACATGCTGCCAGGCATGCACTATTTCTTTCTTTAGAGCCCTGTCATTTTCCCCTTCCTTGAAGAAAAGACCTTCCAGATGAGCATTATGCGGGATATGCCTCATCGGGTATCCGAGTTGACGGCGAACTAAAATTGGATGATAGTTAATTCCTTCTTTAGTTCCTTTGAAGGGTACATTAGGGAAATTTCCACAACTGTCGATGATCTCGATTCCCTCATAAACCCTATCATACCAATCTATGTCAGAGTTGGTAAGAGACGTAATCCTTTGTGACCAACGTAGAGTACTCTTGTGATCCCAAAAAGCAGCAGCCATGGGTAAATGGGAAATAAACCATTTGTAAAGCAAGGGTACACAACATGTGATCATTCCTCCGCTGTACAGATTCCTTAAGTGTACAGAATGATAAGCATCTGCAAGTAGAGTTGGTACGGGGTTTCCAATCAGAAATATCTTAACAGCGTTGGTATCAACGAAATTGTCTATGTTGGGAAAAAGGAATAGCCCGTATGTGAGTAGGACAAAGATATCCTTGAAAGCAGTAATGTTCCCTATGTTGGTGAAGTACGGGGCTTTCTCTACCAAAAACTTGGCTGGTAAACCTTGGATTCCTCCTTTGGTGGTCATGTGAGTTCTGACTTCTGACTCGTCCAAACAAATGGCTCTTACGATGACCCGATCCTTTGGAATTTCTTCCAGTCCAGAAAAAGGAGCTTGATCAGTGATAAATAGATCAGTCAGATGAGAGTCTTCTTCTAATGTTGGTGCCAGTTGGTAATCTGGGAATGTGAAGCAGTGATATACCGGATCGTAAAATTGAATCAGTGTAGATAGGATTCCTTCAACCACGTGGACCCTTAACAGAGATAACAGTCCTCCATACTTAGCTCTGAAAGCATCAGGGTTGGTGATCATCCTTGCCAGCCCCCTTAAATCCTCTAGTTTTTGAGCTTTGAAGGTGTACTTGTGCGTCTTTCTTCTACGGAAATCCATAACGCAATCTTTCTCTATGATATTTACAATTATTGTTTCAGTTTAATTTGAAAAAAGAGAGAGGAGAAAAGAAGATTTTTCTTTGTTTAAGAGTTTTTTAAATGAATGCATGAGTGTAGCACACAAAAACATTGAAAAAACATGGGTTCAAAGGTTTAGCGTCACGAGCATGGAGTCATCGCTCTACCCATCCCCAAAAGTTGTATTCTGGTCAATTTTTGTACTTGTAGAACGGATCCTAAGGTTCCCAAAATCATTGACCCCCCTAGAGATATCAACAGCAAGCTGGTTCACCCGAGCGAGCTATAGCATCCTAGGGTAATCTCATTTGAGTGTAGTATCGCGTATCAGCTATAGCATCCTCAGGTTCATAGGCGCCGCATTAGGAAAACTCTACTTTCAACAACGATCGTGATCAGCAGGCTGAATCCTACGGGCCCTCGCCTGATTTGGTGGTCTACCAAGTTCGCTTATTCGGGATTCACTCCCTATAAGACCCCCTGTCTATGCCACCCCTTATCTTAGGTTTCTCTCAAACTTTCCAAATGCGACATCACTCGCATTCCCATTGACAAAAAAATAAACACGGATATCAAGTAGGAAAAGCGATATATATATATATATATACATACATATAGTATGTAGTAAATTGCTAACAACCTAGACCTCTTAGGAATTATAATCCTAGTCCTAGACAGATCAAAGATGTCCCCAGCAGAGTCGTCATTTTACTGTAGCGTGCAATTTTTGTCGGTGACGCGACCACCTTATCGCCATGAGTTTCTCCTCGCCGCAATGGTAGGAGTGAGGTGCTACTTTATGATTTCTTATTTATCCTATGAAGCTGGAAAGGAAAGGGAAGTTATCTAAAACTAACCTTGCACGTGAATGTTTAACTGAACAAACACTTAAAGAGATTGGGGGGTCCGGGGTCAGGTTATACAGTGGGGAGTTGTTAATTACCCATCCTATATGTGGTTATCCACAGGTTTTTAGCATTTATCCTTACTATTTCCTACTTATTGGTGTTTATCTGTCGATTGGGGAAAGGTTTTGGGAATGTTTGAGAGAGAGAGAGAGAGAGAGAGAGAGAGTTTTTGTTGATTTCGGGTTTTTCCGATGTTTTTTGGTAAGGTACTGGACCTAAAGTTTTGATTAGTGTGTGAAAGTACTTGACCTAAAGTTTTTGATTGGTGTGCTCGCTAAGATTTCGCAATCTTATGCCTACGTATTCCCGTTAAAGAAAACAGGGAAATCAGAGCAATCATAGTTCCTCCTATTCTATGGGAGGAAAAAGATGTTTTGGTGTCTTGTTCAAAGCCCAAGATTGAAGCTAAAAGAGTATTTGTGTCTTGTTCAAAGCCCAAGATTGAAGCTAAAGGTTTGACTGAGAGAGAATTTGTCATCTCTAAAGGAGATATCTCATCTGTTTATCACAACTGTTGGGTGACTGATTGTAAAGGAGGATTACTTTAACTGGGATACGAGAATCCAGCAATGCCATAATTTCCTTTATGACGGATTTGTCCTGAAGGAGAAAACTTTAACTCAGTGTAGAGCAATGCCATTTTTCCTTAGGAGTTTTTCATGCTAAGAGAGGGATAGTGGCGTGGATGTAAATAATCCAGAGTCTTGCCTCTTACAGTAATTAGATGAAAGAAGGAAGTTTACCAGGATAAGAGATGGACAACAGCTTGGATATTTGAATCGACAAGTGCACCACTTACAACAGTTATCTGGGTTTAGGGTTTGTTTTGATTTATCTATTTTGATGTGTGATAATACAGAGAAATGTCTTCCTGCAGAGAGTTTTGGATTTTCTCTGAAGGGATGTTGATTTTTGTGTGCCTTGATCAAAACCCAAGGTTGAAGCTAAAAGGTTGATTGTCTCCACTGGGGAAGTTCTTATATAAAGCCTAAGAGGAGGCTAAAAAGACTGACTCAATAAGAGAATGTTTATCTGTCTTGTACAAAGCCCAAGATTGAGGCTAACTGAGATTTGACTCTTTTGGGGGATATCATTATACAAAGCCTAAGAGGAGGTAAAAAATTCACTTTTTCGGAGAAATATTTTGTCTGTCTTGTACGAAGCCCAAGATTGAGGCTAAAAAGGGACTGACTCAACAAGAGAGTGTTTTAGGGAGATTTTTTATGGTGTCTTGTACAAAGCCCAAGATTGAGGCTAAAAGGGGACTGGCTCAACAAGAGAGTGTTTTTATCTGTCTTGTACAAAGCCCAAGATTGAGGCTAAAATGAATTTTTGATGGACTCAGCTGAGGATATTTTAGGTGTCTTGTACAAAGCCAGAGATTGAAGCTAAAAGAAGATTGACTCTGCTGGAGAGTATCATTTGTATAAAGCCCAAGATTGAGGCTGACTGTACTGAGGAAAATCATTATACAAAGCTTAAGAGGAGGCTGAAAGAAGACTGACTCAACAAGAGAGTGCTTTTAAGATTAATTTTGCTGAGGAAAAATCATTATACAAAGCCTAAAAGGAGGTTGGCTTCTGCTGAGGATCATTGAGATCCAGAGGCAGGTCCAAATGGGGAATCAACTCTTGCTGAGGGTTTACAGAAGAGTTGAGGTATCAGATGCCTTGAGTTTCTGATAAAGGTTTATTGGTAGTGATTTGACCCTAGCTGGGGAAATTTCGAAGAAAGTTTGAGTTTTTGAACCTACGGGGGTTTTAACTCTAGTGAAAATGGATTAAATGACCAGGGTTTCTCCTGTGTTTTGAGGGAACTTGAGAATGTCTTTGAGACCCAAGAGGAGATGAGACTGTCCAAGTCTACTGGTAGGGAAGAGTTTATCTTTGTATGATGCCCAAGAGGAGGCAGATGCTTTAAGGGATGAGAATCAACCCTAAAATTGGTCTGAGGTTTTGACTCTTTTTGAAAGACAGCTCTAACAAAGGATGACTAAGTTTTGTCCTATACCTTTAAGAGGTCTTCAAGGTCTGTGTATTAAACCCAAGAGAAGGCATGAGAACTTCTAAAAAGCCGGAGGGTCCTTGTACAAAGCCCAAGAGGAGGCGGGGATGCATTTAGGAAGCCCGTGGGTCCAAACTTAAGAAGAGTTCAAGAAAAGTTTCACCGAAAATAATCTTTTCTTTAGTGAACAGTTCTAGGGTTTGAAGAAATTCAAGAGAAGTTTCACCGGGAATTAATCCTCTCTGGAGGAAATGAATTTCTTTGACAATTTTCTAATAGTGACAGTCTGAGAAAAGTTTGACCGGGAATAATGCCTTTCTCTTTGTTCCATATTGTATAAGCCCAAGAAAAGGCAAGATTGTATCTCGAATTCCTATAGGGAACTAGTTTTGACTGTTGAAAGAGTGAACACTGGCTTTATCTAGTTCTAGACCTAACTTCCGGGGAAAACTCTAAGCAGATAATATACAGGCATATATATACAGATGAAATATATACTGTATGTAAAAGAGGGTAGGAGGACTTACAGGTGACCAAGCTTCCAGCACAAACAAATACATATATATATATATATATATGTGTGTGTGTGTGTGTGTGTGTGTGTTTGTGTGTGTGTGTGTGTGTGTGTGTGTGTGTGTGTGTGTGTGTGTTTGTGTGTGTGTGTGTGCAAGTATGTAAAAGAAAGCTGAGAAAACTTACAGGCAAGCAAGCTTCCATTGTAATAGCTGTATGGTTAGTTGTTCAAGAAATTAAAGAAATTTTTTATAACAACTATTAGTTTAAGCCTAAATCAAAGGGAAAAGTTGTTTTGAAAAGAAGATTGGGGCTTATACTTAAGGAGAGGCCCAGATGAAAAACAGTAATCGTACCGTTATTTTAAAGATTGTATTGGGACTTATACAATGAATGAGGCCCAAAAGTTATTGTATTTACAAAGAGGTTAGGTCTTACACTCTATTAGAGGCCCAAGAGTTTATTTTTGTACAAGAGACGGGGCTTACAACTCAAGGAGAGGCCCAGTTGATTTTGTTTTGAAATGGCGATCGCGCCGAGATTTTCTAAAATCGTAGTGGGACTTATATAATGACTGAGGCTTAAAATGGTTTTTATTTACAAGGGATGGGTCTTACAACTCAAGGAGAGGCCCAGATGTTTTGAAAAAGATTTGTGAGGGTGAAAATAATCAAAACCCTAACTTGATTTTAAAATGTATTTTAATTGAATAAAATTTCAATTAAAATGATCAAAATTATCAAACATATGTGGAAAAAACAAGTTGTGATTTTGGATCAATGTTTGAAAAATTAAATTTCATTCATAGAATGATTTGAAAATCAAGAGAAAGAAATGTTTTGAAATGTTTTAGAAAACAAATAAAACATAATTCTTTACAAAAATAACACTTATATGAAATAAATAGTATTTTTGTAAAATTTTTATGGAATAAAATATTTTAACATTTTTGGGAATTTTCAGAAAAAGAACCAATAAAAAATAATTAAAATTGAGAGAGAAATTAATTTTGGAATTAATTAACAAAAACCATAAAAATGTGAAAAAAAATAGCAAAATATGGCTAAGTGATAAAATGGTCTGGATGGGTGTTGAACCCACGACCTCAACAACAAACACACATGCGCGCTACCACTGGGGTGGTGATACATCCGTGTATCAAAACCACCCTATTAATACATAAGGGTGCCAAGTTTTAGGCCTGGCCAAGGCGCCATGCCTGGCCCTTGCCCAAGGCAAGACCTGATTTTTGGCCTCTTGCGTGAAGGCTCTAACTTTCTCATTTTTCCATGGATTGGGACAAAATTTAGGTGTATTCTGCCTAGAATTTCATGAGGAATCCAATGGTGCTTTTAGATTTTTCAGAAGATGTCCCTATTTTAAAACCCGATAGTGGTTTCAAAATAGGCCAAAATTTGCATGTTCTATGCTATCTCATGGTACAAGCAATAATAGCATGATAAATTGGTTCAAACACAACACATATGATATGTATGAGAGGTCCATGATCAATGGACCTCAAAGCAATGCATGATTTAGAGAGTTCAAGTTGTGATGTACTTGCCTCTTGAAGCTCCTTGTGATATCATCCAAGTTCCTTGTGCCAGAAGTAATTCAATGCTTTGAACACTCTTGATTGATCCCTTAGAAGCTTTTAGGATGATCAAAACCAGCTGGAATCCTCAGGAACATGTATAGGTCTTTACTTGCAAAAGGGGCAAAGGTGACCAAGATAGCAACTCTCTCCAATGGTGTTCCAGATGAGGGAAACTAACTGGGACAGTTTGAGGATGATATTTGGAGTGTGTTTGAGGCCTGGTTTGGTTTTGGAAGTGACTGAATCAAGACATGGCTTGAAAAATGCAGAAAAGTCAAATTTTGAGGTTTTGGAGGTTGACTTTCTGATTTTGGTGTTTCAGATCACAAATGAGAGTTTGAACAGCTTAGATATGACATATTGGATATGTTTGGATCATGAGCTATGGTGGAATTACTCTCTAACTCAAAAACTCATAGATGACTTGAAAAAGAAGGCATTTTGGCCTAAAGAGGGAGATTTTGAGGAAAGCATCAGTTGTAGTGCTTTTGTGTACTCAAACTGAGCACAAATAAGCTCTATTTATAGTAGACCAAGTTTGCTTTGCAAGCAATAGTGAATGGCAGCTGATACAGGCCTTTGGCCAATGTTGATCCAAGGGAATCTTTAGTCTCCTATAGTCATTGACTTGAGGTTAGGGCACAGGCCTATGGTCCTTTGATTCAGAGCTGAATCTTGACTCATTCAGTTAGAAATGTCTCAATCCATGCCACCTTGATGCATCCATTGAATGCTTGGAAACAAAATTGGAGTCTTGGCACTTTTTAGCCTTTTTAGGTTTGTTATGGCTATATGTAGATTCTTGGACTTGGGAGGCTTGGGGATCAGATCATTCCCCTTTGATTTCATCCTCTGATGTGTTCAAGTGGATGACAAGGCTTGGAGTTGTCCAAATTTTCCAAATCGAACAAAATGCCAAAATCTGCCTTGTACAAGCCAGTTGGAAATGGTGATTTTGAGGGGATCATATCTCCTTACTCAGGTTGAGTTATGGGAGGCTCATGTGCATTTTAGAAAGCCCTCATATGATACAACACATGTGTGATTATAGTTTGTCTTGAAACTATTTGAATCCAACTGAAAAATCCTCATGAACATTGATGTCCAAGGCTGGTAACTTAGGCATATTTTCACTAAGTGTTGGAAAAGTGTCATTTTCTTCATTTTTGTCATTTTGATCACTCCATAACTTAAAATCCATGAAGAATTGGAGTTTGATGTAGTTGAAGCTTTTGTAGAATGTAGGAAGACTTACAAATCAGGCTTTGGATCACTCAAAATGGCTGCTTGGATCACAAGTTATGATCCTTGGAAGTTGGCACCAAAACCATAAAAACTTAATAACTTAGAAAAAATTTCAATTTTTCAAGGTTACCCCTTTTACAAGTTATCATGATTTCTTGATCAATTCTTGTTCAAATGTCATTATAAGTCACATTTTATGAAAATATGAATCATAAGGATCATTTTTGCCAAAAAAGTCATGTTTTGACTTTTGGCTCCGGAGTGATTCGGCGCGTAAAACCCTAATTCTCAACTTTTGAGGAATGCATCCTCTGAGGGCAATTTAACCTTGCAAATGGATCCTTAGGTTTATTTTGAGGATATTGAGTCACATATTGAAGTCTTGGCTCATCCTCTTGTGAAAATTTCACTCTGGAGGTCCTAGTCGTCCAAAACCCTAATCCGGCGACATCGGGAGTTTCGAGGCTCAAAACACTTGGAGATATGATCCCCTCAAAACCACCATTTCCAACTGTCTTCTACAAGGAAAAATTTCGTATTTTTCCTCAAATTGGCAAAATGAGACAAGTTCAAGCCTTGTCATCCATTTGGACACCTCAAGGGATAAAATCAAAGAGGAATGATCTGATACACAAGCCTCCCAAGTCCAAGGAACTACATGTAGCCATAAATGCCCTAAAAAGGCTAAAAAGCTCAAAGATTCCAATTTTGTTTCCAAGCATTCAATGGATGCATCAAGGTGGCATGAACTGAGCCAAACCTAACTGAATGAGTCAAGATTCAGCTCTGAACCAAAGGACCATAGGCATGTGCCCTAACCTCAAGTCAATGGCTAAAGGAGATTATATGCCTTTATGCTACAATTGGCCAAGGGACTGTCCAAGTTGCCATTCACTATTGCTTGCAAAACAAACTTGCTCTACTATAAATAGAGCTCATTTGTGATTAGTTTGAGTACACCAAAGCACTACAACACTTACTTTCCTAAAAATCTCTCTCATTAGGCAAAAATTCATTCTTTTGCAAGTCACCATTGAGTTTTTGAGTTAAAGAGAAATTCCACCATAGCTCATGATCCAAACACATCCAATATATCATATATAAGCTGTTCAAACAATCACCTTTGATCTGAAACACCAAAATTAGAAAGTCAACCTCCAAAATCTCAAAATTTGACTTTTTTGCCTTTTTCAAGCCATGTCTTGATTCAGTCACTTTCAAACACCAAAATCAGAAAGTCAACCTCCAAAATCTCCAAATATCATCCTCAAACTGTCCCAATTGGTTTCCCTCATCTGGAACACCATTTGAGAGAGTTACCATTTGGTCACTTTTGCCACTTTTGCAAGAAAGAGCCAATACCTGTTCCTGAGGATTCCAGCTGTAATACCCCAAAATTTGCTCTCCCCTTTGTCATCATAGCATGGCATTATCATTTATCATATCATATCCACCTCATTAACATTACATTGCATTTAACATAGAAAAATGAAGCATGGCATCCTTCTTACCATCAGGGCATGTGATCAAGTGGGAGGTGGACAATCAAGAGATCATTCAAAGCACAAAAGGTCAATCAAGTTGGCTCTAGGCAAGCCAAGAGGTCTCTCATGTCTCATACTATCCCAATTGATCTTCCACAACCTCAAGAAGGTGAGATTCAATAGGAGATTGAAGCATTACATCCTACACTATGCAAGAGGTTCAAAAATTGAAGGAAAACCCTCAAAAGAGATAGCTCATTGATCCAAAATCATCCTCAAATGGTATATCTCATCATCCTTTAAGAAGGTACACAACATACTTTGAGGAATTTGAAATTGAAGACTGCACATTTTTCTCCTAGGAGGTGGGCACCAAAACTAGGGTTTCCCATTAAATCAGGGAATCTTTGATTTTTTGGACAAAACTTGATGTCATGGTATTCTACATGTTCTTAAGTGTAGGTGTATGGAGAATTGCCCCTCAATTGGTTTTGGAGGTGGTTCAATTGGAAGAAAGATAAAAAATCAGGAAATTTGGGGCCAAGTCAAATAATCAGGGGAAAAAGTCAACTCTTGAATTTTTGAGCCCAAAATCATGAAATTCATGTTACATATGTCCAATGTACAAAATTTGATCAAGAAACTCCAAAGGAATCATGAAAAAATCAAGATGTGGAAAGTTGCCATTTTTGGATGAAGAAGGGTTACTAAAAATAGCAAGTTTTGGCCATTTTGCATCAGAATTTGAACCAAGGCCATTCAAATTTGGAGCACCAAATGAAAAATCCACTCTGCCTCAATGAAAGATCTTGTTTTAAGCTTCAAATCCATGTGTAGAACATCTCCATTGGATAAAAATTGAGAGAGTTATAGATGATCAAAGTTGAGGGAAACTTGGGCAAAATGCAAGTCAGCTTGGGCAAGTTTCAAGTCACGCGCATGTCATTTCTACAAACACCTGGTGTGCCAAATGTCAAGCTCAATTTCTCCAAGATAAAAGCCTCAAATGGAAAAGTTTTCAACATCAAAGTTGTTCTTTGTAGTGTCATCTTTAATATTGGTGTTGGGAAGATTTTGAATTGATCAAGTTATGAGTGAGTTATAGTGGTCTCAAGATAGGTTGATTAGGCTGAACTTCCATGCATGTCATTTACCATGCCATGACTTGCTTCGTACGCCCACGCACCGGTTGTTTTTCCATCTGTTTATGATGATTTTTAGACATGTTTGAGGTACCTTTTCAACTCAAGTCCAACACCAAAATTGTCCTATGATGCATCCTCAATCCATTGACACCAAGATGATTCATTTTCGTGCCTTGGTCATAAAGGAATCCATGTTCAAACATCACCATCTGCATTGATGCATTGACTGTCATGTGTAGCAGTTCACACATTGTTTTTGATTCAGTCACACCACAAACACTTCACCATCACCAGCTGATTTCTTTTCCTCATTTGCCCAAACATTCTTGCACGTGCTTCCATTTTTGTTACTTCTTACATGAGAAGGGAAATTTGCAAAACTTCCACCACAAGCTACTGCTGCATAATACAACCTCACTCTCGTCCTCACTACAAGTGTCATGAGCTTGACCTCACCATAACCCAACCTTGATCACTCGCCCCCTAACTAACTTGACTCAGTTAGTTAGGGTGGACTCATTTAACCATTCCAACTCACCCTAACTCACTCAGTTAACCATCACAGTTCCCCTTTAACCACACTTATATAACCAAATCTCCTTCATAATCTCACGACAACACTTCATTCTCATTTTTCCTCTGAAATTCGCAAGCTCTCTCTCTGAAGTTTCTCTTCCTCTCACATGATTTCATCATCATCTACATCTGAATCCATCTTCAAGCTTCAATATCAAGCAGCATTAAAACACATTGAAGCTTGGTAACATTGAAGAGATTGAAGTGTCATCCACTGCATATCGAATTTCATCAACATTTGCAAGGATTGGTGAGCCTTTATTTGGCCAGTTGAAGATCAAAGAGGAAGCACATTTCTCTGGTTTTCTTTCAACTCCGGTTTCCTACATTTTCAGGTTTCAATATCTCAAACTTTCTTGGCACGATTTACATTCTGTTTAGCTTGTGTTGTGATGATTTGAGCTCACTAAGAGCATTCCTCCATCTGGCTAGTTGATAGAGCTTCTTAGAAGCTTAGATCCAAAACCTAGGGCTAATTTCATTGCTTCGATTCTCTCTGTTTGTGTGTTGTTTGTGAAAAATAAGCCTAGATTCATGATCTATGTGACTTCCTGAACATTTTGATGTGTATTGCATAAATTTCTGGAATGTTTGATTGATTGCAGTGCCGGAGAGTGGCCGGAGAAGGTGACCGGAGGTCCCTCTCCGGCCGGTGAGGTTTCATTAGGGTTTACATGCCAGATTAAGTCGTGTCCGTTGATTTGTTTTGATCCAAGGGTGTTGGTGGTGCCAGCGAATAAATGGAGAGGGTGCGTGTCACGTGCTTCATTTTTTCCATCTGATGATTAGCATGCGCGTGTGTACATGGTTATTAGTGTGTACTAGCAATGTGATATGCTTGATTTGATTACCTTGACTTTTACATTGACTTGACCTAATCTGATGGTTGTAGTTGCTTTGACTTGTGTTGACTGAGGAGCATGCTTGCTATTGTGTTATGCGCTGAATTGGACCTAATCCAGATTGATATCCACACCCCCTGGTTTAAGGCCCAATGTAATTTGAACTGAATAGTACTAGGCATGCACCCCCTTTCCTCATTTCATTGCATTTTATTTTTTTCATTTTTCTACACGTTTTCTTTTAATTTTTAAAAATACCAAACATCATCATAAAATTCCACAAAAATTCATGTGTATTCTTAAAACATTTAGGAAATATTTCATGATTTTATTTTCTGATTTTATGACCTTTTTACCCCTGGTCCATAATTTTCTTTGAATTTCCATTTAGATGCATTCTAAGCATGATACATGAATTTGTTTAATTTTGTTCTTGCTCATTACCAACTGTTTTGACATGATTCTTTTTGCATTGATTCACTAATACATTGAATCATGTTAGATGATTTTTTTTTGATTTTTTAGGTCACTTTATCACATGTCTTGATGCCTATATTTGCACCACTTTGCATGATGTTTCAATTTGACCTAATTGCTTTGTTTGAAGTCATTTTGCTCTGAATTTTTACATGCTATCTTGATGTATGATGCATTTCTGACCTAGGCATTCCAATAATATGCTGGCATAATTTTCATGAATCCATTTGGTCTTTGTTTGATGCATCACATTGGATGTATAATCCATGGCATGTCATTACCACTTTAGTGCATGTTTACATGAATTCTTTTGTGCACATTTGTATGAGCATTTGCATATGTTATGAGCCATTCATATGATATTATAGGTCTTTGATACACATTATAGGTCATCTTTACATGTTCATTTCAATTTGAACTTTGTGCATCATTAACATGTATTGTTTGCACTTTCTTTTTGAACTTTCATTTCAATTCTTCTTATATTACTTCTTGAATGTCTTGAAGTTGATTCATAAATACTTTTGAGATGTTTATAAACCATTTTCCATTTAGTTTCAATTCTGGTTGTTGATTTACATGTTCCATTTATGCATGTCCTCTTCATTTCTTTCCATCTTTCATCTATCCCTTCTTCTTGTAACATGTTTAAATGCTAATGGATGATGATTATTGCTTATTCACTTACACTTGTATGATGATATTCACTTGTTGTCCATATGATGCCCATTCTGGTTGTGGTTCTAGGATTTGTTTTCTCATTTAATTCTTTTGAGTTTTATGATGCATTACATGTTCTTTTACTTCTTATACTTCTTATACATGTTTACTAACCATGTAGGGGCTTTGGTAAGTTTCAATTGAGTGTGGATAAGGAATCCACATTCAACTTCTATCCTTTCTCTTTTACAATTCCATTTTGTGTTTTGCTAAGCACTTATGTGCTTTCTTTTAATAACTCATCACTTTCCCCTTGTGAATTACAATTCATCTTCTACTTTAGAAGTGAATTGTTTAATTCATTCTTTCTTTAGACTTTAGGTTGAAACCTCACAAACTTTTAGGATCACTCCCTTAAATCTTCAATTAGGATTGAGTCTTAGTCCATATAGGTTTTACCTTTTCTCCTCTCTTGAGTCTCTCTTCTCATCTCTCAAAGAAAATTCAAAACATATAATAAAGGTAGGCATTTATTGCATTTAGGCCTTTCATATAAAGAAAAGATTATAAGGGGTTTTCTCTTATAATCTTAAAATGTATAGCATATAACCCATCTTGGGTCAATGTGTTAAACATTTGATCTTGTGTGAGGGACTTAAATGCAATGCTTGTTGAAGGTACAAATAAAAAACACTTCTTCATTTCCTAATCAACAAAAACACTTAATAAACACAAGTATGCTAGTGTGTTTGAACCTTAACAATTGGAACTAAGTGTGGGGGTCTTCTTCACTCTTAGTGTGCTTTCTTACCCATTCCATCTTGGAATGTGAGAATGTACACATTCCAATGACTGAGATTCAGATACACTGTTATATGCAAATAAATGAAAAAAACTTCTAAAAGACAAAAACAAACAATAACGTCTTTCCTTCGGGAATTCTTTTCTCATCTCATTCATTCTCAACGCACGAACGCGCTCCTACTCGTTCTCTTGCAAGACGGTAACGCACTCGGACCAGCGAGCCTGCAACACCTGAGCTAGAACGTAAGCCGTTCTCTAAAAAACACAAACAATCCATCCCTAGTGAGGGGAACTACGTCGCTCTGATTCTCATGTTCCCGATGAGATACGTAGGCAGTGGGGTAGGGCCCATGCGAGCACTTCTTTTATTTTCCCTACATTTGTTTCTCTTTCTCTCTCCTTTCCTTGTCCATTCCTTTTTCAGTTTCTTTATCAGTATTCTTTTCTTACACCCTTTGATCGAGCAAGCAAGCGTGGATCCCATCGGGTACGATGGACGTGAGGGGGTGCTAATACCTTCCTCTCGCGTAACCGACTCCCGAACCCATTTCTCTTGGTCGTAAGACCATGCTTTTCCTTTCTCTCAGGTTTACGCGGTGTTTCCTTTCCCTCTCTTGGGATAAATACACATTGCTGGCGACTCTGTTCGGTGCCACTTTCGCGTTTGTACTTGGATGAAAATCCGGGGAGCGACACCAGCAGGTTTTGATCATCCTAAAAGCTTCAAAGGGGTCAATCAAGAGTGTCTAAAGCATTGGATTACTTCTGGCACAAGGATCTTGACAGTCAGCACAAGGAGCTTCAAGAGGCAAGTGCATCACAACTTGAACTCTCTAAATCATGCATTGCTTTGATGTCCATTAATCATAAACATCTCATACATATCATGTGTTGTGTTTGAACCAATTTGTCATGCTATTGTTGCCTGTATGATGAGATAACATAGAACATGCAAATGTAGGCCTATTTTGAAATCACGATCGGATTTTAAAATAGAAACATTTTCTGAAAATTCCAAAAGCACCATTCGATTCCTCATGAAATTCTAGGCAGAATGCACCTAAATTTTGTCCAAATCCATGGAGAAATGATAAAGTTAGAGCCTTCATGCAAGAGGCAAAAATCAGGCCTTGCCTTGGGCAAGGGCCAGGCCATGACGCCTTGGCCAGGCCTAAAATCAAGGCACCCATATATGTTTATGGGGTGGTTTTGATACACGGATGTATCACCACTCCAGTGGTAGCGCACATGTGTGTTTGGTTGGGAGGTCGTGGGTTCAAGACCCACCCAGACCATTTTACCATTTTGCCATATTTTGCTATTTTTCACTTATTTTATGGTTTTTGTTAATTAATTCAAAAATTAATTTCTCTCTCAATTTTAATTATTATTGATTGGTTCTTTTTTTGAAAATTCACAAAAAATATTAAAATATTTTATTCTACAAAAATTTCACAAAAATATTATTTATTTCATATATTTGGTATTTTTGTAAAGAATTATATTTTTATTTGTTTTTAGGCATTAAAAAATATTTCTTTCTCTTGATTTTACAAATTCAAATGATTTTCAAATCATTCTATGAATGAGACTTGATTTTTCAAACATTAATCCAAGATCACAACTTGTTTTTCACACATGTTTGATAATTTTGATAATTTTAATTGAATTTTTATTCAATTAAAATACATTTTTAAAATCAAATTAGGGTTTTTGGATATTTTCACCCTCACAAAACCTTTTTAACAATTTGGGCCTCTTCAAAGAGTGTAAGACCCAACCCTCTTGTAAATAAACCTTTTCGGGCTTCAGTCGTTGTATAAGTCCCGATACATTTTCAAAAATCTCGGCGGCGATCATCATTTTCAAAACATTTTCATCTGGGCCTGCCCTTGTGTTGTAAGTCCCATTTCTTTTCTTTTTTTTTCAAACACTTTGGGCCTCTAATAGAGTGTAAGACCCAACCCCCTTGTATATAAAATAATTTGGGCCTCAATCATTGTATAAGTCCCAGTACGTTAAAAAATCTCGGCACGATCGCCGTTTTCAAACATTTTAATTTGGGCCTCCCCTTGTGTTGTAAGTCCCATTCTCTTTTCTTTTTTTTTTTCAAAATAAATTTAGGCCTCTAATAGAGTGTAAGACTCAATCCCTTTGTAAATAACATAATTTGGGCCTCAGTCGTTGTATAAGTCCCAATACGATTTTCAAAAACAACGGTGCGATCACTGTTATTTTTGGGCCTCTCCTTGAGTTGTAAGCCCCATCTCTTGTACAAAAATAACTTTGGGCCTCTAATAGAGTGCAATACTCAACCTCTTTTGTAAATACAATAAATTTAGGCCTCAGTCATTGTATAAGTCCCGATACAATTTTCAGAACAACGGTGCGATCACTGTTATACCTGGGCCTCTCCCTGAGTATAAGCTCTAATCTTATTTTCAAAACAACTTTCCCCTTTTGATTTAGATTCAAATTCATAGTTTTTATCAAAACTTTCTTTAATTTCTTAAAAAAATTAACCATACAGCTGTAGTAATGGAAGCTTGCTAACCTATAAGTTTTATCAGCTTTCTTTTTTATACTTGTTTATATATACTTTCTTATAATGCTGAAAGCTTGCTCACCTGTAAGTCCTACTACACTCTTTTACATACTTGCTTATATATATATATTCATATGTATATATGCCTATACATATCTTGCTTAGAGTTTTCCCCAGCAATTTGGTCTAGGACAAGATCAAGCCAGTGGTCACTCTTTCAACACAGTCAAAAATAGTTCTCCATAGGAATTCCAGATACAGTCTTGCCTCCTCTTGGGCTTATACAATATGGAACAAAGAGAAAGGCATTATTCCCGATGAAACTTTTCTTAGACTGTCACTATTAGAAAATTATCAAAGAAATTCATCTTCCCCAGAGAAGATTAATTCCCGGTGAAACCTCTCTTGAATTTCTTCAAACCCTAGAACTGTTCATTAAAGAAAAGATTATTCCCGGTGAAACTTTTCTTGAATTTTTCTTAGGTTTGGACCCACAGGCTTCCTAAAAGCATCCCCAGCCTCCTCTTGGGCTTTGTACAAGGACCCTCAGGCTTCTTAGAAGTTATCATGCCTCCTCTTGGGCTTAGTACAATGACCCGAATACCTCTTAAAGGTATAGGACATAACTTAGTCATCCTTTGTTAGAGCAGTCTTTCCAAAGAGTCGAAACCTCAGACCAATTTAGGGTTGATTCTTATCCCTTAAAACACCAGCCTCCTCTTGGGCATCATATAAAGATAACCTTTCATACCAGTAGACTTGGACAGTCTAATCTCCTTTTGGATCTTAAGAAATCTTCAAGCTCCCTACAAACACAGGAGAAACCCTGGTCATTTAATCAATCTCCAGCAGAGTTAAAACCTCCATAGGTTCTAAAAACTCAAATCTTTCATCCTAGGCTTCCCCAGCTAAGGGTCAGCTTATCATCAATACAACACTAGCCTATAAGAACCTCTAGGCATCTGATACCTCAACTCGTCTGTAATCCTCAGCAAGATTTGATTCCCTATTTTGGACCTGCCTCTAGATCTCACTAATCCTCAGTAGAAGATAGCCTCCTCTTAGGCTTTGTATAAGAAATTCACCAGTCAACCTCCTCTTAGGCTTTGTATAATGATTCTTTCTTCTGCCTCATCACCTTAAAACACTCTCTTGTTGAGTTAACCTTTTCAGCCTCAATCTTTGGCTTTGTACAAGATAAACAAAAACACTTTCTTGTTGAGTCAATCTTATTTCTTAAAACACTCTCTTGTTGAGTTAACCTTTTCAGCCTCAATCATGGGCTTTGTACAAGACAGACAAAAACACTCTCTTGTTGAGTCAATCTTCTTTCTCAAAAGCACTCTCTTGTAGAGTCAACCCTTCTTAGCCTCTATCTTGGGCTTTGTACAAGATAGATAAAACCTCTCACCAGCTGAGTCACTCATCTCCCTTCAGACTCAATCTTGGGCTTTGTACATGACACATACAAATATTTTCCCAAAGAGTCAAAACTCTCTTTTAGCCTCAATCTTGGGCTTTGTACAAGACAAATAAAAAACCTTCCTCAACGGAGTCAATGTCCAGCCTCCTCTTAGGCTTTGTATAATGATATCCCCCAAAGAGTCAGTCTCTTTTTAGCCTCAGTCTTGGGATTTATACAAGACAAATAATAAACTCCCCGGTGAATTCAATCAATCTTTTAGCTTCAACCTTGGCCTTTGATCAAGGCACACAAAAAAATCAAAATCTCCTCAGAGGAAATCAAAATCTCTCTGTAGGAAGATATTTCTCTGTATATCACACATTAACACAGACATTCAAAACAAACCCTAATCCCAGATAACTATTGTAAGTGGCATACTTGTTGATTCAAATATCCAAGTTGTAGTCCATCTTTTATCCTGGTAAACTTCTTTCTTTCATCTAATTGCTGTAAGTGGCAAGCCTCTGGATTATTTACATCCACGTCACTGTCCTTCTCTTAGTATAAAAAACTCCTAAGGAAAAATGGCATTGCTCTACACTAAGTTAAAGTTTTCTCCTTCAGGACAAATCCCTCATAAAGGAAATTATGGCATTGCTGGATTCTCATATCCCAGATAAAGTAATCCTCCTTTACAATCAGTCACCCAACAACTGTGATAAACAGATGAGATATCTCCCTTTAGAGATGACAAATTCTCTCTTAGTCAAACCTTTTAGCTTCAATCTTGGGCTTTGAAGAAAACACAAACACTCATTTAGCTTCAATCTTGGGCTTTAAACAAGACACCAAACATCTTTTTCTTCCCCTAGAATAGAGGGAACTACGATTGCTCTGATTTCCCTGTTTTCTTTAACGGGAATACGTAGGCATAAGATTGTGAAATCTTAGCGAGCACACCAATCAAAAACTCTAGGTCCAATACATGTGGATAACCATATATAGGATGGGTAATTGACAACTCCCCATTGTATAACCTGGCCCCGAACTCTCCAATCTCTTAAGCATTTGTTCAGTTAAACATTTACGTGCAAGGTTAGTTTTAGATAGCTTCCCTTTCCTTTCCAGCTTCACAAGATAAATAAGAAATCAGAAAGTAGCACCCAATCCCTACCATTGCGGTGAGGAAAAACCCATGGCGACAAGGTGGTCGTGTCACCGACAAAAATCGCACGCTACACCTGGTAGCGGCTCAGGAGCAACAACATCAATGGACTGTTATCTCAGAGATTACATCTACACCTGTAATGGAGACACCTGATAATCATCCTCGGTATAACATGCTTAAAGGTCACCCCTAGGGAATGCCTCTCAACTTTATACCTGAAGGATACATCCCACCGGTCACTGAAGACCCAAAAACCGCAGTAGGAATCACTGGACCTGGAGGTTACAAACTTCGGGAAAATGAAGATGCAAGGGTTACGACAGCCACTCCTGAAGGTTACAAACTTCAGGGCATTGAAGCGCCAAGAATCACCGATGTAATGTCTATACCATAACCAGTGGTACACACTGTCCCAGAAGGACAGATTCCACAAACAATTTCAGGTGGAAACGAAGACATGTACGAAAGGATGAATGAGTTCCAGGAACAATTCTTGGAAATGCAGAAGGAACTACATGCCATTCGCGGTCAAGACTTATTCAGAAAGGACGCCGCAGACCTCTGTCTGGTCCTTAATGTAAAGATACCACACAAATTCAAGATGCCTGACTTTGAAAAATACAAAGGCAACTCTTGCCCTCAAAGTCATTTGGTGATGTACGTTCGAAAAATGTCTACTCAGACAGAAAATCAACAGCTACTAATCCATTACTTCCAAGACAGTTTAACCAGTGCTGCACTCAAATGGTACATGGGTTTAAACTGCACCAAGATCAGTACTTTCAGAGATCTCGGCGCAGACTTTGTTCAGCAGTATAAATACAATTTGTATATGGCACCAGATAGGGATCAGCTCAGAGCAATGTCGCAGAAGGACAAAGAAAATTTTAAAGAGTATGCTCAGAGATGGCGTGAAATTGCCGCTCAGATCTGTCCCCCTCTTGAGGAAAAGGAAATGACAAAGATTTTCCTGAAAACCTTGAGCTCATTCTATTATGACTGAATGGTTACGAGTGCACCCAGTGACTTCACTAAAATGGTGAACATGGGAGTACGCCTTGAAGAAGCAGTCCGAGAAGGACGATTGGCCAAAGATGCAGAGCCATCTAGCAGTACCAAGAGATACGGTAGTGCTTTTAAAAAGAAAAAAGAGCAAGATATCAGTAATATCTCTCTAGGTAAGCAAAGGCGAAGGTATCAATCGATAGCGGCAATAACTCTCGCTATCAACCCGACGCCAGCTCCAACTTATCAACCTCAGGTTGCTCAGAGCCAACCAAATCAACAACAGTATCAGCAAAGGCCGCAACAGCCTTATCAGTAGGCTCGTCCACAGTACAATAACAACAATCATACAACACGACCATCAGGGTTCGACCCTATACCGATGTTGTACGCAAAGTTATTTCTGCTTCTACTAGACAAGGGGCACGTTCAAACCAGAACTCCTCTCGCAGTACCAGAAAATCCATCTTTTTGGTTCAAAGCAGATCAAACTTGTCCTTACCATCAAGGAGGATCGGGACACAACATTGAGAATTGTCTCAGCTTCAAGTCTGATGTACAGAAGCTCGTCAAGAACGGGGTTTTATCTTTCAAAGATACAAATCCAAATGTTCAGACGAACCCATTATCGCAACATGAGAAGACTACAGTGAATTTGATAGACGGAGAACCTGTCAACAGTTATCAAATCCATAATGTGCTCCTATTAGGAACCAATCTAGTGAAGATACATTGCAAACAGAGCGGGTACGGCCATGTGCCATCTCACAACTATCATCAGTATGATATCTGCTCCAAGGACAATCAATGGTGTGCCATAGTACAAACAGCTCTGCAAAAATAAATGGATCTGGGCTGGATTCAGGATCACAGGATTCATGAAGCAAACATGGCCCATGCACATCCCAACATTGTTTAGAACCATGACATTCGTGCAATGAACGTCAACTTAGTGGCGATGCATTCGAGATAAAGTCAGTATTATAATCTACCACAGCATGATTACAGTGATTGTCCAGTCTGTTCAATAGATAATCAGGGATGCTCTTTTATACAAGAAATGACCATCAAGTCAATATGGTTCAGATCTTTGACATACACTTGATGAATATCATTCTAGTGGGAGTACATGCTAAGCAAGTCAGACTTGGTTTTCTGGCTTCACATGATTAACTAGACTGTAAAGAATGCTGCGAAGATGACCAAGGGTGTGCGCTTGTGCAAAGAACCCTTCAACATCTGTTATACCACTGGTGGCTTCCAATCTACCTAGATGAAGTCACACAACAGATTAGCCTGACTATTGGGAATCCCGATCGACAACAAAGTTGTGATATCCGCTCAACAGAAACAGATCTAGTAAAGATGCACTGCGTACAAAGCGGATATGGTCGAGTTTCACCGTAAAATTATAAGCGTTGTAGAGTATGCTCGAAAAATAACCAAGGATGTTATCTCGTACGAGCAGCCCTCCAGAATCAGTTAGACTGGAAGAAGATTCGACCATGTTCAAGTTCTGGGTCGACCAACATGATACAAGACTACCTCCCTGGTCAGAACAAAAACGTTGTCATAATCTCCGATCACGTAAAAGCCAAGGACGTTTGTGCCATAATCCCTCTGCTCGACGAGTCAAAAGTCTCTCTTCACAGTAGAAGAATTCTCAACCTTGAACCAATTGAGGCTGCCTACGATGGTCAGAGAAATAAAAAAGCTCCTGTGCTTATCTACCTGCCAGGACCAATACCATACAAGTCAAAAAAGGCTATCTCTTACAAGTAAGCTGAAACGACCATCGAAAATGGAAAGGAAACTCCATTACCCTCCGTCGTGAATATTTCCGACATCAGTCGAGTTACCCGGAGCGGTCAGATCTTCAATAGAGGAGTTGGAGAACCTACCAAAGAAAAGGAACCTCAAACGGAAGTTCCCAATCAACAAGTCGGTCAATCCAGTAATCCAGAACCTGTAAAGAACAACGATGAGATGCTGAAGCTCATCCAGAAAAGAGAGTACAACATTGTGGACCAATTGTTGCAAACTCCGTCTCGAATCTCTGTACTATCTCTCCTACTTAGTTCAGAAGCTCACAGGGAAGCTCTACAAAAAGTATTAGAGAAAGCCTTTCTGGAACAAGATGTGATGGTACGATAATTTGACAGCATCATATCCAACATCCCTTCCTGTAACAACTTAGGATTCAGTGATGATGAACTGCCGGAAGAAGGCAAGAATCATAATATGGCACTTAACATTACAGTCAACTGCCAAGACGATGCTTTAGCCAGCGTACTGGTGGACACAATATCATCTTTGGTTATGCCAAAATCAACTCTGATACGACTATCATGTCAAGGAGCCCTGATGAGAGGCAGTGAGATCATTCTCAAAGCCTTTGACGAATCTAGAAAAACAGTTATCGACAAAGTCGATCTTCCCATAACCATCGATCCTCACACTTTCCAAGTCACTTTCCAGGTCATGGACATCCGGGCAGCATACAGTTGTTTATTAGGAAGACCTTGGATACATTAAGCTGGGGCAGGCACTTCGATACTTCACCAGAAGCTAAAGTTCGTCAAGAATGACAAGTTAGTCACGATGTGCGGAGAGCAGGCCTTAATCGTAAACAAATTATCATCATTATCCTGTGTAGAATCCGAGGAGGTTGTTGGAACCCAATGCCAAGCACTCTCGGTGAGAAATGAGAATCAACCAGAAGGAGGGACGTCGATTTCCTCATACAAAGACGCTCTCAAAGTGATCGGGAGTAATGACGTAAAAGGATGGGGACAAATTGTAATTTCTACGGGTAACATGACAAGAAAAGGTCTTGGTTTCTCTCCAACTTATACCTAGACTACTAAGAAGGATGAAAGTTTTTGTCTCATTCAGGATTTCTTCCGTAGCGGAGGTTTCCTCCACCCAATGTCTCAAGAAGTACACACCATCAATGAAAGCGATTCCTCCGATACAGATGAAGAGTGGAAATTTTATCTCAATGTTAATGGTTATATATCTCTGGGAGAGGCGCACACGCCATTTTGTTTTCCCAAGCAGAGCCTAAGATATATACCGAGGTCAGATGTTCGGATGATCTATGGAGATTGTGATCTTGAAGGATGTCGTACTCCACCCAATTCATTAGAGGAAGACAATCTAATGAAAGAAAACTGCGATTATTATGATACCTTAGATGACTTGCCTATCTGGGAGCCATACACGGAAGACTTGGGGCAAAAGAGTCAGCCGAACGATGCCTATCAACTGAGTAATATTGAAAAGAATATCCATGTCCCCACCGAGTCATGGAATCATTACTCAAGACATTCTGAAAATGTACGACACCATAGTGATGAATTTGCAGAGATTGCAGGACAACAATTCATTAACTATGCTTTTCCTAAGGTCAACGTCATTGAGGAGGATAACTCCTCTATTCCCACAGAAACATGGGACACCTTAGGGCAGCCGAGCGGCAAGTATGACTTCCTAGTTAAATACACTGCTCCTAAAAGTTCTCGCATCAGATACGAGGACATCCAGCCAACTGGATGGGGGATCCTCTTGGGAGTGAAAACACTATGGAAGATGCAACAGAAGAGTTCGTTTATGACAACTCTGCATGGGAGGAAAACTCCAACGATCCTACTCCACCAGAAATCAGCGTCATTTCTGAAGACAAACCAAGAAGGAAAGTACCAGACTTTTTTATTCACGTAGGAGTTCGTCGACATTGGGTTACTGTTGATGTCCCAAAAGTCGTCCATAAGTCTAAGTAATTGCCGTCTCTGTTTTAACCTTTCACCTTGCCCGGGTGAAGTGGATGTTTTATAAGGCTCACTTTTCTGTAAATGTCCCTCTTCGCTTAGCCCAAAGCGATAGAGTTTTGTTTTATAGGGCTGTATTTCAAGAATCGACAGATCATAAATAAATAATGTCATTCTGAATTCCCACATTTATTGCTTTTTTCACTTTTCGTTTTTTCAGAAAATGGTAATCCTAAAAAACAAACCAAAATAAAAACAAGCATTTTTTCAAAAAATACACTGCACACACTCTTGCATTCTCTCTATCTTTGTTAAAAAATGAATCATCACTTCATGCAGATTTCTTGTTTTAAACCCCATTGAAACATACGATCCAATGCCTTTTCCCAACTTTGAATTCTCGGTATTTGAAGCTGAAGAAGGAGAGGACGAAGAAATTCCAGAAGAGATCTCTCATCTACTCAGACAAGAGGAAAGGTCTATTGAGCCTCACAAAGAGCTGTTGGAAACTGTCAATTTGGGTTCAGAGGAAGAAAAGAAAGAAGTTAAGATTGGAGCACTGCTCAGTTCAACTGTCAGAGAAGACTTGATAAAACTTCTCAAAGAGTTTCTAGATGTATTTGCTTAGTCCTATCAGGACATGCCAGGGTTAGATACCAGTATCGTGGAACACCACTTACCACTAAAGAAAGAATGTCTGCCAGTCAAACAAAGACTGAGAAGGACTCATCCTGATATGGCCATCAAGATTAAAGAGGAAGTGCAGAAACAGATCAACGTAGGTTTCCTTGCCACCTCGGAGTATCCTCAATGGCTAGCCAACATAGTGCCAGTTTTGAAAAAGGACGGAAAAGTCAAAATTGTGTGTAGACTACAGAGATCTGTACAAAGCAAGTCCAAATGACAACTTCCCTTTGCCACACATTGACATGCTGGTAGACAGTACAACAAAGTTCAAGGTCTTCTCCTTCATGGATGGATTCTTGGGCTATAATCAAATCAAAATGGCGCCGAAAGATATGGATTCTTGGGCTATAATCAAATCAAAATGGATTCTTGTTACAAGGTAATGTCGTTCGGTCTAAAGAACGCGGGGACAACCTATCAAAAGGCCATGACAACTCTATTTCACGACATGATGCACAAAGAAATTGAAGTGTACGTCGATGACATGACCGCCAAATCTAAAAAAGAAGAAGAGCATGTGAAACACATGCCAAATCTATTCGAGCGTCTGAGGAAATACAAACTTCGCTTGAATCCCAATAAGTGCACATTTGGTGTTCGCTCGGGAAGACTCTTAGGATTCATCTTCAGCCAAAAAGGAATCTAGGTTGACCCTGACAAGGTCAAGGCCATTCAAGAAATGCCTTCACCAAAGATTGAAAAACGGGTCAGAGGATTTTTGGGACGTCTAAATTACATCTCCAGATTCATATCCCTTATGACCGCGACATGCGCGCCAATTTTCAAACTACTCAGAAAGAATCAAAGCTGCGTATGGACAGAAGACTGCCAAAAGGCCTTCGACGGTGTCAAAGAATATCTGTTGAATCCACCAATTCTTTCTCCTCCAGTATAAGGAAGACCACTGATCATCTACCTAACAGTCTTGGAAGACTCTATGGGTTGTGTACTTGGCCAACAAGACGAAACAAAAAGATAGGAGTCTGCCATTTACTACTTAAGCAAGAAGTTCATGAACTGTGAAACTCGATACATTATGCTAGAGAAAACTTGATGTGCTCTGGCTTGGGCAGCTAAACGTCTTCGCCAGTACATGATTTGTCACACTACTTGGTTGATCTCCAAAATGGATCCGATCAAGTACGTCTTTGAAAAACCTGCTCTCACAGGAAGGATTGCCCGGTGGCAGATGTTGTTATCAGAAAATGACATCAAGTACCAAGCTCAAAAAGCCGTCAAAGGGAGTATTTTAGCCGATCATTTGGCTCATCAACCGATTGACGATCAGGAATCAGTCCGATTTGACTTCTCAGACGAAGATATTAAATACTTGAAAATGAAAGATTGTGATGAACCGCTACCCAACGAAGGGCCAGAACCAGGATCCCAATGGGGACTAATATTCGACGGAGCCATCAATAATTACAGGAACGGAGTTGGGGCAATCATTGTAACACCTCAGGGTACCCATATTCCTTTCACTGCCAGATTAACATTCAAATGCACAAACAACGAGGTAGAATACGAAGCTTGTATCATGGGTCTCAAAGAATCAATTGACTTAAGGGTAAAGAACTTGGATGTGTATGGAGACTCAACCCTGGTTATCAATCAGATTAAAGGAGAGTGGAACACATATCAATCGGGATTGGTTCCTTACAAAGACTACTGTAGCGAGCGATTTTGGACGCGGTTCTTAAGCGCTGGTCGCTCTCTGCGGTTTGAGCTTACTACAGCTCAATTCCTTTTTTATCCTATTAAAGTTGATTAAGGAAGGGAAATAGATGTCTCCAATTAACCCTGCTTGCATACTGAGTTTAAACAGCGGTCTGTTAGGTTACGGATGCTATCAATGTGGGGGGCCTTTGTACTGGTTATTTGTATTTTCGCCAATACTGATTTCTTTCTTTTTATTTTGACAGAAGGTTTCTGGTGGGGAACAAGGATTAGGATGTTAGGACTGATGCTTTTGAATGTGAGAGTATGGGATTTGGTTTTTTTGTTGATTGTGCTCGCTAAGATTTTTCTTTCAATCTTATGCCTACGTATTCCCATTTACCGAAACAGGGAAATCAATGCGTTCGTAGTTCCTCCTATTCTATGGGAGGAAATGGTATTTTGGGTGTCTTGTTCAAAGCCCAATACTTGAAGCGAAAGGTGATTTGTATCTTGTTCAAAGCCCAAGATGTGAAGCTGAAAAGTCTATTTGTGTCTTGTTCAAAGCCCAAGACGTGAAGCTGAAAAGTCTATTTGTGTCTTGTTCAAAGCCCAAGACGTGAAGCTGAAGGGCCTCGACTTTAGAGAGAACTTGTCATCTCTAAAGAAGGGTTTGTTTGTCACAACTGTTGGGTGACTAGTTATAAAGGAGAATTACTTTAACCGGGATATGCGAATCCGGCAATGCCATAATTTCCTTTATAGGGGATTTTAACCTGAAGGAGAAGACTTTAACTCATTTTAGAGCAATGCTATCTTTCCTTAGGAATTTCTCATGCTAAAAGAGGGACAGTGGCATGGATGTAGATGATCTAGAGATTTGCCACTTACAGCGATTAGATGAAGGGGAAAGAGTGGTTGATGTTTGTGTACTGTGAACGAGGCACAAATTTGATGCTAAAAGGTTGATTGGATCAACCAGTGGTTTTCTTATACAAAGCCTAAGAGTAGGCTATTGGCCTAACAAGAGGGAGTTTTTATGTGTCTCGTACGAAGCCCGAGAGAGAGGCTAAAAGGGTTGACTCAACAGGAGAATCTTTTATACTCAACAAGAGAGTGATTTTGTATCTCGTACGAAGCCCGAGATAGAGGCTGAAAGTTCGACTC
The DNA here is from genome assembly GCA_022829125.1 of Lathyrus tuberosus. Taxonomy (NCBI): domain Eukaryota; kingdom Viridiplantae; phylum Streptophyta; class Magnoliopsida; order Fabales; family Fabaceae; genus Lathyrus; species Lathyrus tuberosus. Next base: position 6,220,614 of record JALAZF010000084.1, read on the forward strand.
AACAAGAGAGTCTTTTATACTCAACAAGAGAGTGTTTTTGTATCTCGTATGAAGCCCGAGATGGAGGCTGAAGATGTTTGACTCAACAAGAGAGTCTTTTATACTCAACAAGAGAGTGTTTTTTGTATCTCCTACAAAGCCCGAGATGGAGGCTATTGTTTGTTTGGCTCAATAAGAACCCTTTTGTCTCTCGTACAAAGCCCGAGATGGAGGCTAAAGGGGTGATTAACTCAACGAGGGAGTCTCTTATGTGTCTCGTACAAAGCCCGAGAGAGAGGCTAAATGTTGTTTGACTCCGCTGGGGAGAATCATTGTACAAAGCCCAAGAGGAGGCTAAGGTAACTGTTTAAGTGACAGGTCCAGTATACTGATTTTTAAAGAGAAAATCAGTTCTTATATGAGCAACACTGTACTGATGGATTTGATTCAAGGATCCGGGTTATTCCTGTTCTTTAAGGAAGCGGGAAATCCGAAGGGTATTGAGACTGTCTGAGTCTACGGGTTTCCTTCCTATTTAACGAAGGGGTCACTTGATAATGTCTTTGAGACTCAAGGAGATTAGACCGTCCAAGTCTAGAGTTTCATCTTTTGTACTATGCTTTGAGAAACAGTAATAGACTCTATGAAAGGATTGTTCTATGAAGATGACTAGGTTGTGTTCCTATACCTCTAGGAGGTCGTCGGGATAATTTGTACGAAGCCCAAGAGGAGGCTGGAAACTTTTACGAAGCCGACGGGTCCTTGTACTAAGCCCAAGAGGAGGCTATCGTTCCCGGAGGAAGAGATCATTATACGAAGCCTAAGAGGAGGCTGTGAATACTTCTAAGAAGCCGTAGGGTCCTTGTACTAAGCCCAAGAGGAGGCGGGGTTGCTTTTAAGAAGCTTGTGGGTCCTTATATGATGCCCAAGAGGAGGCCGATTGCTTTTAAGAAGCCGATGGGTCCCCAAACCCCGAGAAATTCAAGGCAAGCTATTCACAAGGAATAGATCAAGTCAGGAAAGTTCGAGAATTTGGAAGAAACTCAAGAGATGCAATTCACGGAGAAGAGATCATCTCTGGGGAGTAGAGTTTCTTTGACAAGTGCTTTTAAGAAGCCTATGGGTCCCCAAACCCCGAGAAATTCAAGGTAATGCTATTCACCGAGAATAGATCAAAGTCAGGAAAGTTCGAGAATTTGGAAGAAACTCAAGAGATGTAATTCACGGAGAAGAGATCATCTCTGGGGAATAGAGTTTCTTTGACAACTTCTACAAGTGACAGTCTATGAAAGGGTTCACTGAGAATGCTGCCTTTCATGTCTCCATATTGTTTAACCCCAAGAGGAGGGAAGACTGTGTCTGGTAATCCTATGGGGATCTAGTTTTGACTATTTAAGAGTGATTGAAACGGCTTTACCTAGTGCTAGACGTAGTTGCCGGGGAAACTCTAAATATCTATACTATTATTACACAGTTGATATGAGTTTATGAAAGAAGACTTACAGGGAAACAGCCCCACAATACAGTTATATATATATATATATATATATAAGTTTATGAAAGGAGACTTACAGTGAAACAGCCCCATAATACAGTTATATACATATGAAAGCGGTAAATGAAAGCGGGTAAACACTTACTCGGTTGTAGAGCTTCCATGCTGTTTGGTTAGTTATTCAACAAAGAAAGATTGAAAACAACAGTACATTCAAAATCAAAAGAGAAAGTGCTTTGAAATAAAAATGGTTGGGGCTTACAGCTAAAGGAGAGGCCCAAAAAGTTTTACCTGTGATCGCATTGTTGAATTTGTACAGAGGGACTTATACAAGTGACTGAGGCCTAAGAAAGGTTTTCTGTACAAAGGGATGGGTCTTACACTCTATTAGAGGCCCAAGTGAGTTTTAAGAAAAGAAATGGGTCTTACTACTCGAGGGTAGGCCCAATGGTTTATTTTGAAAAAGGCGACGATCGCGCTGAGGTTTTGGAAACACCGTAGGACTTATACAAGTGACTGAGGCCCAAAATTTTGGTATTTACAAAGGGATTGGGTCTTACACTCTATTAGAGGCCCAAAGAGTCTTGAAACATTTGAGTATGATTAAAAATCAAAGAAACCCCAATTTTCACTTTTTAAAAGTAATTTTTCAATGAAAATTAATAAAAAATGACAAAAAAATCAAATAAGTTTAAATAAACCACTTGCGATTTTTGGTTAAGGTTTGAAAAATGAGGTTTTAATCACAAGATGATTTAAAACTTATTTAGTTTTGATTTTCAAGATGAATATTCACTTTTAAAATGTTTAAAAACAATTAAAAATGAATTTATTCACAAAAATACCAACTATATTAAATAAATAATATAAATTTGATTTTTTTTTGTAGAATAAAATATTTTACTATTTTTGTGATTTTTCAGAAAAAGAACCAATCAAAAATAATCAAAATTGAGGGAGTTATTAATTTTCCAAATCATTAAAAAATAATATGAAAAATGAGAAAATATGAAAAAGTGATTAAAAAAAAGGGTTTTGGGTCTTACACTCTATTAGAGGCCCAAAGTGTATTTTTGTACAAAATATGGGGCTTACAACTCAAGGAGAGGCCAAAAATATTTTCAGTTTGAAAATGGCGATTGCGCCGAGATTTTTAACGTATCGGGACTTATACAATAGCTGAGGCCCAAAATTGTTTTGTTAAAAAAGAGTTGGGTCTTACACTCTAATAGAGGCCCAAGTGTTTAGAAATGATAAGAAATGGGACTTACAGCTTAAAGAGAAGCCCAGTTGATTTTCGTTTGAAAATGGTGATCGTGCCGAGGTTTTCTTTTAACGCAGAGGGACTTATACAATAAGTGAGGCCCAAAATTGTTTTGGTTAAAAGGGGATTGGGTCTTACACTCTAATAGAGGCCCAAAGTGTTTGAAAAAGATTTGTTAGGGTGAAAATCAAAGAAAACCCCAATTTCATTTTTTAAGGCATTTTTCCAAGAAAAATTAAGTAAAAAATGATAAAAATATAAAATAAAATCATTAAATAATGATTAAAGTTTATGAAAACAATATTTTATCCACATAAATATTTAAAATCATTTTGGTTTTTTAAAAAAGAAATTATTTTAAAAGCATTTAAAACACTTTAAAACACTATTTTTAAATATATTAAAAATAATACTTTTTTTTTGTGATTTTTTGTGGATTAAAATATTATGGGGTATGAATTGGAAAATGATGATTTTTTGCTATGTAAAAGAATTGGTTGAGTTTTGAAAATAAAAATAAGAAAAAGAGGAAAGATGTCACAATATCATCTCCGACGTTTCTTATGGGGTAAAAACGAGTACCGAAACTTTAATTTTCAACACGTTTTTTTTATCAAATTTCAAACACTCATAACTCTCTCAATTTTTATCGGAATCAAAATCCGGAAGTACCTATCTTGACCGATTTTTCGCAAGGAATCCAATGATATTACTCACGTACATGGAAAATCAACACACAAAACGCAGAAATTAAAAAACCAGAACTGTTATCGATTGAAAACATCGTTCCGCGTCGAATTTCCAACACGCGTAACTCTCTCGATTTTTATCCGAATTGAAATCCGTAAAAACCTATCTTGGCCAATTTTTCACAAGGAATCCAATGGTATTACTCACGCACATGGAAAATCAACACACAAAACGCAGAAATAAAAATAACCAGAACTGCACTGTTTTGAAAACATCGTTCCGCGTCGAATTTCCAACACGCGTAACTCTCTCGATTTTTATCCGAATTAAAATCCGTAAAAACCTATCTTGGCCAATTTTTTGCAAGGAATCCAATGGTATTACTCACGCACACGGAAAATCAACACACAAAATGCAGCAATTAAAAAACCAGAACTGCTATCGTTAATTCGACGTCGTTTCGCGTCAAATTTCCAACGTGCGTAACTCTCTCAATTTTCATCGGAATTGAAATCCGTAAAAACCTATCTTGACCGATTTTTCGCAAAGAATCCAATGGTATTACTCACGCACACAGAAAATCAACACACGAAACGCAGAAATAAAAAAAACAAGAACTGCACGTTGTTTTCGGCGCCGTTTCGCGTCAAATTTCCAGCGCGCGTAACTCTCTCAATTTTCATCGAAATTGAAATCCGTAAAAACCTATCTTGACCGATTTTTCGCAAGGAATCCAATGGTGTTACTCATACACACTAAAACTTAATGTACAGAACACACCAATAAAAAAAACCAGAACTGGACATGATTTTAAAACAACCAAAATTCCACATATAAACATGTTAAAATGCAAACAGTGGGAGGATCACAACATACACATTAAGGACTACATTTTTGCCTTAAGAATTGTTCAATATGATGCATGTATGTGGACAACAAAGGAAAGCATGATTCAAAGAATTCAAGTTGTGAATTTTACCTCTTTTTTGGAGATTTTGGGCAACCTACCAAGTGCTTTGTTCCAGAAATGATTTGATGCTTTGGGCAACCTCAAATGACCTCTTAGAAGCTTTTAGGATGGTTGGAATCGGCTGGAAACCTCTGGAGCAAGTTTGAGCACTTTCTCGCAAAATGGTCAAAAGTGACCAAAATGCCAACTCTCTCAAATGGTGTTCCAGATGTGTGGCACCATATGGGACAGTTCAAGGATGATATTTAGAGTGTGTTTGAGGTTTTAACTGGTTTGGAAAGTGACTGAATCAAGACATGGCTTAAAAAATGCAAAAAAGTGCCATTTTGAGGTTTTGAGAGGTGACTTTGTGATGTTGGTGGTATAGGTCACTTGTGAGAGTTTGGATCACCTACATATGATGTTTATGAGGTGTTAGGATCATGAGTTGTGATGGAAATGCTCTCTAACTCAAAAACTCAGAATTTCCTTACTAAAGAAGGCATTTTGGAGTGAAAGAGAGAATTTGAGGAAAGCATCTGTTTGATGGCTTTGGTGTACTCAAACTGAGAACAAATGAGCTCTATTTATAGTAGAACAAGTTTGTTTTGCAAGCAATAGTGAATGGTGGCTGCAGCAGAGGTTTGGCCAATGTTGGCCAATGAAAATCCAAGTCTCCTCTAGCCATTGACTAGAGGTTAGAGCACAGGCTGCTGGTTCCCTAGTTGTTGGAGGAATCTTGACTGAATTCAGTTGGAGGAAGATCAGTTCATGCCACCTCTAAGCATCCATTAAATGCTCCAAACCAAAATTGGAGTTTTGTCCCTCTTTTAGGGATTTCTAGGTTTTGGCATGCTTTTTTTGGTTCCTTGGACTTGGGAGGTTCATGGATCAGATCATCCCACTTGGATTTGATCCTTAGATGTGTCCAAAATGATGACAAGGCTTGAAAATTCGTGTGGCACAAAAAATGTACAAATCTGCCCTGAAAAATTCAGCTGCAGCAAGCCTTTTTGTAAGATCCATAACTCCCTGCTCGAGTATGCTACATGGACGTTCTAGGACTTTTCGGAAAGCTTAGATGCCGTACTTCAACTTTGATGTTTGACACTAGACCTGGTTCAACTTGGATCATGGAGAAAAACAGCCTTGAAGTTGGGACATTGTGCTGAAATTACAAGGCATATTTTTGGCTAAGTGCTAAAAATGTCAATTTTAGGTTTTTAGCCATTTTGGTCCAACCATAACTCAAAATACATGATGAATTGGGATGAAGTGTAGTTGACATTTTGTAGAGGGCCATGAGGGCTACAAAACCATCTTTGGATGGGGAAAAATGGCTTTGTGGTTTAGGAGTTATGATCCTCCAAAGTTGGTACCCATGCCACTTTATTCCATAACTTAGAAAAATTTCTAAGTTTTTATGGTTACCCCCTTTTACAAGTTATCCCACTTTCTTTGATTTTTATTGATGAATGATGATTCCAATCACACTTTAACATCATTTTAGGGTTAAAAAACCATTTTTATGAAAAATCTCTCAAAGTTTGACTTTTGTGCACAGTTGACTTTTTATCAGATGAATTCCAAACTGTGCGATCCTTTAGGAAATCATGTCCTTGACCTAAATCAAAATTGATGGACATGTTCCATGGGTGTTATAGGGTATATTTAATCGTGTCCCACAGCTTGGGAGCATGTCCTGGTCAAAAGTCAAAGCTACAGTTGACTTTTCTCGCGAAACCCTAACTGTGGTTTAGATGAAATTGAAACTTGTTGCTCAAGCTTCTTGGGTCAATCCATTGTTGTAAATGGATCAACGTGGTATGTTGGAGACCCTCAAATCATGTCTTGAGATCTTGGCTCATGATTTGTCCCAAAAGTCAACTTAGGGGTGAATTAGGTCAAGAAACCCTAATTCCTGATTTTTGATGTATGCATCCCCTGAGGCTAAATTAACTTGATGATGGGGTTTATGATGTTCCATGGAGCATTTTAGGTTATGCTTTGAAGCATTGACTCATGCCCAGATGAAAATTTCCATCTGGAGGCCCTAGTCGACCAAACCCTAATTTGGTGACACTGGCGATCCTGAGGCTTGATCCACCTAGAAGGGAGCAAACTTGTGCTTAATCCTTGAAGTGAGAGTCCTCTTGATCCATTATGGATATTTGAGAGGCTAGACAAGTTGAAGATCATGTCATTCCTTGATTGATCCTTTGTCTAAGAGCTCTGCGAGGGCTTGAAACCCTAATTTCTGTTTGTAGTGAGTGCTCACCCATCTTTGGGGAGACTGATGAGGCATGATGGTTCATCCATATTGTGGTAATGATTTGCACAATGATGGGAAATCTTAGTGGTCAAAATTTGGGGTATGACAGATGCCCCTATTTAATCTTCTTGGACCCGAAGGTGTGAATGGCGAAGGTATTCGGGCATTCGGGGTGCAAGAGGATTAAATATCGGAATACCCGAAATTTTGATGGTGGTTATGAATGGTAGCTTACGCATTCATCTTCTTTAGCTAAGCGAAGATGCTTAGAAAAGATAAACTTTCCCTCGATCCTGGTCTTCAGCTAAGGAGTTGGTCTCCGTTTTCTTTTGAAATAAACTTCCCCTCGATCCTGGTTTCCTACCAAGGAACTGGTCTTAGTTTCTTTTGTAAACTTCCCCTTGATCCTGGTTTCCTACCAAGGAACTGGTCTCAGTTTCTAAAGTAAACTACCCCTCGATCCTGGTTTCCTACCAAGGATCCGGTCTTGGTTTCTGATATAAACTTCCCCTCGATCCTGGTTTCCTACCAAGGACCTAGTCTTAGTTGCTGAAATAAACTTCCCCTCGATCCTGGTTTCCTACCAAGGAACTAGTCTCAGTTTCTTTTGTCAATAAACTTTCTTAACAAGGAACGCTGTTAGTAGCGGTTTTCCTTCAAACTTCTCGCCGAATTTTCCTGGGGAGATGCCATTTGAGTGGAAAAAGTTTTGATGTCAGACTTGCTGGGGAACCCATTCATCTGAATTGTAGAGGTGCACAAACTTCTCTGTTTTGGAGACGCCATTTGTCGATTCTACTGGGGAAAGCGAGTCTCTTGAGAGACTGTTTTCGTTTGGGGGCTTACATCATACTTTTCTCGGGATCTTTCCGGAGAAATGCCATATGATGGGATCCAATTTTGAGGTGCCGATGACCTTTTCATCAGCGATCTTTTCGGAGCGAAACTGGCGCGCTGCCGAATCTCTGATTACGAGGCTTTCTCTGTGGATTTTCCTTAATCCGGGAAAGCAAGGATATCGTCTTTGATGGCGAAGAGCGACATTTGTTGAAAGTTTTCTTGTTTCTCAAAGGTTCAAGTTATCAAAGTGGTCAAGGACCGTCTCTAATCCAGAGATAAACTGGAGGAAAGAGATTGTTCAGACACAGTATTTCCTGATGAGGCAAGAATTGACAACTCGATTGAGAGGACTTTTATCACTAGGGGATAAGACCGAATGGAGTGATAGTGATGCAATATGAATATGAATGCAAATAAAATGCGTGATGTATGTATGTTTATGCTGACAAAACAGACGCGACATACAGACTAGAGGATGAACACGACTGGATACTCGGCCATAGTGGGGCATGTAGAAATATCGCTGGTTCAAGATAGCAATTCTGCCTTACTTAGGAGAAATGGCCCTGTTGGGAGCGACGCTGGTCGGGCTTAGGAGATGAGAACTCGGCCGAGGATGTCAGACGAAACATGGTCTCTGACATTGTTGATCCTTCATTCAGGCGTAATGGTCTAGAAGGAGTACTTTGATTCTGCACTTCGAAGTTCAAACGCCTTTGGAGACGCAATCGATGCTCTTTCGATGTTCAACAGTCAAAAGAAATTGCCATCTTTATTAAAAAGCAGAAAAAGTTTTAACAAGTAAATTCATTTTTGTTTCATTTCAAGAATCGTTGATCATGTTAAAATGTTGTTCTGTAAAGCTAAAACAAATAAGAATTACAAACAGAAGCACAAGGGCTCAAATTTTATTGATAAGATGGAGATCAACCAAACGCGTGATTCCAAAGAGTATATACAAAGTTAGAAAATGGTATTTTACAGGGAAAAGGGCTACGTTGAAACATAACGACCACTATCCTTCTACTAACTTTAAATTCGAGGCATCCTGAGCTTCTGTCGAAGATGACCTTGACTGGAGTTTTCCTCCGATGGACGATGTAACTACTGCTGCTGCTGAGGGACTTGCCTCTGTTGAACATAGTTACTTGCCATTATCCCTAATTTTTGCCTGGATTGTACTATGAGATTTCCAATCCACCGGGATGATTTTTTCATGTCTCTAATTTTTGCCTGGACCGCCCTTTCGGGTTTTCAATCCACCGAGACGTTTTTTTTTTTTTTTAGGCGAAGTATTTCTTGACTACGTCAACATTCGTGGGGTAGGCAAATTCCTCTCCGTCCATGGTTGCAAGTCTCAAGGCACCTCCTGAGAAAGCTTTCGTGACCACATAGGGGCCATCATAATTCGGGGTCCACTTGTCCCGAGAGTCAGTGAGAAACGATTGTATCTTCTTGAGCACGAGGTCGCCTTTTCTGAAGACACGGGGTCGAACCCTTTTTGTCGAACACCTTCTTCATTCTCTGTTGATACAACTGACCGTGGCATAGTTCCGTTATTCTCTTTTCTTCGATCAGATTCAGTTCATTGTGTCGGTTTCGACACCATTTAGCTTCGATGAGCTTAGCTTCCATCAGTACTCGGATTGATGGGATCTCTACTTCTATGGGGAGAACTGCCTCTATGCCATACACTAGAGAGAAAGGGGTTGCCCCTGTTGAAGTGCGGACAGATGTGCGATAACCGTGAAGAGCAAAGGGTAGCATCTCGTGCCAATCTTTGTAGGTTACAACCATCTTTTGAACAATCTTCTTGATGTTCTTGTTAGCCACTTCTACCGCTCCGTTCATCTTGGGTCGGTAGGGAGATGAGTTATGGTGTTTGATCTTGAACTCAGTGCACAACCCTTTCATCATCTTATTGTTCAAGTTAGATCCATTATCAGTAATGATCTCGCTTGGAACACCATAACGGCAGATGCTATTATTTTTGATAAATCGGACCACCACTTGTCGGGTTACATTAGCGTATGACGCTGCTTTGACCCACTTGGTGAAGTAATCAATGGCTACCAAGATGAATCGATGTCCGTTCAAAGCCTTGGGCTCAATCATGCCAATCATGTCGATTCCCCATATGGAAAAAGGCCATGGGGAATAAAGAACTCTGAGATGTGATGGCGGTACATGAATTTTGTCGGAGTATATCTGACACTTGTGACACCTCCTCATGTACTTGTAGCAGTCGGATTCCATGGTCAACCAGTAATACCCTGCTCTCAGAATTTTTCTCGCCATTGTGTGTCCATTGGCATGAGTGCCAAAGGATCCTTCATGAATTTCTTTCATAAGCATGTCTGCTTCTGGTCTGTCTACGCATCGGAGCAAGACCATGTCGAAGTTTCTCTTATAAAGTGTATCACCGCTCAAGAAGAAGTTTCCAGCCAATCTTCTGAGGGTTTTTCTGTCTTTTCTGAGTGCCCCAGATGGGTACTCTTATTTCTGAAGGGAGCATTTGATATCGTGATACCAAGGTTTGTCGTCTATGACTGCTCAATCGTGAAGATGTAAGCGGGCCGTTCAAGGCGCATGATGTCGATCTTAGGCATGTCATTCCATTGACCTACACTAATCATGGAAGAGATAGTGGCTAATGCATTGGCCATGTGATTCTCATCACGAGGGATGTGATGAAATTCAACTCTGTTGAAGAAGGGTAGCAACTTCTTGCGTAGTCCCTGTAAGGAATCAATCCTGATTGGTATGTGTTCCAATCTCCTTTTATCTGATGGATAACCAGGGCTGAGTCGCCGTATACGTCCAAATTTTTGACCCTTAAATCAATTGCTTCCTCGAGACCCATAATACAAGCTTCGTATTCGGCCTCGTAGTTCGTACATTTGAACGTAAGTCTGGAAGTGAAAGGAATGTGGGTACCCTGAGGGGTAACAATGATTGCCCCAATTCTGTTTCCATAATGATTAACTGCTCCGTTAAAGATAAGTCCCCATTGGGACCCTGGTTCTGGCCCTTCACTGGGTAACGGTTCATCGCAATCTTTCATTTTTAAATACATGACATCTTCGTCTGGGAAGTCAAACCCGATTGATTCTTGATCGTCAATCGGTTGATGAGCCAAATGATCAGCTAAAATACTTCCCTTAACGGCTTTCTGAGCATGGTACTCTATGTCATATTCTGATAACAACATCTGCCAACGGGCAATTCTTCCCGTAAGAGCAGGTTTTTTGAAAACGTACTTGATTGGATCCATTTCGGAGACCAACCAAGTAGTATGACGACTCATGTACTGGCGAAGACGTTTGGCTGCCCAAGCCAAAGCGTAACAAGTTTTCTCAAGCATCGTGTACCGAGTCTCGCAGTCGATGAATTTCTTGCTTAGATAGTAAATGGCAGACTCTTTCCTTTTGGTTTCATCTTGTTGGCAAAGTACACATCCCATTGAGTCCTCCAGAACTGTGAGGTAAATGATCAGTGGCCTTCCTTCCACTGGAGGTGATAGAATCGGAGGACTCAACAGGTATTCCTTAATACTGTCGAAGGCGGTTTGGCAATTTTCTGACCAAACGCAAGCCTGGTTCTTTTTGAGTAATTTGAAGATCGGGGCATAAGTGGCAGTCATGAGGAATATGAATCTGGAGATGTAGTTCAAACGTCCCAAGAATCCTCTGACTTGTTTTTCAGTTTTCGGAGAAGGCATTTCTTGAATGGCCTTGACCTTGTTAGGATCAACCTCAATTCCTTTCTGGCTGACGATGAACCCTAGTAGTTTCCCTGAACGGACACCGAAGGTGCACTTGTTGGGATTCAAGCGGAGCTTGAATTTTCTTAGACGTTCGAACAATTTTGACAGATGTTCAACGTGCTCACTCTCTGTTTTTGATTTTGCAATCATATCATCGACATATACCTCGATTTCTTTGTGTATCATGTCATGAAACAGAGTAGTCATGGCCCTTTGATAGGTTACCCCGACGTTCCTCAAGCCGAACGGCATCACCTTGTAACAAAAGGTACCCCATGGGGTAATGAACGAAGTTTTCTCCATGTCTTTCGGCGCCATTTTGATCTGGTTATAGCCCGAGAATCCATCCATGAAGGAGAAAACTTTGAACTTTGTTGTACTGTCTACCAGCATGTCAATGTGTGGTAAAGGAAAGTCGTCCTTTGGACTTGCCTTGTTCAGATCCCTGTAATCGACACACATTCTGACCTTTCCATCCTTTTTGGGAACAGGTACTATGTTGGCTAACCATTGAGGGTATTCTGATGTAGCGAGGAAACCCGCGTTAATCTGTTTCTGTACCTCCTCTTTGATTTTGATAGCCATGTCCGGGTGAGTCCGTCTCAACCTCTGCTTTACTGGTGGACATTCTGATCTCAACGGTAAGTGATGTTCCACGATGCTGGTATCCAAACCTGGTATATCCTGATAGGACCAAGCGAATACATCGAGGAATTCTTTGAGAAGCTTTATCAAACTTTCTTTGACAATTGGATTGAACAGTGCCCCAATCCTGATTTCTTTTCTCTCTTTTTCCGAACCCAAGTTTACCATTTCCAACGGCTCCTTGTGAGGTTCAATGGACCTTTCCTCCTGTCTAAGTAATCGGGAGATCTCTTCTGGAATTTTGTCGTCATTTTCTTCTTCAGCCTCGAATACTGGGAACTCAAAGTTGGGAGAAGGCATTGGATCGCATGGGGTGTAAAACAAGCAATCTGCATGACGTGATGATTCGTGTTTAGAAGAGATAAAGAAAAATGCAAGTGTGTGCAGTGTATTTGTTTTACTGTTTGTTTTTATTTTTAAATTGTTTTTTAGGATTACCATTTTCTGAAAAAGCGAAAAGAGAAAACAGCAAATAAATGCGGAAATTACAGAACGACGTTATTTTATTAATGAACAAGTCGACTCTTGAAACTACAACCCTATAAAATAAAACTCTGTCGCTTTGGGCAAAGCGAAGAGGGAAATTTACAGAAAGCGAGCCCTATCAAAACATCCGTTTCACCTGGGCAGGGTGAAAGGTTTAAAGATGGCAATTACTCTGACTGATGAACGACCTTCGGAACCTCGACGGCAACCCATTGGCGGCGAACTCCTCGGTGAATCACAAAGTCTGGCACCTTCCTCGATTTATCTTCAGAAATGATGCTGATTTCTGGTGGAGCAGGATCATTGGAATCTGTCTCCCAGGCGGAGTTGTCGTAGGAGAATTCATCAGTTGCATTTTGCATAGCATCTGTGCTATCAGGTGTATCTCCCCATCCAGTTGGCTGGATATCTTCGAGCCTGATACGAGAGCTTTCAGGAGCAGTGTACTTGACCATATAGTCGTATTTTCCACTTGGTTCTCCCAGAGTGTCCCAAACTTCTTTGGAACTGGAGGAGTCATCTCTCTCGGTGACGTTGACCTCCGGAAAAGCATAGTTGATGAATTCAAGTCCTGCAAACGTTGCAAATTCATCGTCGTGTTGAGTAGTTTCCGAATGACCTGAGTGTTGATCCCATGACATGGTGGGGACACAGGTATTCTGTTTAATGGTGATCAGCTGAGTTTCATTACTCGGCTGACCTTCTTGCCCCAAGTTTCCTGGATAAGGTTGCCACATTGGCAGACCATCCATTGGGCCATAGTAGTTGTAGTCAAAGTTGTATTTCATCGGAGTGTCTTCCTCTAATGAATTTGGCAGAGCACGGCATCCTTCCGGATCACAATCCCCGTAGATCATTTCGACATCTGATCTTGGTATAAATCTCGGAATTTCTGTAGGAAAGCAAAAAGGCATAGGCACCTTTTCCTGAGACATATAACCGTCTTTGTTAAGATAGGACTTCCATTCTTCATCTGTGTCAGAGGGATCTCCCTCATTGATAGCATGTACTGCTTGAGACACTGGGTGAAGGAAACCTCCACTGTGGAAGAAGTTCTGAAAGGGATGAAGACTTCCATCGCTGGCAGCTGTCTGGGTCCAGGTTATAGAAAAACCAAGACCCTTCTTTGTTTTATTGTCAATGGGAATAACAAGCTGTCCCCATCCAGTTGTATCGGTACTCTCGACCGCTTTGATAGCATCTTTGTATAAGGAAATCGAGGTTCCTCCTTTGAAATGATTGTCCTTGCTCACCGACAGTGCTTGGAACTGAGTTCCAATAACCTCCTCGGGTTCTATACCAGTAGATGATGATAAGTTGCTTACAAGTAAGGCTTGTTCTCCACAGACTGTGACAAGTTGATCGTTCTTGACGAACTTTAGCTTTTGGTGGAGGGTTGAAGTAATCGCTCCAGCTTGATGTATCCAAGGTCTTCCTAATAAACAACTGTATGTTGCCCGGATGTCCATGACCTGGAAAGTGACTTGGAAAGTGTGAGGACCAATAGTTATAGGAAGATCAACTTCGCCGATAACTATTTTTCTGGATCCGTCGAACGCTTTGACGACGACCTCGCTGATTCTCATCGGAGGGCCTTTGAATGATAATTGCATCAAAGTGGACTTCGGCATAACATTCAGGGTTGACCCTGTGTCTACCAGTACGCTGGCTAAAGCATCGTCCTGGCAGTTAACTGTGATACTGAGCGCCATGTTATGACGGCGACCCTCTTCGGGTAATTCCTCATCACTAAATCCCAAATTATTGCAGGAAGTGATGTTAGAGACAATACTATCGAACTGTCTGATTGTTACATCCTGTTCCACAAAGGCTTGCTCCAAGACTTTCTGTAGAGCCTCCCTGTGTGCTTCTGAACTGAGTAACAGTGATAATACCGAGATCTTTGAAGGAGTCTGTAATAGTTGATCGACAATGTTGTATTCACTCCTTTGGATGAGCTTCAGCATCTCATCATTATTTTTCGAAAGGTCGGGATTACTGGATTGACCGATTGGTGGATCGGGAGCTTCTGTCTGAAGTTCCTTTTCTTTGTTAACTTCCCCAACCCCTCGGTTGAAGATTCTACCACTCCGTGTTACTCGACTGATGTCTGCAATGTTCACAACGGAGGGTAATGGAATTTCCTTTCCATTTTCAACTGTCGTTGCACCGTATTTGTAAGGGATAGCCTTAGTTGATTCATACGGTAGTGGTCCCGGTAGATAGATAACTATGGGAGCCCTCTGATTTTTCTGACGATCGTAAGTAATCTCGATCCGTTCCCGGTTGGGAACTTTAGATTCGTCAAGTAGAGGGATGATGGCAAAAACATCCCTGGTCTGGTGATGACCAGAGATGGTGACAACATCCTCAACTTGATCGGCAAGGTAATTCGGCGTCCAGTTGATGGGTCTAGAACCCGGATATGGACGAATTTCTCCACGATCCACCTGACCCTGAAGAGCTGCTCTCACAAGGTAACACCCTTGGTTACTTTCCGAACAGATGCTACAACGGTCGTAATTGTGTGGTGGCACCTGGCCACGCCCACTTTGAATACAATGTAACCTCACTAGGTTACCTTCCACTGATCGGACATCCTGACTTTGACGCCGAGTAGGATTCCTGTTACTGATACTAATTTGCTGAGTATCTTCATCCATGTAGATTGGCATCCACCAATGATTTAACAAGTGCTGAAGTGCCTCCTGGACAAGGGTACAACCCTGACCGTTTTCGCAACCCGCTTTACAGCTTTGATATTCATGTGATATTAAGAATCTGAGTTGGACCTGCTCAGCATGTAACTCTACCAGGCTGGTATTCATCCCGCGAATGTCAAATATCTGAACCATGTTGATCTGATAGGAATTCCTATCATGGTAGTCTTGGATCCATCCAAGATCCATCTGACGCTGGAGGGCCTCTTGTATGAAAGAGTATCCCTGTTTGTTTACCGAGCAAGTCAGACAAGAACTGTAATCATGCCGCGGCAGATTATGATACTGGCTTTGTCTTGAGTACATTGCCACCAAGTTGGCATTCATCGCACGGATGTCGTGGTTTTGAATGACGTTAGAATTCGTATAGACCATGTTAACTCCACGAACTTGGTGCTCTTGGATCCATCCGAGATCCATTTGTTCCTGTAGAGCTGCTTGCACCATAGAACATCCTTGGTTGTCTTTAGAGCAGATATCACACTGGTGATAATTATGAGGTGGCACATGGCCATATCCACTCTGTCTAAAATGCATCTTAACCAGATTGGTTTTTAACAAGAGTACATCGTGAATTTGATAGACATTGTTAAATTCTTCTTCTATCAAATTGACTACAGCCTTCTCGTGTTGAGGCAGCGGGTTCGTAAGAACATTGGGATTCGTATCTTTGAAAGATAAGAGCCCGCTCCTAACAAGCTTTTGCACATCAGATTTAAAATTGAGACAATTCTCAATGTTATGCCCCGATCCTCCTTGATGATAGGGGCATGTTTGATCCACCTTAAACCAAAAAGGCGGATTTTCCAGTACTGTAAGAGGAGACTTAGTCTGAATGTGCCCCTTAGCCAGTAGTAACGGAAACAGCTCTGCGTACGTCACGGGTATAGGATCAAATCCTGGTGGCCGTGTTGTACGGTTGTTGTTAAATGGAGGACGAGCCTGCTGAAGAGGCTGTTGTGTCCTTTGCTGATCAGGTTGGCTCTGTGCAACCTGAGGTTGATACGTAGGAATAGGCGCAAGACCGATAGCAGGAATTACAGCTGCTACTGGTTGATAACGTCGCCTTTGCTTTTCGAGAGAGATATTCCCAATATCTTGCTCTTTTTTCTTAGGGAGAGCACTACCGTATTTTTTAGTACCGTTCGTCGATCCAGTATCTTTTACCAAACGTCCTTCTCGGACGGCTTCCTCAAGACGTACGCCCATGCCGACCATTTCGGTGAAGTCACTGGGCGCACTGGCAACCATTCGGTCATAGTAAAATGAGCTTAAGGTCTTTAAGAAGATCTTTGTCATCTCTTTTTCCTCAAGAGGCGGACAAATTTGAGCGGCAATTTCACGCCACCTTTGAGCATACTCCTTAAAGGTTTCCTTGTCCTTTTGCGACATCGATCTGAGTTGATCTCTGTCGGGTGCCATGTCCAAATTGTATTTGTATTGTTGGACAAAGGTAGTACCAAGATCTCTGAATATGCTGATCGTAGCACGGTTTAAACCCATGTACCATTTGGGTGCGGCACCGGTTAAACTATCCTGGAAGTAGTGAATCAGTAGGTCCTGATTCTCCGTCTGAGCTGACATTCACCGAGCGTACATCACCAGGTGGCTCTGAGGGCAAGAGTTACCCTTGTATTTTTCAAAATCGGGCACTTGGAATTTGTGCGGGACTTTCACATTGGGGACCAAGCAGAGGTCTGCGGCGTCCTTTCCAAATAGATCCTAACCGCGAATGGCTTACAGCTCCTTCTGCATTTCCAAGAACTGTTCCTGGAATTCATCCATTCTATCGAACATAGTTTCCTTCTTACCATAAGGTATCGGTGGAATCTGTCCTTCCGGGACAGTGTGCACCACAGGGGGTGGGACCGTGACTACGGCAGTGAATCTTGGTGTTTCCCGAAGTTTGTAACCTTCAGGAGTCTTTAATATGCCCCTGGAATCTTCGCTTTTCCGAAGTTTGTAACCTTCAGGCCCAGCGGCTTCTGTTGTGATTCCCTGATCCTCAGTGATCGGCGGAACATATCCTCCCGGGATATAGTTGACAGGCATGCCCCAGTGACGATCTTTCGGCATCTGATACCTAGGATCATTCTTCTCCACTATGGGCATTGAGGTGATCTCTGAGATCACAGTTCTTTGTAGCTGAGCTTCTGCCATGGCTTGCATGTCGTTACGAAGCTTTCTCATATCCTCTCTCAGAGCGTCGATCTCTTCTTTCAACTCTCTATTTTCTTCCTCAAGATCATCCATCTTTTTCTGACGATTGACCCGAGTATTGTACGAATGAGACAGTTTGACTCTAGAATCGAGACACAAACGTGAGATTCGTAGGTAAGAAGAATACGTGATGTGAGAATGATGAATGCAATGATTATATTAATTGTTTTTTGGTTTAATAAAAATAAACTTCGACAATTAGATTGCAAATATGAAACAGTGGGGAAACCCCTTTTTATTGAATTCGAAGGATTACAGAAACGGAAATACAGTAGATTACAAAGTGCAGAAACAGAAGCCTAAGCTAATGGGTCCCGAGTCCTCTCTGAAGAGAAATCGGGTGCTGATTCTGATATCTTCCTTTTCTTTGACCGGGGCTCTTGGGCGGTTGTCGGGTTGTCATTCCTTTGCCAAGTGAAAGGAGCGAGCAAATTCCTTTGATCATCTTGATTCTCTACAGCATGTTGCTCTAAAATTTCAATCAGGGCATCTTTCTCTTTCAGTAATTGCTGTATTCTGATGCACTCTACGTTGAGGGTGCGGTACTTGTTCTTCCAAGACCTTCTCTCCCGTTGAACTTTGTTGAGAGTAACCTGAATCTTTTCAGTTTCCGTCATGAAGTACATGACAGATTCCCTCGGCGGAAGAATTCCGTAACAAGGATAAGGCATCTTTAGCTTGAGAGCTCTAATTTGTACCCAATGGAGATAAGGCTCCACCGAGACACAGTCCAGTTTTCCTGGAGACTCTCGTCCTTTCTTATGAACGTGTTTCCAAGCGTGCACTATTTCTGTCTTTAGTGCTCTACCATTTTCTCCTTCCTTGAAGAAAAGACCTTCCAGATGAACACCCCGTGGGATGTGTCTCATCGGGTATCCAAATTGACGACGAACGAGAACTGGATGGTAATTGATTCCTCCTTTAGTTCCTATGAGGGGTATGTTGGGGAAGTTTCCACAACAGTCAATGATTCTGATTCCCTCATAAATCCTATTGCACCAATCTATATCAGAGTTGGTAAGAGACATGATCTTCTGCGACCAACGTAAGACACTCTTGCAATCCCAAAAAGCAGCATACTTGGGCAAGTGGGAGATAAACCATTTGTAAAGCAAATGTACACAGCATGTGATCTCCCCTCCGCTGTACAAATTTCCCAAGTGTACAGAATGATACGCATCTGCGAGCAAAGTCGGCACAGAGTTTCCAATGAGAAAAACCTTAATGGAGTTAATATCGACGAAGTTATTGATGTTGGGAAACAAAAATAACCCGTAGGTGAGCAAGACAAAGATGCTTTCAAAAGCAGTCACGTTTCCTATACTGGCAAAATACAGGGCCTTCTTTGTCAAGAACTGGGCTGGCAAACCTTTGATGCCACCCTTAGTGGTTAGGTGAGTCCTGACCTCAGACTCGTCCAAATGAATTGCTCTTGCAATGGTCTGATTCTTTGGAATTTCTTCCAGTCCAGAAAATGGAGCTCGATCGGTGATATGTAGATCAATCAGATGAGAATACTCCTCCAGCGTTGGTGCGAGCTGGTAATCTGGGAATGTGAAATAGTGATAAACCGGATCGTAGAATTGAATAAGTGCATCCATGATTCCCTCAATCACATGGACTCTTAACAGTGGTAGAAAACCTCCGTACTTGGCTCTGAAAGCCTCAGAGTTAGTGATTATCCTTGCTAACCTTCTCAAATCCCCTAGTTTTGGAACCTTGAAGGTGTACGTATGAGTTCTTCTTCTACCGAAATCCATTAGCGTAATCCTTTTCTCTGATATTTGCAATCACAGTCTTAGTTTAATTTTAAAAACAGAGAGACTAGAAGAGAAGTTTTTTGAATGTTTTAATGTTTTTTTTAAATGAATGCATGAATGCAGCACACAAAAACATAGAATAAACATGGGGTCAAAGGGTCGTTGTCATGAAGTCAAGGCTCTACCCATCCCCAAAGGTTTATACTAGGGTGTTTTTTTGTACCTGTACTCATTATCATCAGGTCCTCCCAGGAAAGCAAAACAACAAGCGGATCGCCAGCGAGTTATAGTGCAATCTTAGAGTAAGTGCCATTCACCGAGAATAGATCACCAGCCTCAAATAAGGGTAGTATCGCGTAATAACTATTTCCAATAGTTTCCGCACTACGAAAGGGTTTGGCTCCTCAGCTTCTCAGACTTAACAATCGGCCCATTGTCTAGGTGAGGGAATGGGTTGCATTGGTCAGCCTCCACTGAGGTTGATGGTCGACCTCGTCGCCATCACTTATCTTAAGTGTATACTCAATCTTTCCACATGCGACATCACACGCATTCCCATTAGCAGAAAAATAAACATGTATAGCAATTAGGAAAAGCAGTATATATATTTGTCCTAAACATCCTAGACCTTTAAAGCTATGAATCCTAAGTTCCTAACAAAAATGGGTTCCCCGGCGGAAGCCCCAATCTGTGGTTTTCACAAGAGATGAAAAGGAAGAATAAAAACAGAGACGGGCCCCACGGTGGGTTCCATTTTTCTATTGGCGGCCACCGCCATGAAAATGACTTACCCAAGGTTTAAATTGTAAAAAAGAAAGAACCGGCCCCATGGTGGGCGCCATTTTTCTGTAGCGAGCGATTTTGGACGCGGTTCTTAAGCGCTGGTCGCTCTCTGCGGTTTGAGCTTACTACAGGTCGATTCATTTTTTATCCTATTAAAGCTGATGAAGGAAGGGAAATAGATGTCTCCAATTAACCCTGCTTGCATACTGAGTTTAAACAGCGGTCTGTTAGGTTACGGATGCTATCAATGTGGGGGGCCTTTGTACTGGTTATTTGTATTTTCGCCAATACTGATTTCTTTCTTTTTATTTTGGCAAAAGGTTTCTGGCGGGGAACAAGGATTAGGATGTTAGGACTGATGCTTTTGAATGTGAGAGTATGGGATTTGGTTTTTTTGTTGATTGTGCTCGCTAAGATTTTTCTTTCAATCTTATGCCTACGTATTCCCGTTTACCGAAACAGGGAAATCAGAGCGTTCGTAGTTCCTCCTATTCTATGGGAGGAAATGGTATTTTGGGTGTCTTGTTCAAAGCCCAAGACGTGAAGCGAAAGGTGATTTGTATCTTGTTCAAAGCCCAAGATGTGAAGCTGAAAAGTCTATTTGTGTCTTGTTCAAAGCCCAAGACGTGAAGCTGAAAAGTCTATTTGTGTCTTGTTCAAAGCCCAAGACGTGAAGCTGAAGGACCTCGACTTTAGAGAGAATTTGTCATCTCTAAAGAAGGGTTTGTCTGTCACAACTGTTGGGTGACTGGTTATAAAGGAGAATTACTTTAACCGGGATATGCGAATCTGGCAATGCCATAATTTCCTTTATAGGGGATTTTAACCTGAAGGAGAAGACTTTAACTCAGTGTAGAGCAATGCTATCTTTCCTTAGGAATTTCTCATGCTAAAAGAGGGACAGTGGCATGGATGTAGATGATCCAGAGGCTTGCCGCTTACAACGATTAGATGAAGGGGAAGGAGTGGTTGATGTTTGTGTACTGTGAACGAGGCACAGCTTTGATGCAAAAAGGTTGATTGGATCAACCAGTGGTTTTCTTATACAAAGCCTAAGAGTAGGCTATTGGCCCAACAAGGGGGAGTTTTTATGTGTCTCGTACGAAGCCCGAGAGAGAGGCTAAAAGGGTTGACTCAACAGGAGAATCTTTTATACTCAACAAGAGAGTGATTTTGTATCTCGTACGAAGCCCGAGATGGAGGCTGAAAGTTCGACTCAATAAGAGAGTCTTTTATACTCAACAAGAGAGTGTTTTTGTATCTCGTATGAAGCCCGAGATGGAGGCTGAAGATGTTTGACTTAACAAGAGAGTATTTTATACTCAACAAGAGAGTGTTTTTTGTATCTCGTACAAAGCCCGAGATGGAGGCTATTGTTTGTTTGGCTCAATAAGAACCCTTTTGTCTCTTGTACAAAGCCCGAGATGGAGGCTAAAGGGGTGATTGACTCAATAAGGGAGTCTCTTATGTGTCTCGTACAAAGCCCGAGAGAGAGGTTAAACGTTGTTTGACTCCGCTGGGGAGAATCATTGTACAAAGCCCAAGAGGAGGCTAAGGTAACAGTTTAAGTGACAGGTCCATTATACTGATTTTGAAAGAGAAAATCAGTTCTTATATGAGCAACACTGTACTCATGGATTTGATTCAAGGATCCGAGTTATTCCTGTTCTTTAAGGAAGCGGGAAATCTGAAGGGTATTGAGATTGTCCGAGTCTACGGGTTTCCTTCCTATTTAATGAAGGGGTCACTTGAGAATGTCTTTGAGACTCAAGGAGATTAGACCGTCCAAGTCTAGAGTTTCATCTTTTGTACTATGCTTTGAGAAACAGTAGTAGACTCTATGAAAGGATTGTTCTATGAAGATGACTAGGTTGTGTTCCTATACCTCTAGGAGGTCGTCGGGACAATTTGTACGAAGCCCAAGAGGAGGCTGGAAACTTTTAAGAAGCCGACGGGTCCTTGTACTAAGCCCAAGAGGAGGCTATCATTCCCGGAGGAAGAGATCATTATACGAAGCCTAAGAGGAGGTTGTGAATACTTCTAAGAAGCCGTAGGGTCCTTGTACTAAGCCCAAGAGGAGGCGGGGTTGCTTTTAGGAAGCCTGTGGGTCCTTGTACAATGCCCAAGAGGAGGCCGGTTGCTTTTAAGAAGCCGATGGGTCCCCAAACCCCGAGAAATTCAAGGCAAGCTATTCACAAGGAATAGATCAAGTCAGGAAAAGTTGAGAATTTGGAAGAAACTCAAGAGATGCAATTCACGGAGAAGAGATCATCTCTGGGGAGTAGAGTTTCTTTGACAAGTGCTTTTAAGAAGCCTGTGGGTCCCCAAACCCAGAGAAATTTAAGGCAATGCTATTCACCGAGAATAGATCAAAGTCAGGAAAGTTCGAGAATTTGGAAGAAACTCAAGAGATTCAATTCACGGAGAAGAGATCATCTCTGGGGAATAGAGTTTCTTTGACAACTTCTACAAGTGACAGTCTATGTAAAGGTTCACTGAGAATGCTGCCTTTCATGTCTCCATATTGTTTAACCCCAAGAGGAGGGAAGACTGTGTCTGGTAATCCTATGGGGATCTAATTTTGACTATTTAAGAGTGATTGAAATGGCTTTACTTAATGATAGACGTAGTTGCCGGGGAAACTCTAAATATCTATACTATTATTACATAGTTGATATGAGTTTATGAAAGAAGACTTACAGTGAAACAACCCCACAATACAGTTATATATATATGAGTTTATGAAAGGAGACTTACAGTGAAACAGCCCCACAATACAGTTATATACATATGAAAGCGGTAAATGAAAGCGGGTAAACACTTACTCGGTTGTAGAGCTTCCATGTTGTTTGGTTAGTTGTTCAACAAAGAAAGATTGAAAACAACAGTATATTCAAAATCAAAGGAGAAAGTGCTTTGAAATAAAAATGGTTTGGGCTTACAGCTCAAGGAGAGGCCCAAAAAGTTTTACCTGTGATCGCTCTGTTGAATTTGTACAGAGGGACTTATACAAGTGACTGAGGCCTAAGAAAGGTTTTCTGTACAAAGGGATGGGTCTTACACTCTATTAGAGGCCCAAGTGAGTTTTAAGAAAAGAAATGGGTCTTACTACTCGAGGGTAGGCCCAATGGTTAATTTTGAAAAAGGCGACGATCGCGCTGAGGTTTTGGAAACACCGTGGGACTTATACAAGTGACTGAGGCCCAAAATTTTGGTATTTACAAAGGGATTGGGTCTTACACTCTATTAGAGGATGTCTGTCTTGTATAAAGCCCAAGATTGAGGCTGAAATGGGTTTTGACTCCACTGGGGAGAATTATTTGTCTTGTACACAACCCAAGATTAAGGCTGAAAAGAGGATTGACTCTGCTTAGGAAATTTATATGGTGTCTTGTACAAGGCCCAAGATTGAGGCTGAAAAGGGTTTGACTCAACAAGAGAGTGCTTTTATCTGTCCTGTACAAAGCCCAAGATTGTGGCTGAACAAGCTAGAGAAATCATTATACAAAGCCTAAGAGGAGGCTGAAAAAGATTGACCCAATAAGAGTGTTTTTATCTGTCTTGTACAAAGCCCAAGATTGAGGCTAAATAAGAGTTGACTCAACAAGAGAGTCTTGAAAGGTGATTGACTCAACAAGAGAGTCTGAAAGGTGATGACTCAACAAAAGAGTCTGAAAAGGTTAGCTCTGCTAAGGGAGAATCATTGTAAAAAGCCCGAGAGGAGGCTGACTTCTGCTGAGGATTATTAAGATCCAGGGGCAGGTCCAAATGATGAATCAACTCTTGCTGAGGGTTAGGAAGAGTTGAGATATCAGAGACCTTGAGGTTCTGATTTGGGATAGTGTTATTCAGATGGTAAACCGACCTGGCTGGGGAATTTTAAGAGAGAGACTAAGTTTTAGAACCCATGGGTTTTAACCCTGCTGGAGATTGATCCAAAATGACCAGGGTTTCTCCTATGTTTGTAGGGAACTTGAGAATGTCTTTGAGACTCAAGAGGGGATTAGACTATCCAAGTCTACTGGTGTGAAAGAGTTTATCTTTGTACGATGCCCAAGAGGAGGCAGGTGTTTTAAGGGATGAGAATCAACCCTAAAATGGTTTGATGTGTTGACACTGGAATGACTGATCTAGAGAAGGATGACTAAGTTATGTCCTATACCTTTAAGAGGTCTTCAGGGTCCTTGTGTTAAGCCCAAGAGAAGGCATGAGAACTTGTAAGAAACTAGAGGGTCCTTGTACAAAGCCCAAGAGGGGGCGGGGATGCTTTTAGGAAGCCCGTGGGTCCCAAACCTAAGAAAAGTTCAAGAAAGGTTTCACCGAGAATTAATCATTTAGTGAACAGTTCTAGGGTTTGAAGAAATTCAAGAGAAGTTTCACTGAGAATAATTCATCTCTGGGGAATATAATTTCTTTGACAATTTCTAATAGTGACAGTCTGAGAAAAGTTTCACCGAGAATAATGCCTTTCCCTTTGCTCCATATTCTTTAAGCCCAAGAGAAGGCAAGACTGTATCTGGAAATCCTATGGGGATCTAGTTTTGACTGTATTTTAGAGTGACCAACAGGCTTTACCTAGTTCTAGACCTAGTTGCCGATGGAAACTCTAAGCAGATATACTAGTATATATACAATTGATATATGACAAGTGTTGCACCCCAAAATTTGCCCTCCTTACTTTATTACTAACTGGCTTATGTTTCGTTTCATTTTTGCATTATCATGTGTGCATATCATTAGTTCTTACCATGGGGTCAAGGTGCCTGAGGCAGTTCAAGAGGAGAAGGTGTCCTTCAAGTAGGAGTCCTTGTGTTGTCCAAGAGAGCTCAGGTGGATCTCTCTCCTAACCAGTGCAGAAGCTAGGGTTTTGAGATTCTTGGGTTTATTGCTCCAATGGGCAAGCTCCTTGGGTTTTTATCATCACCAAAAGGCATATCTTATCTTTGTTGGAGAGGATACACATCATATTCAGAGGAAATTGGATTTTGAGACTGTGCTATTTCCTCCTAGACTGAGGGTACCAAAATTAGGGTTTTCTATAAAGTCAGTATATTTTTGACTTCTGGGGCAAGACCTAATTCCATGGTATTCCTTGGGTCCCTAAGTGTCTAGGAATGGAAGATTGCCCATCAGTTTGGTTCAGGAGAAGTTCAATTGGCC
This sequence comes from Lathyrus tuberosus, assembly GCA_022829125.1. Classification (NCBI taxonomy): domain Eukaryota; kingdom Viridiplantae; phylum Streptophyta; class Magnoliopsida; order Fabales; family Fabaceae; genus Lathyrus; species Lathyrus tuberosus. Next base: position 6,245,643 of record JALAZF010000084.1, read on the forward strand.
AATGGATTGGGAATCAGGTGAATTGGGAAAAAGTCAACAGTGAGAGGGGAAGTCAACTATGGAATTTTGAGGTTCTCTCCAAGGTTTTCAAGGTCTCACATCCTCATATGGTCTTCAAGGGTCAAGTTTCATTCCATTTATCAAGAATCAAGGGTTGGTACAAAAGTTGCTAAATATGGAAATGACCTATAATCTGAAAGTTTCCTTTTTGGGCAAGTTCTTACACTACATTCAACTAGACTTTTCATCATCAAGAAGCCTTCAAATCAATTTTCCTCAAACATTAAGGTCAAAGATCTTTTTCTCCTCTTTCCAACAAGTACTAGTGGGTCTACATATCATTTGTGAAACTCAAGTTATGATCAAAAGAAGGCAAAGTGGTTTTTAGGGTTTCATTTTCACAACTTTGGCATAGTGACCTATAATTAATTCCATTGCTTCATGTCACATGCTAACATCAAACGACACTCCTCAAGGATCATTTTAGGCCTTTGAATCAAGTGAATCCATGGTGTATTTATCAATTATTCTCCATTATTCAAAATTGCCAAGTCATTGAAAACTCATGAACCAAAATGTCTCAAGGCCCAAATCAAATTCAGGTGTGGTTAGCAATTCAAACATAAGTGATCCATCATAGAATGTTTGGATATCCATGCATGGAAGGAGGTGTATCTCACATAATGTAATTTTCCAAAGTCATCCAAAACTCATTAAGTGGAGAATTACCAAGGCCCAAATCATTATCAGTGAAAAACCCTAGTGTATTTAAGCTTACTCATGCTAGGGTTAGGGGAGGAACACGTGAATGTGGAGAAGAGAAAAGTTTGAATCCTAAAACTTGAATCTTTCATATCTCTCAATCCATTAGGTCTTTTCAAGAAATTCTTTCACCATCAGAACCCTTGGGATCCCTAGAGCACGAAGCAATCATCATTCGCAACTAATAGCAAGGATTAGGAGTGCTTGACCTCAGGTTGGTGGTATTTTTCATGATCCTAAAACGCCCTTTTTTGATGCGCATAATGGTGTGTGATGTTCACTGATAACCCTGATATAATTTGTTTTGATTTTGGACATGTATTGTGTGCATATGGTGTGTTTAATGTTTTGAACCCTAACCTTTTTCTCTTCGTTTTTCATTATGCATTGGTTGTTTGTAATTTTTGATGACATATTTGAGATCCTGGTGAAAATCTGGACAAAATGGTGTATCCCCTTGCGTTTTCTGGGTTTGTTTTGAGTTGCAGGTGGCCGTGGGTGGCGGCCGGAGCTAGGGCTCCGGCGACTGGTGTGGTGCTCCGGCCAGGCTAGGGTTTGGAGGAAGAAGATGACTCCTAGCCGTTGATTCCTCTCATCGCACGGTCCTCATCATGCCACATTTTTTTATTTTTGAGTTTTTAAGCTGATGATTGCATGTTTATTACCCCACAGTTGTTACCGTGTGCACCCAATTAATTTCCATTATTTTAATTACTTTTTCTTTGGTTGACTAATTGTGGATCGTGTGATGAATCATGTGGACTTTATCCTGCCAACGAATTAAAAAAAACACGCGCCTGGCACATGGGAGTGTATTGTGTGCTGACTGCTTTGGTGTGTGTGAGCGTATATTAACTATGGTGTATTCCTTAATCTTGACTGTTGATCATCATTACTTTGAGATTATATTGACTTAATAGGGCGCGTCAGATTGATCTGAAGGTGAGCATGCAGTCAACCATTGACTAAAGTCCACACGTGGACTCTTTTTTTTTTTTTTTTTTTTTTATGGATTAAGCGTTGGGCCTTGCTACTTGCACACCCCCTTCAGCCCATTTCAATATTCCAACATTGTTTTATTACTGAACGCACCCCCCTTGCATATTTCAATTTATTTATTTTATTTAATTTATTACATTTCATTTTTAAATTTTAAAAATAGTTAATTGCATTAAAAAAATTCCCAAAAAATTCATGCATCATATTTATAATTTTATAAAATTTTCACAAATTTTATTTTATTATGTTATTTTATTTTATCCTCTGAAATAATTATTTTAATAATTTCTTTCTTGTAATTATTTCATCTTGCATACCATGACCTGTAGAATTTTGTTCTCATAGCATACAAAACCTTTTGAACTCATTCTTTTTGCATTTTTTCACCAATACACTGAATTGCATTAAAATATTTTTCTCTCATTTTTAAAATCATTTCATATTGCATTTTAGTCCTTTCCTTTTGCATGTTGAGTCATATTTCTCATCTGACTTTGCCTATTTGTTTGAGTGACTTACATCTTGAATTTTGGCATGAGTTTTTGATATGTTGCTTGCTTCTGGTTGGGATATGTTGACAATTAATTTGGTGATTTTAGAAGATGTTTCTCTAATTGTTTGATTGCCTTTGTGTGAGATCCTCTTGTATGCATATCCTTGACTATGTCTGACTGCCTGTTTGAAGAGGCACTTGTGCCATTGTTTGAGATTGTTTCTTTGACTTCATAAACCATGTTTAGATTGTTATTATATGTCATTGCCCGGATTTCATTTATCTCATTTCTTTTACGTATGTCTGTTTTGTGCTAACCTCTTATGCAGGGGCTGAGGTAAGTTCTTTGAGGGTGTGGATAATCATCCATATTCACCCTTACTCTTTCCTTCTCTCATCTTTTCCTTTCTTTAGGCTTAGGTTGTCGCAAAACCTCACTAACCATAGGTTACCCATGCATGATAACATTAGGACTCTTAGTTTCCCTTTAGAGTTTCCTTTGTGTCTTCTCTCTTCTCATCTCAAAACTTCTTGAAAATACTTAATAAGAATAAAGTGTATTGCGCACGAGCCTTAAGCATGGGGAATGAGAAATGAGGGGCTTCCTCTCATCTTTCTAGAGTGCTTAGCGAGCGTCCTGTCTTGGGACGATGCGTTAAGTATTCGCCCCTGTGCCCTAGACTTTGGTGCAATGCAAGTTATAAACTAACTCAAGTCACTTATGTCCTAAAAAATACAAACAAACCTCAAACCTTTTTGTCCTTCGGGATTGTCAAACTAAAGGCTATTTTCAGAAAGGGCACGTTACTTTCTGTCTGAGATGCAAACAGGCATCGACCCTAACTGCCGGACGCGGACTTAACGTCGCTCATAAAAAACACAAAAAGAACTTGGTCCGAAATACGTTGACTCTGAATTTTCCATTGCACAAAGGGAGTACGTAGGCCTAGGACGTCGACGTCCTATCGAGTCTGTCTTTGTTTCTCCCCCCCGTCTTAGTACAGCCCTAGATGATAGTATAACTCACCCTTAGAATAGACAACAAGCGTGGATCCCATCGAGTACGATGGACGCGTGGGGTGCTAGCACCTTCCCCTCGCGTAACCGACTCCCGAACCCAGGTTATGGTTGCGATGACCATTCCTTTCCCTCTTCCTCAGGTTTATGCGGTGTTCCCTTTCCCTCTCTTGGGATAAATTTACACGGCTGGCGACTCTGTTTTCTGCGCCACTCTCGCGTTTGTACCTGGATGAAAATCCTGGGAGCGACAGCTGACGACTCTGCTGGGGACAACGTTGACCTATGCTGGTCCATCCCTAAGCGAGTCAATCCTAACGCTTACTTGTCTTTGTTCTCTTTGGGTGTTTTGTGTTTGTTTTGCTTTATTTGTTGTATTTTATTTTTACCGCATTTTCTGCATTGCATTTCATTTTTATTACTGTCATACTGGATACTACTGTTTTGTGCTGGCTATTTCTGTTTTGCAGGTTGGGTTGTTCTGAGAGATAAGCCCAATGCCCAGGCTTGAATCACCCTAGGACTAGAGTGGAGAGTAGTGGGACCTACGTGCCCGCTTGGTACGTTTGTGTGTTCACGAAATTCACAACCAGACGAGACTATCTTGGGACGCATTCTAACGTGTGTGTCTTACGCATGTTAGGATGTCGATCTAGAGAGTTGTCGACTCTGGTGACCGATCATCGAGGACCTTAGAGGAAACATCCCTCTTTAGTGGTGACAGTGGCAGACCATATCCTGTGGCAAACCCATTCGCACCCGAGGGCCCACTTTGGAACTCGCATAGGATGGCCCCTACCTTTTGAAGAGAATCAGTGGAGGCACTCCTCGATTGACGATAGTACTGTACCCCGAGGGATGAATGTACTATTGTTTCTCGACCTCAGTGCCAGAAGCTGAGGACCTTCCGTTTTGGAGAATCAGTTGAGGTCTCCTCGATTGATGATGATGCCAAACCAGAAATGGTGAACGTACCATCATTTCTCGACCTTAGAGCCCGGGATACTGAACATCCTAGTACCCACACGTGAGAGGGGATGGGTGTTTGCAGGTTTGCAGGTAACCGAAACCTTCAACCTACCCAATTTTTCTGGATTTCTCATCAATGTTTGATTATCTTGGCTCCTGGTTATCTCAGTGGTTCGGTATTTTGGAATTCTGGTTTTCTGGGTTATGGTTCTCGTTCAGTTAACAGCACAGCACATCCAGCAGTGTTGCCTTGATCCCATGTTTGCATGAGCATATCATTTTTCTTGCATTCTGACATGTTTGACATTTTTCAGGGCTTGCATCTTACTCTTGATTCCGGTTTTCTGAGGTTACTTTGGCATGGATGTCCAGAGAAAGAAGACTGTTGCCTACTAGTTCCCAGATCCAACCTTGATGTTGATTCACAAGTTGATTAATATGGCTGGTCCCGGAGTTCGTACAGAGTTCAGTGGAAGGTATGGGAGACTTCTGAAATTTGTCTACAATATCTCCAAGTATGAGAAGGATGCCATTCATACACTTCTTCAGTTTTACGATCCGTCTTTGCGTTGCTTCACTTTCCCAGACTACATCTTGGCCCCAACATTGGAGGAGTTCTCATTTATTTTGGGAATCCCCATCAGGCATGACATAGTATTCTTTTCTGAAGAACACCCCGGGATAAAAGAAATGGCTATTGCTCTTCATATTAGTGAATCCGTTCTGAGCAGTAATATTGAGGAAAAACAAGGAGCTAAGGGTTTCTTATTGAATTTCTTGTTTGATCAAGCTTGCATACATGTTAAAGAGAAGAATTGGATTGCTTTCCAAGCTATTCTGACTATATGCATCTATGGGATTGTCCTGTTTCCCAATGTTCCTGATCTGGTGGATATGCATGCTGTCAGAATCTTTATTTGCTAGGTGACGTGTATCACTCAGTCCACTACAAGAATGAAAATATGCGGGGAAAAACTGTGAGTTACTGTGCACCACTCTTATCTACTTGGTTTCTGAGTCATCTCCCCGAAGCTGGCACCTTCATCGATACGAGAGATTCTCTGAAGTGGTCAAAGAGGTTAATGGGCTTGACTGCTGACAACATTGTCTGGTTCAACCATGACTTGCTAGGAATAGAGATTATTTGCAAGTGCAGAGAATTCCCTAATGTACCCTTGATAGGGAGAAGAGGTGGAATTAACTATAACCCTTCCCTTGTTATCAGGCAGTTTGGTTATCCTTTGAAAGGTCCACCTGAGGAGCGAGATGTCAGAGAGTCCTTATTCTTCAATGGTACTGAGGATCAAGAGATGATAAGGAAGGTTGTGAATGCTTGGAAGCAGGTGACCAAGAAGGGAAAAACTTCATTCGGGAAATGTAACAACCGGGCTTTCCCTTCCTATAAAGAGTGGATTAAGAAGAGAGCAGAAGAGGAGCTTCTTCCCTTCCCGGTAGAACCACCATCTTATCCCTTGCTGATTGAGCCTCCTACCACAGTTGAGATAGAGAAGTTTCACAAGTTGTGGGCTGAAAAGGAAAAGCAGCGAGAAGAAAACAGTGAGCTAAAAAGAGAGATTTATCAGTTGAAACATGAGCGGGGTGAAGCTGTTCATACCGCCAAGTTGAAGACAGAGCTTCTTGCTAAGGCAGAAAAAGAGCTAGCTGACATGGTCGCATCCAGACAAAGGATGAAACAAGCTTTGGATGGTATCAGTAAGGTTCTCGAGTCTAAGAAGGAGGAATTAGACAAGGCTTTGTTGAAAATTCACAGGTTCGATGATCACCGGGAAACTGCAATGGCCGAGAATAAGAGAAAGGAAGACGGTTATCTAGCTCAGATTGATCATTTGACGTTGAAGCTCAAGAAGAAAGACACTGAAATCCTGTCAGGGGTATTCAAGAGACAAACAGTCAAGGGTTGACTCAATGAAGCCATAGCCTCCATAGAGGAACTGAAGGTCCATGCTGAAGTGAAGAGATCTAGACACGAGGGACCTAACATGGATGGTGTTTCTGGAGAAGATGCTTGGGAGTTACATTGCTGATACTTGGAAGGGATCATGCATAGGAGAGACGTTCTCATTCAAGAGCTAATTCAGAGGCCAAAGCATCCCGGCACCAAGAAGCTGTTCAAGGAAATTCAAGACTGGAGCAGAAATCATAGTGGATGGGGGGATTGACACTTGTGGACTTTGATGACATGTCGTAGTTTTCTATTCTCTTCTATTGTATTTGGATCACCACCAGGCTTGTTGGTTGGGACCTTTGATTTTTTATGTTCAGACTTGTGATTGTTGACATTTGGTTTTCCTCTGGTTTTCTTAATATATGAGCAGAAGTTCCATTCTATCTTATTGTTAAACTGGAATCAAGGGGTGGATCGCCCTGCGAATATTTAAACATGTTCATTTGCATTTGCATATTCATAATCATTTTTCATAATCATTGTGCATAACAGGTGTTTATCTTCGATATTCTTATCTTGTTCCAATCTCAGAATTGCAGACTTAACTCCTCAGGCTATTCAAGAGTTGATCATGGAGCAAGTTCAAGCTGAGTTAAGGGAAATGCGAGGCCAGATGGGGCAGCTTATGGGGAATATGCAAACTCTCATGCAAGACCAGAAGATGCTGAGGGAGGAGGTCAATCAGATGAAGACTCAGATGGGTTTGGCCATGGAAATTTTGAATAGGGTGTTGAAGAAGGAAGACAGTCCCGTCTCTTTGGAATCTTATTTAAATCGTGGATTACCTCGTGAATCTCTTCCACAAGCGGAAGTTCCAGAACTTTCCCAACAGCAGCTAGGTCTTGGCTCCCAAGAGAAGCCCAAGGGCAAAAAGTGTACACAGAGACAGAAGAAGTCTGAAAGAGTTTTTCAGCCGCTCCCTATGCCATATTCTCAACTATTGCAGCATCTTCTTCAGTTGCAACTGGTACAGAAAAGGACTTTGGCTCCTCTCACTGGTAATCCTCCACCAGGCTATGATGCAAGAGCCCATTGTGATTTCCATTCTGGGGCACCAGGGCATACTGTGGAGAAATGTAGGGCCTTTCAGCACCAAGTCCAGAATTTGATTGATGCAGGGGCAATTGAGTTCGCGTTGGGCAGCGTGAATATGCAAGGTGATTTTACCCCAATTGTTGCAAAAGAAGTGGAGACTTCTCCCCTCTTTGCAGGATCCACCTCATGTCATGGACTTTCTCCAGAACCTTTTGCTGCAGAAGCTCTACGCCAGCAACCTTTGTTTGTGCCTCAGCCAAATGTGGAAAGGAAAGTACAAGTGCAGGTGAGGCGCCCAAATCAGCATCAACAGCAGAATTATCAGCAACAGGGGCAACTGAGACCAAGAGGGCCCAAGAGGTTATTCGATCCTATTCCTATCCCTTATAGTCAGCTGTTTGCTCGTCTGCTCAAGAACTCTCTTATTCAAACGAGGAGTACCGCGCCGGTACCGTACCCTATTCCTCCGGATTATGACATGACTACTAGGTGCGAGTTCCACTCGGTAACGTTTGGGCATACGATTAATAAGTGTAATGCATTCCAGCACAAGGTGCAAGACCTGGTAGACTCAGAGATCATTGTATTCACTGAAGATGATATGTACATCAATGGAGGCCTCCTTTCTCAAGTGAACACCCAGTCTGCAAGTACGTCCAGACAGAATTAAGCTTCCTCAGCAATGGCAATCTTCAGCTTCTTTACTGCATTTTCATTTGTAGTTTTTTCATTTCTTGTTAAAGCATCGTATGCATGTAAGACTTGTTTGTTTTTTATGATGATATTAATGCAATGAGTATGTTTTTCTTGAAGTAATCCATTCGTGTTCACTCTTAAATGTTTATATGCACTGCAATACCAATTTTCTTGTCTAGAACTCTTTAGGGAGGATGATGAGACGAAAACACAAAATCTCTGGTTGTATGTTCAAGGATAGAACCCTGTTGAGGATGTACAGGCATTGTTTCAAACCCCTAAACACTGGAGAGATAAGGAGATAAACCTTCGTTAACCCCTTTGAGCCTTGGAGTATGAGCTTCTTTCGTACGAAAAAACCCTTATACTTAACCCAGGGGCAGGGTAGGCGTCAGTTAGTTTGACCGAGCGTTCAAATTTCAAGGAGAATGTGCACCTGAGGATCCATTACCTTCTATCCCACCATCAAGAGGTCAAGAGATGTGAAACCACAATGGTTATCCATCAACAACCAAGGAGTGAGGCAGTCACAACCCTTTCAAGCAAGTAAGACAACCAGTGTCACACGCTTTGTTCAAAAGGGGGAATAAAAATGGAAAAGCCCGCTAAGTCGAAACTTGTAAACAAGTGACTTAGGCAAAAGTTAGGGCATCCCGCTGGACTTCAAAATCGAAAAAAACTCAAAAGAGTCAGTCCAGGCAAAAATTAGGGATAAAAAAAAAAGCAAAAGAAAGAAAAGCGAAAGGCGTTAGAAAAGAAAATCCTCGATAAGAACAAATTTGTGTGATTACAGACACAAAAGATAAAAAGGGGATTGTCATTCTAAAACTCCCTCAGGTGCCAAACCATTAGTGGCATAGGTTCCTTAAAGATCATAAACCTTTTGAGAGATGAGCGTTTGGGTCAGATTAACTGAACATAGGACTGAAGAACATCACGAAGAGTGGGTGGGCACCGATAAATTTTGAGCTGTAAATCCTTTTCTGAAACCGTGAACCAGACCACGTTACAACCCTTAAAAGTCCTAATTGAAACAGGGTTTATTCCGAAAGCGTACTTCAACAGGATAGCGTTCCTGACTCCTTGAGTTGTGCTAATAAGACTTGTTGGTATCGCATGTGCGCATTGTTTTGCCATTCAAAAATCAAGGTCGCATCCCAGCTAGTGATTCGATCACAAGGTTTTGCGACATATTTTCAATAAACTTCAAGGTTAACATATTTGTTGCATTAGAATTATCATTCTCATAAATAACTTGTTCTGTTTGCATACATGTACCTAAGCATCAATGCAGCTTACACAGTGAACGTCAGTCGAGAAGCTCGATCATGCCAAGTTGGGATGCTTGAAAATTCTGAAGGACAATCATATCAAAGGGCATGCTGCCAAGAGACTCGGTGTAGAGTGGGCTCTCCCCAGTAAGTCGTGTTAAAAGGTAGCCAATCTAGGGCAGTCACGTCGAGAAATCTCTCCGAAATTCAGTTATCCTGGGGCATTCATTCTAAGATCAGGGGCAAAGTCGCTTCAAAGCTCATATTGGGACAGGCAACCTCTAGAGCGTGGGAGATTGTCCACTCCTGAAAATGGTTAATTGAAAACACCCACTCAAGGTTCAAGGTACTAAAGGAGAGTATTTTCAAGTCATTACAATCCCTTTCGAGGTAATGTGCTTCATGGATTATGAAGACTGGGGCAGTTATGTCGAGATATGATAAATCTCTCCAAGAGTTTGAAGACCCTGGGGCAGTGCGAATGCCCAATCTTCTATAAAATCCTCTTGAGATGATGTATTCCATTAGACCTGGTGGTCTGGGGCAAATGGAAAGTTCAAAGGGCCGTTTATGACCTTAGAAACAAGTCAGGATTGGATGGTAACAGGATTGTATTTCCCCAGCAGTTTGCTCTCCCCAGCATTGAGATTGTACCTTTCCTCAGCAGAGCAGACCTTCCCCAGCAGGAGACCTGGAAAGTATTTTCTCTAAAATAGGACATTATTTCCCCACAGAATCAGGGTGTTCACTTCCCCCATCCAGTCAGGAAGCGTGCTTTCATTGACAATGTCATATTCTAGTCCCCAGCAAGGTGGGGGTAAAGTCATTCTCCCCACCAGCAGGCTAAGTTCAGCAGTATCCCCAAGCAGGATGGTATTATGGACTGTTTTCCCCAAGCAGGATGGTATTATGGGCTGGCATCCCCCAGCAGGTTCTGAGCCCAATTGGTTATTGGCAATCCTCAATAACAGACTTCCGGTTTTGTTATTGGCATTCATTCTCAACTCCCCTAGCAGAGGAGAAATCTCAGGTTTTTTCAGTATAGGTCATGTGTAATCCCCGGTGGTATGGATGTTCTTTTGGGATTTAATCCCCAGCAGAAGTTGTTGATCCGAAGAGTCGATCAGTATGACCCTTCACAGCAGAGTTCTTGGATTCAGAGGACAATTTATTTTTGTCATCCCCAGCTGAATTGGTATTTTCTCTCCAGCATTTATTTTGCTGGAGGGACCCCTTTTTCATATCATAAGCATTGGCATTACATCCTCAAAACGCGTAGCATTTCCACTTTGTGTGGAGCATTACGGCAAAATTCAAACATTTGCATTTGAAGCATAAGCCAGGTTTGATACTTTCCTTGCCAGTTCTCTTTCTCAGCAGAGATGGCATAACTCAGGAGATTTTGGAGGGATGCGTTCCTCATATTTGTGCTCCCCGGCAGAGTCTTTTAGTTAGACTTCTCCTTTCCCCAGCGGAGTCATCTTATCTGTGGACCGTGAGTCCGTTAGAAGTTTGCCTTGGTTTGGCCTTCTCTTTTGTGAAATCCCGTTCTCACCTGATAGTCAGTTCTTGCTTGACATATTTTGCTGGCCAGTTTCCCTTTATCAGCAGGGATGGCATTTATGTTGCTAGTTTTCTTTATCAGCAGAGATAGCAATCTTTTGGATATTTTCTTCGTCAGTTCCCTTTATCAGCAGGGATGGCATTTATGTTGCTAGTTCTCTTTATCAGCAGAGATAGCAATCTTTTGGATATTTTCTTTCGTCAGTTCCCTTTATCAGCAGGGATGGCATTTATGTTGCTAGTTCTCTTTATCAGCAGAGATAGCAATCTTTTGGATATTTTCGTTCGTCAGTTCCCTTTATCAGCAGGGATGGCATTTATGTTGCTAGTTCTCTTTATCAGCAGAGATAGCAATCTTTAAAAGATTTTCTTTCGTCAGTTCCCTTTATCAGCAGGGATGGAATTTATTTTGCTAGTTCTCTTTATCAGCAAAGATAGCAATCCTTTGAAGATTTTCTTTCGTCAGCTCCCTTTATCAGCAGGGATGACATTCATTTTGCTAGTTCTCTTTATCAGCAGAGATGGTAATCCTTTGAATATTTTCTGGTGTCAGTTCCCTTTATCAGCAGGGATGGCATTTGTTTGGCTAGTTCTCTTTATCAGCAGAGATAGCAGATTTTCTTTCGTCAGTTCCCTTTATCAGTATGGATGGCATATTTCGAGATTCTTGTGTCAGTTCTCTTTATCCGCAGAGATGACATAACCCGGGAGAGTTTGTTTCACTTTATACCCAGCATACCTGGCACTCGTCCGTGTTGTGACAGTACAACATTTATGGCTAATTCTCCAGTAGATGATTGCAAATTTCCGGGTTCTTTGGTATTCAATCTCCGTGCATCCCGATTGTCTGAAAGTCGTCGCTATCATACCCTCAGGACCAAGTTGATTGAATAGGGGCAGCTGTTGCACCCCAAAATTTGCCCTCCTTACTTTATTACTAACTGGCTTATGTTTCATTTCATTTTTGCATTATCATGTGTGCATATAATTGGTTCCTAGCTTGGGGTCAAGGTGCCTGAGGCAGTTCAAGAGGAGAAGGTGTCCTTCAAGCAGGAGTCCTTGTGTTGTCCAAGAGAGCTCAGGTGGATCTCTCTCCTAACCAGTGCAGAAGCTAGGTTTTTGAGATTCTTGGGTTTATTGCTCCAATGGGCAAGCTCCTTGGGGTTTTATCATCACCAAAAGGCATATCTTATCTTTGTTGGAGAGGATACACATCATATTCAGAGGAATTTGGATTTGGAGACTGTGTTATTTCCTCCTAGACTGAGGGTACCAAAATTAGGGTTTGCTATAAAGTTAGTTTATTTCTGACTTCTGGGGCAAGACCTGATTCCATGGTATTCCTTGGGTCCCTAAGTGTATAGGAATGGAAGATGGCCCATCAATTTGGTTCAGGAGAAGTTCAATTGGCCAATGGATTGGGAATCAGGTGAATTGGGTAAAAGTCAACAGTGAGAGGGGAAGTCAACTATGGAATTTTGAGGTTCTCTCCAAGGTTTTCAAGGTCTCACATCCTCATATGGTCTTCAAGGGTCCAGTTTCATGCCATTTATCAAGAATCAAGGGTTGGTACAAAAGTTGCTAAATATGGAAATGACCTATAATCCGAAAGTTTCCTTTTTGGGCAAGTTCTTACACTACATTCAACTAGACCTTTCATCATCAAGAAAGCTTCAAATGAATTTTCCTCAAACATTAAGGTTGAAGATCTTTTTCTCCTCTTTCCAAAAAGTACTAGTGGGTCTCCAAATCATTTGTGAAACTCAAGTTATGATCAAAAGAAGGCAAAGTGGTTTTTAGGGTTTCATTTTCACAACTTTGGCATAGTGACCTATAATTAATTCCATTGCTTCATGTCACATGCTAACATCAAAGGACACTCCTCAAGGATCATTTTAGGCCTTTGAATCAAGTGAATCCATGGTGTATTTATCACTTATTCTCCATTATTCAAAATTGCCAAGTCATTGAAAACTCATGAACCAAAATGTCTCAAGGCCCAAATCAAATTCAGGTGTGGTTAGCAATTCAAACATAAGTGATCCATCATAGAATGTTTGGATATCCATGCATGGAAGGAGGTGTATCTCACATAATGTAATTTTCTAAAGTCATCCAAAACTCATTAAGTGGAGAATTACCAAGGCCCAAATCATTATCAGTGAAAAACCCTAGTGTATTTAAGCTTACTCATGCTAGGGTTAGGGGAGGAACACGTGAATTTGGAGAAGAGAAAAGTTTGAATCCTAAAACTTGAATCTTTCATTTCCCTCAATCCATTAGGTCTTTTCAAGAAATTCTTTCACCATCAGAACCCTTGGGATCCCTAGAGCACGAAGCAATCATCATTCGCAGCTAATAGCAAGGATTAGGAGTGCTTGACCTCAGGTTAGTGGTATTTTTCATGATTTTAAAATGCCCTTTTTTGATGCACATAATGGTGTGTGATGTTCACTGATAACCCTGATATAATTTGTTTTGATTTTGGACATGTATTGTGTGCATATTGTGTGTTTAATGTTTTGAACCCTAACCTTTTTCTCTTCATTTTTCATTATGCATTGGTTGTTTGTAATTTTTGATGACATATTTGAGATCCTGGTGAAAATCTGGACAAAATGGTGTATCCCCTTGCGTTTTCTGGGTTTGTTTTGAGTTGCAGGTGGCCGTGGGTGGCGGCCGGAGCTAGGGCTCCGACGACTGGTGTGGTGCTCCGGCCAGGCTAGGGTTTGGAGGAAGAAGATGACTCCCAGCCGTTGATTCCTCTCATCGCACGGTCCTCATCATGCCACGTTTTTTTATTTTTGATTTTGTAAGCTAATGATTGCATGTTTATTACCCCACAGTTGTTACCGTGTGCACCCAATTAATTTCCATTATTTTAATTACTTTTTCTTTGATGACTAATTATGGATCGTTGGATGAATCATGTGGACTTTATCCTGCCAACGAATTAAAAAAAACACGTGCCTGGCACATGGGAGTGTATTGTGTGCTGACTGCTTTGGTGTGTGTGAGCGTATATTAACTATGGTGTATTCCTTAATCTTGACTGTTGATCATCATTACTTTGAGATTATATTGACTTAATAGGGCGCGTCAGATTGATCTGAAGGTGAGCATGCAGTCAACCATTGACTAAAGTCCACACGTGGACTCTTTTTTTATTTTTTTTTATTTTTATGGATTAAACGTTGGGCCTTGCTACTTGCACACCCCCTTCAGCCCATTTCAATATTTCAACATTGTTTTATTACTGAACGCACCCCCCTTGCATATTTCAATTTATTTATTTTATTTAATTTATTACATTTCATTTTTAAATTTTAAAAATAGTTAATTGCATTAAAAAAATTCCCAAAAAATTCATGCATCATATTTATAAATTTATAAAATTTTCACAAATTTTATTTTATTATTTTATTTTATTTTATCATCTGAAATAATTATTTTAATAATTTCTTTCTTGTAATTATTTCATCTTGCATACCATGACCTGTAGAATTTTGTTCTCATAGCATACAAAACCTTTTGAACTCATTCTTTTTGCATTTTTTCACCAATACACTGAATTGCATTAAAATATTTTTCTCTCATTTTTAAAATCATTTCATATTGCATTTTAGTCCTTTCCTTTTGCATGTTGAGTCATATTTCTCATCTGACTTTGCCTATTTGTTTGAGTGACTCACATCTTGAATTTTGGCATGAGTTTTTGATATGTTGCTTGCTTCTGGTTGGGATATGTCGACAATTAATTTGGTGATTTTAGAAGATGTTTCTCTAATTGTTTGATTGCCTTTGTGTGAGATCCTCTTGTATGCATATCCTTGACTATGTCTGACTGCCTGTTTGAAGAGGCACTTGTGCCATTGTTTGAGATTGTTTCTTTGAGTTCATAAACCGTGTTTAGATTGTTATTATATGTCACTGCCCAGATTTCATTTTTCTCATTTCTTTTACGTATGTCTATTTTGTGCTAACCTCTTATGCAGGGGCTGAGGTAAGTTCTTTGAGGGTGTGGATAATCATCCATATTCACCCTTACTCTTTCCTTCTCTCATCTTTTCCTTTCTTTAGGCTTAGGTTGTCGTCAAACCTCACTAATCGTAGGTCACCCAAGCATGATAACATTAGGACTCTTAGTTTCCCTTTAGAGTTTCCTTTGTGTCTTCTCTCTTCTCATCTCAAAACTTCTTGAAAATACTTAATAAGAATAAAGTGTATTGTGCACGAGCCTTAAGCGTGGGGAATGAGAAATGAGGGGCTTCCTCTCATCTTTCTAGAGTGCTTAGCGAGCGTCCTGTCTTGGGACGATGCGTTAAGTATTCGCCCCTGTGCCCTAGACTTTGGTGCAATGCAAGTTATAAACTAACTCAAGTAACTTCTGTCCTAAAAAATACAAACAAACCTCAAACCTTTTTGTCCTTCGGGATTGTCAAACTAAAGGTTATTTTCAAAAAGGGCACGTTACTTTCCGTCTGAGACGCAAACAGTCATCGACCCTAACTACCGGACGCAGACTTAACGTCGCTCATAAAAAACACAAAAAGAACTTGGTCCGAACTACGTTGACTCTGAATTTCCCATTGCACAAAGGGAGTACGTAGGCCTAGGACGTCGACGTCCTACCGAGTCTGTCTTTGTTTCTCCCCCCCGTCTTAGTACAGCCCTAGATGATAGTATAACTCACCCTTAGAATAGACAACAAGCGTGGATCCCATCGAGTACGATGGACGCGTGGGGTGCTAGCACCTTCCCCTCACGTAACCGACTCCCGAACCCAGGTTATGGTTGCGATGACCATTCCTTTCCCTCTTCCTCAGGTTTATGCGGTGTTCCCTTTCCCTCTCTTGGGATAAATTTACACGGCTGGCGACTCTGTTTTCTGCGCCACTCTCGCGTTTGTACCTGGATAAAAATCCTGGGAGCGACAACAAGTATTTAAAAGGATATGAAAGAAGGACTTACAGGTGAGCAAGCTTCCCACAATACAGTTATATATATATAAAAGCATGTAAAGTAAAGCTAGTAAAAACTTACAGGTGAGCAAGCTTCCATGCTGTTCAAACAAATATATACATGTATATGTGCAAGTACGTAAAAGAAAGTTGATAAAAACTTACAGGCGAGCAAGCTTCCATAGTTGTATTGTTAGTTGTTCAAGAAATTAAAGAAAGTTTTGATAACAACTGTATATTTGAACCTAAATCAAAAGGGAAGTTGTTTTTGAAAAGATTGTTGGGGCTTATACTCAAGGAGAGGGCCAGATGAAAAACTATAATCGTACCGTTGTTTTATAAACTGTACTCGGACTTATACAATGACTGAGGCCCAAAGAGGTTTTCTGTACAAAGGGATGGGTCTTACAACTCAAGGAGGGGCCCAAAGATTTGAAAAAAAGAAAATAAATGGGACTTACAACTCAAGGATAGGCCCAGATGGTTTTTGTTTAAAAGGCGACGACCGCGCCGAGATTTTTTAATCGCAGTGAGACTTATACAATGTCTGAGGCCCAAAATTATTTATGCACAAAGGGGGTTGGGTCTTACACTCTATTAGAGGCCCATGAGTGTTTGAAAACATTTGTTAGGGTGATAATGATCAAAACCCTAATTTTTGGTTTTAAAATGTATTTTAATTGAATAAAAATTCAACTAAAATAATCAAACATGTGAAAAAAGGTTGTGATCTTGGATTTATTTTTGGAAAAATCATGTTTTATTCATGGGATGATTTAAAAATCATTTGAATTTTGCAAAACCAAGAGAAAGAAATATTTTTAATGTTTAAAAAGAAATAAAAATATAATTCTTTACAAAAATATCAAATATATGAAATAAATATTTTTTTTGTGAAATTTTCATGGAATAAAATATTTTAACATTTTTAGGAATTTTCAAAAAAAGAACCAATAAAAATAATTTAAATTGAGAGAGAAATTAATTTTTCAATTAATTAACAAAACATGAAAATAAATGGAAAAAATAGCAAAAATAGGAGAAATGGCAAAATGGTCTGGGTGGGGTTTGAATCCACGACCATCTAGCCAAACACACATGCGCGCTACCACTGGGGTGGTGATACATCCGTGTATCAAAACCACCCCATTAAATCATAAGTCATGCCTTGTTTCTAGGCCTGGGTAAGGCAATGCAAGGCAAGATTTTTGGCAATTTACGTGAAGCCTCTAACTTTCTCATTTTTACATGGATTGGGACAAAATTTAGGTGAATCTGAATTTCACAAGGAATCCAATGGTGATCTTGGTTTTTCAGATGAGGTCCCTATTTTAAAACCCGATAGTGGTTTTGAAATAGGCCAAAATTTGCATTTTCTATACTAACACATGGTACAGGCAAGAATTACATGACAAATTGGTTCAAGACGTGCATACCATCAATAAAGATGATTCCTCCGATACGGAGGAAGAATGGAAGTCCTATCTCAACGAGGATGGTTATACGTCTCAGGGCGAAATGCAGACTCCCTTTTGCTATCCCGCACAAAGTTTGAGATTTATACCGAGGTCAGATGTCGAAATGATATACGGAGATTGTGATCCGGAAGGATGTCGCGCTCCCCCAAACTCATTAGAGGAGGATACTCTGATGAAAGACAGCTTTGACCCCGACTACTATGGCCCGATGGATGGCCTGCTAATGTGGCAGCCTTACCCAGGAGACTTGGGGCAAGAAAGTCAACCGAACAATGAAAATCAGCTGAGCATCATTGAAGAGAATACCTGTGTCCCCACCATGTCATGGGATCAACACCCAAGTTATCCTGAAAATACCCAGCACGACGATGAATTCGCAACAACTGCAGGACTAGAATTCATTAACTATGCTTTTCCCGAGGTCAATGTCATCGAGAGAGATGACTCCTCCAATTCCAAAGAAGTGTGGGACACCCTGGGACAACCAAGTGGAAAATTTGACTTCATGGTCAAGTACACCGCTCCTGAAAGCTCTCGTATCAGGCTCGAAGACATCCAGCCAACTGGATGGGGAGATTTACCTGAGAGAACAAATACTCTGCAAAATACAACTGAGGAATCCTCCTACGACAACTCTGCCTGGGAGACAAATTCCAATGATCCTGCTCCACCAGAAATCAGCGTTATTTCTGAAGACAAATCAAGGAAGGTACCGGACTTTGTGATTCACCGAGGAGTTCACCGCCAATGGGTTGTTGTCGATGTTCCAAAGATTGTTCATAAGTCAAAGTAATTGATGTCTTTAACCTTTCACCCTGCCCAGGTGAAACAGATGTTTTGATAGGCCTCACTTTCTGTAAATTTCCCTCTTCGCTTCGCCCAAAGCGACAGAGTTTTGTTTTATAGGGTTGTAGTTTCAAGAATCGACTTGTTCATAAATAAAATAACGTTGTTCTGTAATTTCTGCATTAATTGTTGTTTTCTCTTTTTGCTTTTTCAGAAAATGGTAATCCTAAAAAACAACTCAATAATAAAAACAAGCAGTTTTCAAAGAAAAATACACTGCACACTCTTGCATTTTCTCTATCTCTTCTAAACACAAATCATCACGTCATGCAGATTACTTGTTTTAAACCCCGTTGAAACATACGATCCAATGCCTTCTCCCAACTTTGAGTTCCCGGTATTTGAGGCTGAAGAAGAAAATGAGGATGAAATTCCAGAGGAGATCTCCCGACTAGTCAGACAAGAGGAAAGGTCCATTGAGCCTCACAAAGAGTTGCTGGAAACAGTCAACTTAGGATCGGAAGAAGAGAGAAAAGAAGTCAAGATTGGGGCACTGCTCAGTCCAACTATCAAAGAAAGTTTGACGAAACTTCTCAAAGAGTTTCCCGATGTATTCGCTTGGTCCTATCAGGATATGCCAGGGTTGGATACCAGCATCGTGGAACATCACTTACCGTTACAGTCAAAATGTCCGCCAGTAAAATAGAGGTTGAGACGGACTCATCCAGACATGGCCATCAAAATCAAAGAGGAGGTACAAAAACAGATTGACGCGGGTTTCCTCGCCACGTCAGAATACCCTCAATGGTTAGCCAACATAGTACCAGTTCTGAAAAAGGACGGAAAAGACAGAATGTGTGTCGACTACCGAGATCTGAGCAAGGTAAGTCCAAAGGACGACTTTCCCTTACCACACATTGACATGCTGGTAGACAGTACATCAAAGTTCAAAGTTTTCTCCTTCATGGATGGATTCTCGGGCTATAATCAAATCAAAATGGTGCCGAAAGACATGGAGAAAACTTCGTTCATTACCCCATGGGGTACTTTTTGTTACAAGGTAATGCCGTTCGGCTTAAAGAACGTCGGGGCAACCTATCAAAGGGCTATGACTACTCTGTTTCACGACATGATGCACAAAGAAATCGAAGTGTATGTCGATGACATGATTGCCAAATCTAAAACAGAAGAGGAGCATGTGACCCACCTGTCAAAACTATTTGAGCGTCTGAGAAAGTACAAACTCCGCTTAAATCCCAGCAAGTGCACGTTCGGTATCCGTTCAGGGAAACTCTTAGGATTCATCGTCAGCCAGAAAGGAATTGAGGTTGATCCTGACAAGGTCAAGGCCATTCAACAAATGCCTTCTCCAAAGAATTAAAAACAAGTTAGGGGATTCCTGGGACTTTTGAACTATATTTCCAGATTCATATTCCTCATGACCGTGACATGTGCGCCGATTTTCAAATTACTCAAAAAGAATCAGGACTGCATTTAGACTGAAGACTGCCAAACCGCCTTCGACAGTATCAAGGAATACCTGTCGAACCCACTGATTCTATCACCTCCAGTGGAAGGAAGACCGCTGATCATCTATTTAACAGTCTTGGAAGACTCAATGGGTTGTGTACTTGGCCAACCAGATGAAACAAAAAGAAAAGAGTCTGTCATCTACTATTTGAGCAAGAAATTCACCGACTGCGAGACTCGGTACACTATGCTCGAGAAAACTTGCTGCGCTCTGGCTTGGGCAGCCAAACGTCTTCGCCAATACATGATTTGTCACACTACTTGGTTAATCTCAGAAATGGATCCATTTAAGTACGTCTTCGAAAAACCTGCTCTCATGGGAAGGATTGCCTGTTGGCAGATGTTGTTATCGGAATATGACATTGAATACCACGCTCAGAAAGCCGTTAAGGGAAGTATTTTAGCCGGTCATTTGGCTCATCAACCAATTGACGATCAAGAATCAGTCAGATTTGACTTCCTAGACGAAGATGTCATGTATCTAAAAATGAAAGACTGCGATAAACCGCTACCCAGTGATGGGCCAGAACCAGATTCCCAATGGGGACTTATCTTTGACGGAGCTGTCAATCATTACGGAAACGAAATTGGGGCAATTATCACAACACCTCAGGGTACCCACATTCCTTTCACCGCTAGACTTACGTTCAAGTGCACAAACAATGAGGCCGAATACGAAGCTTGTATCATGGGTCTCGAGGAAGCGATTGATTTGAGGATCAAGAACTTGGATGTATATGGCGACTCAGCTTTGGTCGTCAATCAGATCAAAGGAAATTGGAATACATACCAATCAGGATTGATTCCGTACAAAGATTATGCAAGAAGGTTGTTACCTTTCTTCAACTGAGTCGAGTTTCATCATATCCCTCATGAGGAGAATCACATGGCTGATGCATTAGCCACTCTCTCTTCCATGATTAGTGTAGGTCAATGGAATGACTTACCTAAGATCGACATAATGCGCCTTGAACGGCCCGCTTACATCTTCACGATTGAAGCAGTCATAGACGACAAACCTTGGTATCACGATATCAAATGCTTCCTTCAGAAACAAGAGTACCCACCTGGGGCATCCAGGAAAGATAGAAAAACCCTCAGAAGGCTAGCAGGCATTTTCTTCCTGAGCGGTGATACACTCTATAAGAGGAACTTTGACATGGTCTTGCTCCGATGCATCGACAGGCCAGAAGCAGACATGCTGATAAAAGAAATTCACGAAGGGTCCTTTGGCACTCATGCCAACGGACATACAATGGCGAGAAAAATTCTAAGAGCAGGGTGCTATTGGTTGACAATGGAATCTGACTGCTACAAGTACATGAGGAGATGTCACAAGTGTCAGATATACTCAGACAAAACCCATGTACCTCCTACACATCTCAAAGTTCTTTCTTCCCCATGGCCTTTTTCCATTTGGGGAATCAACATGATTGGCATGATCGAACCTAAGGCTTCGAACGGACATCGGTTCATCCTTGTAGCCATTGATTACTTCACCAAGTGGGTTGAAGCAGCGTCGTACGCTAATGTAACTCGACAGGTGGTGGTCCGATTCATCAAAAACAATATCATATGCCGTTATGGTGTTCCGAGCCAGATCATTACTGATAATGGATCTAAATTGAACAACAAGATGATGAAAGAGTTGTGCACAAAGTTTAAGATCGAACACCATAACTCATCTCCCTACCGACCCAAGATGAACGGAGCGGTAGAGGCAGCTAACAAGAACATCAAGAAGGTTTTTCAAAAGATGGTCGTAACCTACAAAGATTGGCACGAGATGCTACCCTTTGCTCTTCACGGATATCGGACATCTGTCTGCACTGCAACAGGGGCAACCCCTTTCTCTCTAGTATATGGCATGGAAGCAGTGCTCCCCATAGAAGTAGAGATCCCATCAATCCGGGTTATGATGGAAGCTAAGCTTACAGAAGCTGAATGGTGTCAAAGCCGACACGACGAGCTGAATCTGATCGAAGAAAAGAGAATCACGGTACTATGCCACGGTCAGTTGTGTCAACAAAGAATGAAGAGGGCATTCGATAAAAAGGTTCGACCTCACGTCTTCAGGAAAGGAGACCTCGTGCTCAAGAAGATGCAATCATTTTTCACTGATTCTCGGGGCAAATGGACCCCGAACTATGACGGCCCCTATGTGGTCGAGAAAGCTTTCTCAGGCAGCGCCTTGAGACTTGCAACCATTGACGGAGAGGAATTTGCCTATCCCACAAATGTTGACGTAGTCAAGAAATACTTCGCCTAAAAAAATAATAAAAAAAAAGAAAAAAAAAACGTCTTGGTGGATTGAAAACACGAAAGGGCGGTCCAGGAAAAAATTAGAGACATGATCAATTCAGACAAAAATTAGGGATAATGGCAAGTAACTACGTTTGACAAAGGGGCAAGTCCCTCGGCAGCAGTTACATCATCCGTCAGGAAAACTCCAGTCAAGGTCATCTTCGACAGAAGCTCAGGATGCCCCGAAGTCAAAGTTGGTAGAAGGATAGTGGTCGTTATGTTTCAATGTAGCCCTTTTCCCTTAAATTACCATTTTCTAACTTTGTAAATACTCTATGGAATCACGCGTTTGGATGATTTCTATCCTATCAATAAAATTTGAGCCCTTGTGCTTTTGTTTGCAATTCTTATTTGTTTTAGCTTTACAGAACGACATGTTAACATGATCAACGATTCTTGAAATAAAACAAAAATGAATTTACTTGTAAAAATTTTCTGCTTTTAATAAAGATGGCAAATTCTTTTGACCGTTGAACATCGAAAGAATATCGATGGCTTCTCCCAAAGGCGGTTAAGCTTCAAAGTGCATAATCAAAGTACTCCTTCTAAACCAGTGCACCTGAATGAAGGATCAATTGTGTCAGAGACCATTGTTTCATCTGAAACCCCCGACAAAGTTCTTATCTCCTAAGCCCGACCAACGTAGCTCCCCACGGGGACTACTTCTCCTAAGCAAGGCAGAATTGCTATCTTGAACCAGCGATACCTCTTCGTCCCCAGCAGTGGCCGAGTATCTAGTCGTGTTCATCTATTAGTTTGTATGTCGTGTCAGTTGTGTCAGCATAAACATACATACATAATGCATTATTGATTTACATTCATATTCATATTGCATCACTATCACTCTAGTCGGTCATATCCCCTAGTGATAAAAGTCTTCACAATTGAGTTGTCGGTTCTTTCCTCGTCAGGAAATGTTGCATCTGAACAATCTCTCTCCTCCAATTTATTTCTAGGATGAAGTCGGCCTTTGACCCCTTTGATAACTTGAATCTCTGAAAAACCAGAGAACCCTTAGCCAGCATCACTCTTCGCTATGGAAGATGATATCTTCGCTTTCCCGGATTAAGGAAAATCCCTAGAGAAAGCCTCTTAACTAAAGACTTTCAGTAACACATTGGTCCTTCTCTCCTGAATGTCAATGTCAACAAAGTCATCGGCACCTTAAAATTAGGGTACATCGTATGACATTTCTCTGAGAAGATCTCAAGAAAAGTATGATGTAATATCCCCAAACGAAAGCAGTCTCTCAAGAAGACTCGTTTTCCCCAGTAGAGTCGATAAATGGTGTCTCAAACAGAGAAGTTTGTGCTTCTCTACAATCAAAACTTTTTCCATCAAATGGCATCTCCCCAGGAAAATTCGGCGAGAATTTTGAGGAGAACCGCCACAAATAGCGTCCCTTGTCAATAAGGTTTATTGACAAAAGAAACCAAGACCAGATCCTTGGTAGGAAACCAGGATCGAGGGGAGGTTTATATCGGAAACTGAGACCAGTTCCTTGGTAGGAAACCAGGATCGAGGGGAAGTTTATTTCAGAAATTGAGACCAGATCCTTGGTAGGAAACCAGGATCGAGGGGAGGTTTATATTGGAAACTGAGACCAGTTCCTTGGTAGGAAACCAGGATCGAGGGGAAGTTTATTTCAGAAACTGAGACCAGTTTCTTGGTAGGAAACCAGGATCGAGGGGAAGTTTACCTTTTCTAAGCATCATTGCTTACCAAAAGAGGAAGGATGCGCGAACTGCCATTCATAACCACCATCAAAATTTCGGGTATTCCGATATTTAATCCTCTTGCACCCCGAATGCCCGAATACCTTCGCCATTCACACCTTCGGGTCCAAGAAGATTAAATAGGGGCATCTGTCATACCCCAAATTTTGACCACTAAGATTTCCCATCATTGTGCAAATCATCATCACAATATGGATGAACCATTAGTCTCCCCAAAGATGGGTGAGCATCCACTACAATCAGACTTAGCGTTTCAAGCCCTCTTAGAGCTTTTAGACAAAGGATCAATCAAGGAATGACAAGATCTTCAACTTCTCTAGCCTCTCAAGCATCCACAATGGATCAAGAGGACTCCCTTTTCAAGGATTAAGCACAAGGCTTCTCCCTTCTAGGTGGATCAAGCCTCAAGATCCCCAGTGTCACCAAATTAGGGTTTGGTCGACCAGGGCCTCCAGATGGAAATTTTCCTCTGAGCATGAGCCAATGCTTCAAAGCATAACCTATGATGCTCCACGGGACATCATGAACCCAATCATCAAGTCAATTTTGCCTTAGGGGATGCATTCATAAAAAATCAGGAATTAGGGTTTCTTGACCTAATTCACCCCTAAGTTGACATTTGGGACAAAACATGATACAAGACCTCAAGGGATGATTTGAGGGTCTCTAATACATCACATTGATACATTTGCAACAATGTATTGATCCAATAAGCTTGAGCAATAAGTTTCAATTTCATCAGAACCACAGTTAGGGTTTCGCGGAAAAAGTCAACTGTATCTTTGACTTTTGACCAGGACATGCTCCCAAACCCTAAGACATAATTCAATACACCCTATAACACCTATGAAATCAATCCATCAAGTTTAATTTAGTTCAAGGACTTGATTTCATAAAGGATCGCACAGTTTGAAATTCATCTGACAAAAAGTCAACTGTGCACAAAAGTCAAACTTTGACTTTTTGAGATTTTTCACAATTATGGTTCTTTGAACCCAAAATGATGTTAATGTATGATTGGAATCATCATTCATCAAGAAAAATCAAGAAAAGTGGGATAACTTGTAAAAAGGGTAACCATAAAAAACTTAGAAAATTTTCTAAGTTATGGAACAAAGTGGCTAGGGTACCAAATTTGGAGGATCATAACTCCTAAACCACAAGGCCATTTTTTCCCATCCAAAGCTGGATTTGTAGCTCTCATTACCCTCTACAAGAGCTTCAACTACACCTCATTCCAATTCATTATGGATTTTGAGTTATGGAATGATCAAAATCACAAAAAGTGAAAATGTCACTTTTTTCCAACACTTAGTGAAATTTTCACTAATTCAGAATCTGCCTTCACTTCTTTCCAAATGTTGGGGCATTTTTCACTTGGATCCAAAAATTATCAAAACCAATTATGATCAAACAGTTATTGTATCATATAAGGGCTTTCCAAAATGGCCAAGAACTCCATCAAATTCCAATTGAGCCATGAGATATGACAATGGAAATATGCCTTGCTGAAAACTGCCAAGGCTAGGCAGAATTTTGTACTTTTGCTCGATTTGGAAAAATCAGATAATTCCAAGCCTTGTCATCACTTTGGACACATGTGAGGATCAAATCTAAAGGGAACAAACACTGATCCAAGCCTCCAAAGTCTTTGGAACGAGAAGTAGCATGCCAAACCTAGAAATCCCTAAAAGAGGGACAAGACTCCAATTTTGGATTGGAGCATTTAATGGATGCACCAAGGTGGCATGGACTGACACATTTACAACTGAATTCAGTCAAGAATGATCCAACAACTAGGGAACCACAACTATGTGCTCTAACCTCTAGTCAATGGCTAGAGTAGACTTGGATTCTCATTGATCAACATTGGCCAAACCTCTGCTGCAGTTGTCATTCACTATTGATCCCAAAACAAACTTACTGTACTATAAATAGAGCTCATTTGTGCTCAGTTTGAGTACACCAAAGCGATCAAACAGATGCTTTCCTCAAAATCACCTTCTCACTTCCAATTTTTCCTTCTAAGGCAAGTCACCATCGGGTTTTGAGTTTGAGAGCTATTCCAACCAAACCAATCACACACACACACCTCATAAACCTCATATAGAAGTGATCCAAACACTCACATAACATCTGGAACACCAAAATCACAAAATCACCTGCCAATTGCTCAAGCCTTTGATAGATTTGCAGTTGGGGTACCATCTCAAGTTCCAGATCATTTCAATCCACTCCAAGCATCCAGACACGCTCCATGGCACCTAGGGAAGTTATCCACATCATTGGAACCTAGCTGTAACACCTCCAACCTAGAACTCAATCACCAGCTGCAAGTGGTAAGCATGAGCTCTTCTAACTCTATGATCCATGCATTTTTTGCTGCACAATAATTTGGCCATATGTTCATAATCATGCATAGAGTGTTTACCCTCAATCAATTGCTTTGTATGAATCGTGTATGGAATTTTTGAACCTTCATGCAGAATTTAGGGTTCTTGAGGTTTCTCTTTGATTTCTTATTCCATGTTTAAAATAAATGAAATTAAAGACCATAGACATGATCGTGAGGTTGAAACGAGTAGATTGATATGTAGATTGCATGATATAATCAAGTATTCAGTGAGATTGGATAGAAAACGCAAATCTGCAGAAACAGAGGGTGGCGCGTGTTCTTGCCCTTGTTCTTGGCGCCTTTTTTGAAAATTTGAAAATTTGAATTTTTGTGATTTTATTTAATTGATTCAAAAATTAATTTCTCTCTGAGTTTTAATGATTTTGAGTTGATTCTTTTTTTAATAATTCACAAAAATGTTAAAATATTTTATTTTCCCAAAAAATCACAAAAATATTATTTATTTCATATAATTGATATTTTTGCCAAGAATTAATATTTTAATTATTTTTGCCATTTAAAATATTTTTTCCTTCTTGATTTTGCAAATTTTAATGATTTCTAATCATTTTGTAGGTCAAAACTTGATTTTTGAAACATTAATCCAAGATCACAATTTGTTTTCCACATGTTAAACAATTTTGGTCATTTTAATTGAATTTTTTATTCAATTAAAATACATTTTGAAAACAAATTAGGGTTTTTGATTAATTCAACCATCATCAAACTTTTTCAATAATTTTGGGCCTCTAATAGAGTGTAAGACTCAATCCTTTGTAAATACAAACCTATTTTGGGCCACAAATGTTGTATAAGTCCCGTTGTATTTCAAAAGTTTGGCGCGATCATCGCCCGTTTAAAACAAACCATCTGGGCCTCTCCTTGAGCTATAAGACTCATTCAAAACCATTTTGGGCATCTAATAGAGTGTAAGACCCAATCCCCTTTTGAAACCAAAAAATTTTTGGGTCTCAGTCATTGTATAAGACCCACATCATTTTCAAAACCTCGGCGCGATCATCGCCCTTTTCAAAATAAACCCTGGGCTTCTCCTTGAGCTATAAACCTATCTTTGTTCACTTCCAATCATTTTTGGGCCTCTTGAGAGAGTGTAAGACCCATCCCCTTGTACAGAAAACCTTTCTTGGGCCTCAGTCACTTGTATAAGTCCCTGTACAAAACGACAGTGCGATCACTGATAAAACCATAGGCCTCTCCTTGAGCTGTAAGCGTAAATTTTCCTTTCAAAAGCACTTTCTCCTTTGATTTTGTAATATACTGTTATTTTCAATTTCTTTGTTGAACAACTAACAATACGGTATGGAAGCTCTAAAATCGAGTAAGTGTTTACCCGTTTTCATTTACTGCTTTCATATGTATATAACTGTATTGTGGGGCTGTTTCACTGTAAGTCTTCTTTCATAAACTCATATCGACTGTGTAATACTAGTATAGATATTTAGAGTTTCCTCGGCAACTACGTCTAGAACTAGACAAAACCCCGTCTCCTTACATCTGACGTTCTCCCGAATATTTCAACATAACCTAAACCATGAGAATTTTCTTTTACAATAATTTTAGATAACTAGATCTAAGAAATCTCCCCCTTGAACAGTTCATATATAGAAGGCCAATGTTCCAAGTGAAACCCCTTCTAGAACTGTTCATCAGCCTCCTCTTGGGCTTAGTGCAAGGACTCACAGGCTTCCTAAAAGCATCTCCGCCTCCTCTTGGGCGTTGTACAAGGATCCGTCGGCTTCTTAGAAGTTTTCACAGCCTCCTCTTAGAGGATGAAAAGAGGATTGACTCTGCTTAGGAAATTTATATGGTGTCTTGTACAAAGCCCAAGATTAAGGCTAAAAAGGGTTTGACTCAACAAGAGAGTGCTTTTATCTGTCCTGTACAAAGCCCAAGATTATGGATGAACAAGCTAGAGAAATCATTATACAAAGCCAAAGAGGAGGCTGAAAAAGATTGACTCAACAAGAAAGTGTTTTTATCTGTCTTGTACAAAGCCTAAGATAGAGGCTAAATAAGAGTTGACTCAACAAGAGAGTATTGAAAGGTAATTGACTCAACAAGAGAGTCTGAAAGGTTATTGAATCAACAAGAGAGTCTGAAAAGGATAGCTCTGCTAAGGGAGAATCATTATACAAAGCCCAAGAGGAGGCTGACTTCTGCTGAGGATTATTAAGATCTAGGGGCAGGTCCAAATGAAGAATAAACTCTTGCTGAGGGTTACAGAAGAGTTGAGATATCAGAGACCTTGAGGTTCTGATTTAGGATAGTGTTATTCGAATGGTAAACCGATCCTGGCTGGGGAATTTTAAGAGAGAGACTGGGTTTTAGAACCCATGGGTTTTAACCCTGCTGGAGATTGATCCAAAATGACCAGGGTTTCTCCTATGTTTGTAGGGAACTTGAGAATGTCTTTGAGACTCAAGAGGGGATTAGACTATCCAAGTCTACTGGTGTGGAAGAGTTTATCTTTGTACGATGCCCAAGAGGAGGCAGGTGTTTTAAGGGATGAGAATCAACCCTAAAATGGTTTGATGTGTTGACACTGGAAAGACTGCTCTAGCGAAGGATGACTAAGTTCTGTCCTATACCTTTAAGAGGTCTTCAGGTCCTTGTGTTAAGCCCAAGAGAAGGCAAGAGAACTTCTAAGAAGCCGGAGGGTCCTTGTGCAAGGCCCAAGAGGAGGTGGGGATGCTTTTAGGAAGCCCGTGGGTCCTAAACCTAAGAAAAGTTCAAGAAATGTTTCACCGAGAATTAATCCTTTAGTGAACAGTTCTAGGGTTTGAAGAAATTCAAGATAAGTTTCACCGAGAATAATTCATCTCTGGGGAATAGAATTTCTTTGACAATTTCTAATAGTGACAGTCTGAGAAAAGTTTCACCAAGAATAATGCCTTTCCCTTTGTTCCATATTGTTTAAGCCCAAGAGAAGGCAAGACTGTATCTGGAAATCCTATGGGGATCTAGTTTTGACTGTATTTAAGAGTGACCAACAGGCTTTACCTAGTTCTAGACCTAGTTGTCGTGGGAACCTCTAAGCAGATATACTAGTATATATACAGTTGATATATGACAAGTATTTAAAAGGATATGAAAGAAGGACTTACAGGTGAGCAAGCTTCCCACAATATAGTTATATATATATAAAAGCATGTAAAGTAAAGCTAGTAAAAACTTACAGGTGAGCAAGCTTCCATGATGTTCAAACAAATATATACATGTATATGTGCAAGTACGTAAAAGATAGCTGATAAATACTTACAGGCGAGCAAGCTTCCATAGCTGTATTGTTAGTTGTTCAAGAAATTAAAGAAAGTTTTGATAACAACTGTATATTTGAACCTAAATCAAAAGGGAAGTTGTTTTTGAAAAGATTTTTGGGGCTTATACTCAAGGAGAGGCCCAGATGAAAAATAGTAACCGTACCTTTGTTTTATAAACTGTATTGGGACTTATACAATGACTGAGGCCCAAAGAGGTTTTATGTACAAAGGGACGGGTCTTACAACTCAAGGAGGGGCCCAGAGATTTGAAAAAAAGAATAGAAATGGGATTTACAACTCAAGGGTAGGCCCAGATGGTTTTTGTTTAAAAGGCGACGACCGCGCCGAGATTTTTTAATCGCGGTGGGACTTATACAATGTCTGAGGCCCAAAATTATTTATGTACAAAGGGGGTTGGGTCTTACACTCTATTAGAGGCCCATGAGTGTTTGAAAAGATTTGTTAGGGTGATAATGATCAAAACCCTAATTTTTGGTTTTAAAATGTATTTTAATTGAATAAAAATTCAATTAAAATAATCAAACATGTGAAAAAAGGTTGTGATCTTGGATTTATTTTTGGAAAAGTCATGTTTCATTCATGGGATGATTTAAAAATCATTTGAATTTTGCAAAACCAAGAGAAAGAAATATTTTTAATGTTTAAAAACAAATAAAAATATAATTCTTTATAAAAATATCAAATATATGAAATAAATAATATTTTGGTGAAATTTTCATAGAATAAAATATTTTAACATTTTTGGAAATTTTCAAAAAAAGAACCAATAAAAATTAATTAAAATTGAGAGAAAATTAATTTTTCAATTAATTAACAAAACATGAAAATAAATGTAAAAAATAGCAAAAATAGGAGAAATGGAAAAATGGTCTGGGTGGGGTTTTAACCCACGACCATCAAGCCAAACACACATGCGCGCTACCACTGGGGTGGTGATACATCCGTGTATCAAAACCACCCCATTAAATCATAAGTCATGCCTTGTTTCTAGGCCTGGGCAAGGCAATGCAAGGCAAGTTTTTGGGCAATTTACGTGAAGCCTCTAACTTTCTCATTTCTCCATGGATTGGGACAAAATTTAGGTGCATCTGAATTTCACAAGGAATCCAATGGTGATCTTGGTTTTTCAGATGAGGTCCCTATTTTAAAACCCGATAGTGGTTTTGAAATAGGCCAAAATTTGCATTTTCTATACTAACACATGGTACAGGCAAGAATTACATGACAAATTGGTTCAAACACAACATATATAACATGTATGAGATGTTTATGATCACTGGACTTCAAAGCAATGCATAATTTAAAAAGTTCAAGTGATGATGCACTTACCTCTTAGAGCTTTTTGTGCTATCTGCCAAGTTCCTTGTGCCAGAAGTAATTTGATGCTTTGGACACTCTCAATTGATCCCTTAGAAGCTTTTAGAATGGTTAGAACCAGCTGGAATCCTCAGGAACAAGTTTTGGCACTTTCTTGCAAAAAGGGCAATAGTGGCCAAGATGCCAACTCTCTCAAATGATGTTCCAGATGAGGGGAACCATTTGGGACAGTTCAAGGATGATATTTGGAGTGTGTTTGAGGCCTTGTTTAGTTTTGAAAGTGATTGAATCAAGACATGGCATGAAAAATGCAGAAAAGTCCAATTTTGAGGTTTTGGAAGTGGACTTTGTGATTTTGGTGTTTCAGGTCATAAGTGAGTGTTTGAATAGCTTAGTGTAGTACCCCAAAATTTACCCTACCTTTTTCTAACTTTTTTTGGCTTTTGTTTCGCATCCATCTGCATATCTGTTAGGTCATAACTCGTTCGTAAATCATACACATCTTTGGTTTTCATAAGACATGGGATCACGGTGTTCTTTAAACAGGGGATTCTATGGATATCTATCAGAGCATGGAGTAGAGAATCGAAACCGGAGCCACAGCATCATTTTTCAAGCAAAGTGGGAAATTTTTGGCCTGGTTAACCGATTAACACAATTACAGTGCAATTATCTTAACCGGTTAACATGTTGAAATTTTGTGTATTTGGTCTGATTTTGAATTGTTAACCGGTTAGCAATTATGCTGTAACCATTTAACACAGGCAGATTTTGCATATTCTGCTGTTTTTTCAGGACAGCACCATTGCAGACTTGGGTCTTTGATTCTACAGCATTCTAGCAGCAAGTGGAACATTCTAGACATCTCTAGACATTTCAATTCAATCCAATTAATTCCAAGGGCATTTATTCTAATGTTTCATTTCAAATCAAGTGCACCATATTCCTTGTTTTCCAAGTATCTCCACCTTTGGATGTTGAAGTTCACCTTGGGATTGTTACCGAGTTGATCCCAACTAACCGAGTTAACCACCTTGACTCGGTGAGTTGAGTGTAACTAACTCCGACCCTAGCTCCAAACCCAAAGCTAAGTCCAAAGCTAATCCCAAACCTCCCACACTCCAAACCTAAAGTCTATATAAGAAACCTTTCACTCATTTTTCAGGGGATCCACCATTTTTTCACCAAATTTCTCACATTTCACTCTCAATTCTCTCTTTACTCTCTGAACTTTCTGCTACTTCTACACTTTCATCTCAATTCTCTCTTCCAAACCCTCACAAAAAGCTCTTATTTCTTGAAGGATAATCACTTTTCAAATTGAAAAGTGATTAATTGTTGAGCTCAAACTCCATCATTTGGCTTTCTTTGGTTGGATTTCGGGAAGTTCAGATTATTCTACTTCAATCCAAGGGTTTCACACCATTTATTTTGGTGCAAGTTCGATCTTGGTGATTTTTCGCGATTTTACTCGGTTTCGACGTGTTTCGGCTACTAATAGGGGAATATCTGGTTTTCTTTAATTTTTTGCACCAAGATCACTTTGCAACAATCACCAAAGCAAATCTCCGCTTTGTAGGTTGGTTTTCCTCAGATCTATACTTGATTTAGCTTATTTGCAACTTATTCGATGTAGATCTTTGGGGATTTTTGATTTGGATCCATTTGCTTGAATTTGATTCTTGATGTTGATGATTATTGGATTCAATTGATGTTTGATGACTATAATTCCATGTAATTTCGTGATTAATTGATTGCATATTCATTTGGATGTTTGGAGAAGTGATTTACTGCTGAAAAGTGCTTTTGGAACTGGTTTTTTTGAATTCAGTCCCAGAGTAACCGGTTAACACAATTGCAGTGCAATTATGTTAACCTGTTAACATGTTGAAATCCTGCGTATTTAGGCTGATTTTGAATTGTTAAATGGTTAACAGACATATGTTAACCGGTTAACACTATTGTAGAATGTGATTTTCTTGCATTTTCTTGTTCTTTTGAGATCCTTTGCATGTCTAAACTTCATAGATTAATGTGTTGATGATTGGTGGATTATTCTTGAGTTATTTTACTTTATACCATGGCATGAACATGATTTTTCTACATGCGATTCTTGATTTTTAATCGACGAATGTTTATGTTCGCATTATTTATTAATTGAGGTGATGAGCACATAATGCACACACATTGAGCTTGTTAATTGTTAATTGATGCTTGTGTTGCTGGAACTGTTATGTGCATGTTCATTTGCTTTCTATTTCAAGAGGTGCACACTTGTTTTAACTTGTTCCCATGCTTAATAATGTGCATTATTCTATGATGATTTCAAGAATTATTTACCATGTTGTGGTATGATTGTGATCATGTCTGATTGAAATATGTCTTGTTTGATGCATGTCCATTGTGCCATGATTGAATCATCTTCAAATAATGCATGTTGCCTTTATGTTCTACTGTTGTCCATGTGCACACATGTTGTTATATGTGCTACTGTTTGACTTTATATAGCTCCTTTTGTGCTGAATTATATGTTGTTATAAGCTGTCTTGATTATGTGCCATTTTTACTACTGTATGGATGCTGCAGCGCTGTTATAGCCGATGATTTTCTGGTTTATTCTCTTTCTCTTATGTGTTGGAATAGCATGATATAATGCTTTGTGTACAACTTTTTCACACACCTTAGGGATCCTAGCTCATCCTTAATTTTTGATTAAGGTGAGGTAGGATAAGCATTAGATAGTGCTATCCCTCTCTCCTTTCTTTAGACTTAGGTAGTTCTTATGCCTCACACAACCATAGGATCTCCATGCATGATAACATTAGGGTTGTTAGTCTTCCCCGCTTAGACTTTTTCCTTTCCTAACCCTTTGAGTCTCTCTTTCTCATCTCAAAACAAAAATCAAAACATGTAATAAAAATAACAAGTGTTGTATGCCATGAGCCTTAAGTACATGGGAAATGGAAGGAGAAGGGTTTCCCTTCGCCTTTCTAGAGTGTTTAGCATACGTCCTGTTAGGACGACCGTGCGACGCATTCGTTCCTATGTCATAGACTTTAGTACAATACTTATTATAAACACAAATTAATCAAAACACTTCTTCTTAAAAAGACAAAAACAAACAATTCTCTTCTCATCTCTTCACTCCATTCGTTAAGGATGCGTCACTTTCGTTCTACCGCAAACAGGTAAATGCCTAAGACTCTGTACAATGAGCTGCGACACCTAACTTCTGGAACGCGAACCTTGATGTACTCCACTAAAAAACACAAACAAAGCAAATCCATCCCTAGTAAGGGGAACTATGTCGCTTTGATTTTCGCGTGCGAGCGAGATACGTAGGCAGGAGATCGTGCGAGATCTCTCCGAGCACAATCTTTTCATCCTTCCCTCTTTTCAATCTGTAGTCCGAACTACATTGACTCTGATTCTTCATTGGTTAATGAAGATACGTAGGCATAGGATTGCGACGATCCTTGCGAGTCCTTTGTGTCTTTTTTCTCTTTTCCCCCAATTTCTCCATCTCACCTTTTGTTTCCAGTTTCCAGTTAGCAGTTGAGTTTCAGATACCCTACACCCTTTGATCGATGACAACAAGCATGGATCCCATCGAGTACGATGGACGCGTGGGGGTGCTAACACCTTCCCCTCGCGTAACCGACTCCCTTACCCATTTCTCTTGGTCGTGAGACCATGCTCTTTTCCTTCCCTCAGGTTTACGCAGTGTTTCCTTTCCCTCTCTTGGGATAAATACACATTGCTGACGACTCTGTTTCTGCGCCACTTTCGCGTTTGTACTTGGATAAAAATCCCGGGAGCGACAGTTGGCGACTCTGCTGGGGAAAAGATTGACCTCTTGCTGGTCCATCCCTTTTTGCGAGTCAATCCTAGCGCTTATTTGTTTTCGATTATAGGGTGTTTTATCTGTTTACTTTACTCGCTTTATTTATGGCATTGTGGCATATTTACTGTTTTATTGCATTTACATGTTTTTCATTTACTGTTGTCATATATCATACTGTGCTGGATTTTTCTGTTTGGTGGGCAGGGTGTTCTGAGAGATAAGCCCACTACCCATGCTTGAGCATACACATAGGTATTAGAGTGAATAGTCGTGACACTTGCATGGTGGTGACCACAAATTGTTGTTTACGAGACCCACAGCCAGACGAGGTTCTATCAGGAGCTATCTGCTATTGTATGTTTATACAGGTCAATAGTTATTCTCTTGAGGAACCGTCGACTCTGGTGACCATTCCCGAGGACTCGGTAACGGCACTCCTCCCGAGATGTGATAATGGCAGACCAGAAATGGCAAACCCATTACGCATTCTTGATCCGAGGACCCAATGCTGGGAACTTGCTATATGATATCCTTTTTTAGGGGAATCAGTTGAGACCTCCTCGATTGGTGATGATGCCAAACCAGAAATGGTGAACGTATCATCATTTCTCGACCTGAGAGTCTGTGATATTGAGGATCCTCGCCTTTCAGGTACCCACATGTGAGAGGGGCGGGTTGTTTATAGGTTTACAGGTGACCTTGGCCTTCAACCTGCTTGGTATTCTGGTTTTCCTATCAGTGTGGACTTATCAGCCTGGTATTCTGGTTTTCTTCAGAACAGACTTATGAACTCCTTCAGACATCAGCATAGCACCGTGATTATTCAGATTATGCGGAAACTTTGATCCTATGTCTTATTGCATTCATAGCATTGCTTTGCATTTGCATACTCATTTGCATAATAGGTGTTTGAGGCTTGGTTATTCTTATCCTGGTCTGGTTTTCGTCAGAATTGTAGACTTAACTGCTCAAGCCATTCGGAAGTTGACCATGGATCAAGTCCAAGCGGAGCTGAGGGAAATGCGAAGCCAAATGGGGCAGTTTCTGTGGGACATGGAAGCTCTGATTCAAGACCAGAAAATGATGAAGGAAGAGGTCAATCAAATGAAGATTCAGGTGAGTCTGGTCATGGAAGTTGTGAGAAATGCGCTCAAAAAAGATGATAATCCCGTGCCTGAGGCTACATCAGAAATCTTCATTCCACCATTGCATGTAGAATCTATCCCAAAGAGTGATTTACCTCACGGATTTTCTGCACAACATGGGGTTCCGGAATTTCCTCATCAGCAGTTACCTCTCGTCTCCCAAGACAACCCCAAGGCCAAGAAGTACCCACCAAAGTCAAAGAAGACTGATAGAATCTATGATCCGATTCCTATGCCTTATGCTCAGCAGTTGAGATATCTACTTCAGCTCCAATTGGTTGAACTTCGAACGATAAATCCTCCTCGTGGAAAGCTCCCATTCGATTATGATACAAATGGCCATTGTGATTTTCACTCTGGTGCACTGGGGCATAATGTGGAAAAATGTAAAGCCTTTCATCATGTGGTCCAGGATCTGATCGACTTGAAATTAATCGAATTAACGTCAGGCGGCGTAAGCGTACAAGGTGGTCTTACTCCTGTTGCTGCGAAAGAAGTGAATATCCCGGTTTCCCCTCCTGAAGTTGCACCAAGTCAGGGGCATTTCTCGCAACCTGTGGTCTTGGAATCTTCTCGTCCTCAACTGTTGCTTGTTCCTAAGCCAAGTCTAAGGAGGAAAGTGCCCGAACGAGAGGAAGGCACAAGTAGGTATCGGCAGCAGAGCTATCATATGAAGAGTCAACAAAAGTCCAGAAGGCAGGAGAGAAAGTTTGATCCCATTACTGTTCCTTACAGTTATCTGCTTACTCGTTTACTTTAAGACTCTTTGATTGAGCTAAAGGAAGCTTCTCCTATTCCGTATCCCCTTCCTCCAAATTATGACAAGAGTGTTAGATGCGAGTACCACTCGGGGACACAGGGGCATACCATTGAAGATTGCAAGGTATTCAGACACAAGGTGCAAGATCTCATTGACGCTGAGCTTATCAATTTCACTGAAGACGGTCTGTACGTTAACTGAAGCTTTCCAAGTGAGCAATTAAGACCACAAAGACATCTCCTGAAGCAATCAGTCCAGTCGGAGCCAAGCCTCCTCAACAATGGCGAACATCAATTTTCTTTACTGCATTTTCATTTGTAATTCTCATTACTAGTTAATGTTTGCATGTAACAAACTTGTTTGTTCTTGAATGATGATTTTCATGCAATAAATATGTTTTTCTCGAAAAGTTCATTCATATTCACTCATTTAATATTGGTATGCACTGCAATATTAACTGTCTTGTTTAAACTCTTGGAGGGAGGATGATGAGATGAAAACGCATAGTCTTTGGTTGTATGCTTTTGGATAAAACTCTGTTGAGGATGTACAGGCATTGTTTCAAATTCCTAAACACTAGAGATATAAGGGAGTGCAACCTTTGTCAAACCCTGTTGAGCCTAGAAGTAGGAGTTTCTTTCTGAAAATGGAAAAAAATAATCAATCTTAACCTAGGGCAGGGTAGGTGTCAGTTAATTTGACTGAGCATTCAAATTTCAAAAGGAATGTGTATTTAAGGATCGATTACATAAGGATTATACCTTACCAACCGAAGAGTGTGATGGTCGCAACCCTTTACAAGTCAAGACAAACCTGTGTCACACGTTTAGTTCAAAAAAAAAAAGAAGAAAAAAGGAAAAAGCCCACTAAGTCGAAACTTGAAAACAAGTGACTTAGGTAAAAGTTAGGGCATCCTGCTGGACTTCAAGATTGAAAGATTCAAAAGAATCAGTCCAGGAAAAAACCAGGGATTTCGAAAAACAAAAGAACGAAGAACAGAAGGCTGACAAAAAGAAAGTTTCTCGAGCAAAGAACAAATCGTGTGAATACAGATGCCAAAGACAAAAGGGGTGAGTGTCACTCTGCAAATCGTGTGGGTTCCTTAACCATTCTCATACCATTCATTAATCTTTTCGAAAGGTTTGCGCCTGTGTCGAATTAGCTGAATGTAGGACTGGAGAACATCAAGGAGAATGGGTGGGTACAAACAGAATTTTGAGCCTTATATCCTTTCTTTCTTAAACCGTGAACTAGGCCACGTTACAGCCCTCAAAAGTCCTAATTGAAACAGAGTTTATTCTGAAGGCGTACTTCAATGAGATAGCGTTCCTGACTCCCATGAGTTGTGCTAAAAGACTTTTGTTAGTATTGCATGTGCATGCTATTTTCCATTTAAAATTTTTGTGTCGCATCTTCACCAGTGACTCGTTCACAGGTATTGGCGATATCTTTTCGATAAACACTTCGAGATTAATATACGTGTTGCATTATAATTATAATTCTTGGAATAAATATTTTCTGCTCACTTACATGTACTTGACACCAGTAAGGCTTACATAGTGAACATCAGTTGAGAATTTTGATCCTGCCAAAGTGAGATTCTTGAAAACTCCGGGGATGAGTGTGACAGGGGATGTGTTATCAAGTGATTATGTTGGGTGTGTGCTTTCACGGTAATTCGTGCTAAGAAGTTGCCAACCCGAGGCAGTTACATTGTGAAATATCTCTGCAGTTCAGTTAACCTGGGGTAATTGTGTTTAGAATCTGGGGCAATCAAGTCAAGATTTAGGAAATCTCTCGGAGATTAGTCAGTCAAGGGCAAGTCATATCAAACAAGCTATTCATTCCAAGAGTCAGTTAATCTGGGGCAATCAAGTCGAGATTCAACAAATCTCTCGAAAGTCAGCTAGTCAGAGTTATTCCTTCACAGATCAACCAGACAGGGGCATAAATCATTTCAAGGATGGGGCAGGCCGCCCCAAAAGCACAAAAGCACCTGCCCTCTGAAGGACGGTTAATCAAAAGTCATAGGGCAATCTATGTCAGATCTTCATGATACATCCTTAAGACATGTCCATTCACAGGTTCCTTTATGAGTTTCTGCTTTATCGGGACACCTCTTTTTGCCATATCACATCTGCAAGGCTCATGTTGATAGCTGACACGCGACGTCCCCAGTAGAGTTTCTCTCCTCGACAGAGATGGCTGAAGTTGTATCACTCAGCGGAGCATATGAAGATTGTGGATCATTCTCCCCAGCAAGAGCTCATGATTTCGTTCTCCCCTAGCCAGGTTGGTGAAGTTTGTGTCTCTTCAGCAAGGGTTTATATTCCCGTACAGGATAAAGGTGTTGGGTATGTGCTTCCCTGGTGTGGTAAAGTTGTTTCCGTCTCCCCAATAGAGTAAGGGTAAGAGGCAAGCCTCCAACAGAGGACCAAGTCTGATCTTGTCCCCTAGCAGAGTTGATATCATCAACCATTGATCCCCAAGCATATTTTTGAGTGGTGGTTAGATTTCCCCAGCAATTCAAAGGTCGATTGTCATTGGCACTTTTTCTTCAGTAGATTCCTGGGATGTTTCTCCAGCAGACGTTTGTTGTTCATACTTTCCCACAGAATGGAGGTTTAGTCGGGATCTCGAGCAGTTATGACACTGAAGGCGGTCCAGTTTGTTATCCCCAGCAGGGTCGGCCTCGTCTCTTCAGCATTTATTTTGCTGGAGTGGTCCTGTTGCATATCATTAACATCATAGCATAATCATTACCACGCATATCATTCGCATAACATTGCATGAATCCTTGTAAAAACAAACAGGAAATCCATAGCCCAACCTTGCTCGGTATCCTTCCACAGCCCACTTTGCTGGCATCTTTCAAAAACCTGAAGCCCTATCCCAATTGGTGTCTCCTTCAAAGCAAAAGTCCAATCCCTATTGGCACTGCATTCAAAATCCAACCCCCATTGGTACCCAAAAAGATTTCGCCTTTGAAAAAAAAAATCACCATCAGGTTTCACCTGTCCTTGCCAGCAAAGTCCAATCATACTTGGCACATCCTTCTTTTCCCGGTAGCCCGAGCATACGTCGGTTTTCAGCATATAGTGATCATTGCATCCTCAAATCGCGTAGCATTTCCATTTGATATGGAGCATTACGCCATAGAAAGAAAATTCAAACATATGCATACGAAGCATAAGCCAGATTTGGTACCTTGCACGAAAGCCCAAATCAACTTTCAATCAAGATGGTGACATATCCCCAACAGACATTACAATCAACCCTTCTACTTGCCTTTCTTTTGGGTCGTAGATCATACGTCGATCTTACCCTCGACCAGTATTTGTCCATCAACCCCTTGATGATGATATTTTGGTCAGGTTTCCTTTCTGTCATCCCTATGACAATGTGTTATCTTTGGTCAAGTCTTCTTTCTGTCATCCCTATGACAATGTGTTTCCTTTGGTCGAGTATTCTTTTTATCATCCCTATGACAATGTGTTATCTTTG
This sequence comes from Lathyrus tuberosus, assembly GCA_022829125.1. Lineage (NCBI taxonomy): Eukaryota > Viridiplantae > Streptophyta > Magnoliopsida > Fabales > Fabaceae > Lathyrus > Lathyrus tuberosus. The sequence goes on from JALAZF010000084.1 coordinate 6,285,476, forward strand.
GTCGAGTATTCTTTCTGTCATCCCTATGACAATGTGTTATCTTTGGTCGAGTATTCTTTCTGTCATCCCTATGAGAATGTGTTCCCTCGGTCGAGTCCTCTTTCTGTCATCCCTATGACAATGTGTTCATTCCGTTGAGTCTTCCTGCCGTCAAATTACTTTGATGATGTGTCCCTTCCGTCGGGTTTCCATCTCCTGTCGTCATCCCTATGACAATGTGCTCCCTAAGTCAGGTCCTCTTTCTGTCATCCCCATGACAATGTGCTCCCTAAGTCAGGTCTTCTTTTTGTCATCCCCATGACAATGTGTTGCCTTCAGTCAGGTCTTATTTCTGTCATCCCCATGACAATGTGTTTCCTTTGGTCGAGTCTTCTTTCTGTCATCCCTATGACAATGTGTTCCTTCAGATGAGTCTTCCTGCCGTCAAATTACTTTGACGATGTGGTCTTCGGTTCGGGTATTATTTGGGTTCCATCTTCTTTCCGCCAAACCCCTTTGACGATGTGGTTCGCTGGGTATGTTGTCTTTCTGTCAGATTCCTTTGACGAAGTGTGACTGGGCTCCAATTTACATTTTCGCTCCTCGCAGTTAGCAAATTTTGCGGTCCTTTTTGTATTCAATCACCTTCTACCTTGAACATCTGAAAGCCGTTGCTATCATCCTTTCAGGTCCAAGTTGATTGAATAGGGGCAGTTGTAGTACCCCAAAATTTGCCCTACCTTTTTCTAACTTTTTCTGGCTTTTCTTTCGCATCCATCTGCATATCCGCTAGGTCATAACTCGTTCGTAAATCATACACATCATTGGTTTTCATAAGACATAGGATCACGGTGTTCTTTAAATAGGGGATTCTATGGATATCTACCAGAGCACGGAGTAGAGAATCGAAATCGGAGCCACAGCATCATTTTTCAAGCAAAGTGGGCAATTTTTGGCCTGGTTAACCTGTTAGCACAATTACAGTGCAATTATGTTAACCGATTAACATGTTAAAATTTTGCGTATTTGGTCTGATTTTGAACTGTTAACCGGTTAGCAGTTATGCTGTAACCGGTTAACACAGGCAGATTTTGTATATTCTGCTGCTTTTTTAGGACAGCACCATTGCACACTTGGGTCTTTGATTCTACAGCATTCTAGCAGCAAGTGGAACATTCTAGACATCTCTAGACATTTCAATTCAATCCAATTAATTCCAAGGGCATTTATTCTAATGTTTCATTTCAAATCAAGTGCACCATATTCCTTATTTTCCAAGCATCTCCACCTTTGGATGTTGAAGTTCACCTTGAGATTGTTACCGAGTTGATCCCAACTAATTGAGTTAACCACCTTGACTCGGTGAGTTGAGTGTAACTAACTCCGACCCTAGCTCCAAACCCAAAGCTAAGTCCAAAGCTAATCCCAAACCTCCCACACTCCAAACCTAAAGTCTATATAAGAAACCTTTCACTCATTTTTCAGGGGATCCACCATTTTTTCACCAAATTTCTCACATTTCACTCTCAATTCTCTCTTTACTCTCTGAACTTTCTGCTACTTCTACACTTTCATCTCAATTCTCTCTTCCAAACCCTCACAAAAAGCTTTTATTTCTTGAAGGATAATCACTTTTCACATTGAAAAGTGATTAATTGTTGAGCTCAAACTCCATCATTTGGCTTTCTTTGGTTGGATTTCTGGAAGTTCAGATTATTCTACTTCAATCCAAGGGTTTCACACCATTAATTTTGGTGCAAGTTCGATCTCGGTGATTTTTCACGATTTTGCTCGGTTTCGACGCGTTTCGACTACTAATCGGGGAATCTCTGGTTTTCTTTAATTTTCTGCACCAAGATCACTTTGCAACAATCACCAAAGCAAATCTCCGCTTTGTAGGTTGGTTTTCCTTAGATCTATACTTGATTTAGCTTATTTGCAACTTATTCGATGTAGATCTTTGGGGATTTTTGATTTGGATCCATTTGCTTGAATTTGATTCTTGATGTTGATGATTATTGGATTCAATTGATGTTTGATGACTGTAATTCCATGTAATTTTGTGATTAATTTATTGCATGTTCATTTGGATGTTTGGAGAAGTGATTTGCTGCTGAAAAGTGCTTTTGGAACTGGTTTTTTTTAATTTTGTCCCAGAGTAACCGGTTAACACAATTGCAGTGCAATTATGTTAACCGGTTAACATGTTGAAATCCTGTGTATTTAGGCTGATTTTGAACTGTTAACCGGTTAACACACATACGTTAACCAGTTAACACTGATGCAGAATGTGATTTCCTTGCATTTTCTTGTTCTTTTGAGATCCTTTGCATGTCTAAACTTCATGGATTAATGTGTTGATGATTGGTGGATTACTCTTGAGTTATTTTACTTCATACCATGGCATGAACATGATTTTTCGACATGCGATTCTTGATTTTTAATCGACGAGTGTTTATGTTCGCATTGTTGATTAATTGAGGTGATGAGCACATAATGCACACACATTGAGCTTGTTAATTATTAATTGATGCTTGTGTTGCTGGAACTGTTATGTGTAGGTTCATTTGCTTTCTATTTCAAGAGGTGCACACTTGTTTTAACTTGTTCCCATGCTTAATAATGTGCATTATTCTATGATGATTTCAAGAATTGTTTACCATGTTGTGGTATGATTGTGATCATGTCTGATTGAAATATGTGTTGTTTGATGCATGTCCATTGTGCCATGATTGAATCATCTTCAAATAATGCATGCTGCCTTGATGTTCTACTGCTGTCTGTGTGCACACATGCTGTTATATGTGCTGCTGTTTAACTTTTTATAGCTCCATTTGTGCTGAATTATGTGTTGTTATAAGCTGTTTTGATTATGTGCCACTTTTTACTGCTGTATGTATGCTGCAGTGCTGTTATAGCCGCTGATTTTCTGGTTTATTCTCTTTCTCTTATGTGTTGGAATAGCATGATATAATGCTTTGTGTATAACTTTTTCATACCCCTTAGGGATCCTAGCTCATCCTTAATTTTTTATTAAGGTGAGGTAGGATAAGCATTAGATAGTGATATCCCTCTCTCCTTTCTTTAGACTTAGGTAGTTCTTATGCCTCATACAACCATAGGATCTCCATGCATGATAACATTAGGGTTGTTAGTCTTCCCCGCTTAGACTTTTTCCTTTCCTAACCCTTTGAGTCTCCCTTTCTCATCTCAAAACAAAAATCAAAACATGTAATAAAAACAACAAGTGTTGTATGCCATGAGCCTTAATTACATGGGAAATGGAAGGAGAAGGGTTTCCCTTCGCCTTTCTTGAGTGTTTAGCACACGTCCTGTTAGGACGACCATGCGATGCATTCGTTCCTATGTCATAGACTTTAGTGCAATACTTGTTATAAACACAAAATAATCAAAACACTTCTTCTTAAAAAGACAAAAACAAACAATTCTCTTCTCATCTCTTCATTCCATTCGTTAAGGATGCGTCACTTCCGTTCTACCGCAAACAGGTAAATGCCTAAGACTCCGTACAACGAGCTGCGACACCTAACTGCTGGAACGCGAACCTTGACGTACTCTACTAAAAAACACAAACAAAGCAAATCCATCCCTAGTGAGGGGAACTACGTCGCTTTGATTTTCGCGTGCGAGCGAGATACGTAGGCAGGAGATCGTCCGAGATCTCTCCGAGCACAATCCTTTCATCCTTCCCTCTTTTCAATCCGTAGTCCGAACTACGTTAACTCTGATTCTTCATCGATTAATGAAGATACGTAGGCATAGGATTGCGACGATCCTTGCGAGTCCTTTGTGTCTTTTTTCTCTTTTACCCCTGTTTCTCCATCTCACCTTTTGTTTCAAGTTTCCAGTTAGCAGTTGAGTTTCAGACACCCTACACTCATTGATCGATGATAACAAACCTGGATCCCATCGAGTATGATGGACGCGTGGGGGTGCTAATACCTTCCCCCCGCGTAACCGACTCCCTTACCCATTTCTCTTGGTCGTGAGACCATGCTTTTTTCCTTCCCTCAGGTTTACGCAGTGTTTCCTTTTCCTCTCTTGGGATAAATACACATTGCTGGCGACTCTGTTTCCGCGCCACTTTCGCGTTTGTACTTGGATGAAAATCCTGGGAGCGACACTTAGATACAACATATTAGAGGTGTTTGGATCATGAGCTATGGTGGAATTGGTCTCTAACTAAAAAACTCAGAGATACCTTGCAAAAGAAGGCATTTTGGCCTAAAGAGAGGGATTTTGAGGAAAGCAAGTGTTGTAGTGCTTTGGTGTACTCAAACTGAGCACAAATGAGCTCTATTTATAGTAGAGCAAGTTTGTTTTGCAAGCAATAGTGAATGGCAGCTGCAGCAGGCCTTTGGCCAATGTTAAGCAAAAGGAATCTTAAGTCTCCTATAGCCATTGACTAGAGGTTAGGGCATAGGCCTAAGGTCCTATGATTCAGTGCTGATCCTTGACTCATTCAGTTAGGAATGTGTCAGTCCATGCCATCTTGGTGTATCCATTAAATACATTGAAAGAAAATTGGAGTCTTAGCACCTTTTTAGCCTTTTTAGGTTTGTTATGGCTAAGGTAGATTCTTGGACTTTGGAGGATTAGGGATCAGATCATTCTCCTTTTGTTTTATCCTCAGATGTGTCCAAAGTGATGATAAGGCTTGAAGTTGCTCAATTTTTCCAAATCAAGCAAAACACCAAGTTCTGCCTTGCCTAGGACAGTTGGAAATGGTGATTTTGAGGGATTCATATCTCCTTGCTCAGGTTGAGTTATGGGAGGCTCTTGTGCTTTTTAGAAAGCCTTCATATGATATAAAACATGTGTGATCATAGTTTGTTTTGAAACTATTTGGATCCAACTGAAAAATCATCATGAACATTGATGTTCAAGGCTGATAACTTAGGAAGATTTTCACTAAGTGTTGGAAAAAGTGTTATTTTCATGTTTTTGTTATTTTGATCACTTCATAACTTAAAACCCATACAGAATTAGAGTCTGAGGTAGTTAAAGCTTTTGTAGAGTGTGGCAAGACCTACAAGTCCAGCTTTGGATCACCCAAAATGGTTGTTTGGATCTTAAGTTATGATCCTTGGAATTTGGTACCAAAACCACTTTTATTCCATAAATTAGAAAAATTTTGGTTTCTCAAGGTTTCCCCTTTTGCAAGAAACCTCACTTTTATTCATTTTTCTTGATGAATGATGATCAATATCATACATTAACATTATTTTTGACTTATGGGAACCATATTTGTGAAAAATTCCAAAAAGTCAAACTTGATTTTGTGCACAGTTGACTTTTTATCGGATGAAATCCAAACTGTGCGATCCTTGGTGAAATCAAGTCCTTGACCTAAATCAAACATAATGGATGGATTCCATAGGTGTTATAGGGTATATTGTATCATGTCCCAAGGTTTGGGAGCATTTCTTGGTCAAAAGTCAAAGATACAGTTGACTTTTTCCTCAAAACCCTAGTTGTGGTCCAGATGAAATTGAAACTTGTGAATCAAGCTTCTTAAATCAATCCATTGTTGTAAATGGACCAATGTAGTGTATTGGAGGCCCTCAAATCATGTCTTGAGGTCTTGGCTCATGCTTTGTCCCAAAAGTCAACTTAGGGGTGAATTAGGTCAAGAAACCCTAATTTCTGATTTTCAGTGTATGCATCCCCCGAGGCTAAATTGACTTGATGATTGGGTCCATGAGGTCCCTTGGATTAACTTGGGTTGTGCTTTGAAGCATTGGCTCATGCCCAGATGAAAATTTTCATCTGGAGGCCTCAGTCGACCAAAACCCTAATTTGGTGACACTGGCGATCTTGAGGCTTGATCCACTTGGAATGTTGCAACCTTGTGATTGATTCTTGATGTGGGAGTCCTCTTGATCCTTTGTAGGTGTTTGAGATGTTAGACAAGTTGAAGATCATGTCATTTCTTGATTGATCCTTTGTCTAAGTGCTCTAAGAGGGCTTAAAACCCTAATTCTTGATTGTTGTGAATGTTCAACAATCCTTGAGGAGATTAATGAGGCATGAAGGTACATCCATATTGTGGTGATGTCTTGCACAATGATGGGAAATATTGGTGGTCAAAATTTGGGGTATGACACCACCTGGTTCAAGACTTCCTTGCTCAAACACTCTGCCTAATACTTTCTATGCTTAAACCCACATAGTTCAAGCAGATGCACCGTCTAAGACTTCTTTGCTTAATCAAAATAGATGAAGACTTTCGATGCTTAAGCACATAGAAAGAGACTTGCTTGGCTCAAGATTTTCAATTGGAGACTTTGATGCTCTAGCACATAGCAAGATACTTTTATCTAAACTACTGAACAACATGTTCAGTAAAATAGAGAATAAGGTGTACTTGATACAGAATCAGAGGTATATGGTAATCACCTTAACAAAGACCTTAAGCACTTAAGATTTCCAGGATATTCAATGTTTAGGAAACCTTAAGGTTGTTTACAATTTACAACATTTAACAGGAGATTCTGCATATTCAGTAGTGTTGCTCATTGTTGATCTTGTTATTTCTTCATTCAGATAGAGGTTCTGAACACCTATATCCTCTTTGGCATTCCTTCTCCTTCTTATTCCTTGTTGAAGATTCAAATTGAACCTTCATCCACTTATATAGCAGTTTGTAAAAGACTAGACGTTGGAAGAGATAACTTAATCAAATGTCTTTGTTTTCTCCATGTACAAGAGTCGTTGAAGATAGATACACCAATAGATCTTGATCCATTGTGTACCATGTTTAACCATTGCATCTTCAAATAGATCATGTACTATAGAGCCGTTGAGAGTTGTTATCCGTAAAGCATGTCAACTCTTCTTGAGCCTTGTGAACTTAGACTCTAGCTGAGTAACTGATTTGACATTACAACTTGCCTTCTGCAGTACAGACAACTTCATCTTTGCTACTACTTCTGAAAGATCACCAGAAGACAACACAATCACCAAGTGTAGAGACAATATGTTGCTTCTTCTGATGCTGAGGCCGTCAGCTTCAGAGTCTACGCCAGACATCACTTAGCAAGTGTTCTTCAGATTCTATATCATCTTAAACACGTAACTCAGTTTCTCTCAAGTGTGCCTTCATATCAGATTCTGAATATATCTTTAAGTATAAGAACCCGCATACTTGAACACACATTAGATAACACCATTGTTATTTTAATACTGTTAAGAAATGTGGTTGGACCTAACTTAACCCTATAAAACCGATTGGTAGAGTGAGGATTGCTCCCACTTATAAACACATGTTCTTGCCATATATTGTCCAATGTGGGACTCTTAACACACCCTTCACGCTAAGGACTAAACATCTGGAGCGTGGAAATAAATGGTGGGTGGCCCGATAGAGGAAACCATAGAAGGTGACCCACCGGATCTTAAACGAGGCTCTTGATACCATGTTAAGAAATGCGGTTGGGCCTAACTTAACCCTATAAAATCGGATGGTAGAGTAAGGATTGCCCCCACTTATAAACACATGTTTTTGCCATATATTGTCCGATGTGGGACTCTTAACAAATACTTTGTTATCATCAAAACCCAAGGAATATATGTCACGAACAAATCTTGTTATAACAAAGAGTGCAACAACCAAGGATTCCAACCTTGAGAATAAGAGGATTAGCAGCCCTAACTGTGTCCAACAGAGTAAAACACTAATCCAGAGGCAGAATAATCCATATGTTACACCCTTTGGAGACACGTGTTATTATTGTAATGGAAGAGGTCACATATCAAAATTTTGTCTAACAAGGAAAGTCACCGCTGTCGCGGAAGAAATGGAAGAGGAAGAGGAAATATTAGGACATGCAGTTGAGAACGATGAATATGCAGGAGTTAAGTTTGTAGAGGAAGAATCTGATGAAAGGGTGAATTTTTTGTTGTAGAGAATTTTACTAGCATAAAAAAATGAAGAGCAACACAAGAACTTATTTAAAATACACTGTTCTATCAAGAACAAGTTGTGTAATCTAATTGTGGATAAAGGCAACATGGAGTATCTGGTGTCACATGAATTGGTAGATTATTTGAAGTTCTCCACAAAACTCCATGAGAAGCCATACACCATCGGTTGGGTAAGAAAGGGCTCCAATGTTTGAGTAACATTAGCCTGCAGAGTTCCTATCTCCATCGAAAAGCATTACAGAGAAGAGGTACTTTGTAATGTTCTTGATATAAATGTTTGTCATATTTTACTTTGTAGGCCTTGGCTGATTGATAATGATATCACTTATCGAGGACGAAATAAGGTGATGATGTTTACATGGGGTTCACATAAATTGCTATGGCTCCTGTTTTGTACTTCGATAAGAATCCATGAGGAAATAAGTTTAGTTTCTTGGTGATGATGCAAAGTGAAAAGGAGTTTGATGAGGCTGTTAAAGAAACTGATTTTTTTGTCCAATGGTGATTAAAGGGATTATGAGTGTTGAAACAAGGAAACAACAATTTCAGAAGAAATGTTAGGTATCCTAGATAATTTCAAGGAGTTGACCACATATGAACTACCAAGCAATTTGCCTCTTATGCGAGATAAATGCAAGAAAGTTAAACTTTTTAATGTGGGAGACGATGTGACGGTGTTTCTGCGTAAGGAGAGGTTTCCAGTATGTACTTACATCAAGCTGCAGCCAAGCAAGTATGTGTAATACCCCAAAATTTGCCCTCTATTTTCTTCATATCTTTTAGCATGAGCTTTAATTGCATTGCATTGCATTCAAGCATAGAAAAATAAAACATCAAGCATTTAGCATGGCATCTTGCATAAGGGCATGTGATCAGGTGATCCTCCAAGGTGTTAATCATTCAAACCTAAAGAAGAAGATCAAGTGTTTCTCACAAGCTTCAAGGATCTCTTACATCATGTATCATCTTCATTTGATCTCACAAGTCATTGAAAGAAGGGAATTCACCAAGAAGATTGGACAGTGCATATTTTCCTACACAAGGTAGTCCAAAGTTAAGATCTGACCCCCAAATGGGCAAGCTCTTTGAGTTTTTATCATCTCCAAAGGGCATATCTCATCATTGTTTGAGAGGGTACACATCATATTCAGAGGAATTTGGATTTGGAGGATGTGTTATTTCCTCCTAACCAGAGGGTGCCAAAATTAGGGTTTGACCTAAAATCAGTTTATTTCTGATTTTTGGGGCAAGACTTGATCTCATGGTATTCCTTATATTCTTAAGTGTTCATGGATGGAATCTTGGTCATTGGTTCTTTGGGGAAGATGTTCAGTGGATCAGTTGCTTGTGAACCAAGGAAAAGTCAACCATAAAGGAGAAAGTCAACTGTGGAATTTTGAGGTTCTTTTCATGGTTTTCAAGGTCTCACATCCTCATATGGTCTTCAATTGTCAAGATTCATGTCATTCATCAAAAATCAAGAGTTTGTGCAAAAGTTACTAAATTTGGAAAATGACCTATAATGAGAACTTTCCATTTTTGGCAATTTTTCCACCACATTCAACTTGACTTTTCATCATCAAGGAAGTTCCAAATGAATTTTCCTCCAACATGAAAGTTGAATATATTTCTCTCCCATTTCCAAAAAGTACTAGAAAATCTCCATATCATTTGTGGAACTCTAGTTATGGTCAAAAGATGGCAAGGTGCATTTTAAGGTTTTCATATGGTTCCATTTTTCCACCTTTTGTATTTTGGCACAAAAAGACATGTAATGTTCCCATTTGCTTCATGTCATATTACAACATTAAAATACAAGTCAAGAGGATCATTTTTTGCCTTTGAATCAAATTATTTCATGCCATTTTCTCATTATTTTCACAAACTACAATTATGCAAATTGATTCAAAACTCACAAACCAACCAAGTGCAAGGCCCAAGTTCAATTCAAATGGGATCAGTAAGTAAATTGGAGGTGAATCATGCTGATTTCATGGGATGTGCATGTGTGAACAAGGGTGTACAACACCAAATGCATTTTTGAAAAACCACTCCAATCTCATTAACCAAAGGTTTAATCACTTGCTAATGACAATCAGTGGACTAATGGAGAGTATATAAGCTAACTCATGCCTCCAAAACTAGGTCATGCATTCATTTTGGCTCAGAATCCATTTTTCACTCCTCACTTTCTCTTTTTCGATTCTCCCTCTCCACAAGGTTTTCTTGAGAAATTCTTTCATATTCTTGATCAGTGAAGAGAGTAGAGCAAGGATCAACCACTGATTGAAGCTCATACCAAGGTTTTCACCAAGTTTAGTTCAAGAGGATTCAAGTTCAAAACTCAAGATCCAGACCATATTCAAGCTCTAATTGCATTTATTTTGCAATTAGAGGTTCCTAAGGCTAGATCTGCAGCTCATCTCTGGTTTTCTAGGAGTATTTTAAGCTCTTCAAGATCTCAGGTTGGTGAACTTTTCATACTCTTAGAACTTGAATTTTAAGTGTGCATAATGATATATGAGGTTCACTGAGCATGATGATGTGTTTTGTTTGAATTTTGGACGTGTAGATTGTGTGTATTTTGAGTTTGAAGTTTTGGATCTAAACTTTCTTTCCTTCGATTTGCTTCGTATGTTGATTGTTTGTTGAAATGAGCATGATATTTGTGATCCTCATGTTTTTCTGATTAAAATGGTATACTCATTTGTCATTTCTGGAAAATTTTGGTGTTGGTGCTCACCGGAGGAGACGACCGGAGCTAGGGCTCCGGCTTCTGGTTTTTTTTCCGTCTGGCAAGGGTTGGAGGTAGGTGACATAATCTTAGCCGTTTATTTGCTTGATCCATTGGTCCACAACTTGCCACGTTTTTTTAATTTTTTATTTTAATTTAATGTTTGCGTGTTTGTTACCCCATGCGTGTTATCATGTGCCACTAGATCATGACCACTCATCTTGCATACTATTTGATTATTTGACTGATTGTGATGCGTTGATTGAATCATGTGGATATTATTTTGACAACGCATAAAAAAAGGCATGTGCCTATCACGTGGGGTTTGTATGGTGTTCTGATTGCTTTGATGTGTGCGTGTTTACTTGATTATGGTGTACATGTTGATCTGGTCCATTGATCTTGGTTACTATGTTGATTGCATTGACTGATGATGAACGTGAGATTAATCTATTGGTTGATATTGAATCTGAATGTTTGACTGAGTCAATGTATTCCTCATTGACTTCGCTAGTGGACTTTGGCCTTGGGCCTTGCTTTTTGCACCCTTCCTTTAAGCCCATCTTTATTTTCCAACGTGTTTTCTTGCTGATTGCACCTCCTTGTTTTATTTCTTTTTCTTTTCATTTTCATTAATTGTTTTTTTGCATTTTAATTTTTAAAATCATTTTTATGCATCCCAAAATCATAAAAAAAATCATGATTTTAATCTTTACACAAGTTGATTTGCCATGCCAAATTGATTGAGTTCCTTTGTGATTCTTTGATTGAGCTTTTGACATGATGTTTACCCCTGGTTGAGGTCCTTTGAGACTAATTTTGCAATTTGTGGATCGTGTTTGAATCATGTTTGAGTATGCTTAAGTGTTGGAACTTTGTCCTCTTTTTGTAGCTTACTTTGGTGCATGTTTTGAAGGTGTTGATTGATGATTGGACTTGTATGACTTGAGTTTGGTTTTGATATGATGTTGATGTATATGCTACTGCCTCTTGAGGTCTATACTTGGTTTTCATGTTACTTGAGCATAGTTGAATGCATTTGGTTTGAATTGTATGATGAATATCATTACCTTTCCTTTTGTGAACTTCTTTGGATCTTAATGCTTCATGTTTTGAATCACTCTTGTACACATGAATTGTTGATGATAATATGCTTTTGGTTCTGACTTGTCTTCATTTTCATCTTGCCTTTCTCATTTCATTTTGATATGAAGTCCATGTATGCTTAATTGTGCATTTCATACAAGTATGCTTGCATTCTTTCATGTTTATCTTTGCATGCTTACTTGAATTGTTTTGCATTGATCTTTGAAACATGATTGTTGATTTGAGTTGGACATTTATGATACGATGTGCTTGCTGCCACTTATTGTATCTCACCTTCCTTCTTCTTCTTCTCTTTTCTTCTCTTTCACTCTTTCTTATCCCATGAATCTCAAGACTTGTTCAAGTCTTGGATTCTTTCCCTTTAGAGCTACCTAGTCCAACTTAATTTTTGATTAAGCTTGGAGTAGGATTAGCATTAGGTTTTAGTTAGTCTTTTCTCCTAAACCTCACTAACCATAGGACATCCATGCATGATAACATTAGGACTCTTAGTTTCCCTTTAGAGTTTCCTTTGGGTTTTCTCTCTTCTCATCTCAAAATAAAAGTAAAAAAACACTTAATAAAGGTTAACGTGTATTGCGCTTGAGCCTTCTATGTGGGAAGTGGGGAATGAGGGGCTTCCTCTCATTCTTCTAGGATACCTAGTGTACGTCCTGTTGGGGACGATGCGCGAAGTATTCGTTCCTGTATTTAAGACTTTGGTTCAATGCAAGTTACAACAACTGTAAAAGACACTTCTTGTTCAAAAAACTTCAAACCAACAATAACGTCTTTCCTTCGGGAATTATTTTCTCATCTCATTCACTCTCAACGTACGAACGTGCTCCTTCTCGTTCTCTTGCAAGATGGTAATGCACTCGGACCAGCGAGCCTGCAACACCTGAGCTAGAACATTAGTCGTTCCCTAAAAAACACAAACAAAGCGTCCCTAGTGAGGGGAACTATGTCGTTCTGATTCTCATGTTCCCGATGAGATACGTAGGCAGTGGGGTAGGGCCCATTTGAGCACTTCTTTTATTTTCCCTACATTTGTTTTTTCGTTCCTTTTTCGTTCCTGTTCCTTTCCGTACGAACGTGCTCCTTCTCGTTCTCTTGCAAGATGGTAATGCACTCGGACCAGCGAGCCTGCAACACCTGAGCTAGAACGTTAGTCGTTCCCTAAAAATCAAGAAGTTGGGACATCAGCCAGTTTAAATATTGATAATGTGGGTGGTGTAGGTGGCTTTACTCAGAGCGGAAGGTTGTTTGCTCCCCAAACTTTGCACAGTGATCAAGAAGTTGAGGCCACGGCAAAAGCTAAAGGAAAACAGGTGGTTGAGAGCGTGCCTGTTCCTGAAACAGAGACCAAGATTACTTTTGACAATGAGGTAGAAGAGTTCATGAGGATAATAAAGAAAAGTGATTACAAGCTTGTCGAGCAACTGAATCAGACCCCTTCGAAGATTTCAATTTTATCATTGTTGATGTGTTCTGACGCGCATCGGGAGGCTTTGTTGAAAGTGTTGAAGAGCGCATATGTGCCACAGGAAATCACTGTCAATCAACTCGAGGGTGTAATCTCTAATGTTAATGTCAGCCACGGTTTGGGCTTCACAAGTAGGGATTTGACTACTGAAGGAAGAAACCACAATAAAGCTTTGCACATCACAATGGAGTGTAAGGGTGCAGTGTTGTCTCACGTGCTGGTAAACACTGGTTCCTCACTCAATGTCTTGCCTAAGAAGGCGCTAATGAAGCTGGAAGCTGATGGTTTGATATTGAGACCAAGTGAATTGGTTGTCAGAGCGTTCGATGGGACTAAAAGATCTGTGTTTGGTGAAGTAGAATTGCCCGTGCAAATTGGACCGCAGGTGTTCAAATCCACATTCCACGTGATGGACATACAGCCTGCGTATAGCTTCTTATTAGGTCGCCCTTGGATTCATGCAGCCGGGGCTATTACATCCACCTTGCACCAGAAGTTGAAGTACGAGTTTGAAGGACAGGCCGTGATAGTGTGTGGTGAAGAAGATATTTTTGTTAGCCATTTGTCCACGTTTAAGTATGTTGAGATGGATGGGGAAATTCACGAGATACTTTGCCAGTCGTTTGAAGCAGTAAATATTGACAATGTGCATGAGTCTTCCTCTATGCCAGATAGAGCCGGTACCTCCATTTCATCCTACAAACAAGCTGTCGAGGTCGTCAGAGCCGGCAATGCCCAAGGCTGGGGCAGGCTGATAGAGACACCAATGAAGGATGACAAATTTGGTATTGGTTATCATCCCTCTATGACTTCAATTACGGAGAACAGTGGACCCATCACTTTCAGCAGTGGGGGAATTATTTACACAGATCAGTCTTGTGCAGCTACAGAAGATGGTGTTGACAGTGACTGTGACTTGGACAACTGGGTACGCCCACGTGCTCCGGGACAACAATTGCAGAACTGGTCTGTTGAGGAAGTCATCCGGGTTACTCTTCAAACAGAGTAATTTTCTTTGTTTTTCTAACCATAATGCATGTCAAAATCTTGCGCTCTGCCCAAGGCATATAGATTCATTTGTAGGGCCACCCTGTTTGCATTTGCAATTTTAATCATCAATAAAGGACGTTTTGCACTCAAATTTTGTTCTCTGTCTTTCAGTTTTTTATTTTTTGAACAAAAATAATAAAATGGCAATGTTTCATTTCTTTTTGTTTTAAAATAATTTCTAAAATAAAGCATGAACCCGTTCGTGCAGACTTGATCCTCTGAATTTCATTGATAACGATTTTGCTATGGCCATGTATGACTTTGATAAACCGATTTATCAAGCCGAAGAAGGGGATGAGAAGGGCTGTGAACTCCCTGAGGAACTGGCTAGATTGTTAAAATAAGAGGAACGGACTATCCAGCCTCATCAGGAGACTGTAGAGATCATCAATATTGGTACCGAGGATGCTAAGAAAGAGATTAAGATTGGCGCCTGCCTGAAAGCAGATGTGAAGAAAGCTTTGACTGAGATGTTGTGTGAATATGTTGATATCTTCGCCTGGTCGTATCAAGACATGCCAGGGTTGGATACGAATATTGTTGTACACAGGCTGCTATTGAGAGAAGAATGTCTGCCAGTCAAGCAGAAACTTCGTCGGACTCATCTCGACATGGCCATAAAGATCAAAGAAGAAGTTCAGAAACAATGGGATGCAGGGTTTCTTGCAGTGACTCACTACCCTCCCTGGGTTGCCAACATTGTGTCGGTACCAAAGAAAGACGGAAAGGTTAGATTGTGTGTGGATTATCGAGATCTTAATAAAGCTAGCCCGAAAGATGATTTTCCACTACCTCACATTGATGTGCTGGTCGACAATACAGCTCAATTTTCGGTGTTCTTGTTTATGGACGGTTTCTCTGGGTACAACCAGATTAAGATGGCACCTGAAGATATGGAGAAGACCACGTTCATTACTCCGTGGGGTACATACTGTTATAAAGTGATGCCTTTTGGGTTGAAAAACGCAGGGGCAACATATCAGCGGGCAATGGTAACTTTGTTTCACGACATGATTCACAAAGAGATTGAATGTTATGTGGATGACATGATTGCCAAGTCGAGAACGGAGGAAGAACATCTGATTAATTTGAAAAAGCTGTTTGAAAGGTTGAGGAAGTTCCGCTTAAGGTTGAATCCAAATAAGTGCACTTTTGGGGTGCGTTCTGGAAAGCTGCTGGGTTTCATTGTGAGTGAAAAAGGAATTGAGGTTGATCCTGCCAAAGTGAAAGCAATACAAGAAATTCCTGAACCGAGAACAGAAAAGGAGGTTCGTGGTTTTCTGGGTAGATTGAACTACATTGCAAGGTTCATATCTCACCTAACAGCCACGTGTGAACCAATATTTAAACTACTAAGAAAAGATCAAACGGTCAGGTGGAATGACGATTGCCAATTGGCATTCGATAAGATAAAAGAATACTTGCAGGAACCTCCAATTCTCATACCTCCAGTTGCAGGAAGACCTTTGATAATGTATTTGATAGTGCTTGAAGGTTCTACGGGTTGTGTTCTCGGTCAACACGACGACACCCTTTGATCGAGACTAGCAAGCGTGGATCCCATCGGGTACGATGGATGCGTGGGGGTGCTAATACCTTCCCTTCGCGTAACCGACTCCCGAACCCAGTTCTCTTGGTTGCAAGACCATGCTCTTTCCTTCCCTTCAGGTTTATGCGGTGTTTCCTTTCCCTCTCTTGGGATAAATACACATTTCTGGTGACTCTGTTTTGGTGCCACTTTCGCGTTTGTACTAGGATGAAAATCCCTGGAGCAACAGCTGGCGACTCTACTGGGGGCTCGAACCCAGAATCTCTGGTTTCCTTAGCGAGTCAGTCCTAGCGCTTGTCTGTTTTATTTCATTGGGTGTTTTTTTGTGGTGCTTTGCTTTGTTGTATATTACTGTATTGCTGTTTACTGTTTTTTTTGCTTTACCGCTTTACTGTTTTTATCGCATTTTATTGCATTGCATTGTTATGCTGGACTGTGCTGCGCTGTGCTGTTTTTCTGTTTGGCAGGTTGGGAGGTTTTGAGAGATGAGCCCAATACCCAGACTCGAGCATACACCTAGGTTTTAGCGTGGGCAGGCGTGACGCTCCTGTGGTGTTGGGCATGTGTGGGTGATCACGATCCCTATAATCAGACGAGGTTCTATCCGGAGCTATCTGCTACTGTGTGTTGATACAGGCCAGTAGTTATTCTCTGGAGGAATTGTCGACTCTGATGACCATTCCCGAGGACTCAGTAACGGCACTCCTCCCGAGATGTGACAGTGGCAGACCACGTTGTGTGGCAAATCCATTGCACATTCTCGATCCGAGGACCCAATGCTGGGAACTTGCTATAGGATTTCCTTTTGAAGTGAATCAGCAGACGACCTCTTTGATTGGCGATAGCATTGTATCCTTCGGGGTGAATGTGCTATTGCTTCTCAAACCTCTGAAGCTGAGGATCTTTAGTTTTTGTGAATCAGTTGAGGCCTCCTCGATTGGTGATGATGCCAAACCAGAAGTGGTGAACATATCATCATTTCTCGACCTGAGAGCCTGGGATATTGAGGATCTTAGTACCCACATGTGAGAGGGATGGGTGTTTGCAGGTTTGCAGGTAACCGTGACCTTCAACCTACCTGGTTTTCTGGTTTTATCACTATGGTGGTTTTTGTTCTGAGTTTTGGTACAGAGCCTTGATTTGTTCAATCAGCGCAGTGCAGCCAGTTTGTGTGGACACCCTGATCACATGCTCCGCATTGCATTCCATTTTTTCTGACATTCATGTTTGTGCATTTTCAGGTAGTATCTAGTCTTTGATTCCAGTCAGAGGGCATTCATAGGGATGGACACTAAGAGGGGTAAGAAGCACATCATCTTCTACAAGTTCCCGAAGATCACTCTTGGCCCGTTGAACAGTTTGTAGAGTATAGCTAGTCCATAAGTTTTAGGAGCCTTTGAAGAGAAGTATGGTTGGATTTTATCCCTGGTTCGGAGTCTCGGTGAATATGAATACAATGGGCTACACACCTTGATGTAGTTTTATGACCCTTCCTTGAGGTGCTTTGTGATGCCAGATTATGTGTTGGTTCCTACCCTGGAGGAGTACTCCAACATTTTGAGGATTCCTGTCAAAGAAGGTGTTCCTTTCTGTGGTTCCCAAGGAGATTGCGATTTCCAAGCAGTGGCTGAGGCTCTTTATTTGAGAAGATCTACAGTGGAGGCAGACTTTTCTAAGAAGGGAAAATCCCGAGGCTATCACTTGGAGTACTTAGTGAAGAGGGCTCAAGAAGAAGCAAAGGAAAAGAGGTGGATGGATTTCAATGTAATATTGGCTCTGTGTATATATGGCATTGTGTTATTCCCTAATGAGTCTGATTTTGTCGATACGGATGCTATTCAGATATTTACAGCTCAGAATCCGGTGCCGACTTTGTTAGGGGATCTCCACTACGCCCTATACAACAGGAATGAGAAAAGACGAGGTGGGGTGGTTTGTTGTCGCGCATCTCTCTTTTACAAGTGGTTTGCCAAACGTTTGCCCCAATCTGGTGCTTTTATTGATTCAAAGACTTCTTTAGAGTGGAGTAAGCGTCTGATGGGCTTAGCTGCTAAAGATATTCTTTGGGTGGACAAGGGATTAGTGGGGACAGATATTTTGCATAGCTGTGGCAAGTATCCTAATGTACCTTTGGTCGGAAGAAAAGGAGGTATTAACTACAACCCGTCTTTGGCTATCATGCAGTTTGCATACGCTCTAAAAGATCCTCCAGCTGGGAAAGATTTGGAAGAATCTTTGTATTTTCATATGACTGATGGTATGGCTATTGCACAAGAAGCTTCTCAAGCTTAGCTCAGCAGACAAAAGATAGGTAAAACTGTTTTAGGTAAGCCCAATAATCAAGCTTTCGCTCCATATGTTGAATGAGTGAAGAAGAGGGTAGAAGAGTTATATTTGCCTTTTAATCGGGCGCCTCCATTATATCCAGAGATTGTGGAAGAGAGACTCACTGTATCATTCGAAGAATTCGACAAGCAGCGTAAGTTGGTATCTGATCTGAGGGTGGAAAACTCTGGCATGAGTAGTCAACTACAGAGTGCTCTACAGGACAACTTGGAGTTGAAATGGAAGGTTCAAGACATGACTACGCATCTAGAGAAAAAAGAGAAGGATTTTGCTGACAGGGCTCAACATTTCAAAAAGGTCAGTATGGCTGTTGAATCGTCAATCAAAGCTAAGAGGAAAAACAAGAAGCTTTTGACTAAAGCAGAAGACAAGCTTGCCACGTATCAGGATATGTGGAAGGAGGCCAAGATTGAGAATGAAGGGCTGAAAGAAGAGCTTCAGGTAGTGAAAGCAAGGAAAGATCGTTACTTTGCCAAGTGGAAAGAAGCACAGAAAGAAATTGAAGAGCTCAAACTGCAAGCGGGACTCAAGAAGTCAAAGCACGAAGGCAACGATGTTGAAGAGCAGATTGCTAGGCTGAATCAGGACGTCGAGAAGAGAAACAGGCTGATCAAGGGTTTGCTAGAAAGACCTACTCATCCAGATATTGTGAACCTTCTTGAGGAGATTGAAGCCGGTTTACTTGGAATTGACTTGTAGTAATTCTGTTGCTTGTTTTTGCCGTGATTACCATCAGGATTGTTGATGGAATCACTTTTGATTGTATTTGAACCTATTTGTATGACTTCTTATGCTATGATATTGCAACATTTATCTCAATGGCTATCAGTTGTTTGAAAGGGGTTATCTTTTGATTGATTCTGCAATATTTCTGGATTCAGATTTATTTTCCGATGTAGTGTTCGATCCCTTGCCCAAAGCTGAAATGAAAGTAGATGTGGCCTGGAAATGTTTAAATATGATTGTTTGCATTTTGCATTTGCATCCTCATAATCATAAGCATTTTTGCATGACATGTACTTGTTGCGGGAGATCTCTAACCTTTATTTGGTTTCAGGCACTATAGCTGAGAATCACATTCACCGATACTCAACTCGAAGAAATCAAGCAAGGATAATGGATCAAATACAAAAAGATTTGGCTGAAATGAGGGCGAGAATGGATCAGTTCATGACTCTCATGACTGGTATGGCACAAACTCAAGAAAGATTGAGGCTTCTGGTCGAGCGTCCAGAGGCCACGCCTGGAGGTAATCAGAATGAAAATTAACAGACTCATGGCACTCCTCCTCCTGTTGGCAATCCTCATCCTGGTGGTAATCTGGTTATTGGAAATGTCAGAAATGTTGGTGTTGTTCAGGAAGATGCTCAAGAAGACCAATTTACTTTGCTGGATGCTGAGATGGGAACTCCTAATGATAAAAGGTATGATGAGTTGGCTGAAAAGGTACGGGCTATGGAATGCAAGAATTCTATGGGTATTGATGTTACTAGTTTGGGGTTGGTACCAGGGGTCAGGATTCCTCCAAAATTCAAGCCGCCCACTTTTGACAAATATCATGGCAATACGTGTCCCCAGACACATATCCAAGCTTATTTTGGGAGGATCTCAGCCCATACAGATGATGAGAAGTTATGGATGCATTACTTTCAAGACAGTCTGGCTGGAGCTTCTTTGACCTGGTATATGAAATTGAACAGAGCTGCTGTGAGAAGTTGGAAGGATCTGGCAGAAGCATTCCTAAAACAGTACCAGTACAATATTGACATGGCGCCCAACCGCACTCAATTGCAGGGGTTGTCACAGAATGCTAAGGAAAGTTTCAAGGAATATGCTCAAAGGTGGAGAGAGATGGCTGCACAGGTTCAACCTCCTTTGCTGGATAGAGAAATGGCAGATATGTTTATGGGCACCCTGCAAGGGGCCTTTCTTGAAAGATTGGCTGCTTGTCCATCAACCGGATTTGCTGATATCGTGATTGCTGGAGAAAGAATTAAGAGTCTGTTGAAGCTTGGTAAGATTCAAGATGTAAGTGGGGCTGACTCTTCTGGAACGAAGAAACCATTTGCTAGTGGTCAGAAAAGAAGATAAGGTGATACAAATGATGTGTATAGAGGACGAGGAAGAGGACGTTCTCAAGCTTATCATCAGGTAGGTGCAGTGACAATCCCAGCACCGTCTATTCAGCAACAACAACCACAACAACAAGTTCAGCAGCAGCAGCAGCAACCTCCTTTCCAACAGAGGTCTAGGCAGAGGGATCGTAAGATTGACCCTCTCCCTTTGACTTATTCTGCGTTGTTACCACAGTTACTCAAGTTAAAGTTGGTTGAGCTTCGTACTATGAGACCTCCTGCCGTTGGCAACTTGCCACCTAATTTTGATGTTAACGCTCACTGCGAGTTCCACTCAGGTGCTCAAAGGCACTCCATTGAAAAATGTTAGGCGTTTCATCATAAAGTGCAAGACTTGATCGATGCCAAAGCAATCAATTTCTCTTTACCTCCTAATGTTCTCCAGAACCCCATACCTAATCATGGTGTGGCAGATGTGCATGCTATTGAAGATGGAAGGAGATTGAACTTGGTAGCAGATATCAATAAGGTGAAGACTTCTTTGTTGGTTGTAAAAGATCATCTGTTGAGGGGACAGGTGTTCCCAGGATGTGATCAAAATTGTTCTGAATGTTCGAATCAAGAGAATGGCTGTGTTAAGTTGAGAGTTGGTTTGCAGAATATGATCAATGAAGGACGTCTACAGTTTGACAGGGTTATGAAAGAAACTGATAAGGTATCAACTGTGACCATCTATTATACTCCCGCTTAGATCCAGGTACCTGCTAGTACAGCTCCTGTAGCAAGTGTTGTGCAAGAAAGACCCAGTCCTGTTACCATCACGGTGCCAGGGCCAGTTCCGTTTACAACTACAAAGGCAATCCCATGGCACTATGGGGAAGACGTGTATTATGAAGGTAAAAATCAAGAAGTTGGGACATCAGCCAGTTTAAATATTGATAATGTGGGTGGTGTAGGTGGCTTTACTCAGAGCGGAAGGTTTTTTGCTCCCCAAACTTTGCACAGTGATTAAGAAGTTGAGGCCACGGCAAAAGCTAAAGGAAAACAGGTGGTTGAGAGCGTGCCTGTTCCTGAAACAGAGACCAAGATTACTTTTGACAATGAGGTGGAAGAGTTCACGAGGATAATAAAGAAAAGTGATTACAAGATTGTCGAGCAACTGAATCAGACCCCTTCGAGGATTTCAATTTTATCATTGTTGATGTGTTCTGACGCGCATCGGGAGGCTTTGTTAAAAGTGTTGAAGAGCGCATATGTGCCACAGGAAATCACTGTCAATCAACTCGAGGGTGTAATCTCTAATGTTAATGTCAGCCACGGTTTGGGCTTCACAAGTAGGGATTTGACTACTGAAGGAAGAAACCACAATAAAGCTTTGCACATCACAATGGAGTGTAAGGGTGCAGTGTTGTCTCACGTGCTGGTAAACACTGGTTCCTCACTCAATGTCTTGCCTAAGAAGGCGTTAATGAAGCTGGAAGCTGATGGTTTGATATTGAGACCAAGTGAATTGGTTGTCAGAGCGTTCGATGGGACTAAAAGATCTGTGTTTGGTGAAGTAGAATTGCCCGTGCAAATTGGACCGCATGTGTTCAAATCCACATTCCACGTGATGGACATACAGCATGCGTATAGCTTCTTATTAGGTCGCCCTTGGATTCATGCAGCCGGGGCTATTACATCCACCTTGCACCAGAAGTTGAAGTACGAGTTTGAAGGACAGGTCGTGATAGTGTGTGGTGAAGAAGATATTTTTGTTAGCCATTTGTCCACGTTTAAGTATGTTGAGATGGATGGGGAAATTCACGAGATACTTTGCCAGTCGTTTGAAGCAGTAAATATTGACAATGTGCATGAGTCTTCCTCTATGCCAGATAGATCCGGTACCTCCATTTCATCCTACAAACAAGCTGTCGAGGTCGTCAGAGCCGGCAATGCCCAAGGCTGGGGCAGGCTGATAGAGACACCAATGAAGGATGACAAATTTGGTATTGGTTACCATCCCTCTATGACTTCAATTGCGGAGAACAGTGGACCCATCACTTTCAGCAGTGGGGGAAATATTTACACAGATCAGTCTTGTGCAGCTACAGAAGATGGTGTTGACAGTGACTGTGACTTGGACAACTGGGTACGCCCACGTGCTCCGGGACAACAATTGCAGAACTGGTCTGTTGAGGAATTCATCCGGGTTACTCTTCAAACAGAGTAATTTTCTTTGTTTTTCTAACCATAATGCATGTCAAAATCTTGCGCTCTGCCCAAGGCGTATAGATTCATTTGTAGGGCCACCCTGTTTGCATTTGCAATTTTAATAATCAATAAAGGACGTTTTGCACTCAAATTTTGTTCTCTGTCTTTCAGTTTTTTATTTTTTGCACAAAAATAATAAAATGGCAATGTTTCATTTCTTGTTGTTTTAAAATAATTTCTAAAATAAAGCATGAACCCGTTCGTGCAGACTTGATCCTCTGAATTTCATTGATAACGATTTTGCTATGGCCATGTATGACTTTGATAAACCGATTTATCAAGCCGAAGAAGGGGATGAGAAGGGCTGTGAACTCCCTGAGGAACTGGCCAGATTGTTAAAACAAGAGGAACGGACTATCCAGCCTCATCAGGAGACTGTAGAGATCATCAATATTGGTACCGAGGATGCTAAGAAAGAGATTAAGATTGACGCCTGCCTGAAAGCAGATGTGAAGAAAGCTTTGACTGAGATGTTGTGTGAATATGTTGATATCTTCGCCTGGTCGTATCAAGACATGCCAGGGTTGGATACGGATATTGTTGTACACAAGCTGCCATTGAGAGAAGAATGTCTGCCAGTCAAGCAGAAACTTCGTCGGACTCATCTCGACATGGCCATAAAGATCAAAGAAGAAGTTCAGAAACAATGGGATGCAGGGTTTCTTGCAGTGACTCACTACCCTCCCTGGGTTGCCAACATTGTGTCGGTACCAAAGAAAGACGGAAAGGTTAGATTGTGTGTGGATTATCGAGATCTTAATAAAGCTAGCCCGAAAGATGATTTTCCACTACCTCACATTGATGTGCTGGTCGACAATACAGCTCAATTTTCAGTGTTCTTGTTTATGGACGGTTTCTCTGGGTACAACCAGATTAAGATGGCACCTGAAGATATGGAGAAGACCACGTTCATTACTCCGTGGGGTACATACTGTTATAAAGTGATGCCTTTTGGGTTGAAAAACGCAGGGGCAACATATCAGCGGGCAATGGTAACTTTGTTTCACGACATGATTCACAAAGAGATTGAATGTTATGTGGATGACATGATTGCCAAGTCGAGAACGGAGGAAGAACATCTGATTAATTTGAAAAAGCTGTTTGAAAGGTTGAGGAAGTTCCGCTTAAGGTTGAATCCAAATAAGTGCACTTTTGGGGTGCGTTCTGAAAAGCTGCTGGGTTTCATTGTGAGTGAAAAAGGAATTGAGGTTGATCCTACCAAAGTGAAAGCAATACAAGAAATTCCTGAACCGAGAACAGAAAAGGAGGTTCGTGGTTTTCTGGGTAGATTGAACTACATTGCAAGGTTCATATCTCACCTAACAGCCACGTGTGAACCAATATTTAAACTACTAAGAAAAGATCAAACGGTCAGGTGGAATGACGATTGCCAATTGGCATTTGATAAGATAAAAGAATACTTGCAGGAACCTCCAATTCTCATACCTCCAGTTGTAGGAAGACCTTTGATAATGTATTTGATAGTGCTTGAAGGTTCTACGGGTTGTGTTCTCGGTCAACACGACGAGACGGGTAGGAAGGAGCATGCTATGTGAGTCCCGGTACTCAATGCTTGAAAAGACATGTTGTGCACTTGCATGGGCCGCTAAGCGATTGAGGCAATATATGATTAGGCACACAACCTTGTTGATTTCCAAAATGGATCCTATCGAATACATTTTCGAGAAACCAGCGCTAACAGGCAGAGTTGCACGGTGGTAAATGGTTTTGACAGAGTATGATATTCAGTATACTTCCTAAAAGGCCATCAAAGGAAGTGTCTTGTCAGACTATCTTGTGCAACAGCCGATTGATGATTACCAACCCATGAAATTTGATTTCCCTGATGAGGACATCATGTTTCTCAAAGCTAAAGACTGCGAGGAACCACTCCCGAAGGAGGGGCCAGACCCTGAATCCAAATGGAGTTTGATGTTTGATGGGGCCGTCAATATGAATGGATGCGGAGTTGGAACAGTTCTTATCACGCCGGAAGGTGTTCATATGCCTTTCACTGCCCAAATAACTTTCGGATGCACCAACAATGAAGCAGAATATGAAGCTTGTATAATGGGGATTGAGGAGGCGATTAATTTACGAATTAAGACCCTTGATATATTTGGTGATTCAGCTTTGGTAATTAATCAGGTGAAAGGGAGTTGGTACACTCACCAAGCAAATCTGGTTCCGTATAGAGATTATACAAGGAGATTGCTGACATTTTTTACAACAGTGAAGCTGTACCATATTCCTAGAGATGAGAATAGGTTTGCAGATGCCTTAGCCACGTTGTCTTCCATGATTAAAGTGCAAGGGTGGAATCATGTACCTAAGATTGAAGTGTCTCGTCTTGACAGACCTGCATTTGTGTTTGCTGTTGATGCAACGTCTGATGACAAACCATGGTTTCATGACATCAAGTGTTTCTTGAAAAGTCAAGAGTACCCGCCAGGGGCATCTGCCAAAGATAAGAAGACATTGAGAAGGTTGTCTGGTAGCTTCTTCTTGAATCAGGATGACGTGCTGTATAAACGGAATTTTGACATGGTTCTGCTCAGATGCGTGGATAGGCACGAAGCAGACCTGTTAATGCAGGAAGTACATGAAGGCTCTTTCGGTACCCATGCCGGAGGGCATGTAATGGCTAAGAAATTATTGAGATCGGGGTATTATTGGTTGACCATGGAGTCAGATTGCTGCAAGTATGTCTGAAAGTGTCACAAATGCCAGATCTATACAGACAAAGTGCACGTTCCTCCAAATCCGTTGAGTGTCATGTCCTCTCATTGGCCCTTTGCCATGTGGGGCATTGGCATGATCGGAAAGATTGAACCTACTGCTTCAAATGGTCATCGCTTCATCTTGGTCGCCATTGATTACTTCACTAAATGGGTTGAAGCAGCATCTTATGCCAATGTCACTAAGCAGGTGGTAGCTCGTTTCCTGAAATGGGATATCATTTGTCGCTATGGAGTGCCCGAGAGAATCATTACTGATAATGGTTCTAATCTGAATAACAAAATGATGGCTAAGCTGTGTCGGGACTTCAAAATTGAACATCACAATTCTTCTCCGTATCGCCCGAAGATGAATGGCGCTTTGGAGGCGGCCAACAAGAATATTAAGAAGATTGTGCAGAAGATGGTTGTCATATATAGAGATTGGCATGAGATGTTACCATTTACTCTAAATGGGTATCGAACGTCAGTACACACGTCCACTGGGGAAACCCCATTCTCACTTGTATACGGTATGGAGGCAGTACTACCGGTTGAAGTTGAGATTCCATCCCTCAGAGTCATGATGGATGTTAAGTTAGACGAAGCTGAGTGGGTCCGTGCTAGATTTGATCAGTTGAGCCTTATTGAGGAGAAACGGTTAGCAGCTGTGTGTCATGGGCAGTTATACCAGCGGAGGATGAAGCAAGCATTTGACCAAAAGGTGCGTCCTCGAGTTTACAAAGTGGGAGATGTGGTACTCAAAAGGATCCTTCCTCCAAGTACAGATCACAGGGGCAAATGGACTCCCAACTATGAAGGTTCATTCGTGGTTAAGAAGGTCTTCTCGGGCGGAGCCTTATTACTTACAACCATGGATGGCGAAGACTTTTCATCCCCTGTCAACTCAGTCGTAGTCAAAAAATACTTCGCATGAATAGACCCGCTGGATAAAAAAAAAGAGAAAAGTCCAGGCAAAAAAAGGCATCCCGACGAACCACAAAAACAGAATAAAAAGGTTCTGGCAAAAATTAGGGATAATAAAGAAAAATTGTACACCCGGTGAGTTGAAAATCCGCAAGGACAACTCAGGCAAAAAAGGGTATCCCGGTGGATTGAAAACCTGAAAGGGCGGTCCACGCAAAAGAGGGATTTAAGCGAACGACTACGATCTGAGCTATCTGAACTCCATCACCGTTTCAACAACTAACATCCCAAAGGGTAAAAATCGGTCTGATCATTCCTCAGAAGGCAAGGTCGGGGAGTCTTGAAGACATATTGGCCATAGCAGATTTGAAACTCAGTGGAACGTCGTTTTCACATTGCCATTAGGATAATTTCTTTTCTCAATTTTCAGCGATCACCTCTTTCCAGGGATTGCTTCCTGATGTAATTGCCTATTCTGGGCTTTTTGATCAATAAATTGAATTTCAGTTAAAAGCTTCTTATTTTGTTTTACTGCTTTGTTTGCAAAAACATCCGAATTTTTGATAAAACATTGCATTTGAAAACATGGTGGCTTCACAATAACACGTGCAGAAAAACATTTAGAATTACTTTGAATGTTGAATAATCCTGGATGGTGGATTTAAACCATGCAATATTCTGGGGCATGTGTGTGTTTTCTTTTGTTGCAGGTAACAGATTCAGATGATTTCAAGCACAAGACGGGTAATCACTTATTCCCACGCAGGAGACTGGGGTAATCATGTTTTGGGAAGGGTTCGCTTGTCACCCTTTTGTCACAATGTTTACTGATTGAGTCCATCATTCGGTCGACGGTCGTTCACGTCGTCTCGACATCAGTGAATTGAATTCAACCGGGTATCGTTGTATCTTATTAAGTCGATTCTCTCGTTCAGTACTTCCAACAGTTACAAGCTTTTCTGTGTTGATAACGGTTGCGAATCCCTAATAGAGTTGCTTCGCAGACACCTAAGTTGGTGGTCAATCCCCAGTGAAGTCGTCAGGAGTTTGAAGATGCTTAATCTCCTGTAAAATCCTCTTATGACGTTTCTTCAGGTAAGTCCTGTATCATGGAGCAAGAAGCAAGTTTTTTACCTTCCCAAGCATGGGGCATTTTGATTTTCCCTAGCGGGAGATGTTCTAGATCTATTATCCCCAGTAGAGTTTGAGGACATTTGGTCTTCTGTAAAATCCTCTCAAAAGGCATTCCCTAGCATGAGACGCTTTAAAGCGGTTTTCTCCAGCAGAGTTGGTTATAAACTCCTCATCCCCAACAGAATCGTCAATTGGAAAGTTCGCCTAACATGGGGCATTATAGCACTTATCTTAAGCTCAACAGTCTTATGCCTCAGCAGATTGCTGTGGAGTTGCTTTGGGTTTCCCCAGCAGATCTAAGGACCCTCTCCCAGCATGTTGCAGCAGAACATATTCTAACCAGGATTTGCATATCCCCGACAGAGTAGCCTTAATTCCTAGCAAGAGCGTATCTCTGGCAATGGTATCCCCACAGAGTTCAGCATTGAATCTTGTCAACAATACTCCCCAGCTGAGTTGTTTTTTCACGCAAGAGGCTTATTGACCAGCAAAATCTATTCCTCAACAGAGTGATAGTATATTCTTACCCCAGCCGGGTTAGAAGGTTGATTCTCCCCGCAAAGGATCTCTGGTTTGATAGATCCTCAACCAGAGTTTTAATGACTTTTCTTCCCTAGCAAGACGTCATGCAAAGAAATTCTCATCCCCAGCGGAGTTGCTGTGACCAGAATTCATCCCCAAGCAGATGAAGTAATTCCTGGCAGAATCATCACTCCCCATATTCCAAAGTCCAATTTATTTTTGGAAAAATTGACAGTTCGAAGCAGACGGATTATTCATTCATTCTCCGGCAGAGATATTATCCTTTCCGGAGTCTCTAAAGTCAAATCATTGATCATTGTTCCTCAGCAGAGTCAGCAGATATGTCTGACACGGATGCAGAGAGTAATCCAATTTTGGAATTCTTAAAGTCCAACCGTAGATTGGCAAAAGGTCCATCCAAGGGTCGAAAATTCTTAAAGTCTAACCGTAGATTGGCAAAAGGTCCATCCAAGGGTGGCAAATTCTCAAAGTCCAACCGTAGATTGGCAAAAGGTCCATCCAAGGGTGGCAAATTCTCAAAGTCCAACCGTAGATTGGCAAAAGGTCCATCCAAGGGTGGCAAATTCTTAAAGTCCAACCGTAGATTGGCAAAAGGTCCATCCAAGGGTGGCAAATTCTCAAAGTCCAACCGTAGATTGGTAAAAGGTCCATCCAAGGGTGGCAAATTCTCAAAGTCCAACCGTAGATTGGCAAAAGGTCCATCCAAGGGTGGCAAATTCTCAAAGTCCAACCGTAGATTGGCAAAAGGTCCATCCAAGGGTGGCAAATTCTTAAAGTCCAACCGTAGATTGGAAAAAGGTTCATCCAAGGGTGGCAAATTCTTAAAGTCCAACCGTAGCTTGGCAAAAGTCCACTCGTAGTGTGGCAAGTCAGTAGTCGTCTGACTTCCTTTAAAAGACCGCAACTAAGTCCAACCATAGATTGGCAAAAGACCATCCAAGGGTGGCAAAGCAAGGCAAAGTCCAACCGTAGATTGGCAAGAGTCCACCCGTAGTGTGGCATCTCCGCTGCAAAGTCCAACCGTAGCTTGCCAAAAGTCCACCCGTAGTGTGGCAAGTCAGTAGTCTTCTGACTCCATTCAAAAAAGACAGTCCAACCGTAGTGTGGAAAGCCAGTAGTCGTCTGGCATTGTACAAAAGACGTTGCAAAAGTCCACCCATAGTGTGGCAGGCCAGTAGTCGTTTGGCGTTGTACAAAAGACATTGTTAAAGTCCACCCATAGTGTGGCAAGCCAATAGTCATCTGGCATTGTACAAAAGACATTGTTAAAGTCCACCCGTAGTGTGGCAGACCAGTAGTCGTCTGGCGTTGTACAAAAGACATTGTTAAAGTCCACCCGTAGTGTGGGGAAGCCAGTAGTCGTCTGGCGTTGTACAAAAGACATTGTTAAAGTCCACCCGTAGTGTGGCAGGCCAGTAGTCGTCTGGCGTTGTACAAAAGACGTTGCCAAAGTCCACCCGTAGTGTGGCAGACTAGTAGTCGTCTGGCGTTGTACAAAAGAAATTGTTAAAGTCCACCCGTAGTGTGGCAAGCCAGTAGTCGTCTAGCATTGTACAAAAGACATTGTTAAAGTCCACCCGTAGTATGGCAGGCCAGTAGTTGTCTGGCGTTGTACAAAAGACATTGTTAAAGTCCACCCGTAGTGTGGCAAGCCAGTAGTCGTCTGGCGTTGTACAAAAGACATTGCTAAAATCCATCTGTAGTGTGGCAAGCCAGTAGTCGTCTGGCATTGTACAAAAAGACATTGTTAAAGTCCACCCGTAGTGCGGCGGGCCAGTAGTCGTCTGGCGTTGTACAAAAGACATTGCTAAGGTCCACCCGTAGTGTGGCAGGCCAGTAGTTATCTGGCGTTGTATAAAAGACATCTTCCCAGTGGTTTTATTCATCACCAGAGTTTTATTCAAGCAGAGTTCATTTGGTTGGGTTTATATCCCATTTTCTTCTTCCCTGCAGAGTGCAATTTTTTGGGTTATTTTTGGTATTCAATCCCTCCATACCTTGAAAGTCTGACAGCAATCGCTATCATCTGTTCAGGTCTACAGTGATTGAATAGGGGCAGCTGTAATACCCCAAAATTTTCCCTCTCTTTTCTTCATATCTTTTAGCATGAGCTTTCATTGCATTGCATTGCATTCAAGCATAGAAAAATAAAACATCAAGCATTTCGCATGGCATCTTGCATAAGGGCATGTGATTAGGTGATCCTCTAAGGTGTTGATCATCCAAATCTAAAGAAGAAGATCAAGTGTTTCTCACAAGCTTCAAGGATCTCTTACATCATGTATCATCTTCATTTGATCTCACAAGTCATTGAAAGAAGGGAATTCACCAAGAAGATTGGACAGTGCATATTTTCCTACACAAGGTAGTCCAAAGTTGGGATCTGACCCCCAAATGGGCAAGATCTTTGAGTTTTTATCATCTCCAAAGGGCATATCTCATCATTGTTTGAGAGGGTACACATCATATTCAGAGGAATTTGGATTTGGAGGATGTGTTATTTCCTCCTAACCAGAGGGTGCCAAAATTAGGGTTTGACCTAAAATCAGTTTATTTCTGATTTTTGGGGTAAGACTTGATCTCATGGTATTCCTTATGTTCTTAAGTGTTCATGGATGGAATCTTGGTCATTGGTTCTTTGGGGAAGATGTTCAGTGGATCAGTTGCTTGTGAACCGAGGAAAAGTCAACTGTAAAGGAGAAAGTCAACTGTGGAATTTTGAGGTTCTTTTCATGGTTTTAAAGGTCTCACATCCTCATATGGTCTTGAATTGTCAAGATTCATGTCATTCATCAAGAATCAAGAGTTTGTGCAAAAGTTACTAAATTTGGAAAATGACCTATAATGAGAACTTTCCATTTTTGGCAATTTTTCGATCACATTCAACTTGACTTTTTATCATCAAGGAACTTCCAAATGAATTTTCCTCCAACATGAAAGTTGAAGATCTTTCTCTCCCATTATCAAAAAGTACTAGAACATCTCCATATCATTTGTGGAACTCTAGTTATGGTCAAAAGATGGCAAGGTGCATTTTAAGGTTTTCATATGGTTCCATTTTTCCACCTTTTACATTTTGGCACAAAAAGACTTGTAATGTTCCCATTTGCTTCATGTCATATTACAACATTAAAATACAAGTCAAGAGGATCATTTTTGGCCTTTGAATCAAATTATTTCATGCCATGTTTCTCATTATTTTCACAAAGTACAATTATGTAAATTGATTCAAAACTCACAAACCAAGCAAGTGCAAGGCCCAAGTTCAATTCAAATGGGATCAGTAAGTAAATTGGAGGTGAATCATACTGATTTCATGGGATGTTCATGTGTGAACAAGGGTGTACAACACCAAATGCATTTTTGCAAAACCACTCCAATCTCATTAACCAAAGGTTTAATCACTTGCTAATGACAATCAGTGGACTAATGGAGAGTATATAAGCTAACTCATGCCTCCAAAACTAGGTCATGCATTCATTTTGGCTCAGAATCCATTTTTCACTCCTCACTTTATCTTTTTGGATTCTCCCTCTCCACAAGGTTTTCTTGAGAAATTCTTTCATATTCTTGATCAGTGAAGAGAGTAGAGCAAGGATCAACCACTGATTGAAGCTCATACCAAGGTTTTCACCAAGTTCAGTTCAAGAGGATTCAAGTTTAAAACTCAAGATTCAGACCATATTCAAGCTCTAATTGCATTTATTTTGCAATTAGAGGTTCCTAAGGCTAGATCTGCAGCTTATCTCTAGTTTTCTAGGAGTATTTTAAGCTCTTCAAGATCTCAGGTTGGTGAACTTTTCATACTCTTAGAACTTGAATTTTAAGTGTACATAATGATCTATGAGGTTCACTGAGCATGATGATGTGTTTTGTTTGAATTTTGGACGTGTAGATTGTGTGTATTTTGAGTTTGAAGTTTTGGATCTAAACTTTCTTGCCTTCGATTTGCTTCGTATGTTGATTGTTTGTTGAAATGAGCATAATATTTGTGATCCTCATGTTTTTCTGATTAAAATGGTATACTCATTTGTCATTTCTGGAAAATTTTGGTGTTGGTGCTCACCGGAGGAGACGACCGGAGCTAGGGCTCCGGCGTCTGGTTTTTTTTCCGTCCGGCAAGGGTTGGACGTAGGTGACACAATCTTAGCCGTTGATTTGCTTGATCCATTGGTCCACAGCTTGCCACGTTTTTTTAATTTCTGATTTTAATTTAATGTTTGCGTGTTTGCTACCCCATGCATGTTATCATGTTCCACCAGATCATGACCACTCATCTTGCATACTATTTGATTATTTGACTGATTGTGATGCGTTGATTGAATCATGTGGATATTATTTTGACAACGCATAAAAAAAGGCTTGTGCCTATCACATGGGGTTTGTATGGTGTTCTGATTGCTTTGATGCGTGCATGTTTACTTGATTATGGTGTGCATGTTGATCGGGTCCATTGATCTTGGTTACTATGTTGATTGCATTGACTGATGATGATCGTGAGATTAATCTATTGGTTGATATTGAATCTGAATGTTTGACTGAGTCCATGTATTCCTCATTGACTTCGCTAGTGGACTTTGGCATTGGGCCTTGCTTTTTGCACCCTTCCTTTAAGCCCATGTTTATTTTCCAACGTGTTTTCTTGCTGATTGCACCTCCTTGTTTTATTTCTTTTTCTTTTCATTTTCATTAATTGTTGTTTTGCATTTTAATTTTTAAAATCATTTTTATGCATCCAAAAATTATAAAAAAAATCATGAAGCATGTTTAGCATTTTATAAAAAATTTTCAAATTTTATTTTCTTATTTTATTTTTTTTTTGGTGTCTTAATTAATTGTTTAATTGATTTTCTTTTTGAATTGTTCCACATGTGCATACTTTGCATTGTAGAATTTGTTTCTCTTCATCTATAAAACATTTTCAACCCATTCTTTTTGTATTTGTCAGATGACATATTGAAGTGCATAAAAACATTTTTTTTCATTTTTAAAACTTTTTAATATTGCATTTTGGTCCCTCTCTTTTTCATATTGAATCATGGTGCTTACTTGATCTTTTCTTAATTGTTTGAATTGCTTAACTTGTGAATTTTTGTGAGATCTTTTGGCATGTGATTGTCTTCTGACCTAGATCATTTGAGTTTAAGTTTCATAATTGTTGAATGTCATATGATGCATGTTTGCTTATTTATGCTTAAGTGACTTATGCATGATCATCTCTTGACATCTCTTTACACAAGTTTATTTGCCATGCCAAATTGATTGAGTTCCTTTGTGATTATTTGATTGAGCTTTTGACATGATGTTTACCCCTGGTTGAGGTCCTTTGAGACTAATTTTTCAATTTCTGGATCATGTTTGAATCATGTTTGAGTATGCTTAAGTGTTGGAACTTTGTCCTCTTTTTGTAGCTTACTTTGGTGCATGTTTTGAAGGTGTTGATTGATGATTGGACTTGTATGACTTGAGTTTGGTTTTGATATGATTTTGATGCATATGCTACTACATCTTGAGGTCTATACTTGGTTTTCATGTTACTTGAGCATAGTTGAATGCATTTGGTTTGAATTGTATGATGAATATCATTACCTTTCCTTTTGTGAACTTCTTTGGATCTTAATGCTTCATGTTTTGAATTACTCTTGCACACATGAATTGTTGATGATAATATGATTTTGGTTCTGACTTGTCTTCATTTTCATCTTGCCTTTCTCATTTCATTTTGATATGAAGTCCATGTATGCTTAATTGTGAATTTCATACAAGTATGCTTGCATTCTTTCATGTTTATCTTTGCATGCTTACTTGAATTGTTTTGCATTGATCTTTGAAACATGATTGTTGATTTGAGTTGGAAATTTATGATACGATGTGCTTGCTGCCACTTATTGTATCTCACCTTCCTTCCTCTTCTTCTCTTTTCTTCTCTTTCACTCTTTCTCATCCCATGAATCTCAAGACTTGTTCAAGTCTTGGATTCTTTCCCTTTAGAGCTACCTAGTCCAACTTAATTTTTGATTAAGCTTGGAGTAAGATTAGCATTAGGTTTTAGTTAGTCTTTTCTCCTAAACCTCACTAACCATAGGACATCCATGCATGATAACATTAGGACTCTTAGTTTCTCTTTAGAGTTTCCTTTGGGTTTTCTCTCTTCTCATCTCAAAATAAAAGTAAAAAAACACTTAATAAAGGTTAACGTGTATTGTGTTTGAGCCTTCTATGTGGGAAGTGGGGAATGAGGGGCTTCCTCTCATTCTTCTAGGATACCTAGTATACGTCCTGTTGGGGATGATGCGCGAAGTATTCATTCCTGTATTTAAGACTTTGGTTCAATGCAAGTTACAAACAACTGTAAAAGACACTTCTTGTTCAAAAAACTTCAAACCAACAATAACGTCTTTCCTTCGGGAATTCTTTTCTCATCTCATTCACTCTCAACGTACGAACGTGCTCCTTCTCGTTCTCTTGCAAGATGGTAATGCACTCAGACCAGCGAGCCTACCACACTTGAGCTAGAACGTTAGCCGTTCCCTAAAAAACACAAACAAAGCGTCCCTAGTGAGGGGAACTACGTTGCTCTGATTCTCATGTTCCCAATGAGATACGTAGGCAGTGGGGTAGGGCCCATTCGAGCACTTCTTTTATTTTCCCTACATTTGTTTTTCGTTCCTTTCCGTTCCTGTTCCTTTCCTTTTCTAGTAGCAGCGGAGCTCCAGACGACGACACCCTTTGGTCGAGACTAGCAAGCGTGGATCCCATCGGGTACGATGGACGCGTGGGGGTGCTAATACCTTCCCTTCGCGTAACCGACTCCCGAACCCAGTTCTCTTGGTCGCAAGACCATGCTCTTTCCTTCCCTTCAGGTTTATGCGGTGTTTCCTTTCCCTCTCTTGGGATAAATACACATTGCTGGCGACTCTGTTTCGGTGCCACTTTCGCGTTTGTACTAGGATGAAAATCCCGGGAGCGACAGTATGGCATGCTCAAAGTGACCCAAAAGATCAATGATAATGCTTATATGGTAGCTCTCCCGGATTCCATGACTATGTCCAATACATTCAATGTTGATGACATTCATGGATATCAAGAAGATGAGGATCTTTATTAAGAAGAGAACTCATGGTCGAGTTTTTTAGAGGTGGAGGAGACTGATACAAACATGCATTTTAAGCCATCCGAGTTTGTTTTAGATGCAAAAATAGGATTTTAATATTTTCTGCAAATTTTAATTTTATTTTTTATTTTTTAATTAAAAGCACATTAGGTTGTTTTTTTTTATTGTATTTCTTTTTTGGATTAAAAGCTCGTTAGAATTTACTTTTTTTTGTATTTAAACACTCTTGGAAGTGGCTGTTAGGATTATATTTGATTTAATAAAATTCACTATTTTCTTTATCTGGTGGATTCTAGAGTTTATCTGGCAGGTTTTACGCTTGCAATTCTGTATTCTCATTCTAGGTTTAGTGCTTGCAAATCCCTAGTGTTTCCGACTGTGTCAAAAATAGAGGGTAGTTCAGAAGATAAAATCGATGGTTGAGATCAACCTTGAGATTGCAACAACACTTGAGTACTCTAAGCGGTATCTCCGATTTCTACCCTTGGGACATGGAATCACATGTAAGGTTGATGCTGTAAAACATTTTAGTGACAAGACAAGCATTTAATACACATGTTCCCGAGACCACCTACTCTCACTCATCATACTTTTCTGCTTTCGTTTTCCTAAGTCGAAGACTTACCCATGAAACTCAAGATGGCGATGAAAAGTGGCCTAAATGATACAATCCCCGCTTCACTAATGATAGCAAGGACTTGATGGACAACTGTTTCATGCTTGGCAAAAGCCCAAGAGAGCAGTCCAATCACAACAAGTTCAACCTAGAGCCTCATCAAGGAAAGCTAGTCAACATGTTTAGCCTCGTCAAGGAGTCGAACACCTGATCCCAACTACTCACTGTAGCACCTCAAAATTTGCCCTCTTTCTTTTAGCTTTTACTGGCTTATGTTGCATTGCATTTTTGCATGATCATCATTTGCATTTCATTGGTTCTTTGGCATGGGATCAGGGTGTCTAAGTCAAATCTAAGGAGCCATGAGCCTCAAGAGGTCTTAATTGGGTCCTCGTCTCATCATATAATCAAGCTTGACAAGAAAATGCAAGGAATCACACCATCCTAATTAGTGCCAAACTAGGGTTTTGGAATTCTTGAGTAGAATGCCTCAATGGGCAAGATCTTTGAGTTTTTATCACCTCTAAATGTCATATCTCATCTTTGTTAGACAGGATATACATCATATTCAAAGGAATTTGGATTTGGAGGATGTGCTATTTTCTCCTAGACTGAGGGTCTAAAACTAGGGTTTGCCATTAAATCAGTTTATTTCTGATTTCTTGGGTAAAACTTGACCTCATGGTATTCTACATGTCCCTAAGGGTCTAGAGATGGAAGATTGCTCATTAATTCATTTGAGAAGAGGTTCAATTGACCAATTGATTGAGAATCAGACAATTTGGGGAAAAGTCAACTGTGCAGAGGAAAAAGTCAACTCCTTACTTTTTGAGGTCAAAATCATGAAATTCAAGTTACATATGTTCATTGGACAAAATTTGATCAAGAAATGATGGAGGAATCATGAAAAACCAAGAGTTGTATAAAGTTGCCAAATTTGGAAATTAGGGTTTCTAAAAATGGAAACTTTTGTATCATCTTGCACCACACTTTGAGGCTT
The DNA here is from genome assembly GCA_022829125.1 of Lathyrus tuberosus. Lineage (NCBI taxonomy): Eukaryota > Viridiplantae > Streptophyta > Magnoliopsida > Fabales > Fabaceae > Lathyrus > Lathyrus tuberosus. The sequence goes on from JALAZF010000084.1 coordinate 6,322,032, forward strand.
CATTTCTCTATGATAAAAGCTCCAAACCTCAGGCCCAAGTTGAGCCAATTAACATTTACATTCTAAGCTTCAAATCCATATAAAGAACTCTTCCATTGGATCAAAATTGAGGGAGTTATGACCAATCAAAGTTTGGCAAAACTAGGTCAAAAACCAAGTCATGACCAAGCGAGTTCAGGCCCATGCGCCATAATTTTGTCAAACACATGGTGGGCAAAATGTCAAGCTACTTTTCTCAAGGATGGAGGCTCCAAATGAAAAAATTTTGAACATCAAAGTTGTTCATCTCAATGTCCTCTTCAACTTTGATGTTGGACTTTTTTCCATTTGAGCAAGTTATGATGGAGTTATAGTGGGCCAAAGTTGATGTGTCCATGCTGAATTTTCCATGTCATGTTTCCATGCCAGCCTACCAGGTTACACGCCCACAAACCAGTTTTGGTGTACTTGAGTTCATGACCATTTTCAAGTGTGTTTGAGGTCCCATTTCAATTCAATTTCCATACCAATTTTATTCTCCCATGCCCCCTCTTTCATTTGCCACCAAAATCGTGCGTTTTCATCCATTAATGTGAGAGAATTTTATCATCAAACTTCATTGAAACCATGTTGTCAAGTTAGAATGTTATGGAATTGTTGTTGTTAAAACTCAGTTTGCACGCATGCACTACACCAACCATTCATTACTTCATTTGGACAAACACACTCCCTTACACCATGTACACTCCATGCCATCATACATGCAAAAGGAAATGAACAAAACTTATCTTGTAAGCTTGCTGCGAAATCTCACATCACCACTGATCACATAACTTCATCATCATTCCACTTTAAACCTTACCATGGACACCATGAACTTCACCCTCACCATATCCCAACTTCACCCAACTCACCTCTAACTAACTGACTCAGTTAGTTAGAGTGGACTCACCCAACTCACTCACTAAACTCACTTCCTAACCTCACCTATATAAACAAACTCACACACGGTTTCAACTCTCGCTCATTTTTTGCTACATTTCAAAAAAATCATTCTCACTCTTTCTCTCTGATTCTCTCTATTTTCTCTCTGATCTCACACGAATCTTTATCAATCATCATCATTGTTTGGTATTTTTGGATCAAGAACAAACAAAATCAACATCAATCCTTCAAGTATAGCTTCATTACGGTTTTGAATCTCCACCTATTTTCTTCAAGACTTCAAGCTTCCAGTGGCATTTATTTTGCTCATTCCAAGCTCAAGAACTTATAGAGGATCTCTGGTTTTCTGTTAATTCAAAGTTTTCATCAGTTGCAGGTTCAATTTCCTCAACTTTTATTGCTACGAATCTTCTTAGTTTTAACTTGTTTTTGTTGATTGAAGCTTGCTAGAAGCAATGTAACGCATCCGGCTAGTGATAGGCTCATTAGGAGCATAGTTGTGAAACTTAGGGCAAAATGTTTATGTCCTGTTCTTGCTGTGTGTGCATTGTTTGATAATTCTAAGCTTGGATCCATGATGTGTGTAACTTCCTCTTTCGATTGGTATCTTTTTTACACGTTTTTAGAAGATTTGAGATTTGCAGGTGGTGGTGCTTCGCCAGAGAAGACGACCGGAGGTCCTTCTCCGGCCGGTGAGACTTTGCTAGGGTTTAGTCCTTAGTTTATATCGTAGTCGTTCGATCTGTTTCATCCTACGTCTAATAATGTGCCAACACATTAATGAGAGTTGTTGCGTGTGTGTGAGTGTATGGTAATTAACATGTGGTTGCGTTCTCATCCATGTGATTGTTTGGCTTTTCTTGATGATTGACTGACTGATTGATCTTAGGGCTCACAACTTGCCAACACATTAATGAACGTGTGGTCCCTCACGTGCTATTTTGTTTAAATCAGATTGATTGCATGTGCATGTGTGCGTGGTAATTGTGGTGTGCGTGAGTTGTGATCCGTTGGATGCATCTTCCCTTGATGATTAATTGTTGTTGACTGATTGTGTGGTTGTGATTAAATCACATGTTAACTGAACATACACCATATCACACGCGCACACATTTGTAATGTACTGGGTTTATAATTGATATTTGCACCTCCCTTGCTTGAGCCCAACTATATTTGAACTGGAAAATTACTCACGCTGCACCCCATTCCTATTTCTTTCACATGTTATTTTCTTTTTCCATATTGTTTTGATTTTCTTATTTTAAAAATAGTAAATCATCTCTAAAATTTCCAAATTAATTCATGTGTGTTCTTTATGCATTTAAATATTTTTCTATTATTTTTAATTCTGACTTCCTTGATTTTATATCATAATTCCATAATTTTCTTTCAATTGCTTTTTGAATAAGGTTCTTCTTTGACACTTGAACTTGTGTATTTTGTTTCTCTCATCTCACATAATATTTTGTATCCATTCTTTTTGCATTGGTTAAAAGACATAATGAAGCATCTAAAAGAATTTTGGTTGCATTTTTAAATTCATTCTATCATATGTTTTGATGTGCATATTTGATTTTCTTTTGATGTATTTAAATGTGACTTGGTGAGACTCTTGGGTCATGTTTTCTTTTGAATTTGGTCATGGAATTTTAACACATGTGTTGCTTCTGACTTAGGTTGTTTAGGAATTATTTTTTACAATTTTATCATATGCTTTGATAATTGTTGATGCCTGCATTTGAAGTTACTTTTGTGCACTCTATTCTACTTCATTCTAACATGTTTTGATGAGGTATTTATGCCACCATTTTATGATTTACTTTGTGCATATTTTATAGGTCATTTGTATGATATTATAGATCACCTTTGTTTCATTTATAAGTCACTTTGATTTGCATTTGTATTTGATATGAGTTTATGCATTCTAATTTGAACTTTGACATGTTTCCATCTCTTATCTCCTCTTATGCTCTACATGTCTCATGTGTGTATTTTGTATGACATTTCCCTCATTCCATTAGCATCTCATCAATAATATGCCACTGCCCATATGCATTCATTAATCATTTCACATGTTATGCATCTCTAATATGTCACTTTATGCATCTAATTGAACATGTTGCTCTTATACTTACTTCTTCTTTATCTTACTTCTTTTACTTGTATTCTTTTATCCATGATTTGTATGATGATTCCTATGCATTATGAGGCATTTATAAATGGTATATGGTTCTAACCTTGATCTTTTATGAAGCATTATTGCATGTTCACTTTGCATGTCCACTCATTCCTCATCTATTTCTTTCATGTTGCACTTCTTTGATGTTTAAGACTTTGCTTGTGCATAGTTTATGTGCATTAGGTCTCTTAACCTTAGAAAACATCCTTAGAGCATAGGTTCTGACCTTAAATGAGTTTCATATCTTAGTACATCTATCCCTTTATTCTTAGCTTGTTTGAGCACTACTTGTTATCCTTTCCTTATTTCACTACTTATAGATGGTTTTTGAACTAACATTTTCATGTAGATGCTAATGGTAAGTAAGTGTGTGGATATGCTTCCACATACACTTCTTTCTTTCATATTCTCTTATCTCTTTTAATAATTCAAGTTGTGAGCATGATAAGCATTTCTATGCTTTCCTTGAATAACTTCTTCTTCATCCCTCTTTGAGATCAACTTAACTTCCATCTTGGAAGTAAGTTGCTTCTTTTGATCTTCTTCTCCTTTCTTTTAGGATTAGGTTTCTTAAACCACATTAATCATAGGAGCATCCATGTATGACAACTTTAGGGTTTGAGTCTTAGTCTCCCTCATTAGTTTACACCTTTTGCTTCCATTTGAGTCTTTTCTTCTCATCTCAAAACAAAAGTAAAAAATACTTAATAAAGGCATAAAAAATATTGTATTTGAGCCTTTCATGTGAGAATAAGATAGTGAGGGGTCTTATTTCACTTTCTTAGAATGATTAGCATACGTCCCATCTTGGGTCGATATGCGAGGCATTCGATCCTACGTGAAGGACTTAAATGCAATACGCGTTGTAAACACCAAACAATCAAAACACTTCTTTCTAAAAAACTTTAAACAAACAATAACGTCTTTCCTCCGGGATTTCTCTCCTCGTCTCATTCACTCATTCCTTAAGGACTCGTCATGTCCGTTCTACCGCAAACAGGTAACGCTTAAGTCTCCTTACAGCGAGCTGCAACACCTAACTGCTGGAACGCGCATTTTGACGTTTCCACTAGAAAACACAAACATTTTTCCCTAGGTGAGGGGAACTACGTCGCATTGATTCTCATGTTCCCGATGAGATACGTAGGCAGTGGGGTAGGGCCCATTCGAGCACTTCTTTTATTTTCCCTACATTTGTTTCTCATTCTTTTTCCATTTCTTTTCCAGTTCTCTAGTGAGCAGCTTATATCTAGTTAATGACACCCTTTGATTGAGACAAGCAAGCATGGATCCCATCGGGTACGATGGACGTGTTGGGTGCTAACACCTTCCCTTCGCGTAACCGACTCTCAAACCCAGTTCTCTTGGTCGTGAGACCATTCTCTTTCCTTCTCTCAGGTTTATGCAGTGTTTTTTTTCCCTCTCTTGGGATAAATACACATTGTTGGAGACTCTGTTTCCGTGCCACTTTCGCGTTTGTACTTGGATGAAAATCCCGGGAGCGACAGCTGGCGACTCTGCTGGGGATCGAACCCAGAATCTATGGTTCCCTAAGCGAGTTAATCCTAGCGCTTGTCTGTTTTTTTCATTGGGTGTTTACTTTGATGTTGTAGTTACTTTTTTACTATATTGCTATTTACTGTATTATTACTTTACTGTACATTGCTGTATTTATCGCATCTTTACATTACATATCATTATACTGGACTGTGCTGTGCTGGTTTTCTGTTTGGCGGGATGGGTATTCTGAGAGATAAGCCCATTACACAGGCTTGAGTACATACATAGGACTAGAGTGGACGGTAGTGTGGCCTACGTAGCATCTTGTTATGTATGGTTTATACGAAATCCACAACCAGACGAGGTTTTCTTGGGAGATGTTCTGATTTGCGCGTCTTGTGCATTTCTGAGTGTTAACCTAGAAAGTTGTCGACTCTGGTGACCGATCATTGAGGACCTTAGTGGAAACATCCTTCTCTAGTGGTGACAGTGGCAGCGCATATTCAGTGGCAAACCCATTCGCACCCGAGGGCCCACTTTGGAACTTGCATAGGATGGCCTTTATTTTTGGGGAATCAGTGAACATTCTTTTTGTTTGGTGATAGCATTGTATCCTACAGGCTGAATGTGCTATTGCTTCTCAAAATAGAGAATCTGAAACTGAGGAACCGGTGTTCTAGTACCCACATGTGAGTATGGGCGGGTGTTTACAGGTTTGCAGGTGACCATACCTCCCACATACCCTGGTATTCTGATATTCTCACAGACAGATGATGTAACTTTATTGCAGTCAGTGGGTTTATATCTACAGTATCATTCTCAGATTTGTACAGACACCGTGCACACAGTCCAGCACAGACACTTGGCACCTTGATATCATGCCTTTTACATTGCATTATCATATCATAACATACATGTTTGTCATTTTCAGGTGCTTATTTTACCTCTGATTCCAGTCAATGGGTTCGACGGAGACAAATGCTAAGAGAAAGAACAATATCGCTTACAAATTCCCAGAACCTACTTTGAATTTACTGCATAAGGTGATAGATATGGCTGACCTGGGTGTTCTTGTCCACTTCCAGAAGAAATATGGGAAATTGATTGAGATGGTCCGCAGAATCACACAATATGAACATGATGCTCTTCACACTTTGCTACAGTTTTATGAGCCTTCGTTGCGATGCTTCCTCTTTCCTGATTACATTTTGATGCCTACTTTGGAGGATTTCTCATTTATTTTGGGAATTTCGGTTGAATTAGCAGTACCATTCTTTTCTGGTAGTCATCCTAGCATAGAGGAGATTGTAGTTGCGGTACAAGTGAAAGATTCAGCGCTAAAAGGAAATGTGGCTATCAAGAATGGGGTCAAAGGTTTTCACTTAGCCTTTCTTACTGATCAAGCTCAAGAGGCTACTGGAGCAAAAGATTGGGCAGTTTACAACTCCATCCTGGCTTTGTGCATCTATGGCATTGTTCTTTTCCCTAATCAACAAGATTTTGTGGATATGCAGGCTATAAGAGTTTTTGTTCTCAAAAATCCGGTTCCTACTTTGTTAGGAGATTTTTATTACTCTGTGCACTTCAAGAATGAGAAAAGAAGGGGGGTCCTGTCAACTGCTGTACTCCACTTTTGTCTGATTGGTTTCTGAAGCATTTGCCTCAATCTGGTGCATTTATGAACACGAGGGATTCTCTAAAATGGTCTAAGCGGATAATGGGATTGACTGCCAAAAACATCGTCTGGTTCGATCGTAAGTTAATGGGAATAGAGATTATCACCGGTTGTGGGAATTTTCCCAATGTGCCTTTGATCGGCAAAAAAGGGGGAATTAACTATAACCCGATCCTGGCCATTAGACAGTTCAGATACGCTTCCAGGTATCCTCCCTCAGATCGGGATATCGAGAAATCTTTGTTCTTTACAGGGACGGAAAATGAGGAAATGTTGCGAGAAGTTGTGAACGCTTGGGGGCACCAGCATAAAACGGGAAAAACAGTCTTTGGAAAAATGGATTGCAGATCTTATCCTGAGTATGAAAGATGGATTGAAATGAAGGTTAATGAATTACTCTTGCCTTTTTCAAAGGAACCCCCTTTATATCCTATAATGCCAGAACGACCTACCGCGGTAGCCGTGGAGGAGTTTAACAAACTGCAAGCTTTGGTGAAGGAGCTTCGGGTGGAGAATTCAGATTTGAGTAGTCTTCTTCAAAACACTCTGCATGCCAACAGAGAGTTGGAGCATAAAGCCCAAGACGCCGGAAAAATCTTAGCTGCAAGAGAGAAGGATTTCGCCGAAAGAACTCAACATTTCCAGAAAATTAGTAAAGGTGTCGATGCTGCCACTCAAGCTCACAAGAAAACCAAACAGGCTTTAGCCCAAACTAAAGACACGCTAGCCAAGCTTCAGCAAGCCTAGGATGAGGTCAGAATGGAGAATATAGAGCTGCGAAAGCAATTAAAGGCCAAAGACGATGAGCTTCTTAGAGCGCATGAACAACGAAGAAAGTATCGGGAAGACTTTGGAAAAAGCCAAAAGCAGCTGGAGAATGTTAGTGATGAACTGAAAGTGTCTAAGAAAAAGCTTGAGGATGCCATGGTGGAGATGGGAGGACTCAAGATTCAAGCTGGGGTGAAAAGGTTTAAGGAAGTGAGTACTGATGAAGCTTTCCTGATGCACGCAGATTCACTAGCCGAAGCTCTGAAGAAGAGAGACATTTTGATCAAAGAGTTGATTGAAAGGCCGGGTCATCAGCGCACCAGAATCTTTTTTAAAGAAATCAAGCATTCTAGTGAGAAATTGAAAGATTTGGAGTTAGATGTTTGATCTTGCTTTTCCATCTTCTTAATGTAGTTTTGTTGATGCATTGTTGGCTACCATCAGGCTTGTTGATGGAGCCATTTCCTTGATGTACTTCCCATTTACGGACTCATTGTAAAATGCTCCGGCACTTATTAGTTTCAATGAATGGCTTATTCAAAGGGGTTTCTTCGGAATTACGCTATTCACCACTACATTTTATCACAGCACAGTTCTTCTCAATACTTTTTTCTCAACATCTTGTGACTATTATTGAGCTCCTTGTGATTAAAACTGGAATCAGGGTGTAAAACGCCTTGGCAATGATAAACATGACATTTGCATTCTCATAATCATAAGAATTTTTGCATAACAGGTACTTGTTCCGGTTTTCCCTAACTCTTATTTGGTTTCAGGCAGGATAGCTGATTAACCGATTCATCAATATTCTACTTGTCTCAACCAGAAAAGAGTAATGGAGCAAATGCAAGCAGAAATGGCCGCCGTGCAAGCCCGTATCACCCAATTCATGGAAATGATGCAAGGAGTCGTACAGGGACAGGAGCAACTCAGAAATCTCGTCCAACCTCTCGTGGAAAGGGTGGATGAGAATGGGGTACTTCATGGGGGTGTCCAGAATAATGTTATTCCTCCGGGCGGAGGTGCTAATGGACACAACATTCAGAATGGACCTCCCGGCGGAGTTCCAGTTCCCACTGTTGTCATCCCTTCGGGCGGAGGGGAGAATATGGTGATTCCTTCTGTGGTTGGAGGAGGAAATAGTATCCATGCAGTTCATGGCCATCACTTTGATGACCAACAAGATGATGTTTTTTCTGTACCAGGTGGAGACGCTGGTCTCCCGGTTGTTGATGACCAAAGGATTAGAATGATTGAAGAGCAGCTGAGAGGGGTGGTAAATCAAAATTCTGTGGGCATGGATCTGGATGACCTAGGGCTGGTTCCAGATGTCAGAATTCCTCATAAGTTTCAAGTTCCCACTTTTGAGAAGTACAACGACACTACTTGCCCCAGGACACATGTTCGGGCATACGCAAGAAAGATGGCTGCGTACTCCCGTGATGAAAAATTGCTGATGCACTTCTTCCAGGACAGCTTGTCTGGAGCGTCCCTGGAATGGTATATGCAACTTGAGAGGAGCCATGTACGCAACTAGAGAGAGATGGTGGAAGCATTTGTGAAACACTATCAATATAATACTGACTTGGCTCCCAATCGCACACAGTTACAAAATATGTCTCAAAAGAGTGGTGAAAGCTTTAAAGAGTATGCACAGAGATGGCGCGAGTTGGCGGCAAGAGTATAACCACCCATGCTGGAGAAGGAAATGCTGAATCTGTTCATGGATACTTTGCCGGGACATTATTATGAAAAGCTGTTACCTTGCATGTCGGGCAAGTTTGCTGACTTGATCATGGTTGGGGAGATGCTAGAGGGTGGAATCAAAGCTGGGAAAGTTTTGGGTAATGATGGGTCGTCTTCTAGTCAGGGGAAGAAACCATATGCGAATTACAAAAGGAAGGAGGAAACCAATTCTGTCTCGTCTCATCGAGGTAAACAGAAGCAGCGCCAGAACTATAATCAGCAGGTACCTTCAGTGACAATTCCTGCAGTGCTTCCACAACAACAGCAAAATCAGGCACCTCGTCGTTATCCAGCAAGACAAAGGACGGCCGATAGGCATTTTGAAGCGCCTCTCATGCCGTATTCCCAGTTGTTACAACATTTGCTACAACTACAGTTAGTGCAGAAGAGGACCATGGCCCCTCTCACAGGTAATCCACCTCTGGGTTATAATCCCAACGCCCACTGCGACTTTCATTCTGGGGCACCCGGACATCATATCGAGGACTGCAAGGCTTTTAAGTACAAAGTCCAAGACTTTGTGGATTCTAAGGCGATAAACTTTTCAAATGATGTGCCGAATGTTATCCAGAATCCAATGCCGGATCATGGCGGGCCAAGGGTTAACGCTGTGTTAGAGGAGAATGAATCTTTAAATCTGGTTATGGATGTGAACGAGCTAAAAACTCCTTTGATGGTGGTAAAGGAGAGATTATTAAAGGGAGGAGTGGATCCCGGTAGTGACAAAAATTGTTCAGAGTGTTTGATACAGACGAATGGTTGCGAGTTGTTGAAATCAGGAATTCAAAAGTTGATTGATGAAGGTAGGTTGCAGTTTGACAGGTGTGACCAACGAAAAGAGGTTATTGGCAGCGATGTGGCTACCATCACTATTCCATTCAAGAAAATCACAATTTCAACGGCGGAAAGACCAACGCCGGTTATAATTACAGGTCCTGGACCCATTCCTTATGAGAGTACCAAGGCCATCCCTTGGAACTATGGGGCAGAAGTTTTCGTTAATGGGAGAAATAAGAGTTAATGGGAACGTCGGCAGCAAGTTCTAGTATTGAGGAAGCAGGAGCTATTACCCGAAGCGGCAGAATCTTCACTCCTTCCAATGAACAGGCTGATAGTTCCAGGCAGAACAAGGGTAAACAGGTTGTAGATAATTCTGTGCAGACCATATCAATGACTGCCCCCGTAGTGAGGCCAGCTGATAGTCCTTTCTCCGAGAATGTGGAGGAATTCATGAGGCTGATTCGAAGAAGTGACTATAAAATTATGGATCATTTACATCAGACGCCATCCAAGATATCTATCTTATCCTTGTTGTTGTGTTCGAAAGCTCACCGAAACGCATTGTTGAAAGTACTGAATGTAGCCTATGTGCCCCAAGAGATCTCAGTCAATCAGCTTAAGGGGGTGATAGCCCATGTTAATGCAGGCAACGGTTTGGGGTTTACTGATGCTGACTTCATGCCAGCTGGGAGAAACCATAACAATGCCTTGCATATTTCTGTGGAGTGCCGTGGGTCGTTGATGTCCCATGTGCTTGTGGATACAGGATTATCTTTAAATGTTTTACCTAAGAAGGCATTGATGAAGTTGGATACCCGAGGGTTGATATGTACGCCCAGTGATTTGGTGGTGCGCGCATTTGATTGTTCTAAAAGGGCTGTTTTTGGAGAGGTTGTGCTGCCAATTAAGGTTGGCCCGGAGGTCTTTGACGCCACGTTCTATATAATGGATATTCAGCCCGCTTACAGTTGCTCACTTGGTCGTCTGTGGATTCACAGTGCTGGGGCTGTAACGTCTACACTCCATCAGAAGCTGAAATATATGGTGGATGGATATGTGGTGACAGTTTGCGGAGAGAAGGACATTATGATAAGCCATCTATCTACTTTTAAATATGTGGAGGTAGATGGCGAGATACAGGAAACATTATGTCATGCTTTTGAAATGGTAAAAGTTCATGAAGAAGTTCCCAAAGAGGTTAGCCCATCTGAAATGGTTAAGCAGCTTACAGTGGTAGAGCAGCCGAAGATTTCTATGTCATCCTTTAAAGATGCACGAGCTGTAGTTGAAGCTGGAAACTCACAAAAATGGGGTTAGATTATTGAGGTACAAAAGAAGCAAGATACCTATGGACTGGTTTACAAGCCTCCCAGGCATCCTGAAGAGCCTCCGAAGTTTTACGACCCGGTTCGTTTTACCAGTGCTGGGGTATTCTTTGATAGAGTTAACGCTATTGAAGAGGATGGGGACAGTGATTGCGACATGGATAATTGGATTCGTCCCTGTATACCTGGTCAAAGTCCATGCAACTGGTCATCAGAGAAGATCATCCAAGTGACTGGACCAGAGTAATTGTCTCTGTTTTTCTGTTATGTTTGATCCTACGCTCTGCCCAAGGCGTAGTGATTCTTGGTTGTAGGGCTTAAACATTTCGTATGCTTTTCTTTGTCAATAATAAAGGACTTTTCGCATTCAAATGCTTGTGATCCCTGTTTTTCTATTTTTCTTTTGTGCATAAAATCACATCAAAATGGCAATGTGTTTTGATTGTTGCATACATAATAAAACATGAATCATCTGTCATGCAGGTTACCTTGTTCAGATTCCATCCCCTATGATTCAGCTATGGCTCAGTATGATTTCGATAATCCCATATATCAGGCTGAAGAAGAGGTTGAGGAAGGCTGTGAACTTCCTGAGGAATTGGCCAGACTACTAAAACAGGAGGAAAGGGTCATCGTGCCTCATCAGGAGGAGATTCAGATTGTTAATTTGGGAATCGAGGATGCGAAAAAAGAGGTAAAGATTGGGACTGCTTTGGAAGACAGTGTAAAGAGAAGATTGATTGAGATGCTTCGAAAGTATGTGGATATCTTCGCCCGGTCTTACCAAGACATGCCTGGGCTTGACACTGACATCGTGGTGCACCGGTTGCCGCTCAAAGAGGGGTGTACTCCGGTTAAGCAAAAGTTGAGGAGAACGAAACCTGAGATGTCTGTCAAGATCAAAGCGGAGGTTCAGAAGCAGATAGATGCTGGATTTCTGGCTGTGACAAGTTATCCTCTGTGGGTTGCTAACATTGTGCCTGTACCTAAGAAGGACGGAAAGGTCAGGATGTGTGTTAATTATAGAGATCTGAATAGAGCAAGCCCAAAATATGATTTCTCGCTCCCTCACATCGACGTGTTAGTGGACAATACTGCTCAATACTCTGTGTTTTCCTTCATGGATGGCTTCTCTGGGTATAACCAAATCAAAATGGCCCCAGAGGACATGGAGAAAACAACGTTCATAACACCGTGGAGGACATTCTATTACAAAGTAATGCCCTTTGGATTGAAAAATGCTGGGGAAACTTATCAGCGGGTAATGGTGACTCTCTTTCATCATATGATTCACAAAGAGATCGAAGTATATGTTGATGACATGATCGCGAAGTCACAAATGGAGGAGGAGCATCTGGTAAATCTGCAGAAGCTTTTTGATAGGTTGATAAAGTTCAGACTGAGGTTGAATCCGAACAAGTGCACCTTCGGGGTGAGATCAGGAAAACTACTAGGGTTTATTGTCAGTGAAAGAGGTATCGAGGTTGATCCTGCTAAAGTAAGAGCATACAAGAAATGCCTGAGCCGAGAACAGAAAAAGAGGTTCGTGGTTTTCTGGGGAGGTTGAACTACATTGCTAGGTTCATATCTCATCTTACAGCCACTTGTGAACCAATATTTAAATTGCTGAGAAAAGATCAAGTGGTCAGGTGGAATGAAAATTGTCAAAAAGCGTTCAAAAAAATAAAAGAATATTTACAGGAACCTCCGGTCCTTATGCCACCAGTGCCAGGAAGGCCATTGATTATGTATCTTACGGTTCTTGAGAACTCAATGGGTTGTGTGCTCGGTCAACAAGACGAGTCAGGTAGAAAAGAGCATGCCATATACTACCTGAGTAAAAAGTTCACTGATTGTGAGTCGAGGTACTCAATGCTAGAAAAAACATGTTGTGCACTCGCTTGGGCAGCTAAGCGTTTAAGGCAGTATATGTTAAACCACACAACCCTCCTGATTTCAAAGATGGATCTGATCAAGTATGTGTTTGAAAAGCAGGCACTTTTCTAGAAGAATAGCCCGTTGGCAGATGGTTCTGACAGAGTACGATATTCAATATATTTCCCAAAAAGCCATTAAGGGAAGTGTTTTATCAGAATATCTTGCCGAACAACCAATTGAGGATTATCAACCGATGAAGTTTGAGTTCCCGGATGAGCATATTATGTATCTGAAGATGAAAGACTGTGAAGAGCCTCTATATGATGAAGGACCTGAAATTGGATCCCAGTGGAAGCTAGTCTTTGATGGGGCTGTCAACTCATATGGTAACGGAATCGGGGCAGTCATTACTACTCCACAGGGTTCTCATATACCCTTTACTACCCGGTTAGTGTTCATATGCACCAACAATGAGGCGGAGTATGAAGCATACATCATGGGGTTAGAAGAAGCGATTGATTTGAGAATAAAAAACCTCGATGTTTATGGTGATTCCGCGTTGGTGGTTAATCAGATCACAGGTGAATGGGAAACTCGTCAAACGAATTTGGTGCCTTATAACAACTATGCCAGAAGGTTGTTACCTTTCTTTGACATAGTCGATTTCTATCATATACCCCGATTAGAGAATCAGATGGCAGATGCGTTGGTAACGTTATCATCTATGTATCAGGTGAACCGTTGGAATGAAACTCCCTCGATCAGAATCATGCGTCTGGATAGACCCGCTTTTGTGTTTGCAATAGAAGGGGTGTCAGATGGTAAACCTTGGTATCACGATATTAAGGTTTTTCTGAAGAGTCAAGAGTATCCAGTTGACGCGTCCACCAAAGATAAGAAAACTCTGAGGAGGCTGGCGGGAAATTTCTTTTTAAATAAAGATGATGTGTTGTACAAGAGGAACTTTGACATGGTCTTGCTACGTTGTGTTGATGAACACGAGGCAGGCATGTTAATGGAAGAAGTTCATGAAGGTTCTTTCGGTACTCATGCCAATGGGCATGCCATGGCCAGAAAATTGTTGAGAGCGGGGTATTATTGGATGACTATGGAGTCGGATTGTTTCAAATACGCTCGGAAATGTCATAAGTGCCAAATCTATGCAGATAAGGTACACGTACCGCCTACTCCTATGAATGTGTTGTCGTCACCCTGGCCCTTTGCCATGTGGGGCATTGATATGATCGGGAAGATTGAGCTGACTGCTTCCAATGGGCATCGTTTCATTTTGGTTGCCATTGATTATTTCACAAAGTGGGTGGAAGCGGCCTCATATGCCAATGTTACCAAACAAGTAGTAGCTCGGTTTATCAAGAAGGACATCATCTGCCGGTATGGAGTCCCAGAGAGAATCATTACTGATAATGGTTCAAATTTGAATAACAAGATGATGAAGGGACTGTGTCAGAACTTTAAGATTGAGCATCACAATTCTTCTCCTTATCGCCCGAAGATGAATGGGGCTGTTGAAGCGGCAAATAAGAATATTAAGAAGATTGTGCAGAAGATGGTAGTGACGTATAAAGACTGGCATGAGATGTTGCCTTATGCTTTACACGGTTATCGTACCTCATTGCGTACATCAACTGGGGCAACACCTTTCTCGCTTGTATATGGTACTGAAGCAGTTCTACCAGTAGAGGTTGAGATTCCTTCGTTAAGAATTCTGGCAGATGTGAAGCTTGATGAAGCTGAATGGGTGCGTTCCCAATTGAATCAGCTGAACCTGATCGAGGAAAAGAGATTGGCAGCCATTGCACATGGCCGGTTGTATCAGAGCAGGATGAAGAAAGCCTTTGATCAGAAAGTGCGTCCTCGGTGTTTTCAAGCGGGTGAATTGGTTTTGAAAAGGTTCCTTCCTCCTCAAACAGATCACAGGGGGAAATGGACTCCAAATTACGAAGGTCCATATGTAGTGAGGCAGGTTTTCTCTGGCGGAGCCTTATTACTCTCAACTAAGGATGGTGAAGATTTTACATCCCCTGTGAACGCAGACGTAGTAAAAAAATAATTTGCATAAAAGAGACCCGCTGGACATAAAAAGAAGATCCAGGCAAAAAGGGGGCATCCTGACGAACCATAAAAAGAAAAGGTTCGGGCAAAAGTTAGGGATAAAAAGGAAAAAATAAACCCGCAAAGGTGAAAACCTGACAAGGCAACTTTGGCAAAAATGGGTATCTCGGTGGATTGAAAACCTGTAAAGGGCGATCCAGGCAAAAATTAGGGATTTGAAAGCAAGAGGCTGCTGTCTGCATTCGATCTGTGAGCACTTTTGATGCATGGGAATTCTGAAGGAAAAGAATCAGCCCAGACAGTCTCTTCGAAGGTCAAAACATAAGCGGATGAGCGAGACATACGGGTCATAGCTGAATCAAATCATGGTGGATATTTATTACCCACATTGCCGACATGTGTATTTTCTTTTACTTTTTGTGCAATTACCTCTTTTCAGGAATTGCCTTCGAATGTAAATGCCTATTTACAGGTCAATTCATTCAATAAAATTTTCACTTCAGTCAAAAAACTTTCCATGTTTGTTTTATTTTTACTATTCTGTTTGTGAAAAGTCTGATATGTTGATAAGACATTTCATGCAGGATGTTAAGCTTTGCGAAGCATATCGGAAAACAGTGGAAGTTGCTGATGAAATAGTCATTAGGATGATAATCTGGATAGCTATTTTGCGTTGTCTGTTGATTTTGTTTGCAAGGTAGCAGGATTTCTCCCCAGTAGAGTTCCTCTCCTCAACACCTGAAGGATCATCATCATCAGCAGAACTTGATCTATTACTCCCTGGCAAGTAGTCAGAAGTGGGTTGTTTCAAGGACAGGAAACGTATGCAGCTGTGTGCTCTAATCCCCAGCAGGGTAAGGTGAATTGTTTCCTCAGCAGAAATTACCTTCTCCAGTCAGAGTACAGAAGCTTACTTCCCCAGCCAGAGTGGTGGTTGGTCCATTACTCTCTTAGCATCCAGAAGTTGATACGTCTGTATCCCCAGAAAAAGACTAGTAGAGTATCTTATTTGGACAAAGATGTTATTTCCCCACAGAGTCTGAACACCTATCTTTCTCAACTGATCAGGAAATGTTTTCTCACCAACAATGGTTTGGTCTGATCCCCAGCAGAGGATTAATCTTAATGGTATCCCCTAGCAGAGCCAATGTTATCAATCAACATTCCCCAAGCAGATTTGCTGGTGTTGGCTGATATTCCCTAGCAGGATAAGGGCGATGTCATTTCCCCAGCAGCGGGTTAAGTCCATTGGTGTCCTCAGCGGGTCTAGTATTGGTGATTTGTCTCCCCAAGCGAGGTTTGGTGGTAATCCTCGCAGCGGTTTGTTCAACGATGGTTGATATCCCCAGCAGGTTTTAAGTCCAAGTGATATTTGGCACTCTTTTGATTCAAGTCTTGGTTTCCTTTACAAAGAGTTATATATAATCCCCAGTAGAGTGGATGTTCTCTTGGGATTTCATCTCCAGCAGAGTTTGTGATCAGGCAGTCGTTCAGTGAAATCTTCCTCAGCAGGATCTTTCAATTCAGAGGACAATTTAGTTTGTCCTCCCCGGTGGAGCTGCCTTCGTCTTCATCATTAATTTTGTTGAGATACCTCTTTTGCATTGCATAAGCATTTTTGCATGGCTTCCTTGTAGCGAGCGATTTTGGACGCAGTTCTTAAGCGCGGTCGCTCTCTGCGGTTGAGTTTACTACAGGTCGATTCATTTGTTATCCTATTAAACCTGATGAAGGAAGGGAAATAGATGTCTCCAATTAACCCTGCTTGCATACTGAGTTTAAACAGCGGTCTGTTAGGTTAC
The DNA here is from genome assembly GCA_022829125.1 of Lathyrus tuberosus. Classification (NCBI taxonomy): domain Eukaryota; kingdom Viridiplantae; phylum Streptophyta; class Magnoliopsida; order Fabales; family Fabaceae; genus Lathyrus; species Lathyrus tuberosus. Next base: position 6,338,682 of record JALAZF010000084.1, read on the forward strand.
GGATGCGATCAATGTGGGGGGGCTTTGTATTGGTTATTTGTATTTTCGCCAATACTATTTTCTCTCTGGGATTTTGTTAGGATACTACTTCAGATTATGATACATGGGATTTTGGGTTTTTGTTTATTGCGCTCGCTAAGATTTTTCTTTCAATCTTATGCCTACGTATTCCCGTTTACCGAAATAGGGAAATCAGAGCGTTCGTAGTTCCTCCTATTCTATGGGAGGAAATGGTTGTTTTGGTGTCTTGTTCAAAGCCCAAGATGTGAAGTGAAAGGTAGTTTGTATCTTGATCAAAGCCTAAGATGTGAAGCTAAAGGGGTTTGACTTTAGAGAGAATTTGTCATCTCTAAAGGGGTCTGTTTGTCACAACTGTTGGGTGACTGACTGTAAAGGAGGATTACTTTAACCGGGATTTATGAATCCGGCAATGCCATAATTTCCTTTATAGGGGATTTTAACCTGTAGGAGAAGACTTTAACTCAGTTTAGAGCAATGCCATCTTTCCTTAGGAATTTCTCATGCTAAAAGAGGGACAGTGGCATGGATGTAGATGATCCAGAGGCTTGCCGCTTACAGCAATTAGATGAAGGGGAAGGAGTTGTTGATGTTTATGTACTGTGAACGAGGCACAGTTTTGATGCTAAAAGGTTGATTGGATCAACCAGTGGTTTTCTTATACAAAGCCTAAGAGGAGGCTAATATGTGTCTCGTACAAAGCCCGAGAGAGAGGCTAAAAAGGGGTTGATCCTGCAAGAGGATCTTTTATACTCAACAAGAGAGTGATTTCGTATCTCGTACAAAGCCCGAGGTGGAGGCTAAAAGGTTTTGACTCGACGATGGAGTCTTTTGGTATCTCGTATAAAGCCCGAGATGAAGGCTATTTGACTCAACAAGAGAGTTTTTTTGGATCTCGTACGAAGCCCGAGATGGAGGCTGTTGTTTGTTTGGCTCAATAAGAACCTATTTATATCTCGTATAAAGCCCGAGATGGAGGCGAAAGGGGTGATTGACTCAACGAGGGAGTCTCTTATGTATCTCGTACAAAGCCCGAGAGAGAGGCTAAACGTTGTTTGACTCCGCTGGGGAGAATCATTGTACAAAGCCCAAGAGGAGGCTAATTTTACTGGAGAAGGATCATTATACAAAGCCTAAGAGGAGGTTGTGGTTACTGTTTCAGTTAAGTGACAGGTCCAGTATACTGATTTAAAGAGAAAATCAGTTCTTATATGAGCAACACTGTGCTCAAGGATTTGATTCCAGGATCCGGGTTATTCCTGTTCTTTAAGGAAGTGGGAAATCCAAAGGGTATTGAGACTATCTGAGTCTACGAGTTTTCTTCCTATTTAGCGAAGGGGTCACTTGAGAATGTCTTTAAGACTCAAGGATATTAGATTGTCCAAGTCTAGAGTTTCATCTTTTGTACTATGCTTTAAGAAACAGTAGTAGACTCTTTGAAATGACTGTTTTATGGAGATGATTAAGTTCTGTTCCTATACCTCTAGGAGGCCGTCGGGATAATTTGTACGAAGCCCAAGAGGAGGCTGGAAACTTTTAAGAAGCCGATCGGTCCTTGTACGAAGCCCAAGAGAAGGCTATCATTCCCGGAGGAAGAGATCATTATACGAAGCCTAAGAGGAGGCTGTGAATACTTCTAAGAAGCCGTATGGTCCTTGTACTAAGCCCAAGAGGAGGCGAGGGTTGCTTTTAGGAAGCCTGTGGGTCCTTGTACGATGCCCAAGAGGAGGCCGATGCTTTTAAGAAGCCCGTGGGTCCCTAAACCCCGAAAAATTCAAGGCAAGCTATTCACAAGGAATATATCAAGTCAGGAAAGTTCGAGAATTTGGAAGAAACTCAAAGATGCCATTCACGGAGAATACATTCATCTCTGGGAGTAGAGTTTCTTGACAATTCCTAATGAGGACAGCCGAAGAGAAGACTGTATCTGGTGATCCTATTGGGGATCTAGTTCTCTATTTCTACGAATAAACGAAACGGCGTCACCTAGTTCTAGACGTAGTTGTCGGGGAAACTCGAAATATCTATACTATTATTACACAGTTGATATGAGTTTATGAAAGAAGACTTACAGTGAAAATAGCCCCACAATACAGTTATATGTATATGAAAGCGGTAAATGAAAGCAATAACCACTTACTCGGTTGTAGAGCTTCCATGCTGTTTGGTTAGTTGTTCAACAAAGAAAGATTGAAAACAACAGTATATTTCAAAATCAAAGGAGAAAGTGCTTTGAAAAAGAAAGATTTGGGGCTTACAGCTCAAGGAGAGGCCCAGGGTTTTATCAGTGAGCGCACTGTTGAATTTGTACAGAGGGACTTATACAAGTGACTGAGGCCCAAAAAGGTTTTCTGTACAAAGGGATGGGTCTTACACTCTCTCAAGAGGCCCAAAAAGTTTTAAAGAAAAAGAGTGGGGCTTATGACACGAGGGTAGGCCCAATTGATTTTTTCGTTAAAAATGGCGATCGCGCCGAGGTTTTCTTTTAACGCAGAGGGACTTATACAATAAGTGAGGCCCAAATGGTTTTGGTTAAAAGGGGATTAGGTCTTACACTCTATTAGAGGCCCATGAGTGTTTTAAGAAAAGAAATGGGTCTTACTACTCGAGGGTAGGCCCAGGTTTGTTTTGAAAAGGCGACATTCGCACTGTTTATTTTTTACGGTATCGGGACTTATACAATATACTGAGGCCTAAAAATGATTTGGTCAAAAAAAAGGATTGGGTCTTACACTCTATTAGAGGCCCATGAGTGTTTTATTTATGAGGGTTGAATTAATCCAAAAACCCTAATTTGTTTTCAAAAATGTATTTAATTGAATAAAAATTCAATTAAAATGATCAAAATTGTTTAACATATGAAAAACAAATTGGGATCTTGGATTAATGCTTCAAAAATTAAGTATTGACCTACAAAATAATTAGAAAGCATTAAAAGTTGCAAAATCAAGGTGGAAAAAATATTTTAAATGTAAAAAATAATTAAAACATTAATTCTTTGCAAAAATATCAATTATATAAAATAAATAATATTTTTGGGATTTTTTTGGGAAAATAAAATATTTTAACATTTTTGTGAATTATTAAAAAAAGAATCAACTAAAAATCATTAAAACTCAGAGAGAAATTAATTTTTGAATCAATTAAATAAAATCACAAAATTCAAATATTCAAATATTGGAAAATGGCGCCAAGAACAAAGGCAAGAACACGCGCGTTTTTCAGTTTTGCCCAGATTTGCATTTTCTCTCCAATCTCACTGAATACTTAATCATATCATGTTATCCACATACCAATAAACTCGTTTTAACCTCACGATCATGTCTATGGTATTTAATTTCATTTAAATTAAACATATAACAAGAAATCATGAAAAATCCTCAAGAACCCTAATTTCTGCATGAAGGCTAGGATTTTTTATACACGATTCAAACAATGTAATTAATTGAGGGGAAACATTCCATGCATGATTATGAACATATGGCCAAATTATTGTGCAGCAAAAATTGCATGGATCATAGAGTTAGAAGAGCTCATACTTACCACTTGCAGCTGGTGATCGTGATTTGTGTTGGAGGTGTTACAGCTAGGTTCCAATGATCTGGATAGCTTCCCTAGGTGCCATGGAGTGTGTATGAATGCTTGGAATGGATTGAAATGATCTGGAACTTGAGATGGTACCCCAACTGCAAATATGTCAAGAACTTGAGCAATTGGCTGGTGATTTTGTGAAATCTGTGTTCCAGATGTTATGTGAGTGTTTGGATCACTTCTATATGATGTATGTGAGGCGTGTGTGTGATTGGTTTGATTGGAAAAGCTCTCAAACTCAAAACCCGATAGTGACTTGCCTTAGAAGGCAAAATTGGAGTGAAAGAAGAGATTTTGAGGAAAGCATCTGTTTGATGGCTTTGGTGTACTCAAACTGATCACAATTGAGCTTTATTTATAGTAGAGCAAGTTTTTTTTGCAAGGAATAGTGAATGGCAACTGCTGAATAGGTTTGGCCAATGTTGGCAAATGAAAATCCAAGTCTCCTCTAGCCATTGACTAGAGGTTAGGGCACAGGTTGCTGGTCCCCTTGGTCTTGGATAAGTCTTGACTGAATTCAGTTAAGAATGGCTCAGTCCATGCCACCTTGATGCTTCCATTGAATGCTCCAATCCAAAATTGGAGTCTTGTCCCTATTTTGGTAATTCTAGGTTCAACATGTTATTTCTTTTTCCAAAGACTTTGGAGGCTTGGCTCAGTGATTGTCCCCTTTAGATTCAATCCTCAGAGGTGTCCAAGTGGATAGGAGCATTTGGATTTGGCTGATTTTGGCAAATCGACCAAAAGTGTAAAAATCTGCCTTGCCTTGGCAGATTTCAGCAAGGCAACTTGCCAATGTCATATCTCATGACTCAAATTGAATTTGGTAATGTTCTTGGCCATTTTGGAAAGCCCTTACATGATAAAAAAATTGTTTGAACATGTTTGGTTTTGATCTCTTTTGAATCCAAGTGAAAAATCCCCATACATTTGGCAAAAAGTAGGGTAAAATCTGACTTAGTGAAATTTTCACCAAATGTTGGAACAAAGTGACTTTTCTTGATTTTGATCACTCCATAACTCAAAATCCATGAGGAATTTGGAAATAAGTTAGTATGAAGCTTTTGTAGAGGCCAATGTGATCTACAAATCAAGATTTGAATGGGGAACAATGACCTTGTGGTTTAGGAGTTATGGTCCTCCAAAGTTGGCACATTAGTGTCACTTTTTCCATAACTTAGAAAATTTTCTAAGTTTTTATGGTTACCCCTTTTACAATTTATCCCATTTTCTTTGATTTTTCTTGATGAATGATGATTCAAATCATACATTAACATCATTTTAGGGTTAAAAATCCATTTTGGTGAAAAATCTCAAAAAGTCAAAGTTGACTTTTGTGCACAGTTGACTTTTTATCCGATGAATTCCACACTGTGCAATTCTTCAGGAAATCATGTCCTTGACCTAAATCAAACTTGATGGACATGTTACATGGGTGTCATAGGGTATATTGAATCATGTCTTAGGGCTTGGGAGCATGTCCTGGTCAAAAGTCAAAGTTACAGTTGACTTTCCTCGCGAAACCCTAATTGTGGTGCAGATGAAATTGAGACTTGTTGCTCAAGCTTCTTTGATTAATACATTGTTCCAAATGGATCAATATAGTTCATTAGAGACCCTCAAACCCTCTCTTGAGGTATTGGCTCATGATTTGCCCCAAAAGTCAACTTAGGGGTGAATTAGGTCAAGAAACCCTAATTCCTGATTTTTGAAGAATGCATCCCCTGAGGCAAAATTGACTTGATGATTGGGTTCATGATGTCCCATGGAGTATATTAGGTTATGTTTTGGATCTTTGGCTCATGCCCAGAGGAAAATTTCCCTTTGGAGGTCCTGATCGACCAAAACCCTAATTTGGTGATACTGGCGATCTTGAGGCTTGATCCACCTAGAAGGGAGTAGCTTTGTGCTTAATCCTTGGAGTGGGAGTCCTTTTAATCCATTGTGGATGTTTGAGAGGTTAGACAAGTTGAAGATCATGTCATTCCTTGATTGATCCTTTGTCTAAGGCTCTGAGAGGGCTTGAAACCCTAATTTTGATTGTAGTGAATGCTCACCCATCTTTGGGGAGACTAATGAGGCAAGATGGCTCCCCCATATTGTGATGATGATTTTCACAATGATGGGAAATCTTAGTGGTCAAAATTTGGGGTATGACAGATGCCCCTATTTAATCTACTTGGACCCGAAGGTGTGAATGGCGAAGGTATTCGGGCATTCGGGGTGCAAGAGGATTAAATATCGGAATACCTGAAATTTTGATGATGGTTATGAATGGTAGCTTACGCATTCATCTTATTTTTCTAAGCAATGATGCTTAGAAAAAGTAAAAACTTCCCCTCGATCCTGGTATTCAGCCAAGGAGCTGGTCTCAGTTTTCTTTTGAAATAAACCTCCCCTCGATCCTGGTTTCCTACCAAGGAACTGGTCTTAGTTTCTCTTGTCAACTTCCCCTCAATCCAAGGAAACTGGTCTCAGTTGCTGAAATAAACTTCCCCTCGATCCTGGTTTCCTACCAAGGAACTGGTCTAAGTTTCTGATTTAAACTTCCCCTCGGTCCTGGTTTCCTACCAAGGTACTGGTCTAAGTTTCTTTTGTCAATAAACTTTATTGACAAGGGACGTTATTTGTAGCGGCTTTCCTCAAACTTCTCGCCGAATTTTCCTGGAGAGATGCCATTTGACGAAAAAACTTTTGATGTCAGACTTGCTGGGGAACCCAGTCGTCTGAGTTGTAGAGTTGCACAAACTTCTTTGTTGGAGACGTCATTTGTTTCTACTGGGGGGAAAGCAGGTCTTTTGGGAGACTGCTGTCGCTTGGGATCTTACATCATACTTTTCTCGGGATCTTCCCGGAGAAATGTCATATGATGGGGTCCAATTTTGAGGTGCCGATGACCTTTTCATCAGCAATCTTTTCGGAGCGAAACAGGCGTGCTGCCGAATCTCTGATTATGAGGCTTTCTCTGTGGATTTTCCTTAATCCGGGAAAGCAAGGATATCATCTTCAATGGCGAAGAGTGATGTTAACTGAGGGCTCTCTGATGTTTCAGAGGTTCAAGTTATCAAAGTGGTCCAGAGCCTATCTCCAATTTAGAAATAACTGGAGGCGAGATTGTTCGGGCGTCGTGCTTCTTGACGAGACAAGAACTGATAACTCAATTGAGAGGACTTCTACCACTAGGGGACAAGACCGACTAGAGTGATAGTGATGCAATATGAAATGTGGATGCAAATCAATAATGCATGATGTATGTATGTATATGCAGACAAAACTGACACGACATACAAAATAATGGGTGAACACGACTGGATACTCGGCCATCGCGGGGCGTGTAGAAATATCATTGGTTCAAGATAGCAATTCCTCCTTGCTTAGGAGAGATAGTCCCTGTTGGGAGCTACCGTTGGTCACACTCAGGAGGTAAGAACTCTGTCGTGGCGTTGTAGCGAGCGATTTTGGATGCGGTTCTTAAGCGCTGGTCGCTCTCTGCGGTTTGAGCTTTGACTACAGGTCGATTCATTTTTTATCCTATTGTGAGCTGAATAAGGAAGGGAAATAGATGTCTCCAATTAACCCTGCTTTGCATACTGAGTTTAAACAGCGGTCTGTTAGGTTACGAATGCTATCAATGTGGGGGGCCTTTGTACTGGTTATTTGTATTTTTGCCAATACTGTTTTCTTTATTTTTTACCTGGGCAGAAGGTTTCTGGCGGGGAACAAGGATTAGGATGTTAGGACTGATGCTTTTTGAATTACTGCTTTTGATTGATGGAGATATGGGATTTGGGTTTTTTGTTGATCGCGCTCGCTAAGATCTTTTCTTTCGATCTTATGCCTACGTATTCCCGTTTACCGAAACAGGGAAATCAGAGCGTTCGTAGTTCCTCCTATTCTATGGGAGGAAATGGGTGTTTTGGTGTCTTGTTCAAAGCCCAAGACGTGAAGCGAAAGGTGGTTTGTATCTTGTTCAAAGCCCAAGATGTGAAGCTGAAAGGTCTATTTGTGTCTTGTTCAAAGCCCAAGACGTGAAGCTGAAAGACCTCGACTTTAGAGAGAATTTGTCATCTCTAAAGAGGGAGAAGGAGAATTACTTTAACTGGGATACACGGATCCGAGCAATGCCATAATTTCCGAAGAAAGGGTTTTAACCTGAAGGAGAAGACTTTAACTCAGTGTAGAGCAATGCCATCTTTCCTTAGGAATTTCTCATGCTAAAAAAGGGACAGTGGCGTGGATATAGATGATCCAGAGGCTTGCCGCTTACAGCGATTAGATGAAGGGAAAGGAGTTGTTGATGTTTGTGTACTGTGAACGAGGCACAGCTTTGATGTTAAAAGGTTGATTGGATCAACCAGTGGTTTTCTTATACAAAAGCCTAAGAGGAGGCTAATTTCCGCTAGGAAAATCATTATACAAAGCCTAAGAGGAGGCTATTTTGTGTCTCGTACAAAGCCCGAGAGAGAGGCTAAAATTTTTTGACCCGACGATAGAGTCTTTGTGTCTTGTACGAAGCCCGAGATAGAGGCTATTGTTTGTTTGGCTCAACGAGGGAGTCTTTGTGTGTCTCGTACAAAGCTCGAGAGAGAGGCAAAAAGGGTTGACTCAACAGGAGAATCTTTTATACTCAACAAGAGAGTGTTTTTTTATCTCGTACGAAGCCCGAGATGGAGGCTAAAGGTTTGTTTCAGTTGAGTGACAGATCCAATATACTGATTTTAAAAGAGAAAATCAGTTCTTATATGAGCAACACTGTACTCAGGGATTTGATTTGAGGATCAGGGATATTTCCTTCTCTTTGAGGAAACAGGAAATCCAAAGGGTATTGAGACTGTCCGAGTCTGAGGGTTTCCTTCCTATTTAACGAAGGGGTCACTTGAGAATGTCTTTGAGACTCAAGGAGGTTAGACTGTCCAAGTCTAGAGTTTTATCTTTTGTACTATGTTTTGAGAAACAGTAGTAGACTCTATGAAAGGACTGTTCTATGAGGATGACTAGGTTCTGTTCCTATACCTCTAGGAGGTCGTCGGGATAATTTGTACGAAGCCCAAGAGGAGGCTGGAAACTTTTAAGAAGCCGACGAGTCCTTGTACGAAGCCCAAGAGGAGGCTATCATTCCCGGAGGAAGATATCATTATACGAAGCCTAAGAGGAGGCTGTGAATACTTCTAAGAAGCCGTAGTGTCCTTGAATAATGCCCAAGAGGAGGCCGATGCTTTTAAGAAGCCCGTGGGTCTATCATCTCCTTTCCATTAGGAGAGATAACTCTTTTAAAGATAAAAACCACTGGTAAATGTGCGAGGTTTACTATCCAGCGACTTTTAGCTTTTAAAGAGGGTTCCTTAGTTAAGGTCCAAGATTATGACCGTAGTGGGTACCCAAACCCCGAGACATTCAAGGCAAGCTATCCACAAGGAATAGATCAAGTCAGGAAAGTTCGAGAATTTGGAAGAAACTCAAAGATGCCATTCACGGAGAATACATTCATCTTGGGGAGTAGAGCTTCTTGACGATTCCTAAGGAGGACAGCCGAAGAGAAGACTGTATCTGGTGCTCCTATTGGGGATCTAGGCGTCTATTTCTACAAATAAATGAAATGGCTTTACCTAGTGCTAGACGTAGTTTCCGGGGAAACTCGAAATATCTATACTATTATTACACAGTAGATATGAGTTTATGAAAGGAGACTTACAGTGAGCAGCCCCACAATACAGTTTATAATATGAAAGCATTAAACGAAAGCGATAACCACTTACTCGGTTGGAGTGCTTCCATGTTGTTTGGTTAGTTGTTCAACAAAGAAAGATTGAAAACAACAGTATATTCAAAATCAAAGGAGAAAGTGCTTTGAAAAAGAAAGATTTGGGGCTTACAGCTCAAGGAGAGGCCCAGGGTTTTATCAGTGAGCGCACTGTTTGACTTTGTACAGCGGGACTTATACAAGTGACTGGGGCCCAAAAAGGTTTTCTGTACAAAGGGATGGGTCTTACACTCTCTCAAGAGGCCCAAAAAGGTTTAAAGAAAAGAGTGGGGCTTATAACATGAGGGTAGGCCCAAATGATTTTTCGTTTAAAAATGGCGATCGCGCCGAGGTTTTCTTTTAACGCAGAGGGACTTATACAATAAGTGAGGCCCAAAATGTTTTGGTTAAAAGGGGGATTGGGTCTTACACTCTAATAGAGGCCCAAAGTGTTTTGAATGGGTCTTATAGCTCAAGGAGAGGCCCAGATGACTTTTATTTTTAAACGGGCGACGATCGCGCCGTTTACTTATACAGAGGGACTTATACAATGAGTGAGGCCCAAAAAGTTTTTGTACAAGGGGGGATGGGTCTTACACTCTCTCAAGAGGCCCAAAGAGTTTTGAAAATGATTTATGAGGGTTGAATTAATCCAAAACCCTAATTTGTTTTCAAAATGTATTTAATTGAATAAAAATTCAATTAAAATGATCAAAAATTGTTTAACACATGGAAAACAAATTGTGATCTTGGATTAATGCTTCAAAAATTAAGTATTGAGCTACAAAATAATTAGAAAGCATTAAAAGTTGCAAAATCAATGTAGAAAAAATATTTAAAATGCCAAAAACAATCAAAATATTAATTCTTTACAAAAATATCAATTATATGAAATAAATAATATTTTTGGGATTTTTTGTGAAAATAAAATATTTTAACATTTTTGTGAATTATTAAAAAAAGAATCAACTCAAAATCATTAAAACTCAGAGAGAAATTAATTTTTGAATCAATTAAACAAAATCACAAAATTCAAATATTTGAATTATTAAGCTGAAGAACACGCGCGTGTTCTTGGTTTCTCAGATTTGAATTTTCTATCCAATCTCCATGAATACGTAATCATATCATGCAATCCACATATCATTATGCTCGTCTCAACCTCACGATCATGTCTATGTACTTTAATTTCATTTAAATTAAACATACAACAAGAAATCACGAAGAGACCTCAAGAACCCTAATTTCTGCATGAAGGCTAGGATTTTTGATACATGATTCAAACAATGCAATTAATTGAGGGAAAACATTCCATGCATGATTATGAACATATGGCCAAATTATTATGCGAGGAAATATGCATAGATTGAGAGATGACCAAGCATGTGCTTACCTCTAGGCCGTGACAGCAAGTGCAATGTGATTTTTGATTTGGAGGTGTTACAGATGAGTGGTGATGATCTGAACAGCTTCCCTACACCCTATGGATTGTGTTTGGATGGTTGGACTTGATTGAAATTGGCTGGATCATTTTGTGGTACCTCAGCTGCACTTTGGTTAAAACCTTGAGCAACCAGCTGGTGATTTTGTGAAATTGATGTTTCAGAAGTAATCTAAGTGTTTGATCAGCTCATATGTGATGTATGTGAGGTGTGTGAGTGATTGGTTTGATTGGAATTGCTCTCAAACTCAAAACCCGATAGTGACTTGCCTTAGAAGGCAAAATTGGAGTGAAAGAAGAGATTTTGAGGAAAGCATCTGTTAGATGGCTTTGGTGTACTCAAACTGACCAAAATTGAGCTCTATTTATAGTAGAGCAAGTTTGTTTTGCAAGGAATAGTGCATGGCAGCTGGTAAGTAGGTTTGGCCAATGTTGGCAAATGAAAATCCAAGTTTCCTCTAGCCATTGACTAGAGGTTAGGGCACAGAGCTTTGGTTCCCTTGGTCTTGGATAAGTCTTGACTGATTTCAGATGAGAATGGCTCAGTCCATGCCACCTTGATGGTTCCATTGAATGCCTCATTCCAAATTTGAAGTCTTGTCCCTATTTTGGCCATTCTAGGTTCAACATGATATTTCTTGTTCCATGGACTTTGGAGGCTTGGCTCAGTGATTGTCCCCTTTAGATTCAATCCTCTGAGGTGTCCAAGTGGATAGGAGCAATTGAATTTGGCTGATTTTGGCAAATCGACCAAAGTTGCAAATTCTGCCTTGCCTTGACAGATTTCAGCAAGGCAACTTGGCAATGTTGTATCTCATGGTGTAGGTTGAATTTGGCAATGTTCTTGGCCATTTTGGAAAGCTCTTACATGATACAACAACTGTTTGAACAAGTTTGGTTTTGATCTCGTTTGATTCCAAGTGAAAAATCCCCCTACATTTGGCAAAAAGTGAGGCAGAATCTGACTTAGTGAAAATTTCACTAAGTGTTGGAAAAAATGACATTTTCACTTTTCAGCCACTTTGATCACTCCATAACTCAAAATCCTTAATGAATTGGAATGACTTGTAGTTGAAGTTTTTGTAGGTGATAATTAGGGCTACAAATCCATCTTTGGATGAGAAAAAATGGCCTTGTGGTTTAGGAGTTATGGTCCTCCAAAGTTGGTAACTTTGCCACTTTATTTTTAACTTAGAAAAATTTCTAAGTTTTATGGTTACCCCCTTTTACAAGTTATCTCACTTTTCTTGATTTTTCTTGATGAATGATGATTCAAATCATACATTAACATCATTTTAGGGTTAAAAATCCATTTTGGTGAAAAATCTCAAAAAGTCAAAGTTGACTTTTGTGCACGGTTGACTTTTTATCAGATGAATTCCAAACTGTGCAATTCTTCAGGAAATCATGTCCTTGACCTAAATCAAACTTGATGGACATGTTCCATGGGTGTCATAGGGTATATTCAATCATGTATTAGGGTTTGGGAGCATGTCCTGGTCAAAAGTCAAAGTTACAGTTGACTTTTCCCTTAAAACCCTAATTGTGGTGCAGATGAAATTGAGACTGTTGCCCAAGCTTCTTGGATTAATCCATTGTTCCAAACGGATCAATATGGTATATTAGAGACCCTCAAATCATCTCTTGAGGTCTTGGCTCATGGTTTGTCCCAAAAGTCAACTTAGGGGTGAATTAGGTCAAGAAACCCTAATTCCTGATTTTTGATGAATGCATCCCCTGAGGCAAAATTGACTTGATGCATGGGTTCATGAGGTTCCATGAAGTATATTAGGTCATGTTTTGGATCATTGCCTTGTGCCCAGATGAAAATTTCCATCTGGAGGCCCTGGTCGACCAAAACCCTAATTTGGTGACACTGTCGATATTGAGACTTGATCCACCTAGAAGGGAGCAGCCTTGTGCTTAATCCTTGAAGTGGAAGTCCTTTTTGATCCATTGTGGATGTTTAAGAGATTAGACAAGTTGAAGATCATGTCATTTCTTGATTGATCCTTTGTCTAAGCACTCAGAGAGGGCTTGAAACCCTAATTTTGATTGTATTGGATGCTCGCCCATCTTTGGGGAGACTGATGAAGCATGATGGTTCATCCATATTGTGATGATGATTTTCACAATGATGGTAAATCTAAGTGGTCAAAATTTGGGGTATTACAGATGCCCCTATTTAATCTTCTTGGACCCGAAGGTGTGAATGACGAAGGGATTCGGGCATTCGGGGTGCAAGAGGATTAAATATCGGAATACCCAAAATTTTGATGGTGGTTATGAATGGTAGCTTACACATTCATCTTCTTTAGCTAAGCAATGATGCTTAGAAAAGGTAAACTTCCCCTCGATCCTGGTCTCCTACCAAGAACTGGTCTCAGTCTCTTTTGTAAACTTCCCCTCGATCCTGGTTTCCTACCAAGAACTGGTCTCAGTCTCTGAAATGAACTTCCCCTCGTTCTTGGTTTCTTACCAAGGAACTGGTCTTAGTTTCTTTTGAAATAAACTTCCCCTCGATCCTGGTTTCCTACCAAGGAACTGGTCTTAGTTTCTTTTGTCAATAAACTTTATTGACAAGGGACGCTATGTGTAGCGGTTTTCCCTCAAACTTCTCGCCGAATTTTCCTGGGGAGACGCCATTTGAGTGGGAAAAGACTTGATGTCAAACTTGCTGGGGAACCCATTCGTCTGAATTGTAGAGGTACACAAACTTCTCTGTTTTGGAGACGCCATTTGTCGATTCTACTGGGGAAAGCGAGTCTCTTGAGATACTATTTTCGTTTGGGATCTTTCATCATACTTTTCTCGGGATCTTCCCAGAGAAACGCCATATGATGGGGTCCAATTTTGAGGTGCCGATGACCTTTTCATCAGTGGTTTTTTCGGAGCAAAACTGGCGTGCTGCCGAGTCTCTGATCACGAGGCTTTCTCTGTGGATTTTCCTTAATCCGGGAAAGCAAGGATATCATCTTCGATGGCGAATAGTGACATCTGTTGAAGGTTCTCTGATCTTTCAGAGGTTCAAATTATCAAAGTGGCCAAGTGCCGACTCTGATCTAAAGATACACTGGTGGCGAGATTGTGCAGACGCAATACTTCCTGACGAGGAAAGAACTGACAAACTCGATTGAGAAAACTGTTTATCACTAGGGGACAAGACCGGCTAGAGTGATAACGATGCAATATGAAATGTAAATGCAAATCAAAAATGCATGAAGTACGTATGTATATGCTGACAAAACAGACGCGACATACAGACTAATGGATGAACACAATTGAATACTCGGCCATCGCGGGGCGAAGAAGTACCGTTGGTTCAAAATTGCAATTCCACCTTGCTTAGGAGAGATAGTCCCGTTGGGAGCTATGTTGATCGGGCTTAGGAGATGAGAACTCGGCCGAAGTGTGTCAGACGAAACAAGGTCTCTGACATTATTGATCCTTCATTCAGGAGTACTGGTCTAGAAGGAGTACTTTGATTCTGCACTTTGAAGTTCGCTTACTTCGGGAGAAGCGATCGATGTTCTTCTGATGTTCAACAGTCAAAAGAAATGTCATCTTTAATTTAAAAGCAGAAAAAGTTTAACAAGTAAATTTATTTTTGTTTTATTTCAAGAATCGCTGATTAAGTTTAAACAACGTCGTTCTGTAAAGCTAAAACAAGTAAAGAATTACAAACAAAAGCACAATGGCTCAAATTTTATTGATAAGATGGAGATCAGCCAAACGCGTGATTCCAAAGAGTATATACAAAGTTAGAAAATGGTAATTTACAGGGAAAAGGGCTACGTTGAAACATAACGACCACTATCCTTCTACCAACTTTGAATTAGGGATATCCTGAGCTTCCGTCAAAGATGACCTCTGACTGGAGATTTCCTCCGATAGATGATGCAACTGCTGCTGAGGGACTTGCCTCTATTGAACATAGTTACTTACCATTATCCCTAACTTTTGCCTGGATTGTACTATGAGATTTCCAATCCATCAGGATGATTTTTTTCATGTCTCTAACTTTTGCCTGGACCGCCCTTTCAGGTTTTCAATCCACCGAGATGTTTTTTTTAGTTTTAGGCGAAGTATTTCTTGACTACATCAACATTCGTGGGGTAGGCAAATTCCTCTCCGTCCATGGTTGCAAGTCTCAAGGCGCCACCTGAGAAAGCTTTCGTGACCACATAGGGGCCATCATAATTTGGGGTCCATTTGCCCCAAGAATCAGTGAGAAATGATTGCATCTTCTTGAGCACAAGGTCTCCTTTTCTGAAGATACGCGGTCGGACCTTTTTGTCGAACGCCTTTTTCATTCTCTGTTGATACAACTGACCGTGGCATAGTGCTGTGATTCGCTTCTCCTTGATCAGGTTCAGTTCGTCGTGTCAACTTTGACACCATTCGGCTTCGGTGAACTTAGCTTCCATCAATACCCGAATTGATGGGATCTCTACTTCTATGGGGAGAACTGCCTCCATGCCATATACTAGAGAGAAAGGGGTTGCCCCTGTTGAAGTGCGGACAGATGTTCGATAACCGTGAAGAGCAAAGGGTAGCATTTCGTGCCAATCTTTATAGGTTACAACCATCTTTTGAACGATCTTCTTGATGTTCTTGTTAGCCGCTTCTACCGCTCCGTTCATCTTGGGTCGGTAGGGAGATGAGTTATGGTGTTCGATCTTGAACTCTGCACACAACTCTTTCATCATCTTATTGTTCAAGTTAGATCCATTATCAGTAATGATCTCGCTTGGAACACCATAACGGCAGATGATATTATTTTTTATAAATCGGACCACTACTTGTCGGGTTACATTGGCGAATGACGCTGCTTCGACCCACTTGGTGAAATAGTCAATGGCTACCAGAATGAACCGATGTCCGTTTGAAACCTTGGGCTCAATCATACCAATCATATCGATTCCCCATATGGAAAATGGCCACGGGGAAGAAAGAACTTTGAGATGTGATGGCGGTACATGAATTTTGTCGGAGTATATCTGACACTTGTGACACCTCCTCATGTACTTGTAGCAGTTAGATTCCATAGTCAACCAATATTACCCGGCCCTGAGAATTTTTCTCGCCATTGTGCGTCCGTTGGCATGAGTGCCAAAGGATCTTTCATGAATTTCTTTCATGAGCATGTCTGCTTCTGGTCTGTCGACGCATCGGAGCAAGACCATGTCAAAATTTCTCTTATAAAGAGTGTCACCGCTCAGGAAGAAGCTGCTTGCAAGTCTTCTGAGGGTTTTCCTGTCTTTTCTGGGTGCCCTAAATGGGTACTCTTGTTTCTGAAGGAAGCATTTGATATCGTGATACCAAGGTTTGTCGTCTATGACTGCTTCAATCGTGAAGACGTAGGCGGGCCGTTCAAGGCGCATTATGTCGATCTTAGGTAAGTCGTTCCATTGACCTACACTAATCATAGAAGAGAGAGTGGCTAATGCATCAGCCATGTGATTCTCCTCACGAGGGATGTGATGAAACTCAACTCTGTTGAAGAAGGGTAACAACCTTCTTGCATAGTCCTTGTAAGGAATCAGTCCTGATTGGTATGTGTTCCAATCTCCTTTTATCTGGTTAATAACCAGGGCTGAATCGCCGTATACGTCCAAGTTTTTTATCCTTAAATTAATCGATTCTTCGAGACCCATGATACATGCTTCGTATTCGGCCTCATTGTTCGTACATTTGAACGTAAGTCTGGCAGTGAAAGGAATGTGGGAACCCTGAGGGGTAACAATGATTGCCCCAATTCCATTTCCATAATGATTGACTGCTTCGTCAAAGATAAGTCCCCACTGGGAACCTGGTTCTGGCCCTTCACTGGGTAGCGGTTCATCGCAATCTTTCATCTTTAGATACATGACATCTTCGTCTGGGAAGTCAAACCCGATTGATTCTTGATCGTCAATCGGTTGATGAGCCAAATGATCGGCTAAAATACTTGCTTTAACGGCTTTCTGAGCATGGTATTCTATGTCATATTCTGATAGTAACATCTGCCAACGGGCAATCCTTCCCGTGAGAGCAGGTTTTTCGAAAACGTACTTGATTGGATCCATTTCGGAGACCAACCAAGTAGTATGACGAATCATGTACTGGCGAAGACGTTTAGCTGCCCAAGCCAAAGCGCAACAAGTTTTCTCAAGCATTGTGTACCGAGTCTCGTAGTCGGTGAATTTCTTGCTTAGATAGTAAATGGCAGACTCTTTCCTTTTAGTTTCGTCTTGTTGGCCAAGTACACATCCCATTGAGTCCTCTAGGACTGTGAGGTAAATGATCAGTGGTCTCCCTTCCACTGGAGGTGATAGAATCGGAGGATTCAACAGATATTCCTTGATACTGTCGAAGGCGGTTTGGCAATCTTCTGACCAAACGCAATCCTGGTTCTTTTTGAGTAATTTGAAAATCGGCTCACATGTCGCGGTCATAAGGAATATGAATCTGGAGATGTAGTTCAAACGTCCCAGGAATCCTCTGACTTGTTTTTCAGTTTTCGGAGAAGGCATTTCTTGAATGGCCTTGACCTTGTCAGGATCAACTTCAATTCCTTTCTGGCTGACGATGAACCCTAGTAATTTCCCCGAACGGACACCGAAGGTGCACTTGTTAGGATTCAAGCGGAGCTTGAATTTTCTTAGTCGTTCGAACAATTTTGACAGATGTTCAACGTGCTCACTCTCTGTTTTTGATTTTGCAATCATATCATCGACATACACTTCGATTTCCTTGTGTATCATGTCATGAAACAGAGTAGTCATGGCCCTTTGATAGGTTACCCCGACATTCTTCAAACCGAACGACATTACCTTGTAACAAAAGGTACCCCATGGGGTAATGAACGAAGTTTTCTCCATGTCTTTCGGTGCCATTTTGATCTGATTATAGCCCGAGAATCCATCCATGAAGGAGAATACTTTGAACTTTGTTGTGCTGTCAACCAGCATGTCAATGTGTGGTAAAGGAAAGTCGTCCTTTGGACTAGCCTTGTTCAGATCTCTGTAGTCGACACACATTCTGACCTTTCCGTCCTTTTTGGGAACAGGTACGATGTTGGCTAACCATTGAGGATATTCAAATGTAGCGAGGAAACCCGCGTCGATCTGTTTCTGTACCTCCTCTTTGATTTTGATGGCCATGTCCAGGTGAGTGTGTCTCAACCTTTGCTTTACTGGCGGACATTCCGATCTTAGCGGTAAGTGATGTTCCACGATGCTGGTATCCAACCCTGGCATATCCTGATAGGACCAAGCGAATACATCGGGGAATTCTTTGAGAAGCTTTATCAAACTTTCTTTGACAGTTGGACTGAGCAGTGCTCCGATCCTGATTTCTTTTCTCTCTTTTTCTGAACCCAAGTTTACCGTTTCCAACGGCTCTTTGTGAGGTTCAATGGACCTTTCCTCTTGTCTGAGTAGTCGGGAGATCTCTTCTGGAATTTGGTCATCATTTTCTTCTTCAGCCTTGAATAACGGGAACTCAAAGTTGGGAGAAGGCATCGGATCGTATGTTTCAACGGGGTATAAAACAAGCAATCTGCATGACGTGATGATTCGTGTTTAGAAGAGATAGAGAAAATGCAAGTGTGTGCAGTGTTTTGATTTTACTGCTTATTTTTATTATTGAATGTTTTTTAGGATTACCATTTTCTGAAAAAGCAAAAAGAGAAAACAGCAATTAATGCGGAAATTACAGAACGACGTTATTTTATTAATGAACAAGTCGAATCTTGAAACTACAGCCCTATAAAACAAAACTCACTCGCTCTGGGCAAAGCGAAGAGGGAAATTTACAAAAAGCGAGCCCTATCAAAACATCCGTTTCACCTGGGCAGTGTGAAAGGTTAAAGATGGCAATTACTTTGACTGGCGAACGACCTTCGGAACCTCGACAACAACCCATTGGCGGCGAACTCCTCGGTGAATCACAAAGTCTGGCACCTTCCTTGATTTGTCTTCAGAAATGACGTTGATTTCTGGTGGAGCAGGATCATTGGAATCTGTCTCCCAAGCATAATTGTCGTAGGAGGATTCCTCTGTTGCATTTTGCATAGCATTGGTGCTCTCAGATGTATCTTCCCATCCAGTTGACTGGATATCTTCGAGCCTAATACGAGAGCTTTCGGGAGCAGTGTACTTGACCATAAAGTCGTATTTTCCACTTGGTTGTCCCAGAGTGTCCCAAACTTCTTTGGAACTGGAGAAGTCATCCCTCTCGATGACGTTGACCTCAGGAAAAGCATAGTTGATGAATTCTAGTCCTGCAAACATTGCGAATTCATCTTCATGTTGAGTAGTTTCTGAATGACCTGAGTGTTGATCCCATGACATGGCGGGGACACAAGTATTCTGTTCACTGACGCTTAGCTGAGTTTCATTACTCGGCTGACTTTCTTGCCCCAAGTTTCTTGGGTAAGGCTGCCACATTGGCAGACCATCCATCGGGCCATAGTAATTGTGATCAAAGTTGTCTTTCATCAGAGTGTCTTCCTCTAATGAATTTTGCGGAGCACGGCATCCTTCCGGATCATAATCTCCGTAGATCATTTCGACATCTGATCTTGGTATAAATCTCGGACTTTCTGTAGGAAAGCAAAAAGGCATAGGCACCTCTTCCTGAGACATATAGCCGTCCTTGTTAAGGTAGGACTTCCATTCTTCATCTGTGTCAGAGGGATCTTCCTCATTGATAGCATGCACTGCTTGAGACACTGGGTGAAGAAAACCTCCACTGTGGAAGAAGTTTTGAAGGGGATGAAGACTTTCATCATTAGCAGCTGTTTGGGTACATGTTGCAGAAAAACCAAGACCCTTCTTTATTTTATTGTCAGTGGGAATGACAAGCTGTCCCCATCCTTTTGTATCGGTACTCTCGACCGCTTTGATAGCATCTTTGTATGAATAAATTGAAGTTCCTTCTTTGAACTGATTGTTCTTGCTCACCGATAGTGCTTGGAACTGAGTTCGAATAACCTCCTCGGGTTCCACACAAGTAGATGATGATAGGTTACTCACAAGCAAGGCTTGTTCCCCACAAACCGTGACAAGTTGATCGTTCTTGACGAACTTTAGCTTTTGGTGGAGGGTTGAAGTAACCGCTCCAGCCTGATGTATCCAAGGTCTTCCTAATAAACAACTGTATGTTGCCCGGATGTCCATGACCTGGAAAGTGATTTGGAAAGTGTGAGGACCAATAGTTATGGGAAGATCAACTTCGCCGATAACTGTTTTTCTGGATTCGTCGAATGCTTTGACGACGACCTTGCTGACTCTCATCGGAGGGCCCTTAAATGATAATTGCATCAAAGTGGACTTCGGCATAACATTCAGGGCTGACCCTGTGTCTACCAGTACGTTGGCTAAAGCATCGCCCTGGAAGTTAACTGTGATATTGAGCGCCATGTTATGACGACGACCCTCTTCAGGTAATTCCTCATCACTAAATCCTAAATTATTGCAGGAAGTGATGTTAGAGACAATGCTATCGAATTGTCTGATTGTTACATCCTGTTCCACAAAGGCTTGCTCCAAGACTTTCTGTAGAGCCTCTCTGTGTGCTTCTGAACTGAGTAACAGTGATAATACTGAGATCTTTGAAGGAGTCTATAACAGTTGATCAAAAATGTTATATTCACTCCTTTGGATGAGCTTTAGCATCTCATCTTTGTCTTTTGAAAAGTCGGGATTACTAGATTGACCGACTGGTGGATCAGGAATTTCTGCCTGAAGTTCCTTTTCTTTGTTGGATTCTCTAACCCCTCGGTTGAAGATTCGACCACTCTGTGTTACACGACTAATGTCTGCAATATTCACGACGGAGGGTAATGGAATTTCCTTTCCATTCTCGATTATTGTTGCACCGTATTTGTATTGGATTGCCTTAGCTGATTCATACGGTAGTGGCCCCGGTAGATAGATGACTATGGGAACCTTCTGATTTTTCTGACCATCATAAGTAACCTTGATCCGTTCCCAGTTGGGAACTCTAGATTCGTCAAGTAGAGGGATGATGGCAAAAACATCCCTGGTCTTGTGATGACCAGAGATCGTGACAACATCCTCAACTTGCTCGGCAAGGTAGTTCGGCGACCAAATGATGGGTCCTGAACCTGGATATGGACGAATTTCTCCATGATCGACCTGACCCTGAAGAGCTGCTCTCACAAGGTAACACCCTTGGTTACTTTCCGAACAGACGCTACAACGGTCATAATTGTGTGGTGGCACCTGGCCACGCCCACTTTGAATACAATGTAACCTCACTAGGTTATCTTCCATTGATCGGACATCCTGACTTTGACGACGAGTAGGATTCCTGTGATTGATACTAACCTGCTGAGTATCTTCGTCCATATAGATTGGCATCCACCAGTGATTTAACAAGTGCTGAAGTGCCTCCTGGACAAGGGTACAACCTCGATCGTTTTCGCAACCTGCTTTACAATTTTGATAATCATGTGATATTAAGAATCCGAGTCGGACCTACTCAGCATGTAACTCTACCAGGTTGGTATTCATCACGCGAATGTCAAAGATCTGAACCATGTTGATTTGATAGGAGTTCCTATCATGGTAGTCTTGGATCCATCCAAGATCCATCTGACGCTGGAGGGCCTCTTGTATGAAAGAACATCCCTGTTTATTTACTGAGCAAATCAGACAGGAACTGTAATTGTGCCGCGGCAGATTATGATACTGGCTTTGCCTTGAGTGCATCGCCACCAAGTTGACATTCATTGCGCAGATATCGTGGTTTTGAATGACGTTGGAATTCGTGTAAACCATGTTAACTCCACGAACTCGGTGCTCTTGGATCCATCCAAGATCCATTTGTTCCTGTAGAGCTGCTTGCACTACAGAACATCCCTGGTTGTCTTTAGAGCAGATATCACACTGGTGATAATTATGAGGTGGCACATGGCCATATCCACTCTGTCTACAATGCATCTTGACCAGATTGGTCCCCAATAAAAGTACATCGTGAATTTGATAGACATTGTTAGCCTCTTTCTCAATCAGATTGACTGCAGTTTTCTCATGTTGAGGCAGCGGGTTCGTAAGAACATTAGGATTCGTATCTTTGAAAGATAAGAGCCCGCTCCTAACAAGCTTTTGCACGTCGGATTTAAAATTGAGACAAGTCTCAATGTTATGCCCCGAACCTCCTTGATGATAAGGGCATGTTTGATCCGCTTTAAACCAAAAAGGCAGATTTTCCGGAACTAAAATGGGAGACTTAGTCTGAATGTTCCCCTTAGCCAGCAGTAACGAAAATAGTTCTGCATACGACACAGGTATAGGATCAAACCCTGATGATCGTATTGTACGGTTGTTGTTATATGGAGGACGAGCCTGCTGAAGAGGCTGTTGTGTCCTTTGTTGGTCAGGTTGGCTCTGCGCAACCTGAGGTTGATACGTAGGAACAGACGCGGGGCCGATAGCAGGAGTAACAGCTGCTACTGGCTGATAACGACGCCTTTGATTTCCGAGAAAGATATTCCCAATAACTTGCTCTTTTTTCTTAGGGAGACCACTACCATATTTTTTAGTACCACTCGTCGATCCAGTGTCTTTTACCAAACGTCCTTCTCGGACGGCTTCCTCAAGACGTACACCCATGCTGACCATCTCGGTGAAATCACTGGGCGCACTGGCAATCATTCGGTCATAGTAAAATGAGCTTAAGGTCTTTAAGAAGATCTTTGTCATCTATTTTTCCTCAAGAGGTGGACAAATTTGAGCGGCAATTTCACGCCACCTTTGAGCATACTCCTTAAAGGTTTCCTTGTCCTTTTGTGACATTGATCTGAGTTGATCTCTGTCGGGTGCCATGTCTAAATTGTACTTGAATTGTTGGACGAAGGCAGTACCAAGATCTCTAAATGTACTGATCATAGTACGGTTTAAACCCATGTACCATTTGAGTGCAGCACCGGTTAAACTATCCTAGAAGTAGTGAATCAGCAGGTCCTGATTCTCCGTCTGGGCTGACATCCGCCGAGCGTACATCACCAGATGGCTCTGAGGGCAAGAGTTACCCTTGTATTTTTCAAAGTCGGGCACTTGGAACTTGTGCGGGACTTTCACATTTGGGACCAAGCAGAGGTCTGCGGCGTCCTTTCCAAATAGATCCTGACCGCGAATGGCTTGCAGCTCTTTCTGCATTTCCAAGAACTGCTCCTGGAATTCATCCATTCTGTCAAACATAGTTTCCTTCTTACCAGAAGGTGTCTGTGGAATCTGTCCTTCCGGGATAGTGTGCACCACAGGGGGTGGTACCGTGACTACGGCAGTAAGTCTTGGCGCCTCCCGAAGTTTGTAACCTTCAGGAGTCTTGAGTATGCCCCTGGCATCTTCGCTTTCCCGAAGTTTGTAACCTTCAGGCCCAGCGGCTTCTGTTGCGATTCCCTGATCTTCAGTGATCGGCAGAACATATCCTTCCGGGATATAGTTAACAGGCATGCCCCAAGGACGATCTTTCGACATCTGATACCTAGGATCATACTTTTCTATGATGGGCGTTGAGGTGCTCTCTGAGATCACAGTTCTTTGTATCTGAGCTTCTACCATGGCTTGCATGTCGTTACAAAGTTTTCTCATATCCTCTCTCAGAGCGTCGATCTCTTCTTTCAACTCTCTGTTTTCTTCCTCAAGATCATCCATCCTTTTCTGACGATTGCCCCTAGTATTATACGAATGAGACAGTTTGACTCTAGAATCGAGACACAAACGTGAGATTCGTAGGGAAAAAGAATACGCGATGTGAGAATGATGAATGCAATGGTTATATTAATTGTTGTTTTTTTTTTGTTTAATCAAAATAAACTTCGACAATTAGATTGCAAATATCAAACAGTGGGAAAACCCCTTTTTATTGAATTCTAAAGGATTACAGAAATGGAAATACAGTAGATTACAAAGTGCAGAAACAGAAACCTAAACTAATGGGTCCCGAGTCCTCTTCTTTGACCGGGGCGCTTGGGCCGTTGTCGGGTTGTCAATCCTTTGCCAGGTGAAAGGAGCGCGCAAATTCCTTTGGTCATCTTGATTCTCTACAGCATGCTGCTCCAAAATTTCAATCAGAGCATCTTTCTCTTTTAGTAGTTGCTGTATTTGGATACACTCTACGTCAAGGGTGCGGTACTTGTTCTTCCAAGATCTTCTTTCCTTTTGAACTTTACTGAGAGTAACCTGAAGCTTTTCAGTTTCCGTCATGAAGTACATGACAGTTTCCCTCAGTGGAAGAATTCCGTAATGAGGATAAGGCATCTTTAGCTTGAGAGCTCTAGTTTGTACCCAATGGAGATAAGGCTCCACCGAGACACAGTCCGGTTTTCCCAGAGACTCTCGTCCTTTCTTATGAACCTGTTTCCAAGCTTGCACTATTTCCATCTTTAGTGCTCTGTCATTTTCTCCTTCTTTGAAGAAAAGACCTTCCAGATGAACACCCAGTGGGATGTGTCTCATCGGGTATCCAAATTGACGAAGAACTAATATCGGATGATAGTTGATTCCTCCTTTAGTTCCTATGAGGGGTACGCTGGGGAAGTTTCCACAACGGTCAATGATTCTGATTCCCTCATAAATCCTATTACACCAATCTATATCGGAATTGGTGAGAGACATGATCTTCTGCGACCAACGTAAGACACTCTTGCAATCCCAAAAAGCAGCAGACTTGGGCAAGTGAGAGATAAACCATTTGTAGAGCAAAGGTACACAGCATGTGACCTCCCCTCCGCTGTACAAATTTCCCAAGTGTACAGAATGATACGCATCTGCGAGCAAAGTCGGCACAGGGTTTCCAATGAGAAAAACCTTAATAGCGTTAATATCGACGAAGTTATTGATGTTGGGAAACAAAAATAATCCTTAGGTGAGCAAGACAAAGATGCTTTCAAAAGCAGTCCCGTTCCCTATACTAGCGAAGTATAGAGCCTTTTTTGTCAAGAACTGGGCTGGCAAACCTTGGATGCCACCCTTAGTGGTCATGTGAGTCCTGACCTCAGACTCGTCCAAATGAATTGCTATTGCAATAGTCTGATTCTTTGGAATTTCTTCCAGTCCAGAAAATGGAGCTCGATCAGTGATATGTAAATCAGTCAGATGATAATACTCCTCCAGCGTTGGTGATAGCTGGTAATCTAGGAATGTGAAACAGTGATAACCGGATCGTAGAATTGAATGAGCGCGTCCATGATTCCCCCAATCACATGGACTCTTAACAGTGGTAGCAAACCACCGTGCTTGGCTTTGAAAGCCTCTTGGTTTGTGATCATCTTCGCCAAACCTCTTAAATCCCCTAGCTTTGGAACCTTAAAGGTGTACTGGCGAGTTCTCCTTCTACCGAAATCCATTAGCGTAATCCTCTTCTCTGATATTTGCAATCACAGTCTTAGTTTAATTTGAAAAATAGAGAGACTAGAAGAGAAGTTTTTTGAATGTTTTAATGTTTTATTAAATGGATGCATGAATGCAGCACACAAAAACATAGAAAAAACATGGGGTCAAAGGGTCGTTGTCATGAAGTCAAGGCTCTACCCATCCCCAAAGGTTTATACTAGGGTGATTTTTGTACCTGTACTCATTATCATCAGCTCCTCCCAGGAAAGCAAAACAACAAGCGGATCGCCAGCGAGTTGTAGAGAAATCTTAGAGTAAGTGCCATTCACCGAGAATAGATCACCAGCCTCAAATAAGGGTAGTATCGCGTAACAACTATTTCCGTTAGTTTCCGCACTATGAAAGGGTTTGGCTCCTCAGCTTCTCAGACTTAACAACCGGCCCATTGGCTAGAAGAGTGAATGGGTTGCGTTGGTCAGCCTCCACTGAGGTTGATGGTCGACCCTGTCGCCATCACTTATCTTAAGTGTATACTCAATCTTTCCACATACGGCATCACCCGCATTCCCATTAGCAGAAAAATAAACACGTATAGCAATTAGGAAAAGCAGTATATATATTTGTCCTAATCATCCTAGACTTATAAAGCTATGATTCCTAAGTTCCTGACAGAAAATGGGTCCCCAGCGGAAGCCCCAATCTGTGGTATTCACACAAGTGAAGAGAAAAAAGGTTTGTCCAAGGTTTCCACCTTAAACGTTTAAGAAAGAAGATTTGGCCCCACGGTGGGCGCCACTTTCCTGTAGCGAGCGATTTTGGACGCGGTTCTTAAGCGCTGGTCGCTCTCTGCGGTTTGAGCTTTGACTACAGGTCGATTCATTTTTTATCCTATTGTGAGCTGAATAAGGAAGGGAAATAGATGTCTCCAATTAACCCTGCTTTGCATACTGAGTTTAAACAGCGGTCTGTTAGGTTACGAATGCTATCAATGTGGGGGGCCTTTGTACTGGTTATTTGTATTTTCGCCAATACTGTTTTCTTTCTTTTTTACCTGGGCAGAAGGTTTCTGGCGGGGAACAAGGATTAGGATGTTAGGATTGATGCTTTTTGAATTACTGCTTTTGATTGATGGAGATATGGGATTTGGGTTTTTTGTTGATCGCGCTCGCTAAGATCTTTTCTTTCGATCTTATGCCTACGTATTCCCGTTTACCGAAACAGGGAAATCAGAGCGTTCGTAGTTCCTCCTATTCTATGGGAGGAAATGGGTGTTTTGGTGTCTTGTTCAAAGCCTAAGACGTGAAGCGAAAGGTGGTTTGTATCTTGTTCAAAGCCCAAGATGTGAAGCTGAAATGTCTATTTGTGTCTTGTTTAAAGCCCAAGACGTGAAGCTGAAAGACCTCGACTTTAGAGAGAATTTGTCATCTCTAAAGAGGGAGAAGGAGAATTACTTTAACTGGGATACGCGGATCCGAGCAATGCCATAATTTCCGAAGAAAGGGTTTTAACCTGAAGGAGAAGACTTTAACTCAGTGTAGAGCAATGCCATCTTTCCTTAGGAATTTCTCACGCTAAAATAGGGACAGTGGCGTGGATATAGATGATCCAGAGGCTTGCCGCTTACAGCGATTAGATGAAGGGAAAGGAGTTGTTGATGTTTGTGTACTGTGAACGAGGCATAGCTTTGATGCTAAAAGGTTGATTAGATCAACCAGTGGTTTTCTTATACAAAAGCCAAAGAGGAGGCTAATTTCCGCTAGGAAAATCATTATACAAAGCCTAAGAGGAGGCTATTTTGTGTCTCGTACAAAGCCCGAGAGAGAGGCTAAAAGTTTTTGACCCGACGATAGAGTCTTTGTGTCTCGTACGAAGCCCGAGATAGAGGCTATTGTTTGTTTGGCTCAACGAGGGAGTCTTTGTGTGTCTCTTACAAAGCCCGAGAGAGAGGCAAAAAGGGTTTACTCAATAGGAGAATCTTTTATACTCAACAAGAGAGTGTTTTTGTATCTCGTACGAAGCCCGAGATAGAGGCTAAAGGTTTGTTTCAGTTGAGTGACAGATCCAATATACTGATTTTAAAAGAGAAAATCAGTTCTTATATGAGCAACATTGTACTCAGGGATTTGATTTGAGGATCAGGGATATTTCCTTCTCTTTGAGGAAACGGGAAATCCAAAGGGTATTGAGACTGTCCGAGTCTGCGGGTTTCCTTCCTATTTAACGAAGGGGTCACTTGAGAATGTCTTTGAGACTCAAGGAGGTTAGACTGTCCAAGTCTAGAGTTTTATCTTTTGTACTATGCTTTGAGAAACAGTAGTAAACTCTATGAAAGGACTGTTCTATGAGGATGACTAGGTTCTGTTCCTATACCTCTAGGAGGTCGTCGGGACAATTTGTACGAAGCCCAAGAGGAGGCTAGAAACTTTTAAGAAGTCGACGGGTCCTTGTACGAAGCCCAAGAGGAGGCTATCATTCCCGGAGGAAGAGATCATTATACGAAGCGTAAGAGGAGGCTGTGAATACTTCTAAGAAGCCGTAGTGTCCTTGAATAATGCCCAAGAGGAGGCCGATGCTTTTAAGAAGCCCGTGCATCTATCATCTCCTTTTCATTAGGAGAGATAACTCTTTTAAAGATAAAAAACCACTGGTAAACGTGCGAGGTTTACTATCCAGCGACTTTTAGCTTTTAAAGAGGGTTCCTTAGTTAAGGTCCAAGATTATGACCGTAGTGGGTACCCAAACCCCGAGACATTCAAGGCAAGCTATCCACAAGGAATAGATCAAGTCAGGAAAGTTCGAGAATTTGGAAGAAACTCAAAGATGCCATTCACGGAGAATACATTCATCTTGGGGAGTAGAGCTTCTTGACGATTCCTAAGGAGGACAGCCAAGAGAAGACTGTATCTGGTGCTCCTATTGGGGATCTAGGCGTCTATTTCTACGAATAAATGAAACGGCTTTACCTAGTGCTAGACGTAGTTGCCGGGGAAACTCGAAATATCTATACTATTATTACACAGTAGATATGAGTTTATGAAAGGAGACTTATAGTGAGCAGCCCCACAATACAGTTTATAATATGAAAGCAGTAAATGAAAGCGATAACCACTTACTCGGTTGGAGTGCTTCCATGTTGTTTGGTTAGTTGTTCAACAAAGAAAGATTGAAAACAACAGTATATTCAAAATCAAAGGAGAAAGTGCTTTGAAAAAGAAAGATTTGGGGCTTACAGCTCAAGGAGAGGCCCAGGGTTTTATTAGTGAGCGCATTGTTTGACTTTGTACAGCGGGACTTATACAAGTGACTGGGGCCCAAAAAGGTTTTCTGTACAAAGGGATGGGTCTTACACTCTCTCAAGAGGCCCAAAAAGGTTTAAAGAAAAGAGTGGGGCTTATAACACGAGGGTAGGCCCAAATGATTTTTCGTTTAAAAATGGCGATCGCGCCGAGGTTTTCTTTTAACGCAGAGGGACTTATACAATAAGTGAGGCCCAAAATGTTTTGGTTAAAAGGGGGATTGGGTCTTACACTCTAATAGAGGCCCAAAGTGTTTTGAATGGGTCTTATAGCTCAAGGAGAGGCCCAGTTGATTTTTATTTTTAAACGGGCGACGATCGCGCCGTTTACTTGTACAGAGGGACTTATACAATGATTGAGGCCCAAAAAGTTTTTGTACAAGGGGGGATGGGTCTTACACTCTCTCAAGAGGCCCAAAGAGTTTTGAAAATGATTTATGAGGGTTGAATTAATCCAAAACCCTAATTTGTTTTCAAAATGTATTTAATTGAATAAAAATTCAATTAAAATGATCAAAAATTGTTTAACACATGAAAAACAAATTGTGATCTTGGATTAATGCTTCAAAAATTAAGTATTGACCTACAAAATAATTAGAAAGCATTAAAAGTTGCAAAATCAATGTAGAAAAATTATTTAAAATGCCAAAAACAATCAAAATATTAATTCTTTACAAAAATATCAATTATATGAAATAAATAATATTTTTTGGGATTTTTTGTGAAAATAAAATATTTTAACATTTTTGTGAATTATTAAAAAAAGAATCAACTATAAATCATTAAAACTCAGAGAGAAATTAATTTTTGAATCAATTAAACAAAATCACAAAATTCAAATATTTGAATTTCTAAAAATGGCGCCAAGAACAAGCTGAAGAACACGCGCGTGTTCTTGGTTTCTCAGATTTGCATTTTCTATCCAATCTCCAAGAATACGTAATCATATCATGCAATCCACATATCACTATGCTCGTCTCAACCTCACGATCATGTCTATGTACTTTAATTTCATTTAAATTAAACATACAACAAGAAATCACGAAGAGACCTCAAGAACCCTAATTTCTGCATGAAGGCTAGGATTTTTGATACATGATTCAAACAATGCAATTAATTGAGGGAAAGCATTCCATGCAGGATTATGAACATATGGCCAAATTATTGTGCGAGGAAATATGCATAGATTGAGAGATGACCAAGCATGTGCTTACCTCTAGGCCGTGACAGCAAGTGCAATGTGATTTTTGATTTGGAGGTGTTACAGATGAGTGGTGATGATCTAAACAGCTTCCCTACACCCTATGGATTGTGTTTGGATGGTTGGACTTGATTGAAATTGGCTGGATCATTTTGTCGTACCTCAGCTGAACTTTGGTTAAAACCTTGAGCAACCAGCTGGTGATTTTGTGAAATTGATGTTTCAGAAGTAATCTAAGTGTTTTATCAGCTCATATGTGATGTATGTGAGGTGTGTGAGTGATTGGTTTGATTGGAATTGCTCTCAAACTCAAAACCCGATAGTGACTTGCCTTAGAAGGCAAAATTGGAGTGAAAAAAGAGATTTTGAGGAAAGCATCTGTTAGATGGCTTTGGTGTACTCAAAATGACCTCAATTGAGCTCTATTTATAGTAGAGCAAGTTTGTTTTGCAAGGAATAGTGCATGGCAGCTGGTAAGTAGGTTTGGCCAATGTTGGCAAATGAAAATCCAAGTCTCCTCTAGCCATTGACTAGAGGTTAAGGCACAGAGCTTTGGTTCCCATGGTCTTGGATAAGTCTTGACTGATTTCAGATGAGAATGGCTCAGTCCATGCCACCTTGATGGTTCCATTGAATGCCTCATTCCAAATTTGAAGTCTTGTCCCTATTTTGGCCATTCTAGGTTCAACATGCTATTTCTTGTTCCATGGACTTTGGAGGCTTGGCTCAGTGATTGTCCCCTTTAGATTCAATCCTCTGAGGTGTCCAAGTGGATAGGAGCAATTGAATTTGGCTGATTTTGCCAAATCGACCAAAGTTGCAAATTTGCCTTGCCTTGACAGATTTCAGCAAGGCAACTTGGCAATGTTGTATCTCATGGTGTAGGTTGAATTTGGCAATGTTCTTGGCCATTTTGGAAAGCTCTTACATGATACAACAACTGTTTGAACAAGTTTGGTTTTGATCTATTTTGATTCCAAGTGAAAAATCCCCCTACATTTGGCAAAAAGTGAGGCAGAATCTGACTTAGTGAAAATTTCACTAAGTGTTGGAAAAAATGACATTTTCACTTTTCAGCCACTTTGATCACTCCATAACTCAAAATCCTTAATGAATTGGAATGACTTGTAGTTGAAGTTTTTGTAGGTGATAATGAGGGCTACAAATCCATCTTTGGATGAGAAAAAATGGCCTTGTGGTTTAGGAGTTATGGTCCTCCAAAGTTGGTACCTTTGCCACTTTATTTTTAACTTAGAAAAATTTCTAAGTTTTATGGTTACCCCTTTTACAAATTATCTCACTTTTCTTGATTTTTCTTGATGAATGATGATTCAAATCATACATTAACATCATTTTAGGGTTAAAAATCCATTTTGGTGAAAAATCTCAAAAAGTCAAAGTTGACTTTCGTGCACGGTTGACTTTTTATCAGATGAATTCCAAACTGTGCAATTCTTCAGGAAATCATGTCCTTGACCTAAATCAAACTTGATGGACATGTTCCATGGGTGTCATAGGGTATATTCAATCATGTATTAGGGTTTGGGAGCATGTCCTGGTCAAAAGTCAAAGTTACAGTTGACTTTTCCCTTAAAACCCTAATTGTGGTGCAGATGAAATTGAGACTTGTTGCCCAAGCTTCTTGGATTAATCCATTGTTCCAAATGGATCAATATGGTATATTAGAGACCCTCAAATCATCTCTTGAGGTCTTGGCTCATGGTTTGTCCCAAAAGTCAACTTAGGGGTGAATTAGGTCAAGAAACCCTAATTCCTGATTTTTGATGAATGCATCCCCTGAGGCAAAATTGACTTGATGCATGGGTTCATGAGGTTCCATGAAGTATATTAGGTCATGTTTTGGATCATTGCCTTGTGCCCAGATGAAAATTTCCATCTGGAGGCCCTGGTCGACCAAAACCCTAATTTGGTGACACTGTCGATCTTGAGACTTGATCCACCTAGAAGGGAGCAGCCTTGTGCTTAATCCTTGAAGTGGGAGTCCTTTTTTATCCATTGTGGATGTTTAAGAGATTAAACAAGTTGAAGATCATGTCATTTCTTGATTGATCCTTTGTCTAAGCACTCAGAGAGGGCTTGAAACCCTAATTTTGATTGTATTGGATGCTCACCCATCTTTGGGGAGACTGATGAAGCATGATGGTTCATCCATATTGTGATGATGATTTTCACAATGATGGGAAATCTAAGTGGTCAAAATTTGGGGTATTACAGGCGTGTCAGATGAAACAAGGTCTCTGACACAATTGATCCTTCATTCAGGCGTACTGGGTTAGAAGGAGTACTTTGATTCTGCACTTTGAAGTTCGCTTACTTCTGGAGAAGCGGTTGATGTTCCCTTGATGTTCAACAGTCAAAAGAAATTGCCGACTTTATTTTAAAAGCAAAAAAAGTTTTAATAAGTAAATTCATTTTTGTTTTATTTCAAGAATCGTTAATCATGTTAAAATGTCGTTCTGTAAAGCTGAAACGAATAAGAATTACAAAGAAAAGCACAAAGGCTCAAACTTTATTGATAGGATGGAAATCAGCCAAACAGGTGATTCCAAAGAGTAATTACAAAGTTAGAAAATGGTAATTTATAGGGAAAAGGGCTACGTTGAAACATAACGACTGCTATCCTTCTACCAACTTTGAATTCGGGGCATCCTGAGCTTCTGTCGAAGATGTCCTTGACTGGAGTTTTCCTGACGGATGATGTAACTACTGCTGCTGAGGGATTCGCCTCTGTTGAACATAGTTACTTGCCATTATTCCTAATTTTTGCCTGGATTGTACTATGATATTTCCAATCCACCGGTATGATTTTTATTTATTTTGTCTCTAACTTTTGCCTGGACCGCCCTTTCGGGTTTTCAATCCACCGAGACGTTTTTTTAGGCGAAGTATTTCTTGACTACATCAACATTCATGGGGTAGGAAAATTCCTCTCCGTCCATGGTTGCAAGTCTCAAGGCGCCGCCTGAGAAAGCTTTTGTGACCACATAGGGGCCATCATAATTTGGGGTCCATTTACCCCGAGAGTCAGTGAGAAACGATTATATCTTCTTGAGCACAAGGTCTCCTTTCCTAAAGATGCGAGGTCGGACCTTTTTGTCAAACTCCTTCTTCATTCTCTGTTGATACAATTGACTGTGGCATAGAGCCGTGATTCACTTTTCTTCAATCAGATTCAGTTCGTCGTGTCGGCTTTGACACCATTCAGCTTCGGTGAGCTTAGCTTCCATCAATACCCGAATTGATGGGATCTCTACTTCTATGGGGAGAACTGCCTCCATGCCATATACTAGAGAGAAAGCGGTTGCCCCATATCGAAGTACGGACAGATGTACGATAACCGTGAAGAGCAAAGGGTAGCATCTCGTGCCAATCTTTGTAAGTTACAACCATCTTCTGAACGATCCTCTTGATGTTCTTGTTAGCCGCTTCTACCACTCCATTCATCTTAGGTCGGTAGGGAGATGAGTTATGGTGTTCGATCTTGAACTCTGCGCACAACTCTTTCATCATCTTATTGTTCAAGTTAGATCCATTATCAGTAATGATCTGGCTCGGAACACCATAACGGAAAATGATATTGTTTTTGATAAATCGGATCACCACTTGTCGGGTTACATTAGCGTACGACGCTGCTTCGACCCACTTGGTGAAGTAGTCAATGGCTACTAGGATGAACCGATGTCCG
Source organism: Lathyrus tuberosus (assembly GCA_022829125.1). NCBI lineage: Eukaryota > Viridiplantae > Streptophyta > Magnoliopsida > Fabales > Fabaceae > Lathyrus > Lathyrus tuberosus. Next base: position 6,372,022 of record JALAZF010000084.1, read on the forward strand.
TTTGAAGCCTTGGGCTCAATCATGCCAATCATGTCGATTCCCTATATGGAAAAAGGCCACGGGGAAGAAAGAACTTTGAGATGTGATGGCGGTACATGAATTTTGTCGGAGTATATTTGACATTTGTGACACTTCCTCATGTATTTGTAGCAGTCGGATTCCATGGTCAACTAGTAGTACCTTGCTCTTAGAATTTTTCTCGCCATTGCGTGTCCATTGGCATGAGTGCCAAAGGATACTTCATGAATTTCTTTCATAAGCATGTCTGCTTCTGGTCTGTCTACGCATCGGAGCAAGACCATGTCAAAATTTCTCTTATAGAGAGTGTCACCGCTCAGGAAGAAGTTTCAGCCAATCTTCTGAGGGTTTTTCTATCCTTCCTTAGTGCCCCAGGTGGGTACTCTTGTTTCTGAAGGAAGCATTTGATATCGTGATACCAAGGTTTGTCCTCTATGACTGCTTCAATCGCGAAGATGTAAGCGGGCCGTTCAAGGCGCATTATGTCAATCTTAGATAGGTCGTTCCATTGACCTACACTAATCATGGAAGAAAGAGTGGCTAAGGCATCAGCCATGTGATTCTCATTACGAGGGACGTGATGAAACTCGACTCTGTTGAAGAAAGGTAACAACCTTCTTGCATAGTCTTTGTAAGGAATCAATCCTGATTGGTATGTGTTCCAATCTCCTTTTATCTGATTGATAACCAGGGCTGAGTCGCCGTATACGTAGAAGTTTTTGATCCTTAAATCAATCGCTTCCTCGAGACCCATAATACAAGCTTTATATTCGGCCTCGTTGTTCGTACATTTGAACGTAAGTCTGGCAGTGAAAGGAATATGGGTACCCTGAGGGGTAACAATTATTGCCCCAATTTCGTTTCCATAATGATTAACTGCTCCGTCAAAGATAAGTCCCCATTGGGAACCTGGTTCTGGCCCTTCACTGGGTAGCAGTTCATCGCAGTTTTTCATCTTGAGATACATGACATCTTCGTCTGGGAAGTCAAACCCGATTGATTCTCGATCGTCAATCGGTTGATGAGCCAAATGATCGGCTAAAATCCTTCCCTTAACGGCTTTCTGAGCGTGGTACTCTATTTCGTATTCTGATAACAGCATCTGCCAACGGGCAATCCTTCCCGTGAGAGCAGGTTTTTCAAATACATACTTGATTGAGTCCATCTCGGAGACCAACCAAGTAGTGTGACGAATCATGTACTGGCGAAGGCGTTTGGCTGCCCAAGCCAAACCACAACAAGTTTTCTCGAGCATCGTGTACCGAGTTTCGCAGTCAATAAATTTCTTGCTCTGATAGTAGATGGCAGACTCTTTCCGTCTGGTTTCATCTTGTTCGCCAAGTACACATCCCATTGAGTCCTCTAGAACTATGATGTAAATAATCAGTGGTCTTCCTTCCACTGGAGGTGATAGAATTGGCGGATTCAACAGGTATTCCTTAATACTGTCAAAAGCGGTTTGGAAATCTTCTGACTAAACGCAATCCTGGTTTTTCTTGAGTAATTTGAAAATCGGCGCACATGTGGCGGTCATGAGGAATATGAATTTGGAGATGTAGTTCAAATGTCCTAAGAATCCTCTGACTTGTTTCTCAGTTTTCGGAGAAGGCATTTCTTGAATGGCCTTGACCTTGTCAGGATCGACCTCAATCCATTTCTGGCTGACGATGAACCCTAAGAGTTTCCCTGAACGGACACCGAAGGTGCACTTGTTGGGATTCAAGCGGAGCTTGTATTTTCTTAAACGTTCGAACAATTTTGACAGATGTTCAACGTGCTCACTCTCTGTCTTAGATTTGGCATTCATGTCATCGACATACACTTCGATTTCTTTATGTATCATGCCATGAAACAGAGTAGTCATGGCCCTTTGATAGGTTGCCCCGGCGTTCTTCAAACCGAACGACATTACCTTGTAACAAAAGGTGCCCCATGGGGTGATGAACGAAGTTTTCTCCATGTCTTTCGGCGCCATTTTGATCTGATTATAGCCCGAAAATCCATGCATGAAGGAGAAAATTTTGAACTTTGATGTGCTGTCTACCAGTATGTCAATGTGTGGTAAAGGAAAGTCGTCCTTTGGACTTGCCTTGTTCAGATCTCTATAGTCGACACACATTCTGACCTTTCCGTCCTTTTTGGGAACGGGTACGATGTTGGCTAACCATTGAGGATATTCAGATGGAGCGAGGAAACCCGCGTCGATCTGTTTCTGTACCTCCTCTTTGATTTTGATGGCCATGTCTGGGTGAGTGCGTCTCAACCTCTGTTTTACTGGCGGACATTCTGATCTCAACGGTAAGTGATGTTCCACGATGCTGGTATCCAACCCTGGCATATCCTGATAGGACCAAGCGAATACATCGGGGAATTCTTTGAGAAGCTTTATCAAACTCTCTTTGGCAGCTGGACTGAGCAGTGCCCCAACCCTAATTTCTTTTCTCTCTTTTTCTGAACCTAAGTTTACCGTTTCCAACGGCTCTTTATGAGGTTCAATGGACCTTTCCTCTTGTCTGAGTAGTCGGGAGATCTCTTCTGGAATTTCGTTGTTAACTTCTTCTTCAGCCCCAAATACCGGGAACTCAAAGTTGGGAGAAGGCATCGGATCGTATGTTTCAACTGGGTTTAAAATAAGCAATCTGCATGACGTGATGATTAGTGTTTAGAAGAGATAGAGAGAATGCAAAAGTGTGTGCAGTGTTTTTATTTTATTACTGCTTGTTTTTATTATTGAATTGTTTTTTAGGATTACCATTTTCTGAGAAAAGCGAAAAGAGAAAACAACAATTAATGCGGAAATTACAGAACGACGTTATTTTATTAATGAACAAGTCGAATCTTGAAACTACAGCCCTATAAAACAAAACTCTGTCGCTTTGGGCGAAGCAAAGAGGGAAAATTTACAGAAAGCGAGCCCTATCAAAACATCTGTTTCACCTAGGCAGGGTGAAAGATTAAAAGATGGCAATTACTTTGATTGGCGAACGACCTTCACAAAGTCGGGCACCTTCCTTGATTTGTCTTCAGAAATAACGCTGATTTCTGGTGGAGCAGGATCATTGGAATTTGTCTCCCAGGCAGAGTTGTCATAGGAGAATTCCTTAGTTGTATTTTGCATAGCATTTGTGCTCTCAACTATATCTCCCGATCCAGTTGGCTGGATATCTTTGAGCCTGATACGAGAGCTTTCGGGAGCGGTGTACTTGACCATATAGTCGTATCTTCCACTCGGTTGTCCCAAGGTGTCCCACACTTCTTTCGAACTGGAGGAGTCATCCCTCTCGATGACATTGACCTCAGGAAAAGCATAGTTGACGAATTTAAGTCCTGCAAACGTTGCAAATCCATCATCATACTGAGTAGTTTCTGAATGACCAGAGTGTTGGTCCCATGACATGGTGGGGACATAGGTATTCTGTTCAATGATGCTCAGCTGATTTTCATTGTTCGGCTGACTCTCTTTCCCCAAGTCTCCTGGATAAGGTTGCCACATTGGCAGACCATCCATTGGGCCATAGTAATTGTGGTCAAAGTTGTCTTTCATCAGAGTGTCCTCCTCTAATGAATTTGGCGGAGCACGGCATCCTTCCGGATCACAATCTCCATATATCATTTCGACATCTGACCGTGGTATAAATCTCGGACTCTGTGCGGGATAGCAAAATGGTATAGGCACCTCTTCCTGAGACATATAACCGTCCTCATTAAGGTAGGACTTCCATTCTTCATCTGTGTCAGGGGGATCTTCCTCATTGATAGCATGTACTGCTTGAGACAATGGGTGGAGAAAACCTCCACTGTGGAAGAAGTTTTTAAGGGGAAGAAGACTTTCGTCGTTGGCAGCTGTCTGGATACAGGTTACAGAAAAACCAAGACCCTTCTTTGTTTTATTGTCAATAGGAATGACAAGCTATCCCCATCCTTTTGTATCGGTACTCTCGACCGCTTTGATAGCATCGTTGTATGAAGAAATCAAAGTTCCTTCTTTGAAATGATTGTCCTTGCTCACCGACAGTGCTTGGAACTGCGTTCCAATAACCTCCTCGGGTTCTATACCAGTAGACGATGATAAGTTGCTTACAAGCAAGGCTTGTTCCCCACAAACCGTGACAAGTTGATCGTTCTTGACGAACTTTAGCTTTTGGTGGAGGGTTGAAGTAACCGCTCTATCCCGATGTATCCAAGGTCTTCCTAATAAACAACTGTACGTTGCCCGGATGTCCATGACCTGGAAAGTGACTTGGAAAGTGTGAGGACCGATAGTTATGGGAAGATCAACTTTGCCGATAACTATTTTTCGGGATCCGTCGAACACTTTGACGACGACCTCACTGATTCTCATCGGAAGGCCTTTGAATGATAATTGCATCAAAGTGGACTTCGGCATAACATTCAGGGCTGACCCTGTGTCTACCAGTACGCTGGCTAAAGCATCGTCCAGGCAATTGACTGTAATATTGAGCGCCATGTTATGAAGGCGACCCTCTTCAGGTAATTCCTCATCACTAAATCCCAAGTTATTGCAGGAAGTGATGTTAGAGACAATGCTATCAAACTGTCTGATGGTTACATCCTGCACCACAGAACATCCTCGATTACTTTTAGAGCAGATATCACACTGGTGATAATTATGAGGTGACACATGGCCATATCCACTCTGTCTACAATGCATCTTGACCAGATTGGTCCTTAACAAGAGTACATCATGAATTTGATAGACATTGTTAGTCTCTTTCTCAATCAGATTGACTGCAGCCTTCTCATGTTGAGGCAGCGGGTTCGTCAGAACATTAGGATTTGTATCCTTGAAGGATAAGAACCCGCTCCTAACAAGTTTTTGCACGTCGGATTTGAAATTGAGACAATTCTCAATGTTATTCCCTGGTCCTCCTTGGTGATAAGGGCAAGTTTGATCCACCTTAAACCAAAAAGGTGGATTTTCCGGTACTGTAAGAGGGGACTTAGTCTGGATATGCCCCTTGGCCAGTAGTAATGGAAACAGCTCTACGTACGACATGGGTATAGGATCAAATCCTGGCGGCCGTGTTGTATGGTTGTTAGTATATGGAGGACGAGCCTGCTGAAGAGGCTGTTGTGTCCTTTGTTGATCAGGTCGGCTTTGCGCAACCAGAGGTTGATACGTAGGTGCGGTGCTAATAGCAGGAGTTACAGCTGCTGCTGGTTGATATCGACGCCTTTGCTTTCCGAGAGAGATATTCCCAATATCTTGCTCTTTTTTCTTAGGGAGAGCACTACCATATTTTTTAGTACCGCTCTCCAGTGTCTTTTACCAAACGTCCTTCTCGGACAGCTTCCTCAAGATGTACGCCCATGCCGACCATTTCGGTGAAGTCACTGGGCGCACTGGCAACCATTCGGTCATAGTAAAATGAGCTTAAGGTCTTTAAGAAGATCTTTGTCATCTCTTTTTCCTCAAGAGGCGGACAAATTTGAGCGGAAATTTCACGCCACCTTTGAGCATACTCCTTAAAGGTTTCCTTGTCCTTTTGCGACATTGATCTGAGTTGATCTCTGTCGGGTGCCATGTCGAAATTGTATTTGTATTGTTGAACGAAGGCAGTGCCAAGATCTCTGAAAGTGCTGATCGTGGCACGGTTTAAACTCATGTAACATTTTAATGCGGCACTGGTTAAACTATCCTGGAAGTAGTGAATCAGTAGGTCATGATTCTCCGTCTGAGCTGACATCCGCCGAGCGTACATCACCAGATGGCTCTGAGGGCAAGAGTTACCCTTGTACTTTTCAAAGTCGGGCACTTGGAACTTGTGCGGGACTTTCACATTGGGGACCAAGCAGAGGTCTGCGGCGTCCTTTCCAAATAGATCCTGACCGCGAATGGCTTGCAGCTCCTTCTGCATTTCCAGGAACTGCTCCTGGAATTCATCCATTCTGTCAAACAAAGTTTCCTTTTTACCAGCAGGTATTGGTGGAATTTGTCCTTCCGGGACAGTGTGCACCACAGGGGGTGGTACCGTGACTACGGCAGCGAATCTTGGCGTTTCTAAAGTTTGTAACCTTCAGGAGTCTTCGGTATGCCCCTGGCATCTTCGCTTTCCCGAAGTTTGTAACCTTCAGGCCCAGCGGCTTCTATTGTGATTCCCTGATCTTCAGTGATCGGCAGAACATATCCTTCCGGGATATAGTTGACAGGCATGCCCCAAGGACGATGTTTCGGCATTTGATACCTAAGATCATACTTCTCCACGATGGGCATTGAGGAGATCTCTGAGATCACAGTTCTTTGTAACTGGGCTTCTGCCAATGCTTGCATGTTGTTACGAAGCTTTCTCATATCCTCTCTCAGAGCGTCGATCTCTTCTTTCAACTCTCTGTTTTCTTCCTCAAGATCATCCATCGTTTTCTAACGATTGGCCCGAGTATTATACGAATGAGACAGTTTGACTCTAGAACCGAGACACAAACGTGAGATTCGTAGGTAAGAAGAATACGCGATGTGAGAATGATGAATGCAATGATTATATTAATTGTTCTTTTGGTTTAATCAAAATAAACTTTGACAATTAGATTGTAAATATCAAACAGTGGGGAAACCCCTTTTTATTAAATTCAAAGGATTACAGAAATGGAAATACAGTAGATTACAAGGTGCAGAAACAGAAACCTAATCTAATGGGTCCCGAGTCCTCTCTGAAGAGAAATCGGGTGCTGACTCTGGTACTTTCCTTTTCTTTGACTGGGGCTCTTGGGCCGTTGTCGGGTTGTTATTCCTTTGCCAGGTGAAAGGAGTGAGCAAATTCCTTTGGTCATCTTGATTCTCTATAGCATGTTACTCCAAAATTTCAATCAGAGCGTCCTTTTCTTTCAGTAGTTGCTGTATTTTGATGCACTCCACGTTGAGGGTGCGGTGCTTGTTCTTCCAAGACCTCCTCTCCCGTTGAACTTTGTTGAGAGTAACCTGAAGCTTTTCAGTCTCAGTCATGAAGTACATGATAGACTCCCTCGGTGGAAGAACTCCATGACGAGGATAAGGCATATTTATCTTGAGAGCTCTAGTTTGCACCCAGTGGAGATAAGGCTCCACCGAGACACAGTCGGGTTTTCCTAGAGACTCCCGTCCTTTCTTATGAACATGTTTCCAAGCGTGCACTATTTCTGTCTTTAGTGCTCTGTTACTTTCTCCTTCCTTGAAGAAAAGACCTTCCAGATGAACACTCTGTGGGACGTGCCTCATCGGGTATCCAAATTGACGACGAACAAGAACTGGATGGTAGTTGATTCCTCCCTTAGTTCCTATAAGGGGTACGTTGGGGAAGTTTCCACAATGGTCAATGATCCTAATTCCGTCATAAATCCTATTACACCAATCAATGTCAGAGTTGGTGAGGGATATGATTTTCTGCGACCAGCGTAGGCACTCTTACAATCCCAAAAAGCAGCAGACTTGGGCAAGTGGGAGATAAACCTTTTGTAAAGCAAAGGTACACAGCATGTAATCTCCCCTCCGCTGTACAAATTTCCCAAGTGTACAGAATGATACGCATCTGCGAGCAAAGTCGGCACAGGATTTCCAATGAGAAAAACCTTAATGGAGTTAATATCGACGAAGTTATTGATGTTGGGAAACAAAAATAACCCGTAGGTGAGCAAGACAAAGATGCTTTCAAAAGCAGTTACGTTTCCTATACTGGCAAATACAGGGCTTTCTCTGTCAAGAACTGGGCTGGCAAACCTTGTATGCCACCCTTAGCGGTCATGTGAGTCTTGACCTCAGACTCATCCAAATGAATTGCTCTTGCAATGGTCTGATTCTTTGGAATTTCTTCCAGTCCAGAAAATGGAGCTCGATCTATAATGTGTAGATCAATCAGATGAGAATACTCCTCCAGCGTTGGTGCGAGCTGGTAATTCGAGAATGTGAAACAGTTATAAACTGGATCATAAAACTGAATGAGCGCATCCATGATTCCCTCAATCACATGGTTTCTTAACAGTGGTAGCAGACCTCCGTGCTTGGCTCTGAAAGCCTCAGGGTTAGTGATCATCCTTGTTAACCTTCTCAAATCTTCTAGCTTTGGAACCTTGAAGGTATACCTATGGGTTCTCCTTCTACCGAAATCCATTAGCGTAATCCTTTTCTCTGATATTTACAATCACAGTCTTAGTTTAATTTGAAAAATAGAGAGACTAGAAGAGAAAATTTTTTTTGAATGTTTTAATGTTTTTTTTTAATGAATGCATGAATGCAGCACACAAAAACATAGAAAAAACATGGGGTCAAAGGGTCATTGTCATGAAGTCAAGGCTCTACCCATCCCCAAAGGTTTATACTAGGGTGATTTTTGTACCTGTACTCATTATCATCAGCTCCTCCCAGGAAAGCAAAACAACAAGCGAATCGCCAGCGAGTTGTAGAGCAATCTTAGAGTAAGTGCCATTCACCGAGAATAGATCACCAGCCTCAAATGAGGGTAGTATCGTGTAACAACTATTCCCGATAGTTTTCGCACTACAAAAGGGTTTGGCTCCTCAGCTTCTCAGACATCACAATCGGCCCATTGTCTAGGTGAGAGAATGGGTTGCATTGGTCAGCCTCCACTGAGGTTGATGGTCGACCTCGTCGCCATCACTTATCTTAAGTGTATGCTCAATCTTTCCACATGCGGCATCACACGCATTCCCATTAGCAGAAAAATAAACATGTATAGAAATTAGGAAAAGCAGTATATATATTTGTCCTAAACATCCTAGACTTTTAAAGCTATGAATCCTAAGTTCCTGACAGAAATGGGTTCCCCGGCGGAAGCCTCAACCTGTAGTATTCACACAAGAGATGAAAAGGAAGAAGAAAAACGGAGAGAGGTTGTAGCGAGCAATTTTGGATGCGGTTCTTAAGCGCTGGTCGCTCTCTGCGGTTGAGGTTAAACTACAGGTCGATTCATTTTTTATCCTATTGTGAGCTGAATAAGGAAGGGAAATAGATGTCTCCAATTAACCCTGCTTTACATACTAAGTTTAAACAGCGGTCTGTTAGGTTACGAATGCTATCAATGTGGGGGGCCTTTGTACTGGTTATTTGTATTTTCGCCAATACTAATTTCTTTCTTTTTATTTTGACAGAAGGTTTTTGGCGGGGAACAAGGATTAGGATGTTAGGACTGATGCTTTTGAATGTGAGAGTATGGGATTTGGTTTTTTTGTTGATTGTGCTCGCTAAGATTTTTCTTTCAATCTTATGCCTACGTATTCCCGTTTACCGAAACAGGGAAATCAGAGCGTTCGTAGTTCCTCCTATTCTATGGGAGGAAATTGATGTTTTGGTGTCTTGTTCAAAGCCCAAGACGTGAAGCGAAAGGTGATTTGTATCTTGTTCAAAGCCCAAGACGTGAAGCTGAAAAGTCTATTTGTGTCTTGTTCAAAGCCCAAGACGTGAAGCTGAAAAGTCTATTTGTGTCTTGTTCAAAGCCCAAGACGTGAAGCTGAAGGACCTCGACTTTAGAGAGAATTTGTCATCTCTAAAGAAGGGTTTGTCTGTCACAACTGTTGGGTGACTGGTTATAAAGCAGAATTACTTTAACCGGGATATGCGAATCCTAGCAATGCCATAATTTCCTTTATAGGGGATTTTAACCTGAAGGAGAAGACTTTAACTCAGTGTATAGCAATGCTATCTTTCCTTAAGAATTTCCCATGCTAAAAGAGGGACAGTGGCATGGATGTAGATGATCTAGAGGCTTGCCGCTTACAGCGATTAGATGAAGGGGAAAGAGTTGTTGATGTTTGTGTACTGTGAACGAGGCACAACTTTGATGGTTAAAAGGTTAATTGAATTAACCAGTGGTTTTCTTATACAAAGCCTAAGAGGAGGCTAATATGTGTCCTGTATAAAGCCCGAGAGAGAGGCGAAAAGGTTTGACTCAACGAGGGATTCTTTTTGTATCTCGTATAAAGCCCGAGATGGAGGCTATCAGGGATTAATCCAACAAGAGTATCCTTTATACTCAACAAGAGAGTGTTTTTTGTATCTCGTACGAAGCCCGAGATGGAGGCTGAAATTTGTTGGGCTCAATAAGAACCTTTTTGTATCTCGTATAAAGCCCGAGATGGAGGCGAAACAGTGATTGACTCAACGAGGGAGTCTCTTATATGTCTCGTACAGAGCCCGAGAGAGAGGATAAACGTTGTTTGACTTCGCTGGGGAGAATCATTGTACAAATCCCAAGAGAGAGGCTAACTTCACTAGAGAAGGATCATTATACAAAGCCTAAGAGGAGGCTATTGTTTACTGTTTCAGTTGAGTGACAGGTCCAGTATACTGATTTTAAAGAGAAAATCAATTCTTATATGAGCATCACTGTACTCAGGGATTTGATTAGAGGATCAGGGATATTTCCTTTTCTTTGAGGAAACGGGAAATCCAAAGGGTATTGAGACTGTCTGAGTCTGTGGGTTTCCTTCCTATTTAACGAAGGGGTCACTTGAGAATGTCTTGGAGACCCAAGGATTATTAGACTGTCCAAGTCTAGAGTTTCATCTTTTGTACTATGCTTTGAGAAACAGTAGTAGACTCTATGAAAGGACTGTTCTATGAAGATGACTAGGTTCTGTTCCTATACCTCTAGGAGGTTGTCGGGACAATTTGTACGAAGCCCAAGAGGAGGCTGGAAACTTTTAAGAAGCTGACAGGTCCTTGTACTAAGCCCAAGAGAAGGCTATCATTCCCAGAGGAAGAGATCATTATACGAAGCCTAAGAGGAGCCTGTGAATACTTTTAAGAAGCCGTAGGGTCCTTGTACTAAGCCCAAGAGAAGGCGGGGTTACTTTTAGGAAGCCTGTGGGTCCTTGTACGATGCCCAAGAGGAGGCCGATGCTTTTAAGAAGCCGATGGGTCCCCAAACCCCGAGAAATTCAAGGAAAGTTATTCACAAGGAATAGATCAAGTCAGGAAAGTTCGAGAATTTGGAAGAAACTCAAGAGATACCATTCACGGAGAAAAGATCATCTCTGGGGAATAGAGTTTCTTGACAAGTGCTTTTAAGAAGCCTGTGGGTTCCCAAACCCCGAGAAATTCAAGGCAATGCTATTCACCAAGAATAGATTAAAGTCAGGAAAGTTCGAGAATTTGGAAGAAACTCAAGAGATGCAATTCACGGAGCAGAGATCATCTCTGGGGAATAGAGTTTCTTTGACAACTTCTACGACTGGCAGTCTATGAAAGGGTTCACAGAGAATGCTGCCTTTCATGTCTCCATATTGTTTAACCCCAAGAGGAGGGAAGACTGTGTCTGGTAATCCTATGGGGATCTAGTTTAGACTATTTCTAAGAGTGATTGAAACGGCTTTACCTAGTGCTAGACGTAGTTGTCGGGGAAACTCTAAATATCTATACTATTATTACACAGTTGATATGAGTTTATGAAAGAAGACTTACAGCGAAACAGCCCCACAATACAGTTATATATATATATATGAAAGCGGTAAATGAAAGCGGGTAAACACTTTCTCGGTTGTAGAGCTTCCATGCTGTTTGGTTAGTTGTTCAACAAAGAAAGATTGAAAACAATAGTATATTCAAAATCAAAGGAGAAAGTGATTTGAAATAAAAAGATTTGGGGCTTACAGCTCAAGGAGAGGCCCAGGGTTTTATCAGTGAGCGCACTGTTTGAATTTGTACAGAGGGACTTATACAAGTGACTGAGGCCCAAAAAGGTTTTCTGTACAAAGGGATGGGTCTTACACTCTAATAGAGCCCCAAAAAGTTTTAAAGAAAAAGAGTGGGGCTTATAACACGATGGTAGGCCCAATTGATTTTTCCGTTTAAAAATGGCGATCGTGCCGATGTTTTCTTTTAACGCGGAGGGACTTATACAATAAGTGAGGCCCAAAATGTTTTGGTTAAAAGGGGGTTGGGTCTTACACTCTAATAGAAGCCCAAGTGAGTTTTGAAATGAAATGGGTCTTACTACTCGAGGGTAGGCCCAGGGTTATTTTGAAAAGGTGACAATCGCGCCGTTTGTTTTTTACGGTATCGGGACTTATACAATAAGTGAGGCCCAAAATGTTTGGTCAAAAAAGGATTGGGTCTTAGACTCTATTAGAGGCCCAAAAAGGTTTGAATGGGTCTTATAGCTCGAGGAGAGGCCCAGATGGCTAATTTTAAACTGGCAATGATCGCGTCGTTTATTTGAAAATGTACAGAGGGACTTATACAACGAATGAGGCCCAAAAAGTTTTCTGTACAAGGGGGTTGGGTCTTACACTCTAATAGAGGCCCATGAGTGTTTGAAAAAGTTTTATGATGGTGAAAATCAAAGAAATCCTAATTTTATCATTTTAAAAGTAAATTCTTAAAAGAAAATCAATACAAAATGATAAAAATACAAAATAAGCAACTTGTGATTTTTGGTTGGGCTTTGAAAAATGATGATTTTTGCTATGTGAAAGAATTGGTTGAGTTTTGAAGATAAACTAAGAAAAAGAGGAAAGATGTCCCAACATCTCATTCGACATCTTTCATGAGTTCTCAACATCTTTTTTATCAAACTTTAAACACTCATAACTCTCTCAATTTTTAACGGAATTAAGATCCAGAAGAGCCTATCTTGACCAATTTTTCGCAAGGAATCCAATGGTATCACTCATACATACTGAAACTTAATGTACAATGCACACAAGGCAAAAAACCAGATCTGCACCTTAAGTTTAAACAACATAAACTCCACATATAAACATGTTAAAGTGCAAACAGTAGGAGGATCATAACATACACATTAAGGACTACATTTTTGCTTCAAGAATTGTTCAATATGATGCATGTATGTGGACATCAAAGGAAAGCATGATTCAAAGAATTCAAGTTATGAATTTTACCTCTTTTTTTGGAGATTTTGTGCAACCTACCAAACGCTTTGTTCCAGAAATGATTTGATTCTTTAGACACCCTCAAATAACCTCTTAGAAGCTTTTAGGATGATTGGAATCAGCTGGTACCTGCAAAAACACAAACTGTCCCTTTCTTGCAAAAGGGGTTAAAAGTGACCAAAATAGCAACTCCCTCAAATGGTGTTCCAGATGTTGGGAACCATTTGGGATAGTTCAAGGATGATATTTGGAGTGTGTTTGAGGTTTTATCTGGTTTGTAAGTGACTGAATCAAGACATGGCTTGAAAAATGCAAAAAAGTGTCATTTTGAGGTTTTGAGAAGTGACTGTGATTTTGTGATTACAGGTCACTTGTGATAGTTTGCACAGCTTACATATGATATATATGAGGTGTGTGTGTGTGATTAGTTTGAGTGGAATTGCTCTCTAACTCAAAAACTCAGAATTACTTGCTTTGGAAGGCAAATTTGAGGTGAAAGAAGAGATTTTGAGGAAAGCATCTGTTTGATGGCTTTGGTGTACTCAAACTGAACACAAATGAGCTCTATTTATAGTAGACCAAGTTTGTTTTTGCAGCAATAGTGAATGGTGGCTGCAGCAGAGGTTTGGCCAATGTTGGCCAATGAAAATCCAAGTCTCCTCTAGCAATTGACTAGAGGTTAGGGCACAGAGCTTTGGTTCCCTACTTATTGGAGGAATCTTGACTGAATTCAGTTGCAAATGTGTCAGTCCATGCCACCTCTAAGCATCTATTAAATGCTCCAATCCAAAATTGGAGTCTTGTCCCTCTTTTAGGGATTTTTAGGAATAGCATGCTACTTCTTGTTCCAAGGACTTTGGAGGCTTGGCTCAGTGATTGTCCCCTTTAGATTTGATCCTCAGAGGTGTCCAAAGTGATGACAAGGCTTGGAAATTCGTGTGGCACAAGAAATGTGCAAATCTGCCCCATGAAAAATTCAGCTGCAGCAAGCCCTGTTGTAAAATTCATAACTCCCTGCTCGAGTATGCTACATGGACGTTCTAGGACTTTCTGGAAAGCTTAGATGATGTACTTCAACTTTGATGTTTGACTTTGGTCTTGGTTCAGCTTGCAAAGTCATCAAAAATGGTCTTGAACTTGTGTAGTCAAATCTGTCCTAAAAGCTGCATGAAAATTCTGCTTTATCAATACTTTTTGCGAAAATCATATCTCCCTGCTCGAGTATGCTACAAGGACATTCTAGGACTTTCTGGAAACCTGAGATGACATACTTCAACTTTCATGTTTGACTCCAGACCTGGTTTAACTTGGATCATGGAGAAAAACGTCCTTGAAGTTGGGGCATTCTTGCTGAAAAAATATTAATGATGTCCTATGCAATGTCAGAACATTGGACATTAAGAATTCCCAACTTTGATCACCTATATCTTTCAATCCTTATGATATTTTGAGTTGATTCCCTCTACAATGTTGAAGTATCAAATACCCTCTTTAAAAGTAGCTCTTACTCAAAATCAATGGATGTTTGGATCAATAGTTACAACCTTGAAAAGTTGTGCACTTGAACATGATTTTAACTTAGAAAAAATTTCTAAGTTTCCTTCAATTTGATCAATTTTGTAATTTTGCATGAATTCTTGATTTAAATTTGATCAAATTAAATCATCCATCATATTTTCTTGAGTAATGACTTGTGAAGCTCAAAGTTGACCAAAAGTCAAACTTTGACTTTCTGCGTCTGTTGACTTTGTATTAGATGAACTTGAGGCTTGATCCACTTGAAATGTTGCACTCTTGTGCTTAATTCTTGATGTGGGAGTCCTCTTGATCCTTTGTGAATGTTTAAGAGGTTAGACAAGTTGAAGATCATGTCATTCCTTGATTGATCATTTGTCTAAAGGCTCTGAGAGGGTTTGAAACCCTAAGCTTGATTGTAGTGAGCGCTCACCCATCTTTGGGGAGACTAATGAGGCATAAAGGTACATCCATATTGTGATGATGATTTTCACAATGATGGGACATCTTAGTGGTCAAAATTTGGGGTATGACAGATGCCCCTATTTAATCTTCTTGGACCCGAAGGTGTGAATGACGAAGGTATTCGGGCATTCGGGGTGCAAGAGGATTAAATATCAGAATACCCGAAATTTTGATGGCTATGAATGGCAGCTTACGCATTCATCTTCTTTTGTTAAGCAATGATGCTTAGAAAAGGTAAACTTCCCCTCGATCCTGGTCTTCAGCCAAGGAACCGGTCTCAGTTTTCTTTTGTCAACTTCCCCTCGATCCTGGTTTCTTACCAAGGAACTGGTCTTAGTTTCTGATGTAAACTTCCCCTTGATCTTGGTTTCCTACCAAGGAACTGGTCTTAGTTGAAATAAACCTCCCCTCGATCCTGGTTTCCTACCAAGGAACTGGTCTTAGTTTTCTAATTTAAACTTCCCCTCGATCCTGGTTTCCTACCAAGGAACTGGTCTAAGTTTCTGAAATAAACTTCCCCTCGATCTTGGTTTCCTACCAAGGATCTGGTCTCAGTTTCTGATATAAACTTCCCCTCGATCCTGGTTTCCTACCAAGGAACTGGTCTTAGTTTCTGATTTAAACTTCCCCTCGATCCGGGTTTCCCACAAAGGAACTGGTCTTAGTTTCTGATTTAAACTTCCCCTCGATCCTGGTTTCCTACCAAGGAACTGGTCTCAGTTTCTGATTTAAACTTCCCCTCGATCCTGGTTTCCTACCAAGGAACTGGTCTTAGTTTCTTTTGCCAATAAACTTTATCGACAAGGAACGCTGTTTGTAGCGGTTTTCCTTCAAACTTCTCGCCGAATTTTCCTGGGGAGATGTCATTTGACAAAAAACTTTTGATGTCAGACTTGCTGGGGAACCCATTCGTCTGAGTTGTAGAGTTGCACAAACTTCTCTGTTGGAGATGCCATTTGCCGACTCTATCTGGGGAAAGAGAGCCTCTTGAGAGGTTGCTTCTGCGTGGGATCTTACATCATACTTTTCTCTGGATCTTCCCGGAGAAATGCCATATGATGGGGTCCAATTTTGAGGTGCTGATGACCTTTTCATCAGCGATCTTTTCGGAGCGAAATTGGCGCGCTGCCGAATCTCTGATTACGAGGCTTTCTCTGGGGATTTTCCTTAATCTGGGAAAGCAAGGATATCATCTTCAATGGCGAAGAGTGATATTTGTTGAAAGTTTTCTTGTTTCTCAGAGGTTCAAGTTATCAAAGTGGTCAAGGACCAACTTCATTCTAGAAGTAAACTGGAGGAGAGAGATTGTTCAGACACAGTATTTCCTGACGAGGCAGGAACTGGCAACTCAATTGAGAGGACTTCTACCACTAGGGGACAAGATCGACTGGAGTGATAGTGATGCAATATGAAATGTGAATGCAAATAAACAATGCATGATGTACGTATGTTTATGCTGACAAAACTGACGCGACATACAAACTAAAAGATGAACATGACTGGATACTCGGCCATCGCGGGGCGTGGAAGAAATATCGCTGGTTCAAGATAGCAATTCTGCCTTGCTTAGGAGAAACGGTCCCTGTTGGGGGCGACGCTGGTCGGGCTTAGGAGATGAGAACTCGGCCGAGGTGTGTCAGGTGAAACAAGGTCTCTAACACAGCTGATCCTTCATTCAGGCGTACTGGCGTAGAAGAAGAAGTACTTTGATTCTGCACTTTGAGGTTCGATTACTTCTGGAGAAGCGACCGATGTTCTTCTGATGTTCAACAGTCAAAAGAAATTGCCATCTTTATTTTAAAAGCAGAAAAAGTTTTAACAAGTAAATTCATTTTTGTTTTATTTCAAGAATCGTTAATCATATTAAAATGTCATTCTGTAAAGCGAAAACAAATGAGAATTACAAACAAAAGCACAAGGGCTCAAATTTTATTGATAGGATGGAAATCAGCCAAACGCGTGATTCCAAAGAGTATTTACAAAGTTTGAAAATGGTAATTTACAGGGAAAAGGGCTACGTTGAAACATAACGACCATTATCCTTCTACCAACTCTGAATTCGGGGCATCCTGAGCTTCTGTCGAAGATGACCTTGACTGGAGTTTTCCTCTGATGGATGATGTAACTGCTGCTGCTGCTGAAGGACTTGCCTCTGTTGAACATAATTACTTGCCATTATCCCTAATTTTTGCCTGGATTGTACTTTGATGTTTCCAATCCACCGGGATGATTTTTTTTCATGTCTCTAACTTTTGCCTGGACCGCCCTTTCGGGATTTCAATCCACCGAGACGTTTTTTTTTTTAGTTTAGGCGAAGTATTTCTTGACTACGTCAACATTCGTGGGGTAGGCAAATTCTTCTTCGTCCATGGTTGCAAGTCTCAAGGCACCGCCTGAGAAAGCTTTCGTGACCACATAGGGGCCATCATAATTCGGGGTCCACTTGCCCCGCGAATCAGTGAGAAATGATTGTATCTTCTTGAGCACGAGGTCTCCTTTTCTGAAGACACGAGATCGGACCTTTTTGTCGAACGCCCTCTTCATTCTCTGTTGATACAGCTGACCATGGCATAGTGTCGTGATCCGCTTTTCTTCGATCAGATTCAGTTCATCGTGTCGGTTTTGACACCATTCAGCTTCGGTGAGCTTAGCTTCCATCAGTACCCAGATTGATGGGATCTCTACTTCTATGGGGAGAACTGCCTGCATGCCATATACTAGAGAGAAAGGGGTTGCCCCTGTTGAAGTGCGAACAGATGTGCGATAACCGTGAAGAGCAAAGGGTAGCATCTCGTGCCAGTCTTTGTAGGTTACAACCATCTTTTGAACGATCTTCTTCATGTTCTTATTAGCCGCTTCTACCGCTCCATTCATCTAGGGTCGGTAGGGAGATGAGTTATGGTGTTTGATCTTAAACTCAGTGCACAACCCTTTCATCATCTTATTGTTCAAGTTAGACCCATTATCAGTAATGATCTCACTTGGAACACCATAACGGTAGATGATATTATTTTTGATAAATCGGACCACCACTTGTCGGGTTACATTAGCATACGACGCTGCTTCGACCCACTTGGTGAAGTAGTCAATGGCTACTAGGATGAACCGATGTCCGTTTGAAGCCTTGGGCTCAATCATGCCAATCATGTCGATTCCCCATATCGAGAAAGGCCATGGGGAAGAGAGAGCTTTGAGATGTGATGGTGGTACATGAATTTTGTCGGAGTATATCTGACGCTTGTGACACCTCCTCATGTACTTGTAGCAGTCGGATTCCATGGTCAACCAGTAATACCCTGCTCTCAGAATTTTTCTCGCCATTGTGTGTCCGTTGGCATGAGTGCCAAAGGATCCTTCATGAATTTCTTTCATAAGCATGTCTGCTTCTGGCCTGTCTACGCATCAGAGCAAGACCATGTCAAAATTTCTCTTATAGAGAGTGTCACCGCTCAGGAAGAAGTTTCCAGCCAATCTTCTGAGGGTCTTTCTATCTTTCCTGGATGCCCCAGGTGGGTACTCTTGTTTCTGAAGGAAGCATTTGATATCGTGATACCAAGGTTTGTCGTCTATGACTGCTTCAATCGTGAAGATGTAAGCGGGCCGTTCAAGGCGCATGATGTCGATTTTAGGTATGTCATTCCATTGACCTACACTAATCATGGAAGAGATAGTGGCTAATGCATCATCCATGTGATTCTCCTCACGAGGGAGGTGATGAAACTCGACTCTGTTGAAGAAAGGTAACAACCTTCTTGCATAATCTTTGTAAGGAATCAGTCCTGATTGGTATATGTTCCAATCTCCTTTGATCTGATTGATAACCAAGGCTGAGTCGCCGTATACGTCCAAGTTTTTTATCCTTAAATCAATTACTTCTTCGAGACCCATGATACAAGCTTCGTATTCGGCCTCATTGTTCGTACATTTGAACGTAAGTCTGGCAGTGAAAGGAATATGGGTACCCTGAGGGGTAACAATGATTGCCCCAATTCCGTTTCCATAATGATTAACTGCTCCGTCAAAGATAAGTCCCCATTGGGAACCTGGTTCTGGCCCTTCACTGGGTAACAGTTCATCGCAATCTTTCGTTTTTAGATATATGACATCTTCGTCTGGGAAGTCAAACCCAATTGATTCTTGATCGTCAATCGATTGATGAGCCAAATGATCGGCTAAAATACTTCCCTTAAAGGCTTTTTGAGCGTGGTACTCTATGTCATATTCTGATAACAGCATTTGCCAACGGGAAATCCTTCCCGTGAGAGCAGGTTTTTCAAATACGTACTTGATTGGATCCATTTCGGAGACCAACCAATTAGTATGACGTATCATGTACTGGCGAAGACGTTTGGCTGCCCAAGCCAAAGCACAGCAAGTTTTCTCGAGCATCGTGTACCGAGTTTCATAGTCGGTGAATTTCTTGCTCAGATAGTAGATGGCAGACTCTTTCCTTTTGGTTTCATCTTGTTGGCCAAGTACACATCCCATTGAGTCCTCTAGAACCGTGAGGTAAATGATCAGTGGTCTTCCTTCCACTGGAGGTGATAGAATCGGGGGATTCAACAGATATTCCTTAATACTGTCGAAGTCGGTTTGGCAATCTTCTGACCAAACGCAGTCCTGGTTCTTTTTGAGTAATTTGAAGATCGGCGCACAAGTGGCGGTCATGAGGACTATGAATCTGGAGATGTAGTTCAAACGTCCCAAGAATCCTCTGACTTGTTTTTCAGTTTTCGGAGAAGGCATTTCTTGAATGGCCTTGACCTTGTCAAGATCAACCTCAATTCCTTTCTGGCTGACGATGAACCCTAAGAGTTTCCCTGAACGGACACCGAAGGTGCACTTGTTGGGATTCAAGCGGAGCTTGAATTTTCTTAGACGTTCGAACAATTTTGACAGATGTTCAACGTGCTCACTCTCTATTTTTGATTTTGCAATCATATCATCGACATATACCTCGATTTCTTTGTGTATCATGTCATGAAACAGAGTAGTCATGGCCCTTTGATAGGTTGCCCCGGCATTCTTCAAACTGAACGGCATTACCTTGTAGCAAAAGGTACCCCATGGGGTGATGAACGAAGTTTTCTCCATGTCTTTCAGCACCATTTTGATCTGATTATAGCCCGAGAATCCATTCATGAAGGAGAAAACTTTGAACTTTGCTGTACTGTCAACCAGCATGTCAATGTGTGGTAAATGAAATTTGGACTAGCCTTGTTCAGATCCCTGTAATCAACACACATTCTGACCTTTCCATCCTTTTTGGGAACAGGTACTATGTTGGCTAACCATTGAGGGTATTCTGATGCAGCGAGGAAACTCGCGTAAATCTTTTTCTGTACCTCCTCTTTGATTTTGATAGCCATGTCCGGGTGAGTCTGTCTCAACCTCTGCTTTACTGGCGGACATTCCGATTTCAACGGTAAGTGATGTTCCACGATGCTGGTATCCAACCCTGGCATATACTGATAGGACCAAGCGAATACCTCGGGGAATTCTTTGAGAAGCTTTATCAAACTTTCTTTGACAGTTGGATTGAGCAGTGCCCCAATCCTGATTTCTTTTCTCTCTTGCTTTGAACCCAAGTTTACCGTTTCCAACGGTTTTTTGTGAGGTTCAATGGACCTTTCCTCCTGCCTGAGTAGTTGGGAGATCTCTTCTGGAATTTTGTCGTCATTTTCTTCTTCAGCCCCAAATACCGGGAACTCAAAGTTGGGAGAAGGCATCGGATCGTATGTTTCAACGGGGTGTAAAACAAGCAATCTACATGACGTGATGATTTGTGTTTAGAAGAGATAGAGAAAATGCAAGTGTGTGCAGTGTATTTATTTTATTGCTTTTTTTATTATTTAATTGTCTTTTAGGATTACCATTTTCTGAAAAAGAAAAAAGAGAAAACAGCAATTAATGCGGAAATTACAGAACGACGTTATTTTATTAATGAACAAGTCGACTCTTGAAACTACAGCCCTATAAAACAAAACTCTATCGCTTTGGGCAAAGCGAAGAGGGAAATTTACAGAAAGTGAACCCTATCAAAACATCTGTTTCACCTGGGCAGGGTGAAAGGTTAAAGATGGCAATTACTTTGACTGGTGAACGACCTTCGGAACATCGACAGCAACCCATTGGCGGCGAACTCCTCGGTGAATCACAACGTCTGGCACCTTCCTTGATTTGTCCTCAGAAATGACGCTGATTTCTGGTGGAGCAGGATCATTGGAATCTGTCTCCTACGCAGAGTTGTTGTAGGAGGATTCCTCTGTTGCATTTTGCATAGTATTTGTACTCTCAGGTAAATCTCCTCATCCAGTTGGCTGGATGTCTTCGAGCCTGATACGAGAGCTTTTGGGAGCGGTGTACTTGACCATATAGTCGTACTTTCCACTCGGTTGTCCCAAGGTGTTCCACACTTCTTTCAAACTGGAGGAGTCATCCCTCTCAATGACGTTGACCTCGGGAAAAGCATAGTTGATGAATTCAAGTCCTGCGAACGTTGCGAATTCATCTTCATGTTGAGTAGTTTTAGGATGACCTGAGTGTTGATCCCATGACATGGTGGGGACACAGGTATTCTGTTCAATGACGGTCAGCTGATTTTCATTGTTCGGCTGACTCTCTTGCCCCAAGTTTCCTGGGTAAGGCTGCCACATTGGCAGACCATCCATTGGGCCATAGTAGTTGTGGTCAAAGTTGTCTTTCATCAGAGTGTCTTCCTCTAATGAATTTGGCGGAGCACGACATCCTTCCAGATCACAATCTCCATATCATTTCGACATCTGACCGTGGTATAAATCTCGGACTCTGCATGGGAAAGTAGAATGGGGTATGCGTTTCATCCATATAGATTGGAAGCCACCAGTGATTTAACAAGTGCTGAAGTGTTTCCTGGACAAGGGCACAACCCTGATCGTTTTCGCAACCCGCTTTACAGCTTTGATAGTCGTATGATATTAAGAATCCGAGTCGGACCTGCTCAGCATGTAACTCTACCAGGCTGGTATTCATCACGCGAATGTCAAAGATCTGAACCATGTTGATCTGATAAGGGTTCCTATCATGGTAGTCCTGGATCCATCCGAGATCCATCTGACGCTGGAGGTTCTCTTGTATGAAAGAGCATCCATGTTTGTTTACCGAGCAAGTCAGACAGGAATTGTAATCGTGCCGCGGCAGATTATGATATTGGCTTTACCTTGAGTGCATTGCCACCAAGTTAACATTCATTGCACGGATGTCGTGGTTCTGAATGACGTTAGAATTCGTGTAGACCATGTTAACTCCACGAACTCGGTGCTCTTGGATCCATCCGAGATCCATTTGTTCCTGTAGAGCTGCTTGCACTACAGAACATCCCTGGTTGTCTTTAGAGCAGATATCATACTGATGATAGTTATGAGGTGGCACATGGCCATATCCACTCTGTCTACAATGCATCTTGACCAAATTGGTTTTCAACAAGAGTACATCGTGAATTTGATAGACATTGTTAGTCTCTCCTTCTATCAAATTGACTGCAGCCTTGTCATGTTGAGGCAGCGGGTTCGTAAGAACATTAGGATTTGTATCCTTGAAGGATAAGACCCCGCTCCTAACCAGTTTTTGCACGTCAGATTTGAAATTGAGACAATTCTCAATGTTATGCCCTAATCCTCCTTGGTGGTAAGGGCATGTCTGATCCACCTTAAACCAAAAAGGCGGATTTTCCGGTACTGTAAGAGGGGACTTAGTCTGAATGTGCCCCTTGGCTAGCAGTAATGGAAATAGCTCTGCGTACGTTACGAGTATAGGATCAAATCCTGGTGGCCGTGTTGTACGGTTGTTGTTGTATTGAGGAAGAGCCTGCTGAAGAGGTTGTTGTGTCCTTTGCTGGTCAGGTTAGCTCTATGCAACCTGAGGTTGATACGTAGGAACAGGCGCAGGGTTGATAGCAGGAGTCACGGCTGCTACTGGTTGATATCGACGCCTTTGCTTTCCGAGAGAGATATTCCCAATATCTTGCTCTTTTTTCTTAGGGAGAGCACTACTATTTTTTTAGTACCACTCGTCGATCCAGTGTATTTTACCAAACGTCCTTCTCGGATGGCTTCCTCAAGATGTACACCTATGCCGACCATCTCGGTGAAATCACTGGGTGCACTGGCAACCATTCGGTCATAGTAAAATGAGCTTAAGGTCTTTAAGAAGATTTTTGTCATCTCTTTTTCCTCAAGAGGCGGACAAATTTGAGCGGCAATTTCACGCCACCTTTTAGCATACTCCTTAAAGGTTTCCTTGTCCTTTTCCGACATTGATCTGAGTTGATCTCTGTCAGGTGCCATGTCCAAATTGTATTTGTATTATTGGACGATGGCAGTACCAAGATCTCTGAATGTACTGATCGTAGTACGGTTTAAACCCATGTACCATTTGAGTGCGGCACCGGTTAAACTATCCTAAAAGTAGTGAATCAGTAAGTCCTGATTCTCCGTCTGAGCTGACATCCGCCGAGCGTACATCACCAGATGGCTTTGAGGGCAAGAGTTACCCTTGTATTTTTCAAAGTCGGGCACTTGGAATTTGTGCGGAACTTTCACATTGGGGACCAAGCAGAGGTCTGCGGCATCCTTTCCAAATAAATCCTAACCGCGAATGGCTTGCAGCTCCTTCTGCATTTCCAAGAACTGTTCCTGGAATTCATCCATTCTATCAAACATAGTTTCCTTTTTACCAGCAGGTATCAGTGGAATCTGTCCTTCCGGGACAGTGTGCACCACAGGGGGGACCGTGACTACGGCAGTGAATCTTGGCGTTTCCCGAAGTTTGTAACCTTCAAGAGTCTTCAGTATGCCCCTGGCATCTTCGCTTTCCCGAAGTTTGTAACCTTCAGGCCCAGCGGCTTCTGTTGTGATTCCCTGATCTTCAGTGATCGGCGGAACATATCCTTCCGGGATATAGTTAACAGGCATGCCCCAAGGACGATCTTTCGGCATTTGATACCTAGGATCATACTTCTCCACTATGGGCGTTGAGGTGATCTCTGAGATCACAGTTCTTTGTAGCGGAGCTTCTGCCATGGCTTGCATGTCATTACGAAGCTTTCTCATATCCTCTCTCAGAGCGTCGATCTCTTCCTTCAACTCTCTGTTTTCTTCCTCAAGATCATCCATCTTTTTTTGACGATTGGCCCGAGTATTATACGAATAAGACAGTTTGACTCTAGAACCGAGACACAAACGTGAGATTCGTAGGGAATAAGAATACATGATGTGAGAATGATGAATGCAATGATTATATTAATTGTTTTTTGGTTTAATCAAAATAAACTTCGACAATTAGATTGCAAATATCAAACAGTGGGGAAACCCCTTTTTATTGAATTCGAAGGATTACAGAAACGGAAACACAGTAGATTACAAAGTGCAGAAACAGAAGCCTAGGTTAATGGGTCCCGAGTACTCTCTGAAGAGAAATCGGGTGCTGATTCTGATATCTTCCTTTTCTTTGACCGGGGCTCTTGGGCCGTTGTCGGGTTGTCATTCCTTTGCCAAGTGAAAGGAGCGAGCAAATTCCTTTGGTCATCTTGATTCTCCACAGCATGTTGCTCCAAAATTTCAATCAGAGCATCTTTCTCTTTCAGTAATTGTTGTATTCGGATGCACTCTACGTCGAGGGTACGGTACTTGTTCTTCCAAGACCTTCTTTCCTATTGAACTTTGTTGAGAGTAACCTGATGCTTTTCAGTTTCCGTCATGAAGTACATGACAGATTCCCTCGGCGGAAGAATTCCGTAATGAGGATAAGGCATCTTTAGCTTGAGAGCTCTAGTTTGTACCCAATGGAGATAAGGCTCCACTGAGACACAGTCCGATTTTCCCAGAGACCCTCGTCCTTTCTTATGAACATGTTTCCAAGCGTGCACTATTTCTATCTTTAGTGCTCTGTCACTTTCTCCTTCCTTGAAGAAAAGACCTTCCAGATGAACACCTAGTGGGATGTGTCTCATCAGGTATCCAAATTGACGAAGAACCAATATCGGATGGTAGTTAATTCCTCCCTTAGTTCCTATGAGGGGTACGTTGGGGAAGTTTCCACAACGGTCAATGATCCTGATTCCATCATAAATCCTATAACACCAATCTATATCAGAGTTGGTAAGAGACATGATCTTCTGCGACCAACGTAAGGCACTCTTGCAATCCCAAAAAGCAGCAGACTTGGGCAAGTGGGAGATAAACCATTTATAAAGCAGAGATACACAGCATGTGATCTCCCCTCCGCTGTACAAATTTCCTGAGTGTACAGAATGATACGCATCTGCGAGAAAAGTTGGCACAGGATTTCCAATGAGAAAAACCTTAATGGAGTTGATATCGACGAAGTTATTGATGTTGGGAAACAAAAATAACCCGTAGGTGAGCAAGACAAAGATGCTTTCAAAAGCAGTCACGTTTCCTATACTAACAAAATACAGGGCTTTCTTCGTCAAGA
The DNA here is from genome assembly GCA_022829125.1 of Lathyrus tuberosus. NCBI lineage: Eukaryota > Viridiplantae > Streptophyta > Magnoliopsida > Fabales > Fabaceae > Lathyrus > Lathyrus tuberosus. The sequence goes on from JALAZF010000084.1 coordinate 6,397,333, forward strand.
ACTGGGCTGGAAAACCTTGGATGCCACCCTTAGCGGTCATGTGAGTCCTGACCTCAGACTCGTCCAAATGAATTGCTCTTGCAATGGTCTGATTCTTTGGAATTTCTTCCAGTCCAAAAAACGGAGCTCGATTTGTAATGTGCAGATCAATCAGGTGAGAATACTCCTCCAGCGTTGGTGCTAGCTGGTAATCCGGGAATGTAAAACTGAATGAGCGCATCCATGATTCCCTCAATCGCATGGACTCTTAACAGTGGTAGCAAACCTCCGTACTTGGCTCTGAAAGCCTCAGGGCTAGTGATCATCCTTGCTAACCTTCTCAAATCCCCTAGTTTTGGAACCTTGAAGGTGTACGTATGAGTTCTCCTTCTACCGAAATCCATTAGCGTAATCCTCTTCTCTGATATTTGCAATCACAGTCTTAGTTTAATTTGAAAAACAGAGAGACTAGAAGAGAAGTTTTTTGAATATTTTAATGTTTTTTCTAAATGAATGCATGAATGCAGCACACAAAAACATAGAAAAAACATGGGGTCAAAGGGTCGTTGTCATGAAGTCAAGGCTCTACCCATCCCCAAAGGTTTATACTAGGGTGATATTTTGTACCTGTACTCATTATCATCAGCTCCTTCCATGAAAACAAAACAACAAGCGGATCGCCAGCGAGTTGTAGTGCAATCTTAGAGTAAGTGCCATTCACCGAGAATAGATCACCAGCCTCAAATGAGGGTAGTATCGCGTAACAACTATTTCCGATAGTTTCCGCACTACGAAAGGGTTTAGCTCCTCAGTTTCTCAGGCATCACAACCGACCCATTGTCTAGGTGAGAGAATGGTTACATTAGTCAGCCTCCACTGAGGTTGATGGTTGACCCCGTCGCCATCACTTATCTTAAGTGTATACTCAATCTTTCCACATACGGCATCACCCGCATTCCCATTAGCAGAAAAATAAACACGTATAACAATTAGGAAAAACAGTATATATATTTGTCCTAAACATCCTAGACCTTTAAAGCTATGAATCCTAAGTTCCTGACAGAAATGGGTTACCCCGCGGAAGCCCTAATCTGTGGTATTTCTACAAGAGATGAAAAGGAAGAAGAAAAACAGAGACCGGCCCCACGGTGGGCGCCATTTTTCTGTAGCGAGCGATTTTGGACGCGGTTCTTAAGCGCTGGTCGCTCTCTGCGGTTGAGCTTAAACTACAGGTCGATTCATTATTTATCCTATTGTGAGCTGAATAAGGAAGGGAAATAGATGTCTCCAATTAACCCTGCTTTGCATACTGAGTTTAAACAGCGGTCTGTTAGGTTACGAATGCTATCAATGTGGGGGACCTTTGTACTGGTTATTTGTATTTTTGCCAATACTAATTTCTTTCTTTTTGTTTTGACAGAAGGTTTTTGGCGGGGAACAAGGATTAGAATGTTAGGACTAATGCTTTAGAATGTGAGAGTATGGGATTTGGTTTTTTTGTTGATTGTGCTCGCTAAAATTTTTCTTTTAATCTTATGCCTACGTATTCCCGTTTACCGAAACAGGGAAATCAGAGTGTTCGTAGTTCCTCCTATTCTATGGGAGAAAATTGGTGTTTTGGTGTCTTGTTCAAAGCCTAAGACGTGAAGCGAAAGGTGATTTGTATCTTGTTCAAAGCCCAAGACGTGAAGCTAAAAAGTCTATTTGTGTCTTGTTCAAAGCCCAAGACGTGAAGCTAAAAAGTCTATTTGTGTCTTGTTCAAAGCCCAAGACGTGAAGCTGAAGGACCTCGACTTTAGAGAGAATTTGTCATCTCTAAAGAAGGGTTTGTCTGTCACAACTGTTGGGTGACTAGTTATAAAGTAGAATTACTTTAACCGGGATATGTGAATCCTAGCAATGCCATAATTTCCTTTATAGGGGATTTTAACCTGAAGGAGAAGACTTTAACTCAGTGTAGAGCAATGCTATCTTTCCTTAAGAATTTCTCATGCTAAAAGAGGGACAGTGGCATGGATGTAGATGATCCAGAGGCTTGCCGCTTACAGCGATTAGATGAAGGGGAAAGATTTGTTGATGTTTGTGTACTGTGAACGAGGCACAACTTTGATGCTTAAAAGGTTAATTGAATTAACTAGTGGTTTTCTTATACAAAGCCTAAGAGGAGGCTAATATGTGTCCCGTACAAAGCCCGAGAGAGAGGCGAAAAGGTTTGACTCAACGAGGGAGTCTTTTTGTATCTCGTATAAAGCCCGAGATGGAGGCTATCAGGGATTAATCCTACAAGAGGGTCCTTTATACTCAACAAGAGAGTGTTTTTTGTATCTCGTACGAAGCCCGAGATGGAGGCTGAAATTTGTTGGGCTCAATAAGAACCTTTTTGTATCTCATATAAAGCCCGAGATAGAGGCGAAAGAGTGATTGACTCAACGAGGGAGTCTCTTATGTGTCTCGTACAAAGCCCGAGAGAGAGGCTAAACGTTGTTTGACTCCGCTGGGGAGAATCATTGTACAAATCCCAAGAGAGAGGCTAACTTCACTAGAGAAGGATCATTATACAAAGCCTAAGAGGAGGCTATTGTTTACTGTTTCAGTTGAGTGACAGGTCCAGTATACTGATTTTAAAGAGAAAATCAGTTCTTATATGAGCATCACTGTACTCAGGGATTTGATTAGAGGATCAGGGATATTTCCTTTTCTTTGAGGAAACGGGAAATCCAAAGGGTATTGAGACTGTCCGAGTCTGCGGGTTTCCTTCCTATTTAATGAAGGGGTCACTTGAGAATGTCTTGGAGACTCAAGGATTATTAGACTGTCCAAGTCTAGAGTTTCATCTTTTGTACTATGCTTTGAGAAACAGTAGTAGACTCTATGAAAGGACTGTTCTATGAAGATGATTAGGTTTTGTTCCTATACCTCTAGGAGGTTGTCGGGACAATTTGTACGAAGCCCAAGAGGAGGCTGGAAACTTTTAAGAAGCCGACGGATCCTTGTACTAAGCCCAAGAGAAGGCTATCATTCCCGGAGGAAGAGATCATTATATGAAGCCTAAGAGGAGGCTGTGAATACTTCTAAGAAGCCGTAGGGTCCTTGTACTAAGCCCAAGAGAAGGCGGGGTTGCTTTTAGGAAGCCTGTGGGTCCTTGTACGATGCCCAAGAGGAGGCCAATGCTTTTAAGAAGCCGAAGGGTCCCCAAACCCCGAGAAATTCAAGGCAAGCTATTCACAAGGAATAGATCAAGTCAGGAAAGTTCGAGAATTTGGAAGAAACTCAAGAGATGCCATTCACGGAGAAAAGATCATCTCTAGGGAATAGAGTTTCTTGACAAGTGCTTTTAAGAAGCCTGTGGGTCCCCAAACCCCGAGAAATTCAAGGCAATGCTATTCACCGAGAATAGATCAAAGTCAGGAAAGTTCGAGAATTTGGAAGAAACTCAAGAGATGCAATTCACGGAGAAGAGATCGTCTCTGGGGAATAGAGTTTCTTTGACAACTTCTACGAGTGACAGTCTATGAAAGGGTTCATAGAGAATGCTGCCTTTCATGTCTCCATATTGTTTAACCCCAAGAGGAGGGAAGCCTGTGTCTGGTAATCCTATGGGGATCTAGTTTAGACTATTTCTAAGAGTGATTGAAACGGCTTTACCTAGTGCTAGACGTAGTTTCCGGGGAAACTCTAAATATCTATACTATTATTACACAGTTGATATGAGTTTATGAAAGAAGACTTACAGCGAAACAGCCCCACAATACAGTTATATATATATGAAATCGGTAAATGAAAGCGGGTAAACACTTACTTGGTTGTAGAGCTTCCATGCTGTTTGGTTAGTTGTTCAACAAAGAAAGATTGAAAACAATAGTATATTCAAAATCAAAGGAGAAAGTGCTTTGAAATAAAAAGATTTGGGGCTTACAGCTCAAGGAGAGGCCCAGGGTTTTATCAGTGAGCGAACTGTTTGAATTTGTACAGAGGGACTTATACAAGTGATTGAGGCCCAAAAAGGTTTTCTGTACAAAGGGATGGGTCTTACACTCTAATAGAGGCCCAAAAAGTTTTAAAGAAAAAGCGTGCGGCTTATAACACGATGGTAGGCCCAATTGATTTTTCTGTTTAAAAATGGCGATCGCGCCGAGGTTTTCTTTTAACGCGGAGGGACTTATACAATAAGTGAGGCCCAAAATGTTTTGGTTAAAAGGGGTTTGGGTCTTAAACTCTAATAGAGGCCCAGGTGAGTTTTGAAATGAAATGGGTCTTACTACTCGAGGGTAGGCCCAGGGTTATTTTGAAAAGGCGACGATCGCGCCGTTTGTTTTTTACGGTATTGGGAATTATACAATAAGTGAGGCCCAAAATGTTTGGTCAAAAAAGGATTGGGTCTTACACTCTATTAGAGGCCCAAAAAGGTTTGAATGGGTCTTATAGCTCGAGGAGAGGCCCAGATGGTTAATTTTAAACTGGCGATGATCGCGTCGTTTATTTGAAAATGTACAGAGGGACTTATACAACGAATGAGGCCCAAAAAGTTTTCTGTACAAGGGGGTTGGGTCTTACACTCTAATAGAGGCCCATGAGTGTTTGACAAAGTTTTATGATGGTGAAAATCAAAGAAATCCTAATTTTATCATTTTAAAAGTAAATTCTTAAAAGAAAATCAATACAAAATGATAAAAATACCAAATAAGCAACTTGTGATTTTTGGTTGGGGTTTGAAAAATGATGATTTTTGCTATGTGAAAGAATTGGTTGAGTTTTGAAGATAAACTAAGAAAAAGAGGAAAGATGTCCCAACATCTCATTCGACATCTTTCATGAGTTTTCAACATCTTTTTTATCAAACTTCAAACACTCATAACTCTCTCAATTTTTAACTGAATTAAGATCCGGGAGAGCCTATATTGACCAATTTTTCGCAAGGAATCCAATGGTATCACTCATACATACTGAAACTTAATGTACAACGCACACAAGGTAAAAAACCAGATCTGCACCTTAAGTTTAAACAACATAAACTCCACATATAAACATGTTAAAGTGCAAACAGTAGGAGGATCATAACATACACATTAAGGACTACATTTTTGCTTCAAGAATTGTTCAATATGATGCATGTATGTGGACATCAAAGGAAAGCATGATTCAAAGAATTCAAGTTATGAATTTTACCGCTTTTTTTGGAGATTTTGTGCAACCTACCAAACGCTTTGTTCCAGAAATGATTTGATTCTTTAGACACCCTAAAATGACCTCTTAGAAGCTTTTAGGATGATTGGAATCAGCTGGTACCTGCAAAAACACAACCTGTCCCTTTCTTGCAAAAGGGGTTAAAAGTGACCAAAATAGCAACTCCCTCAAATGGTGTTCCAGATGTTGGGAACCATTTGGGATAGTTCAAGGATGATATTTGGAGTGTGTTTGAGGTTTTATCTGGTTTGTTAAGTGACTGAATCAAGACATGGCTTGAAAAATGCAAAAAAATGCCATTTTGAGGTTTTGAGAAGTGACTTTGTGATTTTGTGATTACAGGTCACTTGTGATAGTTTGCACAGCTTACATATGATATATATGAGGTGTGTGTGTGATTAGTTTGAGTGGAATTGCTCTCTAACTCAAAAAATCAGAAATACTTGCTTTGGAAGGCAAATTTGAGGTGAAAGAAGAGATTTTGAGGAAAGCATCTGTTTGATGGCTTTGGTGTGCTCAAACTGAACACAAATGAGCTCTATTTATAGTAGACCAAGTTTGTTTTCGCAGCAATAGTGAATGGTGGCTGCAGCAGAGGTTTGGCCAATGTTGGCCAATGAAAATCCAAGTCTCCTCTAGCCATTGACTAGAGGTTAGGGCACAGAGCTTTGGTTCACTACTTGTTGGAGGAATCTTGACTGAATTCAGTTGCAAATGTGTCAGTCCATGCCACCTCTAAGCATCTATTAAATGCTCCAATCCAAAATTGGTGTCTTGTCCGTCTTTTAGGGATTTTTAGAAATAGCATGCTACTTCTTGTTCCAAGGACTTTGGAGGCTTGGCTCAGTGATTGTCCCCTTTAGATTTGATCCTCAGAGGTGTCCAAAGTGATGACAAGGCTTGGAAATTCGTGTGGCACAAGAAATGTGCAAATCTGCCCCATGAAAAATTCAGCTGCAGCAAGCCCTGTTGTAAAATTCATAACTCCTTGCTCGAGTATGCTACATGGACGTTCTAGGACTTTCTGGAAAGCTTCGATGACGTACTTCAACTTTGATGTTTGACTTCGGTCTTGGTTCAGCTTGTAAAGTCATCAAAAATGGTCTTGAACTTGTGTAGTCAAATCTGTCCTAAAAGCTGTCATAAAAATTCTGCTTTATCAATGCTTTTTGCGAAAATCATATCTCCCTGCTCGAGTATGCTACAAGGACGTTCTAGGACTTTCTGGAAACCTGAGATGACATACTTCAACTTTCATGTTTGACTCCAGACCTGGTTTAACTTGGATCATGGAGAAAAACGTCCTTGAAGTTGGGGCATTCTTGCTGAAAAAATATTAATGATGTCCTATGCAATGTCAGAACATTGGACATTAAGAATTCCCAACTTTGATCACCTATATCTTTCAATCCTTATGATATTTTGAGTTGATTCCCTCTACAATGTTGAAGTATCAAATACCCTCTTTAAAAGTAGCTCTTACTCAAAATCAATGGATGTTTGGATCAATAGTTACAACCTTGAAAAGTTGTGCACTTGAACATGATTTTAACTTAGAAAAAATTTCTAAGTTTCCTTCAATTTGATCAATTTTGCAATTTTGCATGATTTCTTGATTTAAATTTGATCAAATTAAATCATCCATCATATTTTCTTGAGTAATGGCTTGTGAAGCTCAAAGTTGACCAAAAGTCAAACTTTGACTTTCTGCGTCTGTTGACTTTGTATTAGATGAACTTGAGGCTTGATCCACTTGAAATGTTGCACTCTTGTGCTTAATTCTTGATGTGGGAGTCCTCTTGATCCTTTGTGAATGTTTAAGAGGTTAGACAAGTTGAAGATCATGTCATTCCTTGATTGATCATTTGTCTAAAGGCTCTAAGAGGGTTTGAAACCCTAAGCTTGATTGTAGTGAGCGCTCACCCATCTTTGGGGAGACTAATGAGGCATAAAGGTACATCCATATTGTGATGATGATTTGCACAATGATGGGACATCTTAGTGGTCAAAATTTGGGGTATGACAGAGGCCCCACGGTGGGCGCCATTTTTCTGTAGCGAGCGATTTTGGACGCGGTTCTTAAGCGCGGTCGCTCTCTGCGGTTGAGTTTACTACAGGTCGATTCATTTTTTATCCTATTAAAGCTGATGAAGGAAGGGAAATAGATGTCTCTAATTAACCCTGCTTGCATACTGAGTTTAAACAGCGGTCTGTTAGGTTACGGATGCGATCAATGTGGGGGGGGCCTTTGTATTGGTTATTTGTATTTTCGCCAATACTGTTTTCTCTCTGGGATTTTGTTAGGATACTGCTTCTGATTATGATATATGGTATTTTGGGTTTTTGTTTATTGCGCTCGCTAAGATTTTTCTTTCAATCTTATGCCTACGTATTCCCGTTTACCGAAATAGGGAAATCAGAGCATTCGTAGTTCCTCCTATTCTATGGGAGGAAATGGTTGTTTTGGTGTCTTGTTCAAAGCCCAAGACGTGAAGCGAAAGGTAGTTTGTATCTTGATCAAAGCCCAAGATGTAAAGCTAAAGGGGTTTGACTTTAGATAGAATTTGTCATCTCTAAATGGGTCTGTTTGTCACAACTGTTGGGTGAGTGACTATAAAGGAGCATTACTTTAACCGGGATTTGTGAATCTGGCAATGCCATAATTTCCTTTATAGGGGATTTTAACCTGGAGGAGAAGACTTTAACTCAGTTTAGAGCAATGCCATCTTTCCTTAGTAATTTTTCATGCTAAAATAGGGACAGTGGCATGGATGTAGATGATCCAGAGGCTTACCACTTACAGCAATTAGATGAAGGGGAAGGAGTTGTTGATGTTTGTGTACTGTGAACGAGGTACAGTTTTGATGCTAAAAGGTTGATTGGATCAACCAGTGGTTTTCTTATACAAAGCCTAAGAGGAGGCTAATATGTGTCTCGTACAAAGCCCGAGAGAGAGGCTAAAAAGGGGTTGATCCTGCAAGAGGATCTTTTATACTCAACAAGAGAGTGATTTCGTATCTCGTACAAAGCCTGAGGTGGAGGCTAAAAGGTTTTGACTCGACGATGGAGTCTTTTGGTATCTCGTATAAAGCCCGAGATGAAGGCTATTTGACTCAACAAGAGAGTTTTTTTGGATCTCGTACGAAGCCCGAGATGGAGGCTGTTGTTTGTTTGGCTCAATAAGAACCTTTTTGTATCTCATATAAAGCCCGAGATGGAGGCGAAAGGGGTGATTGACTCAACGAGGGAGTCTCTTATGTGTCTCGTACAAAGCCCGAGAGAGAGGCTAAACGTTGTTTGACTCCGCTGGGGAGAATCATTGTACAAAGCCCAAGAGGAGGCTAATTTTACTGGAGAAGGATCATTATACAAATCCTAAGAGGAGGTTGTGGTTACTGTTTCAGTTAAGTGACAGGTCCAGTATACTGATTTAAAGAGAAAATCAGTTTTTATATGAGCAACACTGTGCTCAAGGATTTGATTCCAGGATCCGGGTTATTCCCGTTCTTTAAGGAAGTGGGAAATCCAAAGGGTATTGAGACTGTCCGAGTCTACGGGTTTTCTTCCTATTTAGCGAAGGGGTCACTTGAGAATGTCTTTGAGACTCAAGGATATTAGACTGTCCAAGTCTAGAGTTTCATCTTTTGTACTATGCTTTGAGAAACAGTAGTAGACTCTTTGAAAGGACTGTTCTATGGAGATGATTAAGTTCTGTTCCTATACCTCTAGGAGGCCGTCGGGACAATTTGTACGAAGCCAAAGAGGAGGCTGGAAACTTTTAAGAAGCCGATCGGTCCTTGTACGAAGCCCAAGAGAAGGCTATCATTCCTGGAGGAAGAGATCATTATACAAAGCCTAAGAGGAGGCTGTGAATACTTCTAAGAAGCCGTAGGGTCCTTGTACTAATCCCAAGAGGAGGCGAGGGTTGATTTTAGGAAGCCTGTGGGTCCTTGTACGATGCCCAAGAGGAGGCCGATGCTTTTAAGAAGCCCGTGGGTCCCCAAACCCCGAAAAATTCAAGGCAAGCTATTCACAAGGAATAGATCAAGTCAGGAAAGTTCGAGAATTTGGAAGAAACTCAAAGATGCCATTCACGGAGAATACATTCATCTTTGGGAGTAGAGTTTCTTGACAATTCCTAATGAGGACAGCCGAAGAGAAGACTGTATCTGGTGATCCTATTGGGGATCTAGTTGTCTATTTCTACGAATAAACGAAACGGCGTCACCTAGTTCTAGACGTAGTTATCGGGGAAACTCGAAATATCTATACTATTATTATACAGTTAATATGAGTTTATGAAAGAAGACTTACAGTGAAAACAGCCCCACAATACAGTTATATGTATATGAAAGCGGTAAATGAAAGCAATAACCACTTACTCGGTTGTAGAGCTTCCATGCTGTTTGGTTAGTTGTTCAATAAAGAAAGATTGAAAACAACAGTATATTTCAAAATCAAAGGAGAAAGTGCTTTGAAAAAGAAAGATTTGGGGCTTACAGCTCAAGGAGAGGCTCAGGGTTTTATCAGTGAGCGCACTGTTGAATTTGTACAGAGGGACTTATACAAGTGACTGAGGCCAAAAAAGGTTTTCTGTACAAAGGGATGGGTCTTACACTCTCTCAAGAGGCCCAAAAAGTTTTAAAGAAAAATAGTGGGGCTTATAACACGAGGGTAGGCCCAATTGATTTTTTCGTTAAAAATGGCGATCGCGCCGAGGTTTTCTTTTAACGCATAGAGACTTATACAATAAGTGAGGCCCAAATGGTTTTGGTTAAAAGGGGATTGGGTCTTACACTCTATTAGAGGCCCATGAGTGTTTTAAGAAAATAAATAGGTCTTACTACTCGAGGGTAGGCCCAGGTTTGTTTTGAAAAGGCGACGTTCGCGCCGTTTGTTTTTTACGGTATCGGGACTTATACAATATACTGAGGCCCAAAAATGATTTGGTCAAAAAAAAAGGATTGGGTCTTACACTCTATTAGAGGCCCGTGAGTGTTTTGAAAATGATTTATGAGGGTTGAATTAATCCAAAAACCCTAATTTGTTTTCAAAAATGTATTTAATTGAATAAAAATTCAATTAAAATGATCAAAATTGTTTAACATATGAAAAAAAAATTGTGATCTTGGATTAATGCTTCAAAAATTAAGTATTGACCTACAAAATAATTAGAAAGCATTAAAAGTTGCAAAATCAAGGTGGAAAAAATATTTTAAATGTCAAAAACAATTAAAACATTAATTCTTTGCAAAAATATCAATTATATAAAATAAATAATATTTTTTGGATTTTTTTGGGAAAATAAAATATTTTAACATTTTTGTGAATTATTAAAAAAAAGAATCAACTCAAAATCATTAAAACTCAGAGAGAAATTAATTTTTAAATCAATTAAATAAAATCACAAAATTCAAATATTCAAATATTGGAAAATGGTGCCAAGAACAAAGGCAAGAACACGAGCGTTTTTCAGTTTTGCCCAGATTTGCATTTTCTCTCCAATCTCACTGAATACTTAATCATATCATGTAATCCACATACCAATCAACTCGTTTCAACCTCACGATCATGTCTATGGTATTTAATTTCATTTAAATTAAACATATAACAAGAAATCATGAAAAATCCTCAAGAACCCTAATTTCTGCATGAAGGCTAGGATTTTTGATACACGATTCAAACAATGTAATTAATTGAGGGGAAACATTCAATGCATGATTATGAACATATGGCCAAATTATTGTGCAGCAAAAATTGCATGGATCATAGAGTTAGAAGAGCTCATGCTTACCACTTGCAGCTGGTGATCGTGATTTGTGTTGGAGGTGTTACAGCTAGATTCCAATGATCTGGATAGCTTCCCTAGGTGCCATGGAGTGTGTATGAATGCTTGGAATGGATTGAAATGATCTGGAACTTGAGATGGTACCCCAACTGCAAATCTGTCAAGAACTTGAGCAATTGGCTGGTGATTTTGTGAAATCTGTGTTCCAGATGTTATGTGAGTGTTTGGATCACTTCTATATGATATATGTGAGGTGTGTGTGTGATTGGTTTGATTGGAAAAGCTCTCAAACTCAAAATCCGATAGTGACTTGCCTTAGAAGGCAAAATTGAAACGAAAGAAGAGATTTTGAGGAAAGCATTTGTTTGATGGCTTTGGTGTACTCAAACTGATCACAATTGAGCTCAATTTATAGTAGAGCAAGTTTGTTTTGCAAGGAATAGTGAATGGCAACTACTGAGTAGGTTTGGCCAATGTTGGCAAATGAAAATCCAAGTCTCCTCAAGCCATTGACTAAAGGTTAGGGCACAGGCTGCTGGTCCCCTTGGTCTTGGATAAGTCTTTACTGAATTCAGTTGAGAATGGCTCAGTCCATGCCACCTTGATGCTTCCATTGAATGCTCCAATCCAAAATTGGAGTCTAGTCCCTATTTTGGCAATTCTAGGTTCAACATGATATTTCTTGTTCCAAAGACTTTGGAGGCTTGGCTCAGTGATTGTCCCCTTTAGATTCAATCCTCAGAGGTGTCCAAGTGGATAGGAGCATTTGGATTTGGCTGATTTTGGCAAATCGACCAAAAGTGTAAAAATCTGCCTTGCCTTGGCAGATTCAGCAAGGCAACTTGCCAATGTCATATCTCATGACTCAAATTGAATTTGGTAATGTTCTTGGCCATTTTGGAAAGCCCTTACATGATACAACAACTGTTTGAAAATGTTTGGTTTTGATCTCTTTTGAATCCAAGTGAAAAATCCCCCTACATTTGGCAAAAAGTAGGGTAAAATCTGACTTAGTGAAATTTTCACTAAGTGTTGGAACAAAGTGACTTTTCTTGATTTTGATCACTCCATAACTCAAAATCCATGAGGAATTTGGACATAAGTTAGTATGAAGCTTTTGTAGAGGGCAATGTGATCTACAAATCAAGCTTTGAATGGGGAACAATGGCCTTGTGGTTTAGGAGTTATGGTCCTCCAAAGTTGGCACATTAGTGTCACTTTTTCCATAACTTAGAAATTTTTCTAAGTTTTTATGGTTACCCCTTTTACAAGTTATCCCATTTTCTTTGATTTTTCTTGATGAATGATGATTCAAATCATACATTAACATCATTTTAGGGTTAAAAATCCATTTTGGTGAAAAATCTCAAAAAGTCAAAGTTGACTTTTGTGCACAGTTGACTTTTTATCCGATGAATTCCAAACTGTGCAATTCTTCAGGAAATCATGTCCTTGACCTAAATAAAACTTGATGGACATGTTCCATGGGTGTCATGGGGTATATTGAATCATGTCTTAGGGCTTGGGAGCATGTCCTGGTCAAAAGTCAAAGTTACAGTTGACTTTCCTCGCGAAACCCTAATTGTGGTGCAGATGAAATTGAGACTTGTTGCTCAAGCTTCTTGGATTAATTCATTGTTCCAAATGGATCAATATAGTTCATTAGAGACCCTCAAATCCTCTCTTGAGGTATTGGCTCATGATTTGCCCCAAAAGTCAACTTAGGGGTGAATTAGGTCAAGAAACCCTAATTCCTGATTTTTGAAGAATGCATCCCCTGAGGCAAAATTGACTTGATGATTGGGTTCATGATGTCCCATGGAGTATATTAGGTTATGTTTTGGATCTTTGGCTCATGGCCAGAGGAAAATTTCCCTTTGGAGGTCCTGATCGACCAAAACCCTAATTTGGTGATACTGGCGATCTTGAGGCTTGATCCACCTAGAAGGGAGCAGCTTTGTGCTTAATCCTTGGAGTGGGAGTCCTTTTAATCCATTGTGGATGTTTGAGAGGTTAGACAAGTTGAAGATCATGTCATTCCTTGATTGATCCTTTGTCTAAGGCTCTGAGAGGGCTTGAAACCCTAATTTTGATTGTAGTGAATGCTCACCCATCTTTGGGGAGACTAATGAGGCAAGATGGCTCCCCCATATTGTGATGATGATTTTCACAATGATGGGAAATCTTAGTGGTCAAAATTTGGGGTATGACATTCCTCTCAAATGCGTAGTATTTCCATCCCGTATGGAGCATTACGCCATAGAAATTCAAACATATGCATTCGTAGCATAAGCCAGGTTTGATATCTGGGACCAGTATCTTTCCCCAGCAGAAAGAGACAACATTCAAGAGATGTTATTTGACATTACACCGCAACCAGTGGGCCTTTCTTACTGTTGTTCCTGCTGGTATTCCCCTACAGAGTTGTCTGTGTAGACTTCTTTTCCCCTAACGGAGTCATCTTCTTTTCAGGTCGTAAGTCCATTGATTCTACCTCCTGTGCATTTGCGGCTGTTATCCCAACTTTTGGTTGGTATTCCATTTGTTTTCCCAACTTTTGGTTGGTATTCTCTGCTCTCACTCAATATTTGTTAGCTTCCCTCATTCCAACTTTTGGTTGGTATCCTTTCTTTATCCCAACTCTTGGTTGGTCTTGCTTGTTGTGAGTACGTCTTTGGTCGGCGTCCTCGTTATCCCAACTTTTGGTTGGTCTTCTCTTGGTTATCCCAACTTTTGGTTGGTATTCCCTATATTTTCCCAACTTTTGGTTGGTATCCTTTCTTTATCCCAACTTTTGGTTGGTCTCTTTTGTCGAGTTCGCCTTTGGTCGACGTTCTTGTATATCCTAACTTTTGGTTAGTATCTCTTATCCCAACTATTGGTTGGTATTCTCTCGTTATTCCAACTTTTTGGTTGGTACCCTTCGTTTATCCCAACTTTTGGTTGGTCTTGCTTATTATGAGAACGCCTTTGGTCGGCGTCCTCGGTATCCCAACTTTTAGTTGGTATCTTTTGCTTCATTCCAACTTTTGGTTGGTATCCTTCCTTTATCCCAACTTTTGGTTGGTACCCTTTGTTTGTTATCCCAACTTTTGGTTGGTCTCCGTTTGTTATCCCAACTATTGGTTGGTACGCTTTCCCTTATTCCAACTTTTGGTTGGTATCAATTGCTTTTGAGTCCACTTTCGGTTGGCGAGCACTTTATTTTATATCTCCCCGCAGTGTGCAAATTTCCAGGTTATTTTGGTATTCAAACCCCGCGTATCCCGATTGTCTGAAAGCCATCGCTATCATACCCTCGGATCCACAGAGTTTGAATAGGGGCAGCTGTAGCACCTCAAAATTTGCCCTCTTGCTTTTAGCTTTTACTGGCTTATGTTGCATTGCATTTTTGCATGATCATCATTTGCATTTCATTGGTTCTTTGGCATGGGATCAGGGTGTCTAAGTTAAATCCAAGGAGCCATGAGCCTCAAGAAGTCTTAATTGGGTCCTCACCTCATCATATAATCAAGCTTGACAAGAAAATGCAGGGAATCACATCATCCTAATCAGTGCCAAACTAGGGTTTTAGAATTCTTGAGTAGAATGCCTCAATGGGCAATATCTTTGAGTTTTTATCACCTCCAAATGTCATATCTCATCTTTGTTAGACAGGATATACATCATATTCAAAGGAATTTGGATTTGGAGGATGTGTTATTTTCTCCTAGACTAAGGGTCTAAAACTAGGGTTTGCCATGAAATCAGTTTATTTCTGATTTCTTGGGTAAAACTTGACCTCATGGAATTCTACATGTCCCTAAGGTCTAGAGATGGAAGATTTCTCATTAATTCATTTCAGAAGAGGTTCAAGTGACCAATTGATTGAGAATTAGGCAATTTGGGGAAAAGTCAACTGTGCAGAGGAAAAAGTCAACTCCTGACTTTTTGAGGTCAAATCATGAAATTCAAGTTACATATGTTCATTGGACAAAATTTGATCAAGAAATGATGGAGGAATCATGAAAAACCAAGAGTTGTATAAAGTTGCCAAATTTGGAAATTAGGGTTTCTAAAAATGGAAACTTTTGCATCATCTTGCACCACACTTGGAGCCTTCATTTCTCCATGATAAAAGCTCCAAACCTCAGTCCCAATTTGAGCCAATTAAAGTTCACATTCTAAGCTTCAAATCCATATAAAGAACTCTTCCATTGGATCAAAATTGAGGGAGTTATGATCAACCAAAGTTTGGCAAAACTAGGTCAAAAACAAAGTCATGACCAAGCAAGTTCAGGCCCATGCGCCATAATTTTTTCAAACACATGGTGGGCAAAATTTCAAGCTACTTTTCTCAAAGATGGAGGCTCAAAATGAAAATATGTTGAACATCAAAGTTGTTCATCTCAATGTCCTCTTCAACTTTGATGTTGGACAGTTTTCCATTTGAGCAAGTTATGATGGAGTTATAGTGGGCCAAAGTTGATGTGTCCATGCTGAATTTTCCAAGTCATGTTGCCATGCCAGCCTACCAGGTTTCACGCCCACAAACCAGTTTTGGTGTACTTGAGTTCGTGACCATTTTCAAGTGTGTTTGAGGTCCCATTTCAATTCAATTTCCATACCAATTTTATTCTCCCATGTCCCCTCTTTCATTTACCACCAAAATCGTGCGTTTTCGTCCATTAATGTGAGAGAATTTTATCATCAAACTTCATTGAAACCATGATGTCAAGTTATAATGTTATGGAATTGTTGTTGTTAAAACTTAGTTTGCATGCATGCACTACACCAACCATTCATTACTTCATTTGGACAAACACACTCCCTTACACCATGTATACTCCATGCCATCATACATGCAAAAGGAAATGAACAAAACTTGTCTTGTAAGCTTGCTGCGAAATCTCACATCACCACTGATCACATAACTTCATCATCATTCCACTTTAAACCTTACCATGGACACCATGAACTTCACCCTCACCATATCCCAACTTCACCCAACTCGCCTCTAACTAACTGACTCAGTTAGTTAGAGTGGACTCACCCAACTCACTCACTAAACTCACTTCCTAACCTCACCTATATAAACAAACTCACACACAGTTTCAACTCTCTCTCATTTTTTGAAACATTTCAAAAAAATCATTCTCACTCTTTCTCTCTGATTCTCTCTATTTTCTCTCTGATCTCACACGAATCTTTATCAATCATCATCATTGTTTGGTATTTCTGGATCAAGAACAAACAAAATCAACACCAATCCTTCAAGTATAGCTTCATTACGGTTTTGAATCTCCACCTATTTTCTTCAAGACTTCAAGCTTCCAGTGGCATTTATTTTGCTCATTCCAAGCTCAAGAACTTATAGAGGATCTCTGGTTTTCTGTTGATTCAAAGTTTTCATCAGTTGCAGGTTCAATTTCCTCAACTTTTATTGCTACGAATTTGCTTAGTTTTAACTTGTTTTTGTTGATTGAAGCTTGCTAGAAGCAATGTAACGCATCCGGCTAGTGATAGGCTCATTAGGAGCATAGTTGTGAAACTTAGGGCAAAATGTTTATGTCCTGTTCTTACTGTGTGTGCATTGTTTGATAATTCTAAGCTTGGATCCATGATGTGTGTAACTTCCTCTTTCGATTGGTATCTTTTTTACACGTTTTTGGAAGATTTGAGATTTGCAGGTGGTGGTGCTTCGCCGGAGAAGACGACCGGAGGTCCTTCTCCGGCCGGTGAGACTTTGCTAGGGTTTAGTCCTTAGTTTATATCGTAGTCGTTCGATCTATTTCATCCTACATCTAATAATGTGCCAACACATTAATGAGAGTTGTTGCGTGTGTGTGAGTGTATGGTAATTAACATGTGCTTGCGTTCTCATCCATGTGATTGTTTGGCTTTTCTTGATGATTGACTGACTGGTTAATCTTAGGGCTCACGGCTTGCTAGCACATTAATGAACATGTGGTCCCTCACGTGCTATTTTGTTTAAATCATATTGATTGCATGTGCGTGTGTGCGTCGTAATTGTGGTGTGCGTGAGTTGTGATCCGTTGGATGCATCTTCCCTTGATGATTGATTGTTGTTGACTGATTGTGTGGATGTGATTAAATCAAATGTTAACTGAACATACACCATATCACACGCGCACACATTTGTAAAGAACTGGGTTTATAATTGATATTTGCACCTCCCTTGCTTGAGCCTAACTATATTTGAACTGGAAAATTACTCACGCTACACCCCATTCCTATTTCTTTCACATGTTATTTTCTTTTTCCATATTGTTTTGATTTTATTATTTTAAAAATAGTAAATGATCTCTAAAATTTCCAAATTAATTCATGTGTGTTCTTTATGCATTTAACTATTTTTCTATTATTTTTAATTCTGACTTCCTTGATTTTATATCATAATTCCATAATTTTCTTTCAATTGCTTTTTGAATAAGGTTCTTCTTTGACACTTGAACTTGTGTATTTTTTTTCTCTCATCTCACATAATATTTTGTATCTATTCTTTTTGCATTGGTTAAAAGACATATTGAAGCATCTAAAAGAATTTTGGTTGCATTTTTAAATTCATTCTATCATATGTTTTGATGTGCATATTTGAGTTTCTTTTGATGTGTTTAAATGTGACTTGGTGAGACTCTTGGGTCATGTTTTCTTTTGAATTTGGTCATGGAATTTTAAGACATGTGTTGCTTCTGACTTAGGTTGTTTAGGACTTGTTTTTTACAATTTTATCATATGCTTTGATAATTGTTGATGCCTTGCATTTGAAGTTAATTTTGTGCACTCTATTCTACTTCATTCTAACATGTTTTGATGAGGCATTTATGCCACCATTTTATGATTTGCTTTGTGCATATTTTATAGGTCATTTGTATGATATTATAGACCACCTTTGTTTCATTTATAAGTCACTTTGATTTGCATTTGTATTTGATATGAGTTTATGCATTCTAATTTGAACTTTGACATGCTTCCATCTCTTATCTCCTGTTATGCTCTACATGTCTCATGTGTGTATTTTGTATGACATTTCCCTCATTCCATTAGCATCTCATCAATAATATGCCACTTCCAATATGCATTCATTAATCATTTCACATGTTATGCATCTCTAATATGTCACTTTATGCATCTAATTGAAACATGTTGCTCTTATACTTACTTCTTCTTTATCTTACTTCTTTTACTTGTATTATTTTATCCATGAATTGTATGATGATTCCTATGCATTATGAGGCATTTATAAATGGTATATGATTCTGACCTTGATCTTTTATGAAGCATTATTGCATGTTCACTTTTCATGTCCACTCATTCCTCATCTATTTCTTTCATGTTGCACTTCTTTGATGTTTAAGACTTTGCTTGTGCATAGTTTATGTGCATTAGGTCTCTTAACCTTAGAAAACATCCTTAGAGCATAGATTCTGACCTTAAATGAGTTTCATCTCTTAGTACATCTATCCCTTGATTCTTAGCTTGTTTGAGCACTACTTGTTATCCTTTCCTTATTTCACTACTTGTAGATGGTTTTTGAACTAACATTTTCATGTAGGTGCTAATGGTAAGTAAGTGTGTGGATATGCTTCCACATACACTTCTTTCTTTCATCTTCTCTTATCTCTTTTAATAATTCAACTTGTGAGCATGATAAGCATTTCTATGCTTTCCTTGAATAACTTCTTCTTCATCCCTCTTTGAGATCAACTTAACTTCCATCTTGGAAGTAAGTTGCTTCTTTTGCTCTTCTTCTCCTTTCTTTTAGGATTAGGTTTCTTAAACCACATTAACCATAGGAGCATCCATGTATGACAACTTTAGGGTTTGAGTCTTAGTCTCCCTCATTAGTTTTCACCTTTTGCTTCCATTTGAGTCTTTTCTTCTCATCTTAAAACAAAGTAAAAAATACTTAATAAAGGCATAACAAATATTGTATTTGAGCCTTTCATGTGAAAATAAGATAGTGAGGGGTCTTCTCTCACTTTCTTAGAATGATTAGCATACGTCCCGTCTTGGGTCGATATGCGAGGCATTCGATCCTACGTGAAGGACTTAAATACAATACGCGTTGTAAACACCAAACAATCAAAACACTTCTTTCTAAAAAACTTTAAACAAACAATAACATCTTTCCTCCGGGATTTCTCTCCTCATCTCATTCACTCATTCCTTAAGGACTCGTCATGTCCGTTCTACCGCAAACAGGTAACGCCTAAGTCTCCTTACAACGAGCTGCAACACCTAACTGCTGGAACGCGCATTTTGACGTTTCCACTAAAAAACACAAACAGTTTTCCCTAGATGAGGGGAACTACGTCGCTCTGATTCTCATGTTCCCGATGAGATACGTAGGTAGTGGGGTAGGGCCCATTCGAGCACTTCTTTTATTTTCCCTACATTTGTTTCTCATTCTTTTTCCATTTCTTTTCCAGTTCTCCAGTGAGCAGCTTATATCCAGTTGATGACACCCTTTGATCGAGACAAGCAAGCGTGGATCCCATCGGGTACGATGGACGTGTTGGGTGCTAACACCTTCCTTTCGCGTAACCGACTCCCGAACCCAGTTCTCTTGGTCGTGAGACCATGCTCTTTCCTTCTTTCAGGTTTATGCAGTGTTTCCTTTCCCTCTCTTGGGATAAATACACATTGTTGGCGACTCTGTTTCCGTGCCACTTTCGCGTTTGTACTTGGATGAAAATCCCAGGAGCGACACTCACGCATCAAATACCATTAAATATGATTGGATAGCTCCCCACGCAACATGTCAAATTGGATACACTACTATGGAAAACATATACAACAATGGTTGGGAAAGGGATAACATCATGCGTCGCTTGTTTCCAATCAAATTTGAAAACATATGGAAAACAAATTGGATACACTACTATGGAAAACAAATTTGACCTTAGCTGGCGCTTATTTTCAATCATCTACCAATATACTAACTTTGCTACGTCGAAGGAACACAACATAACTCTTAAAAAGAGAAGAGTATTCACCATCAACTACTCTATTATACGAATCAAACGCGATAGGCAATTTGATACCAGATTTGTGGACTTTTGTTACTTTGGTAAGCATAGTGGCACCTCTTTGTAATATTTTCTTTTTATTTGAGTATCACTCGTCATAGTTTCTTCGCCACTAGATGAAGAATACGACGAAGTCGACATATATTTTCAAAAACAACAACAACCTCAACAACAACAACAACAACAACAACAATAACAACAAACTCTTTCATCTATTATCATATACACATTCAACAACAACAACAACAACAACAACAAACTCTTTCATCTATTATCATATACACATTCAACAACAATAACAACAACAACAACAAACTCTTTCAAAGATTATCACATACACATTCAACAACAACAACAAACTCTTTCATCTATTATCACATACACATTCAATAACAACAACAACAACAAACTCTTTCATCTATTATCATATACACATTCAACAACAACAACAATAAACTCTTTCAAAGATTATCAAATGCACATTCAATAACAACAACAACAACAACAAACTCTTTCATATATTATCACATACACATTCAACAACAACAACAACAGATTAATCAAGTTTTATGATACACATTCAACAAGAACCAGAAAAACATCAACATCAACATCAACAACAATGGAAACTGAAGTTTACTGTAGTGCATGGGAAAAAAGTCTTATGTACCGTAAACGTGATGACTAAGTAAATGTGAATATTTGGGTTGATACAGATAATGTTGTTGTTGTACTCCTCCTTGACGACGACGGTGATGTTAGTGTTGACATTGGTGTGTTAGGGTTGAAAACGAACCGATGACGATGATGACGACTACGGGTTGAAAATGAACAACGAATGCAAAACTATAGCAATCGATGATGATGAACGATGAACTGATGATGATGAACGATGATGATGAACAATGAATGTTAGAGGTGAAATGGTGTATCGTTTCTCAGCACTGAACGTTAGGGTTGAAATGGTGTATCGTTTCTCAGTAAAGAATGGCAACTGAATAGACAAGCTAGTTAGCTTGATAAAAATGAATGAATGATACCACCACGGTAAAAAACGTGAACCGTGGTGATATGTTATTTACTAAATTAAATTTCATAAAGAAGCGTCAGTGTATTACAATTTAAAATATTTAAAACAAAATGAATAATACTACCTCCGTTCCTTTTTATAAGAGACAACTTACTTTTTAGGTTCATTGAATAATCAATGTATCTAGTTTATAAACTGACCAAATACATTGATTATTCAATGAATCTAAAAAAGGAGTTGTCTCTTATTAAAAAGGAACGGAGGTAGTATGTCACAACGGTTTTTCATAGAAACTGTGATGGTATCTCATTTTTTTAAAATTAAAAATAAATAAAAATAAAAAGGCGCGACTAAATGTTAAAGAATTAAAATATTTGAGGGTGTTGAGATTTGAACCCATGAGAGGGTGATTATATAACCACGGTCATATGCTTCGTCTGTGATTATATCATATCAAAATTTTCATAAGTAAATAAAAAAATTATTGCGTGTTAATTAAGACATATCATAACGATGGAAGTCTAACCATAATAGAATTAGTGTTATCGAATGTGTATTCCGTAATAGTGACATTCTCTTTTAACTGTCTACCATGTATAAACCCCGCCACACGCCATTATAACTAGTATCTCACTCTTACTCTTATAAACTACACCTCTTTAATTTTAGTGACTTGTCCTCTTCACTCCACCGCACCGAAAACCTATACTACCCTACCAAAAGAATTTGCTCTCTCTACATGAATTTTTTACCCAAATACCCCTAATTTTGGAAAAAATTCCCAAAATAACCCATGTTTCAAAAAAATTCCCAAACTGCCCCCATTAGGGTTTTAGTTTGAACTGTGTTGCCATTGGAATTGGCGACTTCCCTATAAGGCTATAACCTTGTCGCCAATTGAACTGGAGACAGCATTCCAAGTCGCCAGTGCACACTACGCCAAACAAGGGAAAAGAGGGCGTTTTTTTTGGCCTATGCCAACGCTTAAAAGCGTTTTCTAAGCCAGCGCTGTCGTAGGTAAAGACAGCGCTTTTTTATTTATGAAAAAGCGCTCTCTAAAAGGGGACGTTAGACAGCGCTTTTAAAAGTGCTGTCTAAAGTATACGTTAAAAATTTAAAATTTTTTTTTATAAACTTTAGAAAGCACTTTTTCATTCAAAAGCGCTCTCTAAAGGTGCTCTTAGACAACGCTTTAGAAAGCGCTATCTAATGTATACGTATATTGATTTTTTTATATACTTTTAGAGAGCGCTTTTTCATTAAAAGCGCTCTCTAAAGCTGGACTTTAGACAGCGCTTTTTTATTAAAAGCGTTGTCTTTTGTCTACGTAAAATTTTGAAGATTTTTTATAAAAATCCCATTTTAACCAATATTTTTATGCAGAAACCTGTATAATTCACATTTCAATAAACCAGTATGGATATGCATTTCCATCAACAAATTCTATTTCAAAACTAGAATTTACATTAATGCCGAATTCGCACAAATTCTACAAACTAGAATTTGTACATTTCAATAAATTAGAATTTACATGCAGAATTCACACAAATTCTATTGTATGGTTTCAAACCTGTATAGAATTTACATTTCAATAAACTAGAATTTACATTCACCAAACTATACAATCAAGAAAGAATTCTTCTTGCAATAAAAAATTTGCAAAATTCCTCCTTAGTATCTTGCAATTGTTTCCTCGTGTAATAAGGACACGCCGTATCATCGAAATACTACAGAACAAAACAAAATACGCATTATTTAGTTAAAAGTAATAAATTATATATATGACATATCCGATAAATATTAAAATAAATCCTAAGTTATAAAACCATGCATACCGTGATAGAAATCACCAATTGTCCCATTTGAAGGAATCTCCACTTTGACCCATGTAATATTGGTTGCTCTAGCCCGTGCTACTCGTGCGTATCTTCCTGGTTACTAGACATTTGACCTGTAAGAAAGAAAAAAACAGAAATTAAATGACAAATATAAAAATCCATAATCCTAATCTATTGAATGATATAAGCTATATTGAATGATATAAGCTATAATTTTACAACTAGTACCTTTTTCACTAACGTCTCTTTCTTTTCTTGTTTGGAGTATGTTCTACCCGTCTCTTAACAACACGAACGGTTGGATTGATCTAAATACCCTCATTATGATCATTTCTAGTATATGATTCATTCGCTATAATATTTTCATCTTGATCATTTCTAGTAAATGATTCAATATCAACATCAATATTACCTTGATCTCCAACGTTTTCATCAATTACTTTGTTAGATAAAAGCACTATAGACCATTTTGTACTTGTCGGATCAGTGACATAGAACACTTGTTTAGCTTGAGAGGCTAGAATAAAAGGCTCATCTTTGTACCCCACCCTATTAAGATCCACTTGCAAAAATCCTGACTTATCCATTCGTACGCCATTATTATTTTCAACCCACTTGCAACGAAATATAGGAATCTGAAACTTCTCATAATCAAACACCCAAATGCGCTCGATAACCCCAAAATATGACAGATTTGTAAATTTGGGGTTTAAGTCTTTCACACTTGAAATGTGTATTGCTTCAGCTACCACGGTGACACCACTATTTTGCATAGTACTTTTATCATCTTGTTCTTTGGTATAAAATGTGTATCCATTAATTGCGTATGCGCTATAAGAAAACACGACCATACTTGGACCATATGCTAAACATCTCAACCTTTCTGTTATTGAATCGCGATCTGAATAATACTTTGAATAAATATGATCCTTAAACCAAGGTATGAAACTTCGATTGTGCTCTCGTACTATCCAATTCTCATTTCTATTCGGATTTAAAACTCGGAGAACATCCTTGTGCATTTCAACATATGGCTCAACCTCATTCTCATTGTGCAGAACATACAAATGCACTTGATCCCGTTCGACCCTTGATACTGACACAACTTTATTTCCAATTAACTTTTTTCCTTCTTTTTTTTCGACAATATGAGATTTAGGGAGTCCAATTGATTGTACATTGGACAGATATTCAGTACAAATGCCAACTGAACCGCGTCAACCCGACTCCCAAAACAACAACCCAAGCAAGGACATATCATTCGACTGGGGTCTTTGGCGTGCGCAACAACAAACTTAACGAATTCTGATACCCCATTGTCGTACTCTTTCGACAATCAACTTGAAGACATCCATTTCTTATCCATAGTTATACTAATTAAATTAAACAAAAACAAAAAGGAAAAATGTTATACCTGTAGGGAAACGATCCGACTTTCACACTTTGAACACAAGTAACCCCTATACACATATCATAAAATGAAATATCATTAATTGACCAATTATGAGTCATAACTTGATAAGTGGCAACATGTAATCACAAACAAGCAACAATTAGAGGTAAACACCTACATAAGTATAAAGTAGACAATAAACTTATAACAAAAAGTCACAAGTTCTAGAAAATACAATTTAATAGTTGTTTATACTAATCAACTTTGCCAAATATACAGTAGAAAATATTTAATAGTCATGAAATAACCTTCACAATTTCAATAATAGTTGTGAAGATACTTTAATATTAGCTTCCTTATGAAAATACCTTCCACAAAACTAGGTTGTATCATGAATGCATAACACAATGAGCTTATTATAAATAAAAAAATACTTTTTCGTAAAAATATACATGAAAAATGAAAGAAAAAAGATTTTGCAACAATAAAAGAGGAAGCTTTTTCGTAAAAATATACATGAAAAATAAAAGAAAAAAGATTCTGCAACCATCGTGAAAACTTTTTCGTTTTCGTTTTCAGAGAAATGAATAGTAAAAGAGAAATGAATAATAAGAGTACCTTATTCGTTTTCGTTTTCAGAACGATTTGAGAAATGAATAATAAAAGAGAAATGAATGATAAGAGAATGATTTGAGAAATGAACAACAACAACAACAACGTTTTCACGAACGACAATGGCAATGGCAATGGCAAGAACGACGGCGAGGGTTTAGAGCAACGGTTGAGAGAGAAAATGAATAAAAGTGTCTCTGAAAATGTTTAGAATTGTTTCATATTTTAATTAGTAAAGGACTTTAGAGGGCGCTTTTCCTTAGAAAGCGTTTTCTAAAGTGAAAATAATTAAAGGCCTATAAGAGCGCTTTCTAAAAGCGCTTTCTAAGGTGGCCTTTAGACAGGGCTTTTTAGAAGCGCTCTCTAAAGTGACACCTATAGCAGCGCTTTTTGGAAAGCGCTTTCTAAGGTGGTCTAATGTGGCAGTCTTTTACAGCGCTTTTTAAAAGAGCTTTCTAAAGCCTTTCTTTTAAGGCGCTTTTTTTTAGCAAAATTTTTTTATTCTTTTTAGCAGTGCTTTTGTATAGAAGCGCTGTCTTTTAAGTGTCGTCTAAACACTTTTTTAGCGTAGTGGCAATTGGTGACATAGAGTAATGGTAAAAGGGAGTCGCCAATTGAAGTGGAGACTGCCTAGAAACTGAATTTTTTCACTATAAATAAGGGTGTTAAGCTCAGTTTGTTCCACATCTCTTCTCACAACTTTGTTTTACTCAGAAGATGTATCGTCGTCGTTGGAGAAAAGTTATTTTTTTGCGAGACAAGCCACCAATCGACATGATGTTTTGGAACATACAAGGTATCAATCAACTTAAGAGAGAGCTGAATCGGTGGTTGGAGGGAGACATTGGGGAAGGGGAGAAAATCGAAGTATCGAGAGCATGATCGGCTACGTGGATGGGTTCGTGTGAAGACTGACAAAGATGTGAGGGAAGTCATGTTTAGACCGAATGAAATTAAGTTGATTCATGTAATCTGTTAGGAATGTGTTAAGTTGTTTGTGTTGTTTGTTGTTAACACTGTTGTTTGTTGTTACAGTTATTTGTGTTAGTGTTGTTTGTTGTTAAAATTGTTGTAACAAAGAGAAATTCATTAATGAAAATATTTGGTTACAACAAACGAAAAGATAAGCTAAACTATTTCTCCTTGGTATGGAGGCCAATAATCCTCCATTGGTAACACTGCGAAGCCTTTGATGTATACATTCATAACATTAACCACCTTGTAAACATCAGATAGATAGCCATAAGCATCTTGACGAGCATGTGCGCATGCTGCAATGGCATGTGAGCAAGGTACACGGAGGGCCTGGAACCTGCCACAATCACACCAACCTCTGTTTAGCCTGACAGCATACGATAGATTGGGTCTCCCCTCATTATAATCCATTGTTTCTTGTACATTGAATGATTACCCGACGAACTAATACAACCATATATTGATTTCGCTGGTTTCGGACATGTAAGCAAAATCATGTCTTATTCGGTAGACGCAAAGTTTATACTAGGTTTGCAAGAAAGGTGGCGCCCGGAGACACACACCTTCTTTTTTCCATCCGGTGAATGTACCATGACCCTAGAAGATGTGTACATGTTACTCGGTTTGCGTATCGATGGTAAGGCAGTCAATGGAAGTACAAACATTGACCCATCAATTTGTGAGGAACTTTTGGGTTCAAACACAATTTCAACCTTTCATCAACGAATCCTTCACACCAATGTCTCCCTTCAATCGGTCTGCCCGCACACCAATTACCCCCTCAAACTACCCTGGCATGGGTCGCACGCTCAGTTTCAGTCCCTAAGACTTCACGGGAATGCAAGACATCCTAAGGGAATCATCTCAGACTGTTCCTGAGACTTCGACTCCTCAAACACCCGGCGTGAATCAACAACAAGGGGAACAAGGGGCCCGAGTACAACGAGTGCAACGAGTGAGGGTCCCTAGGGGATGTGGAACTGGTGGCCGGTTGAACGGACCCGGTCACGAACATTAATTAATGTAATATTTTATTAAATTAATAAAAAATTTATGTCATTGTGCAAACAAAATCAACGTAAACTAAAAAAAAACAACACACACCCTGTCTCCACATCATTTGGCGACAAGGTTATAGCCTTACTCTATGTCGCCAATTGCACTGGCGACTTGGAATGCTGCCTCCAGTTCAATTGGCGACAAGGTTATAGCCTTATAGGGAAGTCGCCAATTTCAATGGCAACACAGTTCAAACCAAAACCCTAATGGGAGCAGTTTGAGAATTTTTTTGAAACATAGGTTATTTTAGGAATTTTTTCCAAAATTAGGGGTATTTGGATAAAAAATTCTCTCTACATCCCTTATATCTCATTAAAAAAAAAAAATTATTATTATTTCATTTTAAATGTATTTCGTTGTATTTATGATTTTTCAAGATGAGAAAGAACATGTGTCAAAAAAAGAAGTGCTTTATTTAGATATCCAAAAATCAAAATCTTGTTTGAAATACAATTCAAATATATGTGACATTGAAATTTATGAGGAAAAAAAATAGAAGTGGAAAATCATATTTCTGTATACACCGTTGATATTGAATTTTGTGTCTTAGGAATATATTTAAAAGACAAACACATGATAGAAAATTTAAAGAATCATGGAGAGAGAAGAACCTAACGAATGCAATGTGTGTCACTTTCTCCTTTCTTATGCTACTATTTTTTAACATTCTTTTTTCTTTCATATTGGACTGCTGTAGCATCATCACCACCTCACTCACTCTATCAAACCACACTTGTCCCTCCTATCTCACTATTAAAATAATAGTACTATGCTAATAGTGCGCTTAATAATAATAATATTCTACACAAAACTTAGCATATACTAATTTAATCATATGTTTTCCAGCAAATTGTGGTTGTCTCCAATGTTAGATCTCTCTTCACTTCACTCACTCTCTGCAACTTCACATGTTTTTATTATTTTTGAAACTTTGAACAAACAACAACAACCTTAATTATTTGTTCAACACCAACGTTTTTTCTCTCTATGTTTTGATTACATGTTTTGTAACGTTTTTTACTCTATTTACTATCATCTTTGACTTGGCTTCTTCCTTTGCAACCGCTTTTTCTTTTCTCTTTCTTTTTTTTATTATTATATATAGCTTTGCCTTATGGGCGTTTCTCTTCTATATTCTTCATTGCAGCCTTTTTCTTTGTTCTTTTGAATACATATTTCCACAACAAAAAAAAACTTTGTTTTTTCATCTAAATCAATTTCTATCATGTTTTATTCCTGTGAATTCTGATTAACCTATCTCAGGATGTGATGGCTTTTGGTTTCTGTGCTTGGAGTTTCTTCATCTGGTTAGGCAGCTTCTTTTTCTCATATAGGTGTGTCAGAATGAATCATTTTTTATAGACTATATATAATTGATTATAGAACTGTCTTACATATGTTGTTATTTATTTGAGTTTGGTCATTGATTTGTTACATAGAATTTCCATCATGCTAGAAAAGATAAACAAAACTCTGATTCTGTTTTGAGATAGTAATTATTATTATCGCTTATTAGCATATTCAAATCCCGAATAAAGTCTTAGCCTTGCGAAGGGTGCAGGGCTAAGACTGCTCGCATCTATTCTGATGCGAGGCAGGGATCTGTGTGTCTTCTCTGCCTCGCATCAATTGTAACTTATTAATCTATGACAGAGATTTTAGGTTTTCATTTTTGTTTGTCAGATTTTTGTTTGTTCCATCTTATATCAAAGAAGAAACATTGTTGATTTTGTCTGAATTTTCTTTTGGATATCACAGGATTTTGGAGAATTAAGAAACAGAAAATAAGAAAAAAGCATTTTCTTGTGAATGGTCTATTATGACTAATAAAAAAGCATTACCAGTTCCAAATTTTGGTAGTGACTTTTTCATTAGTTACCGTAATTCTTCGTCACAAAAGATGAGAATTATGGAAGTGTTACCACCCTCCGATGGCAACGGTTCCTCCTCGACAGAAGAAGAACCTTTACCTCAGGATGCAGATTATAATCTTAGTCTCAGCGACGAGCTAGAGACATCTATCTTGGCAAGATTTCCAAGATCACAACACTGGAAACTATGTTTTCTAAACAAGAGATTCTTGAGTCTTATGAGAACTGGCGAAATATACAAAATAAGGAAAGAGTTAGGACTCAAAGAACCTTCTGTTTTTATGTTAGCTAGCGGCGAAAGCAATTGGTGGGGTATGGATTGGCCTTTCATCTCAAGCAGGAAGTTACCAAGGATTCAATCAGATTACAGCTTTGAGTTTGGTGATAAAGAATCCTTTTGTGCAGGGTCGCAGTTATTGGTTTCGGGCAAAGAAATCGACGGTGCTGTTATTTGGAGATATGATTCAGAAACTAATGAATGGTTTAAAGGTCCATTCATGATTAATCCAAGGTGTCTTTTTGCTTCAGCTAGTTCTGGTAATTTCGCTTTCATTGCAGGCGGTTTAGAAACAAATACTTATAGCGAAATATTGGATACTGCTGAGAAATATGATTCCAAAACCAAAATTTGGAAGCCTTTACCGAAGATGAATCAGAAGAGAAAATTCTGTTCTGGTTGTTTCATGGACAAGAGATTCTATGTTATTGGTGGACATGATGAGAATACAAATGATCTAACTTGTGGTGAGTTTTTCGACGAAAAGACAGGCGCATGGAACCTGATTCCTGATATGTTGAAAGATATTCCGGTTTCGGTTTCGCAGTCGCAGTCTCCGCCTCTTATAGCTGTTGTTAATAATGAGCTTTACACACTTGATGCTTCTTCTAATGAGTTGAAAGTTTATGTCAAAAGGATCAATAAGTGGAAGAAGTTAGGTGTTGTTCCTGTGAGAGCCGATGAACAAGGTGGTTGGGGCGTCGCTTTTAAGTCGCTCGGTGATGAGTTGCTTGTTATTGGCGCGCCTTTGGTCTCGAATAAAGAACGCGTGTTGGCGATTTATACTTGTTGTCCTGATCCTGATGGTGAGAGATTGAAGTGGAAGCAAATTGAATGTGGGGGTGTTCAGCTTAATCATTTCATTAGGAATTGTGCTGTGATGAGGGGAAGTACTTGAAGGGTAACGTGCATTGAAGACGTGTCTGTGTCAGAGTCTCATAGAGGTTGACAGATGAAATCGAAGACGTGTCTGTGTCTATGTCAGAGGTTGACGGATGAAGTTATTCTCAAAATAAAAGTTGGAGGGTATATTTAGTTTAATGTGGAGGTGCATTTAGATGAAGTTATGTGTTTCTTTTTAGTTGATCTTTGTTTGTGATGTTTCATTTGGGGGTTTGTCTTTCTGACATAACTTGTTAGGAAGAATATGTTGTTTGTGAAGAAAATCAGATAATGATATTCTCGAATGCTAATTTTTCATCTATTATTCTCATGTCTTGATTTAGTTGTTTATGTCATGTTTTAAAGATAAAAATGTTTTTAAGTAGTTTGCTCCCATTAGTTTTATCATGTCAGAACTTTGAACAATGATGTATTCAACTAAAGAAGAAAGAAATTTGAACTATATATGCAATTTATTGAATTAGCATAAATCCAATTAGATAGAGAGAAACACAATGAATTTGTATGTTTAGGAGTAAATTCGAACTTAAGAGTTCTAGTTAAATTAGAAGAGATTATTTTCATCTCATTTAAATGTTCTCAAAATTTGAATAAATCCAATTGAAACATGACAACATTTTAATTTTAAAGATTGTTGTTATGCATCGATGATCGAAGGTTTTTAGTACATTTTTAAAGATTAATTGTTGAATTATTGCATAAATTCAATTGGATAGGCCCAATTCAAAGTGAGAGTATGATGGACTGATTTTGTTTTGAGAATTTAATTTGTCATCCTCCAAATTATATGTGGCACCTCATAAACTTTCATATTCTCAAAATTGTTTTTATTGAAAAATGGACCAAATTTCCGTTCAAAATTAGAGTTACTGAAATTTTTAGTACAGACCGAAATTTCCAGTAGTGTATTTGAAATTTCCGATATATTGGAAATTTCAGAATTTCTGGTAAGTTTCAGTAAGATCCGGGAATTTGAAATTTACATGTTGATATCGAAAATTTTAACCTAAATGAAATTTCCAGTAGTATTATTTGTTTGCTTTTTTGGATGTTCAAGATTTTTCCGACAGTTTTGGATGGATGTGATTGCACCGACAGTTTTGTATGATCTAGAGTAAATGCAAAGTTGTATAAATAAGGAGTCACATGTTGTTTGATAAACACATCTCAAAAAATGTCACTTTCTCAATTTTTTATTAACACAGAAGTGTATTTCACGGAGCTTCTCCTCTTGTAGAGTTCCAACTTCTGGATGGCACCACATCTCTTGCCGACCTGACGTCGAAGTTGAATGAATTGTTGTCTGATGCCGAAAATAGAAAGGTGAAAAAGACCGAGTTTCGTGAAGATTGGATTGATACTAACGGGAGGTGAAATACAACCTTATTGAGTTGAAGACCGACGAAGATGTGAATGAAATGGGGGAACATTTCGTTATAGGATAATAAAGGGACCGATCGAGTTAGATGCTAAGCTTTCAAGATCTGTTGACGACATAATGGAGATGCTGAAACGTCCAGAATCTTCTGGTAGTGTTTAGATTTTTCTTATTTATTAATCATCTAGTATTTTTAAGTTTTTTCTTAAGTTATGTTTAATTTATATTTAAGTTATGTAATTGATTGTCAGATGTTAGTTAATGTTGACGTTGCAATTTATGGAAAAAAAATATTAGCAAATAAAGAGTTAGGATGAAGATGTTTGAATAATATACAAATAATACATAATAGACCAAATCCATGATATACAAAAGATGTCTAAATAGGCCTCCCACAGGCTATATGTACAACCCGAGATAATCCATTATAAACCTCGCCATCTGGGTTTACCAAACTCATGAGGTTATCCATAATAACTGCAATCATCTGGAGGCGCTGCTGGTCACCGACATCATCTACTGGAGGAGGAGACGGCGACACGTTATCAACAGGTACCCCAACATCAGAAGGCCCGACATCAACTGTAGGTAAGGTGATGCGAGAGTGTGATATAGTGAGGTAACACTCTAAGTAACCATCCTCGCACTGCGAAGGGTGCTGAACAGTGATTGCTCGATCTCTAATGGCACGAACAGAGCTGATGAAGTTACTCTGAAACCACCAATCAATACCTGAAGATGGTATATCTGGAATTGGTCGTGGGATACTCTGAACATAACCAAACTGTCGCAGACACCTCTCAGGCAAGTGTCTAGCAACCATGGCCTCCTATCGCATATAACCTGAATATAAAGACGACTCATCGAACTCACAGTGGACTCTATAACCAGTGTATGGTGTCCAGATGACATCATCTATAGTCAGGGCATCTAGCCTCCTCATGTTCTCAACAACACCACCGGGATGTGGCTGCCTAGTTTTCTATTTCTTCACCCGTAGGGACCCCACCTTGCAATGTAGCATCCTCATGTCACAGATGGTGGGGAAATGCTTGTATATCTAGCACTGATATCAAAACAGAGACACAACAAATATTAAATAAGAAATGTTGTTCGTAACAATTAAATAAGAAATCAACAACAAATAATAATTTCAAGTATACCTGTAATAGACTCAAATAGCCAGAGTTGTTTGGTCTGAAAGAGCGTCGCCACTCCAAGGGCTGTATATAGAAGGGTCAAGCAGCAAACCCCCAAACCCAACTGGTGTCGTCGAGGCTACTAAAGAGACACGCGTACCGGGCATCGATATAAACACCAATATTGTCCACAAAGAGAGTACGTGCTAATATATGTAGCATGTATGCCCTAGCGGCAACCTCATACATCCTAGCAGCTACAAGATGATCGTATGTCTTCCGAAGCCAAGACATACAAGGTGCGCTCCCTTAGTCTCGCCAAACTCCTTTTGCACCTCCTCCTTAGGCAATCCCATATCTCGTGCAACAGTCTAACATACTAAGAACGGGAGTCTCTAGAATCTGTCGTCGATGGGAAGATGGAACAATGTGGAGACATCATCCAGAGTGATAGTAATCTCCTTGAACGGAAGATGAAATGAAGATGTCTCATTGTGCCACCTCTCAACAAACACACTAAGTAGTGGAGCGTTGAGCATGGTGAAGGAGCAGTGCGCAAAACGAAGCAGTTGGAACTCATGTATAATTCGACTGACCTGCTCAGGCATCAAAATCTTTGGGAAGTCCATCATCTTCGACCCGTGCGATTCCACCTTCAGTATGAGTCGCTCATGTGACAAAAACATATGAACAAATTAGCTGATGGCTCATATGACAAACATATATAAACAATAATTTAAGTTAAACATAAACGACATATACCTTGCCCTGCCATAGTTGTAACGCCACATGGTCAGCATAATCTGTAAGCACCGATCGGTCGATGGGTTCTCTAGGGAATCCTCCATTAGTGTGCACAGAGGGCTCAGTCGAAGGAGTCGTAACCTCTGTTTCAGCAGTAACCGATGGGACCGAATCAGCAACAACAACATCTGGCTGGACCATCCGAGCAACCTTCTCCGAACCAAACTCCTCAGCAACCTTCTCAAGTACCAGATCGACTATTGGATCAATAATTGCATCAACCACCGGATCAACCACTTAATCATCCACCAGATCAGCAACAATAGCATCTGACACAACCTCATCTCTAAGCTGCTCTACTGATCGTACCGATCCTCGTCTAGTGCAACGAGGTACCCAAAACTGACCCTGCTCAACCAACCGCTTTCAATGTGTACCGGTTGGGGCCACTCTTTCTGCCAGTATCTAGGTAGACTTAATATCAGCACCCCTGGAAACCCTACTTTGATATGTCGCTTGATTAACAGCTATCCCTTCAATAGTGTCGTCTCTGCCTCTATATTTAACTACATAAGAAGTATATATATATATATATATATATATATATATATATATATATATATATATATATATATATATATATATATATATATACAGTTACAGTAAACACCAGAAATTTAAAATTTCTAGTACAAAATATCGGAAATTTCGAAAAACTCGGAATAAGAACTCACTGGTTTTAAAATTTCTGGTAGATGCTCGAAATTTCCAGTATCGCTCAAAGAATTTGAAATTTTCGCCTCTGAACTATAAATTTCAAAATTTTGGAAAATAAATTTGCAAGGGCAGTGTCGTCTTTTCATACACATTAGGGGTGTTAGGTCTCACTAGAGGGTATCAAGTTAAATCCTCTTTTGTTTTCTTAATATGGAGGCCCATGGTTTAAAAGTTTCTCTACAATTTATACACATTGCTTTTCTTAATTTCACGAGCATTTAACTTCTCTCTCCACACCCCCCCCCCCCCCCCCCCCCCAACTTGTACCTGACACCCCCCATTTAGAGCGCTTTTATCATTATATCTTTTTGTAAAAATCGGAATTTTTTTGAAATTTACGTGTATGTACTGGAAATTTTCTAATTTTTCATTTTTATTTAACCGAAAATTTCAAAATTTCTTGTAAAAAATGAAAATTTTCAGAAAAAAATATGAAGCTTACCGAAAATCCCATTTTTTTTACCAAAAATTTCAAAATTTTCAGAAAAAATATGAAAATTTATTTTACACTACTCGAAATTTCTAAATTTCTAGCACACTATCGAAAATTTCGAAATTTCCAGTACAGTACCAGAAGTTTCGACATTTTCGAAAGTGTAAAAAAAATTTCAAAAATTTTAGATTTTTTTTCTAAAATTCCGGTATACTTCATATTTTTTTTCTAGAAATTTCGAAATTTCTAGTAATGTAAACAATTTTGAAAATTCCGGTATACTTCATATTTTTTTCTAGAAATTTCGGAATTTCTGGTAATGTAGACAATACTTCATATTAATAATAATTTCAGTTTAATAATTTATTAATAATTAATTTCAGTTTATTATTGTAAGTATTTTAGTATTAAAATACTAAATAATCTATTATTAATATTTAAATGCTAAATATTGTATTAAAAACATTTTACTATATTTAAATAGTAATATATAATTATACTGTAAATATTAATTAATATACTAACATTTATTAAAATGCTAAATGATATTTAAATGCTAAATAATTTATAATAGTAATATATAATTATACTAGAAATAGTAATATATAATTAATATTTATTAATATTTAAATGCTAAATAATTATACTTTAAATAGTAATATATACAATTATACTAACTAACATATATAATTATACTAATTAACTAACTAATATATAGTATTTAAATGCTAACTAACATATATAATTATACTGTAAATAGTAATATATAATTAATATTTAAATTCTAAATAATTTATTAAAATACTAAAATATTTTACTGTGGTAAATAATATATAATTAATATATAATTAATGTTTTATTAATAAGTAATATATAGCAATATATAATTAACGTTTATTAATAATTAATATGTATTAAATGCTAAGTAATATATAATTAACGTTTTATTAATAATATATAATTTTGATGCAAATTAATAAATAAATAAAAATGTGCAGTCATGTGGTAAGGTGTTGTTACTTGATGCAAAAGGTAATGGGTTCAAAACCTTTAAGGGCTATTTTTTTTGAATTTTGACATTTAACACCAAAACAATAATAAAAGATGCTATAGAATATAAAAAATAAATAATAATAAAAAATGTCATCTAAGTCACTCATATAATTAAAAATAATAATAATAATAAATTATAAAAATATTGTCATATCAAAAATTCTGCTGACTAGATTTTAAGAAAGGTCAAAATAATGGAATCTTGAAATGTTAGGGTGAGAATCTAATTTTTTTTATACAGGATTTTTCAAAACCTGCCCATACGAAAGAGGGAAAAATAGCTATTAACCTTAATATTAATAATAATTCAAAAAGTACAAGAAAAATACATCATTGATATCATTAATATTAATAATGAATTTTAAGGTTAATACTATTAATAACTTAAAAAATATATTTCATTAATAATGAATTCATTAATGTCAATAATATTAATAACTCCAAAAAAGTGTTCATCTCCATCTCTGTTTTCCAGACATACCTATGAAATCAATCAAATGTACAGAAAGAGAACACACAATACAGTGATCATATTTAATCAAATGATAAATCAAAGATCCGAAGAACAATTCTAGAACACATTGTTTCTTCTATTACCATTGAGTTTCACAAATGTTAGTACACCAGGAGGAAAATAAACACATGATATAACCAAAGACCCGAAGAAACCTACAACTAAAACAACCAATTTTATTCTTTAATATGAAAATCAAACATCCTAAATTCAAACACCATAAGTCTATATTCACGTATTTCAGACTAAAAGAAATAAAAAGAGATTCATATTCCTTTCACCCCTTTTATCATCGACATATGAATCCTAGCAAGAACAAAAACCTAATTGTAACTAAGCACTGAACAATTAAACCTTCATTAACACTAAATCCTTTGCTTCACTTTCAATGTTTCTTCATACGTTCGCACCCTACTTGTATTCCTCTTGAAAAAAATAAAGGAAGAACACTAGGGAACTTGCGAATAAACAACCATCCATGACAAACCATCTACTCAAAATTCAAATATGAAATCGAAACGGAACTCGGAGGAGGAGAAGAAAAAAACGGTGATCCCAATACCAAATCAGGAAAAATATAATAGAACAACAATATGAGAAGAAGAGAATATACAACAATATTACAGTTACAAATCTAGAGATTAGTAGAAGATGAGAGCAAGGGTTAGGGTTCTTTATTTTGGGGAAGAACACATTTTCTAGGAACCGCAAGAACTCATTTTGGGAAAGAGTTCAAAATGACTATCAAGATGTAAATCACTTAGTTTATTATTATTATTATTATTAATATTATTATTATTATTATTATTAGGGTTAATAGTCATTTTGTCCCCTGTCATATATGCGCTTTTCGAAAAATTCCCCTTATAAAAAAAACTTGCAAAAAATATCCTTCATCACATCCAGACACCAAAAAAGCTGATGTGACAGCGCTTTTTTTATTTTTTTTTAGTGATGTGGAAGACCATGTTGATTTTTTTATTTTTATTTTGAATTATTTTAATGCCATTGGCACTTTATTTTATGTTTATTTTTCATTTATATTAGAAAATATGTTAAAACTTCAAAAATTTGCTAAAGGTGGGATTCAAACCCACCCCTTTCTTTCATACATTCAATGTCTTATCACTAGGCTAGAATGCTCATGTTGTAATCTTGTTTCCATTAATTGATGTTAATACATATTTTTCGTTTTTTATCTTTAATTGATGTTAATTGATGTTAATATATTATAACTAAATAATATATTTAGTTTTAATTTTTTTTAATGTTAAATATACTGTAGCAATTTTAGTTTATTAAAATGCTACAATTATTAATGTTTCAAATTAGTGTATTTTTACCTTTCGTTTTTTTGTGTATTTTAAATTTCATTTTTTAACATTAGTTTATTAATTTGTGTATTCGTTTCGTTTTTTGTGTAGCAATTTCGTTTTTAATTATATACTAATTTATTTCAAAATTATTTTAACATTAGTTTATTAATAATTCTAATTTATTAATTTATATTAATAATTTTTAATTTATATTAAAACGTTAACATTAATTTATTAATAATTCCAGTTTATTAATTTATATTAATAACGTTAATAATTTAATTTATTAATTTATACTAATTATTTACTGTAAATATTATTTAAATAGTTATAATAAATTATAAAACCTACAGTAATAATATTTGTAAAGTATTCTAAATTAATATTAATAACGTTTTAATAAGCTACAGTAATAGTTATTAATTTATATTAATAACGTTAATAATTTAATTTCAGTTTATTAATTTATTCTAAACTATTCTACTGTAAGTATTCTAAACTATTTTACTGTAAATATTAATATTTGTAAATATTATGTTTTAATCTAAACTATTCTATTTTATTAAACTATTTAATCTATTTAATTATTATGTTTTAATATTAATATTAATATTAATTTAATCTATTTAATCTAATTAAAATGTTAATTACTGTACCATATTAATATACTAAATTAATATACTAAATTAACATACTACATTAATATTTTATTACTAAATTAATATACTAAAACATTTTTAAACATTTTTAAACATTTTTAAACTAACCTAATTTTTAACATTTTAAAACTAAATTATAATTATTTTTTAACATTTTAACTATATTATTAATAGTTACAGTATATTAAGAAACACTACTACAAAACGCCCAAACAACAACGTCAGGTTTACAACGGCATCCTATACACCGTTCTTATAGTGTGTATTGGATGCGCGCGCATTATTTTAGTTAGAAATCTCAAGGGTATAATAACGGTTGTTATAAAAACCGTGGTGATACAATCTGGCTATCATGGGTTCGAACCTCATCGCCCTCAAATAGTTTATCCCTTTGACGTAAATGCTCCCTTTTTAAGTTTTATTAATATTTAACTAAAAAATAATAATGATATCACGAAGGCTTTTTCTTAAAACCGTTGTTACAAACTGTTATGTATTTTAAACACCAAGTATATATCAATTTATCCATTGAAAAAAGAAACAAGACGAAACAACCCTAACACCAACGCCGTCACCATTGTCGGGAAGAAGACAACAACAACAAGAAAGTGTTCTACTTTAAGGTGTTGCAATGTCACATTTGAAGACAAAATCATCCAAAGGTGTTTCTATGTCTTCTTCCAGTGTAAAATCTCGATCTGGAAATTTTTGTGGTTATGATGGTCGTATGGTTTCGTATCAATGCAAAAAGTGACAAAATAAAGAAAGGCTTTTTTGGAGATGTCCATTTTGGAGGAGCGATGAAACATGTAATTTGTTCATATGGGATAAAGACGTGGGAGAAAGAGATGGAAATGACGATGAGAGCATTATGAAGTCAAAGTTGGAAGTTGTGGGCTATCTGAAGGTTATGTATGAGGATTTAAAGAAAAAGAACAAGAATTTGAAGAACAAACTGAAATCAGAGATATTTTCTGGAAATATCAAGATGTTATGTTTTCTTGTCTCCTTTATGTTTAATGTTTACTTTGTTATGAAATGTAATAGTTGAATTAGGGTTTGAATTACATTGTTGATGTTTAAACTGCAGATGCATTGTGAATTACATTGTTGATGTTTAAATTGCAGATGCATTAAGTGAGAAGTTAACCGTAGTGATATATTTATAATAAATAAATACCTGTCTATACGGTTTTTATTTATTTTAAAATTCACAGATAAAATGGTTATCACAACGGTTATTCTAGTTAACCGTAGTGATATATTTATAATAAATAAATACCTATCTATACGGTTGTTATTGTTAATGGTTGTGAAATAGTTTACCCATATATAAGCGAAATAACTTTCACTTAATTGACAGTAACGCCGTTGCCTTCAAAGTGAAATCCTAGAACCCATTTTTTCTCTTCGTTTTCACCATTAGTCGTGAATCTTGTGCTTCATACATTAAGGTATTCTTCTTTTTCCATCTATTGTTAGATATTCCCCATTATGTCGTTTGTGGATTGTTATTTTTGTTGATTGTTCTTATTTTTTCAGATTCGTTTTCACTACCTTAACAAAGACCATGCTTTGGAAACTTCATAATGTTTGCGTAGCTATGAAAAAAAGTACAAGAAGCATGAAGCTATGATAGAAACTTCATCCACCTTAATCAACACTGTAAGCAAACTTTATCTAGTTTTAGAAACAATGAAAAGAAATATAAGAAGTATGAAGCTTTTGTGTAAGCTTTTTCCTCCTTATATTTTTTTTCATTGCTCCTCAAACTAGTTCAACATCATAATTGATTCCTGTTCCGCGATTAGTTTCATTAAAAGGTGCTTTATTCCTGTTCCTCTCTTTACTCTTCACTGGATTATGGTTTTAGGGTTAGTTTTCAACTGAGGATGCTCATTTTTGAAGTTTACTTTGTTTCCTTTCAGGTTAAGGGGATGATACAGGGTGATGATGCTGGTGGTAGCAAGCGTATTATATAAGTTTATAATATCTGGATCTGGTATAGAATGTTGTTTAAGTTTATTATATTCTATTTACATTGTTTGTTTCACTAACCCTCACTTAAAGTTTGATGGTGGTAGCAAGCGTATTATATAAGTTTATAATATCTGGATCTGGTATAGAATGTTGTTTGAGTTTATTATATTCTATGTAGATTGTTTGTTTCACTAACCCTCACTTAAAATACATTCAGTTAATTTGACATAGATACTTATAATCTGCAAATTAAGTTGTATTTGAAAACCAACTTAAACAAACCAATGTTGTTTTCTGATTGCATGCCTCTCATCATTTATCTCACGTTCTTTTATATATAGATTATGGTATAATGATCTGGCTCCTTAGATGCATCGCCATCTTCCATTATAGTTAAATCACAGATGAGGCAGATTATCCAATGTCTTGTTGATCTTATGGAAATTTAACTATAATCGAAGATAGCGATATATCGAAGGAGTCAGATCAATAAACCACAATATATGTAAAAGAGCGTGAAATGCACGATGAGACGAATGCAATCAGAAAACAACATTGGTTTGTTTAAGTTGGTTTTCAAGAACAGTTTAATTTGCAGATTATAGACATCTTCATCAAATTGAATCCATGTATATTTATTTAGTGAGGTGTTTGGAAAACAAGCAATCTACATTTAATATAATAAACTTAAGGTACTTACAACAACGGTTATCTATTGTAACCGATATCATAAGTAATTTATGTTTTATATAATTTCGCTGCTGATGGGTTACGAACCCAGAACCTAAGTGTATGTATCGCAACGGTTTATTATCATAACCGTTGTGATATATGGCGCGCGTCCTGTCTTTCAACAGCAATTTCCAGACCGTTGTAGAAACAGTGAACTTACAACGACAATCTACATAACAACGCCTTCGCTCGCGTCATTATATGTCATTCCCAACCGTTGTTAAACGGGTTTTTCGTAGTAGTGAAAAAAGATTAAATAGTTTAATAAAAATGATTTAATAGATTTCAGTTTAGTAAAAATTATTAACTAGTTAATTATGTATTATGTATATTATAGTTACAAATAATATCATAAAACACAACATAGCCTAGTGGTATTGAGTGGTGCTTTGTGTTGAGAGGTCATGGGTTCTATTCTCATCTCCAACATTTTTTGAACATTTAACATATTTTTAAAAATAAACCAAAAATAAATGAAAAACGAAATGCCAACGTGGCATTTAAATAAATCAAAAATAAAATTAAAAAACCACTTGGCCTTCCACATCACAAAAAAAAAACACTGCCACGTCAGCTTTTTGGATGACTGGATGTGATGAAGGTCAAAATTGAGAGAATCTTTAAATGTTAGGGTATTTTTTGCAAGTTTTTTTTATACGGGGTTTTTTGAAAAGCGCCTATATGACAGGGGGCAAAATGACTATTAACCCTTATTATTATTAATGAAATACCTTTAAATGAATTACCATTAAAAATTTAATAAATAATGAGATGGAAATATTAATTATAAGTTTACATTGACACATCATTAGAACAAGCACCACATCATCAACAATTATTCTTAAATTGGTCGGAGGACTAAAATCCAAAATAAAACTTAAAAAAGGAACAAAATAGTGGTTTTTAAAATTGGGGATCAAAACTTAAAAAAAATACAAAATAAGGGGAACAAAGTTGCAATTAAGACAACAAATAAAGGATAAAAGAAAACCAAAAAAATAAAACATAAATGCACCAAAATAGCTAAATATCATATCGACCTATAAAACTCTTTCCAAGGATTCTAATGGTATGATTTTTAGAACCTAACACTCAATGCATATGGCACATGAAGGGCACAAACAGAAAGAAAACCTTAGGTTTCTAACATTGTAAGCTTTACATATAATCAAGATATAAGGCAGCCAAACATATAAACATACTAAGCACAACAGAGACTACATTTTTGCTTCAATACTTATTCAAGAATGATGCATGAAAGAAGAGGTTCAAGGTGCAAAAACCATACCTATTGGATCAAGGTTCAATGCCCCTTCTTAGTAGCTACATAAACAAGACAAGTATTCCAATGGCATCCTTGATCCTTGGAGAGAAGGTTTGGATGGAAAATTTGATCAGAAACTGCTTGCTTCCTTCCACACGAATCCTTTTGCAAATATGATGGTGAAAAATGAAAGATGATGATAGAGGTGATAAAGATGCGATTTTAGGTTTTAGATGAGTTATTTGTGATGTGTATTAGAGGTTTGGA
The DNA here is from genome assembly GCA_022829125.1 of Lathyrus tuberosus. Taxonomy (NCBI): domain Eukaryota; kingdom Viridiplantae; phylum Streptophyta; class Magnoliopsida; order Fabales; family Fabaceae; genus Lathyrus; species Lathyrus tuberosus. Next base: position 6,439,530 of record JALAZF010000084.1, read on the forward strand.
TGATTATTTAAGAAGAAACTCAACAGAAATGCAAATAGGAGCCTTTAGGTTTTTGAACTTGCAAAAATGGAGGTTTTACAAACTCGGGTATAGAGAGGAAGTGTTGAGGTTTTGAGAGTGATTTCTTGTGTGTTTTGAGGCTTAGAGGATGCCTCTATTTATAGGAGAAGTGGAGGGATGGAGAGCTGGTCAGATTATGAAGTTATGGAGTTTTGGTTTGGTTGAAATCAAATGGTATGGTTTCATGCAATTGTGAAGTTCCAAAGACAAGTACAATCTTGTAGGGTGGTTGAGAGGTTGCTTCTAATCCTTGAGGAAATGTTTGCGTAGAAGAAACAATCACAAAGCTCAAGGAGAGTGGAATTTATGATTAAAACATCTTTATGCAAATGGAAGTATGATCTTTTTGGCAAAAACTTCCATAAATGGCATGATCACATGGATAATGCTTCAAAACCTTGTGTAATGACTCTAAAACTTGTACAATCTTCTGATTAAGGAGAGATTTACAAGTTACAAGACCTGTTATCAAGGGATTTGCAGCATGGAATTGGATTTGCTTCAAGTTTTGGACATGAAAATGACCTAAAGTTCATGTTTGGAAGGTCAACTTTGCCTCTTCGAATCTCCTAGCTCAAGCATAGGAAAAGTGAGTTCTTGGACTTTTTGGAAATCTTAAAACATGCTCTACAACTTTCATGTTTTGAGTTTTCCTTGAATCAAAAGGGATCATGGTGAAAAATGGCTCTCAAGTTGGTTACTTTTACAAGGCAGATTTACATCAAAAATTTTCTAAGTGTTGGAATTCATATTTGAATGAAACACCAACTTCATGGCCTCATAACTTGAAATCTATGCACTTTTTGGGAATTACTCCTCAAGGACAAAGTTTTAGTATGGAATGAGCTCTTCAAATTGGTCTTTGGAGCAAAGAAAATGGATGCTTGGATTGGAAGTTATGGCCTTGGCAAGTTGGATAAAATCATTGTGCATCCATAACTTAGAAAATTTTCAATTTCTCTTTTGTAGCCCTTTTTGCAAGTAACCTCAATTCTCTTGATTTTTCTTGACCAAATTCAATCATCAAACATGTTTCCAATGGAAATTGACTTGAGAAGCTGATATTTGATCAAAAATCTTAAAGTCAAAGGTTTGACCTTGCAGTGATTGACTTGTGTATCAGATGAATTGCACTTATTGATCTTCAATGATTTCCATCTCTTGAGCTATTTTGATACCATGGATGGAATCCAAGTATGTATTTGAATGTCTTGAATCATGTCTCAAGCCTTGAGATCATGCCTTGATCAAAAGTCAAAAATGCAGTTGACTTTGGTTGAAAAACCCTAATTCATGGCCAGATGAATTTGAATCTTGAAGAACTTGTAATGAAGCCATATTGCACTTGATATTTGATGGAGAGAGATATCTTGAGTGTATGAGAACTTGATTGATTAATGATCCATCCAAAACCTTGACTGATCAATCCCTTGAGCCTCTTAAGGCAAACCCTAATTCACAGATGAACAAAATAAAGCCATATCTTGATAATTGGTCAGCTATCCATGAATGATTAACCTAGAATGTTATGCAAATGGTAATGGAATCTAGGGGTAAAATCTGGGGTATGACATTCCCTCACCCATAATTTCTCTATCCCATATAAACCCATGTGTCAGATGAAGCTTGAGAGAATAAAATGCCTCCTCTAGAGGCATATATGTAAATCCTGCTAGAGAGCAAGGTCCAATGTTAGCTAAGTTTTTATCGAAACTCATTCTATCCACGTGATTCACCTCTTCCATAAAATACCCCTGACCTGCCTCTATGTTTTCCACAATTTCATCATTCCTCCATATTGCAATTCCCCGATGGAACGATGACGACACAACTCCTATGCCATGGATCCACTTCCGACCTAGGAGTAGATTGTAACTCACCTTCGATGTTATCACCATAAAAACAGTAGGTCGGGCTATCAATCTAAGTGTCAAGTTGACATGTATCACACCCATAATATACCCCGTCTTTCCCTCATAATTTAATAACACCATGTTGTGTGGCTTTAGACCGGTATCATACCTTCTTATTTTCCTTAACAAAAAGTGTGACATTAAATTGACTGCAGCCCCTCCGTCAACCAAAACCTTATTAACTGTGGTATTTTCGACCTTAGCTCTTATGAATAAAGGCTTCAAGTGACTTTTCATACCCTCATCTGTCTCTCAAAGAAAGCGGTTTTCTCCTTAATCCAGCCATTATTCATCACAAAGTAGCACACAAGCTTATGCTTCACCATCTCCTCCTCGTCACAATCCATCGGTTTTGTCACCTGTATGACACAATCGTACTCCCTTGGAAGCATAGAAACTATGTTACATATGACATCAAAGTCATCCTCCGACCCTAAATCGACATTATCTATCACCAAATTGTCGTCTTTGAGAGGTGACTCCTCCTTCACCTTCCCTTTCGACATGATCGACATGGGAGAAAACAACTGTCTTCCTCCTGGTTTCTAGACTTGATCACTAACTTTTTTTTATATGGTTTATTGCTACTCAACTCAACAGCCTCCTTCTCTGGTTTCTTCTTCCTTTGGTACCTCCTCTACTAGATTCTCGACATTGGATTTTTTTTCCTTTGTATTTGTTGTGCCCATAGGAATGTGTCTCCGACACTTGAAACTTCTCTAGATAAGCTAGTGAGGAACCTCTACCCATTTCAAAATTCTTCCATTTTTTATGACCAGATGCCTCCTTGCCCACAGGGCGCACCCACATCCCTTGGGAATGTTTGATGTCGGAACATAGGTGCTAAGTTTGTTCCTCTAATAAGTGTGGAGCTACTTTCTCTTATGGGGGAATCCCCTTTTGTCAAAGTAGAACTGGGACTTGTTTTACCTCCATTTTAGCTTCCCCTGCGCATGTCGAGCATTCTCTACCTCCTTAGCAGCCTTCTTGTTAAAAACTGCATTGCATCTTGGGAAAAGCATTACCTCTGATTCCTTAGCCTTACAATAGTGAAGGAAGTCGGCCAGACCTTCCTCAGCTTTGAGGTAGACAGATTTCATCTGATTTTTGCTACTTTTGACAACTTCTTCTTCAGCCTCCATGTTGAAATCTTCATTAATTTCGACCATGTTAATTTCCACTATTTCCACATAGTGAGCCTCTTCGACCTACAGTAGATCATAATCAATATTCATTGGCACTGCCTTACTCTTGGAAAACTCCAGCTTCCCATCATTCAGAGCGCTTTGGACAAGATCATTGAAAATAAAATATTGTGAAGTTTTATGCCACCAAAAATTATGATACTCGCAAAAAAACCTATTTTTTTATTTGTTCTAATGGTGGCACTTTCGCGCCTTATGGCACTAAGATTTGTCCATCTTCAACCAATATATCAAATATCTCATCACATTTGGTCACATCAAAAGTATAGGTTTTCTCGGGGAAATATGGTACTCTTTCCAGGCTCCACAAGGTTCTTCCCATTTGCTGGTGTAAGAAGTTTACACACATATGGGGTTTTGGCTTTAACTCGGCCAAACCAACCTCGTTTCTTTCGACATGGTTATATTCGACATCAGACCCTTGGTCATTGTCATCCATATCGACATAAGCCACGCGTTCCTTCTTATTTATATTCATTCTAGCTTTCTCAACCTTTAATCGTTCGACTTGTCCAACCCTATCCGCCATTTGGGCCATATCCCTTAGATATTGTGTATCCAATTTCTTTCTAATAGAATAATCTAAGCCCTTGGCCGCCATCTCGACTAGTTTGCTCTCAAGCACTTGGGTAAAGCATCTAGTTTTCAAAAGTTGGAAACTGTTCAGATAATTGTCAATCGATTAAAAAAACTTTCACTTCACACTTGATAACTCTTTCAGACTGATTTTAGACTGTCCCATATATAATTGTTCATGGAACGATCTTTCTAAACAAGTCCAATTATTAATGGAGTGAGCAAGGAGCATCCTAAACCACATAAAAGTGTTTTTTGTAAGAGAACTAAGGAAATATCTCATCCTTAAGTTCTCAGTATTCGCTATGTCCCCCGCTTCAGTTAAATATCGAGTGGCGTGTTTGATTGTGGACTCATTAGTATCACCAGCAAATTTGGTGAACTTAAGGACTTTCCATCCCTTTGAGAGTTTCGTCTATAAAACGTACTCCATCAATGGAGATGTATAATTTGACCTTTGCAGGCCTAGGTTCATACTGTTTTATGCCATTATTCTCTCGACTATGGTCTCAAGATTATTTTCTCCTACCAGGTTTTCCTATCAGACTTGATGGACCACTTGGTCAGCGTCCTGATTTTGATTAACCACTAAAACCGGTAGGCGATCGACTTCCTTAAGCCTCTGTTGTTCGACTACATGAGACACAAGCTGTTGGCCCTGATTAACTATGTTTTCTTCAAGGACTATTCCCTCGTTTTGAATTGGCCTAACCACATGGGGTTGTATAATTAGTCGAACTTGCGCCTGAGGGGTGCCAAAGAAATAAAATTCGAGTAATTTGAATTGCCAATTATTGGTAACTCTAATTCATATTTTGAATCAAATGGTTAAATGTAGTACCCATTTGTAAGGTAAGCAAGTTAACCATCTCATGGTTACTTTCGTCTGTTTGTTGTCTCATCGCCATCACATAATTTGTGGTGAACGTTGGCATCACTTGGGAACCGAATCCCATCCCCAATTGGGGTTGTATATATCGACCAGGGTTACCTATAGCTGATCCCGATGCCAGTAATAGGGAATATGCATTCGTCGTGTTGTCAGTAAATGTTGAGGCGTTCGTATGCAAGTTTGTTATTATTGATGTTGGCATACCATAAGGTCGTTCACGACTAGACATAGGCATTGTAAAATTTGTTGCAAAAGGCCTATATGATCCCTTAAGTGGAATGCAGATGCATACATTTTCACAACTCTTTTCTCATGAAACACGGATACTTTGGATTTACAAAATTTGTGTAAAATTGTGGATCTATAAAACTATAAGTGAACATTACTTATATACTAGTCCTAACATAACCCTCTGCAACGGTCGACTAATAAAATTACGTCACATTTCCATCTCCAAGTAGTCTTCATTCTCTATAAGCTTCCATGTAACACCCTTCTACCCAAAAAATATTCACGACAATGATACATAAGAAAATCAGAGTAAAATCACCAAAAAGGGTGCCACATGCTTCATAAAAACATCATAACAAACTTCCTGCTCCGTAACACGGGTTTTCAAACATTTATAATAATAATTTCTTCGATAACATTAATAAATAAAATTCAAACTTCGCAGCGGAATCATAATCTCAAAATAACTTCATTTATTTCATCAAACATAAAGACCTTTTAGTCATTGTCGAAAGTCGTCGTTAAATAAATTCAACATGTAGAAAACTCAAAAAATATGTTTTATAAAACAACACAACTTCAACTCAAGCGTTCCCCACCTGATGTTACATATCAGAGCAAGGCACCTCTATTATTAACGGAAATAGAGTAAAATAACTCCAAAGCTAAACCTTCATGCGTCTACAAGCTAATCTTTATCACCTGCAAGTTACCCACCATAGAGGAAACATTTCCATGCAGGCAGGGTGAGTAATCACAATTCATTATACGAGATATAAAGAAAAGATATAAATAGGACAACCGTCATTATTATCGTCACAACATCATTTTTAAATCACAACATCATCGATCATCATTCACAAAATGTAATTTAGTTTACATCGTCACCAAAACATCACTTAAGTCAGAATTATGCAATGCCACTTAATATGAACGCAAACACATAAACTCATGCATGTGGTACCAAAACATCATATTTGATGGACACTGGGCTATCACCCTCCAAAGATCCCCACCAATAGGATCGATTCCCGTATAGGAACCGGAGCACGTCATAAACACTTCAATCCACACAATGGGATTAAAGCCACCACTGGACCGAAGTCCTAACATCATCACTGGACCGAAGTCCTAACATCGTCAATGGACAGAAGTCCTAAAATATGCTATGAATGCATGATGCAAAACGTCATAATAATCACCATCATGGCTCGTCAAAGTTGCATCATCATTCATAAAAATTCATCATAAGACTTCACGTAGCATGTATAACATCAACATGCATATCATCAATTTAAATCATCATAGCATCATAGTATAGCATCACTGACACACGTCAAAAATCATCATTATAGAATCATCAACACATAATCGTCATCACATAGAATGTATATATTGAACATGCACATCATTAAAACATCATCACAGTGTCATCAATAACATTACAACAGTATCAGCAATAACATCACAATAGTATCGTAGCAATAACACGCAAGTCTCATCATTTATAGCAAAACATCATTAGCTCAACATACAATTACACACCTTCCAACATTAATTCATGTCATCTAAATTATTTCCAGCAACATGAAACTATTATTAAATGAAATTACATTATCTCAGCTTCACGCAGCTTCAAACGGCGCGCGAATCGGGCTCCCAGAACTAAAGTTATGAATTTTCAAAGTTTTTCAACAAATACCAACACTGACATCTTACACTGACACCATAAAACCTCATTATACACTAGTTAGTTTTAATTTCAATACTTGACACCATTTTTACAAGAAAGTACACTGTATTAGCTTTCCACAGGTTCGAACGACACGTCAAACGGACGCCCGAAGCTCAAGTTATGAATTTTTGAAGTTTTACAACAATTCTGTCCCAGGGTAATCGGTTACTGCATATAGGGTAATCGATTACCCTGCTATAGAAGCACTTTTCTGCTGTATTTTTACACGAAAATCACTTTTTTTTTTCTCATTCAAAACCCCATTTTCCCACAAGTTGTTTAGAACAAGCTTTAACACAAAAAATCATTTTTTCCCTTCAAAACCCCAAATATTTTTCATCGAAAACACTCCTGACTCAGTTTCGACTCTGACACGCAACCGTACACAACAATGCAACAACCACCATCAACCATTCATTAAAATGCATAATTTCCACAACAATATTATACAATTCACCATTTAATCATACGAATTTCGTCATGTTCATCCCAATTGCATCATATTCATCATAAAACCCAAAATCCCTTAAAACCCCAAATCCACCCACATACATCTAAATTCTATATCAACTACAATGAAAAGTCATACTCCCCATACCTTAGATTGTGATTCAAATCCCTTCTTGAGTTCTCACCGGGAATTTCTCTGAGCCCTAGCCTTCTTCACTCTTCTTCTTTCTTAAAAGCACATTCTCACCAAAATACGATCGATCAAAATAAGAAAAATAAGACTTCTCTCCTTTATTCCTTATTTGACCCTTAGACCCCTATTATATTTTCCCCAATAAGTCCTCACTTATCCTCATTAATATTACCACTTTGTCCTTTCCATCTCTACTTCATAATATTTTAAATAATAATAATCTAAATAATGCAATCTATATTATGATTATTATTATAACTCCACATATAATATGACTAAAATTATTTAAATCTAAATAACTATAATTATATCTACTTCTCAAGAATACCCCACAACTTATTGTCATATCCCACGACACATATCAATAAAACCATACAATGCGTCATATAATTCACAATAATTCACCATAATTATAAATAATTAATTAAATAATTAAATATGAATTTTGGGGTGTTACAACTCTCCCCCACTTAAATAATTTTCGTCCCCAAAAATTACCCGATGTAACCAACTCTGGATACGACTCTCGCATCCTTCTCTCCGACTCCCACGTCGAGTTTGACAACAATTTGAATACCATTAATCCAAATTCCACATTGTTCCATACAACAATCCAACAAGATGCAATGCTACCGAGTTATGAACGCACTGATTCATTTCACTCTTCGTCTCATCACCTTAGGATCTCATTCGCTCTTGAACCGAAACATAATAAGGTCATTACCATCGCCATCAACATCATCATAAGAACATCAATATAACCATAATACCGACAACTCTGTCACACAACATTAGTACCGCAATGATGTGACTCCTCAATCAACATATAATTCAATACATCTATCGACATAGCATTAACACGAATAGTATATAAACTTTTCCCATATCACTTTTATTCTGGGATATGTCCAATGGTTTGCATCATTCCCGTAGGCTTCTGATGCTTAACCCCTGACTCCAATAAGTCATACACACATAATGAACTGTGCCACATCACACTTCAGCTGCGCCACTCTAGTCATCTACCTTAAAGTCATTGTCTTCATTTTGACTTCCATTAACTATTAGATCTACAAATCTCACATCTATCTCTTGACTCTCCCTAATATTCACAAGAAAATAATGGTTCACTTTTGACATTCTCAACTTTCCACTCTAGAGCGTTAGCTCGGGTACAACTCACCGTATCTGAACTGTCTAATAAGTCCCAACTCTTTCATAGCCACTTTTGTATTAGGTCCACACCAAGGTGAACAACTATCCTCTCGATAAAATGTCAATTCACTTTACTCACTATCAAGCTAGCAAGACAAGTTTATCCCATCCAATACGATCCCGTCTACTATCAATAAGAGATTAAAGGTGATCATTTCCTCAATTTGTCAATAGGTAGCCGACAACCATAACGGTGGCATAAATCATTGTTACCCAACTACAATAGTGTCCTTTACCTTGTGCTCAAAGTTACCTAAGCATCGTGTTCAACAACCTCTCTAAGGCTCACAAACGTTTTCCTAATTTCCTTCTTTTCAACCTCATCAATGATACATAAACGCACAAAATTCCATTACATATCTTCCCATACATGCTCGTAGCACAACACAATTGTTAAATATTCTCCCAATACCAGAAATGCTACTACACCAAGTACAATCCAAATCGGTTCGCTCCAAATGAAGCATTTATCCAAGTAGAGAACTTTAACAACACTAATAAATCCTTCGTCTTTCCTATAATTTCATAATCTCGATAATCCATATAGTATCACATTTGGATCTCATTCTAATCGCAATCTCAACAATACCATCTCATCACCTGGTTTGTGATAGAAACTTTCCAAAATCTTCCCGACACATGTCGACACCATGTCATCAATGACACACAATCCACTTTACTATTTAAACTTCTCCCTTCCTCAAAGATCTCTCCACTCTAATCATTCTCAATTGGCATACTCCGCACCTTTATGTGCTTCTCCGATACCCTCACCTCCTTCTTATTACCAAACATCTTATACCTGGCCTCATCTTACCCATTTCCAACAAGAATCGCTCAACTTCAAACATGATTATCTCCTTCAATACAGACCGTCCTAATACAAAATTATATGGTAAAATGAAGGGAATTTTATTTAGATTCCAGAAATTCAAGAATTGCTTAAATCCGAGTTACAAGTTAAAAGTTATCACCTGTGTAATGGAGGTTGGTCAAGAAATCCCGTATACATCCCTTCACCAAAATCAGCATCAGACCTAAATCTTCAAATGCGTTTCTCTCTCTTGTCAAAAACATGCAGAAGACAAAGTTTATATGTAAAATTTAGGGAATTTCGTAAGCTTTCCAAAAAGTCCAGAATCGCTTCCATCGGAGTTACGAGCGAAAAGTTATTACATGTTTAGTGCAGGCTGTTCCATAAGTCCGAAAATGAAGATTGGAAATGATGAACATGAGTTCTACCTTTCTCTCTTGCTTCTAAGATCCTCCAATTATCCTCACTCTTCACCCAAATCTAAAAATAATCCGACCTCAATTCAATTATACTAAAGACGTACTAGCCTACCAGTTGGTCCATCAAATTGTCAATTCTTTGGAGTGGATCCTTAATCTCGATCATCTCCGTAATCCACTCTCAGTAATATACACACAATCTCATATAACCGTTATCACATACATGCATCCATCTAAGCTTCATTCCCTAAGAGTTATCCTACTTGCTTAGCAGATATCTTTGAGAACATCTGGAAGGCACACCTTACCGACATATCATTAACCGCCACATTGCTCTCTATCCTCTGAGAACAACCATCAATATTACTTGATCATTCTCCCTCAGAGATGCCCAAATTCGCCCAACAGACCAAAACCTTGAATTCACAACGTTCTTCAGTCGGAAGAATCTGCATCGACTCAGCGACATGATTCCAAAGCACTTTATTTAACTCCAAACCGCTCATCCTCCAGAGTAACCTCAAGTTAATCCAACATCTTGCTCTAACGACAAGTCGCAATCATCCCCGGGAAGACATCAGGACTCACACACAACTGGCACATCATTAGCCATAACATCGCCCTCCACTCCTAGAGATGCTAACAACCCAAGTACCTGACCATTCCCTCTCAAGGACACTGTGACCTAACCGCTAGACATAAATCTTGAATCCGTACTCCCTTCGGAATCGGGAACAACACAGTCTCACCAATAATTGTACTCTTGCAATCCATGGCATACTGTACTAATTGTTCACACCTTGCAACCAAACACCTCTGAGAAGCAGCGGCTTCTCCACCACTTGTTTCAATCTCCCTCCTACAAATAAGTGATTTAGAAAAACAAGCAAACACCAACAGTGTTTCACACACATGTCGCATACTAAAGGAACAAACAACATTGGACAACCTGGCCGGATGGACCGACTTGCTCTGATACCACTAATGTAACACCCTTCTACCCAAAAAATATTCACGACAATGATACATAAGAAAATCAGAGTAAAATCAACAAAAAGGGTGCCACATGCTTCATAAAAACATCATAACAAACTTCCTGCTCTGTAACACGGGTTTTCAAACATGTATAATAATAATTTCTTCGATAACATTAATAAATAAAATTCAAACTTCGCAGCGGAATCATAATTTCAAAATAACTTCATTTACTTCATCAAACATAAAGACCTTTTAGTCATTGTCAAAAGTCGTCGTCAAATAAATTCAACATGTAGAAAACTCAAAAAATATGTTTTATAAAACAACACAACTTCAACTCAAGCCTTCCCCACCCGATGTTACATATCAGAGCAAGGCACCTCTATTATTAACGGAAATAGAGTAAAATAACTCCAAAGATAAATCTTCATGCGTCTACAAGCTAATCTTTATCACCTGCAAGTTACCCACCATAGAGGCAACATTTCCAAGCAGGCAGGGTGAGTAATCACAATTCATTATACGAGATATAAAGAAAATATATAAATAGAACAACCGTCATTATTATCGTCACAACATCATTTTTAAATCACAACATCATCGATCATCATTCACAAAATGTCATTTAGTTTACATCATCACCAAAACATCACTTAAGTCAGAATTATGCAATGCCACTTAATATGAACGCAAACACATAGACTCATGCATGTGGTACCAAAACATCATATTTGATGGACACTGGGCCATTGTAACACCCCATTTCTACCCGGCGGATAAGTAATAAAATCAGAGTTTTCATTTTTAAAAATTCTTCAACATAAACAGGATGTCACATTTTCAACAGAAAACAACTTCATATTAATCACAAATAATTCAGATACATAACATTGATTCGGATGAACTGATAACAACCTGAATTATCCTTTTGAAAACAAAACAACTTTTATTAATAAGCGGCTTCACATAATTCAACTTATAATGACATAACCTCATGTTCAACTCAAAACAACTTTGAAACAACAATTCTTTAATAACAACAATTTAAGATTCTACTACTAAGACAATAACAACAAATAAACAACAATCGTTCATCCCCCCGAGTGCTACGTATCAGAGCAAGACCAACTCGAGCTAACAGCATCTAAGACTTCACATTATACCTCAACTTCTGCAGCTATTCTTGAGTACCTGCTCAGTTACCCATAATAGGTAACATCATTACAGAAGGGGTGAGATATCGAATATTATAAACAAAATATGATAATTAATATACTAGATTAGGATCATATGAATTTCACCGCTTCGTACAACAGTCATGCAACAACTAGAAATAAACAACTTAATAGCAGCCCCAACTGGTATTGACAGCAAATAACAACATATACCAACAACTTATATAAAAGATGTAAATTATAGTAAGTACAACATATATAACAACAGCTCACGACATTAGTAATTTATATCAAGCAACAAGACATAGCAATAACAACTTACAACAGCAACAACTTCACAACAACGGCAACTTCACAACAACAACGAATCAAGAACAACAACAACTTCACAACGACTCAAAATGTGACACAACTATGCACATGCATGTGGTACCATCGGAGTAAAACTCCCAACTTAAACATATGCCAGGTTATCGAGGCATTTCAACAAGGCATAAGCCTTCAACGTGGTGCCATCAAGGCCAACTTAATCAATGCCATCAAGGCCAACTTAATCAATGCCATCACGGCCAACGTGGTGTGAGCATACAGCCCCGACTCATGAATGCAATGTATGCGACAATTATCAAAGGTATACAATCAACTACATCATCAACAAGAACAACCAGAACAACAACAACGAAAACAACAACTCAAACATGCATCAATAGCATCAACTTAATCCAACATTGGTCATTCGACCTACAACTTAATCAACAACAACACAACTCAAACAACATTGGTCATAAGACCTGCAACTTAAATACTTCGCCCGTAAATCGGGACAATACAACTTATCCAACTGTACCTGAAATTCCACTTTTTCAACATAATTTCAACAAACAATTCAACAAAAGTCACCTACTAATTTACCCGACTTACCCCGACAATTTTCGTTAAATTCCGGACAACTAAGTTTTTCGCCTAAACCGGCTAAACCGACTAAGACTGTATTGTTTTTAACTTCTATTAATTACTACTGATTTAGTTATTAATTCAGTTAAACCACTGCTGCAACATATTACTACAATTCCAATTTTCTGTCAAAATTCTGTTTGATGTAACAAAACCTGTTATTTTCATTTTCTGTTAAACTTGTTATGAAAACTCCTAAAATCTGCCTCTGTCAAAACTTGCTAATTTCCTGATTTTCTGTCGAAATCTGTTAACTCAGTAGTGCAGCTATTTCCTCACAAATGCATCCGATTTTCTACTAAAACCTGTTTACTACCATTGTTTCATTTTTCTGTCACAAATTACCACTGCTACTGAAATGCATACTGCTACTAAATTAATTAAATTATTGGCTCTGCTAACTTTTGAACAACTCTGCTAAATATGCCACTGCCATCAACCATATTAATTAAATAGAACTAATTTAATGCCACAAGCTCTAAAGTTATCATACTAATGAAACATGTATATCTTAATTAAACTAAAAGCAAATCACTTTCTAAGAAAGACACAGTGGCTTGCGCCACCTCTCTAAATCCTTTTCCATGCTCTGTACTTGTGTCTTCTTATTTTCCATATGCTACTCACCACCAATACATTAATTAATATATATAACACACTCCAAAATCAAACAAAATCCAAAGAACCCAAAAACCTTAGGAGGCGCCCACCCCCACCTCGTGAGGCCCCCGCCTCAAACCTACTATTTTCCCTTTTCAAGGCATAGGACGCCCGTCCCAGCCTTCTTCATGCACTCACACCAACAAAAATTCAAAGAACCCAAAAAAAACAATAGGAGGCGCCCACCTCACCTCTTGAGGCCCCCGCCTCCATTTTCCTTTCTTCTTCTTTCTTTAATTTCCTTCAGTATTTCCATAATTTCTCCATCGATTTTACACCAACCCACTATATAACGCAACAACTTATTTTCCTTCGATCAATTATTTCGGCCAACAACGTGGAAGCAACAACATGACAGTTATCTCAACACAAGGTAATTTCCAGCAACGTATCCATAGATATCAGATAAATTTCAGAGACAGCCACGACAAATCAACACAAACAGCAACGATCAATTTTTCTTTTTATGAAAACAAAATATCATCGAAACCACAAACAATTCCATGGCATCAATTTATATAACCTAGCCCCACATAGAAATTATCATAATCCCGTTTATAAGATTCGAACCCACCCTTACCTTAGATTGAAGGCAGCTCGACAATCGATCGGATTCCGATTGCCTCTTAACTGCAACTTCCACGTTCCTCTTCTCCACCAAAACCCTCGTTCCTCTTGGTTCTTGTTGTTACCACTACTTCTCAAATTCCTTCTAATGACTAATAATAAAATAATACCATCACACCATTATTCTTATTGGGCTTAATATTCGCAACCCACCTTTTACTGCTAACAACACTTAATTAAGCCCAACTATTATCCTTATATAATTCTAATATTATTTCTTCGACTTTCCGACTAATATTCTGACTTAACGACTTAATTCTTCGAAACACAAAATTAACCGAAATAATAATTCGCGACCAACTACTTACTCCCGGCTTAATAGATTAATTTCGATTATCAACCAAATGGTCCAACAATTCAACTTAGTTAATTAAATAAGATAGTCCAATAAATAAATAATATTATTCTTAATATTATTCCTCCGATTTAACCGACTAAAATCCGACTTTAACTTAATAATCCCAATACGCCTCTTAAAATAATACCGACAAACCCAACTACTCCGATTAATTCTCAACTTCGTCTAAATCCAATAATTAAATCCTTCAATAATTTAATTAACTAATTAATTAAATTCAGGTGTTACAGCCATCACCCTCCAAAGATCCCCACCAATAAGATCGATTCCCGTATAGGAACCGGAGCACGTCATAAACACTTCAATCCATACAATGGGATTAAAGCCACCACTGGACCGAAGTCCTAACATCATCACTGAACCGAAGTCCTAACATCGTCAATGGACAGAAGTCCTAAAATATGCTATGAATGCATGATGCAAAACGTCATAATAATCACCATCATGGCTCGTCAAAGTTGCATCATTATTCATAAAAATTCATCATAAGACTTCACGTAGCATGTATAACATTAACATGCATATCATCAATTTAAATCATCATAGCATCATAGTATAGCATCACTAACACACGTCAAAAATCATCATTATAGAATCATCAACACATAATCGTCATCACATAGCATGTATATATTGAACATGCACATCATTAAAACATCATCATAATGTCATCAATAACATTACAACAGTATCAGCAATAATATCACAGTAGTATCGTAGCAATAACACGCAGTTTTCATCATTTATAGCAAAACATCATTAGCTCAACATACAATTACACACCTTCCAACATTAATTCATGTCATCTAAATTATTTCCAGCAACATGAAACTATTATTAAATGAAAGTACATTATTTCAGCTTCACGCAGCTTCAAACGGCGCGCGAATCAGACTCCCGGAACTAAAGTTATGAATTTTCAAAGTTTTTCAACAAACACCGACACTGACATCTTACACTGACACCATAAAACCTTATTACACACTAGTTAGTTTTAATTTCAGGACTTGACACCATTTTTACAAGAAAGTACACTGTATTAGCTTTCCACAGGTTCGAACGGCACGTCAAACGGACGCCCGAAGCTCAAGTTATAAAATTTTGAAGTTTTACAACAATTCTGTCCCAGGGTAATCGATTAGTGCATATAGGGTAATCGATTACCCTGCTACAGAAGCACTTTTCTGCTGTATTTTTACACGAAAATCACTTTTTTTTTCTCATTCAAAACCCCATTTTCCCACAAGTTGTTTAGAACAAGTTTTAACACAAAAAAAAATCATTTTTTCCCTTCAAAACCCCAAATATTTTTCATCAAAAACACTCCTGATTCAGTTTCGACTCTGACATGCAACCGTACACAACAATGCAGCAACCACCATCAACCATTCATTCAAATGCATAATTTCCACAACAATATTATACAATTCACCATTTAATCATACGAATTTCGTCATGTTCATCCTAATTGCATCATATTCATCATAAAACCCAAAATCCCTTAAAACCCAAAATCCACCCACATACATCTAAACTCTATATCAGCTACAATGAAAAGTCATACTCCCCATACCTTAGATTGCGATTCAAATCCCTTCTTGAGTTCTCACCGGGAATCTCTCTGAGCCCTAACTTTCTTCACTCTTCTTCTTTCTTCAGAGCACATTCTCACCAAAATACGATCGATCAAAATAAGAAAAATAAGACTTCTCTCCTTTATTCCTTATTTGACCCTTAGACCCCTATTATATTTTCCCCAATAAGTCCTCACTTATCCTCATTAATATTACCAGTTT
Organism: Lathyrus tuberosus; assembly: GCA_022829125.1. Classification (NCBI taxonomy): domain Eukaryota; kingdom Viridiplantae; phylum Streptophyta; class Magnoliopsida; order Fabales; family Fabaceae; genus Lathyrus; species Lathyrus tuberosus. The sequence goes on from JALAZF010000084.1 coordinate 6,455,781, forward strand.
GCCCTTTCCATCTCTACTTTATATTATTTTAAATAATAATAATCTAAATAATGCAATCTATATTATTATTATTATTATTATTATTATTATTATAACTCCACATATAATATGACTAAAATTATTTAAATCTAAATAACTCTAATTATATCTACTTCTCAAGAATACCCCACAACTTATCGTCATATCCCACGACACACATCAATAAAACCACACAATGCGTCATATAATTCACAATAATTCACCATAATCATAAATAATTAATTAAATAATTAAATATGAATTTTGGGGTGTTACATTCCACGTGTTCTCAGATAACTATCTGATTTTATCCGTTTACGCCTCGTTCGACCACGTGGAGTTATAAAACTTTAGAAACTCTAAATTTCACTAAGTCCCAAAACTAATGAAACCCTTGGTATTTAACTAACTGATTGGAATCTCGACCAAATTCATTAATATCATTCAACGGAGTCGCCTCGTCGAGGAATGCTCATTATGATTTCATGGTTGAATGACCATTTCGACCTAAGTTAAAAACCTAAGTCATTAAACAATCTTCAATATTATTAAATCTTGACAATCAAGGCTTGTGTCAAAAATTCAAGGTAACACTCATATTCAGCTCCTTTTGATCAAACAAATACTTCAAACTCTTATGATTGCTAAAAACTTCATACCTCAAACCATACAGATAATGTCTCCACACTTTAAGCACAAACACTACTACCGCCAAATCCAAATCATGGGTAGGATAATTCCTCTCATGAGTCTTAAGTTTGCTCGAAGCATAAGCTACAACCTGACCATTCTGCATAAGCACGCCACCTAATCCCACCTTCGATGCATCACAATACAAAACAAAAATTCCTTTGCATATGGAAAGATCAAAACTAGCACTGACATTAACCTTTTCTCCAGCTCTTGGCAATTTTCTTCACATTAAACACTCCACACATAAGCTTGCCATTTCCGTGTCAACTGAGTCAAAGGAAAAGCTAACTTTGAAAAGAATTCTATAAACCTTCTATAGTAACAGCCAAATCAAGAAAACTTTTAATTTCAGTAACTGACTTCAGAGTCTCCCACTGCAACACAGCGTCTACCTTAGACGAATCAACTATTATATCCCCATTAGATATCATATGATCAAGGAAACTCAATTCTCGCAACTAAAACTCACACTTGGACAACTTAGCATACAAATTCTTCTCTTTCAAAGTCTGCAAAATAACTCGTAAGTGTCCTGCATGCTCTTCATCTGATTTAGAATACACCAAAATGTCATATATGAACACCACAACAAACAGATCAAATTATCGTAAAGATCCTATTCATGTAATCCATGAATACTCCTAGTGCATTAGACACACACCAAATGACATCACCGAGTACTCATAATGACCGTATCGAGTTCTAAATGCAATCTTCAGTATATTTTCTGACTTTACTTGAATCTGATGGTAGTCTGATCTCAAATCAATCTTGCTGAACACACAGGCTCCAACACACTGATCCATAAGTTCATCGATCCTAAGAAGATGATATTTGTTCTTAATTGTAACCTTATTCAGCTATCGATAATCAACATACAACCTCATGCTACCATCTTTCTTCTTATCCAACAACATTGACATTCCCCACGGCGGCACACTAGGTCTAACAAACTTCTTCTCCAACAGTTATTCCAACTATTTCTTCAGCTCACTTAACTCCAACGCAAACATTCTATACAGTGCCATTGACACGAGCTTAGTACCAATCTTCAATGTGATGCCCTTGACTTTGTAAAAGTTGCACCACCTGTTGGGTTCAGGCCCCATGATCTCTGATTTGGGTGTTTATGGCAACAAAATGTCGTGCTTATGGAGGACTTTACGTCATATCTGCTCACGACAAGTGTTCAAGGGTGTGAAGTTTTTAGCAGGTTTTCCACTTCGCCCTGTCTCTGATGGGCGAGGTATAATGGCTCTTCCATGGCTACTGCGAACTATGAAGGTTACTATATGTATGTTCTTTGACATCTCAGACATTCTTTTTGGCATTACTTTCCTTTCCCTTTATATAGCCTTATGCATGTATCACCACCTCAACCAAGGAAATCACGAGCCTCTAGGGGATGAATTAATTAAAGTGTCCCGCCCTCAGCCCACTTTTGAAATAGTCCCACGAACATTTTTTAGGTTGGGGTGGACAACATCGACCATCACCTCGTTGAAGTGGGAAACATATTCAGTCAGAGATTCTGAAGGGCCTTGGCGAATGTTGAAAGGATGACGACAACCTCTTGTTTTGTAGGGTTATTAGGGTTTTTTAGGGTGATCATGGTGTTAGAGAAAACTCATACAAGGATAGTGAGAAGCACTGTCAACTAGATTTTTTTAATTGAATTTGTATCCCCTCCTCAACCCTGAATTTACATGAATTTCCTAGGCCTGGATTTTAGATACCAACTCTTAAGAGCGTGGGATGTGGGCAGTTAGTAAACTCCCATATTCTTTAAGAGAATGTGATTTTTCTTCTTGAATCCCTTTTTCATGTCGTTATGGATAGGGGGACATCACCCTCCACGTTTTCATAGCAGGCAAGTAATAAGAAAGGGACGCCGCAACTAAATAAAGGGCGCTCTATCCAATAAATGGATTACTAGGACATCATGTCGTCTTTCGGTAGAGAACTTTCTATGTTGCCTCTTCCAGACATTTTACTAATATAACATTACATTTTTTCTCTATGGACCTTTAGGCCCAACTTTGTAAAAAAAAAAACATAAGTTAGGACCATCTAGTTAAGCATGACATTAAATAAAAAAAAAAACATTAAATAGTTATACAAAAATTTTAACATTTGTTTAGATTAAATGTCACGTCTTTTTCTACTCAATAATTTGTTTAGATTAAATAGTTAATTAAGTGTAAGTAGGGATATTTATTGGTTTGGGCAAATCCAAATCAAACTATGGTGTTTGGGTTAGACACTTTTTTAGTTCGGATAAAAACCAAATCAAACCAATGAAATTCAATGTTAATTGGTTCGGACAATGAATTTTCAAAATTTTACACATGAGTCCATCTACCCGAACCAACCATAATTATTTTGTATAATTTATATCATCATTATCATAAAAACTAGTATAAAATATTCAACTTAAAAAAAAAAAAAAAACAATTGTGATTTTCACAACCTATATGGAGACATAAAAAGTTAATGATTTTATATTGTTATAAAAATTAGTTGGTGTAAATTATATATATTTTAAAAATATTTTTGCACATTTGTTTTTTATTTATTCGATCAATCTAATCCAAATCAATCTGTTATTTATCAATTTGTGTCGGTTTGATGTTTATCACAAAAATATGCAAATTCAAATCAAATCAATCTAAATATTTTAGATCCATTTCAGTATCAAATTATCTTAGAATCAAATCAAACCAAATCAACCTTCGAACACTCTATGCATACCTATTGTGAATCTATTTCTTATTTCTTCTAAGTAAAGCCTTTTAACGTATTTTTCTTGTATGCAATAATAATTTTATATAGCTAAAAGCATTGAAAACACATTTTAAATGAATACTTAAAACTTATTGTATAGGTATAAATCAGCTTCCATGATGTATTCCACGGTTTAGGTCTTTTACCGTCACTATGAAATCAATCCTTAAATCGGCAGAGAGAGAGAGAGAGAGAGAGAGAGAGATAACAGTATATATAATAGAAAAAGACACGAGCATGGTGTTATTTAACCAATGAAATCTGAATAATAGTAAATAATCAAAATCAGTTAAAGTTTCACACCCTTTTAGAAACCAATACTTTTAAGCCGCCAGCCATGTGTGCCGTAAGAAGTGGCACAAACATAGGCTTCTCATTTCTAACTATTTTAATCTTAAACCTCCTAACAATCGAAGCCACCACGTATTTCATTTCAACAAAAGCCATTTCTTTTCCCAAACACACCCTTGGACCACCCTGAAATATAGGAAACTTAAAAGGACAAACCTCTTTCAATATCACTACTTCTTTCTTCCCCGGTTCAACCGGCTCAACAAACCACCGGTCCGGTCTAAATTCAAACCAGTCTTTTCCCCATAAACTCTCCATTCTCCCCATTCCATATGGAAAATAAGTCACTCTATCTCCACTTTCTACCTTTGTGCCATCTGGCAATATATCGTCACACGTGGCATGCTTTGAATCCCATGCCACTGGTGGATATAATCTCATTGATTCACATAGACATGCCTTTAAATAATTCATATTCTTCAATGACTCATAATCATAATCATAATCCAATGTCTCTTTCACTACCCTTTGCTCAATCTCAGAATAACTTGATAGTAACCAAAAGAACCATGTTAAAGCTGATGATGTTGTGTCCCTCCCTGCCATAATCAAACTTATCACCATGTCCCTAATCACTTCCTCATCATGACCTGCAACAAAAAATAATCAGACAAAATTTTAAAAATCAATTAAAAACAACTGCGATAAAACAGTATCAGAATGACGACGGTAATCAGTATTACAACACGATCAAACTCAATTAGAAAATCTTCATTACCTGAAGAAATAAGACGTGACAAGAGATCTTGACCATTAACAAGCTTCTCTCCTATTCCATTCATTTTTTTCTTTCTATTTGAAATCATTTCCATGACACGTGTCTGAACCTCCTTAACCGCCTCTCTCAACCTCCTTTCCGATCCAACTCTCAGCCATTTCTTCACCCTCCACACCAAAAACAACGGCGCTGCTCCGCGCCTCGCTGAAATCTCAGCCGCCACGTCGAAAGCCCTCGCCAGTGGCGAAATCGGGAAACTAGGATCCAAACAACACCTATTATCATCATCATCATCATCATAACTCCCCAATGTGAATTTGCAAATCACGTTGAAAGAGAATCTCCCCAACAACTCTTGCAAGTCAACCTCTTTGTTCTCTATACAAAATGAATCCATTAATGGAAGTAGCTTCCCATTCACTTCTTCCTCCAACGTGTGCATGATGAAGTCGTTCATGGACCTCAGCGAAAACTCATGACTCCCGAGTTTTCGCTGTTTGATCCATGAATCCCCGTCCACGTTGAATATACCTTTACCAAGAAAATCGCCAAGAATTTCCGTGAAAGGCTTCCCTTTAGGGAAATTTTTAAAATTTGTCTTGAGTATGTATTCGACGTTGTGTTGATTTGCAGTTATAATTGTTCTACGTGCGCCTAATCGCCGAACCAATATAGTGTTGGTTGGAGATTGGGCTAGAAGGTCAGTGTACCAGTTTAGCAACCGGAAACGGTTCTTGTAGAACGAAAATAAACATCCTATTATCGGATATGTTGTTGGACCGGTTCTGGCGAGTTTTTTGACCGGTAGGAAGTTGAGGAATGTTAGGTAGAAGAGGAGGAAGAAGATGAATGAGAGAGGTTGGAAGGAAAGAAGGAAAGTGATGAAGGCACCCACCATGTTACTCATCAATAATATTGATGATGCACTGTCACAATTATGGCAATGGTATGGCCTTTTTTGAGTTGACTGTTACATTGTCTTTAAGACAATTCAATTGGTATCTTGGTATTTGTGTGGATTATTGAAAGTTACTCTCTCTGTTTTAAAATTACTATCGTTTAAGATTTTTGTACATAGATTAAAAAATACAATAATATTATTATAAAATATTACACTTTTACTAAATTAGTCTTATTAATGTGTTGGAAACAGTGTACAGTAATAATTATATGACACAATTGAAAAAATAACAATTATTACTACATTAAAAACTGAGAACGACAGTCATTGTAAAACAAATTTTTTTCTCTAAAACGACAGTCATTTTAAAATAAAATAAAAATGAGTTGTGAAGTTAATATGGGTCGATTCTGTGATTAATTAATTAAGTAATGTTAAATGATCGTTTATTAAACATCAAGTTTTGGACTCATTCAAACTCCCAACTTGAAACTTTATTCCTTCATTTCATTCAACTATATACGCTGTCCTTGGTTAAAATAGAAGTTTCTTATAGAAAGAGTCGTATACATAAAAACTATATGAAAGGTATTAAAACAAAAGAGCATTTTTTAATATACTACCCAAGTTTCTTAGGTACTATGCAAAAATTTTGTTTGCCCTCTGATTTCGGATGTGCACATCTGGACGTACCGTAACCTTAAAAAAAAATTGTTCCGGATGTGCATATCCGGAAGACCTCCGGATCTGTATATCCGGAATAATGCTGATATATTTGAAGCTGCATGATCACTCCCCCTTCCCATTATCAACCTATCTTCTTCAACACTCACTATCACCAACTCAAAAAACCCTACTTCATCAATATCATTTCTCACTCAAAAAGTTTAAATTTTTGGTGCAACAAATCAAAGGGAGCAAGAAAAGATTGAATTTCAGGTAAATATTCAACTTCATCCACTACATTTCCCACATTATCAATCTACTTTTTTGAAAAAACAAGTTACGCTACCTCCGGATGTGCACATCCGGAACGAATTTAGCATGAACATTTTCGGATGTGCACATCCGGAAAATTGCCTGGAACTAATTAATTTAAAATTTCAGCAATTTTTAATATGTTTTATTTATATATATTTATTATTATATTCTTGTTTATAAATAGATATGGTGCACCCCGATAACATGTCAAAAGAATCAGTTGTGCCGATTTCCCCAAAAGATGAAGGCATGCTCGTAAAGTCGGTTGATGTCGGCGGTGACTTTAACAACAAGCAAGACTTTGATGATCGTGAAAGCATGCTCGTATACATTCGTAGGATGGCTATTGAGCTTGGCTTCGGTGTAAATATCGGAAGATCGGATAATGGTTCGGAAAGAAGAAAGGTTTTTGTAATTTTGGGGTGCGAAAGAAGCGGCAAATATCAAACACCTCTACGGAAGTTAAAAGAAGATGAGACCGGTACTAGAAAGTGTGAGTGCCCTTTTAAGATTGGTGGTTACATGTTAGCTTCCAAGAAATGGAGATTTACCGTTCGTTGTGGTATACATAACCACAAAATGTGCTCAAAGTTTCAGGGCCATCCAAGTGTATGTCGGCTCAAGGCGGAAGAAAAGACATGTATAGCCGACATGACCTTGAATCTTGTCCAACCGAAAAATATACTTGCCATGTTGAAACGGAAGGAACCCGAAAATGTAGCAAGCAAACATAAAGCAAGTGTATAACATTCGGTATCAGACGAACAAGGCAATTAGGGGAGATAGGAGTGAGATGCAACAACTGTTGAAATCGTTGGAGGACAACGATTACGTGTCTCGGTACAGATATCGCGATGATGGAATTACGGTTCGAGATATTTTTTGGACTCATCCGGATTCCATCAAGTTGTTCAACACGTTCTCGACAGTGCTCATTCTAGATAGTACCTACAAGACAAACAAGTATCGTCTTCCATTGTTTGAGATGGTTGGCATTACGTCTACGGATAAGACATATGCCGTCGGTTTTGCCTTTTTGGAGTGCAAAAAAAGGACAATTTTACGTGGGCGTTGGAGACGTGTCGGTCACTTTTGAAGAAACATGTTCAAATGCCAAAAGCAATTGTTATGGACCGTGATAACGCCTTGATGAATGCGGTTGCAAAGGTCTTTCCTTCTTCCAATGCACTACTTTGTCGATTTCATATAACATAGAATGTGCGAAGTCGGGTTAAGACCGTGATGGGTGCGAAATAAGTAGAGTCGGAAGATGGAAAAGTGGTCAAGTCGGGTGCCATTGTAGATAAAATAATGGATGCATGGACTCATATTCTAAATTCTTCTACAACGGAATTATATGCCGATTCGGTCATGAAATTCCAGAAAGTGTGCGAAAGGTACCCCGCTTTGTTGAAATATGTTGAATCCACCATTCTTGATCAAGTGAAAGAAAAGATTGTTTGTGCATGGACCGATAATGTACGTCATCTTGGAAACACTACCACCAATAGAGTTGAGTCGACACATACCACTTTGAAGAATTGGTTGGGGAATAGCAAGGGGGATTTATGTCGAGATTGGGACTCCGTGCATATAATGATTAAAAACTAACATAATGAGATACAAACCGCTTTTGGTCTGAGCATTACGGTTTTAGAACATCGGTTTAAATGTAACTTCCTCTAGCTTATTGTAAAGCCACTATGCCTACCTGTTATAACTGTGGAGAGAAGGGTCATATCAGCACTCACTGTGAGAAGCCAAAGAAGTCTCAGGCCGGTGGGAAGGTGTTTGCCTTGGTGGGAGCCCAATCCATCGATGAGGAGTGTTTCGTCAAAGGTACTTGTTTTATTAATGACATTCCTTTGATTGCTATCATTGACACGGGTTCAACCCACTCGTTTATTTCTGTTGACTGTGTGAAGAGATTAGGGATTGTGCAGTCTACTCTAGATTAGAGGATGACGATTGAAACTCCATCTATTGGTTCTGTGGTTACTTCCTTGGTGTGTTTGAAGTGTCCGCTGACTATGTTTGGTAGAGATTTCAGAGTGGACTTGATTTGTTTGCCACTCGGTAATCTCGATGTTATTTTGGGAATGAACTGGTTGGAGTTCAACCAAGTTTATATTTATTGCTTCCGGAAGACGTTATTGTTTCTTACTCCTTAAGAGGAAGCATTAGCGGATTCGTTATCTAGTAGGGAGTTGAGGACGTTGTTGGAGGATGAAGCGAAGATATTTGCAGTGTTTGCCTCGTTATCTGTTGAAAGCAAGACTTCAGTTAATGAATTACCAGTGGTGTATGAATTTCTTGAAGTATTTCCAGATGACATCACAGAATTGCCTCCGACAAGGGAAGTTGAATTCACTATTGATCTTGTACCAGGTACCAGACCTATCTCTATGGCACCGTACAAGATGTCTGCATCAGAGTTAGTAGAGTTGAAATCTCAGATTGGAGAGTTGCTCGATAAGAAGTTCATTAGACCGAGTGTGTCGCCGTGGGGAGCTCCAGTGTTTTTGGTGAAAAATAAGGATGGCAGTATGCGTCTGTGCATTGATTACCGTTAGTTGAATAAAGTGACCATTAAGAATAAGTATTCACTTCCGAGGATTGATGACTTAATGGATCAGCTTGTAGGAGCTCGTGTGTACAGGAAAATTGATTTGAGGTCAGGTTACCATCAGATTAGAGTAAAAGAAGGTGATATTCAGAAGACGGCGTTCAGGACCCGCTATGGACATTATGAATATGCAGTAATGCCTTTCGGAGTGTCTAATGTGCTGGGTGTGTTTATGGAGTATATGAACCGTATCTTTCACTCTTATTTAGATCAGTTTATTGTGGTATTTATTGATGATATACTGATTTATTCTAAACTGACGAGGATCACGCAAAACATTTGAGGATTGCATTGTAGGTGTTGAAGGATAATAAATTGTTCGTAAAGTTCTCAAAATGTGAATTATGGTTGAGGACTGTGAGTTTCTTGGGTCATGTTATTTCTGGTGATGGCATAGCGGTGGATCCATCTAAAGTAAGTGCAGTACTTTAGTGGGAAGCTCCAAAGACAACAACGGAGATTAGAAGCTTTTTGGGTTTGGCAGGTTACTACAGAAGATTCATTGAAGGGTTTTCTAATTTGGCGTTACCATTGACTCAGCTAACCAGAAAGAATCAAGCTTTTGTTTGGGATGCTGCTTGTGAGAAAAGTTTTGAGGAACTGAAGAAGAAATTGACTACAACGCCAGTGTTAATTCTACTAAGTCCAAATGATCCTTTTGTAGTGTATTGTGATGCGTCTAAGATGGGATTAGGCGGTGTGTTAATGCAAGATGGCAAAGTGGTGGCATATGCTTCATGGCAGTTGAGGGTTGATGCGTCCGCAAGTGCACGGAAATATCAAAGTAATATAAAAGATTGTCGAACCCACAGAGACCAATGTCAACCTACCATAATCTATCGTTACTTTGTAAAGCTAAGGCTAATGATAATGATTGATGAAGGGGAAACTAAGACTAAAACTAAAATGAACTTAGAAAAAATGAAAGAAAAAGAGAGAGACCGGAATGTGAATTCTGTGTACCTCAGGCACTCTGCAATTGGTTGGCGCTAATTTACGTATGTTCCGTAGAAAATATTGGTTTAAAGACTCCGCCTCACACTCTCGCGTTATTGACTAAAGCCACATCCCCTAACCACAGGATTTTGCTCCCGCTCGCCCGTTTTAATTAGAAAACGTATTTTGAAAATCAAATTAGATCCTAATCGATACCTAAATCGCTCTCGCTGTTTTTAGGATCAATGCCTCGTTCCCACTATCTGGTTCGACCCCCACGCTCTCGCAGTGCCGGCTCTAACCTTTACTTGCTTCTCACTCTCGTGACGAAACAGTGTTAAATAACCTCTCACTCTCGTGACGAAGTTATTTAAATTAAACTTGGAAACAAAGACCAAAACAAAATTTATTATAAGTTAACGCTAATTTAATTACCGAGTCCTGTCGGAACGATAGTCCTCACATACCGGACTCTAAACATTTAGTCGGACATGGAGTGAAATGAAGACAACATAAACATTATAATTGAATTTGAAAACATCATAATAATTAATTTAGGAAAGCGATAAACAATAATAATAAGCAATGCGATAAAGAAGCTGTAAAGATTTGAAGTAAATTGCGGGATTTGGAATAAATGCAGAACTGAAACGACTTTTATTAATGGCGGCAAGATTGATGATCCAAGAATTACATAAATTGTAGGCCTAAATAAAAATGGTGTGGTAGTTCCTCGATGTGAGAAACTACCACTTTCACAAAGGTAATATTTGCCTAAAACTATGAAAATAAATTCTACAGCGCTTTCGCGCATAAAAACTTGGATGCCTCAAAATGACAAGGGAAATCCTATATATAGAGGGGGATTTCATTTTTTTAACTTCTATGGAGCATAAATGAGTGGTGGAGAAAATGGGAGAAGTGGGAAGTTGGAGAAGTAGTGGAGATAATGGGAAGTTGGAGAAGTTCAAGGAGAAAGTGTTAACTGAATTGGCCCTTCCGTGTCCACGTCTGTGTTCTGAACGTAATAAGTCATTTTGCGTGCGTGACGATCATGAAGCATTGTGACGGTCGTGATGAAATTTGTATCTGCCACGGTCGTGGTGGACCTGTGACGATCGTCACATCAGCAGAATTTGGATTCTGCTATTTTTCTTCTCTTTTCTGCTCTTTTCTTGCATGTTTTGCTTCTTTTCCACACTTTGCATACTTTTGACTTGGAAATGGAATTACCTGCAAAAACACTTAAATACTCTCGAGAAAATTGGATATTAGACGAAAACGGAATAAGAAAATAACATAAATCAAAGTAAAAATATGATATAATTTCGTGTTATCAAACTCCCCCACACTTAAACCTTTGCTTGTCCTCAAGCAAACCATGACTTGTAGGAAAAATAGTGCATACGGATACTCATCCTTTGCTACCAACTCTACTTCGGTTAAGTTTGTGTCGATAGGTACTTGCTCACACACTAAGGATATCGTAACAACACAACTCCACTTTTGCGGTCATCAACCTTCATCCTATACAAACCAATCCGAATCATGTCATTATACTTATGCCTAGCTCACTCATCCTTCTTTCGTCCCTTTTCATTTTGGCACAATCACATTAAGCCTGTTATCCTTTCACACTCATGGTAGGACGGCCTGTTAGTGACTATGATCTCATTATTATCATTTTTTTTCTTCTTTTGGCCCATTGGTTTAAAAATCAATAAAATAAAGAAGTTTGCACCGTTGGGCTAAATGATCGGGTGAGGATCACCTAACTTAGAAGGAGCATTCATGTTTTTCTTTTCTTAATTTACCTTTTAAGCCTGAGACCATACACTTATTTGCATCAGCTTCCTACTTAGTGCGTGCTTAGGATGGTGCTGACTGCTAAATAAACTACTTAGGGACTACTAAAGGGGTGAGAACTTAAGGCTATGGCATAACAAGAACTCAAATCAATTTCCATAGTCGAGAGGCTCACGGTGTTAAGACGATACCGATCTTGCAGAATTTTCCCAAGTCTCACAATCTAACCTCAATTTCGTCTGTAACCTAAGATTTTCAAAAGAGACACTATTTTTAACATAAAAATTTTCAAAATATTTGGTGTGGCTCAAGGGAGTGGGAAATCGATAAACACAAAATCGCATATAAAGACTTGACAACACATGCAAAGACGCAACGAAAATAGAAAAAATTTTAAAATCATGCTAGAAAGCAATAAATCTAACTAAAAAGCGTTAAAATGAAAGTGGTAGAGTTCCTCCCCCACACTTAAATCAAACATTGTCCTCAATGTTTTAATAAAAGGTAGTAAAGGAAAGATAGAACCTGTATGAATGTCATTGCGTGCCACCACGACCAAATTCGCACTGATTCTTCCCTTTTTGTCCCTGTCTTCGCTGGCCACTTCTACTCCGGCGTCTTGTACTACGAGTTATCTGAATTTGCTGAAATTTCACTTTAATGAAGCCGCTCATCATACTATCTGTTTCCGAAGGAAGTACCTACAAAAATTGTTAGAAAAATACGGTGCGGTGTGTGCAGGTGGAACCTGACCATGCAAAGAACAAGGAGGATGTAAGTTACGAATGGGAGAGACATGCTCTCTCCTATCATACTCATCATTGGTGTCACCACCAGCAGAGACATTCGTAGGAATGTCCGTGGGCACCAACTCATCTTAAGGGATTATCATCTAGAGATCTTTCGCCTGAATGTAGCTGAGACGTGACAAGCGATACAATTCTTTATTTTCTGCAAACACAAACAATAAAAGTAAAACATTAAATTAAAAGCTCGCGGGTTGCCACCCACGCAGGGCTTTGTTTAACGTCGATAGCTCGACGGTTAGGATTGTTAATCTGCGGTTTCCATGGCCATTTATCAAGCCATCTCACATATCCCTCGCCTTTCTTTTTCTTTCTTCTGTGGGGTGGTTCATTCTTTTGAACTTGTGGTGGTGGTTCTGGATCTATGCTAAGTATCATCTTTTCAAGTTTTGGCTTAGTTATGTCATCCACCACCTCAAAGTTTAACCTTACCCTCTTAACACTAATGATTTCCCTATCTTCACGGTCATCTAAGTTTCCTTTTTTATACAGGACCTCAGACAAAGGTGTGTTAGTGTTGATATTTTCCAATATCTCCACATACGATTTGGATTGGGAGTCTACCTTAGTCTCTACAAACCTTTGCGGGAAAAGAATTGGCGAGGTATAGGGATGAGGACCAGTCTTAGGGGATACTTTCTCTACCTCTTTGACGACCTCCCTTTCAGGTGGTCCTAGTGAATTTTTCTCAATCTCTACTTCTTCCTCACCAGAACTCTTCTCAACCTCAATATCACTCTCCTCGACCTCATTATCACTCTCCTCGGGATTCTCGATTTGTTCTTCATTAATGATTGTTACAACATCCACATGCTCCTCAGGGGAGGGTCCTATAGGTGTCAGTGCAAGTAGTAAGATTTGGGTCTCCAATGCCTCAGTGTGAGTCACGAGGGACTCGACCATAGTGCTCATCCGCCTAAGGGTTTCATAAGTATCGAGATGTTATTTTCTAAGTTCTTCATTCTGGAGAGTTTGTGTCTCCACAAAGTGCTCCATCATAGATTCTAACCTCAAATTAGTTGTTATTTCAATGAAATCCTCCATTAATGCTTCAAGGTTGGAATTGACGGATTCTTGTGGTTCCTCAAAATATTGGGAGTGGTAATTTGGGTGGAAATGAGTTAGTGTCGCGTTGAAATCCTCCATTAGTATTTCGAGATTGGAATTATGTGATTCTTGCGGTTCCTCAAAATTTTGGGGATGGTAATCATAGGAAAAATTTGGTTGCGGTTCCTCAAAATATTGGGAGTATTGCAGTTGATAATTGTAGAGAAAATTTGGGTGCGGCTCCTCAAGATATTGTGAGTGGTTATCATAGAGAAAATTTGGGTGATACATAGTTTTTAATTTTTTTTAAATTTTATTATTATTATTATTATTATTATTATATATATATATATATATTTTTTTTATAGGAGTGCCTTAGTCTATACGGTGCAACAACGGAATAACAATATTGACTGTTGGTCCCCGGCAACGGCGCCAAAAACTTGATGCGTCCGCAAGTGCACGGAAATATCGAAGTAATATAAAAGATTGTCGAACCCACAGAGACCAATGTCAACCTACCGTAATCTATCGTTACTTTGTAAAGCTAAGGCTAATGATAATGATTGATGAAGGGGAAACTAAGACTAAAACTAAAATGAACTTAGAAAAAATGAAAGAAAAAGAGAGAGACCGGAATGTGGATTCCGTGTACCTCAGGCACTCAGCAATTGGTTGGCGCTAATTTACGTATGTTCCGTAGAAAATATTGGTTTAAAGACTCCGCCTCACACTCTCGCGTTATTGACTAAAGCCACATCCCCTAACCACAGGATTTTACTCTCGCTCGCCCGTTTTAATTAGAAAACGTATTTTAAAAATCAAATTAGATCCTAATCGATACCTAAATCGCTCTCGCTGTTTTTAGGATCAATGCCCCATTCCCACTATCTGGTTCGACCCCCACGCTCTTGATAACACGAATTTATATCATATTTTTACTTCGATTTATGTTAGTTTCTTATTCCATTTTTCGTCTAATATCTGATTTTCTCGAGATTATTTAAGTGTTTTTGCAGGTAATCACATTTTACAAGTCAAAGTATGCTAAGTGTGGAAAAGAACCAAAACATGCAAGAAAAGAGCAGAAAAGAGAAGAAAAATTGAAGAAACCAAAAATTGCTGATATCACGACCGTCATGGGTGCGCCACGACCGTGGCAGCTTCAAAATGCACCACGACCGTAACAATGTACCAAGATCGTCATGCGCTCAATTTACACGTTGGAGCAGAAACTTGACTACGAATTTTCAGAGAGCAGTTTTCACACGATGTTATTTTCCTCCGAAGATTGCTAGGTCCAAAGTGGTGGTACCGTCATGTGAGTGGCTAAATTCTCTCCAACCTCTACCTCAACTGAGCCTATAAATACAAGTCATTGCGAAGAACAATGTGTGGCCAAATTCTCTTATCAAGTATACTGTCTTGCTTCCAAATTATTTCCAGAGCTTTAGTTTCATTTTTTTACTTTGCATTTCCATTTCCTTGTCAACCATTACCGAACAAAGTAATAGTTTCTCACACTGAGGAGCTATTACAACTTAGTTTTAGTTTTTTGTTTCATTGCCTTCAATCTTTGCAATTTAATTTATTCAAGCAAGAACCTACCGGCTTGTGGAGGGATTGATGTTGCTGTTATTTCTGACTTCCAGGTTTCCGTTATTTAATTCAAGCATTGTTTATTTCTTTCTTAGTTATGTCTGTGTTTATTTATTTCCTTGCCTTTGCGTTTAATTTCCTAATTATGACGAGCTAAACCGATCTTATCGGTATGTAATGAAGTAACTAAAATGAATTGATTTTCTCTAAGCTAAAATCAATAATCAATCCTTCTTCTGGCTTCGATTTCTTAATTTAAAATCCAACTTTTATTACGAGAGTAAAAAAGTAACATAGGTTAAATTCGAGACCACGGGAGTGTGAGGCTTTACCCGGATAGCTGAAATCGAGCATTAGTTTTAAAAACAGCGGAAGCGCTTTAAAGTTAATTAGGCTTAATTAGTTTTCAAAAAGTATTTTTAACCTCATACGGGCTAGCGAGAGTAGACGTATTGACTTAGAAGTATAGTCCGAAGAAATAACCACGAGAGTGTGAGTTGAGGGCTTTTAAACCGGTTTTTCCTACAGATGAATAGGGTGACAAATCTTTATACGCTTAAGTTTAATTAATTCCACGTAGGTTACCGAATTATATACCGATAACTTATTCATAACTAGTATTCCCAAATTTTAACTTCCCTTTAATTTCCCGTTTGAACTAAAAACCCAAATTCTGATTAGCCTTAGATAAACATAGTAACGATAGATAACGGTGCGTTCGATTTCTAGTCTCTGTGGGATCGATAATCTTTTAAAACTACGCGATACGACTGTATACTTGCAGTTAGACCTATTTAGGCACACTAAATAGAGCGATCAAGTTTTTGGCGCCGTTGCCGGGGACTAATTAAGTCGACATCGTAATTCCTTTGTTACGTCGTATAGACTAAGGCAAAAAAACCAAAATTCCCTTTCTGTTGATTGTATGCCAAGTACTCGCTCTTCTGGCGAAGACCTCGTACGACCAACAGACGAACCTGAACGTCTTCTTACCGTAAAAAGACGTATCCAAGAATACTGCTTAGCTCACGATATCCCTTTTCCTTTATCAGAACCTGAATCTCAATCAGATCCTGAACTTGAATCCGACTCAGATTCCGAATCAGAACCAGACATGGATGATCCACCACAGAACCGACCTCTTAAGTATTATGCTGCCGCATCTCAACAAGAACCTCACAACAGCATTGTCGCTCCGGCTATCAACTGAAATGATTTCGAGTTGAAACCCTCGTTGTTCTCCGCTGTGCAACAAAATCAATTTTCTGGAAACCCAACAGAAGATCCGAACGAACATCTAACCAAGTTTGTGCAGTACGCAGACACAGTGAAAGCGAATGGTGTAACCGCAGACGCCATAAAACTACATCTTTTCCCTTTCTCATTAAGAGATAGAGCTTGGGCTTGGTTGCAATCCTTGCCATCAAATTCTATTACTTCTTGGGAAAATTTAAAGAAGGTCTTTCTGGAATGATATTTTCCGCCAAGCAAAACAGCTATGCTGAGAGCCCAAATTAATAGCTTCAGACAAAAAGACAACGAGTCTTTATATGATGCATGGGAAAGATACAAAGATATGAGGAGGATATGCCCGCATCATGGTCTTGAGGATTGGTTAATTATCCACACATTTTATAATGGTCTCTTGTACAATACAAGATTGACAATAGATGCCGCCGCTGGTGGTACACTCATGGATAAACCCTATGATGAAGCCCAACAACTCATCGAGAGTATGGCTCAGAATCACTACCAATGGGGAGGTGAAAGAACTCAAGTGGAGAAATCCCAACCAAAAGGAGGAATGTACGAAGTTTTTAGCCTCGATCACGTCCATGCTAAGGTAGATGCAACCGCTCAAAAGATAGACAATTTGACCATAACACCCACAGCCACCGTGGCTGCTGTAGCGCCAAACTGCGAACTATGTGGAACAGCTGGACACGCTGCCCCTGAATGCCAAGTTTTAGCAGGAGCCTCTACAGATCAAGTGAATTATGCTCAAGCAAACCCTTATGCAAATACCTACAATCCTGGTTGGAAGAATCACCCGAACTTCTCTTACAAAAACAACAATGCATTGTATGCACCTGGTCAAGCACCTGCTGCACCACCAGGTTATCAAAAGGCTGCAACAACTGCTCCAAATGCTCCTAGGAAGTCTAACCTTGAACTGATGATAGAAAACTTCATAGCTACCCAGACTCAGACAAACAAAGAGTTCCTGAATCAAAACGTACACACTAGTGAACAGATTAAGCAGTTAGCGAACAAAGTAGACGCTTTGGCCACTCACAACAAAATGCTTGAAACGTAAATTTCCCAAGTGGCCCAACAACAGGCACCTACTGCTGCTCCTGCTGGAACATTTCCTGGACAGCCACAACCTAATCCTAAAGGACATGCAAATGCTGTTATACTGAGAAGTGGAAAAGAATTAGATGGACCCATTGACCCAAGACTTCAAAATCCAGCCATGTACCAAAAGTCTACTAACAACCAAACAACTGAGAAGGAGAATGAACCCAAGGAAAAGGAAGATAATGACCAAGAGGCTGTAAACAAAGAAAAACCTTATGTGTCTCCACCACCTTATAAACCACCTATTTCGTATCCTCAAAGATTGAAAAGTTCTAAAACTGCAGGGCAATTTAAGAAATTTGTTGAACTGCTGAAACAATTAAACATCACGATACCTTTTACAGAAGCCATCGCCCAGATGCCCTCGTATGCTAAGTTCCTAAAAGAAATCTTATCCAATAAGAAAAAGATTGAGGAAAATGAAACAGTTACACTTACTGCTGAGTGTAGCGCAATAATTCAAAACAAAATGCCTCCTAAGCTGAAAGACCCAGGTAGTTTCTCCATACCTTGTGTAATTGGGAAGTTCGTCATAGACAAAGCTCTGTGCGACTTAGGAGCCAGTATTAGTGTTATGCCCTTATCCATTTGCAAGAAGCTTGATATGGGAGAATTACGACCAACTAAGATGTCTGTTCAATTAGCTGACCACTCTGTTAAATACCCAGTTGGTATACTAGAAAATGTTCCAGTTCGTATAGGACAATTCTATATCCCTACTGATTTCATAATCATGGATATTACAGAAGACTCTACTACTCCTATCATATTAGGAAGGCCATTCCTAGCTACTGCTGGAGCAATTATAGATGTAAAGAGAGGCAGGCTAACTTTTGAAGTTGGTGAAGAGAAGGTTGAATTCATTTTGACACAATTCTTGCAAGCTCCAGCCATAGACGACACATGTTATTTACTAGATGTCATAGATGAGTGCGTAAGAGAAATCGAGATGGAACCGACCATATATTCCAATATTCTAAAAATTCCAATACCTCCAATTTTCGAAGATGATAACTGGTGTGAACCTTATCAAGACGATAGCCTAAGCAAATGCTTAGCACTTACACCAGATCATCTACCTTGCCCGAAGAACCCAGCCCTAGAACTGAAAACATTACCCAAAAATTTAAGGTATGAATTCCTAGACGAAGCTCTCGAACGACCTGTAATAGTCAATGCAGACTTAGGACAAACCGAAACAAAGAAACTATTAGATGTCTTAAGAAAATATCCAACTGCGTTAGGCTATAACATCGCTGACCTTAAAGGAATAAGCCCTTCTATTTGTATGCACCGCATTATGCTGGAGGAAGACTGTAAATCCTCTAGGGAACATCAGAGAAGGATTAACCCGATCTTGAGTACTGTAGTCAAGGACGAAGTGAAAAAACTTTTAGAAGCAGGAATTATATACCCGATATCAGACAGCGAATGGGTTAGCCCAGTACATATCGTTCCAAAGAAGGGAGGTGTTATAGTTGTTAAGAACGAAAAAGGTGAATCTATAACAAAAAGGGTTGTAACTGGAAGTAGAATGTGCATCGACTATAGAAAGTTAAATAAAGCCACTCGTAAAGACCATTTCCCATTGCCTTTCATTGACCAAATGTTGGAAAGATTGGCTAAACACTCATACTTCTGCTATTTAGACGGTTATTCAGGATTCTTTCAAATTCTTATTCATCCTGATGACCAAGAAAAAACGGCCTTCACATGTCCCTATGGTACATTTGCTTATCGACGAATGCCGTTTGGACTATGTAACGCACCTGCCACATTCCAAAGATGCATGATGTCAATCTTTGCTGATTTTATAGATGACATTATGGAAGTGTTTATGGATGACTTTTCTGTATGTGGGCAGAGCTTCAAAGGATGTCTATCGAACCTAGAAATGGTATTGGAAAGATGCGTAAAAGTTAATCTTGTATTAAACTGGGAGAAATGCCATTTTATGGTAAATGAAGGAATTGTACTTGGACACGTTGTGTCCGATAGAGGAATTGAAGTTGATAAAGCTAAGATAGAAATTATAAAAGATCTTCAACCTCCGAAAATCGTACGAGAAATACGAAGTTTCTTAGGACACGCCGGTTTCTACCGACGATTCATAAAGGATTTTTCGAAAATCACTAAACCTCTTACCGGTCTATTAATGAAAGACGTTGAATTTATCTTTGATGAGAAATGCCTAAAAGCGTTTGAATAGCTGAAAACAGCTCTTATTACCGCACCCATCATGCAACCACCAGATTGGAGATTACCTTTCGAAATCATGTGTGATGCAATTGATTATGCTGTAGGTACAATTTTAGGACAGAGGAGGGATAGAAAACTTCATGCCATTTACTATGCAAGTAGAACCTTAGACTCCGCCCAAATGAACTACGCTACCACAGAAAATGAACTTCTAGCCGTGATCTTTGCCCTTGACAAATTCCGTTCCTACCTAGTGGGAGCTAAGATCATCATTTATACAGACCACACAGCTATTAGATATTTACTTAACAAGAAGGATGCAAAACCTAGACTGCTAAGGCGGATCCTACTTCTACAAGAATTTGATTTAGAGATCAAAGATAAGAAAGGAACCGAAAACGTAGTAGCAGACCACTTATCTCGATTAGAGGGCATTAAACCAGAGCCAGTACCCATTAGTGAGGATTTCCCATATGAACGACTCATAGCCCAACTAGAAAGTGATATGTCTACTCTACAGTTCAATGACCCAACGATGGAAGAAGTCGTGGAAGAAAGTAACATACACACAACCCTGCCATGGTATGCTGACATAGTCAACTACTTAGCAGCTGGAGTACTTCCACCAGACTTATCTTATCAACAAAAGAAAAAAATTCTTTCATGATCTAAAACATTATTATTGGGATGAACCTTTTCTGTTTAAGAGAGGAGCCAACAGTATCTTCCGTTGCTGCGTCCCAGAAGAAGAAATAGAAAACATCATCTCTCAATGTCATTCTGCTCCTTATGGAGGACATGCTAGTACCTCAAAGACATATGCTAAGATCTTCCAATCCGGCCTATTCTGGCCCAACCTTTGGAAGGATGTCCACATCGCAATACTAAACTGCGACCGGTGCCAATGCACTAGTAACATATCAAGACGCGATGAGATGCCTCAAAAAGGTATATTAGAAGTAGAAGTCTTTGATGTATGGGGGATCGACTTTATGGGACCCTTTCCATCATCCTTTGGAAATAAATATATACTCGTAGCTGTCGATTATGTTCCAAAATGGATTGAGGCAATAGCTTTTCCTATAAATGACGCACGAGTAGTTATAAAGCTCTTTAAAAACACAATCTTTCCCAGATTTGGTGTGCCAAGACTTGTCATAAGTGACGGTGGTTCTCATTTCATATCAAAAATATTTGACAAATTACTATCGAAGTATGGAGTAAGACACCGCGTAGCAACACCATATCATCCACAAACAAGTAGACAAGTTGAGGTCTCGAATCGAGAAATAAAACAAATTCTAGAAAAGACCGTAGCCACCTCTAGGAAAGATTGGTCATCAAAACTCAACGAAGCTTTATGGGCATATAGGACGGCCTACAAAACACCAATCGGAACCACACCTTTCAAGCTTGTCTATGGTAAGTCTTGCCATCTACCAGTGGAATTAAAACATAAAGCCTATTGGGCTATTAAAACATTGAACTTGAGGTATGATTCCACAGGTGAAAAATGTATCCTAGATCTGCATGAACTAGAAGAGTTAAGATTAGACGCTTACGAAAATGCTAAAATATATAAAGAACGAACTAAAAGATGGCACGATAAGCGCTTATCTAGAAAAGAATTTAGTGTGGGAGACGTTGTACTCCTATTTAACTCTAGATTAAAACTCTTTCCTGGGAAATTAAGGTCTAGATGATCCGGTCCTTTCGGGATTACAAAAATTCTACAAAGTGGAGCGGTAGAAATAAAGGGGAGGAATAGTAATCCATTTTTAGTCAATGGACAACGTCTAAAACACTATCACAGCATTGAAAATAGAGATTATTTGAACTGCCTAAGACTTTTAGAGTTGCCCGTCGAACCCCCTAACTAAGCATCTAATTGAATTCGTCAGGCTTTCGACGTTAAAAACAGCGCCTAATGGGAGGCAACCCATGATTTCCGTTTTTCATGCTTTATATTTGTTACTTCTTTATGTTTCCTATGTTTTGTTTTTATTTTTCAAATTTTCAGTTTCATTTATATCGTTTTAAATTTAATTTGAAAATATTGTGCTGGTCTTAAAAATTGAAAAAACTACAGGATTATAAAGTCTCTCTACTCTCTCTGTTCTCCTCTTCTGCTTACATTTTTGCAAAAAGTACTAACTAATGGCAAACGAGGATAACATGTCAGTAGAATTCAGAGATGGAGCACAGTGGCATCGCTATGAGGCTTTGTCTCTTAGACCTTTTGCCTTGACAAAATTCGCCCACAGACCCACCATGACCGCCTTAGGTGTAGGTGAGAGCGTAGACTTTCTGTTTAGCCTATTAGGTTGGGAGGGTTTTGCAAATAAGAAACATAAGTGCTACCGTAGGCTGACTTTAGAATTCCTGAGCTCTTTAAGCTATAACACTCACTGTGGAAAAGGTTTAACCAGGGGAAGAATCACCTTTAGATTATTTGGATACAGCTGCCAGTTCACCATAAAGGAACTGTCGGATCTTTTGGGATTTCCTGAAGGACCCCATGTTTTCTCTGTGGTTAAAGAGAACTTAGTGTTGGTTGGAGAGCTGAGTGATTTTTGGGGTAGAATTTCAGGGAAACCTGATTTTGACATGTACTCTATGCTTTCAACAGAAATACATAACCCCGCTTTCCGTTACTTTCATATGATCCTGGCCTATACCTTATTTGGTAAACCTGAGAATGATAACACTGTTTCGAGGGATGAGCTTTTTATTATGTTTTGTGCTTCTCTGTCTAGAGAGGTTAATGGACTCACCTTTATGCTGAATAACTTTTGCAAACTTATCAATAATGATAACAGTCCAATTTTGATAGGTAGCCTAATTACAAAGATAGCTGATGCTATGGGATTCAGAACCCGACTTTCTAAGATTAACCCCTTTGGAGAATTTAGACCCATGAATATCACCTTTTGCTTCAATAGGGCTATGATTAGGGACCAAGGTCCGAACCATTTCTAGCTTTTAATTAACAATGTTGTCGTGCCACACTTTACACTTCCAAATCATGAATGCACAAGTGTGCACGATCAACATAATTGGCTATATAACCTTGATGAACCCGTGCCCGAACCGGAAGAAAACTTTCCTGAACCTGAGATCGACCCAAAAAGACCCCCTCATTACCATGATCTTGACTATATGGAATTCCAAGAGAACATCGATATTCCTAAAGCTGATGCCACTAACTATGCTGCTAATCTGAATTCTATTTTAAAGACTATGGACGAGTATCATAAAGAAATCACTTCACTAAAGGATGAGCTAAACACTGTGCGTCAAAATATTGTTGGACTTATGGACTTGACCGTTGAACAATTTGATCATTTAAATCAAGCCATCGCATCTTTGAAGAAACGCCTTGGCTAGATTTATGAAGCACCTTATTTTCAAGATTTTTTATGCATTTTACTTTAGAATAATTTTACATTATTTCAGTTTTCAGTTTTCATGTCGGGAATAATTTGATTTCATACAGTTTTGATACATTGCTAGTAATTTAACTAGCACCTTTTTGGGTTTAAAGAATAATTTCCTTTGCTGCTGCTATTAAATCTTTGTGATTTCAATTTCATTACTATTTTTTTAATTCTATATTAATTTATGTTGTAATGTTACTCATCTCTGTGTATGCAAAATACTGCTATTTCCATATGCTTCCCATAACCTGCTATTTAATTATTGTGTTTGGAATCGTATCTGTCATAAAACAAATTAATCACCCAGAATTTGTGAACGTCACGATCGTGACGACCCCGTGACGATCGTCACGCGGGTCTGAAACAGATTCTGCGTTAAAACAGAATTGCTTCACTCGTTCCCTCTTCTTACCCCAACCGTCCCACTACCTTCTACAATTCCACAACCGTCCCATTACCATTTGAACCACATTAATCATTTCCGTAACCATTCATCTTACCATTGCACTATATAATCAAACCATACACCACTTCTTTTCACAAACCCTCATCCTCCATCACCTACCTTTTTCCCTAATTTCTCTGAACCAAACAATGGCACGTCAAATTCCAGATTTATCCACATTAAATTTCCGAGATGGAGAGGCAGGAGAACGCCAAAGAGCTCGGTACATCGATTTCTATCGCCGTTCCGTTCAACCGACCCGCTACATTGACGTTGCATGCTTAGAAGAACTCGGAATGCTTGAGGGAGTTCAACGGATGTTACAAAATGCCGGCCTTTGGCAACTTTGCACTCAAAGCAGGCCCACTTACGAAGACCTAACTTTAGAGTTTCTCAGCTCATTCACTTACATAACCCCTGCGGGAGAAACAAACCAATTAACCGGGGTCGCAAAGTTCCGCATGTTTGGTAAAGAGTGCACAATCGGCCAAGAGCAACTTGCCGGAATGCTCAGTTTCCACCATGGTGAGGATGTGCACCGCCGAGTACCACAAGAAACTTTCTTTCAAGCAGCTTTTCAATTAGGGCATCGGTTAACAGGAACCACAGTTGACAGCTGGGATAGCCTTAACGCAACATTTATCCACAACCCAGCCGTCAGATACGTCCACCACGCACTTGGAAGCACCATCTTTGCACGAGATAGTAACCATAAGGTGAATTCTAAAGAGTTGTTTTTCCTTCATTGTATGTTTCATCCAGAGCCAAACAATGCCGCACCATTTTTACTAGCACACATACAGTCAAACTGTGCTAGAGGCTCTAAACCCTTCTATTTTGGAGGGATTGTCACCTCTATTGCACTCAGTTTGAATTTGGAAAATGACCTTGCTAGACTACCCTCCTTGCCTCCAGTCTTCCTTGATATAGATTATTGTAGAAACTCTCAGCTCATCAAGTTACGACGAGATGGGAAATACCACCCTATGGTCCGCGCCAAAACCGTAAGAAGTATCATCATGCCTTGCAGGAGTCGCATTGACCCTCAGAATATGGCCAATTGGCTTTTTGATCTGAATGCTCCTGAGCAAAATGCGCCTGCCCCTGATGATCAAGAACATGGACCTGTTGATGAGATGGAGCAAGAAATGGATAACGCCCCTGAAAACCAACCACCGCCGGCCAATGATGCTCCTTCGACCTCCAGACGTCGTCACCGCCCTGACCAAGACCCAGTTACCAATGAAGAAATCTTGAGGGTTGTATGGCAACAAACCCAGCAACAGAATGAAATGATGACCCTTATGCATCAAATCCAGCAAGGGCAAGTTGACCAAGGTCAAAGGCTTGACGGTGTCATCAAGGAGATGGGTGCATTGACACTGCGTGTGCAGAGCTTACATGAGTACATCTATCACGTGGGCATTCCTGATCACATAGCGCAGCATGGAAGAGGACGCTCTAGAGGCAGAGGACGGGGTCCACCTTGATTCTATTTTGCTTTTCTTTTTAGTTTTCCTTGTTCATCCCCTTTATATCGCAACATTGAGGACAATGTCCGATATAGTGTGGGAGAGTTAGATTTATTTCCGTTTATTTCCCTTTCTTGTACTTTCTTTTTCCTTATCAAAATAATATATGAATATTTTCGTTCAGTAATCCGATTTCCTCACTTTATTCTGCCATAACGAAAAAAATTTTATGATTAATGCACATATGTGACATACCAAGCTTTAAACTATGTTAGGAAGCTGGGAATGTGCTAACAAGATCGATACCGTCTTGACACCTTAGACCTCTTGCGTATGCAATATCAGTTTCGACACTTATTATACGATACCTTGAGTTCAGTCCTAAAGTAACCCTTAGTAGTTTATATTAGCAGTCAGCACCGTCTATATCACAAACCACGTGGGGAACCGATGAATATAAGTGTTTGATGCCCAATCAAGAAAAGAAAAAATCTTTCTTATCTACATGCCGAGAAAAAAATAGAATATGCAACAACTCTCACAGTTGTGAAATGTGTAAGAAAAGAGAGAAAATCCGTGTTGATTGGTTCAGAGGTACCTGATTCTGAACTTGGTAGGGCAAACTACTGTTCGATCCCCCGCAATCTACGAATGAGATGTATAAAGGGTTACCACACTTGTGTATCAGGCCCCGTGTGAGAAAATGGGATCAAAGTCACTAACCGGTTACTCCACTACGTGCGTGAATAAGGCAAAGGGCTTAATGTGATTGCGTGAGAATGAAACCGGGTGAAATAGATACGAAAACTTATGGTTGAACTATAATATAATGATTAGAACTGGATTGTACAAAAGAGAGGTCTATGACAAGCTTGTTGCTTTGTGTCATTATTGTATCCTTAGTGTTTTACACTAGTACCCGTCTAACTAACAAGAAACTCTTTTGCAACACCATTGGTATACCAGGTATGTGCATTTGATGAAGTTTGTCCGTTTTAATAGAGTGATTGCTTGAGGACAAGCAAAGATTCAAGTGTGGGAGAGTTTGATAACACGAATTTATATCATATTTTTACTTCGATTTATGTTAGTTTCTTATTCTGTTTTTCGTCTAATATCCGATTTTCTCGAGATTATTTAAATGTTTTTGCAGGTAATCACATTTTACAAGTCAAAGTATGCTAAGTGTGGAAAAGAACCAAAACATGCAAGAAAAGAGCAGAAAAGAGAAGAAAAATTGAAGAAACCAAAAATTGCTGATATCACGACCGTCATGGGTGCGCCACGACCGTGGCAGCTTCAAAATGCACCACGACCGTAACAATGTACCACGATCGTCATGCGCTCAATTTACACGTTGGAGCAGAAACTTGACTACGAATTTTCAGACAGCAGTTTTCACACGATGTTATTTTCCTCCGAAGATTGCTAGGTCCAAAGTGGTGTAACCGTCAGTGTGAGTGGCTAAATTCTCTCCAACCTCTACCTCAACTGAGCCTATAAATACAAGTCATTGCGAAGAACAATGTGTGGCCAAATTCTCTTATCAAGTATACTGTCTTGCTGCCAAATTGTTTCCAGAGCTTTAGTTTCATTTTTTTACTTTGCATTTCCATTTCCTTGTCAACCATTACCGAACAAAGTAATAGTTTCTCACACTGAGGAACTATTACAACTTAGTTTTAGTTTTTTGATTCATTGCCTTCAACCTTTGCAATTTAATTTATTCAAGCAAGAACCTACCGGCTTGTGGAGGGATTGCTGTTGCTGTTATTTCTGACTTCCAGGTTTCCGTTATTTAATTCAAGCATTGTTTATTTCTTTCTTAGTTATGTCTGTGTTTATTTATTTCCTTGCCTTTGCGTTTAATTTCCTAATTATGTCGAGCTAAACCGATCTTATCGGTATGTAATGAAGTAACTAAAATGAATTGATTTTCTCTAAGCTAAAATCAATAATCAATCCTTCTTCTGGCTTCGATTTCTTAATTTAAAACCCAACTTTTATTACGAGAGTAAAAAAGTAACATAGGTTAAAGTCGAGACCACGGGAGTGTGAGGCTTTACCCAGATAGCTGAAATCGGGCATTAGTTTTAAAAACAGGGGAAGCGCTTTAAAGTTAATTAGGCTTAATTAGTTTTCAAAAAGTATTTTTAACCTCATACGGGCTAGCGAGAGCAGACGTATTGACTTAGAAGTATAGTCCGAAGCAATAACCACGGGAGTGTGAGTTGAGGGCTTTTAAACCGGTTTTTCCTACAGATGAATAGGGTGACAAATCTTTATAAGCTTAAGTTTAATTAATTCCACGTAGGTTACCGAATTATATACCGATAACTTATTCATAACTAGTATTCCCAAATTTTAACTTCCCTTTAATTTCCCGTTTGAACTAAAAACCCAAATTCTGATTAGCCTTAGATAAACATAGTAACGATAGATAACGGTGTGTTCGATTTCTAGTCTCTGTGGGATCGATAATCTTTTAAAACTACGCGATACGACTGTATACTTGCAGTTAGACCTATTTAGGTACACTAAATAGAGCGATCAGCTCTCGCGCTCTAACCTTTACTTGCTTCTCACTCTCGTGACGAAACAGTGTTAAATAACCTCTCACTCTCGTGACGAAGTTATTTAAATTAAACTTGGAAACAAAGACCAAAACAAAATTTATTATAAGTTAACGCTAATTTAATTACCGAGTCCCGTCGGAACGACAGTCCTCACATACCGGACTCTAAACATTTAGTCGGACATGGAATGAAATGAAGACAACATAAACATTATAATTGAATTTGAAAACATCATAATAATTAATTTAGGAAAGCGATAAACAATAATAATAAGCAATGCGATAAAGAACCTGTAAAGACTTGAAGTAAATTGCGGGACTTGGAATAAATGCAGAACTGAAACGACTTTTATTAATGGCGGCAGGATTGATGATCCAAGAATTACATAAATTGTAGGCCTAAATAAAAATGGTGTGGTAGTTCCTCGATGTGAGAAACTACCACTTTCACAAAGGTAATATCTGCCTAAAACTATGAAAATAAATTCTACAGCGCTTTCGCGCATAAAAACTTGGATGCCTCAAAATGACAAGGGAAATCCTATATATAGAGGGGGATTTCGTTTTTTTAACTTCTATGGAGCATAAATGAGTGGTGGAGAAAATGGGAGAAGTGGGAAGTTGGAGAAGTAGTGGAGATAATGGGAAGTTGGAGAAGTTCAAGGAGAAAGTGTTGACTGAATTGGCCCTTTCGTGTCCACGTCTGTGTTCTAAACGTAATAAGTCATTTTGCGTGCGTGACGATCGTGAAGCATTGTGACGGTCGTGATGAAATTTGTATCTGCCACGGTCGTGGTGGACCTGTGACGATCGTCACATCAGCAGAATTTGGATTCTGCTATTTTTCTTCTCTTTTCAGCTCTTTTCTTGCATGTTTTGCTTCTTTTCCACACTTTGCATACTTTTGACTTGGAAATGGAATTACCTGCAAAAACACTTAAATACTCTCGAGAAAATCGGATATTAGACGAAAACGGAATAAGAAAATAGAATAAATCAAAGTAAAAATATGATATAATTTCGTGTTATCAAGGGTGCATGAGAGGAACTATCCTACTCATGATCTTGAACTAGCTGCAGTGGTTTTTGTATTAAAAATTTGGCGACATTATTTGTATGGATCGAGATTTAAAGTGTTTAGTGATCACAAAAGTTTGAAGTATCTATTCGATCAGAAGGAGTTGAATATGAGGCAGAGGAGGTGGTTAGAGTTCTTGAAGGATTATGATTTTAATTTGAGTTACCATCCGGGAAAAGCTAATGTTGTAGCAGATGCTCTCAGTCGGAAGACAATTCATATGTCTGCATTGATGGTGAAAGAAATGGAGTTGATTGAATAGTTCAGAGACTTGAGTATGATTTGTGAAACTACACCAGAGAGTGTTAGATTGGGTATGCTGAAGGTGAATAATGACATTTTGGATGTAATTAAGGAAAATCAGAAGCTTGATGTGAAGCTGGTGGACTTGATGTCTACAGGAAGCAATGATTCTGATAGTGACTTTAAAGTGGATAATGTTGGAGTATTGAGATTCCGGGGCAGAATTTGTGTACCGGATAATGCGGAATTAAAGAAAGCGATCTTAGAGGAGAGCCACTGGAGTAGCTTGAGTATTCATCCGTGAGCTACAAAAATATATCATGACTTGAAGAGGTTGTTTTGGTGGCCCGGTATGAAGAGGGACATAGCTCAGTTTGTCTATGCTTGTTTGACATGTCAGAAGTCGAAAGTGGAGCACCAGAAGCCTTCGGGATTAATGCAGCCATTAGAGATTCCGGAATGGAAGTGGGACAATATTGTTATGGATTTTGTTACTGGTTTTCCAAATACGTCGAGAGGCTTTGATGCTATTTGGGTAGTGGTGGATCGACTTACGAAATCCGCACATTTTATACCAATTAACATCAGTTTCCCGTTGTCAAAGCTGGCGGAGATTTATATCAGGGTAATTGTGAAGTTACATGGTGTTCCATCGAGCATAGTGTCAGATAGAGATCCGAGGTTTACTTCGGAATTTTGGAAGAGCCTGCAGGAAGCCTTGGGTTCTAAATTGAAGTTGAGCTCAGCTTATCACCCACAGACTGATGGTCAGTCAGAGAGGACTATTCAGTTGTTGGAAGATTTGCTAAGAGCCTGTGTGTTGGAGAAAGGTGGTGCATGGGATACTCATTTACCATTAATCGAGTTCACGTATAACAATAGTTACCATTCTAGCATTGGAATGACACCTTTCGAAGCTTTGTATGGTAGGAGGTGTAGGACGCCTCTGTGTTGGTACGAGACCGGTGAGAATGTGGTGCTTGGACCTGAGATTGTGCAACAGACTACTGAGACAATTCAGATGATCCGCGAGAAGATGAAAACGTCTCAGAGTAGGCAGAAAAGCTATCATGATAATCGAAAGAAAGACTTGGAATTCAGTGAAGGTGATCACGTGTTCCTGAGAGTTAACCCAATGACTGGTGTTGGACGTGCATTGAAATCAAAGAAGCTGGATCCTAAGTTTATTGGACCATATCAGATCTTGCAGAGAGTTGGTGCAGTTGCTTATAGGGTGGCGTTATCTCCTGAACTTTTGGACTTGCATGACGTGTTTCATGTGTCGCAACTTCGAAAGTATGTATCTGGTCCATCTCATGTTATCCCGAGGGATGAGGTGCAGATCAGGGATAATCTTACGGTGGAGGCGGTGCCGATAAGGATCGAGGATCGCAAGATGAAACAACTCAGAGGAAAGGAGATTCCTTTGATGAGAGTAGCTTGGGGAGGAGCTGCTGGAGGAAGTGTGGCCTGGGAGCTGGAGAGCAGGATGCGAGAGTCGTATCCGGAGCTATTTCCATCAGGTATATTTTCGAGGACGAAAATAATTTAAGGGGGGGGGGGGGGGGGAAGTTGTAACACCCCAATTTAAATTATTTGATCGTCGTGTTATTTTCCATTGTTTGGCCTTGTTTAGGGGGTGTCTGAGTGCGAAGGGGTAATGTTAATAGTGATAAGGTGGGGGTGTGTCCATTAATAGTAATATGGAACTTATTGTTATTAGTATTATTATTATTATTAGTATATTTCATATTATTATTATTATTATGGTTATTATTATTATTAATATTATTAGTATATTAAAATCTGATTTAATTAATTAGATAATGGGCTGATAGAAAATAGGAAGGGCAGTTTAGTCATTAAGCTGGTTTAGTGGGAATTAGTGAGGGGTTAACCATAGTCAAAATTTTAGAGAGAGAAGGAGAAAGGCTAAGGAGAAGGGAAGAACAAGGGAGAGCTAGGGCACCCGTCTTCATCAATTTTCGCGGGAATTTTGTGAGTAATTTCGAGGTAAGAGGGGAGAATGGGTTTAATATTGGTGATATAATCATGAGAGGGTGGTGGGGATTCCTTAACCCCGTAAGAATTCGTATGTATAATTCTGTTTGAATTTATCTGTGGTTGTGTGTACGATTGCTGTGAAATCTTTGTTATGATGCTATGTTGGATCTAGAATTCGTATGATTCTTGGTGAATAATTCTGTTGTTGCTGCTGCATAAATTGTATGTGTTGTTAGACTGGTTTTGTACAGGTGAATATGACAGATAATTAGATCCAAGAACCGTAAATTTGACTAGTAATGATAGGTAAAAGGAGAAAGATGAAGAATAGGACCTAAAACTGGTGTAGAAACAAGTTTTGGACTGAATTAGAGTGGAAAAGTGAGGATCCCGTAGCAGAACCCAGACTGGTGTGGGGAAATTGAGCTTGCGTAATAGATCTGGCAATATACGTATCAGGTAAGGCAATACGCGTACGGCTATGGTCATTACGCGTATGGGAGGGCCAAAAGGAGGATTGGCACGACCCTCTGCCCGTACGCGTAACGGTACGCGTATGGAGCTTGGGCATTACACATAAGGGAGAGGCATTACACGTATGGTTGTGGCGAGCGAGCTGGAAATACGCGTATGGCACAGGGTAATACGCGTATGGCCAGCGAGAGTGCAGAATTTTTCCGTTTCGCGATTTCTTTCCCGTTTTCGCATCCGAAGTGGTTTCTTTTGGTTTGAGAGGTTGGCGATAGATGTCAGACCTGGAGAAATGTAGGATTAGCAATAAAAATAATTGATTTAGTAATTTTGGTGAATTAATTAGTAATTAGCTAATTAACGTCGTGTGGGGTGTTTTATGTGGTGTTATGTATTGATTGTGATCAGGAGGATCGTGGAAATGTATGACTATGATTATACATGAATTATATGCATATTGATGTCATGCATTCATGGTGTGTCGGTGTGATGAATCATTGCTCAGGAGGAGTGTATGTGATTCATCCGAATTCTAATGTGGAGTGTGGTGGGATAAATCATTGCCAAGTAGGGGTGTATGTGATTTATCCGGGTTCGATTGAATGAACCATGGTGATTTGGTACCACATGTATTGTGTCGTTTGTTGAGTAACATTGCATTGTCATTACCTGTTGATTGAATTAATTGAAAAGACAAGTACATCGTGATTATGTGATTGTATGATTGACTGTGAGTAACTACCCTTAATATGTATTATTCACCGTTTATTATTAAATGTAGTTCTCACCCCTTTGTTGTTGTTGTTGTGTATGTGCTTCTTCGGAAGTACAGATAATCCAGGTACTTGAGTTGCTTGGAGTGCGTGTTGCCTGTTCGAGTCGTAGGAGTCGCTCTGATACGTAACACGGGAATTTTAGGGATTTTATTAATTGTTATTTTGTATTGAATTTTGTTACGTATCTCTTTTAAATTCAATATTTTGCGGGCCACGATTTTAATGTGGAGGTTTGGAGTATGTTGGCAAGTGTGACGTGAACTTATGAAATGATTATTCCATTGTTTTATTTCGTTTAATGAAAAGGAATTTTGATGTTGATTTTATTGGTGTAGCATCCTACTTGTAAAAGTTAAAAACTCTGATTTTATCTGTAATATTCTTATATTTTATAAAATAGGAAAGTGGGGTGTTACACGGTTACCGAGCTGTGTCGGCTCTACTCGGTAAAGGAAAGGAAGGTCATGCACTTGTTTGTCATCAACTTATCCTAGAGTTGGAGACACATAAAGAAACATACTTGTATCTCTATGAGAATTAAGAAAAATATGACAAGGTTTACGAGTCACTTGTTCCGTGGTTGAGTGGTCCGGCTCCGGTATCGAAATGGATGAGCTTCCCCGAGATGGGTCATCTTATCGCATGCGCCTACGATATGGTGTGTATCGACTTGACGCGATACGGTTTTTCGGAAACCTTTTTTCCACTCCACACCGCACCTCCGTCCAATCCAAATGATCGCATCATGTGTATCGGATGGCTTGCGAAATCAAGACATTTTGTACAAGTTATCTTGAAACCGGGATGCCCCATACCACCTAAATCACCGCAATGGGCGACGCATGCAACCGCAATTGCCGAGTCGTGGCCGGATAGTTTTGTTGAAAGGATGCTTGAATTTGAAAGATTGAACGCAATTGAAAAGGCATCAAATGCGAAAAAGTCGAAAGTTCAAGCTCCGATAGATTTAGACGGAGATTTTTGTTTTAACTCTTTTGTATAATCATACGACAAAATGTACATTTTTGAAGTGAAATATATTGAATTTTCATTCATATGTCTTTTTAATACTCTTATGAATTTTATTGTAATGAAAGCATTCCAATTGGTTGCATAACATGTTCAATTCTGTTTGAAAATGTATCAGTAAAACATTCTGATTTGCAGATCTGGAAAATTTCTGGATGTGCACATCCGGAACCAATATTTGTAGGGTTTTTCTAGATCTGCACACTGTAACGCCCCGATTTTGATTATTCCATTATTCTTGAGTCTTTTAATTTAATTGGGTGATAAATTATTTTATTTGTTAAATTGGTGTGTTAAATGTTATTTTACCGTTTTCGAGAGTTTTCGGGGAAATTAGAATGGAGGGTATTTTAGTCTTTTCTCAATTAATTATAAGTTAGAAATTTTGTGGAATTAGAATTGTGTGAGAAAAATGAATTAAATTGATTTAGAGGAAAATGAGAGAAAAGAAATAGGAGAGAAAAGAAAATAGAAAGAAAAGAGAAATAAGAGAGAAATAGAGAAAGATAGAAAGAAATAGGAGAGAAAGAAAGAAGAGGAAGAGAAAAGAAGAGGAAAGGAGGAAAAACTTAGAAATTCATCAAGATCAATCAATTAGCAAGCTTGGAATCCGGGTAAGGGTGTGAAACATTATTATCTTATCAATGTATGTGATTATGTATGAATTGTTGTTGTTGTTGATGAATTTTGTGAGTTTTAGGGTATAACCCATTTTTGAGAAATTGATTGGAAATTGATCCAAAAGTGTGTAAACTCTTGTTGATTGTGTTCTTGTTGGTCTATACATGTTTAATATGTATTGTTACACTTCAAAATGTTGTTTTCCTAAATTTAGATGATGAATTGGTGAAGTTGGAGGTGGAAAAACGCAGAACATTGTTCTGCAGAATTTTCTGGAAATTCCCTGGCCATACGCGTAAGGGGCATGTCCATACGCGTATGAGCCAAGGCGATACGTGTAACAATGGCCGGTGGAAGGGTCAATACGCGTATGGAGGGTGGCTTTTCCCGGCCCTCTGGTGATACGCGTATGGGTGAGGGGCGTACGCGTATGGGTTTTGGGAACGTGGAATTGTGAAGGAAATGGGTTATGTCCATACGCGTATGGACATGGGTGATACGCGTATGGACAGGAGGAATGTAAAAATGGAATTTTCCAAAATGTCATTTTCGTTTTCGTCCGTAACTTTTGTTCCGATTATCCGATTTTTACATTCTTGGTGTCGTTGGAAAGGTATTGAGCTGTACTTTCTTATTATGATGTTTTGAAAATCGTTAGCCAATTTAATTATGTCAGAAAGTCGGGAATAGTGCTATTTAGCGACTTTTACCGTTTTGACTGTGTGTTTAAATGTGAATCATACAATAGTGCATTGATGTGAATGTATATAGATTGTATGTGATTGTATGAGATGAATGCATGAATATATTGTGAATATGTATGCATTTCAAGAATGTCTGGTGTCATTTTGCATATGAAGCATCATGAAATACATTCTTGTGTTGAGCGATTCTAATGAGAATTCGTCGTAACGTCGTGTGCCCATGTGGGGTGTGAACGATGATTACGAATGATTGTGTGCCCGTATGGGGTGTGAGCAATCGGATCGTGTGCCCATGTGGGGTGTGAGCGATCGGGTTGTGTGCCCATGTGGGGTGTGAGCGATCCATAAACATTGTGTGCCCATGTGGGGTGTGAGCAATGGGTGAACATCGTAGGCCCGACGGGGAGTTACTTCGGTAACGAGCGATGGTTCCAGCAGAGTTCCTGAGTGAACTAGTGATGGTTGAGTCGGTACCCGCATTGCATTTGCATAGAGTCGTGAGTCGGTCTCTATGATTTGCATTTATCATCTTTATAATGATGTGTTGTTGAATAAACATAATTGTGTATGTTTATACGGAATAATTGAGAAATGGGAAAGTGTGCATGATGAATATGCTAGGTATATATATATATACATTGTGATGTATATAGATGAAAATGTGATGAATTGTGGTGAGAATATGTAATATGTGTATTTTTATGTTTATACATGTAATTATATGCATTGCTATTATGATAATATTTCTCACCCTTCTGCTGTTTTATGATGCTCTATGAGGCATTGCAGAGTAGGTATGCTGGAGGTCTTTTTGTGAAGCGTGTCTTCATTCTTTTGGTCGGTTGGCTCTGATATGTAGCACCGGGTAGCTAGGATGTATATTATTCTTTTGTGATACATTTGCATATGTATCTTGCTGACGAATTTGTGTATATAAACATGATGATGCTTGTGATTCATACTGGAGGATGTATATATATGTGGTTGTTCTTCAATATTTTAGATGTTTCCGCTTTTATTCTAAATATTGAGATGTGGGTGTAAGGACAAAGTTCCTCTGTGGCAAGTTACCCCACTGTTGCATATCAATATAATGAGCAGGTGTTGTATGTATTAAATGCGTGTATGATGTGACATGCCTCTTTTATACTATGTTTTAATCGTACTCTGGCGAATTTTTTTTCTTAATATGTGCCTAAATGATTTATGTGATTATTTGGGGGTATAGAAAGGGGGTGTTACATTAAGTGGTATCAGAGCCAGAGTTGAGTCAGTTGTGTCTGCCTTGTTGTTGTGTTGGTTGAACTGTTGTTTAACCTTGTTGTCATTTTTGGGAATAATCAGAAGATGGCTGGTAGAAACGACAATGCGATGGCTGCTGCTTTGGAAGCAATGGCTAGGGCGGTGCAAGGTGCACCTAACGTGAATGCTAATGACGAGTTCAGGAAGAATCAATCGCCGGTTTTCAAAGGAAGATTTGATCCCGATGGAGCTCAATTGTGGTTGAAGGAGATTGAAAGAATCTTCAAAGTTATGGGCTGTGTGGAGGAGAATAAGGTGAGGCTTGGGTCTCACATGATGAAGGAAGAAGCCGACGATTGGTGGGTCAGTATGCGTGAAGTTCTTGAGGTGGATGATGAAGAGATAACTTGGAATTTATTTCGTACTGGATTCTTGAGGAAGTATTACCCTGAGAGTGTGAAGGGAAAGAAGGAGATGGAGTTTCTTGAACTGAAACAGGGTAGTATGTCTGTGGTGGACTATACTGCTAAATTTGTGGAGTTGGTTCAATTCCATCCTCATTATGCTGCGATTACTGCTGAGTTCTCAAAGTGTATTAAATATGAGAATGGTTTACGTCCTGAGATTAAATAAGCTGTGGGATATCAAAGGATAAGGAGGTTTGCAGATTTGACGAAATGTTGTAGAATCTTCGAAGAAGATAGTAAGGCTCGTTCTACACATTACAAAAGTTTGAATGAGAGGAAGGGGAAGCAACAAGCTAGAGGTGGACCTTATGTGACACCCGTTGATAAGGGCAAGCATAGGGGAAGCTTTGATAGGAGGTCTGGAGGAGGAGGTTCCAGTGTTGTTAGGTGTTACAAATGTGGTGAAATAGGTCATAAATCATTTGAGTGTGGGAAGCCTGTAGCGAAATGTTCTAATTGTGGTGGTCTTGGGCATGCTGCTACAGATTGTAGAAGAAATATGGTGAAGTGCTATAATTGTGGAGAAGTGGGTCACATTAGTACTAAGTGTACTAAGCCGAAACAAGCTCAAGCGGGCGGAAAGGTGTTTGCATTGGCGGGGACTCAAACTACGAATGCGGACCGTTTGATTAAAGGTACATGCTTTATTAATAGTACACATTTAGTTGCTGTTATTGATACGGGAGCGACTCATTCGTTTATTTCATCTGAGTGCGCGAAACGTTTGAATCTTGCGTTAACTTTGATGGGTGCTGAAATGGTTATTGAGACTCCTGCTTCAGGGTCGGTAAATACATCTTTGGTGTGTATGAGTTGTCCTTTGACCATGTATGGTAAAGACTTTGTTATGGATTTAGTATGTTTGCCGTTGGTAGGATTGGACGTAATCTTGGGTATGAACTGGTTGCAATTTAATCGAGTTCATATAGATTGCTATCACAAGTTAGTAAGGTTTCCTTCTTTGGAAGATGATGAATTTGAGAGTTTCCTATCCACTAAAGAGTTAAAGAAACTTTTAGCGGACGAAACTCCATTGTTTGGTTTGTTTGCATCATTGTCGGTGGAGGGTAAAGTTGAGCTGGATGTGTTCCCAGTGGTGTGTGAATTTCCAGAAGTGTTTCCGGAAGATATTACGGATGTACCGCCGGAAAGAGAAGTTGAATTTTCTATTGATCTAGTTCCGGGTACTAGACCGATTTCGATGGCACCGTATCATATGTCGGCATCGGAATTGGTAGAATTGAAAAAGCAATTGAATGACTTGTTGGACAAGAAATTTGTAAGGCCAAGTGTTTCTCCTTGGGGTGCTCCGGTATTGTTGGTAAAGAAGAAGGACGGGAGTATGCGGTTATGCATTGATTATCGACAGTTGAACAAAGAAACAATTAAGAACAAGTACCGCTTCCAAGGATCGATGATTTGATGGACCAATTGGTTGGTGCGAATGTTTTTAGCAAGATTGATTTGAAATCAGGATACCACCAGATTCGTGTGAAAGAAGAGGATATTCAAAAGACGGCATTTAGGACACGGTATAGTCATTACGAATACTCCGTGATGCCATTCGGGGTTTCTAACGCGCCGGGTGTGTTTATGGAATACATGAATCATATTTTTCATGAACAGTTGGATCGTTTTGTGGTTGTGTTCATTGATGATATTTTGATTTACTCTAAGTCTCAAGAGGAGCATGAAGAGCATTTGAGAATTGTGTTGCAAATTTTGAAAGAGAAACAATTGTATGCTAAGTTGTCGAAGTGTGAATTTTGGTTGTCGGAAGTAAGTTTCCTTGGACATGTTATTTCCGGTAGTGGTATTAGTGTCGATCCATCCAAGATTGATGCGGTGATGCAATGGGAGGCTCCTAGGTCGGTTACGGAGATTCGAAGTTTTTTAGGCTTGGCGGGTTACTATCGGAGGTTTATTGAAGGATTTTCGAAATTGGCACTTCCTTTAACGCAATTGACTTGTAAAGGAAAGGCTTTCATTTGGGATATTCATTGCGAAGAGAGTTTCAATGAGTTAAAGAGAAGGTTGACAACGACTCCAATCTTGATTTTTCCTAATCCTAATGAACCATTTGTTGTGTATTGTGATGCTTCATTGACAGGTTTAGGTGGTGTTTTGATGCAAGATGGAAAAGTTGTGGCATATGCTTCTAGACAATTGAGAGTGCATGAAAAGAATTATCCTACACATGACTTGGAGTTAGCGGCGGTGGTGTTTGTTTTGAAAATATGGAGGCATTATCTTTATGGTGCGAGATTTGAAGTTTTTAGTGATCACAAAAGCTTAAGATATTTATTTGATCAGAAAGAATTGAACATGAGACAAAGGAGGTGGCTAGAACTTTTGAAGGATTATGATTTTGGTTTGAATTACCATCCGGGTAAGGCAAACGTGGTGGCCGATGCCTTAAGTCGGAGGTTGTTACGTATGTCCGCATTGATGATGGAAGAATGGGAACTTTTGGAAGATTTCAGAGATTTGAGTTTGGTTTGTGAAATGACGCCGAGAAGTGTGCGACTTGGGATGTTACATGTTACGAATGATTTTCTTGCGACGGTTAGTGAAGAGCAAAAGTTGGACTTGAAATTCGTTGATTTGATGTTGAATGAGAATGAGGATTTCAAGGTTGATAATTATGGAGTTTTGAGATTCCGTGGTCGTATTTGTATTCCCGACGACGCGGAGTTGAAAAAGATGATTTTAGAGGAAGGACACCGAAGTAATTTAAGTATTCATCCGGGTGCGAATAAGATGTATCAAGATTTGAAGAAGATCTTTTGGTGGTCCAGTTTAAAGAGGGATGTGGCTCGATTTGTGTATGCATGCTTAACTTGTCAAAAGTCTAAGGTGGAACATCAAAAACCGAGTGGATTTATGCAACCGTTGGATATTCCAGAATGGAAATGGGATAGTATATCGATGGATTTTGTTATGGGATTGCCGAATACGCAAAGAGGTCATAATGCTATTTGGGTAATTGTTGATAGGCTTACTAAATCTGCTCACTTTATTCCAATTGATATTAGTTATCCTTTGGAGAAGTTAGCCGAGATTTATGTTCTTGTGATTGTGAAGCTACATGGAGTTCCTAAAAGTATTGTATCGGATAGAGATCCAAGGTTTACATCGAGGTTTTGGGAGAGTTTACAAAAGGCTTTGGGTTCTAAGCTAAGATTGAGTTCGGCTTATCATCCGCAAACGGACGGTCAAACCGAGAGGACGATTCAATCGTTGGAGGATTTATTGCGTGCTTGTGTACTCGAGCAAGGTGGTGCTTGGGATGGTTATTTGGCGTTGATTGAATTCACTTACAATAACAGTTTTCATTCGAGTATAAGTATGGCACCATTTGAGGCTTTGTATGATCGGAGATGTCGAACACCTTTGTGTTGGCATGAAACCGGCGAGAGGACGATAGTTGGACCGGAAATGGTACAACAGACGACGGAGA
This sequence comes from Lathyrus tuberosus, assembly GCA_022829125.1. NCBI lineage: Eukaryota > Viridiplantae > Streptophyta > Magnoliopsida > Fabales > Fabaceae > Lathyrus > Lathyrus tuberosus. Next base: position 6,495,631 of record JALAZF010000084.1, read on the forward strand.
AAGTGAAGTTTATTCGGGAGAAGATGAAAGCTTCTCAAAGTAGACAAAAGAGCTATCATGACAAGAGAAGGAAGGATCTTGAGTTTCAAGAAGGCGACCATGTGTTTTTGAGAGTTACACCAGTTACTGGTGTGGGTCGTGCTTTGAAGTCGAAGAAGTTGACATCTCGTTTTATTGGTCCGTATCAGATTACTTCACGAGTTGGTGTTGTGGCTTACGGTGTAGCGTTGCCTCCGAACCTTTCGAATTTGCATGACGTATTCCATGTTTCGCAACTTCGGAAATATGTTCCGGATCCGTCACATGTTATTCCTATGGACGAGGTTGAAGTGAGAGATAACCTTACGGTGGAAGCTTTACTGGTTAGGATTTTGGACTGCGAAGTTAAGAAACTAAGGGGAAAGGATATTGCGCTGGTGAAAGTAGCGTGGGGAGGCGCTGCGGAAGGCAATATGACGTGGGAACTAGAGAGTGGGATGCGAGAGTCGTATCCGGAGTTGTTTGAATCAGGTATTATTTTTGAGGACGAAAATTTCTAAAGTGGGGGAGAGTTGTAACGCCCCGATTTTGATTATTCCATTATTCTTGAGTCTTTTAATTTAATTGGGTGATAAATTATTTTATTTGTTAAATTGGTGTGTTAAATGTTATTTTACCGTTTTCGAGAGTTTTCGGGGAAATTAGAATGGAGGGTATTTTAGTCTTTTCTCAATTAATTATAAGTTAGAAATTTTGTGGAATTAGAATTGTGTGAGAAAAATGAATTAAATTGATTTAGAGGAAAATGAGAGAAAAGAAATAGGAGAGAAAAGAAAATAGAAAGAAAAGAGAAATAAGAGAGAAATAGAGAAAGATAGAAAGAAATAGGAGAGAAAGAAAGAAGAGGAAGAGAAAAGAAGAGGAAAGGAGGAAAAACTTAGAAATTCATCAAGATCAATCAATTAGCAAGCTTGGAATCCGGGTAAGGGTGTGAAACATTATTATCTTATCAATGTATGTGATTATGTATGAATTGTTGTTGTTGTTGATGAATTTTGTGAGTTTTAGGGTATAACCCATTTTTGAGAAATTGATTGGAAATTGATCCAAAAGTGTGTAAACTCTTGTTGATTGTGTTCTTGTTGGTCTATACATGTTTAATATGTATTGTTACACTTCAAAATGTTGTTTTCCTAAATTTAGATGATGAATTGGTGAAGTTGGAGGTGGAAAAACGCAGAACATTGTTCTGCAGAATTTTCTGGAAATTCCCTGGCCATACGCGTAAGGGGCATGTCCATACGCGTATGAGCCAAGGCGATACGCGTAACAATGGCCGGTGGAAGGGTCAATACGCGTATGGAGGGTGGCTTTTCCCGGCCCTCTGGTGATACGTGTATGGGTGAGGGGCGTACGCGTATGGGTTTTGGGAACGTGGAATTGTGAAGGAAATGGGTTCTGTCCGTACGCGTATGGACATGGGTGATACGCGTATGGACAGGAGGAATGTAAAAATGGGATTTTCCAAAATGTCATTTTCGTTTTCGTCTGTAACTTTTGTTCCGATTATCCGATTTTTACATTCTTGGTGTCGTTGGAAAGGTATTGAGCTGTACTTTCTTATTATGATGTTTTGAAAATCGTTAGCCGATTTAATTATGTCGGAAAGTCGGGAATAGTGCTATTTAGCGACTTTTACCGTTTTGATTGTGTGTTTGAATGTGAATCATACAATAGTGTATTGATGTGAATGTATATAGATTGTATGTGATTGTATGAGATGAATGCATGAATATATTGTGAATATGTATGCATTTCAAGAATGTCTGGTGTCATTTTACATATGAAGCATCATGAAATACATTCTTGTGTTGAGCGATTCTAATGAGAATTCGTCGTAACGTCGTGTGCCCATGTGGGGTGTGAGCGATGATTACGAATGATTGTGTGCCCGTGTGGGGTGTGAGCAATCGGATCGTGTGCCCGTGTGGGGTGTGAGTGATCGGGTCGTGTGCCCATGTGGGGTGTGAGCGATCCATAAACATTGTGTGCCCATGTGGGGTGTGAGCAATGGGTGAACATCGTAGGCCCGACGGGGAGTTACTTCGGTAACGAGCGATGGTTCCAGCAGAGTTCCTGAGTGAACTAGTGATGGTTGAGTCGGTACCGCATTGCATTTGCATAGAGTCGTGAGTCGGTCTCTATGATTTGCATTTATCATCTTTATAATGATGTGTTGTTGAATGAACATAATTGTGTATGTTTATACGGAATAATTGAGAAATGGGAAAGTGTGCATGATGAATATGCTAGGTATATATATATATATATATATACATTGTGATGTATATAGATGAAAATGTGATGAATTGTGGTGAGAATATGTAATATGTGTATTTTTATGTTTATACATGTAATTATATGCATTGCTATTATGATAATATTTCTCACCCTTCTGCTGTTTTATGATGCTCTATGAGGCATTGCATAGTAGGTATGCTGGAGGTCTTTTTGTGAAGCGTGTCTTCATTCTTTTGGTCGGTTGGCTCTGATATGTAGCACCGGGTAGCTAGGATGTATATTATTCTTTTGTGATACATTTGCATATGTATCTTGCTGACGAATTTGTGTATATAAACATGATGATGCTTGTGATTCATACTGGAGGATGTATATATATGTGGTTATTCTTCAATATTTTAGATGTTTCCGCTTTTATTCTAAATATTGAGATGTGGGTGTAAGGACAAAGTTCCTCTGTGGCAAGTTACCCCACTGTTGCATATCAATATAATGAGCAGGTGTTGTATGTATTAAATGCGTGTATGATGTGACATGCCTCTTTTATACTATGTTTTAATCGTACTCTGGCGAATTTTTTTTCTTAATATGTGCCTAAATGATTTATGTGATTATTTGGGGGTATAGAAAGGGGGTGTTACACACACCCGGAACGAACTAGGGCAGAAATAACTTTACCCTAACTTTTCTATAAATTAGGGGTTTCATTTGATATCATTCACACAAACTCAAAATGTCTCAATTGTATGATATCAAGTTCCGTTGGTATGTTGCAAGTGTCTCCTACACCGACGGCAAAACACGCGGTCGCACGTTTAAGGTAATGAAGGACATCTCCATCGGCGAGATCATTGACGACATCGAACATCTCCTACCTTACGTAGACAAACGGAAGGTTGCGAAGCTTCAGTATCGTTCACCTTCAGTTGACAACGAATGGAACGTCGCTTACAACCTTGTTGAGCTCAAGAATCAAGACGATGTTAGAGTGATGTGGCAAACTTTTCTCGGTTACGAAGAACGATTCCCGCTCGAGTTTGAGGCGATCGTCAAAATCCGAAGAACGGTCGATGACATCTTAGAGATGTGCAAGCGTCCACCGGGCTATTGATCTTGTAAAATTTAAATTTCTGTCGATTTAATGGCGAATTTCTGAATGTAATCCCGATTTTATTTTATGAATGTGAGAAACATTGTTGGATTTCTGGTGTTCTGCATCAGCATTTATTTCGGATTTGCAAATACAAATTTCTTCTGGATGTGCACATCTGGAAAAAACTGAAAAATTTAAAAAAAACGGTGCTTCCGGATGGTGCCTAAGAAGGTTGGGTGGTGTGTTAAGAAATTCCCAAACAAAATGATAAGTATTAGGCTTAAATGCACTTTTGATCCCTCTAGTTTGAACATTTTACACTATTGATCCCCCTATTACAAAACCTGCGATTTTGGTCCCTCAATTTTGATGGTCTTTGCATTTTTGTAATCTCCCTCCAATTTTGCATACGTGGCAATGGTGATTAGGATTAAAAATAATTTTTAATAATATGTTATTGATGACTAGGATAATTTACTAATTAATATTTTTTATAGACTAATTTAATAACTAATTGTTTTAATTAATATTTTTAGAAATTAATTATTTAAAATTTTGAAAAGAATTAATGGGCCTAAGCCCAATTCATAACAACATCCATCTCATTTAACATTTGTCCAACACACAAGATGACAACAACCCATATGTTACTAAGTTTTATAAACACTCATTTTATTTGCAAACAAAACAATGTGGGACTTTGTTGATAACAATACAACTCAGCCACCACCCATTCTATCACCACATCAACACCAACGCTACTGGTGAATATTCTTCCCTAACTCCAGTCACGAAAATGGACCACCAATGTTCAATTGAGCTCAATCCATCATGTGGTGAATAAGTAGCTTACCTTGATCCTACTTCAAAGCACAAGATAATAATGAACAGATTTTACAAAAAAAAAAGGTTCAGTCTCAACATCCACCATTGACAGCATCTTCAATAGGCTATCTTCTACTCCATAGATTGTTTCGTAATATCATGCTTTATTCCACAGTGGTTAGAGTTAAAAAAGGTTGGTACCATAAGGGGTGAAACTACTTGGATAACCAACAATCTCAAAACACTTTGCTTTGATATGCCCAGTTTTTCCACAGTGATCACATTTCAATTTGGAGTTGTTTTTCCACTTTGATTTCTCTGTCTTGGATTAGTAGAAAGCATAACTCATTTCAATCTTGGTGCTCTTTTCCTTATCTGCTATATGACGTGACTCCTCTATTTGTATATGGTTGAAGACGCGACGTAAGGAAGGAAGAGGTTGTTGATACATGCATTTATATAGGCTAGGAAAAGTTATAAAATATCAACTAACTATAACAAATTTACTTAACCTAACTGACTAGGATATTTAAAAGGGAATAACTAACTTTAAGTATAATATGAAATATTATTCTCTAATAAGATGGAAGGAGGAAATATCTGCAATATTTTAACTTCATTCTTTGTAAGAGAAGGAGTGCACAATCTTTGTAAGTTAATTTTTAACAACATTATTTTTATTTATTGTTTTGTGTAACTTAATTAAATAGCAAAATCATCCATTGATGATAGTGATATCTGAACTTTAACTCAACTGAAAACCAGATTGTGACATGAATTATCACAAGGGTAAGGACAATCAATGACCTTAACACCCAGCCCGTCGAAAAACTAGTCTCCATCCGCTAAAGCAATCACCTACATATCATATCATCAATGTATATGCATATTATAGAAAATTAATAGTATAGTTAATGTGTACATTTTACTACTGAAAGTTCAATGCTCACCTTGTTCCCAATAACTGGAGAATTGTCTAAAAACCATGTATCATGTCTCTCGGTTTGATAGTGAGCGAAACACGAATTAACAAAGCAAAGATATTGAATTGAGAAACTAGTTTCACCCCTTATGGTACCAACCTTTTTTAACTCTAACCACTGTGGAATAAAGCATGATATTACGAAACAATCTATGGAGTAGAAGATAGCTTATTGAAGATGCTGTCTATAGGTGGTGGCTGAGTTGTATTGTTATCAACAAAGTCCCACATTGTTTTGTTTGCAAATAAAATGAGTGTTTATAAAACTTAGTAACACATGAGTTGTTGTCATCTTGTGTGTTGGACAAATGCTAAATGAGATGGATGATGTTATGAATTGGGTTTAGGCCCAGTAATTCTTTTCAAAATTTTAAATAATTAATTTCTAAAAATATTAATTAAAACAATTAGTTATTAATTTAGTCTATAAAAAATATTAATTAATAAATTATCCTAGTCATCAATAACATATTATTAAAAATTATTTTTTTATCCCAATCACTATTGTCACGTATGCAAAATTGGAGGGGGACTACAAAAATGCAAAAACTATCAAAATTGAGGGATCAAAATCGCAAGTTTTGTAATAGGAGAATCAATAGTGTAAAATATTCAAACTAGAGGGACCAAAAGTGCATTTAAACCTAAGTATTATTTTTGTTTATTAAGCAATCTTGTAACTAAATTTAATAAGATTAGAAGATTACACAGAAAGGAAGAAACATAGTTTAGCCTATATTAAAATATAGGTGTAGCATTGTACCCAAAAATATTTATATAGGTGTAGCCACCGGGAAAAAAAAAAGAGTTCAAAGTTGGTGGTTTATAAAGTTTATATATTAGTAAGTCAAACATGACCAAAATTATAAACAACGGCTACTAGCAGGCATAGTAGTGCCATTGACTAATATTCAATCTCATAATGATAATTGGGTACTTTCGGTTTTTTGTCTTTCGCATCATCGAAGATTTAATTGAAACGAGTAGGAAGAGTATTCAGACCTTGTCACGTAATGTAAAAAGATTATACACTTTTAAGACGTGCAATTGAGTTCAACCATTAGTAAAAAGAAATAAATTAAGTATCGTTATCCTTATTTAATAAAATAATTATACTTAATGTTATGTTATTTTTTATATATTTTTTTATTTAAAATAAATTAATATCCCTTAAAAATACCGGTGCCAACTATTTATCATAAATATTTAAAAATTTGCCATAAAATAGTATTCTAATAGAGGTTCACCATTGCCAAAAGAATTCGTCATTATGGTTGAAAAGAAATTTTTCACTATAATGAAATACACAATCATTGTTAATCTAACAACACAGTTAAATTGATAGCTAAATTATTCTACTTTTTAAAACTTAAATAAAGATCCATTTTGTTATCCAAATTATAAATTTGTATCCATAATAATACTAATTGATCTTGCTAAAACATCATTTGGTTAATTTCCCTGAAGCCGGTCAGGTGAGAACGTAATCGTCCTATTTGCAAGAGGTATGTTAAAAAGGGATAAATGGCCACCATTGTTGGTGGTCCAAGTTTTCTTACGTGTTTCCTTCTTTTTGTGTTATTCATCAATCAGATGTCCTTTTGTGTTTGGTGTCAAGACCTTTTTATCTGCAAGCCTCTCCCCTATGTGGGAAGTGAAGAGGCAAAAATTTAATAGGCTTCAGTAACCATTAAGGACTTGTAACCGACTCATCATTAACCTTTCAATAACAGATTTGGCCATTGGTTGTTTCGCAGACCTGGTAGGTTCTAAACAAAGCGAAGTTGGAGAGCCCTGGTGGGATATTGACCTATGACGTTCGTAGAACTTGGTAGGTTCTAGACATAGCGAAGTCGGAAAGTCCTGTTGGGATCTCGACCTATTGGTATCATAGAACTTTGTAGGTTATAGACATAGACAAGTCGGAGAGCCCTAGTGGAATCTATGCCTATTGGCATCGTAGAACTCGGTAGGTTCTAGAAATAGAGAAGTTGGAGAGCCTGGTGGGATTTCTGCAACACCCCCAATCTATACCCCCAATTAAATAAAGCGATAAAAATTTCATCAGAGTATAATTAAACATTCATGGCATAGACGAAGGTGTCACATCAATTGAGACAAAACACAATAAACCTGCTCATAAAGATATACAACAATCAGGTAGCAATTAACAGAGGAACTTAGTTCCTACTACCCACAAATCAGATACAGAATAAAAGCGGAAAATATGCAACTGAATCTCATATATATATATATATATCATGAAAGGTTTGTCTGTCAAATACAGAGTCATACATGTACAATCCAAAAGAAACATATATATATACACATAATCACTACGGTCTCCCCGACTATCCGGTGCTACATATCAAAGTCGACCGACATAAGAATGAAGACCTAAGCTTCACAAAAAGACCTCCAGCATCTAATCTGCAATGCCTCATAGAGCATTTAAAACAACAGAAGGGTGAGAAACACAATCATAATAGAATTGCACACAATTATATAATAACACCAAAATACACATGTAATATTCTCGCCACAACTTATACCAGAATTCAAACACAAAACAACACAATGCATATCTCATATATCCATCACCAAGGCATATATAATTAAGCTCAATGCATTTATCAACAACATATATATATATATATATATATATATATATATATATATATATATATATATATATATATATATATATATATATATATATATATATCTCAACTCATCAATTCCATTCACAATTCCACGCAAAATCAATCCATTCATGATTTAAGCAAATGCAAAGAGACCGACACAACGACTCTATGCAAATGCGGTACCATCCATCCGTCAATCTCATCACCAGTTCACTAAGGAACTATTGGAATCATCGCTTGTTACTTAGTGTAACTCCCCATGGGGCAAACGATGTTCCCCGTCGCTCACACCTCTTTTGTATAAGGCACACGACGTTTATGGATCGCTCACACCTCTTTGTATAAGGCACACGACCCGATCGCTCACACCTCTTTGTATAAGGCACACGATCGTCTATAATCATCGCTCACACCTCTTTGTATAAGGCACACAATGTTATAGCGGATTCCCTCTGGAATCGATTCGTCGCTCACACCCCACAAGGGCACACAACATCACAAGAATGCATATCATGATGCTTGGCTACTATGACTCATGACATTCAAATGCACACATATACACATCCATAATCAGGCATATATAATCAAATACAACACATTGCATTTCTTGCACTTAGGCCACAAACCATCATCACAACATTTTATTACATGCATTTTCATCACACAACCAGCACACAAGTCATAAGATATCCATATCAATAACACATTGCATGATACACCTCAATTCCACATAATTACAACGACAAAAATTGACAAAATGACACTATTCCAAATTCCCGACATAATTAGATCGGCCCACAATTTCCAAACCATTTTAATAAGAAAGAACATTTCATTAGCTCTCCAACGCATCAAACCGCGCCTCAAACCGACTTACGACCCAACAGTTATAAAGAAAATAATTTAGAAAAGCTGTCATGTTCGCAATGCGAAGCTCCTAGCGAGTCCTTCGCTTTCCTCATTCGCAGTGCGAATGCCCCAACGAACCATGGCAGAAATAAAATAGCCTACAGTTTCGCAGTGCGAACTCCCAGCAAACCTTCGCTGTCCCCTTCGCAGTGCGAATCCCCCAACGAACCGTGGCAGAAAGAAAAACAACACAACGTTCGCAATGCGAACCTCACGCGAACGTTCGCTTTCCCCTTCGCTGGCCATTCGCAGTGCGAACCTGCGAAACCAGAAAAACCCAGCAGCGCTATAGATCACTCCCAACCAACATTTCAACCCCCAAAACACTTCCAAACCAAAACATAACACTCAGAACATAACCCAATCATGGTAACAAGTATTCTACAACATTTATATCGAATTTCATCCGCGAACGCATCGATTCTATCGTTCCGACCTAGAATTGAAAAGCTATGGAACACAACAAACATTCACACAAACACATACATAATCATACACAAACATAGTATAACTGAGTTTCGCACCCTTACCCGATTAAATCGTGTTTGAAAAGTCGGTTGATCGATTTTCTTAATTCCCAAGTTTTTCTCTCTTTTCTTCTTTCTCTTCTCTTTTCTTTCCCTTTTCCTTCTTTTCTTTTTCTTTCTCTCTATTTTCTCTCTTTCTATTTCTATTATATGAAAAATATAATATCTACCCAAACAAAAGACCAAAATACCCCTACACTCAAATATCTCGCAAATGCTCCCAAAACGCGCTAAAACATAATCACAATGAAAAATAATACTTTAACAAATAAAAGTCAAGAATAAAATAATATAATAATAAAAATAATTAAATTGACTCGATTCAATAAAACTAACCAAAACTAGGGCGTTACAACTCTCCCCCACTTAGAAATTTTTGTCCTCGAAAATATTACCATAGACGAACAACTCTGGATACGACTCCCGCATCCGACTCTCCAACTCCCAAGTCAAATTTCCCTCAGCAGCGCCTCCCCACGCTTCTTTCACAAGTGCAATATCCTTGCCCCTTAACCGCTTCAACTCGCGATCCAAAATCCTCACTGGTAATGCCTCCACCGTAAGGTTCTCCCTTACCTCAACTTCATCCATCGGAATCACATGTGACGGATCCGGAACATACTTCCGAAGCTGTGAAACATGGAACACATCGTGCAAATTCGACAGACTCGGCGGCAACGCCACCCGATAAGCCACAACACCCACTCTCGCGGATGTCTGGTAAGAACCAATAAACTGAGAAGTAAGCTTCTTCGACTTCAATGCACGACCAACACCCGTTACGGACGTAACTCGCAAAAATACATGATCGCCCTCTTGAAACTCAAGATCTTTCCTTCTTCGATCATGATAACTCTTTTGCCTACTCTGAGAAGCCTTCATTTTCTCATGAATAAGTTTCACTTTTTCCGTAGTCTGTTGCACCAACTCCGGCCCAACCACCGGACTCTCACCAGATTCATGCCAACACAAAGGTGTTCGACATCTTCTTCCATACAACGCTTCAAAAGGTGTCATTCCAATACTCGAATGGAAACTGTTATTATACTTGAATTCCACCAACGTAAGTTAACTATTCCAAGCACCACCTTGCTCAAGAACACATGCCCGCAACAAATCTTCCAACGACTAAATAGTTCTCTCGGTCTGACCATCCGTCTGCGAATGATAAGCCGAACACAATCTCAATTTAGAACCCAACACCTTTTGTAAACTTTCCCAAAATCTCGAGGTAAACCTCGGATTTCGATCTGAAACAATACTCAACGGAACACCATGTAGCTTCACAATCACACTGATATAAATCTCAGCTAACCTCTCCAAAGAAAAACTGATGTCAATCGGAATGAAATGCGCCGATTTAGTCAGTCTATCCACAACCACCCAAATAGCATTATTTCCCCTCTGTGTATTCGGCAACCCTGTCACAAAATCCATAGAAATACTGTCCCATTTCCACTCGGGAATATCCAATGGTTGCAACAAACCACTAGGCTTTTGATGTTCCACTTTCGACTTCTGACACGTCAAACATGCATACATAAACTAAGTCACATCTCTCTTCAATCCAGACCACCAAAAGATCTTTTTCAAATCTTGGTACATCTTATTAGCTCCCGGATGTATACTCAAATTACTCCGGTGTCCTTCCTCTAAAATCATCCTTTTCAAGTCCGAATCATCAGGAATACAAATCCTACAAAGAAATCTCAAAACACCCTTATCATCCACTTTAAAGTCACCATTCACACCTTGCTCACCAACCGTCATCAAATCCACAAATCTCACATCCAACTTCTGTTTCTCGCTAACGGTTAACAGAAAATCATTAGTGACCTTTAATATACCAAGCCTCACGCTGTCAGACGTCAATTCACACACCAAACTCAAATCTCTAAATGCTTCCAAAAGTTCCCACTCTTTAACCATCACAGTAGACATATGCAAAGACTTCTGGCTTAACGCATCGGCTACCACATTAGCTTTACCAGGATGGTAATTCAAGATAAAGTCGTAGTTCTTCAAAAATTCCAACCATCTCCGTTGCCTCATATTCAACTCTTTATGATCAAACAAGTATTTCAAACTTTTATGATCACTAAAGACTTCGAATCTTGCACCATAGAGATAATCCTCCAAATTTTCAACACAAAAACCACTGCCGCTAATTCCAAATCATGAGTAGGATAATTTTTCTCACACACCCTCAATTTCCTCGAAGCATAAGCCACAACCTTACCTTCTTGCATCAACACACCACCCAAACCAATCAAAGACGCATCACAATATACCACAAACGGTTCACTAGGATTCGGCAAAATCAAAATCGGAGCTTTAGTCAATCTTCTCTTCAGCTCACTAAAACTTTCCTCACACTGAATATCCCAAATGAACGCTTTACCTTTACAGGTCAATTGGGTCAATGGAAGTGCTAACTTGGAAAAACCTTCAATGAATCTTCGATAATAACCAGCTAAACCCAAAAAGCTTCTAATTTTAGTAACTGATTTAGGAGCCTCCCATTGTAGAACGGCTTCTACTTTAGATGGATCCACAACTATACCATTACCTGAAATCACATGCCCAAGAAAACTCACTTCGGACAACCAGAACTCACACTTGGACAATTTGGTAAAAAGTCTCTTTTCCTTCAAAATTTGCAACACCACACGCAAATGCTCCTCGTGCTCCTCCCGGGACTTAGAATAAATTAATATGTCATCAATGAACACAAAGACAAATCGATCCAAATGCTCATGGAAAATACGATTCATATACTCCATAATCACACCTGGCGCATTAGAAACCCCGAACGACATCACAGAATATTCATAATGACCGTATCGTGTCCTAAAAGCCGTCTTCTGAATATCTTCCTCTTTCACTCTAATCTGATGATAACCTGATCTCAAATCAATCTTACTAAACACACACGCACCTACCAACTGGTCCATCAAATCATCAATTCTTGGAAGAGGATACTTATTCTTAATCATCACTTTATTCAACTGGCGATAATCAATACACAATCGCATACTTCCATCTTTCTTCTTCACCAATAAAACTGGAGCACCCCAAGGCGACACACTTGGCCTCACAAACCTCTTTTCTAACAATTCATTCAACTGCTTCTTTAACTCAACTAACTCAGATGCCGACATACGATAAGGTGCCATAGATACAGGTCTAGTACCAGGAATTAGATCTATAGAAAACTCCACCTCTCTCTCTGGCGGCACGTCTGAAATATCCTCAGGAAACACCTCTGGAAATTCACACACAACTGGAAACACATCAAGTGAAATTTGACTATCCACTGTCAACGATGCAAACAACCCAAACAACTGAGCTTCCTCCGCCAAAAGTTTCTTCAACTATTTGGTAGATAAGAAACTCGATTCCTCATCTTCTTCAAGAGAAGGAAATCTTACCAACTTATGATAACAATCAATATGAACCCGATTGAACTGTAACCAATTCATTCCCAAAACCACATCTAAACCCTCCAACGGCAGACACACCAAATCCATCTCAAAGTCTTTACCATAAATGGTCAAAGGACAACTTAAACAAACCAAAGAAGTAGTTACTGACCCCATTGCTGGAGTATCAATAACCATCTCTCCACCCATCGAAGACAACAAAAGATTCAAACGCTTCGCGCACTCAGACGAAATGAACGAATGAGTCGCTCCGGTATCAATAATAGCAACTAAAGGCGTACTATTAATAAAACAAGTACCTCTGATCAGACGATCTGCACTAGTGGTCTGAGTTCCTGCCAATGCAAAAACTTTCCCTCCAGTCTGAGCTTGCTTTGGTTTCGGACACTTCGTGCTAACATGTCCAGGTTCACCACAGTTGAAACACTTCACCATGTTCCTCTTACAATCAGCTGCAATATGTCTTAAACCTCCACAATTGGAACACTTTCTTATATCCTTCCTACATTCAAACTGACGATGTCCTAAGTCACCGCACCTATAACATCTCAGAGGATTAGACATACCTCCCCCACTTGGCCTTTTCTCAAAATTACCTCTCTGCTTACCCTTGTCAGCTAGTGTCACATAAGGACCACTACGAAACGGTTGCTTCCTTTTCCTTTCGTTCACACTCCTATAGTGAGTAGAACGAGCTTTGCTATCTTCCTCATAAATCCTACAACAATCCACCAAATCTGAAAACCTCCTAATCCTTTGATAACCAATTGCCTGCTTAATCTCAGGACGCAATCCGTTCTCAAACTTCACACACTTAGAAAACTCTGCAGTAGCCTCAGCATAATATGGATAAAACTGAACAAGTTCCACAAACTTAGCAGTGTAATCAACAACAGACATATTACCTTGTTTCAACTCCAAGAACTCTATTTCCTTTTTTCCCCTAACATCTTCAGGAAAATACTTCCTCAAAAACTCCCGGCTAAACAAAGTCCAAGTAACCTCTTCATCTCCAGCTTCTAACACATGACGCGTACTAACCCACCAATCATCAGCTTCCTCCTGCAACATGTGAGTACCCAGTCTCACCTTATTTTTCTCAGCACAGTCCATTACTCGAAAGATTCTTTTAATCTCTTTAAGCCAAATCTGTGCATCATCAGGATCATGTCTCCCTTTGAAGACATGCGGTTTGTTCTTCCTGAACTCATCATTCCCACCAGCATTAGGTGCACCCTGCACAGCCCGAGCCATAACTTGCATAGCAGCAGCCAAAGCAGTGTCATTCTTACCAGCCATATTCTGTTCATATCCAATAACAGCAACTATGGTTAAACAAACAGTTCACCCAACCACAACGACCAACAAGGACTGACACAAACTGAAACGGACTGGCTCTGATACCACTTAATGCAACACCCCCAATCTATACCCCCAATTAAATAAAGCGATAAAAATTTCATAAGAGTATAATTAAATATTCATGGCATAGACGAAGGCATCACATCAATTGAGACAAAACACAATAAACCTGCTCATAAAGATATGCAACAATCAGGTAGCAATTAATAGAGGAACTTAGTTCCTACTACCCACAAATCAGATACAGAATAAAAGCGGAAAATCTGCAACTGAATCTCATATATATATATCATGAAAGGTTTGTCTGTCAAATACAGAGTCATACATGTACAATCCAAAAGAAACATATACATATACACATAATCACTACGGTCTCCCCGACTACCCGGTGCTACATATCAGAGCCGACCGACAAAAGAATGTAGACCTAAGCTTCACAAAAAGACCTCCAGCATCTAATCTGCAATGCCTCATAGAGCATTTAAAACAACAGAAGGGTGAGAAACACAATCATAATATAATTGCATACAATTATATAATAACACCAAAATACATATGTAATATTCTCACCACAACTTATACCAGAATTCAAACACAAAACAACACAATGCATATCTCATATATCCATCACCAAGGCATATATAATCAAGCTCAATGCATTTATCAACAACATATATATATATATCAACTCATCAATTCCATTCACAATTCCATGCAAAATCAATCCATTCATGATTTATGCAAATGCAAAGAGACCGACATTCGACTCTATGCAAATGCGGTACCATCCATCTATCAATCTCATCTCTAGTTCACTCAGGAACTATTGGAACCATCGCTTGTTACTTAGTGTAACTCCCCGTCAGGAAAACGATGTTCCCCATCGCTCACACCGCTTTTGTATAAGGCACACGACATTTATGGATCGCTCACACCTCTTTGTATAAGGCACACAACTCGAACGCTCACACCTCTTTGTATAAGGCACACGATCGTCCATATTCATCGCTCACACCTCTTTGTATAAGGCACACGATGTTATAGCGGATTCCCTCTGGAATCGATTCTTCGCTCACACCCCACAAGGGCACACGACATCACAAGAATGCATATCATGATGCTTGGCATACTATGACTCATGACATTCAAATGCACACATATACACATCCATAATCATGCATATATAATCAAATACAACACATTGTATTTCTTGCACTTAAGCCACAAACCATCATCACAACATTTTATTACATGCATTTTCATCACACAACCAGCACACAAGTCATACGATATCCATATCAACAGCACATTGCATGATACACCTCAATTCCACACAATTACAACGACAAAAATCGACAAAACAACACTATTCCAAATTCCTGACATAATTACCGGCCCACAATCTCCAAACCATTTTAATAAGAAATAACATTTCATTAGCTCTCCAACGCATCAAACCGCGCCTCAAACCGACTTACGACCCAACAGTTATAAAGAAAATAATTTAGAAAACCTGTCATATTCGCAATGCGAAGCTCCTAGCGAGTCCTTCGCTTTCCTCATTCGCAGTGCGAATGCCCCAGCGAACCATGGCAGAAATAAAATAGCCTACAGTTTCACAGTACGAACTCCCAGCAAACCTTCGCTGTCCCCTTCGCAGTGCGAATCCCCCAGCGAACTGTGGCAGAAAGAAAAACAACACAACGTTCGCAGTGCGAACCTCACGCGAACGTTCGCTTTCCCCTTCGCTTGCCATGCGCAGTGCGAACCTGCGAAACCAGAAAAAACCAGCAGCGCTATAGATCACTCCCAACCAACATTTCAACCCCCAAAACACTTCCAAACCAAAACATAACAATCAGAACATAACCTAATCATGGTAACAAGTATTCTACAACATTTATATCGAATTTCATCCGCGAACGCATCGATTCTATAGTTCCGACCTAGAATTGAAAAGCTATGGAACACAACAAACATTCACACAAACACATACATAATCATACACAAACATAGTATAACTGAGTTTCGAACCCTTACTCGATTAAATCGTGTTTGAAAAGTCGGTTGATCGATTTTCTTAATTCCCAAGTTTTTCTCTCTTTTCTTCTTTCTCTTCTCTTTTCTTTCCCTTTTCCTTCTTCTCTTTTTCTTTCTCTCTATTTTCTCTCTTTCTATTTCTATTATATGAAAAATATAATATCTACCCAAACAAAAGACCAAAATACCCCTACACTCAAATATCTCGCAAACGCTCCCAAAACGCGCTAAAACATAATCACAATGAAAAATAATACTTTAACAAATAAAAGTCAAGAATAAAATAATATAATAATAAAAATAATTAAATCGACTCGATTCAATTAAACTAACCAAAACTGGGGCCTTACAATTTTTGACCTATTGGTGTCGTAAAACTTGGTAGGTTTAAGACATAGAGAAGTCAGAGAGCCCCAGTGGGATCTCGACCTATTGATGTTGTAGAACTCAATAGGTTCTAGACATAGAGAAGTCGGAGAGCCCCAATAAGATCTCGACCTATTGGCCTCGTAAAACTCTATAGGTTTGAGACAAAGAGAAGTAGGAGAGTCCCAGTGGGATCTCGACCTATTGACGTCCTATTTTAATTAAGCTAAGGCTTGGCCTTGTATTTAGCATTGTGATAGCCCATCTGCATTAATTCTTTGATAATTGATTTGCTCGAATGAAAATCAAAATAGAATGGCGGGCCCCAAGTAGATTTTAGCTTACCTTTATGTAACAACTTGTTGCGGTGAGAATCGGATATCAAGCTATTAATTAACTTGAATCACAAATCATGAAGTTCACCATCGAGCTTTGATTTATCCAAAGGAAAGGGTAAAGATCGAAAGAAAACCCTAAGTGCGCTATGTAACAACAAAGCTAGAGATCTAAGGTTCGGGGGTTGGTTATACCTAAGGAAGATGCTAGCATCCTAAGTATCTGTAGTACTCTACAGGAACCTCTTATTAGTATTTGTGTTATGCTAATGTTTGCTTGCTAAGGAAAAGGGTGCTAAGGTAAAGACCTAGGGTATATACAAAGTATGCTAGCCAAGACATCGCATCTTGTGCCTACGTATCCTGATTAGGATGGAATCAGAGCATTCGTAGTTCACCTAACTACGGGTGAGGAACTCTTGACTGTGGTCAAGGTTCCAAGGGGAAGGTAAGTGTTTGTGGCAAGATACCTACATAGAGTGCGGCGACTCTAAACCTAAGGCTAGGTAAAATGGGAAAGTAAGTGTCCATGGCAGAACACCTACATAGAGTGCGACGACTCTAATCCTAAGGCTAGGATGAAAGGGAAGGTAAGTTATTATCGATCGCGCGGCCGCGAGAGATAAGGTAGTTGGTTGTTAGTGAGCTCGCCAAGACATCGGCGTCTTGTGCCTACGTATCCTGACTAGGAATGAGGAATCAGAGCCTCCTTAGTTCACCTCACTACGGATGAGGAACTCTTGATTGTGGTCAAGGTTCCAAGGGGGAGTAAATATTCATAACCATGACACTTACATAGAGTGCGACGACTCTAATCCTAAGGCTAGGATGAAAGGGAAGGACCTAATAAAGTCTCAAGGGAAAGGTAGACAAGGTTATCCTAAACATGACATAGCAGTCAACAGAGGGGATCATTTCCTTTGGAATGCATAAAGGGAAAATGCTACCCTAATATTATCATGCAAAGGTTAAGAATCTAAATCTATCATATCTCGATCTCAATCGAAAATTAAGTCGAACTAGGAGATTATAAGGGAACATGTGAAAATAGGCTAGCAAGTAACAACATACAGTTAAACATACCATTCGAGAAGCAAAATCAAACAGGATTCAAGCACAAGGAGAAATTCACGCCATGTTAAAGTACCAAGCATATGGTAAGCATCAAGATTAAACAAGAGGTATCTACAACCTATCCGTCAAGAACTAATCAAGGTTAACTAACAAGAAATCTAACTACAATTCCAACGAATATGAAAATATCCAAAATCATGAAGAAATACTAAAGCAAATCCTAAAATAGATATTACAACAACTCATGAAAAATATTAAACAAGACATGAAAATCAACAAAACAAATCTTGAAGAAAGGCCAACAAAATCTCAAGGAACTAAAATAAAAGTTTTGAGAAATAATTAAGAAAAAGTTTTAAAAAAATATTTAACAAAGTTCCTAGCAGAATATTTGACAAAATTCTTTTAACAAAATTATTAACAAAACTTCTAACAAAGTTATTAACAACAAGTAAGCAAGATTACTTAACAAAGCAATTAACAAAGATTTTTTTAATAAAATATTTTTTTTAACAAAATTATTAACAAAGATAATTAATTATAATAATTAAAAAAATATATTAACAAAATGATTAGCAAGAAAATGAGAATATAAAAAGGGTGCTGAGAGTGATTAAGAGGTAAAAAAATCAAATGGGCTAAGAACAAGACCCAAACCAACTTAAACCTAAAAATAATAAAAAAGAAAAAAAAAACAAATTGAAAAAAACAAAACCTAAAATCACTAAGAAGTAGGGGTGGACAAATTTAAACCGACCGATTGAAATCGACTGACCCGTTGTCTTTTTTGTGCAAATGATTCGGGTCGGGTCGGGTGTCGGGTTGATTCGGTTGCTTAATTTGGATATTATATGGTTGTTTCGGTCGGGCTCGGATGCTAATTTTGGATCCGACGAAAACCGAAATCGACCGAACTTAATTAATATATTTTTTATTTATTTTTATTACTATATGAATAACTCACTATAAAAATGAGATTCATATTGTTGCAAGATACTATCATTTTTATAAATTGATGATTGAATTGTATACTCCCAAAAATACAAGATATGTAATATAAAATATTGTATATAATTTAGTTTATCGATTAAAGTATGATAATGATCAAAATTAATGTCAAATAATATTAAAAATATTATTCCGTAATAATAATTTGTATTAAAAAAATAGTTTTATTCTAAAAATTTAATATTTTTTATACAAAAATTAAAAAAATCATTTTTATAATTTTTTTCTAATAAATATTAAACCGACTAAACCGATCCGACTTAACCGCCTAACCGACTTAACCGAATCTGATGAAAACCCAAATTTTATCGATCGAAATTGAACCATAAAAATGAAACCGTGCTTTACGTCGGATTTAAGTTTTGAGCCCGAAACCGACCGTAACCGACCGATTATCCACCCCTACTAAGAAGAAAGACACGGTTAATTCAATTGGCTTTAGCAGAAAATAAGGAAATCAAAATGTCAGCTACTTCACAAACCGTTTCACGATCTTCTCCGACCCTTTCCGTCGAAACTCCCTCCGTCAAAATATCTACGCGTCTCTCTCTTTCTTACTG
Source organism: Lathyrus tuberosus (assembly GCA_022829125.1). Lineage (NCBI taxonomy): Eukaryota > Viridiplantae > Streptophyta > Magnoliopsida > Fabales > Fabaceae > Lathyrus > Lathyrus tuberosus. The sequence continues at coordinate 6,515,080 of JALAZF010000084.1, forward strand.
TGAACTCCTCTTCTCAGTTCCGTTTTCATTCTCCCCCTATCGTCTTCCTCTTGTTCATCGATTGATCTCGCATCTCACATTACCATGAAGGTTGCGGCATCAAAAGGTGGTGGGAGTTACTCTTCGGTCGCTTCTATTTTTCCCGAATCAGGTTTGTGTTGCTTTCCGTTTCAAATCAACTCCTTCTACTCCATCTCAATTCTGTTTCAATTGGAAATAAAAAATAGTCGAGTGTTTGGTTTAGGACGAAGAAGGTTGTTTTACGGATTTGGAGGGCTATCAAGGAATCATGTTCTTTTTGTTATTATTGAAGAAAAGGAATTTTGAGGGTGAAGAGTTGGTGGAGGCGCGGAGGAGAATTGAGGTTTTGTGGCTTGTGGCTCGGTGATGTTATGGCGGCAAAACAGAGGTGGAAGAGATGAAGAGGTTTGAAGGGAGGTTGATGAGTGAGGGAGGTTGAAGGTTCAGGTTTGTGTACTCAATCTTATTTTACTTTTTTTTTTTCAGAAAATTTGAAATTGGATTTTTTAACCTCCCCTTCTCCTTCGTTTTCTTTCTACTGCTTCTCCCATTCTTCTCTTTCTTATCTCGTCTCATTCCCTTTTTGAGTCTTGCTATGTTGTTGTATTGTTGTTGTCAACTGCTGAAAGTTTGGTTTGTAGTGTGCAGGTTCTTTTGCTGTTATGGTTATGCAGGTTGGAAGAGTTTTGGTTAAAGTTTTTTGGATGTTGTTTTGGAGTAAGTTTTGCAGGTTATATGCTGTTTTGTTACGATTTGTAACAAGTTTTGGAGGAAAACATATTTTGTGAAAGCAGGCATGTAAGTCTTGGCTATTTGTGTTTTGTATTTTTGTTGCAAGATGAAGCAGGATGGAGCAGGAAGTTTTGGAAAAATTGTGCTAGTGTTGTAGGTCATGATGTAGTGTGATTGTCAAAGGTTTTGGTCTTGGTTTTGGATTTTTATCGCAGGGTGAAGCAGGATTTGTTGATGCAGAGTCTATAGCAGAGTATTGGTTTAGGTCATATAGCTTTTTCCTTTGTGTAGAAGAATGTGGTACGGTGAAGCAATGGTATGTGTGGTGGGGTCGTAGGAGGTCTTGTACAATTTGCACAATTGTTTTGGCTTTATGAAGTTGTAACATTGTCACTTTCACCTTTTCAATTTTATTTTGTGACATGTATTTTGGTGAGGACATTGAGAATGGATTTGATGAATTTCTTTTGCAATTTGTTGAATGTAACTTGTAGAAACTCCTTATTTTTTTTGGCAATTTTTATAAAAAAAAATGGATAATAAAAAAAGAAAAAGAAAAAAAAAAGGATAAAATAGATATTATGGATATTTGATGAAAATTGGAAGTGAATAGATAAGATATGAATTTAAAAATAGGGATAGAAATTGGATAATTGCAATGGAAAATTGAAAATGAAAAAAAAGGATTAGAAATGGTTTATGGATAATTAATATTGTATGGATTAACATATGGATAACTTTGAAAATGGATATGAACATGGTTTGGATGATTGAAACGGATAAGAAAGTGAATTAATGGATGATTGAAACGGATCATGGATGAGTGTTAAATGGATAGTTAAAAATGGGTAGTTGACAAAGTGGACAAAAGCTGCTATGGGAATGGATATAAGTAAAGAACGGTTTCTTCACACTTTCGCCAATGTTCACACCAAAACTTGAACCAAAGGTCTAATCTCAAACACATTAAATCCCTCGATCCAACTCAACCTTAAGCATAGGAACTTGAAACCAGTTTCAGCATCTTTAATTCCTTCTTGCAACCAAGCCTTAAATGACATCACGACAAATGAAACCAACCTGAAATGATCTTGAGTTGAATGGTTATGCAACTTGAATCCACCTAACGAACCTGAATAGACATGAAAAAACCTAATATGTTGATCTTCATACATAAAGTACTGAATCATGACAAATCTATCTTTAGAACGAAACATACTCCTCTTTTTTTACCAAAACTAGACCACACTCAACTAAACTGAAACGTCACTGCACATACTCTAGTCCTGCTAATCTCGAATGAAATTCAATTGAATGCCACCCGCCCATCTTAAACACGAAGGGTGAGAAACCCTAAACTTCGTGCCTTGAGCACACACTGATTAAACAATAGCTTGGTGAGAATCCAAAACCCTCATTCAGAATCTTTACCACAACCTGATAACTTGATACTGAAACGAACCACTTGTTTGACCAAAATTAGGTCAAACTCCAATTAAATCTCCAACCACACTGCACATCTTTGACCTGACAACCTTGCCTTATCTTTGATGAAGAACTTATGATGAAAATAAATTACGTTGGATTATTGAGGAAGAGAGGTCTCTTGAGAGTACGAGAAACTGCTTGCTTGAAGTCTCTTGAAGCAAACCCTAATTCAAAAGTGAAACAAAACAAACAAAGTCTGATAACTTGGTTAGCTATGCATGAATAATTGACCTAGAATGATATGCAAAAGATCAAAGAATCTAAGGGTAAAATTTGGGGTATGACATAACCCATATAATATATATCTAGAATAATATCATACAAGCGTTAATTTTTAGTATTGATACAACACAACTTCCTAAAGACATCATTATATACATACCCATAAATAAAATACATGTATGGTACATGTTATACAATAAATCCTAAAAATAAAATCTAAGAACTATGAACAATATCTTCATTATACATAAATCCACAGTGAAAGATCACAATAAACAACATCACTTGAAACATCAATGCATAACTCCTCTTGTATATATAACCTGCAAACAACACCTAAAAAGCAACGACAATATTGGGGTGATATGATAATCTAAGTGAGTTCCCCTATCTTATGGGTCTACTTGGATCTATAGAGTTTTCTAATCGAATCCTAACTCAAGTCTTCAAAAAGATAAAGACTTAAGCAATTAGAGGATTATCGCATTGTATGGAAACATGTACACTTGAGTTCACCAACTTAAAACAATCATTATTCATAAACCTACCAAGGCAACTTTCCCTGACCGACCCTACGTCTAGGATTATCGACACGGGTCACATATCTTTGTATCATACTTCGACTTACTTGTGGGTTTCAAATTCCAAGTGATAACAATCAACTTCATTAATTATTGCTCCTTATGGGACTCCAAACCCATTTCGAGCCTTTTACTTGTATGGGACTCTAACCCGTTTGAGGTCCACGTTTTATGGGACTCTAAACCATTTGGTTGACAAAAGTATTAGTGCATATATCCCAATTCTTACTTTTCATAAGCATCGAACTTTGGGATGGGCACGACAATGGGGTTGTTTCCAAATAAGTGAGGGTTTACCGGACTTAAAAGGAATGACTCATTGGAATAAGTCATAGAGACATCTCTCTATATCATAGTTCTCTACGTTAGCTTCCTAACGTTTCCTTCCTCGTATCAATTGAGGCTACCATTCCCGTTTTATAGTGGAAATAAGGAAAAAATGTATTACATCAATTCATCATATCATACATAATAGTTTATCATCACTATCCTATAAATCATTGGCATAAAACATGTTTTTACTTCACTTCAACTATAGCATTGAAAGACCTTTCCAACGCTTCCAACCATGCCTCATTTCGAGTTACGGGGAAAACAAGAATCAAGCATTTTTCTCAATGTTGTCAAGTTCACTTAGCAAGGTCTATAGAGCTCTAGCGAATAGACCAGAAAAAAACACGTCATTTCACCATTGGTATGCTCACTTAGAAATCCTTAGCGAGCTCTAACAAACGTAGAGGAACCAAAACAAAATTATGACACATTTGGATGATAAAAACCACCATTCATCCCACATACATCATCATATTGCATCTAATAACCCAAAAACAACATGATTTACCACAAATAGGCATACAACAACAATTCATAAAGGTAACTTCATCAAGCCATGATCAAACAACAACATAAAGGCAAGAACCACAACAATTTGTCATGGAATCACACAACCCTAAATTTAAATCATGAGTTCCCTAAATCATGCCTTTTCCCAACCAAAGTTAAAACTACCTAGGAACTCACTTTGTTGAATAAGAAGATGATGTAGAAGATGAGTTGAAGATGATGATGGTGATGACGAAGATGATGAATCCATGAGCTTTCTTCTCCCTTGAGCTCTCTCTTCTTATTTCTATCCCTCTTCTCTTTTCCTATTTTCTTTCTTTCTCTTTTTATTGGGTTTTTCCTTCTTCTCTTCTTTCCTTATCTCTTTCTATTTTCTTCTTATCCATACTTTTCTTTCCTTTTCTTTCCACCACATAAATATATAACATATAATTAATATATATTATAATATTAGGTAGTAATACAAAATATCTCAATTGACATTTTGTCTTATAATACCAATTGACCAATTATTAATGTTACCAAAATGTCCCCTCTTATACTTATTAATAATGGTCCTCTCTTTTAACAAGGATTGATCTCTTCAGAGTTCACTGGTTACTCTATTTGTCCCAACTGACGACATTTAGAGCACATAGGAGCTCAAATTGTGCCAACTGACAAGAGATAGAGTACATAGGAACTTAGTTGGTCTCAACTGACAATTAATTGATCATTTAAGGGTATATGGGATATTACATTCTCCCCCCTTAAATTGAAATTCGCCCTCGTATTTCTTCCACTTAACAAATAAACACTTCTGGCATCACCGTCCCAGTTCAACACTTGACTTTGATTCAGTTCAATCCTCTAACCTACTCAATCATTCAACATTTCTTCATTGGAAAATTCCCCTCTTTCGTGAATTCTCGAAACTTCATGATCTTAGTTTTACTCTTATTCCGATATTTGATTAAATTCTAATCTTGTCCCCCCTCAAATTCCTCTGGCATACCATTCTGAAACACTTAGTTAGTTTCCTCCCGGAATCTACAACTCCCTTTCTCGTACTGAGTCACACAAAACATAACCATGACAACTTATCTTGATTTGGATAATCAATAATGATCAAATCTTCATGAGATAATTTACTGATTCCTTGACTACACGCAATACTGACGACTCTTCTCTTATAATTTCTTCAGTAATTGAGACAAATTTATAATTCATATATTGATATCCTTATCAAATTCACTTGACCTGATACTATATACTGCAAGCGTCTACACCTAATGCCTCACTTCTCTCATACTACTTCAGTAAGAAAACACCCTTAGCACGAGATTTTCTTACTTCCATTCCTATGAGTAACTATCTCCCCGGTCCTCCATATACTTGATTGAGATCTTTCATCCATTGTATTCCCCTCCTCTACTCTGATTCCAAAAGTGGAACACATGGGATTCATAGGTGTTGCGGTGAAAATCGGATAACAAGCTATTAATTAACTTGCATCATATTTCTTTTACAACCGACTTTGATTTATCCAAAGGAAAGGCTCAAGATCGTTAGAAAAACCTAAAGGGGGGAGATCTAAGGTTCGGGGGTTGGTTATACAAAGGGAAGGTATTAGCACCCTAAGTATCTGTAGTACTCTACAGGAACCTCTTGTTAATGTTTGTATTATGCTATGTTTGCTTGCTAAGGAATATCTATGCTAAGGTAAAGACCTAAAGATATGTACACTAAGTTTTGCTCACCAAGACGTCGCATCTTGTGCCTACGTATCTGACTAAAGAATCAGAGCAACCGTAGTTCACCTAACTAAGGGTGAAAGAAAAGGAAACATTGACTATGGCCATCATTCCAAAGGGAATGAGCATAAGCTCACGTAGAGTCCACGATAACTCTCTAAATCTACATTATGAAGGGAGGAAGTGAATTCTCATGATAGTGAGAACCACACAGAGTTCATGATAACTCTGTAAGTTTGAGTAAAAGGTAAAGTGAGATCTCATGATAGTGAGAACCACATGGAGTTCACGATAACTCCATCCTATTACTAAACTATGAGGGAAACGACTCTTATGAGGCCAAGGATGAAATGGGAAAGGTTTGTGACTTAGGAGCCAAAGTAAAGATCTTTCCTTTGGAAGGAGGGTCAAGAATCAAGCATGAATATGATATATACAATATGAATATGAACAAAAGTGTAATCAAGATAGTATGAACAAAGTAATATGAACATGGTAATAATCAAAACATCAAAATCAAATGATAATAAATCAAAGAATGATGGTGACCACATAGTATCATGTTAGCATGCTAAAAAAACAATGTCAGGCAAATATATATACATGCAGACATAAAAAATGCATCAATGTAAGTGAGCAAGAGTTGGAAAGATTTGACCAGAATAGTGCATAAACACTTCCCACTGATGGGCCACTGACCAGCCAAGCAAGATACGAAGACCAGAATACCAACTCCAAGAGCATAGGGTAAAAGTCCTAAATCTAAGTCCTCAGTCCAAAACACAATAGTAACCACAGTCCGGTCAATTGAGTTTTTTAGGGTTTCGATATTTATTAGTGTATTTTAAATGAACAAATAAAATGAACAATATACACAAGATATAAATATGAACAATGATAATATTAACAAGGCTAATAATCGACATAAAGAATAAATCAAGATATATATATATATATATATATATATATATATATATATATATATATATATATATATATATATACTGAAATTAAATTTAGTGATTGTTGATTAATTTATTGGATCGATGAATCGGGTTCAATGTAGTGCTGATCCGTCGTAGTACGGTCTATGAGGAAGACCATACTATAGGAGGATGCACAATTTGATCTTTGTGTTAAGACACGATAGAGAAATGATATAGAAGATCATTCTCCGATGAAATCGTGCCACACGAAAAGAAAAGGTGAAGACCTCGTCTTGAATCACAAACTCTCGTTGATTAGTCGAAGGTAACCTATCACGATCTCAAAGTATAGAAAGAGATTTCGATGATCACTCACTACAGATTTGAAATAATGAAGGTTGGTCGCTTCGATAACAACGTTCGTGAATAAAGAACTTCATCGATCAAAAATGAAAGTGAAGATAAAATAAATACGGTATGAAAAATAAAGTCGGTCTCGTCTTAATCATGATTTAATCGAGAAATAGACAATCTTGATTTTGGACTTTCATTAACTGGTAAAAAAAAATAATAATAAAAGAGGTGGCCTCATATATATCACAACTTTAGTGATTTTGAATAGATCGACAAGTCGTGATTTCTGTGATATCATCGGCCCAAAAAAATAAAGAAAATGGGCTCAAAGTGAAAATAAAGCCGGTCTCATCTAAATAAGGATTTTAGATCGATAAATCGAATACCTTTTTAATTAGATTTTAATTGACCGATAAAATAAACAAAAACGGCCACATAGTCATCACGATTTTTTAGTAAAGTAAATCAATAAAAATCGTGGCTTTTTAATATCATAGGCCCATAGTAAAAAAATGAGATGAATAAAATAAATGGATAAAATTAGTGAAAAGCATAGAAGATTAAAAGCTAAAACTCTTATTTACGAAAATTCAAAAAAGAATAAATTAAGAAGAAACAATAATTTAAAAGAAAGGAGGGGTGCGCAGGAATAACGCGTGTGGAATCACATGGGTATAAACCCATCATCCATTAAGACATGGCAGGCCCCAAAAGAACAAAGGATGCTGAAGAAATTAGCATGGGATCACACAGGCCTAAGCCCATTACCCAAAAAAATCCATCAGTATTTCTTAATAACCTAAAAAGCTTAGACGAGTAAAAAAAATAGAAGAAACGACTCATCATTCACCTTCTAAAAACCAGACGGCATGGTCGAAAAAAAAAAACAAATAAACCGTTCATAAAATACATGGCTCTCATTCAAAAACTAGAAAGAGTTTTAGGTCAAACATCAGCAATGAACGGCATCGCAAGATAAGTTCACCGCGTCCAACCTTCTTCACTCTCTCCAACCCAAAAGGTGTTCGATTCAAACCCCAGGTTCAGGCTTTCACACTTTTCCTCTTCTTCTACTTCTGAATCGATCCGGTGTGAATATGGGTTTCGAGATGGATTCATAAACAAATTTCTCTCTTCATCTCTTTCTAAGGTCTGAACAATTTGAGATTTGGGTTGTTTTTGGAGAATGGCTGAGGGAGCAAGATTGGGTGATTGTTTTATGGTTGGAGAATGGTTTTGGGAGAAGGGTGTTGTTGCGATTTGGGGATGAAGAAGGGTTGTTCTGATTGTTTGAATGGTTGGAGGAGAGTTGAGAGGGTTGAAGGATTCAGTTCTGGTGTTTGCTGGTGATGAGTTAGTCTGGGTTTGGTTTTGGTCATGGCGGAGGGAGGGTGTTTGAAGGTTTATTGTTGTTGTTGAAGAAATTGGTGAGTTATGGTTTGTTGAATGAAAAGGATGATTGAAGATTGTGGGTGACGATTGAGAGGAATGATTGAGGGTTGTTTTACGGTTTACAACTTGAAGGACCTTGCGTTGCGGTTCTGGTTCTGCAGCCCCCCCCCCCCCCAAAAACAAATGAAGGTGGAGAGAGCTCCTTATAGAGAGATGTATGAGGGTATTATGGGAAGGAAACTTGGTGACGTGATGAGGGTGCGTAGCTGGAATTTGTTGTGTGAATACGTTGAGGTAATGATTTTGATTTTTCTTTTTTTCTACTGATGAGATATATGAAAACCTCTTCCCCCTCAACCTATTCTGCTCTTCCCTTTAAGAACTCAATTAAACTTGTTGAATAAGTTTTTAAAATCAGTCCTTCTCAAATCACATGCTTTTTTGTTGCTTTTGGTCTGAGCACAGCGGGTCCCTCGGTGCGCAGCAGGAAGTGCAGGATAAAGTTATTTTCTAAGGTAGCAGGCGGTTTGTGAAAATCTATTTGTTCACATAGCTTGTGGTGAAAACTGTTATGGTTTAAGTATGGTTGTGTATGCGTGAATTTTTTTACTGTTGGTGAAAGTAGTACGTTGTGTGATGATGCTTTATTGTGAGGCTGTGAAATTGTACATGTTGAAATTTTGGTAACAGTGTTTTTTACAAGTTTCTTGTAGGATGTATTATTCTACATGATGACTAGGTGGGCCATGGTTTGGAGAAGAAAGGGAGGCTATGGGATGTACCACAATTAAGTGCCAAAGAAATTCACTTCTTTTTGTTGCAAATGAAAGCGTGGCAGCGCGTGAGGCTGACAATTGGTATTGTGTAGGATTGTTCTTGGAGAGGGCTTGTGTGGCGTGTTGGTGTAGTGTGTACGGGAGAGGAAAAGATGATCTTTTTGTCTTTGTTTTGTATAAAAGAGATTCTAAATATCCAATACTTTATGATTTTTGACAAAGAGAAAATAATTAAATGAGATTACTTAAAACTAAATCTAAGTTATAATTAAAAATTAAAATTAATTGAAAAGATATAAACTAAAATAAAGTCAAAACTAAATTAAAAATAAAAGGAAATGAAATTAATAAAAACTAAACTTAATTGACTTAAAATATAAATTTAATTAAAATGTAAACTATATTAAAATAATTATACTAAAAATCGAACTAAATTGAAAAATTAAACTCAGTCAATTCTAAATAAATCTAAAAATAAGATAAATTCTAAAATGGAAAGATAAAAATGGCTAAAAAGCACGATTAATGATCAATGGCCCAAAAGACCGCAAATGCTAAAATGACAGGCAAAAATGACGTGCAGAAAACCATAGTATCCGAGGGTAAAATTTGGGGTGCAACAGTTGCCCATATTTAAATATCTTCACCGGATGACAAGGGATATGGAAAGATGGTGAAAGATATTTAAATATAGATAACCGAAAAAGTTGCCCTTAGATACGCTGATATGCAATGATATGAACCAAACTAGTCTAGGATGCGGACGTGCCATGAACTTCTAGTATGATGGTATGATGCCATGATGGTGCCAAAATGCAATTAACAATGAAAGCAAACACACACAGGTGGATAACACCGGGGAAGGATGAAGGTTAGTATCCATGAGGTAAACTCACTGGGGATACAAGCTAACAGACAAAAGAGACTTACTGGGGAGACTCCAAGGAAACACTGGGGATAGAAAAACTGAGGGGAAACCCTACAAGTTCTTACTGGAGATAGGACACCAAAGAGGTGTTCTCCACTGGGGAAAGATCCAGGGAGGTAGACGACGCAGTTCAAAAGTAAGCGGACGATACTAGGGAAAAGACACATTCTTACTGGGCATGAAACCAGAAAGAAGACATGAACACCACAGGGGATCAGTTTGAAATAAAAGGATAGACATCCTACAAATATTTTCTGGGGATTTCCTATACTGAAGAGTTCAAACGAGATCTTCAAGAAAAGCCAGAAAAGACAGAGGTAAACTCTGCGTCAGATGATGAAAGGTGACTGAACCTTTTGGCTGTGAATGAGGTTAATGAATCAAAAATGTACCAGAACTGGTTGAGATAACAAATATGATTCCGTTTATGGAGGATGCCAGTGATGACTGGACTTTAGGTTCAAGCTTGACACAATTCAAGCAGGAACAAACTGAAATAAAAGCCTAAGGTGACTCGATTCAAACCAAAGACGGTGCCAACGATAATTGGACTTTGGGTTCAAGTTTGACACGATTCAAACAGGAATGGGATCTTAAGACAAGAGACAATGTTCGACACGATTCGAACAAGGACTCGGTTCAAGTTTGACACGATTCAAACAAGAACAAGATCTTAAAACAAGAGGAAATGTTCGACACGATTCGAACAAGGACTCGGTTCAAGTTTGACACGATTCAAACAAGAACAAGATCTTAAAACAAGAGGCAATGTTCGACACGATTCGAACAAGGACTCGGTTCAAGTTTGACACGATTCAAACAAGAACAAGATCTTAAAACAAGAGACAATGTTCGACACGATTCAAACAAGGACTCAGTTCTAGTTTGACACGATTCAAACAAGAACAAGATCTTAAAACAAGAGGCAATGTTCGACATGATTCGAACAAGGACTCGGTTTAGGTTTGACACGATTCAAACAAGAACAAGATCTTAAAAGCCTAAGGTGACTCGATTCAAACCAAAGACTGTGCCAACGATAATTGGACTTTAGGTTCAAGCTTGACACGATTCAAGCAGGAACGGTTTTAAACAACAGGAAAGATGCCAGCGATGACTGGACTTAAGGTTAGACTTCTTGGGGAATACTGCACAAAGAATCAAGATCTGACACTCAAAGGTGAAGATCGGACATAAGTCTAGCTTAGCCAAAGGTTTAAGATAAACCGGGAATGTCTTCACTTTACTGGTGAAATAAAGGCTCACATTGTCAAAGAGTATGAAGACAGGAAGAAGACATGATCTCCATTTGGGGATCAATGTGAAACAAAAGGATAAACAGATTTCCTGGAGATTCTTATAATGAAGAGTTCAGACGGGATCTTCAAGAGAAACCAGAAAAGGCAGAAACAACTCTGCGTACCAATATAAGCTGGACTTTTGAACACTTTATCAAAAAGATTGACGGAAAAAAACACCTTAACTAGGGATCATGTCAAACGGGTTGATGGAAAATGATTGATTGAAGGTGAAATCAAGGACGGATAAGCTTCTCGTGAGATAGATGACCACTTATCGTTGTAGAGGCAATGATAGCAAAACAAACTTCTCAAGATGATTGAAATTTGTCGTTAGGCATAACTTCCAAAAAGATATTGGTATTACAACACTATTGGAGAAAATAAACATGTCTTCAATGGGGATCTATAAAAGATTCTTCCTGTGAGACACAATGCAAAATAAATGCACTTTAAAGTGGGTCAGAAACCACACCTGCTAGGGATCAAGGTTCAGTCTAGGAGCAACCTAGAAAGAAACGGTCAAACAAGACTCCAATTGAGGAATGAACTCAACTGGGGATTTATCTTATCCGATTGTGGAACAAGATAACTGAAGAAACCATCATCCACGAGGATAAAACTCCGTGGGGAATTCAGAAGGAATGAGCACTTTATGCCTAGGGCTGACACCTCTATTGGAGAGAAAAGACGAACCCAGTCACTTGGGGAGATAAACGCCAAAGTGAACAACACAGGTAAACACCAGAAACATGTAGCAAAAATGATAATATGCTATGCATATGAGTGCTTATGCCATGCTTAAGCTTATGCTGACAAAACAGACAAGAAGCAAAACTGGAGATGAAATAAACATCTCGACGAGGATACCCAGCCAAACTCAAAAGGTTGGACCATCACTGGGGGTGAAGTAGCTTTACTTCAAGGTTATGTCCTTCTCTGGGGGAAACAGTACTCCACTTGATATAGCATCTTGACTTCACTAGGAATACCATCATGAGTTTAATTTCTTCATTGGAGAGAAGAGATCCATTGGGAAGTGCCAAGATTAGCTGAAGAGACAACTTACTGGGAGCTGGCAGAGACGCCACAAAAGCTGAGTAGTTCTGCATAACTCATCTGCCCCAGGGTACATGGTCTGTCAGAAGAATACATCAAGAGGATTTTATAGAAGAATTGGCATACAAGGTGTTTCAATATCTTCAAACTCTTGGAGAGATTTACCGAATCTCGACATAACTGCCCCTGATTGACTGCTTTGCACGACAGAGCCCGTGAACTAGTTATGTGTCTTGATCGAAACCCCATGTTAAAGCTGAGAGATTGATTGGGTTCCGCTAGGGAAAATCATTATACAAAGCCTAAGAGGCTGAATTCTACTTGGGGAAAAATCATTATACAAAGCCTAAGAGGAGGCTATCTGATAGTTTATACTCATCCCGGAGTGTCTTGTACAAAGCCTAGATTAACAGCGTCTGCACAACAAAATCCTTGAGTTAATTATCCAGTCTGGTTGTTGACAATTGGGGAATAAACTTGCCCCTGTTGATGGGTCATCGGAGTCCAAACTTGTCATGAAATGACCTCAAGAAGGCTTTCCCCAATATTCCGAACTTTGAAGAGTTTTGCCCCTGATTCAATAATTCTTGAAATGATGGATCAGCAGAACCTTCCGCTTAGTTTTCCCTTGACTGAGCTTCCTTTATCAAATCAAATTCCCTAGCTGGCTGCATTTGTCGGGATTCCTTTGATGTTGAATCATTTCACAAACAAGTATTGTTCATTTAAAATTGGCAATTTCAGTGCAAAAATTCATGCAAGCTTTTGAAATCAAGTTTTATTGATGAAACACGCACAGTGGAATGATTAAGCAATAAAAAACAAAGTGGATCTGGTCATTTACAGAATGATAGATGAAGTGATCAACACACACAACTAGCAAAGATCATTAGGAGTCAGGTTAATCAACCTTGTTGTAGTATGCTTTCGAAACAACCTTACCTCAATTAGGTCTTTTAAGGGTTGTAACGTGGCTTGGTTCACGGTTTTATGAAACAAAGATAAAGGCTCAAAGTTTGTTTGGTACCCACCCCATCTTTGTGATGAACTCCAATCCTAAGCTCAGTTAACTTAAGCTATACATTCAGGTTCCTACAGACTAGGAACGAGCTGATGATTATTGATGATGATTTAGACACCTTGGATAGTCAGTACTCCCTCACAGAATTTGGTTAATCTTTGAGACTTTGAGACTTCTCCTTGTCTTTGCTGGTTGAGGTCACGATACCTCTTCTTTTGATTTGATTGAGGTCACGATACCTCTCTTTGTTTGCGGTTAGGACCTCCTTTTTGTTTGATTGTTGCTTTGAAACTCTTTTTTTTTTGGCTGTTGTACAAGTTCTTTTTGTATAAGGCAAAGTTCTGGGCTTCCCATCTTTCTTGGCTTTTTCCTTGAAAGGGACTCGGCTCATCCTTTGATTAAGGATTTTTCAGCTATCGTTCCTTATTGTTGCTTGGATGAACAACTTGTACAACGCTAACTCATTTGATTTGAGAGAGCTGACTGGTGTCTTGCATGAAGCGCTTGCGTTCGAATGCGTAACCAAGTTAAATTGAGAACTACCCTGCCCCAAGGTTGAGATTTTAAGGGTTTTTTTTGTATAAATAAAGAAAACTCCTACTTCTAGGCTCGAAGGGTTAACGAGGGATCATCTTCCTTATTTCTCTAGTGTTTGGGAATTAAAACAATGCCTTACATCCTCGGCAGGGTTTAATCGAAAGCATACCACAACAATTATGGATAATATTCTCGTCATCCTCCGCAATCTTTGCTTGAACAATAGTTTGGAGAAAAGAAAAAAATCCGTCTATTTTTTTGTTTTGTTTTATGACAGTAAAAGAAAGAGAATGAGTGAATACGAATGGACTTAATTAAAAGATGCATAAACAATTCATTAGTCTTGCCAATTTGAAAGTACAACAATGCTTATAAGCAAATATAAATTCAAACATGCAAAGAAAATACAACAAAAATGCTAAACAGCCAAATGATTGCCAGCTTTAGGGAATTGAAATTTCCTTCTTAATCTGCCAAGCTGAGATAGTCATCTTCAGAGTTGATTGTCGAGATCCGCTTGAGAATCATCTTCACACATACTCTCAGAAAATTCTTCCACCTCAGAGTCTGATGAACCTGCCTGATTAGGCGAAGGTTTGCTGATTTGGACGCCTTGAGGCGTGAATGAGAACATATCAGAGTCAAACAAAGTCTGAACCTGGCTTCTGAGTACCCTAAGTCTTCAGCTGAATGCCTCTGTGCCCCAGCATGGTGGTCACAATGAACGAGTCTGAAAAAGACAACTTCAAAAGATACTTCAAGTCCAATGATGGCTTCAGGAAGCCGCCTGGGTTACAGACAAAGGACGGACAAGACTCAAGGCTGAGAAATGCAAATGAAATGCAAATGACATGCAATGAGAATGCAATGCTAATGCAAGCCAAATGGTTTCAAGGAACTCAAAGGCCAACTGCGAACATTTTGGAAACTAAAGAGTTTTGTTTTAAAATCCACGATCTCTAAGGATCTTTGTAAAGAAAAGAAATTCTGAGTTCTTTGAAATCATTAATGGATGCGAGGAGATGTATGCAATGCACAAACATGGGCACACAAAACATAGATATATGCACATGCAAAAGCACACAAGCACAAAAATATGTACACTGGTATTCACAGATATGCACAAACAAACATATACAGATATTCACAGATATGCACACACAAACAAGAGAGGACCTAAGTTTGAAGATCACAAGCATGGAGCCGTGGTCTACCCATCCCAAAAGGTGTGTACTATGGGGTTTCATCTGCAGAACAGGGTTCTTTAAAGTTCCCAGAGTCGACAATCCATCTTTCAGATATTATCGACTTCCCAATTAACTTGGTAATCAACAATATTCTCAAGAGAATCTCGTCTGAGTGTAGTATCGCGTGACAACCATTTCAGAAATAGACTCCCTCATGGTCACCGCACTACATCCTAAAAAGGCCAAGTGGGGGTAAGGGTAACTATGGTCCTCAGTATCCCCGGCACCAAAGTCGAAGTGGCAATGCTTTCACGATTGCTCGTTCAACATATACCAACTACGAGAGGGCCTCAACTGAGTGTGGAATCTCAAGTCAACTCTTTTGGAATTTAACTTCCTCAAAGTTTCCTTGACTATATCCACGGTTCCTAAACAAATGTGCTCTCAAGTCCGGGTTAGGACTTATCTCACCACTCAAGAGTAACACCCTGCACATAGAAGATCCCAAACAAAACAGGTATACAGATATATGTACAAGTATAGCAAGCAATCATAAATAACATAAACGAAACAAGGTGGGCTTAACCCTCAAAAATAATGATCATCCCCAGTGAAGTCGCCATTTCTGTTGCGCTGAAAATCGGATAACAAGCTATTAATTAACTTGCATCATATTTCTTTTACAACCGACTTTGATTTATCCAAAGGAAAGGCTCAAGATCGTTAGAAAAACCTAAAGGGGGGAGATCTAAGGTTC
Source organism: Lathyrus tuberosus (assembly GCA_022829125.1). Taxonomy (NCBI): domain Eukaryota; kingdom Viridiplantae; phylum Streptophyta; class Magnoliopsida; order Fabales; family Fabaceae; genus Lathyrus; species Lathyrus tuberosus. Next base: position 6,530,935 of record JALAZF010000084.1, read on the forward strand.
GAGGGTTGGTTATACAAAGGGAAGGTATTAGCACCCTAAGTATCTATAGTACTCTACAAGAACCTCTTTTTAATGTTTGTGTTATGCTATGTTTGGGTGCTAAGGAATATCTATGCTAAGGTAAAGACCTAAAGATATGTACACTAAGTTTTTCTCGCCAAGACGTCGCATCCTGTGCCTACGTATCTGACTAAAGAATCAGAGCAACCGTAGTTCACCTAACTAAGGGTGAAAGAAAAGGAAACATTGACTATGACCATCGTTCCAAAGGGAATGAGCATAAGCTCACGTAGAGTCCACGATAACTCTCTAAATCTACTTTATGAAGGAAGGAAGTGAATTCTCATGATAGTGAGAACCACACAGAGTTCATGATAACTCTGTAAGTCTGAGTAAAAGGTAAAGTGAGATCTCGTGATAGTGAGAACCACATGGTGAGATCTCATGATAGTGAGAACCACATGGAGTTCATGATAACTCCATCCTATTACTAAACTATGAGGGAAACGACTCTTATGAGGCCAAGGATGAAATGGGAAAGGTTTGTGACTTAGGAGTCAAAGTAAAGATCTTTCCTTTGGAAGGAGGGTCAAGAATCAAGCATGAATATGATATATACAGTATGAATATGAACAAAAGTGTAATCAAGATAGTATGAACAAAGTAATATGAACATGGTAATAATCAAAACATCAAAATCAAATGATAATAAATCAAAGAATGATGGTGACCACATAGTATCATGTTAGCATGCTAAAAAAACAATGTCAAGCAAATATATATACATGCAGACATAAAAAATGCATCAATGTAAGTGAGCAAGAGATGGAAAGATCTGACCAGAATAGTCCATAAACACTTCCCACTGATGGGCCACTGACCAGCCAAGCAAGATCCGAAGACCAGAATACCAACTCCAAGAGCATAGGGTAAAAGTCCTAAATCTAAGTCCTCAGTCCAAAACACAATAGTAACCACAGTCCGGTCAATTGAGTTTTTTAGGGTTTCGATATTTATTAGTGTATTTTAAATGAACAAATAAAATGAACAGTATACACAAGATATAAATATGAACAATGATAATATTAACAAGGATAATAATCGACATAAAGAATAAATCAAGATATATATATATATATATATATATATATATATATATATATATATATATATATTTACTGAAATTAAATTTAGTGATTGTTGATTAATTTATTGGATCGATGAATCGGGTCCAATGTAGTGCTGATCCATCGTAGTACGGTCTATGAGGAAGACCATACTATAGGAGGATGCACAATTTGATCTTTGTGTTAAGACACGATAGAGAAATGATATAGAAGATCATTCTCCGATGAAATCGTGCCACACAAAAAGAAAAGGTGAAGACCTCGTCTTGAATCACAAACTCTCATTGATTAGTCGAAGGTAACCTATCACGATCTCAAAGTATAGAAAGAGATCTCGATGATCACTCACTACAGATTTGAAATAATGAAGGTTGGTCGCTTCGATAACAACGTTCGTGAATAAAGAACTTCATCGATAAAAAATGAAAGTGAAGATAAAATAAATACGGTATGAAAAATAAAGCCGGTCTCGTCTTAATCATGATTTAATCGAGAAATCGACAATCTTGATTTTGGACTTTCATTGACCGATAAAAAAAATAATAATAAAAGAGGTGGCCTCATATATATCACAACTTTAGTGATTTTGAATAGATCGACAAGTCGTGATTTCTGTGATATCATCGGCCCAAAAAAATAAAGAAAATGGGCTCAAAGTGAAAATAAAGCCGGTCTCATCTAAATAAGGATTTTAGATCGATAAAATAAATGGATAAAATTAGTGAAAAGCATAGAAGATTAAAAGCTAAAACTCTTATTTACGAAAATTCAAAAAAGAATAAATTAAGAAGAAACAATAATTTAAAAAGAAAGGAGGGGTGCGCAGGAATAACGCGTGTGGAATCACATGGGTATAAACCCATCATCCATTAAGACATGGCCGGCCCCAAAAGAACAAACGATGCTGAAGAAATTAGCATGAGATCACACGAGCCTAAGCCCATCACCCAAAAAATTCCATCAATATTTCTTAATAACCTAAAAAGCTTAGACGACTAAAAAAAATAGAAGGAACGACTCATCATTCACCTTCTAAAAACCAGACGACATGGTCGAAAAAAAAAACAAATAAACCGTTCATAAAATACATGGCTCTCATTCAAAAAGTAGAAAGAGTTTTAGGTTAAACATCAGCAATGAACGGCATCGCAAGATAAGTTCACCGCGTCCAACCTTCTTCACTCTCTCCAACCCAAAAGGTGTTCGATTCAAACCCCAGGTCCAGGCTTTCACACTTTTCCTCTTCTTCTACTTCTGAATCAATCCGGTGTAAATATGGGTTTCGAGATGGATTCATAAACAAATTTCTCTCTTCATCTCTTTCTAAGTTCTGAACAATTTGAGATTTGGGTTGTTTTTGGAGAATGACTGAGGGAGCAAGATTGGGTGATTGTTTTATGGTTGGAGAATGGTTTTGGGTGAAGGGTGTTGGTGCGATTTGGGGATGAAGAAGGGTTGTTCTGATTGTTTGAATCGTTGGAGGATAGTTGAGAGGGGTGAAGGATTCGGTTCTGGTGTTTGTTGGTGATGAGTTGTTTTGGGTTTGGTTTTGGTCATAGCGGAGGGAGGGTGTTTGAAGGTTTATTGTTGTTGTTGAAGAAATTGGTGAGTTATGGTTTGTTGAATGGAAAGGATGATTGAAGATTATGGGTGACGATTGAGAGGAATGATCGAGGGTTGTTTTACGGTTTACAACTTGAAGGGCCTTGCGTTGCGGTTCTGGTTCTGCAGCCCCCCAAAACAAATGAAGGTGGAGAGAGCTCCTTATAGAGAGATGTATGAGGGTATTATGGGAAGGAAACTTGGTGACGTGATGAGGGTGCGTAGCTGGAATTGTTGTACGAATACGTTGAGGTAATGATTTTGATTTTTCTTTTTTTCTACTGATGAGATATATGAAAACCTCTTCCCGCTCAACCTATTCTGCTCTTCCCTTTAAGAACTCAATTAAACTTGTTGAATAAGTTTTTAAAATTAGTCCTTCTCAAATCACAGGCTTTTTTGTTGCTTTTGGTCTGAGCACAGCGGGTCCCTCGGTGCGCAGCAGGAAGTGCAGGGTAAAGTTATTGTCCAAGGTAGCAGGCGGTTTGTGAAAATCTGTTTGTTCACATAGCTTTTGGTGAAAACTGTGATGGTTTAAGTATGGTTGTGTATGCGTGAATTTTTTTACTGTTGGTGAAAGTAGTACGTTGTGTGATGATGCTTTATTGTGAGGCTGTGAAATTGTACATGTTGAAATTTTGGTAACAGTGTTTTTTACAAGCTTCTTGCAGGATGTATTATTCTACATGATGACTAGGTGGGCCATGGTTTGGAGAAGAAAGGGAGGCTATGGGATGTACCATAATTAAGTGCCAAAGAAATTCACTTCTTTTTGTTGCAAATGAAAGCTTGGTAGCGCGTGAGGCTGACAATTGGTATTGTGTAGGATTGTTCTTGGAGAGGGCTTGTGTGGCGTGTTGGTGTAGTGTGTACGGGAGAGGAAAAGATGCACTTTTTTGTCTTTGTTTTGTATAAAAGAGATTCTAAATATCCAATACTTTATGATTTTTGACAAAGAGAAAATAATTAAATGAGATTACTTAAAACTAAATCTAAGTTATAATTAAAAATAAAAAATTAATTGAAAAGATATAAACTAAAATAAAGTCAAAACTAAATTAAAAATAAAAGGAAATGAAATTAATAAAAACTAAACTTAATTGACTTAAAATATAAATTTAATTAAAATGTAAACTATATTAAAATAATTATATTAAAAACTGAACTAAATTGAAAAATTAAACTCAGTCAATTCTAAATAAATCTAAAAATAAGATAAATTCTAAAATGGAAAGATAAAAATGGCTAAAAAGCATGATTAATGATCGATGGCCCAAAAGACCGCAAATGCTAAAATGACCGGCAAAAATGACGTGCAGAAAACCATAGTATCCGAGGGTAAAATTTGGGGTGCAACAATAGGCACTACTAGTTAGCTAACAATCTGTACATAAAATCACACTTATCCTCCAAAGTGCCCACCACCCATAACGGTACTAGAACCTTACCAACATCCATTAGTAGAATAACTTTCTTGCTAACACACAAAGGTTTAGAATTGTACCAACACCTTCCAGAAGATAGATATGCATGAGTCACACAACTACAACCATATAAGTGTTCAACATTTAGATTTACCATGTGCTCATAGAAACTTATCCAAATTAGTTTGACAATCTCCAGTTCTGGTTACTATATTCCATATCAAATCCTCTTATAGGGTTCTGATTCATTCAAGGCTTCTGTTGACACGAAATCTCAACCAATAACAAAATAACATCATCAAGGAACTTCGAGTCATCAACGAGACAACACTCTCAAGGAACTCTAACCAACTAGGATGTATCTGTGATTTTCCATACAACTTACAGAGTCACATAACACTTCACACACATCTGGAGACAACATTGCACTTCATATCCAAAACCCTTCATCTCAACGTCCTGCTCTGTCCCCTGCAATTCTAGCTCAGGTTCTTTCTCATATACAGCCTAGGTTACATGCTTAACTTTAGGAATATCTCATTCTCAGTCTTTCCTGGAAGGATGACTTACAAGTCCCTTCAATGGGGTAGAGTATCAATGTACACATCTGTTACCACTCTCATGGGATCTATATCTGAGGCCATAAATCCGAGAGAATCATCCAAGATCATACTAGGATTAATCGCATACACTTTACTAACACATATGCAAGATATTGAACCGTTCTCTTCAAGATCACCTTTTTGGTAAGTCTCTTCTAGTTTCACTCATTATGGTTCTCATTAGTCATAGTAGTGATACACCCAAGACTTACTCACACTGAGTATGGTTCACTAGGTTGGTCTTCAAATCGTCTATCTCCTTTGATGTCTCTACAAATGATCAACTACGTAATACAACTTCAAAAATTCCAATTCCAAAATTAACAATCCGACTTGCAATAACTTGCAACTCCATTATCAACCTTGCACATTCACAAAGGTACGCCAGCGAGATTTGGGATATACTTAGTTCCAACAAGGTGTGAACATCATACTCCATAATCAACTAATCCAAACCCTGCTTAGGAAGATGAACAACAACGAGACTTTCAATAAGCTACTCATACTCTTACAAATTAAGTAATATGCACTCAAGGTAAACCTTGACATTACCACATACTTATTGACTTGGATTCTCTTCCAAACCAATATCCATTGAACACTTCACCACACAGAAGCCACTTATCTGAATGACTCGTAACTGGAAACTCTGACCAACTACCTTCAGGACCACCCAGTATAGTCCATTTCGCGATTCATACTTAGTTCTGTACTCAATCTTAGTTTGTCTTTCATTGCTTACCACATGCTCAACTTCTAAGAACACAAAATTCATTACTCAAAACAAAGAGTGTGATACTCCATAGCCATCTCAGAACGAGATAATCAACTTCACATACCTGTGACCATAATGCTACTATCTGTAGCGAGTGATTTTGGACGTGGTTGCGAAGCACTACCGCTCTGGTACTACAGTTCGATTCATTTTTTATCCTATTGAAGCTGATGAAGGAAGGGAAATAGATGTCTCCAATTAACCCTGCTTGCAAACTGAGTTTGAACAGATGACTGTTGGTTTACAGATGCTACAAAGATTGTGGGTCTCTCTTAGGTTATTTTGTTAAAATAGTGCTCGGGCGATTGGTGGGATGTTAGGACTGATGCTTTTTGATGATATGTGAAGGTACGGGATTTAGGCTTTGGATTAGTGTGCTCGCTAAGATTTTTCTTTCAATCTTATGCCTACGTATTCCCGTTTAATGAAACAGGGAAATCAGAGCAATTGTAGTTCCTCCTATTCTATGGGAGGAAATGGTGTTTTGGTGTCTTGTTCAAAGCCCAAGACATGAAGCTAAAGGTGGTTTGTATCTTGTTCAAAGCCCAAGATGTGAAGCTGAAGGGTCTATTTGTATCTTGTTCGAAGCCCAAGATGTGAAGCTAAAAGGGTGTTGATTTTAGAGAGAATTTGTCATCTCTAAAGGGGTCTGTTTGTCACAATTGTTGGGTGACTGACTATAAAGGAGGATTACTTTAACCGGGATATGTGAATCCTAGCAATGCCATAATTTCCTTTATAGGGGGTTTTAACCTGAAGGAGAAGACTTTAACTCAGTGTAGAGCAATGCTATCTTTCCTTAGGAATTTCTCATGCTAAAAGAGGGACAATGTCATGGATGTAGATGATCCAGAGGCTTACCGCTTACAGCAATTAGATGAAGGGAAAAGAGTTGTTTGTATCCTGTGAACGAGGTACAATTTTGATGCTAAAAGGTTGATTGACTCAACCGGGGTTTTCTTATACAAAGCCTAAGAGGAGGCAATTGGCCCAACAAGAGGGTGTTTTATACTCAACAAGAGAGTGTTTTGTATCTCGTACGAAGCTCGAGATGGAGGCTAAATGGGATGACTCAACAAGAGAGTCTTTTATACTCAACAAGAGAGTGATTTTGTATCTCGTATGAAGCCCGAGATGGAGGCTAAAGGTTGACTCAACAAGGGAGTCTTTTATACTCAACAAGAGAGTGTTTTTGTATCTCGTACGAAGCCCGAGATGGAGGCTAAAGGGCTGGTGACTGTTTTAGTTGAGTGACAGGTCCAATATGTTGGTTAAAAGAGAAAATCAGTTCTTATATGAGTACTGTTTGCACTCAGGGATTTGATTCGAGGATCAGGGTTATTTCCTATTCTTTAAGGAAATGGGAAATCCAAAGGGTATTGAGACTGTCCGAGTCTACGGGTTTCATCTCCTAGTCTTGAAAGGGGCTTGAGAATGTCTTTGAGACTCAAGGGAATTAGACTATCCAAGTCTAGAGTTTCATCTTTTGTACTACGTTTAAGAAACATCTGTAGCAAGATCTAGACTTTTCGGAAGACTGTTATATTAAGATGACTAATTTCTGTTCCTATACCTCTAGGAGGTCGTCGGGACAATTTGTACAAAGCCCAAGAGGAGGCTGGAAACTTTTAAGAAGCCGAGGGACAATTTGTACGAAGCCCAAGAGGAGGCTATCATTCCCGGAGGAAGAAATCATTTATATGAAGCCTAAAAGGAGGCTGTGAATACTTCTAAGAAGTCGACGGGTCCTTGTACAACGCCCAAGAGGAGGCGAGGATGCTTTTAAGAAGCCTGTGGGTCCCCAAACCCCGAGAAATTCAAGACAAGCTATTCACAGAGAATAGATCAAGCCAGGAAAGTTCGAGAATTTGGAAGAAACTCAAGAGATGCCATTCACGGAGAAAAGATCATCTCTGGGGAATAGAGTTTCTTTGACGATTTCTAAAGGCGAAAGTCTGTGAAAGGGTTCACTGAGAATGCTGCCTTTCACGTCTCCATATTGTTTAACCCCAAGAGGAGGGAAGACTATATCTGGTAATCCTATGGGGATCTAGTTTTGTCTATTTAAGAGTAATCAACAGGGCTTAGTGCTAGACGTAGTTGTCGGGGAAACTCTAAATATCTATACTATTATTACACAGTTGATATGAGTTTATGAAAGAAGACTTATAGTGAAATAACCCCATAATACAGTTATACGTATATGAAAGCGGATAAAGAAAGCATATAACCACTTACTCGGTTGTAGAGCTTCCATGCTGTTTGGTTAGTTGTTCAACAAAGAAAGCTTTGATAACAATATTATATACAAAATCAAAGGAGAAAGTGCTTTGAAAAGATGTTGGGGCTTACAGCTCAAGGAGAGGCCCAAGGTTTTGTCAGTGATCGCACTGTGAGTTTGAATTTGTACAAGGACTTATACAAGTTACTGAGGCCCAAGAAAGGTTTTTCTGTACAAAGGGATGGGTCTTACACTCGCTCAAGAGGCCCAAAGAGTTTAAAAATAATGGGGCTTATAACACGAGGGTAGGCCCAGATGTTTTTTTGTTTTGAAATGGCGATCGCGCAGAGATTTTCTTTTAACACAGAGGGAATTATACAATACCTGAGGTCCAAATTTGTTTTGGTTAAAAGGGGATTGGGTCTTACACTTTAATAGAGGCCCAAAGAGTTTTGAATGGGTCTTATAGCTCTAGGAGAGACCCGAGGTTTGTTTTTCAACGGACGATGATCACGTCGAACGTTTTGAAATACACCGGGACTTATACCATAAGTGGGGCCCAAAAATATTTGTGTATTTACAAAAGGGGTTGGGTCTTACACTCTATTAGAGGCCTAAAGTGTTTAAAAAAGGGAATGGGTCTTACTACTCGAGGGTAGGCCCAAAGTTATTTGCATACAAAACGACGATCACACCGAGGTTTTTGAAAATACCCAGAGGGACTTATATAATAAGTGAGGCCCACAATAGGTTATTTTACAAAAAGGCTTGGGTCTTACACTCTATTAGAGGCCCAAAGTGTTTGAAAATGATTTGTGAGGGTTGAATTAATCAAAAACCCTAATTTGTTTCCAAAATGTATTTTAATTGAATAAAAAATTCAATTAAAATGATCAAAATTGTTTAACATGTGGAAAACAAATTGTGATCTTGGATTAATGTTTCAAAAATCATATTTTGACCTACACAATGATTAGAAGTCATTAAAATTTACAAAATCAAGAAGGAAAAAATATTTTAAATGTCAAAAACAATTAAAATATTAATTCTTTGCAAAAATATCAATTATATGAAATAAATAATATTTTTGGGATTTTTTTACAAAATAAAATATTTTAACATTTTTGTGAATTATCAAAAAAAGAATCAACTCAAAATCATTAAAACTCAGAGAGAAATTAATTTTTGAATAAATTAAATAAAATCACAAAATTCAAATATTTGAATTTTCAAAAAAAGGGCGCCAAGAACACCCAAGAACACGCGCGTGTTCTGGGTTTTGCCCAGATTTGCATTTTCTCTCCAATCTCACTGAATACTTGATTATATCATGCAAACCACCTATCAATCTGCTCGTTTCAACCTCACGATCATGTCTATGGTCTTTAATTTCATTTATTTTTTAACATGGAATAAGAAATCAAGACAAAACCTCAAGAACCCTAAAATTTGCATGAAGGCTGAGAATTTTGATACACGATTCAAACAAAGCAATTAATTGAGGGGAAACATTCTATGCATGATTATGAACATTTGGCAAAAGTATTGTGCGAGGAAATATGCATATATTAAGAGATGACCAAGGTTAGGCTTACTTGAAGGTCGTGACAACAAGTGCAATGTGATTTTTGAGTTGGAGGTGTTACAGATGGGTTGTGATGATCTGAACAGCTTCAATGGATGTTGTGGAGTGTGTTGCAAGCTTTGGAACACTTTGGAAGTCTTTGGATCAAGCTGGAGCACTCCAACTGCATAATTGAAGCATAATGGCTAGGTTGATGGGTGATTTTGAGCTGGGGGTGTTACAGTTGGTGTTTAAGTGTATGGACACCTCCAATACATCATATGTGATGTGTCTGGGCAATTGGAATGGATTGCTTATGGCTGCAACTCAAAACCCGATAGTGGTTGCTCAAAAACAAGAAAACTTTGCACTTAAGAGAGAATGCGAGAAAGAAGTGCTATAACTGGCTTTGGTGTGAGTTGAATGATCAATTGGAACCTCTATTTATAGGGGATCAACTCTTGTCTTGGATGAATAGTGAATGGCTGCTGGATCAGATCACATTCGCATGGATTGGCTTAGAGAATTTCTTCTCATGCAAGGCAAACTAGCCCTTCCCAAGAGCAGGGCTATGTCTTAACCAAATTCACATTCTTCAGATGTTTTTATTGTTATTTAATTAGAGAACTTGATTGAGTAGAGTGGCTACCTTGACAATGCACTATTCCACATTAATGCCCCTTGAATTCAAGGCAAAATGTGCCAAAATGCATGCACTTCAAGTTGGAAGATTCCTTGGCTTTTTGACTCAGCTTTATCAGTTGGATCAGTTGCATTATGATTGGTTTGAGTACAGGTGGCATAGTGATCCTTGGTCTTTGGCTCAAAATCGTGTGTGGCAAGCAAACATGCAAACTGATTTTTCCAAAACAGCTTGCAGCAACATGACTTTGGGCATGGATTTCTCTTGGCTCAAGATGAATCCGTTCATGCTAGTGAGCTCTTTGGATTCTTGGTAATATTTGCAACAACATTGATGTTTATCTTTGGAACTGATTCAACTTGCATCTATGTGAAAAAATCCCACAAGTTTTGGTGTTTCAACACAAAATCTGCCTTGCCCAGAATTTTTCTAAGTGTTGGAAAAGTTGTACTTTCATGTTTTTAGTGATTTTGATCCAACCATAACTCAAAATCCATAATGAATTTGGAGGGGGGGGGGTCAGTTTTTAGCTTTTGTAGAGGGCCATGAGATCTATAAATCAGGCTTTGGATGGGGAAAAATGGCTTTGTGGTTTAGGAGTTATGATCCTCTAAAGTTGGTACCCTTGCCACTTTATTTCCTAACTTAGAAAATTTTCTAAGTTTTTATGGTTACCCCTTTTACAAGTTATCCAAATTTTCTTGATTTTTCTTGATGAATGATGATTCAAATCACACATTAACACCATTTTAGGGTTAAAAAAACCATAAAAGTGAAAAATCTCAAAAAGTCAAAGTTGACTTTTGTGCACAATTGACTTTTTATCAGATGAATTCCAAACTGTGCGATCCTCTAAGAAATCATGCCTTTGACCTAAATCAAACTTGATGGACATGTTCCATGGGTATTATAGGGTATATTGAAGCATGTCCTAGGGTTTGGGAGCATGTCCTGGTCAAAAGTCATAGTTACAGTTGACTTTTCTCGCGAAACCCTAATTGTGGTTCAGATGAAATTGAAACTTGTTGCTCAAGCTTCTTGGGTCAATCCATTGTTGCAAATGGATCAATTTGGTTTATTAGGGACCCTCAAATCATCTCTTGAGGTCTTGGCTCATGATTTGTCCCAAAAGTCAACTTAGGGGTGAATTAGGTCAAGAAACCCTAATTCTTGATTTTTTATGAATGCATCCCCTGAGACTAAATTGACTTGATGATTGGGTTTATGATGTCCTTTGGAGCATCATAGGTTATGCTTTGAAGCAATGGCTCATGCCCAGAGGAAAATTTCCATCTGGAGGCCATGGTCGACCAAAACCCTAATTTGGTGACACTGGCGATCTCGAGGCTTGATCCACATGGAAGGGAGCAGCCTTGTGCTTGATTCTTGATGTGGGAGTCCTCTTGATCCATTGGGGATGTTTGAGAGGTTTAGACAAGTTGAAGATTATGTCATTCCTTGATTGATCCTTTGTCTAAGAACTCTGAGAGGGCTTGAAACCCTAATTCTGATTGTAGTAAGTGTTCACCCATCTTTGGGGAGACTGATGGGGCAAGATAGTCCATCCATATTGTGATGATGATTTTCACAATGATGGGGAATCTTAGTGATCAAAATTTGGGGTATGACACTATCACATACTTCATAATACTAAGGTATAACTCCCTCTACTCCACTTCATACCTTAAAATCTTCATATGTGAACAATCCTGAACTACTCGCCCTTATCTTAGTCTCAGTGAAATCTTATGATCCCATTATGTCTTTATCTGAAATGCATCCCATTACAACTTTCATATTACAAGGTTTACACTGCTCCCCACTCTGCATTTGCTTCTCTTCCTATGGCAATTAACTTAACTCCAATTATAAAACCATTCTACTAGAATTTTCTTGAATCTAAAATACTTTCTCTTTATCTAAACATGGACCTCTTAAAATTATTCCTTAGGTAACTAAACATTTCCATAACGTCTCCTTACTAACACTGAATCTCTGACAAATTATCCTATACCTGATCTCCCTTCTAGTACTGGGTATACATTATTTATCTCTTACCCTTCGCTTTGTGCAAACATGTTTCACTGGAATAGGTAGTCATGTTCTCGAGCCTCTTCTTATACCTCACCACTACCTTAGACCCTTAACCACTTGGAAGGTGCCATTTCGAATATACTCCCATTCTTCCAAGATGCTCTAATGACCCTAAGAGCTGAAACATTGATACATTAACTCACTTCCAGACCTTATGGCATACGTGCAATAAAACTGTTCTTTCTCCTTCACTATATGGAATTACTTACAATACTTATTACATACCAGTGGGCCAATCTTATTCTACTAACAGATTCACATATTTCTCAAAACTCCGACAAGTTTATCTGATAAAAATCCTCTACTTCTGACTCCTTTAGTACTACAGGGTTTCTTGAACCATACACCACCCTTCAATTCTACATTACCATAATCAGAACTCCTACTAAGACTTCAACTGAGCTAACCAGTTCTCCTTACTTTCAAACTCTTGGCTTAAATCAACCCTCAAACACAAGCTCTACACAAACTTCGGAGTCCTCGTGGTCGCTCAACCATTATCAGGCCTAATACTACATATAGTGATATTAAGAATCATGTCGACTAAACACACATACTCTGATACCAACTGTAATAACCTGTATAATATATATCTAGAATAATATCGTACAAGCGTTAATTTTTGGTACTGATATATCACAAGTGCCTAACGACATCATTATATACATTTCCATAAATAAAATACATGTATGGTACATGTTATACAATAAAGCCTAAAAATAAAATCTAAGAACTATGTACAATATCTTCATGGCACACAAATCCACAACGAAAGATCGCAATAAATAACATCCCTTGAAACATCAATGCATAGCTCCTATTATATATATAACCTGCAAACAAACTTCAAAAGCAACAACAATATTGGGGTGTGATAATAATCTCAGTAAGTTCCTCTATCCTATGGGTCCAATCGGCTCTACAGGTTTTCTAATCGAATCTTAACTCAAGTATTCAAAATGATAAAGACTTAAGCAACTAGGGGATTATCATATTGTATGGAAACATATACACTTGAAATCACCAACTCAAAATAATAATTATTCATAAACCTACCAAGGCATCTTTCCCCAGCCAACCCTACGTCTAGGATTATCGACAAGTGTAATGCCCCAGTTTTGTCCGTTTTATTTAATCGAGTCGTTTTGATTATTTTATTATTATATTATTTTATTTTTGACTTTTATTTGATAATATATTATTTTTTATTATTGTGATGTTTTATCGCGTTTTGGGAACGTTTGCGAGATATTTGAGTGTGGGGGTATTTTGGTCATTTCACTTTAATTTTTCTTAACTTAATAGAAAATAAAAATAGAAAGAGAGAAAAATAGTAAGGAAAGAAAAAGAGAAGAAGGAAAAGAGAAAGAAGGAAAGGAAGAGAAGAAAAAGAGAGAAAACTTGGAAATTAAGAAAATCGAACAACCGACTTTTCAAACACGATTAAATCGGGTAAGGGTGTGAAACTCGATTATCTTATACTTGTGTATGATTATGTATGTATGTTTTTGGTTGTTATTGGATTGAAATTGAATATAGAGTAAAAACCATAATATGTTGAAAGTGTTAGAAATTGATCCAAAATGTGTCTGAAATCATGTTTTAGTGTTCCTTATTGTTGATACATGATAAATACATGTTGTTAGGCATTCAGTTGGTAATTTTCTGGTGTTTAGGTGAGATTGGGAGTGATTTTTGGTTGATTTTCGCAGAAAAATTATGCAGGAAATTTCTGGTTTTTCCACTGCGCATACGCGTATCACTCAAGGCAATACGCGTATTGGTTAAGGCAATACGCGTATGGAATTGAAGGAGTGAGGGCAATACGCGTATGGAGTTCCATTTTCCTGGCCATCAGCTCATTTGCGTAATGGTACGCGTATCATGTGAGGCATTACGCGTATTAGGGTTTTAGAGGAATTTTTTAAGAGGAATTGGTCTCTGCTCATACGCGTATCACCTTGGGAAATACGCGTATGGTTGGGCGAGTGAGTTGGGAAATACGCGTATGACTCAGGGCAATACGCGTAGGACCAGAGAGGGTGCAAAATGTGGTTTTTTCGCGATGTCTTTTCTGTTTAAGTCCGTAACTTGTGGTCCGTTTATCCGTTTTGAACGTTCTTGGTATCGTTGGAAAGCTAATAAAATGTACTTTCTTATTAAAATGATATTGAGATTGTTGGCCGATTTAATTATGTTGGGAATTTGGAATAGTGTCATTTTGTCGACTTTTGTCGTTGTAATTGTGTGTAATTGATGTGTATCATGCAATGTGCTGTTGATATGGGTATTGTATGACTTGTGCGCTGTTGTGTGATGAAAATGCATGTGATAAGATGTTGTGATGATGGTTTGTGGCCTAAAGGCAAGTAAATGCAATATGTTGCATTTAATGATATATGCATGATTATGGATGTGTATATGTGTGCATTTGAATGTCACGAGTCATTGTATGCCAAGCATCATGATATGCATTCTGGTGATGTCGTGTGTCCTTGTGGGTGTGAGCGACGAATCGATTCCAGAGGGAATCCTCTATAACATCGTGTGCCTTATACAAAGAGGTGTGAGCGATGATTATGGACGATCGTGTGCCTTATACAAAGAGGTGTGAGCGATCGAATCGTGTGCCTTATACAAAGAGGTGTGAGCGACCTATAAATGTCGTGTACCTTATACAAAGAGGTGTGAGCGACGGGGAACATCGTTTGCCCGACGGGGAGTTACATTAAGTAACAAGCGATGGTTCCAATAGTTCCTGAGTGAACTAGTGTTGAGATTAACGGATGGATGGTACCGCATTTGCATTGAGTCGTTGTGTCGGTCTCTTTGCATTTGCATAAATCATGAATGGATTGATTTTGTGTGGAATTGTGAATGTAATTGATGAGTTGAGATACATACACACACACATATATATATATATATATATATATGTATATATATATATATATATATGTTGTTGATAAATGCAGTAAGCTTGATTATATATGCCTTGGTGATGGTTATATGAGATATGCATTGTGTTGTTTTATGTTTGAATTCAGGTGTAAGTTGTGGTGAGAATGTTTTACGTGAGTATTTTTGTGTTATTATATAATTATATGCAATTATATTATGATTGTGTTTCTCACCCTTCTGCTGTTTTTGAATGCTCTATGAGGCATTGCAGATTAGATGCTGAAGGTCTTTTTGTGAAGCTTAGGTCTTCATTATTTCGTCGGTCGGCTCTGATATGTAGCACCGGGTAGTCGGGGAGGTCGTTGTGTGATTATTTGTATTATGTATACACGTAGTTTGGATTGTACATGTATGAATATGTATATGACAGACAAACTTGTTATGATGTATATATATGAGATTCAGTTACAAATTTTCCGCTTTTATTCTGTATCTGAATTGTGGGTAGTAGGAACTAAGTTCCTCTGTTATTTGCTACCTGATTGTTGCATATCTTTATGAGCAGGTTTATTGTGTTTTGTCTCAATTGATGTGACTCCTTAGTCTATGCCATGAATATTTTAATTATACTTTGATGAAATTTTTATCGCTTTATTTAATTAGGGGTATAGATTGGGGGTGTTACATTAAGTGGTATCAGAGCCAGTCCGTGTCAGTCCTTGTCGGTGTTTGTGTTTGGGTAAGCTGTTTGTTTAACCATAGTTGCTGTTATTGGATATGAACAGAATATGGCTGGTAGGAATGATGCTGCTTTGGCTGCTGCTATGCAAGCTATGGCTCGGGCAGTGCAGGGTGCACCTAATGCTGGTGGAAATGATGAGTTCAGGAAGAACAAACCGCCTGCCTTCAAAAGGAGACATGATCCCGATGGTGCTCAAATTTGGCTGAAGGAGATTGAAAGGATTTTTCGAGTGATGGATTGTGCTGAGGAACATAAGGTGAGACTGGGTACTCACATGTTGCAGGAGAAAGCTGATGATTGGTGGGTAAGTACGTGTCATGTGTTAGAAGCTGGAGATGAGGAAGTCACTTGGGCTTTATTTAGCAGGGAGTTCTTGAGGAAGTATTTTCCCGAAGATGTTAGAGGAAAGAAGGAGATAGAGTTCTTGGAACTGAAACAAGGTAATATGTCGGTTGTAGATTATACTGGTAAGTTTTTGGAGCTTGTGCAATTTTATCCACATTATGCTGAAGCTACTGCAGAGTTTTCTAAGTGTGTGAAGTTTGAGAACGGGTTGCGTCATGAGATTAAGCAGGCAATTGGTTATTAGAGAATCCGAAGGTTTTCTGATTTGGTGGATTGTTGTAGGATTTATGAGGAAGATAGAAAAGCTCGTTCTACTCACTATAAGAGTGTGAACGAAAGGAAAGGGAAGCAACAGTTTCGTAGTGGTCCTTATGTGACACCAGCTGATAAGGGTAAACAGAGAGGTAATTTTGAGAAAAGGTCAAGTGGGGGAGGAATGTCTAATCCTCTGAGATGTTATAGGTGTGGTGACCTAGGACATCGTCAGTTCGAATGCAGGAAAGATATGAGAAAGTGTTCCAATTGTGGAGGTTTAGGACATATTGCAGCTGATTGTAAGAGGAACGTGGTGAAGTGTTTCAACTATGGTGAACCTGGACATGTTAGTACGAAGTTTCCAAAACTGAAGCAAGCTCCAGCTGGTGGGAAAGTTTTTGCATTGGCAGGAACTCAGACTACAAGTGCAGACCGTCTGATCAGAGGTACTTGTTTTATTAATAGTACGCCTTTAGTTGCTATTATTGATACTGGAGCGACTAATTCGTTTATTTCGTCTGAGTGCGCGAAGCGTTTGAATCTTTTGTTGTCTTCGATAGATGGAGAGATGGTTATTGATACTCCAGCAATGGGGTCAGTAACTACTTCCTTGGTTTGTTTAAGTTGTCCTTTGACCATTTATGGTAAAGATTTTGAGATGGATTTGGTGTGTTTTCCGTTAGAGGGTTTAGATGTGGTTCTGGGAATGAATTGGTTGCAGTTCAATCGGGTGCATATTGATTGTTATCATAAGCTGGTAAGATTTCCTTCTCTTGAGGAAGACGAGGACTCGAGTTTCTTATCTACCAAAGAGTTGAAGAAACTTTTGGCGGATGAAGCTCAGTTGTTCGGGTTGTTTGCATCGTTGACTGTGGAGAGTCAAGTCGTACTTGATGTGTTTCTAGTTGTGTGTGAATTTCCTGAGGTGTTTCCAGAGGATATTTCGAACTTGCCGCCAGAGAGAGAGGTGGAGTTTTCTATAGATCTAGTTCCTGGTACTAGACCTGTATCTATGGCACCTTATCGTATGTTGGCATCTGAGTTGGTAGAGTTAAAGAAACAGTTGAATGAATTATTATAGAAGAGGTTTGTGAGACCAAGTGTATCGCCTTGGGGTGCTCCAATTTTGTTGGTGAAAAAGAAAGATGGAAGTATGCGATTGTGTATTGATTATCGCCAGTTGAATAAGGTGACAATTAAGAATAAGTATCCTCTTCAGAGAATTGATGATTTGATGGATCAGTTGGTAGGTGCTTGTGTGTTTAGTAAGATTGATCTGAGGTCGGGTTATCATCAGATAAGAGTGAAAGAGGAAGATATTCAGAAGACGGCTTTTAGGACACGATACGGTCATTATGAATATTCTGTGATGTCATTTGGGGTTTCTAATGCGCCAGGTGTGTTTATGGAGTATATGAATCGTATTTTCCATGAGCATTTGGATCAATTTGTGGCTGTGTTTATTGATGACATCTTGATCTATTCTAAGTCCGGAGAGGAACATGCGGAGCATTTGCGTGTTATTTTGAAGGAAAGGAGACTTTTTGCCAAGTTGTCTAAGTGTGAGTTCTGGTTGTCAGAAGTGAGTTTTATTGGGCATGTGATTTCAGGTAATGGTATTGCTGTGGATCCATCTAAAGTAGAAGCAGTTCTACAATGGGAGGCTCCTAGATCTGTTACAGAAATTAGAAGCTTTTTGGGTTTAGCTGGATATTATCGAAGGTTCATTGAAGGTTTTTCTAAGTTAGCACTTCCTTTGACCCAGTTGACTTATAAAGGCAAAGCGTTCATTTGGGATATTCGGTGTGAGGAAAGTTTTAATGAACTGAAGAAGAGATTGACTATAGCTCCGATTTTGATTTTCCCGAATCCTACTGAACCGTTTGTGGTGTATTGTGATGCGTCCTTGATTGGTCTAGGTGGTGTGCTGATGCAAGAAGGTAAGGTCGTGGCTTATGCTTTGAGGCAGTTGAGGGTGCATGAGAAAAATTACCCTACTCATGATCTTGAATTAGCAGCTGTGGTTTTTGTGTCGAAAATTTGGAGGCATTATATCTATGGTGCAAGATTCGAAGTCTTTAGTGATCATAAAAGTTTGAAATACTTGTTTGATCAGAAAGAGTAGAATATGAGGCAACGTAGATGGTTGGAATTTTTGAAGGACTACGACTTTGGCTTGAATTACCATCCTGGTAAAGCTAATGTGGTAGCCGATGCGTTAAGTCGGAAATCGTTGCATATGTCTGCTTTGATGGTTAAGGAGTGGGAGCTTTTGGAACCGTTTAGAGATTTGAGTTTGGTGTGTGAAATGACATCTGACAGCGTGAGGCTTGGAATGTTAAAGGTCACTAATGATTTTCTGTTGACTGTTAACGAGAAACAGAAGTTGGATGTGAAATTTGTGGACTTGATGACGTTTGGTAATCAAAGTGGGAATGGTGACTTTAAAGTGGATGATAGTGGTGTTTTGAGATTCCGTGGTAGAATTTGTATCCCTGATGATTCGGACTTGAAAAGGATGATTTTGGAGGAAGGACACCAGAGTAATTTGAGTATACATCCGGGAGCTAATAAGATGTATCAGGATTTGAAAAAGATCTTTTGGTGGTCTGTATTGAAGAGAGATGTGGCTCAGTTTGTTTATGCATGTTTGACGTGTCAGAAATCTAAGGTAGAACATCAGAAGCCTAGTGTTTTATTGCAACCGTTGGATATTCCCGAGTGGAAATGGGACAGCATTTCTATGGATTTTGTGACAGGGTTGTCGAATACACAGAGGGGACATAATTCCATTTGGGTGATTGTGGACAGACTGACTAAATCGGCACATTTCATTCCAATTGACATCAGTTTTTCTTTGGAGAGGTTGGCTGAGATTTATATTAGTGTGATTGTGAAGTTGCATGGTGTTCCTTTGAGTATTGTTTCAGATCGAGATCCGAGGTTTACTTCCAGATTTTGGGAAAGTTTGGAAAAGGCGTTAGGTTCCAAGTTGAGATTGAGTTCGGCTTATCATCCGTAAACGGGTGGTCAGACCAAGAGAACTATTCAGTCATTGGAAGATTTGTTGCGAGCTTGTGTGCTTGAACAAGGTGGTGCGTGGGATAGTTATCTTACATTGATTGAATTCACGTATAACAACAGTTTCCATTCGAGTATTGGAATGGCCCCGTTTAAGGCGTTGTATGGAAGAAGATGTCGAACACCTTTGTGTTGGCATGAATCTAGTGAGAGTTCGGTGGTTGGACTGGAATTGATTCAACAGACTACGGAAAAGGTGAAACTTATTCGTGAGAAAATGAAGGCTTCTCAGAGTAGGAAAAAGAGTTATCATGATCGAAGGAGGAAAGATCTTGAATTTCAAGAGGGCGATCATGTATTTTTGAGAGTTACACCGGTGACGGGTGTTGGTCGTGCATTGAAGTCGAAGAAGCTTACTTCTCGGTTTATTGGTCCTTACCAGATATCCGCGAGAGTTGGTGCTATGGCTTATCGGGTGGCGTTGCCGCCGAATCTTTCGAATTTGCACGATGTGTTCCATGTTTCACAGCTTCGAAAGTATGTTTTGGATCCGTCGCATGTGATTCCGATGGATGAAGTTGAGGTAAGGGAGAACCTTACGGTTGAGGCATTACCAGTGAGGATTTTGGATCGCGAGTTGAAGCGGTTAAGAGACAAGGATATTGCGCTTGTGAAAGTAGCGTGGGGAGGCACTGCTGTGGGCAATTTGACTTGGGAGTTGGAGAGTCAGATGCGGGAGTCGTATCCAGAGTTGTTCGTCTCAGGTAATATTTTCGAGGACGAAAATTTCTAAGTGGGGGAGAGTTGTAACGCCCCAGTTTTGTCCGTTTTATTTAATCGAGTCGTTTTGATTATTTTATTATTATATTATTTTATTTTTGACTTTTATTTGATAATATATTATTTTTTTATTGTTGTGATGTTTTATCGCGTTTTGGGAACGTTTGCGAGATATTTGAGTGTAGGGGTATTTTGGTCATTTCACTTTAATTTTTCTTAAGTTAATAGAAAATAGAAATAGAAAGAGAGAAAAATAGTAAGGAAAGAAAAAGAGAAAGAAGGAAAGGAAGAGAAGAAAAAGAAAGAAAACTTAGAAATTAAGAAAATCGAACAACCGACTTTTCAAACACGATTAAATCGGGTAAGGGTGCGAAACTCGATTATCTTATACTTGTGTATGATTATGTATGTATGTTTTTGGTTGTTATTGGATTGAAATTGAATATAGAGTAAAAACCATAATATGTTGAAAGTGTTAGAAATTGATCCAAAATGTGTCTGAAATCATGTTTTAGTGTCCCTTATTGTTGATACATGATAGATACATGTTGTTAGGCATTCAGTTGGTAATTTTCTGGTGTTTAGGTGAGATTGGGAGTGATTTTTGGTTGATTTTCGCAGAAAAATTATGCAGGAAATTTCTGGTTTTTCCACTGCCCATACGCGTATCACTCAAGGCAATACGCGTATTGGTTAAGGCAATACACGTATGGCATTGAAGGAGCGAGGGCAATACGCGTTTGGAGTTCCATTTTCCTGGCCATCTGCTCATTTGCGTAATGGTACGCGTAAGGAATTGGGCAATACGCGTATCATGTGAGGCATTACACGTATTAGGGTTTTAGAGGAATTTTTGAAGAGGAATTGGTCTCTGCTCATACGCGTATCACCTTGGGAAATACGCGTATGGTTGGGAGAGTGAGCTGGGCAATACGCGTATGGCTCAGGGCAATACGCGTAGGACCAGAGAGGGTGCAAAATGTGTTTTTTTTGCGATGTCTTTTCTGTTTAAGTCTTTAACTTGTGTTTCGTTTATCCGTTTTGAACGTTCTTGGTATCGTTGGAAAGCTAATAAAATGTACTTTCTTATTAAAATGATTTTGAGATTGTTGTCCGATTTAATTATGTCGGGAATTTGGAATAGTGTCGTTTTGTCGACTTTTGTCATTGTAATTGTGTGTAATTGATGTGTATCATGCAATGTGCTGTTGATATGGGTATTGTATGACTTGTGCGCTGTTGTGTGATGAAAATGCGTGTGATAAGATGTTGTGATGATGGTTTGTGGCCTAAGGGCAAGTAAATGCAATATGTTGTATTTGATGATATATGCATGATTATGGATGTGTATATGTGTGCATTTGAATGTCATGAGTCATTGTATGCCAAGCATCATGATATACATTCTGGTGATGTCGTGTGCCCTTGTGGGTGTGAGCGACGAATCAATTCCAGAGGGAATCCACTATAACATCGTGTGCCTTATACAAAGAGGTGTGGGCGATGATTATGGATGATCGTATGCCTTATACAAAGAGGTGTGAGCGATCGAATCGTGTGCCTTATACAAAGAGGTGTGAGCGATCCATAAACGTCGTGTGCCTTATACAAAGAGGTGTGAGTGACGGGGAACGTAGTTTTCCCTACGGGGAGTTACATTAAGTAACAAGCGATGGTTCCAATAGTTCCTGAGTGAACTAGTGTTGAGATTAACGAATGGATGGTACCGTATTTGCATTGAGTCGTTGTGTCGGTCTCTTTGCATTTGCATAAATCATGAATGGATTGATTTTGTGTGGAATTGTGAATGGAATTGATGAGTTGAGATACATATATATATATGTTGTTGATAAATGCATTAAGCTTGATTATATATGCCTTGGTGATGGTTATATGAGATATGCATTGTGTTGTTTTTTGTTTGAATTCTGGTGTAAGTTGTGGTGAGAATGTTTTACGTGAGTATTTTTGTGTTATTATATAATTATATACAATTATATTATGATTGTGTTTCTCACCCTTCTGCTGTTTTTGAATGCTCTATGAGGCATTGCAGATTAGATGCTGGAGGTCTTTTTGTGAAGCTTAAGTCTTCATTCTTTTGTCGGCCGGCTCTGATATGTAGCACCGGGTAGTCGGGGAGGTCATTATGTGATTATTTGTATTATGTATACACGTAGTTTGGATTGTACATGTATGAATATGTATATGACAGACAAACTTGTTATGATGTATATATATGAGATTCAGTTACAGATTTTCCGCTTTTATTCTGTATCTGAATTGTGGGTAGTAGGAACTAAGTTCCTCTGTTATTTGCTACCTGATTGTTGCATATCTTTATGAGCAGGTTTATTGTGTTTTGTCTCAATTGATGTGACTCCTCAGTCTATGCCATGAATGTTTTAATTATACTCTGATGAAATTTTTATCGCTTTATTTAATTGGGGGTATAGATTAGGGGTGTTACAACAAGGGTCATGAATCCTTGTATTATACTTTGAATTACTTATGGATTTTGGATTCCAAGTGTTAACAAACAACTTCAATAATCATCGCTCATTATGGGACTCTAAACCCATTTCAAGTCTTTTACTCGTATGGGACTTTAACCCACTTTGAGGTCCACGTTTTATGGGACTCTAACCCATTTGGTTAATGTAGCGTGCGATTTTTGTCGGTGACGCGACCACCTTATCGCCATGGGTTTCTCCTCACCGCAATGGTAGGAGTGGGTTGCTGCTTTCTGATTTCTTATTTATCCCGTGAAGCTGGAAGGGAAAGGGAAGCTATCTAAAACTAACCTTGCACGCAAATGTTTAACTGAACAAATGCTTAAGAGAGATTGGGGAGTTCTGGGTCAGGTTATACAATGAGGAGTTGTCAATTACCCATCCTATATGTGGTTATCCACAGGTTGTTAGCAATTTTCCTTACTACTTTCTACTTACTGGTGTTTATTTGTCATGGGTTGGGAAAGTTTCTCCATTGGGAGGTTTTTGAGAGAGAGAGAGAGAGAGAGTTTTTGTTGATTTTGGGTTTTCCGAGGTTTTTGATGAGTGAAGGCACTGAACCTAAAGTTTTTGATTGGTGTGAAGGTACTGGACCTAAAGTCTTTTATTGGTGTGCTCGCTAAGATTTTGCAATCTTATGCCGACGTATTCCCGTTAAATATAAGCAGGGAAATCAGAGCAATCGTAGTTCCTTCTATTCTATGGGAGGAAAAGATGATGTTTTAGTGTCTTGTTCAAAGCCCAAGATTGAAGCTAAAGGAGTATTTGTGTCTTGTTTAAAGCCCAAGATTGAAGCTAAATGGTTTGACTGAGAGAGAATTTGTCATCTCTAAAGGGAGACATCTCGTCTGTTTATCACAAATGTTGGGTGACTGATTATAAAGGAGAATTACTTTAACCAGGATATGAGAATCCAACAATGCCATAATTTCCTTTATAGGGGATTTGTCCTGAAGGGTAAACTTTAACTCAGTGTAGAGCAATGCCATTTTTCCTTAGGAGTTTTCATGCTAAGAGAAGGACAGTGGCGTGGATGTAAATAATCCAGAGGCTTGCCACTTACAGCAATTAGATGAAAGAGGGGTTTTTCCAGGATAAGAGATGGACTATAGCTTGGATATTTGAATCAGCAAGTGTTCCACTTATAGCAGTTATCTGGGATTTAGGGTTTGTTTTGAATGTCTGTTTTGATGTGTGATATACAGAGAAGTATCTTCCTATAGAGAGATTTTGGGTTCCTCTGAAGGGAATGTTGATTTTTGTGTGCCTTGATCAAAGACCAAGGTTGAAGCTAAGAGATTGATTGACTCCACTAGGCAAGTTCTTATATAAAGCCTAACATGAGGCTGGAAAAGACTGACTCAACAAGAGAGTGTTTATATGTCTTGTACAAAGCCCAAGATTGAGGCTAAAAAGAGACTAACTCTTTGGGGGACATCTTTATACAAAGCCTAAGAGGAGACTAAAAGTTGACTTTTCAGTGGAAACATTTTGCCTGTCTTGTACAAAGCCCGAAATTGAGGCTAAAAGTGGTTTTTGACTCTACTGGTGAGAGGTTTTATCTGTCTTGTACAAAGCCCAAGATTGTGGCTGAAAGAAGGTTGACTCTGCTGGAGAGTATGTTTTATCTTGTACAAAGCCCAAGATTAAGAAAAAGGATTGACTCTGCTTAGGGAAATTTTATATGTCTTGTACAAAGCCCAAGATTGAGGCTAAAAGATATTTGACTGACTCAGCTGAGGATATTTATGGGTGTCTTGTACAAAGCCCAAGATTGAGGCTGAAAAGATGACTAACTCAACAAGAGAGTGTTTATATAGTGTCTTGTACAAAGCCCAAGATTGAGGCTGAAAAGAGGACAATTGACTCAGTGAGAGAGTTTTTTTGAGGCTAACTCTACCGAGGGAAATCATTATACAAAGCCTAAGAGCAGGCTAAAAAGGGTTGACTCAACAAGGGAGTGTTTTAAGAAAGAAGATTGACTCAACAAGAGAGTGTCTTAAGGTGATTGACTCAACAAGAGAGTGCTGAAAAGGTGATTGACTCAACAAGAGAGTGCTTTTATCAGTCTTGTACAAAGCCCAAGATTGAGGCTAACTTTTACTGAGGGAAATAAGGATCATTATACAAAGCCTAAGAAGAGGCTGAAAGAGGTTGACTCAATAAGAGAGTACTTTAAGAAAGAAGATGGACTCAACAAGAGAGTACTTTAAGAAAGAAGATGGACTCAACAAGAGAGTACTTTGTTTGTCTTGTACAAAGCCCAAGATTGAGGCTGAAAGAGGTGACTCAACAAGAGAGTGGGGAAAAATCTTTATACAAAGCCTAAGAGGAGGCTATCTTCTGCTGAGGATTATTGAGATCCAGAGACAGGTCCAACATGGGGAATAAACTCTTGCTGAAGATTACAGAAGAGTTGAAATATCAGATGCCTTGAGGTTTTGTTAAAGGTTTATTGATAGTGATTTGACCCTAGCTGGGGGAAATTTGGAAGAAAGTTTGAGTTTTAGAACCTTTGAGGGGTTTTAACTCTACTGGAAATTGGTTAAATGACCAGGGTTTTTTCCTATGTTTGTAGGGAACTTTAGAATGTCTTTGAGATCCAAGAGGAGATTAGACTGTCTAAGTCTACTGGTATGGAAGAGTTTGTCTTTGTATGATGCCCAAGAGGAGGCTGATGCTTTAAGGGATGAGAATCAACCCTTAAATTGGTCTGAGGTTTTGACTCTTTGGAAAGACTACTCTAACAAAGGATGACTACGTTCTGTCCTATACCTTTAAGAGGTCTTTAAGGTCCTTGTATTAAGCTCAAGAGAAGGCATGAGAACTTCTAAGAAGCCGGAGGGTCCTTGTACAAAGCCCAAGAGGAGGCGGGGATGCTTTTAGGAAGCCTGTGGGTCCAAACTTAAGAAGAGTTCAAGAAAAGTTTCACCGGGAATAATCTTTTCTTTAGTGAACAGTTCTAGGGTTTGAAGAAATTCAAGAGAGGTTTCACCGAGAATTAATCCTCTCTGGGGAAAGTGATTTTCTTTGACAATTTTTTAATAGTGACAGTCTGAGAAAAGTTTCACCGGGAATAATGCCTTTCTCTTTGTTCCATATTGTATAAGCCCAAGAAGAGGCAAGACTGTATCTGGAATTCCTATGGGGAACTAGTTTTGACTGTTGAAAAAGTGAACACTAGCTTTATCTTATCCTAGACCTAATTGCCGGGGAAAACTCTAAGCAGATAATATACAGGCATATATATAGATGAAATATATACTGTATGTAAAAGAGGGTAGGAGGACTTACAGGTGAGCAAGCTTCCAGCACAAACAAATATATATATATATATATATATATATGTGTGTGTGTGTGTGTGTGTGTGTGTGCAAGTATGTAAAAGAAAGCTGTTTAAAACTTACAGGCGAGCAATCTTCCATTGTAACAGCTGTATGGTTAGTTGTTCAAGAAATTAAAGAAAGTTTTGATAACAACTATGAATTTGAATCTAAATCAAAAGGGAAAGTTGTTTTGAAAAAGAAGATTGGGGCTTATACTCAAGGAGAGGTCCAGATGAAAAACAATAATCGTACCGTTGATCTGAAAATTGTATCGGGACTTATACAATGACTGAGGCCCAAAAAAGGTTTTATGTACAAATAGATGGGTCTTACAACTCAAGGAGAGGCCCAAAGGTTTGAAAAAGAATAGAAATGGGACTTACAACACAAGGGTAGGCCCAGATGATTTTGTTTTGAAATGGCGATCACGCCGAGATTTTGAAAACACAGTGGGACTTATACAATGACTGAGGCCCAAAAAAGGTTTTTATTTACAAGGAATGGGTCTTACACTCTATTAGAGGCCCAAAGGTTTATTTTTGTATAAGGGATGGGGCTTACAACTCAAGGAGAGGCCCTGATGAAAAACAACGATCGCACCGTTATTTTGAAAATCGTGTCGGGACTTATACAATGACTAAGGCCCAAAAGGTTTTCCATGTACAAGGAATGGGTCTTACACTCTATTAGAGGCCCATGAGTGTTTTGAAAAAAATATCTGTGAGGGTGAGAATAATCAAAACCCTAATTTGATTTTTAAATGTATTTTAATTGAACAAAAATTCAATTAAAATGATCAAAAATATCAAACATGTGTAAAAAAATAAGTTGTGATCTTGGATTAATGTTTAAAAAATCTTGTTTCATTCATAGAATGATTTGAAAATTATTTGAATTTGCAAAATCAAGAGAAAGAAATATTTTTAAATGTTTAAAAACAAGTAAAACATAATTCTTTACAAAAATACTAAATATATGAAATAAATAATATTTTTGTGAAATTTTTATGGAATAAAATATTTTAACATTTTTGGGAATTTTCAAAAAAATAACCAATAAAAAATAATTAAAATTGAGAGAGAAATTAATTTTGGAATTAATTAAACAAAACCCATAAAAATGAAAAATAGCAAAATATGGCAAAATGATAAAATGGTCTGGGTGGGTGTTGAACCCACGACCTCAACAACAAACACACATGTGCGCTACCACTGGGGTGGTGATACATCCGTGTATCAAAACCACCCCCATTAATACACGAGGGATGCCTTGTTTTAGGTCTGGCCAAGGTGTCATGCCTGACCCTTGCCCAAGGCAAGGCCTGATTTTAGACCTCTTGCGTGAAGGCTCTAACTTTCTCATTTCTCCATGGATTGGGACAAAATTTAGGTGTATCCTGCCTAGAATTTCATGAGGAATCTAACGGTGCCCTTGGAATTTTCATAAAATGTTTCCATTTTAAAATCCGATAGTGATTTCAAAATAAGCCAAATTTTCCATGTTCTATGCTATCTCATGGTACAGGCAATAATAGCATGATAAATTGGTTCAAACACAACACATATGATATGTATGAGAGATTCATGATCAATGGACCTCAAAGCAATGAATGATTTAGAGAGTTCAAGTTGTGATGCACTTACCTCTTGGAGCTTCTTATGCTATCTGCCAAATTCCTTGTGCCAAAAGTAATTCAATGCTTTTAACACTCTTGATTGATCCCTTAGAAGGTTTTAGGATGATCAAAACCAGCTGGAATCCTCAGGAACAAGTATAGGCTTTTTCTTACAAAAGGGGTAAAAGTGACCAAGATAGTAACTCTCTCAAATGGTGTTCCAGATGAGGGAAACCAATTGGGACGGTTTGAGGATGATATTTGGAGTGTGTTTGAGGCCTGGTTTGGTTTTAGAAGTGAATGAATTAAGACATGGCTTGAAAAATGCAGAAAAGTCAAATTTTGAGGTTTTGGAGGTTGACTTTCTGATTTTGGTATTTCAAATCACAAGTGATTGTTTGAACAGCTTAGATATGACATATTTGATGTGTTTGGATCATGAGTTGTGGTGGAATTGCTCTCTAAACTCAGAGATGACTTGCAAAAGAAGGCATTTTGGCCTAAAGAGAGAGGTTTTGAGGAAAACATCAGTTGTAGTGCTTTGGTGTACTCAAACTGAGCACAAATGAGCTCTATTTATAGTGCAACAAGTTTGTTTTACAAGTAATAGTGAATGGCAGCTGGTACAGGCCTTTGGCCAATGTTGATCCAAGGGAATCTTTATTCTCCTCTAGCCATTAACTTGAGGTTAGGGCACAGGCCTATGGTCCTTTGATTCAGAGCTGAATCTTGACTCATTCAGTTAGAAATGTCTCAGTCCATGCCACCTTGATGCATCCATTAAATGCTTGGAAACAAAATTGGAGTCTTTTGCACTTTTTAGCCTTTTTAGGTTTGTTATGGCTATATGTAGATTCTTGGACTTGGGAGGCTTGAGGATCAGATCATTCCCCTTGGATTTTATCCTCTGATGTGTCCAAATGGATGATAGGGCTTGGAGTTGTCCAATTTTGCCAAATCGAGCAAAATGCCAAAATTTTCCTTGTACAAGGCAGTTGGAAATGGTGATTTTGAGGGAATCGTATCTCCTTGGCCAGGTTGAGTTATGGGAGGCTCTTGTGCTTTTTAGAAAGCCCTCATATGATACAATACATGTTTGATCCTAGTTTGTCTTGAAACTATTTGAATCCAACTGGAAAATCCTCATGAACATTAATGTCCAAGGCTGGTAACTTAGGCAGATTTTCACTAAGTGTTGGAAAAGTGCCATTTTCTTCATTTTGTCATTTTGATCAGTCCATAACTCAACATTCATGAGGATTTTGAATCTCTTGTAGTTGACACTTTTAAAGTATGTAAGATGTACTTTCATTTGAGCTTTTAATGGGAGAAAAATGCCTTGTGGTTTAGGAGTTATGACCTTTCAAAGTTGGTACAAAATCATTTTTGTTCCATAACTTAGAAAATTTTTGGTTTCTTATGGTTGCCCCTTTTGCGAGAAACCTCACTTTTCTTGAGTTTTCTTAATTAATGATGATCAATACCATACATTAACATTATTTTTTACTTAGGGGAACAATATTTGTGAAAAATTCCAAAAAGTCAAACTTGATTTTGTGCACAGTTGACTTTTTATCGGATGAAATCCGAACTGTGCGATCCTTTGTGAAATCAAGTCCTTGACCTAATTCAAACCTAATGGATGGATTCCATAGGTGTTATAGGGTGTATTGAATCATGTCCCAAGGTTTGGGGAGCATGTCTTGATCAAAAGTCAAAGGCACAGTTGACTTTTTCTTTAAAACCCTAATTGTGGTCCAGATGAAAATGAAACTTGTTAATCAAGCTTCTTGGATCAATCCATTGTTGCGAATGGATCAATGTGGTGTATTTAAGGCCCTCAAACCATGTCTTGAGGTCTTGGCTCATGATTTTCCTCAAAAGTCAACTTAGGGGTGAATTAGGTCAAGAAAATCTAATTACTGATTTTTTATGAATGCATCCCCTGAGGATAAATTGACTTGATGATTGGGTTCATGAGGTCCCTTGGAGTATCTTGGGTTGTGCTTTGAAGAATTGCCTCATGCCCAGAGGAAAAATTCCATCTGGAGGCCTTGGTCGACCAAAACCCTAATTTGGTGACACTGGCGATCTTGAGGCTTGATCCACTTGAAATGTTGCAACTTTGTGCTTGATTCTTAATGTCGGAGTCCTTTTGATCCCTTATGGGTGTTTAAGAGGTTTAGACAAATTGAAGATCATGTCATTTCTTGATTGATCCTTTGTCTAAGTGCTCTGAGAGGGCTCAAAACCCCAATTCTTGATTGTAGTGAATGCTCAACAATCCTTGAGGAGATTGATGAGGCATGATGGCACATCCATATTGTGGTGATGATTTGGACAATGATGGGAAATCTTGGTGGTCAAAATTTGGGGTATGATAGATGTCCCTATTTAATCTTCTTAGACCCGAAGGGGTGAATGACGAAGGTATTCGGGAATTCGGGGTGCAAGAGGATTAAAGGTGGTTATGAATGGCAATTTGCTCATCCATCTTCTTTTGCTAAGTAATGATACTTAGAAAAAGGGTAAAACTTCCCCTCGATCCTGGTCTTCAATCAGGGAACTGGTCTTAGTTTCTTTGAAATAAACTTCCCCTCGATCCAGGTCTTCAGCCAAGGAACTGGTCTTAGTTTTTGAAATAAACTTCCCCTCGATCCTGGTCTTCAGCCAAGGAAGTTTCTGAAATAAACTTCCCCTCGATCCTGGTCTTCAGCCACATAACTGGTCTAAGTTTCTTAAATAAACTTCCCCTCGATCCTGGTCTTCAGCCAAGGAACTGGTCTCAGTTTCTGATATAAACTTCCCCTCGATCATGGTCTTCAGCCAAGGAACTGGTCTCAGTTTCTGATATAAACTTCCCCTCGATCCTGGTCTTCAGCCACGAAACTGGTCTAAGTTTCTGAAATAAACTTCCCCTTGATCCTAGTCTTCAGCCAAGAAACTGGTCTCAGTTTCTTCTTGTCGAGTTCCTTCCTTGACAAGGGATGCTATTTGTAGCGATTTTCATCAAACTTCTCACAGAGTTTTTTACTGGGGAGATGCCATTTGATTGAAAAAGTCTTGATGTCAGACTTGCTGGGGAAACCCACTTGTCTGAGTTGTAGAGGTGTACAAGCTTCTCTGTTGGAGATGCCATTTATTGACCTACTAGGGAAAAACGAGTCTCTTGAGAGACCGCTTTTTGCTTAGGGATATTCATCATTCTTTTCTTCGAGATCTTCTCGGAGAAATGCCATGTGATGTGATCCAATTTTGAGGTGCTGATGACTTCATTAACATTGAATTTCTTGGGAGAAAAACTGATGTGTTGCTGAGAGTATTTAGTTAAGAGGCTTTCTCTGGGGATTTTCCTTAATCCGGGAAAGCGAAAATATCATTTTCAATGGTGAAGAGTGACATTTGTCGAATGTCTTCTTGCCTTTCAGAGGTTCAAGTTATCAAAGTGGTCGAGGACCGTCTCCAATCCAGAAATAAACTGGGGGAGAGAGATTGTTCAGACAAAACATTTCCTGAGGAGAAATGAATTGACAACTCGATTGATAAGAGGACTTTATCACTTGGGGATAAGACTGACCAGAGTGATAGTAATGCAATATGATTATGAATGTGAATCAATTATGCATGATGTATGTATGTTTATGCTGACAAAACTGACGCGACATACTGACTAATAGATGAACATGACTGGATACTCGGCCACTGCCGGGGGGGGGGGGGGGTAAAAATATCACTGGTTTAAAATAACAATCTTGCCCTGCTAGGGAGAGGCGGTCCCCGTGGGGAGAAAGAATTGTTCAATCGGTCTTAAGAGATAGGAACTCTGCCGGAGATATCAAATGAAACATGGCATCTGAAACCGTTGATCCTTCATTCAGGTGCACTGGTTTAGAAGGAGTACTTTGATTCTGCACTTTGAGGTTCAATCACCTCTGGAGAAGCTATCGATGTTCTTTTTGAAGTTCAACAATCAAAAGGAATTGTCATCTTTATTTTAAAAGCAAAAAATTTTGACAAGTAAATTCATTTTTGTGTTTTATTTCAAGAATCGTTGATCATGTTAAAAATGCCAGTATGTAAAGCTAAAACAAATGAGAGTTGCAAACAAAAGCACTAGGGCTCAAATTTTATTGATTGAATGGAAATCAGCCAAGCGCGTGATTTCATAGAGCATTTACAAAGTTTAGAAAATGGTAGTTTAAGGGAAAAGGGCTACATTTAAACATAACGACCGTTATCCTTCTACCAACTTTGAATTCTGGACATCCTGAGCTTCTGTCGAAGATGACCTTGACTAGAATTTTCCTGATGGATGGCGTGACTGCTGAGGAGTTGAACTGATCAGATGTAGTTACTTGCCATTAATCCCTAACTTTTTCCTGGATTTTACTTTGAGATTTCCAATCCATCAGGATGAATTTTTTTTTTTTGCTTATGTCTCTGATTTTTGCCTGGACCGTCCTTTCGGGTTTTCAATCCACCGAGACATTTTTTTTAGGCGAAGTATTTCTTAACTACGTTAACATTTGTAGGGTAGGTAAACTCCTCTCCATCCATGGTTGCGAGTCTCAAGGCGCCGCCTGAGAAGGCTTTCTTGACCACGTAGGGGCCATCATAATTCGGAGTCCATTTGCCCCGGGAATCAGTGAGAAATGATTGTATCTTTTTGAGCACAAAGTCTCCTTTCCTGAAGACGCGGGGTCAAACACTTTCTTCATTCTTTGTTGATACAACTGACCATGGCACAGAGCCGTTATTCGCTTTTCTTTTATTAGGTTCAGTTCATCGTGTCAACTTTGACACCATTCAGCTTCTGTTAGCTTAGCTTCCATTAATACCCTGATTGATGGGATCTCTACTTCTATGGGAAGTAGTGCTTCCATGTCATATACTAGAGAGAAAGGGGTTGCCCCTGTTGAAGTGTGGACAGATGTGCGATAACCATGGAGAGCAAAGGGTAGCATCTTGTGCTAGTCTTTGTAGGTTACAACCATATTTTGAACAATCTTCTTGATGTTCTTGTTAGCCGCTTCTACCGCTCCATTCATCTTAGGGCGGTAGGGAGACGAGTTATGGTGTTCTATCTTGAACTCAACATACGATCCTTTTATCATCTTATTGTTCAAGTTAGATCCATTATCAGTAATGATCTGGCTTGGAACACCATAACGGCAGGTGAGATTATTCTTGATAAATCGGACCACCACTTGTCGGGTTACATTGGTGTATGATGCTGCTTTAACCCACTTGGTGAAGTAGTCAATGGATACCAGGATAAAACGATGTCCGTTCGAAGCCATGGGTTCGATCATGCCGATCATGTCGATTCCCCATATATAAAAAGGCCATGGGGAAGAAAGAACTTTGAGATGCGTTGGCGGTACATGGATTTTATCTGCGTATATTTGACACTTGTGACACCTCCTCATGTACTTGTAGCAATCAGATTCCATGGTCAACCAATAGTATCCTTCTCTCAGAATTTTTATCGCCAATGTGTGCCCGTTGGCATGAGTGCCAAAGGATCCTTCGTGAATCTCTTTCATCAGCATGTTTGCTTCTGGTCTGTCTACACATCGGAGCAAGACCATGTCAAAGTTTCTCTTAAAGAGTGTATCACCGCTCAGGAAGAAGTTGCCTGCCAACCTTCTGAGGGTTTTCCTGTCTTTTATTGATGCTCCAGGCGGGTACTCTTGTTTCTGAAGGAAGCATTTGATATCGTGATACCAAGGTTTGTGATCTATGACTGCTTCAATCGTGAAGATGTAGGCGGGCATTTCAAGGCGCATTATGTCAATCTTTGGTACGTCATTCCATTGACCTACACTAATCATGGAAGAGAAAGTGGCTAGTGCATCAGCCATGTGATTCTCTTCCAGAGGGATGTGATGAAACTCGATTATGTTGAAGAAGGGTAACAACCTTCTCGCGTAATCTTTGTAAGGAACCAGTCCTGATTGGTATGTGTTTCAATCTCCTTTGATCTGATTGATAACCGGGGCTGAGTCTCCATACACATCCAAGTTCTTAATCCTTAAGTCAATTACTTCTTCGAGACCCATGATACAAGCTTCGTATTCAGCCTCGTTGTTTATACACTTGAACGTCAGTCTAGCAGTGAAAGGAATGTGGGTACCCTGAGATGTTATGATGATTGCCCCAATTCCATTTCCATAATTGTTGACAGCTCCGTCAAAGATTAGTCCCCATTGGAAACCTGGTTCTGGCCCTTCACAGGGTAGCGGTTCATCGCAATCTTTCATTTTCAAGTACATGACATCTTCGTCTGAGAAGTCAAATCCGACTGATTCCTGATCGTCAATCAGTTGATGAACCAAATAATCGGCTAAAATACTTCCTTTGAAGGCTTTCTGGGCATGGTACTCGATGTCGTATTCTGATAACAACATCTTCCAATGGGCAATCCTTCCCGTGAGATCAGGTTTTTCAAAGACATACTTGATCAGATCCATTTCGGAGATTAACCAAGTAGTGTGGCAAATCATGTACTGGCGAAGACGTTTGGCTGCCCAAGCCAGAGCACAACAAGTTTTCTCAAGCATAGTGTACCGAGTCTCATAGTCTGTAAGTTTCTTGCTTAAGTAGTAAATGGTAGAGTATTTTCTTTTTGTTTCGTCTTGTTGTCCAAGTACACAACCCATTGAGTCTTCCAAGACTGTTAGGTAGATGATCAGTGGTCTTCCCTCCACTAGAGGTGATAGAATCGGTGGATTCAACAGGTATTCCTTGATACTGTCGAAGGCTATTTGGCAGTCTTCTGTCCATACACAGCTTTGATTCTTTTTGAGTAGTTTTAAGATCGGCGCGCATGTCTCGGTCATGAGGGATATGAATCTGGAAATGAAATTCAGACGTCCCTGGAATCCTCTGACTTGTTTTTCAGTCTTTGGTGAAGGCATTTCTTGAATGGCTTTGACCTTGTCAGGATCAACCTCAATTCCTTTCTGGCTGACGATGAACCCTAAAAGTTTCTCTGAGTAGACACCGAGCGCGTACTTGTTAGGATTCAAGCAGAGTTTATATTTTCTCAGACACTCAAATAACTTTGACAGGTGGGTCACATGTTCCTCCTCTGTTCTATATTTGGCAATCATATCATCGACGTGCACTTCGATTTCTTTGTGCATCATGTCGTGAAATAGAGTAGTCATGGCCCTTTGATAGGTTGCCCCGACGTTCTTCAAACCGAACGGCATTACCTTGTAACAAAAGGTGCCCCATGGGGTGATGAATGAAGTTTTCTCCATATCTTCTGGCACCATTTTGATTTAATTATAGCCCAAGAATCCATCCATGAAGGAGAAGACTTTGAACTTTGCTGTACTGTCTACCAGCATGTCTATGTGCGGTAAGGGAAAGTCATCCTTTGGACTGGCCTTATTCAGATCCCTGTAGTCTACACACATTCTGACATTTCCATCCTTTTTCGGAACTGGCACTATGTTGGCTAGCCATTGAGGATATTCTGAGGTGGTGAGGAAACTTGCATCAATCTGTTTCTGCACTTCCTCTTTGATTTTGATAGCCATATCCGGGTGAGTCCCGAGTCCGTCTCAGTCTTTATTTTACCGACGAACATTCTGATCTTAACGGTAGATGACGTTCCACGATGCTGGTATCCAACCCTGGCATGTCCTGATAGGACCAAGCAAACACATCTGGAAACTCTCTGAGAAGTCTTATCAAGCTTTCTTTGACAATCGGACTGAGCAGTGCCCCAATCTTGACTTCTTTCCTTTCTTCTCCTGAACCCAAGTTTACCGTTTCCAACGGCTCTTTGTGAGGTTCAATGGACCTTTCCTCTTGTCTGAGTAGTCGAGAGATCTCTTCTGGAATTTCTTCGTCTTCTTTTTCTTCTTCAGCTTCAAATACCGGGAATTCAAAGTTGGGAGAAGGCATTGGATCGTATGTTTCAATGGGGTTTAAAACAAGCAATCTGCATGACGTAATGATTTATTTTTTAGAAGATATAGAGAGAATGCAAGCGTGTGTGTAGTGTATTTTCTGAAAAATGCTTGTTTTTATTTATTTTTGGGTTGTTTTAGGATATTTATTTTCTGAAAAAAGAAAAGTGAA
Source organism: Lathyrus tuberosus (assembly GCA_022829125.1). NCBI lineage: Eukaryota > Viridiplantae > Streptophyta > Magnoliopsida > Fabales > Fabaceae > Lathyrus > Lathyrus tuberosus. The sequence continues at coordinate 6,566,582 of JALAZF010000084.1, forward strand.
AATAGCAATAAAATGCAGAAATTACAGAACGACATTTATTTATTTATGATTTTGTCGATTCTTGAAACTACAACCCTATAAAACAAAACTCTGTTGCTTTGGGCAAAGTGAAGAGGGATATTTACAGAAAAGTGAGCCCTATAAAAACATCCGTTTCACCTGGGCAAGGTGAAAGGTTAAAACAAAGATGGCAAATACTTAGACTTATGGACGACTTTTGGGACATCGACAGCAAATCATTGGCGGCGAACTCCTCGGTGAATCACAAAGTCTAGTACCTTCTTTCTTGGTTTATCCTCAGAAATGACAATGATTTCTGGCGGAACAGGATCTTTGGAGTCTTCCTCCCAGGCAGAGTTTTCGTAGACGAACTCTTCTATTGCATCTTGCACAGTGTTTTCATTCTCAGGTGGATCTCCCCATCCAGTTGACTAGATGTCTTCGAGCCTGATACGAGAGCTTTCAGAAGCGGTGTACTTGACCAAGAAGTCGTACTTGCCACTCGGTTATCCTAAGGTGTCTCATACTTCTGCGGGACTGGAAGAGTCATCCTTCTTGATAACGCTGACCTCAGGAAAAGCATAGTTGATGAACTCTTGTCCTATAATCTTTGCAGATTCATCGTTGTGCTGGATATCTTCCAAATATCCTGAGTAATAATCCCATGACTTGATGGGGACGCATGTATTATTTTCAATGATGCTCAGCTGATAAACGTCGTTTGGCTGACTCTTTTGCCCCAAGTCTTCTGGGTAGAGCTGTCAAAACGGGTAGCCCGGCCCTAAACGGGCCGGCCCTGGCGGGCCTCGGGCTTTTTCGGGCCGGGCTCAAAAAGCCCATTTTGAATACGGGCTCCTTTTTTACTACCCAGGCCCAGCCCTGTCTGGGCTGCGGGCTACCCAGCCCTAAACGGGCCCGGCCCTAAACGGGCCCATTTTAAAAAAAAATTAAAAAATTCATTTTTTAAGTAATATATAATGTAATAGAAATTAATACTCATTTTAATATATAATGTTATAGAAATTAATACTCATTTTAATGATCTTAATGTAATATATTCATTTTAGAATACTGTAATGTAATATAATGTAATAGAAATTAATGTTCTGGTAGTCACTGAAGTGTGTATGGACCGAATCAAAAAAGCACTAACACATTGTATCCAAATGTTTCTTGGGCCAAATTTATTTTTTAGGTCCAATTATATATATTTATTAATTTATATATGGGCCAAATAATTAAATTAATTCTTTTAAAAAAAGTTGTCGGGCTGGCGGGCTACCCATAGCCCATACGGGCCGGCCCATTTTTTTTTGGGCTTTTTCGGGCCGGGCTCAAAAAGGCCCAGAATAATATGGGCTCCAAAAATAAGGCCCAAGCCCTAACTTTTTTCGGGCTCGGCGGGCCGGCCCATGGGCTTCGGCCCATTTTGACAGCTCTACTTCTGGGTACGGCTGCCAGATAGGCAAGTCATCCAGGGGATCAAAATAGCCATAGTCAAAGTTGTCTTTCATCGAAGTGTCCTCCTCTAATGAGTTGGGCGGAGCACGACATCCTTCCGGATCGCAATCTCCATACATCATCTTGACATCTGATCTATGTATATATCTTAGACTCTGCGTGGGATAGAAAAATGACGTATGTGCCTTTCCCTGAGACATATAACCGTCCTCGTTGAGATAGGGCTTCCACTCTTCATCTGTATCGGAGGAGTCACCCTCATTGATGGTATGTACTTCTTGAGACACTGGGTGCTCCACTATGGAAGAAGTTCTGAATGGGATGAAAACTTTCATCTTTAGTAGTCTGGGTACAGGCTGAAGAGAAACCAAGACCTTTCTTTGCCTTGTTATCAGTAGGAATTACGAGCTGTCCCCATCCTTTTACGTCGTTACCCTCGATCACTTTGAGAGCATCCTTGTATGAGTAAATCGATGTCCCTCTTTCCGATCAATTCTCACTGCTTACCGAGAGTGCTTGAAAATGAGTTCCAACGACCTCCTCGGGTTCTACACAGGAAAATGATGATAAGTTGCTCACGATTAATGCCTGCTCTCCACAGACTGTGACTAGCTTGTCATTCTTGACGAACTTCAGCTTCTGGCGAAGTGTCGAAGTGACTGCCCCCAGCCTCGTGTATCCAAGGTCTTCCTAATAAACAACTGTATGCTGTCCGGATGTCCATGACCTGGAACGTGTGAGGACCGATAGTTATGGGAAGATCAACTTTGCTGATAACTGTTTTTTTGGATCCATCAAAGGCTTTGACGATGACCTCGCGGCCTCTCATCGGAGATCCTTGAAATGATAGTTGCATTAGAGTAGATTTTGGCATAACATTCAGAGTTGATCCTGTGTCTACCAGTACACTAGCTAAAGCATCATGCTGGCAGTTGACTGTAATGTTAAGTGCCATGTTGTGGTTTTTTCCTTCTTCCAGCAGTTCTTCATCACTGAATCCTAAATTGTTGCAGGAAGTGATGTTGGAGATGATGCTGTCAAATTGTTTTATCGTCACATCTTATTCTACGAAAGCTTGCTCCAAGACTTTCTGCAGAGCTTCCATGTGAGCTTCGAAACTGAGCAAGAGAGATAACACAGAGATTCTCGAAGGAGTTTGCAACAGTTGGTCTACAATGTTGTACTCGCTTTTCTAGATGAGCTTCAGCATCTCATCGTTGTTCTTTGAAAGGTCGGGGTTACCGGATTGTCTGATTGGTTGATTGGGAACTTCTGTTTGAGGTTCCTTTTCTTTGGTGGATTCTCCAACTCCTCGGTTGAAGATCCGACCGCCCCGTGTCACTCGACTGATGTCAGCAATGTTCACGACGGAGGGTAATGGAGTTTCCTTTCCATTTTTGATTATTGTTGCACCGTACTTGTAAGGGATAGCCTTATCGGATTTGTATGGTATTGGTCCTGGCAGATAGATAACCACATGAGCCTTTTGATTTTTCTGACCATCGTAGTCGGCCTCAATTGGGTCGAGGTTGAGAATTTACTACTATCAAGAGGAACTCTTGATTCATGGAGTAGAGGGATTATGGCGCATACGTCTTTGGTCATTTCATGATTAGAGATTAAGACAAAATCTTTGTTTTGATCTGGAAGATAGTCGGGTATCCCGTTGGTCGACCCAGAACTTGAACATGGTCGGATCTCTTTGTGGTCCAACTGATTTTGAAGAGCCGCTCGCACAAGGTAGCATCCTTGGTTATTTTCTGAGAAAACTCTACAGCGCTCATAATTGTGTGGTGGCACCCGGCCACGTCCGCTTTGTATACAGTGCAACTTTCTAGATCGGTTTCCATCGAGTGGACATTCTGACTTTGATGCCTATCGGGATTCTCGTCAGTCATACTGATCTGTTGTGTAGTTTCAGCCAAGTAGATTGGAAGCCACCAATGGTCCAACAAGTGTTGAAGTGTTCTTTGGACAAGTGCACATCCTTGGTCATCTCGACAACACACTTTACAGCCTTGATAATCATGTGAAGCCAGAAAATCGAGCCTGACTTGCTTGGCATGTAGTTCTACCAGACTGGTATTCATCAAGCGAATATCAAAGATCTGAATCATATTGACTTGACGGTTATTTCTCTCTTGTACAAAAGAGCATCCTGAGTGCTTATTGAGCAGATCGGACATGAATTGTACTCATGCCGTGGTAGATCATGGCACTAACTTTGCCTTGAGTACATTGCCACCAAATTGACGTTCATCATCAGAATGTTGTGGTTCTGAACAATGTTGGGATTTGCGTGAGCCATATTGACCTCACGGATTCGATGATCTTGAATCCATCCGAGATTCATTTGTTCTTGTAGAGCTGATTGCACTACAAAACACCCCTGATTATTCTTTGAGCAGATATCACACTGGTGATAATTGTGAGGTGGTACATGACCGTACCCGCTCTGTCTGCAATGCATCCTGAACAAATTGGTTCCTAATAGGAGTACATCGCGAATTTGACAACTGCGGCTAAATTCGTCCTCTATCAAATTTACTGCAGTCTTCTCATGCTGAGGCAACGGGTTCGTCTGAACATTTGGATTAGTATCTTTGAAAGATAGGACCCAGTTCCTGACAAGCTTTTGCACATCAAATTTGAAGCTGAGACAATTTTCAATGTTGTGCCCCGGTCCTTCTTGATAATAAGGGCAAGTTTGATCCGCTTTGAACCAAAAAGGCAGATTTTCCAGTATCGTAAGAGGAGTCCTGGGTTGGATGTGCCCCTTGTCTAGTAGTAGTGGAAATAGTTCTGCGTACAACATTGGTATAGGGTCAAACCCTGGTGGTCGTGTCGCACGATTGTTATTGTTGTATTGAGGACGAGCCTACTGAAGAGGCTATTGTGTCCTTTGTTGATATTGTTGTTGATTTGGTTGGCTCTGAGCAACCTGAGGTTGATAAGTCGGAGCCGACGTAGGGTTGATAGCAGGAGTTACTGCTGCTACTGGTTGATACCTTTTCCTGTGCTTTCCGAGAGAGATATTACCAATATCTTGCTCTTTTTTCTTTGGGAAAGTACTACCATATCTTTTGGTACTGCTCGATGACTCTGCATCTTTGACCAAACGTCCTTCTCGGACTGCTTCTTCAAGGTGTACTCCCATGTTCACCATCTCAGTGAAGTCACTGGGCGCACTGGCGACCATTCGGTCGTAATAGAATGAGCTCAAGGTTTTCAAAAAGATTTTTGTCATCTCTTTTTCCTCAAGAGGGGGAAAGATCTGGGTTGAAATTTCACGCCATCTCTGAGCATATTCCTTAAAGCTTTCCTTGTCCTTCTGTGACATTGCTCTGAGTTGATCTCTATCTGGTGCCATGTCTAGGTTATACTTATACTACTGAACTAAGGTAGCGCCGAGATCTCTGAAAGTATTAATCTTGGTACGGTTTAAACCCATGTACCATTTGAGTGCGGCACCGGTTAAACTGTCCTGGAAATAATGGATCAGTAGCCATTGATTCTCTGCCTGAGTTGACATCTTTCGAGCGTACATCACCAAATGACTTTGAGGGCAAGAATTGCCCTTGTATTTTTCAAAGTCATGCCCCTTGAATTTGTGCGGGATTTTCACATTGGGAACCAAACAAAGGTCTGCGGCGTCCTTTCCGAATAAATCCTGACCGTGAATGGCGTGTAGTTCCTTCTGCATCTCCAGCAATTGCTCCTGGAACACATTCATTCTTTTGTTCATGTTTTCGTTTACACCAGAAATTACTTGTGGAATCTGTCCTTCCAAGACAGTGTGTACCACTGATTGTGGTATAGACATTACAGCAGTGACTCTTGGTGCTTCCATGCCCCGAAGTTTGTAACCTTCAGGAGTTGCTATCATTACTCTTGCATCTTCGCTTTCCCAAAGTTTGTAAGCTTCAGGCCCAGCGGTTCCTGCTGCAGTTTCTGGGTCTTCAGTGACCGGCGGGATATATCCTTCAGGGACAAAGTTGATAGGCATTCCCTAGGGGCGATCTTTAGGCATGTTGTACCGAGGATCATATGTCTCCACTATGGGTGTAGATGTGATCTCTGAGATCACAGTCCTTTATTGTTGCCTCTGAGCTGCTGCCAGGGATTGCATGTCACTGTGAAGTTTCCTCAGATCTTCCTTCAGAGCGTCGATTTCTTCTCTAAACTCTCTGTTCTCTTCCTCGAGATCGTCCATTTTCTTTTGTCGATTGGCCCGAGTATTGTATGAATGAGACAGTTTAACTCTAGAATCGTGACACATACGTGAGATTCAAAGATAAGAAGAACACATTATGTGAGAATGATGAATGCAATGATATATATATATATATATATATAATATTTTGTTTTTTTTGTTTTTTTCTTTAATAAAAATGAAACTTCAATAAATAGATTGCAAATATCGTACAGTAAAGGGTGGATACCCTGTTTTATTGAATTCGAAAGATTGCAGAAAGGGAAAATACAGTATTTTACAAAGTGCTGTAAAAGGAAATGTTTAAGTTCATGGATCCTGAGTCTTCTCTGAGGAGAACTCAGATGCTGGTTCTGGTATTCTCCTTTTCTTTGACCGGGGCTCTTCAGCCGTTGTCGGGTCATCAATCTTTTGCCAAGTGAAAGGAGCGAGCAAATTTCTTCGGTCTTCTTGAATTTCTATGACATGCTGCTCTAATATCCTAATTAGAGCATCCTTTTCTTTTAACAGTTGCTTAATTTTGGTACACTCCACATTGACGATTCGATACTTGTTTTTCCAAGAGTTTTTCTCCCGTTGAACTTTATTGAGAGTGACCTGGAGTTTTTCCGTATCAGACATAAAATAAAGGACATATTCCTTTAGCGGAAGAACTTCTTGACGAGGGTAAGACATCCTTAGCTTGAGAGCTCTAGTTTGTACCCAGTGGAGATAAGGTTCCACAGAGATACAGTATGGTCTTCCTAGAGTCTCTCTTCCTTTTTTGTGAACATGTTGCCAGGCATGCACTATTTCCTTCTTTAGTGCTCTGTCATTTTCTCCTTCCTTGAAGAAAAGACCTTCCAGATGAACATTACGCGGTATATGCTTCATCGGGTATCCGAGTTGACGACGAACTAAAATTGGATGATATTTGATTCCTCCTTTAGTTCCTATGAGGGGTACACTAGGGAAATTTCCACATCGGTCGATGATCTTTATCCCCTCATAAATCCTATTGTACCAATCTATGTCAGAGTTGGTAAGAGACATGATTCTCTATGACCAACGTAGAGTACACTTACGGTCCCAAAAAGCAGTAGACTTAGGTAAATGGGAAGTGAACCATTTATAAAGAAGGGGTACACAGCATGTGATCATTCCTCCGCTGTACAAATTCCTTAAGTGTACAGAATGATAAGCATCTGCGAGCAAGGTTGGTACGGGGTTTCCAATCAGAAATATCTTAATGGCATTGGTATCGACGAAGTTATCGATGTTGGGAAAAAGGAATAACCCATGTGTGAGAAGAACAAAGATATCTTTGAAAGCAGTTACATTTCCTATACTGGCAAAGTACAAGGCTTTCTCTACCAAAAACTTGGCTGGTAAACCTTGGATCCCTTCCTTAGTGGTCATGTGAGTCCTGACTTCTGACTCGTCCAAATAGATTGCTCTTGCAATGGTTTGATCTTTTGGAATTTCTTCCAGTCCAGAAAAGGGAGCTTGGTCAGTGATGGGTAAATCAGTCAGGTGAGAGTACTCCTCCAGTGTTGGTGCTAGTTGATAATCCGGGAATGTGAAACAGTGATAAACCAGAACGTAAAACTGAATTAATATAGATAGTATTCCTTCAACTACGTGGACCCTTAACAGAGACAATAGTCCTCCGTGCTTAGCTCTGAAAGCATCAGGGTTGGTGATCATCCTTACCAGCCTTCTTAAATCCTCTAGTTTTGGAGCCTTGAAGGTGTACTTGTGCGTCTTTCTTCTACCAAAATCCATAACGCAATCTTTCTCTCTGATATTTGCAATTATTATTTTAGTTTATTTTGAAAAAGAAAGAAAGGAGAAAAGAGAAGATTTTTTATTTGTTCAAGAGTTTTTTAAATGAATCCATGAATGGAGCACACAAAAACATTGAAAAAACATGGGTTCAAGGGTTCAACGTCACGAGCATGGAGTCATGGCTCTACCCATCCCCAAAGGTTGTATTTTGGTAAATTTGTATCTGTAGAACGGGTTAAAGGTTCCCAAAATCATTGACCTCCCTAGGGATAACAACAGCAAGCTGGTTCACCCGAGTGAGCTGTAGCATCCTAGGGTAATCTCATTTTGGGTGTAGTATCGCGTATCAACTATTTTCGATAGTCACCGCACTACCAAATGGTCATATGGTTAATGTCTACTAAATCCTCAGGGTCACGGGTGCCTCACTGGGATAGCGTCTATTTTCACGACGTTAGTCGTTCAACATAGTATCCACGCGAGCCCTCGCCTGATTTGATGGTCTACCAGGATCGCTTATTCGGGAATCACTCCCTGTAAGACCACCCGTCTATGTCATCACCTATCTTAGGGTTCTCTCAAATTTTCCACATGCGACATCACTCGCAATTTCATTGACAGAAAAATAAATACGGATATCAAGTAGAAAAAGCAGTATATATATATATATATATATATATATATATATATATATGGGAAATGCTAACATACACCCAAAATTAGTGGGCCCCACACGAAAATACACTACATCTATTTTATTTCTATTTTTTTTTCTTCATCTTTCTAATGTGGGTTCGCCCCAAAATTGGTGGGCCCCACACAAAAATACACTAAGGTGTATGTTGCTAATGCACACCTACATGGGTGTGCATTAACATAACCCTATATATATATATATATATATATATATATATATATATATATATGTGTGTGTATATATATATATATGTATATATATATGTATATATATATATATAATACCTAAAACTAATCATCCTAGACCTCTTAGGAACTATAATCCTAAAGACTCCCCAGCAGAGTCGCCATTTTCCTATAGCGTGCGATTTTTGTCGCTGACGCGACCACCTTATCGCCATGAGTTTCTCCTTACCGCAATGGTAGGAGTGGGGTGCTACTTTCTGATTTCTTATTTATCCCGTGAAGCTGGAAGGGAAAGGGAAGCTATCTAAAACTAACCTTGCACGCAAATGTTTAACTGAACAAATGCTTAAGAGAGATTGGGGAGTTCGGGGTCAGCTTATACAATGGGGAGTTGCCAAATACCCATCCTATATGTGGTTATCCACAGGTTGTTAACAATTTTCCTTACTGCTTTCTACTTACTGGTGTTTGTTTGTCATGGGTTGGGAAAGTTTCTCCATTGGGAGGTTTTTGAGAGAGAGAGAGATAGTTTTTGTTGATTTCGGGTTTTTTGAGGTTTTTGATGAGTGAAGGTACTGGACCTAAAGTTTTTTTTTTGGTGTGAAGGTACTGGACCTAAAGTTTTTGATTAGTGTGCTCGCTAAGATTTCGCAATCTTATGCCTACGTATTCCCGTTAAATATAAACAGGGAAATCAGAGCAATCGTAGTTCCTTCTATTCTATGGGAGGAAAAGATGATGTTTTGGTGTCTTGTTCAAAGCCCAAAATTGAAGCTAAAGGAGTATTTGTGTCTTGTTCAAAACCCAAGATTAAAGCTAAAAGGTTTGACTGAGAGAGAATTTGCCATCTCTAAAGGAAGACATATCGTCTGTTTATCATAACTGTTGGGTGACTGATTATAAAGGAGAATTACTTTAACTGGGATATGAGAATCCAACAATGCCATAATTTCCTTTATAGGGGATTTGTCCTGAAGGGAAAACTTTAACTCAGTGTAGAGCAATGCCATTTTTCCTTAGGAGTTTTCATGCTAAGAAAGGGACAGTGGCGTGGATGTAAATAATCAAGAGGCTTGCCACTTACAGCAATTAAATGAAAGAGGGGTTTTGTCAGGATAAGAGATGGACTACATCTTGGATATTTGAATCAGCAAGTGTGCCACTTACAACAGTTATCTGGGGTTTAGGGTTTGTTTTGAATGTCTGTTTTGATGTGTGATATACAGAGAAGTATCTTCCTACATAGAGATTTTGGTTTCCTCTTAAGGGAATGTTGATTTTTGTGTGCCTTGATAAAAGCCCAAGGTTGAAGCTAAGAGATTGATTGACTCTACTGGGGAAGTCCTTATACAAAGCCTAAGAGGAGGCTGGAAAAGACTGACTCAACAAGAGAGTGTTTATCTGTCTTGTACAAAGCCCAAGATTGAGGCTAAAAAGAGACTGACTCTTTGGGGGATATCATTATACAAATCCTAATAGGAGGCTAAAAGTTGACTTTTCCGGGGAAATATTTTTCCTGTCTTGTTCAAAGCCCAAGATTGAGGCTAAAAGTGGTTTTTGACTCTACTGGTGAGAGGTTTTATCTGTCTTGTACAAAGCCCAAGATTATGGCTGTAAGAAGATTGACTGTGCTGGAGAGTATGTTTTGTCTTGTACAAAGCCCAAGATTGAGGCTGAAAAGAGCATTGACTCTGCTTAGGGAAATTTTATATGTGTCTTGTACAAAGCCCAAGATTGAGGCTAAAAGATATTTGACTGACTCAGCTAAGGATATTTATGGGTGTCTTGTACAAAGCCCAAGTTTGAGGCTGAAAGAAGATTGACTCTGCTGGAGAGTATGTTTTTTCTTGTACAAAGCCCAAGATTAAGGATGAAAAGATGACTGACTCAACAAGAGAGTGTTTATATGGTGTCTTGTACAAAGCCCAAGATTGACGCTGAAAAGAGGAGAATTGACTCAGTGAGAGAGTGCTTTTGAGGCTAACTCTACTGAGGGAAATCATTATACAAAGCCTAAGAAGAGGCTAAAAAGGGTTGACTCAACAAGAGAGTGTTTTAAGAAAGAAGATTGACTCAACAAGAGAGTGTCTTAAGGTGATTGACTCAACAAGAGAGTGCTGAAAATGTGATTGACTCAACAAGATAGTGCTTTTATCTGTCTTGTACAAAGCCCAAGATTGAGGCTGACTTTTACTGAGGGAAAGAAGAATCATTATACAAAGCCTAAGAGGAGGCTGAAAGAGGTTGACTTAACAAGAGAGTACTTTAAGAAAGAAGATGGACTCAACAAGAGAGTACTTTGAGAAAGAAGATGGACTCAACAAGAGAGTACTTTGTTTGTCTTGTACAAAGCCCAAGATTGAGGCTGAAAGAGGTGACTCAACAAGAGAGTGGGGAAAAATCTTTATACAAAGCCTAAGAGAAGGCTATCTTCTGCTGAGGATTATTGAGATCCAGAGACAGGTCCAACATGGGGAATCAACTCTTGCTGAAGATTACAGAAGAGTTGAAATATCAGATGCCTTGAGGTTCTGATTAAGGTTTATTGATAGTGATTTGACCCTAGTTGGGGGAAATTTGGAAGAAAGTTTAAGTTTTAGAACCTATGGGGGGTTTTAACTCTACTGGAAATTGGTTAAATGACCAGGGTTTTTTTCTGTGTTTGTAGGGAACTTGAGAATGTCTTTGAGATCCAAGAGGAGATTAGACTGTCCAAGTCTACTGGTATGGAAGAGTTTGTCTTTTTATGATGCCCAAGAGGAGGCTGATGCTTTAAGGGATGAGAATCAACCCTTAAATTGGTCTGAGGTTTTGACTCTTTGGAAAGACTGCTCTAACAAAGGATGACTAAGTTCTGTCCTATACCTTTAAGAGGTCTTCAAGGTCCTTGTATTAAGCCTAAGAGAAGGCATGAGAACTTCTAAGAAGCCGGAGGGTCCTTGTACAATGCCCAAGAGGAGGCGGGGATGCTTTTAGGAAGCCTGTGGGTCCAAACTTAAAAAGAGTTCAAGAAAAGTTTCACCGGGAATAATATTTTCTTTAGTGAACAGTTCTAGGGTTTGAAGAAATTCAAGAGAGGTTTCACCGAGAATTAATCCTCTCTAGGGAAAGTGAATTTTTTGACAATTTTTTCTAATAGGGAAAATTTGGTTGCGGTTCCTCAAAATATTGGGAGTCTTGCGGCTGGTAATAGAAAAAATTTGGGTACGGCTCCTCAAAATTTTGGGAGTGGGTCAGTGTCGCATTGAAATCATGCATTAATATTTCTAGGTTGGAATTATGAGATTCTTGCGGCTCCTCAAAATGTTGGGATTGGTAGTTGCAGAGGAAATTTGGGTGAGAATGAGTTAGTGATGCATTGAAATTCTCCATTTGTATTTCAAGGTTGGAATTATGGGATTCTTGCGATTCCTCGAAATACTGGGAGTGGTGATTGTAGAAAAAATTTGGGTGATACATAGTAATGAGTGCCTTAGTCTATACGCTGCAACAACGGAATAACAATATTGACTGTTGGTCCCCGGCAATGGTGCCAAAAACTTGATGCGTCCGCAAGTGCACGGAAATATCGAAGTAATATAAAAGATTGTCGAACCCACAGAGACCAATGTTAACCTATCGTAATCTATCGTCGCTTTGTAAAGCTAAGGCTAATGATAATTGATAAAAGGGAAACTAAAACTAGAACTAAAATAAAACTAAGGAAATATGATAATAAAGAGAGGCCGGAATATGGATTCTGCGTTCCTAAAGGACTTTGTAGAATTCGGGTACTAATTACAACTATAATTTAGTTCCGTAGAATATACCAACTTAAAGACTTCGCCTCACGCTCTCGTGGTATTAACTAAAGTCATGTTCCCTAATCCCAAGATTTTGCTCTCGCTCGCCCGGTAACTAGGAAATATATTTTGAAAGCCAATAATATCCTAAACGTATCTAAAGCGCTTTCGTTGTATTTAGATTTGTTGCCTAATTTCCACTATCCGGTTCGACCCCCACGCTCTCGCAGTGCCGGCTTTAACCTTAATTAATTTCTCACTCTCGTGACAAAATCCTGTTAAATAACCTCTCACTCTCGTGACAAAGCTACTTAAATTAGACTTGGAAATTAAAACCAAAATAGAATTTTAATCATAAGTTCGCACCTATTATTTTCTACCGAGTCCCGCCGGTAACGACGGTCCTCATACGCCGGACTCTAAACTATTTAGCCAAACATGGAATTAATTAAAAACGCATAAATCATTACGGTTACGATAAAGAACGGCATAATAACTAAATTTGGCAAATAAAGCAATTATAATAAATAATGCGACAAAAAGAAACCTGTAAAGAAACTGGAATTAACTTTGAAAATGGCGGTAAGCTTTGATCCAAGCGTTACAAGTTATAGGCCTAAATACTAATGGTGTAGTAGTTCCTCGATGTGAGAGAACTACCACTTTTACAATGGTAATTTCTGCCTAAATCTATGAACAGCGCTTCCGCGCACAAAACTTGGGTCCCTTGAAACTAAATGATAGGTCCTATATATAGTGATAACAGGTTGGAAGTTACTTAAGAATTCATGTGAAAAATAGTGGAGATAATGGGAAGTTAGAGAAGTAGTGGAGATAATGGGAAGTTGGAGAAGTTCAAGGAGAAAGTGTTGACTGAATTGGCCCTTCCGTGTCCACGTCTGTGTTCTGAACGTAATAAGTCATTTTGCGTGCGTGACGGTCGTGGTGGGTGTGACGAGCGTGGTGCGCCTTTTAATTGTGTGACGGTCGTGGTGGTTGTGTAACGGTCGTCACACTCACCACTTTCCATTTTATGTTTTTTTTCTTAGTCATTTCTTCCTGTTTTCTTCTCATTTCTTCATGTTTTTCTACTTTGCTCTTTTTTAGCTTGGACAATGAAATACCTGCGAAAATACTAGAATACCCGCGAAATAATCGGAACTTAAGCTGAAATAACGTAATTATTAGTCGTAAATCAAGGCAAATATATGATACATTTTCGTGTTATCACTAGTACCACATTGTTATGTCGTTTTTGCCTCGCAAGTTTTGGCAAGTCTTGAAGATATGTAGCAGGGTTTGTTTTATGCACAAGAGTCTTGGAGCTTTATTGACAGGCTGGTTAAGTTTGGAATGTAGCAGGAAGATGCAGATTGTAGTGTCATGGTCAAGATTGCAGAGGCTTTTTACAAGGTGTGTAGTAGAATATTCGTCAAGGTTTGGCAAGGTCTTGGTCAGGATTTGTTTTGGCTTGCGAATTGCAGTTTTTAGCAGCAGATGGTAGCAGAATGTTAACATGGTTTTGGGTCTATTTTAAGTGTAGGCATGGAATAGTGTAGACTATTGCAGGAAGAATTTTGGGGCAAGTATGTACCATTTGGACTGTAGCAAGTTGTACTGTTTCCCTTGAGACAAATATAATTGGAATTTCTTGAAATGTTTTTTTTTTGTGAAAGATATAACTTGAGCTTTAAGTATATATTTTATGATTTTTAAAACAAAAGAAAGTAATTAACTGAAAACTAATTAAAAACTAAACTTAAATTATAATTAGCATTAAAGTTAAAAGTACAATAAAATTAAAATTAAAATTAAAATTAAAATTAAAACGGAAATTAAAATAAAAATTAAACTAAGTTAATAAACTTAAACTAATTAATATTAAAATTTGACTAAAATTAAAAATAAGCTATATTAAAATTAATCTAATTAAGACTAAACTAAAAAATAAAAGCTAAAATAAAATAAAAATTAAATTAAGTTACAAATACACTAAAAATTACAAATAAATTAAATTGAAGTTAAGATATGGTAAAAATATACTATATTACAAAAAACTAAATGGAAAAGAATTAATTTTAAAAAGTACTATATTGAAATTAAACTTAATTAAATTTAAATAATCTAAGAAAATTATCTGAATAACACTATAAAAAAAACAAAAAGAAAATGACATGGAAATGATAAAAATCGGTTAAATGCATGATTAATGAGACGTTCAACTAAAAATGCGAAATGCCCGACTTACAATGATGTGCAAATGATCAGAATATCTGAGGGTAAAATTTGGGGTATGACAAATGCCCCTATTTAAATATCTTCACCGGATGACATGAACGATGATAATCTTCATGAAATCATGGTGGAAGGTATTTAAATATAGATAACCGAAAATTTTGCCCTAAGATGCACTGACATACAATGCTATGGACAAAAATGCTAACATGCAATGAACTCTAATATGATGAAAATGATAGAATGGAAAATGCAGAAATGCAGACAAAACGAAAGCAGACAGGGACAAAGTTCACCCAATGAGCAAACACCCACTGGGGACGTCAACGACACTGGGGAACAAGAATAAACTATGGAAAAATCTAAAGTGATGGAGCAACTAGTTCAAGCGTGGCCGGCTGACAGGTCAGAAGGAAAGATGACACAAGATCCTCAATGGAAGCAGCACCGAAAATACGGTATCCAATGGGGAATTAGATATCAAAGACTCAATCTGGAAGAACATTATAAAGAGTAAGGCACATCCTAAAGAGCATCAGATGGCAAAAGAAACTAGACATCCAATAATGGCTTTGAATGAGAGGTATATCACAATATCTAATAATGGCTTTAGATAAAAGTGAACAAAGTAGGGATCCAAGAAAACATTGGATGCAATGAAACCAGTCATCCAAATAATGGTTTTGAATGAAAGGAAAACTCATAATATTTAAGAAAGCATCATACGAGAATGAGGTAAAAAGGGTAATCCAAGAAGGCATAGGACAGAAAGACACCAGACATCCAATAATGGCTTTGAATGAAAGATAAACTCATAATATCTGAGAAAGCATCAGATGAGAATGAGATGAAAAAGGTAATCCAAGAAGGAATTAGATGTAAAGATACCAGACATCCAATAATGGCTTTGAATGAAATATAAACTCATAATATCTGAGCAGGCATCAGATGAGAATGAGATGAAAAAGATAATCCAAGAAGGCATTGGATGTAAAGAAACCAATCATCCAATAATGGCTTTGAATGAAAGGTATAATCACAATATCTAATAATAGCTTTAGATGAAAGTGAACAAAAAAGGGATCCAAGAAAGCATTGGATGCAAAGAAACCAGTCATTCAATAATGGCTTTGAATGAAAGGCATACTCATAATATCCTAGAAAGCATCAGATAAGAATGAGATAAAAGGTGAAATCCAAGAAGGCATTGGATGTAAAGAAATCACAATATCCAAGAAAACATTGGAGGAATGTGAACAAAGTGATACCCAAGAAAACATTGGATAAAAGGAATCACATTATCCAAGAAAGCATTGGATGAATGTGAACAAAGAGATACCCAAGAAAGCGCTGGATAAAAAGAATCACTGTATCTAAGAAAGCATTGGATAAAAGAGAAAGAACTGTTAGGAATGACACTGAAAGTAAAGGAAAATCACTATATTTAGGAATGGCATCGAATGATAGTGAGAAAGACATCCAGGAATGGCACTGAATGCAAAGGAGAAAACTCATCCAGGAATGGCACTGAATGAACAGATAAGACTTTTAGGAATGACACTGAAAGATATCCAAGCAAATTTGATGGGGATTACAGAAGAGAGGCAAAACTTCCAGGAATAACACTAGGAGAAACAAGATGAATAAGATATCCAGGAATGGCACTGGAGATAAAAAAAAGACAGACATCCAAGAATGGCACTGGAGTGAAAGAATATAAAGATCTAGGAATAGAACTGGAATGAAAGAAGACAAACATCTAACAACAAGACTAGATACATAAGTAAACGACAACATTCAGGAATGACACTGAATGAAAGAACGGGTAACGTTTTGGTAGGCGCCAAGTAAGTTGTACTTTGATCACAAGTTAAAACGCGGATGACAGCACGACCTAGGGAGAAATGCAAATGAGGATGAAACTCTCATGCTATGCATATGTATATGAATTATGCTATGATATATGATCAAATGCAAGTGCAAATGTCAACGACATGGCTCGACTCTTTCTGGGAGAAGACAAGATCTGACGACTGATTCCTCAACAAGGAGATCACTGCTATTCTGCTTGGGACTAAAGATGCTACTGCTAAACACACCTCTACCACGCTGGTAAACTGTATTAAGTTGATGATCCTTGTAGGAAGGATGAATAGCTGCTTGGGGATTCTTCAAGTTAACTGCCCCAGACTAGCCGGCTGTTGTAGATATACTGATCATTGCTTCAGCTTGTCTGATTCTGTATAAGACTGTTTCACGGTGCTCTTGGAAAGCTTGCCCCAGTTTGAGTCTTGAAAGATGATTGCTTTACTGTACACTGGGGAAGTTTGCCCCAATATGAATCTTGAAAGATCTTCTGTATAAACCAATTCTGAGATGGACTTACCCCTAAACAATAAATCTTGAACTGATTCTTCAACTGAATTTAGAAAGAACTTGCCCCTGATAGGATCACTGACCAAGTTTCTTAATTGTTTGAAAATTCCTTGAGAGAATAGCCAGCTCGCAAACAAAAGTATTTGTACAAACAGGGTAATTTTAAAGCAAAGTTATGCAACTTTTGAAATCAAAATCATTTTTGAAAGATGCAAAACAAATGAATCACTGGTCAGAACAGGGCGGTTCAAAACAGTAAAGAGAAAGGTAAAGCACAAGTGTAATGCCAAAACAAATGATCTGCAAAGATCTTTGGGAGTCAGTTTACGCAATCTTGCTGTAGTATGCTTTCAAAATAACATTGCTTCAATTAGGTATTTTGAGGGTTGTAACGTGGACTGGTTCACGGTTTATGAAACAAAGGATAAAGGACTGGTTCGTGATGAACTACTAATCCTATGCTCAGTTAACTCAGACTTTACACTCAGGTTCCCACAGGTGGGGAATTGTACTGATGTTGATGATGGTTCAGAAGTTAAAGGACTCTGAAATGGCAGTCACTACCTCCTTACCAATGTTTGCCATTGAGGACTTTCAGGATGAGGATTTAAAGGTTTTCCTCTTTTTGGTTGTCATACAAACCTTTTTGTGTAAGGCAAAGTCATGAGCTTCCCATCTTTCTTAGCTTTTTCCTTGAAAGGGATTCGACTCATTCTTTGGGTAAGAAAAGTGGCTAACCAGCTTAATGATTACGGTGAACCATCATTGGCATTTGACTTGAAGAACATCTTTGACACTTGCTTGCTGTGTGCGAAGGAAAAATTGTTAGTGGAACCTTTATATGAAAGGTGTCTTGCATGGATGCACAACAAAGTTAACTGAGAACTACCCACCCCAAGGTTAAGATTGCGGGTTTTTTTGCAAAGAAAGAAACTCCTACTTCTAGGCTCGAAGGGTTTGACAAGGGAATAACTTCCTTATTTCTCCAGTGTTTAGGGAATATGAAACAATGCCTTACATCGTCAACAAAGTTTATTTGAAAGCATACCAGCAATTATGAGTATAACATTTTGTCATCCTCCCTCCAATCTTTGCAAAATAAAAAAGAAAGTGGAAAAGAGATAAAATATTTTTTGAAAAGAAAGCATAAAGATGTAAATAATGGACAAAATGAATTGAATCAAAAGTTGCAATGCTCATTTCATTAATCAACAAAAGTACAAACATAGTTTGAAGGCAAACAACCATTACAAAATAAAGAAAATGCAAACAACAAGAAACAAGGCCTAGTGACTAATCAATACAAGGATGAGCTTTCCTGTCTGAAACACTAGCTTTTAGGAGGATAGTTTGTTGAAGTCGACTGAAGCTTCACTTGGCGTGCCCTGGTAGAGGGTTGTTCTGGACATTAGGATTAGTGTCACGGAAGGAGAGGATTTTATTTCTGATCAGCTCTTATACTCTAGCCTTCAACGCAAAGTAACTTTCCAAGTTATGGCCTGCACCACCTTGATTGTATTCACAATGAAGATCGGCCTTATAGCCGTCTGGAAGAGAATTTGGAGGAGGAGGCATAATCCTTGTAGTAATCAACCCTTTCTGAACCAGATCAGAATAAAGTTTAGTGTACGGTATGGGAATAGAATCAAATTAATTCCTATTACAGTATTGATTATGTCCTATAGCCGGACATTGGGGAGCTTGAGCTGGTCTTGGAGCAGTAACCACGAGAGTAACAACAGCAACAACAGGGTGAACAATATACTGAGGTTGGGGATGAGGCCTTCTTGTTTCAAACATGACATCATTAGTCTGATCTTCCCTCTTCTTCTGGAAGTTTCCATAAGATTTCTTCGCACCATTGGAAGTTTCAGCAGCTTTGGATGCTTTTCCATTCTTGAGTACTTCCTCGAGCCTTTGCCCAATAGTAACCAAATCAGTGAAGTTGGAGGAAACACTTCCAATCATCTTCTCTCAGTAGAATGGTGACAAGGTGTCCATGAACATTCCAGTCAATTCCTTCTCGGCCAAAGGAGGTTCAACTTGGGAAGCCAACTCTCTCCAGTGCTTAGTATACTCCTTAAAAGATTCCTTCTCATGTTGAGCCATGTTTTGCAGCTGGCGACGATCAGGAGCCATGTCGAGGTTATACTTATACTGCTTCATGAAGGCATTTGCGAGATCTTGGAAGCAGTGGATAGAACTTTGCTCGAGACTCATATACCATTTAAGTGAAGCTCAATTCAAGCTATCTTGAAAACAGTGAATAAGCAGTTTCTGATTGTTGGTATAAGCAGCCATCTTGCAAAAATACATGACCAAATGAGCCCTTAGACAAAAGTGGCCCTTATACTTCACAAACTCGGGAACTTTGAACTTAGCAGGCATAACGAGGTCAGAAACCAGGCACATGTTATCTGCATCCACATTGAAAAAGTCAGTACCCTCAATGTCTTTCAGTCTCTTATCTATGATCTAAAACTGCTCTCGGATAACTTCAGGTTCAACAAAGTCTTCATGCTCTTCGCCCTGAGCACTGGCAGCATTGTACTCATATAGGGGGTTCTCAAAGGGACCTCGAACAGTCTGTGTAACAGCATGGACCACAGGTCTAGGCTTGGCGAAAATAGGAGCTTGAAATACAGGCATAGAAGTTTGACCAACCATAGCAGTAGATGCAATCGGTGGAGAATAGTTGCGTGTCAAACCAAACTCGGGCCAAGTTAAAGGTGGCATTTGAATCGGTGGAGGATCAGCACTTGAAACTTCCGGATTGATTGTCATTTGGGGTGGCTCCCCATAGCAATCAAAACTTGGAGCATCTCAGTGAGTTTAGTCATGCTCGACTTAAGGTCATGGATCTCCATTGGGATCTCAACATTATGTACCTCTTGCTCTGACATCTTGCGTTTGTAGTTAGCTCTAGTCCGGTATCTGTAGCGAGTGATTTTTGGATGTGGTTGTGAAGCACAATCGCTCTGGTACTACAACTCGATTCATTTTTTATCCTATTGAAGCTGATGAAGGAAGGGAAATAGATGTCTCCAACTAACCCTACTTGCAAACTGAGGTTAAACAGTCAAAACTGTTGGTTTACAGATGCTACAAAGATTCGGGGTCTCTCTTAGGTTATTTTGTTAAAAATAGTGTCCGGTCGATTGGTTGGAGGTAGGGGAGTTTGGTTTTTTGTTTAGTGTGCTCGCTAAGATTTTTCTTTCAATCTTATGCCTACGTATTCCCATTTTTCTGAAACAGGGAAATCAGAGCGATCGTAGTTCCTCCTATTTTACGGGAGGAAATGGTGTTTTGGTGTCTTGTTCAAAGCCCAAGACGTGAAGCTAAAAAGGTGGTTTATATCTTGTTCAAAGCCCAAGATGTGAAGCTTAAGAGTCTATTTGTATCTTGTTCAAGGCCCAAGATATGAAGCTAAAAGGGTTTGACTTTAGAGAGAATTTGTCATCTCTAAAGAGGGGTTTGTCTGTCACAACAGTTTATAAAGGAGAATTACTTTAATCGGGATTTGTGAATCTGACAATGCCATAATTTCCTTTATAGGGGATTTTCAACCTGAAGGAGAAGACTTTAACTCAGTTTAGAGCAATGCCATATTTCCTTAGGAATTTCTCATGCTAAAGGAGGGACAGTGGCATGGATGTAAATAATCCAGAGGCTTGCCGCTTACAGTGACTAGATGAAGGGAAAGGAGTTGTTGATGTTTATGTACTGTGAACGAGACACAGATTTTGATGCTAAAAGGTTGATTGGATCAACCAGTGGTTTTCTTATACAAAGCCTAAGAGGAGGCTATTGGCCCAACAAGAGGGTATTTTTTGTGTGTCTCGTACGAAGCCCGAGAGAGAGGATAAAAGGTATTTGACTCAACAAGGGAGTGATTTGTGTCTTATACAAAGCCCAAGACGGAGGCTAAAAGGAGTTGACTCAACAAGAGAGTCTTTTGTATCTCGTACGAAGCCCGAGATGGAGGCTATTTGTTAGCTCCGCTGGGGAGAATCATTGTACAAAGCCCAAGAGGAGGCTATTGAGACTGTTTCAATTGAGTGACAGATCCAATATGCTGATTTAAAGAGAAAATCAGTTCTTATATGAGTAATGTTGTACTCAAGGATTTGATTCGAGGATCCGGGATATTTCCTTTTCTTTGAGGAAATGGGAAATCCAAAGGGTATTGAGACTGTTTGAGTCTACGGGTTTCATCTCCTAGTTTTGGAGGGAGCTTGAGAATGTCTTTGAGACTCAAGGGAATTAGACTGTCCAAGTCTGGAGTTTCATCTTTTGTACTATGCTTTGAGAAACAGTAGTAGACTCTTGGAAAGACTGTTCTATTAAGATGACTAATTTCTGTTCCTATACCTCTAGGAGGTCGTCGGGACAATTTGTACGAAGCCCAAGAGGAGGCTGGAAACTTTTAAGAAGCCGAGGGACAATTTGTACTAAGCCCAAGAGGAGGCTATCATTCCCGGAGGAAGAATCCTTATACGAAGCCTAAGAGGAGGCTGTGAATACTTCTAAGAAGCCGACGGGTCCTTGTACAACGCCCAAGAGGAGGCGGGGATGCTTTTAGGAAGCCTGTGGGTCCCCAAACCCCGAGAAGTTCAAGACAGGTTATTCACAAAGAATAGATCAAGCCAGGAAAGTTCGAGAATTTGGAAGAAACTCAAGAGATGCAATTCACGGAGAAGAGAACATCTCTGGGGAATAGAGTTTCTTGACAAGTGCTTTTAAGAAGCCTGTGGGTCCCCAAACCCCGAGAAGTTCAAGATAGGCTATTCACAGAGAATAGATCAAGCCAGGAAAGTTTGAGAATTTAGAAGAAACTCAAGAGATGCCATTCACAGATGTAATACCCTAATTTTTGCCCTAAGATCCCACATATCATTTGCATTTTTGCATACCACAAACAAGATCACCAGGATCCGTGTGTTTTTCTTTCTTGTTTTATATTCGTTTATGTTTACTAACCTCTAACCAAAACACCAAAAATATTTTGAAACTTTTGCTTGTTTCTTCTTCTCTGTGTGTTTAGAGTTTTGCAGGGAGATTGATGGCAAAGATACGACTTGGAGATTGTGTGGCTATCCAGTTATGGTTGAGATTAGATTGAAGTTTGACCTGATATTGGTCAAACCATCAGATGATTGTTTGGATTGCAAATTGATTGTGGCAGTGGTCTTTTTCTTAAGCAGTGACTGGCAAGTTGTTGTGTGGTGATATTCACCTGAGTTCACCAGTCCAGACTGTGTTCCTCTGTGGATTTATTTTTCCAGATGACTGATTCTGACAAATTTTGAAAGTGATTCAGAATTCATTTGATCACAGATTTAGAGGATGACAAATTCAAATGGTCGTTGTTCAGTTGTGGTTTGCTGTGTTGCATATGTTATCAGAGGCTTGTAAAAAAGTCAAGATTGGTTTTGGGCTAAAAAAAAAAAAAGAGACTTGCTATCCATTATCCACATCTTTTAACCAAATTTTCCATATTCCACTTTTTGCTATCTAAACCATTTTTTCCCTAATCCATTTGCTAAACCAAATATCCACATTTATCATTTCACATTTCAAATATCCAAATTCAACTATCCATTCTTTAAACGATTTCTATTAACCATTTTTGTTTCTAAACCGTTTCTATCCATTTTTCATATCCAAATATCATATCCAACTTCTAAACCATTTTTTTAACCAATTTATCCATACTCCATTTTTACTATCCAAACCACTTTTTTTTTTATATCCCTATTCCAATCCAATTCTCCATATTTTTCTCAATATATAATATTCATTTTTATACCATTCCTTAACATTTTTATCCTTTCAAAAACCAAAATCCATCAAGAATTCATTACAAAAAATACCTAAGGCCCATTTTCCATTTTTCTATTCACACCTCCTATTACTAACTAAACATGGCCCAACAAATAAAAGAGGAAAAAATTTCCCAGCCAAGCATTTCTCACGTCACGCCATCAGCTCACTTCACCAAGCCACACAGCCGAACTCCAGCCGAACACCAGCCGAACACACCATCCTCACACGTACAAAACCCAGTCGGTGCAACAATTCCAAACTGCCACGCCATATTTCATGCAACTCACAAGGCATACGCAATTCCCAGCTCCAACTTCTCACGTCTTCAGCATCAAAACGCAACGCACAAAATACACACCTCACGCGGATTGCACATTCCAAAACGCAGTGAAAAATTAATCAAAACGGCAACCATTTTTTTTTCTTCCAATTTCACTCCAATTCCATCTATAAATACAAGCCTCACCTTCATAATTTTTTCAAGCTTTGATAGCCCCAAAAACTCTGCCAAAATCAAACCAAGCTTAGAAAGCCTCCAAAAATTCTGCAAAAAAAACAACTTCAAAAAAAAACTCCATTGAAGCTCCAATTCCAAAAGCTTCAAATATCACTCCAATCTTCATCAAAAATCGTTTCTAAGAGTGAAATTCTTCATACAACAACCAGAGGAAGAGAGTAGAAGTTGAAGAGGAGTCTTGCTTCCATTTTTTAAGGTAGTTCGAATTTTCCGTCGAAACTTTGAAACTCCGATTCATCCAATTCTTGCATCGACGGTTAATTGTGATCACATATTTGAAATCCTCTCCGTCTCACGATCGCAACGGTATATGGTTTGAGCTTCGTCGCTCCGATTTAACGGAGCTCAAAAATTGAAGCATGGATGATGAATAGTAACTCGCGAGGCATTTGGTGAAGAAGAAGAAGCTAATTATTTTTTTCTGACTTTTTCTTTCCTTTTCCTTTTTAATGTTTTGTTGTTTTTGTTTCTATTTCATTTTTTTCAATGAATTGGGCCTATAAGCTCATGCGCATGAGTTTCCATACACACCACCACTTTTCCACTCTTACCTCTCTTTTATTTTTTAAAAAAATATCATTTTATTTTTTCTTCTTTTTTTTAGTAACTTTTTGAAATTGGATTAAATTTTACTTTTAAATTCTGTTTTAGAAAAATCTCTTGAAATTGATTTGAATATTTTGTTCTTGTTTTTTATTTTCCTTTTGATATTGGATTTGGATCACATTTTAAGAATTTATTTCTCTTTAAATTCATTGGACTTAGGGTGTAGATGAAGTTGGATAAATGTTCACTAATTCAAATCTACCTTTAAAGTGAATTATTTAATTCACTTTAGGTGCTTTGAGTTAATGATATATTTAACACTTTAATCCACCAAAATGAGTGAATGAACTTAAAGATGGAATTGTCTTGAATTTGTAATTCAAATTTGGTTTCCTCTTTCTTCTATTTCTTTTTATTTTGATCTATGAAAGTCGAAGTGATCGTGAAATTTCTTTGTTGAATTTCGATCGAGACGAGATCATTTCCATCTTTTCTTTTCTTGTGGCACCGCTTTAGGATAACGATCCCTATATCGTTTATCTCGCGTGCATTAACACATATATCTCATGGCCGGCCTCATTCGTAGGGTAATTGCTCGAACAAATTACTCGGCGTGCGCTTAACATAGAGCAAAATTTGTCCCGCCTCGGAATAAATATCAAAAATAGTTGATTATTTGTCTTATGGTTCACAACTCATGAAACTTGTTGTTAGGAGGCTTTGGTCTTATCAATCCTCTAATAAGTTTCATCAACCTTGACCTAAGTGCAATTATTCAATTGTTATTGATCACTAACACTAACAATTAACCACTAACTTACTAACAATTTTATTATATTAATTTTGTTTATGTTTCCTTCTCACTCCTTATCTCTTTTATTTCTTTTATGCTTCATTATTATCATTCCATATCATGTTTATGTTTCCGCAATTTTTCCTTTGTCCGTTGGACATATGTTTATGTTTCCGCAATTTTTCCTTTGTCCGTTGGACACATGTTTATGCTTATGCCATTTTTCTTTTGTCCACTTGGACTTAAAACATTAATAAAGGATTAAACCATAAAAAACTTAATTCTTTTCATTTTGGACTATTGGTTACTATCCTATGCTTTGGAGTGATCTCTTTATGGACCTCTTTTGAAGTAATATTGGACTTATGGACCTAGAATTAGGACTTCTTATCCCTTTGCTTGGAGTATTGATTGAAGACTTGCCTTTATTTGGCCAATTTGCTTAAGGATGGAATTCTTTTAATATTGCTTTGAAGTGGCTCCATTTTGGTTAGATCCTTCTTTTCCCTAGCTTTTATTTCATGCACTAGGATAGTCACTTCTTCTCCTCCTCATTCTTAAATTTTCAAAATCCTCTCCCTTTTTTCAAAATCTTCTTCTTGTTTTCAAACTTAAAACCACTTTCATAATAAAACCTTGACTTTTATCAAGTGACTTTTTAAACTTTGTTTTCTTGATAAATGTCAATCCATTTAACTATATTTTGACTATTTCATAAAAATATAAAAAATACAAAACTCATCCAAATTCTTTTGTGCTTTTATGCACCTTTTCTTTTAAACTTTTCAAAAAGAATTAGACATGAGTCATTTTTTTTATGAGATGTAAAACTCCTAACCATGGTATTTTGTTGAAAGTATGGTCGTTTTCCACTTAGATGTTGAAGTGATTAGTCTTGTTGATGTTAATCCAAGCAAATCCTCCATCTTAATGTGATGCAAATGCCACTTTCCCATACCTTTGGGTAATTAGTTGAGTATTCTCTCTTGAGAATGACAGGTTGTCTTTTTCAAGATAAAATAAACCATAACCAATAATTTTTGTTCTTTGTACCACGAACTACGAGGTTTTGATCCTACATTGCACATCGTGGGTACGTAGGCATGAGGCAATAAGTCTCTCCAAACACAAAAATCTAAAAAATGATTCTCCTCTCATCTCTTCAATCTCTTTTTCAAGCATACCCCTTTTTTTAGACCAAAAAGCAGTGAATACATCAAAGGGCTCCTATAGAGTACTATAGATGTATTGGGTGCGTAAAACCTTCCCTTTACATAACCAACCCCCTTACCCTTATCTCTTTAGGTTTTGTTCGCACTTTTTTCCTTTCCTTTATGGATAAAAATAAAAGTGCGGTGGCGACTCTTGCTTATTTTTGAGTTGAGTTAATTAATAGCTTATACTCACAAATTTTACCGCTACAATGGAGAAGAGATCATCTCTGGGGAATAGAGTTTCTTTGACAACTTCTAAACATGACAGTCTATGAAAGAGTTCACCGAGAATGCTGCCTTTCATGTCTCCATATTGTTTAACCCCAAGAGGAGGGAAGACTGTGTCTGGTAATCCTATGGGGATCTAGTTTTGACTATTTAAGAGGGACCAACAGGCTTAATGCTAGACGTAGTTGCCGGGAAAACTCTAAATATCTATACTATTATTACACAGTTGATATGAGTTTATGAAAGAATACTTACAGTGAAACAGCCCCACAATACAGTTATATGTATATGAAAGCGGTAAATGAAAGCGGATAAATACTTACTCGGTTGTAGAGCTTCTGTGCTAATTGGTTAGTTGTTCAACAAAGAAAGATTGAAAACAACAGTATATTTCAAAATCAAAGGAGAAAGTGCTTTGAAAAAGAAAGATTTGGGGCTTACAGCTCAAGGAGAGGCCCACGGTTTATTCAGTGATCGCACTGTTGAATTTGTACAGAGGGACTTATACAAGTGACTGAGGCCCAAAAAATTGTTTTCTGTACAAAGGGATGGGTCTTACACTCTCTCAAGAGGCCCAAAAGGTTTAAAGAAAAAGAGTGGGGCTTATAACACGAGGGTAGGCCCAGATGATTTTTCGTTTAAAACGGCGATCGCGCCGAGATTTTCTTTTAACGCAAAGGGGCTTATACAATATATGAGGCCCAAAATTGTTTTTGGTTAAAAGGGGACTGGGTCTTACACTTTATTATAGGCCCAAAGAGTTTTGAATGGGTCTTATAGCTCGAGGAGAGGCCTAATTGATTTTTTAAAAGGCGACGATCACGCCGTTTACTTGTACAGAGGGACTTATACAATAAGTGAGGCCCAAAATTGTCTGTACAAGGGGGTTTGGGTCTTACACTCTCTCAAGAGGCCCAAAGAGTTTTAAGGAAAAGAAATGGGTCTTACTACTCGAGGGTAGGCCCAAAAGTTTGTTTTTTTCAACGGACGATGATCGCGTCGAACTTTTTGAAATACAACGGAACTTATACAATAAGTGAGGCCCAAAATAGGTTGTATTTACAAAGGGTTGGGTCTTACACTCTATTAGAGGCCCAAAGTGTTTTGAAAATGATTTATGAGGGTTGAATTAATCAAAAACCCTAATTTGTTTTCAAAATGTGTTTTAATTGAATTAAAATTCAATTAAAATGATCAAAATTGTTTAACATATGGCAAACAAATTGTGATCTTGGATTAATGCTTCAAAAATTAAGTATTGACCTACAAAATAATTAGAAGGCATTAAAAGTTGCAAAATCAAGGTGGAAAAAATATTCAAAATGTCAAAAACAATTAAAATATTAATTCTTTGCAAAAATATCAATTATATGAAATAAATAATATTTTTGGGATTTTTTTGGGAAAATAAAATATTTTAACATTTTTGTGAATTATTAAAAAAACAATCAATTCAAAATCATTAAAACTCAGAGAGAAATTAATTTTTGAATCAATTAAATAAAATCACAAAATTCAAATATTTGAATTTGAGAGAAATGGCGCCAAGAACAGCTGAAGAACACGCACGTTTTTCAGTTTTGCCCAGATTTGCATTTTCTATCCAATCTCACTGAATACTTGATCATATCATGCAATCCACATACCAATCAACTCGTTTCAACCTCACGATCATGTCTATGGCAATTAATTTCATTTAAATTAAGCATAAAACAAGAAATCACAAAAAATCCTCAAGAACCCTAAGTTCTGCATGAAGGCTGGGATTTTTGATACACGATTCAAACAAAGCAATTACTTGAGGGGAAACATTCCATGCATGATTATGAACATTTGGCAAAAGTATTGTGCGAGGAAATATGCATAGATTGAGAGATGACCAAGTTTAGGCTTACCTCTAGGTCGTGACAGCAAGAGCAAATTGATTTCTGAGTAAGAGGTGTTACAGATGAATTGTGATGATCTGAACAGCTTCCCTACACCCTATGGAGTGTGTTTGAATGCTTGGACTTGATGGAAATTGGCTGGATCACTTCATGGCATCTCAACTGCAACTTGGTTAAAACCTTGAGCAATTGACTGGTGATTCTGAGAAATCAGTGTTCCAGATGTTGTTTAAGTGTTTGATCAGCTCACATATGATGTATATGAGGTGTGTGTGTGATTGGTTTGAGTGGAATTGCTCTCTAATGAAAAACCCGATAGTGACTTGCTAAGAAAGGCATTTTTTAGAGTGAGAAGTGGATTTTGAGAAAGGCAAGTGTTGTAGGCCTTTGGTGTACTTAAACTGATCACAATTGAGCTCTATTTATAGTAGAGCAAGTTTGTTTTGCAAGGAATAGTGAATGGCAACTGCTGAGTAGGTTTGGCCAATGTTGGCAAATGAAAATCCAAGTCTCCTCTAGCCATTGACTAGAGGTTAGGGCACAGGCTGCTGGTCCCCTTGGTCTTGGATAAGTCTTGACTGAATTCAGTTGCTAATGGCTCAGTCCATGCCACCTTGATGCTTCCATTGAATGCTCCAATCCAAAATTGGAGTCTTGTCCCTATTTTGGGCAATTCTAGGTTTAGCATGCTATTTCTTGTTCCAAGGACTTTGGAGGCTTGGCTCAGTGATTGTCCCCTTTAGATTCAATCCTCATATGTGTCCAAGGTGATGACAAGGCTTGGAATTGGCTGATTTTGGCAAATCGACCAAAAGTGCAAAAATCTGCCTTGCCTTGGCAGATTTCAGCAAGGCAACTTGCCAATGTCATATCTCATGGCTCAAGTGGAATTTGGTGATGTTCTTGGCCATTTTGGAAAGCTCTTATATGATACAACAACTATTTGATCATATTTGTTTTTGATACTTTTTGGATCCAAGTGAAAAATGTCCCTACATTTGGAAAAAAGTAAGGCAAAATCTGACTTAGTGAAATTTTCACTAAGTGTTGGAACAAAGTGACATTTCTTGATTTTGATCACTCCATAACTCAAAATCCATGAGGAATTTGGACATAGGTCAATATGAAGCTTTTGTAGAGGGAAATGAAATCTACAAATCAAGCTTTGGATGGAAAAAAATGGCTTTGAGGTTTAGGAGTTATGATCCTCCAAAGTTGGTACCTTTGTCACTTTTTTTCATAACTTAGAAAATTTTCTAAGTTTTTATGGTTACCCCTTTTACAAGTTATCCCATTTTCTTTGATTTTTCTTGATGAATGATGATTCAAATCATACATTAACATCATTTTAGGGTTAAAAATCCATTTTTGTGAAAAATCTCAAAAAGTCAAAGTTGACTTTTGTGCACAGTTGACTTTTTATCTGATGAATTCCAAACTATGCAATTCCTTAGGAAATCATGTCCTTGACCTAAATCAAACTTGATGGATATGTTCCATGGGTGGTATAGAGTGCATTGAATCATGTCTTAGGGCTTGAGAGCATGTCCTGGTCAAAAGTCAAAGTTACAGTTGACTTTTCCCGCGAAACCCTAACTGTGGTTCAGATGAAATTGAAACTTGTTGCTCAAGCTTCTTGGATCAATCCATTGTCCCAAATGGATCAATATGGTATATTAGAGACCCTCAAATCATTTCTTGAGGTCTTGGCTCATGATTTGTCTCAAAAGTCAACTTAGGGGTGAATTAGGTCAAGAAACCCTAATTCCTGATTTTTGATGAATGCATCCCCTGAGGCAAAATTGAGTTAATGATTGGGTTTATGAGGTTCCATGGAGAATATTAGGTTATGTTTTGGATCTTTGGCTTATTCCTAGATGAAAATTTCCATCTGGAGGTCCTGGTCGACCAAAACCCTAATTTGGTGATACTGGCGATCTTGAGGCTTGATCCACCTAGAAGGGAGCATCCTTGTGCTTAATCCTTGAAGTGGGAGTCCTCTTGATACATTGTGGATGTTTGAGAGGTTTAGACAAGTTAAAGATCATGTCATTCCTTGATTGATCCTTTGTCTAAACACTCAGAGAGGGATTGAAACCCTAATTTTGATTGCAGTGGATGCTTAACCATCTCTGGGGAGACTGATGAGGCAAAAAGGTACATCCATATTGTGATGACGATTTACACAATGATGGGAATCTTAGTGGTCAAAATTTGGGGTATGACAGATGCCCCTATTTAATCTTCTTGGACCCGAAGGTGTGAATGACGAAGGTATTCGGGCATTCGGGGTGCAAGAGGATTAAATATCGGAATAACCGAAATTTTGATGGTGGTTATGAATGGTAGTTCACGCATCCATCTTCTTTCGCTAAGTGTTGATACTTAGAAAAGGTAAAACTTCCCTTCGATCCTGGTTTCCTACCAAGGAACTGGTCTTAGTTTCTGATGTAAACTTCCCCTCGATCCTGGTTTCCTACCACAAAACTGGTCTCAGTTTATTTTGTAAACTTCCCCTCGATCCTGGTTTCCTACCAAGGAACTGGTCTAAGTTTCTGATTTAAACTTCCCCTCGATCCTGGTTTCCTAACAAGGAACTGGTCTTAGTTTCTTTTGTCAATAAACTTTATTGACAAGGGACACTATTCGTAGCGGTTTTTCCTCAAACTTCTCGCCGAATTTTCCTGGGGAGATGCCATTTGATGGAAAAAGTTTTAATGCCAGAATTGCTAGGGAACCCAGTCGTCTGAGTTGTAGAGGTGTACAAACTTCTCTGTTGGAGATGCCGTTTGTTGACTCTATTTGGGGAATGCGAGTCCCTTGAGAGACTGCTTTCGCTTGGGGGTCTTACATCATACTTTTCTCGGGATCTTCCCGGAGAAATGCCATATGATGGGATCCAATTTTGAGGTGTCGATGACCTTTTCATCAGTGGTTTTTTCGGAGAAAAACTGCCGTATTGCCGAAGCTCCGATTAAGGGGCTTTCTCTAGGGATTTTCCTTAATCCGGGAAAGCAAAAATATCATCTTCAATGGCGAAGAGTGATGTTGACTGAGAGCTCTCTGGTTTTTTCAGAGGTTCAAGTTATCAAAGTGGTCGAGGAGCCAACTTCATTCCAGAAATAAACTGGAGGAGAGAGATTGTTCAGATGATTCACTTCCTGACGAGGAAAGAACTGACAACTCGATTGAGAGGACTTTTTATCACCAGGGGACAAGACCGACTGGAGTGATAGTGATGCAATATGAAATGTGAATGCAAATCAATAATGCATGATGTACGTATGTATATGCTGACAAAACTGACGCGACATACAAACTAAAAGATGAACATGACTGGATACTCGGCCACTGCAGGGGATGAAAAGTATCACTGGTTCAAGATAGCAATTCTACCTTGCTTAGGAGAAGTAGTCCTCACGGGGAACTATGTTGGTCGGGCTTAGGAGATGAGAACTCGGCCGAGGCGTGTCAGACGAAACAAGGTCTCTGACACAGTTGATCCCTTCATTCAGGCGTACTGGGTTAGAAGGAGTACTTTGATTCTGCACTTTGAAGTTCGCTTACTTCTGGAGAAGTGATTGATGTTCTTTTGATGTTTAACAGTCAAAAGAAATTGCCATCTTTATTTTAAAAGCAGAAAATTTTTTACAAGTAAATTCATTTTTGTTTTATTTCAAGAATCGTTGAGCATGTTAAAATGTCGTTCTGTAAAGCTAAAAGAAATGAGAATTGCAAACAAAAGCACAAGGGCTCAAATTTTATTGATAAGATGGAGATCAGCCAAACGCGTGATTCCAAAGAGTATATACAAAGCTAGAAAATGGTAATTTACAGGGAAAAGGGGCTACGTTGAAACATAACGACCACTACCCTTCTACCAACTTTAAATTATGGGCATCCTGAGCTTCTGTCGAAGATGACCTTGACTGGAGTTTTCCTCCGATGGATGGTGTAACTGCTGCTGAGGGACTTGCCTCTGTTGAACATAGTTACTTGCCATTATCCCTAACTTTTGCCTAGACTGTACTGTGATGTTTCCAATCCATCGGGATGATTTTTTTTTATTTTGTCTCTAACTTTTGCCTGGACCGCCCTTTCGGGTTTTCAATCCACCGAGACGTTTTTTCTTTTTTTAGTTTAGGCGAAGTATTTCTTGACTACATCAACGTTTGTGGGGTAGGCAAATTCCTCTCCATCCATGGTTGCAAGTCTCAAGGCGCCGCATGAGAAAGCTTTCGTGACCATGTAGGGGCCATCATAATTCGGGGTCCACTTGCCCCGAGAATCAGTGAGAAATGATTGTATCTTCTTGAGCACGAGGTCTCCTTTCCTGAAGATGCGAGGTCGAACCTTTTTGTCGAAGGCTTTCTTTATTCTCTATTGATACAACTGACCGTGGCATAGTTCCGTGATTCATTTTTCTTCGATCAGGTTGAGTTCGTCGTGTCGACTTTGACACCACTCAGCTTCGGTGAGCTTAGCTTCCATCAATACTCGGATTGACGGGATCTCTACTTCTATGGGGAGCACTGCTTCCATGCCATACACTAGAGAGAAAGGGGTTGCCCCTGTTGAAGTGCGGACAGATGTTCGATAACCGTGAAGAGCAAAGGGTAGCATCTCATGCCAATCTTTGTAGGTTACAACCATCTTTTGAACGATCTTCTTGATGTTCTTGTTAGCTGCCTCTACCGCTCCGTTCATCTTGGGTCGATAGGGAGATGCGTTATGGTGTTCGATCTTGAACTCTATGCACAACTCTTTCATCATCTTGTTGTTCAAGTTAGATCCATTATCAGTAATGATCTGGCTCGAAACACCATAACGGCAGATGATATTATTTTTGATAAATCGGACTACCACTTGTCGGGTTACATTGGCGTATGACGCTGCTTCGACCCACTTGGTGAAGTAATCAATGGCTACAAGGATGAACCGATGTCCGTTCAAAGCTTTGGGCTTAATCAAGCTAATCATGTCGATTCCCCATATGGAAAAAGGCCATGGGGAAGAAAGAACCTTGAGATGCGTTGGCGGTACATGAATTTTGTCGGAGTATATCTGACACTTATGACGCCTCCTCATGTACTTGTAGCAGTCGGATTCCATTGTCAACCAATAGTACCCTGCTCTTAGAATTTTTCTCGCCATTGTGTGTCTGTTGGCATGAGTGCCAAAGGATCCTTCATGAATTTCTTTCATCAGCATGTCTGCTTCTGGTCTGTCGACGCATCGAAGCAAAATCATGTCAAAATTCCTCTTATAGAGAGTATCACCGCTCAGGAAGAAGTTTCCAGCCAGTCTTCTGAGGGTCTTTCTATCCTTTCTGAATGCCCCAGGAGGGTACTCTTGTTTCTGAAGGAAGCATTTGATATCGTGATACCAAGGTTTGTCGTCTATGACTGCTTCAATCGTGAAGATGTAAGCGGGCTGTTCTTGGCGCATTACGTCGATCTTAGGTATGTCATTCCATTGACCTACACTAATCATAGAAGAGAGAGTGGCTAAGGCGTCAGCCATGTGATTCTCATCACGAGGGATGTGATGAAACTCAACTCTGTTGAAGAAAGGTAACAACCTTCTCGCGTAGTCTTTGTAAGGAATCAATCCTGATTGGTATGTGTTCCAATCTCCTTTTATCTGATTGATAACCAGGGCTGAGTCGCCGTATACGTCCAAGTTCTTGATCCTTAAATCAATCGCTTCTTCGAGACCCATAATACAAGCTTCGTATTCGGCCTCGTTGTTCGTACATTTGAACGTAAGTCTGGCGGTGAAAGGAATGTGGGTACCCTGAGGGGTAACATTTATTGCCCCAATTCCGTTTCCATACTGATTAACTGCTCTGTCAAAGATTAGCCCCCATTGGGAACCTAGTTCTGGCTCTTCACTGGGTAGGGTTCATCGCAATCTTTCATTTTTAAATACATGACATCTTTATCTGGGAAGTCAAACCCGATTGATTCTTGATCGTCAATCGGTTGATGAGTCAAATGATCGGCTAAAATACTTCCTTTAACGGCGTTTTGAGCATGGTACTCTATGTCATATTCTGATAACAACATCTGCCAACGGGCGATTCTTCCCGTGAGAGCAGGTTTTTCAAATACATACTTGATTGGGTCCATCTCGGAGACCAACCAAGTAGTGTGACGAATCATGTATTGGCGAAGACGTTTGGCTGCCCAAAGCAAGGCAC
Source organism: Lathyrus tuberosus (assembly GCA_022829125.1). Lineage (NCBI taxonomy): Eukaryota > Viridiplantae > Streptophyta > Magnoliopsida > Fabales > Fabaceae > Lathyrus > Lathyrus tuberosus. The sequence continues at coordinate 6,600,510 of JALAZF010000084.1, forward strand.
AGCAAGTTTTCTCGAGCATCGTGTACCGAGTTTCACAGTCGGTGAACTTCTTGCTTAGATAGTAAATGGCAGACTCTTTTCGTTTGGTTTCGTCCTGTTGGCCAAGTACACATCCCATTGAGTCCTCTAGGACTGTGAGGTAAATGATCAGTGGTCTTCCTTCCACTGGAGGTGATAGAATCGGCGGATTCAATAGGTATTCCTTAATACTGTCGAAGGCGGTTTGGCGGTCTTCTGACCAAACGCAATCCTGGTTCTTTTTGAGTAACTTCAAAATCGGCGCACATGTCGTGATCATGAGGAATATGAATCTGGAGATGTAGTTCAAACGTCCCAGGAATCCCTTGACTTGTTTTTCAGTTTTCGGAGAAGGCATTTCTTGAATGGCCTTGACCATGTCAGGATCAACCTCAATTCCTTTCTGGCTGACGATGAACCCTAAGAGTTTCCCTGAACGGACACCGAAGGTGCACTTGTTGGGATTCAAGCGAAGTTTGTATTTTCTCAGACGCTCGAATAGTTTTGACAAGTGGGTCACATGCTCCTCTTCTGTCTTAGATTTTGTAATCATATCATCGACATACACTTTGATTTCTTTGTGTATCATGTCATGAAAAAGAGTAGTCATGGCCCTTTGATAGGTCGCCCCGACGTTCTTCAAACCGAACGACATTACCTTGAAACAAAAGGTACCCCATGGGGTAATGAACGAAGTTTTCTCCATGTCTTTCGGCGCCATTTTGATTTGGTCGTAGCCCGAGAATCCATCCATGAATGAGAAAACTTTGAACTTTGTTGTACTGTCTACCAGCATGTCAATGTGTGGTAAAGGAAAGTCGTCCTTTGGACTAGCCTTATTCAGATCCCTGTAATCAACACACACCTCCTCTTTGATTTTGATGGCCATGTCCGGGTGAGTGCGTCTCAACCTCTGCTTTACTGGCGGACATTCCGATCTTAACGGTAAGTGATGTTCCACGATGCTGGTATCCAACCCTGGCATATCCTGATAGGACCAAGCGAATACATCGGGGAATTCTTTGAGAAGCTTTATCAAACTCTCTTTGGCAGTTGGACTGAGCAGTGCCCCAATCCTGATTTCTTTTCTCTCTTTTTCTGAACCCAAGTTTACCGTTTCCAACGACTCTATCTGAGGTTCAGTGGACCTTTCCTCTTGTCCGAGTAATCGGGAGATCTCTTCTGGAATTTCATTGTCAACTTCTTCTTCAGCCCCAAATACCGGGAACTCAAAGTCGGGAAGGCATCGGATCGTATGTTTCAAAGGGGTTTAAAACAAGTAATCTGCATGACGTGATGATTCGTGTTTAGAAGAGATAGAGAAAATGCAAGTGTGTGCAGTGTATTTTTTTTATTACTGCTTGTTTTTGTTATTGAATTGTTTTTTAGGATTACCATTTTTAGAGAAAAAGCAAAAAAGAGAAAACAACAATTAATGCGGAAATTACAGAACGACATTATTTTATTAATGAACAAGTCGATTCTTGAAACTACAGCCCTATAAAACAAAACTCTGTCGCTTTGGGAGAAGCGAAGAGGGAAATTTACAGAAAGCGAGCCCTATCAAAACATCTGTTTCACCTGGGCAGGGGTGAAAGGTTAAAGATGACAATTACTTTGACTGATGAACGACCTTCAGAACATCGACACCAACCCATTGACGGCGAACTCCTCGGTGAATCACAAAGTCTAGCACCTTCCTTGATTTGTCTTCAGAAATGACGCTGATTTCTGGTGGAGCAGGATCATTGGAATCTGTCTCCCAGGCAGAATTATCGTAGGAGAATTCCTCTGTTGCATTTTGCATAGCTTTTGTGCTCTTAGTTGTATCTCCCCATCCAATTGCCTGGATATCTTCAAGCCTAATACGAGAGCTTTCGGGAGCGGTGTACTTGACCATATAGTCAAACTTTCCACTTGGTTGTCCCAAGGTGTCCCACATTTCCTTGGAACTTGAGGGGTCATTCCTCTCGATGACGTTGACCTCGGGAAAAGCATAGTTGATGAATTCCAGTCCTGCAAACGTTGCAAATTCATCGTCATGTTGAGTAGTTTCTGAATGACCTGAGTGTTGATCCCATGACATGGTGGGGACACAAGTATTCTATTCAATGATGCTCAGCTGAGTTTCATTACTCGGCTGACTTTCCGGCCCCAAGTCTCCTGGGTAAGGCTGCCACATTGGCAGGCCATCCATCGGGCCATAGTAATTGTGGTCAAAGTTGTCTTTCATCAGAGTGTCCTCCTCTAATGAATTTGGTGGAGCACGACATCCTTCCGGATCACAACCTCCGTATATCATTTCGACATCTGACCGTGGTATAAATCTCGGACTCTGTGCGGGATAGAAAAATGGCGTAGGCACCTCTTCCTGAGACATATAACCGTCCTTGTTAAGATAGGACTTCCATTCTTCATCTATGGCGGAGGAATCCTCCTCATTGATAGCATGGACTATTTGAGACACTGGTGAAGGAAACCTCCACTATGAAAGAAGTTCTGAATGGGATGAAGACTTTCATCGTTAGCAACTGTCCGGGTACAGGTTACAGAAAAAGTAAGACCCTTCTTTGTTGTATTGCTTGTAGAAATGACAAGATGTCCCCATCCTTTTGTATCGGTACTCTCGACTGCTTTAATAGCATCTTTGTATGAGGAAATTGAAGTTCCTCCTCCGGATTGATCATCCTTGTGTAACGAAAGCGCTTGGAATTGGGTTCTAATTATCCCTTCTGGTTCCACATAAGTGGATGACGATAAATTGCTGACGAACAAGGCCTGTTCCCCACAGACTATGATGAGTTGGCCGTTCTGGACGAACTTTAACTTTTGGTGGAGGGTCGAGGTAACCGCTCCATCCTGATGTATTCAAGGTCTTCCTAATAAACAACTGTACATTGCCCGGATGTCCATGACCTGGAAAGTGACTTGGAAAGTGTGAGGACCCATGGTTATGGGAAGGTCAACTTCGCCGATAACCATTTTTCTGGATCCGTCGAACGCTTTGATGACGACCTCACTGGTTCTTATCGGGGGTCCTTTGAATGATAATTGCATCAAAGTGGACTTCGGCATAACATTCAGGGCTGACCTGTGTCTACCAGTACGCTGGCTAAAGCATCGTCCTAGCAGTTGACTGTAATATGGAGCACCATGTTATAACGGCAACCCTCTTTAGGTAATTCCTCATCACTAAATCCCAAGTTATTGCAAGAAGTGATGTTAGAGACAATACTATTGAACTGTATGATTGTTACATCCTGTTCCACAAAGGCTTGCTCCAAGACTTTTTGTAGAGCCTCCCTGTGCGCTTCTGAACTGAGTAACAGTGATAATACCAAGATCTTTGAAGGAGTCTGTAATAGTTGATCGACAATGTTGTATTCACTCCTTTGGATGACTTCAGCATCTCATCATCATTTTTCGAAAGGTCGGGATTACTGGATTGACCGACTGATGGATCGAGAGCTTCTGTCTGAAGTTCCTTTTCTTTGTTGGACTCTCCAATTCCTCTGTTGAAGATTCTACCACTCCGTGTTACTCGACTGATGTTTGCAATATTCACGACGGAGGGTAATGGAATTTCCTTTCCATTTTCAATTGTTGTTGCACCGTATTTGTAAGGGATTGCCTTAGCTGATTCATACGGTAGTGGTCCCGGCAGATAGATGACTATGGGAACCTTCTGGTTTTTCTGACCATCATAAGTAATCTCGATCCGTTCCCGGTTGGGAATTCTTGATTCGTCAAGCAGAGGGATAATGGCAAAAACATTCCTGGTCCTCTGATGATCAGAGATGACGACAACGTCCTCAATTTGATTGGCAAGGTAGTTCGGCGACCAATTGATGGGTCTGAAATCTGGATATGGGCGAATCTCTCCACGATCCACCTGCCCCTGGAGAGCTGCTCGCACAAGGTAGCACCCTTGGTTACTTTCTGAACAGACTCCACAACGTTCATAATTGTGTGGTGGCGCCTGACCACGCCCACTTTGAATACAATGTAAAGTCACTAGGTTAGCTTCCACGAGTCGGACATCCTGACTTTGACGCCGAGTGGGGTTCCTGTTATTGATACTAATTTGCTGAGTATCCTCATCCATGTAGATTGGCATCCACCAATGATTTAACAAGTTCTGAAGTGCTCCCTGGACAAGGGTACATCCCTGATCGTTTTCGCAACCCGCTTCGCAGCTGTGATAATTATGTGATATCAGGAATCCGAGTCGGACCTGCTTAGCATGCAGCTCTACCAAGTTGGTATTCATCAAGCGAATGTCGAAGATCTGAACCATATTGATCTGATAGAGATTCCTATCATGGTAGTCCTGGATCCATCCAAGATCCATCTGATGCTGGAGGGCCTCCTGTATGAAAGAGCATCCCTGTTTGTTTACCGAGCAAGTCAGACAGGAACTATAATCGTGCCGCAGTAGATTATGATACTGGCTTTGCCTTGAGTGCATTGCCACTTAGTTGACATTCATTGCACGAATGTCGTGGTTCTGAATGATGTTAGAATTCGTATAGACCATGTTAACTCCACAAACTCGGTGCTCTTGGATCCATCCGAGATCCATCTGTTCCTGTAGAGCTGCTTGCACTACAAAACATCCTTGATTGCTTTTAGAGAAGATATCACACTGATGATAATTATGAAGTGGCACATGGCCGTATCCACTCTGTCTACAATGCATCTTGACCAGATTGGTCCTCAACAAGAGTACATCGTGAATTTGATAGACGTTGTTAAATTCTTTCTCAATCAGGTTGACTACAGCTTTCTCATGTTGAGGCAGTGGGTTTGTGAGAACATTGGGATTCATATCTTTGAAAGATAAGAGCCCGCTCCTAACAAGCTTTTGCACGTCAGATTTGAAATTGAGACAATTCTCTATGTTATGCCCTGATCCTCCTTGATGATAAGGGCATGTCTGATCCACCTTAAACCAAAAAGGAGGATTTTCTGGTACTGTAAGAGGAGACTTAGTCTGGATGTGCCCCTTAGCCAGTAGTAACGGAAATAGTTATGCGTACAACATTGGTATAATATCAAACCCTGGTGGCCGCGTTGTACGGTTGTTATTGTATGGAGGACGAGCCTACTGAAGAGGCTGTTGTGTCCTTTGCTGATTAGGTTCGCTCTGTGCAACCTGAGGTTGATACGTAGGAATAGGCGCAGGGCTGATAACAGGAGTTACAGCTGCTACCGGCTGGTACCGTCGCCTTTGCTTTCCGAGAGAGATATTCCTAATATCTTGCTCTTTTTTCTTAGTGAGAGCACTACCGTATCATTTTGTACTACTAGATGATCCAGCGTCTTTTATCAAACGTCCTTCTCAGACGGCTTCCTCAAGACGAACTCCCATGCCCACCATCTCGGTGAAATCACTGGGTGCACTGGAAACCATTCTATCATAGTAAAATGAGCTTAAGGTCTTTAAGAAGATCTTTGTCATCTCTTTTTCCTCAAGAAGTGGAAAAATCTGAGCGGCAATTTTGCGCCATCTCTGAGCGTACTCCTTAAAGGTTTCCTTGTCCTTTTGCGACATTGATCTAGTTGATCTCTGTCTGGTGCCATGTCCAAATTGTATTTGTATTGTTGGACGAAGGCAGTACCAAGATCTCTGAATGTACTGATCGTAGTACGGTTTAAACCCATGTACCATTTGAGTGCGGCACCGGTTAAACTATCCTGAAAGTAGTGAATCAGTAGGTCCTGATTCTCTGTCTGAGCTGACATTCGCCGAGCGTACATCACCAGATGGCTCTGAAGGCAAGAGTTACCCTTGTATTTTTCAAAGTCGGGCACTTGAAATTTGTGCGGAACTTTCACATTGGGGACCAAGCAGAGGTCTGCGGCGTCCTTTCCAAATAAATCCTGACCGCGGATGACTTGCAGTTCCTTCTGCATTTCTAGGAACTGTTCCTGGAATTCATCCATTCTATCGAACATAGTTTCCTTCTTACCAGAAGGTATCGGTGGAATCTGTCCTTCCGGGACAATGTGCACCACAAGGGGCGGGACCGTGACTACGGCAGTGAATCTTGGCGTTTCCCGAAGTTTGTAACCTTCAGGAGTCTTCAGTATGCCCCTGGCATCTTCGCTTTCCCGAAGTTTGTAACCTTCAGGCCCAACGGCTTCTGTTATGATTCCCTAATCTTCAGTGATCGGCGGAACATATCCTTCCCGGATATAGTTAACAGGCATGCCCCAAGGACGAACTTTCGACATTTGATACCTAGGATCATACTTCTCCACTATGGGCGTTGAGGTGATCTCTGAGATCACAGTCCTTTGTAGCTGAGCTTCTGCCATGGCTTGCATGTCGTTATGAAGCTTTCTCATATCCTCCCTCAGAGCGTCGATCTCTTCTTTCAACTCTCTATTTTCTTCCTCAAGATCATCCATCTTTTTCTGACGATTGGCCTGAGTATTATACGAATGAGACAATTTGACTCTAGAACCTGTCATACCCCAAATTTTGACCACTAAGATTTCCCATTACTGTGCAAATCATCATCACAAAATAGGGGAACCATCATACCTCATCAATCTCCTTAAGGAATTGTTGAGCATCCACTACAATCAAAATTAGGGTTTCAAGCCCTCTCAGAGCCTTAGACAAAGGATCAATCAAGGAATGACATGATCTTCAACTTGTCTAACCTCTCAAACATACACAAAGGATCAAAAAGGACTCCCACTCTAAGGATTAAGCACAAAGCTGCTCCCTTCTAGGTGGATCAAGCCTCAAGATCTCCAGTATCACCAAATTAGGGTTTTGGTCGACCAGGGCCTCCAAAGGGAAATTTTCCTCTGGCCATGAGCCAATGATTCAAAACATATCCTAATATACTCCATGAAACCTCATGGACCCAATCATCAAGTCAATTTTGCCTCAGGGGATGCATTCATAAAAAATCAGGAATTAGGGTTTCTTGACCTAATTCACCCCTAAGTTGACTTTTAGGGAAAATCATGAGCCAAGACTTCAAGAGAGGGTTTGAGGGTCTCTAATGAACTATATTGATCCATTTGGAACAATGGATTAATCCAAGAAGCTTGAGCAACAAGTCTCAATTTCATCTGCACCACAATTAGGGTTTCGCGAGGAAAGTCAACTGTAACTTTGACTTTTGACCAGGACATGCTCCCAAATCCTAGGACATACCTCAATATACCCTATTACACCCATGGAACATGTCCATTAAGTTTGATTTAGGTCAAGGACATGATTTCCTAAGGAATTGCACAGTTTGGAATTCATCTGATAAAAAGTCAACTGTGCACAAAAGTCAACTTTGACTTTTTGAGATTTTTCACCAAAATGGATTTTTAACCCTAAAATGATGTTAATGTATGATTTGAATCATCATTCATCAAGAAAAATCAAAGAAAGTGGGATAACTTGTAAAAGGGGTAACCATAAAAACTTAGAAAATTTTCTAAGTTATGGAAAAAGTTACACTAATGTGCAACTTTGGAGGACCATAACTCCTAAACCACAAGGCCATTGTTCCCCATTCAAAGCTTGATTTTTAGATATCATTGCCCTTTACAAAAGCTTCATACTGACCTATGTCCAAATTCCTCATGGATTTTGAGTTATGGAGTGATCAAAATCAAGAAAAGTCACTTTGTTCCAACACTTAGTGAAAATTTCACTAAGTCAGATTTTGCCTTACTTTTTTCCAAATGTAGGGGGATTTTTCACTTGGATTCAAAAAAGATCAAAACCAAACATGTTCAAACAGTTGTTGTATCATGTAAGGGCTTTCCAAAATGGCCAAGAACATTACCAAATTCCATTTGGGCTATGAGTTATGACATTGGCAAGTTGCCTTGTTGAATTCTGTCAAGGCTAGGTAGAATTTGCAATTTTGCTCGATTTGTCAAAATTGTGCAAATCCAAACACTCCTATCCACTTGGACACATCTGAGGATTGAATCTCAAGGGGACAATCACTGAGCCAAGCCTCCAAAGTCTTTGGAACAAGAAATAGCATGTTGAACCTAGAATTGCCAAAATAGGGACAAGACTTCAATTTTGGATTGGAGCATTCAATGGAAGCATCAAGGTGGCATGGACTGAGCCATTCTCAACTGAATTCAGTCAAGACTTATCCAAGACCAAGGGAACCACAACCCTGTGCCCTAACCTCTAGTCAATGGCTAGAGGAGACTTGGATTTCCATTGGACAACATTGGCCAAACCTCTGCTGCAGTTGCCATTCACTGTGGATCCCAAAAAAAACATGCTCTACTATAAATAGAGCTCAATTGTGATCAGTTTGAGTACACCAGAGCCATCAAACAGATGCTTTCCTCAAAATCTCTTCTTTCACTCCAATTTTGCCTTCTAAGGCAAGTCACTATCGGGTTTTGAGTTTGAGAGCAATTCCAACCAAACCAATCGCTCACACACCTCACATACATCATATAGAAGTGATCCAAACACTCACATAACATCTGGAACACTAATTTCACAAAATCACCAGCCAATTGCTCAAGTTCATGACAATTTTGCAGTTGAGGTGCCATCTTCAACTCCAAACCATTTCAATCCATTCCAAGCATTCATACACACTCCATGGCACCTAGGGAAGCTATCCAGATCATTGGAACCTAGCTGTAACACCTCCAACACAAATCACGATTGCCAGCTGCAAGTGGTAAGCATGAGCTCTTCTAACTCTGTGATCCATGCAATTTTTGCTGCACAATAATTTGGCCATATGTTCATAATCATGCATGGAATGTTTCCCCTCAATTAATTGCATTGTTTGAATCGTGTATCAAAAATCCTAGCCTTCATGCAGAAATTAGGGTTCTTGAGGATTTTTCATGATTTCTTGTTATATGTTTAATTTAAATGAAATTAATTGACATAGACATGATCGTGAGGTTGAGACGAGCATAATGATATGTGGATTGCATGATATAATCAAGTATTCAGTGAGATTGGAGAGAAAATGAAAATCTGGCCAACCCAGAACACGCGCGTGTTCTTGGTGTGTTCTTGGCGCCTTTTTTCAAAATTTGAATATTTGAATTTTGTGATTTTATTTAATTTATTCAAAAATTAATTTCTCTCTGAGTTTTAATGATTTTGAGTTGATTCTTTTTTTAATAATTCACAAAAATGTTAAAATATTTTATTTTCCCATAAAATCCCAAAAATATTATTTATTTTATATAATTGATATTTTTGCAAAGAATTAATATTTTAATTGTTTTAACATTTGAAATATTTTTTCCACCTTGATTTTGCAACTTTTAATGCTTTCTAATTATTTTGTAGGTCAATACTTAATGTTTGAAGCATTAATCCAAGATCACAATTTGTTTTCCATATGTTAAACAATTTTGATCATTTTAATTGAATTTTTATTCAATTAAATACATTTTTGAAAACAAATTAGGGTTTTTGGATTAATTCAACCCTCATAAATCATTTTCAAAACACTTTTGGGCCTCTATTAGAGTGTAAGACCCAACCCCCATGTGTACAGAAAACATTTTGGGCCTCATTCGTTGTATAAGTCCCTATGTACATTTTCAAATAAACGGCGCGATCGTCGCCTTTTCAAAATAACCCTGGGCATACCCTCGAGTAGTAAGACCCATTTCTTTTCTTAAAACTCACTTGGGCCTCTATTAGAGTGTAAGACCCAATCCCCTTTTAACCAAAACATTTGGGCCTCACTTATTTTATAAGTCCATTCGCGTTAAAAGAAAATCTCGGCGCGATCACCATTTCAAACGAAAAGTCAACTGGGCCTACCCTCGAGTAGTAAGACCCATCTCTTTTTCTTAAAACTTTTTGGGCCTCTATTAGAGTGTAAGACCCAACCCCTTTGTACAGAAAACCTTTTTTGGGCCTCAGTCACTTGTATAAGTCCCTCTGTACAAATTTAAACAGTGCGCTTACTGATAAAACCCTGGGCCTCTCCTTGACCTGTAAGCCCCAAATCTTTCTTTTTCAAAGCACTTTCTCCTTTGATTTTGAATATACTGTTGTTTTCAATCTTTCTTTGTTGAACAACTAACCAAACAGCATGGAAGCTCTACAACCGAGTAAGTGGTTATTGCTTTCATTTACCGCTTTCATATACATATAACTATATTGTGGGGCTGTTTCACTATAATTCTTCTTTCATAAACTCATATCAACTGTGTAATAATAGTATAGATATTTAGAGTTTCCCCGGCAACTACGTCTAGCATTAAGCCCGTTGATCACTCTTAGAAATAGTCTAAACTAGATCCCCATAGGATTACCAGACACAGTCTTCCCTCTTCTTGGGGTTAAACAATATGGAGATATGAAAGGAAAAATTCTCTGTGAACCCTTTCATAGACTGTCACTCATAGAAGTTGTCAAAGAAACTCTATTCCCCAGAGATGATCTTTTCTCCGTGAATGGAATCTCTTGAGTTTCTTCCAAATTCTCGGACTTTCCTGGCTTGATCTATTCTCGGCGAATGGCATGTCTTGAACTTCTCGGGGTTTGGGGACCCACAGGCTTCTTAAAAGCATTTGTCAAGAAACTCTATTCCCCGGAGATGATCTTTTCTCCGTGAATGGAATCTCTTGAGTTTCTTCCAAATTCTCGAACTTTCCTGACTTGATCTATTCCTTGTGAATAGCTTGCCTTGAATTTCTCGGTGTTTGGGGACCCATCGGCTTCTTAAAAGCATCGGCCTCCTCTTGGGCATTGTTCAAGGACCCATAGGCTTCCTAAAAGCAACCCCGCCTCCTCTTGGACTTAGTACAAGGACTCGTCGGCTTCTTAGAAGTATCCACAGCCTCCTCTTAGGCTTCGTATAATGATCTCTTCCTCCGAGAATGATAGCCTCCTCTTGGGCTTCGTACAAGGACCTTTCGGCTTCTTAAAAGTTTTTAGCCTCCTCTTGGGCTTCGTACAAATTGTCCCGACGACCTCCTAGAGGTATAGGAACAGAACTTAATCATCTGCATAGAGCAGTCCTTTTCAAGAATCTACTACTGTTTCTCAAAGGATAGTACAAAAGATAAAACTCTAGACTTGGACAGTCTAATCTCCTTAAGTCTTCAAGACATTCTCAAGCACCCTTCAAGAGTAGGAAGTAAACCCGTAGACTTGGACAGTCTCAATACCCTTCGGATTTCCCGCTTCCTTAAAGAACAGGAATAACCCGGATCCTTGAATCAAATCCATGAGTACAGTGTTGCTCATATAAGAACTGATTTTCTCTTCAAAATCAGTATACTGGACCTGTCACTTAACTGAAACAATATTTAGCCTCCATCTCGGGCTTTATACGAGATACAAAAAGGTTCTTATTGAGCCAAACAAACAAACAATAGCCTTTATCTCGGGCTTTGTACGAGATACAAAATCACTTTCTTGTTGAGTATAAAAAACTCTCTTGTTGAGTCAAACAGCCTTCATCTCGGGCTTTATACGAGATACCAAAAGATTCCATCGTCGAGTCAAAACCCTTTTAGCCTCTCTCTCGGGCTTCGTACGAGACACACGAAAATACCCTCTTGTTGGGCCAACAGCCTCCTCTTAGGCTTTGTATAAGAAAACCACTGGTTAATCCAATTAACCTTTTAGCATCAAAGCTGTGCCTCGTTCACAGTACACAAATATCAACAACTCTTTCCCCTTCATCTAATCGCTGTAAGCGGCAAGCCTCTGGATCATCTACATCCATGCCACTGTCCCTCTTTTAGCATGAGAAATTCCTAAGGAAAGATAGCATTGCTCTAAACTGAGTTAAAGTCTTCTCCTTCAGGTTGGAAATCCCCTATAAAGGAAATTATGGCATTGTCGGATTCACAAATCCCGGTTAAAGTAATTCTCCTTTATAAATAGTTGTGACAGACAAACCCCTCTTTAGAGATGATAGATTCTCTCTAAAGTTGAGACCTTTTCAGCTTCACATCTTGGGCTTTGAACAAGATACAAACCACTTTCGCTTCACGTCTTGGGCTTTGAACAAGACACCAAAAACACCCATTTCCTCCCATAGAATAAGGAGGAACTACGAACGCTCTGATTTCCCTGTTTCGGTAAACAGGAATACGTAGGCATAAGATTGAAAGAAAAATCTTAGCGAGCACACTAAACAAAAACCCAAAATCCCATACTCTCATGTATCTATCAAAAGCATCAGTCCTAACATCCTAATCCTTGTTCCCCGCCAGAAAGTCCTAGAAAGAAAGAAAACAGTATTGGCGAAAATACAAATAACCAGTACAAAGGCCCCCCCCCCACATTGATAGCATTCGTAACCTAACAGACCGCTGTTTAAACTCAGTATGCAAAGCAGGGTTAATTGGAGACATCTATTTCCCTTCCTTCACCAGCTTCAATAGGATAAAAAATGAATCGACCTGTAGTAAACTCAACCGTAGAGAGCGACCAGCGCTTAAGAACCGCGTCCAAAATCGCTCGCTATAGAAAAATGGCGCCCACCGTGGGGCCCGTCTTTCTTTTTCCTTCTTCCTTTTCATCTCTTATGAGAATACCACAGATTGGGGCTTCCGCCGGGGAACCCATTTTCTGTCAGGAACTTAGGATTCATAGCTTTAAAGGTCTAGGATGTTTAGGACAAATATATATACTGCTTTTCCTAATTGCTATACGTGTTTATTTTTCTTCTAATGGGAATGCGTGTGATGCCGCATGTGGAAAGATTGAGTATACACTTAAGATAAGTGATGGCGACGAGGTCGACCATCAACCTCAGTGGAGGCTGACCAATGCAACCCATTCTCTCACCTAGACAATGGGTCGATTGTGATGTCTGAGAACCTGAGGAGCCAAACCCTTTTGTAGTGCGGAAACTATCGGAAATAGTTGTTACGCGATACTACCCTCATTTGAGGCTGGTGATCTATTCTCGGTGAATGGCACTTACTCTAAGATTGCTCTACAACTCGCTGGCGATCCGCTTGTTGTTTTGCTTTCCTGGGAGGAGCTGATGATAATGAGTACAGGTACAAAAATCACCCTAGTATAAACCTTTTGGGATGGGTAGAGCCTTGACTTCATGACAACGACCCTTTGACCCCATGTTTTTTCTATGTTTTTGTGTGCTGCATTCATGCATTCATTTAAAAAACATTAAAACATTCAAAAAAAAAATTTCTCTTCTAGTCTCTCTGTTTTTTTCAAAATAAACTAAGACTGTGATTGTAAATATCAGAGAAAAGGGATTGCACTAATGGATTTCGATAGAAGGATAACTCATACGTATACCTTCAAGGTTCCGAAGTTAGAGGATTTGAGAAGGTTAGCAGGGATGATCACAAACCAAGAGGCTTTCAGAGCCAAACACGGAGGTCTGCTACCCCTGTTAAGAGTCCATGTGATTGAGGGAATCATGGATGCGCTCATTCATTTCTATGATCCGGTCTATCACTGTTTCACATTCCCGGATTACCAGCTCGCACCAACGCTGGAGGAGTATTCTCATCTGATTGATCTACACATTACAGATCGAGCTCCATTTTCTGGACTGGAAGAAATTCCAAAGAATCAAACCATTGCAAGAGCAATTCATTTGGACGAGTCTGAGGTCAGGACTCACATAACCACTATGGGTGGCATCCAAGGTTTTCCAGTCCATTTCTTGACAAAGAAGGCCCTGTATTTTGCTAGTATAGGAAACGTAACTGCTTTTGAAAGGATCTTTGTCTTGCTCACCTACGGGTTATTTTTGTTTCCCAACATCAATAACTTCGTCGATATCAACTCCATTAAGGTTTTTCTCATTGGAAATCCTGTGCCGACTTTGCTCGCAGATGCGTATCATTCTGTACACTTAGGGAATTTGTACAGCGGAGGGGAAATCACCTGCTGTGTACCTCTGCTTTACAAATGGTTTATCTCCCATTTGCCTAAGTCTGCTGCATTTTGGGATTACAAGAGTACCTTACGTTGGTCGTAAAAGATCATGTCCCTCACCAACTCTGATATAGATTGGTGTAATAGGATCTATGATGGAATCAAAATCATTGATCGTTGTGGAAACTTCCCCAACGTACCCCTTATAGGAACTAAGGGAGGAATCAATTACCATCCAGTTCTCGTTCGTCGTCAATTTGGATACCCGATGAGGCATGTCCCACGTAATGCTCATCTGGAAGGTCTTTTCTTCAAGGAAGGAGAAAACGACAAAGCACTAAAGACAGAAATAGTGCACGCTTGGAAACATGTTCTTAAGAAAGGACGAGAGTCTTTGGGAAAACCAGACTGTGTCTCGGTGGAGCCTTATCTCCATTGGGTACGAACTAGAGCTCTCAAGCTAAAAATTCCTTATCCTCGTTACGGAATTCTTCCGCCAAAGGAATCTGTCATGTACTTCATGACTGAAACTGAAAAGCTTCAGGTTACTCTCAACAAAGTTCAAAAGGAGAGAAGGTCTTGGAAGAACAAGTACCGCACCCTCGACGTAGAGTGCATCAAAATACAGCAATTACTAAAAGAAAAAGATGCTCTGATTGAAATTTTGGAGCAGCATGCTGTAGAGAATCAAGATGACCAAAGGAATTTGCTCACTCCTTTCACTTGGAAAAGGAATGTCAACCCGACAATGGCCCCAGAGCCCCGGTCAAAGAAAAGAAAAATACCAGAATCAGCACCCGATTTCTCTTCAGAGAGGACTCGGGACCCATTAGCATAGGTTTCTATTTCTGCACCTTGTAATCTACTGTATTTCCATTTCTGTAATCCTTTGAATTCAATAAAAAGGGGTTTCCCCACTGTTTGATATTTGCAATCTAATTGTCGAAGTTTATTTTGATTAAACCAAAAAAATAATTAATATAATCATTGCATTCATCAATCTCACATCACGTATTCTTCTTCCCTACGAATCTCACGTTTGTGTCTCGATTCTAGAGTCAAACTATCTCATTCGTACAATACTCGGGCCAATCGTCAGAAAAAGATGGATGATCTTGAGGAAGAAAACAGAGAGTTGAAGGAAGAGATCGACGCTCTGAGAGAGGATATGAGAAAGCTTCGTAACGACATGCAAGCCATGGCAGAAGCTCAGCTACAAAGAACTATGATCTCAGAGATCACCTCAATGCCCATAGTGGAAAAATCCGATCCTAGGTATCAAATGCCGAAAGATCACCCTTGGGGCATGCCTGTTAACTATATCCCGGAAGGATATGTTCCGCCGATCGCTGAAGATCAGGGAATCACAACAGAAGCCGTTGGGCCTGAAGGTTACAAACTTCGGGAAAGCGAAGATGCCAGGGGCATACTAAAGACTCCTGAAGGTACAAACTTCGGGAAATGCCAAGATTCGCTGCCGTAGTCACGGTACCACCCCCTGTGGTACACACTGTCCCGGAAGGACAGATTCCACCGATACCTTTTGGTAAAAAGGAAACTATGTTCGATAGAATGGATGAATTCCAGGAACAGTTCTTGGAAATGCAGAAAGAACTGCAAGCCATCCGCGGTCAGGATTTATTTAGAAAGGACGCCGCAGACCTCTGCTTGGTCCCCAATGTGAAAGTCCCGTACAAGTTCCAAGTGCCCGACTTTGAAAAATACAAAGGTAACTCTTGCCCTCAGAGCCATCTGGTGATGTACACTCGGCGGATGTCAGCTCAGACGGAGAATCAAGACCTACTGATTCACTACTTCCAGGATAGTTTAACCGGTGCCGCATTAAAATGGTACATGGGTTTAAACCGTGCCACGATCAGCACTTTCAGAGATCTTGGCACTGCCTTCGTCCAATAATACAAATACAATTTGGACATGGCACCCGACAGAGATCAACTCAGATCAATGTCGCAAAAGGACAAGGAAACCTTTAAGGAGTATGCTCAAAGGTGGCGTGAAATTGCAGCTCAAATTTGTCCGCCTCTTGAGGAAAAAGAGATGGCAAAGATCTTCTTAAAGACCTTAAGCTCATTTTACTATGACCGAATGGTTTCCAGTGCGCCCAGTGACTTCACCGAGATGGTAGGCATGGGTGTACGTCTTGAGGAAGCCGTCCGAGAAGGATGTTTGGTAAAAGACCCCGGATCGACGAGCGGTACTAAAAAATACGGTAGTGCTCTCCCTAAGAAAAAAGAGCAAGATATTGGGAATATCTCTCTCGGAAAGCAAAGGCGACGTTATCAACCGGTAGCAGCTGTGACTCCTGCTATCAACCCTGTGCCTATTCCTACGTATCAACCTCGGGTTGCGCAGAATCAACCTGATCAGCAAAGGATACAACAACCTCTTCAGCAGGCTCGTCCTCAATACAACAACAACCGTACAACACGGCCACCAGGATTTGATCCTATACCCGTGACGTACGCAGAGCTGTTTCCATTACTGCTAGCCAAGGGGCACATTCAGACTAAGTCCCCTCTTGCAGTACCAGAAAATCCGCCTTTTTGGTTTAAGGTGGATCAAACTTGCCGTTACCACCAAGGAAGTCCCAGGCATAACATTAAGAATTGTCTCAATTTTAAGTCCGACGTGCAAAAGCTTGTTAGGAGTGGGGTCTTATCCTTCAAGGATACAAATCCTAATGTTCTTACGAACCCGCTGCCTCAACATGAGAAGGCTGCAGTCAATCTGATTGAGAAAGAGACTAACAATGTCTATCAAATTCACGATGTACTCTTGTTGAAAACTAATCTGGTCAAGATGCATTATAGATAGAGTGGATATGGCCATGTGCCACCGCATAGCTATCACCAGTGTGATATCTGCTCTAAAGACAACCAGGGATGTTCTGTGGTGCAAGCAGCTCTACAGGAACAAATGGATCTCGGATGGATCCAAGAGCACCGAGGTCGTGGAGTTAACATGGTCTACACGAATTCTAACATCATTCAGAACCACGATATCCGTGCAATGAATGTCAACTTGGTGGCGATGCACTCAAGGCAAAGCCAGTATCATAATCTGCCGCGGCACGATTACAGTTCCTGTCTGACTTGCTCGGTAAACAAACAGGGATGCTCTTTCATACAGGAGGCCCTCCATCGTCAGATGGATCTTGGATGGATCCAAGACTACCATGATAGGAACCCCTATCAGATCAACATGGTTCAGATCTTTGATATTCACGTGATGAATACCAACTTAGTAGAGTTACATGCTGAACAGGTCCGACTCGGATTCCTGATATCACATGACTATCAAAGCTGTAAAGCGGGTTGCGAAAACGATCAGGGTTGTACCCTTGTCCAGGAGGCACTTCAACACTTGTTAAATCATTGGTGGATGCCAATTTATATGGATAAAGATACTCAGCAAATTAGTATCAGTAACATGAATCCTACTCGGCGTCAGAGTCAGGATGTCCGATCAATGGAAGTTAACCTAGCGAGGTTACATTGTATTCAAAGTGGGTGTGGCCAGGTGCCATTACACAATTATGACTGTTGTAGCATCTGTTCAGAAAGTAACCAAGGATGCTACCTTGTGCGAGCAGCTCTTCAGGGTCAGGTGGATCATGGAGAGATTCGTCCATATCCGGGGTCTGGACCCATCAACTGGACGCCGAACTACCTTGCCGATCAAGTTGAGGACGTTGTCACCATCTCTGGTCATTACAAGACCAGGGATGTTTTTGCCATCATCCCTCTACTTGACGAATCTAAAGTTCCCAACCAGGAACTGATCGAGATCACTTATGATGGTCAGAAAAATTAGAAGGCTCCCGTTGTCATCTATCTGCCGGGACCATTACCGTATGAATCAACTAAGGCTATCCCTTACAAATACGGTGCAACAACCATTGAGAATGGAAGGTAAATTCCATTACCCTCCGTCGTGAACATTGCAGACATCAGTCGAGTAACACGGAGTGGTAGAATCTTCAACCGAGGGGTTGGGGAACTTAACAAAGAAAAAGAACTTCAGACAGAAGCTCCCGATCCACCAGTCGGTCAATCCAGTAATCCCGACCTTTCAAAAAATAATGATGAGATGCTGAAGCTCATCCAAAGGAGTGAATACAACATTGTTGATCAACTATTACAAACTCCTTCAAAGATCTCGGTATTATCACTGTTACTCAGTTCAGAAGCGCACAAGGAGGCTCTACAGAAAGTCTTGGAGCAAGCCTTTGTGAAACAGGATGTAACAATCAGACAGTTCAATAGCATTGTCTCTAACATTACTTCCTGTAACAATTTGGGATTTAGTGATGAGGAATTACCCGAAGAGGGTCACCGTCATAACATGGCACTCAATATCACAGTTAACTGCCAGGACGATGCTTTAGCCAGCGTACTGGTAGACACAGGGTCAACCCTGAATGTTATGCCGAAGTCTACTTTGATGCAATTATCATTCAAAGGCCCTCCGATGAGAATCAGGGAGGTCGTCGTCAAGGCATTCGACGGATCCAGAAAAACGGTTATCGACGAAGTTGACATTCCCATAACTATTGGTCCTCACACTTTCCAAGTTACTTTCCAGGTCATGGACATCCGAGCAACATACAGTTGTTTATTAGGAAGACCTTGGATACACCAGGCTGGAGCGGTTACTTCAACCCTCCGCCAAAAGCTAAAGTTCGTTCAGAACGATCAACTTATCACAGTCTGTGGAGAACAAGCCTTGCTTGTAAGCAACTTATCATCGTCTACAGGTATAGAACCCGAGGAGGTTATTGGAACTCAGTTCCAAGCACTGTCGGTGAGCAAGAATAATCAGTTCAAAGAAGGAACTTCCATTTCTTCATACAACGATGCTATCAAAGCGGTTGAGAGTACCGATACAACTAGATGGGGTCAGCTTGTCATTCCTATTGACAATAAAACAAAGAAGGGTCTTAGTTTTTCTGCAACCTGTACCCAGACAGCTGCCAACGACGAAGGTCTTCATCCCCTTAAAAACTTCTTCCACAGTGGAGGTTTCCTTCACCCAGTGTCTCAGACAGTTCATGCTATCAATGAGGAAGATCCCTCTGACACAGATGAAGAATGGATGTCCTATCTTAACAAGGACGGTTATATGTCTCAGGAAGAGGTGCCTACGCCATTTTGTAATCCCGCACAGAGTCTGAGATTTATACCAAGGTCAGACGTCAAAATGATATATGGAGATTGTGATCCGGAAGGATGCCGTGCTCCACCAAATTCATTAGAGGAGGACACTCTGATGAAAGACCACTTTGACTACAACTACTATGGCCCAATGGATGGTCTGCCAATGTGGCAACCTTATCCAAGAAACTTGGGGCAAGAGAGTCAGCCGAACAATGAAAATCAGCTGACCGTCATTGAATAGAATACCTATGTCCCCACCATGTCATGGGATCAACACTCGGGTCATCCTGAAGCTACTCAACATGAAGATGAATTCGCAACATTTGCAGGACTTGAATTCATCAACTATGCTTTTCCCGAGGTCAACGTCATCGAGAGAGATGACTCCTCCAGTTCCAAAGAAGTTTGGGACACTTTGGGACAATCAAGTGGAAAATACAACTTCATGGTCAAGCACACTGCTCCCGAAAGCTCTCGTATCAGGCTCGAAGATATCCAGCCAACCGAATGGGAAGATACAGCTAAGAGCACAACTACTATGCAAAATACAACTGAGGAATCCTCCTATGACAATTCTGCTTGGGAGACAGATTCCAATGATCCTGCTCCACCAGAAATCAGCGTCATTTCTGAAGACAAATCAAGGAAGGTGCCAGACTTTGTGATTCACCGAGGAGTTCGCCGTTAATGGGTTGCTGTCGAGGTTCCGAAGGTCGTTTATCAGTCAAAGTAATTGCCATCTTTTAACCTTTCACCCCGCCCAGGTGAAACAGATGTTTTGATAGGGCTCGCTTTCTGTAAATTTCCCTATTCGCTTAGCCCAAAGCGACACAGTTTTGTTCTATAGGGCTGTAGTTTCAAGTATCGACTTGTTCATTAATAAAATAACGTCGTTATGTAATTTCCGCATTTATTGCTGGTTTCTCTTTTCGCGTTTTTGAGAAAATGGTAATCCTAAAATACAGTTCAATAATAAAAACAAGCAGTAATAAAAAAAATACACTGCACACACTTGCATTTTTCTCTATCTCTTCTAAACACGAATCATCACGTCATGCAGATTGCTTGTTTTAAACCCTGTTGAAACATACGATCTGATGCCTTCTCCCAACTTTGAGTTCCCGGTATTCGAAGCTGAAGAAGAAAATGACGACAAAATTCCAGAAGAGATCTCCCGATTACTCAGACAAGAGGAAAGGTCCATTGAACCTCACAAAGAACCGTTGGAAATGGTAAACTTGGGTTCAGAAAAAGAGAGAAAAGAAATCAGGATTGGGGCACTGCTCAGTCCAACTGCCAGAGAGGGTTTGATAAAGCTTCTCAGAGAATTTCCCAATGTATTCGCTTGGTCCTATCAGGATATGCCAGGGTTGGATACCAGCATCGTGGAACATCACTTATCGTTGAGATCGGAATGTCCGCCAGTAAAACAAAGGTTGAGACGGACTCACCCGGACATGGCCATCAAAATCAAGGAGGAAGTACAGAAACAGATTGATGCGGGTTTCCTCACCACATCAGAATATCCTCAATGGTTAGCCAACATCGTACCCGTTCCGAAAAAGGATGGAAAGGGCAGAATATGTGTCGATTACAGAGACCTGAACAAGGCAAGTCCAAAGGATGACTTTCCTTTACCACACATTGACATGCTGGTGGACAGTACAGCAAAGTTCAAAGTTTTCTCCTTCATGGATGGATTCTCGGGCTATAATCAGATCAAAATGGTGCCGAAAGACATGGAGAAAACTTCGTTCATTACCCCATGGGGTACCTTTTATTACAAGGTAATTCCGTTCGGTTTGAAGAACGTCGGGGCAACCTATCAAAGGGCCATGACTACTCTGTTTCATGACATGATACACAAGGAAATCGAGGTATATGTCGATGATATGATTGCAAAATCAAAAACAGAGAGTGAGCATGTTAAACATCTGTCAAAATTGTTCGAACGTTTAAGAAAATTCAAGCTCTGCTTGAATCCCAACAAGTGCACCTTCGGTGTCCGTTCAGGGAAACTACTAGGGTTCATCGTCAGCCAGAAAGGGATTGAGGTTGATCCTGACAAGGTCAAGGCCATTCAAGAAATGCCTTCTCCGAAAACTGAAAAACAAGTCAGGGGATTCCTGGGACGTTTGAAATACATCTCCAGATTCATATTCCTTATGACCGCGACATGTGCGCTGATTTTCAAATTACTGAAAAACAACCAGAACTGTATTTGGACAGAAGACTGCCAAACCGCCTTCGACAGTATTAAGGAATACCTATTGAACCCTCCGATTCTATCACCTCTAGTGGAAGGAAGACCACTGATCATTTACCTCACAGTTCTAGAGGACTCAATGGGATGTGTACTTGGCCAACAAGACGAAACTAAACGGAAAGAGTCTGCCATTTACTATCTAAGCAAGAAATTCACCGACTGCGAGACTCGGTACACTATGCTTGATAAAACATGTTGCGCTTTGGCTTGGGTAGCCAAACGTCTTCGCCAGTACATGATTTGTCACACTACTTGGTTGGTCTCCGAGATGGATCCAATCAAGTGTGTCTTTGAAAAACCTGCTCTCACGGGAAGGATTTCCCGTTGGCAGATGCTGTTATCAGAATATGACATAGAGTACCACATTCAGAAAGCTGTTAAGGGAAGTATTTTAGCCAATCATTTGGCTCATCAACAGATTGACGATCAAGAATCAATCGGGTTTGACTTCCCAGACGAAGATGTCATGTATCTAAAGATGAAAGATTGCGATGAACCGCTACCCAGTGAAGGGCCAGAACCAGGTTCCCAATGGGGACTAATCTTTGACGGAGCTGTCAATCATTATGGAAACGGAATTGGGGCAATTATTGTTACCTCTCAGGGTACCCACATTCCTTTCACCGCTCGACTTACGTTCAAATGTACAAACAATGAGGCCGAATACGAAGCTTGTATCATGGGTCTCGAAGAACCGATTGATTTAAGGATCAAAAACTTGGACGTATACGGCGACTCAGCCTTGGTTATCAATCAGATTAAAGGAGATTAGAACACATACCAATCAGGATTGATTCCTTACAAAGACTACGCAAGAAGGTTGCTACCTTTCTTCAACAGAGTCGAGTTTCACCACATCCCTCGTTATGAGAATCACATGGCTGGTGCATTAGCCACCCTATCTTCCATGATTAGTGTAGGTCAATGGAATGACATACCTAAGATCGACATCATGCGCCTTGAACGGCCCGCTTACATCTTCACGATTGAAGCAGTCATAGACGACAAACCTTGGTATCACGATATCAAATGCTTCCTTCAGAAACAAGAGTACCCACCTGGGGCATCCAGGAAAGACAGAAAAACCCTCAAAAGATTGGCTGGAAACTTCTTCCTGAGCGGTGATACTCTCTATAAGAGAAATTTTGACATGGTTTTGCTTCGATGCGTCGACAGACGAGAAGCAGACATGCTGATGAAAGAAATTCATGAAGGATCCTTTGGCACTCATGCCAACGGACACACAATGGCGAGAAAATTTCTCAGAGCAGGGTACTATTGGTTGACAATGGAATCCGACTGCTACAAGTACATGAGGAGGTGTCACAAGTGTCAGATATACGCTGATAAAATTCATCTACCGCCAACGCATCTTAAAGTTCTCTCTTCCCCATGGCCATTTTCCATATGGGGAATCGATATGATCGGCATGATTGAGCCCAAGGCTTCAAATGGACATCGGTTCATCCTAGTGGCCATTGACTACTTCACCAAGTGGGTCGAAGCAGTGTCATTCGCTAATGTAACCCGACAAGTGGTGGTCCAATTTATCAAAAATAATATCATCTGCCGTTATGGTGTTCCAAGCAAGATCATTACTGATAATGGATCTAACTTGAATAATAAGATGATGAAAGAGTTGTGTGCAGAGTTCAAGATTGAACACCATAACTCATCTCCCTACCGACCCAAGATGAACGGAGCGGTAGAAGCGGCTAACAAGAACATCAAGAAGATCGTTCAAAAGATGATTGTAACCTACAAAGACTGGCACCAAAATGCTACCCTTTGCTCTTCACGGTTATCGCACATCTGTCCGCACTTCAACAGGGGCTACCCCTTTCTCTCTAGTGTATGGCATGGAAGCGGTGCTCCCCATAGAAGTAGAGATCCCGTCAATCAGAGTATTGATGGAAGCTAAGCTCACCGAAGCTAAATGGTATCAAAGTCGACACGACGAACTCAATCTGATCGAAGAAAAGTGAATCACGACACTTTGCCACGGTCAGTTGTATTAGCAGAGAATGAAGAAGGCGTTCGACAAAAAGGTCCGACCTCGCGTCTTTAGGAAAGGAGACCTCGTACTCAAGAAGATACAATCATTTCTCACTGATTCCCGGGGCAAGTGGACTCCAAATTATGACGGCCCCTAAGTGGTCAAGAAAGCTTTCTCAGGCGGCGCCTTGAGACTTGCAACCATGGACGGAGAGGAATTTGCCTACCCCACGAACGTTGATGTAGTCAAGAAATACTTCGTCTAAACTAAAAAAAAAAAACGTCTCGGTGGATTGAAAACCCGAAAGGGCGGTCCAGGCAAAAATTAGAGACATGAAAAAAAAGAATCATCCTGATGGATTGGAAACATCATAGTACAATCAAGGTAAAAATTAGGGATAATGGCAAGTAACTATGTTCAATAGAGGCGAATCCCTCAGCAGCAATAGTTACATCATCTGTCAGAAAACTCCAGTCAAGGTCATCTTCGACAGAAGCTCAGGATGCCCAGAATTCAAAGTTGATTGAAGGATAGTGGTCGTTATGTTTCAACGTAGCCCTTTTTCCCTGTAAATTACCATTTTCTAACTTTGTATATTACTCTTTGGAATCACGCGCTTGGCTGATTTCCATACTATCAATAAAATTTGAGCCCTTGTGCTTTTGTTTGTAATTCTCATTTGTTTTAGCTTTACAGAATGACATTTTAACATGATTAACGATTCTTGAAATAAAACAAAAATGAATTTACTTGATAAAATTTTTCTGCTTTTTAAAAAAATAAAGAGGGCAATTTCTTTTGACTGTTGGACATCAGAAGAACATCAATCGCATCTCCAAAAGTAAGCGAACTTCAAAGTGCAGAATCAAAGCACTCCTTCTAACCCAGTACGCCTGAATAAAGGGATCAACTGTGTCAGAGACCTTGTTTCGTCTGATACACCACGGCAGAGTTCTCATCTCCTAAGCCCGACAAACGGGAGCTCCCCAACAGGGACTATCTCTCCTAAGCAAGGTAGAATTGCTATCTTGAACCAGCGATATTTCTACACGCCCCGCGATGGCCTAGTATCCAGTCATGTTCACCCGTCAGTTTGTATGTCGCGTCAGTTTTGTCAGCATAAACATACATATATCATGCATTATTGATTTGCATTCACATTTCATATTGCATCACTATCACTCTAGTCGGTCTTGTCCCTTAGTGATAGGAGTTCTCTCAATCGAGTCGTCAATTCTTGCCTCGTCAGGAAATAGTGTCTGAACAATCTCTTTTCTCCAGTTTATTTCTGGAAGGAAATTGGCCCTTGACCACTTTGATAACTTGAACCTCTGAAACACCAGAGGAGCTTTCAGTCAGCATCACTCTTCGCCATTGAAGATGATATCCTTGCTTTCCCGGATTAAGGAAAATCCACAGAGAAAGCCTCGTAATCAGAGATTCGGGAGCACGCCAGTTTCGCTCCGAAAAGATCGCTGATGAAAAGGTCATCGACACCTCAAAATTGGACCCCATCATATGGCATTTCTCCGGGAAGATCCCGAGAAAAGTATGATGTAAGATCCCAAGCGACAGCAGTCTCCCAAGAGACCTGCTTCCCCCAGTTGAAACAAATGGCATCTCCAACAGAGAAGTTTATACACCTCTACAACTCAGACGACTGGGTTCCCCAGCGAGTCTGACATCAAAGTTTTTCAATCAAATGGCATCTCCCCAGGAAAATTCGGCGAGAAGGTTGAGGAAAACCGCTACGCATAGCGTCCCTTGTCAATCAAGTTTATTGACGATAGAAACTGAGACCAATTCCTTGGTAGGAAACCAGGATCGAGGGGAAGTTTATTTCAGAAACAGAGACCAGTTCCTTGGTAGGAAACCAGGATCGAGGGGAAGTTTAATTCAGAAACTGAGACCAGTTCCTTGGCTGAAGACCAGGATTGATGGGAAGTTTTTACCTTTTCTTGGCATCATTTCTTAGCTAAAGAAGATGAATGTGTGCGCTACCATTCATGACCACCATCAAAATTTTGGGTATTCCGATATTTAATCCTCTTGCACCCCGAATGCTCGAATACCTTCGTCATTCACACCTTCGTGTCCAAGAAGATTAAATAGGGGCATCTGTCATACCCCAAATTTTGACCACTAAGATTTCCCATTACTGTGCAAATCATCAACACAATATGGGGGAACCATCATACCTCATCAATCTCCTTAAGGAATTATTGAGCATCCATTACAATCAAAATTAGGGTTTCAAGCCCTCTCAGAGCCTTAGACAAAGGATCAATCAAGGAATGACATGATCTTCAACTTGTCTATCCTCTCAAACATACACAAAGGATAAAAAAGGACTCCCACTCCAAGGATTAAGCACAAAGCTGCTCCCTTCTAGGTGGATCAAGCCTCAAGATCGCCAGTATCACCAAATTAGGGTTTTGGTCGACCAGGGTCTCCAAAGGGAAATTTTCCTCTGGGCATGAGCCAATGATTCAAAACATATCCTAATATACTCCATGAAACCTCATGGACCCAATCATCAAGTCAATTTTGCCTCAGGGGATGCATTCATCAAAAATCAGGAATTAGGGTTTCTTGACCTAATTCACCCCTAAGTTGACTTTTAGGGCAAATCATGAGCCAAGACCTCAAGAGAGGGTTTGAGGGTCTCTAATGAACTATATTGATCCATTTGGAACAATGGATTAATCCAAGAAGCTTGAGCAACAAGTCTCAATTTCATCTGCACCACAATTAGGGTTTCGCGAGGAAAGTCAACTGTAACTTTGACTTTTGACCAGGACATGCTCCCAAAACCTAGGACATACCTCAATATACCCTATGACACCCATGGAACATGTCCATCAAGTTTGATTTAGGTCAAGGACATGATTTCCTAAGGAATTGTACAGTTTGGAATTCATCTGATAAAAAGTCAACTGTGCACAAAAGTCAACTTTGACTTTTTGAGATTTTTCACCAAAATGGATTTTTAACCCTAAAATGATGTTAATGTATGATTTGAATCATCATTCATCAAGAAAAATCAAAGAAAGTTGGATAACTTGTAAAAGGGGTAACCATAAAAACTTAGAAAGTTTTCTAAGTTATGGAAAAAGTTACACTAATGTGCCAACTTTGGAGGACCATAACTCCTAAACCACAAGGCCATTATTCCCCATTCAAAGCTTGATTTGTAGATCTCATCGCCCTCTACAAAAGCTTCATACTGACCTATGTCCAAATTCCTCATGGATTTTGAGTTATGGAGTGATCAAAATCAAGAAAAGTCACTTTGTTCCAACACTTAGTGAAATTTTCACTAAGTCAGATTTTGCCTTACTTTTTTCCAAATGTAGGGGGATTTTTCACTTGGATTCAAAAGAGATCAAAACCAAACATGTTCAAATAGTTGTTGTATCATGTAAGGGCTTTCCAAAATGGCCAAGAACATTACCAAATTCCATTTGGGCTATGAGTTATGACATTGGCAAGTTGCCTTGTTGAATTCTGTCAAGGCTAGGCAGAATTTGTAATTTTGCTCGATTTGTCAAAAATGTGCAAATCCAAACACTCCTATCCACTTGGACACATCTGAGGATTGAATCTCAAGGGTACAATCACTGAGCCAAGCCTCCAAAGTCTTTGGAACAAGAAATAACATGTTGAACCTAGAATTGCCAAAATAGGGACAAGACTTCAATTTTGGATTGGAGCATTCAATGGAAGCATCAAGGTGGCATGGACTGAGCCATTCTTAACTGAATTCAGTCAAGACTTATCCAAGACCAAGGGAACCATAACCCTGTGCCCTAACCTCTAGTCAATGGCTAGAGGAGACTTTGATTTCCATTGGACAACATTGGCCAAACCTCTGCCGCAGTTGCCATTCACTGTGGATCCCAAAACAAACTTGCTCTATTATAAATAGAGCTCAATTGTGATCAGTTTGAGTACACCAAAGCCATCAAACAGATGTTTTCCTCAAAATCTCTTCTTTCACTCCAATTTTTCCTTCTAAGGCAAGTCACTATCGGGTTTTGAGTTTGAGAGCAATTCTAACCAAACCAATCACTCACACACCTCACATACATCATATAGAAGTGATCCAAACACTCACATAACATCTGGAACACTGATTTCACAAAATCACCAGCCAATTGCTCAAGTTCATGACAGTTTTGCAGTTGAGGTACCATCTTCAACTCCAAACCATTTCAATCCATTCCAAGCATTCATAAACACTCCATGGCACCTAGGGAAGCTATCCAGATCATTGGAACCTAGCTGTAACACCTCCAACACAAATCACGATCACCAGCTGCAAGTGGTAAGCATGAGCTCTTCTAACTCTATGATCCATGCAATTTTTGCTGCACAATAATTTGGCCATATGTTCATAATCATGCATGGAATGTTTCCCCTCAATTAATTGCATTGTTTGAATCGTGTATCAAAAATCCCAGCCTTCATGCAGAAATTAGGGTTCTTGAGGATTTTTCATGATTTCTTGTTATATGTTTAATTTAAATGAAATTAATTGACATAGACATGATCGTGAGGTTGAGACGAGCATAATGATATGTCGATTGTATGATATAATCAAGTATTCAGTGAGATTGGAGAGAAAATGCAAATCTGGCCAAGCCCAGAACACGCGCGTGTTCTTGGTGTGTTCTTGGCGCCTTTTTTCAAAATTTGAATATTTGAATTTTGTGATTTTATTTAATTGATTCAAAAATTAATTTCTCTCTGAGTTTTAATGATTTTGAGTTGATTCTTTTTTTAATAATTCACAAAAATGTTAAAATATTTTATTTTCCCAAAAAATCCCAAAAATATTATTTATTTTATATAATTGATATTTTTGCAAAGAATTAATGTTTTAATTGTTTTAACATTTGAAATATTTTTTCCACCTTGATTTTGCAACTTTTAATGCTTTCTAATTATTTTGTAGGTCAATACTTAATTTTTGAAGCATTAATCCAAGATCACAATTTGTTTTCCATATGTTAAACAATTTTGATCATTTTAATTGAATTTTTATTCAATTAAATACATTTTTGAAAACAAATTAGGGTTTTTGGATTAATTCAACCCTCATAAATCATTTTCAAAACACTTTTGGGCCTCTATTAGAGTGTAAGACCCAACCCCCATGTGTACAGAAAACATTTTGGGCCTCATTCGTTGTATAAGTCCCTCTGTACATTTTCAAATAAACGGTGCGATCGTCGCCTTTTCGAAATAACCCTGGGCCTACCCTCGAGTAGTAAGACCCATTTCTTTTCTTAAAACTCACTTGGGCCTCTATTAGAGTGTAAGACCCAACCCCCTTTTAACCAAAACATTTGGGCCTCACTTATTGTATAAGTCCCTTCGCGTTAAAAGAAAATCTCGGCGCGATCGCCATTTCAAACGAAAAGTCAACTGGGCCTACCCTCGAGTAGTAAGACCCATCTCTTTTTCTTAAAACTTTTTGGGCCTCTATTAGAGTGTAAGACCCAACCCCTTTGTACAGAAAACCTTTTTTGGGCCTCAGTCACTTGTATAAGTCCCTCTGTACAAATTCAAACAGTGCGCTCACTGATAAAACCCTCGGCCTCTCCTTGAGCTGTAAGCCCCAAATCTTTCTTTTTCAAAGCACTTTCTCCTTTGATTTTGAATATACTGTTGTTTTCAATCTTTCTTTGTTGAACAACTAACCAAACAGCATGGAAGCTCTACAACCGAGTAAGCGGGTATTGCTTTCATTTACCGCTTTCATATACATATAACTGTATTGTGGGGCTATTTCACTGTAAGTCTTCTTTCATAAACTCATATCAACTGTGTAATAATAGTATAGATATTTAGAGTTTCCCCGGCAACTACGTCTAGCATTAAGCCCGTTGATCACTCTTAGAAATAGTCTAAACTAGATCCCCATAGGATTACCAGACACAGTCTTCCCTCCTCTTGGGGTTAAACAATATGGAGATATGAAAGACACCATTCTCTGTGAACCCTTTCATAGACTGTCACTCATAGAAGTTGTCAAAGAAACTCTATTCCCCAGAGATGATATTTTCTCCGTGAATGACATCTCTTGAGTTTCTTCCAAATTCTCGGACTTTCCTGGCTTGATCTATTCTCGGTGAATGGCATGTCTTGAACTTCTCGGGGTTTGGGGACCCACAGGCTTCTTAAAAGCATTTGTCAAGAAACTCTATTCCCCAGAGATGATCTTTTCTCCGTGAATGGCATCTCTTGAGTTTCTTCCAAATTCTCGAACTTTCCTGACTTGATCTATTCCTTGTGAATAGCTTGCCTTGAATTTCTCGGGGTTTGGGGACCCATCGGCTTCTTAAAATCATCGGCCTCCTCTTGGGCATTGTTCAAGGACCCATAGGCTTCCTAAAAGCAACCCCGCCTCCTCTTGGGCTTAGTACAAGGACCCGTCGGATTCTTAGAAGTATCCACAACCTCCTCTTAGGCTTCGTATAATGATCTCTTCCTCCGGGAATGATAGCCTCCTCTTGGGCTTCGTACAAGGACCTCTCGGCTTCTTAAAAGTTTCCAGCCTCCTCTTGGGCTTCGTACAAATTGTCCTGACGACCTCCTAGAGGTATAGGAATAGAACTTAATCATCTGCATAGAGCAGTCCTTTTCAAGAGTCTACTACTGTTTCTCAAAGCATAGTACAAAAGATAAAACTCTAGACTTGGACAGTCTAATCTCCTTGAGTCTTTAAGACATTCTCAAGCACCCTTCAAGAGTAGGAAGTAAACCCGTAGACTTGGACAGTCTCAATACCCTTCGGATTTCCCGCTTCCTTAAAGAACAGGAATAACCCGGATCCTTGAATCAAATCCATGAGTACATTGTTGCTCATATAAGAACTGATTTTCTCTTCAAAATCAGTATACTGGACCTGTCACTTAACTGAAACAACATTTAGCCTCCATCTCGGGCTTTATACGAGATACAAAAAGGTTCTTATTGAGCCAAACAAACAAACAATAGCCTCCATCTCGGGCTTCGTACGAGATACAAAATCACTCTCTTGTTGAGTATAAAAAACTCTCTTGTTGAGTCAAATAGCCTTCATCTCGGGCTTTATACGAGATACCAAAAGATTCCATCGTCGAGTCAAAACCCTTTTAGCCTCTCTCTCGGGCTTCGTACGAGACACACAAAAATACCCTCTTGTTGGGCCAACAGCCTTCTCTTAGGCTTTGTATAAGAAAACCACTGGTTAATCCAATTAACCTTTTAGCATCAAAGATGTGCCTCGTTCACAGTACACAAATATCAACAACTCTTTCCCCTTCATCTAATCGTTGTAAGCGGCAAGCCTCTGGATCATCTACATCCATGCCACTGTCCCTCTTTTAGCATGAGAAATTCCTAAGGAAAGATAACATTGCTCTAAACTGAGTTAAAGTCTTCTCCTTCAGGTTGGAAATCCCCTATAAAGGAAATTATGGCATTGCCGGATTCACAAATCCCGGTTAAAGTAATTCTCCTTTATAAACAGTTATGACAGACAAACCCCTCTTTAGAGATGACATATTCTCTCTAAAGTTGAGACCTTTTCAGCTTCACATCTTGGGCCTTGAACAAGATACAAACCACTTTCGCTTCACGTCTTGGGCTTTGAACAAGACACCAAAAACATCCATTTCCTCCCATAGAATAAGGAGGAACTACAAACGCTATGATTTCCCTGTTTCGGTAAACGGGAATACGTAGGCATAAGATTGAAAGAAAAATCTTAGCGAGCACACTAAACAAAAACCCAAAATCCCATACTCTCATGTATCTATCAAAAGCATCAGTCCTAACATCCTAATCCTTGTTCCTCGCTAGAAAATCCTAGAAAGAAAGAAAACATTATTGGCGAAAATATAAATAACCAATACAAAGGCCCCCCCACATTGATAGCATTCGTAACCTAACAAACCGCTGTTTAAACTCAGTATACAAAGCAGGGTTAATTGGAGACATCTATTTCCCTTCCTTCATCAGCTTCAATAGGATAAAAAATGAATCGACCTGTAGTAAACTCAACCGCAGAGAGCGACCAGCGCTTAAGAACCGCATCCAAAATCGCTCGCTACAGAACCGAGACATAAATATGAGATTCGTAGGTAAGAAGAATACGCGATGTGAGATTGATGAATGCAATGATTATATTAATTGTTTTTTGGTTTAATCAAAATAAACTTCGACAATTAGATTACAAATATCAAACAGTGGGGGAACCCCTTTTTATTGAATTTAAAGGATTACAGAAATGGAAATACAGTAGATTACAAGGTACAGAAACAGAAACCTAAGCTAATGGGTCCCGAGTCCTCTCTGAAGAGAAATCGGGTGCTGATTCTGGTACTTTCCTTTTCTTTGACCGGGGAACTTGGGCCGTTGTCAGGTTGTCATTCCTTTGCCAGGTGAAATGAGTAGCAAATTCCTTTGGTCATCTTGATTCTCTACAGCATGTTGCTCTAAAATCTCAATCAGAGCGTCCTTATCTTTCAGTAGTTGCTGTATTTTGAAGCACTCTATGTCGAGGGTGCGGTACTTGTTCTTCCAAGACCTCCTCTCCCGTTGAACTTTGTTGAGAGTAACCTGAAGCTTTTCAGTCTCAGTCATGAAGTACATGACAGACTCCCTCGGCGGAAGAACTCCGTGATGAGGGTAAGACATCTTTAGCTTGAGAGCTCTAGTTTGTGCCTAGTGGAGATAAGGCTCCACCGAGACACAGTCTGGTTTTCCTAGAGACTCCCGTCCTTTCTTATGAACATGTTTCCAAGCGTTCACTATTTCTGTCTTTAGTGCTCTGTCATTTTCTCCTTCCTTGAAGAAAAGACCTTCTAGATGAACACCCCGTGGGACGTGTCTCATCGGGTATCCAAATTGACGACGAACAAGAACTAGATGGTAATTGATTTCTCCCTTAGTTCCTATAAGGGGTACGTTGGGGAAGTTTTCACAACGTTCAATGATCCTGATTCCATCATAAATCCTATTACACCAGTCAATGTCAGAGTTGGTGAGAGACATGATTTTCTGCGACCAACGTAAGGCACTCTTGTGATCCCAAAAAGCAGCAAACTTAGGCAAATGGGATATAAACCATTTATAAAGAAAAGGTACACAACATGTGATCTCCCCTCCACTGTACAAATTCCCTAAGTGTACAGAATGATACGCATCTGCGAGCAAAGTTGGTACAGGGTTTCCAATGAGAAAAACCTTAATGGAGTTGATATCGACGAAGTTATTAATGTTGGGCAACAAAAATAACCCGTAGGTGAGTAAGACAAAGATGCTTTCAAAAGCAGTCACGTTCCCGATACTGGCGAAGTACATGGCTTTCTTTGTCAAGAACTAGGCTGGCAAACCTTGTATGCCACCCTTAGTGGTCATGTGAGTCCTGACCTCAGACTCGTCCAAATGA
This sequence comes from Lathyrus tuberosus, assembly GCA_022829125.1. Classification (NCBI taxonomy): domain Eukaryota; kingdom Viridiplantae; phylum Streptophyta; class Magnoliopsida; order Fabales; family Fabaceae; genus Lathyrus; species Lathyrus tuberosus. The sequence goes on from JALAZF010000084.1 coordinate 6,633,255, forward strand.
ATTGCTCTTGCAATGGTCTGATTCTTTAGAATTTCTTCCAGTCCAGAAAATGGAGCTTGATATGTAATGTGTAGATCAATCAGATGAGAATATTCCTCCAGCGTTGGTGCTAGCTGGTAATCTGAGAATGTAAAACAATGATAGACCGGATCGTAGAACTGAATGAGTGCATCCATGATTCCCTCAATCACATGGACTCTTAGCAGTGATAACAAACCTCCGTACTTGGCTCTAAAAGCCTCTTGATTTGTGATCATCCTCACCAAACCTCTTAAATCCTCTAGTTTTGGAATCCTGAAGGTATACTTATGAGTTCTCCTTCTACCGAAATCCATTAGCGCAATCCTTTTCTCTGATATTGGCAATCACAATCTTAGTTTATTTAAAAAAAACAGAGAGACTAGAAGAGAACTTTTTTTGAATGTTTTAATGTTTTTTAAATGAATGCATGAATGCAGCACACAAAAACATAGAAAAAACATGGGGTCAAAGGGTCGTTGTCATGAAGTCAAGGCTCTACCCATCCCCAAAGGTTTATACTAGGGTGATTTTTGTACCTGTACTCAAAATCATCAGCTCCTCCCAAGATAACAAACAGCAAGCGGATCGCCAGCGAGCTGTATGAAATCTTAGAGGAAATGCTATTCACCGAGAATAGATCATCAGCCTCAAATGAGGATAGTATCGCGTGACAACTATTTCCGATAGCTTCCGCACTACAAAAGGGTTGGCTCCTCAGCTTCTCAGACATCACAATCGGCCCATTGCCTATGAGAAGGAATAGGTTACATTGGGAAGCCTCCTCTGAGGTTGATGGTCGACCTCGTTGCCATCACTTATCTTAAGTGTATACTCAATCTTTCCACATGCGGCATCACACGCATTCCCATTAGCAGAAAAATAAACACAGATATCAATTAGGAAAAGCAGTATATATATTTGTCCTAATGTCCTAGACTTTTTAAAAGCTATGAATCTTATGTTCTTGACAGAAAATGGCTCCCCGGCGGAGACGCCATTCTGTGGTTCCTTCCCCACTTAAAGGTTTTGACCTAAGATCCTAGTGAAGTCAACAGAAAGTCCTATCCCAGAAAAGAAAGAAAGAAAGAAAGAGAGGACCCACGGAGGGCGCCACCTTTCGTGGAAATTTTTAAGGTTTCTACCTAAGAGATGTGAAGAGAACAAGATCTCGAGACAATGACATTCCCCAGTAGAGTCGCCATTTTTCTGTAGCGAGTGATTTTTGGATGTGGTTGCGAAGCACAATCGCTCTGGTACTACAGCTCGATTCATTTTTTATCCTATTGAAGCTGATGAAGGAAGGGAAATAGATGTTTCCAACTAACCCTGCTTGCAAACTGAGGTTAAACAGTCAAAACTGTTGGTTTACAGATGCTACAAAGATTCAAGGTCTCTCTTAGGTTATTTTGTTAAAAATAGTGTCCGGTCGATTGGTGGGAGGTAGGGGAGTTTGGTTTTTTGTTTAGTGTGCTCGCTAAGATTTTTCTTTCAATCTTATGCCTACGTATTCCCATTTTTCCGAAACAGGGAAATCAGAGCGATCGTAGTTCCTCCTATTTTACGGGAGGAAATGATGTTTTGGTGTCTTGTTCAAAGCCCAAGACGTGAAGCTAAAAAGGTGGTTTATATCTTGTTCAAAGCCCAAGATGTGAAGCTGAAGAGTCTATTTGTATCTTGTTCAAGGCCCAAGATATGAAGCTAAAAGGGTTTGACTTTAGAGAGAATTTGTCATCTCTAAAGAGGGGTTTTCCTGTCATAACTGTTTATAAAGGAAAATTACTTTAACCGGGATTTGTGAATCCGGCAATGCCATAATTTCCTTTATAGGGGATTTCTAACCTGAAGGAGAAGACTTTAACTCAGTTTAGAGCAATGCCATCTTTCCTTAGGAATTTCTCATGCTAAAGGAGGGACAGTGGAATGGATGTAAATAATCCAGAGGCTTGCCGCTTACAGCGATTAGATGAAGGGAAAGGAGTTGTTGATGTTTGTGTACTGTGAACGAGGCACATATTTTCATGCTAAAAGGTTGATTGGATCAACCAGTGGTTTTCTTATACAAAGCCTAAGAGGAGGCTATTGGCCCAACAAGAGGGTGTTTTTTGTGTGTCTCGTACGAAGCCTGAGAGAGAGGCTAAAAGGTATTTGACTCAACAAGGGAGTGATTTGTGTCTTGTACAAAGCCCAAGACGGAGGCTAAAAGGAGTTGACTCAACAACAGAGTCTTTTGTATCTCGTACGAAGCCCGAGATGGAGGCTATTTGTTAGCTCCGCTGGGGAGAATCATTGTACAAAGCCCAAGAGGAGGCTATTGTGACTGTTTTAGTTTAGTGACAGATCCAATATGCTGATTTAAAGAGAAAATCAGTTCTTATATGAGTAATGTTGTACTCAAGGATTTGATTCGAGGATCCGGGATATTTCCTTTTCTTTGAGGAAATGGGAAATCCAAAGGGTATTGAGACTGTTCGAGTCTACGGGTTTCATCTCATAGTTTTGGAGGGAGCTTGAGAATGTCTTTGAGACTCAAGGGAATTAGATTGTCCAAGTCTGGAGTTTCATCTTTTGTACTATGCTTTGAGAAACAGTAGTAGACTCTTGGAAAGACTATTCTATTAAGATGACTAATTTCTGTTCCTATACCTCTAGGAGGTCGTCGGGACAATTTGTACGAAGCCCAAGAGGAGGCTGGAAACTTTTAAGAAGCCAAGGGACAATTTGTACTAAGCCCAAGAGGAGGCTATCATTCCCGGAGGAAGAATCCTTATACGAAGCCTAAGAGGAGGCTGTGAATACTTCTAAGAAGCCGACGGGTCCTTGTACAACGCCCAAGAGGAGGCGGGGATGCTTTTAGGAAGCCTATGGGTCCCCAAACCCCGAGAAGTTCAAGACAGGCTATTCACAAAGAATAGATCAAGCCAGGAAAGTTCGAGAATTTGGAAGAAACTCAAGAGATGCAATTCACGGAGAAGAGAACATCTCTGGGGAATAGAGTTTCTTGACAAGTGCTTTTAAGAAGCCTGTGGGTCCCCAAACCCCGAGAAGTTCAAGACAGGCTATTCATAGAGAATAGATCAAGCCAGGAAAGTTCAAGAATTTGGAAGAAACTCAAGAGATGCCATTCACGGAGAAGAGATCATCTCTGGGGAATAGAGTTTCTTTGATAACTTCTAAAGGTGACAGTCTATGAAAGGGTTCACCGAGAATACTGCCTTTCATGTCTCCATATTGTTTAACCCCAAGAGGAGGGAAGACTGTGTCTGGTAATCCTATGGGGATCTAGTTTTGACTATTTAAGAGGGACCAACGGGCTTAATGCTAGACGTAGTTGCCGGGGAAACTCTAAATATCTATACTATTATTACATAGTTGATATGAGTTTATGAAAGAAGACTTACAGTGAAACAACCCCATGATACAGTTATATGTATATGAAAGCGGTAAATGAAAGCGGATAAATACTTACTCGGTTGTAGAGCTTTCATGCTGTTTGGTTAGTTGTTCAACAAAGAAATATTGAAAACAACAGTATATTTCAAAATCAAAGGAGAAAGTGCTTTGAAAAAGAAAGATTTGGGGCTTACAGCTCAACGAGAGGCCCATTGTTTTATCAGTAATCGCACTATTGAATTTGTACAGAGGGACTTATACAAGTGACTGAGGCCCAAAAAATTGTTTTCTGTACAAAGGGATGGGTCTTACACTCTCTCAAGAGGCCCAAAAGGTTTAAAGAAAAAGAGTGGGGCTTATAACATGAGGGTAGGCCCAGATGATTTTTCGTTTAAAACGGCGATCGCGCCGAGATTTTCTTTTAACGCAAAGGGGCTTATACAATATCTGAGGCCCAAAGTTGTTTTTGGTTAAAAGGGGATTGGGTCTTACACTCTATTAGAGGCCCAAAGAGTTTTGAATGGGTCTTATAGCTCGAGGAGAGGCCCAATTGATTTTTTAAAAGGCGACGATCGCGCCGTTTACTTGTACAGAGGGACTTATACAATAAGTGAGGCCCAAAATTGTCTGTACAAGGGGGTTTGGGTCTTACACTCTCTCAAGAGGCCCAAAGAGTTTTAAAGAAAAGAATTGGGTCTTACTACTCGAGGGGAGGCCCAAAAGTTTGTTTTTTTCAACGGACGATGATCGCGTCGAACTTTTTGAAATACAACGGGACTTATACAATAAGTGAGGCCCAAAATAGGTTGTATTTACAAAGGGTTGGGTCTTACACTCTATTAGAGGCCCAAAGTGTTTTAAAAATGATTTATGAGGGTTGAATTAATCAAAAACCCTAATTTGTTTTCAAAATGTGTTTTAATTGAATAAAAATTTAATTAAAATGATCAAAATTGTTTAACATATGGAAAACAAATTGTGATCTTGGATTAATGCTTCAAAAATTAAGTATTGACCTACAAAATAATTAGAAGACATTAAAAGTTGCAAAATCAAGGTGGAAAAAATATTCAAAATGTCAAAAACAATTAAAATATTAATTCTTTGCAAAAATATCAATTATATGAAATAAATAATATTTTTGGGATTTTTTTGGGAAAATAAAATATTTTAACATTTTTGTGAATTATTAAAAAAAAATCAACTTAAAATCATTAAAACTCAGAGAGAAATTAATTTTTGAATCAATTAAATAAAATCACAAAATTCAAATATTTGAATTTGAGAGAAATGGCGCCAAGAACAACTGAAGAACACGCGCGTTTTTCAGTTTTGTCCAGATTTGCATTTTCTATCCAATCTCACTGAATACTTGATCATATCATGCAATCCACATACCAATCAACTCGTTTCAACCTCACGATCATGTCTATGGCAATTAATTTCATTTAAATTAAGCATAAAACAAGAAATCACGAAAATTCCTCAAGAACCCTAAATTCAACATGAAGGCTGGGATTTTTGATACACGATTCAAACAAAGCAATTACTTGAGGGGAAACATTCCATGCATGATTATGAACATTTGGCAAAAGTATTGTGCGAGGAAATATGCATAGATTGAGAGATGACCAAGTTTAGGCTTACCCCTAGGTCGTGACAGCAAGAGCAAATTGATTTCTGAGTAGGAGGTGTTACATATGAATTGTGATGATCTGAACAGCTTCACTACACCCTATGGAGTGTGTTTGAATGCTTGGACTTGATGGAAATTGGCTGGATCACTTCATGGCATCTCAACTGCAACTTGGTTAAAGCCTTGAGCAATTGACTGGTGATTCTGAGAAATCAGTGTTCCAGATGTTGTTTAAGTGTTTGATCAGCTCACATATGATGTATATGAGGTGTGTGTGTGATTGGTTTGAGTGGAATTGCTCTCTAATGAAAAACCCGATAGTGACTTGCTAAGAAAGGCATTTTTGAGAGTGAGAAGTGGATTTTGAGAAAGCAAGTGTTGTAGGCCTTTGGTGTACTTAAACTGATCACAATTAAACTCTATTTTTAGTAGAGCAAGTTTATTTTGTAATGAATAGTGAATGACAACTGCTGAGTAGGTTTGGCCAATGTTGGCAAATGAAAATCCAAGTCTCCTCTAGCCATTGACTAGAGGTTAGGGCACAGACTGCTGGTCCCCTTGGTCTTGGATAAGTCTTGACTGAATTCAGTTGCTAATTGCTCAGTCCATGCCACCTTGATGCTTCCATTGAATGCTCCAATCCAAAATTGGAGTCTTGTCCCTATTTTAGGCAATTCTAGGTTTAGCATGCTATTTCTTGTTCCAAGGACTTTGGAGGCTTGGCTCAGTGATTGTCCCCTTTAGATTCAATCCTCAGATGTGTCCAAGGTGATGACAAGGCTTGGAATTGGCTGATTTTGGAAAATCGACCAAAAGTGCAAAAATCTGCCTTGCCTTGGCAGATTTCAGCAAGGCAACTTGCTAATGTCATATCTTATGGCTCAAGTGGAATTTGGTGATGTTCTTGGCCATTTTGGAAAGCTCTTATATGATACAACAACTGTTTGATCATATTTGTTTTTGATACTTTTTGGATCCAAGTGAAAAATGTCCCTACATTTGGAAAAAAGTAAGGCAAAATCTGACTTAGTGAAATTTTCACTAAGTGTTGGAACAAAGTGACTTTTCTTGATTTTGATCACTCCATAACTCAAAATCCATGAGGAATTTGGACATAGGTCAGTATGAAGCTTTTGTAGAGGGTAATGAGATTTACAAATCAAGCTTTGGATGGAAAAAAATGGCTTTGTGGTTTAGGAGTTATGATCCTCCAAAGTTGGTACCTTTGTCACTTTTTTTCATAACTTAGAAAATTTTCTAAGTTTTTATGGTTACCCCTTTTACAAGTTATCCCATTTTCTTTGATTTTTCTTGATGAATGATGATTCAAATCATACATTAACATCATTTTAGGGTTAAAAATCCATTTTTGTGAAAAATCTCAAAAAGTCAAAGTTGACTTTTGTGCACAGTTGACTTTTTATCCGATGAATTCCAACTATGTAATTCCTTAGGAAATAATGTCCTTGACCTAAATCAAACTTGATGGATATGTTCCATGGGTGGTATAGAGTGCATTGAATCATGTCTTAGGGCTTGAGAGCATGTCCTGGTCAAAAGTCAAAGTTATACTTGACTTTTCCTGCGAAACCCTAACTGTGGTTCAAATGAAATTGAAACTTGTTGCTCAAGCTTCTTGGATCAATCCATTGTCCCAAAAGGATCAATATGGTATATTAGAGACCCTCAAATCATGTCTTGAGGTCTTGGCTCATGATTTATCCCAAAAGTCAACTTAGGGGTGAATTCGGTCAAGAAACCCTAATTCCTGATTTTTGATGAATGCATCCCCTGAGGCAAAATTGACTTAATGATTGGGTTTATGAGGTTCCATGGAGCATATTAGGTTATGTTTTGGATCTTTGGCTTATTCCCAGATGAAAATTTCCATCTGGAGGCCCTGGTCGACCAAAACCCTAATTTGGTGATACTGGCGATCTTGAGGCTTGATCCACCTAGAAGGGAGCATCCTTGTGCTTAATCCTTGAAGTGGGAGTCATCTTGATACATTGTGGATGTTTGAGAGGTTTAGACAAGTTGAAGATCATGTCATTCCTTGATTGATCCTTTGTCTAAACACTCAGAGAGGGATTGAAACCCTAATTTTGATTGCAGTGGATGCTCAACCATCTCTGGGGAGACTGATGAGGCAAAAAGGTACATCCATATTGTGATGAGGATTTACACAATGATGGGAATCTTAGTGGTCAAAATTTGGGGTATGACAGTATCGGCGTCGAGGAATCAGCTTGACGACTCACAGACAAACTCTGGAATATAGAGACAACTGGAGATGAGTTGCTGGACAAACAGACGCGTGCAATGAATTATGCAAAGATGCAAATGATATGCGATGCAATGCAGCGGGAGAAAAAACACATGCAACAAGATCGAAGGGTTCGAGATCACAGCATAGAGTCTGGGTAAATAACCAACCATAGGGTGTGTACTAGGTTTATTGTATCCGTAGAACAGGGTTCTAAAGAGTTCCCAGAGTCAACAATCCATCTTTCAGATATTATCGATTTCCCAATTACTCGGTAATCAATAATATTCTCAAGAGAGTCTCATCTGAGTGTAGTATCGCGTGTCAACTACATTGTGACTACTCCCTAATAGTCACCGTACTACGTCCTAAGAGGCCAAGTGGGGGTAAAGGGTAACTAAAGGTCCTCAGTGTCATAGGTTCCTAGGTCGAAAGTGGCAATGTATTCACGATGGCTCGTTCAACATATACCACCCTCAAGAAGGCCTCAACTGAGCGTGGAATCTCAAGTCGACTCCTTTGGGATTACTCCCTCGAAGTCTCCTTGACTATATCCACTATCCTATCATAAGTGTACGCTCAAGTCCGGGTTAGGACTTATCCTCACCACTCAAGGTAACAACCCTGCACACAGAAAAACCCAAGCACAACAGGTACATATGCAAATATAAATATGTACAAATATACAAGCAAGCAAACAGGTAAATAACACAAATACAAACAAGATAGGCTTAACCCTCTTAGGGGAAAGCTCCCCAGCGAAGTTGGCATTTCTCTCGCGGTGAGAATCGGATATCAAGCTATTAATTAATTTGAATCACAAAACATGAAATTCACCACCGAGCTTTGATTTATCCAAAGTAAATGGTAAAGATCGAAAAAACCTAAGTGTGCTATGTAGGAACACAGCTTAGAGATCTAAGGTTCGGGGGTTGGTTATACCTAGGGAAGGTGTTAGCATCCTAAGTATCTGTAGTACTCTACAGGAACCTCTTGTTAGTATTTGTGTTATGCTAAAGTTTGCTTGCTAAGGAAAAGTGCTAAGGTAAAGACCTAGGGTATGTGCACTAAGTATGCTCGCCAAGACATCGTATCTCGTGCCTACATATCCTAACAGGAATGGAATTAGAGCATTCGTAGTTCCCTTTAATAAGGGGGTGAGGAACTCTTAACCATGGTCAAGGTTCCAAGGGAAAGTAGGGTCTGACGGCAAGTCACCTACGTGGAGTGCGGCGACTCCAAACCTAAGGTTAGGTAAAATAGGGAAAGAAGTGTCCACGACGGAACACCTAAATAGATCACGGAAATTCTAAACCTAAGGTTAGGTTAAAAAGGGAGGCAAGTCTCGATCGCGCGGCGGCGTGAGATGAGGGAATAATGGAGAAGACTATCCTAAATGACATGATAGTCAACCATAAAGTCCTTTCCTTTGGAATGAGGTAAAACAAACGGAAGAACAACAAGGAAACCTCGAGTATCAGAAGTAAAGTGAATAACAATATATACGGCAAAATGCAATAAGAATTAAATGAGAAATCAAACACCAGGAATTAATAAAAATAGGAAAATGTCAAAACAAAATTCAAGAAATAAATAAAGTCTAAACAAACTGAAATCTAAAAGATTAATATCTAACTAAAAAGCTAATAATTAATTATATTAATTCTAACTAAATAAAAATTAATTAACTAAGTTTTAAGCCCAAATTAATCTATTCTAAGGCTAACTATAGTTCTAACTAAACTAACTAAATTAAGATTAATTAAAACAAATTAGCTAATCCTAAAATAATTCCAATAGAAACTAAAGTAACAAATTCCACTAAAATCAATTATCTAAATAAACTAATTAAATCCCATTAACTAGACTAAATTAAGTTAAAATCTAATTAGAGCTAATTTACTAATTATATTCTAGCTAGAAAAACGGTATACACTAAAAATCTAATTACATTAATAATTAATAATTAAAATCTAATTAATCTAATTAAACTAAAATTATAACTAAACTAATTAAAAACTAAGCATAATATTACCAAATTGTTCTAAACAAAAAAACTGATTCTAAAACAAAACAAAAAAGAAAAAAATGGGCTTAGCCCAACAACAAACCCGGGTCGGGTACCTCTAGACACATACCCGGTTTCCAAATTAACCTAAACAAATGACAATCACAACATCAAAAAGGAAAAATGAAGAAATGAAATTGCAGAAAGTAACGCTGTGTGAAAACATGGTGCACCGGGAAATCAAAAACAAATCACCATCACTTGATGAGTAAACGTTCCCTCCCTCACTTCTCCGCTCTCGGCCTCTTCTCAAATCTCTTTCTCTTTTGCGGCGAATCTCTCTCTCTCTCTCTCTCTCTCTCTCTCTCTCTCTTTTTCTCTGTCTCTTAACGACGGCACGTCAACTTCGTCTCCACTTTCTTTCACTTTTTCTTCAAAACCTCACTCTCACGATGGCTCTTTTTCCGGCTTCGATTTCGGTTTGACTGGTTTTACAAAGTGAAAAGATAGGTGGTTGAAGGTAATGTTGTGGTGGTTGCCAATTTTGTGTTGTCGGCGAGATTGAAGAAGGCTAAAGGGAATCACGGAAGGTTCTGAAAACCCTGCGTTTGGCGGATTCGGTTAGATGAGAGGAAAAGAGATTTGCGGTTGCGTGAAAGTTTGGAGTGGTTGGGAATGACGAGGTGGTTTTGCTGTTGATAGGTTTTAAGTTGGGTCTGAAACAAGTGGTTATTTTTTCAAAAGGATATTATGTGTTGTTGTTAATGGAAAGATGAGGTGAATGGGTTGGTGAAGAAGGTTGTTATGGAGGTTTGCCTCGCAGGTTTTGGCAAGTTGTGAAGATATGTAGCAGGGTCTGGTTTATGCGCAGGAGTCTTGGAGCTTTATTGACAGGCTGGTTAAGTTTGGAATGTAGCAGGAAGATGCAGATTGTAGTGTCATGGTCAAGATTACTGTAACACGGTGGGAGAACTGACTTTTTTTTTCGCAAAACATGTTGCGGTTAGCAAGAGTCGCCACCGACTTTTCTTTTATCCAATAAGGAAAGGCTGAAAAGAACAGGAAATACCTTGATAGATTTTAAGTTCGGGGGGTAAGTTATACAAAGGGAAGGTATTAGCACCCTTTGTATCCATGGTTATCCACAGGCTCTTAAATGCTTAGCTCACTTTTCTTTTTACTTTTTGAATGTGTGTGAACGTTTTTGAAAATATTTTGTAAAAGTTTGACTTTGTAATAATTCATGTAAGAATGTATACAAAGTGTTTTTTTTTTTTGAAAATATTTTAGGAAAAGTGAGATATGAAAAGTATTTGTTTTTGAGTTGTGAGCAAGCATTTAAAGGTTACTTACCCCTAATTTGTAAGGTCTTTCTTGTACTTATCATTTTCCTTAAGAGATAGTACTATCCATACCATTAATGGGTAGGTAGTACTGTCTATTGGATGTTGAGGGACAGCGAAGGGTCATCGAATGGTCATAGAAGGCAACATGTAAGGATACCTTAGCAATACGAAGGGACTATCATCATTTTTCCATAGGGTCGTCGAGGGACAAGATCATCATTTTATAGGCAGCTCGAAGGGTCATCGAGGGACTATGATCTTTATATCGAAGGGACTATGATGATATTATTCGTAAGCGGTTTTTGCTAAAGTACCCCTACTTTCGAGGGACATGACCATTTTAATCGTAAGGCAACAGAGAGAGGCTACCCTAGAGGTGAATGTGTGCAATGTGCGTTGATTCAATTATATTATCTTGAGTTATAGGTTATTCTAACGTTTGATTTTAGATCTTGCCATACATGCCTATTTATCTAGCAAATAAAATATAAGTGTGAAAAATAAATACCTACACTATTACACGGCTTATGGTCAGTTACATGATATAATCGTGCGAGAATGTAAACTACACTATTACAAGGCTTATGAACAGTTACTTAATATAATCGTACAAGAAATGTAAACTACACTATTACAATTTATGCACAAACCTATACATTTACTCTAAGAAAAAAAAATGATAAACGAAAAGCAATTACATATTAAAAGTCAAGTTAAATGTCCTAAATATCTAAGTCAATATTTGATAAACGGTTTTATGATTTTTTGTTGTTGTTTTAATTTAATCCAAAAGAAATAAATAAATTAATTGAAATATGATAAAAGAAAGGGATTAGAAAATAGTTAAAAAGAAATTGCATGGGGTGGGAATCGAACCTTCAGGATGAGTATTTAATCCTTGTTTTGGATTGAGAATGATTGGAAATGGAGTTTTGAATTTTCACCTCCTTTTTTTTCAAGAATTTTGTGATTTGGAAGCCTTCCTTTGTGAAGCCTCTTGCCCCCTTTTTCTCTTGTGTTTGAGCCTTGTATTTATAGGAGAAACATGGTAGACAAAGAATCATTGAAGAGCTAGGATCAAGGAACATGTTTCCAACCATTTTAATTTTTTGAAAACCATGTTTCCTTCACTCTCTCCCATGGTTTTATTTGGGTTTTGATGGCCTTGAATGACATGTTTTATCCTTCTAGAAACTCCATTTAAAAGGATCCATGTGCCCACCATTATTTGATTTATTTTGTTTTATTTAATTTTGTTTATTTCTTTGAATAAAATCAAAATAAAATCAAAATCAAAATCAAAATAATACCAAAGTGAACTTTGAGGTCCTTGAATATGTCATAAACATGATTCAACCTTAAAAGATAGGCCCATTGGTCCAAAAGCTCAAAAATGTTCAATGTAGGTTTCATGCGTTTCTCAAATTTTGCTCAACTTGCACCAATCGTAACTCTATCAATTTTTGTCATATGAAGGTGATCTTGGAATTTTTGGAACCCTCTAGATGTCCCCTACAACTTTCGTGTTGATCACTTTTTCATTTGAAGTCTTTATTTTTGTGTAAATTGCTTTGACGAAAAAAGTGTCTTTTTGTTGACTTTCAAAACGACCTGTAAAGTTTTGGTCTATATCTCTCAAACGAGGCATTTTTGGCCTTGAGCTTAGAGAGACAAAGTTGTAGAGAATTGAATTTCCTTCAAAATTAACTTTGGTTGAGGAATTTCTGATGAAGTATGTGAAAGTTGTGCATGGTCAAAGTTCAGTTGACTTTTCCTTAAGAAAATCCTAATTTGACAATTTTTGACTTTTGAGTAAATCTTGATTTTCTTGAGGAATCATGATCAACCCTTGATCAAATGATGAATGGGACTTCAAAATCTTGATGTTGGCAAGAAATGATGACGTTTGACTGTAAATTGGTCAAAGTTGACTTTTGGTCTAATACAATCGACTGTTGATCATTTGAGCAATTGACTGAGCAAACTTGTGAAGCAAGGCTTGAGACTTGACATGAGGATACCCTAGAGCACATAGAGAACCATGAAGTCCATCTGAGGTATTGAGAGCTCAATTCCTTTTGAGAAAAATAAAACCCTAGTTGTAGGTTGATTGTTTAGGAGGAGAGCTTGTATGGTCAATCCTTGAGTAGTCTTGAGCTTTTGAGACTCCTAGGAGTGTGAGGAAGCTTCTTGAATAAATTTGTCTCAAAGATGTGAGGGTAAATTTTGGGGTGCAACAATTACAGAGGCTTTTTACAAGATGTGTAGCAGAATATTGGTCAAGGTTTGGCAAGGTCTTGGTCAGGATTAGTTTTGGCTTGCGAATTGTAGTTTTTAGCAGCAGATGGTAGTAGAATGTTAACATGGTTTTGGGTATGTTTTAAGTGTAGGCATGGAGTAGTGTAGACTGTTGCAGGAAGAATTTTGGGGCAAATGTGTACCATTTGGACTGTAGCAAGCTGTACTATTTCCCTTGAGACAAATATAATTGGAATTTCTTGAAATGTTTTTTTGTGTGAAAGATATAACTTGAGCTTTAAGTATATATTTTATGATTTTTAAAACAAAAGAAAGTAATTAAGTGAAAACTAAATAAAAACTCAACTTAAATTATAATTAGAATTAAAGTTAAAATTATACTAAAATTAAAATTATAATTAAAATTAAAATTAAAATTAAAATTAAACTAAGTTAATAAACTTAAACTAACTAATATTAAAATTTGACTAAAATTAAAAATAAGCTATATTAAAATTAATCTAATTAAGACTAAACTAAAAAATAAAAGCTAAACTAAAATAAAAATTAAATTAAGTTACAAATACACTAAAAGTTACAAATAAATTAAATTGAATTTAAGATAAGGTAAAAATATACTATATTACAAAAAACTAAATGGAAAAGAATTGATTTTAAAAAGTACTATATTGAGATTAAACTAAATTAAATTTAAATAATCTAAGAAAATTATCTGAATACACTAAAATAAAACAAAAAGAAAATGACATGGAAATGATAAAAATCGGCTAAAATGCATGATTAATGAGACGTTAAACTAAAAATGCGAAAAGCCCGACTTACGATGATGTGCAAATGATCAGAATATCTGAAGGTAAAATTTGGGGTATGACAGTTGGTCCATCTGGTCATGATGTTGATTCAATCCAGTCCTATATCAATGGTTGTTCTATCATAATTACCCAGTCACTTATTGCTCAGACAATAAATTGTGAAGAGGAAGGTTGTTGTGTTGAACATTATGGATTCAACAATGCCTACTCATATCACCTTCGCCTAATTTATGCCAACAACGATAATCTCATCAATCTTGCTACTCTGCAACCAATTGGAAAAGTTTGGTATCAACTTCTAGTCTCAAATCTTCGTCCAAGAGAGAAACAATTAGAAACGCTAACTTGGGATGACAAGCATCTCTTGTTATTCCTTACCAAGAACATCAGAGTTAATCTTCCTCTTATCATTTTTAACTTCTTAAAGGAAATGATAATCATCTCTAGGGAGGAAATGACTTTCCTCATACCATATGGAAGAGTTCTTTCTAAACTTTTCTCTCAGTTAGAGATAATTAATAGTGATACTATTGAAGTTGAGTGGAGTCAGAAATTTGAATATGTGGAATAATTATTTTTTTCCCTGTTTTTAATTAATGAAATATTTCCTTTCATATTATTGTCTATTCGTTTGTATTGATAAATTTTTTTTGAGAATTACTAACTAACAAGAAAAAAATGAAGAAAAAAAAATTAACTAAGAAAAAAGGGAAGATTCGAAGGCTACAAGTGAGAAATCATTGAAAAAAAACTTTAAATTCAGTTACAGGGATTCGAAGTGTTTTCCCTTATAGCTATATTTCTTCGGTTTTCCAAAACATCAAGGTAACAGGTTTTTTTTTATGGAGAAAATCTAGCACTTACTTATAGCTATACGCTCGGTTTTGGCATGTTCGAGGTGAAAATTTTATCATAAAAATTGTTATTTATCATAGTGATCCTTACTTGGATCAGTTCGTGGTTGTATTCATCAATGATATTTTAGTATATTCCAAGTCAGGTGAAGAGCATGTTGGACATTTGAGAGTCATGTTGCAGACCCTGAAAGAGAAGAAGTTGAATGCGAAGTTGTTTAAGTGTGAGTTTTGGTTGCGAGAAGTGATTTTCCTTGGCCATGTGATTTCTAGTGGCGGAATAACAGTGGATCCTTCAAAGGTGGACTTTGTGTTGTTGTGGGAAACTCCAAAGTTAGTTACTGAGATTAGAAGTTTTCTGGGTTTGGATGGTTACTACATAAGTTTTTTAGAAGGGTTTTCAAGGTTAGATTTGTCTTTGAATCAATTTACTCGAAAGGGCCAAGCTTGTGTGTGGAACATTAAGTGTAAAGAGAGTTTTCAAGAGCTCAAGAAGAAGTTGACGTCAACTCTAGTTTTGATTTTGCTGAGTCTAAGTGAATCATTTGTGGTTTATTGTAATGTGTCAAATATTGGATTTGGTGGTGTGCTTATGCATAATGGTTAGGTTGTGGCTTATGCTTCGAGACAACTGAAGGTTCATGAAAGGAATTATCCTACCAATGATTTAGAGTTGGCAGGTGTGGTGTTTGTGCTTAAAGTTTGGAGACATTATCTGTATGACTCTAGATATGAAATGTTCATCGATCATAAGAGCTTGAAGTATTTGTTCGATCAGAAGGAACTGAATATGAGGTAGAGGATGTGGCTTGAATTTTTAAAGGACTATGATTTTGGTTTGAGCTACCATCCTGGTAAAGCCAATATCGTGGCAGATGCTTTGAGTAGGAAGTCTTTGCATATGTCGATACTTATGGTGCGAGAATTGGATTTGATTGAATAGTTCAAAGATCTTAGTTTGGTGTGAGAGATGACTTCTAACAGTGTGAAGTTGGGTATGCTGAAGTTGACTAGAGATATTCTTTAAGAGATCAAAGAAGATTAGAAATTGGACTTGGGATTGATTGATTGATTGATTAGTGTTAATCAATCAAGGTACGGAGTTGGACTTCAGGATAGATGAGAATGGGATTATGAGGTTCCGAGACAGAGTTTGTGTACCAGATTTGCCAGAGCTTAAGAAGAGAATTCTTGAGGAAGGTCACATGAGTAGTTTGAATATGAATCCAGGAGCTACTAAAATGTATTAAGACTTGAAAAGGATGTTTTGGTGGCCAGGTATGAAGAAAGACGTAGCAGCGTTTGTGTATTCGTGAGGGTTGATGCAACCGTTGAATATTCATGAGTGGAAATGGGACACCATATCTATGGATTTTGTGATGGGTTTACTAAATACTGCAAAGGGATATGATTTAATTTGGGTTATGGTGGATAGGCTGACTAAATCTGCTAATTTCCTTTTGATAAAGATTAGTTATTCGTTGCAATAACTTCCTAAGATTTATATTGAGTAGATAGTCAAGTTGCATGGTATTCTTTCGAGTATTGTTTCAGATAGAGATATGAGGTTCACATCAAAGTTCTGGGAGAGTTTAAAGGAATCCTTAGGAACTAAGTTGCAGTTGTGTTTTGCTTATCATCCGTAGATGGTCGGTCAGACAGAGAGAACCATCTTGTCTTTAGAAAATTTTTTGAGACCATGCATGTTAGAGCATGGAGGTAGTGGGATACTTACTTGCCTCTGATCGAGTTTACCTACAACAAAAGTTTCCATTCTAGTATTGGAATGGATCCATTTAAAGTATTGTATTGTAGAAGGTGTATGACACCTTTGTGTTGGTATGATTTTGGTGAAAGTGTTGTGTTTGGGCCAAAAACCATTCAACGGACTACTGAGAATATCAAGACGATTCAAGAGAAGATGGAAGCTTCACAAAGCAGACATAGGAGTTACCCTGATAAACGAAGGAAAGCACTTGAATTCTGAGAGAGAGAGAGAGAGAGAGAGAGAGAGAGAGAGAGAGAGATTATGTAGAGTCACTCTAGTGACTGGTGTTGTTCGTGCGTTGAAATCTCAAAAGCTCACACCTCATTTCATTGGTCCTTATCATATTTTGAAAAGAGTAGGAGAAATAACCTACAGAGTTGCTTTACCATTATCTCTTTATAATCTTCATAGTGTGTTTCATGTATCTCAAATTTGAAAGTATTTTCTTGATCTGTCTCAGGTGATTCAAATGGATGATATGCAAGTGAAAAATAACTTGACTGTGGAGGCATCACCATTGCGAATTGATGATCGAGAGGTGAAACACTTCAGAGGTAAAGAGATCGTGTTGGTGAAGGTAGTGTAGGGAGGAACCGTGGGAGGAAGCTTGACAGGTGAGCTGGAGATTCAGATGATGAAGTCTTATCCGGAGATGCTTTGTTCAGGTAACTTTTTAGGGCAAAAATTCGATGAGTGAGAGAGAGTTGTAACACCCTAATTTTTCGTATTTTTGTTTTTAACTGAGTTAAAGTTAGTTTTATTTAATTATTGGCGTGCTTGGATATTTTTGTGAGACATATGGAGACGTGAGAATTATTTAAAATTTTAGTTAATTTTAAATGATAAAATAATAAGAAAATAGGGAATTTTTGAGATTTGGGAGGAAACTAGGAATAATGAAAATGTGTGTTAAATTTGTGAAAAATAAAGTTAAGTTAAGGTGAAATAATTAAAAATATGAAATTAGGTTATTATTAATAAGAAGGATTAGTCGAGCCTTTGAACTATCAGTACATGAAATTGGAGCAAATTATGAGAAAGAGCAAATTATGAGAAGATGCAAATCAAGGGTTTGAGAGAGAGAGAGAGAGAGAGAGAGAGAGAGAGAGAGAGAGGAAGAAGCCATAGCCAAATTTTTCTCTTACTGGAAATTAAGGTGCAGGTGGGGGGAATTACTCTAATATTAGTGTTAAATGCATGAAGGGGAGAGAGGGGTCCTCACCTTCCTATAGTTTTTTCATTCCTTTTCAACATTGATGATGTTTGTGAGTTTTTGCTGAAAAAGTATGATTGTTATATGGTAATTGCTATAATATTTGTGTAATTCTGTGCCTTGTGTATTGTTGGAAACAATGCATATTGTATTGATATGAATCTGATTGTTGTTGTTGCCATTTATGTGTTTTGTTCTCATGAACATAGCCTTAGATTCATTATTTATTGATGAATTTGTATGTTAATTATTGAATATATGATGTATAAATCATTTTTATGATTTATATATGATTTTTTCTGTTTGATTCTTGTGATTGGGAATCAAAATTGGAGCTTTGATGGGGCTCAAATGGTGGAATTTGCATTTCAGGTTTAGTTGTTCTAGGTGTCTACGCTTAGTCCGCAAAAGTTGCGCTTAGCGAGCCTTCTCTTAGCCCACAAAAGCTTCACTTAACGAGCAAAAGTTGCGCTTAGTAAGCATAACAACACAAAGTTGTTATTTTTACTCGAATCGTCGGCTTCTCTACTTCCGATGATTGTTTGTTACAATTTAGTTGTGTTTGGTGAGGTGGTTAATATAATTGATATTCCTTAAGTGTTATGTGAATAGTTTATTTGATGTATGAGCATATGCGTGTATAATTATATGATGAGTTAGAAATATAAGTTGTTGTCCCGTGCGGATGTTGTTCGGTTCTTGTTTGATATGTTTGATGAGATTAAATTATTATGCTGAAATATTATGATGATTTAAATAATAGTTAATTTATGTGTATAAGTATGTGTTGTGAATATAATTATATGAGTTTGTGTTGATAAGGGTAGTTCGAAGTGAGGACTACTGTGAATGCCTTATGGGTTATTGTATATAGTTCTGTCATACCCCAAATTTTGACCACTAAGATTTCCCATCATTGTGAAAATCATCATCACAATATGGAGGAACCATCATACCTCATCAGTCTCCCCAAAGATGGGTGAGCATTCACTACAATCAAATTTAGGGTTTCAATCCCTCTCAGAGTTCTTAGACAAAGAATCAATCAAGAAATGACATGATATTCAACTTGTCTAGCCTCTCAAATATCCACAAGGGATCAAGAGGACTCCCACTTCAAGGATTAAGCACAAGGCTGCTCCCTTCCAGGTGGATCAAGCCTCAAGATCGCTAGTGTCACCAAATTAGGATTTGGTCGACCAGGGCCTCCAGATGAAAATTTTCCTCTGGGCATGAGCCAATGCTTCAAATCATATCCTAAAATACTCCATGGAACCTCATGGGCCCAAGCATCAAGTCAATTTGACCTCAGGGGACGCATACATCAAAAATCAGGAATTAGGGTTTCTTGACCTAATTCACCCCTAAGTTGACTTTTGGGACAAATCATGAGCCAAGACCTCAAGAGAGGATTTGAGGGTCTCCAACATACCACATTGATCCATTTGTAACCATGGATTGATCCAGGAAGCTTGAACAGCAAGTCTCAATTTCATCAGTACCACAGTTGGGGTTTTGAGGAAAAAGTCAACTGTAGCTTTGACTTTTGACCAGGACATGCTCCCAAACCCTAGGACATGATTCAATATACCCTATAACACCCATGGAACATGTCCATCAAGTTTGATTTAGGTCAAGGACATGATTTCCTAAAGGATTGCACAGTTTGGAATTCATCTGATAAAAAGTCAACTGTGCACAAAAGTCAAACTTTGACTTTTTGAGATTTTTCACAAAAATGGTTTTTTAACCCTAAAATGATGTTAATGTATTATTTGGATCATCATTCATCAAGAAAAATCAAGAAAAGTGGGATAACTTGTAAAAGGGGTAACCATAAAAACTTAGAAAATTTTCTAAGTTATGAACTAAGTGGCAAGGGTATTAACTTTGGAGGATCATAACTCCTAAACCACAAGGTCATTTTTTCCCATCCAAAGCTTGATTTGTAGATCCCATTACCCTCTACAAAAGCTTAAAACTAACCTCCCTCCAAATTCCTCATGGATTTTGAGTTATGGAATGATCAAAATCACAAAAAGTGAAAATGTCACTTTTTTCCAACACTTAGTGAAATTTTCACTAAGTCAGAATCTGCCTTCACTTTTTTCCAAATGTAGGGGGATTTTTCACTTGGATACAAAAGGTATCAAAACCAAATATGATCAAACAGTTGTTGTATCATATGAGGGCTTTCCAAAATGGCCAAGAACATCACCAAATTCCACTTGGGCCATGAGATATGACAATGGCAATATGCCTTGCTGAAAACTGCCAAGGCTAGGCAGAATTTTGCATTTTTGCTCGATTTGGCAAAATCAGATAATTCCAAGCCTTGTTATCACTTTGGACATATCTGAGGATCAAATCTAAAAGGGACAAACACTGAGCCAAGCCTCCAAATTCCTTGGAACAAGAAGTAGCATGCCAAACCTAGAATTGCCTAAAAGAGGGACAAGACTCCAATTTTGGATTGGAGCATTCAATGCATACACCAAGGTGGCATGGACTGAGCCATTTGCAACTGAATTCAGTTAAGACTTATCCAAGACCAAGGAAACCACAGCCCTGTGCCCTAACCTCTAGTCAATGGCTAGAGGAGACTTGGATTCCAAAGTGCAACCATTGGCCAAACCTCTGCTGCAGTTTCCATTCACTATTGATCCCAAAACAAACTTGCTCTACTATAAATAGAGCTCATTTGTGCTCAGTTTGAGTACACCAAAGCCATTAAACATATGCTTTCCTCAAAATCCCTCTCTTTAGGCCAAAATGCCTTCTTTAGCAAGGTAACTCTGAGTTTTTTAGTTAGAGAGCATTTCCATCACAACTCATGATCCTAACACCTCATAAACATCATATGTAGGTGATCCAAACTATCAAAAGTGACCTGTAACACAAAAATCACAAAGTCACCTCTCAAAACCTCAAAATAGGCCTTTTGTGCATTTTTCAAGCCATGTCTTGATTCAGTCACTTTCCAAACCAGATAAAACCTCAAACACACTCCGAATAACATCCTTGAATTGTCCCAAATGGTTCCCCCATCTGGAACACCATTTGAGAGAGTTGCTATTTTGGTCATTTAAACCCCTTTTGCAAGAAAGGGCCAGTTTGTGTTTTTGCAGGTTCCAGCTGATTCCAACCATCCTCAAAGCTTATAAGGGATCATTTGAGAGTGTCCAAAGCATCAAACCATTTCTGGAACAAGAAGTTTGGCAGATTGCACAGAAAACTCCAAAAGCTCAAAAAGAGGTAAGCATCATGACTTAAACTTTCCAAAATATGCATTGCTTTGAAGTCCATTGATCATACACACCTCATACATGTTATATATGTTGTGTTTGGACCAATTCATCATGTAATTCATGCCTGTATCAAAGTGTAGCATAGAAAATGCAATTATAGGCCTTTTTCAAAACCACTATCGGGTTTTGAGGAGGGAGTATGATCTGAAAAAAATACCACCACCATTGGATTCCTTGTGAAATTCTAGGCCAGATGCATATAAATTTTGTCCCCAACCATTGAGAAATGAGAAAGTTATGGACCTTCCCGTTTCTTGGCAAAACTTGCCTTGCCTTGCCTTGGCCAGGCCTAGAAAACAAGGCATGCCTTGTATATTTGTGGTTTCACTTCAAGCAATGGATGTATCACCACCCCAGTGGTAAGGCGCATGCCTTATAACCTTGAGGTCATGGGTTCAAACCCCACCCATGCCATTTTGTGTTTTCTCACATTTTTGCTATTTTTTCCAATATTTTCATGTTTTATTAATTAATTGGAAAATTAATAACTCCTTCAATTTTAATTATTTTTTATTGGTTCTTTTTGCAAAAAATCACAAAAATGTTGAAATATTTTATTCCACAAAAAAATTAAGTTTATATTATTTATTTAATATAATTAGTATTTTTGTGAATAAATTCCTTTTTAATGTTTTTAGACATTTTAAAAGTAAATATTTACTTTGAAAATCGAAACCAAGTGAGTTTTAATTCACCTTGTGATTAATCCCTCATTTTTCAAACCTTAAACAAAAATCACAAATGGTTTATTCAAACTTATTTGGTATTTTATTTGATTTTCTTTAAATATTTACTTTTAAAGAATAACAAATTAGGGTTTCTTTGATTTTCACCCTTATCAAACAATTTCAAACACTTTTGGGCCTCTAATAGAGTGTAAGACCCAATACTTTGTAAATACAAACCTATTTTTGGACCTCACTTATTGTATAAGTCCCGTTGTATTTCAAAAAGTTCGACCCGATCATCGTCCGTTGAAAAACAAACCTTGGGCCTCTCCTCGAGCTATAAGACTCATTCAAAATCTTTTGGGCCTCTATTAGAGTATAAGACCCAACCCCCTTTGAAAACCAAACCATTTTGGGCCTCAATGCATTGTATAAGACCCACCGCATTTTCAAAAATCTCGGCGCGATCGCCATTTTTAAACAAATGACCCTGGGCCTCTCCTTGAGTTGTAAGCCCCACCACTTGTACAAAAATAAATCTTTTGGGCCTCTATTAGAGTGTAAGACCCAATCCCCTTTTAACCAAAATTTTTTTGGGCCTCAGACATTGTATAAGCCCCTTCGCGTTAAAAGAAAACCTCGGCGTGATCGCCAATAAAAAAAACAATCATCTGGGTCTACCCTCGTGTTGTAAGCCCCATTCTTTTTCTTTAAACACTCGGGTCTCTTGAGAGAGTGTAAGATCCATCCCCTTGTACAGAAAACTTTTTGGGCCTCAGTCACTTGTATAAGTCCCTCTGTACAAAACGATAGTGCGATCACGGATAAACCTTGGGCCTCTCCTTGAGCTGTAAGCCCCAACATCTTTTCAAAATACTTTCTCCTTTAAATTTTGAATATACTATTGTTTTCAATCTTTCTTTGTTGAACAACTAACCAAACATCATGAAAGCTCTACAACCGAATAAGTGTTTATATGCTTTCTTTACCGCTTTCATATGTATATAACTATATTGTGGGGCTGTTTCACTGTAAGTCTTCTTTCATGAACTCATATCAACTGTGTAATACTAGTATAGATATTTAGAGTTTCCCCGGCAACTACGTCTAGCACTAAGCCCTGTTGGTCACTCTTAAATAGACAAAACTAGATCCCCCATAGGATTACCAGATACAGTCTTCCCTCCTCTTAGGGTTAAACAATATGGAGACGTGAAAGGCAGCATTCTCAGTGAACCCTTTCTCCGACTGTCACCCTTAGACATTGTCAAGGAAACTCTAACTCCCCAAAGATGATATTTTCTCCGTGAATGGCATCTCTTGAGTTTCTTCCAAATTCTCAGACTTTCCTGACTTGATCTATTCTCTGTGAATAGCCTGTCTTGAATTTCTCGGGGTTTGGGGACCCACAGGCTTCCTAAAAGCATCCCCGCCTCCTCTTGGGCCTTGTACAAGGACCCTACGGCTTCTTAGAAGTATTCATAGCCTCCTCTTAGGCTTCGTATAAGGATTCTTCCTTCAGGAAGAGAGGCTCCTCTTGGGCTTTGTACAAATTGTCCCTCGGCTTCTTAAAAGTTTCCAGCCTCCTCTTGGGCTTCGTACAAATTGTCCTGACGACCTCCTAGAGGTATAGGAACATAAATTAGCCATCTTAATAGAGCAGTCTTTCAAAGAGTCTAGATCTTTCTACTGTGAACGTACTACTACTGTTTCTTTAAGCATAGTACAAAAGATAAAACTCTAGACTTGGACAGTCTAATCTCCTAGAGTCTCGAAGGCACTCTCAAGTAGGGAAAAACACCAGTAGACTCGGACAGTCTCCAATACCCTCTGGATTCCCCATTTCCTTAAAGAATAGGAAATAACCCTGATCCTCTGATCAATCCCAAAGCATAGCCTTACCTTTAATCAGTCTCTTTATAAGAACTGATTTTCTCTTTTAACCAACCTACTGGACCTGTCACTCAACTGAAACAGAAATCCTTTTAGCCTCTATCTCGGGCTTCGTACGAGATACAAAAACATTATCTTGTTGAGTATAAAAGGCTCTCTTGTCGAGTCAACCCTTAGCTTCCGTCTTGGGCTTCGTACATGACACATCTAAAAGCACTCTCTTATTGAGTCAAACCCTTTTAGCCTCTCTCTCGGGCTTCGTATGAGACACATAAAAACACCCTCTTGTTGGGTCAATAGCCTCCTCTTAGGCTTTGTATAAGAAAAACCCCGGTTGAGTCAATCAACCTTTTAGCATCAAAATTGTGCCTCGTTCACAGGATACAAACATCAACAACTCCTTTCATCTAATCGCTTTAAGCGGCAAACCTCTGGATTATTTACATCCACGCCACTGTCCCATTTTTAGCATGAGAAATTCCTAAGGAAAGATATCATTGCTCTACACTGAGTTAAAGTCTTCTCCTTCAGGTTAAAACCCCCTATAAAGGAAATTATGGCATTGCTAGGATTCACATATCTCGGTTAAAGTAATCCTCCTTTATAGTCAGTCACCCAACAGTTGTGACAAACAGATCCCCTTTAGAGATGACAAATTCTCTCTAAAGACAACACCTTTTTAGCTTCACATCTTGGGATTTGACCAAGATATAAACCACCTTTTCAGCTTCACGTCTTGGGCTTTGAACAAGACACCAAAACACCATTTCCTCCCATAGAATAGGAGGAACTACGATCGCTCTGATTTCCCTGTTTCGGTAAACGGGAATACGTAGGCATAAGATTGAAAGAAAAATATTAGCGAGCACACTAATCCAAAGTCCCAAATCCCGTACCTTCACATATCAAATGAAAAGCATCAGTCCTAGCATCTTACCCATGAACATTCCCGGTAAACAAAGAAAGAAGAAAAAGGCCCCATTACCATTTAGCATCCGTAACCTAACAGACCACTGTTTAAACTCAGTATGCAAGCAGGGTTAATTGGAGACATCTATTTCCCTTCCTTAGTCAGCTCAATAGGATAAAAAATGAATCGACCTGTAGTAACCCCAGAGCGACAGTGCTTAAGAACCACGTCCAAAATCGCTCGCTACAGAAAAGTGGCATCCACCGTGGGGCCTAAGAAAGGTTTTCTTTTCTTTCTTTGGGGATTTCACTGGGATAGGACTTTTTTGACTTCACTAGAATCTTAGGTCAAAACCTTTAAAGTTGGGAAGGTACCACAGAATGGCGACTCCGCCGGGGAGCCATTTCTGTCAGGAACATAGGATTCATAGCTATTTAAAGTCTAGGACTTTAGGACAAATATATATACTGCTTTTCCTAATTGATATCTGTGTTTATTTTTCTGCTAATGGGAATGCGTGTGATGCCGCATGTGGAAAGATTGAGTATACACCTAAGAAAAACCTCTTTTAGTAGTGCGGAAACTATTGGAAATGGTTGTCACGCGATACTACCCTCTTCTGATGGTTTTTCGAAAAACATCACCTAGCAAGGTTCCCGGCCCGCTGGTGTTTTCTCGACAAGAACTGATGATTTTGAGAGACAAGTACAAAAATCACTAGTATAAACCTTTGGGGGGGGGGGTAGAGCCTTAACTTCATGACACCGACCCTTTGACCCCATTTTTTTTCTATGTTTTTGTGTGCCGCATTCATGCATTCATCTAAAAAACATTACATCAAAGAAAAATTTTCTCTTCTAGTCTCTCTTTTTAAAACTAAACTAAGACAATGATTGCAAATGTCAGAGAAAAAGATTGCGATCATGGATTTTGGTAGAAGGAGAACTCATAAGTATACCTTCAGGGTTCCAAAACTAGAAGATTTGAGAGGATTAGCGAGGATGATCACTAACCCTGAAGCTTTCAGATCCAAATACGGAGGTCTGCTACCTCTGTTAAGAGTCCATGTGATTGAGGGAATCATGGAGGCACTCATTCAGTTTTACGATCCGGTCTATCACTGTTTCACATTCCCGGATTACCAGCTCGCACCAACGCTGGAGGAGTATTCTCACCTAATCGATCTACACCTTATTGATCGAGCTCCATTTTCTGGACTGGAAGAAATTCCAAAGGATCAGACCGTTGCAAGAGCAATCTATTTGGATGAGTCGGAAGTCAAGACTCACATGACCACTAAGGGTGGGCTCCCAGGTTTGCCAGCCCAGTTTCTGACAAAGAAGGCTCTGTACTTTGCTAGTATAGGGAACATGACTGCTTTTGAAAGCATCTTTGTCTTACTCACTTACGGGTTATTTATGTTTCCCAACATTAATAGCTTCGTCGATATCAACGCCATTAAGGTTTTTCTCATTGGAAACCCTATGCCAACTTTGCTCGCAGACGCGTATCATTCTGTACACTTGGTAAATTTGTACAGCGGAGGGATAATCACATGCTGTGTACCCCTGCTATACAAATGGTTTATCTCCCATGTACCCAAGTCTGCTGCGTTTTGGGATCATAAGAGTACCTTGCGCTGGTCGCAGAAAATCATGTCTCTTACCAACTCTGATATAGATTGGTGCAATAGGATTCATAACGGGATCAGGATCATTGATCGTTGTGGAAACTTCCCCAACGTACCCCTCATAGGAACTAAGGGAGGAATCAACTACCATCCAGTATTGGTTCGTCGTCAATTTGGATACCCGATGAGGCATGTCCCGCGTAATGCTCATCTGGAGGGTCTTTTCTTCAAGGAAGGAGAAAATGACAGGGCACTAAAGATGGAAATAGTGCACGCTTGGAAACATGTACATAAGAAAGGACGAGAGTCTCTAGGAAAACCGGATTGTGTCTCGGTGGAGCCTTATCTCCACTGGGTACAAACTAGAGCTCTCAAGCTAAAGATGCCTTATCCTCGGCACGGAGTTCTTCCGCCGAGGGAATCTGTCATGTACTTCATGACTGAAACGGAAAAACTTCAGGTTACTCTCAACAAAGTTCAACAGGAGAGGAGGTCTTGGAAGAACAAATACCACACCCTCAATGTAGAGTGTACCAAAATACAGCAACTGCTGAAAGATAAGGATGCTCTGATCGAGATTTTAGAGCAACATGTTGTGGATAATCAGGATGACCAGAGGAATTTGCTCGTTCCTTTCACTTGGCAAAGGAATGACAACCCGACAACGGCCCAAGAGCCCCGGTCCAAGAAAAGGAAAGTACCAGAATTAGCACCTGGTTTCTCCCCAGAGAGGACTCGGGACCCCTTAGCTTAGGTTTCTATTTCCGTACCTTGTAATCTACTATTTCTATTTTCGCAATCCTTTGAATTCAATAAAACGGGGTTTCCCCACTGTTTGATATTTTCAATCTAATTGTCAAAGTTTATTTTGATTAAACAAAAAAAAAACAATTAATATAATCATTGCATTCATCATTCTCACGTCACGTATTTTTCTTACCTACGAATTTCACGTTTGTGTCTCGGTTCTAGAGTCAAACTGTCTCATTCGTACAATACTCGGGCCAATCGTCAGAAAAAGATGGATGATCTCGAGGAAGAGAACAGAGAGTTGAGAGAAGAGATCGACGCTTTGAGAGAGGATATGAGAAAGCTTCATAACGACATGCAAGCCATGGCAGAAGCTCAGCTACAAAGGACTGTGATCTCGGAGATCACCTCAACGCCCATAGTGGAAAAGTTCGATCCTAGGTACAAAATGCCGAAAGATCGTCCCTGGGGCATGCCACTTAACTATATCCCAGAAGGATATATCCTGTTGATCAATGAGGATCAGGGGACCGCAGTAGGAACCGCTGGGCCTGAAGGTTACAAACTTCGGGAGGCACCGAGAGTCTCGGCCATAATGACTATACCACCGCCCATGGTACACACTGTCCCGGAAGGACAGATTCCATAGATACCTTCTGGTGGAAACGACAACATGTTCGAAAGAATGAATGAGTTCCAGGAATAGTTCCTGGGAATGCGGAAAGGACAGCAGGCCCTTCGCAGTTAGGATTTATTTGGAAAGGACGCCGCGGCCCTCTGCTTGGTCCCCAATGTGAAAGTCCCGGACAAATTCCAGGTGCCCGACTTTGAAAAGTACAAGGGTAACTCTTGCCCTCAGAGCCATATGGTGATGTACGCTCGGTGAATGTCAGCTCAGACAAAGAATCAGGATTTACTAATTCACTACTTTCAGGATAGTTTAACCGGTGCCGCACTAAAATGGTACATGGGTTTAAACCGTGCTACGATTAGCACTTTCAGAGATCTTGGCACTGCCTTCATCAAACAATATAAATACAATATGGACACAACACCCGACAGAGATCAACTCAGATCAATGTCACAAAAGGACAAGGAAACCTTTAAGGAATACGCTCAGAGATGGCGTGAAATTGCCGCTCAAATTTGTCCACCTCTTGAGGAAAAAGAGATGACAAAGATCTTCTTAAAGACCTTAAGCTCATTTTATTATTATAGAATGGTTGCCAATGCGCCCAGTGCTTCACCGAGATGGTCGGCATGGGAGTTCGTCTTGAGGAAGCCGTCCGAGAAGGACGTCTAGTCAAAGACACTGGATCATCAAGTAGTACAAAGCGATACGGTAGTGCTCTCCCTAAGAAAAAAGAGCAGGATATTGGGAATATCTCTCTCGGAAAGCAAAGGCGACGTTATCATCCAGTAGCGGCTGTGACTCCTGCTATCAATCATGTGCCTATTTCTACGTATCAACCTCAGGTTACGCAGAACCAACCTAATCAGCAAAGGACTCAACAGCCTCTTCAACAGGCTCGTCCTCCATACAATAACAACCGTACAACGCGGCCACCAGGATTTGATCCTATACCCGTATTGTACGCAGAACTATTTCCGTTACTACTGGCTAAGGGGCATGTCCAGACTAAGTCCCCTCTTACAGTACCGGAAAATCCGCCCTTTTAGTTTAAGGTGGATCAGACTTGCCTTTACCATCAAGGAGGACCAGGGCGTAACATAGAGAACTGTCTCAATTTCAAATCTGAGGTGCAAAAGCTTGTTAGGAGCGGGGTCTTATCTTTCAAGGATACAAATCCTAATGTTCTCACAAACCCGCTGCCTCAACACGAGAAAGCTACAGTCAATTTGATAAAGGGAGAGACTAACAATGTATATCAAATTCATGATGTACTCTTGTTAAGGACCAATCTGGTCAAGATGCCTTGCAGACAGAATGGATATGGCCATGTGCCACCTTATAACTATCACCAGTGTGATATCTGCTCTAAAAGCAATCAAGGATGTTCTGTGGTGCAATCAGCTCTACAGGAACAGATGGATCTCGGATGGATCCAAGAGCACCGAGTTCGTGGAGTTAACATGGTTTACACGAATTCTAACATCATTCAGAACCACGACGTCCATGCAATGAATGTCAATTTGGTGGCGATGCATTCCAGGCAAAGCCAGTATCATAATCTGCCGCGACACGATTACAGTTCCTGTCAGACTTGCTCGGTAAACAAACAGGGATGCTCTTTTGTATAAGAGGCCCTCCAGCGTCAGATGGATCTTGGATGGATCCAGGACTACCATGATAGGAATCCCTATCAGATCAACATGATTCAAATCTTCGATATTCGCTTGATGAATACCAGCCTGGTGGAGTTACATGCTAAACAGGTCGGACTCGGGTTCCTGGTATCACATGATTATCAGAGCTGTAGGGCGGGTTGCAAAAATGATCAAGGTTGTGACCTTGTCCAGGAAACCCTTCAGCACTTGTTGGACCACTGGTAGCTTCCAATCTATATGGATGAAGACACCCATCAAATTATTATTACCAACGGGAACCCTACTCGGCATCAAAGTCGGGACGTTCGATCTGTGGAAACTGACCTAGTGAGGTTACATTGTATTCAAAGCGGGCGTGGCCAGGTGCCACCACACAACTATGAATGTTGTAGAGTCTGTTCAGAAAGTAACCAAGGATGTTACCTTGTGCGAGCAGCTCTTCAGGGTCAGGTGGATCGTAAAGAGATTCGCCCATATCCGGGTTCTGGACCAATCAACTGGGCGCCAGACTACCTCGCTAATCAAATTGAGGAAGTTGTCGTAATCTCTAATCATCAGAAGGCTAAGGATGTTTGTACCATCATCCCTCTACTTGACGAATCGAGAATTCCCAACCGAGAACGGATCAAAATTGCTTACGATGGTCGGAAAAATCAGAAGGCTCCCATAGTCATCTATCTACCGGGACCATTACCGTATGAATCAACTAAGGCTATCCCTTACAAATACGGTGCAACAACAGTCGAGTATGGAAAGGAAATTCCATTACCCTCCGTCGTGAATATTGCAGACATCAGTCGGGTAACATGGAGTGGTCAAATCTTCAACTGAGGAGTTGGAGAACTTAACAAAGAAAAGGAACCTCAGACAGAAGTTCCCAATCCACCAGTCGGTCAATCCAGTAATCCCGACCTTTCAAAAAACGATGATGAGATACTGAAGCTCATCCAAAGGAGTGAATACAACATTGTTGATCAACTGTTACAAACTCCTTCAAAGATCTCAGTGCTATCACTTTTACTTAGTTCGGAAGCGCACAGGGAGGCTCTACAGAAAGTCTTGGAGCAAGCCTTTGTAGAACAGGATGTAACAATCAGACAGTTCGATAGCATTGTATCTAATATCACTTCCTGTAATAACTTGGGATTTAGTGATGAGGAATTACCTGAAGAGGGTCGCCGTCATAAAATGGCGCTCAATATCACGGTCAGCTGCCAGGGCGATGCTTTAGCCAGCGTACTGGTAGACACAGGGTCAGCCCTGAATGTTATGCCGAAGTCCACTTTGATGCAATTATCCTTCAAAGGACCCCCGATAAGAACCAGTGAGGTCGTCGTCAAAGTATTTGATGGGTCTTGGTTTCCTACTAACAATAAAACAAGGAAGGGTCTTGGTTTTTCTGCAACCTGTACCCAGACAGCTACTACCAGCAATGAAAGTCTTCATCTCATTCGAGACTTCTTCCACAGTGGAGGTTTCCTTCACTCAGTGCCTCAAGAAGTGCATACCATCAATAAAGATGATTCCTCTGATATGGAGGAAGAATGGGAGTCCTATCTTAACAAGGACGGTTATATGTCTCAGGACGAAATCTAAACTCCCTTTTGCTTTCTTACACAAAGTCCGAGATTTATACCCAGATCAGATGTCGAAATGATATATGGAGATTATGATCCGGAAGGATGTCGTGCTCCACCAAACTCGTTAGAAGAGGACACTCTAATGAAGGACAACTTTGACCACAACTATTATGGCCCAATGGATGGCCTGCCAATGTGGCAGCCGTATCTAGGAGACTTGGGGCAAGGAAATCATCCAAACAATGAAAATCAGCTGAGCATCATTGAAAAGAATACCTGCGTCCCCACCATGTAATGGGATCAAAAATCAGGTCATTCAGAAAATGTCCAGTACGACGATGAATTTGCAACGTTTGCAGGACTTGAATTCATCAACTATGCTTTTCCAGAGGTCAACGTCATCAAGAAGGATGACTCATCCAGTTCCAAAGAAGTGTGGGACACCCTAGGACAACCAAGTGGGAAATACGACTATATGGTCAAGTACACTGCTCCCGAAAGCTCTCGTATCAGGCTCGAAGACATCTAGCCAACTGGATGGGGAGATACAGCTGAGGGCACAAATACTATGCAAAATGCAACAGAGGAATCCTCCTATGACAATTTAGCCTGGGAGACAGATTCCAATGTTCCTGCTCCACCAGAAATCAGCGTTATTTCTAAAGACAAAACAAGGAAGGTGCCAGACTTTGTGATTCACCGAGGAGTTTGCCGACAATGGGTTGTTGTCGATGTTCTGAAGATTATTCATAAGTCAAAGTAATTGTCGTCTTTAACCTTTCATCCTGCCCAGGTGAAACGGATGTTTTGATAGGGCTCACTTTCTGTAAATTTCCCTCTTCGCTTCGTCCAAAGCGATAGAGCTTTGTTTTATAGGGTTGTAGTTTCAAGAATCGACTTGTTCATTAATAAATAAACGTCGTTCTCTAATTTCTGCATTAATTGTTGTTTTCTCTTTTTGCTTTTCTTAGAAAATGGTAATCCTAAAAAACAAATCAATAATAAAAACAAGCAGTAAAAGAAATACACTGCACACACTTTTTCACTCTCCCTCTATCTCTTCTACACACAAATCATACCGTCATGCAGATTGCTTGTTTTAAACCCCGTTGAAACATACGATCCGATGCCTTCTCCTGACTTTGAGTTCCTGGTATTTGGGGCTGAAGAAGAAGTTGACGACGAAATTCCATAAGAGATCTCCCGATTACTCAGACAGGAGGAAAGGTCCATTGAACCTCATAAAGAGCCGTTGGAAACGGTAAACTTAGGTTCAGAAAAAGAGAGAAAAGAAATCAGGATTGGGGCACTGCTCAGTCCAACTGCCAGAGAGGGTTTGGTAAAGCTTCTCAAATAATTCCCCAATGTATTTGCTTGGTCCTATCAGGATATGCCAGGGTTGGATACCAGCATCGTTGAACATCATTTACCGTTGAGATCGGAATGTCCGCCAGTAAAATAGAGGTTGAGACGGACTCACCCAGACATGGCCATCAAAATCAAAGAGGAAGTACAGAAACAGATAGACGCGGGTTTCCTCGCCACATCAGAATATCCTCAATGGTTAGCCAACATCGTACCAGTTCCAAAAAAGGACGGAAAAGTTAGAATGTGTGTGGATTACAGAGATCTAAACAAGGCTAGTCCAAAGGACGACTTTCCTTTACCACACATTGACATGCTGGTTGACAGTACAGCAAAGTTCAAAATTTTCTCCTTCATGGATGGATTCTTGGGCTATAACCAGATCAAAATGGCGCCGAAAGACATGGAGAAAACTTCGTTCATTACCCCCTGGGGTACCTTTTGTTACAAGGTGATGCCGTTCGGTTTGAAGAACACCGGGGCAACCTATCAAAGGGCCATGACTACTCTTTTTCATGACATGATACACAAAGAAATCGAGGTATATGTCGATGACATGATTTCCAAATCTAAGACAGAAGAGGAGCATGTGACCCATCTGTCAAAGCTATTCGAGCGGTTGAGAAAGTACAAACTCCGCTTAAATCCCAACAAGTGCACCTTCGGTGTCTATTCAGGGAAACTTTTAGGGTTCATCGTCAGCCAGAAAGGAATTGAGGTTAATCCTGACAAGGTTAACGCCATTCAAGAAATGCCTTCTCCAAAGACTGAAAAACAAGTCAGAGGATTATTGGGACGTTTGAACTACATCTCCAGATTCATATTCCTCATGATCGTGACATGCGCACCGATTTTCAAATTACTCAAAAAGAATCAGGACTGCGTTTGGACAGAAGACTGCCAAACCGCCTTCGACAGTATTAAGGAATACCTGTTGAACCCTCTGATTTTATCACCCCCAGTGAAGGAAGACCACTGATTATCTACCTCACAGTTCTATAGGACTCCATGGTTTGTGTACTTGGCCAACAAGATGAAACCAAAATAAAAGAGTCTGCCATCTACTATTTAAGCAAGAAATTCACCGACTACGTGACTCGGTACACTATGCTTGAGAAAACTTGCTGCGCTTTGGCTTGGGCAGCCAAACGTCTGCGCTAATACATGATTCGTCACACTACTTGGTTGATTTCCGAGATGGATCCAATCAAGTATGTCTTTGAAAAACCTGCTCTCACGGGAAGGATTTCCCGTTGGCAGATGTTGCTGTCAGAATACGACATCGAATACCACGCTCAAAAAGCCGTTAAAGGAAGTGTTTTAGCCGATCATTTGGCTCATCAACCGATTGACGATCAGGAATCAGTCGGGTTTGACTTCCTGGACGAAGATGTCATGTATTTGAAAATGAAAGATTGCGATGAACTGCTACCTAGTGAAGGGCCAGAACCAGGTTCCCAATGGGGACTTATCTTTGACGGAGCCGTCAATCATTACGGAAACGGAATTGGGGTAATCATCATAACACCTCAGGGTAACCACATTCCTTTCACCGCTAGACTTACATTCAAGTGCACAAACAACGAGGCTGAATACGAAGCTTGTATTATGGGTCTCGAGGAAGCGATTGATTTGAGGATCAAAAACTTGGACGTATATGGCGACTCAACCCTGGTCATCAATCAGATCAAAGGAGATTGGAACACATACCAATCAGGATTGATTCCTTACAAAGATTATGTAAGAAGGTTGTTACCTTTCTTCAACAGAATCGAGTTTCATCACATCCCTCGTGAGGAGAATCACCTGGCTGATGCATTAGCCACTCTCTCTTCCATGATTAGTGTAGGTCAATGGAATGACATACCTAAGATCGACATAATACGCCTTGAACGGCCCGCTTACATATTCACGATTGAAGTAGTCATAGACGACAAACCTTGGTATCACGATATCAAATGCTTCCTTCAAAAATAAGAGTACCCACCTGGGGCACTAAGGAAGGACAGGAAAACCCTCAGAAGGCTGGCAGGCAGTTTCTTCCTGACCGGTGATACACTCTATAAGAGAAATTTTGACATGGTATTGCTCCGATGTGTAGACAGACCAGAAGCAGACATGCTGATAAAAGAAATTCATGAAGGATCCTTTGGCACTCATACCAACGGACATACAATGGCGAGAAAAATTCTAAGACCAGGGTACTACTGGTTGACCATGGAATCCGACTGCTACAAGTACACGAGGAAGTGTCACAAGTGTCAGATATACTCCGACAAAATTCATGTACCGCCAACGCATCTCAAAGTTCTTTCTTCCCCATGGCCTTTTTCCATATGGGGAATCGACATGATTGGCTTGATTGAGCCCAAAGCTACAAACGGACATCGATTCATCCTGGTAGCCATTGATTACTTCACTAAGTGGGTCGAAGCAGCATCGTACGCTAATGTAACCCGACAAGTGGTGGTCCGATTTATCAAAAACAATATCATCTGCCGTTATGGTGTTCCTAGCCAGATCATTATCGATAATGAATCCAACTTGAACAATAAGATGATGAAAGAGTTGTGCGCAAAGTTTAAGATTGAACACCATAACTCATCTCCCTACCGACTGAAGATGAACGGGGCGGTAGAAGCGGCTAACAAAAACATCAAGAGGATTGTTCAGAAGATGGTTGTAACCTACAAAGATTGGCACGAGATGCTACCCTTTGCTCTTCACGGTTATCGCACATCTGTCCGGACTTCAACAGGGGCAACCCCTTTCTCTCTAGTATATGGCATGGAGGCAGTGCTTCCCATAGAAGTAAAGATCCCATCAATCCGGGTATTGATGGAAGCTAAGCTTGTAGAAGCTGAATGGTGTCAAAGTCGAAACGACGAACTGAATTTGATCAAAGAAAAGAGAATAACGGCACTATGCCACAGTCAGTTGTATAAGCAAAGAATGAAGATGGCGTTTGACAAAAAGGTTCGACCTCGCATCTTCAGGAAAGGAGACCTTGTGCTCAAGAAGATACAATCATTTCTCACTGATTCTCGGGGCAAATGGACTCCGAATTATAACGGCCCCTACGTGGTCAAGAAAGCTTTCTCAGGCGGTGCCTTGAGACTTGCAACCATGGACGGAGAGGAATTTGCCTACCCCACAAATGTTGATGTAGTCAAGAAATACTTCGCCTAAAGAAAACGTCTCGGTGGATTGAAAACCCGAAAGGGAGGTCCTGGCAAAAATTAGAGACATGATCAAAAATCATCCCGGTGGATTGGAAATCTCCAAGTACAATCCAGGAAAAAATTAGGGATAGTGGCAAGTAACTACTTTTGACAAAGGGGCAAGTCCTTCGGCAGCAGTTACATCATCCGTCAGGAAAGCTCCAGTCAAGGTCATCTTCGACAGAAGCTCAGGATGCCCCGAATTCAAAGTTGGTTGAAGGATAGTGGTCGTTATGTTTCAATGTAGCCCTTTTCCCTGTAAATTACCATTTGCTAAACTTTGTAAATAGTCTATGGAATCACGCGTTTGGCTGATCTCCATCCTATCAATAAAAGTTGAGCCCTTGTGCTTTTATTTGCAATTCATATTTGTTTTAGCTTTACAAAATGATGTTTTAACATGATCAACGATTCTTGAAATGAAACAAAAATGAATTTACTTGTTAAAATTGTTCTGCTTTTAAAAATAAAGATAGCAATTTCTTTTGACGGTTGAACATCGAAAGAACATCGATCGCTTCTCCAAAGGTGTTCGAGCCTCAAAGTGCATAATCAAAGTACTCCTTCTAAACCAGTATGCCTGAATGAAGGATCAGCTATGTCAGATGCGAATGCTCCATCTGACCTCTTCGGCCGAGTTCCCATCTCCTAAGCCCGACCAGCGTCGCTCCCAACAAGGACCGTTTCTCCTAAGCAAGGCAGAATTGTTATCTTGAACCAGCGGTACTTCTTCGCCCCGCGATGGCCGAGTATCCAGTCATGTTCATCTATTAGTTTGTATGTCGCATCATTTTTGTCAGCATATACATACATACATCATGCATTATTGATTTGCATTCACATTCATATTGCATTACTATCACTCCCATCGGTCTTGTCCCCTAGTGATAACAGTCCTCTCAATCGAGTTGTCAGTTCTTTCCTCGTCAGGAAAGGTTGTGTCTGAACAATCTCTCTCTTCCAGTTTATTTCTGGATCAGAATTGGCCCTTGACCACTTTGATAACTTGAACCTCTGAAAGACCAGAGAACCTTCAACCGATGTCACTCTTCGCCATTGAAGATGACATTTTCGCTTTCCCGGATTAAGGAAAATACCTAGAGAAAGCCTCTTAAGCAAAGATTCGGCAATACAACAGTTTTTCTCCGGAAAAAAAACCGCTGATGAAAAGGTCATCAGCACCTCAAAATTGGATCACATCATATGTCGTTTCTCTGGGAAGATCCCGAGAAAAGTATGATATAATATCCCCAAGCAAGAAACCGTCTCTCAAAGAGACTCGTTCTTCCCCAGTAGAGTCGACAAATGGCATCTCCAAACAGAGAAGTTTGCACACCTCTACAACTCAGACGACTGGGTTCCCCAGCAACTCTAACATCAAACTTTTTCTATCAAATGGCATCTCTCCAGGAAAATTCGGCGAGAAGTTTGAGGAAAATCGCTACGAATAGCGTCCATTGTCAAAAAAGTTTATTGACAAAAGAAACTGAGACCAGTTCCTTGGTAGGAAATTAGGATCGAGGGGAAGTTTATTTCAGAAACGAAGACCAGCTCCTTGGTAGGAAACCAGGATCGAGGGGAAGTTTACATCAGAAAGTAAGACCAAATCCTTGGCAGGAAACCAGGATAGAGGGGAAGTTTATTTCAGAAACTAAGACCAGTTCCTTGGTAGGAAACCAGGATCGAGGGGAAGTTTATTTCAGAAACTAAGACCAGTTCCTTGGTAGGAAACTAGAATCGAGGGGAAGTTTATTTCAAAAACTAAGACCAGTTCCTTGGTAGGAAACCAGGATTGAGGGGAAGTTTTTACCTTTTCTAAACATCATTGCTTAGCAAAAGAATAAGAATGCGCAAGCTACCATTCTTAATCACCATCAAAATTTCGGGTATTCCGATATTTAATTCTCTTGCACCCCGAATGCCCGAATACCGTCGCCATTCACACCTTCGGGTCCAAGAAGATTAAATAGGGGCATCTGTCATACCCCAAATTTTGACCACTAATATTTCCCATCATTGTGAAAATCATCATCACAATATGGGGGAACCATCATACCTCATCAGTCTCCCCAAAGATGGGTGAGCATTCACTACAATCAAATTTAGGGTTTCAAGCCCTCTCAGAGTTCTTAGACAAAGGATCAATCAAGAAATGACATGATCTTCAACTTGTATAGCCTCTCAAATATCCACAAGGGATCAAGAGGACCCCCACTTCAAGGATTAAGCACAAGGCTGCTCCCTTCCAGGTGGATCAAACCTCAAGATCGCCAGTGTCACCAAATTAGGTTTTGGTCGACCAGGGCCTCCAGATGAAAATTTTCCTCTGGGCATGAGCCAATGCTTTGAAGCATATCCTAAAATACTCCATGGAACCTCATGGGTCCAAGCATCAAGTCAATTTGACCTCAGGGGATGCATACATCAAAAATCAGGAATTAGGGTTTCTTGACCTAATTCACCCCTAAGTTGACTTTTGGGACAAATCATGAGCCAAGACCTCAAGAGAGGATTTGAGGGTCTCCAACATACCACATTGATCCATTTGTAACCATGGATTGATCCAGGAAGCTTGAGCAGCGAGTCTCAATTCATCAGTACCACAGTTGGGGTTTTGAGGAAAAAGTCAACTGTATCTTTGACTTTTGACCAGGACATGCTCCCAACCCCTAGGACATGATTCAATATACCCTATAACACCCATGGAACATGTCCATCAAGTTTGATTTAGGTCAAGGACATGATTTCCTAAAGGATTGCACAGTTTGGAATTCATCTGATAAAAAGTCAACTGTGCACAAAAGTCAAACTTTGACTTTTTGAGATTTTTCACAAAAATGGTTTTTTAACCCTAAAATGATGTTAATGTATGATTTGGATCATCATTCATCAAGAAAAATCAAGAAAAGTGGGATAACTTATAAAAGGGGTAACCATAAAAACTTAGAAAATTTTCTAAGTTATGAACAAAGTGGCAAGGGTACCAACTTTGGAGGATCATAACTCCTAAACCACAAAGCCATTTTTTCCCATCCAAAGCTTGATTTGTAGATCTCATTACCCTCTACAAAAGCTTAAAACTGACCTCCCTCCAAATTCCTCATAGATTTTGAGTTATGGAATGATCAAAATCACAAAAAGTGAAAATATCATTTTTTTTCCAACACTTAGTGAAATTTTCACTAAGTCAGAATCTGCCTTCACTTTTTTCCAAATGTAGGGGGATTTTTCACTTGGATCCAAAAGGTATCAAAACCAAATATGATCAAACAGTTGTTGTATCATATGAGGGCTTTCCAAAATGGCCAAGAACATCACCAAATTCCACTTGGGCCATGAGATATGACAATGGCAATATGCCTTGCTGAAAACTGCCAAGGCTAGGCAGAATTTTGCATTTTTGCTCGATTTGGCAAAATCAGATAATTCCAAGCCTTCTCATCACTTTGGACACATCTGAGGATCAAATCTAAAGGGGACAAACACTGAGCCAAGCCTCCAAAGTCCTTCGAACAAGAAGTAGCATGCCAAACCTAGAATTGCCTAAAAGAGGGGCAAAACTCCAATTTTAGATTGGAGCATTCAATGCATACACCAAGGTGGCATGGACTGAGCCATTTGCAACTGAATTCAGTCAAGACTTATCCAAGACCAAGGGAACCACAGCCCTGTGCCCTAACCTCTAGTCAATGGCTAGAGGAGACTTGGATTCCAAAGTGCAACCATTGGCCAAACCTCTGCTGCAGTTTCCATTCACTATTGATCCCAAAACAAACTTGCTCTACTATAAATAGAGCTCATTTGTGCTCAGTTTGAGTACACCAAAGCCATCAAACAGATGCTTTCCTCAAAATCCCTCTCTTTAGGCCAAAATGCCTTCTTTAGCAAGGTAACTCTGAGTTTTTGAGTTAGAGAGCATTTTCATTACAACTCATGATCCTAACACCTCATAAACATCATATGTAGGTGATCCAAACTATCAAAAGTGACCTGCAGCACCAAAATCACAAAGTCACCTCTCAAAACCTCAAAATAGGCCTTTTGTGCATTTTTCAAGCCATGTCTTGATTCAGTCACTTTCCAAACCAGATAAAACCTCAAACACACTCCAAATAACATCCTTGAACTGTCCCAAATGGTTCCCCCCATCTGGAACCCCATTTGAGAGAGTTGTTATTTTGGTCATTTTAACCCCTTTTGCAAGAAAGGGCCAGTTTGTGTTTTTGCAGGTTCCAGCTGATTCCAACCATCCTCAAAGCTTCTAAGGGATCATTTGAGAGTGTCCAAAGCATCAAACCATTTCTGGAACAAGAAGTTTGGCAGATTGCACAGAAAACTCCAAAAGCTCAAAAAGAGGTAAGCATCATGACTTGAACTTTCCAAAATATGCATTGCTTTGAAGTCCACTAATCATACACACCTCATACATGTTATATATGTTGTGTTTGGACCAATTCATCATGTAATTAATGCCTGTATCAAAGTGTAGCATAGAAAATGCAATTATAGGCCTTTTTCAAAACCACTATCGGGTTTTGAGGAGGGAGTATGATCTGGAAAAAATACCACCACCATTGGATTCTTTGTGAAATTCTAGGCCAGATGCATATAAATTTTGTCCCCAACCATTGAGAAATGAGAAAGTTATGGACCTTCCCGTTTCTTGGCAAAACTTGTCTTGCCTTGCCTTGGCCAGGCCTAGAAAACAAGACATGCCTTGTATATTTGTGGTTTCACTTCAAGCAATGGATGTATCACCACCATAGTGGTAAGGCGCGCGCCCTATAACCTTGAGGTCGTGGGTTCAAACCCACCCATGCCATTTTGTGTTTTCTCACATTTTTGCTATTTTTTCCAATATTTTCATGTTTTATTAATTAATTGGAAAATTAATAACTCATTCAATTTTAATTATTTTTTATTGGTTCTTTTTGTAAAAAATCAAAAAAATGTTGAAATATTTTATTCCACAACAAAATTAAGTTTATATTATTTATTTAATATAATTAGTATTTTTATGAAAAAAATCCTTTTTAATGTTTTTAGACATTTTAAAAGTGAATATTTACTTTAAAAATCGAAACCAAGTGAGTTTTAATTCACCTTGTGATTAATCCCTCATTTTTCAAACCTTAAACAAAAATCACAAATGGTTTATTCAAACTTATTTGGTATTTTATTTGATTTTCTTTAAATATTTATTTTTAAAGAATAACAAATTAGGGTTTCTTTGATTTTCACCCTTATCAAACAATTTCAAACACTTTTGGGCCTCTAATAGAGTGTAAGACCAAATCCTTTGTAAATACAAACCTATTTTTGGGCCTCACTTATTGTATAACTCCCGTTGTATTTCAAAAAGTTTGACGCGAGCATCGTCCGTTGAAAAACAAACCTTGGGCCTCTCCTCGAGCTATAAGACCCATTCAAAATCTTTTGGGCCTCTATTAGAGTGTAAGACCCAACCCCCTTTGAAAACCAAACCATTTTGGGCCTCAATGCATTGTATAAGACCCATCGCGTTTTCAAAAATCTCGGCGCGATCGCCATTTTTAAACAAATGACCCTGGGCCTCTCCTTGAGCTTTAAGCCCCACCACTTGTACAAAAATAAATCTTTTGGGCCTCAATTAGAGTGTAAGACCCAATCCCCTTTTAACCAAAACTTTGTTGGGCCTCAGACATTGTATAAGCCCCTCTGTGTTAAAAGAAAACCTCGGCGCGATCGCCAATAAAAAAAAATCATCTGGGCCTACTCTCGTGTTGTAAGCCCCATTCTTTTCCTTTAAACACTTGGGCCTCTTGAGAGAGTGTAAGACCCATCCCCTTGTACAAAAAAATTTTTGGGCCTCAGTCATTTGTATAAGTCCCTCTGTACAAAATGACAGTGCGATCACTGATAAACCTTGGGCCTCTCCTTGAGCTGTAAGCCCCAACATCTTTTCAAAATACTTTCTCCTTTAAATTTTGAATATACTGTTATTTTCAATCTTTCTTTGTTGAACAACTAACCAAACAGCATGGAAGCTCTACATCCGAGTAAGTGTTTATATGCTTTCTTTACTGCTTTCATATGTATATAACTATATTGTGGGACTGTTTCACTGTAAGTCTTCTTTCATGAACTCATATCAACTGTGTAATACTAGTATAGATATTTAGAGTTTCCCCGACAACTACGTATAGCACTAAGCCTTGTTGGTCACTCTTAAATAGTCAAAACTAGATCCCCCATAGGATTACCAGATACAGTCTTCCCTCCTCTTGGGGTTAAACAATATGGAGACGTGAAAGGCAGCATTCTCGGTGAACCCTTTCTCCGACTGTCACCCTTAGACATTGTCAAGGAAACTCTAACTCCCCAGAGATGATCTTTTCTCCGTGAATGGCATCCCTTGAGTTTCTTCCAAATTCTTGGACTTTCCTGGCTTGATCTATTCTCTGTGAATAGCCTGTCTTGAATTTCTTGGGGTTTGGGGACCCACATGCTTCCTAAAAGCATCCCCGCCTCCTCTTGGGCGTTGTACAAGGACCTTACGACTTCTTAGAAGTATTCACAGCCTCCTCTTAGGCTTCGTATAAGGATTCTTCCTTCGGGAAGAGAGCCTCCTCTTGGGCTTCGTACAAATTGTCCCTCAGCTTCTTAAAAGTTTCCAGCCTCCTCTTGGGCTTCGTACAAATTATCCCGACAGCCTCCTAGAGGCATAGGAACAGAAATTAGTCATCTTAATAGAGCAGTCTTTCCAAGAGTCTAGATCTTTCTACTGTGAACGTACTACTACTGTTTCTTTAAGCATAGTACAAAAGATAAAACTCTAGACTTGGACAGGCTAATCTCCTTGAGTCTTGAAGGCATTCTCAAGTAGGGAAAAACACCAGTAGACTCGGACAGTCTCCAATACCCTCTGGATTCCCCATTTCCTTAAAGAACAGGAAATAACCCTGATCCTCTAATCAATCCCAAGGCATAGCCTTACATTTAATCAGTCTCTTTATAAGAACTGATTTTATCTTTTAACCAACCTACTGGACCTGTCACTCAACTGAAACAGCAGTCCTTTTAGTCCCTATCTGGGGCTTCGTACGAGATACAAAAACACTCTCTTGTTGAGTATAAAAGACTCTCTTGTTGAGTCAACCCTTAGCTTCTGTCTTGGGCTTCGTACAAGACACATCTAAAAGCACTCTCTTGTTGAGTCAAACCCTTTTAGCCTCTCTCTCAGGCTTCGTACGAGACACATAAAAACACCCTCTTGTTGGGTCAATAGCCTCCTATTAGGATTTGTATAAGAAAAACCCCGGTTGAGTCAATCAACCTTTTAGCATCAAAACTGTGCCTCGTTCACAGGATACAAACATCAACAACTCCTTTCATCTAATCGTTGTAAGTGGCAAGCCTCTGGATTATTTACATCCACGCCACTGTCCCTCTTTTAGCATGAGAAATTCCTAAGGAAAGATAACATTGCTCTACATTGAGTTAAAGTCTTCTCCTTCAGGTTAAACCCCCTATAAAGGAAATTATGGCATTGCTAGGATTCACATATCCCGGTTAAAGTAATCCTCCTTTATAGTCAGTCACCCAACAGTTGTGACAAACAGATCCCCTTTAGAGATAACAAATTCTCTCTAAAGACAACACCTTTTTAGCTTCACATCTTGGGATTTGAAAAAGATATAAACCACCTTTTCAGTTTCACGTCTTGGGCTTTGAACAAGACACCAAAACACCATTTCCTCCCATAGAATAGGAGGAACTACGATCGCTCTGATTTCCCTATTTTGGTAAACGGGAATACGTAGGCATAAGATTGAAAGAAAAATCTTAGCGAGCACACTAATCCAAAGCCCCAAATCCCGTACCTTCACATATGAAATGAAAAGCATCAGTCCTAGCATCCACCCATGAACATTCCCGGTAAACAAAGAAAGAAGAAAAAGGCCCCATTACCATATAGCATTCGTAACCTAACAGACCGCTGTTTAAACTCAGTATGCAAGCAGGGTTAATTGGAGACATCTATTTCCCTTCCTTATTCAGCTCAATAGGATAAAAAATGAATCGACCTATAGTAACCCCATAGCGACAGTGCTTAAGAACCACGTCCAAAATCGCTCGCTACAGGTTCAAAGTGCGACCATTGGCATTATTGCATTATTTTATATGTCATGTATCATAATTGTCAATGTTTGGAAGGGACGAGTCACGGGTTTAGAAGAGGGAACCAGTGATGAGTATGGGATTCAGAATTGGGGACCCGGTTTGAAGAGGAACCATTTTTTGATTGAATGAGATGAGAAATATACCTTGATGTCAAATTGATACCACATGCATTAAGTCGAGATTGTTGGTCACATTGCATGCATGAAAGCATTGTGAATTGTTTTGTATTGTGAATCTGTTGAGTGGTTGTGGATGTGTGTTGAATATGCTACCCCTGCTATGTTTTACACCGTTAATATATTTGAGCGTATTCTCGCCCCCTATGTTCTTTTGTTTGTGGCGTCTGTACTCTTTTAGGGTTCAGATAAGCAAGTAGAGGAGTAGTTGCTGTTTTGAGCTGAAAGATGGCATTGTGGCCTCTTCATTTAGTTATTTTTTATTTAGTATTTTTGTTAAAACTCTAATATGTAACACTGGGAGTGTCCCATTTTGTTAATGTTTTAAGTTAATGTTTTTGGATTATTTTTAATTCAAGTACTTTATTTTAAAGAGATAAATTAAAATAAGTTTTTATGACGAGTTCCGCTGCAAGTTCTAATTTAATTGAAAGAGTATTCATGTTGGAATATGTAGCGCCCTTTTTAGAATAATATTGCTTAACTTTTTATATTAAAGAGTTAGGATTTTTAAGGGTGTTACATGGCTCGAGTAAAACTGACTTGGGCCACCATTGTAGTATTCTTCCAAATTGCAGTCCTCATGTTAATCATTTATGTCTATCATGTTGAAAAAAAAGGGAATAAATATGGCCATCGAGGAATCTGACAGTAAGGAAAGTGTCATAGCAGAGATGTGTACTACTATTGTCTACCTTCATCGCCAAAACCACCCAAGAGGATAATGTGATTCATATCTAACAACACTAATAGGAAATCGACATGGTGGGAACATTGGAGATGTTGGATCCTTAACCTATATTGAATGAGATATGGTAGCTCCCGTCCTAGAGAACTTAAAGCCGCCATCATTGGCTAAGTTCGACAGACACAACGACCCATAAGAACATGTAGCCTCCATCAACACCCAGATGGCCATCATTGGGTAACTTGACTCCTTGAAGTGCAAACTCCTGCCTAGTATCTTTTGAGAGAGAGCTATGAGGTTGTTTATGGCCTCCCTTGACTCTTTGTCACTA
The DNA here is from genome assembly GCA_022829125.1 of Lathyrus tuberosus. Classification (NCBI taxonomy): domain Eukaryota; kingdom Viridiplantae; phylum Streptophyta; class Magnoliopsida; order Fabales; family Fabaceae; genus Lathyrus; species Lathyrus tuberosus. The sequence goes on from JALAZF010000084.1 coordinate 6,677,800, forward strand.
ACTACCAAGACCTGGTGAAGAAGCTGGTCCACCAATTTGCTTCAAGCAGACATAGGAAGTTGATTGCCACCAGTCTATTCAACATACCCCATTAGAATTGCTAAGGGGGTATCTCAACCGCTTTAACGAAGAAACAATCAAGGTAATCCATCCAAACTAGGAAATGTTCGTAAGATAATTCTAGAATGGACTTAGGGAGAGACATGTTAACGAGTCCATCTCCTATAGAGTTGTGACTGAAGGGAAATCGCGATCCAAAATGCAGCGGAAATAAAAAAATTCCTTTAGCAATCCTTAAGAATAGGCATGATCAGTGATAGAAACGGTTACCTCTTGTGACGATAAAACCTTTAATGTTGAATCAAAGAAGTGATCATAAGCGTTGAATGATGAACATCGCCTCTACTTAGTCCACACGAACAGATTCCTTCAGTCTTAGTGCTAGCTGCTACGGTTGAAGGCTTTGAGTGAAAGAGAGAAGGAAGATACGGTTAGGATTTCACAATCCAAATTTTCATCAAGAGTGAATGCTTCTGCACAAGGGTTCTATTTATAGAACCATTTGCGTGGGCTGCAAGCTAAAAAACCCACTTAAGTGCACGTGCACCATATCTTATGGTGTACTGTATATCACCTAAGCGTGTGGTACCTTACCATATTCTGTATTCTACTTAAGTGCACCATACCTTACGGTGTTCTATATTTACTTAAGTGCATTATACCTTACGGTGTTTCTTATTTACTCTACCTCTTATCAATTTGTCCTTATGAGTCTGACTCTATAGGTTTTTGCAACGTGGGCAATTATATTAAATCACACATTTAACTTAATAAACAGTGACAATATCTAGCAACACATCACTGCTACCCAAGTCATGAAAATGTCACGTGATCTGACAAAACCTTTTGTGATAATACTTGTGTGTACAATTATCCTTTTGCTTTTATGTCTATATTGAACACAAGGCATATACCGTGTCATCCTTGTCCTGTTCAATATTGGGCCCTTAAACATTTATCATGTTATGAAGGATGGGCAAATTCCATCTAGGTTACTCATGTCCCTCAACATGCTTTATGGAGTACACATCAACTATCTTTATGGTCATCCAGTTACATACAATGTTAGATCAGCAATAAAGTACTCGACTCTACATCTAGGGTCCATAGTGGTTACAGGTCGAAGGGTGGTATACACCACTTTCACCGTGAGAGTAACTTATGACACTTTGCATAACATTTTATGTAGTACTCTCGTAGTAGGTCAATCCAATATAAATATTACTCCTAATATTCATACCTATGTTAAGACTTGATAACTCCTTATCCATGATCCATGAGACGCGATCATCAGACTATCTACATAATAGACTTATTGCTTTTAAGGTTATCCCACTTCACAGTAAATCTCGACTACGGATACTTTAGGAATAATGTCCTTATGTTTAATGGGATCTCATGATTAAGTCACACTTAATATTTCATTAAATGGACTAGCTATTCTAGGGACTTTATTATTCTAGAAAAACAAACATAATAAATAAATACATTTTATTAATAATAAATAATTCGATATAAGTACCAAAAGTATTGTCCTCCAGGGCTTAGACCAACAATCTCCCACTAAAACTAGAGCCAATCAGACTTACCCCTAATACCTATAGATCTAGTATGGCCTTCATGCTTCTGCTACGCAAGAGGCTTTGTTAGTGGGTGAGCAACATTGTCAAGTGTAGGTATTTTTCATATCTTCACATCTTCCTGATCTATTATCTCTCGAATGAGGTGATAACTCCTCAGTATATGTTTGGATTGTTGGTGAGATCTAAGCTCCTTAGCTTGTGTGATAGCACCATTGTTATCACAATAGATATCAATGGGATCCATAATGCTAGGGACTATGTCAAATTCACTAATGAACTTCTTGATCCAAACAGCTTCCTTTGCTGCATTTGAGGCAACGATGTACTCGGCCTCGGTCGTAAAATCACCAACTTTTTCTTGGTTTGAACTTTTCTAGCTCACAACGCCACCATTTAAGCATAATGCATAACCATAATGTGATCTAAATTCATCCTTATATGTCTGGAAGCTAGCATCGGTGTATCCAATTATAATAAGCTCTTCCTGAACTCCATATACCAAGAATGAGTCCTTAGTCCTTCTCAAGTACTTAAGTATATTCTCGACAACTACCCAATGAGCATCACTGGGATCAGATTAGTACCTAATTATTGCACTTAAAGCATACGAGACATCTTGTCAAGTACATAACATGGCATACATGATAGATCCTATTGCAGATGCATATGGAATCTTATTCATGCGATCCCTTTCTTCGTTAGTTGAAGGGGATTGTGTTTTTGATAGACGCACGCCATGTTACATAGGTATGAATCCTTTCTTGGAATCATGCATATTAAAGCGTCTCAACACTTTGTCTATGTATGTACTCTGACTTAGGCCAAACAGTTTTTGTGATCTATCTCTATAGATCCCAATTCCTGATATATAGGCTGCTTCACCAAGGTCCTTCATAGAAAATCATTTCTCTAACCAAGTTTTTACTTGTTGCTAGGTAGGGACATCGTTTCCAGTGAGTAATATGTCATCTACATATAATATCAGGAAGACGATCATGCTCCCACTAACCTTCTTGTAGACACAAGGCTCATCTTCATTCTTTATGAATCCATATTGTTTTACAGTTTCATCAAAACAAAGATTCCATCTTCTGGAAGCTTGCTTTAATTCATAGATTGATCGTTGTGACTTGTATATCTTTTGGACTTCTTCTGGTATGTCAAATCCTTCAGGTTGTGTCATGTACGCATCCTTAAGAAGATTCACATTAAGGAAAACAGTATTGAAATCCATCTGCCATATTTCATAATCATGATATGTGACGATAGCAAGTAAAATTTGAACATATTTAAGAATTGGAATTGGTGAAAGGTTTCATCATAATCAACCCCATGAATTTGTTTATAGCCTTTAGCAACCAGTCTTCCCTTATAGGTATGTACCTTACCATCCATGTCAGCCTTCTTTTTGAAGACCCGCTTGCATCCTATAGAATTAATTCCTACAGGAGGCTCTACCAAGGTCCAAACCTGGTTTGTGTACATGGAATCCATTTCAGATTTCATGACCCACTTCTCAGACTCAGGACCAGTCGTGGCCTCTTGGCAGGTTACAGGCTCATCGTGATCCATAAACTTCACAACCCCAAATTTTCATGTAAAACATATGCGGTTTCTTACCACTCCATATCTCATATGGTGTCTTCTCAACCTTTTTGGATGGAACACGGTTAAGTGTGTAAGCTGCAGTCAGAAGTGCATGTCCCCAAAAGAAGTTTGGAAGATCGGCGTGACTAGTCATGGAATGGACCATGTCTAACAAGGTTCGATTTCTTCTCTCAGATACACCACTCCATTGTGGTTTTCCAGTAGGAGTGAGTTGGGATAGAACCCCACACTCTTTTAGATGGTCATCAAACTCTAGGCTTAAAAATTCACCACCTCGATTTGATCGAAGAGTTTTAATATTCTTACCTAGTTGGTTTTGTACTTCATTCTTGAATTCCTTGAACTTTTCAACAGACTCAGATTTGTATTTCATTAAATACACATAACCATATCGACTGAAACCACCAGTAAATGTGATGAAGTATTGAAAACCTCCTCTGGCTAGTATGTTCAGTGGTCCACATACATCAGTATGTATGAGGGCCAAAAGATCATTAGCCCTTTCACCTTTTCCTATGAATGGGGACTTTGTCATCTTTCCAATTAAACAAGATTTGCATGTCTCATATGATTCATAATCAAAAGATTCCAAGAGTCCATCTTTATAGAGTTTGGAAATGAGTTTCTCATTTATGTGGCCTAATTGAAAATTCCAAAGGTAAGTTGGATTTTACTCATTAGGTTTCATCCTTTTAGTATTAATGTTATAAATAGGCATTTCAAGATCAAGTACATATAGTCCATTGATCATTTGTGCAGTAGCATAAAATATATCATTCAAATAAATGGAGCAACAATTGTTCTTTATTATGAATGAAAAACCAAACTTGTCGAAACAAGAAACGAAAATAATATTCCTGCTAATTGCAGGTACATAATAACAGTTTTCAAAGTGAATTATTAAACCACTAGGTAAAGTCAATACATAAGGTCCTACAGCTAAAGAAGCAACCTTTGCACCATTGCCAACTCGTAGGTCAACTTCACCTTTTTCCAAATCTCTACTCCTTTTTAGCCCCTGCACATTAGTACAAATGTGAGAACCACATCCAGTATCTCATATCCATGATGCAGAAGTAGATAAATTTATTTCTATAACAAAAATAACTGAAGTCGAAATATCCACTCCATTTTTCTTGTCTTCAAGGTACTTTGGGTAGTTTCTCTTCCAGTGTCCGGTCTTACTGCAATAAAAGCAAGTACCCTCCTTTGTTATGCCTCCACTAGGCTTCAAAGCAGGATCAGTATACTTGGGTTTGGTAACTTCCTTGCCTTTCCATTTACCACCCTACTTGGTGGGCCTTTTGTTCTGTTTCTTTCCATTACTGACCATCAGAATGGACTTCCCTTTTGACTTCAAATTCTGCTCAACAGTTCTTAAAATGCTTAGCAGCTCTGGAAGACTTTTTCCATGTCATTCATGTTGAAATTAAGGACAAATTGACGAAGCTCTCCGACAACGATTGTAGGATCAAATCAGTCGCAAGCTTTTTTTTAGGGGAAAACCCAATCTTTCAAGGTTCTCCACATACCCAATCATCTTGAGTACATGGGGACCTACTAATGCTCCCTCAACTATCTTTCCTTAAAAAAGGGATTTCGAAACTTCAAATCTCTCATGCCTTGCCTGCTCTTGATAGAGCATCTTCAGGTGTTCGATCATATCTAACGCTGCCATATTTTCATGTTGCTTTTGTAATTTAGAATTCATGGTAGCCAGAATGAGGCAAGCACTTTCATTGGCATCATCAACATGCTTATTATAAGCATCTCTTTCTTCCTTAGGAGCATAACTATGAGGCTCCTCTTCAGGAACAGGTGTCTCTAAGACATACAACTTTTTATCATGGGTTCTTCTCACCGCTGTTGTACCATAATAGATCTCAAATTATTCTCTTGACTTTGTTTTCATTTCCATTTCTACGCGTGCTTGTGATTTCCATCTTCGATTAACTCACATCTGGAATTGTTTTGGCATTAGCAGCTTGCAGCTCGTGATAACTTTAGTGTATTATGGCGTATGTCAACAGCAACTTCATATTCCCACGTGTCCGCTTTGCAACAAGGAAACTTGAAGTATCTCAATTTTATCATCTTTGAAAATAGCTTTTGATTGATTTTGCTGACTTGGTTTTTCTTATGGTCTGTAGTGACGAATGGAGACAACGGTTTCAAGCAGCCATAGGTCGGTGGCTCGTCTGAAGCGTCTTGCGATGGATGACTTGATTGCATGAGACACATCCTGCAATGTTAATTAATATACTTCCATTTTTCTTTTACTGTATTTCCACCTTTGGTAGTGTAATGAACTCTTGAACTTGGGTATTTACATTTTGAGTCTTGTAGCCCTGAAATTGTGACATTTTTGAATGCCTTATTTTGGGAGCTTTGTACTCCTTGTATTTGTAATTGAATTTTTAATTTGAAGCCTTGAGTTGCAACGTTATATTTAACTTGCACATCTAAAGTGACCTCTTTTTTAATATTAGTCACTCGGTCTTGGAATAAGCTAACTGCATGGCTTGATTTAGAAGTTATTTAACCATGACCCTAAGTTGCACCTTAGAATAATAACTCATGCTATAAACCAACTTGAAAGGGAAGAACCATGGCCCAGATCATCTCTAACATCGTATTGAATCCAAACCCGACAAATATTATCTTGAACTCCAACTTGAGCCCACCTTGGGGTGTCTTGAAAAAGTCTTCAAAGTAATGACCTAAACACCAATGAGGCGTTATTTTGCAATGGCTTAAACGATCTTCTTGAGAAGAGCTTGACAAATGATCTCAAAATGTGGCTTCAGACCAATCGGAAATGATCTTTTTAGAAATGGCATATGTCTTGCAAGTGGGCTTAAAGCGCAACCTGAATCTAATTCAAACAATACTTGGAAAATAAACGGGAGTGTAGGTCCAAAATCCACTTGAAATATGACGTAGAAACATTTGAATCAAGGATCCTGCTTTGGTTTGTGACCATTAGAATTCACCGTCCTTGAATTCAATGCACTCTTGTAACTTGAATAACTTGTTAAAGAACGAACATAATTTGCAAATTTGGAGTATGAGTAAACCAATGAATGAAACTTAAAGTCATATTGAATCAATTAAATATATCTCGAGCAAATTGATCCCTTGGTTTGAGTTCTACATTAGACTCTTCATCACTTTTGAAAGGGTATTGAAAGACATTTTCACCTTGACATATTGCTTGTACTTGAATATTTCCAAATAGATAGATTTAGATTGAATGGTCTTGAATCATATTTTTTGAGAAATGACGTTTACTAGAGGAATTGATCTTGCACTGAAGTGCTTGAGCAAGTACCGTCTTTAATTGAATTTAAAATGCCTACACAAGCTGGTTAGTCACAATAAACACGCACACAAGAACCACATGACCTAAAGATGCTATGCAAAGAACATGATGGGGATCTTAGGGTCAAAAATTAGGGTGTGACAGATGCCCCTATTTAAGTTTCTTCTATTCGGAGATATGGAGATTGAAATCTTCGTCTCGACGTGATATGAGAGACTTAAATACAAACATGCACAATTTTTTTCCCTAAGATGCCACCAAATGCACATGATATGGTATGAAATGATATGATATGCAAGATGGGGATCCTGTGAGGAAAAATGTCACAGGGGATAACTGATGTTGAAACAAGGAGAACAAAGTTAAAGAATGGAAGACCCGACGAGGGACAACTCAACGAAACTGGACTCCACGGGGAAAGATCTAACTCCACTGGGGGAAAGAGACTACCACTGACATTCACAAGGTAGCTTAAACAGCAGGCAAGAAACTTGAAAATAAGGATAACTTACTACCAACAACTGGTAGCCTAAGCAAAGGTATCCAGTAGAAATGGAAGGACATATATTACCTACTATCACACATGATAGCCTAAGCAAAGGTAATAAACTAGAGAGGAGAGATCACCTACTACCAAACACGGTAGCCTAAGCATAGGTGTCCGACCCAAAAGAAAGATGTGTTACCTACTATCAAACATATAATAGCCTAAACAGTGGTAAACACAAAAGGAAAGATGACATACTACGCAACATGGTAGCCTAAGTAATAGTAATAAGCTTGTGACGAAAGTCGTTAAACATAATCCACTTGGAGAACTTGTTGTTATGGTCAACCATGGGAATTTCCAGGGATATCAATGGAAATGGGAGGAGTCTATTGTCGAGACTTAGAACATCATTTGAGAATATCTTTTCCAAGATTTGATTGAATGTCTCAACCTGTCAAAGTTACTGGAGAATCTATTATCCAGATTAACCAGGAAATTACCTACTGCCGAGGTCTTCTGGAAATCTTCTGCCGATAATTGTAACGCCCCAGTTTTTGTTAGATTTATTTAATCGAGTCGATTTAATTATTTTTGGTTTTTATATTATTTTATTCTTCGTTGTTATGTTTTATCGCGTTTTGGGAACGTTTGCGAGAAAATTGAGTGTAGGGGTATTTTGGTCTTTTTGGCTTGGTGGGTTATTGTTTTTCATAAAATAGGAAATAGAGAGAAAAATAGAGAGAATAGAAAGAAAAGAAGGAAAAGAGAAAGGAAAGAAGAAAAAGAGGAAAAACTTGGAGTGTAAGAAATCGATTCAACCGACACTTCGAAGCGCGATTAATCGGGTAAGGGTGCGAAACTCGGTTATTCTATGTTTGCGTATGATTATGTATGTGTGTGTTGGAAGTTTTACTAGTTTTTCAATTATAGGTTGAAATGAGCTAAACGAGTAGAAATCGATGTTTTCACGGCCGAAATTCGATATAAATTGCGTTATATGACCACACTGTGTTTATGAACAACCGTTGATACTTGTTTTGCTGTTGGAATTGATTTGGAGTGGAAAATGGGATTTTTGGGGTTTTGGAACCGTGTAAAACGCGGTAGAATTTTTTGTTTCTGGTGTAGGGCGTCGGGCGGTGCTTTGAGCGCCGGGCGACGCATGGGTTGCGTCGTTGCTCCGTCGGGCGATGCTCAAGAGGCGCAGCTTGTCACGCTGCTGACTCTTTTAAGTTTTGGTTAGAGGTTTTACGCCGCTGCTTCGCCGGGCAATGCAGAGGCGAAGGGAGCACCGTCGGGCGAAAGTTGGAACCGCCGGGCGCTCCTGGGGATTTTCAATAAATTCTGTTTTCTTTGAAAGTGCATAACTTTCGATCCGTAACTCGGATCGGGACGTCCCTAGAATCGTTGGGAAGCTAGTGAGATGTTCTTTCTTATAAAAATGGTTTTGAGATTAGTGGCCGATTTAATTGTGTCAGGAATGTGGAAACGTATCGTTTTGTCGACTTTTACCGTCGTAATTGTGTGCGATTGATGTGTTATCATGCAATATGTTTTGATATATATAACGTATAGCTTGTGTGCTGTTATATGATGTGAACGCATGTAATGAAATGTTGTGATGATGGTTGTGGCCTTATGGCAAATAAATGCATTGTTTTGGGTTTGATTGTATATGCATGATTATGGATGTTGGAATGGTTCACATGGTTATGTATGTTATGCATTTGATTGTCATGAGTCATTGTATGCCAAGCATCATGATATGCATTCTTGTGATGTCGTGTACCCTAGTGGGTGTGAGCGACGAAACGATTCCAAAGGGAATCTGCTGTAACGGTCGGGTGCCTTATACCAAGAGGACCTAAAGCTATGTTATAGACGATCGTGTGCCTTATACAAAGAGGACCTAAAGCGATCGGATCGTGTGCCTTATACAAAGAGGACCTAAAACGATCCATAAACGTCGTGTGCCTTATACAAAGAGGACATAAAGCGACGGGGAACATCGTTTTCCCGACGGGGAGTTACACTAAGTAACAAGCGATGATTCCAATAATTCCTGAGTGAATTAATGATGAGATGATGGATGGATGGTACTGCATTGCATTGCATAGAGTCGTTGTGTCGGTCTCTGTGCATTTGCATAAATCATGAATGGATTGTTTGTGTGTGGAATTCTGAATGGAATTGATGATTTGATATATATATATTGGTGATAAATGCATTGAGCATGATTGATATGTCGTTGTGATGGATGTATGAGATATGGGTTGTGGTGTTTTGTATTTGAATTATGGTGTAAGTTATGGTGAGAATGTTTTACATGTGTATTTTGTGTTGTTACATAATTGTATGCAACTATATTATAATTGTGTTTCTCACCCATCTGCTGTTGTGAATGCTCTATGAGGCATTGCAGATTAGATGCTAGAGGTCTTTTTGTGAAGATTATGTCTTCATTCTTTTGTCGGTCGGCTCTGATATGTAGCACCGGGTAGTCAGGGAGATCGTTGTGTGACTATGTGACTTTATGTATATATCTTTTTTTTGGATTTTACATGTATGACTCTGTGTATAACAGACAAACTTTTATGTTTATATATATGAGATTTCAGTTGCATATTTTCCGCTTTTATTCTGTATCTGAATAGTGGGTGATAGGAACTGAGTTCCTCTGCTTATGTTGCTACCTGATTGTTGCATATCTATTTGAGCAGGTTATTTTATTTCATCATTTTGATGTGACGCTCCCGTCTATGCCATGAATGTTTTAATTATACTCTGATTATCTGTTATCGCTTTAATTGCTCGGGTTATAGATTGGGGGTGTTACATTAAGTGGTATCAGAGCCAGTTTGTGTCTGTGTCAGTCTTTGTGACTAAGTTGGTTGTTGTGCGGCATTTGTGTTGGGTGAGCTGTTTGTTTAACCATAGTTACTGTTATTGGGTGAATAGAATATGGCTGGTAGGAATGATGCGGCTCTTGCTGCTGCGATGCAAGCTATGGCTCAGGCTGTGCGGAATGTTCCTAATGCTGGTGGGAATGATGAGTTCAGGAAGAACAAACCGCCTGTCTTCAAAGGAAGAAATGATCTTGATGGTGCTCAGATTTGGCTTAAGGAGATTGAAAGAATCTTTCGAGTGATGGACTGTGCTGAGGAACATAAGGTGAGACTGGGTACTCACATGTTACAAGAGGAGGCTGATGATTGGTGGGTTAGTGCGCGTCACGTGTGGGAAGCTACAGGTGAAGAGGTCACTTGGGCTTTGTTTAGCAGGGAGTTTTTGAGGAAGTATTTTTTGGAAGATGTAAGAGGAAAGAAAGAGATAGAGTTCTTGGAGTTGAAACAGGGTAATATGTCTGTTATTGATTACATTGCTAAGTTTGTAGAGCTTGTTCAGTTTTATCCACATTATGCTGAAGCAACTGCGGAGTTTTCCAAATGTGTGAAGTTTGAGAACGGGTTGCGTCCCGAGATCAAGCAGGCAATTGGTTATCAAAGAATCAGGAGGTTTCCAGATTTGGTGGATTATTGTAGGATTTATGAGGAGGATAGCAAAGCTCGTTCTATTCATTATAAGAGTGTGAACGAAAGGAAAGGAAAGAAACCGTTTCGTGGGGGTCCTTATGTGTCACCAGCTGACAGGGGTAAGCAAAGGGCTAATTTAGATAAAAGGCCAAGTGGGGGAGGTACGTATAATCCTCTGAGATGTTTTAGGTGTGGTGACTTAGGACATCGTCAGTTTGAATGTAGAAAGGATATGAGGAAGTGTTCCAATTGTGGAGGTTTAGGACATGTCGCAGCTGATTGTAAGAGGAATGTGGTGAAGTGTTTCAACTGTGGTGAACCTGGTCATGTTAGTACGAAGTGTCCAAAACCAAAGCAAGCTCAAGCTGGTGGGAAAGTATTTGCATTTGCAGGGACTCAGACTACTAGTGCGGATCGTCTGATCAGAGGTACTTGTTTTATTAATAGTACGCCTTTAGTTGCTATTATTGATACCAGAGCGACTCATTTGTTTATTTCGTCTGAGTGTGCGCAGTGTTTGAATATTTTGTTGTCATCGATGGATGGAGAGATGGTTATCGATACTCCAACAATGGGGTCAGTAACTACTTCTTTGGTTTGTTTAAGTTGTCCTTTGACCATTTATGGTAAAGATTTTGAGATGGATTTGGTGTGTCTTCCGTTGGAGGGTTTAGATATGGTTCTGGGAATGAATTGGTTGCACTTCAATCGATTTCATATCGATTATTATCATAAGTTGGTAAGATTTCCTTCTCTTGAAGAAGATGAGGAATCGAGTTTCTTATCTACCAAAGAGTTGAAGAAACTTTTGGCGGATGAAGCTCAGTTGTTCGGGTTGTTTGCATCGTTGACCGTGGATAGTCAAGTTGCAATTGATGTGTTTCCAGTTGTGTGTGATTTTCCAGAGGTGTTTCCGAAGGATATTTCAGATGTGCCGCCAGAGAGAGAGGTGGAGTTTTCTATAGATCTAGTTCCTGGTACTAGGCCTGTATCTATGGCACCATATCGTATGTCGACATCTGAGTTGGTTGAGTTGAAGAAGCAGTTGAATGAATTGTTAGAAAAGAGGTTTGTGAGGCCGAGTGTATCGCCTTGGGGTGCTCCAGTTTTATTGGTGAAGAAGAAAGATGGAAGTATGCGATTGTGTATTGATTATTGCCAGCTGAATAAGGTGATGATTAAGAATAAGTATCCTCTTTCAAGAATTGATGATCTGATGGACCAGTTGGTAGGTGCGTGTGTGTTTAGTAAGATTGATTTGAGGTCAGGTTATCATCAGATTAGAGTGAAAGAGGAAGATATTCAAAAGACGGCTTTTAGGACACGATACGGACATTACGAATATTCCGTGATGTCGTTCGGCGTTTCTAATGCGTCGGGAGTGTTTATGGAGTATATGAATCGTATTTTCCATGAGCATTTGGATTAATTTGTTTTTGTGTTTATTGATGACATCTTGATTTATTCTTAGTCTTGGGAGGAACACGCAGAGCATTTGCGTATTGTATTGCAAATTTTGAAGGAAAAGAGACTTTATGCCAAGTTGTCCAAGTGTGAGTTCGGGTTGTCAGAAGTGAGTTTTCTTGGGCATATGATTTCAGGTAATGGTATTGTTGTGGATCCATCTAAAGTATATGCAATTCTACAATGGGAGGCTCCTAGATCGGTTACTGAAATTAGAAGCTTTTTGGGTTTAGCTGGATATTATCGAAGATTCATTGAAGGCTTTTCCAAGTTAGTACTTCCTTTGACCCAGCTGACTTGTAAAGGTAAAGCGTTTATTTGGGATATTCAGTGTGAGGAAAGTTTTAGTGAGCTGAAGAGAAAATTGACTACAGCTCCGATTTTGATCTTACCGAATCCTAGTGAACCGTTTGTGGTGTATTGCGATGCGTCTTTGATTGGATTAGGTGGAGTGTTGATGCAGGAAGGTAAGGTTGTGGCTTATGCTTCGAGGCAATTGAGGGTTCATGGGAAAAATTACCCTGATCATGATTTGGAATTAGCGGTAGTGGCTTTCGTGTTGAAAAATTGGAGGCATTATCTCTACGGTGCAAGATTCGAAGTCTTTAGTGATCTTAAGAGTTTAAAATACTTGTTTGATCAGAAAGAGTTGAATATGAGGCAACGGAGATGGTTGGAATTTTTGAAGGACTATGATTTTAGCTTGAATTACCATCCTGGTAAAGCTAATGTGGTAGCCGATGCGTTCAGCCGGAAATCGTTGCATATGTCTGCTTTGATGGTTAAAGAGTGGGAACTTTTGGAAGAATTTAGAGATTTGAGTTTGGTGTGTGAATTGACATCTGACGGCGTGAGGCTTGGTATGTTAAAGGTTACTAATGATTTTCTGTTGACCGTTAGCGAGAAATAGAAGCTGGATGTGAAATTTGTTGATTTGATGATGGTTGGAGATAAAGGTGTGAATGGTGACTTTAAAGTGGATGATCAGGGTGTTTTGAGATTCCGTGGTAGAATTTGTATTCCTGATGATTCGGAATTAAAAAAGATGATTTTAGAGGAAGGACACCGGAGTAATTTGAGTATACATCCGGGAGCTAATAAGATGTACCAAGATTTGAAGAAGATCTTTTGGTGGTCTGGATTGAAGAGGGATGTGGCTCAGTTTGTTTATGCGTGTTTGACGTGTCAGAAGTCAAAGGTAGAACATCAGAAGCCTAGTGGATTTTTGTAACTGTTGGATATTCCCGAGTGGAAATGGGACAACATTTCTATGGATTTTGTGTCAGGGTTGCCGAATACACATAGGGGACATAATGCCATTTGGGTGATTGTGGATAGGCTGACTAAATCGGCACATTTCATTCCGATTGACATCAGTTTTTCTCTAGAGAAGTTGGCTGAGATTTATATCCGTGTGATTATGAAGCTACATGGTGTCCGTTGTGTATTGTTTCAGATCGAGATCCGAGGTTTACTTCCAGATTTTGGGAAAGTTTGCAAAAGGCATTAGGTTCCAAGTTGAGATTGAGTTCGGCTTATCATCCGTAGACGGATGGTCAGACTGAGAGAACTATCTAGTCCATGGAAGATTTGCTGAGAGCATGTGTTCTTGAGCAAGGTGGTGCTTGGGATAGTTATCTTTCGTTGGTGGAGTTTACGTATAACAACAGTTTCCATTCGAGTATTGGAATGACACCTTTTGAAGCGTTATATGGAAGAAGATGTCGAACACCTTTGTGTTGGCATGAATCTGATGAGAGTTCGGTGGTTGGACCGGGGTTAATTCAACAAACTACGGAAAAGGTGAAACTTATTCGTGAGAAGATGAAGGCTTCTCAAAGTAGGCAGAAGAGTTATCATGATCGAAGGAGGAAAGATCTTGAGTTTCAAGAAGGCGATCATGTATTTTTGAGAGTTATATCGGTGACGGGTGTTGGTTGTGCATTGAAGTCGAAGAAACTTACTTCTCGGTTTATTGGTCCTTACCAGATATCCGCGAGAGTGGGTGCTGTGGCTTATAGGGTGGCGTTGCCACCGAATATTTCAAATTTGCATGATGTGTTCCATGTTTCACAGCTTCGGAAGTATGTTCCGGATCCGTCGCATGTGATTCCGATGGATGAGGTTAAGGTAAGGGAGAACCTTACGGTTGAGGCATTACCGGTGAGAGTTTTGGATCGCGAGTTGAAGCGGTTAAGACGCAAGGACATTATGCTTGTGAAAGTAGAGTGGGGAGGCGCTGCTGAGGGCAATTTGACTTGGGAGTTGGAGAGTCAGATGCGGGAATCGTATCCGGAGTTGTTCGTCTCAGGTAATATTTTTTAGGACAAAAATTTCTAAGTGGGGGAGAGTTGTAACTCCCCGGTTTTTGTTAGATTTATTTAATCGAGTCGATTTAATTATTTTTGGTCTTTATATTATTTTATTCTTCGTTGTTATGTTTTATCGCGTTTAGGGAACGTTTGCGAGAAAATTGAGCGTAGGGGTATTTTGGTCTTTTTGTCTTGGTGGATTATTGTTTTTCATAAAATAGGAAATAGAGAGAAAAATAGAGAGAATAGAAAGAAAAGAAGGAAAAGAGAAAGGAAAGAAGAAAAAGAAGAAAAACTTGGAGTGTAAGAAATCGATTCAACCGACTCTTCGAAGCGCGATTAATCGGGTAAGGGTGCGAAACTCGGTTATTCTATGTTTGCGTATGATTATGTATGTGTGTGTTGGAAGTTTTACTAGTTTTTCAATTATAGGTTGAAATGAGCTAAACGAGTAGAAATCGATGTTTTCACGGTCGGAATTCGATATAAATTGCGTTGTATGATCACACTGTGTTTATGAACAACTGTTGATACTTATTTTGCTGTTGGAATTGATTTGGAGTGGAAAATGGGATTTTTGGGGTTTTGGAACCGTGTAAAACGCAGCAGAATTTTTTGTTTCTGGTGTAGGGCGTCGGGCGGTGCTTTGAGCGCCGGGAGACGCATGGGTTGCGCCGCTGCTCCGTCGGGCGATGCCCAAGAGGCGCAGCTTGTCACGCTGCTGACTCTTTTAATTTTTGGTTGGAGGTTTCACGCCGTTGCTTCGCTGGGCGATGCAGAGGCGAAGGGAGCACCGCCGGGCAAAAGTTGGTACCGCTGGGCGCTCCTGGGGATTTTCAATAAATTCTGTTTTCTTTGAAAGTGCATAACTTTCGATCCGTAACTCGGATCGGGACGTTCCTAGTATCGTTGGGAAGCTAGTGAGATGTTCTTTCTTATAAAAATGGTTTTGAGATTAGTGGCCAATTTAATTGTGTCGGGAATGTGGAAATGTATCATTTTTTTGACTTTTACCGTCGTAATTGTGTGCGATTGATGTGTTATCATGCAATATGTTTTGATATATATAACGTATAGCTTGTGTGCTGTTATATGATGTGAATGCATGTAATGAAATGTTGTGATGGTGGTTGTGGCCTTATGGCAAATAAATGCATTGTTTTAGGTTTGATTGTATATGCATGATTATGGATATTGGAATGGCTCACATGGTTATGTATATTATGCATTTGATTGTCATGAGTCATTGTATGCCAAGCATCATGATATGCATTCTTGTGATGTCGTGTAACCTAGTGGGTGTGAGCGACAAAATGATTCCAGAGGGAATCTGCTGTAACGGTCGTGTGCCTTATACCAAGAGGACCTAAAGCGACGTTATAGACGATTGTGTGCCTTATACAAAGAGGACCTAAAGCGATCAGATCGTGTGCCTTATACAAAGAGGACCTAAAGCGATCCAAAAACGTCGTGTGCCTTATACAAAGAGGACCTAAAGTGATGGGGAACATCGTTTGCCCGACGAGGAGTTACACTAAGTAACAAGCGATGATTCCAATAATTCCTGAGTGAATTAATGATGAGATGATGGATGGACGGTACCGCATTGCATTGCATAGAGTCGTTGTGTCGGTCTCTGTGCATTTGCATAAATCATGAATGGATTGATTGTGTGTGGAATTGTGAATGGAATTTATGAGTAGATATATATATATATATATATTGGTGATAAATGCATTGAGCATGATTGATATGCCGTTGTGATGGATGTATGAAATATGGATTGTGGTGTTTTGTATTGGAATTATGGTGTAAGTTATGGTGAGAATGTTTTACATGTGAATTTTGTGTTGTTACATAATTGTATGCAACTATATTATAATTGTGTTTCTCACCCTTCTGCTGTTTTGAATGCTCTATGAGGCATTGCAGATTAGATGCTGGAGGTCTTTTTGTGAAGATTATGTCTTCATTCTTTTGTCAGTCGGCTCTGATATGTAGCACCGGGTAGTTGGGGAGATCGTTGTGTGACTAAGTGACTTTATGTATATATCTTTTTTTTTGGATTTTACATGTATGACTCTGTGTATAACAGACAAACTTTTATGTTTATATATATGAGATTTCAGTTGCAGATTTTCCGCTTTTATTCTGTATCTGAATAGTGGGTGATAGGAACTGAGTTCCTCTGCTTATGTTGCTACCTGATTGTTGTATATCTATTTGAGCAGGTTATTTTATTTCATCATTTTGATGTGACGCTCCCGTCTATGCCATGAATGTTTTAATTATACTCTGATCATCAGTTATCGCTTTAATTGCTCGGGTTATAGATTGGGGATGTTACAATAATAACCAGGAATCCACCTACTGCCGAGGTCTTATGGAAATCTTCTATCAAGACTAACCAGGAAACATGCCTACTGCCGAGGTTTTTGATCAAGTATTCAACTTGAAAAGGGTAGAAAATAAATCATTGCAGCAAGGTTGTCTTCCTCGAAGACAAATCTTGAAATAAACTGCTACGAGGTTGTCTACCTCGAGCACACTGTTGAAATAAAAAATGCTACGAGGTTGTCTTCCTATGAGATGAGACTATCCGAGTCTACTGGTATGAAAAGGTTTATCTTTGCATGATGCCCAAGAGGAGACTGATGTTTTAATGGATGAGAATCAACCCTAAACTGGTCTGATGTTTTGACTCTGACTCTCTGAAGGATTGAACTATCAAAGGATGACTAAATTTTGTCATATACCTGTAGGAGGTCTTTGGGTCCTTGTATTAAGCCCAAGAGGAGGCATGAGAACTTCTAAGAAGCCTGAGGGTCCTTGTACAAAGCCCAAGTGGAGGCCGAGGATGCTTTTAGGAAGCCTGTGGGTCCAAACCTAAGAAAAGTTCAAGAAAGGTTTCACCGGGAATAATCTTTTCTTTAGTGAACAATTCTAGGGTTTGAAGAAATTCAAGAGAGGTTTCACCGGGAAATAATCCTTTATGGGGGAAATGAATTTCTTGGACAAATTTCTAGATAGTGACAGTCTTGAGAAATGTTTCACTGAGAATAATGCATTTCTCTGTTCCATATTGTATAAGCCCAAGAGGAGGCAAGACTGTATCTGGAATTTCCTATGGGGAACTAGTTTTGACTGTGTTGAAAGAGTGACCACTAGTTTGATTTAATCCTATACCTAATTGATGGGGAAAACTCTAAGCAAGATATACAGGGATATATAAATATATACAGATGAAATATATAAACAAGTATGTACTTAAGGCGAAGTTGTTTTGAAAGGAAGTTTGGGGCTTATACTTAAGGAGAGGCCCAGATTTATTCTTTCGGAAAGGTGATGATCGCGTCCTAGTTTTGAAAATCACAAAGGGACTTATACAATGACTGAGGCCCAAATTTATTTTATGTACAAAGGGATTGGGTCTTACACTCTATTAGAGGCCTAAGAGTTTATTAAAAGAATAAGGATGAGACTTACAACAAAGGGGAGGCCCAGATGAAAATTGTTTGAAAAACGACGATCGCGCCGAGATTTTTGAAATCGTATCGGGACTTACACTCTATCAAGAGGCCCAAAAGTGTTTGAAAAAGAAGAAAATGGGACTTACAACTCAAGGGGAAACCCAGTGAAAGACAGTGATCGCACCGTCGTTTTGAAAATCGTGTCGGACTTATACAATGACTGAGGCCCAAAAAGTTTGTATTTGACAAGGGATGGGTATGACACTCTATTAGAGGCCCAAATTTATTTATGTGAAATTTGAAAAATCAAAATTCAGAGGAAACCCTAATTTTGAATTTAAAAGATATAATTTTCAAAGGAAATTAAATAAAAAAATGATATAAAATATCAAATATATTTAAAAACAAGTTGTAAACTTTGAAAAATATTTTGAAAAATCATGTTTAATCACATGAAAGCTTGAAATTCATTTGGAATGAAAAGATCAAAGTGGGAATTTCATTTTAAAATGTTTAAAACAAATAAAACTGAAATTAATTACAAAAATTCTAACTATATTAAATAAATAATATAAATTGGATTTTTTTGCAAAATAAAATAATTTAACATTTTTGTGACTTTTTTAAAAAAAAAAAAGAACCAATCAAAAATGATAAAAAATGAGAGAAATTAATTTTGGAAGTTATTAAAAAATGGTGAAGAAAAGTGAAAGAAAACAAGTGATAAAAAAAATAGGATGACCCTCCCAAGGTTTGAACCCACGCCCTTGAGGTGGAGGGCTTAAAACTTTACCAACTAAGCCAAGTGCGTTGGCTGATAGTGTGTGGCAAGAGTGAATAATATGTGAAACTCCCTTTTGAAAATAGTTCAAAAAAAATACCAAAAGGTTTGGGGCGAGGGGGATTCGAACCCCAGACCTCTCGCTCGCTACACACACACACACACACACACACACAAATACTAGTGTTTCCACTAGGGCGCAATGTCAATTCAAACATATAATGGAAAGTGTATAATATATACTATGTTTGGTTCTAAAAACCTGAAAATGGCGCCATGGCCATCTTCTTCCTTGCGAAATCATCAGACTTGCGTGAAGCAAGCTATCTCCCTCGTTTCTCAACCATTTTACAAGATGTAAAAATGAAACTTATGCATTTTTTAACAAGGAACATGATGGTTCTTTTCAATTTTGTTTAAATTAAGTGTAACAAAAGATATCACATTGTAACCAGATGAACCCTAAAAAACGCAAGAACTAAATGAAATTCTATACACATGAGATAAATAGCAATTGATTGAGGGAAAATGATCTATGAACATCCAGAAATACAATGGTAACTTGAAAACATGTTTATGATGCATGATTCCTTGAGTTTGAAAGTTTAAGGCTTACCTCTGCAAAAAGGAATCGATTTCAGTGGGAGAGGTGTTACAGAAGTGAAACAAGGACCTGGATAGCTTGCTTAGGCCTCAAGGATTGTGTTGCAACCTTCAGGATGTTATGAAATTCTTTGGATAGGCTGGCTCAACTCTGACTGCAATTGGTCCAAGTGAGAAATCGAGATGATGATCCTGATGTTTCAGAAGTGTGAGGAGTGTTTGATCAGCTCATATATGATGTAAGGAAGGTGTTAGAACAATTGGTGGCGATGGAATGGCTCTCTAATGAAAAATTCGATAGTGACTTGCAAATGAAGGCATTTTTGGAGTGAAAGACAAATTTTTGAGTAAAGCCAGTGTTCTGAGGCTTTGGTGTACTCAAACTGATCACAATTGATGTCTATTTATAGTGCAACAAGTTTGTTTTGGCATCAATAGTGAATGGAGGCTTGGACAGTCCTTGGCCAATGTTGATCAAAAGAAATCTCAAGTCTCCTCTAGCCATTGACTTGAGGTTAGGGCACAGGTGTCATACCCCAAATTTTGACCACCAAGATTTCCCATCATTGTGTAAATCATCATCACAATATGGATGTACCTTCATGCCTCATCAATCTCCTCAAAGAAGGTTGAGCATTCACCACAATAAATGAATTAGGGTTCCAAGCCCTCTTAGAGCACTTAGACAAAGGATCAATCAAGAAATGACATGATCTTCAACTTGTCTAACCTCTCAAGCACCTATAAAGGATCAAGAGGACTCCCACATCAAGAATCAAGCACAAGGTTACAACATTCCAAGTGGAACAAGCCTCAAGATCGACAGTGTCACCAAATTGGGGTTTTGGTCGACCAAGGCCTCCAGATGAAATTTTTCCTCTGAGCATGAGCCAATGCTTCAAAGAACAACCCAAGATACTCCAAGGGACCTCATGGACCCAATCCTGAAGTGAATTTAGCCTCAGGGGATGGATACACAAAAAATCAGGAATTAGGGTTTCTTGACCTAATTCACCCCTAAGTTGACTTTTGAGGCAAAGCATGGGCCAATACCTCAAGAAATGATTTGAAGGCATCAAATACACAACATTGATCCATTTACAAACATGGATTGATTCAAGAAGCTTGATTCCCAAGTTTCAATATCATCGGGACCGCAATTAGGGTTTTAAGGAAAAAAGTCAATTGTACCTTTGACCTTTGACCAAGACATGCTCCCAAACCTTGGGACATGATTCAATACACCCTACAATACCTATCAAATCCATCCATTAGGTTTGATTTAGGTTAAGGACTTGATTTCTCAGAGGATCACACAGTTTGGATTTTATCCGATAAAAAAGTCAATTGTGCACAAAATTAAGTTTAACTTTTTGGAAATTTTCACAAATATGATTCCCCTAAGTCCACAACAATGTTAATGTGTGACATTGATCATCATCCATCAAGAAAAATCAAGAAAGTTGAGGTTTCTTGCAAAAGGGGCAACCTTGAGAAACCAAATTTTTTCTAAGTTATGGAATAAAAGTGGTTTTGGTACCAACTTCCAAGGACCATAACTTGAGATCCAAGCAACCATTTTGGGTGATCCAAAGCTAGATTTGTAGGTCTTGCTACACTCTACAAAAGCTTGAACTACCTCCAACTCCAATTCTTTATGGATTTTAAGTTATGGAGTGATCAAAATGACAAAAACATGCAAATGACACTTTTTCTAACACTTAGTGAAAATCTGCCTAAGTTACCAGCCTTGAACATCAATGTTCATGAGGTTTTTTCAGTTGGATATAAATAGTTTCAAAACAAACTATGATCACACATGTTTTGTATCATATGAGGGCTTTCTAAAAAGCACAAGAGCCTCCCATAACTCAACCTGAGCAGGGAGATATGAATCCCTCAAAATCACCATTTCCAACTGTCCTAGGCAAGGCAGATTTTGGATGATTTTGTTGTTTTACTCGATTTGGGAAATTTGAACAAATCCAAGCCTTGTCACCATTTTGGACACATCTGAGGATAAAACAAAAGGAGAATGATTTAATCCCCAAGCCTCCAAAGTCCAAGAATCTACCTTAGCCATAACAATCCTAAAAAGGCTAAAAAGGTGCCAAGACTCCAATTTTGTTTCAATGCATTTAATGGATACACCAAGGTGGCATGGACTGACACATTCCTAACTGAACGAGTCAAGGATCAGCACTGAATCATAGGACCATAAGCATGTGCCATAACCTTAAGTCAATGGTTAGAGGAGACTTGAGATTCCTTTTGCTCAACATTGGCCAAAGGCCTGCTGCAGCTGTCATTCACTATTGCTTGCAAAACAAACTTGCCCTACTATAAATAGAGCTCATTTGTGCTCAGTTTGAGTACACCAAAGCACTACAACACTTGCTTTCCTCAAAATCTCTTTCTTTAGGCCAAAATGCCTTCTTTTGCAAGGTATCTCTGAGTTTTTGAGTTAGAGAGCAATTCCACCACAACTCATGATCCAAACACATCCAATATGTCATATCTAAGCTGTTCAAATAATCACTTGTGACCTGAAACACCAAAATCACAAAGTCACTTCGAAAACCTCAAAATTGGACTTTTCTGCATTTTTCAAGCCATGTCTTGATTCAGTCACTTCCAAAACCAAACAAAGCCTCAAACACACTCCAAATATTATCCTGAAACTGTCCCAAATGGTTCCCCTTATCTGGAACACCATTTGAGAGAGTTGCCATATTGGTCACTTTTGCCCCTTTTGCAAGAAAGTGCCACAACTTGTTCTTGAGGATTCCAGCTGGTTCTAATCATTCTAAAAGCTTCTAAGGGATCAATTGAGAGTGTCCAAAGCATCAAATTACTTCTGGCACAAGGGACTTGGCAGATAGCACAAAAAGCTCCAAGAGGTAAGTGCATGACAACTTGAACTCTTTGAATTATGCATTCCTTTGATGTCCACTGATCATAAACATCTCATACATGTTATATATGTTGTGTTTGAACCAATTTGCCATGTAATTCTTGCCTGTACCATGAGATAGCATAGAACATGCAAAAATATGCCTATTTTGAAATCACTATCGGATTTTGAGGAGGAAACATTTTCTTAAAAATCCAAGGGCACCATTGGATTCCTCATGAAATTCTAGGTCATATGCACCTAAATTTTGTCCCAATCCATAGAGAAATGAGAAAGTTAGAGGCTTCACGTAAATTGCCCAAAAGCTTGCCTTGCCTTGCCCAGGCCTAGAAACAAGGCATGCTTTATGAATTAATGGGGTGGTTTTGATACACGGATGTATCACCACCCTAGTGGTAGTGCGCATGTGTGTTTGTTGCCAAGGTCATGGGTTCAAACCCCACCCATACCATTTTGCCATTTTTTATGTTTTTGCTATTTTCCATATTTTCATGTTTTTATTAATTAATTGAAAAATTAATTTCTCTCTAAATTTTAATCATTTTTGGTTGATTCTTTTTTTGAAAATTCACAAAAACGTTAAAATATTTTATTCCATGAAAATTTCACATAAATATTATTTATTTCATATATTTGGTATTTTTGTAAAGAATTATGTTTTATTTGTTTTTAAACATTAAAAATATTTTCTTTCTCTTGGTTTTGCAAAATTTAAATGATTTTTAAATCATCCTATGAATGAAACATGATTTTCCAAATATAAATCCAAGATCACAACCTTTTTTCACGTATTTGGTTATTTTAATTGAATTATTATTCAATTAAAATACATTTAAAAACCAAAATTAGGGTTTTAATCACTATCACCCTAACAAATCTTTTTTCAAACAACCTTTGGGCTTCTAATAGAGTGTAAGACCCAACCCCTTTTGTACATAAATAATTATGGGCCTCAGTCATTGTATAAGACCCACTGTGTTTTCAAAATCTCGGCGCGATCGTCGCTTTTTCAAAATATTTTCATCTGGGCCTACCCTTATGTTGTAAGTCCCATTTATTTTCTTTTTTCAAACTTTTGGGCATTTCCTTGAGTTGTAAGACCCATTCCTTTGTATAGAAAACCTTTTTGGGCCTCAGTCATTGTATAAGCCCCAATACTGTTTACATAACAACGGTACGATTACTGTTTTTCATCTAGGCCTCTCCTTGAGTATAAGCCCCAATCTGTTCAAAAACAACTTCCCTTTTGATTTAGGTTCAAACTTATAGTTGTTATCAAAAATTTCTTTAATTTCTTGAACAACTAACCATACAGCTGTTACAACGGAAGCTAGCTCTCCTGTAAGTTTTATCAGCTTTCATTTACTCGCTTTCATATATATAACTGTATTGCTGGAAGCTTGCTCACCTGTAAGTCCTTCTTTCATATCCTTTTAAATACTTGTCATATATCAACTGTATATATACTTGTATATCTGCTTCGAGTTTTCCTCGGCAACTAGGTCTAGAACTAGGTAAAGCCAGTTGGTCACTCTTTAATACAGTCAAAACTAGATCCCCATAGGATTTCCAGATACAGTCTTGCCTTCTATTGGGCTTAAACAATATGGAACAAAGAGAAAGGAATTATTCCCGGAGAAACTTTTCTCAGACTGTCACTATTAGAAATTGTCAAAGAAGTTCATTTCCCCAGAGAGGATTTATTCCCGGTGAAATCTCTCTTAATTTTCTTCAAACCCTAGAACTGTTCATTAAAGAAAAGATTTTTCTTGGTGAAACTTTTCTTAAACTCTTCTTAAGTTTGGGACCCACAGGCTTCTTAAAAGCATCCCCGCCTCCTCTTGGGCTTTGTACAAGGACCCTCCGGCTTCTTAAAAGTTCTCATGCATTCTCTTGGGCTTAATACAAATACCCTGAAGACCTCTTAAAGGTATAGGACAGAACTTAGTCATCCTTTACTAGAACAGTCTTTCCAGAGTCAAATCTCAGACCAATTTTAGGGTTGATTCTCATCCCTTAAAACACCTGCCTCATCTTGGGCATCATACAAAGATAAAATATTCCATAGCAGTAGACTTGGACAGTCTAATATCCTTTTAGATCTCAAATACATTCTCAAGTTCCCTACAAACATAGGAGAAACCTTGGCCATTTTAATAAATCCCCAGCAGAGTTAAAACCATGGGTTCTGAAACCCAGTCTTTCTCCTAAAATTCCCTAGCCAGGGTCATAAGTATAACACTATCCCAAATCAAAACCTCAAGGTATCTGATACCTCAACTCTTCTGTAATCCTCGGCAAGAGTTGATTCCCCATTTGGACCTGCCTCTGGATTTCAACAATCCTCAGCAGAAGACAGCCTCCTCTTAGGTTTTGTATAAAGATTTCTTTCTTTGTTCTTCCCCAACAAAAATAGCCTCCTCTTAGGCTTTGTATAATGATCCTTCCTTTCCACAGCACAGTTAGCCTCCTCTTGGGCTTTTTACAAAGATTTTCCCTAGCTGAGCTAACCTTTTTAGACTCTCTTGTTGAGTCAATCACCTTTTCAGACTCTCTTGTTGAGTCAATCACCTTTCAACACTCTCTTGTTAAGTCAATCTTTTTCGGCCTCCTCTTAGGCTTGGTATAATGATTTCCCCTAGCAGAAGTCAGCCTCCTCTTAGGCTTTGTATAATGATTTCTCCAGCTTGTTCAGCCACAATCTTGGGCTTTGTACAAGACAGATAAAAGCACTCTCTTGTTGAGTTAAATCCCTTTCAGCCTCAATCTTGGGCTTTGTACAAGACACCATATAAATTTCCTAAGCAGAGTCAATCCTCTTTTTAAGCCTCAATCTTGGGCTTTGTACAAGACAGATAATACTCTCCATCAGAGTCAAACTTCTTTCAGCCTCAATCTTGGGCTTTGTACAAGATAGATAAAGATTTCTTTCCCATAGAGTCAGTCTTCTTTTCAGAGTCAATCTTGGGCTTTATACAATACACATACAAACCCTCTCCAACGGAGTCAAAATCTCTTTTAGCCTCAACCTTGAGCTTTATACAAGACAGACATAATATTTTCCCTGGAAAAGTTAAACTTTTAGCCTCCTCTTAGGCTTTGTATAATGATATCCCCAAAAGAGACAGTCTCTTTTAGCCTTAATCTTGGGCTTTGTATAAGACATATATAAACACTCTCTTGTTGAGTCAGTCTTTTCTAGCCTCCTCTTAGACTTTGTATAAGGACTTCCCCAGTGGAGTTAATTAATCTTTTAGCTTCAACCTTGGGCTTTGATCAAGGTACACAAAAATCAACATCCCCTCAGAAGGAATCAAAATCTCAATAGGAAAACATTTCTCTATGTTATCACATATCAAAACAGATAACTCAAAACAAACCCTAATCCCAGATAACTGTTGTAAGTGGCACACTTGTTGATTCAAATAACCAAGATGTCGTCCATATTTTATCCTAGCAAATCCTCTCTTTCATCTAATTGTTGTAAGTGGCAAGCCTCTGGATTATTTACATCCACGCCACTGTCCCTCTCTTAGCATGAAAGATTCCTAAGGAAAAATGGCATTGCTCAACACTGAGTTAAAGTTTTCTCCTTCAGGACAAACCCCCTATAAAGGAAATTATGGCATTGTTGGATTCTCATATCCCAGTTAAAGTAACCCTCCTCTATAATCAGTCGCTCAACAGTTATGATAAATAGACTAGATATCTCCTTTAGAGATGGAAAATTCTCTATCAGTCAAACCTTTTAGCTTCAATCTTGGGCTTTGAACAAGACACAAATACTCCTTTAGCTTCAATCTTGGGCTTTGAACAAGACACAAATATACTTTTTTAGCTTCAATCTTAGGCATTGAACAAGACACCAAAACATCATCTATTTCCTCCTGTAGCGAGCGATTTTGGACGCGGTTCTTAAGCACTGTCACTCTCTGCGGTTGAGTTTACTACAGGTCGATTCATTTTTTATCCTATTAAAGCTGATGAAGGAAGGGAAATAGATGTCTCCAATTAACCCTGCTTTGCATACTGAGTTTAAACAGCGGTCTGTTAAGTTACGAATGCTATCAATGTTGGGGGGCCTTGTACTGGTTATTTGTATTTTCGCCAATACTGTTTTCTTTCTTTCTAGGATTTTCTGGCGGGGAACAAGGATTAGGATGTTAGGACTGGTGCTTTTTGATAGATACATGAGAGTATGGGATTTTGGGTTTTTGTTTAGTGTGCTCGCTAAGATTTTTCTTTCAATCTTAGGCCTACGTATTCCCGTTTACCGAAACAGGGAAATCAGAGCGTTCGTAGTTCCTTCTATTCTATGGGAGGAAATGGGTGTTTTTGGTGTCTTGTTCAAAGCCCAAGACGTGAAGCTAAAGGTGGTTTGTATCTTGTTCAAAGCCCAAGATGTGAAGCTGAAGGGTCTATTTGTATCTTGTTCAAAGCCCAAGATATGAAGCTAAAAGGTTTGGACTTTAGAGAGAATTTGTCAACTCTAAAGGGGGTCTGTATGTCACAACTGTTGGGTGACTGACTGTAAAAGGAGGATTACTTTAACCGGGATACGCAGATCCTAGAAATGCCATAATTTCCTTTATAGGGGGTTTTAACCTAAAGGAGAAGACTTTAACTCAGTGTTGAGCAATGCTATCTTTCCTTAGGAATTTCTCATGCTAAAAGAGGGACAGTGGCGCGGATGTAAATAATCCAGAGGCTTGCCGCTTACACCGATTAGATGAAAGGGAAAGGAGTTGTTGATGTTTGTGTATTGTGAACGAGGCACAGCTTTTGATGCTAAAAGGTTGATTGGACCAACCAGTGATTTTCTTATACAAAGCCTAAGAAGAGGCTAATATGTGTCTCGTACAAAGCCCGAGAGAGAAGCTAAAAGGTTTTTGACTCGACGATGGAGTCTTTTGGTATCTCGTATAAAGCCCGAGATGGAGGCTATTTGACTCAACAGGAGAGTTTTTTTTGTATCTCGTACGAAGCCCGAGATGGAGGTTGTTGTTTGTTTGGCTCAATAAGAACCTTTTTGTATCTCGTATAAAGCCCGAGATGGAGGCTGTTGTTACTGTTTCAGTTAAGTGACAGGTCCAGTATACTGATTTTGAAAGAGAAAATCAGTTCTTATATGAGCAACACTGTACTCAAGGATTTGATTCAAGGATCCGGGTTATTCCTGTTCTTCAAGGAAGCGGGAAATTCGAAGGGTATTGAGACTGTCCGAGTCTACGGGTTTCCTTCGTATTCTTGAAGGGGTCACTTGAGAATGTCTTTGAGTCTCAAGGAGATTAGACTGTCCAAGTATGGAGTTTCGTCTTTTGTACTATGCTTTGAGAAACAGTAGTAGACTCTTGGAAAGAATTGTTCTATGCAGATGACTAAGTTCTATTCCTATACCTTTAGGAGGTCGTCGGGACAATTTGTACGAAGCCCAAGAGGAGGCTGGAAACTTTTAAGAAGCCGATCGGTCCTTGTGTGAAGCCCAAGAGGAGGCTATCATTCCCGGAGGAAGAGATCATTATATGAAGCCCAAGAGGAGGCTGTGAATACTTCTAAGAAGCCGACGGGTCCTTGTACTAAGCCCAAGAGGAGGATGGGGTGCTTTTAGGAAGCCTGTGGGTTCTTGTATAATGCCCAAGAGGAGGCCGATGCTTTTAAGAAGCCGATGGGTCCCCAAACCCCAAGAAATTCAAGGCAAGCTATTCACAAGGAATAGATCAAGTCAGGAAAGTTCGAGAATTTGGAAGAAACTCAAGAGATGCAATTCACGGAGAAGAGATCATCTCTAGGGAAGTAGAGTTTCTTGACAAGTGCTTTTAAGAAGCCTGTGGGTCCCCAAACCCCCGAGAAGTTCAAGACATGCCATTCACCGAGAATAGATCAAGCCAGGAAAGTTCGAGAATTTGGAAGAAACTCAAGAGATGCCATTCACGAAGAAGAGATCATCTCTGGGGAATAGAGTTTCTTTGACAACTTCTATGAGTGACAGTCTATGAAAGGGTTCACAGAGAATGCTGCCTTTCATGTCTCCATATTGTTTAACCCCAAGAGGAGGGAAGACTGTGTTTGGTAATCCTATGGGGATCTAGTCTAGACTATTTAAGAGTGATCAACGGGCTTAATGCTAGACGTAGTTGTCGGGGAAACTCTAGATATCTATACTATTATTACACAGTTGATATGAGTTTATGAAAGAAGACTTACAGTGAAATAGCCCCCACTATACAGTTATATGTATATGAAAGCGGTAAATGAAAGCAATAAACACTTACTCGGTTGTAGAGCTTCCATGTTGTTTGGTTAGTTGTTCAACAAAGAAAGATTGAAAATAACAGTATAATTCAAAATCAAAGGAGAAAGTGTTTTGAAAAAGAAAGATTTGGGGCTTACAGCTCAAGGAGAGGCCCAGGGTTTTATCAGTGAGCGCACTGTTTGAATTTGTACAGAGGGACTTATACAAGTGACTGAGGCCCAAAAAAGGTTTTCTGTACAAAGAGATGGGTCTTACACTCTTTTAAGAGGCCCAAAAAGTTTAAAGAAAAAGAGTGGGGCTTATAACACTAGGGTAGGCCCAATTGATTTTTCGTTTAAAAAATGACGATCGCGCCGAGGTTTTCTTTTAACGCAGAGGGACTTATACAATAAGTGAGGCCCAAAATTGTATTGGTTAAAAGGGGATTGGGTCTTACACTCTATTAGAGGCCCAAAAAGTTTTGAATGGGTCTTATAGCTCGAGGAGAGGCCCAAAAGGTTATTTTACAAAAGGCGACGATCGTGCCGTTTGTTTTTTACGGTATCGGGACTTATACAATACACTGAGGCCCAAAAATGATTTGGTCAAAAACGGATTCGGTCTTACACTCTATTAGAGGCCCAAAGTGTTTTGAAAATGATTTATGAGGGTTGAATTAATCCAAAAACCCTAATCTGTTTTCAAAAATGTATTTAATTGAATAAAAAATCAATTAAAATGATCAAAATTGTTTAACATATGGAAAACAAATTGTGATCTTGGATTAATGCTTCAAAAATTAAGTATTGACCTACAAAATAATTAGAAAGCATTAAAAGTTGCAAAATTAAGATGGAAAAAATATTTTAAATGTTAAAAACAATTAAAACATTAATTCTTTGCAAAAATATCAATTATACAAAATAAATAATATTTTTGGGATTTTTTGATAAAATAAAATATTTTAACATTTTTGTGAATTATTAAAAAAAGAATCAACTCAAAATCATTAAAACTCATAGAGAAATTAATTTTTGAATCAATTAAATAAAATCACAAAATTCAATTATTTGAATTTGAAAGAAATGGCGCCAAGAACACACCAAGAACAGGCGCGTGTTCTGGGTTTGGCCAGATTTGCATTTTCTATCCAATCTCACTGAATACTTGATTATATCATGCAATCCTCATACCAATCAACTCGTTTCAACCTCACGATCATGTCTATGGCATTTAATTTCATTTAAATTAAACATATAACAATAAATCACGAAAAATCCTCAAGAACCCTAATTTCTGCATGAAGGCTAGGATTTTTGATACACGATTCAAACAATTTAATTAATTGAGGGGAAACATTCTATGCATGATTATGAACATATGGCCAAATTATTGTGCGAGGAAATAAGCATAGATCGAGAGATGACCAAGTATATGCTTACCTCTAGGCTGTGACAGCAAGTGCAATGTGATTTTTGATTTGAAGGTGTTACAGATGAGTGGTGATGATCTGAACAGCTTCCCTACACCTTATGGAGTGTGTTTGAATGCTTGGACTTGATTGAAATTGGCTGGATCACTTCATGGCATCTCAACTGCACTTTGGTTAAAACCTTGAGCAATTGACTGGTGATTCTGAGAAATCAGTGTTCCAGTTGTTGTTTAAGTGTTTGATCAGCTCATATGTGATGTATATGAGGTGTGTGTGTGATTGGTTTGAGTGGAATTGCCCTCTAGCTCAAAACCCGATAGCTACCTTGCTAAGAAAGGCATTTTTGCCAAGAGAAATAGATTTTGATAAAGGCAAGTGTTGTAGGCCTTTGGTGTACTTAAACTGATCACAATTGAGCTCTATTTATAGTAGAGCAAGTTTGTTTTGCAAGGAATAGTGAATGGCAACTACTGAGTAGGTTTGTTCAATGTTGGCCAATGGAAGTTCAAGTCTCCTCTAGCCATTGACTAGAGGTTAGGGCACAGGCTGCTGGTTCCCTTGGTCTTGGATAAGTCTTGACTGAATTCAAATGAAAATGGCTTAGTCCATGCCACCTTGATGCTTCCATTGAATGCTCCAATCCAAATTTGGAGTCTTGTCCCTATTTTGGCAATTCTAGGTTCAACATGCTATTTCTTGTTCCAAAGACTTTGGAGGCTTGGCTCAGTGATTGTCCCCTTTAGATTCAATCCTCAGATATGTCCAAGTGGATAGGAGTGTTTGGATTTGCACAATTTTGGTAAATCGGGCAAAAATACAAATTCTGCCTTTCCTTGACAGATTTCAACAAGGCAACTTGACAATGTCATAACTCATAGCCCAAATGGAATTTGGCAATGTTCTTGGCCATTTTGGAAAGCCCTTACATGATACAATAACTATTTGAACATGTTTGGTTTTGATCTCTTTTGAATCCAAGTGAAAAATCCCCCTACATTTGGAAAAAAATGAAGACAGATTTGGACTTAGTGAAAATTTCACTAAGTGTTGGAAAAAGTGACATTTTCATTTTTCAGCCATTTTGATCACTCCATAACTCAAAATCCTTAATGAATTGGACTTAGGTCTAGTTGAAGTTTTTGTAGAGGGTAATGAGGGCTACAAATCCATTTTTGGATGAGGAAAAATGGCTTTGTTGTTTAGGAGTTATGATCCTCCAAAGTTGGTACCCTAGCCACTTTATTTTTAACTTAGAAAATTTTCTAAGTTTTTATGGTTACCCCTTTTACAAGTTATCCAACTTTTCTTGATTTTTCTTGATGAATGATGATTCAAATCACACATTAACATCATTTTAGGGTTAAAAATCCATTTTGGTGAAAAATCTCAAAAAGTCAAAGTTGACTTTTGTGCACAGTTGACTTTTTATCATATGAATTCCAAACTGTGCAATTCTTCAGGAAATCATGTCCTTGACCTAAATCAAACTTGATGGACATGTTCCATGGGTGTCACAGGGTATATTGAGGTATGTCCTAGGGTTTGGGAGCATGTCTTGGTCAAAAGTCAAAATTACAGTTGACTTTTTCCTTAAAACCCTAATTGTGGTGCAGATGAAATTGAGACTTGTTGCTCAAGCTTCTTAGATTAATCCATTGTTCAAAATGGATCAATGTAGTTCATTATATATCCTCAAACCCTCTCTTGAGGTCTTGGCTCATGATTTACCCTAAAAGTCAACTTAGGGGTGAATTAGGTCAAGAAACCCTAATTCCTGATTTTTTATGAATGCAACCCCTAAGGCAAAATTGACTTGATGATTGGGTCCATGAGGTTCCATGGAGTATATTAGGTTGTGTTTTGGATCACTGGCTTGTGCCCAGATGAAAATTTTCCATCTGGAGGCCCTGGTCGACCAAAACCCTAATTTGGTGACACTGTCGATCTTGAGGCTTGATCCACCTAGAAGGGAGCAGCTTTGTGCTTAATCCTTGGAGTGGGAGTCCTTTTTGATCCTTTGTGTATGTTTGAGAGGTTTAGACAAGTTGAAGATCATGTCATTCCTTGATTGACCCTTTGTTTAAGGCTCTGAGAGGGCTTGAAACCCTAATTTTGATTGTAGTGGATGCTCACCCATCTTTGGGGAGACTGATGAAATAAGATGGTTCCCCTATATTGTGATGATGATTTGCACAATGATGGGAAATCTTAGTGGTCAAAATTTGGGATATGACACCTCCCATAGAATAGAAGGAACTATGATTGCTCTGATTTCCCTGTTTCTTTAAACGGGAATACGTATGCATAAGGTTGCAAAATCTTAGCGAACATACCAATCAAAAACTCTCTCTCTCTCTCTCAAACATTCCCAAAATTTCCCAAACCCATAAACAGATACACAGCATCAAGTACAAAGCAGAACCTAAAACTAACAACCTGTGGATAACCACATATAGGATGGGTAATTGACAACTCCCCATTGTATAACCTGACCCCGGACCCCCCAATCTCTTTAAGCGTTTGTTCAGTTAAATATCCGCATGCAAGGTTAGTTTTAGATAGCTTTCCCTTTCCCTTCTAGCTTCACGAGATAAATAAGAAATCAGAAATTAGCACCTCTTCCTCCTACCATTGCGGTGAGGAGGAACCCATTCTGTGATAAGGTGGTCGCGTCACCGACATAATGGCGACTCTGCTGGGGAGTCATTTTGTCTGTTTAGGATTATAGACTAGAATTATTAAGAGGTGTAGGATGTTAGTTTTAGGAATCACTATATATATCGCTTTTCCTACTTGATATCCGTGTTTATTTTTCTGTCAATGGGAATGCGAGTGATGTCGCATGCGGAAAGTTTGAGTGATACCTAAGATAGGTGATGGCAGAGACGGGCGGTCTTACATGGAGTGAATCTCGAATAAGCTGTCCCAGTAGACCATCAAATTAGTGGAGGTACCCTTTACGGATTCAATGTCTAACGACTTCGGTTTTGAAAGCATATTGTTCGATTGTGGTATCCATGAAACTGAGGATTTAGTAGACAGTAACCATGTGGCTATTTAGTTGTGCGGTAGCTATCAGAAATAGTTGTCACGCAATACTACACTCAATTGAGATTACCTTAAGATACTACAGCTCACTCAGGTGAACCAGCTTGTTGTTGTTATCCCAAGAGGGGCAATGATTTTGAGAACAGGTACAAAAATTCACCATAGTACAACCTTTGGGGATGGGTAGAGCCATGACTCCATGCTCGTGACGCTGAACCTTTGAACCCATGTTTTTTCAATGTTTTAGTGTGCTGCATTCATGCATTCATTTAAAAAACTCTTAAACAAAGAAAAATTTCTTTTCTCTTCTCTCCTTTTTTCAAATAAAACTAAAACAATGATTGCAAATATCAGAGAGAAAGATTGCGTTATGGATTTTGGTAGAAGGAAGACGCACAAGTACACCTTCAAGGTTCCAAAATTAGAGGATTTAAGAGGGTTGGCAAGGATGATCACCAAACTTGATGCTTTCAGAGCTAAGTACGGAGGACTGCTGTCTCTGTTAAGGGTCCATGTAGTTGAAGGAATCATGTCTACGCTAATCCAGTTTTATGATCCGGTTTATCACTGTTTCACGTTCCAGGATTATCAACTAGCACCAACACTGGAGGAGTACTCTCACATGACTAATTTACCTATCACTGACCAAGCTCCCTTTTCTAGACTGGAAGAAATTCTAAAGGATCAAACCATTGCAAGAGCAATCTATTTGGACGAGTCAGAAGTCAGGACTCACATGACCATTAAGGATGGAATCCAAGGTTTACCAGCCAAGTTCTTGATAGAGAAAGCCCTGTACTTTGCCAGTATAGGAAACGTTACCGCTTTCGAAGATATCTTTATTCTACTCACATACGGGTTATTCCTTTTTCCCAACATAGATAACTTCATCGATACCAATGCCATGAAGATAT
The DNA here is from genome assembly GCA_022829125.1 of Lathyrus tuberosus. NCBI lineage: Eukaryota > Viridiplantae > Streptophyta > Magnoliopsida > Fabales > Fabaceae > Lathyrus > Lathyrus tuberosus. Next base: position 6,711,566 of record JALAZF010000084.1, read on the forward strand.
TTCTAATTGGAGAAATAATCACATGCTGTGTACCCTTGCTATACAAATGGTTCACTTCCCATTTACCCAAGTCTGCTGCTTTTTGGGATCATAAGAGTACTCTACGTTGGTCACAGAGAATCATGTCTCTTACCAACTCTGACATAGATTGGTACAATCGGATCTATGACGGGATAAGGATCATTGAAAAAATGTGGAAATTTCCCTAATGTACCCCTCATAGGAACTAAAGGAGGAATCAACTATCATCCAGTTTTAGTTCGTCGTCAACTCGGATACCCGATGAGGCATATCCCGCGTAATGTTCATCTGGAAGGTCTTTTCTTCAAGGAAGGAGAAAATTACATGGCACTAAAGACAGAAATAGTGCATGCCTGGAAACATGTTCACATGAAAGGAAGAGAGTCTCTAGGAAAACTAGATTGTGTCTCAGTGGAACCTTATCTCCACTGGGTACAAACTAGAGCCCTCAAGCGGAGGATGCCTTACCCTCGTCAAGAAGTTCTTCCATTAAAGGAACCTGTCCTTTATTTTATGTCTGATACGGAAAAACTCCAGGTCGCTCTTAACAAAGTTCAACGGGAAAAGAAATCTTGGAAGAACAAGTACCGCATTCTTAATGTGGAGTGTACCAAAATTTAGGAACTGTTAAAAGAAAAAGATGCTCTTATCGAGATTTTAGAACAGCATGCTATAGAAGACCGAAGAAATTTGCTCGCTCCTTTCACTTGGCAAAGGACCGACAACCCGACAACTGCTCAAGAGCCCCGGTCCAAGAAAAGGAAAATACCAGAACCAGCACCTGAGCTCTCCTCAGAGAGGACTCAGGATCCATAAGCTTAGACATTTCCTTTTACATTTCTTTGTAAAATACTGTATTTCCATTTCCGCAATCTTTTGAATTCAATAAAACGGGGTCTCCCCACTGTATGATATTTGCAATCTGTTTGTTGAAGTTTCTTTTTTATTAAAATAAAAATTAATTAATATATATCATTGCATTCATCATTCTCACATAACGCATTCTTCTTACCTTCGAATCTCAGGTCTGTGTCCCGATTCTAGAGTCAACCTGTCTCATTCGTACAATACTCGGGCCAATCGACAAAAGAAAATGGATGATCTCGAGGAAGAGAACAGAGAGCTGAGAGAAGAAATCGACGCTCTGAAAGAATATTTGAGGAAACTTCACAGTGACATGCAATCTCTGGCAGCAGCTCAGAGACAACAACAAAGGATTGTGATCTCAGAGATCACATCTACACCCATAGTGGAGACATATGTTCCTCAGTACAACATGCCTAAAGATCGTCCCTGGGGCATGCCTATCAACTTTATCCCTGAAGGATATATCCCGCCGGTCACGGAAGACCCGAAAATTGTAGCAGGAACCGCTGGGCCTGAAGGTTACAAACTTCGGGAAAGTGAAGATGCAAGTGGCATGACAGCAACTCCTGAAGGTTATAAACTTCGGGATAGGGAAGCACCAAAGGTCACCGCCATAATGACTATACCACAACCAGTGGTACACACTATTCCGGAAGGACAGATTCCACATATACCTTCTGGTGGAAACTGTCATACCCCAAATTTTGACCACTAAGATTCTCCATCATTGTGCAAATCATCATCACAATATGGATGAACCATTAGTCTCCCCAAAGATGGGTGAGCATCCACTACAATCAGAATTAGGGTTTCAAGCCCTCTCTGAGTTTTAGACAAAGGACCAATCAAGGAATGACATGATCTTCAACTTGTCTAAACCTCTCAAACATCCACTAGGGATCAAGAGGACTCCCACATCAAGGATTAAGCACAAGGTTGCCACCTTCTAAGTGGATTAAACCTCAAGATCGCCAGTGTAACCAAATTAGGGTTTTGGTCGACCAGAGCCTCTAGATGGAAACTTTCCTCTGGGCATGAGCCAATGCTTCAAAGCATAACCTATGATGCTCCAAGGGACATCATGAACCCAATCATCAAGTCAATTTTGCCTCAGGGGACGCATTCATAAAAAAAATCAGGAATTAGGGTTTCTTGACCTAATTCACCCCTAAGTTGACTTTTGGGACAAAACATGAGCCAAGACCTCAAAGGAGGATTTGAGGGTCTCTAATACACCACATTGATCCATTTACAACAATGGATTGGTCTAACAAGCTTGAGCAACAAGTTTCAAATTCATCAGAACCACAATTAGGGTCTCGCGAGAAAAGTCAACAGTGCATTTGACTTTTGGCCAAGACATGCTCCCAAACCTTGGGATATGATTTAATACACCCTATAATACCTATGAAATCAATCCATCAAGTTTGATTTAGGTCAAAGACTTGATTTCATAGAGGATCGCACAGTTTGGAATTCATCTGACACAAAGTCAACTGTGCACAAAAGTCAACTTTGACTTTTTGAGATTTTTCACAATTATGGTTCCTTAACCCTAAAATGATGTTAATGTGTGATTGGAATCATAATTCATCAAGAAAAATCAAGAAAAGTGGGATAACTTGTAAAAGGGGTAACCATAAAAACTTAGAAATTTTTCTAAGTTATGGAACAAAGTGGCTAGGGTACCAACTTTGGAGGATCATAACTCCTAAACCATAAGGTCATTTTTTCCCATCCAAAGCTGGATTTGTAGCTCTCATGGCACTCTACAAAAGCTTCAAACACAACTCATCCCAATTCCTCATGGATTTTAAGTTATGCAATGAGCAAAATCACAAAAAGTGAAAATGTCACTTTTTTCCAACACTTAGTGAAATTTTCACTAAGTCAGAATCTGCCTTACTTTTTTCCAAATGTAGGGGCATTTTTCACTTGGATCCAAAAAGTATCAAAACCAATTATGATCAAACAGTTTTTGTATCATATGAGGGCTTTCCAAAATGGCCAAGAACTCCATCAAAATCCACTTGAGCCATGAGATATGACAATGCCAATATACCTTGCTGCAAACTGTCATGGCGAGGTAGATTTTGGAGTTTTGCTCGATTTGCTCAAATTTTGCAAAGGGCAAGCAACTCTATCCATCTGAACACCTCAAGGGGGGACCAAGGAGGAACCAACTCTGATCCCAAGCCTCCCAAGTCTTTGGAACCAAAAATAGCATGCCAAACCTAGAAATCCCTAAAAGAGGGACAAGACTCCAATTTTGTTTTGGAGCATTCAATGGATGCACCAAGGTGGCATGGACTGAGCCATTTCCAATTGAATTCAGTCAAGACTTATCCAAGACCAAGGGAACCAGCAGCCTGTTCCCTAACCTCTAGTCAATGGCTAGAGGAGACTTGGATTCTCATTGCTCAACATTGGCCAAACCCATGCAGCAATTACGATTCATTATTCCTTGCAAAACAAACTTGCTCTACTATAAATAGAGCTCATTTGTGATCAGTTTGATTACACCAAAGCCATCAAACAGATGCTTTCTTCAAAATCTCCTTCTTCAGTCCAAAATTGCCTTCCAAAGCAAGTCACTATCGGGTTTTGAGTTTGAGAGCTATTCCAACCAAACCAATCATACACACACCTCATAAACATCATATAGAAGTAATCCAAACACTCACATAACATCTCGAACACCAAAATCACAAAATACCAGTCAACTGCTCAAGCCTTTGACAGATTTGCAGTTGAGGTGCTAAATCAAGTTCCAGCTCAAATCAATCCATTCCAAGCATCCAGACACACTCCATAGCACCTAGGGAAGCTGTCCATATCCTTGGAACCAAGTTGTAACACATCTAACACAAAACACGATCACCAGCTGCAAGAGGTAAGCATAAGCTCTTCTAACTCTATGATCCATGCATTTTTTGCTGCACAATAATTTGGCCATATGTTCATAATCATGCATGGAGTGTTTTCCCTCAATCAATTGCATTGTTTGAATCGTGTATGGAATTTCTGAACCTTCATGCAAATTTTAGGGTTCTTGAGGTTTCTCTTTGATTTCTTATTCCATGTTTAAAATAAATGAAATTAAAGACCATAGACATGATCATGAGGTTGAAACGAGTATATTGATATGTAGATTGCATGTTATCATCAAGTATTCAGTGAGATTGGATAGAAAATGCAAATCTGCATAAACAGAGGGTGGCGCATGTTCTTGCCCTTGTTCTTGGCGCCCTTTTTTGAAAATTTGAATATTTGAATTTTGTGATTTTATTTAATTAATTCAAAAATTAATTTCTCTCTGAGTTTTAATGATTTTGAGTTGATTCTTTTTTTAATAATTCACAAAAATGTTAAAATATTTTATTTTCCCAAAAAATCCCAAAAAAATATTATTTATTTTATATACTTGATATTTTTGTAAAGAATTAATATTTTAATTATTTTTGACATTTAAAATATGTTCTCCCTCTTGATTTTTCAAATTTTAGTGATTTCCAATCATTTTGTGGATAGAAACATAATTTTTGAAACATTAATCCAAGATCACAATTTGTTTTCCACATGTTTAACATTTTTTATCATTTTAATTGAATTTTTATTCAATTAAAATACATTTTGAAAACAAATTAGGGTTTTTGATTAATTCAAACCTCATCAAACTTTTTCAAAAACTCTTTGGGCCTCTAATAGAGTGTAAGACCCAATCCCCTTTTAACCAAAACAATTTTGGGCCTCAGATATTGTATAAGTCCCTCTGCGTTAAAAGAAAATCTCGGCGCGATCGCCAGTTCAAAAATCTAACCCTTTGGGCCTACCCTCGTGTTATAAGCCCCATTCTTTAAAAATCATTGGGCCTCTAGTAGAGTGTAAGACCCAACCCTTTTTTAAAACCAAAATAATTTGGGCCTCACTTATTGTATAAGTCCCGATACCATCAAAAAGTTCGGCGCGATCGTCGCCTTTTAAAACAAAACCTTGGGCCTCTCCTTGAGCTGTAAGCCCCACCACTTGTACAAAAATAAACCTTTGGGCCTCTTGAGAGAGTGTAAGACCCATCCCCTTGTACAGAAAACCTTTTTGGGCCTCTCCTTGAGCCGTAAGCCCCAACAATTTTTTCAAAGCACTTTCTCCTTTGATTATGAATATAATATTGTTATCAAAGCTTTCTTTGTTGAACAAACTAACCAAACAGCATGGAAGCTCTACAACCGAGTACGTGTTTACCCGTTTTCTTTATCCGCTTTCATATATATATATAACTGTATTGTGGGGCTGCTCACTGTAAGTCCTTTTTCACAAACTTTTATATACTTGTCAAATATCCACTGTGTAATACTAGTATAGTTATTTAGGGTTTTCCCCGGCAACTACGTGGTCACTCTTAAATACAAACAACACTAGATCCCCATAGGATTACCAGATACAGTCTTCCCTCCTCTTGGGGTTAAATAATATGGAGACGTGAAAGGCAGCATTCTCGGTGAACCCTTTCTCAGACTGTCACCCTTAGAAATTGTAAAAGAAACTCTAATTCCCTAGAGATGATCTTTTCTCCGTGAATGGCATCTCTTGAGTTTCTTCCAAATTCTCAGACTTTCCTGGCTTGATCTATTCTCGGTGAATGGCTTGTCTTGAACTTCTCGGGGTTTGGGGACCCACAGGCTTCTTAAAAGCATCCCCGCCTCCTCTCGGGCGTTGTACAAGGACTCTTCGGCTTCTTAAAAGCTCTCATGCCTCCTCTCGGGCTTAATACAAGGACCCAGAGACCTCTATAGGTATAGGAACAGAACCTAGTCATCAATTTGCTAGAGCTGTCTTTCTGAGTCAAGTGTCAGACCTGTTAATAGGTTGGCCTTCATCCCTTAACATATCAGCCTTCTCTTGGGCATTATACAAAGATCATTCACTACCTGAGAATCAATTTCTCAAAACACCAGTAGACTTGGATAGTCTCAATACCCTTTGGATTTCCCATTTCCTTAAAGAACGGGAAATAACCCTGATCCTCCGATCAATCCCTAAGCACGACATTACCCATATAAGAACTGATTTTCTCTTTTATCCAACATACTGGACCTGTCACTCAACTGAAACAGTCACCAGCATACTAGCCTCCTCTTGGGCTTTGTACAATGATTCTCCCCAGCGGAGCTAACCTATTCACACTCTCTTGTTGAGTATAAAAGACTTTCTTGTTGAGTCAAACCTTCAGCCTCCATCTCGGGCTTCGTACGAGATACGAAAACACTCTCTTGTTGAGTATAAAAGACTCTCTTGTTGAGTCAAACATTTTCAGCCTCCATCTCGGGCTTCGTACGAGGTACAAAGACTCTCTTGTTAAGTCAAACATTTTCAGCCTCCATCTCGGGCTTCGTACGAGATACAAAATCACTCTCTTGTTGAGTCAAACACCTTTAGCCTCCGTCTTGGACTTTGTACAAGACACATATAAAAGCACTCTCTTGTTGAGTCAGTCACCTGTTAGCACTCTCTTATTAAGTCAACCCCTTTCAGCCTCTCTCTCGGGCTTCGTACGAGACACATAAAAACACCCTCTTGTTGGGCCAATAAGCCTCCTTTTAGGCTTTGTATAAGGAAACCCCGGTTGAGCCAATCAACCTTTTAGCATCAAAAGTTGTGCCTCGTTCACAGTATACAAACATCAACAACTCCTTTTCCTTCATCTAATTGCTGTAAGCGGCAAGCCTCTGGATTATTTACATCCACGCCACTGTCCCTCTTTTAGCATGAGAAATTCCTAAGGAAAGATGGCATTGCTCTACACTGAGTTAAAGTCTTCCCCTTCAGGTTAAAAATCCCCTATAAAGGGAATTAAGGCATTGCTGGATTCACATATCCCAGTTAAAGTAATTCTCCTTTATAATCAGTCACCCAACAGTTGTGACAAACAGACCAAATATCCCTTTTAGAGATGACAAATTCTCTCTAAAGTCAAAACCCTTTAGCTTCACATCTTGGGCTTTGAACAAGATACAAACCACCTTTAGCTTCACGTCTTGGGCTTTGAACAAGACACCAAAACAACCATTTTTCCTCCAATAGAATAGGAGGAACTACGATCGCTCTAATTTCCCTGTTTCGTTAAACGAGAATACGTATGCATAAGATTGAAAAATCTTAGCGAGCACACTAACAAAAAAAAACCCAAAATCCCGTACCTTCACACATCAATCAAAAAGCATCAGTCCTAACATCCTACCAATAGCATAGTCCCGTCATTTCATTCTTAGCAAAATAAGCAGAGAGAGGCCCACAATCTAAACCGCATCTGTAAACCAACAGTCATCTATTTAAACTCAGTATGCAAGAAGGGTTAATTGGAGACATCTATTTCCCTTCCTTCATCAGCTTCAATAGGATAAAAAATGAATCGACCTGTAGTACCCCAGGGCGACAGTGCTTAAGAACCACGTCCAAAATCGCTCGCTATAGAAACGCAGAGATGTACGACAGAATGAATGAGTTCCAGGAGCAATTCTTGGAGATGTAGAAAGAACTGCATGCCATTCGCGGTCAGGATCTATTCGGAAAGGACACCGCAGACCTTTGTTTGGTCCCCAATGTGAAAATCCCACACAAATTCAAGGTGCCTGACTTTGAAAAATACAAGGGAAACTCTTGCCCTCAAAATCATTTTGTGATGTACGCTCGAAAGATGTCAACTGAGATAGAGAATCAACAGCTATTGATCCATTACTTTCAAGATAGTTTAACCGGTGCCGCACTCAAATGGTACATAGGTTTAAACCGCACTAAGAACGTCACTTTTAGAGATCTTGGCGCTGCCTTCGTTCAGTAGTATAAGTATAACCTGGACAAGACACCAGATAGAGATCAACTCAGAGCAATGTCGCAGAAGGACAAGGAAACCTTTAAGGAATATGCTCAGAGATGGCGTGAAATTGCCACCCAGATTTGTCCCCCTCTTGAGGAAAAATAGATAACAAAGATCTTCTTGAAAACCTTAAGCTCATTCTATTACGACCGAATGGTCGCCAGTGCGCCCAGCGACTTTACTGAAATGGTAAACATGGGAGTACGCCTTGAAGAGGCAGTCCGAGAAGGACGTCTGGTCAAAAATGCAGGACCATCAAGCAGTACCAAAAGATACGGTAATGCTTTCCCTAAGAAAAAAGAGCAAGATATTGGTAATATCTCTCTCGGAAAGCAAAGGTGAAGGTATCAACCCTGCGCCTGTTCCAACGTATGAACCTCAGGTTGCTTATAGCCAACCAAGTCAAACACAATATCAGCAAAGGACACAACAGCCTCTTCAGCAGGCTCGTCCTCAGTATAAAAATAACAATCGTACGACACGACCATCAGGGTTCGACCCTATACCAATGTTGTACGCAGAACTGTTTCCGCTACTACTGGTCAAGGGGCACGTCCAAACCGGGTCTCCTCTTACAGTATCGGAAAATCCTCCTTTTTGGTTCAAACCAGATCAAACTTGCCCTTACCATCAAGGAGGACCGGGGCATAATATAGAAAACTGTCTCAGCTTCAAATCTGGTGTGCAGAAGCTTGTCAGGAACGGGGTCCTATCTTTCAAGGATACAAATCCAAATGTTCAAACGAACCCGTTGCCTCAACACGAGAAGGCTGCAGTAAATTTGATAGAGGAAGAATCTAACCACATTTATCAAATTCATGATGTACTCTTATTAGGAACCAATCTGGTCAAAATGCATTGCAGATAGAGCGGATACGCTCATGTATCGTCTCATAATTATCACCAGTGTGATATCTGCTCAAAGAATAATCAAGGATGTTCCGTAGTGCAATTAGCTCTACAAGAATAGATGGATCTCGGATGGATCCAAGATCACCGAATCCGGGAGGTCAACATGACTTATACAAATTCCAACATCATTCAAAACCACGACATCCGTGCGATGAATGTCAACTTGGTGGCAATGCACTTAAGGCAAAGCCAACATCATGACCTACCACGGCACGATTACAATTCTTGTCCGATATGCTCAATAAATAATCAAGGATGCTCTTTTGTACAAGAGGCCCTCCAGCGTCAGATGGATCTCGGATGGATTCGGGACTACTGTGATAGAAGTCATTATCAAGTTAATATGATTCAAATATTTGATATTCGCTTGATGAATACCAGTCTGGTAGGATTACACACTAAGCAGGTCAGGCTCAGCTTTCTGGCTTCACATGATTATCAGAACTGTAAAGTATGTCGTAAGGACGGCCAAGGATGTGCACTTGTCCAAAGAACACTTCAACACTTGTTGAACCACTGGTGGCTTCCGATTTACTTAGATGAAGACACACAACAAATTAGTATGACTGACGGGAACCCTACTAGGCATCAAAGTCAGGATGTTCGATCAATGGAAACAGACCTAGTGAAGTTGCACTACATACAAAGCGGACGTGGTCGGGTGCCACCACATAATTATGAGCGCTGTAGAGTTTGCTCGGAGAACAACCAAGGGTGATACCTTGTGCGGTCAGCTCTTAAAAATCAGTTGGACCGAAATGAGATCCGACCATGTTCAAGTTCAGGGTCGATCAACATAATGCAAGACTATCTTCCTGATCAAAACAAAGACGTTGTCTTAATCCCTAAACAGGAAGTGGCCATATATGTATGTGCCATAATCCCTCTACTCCATGAATCAAGACTCCCTCTTGATAGTAGAAAGATTCTCAACCTCGAATCAATTGAGGCTGGATACGATGGTCAGAAAAATCAAAAGGCTCCTGTAGTTATCTATCTGCCGGGACCTATACCGTACAAATCAGATAAGGCTATCCCTTACAAATACGGTGCAACGACAATAAAAAATGGGAAGGAAACTCCATTACCCTCCATCATGAACATTGCAGACATCAGTCGAGTGACACGGAGCAGTCGGATCTTCAACAGAGGAGTTGGAGAACCCACCAGAGAAAAGGAACCTCAAACAGAAGTTCCAAACCGACCAGTCGGTCAAAGCAGTAATCCCGACCTTTCAAAGAACAACGATGAGATGCTGAAGCTCATCTAGAAGAGCGAGTACAACATTGTAGACCAACTGTTGCAAACTCCTTCAAGAATCTCTGTGCTATCTCTCTTGCTCAGTTCCGAAGCTCACAGAGAAGCTCTACAGAAAGTCTTAGAGCAAGCCTTTGTGGGACAAGATGTGACGATAAGACAATTCGACAACATCATCTCCAACATCACTTCCTGCAACAACTTAGGATTCAGTGATGAAGAACTGCCGGAAGAAGGCAAAAATCACAACATGGCGCTTAACATTACAGTCAACTGCCAGGACGATGCTTTAGCCAGTGTACTAGTAGATACCGGATCAGCTCTGAATGTTATGCCAAAATCTACTCTGATGTGACTATCATTTCAAGGATCTCCGATGAGAGGCAGTGAGGTCATCGTCAAAGCCTTTGACGGATCTAGAAAAACAGGTATTGGCGAAGTTGATCTTCCCATAACAATTGGTCCTCACACTTTCCAAGTCTCTTTCCAGGTCATGGACATCCTGGCAGCATACAACTGTTTATTAGGAAGACCTTGGATACACAAAGCTGGGGCAGTCACTTCGACACTTCACCAGAAGCTAAAGTTCGTCAAAAATGACAAACTAGTCACAGTATGCGGAGAACAGGCCTTAATCGTGAGTAAATTATCATCATCATCCTGTGTAGAACCAGAGGAGGTTGTTGGAACCTAGTTCCAAGCACTTTCAGTGAGCAATGATAATCAATCAGAAAAAGGAACATTGATTTCCTCGTACAAAGATGCTCTCAAAGTAATCAAGAGTAACAACGCAAAAGGATGGGGACAGCTTGTCATTCATACTAATAACAAGACGAAGAAAGGTCTTGGTTTTTCTTCAACCTATACCCAGACTTCTACTAACGATGAAAGTTTTCATCCCATTCAGGATTTCTTCCGCAGTGGAGGTTTTCTCCACCCAGTATCTCAAGAAGTACATACCATCAATGAGGGTGATTTCTCTGATATGAATGAAGAGTGGAAGTCCTATCTGAACGAGGATAGTTATATGTCTCAGGAAGAAACGCATACGCCATTTTTCTTTCCCACGCAAAGTCTGAGATATATACCAAGATCAGATGTCAAGATGATGTACGGAGATTGTGATCCGGAAGGATGCCGTGCTCCACCCAACTCATTAGAGGAGGACACTCTGATGAAAGACAACTTTGACTATGACTATTATGATCCCCTGGATGACTTGCCTATCTGGAAGCCGTACCCAGAAGACTTGGGGCAAAAGAGTCAGCCCAACGATGCATATCAGCTGAGCATTATTGAAAAGAATACCTGCGTCCCCACCAAATCATGGGATCATTACTCAGGGCATTCAGAAGATATCCAGCACAATAATGAATCTGCAAAGATTACAGGACAAGAGTTCATCAACTATGCTTTTGCCAAGGTCAACGTCATCGAGAAGGATGACTCCTTCAGTTTCACAGAAGTATGGGACACTTTAGGACAACCGAGTGGCAAATTCGACTTCTTGGTCAAGTACACTGCTCCTGAAAGCTCTCGTATCAGGCTCGAAGACATCCAGCCAACTGGATGGGGAGATCTGCCTGAGAATGAAAACAATGTGCAAGATAGAACAGAAGAGTTCGTCTACGACAACTCTGCCTGGGAGGAAGACTCCAACGATCTTACTCCGCCAGAAATCAGCGTCATTTCTAAGGACAAGACAAGAAAGAAGGTGCCAGACTTTGTGATTCACCATGGAGTTCGCCGCCAATGGGTTGCTGTCGATGTCCCAAAAGTCGTTCATAAGTCTAAGTAATTGCCATCTTTGTTTTAACCTTTCACCCTGCCCAGGTGAAACGGATGTTTTGGTAGGGCTCACTTTCTGTAAATGTCCCTCTTCGCTTTGCCCAATGCGACGGAGTTTTGTTTTATAGGGCTGTAGTTTCAAGAATCGACTAAATCATAAATAAATAAATGTCATTATGTAATTTCCGTATTTTATTGCTGTTTTCACTTTTCGCTTTTCATAAAATGGTAATCCTAAAAACAGCCCAAAAATAAAAACAAGCATTTTTCGGAAAATACAGTGCACACACTCTTGCATTTCTCTCTATCTCTTCTAAAAATAAATCATCACGTCATGCAGATTGCTTGTTTTAAACCCCATTGAAACATACGATCCAGTGCCTTCTCCCAACTTTGAATTCCTGGTATTTGAGGCTGAAGAAGAAGAAGACGAAGAAATTCCAGAGGAAATCTCCCGATTACTCAGGTAAGAGGAAAGGTCTATTGAATCTCACAAAGAGCCGTTGGAAACGGTCAACTTGGGTACAGAAGAAGAGAGGAAATAAGTCAAGATTAGGGCACTTCTCAGTCCGACTATTAAAGAAAACTTGATAGAACTTCTCAAAGATTTTCCCGATGTATTTGCTTGGTCCTATCAGGACATGCCAGGGTTGGATACCAGCATCGTGGAACATCATTTACCATTGAAATCAGAATATCCGCCAGTAAAATAAAAACTGAGGTGGACTCATCCAGACATGGCCATCAAAATCAAGGAGGAAGTACAAAAGCACATTCGGTGTTCATTCAAGAAAACTGCTAGGGTTCATCGTCAGCCAGAAAGGAATTAAGGTTGATCCTGACAAGGTAAAGGCCATTCAATAAATGCCTTCCCCAAAGACTGAAAAACAAGTCAGAGGATTCTTGGGATGTTTGAATTACATTTCCAGATTTATATTCCTCATGACCGCAACATGCGCGCCAATCTTCAAATTACTCAAAGAGAATCTGGACTGCATATGGACAGAAGACTGCCAAATAGCTTTCGACAGTATCAAGGAATATCTATTGAATCCACCGATCCTGTCACCTCAAGTGGAGGAAAGACCGTTGATCATCTATTTAACAGTCTTGGAAGACTCCATGGGTTGTGTACTTGGCCAACAAGACGAAACGAAGCGAAAAGAGTTTGACATCTACTATTTGAGCAAGAAGTTTACCGACTGTGAAACTCGATATACTATGCTTGAGAAAACTTGTTGTGCTCTGGCTTGGGTAGCCAAACGTCTTCGCCAGTACATGATTTGTCACACTACATGGTTAATCTCCGAAATGGATCCAATCAAGTATGTCTTTGAAAAACCTGCTCTCACGGGAAGGATCGCCCGTTGGCAGATGTTGTTATCAGAATACGACATCGAGTACCATGCTTAGAAAGCCGTCAAAGGAAGTATGTTAGCCAATCATTTGGCTCATCAACCGATTGACGATCAGGAATCAGTCGGATTTGACTTCCCAGACGAAGATGTCATGTATTTAAAAATGAACGAGTGCGATGAACCGATACCCAGTGAAGGGCCGAAACCAGGTTCCCAATGGGGACTAATCTTTGACGGAGCTGTCAATCATTATGGAAACTAAATTGGGGCAGTTATCATAACACCTCAGAGTACCCACATTCCTTTCACCGCCCGACTAACATTCAAATGTACAAACAATGAGGCCGAATACGAAGCTTGTATCATGGGTCTCAAAGAAGCAATTGACTTAAGAATCAAGAACTTGGATGTGTATAAAGACTCAACCCTAGTTATCAATCAGATCAAAGGAGATTGGAACGCATACCAATCAGGACTGATTCCTTACAAAGACTACGCGAGAAGGTTGTTACCATTCTTCAACAGAATTGAGTTTCATCACATCCCTCGTGAAGAGAATCACATGGCTGATGCATTAGCCATTCTCTCTTCCATGATTAGTGTAGGTCAATGGAACGACTTACCTAAGATTGACATAATGCGCCTAGAAAGGCCCGCTTACATTTTTACAATTGAAGCAGTCATAGACGACAAACCTTGGTATCATGATATCAAATGCTTCCTTCAAAAACAAGAATACCCACCTGGGGCATCCAGAAAAGACAGAAAGACCCTCAAAAGATTAACAGGAAACTTCTTCCTGAGCGGTGATACACTCTATAAGAGAAACTTTGACATGGTCTTGCTCCGATGCGCAGACAGACCAGAAGCAAACGTGCTGATAAAAGAAATTCACGAAGGATCCTTTGGCACTCATGCCAACGAACACACAATGGGGGGAAAAATTATAAGAGCAGGGTACTATTGGTTGACAATGGAATCCGATTGCTACAAGTACATGAGGAGATGTCACAAGTGTCAAATATACTCAGACAAAATCCATGTACCACCAACACATCTCAAAGTTCTCTCTTCCCCATGACCTTTTTCCATATGGGGAATTGACATGATTGGCATGATTGAACCCAAAGCTTCAAATTGACATCGGTTCATCCTGTTAGCCATTGACTACTTCACCAAGTGGGTCGAAGCAGTGTCATACACCAATGTAACCCAACAAGTCGTGGTCCGATTTATCAAGAACAATCTCATCTGCCGTTACGGTGTTCCAAGCCAGATCATTACTGATAATGGATCTAACTTGAACAATAAGATGATGAAATAGTTGTGTGCTGAGTTCAAGATCGAACACCATAACTCATCTCCCTACCGACCTAAGATGAACGGAGCGGTAGAAGAGGCTAACAAGAACATCAAGAAGATTGTTCAAAAGATGGTTGTAACCTACAAAGACTGGCACAAGATGCTACCCTTTTCTCTTCACGGTTATCGCACATCTGTCCGTACTTCAACAGGGGCAACCCCTTTCTCACTAGTATATGACATGGAAGCAGTCCTCCCTATAGAAGTAGAGATACCATCGATCAGGGTATTGATGGACGCTAAGCTAACAGAGGCTAAATGGTGTCAAAGTCGACACAATGAATTGAACCTAATCGAAGAAAAAGGAAGACCGGCTCTGTGCCATGGTCAATTGTATCAGCAGAGAATGAAGAAAGCCTTCGACAAAAAGGTCTGACTCCGTGTCTTCCAAAAAGGAGACCTCGTGCTCAAGAAGATACAATTATTCCTCACTGATTCTCGGGGCAAATGGACTCTGAATTACGATGGCCCCTATGTGGTCAAGAAAGCATTCTCAGGCGGTGCCTTGAGACTCACAACCATGGATGGAGAGGAATTTGCCTATCCCACAAATGTTGATGTAGTCAAGAAATACTTTGCCTAAACAAAAAAAAAACGTCTCGGTGGATTGAAAACTCGAAAGGGCAGTCCAGGCAAAAATTAGAGACACAAGCAAAAATCATCCCGATGGATTGGAAATCTCAAAGTACAATCCAGGCAAAAGTTAGCGATTAATGGTAAATAACTACGTCCAACGAGGTTAAATCCCCAGCAGTAATTCCATCCATCAGGAAAACTCTAGTCAAGGTCATCTTTGATAGAAGCTCAGGATGTCCAGAATTCAAAGTTGGTAGAAGGATAGCGGTCGTTATGTTTCAATGTAGCCCTTTTCCCTTAAATTACCATTTTCTAAACTTTGTAAATACTCTATGGGATCACGCACTTGGCTGATTTCCATCCTATCAATAAAATTTGAGCCCTAGTGCTTTTGTTTGCAATTCTCATTTGTTTTAGCTTTACAGAATGACATCTTTAACATGATCAATGATTCTTGAAATAAAACAAAAATGAATTTACTTGTCAAAACTTTTCTGCTTTTAAAATAAAGATGGCAATTCTTTTGAGTGTTGAATATCGAAAAGAACATCGATCGCTTCTCCGAAGGTGGTTGAACCTCAAAGTGCAGAATCAAAATACTCCTTCTAAACCAGTACGCCTGAATGAAGGATCAACTGTGTCAGAAACCATGCTTCATCTGACATCCCCGACAAAGTTCTTACCTCTTAAGACCGATTGATATTTATTTCTCCCCACCGGGATCGTCTCTCCTAAGCAAGGCAGAATTGCTATCTTGGAACATTGATACTTTTCATCCCCCACCGTGGCCGAGTATCCAGTCGTGTTCATCTATTAGTCTGTATGTCGTGTCTGTTTTGTCAACATAAACATACATACATCATGCATTATTGATTCACATTCATAATCATATTGCATCACTATCACTCTGGTCAGTCCTACCCCCAAGTGGTAAAGTCCTCTTAATCAATCGAATTATCACTTCTTTCCTTGTCAGGAAATGTTTTGTCTGAATAATCTCTCCCCAGTTTATTTCTGGATTGGAGACAGTCCTCAACCACTTTGATAACTTGAACCTCTGGAAGGCAAGAAAACCTTCAGAACATCACTCTTCACCATTGAAGATGATATCTTCGCTTTCCAGGATTAAGGAAAATCCCCAGAGAAAGCCTTGCAACTAAAGACTCTTAGCAACACATTGGTTTTTCTCTCTAGAAAGTCAATATTGATGAAGTCATCAGCACCTCAAAATTGGATTACATCACATGGCATTTCTCCGAGACGATCTCGAAGAAAAGTATGATGTAATATCCCCCAAGCAGAAAGCAGTCTTTTAAGAGACTCGTTTTCCCCAGTAGAGTCAACGAATGGAGTCTCTAACAGAGAAGTTTGAACACCTCTACAACTCAGACGAATGGGTTTCCCCAGCAAGTCTGACATCAAATTTTTCAATCAAATGGCATCTCCCCAGAAAAATTCGGCGAGAAGTTTGATAAAGACTGCTACACATAGCATCCCTTGTCAAGGAAGAAACTCGACAAGAAGAAACTGAGATCAGTTTTGTGGCTGAAGACCAGGATCGAGGGGAGGTTTATTTAAGAAGAAACTTGGACCAGTTCCTTGGCTGAAGACCAGGATCAAGGGGAAGTTTATTGACAAAAGAAACTGAGACCAGTTCCGAGGCTGAAGGCCCGGATCGAGGGGAAGTTTATATCAGAAACTAAGACCAGTTCCTTGGATGAAGAACATGATCGAGGGGAAGTTTCACCCTTTTCTAAGCATTATTTCTTAGCAAAAAAAGACGAATGAGCAAACTGCCATTCATAACCACCATCAAAATTTCGAGTATTCCGATATTTAATCCTACCTTCGCCATTCACACCTTCAGGTCCAAGAAGATTAAATAGGGGCATCTGTCATACCCCAAATTTTGGCCACCAAGATTTCCCATCATTGTGAAAATCATCATCACAATATGGATGTACTTGCATACTGAGTTTGAACAGCGGTCTTTTAGGTTACAGATGCTATGTGGATGTGGGGCCCAATCTTTGGTTATTTTGCTTAAGAACACAGTGTTGGGATTATTTTTGAGGTTTTCAATAATGTGTTTAGATTTGCTGCTTTTAGGTTGATTTGGTGGAAATTCTGGATTCTGGATTTTTTTATTAGTATGCTCGCTAAGATTTTTTCAATCTTATGCCTACGTATTCCCGTTTGATGAAACAGGGAAATCAGAGCAATTGTAGTTCCTCTTATTCTATGGGAGGAAAAAGGTTGTTTTGGTGTCTTGTTCAAAGTCCAAGACGTGAAGTTGAAGGGTCTATTTGTATCTTGTTCGAAGCCCAAGATGTGAAGCTGAAGGGTTTTGACTTTAGAGAGAATTTGTCATCTCTAAAGAGGAGTTGTTGATGTTTGTATACTGTGAGCAAGGCACAACTTTGATGCTAAAAGTTGAGAGGCTCAACCGGGGTTTTCCTTATACAAATCCTAAGAGGAGGCGATTGACCCAACAAGAGGGTGATTTTATGTGTCTGGTACGAAGCCCAAGACGGAGGCTAAAGAGGTTTGACTCAACAAGAGAGTCCTGACCAGGTGATTGAATCAACAAGAGAGTCTTTTATACTCAATAAAAGAGTGATTTGCATCTCGTACGAAGCCCGAGATGGAGGCTAAAAGTGTTTTGACTCAACAAGAGAGTCTTTTATACTCAACAAGAGAGTGTTTTCTATCTCGTATGAAGCCCGAGATGGAGGCTAAAGGTATTTGACTCAACAAGAGAGTCTTTTATACTCAACAAGAGAGTGTTTTTCTATCTCGTACGAAGCCCGAGATGGAGGCTAAAAGGAGGTGACTCAACAAGAGAGTCTTTTATACTCAACAAGAGAGTGTTTTCTATCTCGTATGAAGCCCGAGATGGAGGCTAAAGGTGTTTGACTCAACAAGAGAGTCTTGACCAGGTGATTGACTCAACAAGAGAGTCTTTTATAGTCAACAAGAGAGTGATTTATATCTCGTACGAAGCCCGAGATGGAGGCTAAAAGGGGTTTGACTCAACAAGAGAGTCTTTTATAGTCAACAAGAGAGTTTTTTATATCTCGTACGAAGCCCGAGATGGAGGCTAAAGAGGATAACTCAACAAGAGAGTCTAAAAAGGTTAGCTCCGCTGGGGAGAATCATTGTACAAATCCCAAGAGGAGGCTAAGTGTGATGGTGACTGTTTCAGTTTAGTGACAGGTCCAGTATGTTGGATAAAAGAGAAAATCAGTTCTTATAAAGATTAAAGGTATGGTTGTGCTTTGGTTTTGATCAGAGGATCAGGGTTATTTCTTGTTCTTTAAGGAAATGGAAAATCCAAAGGGGATTGAGACTGTCCAAGTCTACTGGTGTTTTGAGAAATCGATTCTCAAATAGGGAGTGATCTTTGTATGATGCCCAAGAGAAGGCTGGTATGTTAAGGGATGAAGGTCAACCCATTAACAGGTCTGACACTTTACTCAGAAAGACAGCTCTAGCAAATTGATGACTAAGTTCTGTTCCTATACTTGTAGAGGTCTCTGGGTCCTTGTACTAAGCCCAAGAGAAGGCATGAGAGCTTTTAAGAAGCCGAAGGGTCCTTGTACAACGCCCAAGAGGAGGCGATAATGCTTTTAGGAAGCCTGTGGGTCCCCAAACCCCGAGAAGTTCAAGACATGCCATTCACCGAGAATAGATCAAGCCAGGAAAGTCCGAGAGTTTGGAAGAAACTCAAGAGATGCCATTCACGGAGAAAAGATCATCTCTGGGGAGTTAGAGTTTCTTTGACAATTTCTAAGGGTGACAGTTTGAGAAAGGGTTCACTAAGAATGTTGCCTTTCACGTCTCCATATTTTTT
Source organism: Lathyrus tuberosus (assembly GCA_022829125.1). Taxonomy (NCBI): domain Eukaryota; kingdom Viridiplantae; phylum Streptophyta; class Magnoliopsida; order Fabales; family Fabaceae; genus Lathyrus; species Lathyrus tuberosus. The sequence continues at coordinate 6,730,434 of JALAZF010000084.1, forward strand.
AACCCCAAGAGGAGGGAAGATTGTGTCTGGTAATCCTATGGGGATCTAGTTTTGTTTGTATTTAAGAGTAGCCAACAGGGCTTTACCTAGTGCTAGACGTAGTTGCCGGGGAAAACTCTAAATAACTATACTAGTATTACACAATGGATATATAGCAAGTATATAAAAATTTGTGAAAGAAGACTTACAGTGAGCAGCCCCACAATACAGTTTATATATATATATATATATATATATATATATATATATGAAAGCAAATAAAGAAAGCGGGTAAACACTTACTCGGTTGTAGAGCTTCCATGTTGTTTTATTAGTTGTTCAACAAATAAAGCTTTGATAACAATATTATATTCTAAATCAAAGGAGAAATTGCTTTGAAAGGATTGTTGGGGCTTACAGCTTAAGGAGAGGCCCAAGGTTTTATCAGTGATTGCATTGTTTGTACAGGGACTTATACAAGTGACTGAGGCCCAAAAAGGTTTTCTGTACAAAGGGATTGGATCTTACACTCTACCAAGAGGCCCAAAGAGTTTGAAAATGATTGATGAAGTTTGAAATCAAAGAAACCCTAATTTTATTTCCCTTTAAAAGTAAATATTTAAAGGAAATCAATAAAAATGATAAAAATACCAAATGAGTTTGAATAAACCACTTGTGATTTTTGTTTAAGGTTTGAAAAATGAGGTTTTAATCACAAGATGAATTAAAACTCATTTGGTTTTGATTTTCAAGGTAAATATTCACTTTTAAAATGTTTAAAAACAATTAAAAAGGAATTTATTCACAAAAATACTAATTAGATTAAATAAATAATATAAAATTGATTTTTTTGTGGAATAAAATATTTCAATATTTTTGTGATTTTTTGCAAAAAGAACCAATAAAAAATAATTAAAATTGAGAGAGTTATTAATTTTCTAAACTATTAAAAATAATATGAAAAATAGTAGAAAAGTGGAAAAAATAGCAAAAAGAGGGTATGTGGCGAAGGGGATTCGAACCCCATACCTCTTGTGTATAGGGCGCGCGCCTTACCACTGGGGTGGTGATACATCCGTTGATTGAAACACAACCACAAATATACAAGGTTTGCCTTGTTTTTGGCCTGGCCCAAGGCAAGGTAAGACAAGATTTTGGTTAGAAACGTGAAGGCCATAACTTTCTCATTTCTCCATGGATTTGGACAAAATTTAGGTCTATACTGCCTAGAATTTCACAAGGAATCCAATGGTGGTGGTATTTTTTTTCAGATCATGCTCCTATTGAAAAACCCGATAGTGGTTTTGAAATAGGCCATGATTTGCATTTTATGTGCTATCTCTTGGTATAGGCATCAATTACATGATGATTTGGTTCAAACATAACACATATAACATGTACAAGATGTGCATGATCAGTGGACCTCAAAGCAATGCATATTTCAAAGAGTTCAAGTTGTGATGCTTACCTCTTTTTGGAGCTTTTGTGCAATCTGCCAAGTGCTTTGTTCCAGAAATGATTTGATGCTTTGGACACCCTCAAATGATCTCTTAGAAGCTTTTAGGATGGTTGGAATCAGCTGGAAACCTCAGGAACAAATTTGAGCTCTTTCTTGCAAAAGGGGCCAAAGTGGCCAAAATAGCAACTCTCTCAAATGGTGTTCCAGATGGGGGAACCATTTGGGACAGTTCAAGGATGATATTTGGAGTGTGTTTGAGGTTTTATCTGGTTTGGAAAGTGATTGAATCAAGACATGGCTTGAAAATGCACAAAAGTCATATTTTGAGGTTTTGAGAGGTGACTTTGTGATTTTGGTGTTACAGGTCACTTGTGAAGGTTTGGACAGCTTAGATATGACATATTGGATGTGTTTGGATCATGCGCTGTGGTGGAGTTACTCTCTAACTCAAAAACTCAGAGTTACCTTGCTAAAGAAGGCATTTTTGCCAAGAGAAAGAGATTTTGAGGAAAGCATCTGTTTGATGGCTTTGGTGTACTCAAACTGAGCACAAATGAGCTGTATTTATAGTAGAGCAAGTTTGTTTTGGGAGCAATAGTGATTGGCAACTGCTGCAGAGGTTTGGCCAATGTTGATCAATGAGAATCCAAGTCTCCTCTAGCCATTGACTAGAGGTTAGGGCACAGGTTGCTGGTTCCCTTGGTCTTTGATATGTCTTGACTGAATTCAGTTGGAAATTGCTCAGTCCATGTCACCTTGGTGCCCCCATTAAATGCTCCAAACCAAAATTGGAGTCTTGTCCCTCTTTTAGGGATTTCTAGGTTTGGCATGCTACTTTTGGTTTCAAAGACTTGGGAGGCTGATGGATCAGTGTTTGTCCCTCCTTGGTCCCCCCTTGAGGTGTTCAGATGGATAGATTTGCTTGCCCTTTGCAAAATTTGAGCAAATCGAGCAAATTACACAAATCTGCCTTGCCATGACAGTTTGCAGCAAGGCATATTGGCATGGTCATATCTCGTGGCCCAAGTGGAATTTGATGGAGTTCTTGGCCATTTTGGAAAGCCCTCATGTGATACAATACTAAAAAACTTGGTCTCCTATTCCAGCTCATGTACATTTTCTTATAGAAAAATAGATAAACCCCTATATCTTCACGGTTTCATATTGCAAAAAAAAAAGGCAAGAGCAGAAAGAGAAGTTTCAAGCTAATTAGTGAGGAACTGCATACCTCAGGGACTTCATCAAGCGGACAGTGACCAGCAGGGCTGATTTGATAATATAGAGCTTCACCCTCAAATTTTCTTATCCATAACGAGACACGTCCATATCCTGTACAAGTACTTCCCCATTTTACAAGTACTCTTGCTTCTGAGTTTGGAGTCTTAGAGAAGGTCAATCGACACAAGTTGCTAAAAACTGTTACTCCACAGGTCGATGGTCTTGTTGAGTTTCACTAAACACAAGTATTACTAAACATACTTTAAGTACCATGTGTTGTATAAAGACATTGTGTTTGGCAAAGATATCTTTATGATGGGCAAAGATACGCGATATGGTCTTCTCTTGAAAATCAAAAGCTATAAAAAGATGTATTTTAATCATAGATTCAAACATATTAGCCACTGCAATTGAATACAAAAGATGCTCACTTATGTGTTACCAGTCAAGAAAGCTAGTCAAAATAGAGATTTTATTTTGGATCGGTAAGAGGAGTCGAGGTTGTAAATTGTGATATAGTGAAACAGATTATAAGATCCTATAAAATTCATAAAAGCCGCACGTGTATAATTGTGTGTATACTGTAAACATCATAAGGTTGTGTTTCTCCATGAAGAAGCTACCCAGATAATGAAGGTGTGTGCGAGTGAAAGTCAAATTGTAGGTTCATTACTAAATCAAATTGGTTATACAGTGTTTGTTATAACCCGTCTTGCTATCCCCTTAATCATAACAATTAGCATTAAATGGTATGCTAAAAACACTGTTGTGCGAATATACACTATTAGTTCCAACAACACAAAGCAAGACAAGGCTAACAATGTTTGTAAGACAGAAGAATAGTAGCCAATACAGAATATATGAAGAGAAACAGGTGCACAACTTTTTATAATTGGTCCACTTCTGCTACAAAAAAAATGTTTGACATCAATACCTTATTTTCTTTTCATTTTGTATGCTTAAATGGTTACAGCAAGTAGGAAACTTGGAACAAATGTAAAACAAGATAATAGACTACATAATATCAACAACAAAGGGGGAGCAAACTAGCACAAAGGGGGGCTAAAGGGGGAGCAAACTAGCAAGTAGGCTTAATCATATTTATTATTTTCAGAAATAATATAACATGAAAAATAGTTGTTTTGGAGGAAATTGAGGAGGGGCATGTCTGCATTGCCCCCGTTTACATACATTATTTTCAACTTGTGTCAACAAAGACAACTTTCTTCCTTCTATAGAAACAACATCAGGTTTCATTTTCAATTAAATCATTCAGAGCTAGCTCTTTCATAGATTTCATCTATATATTTCTCCACTCTTCCTTTACCCATTTTAGCCGAACTATATTTCATCTGATTGAGCAGCTTCTGTCTCGTTCTCATATTTCCCAACAACATTAGGTGAGCTTCTGTCATCATTAAAACATCGAGAAAATCATTAAAGAGAGATCATTTTTTCATAGTACTTGAAACCTGAAATGGAATAGTACATACCTGAATAGCAGGAAAAAAATTGAAGCAAATATCAATGGCTGAACCCTTCCAAATGCAGAGTAGCTATTCAGCAAACGCCGGATGACATTACCGAAACTTATCACACAAAATCTAGCATCATTGTTTACTTTTCGATAAAGCTCAAGTATCTTCTTGATAATTCCAAAGACAAATCATTTTTATTTTTCTTCTCAAGACACTTCCTAATCTTCATATACACTGAATAATTAGGTTTAAGACCTCTATCCATCATCTCATGAAGAATCCTTTGGGAAAGTAGAACACTTCCTTTCTTTAAATAAAGAGAAGCAAGTAAGGTGTAGCTTTCATTGCTGGAATAGCTATGCTTACAAGCAGAATCAACAACAAACTCATGTGCTTCATCGTATTTTCCTGATTCAAAATACGACTTTATCACCACAGCATTCGTTGAACTACAAGGTTGGATACCCTTCAAAGCCATCTTATCAAGAAACTTCAAAGCCAAATCAATCTGTCCATGTTTACATAACAAACTAATAAGAACATCAAACGAAAACCCATCCGGCAAACCGTTTTCTCTTTCCACCATCTCAAGAACTTGGCAAGCCTCAACAAATTTACCAATCTTGATTAAACAACTTACCAACAAATTGTAAGTACTTCCATCCGGTTCCACACCGATTCCCTTCATCTTCTCTACCAAATCACCTACTCTTTCGTAATAACCTCTCTTACACATTAACCTCAATAAAAAGTTGTAACGATTCACGTTCCTCCCAGCTTCTTCTATCACATACTCCGCAATATCAAAATCACCCGAAAAACTAAACGTCTCTATCAACAAATTCACCCCAGAGCTTCTACAAGCCCCTCCAACCTTATTAAGCACATCCAAAACTCTCCTCACACACTCCATACAATAATCCCTATCCAACCTTAAAACAATCAAGAACCTAAACGCCCTTCTTCCCAAACACATCCTCTTTAGGTTAAACTCAACCAAAACAGGAACCATAGCCTCAAAATTTCCTAACAACCCACAGTTTTCAATAACCAAATTCCCTATCTCAGGATCACAACAAAGCTCACGATGTGAAACATTAAGCCAATGGAAAAACATCAACGCTGAAACTCTTTCACTTGCTAATTTATCAAAAATGTAAACAACTGATGACAAAGACAATGACACATTCATCATGTTTAACCTATATTCCAAATCCTTCACACCCTCGCAAATCAATGCAATAACTTCAAAAACTTGCTTCGAAGTAGTATATGGTTTACGTTTATAAGAAGAATTAGGGTTAGAACAAAAGTACCTTGAAGTAACAGATTGGAAATCAAGCTTCATGTATACGTGAGGATCATAAATTAAAGAAGTTGTAAGAAAGGGTTTTAGAGTGCAAATTGGGTAAGAACCAGTTGGTGATTGCAAAAGAGTGTTTTTGAAGAAATGAGGAATTGTGAAAAACCGGCAAATGTTGCAGAAGTTTCGAATTCCCATAGGGGAGGATGAAGATTGAGAACGGTAATGCGTGTTTTTGGTTTTTTTGGTGTATTGGGTTTTATTAATTGGGCTTTGATTAATTGGGCCAATTCTGAATTTTGGGCCTGTGTTTTATACGAAGGTTTGAGAAAAAAAGAGAATTTCTTATTCCATCTCATGAGTTTTTTTTTACCATGTGATTTTTCATAAATGCTCCTAGATTTCAGAGATATATTTTCGAACGCACTTCATGGCTTAATAATATTCTGGAGATATGTCTCTAGAGCATTTTAAACCTTAAACGGTCACATCATATCTCCCATAGCCTATTTCCATTTGAATTTGTCCGGAGATGTATTTACGAAAATTTTCCGGAGATACATCTCTGAAGTATTTCAGAACAAGTTTTTTTTTAAACGCATTATGTATTTGTTCGCAAATGAATTATAAAATGACAGACACGCCATAACAATATAGTAATAGGATGTCATATGTCACATAAATCCAAAATGTAATAACAATGTTAGAAAAAACGTACAAACTACAGTACTGAAACAAAATAAATACAGACAAGTATTGGGTGTGCCTGACAACATCTCTTCTGCCTCCTGTGTCTCCTCTGCCTGGTCTGCCTCCTCAGTCATCGATTTCTTTTGTCCTCGCGCGATGTCTGCGGTACAAAAGTGCCTCATGTGCCTCCGTAATAATGACATCTAGTACTCGCTTGACAACAGACCCCTCAGGGAAGATACACTCGTCATTGCCTGTCTGTACCATCTCTACTATGCGATAACAACGAGGCAAGACATCCTTAGCATGATCCAGTTAAGCCTACTGCAACTCTAGAATCTCCTAATGAGCTGGTCTCGATGGATCTCCTAAAGCAGCCGGCACCATGTACGAATGTGATACAATGAAGAACCACCTGATGTGTCCATCGACATAGCTCTAGTCATTCGGCTCTATGGTAGCCCGAGCCTCCTCTGGTACCAGACGACTCTGATAATCAGCAAACATCTCCTTTATCTGTATATGAGTCAAGGCAAGAGGAGTAGAGATATCAGGGTGTCTAGGGATGGTATGGGTGTACCTGAACTGTCGTATGACGCGCTCAGGCAGATGAGGAGCAGTGATACTCGATCTGCAGGCCAATCATCTAGAGTATAGCGATATGTCGTCAAATGGTCGCGTCTGACGGTGATCCACGTAGCAGTTAAAGTGGATGTCCTCGGCAACCGAGCGATCAAGATAGACTCTAAAAGGCTCGGCCACCTGGTTCCCTCTCAGGGGGATAAAAGCACAGACACAGGGCATCTCCTCAGTGTACTCATCCCAACACGACTAGCCAGCGATGCGCGGGAAGTGCTGGATGATCCAAGCCTGAAATGAAAATAAAAAGCATTCAGGGATCAAGAATTATCGTAAATATAAAATGATAAAAATATAAAAACATTCAAGGATAAAATATTATTACCACCAATAGTGTCGTGCTTCCTGTGACCGGCTTCGTCCTCCACTAACATCCTTCTCTTAGCCTCGAATACAGATATGCAAGGCAAGCTGCCCCCCAGTTGTACTCATGGATCCGTGTGAGATCTAAGAAGTACCGGAGGTATGCAACGTCGGTGTAGGTGGCACTCATGTCCACAAAAATAACAGTGTCATCTAAAATAGAAAATAATACCTCAAAGCGTGAGTCCTGTGTATGGCCACCTCTTGGGCATCACCATCAGCCTACTCTGCAACAACAATTGCCTCATCAAATCTCTCCTTCAAGAACGAAAACCTAACATGAGCACCCCTGGTCCTATTTATCTCCTTGAGCGCCTTCCCTGAATCAGCCCCCAAATAGTCCACCATCATATCGACCGCCTCATCTTTGGTCATGCTACCATAATGGAGGAATCGCCCCCTGATCAGTAGATGCAACAAAGACGAGACATCGTCCAGTGTAATCGACATCTCACAATACGGAAGATGAAAGGAAGAGGTCTCAGAGTGACATCGCTTCACGAATGCATTAAGCATCTCTTGGTTAACCATAGTGTAACCAGTCAAGCATAGGTCACTCAACCCAGAAGCGTTCAGAACCGACTGAAACCACTCCTCATCAGACTTATGCAATGTTAAAATCTTCCGCCCATGGTTCAGAAACTTCTGGGGATCACGCACTTGCAAATTTCCAGAAATAATCAATGTCTATAAGAATCAATGTTAGAAATAATCAATGTCAGCAATTTAAATTAACGTAAAAAAATATAGTAATAGTGTGACTAATGTTACCTCTCCGTCCCAAATATATATGGCAGTGTGGTCTGGGTACAAAGGAAAAAGGGACATATTAGATGAATCCCCTCTGAAAGCCTTTGTCTCGGCATCAGCAACATCACCCTCCGGAGGTGGCACAGGTGCATCATGATCAGCAACAACCTCACCCTCTAGAGGTAGCATTGGATCAATAGGAGGTGGCACAGGTAAATCCCGACGCCTGCAAGAGGATGGGGGAAGTGATGAGTCATCTGATGCATCTCGACGCCTGCGGGAAGAAGAAGTAAAAGATGTCGCGGGCTGAGATGTAGATGGAGTGGCCTGAGGCGAAGACCGGTCCCTAGGAGTGGACTGAGATGTAAATGGAGTGGCCTGAGATGAAGATCGAGCCCCAGGAGTGGACTGAATCTCAAGAGTAGACTGTGCCCCAGCAGTCGATGCCTCTCCCTAACCAGAGGTACCTGCTGGAATCAAAGTATCAAGATTGCATAAGCTTTGAAATTCAAAAGATTGGATGATTCGTCAAGGTGCTTTGATGGTAATTCATATGTTTATATAATCTTTGGATGCTCAAGAAACTTTATCTCATCTTACTTAAAGATTCCTCAATCATTTATATTGCTTGCTCTTTCAAATCATACATTTTAAAAGACAAGTTTTCAAAAAAAAAAATTACATCATTGCAACATGTTGCATAAAAAGTGCAACCAGTTGCATTTTTTTTATGTCCAAAATTTTACACTTGATGCAATTGGTTTAAGAAAATATGCAAATGGTTACATATTGTGCAGTGTTCAGTTTTTCAATGCATTTTTCAAAAATGAAACCGGTTAAACTTTTTATGCAGCCGACTACACTTGACACTTTTTGAAAATTCTGAAACTTTTATGATACCTCTTCAATGCAATGATTCATCATACCTTTTCCAAATCATTGCTACATGATTAATGATTATTTTCATTAAACATTGCCATTGGTTCCAGAGGTATTTCATCTTATATTTTAACCAAAATTTTCAGATTCAAATTAACCTCTTCCACTTAAATTTTTACAAAAATTCAAATTTGTTTTACATGAAACATTTTCTGCATTACTTTCATATCAGTAAGAAAATTTTATGAGAAATCATGATATATGTGAATTATTCATTGCAAGGGAAGATCAATATATATAAAGAAATTAATTCAAGTACGACAAAAACTCTTGTCATATACTCATACTTGTTCAAAAGTTGTACTTAATCACCAAGTGTGTGGTGACTTGATTTGAAAATAGAATGTGGCATGCTTTCTGGTTTTTGTGATCATCAAAGTGTTTTGGTGATTTTTGTAAAAGGTTCTTTGAATCGGGGTGATTCAAAATCCACCATAGGTTTGATGTTTGTGAAATCAAAGAAGTGGATTACTTCTTTATTGTTGTTAGAAGATGGTACAAGGATTCTTGGTGTAAGGCTTGTACAAAGACCTAACAATAGTGAAAATCTCTCACATGGTGTGAGGGGACTAGATTTACCATTGATTGGAAAAGGAAACTATTATACATCATTATGCTATTTGATCGTGAAGTCTGATCAGATCCTATAATGGGCCAAGAAGAACGTCTGTGATGCTGGGTGCGTGAGATGAGGAAGGGGGTGTACCTGCAAGGCACTCCGGTGCTAAAGTAAGAATTGGGAAGGAGAAAGGCAAGTACAAAAGTATGAGTTTCTTAGTATGATTTTGGATACCTGACCCTCTCAAATGAGTGGGTTTTTATAATTCCCCCAGCGCGTGGCCAACGGTCTCTATTTTCGGGGCGGAATAACCGTTTTTTGAAGAATAGGTAACTGCCAAAAACTAGTCGTTATGACGGGCAGAGGTGCTCAAAACTAGCCGTTGCCACGGGCAAAGGCGTAGTTCCGGGCATAGGCATCATGACCGTTCTCGGATGATGGAGCCATGTGTAACGGGCAAGAATGTCGGGGAGGAGCAAATGACCTTGAGATTCATCTATCCATATGTGCCCGGTAGAGGGGCAGAAAGGCAAATGCTGCCCCACCTCAGCTGGACTTAGGCAATTGGGCCGTTCTGGGAGCAAAAGTGGATTGGGCCATGCCTAGCCATTGGTCTAGTCCAGAACAGGAGCCCCCCAAGTCGTTGCTCCCGAGCATGGGAGTGATGACTTAAGGATAGCTCGCAGCCCCGGGGAACTCTAAAGAGGTCGTCGTCTGTCGATGAGACGGCATTATCCTTGGGTGCCCGGGGGTTCTAGTTCCCGTGGGATATGTAACGTTGTTCGGGATGCTCGGCCTGCGGGGAGACCAATGGTTGAGGTATTCTAAAGAGACTTGACGCCACGTGTGCCTCGAGCCTTGTGAAGCATTAATTGCGTTATGATGGCTAGGCTAGGGTCATGATGATGACCCTAGCCGCGCGTGCTCGTGCACGTACCTTCAGACTCTATATATAGGGGGAAGAGTTGCTCATTTGTGTTTTTCATTTCTCTCTCCTTCTTCGTTCTTCTCTCAGAGTTCTCACTTCGTCGCCGCCGTCAGCCGCCGCGTCTGCCGCTGCACGTAGCTTCGAGCAAGCTCTTCGGTCCTCTACACTCTCTTCGACCACGTAAGTCACCTATTTTCATCTTTACTTCTGGCTTTTTCGTTTCTGTTTAGATAAAACACATGTGGCTAGGTTGAACTTAGGTAGAACTGTCGTGTTTTCCGGCGTCTGTTGGTGGTAGACGGTGGCTTGGCCATCTTCTGCAGCTGATGTAGTCGCCGGAGCTTACTAGAGACTGTAGACTTAGGTTGTTTCCGGCGCTGTTGCAATGACGGCTTTGGTGTAACTGGTGAAGCTACTTAGTTTTTGGTGTTCTGATGAACTTTCTGATGAACGTATGAGTTTTCTGGTGGAGCTTCAAACGGAAACTGGGTAGTAGTCCGGGGAGATTCCGCGTATTCATAGAAGGGGTTGCCTCTGGGCATCTCCTCGCAGGAGACTCTTGTGTTATTTGATTTAGGGCTTAGGTCGGGGACACCGTCCTCGGCCCTTCGCGCGCCCTTTTACTTGACTAGCGGTGGAAGGGTGGATTTGATTTTGCCGTCGAATTCACTTTTGTCCTCTACTTTTTAGGTGATTGAGATGGTGCACAAGCCCGAGCAAGAGAATCTCATAGACTAGTCCGAGGAGAGCTCCTCGGAGAGTAGTGATACTGAGGTTTCAAATGCCCCCAGCGAAGTCGGGGAGGATCCTGAGCACAATTTCGCGGAGGAATAGACGGTTGCGGAGCCTGTCGAGCACGCATCCACTTCAGCGTCTTATACCGGGGATGTCTTTACGGACGTAGGGCTAGAGGGGGAGTGGAAGATAAAATTCCCCAGTCAAGACGACAGCTTATGCACAGTATGGGGAGAGGTTCCCAATGTATGAATATGCTTTCAAGAAAATAGGGATGAGGCTGCCCTTTACTGACTTTCAGCAGTCCATCTTCGTTCATCTGGATTTGGCCCCATCGCAATTGCAGCCGAATTTGTTGGCATTTATTCGCGCCTTCGAGCTGACCTGTGAGTTCCTGAAGATAGGAGCTACTAAGCCTTTGTTCTTCACCATCTTCCACCTCTAAAGGCAGGTCTCGGGGAAAAGGTATGGATGGGTTCCGCTGAAGCAACCAAGAAAACTGTTTAAGCCTTTCTCGAAGTCTATCCAGACCTTCAAGGAGAGGTTCTATATCATCGAACCTGTGTCGGAGAAGGTCCAAGATACCACGTATGCCTGGGCAGTGTCAACAAACGAGGTGGGCAAAGATATGTACGACGGGGAAGGGAAGTTGCTGGCGGACAGGGTGTTCAAGTTCCCTTTTCGTTGGAGTGGGAGCCACTTTACTCGGGGCACTGGCCATTGTCTTGCCCAACCGGATATGCTGGACGAGCAAGACATAGTCGGTTACGAGGCGTTGGTCAACTATGTTAACACCTTTAGGCCCGCGGAGTGTTGGACGAAAAAGGGGGACCCGATCTTTGAGGATGATGGTGGGCAAAGAGTGGAGTATCGTTATATCAATACGAAGGCGCTTTTGGAGTGCAAGACCCCTGCGGATGCTCTTAAGCTACTTGGTAGTTTTAGCTTTTTCAGCTTGTCCGAATTATAACTTCCTCGGTGGCTAACGCGTTTGTTATGTTTTTGTAGGTGAGATGCCTTCTGCCCATGAGAGGATGGTGAAGAACGCCCTGGTGAGGGGAAAAGCTGGTGCGACCACTTCGAAGTCTCGGTCCACACAACGTGTGCCTCCTCCCTAACCTGCTGCAGGGAGCTCCTTGCCCGGCCCTTCGCCTGCTCAAGGATCTCCTGTGCCCGTGGCTTTGAGATTCAAGCGAACCAGAGCTAATGAGTTGGTGGACCTCATTCGGGCGGCTGAGAATGGAAAATTTGAACTTCCCCTTGCCTACATGACAAGAAGTTTTTCGAGGGGACGTCCCTGGTGGTCCTCGGGCAGAGTTCCTCAAGCTCGAGGGTATAGATCGTCCAAGCAAAAAGGCAATGCTGGCGCGGGATGCCTCTGCGTTTGTCCGGGTCCTGGAGATGGCGACGGTGTATGCTGACAGAGATTCCTCCTCTGAGTCCGAACTTAAGAAGGCCCAGGCGACTATAGCATCCCTAGAGGAGACAATGAAGAAGGGTAAAGAGGAGGCCAAGGCTGCCAACGACACGAGGAAGAAATCGGACAAGGAGGTTGTTAGGCTGAGGGGGAGAATGAGACTCTGGTCACTGAAAAGAAGGTTGCTGAGGATCTGGTCGAACAGGTGAGGGTTGCGGCGGCCCCGGCTAAAGATGATCCTGAGGGAGTGAGGGCGTTGAAGACTAGGGTTGAACTGGTTGCTCTTCTTGTGCAGGCAGAGGACGATGTTATTGCCATTGGGGAAGATTCGTTCAACAACGTCGTGGCCCAACTCCGGCTGGTGAATCCAGAGGTCCAGATATCCCCGGAGGGTACTAACTTCCTAGGCCATGTTGAGAATGGCAAAATAGTTTCTCCAGACTTCTTTAACATCGGTGATGAGCACGCCCGACTTTTGAACGAGGAGACCCAGCAGCCTAAGCCTAACCTGGAGCAACCTGATCAGATGGAGGAGTGATCTCTTTTTGTTTTGTTGTAATGTATCTAGCCTGCGTGCCATATTTGATGTAATTTTATTGTTGTTTGGTAGGGGCGTGGCCCCTTTGTCTTGTAATATGCAAAATCGTGGTCCTTGTGGCCACTTAATTATATGTATGTATCCATCCATCGTGGCCGGTTTTGTATGTTGTATTCGCGCATGGCTTTCTTTGATTATTTTTGCTAAGTATCATATCTTTGCTCGATACACGTGTGTGCTCGTAATGAGGGTCACTTTGATTTGTTTAACGTTTTCAGGGATTGCTCAACTTAGATGTGTTCGGCAGTGATGGGGACTGGTCGAACGGCCTGGGGAATTTTTGGGCATGATAGCGGAGCTCAGGTCACGTTCGAGGCCTGAGTTCGCAGCGTGAACCTCCCATTGCGAGCTGGGTGTTCTTCCTATCATGGTACTTCGATGATGGCGGGCTCGGTTGAGGAACCGTTGTCGGGCAAAGACCTAGCCTGATCCTGAGCGGGGTCCTGCCTTGGCTGGCATGTGATGCTTGTACTTGGGCACGCATCATATTCGGGATGTTATATTCGTTGCTTTGACGAAGCAAACTGACAGTTAGGGCCTTAGCTATAGTACTTTTTTAGCTTTTCGGCGCTCCATGGTCGAGCAAGTTCTTCCCCGTTGAGGTGTTCTAGGTAGTAGGCCTCATTCTCCGTTTTTGCTCGGACGCGATAGGGTCCTTGTGGTTCCTTCTCAAGACAAGGCTACCCACTTAGAATTCTCGTCGTATCACTTTGGCGTTATGCCTGATTTCAATTTTTTGTTTTAATGAGGCTTCGCGGAGAGCTGTCCCTGACCGGACCTCTTCGACGAGGTCGAGCTCTTCTTTTAGTGCCTCGTCATTCATTTCCTCGTCCAGGGGTGACTCAGTCCGCCTGGATGGCATGTGTATTTCAATGGGGATTACTGCCTCAGTCCCGTAGGCTAGGCAAAAGGGAGTTTTCCCGGTGGAATAGTGTGGAGTTGTGCGGTATGCCCATTGGATGCTGTGCAGCTTCTCGACCCAAGCTTTCTTCGTTTCGTCTAGCCTTCACTTGAGGACTCGTAGGATTACTCGATTTGCTGCTTCGGCTTGCCCGTTAGTCTGGGGGTGTTTGACGGATACAAAGTGTTGTTTCGTGCCCAGTTGAGCAACGAAATCCTGGAACTTCCTGTCTGTCCCATTTTCTGTGACTATCGCTTAGGGGATGCCAAAGCATGCGAGGATGTTTCGCTTGTAGAAACGAAGTATGTTAAGGGTTGTTATTTTGGCCAGATCATCCCTTCTATCCACTTTGTGAAGTAATCAACGCCTACTATTAAGTACTTGTTCTGGTTTGATCCTACTACAAATGGCCCTAGGATGTATAGGCCCCACCAGGCGAATGGCCACGGGGAGGACATAACTTTGAGCTCGTTAGGTGGAGCTAGGTGTATGCCCCTGTGTCGTTGGTATTTGTCGGATTTCTTCACGTGCTCTTTAGCATCCTGCTGCATGGTTAGCCAGTAGTACCCTGCTCGAAGGGCCTTCCGGGCAAGGGATCTCCCCCCGGGATGTTGGGCGTTGATTCCTTCATGGATCTCACGTAGGACGTGGGCGACCATCTCCTCCTCGATGAATTTGAGTAATGGGATGGAGAACCCTCACCTATAGAGTTTATCTTCGACCAGGACGTAGGAGCAGGCCCTACGCCTGACTGTGCTGGCTTCTTTTAGGTCGGACGAAAGTTCGTCCCTAGCGAGGTAGTTATAAATGGGGGTCATCCAGCAGTTGCTGTCACCAATGACTTGTACATCATGGATCAAGGAGGACTTCTCGATGCTGGGCCGGGGAAGCACCTCCTGGATGACGGACTTGTTCCCTCCCTTTTTCTTCATACTCTCCAGTTTAGACAACACGTCTGCTCTGACGTTATGTTCGCGGGGAACGTGTTTTACTTCTAGTGTAGCAAATTTCATCATCTTTTCTTTGACCAGGGCTAAGTATTCGGATAGGTTGACGTTTTTAGCCTGGTATTCTCCTCAAACTTAGAGGGCCACGAGTTGTGAATCTGTGCAGATGACGACTTCTTCTTCCCCCAGGTCTTCGGTCAGGTGAAGACCGGCGAGGAAAGCCTCGTACTCAGCCTGGTTATTAGAAGTGGGGAAGGATAAGGTGAGTGATACCTCGACGATGATTCCCTCTTCGTTCTCTAAGATGACACTTGCCCCGCTCCCCGCTGAGCTAGATGCTCCGTCAACAAAGATGGTCTACTTGCGCGCTCCGCAGGTGGGGGAATCTGCGAATGTCATTTCTGCGACGAAATCAGCCAAAGCCTGGGCTTTGAGGGCCTTTCTGCTTTTGTACTGAATGTCGAACTCGGACAGCTCTAATGACCATTTAAGCATTCTGCCGACCATATTTGGTCGCCCTAGTAGTTGCTTTACGGGTTGATATGTCTGGACCACGATCGTGTGGGCCAGAAAGTAGTGCCTCAGTCTTTGCGCATCATTGATGAGGGCCAGCGCTACCTTCTCTATCTGCTGATATCTTAGCTCTGGTCCCTGCAATGCTTTTCTGGTGAAATATATGGGCTTCTGCCCGTCGGGTGTCTCGCGGATGAGGGCGGCGCTCACGGCCTCGGTTGCCACGGCGAGGTAGAGGTATAGAGTTTCGCTGTTGTCTGGCCAAGAGAGAACTGGTGGTTCTAACAGTACCTATTTCAGATGGAGGAGAGCCTGGTTGCATTCCTCTGTCCATTTAAACGCTGCTTCCTTGCGGAGGAGTTTAAAGAAGGGTAGGGCATGTTGGGTAGACTTGGCCACGAAACGAGACAAAAAAGCGAGCATCCCGTTGAGGGATTGGATGGACTTCTTCGAGTTGGGAATAGGAAATTCGGAGAATGCCCTACACTCGTCGAGGTTGGCCTCGATTCCTCGCTCTGTCGGGTAGAAACCGAAGAACTTGCCCGCTCGAACTCCAAACGTGCACTTTTCTGGATTGAAACGCATTCGGTATTTCCTGGCCTGTTCGAAGACCTTTCTCAAATGGGCCGTGTGATCGGTCTCCTCGTGGGATTTCACGATACTATGATCCATGTAGACTTTGAGTGTGTCACCTATCTCTCCTAGGAAGACCTTGTTCATCATTCTCTGGTAGGTCGCGCCGGCGTTCTTCAGACCGAAGGGCATTACGTTGTAGTAATAATTATCCGATTCGGTCATGAAGGCCGTGTTTTTTTTATCGCTCATCGCCATTGGTATTTGGTTGTAGCCCGAATAGGCGTCCATGGATGATAATAGTCTAAAACCGTCAGAGTTATCAGCAAGTTTATCAATATTAGGGAGGGGGTAGGCATCTTTTGGTCATGCCTTATTAAGATCAGTATAATCAACACACATGCGCCACTTTCCATTAGATTTTTTCACGAGTACAACGTTGGACAGCCAAGTGGTGTACTTGGCTTCCGAGATAAATTTTGTCTCGAGGAGGTCTTTTACAGCTTGTTCGGCAGCCTCCATTTTCTCTGGAGACTGCTTTCTCCTACGTTGTGTTACTGCTTTGACGGCGGGGTCAATCGTGAGTTGATGGTAGGCAACAACAGGATCTAAGCCGGGCATTTCCGTGGCACTCCAGGCGAACAAGTCTGTGTTCTCTTGAAGGCAAACTTTGAGTTGTTTCCTCGCGATCTCGGGGAGGCCGGTCCCTATCTTTACTCCTCGCTGAGGATCGTCGCCGAGCAGGACGAGTTCAAATTCGCCATCCGAGATTGGGCTCATCGGATGAAAGTTGTTGCTGGTCAAAGCGGATGAGCTGCTCGGGCAAACCTGGTCCTCCTTCTGGTCATCTTCGGCGAAGCAGCTGTCGAGGTCAACGGAGTCAATGCGTGGCAGTGGCTTGGCTTCCTCTGAGCTGCTGGGCAAGGCTGGCTTGCTGGACGTCTTTGGCTTGGCAGCGATGGTGTTGAGTCCCCTGGTGGCCACTTCGAAGCATCACCGCGCAACTTCGATGTCCCCGTGTAATGTAGCGACCATACCTTTCGAAGTGTAGTACTTCATTTTGAGATGGACGGTTGATGGCACAACTACCAGCTCGGCCAAAGTTGGCCGCCTGAATATGCACTAATAAAGAGACGGACAGTCAATTACCAGTAACTGAACTTTAATGGATCTGGCTATCTCCGCAGATCCAAAGGTCACGATCAACTCGACGTACCCCCAGGGTTTCGTGAACGACCCATTGAAACCCTGTAGATCGGAACCCACGTAGGGAGTGAGGTGCGATTCGTCCAGCTGGAGAGTTGAGAACAAATGTGAGTACATAATGTCGACCGAGCTGCCTTGGTCGAGTAAGATCCTGTAAACATCAAAATTTTCCATCTGGGCTCTAACGAGCAGTGGGATACTTGAGTTCGGGGACCCTCTGAGGAGCTCTTCCCGATAGAAGGAGATGGTTGATCCCTTCTGGGCCTTGTCGAGCATTGTCACCTTGCTGGAGCTCATGCTGATCAGATGCTCAAAATTTCTCTTTATGGAGCCCACGATGACTTTGTTGAAGCCCCTTCCAGAGATGATCATTGCGGAGGGGAAAGTTTCCCATGGGCTGTGGGCTGCGAAATACGCGGGAGTGCTGAGCTCATCTGGAACGTAGAAATCCTCTGGTCGTGATATACTCATGGCGACTTGGAGGTTAGTTTCCCCTGAGGAAGGAACCTCTTCCTCTACTTTCTTTGACTCCTAGGCGTCTTGTCGGGGAGCATCCTTCTTCTTTGTAAACTGCTTCAGGTGGTTGTCCCTGATCAGTATTTCTATGGCATCCTTCAAGTGGATGCAATATTTAGTGATGTGGTCGTGACTTATGGAAACGATAGTATTTTGATTTACCGGCGTTGGGCTTGGCTGGTACCTGCTTGGGGAACTAAACTCCCACATGTTTAAACTCTGAGTTAGCACATTCAGAGAGAATCTTTTCCCTTGAGATAATCAGGTGAGTGTAATCGTGTAACCGGCCGGAGGGCCCCTTGTTGTCCCGGGATTCCCGGGGACGATCTTCGCGCATTCTTTCCCCTCGACGGGATGTCGAGGGTTCATCACCTTTGGAGGCCCGGGCATTTTCCTGACGGCGTGAGGCTCGGGCGGAGCTGGCCGCTTCCTTTTCTTCGTATTTAATATGCGCCTGCGCCTTGAGGAGGAAGGTTTCCAGGCTCCTTGGAGGTGCGAAGCCAACAGCTTTAGAAAATTCTGAATGCGGGCGAAGTCCTCGTTCGAGCAGAAATTTCTTCATGTCGTCGGTGGTGGGGACTTGCACAGTTTCTTTATTAAACCTCTCAAATGGAGGCTTCATCCTTCCCTTGAATTATAGCCTCAAGGGAGGCTTCAGTCTTTGGATGGCGGCGTGACGCCGTAAAGTGCCTGGAAAACATCCTGCCCAGCTGCTTCCACGAGGTGATGGACTCCTCGGGTAGCTGTTTGTACCAGGTCATTGCCCTTTTCCGGAGTGTGGTCGGGAACAGACGGCATTTTATGGCGCCCCGGACGCCACGGTAGTCTAACAACGCATCGATGTTCTCGATGTGCTCATTTGGGTCAGTCGTTCTGTCGTAAGTGCCCAAAGATAGGGGTTTCTCCAAGCCTTTGGGGAGGCGTGTAGCCAGTATCTCCTGAGACAATGGGTCGTGGGGCTCATCGTCGCTGCTAGAACTGGTCGGGGAAGGGGAGAGGATGCTTCGCTCGGGGACGTGACAGCGACTTCTACAGGGTGAAGGCGTTTGTGCCCGACCCTTTGATCTGACCGGGGGTGAACATTGATCTCTCTGGGTTCTCTTGTTGCCCGAGGAATGTTGGTTTCATAGGGAAATGTGATCTCGCTTCTGAACGGTATGAGACTCTGGTTCTTGGCGCACCCGACGATCAGCTTCCCGCCGGGGTTGTGGACTCTTGGATCGTCGTCGATCCTTCCTCGGCTGAGGGGATCTTGGACGGGCAGATTCTTCCAACGCCCTAATCCTCTCATTTTGTTGGAGGATCAAGAGGTTGGTCTTGTTGATTGCTTTAAGGAGGGCCACCACGGCCGGGTCGGCATTGGGTGGAGCTGAAACGGGCTGGAGGGCCAGCAAGGGTTGGTCGTTAACACGGTTAGTATAAGTGGGGGAGGGAGACGCGCTAGTTCTGTCTCTCAGATGACAGGCGTCTCCTTCGAGGAGGGATGTAGATCTGTCAGCATCAGTTTTGTTGAAGAGGAGAAAAGAAAGATTGTGAGCATCTCGGACGTGATCTTGGGAAGCCATGATCGTAATCTTGGACAGAGAATGTGTTTTGGTCTTTGAATATGAGGTAGATGTTAAGACGGGGATAACAAGTTTCCCACAGACGGCGCTACTGATCGTGAAGGCTGATTAGATCCTGTAATGGGCCAAGAAGAACGTTTGTGATGCTGGGTGCGTGAGATGAGGAAGTGGGTGTACCTGCAAGGCACTCCGATGCTAAAGTAAGAATCGGGAAGGAGAAAGGCAAGTACAAAAGTATGAGTTTCTTAGTATGATTTTGGATACCCGACCCTCTCAAATGAGAGGGTTTTTATAATGTCTCCAGCGCTTGGCCAACGATCCTTATTTTCGGGGCGGAATAATCGTTTTCTGAAGAATAGGTAACTGCCAAAAACTAGCCGTTATGACGGGCAGAAGTGCCCAAAACTAGCCGTTGCCACGGGCAAAGGCGTAGTT
The DNA here is from genome assembly GCA_022829125.1 of Lathyrus tuberosus. NCBI lineage: Eukaryota > Viridiplantae > Streptophyta > Magnoliopsida > Fabales > Fabaceae > Lathyrus > Lathyrus tuberosus. The sequence goes on from JALAZF010000084.1 coordinate 6,750,145, forward strand.
CCGGGCATAGGCATCATGATTGTTCTCGGATGATGGAGCCGTGCATAACGAGCAAGAATTTCGGGGAAGAGCAAATGACCTTGAGATTCATCTGTCTATATGTGCTCGGTAGAGGGGCAGAAAGGCAAATGCTGGCCCATCTCAGCTGGACTTAGGCAATTGGGCCGTTCTGGGAGCAGAAGTGGATTGGGACATGCCTAGCCATTGGTCCAGTTCGGAACACTACTTATTGTTCTGCATATAAATTATGCGCTTTCATTTAAAGGTCATAAACTTATTTTTTCGGAAAAATAAGAAAATAAGAACAATCACTTAAAAAGTCTAAAATACCAAAAAATATAATTCACCTTCATCTTAGATTGAACTTAATGCTTACAATTGCTATCAGAGCAGTTACAAGTGATATGTTCCTAAAAATCCAAAAATGGCTTCTGCAAATCAGTTTTATAGGTATCAGAGCAGGTTATAGGTAACATGTTCCTAAAGATCCATACATAATTAGGCTATATGTTAGTGCTTTTTATAATGTGCTATTAAAAACTTCACTTTTAATAGATCCTAAAAGCACTAATAAAGATGACTTTAATAGCAATATTAAAGGTAACAAAATTCGCTACTACAAGTCTTTTTGGCATAATGTTAATAAGAATAACTATTGACATGATTATTATACCAAATTAATTAAACATGCGTTGCAACTAACTAATCAAATTTTAAATTTGTGATATGATGTTTTACTGATCACACAATTGACTTACAACTAGTAAGTTACGGGTTGTCTTTTAATGTTTGAAAAAACCAAGATAATGTATGAAGTTTGAAAGCTTCATGCATAAGGAGAGTTTCAAAAAGTTCAATGCCGACCTCTATTGTTTCTTCAAGAGATATAAGTTCAATTATATTATATGTTACTTTATATCGATGATATGTTGGAAGCAGACTCAAATATGGGCCAGATCAGAAATGTAAAAATGCAGTTGTCATAGGAATTTGACATGAAGAACTTAGGTTCTGAAAAAAGGATCATTGGTATACAAATCACCAGAGATAAGGAAAATAGATTTTTTACAGCTATGTCAATTAGAGTACATCAACCTTATTGTAGAAATATTTAACACGCGCAATGCCAAACCGATTAGCACGCCTTGGAAAAGTCATTTTCGTTTATCTGAGGACTAGTCACCTAAAACGGAGGAAGAAAAATAGTCAATGGCTAACATTCTATATGCTTCAGCCATTGGAAGTTTAATGTGCACAATAGTTAGTACAAGGTCAAATATTAGCCATATAATGGAAGTTGTTAGTAGGTTTATGTCAAATCCAGGAAAATTTCACTAGGAAGCGTTTAAGTAGATTTTGAGGTATTACAAGGAATCGCTAAGAAATGTTAGCACTTTGACAAAAGAGGAATAAACGTACAAGGCTAAGAAATATAGGTTCTCATTTCCACCATCTAAGAAATATTTGTACTTTGACAAAGGAGAAATAAATGTACAAGGCTACGTTAATGCAGACTTTGAAGGTGATGTTGATCATTAAAGAAGTACAATCGACTATATATTTAGTGTTGGTACCCAAGCAGTTAGTTGGATATCAAGAAAACAAAAGAATGTTACTTTATACACTACAAAAGCTGAGTAGATAGCAGTCACAAAAAACTAGTAAAGAGTTTATATGACTTCCGAGATTCTTACTAGAGTTGAGTTTCACACAGGAGATAAGAGTCTTGTACAATGATAGTGACAGTGAAATTCACTGGCAATGAATTCAACATTTCACTAAAAAACGAAGCACACTTGTTCAAGGAAATGAGAAATAGATATGTTAGCAAAGGTGATAAGTATCGACATATTGAAGTTGTGCTCAACTTCAGTTGACCTACTATATGACCACAAATATGACCATGAGGAAATTTTACGTATCAAGTAATGTGAAATAATTTTGGTGTATTAGAACAAATGTTTTGATCGATCTCATGTCTCTACCATTACGGTTACGAAAAATTGTACTCTTTAGGTGTGAAATTCCATAACAATTTAATTCTTTGAAAAAGACATTTGGTTGGATTGAAAAGTGTGAATATCATATATAAATTACGCTTAATTTTAAGTCTCATGCAATGTGAAATTATTCTAGTGTGATATTCACATTGTACAAGACTCGCATGCAATGTGAATATCATATATATATAAGGAAGTGTTTGGTATAATAAAAAAAATCATATGATAAATATTTTCGTGATTTAAAATACTATTTAAATAAGTATATATTTAATCTTTATTTTTTATATTCTAAAATATTTAATGATATTAATTATGAATTTATCTTAAAAAGAATCATTAAATGTATCTAAAATTTGAAAATTAGCTTTTGTTTAAAGACAATTTTTTTGTTAACATTTTGGGTATGTTTGTTTAAGATGAAATAGAGGAGAGAGAAGTTGATGAGAGAGAAGTTTGAGATATGTTACACTTCTCTTGTTTGGTTTGGAAAGAAGTTGGAGAGAGAGACGAATTTAATATGGGCCCACCATGTTTTCATTTCTTCTCAAAATTGAAGAGAAATTGCATACCTTACCCTTTATTCTTTCAAATGCTGCCATTATTCATTACCTTTATATTTTTTTTCTATTTCAATGTCTCAAGCCTTTGTAAATATAAGAGGTAAATTTTTATTTTGTACAAAATAAAAGAAATATACTTTGTTTCATTTTATTAAAACAGAGTTTAATTTTCAATTTTTAAATTAATTAATATTTTTAATTAAAAGTTTCCGTTTTTTTTGCAACTCTTTTATTTAATTAATTTAACAAATAAACTAGGAGATTAATTAGTATGCATTGTCAGTAAAAAGTTTTCTACCGTCAATTCATCATTATTATCCGTTTGCCTTAATTTATAAATAGTTAAAATAATAGTCAAACTCTTCTGAACATTCAATGGCTATGATTAACTGACGGTGTAAAATTTCTTTACACTGTCAGTGTATTTCAATTAAATTCATAAACTACAATAAACAAATTATATAATTGGCAATTTTTGAAAAACAAATGTGATGAAAATGAATTTTTTAAAATAAAGACTATAATGTCAATTTCTTAAATTATTATTATTCTCTCATCACTATTTCTCTTCTTTCTCTCTTATACTAAACATTACATCTAATTTATTCTATTTCTCATCTCTTTCTCTCTTTCCACACTCTTTCTCATCTCTTTCTCTCTTTTATATTTCTCTTCACATCCAAACAGAAATTAATGGTATTATTTGTCAAAGAATTAATGGAAATCTTTTAGAGAATTTCTTATCACACCACCCATGTTTCTTAGGCACCACCTGATTTTCTGTTTTTGCCCCGAATTTCCGGATGTGCACATCCGGACACACCCTTTCTCTAAAATTTTTCAGTTTTTTCCGGATGTGCACATCCGAAAAAATTCCTGATCTGCAAATCCGGAAAAAATCAAAAGAATTCCATAAAATCATTTACTTCTAAATATAATTAAATTCAATATAATTAAAATCCAACGTAACTAAACTTAATATGATTTTTTTAATATAATTAAATCCAATTTAATTAAATCCAATATAATTAAAATTAATATGCTTTTTTTAATATAATTAGATTCAATATAATTAAATTAATTTTAGAAGTAAATACCATATAATTTTAATTATAATTTAGAAGTAAATACCATATAATTTGGAAGTAAATACCATATAATTTTAAATATCAATATAATTAAATCCAATTTTAGAAGTAAATATAAATACCATATAATTTTAAATCCAATATAATTAAATTAATTTTTTCAATATAAAAAAAATCATTTAAAATTAAATACCATATTAATCATATTAATTATATTGAAAAAAATTAATCATATTAAATATCATATTAATTTTAATTAATATAGATTTTAATTATATTGGATTTAATTATATTGAAAAATGATATTAATTTTAATTATATTGGATTTTAATTATATTAGATTTAATTATATTTAGAAGTAAAAGATTTTATGGAATTCTTTTGATTTTTTTCGGATTTGCAAATCAGGAATTCTTCTGGATGTGCACATCCGGAACATATCAACGTTTTTTAAAAATTTGGTGTGTCCGAATGTGCAAATCTGAAATCTGGGGACAAAAATAAAATTTCACGTGGTGCCTAAGAAACTTGGGTGGTGTATTAAGAAATCCTCATCTTTAACTTTCTAATCTATAAGTTCAAGACATATTTTCACGTTTTTAACATACATTCAAAAACCTGCCCACAAAACAATAAAATACGCGTTGATATTGATATCATTATTCATTATTTTTTTGTTGAAGGATAAATTATAATTAATTTATAGTGTCATAACCACAATTAGCACTACAATACTTATATCAACCAAAATCGCAAAAATCTTTATACGATTACAACCTTTTAAAATGATTATTAATGTCTTTAGAGATCGAAAATGTCAAGCCCTCACTAAATTAATCTCTAACATTATCTTATCAGTAGTGCAATATCACTGTCATTGAAGTTTTCAGTAATTTTCAAATAGTGATGCACTATATATATCAAGACACTAGCAATTGCCCTTCAAACATACTGTTGTTTGTTCTTGCAGCCATCTCACTGGAAAGTGGCATGATAAGCATTAATTTCAATGTTGGTTGTGTAGCTGAAGAAGAAGGAGGGGTCCGGTGAGTTTACAATAAACCAATGTTCCCTTAGAAGTTGCTTAATTCAGAGCATAAAAAGTTGTACCAAAAGGACTTTTGAATGGCCTTTCTTATCCTCAACGAAACAGTTTCGATTATAACTAGAAAAGGATCAAATTTTAGAAATTTGTAATGATGCATTTTCTTACTTGACTTTTGATTGATTCATACACATAATGATGAAAGTTCAACCATGCATATTTTCTAGAGTATCTATTGAAGAGATTGACTTGGATTTATATCAAAGAGAGAATAAGATTGTGTGAGAAATTGACAGTTCTGGAGAAATTCTCTCAATAATGAATTTTTTACCCATATAACCACCTTTCTCTATATTAATTTTCAATTTACCCATGTTTTCAACAAAATTGCTAAAATACCCAAATTTCCAAAAAAAAAAAGAACGTTGAAGGGGGGCGTCATCTGGTTTGGCGACCACTTTGTAATTTAAGAGGTGGCGCCATCTGGTTTGGTGACCCCTTTGTAATTTAAAAGGTAACGCCGTCAGGTATGGAGTCACCATTAAAAATGATTTTTTTCAATATTTTTCCAATATTTCTGAAATAACATATTAAACAATAATAAAATAATAATAATTAACTATTTCTTTTAATAATAAAAGAGTACATAGACGAAACATAGTACATTAATTTCTACGACGAGGTCGAGCCAAATGTCCGCCCGTACCGCATCCTCGTGTACGTAAGTTTCTCGGTTGTCTTTGTGGCGCTGTTGGGCCCACAGGGGCCGATGGTGGTATTGGATTTTCTTCAATATATTGGATCATTTGTGCCCATGAAGACGAGTCGATATTAGTCAAGTCATCCAAATCAAAGATGTTGCCCATGCCTGCATAATTATGTTGGGGTGGTTGGCTCGATGAGGCTATGTCAGAACGATAACTTGCTTGCTCGTAAGGGGGCATGGGTGTAAATGTCTGAGTGGGTAAGGTTTGGTTTGGTGTTTGATACTCCGTGTTAAATTGGTTTGTAGTATCATAGGAGTATGATTGATATTGTGGTGGGTTTTGCTGGTATTGGGACTGGGAATAACTCTGTTGGAATAGGGTGGATTGGTAAGGAGTATTTTCATGGAGTTGTGGTTGTGTGAGTGGGGGTTGGGTTAGCTGATGGGTTCGTTGTTAGGTTCGTGATGATGTGGCTTGCTGGTGTGGGTCAACAAGATATCTAGGATGGGAAATAAAACCAATGGAAACCGACCTATACCAATTCATGTATTGGATAGACGGTTTTTTCTCAAATGGCAAAACAGTGTCGGTCAAAACAAAATGGTTGCGATGCTTCCATTCACGACACTCATATTTTGCATAATTTTTCCATGGCTTATAGGTCCATAGGTCTGAGAGTTTACTTGCGTGATATTTCTCGTCGATGGATTTCGGTGGACATGGAATATCTTGTAGCATTCCAAACTGAAGCTTGATACAATCACTGTTGTGCATTTCCACTGTTGTGAAGTGGATAATCGGTACCTTTACACTCCACACAACAGAGTCGTGTTCGTTAACTTCATGAATGACCTATAGACCAAGATATGGCCGCCAAAGAAACTGTAGGAGAAAAAAAATATTTAGTATATGTAAATAATATGTTAATATTAAATGTGACTGTATTCTAAATAGGTAGGTTAGTGACAGTACATCATCTTGACCCAAATGATCCAGAAGATTTTGGTACTGCGTGATGCTCTAATGGGGACAGTTGTCATAATTCATCCCAAGTGCAGACCACCTATAAATCGAAAAGAAAACATTCGTTAATAATAGGATAAATTAAATAACAGAATAATTGGTTTTCAAAGAATTGGTCTAAGAAATGACATTGTAGCGTATGGAAATCCAAAATTGTTGTGGTTGACAGACGCTAGATTAATCATTCTCGACCAACCCCAAGCTTGAAGAAGAACAGAACATCCGGTAAAATTTCCCGAATTTGCTGTTGCGTTGTTACACAAAGACCTATATAGGTGTGATAATGTGGCAGACCCCCAACTATACATTTTTATTTTATCTATGTCTTATAATAAAGGTAAATACATAGGATGCACATCGTTACCACTTGCATCCGGACATAAAAATAAACCTATTAGTAACATTATATAAATTCTTGTTTTTCTTATTTTCAATAATTCTGGAGAGTCTACTATTAACCTTATTGCTCTATAAATTTTTTTGAGCCATGATAGTAATAATTTTTTACCCCTTAAATCTCTTGGGGTCGGGGCAACCCCTAAAAGTTCTTCCACCACATTACCAATAATATTGGTGTCACTCCTTACCGCTTTACCATTAATAGGTAAACCCAATAACATGTAAGTGTCTTCAAGTGTCACAGTACATTCACCTATTGGTAGATGAAATGTATGCATCTCGAGTTGCCACCTTTCTTGAAGCGCTAAAATGAACTTCGTATCCACAGAGTAACTTTTAATATTTTTTACTTCTCCAAAACCTGCGCGCGCCAAATATGGTGCAATCAACTCGTCACATAGGATATATTTATGCCCACGAGTTCGTAAGTCATTTGTATTCTAAGAAAAAATAAAGAGTTAGCTCCGACATTGTAAAATGAAAACCGTTAGAACAATGTGATTATAACAAAATGAAACATTATACTTACATAAGAAGCGATGTTGTTTGGTGTTCCTCTGTGGTCCTCTCCCATTGTTAACAGAGACATTTTTCTTATGGGAGTAGATCCATCTATGAAGGTGAGCATGATTATCTCTCATGTCGTTGCACGGTTCAACTATACTCCATCGTACCGAAAAGCTTGGATTGCAAGAATTAAAGCAGTTGAACATGTATATGGGAATTGGGAAAAGTCTTACAATCAACTTCCACGGTATTTGCTAGCACTTCAAAAATATGTTCCTGGTACGGTTGTAATATTGGAATCGCTTCCAGCATACACTCCTGATGGAACATGTGTTGATGGATGTAGGATATTCTCTCGCCTCTTCTGGGCATTTCAACCGTGCATCAAAGGTTTTGCTTTCTGCAAACCTGTTATTCAAGTGGACGACACATGGTTGTATGGAAAATAGGAAAAATACCCTTTTTGGTCCTTTAACTTTACCTCGGGGTTCATTTTGGTCCCTTAACTTTAAAAAGTATCATTTTGGTCCCTTAACTCTTCAAAACGTTCCATATTAGTCCTTTTGTCTTATTAGCGACGAATTTAGCAACTGATTTTTGAATTTTTCTTTCGCTAATAAGACGAAAAGGACTAATATGAAACGTTTTGAAGAGTTAAGGGACCAATATGACACTTTTTAAAGTTAAGGGACAAAAAAGAACCCCGAGGTAAAGTTAAAGGACCAAAAAGAGTATTTTGCCTAGAAAATACAAAGGAACATTGCTGATGGCGGTTGCACAAGACGGAAATAATAATATATTTCCAATTGCATTTGCTCTGGTCAAAGTGAGACAGGTGAAGCTTGAAGTTTCTTCCTCAAAAATCTCAGAACACATATAGCATCGCAACCCAACTTATGTCAGATTTCCGACAGACATGCCTCTATTGTAAGCGCTTACAATAATCCTGCTAATGGTTGGAATAATCCTCCTTCTGCCCATGTCTACTGCATAAGACACACTGCTCAAAATTTTATGCGGGAAATTAAAGACAAAAACCTCCGTACAAAAGTTGTGAACACGAGGTATGCATTAAACTAACCATCATTCATGTATTATCGCAAAGAAATAAAATTGTCAAACTCGGAAGCATTAAGCTGGGTGGATAACATTCCAGTGGCGAAGTGGACAAGGGCATTTGATGGAGGATTTCGATGGGGTCACATAACCAAAAACCTTGTGGAATTCCTGAACGACGTATTTAAAGGAACTAGAAACCTCCCCATCACTGCATTGGTAAGAGCAACCTATTACAGGTTGAGGTCACCATTTGCAACAAGAGGCAAAAAATGGAGCGCTATTTTGGAATCAGGGCAGTTATTCAGCGAAAGCTGCATGAAATATATGAAGGAGGAAACTATTAAAGCGGCCTCACATCGATTTAGATCATTTGACCGTCACGATTACAACTTCATTATTGAAGAGACAAAGGATCACAATGAGGGTCGGCCAACGGGACACTACAGGGTGGAAATTAATAAAAATTGGTGCGACTGCGAAAAGTTTCAAACATTCTGTATGCCTTGTTCACATGTCATTGCGGCATGTTCTAGTGCTCGTCAGGACCCGTTCTTGCAACTATCAGAATTTTACAAGGTCGTGAACTTATTCGGTATCTACAATAACAACTTTCCAGTGGTAGCTAGTGAGAACTATTGGCCAACCTATCATGGGAACACAATTTACCACAACGAAAACATGAGAAGAAACAAAAAGGGTCGCCCCAAAAGCACGCGAATTAGAACTGAAATGGACACAACTGAGAAAATGGAAAGACTGTGTGGAATATGTCGTCTTCCTGGGCATACACGGAAAAGATGTCCAAATGTTGGAACAAGTTCTAGATAGATTTACTTTTGTCATTAGAAAAGTTGTAACCTTCAAATTTAATATTTATAACAACTTTTGGTTACAAGAAAACAAACTGAAATACTTTTGATCGTGAAGGTTGGATCAGATCCTGTTGAAGTGGGCCACCAAGTACGTCTGAGATGCTGGGCGTATAGAGAGGAAGAGGGGGGGGGGGTGTACCTGCAAGGTGCTCCAACGCTCAAGTAAGAAAGGGTCAGAGAAAAGGGGCAAGTACAAAATATGAGTTTCAAGGGTGAATTTTGGATACCTGGCCCTCTCAAGCGAGAAGGTTTATATAGTGCCCCCAGTGCGTGGCCAACGGTCCTATTTTCGGGGCGAAATAACTGTTTTCCCGAAGAATAGGTAACTGCCCAAACTAGCCGTTATGTCGGGCAGGGTGCCCAAAACTAGCCGTTATGTCGGGCATATGTATAGTTTCGGGCACATGTCCTTAGCTGTTCATGGAGTGAAGAAGCCGTGCGGAACGGGCAGCTGTTTCGGGGAGGAGTGATTCATTCCTTGCCCGGTTGGAGGGGCAGAAAGGTAAATTTTGCCTTTGTGGATTGGACTTAGGCAATTGGGCCGTTCTGGGAGCAGAAGCGGATTGGGCCATGTCTAGCCATTGGTCCAGTCCAGAACAGGAGCCCCCCAAGTCGTTGCTCCCGAGCATAGGAGTGATGACTTAAGGACAGCTCGTGGCTCTGGGGAACTAGCGTGGAGTCGTCGTTTGGTGACGAGGAAGGTCGTCTCATGGTGCTCGTGACTCTTGGTGTCCGTGACATTCATGACCGTGACTAGGTTGCCCGTCGTACGGGGAGACTAACGGTTAGTCAGAATTGAAAACGTTAGGGCACCACGTGTGCCTAGAGCCCTGTGTAGCAGTTACTAGGCAATGATGGCTAGTTATTAGCCATCATGACCTACGAGGGCGTGCCACTGCACGCCTCTCTGTATAAAAGGGGAAGGCCCGTTTCATTCTGAACTTTTCGCTCTTGTTTCTCTTTGTCTTCTTCAGAGCTCTTGCCCGTCACCGCCGTTTGCTATTCCGACCACCGCATCAACCTCCAGGAAACCGCTTTTCATCTTCTTAACCAAATAAGTTCGCAGATTTTGCACTCTTTTCTTCCTTTTGATGGTTGTTTGTAGCTTGCATGTGGTTAAGTTTAGGTTTAGAGGATGAAATAAATAAATTTTCGGCGGTTGTTGGTGGTGGACGGTGGTCGTGCTATTTTCCGCCACCGATGAGGCCGCTAGATTTTAGGATATTCTTGTGAATCAGGCAGTTTCTAGATACATTGTGATGATGATACACGCGTAACCGCCGCGATCGTTCAGATTTCGGAGAAACGATGAAGTTTCCGGCGAGCCTCTGCAGTTTCCAGTGAAGCTTTGTAGTTTCTGGTGAAGCTTCAAACGGAAACTGGGAAGTGGCTCGAGGAAGTTCCCTGCACGGAGGTGGCTTACTCCAGGCATCTCCTCGTGGGAGAATCTTAGAGTTTTTGGTTCGATGTTAGGGCTTAGGTCGGGGACGTCGTCCTCAGCCCTTTGCGCGCCCTTTCACTTGACTAGCGGTGGAAGGGTGGATTTGATTTTTTGTCGAATTCACCTTTTTCTCTGCTTTTCAGGTGATCGAGATGGCGACAGGGCCAGACGGGGAGATAATAATAAATTCTTCTGAGGAGGAAGCAAGTTCCTCAGAAAGCAGTAGCTTAGAATCCTCGAGTGTCCCCAGTGAAGCCGAGGAGGAGGAGGAAATGGAAGAGGATGCTGCTGAAGGTTCCACGGAGGAGTGGATGGTGGCTAAGCCAGCTGGGCATGTGTCCACCTTCGCGACGTACCTAGGGGATGTCTTTACGGAAGTCGGGCCAGAGGGGGAGTGGAAGGTACACTTTCCCTCCGAGGATGATAGAGTCTGCACAAATTAAGGGGATCGCTTCGCCGTGTATGAATATGCCTTCAAAGAGTTGGGACTGAGGTTGCCGTTCACTGATTTCTAGCAGTCAGTGTTCGTGCACTTGAATTTGGCCCCTACACAGCTGCACCCGAACTCGCTAGCCTTCGTCTGGGCATTCGAGCTGACGTGCGAGTATCTGAGAATAGGGGTTACTCTCCCTTTATATTTCACTGTATTTCATCTAACGGTAGCTGACGGGAAGGAGGTATGGTTGGGTCTCGTTGAAACAACCTCCCAAGCTGTTCAAGCCCTTTTCAGAATCGATACGGACGTTCAAGGAGAGGTACTACATCATCGAGCCCATATCGGAAGCTGCCCAGGATAACACGTATGCCTGGGAGATCGAGGTTGACGAGGAGGGTAACGACCTGTGTGATGAGTCTAGGAAGTTTATCGGGGAGAGAGTATACAAGTTCCCTAGTCACTGGGGACCTGGCCATTTCACCAAGGAGCCCAACGAGTACGTTCTCTAGCCGCACGACTTAGACGGGTAGGATGCCATTGCGTACGAGACGCTGGTGAAGTATGTTAACTCCTTCCTGCTCGTTGAATGCTGGACGAAGAAGGGTGTCCTGATCTTCGAGGAGGATGGTAGCCAGAGGGTTAAATACTGCTTTATTAATACCAAGGCGCTTCTGGAGTGCAAGACTCCTGCGGAGGCTCAAAAGCTGCTCGGTAGTCTTAGTTTTTCTAATTTGCCCGAACTTTTTTTTCTTCGTGTCTAACATGTTCGTATTCTGTTTGTGCAGGTGAGATGCCTCAGGCTCATGAAAGGATGGTAAAGAATGCCCTTGCGAGGAACAAGCCTGGAACGGTTCCCCCCAAGTCTCGATTTTCCAATGTGCGCGCTCCCACTCCTCCTTAGCCCGCTGCGGGGACCTCTTCTCCCACTCCTGCTTCCCGGGGATCTCCCTTGTCGTTGGCCTTACGAACCAAGCGGGCGAGGGCCAATGACATCGTGGATCTCAGCCGGGCCTCAGAGAAAGGGAAGTTCGAGCTTCCTCCTTGTATACTTGATAGGAGATTCTTCGAGGGGACGTCCTTGGTTGTGCCTCGGGCAGAATCTCTCTGGATGGAAAACATGGATCGCCCGAGCAAGAGGGCACTCGTGGCCCAAGATGCCTCCACACTAGTCAAGATTTTGGAGATGGCAGTCATCTACGCTGAAGGGGACTCTGCAGCTGAGTCTGAACTCAAGGCTACTCGGGCTTCCGCGACATCTCTCAAGGAAGAGGTTAAGAGTGCTGACGATGCCTGAAAGAAGGCTGATGAGGAGATGGCTAGGCTGAAGAGGCAGAATTCTACGCTGGTTGCGGAGAAGAAGGCGGCTGAGGAGCTGGTCCAGCAGCTGAGGGCGGCCAATGCTCCGGGAGAAGATGAACCCGAGGACGTGAAGGAGTTAAAGACAAGGTCTAACCTGGTTGCCCATATGTTGGCGGTCAAGGATGACAATATCGTCATTGCAGACGAATCCTTCAGAAATGCCGTGTCTTAACTGCAGGTGGTGAACCTCAGACTTAATTTTTCCACCGAGGGTACCCACTATCTGGCGCACGTTGAAGATGGCCGAATCATAATGCCTGACTCCCTTCTTGAAGAGCATGCCGAGGATCAGCCCGCGGAGAACCAGGAGCCTCAGCCCAACTCCGAGCAGGCTGACCAGATGAATTAGTGAAGGATTTTCTTATTGTTGTAATTTTGTCCGGCCTGCGTGCCGTGTAATTTGTTGTAATCTATTTTGAATGGGGGAGTGGCCCCCGGTTTATGTAACCAAGTACAATTGTGGTCCTTGCGGCCACTTATAATTTTTAATTATGTGCCCGGTCCTTATGGCCGGTTTTGTGATTTGCATGGTTTTATCTGCTTTAAATTTTGCTAAGTGTTGTTACTTATGCTCGTTCGTGTATGTATGCCCATAATAGGGGTTACTTTGATTTGGTTCAAGTATAAGGGAATTGCTCATTATAGATGTGTTCGGCAGTGAGGGGTACTGGTCGAACTGCTGGGGAATATCCTGGCGAGGATGCGGAGCTCAGGTCGTGTTTAAGGCCTGAGTTCGCGTCGTGAACTTCCCATCGCGAGTTGGGTGTTCTGCCTGTCATGGTACTTTGACGACTGCAGTGCTCGATTGAGGGAACGCTGTCGAGCAGAGACCTGGCTCGTTCCTGAGCGGGGTTCCACTTTACTGGCATGCCACGCTTGTACCTAGGCGCGCATAGTGGTCGGTGTGCGACGCTGGTTGTTGCGACGGATCAAACTGATAGTTAAGGCCTTAGTTGTAGTATTGCTTCAGTTTTTCGGCGTTCCATGGTCGAGCAAGTTCTTCCCTATTGAGATGTTCTAGGTAATAAGCCTCATTCTCCGTTTTTACTCGGACACGATAGGGCCCTTCCCAGTTAACGACTAGTTTGCCTTCGCGAGAGTTTTTATGGTTTCTCCTTAGGACGAGGCTGCCCACGTCAAACTCTCGTCGTATAACTTTGGCGTTGTGCCTGATAGCTATTTTTTGTTTTAATGAGGCTTCGCGGAGAGTTGCTCCTGTTCGGATTTCCTCGAAGAAATCGAGTTCCTCTCTTAATGATTCGTCGTTTATCTCTTCGTCTAAGGGCGACTCTGTCCGCCTGGAAGGTACTTGAACTTCGATGGGGATCACAACTTCGTTTGTAGAAACACAGTATGTTATGGGCAGTTATCTTGGCTAGAGCCTCTGCTTCTATCCATTTTGTGAAGTAGTCCACGCATACTATTAAGTATTTGTTCTGACTTTATCCTACCACGAATGGTCCTAGGATGTCCAGGCCCCACCAGGCAAATGGCCACGGGGAGGACATTACCTTGAGCTCGTTAGGAGGAGCTAGGTGCATGTCCCCGTGTCGTTGACACTTATCATATTTCTTGACGTGCTCTTTAGCGTCTTGTTGCATGGTTGGCCAGTAGTACCCTGCTCAGAGGGCCTTTCAGGCAAGGGACCTTCCTCCGAGGTGTTGGGCATTGATTCCTTCGTGAATCTCGCGCAAGATATGGACGACCATTTCTTCTTCAACACACTTGAGTAGCGGGATGGAGAACCCTCTCCTGTAGAGTTTATCTTCGACTAGGACGTAGGAGCAAGCTCTTCACCTAACTATGTTGGCCTCTTTGGGGTCAGACGGAAGTTCGTCTCTAGCGAGGTAGTTGTAAACGGGGGTCATCCAGCAATTGCTGTCGCCGATCACTTGTACGTCGAGCGTTGGGGAAGCTTTTTCAATGCTGGGTCGAGGAAGTACTTCTTGTATGACGGACTTGTTTCCGCCTTTCTTCTTCGTACTGGCTAGTTTGGACAAAACGTCTTCCCAGACATGTGTTCGCGGGGAACATGCTTTACCTCTACCGCTGCAAACTTCGTTATCTTCTTCTTGACCAGGGCTAAGTATTCAGTCAGGTTGTCATTTTTGGCTTGATATTCTCCTCGGACTTGAAGGGCCACGAGTTGTGAATCTGTGCAAATGACGACTTCCTCTGCGCCAAGGTCTTTGGCCAAGCGTAACCCGGTGAGGAAGGCCTCGTATTCAGCCTGGTTGTTAGAGGTGGGGAAGGATAGGGTGAGTGAAAATTCAATGATGATCCCCTCATCGCTTTCCAATATGATGTCTGCCCCGCTCCCCGCCGAACTGGAGGCCCCATCTACGAAAATGGTCCATTTGCGTGCTCCGCAAGTGGGGGAGTCTGCGAACGTCATTTATGAGACGAAGTTGGCCAAGGCCTGGGCTTTGAGGGATTTCTTGCTCTCATACTAGATTTCGAATTCGGACAGCTCGAGAGACCATTTGAGTATTCTTCTGGCCATGTCTGGTTGTCCCAATAGCTGCTTTACGGGTTGATCTGTTCGAACCACAATCGTGTGGGCGAGAAAGTAGTGTCTTAATCTTCTAGCTGCATTGACGAGGGCTAGTGCCACATTTTCTATTTGCTGGTACCTCAACTCTGGTCCCTGCAGTGCTTTGCTCGTGAAATATATGGGCTTCTGCCTGTCAGGCGTTTCGCGGATAAGAGCGGTACTTACCGCCTCGATTGCTACGGCGAGATACAGGTATAAAGTTTCACCGTTGTCCGGGCGAGAGAGAATGGGTGGTTCTGAGAGTGCTAGTTTCAGGTGGAGAAGAGCCTTGTCAAATTCCTCGATCCATTCGAACGCTGCCTCCTTGTGGAGGAGTTTGAAGAATGGTAAGGCATGTTGGGCAGACTTGGCCACAAAACGGGACAATGACGTGAGCATCCCGTTGAGAGACTGAATGGATTTATTTGACTTGGGTGTTGGTAACTCGGAGAATACTCGACACTTATCGGGGTTGACCTCGATTCCTCGTTCCGTTAAGTAGAAGCTGAGGAACTTACCTGCCCGGACACCGAACGTGCACTTCTTCGGGTTGAAGGGCATTTTGTACTTTCTGGCCTGTTCGAAGACCTTCCTTAGATGGGCATTGTGATCGGTTTCCTCGTGGGATTTTACGATCATGTTGTCCATATAGACTTCGAGCATGTCGCCTATCTCTCCCAGGAAGACCTTGTTCATCATTATTTGATAGGTCGCGCTGGCGTTCTTCAGGCCGAAGGGCATAACGTTGTAGTAATAGTTGCCCGATTCGGTCATGAAGGCCGTGTATTTTTTATCGCTCATTACCATTGGAATTTGGTTATAGCTCGAGTAGGCGTCCATGAATGATAAAAGTTTAAAACCGGCATAATTATCAACAAGTTTATCAATATTGGGGAGGGGGTAGGCATCCTTCGGGCATGCCTTATTAAGATCGGTGTAGTCAATGCACATTCGCCATTTGCCATTAGATTTTTTCACAAGTACAACGTTGGACAGCCAAGTGGTGTACTTGGCTTCTGAAATAAATTTGGCCTCGAGGAGGTCCTTTACAGTTTTTTCTCCAGCCTCCGTTTTCTCCGGAGACTGCTTTCTCCTACGTTGTGCTACTTCTTTGACGGCCGGGTCAATCGTAAGTTGATGGCAGGAGACGGACGAGTCCAAGCCGGGCATCTCGATGGCGCTCCAGGCGAAGAAATCGGAATTCTCACGGAGGCAGGCTTTGAGTTGCTTCCTTGCAATGTCAGGGAGGTCTACTCCAATCTTCACTCCCCGCTGGGGGTCGTCTCCGAACAACACGAGCTCGAAGTTGCCATCTGGGATTGGGCACAGCAGATAGGAGCTGCAGTTGGACGGAGCAGACGAGCTGGTTGAAGCTGCTTGGTCCTCCTGCTGGTCTTCTTCGGGGAAGTGGCTGTCGAGGTCGATGGAGTCGACCTGAGGCAGAGGCTTGGCTTCCTCGGAGCTGCTGGGCAAGGCTGGTTTGTTCGAAACCTTTGGCTTGGACGCGATGGCGTTGAGTCCCTTTGTGGCTGCTTCGAAGCATCGTCGTGCGGCTTCGATGTTTCCGTGGAGGGTGGTGACTATCCCCTTTGAAGTGTAATACTTCATCTTCAGGTGGACGGTTGAGGGCACAACTACCAATTCAGCCAATGTTGGTCTTCTGAAAATACACTGGTACAGTGACGGGCAATCGATCACCAAAAACTGCACTTTGATGGATCTGGCCGTCTCTGATGATCCAAAAGTGACGATCAGTTCGACGTATCCCCAGGGTTTGGTCAGTGATCCGTTGAATCCTTGCAAATCGGACCCCACATAGGGGGTGAGGTGTGATTCGTCCAGATGAAGTGTTGAAAACGGCTGGGAGTACATAATGTCGACCGAGCTGCCTTGGTCGACGAGGATTTTGGGAACGTCGAAGTTCGCCATTCGAGCTCTGACGAGCAAAGGTATGCTCGAGTTTGGAGATCCTCCGAGGAGCTCTTCCCGGTAGAAGGAGATGGGGATAGAGCCCTTCTGGGCTTGGTCGAGCGTGGTCACCTTATTGGAGCTCGTGTTGATTAGGTGCTCGAATTTTCTTTTCACGGAGCCCACTGTGACTTTATTAAAGCCCCTGCCCGAGATGACCATGGCGGAGGGGAATGCTTCCCACGGGCTGTGGGCTACAATGTAGGCAGGAGCGCTAAGCTCATCTGGGACGTAGAAGTCCTCGGGTCGTGATACGGACATAGTGACCTGGATGTTGGCCTCTTCCGAGGAAGGCACCTCTTCCTCTACCTTCTTGGACTCCTAGGCGTCTTGCCGAGAAGCATCTTTCTTCTTAGTGAACTGTTTCAGGTGGCCATCCCTGATCTGTATCTCGATAGCGTCCTTCAAATGGATACAGTCTTCAGTAGTGTGGCTGTGACTCTTATGGAAACGAAAGTACTTCAATTTGTCGGCGTTGGGTTTGGCCGATATTTGTTTGGGGAAGCGGACCCCTGCTTGCTTGAACTCCGAATTCGCGCACTCGGACAATATATTTTCCCTGGAGACGGTCAGGGAGGTATAGTCATGGAATCTCCTGGAGGGTCCCTTACTGTCGCGGGAGTCCCGAGGATGCTCTTCGCGTTTCCTTTCTCCTCGACGGGATGTCGAGGCTCTTCGCCTCTGGAGGCCCGAGCGTTATCCTGGTGGCGAGAAGCTCGGACGGAGTTGGCCGCTTCCTTCTCCTCGTACTGGATGTGCGATTGTGCCTTGAGGATGAGGGCATCCAGATTCCTCGGAGGTGCTAGGCCAACGACTTTAGAAAATTCTGAGCCCGGGCGGAGTCCTTGCTCGAGCAGAAATTTTTTCATCTCGTCCGTTGTAGGGACCTGTACCGCTTCTTTGTTGAACCTCTCGATGTATGCCCGGAGAGGTAAGTCCTTTCCTTGGATTATGGTCCCAAGGGAGGCTTCAGTCTTGGGGTGACGCCGTGACGCAGTGAAATGCCGGGAGAACATCCTCCCCAGTTGCTTCCACGACGTAATAGATTCTTCGGGCAACTGCTTGTACCATGTCATTGCCCCTTTTCAGAGGGTGGTCGGAAGTTGCCGGCACTTGATGGCGCCCCGGACGCCACGGTAATCCAACAACGCATCAATGTTTTTGATGTGCTCGTCAGGTTCGGTCGTACCGTCGTACGTGCCCAGTGTTGGGGGCTTCTCCAGGCCCTTGGGGAGGCGTGTTGGCAAGATATCTTGGGATAACGGGCCGTGAGGCTCATCATCGCTGCTGGAGCTTGTTGGTGACGGGGACCGGACGACTCGCTCGTGTCGACGACTTCTTCGAGGGGAAGGTGAACGGGCCCGGCCCTTTGACCTGACCAGAGGTGATTGCTTGTCTCTTCGGGTCCTCTTGTGATTGGGAGAGTGTTGGTTCTGTGGAGAAACCTGGTCGCATTTCCGGACATCGCGAGATTCTGGTTTTTGGCGCAGCCTTCGGTCGACTTCTCGCCGAGGTTGCGGGCTCTTGGATCGTCGATGGTTCTTCCTCGGAGGGGGGATCTTGGATGTGTATATTCCTCCAAAGCCCCGATCATTTCGTTCTGCTACAGGATCAGGATATTGGTTTTGTTGATTGCCTCCAGAAGGGCCACCACGGTCGGGTCGGCGTTGGGTGGGATAGGAACTGGCTGGGTGTCCAGCGAAGGCTGGTCGTTGTTGTGATCAGCAGGAGTAGGGGAAGCAGAAGTTGTGGCCCCGTCCCTCAGAAAGCGGGCATCTCCAAGGAGAGACGATGGACTATCAACGTCAGTCTTGTTGACGGGGAGGACAGCGGACTGGAGAACACCTTTGGTGTGATCTTGAGAGGCCATGATGATGATCTTGAAAATTTGCTTTGATCTTTGGTTTCTGTGGAAAGAAAGATAGGGAGAACAAGGTTTCCCACAGACGGCGCCACTGATCGTGAAGGCTGGATCAGATCCTGTTGAAGTGGGCCACCAAGTACGTCTGAGATGCTAGGCGTATAGAGAGGGGGATGGGGGGTGTACCTGCAAGGCGCTCCGATGCTCAAGTAAGAAAGGGTCGGAGAAAAGGGGCAAGTACAAAATATGAGTTTCAAGGGTGAATTTTGGATACCCGACCCTCTCAAGCAAGAGGGTTTATATAGTGCCCCCAGCGCGTGGCCAACGGTCCTATTTTCGGGGCGAAATAACCGTTTTCCCGAAGAATAGGTAACTGCCCAAACTAGCCGTTATGTCGGGCAGGGTGCCCAAAACTAGCCGTTATGTCAGGCATAGGCATAGTTTCGGGCACATATCCTTAGCTGTTCGGAGAGTGAAGAAGCCGTGCGGAACGGACAGCTGTTCTGGGGAGGAGTGATTCATTCCTTGCCCGGTTGGAGGGGCAGAAAGGTAACTTTTGCCCTTTGTGGATTGGACTTAGGCAATTGGGCCGTTCTGGGAGAAGAAGTGGATTGGGCCATGTCTAGCCATTGGTCCAGTCCAGAACAACTTCTAAAGTAACACACAAACCATTAAAGATATCAAGATTAATACAACATAAACTAAGAAATAACAACAATCAAAACAATATGATCAGTTCCAAACATCATAGACCTAACGTCATTGTCATCTTTAATTCGCAGCTACTCACGTTGTATATTGCCATATGCAATCGAGAAGTAAGAAACAAGTCTTTCAATACTTCTAATTCTTTCACCATCTTGAATGTCTCCTTCTAACTAGCGATTCAAACTCCTTCATAGTTTCTCTAAACTTTGGATGTTCCAGAACAACATCCTTATCGGAGGCTTGGTTCTTGAAAAATAACATGACCGTATCTTCTGAGATACATGATTGAATCTGCTAAAATTTTAAGAAACAATGACAATTTAAGTGTGAACAAATGTACAAGAGTAACATCTATTTATACAAGAAAAATTTCAAATAAAATAATAATTAATGCTATAATAATATATAATATATTAATTAATAAAAATTAATTATTTTATCACAACTAAGGTGACTACAAAACAGATGGCGCCCCTTTGTAATTTAAGAGGTGACTCCAAACCATTTGGCGCCCCCTCCTAAATTGTAAAGGAGACTCCAAACCAGATGGCGCCACCTCATAGTTTTACAAGGGGGAGCCAAACCAAAAGGCGTCTCCCTTGTAGGAAAACGTTTTTTTTAAAAGTTGGGTAGATTGGGTATTTTGTTAGAAAGGTGGGTAGATTGAAATATATTATAGGTAAAGTTGGTTATATGGGTAAAAAATTCCACAATAATAATATTTTTCATTAAGTATTTGGATGATAATGTACAAAGTACTTTATGGGAGTAAGCGCATAACTCTATGTTTGATAATTTGAATTAGGAGAAAGTCTTGTATTTGGAATGAAAATAATCCAAGGTACAACCATTTTGAAAATTTGATATTTGATTCTAATACCAATTAATCTCGATAATCAAATATATATATTAAAGTTGATTGTTAAATGTCTATTTAGGAAAGTTGCACAATATAATACTTTTATTGATTTCAAAGATCTTAACAAGTGTGTGTTTGGATTGGCGATGGACATAGTTTGGTATAATTATTTTTAACAAAATTGAATTTATTAGAATTGATTTATGTTTAAATATATTTATGTAAAAATGAGTTGAACAACAAATTTTAATGTAAAAGTCAAGTTTAAATTTAAAAGCTATAAATTCTAACTTAAGTAGAATCAATTTTAAAAGCAGAATCATTTCTACTTTAGAAGAACCAAACACCTCAAAATTAATTCAGAATCAATTATATACCTTTAAAATTGCTTTTGCATCTTCCAAAAGTCAAACTAAACATGCTAGACACCAAAGCTGCATGCAAAAATAGCTATTTTCATGGTTGCAATCGACACTATCTAATTATCTCCTTTTTTGTAAGAAAATGATTATGATAGTACGCCATTTTCTATTTTTGCGATATATTCCAGATATATCTAAATTAGTTAGTTCTTGTTAATTTAACTAATTATTTATTTAATTAAACTAGTTAATTGCAAATCTTATTTTGGTTGTTCCTTACACTCTCCATTTTTCTATTATAATTCTCTTTTAAAAAGTGATCATTTTACAAATAAAATTTATGTTATTTTTTTTATTATACTCTTAAATGTTATTTATTATTTTTTTAATATATTTTTATTTCATAATGAAACTAAAAATAGATGATAGGTTGATAACGACACTACTGCAATGAAACTTCTAGTACAATGGTTATGGTTCTCTAGTGATCAGAGGGAGGAGGCACTTACAAAATGTTAGCACTCTGATGTTCAAGTGAGTGAAAATGCACCTGTGTGTGACTCTTAGTCACTCATATATAGAGAAGGGTTAAATAAGTTTTAGGTCCCTACGAATAACCCAACTTTGAAGTTTAGTCCCTCAAAAAATTTCCTTCAAACTTTGGTCCTCTCAAAGTTTTCCGTCCCTAACTCTAGTCCCTCCCGTTAGTTTTTACTAACGGAAGTCTATGTGTCATGCCAAGTATATTTTTTTTCGGACGTGTAAATTTTAATTAAAATACTTTGCCATGTCACTAAAACTTAGAATTCTCCCAAATCATTCCTCCCGTTGGGTAAACATGAAAACTCTTCTTCTCCTCTCCAATTCTTACACCTTAATTTGTTGGAAATTTGTTGCAATGTGACTCAGCCATGCTCTTCTCAACCTGAATCCGGCATTAACTTCTTTCAATTCCTAACCAAATTTTCAATTCGAAGCCATGAAGTCAAGAACCCTAAGCTATTATTTCCAAAAATTAAAAGCAGAACGAGCAGAATCAAAGCCTCTTATGAGAGGGATTTGATTCTGAATTCCTAATACTACATCGCAGTGGCAAGGTGGATGCTAATCAGAGAAGAAGCGTGGAGTTGCTTCCCTGCCGAAGCAGTTCCGACGACTCTTCAGAGGCAGCGCTTGTCAAAGAATTCAGAGTTCCTTCCCCTCAGGTAGCATGTTTCTACTTCGAATCCTTTTCGTCTTCTTTATTCTGCTTCTACTCTGTGTCGTCTTATTCTTCCTTGCTATTTTGCGTTGGTGATGTGCTACTGTGTTGTTGGAAGTGATACTCCTTGATATGGCATTTGTGTGTTCAACAATGGAGAGAATAGTTTATAGTAATATTTAGCGCATTCTAGGCTTGTACCGAACAAGAAAGGAAATTAAATATCTATGTCAGTAAAATTCATCAACGGACACACTCATTTAGATCTTGAATGAATTTAAACTGTATAGTTCATCACTTAAAAACATTAGGGAAATTCTGCATCACTTATCTAAATATGTTAAGATAACGTGCAATCTGAATAGTTTACTGATACTTTGTAACCAATTTCATTTAGCAGGAAATTAAGGAAACTCTAGGACATACACTAAAGGTTAATGATTTATCTTCTAACCTAATTCATGGCAGAACTTTATGACATTATCAATTAATTCATGTTACCAATTTTTCTTGTCTTTTTCTCCCATTATTTATGTTCTTTTTCTGAGGTCCGTATTGACCTTTACCTATACACGAGTCTTTTCCCATATAGTATCTGTAAGTAGGTTACATTGGTAACATTAGGCAAACTAATATGCTTGTCACAATTTGGAGTACCACTAAATTAGCATGAATACCAGATCAGTTTTGGTTCTACTCAATTTTTTGGTTCTATGCTTTACAATGGTCATTCAAAGCCATTTTAAAACACATTTTTTATGCTAGTGAATTTAATAATGATGTCTATTTGTTACTTTTTCAGGTACACGTATGAATTTCCTTTCCTTGAAACAAACAGTGTAGTGACTGTAGATGACAACCGTGTAAGACCACTCTACAAGCATGTTTTTCCATCGGTGTTGGCTCTATGGCTTTCATTCATTGGGTTGCCTTGGAAGGTTGTTCCTTTGTCAGGGTTCTTCATCATCATCGCCTCAAAATCAACTTGAATATGTTTGATTCTTTAGTGTCATATTAACACGTTCATGGAATTGATGGCAGGTTGCTCCCTTCCCCTTGTTTGAACTGCAGAGCAAGTGGATAGCTGGAGTTTTATCAAATCGCATTGCCCTTCACAACACTGCTAATTTTAAAGGAGGATCTCAACCTGGTTATGCCCTTCAATTGCAAGAGGAGTTACATTAGTTTGAAGTATGTGATGGATGTTGTGGCACTTGCAAGTTCATTGGCCTCAGTGGTTATGTTCCTGTCAATCCTCACATTACCTTGTGAGTTGTGGGATTTTAGGAGGTCTCTGCCTAGGAAACTAATGTCAGGTTTTGCATTCTTGTTCTTTTCAATGGCCACAACCATTTTGGTGTTTAGTGCAACCATTAATCATGAAGCATCAAGAAGTTCATTGAAACAACTCATAGCTGTTTTGCGTCTTGGATCAAGAAATGCTAGATATAGTGCAGCAAGAGCACTTCATGAATTCTTTGATGCCGACGCTATCAGAGATTCAGAATTAGCTAAACAGGCCATTCAATTTATGGGGATAGCATAGTGCCTTACAAGCACTTGTAAATATATTATAAGAGTAGATACTAGTATATACCTTTTGTATGTAGTCATACATATTTGTATATATATGTTTGTCTCCTTTTTCTCTCTAAATGTGTTTTTGATTCTTTTATCTTCCTTTTTTATGGTTTGAAGCTTTAGTTGTGATTTTCAAGTTTCAATATCACGTTTTGATCATTGATAAAACATTTTATAGAATAAAAAATAGAATGGTGAGTTTAAATTAGCTAGGGATTAGCTATGAATTTGCTACAAATTATTAGAATGCTGTGTTTAAATTAGCTAGAGATTAGCTAGGAATTAACTGCAAATTAGCTTCCATTTCTGGGTTTAAATATGATATTAATATATAAAAAAAATTAAAATTGAAACATTTGACACGTGGCATACATGTCAGCACTTTTTGCCACGTTGGCATTGCCACGTGTAAGCCACGTCATCAAAAAATTTCCACATGGCATGCCACATAAGCCACCGTTAGTGAAAACTAACGGGAGGGACTAAAGTTAGGGACGGAAAACTTTCAGAGGACCATTGTTTGAAGGAAAATTTTAGAGGGACCAAACCAGAAAGTTGGGATACATGTAGGGACCTTATACATATTTAACCTTATAGAGAATATGGTTATAAATGTATCTAGTTTCTCTGGCATAGAGCGCGGAGAACCGTCACATTCTTATTAAGGTTCTGGATGGAAAGAGGGACGTGATTGTATAGAGATCCATTAGACAAAAGTCCACATGATCATTAGTGATTGGCGAGCCCCTATTGGATTTGGTCTATGAATTGAGTTGGTTTTCATGGGCCATTATCCAACCCATAACAGTTTCCCCCCAAGTTGTTGTTATCAGTTTTGAAGTGAAGATTGTTGATGCCAAAATCAGTGAGGCCGACCCAAGAATCTAAAATGTTAAGAGAAAATATCTAATGAGAACAGACTCAAGTGAAGATGCATTCTGTTTTGGCATAGAGTAAGAGTTGTTGGCTTGTGGAACATGCGAATTTAATACACTTCGTGCAAACAAATAGTTATTGCGCCCACCCACGTAGGGTAGGAAGGCGATGCACCATGGCCCACTTGAGTGCACTTATGTGCATTTAATGTTTCAAAAATCCATTTGAATTGTTGTATGTGGAATTTGGCCTTCTAGCAAATCACAATCGTTGATCTGGGCGATGATCTATTTTTTAAACGAAATTTTGATAATTTTGTTTTAAAAATCTAATTTATTGGCTCTCCAATTTCAATATCTCCTTGTCTTTTGGTCTACCACCTTATTTCTAGGTCAAATTTGCTAATGTGCCATAGTGTATAAGTTAACAAATTTATTATGATATCTTAGCAGCATTATTCTAAAGATATGATATGAATATTAAAATTCCAACTCACACACTATCATGGCAGCAAATAGGGCCATGATAAAGGCATTTACGGCAGACTATTATACATGATCTCAAATTTATTAAGATTTTTTTTAGACTATAATTAAATATAACATCATAAAATATATGTTTTAAATTATTATTAAATAGAATTCCTATTTATTTTTTCATAGTTAAAATGTGGTTAATCATTTTAAAATCTTCGAAAATTAAAAATGACTTTGGCAGCAAAATCAATCCCAAAATAGAGTGAGATAACATTGACTTTAAACTGATTAAGAATATATATATATATATATATATATATATATATATATATGAGGCGTGCTATTTTTACACTGACTTTTACATACACCGTATGTACGCCTAGGCACTATGCCAAACAAGACATTAGACAACGCTTAAAAGCGCTGCCTAAGGTAGCGCTGTCGTAGGTAAAGACAGCGCTTTTGATTTATGGAAAAGCACTCTCTAAAGTATACATTAGACAGCGCTTTTTCCTTAAAAAGCGCTCTCTAAAGTGGGCCTTTAGACAGCGCTTTTGCAGAAGCGCTGTCTAATGTATACGTATAAAATTTTAATGAATTTTTTTATATACCTTTAGAAAGCGCTTTTTTAGAAAAAAGCGCAGTCTAAAGGCCCCCTTTAGAGAGCGCTTTTTAAAGCGATGTCTAATGTATGCCTATAATTTTAGTTATCAATTTTTCTATACCTTTAGAGGGCGTTTTTTAGGAAAAGCGCTTTCTTTTGTGAACTATAGACAGCGCTTTTTCTAAAAAGCGCTGTCTTTTCTCTACGTATAATTTTAATGATTTTTTAAAAAAAAAATCCCATTTTAACCATTTTTTCATGCAGAAACCTGTATAATTCAAGCCATTTCAATAAACCTGTATATTTCACATTTCCATTAACAATTTCTAGTATGGTTCATTAACCATTTCCACTAATCCCATAAATCACATAAACCACATATACCATTTCCATTATAATTCAAGTTATTTACATTAACTATTCACAAAACTATACAATTACAATCCAAAAACACATAAAGGGCATAAACCATTCACAAAACTATACAATCCCATAAAATAAACCATTCACAAAACTATACATTCACATAATCCCATAATCCTATACCTTATATAGGATTCTTTTTTCAATAAGGTATTCGCACAATTCCTCCTTAATTTCTTACAATTTATCCTTCGTGTAATGAGAACATGCGTATTCATCAAAGTACTACATAACAAAACAAAATATGCATGATTTAGTTAAAAATAATAAATTATATGACATATCCGATAAATATTAAAATAAATCCTAAGTTATAAATCCATGCATACCGTAATAGGAACCTCTAATCGATCCATTTGACGGATTTCTCTCATAAACCTTAAAACGAAATACCCGCAGTCTATGCCATTACGCTGACGAGGGCACTACACATAGACAAACAAATAAGAATTAATATATAGTTGTTTTATGTTATCAAGTAGCATCACTAATAAGCAACATTGTGAAAATTAATATACCTCCACTTTGACCCATGCAACGTTGGTTGCTTTAGCCCGTGCTACTCGAGATTCTCTTTGTGTTCGGTATACTTCTCTTGTAGGATTAATGGCAACCAACAAGTAGTGTCCACTGTAAAATATAACAAAAGTTTAGATGGATAATTCCTATGCAAAAGATACAAATTAAAGATTAGAATGAAATTAGAATGAAAATCTTAGTACCTTTTTCACTAACGTCTCTTTCTTTTCTTGGTTGGAATATGTTCTACCCGTCTCTTAACAACACGGACGGTTGGATTGATCCAAATACCCTCATTATGATCATTTCTTGTATATGATTCATTCGCTATAATATTTTCATCTTGATTATTTCTAGTAAATGATTCAATATCAACATCAATATCACCTTGATCTCCAATGTTTTCATCAATTAATTTGTTAGATAAAAGCACTATAGACCATTTTGTACTTGTCGGATCAGTGACATAGAACAATTGTTTAGATTGAGAGGCTAGAATAAAAGGCTCATCTTTGTACCCCACCCTATTAAGATCCACTTGCAAAAATCCTGACTTATCCATTCGTACGCCATTATTATTTTCAACCCACTTGCAACGAAATATAGGAATCTGAAACTTCTCATAATCAAAAACCCAAATGCGCTCGATAACCCCAAAATATGACAGATTTGCAAATTTGGGGTTTAAATCTTTCATACTTGAAATGTGCATTACTTCAGCTACCACGGTGACACCACTATTTTGCATAGTACTTTTATCATCTTGTTCTTTGGTATAAAATGTGTATCCATTAATTGTGTATGCGCTATAAGAAAACACAACCAAACTTGGACCATATGCTTAACATCTCAACCTTTCTGTTATTGAAGCAGGATCTGAATAATACTTTGAATAAATATGATCCTTAAACCAAGGTATGAAGCTTTGATTGTGCTCTCGTACTATCCAATTCTCATTTCTATTCGAATTTAAACCTCGGAGAACACCCTTGTGCATTTCAACATACGGCTCAACCTCATTCTCATTATGCAGAACATACAAATGCACTTGATCTCGTTCGACCCTTGATACTGTCACAACTTCATTTCCAATTAACTTTTTACCTTTTTTTTTTGACAATATGAGATTTGGGGAGTCCAATTGATTGTACATTGGAGAGATATTCAGTACAAAACTCAATCGCTTCTTCAACAATGTATCGTTAGGCAATACAACCCTCTGGTCGACTTCGGTTTTTCACATACCCTTTTAATATTTTCATATAACGTTCAGCAGGGTACATCCATCTCATATAAGCCGGTCCACACAATTGTGTCTCTTTCACCAGATGAACAACTAGATGAACCATTATGTCAAAAAACGAGGGAGGAAAAATCATTTCAAGATCACACAAAGTAATAACTATTTCTTTTTGCAATGTTGGTAAGATCGCAGGATCGATCACCTTACTGCAAATTGACTTGAAGAAAAAACACAATTTAGTTATCGCGCTTCTTACTTTTTGTGGCAGAATAGAACGTATACCTATTGGTAGAAAATGTTCCATTATAACATGGCAGTCATGCGTCTTTAAACTCTTTAACTTGAGGTCTTTCATAGACACAAGTCTTCTAATATCGGAAGAGTATCCTTCTGGAACTTTAACTTCACTTAGAAACTTACACAATACCTTTTTCTCTTTTCTAGATAGAGTATAAGCAGCAGGTGGTAGATATGTTCATGTTCCTTTCTTCATGGGTCCTAATTCATTTCTTATTCCCATCGCTACCAGGTCCTTTCTTGCTTTAAGGCCATCCTTAGACTTTCCTTGTATATTGAGTAACGTACCAATAACACTGTCAAATACATTTTTTTCAATATGCATAACATCAAGAAAATGTCTTACATACAACGACTTCCAATATGGCAGTTCAAGAAAAATTGACCTCTTCTTCCACCCACTCTTGACAAGTGTATGTGCAAAAGGCTTTCCAAACTGAGTACTCACATCTTTCACCTTTTCAAAAATTTGATCACCTGTCAATATAGTTGGAGCTCTACCATGTTCTGCCTCTCCATTGAATGCTTTTCTCCACCCACGATAGTGATGATTAGAATTTAAGAATCTACGATGACCGAGAAATACATTCTTCTGACCAAACTCCAATCGCATCCAATCTGTTTTATCTTCACAAATAGGACACGCACATTGACCTTTTATGCTGTACCCTGATAGATTTCCGTATGCTGGAAAATCATTAATTGTGCCAAACAACATCGCCCTCAAGTTGAAACTTTCTTTCCTATACCCATCATAAACCTCCACACCGTTCTCCCACAAAAACTTTAAATCTTCGATTAAGGGTGCCAAGTATACGTCTATGTCATTCCCTGGTTGTCTAGGCCCAGAAATTAACATAGATAACATCATGTACTTACGTTTCATACATAGCCATGGAGGTAGGTTATAAATCATTATGATACCAGGCCAAGTGCTATGTGAGATACTCTGAAGACCGTGTGGGTTCATTTCATCAGTAGATAATGCCAAGCGAAGGTTTCTTACTTCTTTTCCAAATTCAGCATAATCATCATCAATTTTCATCCACTGTGGTGAATCTGCCAGATGTCGAAACTTTCCATCAATAATTCTTTCATCCGCATGCCAAGTCAAGTGTCTTGAATCGGTCTCACTACGAAACGTGCGTCTAAATCTCAGAATTATAGGAAAATACCATAAGACTTTTGCTGGAGACAACTTTTCCTTATATCGAGAGACACCGCATTTAGGACACTCATTTAACGATGCATACTCATTTCGAAACAAAACGCAATCGTTTGGACATGCATGTATCTTATCATAGCTCATGCCAATAGAGCACAACATCTTTTTGGCCTCATATGTTCAATTGGGACTAACATTATCCTCTGGAAGCATATCTTTCATAAGGGCCAATAACTCTGTGAAACTTTTATCCGACCATCCATTGCCCGCCTTTAAGTTGTAAAACTTTAATACCGCAGACAATCTTGTGAATTTGGTGCAACCATTATATAGCGATTTCTCTGCATCGCTTACCAACCTCTCAAACATTTTGGGACAATCTTTAAGATCTTCTTCAAGTGCTTCTGCAATCTCTTCGACTCGATCAGAATCGTATGTATCTGTGTCATTGTCGTTTGAAGCATAGGTCGTATTATCCCCCGGTTCAACATTCCCGTTAATTTTCTCACCATGCAAATTCCAACATGTATAACTTCTATCAATTCCACTCCTCATTAAATGCGATGCCAACTAAACCGCGTCAACCCGACTCCCAAAACAACAACCCAAGCAAGGACATCTCATTCGACTGGGGTCTTTGGCGTGCGCAACAGCAAACTTAACGAATTCCGATACCCCTTTCTCGTACTCTTTCGACAATCGACTTGAAGCCATCCATTTCTTATCCATAGTTATACTAATTAAGCTAAACAAAAACAAAAATTAAAAATATTTACCTGTAGAGATGTAAACAACTTCTAGACCCACACAATGTCCAGATAGGTTAGAATTACCAAGATCCCCTGTACACGTATCATAAAATGAAATATCATTAATTGACCAATTATGAGTCATAACTTGATAAGTGGCAACATGTAATCACAAACAAGCAACAATTAGAGGTAAACACCTACATAGTGGCCTCAAAAGTAAGTACTCTTTCTCAATATATATAGTCACTATATAATAGCAATGTTGTGATTGGTTTCATAACACAAGAGGTGGAATTCAAAGATATTAACAAGGCTTTTGATTATCTCCAACAAGGAAAGAGCATTCGTTGCACTATAAGGATGGATCATTAACAAACTACACAACATTTTCTTTTAATTAATCTTAAAACTATGTCTTTCTTTTATATCCAATATATGATAGTAAACTACACAATATATGATAGTAATCCATGATAGCAATGTTGCTAACCACACAACAAGACCCGCCAGAGAACTGGGCTTGCTGTTAGATTACCCCCTTTAAAAAAATAATTTTAGATTACCCTCCTATCACTTTTGCTCACATCTTCATAAAAAACAATCTCCATTTTTTCTAAATCAAGAAAACCCATCTCCTTCTACTATTCTTTTGTGTTACTTCAACACACAAAATATTCTCCTCTTGTCTCTTAACAACAATAAACACAATTCCTAAAGCGAACCAAACAACAAGAACAACAATGACGGAAAAAGTTTCAATGGTAAGACGCAAGAACAACAACAAGAACGTACCTCTTCGTTTTCGTCTTCTCCTTCACGAATGCGAGGGTTTCAGAACGACGACAACCGTGACGGAAAAAGTATCAGAATGACGGCAACCGTGATGGAAAAAGTATCAGAACGACGACAATGGCAAGGTTTCAGAACGCATGCAAGAACGATTGAAAGCAAGGGTTTCAGAACGCATGAAAGCAACGGTCGAGAGAAGAAAATGAAAAGAGGTTTCTGAAAATGAATAGAAATTGTTTTATAATTTAATCCATAATTGACCTTAGAGAGCGCTTTTCATAAAAGCTCTTTCTTAAGTGCTACATATAAGAGCGCTTTTCTGAAAGCGCTTTCTAAGGTTAATACCTATAGCAGCGCTTTTCCAAAAAGCGCTTTCTAAGGTGGCTTCCATTTAACAACGCTTTTAAAAAGTGCTTTCTAAAGTCTGTCTTTTACAGCGCTTTTTTTAGCGAAATTTTTTTATTCTTTTTAGCAGCGCTTTGTGCAAAAAGCGCTTTCTAAGGTGGCTTCCATTTATGGCATTTAACAACGCTTTTAAAAAGCGCTTTCTAAAGGCTGTCTTTTACAGCGCTTTTTTTAGCGAAATTTTTTTTATTCTTTTTAGCAGGGCTTTTTGATAAAAGCGCTGTCTTTTTAGTGCTGTCTAATCCTATTTTTGGCGTAGTGAGGGCTGGCAATGAACCAAACCAACTCGAAAATAGTTCAAAATTCGATTAAAAAATTAAATCGTTGAACTAGGTTCATGAACCAAATGAGCTGAATATGAGCTAAAAATTAAGTTCGTTAACTAAATGATCTAAACTTGAACTATACATAGTTCGACTCGTTAGGTTCATGAGTCAATTCGATTATATATGAGATAGATTATATTGTCTTTAAGAGTAGGTTTAAAGATTTGTTCTAAATCTTAGTCTCATATTTTCTTTTAATCTAACAGTTTAATAGATAATTTATATTCTCAAGTGAGTAAAATATTTCTACGAATAATTATACAAATAAAATTAACATCGTATAAATTCCAATCTTATAACTTTTATTTTATTTCTATATTTTTAATTTAAAAAATATTAATTTAAAATGTCAAATATATATATATATATATAAAATAGACTTTAAAAAATTATTTTTAAGTCTGTGAAATAAGCGAGTTGAACCTAACAAGATAAACCTAACGAGTTGAACCGAGATATTCGTGAACTTCAAACAAGTCGAGTTTAACCTGAAAAAAAAAGTTCGTGATGAACTCGAACTCGAACTCGGCAAATTCTTAACGAGTCGAGTTTGAGCTAAAAAAAAAGTTCATGATGAACTCGAACTCGAACTCGAACTTGGCTAATTCTTAACGAGTTGAACTGAACTAAGGCGAGTTCGACTCGACTCGACTCATTTCCAGCCCTATGTACACCCTACCCTAGGTGACGTACAAAGCAATAAATTCTTGCACAACAAAATAAATAAAAATAGTATATTTTACATTAATCATTATAAGTGTGAAATTAATGTGTGTGTATATATATATATATATATATATATATATATATATATATATATATATATATATATATATATATATATATATATATGCTAACATACACCCAAAATTGGTAGGCCCCACACAAAAATACACTACATATATTTTTTTTCTATTTTTTTCTTCATCTTTCTAATGTGGGTCTCACCCAAAATTGGTGGGTCCCACATAAAAATACACTAAGGTGTATGTTGCTAATGCACTTCTACATGGATGTGTATTAGCATGACCCATATATATATATATATATTGGGTAATGCTAACTTATGCCCTTGTGCCTTTGTGCCCTTGCATTAAATGTAAAACACAATTTCC
This sequence comes from Lathyrus tuberosus, assembly GCA_022829125.1. Classification (NCBI taxonomy): domain Eukaryota; kingdom Viridiplantae; phylum Streptophyta; class Magnoliopsida; order Fabales; family Fabaceae; genus Lathyrus; species Lathyrus tuberosus. The sequence continues at coordinate 6,782,707 of JALAZF010000084.1, forward strand.
AATAAATTTTTACTATATTTATCTTTTAACTTGTGCCCTTGGGACACAAGTTAGCATTACCCACATATATATATATATATGTATTACAATGCGCCAGTGCTGGTGATTATTTATCGAAAAAATTTAATTAACAACTAATGTAATGGTTGTGAAATTAACGATCACACATTGAATATGATGAATGGATGGGTGAAAAAAATAGAAATAACCATACTAAATAATGTGAAAGGAAAACTACAATAACAAAATAAAGATGAAAGAGGAGAATTAAGACAAAAAAAAATTATTTACGAAATTTGATCTAAATTGATCCATTATAAGGGAAATAATTACTCTCTCATCTAAAAACTAGTCAATAGTCTCGACAAGAGATTGAAAATGATTTACAAGAAAATAGTTCTATAAATTTATAAAAATGTCGCTTATTTTCTACTTTATTTATGATTCAATTTCTCATAAGAACATCTCTTATTTTTTACTTAATTTGTGATTCGATTTCTCTTCCTCTCAATCTATAAGTCACACAATCACGGTGTTTAGAAGTGTGTTTGGACCATTAGATACCTCCAAAGATCTTCTAATTCTTAGGATTATAAATTTCTAAAAATCTCTCTTTTTGTCTCTCTAGAAAACAACATCTTAAAAAATGAGAGAAAAGTCTTGAGTATGACACAAATTTCAAGACAAACGCCTCACATTACGGCTAGACGTTTCACGCCTTTCGTATAAACATCTTGTGTTTCCCTTAAATGTCTCGAGTTTGATGCAGAACCAAAATGTTTTAGAAATTATCTCAAATGTCTCATGCTTAAGGCCGAGTGGAAAAGTCAATCTCGAGTTTCAATGAGTTTTCTTTACTCACACTCCAAAAACGTCCACCTTATCTTATGGTGATGACAATTTACCCATCAACCACCTCACCATTCTCTTCAATCTTGAATCACTCTTCTATCAAATTGATCAAGTTCAAGCATTGCTTAAAAGTTAACGTAGGTAATAATTTGGTGAACACATATGTCAGATTATCTTTCGAATCAACCTTCTCAACCACAATCTACTTCAACTCGATCTTTTGTCTAATAAAGTGCAAGAAAATCTCAATGTGTTTGTTCTCTAATGATACACTTTATGATTAGAAAAATGAATTTCACTTTTACTATCATTGTTGTTAAGTATAACAAGTGTGAGTAGTATGGGTAATAGTCTCACATTGGTTAGAAATGTGGAGACTTGAACATTTATAAGTGGGAGAACCCACACACCTATCACCTTAAGGTTTTGGATGAGTATGTGGTGTGTCTCTCACAAAGGTGTTGCTCTAGAAAAGGAAAGTTCCACAATGTTCAATGCTCCCTAGTTGAAAAATCTCTCCCAACAGTGGTATCATGAGCCTTTGGTTCGATGAAATGGATCGGCTCACTTGTATCAAAAGTATCCCCACAGGTTGTGGGTAGAGTGTCTCGTTAAAGAGTATCAACAGTGGTATAAGTGTATGTCGAAGTAGAAAAGAGCTTCTACTTAAGGGGGAGCATTGTGGAAGCATTGTGGATAGACTCATACTTGAGGGGGGTGTTAAGTATAACAAGTGTGAGTAATATGGGTAATAGTCCCACATTGGCTAGAAAAGTGGAGACTTGAGCATTTATAAGTGGGAGAACCCATACACCTATCACCTTAAGGTTTTAGGTGAGTATGTGGTGTGTCTCCCACAAAGGTGTTGCTCTAGAAAAGAAAAGTCCCATAATGTTCAATGCTCCTTAGTTGAAAATTACCAATTTGTTGTGAATTAGGATGCCTTAAAACAAAATATACTCAGTTTCTTTATAGGCAAGAAACACATAAGGGTTAGGGTTAACAAGGGAAAAACAACAAGGATTGGTTATAATTGTTATTCCTTACTTTCTCTTAAATCAGATTACAAGTACACAAGAATAAAAAATAACCCTCTCACCCTAATTAGGATTTGTCACACTTAAGATGAGATACTAGTATGCTATTTATAATATAACCTAACACACTAAACTAATGGGATTTTTAACAATTACCCATTACAAGCTAACTTAGGGTACAAACTAACTTAAACAATTGGATCCTTAACACAAGGCCCAATTCGACAACTACATACTAGAACATATTTCGACTACATCATGTAGGTCTTCAACAATAGCATGTGAGCAGACTTTGACGACATCCTAAACTAGAGTTCGATCCAACATCTCACAAATATCCACCTTGGATCTAACTCTATAATATCAAGAAACAAACTAGCTTTCTTTATGCAGCTTTATCAACTGCATACAGTGGAAAAACTTGCAACTGGGCAACATCTTGGTGATCATATCAGCAACATTATGACTTGTCGAAACCTTCAGCACATGGACTTCTCCAAGCTCGATTACCCCTCTGACGAAATGCAGCCTCACATCAATGTGCTTGGTTCGTTCATGATAGGCTGAATTATTCGACAGGTGTATTGAACTTTAACTATCACATTTAACAGTGACAAATCAACCTTGAAGTTTCAGCTTCTTTGCAAAACCATCAAGCCACAATGCTTCTTTCACAACTTTAGTTAGGGCGATATATTATGTTTCAGTGGTTGATAAGGCAACAACCTTCTGAAGTGTTGCTTTCCAACTGATTATTGTCCCAAACATAGTGAACACATATCCATAAATAGATTTTCTAGAATCCATACAACTTGCATTATCAGAGTCGACATATCCTTCGATTGCTGCTTTACTATCTTCACCCAAGGCTCCACCATAAATTAGGACTCTATTCAGAGACCCATTTATGTACCTTAGAATCCACTTCAATGCTTTCCAGTGAGCCTTTCCAGGATTTGCCATGTACTTGCTTACAAGACTTACTACATATGTTATGTCAGGTCTATTACAGACCATAACATACATCAAAGAACCCATTATATTATCATATGAAATGCTATTCATATAAGCTTTTTTCGACATCAGTACTGAGACACTGATCTATACTCGGCTTGAATTGAGGGTTTGTCGGAGTCACAACAGGCTTTGAATTCGACATGCCAAATTTTTCGAGAATCTTCCGTAGGTATGCCTCTTGAGATAAGCATAATTTCGACTGCTTTACATCTCTTCAGGTGTCAATCCCAAAAATCCTGGACGTAGCTCCCAGATCCTTCATGTCGAACTCCTTATTGAGTTCATCCTTCACCCTCATTACATCTTCGACATTGTTGCTTGCTATTAGAATATCATCCACATAAAGTAACAAAATAACAAATGAATTACCAGGTCGAAATCTGAAGTAAACACAGTGGTTGAGCTGACTCCTAATGAAACTTATGTGTGCCATGAACTTGTCAAATCTCCTATTCCACTGTCAAGGAAATTGTTTTAGTCCATATAAAGATCTCTTCAGCTTGCACACATAATCTTCCTTCCCCTTTTCGACATACCCTTCAGGTTGCCTAATCAGGATTGTTTCATCTAGATCACCATACAAGAACGCAGTCTTCACATCCATCTGCTCTAGTTTAAGGTCGAACTGTGCCACCGTGGCAAGCAACATTCGAATGGATATGTGCTTCACAACAGGAGAGAACACATCATTGAAGTCGACACCTTCTTTCTGAGTGAACCCCCTAGCGATCAATCTTGCCTTGTATCTCTTCGACGCCAGTCCTTCGATTCCTTCCTTAACTTTGAAAATCCATTTACAACTGACTAACCTGGCTTCAGCAGGTTTCTTGATCAGTTCCCAGGTGTTTTTATCATGAATAGATTTCATCTCATCATCCATGGCCTGCAGCCATTCAGTCTTCTCTCGACTCCTCATAACTTCCTTATAGTCTCTAGGTTCTTCGCCGAGAACCTCACTTGCAGAGATTAAGGCATAAGCCATAAGATCTGCATACCCAAGTCTCCGAGGTGGCTTGATGACTCTCCTTGACTTGTATCTTGCTAACAGGTAGTCATTATCAGTCTCCTCATCTTCGACAACAGCTTTTGCTTCTTTTTTGACTTCATCTGGGATACACAATTAAGCATCAACATGCTCCACCTCAACAGGAATCTCTCCTTGTTCCAGCTCTTCATCATCATCATCAGTTTTCTTGAAGGCCATCTCAGCTTCATTGAAAACTACATTTTGACTGGTGATACACCTCATGTGACCTGGCTCTAGGCACCATAGCCTATAAGCTTTGACTCCTTCAGGGTATCCCATAAACATGCATTTTAGAGCTCTAGGTTCAACCTTGTCTTGCCTAATGTGAGCATAGGCCACACAGCCAAATACTCTCAGTCTGTCGAGACTAGGTGGATGTCCTGACCAAACTTCTTCAGGTGTCTTCATATCTAACACAGTTGAAGGACATCTGTTTATCAGATATGTTGTTGTCAAAACAACCTCAGCCCAAAACACCTTCTTTAATCTAGCACTAGTCAACATGCATCTCACTCTTTCTAAAATAGTTCGATTAAACCTTTCTGCCAAACCATTTTGTTGTGGAGTACCTGCAATAGTTTTATGCCTTGCAATACCTGAGGCAGGACAAAAGTTATTGAACACCTCATTGCAAAATTCAAGGCCATTGTCGGTTCTCAACCTTTTAACCTTTCTGCCAGTCTCATTTTCAACCAGAGTCTCAAAAGTTTCATCCTTAGTCTTTTGGATGAATACCCATAACTTTCTGAAATAATCATCGACTATGGATAGAAAATACCTTTCTCCTGAATGTGATGGACACCTTGAAACCCCCAGAGATCAGTATGGATGTACTCAAGGGATCCATGTGTTCTTTTTTAGCCTTTGTTGAACTTCAATCTGCAAGATTTTCCAAGTACACTAGGTTAAAAAACTTCAGCTTTTCGACTTTGTCTCCACCAAGCAGATTTTGTTTCCCTAATTCGACCAGACCCCTTTCACTGACATGGCCCAGTCTCATGTGCCAAATTTCTGTCTTCGACAAAGGTTTCATGGATACAACATTTGTCGAACCACTTACAACTTTAGCCTCAAGGGTATACAAGCCTCGTTTCTTCACGCCTCTCAAGACTTCCTTCGACCCCTTCATGACTCTTAGGATACTTTTCTCTCCTTGAAAAACATATCCCTTCTTGTCGAATTCACCAAGAAAAATCAAATTTCTCTTCAAATCAGGTACATACCTGACTTCAGTCAATAACCTTATTGACTCATCATGGAGCTTGAATCTCACAGATCCAATATCTGCAATTTTGTAAGCTTTGTTGTTTCCCAGCAACACTGATCCACCATCTTGATCACATAGCTCCTCGAACACTTCTCTGTTTGGATTCATGTGCCAAGTGCAACCTGAATCCATAATCCACTCTTTTCTTGAGTCGCTGCTTGAAACCACAATAACATCAGATGATTCGAAGTCATCTAGAACAATGGCTACGTTGCCATTATCCTTACCTCCATGATCTTTCAGGCATTTAGGGCACACCTTTCTTGTGTGACCCTCCTTCTTACAATGATAGAATCGAATACCATATGCTTCGCTACTATAAGACTTATGCTGACTTTTACCTTTCTTCTTGTCGAACTTACCATCCTTTCGCAAGAATTTTTCCTTAACGGCCAAACCTTCACCCACCGTCGAAGGTTTATGCTCCTTTCATTCGTTCAGGTCCTTAGAGTACAAGGCTGATTGAACTTCTTCAAAGCTCAGGGACTCCCTTCAATACAAGAGAGTTTCTTTGAAGTGAGCATGTGTTCTGGGAAAAACGCACAACAACAACAGTGTTTGATCTTCATCATCGATCTTTACCTCAATATTTTCAAGATCAAGAATCAGCTTGTTGAACATATCCAACTGCTCAGCCAACACTTTGTCTTCACTCATCTTGAATGAATACAAAGCTTGCTTCAGGTAGAGTCGATTCACCAGAGATTTGGTCATGTACAAACTTTTAAGTTTCAACCATAACCCCGATGTCGTAGTCTCCTTTGATACCTGTCAAAGAAACTTATTACCAAGGCTCAACAATATTGCGTTGTGGGCTTTCTCTATCATGGTCGTCTTTTCTTTTTCCGTTAACGCAACGTCCATGGCTGCCTCTCCCTTCAACGTTTCCAAACAACCCTGCTGAACTAGTAGGGCTTTCATCTTCAAGCGCCACAGACCGAAATCGTTCACTCCGGTGAACTTTTCAATCTCATACTTTGTTGAAGGCATCTTTCTCCATGCTCACCGCACCAATTTGTTGTGAATTAGGATGCCTTAAAACAAAATATACTCGGTTTCTTTATAGGCAAGAAACACACAAGGATTAGGGTTAACAAGGAAAAAACAACAAGGATTGGTTATAACTATTATTCTTTACTTTCTCTTGAATCAGATTACAAGTACACAAGAATAACAAATAACCCTCTCACCCTAATTAGGATTTGTCACACTTAAGATGAGAGACTAGTATGCTATTTATAATAAAACCTAACATACTAAACTAATGGAATTTTTAACAATTACCCATTACAAGCTAACTTAGGGTACAAGCTAACTTAAACAATTGGATCCTTAACACAAGGCCCAATTCGAAAACTACATACTTGAACACATTTCGACTACAGCATGTAGGTCTTCAACAATAGCATGTGATCAGACTTCAACGACATATTAAACAAGAGTTCGATCCAACATCTCACAATTGTATATTTTCACACATTTTTGATTGATTCCTAACTCCCCGGTCATGCATCTAAACCATAATGCTTCCTTGACCTCTTCAAGTAGGGAAATATACTTTTCTTGAGTTGTAGATAACACTACAACAAATTGTTAATTTTCTTTCTAACCAATAGACGTCCCAAACAATGAAAACACAAAGCTCGAAAAATATTTTGTAGTGTCCATATTTCCAGCATAGTTTGCATCTATATATCCATCAAAAGTGTATTTTCCTTAGGTTAACTTTGTGCACTTAAAACCGTCCTTTAATGAACCATTCAAAGATACATAAACACTCACTTCAAAGCTTCCCAATGATCTCGACCTATATTTTCCATACATCGTCTTACTATGATTATTACATATATTATGTTTGATATCCTATAAACTATTACCATATTTGATGTCTCGAACCCACTTGCATATGGATTAATATCCACCATCTCATTCACATCTTTGTTTTAGAACATCTCATAAGAGAAATTTTAGTGAGATGATCCAAAAGATTAATTCCCGATTTTAGTATAAGCATTCTAACCGCTTAACTACTTTCTTCAAGTAACTAGATTGGAATAAATAACTCAATACTTTTACAGTTTCTCATGGCATTCATTTATGGGATCCTTTTACCTTCACAATGATCTTTAATCTTAAATTCTCTTTGAACTTACCAATATCTTTCTTGTTACAACTTGCCATCAAGATATCATTGACATATAGAAATAGGTAGAGAATAACTTTATCATTCATCTTCAATAGATATACACAACTATCATAACCAATTCTCACTAAACCATGTTTTAGAAAAATAATTGTCAAGCTGACAATGTTGTTGTTCAAGGATTTACTTCAACTCAGACAAAGATTTTTTTAAAAGATAAACCTTAAAGTTGTCCTCTACGAACTCTTAAGGTTGTTCCATGTAGATTACCTCTTCATGGTCTCCTTATAAGAAAATTGTATTGATACCCTTTTATTCCAATTCAAGATTAGATTGACTCACAATAGGCACAAAGACCCTGATAGAACAATATTTTGAGACAAATAAAAATATTTAATTATAATAAATTGCTTTAAGTCTTTCCTTATGCAGCTGTTCTTCAATCTCCATAATATACTCTTTCTTCTTGAAGATCCATTTGCATCTAACTACCCTTTATTCCTCAAGTAGTTTCACAAATTCTCAAACATGGCTCTTCTCCAATGATTACATCTCATCATCTACTGTTTTCAATTATTTCTAACTCTTTGTTTTCAAATACTTCTAGAAAGATATTTGCTTATGAATCTACAACCCTTCAACTATATGTTTTCCTATTTAATAGTCCAATGGCCAGAATTTCATCACTTAAAGGTAAATAAGTGAAACGCAACAACGACTGTTGATTGTAAATGGTGTAGAGAAACTAAAGAGACTTTAATTCATTTAATTTGGGAGTGTGCTTTGCAACACATGTATAGATTAGACTTGTTATTTTGAACAAAATGACTCAGTTATATTCTCTTTTTTTTACAGGGAGTGGTTCACACACAATCTTAGAGAAAATATGGAGGTTGTTCATAGATGATACTATATGTCTATTTTTATGATATCATGTTGGTACTTGTGGAACTTAAGGAACACGTTTTTGTTTGAAGAGGGTTTTCAGCGACCAAATAATCCAACAAGTACAATTATGCATCTAATGAAGGAGATTGAGAAATGCAACACGGTCCAGAACAATGTTAGGTCCCTGAACCCAGAGTTCAACTAAGTCTGTTGATATAGTCCAGATAGTAATTGGATTAAGCTCATTTGTGATGACACTTACAAGAAGTTTACATCCATGGCATGATGCAGAGGGTTTTTAAGGGTTTCCTCTAGGGATTGGGTGAGGGGATACAGTCGCGAAATTGGGTTATGAAATGCTCTCACCGCAAAAAAGTAGGCAATGGTGCATGGGTTATAGTTAACTTATAAGGGGAAAATTACAAATTTAATGGTCGAAGGTGACTCAAAATATTTGATAGATATATTCTACTAAGAATTTAGGGAGGAACACAATTTCTAAACCTTAGTTTGTAGAATGAGAAGGATGTAACAAAAGGATTAAAATATCAAATTCATTCATTCTTTGCGTGAAGGAAATCAATGTGCATATTGGCGCGCTAACTATAGTCTTACTTTGAGTAACAATGAACTCGTCAATCTTCCAAATATCTCGATGAATGAATTGAAGATTATACTAGTTGATGATATTTCCAGAGCTTCACTTCCTGGACTTGTTAGAGTTTCTTTGAGGCTGGTAGACCCTCTTTTGTAAAAAAAAAACAAAAGTAAATAAATAGAATGTCACATGTTTGAATTTTCACCTCTATAATCTATATCTTTATAATATATTAAATTTGAAGCCGCAGATTATATCATGATACATCATATGCCACATACTATATATTTGTCACATAATCATTATTTTTATGTGGCACCTCCAAAATCTCATCTTCATTTTTCAAAATGTCAAAGCACATACTATTTTTTTTGTTGAGGTCATGAGTTCGAACCTTGGCAAAAGTAAAAATATATTAACTTAAAAATTAATTTGTAATTTTGAAATATATTATTTACTTAAATCTTATATAATTTTTATTTGAAAAACTTAAATGGTATAGTATTTTTTAGGGTTAAATATGTTTTTAATCCCTATAAATACGACACTTTTCAATTTTAGTCCCTACAAAATTTTTCTTCAAACTTTGGTCCTCATAAAGTTTTCTGTCTCACAATATGGTCCCTCCCGTTAGTTTTCACTAACGGAAGCTTATGTGTCATGCCACATGTAATTGCAAGTTTGATTATGTGAGATCTATTATATTTCAATTCGCCAGCGCGGAAACTTCAGATAAGAAAATTTTGCTAACCTTAGATAAGTCAACCTTAGTGGTTTGCCCTAGCAGAACTTGACATTGGTTATGTGCAGAAATTTGTTTGTTTGATGTGGTCCCAAAGTGACATCTTTGGAGTGGTCCCGAAAAGAAGTTCCTGAGAAGGCTAGCAAGTGGTCCCAGGTAAGATACAACTGTCTCCTTTATGTTCCCTCATTTGAATATCATATGCTTTGCTTTGTCAGTGGTCCCTTTCCTTATTCAAATTGTTATTCTGTGTATATTAAGTTTGCTCACCTGTTGTAGAAAAAATTAGGGTAAATCATTTTTATATTGTAATGGTAAAATTTAAACGTAGGTTAAATGTCGTGTACAGGAAATGGATAGGTTCAGGGTTGTTTTTTACTCAAAGGGACATTTCGTAAAAGACCTTAACTTACGATATGAGGGAGGGGATGTGTATGCTTTTAATGGTCAAGAGCCTGATTATTGGCCTTTCTTTGAAGCATGTGACCTAATTAAGTTGATTGAACCTGAGTTTATTATAGGTAGTGTTAAGATGCGGTGGAAACATGAAGAAGGATCATTTGAACACGACTTAAAACCTTTTAAGGATGATGGTGATGCCTCTGAGTTAGCCATGTATGCTATAGGAAATAAGTCTGATGTTGAAATATTTTGTGAGGACAAAGTTGTAGGAGAGGAAACATTTATGGATAGGTTTAGAGAAAGGGGGAAGGGAATCAAATGTGATGAAGATGTTGACAGGTTGGTTTAAGAACGTGATGATTCTAGTGATGAATCTGTTAGAGGAGTTCATTTTGATGATAGTGAGGAGAAAAGGATGAAAGAGTTTGATGAAGGCCTTAATGAAGTGTTTGATAATGGAGTTAAAGTAGAACAAAAAGATGGAGCTGATGCAAATGTAGAGAGCACTGCTCATGTAGACAAGAAGATGTTTATAATTGAAGAGATGGGTAAGGAACATGTCATTGAGGATGCCTACATGTCTGATGAGTTAGACAGTGGTGGTGATGATGACAGCTGTGATGAAAGACCCCGTGTAACCAGGTTTAACTAAGACGAATCTTTAAGCAAGGATTTTGTTTTCAAGGTGGAAATGGAGTTTTCTTCTTTTAGGAAGTTCAAAGATGCCATCTTGGAGCACAATGTTTTGAATAGTAGGGATGTTAAGTTTGAAAAAAATGATGCTAACAGGTGTTGGGTAGTTTGTAAGGATAAGAAAAAATGTGATTAAACAGTGTTGTGTAGTAGAGTTTTAACATCCACTACATTTAAGATTAAGACTTTGTTTGCAAAGCACAAATGTGGAAGACAGTATTTCAACAAAAGTGCCAAAGCAGGGTCGGTGGCCAAGGTAATTGTTGATGGATTGAAGAACAACTCTAGGATAAGGTTAAGTGAGGTAGTAGCAGATGTCAAACAAAGTTATGCAACAGAAATTCTGGGTTGCAGAGCATTCAAGTCAAGACAGATTGCAAGACACATTGTTGAAGGAGATTCTAGCAAGCAATTTAGTCTTTTATGGTCCTATGCTGCTAAGTTAAGAAGGGCTTCAGTTGGGAACACTTTCAAGATCAACGCCAATGTTCCTAGTGTAACACCCTTCTACCCCAAAGAACAATCACGATAAATAAATATAATTATATCAGAGTACATCACCCTAACGTGCCACATTTCGTCATAAAACGTCACATAACAAAACTGCTCTGTAACACATGTTATATCGTCATAAATTCAATCAATGTTATGCAGCGGACAAATTCAAAACTCAATACAAATTATAATTCAAAACCTCTTAAAACCAGAAACTCATAACATCATAATTGTCAACAAGAAAAGAACATAATCGTTCGACTCAAACGTCCCGACCCGATGTTACATATCAGAGCAAGACCCTCTAATCGATGAAAAACCAAAATACTTCAAAGCTAACTCTTCGAGCACCAAGAGCTAATCCTGATCACCTGCACATTACCCACATGGAGGTAACATTCAAACAGGCAGGGTGAGTAATCACAGTTCATTATATAAGATATAAGGTAAAAGATACAGTAGTCACAAATATCATCATTAACTCATTCACAACGTCATCATACTATCAAGTCACAAACACCACAAAAACACTAATCAATTCCCAACATCATCAAGACATAGAACACTTAATAATCATGCAATGTCACATAGTATGGAATGCAATAAAATAGACTCATGCGTGTGGTACCAATTCGTCATATTGATGGACACTGGGCTATCACCCTCCAAAGATCCCCCACCAATTGGATCGATTCTACACAAGAACCGGAGCACGTCACAAAACACTTCAACCCACACAATGGGATTAAAGCCACCACTGGACCGAAGTCCTAAATATGCCATGAATGCATTATGCAAACGTCATAATAATCATCATCACAGAATCGTCAAAATTGCATCATCATTCATGAGTATTCATCATACAACATAATGTAGCATCAAACACATTCGTCACAATTCATCACGACACTTCACAATTCCTCCTATTCTAATCGTCACAACACAAATCCCCTATTTTATCCCATTTAACATCATTACTAGTTTCCTCATGTTCAATTACATCATCTTAGTCTTACGGTTCGAGAGAGACCGCGTTATACGTGAAATCGGGACAGAAATTGCAAAAATGGAAAATTTTGGCAACAACTCTGTCCCTGCCTTACGCGTATGGCCAGACGCACTCAAAAACCCAAATTTTCGCATCAGAACGAAATTTCCCCCATTACAGCACCTTCAAACTTCTAAATCAGATCCAAAACTACTCCGACTCATTACAGATTCAATGTTCTAATCTACTTCATTGTTTTCATCAATTTCTATAATTAGAGCCAAAATTTGTTAACCCTAAACCCACAAATCTCAGATCCAATTTTTATGTTCATCACAGTCCAGCATACATTCATACGAATTTCACAACAATGACAGCATTCAACACGAAATTCACAAAAGACATCATATACACACAGATTCACAAAGATTCATCATACAATTCATCATAATTTCATCAATTTACACATAGCACACATAACCTACGTCTACCTTAAACCCACATCAGTTATAATAACCCGGATTGACCCCCCATACCTTGAATCCTTAGCAAATTGGGTTCTTTCTCTGCGTTCTACAGATGGTTTTTCCTCTTTCTCTATGCCCTAGCTCTCCTTTTCAGTTCTCTTCACTTCTCACGACTGTACCAAAAATAAACTTCCCTAATCCCTCTTTTCTCTTTTGTCATTCTTACCCATTGGACCCCAATTATGGCTTTCCCATCTTATCCTCACTTAATCCTCTTAACATTACCATCTTACCCTTATTGTTCCTCTCCTTTTTATTTTAAATAATAATAATAATCTAAATAATATATTATTCACATTATTCTATTATTATTACTACTAAAGAAATTATAATTAATCATTTAATTTCTAAAATGCCCTCATTATTCCCTTAACTCAATAATACCCCACAACACAACACAAATTCACTATGCATCACAATATTTCATCAAAACTAACCGAAAACACAGAATAATCATAATAAATCTATTAAATAAATATTATAATTATTTTAGGGTGTTACAACTCTCCCCCACTTAAAGAATTTTCATCCTTGAAAATTACCTGAAGGAAATAGAGTCGGATACGACTCCCTCATCTGATCTTCGCGTTCCCAAGTCCAACTCTCACTAGTTGGTCCGCCCCACAACACCTTCACCAAAGATATGTCCTTACCCTATAATTGCTTCATTTCCCTTCCATCTATCCACACAGGTATTGCTTCGACAGTCAAATTATCTCTCACATGTACATCATCCATTTGGATCACATGTGACGAATCTGGAATGTATTTTCTCAATTGAGACACATGAAACACATCATGTAAATTCGTAAGCGATGACGGTAAAGCAATCCAATAAGCTACTTCTCATATCCTCTACGTAATCTGATACAGACCAACAAAACGTGGAGTGAGCTTCCTAGACTTTAAAGATCGACTCACACCAGTCACCGACGTAACTCTCAAAAACACGTGATCTCCCTCTTGGAATACAAGTGCTTTCCTCCTCTTATCGTGGTAACTCTTCTAAAGACTCTGAGAAGCTCTCATCCTTTCTTGGATCATCATAATCTTCTCGGTCATTTCCTACACAATCTTAGGTCCGAGTACAACACTCTCGCCTGATTCATACCAACACAACAGAGTCTTACACCTCCTACTGTACAATGCCTCATACGGTGCCATCCCAATACTAGCATGAAAATTGTTGTTGTAGGTGAACTCAATCAATGGCAAGTGGCTATCCCAAGATCCTCCTTGGTCCAACACATAAGCCCTCAGTAAATCCTCCAAAGACTGGATAGTCCTCTTAGTCTGACCATCAGTCTGCAGATGATATGCAGAACTCATACTCAACTTAGTACCCAAAGCATCTTGTAAACTGTTCCAGAACCTCGACATAAATCTTGGGTCTCTATCCGACACAATACTCGAAGGTATCCCATGCAACTTCACAATGTCCTCGATGTATATCTCAGCTAGCTTCTACATAGAATGATTAATCTTCATCGGTAAGAAATATGCCGATTTAGTTAATCTATCCACAATTAACCAAATTGAATCGTTCCCCTTTGTAGTCTTCGGAAACCCCGACACAAAATCCATGGAATTACTATCTCATTTCCATTCTGTAATATTCAATGGTTGCATCATACCTAAAGGCTTCTGATGCTCAATCTTTGACTTTTGACAAGTCAAACATGCGTAAACAAACTCTGCGATATCCTTCTTCATACCTGGCCACTAAAACAATTTCTGCAAATCCTGATACATCTTCATAGCACCGGGATGAATACTCAACCTACTTCGACGTCCTTCCTCTAGAATGCTCTTCTTGATTTTTGGAACATCTGGCACACATACTTTGTCTCTGAACCTCATCACACCATTCTCATCAATCCGGAATTCACCTCCGTTACCTTGGTTAATCAAGGTCAACTGATCAACCAACCTCAAGTCAGATTGTTGACCCACTCTGATTTCTTCCAGAATACCACTAGTCAGTTTCAACACACCTAACTTCACACTATCAGAAGTCTCTTCACATACTAAACTCAGATCTCGAAACTGCTCTATTAATTCCAATTCTCTCACCATAAGCATCGACATATGCAATGACTTCCTGCTCAATGCATCGGCCACCACATTTGCTTTACCAGGATGATAATTCAAATCAAAATCATAATCCTTCAACAATTCCAACCACCTTCTCTGCCTCATATTTAACTCTTTCTAATCAAATAAGTACTTCAAACTCTTATGATCGCTGAACACTTCGAATTTAGAGCCAAATAGATAATGTCTCCAAATTTTTAACACGAACACCACAACTGCCAACTTTAAGTCATGTGTAGGATAATTCATTTCATGAACCCTCAACTACCTCGAAGCATAAGCAACAACTTGACCATTCTGCATCAAAACTCCACCAAGACCCATTTTTGATGCATCACAATATACCACAAAAGATTCACTCGGATTAGGAAAAATCAACACCGGAGCGGTCATCAATATCTTCTTCAATTCCATAAAACTCTCTTCACATGCAACGTCCCACACATAAGCTTGACCCTTTCGAGTCAACTGAGTCAAAGGTAACGCCAACTTAGAAAAACCTTCGATAAACTTGCGGTAATAACTGGCCAACCCAAGAAAACTTCGTATCTCAGTAGCAGACTTCAGAGTCTCCCACTGTAGCACATCATCAATCTTAGAAGGATCTACAACAATCCCACCACTTGAAATCACATGGCCAAGGAAACTCACTTCCTTCAACCAGAATTCGCACTTCGATAGTTTTGCCTATAACCTATTCTCTTTCAACACCTGCAACACAGTTCTCAAATGTTCAACATGCTCTTCTTCAGATTTAGAGTATATCAGGATATCATCGATGAAAACCACAACAAACTTATCTAAATACTCATGAAAAAATCTGATTCATATACTCCATGAACACACCAGGCGCATTGGATACACCAAAAGACATCACCGTGTATTCATAGTGACCATACCTCGTCCTAAATACACAAGTCAAATCTTACTAAATACACAAGCGCCTACCAACTGATCCATCAAATTGTTAATTCTCGGGAGTGGATATTCATTCTTGATAGTCACTTTATTCAATTTCCTGTAATCAACACGCAACCTCATACTACCGTCTTTCTTCTTAACTAACAGCACGGGAGCACCCCATGGAGAAACACTCGTTCGAATAAACCTCTTCTCAAGCAATTCTTCCAACTGTTTCTTCAATTCACTTAACTCAGAAGCAGACATCCAGTAAGGAGCCATTGACACTAGAACCGTACCTGGTATCAAGTCCACTGCAAACTCTACTTCACCCTCTGGAGGCAAATCACTTATGTCATCTGGAAACAACTCTGGAAATTCATGGACAATAGGTAATTCGACACTCGCAACTTCACGATCAACTTGCAATGATGCAAACACCAAGGATTCGTCTTCTAAAAGCTCGTCTATTTGCTTAGCATACAAGAACATCAACTCTCCGTTATCGCCAAACTCAGGAAACTCCACGGTCTTGTTATAACAATTGATATGAACATAGTTAAACTTTAACTAGTTCATTCCCAGGATTACATCGATTTGGTGTAAGGGTAAACACACCAAATCCATCACAAAACTCTTCCCAAATATCATCAAGGGACATCTCGAACACACAAAAGTAGTAGTAACAGAGCCATTAGCAGGAGTTTCTATTAACATACAACCATTCATATCAGATAATTTCAAACCCAATCTAGTAGCACATTCAAACGAAATAAACGAATGAGTAGAACTAGTATCAATAATAGCGACCAACTCAACATTATTAATAAAACAAGTACCTAGAATCAAGTTATCCTTCTTGGGAACTTCATAACCAGTCAAAGCGAACACTCTGCCATTGGTCTGAGCAGCAGTAGCAGTCTTCTTCGGCTTCTGACACTGAGTAATGATGTGACCCTTTTCACTACAGTTGAAATTGGTTGGTGCAAACCTCAGCACGGTGGCCTTGCTCGCCACACCTGTAACACTTAAGAGAAGCGGGAGCTGCTCCCACATTTTTCTTTTTCCCGTCTGAAGCCTTATGCTCCTTTTTGTCAGCTGGAGTCACATAAGGTTTTCCTCTAACCTACCCTTTCTCTTTCTTCTCACTAAGGTGCTTGTAGTGAGCAGATTGAGTTCGACTATCCTTATCATAGATCCTACTCTTATCCACCAGCTCATCATACCTACGAATTTATTGGTATCCAATACCCTGCTTGATTTGTGGCCTCAGCCCATTCTCAAACTTGAGACATTTAGACATCTCAGAATCATCACTGTTGTAGTGAGGACAGAACTTCACCAGCGCCTGGAACTTTGCAGCATATTCTGCTACAGACATGTTTCCTTGTTTCAACTCAAGGAATTCCACCTCCTTCTTGCCGCGGACATCTTCCGGAAAATACTTCCCCAAAAATTCTCACTTGAGCATAGCCCAAGTAATTTAAGTACCAAAGTCTTCCAGTCTCCGACAGGTGTTATCCCACCAATCCTCAGTTTCTTCTGACAGCATATGAGTTCCAAACTGAACTTGTTGAGCGCCAGTACACCCCATCACTCGGAAGATCTTCTCAATCACCTTGAGCCACTTCTACGCACTCTCTGGATCATGAGTGCCCATAAAAGGTGGCGGATTGTTCCTCTAGAACTTCCCCAAAGCACGAAACATGTCAGGAGCCCCACCATTCTGATTGTTCTGAGCCATCGCTTGAGCAAGCGATTCCAATGCATCAGCGATAGCTCGATCATTTCTTCCAGCCATCCTGCACACCACCAATAATGTTAGAAGAAATAAAACATCGACAGTGTACATACACTCGTCGACTGCTAGGGAACTGACATCATACAAAACCTGGTCGGACAGATCGACCTGCTCTGATACCACTAATGTAACACCCTTCTACCCGAAAGAACAATCACGATAAATAAATACAATTATATCAGAGTACATCACCCAAGAGTGCCACCTTTCATCATAAAACGTCACATAACAAAACTGCTCCGTAACATGGGTTATATCGTCATAAATTCAATCAATGTTATGCAGCGGATAAATTCAAAACTCAATACAAATTATACTTCAAAACATCTTAAAACCAGAAACTCATAATTGTCAACAAGAAAAGAACACAATCGTTCAACTCAAGCATCCCGACCCGGTGTTACATATCAGAGCAAGACCCTCTAATCGATGAAAAACCAAAATACTTCAAAGCTAAGTCTTCGAGCACCAAGAGCTAATCTTGATCACCTGCATGTCACCCACATGGAGGCAACATTCAAACAGGCAGGGTGAGTAATCACAGTTCATTATATAAGATATAAGGCAAAAGATATAGTAGTCACACATATCATCATTAACTCATTCACAACGTCATCATACTATCAAGTCACAAACACCACAAAAACACCAATCAATTCACAACATCATCAACACATTGAACACTCAATAATCATGCAATGTCACATAGTATGGAATGCAACAACATAGACTCATGCATGTGGTACCAATTCGTCATATTGATGGACACTGGGCCATCACCCTCCAAAGATCCCCACCAATAGGATCGATTCTACACAAGAACTGAAGCACGTCACAAAACACTTCAATCCACACAATGTGATTAAAGCCACTACTGGTTCGGAGTCCTAAATATGCCATAAATGCATGATGCAAACGTCATAATAATCATCATCAAAAAATCGTCAAAATTGCATCATCATTCATGAGTATTCATCATACACCATAATGTAGCATCAACCACATTCTTCACAATTCATCACGACACTTCACAATTCCTCTTATTCTAATCGTCACAACACAAATCCCCTATTTTATCCCATTTAACATCATTACTAGTTTCCTCATGTTCAATTACACCATCTTAGTCTTACGGTTCGAGAGAGACTGCGTTCCACGTGAAATCGGGACAGAAATCGCAAAAACAGAAAATTTTGGCAATAGCTCTGTCCAGATGCGTATGTCCATGCCACATACGCGTATGGCCCTCTTCCTCGCCCCCTGGACTGCGTACCGTACGCGTAGGGCCATCTGCCCAGGCCATCCATACGCGTACCACCTTACGCGTTACGCATATGAGCAGAGAGGGTTTTCATCTCAAATTCTTTTCAACTTCCCATACACGTAATAGCTAGTCCATACGTGTATGCCTCTTTCCACATGTTTCTCCTACGCATAATGGCCTTGCCATACGCGTATGGCCACTCTACCTTACGTGTACCCTACACGTTTGAGCAGAGGGCTGTGCTGGCTCTGGGGACGGGTGCGTACCATACGCGTACTACCCTGGGAAGTCCCCCTCATACGCGTAAGGCCCCCTCCCTTACGCGTATGGCCAGACGCACTCAAAAATCCAGATTTTCGCATCAGAATGAAATTTCCCCCATTACAGCACCTTCAAACTTCTAAATCAGATCCAAAACTACTTCAACTCATTACAGATTCAATGTTCTAATCTACTTCATTGTTTTCATCAATTTCTATCATTAGAACCTAAATTCGTTAACCCTAAACCCACAAATCTCAGATCTGGTTTTTATGTTCATCACAGTCAAGCATACATTCATACGAATTTCACAACAATGACAACATTCAACACGAAATTCATAGAAGACATCATATACACACAAATTCACAAAGATTCATCATACAATTCATCATAATTTCATCAATTTACATATAGCACACAGAACCTATGTCTACCTTAAACCCACATCAGATATAATAACCCGGATTAACCCTCATACCTTGAATCCTTAGCAAATTTGGTTATTTCTCTGCGTTCTACAGATGGTTTTTCCTCTTTCTATGTGCCCTAGCTCTCCTTTTCAGTTCTCTTCACTTCCCACGATCGTACCAAAAATAAACTTCCCTAATCCCTCTTTTCTCTTTTGTCATTCTTACCCCTTGGACACCAATTATGGCTTTCCCATCTTATCCTCACTTAATCCTCTTAACATTAACATCTTACCCTTATTGTTCCTCTCCTTTTTATTTTAAATAATAATAATAATCTAAATAATAAATTATTCACATTATTCTATTATTATTACTACTAAAGAGATTCTAATTAATCATTTAATTTCTAAAATTCCCTCATTATTTCCTTAACTCAATAATACCCCACAACACAACACAAATTCACTATGCGTCACAATATTTCATCAAAACTCACCGAAAACACCGAATAATCATAATAAATAAATTAAATAAATATTATAATTATTTTGGGGTGTTACACCTAGTCCTGGCTTAAAACCTAGATTTGAGGTGCTATATCTGTTTTGATGGGACCAAAAATGCCTTGAAAAAGGCATGCAGGCCCTTCATTGGTCTAGATGGGTGCCATTTGAAACACAAGTATGGTGGGATTTTACTCATTGCTGTTGGGAGAGACCCAAATGATCAATATTTACCAATTGCCTTTGTTGTTGTTGAGACTGAATCAAAGGATTCATGGAGTTGGTTTTTAAAATTGCTTATTGAAGACATAGGAGATGGTAGACGGTGTTTCATCTCTGACCAACAAAAGTAAGTTGTACTTTTTAAAAATATTTGCCATCTAATATTTTTCAATCAATTGAATGTACTAATGCAAGTAATGTTTTCTTGGTTTAGGGTCTTGTTCAGGTTTTTGAAGAGAAGTATCTTGCGTATGAGCATAGGTCCTGTTTAAGGCACTTGTATGCTAACTTCAAAAAAAAGTTTGGAGGAGGAACCTTGTTTAGAGACCTTATGATGGCTGCAGCAAAAGCAACTTATTTTGAGGCACATGAGGCTAGGATGCTCATGATCAAGGAGGTCAGCTTGGAGGCTTATGAGTGGTTAGAATCAATTCCCAAAATAAAATGGTATAAGCATGCTTTTCCCTTTTTCTCAAAGTGTGATATCTTGATGAAAAATTTAAGTGAGTCTTTCAATGCAACCATTCTGTTACAAAGAGACAAACCAATCATCACAATGTTTGAGTGGATTAGGAATTACCTAATGGGGAGGTTAGCCACACTTAGAGAAAAGGTAGATAGTTACAAAGGGCAAATAATGACAAAACCATTAAGGAGGCTAGATAGAGAGATTGAAAAAAGTGCTAGTTGGACATCAACCTATGCTGGTAGGTTAACCTTTCAAGTCACACATGTTTTGTTCACTGATAATTTTGTAGTGGATTTAGAGAAATAATCATGCTCATGCAATTATTGGGATCTTGTTGGGATTCCTTGTAGACATGGTGTGGCTGTCATATATAGGAAAGTGGATGACCCTGTGAAATATGTACATAAGTGTTATCACAAAAGCACTTATGAGAAATGTTATAGTGAAGTTATCACCCCATTGAATGGCCAAAACAAATGGACAAAAACATCAAATGAAACTATGATGCCCTCTTTGTTCAAACATGGCCCAGGTAGGCCCAAGAAACTTAGAAGGAGAGAGCCAGATGAAGTGAACCAAACAAAGTGGCAAAGAACCAATACAAGCCATAGGTGCAAGGTTTATTTTGAACTAGGTTACAACAAAAGGACCTGTAAGAAGAACAAGCAAATTGTGGTTGTTCCCTCTGGTAATACCACACAGGCCAGTCAAGACTTGCCCACCCAACCCAGTCAAGAATTTCCAAACCAAGCCACTTAAGACTTACCTACACAAACAAGTCAGACTAGTAAGGTCGATTTAGTACAAAAAAAAAGGTATTGTTTCACTTAAATCTGACATTTACTCATTGTTTATATAGTTATTTTGTGCAAGGGTAACAATGTGAATTATTTGTTTGTTTCATGCAGGGGAGGCCTATGGGATCAACCAACAATTGTACATCTAATGGGGGAACAAAGAAGACAAAGGTGAAAAAGGGAATAGTCAAAGATGCATATGTTAATAATGCAACCAAAAATGTGGAACAAATTTTCAATGAGGAAGCTGCTGTCATGGATGGGAAATCAAGTGTCAAGAAGAGAGAGTCAACTGTCAAGGTGGCAAAGTCAACTGTCAAAGAGGGGAAATCATGTGTCAAGGAGGCAAAGTTGACTGTCAAAGAGGCAAAGTCAAGTGTCAATGAGGCAAAGACATATGTCAAACAGGGAGAGTCAAGTGTCAAAGATGCAATGTCAACTATCAAGGAAGGAAATTCAACTGTCAAGGAGGGAAAGTCAAGTGCCAAGGAGGGAAAGTCATGTGCCAATGAAGGAAAGTCATGTGCCAAAGAAGGAATGGATTCTGTCAATGAAGGAAAGTCAAGTAAGGCTAATGCGGGAAAGGCTAATACTGATCCAACTGATGATATGGCAATTGATCCAATTGTCACTAAACCATGTGAACCAACTGATGAAATGGTAACTAAACCATGTGAACCAACTGACTAAGCTACATGTGCTTCATTGGATGAAACTCTGGGTGCATTATTAGGAGGTGATGAGGTCTTGGATATTCGACCTTTAAGGGTTGACAAATCCCCTCTCAAGGCCACTGCACCAAAGCAAAGTAATGTCAAGGTTTTCTTTGGTAAGCAACCCAAAGTGTGCAAGAATAAGCCTTTTAAACCACCTGGTATAAGAACAAATTTGTCAAGGCCAAGTTCAAGTGAACCACCTAAGTTTAAAACCCAGAGCAGGTACAAGTCACAATCCAATGTTGCAGCAGAAAAAAGGCATAGTGAAAGATTGAGGACCTTGAAAAAAAAGAACATTCCTGTCCCGGGGAAGAAACCCATTGACCCTTTGGATCTAACTGAAGAAGGCAACACCACTGGCAAAGGTCAAACCCAATGAAGCATTAGTTTTAGGCATATGGAGGTTTTTGACCCTTAGGAACAAATATTTCGATGTAATGTACCGATGTACTTTTTTGCTCAATGCGATGTACTGATGTAGCATTTTGAACAAATTATGTTCTTTTGATGTAATGGTATTTATGTGTTGTATTGATCAGTTTATTGTACTGATGTACTGTTATGAACCTGTTATGGTATGTTAAGTTAATGAAATCTGTTGAGAACATATCTGTCTTGTAAACATGTTATGGTTTTCTGAATGTGAACCTGTGAACATTATGTTTTGATCAGTTTCTCCTACTCATGTTCCTTGGCTGTTAAGTCCATATGGTAGTCAATTTTATAGGCCAGGTTGTGTCAAAACTATGTCCAATTAGCTGAAACTATGTCCAATTTTATACAGTCAATTTTATACACTCATATTATGTCCAATTTATAGGTCAGGTTGTGTCAAAACTATGTTCTGCAATTACTAAATGAATTACTAAATGAATTAAAAATAGAACATACCAATTTGTATTTCAAACAAAATCAATATAACAAAACCAGTTCATGTTACATTTCACAACATACCACTTATACAAGATTAACAGTTACACAAACATTACAAATGATTACATCTAATCAACAATTACACATAATTAACATACACAAATTAACCAAGACTGAAACTACAACACATAATGTCTTCAGCTTACCCCAAAATGCCTCTGCCTTAATCTTCATCTTCAACCTCTTGTTCTTCTTCATGGATGATTCGTAGAGCTCCTTCAGAGTTTCTAAAGCTTGCATTTCCATCACATTACTATCTTCCTTCATCCGTTCTGAATCTACGCATTCCTCATCATCCTTGACTTTTACAATTTCATCATCCCAAATAAATAAATTGCAGGTTGCCTCATTTTTCCAATACGGACACCTCCAAAACAGTCGACCTTTGTTCTTTCCGTTCTTGCACATGTATGAAATTATAACACCTTTGCATCCACACCTTTTCACTCCACAGTTCATCAGACTCGTCAAATAGTAAGAAACTCATTTGCTTAACCTTGATGAAGATGACATTTTTCTGAGATGGGTGAGGAACACGGTTACGAAGAAGAAGAAAGTTAGGAAGGAATAAGAAGAAAAAGATGAAGACGGTGAACAAATGGGTTTAGGGTTCACACTATATTCCTCTACTATTTATGATAACAAAACAATTATTCCAACTCAATCTGACGTGGCCATGAGAAGGATCCCAGTGGCATGCCACATCACCCTCCGTTAGAGGAAACTAACGGGAGGGACCATTTTCTGGACGGAAAACTTTATGGAGACCATTGTTTGAAGAAATATTTTTGAGGGACTATAATTGAAAGTTGGCATATTTATTGGGACCTCATACATATTTAACCCTATTTTTTATCATACTACTTACAACAAAGAATACTATCATGAAAAACAAATATTATATAATACATTTAGAATTTGTTTGCATATAAATGACATGTCAGAGATTCAACTCATTACAATAATTTATCCCTATTATAACTCAAAATGTCAAAGGACAGACTAATCTTTTGTTGAGGTCATGAGTTGTAACCTTGGAAAAGTAAAAATATATTAACTTAAAAAACTATTTTGTAATTTTGAAATTTATTATTTGCTTACCTATACCTCTGGGTCCATTTTGCTCCTCTTTTTTTTAAAACATCCAATTTGGTCCCTTACGTTGTCAAATAGAATTAAACAAGTCCTTTCTGTCAAATAATGATAAACGACGTTAGACAAAATCGATGTGGCGGATGAGGTGGACTGTCCTCTTCATCACCTTATTCTTCTTCGTTGCTGAAATCCCCAATTTAAACCTAATGTGCATATCCTATTACAAATCTTGAAATTGAAACCTAAGTCATCTACATTAGTGCGCTAATCATGAGTAATGCATGCAGTTCATCATCATCATCGAAAAAAAGAAGTGATTCACATGTATTTAGCAGCTCTAATCTTCCATGGAAGCCTTTTTGTCATTGTAGAGACACTGCTGTACTTCGAAGGGAAAGAAGTGTCAACAATTATGGAAAGCTTTTTTGGGGTTGTCAATATTTTAAGGTAAGCTTTAGTCTGAATATTCTAGGTTGAAATATTGTTGAAATTTCTTTTTATTACATTGTAATATTATTTCTTAATCTCTACAGGGATATAGTAATGTTGTTTGTGGATTCTTTGAATCGTTCTACGAAGAAGCTAGAGATGAAAATGAGCAAATCATGATGAAACAACAAAGTAAAATAGATGTGCTAACTCAAGAGATGGAGGAAGCCAAAAAAGAGGTTGAAGTATGTAGGCTCAGTAATATGGAATTAAAAGTTTCTTTGAAGAACACCATCAAATGGAAATTTTTTTGGAAGTTTATGTTCTATGTTGTGTTCTTTGTTTTAGTATTCAAGATGTTGTAATGATTGTGATGCAGAATTTGTAATGACTATGACGCAAAATTTGTGTTCTATGTATCATGAATTTGTGTTATGCAGAATTTGTTGTATCATGAATTTGTGTTATGAAGATTTTTAACGAATTTGTGATGCAGAATTTGTTGTATCATGAACTTGTGTTATGCAGAAGTTTAATGACTGTTTTACATGAATTTGTTGTACCAGTTCAATGATTTTGGCATTATTTAGTTGCACCAGTTCAAACTTGTAGTGTTCAAACTTGAATGTTATTTTACATGAATGTTTTATGCAGTGTTCAAACTTGCATAAACTTGTATAGGTTGAATGATAAATTTGCAAAACAGAATTAAAATTGAATAATTGAATGATAAACTTCCACTTGCCTAAACCTTGTTCAAAATAACATTGTTCAAACCTTGAATAGACCTTGTTCAAAACAGACATGACATAATTTGTTACAGACATAACATAAACCCTGTCTTAAAAATAGACATGACATAAACCTTGTCTCAAATGATACATGACATAAACCATGTTCTCAAGACAGAAATTACATAAGATTGTTACAAAACAGGTATGACTAAATGTTATTCTTTGGATTGTTTCTTTTTGTTGGAGTGGTCCTCCTAGTGGTAGGTCCAACTGCATTTTATGAGGCACTTAGCCTGGTAGTTGGCCTCCCTCATTGCTGAGATAAATGTGTAACATATGACTGAACTAGTTTCCTAACAGGTAACTTTTTTGGCCTCCCTCTTTGCTAAGATGACTGTGTAACAGATGATGGATGAGATGAGTGTGTAGCCCTTGCTTGAGTTGTTTTAGTTGGTGGTTGAGATGACTATGTAGCTCTTGCTTGAGTGGTTTGACTTAGTGGCTAAGATGATTGTGTAGCCCTTGACTGAGTGGGTTGAGATGGCGGCTGAGATAACTGTGTAGCCCTTGACTGAGTGGGTTGAGATGGTGGATGAGAAGATTGTTGTTGAAGGAGTCCTCTTACGGGTTGACTTATTGTGTCCAGTTTGTCTGCACCTGGTACACCTAAGTACCATTCAAGTTTTTCTCATCTTTCTATCTATCCCATCAATTTCACCCTGCTCACGGTTCCTCATCTTGGGTTTAACACACTTATAGGTTCTTCCTTCATATTTATAGGTTCTTCTATAGGACTATTAACATATTCTAGTTGGGACAGGGGATGTTCTATGTATATATCAATTGTCAAGTGTACCCTACAGAGGTCAGCAACCTCTAACGCACCCTTGTCATCATTAAGAACATTCATCCCAAAAGTGGGGTCATTATAATAGATGGTGTCTACCTCTGTATAACCTAGATCTTTCAATATACCAACCAATTCAAAGTAACTCCACCTATCCACATCTACTTTTAAATCATTGTATTTCCTCCCACATACACAGTTTTTTAAGAGTTCACAAACTCACCACTATGATGAATTTTCAAACACAAATTTTCATCCATTTCTAGCTAAGACAAGAAAACACAAAATTATATAACAGAATACAAAAAGGGGTGAAAACCCGAGATTTCTATACCCAACTAACGAAAAAACGAAATGGGGACGAAGACTATGAATATACAATGATAGTACGAGAACAAACCTCGATTGAGAACTTCATCATCTTCGATGCCTTTGTCGTCTACAATACCTTCGTAGTTCCCACGATTGCCTTCTTCTCTCTGCTAGGGTTCCTCGTTCCTCTTTCAATTCTTCTGAGAATGAGAAATGAAATGTGAAAGATAAGTCTAATGTACCGCGTATGCATTCCTTTCCTGCCACCTAAGTAATAACTTACTACGTCAGCAAAGTTTATGAGGCTAATCTAACATTTCTAACAGAAAGGATAAATGTGGTACACTTTTGACAACGTAAGGGACCAAATTGGACGTTTTAAAAGAAAGAGGACCAAAATGGACCCAGAGGTATAGGTAAGGGACTAAAAAGGGTATTAAGCTGAATTTTGTATTTTAAAATCTTAAATGATATAATATTTTTTATCATACTGCTTACAACAAACAATACTACCATGAAAAATAAATATTATATAATA
Source organism: Lathyrus tuberosus (assembly GCA_022829125.1). Taxonomy (NCBI): domain Eukaryota; kingdom Viridiplantae; phylum Streptophyta; class Magnoliopsida; order Fabales; family Fabaceae; genus Lathyrus; species Lathyrus tuberosus. The sequence goes on from JALAZF010000084.1 coordinate 6,809,711, forward strand.
CATTTATATTTTTCTTGCATATAGATGATATGTTTGGGATTCAACTCATTACAATAGTTTATCCTTATTTTAACTCAAAATGTCAAAGCACATACTCTTCTATTATTGAGGCCATGAGTTCGAACTTGACAAAAGGAAAAATATATTAACTTAAAAACTATTTTGTAATTTTGAAATATATTATTTGTTTAAATCTTATATAATTTTTATTTTAAAAACTTAAATTGTATAGTATTTTTTATCATACTACTTACAACAAATAATGTTACCATAAAAACAAATATTATATAATACATTAATAATTTTCTTGCATATAAATGACATGTCCAAGATTGAACTCATTACAATAGTTTATCCTTATTTTAAGGAATATTTTGAAGCAGACACGTTCAATACCCATTTTAAAGAAAATAATCTAACAACCCAACAATTACTTCAATTAAGTATATTTGCTCAAATTTTAAAAATAAAATAGACGCGTGAATTCAAACACTATTAAATATTTTTGATTTTTTTGAAATCATAGCTGATTTTACCTGATCATAAATGGATCAGCAGCCAGCAACACGTCGTGAGCTCCTTTAATTGCCGGTGGTGGAGAAGAGGTGGGGGGTGTACCTGCAAGGTACTCCGATGCTAATTTCAGAGACATAGTAATCAGCGCAAGTACAGATAAAAGGTGTAAAGAATAGAATACTTGACCCTCTAGTGAAAGAGGGTATTTATAATGTGCCCCCAGCGCAGGCCAACAGTTACTTTGCATTAGGTTGGATCGCAAGGCCCAATACGAGTAACTGTCAGGGTTTACGTTGCGTAGGGAAGACGAGCACGTGGTCTTCACCCTGGATCAACTGTCCCGTGATCTTCGGAAGGTGGGCTGACCAGTTCTTCCAGAAGAGGGTAGTTTCCTGATGACGTGTCCCTGCGTGGGGGGCACGTGGAGTCCGTGGGGGAGACACGTGGGAGCTCCCCAGGCCCGCAGATGGGCTGGATATTAATTGGGCCCTCCTCGACGAAGACTTAGGTTGGGCCGTGCCTGATGGTGGGTCAGCCTCAGGCTCAGTCCAGAACAGGAGACCCCTAAGTCATTGCTCCGAAGTATAAGTAATGACTTAAGAGTCAGCCCAATCGTCGAGGAGTCGTCCAGAGGGGCGTCAAGGTGTCAGACACGCCGAGCTTGGGGGTTATGTGTGGCCAGGAGTAGGAGATGCTCGACGAGACAAGAGTCTACAAGGAAACCTATCCGTCAGACGCTCTACTGACCCTTCCTCCTCCAGGTATGTCTCTGTTTGGTGCCTTGGTCGATGATGTGTGGGAGACTGAAAGGAACGGGCATGCTCGGTCTGCGGGCACGAGGGGAAGTTGAGAGGACACACATGGTGTCTTCCCGCATCACATGTCACGCGTAATTAATGCCTAGGGCGGCTACGCGTAGGGGCACTTGAGTGCCTAGTGCTTCCTCGCTTCTCGTGATAAGATTATAAATAGGGGAAAAGCTCGTTCCATTTTCACGCTTCCTCTTTCTTCCTCTCAAAGCTCACTCAAGTATTTCCAAGCCTTCAAACCATGTCCGCCGTCATCGCCACTATAGCCACCGTCGTCCGTCACTCTCTGTTTCCAGCTCTTCTTTTTATCAAGTAAGTTCTCGTCTCCTATCTCCAGTATTAGGAGGGACGCATGAATGTTCCGGCGACTTTCATGAAGTTTTCGGCGGAAATATGAGTTTTTCGGCCGTGCTCATGAAGATTCCGACCAAGTCGCTGGGAAGTTCATGAGGATTCCAAGAACTTCATGAATTTCCCAATGAAGTCCCCGAGGACCTGAGATGAAGGTCACAGGGAGCTGAGATGAAGATCACGGGGAGATAAGGTGAAGGTCTTGGGGAGATAAGGTGAAAGTCCCTGGGAGATGAGGTGAAAGTCTCGGGGAGCTTTACTCCCTACAGGCGTACAAGTGATGCGTGAGGGGTCTCTGTCGAAGAGTCCCCCCGCATTCATTGGGGCCTTCTCGTATGGGGACCTTCTCTGTCGAGGAAGTTTGTCGCGTCATGTCGACGGGGGTTTCTACGTGGACGAGTCTCTCCGTCGGGGAAGGCTCACAATTCTGTGTCAGGGAGAATTTGTCTGGGGCTCCTCGTCCCCCTCTTCACCCTTTCACTTGATTTGTGGTGGAAGGGTGGATTTGATCTCAGAAGTCGAATTCACCGTTTTCCACTGCTTTTCAGGTAAAATGGTCGTAAGGATCGAGGGGATCATCCATATTGACGACGAGCCCGAACTCAACGCACCCATTCAGCAAGCTGGAGTCGAACGAGTCCGCACGCCCGAAGATTGGGCCGGGCATGAGCCTCTTAATTTTGGGTCGCGCTTCGTCGTCGATGATATGGATGCCTTTGCAATAGTCGAGGATATCACCGTGGGATCTTCTCCGAACTGGATGGTTTACAAGCCCAAAGAACAACATCGCATATGCTCGAGATTCAGGGGGATGAGGTTCCCGATGTATGAGTTCGCGTTTCGGGAAGTGGGCATCCGTCTCCCCTTCAGTGACTTTCGGAGGGGGTGTTCAACTAGTTGCGTCTGGCGCCATCACAACTTCACCCCAACGCGATAGTGTTCGTGCAAGCATTCGATCTCGTGTACGAACATCTCCGTATCAGGGCCACGCTTCCTCTGTTCTTCCATACTTTCCATCTACAACGGTCATCCGTTAATGGTCGGCATATCTGGGTATCCCTAAAGCAGCCGAGGAAACTGTTTAGGGCGTACTTGGATTCTGTCTGCACCTTCAAGGATAGGTTCTATGTTGTCAAGCCTTCCTCGTACGTGGTCGTCGACTCCCTATACTACCTTGTGGTCAATGAGGCAGGCAAGGAGACCTTGGTGTCGAAGTGTCCCCTAGAGTGGGAGGAAGAACACTTCAAGAAGAGCACGGAAAGCTACATCGTGAAGCATGGCGACCTGGATGCTGATGACCAGGAGTCATACAAAAAGATGGTTGACTTTGTCACCGGCTTCACACCCGCCAAATATGTTAACAAGGATGTGAGTTTCATCCTCGATGCTTGCGGGGAAGTTTGTCGTGAGGCTCTATTCATTAACATTAAGGCCCTCCTCGAGTGCGAGTTCCACGAGGAAGTCTTGAGGTTCTTAGGTAGTGATCTCTTTCTTTGCTCGGGCATCTTCCCCTTTTCTCGTTTTTGTACTGACTCTTTTTCTGTTCACTGTCACATGCCAGATGTCGAACGTGCGCGAACGTATCATAAAGCTCGCGGCCACTAAGGGTGCAAAGAATACCAAAAGTATAGTCGCCCAGGTCCAAGAGATGGTGAAACCCGAGGATGGGGCAAGCGACTCTACCTCCCCTCAATGCAACCAGTCTCCTCCCCTGCAGGAGACACCCTCTAAAAGACCATGCACCGAGGGGTCAATTCTCGTCGACCTCGAGGAGAGTGTGCCTGTTGAGATGTTTGTGCTGCCCCTGCTACCTTCATCGGGACTTCTTTTCTAGGGCCAATTCCCCAACTGTGACCAAGGCTGAAACGAAGGCGATCATGGGGGTCGACAGGGCGGCCAGAAGGAAAGCTTTGACCGAGGATATGTCCGCTATGATAAGGATCTTCGAGACGGCCTTAATCCTTAATGATAAAACCAGCCCGGCCTCTGAGCTGAAGAAGTTGCGAGACAAGAACGTCGTCCTTGAGGCGGAGAAAAACAAGGCGAAGAGCGATCTACAAGAGGCTCAGACGAGGTATGAGGTCCATGTGCGCCTTCTCCACGATACGAATGAGCTGCAGGAAGAGCTGAAGAAAACCAAGGAGGAGCGGGATCGCCTTCAGACCAAGGTCACCGAGCTGGAAGCTGCTGCCAATCCCGCCGAGGATGAGATGGAGGAGGAGAGGGCCCTCGCGGCCCGGGGTGCACTGGTCGCCCGGATTCAGAAGCTCGAGCAGGATTGCTTGGAGGCTATCCAGGTGGGCTTAAACAATGATTTGGTGCAAGTCCAGATCATGAATCCAGGGGACCAGCTAGTCCTTGAGGGGGTTAGTCCTTTCCACCAAGTGGTTGATGGCAGGGTGGTCGTCCCCGGGGAAACTGACGATGGAACTGGTCGAGGTGATGAGGAACCCCATCTTGAAGAGGAGGCTGCTTGATTCTTTGTTTAGTCAGCATGCATGCTGTTTTTTGGTTATTGTTTTGTTCGGCCTACGTGCCATAATTTTGTAAACTGATTTTGCCTCGCCTGCGTGCCATGGGTTTGTAATGTTTGAACAATGGGCTTTTCCTGCTTTAATGCATTGTTTCTTTGTCTTTTTATATGTTTATATGTTGTGTGTGTTGCGTGTATGTCGAATATGTATTTTATATTTGCATGTTTTTTCTAAGTATTCGGGGCCTTTTCTCGACGTTGTTGGTTCTCGACAGTGTAGGGAACTGGCCGAGTGGTCGGAGTTGGGTTTTAACCTTCAACGAAGCTAAGAGTTCGATCGAGGTCTTTGCTCCGAGGCGTGAACTTCCCATCGCGAGCTGGGCGTTCTGTCTAATTGGTATGACAACGGTGGAGCTCGGTAGAGGTGTACCCGTCAGATCAAGAGTTCACTCGCACACACAAGAGTGGGCCCTTGTCTTCTTGTTTCAAGTTTTAGGAGTCGCGCTTTTACCTTAGGGAGCCCCTGTGGTCGCGACGCGAATAGGTCGCGGGCAATGTTTAACTGTAGTACTGTTTAAGCTTTTCAGCGTTCTATGGTCAAGCAAGTTCCTCCCCGTGTAGGTTTTCGAGGTAGTAGGTTCCAGTCCCCGTTTTCGCGCGGACGCGATTGGAGCCCTCCTAGTTTGCGGCGAGTTTGCCTTTGTAACACCCTAAAACCCCCGCGTAAAATAATACTATTCATCAGAGTAAATATATGAAAAATACAACATGTAGGATGTCACTTTCCAACAAAAACTTGCTCATACATGCGACATGTAACACAAAAACTTTATTAACGGTAATTACCAGAATTATAGTTAAAGTTCATCTTATTAAGCAGCGGAAACTTCACCAAATTAATGATGAAAACATAACATATTTCGAAACGAACATAACCAACAAAAGTCAGCAAGATCAATTAACCAACGATAATTCAAATAACATAAGTGTTCCATAACCCCAGTGTTACACATCAGAGCAGATGCTGACTCTACTGAATAAAATGGAAGACTTCATCTTCACTAACCACGACTCCGCACTATTCTTGATTATCTGCACGGTACCTGTAACGCCCCGTTTTGTCAAATTTATTTAATCGAGTCGATTTAATTATTTTTGTTTTTATATTATTTTATTCTTGAATTTTATTTGACAATATATTATTTTTTATCGTTATTATGTTTTATCGCGTTTTGAGAGCGTTTGCGAGATATTTGAGCTGAGGGGTAAAAGGGTCATTTTGAGGGGTTAGATATTTTAGAAAAATTAGATATTTTTATAAATAGAGATTTGAGAGAAAAAGAGAGAAAAGAAAGGGAAAGGAAAGAAATGAAGAGGAAGGAAAAGAGGGGAGAAGATGAAATCTTCAATACTCCGTTTCAAGCGCGATTAATCGGGTAAGGGTGAGAAGTTTCGATTATATCTTGCTTGTATATGTATATGTATGTATTTGTTTGACTGTTTGGTTGAAAAATATATGTTTTCTACTTGATTGGAATTGTGATCATTTCGATAGAATTGATGTTTTCACGGTTGGAAATCGATATGAATCACGTAGTATGATCGTATTATAGGTATGAACATTGTTGATACTTGTTTTGATTGATTAAAAACGTTTTGGTTGGAGAAAGTTGGATTTTGGGGTTTGGAATGGTGTAACCCGCAGCAGTAAAATTCTGGTTCTGATGCGATTCGCCAGGCAAATTAGGTCTTGCCACTAGTTCGCTAGGCGAAGTGCTGGCGAAGAGGGATTCGCCAGGCGAAATCATAAGTCACCAGGCGAAAACGGGGAGATAGAAATGTGTTAGCTACTGGAACTCTTGGGTTTTTCTAAAATTGTGGTTCGCCACTAGTTCGCCAGGCGAACTGTTGGCGAAGGGGGATTCGCCAGGCGAAATCCTAAATCGCCAGGCGAATCTGGCTGTTTCTCAATAAATTCTTTTCTTTGAAAATTCATAACTTTTGATCCGTAACTCGGATCGAGACGTTCTTAGTACCGCTGGAAAGCTAACGAGATGTTCTTTCTTATAAAAATGGTTTTGATATTAGTGGCTGATTTAATTGTGTCGGGAATATGGAAACGTGTCGTTTTGTCGACTTTTTCCGTCGTAATTGTGTGTGATTGATGTGTTATCATGCGATATGCTTTTGAGATATAACGTATAGCTTGTGTGATGTTATATGATGTTGAAGCATGTGATAAGTTGTTGTAATTGTTGTGGCCTTATGGAAAAATACTTTGTTGACTTGAATACAAATGTCTGGTATTAATGTATGTTGTTCTGGGTAGCCTTCGTGGAGTGAATCCTAGTGTTGTGAGTATCATTGTATGATGGCAGGATTGTTGTGGTTGATGGTGAGTAATTCTTGATGTGAATTGATATGAGTGTATATGCTAAAATACTAATTATTGTGGTTTGTGGATTATGATGAAATGCATTGTTTATGTGAAATTCAATGTGTGTTATTTGGTGGCCTTATGGCAAGTAAAGACATTGTTTGAAATTATTTCCAATGCATGAATCATGATGATGCGATAATTCATATTGTTGATTTGTGAATGTGCATTTGATTGTCATGAGTCGTTGATATGACATGCATCATGATACGCACCTTGTGATGTCGTGTGCCCTTGTGGGGTGTGAGCGAAGAAACGATTCCAGAGGGAATCTGCTGTAACTATCGTGTGCCTTATACAAAGAGGACCTAAAGCGAAGTTATAGACGATCGTGTGCCTTATACAAAGAGGAACTAAAGCGATCGGACCGCGTGCCTTATACAAAGAGGACCTAAAGCGATCCATAAACGTCGTGAGCCTTATACAAAGAGGACCTAAAGCGACGGGGAACATCGTTTGCCCGACGGGGAGTTACACTAAGTAACAAGCGATGATTCCAATAATTTCTGAGTGAATTAATGATGATGAGAATGATGGATGGAATGGTACCGCATGCATAGAGTCATTGTGTCGGTCTCTGTGAATTTGCATAAATCATGAATGGATTGATTATGTGTGGGAAATCATGAATGGATTGATTATGTGTGGGAAATTGTGAATAGAGTGATTATGTGTGGGAAATTGTGAATTGATTGATTATGTGTTGAGCTCGTGATAGCATTGGTAATTTGATATGCATTGGTTATGGATGATATGTTTTATATATAGACATATGCCATGTTTGTGGGGATGTTGTACATTACAATGATTGTATTAATTATCTATGATATGCTATATATGAATATATGTGATGTGGTGGTGTATTTCCATATGTCATAACTTTGGTATGCCTTATGTGTGAATATGTGATTATGTTGGTATAATTGATATATGCTATGTGGTTGGATTATTAGAAATATGTTATGTATCTGTGGCATGCTATATGTATTAGTATGTGATGCTTGTGGTGAGAATAACTATGCATGTGAATTTATATGTGTTCGCATATTATTATGCAATCTTGATTTAGTTGTTATTTCTCACCCTTCTGCTGTGGTTTATGCCCTGTGAGGCAATTGCAGATTAGTATCTTGGAGGCTTTTATGAAGATTAGTTCTCCATCCTTTTGTCGGTCTGTCTGCTCTGATACGTAACACGGGAGTCGGGGAACATTTTTGTTATAGATGTATACATTTGTTGGATCTATTTTGTATTACCTTTGTATGAATATTTTTATGTTATAAAACAATTTATTTTGTAAAACAAGTCAGTTATGGATCTTTCCGCTTTATTCCATAATTGAACTTTCCTTTTTGTTGGAAAAAGTTTCCCTTTTATGTTTATTCCATTTTGTGTTATGTATCAAATTTATGAGCAGGGATTGTGTTTTATTTCTTTAAATGTGGCATCCTTGTTTCTGTCTAAGAATAAATTTTTATTCACTCTAATTTATTTATTTATTATTTATCCGTGATGGGAATTGGGGTGTTACATTAGTGGCATCAGAGCAGGTCGGTCCGTCCGGCCAAGTTGTTGAGTCAGTTGGTGTGACAGTTGAATACTGTCGATGTTGTTTGTTCCTTAGTATGTGATATGTGTGTGAAACACTGTTAGTACTTTCTGGTTTTTCTAATCCTTTGTCTTCAGGATTTAGAATGAGATAAGTAGGGGAGAAGCTGGTGCTCCTCCAAGTTGCTTCAGGTGTGGAGCGTTGGCTCAGTGTGTTGTAGATTGCAAGATTGTAAGTGTTGTTTGGACAGTGTTGTTCCCGATTCTAGAGGGAATGCAGAGGTAAGGTTTATGTCAACTAAAGATTTGTGCCTTAGGTAGTTTTGTGCACAAGATGCAAGAAATGCTATTATAGTTTGGTAAAGATGGTTTATGCCCCATCATGATTGTCGCCTGTCTATTGACAAATTGAGGAACTGATCACCCTTAATCTCTTGTTGATAGTAGACAGAATTATGTTGGATGGAATAGACGTGTCTTTCCAGCTTTGATAGTATGTTTTGTGAATCGTTTGGAGCTAAGCCAAGTGAGTACAGACTATTTTGTTGAGTCGATGAAGATTCTAATATCGAAAGATGAGACGAATTAGAGGTTTTGGTATGTTGGTCCAGTTGGGAAGTCATTGAGAGAGAACGATTGGGTATCGTTAATGGTTGTTCTCAGAGAGTAGAGTGTGAACTCAAATTTGACAAAGGTGAAGATTTGAGGTTTGGATCTGCTAAGTAAGTAGAAGTACTTTTAGGAAGTGAAACTCAGATGTTTGTCATGTTTGTGATGATAGTGTTTTGGAAATTGGCAGGAAGCCACAGTGATGGGCCGTCAGTTGTGCATGGTTTTCAGATGTGTTTTTGGATGAAACATTAGTGTATCAACTTGAAGAGGTCCAACATGGTTGGTAAGGAAAAGGATGATAGCATGAGGTTGCGTGTTAATTAGTAAGTAGTATGGAAACTTGCAGTTGTGTTCTGGATAGCTTGAGTTTTGAATTGTGACGAATCGCGAACGATTTGAAGTTCCTTGATGGTATTACTTTTGTTATGGGTTGAGATCTCGTGTCAGCAGAAACCTTGAGTGAGTTGGAACCCCGTAAGAAGAATTGATATGGAATGTGGTAACCAGAGATTTTTAAGCTATTTTGGATAAATTGTTTCGAGCTCAGAATGAATTTTGAAGGTTGTATATGTTATGGTTGTGGAGTATATGAATCGTATCTTCCATACTTGTTTGGATAAGTTCATAGTGATGTTTATAGGATGATATTCTGATTTATTTTAAATCAAAGGATGAGTATGTAGAGTATTTGAGGATTAAGTTACAAGGGTTGAAAGAGAGGGAGCTTTCTGCTAATTTATCGAAGTGAGAATTTTGATTGAAAGAGGTTAGTTTTCTTGGTTATGTTATTTCCGATGATGGTATTGTTGTGTATCTATCCAAAATAAATGCAGTTCTACATTGAGAGACTCCAAAGTCGGTTAAGGAGATTAGAAACTTTTGGGCTTAGTTGGTTGTTACTGGAGGTTATGGAAGACTTTGCTAAGTTAGTGCTTCTATTATCTCTGTTGACTTGCAAAGGGTGAGTTGTTTGTTTTGGATGTTCGTTGTGAGTAAGTTTTAGTGAGCTGAAGTAGAGATTGACTACGGCTCCAATTTTGATTCTGCCTGATCCTAATAAACTGTTTATGGAATATTGGGATGCGTCCTTGATGAGCGTAGTTAGTGTGTTAATGCAAGATGGTAAAGTTATTTCTTATGCTTTACGACAATTGAGGATTCATGAAAAGGATTATCCTACTCATATTGGAGTTGGTTGTTTTGTGTTGAGAATCTAGAGGTATTATTTTGAGGGTTTTAGGTTCAAGGTGTTTGGTAATCACAAGGGTTTAGAGTACTTGTTTGGTCAGAAGGAATAAAGTATGAGACAACAAGGATGGTTGGAATTCCTGATTAGTTATGACCTTGGCTCGAATTATCCTATTGGTAAAGTTAATGTCGTGCCTGATGAGTTAAGTCGAAAGTCTTTACATATGTCTATTTTGATGGTCAGAGAATTAGAGTTGGTTGAGCAGTTCAGAGACTTGTGTGTGGTGTGTAAGCTAACACAGCAGCGTGTGAGGTTGGGTCTATTAGAAATGAACTATGCTTTTTCTGGTGAATATTAGAGAGAGTCGGAAGTTGGATATGGAATTGGTAGTTTTGATGGTGATGAGTAATTAGAGTGTGTAGCTGAAGCGTGATGTGGCATAATTTGTATATGAGTGTGTGACTTGTAAGAGTTCATAGGTTGAACATTGAAAACATGTAGGAATGATGAGACCTATGGACGTTCCGGAATGGAAATTTTAGGTGAGAGGTTTAAACATTATTCATGGGCTACTATGTAGATGGATGTTTTGGTTATATGTTCGATTGGTGAATCGTAGCATTGTTGTAATAATGTTGTGTGACAAGGTTGTTGGCATTCTAGTTTTATGGATGTTGTTAAGACGTTGTTTATGTCGTGGGACTTTATGTTCTTGTTTGTGTTGTTGCCTCTTTTCCATCGTGATGGTTCGAGTGAGAGTAGCTAATTCCTTGTGGGGAATTAGGGGAGTGTTACCCATGGAGAGGGTAACGATCTTGTTGTGTTTCAATTCAAGAGTGAACCTATGTGTTCGTAACTTGGGTATTCTTTGAGGCGTGAGTTGGTCTTCAAGTGCATTATATGGGCATTGCATCTTGTCGTTGTTGTTATTACCGTTGTCGTGTCATTGTAGTAGTTACTGTTAGCGAGGTGTTTTGTTGGTTTGTGTTATTCATGGTGTTGCCTTTAATGGCATGAGAGTGGGTTAGTCGGATACGAGAGTCGTATCAGGAGTTGTTTGCACCAAGTATATTTTCGAGGACGAAAATGTCTAAGTGGGGGAGAATTGTAACTCCCTATTTTGTCCGATTTATTTAATCGAGTCGATTTAATTATTTTTGTTTTTATATTATTTTATTCTTGACTTTTATTTGACAATATATTATTTTTTATCGTTATTATGTTTTATCACGTTTTGAGAGCGTTTGCGAGATATTTGAGTTGAGGGGTAAAAGGGTCATTTTGAGGGGTTAGATATTTTTATAAATAGAGATTTGAGAGAAAAAGAGAGAAAAGAAATAGAAAGGAAAGAAAGGAAGAGGAAGGAAAAGAGAGGAGAAGAGGAAATCTTCAATACTCCGTTTCAAGCGCGATTAATCGGGTAAGGGTGAGAAGTTTCGATTATATATTGCTTGTATATGTATATGTATATGTATGTATTTGTTTGAATGTTTGGTTGAAAAATATATGTTTTCCACTTGATTGGAATTGTGATCATTTCGATAGAATTGATGTTTTCACGGTTGGAAATCGATATGAATCACGTAGTATGATCGTATTATAGGTATGAACATTGTTGATACTTGTTTAGATTGATTGAAAACGTTTTGGTTGGAGAAAGTTGGATTTTGGGGTTTGAAACCTGGTAACCCGCAGCAGTAAAATTCTGGTTCTAATGCGATTCGCCAGGAGAATTAGGATTCGCCAGGCGAATTAGGTCTTGCCACTAGTTGGCTAGGCGAAGGCTGGCGAAGAGGGATTCGCCAGGCAAAATCATAAGTCGCCAGGCGAAAACGGGGAGACATAAATGTGTTAGCTACTGGAACTCTTGGGTTTTTCTAAAATTGTGGTTCGCCACTAGTTCTCCAGGAGAGGTGTTGGCGAAGGGGGATTCGCCAGGCGAAATCCTAAGTCGCCAGGCGAATCTGGCTGTTTCTCAATAAATTATTTTCTTTGAAAATTCATAACTTTTGAGCCGTAACTCGGATCGAGACGTTCTTAGTACCGTTGGAAAGCTAATGAGATGTTCTTTCTTATAAAAATGGTTTTGAGATTAGTGGCCGATTTAATTGTGTTAGGAATTTGGAAACGTGTCATTTTGTCGACTTTTACCGTCGTAATTGTGTGCGATTGATGTTCTATCATGCGATATGCTTTTGATATATAACGTATAGCTTGTGTGCTGTTATATGATGTTGAAGCATGAGATAAGTTGTTGTAATTATTGTGGCCTTATGACAAAATACTTTGTTGACTTGAATACAAATGTATGGTATTAATGTATGTTGTTGTGGGTAGCCTTCGTGGCGTGAATCCTAGTGTTGTGAGTATCATTGTATGATGGCAGGATTGTTGTGGTTGATGGTGAGTAATTCTTGATGTGAATTGATATGAGTGTATATGCTAAAATGCTAATTGTTGTGGTTTGTGGATTATGAGGAAATGCATTGTTTATGTGAAATTCAATGTGTGTTATTTGGTGGCCTTATGGCAAGTAAAGGCATTGTTTGAATTGATTTCCAATGCATGAATAATGATGATGAGATAATTCATATTGTTGATTTGTGAATGTGCATTTGATTGTCATGAGTCGTTGATATGACATGCATCATGATATGCACCTTGTGATGTCGTGTGCCCTTGTGGAGTGTGAGCGACGAAACGATTAAAGAGGGAATCTACTATAACGATCGTGTGCCTTATACAAAGAGGACCTAAAGCGACGTTATAGACGATCGTGTGCCTTATACAAAGAGGACCTAAAGCGATTGGGTCATGTGCCTTATACAAAGAGGACCTAAAGCGATCCATAAACGTCGTGAGCCTTATACAAAGAGGACCTAAAGCGATGGGGAACATCGTTTGCCCGACGGGGAGTTACACTAAGTAACAAGCGATGATTCCAATAATTCCTGAGTGAATTAATGATGATGAGAATGATGGATGGAATGGTACCGCAAGCATAGAGTCGTTGTGTCGGTCTCTGTGCATTTGCATAAATCATGAATGGATTGATTATATGTGGGAAATCATGAATGGATTGATTATGTGTGGGAAATTGTGAATGGATTGATTATGTGTAGGAAATTGTGAATTGATTGATTATGTGTTGAGCTCGTGATAGCATTGGTAATTTGATATGCATTGGTTATGGATGATATGTTTTATGTATAGACATATGCTATGTTTTATGGGGATGTTGTACATTACAATGATTGTATTAATTATCTATGATATGCTATATATGAATATATGTGATGTGGTGGGGTGTTTCCATATGTCATAACTTTGGTATGCCTTATGTGTCAATATGTGATTATGTTGGTATAATTGATATATGCTATGTGGTTGGATTATTAGAAATATGTTATGTATCTGTGACATGCTATATGTATTAGTATGTGATGCTTGTGGTGAGAATAACTATGCATGTGAATTTATATGTGTTTGCATATTATTATGTAATCTTGATTTAGTTGTTATTTCTCACCCTTCTACTGTGGTTTGATGCCCTGTGAGGCAATTGCAGATTAGTATCTTGGAGGCTTTTATGAAGATTAATTCTCCATCCTTTTGTCGGTCTGTCAGCTCTGATACGTAACACGGGAGTCGGGGAACGCTTTTGTTATATATGTATACATTTGTTGGATCTATTTTGTATTACCTTTGTATGAATATTTTGATGTTATAAAACAATTTATTTTGTAAAACAAGTCAGTTATGGATCTTTCCGCTATATTCCATAATTGAACTTTCCTTTTTGTTGGAAAAAGTTTCCCTTTTATGTTTATTCCATTTTGTGTTATGTATCAAATTTATGAGCAGGGATTGTGTTTTCTTTCTTTGAATGTGGCATCCTTGTTTCTGTCTAAGAATAAATTTTTATTCACTCTGATTTATTTATGTATTATTTATCCGCGATGGGAATTGGGGTGTTACATTACCAACGTCGAGGCAACATTCAAACAGAAGGGGTGAGATTTCTCGAATCAACAAAGAAATGCATAATATACATATAAAGGCATATAATCATTACACTATTCACCCTATCATCACAACATTAACACAATTACAATTTCATATGCAAGCAGACAATCATATCATCCACGACACAACAGAATGCAATGCAATGAGATTCTCAACTCGACTCAATGCACGTGGTACCATGTTGATCCCTTTTTCATGATCATAATTCCTGTCGGAATTTCTATATGTGTCGCTCACACCCCACATGGGCACACGAACACCCGTAATCGGTCAAACCCCACATGGGCACACGATTATCTCAACAATAACAACAACGCGATTCCATTTCAAGGAATTCGGATAAGACACTCACACCCCACATGGACACACGACTTATCATACAACTTATGCAACATGATATGCATTCAACGACAACATACAACAACGACCAATGTCTATGACTAACATACAGCCAATACATCACACCACACTACCCAACACACAACATATACCTGCCAAAACATGCAACATTTGAAATCTACAGCCACAACACACACTCGCACAACCGAACTCAACATTTTAACGTTCTACACGTCACAACGTATACGGAAATACAATTAACATGTTGAATAGTTGGAATTCTGGCATTGAAAATATTTTTAATAGAAAGTACATGAACCCAGCGTTCCAACGATTCGAACGATGACTGAAATGGACTTACAGATCAAAAGATATGAATTTTTGAAGTTTAAGAAAATTTTGTCCATAACAGCAGCAAGCAGAATTGTCATGTTCGCTACAAGTTCGCCCAGCGAACTGTCATTCGCTAGGAGTTTGCCTAGAGAAGTCGCCAGCGAAACACCTTCCCCATACAAAATCCAGAGACTCACCTATTTTCCTCTCCCTTCGCCTCAACATTCGCCCAACGAACTTTCGTTCGCTAGGAGTTCGCCCATCTAACCTAGGACGAATCTCCCCAAAATCACTCCAGTAACCCATTCCCTTTCTCTTCTTTTGCTTCTTAGTTCGCCCAGCGAACCACCAGCGAACCCTTCGCTCAACGAACTTTCCTTCGCACGGTGAAGTGCGCGAATCAGCAACACAACAGTTGCGATTCAGCATGATTCCGGCCCAAAGCCTTCTCTGATTTCAACAGCAAACAACATGAAAATATACATAGAATCCACAGTTTTTACACAATCAATTAGAGTCACATAAACCACAATTTAATTGGTCAATTTACACCAACTACATGTTATTATGAATATCGACCGACAACAACCAAACAATCAGAGATGCATATAGATGAATCTAACAGATTACCCACCCTCATACATACATTATTCATCCCTTAAGCGATCGAAGAACCCCACCCTTACCTTATTGACGATTCTTCGAAGGTTCTCTAAGCCCTAGCTCTACTTCTCTCTTCCGTTCCTCTTTTCTCCAAAAATGCGATCGTTCCCTAAACTGATTCTCCTTCCCAATTTTCTCTTTTCCTACTATAACCCTTAGACCCCTATTATGCTTTTCCTTCCTTACCCTTACTAATCCTCACGAATAGTCTACTTTGCCCTCCTTATTCTTGTTATTATATCATATTATTATTATTATTATTATTATTACTAATATCTACTTATTAAAATAATAATAATAATCAATATTTTATTAATTTAATATTATTCAACTAATATTATGATCAACTAAATATTACTAATATAATTTAATTAGTACTATCCACTACACCCCCAAGTTCTACATAATTTGTCACACACACCCCTAACACCTTAATCTCTATAATTTCAAGGTCACTACCCCATACTAAGGGCAACCCAAACACAACCAAAACACCCATAATCACATACATATACACAACATCATATAGTTTTAATTACGAAAAATAATTAAAATAAATCGAGGCGTTACAACTCTTCCCCACTTAGAATATTTTCGTCCTCAAAAATTTACCTCATACGAATAGTTCCGGATACGAATCTCGCATCCTGCTCTCTAATTCCCAAGTCATATTTCCACCGGCAATGCCTCCCCACACTACCTTCACAAGAGTGATCTCTTTACCTTTCAATTGCTTTACCTCACGGTCTTCAATCCGTGTTGGTAAGGCCTCAACCTTAAGTTTATCCCTTACTTCTACATCATCCATCAGAATCACATGTGATGGATCCGGAACATACTTCTGAAGCTGTGACACATGGAACACATCGTGCAAATTCGACAATTTGAGTGGCAACGCCACTCTGTAGGCAACAGGTCCAACTCTTGCAGAAATCTGATATGGACCAATAAATAGAGGAGTAAGCTTCCTCGACTTCAAGGCTCGTCCAACACCGGTCACCGGAGTGACTCTAAAAAACACATGGTCTCCTTCTTGAAACTCAAGATCTTTCCTCCTCTTATCATGGTAGCTCTTCTGCCTACTCTGCGAAGCTTTCATCTTTTCCCGAATCAGCTTCACCTTTTCAGTAGTCTGCTGAACAATCTCAGGCCCAAGTACTACACTCTCTCCAGATTCATGCCAACACAAAGGCGTCCGGCACCTCCGACCATACAAAGCTTCAAAAGGCGCCATTCCAATACTAGAATGTTAACTGTTATTATAAGTGAACTCAATTAACGGCAAATGGCTATCCCAAGCACCTCCCTGTTCAAGCACACAAGCCCTCAACAAATCCTCCAAAGATTTTATAGTTCTCTTCGTCTATCCATCCGTCTGCGGGTGATAAGTTGAACTCAATCTCAGTTTCGATCCCAAAGCTTCTTGCAAACTCTCCCAAAATCTGGAAGTGAACCTTGGATCTCTATCTGACACAATACTCAATGGAACTCCATGCAACTTCACAATCACCTGAATATAAATCTCTGCCAGCCTCTGCAAAGGAAAACTGATATTAATCAGAATAAAATGTACCGATTTCGTCAATCTATCCACTACTACCCAAATGGAATCATGTCCTCTCGGAGTATTAGGCAACCCAGTCATAAAATCCATAGAAATGCTGTCCCACTTCCACTTTGGAATATCTAACAGTTGCATCAAACCAGCAGGTTTTTGATGTTCCACCTTCGCCTTCTGATAAGTCAAACAAGCATATACAAACTTAGCCACATCACGCTTCAACCCAGACCACCAAAATATCTTCTTCAAGTCTTGGTACATCTTTGTAGCTCCTGGATGGATACTTAAGCTACTCCTATGACTTTCTTCTAGAATCATTCTTTTCAACTTAGGATCATCAGGAATACAAATCCTGTCACGAAATCTCAACACACCTTGTTCATCCACTTTGAATTCGTTACTTTCTGTCTGCTCATTTCCAATAATCAAATCCACCAGTTCACATCCAACTTCTGACCCTCTCTGATACTATTAAGAAACTCATTATTGATCTTCAGCATACCCAACATAACACTATGTGGTGGCTGTTCGTAAACCAAACTCATATCCCTGAACTGTTCAATCAATTCCAGCTCTTTAACCATCATAGCAGACATATGCAAAGACTTCCGACTCAGAGCATCAGCCACGACATTAGCTTTACCGGGATGATAGTTCAAACCGAAATCATAATCCTTTAAGAATTCTAACCACCTTCTTTGTCTCATATTTAACTCCTTCTGATCAAACAGATAATGCAAGCTTTTATGATCACTATACACTTCAAATCTGGAACCATAAAGATAGTGTCTCCAAATTTTCAATACGAATACTACCACAGCTAATTCCAAATCATGAGTTGGATAATTCATCTCATGGACCCTTAACTATCGTGAAGCATAAGCCACAACCTTTCCATCCTACATTAACACACCTCCTAAACCCATCAACGAAGCATTGTAATACACCACAAACGGTTCATCTGGTTCGAGTAGAATTAAAACTGGAGTTGTAGTCAATCTCTTCTTTAGCTCAATGAAACTCTTCTCACAGTGAACATCCCACACAAACGCTTTACCTTTGCAAGTCAACTGAGTCAACGGAAGTGCCAACTTCGAAAAGCCTTCAATAAACCTACGGTAATAACCAGCTAAGCCCAAAAAGCTTCTAATCTCAGTTACCGACTTCGGAGCCTCCCACTGTAGAACTGCATCCACCTTGGATGGATCCACGACAATACCATCACCTAAAATAACATGACCAAGAAAACTTACCTCTCTTAACCAGAATTTGCACTTAGATAACTTTGCATAGAGCTTTTTTTCTCTTAACACTTGCAGTACTATCCGCAAATGCTCAACATGTTCCTCTTCTGACTTAGAATAGATTAGAATGTCATTAATAAAAAAACCACAAATTTATCCAAGTAAGCATGAAAAATTCGATTCATATACTCCATGAATACACCAGGTGCATTAGTAACTCTGAACGACATCACTACATACTCATAATATCCATATCGGTCCTGAAAGCCGTCTTTTGAATATCTTCATCCTTTACTCGTATCTGATGATACCCCGACCTCAAGTCAATCTTGCTAAACACACGGACACCCACTAACTAATTCATTAAGTCATTTATTCTTGGAAGTGGATACTTGTTCTTAATCGTCACTTTATCAGCTGTCTGTAATCGATACATAACCTCATACTGCCATCCTTTTCTAACAACTCTTCCAGTTGCTTCTTCAGCTCTGTTAATTCTGATGCCGACATCCTATATGGTGCCATAGAAATAAGTCTAGTACCAGGGACAAGATCAATAGTAAACTCCACTTCTCTCTCTGGCGGTACATCAGTAATATCATCCAGAAACACTTCTGGAAATTCACGCACTACTTGCAATTCATTAATCACCGACTCACTCTCCACTGACAAGAATGCAAACAATGCAAGCACTTGAGCTTCTTCCTCTAAGAGCTCTTTTAACTCTCTAGCAGATAGAAAACCATCTTCTTCCTCTTCCTCAGGAAAAAGAAACCACACCGACTTGTTAAAACAGTTAATATGAACATGAATGAACTCCAACCAGTTCATACCTAAGATCACATCAAGATTTCCCAACAGCAAGCAAATAAGATCCACACCAAAGTCCTTATCAAAGATTGATTGTGGACAATTCAAACAAACTAGGGAAGTGGTCGCCGATCGCTTTGCAGGAGTTTTAACAACCATCTCTCCCTTCATAGGAGAAACAACAAGACCTAGCCTTATTACACAATCAACGGCAATAAAAGACTGAGTAGCACCAGTATCATTAATAGCAATCAAAGGCATACTATTAATGTAACATGTACCTCTGATTAGTCTGTCATCACTGGAAGTCTGAGTTCCTGTCAAAGAGAACACCTTTCCTCTAGTTGAAGCTTGCTTTGGCTTCTAGCAACGAGTATTGATATGGCCCTGTTCTCCACAGTTGTAACAAGTCACCACCATAACCTTGCAATCAATAATCAAATGTCCTGCCTGTCCACACCTGAAGCATTTCTTCACATCACTCGTGCACTCACTGACATGATGACCTAGCTCACCACACCTGTAACACTTTAGAGAAGCAGGGGCACCTCCCCCACCCGGCTTCTTACCATCAGCGTGTTTATGTTTACCCTTCTCAGCTGGAGCTGCAAAAGGCTTCCCACGGTTCATCGGTTATCTTCCCCTCCTCTTGGCCAGCCCTTTATAGTGAGCCAATCGAGCCTTGTTATCTTCCTCAAAGATCCTACAATAATCCACCAAATCTGGAAACCTTCTGATTCGTTGATAACCAATCGCCTGCTTGATTTTAGGTCTCAATTCATTCTCAAACTTGACACACTTTGAGAACTCAGTAGTTGCCGCACTGTAGTGAGGGTAAAACTTAGCCAGATCTGAGAATTTGACAGCATACTCCGTAACCGTCATGTTACCCTGCTTCAATTCCAGGAACTCAATCTCTTTCTTTCCTCGGACATCTTCAGGAAATTACTTCCTCAAGGACTCCCTACTGAACACAGCCCAAGTGATTACTACTCCTATTGCTCCCAACAATTGATGAGTGCTAACCCACCAGTCATCAGCCTCCTCAACCAGCACGTGAGTACCTAACTGCACCTTCTGTGCTTCAGAACATTCCATAACCCGGAAGTTTCTCTCGATCTCCTTGAGCCAAGCCTGCACACCATCCAAATCACATCTTCCCTTGAAGGTAGGCGGTCTATTCTTCCGAAACTCGTCATTCTCACCAGCATGAGGCGGGTTCTGTACCGCCTGAGCAACAGCCTGCAAAGCAGCGACAATAGCAGCATCGTTCCTTCCAGCCATTCTAAATCTGTTACACACCAACAATAGAACATAATGGTTAAGGAACCGACATCGAGAGTAATCAACTGTCACACAACAACGACTCGACAACTTGGCCGGAAGGACCGACCTGCTCTAATACCACTATGTAACACCCTAAAACCCCTGCATAAAATAATACTATTCATCAGAGTAAATATATGAAAAATACAACATGTAGGATGTTACTTTCCGACAAAAACCCGCTCATACATGCGACATGTAACACAAAATTTTTATTAACGGTAATTAACAGAATTATAGTTAAAGTTCATCTTATTAAGCAGCGAAAACTTCACAAAATTAATGACGAAAACATAACGTATTTCAAAACGAACATAACCAACAAAAGTCAGCAAGATCAATTAACCAATGATAATTCAAATAACATAAGCGTTCCATAACCCCAGTGTTACACATCAGAGCAGACGCCGACTCTACTGAATAAAATGGAAGACTTCATCTTCACTAACCGCGACTCCGCACTATTCAAACAGAAGGGGTGAGATTTCCCGAATCAACAAAGAAATGCATAATATACATATAAAGGCATATAATCATTACACAATTCACCCTATCATCACAACATCAACATAATTACAATTTCATACGCAAGCAGACAATCATATCATCCACGACATAACAGAATACAATGCAATGAGACTCTCAACTTGACTCAATGCATGTGGTACCAATTCGATCGCTTTTTCATGATCATAATTCCCTTCGGAATTTCTATATGTGTTGCTCACACCCCACATGGGCACACGAACACCCGTAATCGCTCACACCCCACATGAGCACACGATTATCTCAACAATAACAACACGATTCCGTTTCAAGGAATCCGGATAAGACGCTCACACCCCACATGGGCACAACATGATATGCATTCAACGACAACATACAACAATGACCAATGTCTATGACTAACATACAGCTAATACATCACACCACACTGCCCAACACGTAGCATATACCTGCCAAAATATGCAACATTTGCAATATACAGCCACAACACACACTCGCACAACCGAACTCAACATTTTAACGTTCTACACGTCACAACGTATACGGAAATACAATTAATATGTCTAATAGTTGGAATTCTAGCATTAAAAATAATTTTAACAGAAAATACATGAACCCAGCGTTCCAACGATTCGAACGGTGACTGAAACAGACTTACGAATCAAAAGATATGAATTTTTGAAGTTTAAGAAAATTTTGTCCGTAACAGCAGCAAGCAGAACTGTCATGTTCGCTACAAGTTCGCCCAACGAACTATCATTCGCTAGGAGTTCTCCTAGCAAAGTCGCCAACGAAACACCTTCCCCATACAAAATCTAGAGACTCACCTATTTTCCTCTTCCTTCGCCTCAACATTCGCCCAGCGAACTTTCGTTCGCCAGGAGTTCGCCCAGCGAACCTGGGGCGAATCTACCCAAACTCACTCCAGTAACCCATTCCCTTTCTCTTCTTTTGCTTCTTAGTTCGCCCAGCGAACCGCCAACGAACCGTTCTCCCAGCGAACTTTCCTTCGCACGGCGAAGTGCACGAATCAGCAACGCAGCAGTTGCAATTCAGCAGGATTCCGGCCCCAAGCCTTCTCCGATTTCAACCAAAAACAACACGAAAATACACATAGAATCCACAATTTTTACACAATCAATTAGATTCACACAAACCACAATTTAATCGGTCAATTTACACCAACTACATGTTATTACGAATATCGACACGCGACCGACAACAACCAAACAATCAGAGATGCATAGAGATGAATCTAACAGATTACCCACCCTCATACATACATTATTCATCCCTTAAGCGATCGAAGAACCCCACCCTTACCTTATTGATGATTCTTCGAAGGTTCTCTAAGCCCTAGCTCTGCTCCTCACTCCCGTTCCTCTTTTCTCCAAAAATGCGATCGTTCCCCAAACTGATTCTCCTTCCCAATTTTCTCTTTTCCTACTATAACCGTTAGACCCCTATTATGCTTTTCCTTCCTTACCCTTACTAATCCTCACGAATAATCTACTTTGCCCTCCTTATTCTTGTTATTATATCATATTATTATTATTATTACTAATATCTACTTATTAAAATAATAATAATAATCAATATTTAATTAATTTAATATTATTCAACTAATATTATGATCAACTAAATATTACTAATATAATTTAATTAGTACTATCCTCTACACCACCAAGTTCTACATAATTGGTCATACACCCCCAACACCTTAATCTCTATAATTCCAAGGTCACTACCCCATACTAAGGGCAACCCAAACACAACCAAAACACCCATAATCACATACTTATACACAACATCATATAGTTTTAATTACAAAAAAAATTAAAATAAATCGGGGTGTTACAGCCTTCGCGCGAATCTTTCTGGTTCCGTCGCAGGACTAGGGTGCCCACATGAAATTCGCGGTTGACGACTTTGCTGTCATGTCGCAAAGTTATCTTCTATTTGAGCGGGCTTCGCGGAGGGAATCCCCCGACCGGATCTCTTCGACTAGGTCGAGCTTCTCCCTTAGAGACTCGTCGTTGGTCTCCTCGTCGAGGGGGGATTCAGTCCTCCTCGAGGGTTCTCTTATTTCCACTGGGATCACAGCCTCAGTTCCGTTGGTCAGTCGGAACGAGGTTTCCCCTGTGGTTGAGTGTGGGGCCATTCTGTAGGTCCAGAGCACGTTGTGAAACTCCTCGACCCACCTTTTCTTGGGGTCTCCCAATCTTCATTTCAGGCCTCACAGGATCACTCTGTTCGTGGCTTCGGCCTGCCCGTTCGTTTGTGGGTGCTCGACCGATGTGAAATTTTACTTCCTGCCCAGCTTGGTAACGAAGTCCTGGAAGTTCTTGTCGGTGAATTGAGTCCTGTTGTTGGTGACGATTGCTTGGGATACTCCGAACTGGGCAAGTATATTCCTTTTGTAGAAACGGAGTATGTTGTGGGTCGTGATTTTAGCTAAGGCTTCGACCTCTATCCAGTTACTGAAGTAGTCGACGTCGACTATCAAATACTTGTTTTGGTATGACCCTACGGTAAATGTCCCGAGGATGTCCATCCCCCACTAGGTAAATGGCCATGGAGATGAGAGCGTTTTGAGCTCATTGGACGGGGCCAGGTGCATGTCCCTGTGTCACTGGATTTTTCACACCTCTTGACGTGCTCCTTGGCGTCTTGCTGCATGGTGGGCCAGTAATACCCCGTTCACAATGCTTTACGGGCTAGGGACCGTCCGCCGAGGTGTTGCGTATTAATCCCTTCGTGGATCTCCTGGAGTATGTCGGGGACCTTAGACTCCTCGACGCATCTGAGGAGGGGGAAAGAGAAACTCCGCTGGTATAACTTGTCCTCAACGATAGCATACGAGAAGGCACATTCCCTAACTATGCCAGCGTCCTTGGGGTCGTCGGGTAGTTTCCCCGTGTTGAGGTATTCGTATACCGGGGTCATCCAGCAGTGACCATCGCCGATGGCGTTCACGTCGGCGGTCGAGATTGGTTTCTCGATACTTGGCCATGGAAGTGCTTCTTGGATGACAGATTTGTTCTCGTCTTTTTTCTTCGTGCTCGCTAGCTTAGACAGGATGTCTGCCCGGGTATTGTGTTCACGCGGGATGTGACTTACTTCTGCCGAGACGAATTTTTTCATCCTCTCTTTTACCAGGGGCAAGTATTCGATGAGGCTGTTGTTCTTGGCTTGGTACTCTCCCCATACCTGGAAGGCCACGAGCTGGGAGTCGGTAAATATTTTCACCTCTTTCGCGTCGAGGTCCTCGGCCAGGCGTAGTCCGGCGAGGAAAGCCTCGTATTCAGCCTGGTTATTTGATGTTGGGAAGGACAATCTGAGAGAGACCTCAATCAAGATGCCTTCATTGTTTTCTAGGATAATGCCCGTTCCACTTCCCGTCGAACTGGATGCCCCGTCGACGTAGATCGTCCACTTCTGGGATCCATCGGTCGAGGGTTCTGGGATGGTCATCTCTGCGACAAATTCGAATAGTACTTGAGCCTTCAGGGCCTTCCTACCCTCGTACTGGATGTCGAAGTCGGAGAGCTCGAGCAACCATTTGAGCATCCTACCTGCCATGTCAGGTCGGTCGAGGAGCTGCCTCACGGGTTGATCCGTCCTTACCACGATCGTGTGGGCCAAGAAGTTGTGACGCATCCTTCTGGATGCAGTGACGAGTCCCAGAGAGACCTTTTCGATCTTGTCGCAACTGCGAAAAACAACTGGCGGAAACTAGAACAGAAGAGTCGCCACCGAACGTTATTTATCCCAACGTAGGGAAAGGAAACAATCGAAGAAACCTCAAAAGGGAGAAGAAATGGTCATCGCAACCATAGTCTGGGTTCGGGAGTCGGTTACGCGAGGGGAAGGTATTAGCACCCCCACGTGTCCATCGTACTCGATGGAATCCACGCTTGTTGTCTAATCAAAGGGTGAGTTATCTTAAAGTCTACGGCTAAACTGAAACGGGAAAGGGAAAAACAAAGACAGACTCGCAAGGATTATCGCAATCCAATGCCTACGTATCTTCGTGGACAAACGAAGAATTAGAGTCAACGTAGTTCGACGGACTACACACTAATGGGGGGAAGGTTGCTCGTCGATATATCGCATCTCGTGCCTACGTATCCTCAATCGGACGGGAAAGAGGAATCAGAGCAAACGTAGTTCGACGCACGAGTCAAAAAGAAGGAAGCGTGCTCGTCGAGATATCGCATCTCGTGCCTATGTATCCTCAATCAAACGAGAAAGAGGAAATCAGAGCAGTCGTAGTTCGACCGACGGGTCGAAAAAGAGGGAAGGGTGCTCGCCAAGATATCACATCTTGTGCCTACGTATCCTCAATCGGACGAGAAAGAGGAAATCAGAGCAGTCGTAGTTCGACCGACGGGTCGAAAAAGAGGGAAGGGTGCTCGCCAAGATATCGCATCTTGTGCCTACGTATCCTCAATCGGACGAGAAAGAGGAAATCAGAGCAGTCGTAGTTTGACCTAACAAGGTCTTTATGTTTTTTTACGTGAGCGACGAGCTCTTTTCTAAAAACGGTTTGAAACCCAACAATCCCGAAGGATAAAAAGCTTTGAATTTGTTTTTGTGTTTTTTAGACAGAAGTGAGTTTAGTTAGTTCGCAACTTACATTGCACCAAAGTCTATGAAATAGGAACGAATGCGTCGCAAATCGTCCCAAGACGGGACGTCCGCTAAACACTCTAGAAAAATGAAAGGAAACCCCTCATTCCTCATTTCCCACGGTTAAGGCTCATGTGCAATGCATGTTGTCCTTATTAAGTGTTTTAGAAGTGTTAAGAGATGAGAAGAGAGGACTCAAAGGAAAAGAAAACACTACGGGAATTTTATCCTAATGTTATCATACAAAGATGGCCCTAAGGTTGAGGTAAGAGGGGAAGATTCTACCTAATGTTAGCATGCATGGTTTGAATCCTAATGTCTATCCTACTCCAAGCTTAATCAAAGATTAAGTTGGACTAGGGAACCCTAAGGGAGCAAGGCAAATCCAAGACTTAAACAAGTCTTGAGATTCAAGGGAGAGAAAGAAGTGAAAGAGATGAAGAAGAAGATGAAATAAGAGATAAGAAACAAGATAGGGCAGAAAGCACTTCATGCATATCATATCCAATTCATGTCATTAATCATGCTTCAAAACATCACACAATGAAGTTCAAACAACAAGTAGAAGCAAACAAGAAAGGATGCAAGCAAACTTGCATTAGAAGCACAAATGAACATCATTAAACATCACACCAATCTTATGTGGGCAAAGTAAGATGAGGATGAAGCAAAGTCAGAACTCAACTCATGTTATAATCACCCAATTCAATCATGTAAGAAGGCCTCACATTATCATGCAATCATGAACCAAAGTAGCAACAATCAAATGCTAATGAAATGCATCATAAAAATCAATCCACAATGGTCAAATGAAATGAAAACATGATGTGAATCCAAGTGGGCAGTAGCAAATGCATCATCCACAAGCCATAATCAAGCTCAAACCAAACTAGAATAATCATCAAGCATCATACTCAAGACTTGTATCAAAACTATGCAAGTATGCAACAAGATAGGACTCAAAATGATTCACATGCCTCCACACAAGTAAAGCCATACAAAAGATAGGTCATGCACCAAGGGCCAAGGCAAATCAGAATCTCAAACATGTCTTATCAATCCAAGAAATATCACAAAGCATCAAGGAAGTTCATATCATTTAAAGGCACAAAATTAGGTCAAGAAGTGTGCACTAGCATACTCAAAACATCATCAAATGAAAGCACTAACCAAAGATAGAAAAGTGATCCAATAAATTCCCAAAAAATAATCAAAGACAAGTTTAAACATCCAATTAACATGTGCAAAAAGATTGGAACACAACTAGCTCAAGAACATGTCCAAAGGAGCTTCACAAGTCAAGGTATGTGAACAATCGAGTAAGAATCGAGGGCCAATAAAACTTGAATGGCAAGTCACCTAAAGCAACTCAAACCAATCCCAAACTAGCACTAAAACATCCTTGTATCATGGCTAAAATGTGGCCAAAAGAATAGCCTCAAATGGATAAGCAAAGCCACAAAAGTTCCTAACCCTAGATGAAGGGCATCCTTGGAAACTCATCCACAAATTATTTCAAAATAAAATAAGAAAAAGAAATGAAAAAAAAAAGAATATGTAAATCAAGTCAACATGTCAAGGAATCATAAATATATTTTTTGGCATTTTTATCATAATTTTAACAATTAAAATAAAAATGAAATCAAGGATAAAAAGAAAATAAAATAGAAAGAAGGACAAGGCAAAGTGGGGCGGATAAGCAATTAACAGCAACAAAAGAAATAGTTCACGTGCGCATTGGGCCTTAAAATAGTGGTGCGAAAAGCAAATGTGCATAAGCCCAGTCCAACAATCCATCAGAGTCAAACAAAAACATGCATTGACTGCCACCTCACTTCATTAATTGACGTGGATGGTGTCCAGCGAATCAACATGCGACAACTCAATTAATTCAAATTCAAAATGGTGGCGCCAAAGCCACATCATCTTATCCCCAACCTTCAAACGCCGGAGCCCTAGCTCCAGTCGTCTTCTCCGGCGAGATGGCTGCCGGAGCCACCACCAATCTCCCAGAAAAGCAACAAACCACCACCATCTTGTTCAGAAATTTGCGTAGATCACAAATCTATCATTCATTTTTGAAAATAAACTCAAAATCATGGTGAATCGAAGAAAAAAAGTTTTGAACACACACACTGATGTTTCATGAAACAAGACCAGATCATAAGCAAACAATGCCTACCAGTGTAGGACTTCAGAATCATTCACAAACAAGTTTATCATATGTTCATTATGAGAGAAAAAGAAGCAGAGGAATTACCTAACGGAGCTGCTCCATTGGCTCTTCTTAGCACAAGATAGATCAAAGAAATGTTGTGGAAAACTTCTAAATCACTTGGAGATTGTAGATCGAGGCTTGTTCTGGACAGAAAAGTGTTGGAAATCTTCACACCAACTCAACCCGATAGTGAAGAATATGGAGCTTGCAGAGCTTCAAACAATGAATCTAGAAGTGATTCTTTGCATACAGAAGCAAGATGATGCTTAATAGATGATGATTCAGCCAAGAAAATGCCAAAATCTCTCAAGAAAAAGAGAATTCGAAGATGAGAAAAATGAGAGAGATTTTTTTTATTGAGATCTGAAAAGTGGAGTGTGTAATGGCTAGGTTTGGAAATTGTTGGTTTTATATGGCGCATTTAGCGTAGGGATGAGGTTAGGACACGAGGCTGAGACTTGGAAATTTGTTAATGTGATTTTGCAATGAAAATGTGAGAAACAATGAAGCACATGTATGGCACAGGTTTTGCTCTTGTTTCAGCCTTGGAGCCAGGTTAGGAAATGAGGTTTGGGTGAGAAAAAGAGGTCATGAGGGATGTGTGTAATAGCACGTGTGAGGGTGAGCAGAATGAGGTAAGTTTTTTCTTATTTCATTATTTCTTATTTTGGCAAAACAATCCAAAATAATGCAAAGTAGGTATGATTCATGTTTGGCTCAAATATGCAATATTTAACAAAGCTTTGTTGGCAATAAATTGAGAGGTTATGCGCATGAAATGGTAAGGCAAATGTTGCTGCTGAGATGGTGTTAAGATCATGCCAAGAAAAATGACATGCCATGTTTTGAAATTGGGTGAAAAAAAACTCTACTTTGCATGATTATATCTTTGTGAAATCATAACCATTTGATGCATATTTGTGTTCTATGGAAAGTAGGAAGAACAAGGGTCAAAACTCATGTTAACATGATCTTGATATGAGGCATGACTTGAAGTGAAAAATAGCCATGAAGGTGGCTAGAAACTTACTAAAAATAGTAAGTTTCTAAAACCCTAAATTCCATTTTTAGTAACTTTTGCACATTCCTGATTTTTCATGAATCCTTGAGAATTTCTTGATCAAATCTTGTCCATGGACCATATTTGACTTAAAAATCATGATTTTGACCTCAAAAAGTCAGGAGTTGACTTTTTCACTGCACAGTTGACTTTGTCCCCAATTCTCCCGATTTTCAATCCTCTGATCAATTGAAATCCTTCTTAACCAAATTGACGGGCAACTTTCCATCCCTAGACACCTGGGAACATATAAAAGACCATGGAATCAAGTCCTGCCCAAAAAATCAGAAATAAACTAATTTTATGGCAAACCCTAGTTTTGGTGTCCTCAGTTTAGGAGGAATCGACCCATACTCCAAATCCAAATTCCTCTGAATATGATGTGTATCCTTTCAAAAAATGATGAGACATGCCACTTGATGGTGATAAAAACTCAAAAATCATGCCCATTGGGGTGCTAAACTCAAGAATCTCAAAAACCCTAATTTGAGGAAACAGGCTAGGAGAGTGTGATTCACTTGAAATTTCTTGCCAATTGCAATCTTTTGATGAGGTGATGGACAAATTAGGATCCCCTGAGGCCCAAGGCTCCTTTGTGGCTTAAGTATTGAGGCATCAAGAACTTTTTCTCCTCTCAATCTCTTGGTCAATGCACATGAACTTTTGCTTGAATCTTTAGACAACATCTTCTTCCATTGAGTTGGTTTAGATACCTTGATCCCATGCTAAAAACCAATGATATGCACAGATGATAATGCAAGAATGAAATGAAACATAAGCCAGTTAGTGCTAAAAGCATGAGGGCAAATTTTGAGGTGTTACAGCTGCCCCTATTCAACCTTCTTGGATCCGAGGGTATGGAAGTGAAGGCTTCCAAACGGTAGGGATACATGGAGATTCAATACCAAAATAACTGCACAAATTTGCATCTTGCAAAAGGAGAGACGACTATGCTGGGGAACAAGTAATAAAAGGTGTCAAATCAAAACACGGACGAGTGTCAAAGATCAATACAGACGAAGTATTGAAGCAAGTAGAAATAAACACAGACGAGTATTGACTGCGCTGGGGATAAACACGGACGAACATCTAAAAGGTTCACACACAGACGGGTACTGAAAGAACACGGACGGGTGTCAAAGGTCAATACGGACGGGTATCTAAGAATTCAAAAACGAACGGGTGCTGAAAGGACACGAACGGGTGTCAAAGGTCAATACGGATGGGTATTGAAATTAAAAATTCAAACACGGACGGGTGCTGAAAGGACACAGACGGGTGTCAAAGGTCAATACGGACGAGTATTGCCTAAAAATTCAAACACTGACGGGTGCTGAAAGGACACGGACAGGTGTCAAAGGTCAATACGGACAGGTATTGAAATAAAAAATTCAAACACGGACGGGTGCTAAAAGGACACGGACGGGTGTCAAAGGTCAATACGGACGGGTATTGAAATTAAAAATTCAAACACAGACGGGTGCTAAAAGAACACGGACGGGTGTCAAAGGTCAATACAGAAGGGTATTGAAATAAAAATTCAAACACGGACGGGTGTTGAAAGAACACGGAAGGGTGTCAAAGGTCAATACGGACGAGTATTGAAATAAAAGGTTCAAACACGGACGGGTGCTGAAAGGACACGGACGGGTGTCAAAGGTTAATACGGGCGGGTATTGAAATAAAAGGTTCAAACACGGACGGGTGCTGAAAGAACATGGACGGGTGTCTAAGGTCAATATGGACGGGTATTGAAAAAGTTCAAACACGGACGGGTGCTGAAAGAACACGGACGGGTGTCTAAGGTCAATACGGACGGGTATTGAAAAAGTTCAAATACGGACGGGTGCTGAAAGAACACAGACGAGTACTGAAAGAACACGGACGAGTGTTTAAAATCTATACGGACGAAGTATTGAGGCAATGGAAAAGAACACGGACGAGTGTCGAAAGAACACGGACGAGTGTTTAATGCTAACAACTTTGAGGGGATAAACCAAAAGACCACCTGGACGGAGGGGTGAAAAGAAACCACAGACTGATGATCTTGACAAACAACTCTGCAGGGGTATACCAAAAATTCTCTCCAAATGACCAAACCCACGACTTAGGGTATAAAGTTGGACGATATCTCCTGAACTACGATTCTTCCTGTCGGGGAAACACCTGGCAAACGAGAACTCAAACCTGGCCTATGCTTCGAATGCATATGTTTGAATTTTTCTATGGCGTAATGCTCCATACGAAATGGAAATGCTACGCTTTTGGGAGGATGCCATGCAAAACGCTCACGCAATGCAAAGGATCACTCCAGCAAAATAAATGCTGAAGACGAAGGCAACTCCATCGGGGATGACAAACTAAATTGTCTCCGAGAACAAAACCCTACTGAGGAAAGACCCACTGAATAATTTTCCTGATCACAACGTCTGCTGAAGATGAAACCCAGAGAGAACTTCCCCTCTGTTGGGGATTACAAGTAACCCTTGTTGAAGATAGAACCCAAAACCTGATACTGAAGAGTGCCAATAACAATTGGACTTAAAACCTGCTAGGGATGCCGACCGCTGTTGAACAAACCGTTGCGAGTACTACCACCAAACTCTGCTTGGGGAAACGAGTCAATAATACCGAACCTGATTGGGGGGATATCACTGAACTTAACCTGCTGCCAGGGGAAATGACTTTACCCTCACCCTGCTAGGGATTAGAGCATATTGTTGCTGATGAACATATCCTTCCTGAACGGCTGAGGAAAGTAGACACAAAGACTCTGTGGGAAAGATAAAATCTGCGCCCGGGAAAGATATCCAATAAGCCTCCTGCTGGAGATACAACAACGTCCACCCTAGAGCGATCAACTTCTGAATGCTTCATAGGGAAAACGAACCACGACTCCGGCTGGGGAATCAATCCTCTGTACTCTTGTTGGGGAGAGTATGCTTTGTTGAGAATGATGAAATTTTCAGTGCTGGGGAGAGTAACTCTATTGAGGAGGAAGAATCTTGCCACCCAACCTGACTTATCTCTATGGTCATAAACGACCCTTTGAACATTCCACTTACCCTAGACCACCAGGTCTAATGGAAGAAATCATCTCAAGAGGATTTTATAGAAGACCTGGCTTTCAACATGCCCCGGGTCTTCAAACTCTTAGAGATGTATCAGATCTCGACATAACTGCCCCAGACTTCATAATCCATAAAGTAAACTGCCTCGAGAGGATTCATAATGACCTGAAATACTCTGCCCCAGTATTATGAACCTTGAAGAGGTGCTTTCAATTAACCGTCTTCAGGAGTGTATGACTTCCCGTGCTCTTGAGGTGGCCTGTCCCAATACAAGCCTTGAAGTGAATTGGCCTATGACCGACTGGTCCTCGAGATTTTTGCCGAATCTCGACGTTGTCATACCCCAAATTTTGACGACTAAGATTTCCCATCATTGTGCAAATCATCATCACAATATGGATGAACCATTAGTTTCCCCAAAGATGGGTGAGCATCCACTACAATCAGACTTAGGGTTTCAAGCCCTCTTAGAGCTCTTAGACAAAGGCTCAATCAAGAAATGACATGATCTTCAACTTGTCTAGCCTATCAAGCATCCACAAAGGATCAAGAGGACTCCCACTTCAAGGGTTAAGCACAAGGCTTCTCCCTTCTAGGTGGATCAAGCCTCAAGATCGCCAGTGTCACCAAATTAGAGTTTTGGTCGACCAGGGCCTCCAGATGGAGAGTTTCCTCTGGGCATGAGCCAATGCTTCAAAGCATAACCTATGATGCTCTAAGGAACACCATGAACCCAATCATCAGGTCAATTTGGCTTTAGGGGATGCATTCTTAAAAAAATAAGGAATTAGGGTTTCTTAACCTAATTCACCCCTAAGTTGACTTTTGCGACAAAACATGAGCCAAGATCTCAAGAGAGGATTTGAGGGTCTCAAATACATCACATTTATCCATTTGCAACAATGGATTAATCTAAGAAGCTTGAGCAACAAGTTTCAAGTTCATCTGAACCACAGTTAGGGTTTCGCGGGAAAAGTCAACTGTAGCTTTGACTTTTGATCAAGACATGCTCCCAAACATTGGGACATGATTCAATACACCCTATAACACCTATGGAACATGTCCATCAAGTTTGATTTAGGTCAAGGACTTGATTTCATAGAGGATCACACAGTTTGGAATTCATCTGACAAAAAGTCAAATGTGCCTAAAAGTCAAACTTTGACTTTTTGAGATTTTTCACAATTATGGTTTTTTAACTCTAAAATGATGTTAATGTGTGATTTGAATCATCATTCATCAAGAAAAATCAAGAAAAGTGGGATAACTTGTAAAAGGGGTAACCATAAAAAACTTAGAAATTTTTCTAAGTTATGGAATAAAGTGGCTAGGGTACCAACTTTGGAGGACCATAACTCCTAAACCACAAGGCCATTTTCCCCATCCAAAGCTGGATTTGTAGCTCTCATGGCCCTCTAGAAAAGCTTCAACCACACCTCCTTCCAATTCATTATGGATTCTGAGTTATGGTTGGATCAGAATCACTAAAAACATGAAAGTACAACTTTTCCAACACTTAGAAAAAATTCTGTCCAAGACAGATTTTGTTGGAAACACCAAAACTTGTTTGATTTTTTCACAAAGTTCCAAGCTGAATCAATTCAAGGTGTAAACATCAAAGTTGTTGTACATATTGCCTACAATCCAAGCAACTCATTGGCATGAAACCACTCCACTTGAGCCAAGAGTTATGGCTGCTACAACACACCCTGCCAAGGCTGCCATGAAAAATCAGTTTGTGAGTTCTCTTGCTATTCATGATTTCTGAGTCAATAGTAATGATCACTATACGACATGCATTCAATCTGATCATAAGCCAACTCATCCAACTGATAGGGCTGAGTCCAAAAGCCAAGGAATCTTCCAACATGAGATTAATGCATTTTGGCATATATGCCTTGAATTCAAAGGCATTTATGTGAAATAGGACACTTTCAACAAAGCCACTCTACTAAGTCAAGTTCTCTGATTAAACAACAATAAAAACAACTGAAGAAAGTGAATTTGGTCAAGGCATAGCCCTGCTCTTGGGAGGGGCTAGGTTGCCTTGCATGAGAAGAAATGCCACCAAGCCAAAGCCTTTGAATGTGATCAGATCCAGCAGCCATTCACTATTCCTCCAAGATAAGAATTGATCACCTATAAATAGAGGTTCTAATTGATCATTCAAATCACACCAAAGCAATTTACAGCACTGCTTTCTCTCATTCTCTCTTAAGTACCAATTTTCTTTGTTTTTGAGCAACCGCCATCGGGTTTTGAGTTGCAGCCTTAAGCAATCCATTCCAATTGCTCAAACACATCACATATGATGTATTTGAGGTGTCCAAACACTTAAACACCAACTGTAACACCTCTAGCTCAAAATCACTCTTCAACAAAGCCATTATGCCTCAATTATGCAGCTAGAGTCCTCCAACTTGATCCAAAGGTTTTCAAAGTGTTCCAAAGCTTGCAACACACTCCACAACATCCATTGAAGCTGTAGGGATCATCAAATCACATCTGGAACACAGTTTGTGCAGAGTTCCATTTCAGCTTGCATTAAGGTAAGCCTCAAAACTACATCTTCATGATCCATGCATATTTCCTCGCATGATATTTTTGCCAATTGCTTGCCATCATATGTTGAGTGTTTCCCCTCAAAAAATTTGATCATAGCCCTCACAACCATGTCTGCACGACTGTTTTTCAAAATTAGGGTTCATACGGTCATGTTGATATAACTTGCTATACACTGAAAATAAATGAAATCAAATATTGCCATCGTGATCCTTGTGAAAAAACGCATGAGTTTGGTATTTGAATCAGGTCAAATGGTTGAGAAATGAGTGAGTTAGAAGGCTTCACGCATCTGAGCTTGAGGTTGAAGATGGCCATGGCGCCATGCTTGAGAAACCAACCAAGTTTTCCCTATATTTTTCCCTTGCCATGTTATTAATGAATTGGCATTGCGCCCCAGTGGTTGATCAGCTGGTTTATGTGTATTGGCAAGCGAGAGGTCTGGGGTTCGAATCCCCCTCGCCCCAGACCTTTTTTTTATCACTTTTTCCTATTTTTCTTATTTTTCATATTATTTTGTTAATGATTTGAAAAATTAATAACTCCCTCAATTTTAATTATTTTTTATTGGTTCTTTTTGCAAAAAATCACAAAAATGTTGAAATATTTTATTCCACAAAAAAAATCAAATTTATATTAGTTATTTAATATAATTAGTATTTTTGTGAATAAATTCATTTTTAATTGCTTTTTAAGCATTTAAAAAATGAATATTTACCTTGAAAATCAAAACTAAATGAGTTTTAATTCACCTTGTGATAAAACCCTCATTTTTCAAACCTTAAACAAAAATCACAAGTGGTTTATTCAAACTTATTTGGTTTTTACCATTTTCATTAGATTTTCTTTAGATATTTACTTTTAAAAGAAAACAAATTTAGGGTTTCCTTGATTTTCACATAAACAAACACTCATGGGCCTCTAATAGAGTGTAAGACCAACCCCTTTTGTAAATACACCAACTTTTGGGCCTCAAATGTTGTATAAGTCCCGTTGTATTTCAAAAGTTCGACGCGATCATCGCCCGTTTAAAACAAACCATCTGGGTCTCTCCTCGAGCTATAAGACCCATTCAAAATCATTTTGGGCCTCTATTAGAGTGTAAGACCCAACCCCTTTGAAAACCAAAACTTTTGGGCCTCAGTCATTGTATAAGACCCACTGCGTTTTCAAAAATTTCGGCGCAATCGCCATTTCAAAACAAAAATCATCTGGGCCTCTCCTTGAGTTGTAAGCCCCATCTTTTATTTTAAAATCATTTTAGGCCTCTAATAGAGTGTAAGACCCAATCCCCTTTTAACCAAAATAATCTTTGGGCCTCAGATATTGTATAAGTCCCTCCGTGTTAAAAGAAAAGCTCGGCACGATCGCCAGTTCAAAAAAACAAATCATATGGGCCTACCCTCGTGTTATAAGCCCCATTTATTTTTCTTTCAATCATTTTTGGGCCTCTTGAGAGAGTTTAAGACCAATCCCCTTATACAGAAAACCTTTCTCGGGCCTCAGTCACTTGTATAAGTCCCTGTACAAAACGACAGTGCGATCACTGATAAAACCCTGGGCCTCTCCTTGAGCTGTAAGCCCTAATTTTCCTTTCAAAAGCACTTTCTCCTTTGATTTTGAATATAATATTGTTATCAAAGCTTTCTTTGTTGAATAAACTAACCAAACAGTATGGAAGCTCTACAAACGAGTAAGTGTTTACCCGCTTTCATTTACCGCTTTCATATGTATATAACTGTATTATGGGGCTGTTTCACTGTAAGTCTTCTTTCATAAACTCATATCGACTGTGTAATACTAGTATAGATATTTAGAGTTTCCCCGGCAACTACGTCTAGAACTAAGACAAAACCTCGTTTCCTTACATCCGACGTTCTCCCGGATATTTCAACATAACCTAAAACCATGAGAATTTTCTTTTACAACAATTTTAGATAACTAGATCTAAGAAATCTCCCCCTTGAACAGTTCATATACAGAAGGCCAATGTTCCAAGTGAAACCCCTTCTGGAACTGTTCATCAGCCTCCTCTTGGGCTTAGTGCAAGGACCCACAGGCTTCTTAAAAGTTTTTCCCGCCTCCTCTTGGGCGTTGTACAAGGACCCGTCGGCTTCTTAGAATTTTTCACAGCCTTCTCTTAGGCTTCGTATAATGATTCTTCCTCCGGGAAGATAGCCTCCTCTTGGGCTTCATACAAATTGTCCCTTTGGCTTCTTAAAATTTTTTATCGCCTCCTCTTGGGCTTCGTATAAATTGTCCTGACGACCTCTTAAAGGTATAAGAACAAAAATTAGTCATCTTAATAGAACAGTCTTTCAAAGAGTCTAGATCTTTCTACCGCGAACAGACTGTCTCTTAATTTCTCTTAAGCATAATACAAAAGATAAAACTCTAGACTTGGACAGTATAATCTCCTTAAATCTCGAAGACATTCTCAAGTTCCTTTCAAAAATAGGAAAAATCACCCGTAGACTTGGGCAGTCTCAATACCCTTCGGATTCCCCGTCTCCTTAAAGAACAGGAAATAATCCCGGTCCTCAAATCAAATCCATGAGTACAACATTACCCATATAAGAACTAATTTTCTCTTTTAAACAACATACTGGACCTG
Organism: Lathyrus tuberosus; assembly: GCA_022829125.1. NCBI lineage: Eukaryota > Viridiplantae > Streptophyta > Magnoliopsida > Fabales > Fabaceae > Lathyrus > Lathyrus tuberosus. The sequence continues at coordinate 6,846,612 of JALAZF010000084.1, forward strand.
TCACTCAACTGAAACAGTAACCCTAGCCTCCTCTTGGGCTTTGTACAATGATTCTCCCCAGCAGAGTTAACCTTTGCAGCCTTCATCTCGGGCTTTGTATGAGATACAAAACACTCTCTTGTTGAGTATAAAAGACTCTCTTGTTGAGTCAATCCTCTTTTAGCCTCCATCTCGGGCTTTGTACGAGATACAAAAACACTCTCTTGTTGAGTATAAAAGACTCTCTTGTTGAGTCAAACATTTTTAGCCTCCATCTCGGGCTTCGTACGAGATACAAATCACTCTCTTGTTGAGTATAAAAGACTCTTTTGTTGAGTCAACCCTTTGCAGCCTCCATCTCGGGCTTCGTATGAGATACAAAATCACTCTCTTGTTGAGTACAAAAGACTCTCTTGTTGAGTCAAACCTTTTTAGCCTTCATCTCGGGCTTCGTACGAGATACAAAATACTCTCTTGTTGAGTATAAAAAGACTCTCTCGTTGATTCAATCACCTTTAGCCTCTATCTCGGGCTTCATACGAGATATAAATCACTCTCTTGGTGAGTATAAAAAACTCTCTTGTTGAGTCAAACCCTTTTAGCCTCCGTCTTGGGCTTCGTACAAGACACATATAAAACACTCTCTTGTTGAGTAAACCCTTTTAGCCTCTATCTCGAGCTTCGTACGAGACACAAAAGCATCCTCTTGTTGGGTCAATAGCCTCCTCTTAGGCTTTGTATAAAGAAATCCCCGTTTGATTCAATCAACCTTTTAGCATCAAATCATGCTTTGGTCACAGCATACAAACATCAACAACTCATATTCCCTCGTCTAATTGCTGTAAGCGGCAAGCCTCTGGATTATTTACATCCACGCCACTGTCCCTCTTTTAGCATGAGAAATTCCTAAGGAAATATGGCATTGCTCTAAACTGAGTTAAAGTCTTCTCCTTCAGGTTGAAAATCCCCTCTAAAGGAAATTATGGCATTGCTGGATTCGCATATCCCAGTTAAAGTAATTCTCCTTTATAATCAGTCATCCAACAATTGTGCCAAATATTCCCCTTTAGAGATGACAAAGTCTCTCTAAAGTCAACACCCTTTTAGCTTCACATCTTGGGCTTCGAATAAGATACAAATAGACCCTTCAGCTTCACATCTTGGGCTTTGAACAAGATACAAACCACCTTTAGCTTCATGTATTGGGCTTTAAACAAGACATCAAAACACCATTTCCTCCCATAGAAAAGAAGGAACTACGATCGCTCTGATTTCCCTATCCCGGGAATACGTAGACATAAGATTGAAAAAGAATCTTAGTGAGCACACTAATCAAAAAACCCCAAAGTCCCCTACATCCAGCCAATCTGGCGCAAGATCCCAACAAATTCCCCATGAATAATCCCGGTATTTTGTTCTAAACAAAATAAGCAGAGAGAGGCCCACGAACTAAAGCCGCATCTGTAAACCAACAGTTTTTACTGTTTAACCTCAGTTTGCAAGCAGGGTTAATTGGAGACATCTATTTCCCTTCATTCATCAGCTTCAATAGGATAAAAAATGAATCAAACTATAGTACCAAAGCGATAGTGATTCGAAACCACAAAAACCGTGCTACAGAAAAATGGCGACCACAATGGGAGAGACTTGTTTTTCTCCCGCTCTAAGGAGGAAACCTTATGTTTAGACAATTTCACAGGAAAAATGGCACCCACCGTGGGGCCAAACAAAGGAATCTTGTCTCTCTTATCTCTCTGGTTGAAACCTTCTCTTGGGACGAGTCCTTGGGTTCACAAGGTATCACCGAATGACGGTTCCATTGGGGAATGTCATTATTGCTAGAATCGGCCCTCACTAGGATCTTAGGTCAAAAACCTTTAAGTTGGGAAGGTACCACAGAATGGCGACTCCGCCGGGGAGCCATTTTCTGTTAGGATCATAGGATTCATAGCTCTTAAAAAGTCTAGGACATTAGGACAAATATATATACTGCTTTTCCTAATTGAAATCTGTGTTTATTTTTCTGCTAATGGGAATGCGTGTGATGCCGCATGTGGAAAGATTGAGTATACACCTAGGAAAAACCTCTTTCAGTAGTGCGGAAGCTATCGGAAATAGTTGTCACGCGATACTACCCTCTTCTGAGATTCTTCGAAATACATCACCTAGCACGGTTCCCGGCCCGCTGATGTTATCTCAACAAGAATCAATGATTTTGAGAGACAGGTACAAAAATCACTAGTATAAACCTTTGGGATGGGTAGAGCCTTGACTTCATGACACCGACCCTTTGACCCATGTTTTTTCTATGTTTCTGTGTGCTGCATTCATGCATTCATTTTAAAAAACATCAAGCAAAAAAAATTTTCTCTTCTAGTCTCTCTTTTTTCAAATTAAACTAAGACAATGATTGCAAATGTCAGAGAGAAAAGGATTGCGCTAATGGATTTCGGTAGAAGAAAAACTCACAAGTATACCTTCAAGGTTCCAAAACTAGAGGATTTGAGAGGATTAACAAGGATGATCACTAACCCTGACGCTTTCAGAGCCAAGTACGGAGGTCTGCTACCTCTGTTAAGGGTCCATGTAATTGAGGGAATCCTGGAGGCACTCATTCAGTTTTATGATCCGGTCTATCACTATTTCACATTCCCAGATTACCAGCTTGCACCAACGCTGGAGGAGTATTCTCATCTGATTGATCTACCCATTACTGATCAAGCTCCCTTTTTTGGACTGGAAGAAATTCCAAAGGATCAGACCATTGCAAAAGTAATTTATTTGGATGAATCAGAAGTCAAGACTCACCTGACCATCAAGGGAGGAATCCCAGGTTTACCAGCATGTTTCTAGTAAAGAAGGATCTGTACTTTGCTAGTATAGGGAACGTGACTGCTTTCGAGAGCATGTTTGTTTTGCTCACCTACGGGTTATTTCTGTTTCCCAACATTGATAACTTCGTCGATATCAACGCCATTAAGGTTTTTCTCATTGGAAACACCGTACCAACCTTACTCGCAGATACGTATCATTCTGTACACTTAAGGAATTTATACAGTGGAGGAATGATCACGTGCTGTGTACCCCTGCTATATAAATGGTTTATCTCCTATTTGCCTAAGTCTTCCGCTTTTTGGGATCATAAGAGTGCCTTATGTTGGTCGTAGAAAATCACGTCTCTTACCAACTCTGACATCGATTGGTACAATCGAATCTATGACGGGATCAGGATCATTGACCGTTGTGGAAACTTCCCCAACGTACCCCTCATAGGAACTAAGGGAGGAATCAATTACCATCCAGTTTTAGTTCGTCGTCAATTTGGATACCCGATGAGGCATGTCCCGCGTAATGCTCATTTGGAAGGTCTTTTCTTCAAGGAAGGAGAAAATGACAGGGCACTAAAGATGGAAATAGTGCACGCTTGGAAACATGTTCATAAGAAAGGACGGGAGTCTCTAGGAAAACCGGATTGTGTCTCGGTGGAGCCTTATCTCCACTGGGTACAAACTAGAGCTCTCAAGCTAAAGATACCTTATCCTCGTCACGGAATTTTTCCGCCAAGGGAATCTGTCATGTACTTCATGACTGAAACGGAAAAACTTCAGGTTACTCTCAACAAAGTTCAACAGGAGAGGAGGTCTTGGAAGAACAAGTGTCGCATTCTCAATGTGGAGTGTACCAAAATACAACAACTGCTGAAAGATAAGGATGCTCTAATTGATATTTTGGAGCAACATGCTGTAGAAAATCAGGATGACCAAAGGAATTTGCTCGCTCCTTTCACTTGGCAAAGGAATGACAACCCGAAAACGGCCCAAGAGCCCCGGTCCAATAAAAGGAAAGTACCAGAATCAGCACTCGAGTTCTCCTCAGAGAGGACTCGGGACCCATTAGCTTAGGTTTCTATTTCCGCACCTTGTAATTTACTGTATTTCCATTTCCGCAATCCTTTGAAGTCAATAAAACGGGGGTGTCCCCACTATTTGATATTTGCAATCTAATTGTCAAAGTTTATTTTGATTAAACCAAAAAAACAATTAATATAATCATTGCATTCATCATTCTCATGTCACGTATTCTTCTTACCTACGAATCTCATGTTTGTGTCTCGGTTCTAGAGTCAAACTGTCTCATTCATACAATACTCTGGCTAATCGTCAGAAAAAGATGGATGATCTTGAGGAAGAGAACAAAGAGTTGAAAGAAGAGATCGACGCTCTGAGAGAGGATATGAGAAAGCTTCGTAACGACATGCAAGCCATGGCAGAAGCTTAGCTACAAAGAACTGTGATCTCAGAGAACACCTCAATGCCCATAGTGGAGAAGTATGATCCTAGGTATCAAATACCGAAAGATCGTCCCTGGGGCATGCCTGTTAACTATATCCCAGAAGGATATGTTCCACCGATCACTGAAGATCAGGGAATCATAGTAGAAGCCGCTGGGCCTGAAGGTTACAAACTTCGGGAAAGCGAGGATGCCAGAGGCAAAATGAGGACTCCTGAAGGTTACAAACTTCAGGAAGTGCTAAGATTCACTGCCGTAGTAACGGTACCACCCCTGGTGGTGCACACTATCTCGGAAGGACAGATTCCACGGATACCTTTGGGTAGAAAGGACAGCATGTTCGATAGAATGAATGAGTTCCAAGAATAATTCTTGGAGATGCAGAAAGAACTACGGGCCCTTCGCGGTCAGGATCTATTTGGAAAGGACGCCGCAGACCTTTGTTTAGTCCCCAATGTGAAAGTCCCACATAAGTTCCAAGTACCTGATTTTGAAAAATACAAGGGTAACTCTTGCCCTCAAAGCCATTTGGTGATGTACGCTCGGCGAATGTTAGCTCAGACAGAGAACCAGGATCTATTGATTCACTACTTTCAGGATAGTTTAACCGGTGCCGCATTAAAATGGTACATGGGTTTAAACCACACTACGATTACCACTTTTAGAGATCTTGGCACTGCCTTCATCCAACAATATAAATACAATTTGGACATGGCACCAGACAGAGATCAACTCAGATCAATGTCGCAAAAGGACAAGGAAACCTTTAAGGAGTATGCTCAGAGATGGCATGAAATTTCCGCTCAAATTTGCCCACCTCTTGAGGAAAAATAGATGACAAAGATTTTCTTAAAGACCTTGAGCTCATTTTACTACGACATAATGGTTGCCAGTGCGCCCAGCGACTTCACCGAAATGGTCGGTATGGGAGTGCATCTCGAGGAAGCCGTTCAAGAAGGACATCTAGTCAAAGACACTGGGTCAACAATCGGTACTAAAAAATACGGTAGTGCTCTCCCTAAGAAAAAGGAGCAAGATATTGGGAATATCTCTCTCGGAAAGCAAAGGCGACGGTACCAACCAGTAGCAGCTGTAACTCCTGCTATCAACCTCGTGCCTATTTCTACGTATCAACCTCAGGTTGCTCAAAGCCAACCGCAGTCGCAGCAATTTCAGCAAAGGACACAACAGCCTCTTCAGCAGGCTCATCCTCAATATAACAACAACCGTACAACGCGGCCACCAGGATGATCCTATACCCGTATCGTACGCAGAACTATTTCCGTTACTACTGGCCAAGGGGCATGTCCAGACCAGGTCTCCTCTTACAGTACCGGAAAATCCACCTTTTTGGTTTAAGGTGGATCAGACTTGCCCTTACCATCAAGGAGGACCAGGGCATAACATAGAAAACTGTCTCAGTTTCAAATCTGACGTGCAAAAGCTTGTTAGGAGCGGGGTCTTATCTTTCAAAGATACGAATCCGAATGTTCTCACGAACCCGCTGCCTCAACACGAGAAGGCTACAGTCAATTTGATAGAGGAAGAGTCTAACAACACCTATCAAATTCACGATGTACTCTTATTGAGGGCCAACTTGGTCAAGATGCATCGTAGACAGAGTGGATATGGCCATGTGCCACCTCATAATTATCACCAGTGTAATATCTTCTTTAAAAGCAATCAAGGATGTTCTGTGGCGCAATCAGCTCTACAGGAACAGATGGATCTCGGATGGATCCAAGAGCACCGAGTTCGTGGAGTTAACATGGTTTATACAAATTCCAACATCATTCAGAACCACGATATCCGTGCGATGAATTTCAACCTGGTGGCAATGCACTCAAGGCAAAGCCAGTATCATAATCTGCCACGACACGATTAGAATTCTTGTCTGACTTGCTCGATAAATAAACAGGGACGCTCTTTTATACAGGAGGCCCTCCAGCGTCAGATGGATCTTGGATGGATTCAAGACTACCATGATAGGAATCATTATCAAATCAACATGATTTAAATCTTCGATATTCGCTTGATGAATACCAGCCTGGTGGAGTTACATGCTAAATAGGTTCGGCTCGGGTTCCTGGTATCACATGATTATCAGGGCTGTAAAACGGGTTGCGAAGACGATCAGGGTTGTTCCCTTGTCCAGGAAACACTTCAGCACTTGTTGAACCACTGGTGGTTTCCAATCTATATGGATGAAGACACCCAGCAAATTAGTATCACTAATGGGAATCCTACTAGATATCAAAGTCAGGATGTTCAGTCGATGGAAATAAACCTAGTAAGGTTACACTGTATTCAAAGCGGACGTGGCCAAGTGCCACTACACAACTATGAGCGGTGCGGAGTTTGCTCAGTGGATAATCAAGGATGCTACCTCGTGCAAGCAGCCCTTCAAAGCCAGTTGGACCGCAAAGAGATTCAACCATGGTCAAGTTCTGGATCAGTCAACTACCTCGTTGATCAAATCGAGGACGTTGTCGTAATCTCTGATCATCAGAGGGCTAGGGATGTTTGTACCATTATCCCTCTACTTGACGAATCGAGAGTTCCCAACCTGGAACGGATCGAAATTACTTACGATGGTCGGAAAAATCAGAAGGCTCATGTAGTTATCTATCTGTCGGGACCATTACCGTATGAATCAGCTAAGGCGATCCCTTACAAATACGGTGCAACAATAATTGAGAATGGAAAGGAAATTCCATTACCCTCCGTCGTAAATATTGCAGACATCAGTCGAGTAACACGGAGCGGTCGAATCTTCAACCGAGGAGTTGGAGAACCCAGCAAAGAAAAGGAACCTCAGACAGAAGTTTCCGATCCACCAGTCAGTCAATCCAGTAACCCGACCTTTCAAAAAACAATGATGAGATGCTAAAGCTCATCCAAAGGAGTGAATACAACATTGTTGATCAACTGTTAAAAACTCCTTCAAAGATCTCGGTATTATCACTTTTACTCAGTTCCGAAGCCCACAGGGAGGCTCTACAGAAAGTCTTGGAGCAAGCCTTTGTGGAACAGGATGTAACAATTAGACAGTTCGATAACATTGTCTCTAACATCACTTCCTGCAATAACTTGGGATTTAGTGATGAGGAATTACCTGAAGAAGGTTGCCGTCATAACATGGCGCTCAACATTACAGTCAACTTCCAGGACGATGCTTTAGCCAGCGTACTGGTAGACACAAGGTCAGCCCCGAATGTTATGCCAAAGTCCACTTTGATGTAATTATCATTCAAAGGACCTCCGATGAAAACCAGCGAGGTCGTCGTCAAAGCATTTGACGGATCCAGAAAAATGGTTATCGGCGAAGTCGACCTTCCCATAACTATTGGTCCTCATACTTTCCATGTCACTTTCCAGGTCATGGACATCCGGGCAACATACAATTGTTTATTAGGAAGACCTTGGATACATCAGGTAGGGGTGGTCACTTCGACCCTCCACTAAAAGCTAAAGTTCGTCCAGAACGGACAACTCGTCACAGTCTGTGGAGAACAAGCCTTGCTAGTGAGCAACTTGTCATTATCTACTTGTGTAGAACCTGAGGAGGTTGTTGGGACTCAGTTCCAAGCATTGTCGATGAGCAATGAGAATCAATCAGAGAAAGGAACCTCGATTTCCTCATACAGAGATGCTCTCGAAGTGATCGATAATAACAATGCAAAAGGATGGGGACAGCTTGTCATTCCCACTGATAACAAAACAAAGAAAGGTATTGGTTTTTCTGCAACCTGCACCCAGACAGCTGCTAATGATGAAAGTCTTCATCCCATCCAGAACTTCTTCCACAGTGGAGGCTTCCTTCAACCAGTGACTCAAGAAGTGCATACTATCAACGAGGGAGATTCCTCCGATACAGATGAGGAATGGAAGTCCTATCTTAACGAGGACGGTTATATGTCTCAGGAAGAGGTGCCTATGCCATTTTTCTATCCCGCACAGAGTCCGAGATTTATACCAAGGTCAGATGTCGAAATGATATACGGAGATTGTGATCTGGAAGGATTCCGTTGAAATTCTGGCACAGATATCAGATGTCCTATACAGATGTTGAGACACTGATATCCAACACAATGAACAAGATAACAATTAAAAATAACAGTACAGAAAGTAAATAACACAGCGATATGTTTACCCAGTTCGGTCTAACACACCTACTCTGGGGGCTACCAAGCCAGGGACGAAATCAATATATGATAGTATCAATTCACAGATCATACAAACACCGAATAATCTGCTCACCTAATCACTATCCTTCATATGACTTCTACCTAAGACTCACCTAGGTATGAGGCCCTCCTCAAATCCCTCTACAACCACAACCCGTGATTGGTACCTTTCCACATAAGAAACAAACCGAAAGTCACACTTTCAAGACACATAATTCTCAATACTTCACAGCTTATGAGAATTGACACACAAGAAACTCAATGCTTAAAAGCTTATGAGTAACTTGACAGAACTTACAACACAAAAAATAGTCCTTATACTGTTATCAGAATGATACCAGTTAGGCTCACAAAAATACACTCGAAAACCCTAAAAAACACAAGTAAGTTCCACACCTAAAACTAGGTTTACATCAGTCAATATATAGCAATTAATCTGGACTGAATTGGGCTTCAAAAACGCAGCAAATAGACTGCTTACAAATCTGCAAAATTAACTCCAACAAAATAGGTCTTCAATCCAAAGTTTCCTATTATGTCTCCATAATTAGAAACAGTAGCAAATCCGAAAACCAACAAATAACCACAATCCAAAAATGCTTTGGATGCCACATAGGATAACCAAATATTCACAGAATATTCAGTAACAATTCATAGTAACAGAATCTGCATTAAAACTGAATCCACAACGCGATGTCCTATGAGCAGGCATGGAACATCTTCATTCGACATGTTGAAAGCAGCCACTTAGAACATTAAGATTCAACATCTTGCTGCTATAATAGTTTTAGCAAAATAAATGCCAACCACAAAAGCACAGAAATAACAATCTCCCCCTTTGCCTTATTTTGGCTAAAACTACACACACACAAAAACTTTCAAAGAAGCACAAACAAAATATCCAAATATCAGACATCAGTGAAAACACCAAAAAAAATATCCAGCATAACAGCACTCCCCTTCAGCTGCAAACAAACACTCAGTACAACAAACAACTCATCATAGCAAACAGGCAAAACTCCCCCTCAACAGCAGCAACATTTCACATTCTCCCCCTCAACTACTGCAGTAGCACAAGCACTCCCCACACAACCATACTACTCCCCCTTTTTAGCCATAAATATGACAAAGGCAAGTAGAACAAGTCAAAGTAAAAATAATCCAGAGTAAACTGCATCAGAGAGTAGATGCACACCACATCACATGCCCAAATGTCATGCACAAACTTCAGCATTTTCCCTTTATTCACACACTGCACTATCAGAACCTCCTTTAGTCTTTTCAATCTGGCAGCCAGAAGGCACATTGATTGCTATAGGTCTTCATGAATGCACACCCCAAGTCTACTCCTCAGGTTTTCAAACTGAACTGCATCCAGAGCCTTGGTAAATATGTCAGCAAGTTGATTTTCTGTGCTCACATGCTCAAGAGTTATGACTTTGTTCTCCACAAGTTCTCTGGTGAAGTGATGCCTGATGTCAATGTGCTTAGTCCTGCTATGTTGAATGGGATTTTTGGAAATATTAATAGCACTCAGGTTGTCACAAAATAGTGTCATGACATCTTGTGAGACATTATACTCAAACAACATCTGCTTCATCCATACCAGTTGAGCACAACTACTACCAGCTGCTATGTACTCAACTTCAGTAGTAGAAAGGGATACTGAATTTTGCTTCTTGCTAAACCATGTAATAAGATTATTTCCCAAAAAGAGACATCCTCCAGAGGTACTCTTCCTATCGTCAGCACTTCCAGCCCAATCAGCATCACAATAACCTAATAAAATGGGACTTGAGTCATGGGAGTAAAGCAACCCATAATCACATGTACCACTCACAAACTTTAGAATTCTCTTCACTTGATTGATGTGACTGACCTTGGGTTCTGCTTGATATCTTGCGCACACACCAACAACAAAAGTTATGTCTGGCTTACTTGCTGTAAGATACAGCAGACTGCCAATCATACTTCTATACAGGCTTTGTTCAACATTCACTCCCTTTTCATCTTTGGATAACTTCAAGTGAGTAGGAGCAGGAGTCCTCTTATGCTTGGCATTATCCAGTCCAAATTTTTTCACAATGTTCCTTGCATATTTGCTCTGACAAATAAAAATGGAGTCTTCCATCTGCTTGACTTGTAATCCAAGGAAGTAGGTCAATTCACCCACCAAGCTCATCTCAAATTCAGACTGCATTTGAGTGACAAAATGTTGGACCATTTCATCCGACATCCCGCCAAACACAATATCATCTACATAAATCTGAGCAATCATTAGTTTCCCATCCTTCTCCTTGACAAAAAGAGTTTTATCAATACCACCCTTCCTGTACCCATTGTTAACTAAGAACTCAGTCAGTCTTTCATACCAAGCTCGTGGAGCTTGTTTCAGCCCATACAGAGCCTTCTTCAGCTTGTGAACATGATCAGGAAGGTTTGGATCCACAAACCCTTTAGGCTACTCAACATAGACTTCCTCATTAAGATAGCCATTCAGAAAAGCACTCTTGACATCCATTTGAAACAATCTGAATTTCAACAAACATGCCACTCCTAGCAACAATCTGATGGATTCCAATCGAGCCACAGGCGCAAATGTTTCATCGAAGTCTACTCCTTCAATCTGTGTGTATCCTTGAGCTACTAATCTAGCTTTGTTCCTGCTAACAACTCCTTGCTCATCAGATTTATTCTTATAAACCCATTTTGTTCCAATTACATTTGTTCCTGCTGGTCGTGGTACCAGTTCCCAAACTTCATTCCTCCACTTATCCAGAACTCATCTGTCAATGCTTCTTTGACATTCTTTGGTTCGATCTTTGACACAAAGCAAGCATTTGACACAGTCTCCCTTGTTCTGGTTCTTACACCTTCATTCAGATCTCCAATAATTAATTCCTTAGGGTGATCCTTCTGAATCCTTATAGAGGGTCCCCTGTTAGCATCCTCTACCTCTTCATTCTCAGGTCTAGTGTTGGTTTCTTGAGCACTATCTTCTACAGACTCAATGTCTTGAGAGTTTTCATTGTTCATGGGCAGACATGCTCCAACATCATCTGGGACATCTTCATCTTTGCCAGTGTCATCAACCACCACATTTATGGATTCCATCATCACCTGAGTTCTGGAATTAAATACCCTATATGCTTTACTGTTTGTAGAGTATCCCAAAAATATTCCTTCCTCACTCTTAGGATCCATCTTTCGCCTTTGCTCACGATCCGCTAAGATATAGCACTTACTACCAAACACATGGAAATACTTCACATTTGGCTTTCTACCTTTCCATAGCTCATAAAGAGTGACAGAAGTACCTGATCTGATAGTCACCCTATTGTGTATATAGCAAGCAGTATTCATGGCTTCAGCCCAAAAATGATATGGAAGCTTTTTGGCATGAATCATGACTCTTGCACACTCTTGAATAGTCATGTTCTTGCGTTCCACCACACCATTCTGCTGAGGAGTGATTGGTGATGAGAATTCATGAGTGATTCCCTCAGATAAGCAGAACTCTTCAAACCTGCTATTTTTGAATTCTTTCCCATGGTCACTTCTGATTCGAACAACACCACAATCCTTTTCCCGTTGAATCCTTTGACACAACTCTTTGAAGACTGCAAACACTTCAGACTTTTCTCTGACAAAACTTATCCAAGTGAACCTGGAGTAGTCATCTACGACAACATAGGCATACTTCTTCCCACCAAGACTTTCAACCTGCATAGGTCCCATTAAGTCCATGTGAAGAAGTTCTAGAACTCTAGAAGTTGTGGTAAGATGTTGAAGCTTCTTGTGTGACACCCTTGTTTGCTTCCCAACTTGACATTCACCACATATTTTGTCCCCATCAATCTTCAGCTTGGGAATACCTCTAACAGCTTCACTTGACATAACCTTCTTCATCCCTTTCAGGTGTAAGTGACCCAATTTCTGATGCCACAGTTTGGTTTCATCTTCCTTTGACATCAAACAAGTAGACATATTTTCAGGCTCTTGAGGATTCCAAAGATAACAGTTATCCTTAGACCTGGTACCCTTCATAACAACTTCATCTTTCTCGTTGGTTACTAGACATTCAGATTTGATGAAATTTACCTTGAGACCTACATCACACAATTGGCTTATACTGATTAAGTTTGCGGCCAGCCCTTTGACAAATAGAACACGATCCAGATTTGGTTGTCCTGTGTAGTCCAACTTTCCAACACCTTTTATCTCACCCTTTGATCCATCCCCAAAAGTGACATAATTGGTGGAGTGAGGCTTAATATCTGACAAGAATTTCTTCACACCAGTCATGTGTCTTGAACAACCACTGTCAAAGTACCAATCTTCTCTTGCAGATACTCTAAGAGAAGTATGTGCTATGAGACCAGCCATCATTTGTCTAGGAATCCATCTTCTCTTCACTTTACCCCAACTCTGTCCTTTATTTTGTTGCTGAGCAGTTTTGGGATAGCCGTGCAGCTTGTAGCAAAAGGACTTTAAGTGACCAATCTTGCCACAGTAATGGCATCTCCATGGTTTATACTTTGATCTACAAACCCTTTTCTGATGCTTCATCTAATGTTGAAACATGTGATTTGACATCCCCACTTCTTGCTTTATTTTCTGAGGAACAAACTTCAATACAGTCTTCTTGGAAGTCTCTGCTTGATTATTAAAACCAAGGCCTTGCACATTTTCAGCTTCTTTCCCATTCTGAAGGATCTCATCCAGCTGCGTGGTACCATTGTTCAGCATTCTTATAGATTTTTTCATATTGTCAAGTTTTGACTTTTTCCATTCAACCTCCTCCTTCAGATCAGCAATGGTTGATAGATGTTCTTCCTTCTCAGCTTCTAGTTGAGCTATCAAAATCTTCTGTTCTAATATAATCTGGCACCTTTCTTCATTCTTGATACACAATTCTGAAAACCCTATGAATACTTCTTCCTTAGTGAGTTCTCCAACATAGGATTCTTTGTCAGAGTCAGACTCACAAGTAGTTTCTCCATCAGACTTACAGATCCCAGTCAAGGCTGTCACCAATTTTCCTGATTCTTCTTCAACATCACTCTCAGACTCTCCTTCTGACCAAGACACTGATAGACCCTTCTTCTACCTTTTAAGATACGTGGGACACTCAGTCTTTATGTGCCCATATCCCTCACATTCAAAGCACTGAACTCTCTTCCCTTGATTGGAGTCTTCTTCAGTTCTGGATCTTCTGCCTCCATCCTGGTTCTTACTGATGTCGAGTGACTTGTTCTGGGCATTTGCTTTCGACTTCCAGTCAATCCTTTTCAACACTTTGTTAAATTGTTTTCCAAGTAATACCAGATCCTTAGACACCCCTTCATCTCTAACCAGGTCACCTTCATCTTCTGAGTCACCAGTATTTGACATAAAAGCTATGCTCTTCTTCTTTTCAGACTTTTCACTGATCCCTAGTTCGAATGTTTGAAGAGATCCCACAGTTCATCCACTTTCATCTTGTCTATATCCTGAGCCTCCTCTATAGCAGTCACTTTCATGTCAAATCTCTTAGGTAGAGATCTGAGGATCTTTCTGACTAGTTTGCTGTCAGACATCTTTTCACCTAGGGCACTAGAGGCATTAGCTATCTCAATAATGTTCATATGAAAATCATGAATGCTCTCATCCTCTTTCATCTTCAAACTCTCAAACTTGCTGGTGAGAAGCTGAAGTTTTGACATCTTCACCTTTGAAGTCCCTTCATGAGCAACCTTCAAGACCTCCCATGCCTCTTTAGCAATGGTGCAGTGTTCAATCAACCTGAAGATATTCTTGTTAACACCATTGAACAATGCATTCATGGCTTTGGAATTCCCTATGGACCCTTTGTAATCTGCATCATCCCAGTCTTTCTCTTCCTTCACCACATCAGTAGGGGTACCTTTTTCATCTTTAACCTTAGGGGGCTCCCATCCTTTTATAACAGCTTTCCATTCTTGATCATCCATGGATTTGATGAAAGCTATCATCCTTGGTTTCCAATAGTCATAGTTGGAACCATCAAGCAGAGGTGGTTTGTTCAGAAATCCTCCATCCTTGTCCATTGTACCAGAAAGTACCTTCCCTGAATCTCACCCAGAACCAAATAAGGGTGCAAGCTCTTGATGCCAATTGAAATTCTGGCACAGATATCAGATGTCCTATACAGATGTTGAGACACTGATATCCAACACAATGAACAAGATAATAATTAAAAATAACAGTGCATAAAGTAAATAACACAACGATATGTTTACCTAGTTCGGTCTAACACACCTACTCTGGGGGCTACCAAACCAGGGACAAAATCAATATACGATAGTATCAATTCATAGATCATACAAACACCGAATAATCTGCTCACTTAATCACTACCCTTCCTATGACTTCTACCTAAGACTCACCTAGGTATGAGGCCCTCCTCAAATCCCTCTACAACCACAACCCGTGATTGGTACCTTTCCACACAAGAAACAAACTGAAAGTCACACTTTCAAGACGCACAATTCTCAATACTTCACAGCTTATGAGAATTGACACACAAGAAACTCAATGCTTAAAATCTTATGAGTAACTTGACAGAACTTACAACACAAAAAACAGTCCTTATACTGTTATCAGAATGATACCAGTTAGTCACAAAAATACACTCGAAAACCCTAAAAAACACAAGTTCCACACCTAAAACTAGGTTTACGTCAGTCAATATATAGCAATTAATCTGGACTGAATTGGGCTTCAAAAACGCAGCAAATAGACTGCTCACAAATCTACAAAATTAACTCCAACAAAATAGGTCTTTAATCCAAAGTTTCCTATTATGTCTCCATAATTAGAAACAGCAACAAATCCGAAAACCAACAAATAACCACAATCCAAAAATGCTTTGGATGCCACATAGGATAACCAAATATTCACAAAATATTCAGTAACAATTCATAGTAACAGAATCTGCATTAAAACTGAATCCACAATGCGATGTCATATGAGCAGGCATGGAACATCTTCATTCGACATGTTGAAAGCAGCCACTTAGAATATTAAGATTCAACATCTTGCTGCTATAATAGTTTTAGCAAAATAAATGCCAACCACAAAAGCACAGAAATAACAGCCGTGCTCCCCCAAACTCATTAGAGGAGGACACTCTGATGAAAGACAGCTTTGACCCTGACTACTATGGCCCGATGGATGGCCTGCCAATGTGGCAGCCTTATCCCGGAGACTTGGGGCAAGAAAATCAGCCGAACAATGAAAATCAGCTGAGCATCATTGAACAGAATACCTGTGTCCCCGCCATGTCATGGGATCAACACTCAGGTCATTCCGAACTTATCCAGTACGATGATGAATTGGCAAAGCTTGCCGGACTAGAATTCATCAACTATGCTTTTCCCGAGGTCAACGTCATCGAGAGGGATGACTCCTCCAGTTCCAAAGAAGTGTGGAACACCTTGGGACAACCAATTGGAAAATTTGACTTCAAGGTCAAATACACCGCTCCTGAAAGCTCTTGTATCAGGCTCGAAGACATCCAGCCAACTGGATGGGGAGATACAACTGAGAGTACAAATACTGCGCAAAATACAACTAAGGATTCCTCCTACGACAACTCTGCCTGGGAGACAGATTCTAATGATTCTGCTCCACCAAAAATCAACGTCATTTCTGAAGACAAATTAAGGAAGGTACCAGACTTTGTGATTCATCGAGTATTTCGCCGCCAATGGGTCGCTGTCGATATTCCGAAGATTGTTCATAAGTCAAAGTAATTGCCATCTTTACTTTAACCTTTCATCCTGCCCAGGTGAAACAGATGTTTTCATAGGGCTCACTTTCTGTAAATTTCCCTCTTCGCTTCGCCCAAAGCGACAAAGTTTTGTTTTTTAGGGCTGTAGTTTCAAGAATCGACTTGTTCATTAATAAAATAACACCGTTCTGTAATTTCCGCATTAATTGCTGTTTTCTCTTTTCGTTTTTCAAAAAATGGTAATCCTAAAAAACAACTCAATAATAAAAACAAGTAGTAAAAGAAATACACTGCACACACTTTTGCATTTTCCCTCTATCTCTTCTAAACACAAATCATCACGTCATGCAGATTGCTTGTTTTAAACCTCGTTGAAACATATGATCCGATGCCTTCTCCTGACTTTGAGTTCCCGGTATTTGGGGCTGAAGAAGAAGTTGACAACGAAATTCCAAAAGAGATCTCCCGACTACTCAGACAAGAGGAAAGGTCCATTGAGCCTCACAAAGAGTTGCTGGAAACAGTCAACTTGGGCTCAGAAGAAGAGAGAAAAGAAGTCAAGATTGGGGCACTGCTCAGTCCAACTGTCAAAGAAAGTTTGACGAAACTTCTCAAAGAGTTTCCCGATGTATTCGCTTGGTCCTATCAGGATATGCCAGGGTTGGATACCAGCATCGTGGAACACCATCTATCGTTGAGATCAGAATGTCCACCGGTAAAACAAAGGTTGAGACGGACTCACCCGGACATGGCCTTCAAAATGAAAGAGGAGGTACAGAAACAGATTGACGCGGGTTTCCTCGCTACGTCAGAATATCCTCAATGGTTAGCCAACATAGAACCAGTTCCGAAAAAGGATGGAAAAGTCAGAATGTGTGTCAACCATCGAGATCTGAACAAGGCAAGTCCAAAGGACGACTTTCCCTTACCACACATTGACATGCTGGTAAACAGTACAGCAAAGTTCAAAGTTTTCTCCTTCATGGATGGATTCTCGGGCTATAATTTGGTCAGAATGGCGCCGAAAGACATGGAGAAAACTTTGTTCATTACCCCATGGGGTACTTTTTGTTACAAGGTAATGCCATTCGGTTTGAAGAACGATGGGGCAACCTATCAAAGGGCTATGACTACTCTGTTTCACGACATGATGCACAAAGAAATCGAAGTGTATGTCGGTGACATGATTGCCAAATCTAAAACAGAATAGGAGCATGTGACCCACCTGTCAAAATTATTTGAGCATTTATGAAAGTAAAAACTCCGCTTGAATCCCAATAAATTCACCTTCGGTGTCCGTTCAGGGAAACTCTTAGGGTTTATTGTCAGCCAAAAAGGAATTGAGGTTGATCCTGACAAGGTCAAGGCCATTCAAGAAATGCCTTCTCCAAAGACTGAAAAACAAGTCAGGGGATTCCTGGGACGTTTGAACTATATTTCTAGATTCATATTCCTCATGACCGCAACATGCGTGCCGATTTTCAAGTTACTAAAAAAGAATCAGGATTGCGTTTGGACAGAAGACTGCCAAACTGCCTTCGACAGTATCAAGGAATACCTGTCGAACCCGCCGATTCTATCACCTCTAGTGGAAGGAAGACCGCTGATCATCTATTTAATAGTCTTGGAAGACTCAATGGGGTGTGTACTTGGCCAACAAGACGAAACTAAAAGGAAAAAGTCTTCCATCTACTATTTGAGCAAGAAATTCACCGACTGCAAGACTCGGTACACTATGCTAGAGAAAACTTGTTGCGCTTTGGCTTGGACAGCCAAACGTCTTCGCCAGTACATGATTCGTCACACCACTTAGTTAATCTCTGAAATGGATCCAATCAAGTATGTCTTTGAAAAACCTGCTCTCACGGGAAGGATTGCCCGTTGGCAGATGTTGTTATCAGAATATGACATAGAGTACCACACTCAGAATGCCGTTAAAGGAAGTGTTTTAGCCGATCATTTGGCTCATCAACCGATTGACGATCAGGAATCAGTCGGATTTGACTTCCCAGATGAAGATGTCATGTATCTAAAAATGAAAGATTGCGATGAACCGCTACCCAGTGAAGGGCCAGAACCAGATTCCCAATGGGGACTTATCTTTGATGGAGCTGTCAATCATTACAGAAACGGAATTGGGGAAATTATCATAACACCTCAGGGTACCCACATTCCTTTCACCGCCAGACTTACATTCAAGTGCACAAACAATGAGGCCGAATACGAAGCTTGTATTATGGGTCTCGAAGAAGCGATCGACTTAAGGATTAAGAACTTGGATGTATATGGCGACTCAGATTTGGTTATCAATCAGATCAAAGGAGATTAGAACACATACCAATCAGGATTGATTCCTTACAAAGATTACGCAAGAAGGTTGTCACCCTTCTTTAACAGAATCGAGTTTCATCATATCCCTCGTGAGAAGAATCACATGGCTGATGCCCTAGCCACCCGCTCTTCCATGATTAGTGTAGGTCAATGGACCGACTTACCTAAGACCGACATAATGCGCCTTGAATGGCCCGCTTACATCTTCACGATTGAAGCAGTCATAGACGACAAACCTTGGTATCACGATATCAAATGCTTCCTTAAGAAACAAGAGTACCCACCTGGGGCACTAAGGAAAGACAGAAAAACCCTCAGAAGGCTGGCTGGCAGTTTCTTCCTGAGCGGTGATACACTCTATAAGAGGAACTTTGACATGGTCTTGCTCCGATGCGTCGACAGACCAGAAGCAGACATGCTGATAAAGGAAATTCACAAAGGGTCCTTTGGCACTCATGCCAACGGACATACAATGGCGAGAAAAATTCTAAGAGCAGGGTACTATTGGTTGACAATGGAATCCGATTGCTACAAGTACATGAGGAAGTGTCACAAGTGTCAGATATACTCCGACAAAATCCATGTACCGCCTACACATCTCAAAGTTCTTTCTTTCCCATGGTCTTTTTCCATATGGGGAATCGACATGATCGGCATGATTGAGCCCAAAGCTTCAAACGGACATCGATTCATCTTGGTAGCCATTGATTACTTCATCAAGTGGGTCGAAGCAGCGTCGTCCGCTAATGTAACCCGACAAGTGGTAGTCCGATTTATCAAAAACAATATCATTTGTCGTTATGGTGTTCCGAGCCAGATCATTACAGATAATGGATCTAACTTGAACAATAAGATGATGAAAGAGTTGTGCGCAGAGTTCAAAATCAAACATCAAGAAGATCGTTCAAAAAATGGTTGTAACCTACAAAAACTGGCACGAAATGCTGCCCTTTGCTCTTCACGGTTATTGTACATCTGTTCGCACTTCAACAGGGGCTACCCCTTTCTCTCTAGTATATGGCATGGAGGCAGTACTCCCCATAGAAGTAGAGATCCCATCAATCCGGGTATTGATGGAAGCTAAGCTTACAAAAGCTGAATGGTGTCAAAGTCAAGACGATGAACTGAATCTGATCGAAGAAAAGAGAATCACAGCATTATGCCATGGTCAGTTGTATCAGCAAAGAATGAAGAAGGCGTTTGACAAAAAGGTCCGACCTCGCGTCTTCAGGAAAGGAGACATTGTACTCAAAAAGATACAATCATTTCTCACTGACTCTAGGGGTAAGTGGACTCCGAATTATGACGGCCCATATGTGGTTAAGAAAGCTTTCTCAGGCGGTGCCCTGAGACTTGCAACCATGGACGGAGAGGAATTTTCATACCCCACAAATGTTGACGTAGTCAAGAAATACTTCGCCTAAATAAAAAAAAAACGTCTCGGTGGATTGAAAACCCGAAAGGCCGGTCTAGGAAAAAATTAGAGACATGATCAAAAATTATCCTGGTGGATTGGAAACCTCAAAGTACAATCCAGGCAAAAATTAGGGATAATGGCAAGTAACTACGTTCGACAAAGGGGCAAGTCCCTCGGCAGCCGTTACATCATCCGTCAGGAAAGCTCCGGTCAAGGTCATCTTCGACAAAAGCTCAGGATGCCCCGAAGTCAAATTTGGTAGAAGGATATTGGTCGTTATGTTTCGATGTAGCCCTTTTCCCTTAAAATTACGATTTTCTAACTTTGTAAATACTCTATGGAATCACGCGTTTGGCTGATTTCCATCCTATCAATAAAGTTTGAGCCCTTGTGCTTTTGTTTGCAATTCTTATTTGTTTTAGCTTTATAGAACGACGTTTTAATATGATTAACGATTCTTGAAATAAAACAAAAATGAATTTACTTGTTAAACTTTTTTCTGCTTTTAAAATAAAGATGGCAAATTCTTTTGACTGTTGAACATCAAAAGAATATCGATGGCTTCTCCCAAAGGCGGTTAAGCTTCAAAGTGCAGAATCAAAGTACTCCTTCTAAACCAGTGCACCTGAATGAAGGATCAACTGTGTCAGAGACCATTGTTTCATCTGGCATCCCCAGCAGAGTTCTTATCTCCTAAACCCGACCAACGTAGTCCCCCACAAGGACTACTTCTCCTAAGCAAGGCATAATTGCTATCATGAACCAGTGATACTTTTCATCCCCCACTGTGGCCGAGTATCCACTCGTGTTCATCTATTAGTTTGTATGCCGTGTCAGTTTTGTCAGCATATACACACATACATCATGCATTACTACTTTGCGTTCATATTCATGTTGCATCACTATCACTCTGGTCGGTCTTATCCCCTAGTGATAACAGTCCTCTCAATAGAGTTGTCAGTTCTTTCATCGTCAGGAAATGTTGCGTCTGCACTACCTCTCCCCTCCGGTTTATTTCTGGGATGAAGTCGGCCTTTGACCACTTTGATAAATTGAACCTCTGAAAAACTAGAGAACCCTCAGCCAACATCATTCTTTGCCATTGAAGATGATGTCTTTGCTTTCTCGGATTAAGGAAAATCCCTAGAGAAAGCCTCTCAACTAAAGACTTTCAGCAACACATTGGTCCTTCTCTCCAGAATGTCAATGTCAACAAAGTCATCGGCACCTCAAAATTGGATCACTTCATATGGCATTTCTCTGAGAAGATCTCCGAGAAAAGTATGATGAAATACCCCAAGCAAGAAACAGTCTCTCAAGAAAACTCGTTTTCCCCAGTAGAGTCGACAAATGGCGTCTCTCACAGAGAAGTTTGTGCCTCTCTACGATCAAAACTTTTTCCATCAAATGGCATCTCTCCAGGAAAATTCGGCGAGAAGTTTGAGGAGAACCGCTACAAATAGTGTCCCTTGTCAATAGAGTTTATTGACAGAAGAAATTGAGACCAGATCCTTGGTAGGAAACCAGGATCGAGGGGAAGTTTATTTCAAAAATTAAGACCAGATCCTTGGTAGGAAACCAGGATCGAGGGGAGGTTTATATCGGAAACTGAGACCAGTTCCTTGGTAGGAAACTAGGATCGAGGGGAAGTTTATTTCAGAAACTGAGACCAGTTCCTTGGTAGGAAACTAGGATCGAGGGGAAGCTTATTTCAGAAACTGAGACCAGTTCCTTGGTAGGAAACCAGGATCAAGGGGAAGTTTATTTCAGAAATTGAGACCAGATCCTTTGTAGGAAACCAGGATCGAGGGGAAGTTTTACCTTTTCTAAGCATCATTGCTTAGCAAAAGAGGAAGCATGCGCGAACTTCCATTCATAACCACCATCAAAATTTTGGGTATTCCGATATTTAATCCTCTTGCACCCCGAATGCCCGAATACCTTTTCCATTCACACCTTCGGGTCCAAGAAGATTAAATAGGGGCATCTGTCATACCCCAAATTTTGACCACTAAGATTTCCCATCATTGTGCAAATCATCATCACAATATGGATGAACCATTAGTCTCCCCAAAGATGGGTGAACATCCACTACAATTAGACTTAGGGTTTCAAGCCCTCTCAGAGCTCTTAGACAAAGGATCAATCAAGAAATTACATGATCTTCAACTTGTCTAGCCTCTCAAACATCCACAAAGGATCAAGAGGACTCCCACTTCAAGGTTAAAGCACAAGGCTTCTCCCTTCTAGGTGGATCAAGCCTCAAGATTGCCAGTGTCACCAAATTAGGGTTTTGGTCGACCAGGGCCTCCAGATGGAGATTTTCCTCTGGGCATGAGACAATGCTTTAAAGCATAACCTATGATGCTCCAAGGGACATCATGAACCCAATCATCAAGTCAATTTGGCTTTAGGGGATGCATTCATAAAAAAATCAAGAATTAGGGTTTCTTGACCTAATTCACCCCTAAGTTGACTTTTGGGACAAAACATGAGCCAAGACCTCAAGAGGGGATTTTAGGGTCTCAAATACATCACATTGATCAATTTGCAATAATGGATTGATCCAAGAAGCTTGAGCAACAAGTTTCAAGTTCATCTGAACCACAGTTAGGGTTTCGCGGGAAAAGTCAACTGTAGCTTTGACTTTTGACCAAGACATGCTCCCAAACCTTGGGACATGATTCAATACACCCTATAACACCTATGAAACATGTCCATCAAGTTTGATTTAGGCCAAGGACTTGATTTCATAGAGGATCGCACAGTTTGAAATTCATCTGACAAAAAGTCAAATGTGCACAAAAGTCAAACTTTGACATTTTGAGATTTTTCACAATTATGGTTTTTTAACTCTAAAATGATGTTAATGTGTGATTTGAATCATCATTCATCAAGAAAAATTAAGAAAAGTGGGATAACTTGTAAAAGGGGTAACCATAAAAAACTTAGAAATTTTTCTAAGTTATGGAATAAAGTGGCTAGGGTACCAACTTTGGAGGACCATAACTCCTAAACCACAAGGCCATTTTTCCCCATCCAAAGCTGGATTTGTACCTCTCATGTCCCTCTACAAAAGCTTCAAATACACCTCCTTCCAATTCATTATGGATTCTGAGTTATGGTTGGATCAGAATCACTAAAAACATGAAAGTATAACTTTTCCAACACTTAGAAAAAATCTGTCCAAGACAGATTTTGTTGGAAACACCAAAACTTGTGGGATTTTTTCACACAGTTCCAAGCTGAATCAATTCAAGGTGCAAACATCAAAGTTGTTTTACATATTTCCTACAATCCAAGCAACTCATTGGCATGAAACCACTCCACTTGAGCCAAGAGTTATGGCTGCTACAACACACCATGCCAAGGTTGCCATGAAAAATCAGTTTGTGAGTTCTCTTGCTATCCAGGATTTCTGAGTCAAAAGTAATTATCACTATTCCACATGCATTCAATCTGATCATAAGCCAACTGATCCAACTGATCATAAGCCAGCTGAATCAATTCAAGGTGTAAACATCAAAGCTGTTGTACATATTGCCTACAATCCAAGCTACTCATTGGCATGAAACCACTCCACTTGAGCCAAGAGTTATGGCTGCTATAACACACCATGCCAAGGCTGCCATGAAAAATCAGTTTGTGAGTTCTCTTGCTATCCACGATTTCTGAGTCAAAAGTAATGATCACTATACCACATGCATTCAATCTGATCATAAGCCAACTAATCCAACTGATAGGGCTGAGTCCAAAAGCCAAGGAATCTTCCAACTTGAGATTAATGCATTTTGGCATATATGCCTTGAATTCAAAGGCATTTATGTGAAATAGGGCACTTTCAACAAAGGCACTCTACTAAGTTAAGTTCTCTGATTAAACAACAATAAAAACATCTGAAGAATGTGAATTTGGTCAAGGTATAGCCCTGCTCTTGGGAGGGGCTAGGTTGCCTTGCATGAGAAGAAATGCCACCAAGCCAAAGCCTTTGAATGTGATCTGATCCAGCAACCATTCACTATTCCTCCAAGACAAGAATTGATCACCTATAAATAGAGGTTCCAATTGATCATTCAAATCACACCAAAGCAATTTACAGCACTGCTTTCTCTCATTCTCTCTTAAGTACCAATTTTCTTTGTTTTTGAGCAACCACCATCGGGTTTTGAGTTGTAGCCTTAAGCAATCCATTCCAATTGCTCAAACACATCACATATGATGTATTTGAGGTGTCCAAACACTTAAACACCAACTGTAACACCTCTAGCTCAAAATCAGTCTTCAACAAAGCCATTATGCCTCAATTATGCAGCTAGAGTCCTCCAACTTGATCCAAAGGTTTTCAAAGTGTTCCAAAGCTTGCAACACACTCCACAACATCCATTGAAGCTGTAGGGATCATCAAATCACATCTGGAACACAGTTTGTGCACAGTTCCATTTTAGCTTGCATCAAGGTAAGACTCAAAACTACATCTTCATGATCCATGCATATTTCCTCGCATGATATTTTTGCCAATTGCTTGCTGTTGTACCCCAAATTTTACCCCTTAGATGTCATATTTTCTTGCACATACATTTAGACCTCAATCATGTATGAATTGTTAACTAACCATTTCTTGTTGCAAGTTACTTCTTTTCATTGTGGAAGATAGGATTTACACAAAGACGGCAAGGTCTCCCTAAGACATCTTTTGGCCAAATGCAACCATTTGAATCTACATGCATCCAAGAAGACTTTTTCAACAAGAAATCAAATATTTCACCAAGACAAGTCAACCATTGCCTTTCATGTTAAGCGAAGTGTGATCCCAAATCTTGAGAAATCATGCCATGTGATAACAAACATCCTTAAATCCATTTTTGGGCATTAAAGATTTTTTCTCACAAGTGCAAGATTTTTTCATGGAGGTGAATATTCATCAAAGTGTGACATATCAAAGTGGTGCCATGGGAGGATTTAATTTTGCAATATCCTAAGTGTTTTTGGTCATGGGCATATGGTATGTCTCAAATTTCTTTTGAGCCCAAAAAGATGTCATTTGGATCAAAGGCCTTAAGGTGTGAAAAGTCCAAGTTTTGTTCCCGTATGGATTAAGTAACAAGGCCTTGTACATTTAGCTAAGCCCATGTGCCATTTGTTAGTTGAAAATGCTGAAGATGCTTTGCTTCAGAAACAAGTCTTGTGAAGTCACTACGTATTACTCTTCTAAGCTCACCCATTACTGTTGAAATCAAAAGGACGTTGAGATACCATATTGAATTAGTGAAATAAAGAGGATCAGCACGGAAGACCTGCATGCATGAGCAGAGAATTCATATTCAAAATTCAAATTATTACTCCTTTTTTTACTTTCTCTCTCATGGCGCATCAAAAGTGGTTTTGGAATAACCACTAAAAAGTGAAAGTAACAGACTAAATCCACCACCTCCTCCACTGCACTTGTCCAGCATGGTGATTGACCAAGATCAACGGCTAAGGATTGGTGCACACAAACCCTAATTCTTTACTCAACAGACCATACAAACCCTAATCCTTTATCCTGTGGACAAACCAGCTACCCAAGACCCGAATCCACTTTGCTGGGCCTATAAAAGGAGCTCATTTCTTCCTTGTTGAACACACCAGAAATTGCCAAGAATTTCTCTCTAACTTCTCCCTCCATAATCTTGCAAGTAACACTCCAAAACTTGCAAGAACTTCACTACTTTTCATTTCCTCTGTAACCCAGAAACACACCACAACAAAAACCCGAGAGAAAACCAAGAAACTCATCAAAACCTTTTCATTTGCCCATTTTTTTTAAGTTCTGCAAGTCATCTTCAAGTCTTGCAAGAACTTACCCTTTTCATTTCCTTCCCGTAAACACTCCAAATTTCCAACACTTTAACCACCAGAAGTTCTTGTTTCATGCTGAGAAGCTGGTTCTGTAGCAGTTGAGGGAGGAAAGCATCCACCATCTCCAGAAACACTCGCCTGTGAAGAAGCAGTGGACGTTCTCCACTAGGTATCACTCTACCCTTTTTTTCCGTTTCATGTTTGCACCATGTTGTTAATATAGTCATCATCTTGTTATTTTTCATGATCATTTTGTTCCACACTGTTATCATACTTGTTGTTTCATTATTGCTTAGTGTCGTAGTTATTCTGCTCCATGTTGTTCTCATAATGTGATCTTGTCATTGTTGGATTATTGTTTGTTTCTGTGAAAAAACCATTAACATATTTTGGTTCATTTTATTCTGTTAACCGTAACTGGTTCGTATTCACGAAAATTGAAAAAAATAAATAAGAAGTTGTGGTGGCTCTCGCCACGTTAAATATATGGCGTCCGTCACTTTGTTTAAAAAGGGAAAATATAATAAAATAATGGACACTATGTAAAAAGAAATATATAAAAAAAGAGACCACACCACATGATAAAAAATAAAAAAATAAAAAAAAGGAAACAGTGGCGCAAGCCACTTGGACAGGGTGGCGCAAGCCACCTCTGTTACTAAGAAACCAAAGGGTGGTGCAAGCCACCATCATAAGGGTGGCGCAAGCCATGGTATAAGGGGTGGGTGCATGGCACCTGCCATGCATTTTGTGTGGCGGGTGCCATGCTGTCTTGTTTTTTTTTTTTCTTTTTCTTTTTCTTTCTTCACTTCCTTTTTCTTTCATTATTTATTTATCTTAAAACAGACACACAAAATAATTACATCTTCATTTTAAATCCTTTTTTGTAGATGGAAACCATTGATGCTTGTAACTTTGTAAAAACGAACAAAAAGAGTTTTTCCTTATAAACATTCAGTAACTTGTGAATTCTTGAACATTGCTTCCTGGCTTTACCATAAAATGCTTGTCTGTACTTCTTTTGCTTCTGTTGTTATTGCATGATTCCATTGTTTTGTTTTACTGTGAGAATATCTTTGCTGCTATGCTTGACATCTTAATGTGCTACTGTTTTTATTGAATCACTGTGGAAGCATGCTGTGTACTGAACTTTGTATCCCTGGTTCTTACAAACCCTTGCCATGAAAATGTTGTTACTTATGTTCGCTGTTTGAAATCACATGAGTTAATTCTTTTGTTTCTGTTTGCTTTCCATGTCGTGGTTGCCATGCTTGTGTGACTTCTGTTTGAGAATTGACTATTCTATGAATGGATTTGGTTTGTAAAATTCTGTTCCTGACTTTAACATGAGCCTTGCCATGCAATTTTACTTGTTTTTCCATCTGTTAATGAACAATGTGTTTTCAAATGCCTTGGTTCCAATTGTGAATGCTTCTCTGCCTTAAATGTCACAATTACATGACCATTTGCACTCACTGTTTGCTATGTCCACATTTATGCTCTCTGTATGCTCATTGTTTGCCATGATCACATTTGAAAGGTCATTTCACATATTGGTTAATGCTTACTGTTTTGGAGTTCTTGAAACTCATATGTTTCATTGTATTTCAACCCCTCTATAACTCTTGTTTACAAGATGTTATTTTCCCCCTTCCTTCCAAAGGAAAAGTCTTTCTATTGATTTCAAGATCATAGGAAGCTCATTATTACCTTGGACCTCAAAGTTTTAGGCAACCTTCCCTCTTTGGCCTCATAGTCAATAGGACCCCCCTCTTGACCTCATAGTCATAGAGTAATCTTTAACCTAGGCCTCATAGTCGTAGGTAACCTTTGGCCTCATAGTCATAGGTAGCTCTTGGCCTCATAGTCATTAGCACACATTCAACCTTTGGCCTCATAGTCATAGGTAGCTCTGGGCCTCATAGTCATTAGAACATCTCACCATCTTGACCTCATAGTCATCTTACCATCTTGACCTCATAGTCATCTTACCATCTTGACCTCATAGTCATCTTACCATCTTGACCTCATAGTCATCTTCCAACATTGACCTCATAGTCACAAAGTCTCTCTATTGACCTCATAGTCACAAAGTCTCTCTATTGACCTCATAGTCATAGATAGCTCATTATCACCTTGGCCTCATAGCCATCTAGCCTTTAACCTCATAGTCAACATCAATATCTTACCCTTAGCAAACAAACATAATATAACACAAGCAAAACAAGAGGTTCCCGTAGAGTACTACGGATATTAAGGGTGCTAATACCTTCCCTTAGTATAACTAACCCCCGAACCTTAGATCTCCCCCCTTTAGGTTTTTTTAACGATCTTGAACCTTTCCTTTGGATAAATCAAAGTGGGTTGTAAAAGAAATGTGATGCAAATTAATTAATAATTTGTTATCCGATTTTCACCGCAACAAAAATGGCGACTTCACTGGGGACATGAATTTTTTTGAGGGTTAAGCCCACCTTGTTCTTGCTTATGTTATTCATGCTTGTTTGCTATATTTGTACATATCCCTTGTATTTATGCTCTGTTTGAGATCTTTTGTGGGCATGGTACTATTGAGTGGTTAGATAAGTCCTAACCCGGACTTGAGAGCACATATTATAGGATCGTTGTGTAATCAATAGTCGGTTGTTGGCACTAGTACTAACAATCTATGGCATATGATGACCACACTCAGATGAGGCCCTTTGGGATTATTGATGTCTGATGTGAGAAGTCGCATTGATATTACTTTTTCAATTGGGAGCCAGGGATTCTGAGGACCGTAGTTACCTTTACCCCACTTGGCATTTTAGGACGTAGTGCCGTGACTATGAGGGATCCAGTCCTAAGTAGTTGTCACGCGATACTACACTCAGACGAGTTTATCTTGAGAATATTATTAACCCGTGTAAGTAGTTACATGGGCCGATAATATCCGAAGGATTTACATAGACTCTGGGAACTTTTAGAACCTTGTTCCACAATTGATGAACCTATAGTCCACACCTTGTTGGGATGGGTAGACCATGACTCCATTCAAGAAACCTCAAAACCTAAGGCTTGTGTGCTGTGATTGTGTACATATGTTTGCTTTTATGCATTGCATACATCCCATTGCATCCATCTCATTGGTTTTAAGGAACTCAGTCATATTTTTCTTTGAAAAGCATAGGAATCATGGATATTGAGAAGAGGAACACTAAGAAGTTCAATTTCCAAAAGCCCAAATTGGCAAAGCTGAAGAAGTTAGCAACCTTGGTGACCGGACATGAAAGTTTCCGAAAGCAATATGGAAGATTGGTTAGCCTTCTCAACACAAAAATGGAGGAAGGAATCCTTGACACCATGGTCCAATTTTATGATCCTCTCTATCATTGTTTCACCTTCCCAGATTACCAACTGGTTCCAACCTTGGAAGAGTACTCTCATTGGATCGGCTTACCTATGAAGAAACAAAGACCTTTCAGCGGTCAAGAGAAAATTCCTACCCCAAAAGAGATTGGCGAGTGTATTTACTTGGATGCGTCAGAGGTCAAGCCCCACATCACTACCAAGGATGGCATCAAGGGACTCCCATCTAAGTTCTTGTATGAAAAAGCTTGTCAATTTTTCAATGCAAACAGTATTCCTTCCTTCGAAGCAACCTTTGCTCTATTGGTCTATGGTCTGTTCTTGTTCGCTAATGTGGAAGATTTTGTCGACATCAATGCTATCCGGATCTTCATTAGCGGAAACCCTGTGCCTACATTACTTGGTGATGCTCTCCATTCCATTCACCATAGGACTCTTTGAGGAAAAGGAACTATTTTGTGTTGTGCACCATTGCTTCACCAATGGTATATCACTCATTTGCCTCGAACGTCTGAATTTCGAGACAACCCTGACAAACTTCATTGGTATCAGAGGATCATCTCTCTTACTCACCACAACATCTTTTGGTATGACCCGGTTTATGACAAGAATGTATACATTGATAGTTGTGGGCTATTTCCTAACGTACCACTCCTCGGTATTCATGGTGGGATTAACTACAGTCCTGTTCTGGCCAGACGCCAATTTGGATTTGCGATGAAAGAAAAACCTAAGAGTATCCATGTGTCCGGTTTCTTTTATCTTAACAAAGAAGCCAATGATGAGACCAAAAGTGGAGTTTGGTGTGCATGGGATAAGTTCCACGAAAGTACCAAGGAGGAGTTGGGGAAGAGAAACTGTGTGTCTTTGGAGCCATACCTTCAGTGGGTTCGATCTCGAGCCCGTGACCTCAAGATGCCCTATATTCCCAAGATACTTCAGCAGCCGACTATTGCATCTCCGTCTGTTATTCCTATTGAGCGCATGGAAGAATATCAAGAAAATCTAGCCAGGATGAAGCTTGAGAGGGACACATGGGAGTGGAAATATCATACCGTTTGCATCGAGCAAGAAGAAATAAAGGAGAAGATGAAGGAGAAGGATGACTTGATCGAGTGGCTTGAAAAACGCGTTATTGATGAACCTTTGGCGCAGGAGAATTTATTTTTCTCTAGCACAAAGCCCACTGCTAGCACTCATGAGTATGCCAGTATTCCCCCGATGTCTGGTGCTTGGAAAGGGATTGTTGATAAGCTGATCTTCGAGAATCAAGAGCTGAAGAGACAGAAGAGAAGGCGTGAAGCAGGACATTCCTAGATAGGGTTGATTTTTCTTCTAGGACCAGTTGTTATTCTCGTCTTATTGTATTTTGAGCCTTTTTGAGATGTACTATCCAAGTTGTAAACTCTTCTCAATATTTAATGAAATGAGGCTTGTTTTGAAAATTGTCTTTCTTGGGTTCCTTAAAACCAATCGCATTTGCATCTTCGCATTTCTTGCTAAACTGTCAAGGTACTAATTTTATTTTTCAGATTTTGTAGACATGGACGCCTCAGGAAAGAATGTTTGGCCTTACTCCTTTGAGCTTCCTGAGCTCGAGCAGTTGTTGTGGTTGGGTGACAGAGTTACAGACCCTTCCCATTTTGCTGATAAGTATGGGTGCCTTCTTCCACTAATGAGAATGCCAGTAACCAAAGGGCCCCTTGAAGTGTTGGTTCAGCTATACCATTCGGCCTACCGTTGCTTCCTATTCCCCGAGTTCCAGCTGGTTCCACCCTTGGAAGAATTCTCTGCTATGATTGGAATTCCCATCAGGAATGCCCCAATTTTCTCTGGGATTGAGGCAATGCCTTCCGTTAAATAAATTTCCATGGCTACAAAGATTAGAGTATCGGACATTCAAGCTAATTTAACCGTCAAAGGAGGGCGACACGGACTCCCTGCTTTGTTCTTGCTAGCAAAAGCCCTTTATTTCAAGAACCGAGGAAATGAAGCCTTGTTTGAATCAACTTTAGCTCTGATGATCTACGGCTTATTTCTATTCCCAAATGCCAAACATTTTGTGGATGTCCAGGCCATCCAAATATTCGCAATCAACAATCCAGTCCCCACTTTGCTTGCGGATGTTTATCACTCGATCCAGACCAGATACTCAAGAGGCTGTGGGCCAATCGTTTGTTGTGTGGCCCTCTTCTACAAATGGTTCGTCTCTTACCTCCCGAAGACTCCGGCTTTCTGGGATGTTGAAGACTGTAAAATATGGTCCAAGAGGTTGATGGAGTTGAAGCACACGGATATCGAATGGTATAACCCAACGAATGAAGGAATTACCATGATTGTTAGCTGTGGGGATTGCCCCAATGTACTCTTAATGGGAAGGAATGGTTGTATCAACTACAACCCTGTCCTTGCTCGCCGCCAGTTAGGTCACATGAAGGAAGGACCTCCAGCCAATGAGGAGATGCACATGATGTACTACGAAGAAAGGGAAGGGTTCGAAATGAAAAGGCGACTGGAACGCGCTTGGCACCAAATTAATAGGCAGTTATGGAGGGCTGAATGTTTCATCACCGAGACTCACTTGCAATGGTCTCATGACATAGCTCGAGTAATGAGGAAACCATATCCTCGTCATGAAGCACCACTAGAGATCAAAAAGAGGATGGTGGATGCTCTGACCGACTTGTTTCTTGAAAGAGAAAGGATCAAGGGTCGCATTGAGGAGCTTATGAAGAAGATCAATGAGGAGGAGGAATCAGCCACCAGTGGATCCAACTTCTAGTCCTTTAAAAGTTGATGTTGTTGTTTCTTTCTTTGTTGTTTCTTTTCGATGATGTTGTTATTTCCTTTCTGTTGTGGGCATGCCCACACTTTTTTGTATTCAGAGCATGAAGATACTCTGCTCTTGATGTAACAACTGCCAGATTTTATTAATAAAGAAGATGTTTTGAACAAAATGTTCCATTGCCTATATTATTTGCAAAATTTCTTTGGTCTCTTGATAGTTTAGCTTTCATTTTCATGTGCATTCTCATGTGCATCATATCATATCATGTGCATTTTCCTCTTGGGTTTTGTCTGATGTCACCTTGTTATCTCAGAACCGTCACACTGAATCCTAAGCACGGATACAACACTCAAGCCCAAGCTCGACTGAAGATGTCAGAAGTTTATGGTTAAATGGATCGAGTCAACAATGAATTGACAGAAATACGAGGTGGAATGGGGCAGCTTTTGGAAGCTGTCAACATTTTGAGAGCAAAGATGGATACCCAGGCCACTGTAGTCTCTGAGATCATCACTCCTGCAGTAGAACCTCCCGTCATTCCTGTTGTGAACCCTACTTTGGGTATGCCATTCGAATTCATCCGAGCCACAGCTCCTCAATCTACTCAGCAGACAGTACCTCTGATTAATGAGGCTCAGCAGGTTATTCCTACCTTCGCTCCGCCAGCGGTGCAGACACAAGCTCGTCCTGTTTTCCATAATCACCATCCTTATGACTATGTCGATGTATCTGAAGATGGGGACGACCAAAATGAAAGGTTAAGAGAGAGTGTCGAGACCATGCAGAGGAAGATAAAGGCTATGGAAGGAAGTAACACCTTCAGTACTAATGTCAAGGACATGTGCCTAGTCTCAGACTTAGTAATCCCTCCTAAATTCAAGCTGCCAAATTTCGAGCTGTACTCGGGCGCTACTTGTCCCAGATCACACTTGGTCATGTATTTCCGAAGAATGGCCGCCCATGTGTGTAATGACAAGATGATGATACACTGTTTTCAAGATAGTCTGAAGGGCGCTGCTGCTAAGTGGTACTTAAGTCTAGATCAGTCTCAGGTCCACTGTTTCCAAGATGTAATGGATGCTTTCGTGAAACATTACAAGTATAATCTGGATTTGGCCCCTGACCGAAGACAATTGCTAAGCATGACCCAAAGGAGCACTGAATCCTTTAAGGAGTATGCACAACGGTGGAGGGAAACTGCTTCTCAAGTTGAACCACCTTTGACTGAGAAAGAACTGGCAGACTGGTTTGTAGATACTGTGAAACCAGAATTTTACGAAAGGATGATTAGCAGCGTCAATGACAATTTCGCTGACATCGTTGCAGTTGGTGTAAAAGTAGAGGCTGGATTGAAAAATGGTAAAGTGATAAGTTCTGCAAGCAGTTCCACCGGCAACAATGTTAAGAAGGCTCCCAGTAACTTCCACAAGAAGAAAGAAGGAGAAACCAACGCCATCACGGCAGGAAGAGAGAAAAATCCCAAATGGAAACAACCAACCTACCAACAGCAGGCAGGTCCTAACTTCTCTCAACAAGCGATCTACCCGATTCATTATCCTCAGCAACCTTACATAGCGGCTGTAACACCGACCTTTAATCACCAAGTAGCGCAACAGGCGCCAGTCTACCAACAGCCAGCCTATCAGCATGTGCCAAATACCCAACAATATCAACAACCGAGACCGCAAGTTCCTCAGAAAAAAACTTCTTATAAAGGACACGGAGGTAAGCCTTCATTCCCACCCATACCCATGACTTACACTGAGTTGTATCCTTCCCTGGTTCAACAAGGTTTGATTGTCACTAGACCTATGGGTCCACCTTCAGAGAAATCTATGAGGTTCCATAATCCAAATGTTACGTGTGCCTTTCATCAAGGGGCAGTGGGTCATGATCTGGAGGGTTGCCTTGCTTTAAAGTATGTGGTAAAGGGTTTGGTGGAGAAGAAGATATTGTCTTTTGTGGATAATCCGCCGAATGTGAAGAGCAATCCATTGCCCACACATGGAGCCACCAATGCTGTTGAGAATGAGAATAATGAGGTGTTATTAAGAGATGCTTCAAAGATAAGAACTCCTATGAAGGTCTTCCATGCTAAGTTATTCGAAGCTGGGTTGGTTAGAGCTTGTCATAGTAATTGCGAGGGTTGTAATGCTAGCATCAAAGGTTGTCAGCTGGTCCAAAACAACATTCAGAATCTAATTAATGAAGGATTTCTACAAGTGTTCAGTAAAGAAAAGAGGAATGAAATTACAGTAATCGAGCCTGTATTTAACCTGCCAAAGCCAAGAGAGCAGGTGCCTGTGTTCAAAATGCCTGGGTCAGATTCTGTGGTGCCCGTGTTCAACAAACCTGTACCCGTTTTCAACAATTCGGAGACTGTTATTGCTATTTCCGCCAATCACACCAAGCAATACGATACTCGACAACCTGTTCCATTCAGGTTCAGAGGAACTAAACCTGTGCCATGGATCTATGAGAACATTATGGGAAACAAAGCCCGCGAAGAAGTGGTTCCAAGAAATGAGGTGGGAACCGCTGTTGAAGAAGTAGTTCCAAGGAATGAGGTGGGAACTACCGAAGAGGTGACAAACATAGTCGGAATGGGAAAGATAACCCGAAGTGGCAGAGTGTACATTCCTTTATTCAAAGAAATTGTGCCCAAAGAGACTGTTGTTTCTGTACCCCCTACAGACAGAGGAAAAGAGATAGTTAATAAGGAAGAAGATGAGGAGTTCCTAAGAATCATCAAGAGGAGTGATTATAAGGTGGTGGACCAACTTCATCAGACC
The DNA here is from genome assembly GCA_022829125.1 of Lathyrus tuberosus. Lineage (NCBI taxonomy): Eukaryota > Viridiplantae > Streptophyta > Magnoliopsida > Fabales > Fabaceae > Lathyrus > Lathyrus tuberosus. The sequence continues at coordinate 6,881,335 of JALAZF010000084.1, forward strand.
CCATCCAAGATTTCGATCTTGTCTCTACTAATGAATTCACCTGTCCACCGAGCAGCCCTACAAAAGGTCCTGACCCAGGCACACATGGCCCAAAATATAACCGCAGGACAATTCGACCATGTCATCGCTAACATCACGGCCTGTAACACTCTCAGTTTCAGTGATGAGGAGTTACCTCGGGCAGGAAAGAATCATAACCTGGCTTTACATGTGTCAGTGAAATGTCAAGAAGATACTTTAGCCAGAGTTCTAGTGGATACTGCTTCGTCCCTGAATGTGTTACCAAAAAGAGCCCTTGAGAAGCTGACCTACCGGGGAGCTGTAATGAGGCCCACTTCGCTTGTTGTTAAGGCTTTCGATGGCTCGAGAAGATCAGTGATGGGAGAGATCGAGCTGTCTATTTTGATTGGTCCTCAAGTGTTCAACATCCTTTTCCAGGTCTTGGACATCAACCCTGCCTATAGTTGTCTGTTGGGTAGGCCTTGGATCCATGAGGCCGGCGCCGTAACATCAACTCTGCATCAAAAAATGAAATTTGTAGCTGAAGAGAAATTGGTTATCATACATGGCGAGGAAGACTTAATGGTCAGCAATTTGTCCTCCTTCCGGTACATTGAAGCTGATGAAGATGCTTTGGAAACTTCTTTCCAAGCACTTGAGATAGCAAACACTGTTATGATTGATGATAACAAGCCAGTGGCCTCCAATGATCCATCTTTTGCTTCCTTCAAGAGCATTCAATCCGCCCTACAGAATGGTATACCAGAAGGCTGGGGCAAAGTCGTAGAGATCCAAGAGAGAGAAAAGTATCAAGGGTTGGGTTACAAACCAACTCTTGAGGAAAAAGCTGCTCTGACCACGAGAAAACTGAAGACTATTCAAGAGATGTTCGTCAGTGGGGGACAACAGGTCCACGCCATCATTGAAGATGCTGAAGACGAAGATATCGATAATTTGGTTTTTCAGTGTGACGCTGCTTTGAGTAATTGGGAACCTATTGAGATCCCTACTTTGTACCCTATGCCAGAGTAATTTGCTTGTTTTATTTGATGTTTTCAAATTCCGTAGCTTTGCCTGAGGCTATCGGATTATTTTGTATGGGCCGCCGCTTTTAACTCTTATTAATCAATGAAAGTGATTGTTTTGTTAAAATTCCCTGTCTTTATTTTACTGTTCTTTTGCTTCTTAAGAAAAATGACAATCCTTTTAAAACTACAAAAACATTTTTTGTTTGCATTTGAGTTTTGTGCATTTTAATAAAATAAATCCCTCCATCATGCAGAATAAATCCCAAACCCGTCGTATTCAGTGACCCTAATCTCACTATTGACTTTGACTCACCTATTTATCAAGCTGAGGATGAGGAGGACTATGAGGTCCCTGATGACTTGGCAGAAATGTGTGAATATCTGTATACGGATCTTCAGCCACATGAGGAACAAGTCGACATCATCAATCTTGGTACTGAAGAAGAGAGGAAAGAGGTCAAGGTTGGAGCAACCCTCGGGGCAGAAGTCAGACAACGGCTAATACTGCTTTTGAAAGAATATGTGGGTGTGTTCGCTTGGTCTTATCAGGATATGCCTGGTTTGGATACGGATATAGTAGTGCATAAACTACCTCTCAAGCCCGAATGTCCTCCGGTAAAGCAGAAACTTCGCAGAAGTAGACCCGACATGGCTCTCAAGATCAGAGATGAGGTTAAAAGGCAACTGGATGCAGGTTTCTTGGCAGCTTCGAAGTATCCCGAATGGGTAGCTAACATTGTGCCAGTGATGAAGTAAAACGGTAAAGTACAAATGTGTGTAGACTACAGGGATCTCAACAAAGCCAGTCCTAAGGACGATTTCCCTCTTCCGCATATTGACACTCTTGTGGATAATACAGCCCGATTTGCAATCTTCTCATTTATGGATGGCTTCTCAGGCTATAATCAGATCAGAATGGATCCGACCGATATGGATAAAACTACGTTCATCACTCCATGGGGGACCTATTGCTACAAAGTCATGCCTTTCGGTTCGAAAAACGCAGGGGCAACTTATCAAAGAGCCATGGTGACTTTATTCCACGATATGATACATAAAGAAATTGAAGTATACGTGGATGATATGATTGCTAAGTCTCAAAGTGAGGAGGAACATCTGGACCATCTTCTGAAATTGTTCAAGAGACTTCGGAAATACCAGCTGAAATTGAACCCTGCCAAATCTACTTTCAGTGTTAGATCAGGGAAGCTACTTGGTTTTATCATCAGTCAACGAGGGATTGAAGTAGACCCTGATAAGGTGCGAGCTATTCAAGAGATGCCAGCTCCACAGACTGAGTCTCAAGTCAGAGGATTTTTGGGCCGTTTGAACTATATCTCCAGATTCATCTCCAACATAACTCCTACTTATGAACCAATTTTCAAGTTACTCCGTAAGAATCAGCCAGTAGAGTGGAATGCCGACTGTCAACAGGCTTTCGAGAAACTCAAAAGTTATCTCCAAGAACCTCCTGTTCTGGTTCCCCCGGTTCCCGGAAGACCTCTCTTTATGTATTTGACTGTCCTGGAAGAATCTATGGGCTGTGTTTTGGGACAGCATGACGAGACTGGCCGGAAAGAACATGCAATTTATTATCTGAGTAAAAAGTTCGCTGATAGCGAGAGTCGATACTCACTGATTGAAAAGACCTGTTGTGCTTTAGCGTGGGCCGCCAAACGTTTGAGGCAATATCTGATATGTCATACTACTTTGTTAATCTCGAAAATGGATCCAATATAGTACATCTTTGAGAAGCCTGCTCAAACAGGAAGATTGGCTCGTTGGCATATGCTGTTGTTAGACTATGACATCCAGTACGTCACTCAAAAGGCCATTAAAGGAAGTGTTCTCGCAGAATATCTTGCCGATCAACCAGTTGAAGACTATGAACCGCTCAAGTTTGATTTCCCCGATGAGGATATTATGGCGGTGAAAGATTGTGAAGAGTCAAGCTCTGAAGAAGATCCCAGGGCTGAGTACAGGTGGAAGATGATGTTCGACAGTTCGTCCAATTACAAGGGGCATGGGGTAGGTGTTGTTATGATTAATCCTGAAGGTGGCTACACCCCTTTTACAGCTAGATTGGATTTTGGGTGTACTAATAATATTGCTGAGTATGAAGCGTGCATTCTGGGTCTGGAAGCTGCAATCGATCTTGGAATCTGTTTTCTTGAAGTTATGGGTAACTCTGCTCTAGTCATTTATCAAATCAGAGGTGAATGGGAGACAAAAGACGAAAAGCTTATCCCTTATCAAGCATATGCTTTGGAGTTGATTAAGTGTTTTGATGAGATAACTTTTCGCCATGTGCCACGTACTGAGAATCATGTGGCTGATGCTCTAGCAACACTGGCTTCGATGTGGCAAGTTAGATTTATCAACGAAGATCCAGTAATCAGTATTGAAAGGAGGACTGAGCCTGCCTACTGCCAGTCCATTGAAGAAGAATCAAGAATATCCGGCCAACGTCTCCATTCTTGATAAGAAGACTCTGCGAAGATTGTCAGCCAAATTCTTCATCAGCAACGGTGTACTGTACAAAAGGAACCATGACATGGTCTTACTAAAATGTGTTGATAAGCGAGAAGCGGATTTGTTGATGCACGATATTCATGAAGGAGCTTTCGGTACTCACGCCAATGGACATACTATGACTAAGAAGATCTTGAGAGCTGGGTATTACTGGTTGACTATGGAAGCTGACTGTATCCAATACGCCAGAAGGTGTCATAAGTGTCAGATCTACGCTGATAAGATGCACGTTCCTCCGACGTTGCTGAATGTTCTGTCATCCCCGTGGCCTTTTTCCATGTGGGGCATCGACATGATTGGAGCTATTGAGCCTAAAGCCTCTAATGGTCATCGTTTCATCCTAGTGGCCATCGATTATTTTACCAAGTGGGTTGAAGCCGCTTCCTAATCGACAATGGGATTCCCAACAAGATCATAACCGACAATGGGACAAATCTGAATAACAAGACAATGAAAGAATTATGTGACAATTTCAAGATTGAACATCACAATTCTTCACCCTATCGTCCCAAGATGAATGGAGCTGTCGAAGCTGCCAACAAGAAAATAAAAAAGATCCTGCAGAAAATGGTCAAGACGTATAAGGATTGGCATAAAATGTTACCATTTGCCCTGCACGGATACCGAACTTCGGTTCGAACTTCGACAGGGGCGACGCCTTTTTCTCTGGTATACGGAATGGATGTTGTCCTCCCCATTGAAGTAGAGATACCGTCTCTGAGAATCCTGATGGAAACCAAGCTCGATGAAGCAGAGTGGGTCAGAGAGAGATATGATCAATTGAACCTCATTGATGAAAAGCGACTGACTGCTATGTGTCATGGGTATTTATATCAGAAAAGAATGAAGAGGGCATTCGACAAGAAGGTCCGTGTTCGAGAATTTCGAGAAGGAGAGCTTGTACTCAAGAAGATTCTGCCATCTCAAAGGGATGCTCGCAGAAAATGGGTACCTAACTATGAGGGTCCATTTGTGGTAAAAACTTTGTTCTCAGGAGGCTCCTTATTCCTCACAACGATGGATGGTGAACAACTCACACACCCTGTGAACACTGACTCAGTACGAAAATATTACGCCTAAAAACCCGCTAAGTCGAAAACCAGAAATGGAGACTTGGGCAAGAAAAGGGTATCCCGGTGGGTCATAACCTATGAAGGAGACTCAGGCAAAAGTTAGGGATTAAATAAAAAAAAAGAAAGAGCTCGCTAGGTCGAAAACCCGAAAGGGCGACCTAGGCAAAAAAAGAGCGTCCCGGTGGACTGAAAACCCGAGAGGGCGGTCTAGGCAAAAGTTAGGGACAAAGGCGTTTCACTGTGTCAGACCAAGTTGTCACCTATTTCCAAGAATTCTCGGAGAAGTTCAGTTTTCATTAACCCTCATCAGCAACAAAAATTTTAGGACTCTTAGTCATTAGGAAGGATAGTGGTCACTGAATACGATGTAAACTTTTCCCAAAATTGCCATTTTTCAATTGTAATGTTCCATGGAACTTTGCTATTGGCAAGTTACAATTCTAATAAAATTAGATTTTCGAGCCTTTCTTTGTTTACTGTTTATCATTGCTCAGTTATTTCCCTTGTTATGCAAAACTTCACTTATTCATTAATAATGGTTTTGAAAGCGGAAAATGTTTTGAAAAAAAAAACCTTTTGAGAAAACATAATGAAATACAAATTTTTGCTCCGGCATTAAGGACTATTAGTGAAATCAATGGCGTCTCTCAAAACTCTGGTTAGGACGAAAACACTGATAAATCATCCCAGCTTGTCACTGAAGAAAGACCGACAAATACTTCTCGGAATTGAAACATCTCAGTAATGATCAAAATGCCATGATGTAAAGGGATTCTCCCTTGTATCTTCACAAATTCAGCTGAAAATGTGAAATTTCATTTCCCCAGTGAAATAAGGACATTCCTGGAATGGCTCGAAGATTGATTATTTCCAGAGTTCAGTGTGACTCCTTGTAGTGGATGTGTCTTTGCTTCCACTCACTTTTCCAGTCCGTTGTCTCGTTGGGGCTGCTTCCTGCGTATCATTCGGCACTCCGCATCTGTGTGTCTTGCTTTTTGGGTCCTTGTCTCCTGAAACCTCATTTTGTTTGTTTGCATACTTTTTGTCTATATCTTGTTGCGTCCGATCTTTACCTGGGTGCGCCAGATTGTTGACTCTTTGATCACCACTCCCCAGGAAGTCTAGCCTTCAAACCCCAGTATTGACTACCAGATATTCTAAAATCCAATTCATGTTGGTGTTCAAAATCTAGTTCATGCTGGTATTCAAAATCCAATTCATGTTGGTATCCCAAATCCAGTTCATGCTGGTATTCAAAATCCAATTCATGTTGGTATCCAAAATCCAGTTCATGCTAGTATTCAAAATCCAATTCATGTTGGTATCCCAAATCCAGTTCATGCTGGTATTCAAAATCCAATTCATGTTGGTATCCAAAATCCAATTCATGTTGCTATCTAAAATCCAGTTCATGCTGGTATTCAAAATCCAATTCATGTTGGTGTTCAAAATCTAGTTCATGCTGGTATTCAAAATCCAATTCATGTTGGTATCCCAAATCCAGTTCATGCTGGTATTCAAAATCCAATTCATGTTGGTATCTAAAATCCAGTTCATGCTGGTATCTAAAATCCAATTCATGTTGGTGTCCAAAATCCAGTTCATGCTGGTATTCAAAATCCAATTCATGTTGGTATCTAAAATCCAGTTCATGCTGGTATCTAAAATCCAATTCATGTTGGTATCTAAAATCCAGTTCATGCTGGTATTCAAAATCCAATTCATGTTGGTATCCCAGTTTCAGCTCATACCGGTACTCTTCCTAAACGAATTCCTATTGTTATCCCAACCAACACATATTGGTACCTTAGACCCTATCACCTCATTCACCTTTGTGCTCATAGTCATAGGTAAGCTTTGACCTCATAGTCATAGCCTTCTTTAAACTTTGACCTCATAGTCATAGGATTCCTTCTTATCCAAAAATCCAGCTCATACTGATACCCAAAGTTTGTCTCTGTCTTTTTCTGGTTTTTCTTGAAGATCTTGTTTGAACTCTTCAGCATAAGAATCCCCAGAAAATTCTTGGTAGTTTGTCTATCCTTCTATTCTAAATTGATCCCCAGTGGAGATCATGTCTTCTTTCTGGTTTCAGGCCTAGTAAGGTTGGTTTTTGTTTCCCCAGTGTCGTCCAGTCATTTTTGCACTTGTCGACCATCTCCCTGGATCTTTCCCCAGTGGAGAACTCCTCTTTGGCTCCTATTTCCCATGAGGATCTGCGGGGTTTCCCCCCTTTATTTCTCTATCCCCAGTGTTTCCGTTGAGTCTCCCCAATGAGTCTCTTTCGTTGGTTAGTTTGCATCCCTAGTGAGTCTTTCTGGTGGATACTTCCTTCATCCTTCCCCAGTAAAGCTCACCTGTGTTTGGTAGCTCTTTGGTGTCGTCTACGTTTTTGCACTGTCATATCATCATATCATCATATTAGAGTTCATGGCATGTCAGCATATGCATGTTTGTTGCATGTCCTTAGCATCTGCATTCCATCTAAGGGCAAAATTTTCGGTTTGCTATATTTAAATATCTTCCACCTCGACGTCCCGAGGATTTCCATTCCTCGTGCCATCCGGTGAAGCTATTTAAATAGGGGCAACTGTTGTACCCCAAATTTTACCCCTTAGATGTCATATTTTCTTGCACATACATTTAGACCTCAATCATGTATGAATTGTTAACTAACCATTTCTTGTTGCAAGTTACTTCTTTTCATTGTGGAAGATAGGATTTACACAAAGACGACAAGGTCTCCCTAAGACATCTTTTTGCCAAATGCAACCATTTGAATCTACATGCATCCAAGAAGACTTTTTCAACAAGAAATCAAATGTTTCACTAAGACAAGTCAACCATTGCCTTTCATGTTAAGCGAAATGTGATCCCAAATCTTGAGAAATCATGCCATGTGATAACAAACATCCTTAAATCCATTTTTGGGCCTTAAAGATTTTTTCTCACAAGTGCAAGATTTTTTCATGGAGGTGAATATTCATCAAAGTGTGACATATCAAAGTGGTGCCATGGGAGGATTTAATTTTGCAATATCCTAAGTGTTTTCGGTCATGGGCATATGGTATGTCTCAAATTTCTTTTGAGCCGAAAAAGATGTAATTTGGATCAAAGGCCTTAAGGTGTGAAAAGTCCAAGTTTTGTTCCCGTATGGATTAAGTAACAAGGCCTTGTACATTTAACTAAGCCCATGTGCCATTTGTTAGTTGAAAATGCTGAAGATGCTTTGCTTCAGAAACAAGTCTTGTGAAGTCACTACGTATTACTCTTCTAAGCTCACCCATTACTGTTGAAATCAAAAGGACGTTGAGATACCATATTGAATTAGTGAAATAAAGAGGATCAGCACGGAAGACCTACATGCATGAGCAGAGAATTCATATTCAAAATTCAAATTATTACTCCTTTTTTTTACTTTCTCTCTCATGGCACATCAAAAGTGGTTTTGGAATAACCACTAAAAAGTGAAAGTAACAGACTGAATCCACCACCTCCCCCGCTGCACTTGTCCAGCATGGTGATTGACCAAGATCAACGGCTAAGGATTGATGCACACAAACCCTAATTCTTTACTCAGCAGACCATACAAACCCTAATCCTTTATCCTGTGGAAAAACCAGCTACCTAAGACCCGGATCCACTTTGCTTGGCCTATAAAAGGAGCTCATTTCTTCCTTGTTGAACACACCAAAAATTGCCAAGAATTTCTCTCTAACTTCTCCCTCCATAATCTTGCAAGTAACACTCCAAAACTTGCAAGAACTTCACTACTTTTCATTTCCTCTGTAACCCAGAAACACACTACAACAAAAACCCGAGAGAAAACCAAGAAACTCATCAAAACCTTTTCATTTGCCCATTTTTTTTTAAGTTCTGCAAGTCATCTTCAAGTCTTGCAAGAACTTACCCTTTTCATTTCCTTCCCGTAAACACTCCAAATTTCCAACACTTTAACCACCAGAAGTTCTTGTTTCGTGCTGAGAAGCTGGTTCTGTAGCAGTTGAGGGAGGAAAGCATCCACCATCTCCAGAAACACTCGCCTGTGAAGAAGCAGTGGACGTTCTCCACTAGGTATCACTCTACCCTTTTTTTCCGTTTCATGTTTGCACCATGTTGTTAATATAGTCATCGTCTTGTTATTTTTCATGATCATTTTGTTCCACACTGTTATCATACTTGTTGTTTCATTATTGCTTAGTGTCGTAGTTATGCTGCTCCATGTTGTTCTCATAATGTGATCTTGTCATTGTTGGATTATTGTTTGTTTCTGTGAAAAAACCATTAACATATTTTGGTTCATTTTATTCTGTTAACCGTAACTGGTTCGTATTCGCGAAAACTGAAAAAAATAAATAAGAAGTTGTGGTGGCTCTCGCCACGTTAAATATATGGCGTCCGTCACTTTGTTTAAAAAGGGAAAATATAATAAAATAATGGACACTATGTAAAAAGAAATATATAAAAAAAGAGACCACACCACATGATAAAAAATAAAAAAATAATAAAAAGGAAACAGTGGCGCAAGCCACTTGGACAGGGTGGCGCAAGCCACCTCTGTTACTAAGAAACCAAAGGGTGGCACAAGCCACCATCATAAGGGTGGCGCAAGCCATGGTATAAGGGGTGGATGCATGGCGCCTGCCATGCATTTTGTGTGGCGGGTGCCATGCTGTCTTGTTTTTTTTTTTCTTTTTCTTTTTCTTTCTTCACTTCCTTTTTCTTTCATTATTTATTTATCTTAAAACAGACACACAAAATATTTACATCTTCATTTTAAATCCTTTTTTGTAAATGGAAACCATTGATGCTTGTAACTTTGTAAAAATGAACAAAAAGAGTTTTTCCTTATAAACATTCAGTAACTTGTGAATTCTTGAACATTGCTTCCTGGCTTTACCATAAAATGCTTGTCTGTACTTCTTTTGCTTCTGTTGTTATTGCATGATTCCATTGTTTTGTTTTACTGTGAGAATATCTTTGCTGCTATGCTTGACATCTTCATGTGCTACTGTTTTTATTGAATCACTGTGGAAGCATGCTGTGTACTGAACTTTGTATCCCTGGTTCTTACAAACCCTTGCCATGAAAATGTTGTTACTTATGTTCGCTGTTTGAAATCACATGAGTTAATTCTTTTGTTTCTGTTTGCTTTCCATGTCGTGGTTGCCATACTTGTGTGACTTCTGTTTGAGAATTGACTATTCTATGAATGCATTTGGTTTGTAAAATTCTATTCCTGACTTTAACATGAGCCTTGCTATGCAATTTTACTTGTTTTGCTATCTGTTAATGAACAATATGTTTTCAAATGCCTTGGTTCCAATTGTGAATGCTTCTCTGCCTTAAATGTCACAATTACATGACCATTTGCACTCACTGTTTGCTATGTCCACATTTATGCTCACTGTATGCTCATTGTTTGCCATGATCACATTTGAAAGGTCATTTCACATATTGGTTAATGCTTACTGTTTTGGAGTTCTTGAAACTCATATGTTTCATTGTATTTCAACCCCTCTATAACTCTTGTTTACAAGATGTTATTTTCCCCCTTCCTTCCAAAGGAAAAGTCTTTCTATTGATTTCAAGATCATAGAAAGCTCATTATTACCTTGGACCTCAAAGTTTTAGGTAACCTTCCCTCTTTGGCCTCATAGTCAATAGGACCCCCCTCTTGACCTCATAGTCATAGAGTAATCTTTAACCTAGGCCTCATAGTCGTAGGTAACCTTTGGCCTCATAGTCATAGGTAGCTCTTGGCCTCATAATCATTAGCACGCATTCAACCTTTGGCCTCATAGTCATAGGTAGCTCTTGGCCTCATAGTCATTAGAACATCTCACCATCTTGACCTCATAGTCATCTTACCATCTTGACCTCATAGTCATCTTACCATCTTGACCTCATAGTCATTTACCATCTTGACCTCATAGTCATCTTCCAACATTGACCTCATAGTCACAAAGTCTCTCTATTGACCTCATAGTCATAGATAGCTCATTATCACCTTGGCCTCATAGCCACCTAGCCTTTAACCTCATAGTCAACATCAATATCTTACCCTTAGCAAACAAACATAATATAACACAAGCAAAACAAGAGGTTCCCATAGAGTACTATGGATATTAAGGGTGCTAATACCTTCCCTTAGTATAACCAACCCCCAAACCTTAGATCTCCCCCCTTTAGGTTTTTTTAACGATCTTGAACCTTTCCTTTGGATAAATCAAAGTCGGTTGTAAAAGAAATGTGATGCAAATTAATTAATAATTTGTTATCCGATTTTCACCGCAACACTTGCCATCATATGTTGAGTGTTTCCCCTCAAAAATTTTGATCATAGCCCTCACAACCATGTCTGCACGACTGATTTTGCAAAATTAGGGTTCATACGGTTATGTTGATATAACTTGTTATACACTGAAAATAAATGAAATCAAATATTGCCATCGTGATCCTTGTGAAAAAACGCATGAGTTTGGTATTTGAATCATGTCAAATGGTTGAGAAATGAGTGAGTTAGAAGGCTTCACGCATCTGAGCTTGAGGTTGAAGATGGCCATGGCGCCATGCTTGAGAAACCAACCAAGTTCGCACTATATTTTTCCCTTGCCATGTTATTAATGAATTGACATTGCGCCCCAGTGGTTGATCAGCTGGTTTGTGTGTATTGGCAAGCGAGAGGTCTAGGGTTCGAATCCCCCTTGCCCCAGACCTCTTTTTTATCACATTTTCCTATTTTTCTTATTTTTCGTATTATTTTGTTAATGATTTGAAAAATTAATAACTCCCTTAATTTTAATTATTTTTTATTGGTTCATTTTGCAAAAAATCACAAAAATGTTGAAATATTTTATTCCACAAAAAAAATCAAATTTATATTAGTTATTTAATATAATTAGTATTTTTGTGAATAAATTCATTTTTAATTGCTTTTTAAGCATTTAAAAAATGAATATTTACCTTGAAAATCAAAACTAAATGAGTTTTAATTCACCTTGTGATAAAACCCTCATTTTTCAAACCTTAAACAAAAACCACAAGTGGTTTATTCAAACTTATTTGGTTTTTACCATTTTCATTAGATTTTCTTTAAATATTTACTTTTAAAAGAAAACAAATTTAGGGTTTCCTTGATTTTCACATAAACAAACACTCATGGGCCTCTAATAGAGTGTAAGACCCAACCCCTTTTGTAAATACACCACCTTTTGGGCCTCAAATGTTGTATAAGTCCCGTTGTATTTCAAAAGTTCGGCGCGATCATCGCCGTTTAAAACAAACCATCTAGGCCTCTCCTCGAGCTATAAGACCCATTCAAAATCATTTTGGGCCTCTATTAGAGTGTAAGACCCAACCCCTTTGAAAACCAAAACTTTTGGGCCTCAGTCATTGTATAAGACCCACTGCGTTTTCAAAAATCGCGGCGCAATCGCCATTTCAAAAAAAAATCATCTAGGCCTCTCCTTGAGTTGTAAGCCCTATATTTTCTTTTGAAATCATTTTAGGCCTCTAATAGAGTGTAATACCCAATCCCCTTTAAACCAAAATAATCTTTGGGCCTTAGATATTGTTTAAGTCCCTCTGCGTTAAAAGAAAAGCTGGGCGCGATCGCCAGTTCAAAAAAACAAATCATATGGGCCTACCCTCGTGTTATAAGCCCCATTTCTTTTTCTTTCAATCATTTTTGGGCCTCTTGAGAGAGTGTAAGACCCATCCCCTTGTACAGAAAACCTTTCTCGGGCCTCAGTCACTTGTATAAGTCCCTGTACAAAACGACAGTGCGATCACTAATAAAACCTTGGGCCTCTCCTTGAGCTGTAAGCCCCAATTTTCTTTTCAAAAGCACTTTCTCCTTTGATTTTGAATATAATATTATTATCAAAGCTTTCTTTGTTGAACAAACTAACCAAACAGTATGGAAGCTCTACAACCGAGTAAGTGTTTACCCACTTTCATTTACCGCTTTCATATGTATATAACTGTATTATGGGGCTTTTTGACTGTAAGTCTTCTTTCATAAACTCATATCAATTGTGTAATACTAGTATAGATATTTAGAGTTTCCCCGACAACTACGTCTAGAACTAAGACAAAACCTCGTCTCCTTACATCCGACGTTCTCTCGGATATTTCAACATAACCTAAAACCATGAGAATTTTCTTTTACAATAATTTTAGATAACTAGATCTAAGAAATCTCCCCCTTGAACAGTTCATATACAGAAGGCCAATGTTCCAAGTGAAACCCCTTCTGGAACTGTTTATCAGCCTCCTCTTGGGCTTAGTGCAAGGACCCACAGGCTTCTTAAAAGTTTTTCCCACCTCCTCTTGGGCGTTGTACAAGGACCCGTCGGCTTCTTAGAAGTTTTCACAGCCTCCTCTTAGGCTTCGTATAATGATTCTTCCTCCAGGAAGATAGCCTCCTCTTGGACTTCGTACAAATTGTCCCTTCGGCTTCTTAAAAGTTTTTCTCGCCTCCTCTTGGGCTTCGTACAAATTGTCCCGACAACCTCTTAAAGGTATAGGAACAGAAATTAGTCATCTTAATAGAACAGTCTTTCAAAGAGTCTAGATCTTTCTACCATGAACAGACTGTCTCTTAATTTCTCTTAAGCATAATACAAAAGATAAAACTCTAGACTTGGACAGTCTAATCTCCTTGAGTCTCGAAGACATTCTCAAGTTCCTTTCAAAAATAGGAAAAAACACCCGTAGACTTGGGCAGTCTCAATACCCTTCGGATTCCCCGTTTCCTTAAAGAACAGGAAATAATCCCGGTCCTCAGATCAAATCCATGAGTACAACATTACCCATATAAGAACTGATTTTCTCTTTTAACCAACATATTGGACCTGTCACTCAACTGAAACAGTAACCCTAGCCTCCTATTGGGCTTTGTACAATGATTCTCCCCAGCAGAGTTAACCTTTGCAGGCTTCATCTCGGGCTTTATACGAGATACAAAACACTCTCTTGTTGAGTATAAAAGACTCTCTTGTTGAGTCAATCCTCTTTTAGCCTCCATCTCAGGCTTTGTACGAGATACAAAAACACTCTCTTGTTGAGTATAAAAGACTCTCTTGTTGAGTCAAACATTTTTAGCCTCCATCTCAGGCTTCGTACGAGATACAAATCACTCTCTTGTTGATTATAAAAGACTCTTTTGTTGAGTTAAACCTTTGCAGCCTCCATCTCGGGCTTCGTACGAGATACAAAATCACTCTCTTGTTGAGTACAAAAGACTCTCTTGTTGAGTCAAACCTTTTTAGCCTTCATCTCGGGCTTCGTACGAGATACAAAACACTCTCTTGTTGAGTATAAAAGACTCTCTTGTTGAGTCGATCACCTTTAGCCTCTATCTCGGGCTTCGTACGAGATATAAATCACTCTCTTGGTGAGTATAAAAAACTCTCTTGTTGAGTCAAACCCTTTTAGCCTCCGTCTTGGGCTTCGTACAAGACACATATAAAAACACTCTCCTGTTGAGTCAACTCTTTTAGCCTCTATCTTGGGCTTCGTACGAGACACAAAAGCATCCTCTTATTGGGTCAATAGCCTCCTCTTAGGCTTTGTATAAAGAAATCCCTGTTTGATTCAATCAACCTTTTAGCATCAAATCATGCTTTGGTCATAACATACAAACATCAACAACTCCTTTTCCCTCGTCTAATTGCTGTAAGCGGCAAGCCTCTGGATTATTTACATCCACGCCACTGTCCCTCTTTTAGCATGAGAAATTCGTAAGGAAAGATGGCATTGCTCTAAACTGAGTTAAAGTCTTCTCCTTCAGGTTGAAAATCCCCTATAAAGGAAATTATGGCATTGCTGGATTCACATATCCCAGTTAAAGTAATTCTCCTTTATAATCAGTTACCCAACAGTTGTGCCAAATATTCCCCTTTAGAGATGACAAAGTCTCTCTAAAGTCAATACCCTTTTAGCTTCACATCTTGGGCTTCGAACAAGATACAAATAGACCCTTCAGCTTCACATCTTGGGCTTTGAACAAGATACAAACCACCTTTAGCTTCATGTCTTGGGCTTTAAACAAGACACCAAAACACCATCTCCTCCCATAAAATAGGAGGAACTACGATCGCTCTGATTTCCCTATCCCGGGAATACGTAGGCATAAGATTGAAAAAGAATCTTAGTGAGTACACTAATAAAAAAACCCCAAAGTCCCCTACCTCCAGCCAATCTGGCGCAGGATCCCAACAAATTCCCCATGAACAATCCCGGTATTTCGTTCTGAACAAAATAAGCAGAGAGAGGCCCACGAACTAAAGTCGTATCTGTAAACCAACAGTTTTGACTGTTTAACCTCAGTTTGCAAGCAGGGTTAATTGGAGACATCTATTTCCCTTCCTTCATCAGCTTCAATAGGATAAAAAATGAATCAAACTGTAGTACCAAAGCGAAAGTGATTCGAAACCACAAAAACCGCGCTACAGACGTGATTGCCCCCGTTTGGCTGCTTTAGGGAGAGTTTTCAATGTGACGGCTCTAGATTGGCTACATCTTTTCACCACTCACCGGGAATGCCCATGTTGTGCACAGTCTCTTGGCCACATGCCCCTTGACATGACTGTCCTTCAGAATTTTCAAGCATCTCAACTCGGCACGATCAAGCTTCTTGACTAACGTTCACTGTGTAAGCTCCCCTGATGCTTAAGCACATGCAAGCAGAAAATGTTTATTATAAGAATGACAATTCTAATGCAACACACATGTTAACCTTGAAGTTTTATTGAAAATACGTCGCCAAGCCTTGTGAACGAATCACTAGCTGGGATGCGACATTGATTTTTGAAGGGAAAACAATATGCACATGCAATACCAACAAAAATCTTATTAGCATAAATCATAGGAGTCAGGAACGCTATCTCGCTAAAGAGCGCTTTCGGAATAAACCCTGCTTCAATTAGGACATTTAAGGGTTGTAACGTGGACTGGTTCGCGGTTTAAGAACAAAGGATTTATGGCTCAAAATTTGTCTGTACCCACCCATTCTCCATGATGTCCTTCGGTTCTACGTTCAGTTAATCCGGCATGAGCGCTCACCTACCAAAAGGTTACGACATGTCATTGGTGACAATTAAGGAGTCTGCAAGGGTTTCGGAGTGGTAGTCACTCTTTTCGTCTTTGGTGCCTGTGGTCACACGACTTGCTTTTGCTCGAGGGCTTTCCCTTTTGTAGCCCTTTTCGCTTTTTCACTTTCTCTCCTTTTGTTTCCATGATTTTGCCTGGAATGAATTCTTTTTAGCTCTTTTTTTTCGATTTTAGAGTCCAGCGTGATGCCATAATTTTTGCCTAAGTAATTTATTTTCAAGTTTTCGACTTAGCGGGCCTTTTTTTTTTTCTATTTTCTTCTATTTTCTTTTTTTTTTAAAAACAAATCATGTTACACTGGCTGTCTTGACTTCTTTGAAAGGATTGTGACTACTTCACTTTTTGCGGTGAGGGATAACCATTGTGGTTTCACGCCCCTTGACCTCCTAATATATGAGGAAAAAAAGGTAATGGATCCTCAGATGTACATTCCTTTTGAAAGTAAAATGCTCAGTCAAGCCAACTAACAACTACCCTGCCCCTGGGTTAAATGTGAGGGTTTTTTCGAAATAAAAAGAAACTCCTACTTCAAGGCTCAACAGGGTTGACAAGGGTCTATCTCCCTTATATCTCCGGTGTTTGGGGATTTGAAGCAATGCCTGTACATCATCAACAAGGTTTTATCCAAAAGCACACAACCAAGGATTTTGCGTTTTTCACTTCATCATCCTCCCTAAAGAGTTTAAAGGCAAGAAAGTTGGTATTGCAGTGCATGCAAACATGATATGAGTGTATAAAAGTAAAGTACTTCAAGAACAATACATTCATTGCATTAAAATCATCATTCAAAACACAAACAAGTTTTTCATGCAAACACTGTACTAACAAACAATGAAAAATTACACATGAAAATGCAGTAGAAACTGATGATTACCATTGTTGAGAATGTCTTTCTGTCTGGGCCACTGAATTTAGGAGATGACCCTTGAAGTCTTCAAGCTCAACCAGATAAGAGGTTGACATGCACCACCAAATTTCCCTCTAGAAAGGATATGTACCCCTTATCAATCAACTGTTGTACCTTGGCTTGGAATGCTTTGCAATCTTTAGTTGAGTGCCCCCATGGATCCTCCATGATATCCACACTGTACATGGGGATTGTACCCAAGAGAGTATGGTTCTGGAACAGGCTTCAGAGACTTGGGCTCTACCAATGAGTTTTGAACCAGGTGTGGCAAGAGTTGATTGTACGTCATGGGAACTAGAAGAAGAGGAGCATTCCTTCTTTCCAGGTTGTTACAAGGCCTATGCTGATTCTGACGCTGATACTTCTGCTGCCGATGCAGATTTGTACCTTCCTCTCGCTCAGGAACTTTCATCCTTAAACTCGGCTTAGGAACATTCAATAGTTGCGGACATGGGGATTCTATGATCAAGGACTGCAAGAAATGTTCCTGACTTGATGTAGCTTTGGGAGAGACAACAGGGATATCCACTTCTTTTTTAGCACCTGGAGTAGGACCACCTTGTATACTTACGCCGCCCAGCGTGAAATCAATTGCCTTTGCATCAATCAGATCCCGAACCTTGTGCATAAAAGCCTTGGATTTCTCCACAGTATGACCTGGCACCCCAGAATGAAAATCACAATGGGCATTTGCATTATAACCCGGTGGAGGCTTACCAACAATAGGAGTCAAAGTCCTTAACTGGACCAAATGAAACTGAAGTAGATGCGACAACAGTTGAGCATTAGGCATTGGAGGAGGATCAAAGATTCTGTCAGATTGCTTCATCCTTTGCGCATACTTCTTAACCTTGGGATTGTCTTGGAATTCTGGAACTCCGGGTTGCGCGGAAAACTCGCGAGGTAAACATGCCTTGAGAGAGATCCCGCAGGCAAGAGGGAACAACAATTTCTGTTACAGCTTCAAGCATAGGGTTGCCATCCTTTCTGAGCACACTTCTCATGACCTCCATAACCAGGCTCATCTGTGTCTTCAGTTGATTGAACTCTTCCTTCAGCATTCTCTGGTCTTGAATCAATGCTTGCATGCTCCCCATAAACTGCCCCATTTGGCTTCGTACTTCCTTCAAATCCGCTTGAATTTGTTCCATGATCAATTTCTGACTGGCTTGAAAAGTTAAGTCTGCAATTCTATAGAAGACCAGATTAAGACAAGAATAACCAACCTCGAACACCTGTTATGCACAATGATTATGAATATGTAAATGCAAAATGCCATGTTCAAATATTTCCAAGGAATCATTCTGCTTTGATTTAAGTTTTTTTTATAGGAACCACAAGAAATAGATGGAAATGCTCAACAGCTAGAATCAAAGTTAAGATCCTTGGAAATACGAGAACATGTATGTCAGAATGCAGAATGATGATACATATGCACACATGGGATCAAGGTGCCACATAAAATGGACAACTGCCACGCTGTCAACTGAACAAAGACCAGAAACCCAAAATACCAGAATACCGGATCATTGAGATAACCAGAAAACCAGGTCGATACACATTGACGAGATAACCAGAAAACCAGGTAGGTTGAAGGTCAAGGTCACCTGCAAACCTGCAAACACCCAGCCCCTCTTACATGTGGGTTCTAAAAAACCGAGGTTCCTCAAGGTCGGTCTCGTATGTCGAGAAATGATGATACGGTCACCATTTCTGGTTTGGCATCATCACCAATCAAGGAGACCTCAACTGATTCCCCTAAAAAAGGTCATCCTATGATAAGTTCCCAGCTTTGGGTCCTCGAATCAAGAAGCATAAAGGGTTTGCCATTTCTGGTCTGCCATTACTACCTCTTAGGAGGAGTGCCTCAACTGAGTCCTCGGGGAATGGTCGCCAGAGTCGACAGCTCACTGAGTCAACACCCTGAAATGCACAAGAAGCACAAATCAGAATATCTCCCAAGAAAACCTCGTCTGGGTGTGGGTTTCATGTAAACCAAACGTACCAAGATGCTATGTAGGCCACACTACTTTCCACTCTAGTCCTATGTGTGTACTCAAGCCTGTGTATTGGGCTTATCTCTCATTAATCCAACCCACCCAAACAGAAAAACCAGTACAGTCCAGCATATGACAATAATGAAATGAAATGCAATAAATGCGGTAAAAACAGTAATATATAACAAATAATGCACAACAGTAAACACCCAATGAAATAAAACAGACAAGCACTAGGATTGACTCACATAGGGAACCAGAGTCCCTAGTAGAGTCTCCAGCTGTCGCAACTGTGAAAAACAACCAACGGAAACTAGTACAGAAGAGTCGCCACTGAACGTTATTTATCCCGACATAGGGAAAGGAAACGATCGAAGAAACCTCAAAAGGGAGAAGACATGGTCATCGCAACCATAATCCGGGTTCGGGAGTCGGTTACGCGAGGGGAAGGTATTAGCACCCCCACGCGTCCATCGTACTCGATGGGATCCACGCTTGTTGTCTAATCAAAGGGTGAGTTATCTTAAAGTCTACGGCTAAACTGAAACAGGAAAGGGAAAAACAAAGACGGACTCACAAGGATTATCGCAATCCAATGCCTACGCATCTTCGTGGACAAACGAAGAATCAGATTCAACGTAGTTCGACGGACTACACACTAATGGGGGGAAGGTTGCTTGTCGAGATATCACATCTCGTGCCTACGTATCCTCAATTGGACGGGAAAGAGGAATCAGAGCAAATGTAGTTCGACGTACGAGTCAAAAAGAAGGAAGCATGCTCGTCGAGATATCACATCTCGTGCCTACGTATCCTCAATCGGACGAGAAAGAGGAAATCAGAGCAGTCGTAGTTCGACCGACGGGTCGAAAAAGAGGGAAGGGTGCTCGCCAAGATATCGCATCTTGTGCCTTCGTATCCTCAATCGAACGAGAAAAAGGAAATCAGAGCAGTCGTAGTTCGACCTAACAAGGTCTTTATGTTTTTTTACGTGAGCGACGAGCTCTTTTCTGAAAACGGTTTGAAACCCAACAATCCTGAAGGATAAAAAGCTTTGAATTTGTTTTTGTGTTTTTAGACAGAAGTGAGTTAAGTTAGTTCGCAACTTACATTGCACCAAAGTCTATGACATAGGAACGAATGCGTCGCAAATCGTCCCAAGACGGTGTAGCGAGCGATTTTTGACGCGGTTCTTAAGCGCTGGTCGCTCTCTGCGGTTGAGCTTAAACTACAGGTCGATTCATTTTTTATCCTATTAAAGCTGAATAAGGAAGGGAAATAGATGTCTCCAATTAACCCTGCTTTGCATACTGAGTTTAAACAGCGGTCTGTTAGGTTACGGATGCTATCAATGTGGGGGGCCTTTGTACTGGTTATTTGTATTTTCGCCAATACTGATTTCTTTCTAGGACTTGACAGAAGGTTTCTGGCGGGGAACAAGGATTAGGATGTTAGGACTGATGTTTTTGAATTACTGCTTTTGATATGGGATTTGGTTTTTTTGTTGATTGTGCTCGCTAAGATTTTTCTTTCAATCTTATGCCTACGTATTCCCGTTTACCGAAACAGGGAAATCAGAGCGTTCGTAGTTCCTCCTATTCTATGGGAGGAAATGACTGTTTTTGGTGTCTTGTTCAAAGCCCAAGACGTGAAGCAAAAAAGTGGTTTGTATCTTGTTCAGAGCCCAAGATGTGAAGCTGAAAGGGTGTTGACTTTAGAGAGAATTTGTCATCTCTAAAGAGAGAGTTGTATGTCACAACTGTTTATAAAGGAGAATTACTTTAGACGGGATACGCGGATCCTGACAATGCCATAATTTCCTTTATAGGGGATTTCAACCTGAAGGAGAAGAC
Source organism: Lathyrus tuberosus (assembly GCA_022829125.1). Classification (NCBI taxonomy): domain Eukaryota; kingdom Viridiplantae; phylum Streptophyta; class Magnoliopsida; order Fabales; family Fabaceae; genus Lathyrus; species Lathyrus tuberosus. The sequence goes on from JALAZF010000084.1 coordinate 6,901,843, forward strand.
TTTAACTCAGTGTAGAGCAATGCTATTTTTCCTTAGGAATTTCTCATGCCAAAAGAGGGACAGTGGCATGGATGTAGATGATCCAGAGGCTTGCCGCTTACAGCGATTAGATGAAGGGGAAAGGAGTTGTTGATGTTTGTGTACTGTGAACGAGGCACAGTTTTGATGCTAAAAGGTTGATTGGATCAACCAGTGATTTTCTTATACAAAGCCTAAGAGGAGGCTGTTATGTGTATCGTACAAAGCCCGAGAGAGAGGTTTTGACTCAACGATGGAATCTTTTGGTATCTCGTATAAAGCCCGAGATGGAGGCTATTTGACTCAACAAGAGAGTTTTTTGTATCTCGTATGAAGCCCGAGGTGGAGGCTGTTGTTTATTTGGCTCAATAAGAACCTTTTTGTATCTCGTATAAAGCCCGAGATGGAGGCGAAAGGGGTGATTGACTCAACGAGGGAGTCTCTTTATGTGTCTCGTACAAATCCCGAGAGAGAGGCTAAACGTTGTTTGGCTCTGCTGGGGAGAATCATTGTATAAAGCCCAAGAGAGAGGCTATGGTGACTGTTTCAGTTGAGTGACAGATCCAGTATACTGATTTTGAAAGAGAAAATCAGTTCTTATATGAGCAACACTGTACTCAAGGATTTGATTCGAGGATCCAGGTTGTTCCTGTTCTTTAAGGAAGCGGGAAATCCGAAGGGTATTGAGATTGTCCGAGTCTGCGGGTTTCCTTCCTATTTAACGAAGGGGTCACTTGAGAATGTCTTTGAGACTCAAGGATGTTAGACTGTCCATGTCTAGAGTTTCATCTTTTATACTATGCTTTGAGAAACAGTAGTAGACTCTCTGAAAGGACTGTTCTATGAAGATGACTAAGTTCTGTTCCTATACCTCTAGGAGGTCGTCGGGACAATTTGTACGAAGCCCAAGAGGAGGCTGGAAACTTTTAAGAAGCCGGTCGGTCCTTGTACGAAGCCCGAGAGGAGGCGGAGTTGCTTTTAGGAAGCCTGTGGGTCCTTGTACGATGCCCAAGAGGAGGCCGATGCTTTTAAGAAGCCCGTGGGTCCCCAAACCCCGAGAAATTCAAGGCAAGCTATCCACAAGGAATAGATCAAAGTCAGGAAAGTTCGAGAATTTGGAAGAAGCTCAAAGATGCCATTCACGAAGAATACATTCATCTCTGGGAGTAGAGTTTCTTGACAATTCCTAATGAGGATAGCCTGAGAGAAGACTGTGTCTGGTGATCCTATTGGGGATCTAGTTGTCTATTTCTACGAATAAACGAAACGGCGTCACCTAGTTCTAGACGTAGTTGCCGGGGAAACTCTAAATATCTATATTATTATTACACAGTTGATATGAGTTTATGAAAGAAGACTTACAGTGAAACAGCCCCCACAATACAGTTATATGTATATGAAAGCGGTAAATGAAAACGTGTAAACACTTACTCGGTTGTAGAGCTTCCATGCTGTTTGGTTAGTTGTTCAACAAAGAAAGATTGAAAATAACAATATATTCAAAATCAAAGGAGAAAGTGCTTTGAAAAAGAAAGATTTGGGGCTTACAGCTCAAGGAGAGGCCCAGGGTTTTATCAGTGAGCGCACTGTTTGAATTTTGTACAGAGGGGCTTATACAAGTGACTGAGGCCCAAAAAATAGTTTTCTGTAGAAAGGGATGGGTCTTACACTCTCTCAAGAGGCCCAAAAGGTTTAAAGAAAAAGAGTGTGGCTTATAACACGAGGGTAGGCCCAGATGATTTTTCCGTTAAAAATGGCGATCGTGGTACGGTTTAAACCCATGTACCATTTGAGTGCGGCACCGGTTAAACTATCCTGAAAGTAGTGAATCAGTAGGTCCTGATTCTCAGTCTGGGCTGACATCCGCTGAGCGTACATCACCAGATGGCTTTGAGGGCAAGAGTTACCCTTATATTTTTCAAAGTCGGGCACTTGGAACTTGTGCGGGACTTTCACATTTGGAACCAAGCAGAGATCTGCGGCGTCCTTTCCAAATAAATCCTGACCGCGAATGGCCTGCAGTTCCTTCTGCATTTCCAAGAACTGTTCCTGGAATTCATCCATTCTGTCAAACATAGTTTCCTTCTTACCAAAAAGTGTTGGTGGAATCTGTCCTTCCGGGACAGTGTGCACCACAGGGGGTGGTACCGTGACTACGGCAGTGAGTCTTGGCGTTTCCCGAAGTTTGTAACCTTCAGGAGTCTTTAACATGCCCCTGGCATATTCGCTTTCCCGAAGTTTGTAACCTTCAGGCCCAGCGGCTTCTGTTGTGATTCCCTGATCCTCAGTGATCGGCGGAACATATCCTTCCGGGATATAGTTAACAGGCATGCCCCAAGGACGATCTTTCGGTATCTGATACCTAGGATCATACCTCTCCACTACGGGCATTGAGGTGATCTCTGAGATCACAGTTCCTTATAGCTGAGCTTCTGCCATGGCTTGCATGTCGTTACGAAGCTTTCTCATATCTTCTCTCAGAGCGTCGATCTCTTCTTTCAACTCTCTATTTTCTTCCTCAAGATCATCCATCCTTTTCTGACGATTGGCCCGAGTATTATACGAATGAGACAGTTTGACTCTAAAATCGAGACACAAACATGAGATTCGCAGGGAAGAAGTATACGCGATGTGAGAATGATGAATGCAATGATTATATTAATTGTTTTTTTTGTTTAATCAAAATAAACTTCAACAATTAGATTGCAAATATCAAACGGTGGGGAAACCCTTTTTTTATTGAAATTCAAAGGATTACAGAAATGGAAATACAGTATATTACAAAGTGCAGAAACAGAAACCTAAACTAATGGGTCCTGAGTCCTCTCTGAAGAGAAATCAGGTGCTGATTCTGGTATCTTCCTTTTTTTTGACCGGGGCTCTTGGGCCGTTGTCGGGTTGTCATTCCTTTGCCAAGTGAAAGGAGTGAGCAAATTCCTTTGGCCATCTTGATTATCTACAACATGTTGCTCCAAAATTTCAATCAGAGCATCTTTTTCCTTCAATAATTACTGTATTTTGATGCACTCTATGTCGAGGGTGCGGTACTTGTTCTTCCAAGACCTTCTCTTCTTCTGAATTTTGTTGAGAGTAACCTGAAGCTTTTCAGTTTTCGTCATGAAGTACATGACAGATTCCCTCAGCGGAAGAATTCCATAACGAGGATAAGGCATATTTAGCTTGAGAGCTCTAGTTTGTACCCAATGGAGGTAAGGCTCCACCGAGACACATTCCGGTTTTCCCAGAGACTCTCGTCCTTTCTTATGAACATGCTTCCAAGCCTGCACTATTTCCATCTTTAGTGCTCTGTCGTTTTCTCCTTCTTTGAAGAAAAGACCTTCCAGATGAACACCCAGTGGGATGTGTCTCATCGGGTATCCAAATTGACGGCGAACCAATATCGGATGATAGTTGATTCCTCCTTTAGTTCCTATAAGGGGTATGTTGGGGAAGTTTCCACAACGGTCAATGATCCTGATTCCCTCATAAATCCTATTACACCAATCTATATCAGAGTTGGTAAGAGACATGATCTTCTGCGACCAACGTAAGGTACTCTTGCAATCCCAAAAAGCAGCAGACTTGGGCAAGTGAGAGATAAACCATTTGTAAAGCAGAGGTACACAGCATGTGATCTCCCCTCCACTGTACAAATTTACCAGGTGTACATAATGATACGCATCTACGAGTAAAGTCGACACAGGATTTCCAATGAGAAAAACCTTAATGGAGTTAATATCGACGAAGTTTCTGATGTTGGGAAACAAAAATAACCCGTAGGTGAGCAAGACAAAGATGCTTTCAAAAGCAGTCACGTTTCCTATACTGGCAAAATATAGGGCCTTCTTCGTCAAGAACTGGGCTGGCAAACCTTGGATGCCACCCTTAGTGGTTAGGTGAGTCCTAACTTCAGACTCGTCCAAATGAATTGCTCTTGGAATAGTCCGATTCTTTGGAATTTCTTCCAGTCCAGAAAATGGAGCTCGATCCGTAATGTGTAGATAAACCAGATGAGAATACTCCTCCAGCGTTGGTGCAAGCTGGTAATCCGGGAATGTGAAACAGTGATAGACCGGATCATAGAATTGGATTAGTGCATCCATGATTCCCTCTATCACATGGACTCTTAATAGTGGTAGCAAACCTCCGTGTTTGGCTCTGAAAGCCTCAGGGTTAGGGATCATCCTCGCTAACCTTCTCAAATCCTCCAGTTTTGGAACCTTGAAGGTATACTGGTGAGTTCTCCTTCTACCGAAATCCATTAGTGTAATCCTTTTCTCTGATATTTGCAATCACAGTCTTAGTTTATTTTGAAAAAAAACAGAGAGACTAGAAGAGAAGAATTTTTGAATGTTTTAATGTTTTTTAGATGAATGCAGCACACAAAAACATAGAAAAAACATGGGGTCAAAGGGTCGTTGTCATGAAGTCAAGGCTCTACCCATCCCCAAAGGTTTATACTAGGGTGATTTTTGTACCTGTACTCATTATCATTAGCTCCTCCCAGGAAAGCAAAACAACAAGCGGATCGCCAGCGAGTTGTAGAGTAATCTTAGAGTAAGTGCCATTCAACGAGAATAGATCACCAGCCTCAAATGAGGGTAGTATCGCGTAACAACTATTTCCGATAGTTTCTGCACTACGAAAGGGTTTGGCTCCCCAGCTTCTCAGACTTAACAACCGGCCCATTGTCTAGGTGAGAGAATGGGTTGCGTTGGTCAGCCTCCACTGAGGTTGATGGTCGACCCCGTCGCCATCACTTATCTTAGGTGTATACTCATTCTTTCCACATACGGGATCACCCGCATTCCCATTAGCAGAAAAATAAACATGTATAGAAATTAGGAAAAGCAGTATATATATTTGTCCTAATCATCCTAGACCTTTAAAGCTATGATTCCTAAGTTCCTGACAGAAACTGGGTTCCCCGGCGGAAGCTCCAATCTGTGGTATTCACACAAGTGAAGAAAAGGAAGACCGTGCCTAGATCTAACTTTGAAAGGCCCCACAGTGGGCGCCATTTTTTCTGTAGCGAGCGATTTTGGACGCGGTTCTTAAGCGCTGGTAGCTCTCTGCGGTTGAGCTTAAACTACAGGTCGATTCATTTTTTATCCTATTAAAGCTGAATAAGGAAGGGAAATAGATGTCTCCAATTAACCCTGCTTTGCATACTGAGTTTAAACAGCGGTCTGTTAGGTTACGGATGCTATCAATGCGGGGGGCCTTTGTACTGGTTATTTGTATTTTCTCCAATACTGATTTCTTTCTAGGACTTGACAGAAGGTTTCTGGCGGGGAACAAGGATTAGGATGTTAGGACTGATGTTTTTGAATTACTGCTTTTGATATGGGATTTAGTTTTTTTGTTGATTGTGCTCGCTAAGATTTTTCTTTCAATCTTATGCCTACGTATTCCTGTTTACCGAAACAGGGAAATCAGAGCGTTCATAGTTCCTCCTATTCTATGGGAGGAAATGACTGTTTTTGGTGTCTTGTTCAAAGCCCAAGACGTGAAGCGAAAAGGTGGTTTGTATCTTGTTCAAAGCCCAAGATGTGAAGCTGAAAGGGTGTTAACTTTAGAGAAAATTTGTCATCTCTAAAGAGAGAGTTGTATGTCACAACTATTGATAAAGGATAATTACTTTAGACGGGATACGCGGATCCTAACAATGCCATAATTTCCTTTATAGGGGATTTCAACCTGAAGGAGAAGACTTTAACTCAGTGTAGAGCAATGCTATCTTTCCTTAGGAATTTCTCATGCTAAAAGAGGGACAGTGGCATGGATGTAGATGATCCAGAGGCTTGCCGCTTACAGCGATTAGATGAAGGGGAAAGGAGTTGTTGATGTTTGCGTACTGTGAACGAGGCACAGTTTTGATGCTAAAAGGTTGATTGGATCAACCAGTGATTTTCTTATACAAAGCCTAAGAGGAGGCTGTTATGTGTCTCGTACAAAGCCCGAGAGAGAGGCTAAAAGGTTTTGACTCAACGATGGAATCTTTTGGTATCTCGTATAAAGCCCGAGATGGAGGCTATTTGACTCAACAAGAGAGTTTTTTGTATCTCGTATGAAGCCCGAGGTGGAGGCTGTTGTTTATTTGGCTCAATAAGAACCTTTTTGTATCTCGTATAAAGCCCGAGATGGAGGCGAAAGGGGTGATTGACTCAACGAGGGAGTCTCTTTATGTGTCTCGTACAAAGCCCGAGAGAGAGGCTAAACGTTGTTTGGCTCTGCTGGGGAGAATCATTGTATAAAGCCCAAGAGAGAGGCTATGGTGACTGTTTCAGTTGAGTGACAGATCCAGTATACTGATTTTGAAAGAGAAAATCAGTTCTTATATGAGCAACACTGTACTCAAGGATTTGATTCGAGGATCCAGGTTGTTCCTGTTCTTTAAGGAAGCGGGAAATCCGAAGGGTATTGAGACTGTCCGAGTCTGCGGGTTTCCTTCCTATTTAACGAAGGGGTCACTTCAGAATGTCTTTGAGACTCAAGGATGTTAGACTGTCCATGTCTAGAGTTTCATCTTTTGTACTATGCTTTGAGAAACAGTAGTAGACTCTCTGAAAGGACTGTTCTATGAAGATGACTAAGTTCTGTTCATATACCTCTAGGAGGTCGTCGGGACAATTTGTACGAAGCCCAAGAGGAGGCTAGAAACTTTTAAGAAGCCGATCGGTCCTTGTACGAAGCCCGAGAGGAGGCGGGGTTGCTTTTAGGAAGCCTGTGGGTCCTTGTACGATGCCCAAGAGGAGGCCGATGCTTTTAAGAAGCCCGTGGGTCCCCAAACCCCGAGAAATTCAAGGCAAGCTATCCACAAGGAATAGATCAAAGTCAGGAAAGTTCGAGAATTTGGAAGAAACTCAAAGATGCCATTCACGGAGAATACATTCATCTCTGGGAGTAGAGTTTCTTGACAATTCCTAATGAGGACAGCCTGAGAGAAGACTGTGTCTGGTGATCCTATTGGGGATCTAGTTGCATATTTCCAGACGTAGTTGCCGGGGAAACTCTAAATATCTATACTATAATTACACAATTGATATGAGTTTATGAAAGAAGACTTACAGTGAAACAGCCCCACAATACAGTTATATGTATATGAAAGAGGTAAATGAAAGCGTGTAAACCCTTACTCGGTTGTAGAGCTTCCATGCTGTTTGGTTAGTTGTTCAACAAAGAAAGATTGATAACAACAATATATTCAAAATCAAAGGAGAAAGTACTTTGAAAAAGAAAGATTTGGGGCTTACAGCTCAAGGAGAGGCCCAGGGTTTTATCAGTGAGCGCACTGTTTGAATTTTGTACAGAGGGACTTATACAAGTGACTGAGGCCCAAAAAATGGTTTTCTGTACAAAGGGATGCGTCTTACACTCTCTCAAGAGGCCTAAAAGGTTTAAAGAAAAAGAGTGGGGCTTATAACACGAGGGTAAGCCCAAATGATTTTTCCGTTAAAAATGGCGATCGCGCCGAGGTTTTCTTTTAACGCAGAGGGACTTATACAATAAGTGAGGCCCAAATGGTTTTGGTTAAAAGGGGGTTGGGTCTTACACTCTATTAGAGGCCCAAAGTGTTTTTGAATGGGTTTTATAGCTCAAGGAGAGGCCCAAGGATTTTGAAAAGGCGACGATCGCGCCGTTTGTTTTTTACGGTATCGGGACTTATATAATGCACTGAGGCCCAAAAATGATTTGGTCAAAAAAAAAGGATTGGGTCTTACACTCTATTAGAGGCCCAAAGTGTTTTGAAAATGATTTATGAGGGTTGAATTAATCCAAAAACCCTAATTTGTTTTCAAAAATGTATTTAATTGAATAAAAATTCAATTAAAATGATCAAAATTGTTTAACATGTGAAAAACAAATTGTGATTTTGGATTAATGCTTCAAAAATTAAGTATTGACCTACAAAATAATTAGAAAGCATTAAAAGTTGCAAAATCAATGTAGAAAAAATATTTAATATGTCAAAAACAATTAAAATATTAATTCTTTGCAAAAATATCAATTATATGAAATAAATAATATTTTTGGGATTTTTTGATAAAATAAAATATTTTAACATTTTTGTGAATTATTAAAAAAAGAATCAACTCAAAATCATTAAAACTCAGAGAGAAATTAATTTTTGAATCAATTAAATAAAATCACAAAATTCAAATATTTGAATTATTCAAAAATGGCGCCAAGAACACACCAAGAACACGCGCGTGTTCTGGGTTTGGCTGATTTGCGTTTTCTCCTCAATCTCACTGAATACTTGATTATATCATGCAATCCACATATCATTATGCTCGTCTCAACCTCACGATCATGTCTATAACACTTAATTTCATTTAAATTAAACATATAACAATAAATCATGAAAAATCCTCAAGAACCCTAATTTCTGCATGAAGGCTAGGATTTTTTATACACGATTCAAATAATGCAATTAATTGAGGGAAAACATTCTATGCATGATTATGAACATATGGCCAAATTATTGTGCGAGGAAATATGCATAGATTGAGAGATGACCAAGTATATGCTTACCTCTAAGCCGTGACAGCAAGTGCAATGTGATTTTTGATTTGGAGGTGTTACAGATGAGTGGTGATGATCTGAACAGCTTCCCTACACCCTATGGAGTGTGTTTGAATGGTTGGACTTGATTGAAATTGGCTGGATCAATTTGTGGTACCTCAGCTGCACTTTGGTTAAAACCTTGAGCAACCAGCTGGTGATTTTGTGAAATTGGTGTTTCAGAAGTGATCTAAGTGTTTGATCAGCTCATATGTGATGTATGTGAGGTGTGTGAGTGATTGGTTTGATTGGAATTGCTCTCAAACTCAAAACCCGATAGTGATTTGCCTTAGAAGGCAAAATTGGAGTGAAAGAAGAGATTTTGAGGAAAGCATCTGTTTGATGGCTTTGGTGTACTCAAACTGATCACAATTGAGCTCTATTTATGGTAGAGCAAGTTTGTTTTGCAAGGAATAGTGAATGGCAGCTGGTAAGTAGGTTTGGCCAATGTTGGCAAATGAAAATCCAAGTCTCCTCTAGCCATTGACTAGAGGTTAGGGCACAGAGCTTTGGTTCCCTTGGTCTTGGATAAGTCTTGACTAATTTCAGATGAGAATGGCTCAGTCCATGCCACCTTGATGCTTCCATTGAATGCTTCAATCCAAATTTGGAGTCTTGTCCCTATTTTGGCCATTCTAGGTTCAACATGCTATTTCTTGTTCCATGGACTTTGGAGGCTTGGCTCAGTGATTGTCCCCTTTAGATTCAATCCTCAGATGTGTCCAAGTGGATAGGAGCATTTGAATTTGGCTGATTTTGGCAAATCGAACCAAAATGCAAAATCTGCCTTGCCTTTGACAGATTTCAGCAAGGCAACTTGACAATGTCATATCTCATGGTGTAAGTTGAATTTGGCAATGTTCTTGGCAATTTTGGAAAGCCCTTACATGATACAACAACTGTTTGAACAAGTTTGGTTTTGATCTCTTCTGATTCCAAGTGAAAAATCCCTCTACATTTGGCAAAAAGTGAAGCAAAATCTGACTTAGTGAAAATTTCACTAAGTGTTGGAAAAAGTGACATTTTCACTTTTCAGCCATTTTGATCACTCCATAACTCAAAATCCTTAATGAATTGGACTTAGGTCTAGTTGAAGTTTTTGTAGAGGGTAATGAGGGCTACAAATCCATCTTTGGATGAGAAAAAATGGCTTTGTGGTTTAGGAGTTATGATCCTTCAAAGTTGGTACCCTTGTCACTTTATTTTTAACTTAGAAAATTTTCTAAGTTTCTATGGTTACCCCTTTTACAAGTTATCCAACTTTTCTTGATTTTTCTTGATGAATGATGATTCAAATCATACATTAACATCATTTTAGGGTTAAAAATCCATTTTGGTGAAAAATCTCAAAAAGTCAAAGTTGACTTTTGTGCACAGTTGACTTTTTATCAGATGAATTCCAAATTGTGCAATTCTTCAGGAAATCATGTCCTTGACCTAAATCAAACTTGATGGACATGTTCCATGGGTGTCATAGAGTATATTGGGGCATGTCCTAGGGTTTGGGAGCATGTCCTGGTCAAAAGTCAAAGTTACAGTTGACTTTCCTCGCGAAACCCTAATTGTGGTGCAGATGAAAATGAGACTTGTTGCTCAAGCTTCTTGGATTAATCCATTGTTCCAAATGGATAAATATAGTTCATTAGAGACCCTCAAATCATGTCTTGAGGTCTTGGCTCTTGATTTTCCCTAAAAGTCAACTTAGGGGTGAATTAGGTCAAGAAACCCTAATTCCTGATTTTTGATGTATGCATCCCCTGAGGTCAAGTTGACTTGATGGATGGGCCCATGTGGTTCCATGGAGTATATTAGGTTGTGTTTTGGATCCTTGGCTTATGCCCAGATGAAACTTTCCATCTAGAGGCCCTGGTCGACCAAAACCCTAATTTGGTGATACTGGCGATCTTGAGACTTGATCCACCTAGAAGGGAGCAACCTTGTGCTTAATTCTTGAAGTGGGAGTCCTTTTTGATCCATTGTGTATGTTTGAGAGGTTAGACAAGTTGAAGATCATGTCATTCCTTGATTGATCCTTTGTCTAAGGCTCTTAGAGGGCTTAAAACCCTAATTTTGATTGTAGTGAATGCTCAACAACCCTTGAGGCATTTGGTGAGTCATGATGGTTCATCCCTATTGTGATGATGATTTGCACAATGATGGGAAATCTTAGTGGTCAAAATTTGGGGTATGACAGACGGGACGTCCGCTAAACACTCTAGAAAAATGAAAGGAAACCCCTCATTCCTCATTTCCCACGCTTAAGGCTCTTGTACAATGCACGTTGTCCTTATTAAGTGTTTTAGAAGTGTTAAGAGATGAGAAGAGAGGACTCAAAGGAAAAGAAAACACTACGGGAATTTTATCCTAATGTTATCATGCAAAGATGACCCTAAGGTTGAGGTAAGAGGGGAAGATTCTACCTAATGTTAGCATGCATGGTTTGAATCCTAATGTCTATCCTACTAAAAGCTTAATCAAAGATTAAGTTGGACTAGGGAACCCTAAGGGAGCAAGGCAAATCCAAGACTTAAACAAGTCTTGAGATTCAAGGGAGAGAAAGAAGTGAAAGAGATGAAGAAGATGAAATAAGAGATAAGAAACAAGAGAGGGCAGCAAGCACATCATGCATATCATATCCAATTCATGTCATTAATCATGCTTCAAAACATCACACAATGAAGTTCAAACAACAAGTATAAGCAAACAAGAAAGGATGCAAGCAAACTTGCATTAGAAGCACAAATGAACATCATTAAACATCACACCAATATTATGTGGGCAAAGTAAGATGAGGATGAAGCAAAGGTAGAACTCAAGTCATGTTATAATCATCCAATTCAATCATGTAAGAAGGCCTCACATTATCATGCAATCATGAACCAAAGTAGCAACAATCAAATGCTAATGAAATGCATCATAAAAATCAATCCACAATGATCAAATGAAATGAAAACATGATGTGAATCCAAGTGGCCAGTAGCAAATGCATCATCCACAAGCCATAATCAAGCTCAAGCCAAACTAGAATAATCATCAAGCATCATACTCAAGACTTGTATCAAAACTATGCAAGTATTCAACAAGATATGACTCAAAATGATTCACATGCCTCCACACAAGTAAAGCCATACAAAAGATAGGTCATGCACCAAGGGCCAAGGTAAATCAGAATCTCAAACATTTCTTATCAATCCAAGAAAGATCACAAAGCATCAAGGAAGTTCATATCATTTAAAGGCACAAAATTAGGTCAAGAAGTGTGCACTAGCATGCTCAAAACATCATCAAATGAAAGCACTAACCAAAAATAGAAAAGTGATCAAATAAATTCCCAAAAAATAATCAAAGACAATTTTAAACATCCAATTAACATGGAAAAAATATTGGAACAAAACTAGCTCAAGAACATGTCCAAAGGAGCTTCACAAGTCAAGGTATGTGAACAATCGAGCAAGAATCGAGGGCCAATAAAACTTGAATGGCAAGTCACCTAAAGCAACTCAAACCAAGCCCAAACCAACACTAAAACCTCCTTGTATCATGGCTAAAATGTGGCCAAAATAATAGCCTCAAATGGATAAGAAAATCCACAAAAGTTCCTAACCCTAGATGAAGGGCATCCTTGGAAACTCATCCACAAGTTAATTCAAAATAAAATAAGAAAAAGAAATGAAAAAAATATATATGTAAATCAAGTCAACATGTCAAGGAATCAGAAATATATTTTTTGGTATTTTTATCATAATTTTAACAATTAAAATAAAAATGAAATCAAAGATAAAAAGAAAATAAAATAGAAAGAATGACAAGGCAAAGGGGGGTGGATAAGCAATTAACAGCAACAAAAGAAATAGTTCACGTGTGCAATGGGCCTTAAAATGGTGGTGCGAAAAGCAAATGTGCATAAGCACAGTCCAACAATCCATCAGAGTCAAACATAAACATGCATTGACTGCCACCTCACTTCATTAATTGACGTGGATGGTGTCCAACGAATCAACACGCGACAACTCAATTAATTCAAATTCAAAATAGTGGCGCCAAAGCCACATCTTCTTATCCCCAACCTTCAGACGCCGGAGCCCTAGCTCTGGTCGTCTTCTCCGGAGAGATGGCTGCCGGAGCCACCACCAATCTCCCAGAAAAGCAACAAACCACCACGATCTTGTTCAGAATTTTGCGTAGATCACAGATCCATCATTCATTTTTGAAAATAAACTCAAAATCATGGTGAATTGAAGAGAAAAAGTTTTGAACACACACACTGATGTTTCATGAAACAAGATCAGATCATAAGCAAACAATACCTACCAGTGTAGGACTTCAGAATCATTCACAAACAAGTTTATCATACGTTCATTATGAGAGAAAAAGAGGCGAAGGAATTACCTAAGGGAGCTGATCCGTTGGCTCTTCTTAGCACAAGATAAATCAAAGAAATGTTGTGGAAAGCTTCTAAATCACTTGGACATTGTAGATCAAGGCTTGTTCTAGACAGAAAATTGTTAGAAATCTTCACACCAAGTCAACCCGATAGTGAAGAATATGAAGGTTGCAGAGCTTCAAACAATGAATCCATAAGTGATTCTTTGCATACAGAAGCAAGATAATGCTTAATAGATGATGATTCAGCCAAGAAAATGCCAAAATCTCTCAAGAAAAAGAGAATTCGAAGATGAGAAAAATGAGAGAGATTTTTCTATTCAGATCTGAAAAGTGGAGTGTTTAATGGCTATGTTTAGAATTTGTTGGTTTTATATGGTGCATTTAGGGTAGGGATGAGGTTAGGACACGAGGATGAGACTTGGAAATTTGTTAATGTGATTTTGCAATGAAAAGGTGAGAAACAATGAAGCACATGTATGGCACGGGTTTTGCTCTTGTTTCAGCCTTGGTGCCAGGTTAGGAAATGAGGTTTGGGTGAGAAAAAGAGGTCACGAGGGATATGTGAAATAGCACATGTGAGGGTGAGCAGAATGAGGTAAGTTTTTTCTCATTTCATTATTTCTTATTTTGGCAAAACAATCCAAAATAATGCAAAGTACGTATGATTCATGTTTGGCTCAAATAGGCAATATTTAACAAAGCTTTGTTGGCAAGAAATTGAGAGGCTATGTGCATGAAATGGTAAGGAAAATGTTGCTGCAGAGTTGGTGTTAAGATCATGCCAAGAAAAATGCCATGCCATGTTTTGAAATTGGTTGAAAAAAACTCTACTTTGCATGATTATATCTTTGTGAAATCATAATCATTTGATGTATATTTGTGTTCTATGGAAAGTAGGAAGAACAAGGATCAAAACTCATGTTAACATGATCTTGATATGAGGCATGAATTGAAGTGAAAAATAGCTATGAAGGTGGCTAGAAACTTACTAAAAATAGTAAGTTTCTAAAACCCTAAATTCCATTTTTAGTAACTTTTTCACAATCTTGATTTTTCATGAATCCTTGAGTATTTCTTGATAAAATCTTGTCCATGGACCATATTTGACTTAAAAATCATGATGTTGACCTTAAAAAGTCAGGAGTTGACGTTTTCGCTGCACAGTTGACTTTGTCCCCAATTATCTTGATTTTCAATCCTCTGATCAATTGAAATCCTTCTGAACCAAATTGATGGGCAATTTTCCATCCCTAGACACTTGGGAACATATAAAAGACCATGGAATCAAGTTCTGCCAAAAAAATCAGAAATAAACTGATTTTATGGCAAACCCTAGTTTTGGTGCCCTCAGTCTAGGAGGAATCGACCCATACTCCAAATCCAAATTCCTCTGAATATGATGTGTATCCTCTCAAACAATGGTGAGACATGCTACTTGATGGTGATAAAAACTCAAAAATCATGCCCATTGGGGTGCTAAACTCAAGAATCTCAAAAACCCTAATTTGAGGAAACACGCTAGGAGAGTGTGATTCACTTGAAATTTCTTGCCAATTGCAATCTTCTGATGAGGTGATGGACAAATTAGGATGCCCTGAGGCCCAAGGCTCCTTTGTGGCTTAAGTATTGAGGCATCAAGAACTTTTTCTCCTCTCAATCTCTTGGTCAATTCACATGAACTTTTGCTTGAATCTCTAGACAACATCTTCTTCCATTGAGTTAGCTTAGATACCTTGATCCCATGCTAAAAACCAATGATATGCACAGATGATAATGCAAGAATGAAATGAAACATAAGCCAGTTAGTGGTAAAAGCATGAGGGAAAATTTTGAGGTGTTACAGATCTGCTGGTACCTAATCTCGGGGCCTTGGAAGGCTTTACTGGTGAAGTATATTGGCTTCTATCCTTCGGGGGTTTCCCTGATAAGAGCCGCGCTGACCGCTTCGATTGTGACGACGAGGTATAAGTACAACGTCTCCCCGATTTCTAGTCGTGAGAGGACCGGGGACTGCGAGAGGACTTGTTTGAGGTGGAGGAGCTCTTGTTCGCACTCCTCGGCCCACTCGAATGTGGCCTCTTTGCGTAAGAGTTTGAAAAATGGAAGTGTGTGTTGCCCTGATTTGGCCACGAAGCGGGACAGCAAGGTGAGAATCCCGTTTAGCGATTGGATCGATTTTTTCGAGTTCGGCGTTGAGAACTTGGAGAAAGCCCTGCATTTGTAGGGGTTTTCCTCAATTCCTCATTCTGTGAGGTAGAAATCGAGGAGCTTACCTGCTCGGACACCGAAGGTGCATTTCTCTGGATTAAACCTCATTTTTCATCTCCTCGCCGTGTCGAAGACTCTCTTGAGATGGGCAGTGTGGTCGACTTCTTCTCGTGATTTTACGATCATGTCGTCTATTTAGACCTCGAGCATGTCTCCGATCTCGCAGTGAAAGACTTTGTTCATCATCCGCTGGTAGGTCGCGCCGACGTTCTTCAGACCGAAGGGCATTGCATTGTAGTTATAGTTGCCCGACTCAGTCATGAAGGCCGTGTATTGCTTTTCGGCTTTCGCCATGGGGATTTGATTATATCCTGAGTATGTGTCCATGAACGACAAAAATTTAAAACCTGCAGAATTGTCGACCAGTTTGTCGATGTTAAGCAATGGGTATGCATCTTTTGGGCATGCCCGGTTAAGATCAGTGTAATCAACGCACATTCTCCACTTTCCATTATTCTTTTTAACAAGTATAACAATGGATAGCCAGGTTATGTACTGGGCTTCCGAAATAAAGTTTGCCTCTAAGAGGTCTTTTACAACCTTCTCAGAAGCCTCCCTTTTCTCGGGAGACTGCCTACGCCTAAGATGTACTACAACCCTAGCGGACAGATCTATTGTGAGTTGGTGGCAGGCCACATCTGGGTCGAGGCCGGGCATCTCTGCAGCGCTCCACGCGAACAGGTCAGCGTTCTCCCGGAGGCAAGCCTTCAGCTGTTTTCTCGCCAAGTCGGGGAGGCCCGTGCCAATCTTCACGTTCTTGTCCGGGTCGTCCCCGAGCATGATGAGCTCGAAGTCTCCATCTGGAATGGGGCGCATGGGGTGAAGAGGCTTCCCGTTGCGTTCAGCTAGAGGAGTGTGATCCGCTACCTCATTCTGCTCCTGCTTGCTGGGGAAGTGGTTGCCGAGGTCGACCGTGTTGATGCGCAGGAGTGGCTTCTGCTATTCATCCAGGGATGACTTCCCTGTGGTCTTGGACTTGATGTTGATCTAGTTCAAACCCTTGGTTGCAGCCTTGAAGTATCTCCTGGCAGCTTCAATATCCCCGTGGAGGGTGACGACGCGGCCCCTGGTCGTGCAGTACTTCATCTTCAGATGGACTGTTGATGGCACATATGTGAGCTCAGCTAGAGTCGGCCTTCCTAGGATGCACTGATACCGAGAAGAGCGCTCCACTACCAGGAAGTGAACCTTAACATGTCGGGCAGTATCGTCGTTCCCGAATGTGACCATCAGCTCGACGTAGCCCCACGGTCTGGTGGTGGTGCTGTTGAAACCCTGCAGGTCTGAGCCAACGTAAGGGGTCAGATGTGTCTCGTCGAGCTAGAGGTAGTGAATAGATGGGCATACATTATGTCCACCGAGCTCCCTTGGTCGACCAAGATGCGACAGACATCAAAGTTCTCCATCTGAGCCCTGGTCAGGAGGGGGATGTTGGAGTTAGGGGCGCCGCCCGACAATTCTTCGAGGTAGAAGGTGATGGGGTTCGACCTTCCCTGGACCTTCTATGCCGAGCTCGCCTATATTAACTCGTCGAACTTTCGCTTGATCGACCCCACTGAGACCTTGTTGAACCTTCCGCCCGATATGACCATGGCGAAGGGGAAGATTTCCTATGGGCTACGAGCAGTCACAGGCGTGTCGGGCTCATAGGGGAAGTAGAAGTCCTCTGGTCAGGTGACACACAGGGCAACTTATAGTTCGTTATCTCCGGAGTACGGGGCCTCCTCCTCGAAACTTTTTATCTCCTGGGTCTCTTGTTGTGGGGCTTCGCTCCTCTTCGTGTACTGCTTGAGGTGCCCCTCTTTGATCAAGATTTCGATGGCATCCTTGAGGTGGATTCAATCTTCCGTGACATGCTTGTGGCTCCTGTGGAACCGGAAGTACTTAGACTTGTCGATGTTTGGTTTAGGGGGCGTCGGCATCGGGAAGTGGACACCTCCTCTCTAGAATCCCGAGTTGATGCACTCGACCAGGATGCGCTCGCGGGGACCTGTGAGTAGCGTGTACTCAGTGAAACGGCCTCTCGGTCCCCTAAGTTCTCGAGAGTCTTGGGGTCGGTCTTCTCTTCTTTCCCCGCCTCGTCAGGGAGCGGTGGAATCCTCATGCCTGGAGCTCTTGGCTCCCTCTTGATTCCGCGAGTCGCGGGCACAGTGGGCAACCTCTATCTCCTCATACTGGATGTATACTTGGGCCTTGTGGAGGAAAGCGTCCAGGGTGTTAGGCCTTTCAATGCCAACGGCCTTGGCGAACTCAATGCGAGGTCGCAGTCCTCGCTCAATCAGAAATCTCTTCATGTCATCTGAGGTGGATACCTGGACGGCTTCTCGGTTGAACCTCTCTATGTAATCCTAGAGATATTCGTCTTTTCCCTGGATGATGGCTTCCAGGGATGCTTCCATCTTCGGGTGGCACCGGGAAACGGTAAAGTACCTGGAGAACTGCCTCTTCAAATCCTTCCAGGATGTGATGGACTTGGGCACGAGGCTCTTGTACCATGCCATAACACCCTTCCTCAGGGTAATGGGGGAAGAGCCTGCACTTGTTGGCTCCCTGAACTTTCCTGTAGTTGAGCATCGCATCGATGCTTTCAATGTGGTCGTCCGGGTTGGTAGTACCATCGTATGTTGCCAAGGGTAGGGTTTTTCCATCCCAACGAGCAAGGGAGTCTCCGTGATGTCCCTGGACATCAACGTACGCTGGTCGTCCTTGTCACTCCTTACTTTTGATTGCGATGGGGATAGGTCACCTCGGTCGTTCCTGCTCCATCGGGGAGGACTCCTTGGTTGGCTCTTTAGTTTGACGTATCCGTCAACTTTATTCCTCTTCTGAATGGGGGAACATCGCTCATTCTGGGGAGGGGTCTGGTCACACTTCTGGGCGACCATGGGATGAGGTCGTTCCAGACGCGGGCGAAGCCCAAGCTTTCGGGGAGAAGGGCGTCGAGAGTCATCGTGTCGTGTCCCCCACGGGGGAGGAGAGGAACTGCGAGAAAAGGGGCGATGATGTCTCCACGGGGAGAGCGTGATTGTCTGATTGATGGCTGCAAATAGAGACATCGTGGTCGGGTCAGCGTTAAGTGGCACATGGATTAGCTGGTAGACACCCGGGCTATCAAAGCGTCGAGCAGCATTGAAGGCCGCGTCGTCAGAGGAGGAAGAGGCGGTGTACCCGTCCCTAGGGTCGCCTTCTTCGACGTGAACGGTCACGTTGGGGTCCATATCATCCCCATTGGTGAATGGGGTGAAGATGGTGTCTGAAGCGTTGAAGTCAGTTCGTGGGCTGGCCATGATCGTTGGAGATTGAAAGTTGCTTTGATTCTTGAGTTTCTACGGGAGGAAGAACGGGGAATCAACGCAAGTACAGAGAAAGTTACTCCGATGCTAAAGTCAGAGACAGAGTAATCAACGCAAGTACAGAGAAAAGGTGTAAAGAATAGAATACTTGACCAAAAGAGGGTATTTATAATGTGCCCCCAGCGCAGGGCCAACGGTTACTTTGCATTGAGTTGGATCGCAAGGCCCAATACGAGTAACTGTCAGGGCTTACGTGGCGTAGGGAAGACCAACACGTGATCTTCGCCCTGGATCAACTGCCCCGTGATCTTCGGAAGGTGGGCTGATCAGTTCTTCCAGGAGCGGGTAGTGGCCTGATGACGTGTCCCTACATGGGGGGCACGTGGAGTCTGTGGGGGAGACGCGTGGGAGCTCCCGGGCGTGCAGATGGGCTGGATATTAATTGGGCCCTCCTCGACGAAGACTTGGGTTGGGCTGTGCCCGACAGTGGGCCAACCTCAGGCCCAGTCCAGAACAATAGCAAAGATAAAAGTTGAAACAAGTGTCTTTAGTATCAAATGTGTTATTACACAAATTTAAAAGACTTACCACTATTGGTTGATATTGAAATATGATAGAGTATGCAATTTTTTCAATCATATTTTTATATTTCACCATTATATTCTTCATATTACGACGACCAAATAAATTAAAGATAAAGAATAACATTATTGATTTCTCACATATGAGTGTCAAAGAAATATAAGAATCAAAATATAAAAAATGACCACAAGTAATATCTTTTAAAGTTATTAAATTTTGTAAAACTAAATTATAAATAGCATTGTCAACTTACAAACAGATATTTTTTTTCTTTCAAATAAAATATTTTTTTCTTATAATTTATAATAAATTATTATAATATAATTTTTAAACTACATATATATATTTTTTTAAATTAATATAATTAAAATTTAATATAAATCAAATAAAAATTAATTTAGAACTGCATATCACGCCGGTCTTCCTCTAATTAAATATTTAAAACATTACAAATAATTGAACTTATGATTATTAATATCAACTACTATAAAGTATGGGAGGGGAGGAGTATTAAAATCTGATTTGCTATTAATAAATTCTGTTACTATTTAAGTGGACCTATCACTATCAAGAGCTCCCCAACTATCTTTTTCTTAGGTGATGCAGCATGCACATAACATAACATGTGAACATGAAGCACAGAACAACACCAACCAAATGCATCTTTGGATTTCTGTTTTATTAATTCTAATTAACACTCCGTAGCACTTGTTCTCTTCATTGATGACTAAGACGACCTGTCGCTTTTAATCTCTCTCCTCACAGAATCATGAATCATCAACTTGGGACTTTGTAATGCTTTTCACCACGCGTATTCTGTCTAGATCTTCTTTTTATTTATTTATTTTCTTTTGACTATGATCAAGTTTTTAAGAAAACTAGTACTGGTGAGGACCGCTAAAGTGGCATCAGTAAGAATTTTTAATCTTATTTTCCATCCTAAATTATTAAATTAAAATGTTTAAAAAAAATTATAATCAATGGTATAAAAATCAAAATAAATGAAACAACTATATGTTCAAGAAACAATTCGAGAAGACATTTTTAAAAAAGTATTTGTTGAAAATTATAAAAAAGGAAAATTGCATAAAAATAACAATAAATTAAATATAAATGTAATAAGTAAGTAAAACAAAATATTTGTAAAAAAAACAATGAAAAAAAATATGGAAAATAGGATAAAAGTGCATATTAATGAAAAAAAATTAATTTGATACGGTGTTAATATAAATATGGAAGAGCAAGTGAAATGTGGTTAACATAATTAATTGATTAATTGAAATGTAGTTAATAGAAATAATTATCAATTAAGAATAATAAGTGATATTATTAATTTGTGGTAAACAGTACAGGAAAATTGGTGGAGTGCATAAAGGAAACCCATTCACTTGCTACTTCCACATTGTGGGTTTCGTAAAAGAAAAGAGAGGACAAGGAAAAAATGACATCAGTTGAAGAACAATGGTTACTCCGTCGAAGTCGACAATGTTGAACGACGTCACTCCAATAAGGTAAGAGACACAAACCCATCTCTGGTAAGAGCGAAACTCTCTATACCGCGGATTGTGTTTGTATGTCGCCTCTTTTTTGTGGATGATGCATTGTGCAGTGGAAATCTGAGTGTTATCTACATCTAAATTATTTTGTTAGTTCAGAAATTTCAAAGTTAACGCCTCGTATTCACAATGTTATTTTAACCTTGCATGCACTTTGATATCCGTTTATCAACTTCCAATAATGAAATTTGTTAAATTGTTATTACAGTACCAAAGTGGCAAAGGATGTGAATCATGTCTCCTTGAAACGCATGCAGACTGACAAGGATTACATGGTGTAACACCTCAAATTTTCCCTTTTGTTTCTAACCTAACTAGTTTATGCTTCCTTTCATTTGCATTATCATTCCTGCATTTTGCATATTTCTTTTAGGCATGGGATCAAGGTATTCTCTAGCAGCTCACGGCGTCATCAGTTCCAGTATGATTTTTAATAGTGTTCAGAGCCAAGCAGATAGCTTTCCAAGTATTTTTTAGCTTTATTTTGCTCATTAAGCGACTGGATGATCAAAAACTCTGGCAGTCAATTTTTTATCAGTTATTCAGCACCAGACGGTTGTTTTCAGCAGTTTAATCCGAGTGCAGAAAAAACATTTCGCAGCATATTTCAAGTGTATTCCAGTGGTAATATCAGATGGCAAGTTTCAGAGGTATCATGGTTCAGAACAGGTGGAACCAGATGAATATCCAAGTTTCCCTCCTTTTGGCGCCAAAATTTTGAATTTTTGAATAGAGTAATCGATTACTCAAAGTGAGTAACCGATTACTCTAGGCGAAATTGGAAAAATATGGCAATTTTCAGTACTGCAGAATTTTTGAGCATTTGTGATCATGTGCTTGGCTTGTGCATGTGTGGGAAGGATCTAGAACTGATATATTTTCATCATTTTCCATCCAAAAATTCAAATTCTTTCCACTCCTATTCCACATTTTCTTTCCTAATTCACATTTCATCCCAATTTCCACTCACTTACCTCACTCCTAACCCAAACTTAACTCCTAGCCTAGGGGTTATTTAAACTAATTCATTCCAAACCTCAAGGACCTAGATCATTTTTTTCCACTCTTAATTTTCAGAATTCTTTCAATTCACTCTCACTTTTTCACTCTCAATCTCCATTTTCAACTACACTCAAAGCTCCTTCATAGAGAATAACAAGTTCTTCATTGGAACTTGTTAATTCTTGGGCTAAAACCTTTCATCCTCACTACATTTCAGCTTTTCAATATGGATTTTCGTTTGGATCTGGTGCTGAATTTTCAGAAGTGATTTTTGGAAGTGATTTTGGAGTTTAGTTGCTTATTTGCTTGGATCTTCAACTTTTGAAGTACAAGAAGCTTGTGGATCTTGGATTTCTCTAGTTGAATTCATCCATTTCTGTTTACAACATTTACCAAAGCAAATCTCAGCTTTGTAGGTTGGTTAATTTCAGATCCATACTCATTATAGCTTAATTGCAACTTATACAATGTAGATCCTTGAATTTTGATGTGTTTTGATTCATTTGGTTGATCTTGATTGTGGATGTTGATGATTGTTGGATCTAATTGACGTTTGATTGCTGTGATTGAACTTAATTTTCGTGCATTATTGTTTACATGATCATTTGGATGTTTGGATAAGTGATTTGCTGCTGAAAAGTGCTTTTCAAAGTTGAATTTCTGCCTCTGTTTCAGTGGTAATCGATTACTCTAACAGGGTAATCGATTACTCTGCCTTATTTTCACGTTTTTAGCCAATTTTCAATTGAGTATTCGATTACCCTATGTGAGTAATCGATTACCACTAAAGCAGATTGTGTTTTTCTTGCATTTTCTTGCTTATTTGAGATCTCTTGCATGTCTAAACTTCATGGATTGATACGTTGGTGATTTGTGGATTATTCTTATGACGTTTCACCTCACACCCTTGCATGAGCACAATTCTTCGACACGCGGCTTTTGGTTTTCATTGATGAATGTTCATGATTATTTTGTTGATGTGATGAACACTTTGCACACACTCCTTGAGCATGATAATTGTTGATTATTGCTGGTGTCGCTGGAGTTGTTGTGTTGTGCATGCTTGCTTACTTTCAATTTCATGAGATGCATACGTGATTTGACGTGTTCATGTGCTTAATGTTGTGCATCATCTCATGATGTTCTTTCATGATGTTTACCATGGTGTTTGGTATGATTTGTGATCATGTTTGATTGAAGAATATGTGATGCTTGATGCATGTTTGCTTTTCCATGAGTGAAGCATTTTTGAATGCATGCTGCCTTGTTCTTCTACTGCTGTCTATATGCATATGTTTTGTTATATGTGCTGCTGTTTGACCTTTTTACACCCTTTCTTGTGCTGAATTATATGCTGCTGTAAGCTATCTTGCTTGTGTGCTACTTTTTACTGCTGTTTTGGTGCAGGGGCGTTGTGGTAGCTACTGTTTTTATTTATTCGCTTCTTTTCCTCCTTCGTCTCCTTCACTCTTTATCTTCCCTTGAATCTCAAGACTTGTTTAAGTCTTGGATTCACTCCCTTAGAGCTACTTAGTCCAACTTAATTTTTGATTAAGCTTGGAGTAGGATTAACATTAGGCTTCCCTTTGCATGCTAACTTAGGTAGAAGTTCCCCTTTCAACCTCAACCTTAGGGCCACCTTTGCATGATAACATTAGGAGCATTTAGTTTCCCCTTAGAGTTTTCTTTTGAGTCCTCTCTTCTCATCTCTTAACACTTCTAAACTACTTAATAAATATAACGAATATTACGCTCGAGCTTTAAGTGTAGGAAATGAAGAACGAGGGGTCTCCCCTCCTCTTCTAGAGTGTTTAGCATACGTCCCATTTGGGGGTGACCATGCGATTCACTCATTCCCGCATGGTAGACTTTAGTGCAATATAAGTTACAAACTAACTTCAATCCACTTCTGTCTAAAAAACACAAAACAAACTCTAACCTTTTTCATCCTTCGGGATCGTTAATCTCAAGCCATTTTCAGAAAGGGCACGTTACTTCCGTCTCGTCGCAAACAGGCATCGACCCTAACTGCCAGACGCGAATCTAACGTCGCTCATAAAAAACACTAACCGACCTTGTTAGGTCAAACTATGACTGCTCTAATTTTCTCTCTCTCGTCCGATTGAGGATACGTAGGCACAAGACGGTGATGTCTTGGCGAGCAATCTCCCCCCTTAGTTCATGTTCGAACTATGTTGACTCTAACTTTCCCATTGCACAAGGGAGTACGTAGGCAGAGGACGAGCGATGTCCTATCGAGTCACTTCTTTTTCTCTTCTTCTTCGTTTCTTCGTTCCTTTCCGTTCCCGTTTCTTCTCCTTTCTAGTAGCAGTGAGCTCCAGATGACGACACCCTTTGATCGAGACAATAAGCATGGATCCCATTGGGTACGATGGACGTGTGGGGTGCTAACACCTTTCCTTCGCGTAACCGACTCCCTTACCCGTTTCTCTTGGTCGCGAGACCATGCTTTTTCCCTTCCCCCAGGTTTACGCAGTGTTTCCTTTCCCTCTTTTGGGATAAATACACATTGTTGGCGACTCTATTTTCGCGCCACTTTCGGTTTTGTACCATGGATGCAAATCCTCGGGAGTGACAGCTGGCGACTCTGCTGGGGACATATAGACCTCTGGCTGGTCCATCCCCTTTTGCGAGTCAATCCTAGCACTTGTTTATTTTATTGGGTGTTTATCTATCGTGCTTTATTTTGTTGTACATTACTGTATATTACTGTTTTACTGTTTTTACCGTATTTATTGCATTGCATTTCATTATTGATGTACTGTTCTGCTGCTGGATTTTCTGTTTGTAGGGTGGGTTGGATTCATGAGAGAAAAGCCCAATACCCATGCTTGAGCATACACCTATGATTAGCGTGGAAAGTAGTGTGACTTGTTTGGCATTTGGCTAGACTTAGTATACATGAAAACTCCACATCCAGACGAGGTTTTCTTGGTATTATTCTATCCTGCGCATTTGGGGCAGTCGATGAATATAACCTGGAAAACTGTCGACTCTGGCGACCGTTTCCCGAGGACTCAGCAACGCCTCTCCTCCCGAGATGTGATAATGGCAGTCCAGAAATGGCAAACCCATTACACTTGTCGATCCGAGGACCCAATGCTAGGAACTTACTATAGGATGACCTTATTTTTGGGGGAATCAATGGACGACCTCTTTGTTTGGCGATAGTATTGTACCCCGAGGGATGAATGTACTATTGCTTCTTAAATCGAGAATCCGAGACTGAGGATCCCGACTTCTAGAACCCACATGTGAGAGGGGATGGGTGTTTGCAGGTTTGCAGATGACTTTGGCCTTCAACCTATCTGGTTTTCTAGATTTCTCATCAGTGTACTGTTATTATCCTGATTTTTCTGGCAGTTTGAATGGGCCGTTATTCTGGAATTCTGGGTTTTCGATATTTGGGGTTTTATTCAGTCGGCAGAACAACAGCAGTTTTGAGCATCATGGATACCTTGATCCCATGTTTGCATTTGCATCATCATTTTGCATTCTAACATGTTTGTTCATTTGTAGGGTTGCATCCTAACTTTGATTCTGGTTGTCCGAAGACTGTTCATGATGAATCCTAGCACTGAAGAGAGAAAGAATATCATCCCGTACAAGTTCCCAGAGCTTCATTTAGATGTTGTGCACAAGATCTCGGCTATGGCAAAACCCGAGGTATTGGCAGACTTTAGAAGAGAGTATGGGAGGATTCTGGGCTTCGCCCGAGATGTTACCAACTATGAGTTCAGGGCTCTGCACACTCTGGTGCAGTTCTATGACCCTCACCTGTGGTGTTTTCTGTTTGCGGATTATCTTTTAGCTCCAACATTGGAAGAGTATGCTCTCATTTTGGATGTTTCTATCAAAGAAGAAGTTCCTTTCTATCTTTCTAAGGAGTTTCCCGATCTGGAAAAGGTTGTTGTTGCGTTACGTTTGGATCAGTCTTTGCTGAAGAAGAATGTTGCGAGTAAAGGAGGTTATAAAGGCTTTCACATGAAGTTTTTGATCGAGCAGGCTGCTATTTGTGCTAAGGCTAAGTGTTGGTCGGTGTTCAATGCAATTCTGGCTATGTGTGTTTATGGAACGACGTTGTTCCCTAATGTGCAGGATTTTGTAGACGTGCACACTGTCCGAATATTCACCACAAAGAATCTGGTACCTACCTTGCTCGGGGATTTGTACTATTCGATGCACTATAAGAATGAGAAGAGGAGAGGAGGACCTCTTTACTTTTGTGCTCCAATTCTCTATAAGTAGTTTGCCGATCGCCTTCCCAAATCTGGGGCATTTGTAGACACCAAAGAAACATTGGATTGGTCGAGGAGATTGATGGGATTAAGGGCTGATAACTTGATTTAGATCAATCGTGATTTGCTGGGCCAAGAGATCCTATTTTGTTGTGGAGGTTACCCAAACGTACCTTTAATAGGAAGAAAATGGGGAATTAATTATAACCCTATTCTTGCTATTAGGCAATTTGGGTATGCTTTGAAGGATCCGCCAAAGGACCAAGATGTTCAAGAGTCTCTATATATGAGTGGAGAAGCCAGTCTGGAAGTGTTAAAAGAAGCTGCAAATACTTGGAGAGATCGCCACAAGAAAGGAAAGACTTCTTTTGGAAAGTGTAACAACAAAGTCTTCCCTGCATACGAGGACTGGATTCAGAGGAGAGTAGAGATTGTACTTCTACCGTTCTGCAGAGAACCTCCATCTTACCCCCTGCTCATTGAATCTCCGACCACAATTGAGATAGAGAAGTATAACAAACTGTGGGCCGAAAAGGAGAAGCTTCGGGAGGAGAACAGTGAGCTGCAAAGAGAAATTTACTAGTTGAAACATGAGCGAGGTGAAGCTGTTCATGTCGCTAAGTTGAAAACAGAATTGCTCGCTAAGAAAGAAAAAGAGCTAGCGGAAGAGGTCATAGCTAGATAAAAGGTAGGGCAAGCTCTGAAAGGTGTTAGCAGGATTCTCAAATCCAAGAAGGACCTCTAGCCAAGGCTTGGTAAAAAATTCACAAGTTCAACGCTTACCGAGATACTGCAATCACAACCAACAAGCAGAAAAAAGATAAGCTCCTGGATTAGATCGAGAGTTTGAAGACGAAGCTCAAGAAGAAAGATGAGGAGATCTTATCAGGGACGTTCCAGAGACACGCAGTTGAGGAGCGACTGAATGAGGCCATAGCGACCATAGCAGAGCTGAAGATACAAGCTGAAGCGAAGAGGCCTAGGAGTGAAGGCTCTAGATCAGGCAGTGGGTGACACTCTGTAGTTTATTTTTCTTTGTATTTCGGGTCACCACCAGAATTGTTGGCTGGGATCTTTGCTTATTTTGTTTTAAGACTTATTATTGTTATCTTGGGTTGTAACCTCTGACAGTGATTTTTCTCTGATTTATATATGAGTAGCAGTTTCATCCTATCTCGTCTTTAAACTGGAATCAAGGGGTGGATCGCCCTGCAAATATTCAAACATGTTCATCTGCATATGCATAGTCATATTCATTTTTTTGCATCGCAGGTGCTCGTTCTGGGTTGTTCTAACCTTTATTTGGTTGCAGGCAGGATTGATAACCAGTTGTTTCACCGGTATTCTACTAGATTAAATCAGAGGAGAATTATGGAGAAGATGCAGGCTGATATGGCCGCCATGCAGGCCCGTATAGACCAATTCATGGAGCTGATGCAAGGTGTTGCCCAAGGGCAAGAGAAATTGAGGACTTTGGTCCAACCCTTAGTGGCAAGGGTGGATGAAGACGGGGTTCTTCATGGTGGAGTCCATAATGGCATTGTTCGTAATGGTGCTCAGGGAGGTCCTATGGGCGTAGAGATCCCCATTCCTGGTGTTGTGATCCCTCCGGGTGGAGGAGAATAGCTTGTGATTCCTTCTGTTGTGGGAGGAGGAACTGTTTGTGCTGTTCATGGTCGTCATTTTGAAGACCAACAAGATGACGTTTTCTCCATGCTAGGTGGGGATGCTGGTCCTCAGGCCTACAATGATCAAAGGTTCAGACTCATTAAAGAACAACTTAGGGGAGTGGTGAATCAGAATTCTGTAGGAATGGATCTGGAGGATTTGGGGCTGGTTCCCGGTGTTGTAATTCCGCATAAATTTCAGGTGCCCAATTTTGCAAAATACAATGGTACCACCTGTCCCAAGACATATGTCAGGGCTTACGCGACGAAGATGGCCGCGTATTCTAAAGATGAGAAATTGCTGATGCATTTCTTCCAGGACAGCCTGTCCGGGGCATCCTTGGAATGGTATATGCAACTAGAGAGATGCCATGTCCGTAATTGGAAAGAGTTGGTCGAGGCCTTCATCAAGCACTACCAATATAATACTGATATGGCTCCTAACAGGACCCAGTTACAGAATATGTCTCAAAAGAATAATGAAAGCTTCAAAGAATATACGCAGAGATGGCGTGAACTGGCGGCGAGGGTGTAGCCGCCCATGTTGGAAAAGGAAATGCTGAATTTGTTTATGGATACTCTGCCGGGACGTTATTATGAGAAACTATTTCCTTGCGCGTCAGGAAAGTTTGCTTATTTGATCATGGTCGGGGAAATGCTAGAGAGTGGAATCAAAGCAGGGAAAGTAACAGGTAGTGATGGGTCGTCTTCAGGTCAAGGGAAGAAACCCTACGCTAGTTATAAGAAGAAGGAGGAAACAAATTCTGTGTCGTCTCACCGAGGTAAAGGAAAGCAGCATCAGAGTTATAACCAGCAGGTAGCTTCAGTAACAATTCCTGCAGCGCTTCCACCTCAGTAGCAGCAAAATCAGGCTCCGCGTCAGTATCAGCCAAGGCCTAAACAGAACCGACATTTTGATACTCCACCTTTACCGTATTCACAATTGTTTCAGCATTTGCTACAGTTGCAGTTAATCCAGAAAAGGACTTTAGCTCCTCCCACCGGTAATCCACCTCCGGGTTATAATCCTAATGCCCATTGTGACTTTCATTCTGGGGCACCCGGACACTATATTGAAGACTGCAAAGCTTTTAAGCATGCAGTCCAAGACTTGGTGGATTCAAAGGCCATTAACTTTTCAAATGATTAGCCAAATGTCATCCAAAATCCAATACCGAACCATGGTGGGCCAAGGGTTAACTCTGTGTTAGAGGAAAATGAATCTTTGAGTTTGGTTATGGATGTTAATGAATTAAGGACTCCTTTGATTGTGGTATAGGAGAGGTTATCGAGGGGTGGGTGTCCCCCGGATGTGAGGAGAATTGTTCAGAGTGTATTTCGCAAATGAATGGGTGTGATTTGTTGAAGTCAGGAATTCTAAAGCTGATAGATGAAGGTCGATTGTAGTTTGACCGATGTGACCAACAGAAAGAAGTGGTTAGCAGGAAAAATGAGGTTTCTACCATTACTATCCCTTTCAAAACAATCACTATTTTAGGGCCGGTAAGACCAGCACCGGTTATTATTACAGCTCATGGACCCATGCCATATGAGAGTACTAAGGCCATTCCTTGGAACTATGGGGCCGAAGTGTTTGTTAATGGACAGAAACAAGAACTGGTGGGAACTTCTGTAGTGAACTCTTCTGTTGAAAGCAATATTGAGGCAGGGGCTATCACGAGAAGTGGTAGGGTCTTTATCCCTTCAAATGATCAAGCTGGTAGTTCTAAACAAGACAAAGGGAAGCAGGTTGTAGGTAATTCTGTGCAACCACCAATAGTGAATGACTTCACGGTGGGACCGATTGATAATTCTTTCTTCGAGAATGTAGAAGAATTTATGAGATTAATCAGGAAGAGCGATTACAAGATTGTTGATCAGTTGCATCAGACTCCGTCCAAGATCTCTACCTTGTCCCTATTATTGTGTTTCGAGGCACATCGAAATGCATTGCTGAAGGTACTGAATGCTGCTTACGTACCCCAAGAGATCTCTGTTATTCAGTTGGAGGGGGTAGTGGCCCATATCAATGCAGGCAATGGTCTGGGTTTTACTGATGTTGACTTGACTCCAGCTGGGAGAAACCATAACAATGCCTTGCATATTTCTGTTGAATGTCGTGGATCATTGATGTCTCATGTGCTTGTGGATACGGGGTCCTCTTTGAATGTTCTGCCTAAGAAAGCCTTGATGAAGCTGGACACCCGAGGGTTGATATGCACACCTAGTGATTTGGTGGTGCACGCTTTCGACGGCTCGAAGAGGTCTGTTTTAGGTGAGATTGTGCTACCAATTAAGGTTGGGCCGAAAGTTTTCGATGCTACCTTCTATATCATGGACATCCAACCTGCCTACAGCTATCTGCTGGGTCGTCCATGGATTCACAGTACTGGGGCTGTGACGTCTACATTGCATCAGAAGTTAAAGTACATGGTAGACGGGCATGTGGTGACAGTTTGTGGAGAAAAGGATATCATGATAAGCCATCTATCTACTTTCAAGTATGTGGAGGTAGATGGTGAAATACATGAAACTCTATGTCAGGGTTTCGAAGCAGTGAAGATCACTGAGAAGCCTCTCAAAGAAGGTAGCCAATCTGAAGTGGTTCAGCCTACAGTGGTATACCAGCCAGAGATTTCAATGTCTTCTTTCAAAGATGATCGGGCCGTAGTTGAAGCCGGCGGTTCGCAAAAGTGGGGTCAGATTATTGATGTCCAGGAAAAGTGAAATACTCATGGACTGGGATATAAGCCACCCAGGCGTCCTGAAGAGCCTCCCAAGTTCTATGGTCCAGTCCGTTTCACCAGTGCCGGTGTTTTCTTCGACAGAGTCAATGCGATTGAGGAGGATGGGGATAGTGATTGTGATATGGATAGTTGGATCTGCCCATGTGTCCCAGGTCAAAGCCTTCGCAACTGGTCGTCGGAAAGAGTCATTCATGTGACCGGACCAGAGTAATTGCTTCTGTTTGTCATCTCTGTTAATCCTAAGTTATGCCCAAGACGTAGTGATTCTTGTTTGTAAGGCTTGAATGTTTTTGTATGCTTTTCTTTATCATTAATAAAGGACGTTTTCACATTCAATTGTTTTGATCCCTGTTTTTCTGTTTTTGTTTTTTGCATTAAAATCACAACAAAACGGCAATGTGTCTTTGTTTGATGCATCCATAATAAACATATATCATCAATCATGCAGGTTCTCTTGTTCAGATTCCACCCCTCATGATTCAGCTATGGCCCGATACGACTTCGATAATCCCATATATCAGGCTGAAGAGGGGACTGATGAAGATTGTATCTTACCAGAGGAATTAGCCAGGCTGTTAAAACAAGAGGAAAAGGTCATTTTGCCTCATCAGGAGGAAATTGAGGTTGTTAACTTGGGAACCGAGGATGCAAAGAAAGAGGTACGGATTGGGGCTGCTTTGGAAGACTCTGTCAAGGGAAGATTGATTGAAATGCTCTGAGAGTATGTGGATATCTTCGCCTGGTCTTACCAAGACATGCCTGGGCTTGACACTGACATCGTGGTACACCGGCTGCCTCTCAAAGAAGGATGTGCTCTGGTTAAGCAGAAGCTGAGAATGACGAAACCGGAAATGTCCATCAAGATTAAAGAAGAGGTTCAGAAACAGTTAGATGCTGAATTATCCTCCATGGGTTGCTAATATTGTACCTGTACCTACGAAGGACGAAAAGGTCAGGATGTGTGTTAATTACAGAGATCTGAACAGAGCAAGCCCAAAAAACGACTTCCCGCTTCCTCACATTGATGTGTTAGTGGACAACACCGCTTAATATTCTGTGTTTTCCTTCATGGATGGCTTCTCTGGGTATAACCAAATCAAGATGGCCCCAGAGGACATGGAGAAAACGACGTTCATAACACCGTGGGGAACATTTTGTTACAAAGTGATGCCCTTTGGATTAAAAAATGCTGGGGCAACATATCAGTGGGCGATGGTGACTCTCTTTCATGATATGATTCACAAAGAGATTGAGGTCTATGTTGATGACATGATTGCAAAGTCACAGACGGAGGAAGAACATCTGGTCAATCTTCAGAAATTGTTTGAAAGGTTGAGAAAGTTCAGACTGGGGTTGAATCCGAACAAGTGCACCTTCGGGGTGAGATCTGGAAAGTTACTGGGTTTTATTGTCAGCGAAAAAGGTATCGAGGTTGACCCTGCTAAAGTAAAAGCCATTCAAGAAATGCCTGAACCAAGAACAGAAAAAGAGGTCCGTGGTTTCGTAGGGAGGTTGAACTACATTGCTAGATTCATCTCTCATCTTATAGCCACGTGTGAACCGATATTCAAGTTGCTAAGAAAAGATCAAGAGGTCAGGTGGAAGGAGAATTGTAAAAAGGCGTTCGAAAAAATAAAATAATATTTGCAGGAACCTCCGGTCCTTATGCCGCCAGTGCCAGGAAGGCCATTGATTATGTATCTCACGGTTCTTGAGAACTCAATGGGGTGTGTGCTCGGTCAACACGACGAGTCAGGTAGAAAAGAGCATGCCATCTAATACCTGAGTAAGAAGTTTACTGATTGTGAGTCGAGGTACTCAATGCTGGAGAAAACATGTTGTGCACTCGCTTGGGAAGCTAAGCGTTTGAGGCAGTATATGTTAAACCACACAACCCTCTTGATTTCGAAGATGGATCCGATCAACTATGTGTTTGAAAAGCAGACATTTTCTGGAAGAATAGCCCGTTGGCAAATGGTTCTTACGGAATACGATATTCAATATGTTTCCCAAAAAGCCATCAAGGGAAGTGTTTTGTCAGAATATCTCACTAAACAACTAATTGAGGATTATCAACCAATGAAGTTCGAATTTCCTGATGAGCACATTATGTATCTGAAGATGAAAGACTGTGAAGAGCCTCTACCTAATGAAGGGCCAGAAATTGGGTCCCAATGGAAGTTGGTCTTTGATGGGGCGGTTAATTCATACAGTAACGGAATCGGGGCAGTCATTACAACTCCGAAAGGTTCTCATATACCTTTCACTGCCCGATTAGCGTTCATATGTACCAACAACGAGGCGGAGTATGAAGCATGCATTATGGGGTTAGAAGAAGCAATTGATTTGAGAATCAAGAACCTCGATGTTTATGGTGATTCCGCGTTGGTAGTTAATCAGATTACAGGTGAATGGGAGACTCGTCAAGCGAACTTGGTGCCTTATAACAACTATGCCAGAAGGTTGTTACCATTCTTTGATAGAATTGACTTCCATCATATACCCCGGTTGGAGAATCAGATGGTCGATGCGTTGGCGGCGTTGTCTTCAATGTATCAGGTGAATCGTTGGAATGAAACTCCTTCGATCAGAATCATGCGTCTGGATAGACCAGCTTTTGTGTTTGCAGTTGAAGGTGTATCAGATGGAAAACCTTGGTATCATGATATTAAGGTTTTTCTGAAGAGTCAAGAGTATCTAGAGGGTGCATCCACCAAAGATAAGAAGACTCTGAGGAGGTTGGCACGGAACTTCTTTCTAAATAAAGATGACGTGTTATACAAGAGAAACTTTGACATGGTCTTGCTACATTGTGTTGATGAACACGAGGTAAGCCTGTTAATGGAGGAAGTCCATGAAGGATCTTTCGGTACCCATGCCAATGGGCATGCTATGGCCAGAAAACTGTTGAGAGCGGGGTATTATTGGATGACTATGGAATCAGATTGTTTCAAATATGCCCAGAAATGTCATAAATGCCAGATTTATGCAGATAAGGTGCATGTGCCGCCTACTCCTCTGAATGTGTTGTCATCACCTTGGCCTTTTGCTATGTGGGGCATTGATATGATCGGAAAGATTGAGCCGACTGCTTCCAATGGGCATCGTTTCATTTTGGTTGCCATCGATTATTTCACGAAGTGGGTGGAAGTAGCCTCGTATGCCAATGTCACCAGACAAGTGGAAGCCAGATTTATCAATAACGACATCATCTGCCGATATGGAGTCCCGGAGAGAATCATTACTGATAATGGTTCAAATTTGAATAACAAGATGATGAAGGAGCTATGTCAGAGCTTTAAGATTGAACATCACAATTCTTCTCCCTATCGTCTGAAGATGAATGGGGCTGTTGAAGCAGTGAATAAGAACATCAAGAAGATTGTGCAGAAAATGGTAGTGACCTATAAGGACTGGCATGAGATGTTGCCTTATGCTTTACACGGTTATCGTACTTCGGTGCGCACATCAACTGGGGCAACTCCTTTCTCATTGGTATATGATATGGAAGCAGTTCTACCATTAGAGGTTGAGATTCATTCTTTAAGAATCCTGGAAGACGTGAAACTTGATGAAGCTGAGTGGGTGCGTTCCAGATTGGATCAGCTGAACCTTATTGAAGAGAAGAGATTGGCAGCCATTGCACATGGTCGGTTGTATCAGTGCAGGATGAAGAAAGCCTTTGATCAGAAAGTGCGCCCTCGGTGTTTTCAAGCTGGTGAATTGGTGTTGAAAAGGATCCTTCCTCCTCAAACAGATCACAATGGCAAATGGACTCCAAACTACGAATGGCCATATGTAGTAAGACAGGTTTTCTCTGGTGGAGCCTTATTACTCTCAACTATGGATGGCGAAGATTTTACGGCCCTTCTGAACGCAGACGTAGTAAAAAAATACTTTGCATAAAAGAGACCCGCTGGACACAAAAAGAAAAGTCCAGGAAAAGAAGGGGCATCCCGGCGAACCATAAAAAGAAATGGTTCGGGCAAAAGTTAGGGATAAAAAGGAAAAAGAATAAACCCGCAAAGTTGAAAACCTGAAAAGGCAACTTTGGCAAAAAAGGGTATCCCGGTGGATTGAAAACCCGAAAAGGGCGATCCAGGCAAAAGTTAGGGATTTAAAAGCAAGAGGCTACGTGCTGCGTTCGATCTGTGAACACTTTTGATACATGGAAATTTCGAAGGAAAGGAATCACTCCAGTCAGTCTTTTTGAAGGCCAGAGCATATGCGGATAAGCAAGGCATATTGGGTCATAGCTAAATTGAATCATGGTGGATTTCTGTTCCCCACATTGCCGACATGTGTATTTTCTTTTATTTCTTTTTGCAATTACCTCTTTTTAGGAATTTCTTCCAAATGTAAATGCCTATTCACAGGCCAATTTCATTCAATAAAATTTTCATTTCACTCAAAAGCTTTCCATTTATGTTTTTACTTTTGCAGTTTTGTTTGTGAAAACGTCCGATATTTTGATAGAACATTGCATGCGAAAATGTTAAGCTTTGCGAAGCGTATCAGAAAATAGTGGAAATTGCTTAGGCAACAGTCATTGTAATGGTAATAGAAATGGCCTTTTTGCATATAGAACTTTCTGTTGACTCTGTGTGCAGAGTAACAGGTTTGTCCTTCCCCAGTAGAGCTACTCTCCTCGACATTGAAAAGTTCATCCTCCTCAGCAAGTTGTTACTTTCCCTAACCAGAGTGTCAAGGATTATCTTCCTCAATAGAGTGCAGAAGATTATTTCCCCAGCTAGAGTTGTGGTTGTTTTATTACTCTCAGCGAGTAGTCAGAAGTTGATGCTGACGCATCCCAGCAAGAGACTTATAGAATATCTTCTTTGGACAAAGATGTTATTTTCCCCGCAGGGCCTGAGCACTCATTCTCCTCAGCTAGTCGAGAAATGTTTTCCTCACCAGCAACGGTATGAATTAATCCCCTCAGACGAGTAAGCTTGATGTTATCCTCTAGCAGGGTGGATGTCAGCATCTACCATTCCTCAAGCAGGTTTGCTGGTCATGGCCGGTACTCCCCAGCAAGGTAAAAGTACTGATATGCCCCGGCAGGGTAAAAGCAAGGACATCTCCCAACAGCAGGTTGAGTTCGGTAATATCCCCGAACAGGTTTGGAATTATTGACTTATCTCCCCAAGCAAAGTTTGATGGCGATCATCACAGTGGTCTGCTCAACAGCAGTTGAAATCCCCAGCAGGTTTTAAGTCCAATTGTTATTGGCATTCTTTCAGATCCAGGTGGAAGTCATTGGTAATCCCCAGCGGAGAGAATTTCTCTTTGGTTTCCATCTTCATTATTCATTTTTATCCACCTCCAACAGAGTGGATCTTCTCTCGGAGTTTTCATCTCAAGCAGAGTTTGTGATCAGGATCTTCCTCAGCAGAGTGAAGTCTTTCTCAGGAGGGTCTTTTATTTCAGAGGACAATTCAGTCTGTCATCCCGGGTGGAGTTGCCTTTGTCTTCAGCATTTATTTTGCTGAGGCGCCTCTTTTGCATTGCATAAGCATTCTTGCATGGCATCCTCCCAAACGCGTAGCATTTCCATTTCGTATGGAGCATTACGCCATAGAAAATTCAAACATATGCATTCGAAGCATAAGCCAGGTTTGATATCCTTTACTAGATTCTTTCCCCGGCAGAAAGTAACAAAATTCGGAAGATGTTGGTTAACACTACACCGCAACCAGTGGATTCGTCCTTCTTGTTGGTTCATCCTATGCTCCCCCGCAGAGTTGTCTGTTTAGATTTCTCTTTTCCCCGGCGGAGTCATCTTTGTAGAACTGTTGATTCTACATATTGTTGTTTGAAAGTCTACCTTCGGCTTAGTTTTTCTTTGAAAGTCCACCTTCGGCTTGGTCTTTCTCTTTTCTCGAGTTCGCCTTCGGCCGTCCTCGCACCCACCGTTATATTGTTCTCCCCAGTAAAGTCTCTGAAAGTCTGCCTTCGGCATAGTCTTTCTTTGAAAGCCCCACCTTCGGATTGGTCTTTCTTTTTCGAGTCCACCTTCGGCATGGTCTCGTATCCCTTGTTTGAGAGTCTACCTTCGGCATAGTCTTTCTTTGAAAGCCCACCTTCGGTTTGGTCTTTCCTTTTTCGAGCCCACCTTCAGCACGGTCTCGTATCCTTTGTTTGAGAGTCTACCTTTGGCATAGTCTTTCTTTGAAAGCCCACCTTCAGTTTGGTCTTTCCTTTTTCGAGTCCACCTTCGGCATGGTCTCGTATCCTTTGTTTGAAAGTCTACCTTCGGTTTAGTCTTTCTTTGAAAGCCCACCTTCGGCTTGGTCTTTCTTTTTCGAGTCCATCTTCGGCATGGTCTCGTACCCTTCGTTTGAAAGTCTACCTTCGGCATAGTCCTTCTTTGAAAGCCCACCTTTGGCTTGGTCTTTCTTTTTCGAGTCCACCTTCGGCATGATCTCGTATCCTTTGTTTGAAAGTCTACCTTCGGCATAGTCTTTCTTTGAAAACCCACCTTTGGCTTGGAATTTCTTTTTCGATCCCAGCTTCGGCATGGTCTGGTATCCTTTGTTTGAAAGTCTACCTTCGGTTTAGTCTTTCTTTGAAAGCCCACCTTCGGCTTGGTCTTTCTTTTTCGAGTCCATCTTCGGCATGGTCTCGTACCCTTCGTTTGAAAGTCTACCTTCGGCATAGTCTTTCTTTGAAAGCCCCACCTTCGGATTGGTCTTTCTTTTTTGAGTCCACCTTCGGCATGGTCTCGTATCCCTTGTTTGAGAGTTTACCTTCGGCATAGTCTTTCTTTGAAAGCCCACCTTCGGTTTGGTCTTGCCTTTTTCGAGCCCACCTTCAGCACGGTCTCGTATCCTTTGTTTGAGAGTCTACCTTTGGCATAGTCTTTCTTTGAAAGCCCACCTTCGGTTTGGTCTTTCCTTTTTCGAGCCCACCTTCGGCATGGTCTCGTATCCTTTGTTTGAAAGTCTACCTTCGGTTTAGTCTTTCTTTGAAAGCCCACCTTCGGCTTGGTCTTTCTTTTTCGAGTCCATCTTCGGCATGGTCTCGTACCCTTCGTTTGAAAGTCTACCTTCGGCATAGTCTTTCTTTGAAAGCCCACCTTTAGCTTGGTCTTTCTTTTTCGAGTCCACTTTCGGCATGATCTCGTATCCTTTGTTTGAAAGTCTACCTTCGGCATAGTCTTTTTTTGAAAACCCACCTTTGGCTTGGACTTTCTTTTTCGATCCCACCTTCGGCATGGTCTCGTATCCTTTGTTTGAAAGTCTACCTTCGGCATAATCTTTCTTTGAGAGCCCACCTTCGATTTGGTTTCATATTACCCTTTGTTTGAAAGCCCACCTTCGGCTTGGTCTTTCTTTTTCGAGTCCACCTTCGGCATGGTCTCGTATCCTTTGTTTGAAAGTCTACCTTCGGCATGGTCTTTCTTTGAAAGCCCACCTTCGGCTTGGTCTTTCGTTTTTTCGAGTCCCCCTTCGGCATGGTCTCGTATCCTTTGTTTGAGTGTCTACCTTCGGCATAGTCTTTCTTTGAAAGCCCACCTTCGGTTTGGTCTTTCCTATTTCGATCCCATCTTCGGCATGGTCTGGTATCCTTTGTTTGAAAGTCTACCTTCGGTTTAGTCTTTCTTTGAAAGCCCACCTTCGGCTTGGTCTTTCTTTTTCGAGTCCACCTTCGGCATGGTCTCGTACCCTTCATTTGAAAGTCTACCTTCGGCATAGTCTTTCTTTGAAAGCCCACCTTCAACTTGGTCTTTCTTTTTCGAGTCCACCTTCGGCATGGTCTCGTATCCTTTGTTTGAAAGTCTACCTTCGGCATAGTCTTTCTTTGAAAACCCACCTTCGGCTTGGTCTTTCTTTTTCGAGCCCACCTTCGGCATGGTCTCGTATCCTTTGTTTGAGAGTCTACCTTCGGCATAGTCTTTCTTTGAAAGCCCACCTTCGGTTTGGTCTTTCCTTTTTCGAGCCCACCTTCGGCATGGTCTCGTATCCCTTGTTTGAGAGTCTACCTTCGGCTTAGTCTTTCTTTGAATTCCCACCTTCGGCTTGGTCTTTCTTTTTCGAGCCCACCTTCGGCATGGTCTCGTATCCTTTGTTTGAGAGTCTACCTTCGGCATAGTCTTTCTTTGAAAGCCCACCTTCGGTTTGGTCTTTCCTTTTTCGAGCCCACCTTCGGCATGGTCTCGTATCCCTTGTTTGAGAGTCTACCTTCGGCTTAGTCTTTCTTTGAATTCCCACCTTCGGCTTGGTCTTTCTTTTTCGAGCCCACCTTCGGCATGGTCTCGTATCCTTTGTTTGAGAGTCTACCTTCGGCATAGTCTTTCTTTGAAAGCCCACCTTCGGTTTGGTCTTTCCTTTTTCGAGTCCACCTTCGGCTTGGTCTCGTATCCTTTATATCTCCCCAGCATGGTCCGCCTTTGGCCGGTCTACCTTTTCGAGTTCGCCTTCGGCCATTCTCATTTGTCCTTATATCCCCGGTTTAGTCCGCCTTCGGCCGGTCTGCCTTTCCGAGTTCGCCTTCGGCCGTTCTCATATTCATGTTATTTCATCCTCCCCACAGGGTGCAAATTTTCAGGTTATTTTGGTATTCAATCTCCGTGTATCCCGATTGTCTGAAAGTCGTTGCTTCCATACCCTCGGATCCACGAAATTTGAATAGGGGCAGCTGTAACACCTCAAATTTGCCCTTTTGTTTCTAACCTAACTGGTTTATGCTTCCTTTCATTTGCATTATCATTCCTGCATTTTGCATATTTCTTTTAGGCATGGGATCAAGGTATTCTCTAGCAGCTCACGACGTCATCAGTTCCAGTATGATTTTTAATAGTGTTCAGAGCCAAGCAGATAGGTTTCCAAGTCTTTTTGAGCTTTATTTTGCTCATTAAGCGACTGGATGATCAGAAACTCTGGCAGTCAATTTTTGATCAGTTACTCAGCACCAGACGGTTGTTTTCAGCAGTTTAATCCGAGTGCGGAAAAAACATTTCGCCGCATATTTCAAGTGTATTCCAGTGGTAATATCATATGGCAAGTTTCAGAGGTCTATCATGGTTCAGAACAGGTGGAACCGGACGAATATCCAAGTTTTCCTCCTTTTGGCGCCAAAATTTTGAATTTTTGAATAGAGTAATCGATTACTCAAAGTGAGTAACTGATTACTCTAGGCGAAATTGGAAAAATATGGCAATTTTCAGCACTGCACAATTTTTGAGCATTTGTGATCATGTGCTTGGCTTGTGCATGTGTGGGAAGGATCTAGAACTGATCTATTTTCATCATTTTCCATCCAAAAATTCAAATTCTTTCCACTCCAATTCCACATTTTCTTTCCTAATTCACATTTCACCCCAATTTCCACTCACTTACCTCACTCCCAACCCAAACTTAACTCCTAGCCAAGGGGTTATTTAAACTAATTCATTCCAAACCTCAAGGACCTAGATCATTTTTTTCCACTCTCAATTTTCAGAATTCTCTCAATTCACTCTCACTTTTTCACTCTCAATCTCCATTTTCAACCACACTCAAAGCTCCTTCATAGAGAATAACAAGTTCTTCATTGGAACTTGTTAATTCTTGAGCTAAAACCTTTCATCCTCACTACATTTTAGCTTTTCAATTTGGATTTTCGTTTGGATCTGGTGCTGAATTTTCAGAAGTGATTTTTGGAAGTGATTTTGGAGTTTTGTTGCTTATTTGCCAGGATCTTTAACTTTTGGAGTACAAAAAGCTTGTGGATCTTGGATTTCCCTACTTGAATTCATCCATTTCTGTTTACAACATTTACCAAAGCAAATCTCAGCTTTGTAAGTTAGTTAATTTCAGATCCATACTCATTTTAGCTTAATTGCAACTTATACAATGTAGATCCTTGAATTTTGATGTGTTTTGATTCATTTGGTTGATCTTGATTGTGGATGTTGATGATTGTTGGATCTAATTGATGTTTGATAGCTGTGATTGAACTTAATTTTCGTGCATTATTGTTTACATGATCATTTGGATGTTTGGATAAGTGATTTGCTGCTGAAAAGTGCTTTTCAAAGTTGAATTTCTGCCTCTATTTCAGTAGTAATCGATTACTCTAACAGGGTAATCGATTACTCTGCCTTATTTTCACGGTTTTAGCCAATTTTCAACTGAGTAATCGATTACCCTTTGTGAGTAATCGATTATCACTGAAGCAGATTGTGTTTTTCTTGCATTTTCTTGCTTGTTTGAGATCTCTTGCATGTCTAAACTTCATGGATTGATACGTTGGTGATTTGTGGATTATTCTTATGCCGTTTCACCTCACACCCTTGCATGAGCACAATTCTTCGACACACGGCTTTTGGTTTTCATTGATGAATGTTCATGATTGTTTTGTTGATGTGATTAACACTTTGCACACACTCCTTGAGCATGATAATTGTTGATTATTGCTAGTGTCACTGGAGTTGTTGTGTTGTGCATGCTTGCTTGCTTTCAATTTTATGAGATGCATACTTGGTTTGACGTGTTCATGTGCTTAATGTTGTGCATCATCTCATGATGTTCTTTCATGATGTTTACCATGGTGTTTGGTATGATTTGTGATCATGTTTGATTGAAGAATATGTGATGCTTGATGCATGTTTGCTTTTCCATGAGTGAAGCATTTTTGAATGCATGTTGCCTTGTTCTTCTAACTACTGTCTATGTGCATATGTGTTGCTATATGTGTTGTTGTTTGACCTTTTTATACCCTTTCTTGTGCTGAATTATATGCTGCTGTAAGCTATCTTGCTTGTGTGCTACTTTTTACTGCTATTTTGGTGCAAGGGCGTTGTGGTAGCTGCTGTTTTTATTTATTCGCTTCTTTTCCTCCTTCGTCTCCTTCACTCTTTCTCTTCCCTTGAATCTCAAGACTTGTTTAAGTCTTGGATTCACTCCCTTAGAGCTACTTAGTCCAACTTAATTTTCGATTAAGCTTGGAGTAGGATTAGCATTAGGCTTCCCTTTGCATGCTAACTTAGGTAGAAGTTCCCCTTTCAACCTCAACCTTAGGGCCACCTTTGCATGATAACATTAGGAGCATTTAGTTTCCCCTTAGTGCTTTCTTTTGAGTCCTCTCTTCTCATCTCTTAACACTTCTAAAACACTTAATAAATATAACGAATATTGGGCTCGAGCTTTAAGTGTAGGAAATGAAGAACGAGGGGTCTCCCCTCCTCTTCTAGAGTGTTTAGCATACGTCTCATTTGGGGGCGACCATGCGATTAACTCGTTCCCGCATGGTAGACTTTAGTGCAATATAAGTTACGAACTAAATTCAATCCACTTCTGTCTAAAAAACACAAAACAAACTCCAACTTTTTTCATCCTTCGGGATCATTAATCTCAAGCCATTTTCAGAAAGGGCACGTTACTTCCGTCTCGTCGCAAACAGGCATCGACCCTAACTGCCAGATGCAAATCTAACGTCGCTCATAAAAAACACTAACCGACCTTGTTAGGTCGAACTACGACTGCTCTGATTTCCTCTCTCTCATCCGATAGAGGATACGTAGGCACAAGACGACGATGTCTTGGCGAGCAATCTCCCCCCTTAGTTCGTGTCCGAACTACGTTGACTCTGACTTTCCCATTGCACGAGGGAGTACGTAGGCATAGGACGAGCGATGTCCTACCGAGTCACTTCTTTTTCTCTTCTTCTTTGTTTCTTCATTCCTTTCCGTTCTCGTTTCTTCTCCTTTCCAGTAGCAGTGGAGCTCTAGATG
The DNA here is from genome assembly GCA_022829125.1 of Lathyrus tuberosus. Lineage (NCBI taxonomy): Eukaryota > Viridiplantae > Streptophyta > Magnoliopsida > Fabales > Fabaceae > Lathyrus > Lathyrus tuberosus. The sequence goes on from JALAZF010000084.1 coordinate 6,943,905, forward strand.
ACGACACCCTTTGATTGAGACAATAAGCGTGGATCCCATCGGGTACGATGGACGTGTGGGGTGCTAACACCTTCCCTTCGCGTAACCGACTCCCTTACCCGTTTCTCTTGGTCGCGAGACCATGCTTTTTCCCTTGCCCCAGGTTTACGCAGTGTTTCCTTTCCCTCTCTTGGGATAAATACACATTGCTGGCAACTCTGTTTTCGCGCCACTTTCGCGTTTGTACCATGGATGCAAATCCTCGGGAGCGACACATGGTGCATCAGGACTCGCATGGTGTGAAAAAATAGAAGGGACTAATTATCAACGGGGGTGGGGCTGAGGGTATGAAGGGGAAAACTGGTGGAGTGCATGGTGTCGTTGCGAAAGAACTTAATCAAAACCGTGAGGCAGGGCATTCCAAAATTCTAGGTTGGAAGGGTAAAGGTAAGGTAGGGGAGGTTGCAAAAGAATCCAAGGGAAAATCTCAAGTTTTGAATGACGTAGGTTTGAAGGGAAAAACCCAGAATGTTGTTGCTGACAAAACTAAAGGAGGGCATGGTGTTGAAGAAATCAAGGCCAAGGGTGTGGATTCTACTGTTGCAGGTGCCGTCAAAGTTAAAACTGAGCAGGAGTACATAATTATTTCATCTGATAGTGACAGGTAAAAAAAATTAGAATAATGCAAGTGCATCGTTATCGTAGGCAATAAACACGTAGGAACTAACTTTGAAAGATATAGTGATATGGTGTTATGTTTTGATTGAATGCAGGGAATTTACTCCCATCTTTGAAGAAGAGTTTGAAGAAAACTGGATAAGGGTTGTTAAAGATGCCAAGGCGTTGCGTTCTAATGTCCTGGTAAGCTTCATAGATTGTCGTTTGTAATCATATAAGTAACATCAAAATTTTTTGGTAGATTAAGTTGTTATTTGAATTGTGCAGCAAATACCGCGCGATGTGATCAGGAGTTGCCTTTGTAATCCATAAGACTCCATTGTCCTATACGATATAGACAAATCTTGTGCCTATTACTGTGAATTGAAAAATAGGAGAGGTAAAATAAAGAAGTATCTTCTTGGTGGGTGGTACGATTTTACCAAAGACAGGTTGATAAAAGAAGGAGTCTTGTTGGAGTTCTACATCAAATATTCTCCTGCAAGAGAGATTTTAGTTTCCGTCAAGCGGGGAAATGCAAGACGATGAACCGGTAGTTTATTTAGAATGCAATATTAATGTAGTGTTGGGCGTATTATCAGTGTTTTGACGTAATCTTAATGTAGTTTATTTAGAATCAATATAGGTTAGTTATGTTCTTCAAAGTTGAACTGGTGTTGCATAACTCTGTTTAGCATCTGTGTTATAAACACAGTAATGCACTGATGTAATATTAGTCTTAAAATTGTAATGAACCTATTGTTTTGCTAATGTTAAGTAATGTATGAAATGTTATTTATGAAACAGTTGTGGATTACTAAAAAAAGAATGGTAGAATGCATCAGTATTATTATGTGTTGAAAGGGTGGGTTAATTTGTAAATGTGCGTGCAAGAATTGATGCCATGGTGCATGTATATGTGTGAGTTGCCATTTCATATAGGTTGTGAACAATGGAATGTATATGTGAAATATTCAATATTAAGGGTGTTTAAGATATGGATATTCGTGGGTTTATGTGTAGGAAAAGCAGTGTGTAGTGTGAATTTGCATGTCCAACAGTGGGAAAAAGCAAAGAAGCAAGATGTAATATTTTAACCAATTCATACATGGAAAAAAACAGTGGTGTGGGCCAACTTATTTGATAAAGTGTTAAATACCACACATAAGAAAAGATGTGTAGCAGCTTTAATACAAGTAAAGTTTAAATGCATACACCACATATAAGAATAAAGTCACATGGCCATGCACAGTAGGAAATAGAAAAGCATAATAGTATTGTTGACATGTGAATAGGAAATGGTATTGGACAAAATTGTTGCAACAATAAATACCAAACTGTGGTGTTAGTAACGACTCACACCTACTGCCTTTATCTCTCCCATTAATCTTGTTTAGAATAGCAAAGGAAAGTAGTGGAAATCTAGTTCATACAGATGTGAAGCCATATAATCGTTAAGAAACCATCACCTGCAGTGTTGTGAAGGTCCGTCTATTTCATCAATGGCTAGGACTGGAATTCTGAATCAGGCGGAGCTCGTGGACACATTAGCAATTGCAAAGTTTGCCATCCAAGTAAGGGTTTTTGTTATTTTTTGAAAGGTGTATCCCAAGCTTAAAATTATATGAATAACTCTGTATATTGAGTCGACTCGTTACATACGAATTATAGGTGTTTTCGGAGATTGAGCCATTGTTTGCTAGAACACACATAGCAGATCTAGGAAAAACATGGAGGATAATTAACAACGAAGGTATCCATCACGATATAGGATTTAACGAAAATGAGGATCTACCACTTGTTGTCAGCGGTTGGACGGAACTGCAAGATTTGTACGCACTACCAAATGACGTGGTTGTCATTTTTGGGTATTACGGGAACAACAATTTTGAGGTTGCCGGGTTTAAAGAGATAACGGCCTTCGAGGAGCTACCAACCTTCCACAGTAGGTTCATATACCAGAAAGGGATATATGCATTTGATGTCGATCTTTCACCAGTCAGTGTGTCCGGACCAAAATTAGTTGAGTGAGAACTTTGTTTCAAATGAATACATAAGATATATTTTTGGGTGCTATGTGTTACCTCAATGACTCATGTTATTAGCCCTTATGTATGTAGAAATTACAGCCAGATTTTGGATGTATTTTGAAAGACAACGACTATGAGGTTCTTACATTGTGCGGTGACAACGGTCAGACTCAAATGCTCTTAATTGTGAACATACATGATTCACACCGCACAAAGTTAGGATATGAATGAGACGCGTTTTGTGAGTCAAACCAGCTAAGAGCTGGAGACAGAATTAGATTCATATTAGATGTAATCGATGCGAGCAAAATATGCCACGTATATAAGGTTCGTTATCCTTAAATGACATGCCTTAACTATATTGTGTTGTAGCCTAATATGAGTCAGCGTATATTGTGATGTAGCTTAATATGTTGTCATTTCAGAACAATTACTGCCATGTTCTAGTTGAACTTGTAATGATGTTATAAAAAAATAATTAAACATTGTATATGAGTTAGAATGTAGCAAAAGATGTATGTATATGTTTGCACTTAAGAACGTTAATAGTAAAACAAGAGGACTTCTGCCTTTGATAAGGCATAATAGCAACAGTGAAACACAAAACCAACAGCAAGAATGGTCTAAAGAATATACTTTTTGCAATAACACTTATCCTATATTCAATGTACAAAACATTAATGTTACATGTGTATGAGAATAAGCCCCGATCAAACGTTGTTGAAAACCTCCTTGTAAACCACGTTTGTTGTAGACATTTTGGTAGTGTTGTTTTCATCGTGTACCAAAAATCTGATACCTTTCTTGCTGGTAACCCTTGAAAGGGCTACATAAATTTGTCCATGAGTAAATACGTCCAGAGGAATATAAAGCCCCACCCAATCCAACGATTGACCTTGTGACTTGTTAATCGTCATTGCGTACGAGACTATTATTGGGAACTGTCTCCGGCTTAGCTTGAAAGGCAAAGGAGATTTAGAAGGCGACATATCCATACGGGGAATATAGACTACGTTGCCATGTCGTCCCCCCCCCCCCCCCCATGATATGTGCCTCAAGTACGTGCGACGCCATCTTCATCACAATTAGGCGTGTACCATTACACAACCCTTCGGATTGATCAATGTTCTGCATTAGCATCACGGTGTTCCAATCTTAAGCTTGATGTGATGGTTTGGCAAACCGAGTGTTTTTAAAGAGTTGAGAAATTTCGGAGTGAGTACATCAAGCATGTCCCTGTCATGTATCTCAGACTGGTCAACTGAGTTACAACTATAGTAATCTCTCAAGTCACCTACAGCAAAAGAATGCAATACATTAAGGCCTCATTATGAAATTTTACAAATATTTGAGAAAATGTTGATAGGCTGTAAAAATACCTGGCATCATGGCTAAAACATGATCATTAATTTTGTCAACCATATCGATGGTTGATGCCAAGATAGCCCTGCTCTTTAGGTAGTTGTAGTCATGGTACTTATTGAGGAAATCTGGATAAGTACTCGTGACAATGGCTACAATAGGATCTTGGAACTGTGTTATTAGAATTTTAGGTGGAAAATCTATCTCAGCGGTCCCATCATTAGGACCTCCTAGTCTACCCTCCCCTATTCTGAGAAGCCAATCGAAGAATTCATCAATTTCATTCCGCTCATGTTCCGTTGAACCATAGTTCAGATGCATATTTTTCGTTAAGGCCAACACCGGAACCGAGTGCCAAAGGTAGGAAGCATTTATGGTTGCGTGCACAATGTCATATCTTGATCCTCTGGGTATTACCGACAAAATCTGCCTAAAGTCTCCACCAAAGGCAACAACCTTGCCACCAAAGACCTCACTGGAGTTGCCACTGACACTCATTAGATCCTTCAATGTCCTGTCAAGTGCTTCGAAACACCATTTGTTTGCCATAGGAGCCTCGTCCCAAATAATTAACTTCGCCTGTCGAAGTAGTTATGCCGCCTTATCTTTGTAATGAATTTTGCAAGTTGAATTATCCAACGTTGGGACAGGTAGTTTGAACCTTGAATGAGCGATTCTCCCACCGGGTAGCAACAAAGATGCAATTCCACTAGTTGCAATGGTTATGCAGATTTTGTGCTTAGACCTAAGTGCAATTCTGAGTGTCCTCCACATGTACGTTTTGCTGGTACCCCCCATAACCATGTAGGAAAAAAACTCCTCTTTTTTGACATATAACGACAGTCATTATAGTCTCGTAGATACTGCACTGCTCATCTGTTTAAAAGGAAAAAACTATAAAGGGGAATATATGTAAGTTACGTGTGAAAAGTTGTTTCCTGTAATATATTAGATGTAAGTACCTCTGAGAGAGGTATGAAGTGATTGGAACTCATCCGTCATGGTTTGAATATCGTAACTGCGTTCCTCGTGGATGAGGCGATTGCCGAGTTGCTCTAAGACATATCCGTCCGAATATGGTATAGGTTTGAATTCTTTAAGAGTTCTTCGATTTAGTTGTAGCAGTTTTTCAATCTCCATTAATGTAAGATTTATCAGTTGCGCCTCACTCAACAAAAGTTCTGTGACACAAAAAATTAATTCAGGCCAGTAATGTCGTAAATGTACAGAAGCTGTATGTTTCTCATGGGATGGTTTTGAATGGAAAAGGAGGATGAGGTGCATATAAATGGAATTGTTAATTTAATATCATATGTTAACGGTACCGTAACTTTAACCTTTGTCATTCACTAACTGTCTCTGTTGGTGCAACACACCATCGGATAGTAAAACCCACGCCTTATTCCAAACATGGGCAGGCCTGTTCACATTACCAGACAGAAGCATAACCACAAAAAGCTTTCGAAGGTAATGACCTGACCCCCATTCACTTGCTTCCTTAATGGCTTTGATGAATTCCTGGTCATCTTCAAGGAAACTAATAGCAAAACATGCATCCTTAAAAGAATCGTACTATGTATCGCCAACCTTTCTTATTTCCTCATAAGTCTTAGGTCCTTTCACAATTATTAGCATCATCCGTAGAAAATATAATTCTCCATTAGAAGGAGGAACCCAAATCAAACGGCCAATTGTAAACCCTTTTTTCTGAGGCTTCCAGATTCCAAATCTTTTATGGTATACAAACATGCTGACGAATTGGCCATAACTCAATTGCCTGGCCTGCTCATAAGTCTGAATTGCAATTAACCACGCAGAAAACATAGACTTCGTGACGCTTGCCTTCTCTAAAACATTTTCCATTCAGGCATAATTGGTGTAGAAAAGCGGTTTCTCACCGATAAGGTGGAAAAACATACGCTCAACCGCGGGTGAAGATGGCTGGTTTACATCCTGAGTGAATCGCACACTCAAAGATAACACAGAGTCGCCACCGAACTTTATTTAGTCCCAAAGGACAGAGAAAATATCGATAAAACCCAAGGGGAAGAGAAACGGGAACGGGGGTCGGTTATGCGAAAGGAAGGTACTAGCACCTAACGCATCCGTCGTACTCGACGGGAACCATTTCGCTTGCTTCTAGGCTTGGATGGGTTATCTATCTAAAGGCTTCTAGCTAAAAGAAAGAGGAGAGAGAGCGAGAAAGGGGAAAAGAAAAAGAAAGAAAGAAGGTGCTCGTGGAGGATTGTGGCCCTCGTGCCTACGTACCCTCATAGTGCAATGAGGAAATCAAAGCGTCGTAGTTCATGGAACCAGGGGACAGAAAGGAAAAGAAGAAAGGGAGAAGGAAAAAAGGGTGGAAGTGTGCTCTCCAAGACATCGCGTCTCATGCCTACGTATCTGACATTCGAAAGAATGCAGAATCAGAGCTTCCGTAGTTCGGGGAACTGAACGGAAAAACAAAATAAGAAAGGAACAGGAAAACAAAAGAAGTGGTGTCAAAACCAAGAGCAAGAGTGAAAGAAAAAACTATACTGGGGAAGACCACGCAGTAAGAGCGATTGCACAAAAGACTAGGAAAAGGAATGGTGTTAAAACTAAGAATGAAAGAAACTCTGCTGGGGACATCAAAGAGGATTGGTATCGAAACCAAGAAAGTAAGAGCAAAAGGAATAGAAAAAACCCCACTGGGGGGAGAAAAGATCAAAGAACTGTTGGGGATCCAAATAAAGAGATGGTGTCAAAACCAAGAGAAAAGGGAGACTCAGTATATTAACTGGCTGGCAATGGTTAACCAAAGGAAGAAAGTAAGACCCAGGCGAGGAAAAGAGAGTGGTGTCAACAAACGGACTGTGATTAACCAAGACAGAGATTGTTGAACCAAGAGAAGGTGTTGGACTCTGAGGGGGCGTCGGTATGTTAACTGATAAACCAGTGCTTAACCGAGGAAAGCAAAGATTACCACTCTTTGGGGATAGAGAAGCAATGGTTTTAACAGAGAAAATTGTGATTAACCAAAAGAATGGGTGTAGGATTGATCGAAGGTCGTAACCCAAAAGGAGTGTTGGTATCGACTGAATATACAGAACTTGACCAACAAATAAGGGTATTGAACCAAAAGAGGTTACTAGCCCAAGGGTGCAAGTGTTCGAACCAATGAAGGTTGCCAACTGCTGGGGATTCGGTTTTTAACAGAACATTGTGATTAACTGAGAAAAATGAGTGATTAACCAAGAGGAGGTGATTAACTCAAAAAAAGGGTTCAGTATTTTAATAGACGGGTTGTGGTTAACTGAAGAAAAGGGTGATTAACCGAGAGAAGGTGATTAACCCAAGGAAACTTAGTAGTTTAACAGACGGACTGTGATTAACTGGGAAGGAGCGCAAACATTGGTGCTTTAACTGACAGGCAGTGATTAACCAAGCGAAGGGATAAGAACCAAAAGAAGGTTACGAACTCCGCAGGGGATTCGGTTGTAACAAGAGTACTGTGTTTAACCGAAGAAAGAGAAGAGAGACTCTCCCGGGGAATCAAAAGAACGGTGATCGGCCACAAGGAAAGAATAGGGTATTGAAACGAAGAAGCTTGCTAACCCAGTGAACAAAGGAACGTAACCAAGAGGAATGGTGATAGATCAAGAGAGAGGTTGAAAGAGATAGGAGTGATCAAGGATCAAAAGAGATTGCAAAGGGAAAATAGTGATCAAGGATCGACCCGACTGGGGAAATAAAGCACACTACCGCCTGGAGATAGAGATGACTAAACCAAGCACAGGGTCATTCGTCCCCTACCTGAAGTAGTCAGAATGAGAGTAAGAATTATCCCTTCTCATTCCTTCTCTAACACACACAGGGTGTAATGCAAAAATTGAACTGGACGGTCGAACAGCTCCAAGTTGAACAGTGCTCCCGCGCGGAATGGACAACGTAACAACTTCAATTTGTACAGTGCTCCGATGTAGGGCGCAGCACGAAACTCCAACTCCACGGGGGATCGCGAGAGAAAGCTCTAAAGGAAGCCTAAAGAGAGGAAAGGGAAGATCAACTAATCAAAACATGGTTTCGATCAATTAATCAAAAGGGAAAACCATGCCAACAATTTTCCAAAGAGAGTGAAAAATCATTAAGGCAAAAGGTATGAATTATTGATTATACAAGATTAAGCTCATCCATGAAGAATGAACTTAATGCAACCAATAAAGGAAGTACAAAACAGTACCAAATGATTAACAAATAAGCAACACAAGGTCATGTTATTGTGATCAAAGAAAAATGCAAGAATGATTATGTTCACATGATGTCAAAACATGAACAATTTGAATAATCGAAAGTATGCAACAAAATTCACGAATAAGCTTCAAACGGAAGTTAAATGACATTTAAAACATCCATAAAATCAAGCATGACAATCAATGGAGGTTAAAATGAAGAAAGCATGGCAAAGACACTTGAAAATGCAAGAAAATGGCCTTTCTGTACAGTGGTAACCGGTTACTCACCACGCGTTAACCGGTTACTTGCTTGAAAAACTGAGTTTTTGATAAAAATTGCACTGAGTAACCGGTTACTCACCATGTGTTAACCGGTTACTTATTTGAAATTTTGCGTTTTCTGGTGAAATTTACACTGAGTAACCGGTTACTCACCATGTGTTAACCGGTTACCACTGTGACAGTGGCAAAAAAATAATAGAAAACAGCTTTTCAAAAGTGATTTTCAGCACTTAATCACTTATAACAACCACCACATGCTGGATCATGAATTTGTGCATGAAAATTACAGCAGGTAAGAGCAATTAACACACATTGCAAACAATAATCATGGAGATCAAAGATCAAGCAAGTGCATAATAAATTAAACCGAAAATGATCGAAATTCACATCGTAAATACACGGAAACGATCAAAACAAAGAGTAAAGTAAGATCTACCAACCTACAAGGCTGAGATGTGCCTTGGTAGTTGTTGCAAATGATTCTTAATGCAGAAAATTAAAGAAAACCAGAGGAATCTTCAATTTGTTGGCGGAACGTGTCGAAATCGAGTAAAATAGGATAAAGCTCCGAAATGCAAATTTGAACCGTTGAATACTGAAGCAAATACTTGAGATTAATCCATGAACTGAAATAACTCCATAAATCCAAGTATATAGCAAGAACGATGAAGGTTGAGCTCAAGAAATAATCACTTTTGATGTAAAAGTGATTATCCTTCAAAGTAGAAATGAGCTTTGGTGAGGTTTTGGGATAGAACTGAAATGAAGATGAAGAAAGAGTAGAAAAAAAACCAGAGAGAATGTGAGAGACTTGAGAGTGAAATGCGAGAAATTTGTGTGAGAAATGGGAGAGAATGGTTAAGAGATGGAAAAGTGAGTGAAGGTGAGTTTATATAGATTTTAGGTTTGGAGTATGAGAGGTTTGGAATTTGGTTTGGAATTAGCTTTGGGTTTGGAACTAGGCTAGGAGTTAGTTGGATTTGACTCACCGAGTCAAGGTGGTTAACTCGGTTAGTTAGAACCAACTCAGTAACAATCCCAAGGTGAACTCCAACATCCAAAGGTCCACATACTTGGAAAATAAGGAACATGGTGCACTTGATTTGAAGTGAAGCATTAGAACAAATGCACTTGGAGTGAATTAAATAGCTTTGAGATGTCTAGAGATTTCTAGAATATTCCACCTGCTGCTAGAATCAAGTAGAACCAAAGACCAAAGAGAGTGCATGTATGCTGTCCCAAAAATGCAGCAGGGATTGTAATTTTGCACTGAGTAACCGGTTACTCACCACACGTTAACCGGTTACTTCAGTCAATTTTTGCCCAAATTGCTTAGGAAATGATACTGCAGTCCCGATTTCGATTTTCCACCTCTTGTTTTGATGAATAAACATGGAAACCTTTATTTTGAGCTTGTTTTGATGAGGTGATGATCTTGTGAGGATGCTATTAATCGGGATTGGAAAACCTGAATATCCTACGACAAGAAACACACAGAGAAAAGTGCGAATGCGTATGCTAACAATGCGAATGCGCATGCTTATGCAAAAGGCAAAAGAGGGAGGTCAAATCTCGAGTTACGACAGCTTCCCCTATTTAATCCGCTTGGACCTGAATGTATGAATTACGTCAGCTTTTCGAAGATTCGAGGTAATAGGGGATTAAATAAAAGAGTAGCTCGAGAATTTGGCCGACGGTGACAAAAGAAGAGAGTTAAGAAAGAACAAATAAGTACAAAGTTGGCTGAAAATCAGCTGGGAGATAAGTCAAGCAAAAGAGAGGGAGTATGATCGATGCACATGTTATGTATGCGTTTCTACATGATGCTTGATGTCATGCAATGCAAAGGCGCAAGGTAAGGCACAATGTAAAGCGGTTAGGTGGAGATCGTAGCAAAACGACTTCGATATCCTTGGTCGGGGAGAAGACCCGCAGATAAATACAAACTTTGCTGGAGAAGAGTTCACAAAGGATCATGATTCCGCCGGGGAAAGAAACTGAGAACATCTCAGGTTTCTAAATCACCATGGCTGTCCCTGTTGGGGATGAAAGAATCAAATTGATCCTTCCTACCAGGACTGGCTCTGCGTGGGGAAATACATCCTTCCAAATCATGTTGACTTTGCTGAGGAGAACCCACTGCTGCTGGGGGCAGATAGTTTCAAATCATTGGAGATGATGTACAACCCTTGCTGGGGAAAAGAGAGCAAAGCGCCTTTGCTGGGAACACTTCGGCAACTTGCCTAGAGGCATTACAAATCTGTCAGATAAAAGATGTGTAAACAAGCTTTTCGACAAATCGTAATGGCGCTCGCTAGGGAGAATGATGACGTTGCTGAGGAAACAACAACTTCTTCATAGAACCAACATATTGTCGGCCAGGCGTTAGGCTTACCAATGGGTATTACCGATTATCCTGCAGGAGTTACCAGTAACACATGCAATGCATAATGCTTTCTCGATTGATTTAGCTTTTTATTGTTCTCAACGCTTTTTAGTATTATGTGATTGCAAATAATTGTTTATTTTGCAAACAAAATGCTGGAATGAAAACAATTTGAGATAACAAAGAATGCATTTTATTGAATGTAAAATTTTTGTACATAAAGTGTGTACAAGGATGCAAAATCCTTGATGAGGAAATTTACAATAAAATTGAAAAACAAGTATAAATGGCAAAGGGAAACCATGTTTTGCATTGATTACAACATTGGGCACTATCCACTGTAAGTCTAGGTTCCAACGCCCTGCATCAGTTGATGATGATTAGAATGTTCTTTTACCGTCTGAGGTCTAGCTGCGACGAAGAGAGGCTCAAGTGTCCACAGTCAATGCCTTTATCCCTAATTTTTGCCTGGACATATTTTTTCTATTTTTTCGTCCACCGGGATACCCATTTTTGCCTAAGTCGCCCTTTCGGGTTTTCAACTTAGCGGGCTACTATTGTTTTCTTTTCATTGTCCCTAACTTTTGCATGGACATCTCTTTTTTTGGTCCATCGGGACGCCCTTTTTTGCCTAGATTGTCCTTGCGGATGTCAATCTAGCAGACTCTTATTCATTCTTTTTTTTTAGGCATAATATTTTTTGACTGTATCGGAGTTCACGGGCGATGGCAACTCCTCCCCATCCATTGTGGTAAGGATCAGGGCTCCACCTGAGAAGGCTTTGTTGACAACAAAGGGTCCTACGTAGTTGGGAGTCCATTTGCCTCGTGGATCCGAGTGAACAGGTGAATACCTTTTGAGCACGAGTTCGCCTTCACAGAATGTTCGAGGAAGAAATTTCTTGTCAAAAGCTCGCTTGAGGCGTCTCTGATATAATTGACCATGACAAACGGCTGTAAGGCGCTTCTCTTCGATGAGATTCAGCTGGTCGTACCTGGATTGAACACCCATTCGGCTTCATCAAGACTTGCTTCCATGATGACTCTGAGCGAAGGAATTTCGACTTCAATGGGTAGAACTGCCTCCATACCATACACTAGTGAATACGGAGTTGCCCCAGTAGAAGTGCGAACTGAAGTTCTATATCCATGCAGAGCAAAGGGTAGCATTTCATGCCAATCCTTGTAAGTCTTGACCATTTTTTGGACAATCCTCTTGATGTTTTTGTTTGCTGCTTCAACGACGCCATTCATTTTGGACCGATACGGTGAAGAGTTGTGGTGCTCGATCTTAAATTCTTGACACAACTCCTTCATCATATTGTTGTTCAGGTTGCTTGCATTGTCCGTGATAATGTTGCTAGGAATGCCATAACAACAGATTATCTCTTTCTTGATAAATCTGGAAACCACTTATCGTGTAACATTTGCATAGGAAACAGCTTCAACCCACTTGGTGAAGTAGTTGATAGCAACTAGAATGAATCAATGACCGTTGGAATCCTTCGGCTCGATCATTCCGATCATATCTATACCCCACATGGAGAATGGTCAAGGTGCAGTCAAAATATTCAATGGAGTTGGAGGCACATGGATCTTGTCTCCGTAGATTTGGCATTTGTGACATCTTTTGGTAAAGTTGTAACAATCTACCTCCATCTTTGTCCAGTAATACCCAGCCCGAAGAATCTTTTTGGCCATAGCAGGACCTTTAGCATGTACACCCTCGCAGCCCTCGTGTATGGACCTTATGATCGTGTTTGCTTCGTGTCTATCCACACATCTGAGCAACACGGAATCATAATCCCTCTTGTATACTATACCACCACTTAAGAAGAATTTGGCGCAAAGCCGCCTAAGAGCTTTCTTATCAGTGATAGTGATACCCTCGGGATATTCCTGTTTTTCCAAATATCTTTTAATGTCGTAGAACCAAGGCTTGTCATCAGACTCATCCTCGATTGCTAAACAGTGTGCTGGTTCATTCAAGTGATCAATGCGGGTATGAGGAGCTTCATTCTTCCACTTGACCTTGAACATGGATGCTAATGTGGCAAGAGCATCAGCTAGTTGATTTTCCTCTCTGGGGATATGATAGAAATCTCCTCAAAGTAAGGAATCAACTTCGCAATGTGTTGTTGGTACAGAACCAGCTTGGAATCCCGAGTCACAAAATTCCCTCTGACTTGACCGAAGACCAAGGCAGAATCTTCGTAGACCTCAAGAATTTTGATTCTCATGTCAATAGCCGCTTCAATACCATAGATACATGCTTCGTATTCAGCCATATTATTGGTTCATGCAAAGCATAATCTAGCAGTGAAGGGAAGGTGGAAACATATTGGAGAGATGAGGATAGCACCGATTCCACGACCTTTAGAATTGGAGGCACCATCGAACACGAGCGTCCATCACGTCCCTGGTTGGGGTCCAATGTCAGGGTCTGGAGTCTCATAATCTCTGATGAACAGAACATCCTCATCAGGAAAGTCAAACTTTATCTGTTGATAACCCTCTACAGGTTGATGAGCAAGGTAGTCGGACAAGATACTCCCTTTTATTATTTTCTGGGTAACATGTTAGATATCATGAGCAATTCTTCTAGAGACAGCAGGCTTTTCAAATATGTACTTTATCGGATCCATTTTGGATATCAACAAAGTAGTATGACAAATCATGTATTGTCGTAGGCGTCGAGCAGCCCAGACTAGAGCACAACAAGTTTTCTCTAAGAGTGAGTATCTGGTCTCACAATCAATGAAATTCTTGCTCAGATAGTATATTGCATGTTCTTTTCTGCCAGTGTCATCATGTTGACCTAATACACATCCCATCGATTCATCAAGAACGGTGAGATGCATGATTAAAGGCCTACCAAGAACCGGCGGTACTAAGATCGGTGGTTCTTGCAAGTATTGTTTTATTTTGTCAAATGCTTCCTGACAATCATTATTCCATTCAACCGATTGATTTTTTCTTAGTAATTTGATCATTGGTTCACAGGTAGCCGTCAAATGGGAAATTAACCTTGAGATGTAATTGAGTCTGCCCAGAAAGCCACGGACTTCTTTTTCTGTTTTGGGAGGCGGCATGTTCTGAATTGCACGAACCTTATCAGGATCGGCTTCAATGCCCTTCTAACTAACAATAAAACCCAATAGTTTACTAGATCGTACTTCGAAGGTGCACTTCGCAGGATTCAACCGCAGTCTAAACTTCTGGAGTTTGTCAAACAGTTTCTTCAGATGAACCAGGTGATCATCTTCAGTTTTGGACTTGGCAATCATATCGTCCACGTAAACCTCAATCTCTTTATGAATCATATTGTGAAAGAGGGTTGTCATGGCACGTTGGTATGTTGCCCCTGCATTCTTTAGACCGAATGGCATGACCTTGTAGCAATATGTACCCCATGGCGTGATGAAAGTAGTCTTCTCCATATTAGTTAGGGACATCTTGATCTGATTATATCTTGAGAAACCATCCATGAAGGGAAAGACAGAGAACTGCGATGTGTTGTCTACCAAGACATCAATATGAGGCAAAGGAAAATCATCATTCGGGCTTGCCTTGTTAAGATCTCGATAATCCACACACATTCTAATTTTACTAGCCTTCTTAGGAACCGGGACGATATTGGCAATCCATTCAGGATACTCGAAAGTGGCTAGGAACCCAGCGTCAAGCTATTTCTTTACCGCTTCTCTGATTTTGAGTGCCATGTCGGGTCTAGTCCTTCTGAGTTTCTGCTTGACAGAAGGACATCCGGGCTTGAGTGGCAAGTGATGTCCAACGATGTTGGTATCCAACCCAGGCATATCTTGATAAGACCAGGCGAAGATAACAACATACTCTTTCAATAACTTGACCAACTCGGAGTGTACATGCTCTGCGAGTGATGTGCCAACCTTGACTTCTCTTCTGACCTCATCAGTACCAAGATTGACAACTTCCACTGGCTCTTTGTGTGGCTGAATCTCTCTATGCTCGTGCTCAAGGAGCCTTACTAGTTCAGCCGGTAATTCATAATCTTCCTCACCATCTTCTCTGGCTTGATTAATTGGAATTCCAGAATTACAATGGATGTTTGCCATGTTGTTATCAATGCTTTTATTAGTTCTGCATGTTTATAAATAGAATGAGCTATTTTGAAAAGTGAAAAATAAAAGAAACTTTTGCCATTTATTTGTGAAAAAGTAAAATAAAGAAAGATAATAGAGCATGATTTTGAATGCAAAAAACTTTCATTTATTAATCACATAATATTACAAAAGCGTGAGGCCCTTTACAAGCTATCCACTCGTCTCGGGCGAGGACGAGGGAATGAGAAAGCACAATGCATTACATGTTATATCGGAAACCACAGGAATCATGGTAGATGTCCAATTGTTGAGCTTGAAACCTGGAGGACATTTGCGCACAAGGCTTGAAGTCTGATTACTGGGACCAACATCATCAGCAGCTGCCACGATGTTACTTTGCTGGAAACCCGCGCTATTGAACTTGATTAAGTTGCACTGCTTCTGACCAGAGGAACCATATTGACGACCAGGATGATAACCCAATCCAAAACGATTATGCTTCTCAACCACATCAATCACATGCCCCAGCCTAACAAAGCACCTTTCTGGATAGTCTCCTTAGCACTCTTAGCAGACGCTAAAGTCAACTGTGGTGATCTACTTCGACTAGTTGAAGCAGAGCTGACATCTTCGAACTCGAGACACTGTAACGATACCTCAGCTATGCCTTCCTCGATCTCGACGTATAAAAAAGATGATAACTCGCTTACAATCAAATCCTCTTCACCACAGACGATGACAAGCTAGTCATCAAACATGAATTTTAACTTCTGATGCAAAGTGGAAGTAACTGCCCCTGTGGCGTGAATCCACGGACGACCCAGTAGGGAACTGTACGCCGGATTGATATTCATCACTTGGAAGGTAATGGTGAACAAATGCGGCCCAACATTGATAGGTAAGTCCACTTCTCCAATGACTTGCCTTCGAGAACCGTCAAAGGCTCTGACAACTGAGGCACTTGGTCTCATCTCTTGTCCTTCCACCAGTAATTGACTCAATGTGCCCTTAGGCATCACATTGAGGGAAGAACTGGTATCCACTAGAACGCGAGATAACAGGATGTCTGTGCAGGTCACAGATATATGCAACTCTTTATTGTGGGCAATTCCTTCAGGAGGCAATTCTGAATCATTAAAGCCCAAATACCGACTTGCAGTTATGTTGGCCACTACATCATCAAACTAGACGACTGATATATCATGCATAACATGAGCACTGTTCAAGACTTTCAACAAGGCTGATCTGTGCGCAGGCGAACTCATAAGTAGGGACAAAATTAAGATCCTCGAGGGAGTTTACCCTAGATGATCCACAATCTTAAAGTCACTTTTCTTGATCACCTTAAGGAACTCTTGATCATCAAGGGTCTCTTTGCTCTTTGAGATATCCTCAAACGGGATAGTCGATACTGGAATGGCAGTAGATGCCCCTTGTTGGACAACAGGGGTTGCAGTTGCAAGTGTCTCCTTGGGAGAAACAACAGTTGAAATTTGCACAGGCTTTGTAGTGACCTTCGAAGCAAACACTCGTCCACTACGAGTCATACCTCCACCAGCTGTAACATTCACGATCTCAGATTTGGCGAACCTTATCTCTTGACCTCCAAAAAACACAGTAGACCCATACCTCCAAGGTACCTCCTTAGAATTCTGATACGGAAACGGCTTTGGCGGATAAACCATGATGGGTTGCACCTTCTTCTGCTTAGGGATTCCATAGGAACCTTCCTATAGACGATGGTGAACGGCTCAATAGCAGCAACTTCCTCGACAGGTTTTGATCTGGAAAATTGCACTTCGCCTCGGTTCATCAAAATCTGGACACAACCCTTCAGCCTTCGACACTGGTTGGGATTATCGTCACAAATCTGACATTTACCATGCAATCCTTTCAACAGCCCATGTTCATTCAACTTCTTGAAAACCACAACCATCGGGGTTTTTACCTCATCGACATCCATGACCAATTCATCCCTCGGACTATCCTTAATCATATTAACTGCAGGTCCACCGTGATTTGGCAACAGATTATTCTGAATGTTAGGTCCTTCCTCAACGAAATTCAGAACCTTCTTATCAATGAGTTCCTGAACTTTGGTTTTGAAAACAAAGCAATCCTCTGTTGCATGTCCTATGTATCCAGCATGAAAAGCACAAGATGCATTTGGATTATGCTTCGGGCCAAATGGAGGAATTGCAGGTGCAATCTGCTTGGGGACAAATGCCCCTTGGTGAACCAAGTAAGGAAACAATTTTGTGTATGACACTGAAATTCTGTCAAAATTCGGACGCTTACGGTTTCCTTGATTGTTGTTGTTCTGACGGTTTTGATTCTGCTGATTTTTGTTGTTCTGTTGATTCTGTTGCTGATTCTGAGCATTCTGAACTGGTTGTTGCAGATGATACTGATATGGAGGTTGTTGATACTGTGTCGCAGCAATGTACGGATATGGATAATATGGCATAGGAGCCATGGGAGCTTGATACTGAGGAGCAACTTGAGTTGTCACATCATTGGCTTCACCTTCCTTTTTCTTGGAATGACTGTTCTGAGACTTTCTGGTGGCCGGCTGCTGGGAAGCAACTCCAGGAATCTTTCCAGTCTTCAAACCGTTCTCAATCCGTTCACCAATCGTTACAACATCAGTGAAGTTCGATGAAGAACTATTCACCATTTTCTCATAGTAAGATCCTTGTAAGGTACCCATAAAGATGTCAACCAACTCATTGTCCGAGAGAGCAGGTCCCACACGGGATACCATCTCACGCCATCTTTGTGCATACTCCTTGAATATTTCAGCTGAGCGCTGAGATTGATTCTGCAACTGCAATCTAGTTGACGCCAGATCAAGGTTGTACTTGTATTGTTTCACGAATGCTTCAGATAAATCCCTCCAAGTACGGATTTTTCTGCGCTCCAAGCCCATGTACCAATCTAATGAAGCACCAGACAAACTATCTTGAAAACAATGAACGAGCAATTCATCATTATCAATATGGGATGCCATCTTTCTGCAGTACATTGTGATGTGACTACACGGGCAACTTAAACCTTTATACTTTGGCAAATCGGGTATCTTGAATTTCTACAGCAGCACAACATTTGGAATCAAACACAAATCTTTGGCCTCCATGCCAAAAACAGAAAACCCTTCAATAGCTCTGATCCGGTGTTCCAATAACTTGTAGTCAACAGATCTACTCTGATTAGTGGGTCTGACAAGAATCTGAGGATTTGGCAGCTGAGAAGCGGCCGGAGCGCATACTTGCGAAGTACCAAATTGAGAAGTATATACCAAACCCAGATTAACCATCTGACCAGCAGTCTGACCCATCGGAACACCATACGGATAATTTGGAGGAAGTAGCCCAGCAGCAGAGGAAGATGCCCCAGGATAGAACATCCCAGGATGAACATTCGGAACAGCAGTTTGGGCAGCTTGAGATGAACCCGGAACATGAACAGGAGGACCTCTATACACATGCTCTTCTTCATCAGGAGTTTCAGTGTCAGCCAATTCGACAGTTTGATGGGTTTGAACCTGAAGATTCTCAGGATCATCATTCACCACTGGAGGCGGGACTAGAGTAGGCATGACCCATGGATATGTAGCAGCATTTCCATTGGGCATGGACGCAACAAAAGGTTGATATGGCATGAAGGCACTACCATTATTTGCAAGCTGAGGAGTGTAATTCAGAGGCATGCCCCAAGGAAAACCAGCGGGCATTTGATTCAAACCGAACTGAGAATTTGCCGGATGAACAACAGGCTGATTCACAGGCTCAATTGGCACTTCAACAATAGCAGGAGAAGGAACAACAACAACAGGAGTAGCCATGACAGCAGGAGGAACAACCACAACGGGAGTGACAACAGTTGAATCAGTAGTGGTTGCAGCAACAGTGGCAGCAGCAGCGGCGTCCCTCTGAGTGCGAAGGAGTTCCATGATAACATCCATGTTCGTCTGGAACTGATCCATCCAACCTTGGAATTGAGCCAAAGTTTCCTTGTAAGCAGCGTTCTCCGCTTTGAAGTCAGCCATGATTCTAGATTTGTTTGAGCGAGTAAAATACCGATGTCGAGTCGTCGTCTTGCTACAAAGAAGGCGGACAAGGATGAGCAACGGTTTCGGATGAAGGGACGTGCATATGTGTGCAAATGAATGTATGATATGCATGCAAAAATAAAGTTTTAAATTCCAGGAATTCTTAAACTTATATTTGTTGACAATAATCATAAAGCATACAAGTAAAGGCACAAAAGATAGAGTGAGCAAGAATCTTCTTTCATTCAACAATAAAGGAAAGAAGCAATAAGTCGAATACAAGTCAAATATCTGCCTTTTGGGCTACAAAATAATCTGCACGGATCCTATCAAATACCACCCTACATACAGACAAGAAATGGAAAACAGCCCAAGGAAGCTGGTGTGGCAATGCATCAGCATATGCATCCCTCAACAACCTAGGTAGGTCCTCCAATGAATGCTCATCAAATCTGGCTAGACGGCCATGCCTCTCACTCCAGTACTTCGCATCCTTCATGAGGTTACGCATCAACGAATGGTTAGGTCCCTAAAGCATGTCCTAAAGAAAATCCACTTTCTGGTCCAGGAGGTTCTGTAGATGACGGCTTTGATGCTCCCAATGAGTGCTCTTTGTGTTGAGCTAACTAATCTGCTCTTGGCTCTGATGTGCTTGATCCTGCAGCTTCTGAATCTCACCGAAGACTTTGTCTAGCTGGGTTTGACATTGAGAAAAGTCCTTGGCTAACAGGTTAGCACGGTCTTGTTCACTTTGCCACTTTCCCTTGAACCCGGATAACTTCCCTCGAAGCTCTTCAAGTTGCTTGTTGTAGTTCAGCTCCTCTTTGTAGGCTTGATAATGAGCATTGGCGAGTTGTCTCTTCTTTGAAGCAAGTACCTCATCGGTGCTCTTTAAAGCATCACCCACCTTCCTACGCTTGTTCTGTTCAACCTCTACCTCTTTGAGCATGCACTCGCGCTTCTGATGGAGCTCAATCTGCAGGCTATCCTTCTCGTAAGTGGCTCTATCAAGGTTGAGACGAAGATCAACATTCTCCTTCTTAAACTTCTCAATAATCAGCTTGAGTTGATCGATCTCAGACGGAGGGACAATGGAAAGTTTAGGAGGCTTGGCATTCATGGAAGGCTCGGGAGAAAATGGCAACAAGATCTCTTTGACGTGCTCTTTGACCCAAAGTGTGTAAGCTTCCTTGGCTACGCAATTCTTCTTACCCAAATCGGCTCTTCCTTCGAGATGAATCTGAGTCCAAGCGGAACTGAACCTCTTCAACAAACCCATGTCATCAACCCCTTCATGAAAAATGAACTCCTCCACTACCTCAGGATCAGGCTTGGCAACCATAGGGTATCCCAACTGTCAGAAGGTCATTCTTGAATTATAGTTAATTATATCCTTTGTACCCAAGAGAGGCACGTTGGAGAATTTCCCACAATGAAGAATGATCGGAATGTCGTCGAAGACTCGAGAATACCAAGAAATATCATCGACAGTAAGAGACATGATTCACTGGGACCACTTGAGGTTACCCTTATTCTCAACAAAGGGACCCTTTTGTGGAAGGTGAGACATGAACCATCGGTACAACAAAGGAGCACAACAAACAATGGTTCCCTTCTTCTTTTCATTCCTGGAATGAATAGAGTGATAGGTATCAGCAAGAAGTGTCGGAACGGGGTTCCTGGACAAGAAGATACTGATGGCATCCTGATCTACGAAATCCTCCATGTTTGGAAACAAGACAATCCCATATATCAGTAAAGCAAGAAAGGCGTTGAAAGCCTTCCAGTTTCCATCCTTAGCAAAAGAAGTGGCCTTGTCAACCAAGAACTTTGAAGCAAACCCTCGAATACCCTTCCCTTTGGTCTTGAGATTATCCTCCACATCCTTCTTACTAATGCAAAGCGCATCAGCAATAAGATGAAACTTCGGACAACCGCTAGTGTAGACATACGGAACCTGTTTCTTGATTTTAACCCCCAGAATATAAGCATACTCCTCAAGTGTAGGTGCTAGCTGATAATTCTGAAATGTGAAGCACCTATATGGCGGGTCGTAGAACTGAACCAGAGTGTGAATAGCAGTGATGTTGACTTCAGTGTTGAGGATGGTTAACAGATTACCATAAATACCTATGAAAACCCCTCTGTAATCTCCAACCAACAAAGATGCCAAGCCTCTCAAAATACCCAACTTAGGCTCCACAAACTTGTAACTGAAGATGCCACGACAACCAGTACTCATCTCTATGATAATGCCAACAAAAGATAAGTCCTCGAAAACCTGGAAATGCACATGCAAAAAATTAATTTACATGATGAAATGATATGCAACACAACAACAAGAAGCCAACACTGTCTGAATAATCAAGTCTGAACAATCCGGATATCTGCATATAATTCTGTGTTGGTGCAACATAATCTGATGTGTCGGTGAAGAAACCTGGCGTGCGTGAGAGAACAAAGGTATGAAGTGGCTTGTTTTCCTGCAAAAATCCACCCCCCTCATAAGTGTGATCTAGACACAACAAGGTGGTCCCTATAAAGGTCGCCCAAACCATAGGACTCAGAATGAAAACCCCCCGCCGTAGTGAATTCTCACAGGACGGAAGTATTCTCAAATGAATCACGATCTGGGATGTGGGTCTCGTGATATCCCAACGCGCAAAATGCAGGCCTCACGACTATCCACGTTCTATCCTATGTGTATACTAGGCCCGATGTTAGGACCTTTCACTCCAATAATATCTACCCATCCCAACAACAGCAGAAAATAACAGATATCCAGAATATGCAGCATATGAATATTCAAAGCAGTTAAGAAATGCAGTTAATAAATATAAATCTAAAGCAAGAAAAATAAAGCGAGTAAAGCGCGAAAGATAAACACCCAAGCAAACAAGAGAGCAAACAAAACTAGGCGAGACCCTAACCTGCAAGCAAGCTGCTCCCCAGCAGAGTCGCCAGCTGAAGATGACTAGATTACATCCTGAGTGAATCGCACACTCAAAGATAAAACAGAGTCGCCACCGAACTTTATTTAGTCCCAAAGGACAAGGAAAATATCGATAAAACCCAAGGGGAAGAGAAACGGGAATGGGGGTCGGTTATGCGAAAGGAAGGTACTAGCACCTAACGCATCCGTCGTACTCGACGAGAACCATTTCGCTTGCTTCTAGGCTAGGATGGGTTATCTATCTAAAGACTTCTAGCTAAAAGAAAGAGGAGAGAGAGAGAGAGAGAGAGAGAGAGAGAGAGAGAGAGAGAGAGAAAGGGGAAAAGAAAAAGAAAGAAAGAAGGTGCTCGCAGAGGATTGTCGCCCTCGTGCCTACGTACCCTCATAGTGCAATGAGGAAATCAGAGCGTCGTAGTTTATGGAACCAGGGGACAGAAAGGAAAAGAAGAAAGGGAGAAGGAAAGAAGGGTGGAAGTGTGATCGCCAAGACATCGCGTCTCGTGCCTACGTATCTGACATTCAAAAGAATGCAGAATCAGAGCTTCCGTAGTTCGGGAACTGAACGGAAAAACAAAATAAGAAAGGAACAGGAAAACAAAAGAAGTGGTGTCAAAACCAAGAGTAAGAGTGAAAGAAAAAACTCTACTGGGGAAGACCACACAGTAAGAGCGATTGCACAAAAGACTAGGAAAAGGAATGGTGTCAAAACTAAGAATGAAAGAAACTCCGCTGGGGACATCAAAGAGGATTGGTGTCGAAACCAAGAAAGTAAGAGCAAAAGGAATAGAAAAGACCCCACTGGGGGGAGAAAAGATCAAAGAACTGTTGGGGATCCAAATATAGAGATGGTGTCAAAACCAAGAGAAAAGGGAGACTCAGTATATTAACTGGCTGGCAATGGTTAACCGAAGGAAGAGAGTAAGACCCAGGCGGGGAAAAGAGAGTGGTGTCAACACACGGACGGTGATAAACCAAGAGAGAGAGTGTTGAACCAAGAGAAGGTGTTGGACTCTGAGGGGGGTGTCAGTATGTTAACTGATAAACCAGTGCTTAACCGAGGAAAGCAAAGATTGCCACTCTGTGGGGATAGAGAAGCATTGGTTTTAACAGAGAAAACTTTGATTAACCAGAAGAACGGGTGTAGGACCGATCGAAGGTCGTAACCCAAAATGAGTGTTGGTATCGACTGAATAAACAGAACTTGACCAACAAAGAAGGGTATTGAACCAAAAGAGGTTACTAGCCCAAGGGTGCAAGTGTTCAAACCAATGAAGGTTGCCAATTGCTGGGGATTCGGTTTTTAACAGAACACTGTGGTTAACTCAAAAAAGGGGTTCAGTATTTTAATAGACGGGTTGTGGTTAACTGAAGAAAAGGGTGATTAACTGAGAGAAGGTGATTAACCCAAGGAAACTCAGTATTTTAACAGACGGACTGTGATTAAATGAGAAGGAGCGCAAACATTAGTGCTTTAACTGACAGGCAATGATTAACCAAGCGAAGGGATAAGAACCAAAAGAAGGTTGCGAACTCCGCAGGGGATTCAGTTGTAACAGGAGTACTGTGTTTAACCGAAGAAAGAGAAGAGAGACTCTCCAGGGGAATCAAAAGAACGGTGAGCGGCCGCAAGGAAAGAATAGGGTATTGAAACAAAGAAGCTTGCTAACCCAGTGAACAAAGGATCGTAACCAAGAGGAATGGTGATAGATCAAGAGAGAGGTTGAAAGAGATAGAAGTGATCAAGGATCAAAAGAGATTGCAAAGGGAAAAAAGTGATCAAGGATCGACCCGACTGGGGAAAGAAAGCACAATACCGCCTGGAGATAGATATGACTAAGCCAAGCACAGGGTCATTCATCCCCTGCCTGAAGTAGTCAGAATGAGAGTAGGAATTCTCCCTTCTCATTCCTTCTCTAACACACACAGGGTGTAATGTAGAAATTGAACCGGACGGTCCAATAGCTCCAAGTTGAATAGTGCTCCTGCGCGGAACGGGCAGCGTATCAACTTCAATTTGTACAGTGCTCCGATGTAGGGCGCAACACGAAACTCCAACTCCACGGGGGATCGCGAGAGAAAGCTCTAAAGGAAGCCTAAAGAGAGGAAAGGGAAGATCAACTAATCGAAACATGGTTTCGATCAATTAATCAAAAGGGAAAACCATGCCAACAATTTGCCAAAGAGAGTGAAAAATCATTAAGGCAAAAGGTATGAATTATTGATTATACAAGATTAAGCTCATCCATGAAGAATGGACTTAATGCAACCAAGAAAGGAAGTACAAAATAGTACCAAATGATTAACAAATATGCAACACAAGGTCATGTTATTGTGATCAAAGAAAAATGCAAGAATGATTATGTTCACATGATGTCAAAACATGAACAATTTGAATAATCGAAAGTATGCAACAAAATTCATGAATAAGCTTCAAACGGAAGTTAAATGACATTTAAAACATCCATAAAATCAAGCATGACAATCAATGGAGGTTAAAATGAAGAAAGCATGGCAAACACACTTGAAAATGCAAGAAAATGGCCTTTTCTGTACAGTGGTAACCGGTTACTCACCACGTGTTAACCGGTTACTTGCTTGAAAAACTGAGTTTTTGATGAAAATTGCACTGAGTAACCGGTTACTCACCATGTGTTAACCGATTACTTATTTGAAAATTTGCGTTTTCTGGTGAAATTTACACTGAGTAACCGGTTACTCACCATGTCTTAACCGGTTACCACTGTGACAGTGGCAAAAAAAATAATAGAAAATGGCTTTTCAAAAGTGATTTTCAGAACCTAATCACTTATAATAACCACCACATGCTGGATCATGAATTTGTGCATGAAAATTACAGCAGGTAAGAGCAATTAACACACATTGCAAACAATAATCATGGAGATCAAAGATCAAGCAAGTGCATAATAAATTAAACTGAAAATGATCGAAATTCACATCGTAAATACGCGGAAATGATCGAAACAAAGAGTAAAGTAAGATCAACCAACCTACAAGGCTGAGATGTGCCTTGGTAGTTGTTGCAAATGATTCTTGATGCAGAAAATTAAAGAAAACCAGAGGAATCTTCAATTTGTTGGCGGAACGTGTCAAAATCGAGCAAAATACGATAAAGCTCCAAAATGCGAATTCGAACCGTTGAATGCTGAAGTGAATACTTGAGATTAATCCACGAACTGAAATAACTCCAGAAATCCAAGTATATAGCAAGAACGATGAAGGTTGAGCTCAAGAAATAATCACTTTTAATGTAAAAGTGATTATCCTTCAAAGTAGAAATGAGCTTTGGTGAGGTTTTGGGATAGAATTGAAATGAAGATGAAGAAGGAGTAGAAAAAAAAATCAGAGAGAATGTGAGAGACTTGAGAGTGAAATGTGAGAAATTTGTGTGAGAAATGGGAGAGAATGGTCGAGAGATGGAAAAGTGAGTGAAGGTGAGTTTATATAGATTTTAGGTTTGGAGTGAGAGGTTTGGAATTTGGTTTGGAATTAGCTTTGGGTTTGGAACTAGGCTATGAGTTAGTTGGATTTGACTCACCGAGTCAAGGCGATTAACTCGGTTAGTTAGAACCAACTCGGTAACAATCCCAAGGTGAACTCCAACATCCAAAGGTCCACATACTTGGAAAACAAGAAACATGGTGCACTTGATTTGAAGTGAAGCATTAGAACAAATGCATTTAGAGTGAATTGAATAGCTTTGAGATGTCTAGAGATTTCTAGAATATTTCACCTGCTGCTAGAATCAAGTAGAACCAAAGACCAAAGAGAGTGCATGTATGCTGTCCCAAAAATGCAGCAGGGATTGCAATTTTGCACTGAGTAACCGGTTACTCGCCACACGTTAACCAGTTACTTCAGTCAATTTTTGCCCAAATTGCTTAGGAAACGATATTGCAGTCCCGGTTTTGATTTTCCACCTCTTGTTTTGATGAATAAACATGGAAACCTTTATTTTGAGCTTGTTTTGATGGGGTGATGATCTTGTGAGGATGCTATTAATCAGGCTTGGAAAAGCTGAATATCATGCGACAAGAAACACACAGAGAAAAGTGTGAATGCGTATGCTAACAATGCGAATGCGCATGCTTATGCAAAAGGTAAAAGAGGGAGGTCAAATCTCGGGTTATGACAGCTGCCCCTATTTAATCCGCTTGGACCTGAATGTACGAATTACGTCATCTTTTCGATGATTCGAGGTAAAAGGGGATTAAATAAAAGAGTAGCTCGAGAATTTGGTTGATGGCGACAAAAGAAGTGCGTTAAGAAAGAACAAATAAGTGAAAAGTTGGCTGAAAATCTGCTGGGAGATAAGTCAGGCAAAAGAGAGGGAGTATGCTCGATGCACATGCTATGTATGCGTTTCTACATGATGCTTGATGTCATACAATGCAAAGGTGCAAGGTAAGGCACAGTGTAAAGCGGTTAGGCGAAGATCGTAGCAAAACAACTTCGATATCCTTGGTCGGGGAGAAGACCCGCAGATAAAGACAAACTCTGCTGGAGAAGAGTTCACAAAGGATGATGATTCTGTCGGGGAAAGAAGTTGAGAACATCTCAGATTTCTAAATCACCATGGCTGTCCCTGTTGGGGATGAAATAATCAAATCGATCCTTCCTACCAGGACTGGCTCTGCTTGGGGAAATACATCCTTCCAAATCATGTTGACTTTGCTGAGGAGAACCCACTGCTGCTAGGGGCATATAGTTTCAAATCATTGGAGATGATGTACAACCCTTGCTGGGGAAAAGAGAGCAAAGTGCCTTTGCTGGGAACACTTTGGCAACCTGCCTAGAGGCATGACAAATCTGTCGGAGAAAAGATGTGTAAACAAGCGTTTCGACAAATCGTAATGGCGCTCGCTGGGGAAAATGATGATGCTGCTGAGGAAACAACAACTTCTTCATAGAACCAACATATTTTTGGCCAGGCGTTAGGCTTACCAATGGGTATTACTGGTTATCCTGCAGGAGTTACTAGTAACACATGCAATGCATAATGCTTTCTCGATTGATTTAGCTTTTTATTATTCTCAACGCTTTTTAGTATTATGTGATCGCAAATAATTATTTATTTTGCAAACAAAATGCTGGAATGAAAACAATTAGAGATAACAAAGAATGCATTTTATTGAATGTAAAATTTTTGTACATAAAGTGTGTACAAGGATGCAAAATCCTTGATGAGGAAATTTGCAATAAAATTGAAAAACAAGTGTAAATGGCAAAGGGAAACCATGTTTTGCATTGATTACAACATTGGCCACCATCCACTGTAAGTCTAGGTTCCAACGCCCTGCATCAATTTGACGGTTCTGTTTGGTGGCAGTTTGTTCGTGTTTGTACTTGTGAAGTATATTCTCCCTATAACCATCTTCCCCGTATGCAAAAATCAAAGGGTATTGGTAACCAAGATAAGCCGAGTGAAACTCATTGATCCTCTGTAATCCACCATCACGCTCATGGATTAGGATGTCCCTTAGCTCAGCAGAGTCTATGTCACCGACAATGAGAGCAGCCACTTCCAAAACTGTGGGCGTGTTATACACGCGACCATCACCTGCCCTACTTGAAATGAGCTTCAACCTCAAATCTTGGAAGATACTCTCCTTCAAAACATCCCTTGCCATTCTAAACGCTTTTGCGTGAACATTGTTCTCGTCCAACATCTATTTTAAGTTGGTTACTATATCCTTTTCAAGATTTTTATTATCCCCACAGAATCAAAATAATAGTAAAGTTAGCAAAACACATTCCAAATGTGGTTAGTGGGTACAACATATCTCTAATATAAAATGGAATTCACAACGATTCACCTAAAACAATATAATCTGTTTTCGACCTCATTATTTGTGTCAAAAATGTATAGTTGGGCATACTGAGGAGGTTCACCGATTTTAGGGAGCATCGTTATGATTCTGTGACAAGTTTGACCATGAAGTCGCAACGTAGGAGGACCCATCCCTTTGGAGTATGTTGTGTCAACTATCATACCGGGAGAAGTGAAGGAGAACATAGTGTTGTAAGTTTTAATGTTGTCCTGGAAATTTTTACTATGTTTCAATGTTCTATCATAGAGCAGTTGATGTAATAGTGGAGGTGGCGTCTTCATCAGTGGCAGGACCACCTTTCCACTTCTGCAACATATATGAAACTTTGCAACCGTAGTATGTCTATTCTTTTGTTTACGCTCCTGATACCACATACAAGCCTTACAATGATGGCATTTCCAAACTGAGATACCAATATCAGCATACTCTGCGTTCATAAGAGATATGTTAGGAATCGTTTTATAATAGATGATAATTGCATAGTATGTATATAATAATAGATGCGTATATGACATAACCTTGTAAGTAAGAGTCAACAGGCTCCTCATAAGCTTTATCGTCAGAATCAGATGTATCTCCCAAGGCATAATTAGAATCCGAATCAGAATTTTCATCATTCGTAGAATAAATAGCGGACATTATATGTGTAACGTTAGTAGGTACAGAAGTAGAACATTCTGGCATATTGTTAAGTTGACTTGTACTGCGGGGTAGGTTAGGGTTGGATGCAACAATGTAAGATGTAGCTGGAGTGTAAGATGTAGATGGTGAGTTCGAATTTACTGCAGGAAATATTGGTGGGAGGGATGATATGCTTGGTGGTACACCTCTAGATGTGCGTGAAGTGATCTGGAAAGGTGAACGAATATTCGTAGCCGTAGTGCCATAGCTATTGCTAATTGTCTCGGTTAAATGTGAAACAACAAAGGACTGTGGTTCACGCAGAGTGAATTTGGGACTTATTTGCAGACATGTTTGTTCTTGTCTTGCGGAATGTCCATGGATAGGTGTGGGTGTAACATGTGCATTAAGGGTTGCACAAAGGGGAATAGGTGATTGAACATCACGGGGCCCTGTGGAATCGAAAGTGTGAAACAAATTGACCCCGAAATGCATTTGAAATTGCTTGCGTTTCAGTTGGCCCATTTCTCCGATATGTCGCGTAGATGGTGCAGTATGAGCGTTGTTACCTATTTCTGATAAAGGCGTTGAATGCTCACGTTGGGATGAAGTAGAAACAGGAATCAATGGCTTGGATGATGTAGCATTTATATTCTCCTTGTTGGAAGTATGTTTCTTAAGCTTTTTGTCCGTTAATATCATTTTCCTTCTCTTCCTTGCAATGGAAGCAGGTGAGTCATTAGCATTAGGCATCATTTTCGGGACCTGTTAATTTCGAAGGGAAACGGTACTCAACAATGTATATGGTTGCTACTTCAACAAAAAATATAAACACATAACATATTTATAGTAGAGGATACCACCAATGATATCAAAATATTTATACAACTTATGTGCATAGCTGACAAAATATCACAGAGTATGTACCTACAAAAAAAATGGAGAACAACTTCCTTTTGAAACAGTAGAAGCTGGTGGTGGGAAATTTGAATTTAAAGCATAGAAAGTTTAAGATAAGGAGTTTAAGGGTAGATGGTGAAAAATATAGATATAAAATAGCAAGTTTGCTAACATTGTAATATATTATAGTTTAATAACAAAATAACAGTACAAAGTGAGCTCCCAATGTGATCCGACATTAATTGTTGAGTTGACATGTCTGCAACAGTGGTTGGCAAAAGGAAGATATATTACTTTTGAGTGCATAGCTCCATGCTTATTGATGAAGAGCAATAAATATGACAGGGACAAGTTTGTAGGTGAAATGTTGATAGTCTAATATCCAAAGGATTGAAGAAGAAACTAAGTAACCTTAAAATATTAATATAATGTTACAGTACAATTGGATGGCAGTAAAAAGAGTAACAATTATATCACAAAAGTCATTAGGACTATTCAGATAGACTCCAAATGGTTTATAATTAGGTATGGAAAGTGTAGCGCGGTTTTTGTGGTCTTGAATCACGATCGCTTGGGTACTACAGTTCGATTCATTTTTTATCCTATTGAGCTGATTAAGGAAGGGAAATAGATGTCTCCAATTAACCCTGCTTGCATACAGAGTTTAAACAGCTGACTGTTAGTTTACAGATGCTATTAAGATGTGGGCCCTTCTTCGGTTTATTTTGTTAAGATTCGAATGTCTGGACTATTTGCGAGGTTTTTGGTAAGATGTTAGGATTTAGTGCTTTTGGGGTTGATATATAGGGATACTGGATTTTTGGGATTTTTGATTAGTATGCCCGCTAAGATTTTGCAATCTTATGCCTACGTATTCCCGAAATAGGGAAATCAGAGCGATCGTAGTTCCTCCTATTCTATGGGAATGGGAGGAAAGAGATTGTTTTGGTGTCTTGTTCAAAGCCCAAGACATGAAGCTAAAGGTGGTTTGTATCTTGTTCAAAGCCTAAGACATGAAGCTATAAGGTTTTGGCTGAGAGAGAATTTGTCATCTCTAAAGAGGAGTTGTTGATGCTTGTATGCTGTGAGCAAGGCACAACTTTGATGCTAAAAGGTTGATTGACTCAACCGGGGTTTTCTTTATACAAAGCCTAAGAGGAGGCGGGAAGTTTGACTTTTCCACGGAAAATGTTCTTTCTGTCTTGTACAAAGCCCAAGACTGAGGCTAGAAGGGATTTTGACTCCGTTGGGGAGAATGTATCTTGTATAAAGCCCAAGATGGAGGCTGAAAGGATTTGACTCAACAAGAGAGTGCTTTTGTGTGTGTCTTGTACAAAGCCCAAGACGGAGGCTAAAAGAGTTGACTCAACAAGAGAGTCCTGAACAGGTGATTAACTCAACAAGAGAGTCTGAAGGTTGATTGACTCAACAAGAGATTCTTTTATACTCAACAAGAGAGTGATTTGTTGTCTCGTACGAAGCCCGAGATTGGGGCTAAAAGGGGATCGACTCAACAAGAGAGTCATTTATACTCAATCAAGAGATTGTTTTTCTATCTCGTACGAAGCCCGAGATGGAGGCTAAAAGGAGGTTGACTCAACAAGAGAGTCTTTTATACTCAACAAGAGAGTGATTTATATATCTTGTACAAAGCCCAAGACGGAGGCAAAAAAAAGGGATTGACTCAACAAGAGAGTCTTTTATACTCAACAAGAGAGTGGGTTTTTATGTCTTGTACAAAGCCCAAGACGGAGGCTAAAAGTTGTTTGACTCAACAAGAGATTCCTTTATACTCAACAAGAGAGTGATTTTCTATCTCGTACGAAGCCCGAGATGGAGGCTAAAAGTGGGTGACTCAACAAGAGAGTCCTTTATACTCAACAAGAGAGTGTTTTTTATGTCTTGTACAAAGCCCAAGACGGAGGCTAAAAGTGATTGACTCAACAAGAGAGTCTGAAAAGGTTAGCTCTGCTATGGAGAATCATTTGTACAAAGCCCAAGAGGAGGCTACCTTACCGTTGTGGATTCTGGAGATCCTGAAGCGGGTCCAAGTGTGGGGAACTCTCATGAGAGAGATCGGGTTTCGGCTGGATATTGATCCAGCGTGATAGGTGTTTTTTTTCTATGTTTTCAAGGAAATTGAGAATGTCTTTGAGACTCAAGGGTCTTAGACTGTCCAAGTCTAGATTTTTATCTTTTATATAATGCATAAGAGGAGGCACGAGCATTAAGGGATGAGTATCAACCCTAAAATGGCCGGAGTTTTGACGCTGGAAATACTACTCTAGCAAAGGATGACTAAGTTCTGTCTTATACCTTTAAGAGGTCATCAGGGTCCTTGTATTAAGCCCAAGAGAAGGCGTGAGAACTTCTAAGAAGCTGACGGGTACTTGTACAACGCCCAAGAGGAGGCGGGGATGCTTTTAGGAAGCCTGTGGGTCCCCAAACTAAGAGAAATTCAAGAAATGCAATTCACAGAGAAGAGATCATTCCAGGAAAGTTCGAGAATTTGGAAGAAACTCAAGAGATGCCATTCACGGAGATAATATCATCTCTGGGGAGTTAGAGTTTCTTTGACAATTTCTAAGGGTGACAGTCTGAGAAAGGGTTCACCGAGAATGCTGCCTTTCTCTTTGTTCCATATTGTTTAACCCCAAGAGAAGGGAAGACTGTATTTGGAATCCTACGGGGGATCTAGTTTTGTTTGTATTTAAGAGTGACCAACAGGGTTTTACCTAGTTCTAGACGTAGTTGCCGGGGAAAACTCTAAATAACTATACTAGTATTACACAGTGGATATGTGACAAGTATATAAAAGGATGTGAAAGAAGACTTACAGTGAAGCAGCCCCACAATACAGTTATATACATATGAAAGCAGTAAATGAAAGCGGATAAACACTTACCCGTTGTAGAGCTTCCATGTTGTTTGGTTAGTTGTTCAACACAGAAAGTTTTGATAACACCATATATTTGAATTCAGAATCAAAGGAGGAAGTGCTTTGAAAAGATTTTTGGGGCTTACAGCTCAAGGAGAGGCCCAAGTTTTAACGACGATCGCACCGTTGTTTTGAAGACTGTACAGAGGGACTTATACAATATGTGAGGCCCAAAAGTTTTTATGTACCGGGGGATGGGTCTTACACTCTATTAGAGGCCCAAAGATTTATTTTTGGACAAAAGATGGGTCTTACAGCTCAAGGAGAAGCCCAGGGTTATTTGTTAAAAAGGCGACGATCGCGCCGTTATTTTTCTTTTAACGCAGAGGGACTTATACAATATCTGAGGCCCACAATTGTTTTGGTTAAAAGGGGATTGGGTCTTACACTCTATTAGAGGCCCATGAGTGATTTTAAGAAAAAGAATGGGGCTTATAACTCAAGTAGAGGCCCAAAATGATTTTATTTTAAACTGGCGATCGCGCCGAGATTTTTGAAAACACTGTGGGTCTTATACAATGACTGAGGCCCAAACTATTTTGGTTTCAAAGAAGTATTGGGTCTTACACTCTATTAGAGGCCCAAAAAGTTTTAAAAAGATTTTTGAAGGTGAAAATCAAAGAAACCCTACTTTTGTTTTCCTTTAAAAGTAAATATTTAAAGAAAATCAATAAAAAATGATAAAAATACCAAATAAGTTTGGATAAACCACTTGTGATTTTTTTTTAAGGTTTGAAAAATGATTTTTTAATCACAAGATTATTTAGAACTCATTTGGTTTTGATTTTCAAAATAAACATTCACTTTTAAATGTTTAAAAACAATTAAAAACGAATTTATTCACAAAAATACCAATTATATTAAATAAATAATATAAATTTGATTTTTTTGTGGAATAAAATATTTCAACATTTTTGTGATTTTTTGCAAAAAGAACCAATAAAAAATAATTAAAATTGAGGAAGTTATTAATTTTTCAAATCATTAAAAATAATATCAAAAATAATTAAAAAAAAAGTGAAAAACCATTAAAAAGGGGGTTTGGGGCGAGGGGGATTCGAACCCCAGACCTCTTGTGTGCAGCATGCGCGCCTTACCATTGGGGTGGTGATACATCCGTGTATCAAACCCCAGCCACAAATATACAAGGCTTGCCTTGTTCTTGGCCTGGCCAAGGCAAGGCAAGGCAAGGTTTTTGGTCAGAAACGTGAAGGCCATAACTTCCTCATTTCTCCATGGATGGAGACAAAATTTATATGCATCTGGCCTAGAATTTCCTAAGGAATCTAATTGTGGTGGTGGTTTTTCCAGAAAATTAATCCTCCTCAAAACCCGATAGTGGTTTTGAAATAGGCCATAATGTGCATTTTCTGTGCTACCTTTTGGTACAACCATGAATTGCATGATGAATTGGTTCAAACACAACACATATAACATGTATGAGATGTGCATGATCAGTGGACCTTAAAGCAAGGCATATTTTAAAGAGTTCAAGTTGAGATGCTTACCTCTTTAGGAGCTTTTTGGGAAATCTGTCAAGTGTCTTGTTCCAAAAATGTTTTGATGCTTTGAACACTCTTAAATGATCTCTTAGAAGCTTTTAGGATGATTGGAATCAGCTGGAAACCTCAGGAATGGAATTGGCCCTTTCTTGCAAAAGGGGCAAAAGTGGTCAAAATAGCAACTCTCTCAAATGATGTTCCAGATGTGTGGAACCATTTGGGACAGTTCAAAGTTTGGAGTGTGTTTGAGGCTTTATCTGGTTTTGAAAGTGACTGAATTAATACATGGCTTGAAAAATGCAAAAAATCCCTATTTTGAGGTTTTGAGAGGGGACTTTGTGATTTTGGTGTTACAGGTCAATTGTGAGAGTTTGGACAGCTTAGATATGACATATTAGATGTGTTTGGATCATGAGTTGTGATGGAATTGCTCTCTAACTCAAAAATTTAGAGTTACCTTGCTAAAGAAGGCATTTTTGCCTAGAGAAAGAGATTTTGAGGAAAGCAAGTGTTGTAGTGCTTTGGTGTACTCAAACTGAGCACAAATGAGCTCTATTTATAGTAGAGCAAGCTTGTTTTCGTTGCAATAATGAATGGCAACTGCTGCAGAGGTTTGGCAAATGTTGATCAATAGGAATCCAAGTCTCCTCTAGCCATTGACTAGAGGTTAGAGCACAGGGTGCTGGTTCCCTAGTTCTTGGATAAGTCTTGACTGAATTCAGTTAGAAAGGGCTCAGTCCATCCCACCTTGGTGCATCCATTAAATGCTCTAAACCAAAATTGGAGTCTTGTCCCTCTTTTAGGCATTTCTAGGTTTGGCATGCTACTTTTGGTTCCAAGGACTTGGGAGGCTGATGGATCAGTGTTTGTCCCTCCTTGGTCTCCCCCTGAGGTGTTCAGATGGATAAACTTGTTTGTCATTTGCAAAATTTGCTCAAATAGAGAAAAATGCACAAATCTGCCTTGCCATGACAGTTTGCAGCAAGGCACATTGTCATTGTCATATCTCAAGGCTTAAGTGGAGTTTCATGGAGTTCTTGGCCATTTTGGAAAGCTCTTATATGATACAACACATGTGTGATCATAGTTTGTCTTGATACCTTTTGGATCCAAGTGAAAAATACCCCTACTTTTAGAAAAAAAGCAAGACAGATTCTGACTTAGTGAAAATTTCACTAAGTGTTGGAAAAAGTGACATTTCATGTTTTCAGCCACTTTGATCCAACCATAACTCAAAATCCATGATGAATTGGAACGAGGTGTAGTTGACAATTTTAAACTATGCCATGAGATATACAAATCCATCTTTGGATCAGCCCAAATGGTTGCTTGGATCTCAAGTTATGATCCTTGGAAGTTGGTACCCTAGCCACTTTGTTCCATAACTTAGAAAAATTTTAAGTTTTTTATGGTTACCCCTTTTACAAGTTATCCCACTTTTCTTGATTTTTATTGATGAATGATGATTCCAATCACACATTAACATCATTTTAGGGTCAAAGAACCATAATTGCGAAAAATATCAAAAAGTCAAAGTTGACTTTTGTGCATAGTTGACTTTTTGTCAGATGAACTCCAAACTGTGCGATCCTCTATGAAATCAAGTCCTTGACCTAAATCAAACTAGATGGATTGATTTCATAGGTGTTATAGGGTGTATTGAGTCATGTCCCAAGGTTTGGGAGCATGTCTTGGTCAAAAGTGAACGATACAGTTGACTTTTTCTTCAAAAACCCTAACTGTGGTTCTGATGAACTTGAAACTTGTTGATTAAGCTTCTTGGATCAATCCATTGTTGCAAATGGATAAAGGTAGTGTGGTAGAGACCCTCAAATCCTCTCTTGAGGTATTGGCTCTTGTTTTGTCCCAAAAGTCAACTTAGGGGTGAATTAGGTCAAGAAACCCTAATTCTTGATTTTTTTTATGATTGCATCCCCTGAAGAAAAATTGACTTGATGATTGGGTTCATGATGTTCCTTGGAGCATCTCAGGTTGTGCTTTGAAGCATTGGCTCCTGCCCAGAGGAAAATTTCCATCTGGAGGCCCCAGTCGACCAAACCCTAATTTGGTGACACTGGCGATCTTGAGGCTTGATCCACTTGGAATGTTGCAGCCTTGTGCTTAATCCTTGAGGTGGGAGTCCTATTGATCCATTGTGGATGTTTGAGAGGTTTAGACAAGTTGAAGATCATGTCATTCCTTGATTGATCCTTTGTCTAAGAGCTCTAAGAGGGATTGAAACCCTAAGTTTGATTGTAGTGGATGCTCACCCATCTTTGGGGAGACTAATGAGGTATGATGGTCCATCCATATTGTGATGATGATGTGCACAATGATGGGAAATCTTAGTGGTCAAAATTTGGGGTATGACAGAAAGGCAGTTTAAGTTTAGAAAAGGGCAATAGATTAGGTAAGTTTTCAACCATTGTGTGTGTTTAATAATGAGTAGCATAAGTAATAAAATAAATTGTATTGCATGCTAACAACATTGCTAAACACCATTGTAGTAAATTGTTAAACTATAGTACAGATAGACAAAACAAATAATATGAAACTTTTTGCTTGACTCCAATATTGAAGATTTGTGGAGATAATAATTTAAATACATATCCCATAAGTAATACACGGATAAGCATGTCTGAAGCAAAAAGATACATATATTTAGCATAGGTTGTCCTAAAAGTTAACTCATGAAATGAAAATTCAATTCATGAGCTTACAAAAAATTATAGGATTTGTAATGCTTCTTAGTCATGTGTTTCACATACTCCAGCTTTAGAAACTGATATGTATTAGGAGCCAAAATGGGTGTTACGTAGCTGCAAATGATAATTCCTAAACTCCGTTTTTTTACCCCTTTTGGTAACCTTCTTCACTTTAGTAGCGCTATGTCCCCTTCACTTAGAGCTTTCACCTTTGAATCAGCCGAGTCGTCGGGAGACATCCTCTTCACATTTGTCGTAGGTGTGGCAGGATCAGCAACAGGGGCAGAGGTTATTTCACCTTCCTGTTTGACAGAATATATAGAGCTTTAAAAATGTGGGTAAGATCGTGTGAAACAGAGTAATTAAGTAATGTTTGTTTCAATAGTCATCAACCGCCAGAGGAGTTAGTTGCTCAATGGGCACGTCTTCACCGACATTCTCTAGATTCTGAAACAATTGAGAATATATTGTTAGCAAGCATTCGAGTTCAGTATTGAAAACGCTTAGAAAAATAATGATGTGATTGTTTATCAAAATTAAATGCAAATGGTGTTAAAAAACAACGACCTGAACCGACTGAGAAGTGGCATCAATGGTGGGAATTCCCTGATGCAATGTAGGAACATCAGAAATGGCAATGTAAATCTTAAAGTCAAAATTTATGTTCACAAAATATTAAGTGGATGATAACTTGTTCTGTCTCATCAACACCTGGTTGACCTTCAAGTTGAGTAATAAGGTGTTTGTCATTTAAACACATGACAACCCCTCCATTTCTCCATCGAGGCTGCCACTTGATTTAGAAAGCAAACTTCTTACCCAACATGCCATCAAGCGCAAGGGGAAATTCCAGTGGGTCAGTTATTCCAGCCTAGAATCCAAAATGTTAGAATTTCAGACCCTTAAAGTGGCTAATGGTTGCAATGATAATATTAGCCCTTATTGTGAGTGCTCTTTACCTCTATCATGGTTGACCAAAGCTGTGCAGCCAATGTGTTCAAAAGTTACGTCGCCTCCTTGTCCCAAAACACAAAGTTCCCAGCACTTCCATCATGGACAACTACAATAATAATCTTAAACCTACATGACAGACAGAATAAAGAGTTTCAGTAATTAATAACAGTTTACCAAAATGTGTGGCATTAGTTAAGAAACGTTAACCTCCATATCTCTGCCTCAGTTCGGTGTCCATCCCTGCAAAAGAAGGGTGGAGCGTTGCCTTTGGTGACTTGAGGACATTGATGGCAAGCTTTGTAGCACTAACCATTTGGATAAACAATTAATTGGTTTGTAGTAGCAATTGTTACGCATGTAGTGGGCTGGATAGCATGGCCTAATAATGAGAAGTTAGAACGATAAACAATTGCGTACTTGTAAAAAAAACATATTTTCAAATGTCGTAAAACCTCAGATAAGACGATTATTTATCCTAGTGGTAGGTGGGTAGTGTTTGAAAATAATTTATCAGTGGGGGATAGGTTAGACCCCGAAGAATGTTGTGAATATCCACGGCCGCTTTTGCTACGGATGCTTATGGATTTCCCCAAATGAAAGTCTTTTGGCAAATTGTGGGTCAAACAAAAAGAAAAAGATAGAGTTATGGCTCATGAACAAAACAACTTAGCTCACCAATACGTAGGCAGTCATATAATATGTTGAGTACCGCTTATGGAAATATGTTATTTCCGGAATATCCTCGTTGATATGTAGTTTGGTAACATTGTATGTATTAGTAACAACAAGGGGTCATTTACATACAAACACATAATGGAATTAGAAGTTAGCAAATCAGAAACACGATTTTGTAAAATTCAAAAGTATAC
Organism: Lathyrus tuberosus; assembly: GCA_022829125.1. Classification (NCBI taxonomy): domain Eukaryota; kingdom Viridiplantae; phylum Streptophyta; class Magnoliopsida; order Fabales; family Fabaceae; genus Lathyrus; species Lathyrus tuberosus. Next base: position 6,982,235 of record JALAZF010000084.1, read on the forward strand.
CATAATTACATTGACATGCAAATGTTAATCACCTTCTTCTTTAACTTTAGGAAACTTTAGGAGTATAACTGTAGGGGCAGAAGGATCAGATTGTTTGTGTCTAAACTCCAGAAACTGTGCCGCATAGCTTTCCCATAATGTACAGTGCAAGGTACTTTCCCTAAAAGTGAGAGATGCTGATAGTTAGAGGCTATATTGTATAAGAATCGTGGTTAAGTAATGTAACTCACCCCAAATGCCTTAAAACCAAATTCACTTGTGCTTTCTTTCCACCCATCTGAGACTGCGAGTAGCCATCTTCGTCCACCACCCCGATGACATCTAAAAGAAACATGTAGTATCTATTGAAAAATATCAGACAATAATGAAAAATGCAGAAAATATGTTTTGTCAACTTACCAGTTAGAAGATTCCTCTGCCATTTTCCCGAAATGATATCAGTAAACGGGGTCAAGTTGCAAATCTTATCAGGGATGTGTGTTTTCCAACATCTCTGATAGTCGTCCCACCAATGAACTTCAGAATATATTTGTGGTTTGAAGGTCGAAATAGCAAGTCATTAGGCAGAACTTGAAAGTTAGACATGGTGCACGTCACATCAACTAATAATGCAGAGTCAAACGATTGTCTAAACATAATGGGAACAATGACATAAATATCATGGCCCTGCAACAAATCAAACAATATACAGGGTGTTATTTTGCCCCCAGTACTTAACATAGAAGTTGAAACGCAGTAAGCAACTACATCTATTCTAAAACATGGTGGCCTAAACATGGTTGACAATACATGGTGTAGGAAACATGGTTCATTAAGCATCGTTCAGAAAAATATGGCTCACAACACGTAAAACGAACCAGACCTAGCTCATTGTTATTTTGTTTGTATGATAAAACGGCACCAACAGTTGTTAACCATACAAAACTTACAAAATATAACAAAGATTCAGAAGTTTAACGAATCACCTGTTTGTCCACGACGACCATTTCAAAATGTTCCTAGGTAGCTGATGTCACCTTCCATTTGTGATGTACTTTCACAGCTAGTTACCACAACTATTTTCTGTCAGTGATGTTGTTTATCATCTCGAACGGTCTCGCCATCCTGACCGTGGTTGCTAACGGAAGTGAAGTGAGAAAGTGGTTATGGACAGATGAAAACCGAAAGTAGCAGTGAAGTGACAAATGGGGAAGCGTGTACAACATTGATGTTGCAATATGTTTGGGACGTATAGTTAGAAGAATTGAGTAATTTAGTTTGCTAAAGTATAAATGGTAGTGAATGTAAGCAAAAAGGCACGGTTACAATAGAACATATGGTTAGATAGTTAGGGTAAGGGCAACAAATGACATGAAGTGATGGAAAAGTGGCAATGTGGGGGGTAGGGAAGCAAGGGTAGTTAAGTCTTTACCAGAGGCCAGAAGGTTCTTATATGGTAGATAATAGTGCTACGTGCACATGGTAATAAACTAAATATAAAAATATTCTTTTATTAGAATTAGTACATTCAATTTTTCATAGTAGTACATTGATGATTCATAGTAGTACATTATGTATCCAAATCGTTTTGGTTATGTTTGAAAATTATAAAATGAAAGAAGTAGAATGAATGGGAGGAAAATGAACCAGAGTAGAAAGAAATAGAGCAAAATGTACTAGAGGGGAATGAAATTTACATTCTAATGTTTGAAATTTTATGATTGAACAAGACAAATTGTTTATTCCGTCTAAATCGGAGGAAAAGAAATATGAGATGAAGTAGAATGAAATTCATTCCACTCCATTCTGTTTCGCTCCATTCAATTTTAACTTATCCAAATAATGAAATATCACTACACACCATCTCATTCAGCTCCGCTCTATCCGACTCCATCAATTCAAACAAAGCCTTAAGTTGCCTCATGTCACTCCATAAACTAGAAACTCCTCTTCAGATGTAGTGGATTCATGAATAGAACAAAAACATATGATATTATGTGATTAATTTTCTACAACCACAACAAAATTGAAGTTTGAAAGTGGACAGATATGAATGTCAGGATTACCAACTCATGACTTCAATAGAGAAACTTGGAACATGATAAGAAATGTTTTTAATCATTTTAAACATTTGATTTTATAATTATTTCTAGCACTTAAAATGTGTTTGGTACAAATAAGCGGGGAGGACATAAAAGTTTTTTTAATTATATATATCTTTAGTTTAAAACAGGAGAGAGAAGAAAAAATAAGAGATTTTATTTAAAAATATATTTGGTTCACAATAGGAGGGGAGATATTTTATTAATAGTTTATATTTTTATCCATATTCAAAGGTGAAAATTTCATATATATTTTTTGGTAATAAAATATGCATAAGTAGTTTAACACGAATTTTTTAATATTGAGTACACTACAACAAATAAGACATTTCACGACGAAGTTTTCACCTCAAAAATTTAAAAACTGAGGGGATATATCATGTTAGCATCATATTCTATTTAAAAAAATCTATACAACATATTCTCTCGGTTTTCTTAAAAACCAAGGGAATAAAGTTATAAGGGAGGCCGCTTTGAATCTCAGTTAGTGTATGTTTTTTCAATTGCTTAATCTTTTTTTTTTTTTTTTTTCACAAAACGCATTTCCAACTTCCCTTTGTTTCTTTGTTAATCTATTTTTTTTTATCCATTTTTTATTTGTATTTACCTAGATTACATGGTCCAACTGAGAGGTAATATATTTTGCATTAATATTTTCAAATCAAATTTTCCAAAAGCCCTTTAAAATTTTTTATTTTATATATTCAAATCCCTCGGTTTTTCTGAAAACCCAATGTGGTAGATATTTTAAATGTATTCCTAGAATATGGCGTTATGGTGTTTTTTTTATATATATTTTTATTTTTAATTAAAAATACATGTTAGTTTCTTTTAGAAAACTGACGTAATTTCTCTTTTGCATGAAATACTTCAAAGAACTAGACTCTAACTTTTCATTACCTATCAACGCTCTAATTTCGTATCGTCATTCTCTTTGCAAAAACCTAGGAGATTTTCATGGTAACTATCATCAAAACTCTTCCAACAGTTTGCATTCATCAAAACTCGAACATCAAAAGTCATCACGTTTGAGGTACATTTGTTTTTCTTCCAATAGTATGTTTATATCACTGAAATGAATTTAGTTTTTTCGTGATAATTTATTTTTCAATTTTGATCACTAAAATGGTTTATATCACTGAAATGACTTTAGTTTCTCTTAATAATTTTTTTTCTATTTGTTCATTGAAATGTTGTTAGTTAGTATGTTTCTACGTGTTGTTTATCATTTAAATGATGTTAGTTAGTATGTTTCTTTATTTAGATATTCATGGTCGATTCGACAAGCATCTCCTATACAACATATGTTGTAACCCCTGTTAATACAAAACATAAAATAAAAATTAGAGGCGTCACAAAGTATACCAAGGTGAAAAAAGCCCACGAAAAGGGTATTCATAACCCGGTTACAGTTGATGTTGCGACTGGCGGGGCTTATGGTGAAAATATTGAGGAGTTTATGGGTTACATTGTGTTACAAGGTAGAAGTAAAAGGAATATTTTGATAGATAGTTGGCAAGACGTTGACGATGATTTGAAAAACAACATATGGTTCGACATTACGGTATTTATTTTGAATTGTATGATTTGTTTTACAAGTATATATGATCATTTATTTTTTTGTTTAATACTAATAACAATTGTGTTGTGTAAACATAAGAGGTGTTTGATGTTAGTCCAGATGATAGTATGGTGAAAAAGAAATTGCTTACATATGTTGGTGAGCGTTAGAGGGGCTTTAAGACACAACTCGCTTGTAATTATATTACTCATTAAAGAGATGAAGATAAGCCTGAAGATAAGCCTTCATACTTGATGTATTCATTTATTGATCATGATGTTTGAGAGAAATTTGTAAAGTCTCGCGCCACTCCTGAATTCTTGGCTAAGAGCAAAAAAGGAAAGAATAATATATCTAGAAATATCTATCCACATAGGTTGTCTCGTGGAAGATATGAAAAACTTGAAAAGAAGATGATTGAAGAAAAAACAAAACAAAGGGAATTGGAGCTGGGAGATTCTATAAGTATTGATCGCACTCCATTTCCACCATCACGCCATGAGAAACGGAAGAGGGCATGTCAAAGAAAAGGCGGCGAGTTCACATCAAAGGCTACACGCTACGTGGCTGAAGATTGTAAGTAGAGACTTTTTTCAACAATATTTATTTAAGTTAAATCAATTTGGTAAGATGAAATTTTATATGCGTTGTCGGATGTACTGGTTGAACAATCCAAAGTTGGCCTCTTCATTTCCAAGATTGTCATAACATATTGGTAGAAGTGATTGAAACCAAGGAGCACCTTGGGCATGTCTGTGGTATTGGAAGAGGTTTTGGCTTCAAGTCACATTTTGGACCATCTAAATTATATAGACAAGTAAACTGTATGAGAGATATTAAAGAAATAGTTATTGTAATGATGGGGGAGGTAAAGGAGAAGTGGATTCAGGAGGAAAAGGAAAGTTTGTTGCAACAAGTGTGAGAGACTGTCTAGAAGGAGCAAGAGGAGTGAGAGAGGTTGGCCAAGAAGGAGCAAAAGATGTCGAATGAGGAAGAGCTTGAGAAGATGTTTGAGAAGTGTACCCACGATGTTCTTGAAGTATAAGTATAAGTTAAAAAATTTGTGTTGTATGTTGTTGTTATTACTGTTTGCATATTTTAATTTTTATATTGTAATTCTGTTGTTTTTATGATGCAAAAATTGAATTCATTGGGTCTACTCAACCAAACAATTTCAAATGCTCAGTTGTACATTCATGATAAATTTATTGTTGCTACAAGCATGAAAGAAAGTTGTTCTGCCAACCAAGACAATATTGAAACCACGCCATGTAACACCCTAACAAACCCAACGCGAAATAATATGAATTTAAAATAACTATACACACAGGGTGTCACACAAACGCAACATAAACTTGCTCTGTAACACGGGTTAGAATAAAACATATAATCACTTAAACATCTGACATCACATGTTCTCCTCTACATAGGCTTATCGTAGCGGAAAATAATTCAAATAAAGTAACTTAACAAATAAATTAGTCTCATACATAAAACTTTGTTATGGAAGAATGCCTCCAACATCAATAACCATCAAAATAATAACAAATAAGAAAAACATAATGTTTGTCCGCCCAATGTTACAGACCAGAGTAAAAGAATCTAAATGTTGCATAAAACGAGAAAAGACTAATAGCCTCAACGCCATCCTTTAACTTCTAAGCAGCTACTCATTTACTTGCTCGTTTGTACCCCAAGAAAGAGCACAAAACCACACAAATAACAACGGGGTGAAAATATGCTCGAAATATATAATGTTGCAAAAGTATGCAAGGGTAGTCTAAGCAAACATCAAAACTCATACTTCTCATTCATAACATTCTCACACGATTCATTCACATCAACCGTCCAAGTATTCTCAACCACCAATATCAACATTATCAATCAATTACATATACGACAATGGATGCAATGTACTCAACACCAAGACTCTACATGCATGTGGTACCGCTATAGACAACATGGGTCCATCTCACTCATGAATTTTATTCAATCTTGTTGGCATAATATAGCGGTTTGAATTTGTATGAATCCTTTGATTTATGATTTTATTCAGTTGTTTCTTATTCGTAACGCTTATTATTTGAGATACTATGTTAATATGTTGTTAGAGGCATAGGGATTCCTGGCCCATAGCCTATGTATTGGACCTAGGGAAACTGTTCTGCTTAAGCCGGTTGAAAAGCGATAGGAGACCTCGAGTAGTGGCACATGGAATTAATGGTCTTACATCACCTACACTGCTTACACTGGAGGACTAGGGATATAAAACTCCGAGTAGTTGTTAGTGAGTTATTTTGTGGGGGACTAGCTATAACAGATTTATTTATTCACTCGAAACCCTAAACCCTAAACCCTAACATAATAAAGATAAGATCAATTCATATAGGGAATCGTACATCAACAAGAGAGGATAAAAGGATTCTAAAACATAACCTAACCGCCTTCGTGACCTTGTTTTCTCTTAAATTTACCTTTTTGAACTGAAACTTGCAAAACCCCCCTTTTTACAACTTTTAGTTAATATTGCACAAATTATTATTCTGTTCGAACACAATCCTTGTGGGTTCAATCTTTTTATTACTGCGACATTATCGGTACACTTGTCAAGAAGTCATCAGTAACCTCTGAAGGTGAGAAAATACACAAGAATGGGGTGATTGAATTATGTATGCCAAATCAATTTTATTTCTGAACCAGAGTTCAGAATCTAAACAGATGTTCAGAGTCTGATTCACAAGTGTAGTGGATAAAATAGCATAATTAAATAAATAGGCAAAGAACACACAAAAGTTATCTTGGTTCCTCTCCAAATGAGAGTAGCCCAGTTCCCTTACAACACAAGATATTTTCACTATAATCAAACAGATTACAACTGCTTATACCCTCAAGTATAAGACTTTTCTGCTCAGACCTACAGCCTAATACTTCCTTGCTCAATCAGCATCTGATCAAGGCTTCCTGCTTAGATCCTCAGATCCCAAGACTTCCTTGCTTAAACCCCTCGGATTCAAGACTTCCCTGCTTATACCCTCGAGTACAAGACTTCCTTGTTTAGACCTACAGTCCAAGACTTCCTTGCTCAGATTCCATGAATCCAAGACTTCAATGCTCAAGCCCACGGCAACAGACTTTATCTAAACTGACTGTTTAGAGAAGGAATAACTTACAACAACACTTGATTAATAATCAGAGGTGTTCAGATATAATACAAAACACTTTAACACAAAAGATTCTTAAGCTAAATAAGAATAAGAACTCTTAAAAGATTAGCTTCTTTTGATATGATACAAATGGTGTGAAGTGTGTGTATATTTTAGTTATAGTTAAGTGTTATTCTCTTTGTTGATCTTCAACTTTTCTGCTCCTTTTATAGCTGAAAAAATAGAGTCGTTGAAGAAACCTAACGACTATATTCAAATCAAATCTTTTTGCACATCTTATTTTCCAATAAAGCAGGTGTTGGAACTCGTAGCCAAGGAATTACCCACTGAACAAGGCCTTTGTCTAGAGGACCCTTTTGTGAAACAATTACAACACAATCTTTTGAAGATAATGTCAACTACTCTCGAGTCCCGTGATTTTTGAGCTTGAGTTGACATCCATCAATTTCAGAGGCAGTGTTAGCATGCTTCTGATTCTAAAATATGCAAAACATTTCTTTACGGTCAGACTCTCTCTCAAGAGCCTGATCAGAACCGAACCATAGCTTGTTATTGTGACACAACTTGTTTCATTAAGTAAATTGAATTTTGTGCACATGAACCAGCTAGTTATAAATCCTAATTGTTATTCAAATACTTTGTTATCATAAAATCCTTAGAGGATACATGGTATAAACCAAAATTGTCTCAACAACCTCCTTAAGTTATTGAATCAAGAGTATTCACAATCAAACAGAAAGATTCATTGCGTTTGATCCAGTTATTTATCATTTCAACAATGATTCATCAGATTTCCAAATCTCTGATTCCTCCGGAAGTGAAGTTAGTTTCCTTGAAGATCGTGCCATAGATTCATAATCCATCTTCTGATATAAGATTGCCTCTATCCCCCGACGCTAACTTAAAATTTCTCGTGGCAACATGGGAGATGCGACGGTTCCCTCGTGGCAACATGGGAGATGCGACGGTTCCTAGTTAATGTTGATGCATATTTGATACCGAAACACCTTCTATAGGAACCAAAGGATCTCCAACCGATGAATGAAGATCTCCTCGGGCCAGATCCAGTAGACCGTGATGGAGTTTGTATTGCAACTGAAACCACATAATCACCGCGAATGAGATTCCATCGCTAAATTGTTCGAGGTTGCGTATGCAGACCCTACTGCATTTTTTTCATCACTTGGGCCAGGAGAGAATTTGATTCCAACTGCAATCTTCTTGTAAAAGTCCTCTTCCATATGACTCTGGAGAGAGAACGTTAGAATAACTATAACCACATACCGCCCAATAAGTGTAATCGTTTCCATCGAGGTCAGGATCTGTACAAGATAACTCATAAGCAATGTTCTTCGATTGCCATTTCCCTATTTGGCACAGATGACTACAAAATCCCCATGGTCGATCCAGAAAAATAACTAAGATTCGCTGACTACGCGCAGGGAAACGACCCCTAGACTATGATAGCTTGGAAACCAAATCTCCCCAGAGAAACCTCTGGTTGGTGGTTATCCTTGATCCTTTGCTCGACATCTTCGTTCCTTAGAAAGATTACCATATGAAGAGAGCAGGATAAGCATCTTTCACAAAGGCCATGAGACGAGGCACTCAAGGAACTTCACCTTCATCCAACCATACTCTTGGCCCTAATAGCCCCGACCGTAAGCCCATAGACAGGCTACAACGATGTAATAGTTAAGGGTTTGCTTATCTAGTGATTTTGTTGTCTCGCTGTAAAAAATTTACTTCATTTATGAATATAAATATTTGTCTATATTTCTTTACTGTATTTTTTCTTGTCTCTCTCTCTCTTTTATAGCATTAAAGGCGTGAAAGCTAAAGATTATGCACCTTTCTGCGTAGACAAAGATTACACGCATGTATGCATGTCTGATATAGGTTACACATATTTCTGCATATTTGATACGACTTAAGCACATTTCTGCGCCATTCTGATATAGACAATCCAAGGGTGTTACGCACTGAAGTCCATAGACGTCCACCTCGATCTGAGCCATACCTCGAAGGCAGGGACTTGGATCCTACCCTTGGATGGGGAACGGTCCTATGTGACATAGAGCGCAGTACAAAAAGACAGAAGCATCTCGTTGGTCCCTCTGATGACGAGCCCCACCGTGGGAGACATGCACCATTCTCGATACAACGCACAAATTAATACCCTACTACAGTGAATACTAAATAGAGCATGCCAACAAATTCTAAATACAACAAACAAACATATCAACCAAAAATGGTAGTTGACGTCATTCAATGTGTTAAACCGCAAATCACAAAGACCATTGTCAAGAAACTACAAAGATCACATCAAGTACTCCATTGCAAGGAGTTATTAGGAGAAATCTTATTATTATTGTTATTAGAAAAATTAGGATCCCACATTTTCAATTTTAGAGTTTTTTTTTTCTTTTTTGTGTTTTACCTTCATTTACATTATTTTTAAAATAAAAAAATTGGCTTAATTGCAACTTTAGTCCTCTTATTTGACTTTCTTTTTCGATTTTGATCCCCCTATTTTAAAATTTTGGTTTTTAATCCCTTTTTTAAGTTTATTTTTGAATTTCAGTCCCTCTCCCAATTTGAGACCAAATTTCAATGATGTGGCAATGAATGTGATAATGTGTCATTGCCGCATTTATTAAACTTAAATCCAAGTCATTTTTATTAGTAATAATTATTATGTTATTTATTAAAAATAATTTATTATTATAAAAAACAAAAAATTAATTAAAAATGACTTAATAATTTTATTTATTAAAATATAAAAACAAACATTAGTACTCATATTTGACAAATAATTTAACAATAACCCATAACATTAGATCCTAACATCTAATTTAACTACTAAGTATCAATACTCATAAAATTCCACCTAAAACACACTACTCCCTCAGTTTCCACCGCCACCACCACTAGTGACCACTGTCATTACCATATATATGGTCCCTACACTACTACAAAATATACATTTCGTAATGGCAATAGAGTTAACCATGATAATACTTTATTTCTAGGCTTTTTTTTTTGTTTGGTATTTACTAGAGGACATGTTGATGTTATCGTCTTTAAATTTTCTCAACCACCGAGTTGATATGTTCTTGACCACCCGAGTCATTATTGTCATTATTTTCTCGACCCCTGGGTCGACATTGTCCTTATTTTTTTACCCCGGAGTTGACACCAATCAATATTGCCATAGTCAACCACTTTATGTTTTTCAAAGTGAATCTCGAAAGTAGATTCCCTGGTTGATCTCAGCGGTAGATTCCCCAGTTAAACCACGACAAAAGGTATATTCATCATTGAATCTCAACAATAGATTCCCTGGTTAAATCTTGGCGGAAGATATCCTAGTAAACCTCTCCTGAAAATATATTCCCTAGTAGATAGTCATCTCGTGTGATGATTGTCATTCCCAATAACATATATCATGTTCTTCAACCAATCTCTTTTACTCCATTCTTCTCAGAGAACTCCTCAACAGAAGTTTTGCTCTGGCACTGTCCATATACCTCAATCTCTAGCACTATCCATGGTACCTTAATTTTCTGTCTCATCCATGAAACCTTTATTTCTTTGGTGCCATCCCTGGAATTCTCCGACCCCATCCATGAAATCCTCTATCACATTGTATCCCCTGCGAGTGGATTCCTCAAACAAGCCTCTTTAGTAGAATTCCCCAATGGTCAAGCTTTGTCACCGACCAGGAGTAAATGTTGTTTACTTGCGATTCTTACACCGTTTTTCATTTTTTTTACATTTCTTACACCGTTGTACTTTTATTTCTTGGTTCTTACATCGTTTGTCATTTTGTTTTACAGTTCTTACATCGTTTTCTTGTTCATTTATGATTCTTACACCGTTTTCATTTTATTTTACGGTTCTTACACCGTTTGTCATTTTGTTTTACGGTTCTTACACCATCAGCATTTTATTTTCCGGTTCTTACACTATTGTCATTTTATTTTACAGTTCTTACACCATTTGTCTTGTTCATTTACGTTTCTTACATTGTTGTCATTTTATTTTATGGTTCTTACACTGTTTGTCATTTTGTTTTACGGTTCTTACACCGTCATCATTTTATTTCCTGGTTCTTACACAATTTTCAATTTATTTTACGGCTCTACAGTGTTTGCCATTTTATTTTATGGTTCTTACACCGTTTGTCATTTTTTTACGGTTCTTACACCGTCTTCATTTTATTTCCCAGTTCTTACACTGTTGTCATTTTATTTTACGGTTCTTACATTGTTTATTATTTTATTTTATGATTCTTACATCATTTGTCATTTTGTTTTACGGTTCTTACATCGTCGTCATTATATTTCATGATTCTTACACCATTTTCATTTTATTTTACGGTTCTTACCCTATTCGTCATTTTGTTTTACGATTCTTACACTGTTATCATTTTATTTCCCGGTTCTTACACTGTTGTCATTTTATTTTACGGTTCTTACACTGTTGTCTATTTATTTATGGTTCTTACACCGTTGTCATTTTATTTTACAGTTCTTACACCGTTTGTAATTTTGTTTTACGGTTCTTACATCGTTATAATTTTATTTCCCATTTCTTACACCGTTGTCTTTTTATTTACATTTCTTACATCGTTTGTCTTAGGGTTCTTACACCGTTGTCATTTATTTTACGGTTCTTACACCATTGTCTTTTTATTTACGATTCTTACATCGTTTGTCTTACGGTTCTTACATTGTTGTCATTTTATTTTACGGTTCTTACACCATTTGTCATTTTATTTCACAGTTCTTAAACTGTCTGTCATTTTATTTTATGGTTCTTATATCGTTTGTCATTTTATTTTATGATTTTTACACCATTTATTATTTTTATTCTCAATTCTCAAGGACGAAGCTACACTATTCATCATGGGGGCATGTGCCCCACTTATTGTACTATTATGAAATATTGTGCAATCCTAATGACCCAACATGTAACTTACAATAACATGAGTAACATTTAAATAACTTTGACTATTATATTTTATACTCTAAATCATTATAATTTAACATACTATTATAATTTTTTTTTTGGTTTTATATATATAATCTTCTTATATACATTTAAACCATAAGAAATTATTAACATTTTTTTGTTTTGTTTTATATACATAATTATATATTTTTAAACCATAAGAAATCATTAACAAAATTTCTTTCAGTTAGATAAAATTTCAAAACAAAATTCGCAAAATCTATTTAATTTCAAAATAAGTAATTATAAATTAAATTTAAAAGATAATATGTACTCCTTCAATTTCTATTCATAAGATGATATTACATATATTGAAAAGAATTATTAGTATATTATATTATGTATTTTTTATGAATAACTATTAGCAGGTTATCATTTATTTATTAATATATACGTTGATTTTTTTTTGCTTTTAAAAGGAAATTAATGGTTTTAATAAGGGATATATCTGGAAAAATAATAATTAATGTATTTAAAATTTTTAAAAATATTATATTAAAGGAAAAAAACGCAAAAGATCATAATTAGAGATAAAGAAAATTACAAATTTTATACTACAAATTTACATAAAAATTTGCCCCTACAAATTAAATTTTCTAGCTCCGTCGCTGTCAGTTCTTACACTGTTGCATCTACTTCGATTCTTACACCATTGTCATCTATTTTGGTTCTTACACCGTTATCATCTACTTCGATTCTTACATGTTGTCATCTACTTTGGTTCTTACACCGTTGTCACCTACTTCGGTTCTTACACTGCCATCGTTTTATTTTATGGTTCTTGCACCGTTTGTCATTTTATTTTATGGTTCTTACACCGTTTGTCATTTTTATTTTTGATTCTTACACTGTTGGCATCTACTTCGATTCTTACACCATAGTCATACTTTCGGTTCTTACACCACCGCCATTTTGGTTCTTACACCAATAACGTGTTGAGAAGTGAGTTGTGTTGTAAAAACAAGTGTGAGTTCTAAGTCCCACATTGCTTAGAAAAATGGAGGTTGAGCATTTTATAAGTGAGAGAACCAATACACCTATCATCTTAAGGTTTTAGGTGAATATGTGGTGTCTCTTTCACTTGTTTGGGTGAGTCTTTGACCTTTAGGTGAGTGTTTGATTCAATGTGAATACTTCCCCCTCATGATGACTCATCTGTGGTATAAGAGCCCGATTCGAGTAAGGGACTGGCTCCTTGTGTCGAAAGTCTTCCTGACATGGTGGTCAGCAGCGTGTCCTGTTGAAGTGCCCATGACGAGATAAAGGTATCTCTCAATGGCAGCCAGCTTCAATGGCGGTACAAGCATGTGGATGAAAGAGCTTCCGCATGAGGGGGAACATAGTGGATGGACTCACGCTTGAGGGGGAGATTATTAGGAAACAAGTGTGAGTTGTATGGAGAAACAAATGTGAGTTCTAAGTCTCACATTACTTAGAAAAGTAGAGGTTAAGCACTTTATAAGTAAGAGGACTCATACACCTATCACCTTAAGGTTTTGGGTGAATATGTGGTGTCTCTCTCACTTGTTTGGGTGAGTCTTTGACCTTTAGGTGAATGTTTTACCCAATGTGAATGCTTCCATCTCATGATTACCCATCATAACGATTGAATATTTTATATCCTGTTGTCATTCTATTTCGGTTCTTACACCACCGTCCTTTATTTTTGTTCTTACACCGATGTCATTCAATTTCAGTTCTTACACTACTGTCACTTATATCGATTCTTACACCGATATCATTTTATTTCAGTTCTTACACCACTGTCATTTATTTCGGTTCTTACACCAGTGATAGTTTATTTACTATCAGTTCTTACACCGATGATGGTTTATTTTAGCATCGGTTCTTACGCCAATGACATTTTATTTAGCACCGGTGCTTACACCGATAACAGTTGAATCTTAGCACCGGTTCTTACACCGATAACAGTTGAGTTTTAGCATCGATTCTCACATCAATGACAGTTTAGTCTTGGTATCGATTCTTACATCAACGGAGTTTAGTCTTGGCATCAGTTCTTACACATATTACAATTAAGGTTTAACATCGGCTCTTACACTGATGACAATTGCGTTTTAGCATCAATTCTCACATCGATGACAGTTGAATCTTGGCATAGATTCTTACATCAATGGCAGTTTAGTTTTGACATCAATTCTTACATTGATGATAGTTAGCTCATTCTATATTACCGTAGTTAAGCATCCATTCTTAAGACGATGCTAAGTCTTTCATAACCCTAGCAGTTAGGACTTCGTACAAGCTTGACAACTTTTCATAATTATTTCTAGCGAACAAAATTTCGAATTCTCTTGTATTTAATTATCTCTCACCACGATCACGTGATGACATATCGTCAATCATGCTCTCGAATTAAAGATAATTAAATAGGGACAACTGTCATACCAAATTTTTTTACCATATTACTTTGAATAATTTTAAAGTACATTTCATTTCAAATAAATGAGATAGCTCAGTAAGTAGTGTAATGAGATTGGTAAGCATGAGGACCTAGGTTCAAATCCTACTGGAACCTTTTCTCTCATTTTTTAAAGTTATTAATATAGGTAGTTATTAGGAAAAATCTTATTGTTATTGGAAAAATTAGGATTCAACCTCTCTCAATTTTATAGTTTTTTTTCTCTTTTTTTGTGTGTTTTACCATCATTTAGGTTATTTTCAAAATAAAAAAATTATACTTTTTATTTTTTATTTCTAATTTTCATTTTTTTACTAAATATTTTTTAAAATAATTATTGTATTATTTATTTTAATGTATTTTTAGTCAAAAAATAAATTTAAAAAATTAAAATTTTATATTCTTTTCATTATTACTATTATTAATTTGAATGCTTATTTTTATTATTAATTTAAATTAGTACATTATCATTATCATAATATTAGAAAATCTTTAAAATAATAAAAAATCAAATTTAATCTCCATTCAATATTTTTTACCGTCACATTTGCATAGGCCATGAATCCATCAAAATTCATAAACTTATTCACAAAGAAACAAATCAGATCAAATCATATACAAAACTTCCTACTCTAACAAATCAAACTTAATTCTTGACCTAATATTTACACTATAAAAAGACCCTAAGATTACAGAGAAAGGGCATCCACGGTTTCTTAGAGCAAGAGTTGTCTCTACAAGTCGTCTCTATGTTTTGATGATAACAATGGTATTTGTGAAAGAACCATTTTATGTTCTAACGTGTGTTGTGTGCAGATCATAATCATAGAAGATATAAGATCCAACAAGCACCAGCCAAACGTGCATAATTGATTATATGCGAAGTTACTATGTGTGACACAAGTCGCAAGAAGCAAGTATGTTTCCGTATCTGATCATGACCAGTCAGATCCAAGGATGCCGATATTGTTGTTGTAATGCTCTTGTGGATGCTCTCTGAGAATGGTTATGATTTTGAAGATATCGAAGCTCTGAAGAGATAATGTTATAGAGAACCGAAGTGCTGAAGATTCCAATGACTTGAAGTTCTGAAGGCTGAAGGCTCTGAAGACCAAGTGCAGAAAGGCTCTGAAGACTTATGCGTTCTGAAGAATATGGTTCTAAAGGTCAAGTACTGAAGTTATGAAGACAAATTCCTATTGGACAAGCTCTGAAGACGGAAGACTTGAAATATCTGAAGACCCAGTTATAAAGTCTCTACTCATGCTTCAATTAATTACCATCAGAAGCCTCTAAAGATTTGAAGATAAATGTTACCGTTAGCAATGATTGTACACCGTTCTAAAAGACCAATCCCATCACTTCTACAGTAAAAAGAAGATATGGCAGTACAAATTTAATCATTGCATAACGACTCTTTCCAAATGGCGAAAAGCTCTCCAACGGCTATATTTTACTGGGCTATTTAAAGAAAGGAGTAATCGCTTCTAAATGTGTCGGTGGTGAATCGATCAAGTTGATGTGTGAAGATAGCCACAACGATGAGTTCTCGTTGTAACACTTAATATCCAAAGCTATCACCATTTACACACAACCATTATTGTTGAAGCTCAAAGATAATCATTCAACATAATAACAGTCAATTGATACAGAAGCTGTTGATGAAGAAGACAACATTACAAATCAGTCAAGTCATCAACCACCTTCTCGTCTGAGCTACAATGAAGATCTGAAGCAAGGAGTTATTGCTCGAAGCTTGCTCAACAAAGAATACGACGAAGAAGAAGAAAAAGATCTACAAGATGTCATCAACTGTCAAATCAACATACATCTTTGTAGTATCTAAAGAAAGCAAGGAGCTGCTGCTCAAAACTTGCTTGAACACTTGTGTGTTCTTATGTACTTAAACTTAGGAGTTATCTGCTTGTTAAGAAGCATCTTTGTAATCTCCAGTTTAACTAATTCTATGTGAATTAGGATTCCTTGAGTGGTCAGTGTGACCGGAGACTCAAGAAGACAATGGCTTGGTGTCATTGTGGAAAATCCTGGAAGAATGGTCAGTAAACGTTATATTCATGAAGTTGAATCCCTTATCGTTTAAATGTGAAATCCTGATAGTAGATCTTGCGAGATTGGAACCTGCAGGTCAATGTTTGTTATATTCATTAAGTTGAGTCCTTGAACGGTTCATTGTGGGTTAGTCACATCTGCGATTGTGCATGATGTTAGTCACCGGCTGATGCCCGTGCATCTGTAATTGGATTTGGTTATATTGGATTAATTCCTTGTGGTTAAGGAGAAATCACCTGAGGAGGGTGGACTGGATTAGCTTGGGAATGGCTCAAGTGAACCAGGATATATTGTGTGTTCTTTACTCTTGCTTATGCTTTGATTTATTGTTATGTCTTACTCTAAATTATCAGAACCTTACATAAACAAATCAGAGCCTTGCATCTTAACTTTGATAAGCTTCTACACTGCAAGTTCTGAATGATGCATATCTTACTCAGACTCTCCCTATCATATATGCTTTACGCATTGACAAGTCTAATTGCTACTTCGCATGTCAGAGTCTCTCAATGAACTCTGATGTTCTCTTAGTGCTTTAACGATAAGAGGCGAAAAGTTTTTTAAGAGTGAAAACACAATTCAAGCCCCCCTTTCTTGTGTCTTTCTTGCACCTTCAATTGGTATCAGAGCCCGGTTCTGTTATTGATGGATATCAAACACTTAACAGTGTTAGAAAAAGATCCAGATGCGGTGCGTAGAAATACTCTGGGTGAGATTTCAATCCACTTACAATTTCTGTAACAACTCAGAATATGACTGTGTACAAAATTGTAATCAATCGAATTACTTGAGCAAGTCACTGATTCTGGAAGTTTTTGCAGTTGTCAACAACTAAATCTTCCTCACTAAAAAGCTTTGAAGAAGAGTTAAGAATCAGCTGATAAGATAGATTCATCAGATAAGAAGTAGTATCTATTGAATGTTTATCCTAGAAGATACGTGTGGATAAACCACGTATTTGCTTACGGTTGAATCATCAGAAAACAAGAAATCTTGTTTGCTGAAGATTATTTTTTTATGAGTTTTTGAGATGTTTTCAAGAAACGGATTAGGTCCACCCTTGACTTTCTCACTTGAAGCTCATTAAGAACTTCTTCACGTAAAGAAGAAAGTTTGTTGTTCTATGGTTCAAACATCTGAATCTTAACTAATCAAGCAGTTAAGAGATTCAATGAAGAACTAAATGATGTTTTCTTGAAAAGCTCTGCAGAAAACTAAAGAACATTCAAAAAGAGGAAATCTAGAGATTCATCAGGAATCTGATGAAGAACAATGTCTGAGTCTTGGTTAAAATAACATAGATGATTGAATTGAACTAACTTTAATAAATCAAAATGTTATCTGATATTCCTTTCAAAAGTTCATGTTGCAAATCAGAAGATGCTCGACTAGATGAAGAAACAGAAGTCATCTACTCGAAGCCAAAGAGGATCTAAGTCACTGATGTTGTTCAGAATGAAGAAATTAGCTGACTTTATGTTCAGAAGTAGATATGCTGTAAATCTTGTGATAAAACTAAGTCTAACAAGTTAGAGCAGCATTGCAAGTACAAGATTATCATGCAAAACATGTCATGTGTTACACACATGTTTGAAAATACTTGTCTCTTAACAAGCTATGCATCTGTTCAAAAGAAGTCGGGTGAAAGACAGATGTCTAATGAATCAGAATTTTCACACTCTAAGGATTACCTTCAGAAACCAGATGAATACTCCTGAACAATATAACGTAGTGGTCATGTGAAGATAAAGTTGACTCCAGTTCTCGACTAGAAATCCAAGTTCAGAGGACATATATATTCTTGAAACATCAGATTACTCTAAAGGAAGCAGAAGTTGAAAGATGATGATTAGAAGCTCAGAGTCAGATTGGAAAGCACTCAGAATCGCTGTAAAAAGATTTCAGAATCTCTAAGGTATGTTTTGTCTTCATTCATCCTTATTATTGGAATTTAAAACAGTATCAATAATTTAAACTTCGTCATTCAATGACATATTAGGTTTATTGAAACTATAATAAGATTCTCACGTAGTATGATTCGACAAATATTGAGAGTAAAATAAGCAATTATGATCACCTTGTGTCAGTCACTCCCTTACAGCTCATAAATACACATCTATTCATATCATCACTTATGATCTGCTCTGACAACCTCTATATAGAGTCTATAACACATCTTGTCGTCTTAAAGTTGACCTTCATAAGTTACTCATAAGCTCCTTCATAAGCTACTCATAGCTATTCTCGAAATTAATGAACCCTAATTGTTCCAGTTCATTAAATAGCTATTGATCCTAAGTCCTTCCCATATCATTCCCTCCACTCTAAGAAGAATCAATCCTTAAACTATCTCATAGTTTAATTTCCTTCTCTCTGAAACAAATTTACTCCTGCTCAAAAATGACTTCCCACAACATCAGAGGAGAAACTTCTGATCTAGAACTCCTGAAGGAATTCACGTTGAATTTAAACCTGCTGCCACAACTCAACAAAAAAAGTATTCTCTCTGGAATTGAATTTCAGAACTGGGAAAACTACTTCAACATGCTTATTGGACCTGTCTTTCCTTCACTTGTAACTGAGTTCTGGGAAAATGCACGAGTACTGGAATATGACTATGGCAAAAATGCTATTTTGTCTGTGGTTGCTGACTATCCAGTCTTGATCAACCCTACTATCATAGCTAAAGCCATTAGGTGTGTTGAAAATGGTGTTACTATGGAAATAAATATCAACAACCATAACTTCGACAGGCATATGCACGTCATTTTTGAAACTGAGGGGCGTCCCACTCAACCATGTACCCTCACTCCAATTGCTAAAGATTGGTACAAGCTAATGGTAACTAATTTAAGACCAAGAGAAAGAGGAGGAGGATGGTTATCTGATAAATAAAGATTATTTATTTTCTTCTTAGTGTCAAAGATCAAAATAAACTTACCACAATCCATGTACAATCATCTAAAGGAAGAAATTAATCTGTCTAGGGAAGACACAATCTACCAAGTTCCCTTCTGCAGAGTTATCTCCCATATTCTTTATCTTCAAGGAGTAGTTAGTCATTGTAGAAGAAATGGAATGACCGAGAAGATTCTTCCTGAGTTTTGTCAACCTATGACCTTCTTAGTCTAAGATAGGAAGTTAGTTTTTCTTAGGATCACAAGTTACTCAAGGTCCTTTTCTGTCTGTCCTTATGTTCTAAACTTGATGTGTATCTTCTTGATCAATTATTGAAGTATCCCTAATTGAGAAGTGCTTATTCTTTTTGAATGATTAATTTTATGTTCACGATGCCTTGATTAAATATAAAATTTCATTAATTATTAACCGAAATAAAATAATTAGGCACTATAAATGACTCACATGAAAAGTTTTAAGATATCTAGAAGCCACAAATCTTTCTTTGGTCGTAATTATCTGACGGTTACTATTACCACTCATAAGAGATAAGACGTGGTTCTTGATCGAATAAACTTCTCTCATTAAAAATTAGTCATTAAACCTCTTTTCCCACGTTACTTAACCAATCTAGGAAAAATCAACAGTTACCCTCTCAAATTCTCAAAGATTTTACTCTCCTCATTCATCTATAAAAAGGGCTTAACCCTTAATCACTTATCACAAATCTCACGCTATCTAAACTCTGCCTAAGTACCTTATAATTTGATCACTCTGTCATTTTTAACAATGGCTTCCTTCTCTCAAAACTATTTAACCCCCGTAACCACACAGACTCCAGTTGAAAACCTCCTCGTCAGATCGGAAACAATTGTGAACTTTAATAGTTTAAAATCAAATGGATGTGATGTTACTCCCTCGATGGAAACTCAAGGATGGAGTAACTATTTCAAGAGGTTGGAAGGACCAACCTACGGTTGTTTGGTTAAAGATTTCTGGATTCATGCTAATACAGGCACAACAGTCATTGCTTCTTCTGTCTTTGGAAGGAAAGTTTTCATATCTGAGAAGACCTTCACAGGCCTTCTGATGCATGACAATAACGGATTCAGAATCACTAAGGATCTACTTAATGAGGAAAGAGAGGCTAAAGTCATGACTTCTATCTTCAAAGAAGGAGTTACAGCTAAGAACCAAATATTTTCAAATCTGATGGATCCACTACAAGTTTGGTTCAGAATCCTGCAAGGAAGTGTTTTTCACCATCTTCCTTCAAATCAACTTAATGACACTCAAAAGTGTGTCCTATTCCTTCTCCTTAAAGGAATTAAGATACATCTTCCTTCAATCCTCTTCAAACTTCTAAAGGAAGCTATAAGAGACTCCAGAACAGGTTCTGATGCGGAAGTCAGACATATTCCATACGGAAGACTTATTTCTGATGTTTTGGTTGAATAAGGAGTAGTTGATGATATTTTAATCAATGAGGGAGAATCAAGAAAGCTGCTTAAAAGCACAGGAAAGATTCTCAGATTTAAGGATCTTAAAAGAGAAGATGCCGCTCTGGATGATACGTCATTTAGGAAATTGACGTTGGCCATAAGGGTTCCTGTTGAAGATTTTCCAAACTTTTTCAACACACAATCAAGCAGATGTAGGGAATTATCTGCAACAATTTAAGGAAGACGACTTCAGTATTTGGATTAATATGAAGAATATTACTGATGTGCTCCAAGAACTTTCAAAGTGGAAGAGAATGGGAAAGAAACAAGTAAGTGCTGATGACGAGGAACCTTCTTCAAAAAGGGAAAAGACTGTCAATGATGCATTAATATCCTTCAAGGATAATGCCATCAACAAAATCCAAAGCTTAGTAGATGCTTCCAGTTCAAGCATGGATCCCTTAGAAATGAGAAATATTTGGACTGATTTCCATGGATGGGTCTCAGAGGAGATTGTGAAGAACAAGAGGTTGGTTGTCACACAGGCAGAAGAAAGACAACTGCATGCCTCAAGAACCGATGAGTCTGAAAACTCGTCCTCCTCCTCTTCCTCATGATTAGGCACCTCTTAATCTAACTCCTAGGAACTTATTCTCACTAGGTCTATGTTTTGATTGTTTTGAACTAGTTAGGATTAAGATCAACCTATGCTTTGAACTTAATATCTTTTGGAACTATTTTGTGTTGTCTTGTGTTGATATTTCCATCTAATTTTTCAATGAAAATGCTTTGATTGATCTCCAAAGATGTTTTATCACTAAAATTGTTCTGCATCATATTGATATAAAATTCGTGAACAATGAAACCGCTCTAAAACTTTTTTGATGATGTCAAAAAGGGGGAGAAATAGAAATATGATTTTGATTAAAAGAAAGAAAGAATGAAAACTCAAACAAGTAAATCAATGATATAAAATGCATTTACTACTAACATTTATTGTTTGATGTTTAACCGAGGAACTCTGAACAAGTTCACTAGGCATTCTCAAAACAGGTTAAGAAAGAAGAACTCTGATAGAAGTTCTTATGAACTGTTTGTTCATATGATCGAAGTTATACACTTCGTGAACATGTGTTCAGAATCAGATCTGCCCAGTACTGTTTAGAAGTTGAGAACTTTCTGAAAGTCAAAGTTATCATGATCTTTGATGATATTCAGAACATAAGAATCAGAAGAAGGAAAGCTCTGAAAGCAGTCAAAGTAAAGTCTACATCTCAAGATGCTTTTCAGAAGAACTGTGCAAATCAGAAGTCAAGGACTGTTTGAACATCTGGATTGAAGATCCAAGAATGAGAAGTTCTGATTTTAACCAAGAATCCAATTGAGAAGAAATGATTTGGTATCTGACTAAATCTATACTTGGAAATCAGACTCAGTATATAAAGATTGGTATCAGACTCGGTCTGTAGTAATATCAATCAGAGCTAAGCTGTAAACTTTTCAAATACCTTCATTGGTATCAATTTTAGCACACTAAGGAAATACCTTTCAATTGATATAAGAGAATACCTTCAGTTGGTATCTGACTCAACATAATTTGGTATCTGACTAAGAATCAAATCACATTGGTACCAGATTCTGAATCAAGCGTTGATTGATCACTAAATTATCCTTCTAATGGTATCTAATAAAAAAAAATCAAGCTTTGATAAACCACTGAGTTGTGACAGTAACAAGGTTCTGAGATAAAGGCCTGTGTTCAAAGTCAAACTCTGAAAAGTCATGATCTTATTGGTGATTTTAAATTAATATATCTGAATTATGATTCTGAAGATTCCAATATATGACTTATGGAAATTAGGGGAGACTACCCAGAAGATTTAAATGTTAAAATCTATAATCTTCACTAAGTCTGAAACTCAGGGGGAGTTTCCTAAGACAATATCTGTCTCTGATAAATAACGAGGCTATGTTATTAGAAAAGAATTGTTCTGGTTCTGTGCTAAAATGATTCTGCTGAAAAGTAGAAAATGCTTCAGATGACTCTGAATATTATGAGCTCTGATATGACGTACAAAGGAACCAAGTTCTAAAGGTCTGAAGACGGAAGTTCTGATGAACTAGTCCAGATGCTGAAGACTTTTGTCTCCTTAAAGTCAAGATAGAGAAGTATTCATTTTCTATTCTATGTTCTGGCAAATCAAATTGTTATTTTGTGAGTCTTTGGATCATATGAGATTCTAGATGATCACAGATAAAATTTTAAGGTTAACACATTCAGGGGGAGCTGTTGTTCCAGACTCTGAATATGTTTAGTTTTGGTGATTACCTTGTATAAAATGTTCAATCAAAATACATGGTTTTGTCATCATCAAAAAGGGGGAGATTGTTAGAGCAAGAGTTGTCTCTACAAGTCGTCTCTATGTTTTGATGATAACAATGGTATTTGTGAAAGAATCATTTTATGTTCTAACGTGTGTTGTGTGCAGATCATAATCATAGAAGATATCAGATCCAACAAGCACCAGCCAAACGTGTGTAATTGATTATATGCGAAGTTACTATGTGTTGCGAAGTTACTATGTGTGACATAAGTCGCAAGAAGCAAGTATGCTTCTGTATCTAATCATGATCAGTCAGATCCAAGGATCCCGATATTGCTGTTGCAATGCTCTTGTGGATGCTCTCTGAGAATGGTTATGATTCTGATGATATCGAAGCTATAAAGAGATAATGTTATAGAGAACCGAAGTGCTGAAGATTCCAATGACTTGAAGTTCTGAAGGCTGAAGGCTCTGAAGACCAAGTGCAGAAGGCTCTGAAGACTTATGTGTTCTGAAGAATATAGTTCTAAAGGTCAAGTGCTGAAGTTCTGAAGACAGATTCCTAATGGACAAGCTCTGAAGACGGAAGACTTGAAAGATCTGAAGACCCAGTTATAAAGTCTCTACTCATGCTTCAATTAATTACCATCAGAAGCCTCTGAAGATTTGAAGACAAATGTTACCGTTAGCAATGATTGTACACTATTCTAAAAGACCAATCCCATCACTTCTACAGTAAAAAGAAGATATGACAGTACAACTTTAATCATTGCATAACGACTCTTTCCAAACGGCCAAAAGCTCTCCAACAGCTATATTTTACTGGGCTATTTAAAGAAAGGAGTAATCGCTTCTAAATGTGTCGGTGGTGAATCTATCAAGTTGATGTGTGAAGATAGGCACAACGATGAGTTCTCGTTGTAACACTTAATATCCAAAGCTATCACCATTTACACACAACCATTGTTGTTGAAGCTCAAAGATAATCATTCAACACAACAACAATCAATTGATACAGAAGTTATTGATGAAGAAGACAACATTGCAAATCAGTCAAGTCATCAACCACCTTCTCGTCAGAGCTATAATGAAGATCTGAAGCAAGGAGTTATTGCTCGAAGCTTGCTCAACAAAGAAGACGACGAAGAAGAAGAAGAAGATCTACAAGATGTCATCAACTGTCAAATCAATATACATCTTTGTAGTATCTGAAGAAAGCAAGGAGCTGCTACTCAAAACTTGCTTGAAGACTTGTGTGTTCTTATGTACTTAAACTTAGGAGTTATCTGCTTGTTAAGAAGCATCTTTGTAATCTCCAGTTTAACTAATTCTATGTGAATTAGGATTACTTGAGTGGTCAGTGTGACCGGAGACTCAAGAAGACAATGGCTTGGTGTTAGTGTGGAAAATCCTGGAAGAATGGTCAGTAAATGTTATATTCATTAAGTTGAATCCCTGAACGTTTAGCTATGAAATCCTGACAGTATATCTTACGAGATTGGAACCTGCATGTCAATGTTCGTTATATTCATTAAGTTGAATCCCTGAACGGTTCATTGTGGGTTAGTCACAGTGGTGGTTATGCATGATGTTAGTCACCGGCTGTTGCTCGTGCATCTGTAATCGGATTTGGTTATATTGGATTAAGTCCTTATGGTCAAGGCGAAATCACCTGAGGAGGATGGACTGGATTAGCTTGGGAATGGCTCAAGAGAACCAGGATATATTGTGTGTTCTTTACTCTTGCTTATGATTTGATTTATTGTTATGTCTTACTCTAAATTATAAGAACTTTACATAAACAAATCAGAGCCTTGCATCTTAACTTTGATAAGCTTCCGCACTACAAGTTTTGAATGATGTATATCTTACTCAGACTCTCCCTGTCATATATGCTTTACGCATTGACAAGTCTGATTGCTACTTCGCATGTCAGAATCTCTCAATGAACTCTGATGTTCTCTTAGTGCTTTAACGATAAGAGGCGAAAAGTTTTTTAAGAGTGAAAACACAATTCAAACCCCCCTTTCTTGTGTCTTTCTCGCACCTCACAGTTTACAAATCACTATGCCTAAGTTGCTCTTCATCACATAGAAGAACAAAAACTAAAAAAAACCAAGTTACTGGTCCCGACATCCAATTCACCAAGCAGACCCTTGCATCAAACAAAAGAAGAAGGAGAAGTAAAAAACAATTCAAACGAAGTAGAAAGAACTGAGAGAAAGGAAGAGAACGAAGTTTACCTTGTGGCTTCTTCCTCCGATAACTTTTGGATTAATATCCTCTTTGCTATTTTTATTCTTCGTATTTTGTTGTGTGCTTTGGTTGTACTTTGCTTGTGATGTTGCTTTATGTAATTTAGGCAGTTCTTAGGAGAAATCTTATTATTATGTTATTAGAAAAATTGGGATCACGCCCTTTCCAATTTTAAGTTTTTTTTTCTCCTTTTTGTGTTTTTATCTTCATTTATGTTGTTTTCAAAATAAAAAATAAAAAAAATTATTTTTTGTTTTTTATCAATTTTTTTTAAAATAATTATTGCCTTATTTTTTAATGTATTTTTAGTCCAAAAATCATAAAAACTAAAAAAATTCAAAAAAATTCAAAAAAAATTATCCTTTTCGTTATTACTAATATTAATTTGTATGGTTATTCTTATTATTAATTTAAATTAGTACATTATCATTATTATAACATTAAAAAATCTCAAAAATTTAAAAAAATCCTAAAAATTTTAAAAAATCAAATCCAATCTCCATTCAATATTTTTTACTGTCACATTTGTATAGACCATAAATTCATTTAGATTCATAAAATTGTTTATAAAAAAACAAATCAGATCAAATCATATACATAACTTCCTAATCTAACAAATCAAACTTAATTCTTAACTTAATATTTACACTATAAAAATACCCTAAGATTACATAGAAAGGGCATCCACAGTTTACAAACGAGAGAAGGGAAAATAACTAAGTTTACCCTGTGGTTTTTTCCTCCGATAACTTTTGGATTGATACCCTCTTTGCAATTTTTATTCTCTATATTTTGTTGTGTGCTTTGATTATACTTTACTTGTGATCTTGTTTACTGTAAATAAAAAAACAAAATTGACACTCAGATAAAACTCATATTTTTCTCTGTATTGTGTGTTGTGTCAATCCCATTCCAAAACCAATTTCAAACCAAAATCAAAATTGAAATAATTCAAAACCAAATTGAAAAAAAAAAAAACAATACTCTGTCACTACTGAAGTCGGGGTCATTCATTCACCCCGTTAATTTACATTTATTGGATTACTATGGTTGACAAAAAAATTAATTTGAAATTTTTATTATAAAAAAGGTAAATAGTTAACTTATTCACGTACAGATTAAAAAAATAAACAAAAAAGGGATATACTTTTAAAAACTAGTTTACTTATTTATTGTTATTGATGTATTTATCTTAATAAAGGTAAAATAGAAAACTGTGAGTTGAAATTGTAGAAGTATTATAAGTTACATTACAATTGAAAAATAGTATTAAAGGTGATTATTTGATATTTGAGACAATAATGAAAAATCATTTTCTCCTCTTTTGTGAATATACCCTTTTATAAACAATTTCTCTTTTTTTTTTTCGCAAATATCTTAATAAATCTCTTGACAAATAAAATAAATGTTATAAAAATACAAAAATATTTAAAAAATTCCATTATAATTTAGTTTAGTTAATTTATTTTTTGCTATTAAAGTAATTTAGGTTAGTTGTATTAGTCATTAATAAAAATTATAAATATATAAATCTCAAAAATTGAATCATAACTAAGGTTGATTTCATTTTTATTGATTTTATATCCCTCAATTTATTCAAGTTATTTAATATAAAAATATCTTTTTTATTTTCACTTAAATAGAAAAATACAAAAATTTGCTCTTTACTAGATTATTTCATTTTTAGCCTTTGCATTTTCTTTCCTAATCTAACAAATCAAACTTAATTCTTGGCCTAATATTTACACTATAAAAAGACCCTAAGATTACAGAGAAAGGGCATCCACAGTTTACAAATCACTTTGCCTAAATTGTTTTTCTTCACATAGAAGAACAACAACTAGGAAAACCAAGTTACTTGTCCCGACATCCAATCCACCAAGAAGGCCCTTGAATCAAACAAAAGAAGAAGGAGAAAGAATTAAGAGAAAGGAAGAGAATGAAGTTTACCTTGTGGCTTCTTCCTCCGATAACTTTTGGATTGATATCCTTTTTGCCCTTTTTATTCTCTGTATTTTGTTCGGTGCTTTGGTTGTACTTTGCTTGTGATGTTGCTTTCTAAAATTTAGGTAGTTATTAGGAGAAATCTTATTGTTATTATTATTGTTATTAGAAAAATTGGGATCCCACCTTTTTCAATTTTAAAGTTTTTTTTTCTCTCTTTTTTGTCTTGTACGTTCATTTATGTTATTTTCAATTTTTTTTATATTTTATATTTTCTTTTTCGTTTTTCATAAATTTTTTTATAATAATTATTGTATTATTTATTTTAATGTAATTTTAGTCCCAAAATAAATAAAAAATAAAAAATATTTATTCTTTTCATTATTACTAATATTAATTTGTATGGTTATTCTTATTATTAATTTAAATTAGTATATTATCATTATTATGACATTAAAAAATCCTAAAAAATTTAAAAAATCAAATTCAATCTCCATTCAATATTTTTTACTGTCACGTTTGCATAGACCATGAATCCATTCAGATTCATAAAATTGTTCACAAAGAAACAAATCAGATCAAATCATATACAAAACTTCATAATCTAACAAATCAAACTAAATTCATAACCTAATATTTACAATATAAAAATACCCTAAGATTACAGAGAAAGAGCATCCACAGTTTACAAATCATTATGCCTAAGTTGCTCTTCTTCACATAAAAGAACAACAACAACTATAAAAAACCAAGTTACTTATCCCGACATCCAATCCACCAAGCAGGCCCTTGCATCAAACAAAATAAGAAGGAGAAGTAAAAAAACAATTCAAATGAAGTAGAAATAAACGAGAGAAAGGAAAAGAACGAAGTTTACCTTGTGGTTTCTTCCTCCGATAACTTTTGGATTGATACCCTATTTGCCCTTTTTATTCTCTATATTTTGTTGTGTGCTTTAATTGTACTTTATTTGTGATGTTGTTTCATGTAAATAAACAAACAAAATTGACACTCAAATAAAACTCATATTTTTCTCTATATTGCGTGTGAAGGTGAGAAAAGTACACAAGAAGGAGGCTTGAATTGTGTTTTCGGTTTTCTTAGTTTGCATCTAATCAGAGTTTAGAATCTAAACTAGTGTTCAGATTCTGGTTAATTCTTAGCAGCGAAATGTTAACAGAAGAAAATAAATAATAGCAGAAGACACAATGATTTATACTGGTTCCTCCCCTAACTGAAAGTAGTATAGTCCCATTGCTTCACATGAGATTTTCACTATAATCAAAACATGATTACAATTGCTTATGTATTATACATAAGACTTTTACACTTGCTCATACCCAAATACCAAGACTTCTGCTCAAGCTCCTCACTCTAGACTTCCTGCTCAGGTTCCACGAACCCAAGACTTCCTTGCTCAGACCCTCAGCCTAAGACTTCTGCTCCAAGTCTCATTGCCTTCGCTTGCACCACCCTTAGCCAAGACTTACTGCTATGCTTCCATGTACTGAGCATTCCTGCTCAAGCCCCTCAGGCCCAAGACTTCTGCTCAAGGTTCCATGAAATGAACCTTCGGTTGCACCACCTCTGCCCAAGACTTACTGCTCTTAATTTTATG
Source organism: Lathyrus tuberosus (assembly GCA_022829125.1). Classification (NCBI taxonomy): domain Eukaryota; kingdom Viridiplantae; phylum Streptophyta; class Magnoliopsida; order Fabales; family Fabaceae; genus Lathyrus; species Lathyrus tuberosus. The sequence continues at coordinate 7,011,031 of JALAZF010000084.1, forward strand.
AACCGAGTTATCCTGCTCAAGCCACACTGGCTCAAGACTTTCCTGCTCAATCAATCTACTTGATTAAGACTTTCATTGCTCAAGCACATAGCAAGAGACTTATGTGGCTCAAGCATCTTGGCTCGATACTTCCTTGCTTGTATCCCAATGATACAAGACTCCTGCTCAATCAATCCACTTGATTAAGACTTTCATAGCTCAACCACATAGCAAGAGACTTACGTGGGCCAAGCCTCTTGGCTCGAGACTTCCTTCCTTGTATCCCAATGATACAAGACTTCAGCTCAATCAATACACTTGATTAATACTTTCACAGCTCAAGCACATAGCAAGAAACTTATGTGGCTCAAGAATCTTGGCTCGAGACTTCCTTACTTGTATTCCAATGACACAAGAATTTTATCTAAACTGTTGAACAAGATCAGTAGAATAGAGAACAAGGTGTACATGATACAAGCATCAGAGGTACGGGAAATCACCATAACAAAGACCTAAAGCTCTTAAGATTTTTAAGATATACAATATGTAAGAAATCTTAAGGCTTTTACAATTACAACCTACATCAGAAAAATATGCATAAACATTGAGTAGATAATTGTTGATCTTGTTACTCATTCTTCTCGTTGATCCTTGTTAAAGATTCCGTTTGAACCTTCAGCCATATTTATAGCCTTTTCAGAAACTAGCCATTGAGAAGGTAACTTGATGAAGAGTCTTTGCTGTTACTCCATAGTACAAGAGCCATTGAAAATAGATACACCAGAAGTTCTTAATCCAATGTGTAACATGTTTAACCTTTGAGTCTTCAAGAGATTTTGTACTATTAGATTCATTGAGAGTAGACATCCATAAAACATCTCAGTCTTTCTTGAGTCTTGCAATCTGTAGACTCTAGGTGACAAACTGATTTGACAATACAGCTTGCTTTCTGCAGTATGGACAACTTCAGCTTTATCACCAAATCTGAATGGTACCAGAAGCTAATTTGCATTCACTAAGTGTGGAGACAATAACGTTGCTTCTTCTGAAGCTGAGGCCTTCAACTGCAGATTCTCCCACTAGAAGTTTGCAATGCAACAACTCTCAAAGTGTGCTTAATGTAGAACAAATTCTAATAATAATATTTACAAGTATAATAACCTGCACACATGAAACACACATCAAATTAACCATTGTTCTTTCAATACTTTTTTATCATCAAAACCCAAGGAAAATATGTCATGAACAAATCTTGTTCTAACAATCTCCCACTTTTTGATGATGACAAACACAAGTATTTAAAGGATAATGTTGGGCAGTTATAATTTTCTTTACAACATCAGGGTATGAGGTTTGTAAGCTCCCCCTGAGTCTAATAGTTCAAAGTAGAGTTTTGTAGACATTATACTAGGTATTACTCTCAAGAAAAAGTAATTAAGTTTTCTTAGTAACATTAGAGTCTGAGGTTTGTAAGCTCCCCATGAGTCTCACAGCTCCAAGGTTGAGGTTTGTAAGCTCCCCCTTAGTTCCATATCTAAGAAAACAAAAAATAATATTTTAGCTTCCTTTGACAACATTAGAATACGAGCTTTATAAGCTCCTTCTGAGTCATATATGCTAAGGCTGAGGTTTGTAAGCTCCTTCTTAGTTCTATGTACAAGAAAGTTAAAATGTGTCGCCCGGGCAAGATAACCATAAAAACAGAAATATAAATAACAAAATTATAAATGACCAATATGTACAACTAAATAGGTACTCAATGGGTTCAATTTCTAATTAAATACTTACCATTATTTCTCCCCCTTTTGCCACATCAAAAAGAAAAAATAAAAAGAGAAGAAGAAAAGAATTACAATCATAAATGCATCACATATCATCATTACAGGATCAGTTTCCATGGAATTGAAAAATGATCAAGTAACATGGGGTCAATAAGGACTGTATAATGCATGCCTTAAATTTTTAGTGGTTGTTATTGTTCCAAGAATCAAGCAGGATTAAATTAGACGTTTGGGTTGCTCAAAAGTCATTATAAAAGTAGTCCAAACCTAGTTCATTTTCATCAACATCCATCAAAATCATGGAAGCATCAGCTGAGAGTCATAAGACTTTTGTGGTAACAGAAATCTCCTAGAGCTATACGAGACAAGATGTCCAAGACATTCAGAAACGAGTTGTTTCTGAAACATCTACCACTGGTCCTTTGGCCTCTGCAAGACTCACTTCTAAAGAAGCAACATCAGTAGCTCCAACACAACCTACAGGAGTAGGTTCATCAAAAGCTGTGATGAAGCCCAGAAGAAAGATAACAAAGAGATCGAAGAAGAGAAGACGGTCCAACAAGTTGTTCTAACGTCCAATCCCAGAGGCAGAAGATGAAGACATTGATGAAGATGAGCTAGACATAGGCTATGACAACTATTTTCATCTTAAGGCTCAAGATGACTTAGATAGGGACCTATACTAAGCATTAGCAATTCCTTATGAGTCAATGTTTTGTAATCCTTTACTTCAATTAATGAAAAGGTATATTTTTGACCAAATTTTGTTTATTGCATGCATACACTTTCAATAACTTCCTTTAGATTTACTGAAATACATTAATGGAGTAAAAATGACATCAGAAACAACAGTTAAACAAGTCAAGTTTAAAATTCAAAGCTGTTAAAGAATCTTTAATAAGTTAGACTGTTAGATAACATTTCCAAGATATATCATTTAAGATATTGATACAACTTAATCAATATAAAAACAACAGACACTTGAAACAATGTATGTAACACATCTATATAAGAACTCTTAGCAAGCTTAGTTTCATAATCACTTAATCTTCAAAAACACCAAGATGTACAAGCAGAAGCAAATATGGGTTCCAAAGAGAGATTTTAGAAAGACAGTCATACTAAATGCAACAACTCAGGCAAGTGAAAGCAAAGCAACATCTGAAGGATCTACTAACAAGCATATGACTTCAGAAGCTCTCACCTCTTCAGCATCCTTTGTGAAGACACACAGAAGAAGAAGATCTTCTGGGTCCAAACGCAGAAATCAGCTGAGAAAGTAGGCTTTGGAGTTTTCAAAGGAAGAATGGCAAGATTACTTAGATAATCTGGACATGTCAGATGATCCTAGGGAATACCTTAGGGCCAGTCTAACAGACTAGAATGTCTAAATAATTTGTAATCCCATCTTTCCTATTAATGAAAAAGTTGCAATCATTAAGTTCTTACTCCCATTACTTTTGATTCTCTTTGAACAACCATAAATAAATATAATCAACAGTTAACTGAACAACATCACAAACAAACTTTGAATTAATAAGATAACTTAATACAAAGGTTCTAGAAATTACAAGTCATAACTATGCAGAAATCTAACATCAGAATCTTTCATAGATAGCTTAAAGCTTGTCTCTCCAGATTTTAGACAAATCAGCCTCTGAACTTATGATAACTCCCTGATGAACAAGTAATTCTGAATGAACTCGTCCAAAAGGAATGAAGAAAAATTTTCCCTTGTGAAAGGAAGAAATAGTCATCTTCAAATAGTCAAACATAACTTGAGGAAGATTAATCTACAGGTCTGAATTGAGAAGTGTGCTATTCTTTTTCAATAGGGCCCACTAGGTCTAAATCCTTATCCATAGGAAGTAAGTTTGAATTAAGAATGTGACTCCAAACAACAACATTAGGACGAAGATTTGAGACCACTGATGTATTAGATGGATCTACAAAGATACGCCAAGTAGGAAGATAGTGTTCCCAAACAAGAGTTCTTGGGATTTCTCCAATTTCCTCACAGTTGATCATATTAGCAAATGCTTTAGAGGTTACTATTATAGAAAAACCAGTTACTTTAGAAAGAATAGCACACTCAAAATTCAACTCAACAATGGAAGCATTAATCCAAAACTCTTTGACAAGATCTGGATAAGTGAAACCACACAGCATCTCAAAGCATCCATTCCATCCTTGTTCACACATAGTCTTCCAAGCCTAACTTAAGCAACTCATCAAAATCCAAAAAAAAAATTCATTGATGACTACCAGTTGATTCAAAGAAGAATTGACTAAGAAACTCATCTCAAGTTTAGCTTGATCAACGCACAACCACAGAGAAAATAAAAAGAAAGAGAACTGAACAAGATTCCTAAAAGAATAAAAATCTTGTCAGAAGAAGGACAAAAGGATGTTTCACAAGACAGGGGATAGTGACAATAAGTATCCAAAAGAAAACATCATTACTCAAAGGTTCTTATCCAGTAGATTTCTTGAATCCACTAGATGAGTTTCACCTATTTGAAAATTTAAGTATTATAAAAGTCTTTGAAAAACCTTTTACTTAAACTGCTTTATCAAAAGTAAAGAATCTTCTTCTGAATCACAAAATCTGACAACTTTCAGAAGCTATCATCTATCAGAGTCTAGTAGAACTAGATTGAGAAGGAGAGATACGTTCTGTCAGTCATAAGTCTCAAAGATTCTATTCAGAGCTAACACTTCCTCTTGAAACAAGAGTTATTAGTGATATATAAATATTGAATTGTTTCCTTTGACAGCTAACAAACAGCAAAAACATCACAAAAAGTGAGGAAACTGTTTCCATAAATATGATCATCATCTTGCTTAATGAAATATTCAGTATAGGTAAATACAACCGAGTTTCTTCTTATAGATTTCTAAAGATCCTTCCAAATGAGCTTTTATAGAAATATAACATAAACTTTGTATTAATACCTACACACATATCTCATTAAATCAAAAGATAAGCCAGAAAAGAACAAGCATACATTTTTTTTTCTCGGTCAAACACATATCAGTATTCAGACTTGACCGTAGAGTCTGAACACCACTTTGAGTGGATTCTGATTCAATGGTTGTTAAACCAATGACTCGACTACTCTCACCAAACTCAATACCTCTAGCACTTGAGTCTGGGTTGTGGGCTCTTCTTCCATCAAATGTTGTAAACAACCTTTGATAAATGCCATGAAAGATACCTCTGCTCCTTTCTTTGATATCTGCAGCAAATGTATTTAAATCATGACACTCATATTTCTATGAGACCATTCATAAATGTTCAAACAGGATTTCCTTCGCCTTATGCCACATTTTGATAGTAGTACCATGATTCATTCCATAGTTTTAGTCTAGAGTAAACCATAATATGAATAAGATCTTATTCTCAGCAGAATCATTAATTTAATTGTCTTGACTCATGACAATGATATCTTTGATAAGCAAAGAACCAGATGATGTTAGCTATTAGAGAATGGCATAACACAAATTAAAGCACCATCATCTAATTGTCTGCAGAACAGAAATAAAAATTGAAGGTTTCTCATAGACTTTTCATTTAATACAAATTCCATGATGACCCTCAATCAAGGAGTAATGAAGTCTCTTAAGATATCACCTTTAAGAGCAGACTCTTTATTATCAAATATTGAAGCAAGATAGATTTGGTATAATATCTTTCTCTTCAATACTTATTTTTATTTCTGGACTCAGATGCTTCTTCAAAAGTAGTAATGACTGGCAGAGCCAGATTACTCTTTTATCTGAATCCTGAACTAATGTCATCTTCAGTGAATATTAACTGACATTAGGTTTTGGTAGTGTTTCTCCTTGCTTCCAGATCTGGAAAATCAGTTGAAATACAAGTATTTCAGAAGCTTCTGAAGTTACTATTCTATCAACAGATACTGCAACCTATCCAGCTGGTTAAGAAGTACTTCTGATAAGAAATATATGTTTCTTATCATCAGACACTTCAAAGAACCAAGCTTTATTATAGTTGATCTGTTAGATAAATTTTCATCATTTAATTTCATTTCTTTTCTTCGAAGATTTGCAATACAAACCAACATACTACAATAAATTTAAGTTGTATAACTCATTGAATAAATGTGACCTCGGGTTAGAATCTAAACCAATCCTCCCAGAATTTGCTTGAAGGATCAGATGAAGTGTAACTGAACAAGCTTCAAAAAATGACTCCCACAAATCTGAGCACAAGGATTCAAAGATAGTCCGAGCATCAATCATATCAATGATGTTGACATGCTTAGAAGTGAGATAGAGCACCTATCAGAATGCAACTACCTCTGAAGATATTCAATAAGCTTCTTCTGGGCTAGTGATAGAGACTTTCAAATAGATTATCTCTACACCATCAACTTCTATAGTAATACCTTTTTCAAGGATATTATATCGACCTTCAGAACCCCTTTTATCAAGACCAATGAGTTAAAAATATGTTTTACTTATCCATCATTTAAATTCAGAGGAATCACCCTTTGAATATGGTAGGAAAAACAGTATAATATTTTCATGTGGCACTTGATTCCTTCTTGAAGGAAATTCTTTAACAAACATACTTTTCTTATTGGATCATTATCTATACCACTGTTAAGTTTTATGCAGAGACCATACGCTGATACCAATTGAAGGTGAGAAAAGTACGAAAGAATGGGGGTGAATTGTGTTTTCCATTTTCTTAGTTTGCATCTGATCAGAGTTTATAATCTAAACTGGTATTCAGATTCTGGTTAATTCTTAGCAGTAGAATGTTAATAGAAGCAAATAAATAATAGCAGAAGACTCAAAGATTTATACCGGTTCCTCCCCTAACTGAGAGTAGTCCAGTCCCCTTGCTTCACAAGAGATTTTAACTATAATCAAAACATGATTACAACCGCTTATGCATTCTGCATAAGATTTTTACACTTTCTCAAACCCAAGGTCCAAGACTTCTGCTCAAGCTCCTCACTCGAGACTTCTTGCTCAAGTTCCGCGAACCTAAGACTTCCTGACTCAGACCCTCAGCCTAAGACTTCTCCTCAAAGTTCCATGAAATGAACATTCCTGCTATGACTTACTGCTATGCTTCCATATATTGAGCACTCCTGCTCAAGCCCTGGCCAAGACTTACTACTATGCTTCCATGTACTGAGCATTCTTGCTCAAGCCCCTCAGGCTCAAGACTTTCTCTTGAGGTTCCATGAAATGAGCCTCCGCTTGCACCACCCTGGCCAAGACTTACTGCTCTTAATTTCATGAACCGAGCTATCCTGCTCAAGCCACACTGGCTCAAGACTTTCCTGCTCAATTAATCTACTTGATTAAGACTTTCACTACTCAAGCACATAGCAAGATACTTACGTGGCTCAAGCATCTTGGCTCGAGACTTCCTTGCTTGTATCCCAATGATACAAGACTTCTGCTCAATCAATCCACTTGATTAAGACTTTTACAGCTCAAGCGCATAGCAAGAGACTTACGTGACTCAAACATCTTGGCTCGAGACTTCCTTGCTTGTAGCCCAATGATACAAGACTTATGCTTAATCAATCCACTTGATTAAGACTTTCATAACTCAAGCACATAGCAAGATAGTTATGTGGCTCAAGCATCCTGGTTTGAGACTTCCTTGCTTGTATCCCAATGACACAAGACTTTTATCTAAACTGCTGAACAAGCTCAGTAGAATAGAGAACAAGGTGTACATGATACAAGTATCAGAGGTACGAGAAATCGCCATAACAAACACCTAAAGCTCTTAATATTTCTAAGATATACAATGCTTAAGAAATCTTAAGGCTTTTACAATTACAACCTACATCAGAAAAATCTGCATAAACATTGAGTTGATAATTGCTGATCTTGTTACTAATTCTTCTCGTTAATCCTTGTTAAAGATTCAGTTTGAACCTTCAGCCATATTAATAGCCTTTTCAGAAACTAGCCGCTGAGGAGGTAACTTGATCAAGAGTCTTTGTTGTTACTCCATAGTACAAGAGTCGTTAAAGATAGATACACCAGAAGATCTTTATCCAATGTGTAACATGTTTAACTTTTGAGTCTTCAAGAGATTCTATACTATTAGAGTCGTTGAGAGTAGACATCCATAAAACATCTCATCCGTTCTTGAGCCTTGCAATGTGTAGACTTTAGTTGACAAACTGATTTGACAATACAACTTGCTTTCTGCAGTACAGACAACCTCAGCTTTATCATCAAATCTGAATGGTACCAGAAGCCAATTTGCATTCACTAAGTGTAGAGACAATAACATCCCTTCTTTTGATGTTGAGGCCTTTAGCTTCAGAGTCTTCGCCAGATATTACTTAGCAAGTGTTCTTCAAATTCTGCCACCAGAAGCTAGCAATGCAGCAACTCTCAAAGTGTGTTTAATGTAGAATAGATTCTGATAATAATATTTACAAGTATAACAATCTGCACACATGTAACACACATCAAATAAACCATTGTTTTTTCAATACTTTGTTATGATCAAAATCCAAGGAAAATATGTCATGAACAAATCTTGTTCTAACAGTGTGTTGTGTGTCAATCCCATTCCAAAACCAATTTCAAACCAAAATCAAAATTGAACTAATTCAAAACCTAATTGAAAAAAAAAACAATACCCTGTCACTACTGAAGTCCGGGTCATTCATTCACTCCAATTAATTTACATTTAATGGATTACTATGGTTGGAAAATAAATTGATTTGAAACTTTTATTATAAAACAAGGTAATTAGTTAACTTATTCATGTATGGATTAAAAAAATAACCAAAAGAGAGATATACTTTTAAAAACTAGTTTACTTATTCATTGTTATTGGTGTATTTATCTTAATAAAGATAAAATAGAAATTTGAGAATTGAAATTATAGAGTAGTATCAGTTACATTACAATTGAAAAATAGTATTAAAGGTGATTATTAGATTTTTGAGAAAATAATGAAAAAGTATTTTTCTCTTCTTTTGTGAATATATCCTTTTATAAACAAATTTTCTTTTTTATCACATATATCTTAATAAATTTCTTGACAAATAAAATTAATGTTATAAAAATACAAAAATATTAAAAAAATTTCATTGTAGTTTAGTTTAGTTAATTTATTTTTTGCTATTAAAGTAATTTAGGTTAGTTATATCAGTCATTACTAAAAAATATAAAATCTCAAAAATTGAATCATAATTAAGGTTGATTTTATTTTTATTGATTTTCTTTCCCTAAGTTTATTCAAGTTATTTAATGAAAAAATATCTTTTTTATTTTCACTTAAATAAAAAAAAAAAATTTTGCTCTTTACTAGATTATTTCATTTTAAGCCTTTTTTTATTTTGATTTACAAAAATATAAAAATACTAAAAATATGTCTTATTCAATTAGCAAAGATAACAAAAACACCCAAAAAATAATAAACATTTATTTTCATTCACTTTAAAAAAATAAAAAATACACAAATGCTTCTCTTTTTTTTTAAAACTAAAAACAATATATATATATATATATATAAGGAACATATCATATGAGAATGTCATTTTTAGGTGAAAATATGAAAATGAATCACAACCATTAGATTTTAAAATAAATGGTGAAGATTAAGTGTCAGTTTTTTTCTCTCTCCTCATTCATTTATTTTAATAATGGAGGAGAGAGAAAAACAAAAACCACACATAATCTCCATCATTTATTTTAAAATCTAATGATTCAGATTCATTCTCATGTTCTTACATAAAAATAGCATTCTCATAGGATATGAACACATATATATATATATATATATATATATATATATATATATATATATATATATATATATATATATATATATATATATATATATCTTTTATCTTTAAAAAAAACATAACAATTCTTTCGTTTAAATTCTAAAAAATACAAAAATAAAATAAAATAGTAATGACCCTTTCGTCATCTTGTAAATAATTCATGACTTTGTACGTGGATCATAAATGTTACTTTTTTTTAAAATCAAACTAATTCAACTTTTTTCTCGTAAATATTTCACATATGGTCCATAAACCAAACTTCTTTCAAAATCAAATTAACTCAAAATTTTTGCAAATGAAAATGGACGAGGAGATGCACATGCAATTTGTCTTTGATAATTGATTGATAACGCTTGCCACATCGATCAATAATTCAAAATTCAAAGCAATGTCCTAAGATCAACTCAACCCATCAAATCAAGTTCATTTTCTGCCCCCGTGCAATGAAACCATTTTCATAAACTAAAATCAACCAACAGACAAATATTTTTTACGAACTATAGAACTCTGATTTTCTCATTGCACAATGATAATACGTAGGCACGAGGGTTTGAATTCTTCACGAGCTCAACAATTAAATTTTCTCCCTCTTCTCTTTTGTGGATTATTTCTTTCTTTAAAATACTTTGATAAAATAACTTGATGAATAAGAATAAAATAAGACAAAACATTACAAACAAACCCTTAACTCTTAGAACTTTAGGAGGTTCTCGTTGAGTACAACGGATGTGAGAGATGATAATACTTTCCCCTCGTATAACCGACTCCCGAACCCATTTTTGGTTGCAATGACCATCTTATCCCTTTTCCTTCCCTTAGGATTTTATTGTCATCTCCCATTTCCTTAGGAATAAATAAAATACGGTGGCGACTTTGTTAGTCCACCCGCAAGCGTACGATGCACTTCGCGAGGTTGTATTTTTTGAGATGCGACACAGTGAGGTAAAACTACTTTTATAAATATTAATTGTTACATCGAAGCCACAAGGGACTGGAAACTATTACATGGACAAAAAAGATAATACAAAGAAATATAAGAGATCAAACTGAAGCATCCGAAGCCAAAATATTGTGACCACCATCTTGAGCCTCCTTAGGAGTAACCTGGAAGGGGTTCAACTTTTCAGTAGGTATCAGAGTAGTGAGGCAGAACCTATTTATCTATTACACAACCTGATCGTAGACAACGAACACGCCTTGCATATTCCATTAAAGGGAATCATGAAGTGTCACCTTTACACCGATAATCTCATCTACATGAGTTTTCAAGGCCTTGAGATGAGCATTGGCCTCTTGAAGATGGGTCTGTCGATCCTCCTCCGCACGGTGGGTAATCTTAGTGGCAGATTCAAAGGCCTATTAACGTCGTTTCTCCTCCGCTGCAAGAGCGGTTCCTCTAGTGAAGCCTCATCATTAGAAAGATAAGTCTTTTTAGGAGAACCTTCTTCCATGGGAGATTGGTCTTCATCACGACCTCTCTTTAATTAAATTGGAGATGGGGAGGCTTCTCCATAGTTCAAGTGGAAGCAGCATCAACAAGTTGATTAACCTTAGGTGAAAAAGTAGAAGTCTTGGCAACCAAGATGAGAGTAGGGGTTGGTGAAAAAGCAATGGTCTTCATAGAAGGAACCGCTTCCTTGACGCCTTAGGCGTTAGCAAGATGATAGAACATTTGCAAATTGTCAATGTTCTCTGCAAAATTAAACTGCTCATGTCAAAAAAACCTAAGACTCTGTCCTCACCAAAAATATCTTTCATTTTTTCTCGAATGACTGCATTCATAATGGCGTAGATGAGAAAGACCCATCAGAGGATGATAGCAAGATGAGATGAATACTAATACTTTAGAAACAATCCCTTCCACGAGGAGGAATATCCGTCAGGGGAGTAGAAAAAAGTGAGACGAGCCTCCAACGTACGAGGCTCCATCAGAAAGAAGCACCCCAGGAAATCACCCCAGTCCTGGGTGAAGTAACCGAACCAAGAGTCACTAGTGTGAAAACTAATGAGCCTTTAGTCGCAGTAGTCATCCCAGAAGGTGTGAACCAGATAAAATATAATGAAAATAAATCCGAGTGAAGGCTTCCAAGACTTGTACTCAACACATATCTCAAATACACTAATGTATGCCCGAGACCTCGAATGAAGCTAAGAATGAGCAACTTTTAAATGTTTTAAGATAGACACTTCGAAGTCAGAGAATACATTTGTAGTCACGTCCTTGTGAACATGTACTAATAAAATGGGATCACGTCGCCATTAAAAGAGCTAAATATTTTCTTCTCCATTCCAATGGGAATAATCGACCAGTCTTGAGGATCACTAAATATAATGCCAACAACCTCTATTGCTAATTAAGTATTTTGGGCAGACGAGGTGCCTACCACCTCGACCTCCACCCGACCATACTTTACAGCATCGACTGCCTCCACTAACGTCAATCCTTTTCGAGCAAAATGGTTGATCTTAGAAAATTTGTATGGCATGATCCATGACATTGCATCTGGCCGACCTCGAAGATCTAATTAGGACTTCACTTCGGCGTCGCTAGGTTCACAATTAATGGTTCTCAAGCAAAGCTAGATTGAACTTTTAATGTATTCTATCATTCGCCATTTGGCTTGTATTTCGTCCTCATTTAATATGAGAGTGGCATAGAGACCTCAATATGATTCACCTCCCCACAGACATTTGATAAAAGGGCTTCTAATGAGTTGGATGGAGAAGCTCGTTCCTCCAGATAATTCCCATATACCCTTTCTGAGTCAGAATCGTCAAATAAAGGCACAACTTCTAGTTCTAGGTGGTAATGATCAAGAGGGGGAAATGAGAATCAGGGGATGTCCCCAATCTCGAGGCAGAAGAAGTTACGCTCTCAGCATCACCCACTAAGTTAATTGTATTATCTCTCATCTTGACTAAAAATAGGAAATGCTAAAGAAAATACTTGATTCTATGGTGGTTCCTTAGATGTGAGATTGATAAAGTGGAATGAATAAAGAAAGAAAACATTTTGATTAGAGAAATACAACAGTCCCGGGTAATACTTCCAGCAAAGAAGAAGTGGAGGTGTTTACTAAGACATTGCATACAAAAGAACTTGAATGACAAGGATTTCTAAAAGTTTCCAAAATGCTCAACTTCTCCTATTTATAGGCGAGAACGATTGAATGACTCAAATAATCTAAAGGAAAGAGTTAAAATATCAAAGGCTAGATTCCTCCTCAGGGATAAACGCAAACTCAAATGCACTCAAGTACACTATGATTCATGTCATGCCCTAACTTTTCCCATCAACACGCGTCTAAGAAGAAGGCATTGAAATGTTTCAATGATGGAAATACGTTTAATGCACTTGTTTCCCACTAATTTTTAAATGACTCTAAACATTTCAAGTTTAGCTCACCTAAGACAATTTCTTGGAGGCCGACTAAAATCGCTAAAGACATCCTTGGCTCACTCAGTGCCCGACAAAGCCTTAGAGAAACTATTTTGGGTTGTCCAAATGCCCAAATAGGCAAGGCCTAATTCATATCAGATCCACTCCACTTGACCTAAGGTATAAAAGTTAACTCACACGGAAAGTAAGGTGTAGGTTCTCAAATCTCCACTTTTGACTATACTCTTCTTAAATCATGAAATGACTTGGGTGTTGGAGTGATAACCATATAGGTCCACCTCGAACTACCATAACAGATATCAGCACCACCAATTCAAGATGTCTAGTTCACCACCATAAAAATACGTGTATGCTACTTTGATAGAACAATGCGCTTACGACCTATCAAGTTTTGTGTGCCCTTGTCGGGAATCTGTTAGATATCGAATTTTCCAAATTCACAAATTAAACTAAGATAATTTTTATCGTATTAAATTTTCCGCGAATTTTTAAATTTTCTATTTTTTCAATTAAATGCAAAGAACCCAAATTCTTGGGAATCTCACTGAAACAATAGATGAAATTAAACACTCTTTACACTAAATACGTAGACAACAACCGTTAGTGGTGGTTGAAACTAATTACACCCTTAAGGAATATGTGTCCCCTAAGAACGTTGAACCTCATTCCATCATTTTTTGTCTTGTTGTCGGAACGAATAATTTTCAAGTTGAAATCATCCCTATTGTCCACAGTACAACAACCCAGTTTTCTTATTCTCCAACATATGACTTGAACTTGCATCTACCCACCTTCATCAAATTTTTCAACATTCAGAAGATGAATGATGCAAATCTCTTAAGACTATTTCCTTTCTATATAAGGGAAAAGCTATAGCATGGATACATTCCTTACCCTATGATTGGATTATAACATCGAGTTAAAAATTTCCTTCCTTGCACAAAATTTTCTTTTGAGTAAAACTCTGCACCTTAGAAACTAAATAACAAGTTTTACTAAAAAGTATGGGGAATCACTCTACAAATCTTGTAAGTGATTAAAGAAAATGCTCAAGTAATGCCCCTACCATGGATTGTTGATATGGTTAATAATCCATACTTTTTATAATGGTTTGATGTACACCACGAGGATGACAATCGATGTTGTTGCAAGTGAGATAGTAATGAGAAAGAAACTCGATGAAGCCTACGCCTTCATTAAGGATATGGAGCAGAACGATTTGTTAGAGAAATTTCCAAAATATTAAATTGATAAATAATAATGGTTAAATTACAAAAATAAATGGCCAAAAGTTGCAATTGTCTAGAATAGAACCAGAGACCGTATAATGATTGGGCACATGGTCAAAAGGTGCAACCACCGGATCAAAACAACTTTTCATGAAAATGTTTGTTGTTATTGATATACAATGGTTCGCGAATGGTCATGTTGGAATCAAATGAAACATTGTTTCTCCACACCAATCGGTACAAGTTTTTCTGTAAATAGAGATAATTGTTAGGCATAAAATAGACAAAAAAAAAATACTTGTTTCAAGTGCCAAAAATTATATCTAAGTCATTTATTTATTTTTCTTGTGCACGAGAATAAGTGAAGGAACTTTATTCTGTAAAATATCGTTGATCGATATGATTAATGTGAATGTGCAATTCATGTTAAGATTTCCAAAGTATCCTGAAGGGGATTCGCCAGTTAATCCTTTTGCACCCAATTTGCATAAATTGGTGGGGGTGAATCGAACCTAAAGTTTAGTGTAAACACTCACTTTGGAATCATTGTGTGCAACTATCATCGTACCATCTTCATCATCTTCTTCTTTTTCATGTTTTGTAGCAGACCCTCAACACAAGATCTAACAATCTTTAGGTTCGATTTTCAATTTTGATTCATGCTTTATTTATAATTAGTATTAAAGTATATAATTTTAGAAAATATGGTAACAACTTTCAGTGATGTTGAAAGGTACACAGTTAATTCCTATAATTTTTAAAATTATGGAATTTTGATTTATGGATTTTTTGTTTGTGGTTAATTTGTGACTACAACGGAGAAATGAACATTCATGATTTCTTATTTATCAATATAGTGAAAGAAATATGTTTATATATGTGAATTCACTCGCTTTGATAATATACAAGTAAATGTTATTTTAACATATGCATTCACCTTTTTATATCTATGCATACAGTCACGGCGGTGTATAACAAAGCACTTAAAAATTTTATTTTATTTTAAAAATATATATTGATATTGATTTGAAAAATATCTCATTTTTAAAATTAAAATTTCAAATGTTGTAATTTGAAAAATGTTGGCGATGATAAAGCATGTAACTTCATATATATATATATATATATATATATATATATATATATATATATATATATATATATATATATTATTGAGACATAATATATATCTAATATCAAATCCATGATTATGGATTAACGTTGTATCATGAAAAGAATTCAAGAACAGGTGCCTTGTCTAATATTTTTAATTATGAAGCATTACTTTTGAATATTTTAATATAAAGAGTGTTTGTACATATTATGTAATAAATTCATACATATGAAATCATTTTACATAGGTTTCAGTATTGATATTGATACAGTAACAAACAAAAGGAAGTATGTGCTTTTGGTACCGTGTTAAAGAAATATTAGTGATGTAGGTTTATTGTTCATATTGTGATTTTTATTTAGATATACCATAGAACATTGTTAAATATGAAACATGAATTTATCACATAAAATTTGTTATGCATATTAGTTATGCAAGAAAATTGTTTATTTTAAGAGAATAGAAATGAATTCTATGATGTTATTTTTATATGGAGTTTACGAATCACATGTTTGAACCCACTGTATGAAATAAAAGTTAGTCATCTCAAATTTGTAAGATCATGGTGGTCAAAATGGTTAATGCATTAAATATATTTTAGATATATTTAAGTGGAAGTAAAACTTCAAAATAAAAAGGTTAGTAAATGGAGAATGACATAAAAGTTGTGTATATGACAAAATAAATGATTAAAATGTCATGGTGATAGTTTGTCGAAACTATAAAGAATATAAAATATATATTGTTTATGACAACTGTACTAATATGACAAAAGTGTCATGGTTTGATGATAGATTGTAAATACTATCAAGAGTACATAAAGTAATCATATGCATGATTAGTTGAAAAATTGAATATTCGGAATTTATTAAAGTTTGAAAAAATCTTGCAATTCTTTGACGAAAGAATTGACAAAGATATGATGTCTTTGGATATAATTGAATAAAATGAAAACATCATTAGGAATGTGGAACAAGCCCGTATCTAATTAATCATCAATAGTGGAAAATCAACTCACACTTGATTAATGTTAAGTCTTGAGTTCAATGATGAAAGTACACTATTAGAGTGATTGAAGTACTTAATGATAGATACATCCCAAGGGGTAAAAGTACTTGGACCATAAGAATAAGTGCGGTAGGATGAAGTTTTCTTCTTAATAGACATATAACATATGTTTGCTGGAATGCATAATTATGGGTGCATTTCTGATATTGTCTACCTATATGAGAATGAAGTGGTGCCACTTCATAGAGTTCAAGGGCTTGACTCTTAAATTCTCATGAAAAGGATATGAGACACAAAGCCTTATTAAATGTGTCATATTGATAATTCGATCAATGATACCGAGATTTCATGTATGAGTTATGCACACTTGTTCTAATGAATAATTGGTTCAAAGCTTGTCTACCAATTTATTCGGGGATGAGTGAAATCTTAACTTACTCAGTATTGGTTCAAATCGTAAGATACCTTTATCTGAAACCATGAAATTTCCTGAATAATAGATTTAGATATATTTTAAAAATGGTGGGGGATTGTTGGAGAAATTTCCAAAATATTAAATTGATAAATAATAATGGTTAAATTACAAAAATAAATGGCGAAAAGTTGCAATTGTCTAGAATAGAACCAGAGACCCTATAATGATTGGGCACGTGATCAAAAGGTGCAACCACCAGATCAAAATAACTTTTCATGAAAAGGTTTATTGTTATTGATATACAATGCTTCGTGAATGGTCATGTTGGAATCAAATGAAACATTGTTTCTCCACACCAATCGGTACACATTTTTCTATAAATAGAGATATTTGTTAGCCATAAAATAAACACAAAAAATTACTTGTTTCAAGTGCCAAAAATTATATCTAAGTCATTTCTTTATTTTTCTTGTGCACGAGAATAAGTGAAGGAATTTTATTCTGTAAAATATCGTTGATCGATATGCTTAATATGAATGTGCAATTCATGTTAAGGTTTCTAAAGTATCATGAAGGGGATTCGCTGGTTAACCCTTTTGCATCCAATTTTCATAAATTAGTGGGGGCGAATCGAACCTAAAGCTTAGTGTAAACACACGCTTTGGAATCATTTTGTGAAACTTTCATCGTATCGTCTTCATCATCTTCTTCTTGTTCATGTTTTGCAGCACACCCTCAACACAAGATCTAACACGATTATCAATATGGAGGTAAATGTGAAGTATAGGCCTTAGACCATTTAAATACTAAAGTGGTAGCGATATTTCAGAAGTTTGATATGATTAGTGTAAGTTTTGTAACTCTCTTCCTTAACTTATGGGTTTTATGGAGTTGTTAGTCTCACTAGTACTTCATGCCAGTTGCGGATAACAGGAACCCAATCCTGAAATAGTAAATTATTTAAATAATGTCCAAAGAAGGATTATTTATTATAAAAATAAATCTCCCTAATTTGTAGTAAATTCCACACCATAAGCAACTGCTCCACCTGGATTCCAAGGACAAAAGGATGTTAATGCCCCTAAAAGTTTCAACCTTGAAATCATGGTGAAAATTTTCATCATGTTTAAGACTAAACAAAATGAGGAATTTAAGAACCTGAACCTGCTTACTAATAAGATACTTAGGCAACTAGGTGTTGGGAGGAAATTCATAAATGCAATGGAATAAACCAACAAGACAATCTCTCCCAAATACCAAATACAACGACAATTAACAAAACACATAAAACAACACAACAAGATTTTAGCGTGGAAAAACCTCCATTAACTAGGAGTAAAAAACCACGGGACCCGTAGGCCACTTAAATCCTACACTATTATCAATCAATGGGTACAAGCAATGTTCTCTCTAACACTAGTTAGAGGCATACATAAACATCATCAAGATTTGCAATCAATCTTGGAATATGAAATTCTGGTATAACAGATCCCAGATGTCCTACATGATGTCGAGACATCTGGTCTGACATAAACAGCAAGGCAATTATAGGCATTTAAAGAAGTTGCTGAAAAGTAAAGTGCACACATAATTTGTTCACCCAGTTCGGTCTAACAACCTACATCTGGGGGCATACCAAGGCAGGAAGGAAGTCCACTATTAGCAGTATCAAATTACAGACTCAACAAACCAGTTGACAATCCACTAACTTAATCACTACCCAATGACCCTTCTATCTAAGTCCTCCCTAGATAAGAGACTCCATCTCACTCCCAATCATCGCAATGATGTCTAGCAGTCAACATCGCAGTCACTGCATCAACAGCTTGATTTCCAAAAACTCTCCAAACACATAAAAGACACACTCCTATAACAATACCTAGACATGACCCTCATGACTAAGAACATTACTTAGAGTTGCTTAACAGCTTCCTCTAAGAATAATGACCATCTCACAATCCGAGTGGTTCACACATACCAACTCTCCTAGAGAGTGGTTCACAAACTCAGCCCTTAGAGTTTACATGATGGTTGGCTCCCTAAAACTAGGTTACAATGCTTCTATTTATAACCTTTTTCCCAACTGGATTTGGGCTTTAAATCTCAGCATATTAACTGCTACAAATCTGCAGAAGATTCTGCTACTAAATAGATCTTCAATTAAATCTTCATATCTTTTAGCCTTAAAAACAGCAACAAGATCTGCTCCAAATCTGATTGCAACTGAATATATCTTTACCAAGATATCCACCTATAATCTCTCACTCTCTTCAGCAGAATATCTCTCCAATAACAAAAACACGCAGCCCTAATAAAACAACTCAGACTGATGTTTTATCAACTGATGTCTTAACATCGGGTTTGACATCAGTACAGAATCTGCAACCATTTACAACTTAACACAACCAGAATGTTAGAAACTCATGTTGAAACATCAACCATGACATCCACATTGTTTTACCAAAATTCCAGCCAACTACAAGAACTAACAATCTCCCCCTTTGGCTAATTTTGGCTAAAACACTTTCAGCTTGCAGCGGAAAAACACTTATTAACATTCACAGCACAACCTGCAGCAATACCAACCAGCTGCAACAACTAGTAGCTCAGCACAAACTAGGCAACACATGGGCTAACTCTCCCCCTTTTTAGCCACAATTGGACACCCTCTGAATCTGACAACTAACATACTCAGAACAAAATCCAGACTCAATAACTGAACAAACATTGGGGTAAATGTATACTGCTGATTTAATCCATTGACATCTTGTCTGACACCATGAAACCAGGTCAAAACTGTCAAGTACACCATGAACTTCACCAGTAACACAATGTCACGACATCTTGTTTGAAATTACAATCTTGATAAACAACTTCTTCAACAAAAGATCAACTCCCCCTATCTAAGATAACCAGTGCTCCTTTGCAAGAAGAACACCTTAAATGAATGGAAAACATAAGACTCATCTTCATGTCTTCAAGAGCGCACCCTCTGTTCAACACACTTGCTGAACGCATTCACTTAATGCTTAATCCTCAAACAATCCAAATACCAAAACTCACCTAATTCCCTCTTGGTTTGTTATCTTCTCATGCTCCAAAACTTACATCTTGCCAAGCTGATCAACTTCTCTCTGTAATATCCACAGGAATGATCACAATGAACTCCTTGATCATAACATTTGGAAAATCCAGACACAGTCTTCATCCATCCAGTCAAGAATGCTTCACACGATCATCCACAAGTTATGAAGCACACACACAATGCCTTCCACTGAACTCACACACCAAGACAAGTGTGACATCTCCCATCAACAAAGACCCTCACAAAGTAATTCCAAAATCTGTACAAATAAAATCATCCTTCAAACTCCTCCACAGAAGCATGTGCACATATGATTCAAACAATTAACTTCACATGGCTAGAACCATTCATGTCCACACCAACATGCCATCCAACAGCCTAATGTCATAACATGTTATCTGACATTATATCCTCAGAAGAGGCAACCAATCTCCACAAGCTTGATCATCATGCAAGCTTCACAATATGTGCACCTTTGCAGCAAAATCCATAGACAAGTACTCTCCCCACATGGTTAACTAAAGCTCTAGATGGAGATGAACATTTGAGCACACTTGCTCAGCACATTCACATATTGTACTTTCACTCTTGGAGAACACATTCAAGTATCCTGTCTGGTATGACACTGCTCACAGACTCCACAAATTCTCAGCTTTACTGAGATCTAATCTCTTCAAGAGACACTTGTAGCAGAAAAAGGAACATCTCTTAAAAAATGTTCTGATCAGATCACATCACAATCTCTTCTGACAAGAAACAGCAGTCACTCACACATGAAGTCACATCATGCTATTCGTGAGGAACAAAAGGATCACCATCCTCCTTTAAACAAATTGTTGGATAAAGATCAAAGTCACATTGATCCCCCAATTTTCTAATAGCAGTCATTCCCTATCATATTCTTCATCTTCAAATTTCCAAGCAATCAATACCTGATCTACTTCAGTCTTCTCTACATTCTCCATCCAAGGCAGACCTTCTACTTCATCATTCTCCCGTATGACTATGTAGACGCTCCTTAGGCATAATGTATGCACCAAACTCTAGAACCAGAACAAAATCATCCTTTACCAAGGATATCCAACCCAAAAAAATGTTCTAACATCTGTTAGGACATTCTTGACACATCACATATACCACACACCATGGTTCTAGATACGCTCCACTACTAAACTTACTATCAGCATAGTAATCCAAACTGAACACTGCGTTACCAGCTTGAACAAAGAGAGCTTCAAAAAGCCAGAGAGGACATAACTCTCATCCACCAAAAGAAGGTATACTTCCATCCTCAACCTAGAACTTCTGCCAAAAGCTCCAAGAGAATTAGAACCTCCTTACATTTTCAACTAAATACTCTTCTGCACAAGAGCAATCAGTTTCAAGCATCCTGCTTGAATGCACACAATGAAACCAACCAAATTCCACCTTTTGATTGATCTTAATCTTCTTCAGAACTCCCACAAGATATCCTGATCCACCTATGAAACCAGATCTTCAAGTCATATGAACTACTTGCTCCAAAGCAAGACATCTTGGATTCACCAAGCCTCTTAGTCATGTAACATCTTCTCAAACCACAGCTCCCGCAAACTGTATGAGATAGATCTTTTTGAAGCATCCATAACTTCCATTACTGTAGATCACCTCTATCTTAAGCTGATGTGCCATATCACCAGCTGAGACTTCTGATGTTAAGCTAGATGTCAAAACATTATGATATCCAACTGTTAAATTCAGCTCTTCCTTCTGCCACTTAGAAGAACCTCCTCCCTTTGCAGAAACAGATTTCCATGCCCTCATAGACTTGATTCAACAATCAAGTTTGAGTAGACAACCTCCATCCTGCTCAGAAACTCCAAAGACTTCAAACCTACCACATCTAAATCTTCAGAAAATAAGTAGTCCAAGACTACCCCATAACTATACCAAATAATGCCACTTCTAAATGCACTATAGAACATACAATCTTATTGTTATAATCTCAAGATTCTTTTAACCATCATGATTGTTTCACAGAGTTCTCACACACCAACACACCACGAAGAGAAATAAATAGCCACATAGAGAAAAGTATATTCTCAACACTTCAACACTCCTGCACTTTTACATCATACATATACATAGTCTCCCGTCAATGTATTTTGTCATTAGCTGAATGCACAACCTTATCAAAAGCAGACAAATACTCAACTCCTATCAAGGTAACCTTCTCACACAACAGGAATCTGCTGATTCTTCTTCAAAACAAACCATCATGACAACCATTCACACCACAAAAGCATTCTAGGTTAGGTCAGTGTCTTGACCTTTCACTCCTCCCTGAGCAAAGAACTGAAATGATGTTTCAACGTCAGTTCCGACATCAGCAATCATAGTAAATCACACTAAACATCTACTATGGCTTTGGAGACAACACACATCTCTTGCAAGGGACACAAGTGGATTGACCATCAGTAGCTGATCAACCTTCAAACCCAGAACATACACACAAACAGGAACTAGCATATTCTACATATCAAGAATCTTCAAACTTGTAATGTTCAGACCTCCTGTCTATCTTTGAGATGTTGGATGCCAACCTTCTGTACCTAAAGAAGAGAAACCATTGACTGGTCATCATAAATAGCATAGACAAATATGCTTTTCCCAACACTTCAACCTATAAGGATGCCCTTCAATCCTTACAAAAAGATGTTCCATTATGTGAGGACACCACATAACTGGACTCCAGCTTTAGAAGAAACTTCTCATGCAGATACCAAGGAACCATAATCCTTTGGTAAAAAAAAACACCAACTTTTCCTTGCACAAATTTGAAATGCTCATCCTATGGTAGGTACACACATATAACTCCTTCACACAAAATCTGCTCCATGGCCATAAACAAGATTGCAAACAACTGGCTGCTTTGATCAGAAGGAACTTTCAGATATCAGAGAAAATGTCCTTGACATTTGAGCTTGACCTCCACAAAAACAAACAGCCTTTGAACACCTACTCACTTGGATCAGAAATACACTAATCCAATGAGTGACACTATATTTATCATCTCTTGTCCAACATACATATCTAAGACATGTTTCTTGAAGGAAACTTCTTAGACACACAACCCAGATGCCTCCTCTTCCAAGCCAGGAGTAGGTTCCAAACATATGTGATCAATACACATTTGTTTAGCCCCCAAGCATCTGTTATGCCATACCTTTATCCAACAAGATTCTGCACAATCTGTTGGTTTTATGTTCCAACATCTGGTAGAACATAAGTTCTCTTCACAAGAAACACGCCAAAAGATCCTTTAACACAACCCAGAGATTAACCTTTTAGGGTTGGAGGCAAGAATAAGTTGCTTCTAACTTTCTTCAGATCTCTTTTCAACAAGCTCATATAAGAGTTCCTTTATGAGTGGACTTGGGATGAACTACAAGTATCTTTGGCAACTCTAACAAGCTAGTTGAAGATATCCTCAAGTATCACCACACCATGTGATACATCTTCAGAGGAGAACAGAATGTTGCAGCCTTAACACAAAACCACCAGGAATTTTCCATCAGATATATATATGCAGCAGAACACACACCAGAAAACTCCTCTATAACCTTCAGGTAAAACATAATAACCCTTGCACAAACACGACACTCCATGTGCACTAGGTCAACATAGGTTTGAAAATAAGTCAAACCACACAGCAGCTCACCACCAAAGCTACAAGCCTGATAACAATAGACAGGTCCAATACACACCATGTCATGAACAGTTCATCCTTCACTTCAAGGGATCATACAAAAATCTCTATGAACTGACCAAGTCCATACACCATCTCAGCAAAACTATCTTCCTTGCTCATGAACCAGAAAGTATCTCCCTAGATCTCATCCAGAAACAGACAGGATGCCTGCTCTGATACCAATTGAAATTCTGGTATAACAGATCCCAGATGTCCTACATGATGTCGAGACATCTGGTCTGACATAAACAGTAAGGCAATTATAGGCATTTAAAGAAGTTGCTAAAAAGTAAAGTGCACACAGAATTTTTTCACCCAGTTCGGTCTAACAACCTACATCTGGGGGCATACCAAGCCAGTAAGGAAGTCCACTATTAGCAGTATCAAATTACAGACTCAAGAAACCAATTGACAATCCACTAACTTAATCACTACCCAATGACCCTTCTATCTAAGTCCTCCCTAGATAAGAGACTCCATCTCCCTCCCAATCATCGCAATGATGTCTAGCAATCAACATCTCAGTCACTGCATTAACAGCTTGATTTCTAAAAACTCTCCAAACACATAGAAGACACACTCCTATAACAATACATAGACATGACCCTCATGACTATTAACATTACTTAGAGTTGCTTAATAGCTTCCTCTAAGAACAATGACCATCTCACAATAGGAGTGGTTCACACATACCAACTCTCCTAGAGAGTGGTTCACAAACTCAGCCCTTAGAGTTTACATGATGGCTGGCTCCCTAAAACTAGGTCACAATGCTTCTATTTATAACCTTTTTCCCAACTAGATTTGGGCTTTAAATCTCATCATATTAACTGCTACAAATCTGCAGAAGATTCTGCTACTAAATAGATCTTCAATTAAATCTTCAATCAAATCTTCAATTAAATCTTCATATCTTTTAGCCTTAAAAACAGCAACAAGATCTGCTCCAAATATGATTGCAACTGAATATATCTTTACCAAGATATTCGCCTACAATCTCTCACTCTCTTCAGCAGAATATCTCTCCAATAACAGAAACACGCAGCCCTAATAAAACAACTCAGACTGATGTTTTATCAACTGATGTCTTAACATTGGGTTTGACATCAGCACAGAATCTGCAACCATTTACAACTTAACACAACCAGAATGTTAGAAACTAATGTTGAAACATCAACCCTGACATCCACATTGTTTTACCAATATTCCAGCCAACTACGAGAACTAATAGAATACAACAATAATCAAGAGAGACAAAAACAACTCAAAAACCCCAAGAAATTCATACCTCAAAGATGGACTCGACAGACTAACTTAGAAAGCTCCGAATCCAATGAAAATCGCTTATAATATGATCCTATGAGTCATGAACAGTGTGTCAAAATTTCAGGATGATCCGACTGTTGGATTTTGCGCAATCTCCGATTTAGTGGAACTGCTTTGTGCTGAAATTGGGTTACGGGATTTCACTCTTCTCTCAACTTTTTTTTGTTGTTTTTCACACACAATGGATAAATTTAACTTAATTCTCTTTGTTGGGTAATAACAAAGGCATAGAAACAAATGGAACACTAACCCACATCAATTTGGGCCTCTCCAAATAGGAGGGATATCCCAACAAACTCCCCTGACTAACTAGTTTGAGGGCAACACCAATCCGGCTTCCATACGACAAAACTCAAACTTTCCTCTAGGCAGCACTTTCGTCAACATATCAGAACCATTATCATCGGTGTGAATCTTCTCAAGCTCTATCAACTTGGAATCTAATGCATCACAAATCCAATGATAACGAACATCAATATGCTTCGACCTCGAGTAAAAGGAGGAATTCTTCGATAAGTGAATGGCACTTTGATTATCACAAAACAAGAAATACCTTTCTTGTTTCACACCAAGTTCCATTGCAAATTTCCTCAACCATAACAACTCTTTTGACGTTTCCACGACGACTATAAACTCGACTTCGGTAGTAGAGAGTGCAACACACTTTTGCAACTTTGATTGCCAAGCCACGGCTCCCCCGACCAAAGTCACCATATACCCCAAAGTGGATTTTTCGATCATCTAAGCTTTCGGCTATATCCGAATCCGTATACCCAACCAACATAGGCTTCTTGCATCCTAAAGTTAGTCTTAAATTCTAAGTGACACGCAAATATCTCATTACCCACTTCACGACCTCCCAATGATCTTTTCACGGATTTGAGAGATAACGACTCACCATTCCCACGACATGAGCAATATCGGGTCTTATACAAACCATAGCATATATCAAACTACCAACGGCCGACGAGTGCGAAATGTTCTTCATACTCAACTTTTCTTCATGAAAGCTCTGCTGATTTGAGCAAATTTTTGGGAAAAACAGAATGTCAAAAGAGATGTTTAAACATGAAGAAGTTTGAAGAAAGAAGACTGGCCAGAGAAGATGTCCTAACAGATGTCTTGACATTTGTATCTGATATGACAGGATGTTTCTAAATCTGTAGCAAGATTTACGGAAATAATCAGCGCATAGATCAAGGACTGAAGACTGAAGCCCAAGGAAGCAGAAGCCTATAAATAGATGACTTAGACCTAGGTTTTGATATGCCTTAGTACGCCTATTGTAACCTTGTTTTCTTGCGTAAGAAACAAGGGTTTAGGGTTTTGAAAGTCGTTGGCTTTCTAGGTTATAAGTCTCCCTTTGTATCAATTGATACATTGTGGTAGATATAGGTGTCACACATATCCATAAGCCTTGAGGTATTGGATTGTGTATTGTTCTTGGATGAAGCTTTTAAGCGAATCCGAGTTAGCTTGTTTGTCAAGTATGCTTGACAGATTTCTGTATTGATAGGGATGATGTAGAAATCATAGTTGGTGATTAAGGGAAGTGAGTGGAGTATCTCATATCAGGGTTGTAAATGTTTGAGTTTAGCTTTGGTAAAGATGTTCATGTGGTAGATGTTAGGGATAAAGTTATAAACGGGGGAGTTTAGCTTTGTAACAGTCTACAGATAGTGAAGTCTTCTTCCTGGATTGGTATCCCCCAGATGTAGGTGAGTTGCACCGAACTGGGTTAACAATTACTGTGTTCTTTATCATTCTGCAGATTTACATTTTCTGTTAGGGTTCATGATAAACATGTTGGATCAAATGTCGTGACATCTGTGATTGTGCAGTTCTAATATTCAATGTATCAGTCTGCTGTTGCGCCTCTGAGTTTAAATGATTATGTAGCACAATGTCTTGACATGTATTATGACATCTGCTGTCTGCATAGGCCTGAATTTCAATTGGTATCAAAGCAGGCATCCTGTCTGGTTCTGGATGAGATCTTTGGGAGATACTTTCTGGCGTTTAAACAAGGAGGAGTTTCGAAGTTCAGATCAATCAACTTAGACATACTCAAGGGTATTAATGGATGAGATGGATGTTCTGGATCGAAGGGAGAAACCCGGAGGTTGTTCATGTTGCTGAAGAGATTCTACAATAACTACAGGAGAAGTGGCTAGTTCTCTTGTTGGCGTGTCTTATAAGATATTGTGACATCTTATTAGGGCAAGTAGGATATATTCCTTGGTGGTTCTACTGCATGTGTTTCTGATGGAAGAGCTCTAGAATTATGGGATTCTGGAGTTGTTACTGAAGATAGTTGGTGGAAGGTCTCAATCGTCAGCCTCTTTATATCTGAAGATATCTGCATTCTTTTATTCCAAAGTCGGGAGTGATGGAGTAAAGGGAGTTGTGGTTAGATCTGGTATGGTGACTTGGTACTTGGAAGCTTGGTTTCTTAGTTCAGTCTGGAGTCAGTTGAAGAGGAGAGGAGTTGACTTAAAGTTTATCAGGTTCTTGCTCTAGGAGTTTGATAAATGTTTAGTCGGCTAGGTTGTCAAAGATACTTGAGAATTCTCTCAAGTCCACTCATAAAGGCATCTATGTCGTGTATCTGGAGTCTTCTAGTTACTCTTTTGACTAGAAGATGTTTCTTTGAAACACGATCTGAAGAAAGTGGAGGTGATTTATTTTCACCATCCAAAAACTGCAAGGAAGGATTCATCTCTCTTGACCCTAAGAGTGGATCCAATCTGATTGAAGAACTGTTGAGGTAAGTAAGATTTGTTCAGAGAAAGTCATATTTACTTGAGTCAAGGGTGGCAGCCTTGGTATCTCAACATTGTCTTTGAAGTAGATACTTGCAAAAAGATTGAATACTTTATAAGTGTTCATGACATGGTCTGGTGGAGCTCAGCTGCAGCAGTGAAAAAGGGTTATTGGACAAGGATTTAAGATCAATTTCTATTTGTGGAATCCACAAGTATTTCATTAATTATCCTTGAGATTCAAGATTATTGATGTTCAACAAGATGTTGGAACATCTCATCAACAAGGTTTATGCAGAATTATGGGAGGGGTACTGCATACGCTTTAGCATCTGTTTTAATCTTAGGTGTTGACCTAAGTGTAGCGAGCGATTTTTGTCGGTGACGCGACCACCTTATCACTGACATTTGGGTTTTCCTCCTCAAAGAGAAAGGGTGCTACTTTCTGATTTCTTATTTATCCCATGAAGCTGGAAGGGAAAGGGAAGCTATCTAAAACTAACCTTGCATGCGAATGCTTAACAAACGCTTAAAAGAGATTGGGGGTCCGGGGTTAGGTTATACAATGGGTAGTTATCAATTACCCATCCTATATGTGGTTATCCACAGGATATTAGCTTTAGGGTTTTGCTTTATAATTGATGGTGTTTATCTGGTAATGGGTTGGGAAAGTTTCTTGGAAAAGTGTGACAGGGAGAGTGAGTTTTGTTTTCTGTGGAAAATAATGATGATGATGGCTTAAGGTATGAAACCTAAAGTTTTGATTGATATGAAGGTATAGGACCTAAGGTTTTTGATTGGTATGCTCGCTAAGATTTCGCAATCTTATGCCTACGTATTCCCGTTTAAACGAAACAGGGAAATCAGAGAAATCGTAGTTCCTCCTATTCTAAGGGAGGAAATGGGGTTTTGGTGTCTTGTTCAAAGCCCAAGATTGAAGCTAAAAGGGTATTTGTGTCTTGTTCAAAGCCCAAGATTGAAGCTAAAAGGGTATTGAGATGGAATTTTTCATCTCTAAAGAGAGATTGTTGACTTTTGTGTGCCTTGATCAAAGCACAAGGTTGATGCTAAAAGGTTAATTGATTTGGCTAGGGGATTTCTTTATACAAAGCCTAAGAGGAGGCTAGATAAGACTGACTCAATAAGAGAGTGTTTTATCTGTCTTGTACAAAGCCCAAGATTGAGGCTAAAAAGAGACTGACTCTTTGGGGATATCATTATACAAAGCCTAAGAGGAGGCTAAATAAAAAAAGGGTTTTGACTCCGTCGGGGAGGTTTATAGGTGTCTTGTACAAAGCCCAAGATTGAGGCTGAAATGGGAAATTAACTGACTCTGGTGAGGATACTTTTATATGTCTTGTACAAAGCCCAAGATTGAGGCTGCAATGAGTTTGACTATGCTTGGTGAAGTTATTCCTCAAAGCCTAAACGAAGGCTGGGAGGAAATGACTTGGCTGGGGAAGGTATCTGTCCCCAGCTCAAGAGAGGGAAATTTATGTCTTGTACAAAGCCCAAGATTGAGGCTAAAGGGTTCTGACTCAACCAGAAAGTGTTTTTGTTTGTCTCGTACGAAGCCCGAGATAGAGGCTAAAAGGGGTTAACTCAACAAGAGAGATCTTGACTCATCAAGAGAGTTTGAAAGTTGATTGACTCAACAAGAGAGTCTGAAAGTTGATTGACTCCACAAGAGAGTCTTTTATACTCAATAAGAGAGTGATTTGCTGTCTCGTATGAAGCCCAAGACTGAGGCAAAAAAAAGGTATTGACTCAACAAGAGAGTCTGAAAAGGTTAGCTCCGCTGGGGAGAATCATTTATACAAAGCCCAAGAGGAGGCTGACTTCGCTGAGGAAGGATCATTATACAAAGCCTAAGAGGAGGCTATCTTAGCGCTGAGGATTAGATCCATAGGCAGGTCTAAGGGTGGAGAACTCTCATGAGAGAGACCGGGTTTTCGCTGGAGATTTATCCAGAGTGATCAGTGTTTTTTCCTAAGTTTGAAAGGAACTTGAAAATGTCTTTGAGACTCAAAGGGGTTTTAGACTGTCCAAGTCTACTGGTGTTTTAAGAGTTTTATCTCTTGTAGGATGCCCAAAAGAGGGCAAGGGCCTTAAGGGATGAGACTCAACCCTAAAGTGGTCTGAGGTTTGACACTCGAAAGACTGCTCTAGCAAAGGATGACTAAGTTCTGTCTTATACCTTTAAGAGGTCGTGAGGGTCCTTGTATTAAGCCCAAGAGAAGGCATGAGAACTTCTAAGAAGCCGAAGGGTCCTTGTACAAAGCCCAAGAGGAGGCGGGGACTCTTTTAGGAAGCCTGTGGGTCTCCAAACCAAGAGAAGTTTAAGAAATGCAATTCAGAGAGAAGAGATCATTCTAGGAAAGTTCGAGGATTTAGAAGAAACTCAAGAGATGCTATTCACGGAAAATAGATCAACTCTGGGGAGTAGAATTTATTTGACAATTTCAAGGGGTGACAGTCTGAGAAAAGGTTCACCGAGAATACTGTCATTCTCTTTGTTCCATATTGTTTAACCCCTGTCATAACCCAAATTTTGACCACTAAGATTTCCCATCATTGTGAAAATCATCATCACAATATGGGGGAACCTTCTTGCCTCATTAGTCTCCCCAAAGATGGGTGAGCATCCCCTGCAATCAAATTTAGGGTTTCAAGCCCCCTCAGAGCTCTTAGACAAATGATCAATCAAGGAATGATATGATCTTCAACTTGTCTAACCTCTCAAGTAGCTACAAAGGATCAAAAGGACTCCCACTCCAAGGATTAAGCACAAAGCTGCTCCCTTCTAGGTGGATCAAGCCTCAAGATCGCCGGTATCACCAAATTAGGGTTTTGGTCGATCAGGGCCTCCAAAGGGAAATTTTCCTCTGGGCATAAGCCAAGGATCCAAAACACAACCTAATATACTCCATGGAACCTTATGGACCCAATCATCAAGTCAATTTTGCCTCAGGGGATGCATATATCAAAAATCAAGAATTTGGTTTTCTTGACCTAATTCACCCCTAAGTTGACTTTTGGGACAAATCATAAGCCAAGGCCTCAAGACATGATTTGAGGGTCTCCAACATACTACATTGATCCATTTGCAACAATGGATTGACCCAAGAAGTTTGAGCAACAAGTCTCAATTTCATATGCACCACAATTAGGGTTTTAAGGGAAAAGTCAACTATAACTTTGACTTTTGACCAGGATATGCTCCCAAGCCCTAGGACATGAATCAATATACCCTATGACACCCATGGAACATGTCCATCAAGTTTGATTTAGGTCAAGGACATGATTTCCTGAAAAATTGCACAGTTTGGAATTCATCTGATAAAAAGTCAACTGTGCACAAAAGTCAACTTTGACTTTTTGAGATTTTTCACCAAAATGGATTTTTAACCCTAAAATGATGTTAATGTATGATTTGAATAATCATTCATCAAGAAAAATCAAAGAAAGTGGGATAACTTGTAAAAGGGATAACCATAAAAACTTAGAAAATTTTCTAAGTTATGGAAAAAGTGACACTAATGTGCCAACTTTGGAGGACCATAACTCCTAAACCACAAGGTCATTGTTCCCCATTCAAAGCTTGATTTGTATATCACATTGCCCTCTACAAAAGCTTCATACTGACCTATGTCCAAATTCCTCATGGATTTTGAGTTATGGAGTGATCAAAATCAAGAAAAGTCACTTTGTTCCAACACTTAGTGAAAATTTCACTAAGTCAGATTTTGCCTTACTTTTTTCCAAATGTAGGGGGGTTTTTCACTTGGATTCAAAAGACATCAAAACCAAACATGTACAAACAGTTGTTGTATCATGTAAGGGCTTTCCAAAATGGCCAAGAACATCACTAAATTCAATTTGAGCCATGAGATATGACATTGGCAAGTTGCCTTGCTGAAATCTGCCAAGGCAAGGCAGATTTTTGCACTTTTGGTCAATTTGCCAAAATCAGCCAATTCCAAGCCTTGTCATCACTTTGGACACATCTGAGGATTGAATCTAAAGGGGACAATCACTGATCCAAGCCTCCAAAGTCTTTGGAACAAGAAATAGCATGTTGAACCTAGAATTGCCAAAATAGGGACAAGACTCCAATTTTGGATTGGAGCATTCAATGGAAGCATCAAGGTGGGATGGACTGAGCTGTTTGCAACTGAATTCAGTTAATACTTATCCAAGACCAAGGGGACCAGCAGCCTGTGCCTTAACCTCTAGTCAATGGCTAGAGGAGACTTGGATTTTCATTTACCAACATTGGCCAAACCTACTCAGCAGTTGCCATTCACTATTCCTTGCAAAACAAACTTGCTCTACTATAAATAGAGCTCAATTGTGATCAGTTTAAGTACACCAAAGGCCTACAACACTTGCCTTTCTCAAAATCTCTTTCTCTTGGTAAAAATGCCTTTCTTAGCAAGGTAGTTATCGGGTTTTGAGCTAAAGGGCAATTCCACTCAAACCAATCATTCACACACCTCATATACATTACATATGAGCTGATCAAACACTTAAACAACAACTGGAACACTGAATTCTCAGAATCACCAGTCAATTGCTTAAGGTTTTAACCAAAATGCAGTTGAGATGCCATGAAGTGATCCCACCAATTTCAATCAAGTCCAAGCATTCAAACACACTGCATAGGGTGTAGGGAAGATGTTCAGATCATCACAACTCATCTGTAACACCTCCAAATCAAAAATCACATTGCACTTGCTGTCACGGCCTAGAGGTAAGCATAAACTTGGTCATCTCTCAATCTATGCATATTTCCTCGCACAATAATTTTGCCGAATGTTCATAATCATGCATGGAATGTTTCCCCTCAATTGATTGCATTGTTTGAATCGTGTATCAAAAATCCCAACCTTTATGCAGAATCTAGGGTTCTTGAGGATTTTTCATGATTTCTTGTTATATGCTTAATTTAAATGAAATTAAATGCCATGGACATGATCGTGAGGTTGAAACGAGTAGATTGATATGTGGATTGCATGGTATAATCAAGTATTCAGTGAGATTGGAGAGAAAATGCAAATCTGGGCAAACCCAGAACACGCGCGTGTTCTTGGCACCATTTTTTGAATATTTGAATATTTGAATTTTGTGGTTTTATTTAATTGATTCAAAAATTAATTTCTCTCTGAGTTTTAATGATTTTGAGTTGATTCTTTTTTTAATAATTCACAAAAATGTTAAAATATTTTATTTTAACAAAAAATCCCAAAAATATTAGTTATTTCATATAATTGATATTTTTGCAAAGAATTAATGTTTTAATTGTTTTTGACATTTTAAATATTTTTTCCACCTTGATTTTGCAACTTTTAATGCCTTCTAATTATTTTGTAAGTCAATACTTAATTTTTGAAGCATTAATCCAAGATCACAATTTGTTTTCCATATGTTAAACAATTTTGATCATTTTAATTGAATTTTTATTCAATTAAATACATTTTTGAAAACAAATTAGGGTTTTTGGATTAATTCAACCCTCATAAATCATTTTCAAAACACTTTTGGGCCTCTATTAGAGTGTAAGACCCAACCCCCTGTGTATAGAAAACTTTGTGGGCCTCATTCGTTGTATAAGTCCCTCTGTACATTTTCAAATAAACGACGTGATCATCGTCCGTTGAAAAACAAACTTTGGGCCTCTCCTTGAGCTATAAGACCCATTCAAAACTTTTGGGCCTTTAATAGAGTGTAAGACCCAATCCCCTTTTAACAAAAACCTTTTGGGCCTCACTTATTGTATAAGTCCCTCTGCGTTAAAAGGAAACCTCGGCGCGATCGCCATTTCAAACGAAAAGTCAACTGGGCCTACCCTCGAGTAGTAAGACCCATTTATTTTTCTTTAAACCTTTTGGGCCTCTTGAGAGAGTGTAAGACCCATCCCTTTGTACAGAAAACAATTTTTGGGCCTCAGTCACTTGTATAAGTCCCTCTGTACAAATTCAAACAGTGCGATCACTGATAAAACCCTGGGCCTCTCCTTGAGCTGTAAGCCCCAAATCTTTCTTTTTCAAAGTACTTTCTCCTTTGATTTTGAATACTGTTGTTTTCAATCTTTCTTTGTTGAACAACTAACCAAACAGCATGGAAGCTCTACAACTGAGTAAGTGTTTATACGCTTTCATTTACCGCTTTCATATACATATAACTGTCTTGTGGGGCTGTTTCGCTGTAAGTCTTCTTTCATAAACTCATATCAACTGTGTAATAATAGTATAGATATTTAGAGTTTCCTCGGCAACTACGTCTAGTACTAGGTAAAAGCCGTTTCGTTTAAATAGACAACTAGATCCCCAATAGGATCACCAGATACAGTCTTCTCTTCGGCTATCCTCATTAGGAATTGTCAAGAAATTCTACTCCCAGAGATGAATGTATTCTCCGTGAATGGCATCTTTGAGTTTCTTCCAAATTCTCGAACTTTCCTGACTTGATCTATTCCTTGTGAATAGCTTGCTTTGAATTTCTCGGGGTTTGGGGACCCACGTGCTTCCTAAAAGCATCAGCCTCCTCTTGGGCATTGTTCAAGGACCCACAGGCTTCCTAAAAGCATCCCCGCCTCCTCTTGGGCGTTGTACAAGGACCCGTCGGCTTCTTAGAAGTCTTCACAGCCTCCTCTTAGGCTTCATATAATGATTTATTCCTCCGGGAATGATAGCCTCCTCTTGGGCTTCGTACAAGGACCGATCGGCTTCTTAAAAGATTCCAGCCTCCTCTTGGGCTTCGTACAAATTGTCCCAACGACCTCCTAGAGGTATAGGAATAAATATTAGTCATCTTAATAGAACAGTCTCTCACGGAGTCTAGATCTTTTTACCATAAACACTACTACTGTTTCTCAAAGCATAGTATAAAAGATGACACTCTAGACTTGGACAGTCTAAAATCCTTGAGTCTCCAAAGCACTCTCAAGCACCCTTCAAGAATAGAAAGGAACCCCGTGGACTCGAATAGTCTCAATACCCTTTGGATTTCCCATTTCCTCAAAGAAAAGGAAATAACCCTGATCCTCGAATCAAAATCCCTGAGTGCAAACATTACTCATATAAGAATTGATTTTCTCTTTAAATCAGCATATTGGACCTGTCACTCAACTGAAACAGCACCATAGCCTCCTCTTGGGCTTTGTACAATGATTCTCCCAAGCGGAGCTAATAATTTTAGCCTCCATCTCGGGCTTCGTACGAGATACAAAAAACTCCCTCGTTGAGTCAATCACCATCTTTAGCCTCCATCTCGGGCTTCGTACGAGATACAAAAGAACTCTCTTGTTGAGTCAAATAGCCTCCATCTCGGGCTTTATACGAGATACCAAAAGATTCCATCGTCGAGTTAAAACCTTTTAGCCTCTCTCTCGGGCTTTGTACGAGACACCTTTTAGCCTCCTCTTAGGCTTTATATAAGAAAACCACTGATTGATCCAATAAACCTCTTAGCTTCAAAGCTGTGCCTCGTTCACAGTACACAAATATCAACAACTCCTTCCATCTAATCGCTGTAAGCGGCAAGCCTCTGGATCATCTACATCCATGCCACTGTCCCTCTTTTAGCATGAGAAATTCCTAAGGAAAGATGGCATTGCTCTACACTGAGTTAAAGTATTCTCCTTCAGGTTAAAAGCCCCTATAAAGAAAATTATGGCATTGCTAGGTTCCGCGTATCTCGGTTAAAGTAATCCTCCTTTACAGTCAGTCACCCAACAGTTGTGACAAACAGACCCCTTTTAGAGATGACAAATTCTCTCTAAAGTCAACACCTTTAGCTTCACATCTTGGGCTTCGAACAAGATACAAATAAACCCTTCAGCTTCACATCTTGGGCTTTGAACAAGATACAAATCACCTTTCGCTTCACATCTGGGGCTTTGAACAAGAAACCAGAAACACCCATTTCCTCCCATAGAATAGGAGGAACTACGAACGCTCTGATTTCCCTGTTTCGGTAAACGGGAATACGTAGGCATAAGATTGAAAGAAAAATATTAGCGAGCACACTAAACAAAAACCCAAAATCCTATACCTCCCACAAATCGACCGAACGCAATTTTAACAAAATAACTTAAGAGAGACCCCGAATCTTTGTAGCATCTGTAAACCAACAGTTTTGACTGTTTAACCTCAGTATGCAAGCAGGGTTAGTTGGAGACATCTATTTCCCTTCCTTCATCAGCTTCAATAGGATAAAAAATGAATCGAACTGTAGTACCAGAGCGATTGTGCTTCGCAACCACATCCAAAAATCACTCGCTACAGAAAAATGGAGACTCTGCTGGGGAAATCTAGATCTTGTTCTCTTCACATCTCCTAGGTAGAAACCTTAAAATTTCGTTCTTTATTTCTTTTCTGGGATAGGACTCTTTGTTGACTTCACTAGGATCTTAGGTCAAAAACCTTTAAATAGGGAAGGAACCACAAAATGGTGACTCCGCTGGGGAGCCATTTTTGTCAGGAACATAGGATTCATAGCTCTTTAAAGTCTAGGACTTTAGGACAAATATATATATTGCATTTCCTAATTGCTATAATTGTTTATTTTTCTGCTAATGGGAATACGTGTGATGCCGCATGTGGAAAGATTGAGTATACACCTAGGAAAAATCACCTTTTTTTGTAGTACGGTGGCTATCGGGAATGGCTGTTACGCGATAAACTACCCTCTTCTGAGATTTCTTTGAAAGGACACCACCTAGCACAGTTCCCGGCCCGCTGGTGTTCTCAGAAATCAATGATTTTGAGTGACAGGTACAAAAAATCATCCGTAGAAAACCTTTGGGGATGGGTAGAGCCTTGACTTCATGACAACGACCCTTTGACCCCATGTTTTTCCTATCTTTTTGTGTGCTGCATTCTTGCATTCATCTAAAAAACATTAAAACAAGAAAAAAATCTTCTCTTCTAGTCTCTCTTTTTCAAATTAAACTAAGACAATGATTGCAAATATCAGAGAAAAGAATTACGCTAATGGATTTCGGTAGAAGGAGAACTCATAAGTACACCTTCAAGGTTCCAAAGCTAGAGGATTTGAGAAGGTTAGCGAGGATGATCATTAACCCTGAGGCTTTCAGAGCTAAGTACGGAGGTCTGCTACCACTGTTAAGAGTCCATGTGATTGAGGGAATCATGGATGCACTCGTCCAGTTTTACGATCCAGTTTATCACTGTTTCACATTCCCGGATTACCAGCTCGCACCAACGCTGGAGGAGTATTCTCATCTGATTGATCTACACATTACATATCAAGCTCCATTTTCTGGACTGGAAGAAATTCTAAAGAATCAGACCATTGCAAGAGCAATTTAGTTGGACGAGTCTGAGGTCAGGACTCACATGACCACTAAGGGTGGCATCCAAGGTTTGCCAGCCAAGTTCTTGACAAAGAAAGTCCTGTATTTTGCTAGTATAGGGAACGTGACTGCTTTTGAAAGCATCTTTGTCTTGCTCACCTACGGGTTATTTTTGTTTCCCAACATCAATTACTTTGTAGATATCAACGCCATTAAGGTTTTTCTCATTGGAAACCCTGTGCCGACTTTACTCGCGGATGCGTATCATTCTGTACACTTAGGAAATTTGTACAGCGGAGGGGAGATCACGTGCTGTGTACCTCTGCTTTATAAATGGTTTATCTCCCATTTGCCTAAGTCTGCTGCTTTTTGGGATTATAAGAGTGCCTTACGTTGGTCGCAGAAGATCATGTCTCTTACCAACTCTGATATAGATTGGTGTAATAGGATCTATGATGGGATCAGAATCATTGATCGTTGTGGAAAGTTCCCCAACGTACCCCTCATAGGAACTAAAAGAGGAATCAACTACCATCCGGTATTGGTTCGTCGTCAATTTGGATACCCAATGAGGCATGTCCCACGTAATGCTCACCTGGAAGGTCTTTTCTTCAAGGAAGGAGAAAACGACAGAGCACTAAAGATGGAAATAGTGCAGGCCTGGAAACATGTTCATAAGAAAGGACGAGAGTCTCTGGGAAAACCAGACTGTGTCTCAGTGGAGCCTTGTCTCCACTGGGTACAAACTAGAGCTCTCAAGCTAAAAATACCTTATCCGCGTCACGGAATTCTTCCGCCAAAGGAATCTGTCATGTATTTCATGACGGAAACGGAAAAGCTTCAGGTTACTCTCAACAAAGTTCAAAAGGAGAGGAGGTCTTGGAAGAACAAGTACCACACCCTCGGTGTAGAGTGTACCAAGATACAACAATTACTAAAAGAAAAAGATGCTCTAATTGAAATTTTGGAGCAACATGCTGTGGAAGATTAAGATGACCAGAGGAATTTGCTCGCTCCTTTCACTTGGCAAAGGAATGACAATCCGACAACGGCCCAAGAGCCCCGGTCAAAGAAAAGGAAAGCACCAGAGTCAGCACCCGATTTCTCTTCAGAGAGGACTCGGGACCCATTAGCTTAGGTTTCTATTTTCGCACCTTGTAATCTACTGTATTTCATTTCTGAAATCCTTTGAATTCAATAAAAGGGGTTTCCCCACTGTTTGATATTTGCAATCTAATTGTCGAAGTTTATTTTGATTAAACCAAAGAATAATTAATATAATCATTGCATTCATCATTCTCACATCACGTATTCTTCTTACCTACGAATCTCACGTTTGTGTCTCGGTTCTAGAGTCAAACTGTCTCATTCGTATAATACTCGGGCCAATCGTCAGAAAAAGATGGATGATCTTGAGGAAGAAAACAGAGAGTTAAAGGAAGAGATCGACGCTCTGAGAGAGGATATGAGAAAGCTTCGTAACGACATGCAAGCCATGGCAGAAGCTCAGCTACAAAGAACTGTGATCTCAGAGATCACCTCAACGCCCATAGTGGAAAAGTCTAATCCTAGGTATCAAATGCCGAAAGATCGCCCTTGGGGCATGCTTGTTAACTATATCCCGGAAAGATATGTTCCACCGATCGCTGAAGATCAAGGAATCATGACAGAAGCTGCTGGGCCTAAAGGTTACAAAATTCGGGAAAGTGAAGATGCCAGGGGCATACTGAGGACTCCTGAAGGTTACAATCTTCGGGAAACGCCAAGATTCACTGCCGTAGTCACGGTACCACCCCCTGTGGTGCACACTGTCCCGGAAGGACAGATTCCGCCAATACCTGCTGGTAAAAAGGAAACTTTGTTTGACAGAATGGATAAATTCCAGGAGCAGTTCCTGGAAATGCAGAAGGAGCTGCAAGCCATCCGCGGTCAGGATTTATTTGGAAAGGACGCCGCAGACCTTTGTCTGGTCCCCAATGTGAAAGTTCTGCACAAGTTCCAAGTGCCCGACTTTGAAAAGTACAAGGGTAACTCTTGCCTTCAAAGCCATCTGGTGATGTACGCTCGGCGGATGTCAGCTCAGACGGAGAATCAGGACCTACTGATTCACTGCTTCCAGGATAGTTTAACCGGTGCCGCATTAAAATGGTACATGGGTTTAAACCGTGCCACGATCAGCACTTTCAGAGATCTTGGCACTGCCTTCGTCCAACAATAAAAATACAATTTGGACATGGCACCGGACAGAGATCAACTCAGATCGATGTCGCAAAAGGACAAGGAAACCTTTAAGGAGTATGCTCAAAGGTGGCGTGAAATCGCCACTCAAATTTGTCCACCTCTTGAGGAAAAAGAGATGACAAAGATCTTCTTAAAGACCTTAAGCTCATTTTACTATGACCGAATGGTTACCAGTGCACCCAGTGAGTTCATCGAAATGGTCGGCATGGGCGTACGTCTTAAGGAAGCCGTCCAAGAAGGACGTTTGGTAAAAGACACTGGATCGACAAGCGGTACTAAAAAATACAATAGTGCTCTCCCTAAGAAAAAAGAGCAAGATATTGGGAATATCTCTCTCGGAAAGCAAAGGCGACGTTATCAACCGGTAGCAGCTGTGACTCCTGCTATCAACCCCACGCTATGTATCAACCTCAGGTTGCGCAAAGCCAACCTGATCAGCAAAGGACACAACAGCCTCTTCATCAGGCTCGTCCCCAATACAACAATAACCGTACAACACGGCCACTAGGGTTTGATCCTATACCCGTATCGTACGCAGAGCGGTTTCCATTGCTGCTAACCAAGGGGCACATTCAGACTAAGTCCCCTCTTACAGTACCGGAAAATCCACTTTTCTTGTTTAAGGTGGATCAAACTTGCCCATACCACCAAGGAGGACTAGGGCATAACATTGAGACTTGTCTCAAATTTAAATCCGACGTGCAAAAGCTTGTTAGGAGCGGGGTCTTATCCTTCAAGGATACAAATCCTAATGTTCTCACGAACCCGCTACCTCAACATGAGAAGGCTGCAGTCAACCTGATAGAGGGAGAGACTAACAACGTCTATCAAATTCACGATATACTCTTGTTGAAGACCAATATGGTCAAGATGCATTGTAGACAGAGTGGATATGGCCATGTGCCACCTCATAACTATCACCAGTGTGATATCTGCTCTAAAGACAATCAAGGATGTTCTGTGGTGCAAGCAGCCCTACAGGAACAAATGGATCTCGGATGGATCCAAGAGCACCAAGTTCGTGGAGTTAACATGGTCTACACGAAATCCAACATCGTTCAGAACCACGACATCCGTGCGATGAATGTCAACTTGGTGGCAATGCACTCAAGGCAAAGCCAGTATCATAATCTGCCGCAGCATGATTACAGTTCTTGTCTGACTTGCTCGATAAACAAACAGGGATGCTCTTTCATACAAGAGGCCCTCCAACGTCAGATGGATCTTGGATGGATTCAAGACTACCATGATAGGAATTCCTATCAAATCAACATGGTTCAGATCTTTGATATTCGCATGATGAATACCAGCCTGGTAGAGTTACATGCTGAACAGGTCCGACTTGGATTCCTGGTATCACATAATTATCACAGCTGTAAGGCGGGTTGCAAAAATGATCGAGGTTGTACCCTTGTCCAGGAGGCACTTCAGCACTTATTAAATCACTGGTGGATGCCAATCTATATGGATGAAGATACTCAGCAAATTAGTATCGGTAACAGGAATCCTACTCGGCGTCAGAGTCAGGATGTCCGATCAATGGAAGCTAACCTAGTGAGATTACATTGTATTCAAAGTGGACGTGGCCAGGTGCCACCACACAATTATGACCGTTGTAGCGTCTGTTCGGAAAGTAACCAAGGGTGTTACCTTGTGAGAGCAGCTCTTCAGGGACAGGTGGATCGTGGAGAGATTCGTCCATATCCAGGTTTCGGACCCATCAACTAGACGCCGAACTACCTTGCCGATCAGGTCGAGGACGTTGTCACAATCTCTGGTCATCCTAGGACCAGGGATGTTTTTACCATCATCCCTCTACTTGACAAATCTAAAATTCCCAACCGGGAACGGATCGAGATTACTTACGATGGTCAGAAAAATCAGAAGGCTCCCGTAGTCATCTATCTGTCGGGACCATTACCGTATGGATCAACTAAGGCTATCCCTTACAAATACGGTGCAACAACCATTGAAAATGGAAAGGAAATTCCATTACCCTCCGTCGTGAACATTGCAGACATCAGTCGAGTAACACGGAGTGGTAGAATCTTCAACCGAGGGGTTGGGGAACCTAACAAAGAAAAGGAACTTCAGACGGAAGCTCCTGATCAACCAGTTGGTCAATCCAGTAATCCCGACCTTTCAAAAAACGATGATGAGATACTGAAGCTCATCCAAAGGAGTGAATACAACATTATTGATCAGTTGTTGCAAACTCCTTCAAAGATCTTTGTGCTATCACTTTTACTCAGTTCAGCAGCGCATAGGGAGACTCTACAGAATGTCTTGGAGAAAGCCTTTGTGGAACAAGATGTAACAATCAGACAGTTCGATAGCATTGTCTCTAACATCACTTCCTACAAAAATTTGGGATTTAGTGATGAGGAATTACCTGAAGAGGGTCGTCTTCATAACAT
Source organism: Lathyrus tuberosus (assembly GCA_022829125.1). NCBI lineage: Eukaryota > Viridiplantae > Streptophyta > Magnoliopsida > Fabales > Fabaceae > Lathyrus > Lathyrus tuberosus. The sequence goes on from JALAZF010000084.1 coordinate 7,052,642, forward strand.
GGCGCTCAATATTACAGTCAACTGCCAGGACGATGCTTTAGCCAGCGTACTGGTAGACACAGGGTCAGCCCTGAATGTTATGCCGAAATCTACCTTGATGCAGCTATCATTCAAAGGCCCTTCGATGAGAATCAGCGAGCTTGTCGTCAAAGCATTCGAAGGATCCAGAAAAGCGGTTATCGGCAAAATTGATCTTCCCATAACTATTGGTCCTCACACTTTCCAAGTTACTTTCCAGGTCATGGACATCCGGGCAACGTATAGTTGTTTATTAGGAAGACCTTGGATACATCAGGCTGGAGCGGTTACTTCAACCCTCCACCAAAAGCTAAAGTTTGTCCAGAAAGGCCAACTCATCACAGTCTGTGGGGAGCAGGCCTTGCTCGTGAGTAGTTTATCATCATCTACTGGTATAGAACCCGAGGAGGTTATTGGAACGCAGTTCCAAGCACTGTCGGTGAGCAAGGACAATCGATCTGAAGGAGGAACATCAATTTCCTCATACAAGGATGCTATCAGAGCGGTCGAGAGTACGAATACAAGGGGATGGGCACAACTTGTCATTCCTACTAGCAATACAACAAAGAAGGGTCTTGGTTTTTCTGCAACCTGTACCCAGACAGCTGCCAGCGATGAAAGTCTTCATCCCATTCAAAACTTCTTCCACAGTGGAGGTTTCCTCCACCCAGTGTCTCAGGAAGTACACACTATCAATGAGGAGGATCCCTCTGACACAGATGAAGAATGGAAGTCCTATCTTAATGAGGACGGTTATATGTCTCAGGAAAAGGTGCCTACACCATTTTGCTATCCTGTACAAAGCCCGAGATTTATACCACGGTCAGACGTAAAAATGATATACGGAGGTTGTGATCTGGAAGGATGCCGTGCTCCGCCAAATTCATTAGAGGAGGACACTCTGATGAAAGACAACTTTGACCACAATTACTATGGCCCGATGGATGGCCTGCCAATGTGGCAGCCTTACCCAGGAGACTTGCGGCCAAAAAGTCAGCTGAATGATGAAAATCAGCTGAGCATCATTGAACAGAATACCTGTGTCCCCACCATGTCATGGGATCAACACTCGGGTCATCCTGAAGCTACTCAACATGAAGATGAATTCGCAACATTTGCGGGACTTGAGTTCATCAACTATGCTTTTCCCGAGATCAACGTCATCGAGAGAGATGACACCTCCAGTTCCAAAGAAGTTTGGGACACTCTGGGAGAACCAAGTAGAAAATACGACTTTATGGTCAAGTACACTGCTCCCGAAAGCTCTCGTATCAGGCTCGAAGATATCCAGCCAACTGGATGGGGAGATACAACTGAGAGAACAACTACTCTGCAAAATGCAACAGAGGAATCCTCCTACGACAACTCTACCTGGGAGACAGATTCCAATGATCCTGCTTCACCAGAAATCAACGTCATTTCTGAGGACAAATCAAGGAAAGTACCAGACTTTGTGATTCACGAAGGAGTTCACCGCCAATGGGTTGATGTCGATGTTCCGAAGGTCGTTCACCAGTCAAAGTAATTGCCATCTTTTAACCTTTCACCCTGCCCAGGTGAAACAGATGTTTTGATAGGGCTCACTTTCTGTAAATTTCCCTCTTCGCTTCGCCCAAAGCGATAGAGTTTTGTTTTATAGGGCTGTAGTTTCAAGGATCGACTTGTTCATTAATAAAATAACGTCGTTCTGTAATTTCTGCAGTTATTGCTGTTTTCTCTTTTTGCTTTTCTCAGAAAATGGTAATCTTAAAAAACAATTCAATAATAAAAACAAGCAGTAATAAAAAAAAATATACACTGCACACACTTTTTCATTCTCTCTATCTATTCTAAACACAAATCATCACGTCATGCAGATTGCTTGTTTTAAACCCCGTTGAAACATACATTCCGATGCCTTCTCCCAACTTTGAGTTCCAGGTATTTGGGGCTGAAGAAGAAGTTGACGACGAAATTCCAGAAGAGATCTCCCGATTACTCAGACAAGAGGAAAGGTCCATTGAACCTCACAAAGAGCCGTTGGAAACAGTAAACTTGGGTTCAGAAAAAGAGAGAAAAGAAATCAGGATTGGGGCACTGCTCAGTCCAACTGCCAAAGAGAGTTTGATAAAGCTTCTCAAAGAATTCCCCGATGTATTCGCTTGGTCCTATCAGGATATGCCAGGGTTGGATACCAGCATCGTGGAACATCACTTACCGTTAAGATCGGAATGTCCGCCAGTAAAGCAGATGTTGAGACGCACTCACCCGGACATGGCCATCAAAATCAAAGAGGAGGTACAGAAACAGATTGACGCGGGTTTCCTCGCCACATCAGAATATCCTCAATGGTTAGCCAATATCGTACCCGTTCCGAAAAAGGACGGAAAGGTCAGAATGTGTGTCGACTACAGGTATCTGAACAAGGCTAGTCCAAAGGACGACTTTCCTTTACCACACATTGACATGCTGGTAGATAGTACAACAAAGTTCAAAGTCTTCTCCTTCATGGATGGATTCTCGGGCTATAATCAAATCAAAATGGCGCCGAAAGACATGGAGAAAACTTCATTCATTACCCCATGCAGTACCTTTTTTTACAAGGTAATGTCGTTCGGTTTGAAGAACGCCGGGGCAACCTATCAAAGGGCCATGACCACTCTGTTTCATGACATGATACACAAAGAAATCGAGGTATATGTCGATGATATGATTGCAAAATCAAAAACAGAGAGTGAGCACGTTGAACATCTGTCAAAATTGTTCGAACGTCAAAGAAAATTCAAGCTCCGCTTGAATCCCAACAAGTGCACCTTCGGTGTCCATTCAGGGAAACTACTAGGGTTCATCGTCAGCCAGAAAGGAATTGAGGTTGATCCTAACAAGGTCAAGGCCATTCAAGAAATGCCTTATCCGAAAACTGAAAAACAAGTCAGAGGATTCCAGGGACATTTGAACTACATCTCCAGATTCATATTCCTCATGACCGCGACATGTGCGCCGATTTTCAAGTTACTCAAAAAGAATCAGGACTGCATTTGGATAGAAGATTGCCAAACTGCCTTCGACAGTATCAAGGAATACCTGTTGAACCCACCGATTCTATTACCTCCAGTGGAAGGAATACCACTGATTATCTACCTCACAGTTCTAAAGACCTCAATGGGATGTGTACCTGGCCAACAAGACGAAACCAAAAGGAAAGAGTCTTCCATTTACTATCTAAGCAAGAAGTTCACCGACTGCGAAACTCGGTACACAATGCTCGAAAAAACTTGTTGCGCTTTGGCTTGGGCAGCCAAACGTCTGCGCCAATACATGATTCGTCATACTATTTGGTTGGTCTTCGAAATGGATCCAATCAAGTACGTTTTCGAAAAACCTGCTTTCACGGGAAGGATTTCCCGTTGGCAGATGCTGCTATCAGAATATGACATAGAGTACCACACTCAGAAAGCCGTTAAAGTAAGTATTTTAGCCGATCATTTGGCTCATCAACCGATTGACGATCAACAATCAATCGGGTTTGACTTCCCAGACGAAGATGTCATGTATCTAAAAATGAAAGATCACGATGAACCGCTACCCAATGAAGGGCCAGAACCAGGTTCCCGGTGGGGACTTATCTTTGACGGAGCAGTCAATCATTGCGGAAACGGAATTAGGGCAATCATTGTTACCCCTCAGGGTACCCACATTCCTTTCACCGCCAGACTTACGTTCAAGTGTACAAACAACGAGGCCGAATACGAAGCTTGTATTATGGGTCTCGAAGAAGCAATTGATTTAAGGATCAAAAACTTGGACGTATACGACGACTCAGCCCTGGTTATCAATTAGATAAAAAGAGATTGGAACACATACCAATCAGGATTGATTCCTTACAAAGATTATGCAAGAAGGTTGCTACCTTTCTTCAACAGAGTCAAGTTTCATCATATCCCTCGTGAGGAGAATCACATGGCTGATGCATTAGCCACTATCTCTTCCATGATTAGTGTAGGTCAATGTAATGACATACCTAAGATCGACATAATGCGCCTTGAAAGGCCCGCTTACATCTTCACAATTGAAGCAGTCATAGAAGACAAACCTTGGTATCACGATATCAAATGCTTCCTTCAGAAACAAGAGTACCCACCTGGGGCATCCAGGAAAGATAGAAAGACCCTCAGAAGATTGGCTGGAAACTTCTTCCTGAGCGGTGATACTCTCTATAAGAGAAATTTCGACATGGTCTTGCTCCGATGCGTCGACAGACCAGAAGCAGACATGCTGATAAAAGAAATTCATGAAGGATCCTTTGGCAATAATGCCAACGGACACACAATGGCGAGAAAAATTCTAAGAGCAGGGTACTATTGGTTGACAATGGAATTCGACTACTATAAGTACATGAGGAGGTGTCACAAGTGTCAGATATACTCCGACAAAATTCATGTACCGCCAACGCATCTCAAAGTTCTCTTTTCCCGTGGCCTTTTTCCATATGGGGAATCGACGTGATCGGCATGATTGAGCCCAAGGCTTCAAACGGACATCGATTCATCCTAGTAGCCATTGACTACTTCACCAAGTGGGTCGAAGCAGCATCATACACCAATGTAACCCGACAAGTGGTAGTTCGATTTATCAAAAACAATATCATCTGTCGTTATGGTGTGCCAAGCGAGATCATTACTGATAATGGATCCAACTTGAACAACAAGATGATGAAAGAGTTGTGTGCTGAGTTCAAGATCGAACACCATAACTCATCTCCCTACCGACCCAAGATGAACAGAGCGGTAGAAGTGGCCAATAAGAACATCAAGAAGATCGTTCAAAATATGGTTGTAACCTACAAAGACTGGCATGAGATGCTACCCTTTGCTCTTCACGGTTATTGTACATCTGTCTGCACTTCAACAGGGGCAACCCCTTTCTCTCTAGTGTATGTTTCAAAGTTGGTAGAAGGATAGTGGTCGTTATGTTTCAACGTAGCCCTTTTCCCTATAAATTACCATTTTCTAACTTTGTATATACTCAATGGAATCGCGCGTTTTGCTGATTTCCATCCTATCAATAAAATTTGAGCCCTTGTGCTTTTGTTTGTAATTCTTATTTGTTTTAGCTTTACAGAACGACATTTTAACGTGATCGACTATTCTTGAAATAAAACAAAAATGAATTTACTTGTTAAAACTTTTTCTGCTTTTAAAATAAAGTCGGCAATTTCTTTTGACTGTTGAACATCAAAGGAACATCAACTGCTTCTCCAGAAGTAAGCGAACTTCAAAGTGCAGAATCAAAGTACTCCTTCTAAAAAGCCAGTATGCCTGAACGAAGGATCAACTGTGTCAGAGACCTTGTTTCATCTGACACACCTCGGCCGAGTTCTCATCTCCTAAGCCCGACCAACATAGTTCCCAACGGGGACTATCTCTCCTAAGCAAGGTGGAATTGCTATCTTGAACCAGCGATACTTTTTTGCCCCGCGATGGCCGAGTATCCAGTCATGTTCATCTTTTAGTTTGTGTGTTGCGTCAGTTTTGTCAGCATATACATACATACATCATGCATTATCGATTTGCATTCACATTTCATATTGCATCACTATCACTCTAGTCGGTATAGTCCCCTAGTAATAAAAGTCCTCTCAATCTAGTTGTCAGTTCCTTCCTCGTCAGGAAGGGTTGCGTCTGAACAATCTCGCCTCCAGTTTAGTTCTGGATTGAAGTTGGCCCTCGACCACTTTGATAATATGAACCTCTGAAAAGCCAGAGAAAACGTTCAACAAACATCACTCTTCGCCATTGAAGATGATATCCTTGCTTTCCCGGATTGAGGAAAATCCACAGAGAAAGCCTCGTAATCAGAGATTCGGCAGCATGTCAGTTTCGCTAAAAAAAAAACACTGATGAAAAGGTCATCGGCACCTCAAAATTGGACCCCATCATATGGCATTTCTCCAGGAAGATCCCGAGAAAAGTATAATGTAAGATCCTAAGCAGAAGCAGCCTCTCAAGAGACTCGCTTTCCCCAGTAGAAACAAATGGCGTCTCCAACAGAGAAGTTTGTGCAACTCTACAACTCAGACAAATGGGTTCCCCAGCAAGTCTGACATCAAAACTTTTTACGTCAAATGGCATCTCCCCAGGAAAATTCGGCGAGAATTTTGAGGAAAACCGCTACGAATAGTATCCCTTGTCAATAAAGTTTATTGACAAAAGAAACTGAGACTAGTTCCTTGGTAGGAAACCTGGATCGAGGGGAAGTTTAAACCAGAAACTAAGATCAGTTCCTTGGTAGGAAACCAGGATCGAGGGGAAGTTTATTTCAAAAACTAAGACCAGTTGCTTGGTAGGAAACCAGGATTGAGGGGAAGTTCAAAAATCAGAAACTGAGACCAGTTCCTTGGTAGGAAACCAGGATCGAGGGGAAGTTTGTTTCCGCAACTTAGACCAGTTCCTTGGCTGAAAACCAGGATCCAGGGGAAGTTTACCTTTTCTAAGCATCATTGTTTAGCAAAAGAAGATGAATGCGTAAGCTACCATTCATAACCACCATCAAAATTTTGGGCATTCCGATATTTAATCCTCTTGCACCCCGAATGTCCGAATACCTTCGTCATTCACACCTTCGGGTCCAAGAAGATTAAATAGGGGCATCTGTCATACCCCAAATTTTGACCACTAAGATTTCCCATCATTGTGAAAATCATCATCACAATATGGGGGAACCCTCTTGCCTCATTAGTCTCCCCAAAGATGGGTGAGCATCCCCTGCAATCAAATTTAGGGTTTCAAGCCCTCTCAGAGCTCTTAGACAAATGATCAATCAAGGAATGACATGATCTTCAACTTGTCTAACCTCTCAAGTAGCTACAAAGGATCAAAAGGACTCCCACTCCAAGGATTAAGCACAAAGCTGTTCCCTTCTAGGTGGATCAAACCTCAAGATCGCCGGTATCACCAAATTAGGGTTTTGGTCGATCAGGGCCTCCAAAGGGAAATTTTCCTCTGGGCATGAGCCAAGGATCCAAAACACAACCTAATATACTCCATGGAAACTCATGGACCCAATCATCAAGTCAATTTTGCCTTAGGGGATGCATACATAAAAAATCAGGAATTAGGGTTTCTTGACCTAATTCACCCCTAAGTTGACTTTTGGGATAAATCATAAGCCAAGGCCTCAAGACGTGATTTTAGGATCTCCAACATACTACATTGATCCATTTTCAACAATGGATTGACCTAAGAAGTTTGAGCAACAAGTCTCAATTTCATCTGCACCACAGTTAGGGTTTTAAGGGAAAAGTCAACTGTAACTTTGACTTTTGACCAGGACATGCTCCCAAGCCCTAGGACATGAATCAATATACTCTATGACACCCATGGAACATGTCCATCAAGTTTGATTTAGGTCAAGGACGTGATTTCCTGAAAAATTGCACAGTTTGGAATTCATCTGATAAAAAGTCAACTGTGCACAAAAGTCAACTTTGACATTTTGAGATTTTTCACCAAAATGGATTTTTAACCCTAAAATGATGTTAATGTATGATTTGAATCATCATTCATCAAGAAAAATCAAAGAAAGTGGGATAACTTGTAAAAGGGGTAACCATAAAAACTTAGAAAATTTTCTAAGTTATGGAAAAAGTGACACTAATGTGCCAACTTTGGAGGACCATAACTCCTAAACCACAAGGCCATTGTTCCCCATTCAAAGTTTGATTTGTAGATCACATTGCCCTCTAAAAAAGCTTCATACTGACCTATGTCCAAATTCCTCATGGATTTTGAGTTATGGAGTGATCAAAATCAAGAAAAGTCACTTTGTTCCAACACTTAGTGAAAATTTCACTAAGTCAGATTTTGCCTTACTTTTTTCCAAATGTAGGGGGATTTTTCACTGGGATTCAAAAGAGATCAAAACCAAACATGTTCAAACAGTTACTGTATCATGTAAGGGCTTTCCAAAATGGCCAAGAACATTACCAAATTCAATATGAGCCATGAGATATGACATTGGCAAGTTGCCTTGCTGAAATCTGCCAAATCAAGGCAGATTTTTGTACTTTTGGTCGATTTGCCAAAATCAGCCAATTCCAAGCCTTGTCATCACTTTGGACACATCTGAGGATTGAATCTAAAGGGGACAATCACTGAGCCAGGCCTCCAAAGTCTTTGGAACAAGAAATAACATGTTGAACCTAGAATTGCCAAAATAGGGACAAGGCTCCAATTTTGGATTGGAGCATTCAATGAAAGCATCAAGGTGGCATGGACTGAGCCATTTACAACTGAATTCAGTCAAGACTTATCCAAGACCAAGGGGACCAACAGCCTGTGCCCTAACCTCTAGTCAATGGCTAGAGGAGACTTGGATTTTCATTTGCCAACATTGGCCAAACCTACTCAGCAGTTGCCATTCACTATTCCTTGCAAGACAAACTTGCTCTACTATAAATAGAGCTCAATTGTGATCATTTTAAGTACACCAAAGGGCTACAACACTTGCCTTTCTCAAAATCTCTTTCTCTTGGCAAAAATGCCTTTCTTAGCAAGGTAGCTATCGGGTTTTGAGCTAGAGGGCAATTCCACTCAAACCAATCACTCACACACCTCATATACATCACATATGAGCTGATCAAACACTTAAACAAGAACTGGAACACTGATTTCTCATAATCACCAGTCAATTGCTCAAGGTTTTAACCAAAATGCAGTTGAGATGCCATGAAGTGATCCAGCCAATTTCAATCAAGTCCAAGCATTCAAACACACTCCATAGGGTGTAGGGAAGCTGTTCAGATCATCACAACTCATTTGTAACACCTGCAAATCAAAAATCACATTGCACTTGCTGTCACGGCCTAGAGGTAAGCATAAACTTGGTCATCTCTCAATCTATGCATATTTCCTCGCACAATAATTTTGCCAAATGTTCATAATCATGCATGGAATGTTTCCCCTCAATTGATTGCATTGTTTGAATCGTGTATCAAAAATCCCAGCCTTCATGCAGAATCTAGGGTTCTTGAGGATTTTTCGTGATTTCTTGTTATATGTTTAATTTAAATGAAATTAAATGCCATAGACTTGATCGCGAGGTTGAAACGAGTAGATTGATATGTGGATTGCATGGTATAATCAAGTATTCAGTGAGATTGGAGAGAAAATGCAAATCTGGGCAAACCTAGAACACGCGCGTGTTCTTGGGTGTTCTTGGCGCCATTTTTTGAATATTTGAATATTTGAATTTTGTGGTTTTATTTAATTGATTCAAAAATTAATTTCTCTCTGAGTTTTAATGATTTTGAGTTGATTCTTTTTTTAATAATTCACAAAAATGTTAAAATATTTTATTTTAACAAAAAATCCCAAAAATATTAGTTATTTCATATAATTGATATTTTTGCAAAGAATTAATATTTTAATTGTTTTTGACATTTTAAATATTTTTTCCACCTTGATTTTGCAACTTTTAATGCCTTCTAATTATTTTGTAAGTCAATACTTAATTTTTGAAGCATTAATCCAAGATCACAATTTGTTTTCCATATGTTAAACAATTTTGATCATTTTAATTGAATTTTTATTCAATTAAATACATTTTTGAAAACAAATTAGGGTTTTTGGATTAATTCAACCCTCATAAATCATTTTCAAAACACTTTTGGGCCTCTATTAGAGTGTAAGACCCAACCCCCTGTGTACAGAAAAATTTTTGGGCCTCATTCGTTGTATAAGTCCCTATGTACATTTTCAAATAAACGACGCAATCATCGTCCGTTGAAAAACAAACTTTGGGCCTCTCCTTGAGCTATAAGACCCATTCAAAACTTTTGGGCCTCTAATAGAGTGTAAGACCCAATCCCCTTTTAACCAAAACCTTTTGGGCCTCACTTATTGTATAAGTCCCTCTGCGTTAAAAGGAAACCTCGGCCCGATCGCCATTTCAAACGAAAAGTCAACTGGGCCTACCCTCGAGTAGTAAGACCCATTTCTTTTTCTTTAAACCCTTTGGGCCTCTTGAGAGAGTGTAAGACCCATCCCTTTGTATAGAAAACAATTTTTGGGCCTCAGTCACTTGTATAAGTCCCTCTGTACAAATTCAAACAGTGCGATCACTGATAAAACCCTGGGCCTCTCCTTGAGCTGTAAGCCCCAAATATTTCTTTTTCAAAGCACTTTCTCCTTTGATTTTGAATACTGTTGTTTTCAATCTTTCTTTGTTGAACAACTAACCAAACAGCATGGAAGCTCTACAACTGAGTAAGTGTTTATACGCTTTCATTTATCGCTTTCATATACATATAACTGTCTTGTGGGGCTGTTTCGCTGTAAGTCTTCTTTCATAAACTCATATCAGCTGTGTAATAATAGTATAGATATTTAGAGTTTCCTCGGCAACTGCGTCTAGTACTAGGTAAAAGCCGTTTCGTTTAAATAGACAACTAGATCCCCAATAGGATCACCAGATACAGTCTTCTCTTCGGCTATCCTCATTAGGAATTGTCAAGAAATTCTACTCCTAGATATGAATGTATTCTCCGTGAATGGAATCTTTGAGTTTCTTCTAAATTCTCGAACTTTCCTGACTTGATCTATTCCTTGTGAATAGCTTGCCTTGAATTTCTCGGGGTTTGGGGACCCACGGGCTTCCTAAAAGCATCAGCCTCCTCTTGGGCATTGTTCAAGGACCCACAGGCTTCCTAAAAGCATCCCCGCCTCCTCTTGGGCGTTGTACAAGGACCCGTCGGCTTCTTAGAAGTCTTCACAGCCTCCTCTTAGGCTTCATATAATGATTTCTTCCTCCGGGAATGATAGCCTCCTCTTGGGCTTCGTACAAGGACCGATCGGCTTCTTAAAAGATTCCAGCCTCCTCTTGGGCTTCGTACAAATTGTCCCGACGACCTCCTAGAGGTATAGGAACAGATATTAGTCATATTAATAGAACAGTCTCTCACAGAGTCTAGATCTTTCTACCATAAACACTACTACTATTTCTCAAAGCATAGTACAAAAGATGACACTCTAGACTTGGACAGTCTAAAATCCTTGAGTCTCCAAAGCACTCTCAAGCACCCTTCAAGAATAGGAAGGAACCCCGTGGACTCGGACAGTCTCAATACCCTTTGGATTTCCCATTTCCTCAAAGAAAAGGAAACAACCCTGATCCTCGAATCAAAATCCCTGAGTGCAAACATTACTCATATAAGAACTGATTTTCTCTTTAAATCAGCATACTGGACCTGTCACTCAACTGAAACAGCACCATAGCCTCCTCTTGGGCTCTGTACAATGATTCTCCCCAACAGAGCTAACAATTTTAGCCTCCATCTCGGGCTTCGTACGAGATACAAAAGACTCCCTCGTTGAGTCAATCACCATCTTTAGCCTCCATCTCGGGCTTCGTACGAGATACAAAAAAACTCTCTTGTTGAGTCAAATAGCCTCCATCTCGGGCTTTATACGAGATACCAAAAGACTCCATCGTCGAGTCAAAACCTTTTAGCCTCTCTCTCGGGCTTTGTACGAGACACCTTTTAGCCTTCTCTTAGGCTTTATATAATAAAACCACTGATTGATCCAATCAACCTCTTAGCTTCAAAGCTGTGCCTCGTTCACAGTACACAAACATCAACAACTCCTTCCATCTAATCGCTGTAAGCAGCAAGCCTCTGGATCATCTACATCCATGGCACTGTCCCTCTTTTAGCATGAGAAATTCCTAAGGAAAGATGGCATTGCTCTACACTGAGTTAAAGTCTTCTCCTTCAGGTTAAAACCCCCTATAAAGGAAATTATGGCATTGCTAGGATCCGCGTATCCCGGTTAAAGTAATCCTCCTTTACAATCAGTCACCCAACAGTTGTGACAAACAGACCCCCTTTAGAGATGACAAATTCTCTCTAAAGTGAACACCTTTAGCTTCACATCTTGGGCTTCGAACAAGATACAAATAAACCCTTCAGCTTCACATCTTGGGCTTTGAACAAGATACAAATCACCTTTCGCTTCACGTCTTGGGCTTTGAACAAGACACCAAAAACACCCATTTCCTCCCATAGAATAGGAGGAACTACAAACGCTCTGATTTCCCTGTTTCGGTAAACGGGAATACGTAGGCATAAGATTGAAAGAAAAATCTTAGCGAGCACACTAAACAAAAACCTAAAATCCTATACCTCCCACCAATCGACCGAACGCTATTTTAACAAAATAACCTAAGAGAGACCCCGAATCTTTGTAGCATCTGTAAACCAACAGTTTTAACTGTTTAACCTCAGTATGCAAGCGGGGTTAGTTGGAGACATCTATTTCCCTTCCTTCATCAGCTTCAATAGGATAAAAAATGAATCGAGTTGTAGTACCAGAGCGATTGTGCTTCGCAACCACATCCAAAAATCACTCGCTACAACCCCAAGAGAAGGGAAGACTGTATCTGGAAATCCTATGGGGATCTAGTTTTGTTTGTATTTAAAGAGTGACCAACAGGGCTTTACCTAGTTCTAGACGTAGTTGCCGGGGAAAACTCTAAATAACTATACTAGTATATATATACAGTTGATATATGACAAGTATTAAAAGGTATGAAAGAAGACTAACCATGCGCAGCTTCCCACAATACAGTTATATATATATATCACGTGTATTTAAAAGAATGAAAGAGGACTAACCATACGCCGCTTCCCACAATACAGTTATGCATATGAAAGCATATAAAAGAAAGCGGATAAACACTTACCCGTTGTAGAGCTTCCATGATGTTTTGTTAGTTGTTCAACAAAGAAATTAAAGAAAGTTTTGATCGCAACTATACATTTGGATTCAAAATCAAAGGAGAAAGTATTTTGAATAGAGATCGGGGCTTACAGCTCAAGGAGAGGCCCAAATTTTAACAGTGATTGCACTGTTGTTTCAAATATCGTATCGGGACTTATACAACGACTGAGGCCAAAAGAGTTTTGGTCAAAAAGGGGATTTGGGTCTTACACTCTATTAGAGGCCCAAAGTGTTGTTTAAGAAAAAGAATGGGACTTATAGCTCGAGGAGAGGCCCAAAGTTATTTGTTTGAAAAATGGCGATCGCGCCGAGGTTTGAAAACACAGTGTGTCTTATACGATGACCGAGGCCCAAGTTATTTTGGTTTTCAAAAGGGGTTGGGTCTTACACTCTATCAAGAGGCCCAAAAGTGTTTTTGTACAAGAGATGGGGCTTACAGCTCAATGAGAGGCCCAGATGATTTTGAAAAGGCGAGGATCGCGCCGTTGTTTTGAAAATATACAGAGGGACTTACACAATATGTGAAGCCCAAAAATGTTTATTTACAAAAAGGGGTTGGGTCTTACACTCTATTAGAGGCCCAAAGTGTTTTGAAAAAGTTTGCTAGGGCGAAAATCAACAAAACCCTAATTTCATCATTTTTAAAGTAATTATTCAAAGAAAGTTAATTAAAATGATAAAGCTACCAAATAAGTTTGAATAAATAACTTGTGATTTTTTGTTAAGGTTTGAAAATTGATATTAAACCACAAGATGAATTAAAACTCATTTGGTCTTGATTTTTCAAGGTGAATATTCATTTTTAAACGGTTTAAAAATAATAAAAAAATGAGTTTATTTACAAAAATATCAACTATATTAAATAATTTATATAAATCTGATTTCTTTTGTGGAATACAATATTTCAACACTTTTGTGATTTTTTGCAAAAAGAACTAATAAAAAATAATTAAAATTGAGAGAGTTATTAATTTTCCAAATCATTTAAAAATAACATGAAAAAATAATAAAAAGTGGGAAAAATGATAAAAAGAGGACCTGGGGCGAGGGGGATTCGAACCCCAGACCTCTTGGGTGCAGCGCGCGCCCTCTACCACTGGGGTGGTGATACATCCGTGTATCAAAACCACCCCATGAATACATGAGGCATGCCTTATCTTTGGCCTGGCCAAGGCAAGGCAAGGCAAGGTTTTGGAAAAAAACGTGAAGCTTGTAACTTTCTCATTTCTCCATGGATTGGGACAAACTTTAGGTTTATCCTGCCTAGAATTTCACAAGGAATCCAATGGTGGTGGTGGTTTTTTCAGATGAGGCTCCTATTGAAAAACCCGATAGTGGTTTTGAAATAGGCCATGATTTGCATTTTCTATGCTATCTCTTATTACAGGCATGAATTACATGATGAATTAGTTCAAACACAACATATATAACATGTATGAGATGTGCATGATCAGTGGACTTCAAAGCAATGCATATTTCAAAGAGTTCAAGTTGTGATGCTTACCTCTTTAGGAGCTTTTTGGGCAATCTGTCAAGTGCTTTATTCCAGAAACAATTTGATGCTTTGGACACCCTCAAATGACCCCTTAGAAGCTTTTAGAATGGTTGGAATCAACTGGAATCCTTAGGAACAAGTTTGAGCTCTTTCTTGCAAAAGGGGCAAAAGTGACCAATATGGAAACTCTCTCAAATGGTGTTCCAGATGTGGGGAATCATTTGGGACAATTCAAGGATGATATTTGGTGTGTGTTTGAGGTCTTATCTAGTTTTGAAAGTGACTGAATCAAGACATGGCTTGAAAAATGCAAAAAAAGTCCAATTTTGAGGTTTTGAGAGGGGACTTTGTGATTTTGGTGTTACAGGTCACTTATGAGAGTTTGGACAGCTTAGATATGACATATTGGATGTGTTTAGATCATGAGCTATGATGGAAATGCTCTCTAACTCAAAAACTCAGAGTTACCTTGCAAAAGAAGGTATTTTTGCCTAGAAAAAGAGATTTTGAGGAAAGCAAGTGTTGTAGTGCTTTGGTGTACTCAAACTGGACACAAATGAGCTCTATTTATAGTAGAGCAAGTTTTTTTTTTGCAAGCTATAGTGAATGGCAACTGCAGCAGCTCATTGTCCAATTGCATCACTTTGGAATCTTAAGTCTCCTCTAGGCATTGACTAGAGGTTAGAACACATGCCTATGGTTCTTTGGTTCAAAGCTTATCCTTGACTCATTCAGTTGGAAATGGCTCAGTTTATGCCACCTTGGTGCATCCATTGAATGCTTGGAAACAAAATTGGAGTCTTGGCCTCTTTTAGGCTTTTTAGGGTTTGGCATGCTACTTTGGGAATCTTGGACTTGGGAGGCTGATGCATCAGTGCTTGTCCCTTGGTTGTCCCCCCATGAGGTGTGCAGATGGATAAGCATAATTGGATTTGCACAATTTAAGCAAATCGTGCCTTTATGCACAAATCTGCCTTGCCAAGACAGTTTGCAGCAAGGCATGTTGCAGCTGTCATAAATCCTAGCTCAGGTGGAGTTTGATGGAGTTCTTGGACATTTTGGAAAACCCTTATGTGACACAACACATGTGTGAACATAGTTTGTCTTGACACATTTTGGATCCAAGTGAAAAATTCCCCCACATTTTGAAAAAAAGCAAGACAGATTCTGACTTAGTGAAAATTTCACCAAGTGTTGGAAAAAGTGACATTTCATGTTTTCAGCCATTTTGATCACTCCATAACTAAAAATCTATGAAGAATTTGAATGAGGTGTAGTTGACACTTTTGAAGTATGTCATGAGAGCTACAAATCTATCTTTGGACCAGCCAAAATGGTTGCTTCGATCTCAAGTTATGATCCTTGGAAGTTGGCACCCTAGCCACTTTATTTCATAACTTAGAAAAATTCTAAGTTTTTATGGTTACCCCTTTTACAAGTTATCCTACTTTCTTTTATTTTTCTTGATGAATGATGATCCCAATCACAAATTAACATCATTTTAGGGTTAAGGAACCATAATTATGAAAAATCTCAAAAAGTCAAACTTTGACTTTTATGCACAGTTGACTTTTTACCAGGTGAGTTCCAAACTGTGCGATCCTCTATGAAATCAAGTCCTTGACCTATATCAAACTTGATGGATATGTTCCATAGGTGTTATAGGGTGTATTGAATCATGTCCCAAGGTTTGGGAGCATGTCTGGGCCAAAAGTCAAAGGTTCAGTTGACTTTTTGCTCGAAACCCTAATTGTGGTCCTGATGAAATTAAAACTTGTGGATCAAGGTTATTGGATCAATCCATTGTTGTAAATGGATCAATGTGGTTTATTAGAGACCCTCAAATCATGTCTTGAGGTCTTGGCTCATGTTTTGTCCCAAAAGTCAACTTAGGGGTGAATTAGGTCAAGAAACCCTAATTCCTGATTTTTGGTGAATGCATCCCTGAGGCTAAATTGACTTGGTGATTGGGTTTATGAGGTACCTTGGAGTATCTTAAGTTATATTGTGAAGAATTGGCTCATGCCCAGAGGAAAGTTTTCATCTGGAGGCCCCAGTCGACCAAAACCCTAATTTGGTGACACTGGCTATCTTGAGGGTAAATCCACCTGGAATACTGCAACTTTGTGCTCGATTCTTAATGTGGGAGTCCTCTTGATCCATTGTGGGTGTTTGAGAGGTTAGACAAGTTGAAGATCATGTCATTTCTTGATTTATCTTTTGTCTAAGGCTCTAAGAGGGCTTGAAACCCTAATGCTTGATTGTAGTGAATGCTCAACAATCCTTGAGGAGATTGATGAGGCATAAAGGTACATCCATATTGTGATGATGATTTGCACAATGATGGGGAATCTTAGTGGTCAAAATTTAGGGTATGACACTAAGAAGTGGCTTCAGTCGGGTGTGACAGAAGCATGTGTTCTCTAGAGAGTTCCTTGGAAGGAAACTAGTATGGACCTTGATGTTGTTGAAGATGAAGATGAAGACATCATAATCTTTATGATTACAGCTTGGATCAATTTATTTCTGATCTAGGTGTTTTGGAGCATGGTCTGCTCTGGTTGTGAAGGTCGAGGATAAGTGGCAGTTATCTCTGGCTTTCTATTGACGGCTCTACTAAGGGAAGTGGCATTATTTGGTATGGCTATGGGGTAGTCTTGGACTACTTATTTTCCGAAGAATCAGATGTGGAAGGTTTGAAGTCTTTGGAGTTTCAATGCAGGATGGAGGTTGTCTACTCAAACTTGGTTGTTGAATCAAGTCTATGAGAGCATGAAACTCTTGTTCTGCAAAGGGAGGAGGTTCTTCTAAGTGGCAGAAGGAGGAGCTGAATTCAATAGTTGGATGTCATATCAAAATGTTCTAACATTTAGCTTAGCATCAGAAGTCTCAGCTGGTGTTGTGGCACATCATCTTAAGATAAGGTGATCTATAGGAGAATGAGAGTGATGGATTCTTCAAAAAGGTCTATCTCATGCAATTTGCGGGAGTTATGGATGGGAAGATGCTACATGACTAAAAGGCTTGGTGGATCCAAGATGTCTTACTATAGGGCAAGTAGTTCATGTGACTTGAAGATCCGATTTCATTAGTAGATCAGGGTATCTTGTGGGAGTTCTGAAGATGAGTGAGGTCAATCAAAAGGTGGCATTTGATTGATTTCACAATGTGCATTCAAGCAGGATGCTTGAAACTGATTGCTCTTTAGTAGAAGAGTAGTTAGTTGAAATTGTTGAAGGTTCTGGTTCTCTGGGAGCTTGTGGCAGAAGTTCTGGGTTGAGGATGAAAGCACACCTTCTTTGGTGGATGAGAGTTTATTTCTCTCTGGGTTTCTGAAGTTTTCTTTGTTCAAGCTGGTGGCTCAGTGTTGTTTGAAGATCTTCAGTGTGGATTACTATGTTGATAGTAAGTCCAGTGGTGTAGCATATCAAGAACCATGGTGTGTGGTGTCTGTGATGTGTGGAAGATGTCCTAACTGATGTTAGAACATCTTTGGGTTAGTTAATCCTTGGTGAAGGATTTCAGGTTCTGTGATGAACTGGTTACTTGCATCGTGTCCAAGAAGTATCTACAATGTCATATGGGAGAATGATGGAGTAGAAGAATTGTCTTGGAAGATTGATGTAAGTGTTTATGAAGACTGAAGTGGATCACGAGTTGATTGCTTGGAAGTCTATTTCCTGAATGCGTTCAGAAGTGGAGATTCACAAAAAATCAGAAGTATTCTAGGTTATCATACGGGAGAATGATAAGGAATGACTGTCTTGGATTGCGGGGTGTCTATCTCTATTGCTGGCTGGGTAAGGTCAGTGGAAAATCTTGCATAAGGGGATGGTGCCTCTGGGAGCAAGTCATGCTAGTAATGGATCAGTTTAGCAGCTGTGAAGTTCTTGAGCATGCATACAATAGCTGACATCGTTATAACAAACTAAGGGGCCCTGTGTGTCTCTTTGAGGAATGTGAAGCATTCTGATTTAATTGGTTTGTGCCTCAAGCAGCTGTAGGTCTATACATGAGAATTCAAGAGGAGTTCGTGTGGTGTGTAAATGGTTGCAGGATGAGGGGGATCAATGGGACTTTGATCTCAAGCCAAGAGTTAATTATGGTTTGTATACACTTCCTCACGGGTAGCATGATGGTGATCATGTATGAGTGATTATTATTTCTTGTCAGAGGGAACAATAAGAGAGTTGATGATTGCGTTCAGTAGGTATGTTAAACAGAGAGTGCGCTCTTGAAGACATGAAGATGCGTCTTATGTTTTCCAGTCATTAGCTTGGGTGTTCTGTGGAGGAGCACCAGTTACCTTAGTCAGGGGGAGCGGCCTCTTGATCTGTGATGAAGTTCTAGTTTGAATTTATGCGTCAAGCAAACTGAGATGTCAAGGAGGATGGCTTAACATTATTGTTGAAGATCTAGTTTGCATTTATGCGTCAAGCAAACTGAGATGTCAAGGAGGATGGCTTGACATTATTGTTGTAGTTCCAGTTTGCATTTGTGCGTCAAGCAAACTGAGATGTCAAGGAGGATGTCTTGACATTTTGTATTATTGCAAGTTGTGGGAAACTTGGCAGTACATGTGTATTGGAAATGGTTCTTATTGGATGCTTAAGAATCATTGATGAGTCTGGGAGAATTTATTTTTCTCTGCAGATTGTAGTCACGAAAACTGTGAAGAGTTTATTCAATACATAAATCTCCGGATGCTAATTGGGATATGCTTGAAGAAATGACTTAACATCTTAGCCAGCTCTACTTGTCTTCAGGTTTAAAGAATTCTACTTAGGACTTATCAAAAGGATGGAAACTGTGATTCAGATGGACTAAACAAGACTGACAGAATGTCAGGATATTATTTATAACCGGAATATTAGACTCTTTTGTCAATTTTTGGCTAAAAAGGGGGAGATAGGTTGTGTGGGTGAAGTCTTCAACATACATCTCATACATCTCTGGTGGTTGAATTGCAAGGATCCTGGAGAGGATGGTCTAACATTCTATAAGAATCTTTCCCTTTGTGCCTTGTGACCTGAGTTGCGAAACAGGTTGTGTCTTGTGATCTGAGTTGCATTCCTGATGAACTCTGTGTTACAAATGATACAACTGGATCTTCTTGTAAGTTCTCTTATGCCTCTCAAGAGGAAGATTCATTCTATCGTGAAGAGTCTCAGATGGGTTCCAATTATTTTTTTATACCTAAGAAGTTTTAACCAAAAATTTATCAAAAGAGGGAGATTGAAAGCTCTGCTGATTTGAGCAAATTTTTGGGAAAAACAAAATATCAAAAGAGATGTTTATACATGAAGAAGTTTGATGAAAGAAGACTGGCCAGAGAAGATGTCCTAACAGATATCTCGATATCTGTATTTGATATGACAGGATGTTTCTAAATCTGTAGCATGATTTATGGAAACAATCAGCGCATGGATCAAGCACTGAAGACTGAAGACCAAGGAAGCAGAAGCCTATAAATAGACGACTTAGACCTAGGTTTTGATATGCCTTAGTACGCCTGTTGTAACCTTGTTTTCTTGCGTAAGAAACAAGGGTTTAGGGTTTTGAAAGTCATTGGCTTTCTAGGTTGTAAGTCTCCCTTTGTATCAGTTGATACACTGTGGTAGATATAAGTGTCACATATATCCATAAGCCTTGAGGTATTGGATTGTGTATTGTTCTTGGATGAAGCTTTTAAGAAAATCTGAGTTAGCTTGTTTGTCAAGTATGCTTGACATATTTCTGTATTGATAGGGATGATGTAGAAATCACAGTTGGTGATTAAGGGAAGTGAGTGGGGTATCTCATATAAGGGTTGTAAACGTTTGAGTTTAGCCTTGGTAAAGATGTTCATGGGGTGGATGTTAGGGATAAAGTTGTAAACATGGGGGTTTAGCTTTGTAACAGTTTACAGATAGTGAAGTCTTCTTCCTGGATTGGTATCCCCCAGATGTAGGTGACTTGCACCGAACTGGGTTAACAATTACTGTGTTCTTTATCATTCTGCAGATTTACATTTTCTGTTAGGGTTCAAGATAAACATGTTGGATCAGATGTCGTGACATCTGTGATTGTGCAGTTCTGATATTCAATGTATCAGTCTGCTGTTGCGCCTCTAAGTTTAAATGATTATGTAGCACAATGTCTTGACATGTGTTAGGACATCTGTTGTCTGCATAGTCCAGAATTTCACTTCATTCGTAGATGGACATAATTTATGACTAAGATTAAAATGAGAAGCAAGTGGAATGCTCACCGCTTTAGCCTTATCCATACTAAAACGCCGAAGGACTTTCTCCACGTACTTTTCTTGTGACAAGTACAACTTCTTCTCATTTTGATCTCGAACAATTTCAATACCAAGAATTTTCCGAGCCTCTCCTAAATCCTTCATAACAAAAGATTCACTCAAAGTGTTCTTCAACTCTTTAATTCTTGAAATACTCTTTCCAACAATTAGCATATCATCCACATAAAGCAAGAGAATAATGAAATCACCTTCAGAGAAATTCCAGAAAAACACACAATGATCGGCCTTAATCATCTTGTACCCATGTTCAATCATCACAGAGTTGAACTTTTGATACCATTGGCGAGGTGCTTGTTTCAAACCATAAAGACTTTTTACCAATTTGCAAACATAGTCTTATTTTCCTTTCTCTCGGAATCAATCCGGTTGCTACATGTAAATTTCTTCTTGTAGATCACCATGAAGGAAAGTCGTTTTCACGTCTATTTGCTCTACTTCCAAATCAAGACTAGCGACTAGCCCAAGAACCACTCGAATAGATTGCATCTTCACAACCGGAGCAAAAATCTCACCAAAGTCAACACCTTCTCGTTGTTTAAAACCTTTTACCACCAAGCGAGCCTTGTATCTTCTTTGAGAAGTACACTCATCTTGCTTAATTCGATAAACCCATATATTCTTCAATGCTCTCTTACCCTTTGGCAATTTCGCTAACTCAAAGGTATTATTCTCACGAAGTGATTGCATTTCATCCTCCATGGCATCCATCCACTCCTTTTTGTTCTCATCCTCCAAAACTTCTTTAAAGCTTCCGGGTTCTTCACCATCGGTAAGAAAAACATACTCGTTTGAGGGTATCAAATGGAAGACCTTTTATCCCGAATAGACCGCCTCAACTCATTAGAAGCCAGCGGTTGCTCAACACTTTTAACCTCTTGATCAACCTCATTTTCAACAACATCTTCCGTAGCACCTACATCAACAATTTCATTAGGATTTAAAACATTATCAATATTCAAATCCATACCTTTATTTTCAATTGGAACATCTTCGAAAGTAATAGGGATAGGAGCAATAGTAGTTGAGTCCGTATCAACCATTTATTCGTCTTCAAAAATTAGATTTTTATTCTCAACTTTGTCTATGTCCTCAATGGTATAATCCTCCATGAATATGACATCACGACTATGAATAGTTTTCCGTTGAATCAGATCAAAGAATTGATACCCAAACTCATCAAGTCCATACCCAACAAACACACATTTCTTCGACTTTTCATCCAATTTTGATCTCTCATCCTTCGGAATATGCACATAAGCCATGCAACCAAACACCCGAAGATGGTTGTAGGTAACATCTTTACCACTCCAAGCATGATTTGGAACATCAAACTTCAACGGAACACATGGAGTGAGGTTTAAAAGATGTACAACCGTGCTCAATGCTTCTCCCCAAAAATATTTCGACAACTTTGATTGAGAAAGTAAACATCTCACCCTTTCCACCAAAGTTATATTCGTTCTTTCAGCTAACCCATTCAATTGTGGTGTCTTTGGAGGAGACTTTTGATGACGTATACCTTAATCTTGACAATACCTGTCGAAAGGTCCAATATACTCTCCCCCGTTATCTGTTCGGATAAATTTGAGCTTTTTACCGGTTTCTCTTTCAACCGATGCTTGAAATGACTTGAAAGTATCTAACACTTGATCTTTCGTTTTTAATGTATAAGCCCATGTTTTCCGAGAATAATCATCAATGAAAGTTACAAAGTAATATGCACCACCAAGTGACCGTGTCTTCATCGGACCACGCACATCGGAATGTAATAAATCCAACACTTTCGATTTCCTCTTTGGTTTGGATTACATAAAGGAAACTCGCCTTTGCTTACCCGTCAAACAATGTGAACACTTTCTCAACTTTGTATCGGAAACACCATTCAACACATTCTTCTTTGCCAAAATGCTCAAACCTTTTTCACTCATACGACCCAAATGTTTGTGCCATAGTTCTGATGAGCTATCATTGTCACAAGTGTTGATGTAGCACTTCGAAAACCCAAGTTGGACGACATACAAGTTCGAATTCCTTTTTCCTTTAGCAACCACCATTGAGCTTTTCTTTAACTTCCACTCATTGCCCGAAAAAGAATTATCATATCCTTCGTTATCCAAATTTCCAACGGATGAAAGATTGAATCGAAGTTCTGGAATGTGTTTCACACATTTGAGAACTAGAGTTGTCCCATTCCTAGTTTCGACACAAATATCTCCCATTCTGATGACATTAGCTTTCCCATTATTTCCCATATGAACAACCCCAAAGTCATCGGTCTCGTAAGTTAAAAAAAGATCACGTCTCGAGGTTGCATGAGTAGAAGCACCACTATCAACCACCCAATCCATCTCATCACATGATAGATTGACATTCTCAATACAACTATCACAAACAATAAAGAAATCATCAACAATAGTAACATCTTCATTATTATTACCTTCCTATTTATCGTTGTTGTAGATCTTCTTCTTATTTTCCCTATTCAACTTACGACAATACCTCTTTATGTGTCCTTTTCTCCACACTGATGACACTCAATATGAGAGAATCTATTAGAGCCTCCTTGTGATTTACCACGTGAAGTTCCATAATTAATTGAACCTCTGCTTTGATTTCTCCCCCTTGATTAGGCAATCAACACCTCGGAATGTGAAGAAAAACCTTGTGACTTACGCCTCAACTCCTCATTCAACACACTACTTTTAGCCAAGTTCATCGAGATGATACCATTCAGAGCGGAGTTGGACAAAGATGTCCTAAAAGTCTCCCAAGAATTAGGAAAAGTACCAAGAAGCCATAAACCTTGAATTTCATCATCAAAAGTAAGATTCATCTCTGACAATTGGTTTAGAATCCCTTGGAAAATGTTCAAGTGATCGGTCATTGGTGAACCATCACTATACCTCAATGACATTAATTGCTTGAACAAGAACAACTTATTGTTTCCCGTCTTTCTTGCATACAACTCCTCAAGTTTGGTCCAAAGAGAGCGAGCATGAGTCACCGAGCTCTCATGATTCAAAACATTATCATCCACCCATTGACGAATATAACCACAAACTTATCTATGCAACAAAGTCCATTCTTCATCACTCTTTCCATCGGGTTTTTCATTAGAGAAACCCGGTCAGTTAAAACCTTTCACATAAAGGAAATCTTCCATTTTTCCTTTCCAAATATTATAATTGGAACCATTCAAACTCACCATCCTAGTTGTGTTCATCTCCATCGTTACACAAATTAAACCACGGCTCTAGATACCACTTATTGGGAGGAAATCCACAAACGCAACAGAATAAACCAATAAGAAAATCTCTCCCAAATACCAAATGCAACGACAATCAAGAAAATACATAAAACAACACAACAAGATTTTAGTGTGGAAAAACCTCCGTTAACTAGGAGTAAAAAATCACGAGACCTATAGGCCACTTAAATCCTCCACTATTATCAATCAATAGGCACAAGAAAGGTTCTCTCTAGCACTAGTTAGAGGTATACATAAACATCATCAAGATTTGCAATCAATCTTGGAATACAACAATAATCAAGAGAGACAAAAACAACCCAAAAACACCAAGAAATTCAAACCTCAATGATGGACTCGACAGACCGACTTAGAAAGCCCCGAATCCAATGAAAATCGCTCAGAATGTGCTCCTATAAGTCACGAACGTAGTGTCAAAATTTTAGGACCATCCGACCGTTGGATTTTGCGCAATCTCCAATTTAGTGGAACTGCTCTGTACTAAAATAGGGCTGCGGGATTTCACTCTTCTCTCTACTTTTTTTTTGTTTTTCACACACAATGGATAAATTTAACTTATTCTCTTTGTTGGGTAATAACAAAGGCATAAAAACAAATGGGCCACTAACCCACATCAATTTGGGCCTCTCCAAATAGGAGGGATTGCCCAACACGAGCGACTAAGGTTGAATAAATGGCAACTAGTAACAAGATGTTGGAGAATAAAATATCCAAGTGGAGCAACAAAAAGCCTCACTTTCTTCCCCTACCAGAAAATTTACACAACAACATAAAACAAATCCAAAGGGAAATTTGTATGATGTCGCTCTAAGGAGTGGAAAGCAATTTGAAGACACTAGTAAAAAAAGGATAAATATAATGATAATAATAAGGAGAGTGAGAAAACCTAACATGTAGGTAAGGTTATGGAAAAAGAATAAGAAAAGTCTTATGTTGCAACTCCACAGTATAGGCTACCAATTCCTTTTCCGTAGATATTTGTAAAAGCAAAAATCGAGGAGCAATTTAAGACATTTGTTGAATTATTGAAAAATATATACATCTATATTCCATTCATAAATTTTTATCTCAGATGCCTTTCTATGTCAAATTTCTTAAGGAAATCCTATCCAATAAATGTAAACTAGAGGATAATGAATGAGTAGCCTTGATCGCAGTGTACATAGCCATTATCTAAAGTAAGTTACAACCTTATTCGCTAGTTGCCTAAGTGGCTAAAGTAATTGATTATCCAAGGTTAATGTTGATCAGCCTTCCACGGAAAGCGATTGGAGTAGTTGATCATCAAATATCATTGTCATTGTCGACCAGCCTACTAGCGTAAGCGGTTGTAGGAGTTTACCATACAATGTCATTATCAATCAACAAATGTGTGTGTGTGCGTGTGTGCGTGCGTGCGTGTGCGTGCGTGCGTGCGTGTACGTGCATATGCGTGCGTGCGTGCGTGTGTGTATGTGTCACCCGATTATCCTTCCCAAAATTTAACCAATCCTTAAATATGTTAAAAAATAAAATAAACTAAGCATCACATTAATCAAAATCTCCGTGTAGAAGCAGATAAAATGCCTTAATAATACCATGATTGTGTTTAAAAGTAGATACATTATGGATGGAAGTTTATAGTAAAATTTATGACAAAATTTTGATCTTTGAGGGAGAAAGTAGTTAATTGTTTTCATAAAAACTAATAAGCTAAAAAAAATTCAAATGTTTTAGAATTATGATTAAAAGAGTGTTGATTTTGAGTAGGGATGGCAAATGGTCGTTTAGGCCCGCCCCACAAAAGTTTGCAAAAAATGGGGCGGGCATAATTTAGGTTGCGGCCCTAAAACCATGGCCCGCCTGCACTAAAAGTGAGGGTGGGGCGGGCCCTCGACATTTTAAGCCTAAAAATACAAAATTTATGTTAATGTCCGTATCAATTTTAAGCCTATTAAAGGAGTATCAATAGTTTGTTTATCTTTACCATTCTTACTCTGAGCCTGAACCTCTACATGATGAAGTTCTACATCACTCTAATCTTCAGATGAAGAACCATCGATACGAGTTTCAAAAACAGATATATCCACAACTGGTTCAGTATGGGGTTCAACCTGTGGTTCACCAGATGTTGGAATCAATGTTTCAACATTTGGTTTAACATTTGAATCAACATACGGTTCCACATGTGGTTCCTCAACAATGATTTCAGCATGATCAATAATTTTTTATGTGGTATTGGAATCAACTTCCTTAGAAATATTCATAGATTCAACATGCATAGATGGTTCCTTTTCAGAGGGACTTAACTTTTCAAAATATTTCTTCTTCTTAGTGGCAACACTCTTTGATCTTTTTGTTGAATGTCAAATGTAAGAACCATTTACAGAGGTATAGGGTTGAGAATTACTTCAGGTTCATAAACATTATTATTTGATATAGAAACCCTAGTTGTCTTCTTTTTAGATTTATCTCCTAAATTGACACAAAACATCTTAGCCCCATACGAACTAGTAATAGGCATGGGTTCAGAAGTTTTAGCATAAGTAACTTTTTGGCTCATTTTTGAATTGGTTTGAGAGAGAATAAGGTGAAGAGATGTACTAGAACAATAAAGAGAGAGAGAGAGAGAGGTAGGTTGTTTTTGAGTGTGAGGAAAAAGTAATTATGAGATTTTTTTTTAATTTGAAGAGATTTATCTTATTTTACGTGCTACAATGATCGTGAGAGAGAGAAACTTTCCTATGATTCTTGCAAACCTATCTTGAATTAATTTCCTTAAGATTTCTCTCATGAAAATTCTAATAACACCCCTTAGTTTTTAAAACTTAACACCGTCTAAGACTTTAGGAAAAATATCACTTAGTTGCTTTGCTTGTAGACCAAGAAAATAGGTGAAACTTCCTACAAGACTCATCTTAATCCACGTGTATCTTAAAAATCATCCACAGACTCAAAGGCATATCTTTTCCCACCTAGGATTTCTACTCGCATAGACCCCAACAAATCCATATGAAGTAACTCTATAACTTTGGTGGTGGCAAGAAGCTGGAGCTTCTTGTGGGACATCTTGGTCTGCTTGCCTATTTGGCACTCTCCACAGATTTTTCCTTCTTCAATCTTGAGTTTTGGCAATCCCTTGATAGCATCTTCAGATATGATCTTTCTCATACTCTTGAGGTTAAAATAACCAATTTTCTGGTTCCATAGCTTGGTCTTTTCTACCTTGGATTTTGTTTTGAAATACACATAAGTAATAGTTGTCTTTAGATTTGGATCTTTTCATTAAAACTTCTTGATATTTGCTAGAAACAATGTACTCTTATTTGTATAAGCTCACATTCAGACCTTGATCACATAGTTGACTTATAATTATC
Organism: Lathyrus tuberosus; assembly: GCA_022829125.1. Taxonomy (NCBI): domain Eukaryota; kingdom Viridiplantae; phylum Streptophyta; class Magnoliopsida; order Fabales; family Fabaceae; genus Lathyrus; species Lathyrus tuberosus. The sequence continues at coordinate 7,079,841 of JALAZF010000084.1, forward strand.
AAGTTTTTATTTAATCCTTCTACTAACAGCTCATCATCAAGGCTAAGAAGACCTGGATATACCATTTTGCCCAAGCCCTTGATTTTTCCTCTTGCTCCATCACCAAATGTGACATAACTATTAGAGCAGGGTTTCAACACTTCAGGATAATTCTTTTATCTAGTCATGTGCCTGGAACATCCACTATCAAAGTACAATTCTCTTGAGGAAATTCTAAGAGATTTGTGAGCTATAAGACTTGTGGCTGTTTCTTTGGGTTTCCACACTTTCATTGCTTCAATTTTCTTTCCCTTATTTTTGTTGAACATTGGATGACTATATAACTAAGGATATCCATGCAATCTATATCATCCGGGCTTTATATGACCATATCTTCCATAGTAGTGACATCTTTATGATGAGTTCTCATTTCCTTTGTACCGAGGGTACATATGTTGAGCAGGATGTTGAGACATTTGGTCCTTCATCAGAAACTCCCTTTTATTGTGACGAGAAACAAACTTCTTACTGGGAATTTTTATTCCTTTGTTCATAGAGTTGTAGTCAAACCATATACCTTTCATATCCCTAGACATCTTTCTAACTTCCCAGATTTCATTTAAAATATATGAACCATTATTCAACATACAGAAATTTTTTGTCATATTATAAAGTTTGGACTTTAACAATGTGACTTCCTCTTCCAGACCTGCAATGGTTGAGACAAGTTTCTCTTTTTCCAGAAGTAGAGCACTGATAGTTTTCTTTTGTTTCTCTACTACCATGCACACTTCCTTCCACTGAGTGAATAAAAGTCTGTATCTTTCAGCCAACTCTTCATCAGTGATTTCTTCATCACTAGAGTCACGACCAAAATCATATTTTCCAATGAAAGCCATCACCTTGTTAGCTATTTATTCTTTACTTTCATTATGATAATACGACCAAGTAATTGAGATGCCCTTTTTTTGCTTCTTCGGAAAGGTAGGACATTCACTTTTAAAGGGACCAAAACCTTTACTTTAAAACATTGAATTCCTTTACCTTTGTTGAGTTTGTCTTTAGTTTTGCTTTTGTGTTATTGAACAATGTTCTTGAAGTTGTCTGGCACATTGTATTCAACATTTGTCCTCTATTTGTTGTCCAATGTTTTCAATGCTTTGTTAAACTTTCTACTAACAAGAGCTATAGCATCTGATAGGCTTTCCCCTTGATCTTCACCCTCTTAAGAGTTGGAAACAAGGCAATACTATTGTTTTACTTTTTTAGTTATATCATTTATTTCCATGTCAAAGGTTTACAAAGATCCAACGAGTTCATCCACTAAGATGCTGCTTAAGTCTTGGGCTTCTTCAATGTATGTGACCTTCATATCAAACTTCTTAGGTAGATATCTGAGGATTTTCCTGGCTAGCTTTTCTTCAGACATATTCTCTCCCAATGCAAAAGAAGTATTGACAATGTCTCACAGTCTGATGTTGTAGTCAAAGATGGATTCATCTTTATGCATTCTCAGATTCTCAAACTCTGTAATGAAGAGCTATAACCTTGACATACTGTTTACTGTGAAAATTAGTAAACAACCTCTGGTCTACCAAATCAATAAGAAATTGGATAACTTGCAGGATCGACCATACTAAATCCTAGGACATGTGTTAAATAAATTAAAATGATATTTCGAAAAAGATGAACACTTCGACAGTATTCATGGTTTAAATAAAGTTTACTTCGACAATATTAAGGAAAATGTAATGCAGGAAAATGATCGAAAGTGCGTTGGAAAATAACTTGCAAAAATAAAAGATAAACTTCTGGGAAAATATTAACTGAACTGCATTAAATGAAAAAGATGGTGTTACATCAAACATACATTTCTCACACACTCGTTTCTCTACACGCGGGGTACTTTGAGTAATTGAGGAATTTGTACAAACTTGAACACACAAATCCTAACACTAAGACTTGCTATTTATAATAGTCGAAAATAACTACCACCAACGGCCTACTAACTAGAGCAAGACAAATGGCATTCTGCATGTCTTCGTCTCCTAAATACGCTTCACATGTCTTCTGCCATCAATTGGATAAGAACAAAGTTCCCTCCCTTATTTGATTTCAAATTTTGAATCGAACGTCATCATTATTGCTTCCGTCGAACAATATTTCCAATTGTTAGAAATATTTCTAAGTCCGTAAAATATTTCTCTCTTGCACAAGGACACTTTCGACTAGAATTCCTGGGAGCGCCATTACAGTTGAAGTCTTCCAAGTCTTCTCTGAAATCCTATTTTCTTGATTAATTCTCTTAATCTAAATTTAGGCGTCAAAATTAGGAGCTAACAAATTGCCCCCTAAAAATGTCATTTTCGACACCATTGAAGAAAAGGTATTTTTTGATAATATCGTTCGACGCCTCATTTAGTCCTTGTGAGGTTTCGACGTTTACTTATGATTCCAATGTTAAAAAACTGTTCGCTATCTTTTCAGCAGACCTATGACGTCATAGCCATCATTACCATGTTTCCTAGAGTCTAGGAAATCATGGGGATAGGCATTAATTGCCACCGTTCCATCAAAGAGCGTGGGGAGGACACGCGTCTCACTTCCAATTTTGCCATTAAGGTGATTTCTGAAACCGTTCCACTCCTAACATTATAAATACTCCCTTTCATTAACTTTTTCACTTTTTACGCTCTCTTACTCTTAAATCTCTAGAACTTTCACATTTCAAAGCAACTCAGTCTCCTTCATTCCAATCCAACAATGGCTTCCTCCACACGATCCACCAAGGACGCTAACAAGAACACCAAAGAGTCTGGCAAACCTACAAGAGCTTCTAAGAAGATCTCTCAACTTCCCCCTTTTAATTCAATCACTGGTCTGACCATGGTGGGAAATCAACAGTACCTGCCAGAACCACTTGTTGAAGAGAAAAGAAGAATTTATGCTTCACAGGTACTCATCCCTTTAATTGTTGCTGGTAAGCCTCTGGCTATGTTTGGTCCTCTATCTGATGCTAACGTTGATCTTAGTAAGCTTAGGGATTTTTCCCCACTTACCACAAATATAAACCCGTAGGTCAAGCTAAGAAACCTAGGGCTAGCAACGAGGATCCCAATCCTACTAACCAGAGCAACCCTCCGACTGAAGAGGCTATTGATCTTAGGTATATGAATAATTTTAGGGTATTTAGAGCTATTCCATCCTTTAAGGACCCCTCTGACTATTTAGGATGGTTGAATAAGTTAGAGAAAACAAAATCTGAAGTTTGGGAAAAAAATGGGTGTTTATGACCTGATCATGCTGTCGAAGGTAGGACCTGACTATTGTTCGAACATGCTAGTCTCGTCCTTGTATTTCTGGGGCAGCACACATTACACACTACATCTTCCATGTGGTATGATGACACCAACTTTTTTCGACGTAGTTGCTATCTCAGGGCTCAACCCGACTTGGAACTCCTACAACCTTAATTTTATGTCTGATGATAGTATTAGCTTTTCGACCTCTAGGAGAGCGTATTCAACCCATATCACACATTATCACGATAAGGACATAGAAGAAGTCTTGGATGTAGAATACATAGCTTTCTTAGCGCTATGGCTATCTCACTGTGTATTCTGTTTGAAGTCACTACAAGTTGCTAGGAAATTCCTAACTATGGCGAACCAACTCCGTGCTGACCATAACCTTTGTCTGAGCGAAATAATTCTAGCTAGGCTCTATGAATCCATGAGCGAAGGCGTTACCCAACTCAAGTGTCTAGGTAACAAAGGAAATCTCCTCCTTTCTAGACCCTTCTGGCTTCTACAATTATGGTTGAATGCCTCGTTCGAAGCTTGTCTTCCCCACAAGAATCAAATCAATGAGAACACTGACGAAGTGAAGAATATGAGGGTAGAAGGTCCACGCCTAGCGAAGCTGACTCCTGTTGATGATGGTCAACCTGTTCAACAAACTTTTACCAACTTTATCATGATGTTTGCTAAACGTTATAACTTCACACCCAATATGGCTCCCTTCGCTGCAAGGAAATATGCTCCTGAGTGGTTCACCATGCCATTCCCAACGCCGTTGAAGGCTCAAGAAGCAAAATCTATTGCAATCTGGGAAGCCTTTCTAACTCCTAGGGTTTTAACCCTTATTTTCAATCTCTCGAAAAGTCTGGTCATTTTAATTGCTTACCAACCAAATCTTGTTGCCCAACAATTTGGACTGGTTCAGGTTTGACCAAAACCCCTCTGTGACAAGAAGAACCTCCTCATCCTCTACAACGCAGTTCATACCGAAGTCGTGACTATCAAACAAATTGCTCGGTATGCTGGTTGAACACAACTTCTTCTAGTTGCTTTCGAACCAAGCATTCTCTGCACCCAACAATTTAATGACTGGTGGAAAGCTTATTATGCAGAGGGATTTTTTGACGTGACTGCTTTTACACATCACATTAACAAGGCTTTCCTCTCTGTGCAGGAAAGAGTTAAGAAAGGTACTTCGACGCACATCAAAGAAATCCAAGCCTTCTAGAAATACTTTGAAACTGTTTATCGACCGGATGATCTTGGTCGAACCGTCCACGACGCAGCTGTTACTTTGAAAGAAATGTTTTTAAAGAAAATGGAGAACTAAAAGATCCCTTCATACGTTCCTCCTGAGAAACGGTACGAAATGACTTTTAATATGTTTCCTCCCAAATTCCCTCGACTGCTAAATGTTGATTTTGGAGTGGCCTTTTCCCTTCCATTTCTAGACTGGTTCGTCTGTGGGGATTCAATCAAAATCCTTCAACAACAATCAAAACCAAAAGCGCAGCGGGTGGTTCCAACCAAACATACACTAGATAGTTTCAAAGGGCATCTTCATATTGGGATTGAAGATGTTCGCATCGAATATGAAATATATGAAGGTGTGGAATGGGAGGATTTCGATCCAACACTTCTTCTTAGTTATTTTCTTTTACATATAATAACTGTTTTATTTTACTTTAGCCGTGAAAATTCCACTAAAGAAACCAACAACTAGGAAACCTGTTGAAGTAAAAGAGGAAGGAGGAAGCAAAACTGCAACAACAACAACAACAAAGGGATTTCGCCTCCCTTATTAATTTTGTCGCTTTACATATACTCCATTATTTGTCTAACATTTTCATTTCAGGGTGCTCGAAAGCTACCCTTGACTCCTCAAAAAAGGAAGGCAAAGGAGGATGCGGTTGTGGTGGTCGAATCGGATGATGGAGATCTATCTCTGACTGTCGAGCAACTCCTCAAGAAAAGAAAGAGGCAGCTAAAAACGAGCGAATCCCTGGCCCAGACCCAAACAAAAGGTGTAAAGGCTCCGACCAAGAAACCCACTACATTAACGATACTGGAACCAACTCCTGCAGAAATGTCGAAGAAAGCTGCAGACCAGCCTGAATGTGATAATTCAAGCCCTGGGGCTGAAGCTCCCAAGGTACCAAATTTTATACCCTATCATGTTCTTAGTAATCTTGTTCGACTACTGATTTCAATTATTCTGTTCTGGACGATGCGGGAGTTTCCACTAAACCAGCCGACAAATCAACCAACACCACAACCCTCAACAGCGCAGGCGAACCGACGTACCATCCCACTTCTGCAAAGGATTCTGAGAAGAGCTCGATGAACAAAATAAATTAGAAAGTTGGGGAACAGCGCGACACTTTGCCACCCAAGACTACTACTCAAAATTCTCACACCAGTGGATTTGAACACGAAGGTGACCAAGAAAAAGACATGCAAGCTGAAGCAACTAAGAATGATATGAAGGTGGATTATCCTGAAGCCCTTGTCGAAGATGAAGCTGAAGATGGCTCCCAAAGAGTTGAATGTCTGGATGTCACTCAACAAGATCAAGATGATGACATGGAAGAAAGGGAAAAACGCTCTGCATTAGAGCATTATTCGATGCCTATTGAGGAATTCGTGGATGAAGATGAAAATGTGGAGGAAGATGATGACAAGGAGGAAAAAGAGGATGAAGACACTCATGATGAGACAATCATCGAACCAACCCCTAATCCTGACCCGTCGATTACGAAGGATTCGAGAAAAACCTTTATCACCCTTTCTGTTGAAGAACTGAAGGCTTTGAAAAAGAGCAATCCTCGCGAATACCTAAAAGCTTTGATAGGCTCTAAAGGGAGTTCGTCTGAAAAGAGTCTCAGTTCCTACTCAGTATCCGGTGGCCGATCGACTACCAATCCTGCCAGCAAAATACTTTTAAAGATTAAGGAAAAAGTTTTTAAAGGGGATTTGTTTCAACACATAGAGTCTGACCCTACTTCTCCTGCTGCCTTAAAAAGTCTTCTCAAAAAGGTTGACATTCTGACTGCCTTTCCTAATGTCGAAAACGCCATCTTGGAACTGAATTCGATGATTGATCATGTTGCTGCTGATGTTGCCAAGATCAAGCAAAGCTCCAAAGATATCGAAAGTTATACTGGCTCTATAGCATCTACGTGGGAAGCTGCCTTGGAGTCGACCAACCGCTTGGTTGATTTAGAACAAGCCCAAGAACGAAACAAGGTTGAGATCGAAACTAATAAACGAAATATCCATTCCTAGGAGGAACAGATAAAAGATCGGCAGACCAAAATTTCGAAAGCCAAGAAACAGAATGTCGAGCTTCTGAAGTTTGACAACTCTAAAGTGGCGAAAGAGCTTGATGTTGGGCTAAGCTTTGTTGACAAGGCTTAAAAGTTAGAGGCAGAGCTAGAGGTCACGAGGTCGACCAAGTCTGTTTGCGAGAAGCAGTTATAGTTTCTGAAGGCGGAGTATCTTAACATGAAGGCCACCCTTCCGTTTTAGTTCAAGTTCATTTTATTTAAAATTTTATAATCACTTTTTGGATTATGTAATGACTTTGAACCCTTCGTGGTTCTTCTGAATGTAATGAATTTAGCCATTTTGCCAACCAATTTTACTTCTCCATGTTAGCTTTGATTATTTTGCATGTGATTACTCTTTAGCTATTTTTATTTCCTGAAGTGCAGGCTTGTATTTTTTTCAAATACTTCCCGTTTACCCTTAAGATCCTCTTATCTTGAACTAACTATTCGATCTCATAAGCACCATTCGAAAAGACTTGTATGATTTGAAAAAGGCCTTCCCATTTAGGGGACCATTTCCCTAAGGCTCTGTCTTTTCGATCCATAGGTAGGATTACTTTCCAAACCGACTCTTCAGGAGAAAACACCTTAACTTTGACTTTCTTTTTATAAGACGTTTCTATTCTCTTCTTCTGTCTTTTCAATAACTCTAAAGCATTGAGCCTTTCCTCATCTAAGTCCACTAATTCATCTAAAATCATGTTCCAATATGTCTCAGATGGGATCTCATGATGCCTCTGAATTCTTGTCGACTGAAGGTATATCTCAACTGGTAATACCGCATCATGACCCAAGGTCAATCGAAATGGCGTGGAATTAATAGCTTCTTTGGGGGAGGTTTGACATACCCAGAGAACCTGGTCTAATGTCTTGTTCCAATTTCTAGGCTTCTTTCCCACATGTTTCTTAAGTAAACTAATCACCACTTTGTTTGCTGCTTCGACCTGACCATTAGTCTGAGCGTAGTAAGGTGTGGAGGTTAATAATTTGAAACCCATTTTCTTAGCAAATTATTGCATTTTTTGACCAGTGAACACTGGTCCTTGATCCGTTGTAATGGTTTCTAGGATTCCAAAATCATAGATGATGTAATTTTTGATTAATTCGATTGCGTCTTCTTGGCCAACATTTGGCAATGGTATAGCTTCGATCCATTTCGTAAAATAGTCAATGCCTACCAAAATGTACCTTTGATTTTTAGATTACGCTGATCGAATTTCTCCAATTAAATCCAAAGCCCAACCTCTAAAGGGCCATGGCTTGACTATAACATGTAATTCACTTGCAGGAACATGCTGTATACCTGCATGCACTTGGCACTCTTGGCATCCCTTAGCGAATTCGATATAATCTTTCAACATAGTAGGCCAGTACATCCCTTGTCGAAACAAAAGCCATTTCATCTTATGGCCTACCTGATGAGCCCCACATGCCCTTCTATGGACAGTCGAAAGGGATAAATACGCCTCTGACTCGCTAAGGCATTTGAGTAAAACCCCCTCAGGAGTCTTTTTAAATAATTCATTACCCAAAAGAACATAACTTAAAGCTCGATACTTGATTTTTTGTTCTGTGGACACCGTTGGGTTTTGTAAATACTCCACTATTGGTTTTCTCCAGTCTTCGCCTGTCAAACTATCTATTACCAAGATTTCAAAATTTTCTTTATCAACGTATCCTAGCTTCGTTATTTTCAAATCTGATGGGGATAATCTGGCTGACACAACTCTTCCTCTGACTTCGATTACATTTTGTAATTTTTACTTCCAAATCTTGTACCTAAAAGCAATTTGAGCCAAGTCATTAGCCACTTGATTCTCCAGTCGAGGTATGTGTCGAATGCTCACCACTTCGAACATTTTCAGTAATCGATTGGCTATTACAAAGTACATAATGAGATTTTCTTTAACACACTTATACTCCTTTGTGATTTATTTTATGACTAACTCTGAGTCTCCCATTATTTCAACTCGAGTTGCCCCCAATTCCAACAATATCTCAAGTCTGGCTATTAAAACCTCATATTCAGCCTCATTGTTCGAACAAAGACCTTCGACTTTATACTTGAATTTTGTTGGAATTTTATTAGGAGAAATAATCAAGACTCCTATGCCTGTACCATCTTTATGACTAGAACCGTCGAAATACAATTTCCAAGGTTCGAGCTCAAGATAGTTTAACGTATTTTCGTTTATAGAGTGGCCGACGATAAAGTCAGCTACCACTTGTCCCTTGACAGCCTTCAAAGGCATGTAAGTTAAGGAATACTCAGTTAAAGCTAATGCCCATTTACCAATTCGACTATTCAAAATTGGTTTAGACAACATATGTTTAATGATATCGAAGTGAGACGAAACATAAACATCAACAGGTTTTATATAATGCTTCAACTTTGTACAAGAAAATTACAAGCATAAACACAATTTTTCAACAATGTTATACCTAGTTTCTGCATCATTCAAAACCCTACTAAGGTAGTAAAAGGCTCTTTCGACACCATTTTCATCCTCTTGAGCAAACATGTTCCCTAAAGTTTTGTCCGACGTAGATATGTACAATCTCAAACTCTTATTTCTACAAGGTGGTGCTAGAATTAGACGGTGACTCAAGTACTCCTTTATCTTGTCGAAAGCTTCTTGCTGAGTTTGCCCCCATTCGAATCCTTCCTTGTTGAGTCGAAGCAGAGATGAGAAGGCTTGAGTTTTTCTGCTAAGGTTAGAGATGAATCTCCTTAAGAAGTTGATCTTTCCCAGCAGTGACTGTAATTCCTTCTTTGTTGATGGTGTTTTCGCTTCCATAATGGCCTTGGTCTTATTCAGGTTTATTTCGATTCCCTTTTTGTGGACCACAAAGCCTAAGAAATGCTCCTCTTGCACACAAAAAGCACATTTGAGAGGATTCATTTTCAAACCATGTCTTCTTATTTTTTCAAAAGATTGTCGAAGATGGTCAATGTGATTCTTCCCTGAAACAGACTTAACCACAATATCGTCAATATAAATTTGCATAAAAGTCTCTATATAATCATGGAAGATCGAATTCATCGCTCTTTGGTATGTTGCCACAGCATTCTTTAGACCAAAACGCATGACTACCCGCCATAGGTGCCTAAGGCCCCAGGGCATCGAAACGTCGTCTTTGGGACATCCTCTTCAGGGATGTATATTTGATTATACCCAGAATAATCGTCGAGCATACTAAGGTATTCATGGCCAGCGACAGAATCAACTAACATTTCCGGCACAGGTATTGGGTATTCATCCTTTGGGGTCACAGCGTTTAAATCTCCAAAATCTATGCAAACCCTCAAAGTACCATTCTTTTTAATAACAGGTACAATATTTGCTAACCATTCGACATACCTGGCTGTTCGAATGAATTTGCAATGAAGAAGCCTTTGGACCTCCTCCTTGATCTTTGAGAGAATTGCCGGTGCAAACCTCCTCGGATTCTGCTTGATTGGCTTCTTCCCAGGCTTAATTGGCAGCTTCAATTCGACCAGATCTCTGCTTAAGCCAAGCATCTCGTCATAATCCCATGCAAATCAGTCTTTAAACTCATTTAACAATTGGATCACTTCGACCTTGAGTTGTGGGCTGATATTGGCACTGATATATGTTGGCTTTTTGGTTGCCCATCTCCCAAGTCGATTTCTCCCAGAGGATCTTGCGCTAGCATTTTAATGTTGGCTACCAGCGGATCCTTTTGGAAACCCAAAGGCTCGTCATCGTAGATGGCATCGAGCCTCTGGCCTTGTACTTCATCCTGAACCTTATCAGGTGGTTCTGGATCGAAGTCCTTACCAGGACCTTTTTGGTGTAATTTTTTGTTGGCTTCGACAGCCATTTGTTTCACTTCAGCCTCTAGGGCCGTTTGTAGTTTGTTTGCAGATATATAAGCCGAAATCCTTTTAAGTGCTTCAAACTCAAACATCATCACCGAATTCGCTCCCCCATCCTGTAGGGTCGACTCCAGACGTTCCTTCATATGCAAGGCCATCTTCTCCCACGACCTCATGATCCTATTGAAAACCATTTGTGGGATGCAAGTACAAAAAACAGTATGCGTTGTCATCCGGAGTAAATGCAAAGTTGGCCGGGTTGTATGGAGCAATGTTGGCCAGGTGATTTTCGAAATGGCGTATGTCGACATGATTGAATGCAGCCTTGAAATAACCTTGGTTTGCTTTAATGTTTTCCACAATGCCATCTGGGTGCCATATAGTAATCCTCTGATGCATGGATGGAGGTACAACCCCTATCTCATGTATCCATTCACGGCCAAGTAACAGGTTGTAATTGGCTTTCGTTTTGACAACCATAAACATGGTCGGTCTTGTAACAGTACCTATGGTCAGATCGACCTGAATCACCCCCAAAGTAGTACGCACCTTTCCTTCATAGTTGGAGAGTACCATATTATGGGGCTTGGTATCGGTGTCGAATTTCCCGATTTTCATCAGCATGAAGTGTGGCATTAGGTTCACAGTCGCACCATAATCCACTGTGATTTTGTTGACAGGAACGTCTTCGACCTTTCCTATAATGAATAGAGGTATCGGTGTCGAATTTCTCGATTTTCCTCAGCATGAAGTGTGGCATTAGGTTCACAGTCGCACCATAATCCACTGTGATTTTGTTGATAGGAACGTCTTCGACCTTTCCTGTAATGAATAGAGGCTTCAAATGACTCTTCATCGCCTCGTTTGGGCGTTCGAAGAAAGCGTTCTGTTCCTCGACACAACCGTTGTTCATCACATAATAGCACCCAGGTTTATATGCGGCCATTTCGATTTCAGTATTATTATCTGTCTCTTCGACCTCATTTATTTGGTCGAATTCTCTGGGGAGCACAGACACCACATTCACTATGATATCCAAAGACTGCTCCGACCCTGAGCCGAAATTGTCAGTAAGCATCTCATCCTCAGAAACTGCTCGATCATGCTTTTCTTTGGCCTCTTCTTCCTGTGTGGCAAATAACTTTCTTCCCTCCGGCATCTTTTCAACAGGCTTTGGCTCCTCCCTGTCAGTCTTTTCGGTCGGTACAGTGGTACTTGACTCCACCTTTGCCCCAGCCTCTCTCTGAGCCTTTCTTCTTTTCTGTTCCCTTCTCCATTGTGATCTGGACATGGGATTCTTTCCCTTATAATTTTTTATGATGTAGGCTGACTGCTTTGAAGTCTAGAATTCTCTGCGGTATGCCATTGATGAGCCTTTATCTACGTCAAAGCTTTGCCATTTCTGCCGACTTTTTCCCTTATTTTCGTTTGGTATGGTCCACTTCCTATTAGAGAGCTTTGCAAACGGATTGAAAGTGGTGGGTCTTGCACCTGGGACTCTTGGCTTCGACTGCTCGTGCTTTGAAGAAGATATCCTTGGGTCGAAGCCTCTTGACCATGAGGGTCTCTCTCTTCACGTCTTTGTTAGGATTTCCTAACTCCTTCAAGATTTTGGGCTGCCTTTTTATCAAACACAGCACTACATCGAGGACACAACATCAGTTCTGATTTTTTTCTCTGGCACCTATGGAGGAAATCCATCAGAGTCTCATCTTGCTTTGGATAAGCTATTTTTTTATGCTCCTCTTGTCGACGCTCCTCGTCAGTGATGTCCAACTTGTGTAACTTCATTTGAAGGCCTTCAGCAGCCTTGTCCATTTGTATAAAACCATCAGCAGTTTCTTTTGTTATCATCATTAAATTGGAATCCTCAATGATCCCTCCGTTGGAGTCTTCAGTGACTCCCAAATCGAAACCATCAGTAGTTTCTTTGGCGAAGCCTTGAGCAGTCTCACAAGCGAAATTCTTCAAAAACTTCTGGTCGAGATCCTCAGTAATCCTGACCATAACAACTCCATTGTTGAAGTCCTCAGTGACTTTGACCATGTTGACAGTGTTGTTGAGTTCTTCAGTAATCTTGATCATGATGACTTCAGTTGGCTTTGTGTAATGAGCTTCAACTACTTTCAAAGGATTAGAGTCAATCTTCATCTGACTCTTCGACTTCACTCCAAATTTCAGTCTTCCTTCCTGGATAGCATTTTGAACAAGGTCCCTGAAAAGAAAACATTGAGAAGTTTTATAACCCAAGAAATTATGATACTTACAAAACCCTCTCTTTTTCCTTTGTTCTAAAGGAGGCATTTTAGCACCAAGAGGCACTGTCATTTGACCATCCTTAACTAGCAAATCAACAATTTTGTCACATTTGGTAATGTCGAAAGTATAAGTTTTTTTAGGAAATTTATCGCTTTTTTCGGGTTCGACATGGTTCTTTCCGTTCGAAGGGGCCAATACCTTACAAGAGTAAGGTGGGCCTTGTTTCAATTCAGCAAGGTTAATATCGCTCTCGTCGAAACTTAATGTCTCAGTATAAGGTCTTTCATCCTCTTCATTGAATTCGACATAAGCTATTCTTTTATTTTTATTCACCCTAGCCTTCTCTTCTTTCAGGCGTTCCAGTTGTCGAACCCTGTCAGTCAACTGGGCCATATCCTCAGGTATTGGGTATCTAGTTTCTTCCTAATGGAATAATCCAGGCCTCCAACGGCCATTTCGACCAACTCATGTTCTGGTACTTGTGTAAAAAATCTAGCTTTGAGCAGTCAGAATCTATTTAAATAATCATCTATTGGCTCAGTAAATTTCCATTTTATACTAGCCAACTCCTTTAGACTGATCTTAGTTTGTCCCATATAGAACTGCTCATGAAATAAACATTCCAACTGGTTCCAATTGTGGATCGAATTTGGTGGCAAAGTTGTGAATCATGTAAAGGAATTCTTTGTAAGAGAAATTGGGAAGTATTTTACCCTAAGGTTCTCATTATTCGAAATCTCCTCGGCTTCTATCAAATACCTAGCCACATGTTCGATAGTGGATTCGTTGGTATCCCCAGAAAACTTGGTGAATTTAGGGACTTTCGTTCTAGAGGGTAAATCTGACTGAAGGATATACTCTGACAATGGTGATGTGTAATTTGTCCTTCGAAGACCAAAGTTTACCCTATTCCATTCCATAATCCTTTCGACTATGGCTACCAAATTATTATCTGTTGCCACGTAATTACATCGAACTTGATGTACAACATTGTCAGCATTTTGGTTTCTATTTACCAAAACTACCCTTGGTTCTCTCCTGCAGGAACATGTGGTTGATTCCTAGGGGGTTCGACTCTATTTTGTTCGACTAGTCCCTGGTTTTCTAAATTCTCCTGGGGTATGTTTCTTGGGTTTTGTTGGATTTGGTTAATAGTAGGGTCCTCTTTGAAAACTGCCCCTTGGTTTTCTATCATATATTCCCTTGGTGGATGTCGAGGAGGGTTTGGTACACCAAAGAAATCTGTAAGGCACGTCATCTGCGCTACCATTTGCTGATTAGTCTGGGTAGTATTTGAATGAGAGGTTGAAAAATTTCTCCCATAGTCTGGGACGTCATTTGGACCATTTGATGGTTACTTTTGTCCATTTGTTGCCTTAAGTATGCTGCAGTATTATTTGTCAAGCTTGGCATTTGGGTTGAATATCCCATTCCTAAGGATTAGTTATTTCGACCCATATTAATCCCAGATCCTGACCCTTGTAACGACGACAGTACTATGGGTTCCGAAAATACTGGGGGAGCATTCTGTAAGTTTTCCATCATCGAAGCTGGCATCCCAAAAGGCGGGTCTCGACTAGGTAAAGGTATCAAAAATCCAAGGGGAACAAATGGTTGGAAACTAGAATTTTCGACCGGTGGGGGAGTCCTCGGTGGTCCCCTTGATCTGACATAATTCAGAATAGGCTGAGTATGGGAAATCGAATGCGTAGGGATCGAACTTGTCATGGATGGAATTGTTTCAGAAACATGCGGTGAAACCGTTGGTCCCCTAGTCGAAGATCCTGTGGTGGTTCTACGTTAATACTGGGCGTTGTTTGAGGATTTGAACTATTTGACTGAGGGTTCGAATTATTTGGCTGGTTTATACTTGCCATTTTCCTCGTGTATCTTCTCCTTGGTCTATCTTTGTTAGTGGTGGCTACTTTACCACTTCTTAATAACATACAACGAAGTTTTCGAAAGAGAAAAGAAAATTGAATGCAAAATTATAAATTCTCATAAATGCAGAAAATTGTTTTCAAAAATTACTTAGCACTGTCCCACTGGGCGTGCCAATTTGTTTACTGTGAAAATTAGTAAACAACCTCTGGTCTACCAAATCAATAAGAAATTTGATAATTTGCATGATCGACCATAATAAATCCTAGGACATGTGCTAAATAAATTAAAATGATATTTGGAAAAAGATGAACACTTCGATAGTATTCATGGTTTAAATAAAGTTTACTTCGACAATATAAAGGAAAATGTAATGCAGGAAAATGATTGAAAGTGCGTTGGAAAATAACTTGCAAAAATAAAAGATAAACTTCTGGGCAAAGATTAACTGAATTGCATTGAATAAAAAAGATGGTGTTACATCAAACGTACATTTCTCACACACTCGTTTCTCTACACGCGGGTACTTTGAGTAATTGAGGAATTTGTACAAACTTGAACACACACAAATCCTAACACTAAGACTTGCTATTTATAATAGTCGAAAATAACTACCACTAACGGCCTACTAAATAGAGCAAGACAAATGGCATTCTGCATGTCTTCGTCTCCTAAATACGCTCCATGTGTCTTCTGCCATCAATTGGATAAGAACAAAGTTATCTCCCTTATTTGAATTCAAATTTTGAATCAAACATCATCATTACTGATTCCGTCGAACAATATTTCCAAATTAATAGAAATATCTCTAAGTCCATAAAATATTTCTCTCTTGCACAAGGACACTTTCGACTATAATTCTTGGGAGCACCATTACAGTCGAAGTCTTCCAAGTCTTCTCTGAAATCCTATTTCCTTGATTAATTCTCTTAATCTAAATGTAGGCGTCGAAATTAGGAGCTAACACATACGAACCTTGGATGTGCCTTCATGAGCATTTTTTGAGAATCTCTCACCTTCTTTTGCTTCAGAACATGTGTTGATCAATCTAAACATGTTCTTGTCCACACTATTGAAAATACCATTCAAGGCCTTGGAGTTTCCAAGAACCTCATCATCTTCATCATTTGTCCAATCAGCTTCTGGCTTTAAGATTGATGTTCCATCTTCAGAGGTAGTCATAGGGTGTTTCTAACCTTTTATAATAGCCTTCCATGTTTTGTTGTTCATGGACTTGAGGAAAACAATCATTTTGGCTTTCAAATAATCATAATTGATGGGATCCAAGACATGTGGCCTATTAAATGATCTTTCATCCTTAGTGTTGTATATTTGAACAAAAAATACTTTCGCTAGAGCTCTCCCAAACAGAATAGAGTGCCTGCTCTGATAAATGAGTTGTAATTTTGTTCTATGCAAGGACAAATGTTGGACTAGATGTCTAAGCTAAGGTGTTCAACATCTTACACCAGGTTTAACAGATAATATAAAATATATAACAAATCATAAAGCAAACAAAGAACACAAGAGAATTAGAAACTTAGTTCGGTGCAACGCCACCTACGTTTAGGGGGCTTCCAACCCAACCAAGGAATTCCACTCTCAATAGTATTAGTACAAAATGTCTTAGATGAACAACCCTTGTTTAATGCCCCTCTTCTTAATACTACATGTGTCTTTCTATTTAAGACTCCCCCTAAATATGATAACTCCTTTCACTTTCTCTCAACGACTAACCCCAATGATCAATAGAATAATCAATTTAAGGATTGTTAAATTACAACTCAATTAACAAACCAACCTCTATGCTTTTAGATATGTAACTTGCAACGCCCCATTTTATTTTAATTAATTGAAATTATCTGGCATTGTGTGTATGTATGTGTTTATGTGTGTTTCGTTATGTTGGGGTATCCTGCGGTAGGGGGTAGTGACCTTAATGTTAATGACCTTAAGGGTGAGGGGTGTGTGGCTAATTTTGTAGAATTTGGTGGTGTGGTGAGAATGATTAATAAAGTAATATTATTAATATTTGATTAATATTATTAATTTAAATTATTAGGAGATATTATTATTATTATTATTTAAGTTGTAAAACTAATAATAATAATAATAATAATAATAATGGAATTATACTAATAATTAAAATAAAGATATTAAGGTGAAAATAAGAATAAGGGGCAAAATTGAAAATTGGGAGAATATTGAGGACATAATATAGAGTTAGAGGAGTAAGTGAGGGCATAAGAGGTAAACCATAGAAAGGGTCCTAGGGTTAGACAAGTAAAACAAGGGAAGAGAATTCATTATGTACGATCATAACATCTGAGAACAGAAGGTGAAAGAGGCTAGGGTAAGGAAGAGAGAAGGACTCCATTAAATAAGGGAAAAGCTCATCAATCTAAGGTAAGGGTGGGGTTCTGATCTTCTAAGGGACAATATGTTGAATAATGGGTAAGAGTTTAGGTCCTTACATTGTAGGTTGTGGTGTTTTCTATGCTATGATTGTTGTAGATTAATGGATGATGATATTGTTTAATATATCGATATGTGATGAATTTTGTTTGCCTATATGTGTGATAATTTTGTTTTTGGTTGTTGATGAGTTTCCTCCATGGTTGAGTTTTGAAGGTTTGAGTCGTAATTATGAAATTGATCGCGATATGATGTTAATCCATGAGTAAAACAAGAGATAATTGAGTTTTAGAATGTTAATTTAGTATAAAATTGAGTCTATGATGATGGAATTTCGTAGCATAGGTTTTGGTATGATAAGCTAGTGTGAAAGTGCTTTTTGAAGTTCAGAACAGTATGCGTCGACCTGAAACTTCCAGAAATGAATACTTTGAAAATCGAAACATCATGTGTCGACTCATGCACTCAGCTTTTGCAAAAAATGTTAAATACGATTTTGATCATAACTTTTTAATCGTATATCCAAATGACGAACCGTTTAAAGCGTTGGAAAGCTAATGAATCAAACTTTAACATGTTATAATTAGGTAAATAGTTTTCCTAATATTTTTATGTCTAATGTGTTAAGGTATGTGATTATTACTTATTGTGTATGTTAAGGAGTCTTGTTGTAAATGACGAATCTTGAGTGTTGTTACAAAGATGTTGTTGTGGTGTTAATGGTGGTAATATGAATATTTTTTTAATGATGTTGTTAAGATTGAATTATATATATATATATATATATATATATATATATATATATATATATATATATATATATATATATATATATATATCCATATTGTATGAAATATATTGTTATGCTTGTTGGCCAATTTGGGCGGTGTACAATAATCATGGTGGTGGGTTATTCTGCACGATGATGTTGTCGTTGTTGTATGCATAAATAGTCGCATTGCATACATTTGTAAACATGAGTAGTGATATTTTCTTGTTCGACATAATTGAGGTTATGTTATATTGTGGTTTGATATAATGCATTACTTCAAATGTGATTATGTTGAGTTGTTGTGATTGGATAAAAGATATATATGTTGTATGAACTATATGTTATATTTGTTGGCCAATTTGGGCAGTTGTAATAACCATGGTGGTGGGTTATTGTTTACGATGATGTTGTGGTGGTTGTATGCATAAATAGTCGCACTGCATACATTTGTGGACAATGGTCCGTGGTTGGTGAGCCTAAAATCCCATTGTGTGAATTGGGCCGGTAGATGATTCCGGAGGTGATGAGTCAGTGAGTGGTTCTGATCCTAGGAGGTGGGGATCAGAACGATGAACCTAGGTGTTCACGAAAATTGGTACCACATGCATAAGCATTGAGGCAGGTTGTGAGTCTCATTGCATTATATATTAACTATGTTGCTATGTTGTTGATATATGGTATTGTTGTGATTAATTATATTTGTTATCATGTGATTCCATGTTGGTTGGTGGATAATTAGTGATGGTGTTGTTGGTTGATTAATATGAGATAATTAGCTGAATTGTTGTTGCGTTATCTTTATGCTTGGATAACTTAATATGGGTGTTAGGTGGGTTGTGTTGTAGGATGGGTGATAATGCATGTGTTAACCTAATGCACATTGTTTATCATGGTTTCCTTTATATTATCATGATATCTCACCCCTTCTGTTTGAATGTTGGCTCCACGTGGGTAACGCGCAGGTGATCCGCAGTGAAGGTGTGGATGTTAGTAGAAGAGGATACTCTTCTTTATGCTTTGGTCTAGTCAGTGTCTGCTCTGATATGTAACACTGAGGGTTGATGTTTGTTTTGTTTATGTTGGGAGGAAACTATATGTATACCTTTGTTGTTGGATAATTTTATGTTGATGGAGATTGTTATGTGAATCTCTCTTGTTGATAATTTCCTTATAACTACATTTGTTATAATTATGTTGAAAGAGTTTAACTATTAAGTCCCGATGTTTTTCGCTGTTTATCAAAATGTTGAAGTTCATAATTATATTGTGTTCTTTAATTACTAAATGTTTTGCATGTCAAAATATATGAGCAGGTTATTATGGGATGTGGCATCCTAATTGCATGATTTGTTTTTATTTTACTCTGATTTTAATTTTATAATAACGCAGGGGAAATTAGGGTGTTACATAACTTAGATGATAGAGGGGTGCACAAATAACACCATAAACAGAGACTCAAAATAGAAACCCTAGCATAACAATTTCCAACTGTTGCGCATGTAGACGATGGCTATGGATCTAGAAGGGGGTTGAATAGATCCCTTGAGTTTTACACGCAAATGGTTTACAAAAATCTATTTTAAAAATTGTTTAACGGAAGCTACCACTGGATAGAACGTCTACAACGAACCTTCTACCAAAAGGATCGGATATGCGCGAATATATCACAGATGAGTATGGAAGAGAAAAATTCAGTTTTGAATACTACACTTAAAAACGCAGTCAACAAAATATCCATTGCTTGATGTTTATTCCAATCCAATGAGGTAAAGTGATAAGCAATTTAAAGCAACGTGTTCGAATTTGCTTTGAAACAAATTATCAAACACCTAGTGTGCGTAAACACACTGAGTGCAAAATTTCTATGGAGGGTAATGTAAAGCTGCTCCAAGATACAATTCAAAGAATTGTATCAGTTTAAAAAAACAATTTATCAACTTACAATTACTCTACTACAGAAATTTCAATAACTTGCGACTTCACAAATTTGAATGAACTGAATTGTAAAAGAGTTAAGGAGAGAGAGAACAAACACGATTTGATTAGGTAGTTCCCCAATCGTCCTCGCTTTGGGTACGTCTGCCCCCAACTCCACAAATGGAATTGAGATATATATATATATATATATATATATATATATATATATATATATATATAGTGTTGCAAATTGTTTATTACAAGAGAAAACTATGAACATCCAAACCCTCGAACGTCTTCGATCGTTGATGCAGAATTTTCTCTTCCCTTGATTCGAGATTAATCAAGTGCTTCGAATATGGTTGATCCAATTACCGTCCCACGCTACTAAACCAAAAGAATCCACTGTTCTTCAGTTACCTTCACTCGGTCAATTGCGATCTACCAAGAATTCGAACCAAAACCTCCCTTCTACGATCCTCTGATTACTACTAAACCGAACAATTGCGCCAATTTTCGGTTACCTTCGCCCAGCTGAATCCTTGTAGAAAGAACAGTTTGTGCAAAAACCCCCAAAATCTATCTGATTCTTGGAGGACAAAACCAACTGGTTTGATTCAAGAAACACCTGCCAAACTCTCAACCTAGAAGATGAAGATCACACTTCCTAAATTCTGAACGTTATCACTTCCATCAATGGGCGACACAAACAAAGATGATTATGTGTGATTGTTTATTTACTCAATGAAGAAGATGAAGATGAAGAGAGAAATGACATATATCTTTCACGTTTCTTACTTTAGAATGAAAAGATGACCAAAACTATTTATATGAAAATAAAATGACCAACAAAAAATAATAACAGAAATAACAGAAAAGAAACTAAGTGAAAAATGCAAAGTTTTGAAGTCATGCGTCAACCTCCTAACTCCATGCGTCGACGCATAAACGAATATTTTTGTGTCCATTGAATTGTGTGCTTTCCCGCAGGTTTTAGAGGTTAGCGCATGAAATTGGAGGTTAGCGCATGAACTGGGAGGGTCAGTGCATGAAGTGCATTTTTTCAGGAAATTCAATTTTCGGAGCATTTTCACCAAACCAATATCAGAAACACATACTAGACACAACTAAAATGATAATGGATATTTATTTTTGGGAAAGACAAGATCCTATGCATCTAGACACATGAACGATAATGGTTAGACGCAATATGCCCGACACGTGTAGTGATACCGCTCAAATTACAATCTATTTCTTACATGTTTGTTGACATCATTAAAACAAGGTAAATAGAAGAATATCCCTCACATACTCCCCCTTTTTGATGATGGCAACACTTTTTTAGCTGTCATGAGATTTGTAATTTGAGAGTGAGCAACATGAGCAAAGCTCCCCCTGTCTTTGACATTAGTGCAAAGCTCCCCCTGTCTTTGACATTAGTTTAGCAAAATTTCTGCATTTGTTGTCATTCTTCTCCCCCTTTGACACCATTAAAAAGAAGAAAAGACGGTGGTCAAAATAAAACACTATAATACGTAAAGGATCATCACAAATTTGCAACATACAGACATTAACAAACACTTAAATAAGGGAAAAACTTAGATGCAATACATTCAATCTGATAAAGTCCAAACGGAAGCAACATTTAAAGTTCAACAGTAGAGAACAAAAACAAAACAGAAATGCAAGCACGGATGAAATATAATGCCCTAAACTTTATGGCCTTCTCCCCCTAAATGGATGACCTCTTCCCCTATAGTATTGGCTTGGTGGTGAAAGGTCCTCTAGATGTAGGTTGAGTTCAAGCAACGTGCTGTTTAGGTTTCCAAGACTATTTGCCAGGTTCGGGTTTTGTTGAGTCAAGTTGGCGTCCATCTGATTGAAATGATTCATAGCGGAGTTAGCAAAATTGTTGAAGTTGGTAATGTGAGATGAAACTTGATCAGACAGATTGGTGAACCGTTCTTCTTGAGCAGAGTAACGAGTATCTTGCAGAGCTTGAAATTTTTGATGCTGAAGAGTCAATTCGATCAACCTTGCCATAATTTCTTCAGAAGCTTGCGGATCATGTTGAGGCGGTGGAGTTGGAGGAGAAGAATTGTCAGGTTGCTGCCATTCATAGTCCTCACCATAGGTTTGAGGCACATAGGCGCTTCTAGTACAGTCCAACAATTTTGTTGCCACTGACCCCAGCCCTGATTTTTAGAAGTTTCTTCAGGTTGATAGCCCATCCATGCCTCATTGTCCTCTTCTTGCATAGCCACATTTTCTTGCATAACCACATCTTCTTGCATGACCACATCTTCATCATTAACAACTTGATTTGCATTTCCTGGAATGCCCTCATCATCACTTCCTTCAAGGTGAACAGGTTCATCATGTTCAGGATGGGTGGATCTTGGTCGATAAATGAACTTGTTCTCACGTGAATGCCAAAAGTAACCCATCATGGAAAGGGTTTTGGCAAGAAATTATTGTTCAGCGGTAATATGAATGTGACAAATCTGCGGAACAGGAATATCAAAGTGATTCAAAATGTTTGCAACAGCAGATGCATAACCAAGTGCTGGAAATTTGCTGGAGTTGCGAGTAATGAACATCCTATAAGCAAAATAATAAGGCCAGTTAATTTTGATCTTATTCTTGAGGATATAGATGAGATGAACCTCTGCCTGCTCAACTCTTGAGTACGCTCATTTCTTAGGCCTCAAGATGTGAGCAACAATCCACTGAAGAATACGGTCTTTAAATTTTAAATGACCGGTAGTGACACTTTTAGGAAATAATCCACTTGCCACAAAATCATCTGAATACGGTTCCTGCAACATCGAATTCAGAGCAGTTTTGAACTCATAGTCCTTAACAAAGGTTTTATCAGTGTCCAATACAAACAATGTAGACCATACATTATTGGTCACTTCAAATTCTGCATTATTCATAGAGAATTTAAATTCAGCCCCATGAAATTTGCCCTTGATCCCACAGTAGAACAACCGAGTCAAATCTTCACTATACTTATCATCACATTCTACAAATTCACCAAGATTTTGAAAATTTATAAGTTCATAAATCTCAAGAATGTGAAAATCTGGACCCATCAGAGGATAAAAGCCATGTTGTCCTATAACCGCACGATTACAAAATAGTTCCTCAAAAGGAATAGTTAGCCTTTCAGAAATTAAAGACTTAAAGGTTACCCGTTGTAAAGATGATGTTCTGGTTGGTGCTGATTGTGAAGATGAGCCTCTTGTTCCCCTTCTACTTGGATTTCTTCTTGAAGCCATGGTTGAAGAAGAGTTGGAAGAAGATGATGGCACTTGATTTTCGCAGAGAGTGAAGAAGAGATATGTGCAGCCCTTAGAAAACCTTGTAGCAGTAATATAGATGATTTTCTCTTGGTGGGTTTTTGATTTTTAGGGTTTTGATGAGGATTTAGTGGAGAATAATGGTTATTGATGAGGTTTAATGGAGGAAGATAAGGAAAGATTGACCACAAAGTCTAATGAGATGACATGCAATAACCATAAATCAATGTGCAATGAGAATATGTAGGGAAAATAGGCAATACAAGGTCGGCGCACGCGTCCCAGTAAAGTAGGAAGTCTGGACGTTTGATTTATGCGTCGACCTATGAATCTGTGCGTCGGCGCATGATTCATGAATTTTCTGAAAAAGTTGAACATATGGTTATGCGCTATCCCGAACATTTTCACTAGGTCAACGCACAAATCATGCGTCGACGCATGAACATACAGAAGTGAAATTTTGCAATATTTTTAAGTTCCAACTAGATAAATAGACATATACACATACAGAACAAAACATCCACATGAACGATAAGTGCTCAAAATGCAATAAACATCAATATTAGAGTAATTAATATGGCACAAAATATTGATAAACATCTATAAATCGAAACGATATTACCTTGATCATCATGACGATAAGATCCCTCACATATAGCTAGATATCTCTTTGCATTGTTAGTTAAAAGAATAAGCAAGCATGTGTATATGTGAAGATCACTACCTTAAAGGATTATTAAGCATGATCTGAGATATCGAGAATGCCAAGTTCCCTACGGATGTGAAAGAAAGGCTCTGTAGCTAACGGTTTTGTGAAAATATCAGCAAGTTGATTCTTAGTGTCAACATGCTAAAAAATAACATCACCTTTCTCTACATGATCCCTAAGAAAATGATGGTGTATTTCGATATGCTTGGTGCGTGAATGTAATACGGGGTTCTTAGTTAGATTAATCGCACTATTGTTATCGCACAAAATTGGAATACGTTCGAGTTTTAAGTTGAAATCAAGTAATTGTTGTTTAAGCCATAAGACTTGAGCACAACAACTACCGGCGGCAACGTATTTCGCCTCGGCTGTTGACAAAGCAACGGAAACCTGTTTCTTGCTATGCCAACTCACCAAGGAATTTGCGAAAAACTGACACGTGCCACTAGTGCTTTTCCTATCCAACTTGCACCCGGCAAAGTCGGAATCAGAGTAGCCAACTAAGGAACAAATACTACCTTTGGAATACCACAACCCATACTTTGGAGTACCAGAGAGGTATCGAAGTATGCGCTTAACTGCCTTTAGGTGGGATTCCTTGGGATGTGCCTGATACCTCGCACACATGCATACACTAAACATTATATCGGGACGTGAAGCGGTAAGATAAAGAAGAGACCATATCTTACCTGTTATTTCTTTGATTATGTGGTTGGCATTTATTTTGATAAAACTATTCTAGCAGCAAGATGTTGAAACAAGATGTTCTAATTTACTGCATTCAACAAGTCGGATAAAGATGTCCCATCCTGGATCATAGGACATCGCGTCTGTTATTGGATTAAAAGGAAGATTCTGTTAGTTGTTATTTGTTACTGAATATTCTGTGAATATTTAGTTATCCTATGTGGCGTCCAAAGTAAATTGAGTTGAGTTTTTGTGTTGGTTTTCGGATTTTCACTACTTTCTAAATATGGAGACATATTAGGAAATATTAGATTGAAGGCCTATTTTCTTGGAGTTTATATTGCAGAATTATGTGCAGTCTCTCAGCTGCGTTTTGAAGCCCAACCCAGTCCAGATTTAATGCTATATATTGACTGGTGTAAACCTAGTTTAGGGGTGGAACTTACGTGTGTTTTTGTTAGGGTTTTTGATTGTTAATTGTGAGCCTAACTGGTATCATTCTGATAACAGTATAAGGACTGGTTTTGGGTTGTAAGTTCTGTCAGTTACTCATAAGCTTTTAAGCATTGGGTTTCTTGTGTGTCAGTTCTCAGAAGCTTTGAAGTATTGAGAACTGTGTGTTTTTGAAAGTGTGTCCTTCATTTTGTTACTTGTGTTGAAAGGAACCAGTCACGGTTTGTGATTGAAGAGGGATTTGAGGAGGGCCTCATACCTAGGTGAGTCTTAGGTAAAAGTCATAGGAAGGGTAGTGATTAAGTGAGGGGATTGTAACCGGGTGTGGCTGCTATGTGATCTGTGAATTGATACTATCATATATTGATTTCGTCCCTGGCTTGGTAGCCCCCAGAGTATAATTGTTGATCCGAACTAGGTAAACATATCACTGTGTTCTTTACTTTCTGCACTGTTATTTTTTATTGTTATCTTGTTCATTATGTTGGATATCCGTGTCTCAACATCTTTGTAGGACATCTGATATCTGTGCCAGAATTTCAATTAGCATCAAGAGCTTGCACCCTAGTTTGTGTCTGGGTGAGATTCAGGGAAGGTACTTTCTGGAGCAATGGACAAGAATGGAGGATTTTTTAACAAACCACCTCTGCTTGATGGTTCCAACTATGACTATTGGAAACCAAGGATGATAGCATTCATCAAATCCATGGATGATCAAGCATGGAAAGCTGTCATCAAAGGATGGGAACCCCCAAAGGTAAGATAGGCAGAAGGTCCAGAACTGAAGAAGACTCCAATTAAGGGAAGAGAGTTCATTGTTTTGAATGTGAGGGATTTGGGCACATAAAAACTAAATCTCCCACGTATCTCAAAAGGCAGAAGAAGGGCTTATCTTTTTCTTGGTCAGAAGGAGAGTCTGAGAGTGATCTTGAAGAAGAATCAACAAAATTGGTGACAGCCTTGACTGGAATCTATAAATCTGAAGGAGAAACAACTTATGAGTCTGATGAAGGAACAAGTTGTGATTCTGACAAAGAATCCTACATTGGAGAACTTACTAAACAGGAAGTTATCACTGGGTTCTCAGAGTTGTGTATCAAGAATGAAGAGAGGGGCCAGATAATATTAGAACAGAAGGTTCTGATAGTTCAACTAGAAGCTGAGAAGGAAGAACATCTATCGATCATTGCTGATCTTAAAGAGGATGTTGTATTGCAAAAGTCAAAACTTGACAATATCACCAAATCTATAAGAATGGTGAACAATGGTTCCACGCTGCTGGATGAGATTCTTCAGACTGGGAAAAATGCTGGGAATGTACAAGGTCTTAGTTTTAACAATCAAGCAGAGAACTACAAGCAGTCTGTAGTAAAGTTTGTTCCTCAGAAAATAAAGCAAGAGGAGGAGATGTCAAATCACATGTTTCAACATCAGCTGAAACATCAGAAAATAATATATAGTTCAAAGTATAAACCATGGAGATGTCATTACTGTGGAAAGATTGGTCACTTAAATTCCTTTTGCTACAATTTGCATGGTTATCCCAAAACTGTTCATCAACCAAATAAAGAACATATTTGGGTTAAAGTAAAGAAAATATGTACTCCTAGAAATATGGTGGCTGGTTTCATAGCGCATACCTCTCTCAGAGAATCTGCAAGGGAAGATTGATACTTTGACAGTGGTTGTTCAAGACACATGACTGGTGTGAAGAATTTTTTTTCAGATATCAAGCCTCACTCTACCAATTATGTCACTTTTGGAGATGGATCAAAAGGTGAAATAAAAGGTGTTGGAAAGCTGGTCTACACAGGACAACCAAATCTAGATCGTGTTCTATTTGTCAAAGGAATGACTGCAAATTTGATTAGTATAAGCCAACTGTGTGATCTAGGGCTCAAAGTAAATTTCACAAAATCTGAATGCCTAGTAACCAATTAAGAAAATGAAGTTATTATGAAGGGAACCAGGTCTAAGGATAACTGCTATCTGTGGAATCCTCAAGGATTAGAAAGTTTGTCTACCTGTTTAATGTCAAAGGAAGATGAAACCAAACTGTGGCATCAGAAATTGGGTCACTTACATCTGAAAGGGATGAAGAAAGTTTTGTCAAGTGAGGCTGTTAGAGGTATTCCCAAGCTGAAGATTGATGAGGATAGAATATGTGGTGAATGTCAAGTTAGGAAGCAAACAAGGATGTTACACAAAAAGCTTCAACATCTTACCACAACTTCTAGAGTTCTGGAGCTGCTTCACATGGACTTAATGGGACCTATGCAGGTTGAAAGTCTTGGAGGGAAGAAGTATGCCTATGTTGTCGTTGATGATTACTCCAGATTCACTTGGATAAGATTTATCAGAGAAAAGTATGAAGTATTTGCAGCTTTTAAAGAATTGTGTCAAAGGATTCAACGAGAAAAGGATTGTGGTGTTGTTCGAATCAGAAGTGACCATGGGAAGGAATTTGAAAATAGCAGGTTTGAAGAGTTTTGTTCATCTGAAGGAATCACTCATGAATTCTCATCATCAATCGCTCCTCAGCAAAATGGTGTGGTGGAAAGCAAGAATAGGACTATTCAAGAGTGTGCAAGGGTCATGATTCATGCTAAAAAGCTTCTATATCATATTTGGGATGAAGCCATGAATACTGCTTGCTATATACACAATAGGGTGACTATCAGATCGGGTACTTCTGTTACTCTTTATGAGCTATGGAAAGGAAGAAAGGCAAATGTGAAATATTTCCATGTTTTTGGGAGTAAGTGCTATATCTTGGCAGATCGTGAGCAGAGGCGAAAGATGGATCCTAAGAGTGAGGAAGGGATATTTTTGGGATACTCTACAAATAGCAAAGCATATAGGGTATTTAATTCCAGAACTAACGTGATGATTTAATCCATAAATGTGGTGGTTGATGACTCTGGCAGAGACGAAGATGTCCCAGATGATGTTGGAACATCCTTTCTCATGAACAATGAAATCTCACACGACACTGAGTCTATGGAAGATAATGTTCAAGAGACTAGTACTAGACCTGAGAATGAAGAGGATGTTAACAGGGGACCCTCTATAAGGATTCAGAAGGATCACCCTAATGAGTTAATTATTGGAAATCTGAATAAAGGTGTAAGAACCAGATCGAGGGAGGTTGTGTCAAATGCATGTTTTGTTTCAAAGCTTGAACCAAAAAATGTTAAAGAGGCTTTGACAGATGAGTTCTAGATAAGTGCTATGCAGGATGAGCTTTGTCAATTCAAGAGAAATGAAGTCTGGGAACTGGTACCACTACCAGTAGGAACATATGTGATTGGAACAAAGTGGGTATATAAGAATAAGTCTGATGAACAAGGAGTTGTTACCAGAAACAAAGCCAGACTAGTTGCTCAAGGATACACACAGATTGAAGGAGTAGATTTTGATGAAAAATTTGCTCCTGTGGCTCGCTTGGAATCCATCAGATTGTTGCTAGGAGTGGCATGTTTTTTGAAATTCAAATTGTTTCAAATGGATGTTAAAAGTGCCTTTCTGAATGGCTATCTTAATGAAGAAGTTTATGTTGAGCAGCCTAAAGGGTTTGTGGATCCAAATTTTCCTGATCATGTCTTCAAGTTAAAGAAGGCTTTATATGGTTTAAAACAAGCTTCAAGAGCTTGGTATGAAAGACTGACTGAGTTCTTAGTCTAACATGGATACAGGAAGGGTGGTATTGATAAAACACTCTTTGTCAAGGAGAAAGATGGGAAACTAATGATTGCTCATATTTATGTAGATGATATTGTGTTTGGTGGGATGTCGGATGAAATGGTCCAACATTTTGTCAAACAAATGCAATCTGAATTTGAAATGAACTTGGTAGGTGAATTGACTTACTTCCTTGGATTGGAAGTCAAGCAGATGGAAGATTCCATTTTTATTTGTCAGAGCAAATATGCTAGGAATATTGTGAAGAAGTTTGGATTGGATAATGCCAAGCACAAGAGAACTCCTGCTCCTACTCACTTGAAGTTATCCAAAGATGAAAAGGGAGTGAATGTTGAACAGAGTTTATACAGAAGCATGATTGGTAGTCTGCTGTATCTTACAGCAAGTAGGCCAGACATAACCTTTGTAGTTGGTGTATGTACAAGATACCAAGCAGAACCCAAGGTCAGTCACATCAATCAAGTTAAGATAATTCTTAAGTATGTGAGTGGTACGTGTGATTATGGGTTGTTATATTCCCATGATTCAAGTTCCATTTTAGTAGGATACTGTGATGCTGATTGGGCTGGAAGTGCTGATGATAGGAAGAGTACCTCTAGAGGTTGTTTCTTTTTGGGAAACAATCTTATTTCACGGTTTATTAAGAAGCAAAATTATGTATCTCTTTCTGTTGCTGAAGCTGAGTACATAGCAGCTGGAAGTAGTTGTGCTCAGCTGGTGTGGATGAAGCAAATGTTATCTGAGTATAATGTCACACAAGATGTCATGACATTATTTTGTGGCAACCTGAGTGCAATTAATATTTCTAAAAATCCTATTCGACATAGCAGGACTAAGCACATTGATATCAGGCATCATTTCATCAGAGAACTTGTGGAGGACAAAGTCATAACTCTTGAGCATGTTAGCACAGAAAATCAGCTTGCTGACATATTTACCAAGGCTCTAGATGCAGTTCAGTTTGAAAACCTGAGGAGAAGACTTAGGGTTTGTATTCATGAAGAATTATAGCAATTAATGTTCTTTTTAGCTTCCAGATTAAAAAGAATAAAGGTAATTCTGGTAGTGCAGCTTGTGCAGGTGTTTATGAAGGGAAAGGAGATGCTGAAGTTTGTGCATGACATTCGGTCATGTGATTTTGTGTGCATCAGCTTTCTGATGCTGTTTATTCTTGTTTATGATTTGATCATTTCTCAAAATTAGAACTGCTCTACTTGCCTTTGTCATATTTATGGCTAAAAAGGGGGAGTAGTGTGCTTGTGGTGTGCTTGTGTTGCTGCAGTTGAGGGGGAGAATGTTGTTGTGGTTCTGCAGTTGACGGGGAGTTTTTTTGTGGTTGGGAATTTTTGCTGCTATGTTGTGTTTTTGCTGTTGTCTCTGATATTTTTTTGTTTTGCTTGATTTATCTTTGCAAGATTGTTTGTTGTGTAGTTTTAGCCAAAATAAGCCAAAGGGGGAGATTGTTATTTCTTTGATTATGTGGTTGGCATTTACTTTGCTAAAACTATTCTAGCAGCAAGATGTTGAAACAAGATGTTCTAATTTACTATATTCAACATGTCGGATAAAGATGTCCCATCCTGGATCATAGGACATTGCGTCTGTTATTGGATTAAAAGGAAGATTCTGTTAGTTGTTATTTGTTACTGAATATTCTGTGAATATTTAGTTATCCTATGTGGCGTCCAAAGTAAATTGAGTTGAGTTTTTGTGTTGGTTTTCGGATTTTCACTACTTTCTAAATATGGAGACATATTAGGAAATATTAGATTGAAGGCCTATTTTCTTGGAGTTTATATTGCAGAATTATGTCCAGTCTCTCAGCTGCGTTTTGAAGCCCAACCCAGTCCAGATTTAATGCTATATATTGACTGGTGTAAACCTAGTTTAGGGGTGGAACTTACGTGTGTTTTTGTTAGGGTTTTTGATTGTTAATTGTGAGCCTAACTGGTATCATTCTGATAACAGTATAAGGACTGGTTTTGGGTTGTAAGTTCTGTCAGTTACTCATAAGCTTTTAAGCATTGGGTTTCTTATGTGTCAGTTCTCATAAGCTTTGAAGTATTGAGAACTGTGTGTTTTTGAAAGTGTGTCCTTCATTTTGTTACTTGTGTTGAAAGGAACCAGTCACGGTTTGTGATTGAAGAGGGATTTGAGGAGGGCCTCATACCTAGGTGAGTCTTAGGTAGAAGTCATAGGAAGGGTAGTGATTAAGTGAGGGGATTGTAACCGGGTGTGGTTGTTGTGTGATCTGTGAATTGATACTATCGTATATTGATTTCGTCCCTAGCTTGGTAGCCCCCAGAGTAGGATTGTTGATCCGAACTGGGTAAACATATCACTGTGTTTTTTACTTTCTGCACTATTATTTTTTATTGTTATCTTGTTCATTGTGTTGGATATCTGTGTCTCAACATCTTTGTAGGACATCTGATATCTGTGCCAGAATTTCAATTAGCATCAAGAGCTTGCACCCTAGTTTGTGTCTGGGTGAGATTCAGGGAAGGTACTTTCTGGTGCAATGGACAAGGATGGAGGATTTTTGAACAAACCACCTCTGCTTGATGGTTCCAACTATGACTATTGGAAACCAAGGATGATAGCATTCATCAAATCCATGGATGATCAAGCATGGAAAGCTGTCATCAAAGGATGGGAACCCCCAAAGGTAAGATAGGCAGAAGGTCCAGAACTAAAGAAGACTCCAATCAAGGGAAGAGAGTTCATTGTTTTGAATGTGAGGGATTTAGGCACATAAAAACTGAGTGTCCCACGTATCTCAAAAGGCAGAAGAAGGGCTTATCTGTGTCTTGGTCAGAAGGAGAGTCTGAGAGTGATCTTGAAGAAGAATCGGCAAAATTGGTGACAGCCTTGACTGGAATCTATAAATCTGATGGAGAAACAACTTATGAGTCTGATGAAGGAACAAGTTGTGATTCTGACAAAGAATCCTACATTGGAGAACTTACTAAACAGGAAGTTATCACTGGGTTCTCAGAGTTGTGTATCAAGAATGAAGAGAGGGGCCAGATAATATTAGAACAGAAGGTTCTGATAGTTCAACTAGAAGCTGAGAAGGAAGAACATCTATCGATCATTGCTGATCTTAAAGAGGATGTTGTATTGCAAAAGTCAAAACTTGACAATATGACTAAATCTATAAGAATGGTGAACAATGGTTCCACGCTGCTGGATGAGATTCTTCAGACTGGGAAAAATGCTGGGAATGTACAAGGTCTTGGTTTTAACAATCAAGCAGAGAACTACAAGCAGTCTGTAGTAAAGTTTGTTCCTCAGAAAATAAAGCAAGAGGAGGAGATGTCAAATCACATGTTTCAACATCAGCTGAAACATCAGAAAATAGTATATAGTTCAAAGTATAAACCATGGAGATGTCATTACTATGGAAATATTGGTCACTTAAAGTCCTTTTGCTACAATTTGCATGGTTATCCCAAAACTGTTCATCAACCAAATAAAGAACATATTTGGGTTAAAGTAAAGAAAATATGGACTCCTAGAAATATGGTGGCTGGTTTCATAGCGCATACCTCTCTCAGAGCATCTACAAGGAAAGATTGGTACTTTGACAGTGGTTGTTCAAGACACATGACTGGTGTGAAGAAAATTTTATCAGATATCAAGCCTCACTCTACCAATTATGTCACTTTTGGGGATGGATCAAAAGGTGAAATAAAAGGTGTTGGAAAGCTGGTCTACACAGGACAACCAAATCTAGATCGTGTTCTATTTGTCAAAGGACTGACTGCAAATTTGATTAGTATAAGCCAACTGTGTGATCTAGGGCTCAAAGTAAATTTCACAAAGTCTGAATGCCTAGTAACCAATGAAGAAAATGAAGTAGTTATGAAGGGAACCAGGTCTAAGGATAACTGCTATCTGTGGAATCCTCAAGGATTAGAAAGTTTGTCTACCTGTTTGATGTCAAAGGAAGATGAAACCAAACTGTGGCATCAGAAATTGGGTCACTTACATCTGAAAGGGATGAAGAAAGTTATGTCAAGTGAGGCTGTTAGAGGTATTCCCAAGATGAAGATTGATGAGGATAGAATATGTGGTGAATGTCAAGTTGGGAAGCAAACAAGGATGTCACACAAAAAGCTTCAACATATTACCACAACTTCTAGAGTTCTGGAGCTGCTTCACATGGACTTAATGGGACCTATGCAGGTTGAAAGCCTTGGAGGGAAGAAGTATGCCTATGTTGTCGTTGATGATTACTCCAGATTCACTTGGATAAGATTTATCAGAGAAAAGTCTGAAGTATTTGCAGCTTTTAAAGAATTGTGTCAAAGGATTCAACGAGAAAAGGATTCTGGTGTTGTTCGAATCAGAAGTGACCATGGGAAGGAATTTGAAAATAGCAGGTTTGAAGAGTTTTGTTCATCTGAAGGAATCACTCATGAATTCTCATCACCAATCGCTCCTCAGCAAAATGGTGTGGTGGAACGCAAGAATAGGACTATTCAAGAGTGTGCAAGGGTCATGATTCATGCCAAAAAGCTTCCATATCATATTTGGGCTGAAGCCAAGAATACTGCTTGCTATATACACAATAGGGTGACTATCAGATCGAGTACTTCTGTTACTCTTTATGAGCTATGGAAATGAAGAAAGGCAAATGTGAAATATTTCCATGTTTTTGGGAGTAAGTGCTATATCTTGGCAGATCGTGAGCAGAGGCGAAAGATGGATCCTAAGAGTGAGGAAGGGATATTTTTGGGATACTCTACAAACAGCAAAGCATATAGGGTATTTAATTCCAGGACTAAGGTGATGATGTAATCCATAAATGTGGTGGTTGATGACTCTGGCAGAGACGAAGATGTCCCAGATGATGTTGGAACATCTTTTCTCATGAACAATGAAATCTCACACGACACTGAGTCTGTGGAAGATAATGTTCAAGAGACTAGTACTAGACCTGAGAATGAAGAGGATGTTAACAGGGGACCCTCTATAAGGATTCAGAAGGATCACCCTAAGGAGTTGATTATTGGAAATCTGAATAAAGGTGTAAGAACCAGATCGAGGGAGGTTGTGTGAAATGCATGTTTTGTTTCAAAGCTTGAACCAAAAAATGTTAAAGAGGCTTTGATAGATGAGTCTGGATAAGTGCTATACAGGATGAGCTTTGTCAATTCAAGAGAAATGAAGTCTGGGAACTGATACCACGACCAGTAGGAACAAATGTGATTGGAACAAAGTGGGTATATAAGAATAAGTCTGATGAACAAGGAGTTGTTACCAGAAACAAAGCCAGACTAGTTGCTCAAGGATACACACAGATTGAAGGAGTAGATTTTGATGAAACATTTGCTCCTGTGGCTCGCTTGGAATCCATCAGATTGTTGCTAGGAGTGGCATGTTTTTTGAAATTCAAATTGTTTCAAATGGATGTTAAGAGTGCCTTTCTGAATGGCTATCTTAATGAAGAAGTTTATGTTGAGCAACCTAAAGGGTATGTGGATCCAAATTTTCCTGATCATGTCTTCAAGTTAAAGAAGGATTTGTATGGCTTAAAACAAGCTTTAAGAGCTTGGTATGAAAGGCTGACTGAGTTCTTAGTCAAACATGGATACAGGAAGGGTGGTATTGATAAAACACTCTTTGTCAAGGAGAAAGATGGGAAACTAATGATTGCTCAGATTTATGTAGATGATATTGTGTTTGGTGGGATGTCGGTTGAAATGGTCCAACATTTTGTCAAACAAATGCAATCTGAATTTGAAATGAGCTTGGTAGGTGAATTGACTTACTTCCTTGGATTGGAAGTCAAGCGGATGGGAGATTCCATTTTTATTTGTCAAAGCAAATATGCTAGGAATATTGTGAAGAAGTTTGGATTGGATAATGCCAAGCACAAGAGAACTCCTGCTCCTACTCACTTGAAGTTATCCAAAGATGAAAAGGGAGTGAATGTTGAACAGAGTTTATACAGAAGCATGATTGGTAGTCTGTTGTATCTTACAGCAAGTAGGCCAGACATAACCTTTGCAGTTGGTGTATGTACAAGATACCAAGCAGAACCCAAGGTCAGTCACATCAATCAAGTTAAGAGAATTCTTAAGTATGTGAGTGGTATGTGTGATTATGGGTTGTTATATTCCCATGATTCAAGTTCCATTTTAGTAGGATACTGTGATGTTGATTGGGCTGGAAGTGCTGATGATAGGAAGAGTACCTCTAGAGGTTGTTTTTTTTTGGGAAACAATCTTATTTCATGGTTTATTAAGAAACAAAATTCTGTATCTTTTTCTGCTGCTGAAGCTGAGTACATAGCAGCTGGAAGTGGTTGTGCTCAACTGGTGTGGATGAAGCAAATGTTATCTGAGTATAATGTCACACAAGATGTCATGACATTATTTTGTGACAATCTGCGTGCAATTAATATTTCTAAAAATCCTATTCAATATAGCAGGACTAAGCAAATTGATATCAGGCATCATTTCATCAGAGAACTTGTGGAGGACAAAGTCATAACTCTTGAGCATGTTAGCACAGAAAATCAGCTTGCTGACATATTTACCAAGGCTCTAGATGCAGTTCAGTTTGAAAACCTGAGGAGAAGACTTAGGGTTTGTATTCATGAAGAATTATAGCAATTAATGTTCTTTTTGGCTACCAGATTAAAAAGAATAAAGGTAATTCTGGTAGTGCAGCTTGTGCAGGTGTTTATGAAGGGAAAGGAGATGCTGAAGTTTGTGCATGACATTTGGTCATGTGATTTTGTGTGCATCAACTTTCTGATGCTGTTTATTCTTGTTTATGATTTGATCATTTCTCAAAATTAGAACTGCTCTACTTGCCTTTGTCATATTTATGGCTAAAAAGGGGGAGTAGTGTGCTTGTGTTGCTGCAGTTGAGGGGGAGAATGTTGTTGTGGTTCTGCAGTTGACGGGGAGTTTTTTTTGTGGTTGTGAATTTTTGCTGCTATGCTGTGTTTTTGCTGCTTCTCTGATATTTTTTTATTTTGCTTGATTTATCTTTGCAAGATTGTTTGTTGTGTAGTTTTAGCCAAAATAAGCCAAAGGGGGAGATTGTTATTTCTTTGATTATATGGTTGGTATTTACTTTGCTAAAACTATTCTAGCAGCAAGATGTTGAAACAAGATGTTCTAATTTACTGCATTCAACATGTCGGATAAAGATGTCCTATCCTGGATCATAGGACATCGCGTCTGTTATTGGATTAAAAGGAAGATTCTGTTAGTTGTTATTTGTTACTGAATATTCTGTGAATATTTAGTTATCCTATGTGGCGTCCAAAGTAAATTGAGTTGAGTTTTTGTGTTGGTTTTCGGATTTTCACTACTTTCTAAATATGGAGACATATTAGGAAATATTAGATTGAAGGCCTATTTTCTTGGAGTTTATATTGCAGAATTATGTGCAGTCTCTCAACTGCATTTTGAAGCCCAACCCAGTCCAGATTTAATGCTATATATTGACTGGTGTAAACCTAGTTTATGGGTGGAACTTACGTGTGTTTTTGTTAGGGTTTTTGATTGTTAATTGTGAGCCTAACTGGTATCATTCTGATAACAGTATAAGGACTGGTTTTGGGTTGTAAGTTCTGTCAGTTACTCATAAGCTTTTAAGCATTGGGTTTCTTATGTGTTAGTTCTCATAAGCTTTGAAGTATTGAGAACTGTGTGTTTTTGAAAGTGTGTCCTTCATTTTGTTACTTGTGTTGAAAGGAACCAGTCACGGTTTGTGATTGAAGAGGGATTTGAGGAGGGCCTCATACCTAGGTGAGTCTTAGGTAGAAGTCATAGGAAGGGTAGTGATTAAGTGAGGGGATTGTAACCGGGTGTGGTTGTTGTGTGATCTGTGAATTGATACTATCGTATATTGATTTCGTCCCTAGCTTGGTAGCCCCCAGAGTAGGATTGTTGATCCGAACTAGGTAAACATATCACTGTGTTCTTTACTTTCTGCACTATTATTTTTTATTGTTATCTTGTTCATTGTGTTGGATATCAGTGTCTCAACATCTTTGTAGGACATCTGATATCTGTGCCAGAATTTCAATACCTCGATACTTCTTTACCTCAACATCCTTACCCTTTTCGTCACGATCAAGATTAGCACTTGTAGGCATAGGAGTGTCTATTGCTTTGCAGTTCAGCATATCAAAACGTTTTAGTAACTCAAGACAATATTTCGTTTGACTCACGAATGTGCCCTCTTCAAGTTGTTTGATTTGCAATCCGAGGAAATAGTTGAGCTCCCCTATCATGCTCATTTCAAACTCCTCCTGCATCAAACTAGAAAACTCCTTGACCAAGGTCATGTTAGTAAACCCAAATATGATATCGTCAACATAAATTTGTACCAAAATTAAGTGTTTTCCTTGACGTTTAATAAAGAGGGTTGTGTCAACCTTTCCTCTTGAATACCCTTGATCAAGTAGAAATTTTCTTAGACGTTCATACCAAGCCCTAGGGGCTTGTTTAAGTCCGTACATAGCTCGTTTAAGTTTATAGACATGATTAGGATATTCGTGGGATTCAAAACCCGGAGGTTGGGCTACATAAACCATTTCATTTATGTATCCGTTAAGGAACGCACTTTTAACATCCATTTGGAATAATTTAAAGTTCTTTGTGCAAGCATAGGCAAGTAGAAGGCGTATGGCCTCGAGTCGGGCAACCGGCGCATAAGTTTCCTCATAGTCGATTCCTTCCTCTTGGTTATAGCCTTGTGCTACAAGCCTAGCTTTGTTACGCGTTATTACTCTATTTTCATCAAGTTTATTCCTAAACACCCATCGGGTGCCGATTACTCGATGATCTCGCGGAGGGGGAACAAGGTCCCTATCCTCATTTCTCCTGAATTGATTTAGTTCATCTTGCATTGATAGAAACCAATGCTCATCGAGTAACGCCTCCTTAGCGTTTTTAGGTTCAACTTGGGAGACAAAAGCAGAGTAATAACAAAAGTTACTAAGTTTAGAGGGAGTAGTTACTCCCTTAGAGGTATCACTGAGAATGTTGTCAATTGGATGGTCTTTTGAAGACTTCCAAGCTGGAGGAAGTTCATCTTTATCAGCATGATGATCATCCTCACTTTTCACTGGTTGGTGATCCTTTTCCTCCTTAATACGCACTGCTTCAGGTTGATCAATTCCCTTATCAGTGTCCTTGAGTATGTCTTCAGTAGGTACACCTGTACCATGAAAAGAACTACCTTCTCTGACATTTCTCTGATAAGACTCGTCAAAAGTAACATGAACTGACTCTTCAACTACGCGTAACCTCTTATTATAAATTCTATACGCTTTACTTGACTGAGAGTATCCAAGAAAAATACCCTCGTCGGCCTTGGCATCAAATTTACCAAGAGTCTCTTTCCCATTGTTTAACACAAAGCATTTGCAACCAAATACATGAAGGTGAGAGATGTTTGGCTTATGCCCTTTTAAAAGCTCATACGGTGTCTTGTTTAGAATAGGCTGGATGAGCACCCTATTCAAAACATAATAAGCCGTACTTATGGCGTCAGCCTAAAAGTATTTTGGTAATCCACCATCATTGATCATAGTCCTTCCAAGTTCTTCCAAAACTCTATTTTTATGTTCCACTACCCCATTTTGTTGAGGGGTACGTGGTGCGAAAAAATTATGATCAATTCCGTTGGAATCATAAAATGCTTCAAATAAATGATTTTCAAACTCACCCCCATGGTCACTTCTAATTGACCTAATATTTGTGTTTAACTTGTTCTGAGATAACTTAGCAAATTGTTTAAAGG
The DNA here is from genome assembly GCA_022829125.1 of Lathyrus tuberosus. NCBI lineage: Eukaryota > Viridiplantae > Streptophyta > Magnoliopsida > Fabales > Fabaceae > Lathyrus > Lathyrus tuberosus. The sequence goes on from JALAZF010000084.1 coordinate 7,118,166, forward strand.
CCGAAAAGGTATCACTCTTATTTGCTAAGAAAATGGTCCAATAAAACCTAGAAAAATCATCGACTATAACAAACCCATAATAGTTACCACCTAGACTTTTAACCCTAGATGGTCCAAAGAGGTCCATATAGAGGAGCTCAAGGGGTCTCATAGTTGAAACGATGTTTTTAGATTTGAATGAGATCCTTGTTTGCTTCCCCATTTGACACACATCACAAAGGTGATCCTTTGTGAATTTAATTTTGGGCAAACCGATGACTAGGTCTTTAGAGACAATTTTGTTAAGCAAATCAAAGTTGATGTGAGCCAACCGTCTATGCCACAACCATGAATCTTCATTCATAGCGACTAGACACTTGTCTTCATTCAACGATACCTCATTTAAGTCTAGCATATAGACGTTGTTCACCCTCAAGCCCTTAAACACATTCTTTTTGTCGCTATCTTCAACTATGCAACAATCCTTTGAAAAAGATACTTTATAATTCTTGTCACATAGTTGACTAATGCTTAAAAGGTTGTGTCTAAGGCCTTCCACAAGCAGCACATCAGAGATAGTAGTAGATGAAGGGTTACCTACACTACCTTTGCCAAGAATTTGTCCCTTATTGTTATCTCCATAGGTAACAAACCCCTTTTTCTTTGCCACAAAGTCGATGAAAAGAGATATGTCGCCAGTCATATGTCTTAAGCAGCCACTATCCAGAACCCATCTTCTTTCCGTGGTCTCAAGACTTTGTACCTACAAAAACAATCAAGGGAGAGTAGGTACCCAATTCTCATTGGGTCCTCTAAGGTGAGTGAAACCAAGACCGCACTTGGGCAACCATTGGTAGATGCCTTTCGGAACAAGAAACCTTCTGAAGTGGCATTTCGCAATAGTATGACCAGGCTTACAACAGTAAAGCCAATTACGGTTCATTTGGAATTTACTTTTGCTATCACTATTTCGAATCACATAGGTATACTTTTGATATGGATTATTCATGCTCTCACGAAAATGTGATCGATCAATAGCAAACGTAACTTTTGGCTTAAGAGCCTTGTCCAATTTGGCCTTGAGGGTTCTCACCTCTCGTTGCCAAATATGACAAGTGTCACATCCCCAATTGAACCAAGAGGTAGGATCCTCTTCAACCTTAGCTTTTGATGTGTCCACTATAGAGTTTTTGAGAGCTTCCAATTCCTTTTCGGAATCGGAAACCTTCTTCTCCAAATACGTGAAAATCCTTTTATTTGAGGCTAAACGTTGAAATGCTTCCTTAGCCTCATAGTGTAACATGTCAAAAGCCTTTCGTAACTCTAAATACGACATAGTATTAACATGATCATATTTAGACTGCTTTACCTCTTTTGCTTTGTTGTGGTGTGCCATAAGACAAAAGTCAACGGATTCACTTTCGTCACTTGAGGAATCATCTTTCTCCGACTCACTATCGCTTTCCCAAGCGATGTATGCTCGTCGAGACTTGTTGGACTTTTTGTTTGAGCGACTCTTGTCATTATCCTTATCTTTGTCTTTCTTTAGAGATGGACAATCTGACTTGTAGTGCCCGAATTTTCCACAGTTGTAGCACGTCCCTTTTACCTTGCCATTTTTATTTCCTTCACTTCTAGATTGCTTCCTAAACTTGACTAGATTTCTATCCGAGTGTTGAATATCATCATAAATAAGCCTATATCATCACCGGATTCTTCATCTTTGTCATTATTGGTTTCATCATCACTTAGCTCTTGATGTGTGGACTTTGAACAAGAAGCCATAAGAGCTATCGACTTCTTCTCCGTATCTTTTGCCTTCTCTTTCTTGATACTCTTTTCATGTTTATCCAAGCTAATGAGCACTTGCTCGTGCTCATCGAGTTTACCAAAGAGTGTTGTGAGGTCTAGTGTAGCAAGATCATTGGCCTCCTTGATAGCGGTGACCTTCGGTTGCCATTTCCTGTTAAGACGCCTCAGAATTTTGTTAGTAGAAACCACATTTGGAATTGGTTTACCAAGAACATGCAATTTGTTGATAATGTGAGTAAATCGCTTTTGCATATCCGCAATGGTTTCCCCTTGCTTCATGTAAAACAAATCAAACTCTTGCGTTAGTGTATTAATACGAGCCATCTTAACATCATTAGTGCCTTCGTGAGCTACTTGTAAAGCATCCCACATGGCTTTGGCCGTTTCACAATGGGAGACTCGATAATACTCATCAACTCCCAAGGAGGAAATGATCATATTGCGAGCCTTCCAATCATAGTTGTACTTTTTCTCGTCCTCCTCAGTCCATTGAGTTTCGGGTTTAGGAACGACAACGCCTTCCGCGTTAGTCATAGTAATTTCCATGGGACCGTTTAAAATAACGTTCCAAACCTTCTGATCTATGGAATTAATGTGGACGCGCATACAATCCTTCCAGTAGCTATAGTTTTCACCTGTAAAAACTGGAGCTCTATTATAAGCCCCCTTAGGTTCGTTCGCCATGATCCAAGAAGTTTTACCGAAGCACCAGAATTAACCGGAGCTCGTGATACCACTTGTTAGACGATGGCTATGGATCTAGAAGGGGGGTTGAATAGATCCCTTGAGTTTTACACGCAAATGGTTTACAAAAATCTGTTTTAAAAATTGTTTAACGGAAGCTACCACTGGATAGAACGTCTACAACGAACCTTCTACCAAAAGGATCGGATATGCGCGAATATATCACGGATGAGTATGGAAGAGAAAAATTCAATTTTGAATACTACACTTAAAAACGCAGTCAACAAAATATCCGTTGCTTGATATTTATTCCAATCCAATGAGGTAAAGTGATAAGCAATTTAAAGCAACGTGTTCGAATTTGTTTTGAAACAAATTATCAAACACCTAGTGTGCGTAAACACACTGAGTGCAGAATTTCTATGGAGGGTAATGTAAAGCTGCTCCAAGATACAATTCAAAGAATTGTATCAGTTTAACAAAACAATTTATCAGCTTACAATTACTCTACTACAGAAATTTCAATAACTTGCGACGTCACAAATTTGAACGAACTGAATTGTAAAAGAGTTAAGGAGAGAGAGAGAGAACAAACACAATTTATTTAGGCAGATCCATAATCGTCCTCCCTTTGGGTACGTCTGCCCCCAACTCCACAAATGGAATTGAGATATATATATATATATATATATATATATATATATATATATATATTGTTGCAAATTGTTTATTACAAGAGAAAACTATGAACATCCAAACCCTCGAACATCTTCGATCGTTGATGCAGAATTTTCTCTTCCCTTGATTCGAGATGAATCAACTACTTCGAATATGGTTAATCCAATTACCGTCCCACGCTACTAAACTGAAAGAATCCACCGTTCTTCAGTTACCTTCACTCGGTCAATTGCGATCTACCAAGAATTCGAACCAAAACCTCCCTTCTACGATCCTCTGATTACAGCTACTAAACCGAACAATTGAGCCAATTTTCGGTTACCTTCGCCCAGCCGAATCCCTGTAGAATGAACAGTTTGTGCAAAAACCCCCAAACTCTATCTGATTCTTGGAGGACAAAACCAACTGGTTTGATTCAAGAAACACCTGCCAAACTCTCAACCCAGAAGATGAAGATCACACTTCCTAAATTCTGAACGTTATCACTTCGATCAATGGGCGACACAAACAAAGATGATTATGTGTGATTGTTTGTTTACTCAATGAAGAAGATGAAGATGAAGAGAGAAATGACATATATCTTTCACGTTTCTTACTTTAGAATGAAAAGATGACCAAAACTATTTATATGAAAATAAAATGACCAACAAAAAATAATAACAGAAAAGAAACTAAGTGAAAAATGCAGAGTTTTGAAGTCATGCGTCGACCTCCTAACTCCTTGCGTCGACGCATAAACGCATATTTTTGTGTCCATTGAATTGTGCACTTTCCCGCAGGTTTTGGAGGTTAGCGCATGAAATTGGAGGTTAGCGCATGAACTGGGAGGGTCAGCGCATGAAGTGCATTTTTTCCGGAAATTCAATTTTCTGAGCATTTTCACCAAACCAAGATCAGAAACACATACTAGACACAACTAAAACGATAGTGGGCATTTATTTTTGGGAAAGACAAGATCCTATGCATCTAGACACATGAACGATAATGGTTAGACGCAATATGCCCGACACGTGTAGTGATACCGCTCAAATTACAGTCTAATTTCTTACATGTTTGTTGACATCATTATAACAAGGTAAATAGAAGAATATCCCTCACAGCACACCCCTTCAAACTTTAGGTTTGAGTCTTCTTAAACAACAATGCATCTGATGGGCTTTTCTTCAATGGCCATTTGATTTGAGATCAGTAGATTTGAAGGAGATTCAGTTAAGATTTGTTTTTCAAACGTCGCTGTCGAAAAGATTTGATTTGAATTTAAATCTCCATATAATTAGATTTGATCTTATTAAATCTTTCAAACAAATCTCAATAATAACTTTCTAACAAATCTTTTTAGATTAACAAGAATCTCGCTCAAGAAACAACAGAAACACACATTGATCACACACAAATCATGGCTTATATACGAGGTCAGATGTTCCCGACATGCTGGAACATCTTGTCCCATATATTGCACTAGAGCATCCACACATCTTGTACTACCCATGTTGTTTTGACTAATGCAACCAATCAAAGGAACATCAACTAGATCTAAAACATTATTAAGAGCTACTACTTTGTCCATCAACTGCCTCCTTTTAATTAAATTAGATTTCTCAGAGGAAATAAGATCCCTCATCACCCTTGTTAGCTCCGCGATCAAAACCTTAACTACTAACTTATACAAAGAGCCCAAAATAAAAATAGGTTTAAAATCTCCCAACCTAAAGAAGAATTAACCTTCGGGATAAGGGTAACTACAAATGACATCAGACTATTCAGTAGAATAATGTTAAGAAAAAATTGTCCGAACATCTCAAAGTCCTCCAACTTAATTAGCCCCCATAACTTCTTAGACCCGTCTAAGGTAAGCCTAGACTCCATTAAAGTTGTGAGTTTCTCTTTAAATAACTAAGAAACTTTTTCTTTAACCTTTGAAACTTTTTCCACCCGCTGATCCCTAATGCGAAGAGCAACCAAGTTGTTCCTCTGACCTCTCTGCTTAACATAGACATGAAAGTTAGGGATGGCAACGGGGCGGGGCGGGGGCGGGTTTAACTATACCTGCACCCGCTTTCATGTAACACACCCGCCTCCACCCCCAAACCCAACCGGGGATAAAATTTTACTACTGAGACCCGCCCACCCGCCCCGCCCCCACCCGTAAAAAATTAATTTTATTTTAATTGCGATAAAAATTAATAATTTCATTAAAAATTGATTATTTTAATAAATTAATTAATTATTTAATTAAAATTTTAATTAATAAATGAATATTAATTTGATTATTTTAATTGCAATAAGGGTATTAATAATTTAATTAAAAATATAATTAATAAATGAATATTAAAATAAGTATAATAAAGGAATTAAAATAAAATGCATTATCCGGGGGCGGGTGCGGGCGGGTCTTAGTATCTTCCCGCCCCCGCACCCAGACCCGTAGTTAAGAACCGGGTTTCACCCGCACCCACACCCAATTAAATCAAGTTTTCCCGGTTAATTTTGGGGCGGGTCCGGGCGAGTACGGGCGGATCCAGGTTTGTTTGCCATCCCTATGAAAGTACCATGTATTAGCATATCCATCCTTCACCCACACTACTCTCGACCTTTGAAACATATACAAATCACTACACCAGATAAGCTCCCACAACTCGTGACAAACCAACAATCTACTCTCTAACTCTTCTTTAGAAAGATCCATTAACTCCACCGCAACTCTAAACTTCAAGCTTACTCAAACAAACCTTAATCTTAAAGTCCAAATCACCAAACATCTATTTATTCCAAACCTCTATGAAGGCTTTAAGAGCTTTAATAACTTATTGTATTATTTATTTATTATATTTATCTTCTTTATTACTAAAAATATTTAATAACTCTTACAATTAGTTAAAAATTTTGATAACTAAATTAAACACTCAACCAATCAATCTCTAGAGATTGACCTCCTTTGAAGAACTATACTTGCATGTATGTACATGTAAAAACTTTGAAGAGACAACAAAATATCATGTATTAACCTTAAAATATACATAATATATCACTTTATACACTACCCTATACATCCTCATTTAGTATTTGTGATTACTAAATTTACTACAAAAAGAAGGTAAAAGAAACAAGTCAAGAGACAGTTATATTCCGTTTTTTATTTTTCCCTTTGGAAAAAGTAACATGAAATCTTTCATCCTAGTGGTCCTTAATAAAACAATGTCAACTATCTATTAAACCCTAATTCTTAAAAAAAAAAATCATCATATGTACCTAAGCAGAGTATTGAAATTGAAATCTAAGTTCAGATAAGAATATACATAAAAACTATATAATATACAAATTTTCTTTTCCAAGATTTTAGTGCAAATGGAAATAGCAATTTGTTATTGAAAAAATGAGTAAGAAAGTGTAACACCAATTCTTTGATATATAAATTGACTGATAAGAGAGCTTGGGAAGACCCCTACCTTCCCAAAACATCATCAAAAGTGTGGCAGAGAAATTAGTGTGTCAGTGTTTTGATGAATTTTCTGGCTTGAAAGTGACACTTGCTAGTACGGGCCACACTAAGAACCCTAATTTTTGTAATTACTAATTTGTCTTTTTTGCTCAGTTGGTATGTTTAATAAATTTTATATTTGGTAGTTTTTTCGACATAGATTTAGTGTATATTTGTATGTAGAGTTTAATTGTTTTTTTTTTTTATAATAAATTTTTTAATATGTAAGATACGATTCTAGAATATTCTCAATAAGCAAGAACATATGGTACATGTGGTCAAGAATTCATTTTCTGTTTGTTCATAGTAGCATACAATAATTGACTCATGTCAACTTGTCAAGCTTTATTTTATAAGGCAAACTAGATTATAGTAGATAATTTTAACGGTAATTATTTCAAATGTTTATAGATTTTTTAGTTGCTTATTCAGATTCCGTTTCATAAAAATATTTATTAGTTAACGGATATATTATAATTTATGATTGATGACTCGTAATTTATAATTTATGGGTGATGATTGATGATTAATATTTAATAAGTTAATTAAAATGTTTAGTAAAATTAGAATTCAACGGATTGATAAATGTAAAATGATATAGAAAAACATTTTTAAATTAAAAATATAATATATATTTAAGATATTTAAATTATAAAGGATAAAAGTGAATTTTAGTTAAAATAATAAAATTAAAAATAGAAGATAAAATAATAACGTATAAGCTATAAATTAAAATGCCATTTTAAATAGGGTCTAAAAAATAAACTAGAAATTAAGAAATTAAGTTATAAATATGTTATAAAAATATCATTATCAAACAAGTCTTTTATTATCATATAAGGTTATAAATTATAAACTATACGCTCAAAAGTATGTCTTGTGAAATAGAGTTTTAAATATCACTTAAAGTAGCTAGCTTTTAAGCGTATAATTTATATTAGTTTTTTTCCACATTTTTTACTATCATAATTATAATTGGAAATTTTTAAATTAAAAATAAATTTATGATGTATAATATTGGTTAGTGGCTTGAAATTTTAGCAAATGTTTAAATTAGTTTTTGTTAGTAGTTTGTTGGTGTATTGTTTTTACTTTTGTGTAGGCCTCTTTATCTCTTTGGACGAGTGTTGTCATTGACCTTTTATTTTATGTTTTTTTATAAACGAAATATATTAAAATGGCACAAAGGGTGCACAACCCAACAAAAAACAAAACAATGGGAAAAAAAACATTGTCCCAACTATGAGCGAATTAACTTAAGGCAATATAGTGACTGGAGTGACACATCACTCGGTCCAAGAAAACAAACTACCCACATTTTTTCCAACAACAGCTCGTTCCCATGTCAACCACTTAATCATTCCCAACCCGTCGAACTTATCCAAAGAACCACCATCAAATAGTATATAATTCCGACAAAACCAAATGGTCCAACAAATAACTAAACCAAAAGTCCAACCAACACATTTTGAACGTTTTTTCGAGAGGGCATTTGTGAGAGTATTCCCAGAGGTGAAAGCATCCAAATCTTTGGGAGCTAAGGCGAAAGACATAAGGAACATTTCTAAGTCTGGTAGGGCAGAGTTTTATAACAACTTTAGAAAAGGTGGCAGATCGTTTGCTGATGTTACGAGGGAGTCCACTATTGATCGAGATAGAGACGAACTAAAAGTCAAAGGAGGCCAACATCTTGTCTTCGAAATAGCTAAGGAAGACATGTCAAGGTTTGCAAATGCGTATGTGGGAAAGGTTCTGAATCCAGGTTCTACATACAACATGCAGAGGATTTTTCAATCTGAAGGTTATTTTGCTTTGAGGGTGACACCTTTGGGGGAAAACCTTTGTCTCTTGGAAAAGGATGAAGAAGGTGATTTGGAAGCACTTATCGAGGGAGCTAAGGACCGACTAGGTCAGTGGTTTTCTGATGTGAGCAAGTGGAAAGAAGGTGTGGTCGATAAGGAGAGGTTGACATGGTTACGCTGCTATGGAATTCCTTGCCATGCATGGTTTATTCCTTTCTTTGAGTTCATTGCTTCAAAAGTTTGGAAGTTTGTCTGTTGTGAAGTTGGCTCACAAGATTTTTCTAAGTTGGATGTAGCTAGCTTCATAATTTTGACCTCTTGTGGTATGCTTATTAATGAGTTGTTCCAAATAAGTATTAATGGTATTTCGTACAGAATAAGAGTGGTGGAGGAGACTCTTGGGCCGTCTACAAAGGTTGTCAAGAAAGAGGTTATTCAATACTGTTCGGGATTAGAGTCTTCGTTCTCCATTGAAGGCTCTTGGTGGGAGGAGGAAGAAGAGACGTGTGAAGGAAGTGTAGCTGGAGTAGATGAGGTTTTTCGAGAAGATATTGTTGATGTGGCCTGTCATGAGGCTATTAAGGAAAATGAGTTTTTTGTTCCTTGCTCAATTGACTCTGAAAAGGTTGACAATTCACAAAATAAACAAAAGAATTTGGAGAAGTCTATAGTATCTGCACCTTTCTTGATATCTGGAATGGAAGGGTCTAGTGATGGGACTTCTGGTACTAGGGATAATGGATTTTCTGCAAAGGCTAAGGATGTTGCGGAACCTAATGAGACCCTCGTGTCGAAGACCAACGAATTAGATCATTTCTAAGACTTAGGAGTGAGTTTCGACGTTTTGGTTAAAGCCAAAAAATCTAAGGCCCAAAAGAATGTGGCCAAGGTGGGTCAGAGAAAAAAAGGCTTCTAAGAGAGGGGTATTGAATTTAGAGGGTAATCTGTCTGATAACATTTCAGAATTTTCAAGGGCCCATTCATTTTCTTTGGTTCAGGTTAAGGACAGCCAAAGCCTGGAGGTTCTTCCTTCTATGGGTGTATAAACAAGGTTTTCGAAGAGTCATTCACTACTACGGAAAACCCGTTTAACAACGATTGAGAAACGTATATAATCACACGGGCCGAGGCGTTGTTATGTAGAGTGTGGTTGTATATATGATACTTACAATCACAGCCCAATAACCGTTATAATATACTGGAAAGCGCATGCCCTATCACAACGGGTTTTCATAAAGACCGTTGTGATAAAAATAATGATCCTAGGTTCGATTCCCATTTGCGCCGTTCTGATATTTATTTTTTCTGGACAGTGCGCGAGATATTATAACTGTTATGATATATAACCATTGTTACATTTTCTGCAGAATTAACAAATATTATCCTGCTTTTATAATTAATCCCATTATTTTACCTGTATTATTGTTAACCACATCAGAGCAGAAAATACAACTCACATTTGCGATAAAGTTATCATAATAATATTAAATGTATCATACTCATAATATCACATAATTGTATCATATTCAATACACCATAACATCATCACATGAATCCAATGTAACCAATATATCAAACATTACACCATCAGTCAACATACAAACCTAATCAACTATAACCTATTTCGTCATTGTTGTTACAACAAATGCAATGAACACTACAAATAAAAAAATCCAGGTAATCTTCAACTGTTTCTTCAGGATCTTCACCTTCAACTTCAATTCGTCCTCTTTGGCTTTGTAGGTGTTAACTATCTCCTTCTCCTCATTCAAGCTCTTTATTAGTGAAGAAATTATTTATTTTGCCCTAGAATCAATCTCCTATTCCAACCAAGCAAAGTGAAAGCACATTTTGTATCCTTGAATCTTATACATCCCACAACCATATAAACGGTGGCATGGGTTCGTAACGGTCCATGTCGTCATCAACAGAGCGTCGAGACCACACTTGCATACGTACCTTGAACGACTTGAGGACCTGCTTCCATGGCTACAACCAGACTACTGAGACATTTTAATGGAAGGATTTGATGGAAACTTAAAGAAACTAGGTGAGAAGAAGACGAAGAGTGACTGGGGGAAAAGAAGACGAAAAGTGACCGAGAACATTAATCAACATTAATCAACAACAACAACATACAACAACCTACAATAACACAAGGTATTATGTAACATTTCAAGAATGCACCTTTTTTTAAAATAATCGTGGATCTCAAAAAAATTATGAAGTTCATCTAGTTTATGAAGCTATGAAGAAGAAGTACAAGGTGAATAAAGTTTAACACAATAGCTTCATACTTCTTGTATTTTTCTTTATAGCTACACAAACCATATGATCATAGCCAAAGTATGCGCTTTGTTAAGGTGGTGAAGACAAATTTGAAAAAATGAGAACATTCACCAAATGAAAAAATGAGAACCCATTGTTAAGTTTAATGAACGAACCTCAAGTTAGTTATTGGTGAAGACGAATCTGAAGACGTATCTGAAGGTTGAAATATGTTTAAAGAGTCAGATGGATGTTAGGGTTATGTTATGAGAGAGAATAGTGAAATATGTTAGGGTTTCTTTTGAGAGAAACGACTGTTATGTACTGAACGATAGATACTTTCGCTTATATACTAAAAAATATCACTTTTTCATCACCGTTAGAAAGAAAAACCGTGATGCAATTTTCAAATTTTACAACGGTTGTATTGTAAAACAGTGGTTAAATAACTTTTAATTTTTTATTTATTTATAAACCGGTTGTATTGTAGTACAATACAATTTATATGTCCTCTAACAACGGTTGGTTTACTTCACCATTGTATAATCATTTACAATTTATTTTTTAAATAATGGACTTAAGTGACACACGGTTAATGTACTCTAAAAAATGGAATAAATGTAATTGCTGGGAATCGAAACTTTCTACACATCCTTTATTACTACGGTGTTTTAAGACAACCGTCATTAAATTAGTGTTTATAAATCCAGCTACTCACTGGGCGCAAAAATTTTAACCTATTACAACGGTGTATATGAATCCGTTGTAAACCTGGCATTGTTGTTTGCGTGGTTTTTAGTAGTGATTCTAGGGAGCAGGTTGATCAGTAGTTATCCTCTTCTTCTTAAATGAAACCAGGCGGTGAGAGTTTGGATTGGAAATGAGACAATTAGGGGTAACGACAAGTTGGAGACAGAGGGGGTGGAAGAATCTCGTTGCTTTTTTGTGACAGACTCTGAGGTTAACCAAAGTAATCGTAGGTTCTAGAAGGAGATGGATTCAAAAGTGTCTAAGAAAGTCTGGGACATTGTCTCTGCTTTAGGTATTGCATGTGAATGAAGCCAAAAGAAGTATGTGGAACAAATCTCACTGATGGAGGAAAGGGACAAATTTGGTAAGAGCAAAAGGGAGAAAAAATTGTGGTTTATCAATGAATGTGTTATCACTCAACTTGAGAGGAGAAGGTAGTGTGACTAAGAGGAAGATAATGGCTCATATCATTCAATCGGGTAAAGTAGATGTTTATTTTTTTACAAGAAACTAAGTTGTCCAATTTAGATGCTGGTACTATTTCTTCTTTCTGGGGTAACAATGAAGTTGAATGGACTGAAGCGGGTTTGTTAGGGACGGCGGGTGGTATACTGATCTTATAAAGGAAAAACTCTCTAAAGCTCTTGTTTAGATTTAAAGGAGTTAGGTATGTATGTCGAAATGCTGAATGGAAGAGGCCTGGTTTTTTCTCTGTAAATGTTTGCTATCCTTGCAGTCATGCCCTCAAGATGGTGCTATGGAGAGACTTAGTGGAGAAAAAGAACATGTTCAACAGAAGGGATTGGCTTATAGGAGGCGATTTCAACGCAGTTTCTAGCAGGTATGAGAGAAAATGCAAGTGTTTCAATGGTAGAGTTGCAGAGTTCGGGGGCTTTTGCAAATTTATAGCAGATCTTAATTGCATTGATGTTCCTATAGTTGGAGGTCTATACACGTAGTTTAACAGTTTGGGGTTGGCGATCAGCAGAATTGACAGGTTCTTATTGTCTGATGATTTAGCAGAAAAGTGGAACATAGTGGGCTAATTTGTTGGAATCAGAGATATCTCCGACCACTCTCCGATTTTCCATAAGGCTTGCAAAGAGGATTGGGGTCCGAAGCCTTTCAAGTTTAACAACTGCTGGCTTACTCATAAGGATTTTTTGAATTTTGTTAAAGAGGTTTGGAAGTTGTTTGTGATAACGGGTAGAGGTGACGTCATTTTAAAAGAAAAGTTGAGGTTACTTAAGGATCATTTGAAAAGATGGAACATAGATGTCTTTGGTTGGGTTGACCTAAAGGTAAATCAAGCGGTTCTGGCTTTGAACGACTTAGATTCTGAAGCTGCAATTTCAGTAGGACCGAATCATGTTAAGTTGGTTGAGAAAATGGCTACTGTGTCAAGCAATGTTTGGAACAGTTTATGTCTGAAAGAGAGTTTGTTGCGCCATAAATCTCGTGTTTTTTGGTTAAAGGATGGCGAAAACAACTCGCAATTTTTTCACAGGGTTATGAATGCCAGATTCATAAGTAATTTTATCTTGTATGTTGATACTGATGAAGGTAGAAAGGAAGATGTTTTCGAAGTTAAAAATGAGGTTAGCAGGTTTTTCAATGTAAATTATAAGGAGGAGGTTTTTTTTAGGCCTGTCATAGAGGGTGTTGCTTTAGGGAGTCTGTCAGAGTATGATAGTTGTGTTCTTGAAGACCCGTTCTCAGAAGCTGAAATCAAGGAAGCGGCATGGAATTGTAAAGGCTCTAAAAGTCCAGGTCCCGATGGTTTCTCGTTTAGTTTCTTACATAACTGTTGGGATGTCGTTAAGGAGGATGTTGTGAGGTTTGTCACTGATTTTCACCCAAAACCTTCTTTAACCAAGGCTGCAACGACTTCTTTCTTGACGCTTGTGCCAAAAGTGGTCAATCCTCTTCATCTAGGCAATTATAGACCAATATATCTAGTTAGTTTATTTCAGAAAATTCTCTCAAAGGTGTTAGCTAATCAATTGAAGAAAGTTATTGGTGGTCTAGTGTCTAAGGAACAAACTGCTTTCGTGGAAGGAAGAAGTATGTTAAATGGCGTGGTGCTTATAAATGAGATTCTAGACTTTGCGAAATGATGCAAGAGAGAGAGAGAGAGAGTGTGTGTGTGTGTGTGTTTCATTCTGAAGGCGGACTTCGAAAGGGCTTACGATTGTGTCAGTTGGGAATTCTTAAGATATTTGTTACGTAAGATAAATTTTGGATTAAAATGGCAGCATTGGATGGAGGCTCTTGTATTCAACGGAACTATGTCGGTCCTCGTTAACGGTAGTGCATCTAATGATTTTCAACGGAACTATGTCGGTCTTATATTCAAAGGGATGAGGTCTCCCTTTCTGTTTATTCTTGTAATGGAAGGTTTGAATGGTCTCATGAAGAAGGAAGAGGAAGCTTTTCTCTTCAAAGGTTTCAAAGTGTATGAAGGGGTCCATCACAGTATAGTGCAGTTCGCGGATGATACCGTCTTTTTAGGTAAAGGTAGTTGGAACAATCTATGGTGTCCGAAGGAATTTCTTAGAGGATTCAAATTGGTGTCAGGCCTGAAAGTTAACTTCTACAAAAGCATTATATTTGGAGTTAATGTGAAGTATGGCTTTATTGATGCAGCAGCAGCGTTTCTTCATTGCGAAGAAAGTTCTCTACCTTTCAAGTTCTTAGGGATCATGGTTGGGGACAATCCTAGGAAAAGATCAATGTGGAACCAGGTTATAGAAGGGTTGAGGAGAAAGCTGGCTATATGGATAGGTAAGAACTTGTCAATCGGGGGAAGAGCGTCTTTAATCAACTCAGTTTTGAATGCAATCCCCACTTTTACTCTTTCATTCTATAAGGCACCGGTGCTTGTAATTAAAGAGATCATTAAAATCCAATCGAATTTTTTGTGGGGGGGTTGTTCTTCTAGAAAGGTAATTCGTTGGGTAAGTTGTAAGAAGGTGTGTCTTCCGAAAGAGTTCGGCGGTCTTGGGATTAAGGATGTGTCTCTGTTCATTAAGTCGTTGTTGTTAAAGTGGAAATAGAGATGTATTGCAGATACAGAAGCAATGTGGGCAGGCATCCTCAAGTTCAGGTATGGTAGACAGTTCAACAATCTTGGGAGTCCTATTTTGTGCTATGATGGAAACGTGATTTGCAAATCCGATTCAATATAGTGGCGCGACCTACTGGCTGTTGGGTTTAACAGAACTATTAATTCTAATATTTTTGTAAATGCTGTTAGAGGTTCTTTAGGAGATCGTAGAAGCCTGCAGTTCTGGCATTACAGTTGGCTGGGGGATATTCCTTTTAAGGATGCTTTTCCAAACTTGTTCGACTCTTTTCTGGTTCAGAAAGGTTGCGTGGAAGATTTTGGTTATTCTGATTTTTTTGAGTGGCGATGGCTCTGTTCTACACCGTCTTTCATTGCAGGTTCGATAGAGAGCTCAGAGTTACAGGAGCTTGAGAAGCGGATGTCTCGTATACGCTTAGATCCAGTCCAGGAGGACAGGTTGTATTAGAACGGAGGGGATGAGGGCAAATTTTTTGTCAGATGCTGTTATGTTCTGTTATTGCAGAGTAGTTCGTTTCACTCCTTGGATAATGACATGGCTTTAGCTTTGAAGACGTTATGGAATTCCAAAAATTCCATCAAGATTGCAGATTTTCCTATGGAGAGTTTTTTGGGTCTGAATCTCAACGAAACATCAGTTGTCCAAGAGGGGAATCATCGTTGATAGTTCAGGTTTGTTATGCGGAGGTTGCGGCAATTCTGTCGAAACTTCTTCTCATCTTTTCTTTGAATGTGACTTTGCTGCTAAAGTATGGAGTGGAGTAAAGTTGTGGTTGGGCATTGAAGTGGATAGGTGTTCTAACAGAGCTGCTTTCTTTATTAGATTTGAGAATTCTTTGAGGAAAGTGATTCGTAGAAATATCGGCTTTATCATTTGTGCTTATGCTGTTTGGAGTATTTGGAGATGTCGGAATAACAATGTTTTTAGTAATACTCATTTTAGTGTGTTAGAGGTCTTGAATAATGTTAAGGTTTTGTCTTAGAGGTGGTTGAGTTCTAACTCTTTGCTACACCGTTCTTGTTCGTATTATGAGTGGTTTGTATCTCCGGTAGTGAATCTTCCGTATTCTCCTTTGTAAGGGTTGAGCACCCCTTGTGCTCTTTTGAGTAATTTCATTTCTTATTAAAATAAAGTCCAACCAAAATCCACCTTAAATAATGAATATACCGCCTCTTCTAACGCAAGCAGGCAATCAATAGGATTCGTCGAAGGAAGAGGCAAAGAAATGTGAATCCAATCAATAGTTTGAGACCACCATTAATCGGGCAACCTTATGTTCTTCTTCGGCCTTTGTATATAGCCTGTTTTTGTTTGTTTTCTGAGCATATCTTATGCTTCTATTGTGTTATGTATTTTTTTTCCTTTTTTTTTCTCTTGTATTTTAATATATTGGTTTGTTTTGCTATTAAAAAAATAATTTTTTTTCTCATGAATTTTACCATTTAAAGATGAGTAAATGGAATGTTGCGGAATTCTTTAAAGGTAAATAAATGAAATGCATCAATTTTAAACTCATTCTTGCATACCTTTACATCTGATGTTCTTACACAATTATCAATTGAATTGATTTAACGAGACAACTTCATTTGAAATTAATTATGAAATAATAAGTGCATTATTTAATTTAGTCAAATGCAATGTGTATAAACTCAATTTAAAAAAGACAACAATAGTTCCGTTAAGTTAACCCAGTTAATAATTGTATAAAGATATCAAATGCAGTAGCTACTTGACAAAAAAAAAACTATTAAATTTTTTGAATTAGAGATAGAATTTTGTCAATGATTTTATCTAACTCAGACAAATTAATTTTCAACATTTGTGCACATAAAATATCTATAAAAGAATATATTAACTTTTATATGTTATTAAAAAATATATTACTTGCTATAAATTTATTTTGTTATCAATTAATTAATTTATTATTTATTATTTTTATCAAAGAAAGTCTAAATATTTGAAATGTTTTGCTAGATTTGTCATTTTTGAACAGAGATATTGTGTTTTCTAAGCTTATTTCTATTTTTTACCATTATTTGAAGAGCAAAGTAAAATCTTTGTAGCAGCTACACTATTTTACTGGTTTCACCTACCTTTACTACATGGCCCTGGCTTATGAAAAATGAAGAAAAAAAATTCACCATGAGATAAATTAACCATACGTATGATCAAAATTAACACAAACAAATACGTATAACCCTAGCTTATTTTCTTTAAATTATTTATTCTTTCAAATTCTCTAATAGCTTAAGAAGAACCTTAACCCTAACCCTAAATTAAACCAAAACAAAAAAAACTCATTATATATAAAAATAACTAGGTCAAAATTATGTTGAATGATTTGACCTTCCCTTGCTTACGTTTGCTTCCACATAATGAGGCAAAATTCCAATCCTTTAGTACAACAAAACCTGATCCAAAAAATTAAATAATTCACTCAACAATATAAACTATGCAAACCAAATCCATCTTTCATCATTGCAATACCCTAATAGAAATCTCTTCTTTATTCTTCTTCTTCTGAAATATGTCAGTTTATTTTAAATATTTTTTCTTACATTCTTGGTGGATATATGAATTAGTACTCATTGATAGTACTCATTAATTGTACTTACATTAATATTATTTTTTTATTACATTCTTTGATACAAAATGCTTATATAAAAGGGTCTTTATAGAGGAACATCACTATGGACTAGTAAGTTGAAAACTTAGAAAAAAGAAGCCAATGAATTATTCAAAGGAAGATAGATAGATACAAAGGGGTCCTCTTCTACTCACAAAAAAAATTTCTAGGGCTAAAAAATTAAGTTGAATATTCCAATGTTCCCTTATAGTTCAAACCCTTATCCTTCTTTTTTTCCTTCATCTTCTTCATCTTCTTCTTCTTCACTCTTTCCTTTTCCTTTTCTTAATCCTGAAAATGCTTCTTCAAACAACAATAACAACACCCTTTTTCATGATCCATTTTCCATTCCTTATATTCCAACTCACCATCATAGTTCTCATACTCATCATCATCTTCAAAACATTTCAAATATTCCAGAAACCCTAACAAATTTGGCTGTTTCACAAGAGAATCACATTAATAGTAACAACAATATTAATAACATTGCGGTTCCGATGCCTAAACAAGATCCTTTAACTCTTGGTAGTGGTTCTCACTATGGAATTTCTTGTTTCCTTACTAAGAAACCGGCAAAAAAAGATCGGCACAGCAAGATTTACACTTCTCAAGGCTTGAGAGATCGTAGGGTTAGGCTTTCGATCGAGATCGCTCGAAAGTTCTTCGATCTTCAAGAGATGTTAGGGTTTGACAAAGCTAGCAACACACTTGATTGGCTTTTCACTAAATCTAAGAAAGCAATTAAGGATCTAACAAAAAGCAAGCAAAGAGACAACAACAGTGAAGTTGGTGGCGATGCTAAAAGCTTCGCATCTTCTTCGGATTGTGAAGATTCAGAAGTTGCTACTAATGATTCCTTAAACCTACAAAAGGAGGGTGCAGGAAGTAAAATTGAAGAGAAGAAGTTGAAAAGGGTTCAGATCAAAGAACCTGCTTGTGTTAGAGCAAGTAAGATGAAGGAGTCAAGAGAAAAAGCAAGAGCAAGAGCAAGGGAAAGAACTAGCAACAAGATCTCCAACAACAACATAAGGGGGGTGCAGGAAGTAGAATTGAAGAAAAAGTATGAAAATAGTAACAATAATAATAGTAATCTTCAAGCTTTTCACCAATCAAGATCTTCATCACAAGATCATCAAATTGTGAGTAGTAATGAAGCACAAAGAGATAACTTTAATGTTATTGAAGAATCAATTGTGATTAAGAGAAAGTTGAAGCCTTCTTTGATGATGCATCATCATCATCACCATCAACAAAACCATGTGATTCCTAAGGAAGCAACAAGTTTCAACTACAATGGTGATTATAATTTCTTGCCTAATTCATCTCCAAATTGGGATGCTAATAATGGTAGTTCTTCCACTAATAGATCCACCTTTTGTGCAATAGCTAGCATGAATCTTTCTACAGGTATATCAGAGTCTGTTTTATTTCATGAAAACGAAATTCCTACTTTGCTAAAAAAAAGTTGAATTAATTAACAATGCCATAATAGAGGTTAGAGTAAAATATGATGAAATCCTTCTTTAATATTATTATCTTTAAGTATTCAAAGAAAACCAGGTTATTTTTCTTCTTTGATTTTTGTTGGTAATTAATTTTTTTAATATATTAAAAAAATTTACAATAATAAAGAGTAAAAATTTATTAAAATTATGAGTCAGAAAAAAATATTATTTGCCTCAAATTCCATAATTTTGAGTGTTAAAGATGGAAGATTTAAAGACCTGACATATATTTTTTTTATATTTAATTTCTGTTGGGAATTAAAAATTTTCAGGTAGTATTTTCTTTAAAAGAAAATTATCTTGAAAAAAAAATCCGAATTTAAATTATGATTAACTTTTTATTATATCTAGTATATTTTTTAATTTTCTATATTAAATGTTAAAAGACAGTAAATTTGAGGCCGACTTTATTTTTGTTGATGTGGTTTTTAGTTTTAAAATTCAATTTTTTTTTTGATGTTTTGATTATATTTAGTATATTCTTTAATTTTGTATCTTAAATGTTAAAAGAAAGTAAATTGGAGACCACCTTTATTTTTGTTATAGTAATTTTTAGTTTAAAATTCAATTTTTTATAAACAAAGAACAGTGATACTCCAACTCAAATTATAAAGTTAGTGTTTGCAAGAAATTCAATTCAAATTACAAAATAAATAATTCAATTATTTTTGTTCTATCTTCTTAAAAAGACCTAACATTTTGATGATATTAATTACTGTTGTGAGTGGTAATTTTTCAGGGCTTCAAATCTTTGGAAAATCATGGGAAGAATGCACCAATCCACGTCTACATTAGTATGTTAGTTTTTTAATTTTTGTATTATTTATCAGTGTAACTTTTTCTGTCCTATATATTCTCCTTAATTTCAACAATGTTTGTATGTACCATGTGTTTCTCATGATAGTGATCCTCTAATGGCGTGTGACATTTGACCTAAAAAGGTTGCTGAGTGTAATATTAATTTATGACTAATATGTGAAAAGTGTGGTTGACATTCTGTTTGATTATAATGTGCCACTGTTTTTAATATTTTTGTTAATTTTTAGAGTTTTATTGGTAACAAATAGTTAGAGTTTTGTAACGTTTTGACTCATATAGTTCTTTGCTAAAATTATATTCAAACAATTACAAATACCTTGTTTTATAAATAAAAAATAAATAGAAACGGAGTGCCTTTTTTTTAAAGGTATTTTAGAAAACCTAAGATTCAATCGGTTAGGTTTTTTTGTATTACATAGTTTGGAAGATTTTGTTTTTATGATAAGTGGAGGGTCTGGATCCATACAAGTTTTTTATGGTAGTTTGTTTTTGTATTTTTTCTTTCTAAAAGCAATTGATTAAAACCTGCACAAAGAGGAATTATTATTAACAGAAACTAAAAGGCATGTCCTTTCTGTTTTTTAGAGGACGAAAGTATCGAACACGTACTTTTCTTATGCTACAAGACCAGAATGGTTTGGAATTTTGTAACCAAATGGTTGGGCATTCCTGAGATCCTGGTAGGAGATATGATGAACCACTTATCGTGTTGGGTTTCGGGGTGTGTTAGAAAATTTTTTTTGATCTCTAATGCAGTAGGTATATGGATCCTAATATGTTGGATTAATTGGTATTCTAGAAACAACATTATATTTAGAGATGAGTTTTGGGAGTTAGACACGATTTCTAATCGTATAGTTTTGTTTTCTTAGTGGTGGATAAGAAAGAACCACAATAGTTCTCACAACTGTAACTATTACACTTGGGTAAAATCTCCAAGTGATTTTTTGTAGGCCTTTTCTTTGGAGAGGTTTTTGATGTATACGGGTTGGGATACCCCTATTGTATCCCTGTTAATATATTTAGCTTATAAAAAAAAAAACTAACACTACAACCCTTTACAATACATCGTAGGGGCTGTGTACCATTCTTAGAAAGGAATACTCTTCTGACTCCTACCAAGAGCACTCCATTTCCAACTAAAATATTTAATTGAATTAGACATATCAAGAACTGACAATCTATTAGGCTTAAACAAGTAACATTTCTACTATACCAAATGAATCATACCGCCGTACACCAGATTAAGGTACATGCACTATTACCACCTTTGCCTTTTGAAAATGCTTCATAATACGAATGAGCAAAGTCCCTCCAGTTGTTGTTGTCTCTGCTCGATATACCCAACCATCGCTCCATACAGTCCCATATTGCTACTGCTCTAGGACACTCAAAAAACGCGTGATTTAGAGTTTCAACATCTCTCCCGCAGACTGCACAAACCAAGCCTTCGTCCTCCATGATAATCCTACGCCTTGCCAATTGCTCCAGTGTTGGAAGCCTGTTTCTTGCCACCCTCCACATAAAAATCTTAACCTTCAACGGGAGCTTTGATCTCCAGATCTTGTTCATAGTTTCGGATGCAGCACACTCCTCATCAGTCGCCTGTCTGTATCTCCACATAAAATCCTTGGAAGCCACTAAATCACCAAGCTTGTCTGGATCCCAAGTGTGGACGTCTCTTTCGGTGTTAGGAGCAAAAGCATTGAGAAGATACCTCAGATCCTCCTCCTCCCTTGCCATCACGGTACCTGCAGGAAACTCTGAGAAAGAGATATTCCATCTCCAAGAATTACGCAACCAGTCCCCAAGGCTAGCAACAGATTTATGAGGACCTACAGCAAAGATAAATAAATTGGGAAAGATATCCTTAAGGGGAATGTCTGTTGCCCAATTTGAGTGCCAAAACCAAGTATCCACTCCATTTCCCAGAACTGTTCTGATACTAGTAGTGAAGTAGTCACTATCCAGGCCTTTGTCATAACTTATACTCCTCAAGTCGCGCCACCAAATGGATTCGTATCTGCTATCGTATCTGCTATTCGCCTATGTAACAGGCCTACGCATATTCAAGGAGAGGTTGCCATATTTGAACCTCAGCACATTTTTCCAAGAACTTTCCTCCTCGTTAATCATTCTCCATTTCCACTTCATCAGTAGAGCTTTATTAAATGTTCCTAAGTCCCTGATACCAAGACCTCCCTCCCCTATAGGACGGCACACCGCCTGCCAATCGATCCAGTGAATCTTCTTCTTATCCTCATTACCACCCCACAAAAAATTACTCTGAATACTATCTAAGGTCCTCAGAATTTGACTAATAGTGTTTGCCCAAAGAGTTTAAAATTTACAAACTCTAGACATTGAAAATGAAACTTTAGACATTGCAAATGGTTTAGAAGTGAACTTCTAGAACTACTGTTGTGGATTTGAACGTAGACGCGTCTCTTTGCAAATGACTGGAGAAATCTTGAATTGTAAGTTTAGCTCAATTTCTTTCAATTGGTTAGTTAGTCAAAGGGTAAGTCATTAACATGTATCCCAATGGGACAGGGTGGTTTTTAGCATTACCAATCTCACTCTCACCTTCAATCAAAAACAAATAATTAAATTACATGGCCTCTCTTAAAATTTTAAAAATCAAAATAATAAATATAATGGAGGGTAAAAATCAAAATCATAATTTTTTAAAATCAAAATCATAAATTTTCCTTCCTCACTTAAAATTTCAAAAATCAAAATCATAAATATTTAATCAAGAAAATAATATACTATCTTAAGAATGAGGTAAATGTGTGATAAAATTAAAAAATATAATAGTTACTTAGTATTTTTTAATAGATTCAATGGAGATAGAAAGGGTAAGAACACTCATGCCCACACCCCTCCTTCATCTTTAAAATTTGAGGTTTTCTCTCACGTGCTTCCATATCAATTAATTTTTGTACGAGGGTTGTATGGTGAACAAGACTACATCCTATAGTTTGATTCAGTTTGCGGACGATACCTTATTCGTCGGAGAAGGAATTTGGGAGAAATTTTGGCGTGTGAAGGATATTCTCAAAAGTTTCGAGATGGTATCGAGATTGAAGGTGAATTTCCGCAAGAGTTGCATTTGTGGTGTTAATTTGAAGGTTGTTTTCCTCGAAGCTGCTTTTGTTTTTCTTCACTGTGCGGTTAGCTCTATCCCTTTTAAATTCTTGGGGATCTTGGTGGGGGATAGCCCGAGAAAGGCTAAGTCTTGGAAATCTATTGTTGATGCCTTTAGGAAAAGACTAACGATTTGGAAAGGTAAGAACTTATCTATTGGCGGCAGGGTGGTTTTGATCGATTCGATATTGAACGCGTTACCAATCTTTACGTTTTCGTTATACAAGACTCATGTGCTTATTTTAAAGGAGTTAATTAGAGTTCAGTCTAATTTTTTGTGGGATGGTTCCATTAATCGTAAGTCAATTCACTGGATAAATTTAAAGACGGTTTGTCGGTCCAAAGAGAAAGGAGGGTTAAAGATTAAAGGCATTGCCTTGTTCAATAAAGCTCTTATGCTTAAGTGGAAGTGTAGGTTTCTTAAGGTTAAAAGAATGTTATGGCAAGGAATTTTAGAGTATATATATTTGCCCGTGAACTCGAACTTGGCTGTGGAAGTGATTAATAATGGGGGAAATAGGGAGTAATTCAGATTCCATTTGGTGGAAAGATTTAATGTCTATTGGGTTTGACAAGGATAAATCGTTAGATCTTTTTGCGGGAAACATTCGCGGTATCATAAGAGATGGCAAGCTGACATCCTTTTGGCATTACAATTGGTTGGGAAATCACTCCCTTAAGGAAGCTTTTCCTAACATGTTCTCTATTTTTCCAAATTCTAACAGTAGTGTGGCAGCTTCAGGTTTTTGGCATGATTCGCAGTGGCATTGGAGGGTCCCTGTTCCTGAGTTTTCTGTTGGCTCTGACCTGCTGCTTGAGTGGGAAGATCTCAAGCTTATTTTGGCTGAGAGAGGGCAGGTTGGCCTAGGAAAGCACTGTTTTGAGTGGCAAATTAGGGATTTCGCTGTTTTTTCCGTTTGCTCAAACTACGTGATTCTTTCCGAGGACGAACAACTTCCTTCAGGTGGAGATGGTGAAGTTGCTCAAGCATTAAAGATTTGTGGAGCATCAAGGTTCACTCTAAAATTCAGTTGTTTTCTTGGAGACTCTTTTTGGACAGAATTGCGACGAAGGATCAGCTGGCGAAAAGAGGCATCACCGTTTCATGTAATGATTTGAATGTGGTCTGTAAAATTCGTGCTGAGAATTTTGTTCATCTTTTTCTGGACTGCGCTAGTGCGGTTAGAGTGTGGAAGAGAGTGAAGGTTTGGCTTGGTTTGGAGTTGGGAATTTCCTTAAGTTGTGCAGCTTCCTTTTTATGTTTCGACAAACTGTTGAGCAATTTAGTAGGAAATAAGAGAGGTTCCTTCATTTGGTCGTATGTTGCGTGGGTTATTTGGAGGAGTCGAAACAATTGTATCTTTCACATTTTGGACTATGATGTGGAGGAATCGATAATTTAATTATTTTTCTTTTTTGGAGATGGTTCTGTTTAGTTGTTTGTCTTTCTTTTTCTTTTTCTTTTTACGATTAGTTTAACTATCCAATTTGTTGTTTGAAGCGGAAGTGATTAACTTTTCGGATTTGTGGTTTTCCCAATGGTTTTCTTTTGTAAGGGCTTTAACACCCCTTGTGCTCTTTAGTGAATTTTATTGCTTATAAAAAAATTGTTTTTTTTAATAAGCAATGGAATTAACAGAACACAAGGGGTGTTAAACCCATATACAAAGGAAAACGGAAATTACTTTCGATTAATACAATCCAAAGAATCTAAAAGCCAATCATAAAACGGACACTTAGAAGAAATAACACTTTCATTATGCCACCTCCAAGAAAAAAACTTAATAGCATTAACGTATCATCCACCGAAGACCGAATGCCCTTAAAAATAAATTGATTCCTACTTTGCCAAATATTCCAAACAATCCAGGCCCAAATCAAGTGAATTCGGTTGATTTTAAATTTTGTTGCCATGTCAAAATCATAAAATGTTTTAACTTTGTCTTGTTTAATTCATTAAATAAAAAGAAAATTAATAATAATATATTATATGAAGATTACTTGAGTTAGTCTATACAACGCCTAAATTAATAATTGTGCCTCAAATGCCACATGACACACCGATAAACTAGGTTGTTAATTAAACACCTTTGATGTGTCCATATGCACAACAAGATAACAATACCATAGGCCTCCCATTAAACCAATAAAGAGAACAATTATTAAATGAATGTAGGTCATGTTCACATTCTTCCATATTTATATCATTTTCATTTAGTATATAAGTCTTTATTTGCAAAACTTTATATGATACTAACACTTAAGGAACATGTTAGTTTGTTACATTAAATGATTAACATGAAATAAGACATATACTAAATTTAGTATCATACCTAAATATGAAATCATACAGCAAATGTAATAGATTGTTATCGGTTTTGTTTTTTTATTGGAAAAATAATATATTAAAACAAGGAATAAATCTCTCTAAAAGTAAAAGGTACAAAGAGAAAGATGAGAAATCACAAGAAATATTTAACTGATATTGGAAAAAAATTTCAAACACAAAAAAACAACAAAATAAATCCAAAGATCAGACATAAATAACTAAAACAATATCTCAAAAGGGAACATGTTAAATCTCACACCATCATAATCATCATCAATGGAACAAAGACTCTCAAGAGATCAGGTACCAAGGTCCTGAATCAGTCCAAGAATCAAAATCAAAACTCTTGATTCGCTATTGGTTAAGGCAAGGGATATGATTCTTAAATCAATCATAAATAGTATATAAGCTTATCAGTGTTGACCTAAAAATCATTTCTAAGTTAGAAAATTCTTTATTCTCCACTTCTTTCACGTTTATTGAATAACTAGAAAAATTAATCTCATTTCGAGCAATTTGATTAGACTGGATAATTGCAAGTCAAATCATAGTACAACCACTCTACTATTCAACTTACAACCTAAAGAGATGGAAAACTCAAAAAGTAATATAAGTCACTAAGGAGGACCACCTTTTAATCCAACCACTTAAAGATCTTATAGTAGAAACTAAATCATAGGCGATGACAAATAAATGAGAAGCCGAGTCAATAAACCCCCTCACACAGGACAAGAATCCTTATCATGTTAACAATCAACATCCTCTTAACAAAATTATTTAGAAGAAAACTTATCAAGCAAATGTTTCCAATAAAACACTACCACCATAAAAGTGGCTCAACTAACCCGGTAAGAGGTAAGTCATCATTCTCAACTATAAGCTGAAGAATTTTTAAGGTCAATTTGTGTTAGACTTAAAATAGGAAACCTAGATCTAAAGTTGCATTGATAGACAATAAAATAAGACAACAATTCTTTCTTACTAATCTCCAAGAAGAAATACAAATATATAGTAGGTTTACTCTACTATAATTGGGCCATGGGCCCAAAAACAAATACTACATTCAGCCAAAACAATAAATAATACTAATAACACTCCTCTAATGTAAGATAAAATCCTTCAAACGGACTGAACTTGTTTTATTTCTAATGGGCCTAACCCCTTTCCTAACAATACTCTCTGGCCCACAGAGAACCTTGTCCTCAAGGTTCATGGAGGAGTTGTGGTGTTGGGGCTGATCCAATGCCATGTTGGGCCGAAAATTCATTTGAGATTGAGGGTAGAGATCCATTGGCTTATTGGGCTGAGTTGAAGGACACGTGGGTGGAGAAGGCAAGGCCACATCATGCTGAGAATGGAAAGGAAAAGGTGGTTTAATTGTGTGGAGTGGGAGAGAAGTTTGAGTGGTGTTAGGTGGGATTGGACCGTTGCAAGCTGTAAAGGGTGGGAAGTCCGAAAAAGTGAGAGGCGTGTTAAGTGAGGTTTCTGTGCATGTGGGCCGCGTGGGAGAGAGAGATGTGCTTTGGGCAGTGGGATCACGTGGGATAGTGGCTTTGGGAGTTGGAGATTGATTAAAGATCCTAGCTAAGTACTTATCACATGAATCAACAAACTGAGTACTTTGCTTCCTTGGCTTCATTTCTTTCCCACATAAGCTAGAAATTTCTGAATTTTCAGCCAACGCTCCTTTTCCGTTTTTCTTTGAAACCAACTTTCCTTCTTCATTTTTCTTTGAAACCAACTTGCCTTCTTCCTTTTGTTCTGAAAACCCTTTCTCTTGTGAAAACTCTTTACCCAGAACAGTTATATCCAACCTCTTCTTGTTACTAAACTCGTGCACTTGTTGCTGTAGCGCCTCAGATGAAGTTTGTTGACTGAGTTTGTGATGAACATGCAAAGGAAGCGGTCTAAAATCACGATTCGGATGGGTGTCATGGTACGGTTTCAGGAGAGAAACATGGAAGACTCTATGGATGCGAGAAGATGACGGTAGATCGAGTAGATAAGCTACTTCTCCCACGCGTTTAACAACCGAGAAAGGTCCAAAAAAACGCTTTGAGAGTTTCTGAGATGTGCGTTGCTCCACTGTTTGCTGACGATAAGGCTGGAGCTTCAACAAAACGAGATCTCCAACCTGGAAGGTAAAATCTCTTCTTTTTGTGTTAGCTTGCTTCTCCATTTGAATCCTGCTTTTTTTTAAGTTTTCTTTTAACTGAAGTGAAATGGTTTCATGCTGTTGCAAGGAACTGTCCAAAGAGTCCGTTGTTGCTCCTCCGGGGGCATAATCAAGGATGTTATGAGGGTCTCGTCCATAAAGGGCCTTGAAAGGAGTCATTTTGATTGCTGTGTGAAAGGATGTGTTATACCAAAATTCCGCTAGGTGTAAGAACTTAAACCAGAGGCGAGGGTTGTCGCTAGCGAAACATCTGAGGTATGTCTCTACTGATTTGTTAACAATCTCTGTTTGGCCATCTGTTTCCGGGTGATAAGCAGTGTTGTATTTGAGTGTAGTACCTTGGAGCTTGAAAAACTCTGTCCAGAACGTGCTCAGAAATAAAGGGTCTCGGTCGGAGATGATGGTTTTCGGAAGACCATGAAGGCGAAATATTTCGACCGCGAAGCGAGTGGCAAGATCCTTGGCGGAAAACTTGGTCGGAAGAGCAATGAAGTGGACAAACTTGGTCAATCTATCACATATAACCCAGATAACTGTGTGGCCGAAGGAACTTGGTAAACGGGTTATGAAGTCCATGGTAAGTTCATCCCAAACTTTATTAGGGATCGGTAACGGCTGAAGGAGACCTTTCTTCTTTTGTGTTTCATATTTGTTAAGTTGGCACGTACCACACTGTTTAACCATATTCTTAACTGCCAGGGAGATCCCAGGCCAGCAGAAGGAAGCTGTTAAACGAGCTAAAGTAGCCCTAACTCCGGAGTGACCTGCTGTTGGTGTGCTGTGGAATTCTTGGATGATGTTCAAACGGAGGTTTGAAATATCAGGTATGAAAAGCCGGTCTTTATAGTAAAGCACTCCCTTAGAGAATTTGTACAAGCTATTAATGTTCTTCTCTTTTTCTGTATTCTGTACCAATAGCTTTCCAAGACTGTCATGAGCATAGAAGTGGCGCAGTGTTCTGAAGAGGTCCGGAATAGGTGAGGAGAAGACTAGCAACAGAGGGTTGTCCGGGAGAAACTGTCGACTCAGAGCATCAGCAACTAAATTAGAGCTTCCAGGTTGGTAAAAAATTTCAAAGTTAAACCCTTGTAATTTTGATGTCCATTTGTGCTGTTCTGGGGTCTGAATTCTCTGTAATAACAAGTTCTTGAGACTTTTCTGGTCTGTGTAAATATTGAATTTCTGGCCAAGAAGGTACTGACGCCATTTTTTGACAGATTCGGTGATAGCAAACATCTCCCTCACATAGACGGACGCGGCTTGCATACGCGCACACATTTTCCTACTGAAGAAGGCAATTGGGTGACCATCTTGCGACAACACAGCACCTATAGCCACACCAGAGGCATCCGTTTCCAAGTTAAAAGTTTTTGTAAAATTTGGTAGGGCTAGGACCGGCATGTCGGTCATTTTTTTCTTTAACTCTGTAAAAGCTAAGGTTGCGGCCGGACTCCATGTAAAAGTAGTAGAACGTAACAAATCGGTGAGAGGAGCGGCGAGAGTGGCGTAGTTGCGGACAAAACGTCTATAGAATCCGGTGAGGCCTAAAAATCTCCTGAGTGTCGTGAGAGAACGCGGTGTTGGCCAATCAAGAATGGCTTGCACTTTGTCAGGTTCAGGTGCAACACCACCCACAGAAATCACATGCCCTAAGTAATTAACTTCATCAACTGCAAAAACACACTTGGGTAATTTCACAAAAAATGAGTTAGCTTTAAGTAAATCAAAAACAATTCGCAAATGACTGAGGTGATCTTTAAAAGTGGTGTTGTAAATCAAAATGTCATCAAAAAAGACCAAAACAAATTTGCGTAAGTAGGGTCGTAATAAATCATTCATAGCAGACTGAAATGTGGAGGGTGCGTTAGTGAGTCCAAAAGGCATAACAAGAAATTCATAGTGTCCGTCAAAAGTCCGAAAAGCTTTCTTATGTGTGTCTTCCGATGCAACTCGGATCTGGTGGTAACCGGATCTTAAGTCTAACTTTGTGAAACATTTTGCTGAACCCAATTCATCTAAAAGTTCGTCAATGGTGGGGATGGGAAAACGATCTTTTATGGTAACAGCATTAAGCGCACGGTAGTCGACGCAAAAACGCCATGACCCGTCTTTCTTTTTGACAAGTAGGACAGGTGAGGAAAAAGGGCTGTGGCTGGGGATGATTACACCCTGTTGTAACATCTCTTTGATAATGGAGCTCATGGCATCCTTTTGAGAGTGGGGGTAGCGGTAGGGTTTGATATTAATAGGGGGTGTATTGGGTTCGAGGGGGATGTGATGGTCATGGGGTCGTTTTGGTGGTAGACTAGAATTGAGCTGAAAAATGGTGGGATATTGATGGAGCAAGCTGAGAATTTTTGGGTGTAAGTTTGGTGGTAAAGTGGCAAAAGTAGAGCTGGGTGTGGGGTTACACGCTGGTTTTGGTGGAATAGGTTGGAAGGTCATTAAATGGAAAGAAGCGACAGAATTTGTATGAATAAGATGACGTAGTTGGTGGAAGGTAGTATGGGTCGGGTGAGTGTTAGGGTCGCCTTTCAAAGTGACGGTGTGGTTTTGATGTGAAAAGGTGATGGATGGAATAGAGAAATCTACTTGAATGGGTCCTAAAGTTCGTAACCAAGCCATACCGAGGACTACATCAGCTCCTTCAATTGGTAACAGATAAAAAGGAAGCTGAAAGGGTTGTTTTTGTAAAACCAATTGAACATTAGGACAAATACCCTCGCAATGTAAGTGAGAACCGTTACCAACCATAACCGAAAATTGAGGTATAGAAGTGGTGTTGAGGTTGAGGTGTTGAGCAATACGAGGTTGAAGAATGTTATGAGTGCTGCCCGTGTCAATGAGGACCATAACAGGTAACCCCCCTATAGTTCCTTGAAACTTCAATGTTTGGGGAGAGAATTGGCCTGTTAGTGCTTGAGTTGATAGTTGGAAATAAGTGTCGCTGTCCTCATGCTGATTATTGTCTTGTAACAGGCTGTCTTGGTTGATGGTTTGTTCCTCAATAGGTTCATCATCCCCTAAAAGAAGGAGAAATCTTGTAGTGGCACATTTATGACCTGGTATGAATTTGTCGTCACAATTAAAACAAAGGCCTTGTGCGCGCCTTTCTTGAAGTTGGGCTTGTGAAAGACGACGAATTGGAAATTTTGAGGTGGACGTGGATGGTTGGGTGTGGGACGTGGGATGGTGTGTGGTAGGGTGCTGGATAGACGGTTTTGATGCTTGGGTTGGTGGGTTTTGGGGGCTGGATTTAGTATAAGGTGGTGTGAATGGTTTGGAGTATTTAGGTTTAGAATCCTTGAGTTTGGATTCAACAAGCTTAGCTAAACCAATTGCTTGGGAGATAGAAGTAGGTTTGAGAATTGCCAATTCATTTTGAATCTCTAAGGATAATCCGGGCAAAAAACAATTCAAAATTGCATCCGGTGGTAATCCAACAACCTGATTGTTCAATTTTTCAAACTTGGTTTGATAATCCATAACAGTCTCATCTTGTTTTAATTTAAATAACTCAGCCTGATGGTTCACATAGCTTGAAGGCCCAAAACGCAATTCCAAATCCCTTGTGAAGTCATTCCATGTAGTTAAAAATGAATTGTGATGCATCCATTTAAACCATCCTAATGCTTCATCTTTCATATAAAATGAAATCATAGATAATCTATTTTCTGGAGGCATATTGTAAAAACTGAAAAATTGATCGGCTTGAAACAACCACTCGAGAGGATTAGATCCATCAAACATAGAAAGTTCAAGCTTATGGCTGCGCATAGTTGGTAAAGGTGGAATATGTGACATGTGGGGAATATGGGTCATTTGTGGGTATGTGGTGGATGGAAAAGTGGGTATGTGGTAGCTTTGTGTGAGTGGAAACGTGGTAGGGTTGGGATATATGGGGAGAAATGTGGTGGCTGCGGGACTGGTGGATTCCTCAGCACTGTTGGGATAATAGGAATTGTGGATTGTGTGGGTGAGTGTGAAAAAATAACAGGTTGGCGTAGTGGGGTGTTTATGGGGGAGGAATTTGGGATAAATTGGGAAGTAAGCAAGGGTGAGGAAGAGAGCGCATGAGTGATACCTGATGAGGATGCTGAATAAGGGGAGTGAACAGTACCGGCGGAATGAACAGTACCGGCGTGAATAGTACCCGTGTGAACAGTAGTAGGTGGGATGTGAGCAGATTGTTGTTCTCTTTGGGATATAATTTTGTGGAGGGTGGACATGATGGAATCATGTCTAGAATCCTGGATTTGTTTCTCATTTTGTATCCTTGTAGTGAGCTGATTCATTTGTTGTGTCAAATCTGCATTTACCACATCAAATTTTTCATCAAGTTGCTGCTGTACTTCTGCCATGACTGTGTTTAAATGAACATTGGCTGTTTGGACAGCCTCTTCAATGATTTCGCGATGGGAAGGATTTGGGGGTTTGGGAGGAGCCATGAATGCAAGAATGAAAGCACCAAATTGTTAGACTTATAATAGGAAACCTAGATCTAGAGTTGCATTGATAGACAATAAAATAAGACAACAATTCTTTCTTACTAATCTCCAAGAAGAAATACAAATATATAGTAGGTTTACTCTACTATAATTGGGCCATGGGCCTAAAAACAAATACTACATTCAGCCAAAACAATAAATAATACTAATAACACTCCTCTAATGTAAGATAAAATCCTTCAAACGGACTGAACTTGTTTTATTTCTAATGGGCCTAACCCCTTTCCTAACAATACTCTCTGGCCCACAGAGAACCTTGTCCTCAAGGTTCATGGAGGAGTTGTGGTGTTGGGGCTGATCCAATGCCATGTTGGGCCGAAAATTCATTTGAGATTGAGGGTAGAGATCCATTGGCTTATTGGGCTGAGTTGAAGGACACGTGGGTGGAGAAGGCAAGGCCACATCATGCTGAGAATGGAAAGGAAAAGGCGGTTTAATTGTGTGGAGTGGGAGAGAAGTTTGAGTGGTGTTAGGTGGGATTGGACCGTTGCAAGCTGTAAAGGGTGGGAAGTCCGAAAAAGTGAGAGGCGTGTTAAGTGAGGTTTCTGTGCATGTGGGCCGCGTGGGAGAGAGAGATGTGCTTTGGGCAGTGGGATCACGTGGGATAGTGGCTTTGGGAGTTGGAGATTGATTAAAGATCCTAGCTAAGTACTTATCACATGAATCAACAAACTGAGTACTTTGCTTCCTTGGCTTCATTTCTTTCCCACATAAGCTAGAAATTTCTGAATTTTCAGCCAACGCTCCTTTTTCGTTTTTCTTTGAAACCAACTTTCCTTCTTCATTTTTCTTTGAAACCAACTTGCCTTCTTCCTTTTGTTCTGAAAACCCTTTCTCTTGTGAAAACTCTTTACCCAGAACAGTGATATCCAACCTCTTCTTGTTACTAAACTCGTGCACTTGTTGCTGTAGCACCTCAGATGAAGTTTGTTGACTGAGTTCGTGATGAACATGCAAAGGAAGCGGTCTAAAATCACGATTCGGATGGGTGCCATGGTACGGTTACAGGAGAGAAACATGGAAGACTCTATGGATGCGAGAAGATGACGGTAGATCGAGTAGATAAGCTACTTCTCCCACGCGTTTAACAACCGAGAAAGGTCCAAAAAAACGCTTTGAGAGTTTCTGAGATGTGCGTTGCTCCACTGTTTGCTGACGATAAGGCTGGAGCTTCAACAAAACGAGATCTCCAACCTGGAAGGTAAAATCTCTTCTTTTTGTGTTAGCTTGCTTCTCCATTTGAATCCTGCTTTTTTTTAAGTTTTCTTTTAACTGAAGTGAAATGGTTTCATGTTGTTGCAAGGAACTGTCCAAA
The DNA here is from genome assembly GCA_022829125.1 of Lathyrus tuberosus. Classification (NCBI taxonomy): domain Eukaryota; kingdom Viridiplantae; phylum Streptophyta; class Magnoliopsida; order Fabales; family Fabaceae; genus Lathyrus; species Lathyrus tuberosus. Next base: position 7,151,131 of record JALAZF010000084.1, read on the forward strand.
GAGTCCGCTGTTGCTGCTCCGGGGGCATAATCAAGGATGTTAGGAGGGTCTCGTCCATAAAGGGCCTTGAAAGGAGTCATTTTGATTACTGTGTGAAAGGATGTGTTATACCAAAATTCCACTAGGTGTAAGAACTTAAACCAGAGGCGAGGGTTGTCGCTAGCGAAACATCTGAGGTATATCTCTACTGATTTGTTAACAATCTCTGTTTGGCCATCTGTTTCCGGGTGATAAGCAGTGCTGTATTTGAGTGTAGTACCTTGGAGCTTGAAAAACTCTGTCCAGAACGTGCTCAGAAATAAAGGGTCTCGGTCGGAGATGATGGTTTTCGGAAGACCATGAAGGCGAAATATTTCGACCGCGAAGCGAGTGGCAAGATCCTTGGCGGAAAACTTGGTCGGAAGAGCAATGAAGTGGACAAACTTGGTCAATCTATCACATACAACCCAGATAACTGTGTGGCCGAAGGAACTTGGTAAACGGGTTACGAAGTCCATGGTAAGTTCATCCCAAACTTTATTAGGGATCGGTAACGGCTGAAGGAGACCTTTCTTCTTTTGTGTTTCATATTTATTAAGTTGGCACGTACCACACTGTTTAACCATATTCTTAACTGCCAGGGAGATCCCAGACCAGCAGAAGGAAGCTGTTAAACGAGCTAAAGTAGCCCTAACTCCGGAGTGACCTGCTGTTGGTGTGCTGTGGAATTCTTGGATGATGTTCAAACGGAGGTTTGAAATATCAGGTATGAAAAGCCGGTCTTTGTAGTAAAGCACTCCCTTAGAGAATTTGTACAAGCTATTAATGTTCTTCTCTTTTTCTGTATTATGTACCAATAGCTTTCCAAGACTGTCATGAGCATAGAAGTGGCGCAGTGTTCTGAAGAGGTCCGGAATAGGTGAGGAGAAGACTAGCAACAGAGGGTTGTCCGGGAGAAACTGTCGACTCAGAGCATCAGCAACTAAATTAGAGCTTCCAGGTTGGTAAAAAATTTCAAAGTTAAACCCTTGTAATTTTGATGTCCATTTGTGCTGTTCTGGGGTCTGAATTCTCTGTAATAACAAGTTCTTGAGACTTTTCTGGTTTGTGTAAATATTGAATTTCTGGCCAAGAAGGTACTGACGCCATTTTTTGACAGATTCGGTGATAGCAAACATCTCCCTCACATAGACGGACGCGGCTTGCATACGCGCACACATTTTCCTGCTGAAGAAGGCAATTGGGTGACCATCTTGCGACAACACAGCACCTATAGCCACACCAGAGGCATTCGTTTCCAAGTTAAAAGTTTTTGTAAAATTTGGTAGGGCTAGGACCGGCATGTCGGTCATTTTTTTCTTTAACTCTGTAAAAGCTAAGGCTGCGGCCGGACTCCATGTAAAAGTAGTAGAACGTAACAAATCGGTGAGAGGAGCGGCGAGAGTGGCGTAGTTGCGGACAAAACGTCTATAGAATCCGGTGAGGCCTAAAAATCCCCTGAGTGTCGTGAGAGAACGCGGTGTTGGCCAATCAAGAATGGCTTGCACTTTGTCAGGGTCAGGTGCAACACCACCCACAGAAATCACATGCCCTAAGTAATTAACTTCATCAACTGCAAAAACACACTTGGGTAATTTCACAAAAAATGAGTTAGCTTTAAGTAAATCAAAAACAATTCGCAAATGACTGAGGTGATCTTTAAAAGTGGTGCTGTAAATCAAAATGTCATCAAAAAAGACCAAAACAAATTTGCGTAAGTAGGGTCGTAATAAATCATTCATAGCAGACTGAAATGTGGAGGGTGCGTTAGTGAGTCCAAAAGGCATAACAAGAAATTCATAGTGTCCGTCAAAAGTCCGAAAAGCTGTCTTATGTGTGTCTTCCGATGCAACTCGGATCTGGTGGTAACCGGATCTTAAGTCTAACTTTGTGAAACATTTTGCTGAACCCAATTCATCTAAAAGTTCGTCAATGGTGGGGATGGGAAAACGATCTTTTATGGTAACAACATTAAGCGCACGGTAGTCGACGCAAAAATGCCATGACCCGTCTTTCTTTTTGACAAGTAGGACAGGTGAGGAAAAAGGGTTGTGGCTGGGGATGATTACACCATGTTGTAACATCTCTTTGATAATGGAGCTCATGGCATCCTTTTGAGAGTGGGGGTAGCGGTAGGGTTTGATATTAATAGGGGGTGTATTGGGTTCGAGGGGGATGTGATGGTCATGGGGTCGTTTTGGTGGTAGACCAGAATTGAGCTGAAAAATGGTGGGATATTGATGGAGCAAGCTGAGAATTTTTGGGTGTAAGTTTGGTGGTAAAGTGGCAAAAGTAGATCTGGGTGTGGGGTTACACGCTGGTTTTGGTGGAATAAGTTGGAAGGTCATTAAATGGAAAGAAGCGACAGAATTTGTATGAATAAGATGACGTAGTTGGTGGAAGGTAGTATGGGTCGGGTGAGTGTTAGGGTCTCCTTTCAAAGTGATGGTGTGGTTTTGATGTGAAAAGGTGATGGATGGAATAGAGAAATCTGCTTGAATGGGTCCTAAAGTTCGTAACCAAGCCATACCGAGGACTACATCAGCTCCTTCAATTGGTAACAGATAAAAAGGAAGCTGAAAGGGTTGTTTTTGTAAAACCAATTGAACATTAGGTCAAATACCCTCGCAATGTAAGTGAGAACCGTTACCAACCATAACCGAAAATTGAGGTATAGAAGTGGTGTTGAGGTTGAGGTGTTGAGCAATACGAGGTTGAAGAATGTTATGAGTGCTGCCCGTGTCAATGAGGACCATAACAGGTAACCCCCTATAGTTCCTTGAAACTTCAATGTTTGGGGAGAGAATTGGCCTGTTAGTGCTTGAGTTGATAGTTGGAAATAAGTGTCGCTGTCCTCATGCTGATTATTGTCTTGTAACAGGCTGTCTTGGTTGATGGTTTGTTCCTCAATAGGTTCATCATCCCCTAAAAGAAGGAGAAATCTTGTAGTGGCACATTTATGACCTGGTATGAATTTGTCGTCACAATTAAAACAAAGGCCTTGTGCGCGCCTTTCTTGAAGTTGGGCTTGTGAAAGACGACGAATTGGAAATTTTGAGGTGGACGTGGATGGTTGGGTGTGGGACGTGGGATGGTGTGTGGTAGGGTGCTGGATAGACGGTTTTGATGCTTGGGTTGGTGGGTTTTGGGGGCTGGATTTAGTATAAGGTGGTGTGAATGGTTTGGAGTATTTAGGTTTAGAATCCTTGAGTTTGGATTCAACAAGCTTAGCTAAACCAATTGCTTGGGAGATAGAAGTAGGTTTGAGAATTGCCAATTCATTTTGAATCTCTAAGGATAATCCGGACAAAAAACAATTCAAAATTGCATCCGGTGGTAATCCAACAACCTGATTGTTCAATTTTTCAAACTTGGTTTGATAATCCATAACAGTCCCATCTTGTTTTAATTTAAATAACTCAGCCTGATGGTTCACATAGCTTGAAGGCCCAAAACGCAATTCCAAATCCCTTGTGAAGTCATTCCATGTAGTTAAAAATGAATTGTGATGCATCCATTTAAACCATCCTAATGCTTCATCTTTCATATAAAATGAAATCATAGATAATCTATTTTCTGGAGGCATATTGTAAAAACTGAAAAATTGATCGGCTTGAAACAACCACTCGAGAGGATTAGATCCATCAAACATAGAAAGTTCAAGCTTATGGCTGCGCATAGTTGGTAAAGGTGGAATATGTGACATGTGGGGAATATGGGTCATTTGTGGGTATGTGGTGGATGGAAAAGTGGGTATGTGGTAGCTTTGTGTGAGTGGAAACGTGGTAGGGGTTGGGATATATGGGGAGAAATGTGGTGGCTGCGGGACTGGTGGATTCCTCAGCACTGTTGGGATAATAGGAATTGTGGATTGTGTGGGTGAGTGTGAAAAAATAACAGGTTGGCGTAGTGGGGTGTTTATGGAGGAGGAATTTGGGATAAATTGGGAAGTAAGCATGGGTGAGGAAGAGAGCGCATGAGTGATACCTGATGAGGATGCTGAATAAGGGGAGTGAACAGTACCGGCGGAATAAACAGTACCGGCGTGAATAGTACCCGTGTGAACAGTAGTAGGTGGGATGTGAGCAGATTGTTGTTCTCTTTGGGATATAATTTTGTGGAGGGTGGACATGATGGAATCATGTCTAGAATCCTGGATTTGTTTCTCATTTTGTATCCTTGTAGTGAGCTGATTTATTTGTTGTGTCAAATCTGCATTTACCACATCAAATTTTTCATCAAGTTGCTGCTGTACTTCTGCCATGACTGTGTTTAAATGAACATTGGCTGTTTGGACAGCCTCTTCAATGATTTCGCGATGGGAAGGATTTGGGGGTTTGGGAGGAGCCATGAATGCAAGAATGAAAGCACCAAATTGTTAGACTTAAAATAGGAAACCTAGATCTAGAGTTGCATTGATAGACAATAAAATAAGACAACAATTCTTTCTTACTAATCTCCAAGAAGAAATACAAATATATAGTAGGTTTACTCTACTATAATTGGGCCATGGGCCTAAAAACAAATACTACATTCAGCCAAAACAATAAATAATACTAATAACACTCCTCTAATGTAAGATAAAATCCTTCAAACGGACTGAACTTGTTTTATTTCTAATGGGCCTAACCCCTTTCCTAACAATTTGGGCTTGATAAATAGAGGCAACAAAGAATAATTCATCTTTAGCATACTTTCAACTCCACTTGTCTCTTTCTTGATTAAGAGTTAAACTATCAAGTTTCTTTGTCTTGTTGCTAATGATGAATGATACTTTCATCTTTAGCCTACTTTCAACCACCGGTTGCTTATGCACAAAAAATGGCCATCTCTTTTTGAATTCCCAAATAACAATCTCTCTAACCATCTAACTTAGCTCTCTTGCAGTCTTCTCCTATTGATTAGAGATCGTAAAAAGCCCGGAAAGATAAAAGAAAAGGGCTCACATGAATCCTTATGTACATGAAAGACAGGGTTTATATTAACCCATATCAGATTTTCCTTAAAGAAATTAATCTCGAGGCTCGAAGTTAACTTAAAACCCTTAAGAATATTAATTTTTTGGGTTGGGCATTAACATATCTTACTAATTTATAAAACACTAAATTTAGATAAAATATGATACATTTATCATATATTGTTTGTAATTGTAACTATCAACTACTTAGAGATTTCTGTGAATGTAAATCCTTAGAAGGAATGAACTTCAATTCCTCTTTTGAAGATGGTTTCTAAAAGATTAGCCTATTGGAGCAATAGAATTGGGAGTCTGGAAGGTATGGTAGGTATTCTGAATCCGGTGTTGAATTCGATTTTTATGTTTTTTTTCTTTAAAACAATGTCAATTTCGGTTTGAAAAAAGTTTATGGATTTATAAAAGACGTTTTCTCATTAGAAACTCAAGATGGAAAGCGAAGGTCGCGTGGATTAAATAGGCTAAAAACCCATTATTTATATCTCCACCTAATTAGAAAACCCATTATTTATCCTAACCAAATGGTTTAATATTAACTTATTTGAACATAATGTTAATGTTTAATTTATCCAGATTTAATTCAATAATATGTGTAAGTGTCATCCGTTGTCACCATCATGTTTCATTTTACAGACAAAAATGAAGTCATATAGTCAAAACTCTAAACTATCTAATCATTCTGTGATTCCCTAATAATAGTACTATTGAAAAACTCTGCAAAGTTTGTACAAATATCCAATCACTCATTTCAAATATAAAATTAAATAATTAAGAGATTTTGCTTCTCCTGCCACGTACATGAAAAAAATATCCTATTATGCCACACACTGAAAAAATAGTCTTAAAATGTCATGTTTTTTGGCCTTTTGTGACTATATTTAATTATTATTCTGCCACCTAGTGTTGGTCCGCCATCTGAGATGGAGGACCCCTTTTTTTATTTTTATTTTTTTGTTTAATAATTTCTGAAATTATTTTAATTGTTTTAAAATGTTATTTTAATATTTTAATTATTAAAATAATATATAAATTAAAAAATTAAAAAAAAATTGTTTTATATTATAAATTATATTATATTTTTTTAATTGTTTTAAAATAATTTTTTTTATGGAAATATTTAATGAAGTATTTAAATTAAGATATTTAACCAGTAATTATTTAATAAAATTGAATATTAAATAATTTTTAAAGAGGCATTATGAAAAAAATTATATCATATATACTATTATTATTTACAAAAGGATTACAACAGGAATGTGCCAAAAAAAATTAATTTTCCTCGTCATCAGAATCTTCGTCAAAGAAATGACTGCCGGTTCCACATCTGGCAGGAAAACGAACTCTGCAACCACGACCTACATTTTCCGTTGGATTAGGAGGAAGAGTGGTTGAAGTTGTGGGCTGATTGGCAGAGGTAGGTATCACAGGAGTTTGGTTTGGAAAAATTTGAAACGGCTCGAAATTCTCAAAAAAATCATTTGTAGGAATTCCGCTAAATTCGTGTGATAATTGAGTCGGGTTAGGGGCAGTAGGCTCGATGGTTGCGACATAATAGTCTGACACATCGAGGGATGAGGATGGTCGGTTTGTGAATGAGAAGTCAAAGTTTGGTTGTGGAATTGGTGTGTGATGTCTTGGTGGCCGGTGGAGTTGTTGTTGTTGGCTTTGATAGCTGAAGGGTGGGTGTTGTTGAGGAGTTTGGAAGTTGTAATGTGTTGGTGTATGCTGAGTATGTGTTTGGTAGTCTTGTGGTTGATATGACGTGGATGTCTGATGATTTTGGAAATTATGTTGTGGATGATTTGGCACCTGCTGTGTGGGGTATCGTTCACGGGGGTCAATTAAAAATTATTCAAGTGATGCATATTGAAATGGGAGGGTATGAAACCAATTCAAGTATTCTTGAGTTGGTTTCATTTCTCCCTAGAACTGTACCCCAGTCAAGCATAACCGTTGTCTGTGATTCCAAAGTCTACGTTCAGATTTATTTAGACTTGTGTAGTGGTACCTCCTTGACTCTTGCATTGTCATGTTATGTTGATTTTGGAGGCATTTTGGAGGGTTGGGTATTTCTTGATAATACCCAAACTGCAATTTTACCCTATCGGACTGATGCATCTCAGCAATCCAGAAACACAAGATAGGGGTGGTTGCATTCCAAATCAGATGGTCGTCAGTTTGAATTGGTGGATACGCAAGATATGGCCTCCATATAAACTGTAAATGAAAAAAAAAATTAGTTAAAGCAAAAAATTTATTGAAATAAATAAAAATAGTTAATGGTGGTGAAATTACGTTGTGTTGTAACATTTGATCTATGACGCGACGATAACCGTTGAGGTAATGGCGAGGGTTGTTAGAGCAATTTTTCTTCCGCGCGCGGTCTGTAGCCCATCTAATAAGTAAAAGAAAAAAATTAGCATAACTAAAAAAATATAAATAATAGAGATAGAAAAGTAAATAGAAACTTACAATGTTGTGTACGGGTGTCGTAGTGGGTTTGAATTGATGGGTGCGATAAATGGCATCCTTGAAAATCCCCACGCTTGTAAAAGAATAACATAACCTCCCATTCCATCAACAGTAATATTAACTGCTTTGCACATTTCTCTATATAAAAATGCCAACACAGCTGATCCCCAACTATAAGTACCACATTTTTCCAAGTCTTTAATAAATTGAACCCACATAGAATTAATACTTTTCCCACCTTTGTCAGGAAACAACACGAGCGCAATGGATAATAATATATATTGTTTTGTATACAAAGAAAGTTCATCGGATGATGAATTTTCGGAAACTAAGTTTTGTTTAAAAATTTGTTTAAGCCAACTTAGACTTAAACATCGACCTTTTATTACTTCACTCGGTGGTGCTCCATCGAAAAACTCAGTCCATGTTGAATCAGGAAGCTCGGTAGGCCCCACTACCGGATTACCATTTACACGGAGACCCAAAAGCATACTTACGTCTTCCAATGTTATTGTACACTCACCTGTTGGAAGGTGGAACGTATGGGTTTCGGGTCTCCATCTTTCTAGTAAAGCATATATGAAACTTGAATCAAGGGTTATATCATGCAAATGGTATACATTTGTGAACCCTGCTTGTGCCAATAGGGGTAATATTAATGGTGACGCTACAAGTGGCTTGTGGTTTCGCGGTCGAAAACCTTTATCGGGTTCCTCCTAATACAACCATAAACACAATTTTGTTAAATAGCCGTTTATTAAAAAATGTACAAATAGTTGGAAAAAGAGGTCACGAATGGACTAAATCGTTGGGTTCTGGCCAAGTGTATACTGATAACTGCATGAAGGGTATTGAGATAGAAGCCATCAAATCAAATAGCCACAAAGTTATGCAATTTGATCGACAAAGGTTCTGCTTTCTTGTCCAAGAAACGGTGACTTACAACGACGGTAGACCGGCTACCCATTACAACGTCGACCTAAGGAATCAAACATGCAAGTGCGGAAGATTTCAAACTTTCCACGTCCCTTGCTCACATGCAATTGCTGCTTGTTCTAGCATAAGACAAGACTATACTGTGCATATAGCTGATGTGTTCAAAGTTGTTAACGTGTTTAAGGTCTATGAGGAGAGCTTTATCGGGATCCCTACTGATACAAGTTGGCCACAATACGAAGGTGACACTCTATGCCACAACGACAGCATGCGGAGGAAAAAGAAAGGTCGTCCAAACAGTAGCCGAATAAGAACTGAAATGGACAACATTGAAAAAGAAAAAAGGCGCTGCGGCATTTGTCGCGAAATCGGACATATGCGCAGAAAATGTCCAAATAGGGCTGGACCTTCTAGTTAGTTGTGGAACGAGTTTTATTTTATTTTGTTGTACTTTTATTTATTAAACTCTTGTATGTCTTTCCCTAACAACAACACCATCTTTTATACGGAGCGTAACACAATAATGATACAACTAGTTCAGGATGACAAAATAACTAAACCAAAACATAATCCAAAAACAAACACTACACGATTAATAATACAACAAACCATTATGATTAACCATCTTGACGTATTAAACAACAACAGCTAAAACAAGTGGACCTACAACGCCGCGGTTTACTTCTCCGCTATGTGTGGAAAACATACATTGGACATCCAAATCATTTTCAACCCGGGTCCCAGTAATGAAGGTAGGTACCATCTGGGCTAACATCTGTTAGAGTTATGTAGGGACAATAATATTCAATTTTTCTAACGCATCGAATTGGACCACCGAACTGTCGAAACCCTGCATTGATGGCAGAAACCAATTGCCGGAACTTCCATTGTGGATTCAAAGACACCCTCATGTGTTTGTCTGTTTCAAAAAAAATAACACACGCCACAGACATGATTATGAAAAACACGAAACAATTCGGCAGACGAAAAAAAGGAGAATGATTTGTTGAGTCCTCAACACCTCTATTTATAGTAGCTCAAAGGGAGGGAAAAATTTTTTTCACATTGGTATTTGCGGGAAAACCATAATTTAATATTATTAATTAATTCAATTTAATTTAATCAGAATTAATTAAATTCATACAATTAAACAACTCATTAATATTCAAAAAAATTCTACTTAAATATAATATAATTTATAATATAAAATTTTTTTTTATTTTTTAATTTATATATTATTTTAATAATTAAAATATTAAAATAACATTTTAAAACAATTAAAATAATTTCAGAAATTATTAAACGAAAAAAAAAATAAAAAAAGGGGTCCTCCATCTCAGATGGCGGACCAACACTAGGTGGCAGAATAATAATTAAATATAGTCACAAAAGGCCAAAAAACATAGCATTTTGAGACTATTTTTTCAGGATGTGGCATAATGGGATATTTTTTTCATGTATGTGGCAGGACAAGCAAAATCTCAATAATTAAACACTTCCAACCATGAAATTCGATCACTATCATAATCATTGCAAAACATTTACTTTTGTTTTTGGGTTGCATGCCATTAGAACTTCGTAAATTGAATGGATTAATGCAATAGTATTTTTATAGTAGTATTTTCATAAATATTTGATATATTACAAGTTTTATTCAAGTGATGTGTAACTGTTTTTTTAGTCCCTTTCATTTCTAAGAGGGGTCTCCCTTCATCAATAGTATAAGATTGGAGAGGCGGCCATGGAGATTACATTATATTTTTGGTATTCTCTATGCACAGTTCTGTCACATTTTTAGTTATATTTCAGTTTTATCTTGTTTTTTTTTTTTTTTTAAGCAAGTGATATAATAAAATGAGTACAAAGGATACTCAACTTTGACACAAAAGAGAGGAGCTGAGCTCAAAACTAGAAAAAATTACCAACCAATTGAGATTTACGACACGTAGAACTAAGGATTCTTGACACAATCGTAAAAATTACAATTGGAATTAGTAATGTCTCCTATAAAAGACCACCTCCACACCGAAAATTTAACCGACCTAACCGTGTCCATAACGTTCCAACCGGTATTCCTAAAAGCAATGTCATGGTTGGAAGTTTTATCTTGTAATTTTGTTCCTTTCTTCTATATATTTTTTATTTTTTATCTTTGATATATATTTTTCATTTTTTTTATAAATTATTCTCTTCGTTTTAAAATAAATTGTCGTTTTAATAAAAAAATTGTTTTAAAATAAATATTATTCTTATTTTTAAATGTAAAAATAATTTCTATTTTTTCAATTATATTTTTTAATTAGTATTATTTTGTATAGTATTTTCAACATATTTATAAGGTTAATTTAATACAAGTGTAATGTCTAACAAAAATATAATTACATTTCTTAAATTGTGTGAAAAATGCCTTAAATGACAGTTATTTTAAAATAAATGAATACTTTTTATTAAAATAAATATAAAGATGAAGTAGGCGGAGTAGCTCAACTAATATATTATTAAAGTTTTTTTTTTCAATAAGCCATATTATCATTAACAGCACAAGAAGTGCAAAATAGACAACCAGAACACACCACAACATAGCAACACAGCCACACAACAAAAATCATCACCCCTTAACACAGGTAAGGGGGCTGTATACCAATCATACAAAGAAAACTTATAGCTTTTATTAACTAATAAAATCCACTTCCAACTAAAGAATTTGACAGCATTCAAAACATCCTCCACAGCCAAACTTCTTGAATCAAAAGCCATACAATTCCTTCTATGCCACAAATACCAGACGACAGTACACCAGACCACCATCATAGCCTTATTATGAGACTTACCTGACACATTATCCACATACCCAAGGACAGAGAGCGCACTGTCGAAGCCCCCTGCCCAGTTATACCCCAACCACCTGCCTACACCACTCCACACGACTGCTGCTTCCCTGCACTTAAATAACACATGCTTTACGTCCTCCTCCTCCATTCTACACTGAGTACATAGCAAGTCACCACCATTCACCCTAATACCTCTGTTAGCTAAGTTAAGTTTAGTAGCTACCCTATCCCTTAACACCCACCAGATGAAAATACTTATTTTCAATGGCAATTGCAACGACCACAACATCCTCATAGCTGTGAGGACTCTCTCTTCCGAATGCCTACCTTCATGATTCGACATCAATAACTCATAGCAAGAACTGACTAAAAAATCCTCACTGCATTGATAATTAATCTTCATCGGATCCCACACAAATGCATCTTCTTTGTCAAAAACCGGCGACACGGATTGCAACAACTCCACCAGATCTTCCCTTTCCCTCCCTCCACTGACCTAGCACAAATATCTCCATACTCTATCTTCCAGAACCACACTCCCTCCTCCCACCACCCTGACCTAGCCACATAAGCTTTCTTATCAACTGCAACATTAAAAAGATTTGGAAAAATCTCCTTCAGAGGAGCTTCCACACCCCACCTGTTATACCAGAAAGCTACATCCTCCCCCCCTCCCCAAGGTGCATTTAACACTCTCCACAAACCACTCACTCCCATCCTCCTTGTCTAAGCTTATAAGACTCAAGTCCTTCCATCAAATAGATCCTTTAGACTTAACTTGACTTTTGACTCCATTATAGTTGACAGATAATGGCAACCTCACACCATACTTATGAACCAGTAAATCCTTCCATTTACTCTCGCCAGAAACCAACATACGCCACTTCCATTTCATAAGCAAGGCCCTATTAAACCTTCCCAGGTCCTTTATACCAAGCCCACCTTTCTCCTTCGAAAGACACATAGTCTCCCAATCAACCTAGTGAATCTTCTTTTTGACCTCATTACCACCCCAAAAAAACCTACTTTGAATCCCCTGAATAGCCTTTAACACACCATAAGGAACTTTGTAAAAAGAAAAGGCATACAGAGGTAAATCATTAATAACTGAATTGATTAGCACCAGCCTCCCACCAACTGACAGAACTCTACTCTTCCAATCAGCCAACTTACCTCTAATCTTCTCAACAAGATTCTTCCACAAATGACACTTCCTAGGACTGTCCCTAATAAACACACCAAGAAAGGAACAAGGCAGATTCAGAAGCCCACAGTGGAGAAAAGTAGAAGCTGCTTCAAGAAAACCAGAATCCACATTCACCCCTCCAATACTACTCATAAAAAAGTTAATCTTCAACCCTGTTACTAACTCAAAACCTATTAAAATCCCTTTAATACTCCAAAGATTATCCCAAGATGCTCCCCCTAACAACAAGGTATCATCCGCAAACTGCGTTATGCAGAACTGCTCCGAATCCCCTACTCTAAAACCTTTGTACAACCCTGTACTGACTGCCTTCTTAACCAGCATCGTTAACACTTCCGTAACAAGAATAAAGAGAAAGGGGGATAATGGGTCCCCCTGCCTTAAGCCTTTACCAACCACAAAATCCTTTGTCACACTCCCATTCACCAAGACTGATAAAGAACCACTGCAAACTAAAGCATCCATCCACTCTATCCACTTCGCACCAAAGTTTAATTTCCTAAGAAGAGACTTCAAAAAGCTCCATGAAACACAATCATATGCTCTCTCAAAGTCTAATTTCAAAACCATACAACTCTTCCTATTACGCTTCGTATAATCTAGAACTTCATTTGCCACAAGAACCCCATAAAAAATGTAACGACCTTGGATAAAAGCCGTCTGTTCCGGAGACACCAAAGAACTAACAACCTTCTTAAGTCTAGCAGCAAGAAGTTTAGAAAGAATCTTCTGCATACTATTCACCAAACATATAGGCCTATAATTCACTAGAGCTTGAGGATTCTTAACCTTGGCAACAAGAGAAATGAAAGAAGCAGTACCAGCCTTAGTCAGAACAGGTTTAGCAAGGAAATCATAGACAAACCTGAGGACATCCTTACACACAATATCCCAGCAATCTTGGAAAAAAGACAGAGTAAACCCATCTGGACCAGGGCTCTTGCTCCCATTGCAACTCCACACAGCTTGTTTAATCTCAGCTTCAGAAAAATCAGCCTCCAACCAACTTTTGTCCTCTTCACTAAGACTCCTCATATGCAAGTCTCCTATAAAAGGCCTGCTCACACTCTCCTCCTTAAAATTAGCTTCGAAAAACTTTCTAACCTCTTCCTTGACACCATCCACCTCTTCAATATAACCAGCATCAGTGTTCACTCCCCAAATCCCATTCCTCCTTCTTCTGTTCTTGACTGCATTATGAAAGAATCTCGTATTGCTATCACCTTCCTTAAGCCACAACTCCCTCGCCTTTAATCTTAAAAGATCCTCCTTCAAGTTGATACTCTTCCACACTTCCTCTTCAGCCAAAGCTCTCTTCTTAACCATTTCCTCAAAGTTCAAAAAGCCTAACCTACTCACCTCTTCATCCAATTCATTAAGATTCTCAATAGACTTATCAATGTTAACATCAATCCACCCAAACACTTCAACACTCCAAACTCTAAGGCTTTCTCTTAATCTTCTTAACTTAGACTTGAGAATGAAATCCCCTCTACCACTAACCTCAACTGAACTCCACACAGACTTAACATGATCTTTGAACCCTGGATGCTTCAGCCAACAATTCAGGAACCTAAAAGGCTTTGGTCCCCAATTAACACTTTTGGACCTTAACCAAATAGGGCAGTGATCTGACAACTCCCTCTTACCAATGAATTGCCCCGACAGCTTCCACTCCTCTACAAGATTCTCAGAGACAAGGAACCTATCAATCCTACTCATGGACTTCCCCGACTTATTAACCCAAGTAAAACAACCACCCCTACAAGGTAAATCAGAACAGTCAAGAGCTGACATAAAACCTCTAAAATCTTCCATCTCCTTAGAATTTATACTGACCACTAAACCTTTTCTTTCTTCCTTGTAGGCTACTACATTAAAATCACCTCCCACAACCCAATCTTCCAAACCACACCTCCTCCTCCAACTCACCAACTCAGACCACAACTTCCTCTTTTCTGCCAAAACACAAGAAGAGTATACATTTACAAAAAATAAACTCCTCCCTTTCCACTCCACACAAATGCCAACAAAGCCTTCTCCCTAAAACTGTAAACTAGGTCAAAGAGTTCCTTCTTCCACATTATTAACATCCCCCCTGCACAACCAACAACATTAGATGCTGTCCATTCCACTTCTTCACTACCCCATAAAGAGAAAACCACACAATTATCACAAACAGCTTTCTTTGTTTCCTGTATGAAACACACATCGACACCCTCTAACTGAACCATTTTAGCCACTCTTTTCCTTTTATCCAAACCACCACACCCTCTCATATTAAGAGAAACTATATTCATCAGACTCCTTTAATAAACGCCTCCCTCGTGCTGTAATCCACTTCATCCCTCTTCTCCAGATCTGCAATCTTAACCTCTAACTCCTTGACACCTTCTCCTCCTCTAACTCCAAGCGTTTCCACCAACTCTCTAACTCGCCTAGACACCTTACTCTCCAAATTAACCCAAAACCTCGTATTACCAACCATCACCTCTGAGTCAGTTACTGAATGGCACCGCCGCACAGAACCATCGCTCACTTGCCCCTCACCACCTAACACTCTCTCCTCAGGACACCCAAAGGACACTGAATTCTTTGACACTTGACACCCAAAGGACACTGAATTCTTCGACACTTCTATCGGGTCTTCAGACAACTCCACATGCCTTGATACTGAAGCCTTCATTTTCTTCCTCTTTATTCTCTTGACCTTAACCAAAGCCTTAAGACCACCGTCAAGGCCCACTATACTCTTTCTACCAGCCTCCTTAGACTTTGAAACTCTAACCCCCACTTTCTTGCCATTGTGGGCCAACTTCTTACTATGGGTCTTTCCACTCTTCTAGGCCTGAACCAAATTATCAAAACTACATAATAAGCTCTTCTTTTGTAGAGAATTTGCCTCCTTGCCGTACACTTGTCCCACTTCCACCGAACCAACTTTATTCACATCAGCTTCATCTGACAACTTTCTACCCAAAGCCTGGTCAAAGCACCCATCCTGAAATAAAGTACCTGCGACCTTGAGCCCAACACCTATCCCTCCCTTAGCTTCTTCTGACGCCCTTTTACTCAACCCAGATGAGACAAAAGAACCTTTAGAGCAGTCTAATCCCAGACTAGGCCTGTTCTTCTGCAAACCACCACCCGATAAGTCACCTCCAACCTCTTCTCCTCCACCCCCGTTGTCCTCACCGGAGCTCCACCACTTAGAGCTACATTTCGCGAAGGACTCGTATGAGCACGAGTCTTCCTTAACAGAAGGAGCCTTCTCTATCGTCTTGCTAACAGAACCAAGCGTCTCTTCAACCAACCTTATCCTGAACACCATGCCATCAATAGCTACCCTGAACACCTCGTTAATGGGCATCCCACAGGACGTTCTAATCATAACACTAGCCACATCCATTTTAGATACACCAGAGGAAACCTCTTCACTGCAAACATACCTCCCCAATTTCGAAACTAAAAACTCAAAGAACTCAGCCGTCCAAACATGGCAAGGAACACCATAAATTCTCACTCACGTAACCCTTTCAGGATCAACATCGCCAGGATCCCACCTTCTTACTTCCACAAACCATTGATCTAGCCAAGACATCGCATCCTTAATGAGATCCTGAATCTCACCAGGCTCATCCTCTTCAAGGAGACAAAGATTGGCTCCAATAGGCGTGACTTTCACTCCAAAGTAACCTTCCGAAAAGAAGAACCTTTGCATACTATAAGTCAAACCAGGAGAGTGAACCCTGCCAACAAAAGCTTTGTTGAACCTGTTGTAATCTTCCAATTTTGCTTCAAATGACAAATCCCAACCTTTCTTTCATCCTCCTCTTCTAACCGCCTCCGCAAAGGAGAAATTGCCATGCTTAAAATGCCCTTTGCCGTTATTAGCAGAACAACCCTCCAAAATACCTTTACCTTCCTTAGCCCCGAAAAAAAGCTTCCTAACTCCTACACTATAATCAACACCCTCTTTGATTTTCTCTCCTACATTCTTACGCTGACCCATAAACATGTCTTCTTTACTATCCCCAACACGCTCCTTCTTGCTCTTCTCAAACCTTGGAATATTAGCATACAACTTTCTCCCCTCTATGAAAATACTATCCAGCTTCATACTCAGACTTCTCTTATCACTTACTCCAAAGAACCGAACAAACCCATATTTCCTCCCAAGCTTATCACGCTTCAGAGGGCTGAAAACTTCATCCACATCACCATACTCCTCAAACACTTTGTATAAATCCTTAGCCCGCAAGTGATCAGGGAACTCTGTTATGAAGAATGTAGTAGACACTATGTTACCACCTCCCTTCCCCCTCCCTGCATCATCCCACTTCCTTCCTTCCCTCATACGAGACTTCACCTTAGTCCACTCTCCCATGTTATCCTTGTTTTCTTTCTCTTTATCACCTAATCCATGTTTGATGAAATGCTTTAAAGAGTGTAAGTTATTCATTTAAAATTTAATTTTTGACGGCAATATGTATTTATATATCAACAATTTTTATAAAAAAAAATGAATATAAAGATACTCAAGATTACAATATCTCCAACCAAATACATTAGTAGATTTATTCTCCGATAAAAAAAATAAACTCCTAATTTTATGATTTTAATGTAGGCATGGCAAAGGGGCGGGTCGGGGGCGGGTTTAGCTAGCCCCTCACCCGCACCCGCCTCCCTGTTATAGACCCGTCCCCGCCCCCAAACCCAATCGGGGGTGAAAATTTAACACCCAGACCCGCCCCCGATAGAAACGGGTTTGCCCGCACCCGCACCCGCCCCTACCCGCAAAAAAAAATATTTTTTTAAATAATAATAAAAATTAACAATTTTATTAAAAACTTAACCATTTTAATAATAAACTTGTTTCTAAAGATGTGAGTTTGAGTGAATGGTGAGAAATGACTAATGTGGATTTTTAATTATTTGTTCAAAAGTGAATAAATGTGATATAAAATAATTTAAATATGGGTATTAAAGTAAATATTATAAGACCGGGCGGGGGCGGGGGCGGGTGCGGGCGGGTAGTAGCATTCACCCGCCCCCGGACCCGCACCCGCAATTACATACCAGGTTTTACCGGCACTCGCACTCGCACCCAATCAAATCGGGTTTCCCCCGTTAATTTCGGGTCGGGTCCGGGCAGGCCCCGGCGGGCCCGGGTTTTCTTGTCATGCCTATTTTAATGACCTAAACAATTATTTTGATAAAATAAATTAATCTGTTAAGAAAAGTAAATTGGGTCGTGCAAACGATCTTCCTCATAACCATGTTTAATCTAGTTTTTAACTCTTTAGCCATCAAAGTTAGAACAATAACATGTACGTTACTTAATGACTAGTAAAGGAGTTGTTAGCTTATCAGTTTGGAGGGAGAACGTTGGCAAGGGTGCGGCTTTCGGGGAACCGCTCACTTCGTTTTTCATTTCGGATTTCCCTGATAACCTTCTAGCTAAGGATCTCATTGAGATTTTCAAAGTATATGGTGTTATATCAGAGGTTTTTATTCCTGGTAGGAGGGGCAAAAGAGGTATGAGAATTGGTTTCGCCCGATTTAGGAAAATCCATGATCCGAGAATCATGGCGGCGAAGCTCGATAACATCTTTCTTCGAGGGAGAAAAATGCATGCAAACGTTCCGCGCTTTCTCAAGGACGTCCATGAAAACAAGGATTGTTATGTTCAGAATCATGCCGTAGCAGTTCGGAAGGATTCTGGACTTGTTGGCAGTAGATTTGTGCCTAATCTTTCCTTTGCCCACGCGGTAAGCAAAGGCTTTACAGGCAAGAAAGTTGAGAATCAGCTCCCTCATTCCCCAAGTAGGCTTAGTTTTGATATTCAGGATGTGAAAAGATTTGAAGGAGCTTTTGTGGGGGTGGTCCTTGACGAGATCAATCCTTTCTCGATCCAACAACATTTGTTTGAGGAAGGAATTTTCGACGTGCTTGCTACTCCTCTTGGTGCAAGTATGTGTTTACTCGAATCAAAAAAGCAAGGTGTTATTATTCAGTTTATTCAACAATCAAAATAATGGTGTGATAGATGGTTTTCTGTTTTAAAACCATGGAGTACTGAGATCGTGGATAAACAGAGATTCGTGTGGGTTAGATGTATAGGTCTCCCTTGCTTCGCCTGGTCCCAAGAAGTTTTTAGTGGTTTAGTCATGAAGTTTGACACTTTTGTTAAAGGTGATGAAGATTCGACGAAAAATTCTAGGTTCGACAAGGCTCGCTTCCTCATAAAATCTAACTGGAGATGCATTTTCAATGAGGAAGTGGTAGCAGTTATCAATGGTATCGACTTTCCTATCACTTTGACTGAAGTATTACCAGTTCTTGAGGTTATTGGTCCCCCGACTGAGGTCGGTGGGGAGGAAGATACTCTTGAACCTACGGATTCAGAAGGAAGTGATAACGACAACACTTGGTCTGATGAAGAAGATGCTGAGGAGGAAGGGTCTTGTCAGCCGAACCCTAGAGAGACTCCTAGCAAAAAGGATTATGTGGTATCATCTGAAGATGCAGGGAGTTGTGCAGGTCAATTACCTTCCCTAGTTTGTGATACGCTGGAAATCGAGCCAGACAGTGCTAGTATCTGTCGCACCTCAAAAATTTCATCGAAAATACGACCCTCGCGCGAAAGGCGCTAAAAATGGTTCGAACAGAGTCGCCATCGAACTTTATTTATCCCAAAAGAGGGATAGGAAAATATCGAGAAAACCTTTAAGGAGCGGATAAGAACATGGTCGTCGCAACCACATTCCGGGTTCGGGAGTCGGTTACGTGAGGGGAAGGTACGCGCACCCCCTCGCGTCCGTTGTACTCAACGGGAACCTCTTGATTCGAATCGCGATACTCGTTAGCTAAGTTTATCTATTTTCTTCTCTAAAATAAATGTGGAAAGGTACGATAAAAGGGAAAAGATGCTAAGGGAAAATGGGGTGGTTTAAGGATAAGGTGCTCGGCAAGATCATCGCGATCTCGGGCCTACGTATGCTCATTCGGACGAGAATGAGAAATCAGAGCAATCGTAGTTCGACTACGGGGTTTGACAGAAAAAGATGGTAGTGTGGACGCAAACGGGGGAAAAAGAAAAAGTGTGGACACAAACGGTGGGAAAAAGAAAAAAGGTAGACACAAACGGGGGAAAAAGAAAAAGGTAGACACAAACGGGGGAAAAAGAAAAAGGTAGACGCAAATGGGGGAAAAAGAAAAAGGTGTGCGGGAAATGGAAGATGGATAGAAGGTAGCTCGCCAAGATCATCGCAATCTTGTGCCTACGTATCTTTATTCGGACGAGAATAAAGAATCAGAGCAGTCGTAGTTCGTGGTACGCCCACGAAACAAAGAGAGTTGGGTTGGTTTAGATGACGATTATTTGAACTTAAGAAAGATTCCTCGGGCTCCAAGTAATCGGGAGAGTGAGTCAAAGATTTGGCTCTCCCTCTTTTTCATCTAAGGTGGTTGAGTTTTAAAAGAGGCGTTAATTGCTCACACACGAGTAAGAGAACTCGTACCCAAACAATCGAAGGAAGATCAAAGATTTGAACCCCCATTTTTCACCTTGAAAGAGTTTCGATAGTTGTTAGTCGTTTTAAGGTTTATTTGTGAAAATCCGCTTGACGTGGGATCAAGGGTTTATTGTATGCGCTTGGTTATTTGAAAAGGGTTCGATTTGTTAAAAGAGGCGTCAATTGCTCACACACGAGTAAGAGAACTCGCACCCAAACAATCGAAGGGAGATCAAAGACTTGAACCCCCATTTTTCACCTTAAAAGAGTTGCGATAGTTGTTAATTATTTTTGGAGTTTGATTATGAAAATCCGCTTGACGTTGGATCAAGGGTTTATTGATTATGAAAAGAGTTTGATTGAAAATACTATGGTTTGGATGTTGATTTTGGAAGTGGCTCGACGACGAATCGAGAGTTTGGTTGGAAAAAGGTTTGTTTGAAAATGGCTCGACGACGAATCGAGGGTTTGGTTTGAAAATGGGTTGTTTGAAAAATGTCTCGACGACGAATCGAGGTTTTGGTTTGAAAATGGGTTGTTTGAAAAATGTCTCGACGACGAATCGAGGTTTTGGTTTGAAAATGGGTTGCCTATGCTAGTCCCTAGGGGTGCTCCTAGTAAACAAACCACAATCAAAACAATATTAAGTGCGTACATCGGAATGGGGGAGGGGTACATGTAAAATACAGGTGTTGACAGAAATAAAGGGTCTCATTGTAAGGTAGCCCAAGAGAAAGCCGTGTGTGTGCGAAGGTGTCCTAAACTAAACCTTAAGCAAGTGTCGAGCAAGTGGATAATCATAATTAACAGTCCATTAGTTAATTGTTTTTATGGTTTCGATAATTGTTAATTGTTTTCGATTAAATGGTGAGTAAAATGAAATGAAAATGAATATGATACAATATGATAATATATACAACAATATAATATAAAATGGACAAGATATAATATGGATATAAAATCGGTCTCGTCTTAATCGCGATTTAATCGATAAATTGATAATCGGATTTTTGACTTTCATTGACCCAAAATGAAAATAAAAGAATGTGTGAAAACGAAAATTAGATAGAAATTAGAAATTAAATCGGAAATATGAATAAAGGCATAAAGGTCTCACCTTTATCGAGATTTAATCGAGAAATCGACAAATCGATCGATATTTAATTTTCATTGACCAAATATGAATAAAATAATAATGAAAAATAATAGAAATGAAATAAAAAATCGAAAATGACAATAAAACTAAAAAAATGTCTCACCTTTACCAAGATTTAAAATCAAAAATTTGATAAATCTTGATATTTTGGTTTTCATTGACCAAAATGAATAAAAATGCTAAAAAAGAAATAAAATCTAAATAAAGTGATAAATAAATTGAAATAAAAATAAATGAATGATGAATACAAATGAATATAAGTGAAAACCGAAATAAAAAAAGGGTAGGCCTCATATAAATCAAGATTTGGATCTATTAGAGAAAATCAACAAATCGAGAGTTTTATCCTATCATTGGCCCATAATAAATCGAAAATGAAGTCGAAGTAAAAAGGGAATGATGACCATAAAAAAACTTAAATCAAATAAAAGATAAAAACTTGTTACTAAAATAAAATAAAATAACAATAAAGAAAACACAAGTGGGGCGCAAGCAAAACATTGAGTGGGTGCTAATGAAGAATCATATGGGCTTTGCTAACGGAACCCATCGCCCTTTTTTATCACGACACGAGTTCTCCTTTTTTAAAAAAAAGAAAGAAAGTGAGAAGCAACATGGGTCACCCATAAACTCAGGACCACTCAAAAGGTTTGGATTAACAACATATAACCCTTCAATACGCAACACCAACAGCCCATTTTTAAAGAAACAAATTAAAACTTTTGCAAAGAAAGTGAATCAAGAACAATGTCATCCCAACAGCAAGTGGAAGAATCCTCGTCTCAACCTTCAATGTTTCGCGTACAAACTCCAATCGACTCGATTCAGGCGCGTATCAATTTGTATGTGTTTGGGTTCGTTTTCGTTTCAAACCATCTTCTTCTACCTCATATCTTCCTTTTGTTCTTTGATTCGGAATGGTTTTTCCAAATGGGTTTTGATTTGGTTGTTCGGTTGGGATGATGTTATTGGGTTTGTGGTGGTTGTTTTAATGAAGTTTGGTTGTGGGTTTAGTGAGTTGGTTCGAAGAAATGGATTTGTTGTTGTCGAGGTTTGGCCGGTGGAGGGAGTATTGTGCGGCTGAAAAAAAAGGTGAGTTGGTTCGCAGCGTTTGGTGAGTGAATGGTTCTTTTGGGAGAGGTTCTTCTTTTGAGTGTTTGAGGTGAGTTGAAGGTTTGTGATGTCTGGAAGAAGAAGGTTTATTGCTGTTGTGAATTTGGTTTGTGAAGAAGAAAGGGAAAAGGTCCGTGAAGGGTGATGACGGCTAGGGTTTTTTTCATGAAGAGCGAAAATGGGTGTTTATATAGGAGTTTGCAAGGGTGAATTTGGAAATTAGTTCGTTCAATTTTGTTGTGGTCCTGGTGCGAATTGTTATTACTTTGTTGCCTTGTATAATTCTTTGCAGATTGTGTATGTTTTGGTAGCAGAAGCAATTTTGTGTGGGTCCTTATGTGACTTTTTTATACAAGTTGGTGTTGTGGCTCAGTAAGTTTCTGGTTTGCTGAACGATTTGCTGCTGTAATGGTTTTGTCACAATTCCTTGTCTTTTGCTTGTAGCTGGTATATGGTGAGCTGGCACAGGGTGAAAGCGACTCATTGAGCCTCGTATATGTTTTGGCTTTTGGTGCGAAGCTTTGGATGGTTTGTGCGGAGCTTGGAAAAAAATAGACCTTAGCTTATTTTGAAAAAAGCTGCAGCAATTGTGTGCCACTTGGTGGGGTCACGCAGGCTTGGTGTATTGGAAATGCGTGGAACTTCATGGCTGTAGTGTGAAACTTAGATGTTTTTGGAATTGGCAATGGATTAATTATATTTTGTAATGCTATAATAATGGATTTATGTAAAAAAGATGGTCTAACAAAAAAAGGTAAAGGGCTTTTGAAATGAATTTGAAAAAAGAGGCATGTAGATTTAAATTAAAAATGAATATGTGTTAAGAAGAAATTGATTGAATTTGGAGGATTGGTCTAAAATTTGAATTTGGGTGAATATGAATATGAAAATTTAGAATGGATAATTTGATTTTCAAAAAGGAGAATATGAACTAAAAATGGAATTAGATTATGGATAATTGGGTAGAGATGGGATGGGTTTTGAAAATAAAATGGATATAAACAATTGAATTTGGATTTTGTTTTAAATAAGTGGATTTTGGAATTGAATTTGAAATATGGAAATTGGTTAGAAAAAGGAAAGATAATTAAAAATAAAAGTTATAGACATAAATGGATTATAGATTATGGATACATATACGGATGGATAATGGTAAAAAAAAATGGTTAAAAACTAGATATGACTTAAAAATAAAAATGGATAAAAACAAAAGAGGGATGAACATATTTTTTTTGGATTTTTCTGAATAATTGTCGGTGGGTGGATGCACAGATGAAAACTATAAACAGGTAGGACAAATTTGGGGTATGACAGTATCGAGGTTAGTAGGGAGGCTGTGTGTCAGGAAAAGGTCAACATAGGATTGGAGACAACTTCGTTAGTTGTGATCCCTCCCAAGGCAAAAACACTTGTTGAGGATCCCCCAGGGTTTGCCAACGAGTTCTTTAACGAGGAAGTGGTGGGCCCGAGTCTTTATAAAGGCAATACGTCTGGGCCGGATCATTTTGGTGGTTCGGATCAACAAGGGTCGGATCCTATATCTTCTTTCCGAGTTGGAGCGGTGGGATGTTCAGATGGACCCAAACTAAAAAAGAAAAAGCCTTTATCTGATATATACAATTTTCAAATTCCTTTTTCTCCTTCTTTCTACTCAACCCTCATCAAAGCCTCTCCCTCTGCGAAGAACAGTGATAAGTTTCATGGGCCTCGTTCGCAGACAAACCAAATGAAACCTTTTTCTCTTCTTCCTATTGTCGAAGTTGAAGAGCCTTTGGTGGTTCTGAAAAGCTCCTATTCCATTGACGAATCTGATGTATGCAGAGGCACTTCCAGGTGTAAGGTGGATTTGGCAAATGTTCCCCGTAAGATGTTAGATTCACTCAAACTCTTAGGTATTGAAGCTGATGAAGACGAGGAAGCTCTTGTGCGAGTTATCAGGGATTTGGAAAAGCGTGACAGAAATCAATTCTCCAAACAGTAGGAAGTAGATTACTGTGGGATTGATTTTAGTGTATTTCATTGCCAGTGGAGTATAGGTGGTTGCGATTGGTCGGTCGATAGTCATTGTCTCTTGGGGTATAGGGGGTTGCGTTTTGATCGGCTTATGGTCGATCTTTTGCGCGAGTGGTGTTGCTATCTTTTTGGTAGTCAAATTCCAAAGTGTGGGTTTTTGGTTTTTTTTTATGGTGCGTGTGGTCTGCGAGTTTCGTTTTATTTTCGCTGTCGTTTTTGCCTCCCTTTCCTGTTAGTGCTGAGGATTTTCGGCTGGATTGGTGGTGGTTGCAGATCGTTAGTTATCGCTTTTTCGTGGAGCTTTTACCCTTGGGTTTTTCTTTAGGCTGGTTTAGCTGTTTTTGTTTAGGCTGGTTTTATTAGTTTTTCTGTTTGGTCCTTCTGCTGGTTGTGTTGTGTTGGTGGTTAAGTTTTATTTCCTGCAGGTTTTAGTTGGGTCTATTTTGGTTGGTTTGTGTAGGTGTTTTTATCTTGTGTTTGTGAGGGTTTGGGATACCCCTAGTATCCTTTTTTAATGAATCTTTTTTCTTATAAAAAAAAACTCTTTAGCCATCAACTTGCAGAGAAATCCAAGAAGAGACGTAGACTTTAAATCTCCCATGGGCAAAAGAGAATTCACTTTAAGGATAAAAGTCACAAAATATGACATAAAGCTCTTAGGTAAGGCACCATTCTTAAAATATTGATCAAACATAACATAAACATCTTCCTTGAGTAGATCATCGGACTTCTTAATGAATGAGAAATTAAACCCATTAGGGTTTGGATCCTTCATCTAGCCACCTCCCCATCAACTTCCATTAGCACAAACCTCACTAAAAGAATCTTAACTTTGCTAATCAGGATACCATGAAACTAACACCATATAAAGTAGGGCTAATCGAATTCCTATTAAAAAAAATTATCCTTGAAAAACTCAGTTATCTCCCCACAGACCTCCACCACCTTATCTAACCAACTATCACCCACATGAAAAGCCATAATGGAATTCCTCTGCCTTCTCAACTATACACATGCATGGAAAATGTTTGAATTAACATCTTTTTCCTTAAGCCATAACGACTGGAAGCGTTGAAACACCTAGGAATTCCTACACACTCAAAAGCTCTGAGAGCTCCTGAGTGACCTTCAACTGCTCAACCAAATCCTCTTCAAATAACAAGCACGACTTAGCCATCATCTCCCAAGACTAAAGAACATTCAGACATTTCTAAATTTTTAGATTCACATTCCTTAAGACATCTTTATTCTAAACCTTTAGAGAAATTTTAAGAGCCGTTGACTTATCTCTCAACATGCACGCCAACAAACTCGACGTAACTAGCGTGCTGCAGGATTCCAAGACAAAACTTTCAAAGTTGACATGATCCAACCATGAATTTTTGAGCTGGAAAAACATAGGACCCCGCAAAGAATAATACTTAAGAACAATAGGACATTAATTAGAGACATTGCATGAAAGAGCCTACAAACTACCTGAACCCCACTATTTCTCCTAACCATCGAACACAAGAACACGATCCAACCTACTTAAGGCTCCCTCATTCGGTTGAAGCCACATAAACTTTTTTCCCAACAAATGAATATCATTCAAACCCAGAGCCTCAATGAATAATCCAAATTCCACAGACTCTACCAACCCTATGCTAAAAAGCATGAGCCAACCCATTTCTCTCCTAAGGTCTGACAACCAAATTAAAGTCTTCCAAAACACACCATATTCTCCCATAAACGCACCTGAGCCTAGACCAAATGCGCATACATAACATTTTTTAGATAACCCATACTTAGAGTACATGTTAACCTAAAAGAAAGGCATGACATGGAGCCCCCACTCCAAGAACACTCATAGATAACCGGAACAGTAAAATGAAAAAGAGTTTTTCATTTAGCACTACACCAAATTGAAAGCAAACCACCACTAATGTAAAAATTCAATCACATTAAGAATTAATCTATAATGAATGTCACATAGTTGCCTCAATCATACACAACTTCACTTCCTCAACATCAATAAAATCTAAATGATGCACCCCTATGAGATCTTTAATTTTCCATTCTTAATATTACTCCTTAATATTCAAGGATCCAATAATTATTGGAACCCAATTAACTCTAAATTATCCTTAACCAAGGCATCACACTCTTCCATCTTATTGTGAAATTGAAAGGTTCAATCACACCAAGAAATTTGATGTGTATGGACAAAGAACAATGACAACTAGAATAAATGACCTTCAACAAAAATAACTTTTTATGCAATAAGACAGCAAATTAACTTGGCAAAAGAAGATAAAAGATAAGAATCACAATACCTTGTTTACACAGTTCAATCAAACAATTTAGTATAGGGGAGAAAGCATATCCTAAATTTCACTATACTTCCAAAAAATTGTTACAAAAGATTCAAAATGAGTTAGAAGAAAATATTCACCCAAGCTCCCAAGAACAAACAATATTTTCTACCAAGTATTTCCCAATCTATCCAACTAACTATATTAATCACACAAGCCCAAAATATTTAGAAGTGTTTCCTAATCCCTATTAGATATCTCCAAGGGTTTCCCAAATTCGAAAAACACACTATTAGGAATTTACCCTTGCCTCTCTACACTATTACAAAAAGGTTTGTTTACCTCGATTGAAACAAGATTTTTACCTCGATTGAAACAGGGTTTTTACCTCAGTTTGGTGGGCGAGGTAATGAAGGGTATAATAGAAAGTTTGCCACATTTACCTTAATTGGTTTTCAACCATGGTGAAATCAACAGCTTTTCCCCTCGATTTGTTTTTTCATAAGATGAAATCAACAGCAAGAAAACCATTCTCTAAATTGGATTGCAAGAGGACAGAAATGGTTTGATCTGGGTTGGTTCCTTAATGTAATATCTTCTCTTATAATTGCTAAAATTATTTTCTTTAGTACATGGATGTTAAAAATATGTAAAGTTGTCAGGAAAGCATATGGATGTAGTAGTTGTTTAGTTTTAATATTTATAACAACAACAACAACTAACATTACTAAGTTACATCCATATTTTCCTAACTAACATCAAACATTTTTAACAAGCATCCATTTAAGAAAAATAACTTTAGCAATTATAATAGAAGATACATTAAGGAACCAACCTTTAGACATTTCTTTGTTCTACAATTCATCCTAGAGAATGGTGTTGTACTTCATGTAATGTTTTTATTATAAGTGTTTCCATTACATTAAGTTTGCATTTCAATACTCTTCATCCAAGATAAACTGTTATGGTATTTATGTTCTAATTAGTTGGTGTGAATTTCATGCGGATCTCTATTGTTTCATGTGGATTGATGAGTTAGCTATGTCTTGACAGTTGTTACTTTATATGAGTGACAAAGATTTTTTACTTCTAGATAAATAAAAAATAGTTTACCCCTTGGTTGCCCCGACAACCAAGAGAATAGGTCATAAATAAATAATTTTTTAAAAAGAAATCTAAAATACAGTTGGTGGGATTATAAAGGGAATGATCAAAACTTTTTCCCTCGGTTGCCAACTCAACTGAGATAATAGGTCATAAATAAAAATTACAAAAATAAAATAAAATATGCTAAAATGCAGTTATTAGGATTCGAAGGGGTGTTGATCAAAACTTTTCCCTTCGATTTCAAATACAACCGAGGGAATAGATAGTATATTTGAAAAAAAATTGAAATGTGGTATGTCTATGATTTACACCTCGGTTATTCATTGGTTAAGGTAAAAGTTTTGTCATAAAATATATTATTGTAGTGCTAAGATTACAACTATGATTCCTAAACTCTTGTCTTTGTCTTTAGCTCTAAAGTTTTGAAGGTTGTGAAGACATGAATGATAGAGATGCATATTTATAACTTCTGAAACTCATCTGATCCATAACAATCCCAAAACATAACCCATTAACGAAAGAATACACAAAATAAAATAATGAAACCCAATACACGGGAATCGAGAAAATCAGACCCGAGCACCGTGAAGAACTATATCACCTGCTAGACGGATACCCGCTATCGTAAAGCAAGGCCAACTCTACCACCAACCTTATTCACAGTTATGTTGTATTGTTGAATTTCAATCGAGTTTTAAATCACACTTCAACACATCTTAAAAGAGAATCGAATAACCTTAGATCGAGCAAGTATCAACATAACATGTGAAGGATGGAGACTACTACTAGAAAGGCCATGATAACCAAAATCACGAAAGCTTGATTGAATCAGAAGATCAACAGAAGACTACTTTAACAAAGTGAAAACCACAACATCCGAACCAACTCCTCTAAAATTAAGGGGCGTAACACATCAAAGAGAAAAAAAATCTTATACTCTCTCCGTCCCAAATTATAAGACGTTTTGGGTTTTTCACACAAATTAAGAAACTTAATTATTACTTTATGAGAAAGACAAATTATGTATAACTTTACAGTAATGCCCCTCATAATTATATAGGAGAGAGAAATTAAAAGAGTTGAAATAATAAATAATAAATATTTGAGGGTATATTGGAGAATATGTCATTTATATTGCATTAGGAATATAAGGTGACTTATAATTTGGGACAAATTTTTTTGATAAAATGACTTATAATTTGGGACGGATGGAGTATAAAATAATATATTTTTTTAAAAAGCAAGTAGATATATTTATATTTATAAAGGTGAACTAAGAAAAAATAGAGCAGAACCGAAAAAGTACAGAGTATAAGAAATACCCTAAATCCAACACATTAAATCAAAAGAAACAAAAAAAAACTACATAAACCAACCAACCATCACGCAAACCCACAAAAAACAAGACATTTGAAAAGGGAGGAAGAACCAAAAGAACTATACTTAACTAAGCCTACCTCTTAAAAATAAACTAAAACCTCTATAAATTTTGTCAATGTAGTTAATTTATAAATTCTATATAGTGTCTTTCAATATTTTAAATTAATATATTAAAATTACTATGCAATGAATGTGATATTGTTTTTTCATTTGCCATGTTGCGCTTTGAGTTAATTTTTATTTCACATATGGTCGCATTTTTTTAAAATGGCTAAATTTGATTTGATTTTTAGTTTCTGAAGTACAATCGCTACTAAAACTAACAAAACAAACACAAAGAGAGCCAAGAACACAACCAAAGTCCATCATAAAAAACTTAAGTTTATTGAAAATAAGATTTTTGTGTTTAGAAAAAGTGTGTGGAAATATTAGAGGCATAAAGAGAAATTTGATAGGTAGGAGAATTCTTTTATGGAAGAGAGAACTTTATATTTTTGCTTGATACAAAAGTGTAGAATTACATCTCTATTTATAGTACTCTAAAGAAAACCCTAGACACACTAATTCTTGAGCGTTTTCAACTTTTGAAATTCCAAAAGTATTCTAGAAAATATTACAAACCTAAAAAATATCTAGACACTCTAAACATTACAAGAATTTTCTAAAAACATTAATTAAAATTACTTAAACCCAAAATAATTAAGCCCAAAAATCCAAACAATATGTTTAGGCCCAAATCAAGTTTAATATTTCAACATCCCCCCTTAACTTGATTTGTGACTCCAAGCAAACTCCTTAATTTCACGAAAGTTTCCAACTTGATCTCGAAACATCACATACTTCGACTTCACCTTGTACACCCATATTTTTTCAATTTCTCTGTGTCCTCGCGGAAGTGTAGTAAGTTTCCACATATCATTCTTCGTGATTGACATGATTTCTTCGTCCATGGCGTCTCTCCACTTTACGTTTTCAACAGCTTCTTGATAGCTTAGAGACTCGCAATCACCAAAAAGACAAAAGAGGTTAATGTTATTTTGGTTTCTGGTTACCTCATAAATCTCTTCAATGCTCCTTAGTCGTGGTGTCCTCTCACTTGAGCTTGTTTCATCCAACCTTGGTATCGGTGAGGCAGGTGGTGTAATATGTTCCTCTATCATTGGTTGTTCCATTTCATCATCTTCTTCTTCGAAGTAAGGAAGGAAACCGTACCTGTCTTCTTGAACACTCCAATCCCAACAATTTTCTTCTTCGAACTCTACGTCACGACTTATGACAATCTTTCCACTATTTGGATTATAGAGCTTGTACTCTTTGGAGCTTGAGTCGTAACCCACAAACACATACTTCTCACTTTTATCAGTGAGCTTTGTTCTCCTTTCATCTGGAACGTGGGTATAGGCAATGCTTCCAAACACTTTGAGGTGAGAGATCCCTGACTTCCTTCCACTCCATGCTTCTTGTGGTGTCTTCTCATGCACACTTCTTATTAGGAAACGGTTTGTAAAATAAACCGCACATGCCACTGCTTCGGCCCAAAACTCTTTCGGCATCTTCTTACTCTTAAGCATGCTTCGCACCATATTAAGTATGGTTCGGTTCTTTCTCTCCGCTACTCCATTTTGTTGTGGCGATCTTAGCACTGTTAGTGGACGGCGGATTCCATGGTCTTCACAATATTTTTTGAACACCTTTGAAGTAAACTTTCCTCCTCGGTCAGATCTCATGGCCTTAATGGAGAGACCACTTTCTTTCTCCACAAGGGCTTTGAACTTCTTAAAATTTTCAAACACTTCCTACTTCTCCTTCAAGAAATAAACCCACGTTTCTTTTAGAATAATCATCAATAAAGAGGAGAAAGTATTTATTCTTATCAGATGAGTTTGGATTGATTGGTCCACAGACATCGGTGTGTATGAGCTCTAGCGGTTTTGTCGCTCTTGACGTTGATTCATTTAGAAACCTTTTTCGGAATTGCTTCCCAATTAGACATCCTTCACATAGTTGGTCTGGGTGGTTTATACTAGGCAAGCCTCTCACCATCTCCTTCTTTGACAAACATTCTAGACTACCAAAGTTAAGGTGTCCAAATTGTAGATGCCATAGCCACGAAGAGTCAGTATAGCATGCCTTGAGACACTTTGCCACATCATTTTGAATGTTCAAGAGGAACATTCTATTCTTTGACATAGGCACCTTAGCAATCAAGTTATGCCCACAATCTCTTAAGAAAAGACTATGTTCTTTCAAGTGGATGTCATAGCCTTTCTCTAATAATTGTCCCAAGCTCAAAATATTATTCTTCATGTTAGGAACATAGTAGACATTAGATATGAATTGATGACTCCCATTCTTCAAGCGTATGAGAATTTTACCTTTGCCTTTGACCGGTATCTTTGAGTCATCTCCAAATGAGACGTCGCCAGTTGTCGCTTCATTAATCTCTACGAACATGCTTCGATCGCCGCACATGTGGTTGCTTGCGCCAGTGTCGAGGTACCACATGTTTCTTTTCTCTTCAACTTGGCTTTGACACGCGAGCAGCAGAGTTTCTTCTTCACTACCTTTTTCTTCTACAATGTTAACTTTCTCCAGAACCTTCTTTGAGAATCTACACTCAGATGCATATAGTGACCAATCTTGTTGCAGTTGAAGCACTTGATTTGTGACTTGTCGCACCTTGACCATGAATTTCCTCTTCCACAACCTCTTGTTGCTTGTGTATTCCAACTTCTTTCTCCATTGTTGAAGTTGTTGGAGTAGTTGTTGTAACTACCTCTTCCTTCTCCTCCATGTCCTCGTCCACATCCACGATCTTGGCCATGACCTCGTCCTCTTTGGCTTTTGTAATTCACATAGTTTCCTTCCTTTGCGTTGAGTTGTAGTAGTTGCTCTATAGCCTCCTTTTGTTTAATTTTTCTCTTTTGTTTTTCTTCGTATGCTTGTAAGGAACCCATGAGTTGCTCAATAGTCATGGTCTTTAAATCCTTGTTTTCTTCAATGTTGGTAACAAGGACGTCAAAACTTGGATTTAAAGTGCGAAGTATTTTCTCCATGACTTTCACCTCATCAACATCTTCACCATTTCTTTTAAGTTGATTGACTACGGACAATACTCGAGAAAAATAATCAGTTTGAAGACGAATCTTTTTCACCTACTCCACTCATTTGTTACAAGTTCGAAGCTTGTCCCATGCTTCTTTGAACGTTGTTGCATTGGAGATCTTCTCAAATGTATCTTCATCCACCGATTGATAAATGAGGAAAAGAGCTTTCTTGTCTCTCTTTCTTGACTCCTTTAATGTCTCTTTTACACCTTGTTTTAGCGAGGCTTCATCTTGCTCCTTGAAGCCTTTCTCAACGATATCCCACACATCTTAAGCTCCTAGTAACGCCTTCATCTTGATACTCCAATTGTCATAGTTGTTCTTTGTGAGCATCGGCATTTGAAAAGGGAAACCTCCATTCGTCATCTTTTGAGGACCTTGAAGCTCTGATGCCACTTTGTTGGAAATAAGATCTTTTGTGTTTAGGGAAAGTGTGTGAAAATATTAGAGGCTTAAAGAGAAACTTGATAGGTAGGAGAATTCTTTTATGGAAGAGAGAACTTTATATTTTTACTTGATACAAAAGTGTAGAATTACATCTCTATTTATATTACTCTAAGGAGAACCCTAGACACACTAATTCTAGAGATGTTTCAACTCTTGAAATTCCAAGAGTATTCTAAAAAATATTACAAACCTAAAAAATATCTAGACACTCCAAACATTATAAAACTTTTCTAAAAACATTAATTAAAATTACCTAAACCCAAAATAATTAATCCCAAAAATCTAAACAATATCTTTAGGCCCAAATCAAGTTTAATATTTCAACAACGTTCAAATCACAAACAAATGATTCACATATTCATGACAAAAGCCATTAAACACATGATTTTCTGTGTTTTTAGCACTGTTGTTTTAGTGTGTTAGAGGGACAGGTTTTGGAGTTTTTTGGATTGGTGTGAACCTTTAGTATTTAAATAATCATTGAATTTGATTTACAAAATATAATGCATATATCTGAGTTTAGCTAGGGAACAATAATGGCTGAAAATGAGACATACCTTTAATATGAAGGCAGTTAGTTATCTTTTTGCATGGCTTCCTTCCATCTCTGCCTCATTATAGAGCTAAAAAGTTAACAATGCATTCTCGTAAGTGACAAAATAGAAGATACATTAATTTTTGTCAAGTTGAGTAAGACAATTTAATCATATCACTCCATAGTACTTGTCCTATAGTACTATATACTCTATAAAATATTTTACAAGTGATGCATTTACATATAAAAATTCAAATCAAAGTTTTTTGCATTCAAGATTTGATCCTAAGGCCTAAGTCAAAAAATATGAGATTTTCACATTGACTAACTAATTTAGATGAACTTCTATTATATTTTTTTCGATGGTAAAATATATGATTATGATCGTCTAACTTTGTCTTTTTTATCTTTGGCGACTTTAGATATTATTTTTGGAGAACAAATGAAAAAGAAAAGAAAAGAAAAATGAGGAAAATAAGATGTGAGCGTAATAATAGAAGAAAGATAGAAGAAGAGTTAGAGGAAAGTTCTCTCCTTAAAATTAGAGGATTTATTTCAATCCAAAATATACTAAATCTAGACATAGTCAACAAAAACCAAAACAAAAGCAAGTGAATTAATCAAACCTAGCCAAAAAAACAAAACTAGAGAATAAAAATAAACAACAAAATCATTTAGGACAACCTGACACCACATGCCAATTAATTCAAATCAATATCGAATCAAACACAAGAGATAATCATCTCTATATTCAGAATGAGGACACAAAAAGTCATTAGATATAATGAAGAACCATTTCTATGAGAAAAAATAATCCTATCCATCGTATATTATTTAACAATTGTAACCTTATTCGAGAAGATGAGTCGCGGGATTGAATGTTAAATTAAAGTAAAATCAGGTCTAAT
The DNA here is from genome assembly GCA_022829125.1 of Lathyrus tuberosus. Lineage (NCBI taxonomy): Eukaryota > Viridiplantae > Streptophyta > Magnoliopsida > Fabales > Fabaceae > Lathyrus > Lathyrus tuberosus. The sequence goes on from JALAZF010000084.1 coordinate 7,185,147, forward strand.
ATTTTTTCATACTTATCTACTCATTCAGTTAATGGATTGTAGATTTTTTTTTAATTAATGATAAATAGATATATTATATATTAAAAAGATAGAAAGGATTAAAAAAAATAATGAGACAAAAGGAGGTTCACAGAGTACTAGAAGTACCCTAAACCTCTATTTCAAACTTTGATAACTTTCATGAAGTAGTAGAGATTAAAAATGTGAAAAAGCTATAAAACTAACAAATTAACTACTAATCTCCATTCAAAAAAAAAATCAACTTCTAATTATTTAAAAAGATAAAATTACCTGAAAGAAGAACTTGTTGAACATAGAGAAAGAAGAACTTAAGAGTTGTGGCAGTGAGAGAGATGATATATGTTGCAAGATGATGGTATCTTTTTGGTATATTTTATTGTATTATACAGAGAGAGTGATAGTACTGCATGCTACATGGTTCATTTACAGAGAGTTGTTAAAGTAAATTACTTTGTAAGTACTCCTCTTTCATAGTTTTTGTTTTCTACCATAAAAAAAATTAATTCTGACTACAATGCAGTCAATATGAAAATGATGGTATGATGTCACATACCGTGGAATAAGACTATTTGTAGCTGTAATAACTTAATATATTAAGATATAGAGGGAATCATTTTACTTTTAAGTATTTTTATAAACTATTTTGTTAAAAAAATATTCAAATAAACACTCCTAAAATTAGCTTATCGAAAAAGTTATAAGACAATACAGATATTTAATTTATTATCTCTAATTAGTTTTGAGAGTTTGATCAACACGATAACAAAAAAAAAAAATAGTGTATTTTCGTAGATTGCAAATAAAATGAGGGAAAAGAAGAAAAAAAAAAAACTTAACAGTTTCAAGCAAAGTCATATTGAACTCTATATCATTGAGACTTCATGACAAAGCCAAAAACTAGTACTGATTTCACCTTGGGATCTTCTAGTCTGAAATGGAGTTGGTTTTTGTTATAAATCCTAAATCACATTTTAAAAATAAAGTATCTGCCATTCCAAAGCAAGGTTTGCAGCCTAAAACAAAATTAGGGTGTGAGAATATAATTCTCCATTCTAACAAACAAGTCAAAGCTCAATAGTTTTTCATTCATCTATGGTGAAGGTCTAAACAAGCTTTCTGCAATGGAAAGTAGTCAGCTGAAGGTTCCGTTTACTGAGATTGAAATTAAAAACGCGGTTTGGCAATGTGAAGGGTCCAAGAGTCCGGGGCCGGACGACTTTTCTTTCCTCTTTTTTCAGAAATGTTGGGAGATCGTAAAGTCTGATGTTTGTGATTTTGTTTTGCAGTTCTACTCTAATAGCGGGTTAACTAAGGCTGCCTCTGCTTCTTTTCGTACTCTAGTGCCGAAGGTGGACGATCCGCAGACGTTAACGAACTATCGTCCCATCTGCCTCGTCAATGCTTTTCAGAAAATTCTCTCCAAAATTCTTGCAAACAGGCTGAAGTCTGTTGTGGGTGGCCTCGTTTCAGTGGAACAGTCTGCGTTTGTTTCTAGCAGAAATATGCTCGACGGTGTTGTTGTCCTAAACGAAATCCTTGATATGGCCAAGAGATGCAAGCACGATTGTCTGGCTCTGAAAGGCGACTTCGAGAGGGCCTACGATAGTGTAAGCTGGGACTATCTTAGATTCATTTTGGATTCTATGAACTTTGGCCCTTACTTGAAAAGGTGGATGGAGGCACTGGTTTTCAATGGTACTATGTCTGTTCTCGTAAACGGAAGTGCGACGCAGGACTTTAAGGTCAGTAAAGGCTTAAGACAAGGAGATCCCCTCACTACGCCAAAAGTATGATTAGACAGCACCAAAAAGACAGCGGTTTTATGCAAAAGCGCTGCTAAAAAGAATAAAAAAATTTCCTTAAAAAAAAGCGCCTTAAAAGAAAGGCTTTAGAAAACGCTTTTCAAAAGCGCTGTAAAAGCATGTAAAAGAGTGTCACCTTAGAAAGCGCTTTTAAAAAGTGCTGCTATAGGTATCACCTTAGAAAGCGCTTTCAGAAAGCGCTATAATAGGGCTCAATTTCTTTTCACTTTAGAAAGCGCTTTTTAAGGAAAAGCGCCCTCTAAAGTCATTTACTAATTAAAATATAAAACAATTCTAAACATTTTCAGAGACAGCAGGAGGGTCGAACCCACGCCCTTTAGGTAGGGATTGGAATTTTAAATTATATTAATATATCAAATTATATTTAATATATTTGAATTATATATTTTAACTTATTTAAATTATATTTAATATATATAATTTAAAATATATTAATTTATAATATACTTTAAATTATATTAATATATCAAATTATATTTAATATATTTAAATTATATTAAATTATATTTTAATTTATTTTAAATTATATTTAAAATTATTCAAATAATATATTTAAATATATATGTTTTAAATACAAACATTTTAACTTATTTAAATTATATTTAATATATATAAATTATATTAATATATAATTTAAAATATAATTTAAATTATATTAATATATCAAATTATATTTAATATATTTAAATTATATTACATTATATTTTAATTTATTTTAAATTATACTTTAAATTATTTAAATAATATATTTAAATATATATGTTTTAAATACAAACATTTTAACTTATTTAAATTATATTTAATATATATAAATTATATTAATATATAATTTAAAATATACTTTAAATTATATTAATATATCAAATTATGTTTAATATATTTAAATTATATTAAATTATATTTTAATTTACTTTAAATTATAATTTAAATTATTCAAATAATATATTTAAATATATATGTTTTAAATACAAACATTTTAACTTATTTAAATTATATTTAATATATATAAATTATATTAATATATAATTTAAAATATATTAATTTAAAATATACTTTAAATTATATTAATATATCAATTATATTTAATATATTTAAATTATATTAAATTATATTTTAATTTATTTTAAATTATATTTTAAATTATTCAAATAATATATTTAAATATATATGTTTTAAATACAAACATTTTAACTTATTTAAATTATATTTAATATATATAAATTATATTAATATATAATTTAAAATATACTTTAAATTATATTAATATATCAAATTATATTTAATATATTTAAATTATATTAAATTATTTTTTAATTTATTTTAAATTATATTTAAAATTATTCAAATAATATGTTGACACCGTATTTTATATATTTATGGAGTGAGTATAAACATTGAATGAGGACATAGTACCGCTGGTCAAGGAGGTTTGTGTGTTTGTTTGCCATGCTTTGAGTCTGGGGTTCAAATCCCCCTCGCCCCAGACTCATTTTTATATTTTTTGACATTTTCAGGTAAACCTTAGACAGCGCCTCCTAAGGACAAAGCGCTGTTATAAGCCTTCTAAAAATAGCCTTTAGAAAGCGCTTTAGAAAAGCGCTGTCTAAAGTTTAACCTTAGAAAGCGCTTTAAGAAAAGCGCCCTCTAAGGTCTTTAAGTCTCCTCACTTTAGAAAGCGCTTTTTAAGGAAAGCGCCCTCTAAGGTCATTTATTAATTAAAATATAAAACACGTTTCATTTCATTGTCTGAAACTGCTTCTAATCATTTTCTTCTCTCGACCCTTGCTCTCTTTCTTCTCTGCTGAAACCCTTGCTTTCTTTCTTCTCTACTGAAACCCTTTGCCATTGCCGTCGTTCATCCGCCATTGCCGTCGTTCATTCGCGGTTGCCGTCGTTCTGCTGCCGTCGTTCATTGTCGTGACTTCACTGCTGCCGTCGTGACGAAGAAGAGGTACATTGTTGTTGCTGTTCTTACTTCTAACATTGTTCGTTGTTGTTGTTCTTGTCATCGTTATTGTCAATCGTTCTTGCATGTTACTGTTGTTCGTTGTTGTTCGTTCTTGTCATAAAGCAAAAGTGTTTCTTACCACCACCTGCAACTTCTTTTTTTTTTTTTTAAAAGAAACGTAAAACAACATTTTTGTTGATGTTTTTTGTTTATAAATTTATTTCTCTTGATTTTTAAACTATTATTGTTGTTCTTGTTTGGTATATATAATAGAATATGACCCTGCAGTGAAAGCTAGAGTTCTTGTTGTGTAGGATTACTATTGACCTCTCCTTTTGGTACCTGTTACTAACAAGTATCAATTTCTTGTTAGAATTAGAAACTCAGAATCTTATCATTCTTTTATAAGGGTGTTTGTTTATTTACTTGGTACCTGTTACTAACAAGTATCAATTTCAGTGTTTATTAATTATTTTTCCTCAACCTGTTATGCCAAGCATGCTTAACTTGCCCTGATGCTTATACTAAACATGTTTTTTTCTGTCAAGTTTTGATTTGTATCCATATCTGTCTCATGATTTTCAGTTCATGGCTGCTTATGATTCTCCATATTTTTAAGTTATATATGCAACCTCATATGTGTAAATCTGACCTACAGTTGCCCTTGACATTTTGTTTTGGTTTCATAACTTGTTGCTTTGCTTTTGTTCTTCTTTAGTGTAGATGCCTTGTTCTGTTGTACTTGTTGTCATTTAATTTTTGTTTTTTTCTTTCTTACAGGTAAAAGGTCTAATAACCAGGAAGACACCCACGAGACACAAGATACACAGGAAGCTCAGAATGAAGCTTCGAATGTAGAACATGAAATAAAAAGAGGAAAAACCATTATGAAGAGAATCATCTGTGCTAGAGATAAAGGGATGAGATTTGATGTACATTGGAGTGACCATAACCAACTAGTTGAGCCTAACGGTTCAATGTTATCTTCATACATTGGTTCATTTGTCCGTCAGCACATTCCAATCACTAGTGATAATTGGAGGAGTAAATCGTTGGATGCCGGTAAAGAAAAGATATGGACTGAGATACAGGTACTTACCAAATATGATTGATGTTATTAGATTTTTGTTGATGATTAAGTCTTTAATTTACTTATACTAAAACACTTTATGTTTATATGTGTATGTTTTTTCGTAGAGGTCCTTTAATATTGAAGAAAGCCGGCAAAAGTATTGTCTTCAATTGGACGGAAAGAGACACAGAGGGTTTAGAGCCTTATTATCAAACAAATATCTTAGGGATGAGAACAAAAATTTTGTTGAAGCAGAACTTCCACCGTTGTATGCGGATGTGATTACACCGCAAGAATGGGGCATTTTTGTAGACAAACAGAAAACCGAAGAATTCAATGTAATGTTGTCTTGTCATGTCTATTGATTGTATTATATATGTGTTTCATTAGTTTGTTTTGATATGACTTAAAAATTTTTATCCAGAAATTGAGTGCCATTAATCGCGAAAGAGCATAAAACCCCGCGTATCCATACAGAAAAGGGCGTTTGGGATATGCACGATTATAACAAAAATTGGTAAGTATATATTAATGCTATGATTTTATTAATTGTATTATTGTGTTATAATTGATGAACTTATTATTTAACTAAATGTGTAGTTAGAAGAGTCTAAAAGTGAAGAATCATCACTTCCGGACCATGTTTTGTGGAAGGAAGCTCGCGTGGGTAAGGGTGGAGCTGTTACAGAAGATGTTCAACATGTTTATGAAGAATGTGTAAGTATAACATTATGCCTCAAAGTTAATTGAAATTTTATTAAATTATAATTAATTTTTAATCCCCACTAATAATTTTTGATATATCAATGAATTTCAGGAGAATCTATCTAAATCCATACCCGCGGGTGAGGATGATTGCAAGAGCATTCTTAGTCGAGTACTAAATGTTCCTGAGTATCCCGGTCGGGTGAGAGGTAAAAGATTTGGTGTGACTCCATCATCCTTGTATAAGCAATCAAAGAAAAAAAATCCCACCACCCAAGAAATCATGCAAACTGTGATGGCACTACAAGCGCAAGTCCAAGCATTGCAGCAGGATAAAGAGAGATACGAGGCGGAAAGGCGCGGTTCCGGTTTGAAAGATGCTAGTGACAAAGCTAGTATCAATTCTCCAAATAAAATTCCCGAGGTAATTAGCACATATTTATTTTAATTAAATTAACACATTTATTTTATTTGACCTTTATACATATTAACAGTTACATATTTATTATTGCTTCAGGGCATTTCATCTTGCCAGCTGTATTTGTCGTTTCCGACTTATCGCATGGTTGGCAAGGGAAAAGTGCATAACTTTGCGGGAGCGTTACTTCACCATCATCCGCTCCCACAAGGTTATCTGAAAGTGTCGGTTGATATCGCTTTAGATACGGATGTGTTACTACCGATACCAGACTCGGTTTCAGAGGTTACATTGCTGCGGGATACAATAGGTTCGTTTGTTGCATGGCCGTTAGACCTCATTTCCATAGGTGATGAGGTATGTTGAAAACCATTACGAATCTCTTAGTATTCAAATGTCAATTCTGAACGATTATGAAAATCATTCTGAACCATTACTTACATTTTTTTTACATGGTAATGTTAGACTCCTACAAAACCCGCAACAAAGAATAAAGGGGTTTTGCTGCAAAACGAGTCTGTTGAATCACACAGAGAGGTAGTTTTTAAGTGTTATTCTATTATCCGAATTCATGATTTTCTACTTTACCTAACTTATATGATTGTTAGGTTCCTGCTTAACCTTTACAACAGACCGGCAAGAAAAAAGCTCCTACAAGGACCGTGAAGGAAAAAAGACCTCACTTTCAGACGTGTCTAGAAACACTTTTGTCAATGTCAAATTTGATGGAAGGTGCTATTCGTCAAATCAACATGGACGAAGGTGTTTTTGGTTTTCCTCATTCCGAGATAATCGGAAAAGAGGACATGGAGCAGGTTTTCAATCATACTGAATTAGGCATCGGTGTTATGCATTCATACATCTGGTACTCCAATCAATCTATTATTTATTTAGTTGAACAATTTATTTACACATTTCAATGATAATAGTCTAATGTTTATTATGTTTTTATTTAAGGTGCATGTATGAAAAATTCATGTGGGGGACGGATTTGTCAAATAAATTTCGTTTCTTCTCTTGCAGCCTTGTTAATGCACCGAGAATTGGTATGAATGCAATTGAAGTAAGAGACCACTTACTTGAGCGATTTACGGCCAGCAACACAGAATGTCTGTTTCTTTTACCGTATAATACTGGAAACGGGTAAGATTTTCATTATAATTTCATTCTAATCTTTAATTTGTATCTTTTGCGTAGAAATTATCCATCTAAACTTTTGTTATATTTTACAGTGGACACTAGTTGTTGGTTGCCATTAATCCTATAACAGAAGTGGTCTATTATCTTAATTCATTGGATACTGATTGGTCCACATATCAGAATATGAAGGATGTGGTTGACACGTAAGTGAGACTGTTCGAAATATTCGTGTGTATTTGTATATCTAATTATTTTTGTGACATTGTTCTAAGTTTACGTTTTTCTTTTATAGAGCTATACTACTATACCGTGCACAAAGAGAGACTCGAGTAGCACGAGCTAGATCAACCAATATTACATGGGTCAAAGTGGAGGTATATTAATTTTCACAATATTGCTTATTAGTGATGCTACTTAATAACACAAAACATCTATATATTATTTCTTATTTGTTTGTCTATGTGTAGTGCCCTCGTCAGCGTAATGGCATAGACTGCGGGTACTTCGTTTTGAGGTTCATGAGAAAAATCATTCAAATGGGACAATTGGAGATTCCTATTAGGGTATGCATGATTTTATAACTTAGGATTTATTTTAATATTTATCGGATATGTCATATAATTTATTATTTTTAACTAAATAATGCGTATTTTGTTTTGTTATGTAGTATTTCGAAGATATGGCGTGTTCTTCTTACACCAGGAAACAATTGAATTATATTACGGAAGAATTGTGCGAATTCTTTCTTCTAAGAAGAATTTTTTGAATGTATAGTTTTGTGAATGTAAATTTTAGTTTTGTGAATATAAGAAAATTCTGTTGCAAGAAGAATTCTGTTGTAAATTTTGTGAATTCTGTTAATGTATATGAATTCTGTTGTTGCAAGAATTTTGTAAATTTTGTGAATTCTGTTGTAAGTTTTGTGAATGTTAATTTTATTGAAATGTATATATGAATTCTGTTGTTGCAGGAATTCTATTTCTTGAAATGTATAAGAATTCTGTTGTTGCAAGAAATCATATAAGAAATGCTGGTTTGAAACTAGGCAGGTTTCTGCATTAAAAAAAATGGCTAAAATGGGATTTTTTATACGTAGAAAAAATCAATAAAATTATAGGTATACTTTAGAGAGCGCTTTTAGGGAAAAACGCTCTCCAAAGGTATATAAAAAAATCATTTTCCGTATACATTAGACAGCGCTTTCAAAAGCGCTGTCTAAAAACACCTTTAGAGAGCGCTTTTGAAGGAAAAAGCGCTTTCTAAAGTTTATAATAAAAAAAATTTAAATTTTAAACGTATACTTAAGACAGCGCTTTTAAAAGCGCTGTCTAAAGTTCCCTTTTAGAGAGCGCTTTTTCATAAATAAAAAAGCGTTGTCTTTACCTACGACAGCGCAGGCTTAGACAGCGCTTTTAAGCGCTTTTATAGGGCAAAAAAAGTGCCCTCTTTTCCCGTAGTGCCTGTCTCCTTTCTTATTCATTCTAGCAATGGAAGGGTTAAATTTACTCATGAAGAAAGCTGTCGGACAGAATCAGTTTAATGAGTACAAGGTCTCTCGTGAAGTGTCTCATTGCATCATTCAATTCGCTGATGATACGGTGATAATAGGTGACGGTGATTCGGAGAATTTGTGGTGCTTGAAAGCAGTCCTAAGAGGTTTCGAATTGGCATCGGGCCTTAAAGTTAATTTCTTCAAAAGTTGCCTTTATGGTATTAATTGCAGCCCCACCTTCATTGATTCTGCAACAGCATTTCTGAACTGTGAAGTAGGTACCTTCCCCTTTAAATTTCTGGGAATCTATGTGGGGGATAATCCTCGAAGAATTCGTATGTGGCGTCATGTGGTGGATATGTTCAGGAGAAAACTCGCGGCCTGGAAGAGTAACAGCATAAGTATCGGTGGTAGAGTTACGCTCCTCAACTCTGTGCTAAATTCTTTACCGATTTACACCTTATCGTTCTTTAAAGCCCCTGCCCAAATTCTGAGGACCATCTCTAGAATTCAAGCGAACTTTCTTTGGAGTGGTATGTCGAACCGTAGAAGTATGCTGGATGAGCTGGAGTAAGGTTTGCCTTCCAAAAGAGTTAGGAGGCTTAGTCATTAAAAATTTAGAGTGCTTTAATAGAGCTCTTCTTTTGAAATGGAAATGGCGGATGATTTTGGAAGACAAAGCCCTGTGGAAAGGAATCTTGGAGGTTAGGTATGCTCATAAGCTTTTGAATCTTGGTATGGCTATTCTGTGTAATGATGGCAAAGGTGGTTCAAAGACGGATTCCATATGGTGGAGGGATTTAGTGTTAAACGACTATGACAAGTAGCTCCTAACCGACTTGTTTGTCAATTTAGTTAAAGGTGTTGTGGGGAACGGTCAAACAGTCCCATTTTGGCATGTTCAGAGCATTGTCGACAGCCATTGAAGGAGATTTTCGAGGAGTTTCACAGGTCTACTACAACCTGTCATAACACCACAGTGGCAGACATGGTGAGAATATGTCAGCAGCCTTTTGGTACGCATGATTCGAGCAGTCTGAGTAGCGATCCAGGTCTGTTTCGGGAGGGTGTCCCTTTGGAGTTATCCTCCTTGGTGAATTGTTTGTGCCTGTATGCTGCTAAGAGAGATTCTTTTATGTAGATTCCAAGTGATGACGGAATTTTCACAGTTGCATCTGCGTACTCCGTTCTGCTGCAGTATGTGTGTTGTTTCGATTGGGACGGTCCGGCTGTTCCTCCGATGAAAGTGTTATGGGCGGCCCCTTTGCCTTCCAAGATTAAGGTGTTTATCTGGAGGCTTTTATGGGACAGACTTGGAACTAAGGATAATTTGCTGAGGAGGGGGATTGTGGTTGAAGCTTTTGACCCGCTGTGCTCCTGTTGCGGAGTTGTCACTGAAACTTCGTGCCACATCTTTATGGAGTACTGCTTCGCAGGCCAGGTTTGGAGTAGCATTGAGAAATGGTTTGGGATAGTTCTTGTGAGAAAGAGAAATATTGAGGATTTCTTCTTGAGTTGCTCCAAGGAGTTTATATCATCATCGGGTGTCGTTGTTGGAAGTGTGGTGCGGGCCTTTGCGATTTGGGCTATATGGAAGAGTGGGAACGATTTTATTTTTAGGAATACTCCTTTCAACTTAGAGGATTTCCTTTTTAGCATTAAATGATCATCTTGGTGTTGGATAAAATACGCTGTTATGACTACGTCGGCTTGCTCCTTTCAGGAGTGGTTTTCGGCGCCTCTCGTTTGCTTGTAACGGCTTTTGCTGTATTGTTTTTTGAGTACTTTTCGTGCTCTATTAATATCATGGCTTATTTAAAATAAATAAAAAACTACATATTCAAGATAGTGATAGTGTTATACCTTGTATTAAATATTAAAAAAATATGGATACTTATATTAAAGTAATAGAGTGTGTTAGAATTTTTGTAAAAAAAATTAAATGCATATTTAGATTAACGGTGGATATATGGATTTTGACATTATTGAATTTGGTAGGATTGATTTTAACATAATTGAATTTGACAGAATTAATTTATATTTTGATACAATACTATTATAAGTGATTGTTGTGAATTAATGTTGTTTGAATAATATTTATCAAAATTGACTTTGAATGTATGATTACTAAAATGGTAATAAATTCTAATATAAAGTAAAAAAGAGAAGAAACAATTGATGAGAATTAAGGAGGGTAAAAAAGAAAAATTAAAGGGAGTTGTAACAACTAAAATATAATAAATGTTGAATTGAATCTTCTTGCTAACCTCAAAAGCTAGGAATTGTAGCTTCTAAGAGAATTGCTTTTAGTGGTGGAGAATTACTTTTGAAAAACAAAACCAAACATGAAAAAAAAACACTTTTTAAGTTGGAGGGGAATAAAAGTGTTTTTAGGGCTTCTAAAAATCAATCCAAACATGCACTTAATAAAAGGGAAATGCTTTAGGCATCCTAAGGATTGCTACCACACCCTTGTGAAAAATAAAAAATACCCCTAGAATCCGAAGATGTATCTCTGGACGCACCTCAAATATATTCGTTCCTAAAGTACGCCTTAAGGTAATGCAAAAAAATATCACGGAAATGTATCTCCGTGTAAGTTATGGAGATGCACCTTTGGACGTTGTTTTGATAAAAATGCTTCAAGCCCTTTATCCTTCCGCACTACTTAAAATAATCTCAACCTCTCAAATCTCTCAAACTCTCTCAACTCGCATTTTCTCAAAATCATTCAATGCACTTCAAAGCTTCTTCCATCAATAGCATATCGACAAAAAGCTCACTTAACATCAAACTAACTTCGCATTTGGTAATTTTTTATTTTTCTAAACTTTATTTTATTTCTATATACATTTGTTGAAATTGAGAATTAGATTATGTAATAGGTAGTATAGATATTTTATTGAAATTAGCAATTTATACGATAGGTAATTTAAATGATCAATGCATTATTTTTTATGTTATCATGGACTGCATTTCTGCAATTAACATGCTTCATGGTTGCAGAGCCTTACAGAGATTCATCTCTAGAATTTTCCAACGTTTTGATTTCCATAATCCGGAGATGCATCTCCAGAATTTATCAACTTGGATATTTTGGATTGATCTCATTGTATTTCATATGTATAATGCTTGTGTGGTTGACTTACATGCATTATGGCTGATAAGAAAGATAGATTGAGACATGGTAGAGTTGCGCAACACACATCAGTTCGAAGGAAAAGAGCCCAATACTACAATAAATAAGATATTTCACGACAAAACTTTCACCTCAAACATTTAAAAATTGAGGGGATATATATCTTGGGATCATCGTGTTCTATTTTTTTTTTTTTTTAAAATGCAATCTATTCAGTTGTCGCCTTTCCAAATTCTCTTTCTTCTTTGTTAATCTTTTTATTTTTTTAATTTTTTATTAGTATTAACCTCAATTATATGGTCCAACTGAGAGGTAACATATTTTGCATTAATATTTTTCAAATCAATTTTTTCAAAAGCCATTTTTAATTTTTAATTTTTAATTTTATATAATCAAATCCCTCACGTGATAGATATTTTAAATGTGTTTCCAGAATATGACGGTATGGTGTTTTTTTAATATTTTTTATTTTTAATTAAAAAAATACACGTCGATTTTTTTTGGAAAACCGACGTGATTTCTCTTTTGCATGAAATGCTTCAGAGAACGAGACTCTAACTTTTCATTACCTATCAACGCTCTAACTTCATATCACCATTCTCTTCGCACAAACCTAGGTGATTCTCATCGTAACTCATAAAAACTCTTCCAACAGTTGGCATTCATCAACACTCGAACATCAAAAGTCATCACGTTTGAGGTACGTTTGTTCTTCTTTTTCACATTTGTTCTTCTTCCAACAGTATGTTTATATCACTGAAATGACTTATATCACTTAAATAGTTTCTCTTGATATTTGTTTTCCATTTTGATTATTGAAATGATTTATATCACTGAAATGGCTTTAGTATCACTGAAATGTCTTTAGTTTCTCTCGATCATTTGTTTTTCCATTTTGATCACTGAAATGTTGTTAGTTAGTATGTTTCTACGTGTTGTTTATCACTGAAATGATGTTAGTTAGTATGTTTCTTTATTTAGATAGTAATGGGCGATTCGACAAGCACCTCCCATACAACATCAGCTGCAACTTATGTTAATACAAGACGTAAAAGAAAAACTAGAGGTGCCATGATGTATACCATTTTGTAAAAAGCCCACGAAAAGGGTATTCACTACCCAGTTAAGTTGATGTTGCAACCGGCAGGGCTTATGGTGAAAATGCTGAGGACTTTATGAATTACATTGCATTACAAGGTAGAAGTAAAGTGAGTATTTTGATAGATAGTTGGCACGACGTTGAAGATAATTTGAAAAAAAAACATATGGACCGATATTACAGTATTTATTTTGAACTTTATGATTTGTTTTACAAGTATATATGATCAAGTTTAATACTAATAACAACAATATTGTGTAAATATAGGAGGTGTTTAATGTTAGTCCATATGATAGTATGGTGAGAAAGAAATTGCTTACATATGTTGGTGAGCGTTAGAGGAGCTTTAAGACACAGTTCACCCGTGATTATATTACTCATCCAATAGATGAAGATGACCTTGGATATAAGCCTCCACACTTGACATATTCATTTATTTATCAGTATGTTTGGGAGAAATTTGTAAAGTCTCGCACCACTTCTAAATTCTTGGCTAAGAGCCAAAAAGGAAAGTATAATAGATCTAGAAATATCTATTCACATAGGTTGTCTTGTGGAGGATATGAAAAACTTTAAAAGAAGATGACTTAAGAAAAAATAAAACAAAGGGAATTGGAGCTGGGAGATTCTATAAGACTTGATCACACTCCATCTCCACCATCACGCCATGAGAAATGGAAGAGGGCACGTCAAAGAAAAGGCGGTGAATTCACATCAGAGGCTACACGCGAAGTGGCTGAAAAGATTATAAGTAGATACTTTTTTCAACAATATTTATTTTAGTTAAATTAATTTGGTAAAGATGAAATTTTATATGTGTTGTAGGATGTACTGGTTAAACAATCCAAAGTCAGCCTCTTCGCTCCACAAATCATCATGACATCTTGGTAGAAGTGATTGGTGTAACACTCCAAAATAATTATAATATTTATTTAATTGATTTATTATGATTATTCGACGTTTCGGTGAATTTTTAGGAATATTGTGACGCATGGTGAATTTGTGTGGTGTTGTGGGGTAGTATTGAGTTAAGGGAATATTGAGGTACTTAGAATTTGTAATATATTAGGATTATTTTTGTTAGTAATAATAATAGAATAATTTACATATTTAGATTATTATTATTGTTATTTAAAATAGTTAAGAGGAGCATTAAGGGTAAGGCGGTATTATTGGGAAGATTAAGTGAGGGTAAGATGGGAAAGTCATAATTGGGGTCCAAGGGGTAAGTTTGACAAAAAGAAAAGTGGGAATTAGGGAAGTTATTCTGTGCAATCGTAAAAGTGAAGAGAACGGAGAAAAGGAGGTTAGGACACAGAGAACGAGGGAGAATCAACCGTAAAACCCCGAAGAAGAATCCTTTTGCTGAGAAATTCAAGGTATGGGGGGTAATCCGGGTTATTATATTCGATTCGGGTTTAAGGTAGACGTAGGTTCTGTGTGTTGTGTGTAAATTAATGAATCTATGACGAATTGTATGATGAATTTTTGTGAATCTGTGTGTGTATGATATCTGCTATGAATTTCTTGTTGAAATGCTATCATTGATGTTGAATTCGTATGAGTTTTTGTTGTTACTGTGATGAACATAAAAACCAGATCTGAGATTTGTGAATTTAGGGTTAACAAATTTAGTTCCTAATGATAAAATTCGATGAAACCATTGAATTAGGATTAGAACTTGAATCTGTAATGAATCAAAAGTGGTTTTGGGTCTGATTTAGAAGTTAAAGGTGCTGTAATGGGGGAATTTTCGTCCTAATGCAAAAATCTGAATTTTTGAGGTGCTTCTGGCCATACACGTAAGGGCGGGGGCCTTACGCGTATGAGGGGGACTTCGCAGGGCAGTACGCGTATGGTACGCACCAGTCCCCAGAGCCAGCACGACCCTCTGCTCATACGCGTAAGGATACGCGTAGGGTGGGTGGCCATACGCGTATGGCAGGGCCATTACGCGTATGGGAAGCTTAGGGGAGGGCATTACGCTTATGGGCTAGCCATTACGCGTATTGGAAGTTTGAAGGGAATTTTGAGAGGGGAATCTCTCTTGTGATACGCGTAACACTCAAGTTGGTACGCGTAAGGGAGGTTTGGGCAGTTGGCCATACACGTATGATACGTAGGCCAGGGGGCGAGGGGAGAGAGCCATACGCGTATGGGGCATGGCCATACACGTATGGGCAGAGTTGTTGCCATATTTGTCAGTTTTTGCGATTTCTGTCCCGATTTCGCTTGTAATGCAGTTTCCCTTGAAACGTAAGACTATGAGGAGGTAATAAAACATGAGTAAACTAGTGATGATGATAAATGAGATAAAATCGGGGAATTTTGGCGTGACGATTATAAGATGATGAGTTGTGAGGTATAGTGACGAATCATGATGGGTGTGAATTGATGTTGTATCATGATGTTTGATGATGATTCATGAATGATGATACAAATTTGGCGATTTTATGATGATGATTATTATGACGATTTGCATCATGCATTCATGGCATATTTGGGACTCCGGTCTAGTGGTGGCTTTAATTCCATTGTGTGGATTGAAGTGTTTTGTGACATGCTCCAGTTCTTGTGTAGAATCTATCCTATTGGTGGGGATCTTTGGAGGGTGATGGTCCAGTGTCCATCAATTATGACGAATTGGTACCACATGCATGAGTCTAGGAAGTTGCATTTTCATACTATGTGACAATGCATTCTATTGAGTATTTGATGCGTAGATGACACTTGTGAATGAGTTAGTGATGTTATGGGTTGCTACTTTATCTTTTGTCTATATCTTATATATTGATTTGTGATTACTCACCCTGTCTGTTTGAATGTTGCCTCCACATGGATAACGTGCAGATGATCAGGATTAGCTCTTGGTGCTCGAAGACTTAGATTTAAAGTGTCTTTGGTTGTTTTCTGTCGATTAGAGGGTCTTGCTCTAATATGTAACATCGGGTCGAGACGTTTAAGTCGAACAATTATGTTCTTTACTTGTTGACATTTATGATGTTATGAGTCTTGCTTTAATACGTTTTGGAATTATATTTGTATTGAGTTTTGATTTTCCGCTGCATGTTATTAATTGAATTTATGGATGATATAACCCGTGTTACGAAGCAGGTTGTTATTTTGATGTTTTATGACAAAATATGGCACTCTTGAGTGATGTACTTTGATATAATTGTTGTATTTATATGCGAATGTTTGTCGGGTAGAAAAGGGTGTTACAATTGGAACCGAGGAGCATCCTGGGTGTGTTTGTGGTCTTGGAAGAGGCATTAGCTTCTAGTCACATTTTGGACCATCTATATCATATAGACAAGTAAACCGTATGAGAGATATTGAAGAGACAGTTGTTGTACAAGTGGGAGAGGTAAAGGGGAAGTAGATTTAGGAGGAGGGGGAGTTTGATGTACCAGGTGTGGGAGATTGTCCATAAGGAGAAAGAGGAGAGAAAGAGGTTGGCCAAGGAGGAGCAAAAGAATTCGAAGGAGGAAGAGCTTGAGAGGATGTCTGAGAAGTGTACCTGCGATGTGGTTAAGGTATACATATAAGTAAACAATTGTGTTGTATGTTGTTTTTTTATTGTTTGCGTATATAAATTTTTGTGTTGTGTTTTTTTTTTAAAATTTTGTGTATTGAAATATTTGTATTGTGTTTATGTTGTTTTTATGATGCATAAATTGAATTTATTGGGTCTACTCAACAAATCGATTTCAAATTCTCAATTGTGCATTCATGATAAAGTTATGGGTGGTACAAGTAGGACATAAAGTTGTTCTTCCTACCAGGACAATATTGAAACCACACCACCATAATTAGATAACACTAGGAGACTTTCAATGGCATTAGATAGTATTTCAGACATCTTCCAAAATATTTAATAAATTCATGATCCAGATTAATTTTTCGTACTTCCTAAGACTTTTGTTATGGAACTTTTGAAGGGGGGGGGGGGGGGGGGTGAATGGCTAGACAATACCAAATTACAATTGTGGTGCTCGTAAGTATAATTTTTACGTTGATTTCTATTTATCTTCATACATTATTGTACTTTAACATAAAGATTTGACTCTTACAGGTTTTTCCATGAGATATATGTTGAAAGGAATCTAAGAAAGTATGGTATCATAGATCCATCGTACATTAGCCTTCATGGTGGTATGGTACCAAACAATATCACGATTTACATACAAGAGAAGTTGTTGAACGGGAACAAAGAATGTTATTTAGCCCCGTTTTTCCGCCCGTAAGTATTAATTTGTATTTTCATTTATAAATTAATTTTATATGTATTATTAAATATTATAATTTTTTATGTAGTAATCATTGGCAACTAATAATTATATGTTCGAAACAAAATGTTGTAGTTATGTTTTGCTCGTTGCACAAGAAACGTGAAGAAGTTATGCTTAACGATTTGAGTGTGTAAGTGGTATTAACTCAAATTTACCTTTAGTTTTGAACAGTTTTAATTCATGTGTAATTTTAACCAACATATGTAGAGCGGTGGAGATATACAATGCAATCAAACATAATGTACTTGGTAAAAATCCAAAGTTCAATTACCCAAAAGTAAGTATATTACTTGTACTTTTTGACATTCTTTTATTTGTGCGTATTAGTGATATAAATATATGAAAACTTTTTGTAGTAGTAAAAACTACCCGATAACCATTCTTGTGGAAACTATGTTATGAGACAAATTTTTTAAATTGTCTCTGGAGGCATTACAAATGGATGGACTAAGCATAAGGTATTAGCTAAATCGAGATATATGTAATTTATGTATATTTCTTAAGTTAATGTTGTTGTTTTTAGCTTATCATAATTTAAATTTTGTTGTAATTATAGGAGTTTAGTGACAGATCACCATCCTCACAAGAAGATATAGATGACTTCCGATCATGTTGGTCGATGTCTTCTTATCTTGTTCTAAACCTCAACAACAATAGTTTTTATTGGTTGTATAAGCTTAATTTGTGTGTGTATGTGTGTGTGTGTGTGTGAGTGTGTGTGTATGTTGTGTGTGTGTGTGCGTGTGTGTGTGTGTGTGTCTATATATATAGGTTTTCTCATTTTTATGTGTAAATATATAAATTTTGTATTATGTGCTTATTAGAATAATGTAAATTTGTACATTTGATTTTGAACACAATGTAAATCTTGTATTTTGTGTTGATGAGAACAATGTAAATTTGTACATTTGATTTTAAAAACTGTGGTATTTGGATCGAACTCTAGTATCGACAAGGGTAGTTTCATGGTTCGACAGGAGTTGTGCATGTTGTAGTCAAAGTCTGTTCAAGCATATTGTCGAAATATATTAGGTTTGTGTTTAAGTTAACATGTAGAATTGAACCTTGCTTGTCAACCAAATTGTTAAGTTAGCTTGTAGCCTAAGTTAGCTTAGTAGTTTATAAATAGAATAGTTCTCTCAGGTTGTTGAGAGAGGTTAATTGTTGGTAGTCACTTGTAATCTTTGAACCCTCATTGAGTAAGTGAATAGTAAAAAGGTTTTAACTAATTCATATTCTTCTTCTTCCTTCTTTTCTCCCTTTTGTAAAACCTAATAGGGTTTCTTGTATTTTTTCAAGAAACTCAAATCTTTTTTCTCATATTTTTGTTTGTTCTTGACGACATCAATTCACAACAAATAGGTGCGGTGAGCGTGGAGGAGAAGATGTCGTCAACAAAGTATGAGATTGAGAAATTCACCGGTGTGGATGATTTTGATTTGTGGTGTTTGAAGATGCAAGCCCTTCTTGTTCAATAGGGTTTGTTAGAAGCGTTGAAAGGATCAGAGAAGGTGGATGCTGCCCTATCGGAGAAGGAGAAGACAACAATGGTCAAAAAAGCCCACAGTGACACTATGTTGAGCCATGGTGATATGGTTCTCCGGCATATTTCAACGGAGAAAACTGCAACTGGTGTGTGAATGAAACTTGAGGGTTTGTATATGACAAAATTGTTGGTTAATCGTCTCTACTTGAAGGAAGCTTTGAATTTGTTCAAGATGAGTGAAGATAAAGCCTTGGTTGAGCAACTGGATATGTTTAACAAGTTGATTCTTGATCTTGAGAATATTGAGGTCAATATTGATGATGAAGATCAAGCGTTGTTGTTGTTGTGTTATTTACCTAAGTCTCAAGCTGACTTCAAAGAAACTCTCTTGTATGGAAGACAGTCATTGACCTTTGAAGATGTTCAATCTGTCTTGTACTTAAATAATTTGAACTAACAAAAGGAGCACAAGCCATCTTCTATTGGTGAATGTTTGTCCGTTAAGGGAAAATTGTTGAAGAAAGATGGTAGATTTGAGAAGAAGAAGGGTAAAGTTATGTAGAATTCTTATGGTGGTAATGCTCCTACTATTAAGTGTTATCATTGTAAGAAGGAGGGTCATACAAAAAAAGTATACCCAGATCGACTGAACAATCATGGTGGAAAGGATAATGGTAATGTAGCCATTGTGCAATATGGTTATGAATCATCTGATGTCCTGGTGGTTTCAAGCAATGATTCTAGCAAGGAGTGGATTATGGATTCAGGGTGTACTTGGCACATGACTCCAAACAAAGACGTGTTTGAATAATTGTGTGATCAAGATGGTGGATCAGTGCTATCGGGAAATAACAAATCTTGCAAAATTGTAGGTAATGAATCTGTGATATTCAAGCTCCATGATGAGTCAATAAGGCTCTTGATTGATGTTAGGTATGTACCTGATCTTAAGAGAAATTTGATTTCTCTTGGTGAATTCGGCCAGAAAATATTTGTTTTCAAAGGAGAGAGCAAAGCATTCTAAGGGTAATGAAGGGGTCTAAGGAAGTCTTAAGATGCGTGAAGAAATAAGGCTTGTATACCCTTGAGGCTGAGTGCTGGTGCGGTAAAGCGGCAAGCAACAAAAGTTTTTGGAAGTATTTTTTCGGGAATGTATCGTGTCCACAGAGATCGGTGTTATTGAACTGCCGTTCGACAATTTAATTGTTATTGAGTTTGGGTTTAAAATGGGTTTAAATTAAATGTGGGAAATAAAACTTATGAACAGAAAAAGAATTCATTCTTTGGAGAGTAGAGAACTCTCGGGTTTGCATTTCATCAACCCTATCAAATACTTAAACTTATTACCCAGTTGTACGCAACCTAAATCACTCGTCAACATTATCACGTATCTCTCACACAGAGGTTATCTCTAACACAGAGTGAGACAACGACCGTATTACTCGCGTCGCCAATCTCTTAGCGCAACACAAACAACACAGAAGCATTAAGTTCTGATACCCAAGTGAATATTAAGCCTAAATCTATCTCTAGAATCTAGAACTTAATAGATGTTCATCCTAAATCCGGATTCAACCTGTCCATATCTGAAACAACTCAAACCCACATAAAGAAAGCAATCATCAACATTAATTTGTAAAATGAGTTTTATACAACACCGTGAGCAATAAATATACATATAATCAAGGTAAACTTACATACAAACTCACAACAAATGGAAACTACAAAGGGAAGAGAGAAGAGGAATCAAAATCTCTCCTCGTGTCAATCACGATCCAAGAATCATCCATCCCCAATCATCGAGTTGCAACCTCCATTGATGCTTTTCTAAGCTCTAAACTATAAAAAATGAAGTTTGATGGAGTGGGAGCAAAAAATACCCAAACCATACCCTAAAAATGTGGTTTTACCCCTAAATATGTGTTTCTGTCCAGGCAAATTCGCCCAACGGAGCCCCGGTTTGCCCGATGAATTAAGGCAGCTTATTATATATTTTTTCATGCTTCTGGAGTGTCTGGCTCGACTCTGCTTTGCCTGACGAGCTCGGGGAGAAGCTGACAGATACAGAAAAATTCCAGCACTATTTTCTTCGTAACTTTCGAACCGTAACTCCATTTTTTGCCTGGTTCGAAGCGTTGGAAAGCTTATTCAATGCTATTTATGAATATGACAAGATATCCTTGCTTGAATACCTGCAAAAAATGAGATAAAAATAATTAAACTCAATGATATTTACACGATAACGTATTATATACACTATAACGTAAAGTAAACGTATTTACAAACAAAACGGGGTTTATTCGTACGATATTAACAAAAAGTATCGATAAGTGCAACAAAAATTATCTACAAAAATACCTACAATTTTCACTTATCACTGAGATTTTAAGTGATTCAAAAGATGTGGCATCCACGAAACCTCTGTCAAAGACTAAATTATGGCACAAGAGACTTGGCCATGTCAGTGAAAAAGGCCTGGTCGAATTGTCGAAACAAAATATGTTGGGTGGTGACAGGGTCGAAAAACTGGAGTTTTGTGAACATTGTGTATTTGGTAAATCCTATAGAATGTAGTTTAACAAAGGTAAATAAAGAACACATGTATCCCTTGATTACATTCATGTTGATCTTTGGGGCATGCAAGGAATCTTTCACACTCAGGTTCAAAGTATTTTTTATCTATAGTTGATGATTACTTTAGAAAATTTTGGGTATTCATCCAGAAGACTAAGGATGAAACTTTTGAAAAGTTCAAAAGTTGGAAGACTCTGGTCGAAAACCAAACTAGCAGGAAGGTCAAGAGGTTGAGGACCGACAATGGTCTTGAATTTTGCAATAAGGCTTTCGACAGCTATTGTGTTGCGTATGGTATTGCAAGGCACAAAACTATTGCATGGACTCCCCAACAAAATGGTTTGGCTGAAAGGTTAAATTGAACCTGTTGCAGTGAAAATCGGATAACAAGCTATTAATTAACTTGCATCATTTTCTTTTACAATCGACTTTGATTTATCCAAAGGAAAGGTTCAAGATCGTTTAAAAACCTAAAAGGGGGGAGATCTAAGGTTCGGGGGTTGGTTATACAAAGGGAAGGTATTAGCACCCTAAGTATCCGTAGTACTCTACGGGAACCTCTTGTTAGTATTGTTTATGTTAAGTTATGTTTGCTTGCTAAGGTAAATCTGTACTAAGACTAAGGACCTAAGTATGTACACTAAGTTTGCTCGCCAAGACATCGCATCTTGTGCCTACGTATCTGACTAAAGAATCAGAGCAATCGTAGTTCACCTGATGGGGTAAAAGGGGAAAGAGATTAATGGCTATCTCTTGAAAAGATTGTGAAAGTTTAAAAGTTGGTGAATGAGAGGAGATTAATGGCTATCTCTTATGTAGGTTAAAGAAGGGTTTAAAGGTTATAAGGGATTAATGGATATCTCTTAGGAAGGCTAGTTTTAAAAGGGTAATGAATGGTTACCTATGACTATGGGTCAAAGAAGGGTAATGAGCTTTCTATGATCTTGAAATCAATAGAAAAACTTTTCCTTTGGAAGGAAGGGGGGAAATAACATCTTATAAATAAGAGTTATAGAAGAGTTGAAATATATGTAATATATAGGAGTTCAATAAAATAGTAAGCAAATAATCATGAAATGTACTAAAAAAAAGAACATAGCAAACAGTGAGTGAGTAATCAGAAGTGAACATAAATGTGGACATAGCAAGTGGTAAGCAAGTGATCATAAATTGTAGCATGAATATGAACATAGCAAATGGTGAGCATTTAACCATAAGTGTAAACACATCAGACAGTGAGTGCAAGTGGTCATGCAGTGAACATATATGAGAACACAGCGAGCAATGGGCAAGTGATCAATGAAGTGAACTAAGAAAGTGAACATAAATGGCAGAGAAGCATTTACACTTAGAAGCACAGCATTTGAAATCATGTTGTTCATTTAACATATAGCAGAACAAATAAATTACATGGCAAGGCTCATGATAAAGTCAGAAACAAAACTTCACAAACCAAATACATTCATAGCAGGATCAATTCACAAACAGTAGTTACACAAGCATGGTGAGCATAGCATGGAAAGCAAACAGAAACAGAAGAATTTACTTATGTGATTTCAAACAGAAAGCAAACAACATTTCCATAGCAAGAGTTTCATGAATCACATCATATTTAACAACAGTAACATTTTTAGAAACAGTGAGCACATGATCATGTCAAGCATAGCAGCAAATGTATTCTAACAGTTTGAGAAGCAAAGCCTTGGAAATATATAGTATAGCAAACAGAAGCAAAGAAAAGCACAGCCAACATTCTCATGATAAAGCCAAGAAACAATGTTCAACCAAACTTCCCAAATTAAATAGCATGCTCCCAAAATAACTCGTTTAACAATGATAGCACAATAGTATATCAAGCATAGCAGAAAGACATTCTCACAGTTGAAGAACAAGGCAATGGAATCATGTAACATAGCAAACAGAAGCCATAAAGTAGACAGCATTCATGGTAAAGCGCATGCAGTAATTTCAAACATTTATCATAGCATGCTTAAGGAAATGCATTTAATATTCAGGAACACAATTGAAAGAAATAAGAAATAAGAAGTAGAATTTATATTGTTTTGAAATTATTAAAAAAAAGCATATAGAAAAGAAATGGAAAATAAAGGTTGAAAAAACAACAAAATAAAAAAAGGACGTGGTGGCCACAGGAAGGGTGGCTTACGCCACCTTTTTCTTGCAAGAAGGGTGGCTTGTGCCACATCCATGAAGGTGGCTTGCGCCATGATGTAGCATGGCTGGCGCCATGGTTTTCCTTTTTCTTTTTATATTATTTTTGGTGAGTGGTCATATATTATATTATTATGTGGTGGTGGGTGGTGACTATTATATTAATAGAACTATGTGGCGGGAGCCACCAAAACAGATGTGGCGAACGCCACCCAGCCTCATACATTTCATTTCTTTTTATGAACACAAACAAAAACCAGACGAACTGAATCATGATTAAATCAACACAAAAATGGAATCCAACATGATGATTACTCACAGCAATATAATCAAGCAGAAATATGATAGCATGATATTCAGACATGAAGCAAAACAAACATAAAACCAGACAGTAGTGGAATGGAAATGATAACAGCGTGGTTGAAATACGTATTACACAATCAACTTGCATAAAAAAAATAGAAAGAGATAAGGTGATACCTAGTGGAGCATGTCCACTGCTTCTTCACAAGCACAGGTTTCTGGAAGTGGTGGATGAGCTTTTCCTCCTTCCCAGATCAGCTGCTACTAAGCTTCCCAGAAAAACCAAGTCACTGATGGTTAGGATGTGGTGGTTTGATGGCTTGTTGTGTTTACAGAAAGATGATAAGTTCTTTGCAAGTTTTGAGGGTTACTTGCAGAACTGAGGAAGGGAGGATTAGAGAGAGTTTAGAGGATTTTCTTGCTTGGTGTCTTTTTTGGTTGTGTTTCTGTGTGTTTACAGAAGGAAGGGAAAGTGATGAACTTCTGGCAAGTTTGAGGATTACTTGCAAGATTATGAGAGGGAGAAGTAGAGAGAAATTCTTGGTAATTTCTGGTGTGTCCAACAAAGGAAAAACGACGTCCTTTTATAGGCCAAGCAAATGGATCCGGGTCTTGTAAATACAGTGGATCATTGGTTTATCCATAGGATAAGAAATTAGGGTTTGTGTATCAACATCCTCAACCATTGATCTTGGTCAATCACCATGCAGGATAAGCGCAGCGGAGGAGGTGGTGGTACAGTCTGTGATTTTCATTTTTCAAGGGTTATTCCAAAACCACCTTTTAAAATGCCATGAGAGAGAAATCCAAAAAGGAGCAATAATTTGAATTTTGAGTACGACCTCTCTGCTCATGCATGCAGGATTCTTGTGTTGGACCACCTCGTTTCACCAATCCACTATGGTATCTCAGTATCCTTTTGGCCTCAACAGGAATGGATGAGCTCAAATAGGTAACAATTACGAAACTTGTTTTTAAAGCAAAGCATCTTCAGATTTTCCAAATGGCACAAGAATTATCTAGATGCATGGGGCCTTGTTGCAATACGGGAGCAAAACTTTGAATGCTGGTCTTTGATCCAAATGACATATTTTGGGCCCATTAGAAATTTAAGACAAACCATATGTCCATGAGCAAAAAAGAAATGTCACGAAAACACTTAGGATTGCAAAATTAAACTCTCCCATGGCACCACTTTGATATGTTACAACTTGATGCATATTTATCTCCATGAAAAATTATTTCACTTTGAGAAAAAAAATCTTTAAGGCTCTAAAATGAATTCCAAGGATGTTTGTTATCACATGGCATAATTTCTCAAGATTTGGGATCACACTTTGCTTGACATGAAAGGCAATGGTTGACTTGTCTTGGTGAAACATTTGATTTCTTGCTGAAAAATTCTTCTTGGATACATGTAGATTCAAATGGTTGCATTTGGCCAAAAGATGTCTTAGGGAGTCCATGCCGTCTTTGTGTAAATCCTATCTTTCACTAATAAAAGAAACAACTTGCAACAAGAAATGGTTAGTTGACAATGCATACACGCTTGAGGTCTAAATGTAGGTGCAAGAAAATATGACATCTAAGGGGTAAAATTTGGGGTACAACAGTTGCCCCTATTTAAATAGCTTCACCGGATGGCACGAGGAATGGAAATCCTCGGGACGTCGCGGTGGAATATATTTAAATATAGCAAACCGAAAATTTTGCCCTTAGATACAAAGATGTGCAATGCTGCTAATATGATGATATGATGCCAAGCAAGATGCAAAAATGCAGACAAAACCGGACACCAAAGAAGAGCAGCCAAACACAGGGGAGCACACTGGGGAAGGATAAGATTAGCCTCCCCAAGAAAGGCTCACTGGGGAAATGAAAGAAACACTCTTTACTGGGCATGGAACCAGAAAGAAAACATGATCTCTACTGGGGATCAGTTTGAAACAAAAGGATAGACACTCGCTAAAAGATTTTCTGGGGATTTCTTATACTGAAGAGTTCAAACGGGATCTTCAAGAAAAACCAGAAAAGATAGAGAAAGACACATCAGAAAAACATCAGATGGCAGAAGAAACCAGTCATCCGATAATGGCTTTGAATGAAAGGTACAAGTCACAATATCCAATAATGGCTTTAGATAAAGGTGAGCAAACAAGACTATATGGCATCGAGTAAAAGGACACCAGGCATTCAATAATGGCTTTGAATGGAAGGTACAAATAGCTGAGAATGGCAACAGATGAATGTGAACAGAGACTGCATTCAAGAATGGCATTGAATGCAAAGAAACCAGTCATCCAATACTGGCTTTGAATGAAAGATAAGACTCACAATATCTAATAATGGTTTTAGATAAAGTGAACACAGACTCGATCTGAAAACATCAGAAAGAGAGACGCATCCGGATAGGCATCAGATGGTAAAGAAACCAGTCATCTGATAACGGCTTTGAATGAAAGGTATAGATCACAATATCTAATAACGGCTTTAGATAAAGTAAACAGAGACTTAATCTGAAAAATATCAGAAAGAGAGACACATCTGGAAAGGCCTCAGACGGTAGAAAAACTGGACATCCAATAACGGCTTTGAATGAAAGGTATAAATCACAATATCTAATAACGGCTTTAGATAAAGTGAACAAAGACTCGATCTGAAAAACATCAGAAGGAGAGACACATCCGGATAGGCATCAGATGGTAGAGAAACCAGACATCCAATAACGGCTTTGAATGAAAGGTATAAATCACAATATCTAATAACGGCTTTAGATAAAGTAAACAGAGACTGGATCTGAAAAACATCAGAAAGAGAGACACATCTGGAAAGGCATCAGACGGTAAAGAAACCGGACATCCAATACTGGCTTTGAATGAAAGGTATAAATCACAATATCTAATAACGACTTTAGATAAAGTGAACAAATACTCGATCTGAAAAAAACATCAGAAGGAGAGACACATCTGGATAGGCATCAGATGGTAGAAAAACCGGACATCCAATAACGGCTTTGAATGAAAGGTATAAATCAAAATATCTAATAACGACTTTAGATAAAGTGAACAAGGACTCGATCTGGAAAAACATCAGAAGGAGAGACACATCCAGATAGGCATCGGATTATAGTGAGAAAGACATTCAAGAATGACACTAAATGCAAAGGAGAAAACTCATCCAGGAATGGCACTGAATGGACAAATAAGACTTCAGGAATGGCACTGAAAGAAAAGGACAGGTAACATTTTAGTAAGGTGAGACATGGACAACGACACGACCTCGAGAGAAATGCAAATGAGGATGAAACACTCATGATATGTATATGTATATGAATTATGCAGATGATATATTATCAAATGCAAATGCGGATGCTGACGACACCGCTCGACTCTTTTGTGGAGAAGACAATACTGGAAGACTGATTCCTCAACACGGGGATCACTGCCATTCTGTCTGGGGACCAGAGATACTATTGCTGAACACCCCTTTACCACACTGGTAAATTGTATCAAGTGATGATCCTTGTAGGAAGAATGAAAAACTGCTTGAAAGTTGCATGGGGATTCTTCAAGTAACTTTCCCCAGATTAGCTGATTATTGTAGATGAGCTGATCATTGCTTCAGCTTGATTGATTCTGGAAATGACCGTTTCATGGCGCTCTTAGAGAGTTTGCCCCAGTCTGAGTCTTGAAAGATGATTGCTTTACTGTACACTGGGAAAGCTTGCCCCAGTATGAGTCTTGCAAAATCTTCTGTATGAACCAATTCTGAGAAGTCGCCATTAAACCAAAAATCTTGAACTGATTCTCAATAGGATATGGAAGGAACTTGCCCCTGATAGGATCACCGACCAAGTTTCTTAACTGTTTGAAAATTCCTTAAGAGGAAAACTAGTTTGCAAACAAAAGTACTTGTACAAACATGGTAAATGCAAAGTTCATGCAACTTTTGAAATCAAAATCATTTTGAAAGAGGTGCAAAGTATATGGGTCATTAGTTAGAACACGGCGGTTCAAGATATTCAAAGTGAGAATTAAAGCACAATTGTGATGCAAAAACAGATGACCTGCAAAGATCTTTTGGAGTCAGTTTACGCAACCTTGTTGTAGTATGCTTTCAAAATAACCTCGCTTCAATTAGGTCTTTTAAGGGTTGTAATGTGCTCTGGTTCACGGTTTAAGAAATAAAGGATAAAGGCTCAAAGTTTATTTGTGAGCCACCCAATCTACGTGATGAACTCCAGTCCTATGCTCAGTTAACTCAAACTATGCACTCAAGTTCCCATATGTTAGGAATTGCACTGATGATAGTAATGATGATGGTTCAAAATTCAATGGACTTGAGATGGCAGTCATTGCTTCTCACAACATTTTGTTGTTTTTTGGTGAAGACCTTAGTCAACTCGTTTTATCTTTAAGGATTTTGGTAACCTCTTGAATGATTTTTATTATCCCTAACTTTTGCCTGAACTGTGTCATTTGAGCTTACAGCCAGCGGGATGCCCCAATTTTTGCCTAAGTCTCCTTCATAGGTTTTGACTTAGCGGGCTTTTATTTTGATTTTTTTTTCACTCTTTTTTTTAGTGACTGCCTGGCTTAATGATTACAGTGAACCATCATTGGCGTTTGACTTGAAAGACATCTTCGACACTTGCTTGCTGTGTGCGAAGGAACATTTTGTCGAAAGGCGTCTTGAATGCTACTCTTGTATTTGAATGCACAATCAAGTTAACTGAGAACTACCCTGCCCCAGGTTAAGATTGCGGGTTTTTATTTGTAAAGAAAAGAAACTCCTACTTCAAGGCTCAAAGGGGTTAAAGAGGGGTTAACTTCCTTATTTCTCCAGTGTTTGGGAGTTGAAACAATGCCTTACATCGTCAGCAAAGTTTTGATTCGAAAGCATACCACGACAATTATGGGTATAACGTTTTCATCATCCTCCCACTAATCTTTGCATAATCAAGGGAAAATGGACAAGAGAAAAAGAAAGCATGGAGATGTAAATAGCAAACACAAGTGAATTGAATCAAAAAGTTGCAATGCTCATTTCATTAATTTTGAAAGTACAAACATAGTTGAAAGCAAATAGCTATTACAAAATAAGGAAAATGCAAACAACAAGAAACAAAGGCCTAGTGACTAATCAATACAAGGATGAGTTGTCCTGTCTGAAACACTGGCTTTTAGGAGGATAGCATACTGAAGTCGACTGAAGCTTCACTTGGCGTGCCCTGGCAGAGGGTTGTTCTTGATATTCCGCAACTGATGTTAGCTCTAGTCTGGTATCGGTGTCGAGGAATCAGCCTGACGACTCACAGGTGACACTGGAGGATGGAGACAACTGGAAATGAGGCACTAGATAAACAGACATATGCAATGAAACATGCAAAGATGCAAATGAAATGCAATGCAAACAGGATGCAAAACACATGCAATAGGATCAAAGGTTTGAGATCACAGCATGGAGTCTGGGTAGAGAACCAACCACAGGGTGTGTAATAGGGTTCATAAACTGTAGAACAGGGTTCTAAAAAGTTCCCAGAGTCTACGTAAATCCTTCGGATATTATCGGCCCATGTAACTACTTACACGGGTTAATAATATTCTCAAGATAAACTCGTCTGAGTGTAGTATCGCGTGACAACTACTCAGGACTGGCTCCCTCATAGTCACCGCACTACATCCTAAAAGGCTAAGTGGGGTAAAGGTAACTACGGTCCTCAGAATCCCTGGCACTCAATTGAAAAAGTAATATCAATGTGACTGCTCACATCAGACATCAACAATCCCAAAGGGCCTCATCTAAGAGTGGTCATCATATGCCATAAATTGTTGGTACTACTGCCAACAACCGACTATTGATTACACCACGATCCTATCATAAGTGCTCTTAAGTCCGGGTTAGGACTTATCTCACCACTCAAAGTTCCAACCCTGCACACAGAAAAAAACTCAAGCACAACAGGTATATATACAGATATAAATATGCAAATGTACAAGCAAACAAACATGTAAATAACACAAATACAAACAAGATAGGCTTAACCCTCTTAGGAAAGGACCAGCAATAGGTCTAACGATCCCCAGTGAAGTCGCCATTTCTGTTGCGGTGAAAATCGGATAACAAGCTATTAATTAACTTGCATCATTTTCTTTTACAACCGACTTTGATTTATCCAAAGGAAAGGTTCAAGATCGTTTAAAAACCTAAAAGGGGGGAGATCTAAGGTTCGGGGGTTGGTTATACAAAGGGAAGGTATTAGAACCCTAAGTATCCGTAGTACTCTACGGGAACCTCTTGTTAGTATTGTTTATGTTAAGTTATGTTTGCTTGCTAAGGTAAATCTGTACTAAGACTAAGGACCTAAGTATGTACACTAAGTTTGCTCGCCAAGACATCGCATCTTGTGCCTACGTATCTGACTAAAGAATCAGAGCAACCGTGGTTCACCTGATGGGGTAAAAGGGGAAAGAGATTAATGGCTATCTCTTGAAAAGATTGTGAAAGTTTAAAAGTTGGTGAATGAGAGGAGATTAATGGCTATCTCTTATGTAGGTTAAAGGAGGGTTTAAAGGTTATAAGGGATTAATGGCTATCTCTTAGGAAGGCTAGTTTTAAAAGGGTAATGAATGGTTACCTATGACTATGGGTCAAAGAAGGGTAATGAGTTTTCTATGATCTTGAAATCAGTAGAAAAACTTTTCCTTTGGAAGGAAGGGGGGAAATAACATCTTATAAATAAGAGTTATAGAAGAGTTGAAATATATGTAATATATAGGAGTTCAATAAAACAGTAAGCAAATAATCATGAAATGTACTAAAAAAAGAACATAGCAAACAGTGAGTGAGTAATCAGAAGTGAACATAAATGTGGACATAGCAAGTGGTAAGCAAGTGATCATAAATTGTAGCATGAATATGAACATAGCAAATGGTGAGCATTTAACCATAAGTGTAAACACATCAGACAGTGAGTGCAAGTGGTCATGCAGTGAACATATATGAGAACACAGCGAGCAATGGGCAAGTGATCAATGAAGTGAACTAAGAAAGTGAACATAAATGGCAGAGAAGCATTTACACTTAGAAGCACAGCATTTGAAATCATGTTGTTCATTTAACATATAGAAGAACAAATAAATTACATGGCAAGGCTCATGATAAAGTCAGAAACAAAACTTCACAAACCAAATACATTCATAGCAGGATCAATTCACAAACAGTAGTTACACAAGCATGGTGAGCATAGCATGGAAAGCAAACAGAAACAGAAGAATTTACTCATGTGATTTCTAACAGAAAGCAAACAACATTTCCATAGCAAGAGTTTCATGAATCACAGCATATTTAACAACAGTAACATTTTTAGAAACAGTGAGCACATGATCATGTCAAGCATAGCAGCAAATGTATTCTAACAGTTTGAGAAGCAAAGCCTTGGAAACATATAGTATAGCAAACAGAAGCAAAGAAAAGAACAACCAGCATTCTCATGATAAAGCCAAGAAACAATGTTCAACCAAACTTCCCAAATTAAATAGCATGCTCCCAAAATAACTCGTTTAACAATGATAGCACATTAGTATATCAAGCATAGCAGAAAGACATTCTCACAGTTGAAGAACAAGGCAATGGAATCATGTAACATAGCAAACAGAAGCCATAAAGTAGACAGCATTCATGGTAAAGCTCATGCAGTAATTTCAAACATTTATCATAGCATGCTTAAGGAAATGCATTTGATATTCAGGAACACAATTGAAAGAAATAAGAAATAAGAAGCAGAATTTATATTGTTTTGAAATTATTAAAAAAAAAAGCATATAGAAAAGAAATGGAAAATAAAGGTTGAAAAAACAACAAAATAAAAAAAGGACGTGGTGGCCACAGGAAGGGTGGCTTGCGCCACCTTTTCCTTGCAAGAAGGGTGGCTTGCGCCACATCCATGAAGGTGGCTTGCGCCATGATGTAGCATGGCTGGCGCCATGGTTTCCCTTTTTCTTTTTATATTATTTTTGGTGAGTGGTCATATATTATATTATTATGTGGTGGTGGGTGGTGACTATTATATTAATAGAACTATGTGGCGGGAGCCACCAAAACAGATGTGGCGAACGCCACCCAGCCTCATGCATTTCATTTCTTTTTATGAACACGAACAAAAACCTGACGACCCGAATCATGATTAAATCAACACAAAAATGGAATCCAACATGATGATTACTCACATCAATATAATCAAGCAGAAATATGATAGCATGATATTCAGACATGAAGCAAAGCAAACATAAAACCAGACAGTAGTGGAATGGAAATGATAACAATGTGGTGCAAATACGTATTACACAATCAACATGCATAAAAAAATAGAAAGAGATAAGGTGATACCTAGTGGAGCAAGTCCACTGCTTCTTCACAAGCACAGGTTTCTGGAAGTGGTGGATGAGCTTTTCCTCCTTCCCAGATCAGCTGCTACTAAGCTTCCCAGAAAAACCAAGTCACTGATGGTTAGGATGTGGTGGTTTGATGGCTTGTTGTGTTTACAGAAAGATGATAAGTTCTTTGCAAGTTTTGAGGGTTACTTGCAGAACTGAGGAAGGGAGGATTAGAGAGAGTTTAGAGGGTTTTCTTGCTTGGTATCTTTTTTGGTTGTGTTTCTGTGTGTTTACAGAAGGAAGGGAAAGGGATGAATTTCTGGCAAGTTTGAGGATTACTTGCAAGATTATGAGAGGGAGAAGTAGAGAGAAATTCTTGGTAATTTCTGGTGTGTCCAACAAAGGAAAAACGACGTCCTTTTATAGGCCAAGCAAATGGATCCGGGTCTTGTAAATACAGTGGATCATTGGTTTATCCATAGGATAAGAAATTAGGGTTTGTGTATCAACATCCTCAACCGTTGATCTTGGTCAATCACCGTGCAGGATAAGCGTAGCGGAGGAGGTGGTGGTGGTACAGTCTGTGATTTTCATTTTTCAAGGGTTATTCCAAAACCACCTTTTAAAATGCCATGAGAGAGAAATCCAAAAAGGAGCAATAATTTGAATTTTGAGTACGACCTCTCTGCTCATGCATGCAGGATTCTTGTGTTGGACCACCTCGTTTCACCAATCCACTATGGTATCTCAGTATCCTTTTGGCCTCAACAGGAATGGATGAGCTCAAATAGGTAACAATTACGAAACTTGTTTTCAAAGCAAAGCATCTTCAGATTTTTCAAATGGCACAAGAATTATCTAGATGCATGGGGCCTTGTTGCAATACGGGAGCAAAACTTTGAATGCTGGTCTTTGATCCAAATGACATATTTTGGGCCCATTAGAACTTTAAGACAAACCATATGTCCATGAGCAAAAAAGAAATGTCACGAAAACACTTAGGATTGCAAAATTAAACTCTCCCATGGCACCACTTTGATATGTTACAACTTGATGCATATTTATCTCCATGAAAAATTATTGCACTTTGAGAAAAAAAATCTTTAAGGCTCAAAAATGAATTCCAAGGATGTTTGTTATCACATGGCATAATTTCTCAAGATTTGGGATCACACTTTGCTTGACATGAAAGGCAATGGTTGACTTGTCTTGGTGAAACATTTGAATTCTTGCTGAAAAATTCTTCTTGGATACATGTAGATTCAAATGGTTGCATTTGGCCAAAAGATGTCTTAGGGAGTCCATGTCGTCTTTGTGTAAATCCTATCTTTCACTAATAAAAGAAACAACTTTCAACAAGAAATGGTTAGTTGACAATGCATACACGCTTGAGGTCTAAATGTAGGTGCAAGAAAATATGACATCTAAGGGGTAAAATTTGGGGTACAACAGAACCATTATGGAAAGGGTGAGGTGCATGTTGGTAAGTGTAGGATTGAAGAAGGTGTTTTGGGCAGAAGCTAATGCGACTGCAACATACTTGATAAATAGGTATCCCTCGACAACCTTGGGAATGAAGACACTTGAAGAAGTCTGGTCAGGACATCCAAGGCACCTTAGAGACTTGGTTATGAAGATCTCATAGCTTATGCCTTAATCTCTGCAAGTGAGGTTTTTGAGAAAGAACCTAGAGACTATAAGGAAGTTCCGAGGAGTCGTGATAAGACTGAATGGATGAAAGTCATGGACGATGAGATGAAATATCTCCATGATAATAACACTTGAGAGCTGGTCAATAAGGTTGTAGGGGCCAGGTTTGTCAATTGTAAGTGGATTTTCAAGGTTAAGGAATGAATCAAATGAGTGATATTGAAGCGTTTTAAGGCAAGGTTGGTTGATAGGGGTTAACTCAGAAATAAGGTTTTGAATTCAATGATGTGTTCTCACTTGTTATAAAGTATAGATCCATTAGAATGTTGTTACCCATGGTAGAAAAGTTCGACCTAGAACTTGAACAGATGGATGTGAAAATAACCTTCCTGTATAGTGATCTAGATGAAATAACCTTGATGAGGTAACCTGAAAGGTATGCAGAAAAAGGAAAGGAAAATTATGTGTGTAAGATGAATAAGTCCTTGTGTGGCCTGAAACAATCCCCTTGACAATGGAATAGGAGATTCGACACGTTCATGGCACACATTGGTTACACTAGGAGCCAATTCGACCACTGTGCTTACTTAAGATTTTGACCTGGAAGTTCA
Organism: Lathyrus tuberosus; assembly: GCA_022829125.1. Taxonomy (NCBI): domain Eukaryota; kingdom Viridiplantae; phylum Streptophyta; class Magnoliopsida; order Fabales; family Fabaceae; genus Lathyrus; species Lathyrus tuberosus. Next base: position 7,219,467 of record JALAZF010000084.1, read on the forward strand.
CTTGTTATTTTGTTGCTTTATGTGGATGACGTCCTCATAGCAAGCAACAATGCCGAAGATGTTATAAAGGTGAAGACTGAACTCGATAAGGAGTTCGACAAAAAGGATCTGGGAGTTGCCTCCAGAATTCTTAGGATTTACATTCGGAGAGATAGAAAGTAGTCGAGATTATGCTTATCTCAATAGACATACCTGAAGAAGATTCTCGACAAGTTTGGTATGTTGAATTCAAAGCATGTTCTAACACAAACTAATCCTTAGTATAAGCTGAGTATGACTCAAAGTCCTAGTACTGAAGTCAAAAGAGCCTATATGAATAGCATTTCATATGCTAGTATAATAGGTTCTTTGATATATGCTATGGTCTGTAGGAGGCCAGACATAGCATACAGAGTGACCCTTGTAAGAAGGTATATGTACAATCGTGGGAAGGTGCACTGGCAAGCATTAAATTGGATTCTTAGGTACATAAATTGGTCTCTGAGTCGAGTCCTGATTTATGGTGGAGCCAGTGGTGATGATAGCAAAGTCAAAATCAAAGGATTTGTCGACTCTGATTATGCATGTTGTATGGATTCTAGAAAATCTATTTTTGGATATGTGTTCACTAAGTTTGACACAACAATCAGTTCGAAAGCAACACTTCCGAAGGTTGTTTCCTTATTAGCTACTGAAGCACAGTATATCTCCCTCACTGATATGATTATGGTTCTGTCAATATTTTGTTTATATGTAAAAAATGACACAGGTAAATCAAAATGTGATTTAAAGCAAATTATATATGGCAATAGATAATATTTAACCCCTCGGTTATTAACTAAAAGCGATGTACTAATATAACTTATTACCTCAGATTTTAAATAAAATCGAGAGGCAAAGTGGCACGCGCTTTATAGTTTTTAAAATAAAAATATGTTGTTACTAGGTATTGAACCAATAACCTTTTCCACCATAACCTCGGTTTTTCCATAACCGAGGGGTAAAATGGCAAGTTTTCATGTTGCCCTTCGTTACTTTGGGCATGTAACCGAGGTAAAATCTATTTCGCATCTAAGGTGAGATGTGTTATTTGTAGTAGTGTAAGTCTCACATGCACCAATTGTTTATAGCCCGGTTGATGTGGAAGCGTCAACTTCTAGGGCTCATGCATCTCCACCTTTGTCTTCTCGTAGAATACAGGTGTCACCTACTCAGGTATCGGAGGCACCTGCCGCTCCTCAGGCACCCCACTCACCCGAGAGGTTTGGAGGAGGCCCGTTAAACTTATCGTTTCCCCTCTATACCTGGACCATACTGCCAGAGATGTTTGGTATGGAGAGGTAAAATTCAGTTGTATTCATTCTTTAAAATTTCATATTTGTTCTAATATTCGAAGTTTTCGACGATGATTTATTTTTCTACAAGACCATGATTCCTTAAAATTCATTAACCATGGCCAAAAGATTACGAGTTTGCAACAACCTAATAAGCAGTGGTTTAAGGATGTGATGCAGTTATCTGGGCTGGGAGACTTATGCAGGATCAGTTATGTTATGGTTAACCATGATGTAGAGCGTTATATACACAGCGGCTGCATGATGCAGAGCGTGCTGGTGGTGATGACAAGAAGGTTATACAGCATAGAGCATGTGCTTTGAGAACATACCTGTTGTATTTGGTTGGCACATCCATTTTTATGGACAAGAGTGCCACTCATATGGATGTGGTCTACCTGCGTTACTTAGGTGACTTAGAGTGGATTCATGAGTTCAATTGGGGGGCACTTGTTTGGTCTACCTGTACTCCAAGTTATCCGAATGGTTGTATGTGGAAGACCAAACCTGTGACAGGAAGCATCACACTTTTGAGAGTAATATTTCTGCATCTTTTAGTGTTTTTGTTGTCTTTTCATAACATTTTTGCTATGTCCATTTCTACATCTTTTACTAATGATTCATATGTACCATTTTTCAGGCTTGGATCCTCCAATACTTCCCACACATATTTGGTTGGTCGTGTCTTCCTACCTACAGTGAGAATATGTCATGTGCTTCTACATTTATCCCGCTTAGAGGGAATCAGGAGATAGAGCCATACATAGTGTATTTTGACCGCTTGGTAGAAGAGGATATACACTTCCAGACTTATGCCACTCACTGTGAGACGCATCCTTTGAAAACATACCCTTATACTCATAATGGTTGGCTTGTGGTTCATGTCCGACGTATCCTCATCTACCTGAGCGCGCCATGCGGCAGTTCAACTACAGGTAATTTATTCCAAATGACCTTTTTGAGTTCCTTCCTCCTAATATGACACATAGAGATATGGATACCATGTTTAATGATTATCTTAATCATCTGGTACTGGATGAGGTACAGGGTACCATAGCTCCTAGCGAATGGAGTGATGTACATGGCTACATACAATGGTATTTCATGGTGTCACATCCTTATATGATATAGGATGTTCTAGGAGATCCACATAGATTAGCTCATCAAAAGATACTAGAGGAAAAACAATCTAGGACATATCATGATGTTGATATGTTGTCTAAATGTCGTTGTATCATGGGGATTGGGTATGCGAGTATAGACAAATGAGTCTTTCTGAAAGGATCTAAGGCCATGAACATTGTAGATACAAAGATGGGGGAGGCACAAGAGGCACTGCAATACTGGAGGCAGTGTAGGAACAAGGGGGTTGAGTTCGTCATATGCAGTAGTAGTATATAACATTTGTATTATGAGCACTATTTTCAGTTCTATTTTATTTTGACTTTATTGCGTACACCCAAATTATTAATTTATATATGTCATTTTCATATTATTCCAAAAGTGCGTGGTTTAATTTATAAAAAATCGAAAATGACATTATAGGTATAATATATCGTCGAATTCATCATAGCATCTCTAAATCAAAGTAAAAGGTTATTGTGTGGTGCGGTTCTAGAGATGCATCTCCGAATTATGCCCAATGTGAATGCGGAGATGCATCTCAGAAACAATTTATGTCAAAAAAGGGCGTTTAACTGAGGAATTCATGAGGTGTACATGAAGTTTTCCAGAGATGCATGTCCAACATAAATTTTGGAAAATATATGGGGTGATACTCAGTTAGGACGTGTTTCATTGAAACTCAAGATTCGTCAAGAGATGCATCTCTGAAATCAAAGTGGCAATTTTGAATTTTTATATAGGCTTTCGATTCAATTCACTTGATCCAAATAAAATAAGCGGGTTACACGCACCTGGTTCAACAACCAAATTAGACTACATGCTTGTAATGGGCCGAGCTTAAAAGTCTAGATAATAAATAGAGTCAAATTATTTTTGTTCAATTCCAAAATTTTATATGAGCGTTCGATCCGATTCGGTTAATCAAACCCGTTTTGTTTAACATCTCAAATTTTTTTATCCAAAATATTACTTAAAATTCTCATTTACTTTTAAAAATGTGATTTTATTTTACAATGTAGTTATCCATAATAAATTCTAAAACCCATAATTAAATGAAAATTATTAAAATAAACTATTTAAGACGTTACAAATCTTCGTCTCTAAAATTTTGATAACATATACAACAACGGTTGGAAAAGGGATAACATCACACGTGACCCGTCGTTGTTACGTAGGGTGTGGTTGTATATGCGCTACTTACAATCACGGTCTTATGACCGTTATGGAAAATCTGATCACGAGTCATATATTATCACGGTTAATAACCAAACCGTTGTCATATATAAAATGTCTCAGGTTCAAATCGCAACACATTTTTAAGTATATAACCACGGTCTTCTATAAAAACTGTGGTTATATTATATATTATCTACTATACAACCACAATCATAATACAAAACTGTCGTTAAATTTTATGCATTTTAAAAAAAATAAATTTCTGCATTTTGAAAACTTTCCATTTTTATCCTGTATTGTTTAAACTGTAACAGAACAGAGACATCAATTTAAGATGTGTATTAAAACACTCAATCTCAAATACTTATTTATTTCATCAAATCAAAAATGTTATTTACAACACTCAAACTCAAATGTACATCAAACTGTAACATAACAGAAACAACAATTGAAGATGTATATTACCAACACTCAAACTCAAATACTTATTTATTTCATCAAATCTAAAATATTATTTAAAACACTCAAACTCAAATGTACATCAAACATATATGTATGTACACACACACACACACACACACACACACACACACACACACACACACACACACACATACATATAAATGAATCTCATGTTTAAGATTCATTAATCACATTGAACATATACGTCCAACGTTTATGAATCTCTACAAAGTCTTCGCATGGGAATGGTGTTTCGTCGTTAAAAGTCTACATAAAATATACCAGATTAAGCTCATTATTGAGGACCCGTAAGCGCATTGTAAACAATTCATTACATATGTAATATATACCAGATCTCATTTATCAACAATGTTGGCGAAAAGAATGTTTAACATGTGTTTCATTATATAATAACCACACTCGAATTCCTTTGGTTGTTTCCTCGTCTACAAAAATAAACATTAATTTTATAAATGCTATAAACACACATGCATGTAATAATATATATAAATGAATGTCACAAAGTAATATAGTCACTTACTTTTGGCAAGATAAATGTTGGTTTTTTCCTAACATTGTTCAACATATTGTGTCGTTGCACAACACTGTACATTTAAAACCAATTACAAAGTCAAAGAAAATATGTATAAATGAAAATTTCATATAAACATAAAGTTACCCATTAATAATTTGCTTCATTTTTATATCGAGTGGTTGATGTAATGAACACAATGTCGTTATCGTATTCGTCTTAAGCGATATGATGATCAATTGCCAATGATCAGTGAATAAACACGAACATATATATAACTAGTATTCTCTAAAACAAAACTAACTATAAAATATAAACCACAATTTCAAAATTACTTACGCATTGAGAAATGGTGCGAAGTAACATTCTTTTCCCCCTTAACCTAATCGTCCCGAAATGTATGTCTCAATATCTTTTGGCTTATTATTTGTCCATCGAATACTATACGGATCCAACATGCCATAAATATTGGACTTATTTAACTCTATACATACATGATTAATGTACCTAAATGGTTAAACAAAATTCAAAAAATAAGTAAAGGAAATAAAAAATGAAATTGTACTATAATGACATGCATATTCATGTATATACTTACGTGCACCAAAGTTGCAATATTCCTACGTCCTGCCAAGTATCACCATAGAGAAAATCTCAAATGTCACTAGGATAAACATAATAGAGCTCTACCGATGGACAATGCTCTAGAGAAAGAGGATACGGATTATTACGTCCCGCAACCAAAATGTATAATGTGGCAATTTCATTTGCGGAAGGATCCAATAACTCATTAACCTCTTCAGCGGGGGCAGCTAAATAATTGCTTCCTTTGGTGCTAGCATGACGTACACCATATGTTTGAGGAACTTGATCATCAGTATTATTAGTATCATTTTCATCTGTGCGTTGTGGTAAGGATCCACTTATTCTCTGCGACAATATATCAATACATAATGAACACAGTTCTATATTTTCTAACTTTTCAGATTAAACGCAATATATCACATATTTCATATAAAACACTAGCATTTCAGATAAAACACTTACCGCATATAACTCTTCTAACTTTTCTATGTTTTTCTTCCGACTTTCCCGCTCGCCTTCTAACATATTCCTCTGCTCTTCTAACTTCTTCTCAACAAGAGCAAGCTTTTCTCTATGCTCTTGTAATTCGACATTGTCGGTGCTTTTTTTGGTTGGACCAAATAATAATCTAATGTCTACGCCTTCTTCAACACCAAGAACGCGCCCACCATGCTCATCTGTCCCAATAGCCTCGACTAGTATATCATGTTGTGGTTCTAGAACAAATGAGCCTCCACGGGTCTCCTCAACCAACACATCCTACACAACATGCATGATAATATTAATATTGTAATTACCACAACATTTAAATAACACATAACATACAAACAACTAATCATACTTACAATTTTCTTAGCAACTGCTCTTGAAGCATCTTTGGTGTACTCTCAATTTGGTCTTAGTCAAGCCCTCTTCCAATTCTCATGCCTTGACGGTGGATATGGGTTGCGATCACAACTAACGGAGTCCTCATCTCCCATTTGTTGTCTTTTTTCCTCCATTTTTTTCTCCAGTTTTCTGTAACCCCCACGAGATAATCTATGGGGGTAAATGTTTTTTGCTTTATTTTGAGTTCCTGCTTGACTTTTAGTCTGTTATAAACATAGTGAAAATGTAATTAGTATCTATAAATCATTACCATCAAATTATCAAGATAAATAAGACTATTACTAACTAGGAATTTCTTAGAACAACGACCCTTTGAAATAATTTTCTAAACCCTCTTCGAGAGAAAATTATACCTCACCCATGGACGCTCAAGACAAATATTCAGATTCCTAATGCAGTCATGCGTAGCCGTGACTTAAAGCGTCTCTAACACGTACCAGCATGAGTTAACCACTTTTTTTTAAGTGTTTATCACCTTCCGTAAACTTAAAGGTCAACTACATTTAAATCAATAAGAATATATTAGAAATTATAGGAAACTCATATCAAAATGATGAAAATTAAAACTAATACCTTAACATCTGTCCATATGCTATATTTGTCCTCAGTTGGCGCTTGTTTCCAATCATCTACCAATATGCTAACTTTGCTACGTCCAAGGAACGCAACACAACTCTTAAAAAGAGAAAAATATTCACCATCAACAACTCTATTATACGAATCAAACGTGATAGGCAATTTGATACCATATTTGTGGATTTTTGTTATTTTGGTAAGCATAGTGGCACCTCTTTGTGATCTTTTGTTTTTTATTTGAGTATCAATTGCCATAGTTTCCTCACTACTAGATGAAGAATACGACGAAGTCGACATCAACAACCTCAACAACAACAACAAGAACAAAGTCTTTCATCTATTATCATATACACATTCAACAACAACAACAAACTCTTTCATCTATTATCATATACACATTCAACAACAACAACAACAACAATAAACTCTTTCAAAGATTATCACATACACATTCAACAACAACAACAACAAACGCTTTCATATATTATTACATACGCATTCAACAACAACAACAACAATGCAACAACAACAACAACAACAAATTAATCAAGTTTTATGACACACATTCAACAAGAACCAGAAAAAAAAACAGCAACAACAACATCAACAACAATGGAAACTGAAGTTTACTGTAGTGCATGGGAAAAAAGTTTTACGTACCGTAAACGTGGTGACTAAGTAAATGTGAATATTTGGGTTGATATAGATAGTGTTGTTGTTGTACTCCTCCTTGACTATGACGATGATGTTAGTGTTGGCGTTGGTGTGTTAGGGTTGAAAACGAACCGATGACGCTGACGATGACTACAGGTTGAAAATGAACAACGAATGCAAAACTATAACAACCGATGATGATGAACGATGAACCAATGATGATGAACGATGATGATGAAAAATGAATGTTAGGGTGAAAATGGTGCATCGTTTCTAAGTATTGAACGTTAGGGTTGAAATGGTGTATCGTTTCTCAGTAAAGAATGACTACTAAATAGACAAGCTAGTTAGCTTGATAAAAATGAATGAATGATACCACCATGGTCGAAAACACGAACCGTGATGATATGTTACTTACTAAATTACATTTCATAAAGAAGCGTCAGTGTATTAGAATTTAATATATTTAAAACAAAATGAATAATATGTCACAACGACTTTGCTCAGAAACCATGATGGTATCTCATTTTTTTTTAAAATTAAAAATAAATAAAAATAAAAAGGCGTGACTAAATTTTAAAGAAATAAAATATTTGACACGTCAGTATATTACAATTTAAAATATTTAAAACAAGTCATAACGGTTGAGTTATTCAACCGTGGTGGTATCTAATGTTAAATAAATGTTACAAATACAAAAGTGAGAATAAATGTTAAAGAAATAAAATATTTGAGGGTGCTGAGATTCGAACCCATGAAAGGGTGATTATATAACCACAGTCTTATGTTTCATCCGTGATTATATCATATCAAAGAAAATGATCGCGCGTTAAGTAAAACATAGCATCACAGTGAAAGCCTAACCGTACTAGAATTAGTGTTACCGAAGGTGTATTTTGTAGTAGTGTACCTAACATGTTATTTGTAAGGGTGAATCTTCCATTGTCCATATCAAATCAAACAAAAAATATAGTGTTGTATTATAAAACAAACCATACAAAACATAAAAGCCTACAAGAAATAAATCCACAAAAATCATTCATTTATAACTATATGCATGCTCTTAAATCTAAATGATCCGGATATAATCCGTCCGCAACTAAGGCACCATAGAATTCATCCCATAAAATGGGGAAGATAATCCACTACTAAGGCACCACAAAGAATACTTATTCCCAGAGCCGACCCAATCAACCTGGAGGTCCCGTTCTAATTTAAAAAATGGGCCAATTTTTTTTAAATACAATTAAAATAATTAAAAATAACATATAAAAATATAATTATATATTAATTTAAAATAAATTTAATTATAATTATTTTGACTTTTGATTCATCTCATTTTTTTATGTATTGAATTTTCATCATAACATTTTTTGTTTTATTGAGTTTTTATTATAATATTTTTTATGTCTATTAACATTAATGACAAAAAAATTGCACCATTCAATTTGGGGCCCTCCAATATTTAGGGCTCAGTGATGTAGAGCTTGCTGCTCTTGTACAGGGTCAACCCTGCATATGCCATGTCATGATGATGCAAATGCAAATTCCTCCACTTAGGCATATCCCACCACTTAGGCAATCATACAACCATATAGTATCACATCATCAAGCATATCATCTTTTTATTTCACATAATCATCAATTTCCAATCATAATTGATTCACATCATCACAACCACACATAATAATAACAATCACAACAAAACAAAGATTCATCCACATCACATAATCATACCAAAAAACACAATATATATATAACTAGTATTTATATCGAATATGACTATATATAAATTCTCTCTTCAGAACAATTATGTGTTATATGGTTTTATTCTATAATATCTAACTATTAATTTTGTTATAATCAGTATAAGGAAGTGCCCTTATCTTAGACGTTTTTCTTCCAAACCACATTTAATTGTCACTATGAGCGAGATATCTTTATCATGCTTTTGTAATACCCTAATTTTTACCCCTAACATCCCTCATGTTCATTTGCATCTTTGCATACACAAACAATACCACATATTGGTTCCTCTCTTTCCTCTCATCCTTTGAGGTTTTTCTATTGAGATCACCAAGCACTCATATTTCTTGTAGATATTTTTATTATGTTTACTAAACTTTGTTTATATCCAAGATATGTTTGTCCTCCTTCATTTTGTTTTGCTAGGAGGAGGTTTGAATCAAGTAAAAGTGATTGAAGTCCTTTCAATTGGAATTTTCATCTGAACAAAGTTAAAGAGTGGTAAACATTGATTCTAAGGGCTCATGTATTAGGGGATTAACCTATAATCTTAGGCCATACGATCTTCAAGTGTCATTCAAGTTCAAATTGATCAAAAGTTTCCCAAGGATTTGATTACTTATGGTTCCAGAGATTTCAAGGTTCATGTATTTATTTCCATGCCTTCCTTAACAAGTAACCTCAAATGTGGCCATGATTAATCAAATTTCAAGCAAGAGATCATCATTTCTAGTTCATATGTGATTCATCATGCCTTATAATGCAAGAAAAGATCAAGTATGCAAGTAGATTCAAAGTTGGATTAACCAAAAAGTCAACATTTAAAGTTTAAGGTCAAAAGGATATAACTTCTTCATTATTCTACATTTTTTAGTGATCCTTTAGGCATGTGACTCTCCTTTACACCCTTAACAACTTATCTTTACAAGTCAAGAGCTAATTATGTGTGGAAGATCATCAAAGATTTGAAAACATTATAGGTCATTTTGGACTTTAAAATTTTTTTACCTAATTTCAAGTGATTTTTACCCAACTTTAAAGAATCATAACTTCATCAATTTTTATCATTTGAGGCCCATTATTTATGAAAAATACTTTTTGTTATGCCCTCTACAAGTTTTCTTCAAGTATCAAGACCAAATTATTCTTGGAAGACGATGAATTTTGTTGATACATTATAGGTCACTTTCTGCCTTGAGGACTTAGAATTTTCTAAGTGTTGTGATCAATGTGTTTTTGCCAAGTTCAACATGGCATAACTTTTGATACAAGCATCCAAATCAACACTTTTTTAGCACATTGTGAAGATTGTGATGAAATCTACAAGTTTCAAGAAGAATGAACACAAAAAGCTTCGTGTACAAGATGCCCCATAGTCTTGAACATGGTGGCCTGAAATTGATTTTTTTATCCATGATCAGAATTTGGAATTTGCTAATTCTCAATTACAAGCCAAATTAGCATGTTTTTTGGACTTAAACATGGTTAATCAAGTTTCCAGAAATTGTTTTGCACATAAAATTTAGGTTTGAGGTGAGTTTTGAGCAAGTGAAGTCACACATTTCACATGATCACAGGTATGCACGTTTTCAAGGATATTTTTATCATTTACCCTCCCTCAGTATTTCAATCACTTCCTTATAAATAGAGGAGTATTCTCCATTCATTTCCCAAGCTTCAGAGAGCCAAGAAACCTCTGCCAAACTCACTCCAAAAGCTCAATTTTCTCAAATTCGAATTCACCTTTTCTGAGATTCCACTCCCTATTTCTTGACTCCATCCTCTTCCTTGATCTTTAATGAAGCTAAAGTAACCAAAGTCAAGTCAAATCATGCACTGAATTGAGCTAGCCAAGTCCAGTTTCAGAAGCTTTTGAGCATTTCTCATTCATGTAGAATTCAACACCATTTCTCTTCAAACAAGTTACTGAGATGTAGTCCTTGGTTTGATGAAGCTCATGCTACCTTTGGTTTACATTTTCATGTTGAATCGAGCATGTATTTTTTACTTTCATTTTCAAAATTCTTCTGGTTTTCTTCTGATTTCTATGCACACACTTTAAATAAATTGCAATGGTGGACATGGTTAGAATGACAATGAAGAGACAAATTTAACATGATTAGTCTCAGCCTCTTTGGTTTCCATTCCATGAATCACGTGTTTCTGCAGAAATTCATGGAGTTTCAAAAGCTGGAGGTTGAAGATGATGATCTGACTGTCTGTTGTTGGCACTTGTTTTAATCTGCTTGTTTTGACTTTATTTGGATCTGTGTGGTTGAGTTGACTGAGGTGTATTGTGGATGCGCACTTATGGACCATTTAGATTGTCACGTCAATTAATGAAATGAGATCCAACGCGCCTTTTTTTTTCTATTTTATTTTCTTTTCTGATTTTTTATTTTAAATCCATTTATCTTTAAAAAATTCAATGAAAATTCATTTTGATTCCAAAAAATACCAATTTTTTTCTAAAATTTTCTTTTCTTTTTCTTCTTCTGATCCATATTTTTCATTATTTTTATTTATGATTTTGCTATTTTTGGTGAATTTTTTATTATTTTCTTGATTTTAATTAATTTTAAAATGTTTTTCTTACATTTTAAAATTTGAGAAAATTATCACATGATCCTATGATGGTTTCTGACCTATGGTGATTTTATTTGGTTTTTATTTTTAGGTTTACTATTTTTCATCTTTTTTTATATTTTTACTTGTTTTATTTTGATTAAAATTAGTTTTAGGTTTAAAAAATTCTCCAACTTTTTTTCTAAAAATATTTAAGTGTTTCTCTTATTTTTCTATAGTCTCATTTGGAACTTATTTGTTGATTTGTGTGCCTTTTGATATTTTCCCTTTTATTTCTTTTTTTAACCTTTTAATTTCATTTTTCTTTTTTATTTCTATTCATTTATTTAATTGATGTACTTGCTGGTTGTACTTGGATCATAGTGATATTGACCATAAGTTTCATCAACATCATTAGAACTTGGGTGTTGATATAGTGAAAACTCGAATCCACAAGGATGGTTGAATGATGTTGATGATAACTTGATCCATGGGCGGTTTTAAGGTCCGGCCAGGGCGGGCATATGCCCAAAACTTTTCCTTCTTTTCACTAAAAAAAAATTTAAATTATGGCGGTTAAAAAGTGCTATTATGGCGGTTTAAACCGCCACAATTAACGAAAATCAGAATAATATAACTTTAAACCTCAGAAGAAAGTGATGGTTTTTTGTCGTTGATAATGACAGTTTTAACTGCCATATTAAACATTTTTCACAAATAAAAACATAATTTTTTTTTGCCTTTTTATGCAATTAAGTTTACATTACATCAATTTTTTTTATATTATAATATTTAGATTTGACTACATTACAAAAAAGTGCAAGAATTAAAATAAAGAATAAAGTTAAAGTTTAGGATCAATACTTAGGAGAAATAAATATTAACATAAAAGTAGCAGCTATTAAAATTTAAAAAAAATATGTAAAGTATTGTAAAAAAGAAGAAGAAAAGAATAAATTTTATCCTCAAATAATATAAAATATATATTAGGACTCTATACGATTCAATAGATCAATTTCACAACTATAAACGGAAATATTCGATTTACAAAAACAATAAAAACAAAAATCACCGTAAAACAACAAATGTGTCAAAATAAAGGAGGTAGAAACCGTCATTTTTCTATTAACATTACGTTAGTTTATAAACCGCCATATTTTACTGTAAATAGTGGCAGTTTTATTAAACACCATTTTAGTAAAGTGTTGTATTTTCTATAAATTAATCAAATAGTAATAGGATGGTTGAATGTCGTTTGAGCTGGTTTATCATGGTCACTTTGATGATTCAAGGCCAAGTAAGAGTGACATACTAGTAACCGAAAGGTTAGTTTCTTATAACTGAATTAACATTCAACATTTTTAATCTCTTAAGGGTATCACAACTTCTTGATTTAATATATTTATTTAAATATAAAGGGATTTGAGCTTGACAATAGATCGTGTTCTGAGTGATCAACTAGTACCATCAGAGTCAAAACCTAGGTACTTTGTACATATAGTTAACCTTTTGATGTTTGAGAAAATTTAAATTTATGGTATCTGTCATGGTCATGTTTTTCTATTTGTATGAAGTGTTGGATGCTGCATAAAGTGGCACCCATGAAAGAAGTTTTGATCTGTACATTGTAGCTATCTTGTTCAAGATATCAATCCGTGAGTTCAAGTTTTCATTTCGGTTCTATATTTATATAATACATACACTTGTTGAATTTGTGGTCTTCAAATTTTTGCCCAGGCTTCAAATAATTTCTGGCTCCGCCACTGACTTGATCTTTAGTTTGATTCAATTTGGTTTTTTTTGTTCTCTTCTTCTTCTTTTTCTTTTGGTCAATGAAATCTATGGATCATAGATTGTTGGTTTTTAAGGATGTTTGATATTCATTATTTCAAATCTATGAGTGAATGATCATTGGGATCATTCTCCGTACTTTGGAATAGTGATAGATTACCTTTGATTAATCAATAAAAAACTTGATTAAAATGAGACCGTTACCTATTTTCTTTTACTGTGGAAAGCTTTAGGAGAGTGACTTATATGTCACTTCTCTAGCTTGTATTAACACAAACATTGTTATTGACCGACCTCAGATAGTTATGACTTCTATATAAGTCCAATTACAATTGCTTAACATAGCGCTAAATTAGTCTCGAATCGAAAATTAAGTTGTTTTTGTAAGTGAGTTATCAATCTCCTACTCTCCATAGTATGGTGTGAAATATATTGTCTCTTTGTCATTAAGGGAGCTAGTTGGCATACTTGTCGATTTTATCCAAGTTGGAGCCTTTCCCTTAACGATGTATAGATTCATGTTTTCATGCTTATGGTTGAATAGTCGAGTATTCTCCAAAAAATGACAAAATATTCTCCGTCACTAAAACTAACTTACTAACTATATAATTGCACTAACTTTACTTTGTGCCATTTAATTTTTGCTCTTTAGTTCTTGCCATTTATTTTTATGCCTTTTACTTTTAGCATCTTATATCATATTGTTCATCATATTATCATCTTGTTTTTTCTCTTTGTCCACTTGGACCTTTGTTTATGTTTATGTTCTTTTTATTTTGTCCACTTGGACCATACTCCTCTTAAGACACTAATAAATAATAAAACACTTAAATGACTTGGTTCTCTTAATTTTGGACTGTTATGACCATATGCTTAGACCTTGGACCTTGGACTTCGGACTTAGATCTAGGACCCTTGCCCTATGCTCTTGGAGATTTGAGACCTTGGACTTTTGTGTTGCTTTTGTCTGGTTGCCTGGAAATTTTCTATGTGCAGGTGTTGATACTTTGGCATTGTAAAAATCATATGATGCATGACTCTCCTCATTAGCTTTTAAACCTTGGGAAAACCTTACTTTGACTTTGCTATGGCTTAACTTGGGACTCCCTCTGATGCTTTAATTCATATGATTATAATGCTTGTGGCTTAAATCCAAAAAGGGAGAGGATTGCTTATGTTGACTTGTTGTCAAGTGTTTGATCACTGTGTGGTTAGATCTTCCTTTCTTTAGCTTTTATTTTACGTTTTAGGGTAGTCATTTCTTCTCCTCCCTTCCTTCAATTTTCAAAATCTTCTCCCTTTTTCAAAACCTTCTTGTTTTCAAACTATAACCTCTTTTACAATAAACCTTGACTTTTGTCAAGTGATTTTTTTCAAACTTCATTTTCTTTAATAAATTGTCAATCAATGTTAAGCATACTTTGACCATTTCAAAAAGACATAAAAATATACTCAAACTCATTCAAACCTTTTGTGCCTTTGTGCACTTTTTCTTTTAAAATTTTTCATAAAGTTTCGACATGAGTCATTTTCATAGTTGAGATGTAATTCTCCTATTCTCCATAGTATTTAAGATGTTGACATTTTCCACTTAGATGTTGAGTGATAAACTTGTTAATTTTATCCAAGCAAAAATCCTCCATCTTAAGGTGATGCAAATGTTGGTTTCTTATACTGGTGGGCGACTAGTTGTAGTTTTCTCCTTAAAATGACAACTTGTCTTTTCATTTAAAATAAACCAAAACAAACCAATTTTGTAATTTGTACCATGGATTACAGGGTTTTGATCCTATATTGCATTTTGTGGGTACGTAGACATGAGGCTCAAGAAGTCTCTCCAAACAAAAAAATCTTTAAAAAAAATTCTTTTCTCATCTCCCCAATCTCATTTCAAACAACCATTTTCAAACTAAAAATTGTAGATATTTCAAAGGTTTCCTATAGAGTACTATAGACGTTTTGGGTTCTAACATCTTCCCATCGTGTAACCAACCCCCTTACCCCATCTCTGTTGATTTGTTCTTGTTTTTGGACTTGTTTAGGTTTTGTTCGCTCTTTTTCCTTTCCTTTTGGATAAAATAAAAGTGCGGTGGCAACTCTTACTTTATGAGTTAATTTAATCAATAGATTACACTCACAATTTTTACCACTATAACTTCCGCATATTAATTTGAGTCAACATGAATAATTTTCGCGCCCTTGACTCCTCGTACTCCAATTGTTTCATTGTACACCCTGAAGAAGACAATCTCGCAGTGGCCTGAAGAAACCGGCATGATGATTATTTTCCACAACATTCTGATTCTTCAAAACGGCATAGGGGATACGATTGCGATGGTGGTGGTTTGAACAAGACGAACCATTTTTTTCAGGAGGAAGGACCCACAATACGACATGCAAAATTGGTTGCTTTTCCTTCCATTTGATGTATGGCAGTCGAAGTCAAAAACAGAGGAAGTCGCGGTAGAGATGATTAATCTTCGAGATGAAACGATGTGGCTCAGACAAATAAAACGCGATTGAAAGGGCAACAATTATGTAGCTTTCCCACAAAGGACACGAAATAAGGAGTGTGAATATAAAATATGTTTTCCCATTGGGGTGGCAACGATCAAAGAGATAGGATCGAAGAAGATGGTGGTGGCAGTTACAGGTTAGAAGAGAATAAGCGTGTTCTGCTTTTCGTTCTTGAAGGAAGAAAGAAAAATGAAGTTGTTTTCCTTCTTCTCTCAATCTGATTGTGTATCTAGGGCAAAAACAAATGGGTCAATTTCAATTTGAGCCCAAAAGACTTAAACAAATCCCCAATTAATTAAATAGTAACCCATCATCATAATAAAATCTAAATAATTATTTTATGATAAATTTAATATTAACTAAAATAAATTTTATGAAATTAAATTAAATTAATTCAAATAATTGTTTGGATAATCTCTACCGGTTATAATTAAATAAATCCATCTTAAAATAAAATAACATATATAATTTATCTTTTTATAATTAATCATTTAAACACAATTATTTATTCTACTAAATAATAATCAATCAACAAGAAGAATATTATCTTAATTATTATTATTGTAATTATTTTATCATAATATAAATAAATCATACGACAACTTGAATAAAAACACAAAATAATAATCAATAACGTAATGAGAATAAATAACTTCACACGTAAAAATAGTGGAACAATTCATATCTTAATTAAAAACTTTCTTTACATATTATAAAATATAGAGGGTTATAATCCTAATCCACAAAATACATGTTATCACAAAATAAATATGTAATCAAATATTATTATATTAATAAAATAATGTTCCTCCTCTAAATTATATCATATGAAATATATCTTTAAAATAATAACTATTAAAATATAAGAATAAATCATAATTTAAATTATGTCAATAATATTTAATCATTATAGTCACATTAAATTGATTTATAAATAAATAGATAGAATGTGATTTTTTTTAAATCAACCAAGAGCAAAGAGATTAAATCTTCTAAATAAAATAATTAAGCTATCAATTATTATAAGTTAGAAATATCAAGGGTGATGTAGTTTCATTAAATTTTTTATATATAATCATTTAATGAATAAATAATAAAAGTTATTAGAAAAAAATTATAATTTAACAAATTATTGGGATGTTACATTTTGCCTAATCTACTATAAAGTCCTTCATTATGTATTTTGAAATTAGTACGATTTGTAGATATGCATGGAAGCTAGTTCATGTCACATCTATTTTGATGTCTCCTCTTGCATCATCAAATACATGAATGCAGAGAATCTCAAGGTTGGGTTGCTACACCAACTCCTCAGCTAAATATTTTGTAACTTCTAGCTCATATGGTTTTTTTATGTATTCTAGTAAACATAAACTTTCTTGGGATTCGCTTGTTTTTTGGCATTGTAAAAAACTAAAAATCACTTTTTATCATTCAAATTTGGATGAAATATTTCAAATTAATCATCAATTTGTACGTCTGGCAAATCATATCACTCATTGGGGGATGCATTAGCATAATTCTGCCCCTGTTTCCTTGCTGACACTTGTACGTTAATAAAATTAACTATTCTGACCTTAAATAAGAAGAAGGTTTCTTAATGCACCATCTAAGTTTCTTATGCACCACGTGAAATTATTTTTTTGTCCCTTGATTTTAGATGTGCACATCCGGACGCACCGTATCCTTGAAAAATAAAAAGTTGTTCCGGATATGCATATCCGGTAGACCTCCAGATCTGTATATCCGGAAGTATGACTGATATATTTGAAGCTGCATGATCACTCCTCCTTTTCCATTCTCAACATTTCTTCTACTACACTCACTCTCACCAACTCAAAAAACCCTACTTCATCAATCTCATTTCTCACTCAAAAAGTTCAAGTTTTTGGTGCAACAAATCAAAGAGAGCAAGGAAAGACTGAATTTCAGGTAAACATTCAACTTCATCCACTACATTGCTCACATTATCAATCTACATTTTTGAAAAAACAAGTTACGCTGCTTCTGGATCTGCACATCCAGAACGAATTGAAACATTTTCGAATGTGCACATCCGGAAAAATGCCTGAAGCTAATTAATTTAAATTTTCAGCATTTGTGAATATATTTTATTTATACATATTAATTATTCTATTCTTGTTTATAAATAGATATGGTGCACCCCGATAACATGGCAAAAGAATTAGTTGCGCCGATTTCCCCGAAAGATGAAGGCATGCTCGTAAAGTCGGTTGATGTCGGCGGTGACTTTAACAACAAGCAAGAATTTGATAATCGTGAAAGCATGATCGCGTACATTCGTATGATGGCTATTCAGCTTGTCTTCGGTGTAAATATCGGGAGATCGGATAATGGGTTGGATAGAAGAAAAGCTTTTGTAATTTTGGGTTGCAAAAGAAGCGGCAAATATCAAGCACCTCTACGGAAGTTAAAGAAAGACGAGACCGATACTAGAAGATGTGAGTGCCCTTTTAAGATTGGTGGTTACATGTTAGTTTTCAAGAAATGGAGATTTACCGTTCGTTGTGGTATACATAACCACGAAATGTACTCAAAGCTTCAAGGCCATCCAAGTGTATGTCGGCTCAAGGCGGAAGAGAAGACATGTATAGCCGACATGACCTTAAACCTTGTCCAACCGAAGAATATACTTGCGACATTGAAACGGAAAGAACCCGAAAATATTGCAAACATAAAGTAAGTGTATAACATTCGGTATCAAACGAACAAGGCAATTAGGAGAGATAGGAGTGAGATGCAACAACTGTTGAAAGTGTTGGAGGACAACAATTACGTGTCTCGGTACAAATATCGCGATGATGGAATTACGGTCCAAGATATTTTTTGGCCTCATCCGGATTCCATCAAGTTGTTCAACACGTTCTCGACAATGCTCATTCTCAATAGCACCTACAAGACAAACAAGTATCGTCTTCCATTGTTTGAGATGGTTGGCGTTACGTCTACGGATAAGACATATGCTGTCGGCTTTGCCTTTTTGGAGTGTGAGAAAGAGGACAATTTCACGTGGGCGTTGGAGACGTGTCGGTCACTTTTGAAGACACATGTTCAAATACCAAAAGCAATTGTTACGGACCGCGACAACGCCTTGATGAATGCGGTTGCAAAGGTCTTTCCTTCTTCCAATGCACTACTTTGTCGATTTCACATAACAAAGAATGTGCGAAGTCGGGTTAAGACCGCGGTGGGTGCGAAACAAGTGGAGTCAGAAGACGGAAAAGTGGTCAGTAGAGAAAATTATGGATGCATGGACTCATATTCTAAATTCTTCCACAATGGAATTATATGCCGATTCGGTCATTAAATTCCGGAAAGTGTGTGAACGGTACCCCGCTTTGTTGAAATATGTTGAATCCACCATTCTTGATCAAGTGAAAGAAAAGATTGTTTGTGCGTGGACCGATAACGTACGACATCTTGGAAACACTACCACCAATAGAGTTGAGTCGGCACATGCCACTTTGAAGAATTGGTTGGGGAATAGCAAGGGGGATTTATGTTGGGATTGGGACTCCGTGCTTCTAATGATCAAAAACCAACACAATGAGATACAAACCACTTTCGGTAGAAGCATGACGGTTTTGGAACATCGGTTTAAACGTAACTTCCTCTACTCTCAATTGATCGGAAACATGTCTCGGGCAGGGTTGGGCTATATTTTTCACGAGGCCAACCGAGCCGAAACGGTAGGTTCCGATACTGCAAAGTGTGGTTGCACTATTGTGAAAACCTACGGTCTGCCTTGTGCTTGTGCCATTGCTAAAAAGTTGAAATTAGGAGAGCCTATACAAATTGACGAAGTTTGCCCTCATTGGATGAGACTTAGTTTTGATGATGATGGTTGTAAGAAAGGAGATAAACCGGATATCTCTATTTCGGTCGAATTGGAAGCGATTCAAAAGAGATTTTCGAAGGCCGACGACAATATGAAGCTACACATCAAAGAAGAGTTGAGGAAGATTGCCTTCCCCGAAACAACTGCAATGATACCGCCGTCTCAACCAGTTAAGACAGAGGGTGCTCCGAAGAAGTTGAAGCCTACACCAAATGACAACTCAACAACTCGGTCTCCTTCGTATTATGAGCACGTTGACCAAATCTTTCCGGACTATCCGACTCCTAAATCTCTACAAAGTGTCATGAAAGGAGCTCGCATTTCCAAACCGGCTCCGACACCGATTCCACGAGTTCCGACTCCGACTCCAACTACACGTATGTCCGATACCACCTAAATCACCGTAATGGGCGACACATGCAATCGCAATTGCCGAGTCTTGGCCGGATAGCTTTGTCGAAAGGATGCGTGAATTCGAAAGATTGCACGCAATTGAAAAGGCATCAAATGCGGAAAAAACAAAAGTTCTAGCTCCAATAGATTTAGACGGAGAATTTTGTTTTAACTCTTTTGTATAATCACACGACACAATGTACATTATTGACGTGAAATATATTGTATTTTAATCCATATGTCATTTTAATACACTTACGAATTTTATTGCACTGAAAGTATTCCAAGTGGATGCATAAGCTGTTCAATTCTATTTTAAAATTGTATTAGTAAAATATTCTGATTTGCAGATCCTGATAATTTCCTGATTTGCACATCCGGAACCAATATTTGTAGGGTTTGTCCGGATCTGCACATCCGGAACTAAGTTAGGCAGAAATAACTTTACCCTAACTTTTCTATAAATTAGGGGTTTCATTTGATATCATTCACACAAACACTAAATGTCTCAATTATATAATATCAAGATCCATTGGTATGTCGCAAGTGTCTCCTATACCGACGGCACAAAATGCGGTCGCAAGTATAAGCTAACGAGGGACATCTCTATCGGCGAGATCATTGACGACATCGAACATCTCCTACCTTACGGAGACAAACAGAAGGTTGCGAAGCTTCAGTATCATTCACCTTCGGTTGACAACGAAGGGAACGCCGCTTACAGCCTTGTTGAGCTCAAGAATCAAGACGATGTTAGAGCGATGTGGCAAATTTTTTTCGACTATGAAGAACGATCCCCGCTCGAGTTCGAGGCGACCGTCAAAATCCGAAGAACGGTCGATGACATCTTAGAGATGTGCAAGCGTCCACCGGGCTATTGATCTTGTAATATTTAAATTTCTGTCGATGTCATGGCGATTTTCTAAATGTAATCCCGATTTTATTTTATGAATGTGAGAAACATTGTTGGATTTTGGGGTTCTGTATCAGGATTTATTCCGGATTTGCAAATACGAATTTCTTCCGGATGTGCACATCCGGTACAAACTAATTTTTTTTTTAAAAACGGTGCGTCCGGATTTGCACATCCGAAACGCAGGGGTATTTTCGTCAGCGCGCTAGGTGCCTAAGAAGGCTGGGTGGTGTGTTAAGAAATTCCCAATAAAAATAATGTAACATCATAGTAGAGTCTATGTGTCATATGTTAAGAGTAATTTAATTGAAGCTGCAAAGTAGGAGCTGTTTGTATTTGTGATGAAATATAATTTTGTGTAAAAAAAAAATTAGAAAAACAAATTTTTCATAGAAACTTTAAATAAAAATTTAATTTAAATGGTTATTCTTAAAATGTTTTTTTAGATATTTTGTTATTTACTAAAAAAAATTGGATATTAAAATTTCAAAAAATCACTTAATTTTGAAGCTATTTCAAATAGATTTTCATAAAAATCATTTTTGACATACAACATTTTGAAAAAATTGTGATTTCGATTATCTTTTGATCTTCAATAATGTATTTAATTATGTTATAGGATGTCAAAATTAGGGTTTCAATTTAGAAAAAACAAGTATAAAAAACTTGTAATATTTTGAAAAACAAATTTGTAAAATCTATTTTTAAAAATATTTGATTTTATATTTGGAGTATTTAGAACTAATTTTATAGATGTATAATTGATTTTAAATGTTTGATTGTTTGAATAAATTTTGTTTCTTATAATTAATTCTATTTGAAATTATGATTTCTAATTTTTAAATTTAAATGTGATTTTTATATTAAAATTTAGGTTTAACTACAATTTTGGTTCCTTTATTTTCATTTTTTTTTACTTTCGGTCTCCCTATTTTGAAATTCAGAATTTTTGTCCCCCTATTTTTATTTTTGTTGACTTTTAATCTCTCTATTTTAAAATTCAAAATGTTGGTCCCCTTATTTTCGTTTTTTAAACTTCTGGTCCCTTTTCCCAATTGAGAAGGGTGTGAGATATTGGATCGAACTCTAGTATGGTCGAAGGGTAGCTTCTGGTTCGACACGAATTAAGCATGAGGTCGAAGATTGTTCGCATGCTGATGTCGGAGTAATGTGTGTTGTAGTCGAAGTTTGTTCTAACATGCATTAGTTAATATTGCTAGGTTTGTTAGGATGTTGAATTGGGCCTTTGTTAAGGATTCAATTGTTTAAGTTGGCTTGTACCCTAAGTTAGCTTGTAATGGGTAATTGTTAAAAAGCTCATTAGGTTAGTGTGTTAGTTTTCTTATAAATAACATGCTAGTCTCTCATCTTGCATAAGGAAAAATAGGAAGATAAAATCCTAATTCAAGTGAGAGAGGTTATTTGTTATTCTTGTATACTTGTAATCTTGTTTGAAAGAGAAAGGAAAGAATAGCAGTTTATAACCAATCCTTGTTGTTTCAACTTGTTGCCCTTGTTTTTCCGTTAACCATAACCCTTGTGTGTTTCTTGCTCATAAATAAACCGTTAATATTTTGTTTCAAGGTATCGTTTTTCATAAAAAATTGGTGCGGTGAGCGTGGAGAAAATGCCTTCAACAAAGTATGAGATTGAAAAGTTCACCGGTGTGAACGATTTCGGTCAGTGGCCCTTGAAGATGAAAGCCCTACTGGTTCAGCAGGGTTGTTTGGAAGCATTGAAGGGAGTGGCAGCCATGGATGATCCGTTAACGGATAAAGAAAATACGACCATGATTGAGAAAGCCCACGGCGCAATATTGTTGGGCCTTGGTGATAAGGTTCTTCGACAGGTATCAAAGGAGACTACGACATCGGGGTTATTGTTGAAACTTGAAAGTTTGTACATGACCAAATCCCTGATGAATCGACTCAACCTGAAGCAAGCTTTGTATTCATTCAAGATGAGTGAAGACTAAGCTTTAGCTGAGCAGTTGGGTATGTTTAACAAGCTGATTCTTGATCTTGAAAATATTGACGTGAAGATCGATGATGAAGATCAAGCACTGTTGTTGTTGTGTGTTTTGCCCATAACACATGCTCACTTCAAAGAAACTCACTTGTATGGAAGGGAGTCCCTGAGCTTTGAAGAAGTTCAATCAGCCAAGTATTCTAAGGACCTGAACGAACGAAAGGAGCATAAACCTTTGAATATTGGTGAAGGTTTGGCCGTTAAGGGAAAATTCTTGTGAAAGGATGTTAAGTTCGACAAAAAGAAAGGTAAAAGTCAGCAGAAGTCTTATAGTGGCGAAACATCTAGTATTCGATGTTATCACTGTAAGAAGGAGGGTCACGCAAGGAAGGTGTGCCTTGAACGCCTAAAAGATCATTGAGGCAAGGATAATGGCAATGCAGCCATTGTTCAAGATGACTTCGACTCATCTGATGTCCTTGTAGTTTCAAGTGGCGACTCAAGAAAAGAGTGGATTATGGGTTCAGGTTGCACTTGGCGCATGACTCCAAACAGAGAATTATTTGAGAAGCTATGTGATCAAGATGGTGGATCGGTGCTGCTGGGAAACAACAAATCCTGCAAAATTGCAGGTATTGGATCTGTGAGATTCAAGCTCCATAATGAGTCAATAAGGTTATTGACTGAAGTCAGGTATGTACCTGATTTGAAGAGAAATTTGATTTCTCTTGGTGAATTCAACAAGAATGGATATGTTTTCTAAGGAGAGAAAAGTATCCTAAGAGTCATGAAAGGGTCGAAGGAAGTTTTGAGAGGCATGAAGAAACAAGGCTTGTATACCCTTGAGGCTAAGGTTGTAAGTGTAACACCCCAATTTCCATCGCGGATAAATAATACATAATTAAATCAGAGTGAATAAATTTTTTTTTGACAGAAATAAGGATGCCACATTTATGAGAAAGACATAATCCACCTGCTCATAACTTTGATACATAACACAAAATGGAATAAATAATAGCAGGAAACTTTTTCCAACAAAAGGAATGTTCAATTATGGAATAAAGCGGAACGATCCATAATTGACTTGTTTTACAAAATATGTTGTTTCATAACATTAAAATATATATTCACACACATACACACACACACACATATATATATATATATATATATATATATATATATATATATATATATATATAACATAAATAACAAAAGCGTTTCCCCCGACTCCCGTGTTACGTATCAGAGCAGACACAAAAGATCTAAGCATAATGAAGATCTAACTCTTCCACTTGCCTCCACGCCTCTACACCGGCCAATCTGCACTATGCCATAAAAAGCATATTCCAGCAGAAGGGTGAGAAATAACAACTATATCAAGATTGCATAATGATATGTAAACATATAATTCACATATATTAATCAACTCACCCACACACTACATGCTAACACATATAGCATACCAAGATATCATAAATTCATATACACAAGTTAGGATATATATCTGTACTTCCCAAGAAGCACAGACACAAGAAACAACAAAGGGATGAGAACTACATTCAATAATTAACGGTGTAAAGTACATGTTAAGGAGTAGTAATCAAGCAATCACACATAATGTGCACACATTCACGACACACTTGTCACTTTCATTTATAATTCAACAAAGACATAATAATGCAATGTGACTCAATGACACAATGCAATGCAAGTGGTACCACTCAACATGGTTCATTCAATTGAACCCGATTCATAATAGAATCCGGATAAATCACATGCACTCCCACTGAGCAATGATTTATCTCCATACAACTCCACATTGGAGTCCGGACAAATCACATACACTCCCACTGAGCAATGATTTGTCTCCATACAACTCCACATTGGAGTCCGGACAATACTAGGCACCCATCATGGATTTCCACCTAGCTGTCTCCACCAGACACATCATGAAATGCATGACACAGATTACACACAAAACACATGTACAATAACAATTATACATCTTCACGATCCTCATGATCACAAGTGAGATACATACTCACCGTAATACACACTAGTATTACCACAACTGTCAAATCAATTCATCATAATACACACAATTAAGGAAAATACCTCACGAGGCCTTAATTAGTTAATTATCTAATTAATCCATCCAAATTCCATTTTAAATCATTTTTACTACCGTTCCTAAATTCAACAAGTTCTGACACCTATCCCAACCTCTCAGACCAAAAAGGAACCGCATCGGACGCGAAATCGGGAAAGAAATCGCGAAACGACAAAATTCTACACTCTCGCTGGTCATACGCGTATTGCCCATACCCATACGCGTATTGTCTTGCCCATTACGCGTACCATTACATGTTTCAGCAGAAGGCCGTGTAAAACTGGGTTCCATACGCGTAACGCCCACGTACCACCCTTGCCATACGCGTATTGCCTTGCCCATTACGCGTATGGGCAGCGAACACCCAGAATTTTCCTGTTTCCACACCAGTCTGATCAATTCTAGCACCCAAACTTACAACCACATTCTATAGCAAGATTCAACATCATAAAAAGAGCCTAAAAGCTCCACATTTATATGGCAATAGCATAACACACGACGAAATACCGACCGCACGCATTTTACGCGATAAGAAAATCCGACAGCATGACTATTTCTCAAAAACACATATTAATTAAATCATCTTTTACCCTCCAAACCATTTTTAATAGAAAGAATACTTCATTAGATTTCCAACGCTTCGAACGGGGGTCAAAACGGACTTACGGATCATAACATATGAATTTTTGAAGTTTTTCCAAAAACTAGAAAAATGGCCTGCAACAGCTACGGGTTTTGAGCAATTTTACCTTAAAATCTCATCTAAACCTCACTATAATACAAATTAAATACATAGCAACCTATATCTATCATGTATCAATTTCCAACACAAAAGTTTTGGATCTAAATCTCAAAATCTCAATATATCAAATGTTGTAATTTTCCATCAAAATCAACAAAACATGTGAAAACATACAAGTAAGCATTTCCAACTAATTCCTAACCTCACCCGACTATACTACGCGATTTATACCGAGTTTCACCAGTGAGAACATCAATTTCCACTCAATTTACCATTAATGCCCTAAATCTCTAATTCTCTATAGCTCAATACAAAACTCCTCAAATCTTACCAATAAGCATTTCCGATTAGACTCAAACATCACTCGACTATGCTACGCGATTTATACCAAGTTTCAACCGTTAGAACATCGATTCTCACACATTTGTTCTTCAATCCAACCAATAAGGAAAAGTATATATTTCAATCAAACAAATGCAAACAACACATACATATACATATACAATCGAAATATAATCGAAACTTCTCACCCTTACCTGATTAATCGCGATTGAAACGGAGTTTTCTTCAATTTTTCCTCTTTCTCCTCTTCTCCCTTTTCTTTCTCTTTCTCTTTTCTTCCCTTTCTCTTCTTCTCTCTTCTTTTTTTCCCTTTTCTTACTAACAAATATATATATATATATATATATATATATATATATATAATCCAATATTATATAATATAATCCGATAGGGTAAAACCTCTTCAATTGATATTTATCATCTCAACCCAATTGATCAAATATTAGAGTTACCTTAAATACTCTCTCTCTCTCTCTCTCTTGGCCAAAATATTATTCTTTCTTCCTTTCCTTTTTTATAACAAAATATCTACTTTTATAAAAATATCTAACCCCTCAAAAGACTATTTTACCCCTTTTGCTCAAATATCTCCCAAATGCTCTCAAAATGCGATAAAACATAAACATACCGATGAAAAACATATCGTGCAATAAAAGTTAAAAAGAAAATATAATTTAATGCAAATATTTTACCTATCAGAGATAATTAACCAATTAATTCAATTAACAGGTAAAATACCATAAATTCACACAATTCACAAAATTTCACATAAATGAAATAAATAAATACAATTAACCAAATCGGGGCGTTACAACTCTCCCCCACTTAGACATTTTCGTCCTCGAAAATATAACTGAGACGAACAACTTCGGATACGACTCTCGCATCCGACTAACCAACTATCATGCCAACACTAGGCACACCACGAATAACACAAACTGACAAACCACCTTGCTAACAGCAACCACAACAACGACAAGATGCAATGCCCATACAATGCACTTGACGACTAACTCACGACTCAAAGAATACCCAAGTTACGAACACACATAGGTTCACTCTAGAACCAGAACACAACAAGATCGTCACCCTCACCATAGGTAACACTCCCCTAATTCCCCACATAGGAATTAGCTACACGCACTCGAACCATCACGATGGAAATGAGGCAACAACAAAAACAAGAACCTAAAGTCCCACGACACAACATCGTTTCCACAACCTCTACATAACCATAATACCAACATCCTTGTCACACAACATTATTACAACAATGCTACGATTCACCAATCGAACATATAACCAAAACATCCATCTACATAGTAGCCCATGAATAATATTTAAACTTTTCGCTTAACACTTCCATTCTGAAACGTCCAATGGTCTCATCATTCCTACATGTTTCCAATGCTCAACCTATGAACTCTTACAAGTCACACACGCATATACGAAATGTGCCACATCACGCTTCCGCTGCGCACTCTGACTACTCACAACAATCAAATCTACCAATTTCATATCCAACTTCTGACTCTCTCTAATATTCACCAGAAAAATCATAGTTCATTTCTAATATACCCAACCTGACACTCTACTGTGTTATCTCACACACCAGACACAAGTCTCTGAACTGCTCAAATAATTCTAATCCTCTGACCATCAAAACAGACATGTATAAAAACCTTCGACTTAACTTCACCAATAGGATAATTCCAGCTAAAGTCATAACTCATCAGGAATTCCAACCATCCTCGTTGTCTCATACTCTATTATTTCCCACTAAACAGGTACTCAATATTCTTGTGATTACTAAACACTTCGAACTCAAACCCATAAAATAATACCTCCAGATTCTCAACACAAAAGTAACCGCAACCATCTTGAAATTATGAATCCTCAATTGTCGTAAAGCATAAGCCACGACTTTACCATCTTGTATTAACACACTGACTAAACTCATCATAGACACCTCCCAATACCTCACAAATGGTTTATTAGGATCACGCAGAATCAAAACTGGAGTCGTAGACAAACTCTACTTTATCCCTCTCGAACTTTCCTCATAATGAACATCCCAAGCAAACGACTTACCCTTTGCAAGTCAACTGAAGTAACGAAATTGCTAACTCGGAAAAACCTTCCATAACCTTCGGTAATAACTAACTAAAGTCCAAAAAGTTTCTAATCACCTTAACCGACTTCGGAGCCTCTCATTGTAGAACTGCATCTACTTCCGATGGATCCATAACAATACCATCATCAGGAATAACGTATCCAAGAAAACTAACCTTTTTCAACCTACGTTCTCACTTGAATAATTTAGCATAAAAATTCCTTCTTTTCAACACTTGCAACTCGATTCTCAAACACCCTATATACTCTCCTTATGATTTATAATAGATCAGAATATCGCTAATGAACACCACTCCGAACTTATCCAATTAGATATGGAAGATACGACTCATATACTCCACAAACATTCCAGACGCATTACTAACACCGAACAACATCACTGTACATTGTAATGCCCAACCAAATTCCAAAAGATATAAATTCTTAAAGTTTTTGTAAATTTTATTTTTTTCAATGGGTAATTCTAACGCTAACATCCAATATTTCATCCGGAACACATCTGGAATTCACGCACAACTGGCAGCCCTTCACTGTGGCTTTTCTGTCAATTCCAGAACACTATTATCACAAACATAACAAACATCTTGGTCTCATCGCTTAAAAGTTTCTCTACTTACTTAGCAGATATAAACCTCAACAATTCACCTTCGTCCATTTTAAGTTCACTCTCTACTCTCTGAGGAGCAACCATCAATAATACCCGATCGTTCTCCCTCAGAGACATCCCGACTTGACCAACATACCAAAGCCTCTAATCCGCCTTATCTTCCGATATAAGAATCTTCATCGACTCATCAAAACAATCTGTAATCATTTTCTTAATTCCAAAAAATTCATTGCACACACTATTAAAGCCGGAAAGACACGTCTATTCCATCCAACATAATTCCGTCTACTATCAACAAGAGATTAAGGGTGATCAGTTCCTCAATTTGTCAATAGACAGTCGACAATTATGATGGGGCATAGACCATCTTTACCATACCATAATAGCATTTCTTGCATCTTGTGCACAAAACTACCTAAGGCACAATCCTTAGTCGGCATAAACCTCACCTCCGCATTCCCTCTGGAATCGGGAACAACACTGTTCAAACAACACTTATAATCTTGCAAACAACGACACACTAAGCCAACGCTCCACAACTGAAGCAACTCGGAGAAGCACCAGCTTCTCCCCCACTTATCTCATTCTCAATCCTGAAAACAAAGGATTAGAAAACCAGAAAGCACTGACAGTGTTTCACACACATATCACGTACTGAGGAACAAACACCATCGACAGTATTCAACTGTCATGCCACACTGACTCACAACTTGGCCGGACGGGCCGACCTGCTCTGATACCAATTGTAACACCCCAATTCCCATCGCGGATAAATAATACATAATTAAATTAGAGTGAATAAAATTTTTTATTTTGACAGAAATAAGGATGCCACATTTATGAGAAAGACATAATCCACCTGCTCATAACTTTGATACATAAAACAAAATGGAATAAATAATAGCAGGAAACTTTTTCCAACAAAAGGAATGTTCAATTATGGAATAAAGCGGAACGATCCATAATTGACTTGTTTTACAAAATATGTTGTTTCATAACATCAAAATATATATTCACACACACACACACACACACACACACACACACATATATATATATATATATATATATATATATATATATATATATATATATATATATATATACATAAATAACAAAAGCGTTTCCCCTGACTCCCGTGTTACGTATCAGAGCAGACACGGAAGATCTAAGCAAAATGAAGATCTAACTCTTCCACTTGCCTCCACGCCTCTACAGCGGCCAATCTGCACTATGCCATAAAAAGCTTATTCCAGCAAAAGGGTGAGAAATAACAACTATATCAAGATTGTATAATGATATGTAAACATATAATTCACATATATTAATCAACTCACCCACACACTACATGCTAACACATATAGCATACCAAGATATCATAAATTCATATACACAAGTTAGGATATATATATATATATATATATATATATATATATATATATATATATATATATATATATATATATATATATATATATATATATATGTACTTCCCAAGAAGCACAGACACAAGAAACAACAAAGGGATGATAACTACATTTAATAATTAACGGTGTAAAATACATGTTAAGGAGTAGTAATCAAGTAATCACACATAATGTGCACACATTCACGACACACTTGTCACTTCCATTTATAATTCATAAAAAACATAATAATGCAATGTGACTCAATGACACAATGCAATGCAAGTGGTACCACACAACATGGTTCATTCAATTGAACCCGATTCATAATAGAATCCGGATAAATCACATACACTCCCACTGAGCAATGATTTATCTCCATACAACTCCACATTGGAGTCCAGACAAATCACATACACTCCCACTGAGCAATGATTTGTCTCCATACAACTCCACATTGGAGTCTGGACAATACTAGGCACCCATCATGGATTCCCACCTAGCTGTCTCCACCAGACACATCATGAAATGCATGACACATATTACACACAAAACACATGTATAATAACAATTATACATCTTCACGATCCTCATGATCACACGTGAGATACATACTCACCGTAATACACACTAGTATTACCACAACTGTCAAATCAATTCATCATAATACACACAATTAAGAAAAATACCTCACGAGGCCTTAATTAGTTAATTATCTAATTAATCCATCCAAATTCCATTTTAAATCATTTTTACTACCGTTCCTAAATTCAACAAGTTCTGACACCTATTCTAACCTCTCAGACCAAAAAAGAACCGCATCGGACGCGAAATCGGGAAAGAAATCGCGAAACGGCAAAATTCTGCACTCTCGCTGGTCATACGCGTATTGCTCATACCCATACGCGTATTGCCTTGCCCATTACGCGTACCATTACGTGTTTTAGCAGAAGGCCGTGTAAAACCGGGTTCCATACGCGTAACGCCTACGTACCGCCCTTGCAATACGCGTATTGCCTTGCCCATTACGCGTATGGGCAGCGAACACCCAGAACTTTCCTGTTTCCACACCAGTCCAAATTCTGATCAATTCTAGCACCCAAAATTACAACCACATTCTATAGCAAGATTCAACATCATAAAAATAGCCTAAAAGCTCCACATTTATATGGCAATAGCATAACACACGACGAAATACCGACCGCACGCATTTTACGCGATAGGAAAATCCGACAACACGACTATTTCTCAAAAACACGAATTAATTAAATCATCTTTTACCCTCCAAACCATTTTTAATAGAAAGAATACTTCATTAGCTTTCTAACGCTTCGAACGGGGGTCAAAACGGACTTGCAGATCATAAGATATGGATTTTTGAAGTTTTTCCAAAAACCAGAAAAATGACCTGCAACAGCTACGGGTTTTGAGCAATTTTACCTTAAAATCTCATCTAAACCTCACTATAATACAAATTAAATACATAGCAACCTATATCTATCATGTATCAACAATTAGGAACCTTAAAACATGATTTCCAACACAAAAGTTTTGGATCCAAATCTCAAAATCTCAATATATCAAATGTTGTAATTTTCCATCAAAATCAACCAAACATGTGAAAACATACAAGTAAGCATTTCCAACTAATTCCTAACCTCACCCGACTATACTACGCGATTTATACCGAGTTTCACCCGTGAGAACATCAATTTCCACTCAATTTACCATTAATGCCCTAAATCTCTAATTCTCTATAGCTCAATACAAAACTCCTCAAATCTTACCAACAAGCATTTCCGATTAGACTCAAACATCACTCGACTATGCTACGTGATTTATACCAAGTTTCAACCGTTAGAACATCGATTCCCACACATTTGTTCTTCAATCTAACCAATAAGGAAAAGTATATATTTCAACCAAACAAATGCAAACAACACATACATATACATATACAATCGAAACTTCTCACCCTTACCCGATTAATCGCGATTGAAACAGAGTTTTCTTCAATTTTTCCTCTTTCTCCTCTTCTCCCTTTTCTTTCTCTTCTTTCTCTTTTCTTCCCTTTCTCTTCTTCTCTCTTCTTTTTTTTTTCCTTTTCTTACTAACATATATATATATATAATCCAATATTATATAATATAATCCGATAGGGTAAAACCTCTTCAATTGATATTTATCATCTCAACCCAATTGATCAAATATTAGAGTTACCTTAAATACTCTCTCTCTTGGCCAAAATATTCTTCTTTCTTCCTTTCCCTTTTTATAACAAAATATCTACTTTTATAAAAATATCCAACCCCTCAAAAGACTATTTTACCCCTTTTGCTCAAATATCTCCCAAACGCTCTCAAAATGCGATAAAACATAAACATACCGATGAAAAACATATTGTGCAATAAAAGTTAAAAAGAAAATATAATTTAATGCAAATATTTTACCTATCAGAGATAATTAACCAATTAATTCAATTAGCAGGTAAAATACCATAAATTCACACAATTCACAAAATTTCACATAAATGAAATAAATAAATACGATTAACCAAATCGGGGCGTTAGAGTAAGTGGTTCGACAAATGTTGCATCCATGAAACCTGTGTCGAAGACAGAATTATGGCACATGAGATTGGGATATGTTAGTGAAAGAGGCCTGGTCGAATTGGGGAAGCAGAACCTGCTAGGTGGTGACAAAGTCAAAAAGTTGGAGTTTTGTGAATCTTGCTTATTTGGTAAATCCTGTAGGCCGAAGTTTAACAAAGGAAAGCAAAGAACACATGGATCCCTAAATTACATTCATGCTGGTCTTTGGGGGCCTGCAAGAAATCCTTCACACTCAGGGGCAAGGTATTTTCTATCCATCGTTGATGATTATTCCAGAATGTTATGGGTAATCATTCAGAAGGCGAAGGATGAAACTTTTGAGAATTTCAAAAGTTGGAAGGTTCTGGTCGAAACTCAAACTCGCAGAAAGGTTAAGAGGTTGAGAACCGACAATGGCCTTGAGTTCTGCAATGAAGCGTTTGACAGTTACTGTGTTGAGTCTGGGATTGCAAGGCATAAGACTGTAGCAGGTACTCCTCAACAAAATGGCTTAGCTGAGAGATTCAATCGAACAATCCTTGAAAAGGTTATATGCATGTTGGTTAGTGTTGGATTGAAGAAGGTGTTTTGGGTGGAGGTTGTTTCGACATCAGCTTATCTGATAAATAGATGTCCCTCGACTGCCTTGGGAATGAAGACACCTGCTGAATTTTGGTCGGGACATCCACCTAGTCTCGACAGACTGAGAGTATTTGGCTGTGTGGCCTATGCTCACATTAGGCAAGACAAGGTCGAACCTAGACCTGTGAAATGCATGTTCATGGGATACCCTGAAGGAGTCAAAGCTTATAGGTTATGGTGCCTAGAGCCAGGTCACAGAAGGTATATCACCAGTCGAGATGTAGTTTTCAATGAAGCTGAGATGGATTTCAAAAAACTGATGATGCTGATGAAGAGTTGGAACATGGAGAGATTCCTGTTGAGGTGGAGCATGTTGATACTGAATTACGTACCCCAGATGAAGTCGAAGAAGAAGCACAAGATGCTGTCAAAGATGAGGAAACTGATAATGACTACCTGCTAGCAAGAGACAGGTTGAGGAGAGTCATCAATTCACCTCAGAGACTTGGGTATGCAGATCTTGTAGCTTATGCCTTAATCTCTGCAAGTGAGGTTCTCGACGAAGAACCTAGCGACTATAAGGAAGTTATGAGGAGTCGAAAGAAGACTGGATGACTGAAGGCCATGGATGATGAGATGAAATCTCTTCATGACAACAACACATGGGAACTGATCAAGAAACCTGCTGGAGCCAGGTTAGTCAGCTGTAAATGGATTTTCAAACTTAAGGAAGGAATCAAAGGAGTGGCGTCGAAGAGATACAAGGCAAGGTTGGTTGCTAGGGGTTCACTTAGAAATAAGGTGTCGACTTCAATGATGTGTTCTCTCCTGTTGTGAAGCACAGGTCCATTAGAATATTGCTTGCCATGGTGGCACAGTTCGACCTTGAACTGGAACAGATGGATGTGAAAACTGCGTTCTTGTATGGTGATCTAGATGAAATAATCCTGATGAGGCAACCTGAAGGGTGTGTCGAAAAGGGGAAGGAAGATTATGTGTACAAACTGAAGAGATCTTTATATAGACTGAAACAATCTCCTCGACAGTGGAATAAGAGATTCGACAAGTTCATGGCACGCATAAGTTTCATTAGAAGTTAGTTCGACCACTGTGTTTACTTTAGATTTCGACCTGGTAATTCATTTGTTATTTTGTTGCTTTATGTGGATGATATTCTAATAGCAAGCAACAATGTTGAAGATGTAATGAGGGTGAAGGCTGAACTCAATAAGGAGTTCGACATGAAGGATTTGGGAGCTGTGTCCAAGATTCTTGGGACTGACATTCGAAGGGATAAAAAGCAGTCGAAATTATGCTTATCTCAAGAGGCATACCTACGGAAGATTCTTGAAAAGTATGGTATGTCGAATTCAAAGCCTGTTGTGACTCTGACAAAACATCAATTCAAGCTGAATATAGATCAGTGTCCCAGTACTGATTTTGAAAGAGCTTATATGAATAGCATTCCATATGCTAATATAATGGGTTCTTTGATGTATGTTATGGTCTGTACTAGACCTGACATAACATATGCAGTAAGTCTTGTAAGCAGGTACATGGCGAATCCTGGAAAGGCTCACTGGCAACCATTGAAGTGGATTTTAAGGTACATAAATGGGTCTCTGAATAGAGTCCTAATTTATGGTGGAGCCTTGGGTGAAGATAGTAAAGCAGCAATCGAAGGATATGTCGACTCCGATTATGCAGGTTGTATGGATTCCAGAAAATCTATTTTTGGATATGTGTTCATTATGTTTGGGACAACAATCAGTTAGAAATCAACACTTCAGAAGGTGGTTGCCTTATCAACCATTGAAGAGGAATATATTGCTTTAACTAAAGCTGTGAAGGAAGCATTGTGGCTTGAAGGTTTTGCAAAGGAGCTGAAACTTCAAGGTCTAGTTATCACTATTAAATGTGATAGTCAAAGTGCAATACACCTGTCGAAGAACTCATCCTATCATGAGCGAACCAAGCACATTGATGTGAGGCTGCATTTCGTCAAAGGGGTAATCGAGTGTGGAGAAGTCCAAGTGCTGAAGGTTTCGACAGATCATAATGCTGCTGATATGATCACCAAGACGTTGTTAAGTTGGAAGTTTTTCCACTGTATGCAGTTGATAAAACTACACGAAGAAAGCTAGTTTATTCCTTGATGTTATAGAGTTTGTTCCAAGGTGGAGATTTGTGAGATATTGGATCGAACTCTAGTATGGTCGAAGGGTAGCTTCTGGTTCGACACGAATTAAGCATGAGGTCGAAGACTGTTCGCATGCTGTTGTCGGAGTAATACGTGTTGTAGTCGAAGTTTGTTTTAACATGCATTAGTTAATATTGCTAGGTTTGTTAGCAGGTTGAATTGGCCATTGTGTTAAGGATCCAATTGTTTAAGTTAGCTTGTACCCTAAGTTAGCTTGTAATGGGTAATTGTTAAAAAGCCCATTAGGTTAATGAGTTAGTTTTCTTATAAATAGCATGCTAGTCTCTCATCTTGCATAAGGAAAAATAGGAAGATAAAATCCTAATTCAAGTGAGAGGGGTTATTTGTTATTTTTGTATACTTGTAATCTTGTTTGAAAGAGAAAGGAAAGAATAGCAGTTTATAACCAATCCTTGTTGTTTTACCTTGTTGCCCTTGTTTTTCCGTTAACCCTAACCCTTGTGTGTTTCTTGCCCATAAAGAAACGGTTAATATTTTGTTTCAAGGTATCGTTTTTCATAACAAAGGGGACTAAAATCCAAAATAAACTTAAAATAAGGGGATCAAAAGTAAAAAAAAATGAAAATGGAGGGACCAAAATTTTGAATTTTAAAAAAGGGGACCAAAAATAAAAATAATTGAAAACAGGGGACCAAAATTCCTGATTTTAAAATTGGGGGACCAAAACTAAAAAAAATGTAAATAGGAGAACCAAAATTGGAATTAAACCTAAAATTTATTGTTATTCACTTTTGCAAGATTTATCTAAATACAAATCACTTTACTTTAACTCAGTTTAATAAAAATATAATGATATAATTGATTTTTTTATACAACGGGACCGAAGTCCAAGAAAGAAAAAAAATGCGTATGAAATAATCAGGGTAAGGAAACACCCATAACATCATCATCAAGAACCTGCATAACCTCATGAGGCGGCTCATATCTCACTTGTGTATCAGGAATTTGTGTACATCACATGTTAGCTAATAAGTTTGCACGTTTATTTCCTTTCTGAATTATGTGGACAATTCGTACATTCCAATTCAGCTCTAATAACTCTTTGATCTTTTTCACGATACTCCAACATGTAACACTACCAATATTATTAGAAGTCACACTCTAAACAACTAACGTCAAATCTAACTGAACTTCTAAATCCATGACACAAAATCTTCAAGCTAAGCATGTGCCTTCATAAAGACCCCTTAATTCTGCCAAATATGATGAGGTATTGCCTAAATTCCACGTATTGTTGCTATCACGAATAACACCACCACAACCTATAACCCGTCTATCTATATTAGCAACACCATGTGTATTCAACTACATCAACCCATGCATAAGAGAAAACTAACTTACATTAATTATTTATTTAGAAGTACTTGGATCCATCATTTGCATGTCTTTTGAATTTTGATACCATTTAACTTTATCGAAGATAAAATGCCAAGGTTTCCACATACGTTTATAATTGCCATAATGAAATTGTTTGTTTCGCCACTGCCAAAGCCAATAACAAGTAGTAACTCACGCATCTCCCCACTTATTATCACCATTTTGACCAATATCTTGATTTAAATCAAACTTAATCCAATGTTGCATTGTTCCAATGAAAAATCTTCCACGATTATCAATATCCACTAAATGAGTCAAAATCTCTATAACTAGTGGACAAACTCTGAGGACGTGCATTGTTGTTTTCCCCATATTGGTCACAATGAGTGCAAAAAGGTTCTTTTAAATGCCACCTAGCCATAGGCTCATTTGTAAGAATTCTATCGTGTAAAACTTGCCACATGAGAACTCGCACTCGCTCTAGAGCATCCAACTTCCACCCTCTCTTCCAATTTGGGACATTCTCATGTAAGTGATGTCCCCTAATAAATGATATGATGTTGCAACCGTAAATCTTCCTAATCTATCTCCTGGCCAATGGCAAACATCATTGTCATTCTCCATACTAGGGGGAAGAATAAGAATAATGTGTTGAACAACATTGTTCGGAAGCACATTATGAAACAGATCTAACTTTCACTTGCCATCATTAGTGTTGACATCACATAATCTCCAAGTACGAATGTTCTCAGGCACCATGTCAACCACATATCGCAATCTTGTCTTCTCATCCAACCACTTATCATCCCAAAAAAGGGTATTTACACCATTCCCGACACCCCAAAATTCATTATCTTGAAGTTTTGGCTACAAACTCACAATAGACTTCCAAAGAGCTGAATCAGCTAGATTCACCATAACTTGCTTATTCATAATACCACCTCGACCATATTTTCCATTAAAAACTTGAGTTCAAAGACGTTGTTCCCTTATTCTTAACGTCCATCCTAAATTCATAAGACAATCATCATGCATGCATGTATTTCAAGTTTATCAAACCCAACCCTGTCATGTCTTTCAGAAGAGTAATTATAGTCTAACCTATCATATGAGCTTTCTGGCCTCCCTCATTATCACCCCAAATGAAATATCATTGTATCTCATATATTTCATTAAGAATACTTTAGGAATATTCATACACATCATCAGATATATTGAAATAGCATGAATAACCACCTTCGACAAAGTTATCCTTCCTGCCAAGGAAAGTTGTTAGCCTTCCAACCAGATAAATGAAATTTCACTTTCTCAATTAAATAATGAAAATCATTTCTTTTTGGAGCTCTGCTCAATCTTAGAACACCAATATAATTTCTCACAGTATGTGCTTCTTGAGATCCAAATTGGTTTATCAGAGCCACTATAGTATCAAGATAAACATTACGAGAAAAATATATTGAAGTCTTATCATGATTCACCTTCTAGCCTGACATTGCACAAAATTTATTTAAAGCATTTACCACTAAAATCATAGTAGTATTAGTGGCTTTACCAAACAAAAGAGATCATCTGCAAACATAAAATCTGATATATTTGGCCCATTAAGGCCAGCTTTCATCAGGCTACCATTATCTACCTCTTTAGAAATTATATAATTAATTTTAATTAAAAGTAAATTGAATGTAAATTGATTTATATTTGAATTTATTAATATAAAAGTAATTCTTATAAATTTATGTTGCTTGGATAGTTTAGATTAAAATTGATTTTAAATATATAATATTATTAAAATTATATTTCATTTGTTAATTAATTATTTAAATTTATATTGCATTATTATTTAATTATAATATAGTAAAACTTTAAAAAGTAAATTACATATTCTATTAAAAACTTTTTTGTATTAACAAATCATGTCAAAATGAAGTAATAAAAACAAGTAAAATTTATTGATTTTTAGAAAAAAAAAACTATCAAAAGTTTTTTACTACATAGCTCAAACCTTTATAACTAAATAATATGGGTTTAACCAAATTTTAGTTGGTCCAGTAATTACTGACGTTGGATTTGTTAGGAAGGACTACAGTTCGATCTTCCAAAATTGTAATTGAGGTGGGGCTGAAATTACTTTATGTTAGAACTGGCTCCTGAATCGGATTAGTCGCTCTAATAGACCGGATACTGGTGATGAAAACAAAAAAATAATAATAACACGGGCTTATGTCATAAATAAAATTAATGGGCTTTTGGAGCCATAAACTTTATGTGAGATATTGGATTGAACTCTAGTATGGTCGAAGGGTAGCTTCTGGTTCGACAGGAGTTAAGCATGAGGTCGAAGTTTGTTCGCATGTGTTCTGTCGGAGTAATGCGTGGTGTAGTCGAAGTTTGTTCTAACAAGAATTAGTCAATATTGCTAGGTTTGTTAACATATTGAATTGGGCCTTGCTTGTAAGCCCAATTGTTTAAGTTAGCTTGTAATGGGTAATTGTTAAAAAGCCCATTAGGTTAGTGTGTTAGTTTTCTTATAAATAACATGCTAGTCTCTCATCTTGTATAAGGAAAAATAGGAAGATAAAATCCTAATTCAAGTGAGAGAGGTTATTTTGTTATTCTTGTATACTTGTAATCTTGTTTGAAAGAGAAAGGAAAGAATAGCAGTTTATAACCAAATTTGTGTGGCAAATCCTTATTAGGTTGAGAGAGGTTAATTGTTGGTATTCACTTGTAATCTTTGAACCGTATTGAGAAAGTGAATAGTAAAACAAATTTAACCAATTCTCTATTCTTCTTCCTCTTTTCTCTTCCTTTGTGAACCCTAATAGGGTTTCGTGTGTTTGCTCAAGTTTTTCCTTTTTTTTCTACCCTTGTGGATTTCTTGGTGTTCAAGAAACCAAATATACTTTGTTATTCCAGTATCGTTTTTCACAACAAATTGGTGCGGTAAACGAGGAGAAGATGCCCTCAACAAAGTATGAGATTGAAAAGTTCATCGGTGTGAAAGATTTCGGTCTGTGGCGCATGAAGATGAAAGCCCTACTGGTTCAGCAGGGTTGTTTGGAAGCGTTGAAAGGAGCGACAGCCATGAACGATGCGTTAACGGAAACTGAAAAGACATTGCCTAGTTGCAAGTTTTTCCACTGTATGCAGTTGATAAAGCTGCATGAAGAAAGCTAGTTTGTTCCTTGATGTTATAGATTTTGTTCCAAGGTGGAGATTTGTGAGATATTAGATCGAACTCTAGTATGGTCGAAGGGTAGCTTCTAGTTCGACAGGTATTAAGCATGAGGTCGAAGTTTGTTCGCATGTGTTCTGTCGGAGTAATGCATGTTGTAGTCGAAGTTTGTTCTAACATGCATTAGTCAATATTTCTAGGTTTGTTTGTATATTGAATTGGGCCTTGCTTGTAAGCCCAATTATTTAAGTTAGCTTGTAATGGGTAATTGTTAAAAAGCCCATTAGGTTAGTGTGTTAGTTTTCTTATAAATAACATGCTAGTCTCTCATCTTGTATAAGGAAAAATAGGAAGATAAAATCCTAATTCAAGTGAGAGAGGTTATTTTGTTATTCTTGTATACTTGTAGTCTTGTTTGAAAGAGAAAGGAAAGAATGGCAGTTTATAACCAAATTTGTGTGGCAAATCCTTATTATGTTGAGAGAGGTTAATTGTTGGTATTCACTTGTAATCTTTGAACCATATTGAGAAAGTGAATAGTAAAATAGATTTAACCAATTCTCTATTCTTCTTCCTCTTTTATCTTCCTTTGTGAACCCTAATAAGGTTTCGTGTGCTTGCTCAAGTTTTTCCTATTTTTTACCCTTGTGGATTCTTGGTGTTCAAGAAACCACATATACTTTGTTATTTCGGTATCGTTTTTCACAACACTTTAGAACTCAACCTAATGTTTTCTCTAACTTAGAGAAAGTTGTAGAGTTTGCAAATGGAGAATTTCTTATTGCACCCTAGATGTTTCTAATGCACCATGTGAATTTCCAAATATGACCCCTGATTTCGGAGATACTTCTCCGGGGGCACCTATTTTTGAATAAACGTTGCCATATTTCGCAGATATATCTCCTGAACAATATTAAACATTCAAAGCATGCCACTCAGTAGTCATTTGCATTTGAGTTGTTTCGAAGATGCATCTTTGCTAATATTCCGGAGATGCATCTCCGAAGTGTATCAGAATGGGTGTTTTTTGCTATAAGTAGTGTATTTGTTTTCAGATGAAGTATGAAGTATGATCTCGAATAAAAAAAATAGACATACAAAATAATAAGAGACTAATGTTGGATGTGTCGAAAATGATATAGAAATATATATAGAAAATGACGTACAATCGAGATCCAAAATGTAATAAAATCGTAAAAATAAAGTATAGAGTATAGTACTACAACAAAATAATAACAGACTAGTGTTGTGTCTTCCTGACAACATCTCCTCTACCTCCTCAGCCTCCTCAGCCATCAATCCCCCCGTCCTCCGGTGATGTCTCCGGTATAACAGTGCCCCCAGTGCCTTTACCACGATGGCATCTAGGACTCACCTGACAGCAAACCCATTAGGGAAGATATCCCGTCAATATCTTCCTGCACAATCTCCACTATACGACGACACCTAGGAAAGACCTCATTAGTATGATCTAGTTGATCCTGCTCCTCTTCTAGTATCTCCTAATGAGTTGGTCTTGGCGGATCTCTTGGACCAGTTTGCACCATGTACGGATGTGACACATTGAAGAACCATGTGATGTACCCCTCGACGTAGCTCCAATCGTTCGGTGTTATGGTAGTTCATGCCTTATTCGGTACCAGATGACTCTTATAATCAGCAAACATCTCCTCTCCGTGTCTACGAGACAAGGCAGGAGGAACAAAGACAACAAGGTATCTGGGGATGATCTAAGTGTACCTGAACTACCACATGATGCACTCGAGCAGGTGAGGAGCAATAATACATGATCCGCAGGCCAACCATCTGGAGTATAGAACTATCTCGTCAAATGGCCACGTCGGACGGTGATCCACGAAGCTGTTTAAGTGCATGGCCTCAGCAACCAAACGATCAAGATAGACTTTAAAAGGCTCGACCGCCTAGTTCCCTCTGAGCAGGACAAAAGCACAGGCACGCGACATATCCTCAGTGTACTCATCCACACTCGCTCAACCAGCAATGCGCGGGAAGTGCTGGAGGATCCAAGCCTGAAATGAAAATAAAAAAACATTTAAGGATCTAGAATTATCAGCAATGGTTTCGCAAATATGAAATGAAAATGAAAAAAAAACATTCAAGGATCAAGAAATATTACCACCAATAGTGTCACGCTGCCTGTGACCTGCTTCGTCTTCCACCGAAAACCCTCACTCAAATTTGAATAAAGATAGGTCAAGAAAGCCGCCCCCTAGTTGTACTCATGGATCTTAGTGAGATCCAAGAAGTATTAGAGGTGTGAAATTCCAGTATAAGTGGCACTCGTGTCCACAAAAATGCAAGTTCCAACCCAAAGAAGAAAGTATGCCCTCAAAGCATGAGCCCTGTGTACCGTCATCTGCTCATCATCACCACGAGCCTACTGTGCCCTAAGGATCTAATCATCATAATTCTTCCTCAGGAACTCAAATCTTGCATTAACACCCCTAGTCCTATCCATATTATCTATCGCCTACTGTGAATCAGCCCCTAGATGCTCCACCATCATCTCGACTGCCTCGTCTTTGGTCATCCTCCCATGATTAAGGAATCTCCCCTTAATTGAAAGATGTGAAAAACACGAGATATCGTCCAGTGTGATAGACATCTCACCATACGGGAGATGAAACAAAGAGGTCTTATAGTGACATCTATCCATGAATGCATTAAGCATCCCGTGGTTGACCAGAGTGTAATCGGTCATGCATACGTCCTTCAGGCCAGATAAGGACAAAACCGTCTAAAATCAATCCTCATTCAGCTGAGACAAGCCAGCAATCTTCCTCCCATGGTTAAGAAACTTCTAGGGATCACACTCCTGAAATTATCCAGAAATAATCAATGTCAGTAATAATCAGTCAAAAATAATCAATGTCAGCCATTAAAATTAACGCATAAAAAAATCAAAATCCAACTAATGTTACATCTCCATCCCAAATATGTCTGACAGTATGGTTTGGATAAAGAGGAAATAAGGACAAATCATATGGACCTCCTCCAAAACCCTCTGGCTCAGCATCTACAGCAACCTCACCCTCCAGAGGTGGCACTGGATTAGCAGTGGGAGGTGGATCTAGAACAACAACATCATTTATTTGAGGTGGCACTGGTGAATCCCGACGCCTGTGGGAGGATATGGGAAGTGACGCGTCATATGGTGAATCCCGTCTCCTACGGGGAGAAGGTGGAGTGGCCTAAGGTGAAAAACCATCCCCAGGAGTAGAAGCGCTCTAGAAGTTGACGCCTTTGCCTGCACAGAAGTACCTGGGGCCTCCAAAACCTGCTGGCTTTGCTCCCGCCGAACGGATGTGTGTTGAGCAACCCTGCCATGTCTCAGTTAGTCAACTCTGTCAGTCATTATGCATGTAAGGTAAAGTAAGGCACATCATTAGTACACGCAAACAACACACACAAACAAGAAAATTTAAAATAAATAAAAAAACATACTG
This sequence comes from Lathyrus tuberosus, assembly GCA_022829125.1. Taxonomy (NCBI): domain Eukaryota; kingdom Viridiplantae; phylum Streptophyta; class Magnoliopsida; order Fabales; family Fabaceae; genus Lathyrus; species Lathyrus tuberosus. Next base: position 7,263,226 of record JALAZF010000084.1, read on the forward strand.
AAGGAAATTTCGGAGATGCATCTTCGGATACACCATAAATTATAACATTGAACAATTCCGGAGATACATCTTTAGAAATACCTTAAAACTGTAATGTTGAACAATTCCGAAGATGCATCTCTGAAATTTCCCAAAGTATATGAAACACTGAACAATTCCGGAGATACATCTCTGAAATGTTCTGCAACACAAAGGTCGCATCAATGGCGAACGTACCTCATTCATGTTGAAGAAAACATCATCTGATCGTCATTTTTAGCCAACAAAGAAGTTATACACTATGTCTAAACTATGTTACATGTGATTTCTACATATTTCTAACCCTAATCATTGATTACTACTCGTTTATACTAAAACTCGAATATTTACCGAAAACTCGAAAAACTTACTTGAAATTTATGGTTTTGATGATATTGAATGATATTATAGAGGATGCTTGGTGTTCCCTTGAGTTCCTTTAAGCTTTGTTTGATGAAAATTAATTTGGTGAAGTTGAGGTGTATTGAGAAGGAGAAGAGTTGAGTTTGAAGAAAATTGTAAAATGAGGAAGGAGAATAGTCTGGTGCGACTTATGCTCCAAAATGTTCCGGAAATATATCTCTGGAATATTTCAACGTTCACTCAAGTTTGAGTGCGTTCGAAGATATATCTCCGAAATCATGAGGCATTTGTGGAATTTCACATGATGCATTAGAAGTATATAGGATTCCATAAGAAATTCTCTTGTATATATGCAACTCAAAACAGATACGAGAATAAAAAAATTGTAGCAAAATCATTACTATAACTATGACTATAGTCACTTTGAAATACAGGAAAATGATTGACAAATTTGCTAGAGTTAATTTAAATATTAAAATTTTGAATTTGTTATTTCAATTCATCTGTAGTTTTTTTTTTTAGATTTCAAAAACTTCATTCAAAGATTTTTGAAGAGTTTCTTGTTGGTTATAAAGTAGAAATTTTTGAAGAGTTTCAATTCATCTCGTATGTGAAATATTTCTGATTATGGATATAAAGTAGAAAGTTTTGCTTGTAGGTTAGAATTGTTATGGTAGTTTGGATACACATGAGAATGATGAGATGTTGAATATGATGGATATATGTTAGGTGTAGGTGGTGGAGTTGTACATTAATAAAATATGGTGGAAGGCTTTTTCATAAAAAGAGATGGAAACGAATGTGTGATAAGAGTATTGTCCATGAGATAGAAATTAAATGGAGATAGAAATGAATATGTCATTATAGAAGATTGAGTGCAAGAACGAGAGCACAAATGTTAGAAAGTTATAATCATTAAACTAAAGAAAATGCTATAAATATACAACAAAACAAAAGAGTATTCTTCTATATTATTTGGTTTTATTTATTCCCCGTAGTTTTTTAATGCTCTTTGGTTTTGACCAACTTACCATTCTTCCATATTATTTTCCAATTATAAATTCAAACAGCGCTAGAGTATGTTGAGTGTGTAATAATATTAATAATTGGGCATCTTGAAAAATCTTCTTTATGCTAAAAATAAATAATTTTTTTTTTATAAATTTAGTCTCATATGATGCATTTAATTTGTTAAAAAATAATGAATTTGATAGCACAATTTTAATTATCCTGCGTTGATCTAAAAAATATTCACGGAATAGGACAAAAATAGTAATTAAGAATTCGACGCAAACTCAATTTTTTTTTTCTCTTACTAAATCATGATCTTTCTCTCTCTCTCTCTCTCTCTACGCACTCGCGAGCCTGTGTGTCTGCGTGTGCGTATGAGTGTGCGCGTGTGTGTATGTGTGTGTGTATGCATGTGTGTGTATGCGTGTGAGTGTGTGTGTGTGTGTGTGTGTGTGTGTGTGAGTGTGCGAATTTCACAAGTAAACCACTTACTTTGGACTCACAAAATGAGAGTTTTTTTTTCTAGAACTGTTCATATAATAGTGTCGCTCCACAACCCTGTATTAAAAATGATTTAAAAATATTACACGCTAAACTATTTACAAAGTCATAGAAAATATTACTAAAAGACTCACAAACATAAAGTTATCTAGTAATGATTTGTTTCATCTTAGGTTCAAGCGGATAGTGTAAGGAACATAGTGTAGTTACCATATTCGTCCAAAGAGATATGATAATCAATTGCAAATGTTCATTGAATGAACACATATAATTAGTATTTGTTTAAACATGGAAACTAATTATATATAATAGAGAAACCAAAATTTCAAAATTACTCACTTATGGAAAAATGGTGCTAAGTAACCGTTGTTTTTCCCATCTAACCGTGATGTTATGTATTCTTCAATCTTTTTTGCAGAATTATTTATAAATCAAATATCAATTGGATCCAACAATCCATAAATATCTTATTTATTAATTATATACAAACATGGTGAATGTGCCTAAATGGTTAAACAAAATTTTAAAAAATAAGATACGAATTAGTTCTATAAAAACGATGAATATATTCCATAATGAGAGATTCAATTCTATATACTTACGTGCACCAAACTTGTAGTAACCTTGTGTCCAACCATCGCTTTCAAATGACCATATCTTTATATCTTTAGGATCGACATAGAAATAATCTAACTTTCGACCAGGTTCTAGCTCTAGAAGAATTAGTCATGCCTTGTCGATAAGGTGACATAACATTTTGGTATATGATTGTTCAGAATTAGCCAATAACTCGTTATTGATTTCATTATTGATATGGAACGACTGAGCAACTTTCTTTTGTGTTTGCACCACATACAACAATTCTTGCAGGGAATTGATCATCATCATCTTCATGTGTACATTGTGGGACGGTTCCACTGATTCCCTATATTTTAGATATTAACATAATATATATAATATATTTATGATATCAGCACATGGATGAGTAAAAATAATAGGAACACAAAATAGAATCAACACAATATATATCATATATTTCTGATATCACAATATTCTCACATACCACATATAACTCTTCCATGTCTGTCATGCGACTTTCCCGCTCCGGTACTAATGTGTATTAAAAAGCTTTCTTTTGATTCTCTAACTTCCTCTCAAAAATCTTCAATCACTTATTTTTGCACTTGTCTGGTGCTTTTTCTAGATATACCAAACCACACTCTCAAGCCGATGTCATCTTCAACACCATGGACACGCCCACCATACTCCTTTATTCCGATTACTTCTACTAATATATCATGTCGTGGTTATGGAACAATGGAACCTTCATGGGGCGACATAACCAACGAATCCTACACAACATGATAAGATATACATTGTTATTTACCAAAGAAATTTAAATAACACATAATACACGCACAACAAATTCTACTTACAATTTTCTCAGCGACTAATCTTGAGGCATCTGAAGTGTAGTCTCTATTTGGCCTTTGTCGAGCCCTCTCCCACTTCCCATGTCATGATGGTGGAGATGGGTTGTGATCACAACTCATGAAGTCCTCGTCTCCTAGTTGTTGTCTTTTTTTAGCAATCATTGTTTTCTCAAGTTTCATGTATCCCCCCATGAGACAATCTATGGGGGTATTTGAAGTTTCCCTTGTTCTGTTTTCATGCTTCACTTTAAACCTGTTTTAAACATATAAAATATAGTATCTTGCATGGTTATATCTATAAAGCATAAGCATAAAATTATCAGAAATATAATTAGTACTAACCATGAATTACTCAGAACTACGAGACTTCACAGAGATTTTCCAAACCTTCTTGTCAAGATAATTATGTCTCACTCACAGAAGCTCAAGATTAGGCTTAGGCTCCCTAATGTAGTCACACGTGAGTTGTGACTCAAAGCCCCTCCAACACGTACCATCATAAGTGATCCACTTTTTTCAAATTAGAATCTTCGGAAAACTCATACGTCAACTACACAGTTACATCAATAGGTATGTATTAGTAATTATATAAATTAATAATATCGAATCAATAAAAATTAAAATTAATACCTTAACGTCTGTCCATATACTCTTTCACCTTCGCTGCTTCTTTTTTCCAATCATTTATCAATATACTGACTTTGCTACATCCATGAAACGCAACGTAACTCTTAAACAATGAAGAATGAAGACCATCAAGTATTTTATAAACAACACTAAACTCTATCAGTAATTTGATACTCGACTTTTGGAATTTTACTAATTTAGCCATCATTATGGCACCTCTTTTTTTTTCTTTTCTTTTTTCCGTCTATAGATTGAGAATCATTTGTACGAGTCTCATTTGTATAAGTAGTTTCGTAGTTACTAGATGAAGAATATGCCATCTATCAAGACATAAAATATTTAACATCAAGACACAAACACAAACATCAATCACAAAGTGTGCTCATAAAATCTATGTTGAATGTCATAAGGTAAAACACACAAGAATGTCATAAAATATCATATGATACTCATGTCTAGGTACAAGTTTTGTGCTTCTACTCTACTATTTTTTTCACTACACCAATTGCATCAACAAAATAAAATTAAACTTATACAAACCAATATAGTTGTATCAAGACAGGAGAAAATAATCAATGAGGTCTCTTGGAGGCTAATGAGGAGCTCACAACTTATGAAAGAATCTAAAAATCTTAAACTCTAACATAAAACAAGATCTATAACTCATAAACAACAACATCAATAACTACATAAACAATGACATACTATTTCAACACCAACAACATAAACACAATGGAACCTCATATGATCAAACCTCCAAATTCAACTCTCTACATTAAAAACACGAGAAGAACCTCATATCATCAAACCTAGTAGAACATATATAACATCAACAACTCATAAAAAACAACATCAACAACTACATAAATAATAATATATTATTTTAATACCAACAACATAAACATAATCATAATGGAAAATGAAGTTTATTATAGATGCATGGGGAAAAACATTTACATACCGGAAACGTGCTAAATAAGTAAAAAAAAAAATTGTCAGAGTCTTTGTCTTCCTCCTCGACGGTTGTTAAGCCAAGAACGATATAGTTGGTGTCGGCTTCCTCCTCGAAGGTACATAATCAAAAAATGATGAAGTTGGTTGAAAAGGATGTTGTTTCGTCAGGGTTGAAAATGGTGTTTTTTCGTTAAGGTTGAAAATGGTGTTGTTTCGTTAGGTTCAAAAATGGTGTTGTTTCGTCAGGGTTGAAAATGGCGTTGTTTCGTCAGGGTTGAAAATGGCGCTGTTTCACTAATAAAAATGAAAAATGTAACTAAAGTGACAAGCTAGCTAATTGTGTTTCTTTTAAGTGAATACGTCATTTCACAACGGTCGTCTAAACCAATCGGTGGTGATATATGGTTTACGTTAATGTAATTTTATAGAAAGCGCAAGGTTTTAAGTATTTAAAAAAAAAATAAAATAGAAAAATATATCACAACAGTTATATTAAACAACCGTAGTTATATCACTTTTAATTTTTATCCAAAAATATATAAAAATAAAAGACGCAACTAAAATACTAAATAAATCACGAATTTGTTGGCGCTGACATTCAAACTCAAGAAAAGTATGGGATATCACCATGGTTATTCTAAACAATTGTGGTAATAATTTAATAATTTAAATTTAAAATATAACAAAAAATATTGGCGCCTGAATTTAGAGATATCAACAAGGTCCTTCAAATGACTTTGGTAACGTGGGTGTTGTTATATTATTTCTCTACATCCAGCTCTTCTCGGATGATCCTTACGTCAAGGCACAACAGCTCCAACTGGCTCAAGGCATTTTGGAATGACACATGCACAATATCAAAGCTTATCTCAATAACAACTCTGAGCTCCTTGTGCAACCCCGTCCAGCTATCTTCACAGGTCTGTTCATATCTAAAGAGGAAGTCCTTCTCATTCTTCATGGAAGTCTCTGCCTTCGTCAACTTGGTCGATAAATAAGTAAGGGTTCCTTGAGATTCAACCAAATCTTTCTCCATCTTAGTTAGAGAAGACGGAACCTCCCCCAAGGGGTTTCTTCTTTACTTTCAGTGACCTCTTAAAGAGGGTGGTCTTAGTAGAAATATCAAAGGGGTGTCATGCTTTTCCATGTCCTTTTGCATGGCAGAAAGTTGCTCGTGAAGTTTGCTCCATTCCACAAAGATGTAGTCATATTATTTCTTAAAAATCTCCTTCTCATTCCTCTAGTTACAACGAACCAAGATATCCCCCTGATGTCATCCCCAATGGTCATCAAAGTGGCAACCCGGTGTATTTAGTAAGCCATTTTCGCCATCGTTTCCTGCTTAGTGGTGTCAGACAATTTATAAAAATAAGAATTATCTCCTTCAAGGAAGAAATAATGCACTTACTTCATAGTACGAGGACCCTTGTTTATGAAAAACTATTACAAAAAATAAGTAGGAGGCACACTCTAGTTACCACCCATAATCATTTTCTCATCGTCGGGTTGTGTTGACTTGAATCTTTTTGCACGATGATCCTCGTGATTTGTACCTTGTTCATGTCCCTCTTGGTATAGTCAGTACCAATGGCCTTTTCACTCCACCGATCATGAGATTTCTTGATATGACCCTCAGAGGTATGATAATCCTAGTTTAACTTATTTTGTTGCCCAACTTGTTTTGGCATTTTTAGACCAAATTTTAAGGTGTCGCTTCTTTCTAGGATCACCCTGACACTGCTAGTAGCATCCTGAGTAAGATTCATTAGAGGAGGATGAGGAGTATTCTTCGTCATCAAAACCTTCTTCATCTTCATCACATCATGGATCAAACTCATGTTATATGCAAAAAAAAAGTAATAATTACGTGAGAAATTAAAATAATGGTAGGGACTAGCAAACAAATGGCTCTGTCCTCTCACCAAAGAGTGTTTTCCTCTCCTGCACGCCGACTGCCTCCACCACTAGCCGCATGTCAATTTACCGCCTCTTATATTGTGTCAGTGGCACGTTAGAAGAATTGGTTGTGTCTTTAAAGCCCAGACTTTCCCAGAGATCAAATAAGTTAGCCTTCAACGCCTTTTCTTTAGGAGTCAATTTTTATGAAGGGAACGTGTACTTGCTCGGAACCCTTAAGAAGTGGTTTTATTTTAATACTTCTGGAATATTTCTTCACATATGGCCGACTCTAAGCCAGAGGGGCATGAAGGGTTATCCTTCAGAATAGCACACATGCTCGAGTGGGAATCATAACTCTCAGGAACAACTAGGAACTATCGATCTTTAAATTTCTTCCAACTATCAACATGCACATCGAACACTTTCTTCAACTAACGCAGGAAGATCAACCCTTGTCACCATTCTGCTTTAGCATAAGTATCCTTACATTGAACAGGTTGAAGAATAACTTTAGGGTCGAAACACTACTCAGATACCCACACTAACGCTTAAAAAATTTCACGTAAGCCTAGCTCACCAGGTGTAGTTGAGATTGAGCAAATATCAAGTGATTCTAGAACTCCATCTCAAAGTCTTTGAGGGAGATTATGAACCTTATTCTAGAAAATAAACACTCATAGAAATGCATTAAGCTTCCGCTAAAGGGATCAAATAACATATTGTTGTATTGAATATGAGAAACCAATTATTCGGAAGACGATCCCATGACCAAGTGAGCACTCTCCAATATGCAAGCCTTACTGAACACGGAAGTTGTCCCCACCACCTATGCATCCATCCAATATTATTTATTAGCTTTCGTATGGAACACGAGATATTTTTTGACCTTTTAAACCATCTCCTTCTCATTGTCAACAAAAAGAAAATGTACATCATGAGTTCTAGAACACCCTCGAAAGTCAATATATTGCCTAACTTTCTTGTCGCTAGGTTCTCAACAATTCAAGGATCTAAAGGCGTTGATATAGTAGAGATCCCCCAAATCATCCAAGTACACCCCCACCAAACTCTAGATCCACCATGGGAAATTTAGGAGAAGAGAAGCCATGACCAATTCCCCCTGGGTTAGGATGAACCAGATTCCCCATTTCGCTTACCTCTATAGGGCACCCATCATTTTTACCACTCTAAAGACCCATAAGTTCACTGTCACTTTTGACGGAACCCCATAGACTCATGATTATCACTAAGTATTATGAGATTTACATGAGGTGAATCATTTCGAAAGGAACAACATTCAACACCTCTGGGCCCATTTCCTCTGTACAAGATGAGTCATCGCTTATCTCATCACCACTAGGTATATCTATAAAATTTGTAGATCCATCTCCTAAGTTGGCCATTTCTAATAGGAAATAGCATAAGTAACAACAATAAATAAAAATGGATATAAGCGGTACCTTGAGAACCAAAGATATCAAATTAATGCAACAATGAAAAATACACTTATAAGCGCAGGAGACCAAAGTGGGTTACGAAATAGAGGATGAAATACAAATAAGATAGACAATATATCGTCAGAGCTCATGGAATAAAAAGAAAGATTGTTTGGACAAAGAAACGAAAACGTAACCTAAAAGGAGAAACAACCTTTATATAATAGAACAAAGTGAGCATATCTACCACCAATAACAAAGGGAATTTAGGCAAATGAAACCAACAAGTGGATTTACCTCAAAATTACAATGACGCTTGAGTGCACTTGAACACCCTGATTGGAAACGCCATGTCCTAATATAGGTATATAGGGCCACGTGTATATGCAATAATGCAATTTAATACGTGTTTTCAAAAGATCATTAGCTTCTACTCACTAGTCTTTTCTGCTTCCATAAACCAAGAGTCTGTAAAAAAGACCACAATGGAGGGGCGACCTAGTAGTCTCTGGTCTTCAGATTGCTCCGTAATCGCTAAACTTTGGGGTAACTATTTCGGATGAGTCATAGGACCAATCAAAGAAGTGGACACTTAATCATTGCCGTTCGATGATCGTCCACCGTTAAATTTTATTTAACGGTCCGCTACATGCACGAGGGGAACATGGGGCAGTTATAACTGCTCCTATATATAAATATTGTCACATGTTGATCACATGTATGTTTTCACCATGACTTACATCACCACTTTTCCCACTTCTCACTGACTTGGATCTTAGAGTGTTAACCTTACATATATGTCTCTCTCCATCGAACTAGAAAGCACTTGTTGCCACTCAAGTTGACTTCACATCTCATATCCATTGTTTTTTATTCTTGTATGGAACAAAGTCAGTGCCAACAATATATGTATTTGGTTAATCGAGATAGAGTTTTGTTCATTTGAGCTTCGCATGTGAATGGGCGTGTGTGTGTGTGTGTGTGTATATATATATATATATATATATATATATAATCTTCTTAAATAGCTCCTCAAATATTTAAAAAGATCAAAACTCTGTTTTAATATTCATTGTAAATTTGGATGTTAAAAAATTATTATAGTAATATATTTATAAATTAGGTGATACTTTTATATGAATTCGTGCTATAATAGAATAGATAAAATGAATTTGTGTTTTTCTATTTCAAATTCAATAGAGAATTTTGTAAAACAAAATTGATGCCGTTGAATTGCTCTTTTTTTAAGAGAATATTATTTGGAAATTTTTTAATCCACCCCTTGATATTCTTAGCCACCTAGCGAAATTCTTTTTATGTCCCCTGCTTCCAGAAATATACATTCAGACGCATATTTTTTTTTTTTGCAAAAATTTGGTTTTCTCTGGACTTACATCTACGGAATAATTTTCTACTGGTATACGCTGAGGAAATTTCAAAATAATTCAGTTCAGGAAAACTTCCAGAGATGCACCTCCGTAACGTCTAAGCGCCAGAATATTCCATAGATACAGCTCTGGAAGTTTCTTCTATATTTTAAACATGCATGATCACTCCCACATTGTTGTCTTTTCTTCTTCCGTACTCACTTCACCAACCTAAAAAACCCCATATTATCAATATCATTTTCACTCCAAAACTCCAACTTTTTCGTGTAACAAATCATAGGCAGCAAGAGAAGATCGAATTTTAGGTAAAAATTGAAATTCGTCCACTACATTGCTCACATAATCATCAAAAGTTTGGAAAAAAAGTGATGTTGCTTCTGGAGCTATACCTCCGGTACGTGTTGAAGATGAACACTTCCGAATGTACATCTCTGGAATGTCTCAGTCTGTTTTTTTAAAGCAGCTTTGTAATTTTTTCTTATTTTTCTTATTGTTTACAAATAGATATGGTGCACCTTGATAATATCTCAAAAGAATTAGTTTCTACAAACGATGTTTCTCCGAATGTTCAAGGGGTTGTCGTAAAGTCTGTAGATGTCGGTGTTGACTTTAATAACAAGCAAGAGTTTGATGATCGTGAAAGCATGCTCACATGGATTCGTAGGACTGCAACTAGACTTGGTTTTGGTGTGGTTATAGGAAGATCGGATAATGGTTCGGAAAGAAGAAATGCTTTAGTAACTTTGTTATACGAAAGAAGCGGGAAATATCAAACTCCTCTACGGAAAGTTGTTCAACACGTTCTCGACAGTGCTCATTCTTAATTCTACCTATAAGACCAACAAGTATAGACTTCCTTTATTTAAGATGGTTGGTGTTACATCTACCGAGAAGACATATGCCGCTGGTTTTGCTTTTCTGGAGTGTGAAAAAGAGGACAATTTTGCATGGGCATTAGAGGTGTGTCTGTCACTTTTGAAGGACCAAGTTGAGATGCCTAAAGTGATTGTTACCGACTTCGATACCATGTTGATGAATGCGGTTGCAAAGGCATTTCATTCTTCTAATGCATTACTTTGTCGATATCACATAACAAAGAATGTGAGAAGTCGGGTTAAACCCGCGGCGGGGGCGAAACAAGTAGAGTCCAAAGGTGGAAAATTGGTGAAGGCCGGTGTGATTGTTGAAAAAATAATGGATGCATGGAATCGTATACTAAATTCTTCCACAAAAGAATTATATATCGATTCCGTCATTCAATTCTTAAAAGTATGTGAAAAGTATCCTGCTTTATTGAAATAAGTTGAAAGCATCATTCTTGATCAAGTGAAGGAGAAGATAGTCTGTACATGGACTGATAATGTCCGACACCTTAGAAATACAACCACCAACAGAGTTGAGTCGGCCCATGCTAGTTTGAAAATTTGGTTGGGTAATAGCAAGGGGGATTTGTGTCGAGATTGGGACTCCATAAATCTCATGATTAAAAACTAACATAATGAGATACAAACAACATTCGGTCGGCGTATAACGGTATTGGAACATCGATTTAAAGACGGCATTCTTTATTCTCAATTGATCGGCAAGATGTCTCGGCCGGGGTTGAACTATATTTTTCACGAGGCCAAACGAGCTGAAACTGTAGGTTCTGATAGCGCAAAGTGTGGTTGCACTATTGTGAAAACCTATGGTCTTCCGTGTGCTTGTGTTATTGCTAAAAAGTTGAAACTAGGTGAGCCAATATGAATGGACGAAGTTTTCCCTCATTGGAAAAGACTTATTTTTGATGATGATGGATGCATGGAAGGAGGTAAACCGAATATCTCTATTTTGACCGAATGGGAAGTGATACAAGAGAGATTCTCAAAGGCCGATGACAACATGAAACTCCACATCAAAGAACAATTGAGGAAGATTGCCTATCCCAAAACAATCGACATGAAACCGCCTTCTCAACTAGTAAATACAAAAGATGCTCCGAAGAAAATGAAGCCTACTGTAGCGCAGTTTTTGTGGTTTCAAATCACTATCGCTTTGGTACTACAGTTCAATTCATTTTTTATCCTATTGAAGCTGATGAAAGAAGGGAAATAGATGTCTCCAATTAACCTTGCTTGCATACTGAGTTTAAATAGTCAAAACTGTTGGTTTACAGATGCGGCTTTAGTTCGTGGGTCTCTCTCTGCTTATTTTGTTCAGAACGAAATATCGGGATTGTTCATGGGGAATTTGTTGGGATACTGCGCCAGATTGGATGGAGGTAGGGGACTTTGGGGTTTTTTTTATTATTGTGCTTGCTAAGATTCTTTTTCAATCTTATGCCTACGTATTCCTGGGATAGGGAAATCAGAGCGATCGTAGTTCCTCCTATTCTATGGGAGGAAATGGTGTTTTGATGTCTTGTTCAAAGCCCAAGACATGAAGCTAAAGGTGGTTTATATCTTGTTCAAAGCCCAAGATGTGAAGCTGAAGGGTCTATTTGTATCTTGTTCGAAGCCCAAGATGTGAAGCTAAAAGGGTGTTGACTTTAGAGAGAATTTGTCATCTCTAAAGGGGAATATTTGGCCTGTTTGGCACGACTGTTGGGTGACTGATTATAAAGGAGAATTACTTTAACTGGGATATGCGAATCCAGCAATGCCATAATTTTCTTTATAGGGGATTTTCAACCTGAAGGAGAAAACTTTAACTCAGTTTAGAGCAACGCCATCTTTCCTTAGGAATTTCTCATGCTAAAAGAGGGACAGTGGCATGGATGTAAATAATCCAGAGGCTTGCCGCTTACAGCAATTTAGATGGGGAAAAAGGAGTTGTTGATGTTTGTACACTGTGAACAAGGTACAACTTTTGATGCTAAAAGGTTGATTAACTTAACCAGGGTTTCCTTATACAAAGCCTAAGAGAAGGCTATTGACCCAACAAGAGGGTGTTGTTATGTGTCTCGTACGAAGCCCGAGAGAGAGGCTAAAAGGGTTGACTCAACAAGAGAGTGCTTTTATATGTGTCTTGTACGAAGCCCAAGACGGAGGCTAAAGGTGTTTGACTCAACAAGAGAGTCTTTTATACTCAACAAGAGAGTGTTTTGTATCTCGTACGAAGCCCGAGATAGAGGCTAAAGGTGACCGACTCAACAAGAGAGTCTTTTTATACTCAACAAGAGAGTGTTTCGTATCTCGTATGAAGCCCGAGATGGAGGCTGAAAAGGTTTGACTCAACAAGAGAGTCTTTTATACTCAACAAGAGAGTGATTTTGTATCTTGTACGAAGCCCGAGATGGAGGCTGCAAAGGTTTGACTCAACAAGAGAGTCTTTTATACTCAACAAGAGAGTGATTTTGTATCTCGTACGAAGCCTGAGATGGAGGCTGCAAAGGTTAACTCTGCTGGGGAGAATCATTGTACAAAGCCCAAGAGGAGGCTAGGGTTATTGTTTCAGTTGAGTGACAGGTCCAGTATGTTGGTTAAAAGAGAAAATCAGTTCTTATATGGGTACTGTTGTACTCATGGATTTGATCTGAGGACCGGGATTATTTCCTGTTCTTTAAGGAAACGGGGAATCCGAAGGGTATTGAGACTGCCCAAGTCTAGGGGTGTTTTTTCCTATTTTTGAAAGGAACTTGAGAATGTCTTCGAGACTCAAGGAGATTAGACTGTCCAAGTCTAGAGTTTTATCTTTTGTACTATGCTTAAGAGAGATTAAGAGACAGTACGTTCGCGGTAGAAAGATCTAGACTCTTTGAAAGACTGCTCTATTAAGATGACTAATTTTTGTTCCTATACATTTAAGAGGTCGTCGGAACAATTTGTACGAAGAAAGTGCTTTGAAAAGAAAATTGGAAATAAAAGTATGTTACAAAATCAAAAGAGAAAGTGCTTTGAAAAGAAAATTGGGGCTTACAGCTCAAGGAGAGGCCCATGGTTTTATCAGTGATCGCACTGTCGTTTTGTACAGGGACTTATACAAGTGACTGAGGCCCAAAAGTTTTCTATACAAGGGGATGGGTCTTACACTCTCTCAAGAGGCCCAAAATGATTTTGAATGGGTCTTATAGCTCGAGGAGAGGCCCAGATGGTTTGTTTTAAACGGACGATGATCGCGCCGAACTTTTGAAATACAACGGGACTTATACAACATTTGAGGCCCAAAATAAGTTTGTATTTACAAAGGATTGGGTCTTACACTCTATTAGAGGCCCAAAAATGATTTTAAAAGAAAAGATGGGGCTTACAACTCAAGGAGAGGCCCAAGGTTATTTATTTTGAAAACGGCGATCGCGCTGAGGTTTTTGAAAACATAGGGGGTCTTATACAATGACTGAGGCCCAAATCATTTTGGTTTTCAAAAGGGGTTGGGTCTTACAATCTATTAGAGGCCCATGAGTGTTCGGAAAAGTTTGTTAGGGTGAAAATCAATAAAACCCTAATTTCATCATTTTTTAATATAATTATTCAAAGAAAATTAATACAAATGATAAAAATTCCAAATAAGTTTGAATAAACAACTTGTGATTTTGGTTTTAGGTTTTAAAAATGAGGCTTTCATCACAAGATGAATTAAAACCTACTTGGTTTTGATTTTCCAAAATGGATATTTATTTTTAAAAGGTTTAAAAATAAATAAAAGACATTTATTCACAAAAATACTAATTATATTAAATAAATAATATAAATCTAATTTTTTGGGGGAATAAAATATTTCAACATTTTTGTGATTTTTTGCAAAAAGAACCAATAAAAAATAATTAAAATTGAAGGAGTTATTAATTTTCCAATTAATTAACAAAACATGAAAATATTGGAAAAAATAGCAAAATGTGAGAAAACACAAAATGGTCTGGGTGGGGTTTGAACCCACGACCTCAAGGTTATAGGGCGCGCGGCTTACCACTGGGGTGGTGATACATCCGTTGATTGAAACAAACCAACAAATACATAAGGCTTGCCTTGTGTCCTAGGCCTGACCAAGGCAAGGTAAGGCAAGTTTTGGCTCAGAAATGTGAAGGCCATAACTTTCTCATTTCTCCATGGATTGAGACAAAATTTAGGTCTATCTTGCCTAGAATTTCACAAGGAATCCAATGGTGGTGGTTTTTTTTTCAGATCATGTCCCTATTTTAAAACCCGGTAGTGGTTTTGAAATAGGCCTCTAATTGCATTTTCTGTGCTACATCTTGGTACATGTATGAATTACATGATAAATTGATGCAAACACAACACATATGACATGTAGAAGAGATGCATGATCAGTGGACTTCAAATCAATGCATATTTTGGAAAGTTCAAGTCATGATGCTTACCTCTTTTTGAGCTTTTGGAGTTTTTTTGTGCAATCTGCCAAGTTTCTTGTTCCAGAAATGGTTTGATGCTTTGGACACTCTCAAATGATCCCTTAGAAGCTTTTAGGATGATTGGAATCAGCTGGAACCTGCAAAAACAAAAACAGGCCCTTTCTTGCAAAAGGGGTTAAAATGGCCAAAATAGCAACTCTCTCAAATGGTGTTCCAAATGTTGGGAGCCATTTGGGACAGTTCAAGGATGATATTTGGAGTGTGTTTGAGGCTTTATCTGGTTTGGAAAGTGACTGAATAAAGACATGGCTTGAAAAATGCACAAAAATCCTATTTTGAGGTTTTGAGAGGTAACTTTGAGATTTAAGGATTACAGGTCACTTGTGTGAGTTTGGACAGCTTAGATATGACATATTGGATGTGTTTGGATCATGAGCTATGATGGAAATGCTCTCTAACTGAAAAACTCAGAGTTACCTTGCTAAAGATGGTATTTTTGCCTAAAGAAAGTGATTTTGAGGAAAACATCTGTTTAATGGCTTTGGTGTACTCAAACTGAGCACAAATAAGCTCTATTTATAGTAGAGTAAGTTTGTTTTGGGATCAATAGTGAAATGTAACTGCAACAGAGGTTTGGCCAATGTTGATCAATAGGAATCCAAGTCTCCTCTAGCCATTGACTAGAGGTTAGAGCACAGAGTTGTGGTTCCCTAGTTGTTGGATGAATCTTGACTGAATTCAGTTGCAAATGTGTCAGTCCATGCCACCTTGGTGCATCCATTAAATGCTCCAATCCAAAATTGGAGTCTTGTCCCTCTTTTAGGGATTTCTAGGTTTGGCATGCTACTTCTTGTTCCAAAGACTTTGGAGGCTTGGATCAGTGTTTGTTCCCTTTAGATTTGATCCTCAGATGTGTCCAAAGTGATGACAAGGCTTTGAATTATCTAATTTTTCCAAATCGAGCAAAAGTGAAAAATTCTGCCTAGCCTTGGCAGTTTTCAGCAAGGCATATTGTCATTGTCATATCTCATGGCTCAAGTGGAATTTGATGGAGTTCTTGGCCATTTTGGAAAGCCCTCGTATGATACAATAACTGTTTGATCATAATTGGTTTTGATACTTTTTGGATCCAAGTGAAAAATGCCCCTACATTTAGAAAAAAGTGAAGGCAGATTCTGACTTAGTGAAAATTTCACTAAGTGTTGGAAAAAAGTGACATTTTCACTTTTTGTGATTTTGATCATTCCGTAACTCAAAATCCATGATGAATTGGAATGAGGTGTAGTTGAAGCTTTTGTATAGGGTAATGAGAACTACAAATCCAACTTTGGATGGGGAAAAATGGCCTTGTGGTTTAGGAGTTATGATCCTCCAAAGTTGGTACCCTAGCCACTTTGTTTCATAACTTAGAAAATTTCTAAGTTTGTATGGTTACCCCTTTTACAAGTTATCCCACTTTTTTTGATTTTTCTTGATGAATGATGGGGTCAAAGAACCATAATTGTGAAAAATCTCAAAAAGCCAAAGTTTGACTTTTGTGCACAGTTGACTTTTTGTCAGATGAATTCCAAACTGTGCGATCCTCTATGAAATCAAGTCCTTGACCTAAATCAAACTTGATGGATTGATTTCATAGGTGTTATAGGGTGTATTGAATCATGTCTTAGGGTTTGGGAGCATGTCCTGGTCAAAAGTCAAAGATACAGTTGACTTTTTCCGCAAAACCCTAACTGTGGTTCAGATGAAATTGAAACTTGTTGCTCAAGCTTCTTCGATCAATCCATTGTTGTAAATGGACCAATGTGGTATGTTAGGGACCCACAAACCATCTCTTGAGGTCTTGGCTCATGATTTGTCCCAAAAGTCAACTTAGGGGTGAATTAGGTCAAGAAACCCTAATTCCAGATTTTTTGATGAATGCATCCCCTGAGGCTAAATCGACTTGATAATTGGGTTCATGAGATCCCTTGGAGCATCATAGTTTATGCTTTGAATCATTGGCACATGCCCAGAGGAAAATTTCCATCTGGAGGCCTTGGTCGACCAAACCCTAATTTGGTGACACTAGCGATCTTAAGGCTTGATCCACCTAGAAGGGAGAAGCCTTGTGCTTAATCCTTGAATTAGGAGTCCTATTTATCCTTTGTGGATGTTTGAGAGGCTAGACAAGTTGAAGATCATGTCATTTCTTGATTGATCCTTTGTCTAAGAGCTCTGAGAGGGCTTGAAACCCTAAGCCTGATTGTAGTGGATGCTCACCCATCTTTGGGGAGACTAAGGGTTCATCCATATGGTGATGATGATTTGCACAATGATGGGAAATCTTAGTGGTCAAAATTTGGGGTATGACACCTACACCAAATGACAACTCGACTACACGGTCTCCTTCTTATTGTGAGCATGTTGACAAACTTTATCCCGACTCACCGACTCCTAAATCTCAAAAAAGTGTCATGAAAGGATCCCGCACAAGTAAACCGCCTCCGACCCCGATTCCACAAAAAATTCCATTCATCGACGAGATGCTAGTTTTTATGCACAAATACGTCGACCGTATCGTCAATGTTGAAGGGGATGGTAATTGCGGTTACCAAGCCGTTTCGGCTTTGCTTGGTAAAGAAGAGGATAGTCATGCGCTTATTCGTCATCAACTAATCCAAGAGTTGAAGACGCATAAAGAATCGTATACGCGGTTGTATGGAAAGAAAGAAAAATTCGATGTGGTTTATGAATCTCTTGTTCCTTGCTTGAGTGGTCTGGCACCGGTGTCGAAATGGATGACCTTCCCTAAAATGGGTCATCTTATTGCATGTGCATATGATAGGTGTCGCAACTACGAAAATCAACCGGCGAAAAAAATAGAAGAGTCGCCACCGAACGTTATTTATCCCGACAAAGGGAAAGGAAACAATCTAGGAAAACCTAAAGAAGGGAAAGACTTGGTCATTGCAAACATACCCTAGGTTTGGAGTCGGTTACGCGAGAGGAAGATATTAGCACCCCCTCGCGTCCATTGTACTCTATGGGATCCATGCTTGTTGTTCTGATCAAAGGGTGTAGACATCTGAAGCTCCACTGCTACTGGAAAGGAATAGAATGAGAAACGAAGAAGAGGGGGAACAACACGAAAGGTGACTCGATAGGACACCACCTCCTAGGCCTACGTATTCCCTCGGGAATGGGAAAGTCAGAGTCAATGTAGTTCGGAGGACTACGGGATTGTGGGGGAAGGTTGCTCGCCAAGACATCTAAGGGAATATGTGATCATACACAAGTAAACATTAGCTGATTCAATCATAATTCAAAGAATTAAAGAAGAAGTGACATGAAAGAGGAATCACATAAGTGTGGGAAAAAAATTTAAAGTAATACAAGTACTTAACAAATTGAAACCAAGCTCAACTATTGGATAGTAGAAAGAAATATGCAAAACAATGCACTTATGCTCATGCAAATGTCCTAAGACTACACAAGAAGTAAAGTCAATCAATAACAAAGGGAAATGAGTCCTAAAGGGATGAGAACCTACATAGGTCAGTAGCTATGTCCTACTATATACAACTCATGTTAATGTCCTAACAAGTGTCAAAATAATTCAAGTTAAGCTCATGTTGGCATACAAACAATTGTAAACCCAAAAGTTATGCAAGACACACCTTAAATGGCTACACAAATGAGGTTAAGGTATACATCCAAGTTAGTTCAGTAGCATACAAGTTGTAACCAATGGAAAGTGATGTTTAAGAATTCAAGAAAAGATCATTAAATCCACACCAAGTCATGTTCACAAAATTGGGCCATTCTACACAAAGTTGTCAAACTTATGAGGCATTATCCACTTATGGTACAACAATGAATAAGCAAGAATGAAATTGACTTGTAAATGACCTAAGTCAGAAGCTAAATCATGTATCCAATGCTTAAAATTAACCTCAAGTTGTCACATAAGTTTCATGTCAACACATTCTCAAAAGTTAGAACAAGCGAGGATCAAGTTCAACCCTAATCATCCTCTAAAGGCATGTGAATTGTCAACCATGTAATGGAATGAAAATATTATGTCAAGTGAGTATCCAAGAATACAAGTCATTAGAAAACTACCTATAATATTTAACATTTAAGTCACACAACCATTGGTTAAAGGAAGCACACAAAACTCAAGCAAAAGTTGTCAAAGTGGGCAAGTAAGCATGCTCAAGTTCACACAAATGTAACATCAATTAAAACTCACCACAAAAGGCCTATAAAATAGTATTAGGAGGCTTTAACTCATGCTATAACAAGTGTACACAAATGAGAAACAATACCTAGAATCATGGCACAATGGCATCCTAAAACATCCTAAGAATCATCACCAAAGCTCAAGTAGGAAGTCATGTATTTAGGACTCAAAACAAGCATATAGATCATGATCAAAAACCAATGTCAAAATATCACAATGGTATAAAAATTTTTATCATGAATATTTCCAAACATGTCAAGGAAAATGACTCAAAAGAGTCCCACACAAGCGTCAAGTTTAACCTACTTCTAGGCATACATCAAAACACTAAGCATGAAATGAAATATTCATGAAAAAAAAGTTAGGGACTTTGAAAAATTATGGGAATTTAACCCTAACATGATGAAGTCAATGGCTCAACATGTCCAAGAAATATGGTAAAGATTATGTGCAAAAGATAATCAAACAATGTCAAACATGTGGCAAGGTATCAACCAAAGACCATTCAAAACAAGTCACAAAAAGAGCATTCAAAATGCACCAAAAATTAATGATAAAAATCTAAAATGATCAAAAATATGTCCTATAATCACATGACTAAATTCATACAAAAATTGAGGCTAAAACTAGTTAGGAAAAATTAGTTTCAAAGCATAATGTGCAAGGTATATCAATTTGAACACATTCCAAACAAAATTCCCAAAAA
Organism: Lathyrus tuberosus; assembly: GCA_022829125.1. Classification (NCBI taxonomy): domain Eukaryota; kingdom Viridiplantae; phylum Streptophyta; class Magnoliopsida; order Fabales; family Fabaceae; genus Lathyrus; species Lathyrus tuberosus. Next base: position 7,283,071 of record JALAZF010000084.1, read on the forward strand.
AATATCAAAAATATCAAAAATTGGAATTAAAAAATATTAAAAATTAATTAAGGCATTCAAGATAAGTTATGAATATTTTTATAATTTTTAGGCAAAGGGAACTATTTTTAATATGTTAAATTGATTCGCGTATCTGTAGCACCCCAAAATTTGTCCTCCTTTTTTTTTAACACTAACTGGCTTTTGCTTCATTTCATTATCATTTGTGCATATCATTGGTTCTATGCATGAGATCAAGGTATCTTGGTTAGCTCAATAGGAGATTGTGTTTCTCAGAGGATCAAGCAAGATCACAATCTGTGTTTCTGCCGGGTTGCCTATTCTTCTCTCTCTGCGTGTTTAAGTTTTGCAGGTTTGTCAAAGAAAATGAAGTGACTTCAAGTCAAATGTGGTTGTTCATTCTTGATCCAGTTCAGATGTATGTTTGACCTAATCTCAGACAAACTATCAAGCAATTGTTCCAAGTGCGAGTTATTTGCGCCAGTGGTTTATTTCTCAAGAAGTGACTGTTCAAAGTCAAGATGTCTTGTGTTGAGATTCTTCAGTTTATCAAGCAGTGGATCATGTGAAGTTTGGGTTCAGAAATTCAGATTCATTATGATCAGAGTTCATCAGTTTAATGTTCAAATATTTTCTTCTATGGATTTATCTTCCAAGATAACTGATTTAGAAATTATTATCAGAGATTCAGAAGATGTTTGATTCAGATGTTTTGTTTTCAGTGGCAAAATTGTTCAGTGGTAGCTGTGGTCATTTAATCAGATGCTTTGGGAAAATTTCAAGTTAGCTTTGGTTTAAAATCGAGGTTTCATGGTCGTGTTGTTGGAAAATATTGGTGAGGGTGCGTATCCATTTACTAAAACCATTTTCTTATACATTTTTATCCATTATTTTCATAAACCACATCCACTTTCTAAAATCCAATTCATATCCAATTACCATATTTGTCCAAATATTCATGTTTCATGTCCATTATCCAATTTGAATTAATTTTCCTAATCCATACACAAATTATAGATAGTCCATGTACACTAAAGCCCATCTCTTTACACCAATGATTGTACAAAAAAAATTAAAAAAAAAAAAGAAAAGAGAAGGCTACATGTTGTACAAGGCTATACCACACGGCATACTCTCATGAACTTCATACTATAGCCACTTAATACTACTTTCCAAGACATTTTATTTGCTGCTACTTGAAAATTCCAACACCAGCTACACTTACAAACCATAAGCTTCCAAGCTACCAAATCCAAGCCGTATGTGAGTCGAAAAAAACGCACAAGCTGCAAGGAAGCTTCACAAACTGAGCCAACTGCACATACACCACACGACCAATCCTACACAAAACACATTCCCACACAAGCCATGACTTTCCAAGCTGCAAGTACATGAAAACAAGCTACTACAAGTCAAGCTTCAGCTAAGTCACACCAAAAACAACGTGAGCTATAAAACACTACCTGCAAGCTGAACATAACACAGAGCATTAGAGGAAAAACGCAACAAGTGAAAAACGCAATGCATCAGTTCCAAAATGCAATGAAAATAAATGAAATGCAGCAGCAATGAATCACGCAGGAAAAAAATCAAAACGCGTGAACAAGCAGCAAAACGGCAACAATTCGTTTCAACCAAACTTTCATTTGAACTCACCTGGAATTCACCTATAAATAAGGAGCTCTCTCTCACTTCCAATCCAAGCTTTGATAGCCAGATAATCTCTGTAAAAATCAATTCCAAATAAAGCTTCAACCAATTTCCAGCATTCAATTCAACCATCTTTCATCATCTTCTTCTTTGTTCAGTTATCTTCATCAATAAACCTTCAAACCACTTAAACACCACACCTGCAGAAAATTCAACAACAATTTCAATTTTCAACTTCACTGAGGTGAATTCCAGCATTCAATTCAACAATTTCAACCTCTGCCGCTCCGCCGTGACTGAACCGCGTTCTCCCCTCGTCGTTGCTACCATGCGGTTGCGTATGAATGAAGAAGATGATAAAAATACTTTCTGATTCTCATTTTTCTATTTTTCATTTAACTTTTGTTGTTTTTCTTCTTTAAAAAGACAGTTGGGTCGTGAATTGACCACCACCATTTTTTTTCTTCTTTCTAAAAACCTCCCTATCTTTTTTATATTTGTTATATTTTTATTTTAAATTTCTTTTTTCTATATTTTCCTTTTAATACTTTTTTATTTTAGATTTAGATTTACTATTATTTTTTTAAATTTGTTTTGAAAACTTTTCTTAAAAAAAGAAATATTTGAAATCACTTTTTATTCTTGATTTTAATTTTGAATTCTTATTTTGATTAATTATTGTTGGTTGTTGATGGATCATAAATGTTAGATCCATCTTTCTCTCCGTCTTTTTTCTTTTTTTTTTCTTTTTGGTCGATGAAATCTAAGAATCGAAGATTATTTATTTTCGAAGATGTTTAATCTTCACTATTTCAAATCTATGGATGAATGATCATTTGGATCATTCTCCATACTTTGGAATCATGATAGATTTCCTTTGATAAATCAATGTGAAATCTCGATTATGATTAGACCGTTCCATTTTTCTTTTTGTGTGGCATGTTTTTAAGAGAGTGATTTACATATCACTTCTCTAACATGTATTAACACGTAAAGTGCATTGACCGGCCTCGAGTAGGGTGACTTCAATATAAGTTACTTGGCGATTGTTTAACATAGCGCTACATTTGTCCCTTCCTCCGAATTGTAACTTGATCTTTCGTGGCCCAAACCTTTTGGTTGTGTAAGCCCAAAGATGATTAATCTTTTGTATTAGGTTCAAAATCTATGAAGCTTGTTGTGTAGAGGCTTTGATTCTATCAATCTTCTGACAAGTCTTCATTAACCTTGACTTAAGTACATTGTTTAATCATTATAGTTCAAGACGCGAGACGGAATAATCGGTGATACTATTATGTATATACTACTAATCACTAACTTACTAACAATATTATTATACTAATCTTTTTTACAATTCCTTCTCGCTCCCTATCTCTCTTTTACTTTTATGCTCCATTATTATCATCTCATATCATATCATGCTTATGCTTCCGCAATTTTTCCTTTGTCCGTTGGACACATGTTTATGCTTATGCCTTTTTTCTCTTTGTCCAATTGGACCAAAAAAACATTAATAAAGGCCAAAACATCTAAAAAACGCGTGCTCTTAATCTTGGACTATGGTTACTATCCTTTGCATTGGACATGGAATTTTGCACCTAGACCTTGGACTTCAATGCTATTCTTGGATCCTTGGACTTAGAATTAGGACCTTTTCCCTTTGCTTTGGAATTATGGTTTGAAGACTATGGAGCTTGCTTGTGTGGTTAGGCTATTCTTATCCTTAGCTTTTACTTTATGCTTTAGGATAGTCACTTCTCCTCCTCCCCTTTCTTCAATTTTCAAAATCTTCTCTCTTCTTCAAAACCTTCTTATTTTTAAACTATCATCTCTTTCATAATCAAACCTTGACTTTGTCAAGTGATTTTACTCTTTTCTCTCGCACCCATGCGATCGAGATCCCATTTTCCCGTAGTAGCGTGAACTACGGATGCTCTGATTCCTCATTCCCTAATGAGGATACGTAGGCACAAGACGGAGATGTCTTGGTGAGCACACTAACAACTAACTTCCCCTTTCTCATGCACCCGTGCGATCGAGACGTCAACCAACCAGTTAATCAAACCTTTTCTCTCGCACCCATGCGATCGAGACTAATCAGTTAACCAATCAAAACCGACCTGTTGGTCGAACTACGACTGCTCTAACTTCCTCTCTCTCGTCCGATTGAGGATACGTAGGCGCAAGACGACGATGTCTTGACGAGCAACCTCCCCCTTAGTGTGTAGTCCGTCGAACTACGTCGACTCTGATTCTTCGTTCGTCCACGAAGATACGTAGGCATAGGATTGCGATGATCCTTGCAAGTCCATTTTTTTTGTTTTCCCTTCTTGTTTCTGTTTAGAAATAGGCTTTAGATAACTCACCCTTTGATTAGAAAACAAGCGTGGATCCCATCGAGTACGATGGACGCGTGGGGGTGCTAATACCTTCCCCCCGCGTAACCGACTCCCGAATCTGGACTATGGTTGTGATGACCATGTCTTATCCTTTTTTAGGTTTCTTCGACCGTTTCCTTTCCCTGCGTTGGGATAAATAACGTTCGGTGGCGACTCTTCTGTTTTGTTTTCGCCGGTTGTTTTTCGCAGTTGCGACAGCTGGCGAGTCTGCTGGGGATACTGGTTCCCTATGCGAGTCAATGCTAGCGCTTGTCTGTTTTATTTCATTAGGTGTTTACCGCATTTATCCTATTTAATTATTGTTATCATATTGCTCCGCTGCTGTTGTGCTATTGGGTGGGTTGGTTCTATGAGAGATGAGCCCAATACCCAGGCTTGAGTATACACCTAGGATTAGAGTGGAAAGTAGTGTGACTTGTGTGGCGTCTGGTCAGACTTAATATACACGAAAATTCCACATCCAGACGAGGTTTTCTTTGGTGATGTTCTATCCTGCGCGTTGGGGCAGACGATAGAATGTAACCTAGAGAGCTGTCGACTCAGGCGACCATTCCCAAGAACTCAGTTGGGGCACTCCTCCCAAGAGGTAATAATGGCAGACCAGAAATGGAAAACCCATTATGCTTCTTGATCCGAGGACCTGAAGCTAAGAACTTGCTATAGGGTGACCTTTTTTAGGAGAATCAGTTGAAGCCACCTCGATTGATGATGATGCCAAACCAAAAATGGTGACCGTATCATCATTTCTCAACCTGAGAGTCCATGACACTGAGGATCCTCGGTTTTAGAACCCACATGTGAGAGGGGCTGGTGTTTACAGGTTTACAGGTAACTTTGACCTTCAACCTACCCGGTATTCTGGTTTTCTTATCAGTGTGGACTTATCTGCCTGGTATTCTGGTATTCTGGTTATTAAGATATTTTGATATTCTGGTATTCTCTTCAGAGCAGAGTTATGAGCTTATTCAATCAGCAGCACAACAATTATTCAGAATATGTGGAAGATTTGATCCCATGTCTGTTGCATTCATAGCATTTGCATAAGCATCTTGCATCATTTTGCATATCTTTCTCCAGACCAGAAGAGTGAGCTCATCCATCCTTTGTCCGACATGCAGTTGATTTCCCGACTTTTGTATTGGACTTGAGTCAGCATTTTGGAAAGATCATCATGAACTCGGGAGAGCAGAATCAGTTTGTGACTAGGGCCGATGTTGAATTGATGAAGAATCAGTTGGACCAACTTATGGAAGCCATGACAAGGGGAGAGGCCAATATTCAGAGAACTGAGAATGTCATTCCACCTCCATTGAACAATGTTACTCAAGCTCAGCCTGTGCGAATCCCTGTTGAGAATCCCACTATACAGGAGCATGCCATCGTTCGAGATGGACTTTCTTCTTCTCTTGATGCCACGGACTATTAGAGCTTTGCCTTCTCTATTCCAGATTTTCAAGGGGTAGTTCCAAAGACAAAACCTAAAGATCCACGGACTGTTGAGTTTATGAAAAAATACCGCGTATTGGAGGAGAAGCTTGATGCCCTAGAGGGTCGTGATGCTTTTAATCTGAATACTGTGAACATGTGTTTAGTAGCTGGCCTTGTAATGCCTCTAAAGTTCAAGATACCGAATTTTGAGAAGTACAAATGGGATAGTTGTCCAAAACAACATTTGGTGATGTTTTACAGAAGAATGACCTCATATGTCAGCAATGACAAGCTCATGATTCACTGTTTCCAGGACAGTCTGAATGGGGCATCATTGAATTGGTATATGCAATTAGAGAGTGGTTGCATCCAATCATGGTTAGATCTAGCCAACGCCTTTATGAAGCAGTACAATTATAATCTTGACATGGCTCCCAGTCGCATGCAGTTGCAAGGTTTATCTCAAGCGGACAACGAATCCTTCAGAGGGTATGCTCAGAGATGGAGAGAGTTAGATGCTCGTGTTCAACCACTGCTTTTGGATAGAGAATTGGTTGACCTGTTCATGAATACTTTGCAAGGCCCATATTTGGATAAGATATTGGCAATGAGGCATCGAACTTCTCTGACCTGGTAATAATTGGAGAACGCATCGAGAGCGGTGTCAAGAGTGGAAAGATCCAAGGTGCCTCGAGCTTCCTAGCTAGTAAAAGTGAATCAGTTGTCAGTTCTCAAGAGGAATGGGAGGAAGAAAATAGTTCCATCTGGGAACACCCGCCACCTCATCCTCAATACTCAGGTGTTTCAACTGTTCAGAGTCAGCAATCTGCTGGATATTCATATTAGGAACAATATCCTTCTCCAAATCAGGGACTTCCTCAGAATCAATGGTCATACCGCCGTCAGCCACGTCAGCACGCTCGACAAAGGCCAAGGAAGCCAGAGAGGCATTTCACCCCGTTGTATATGTCGTACAGTCAGGTGTTACCAGATTTGATCAAGGGTGGACTGATAGTGCCGAAAAATATATATCTAATACCTTTTTCGTACCCACCAGGTTTTAATGCCAACGGCCGTTATGACTACCATGCTGGGGCACATGGGCATTCAACTGGAGATTGTAAGGTGCTCAGAGTAAGATTCAGACGCTGCTTGACTCCAATATGTTCTCATTCACGCCTCAGGGTATTCAGATCAACAACTCTCCTTCATCCAGTCAGATAGGTTCATCAGTCCATGTTATGGAATAAGTCACCGAGAGCAGTTGTACAGATGATTATCAGACTGACTTCAATGAGCAATTATGAAAATGGCTAGCTCAGTAGCAAATCAAGATTGGAAAGCCCAGTTCCCCGAAGCTGGCAATCTTTTTAGATCATATCATTTCTTCACATTTGTAGTTTCTTTTATGTTAAAGGGTAAACTCATTTGTAAAACTTGTTTGTTTTTGATTGATAATGATAATGAAATGAATATGCATGTTTTGATTAAATCCATTTGTGTTCACTCATACTTTTTTATCGACATCCAACACTTGTTTAAGCAGAATCCAGGGGAGGATGACGAAATTTAAAGACGCAGAACTTCCGATTGTATGCTTTTGAATAAAACCTTGCTGATGATGTACATGCATTGTTTCAAATCCCTAAACACCGGAGACATAAGGAAGATAATCCCTTGTCAACCCCATTGAGCCTAGAAGCAGGCGTTTCTTTCCGAAAATGAAAAAACCCTCAATCTTAACCTGGGGCAGGGTAGGTGTCAGTTAATTTGACCGAGCGTTCAAATTTCAAAAGGAGTGTGCATCCAAGGATCCATTACCTTTTATCCTTCACAACCACAATGGTTATCCCTCACCAACCAAGGAGTGAGGCAGTCACAACCTTAACGAGTCGGACAAGCCAGTGTCACACGATTTGTTCAAAAAAAAAAAAGAGAAAAAGAATCAAAAGAAAAAAGACAGCCCACTAAGTCAAAACTTGAAAACAAGTGACTTAGGCAAAAGTTAGGGCATCCCGCTGGACTTCAAAATCGAAAAATTCAAAAGAATCAATTCAGGAAAAATTAGGGAAAACAAAAAAAAAAAAGCGAAAAGCGAAAAGGATGACAAAAGAAAAATCCTCTAGCAAAGAACAAGTCGTGCGACCCTAGACACCAAAGAGAAAATGGGTGATTGTCACTCTGAAAACCGTGGGGGTTCTTTCTATCCTCCTACCATTCATTAACCTTTTTGAAAGGTGAGCGCCAGTGTTAAGTTAGCTGAACATAGGACTGGAGAACATCAAGGAGAATGGGTGGGTTAAAACAAAACTTTGAGCCTTATATCCTTTCTTTCTTAAACCGCGAACCAGGCCACGTTACAACCTTTAAAAGACCTAATTGGAGCAGGGTTGTTTCGAAAGCATACTTCAGTAAAGATCACGTCGAAACTGACTCCTAAAAGGATTTTCTTACCATTCATGTTGGTATTGGTGTGACATTCTGATAAGTGATTCATTCGCTATATGTCACAACATTTTATTCCAGTGAACAGACTTGGATTTTAAAACTGTCATATACATTGCGTTAAAATTATCTTTTCAAAACGAATTATTTTACTTGCGAGTAAGTACTTGACATCAGGAAAGTTTATGCAATGGAAAGATTGACCAAGATAAGATGCAAAATGCCTAAGTACTCCGTTGAGCAGGGGCAAGTCGTATCAAATGGGTAATTCATTCCAAGATTCGGCCAATTTGGGGCAATCAGGTTGAGATTCGATAAATCTCTTGAAGGTCAGTTAGTCAGAGGTACTCCTTCGTAGATTCAACCAGTCAGGGACAAAATCAGCTCAAAGGTGCATATTGAGACAAGATGCGTCAAGAGCACAAGAAGTTATTCTCTCTGGAAAATGGTTAATCAAAGTCATGGGGAAGATATGTTAAATCTTCATGATACCTCCTAAAGACAAGTTATTTTTGGGTTATGCTGCATCAGGGCACTTCCTTTTGGTCATATCACATCTGCAGGGTTCATGTTGATAGCTATCAATGTCGTCCCCAGTAGAGTTTCTCTCCCCAGCAGAGATAGCTGAAGTTTTATCACTCTCGGAAGATTATTATGAAGATTGTGATTATGCTCCCCAGCAAGAGTTCAGGAGTTCGCTCTCCCCTAGCGAGGTTGGTGAAGTTTACTGCTCTTCAGCAAGATTTCATATTCTTATACAAAATATGTTTGGTTGGTCTGTGCTTCCCAATCATGTTTGTGGTAAAGTTGTTTCTGTCTCCCCAGCAGAGTAAGGGTAGAAGGTAAGTCTCCAACAGAGGAGTAAGCTCAATGTTGTCCCCTAGAAGAGTTGATGTCGTCAATCATCATTCCCCAAGCAGATTTGTTGGTAGTGGTTGGCTTTCCCCAGCAGGTCAAAGGCCGACTGTCATTGGTACTTCTTTTCAGCAGATTCCTGGGGCATTTTTTCGCAGATGTTTGTGATTCTTGCAGAATGGAGGTTTGGTTGGGTTCTCCAGCAAAGTCTATGACTATAAGAGACAATTCAGTTTGTTGTATCTCTGCGGGTTAGCATGATTTCTTCTCCCTAGTAGAGTTTATCTCTAGCATAGAAGATCCAGCATCCTCAGCAGAGCCTTGAGGATTTCTTTCTCCCCAGCATTAGTGTATAGGATTTCTTCCCCCAGCCAGAATGGTTTATTACTCCCTAGCGAGTATTCAGAAGCCGACCGTCTTAGATAGGATAATGTTGCATTTCCGGCAGGAGACTTGCTAAATGTCTCTCCTTGGCAGAGATCTTGTATTCCCCACAGTGTCGTGGTGTCTACTCCCCTCATCAGGCCAGGAAGTGTAATCCCGCTAGAAAAGGTGTGCTATCGTCCAGAGCAGGTTAAGGTTGTTTCCCCATCAGCAGGCTAAGTTCAATGATATTCTCTGGCAGGTTCGGTATTATTGACTTCATTCCCCAAGCAGAGATTGGTGGTAGTAATCTTAATGGTCCAGTCAGCAGTGGTTGACATCCCTGGCAGTTTCCAAGCCCAATGGTTATTGGCGATTCTCCGCATTAGATCATTTCAGGTTTTATCTTCGGCATGTGTTATTCATGATCCCCAGCGTAGGGGAAGATCATTTTGGGTCTTATCTTCGACAGGTGTTATTCATGATTTCCAGCGTAGGGGAAGTTTAGTTTTGGGTTCTATCTTCAAGGTTTATTTGTAATCCCCAACGGAGTGGGGGTTCTCTTTGGGTTTCATCTTTAGTAGTGGTTATATCAAGAATGTCGTTCAGTGTAACTTCCTCAGCAGTGTTCTTGACCTCAGAGACAGTTCAGTTTGTCATCCCCAACAGAGTTGGCCTCATCTCTTCAGCATTTATTTTGCTAGAGTGGTCCTTTTGCATATAGTAAGCATCATTGCATTGCATCCTCAAATGCGTAACATTTCCATTTCGTATGGCGCATTACGCTATAGAAAGAAAATTCAAACATAAGCATGCGAAACATAAGCCAGATTTGGTACCTTGTGCAGGAGCCCGAATCAATTTTCAATCAAGATGGTGACATATCCCTAGAGAGAATGCCAAGCCATTCCCCAGCAGACATTACAGTCAATACCTCTGCTTACCTTTCTTTTGGGTCGTAGATCATACGTCGATCTTACCCTCGACCAGTCCTTGTCCATCAACCCTTTGATGACGACACTCAAAAAGCAAGATGTTCTTTCCGTTAAATCCTTTTGACGATGTGATTCTGCGTGTATGTCTTCTTTCCGTCAAACCCCTTTGACGACGTGTTTCTTAGGTTCCATTTTCTTTCCGTTAATTCTTTGACGATGTGTCCCTTCGGTCGGGTTTTCAGGTTTTCTTTCCGTCAAATCCCTTTGATGATGTGTTTCTTGGGTTCCATTTTCTTTCCGTCAATTCTTTGACGATGTGTCCCTTCGGTCGGGTTTTTAGGTTTGCTTTCCATCAAATCCCTTTGACAAGGTGTTTCTTGGGTTCTATTTCTTCTTTCCGTCAATTATTTGACGATGTGTCCCTTCGGTCGGGTTTTTAGATGTTCTTTCCCTCAAATCCCTTTGACGACGTGATTCTTTGGGTATGTCTTCTTATCATCAAATCCCTTTGACGATGTGTTGCTTGGGTTCCATTTCCTTTCCGTCAAATCCCTTTGATGTGTCCCTTCGGTCGGGTTTCCAGATGTTCTTTCTGTCAAATCCCTTTGACGACGTGATTCTTCAAGTATGTCTTCTTTCTGTCAAATCCCTTTGATGATGTGTTGCTTGGGTTCCATTTCCTATCCGTCAAATCCCTTTGAAGATGTGTCCCTTCAGTTGGGTTTCCAGATTGTCTTTCCGTCAAATCCCTTTGGCGATGTGGCTTTCTGCTTGGGTATGTTGTCTTTCTGTCAAATCCCTTTGACGAGGCGTGGATGGGCTCCAATCATCTTTCTCCCCACAGAGTGCAAATTTCTGGGTACTTTTTGTATTCAATCGCCTTCTATGTTGAACTTCTAAAAGTCAGTGCCATCATCCTTTCAGGTCCAAGTTGATTGAATAGGGGCAGCTGTAGCACCCCAAAATTTGCCCTCCTTTTTTCTAACACTAACTGGATTTTGCTTCATTTCATTATCATTTGTGCATATCATTGGTTCTATGCATGGGATCAAGGTATCTTGGCTAGCTCAAGAGGAGAGTGTGTTTTTCAGAGGATCAAGCAAGATCACAACCTATGTTTCTGTCGGGTTACCTATTCTTCTCTCTTTGCGTGTTTAAGTTTTGTAGGTTTGTCAAAGACAATGAAGTGACTTCAAGTCAAATGTGGTTGTTCGTTCTTGATCCAGTTCAGATGGATGTTTAACCTAATCTCGGTCAAACTATCAAGCAATTGTTCCAAGTGCGAGTTATTTGCGCCAGTGGTTTATTTCTCAAGTAGTGACTGTTCAAAGTCAAGATGTCTTGTGTTGAGATTCTTCAGTTTATCAAGCAGTGGTTCATGTGAGGTTTGGGTTCAGAAAGTCAGTTTCATCATGATCAGAGTTCATCAGTTTAATGTTCAACTATGTTCTTCTGTGGATTTATCTTCCAAGATAACTGATTCAGAAATTATTATCAGAGATTTAGAAGATGTTTGATTCAGATGTTTTGTTTTCAGCGGCAAAATTGTTCAGTGGTAGTTGTGGTCATTTAATCAGATGCTTTGGGGAAAATTTCAAGTTGGCTTTGGTTTAAAATTGAGGTTTCATGGCCGTGCTGTTGGAAAATATTGGTGAGGATGCATATCCATTTACTAAAACCAATTTCTTATCCATTTTTATCCATTATTTTCATAAACCACATCCACTTTCTAAAATACAATTCATATCCAATTACTATATTTGTCCAAATATTCATGTTTCATGTCCATTAACCAATTTGAATTAATTTTCCTAATCCATAAACAAATTATTGATAGTCCATGTACACTAAAGCCCATCTCTTTACACCAATAATTGTACGAAAAAAATTAAAAAAAAAGAAAAGAAAAGAGAAGGCTACATGTTGTACAAGGCTATACCACACGGCCCACTCTCATGAACTTCATACTATAGCCACTTAATACTACTTTCCAAGCCATTTTGCTTGCTGTTACTTGAAAATTGCAACACCAGCTACACTTACAAACCATAAGCTTCCAAACTACCAACTCCAAGCCGTATGCGAGTCGAACAAAACGCACAAGCTGCAAGGAAACTTCACAAACTGAGCCAACTGCACATACACCACACGATCAAGCCTACACAAAATAAATTCCCACACTAGCCATGACTTTCCAAGTTGCAAGTACACGAAAACAAGCTACTACAAGTCAAGCAAGTCAAGCTTTAGCTACGTCACACCAAAAACGACGTGAGCTACAAAACACTACCTGCAAGCTGAACATCAAACGCAACATCAGATGCAAAACACAACAAGTGAAAAACGCTACGCATCAGTTCCAAAACGCAATGAAAATAAACAAAACGCAGCAACAGTGAATCACGCAGGAAAAAATCAAAATGCGTGAACAAGTAGTAAAACAACAATAATTCATTTCAACTAAACTTTCATTTGAACTCACCTGGAATTCACCTATAAATAAGGAGCTCTCTCTCACTTCCAATCCAAGCTTTGATAGCCAGTTAATCTCTACAAAAATCAATTCCAAATAAAGCTTCAACCATTTTCCAGCATTCAATTCAACCATCTTTCATCATTTTCTTCTTCGTTCAGTCATCTTCATCAATAAACCTTCAAACCACTTAAACACCACACTTGCAGAAAATTCAACAACAGTTTCAATTTTCAACTAAACTGCAACAACTCTTCATCTCACGCACAAACTGATTTTCTCACAAATTAACCTTCAACATCAACAATGTTCACGAGCATTCAGAAGAGGAAGAAGAAGATTCAATTCACTCTTACCTGAACATTGAAGGTAGTCTGAGGGGATTTCACCTATTTCGATTCGCATATGTGGTTGAGTTTTTGTTCGAAATTGATTATATATTTGAGATGTGCACTTGATTTTGATATTTTCCATGTGAATTTCAACCTCTGCCGCTCCGCCGTGACTGAACCACGTTCTCCCCTCGTCGTTGCTACTGTGAGGTTGCGTATGAATGAAGAAGATGATAAAAATACTTTCTGATTCTCATTTTTCTATTTTCCATTTAACTTTTGTTTTTTTTTTCTTCTTTAAAAAGACAGTTGGGCCGTGTGGGCCGTGAATTGACCACCACCATTTTTTTTTCTTCTTTCTAAAAACCTCCCTATCTTTTTTATATTTGTTATATTTTTATTTTAAATTTCTTTTTTCTATATTTTCCTTTTAATACTTTTTTATTTTAGATTTAGATTTACTATTATTTTTTGAAAATTGTTTTGAAAACTTTTCTTAAAAAAAGAAATATTTGAAATCACTTTTTATTCTTGATTTTAATTTTGAATTCTCATTTTGATTAATTATTGTTGGTTGTTGATGGATCATAAATGTTAGATCCATCTTTCTCTCCGTCTTTTTTCTTTTTTTTCTTTTTGGTCGATGAAATCTAAGAATCGAAGATTATTTATTTTCGAAGAAGTTTAATCTTCACTATTTCAAATCTATGGATGAATGATCATTTGGATCATTCTCCATACTTTGGAATCATGATAGATTTCCTTTGATAAATCAAAGTGAAATCTCGATTATGATTAGACTGTTCCATTTTTCTTTTTGTGTGGCATGTTTTTAAGAGAGTGATTTACATATCACTTCTCTAACATGTATTAACACGTAAAGTGCATTGACCGGTCTCGAGTAGGGTGACTTCTATATAAGTTACTTGGCGATTGCTTAACATAGCTTGTTGTGTAGAGGCTTTGATTCTATCAATCTTCTGACAAGTCTTCATTAACCTTGACTTAAGTACATTGTTTAATCATTATAGTTCAAGACGCGAGACAGAATAATCGGTGATACTATTATGTATATACTACTAATCACTAACTTACTAACAATACTATTGTACTAATCTTGTTTATAATTCCTTCTCGCTCCCTATCTCTCTTTTACTTTTATGCTCCATTATTATCATCTCATATCATATCATGCTTATGCTTCCGCAATTTTTCCTTTGTCCGTTGGACTCATGTTTATGCTTATGCCTTTTTTCTCTTTGTTCACTTGGACCAAAAAACATTAATAAAGGCCAAAACATCTAAAAAAACGTGTGCTCTTAATCTTGGACTAAGGTTACTATCCTTTGCACTGGACATGGAATTTTGCACCTAGACCTTGGACTTCAATGCTATTCTTGGATCCTTGGACTTAGAATTAGGACCTTTTCTCTTTGCTTTGGAATTATGGTTTGAAGACTATGGAGCTTGCTTGTGTGGTTAGGCTATTCTTATCCTTAGCTTTTACCTTATGCTTTAGAATAGTCACTTCTCCTCCTCCTCTTTCTTCAATTTTCAAAATCTTCTCTCTTCTTCAAAATTTTCTTGTTTTCAAACTATCATCTCTTTCATAATCAAACATTGACTTTGTCAAGTGATTTTACTCTTTTCTCTCGCACCCGTGCGATCGAGATCCCGTTTTCCCGTAGTAGCGTGAACTACGGATGCTCTCATTCCTCATTCCCTAATGAGGATACGTAGGCACAAGACGGAGATGTCTCGGCGAGCACACTAACAACTAACTTCCCCTTTCTCTCGCACCCGTGTGATCGAGTCGTCAACCAACCAGTTAATCAAACATTTTCTCTCACACCCATGCGATCGAGACTAATCAGTTAACCAATCAAAACCGACCCGTTGGTCGAACTACGACTGCTCTGACTTCCTCTCTCTCGTCCGATTGAGGATACGTAGGCACAAGACGACGATGTCTTGGTGAGCAACCTCCCCCTTAGTGCGTAGTCCGTCAAACTAGGTCGACTCTGATTCTCCGTTCGTCCACGAAGATACATAGGCACACTACTATGAAAAACCCATTTAACAACGGTTGTGAATGACATATAATGACGCGGGCGAGGGTGTTGTTATGTAGATTGTTGTTGTATATATGATACTTACAACGACGACCTTGTGTAGCGTTGTAATAATGAGGAAAGTGCGCTAACTATCACAACGGTTTTACATTACACCGTTGTAATAAATATAATTGTCCTCGGTTCGATTCCCAGCAGCACAGTTTTGATATTTATTTTTTGCTGGCTTACGCGCCAGATATTACAACGGTTCAGAAATATAACCGTCGCTAAAGTTTCAGCAAAATTAACAAATATCATCCTGTTTTTATAATTAATCCCATTTTTTTACCTGTATTATTGTTCTCCATATCTCAACACAGCAGAAAAATACAATTCACATTTTGTGATACAATTTTCATAATAATATTAATCGTGTCATATTCTTAATATCACATATACCAGTTTACAGTTTATCAGAACAAACAACCTACATAAATAAAATATCACATATACCATATTACAGTTTACACACATTACATAACTTCACATAATTGTAACTTGGCGTATTGGTATCTTGTCTCTTGGTGTCTTGTCTCCTGGCCTGGTGTCTGGACTCAAAATACCTATGATTTCAAATAATTATACTTGTTAGTAAAAATACTTATAAACTATAACATACAATTAATATATTATGAATAAATAATAAATTATGTACTTGTTAATTTTCCCATATGCCTTCTTAATGATCGAGTCGTATAGCATGCACGGCATCTCCATCAACTTCATCATATGAGGTAGGAACTTGTGTTGTGTAAGAAGGTGTGGACGGAATATCAAGACTTTCATCACTAAGAGGAATGTATTTTCCTTGGAGAACGATTGACCATTTTCCCGATTTGTCCGATGGATCGGAAACATAGAAAACTTGTTTTTCTTGAGAAGCCATGATGAATGGTTCTGTATTAAAAGATACCTTGCCAAGGTTGACCCGGGTGAATCCTAAGTCATCAATGTCTACATCATTACTATTATTGGGAACCTACTTGCATTTAAATAAAGCCACTTTGAAAATAACATAATCAATCTCCCAAATCTCATCAATGACACCATAAAACGCGGTAGTTGCCAATACCGGATTCTTATCTTTCGAACTAGAGAAATACATCGATTCGGCTTCAACCATAACCCCAATATTTTGAATTGTACTACGATCATATTTTGATTTTGTATAAAAGGTATAATGACCAATGTCGTATGCACTCCAGGTAATGACACAAAATTTTGGCCCGTACGACAACCATCTAAGTATCTCGGATGCACTAGGATCATTAGATACACTTTTATTAAACCAATCCATGAATCTATTGTTATGCTCTATCAATAACAACTTGTCATTCATTCGGGGATATTTTTTCTTCATAAGTCTTTTGTGAGTATCTATGAAAGGTTGAACCTCATCTATATTATTCAAAATATAAAAATGTGATTGAATAACTACATCCCGAGCCATTGACCTAACATTTAGACCTTGAATACCTCTTCCTTCTGTGTCAGCATGACGAGACTTTGGAATTCCTATAGAATCTGCATCAGACAAATAGTTTGTACAACACTCAACATCTTCTTCTGTGATGTACCTTTCAACAATCGAAGCTTCCGGTCGGTGATGATTCTTCGTATATCCTTTAAAAATCTTCATATATCGCTCTATTGGATACATCCACCTTAAATAAAATGGACCACAAATTCTGATTTCTCTTACGAGATGAACACGTAAGTGAACCATATTGTCAAAAAATGATGGCGGAAAATACATCTCCAATTGACACAAGATTATGGCAGCCTCATCTTCTAATTCATCAAATTTTTTGAAATCAAGAACTTTATTACATATGCCATTGAAGAATAAACACAGTCTCGTTATAGTTACTCTCACATTTTTTGGAAGGATCCCACGGATAGCCACTGGTAGAAGTTGTTGCATCAATACATGACAATCATGAGATTTTAAACCAATTAACTTAAGATCTTTCATTGATACAAGTTTCTTGATGTTTGATGAGTAACCTTGCGGAACTTTAATACCTTGCAAGCACTGGCAGAACATCTTCTTTTCCTTTTTAGATAGAGTGTGACTTACTGGAGGCAGATAAATTCTTTTTCCTTTCTCTACTGGAATTAACTGTTTTCGTATACCCATCTTCTCCATATCAAGACGGGAAGTCTTACTATCTTTAGTCTTGCCCGGAATGTTTAGAAGTGTGCCAATCAAACTATCACACACATTTTTCTCCACGTGCATCATATCAAGACAATGTCTAACATCAAGACTTGACCAATATGGAAGATCAAAGAAGATGGACCTCTTTTTCCATATATTTTTCGCAACTTCCCCTTTTTCTTTTCCTCTCTTCCCACCTTTTTCTTTTTCTCTCTTCCCACCTTTTTCTTTTTCTCTCTTCCCAAGGACAACAATAATGTATTCTTGCCATTGATAAACTTCATCACCGGTTAAAGGTTTAGGAGCCTCACCAAACTCTTGCTCTCCATTAAAAGCCTTTCGCAATCTACGATAAGGATGACCCAGTTTTAGAAATTTTTGATGCCCAAGGTAAACGGTCTTTTTTCCAAACTTAAGTTGGTGATAACAAGTATCATCTTCACATATAGGACACGCCTTATGTCCTTTGACACTGTATCCCGCCAAGTTACCGTAAGCCGGAAGTCGTTAATTGTGCAAAATAACATTCCACGCATATTAAACTTTTCCCCAGAATATGCATCATCAACTTCAACGCCTTCATCCCACAAGAGTCGTAAATCATCAATTAATGGACTAAGATAAACATCTATGTCGTTACCAGGTTGTTGTGGTCCAGAAATCATCATACTTAACAGTATATACTTGCGCTTCATGCACAACCAAGGAGATAGGTTGTAAATAATGAGAAGAACAGGCCATGAAGTATGATTAGTGCTTATATTACCAAAGGGGTTCATTCCATCGGTGGCAAGCCCAAGCCTAAGATTTCTTAGCTCGACTCCAAAATCCGGAAAGAACGAATCAATTTTCTTCCATTGCAAAGAATCAACTACATGGCGAATGTTTCCATCACGAATCCTTTCATCTGCATACCATCTAAGATTCTTTGCGTCATTTGAATTAGCAAAAAGTCTCTTTAATCGTGAAAGTATTGGCAAGTACCATAACACTTTATTTGGAGGATGCTTCCTACTAACATTGTCATAGTGATCATTGTTATCACCATTGCTAGCCTTCTGCTTGTAACGAGACACGCCACATTTTGGACATTGAAACAAGTCTTCATACTCTTTTCGGAATAATATACAATCATTAGGGCAAGCATGTATCTTGATATACTCCAGACCCAGTGGACACAATATCTTCTTGGCCTCATAGCAACGATCCGACAATTTGTTATCTTCTGGTAACATTTGCTGTAGCAATTCAAGTAATTCCATGAAACTTTTATCCGACCATCCATTTTTTGCCTTCAGATTAAACAACTTTAACACCGCCGACAATCGTGTGAACTCTGTGCATCCCTTATATAAAGGGGTGTCTTTATCACTACATAAATTATCATAAATATGAGCATTCATAAAAGAAGATTCCCCAATATCACGGAACATATCCTCTAGGTGATCTTCCATATATTCATCTTCCTCCACTCTTTGACTTTGCGACGCCCGACTTTCCTTATTATCCACCTCACCATGCCACGACCATATTATATAATTTTGACATATACCATCACAACAAAGGTGATTGTGTATTTCTTTCTTTGTACCCTTTTTGATATTAGCGCAAACAACACAAGGACAATAAAAGATACCATCATTGCCGGGAAGATGTTTATCAGCGTATTTAAGGAATTCACAAACTCCGTTCTCATAAACCGGATCTAATCTATTGGCTTTCATCCAACTACGGTCCATTACAACTTCTGAAATTTATACATGTATAATAATGTGAATGACACACCAAAATCTAATCCAAAAACTCAAGCATATGCATATAAAATATGAACAAAGAAAAAATAAATGAAGATGTACTCTAATACTAAACGTAAAGCATATGAAACATCTCATTCTGACTTGAGCATATACAATATGAACAAAGAAAGAAGGAATGAAGATGTTGAAGAAAACCTTACTTCGAAGCTGAAGAAGCAAATGAATGATGAAGACGCTCAATATTTGAGCATAAACCAAGAAAGAAGGAATGAAGATGTTGAAGAGAACCTTACTTTGAAGCTGAAGAAGCAAATGAATGAAGACAGTCAATATTTGAGCATAAACCAAGAAAAAAGGAATGAAGATGTTGAAGAGAACCTTACTTCGAAGCTGAAGAAGCAAATGAATGATGAAGACAGTCAATATTTGAGCAAAACCAAGAAAAAAGGAATGAAGATGTTGAAGAGTGTAAAGGTTAGGGTGTCGCTGACTCACTTGTTCGATTAGGGCGTCTTATGAAAGAAATACATGATAAGTTTTGTTTTAATTTATTAGTAAACCTTTTAATCTCGGTGGAGAAACAAACCGTAGTGGAATCTTAAGTGAAATGTACTCTACAAAATGGAAAAAATGTAGTTGCAGGGAATCGAAGCTTGTTACATTTTATTTATTACTACGGTTGTTCATCTTAACCGTTGTAAAATAATTTACAATTTATTTTATAAATAATGGACTTAATTGACACACGCTAAATGTACTCTAAAAAATGGAAAAAATGTAGTTGCAGGAAATCGAAGCTTGATACATTTCATTTATTACTACGGTTGCTCATCTTAACCGTTGTAAAATAATTTACAATTTATTTTATAAATAATGGACTTAATTGACACACGCTAAATGTACTCTAAAAAATGAAAAAAAATGTAGTTGCAGGGAATCGAAGCTTGATACATTTCATTTATTACTACGGTTGCTCATCTTAACCGTTGTAAAATAATTTACAATTTATTTTATAAATAATGGACTTAATTGACACACGCTAAATGTAGTCTAAAAAATGGAAAAAATGTAGTTGCAGGGAATCGAAGCTTGATACATTTTATTTATTACTACGGTGGTTTCATTCAACCGTCATTAAATGACTCAGATTTTAAATGGGCGCGAAATTTTTAACCTATTACAATGGCATAAAAGGATGCGTTGTAAGCCTGGCGTTGTTGTTTTAGCGTTTTGTAGTAGTGGCATAGGATTGCGATGATCATTGTGAGTCCGTTTTTTTTGTTTTCCCTTCTCATTTCTGTTTAGCAGTGACTTTAGATAACTCACCCTTTGATTAGACAACAAGCATGGATCCCATCGAGTACGATGGACGCGTGGGGGTGCTAATACCTTCCCCTCGTGTAACCGACTCCCGAACCCGGACTATGGTTGCGATGACCATGTCTTCTCCCTTTTGAGGTTTCTTCGACCGTTTCCTTTCCCTGCGTCGGGATAAATAAAGTTCGGTGGCGACTCTTCCGTTTTGTTTCCGCCGGTTGTTTATCTCAGTTTCGACAGTATCAAAAAGAAATTAAAAAGAACCAAAAAATGAAAAGGAGGGTGTAGCACTAGCAAATTCCTAGTTCATACTTCAGTGGGCCAGACAACTGGGGGTGTGGATATTAATAGCGCGCATGGCCACTACAAAAATCCCTTTTATTATCTGATTATTATTCAAAAAAGAATGGAAACGAAGCTGCACGTATTTCTTATGTTTACTAATTCATTAATGCGCTGGTAGTGTGTCATTGGTTGGAATGGCAAGAATTCCATGCTAGCAAGGGAATTACACGCTGGATCAGGAATTTATTACATGGTATTACTCAGCATGCGCCACGCACATGATTGACTAGGGTTTTGAAATGTTCCAGACGTCGGAGCTAGTCTCCGGTCGTCTTCTCCGGTGGGAGGCCGCCGTGGATGATGATAAAAACTCCCAGAAATAAAAAAGATGACCACCATCCCACTCGGTTTTTCATGCTAGATCCAAATGTGGCCTCAAAAGTTTCATTAAACCCCTCTATCATGCAAAACGAGAGCAAATAATTTAAGCTCCAAAATCTCAAAACTCCATGTTAAGCCCTAAGACTAACCATAAACATTTCCTCCTACTGAAGGACTTCATATGCATTTAATATATATGCTTCTAACCTCATGTATTACTCTAGTATGATGCTGCAAAATTCAAGAAATCTAACCTGGATAGAGCTTCAAAACACGTGCAGAGAAACCCTAAAAACTTCCTGCAAGATCTTGGAATCTTCTTTGGAGCAAAATAAATGCTCAAAACTCCCTTGAATCTTGATTGAAATGCAGTTGAATAGAGATGAAATGTGAACTCGTGAATGAAGTTGTGGAGCTTCCAGATGAGAACCAGTGCATACAGTAGCAAGAGGGAAGTGCGGAGATGAAGATTGTGAAAAAATCTTGGCAAAAACTCTCAAGATGAGAGAGATTCGAAAGCTTGAACTTGAGGGTATGAAAATGGAGTTTGGATCTGTTTCTCTCAAAATGGTGGTAAGTGAATTATGTTAGAGTGTCAGAAGGCTTTATACATGTGGTTAAAGTGTGGTTAGGTGCTAATCATAGTTGAAATGTTAGTTAAAGTGAGGTTAGTGAAAAATTGCAAAAATGAGAAAGGTTATGTTAGGCACGGGTTTGTGAGTGAAGTGCATTGTTGTTATGGTGGTCATCATGATGATAAGGATGATGATGTATGATGGTAATGATTGGTATAAGTCAGAATGGCAATGGCTTGCATGGTAAGTTTTTTTTTCTCTTTCTTTCATATGAAGTAAAGTTGGTGAGGAGTGCATGGAATGTAAGGGTTTGTATGGCTATAATGAGTAATGTTGGTGACATGATGCGTATGACATATTGCAGCAACAAAAGGGTAGGTCTTGCCTTGAATTTGGAATAGAATACTATGAACAATACACTTGCATGGACATGTTTCATGGTAGTGACTTTGAGGTATTGTAACTTGGTGATTATGGAGTCAAATGGCAAAGTTTTGGTATCAAATTGTAGAGGGAACTTGGTACTACAAGTTTGATGTGAGAATCAAGTGGATTAGAGGCTTAGGACATGGTGGAAAATGTCATTGAAAATGGTATAGAACAAGCTAGATTTTATACTTAGAAAAATTCTAAGAGTTTCTATGTTTCACAACTTTGAGACCATGATTTTGGATGATCATAACTTTTGATCCAAGAATCAAAATGGGACATTCTTTATATGGTTGGAAAGGTGGGAGTTCACTCTACAACTTTCATTTGAAAATGATTTCCATATGAGGCTTGGAAACCACTCAAAAAAGGCTTGAGCGTGGGCACAAAACCTGACCATTAAACACTTAGAAAAATTTCTAAGTGTTGGAAGTGCAAGTGTGAAAATCTCTAACTTCTAACAATCATAACTTACTCAAAAATGATCCAAAGGAGATGAATTACATATGGCTAGAAAGCTTGAAATGCATACTACAACTTTAATGTTAGACAAAATTTGAAATGAAGCTTGGATCATGGAGAAAAATGGCCTTAGAAGTGGCTGCATGGCATGAAGAACTTTTCAAAAATGGAAAGTTTCTAAACCCTAGTTTGCCAAATTTGGTAGCTTTCCACACAAGCTTGATTTTGATGATTCCTTTGACATTTCTTGACAAAATTCCATCCATTGATCATACTTAACATGATGAACACAAAGTTGACCTCAAAAAGTCAGGAGTTGACTTTTTTTTCTACTCAGTTAACTTTGTTTCCAATTTGGTTTATTCTCAATCATCTGGCCAATTGAAACCCTCTTGAATGAAATTAATGGTCAATAATCCACCCATAGATACTTGAGAACATATAGAAGACCCTGAAATCAATTTTTTCCCAAAGAATCAGAAATAAACTGATATTGCATAAAAGCCTAATTTGGCACCAAAGATAGGGGATGTTAACCAATGGTCAAAACCCTAATTCCTCTGAAGAGAATAGAGAATCCTTTGAAACAAGATGTTCAATGTGATAGGATAATGTTGAAGCTTCAAGATCCTTGTCCATGAAGATGTCATATGCACAGATGCACAAAACCCTATTTTGATGATCAAGAGATAGGAGGAGGTGATTCTCTTCAAGTCACTTGCAAGTTCCAATCTCCTGATGAAATGGTGAACCAAATATGATGTTGTAAGGGATAAAGAGCCTTTGTAGCTTGGGTGCATGAATGTACCTCATTTTTCTTGCTTTGGACAATCAATACCATGGAAACCTCTGATCTCATGCCTTGGGAAAGCCAATGATGCATGTATGATATTTATGACCTAAATGCACATGTATGTGAAGCATAAGCCACCTATTGATGGTAAAAGTATGAGGGCAAATTTTGGGGTGTTACAACTGTCCCTATTCAATCGACTTTGACCTGAAGGAGTGATAGCAATGACTTTCATGCATTCAAGGTACACGGAGATTGAATACCGAGAGAACCCAGAAATTTGAAAATTGTGGAGAGATATACAATAAAGTGATCGCCACCCGAAGGTGGCTCAAAGATAGCGGATATCAACCAAAAGTTGAGATAGTAAAAGGTGACAGATGAGTCAACAAAGATGCCAACCAAGAGTTGGGATGAAAACAACATTGATGAAGAGTGAACTTGCGACAAGGATTACCGATCAAAAGTTGGAATAGAGGATAGGATATCTACTTCAATTTGGGATAAAAGACAAAGTACCAACCAAGAGTTGGGATACGGGACACTAATAAACAATTAGTATAACGAGGCTGTCGATCGAAGGCCGGCTCACAAAGGGTATCAACCAAAAGTTGAGATAAAGCCGAAGATCACCAACCAATAGTTGGAAAAAAGGAAAGATACCAACCAAGAGTCGGGAAAGAAGGTACTAACCAAGAGATTACCAACCAAGAGTTGGGAAAGAAGATACTAACCAAGAGTCGGAACAGAGGATACAAACCAATATTTAGGATGAAATAATGGAACTAACAAAAAGTTAGGATGGACTGAAGGATACTAACCAAAATTTAGGATGCAATGAAGGATACTAACCAAAAGTTAGGATGAACTGAAAGATACTAACCGAAAGTTAAGATGAAATGAAGGATACTAACCAAAAGTTAGGATGAAATGAAGGGTACTAACCCAAAGTTAGGATAACCGAGGACGTCGACCAAAGGCGAACTCACAACGAAAGATACCAACCAATAGTTGGGATAAAGGATACTAACCAAAATTTAGGATAACTGAGGACGCCGACCAAAGGCGAACTCACAATGAAAGATACCAACCAATAGTTGGGATAGAGGGTACTAACCAAGAGTTAGGATAAAGAGGATGTCGACTAAATGCGAACTCACAACGAAAGATACCAACCAATAGTTGGGAAAGAGGACACTAACTAAGAGTTAGGATAACGAGGACGCTGACTAAAGGCGAACTCACAACGAAAGGTACCAACCAAGAGTTGGGAAAGAGGATACTAACCAAGAGATTAAGATAAAAGATACTGACCAAGAGATTACCAACCAAGAGTTGGGATAACAAGGATGCCGACCAAAGGCATACTCACAATGGAAGATACCAACCAATAGTTAGGATAGAAGATACTAACCAAGAGTTAGGATAAAAGAAGATACATAGGAAGTAGACACCGCAGACTTACGATCTGAAAGAAAGATGACTCCGCTGGGGAAAAAAGAAGTTTAACCAAACAACTATGTAGGGGAGTACAAGCATGATAAACGAATCCATCGTCAACTCCACTGGGGATAAGGAAGGTTGAATCTCCTGAAATATGCCACTCTCTGCTGAGGAAATAATGGGCAGAGATGATATCAAACTTGGCTTATGCTTCGAATGCATATATTTGAATTATTCTATGGCATAATGTTCCATACAAAATGGAAATGCTACGCATTTGGAGGATGCAATGCAAAGATGCTTATGATATGCAAAAGGACACTCCACCGAGAGAAGTGCTGAGAAACCCAGACACAAACTCTGTTGAGGAAGACAAGCTGGACGGCCTTCCCAAAAATCAACTTTCACACTGCTGGGGATTATAAATAGCCCCTGTTGAAGATAAAACCCAAAATGACTTCCCCTAAACTGGAAGTCAAGATTGACAACTGCTGAAGATGGAACCCAAAGATTTGATATGGAAAAGTGCCAATAACAATTGGGCTTGGAATCTGCCAGGGATGTCAACCATTGTTGATCAAACCGTTGGGAGGATTAACACCAAACTCTGCTTGGGGATTAAATTCAATAGTACCAAACCGGCCATGGAATATCATTGAACTTATCCTGCTATTGGGGAAACAAATTTAACCTTACCCTGCTGGGGATAAGAGCACACTCCTGCTGGCAAGATTACACTTCCTGACCTGATGAGGAAAGTAGACACCACAAAACTGTGGGGAATATAAAATTTCTTCCATGGAGAGACATCCAACAAGTATCTTGTTGGAGATGCAACATTATCCTGTCTGAGACGGTCGGCTTCTGAATACTAGCTGGGGAGTAATAAGACAATCTGCCCCGGGATAGCAGTTCTCTGCACTCGCTAGGGAGAAAGAAATTTCCAATGTTTTGTTGAGGATGTTAGACCTTCTATGCTAGATAGAGAGAAACTCTACTAGGGACGAGGGGTCAAACAAGCCTCTTTGCTGGGGAGGCCAACCTGCTTGGGGAGCATGAACAAACCATCCTTACCTTGTATGGGGACTTGAACTCTTACTGGAGAGAAGACAAATCCAACTCTGGTTGGGGAAACCAAACCTCTTGGATCTCGCTGGGGAGAATAATAAGAAACATAGCCCTTTGCCGAGGAGGATACAACTTTAGCTATTTCTGGCGGGGAGACATATATTGTCATATCTGAATGATGCCACAATTGGTGTGAGATGAAAATGGTCTTGCAATGTACGGAGCAACAAGGGGATGCCTCAAGTACAACATAACCTATAAAGGAACTTGCCTCGAGGGCTATCATGAAGATTTGATGTATTCTGCCCCAAAGGGGTTGGGTCTGACACTCTAATAGAGGCCCAAAGAGTTTGAAAAAGTTTGATGAGGGTTGAATTAATCAAAAACCCTAATTTGTTTTCAAAAGGTATTTTAATTGAATAAAAAATTCAATTAAAATGATCAAAATTGTTAAGCATGTGGAAAACAAATTGTGATCTTGGATTAATGTTTCAAAAATCAGGTTTTGATCTACAAAATGTTTGGAAATCACTAAAATTTGAAAAATCAAGAAGGAAAAAATATTTTAAATGTTAAAAACAATTAAAATATTAATTCTTTACAAAAATATCAAGTATATGAAATAAATAATATTTTTGGGATTTTTTGGGAAAATAAAATATTTTAACATTTTTGTGAATTATTAAAAAAAGAGTCAACTCAAAATCATTAAAACTCAGAGAGAAATTAATTTTTGAATCAATTAAATAAAATCACAAAATTCAAATATTTGAATTTTCAAAAAGGGCGCCAAGAACAAGGGCAAGAACACGCGTCACTCTCTGTTTCTGCAGATTTGTGTTTTCTATCCAATCTCACTGAATACTTGATGATATCATGCAATCTACATATCAATCTACTCGTTTTAACCTCACGATCATGTCTATGGCCTTTAATTTCATTTATTTTAATCATGGAATAAGAAATCAAAGAGAAACCTCAAGAACCCTAAAATTTGCATGAAGGTTCAGAAATTCCATACATGATTCAAACAAAGTAATTGATTGAGGGAAAACACTCTATTCATGATTATGAACATATGGCCAAATTATTGTGCAGCAAAAAATGCATGGATCATAGAGTTAGAAGAGCTCATGCTTACCTCTTGCAGCTGGTGATCGTGTTTTGTGTTAGAGGTGTTACAGCTTGGTTCCAAGGATATGGACAGCTTCCCTAGGTGCTATGGATGTGTCTGGGTGCTTGGAATGAATGGAAATGATCTGGAACTGAAGATGGTATCCCAACTGCAACTAGGTTAAAACCTTGAGCAGCTGGCTGGTGATTCTGAGAATTTAGTGTTCCAGATGTTGTTTAAGTGCTTGTGTGTGTGTGTGATTGGTTTGGTTGGAATAGCTCTCAAACTCAAAACCCTTTAGTGACTTGCTTTGGAAGGCAATTTTGGAGTGAAAGAAGAGATTTTGAGGAAAGCATCTATTTGATGGCTATGGTGTACTTAAACTGATCACAAATGAGCTCTATTTATAGTAGAGCAAGTTTGTTTTGCAAGGAATAGTGAATGGCAACTGCTGCAGAGGTTTGGCCAATGGTTGCATTTTAGAATCTCAAGTCTCCTCTAGCCATTGACTAGAGGTTAGGGCACAGGCTGCTGGTTCCCTTGGTCTTGGATATGTCTTGACTGAATTCAGTTGGAAATGGCTCAGTCCATGCCACCTTGGTGCATCCATTGAATGCTCCAAA
Source organism: Lathyrus tuberosus (assembly GCA_022829125.1). Lineage (NCBI taxonomy): Eukaryota > Viridiplantae > Streptophyta > Magnoliopsida > Fabales > Fabaceae > Lathyrus > Lathyrus tuberosus. The sequence goes on from JALAZF010000084.1 coordinate 7,310,473, forward strand.
ACAAAATTGGAGTCTTGTCCCTCTTTTAGGCATTTCTAGGTTTGGCATGCTATTTTTGGTTCCAAAGACTTGGGAGGCTTGGGATCAGAGTTGGTTCCCCCTTGGTCTCCCCTTGAGGTGTTCAGATGGATAGAGTTGCTTGCCCTTTGCAAAATTTGAGCAAATCGAGCAAAACTCCCAAATCTGCCTTGCCATGACAATTTTCAGCAAGGCATATTGGCATGGTCATATCTCATGGCTCAAGTGGACTTTGATGGAGTTCTTGGCCATTTTGGAAAGCCCTCATATGATACAACAACTGTTTGATCATAATTGTTTTTGATACTTTTTGGATCTAAGTGAAAAATTCCCCTACATTTTGAGAAAAGTGAAGGCAGATTCTGACTTAGTGAAAATTTCACTAAGTGTTGGAAAAAGTGACATTTCATGTTTTCAGCCATTTTGATAATTCCATTACTCAAAATCCATGATGAATTGGAATGAGGTGTAGTTGAAGCTTTTGTAGAGGGCCATGAGAGCTACAAATCCAGCTTTGAATGGGGAAAATGGCCTTGTGGTTTAGGAGTTATGTTCCTCCAAAGTTGGTACCCTAGCCACTTTGTTCCATAACTTAGAAAATTTTCTATGTTGTTATGGTTACCCCTTTTACAAGTTATCTCACTTTTCTTGATTTTTCTTGATGAATGTTGATTCAAATCACACATTAACATCATTTTAGGGTCAAAGAACCATAATTGTGAAAAATCTCAAAAAGTCAAAGTTGACTTTTGTGCACAGTTGACTTTTTGTCAAATGAATTCCAAACTGTGCGATCCTCTATGAAATCAAGTCCTTGAACTAAATCAAACTTGATGGATTAATTTCATAGGTGTTATTGGGTGTATTGAATCATGTCCTAGGGTTTGGGAGCATGTCCTTGTCAAAAGTCAAAGCTACAGTTGACTTTTTCCGCGAAACCCTAACTGTGGTTCAGATGAAATTGAAACTTGTTGCACAAGCTTCTTAGATTAATCCATTGTTGAAAATGGATCAATGCAGTATATTAGAGACCCTTAAATCTTCTCTTGAGGTATTGGCTCATGACTTGTCCCAAAAGTCAACATAGGGGTGAATTAGGTCAAGAAACCCTAATTCCTGATTTTTTATGAATGCATCCCCTGAGGAAAAATTGACTTGATGATGGGGTTCATGATGTCCCTTGGAGTATTTCAAGTTATGATTTGAAGCATTGGCTCATGCCCAGAGGAAAATTTCCATCTAGAGGCCCTAGTCGACCAAAACCCTAATTTGGTGACACTGGCGATCTTGGGGCTTAATCCACTCAGAATGTTGCAGCCTTGTGATTAATCCTTGAAGTGGTAGTCCTCTTGATCCATTATGGATGTTTGAGAGATTTAGACAAGTTTAAGATCATGTCATTCCTTGATTGATCCTTTGTCTAAGAGCTCAGAGAGGGCCTGAAACCCTAATTTTGATAGTAGTGGATGCTCGCCCATCTTTTGGGAAACTAATGAGGCATGAGGGATTACCCATACGGTGATGATGATTTTCCCAATGATGGGAAATCTTAGTGGTCAAAATTTGGGGTATGACAGATGCCCCTATTTAATCTTCTTGGACCCGAAGGTGTGAATGGCGAAAGTATTCGAGCATTCGGGGTGCAAGAGGATTAAATATCGGAATGCCCAAAATTTTGATGGAGGTTATGAATGGTAGCTTACGCATTCATCCTCTTTTGCTAAGCAATGATGCTTAGAAAAGGTAAAAACTTCCCCTCGATATTGGCTTCTAACCAAGGGACTGGTCTAAGTTTCTGTAATGAACTTCCCCTCGATCATGGTTTCCTACCAAGGAATTGGTCTCAGTTTTCTGAATTAAACTTCCCCTCGATCCTGGTTTCCTACCAAGGAACTGGTCTCAGTTTTCTGAATTAAACTTCCCCTCGATCCTGGTTTCCTACCAAGGAACTGGTCTTAGTTTCTTTTGTCAATAAACTTCTTGAGAAGGGACGCTGTTCACAGCGGTTTTCCTCAAACTTCTCGCCGAATTTTCCTGGGGAGATGCCGTTTGATGGGAAAAAGTTTTGATGTCAGACTTGCCGGGGAACCCATTCGTCTGAGTTGTAGAGGTGCACAAACTTCTCTGTTAGAGACGCCATTTGTCGACTCTACTGGGGAAAGCAAATCTCTTGAAAAACTGCTTTCGCTTAGGGATATCACATCATACTTTTCTTCGAGATCTTCTCGGAGAAATGCCATACAATGTACCCCAATTTTGAGGTACTGATGACTTCATTTACATTGATTTTCTAGAGAGAAGAACCGATGTGTTGCTGAGAGTCTTTAGTTTGAGAGGCTTTCTCTGGGGATTTTCCTTAATCCGAGAAAGCGAAGATATCATCTTCGATGATGAAGAGTGACGTTTGTCGAACATTTTCTGGTTTTTCAGAGGTTCAAGTTAAGAAAGTGGTCAAGGACCAACTTCATCCCAGAAATAAACTGGAGGAGAGAGATTGTTCAGATGCAACATTTCCTGAAGAGGAAAGAACTAACAACTCGATTGACAAGAGGACTTTTATCACTAGGGGATAAGACCGACTAGAGTGATAGTGATGCAATATGAATATGAATGTAAATTAATAATGTATGATGTATGTATGTATATGCTGACAAAACTGACGCGACATACAAACTAACAGATGAACACGACTGGATACTCGGCCACTGCGGGGGACGAAGAAGTACAATTCGTTCATGATAGCAATTCTGCCTTGGTTAGGAGAGATAGTCCCTGTGGGGAACACGTTGGTCGGGCTTAGGAGTAAGAACTCTGCCGGGGGTGTCGGACGGAATATTCGCATCCGACACAGTTGATCCTTCGTTCAGGCGTACTGGTGTAGAAGGAGTACTTTGATTCTAAACTTTGATGTTCAATCACCTTCGGAGAAATAATCGATGCTCTTTCGATGTTCAACAGTCAAAAGAAATTGCCATCTTTATTTCAAAAGTAGAAAATTTTTTACAAGTAAATTCATTTTTGTTTAATTTCAAAAATCGTTAATCATGTTAAAATGTCATTCTGTAAAGCTAAAACAAATAAGAATTGCAAACAAAAGCACAAGGGCTCAAATTTTATTGATAGGATGGAAATCATCCAAACGCGTGATTCTATAGAGTATTTACAAAGTTAGAAAATGGTAATTTAAGGGAAAAGGGCTACATTGAAACATAACGACCACTATCTTTCTACCAACTTTGAATTCGGGACATCCTGAGCCTCTGTCGAAGATGACCTTGACTGGAGTTTTCTGATGGATGGCATGACTGCTGAGGAGATGAACTGATCAGACGTAGTTACTTGCCATTAATCCCTAATTTTTGCCTGGATTATACTTTGAGATTTCCAATCCACCGGGATGATTTTTGATCATGTCTCTAATTTTTTCCTGGACCGCCCTTTCGGGTTTTCAATCCACCGAGACGTTTTTTTTTAGTTTAGGCGAAGTATTTCTTGACTACATCAACATTTGTGGGGTAGGAAAATTCTTCTCGGTCCATGGTTGTGAGTCTCAAGGCACCGCCTGAGAAAGCTTTCTTGACCACATAAGGGCCGTCATAATTCGGAGTCCATTTGCCCCGGGAATCAGTAAGAAATGATTGTATCTTTTTTAGCACGAGGTATCCTTTCCTGAAGGCGCGAGGTCGGACCTTTTTGTCAAACGCCATCTTCATTCTTTGCTGATACAACTGACCGTGGAATAGAGTCGTGATTCTCTTTTCTTCGATCAGATTGAGTTCGTCGTGTAGACTTTGACACCATTCAGCTTCTGTAAGCTCAGCTTCCATCAATACCCGGATTGATGGGATCTCTACTTCAATGGGGAGCACTGCCTCCATGCCATATACTAGAGAGAAAGGGGTTGCCCCTGTTGAAATATGGACAGATGTACGATAACCGTGAAGAGCAAAGGGTAGCATCTCGTGCCAGTCTTTGTAGGTTACAACCATTTTCTGAACAATCTTCTTGATGTTCTTGTTAGCTGCTTCTACCGCTCCGTTCATCTTAGGAAGGTAGGGAGGTGAGTTATGGTGTTCGATCTTGAACTCTGCGCATAACTCTTTTATCATCTTATTATTCAAGTTAGATCCATTATCAGTAATGATCTGGCTAGGAACACCATAACGGCAGATGAGATTGTTTTTGATAAATCAGACCACCACTTGTCAGGTTACATTAGGGTATGACGCAGCTTCGACCCACTTGGTGAAGTAATTAATAGCTACCAGGATGAACCGATGTCCGTTCGAAGCCTTGGGTTCGATCATACCAATCATGTCTATTCCCCATATGGAAAAAGGCCACAGGGAAGAGAGAACTTTGAGATACGTTGGCGGTACATGAATTTTGTCGGAATATATCTGACACTTGTAACACTTCCTCATATACTTGTAGCAGTCGGATTCCATGGTCAACTAGTAGTACCCTGCTCTTAGAATTTTTCTCGCCATTGTGTGTCCATTGGCATGAGTGCCAAAGGATCCTTCGTGAATTTCTTTTATTAGCATGTCTACTTCTGGTCTATCTACACATCGGAGCAAGACCATGTCAAAATTTTTCTTATAGAGAGTGTCACCGCTCAGGAAGAAACTTCCTGCCAGCCTTCTGAGGGTTTTTTTTGTCTTTCCTGGATGCCCCAGGTGGGTACTCTTGTTTCTGAAGGAAGTATTTGATATCGTGATACCAAGGTCTGTCGTCTATGACTGCTTCGATCGTGAAGATGTAAGCGGGTCGTTCAAGGCGCATTATGTCGATCTTAGGTAGGTCGCTCCATTGACCTACACTAATCATGGAAGAGAGAGTGGCTAATGCATCAGCCATGTGATTCTCATCACGAGGGATGTGATGAAACTCGATTCTGTTGAAGAAGGGTAACAACCTTCTTGCATAATCTTTGTAAGGAATCAATCCTGATTGGTATGTGTTCCAATCTCCTTTGATCTGATTGATAACCAGGGCTGATTCGCCATATACATCCAAGTTCTTGATCCTCAAATCAATCGCTTCTTCGAGACCCATAATACAAGCTTCGTATTCGGCCTCATTGTTTGTACACTTGAATGTAAGTCCGGCAGTGAAAGGAATGTGGGTACCCTGAGGTATTATGATGATTGCCCCAATTCCGTTTCCATAATGATTAACTGCTCCGTCAAAAATTAGTCCCCATTGGGAACCTGGTTCTGGCCCTTCACTGGGTAGTGATTCATCGCAGTCTTTCATTTTCAAATACATGACATCTTCGTCTAGGAAGTCAAACCCGATTGATTCCTGATCGTCAATCGGTTGATGAGCCAAATGATCGGCTACAATACTTACTTTAACAACTTTTTGAGTGTGGTATTCGATGTCGTATTCTGATAACAACATCTGCCAACGGGCGATTCTTCCCGTGAGAGCAGGTTTTTCAAAGACATACTTGATAGGATCCATTTCGGAAACTAACCAAGTAGTGTGACGAATCTTGTACTGGCGAAGACGTTTGGTTGCCCAAGCCAAAGCACATCAAGTTTTCTCAAGCATAGTGTACAGAGTCTCGCAGTCGGTGAATTTCTTGCTCAAATAGTAGATGGCAGACTCTTTCCTTTTGGTTTCGTCTTGTTGGCCAAGCACACAACCCATTGAGTCTTCCAAGACTGTGAGGTAGATAATCAGTTGTCTTCCCTCCACTGGAGGTGATAGAATCGGCGGGTTCAACAGGTATTCCTTGATACTGTCGAAGGTGGTTTGGCAGTCATCTGACCAAACGCAATCCTGGTTCTTTTTAAGTAGTTTAAAAATCGGCGCACATGTCGCGGTCATGAGGAATATGAATCTGGAAATGTAGTTCAAACGTCCTAGGAATCCTCTGACTTATTTTTCAGTTTTTAGAGAAGGCATTTCTTGAATGGCCTTGACCTTGTCAGGATCGACCTCAATTCCTTTCTGGCTGACGATGAACCCTAAAAGTTTCCCTGAACGGACACCGAAGGTGCACTTGTTGGAATTCAAGCGGAGTTTGTACTTTCTCAACCGCTCGAATAGCTTCGACAGATGGGTCACATGCTCCTCTTCTATCATAGATTTTGCAATCATATCATCGACATATACCTCGATTTCTTTGTGTATCATGTCATGAAACAGAGTAGTCATGGCCCTTTGATAGGTTGCCCCGGCGTTCTTCAAACCGAATGGCATTACCTTGTAACAAAAAGTACCCCATGGGGTGATGAATGAAGTTTTCTCCATATCCCTCGGTGCCATTTTTATCTGATTATAGCCCGAGAATCCATCCATGAAGGAGAATACTTTAAACTTTGCTGTACTGTCTACCAGCATGTCAATGTGTGGTAAGGGAAAGTCGTCCTTTGGACTAGCCTTGTTCAGATCCCTGTAGTCGACACACATTCTGACCTTTCCGTCCTTTTTGGGAATGGGTACAATGTTGGCTAACCATTGAGGATATTCTGATGTGGCGAGGAAGCTTGCGTCAATCTGCTTCTGTACCTCCTCTTTGATTTTGATGGCCATGTCCGAGTGAGTCCGTCTCAACCTTTGTTTTACTGGTGGACATTCCGACCTCAACGGTAAGTGATGTTCCACGATGCTGGTATCCAACCCTGGCATATCCTGATAGGACCAAGCAAATACATCGGGAAACTCTTTGAGAAGCTTTATCAAACTCTCTTTGGCAGTCGGATTGAGCAGTGCCCCAATCCTGACTTCTTTTCTCTCTTTTTCCGAACCCAAGTTTACCGTTTCCAACGGCTCTTTGTGAAGTTCAATGGAACTTTCCTCTTGTCTGAGTAATCGGGAGATTTCTTCTAGAATTTCGTCGTCAACTTCTTCTTCAGCCCAAAATACCGGGAACTCAAAGTTGGGAGAAGGCATCGGATCGTATGTTTCAATGGGGTTTAAAACAAGCAATCTGCATGACGTGATGATTTGTGTTTGGAAGAGATAGAGAGAATGCAAGATTGTGTGTAGTGTTTTTTTGGAAAACTGCTTGTTTTTATTATTTGAATTGTTTTTTAGGATTACCATTTTCTGAAAAAAAGAAAAGAGAAAACAACAATAAATACGGAAATTACAGAACGACGTTATTTTATTAATGAACAAGTCGATTCTTGAAACTACAACCCTATTAAACAAAACTCTGTCGCTTGGGGCGAAGCGAAGAGGGAAATTTAAAGAAAGCGAGCCCTATCAAAACATCCGTTTCACCTGGGCAGGGTGAAAGGTTAAAGATGGCGGCGAACTCCTCAGTGAATCACAAAGTCTGGTACCTTCCTTGATTTGTCTTCAGAAATAACGCTGATTTCTGGTGGAGCAGGATCATTGGAATCTGTTTTCCATCCAGAGTTGTCGTAGACGAACTCTTCTGTTGCATCTTGCATAATATTTATACTCTCAGGCAGATCTCCCCATCCAGTTGGCTGGATGTCTTCGAGCCTGATACGAGAGCTCTCAGGAGCAGTGTACTTGACCATGAAGTCGTATTTTCCACTTGGTTGTCCTAAGGTGTCCCACACTGTGGAACTGGAGGAATCATCCCTTTCGATGATGTTGACCTCAGGAAAAGCATAGTTGATGAATTCTAGTCCGGCAAGCTTTTCCAATTTATCGTTGTACTGGATATTTTCAGAATGCCCTGAGTAATGATCCCATGACATGGTGGGGACGCAGGTATTCTGTTCAATGATGCTCAACTGATTTTCATCGTTGGACTGATTCTCTTGCCCCAAGTCTCCTGGATACGGCTGCCAGATAGGCAGGCCATCCATTGGGCCATAATAGTCGTGGTCAAAGTTGTCCTTCATTAGAGTATCTTCCTCTAATGAGTTTGGTGGAGAACGGCATCCTTCCGGATCACAATCTCCATATATCACTTTGACATCTGACCTGGGTATAAATCTCGGACTCTGTGCGGGATAGCAAAATGGCGTAGGCACCTCTTCCTGAGACATATAGTCGTCCTTGTTAAGATAGGACCTCCATTCCTCATCTGTGTCAGAGGAATCTTCCTCGTTGATAGTATGGACTGCTTGAGGCACTAGACGAAGGAAACCTCCATTGTGGAAGAAGTCCTGAATGGGATGAAGACTTTCATCGTTAACAGCTATCTGGGTGCAGGTTGAGGAAAAACCAAGACCCTTCTTTGTTTTGGTATCAGTAAGAATGACAAGTTGTCCCCATCTTTTTGTATCGTTACTTTTGATCGCTTCGAGAGCATCTTTGTACGAGGAAATTGAGGTTCCCTTCTCTGATTGATTCTCATTGCTCACCGACAGTGCTTGGAACTGAGTTCCAACAACCTCCTCGGGTTCTATACAAGTAGATAATGACAAGTTACTCACGAGCAAGGCTTGCTCCCCACAGACCGTGACGAGTTGATCGTTCTTGATGAACTTCAGTTTCTGGTGCAGGGTCGAAGTGACTGCCCCAGGCTGGTGTATCCAAGGTCTTCCTAATAAATAGCTGTACGTTGCCCGGACGTCCATGACTTGGAAAGTGATTAAGAAAATGTGAGGACCGATATTTATGGGAAGGTCGACTTCCCCGATAACTGCTTTCCGAGATCCGTCAAAGGCTTTGACGATGACCGCACTGCCCCTCATCGGGGATCCTTTGAATGATAGTCGCATTAAAGTGGACTTCGGCATAACGTTGATGGTTGATCCTGTGTCTACCAGTACGCTGGCTAAGGCATCGTCCTGGAAGTTAACTGTGATATTGAGCGCGATGTTGTGGCATTTGCCCTCCTCTAGCAAATCCTCATCACTGAACCCTAAGTTGTTGCAGAAAGTGATGTTAGAGATGATGCTATGGAACTGTCATATTGACACATCCTGTTCCACAAAGGTCTGCTCTAAGACTTTCTGTAGAGCCTCTCTGTGGGCTTCGGAACTGAGTAAAAGTGATAGCACTGAGATCTTTGAAGGAGTTTGTAACAGTTGATTAACAATGTTGTATTCACTCCTTTGGATGAGCTTCAGCATCTCATCATTATTTTTCGAAAGGTCGGGATTACTGGATTGACCGACTGCTGGATTAGGAGCTTCTGTTGGAAGTTCCTTTTCTTTGTTAGGTTCTCCAACTCCTCGGTTGAAGATTCGTCCGCTCCGTGTTACTCGAATGATGTCTGCAATATTCACGATGGAGGGTAATGGAATTTCCTTTCCATTCTCAATTATTGTTGCACCGTATTTGTAAGGGATCACCTTAGCTGATTCATACGGTAATGGTCCTGGCAGATTGATAACTACAGGAGCCTTCTGATTTTTCTGACTGTCATAAGTAACTTCAATCAGTTCCTGGCTAAGAACCTTTGATTCATCGAGTAGAGGGATGATGGTGTAAACATCCTTGTTCTGCTCAGGGTCAGAGATTACAACCACGTCTCTGATTTGATCAGCGAAGTAGTCCGGTGTCCAGTCAACAGACCCCGAAGGTAGGTATGGGTGAATCTCTTTGCGATCCAACTGACCTTGGAGAGCTTCCCGCATAAGGTAGCATCATTGGTTATTCTCCGAGCAGACTCTACAACGTTCATAGTTGTGTGGTGGCACCTAGCCACGTCCGCTTTGTATGCAGTGTAACCTCACTAGGTCTGTTTCCATTGATCGAACATCCTGACTTTGACGCTGAGTGGGGTTTCCATTAAGCACACTGATTTGTTACGTGTCTTCGTCTAGATAGATCGGAAGCCACCAGTGGTTTAACAAGTGTTGTAAAGTTCTTTGAACGAGAGCACACCCTTGGTCACTCTCACAACATCCTTTACAATTCTGATAATTATGTGAAATCAGAAAACCGAGCTAGACTTGCTTAGCGTGTAATTCTACCAAGCTGGTATTCATCAAGCGAATGTCGAAGATCTGAATCATGTTGATTTGATAAAGACTTTTATCATGGTAGTCCTGGCTCCACCCAAGATCCATATGACGCTGGAGGGCCTCTTGTACAAAAGAGCATCCCTGATTATTTACCGAGCAAATCAGACAGGAATGGTAATCGTGCCTCGGCAGATCATGATGTTGGCTTTGCCTTGAGTGCATTGCCACCAGGTTGACATTCATCGCACGGATGTCGTGGTTCTGAATGATGTTGGAATTCGTATAAGTCATGTTGACCCCACGAACTCAATGCTCTTGGATCCACCCGAGATCCAATTGTTCCTGTAGAGCTGATTGCACCACAGAACATCCTTGATTGTTCTTAGAGTAGATATCACACTGGTGATAATTATGAGGTGGCACATGGCCATATCCACTCTGTCTACAATGCATCTTGACCAAGTTGGCCCTTAACAAGAGTACATCGTGAATTTGATAGTTGTCGTTAGACTCTCCCTCTATCAAATTAACTGTAGCTTTCTCGTGTTGAGGCAGCGGGTTCGTGAGAACATTCGGATTCATATCTTTGAAAGATAAGACCCTGATCCTAACAAGCTTTTGTACGTCGGATTTGAAACTGAGACAGTTTCTATGTTATGCCCTGGTCCTCCTTGATGGTAAGGACAAGTTTGATTCGCTTTGAACCAAAAAGGTGGATTTTCCGGTACTGTAAGAGGGGACTTGGTTTGGAAGCGCCCCTTAACCAGTAGTAACGGAAACAATTCTGCGTATAACATGGGTATAGGGTCAAACCTTGGCGGTCGCGTTTTACGGTTCTTGTTATACGGAGGACGAGTCTGCTGAAGAGACTGTTGCGTCCTTTGCTGATATTGTTGTTGATTAGGTTGGCTCTGCGCAACCTGGGGTTGATACGTAGGAACAAGCGTCGGGTTGATAGCAGGAGTTACAACTGCTACTGGTTGGTAATGTCGGCTTTGCTTTCTGAGAGAGATATTCCCAATATCTTGCTCCTTTTTCTTTGGGAGAGCACTACCGCATCGTTTTGTACTACTTGATGATCCAACGACTTTAACTAAACATCCTTCTCAGACGGCTTCCTCAAGACGAACTCCCATGCCCACCATTTCGGTGAAGTCACTAGGCGCACTGGAGACCATCCTGTCGTAGTAAAATGAGCTCAAGGTCTTTAGGAAGATCTTTGTCATCTCCTTTTCCTCAAGAGGTGGAGAAATCTGAACGGCAATTTCACGCCATCTCTGAGCGTATTCCTTAAAGGTTTCTTTGTCTTTTTGTGACATCGATCTAAGCTGATCTTTATCCCGTGCCATGTCTAGATTGTACTTATATTGTTGGACGAAGGCAGCACCAAGATCTCTGAACATGCCAATCATGGCGCGGTTTAAACCCATGTACCATTTTAATGTGGCACCGGTTAAACTATCCTGAAAGTAGTGAATCAGTAGCTCCTGGTTCTTTGTCTGAGCTGAAATTCGCCGAGCGTACATCACTAAATGGCTTTGTGGGCAAGAGTTACACTTGTACTTTTCAAAGTCAGTCACTTGGAACTTGTGCGGGACTTTCACATTAGGGACCAAGCAGAGGTCCGCGGCGTCCTTTCCAAATCGATCCTGACCGCGAATGGCTTGCAGTTCTTTCTGCATCTCAAGGAAAGGTTCCTGGAACTCATTCATTCTATCGAACATGCTGTCATTTCCACCAGAAGGTGTAGCGAGTGATTTTTGGATGTGGTTGCGAAGCACAATCGCTCTGGTACTACAGCTCGATTCATTTTTTATCCTATTGAAGCTGATGAAGGAAGGGAAATAGATGTCTCCAACTAACCCTGCTTGCATACTGAGGTTAAACAGTCAAAACTGTTGGTTTACAGATGCTACAAAGATCCGGGGTCTCTCCTAGGTTATTTTGTTAAAATATCATTCAATCGATTGGTGGGAGGTATAGGATTTTGGGTTTTTGTTTAGTGTGCTCGCTAAGATTTTTCTTTCAATCTTATGCCTACGTATTCCCGTTTACCGAAACAGGGAAATCAGAGCATTTGTAGTTCCTCCTATTCTATGGGAGGAAATGGGTGTTTTTGGTGTCTTGTTCAAAGCCCAAGACGTGAAGCGAAAGGTGGTTTGTATCTTGTTCAAAGCCCAAGATATAAAGCTGAAGAGTTTATTTGTATCTTGTTCGAAGCCCAAGATATGAAGTTGAAGGTGTTGACTTTAGAGAGAATTTGTCATCTCTAAAGGGGGGTTTGTATGTCACGACTGTGGGGTGACTGGTTATAAAGGAGGATTACTTTAACCGGGATACGCGGATCCTAGCAATGCCATAATTTCCTTTATAGGGGGTTTTAACTTGAAGGAGAAGACTTTAAATCAGTGTAGAGCAATTCCATCTTTCCTTAGGAATTTCTCATGCTAAAAGAGGGACAGTGGCATAGATGTAAATAATCCAGAGGCTTGCCGCTTACAGCGATTAGATGGAAGGAGTTATTGATGTTTGTGTACTGTGAACGAGGCACGGCTTTGATGCTAAAAGGTTGATTGGATCAACCATTGGTTTTCTTATACAAAGCCTAAGAGGAGGCTAATATGTGTCTCGTACAAAGCCCGAGAGAGAGGCTAAAAGGTTTTGACTCAACGATGGAGTCTTTTATATCTCGTACGAAGCCCGAGATGGAAGCTATTTGACTCAACAAGAGAGTTTTTTGTATCTCGTACGAAGCCCGAGATGGAGGCTATTTGACTCAACAAGAGAGTTTTTTGTATCTCGTACGAAGCCCGAGATGGAGGCTAAAGATGGTGATTGACTCAACGAGGGAGTCTTTTGTATCTCGTATGAGGCCCGAGATGGAGGTTGAAAAAAGGGGATTGACTCAACAAGAGAGAGTCTTTGGTATCTCGTACGAAGCCCGAGATAGAGGCTAAAATTGTTAGCTCCGCTGGGGATAATCATTGTACAAAGCCCAAGAGGAGGCTATGGTGACTGTTTCAGTTGAGTGACAGGTCCACTATGCTGATTTAAAGAGAAAATCAGTTCTTATATGAGTAATGTTTGCACTCAGGGATTTGATTCGAGGATCAGGGTTATTTCCTTTTCTTTAAGGAAATGGGACATCCGAAGGGGATTGAGACGGTTCGAGTCTATGGGTTTTCTTCCTATTTTTGAAGGGAGCTTGAGAATGTCTTGGAGACTCAAGGAAATTAGACTATCCAAGTCTAGAGTTTCATCTTTTGTACTATGCTTTGAGAAACAGTAGTAGACTCTTGGAAAGACTGCTCTATTAAGATGACTGATTTCTGTTCCTATACCTCTAGGAGGTCGTCGGGACAATTTGTACGAAGCCCAAGAGGAGGCTGGAAACTTTTAAGAAGCCGATCGGTCCTTGTATGAAGCCCAAGAGGAGGCGAGGGTGCTTTTAGGGAGCATGTGGGTCCTTGAACAATGCCCAAGAGGAGGCCGATGCTTTTAAGAAGCCGATGGGTCCCCAAACCCCGAGAAATTCAAGACAGGTCATTCACGAGGAATAGATCAAGCCAGGAAAGTTCGAGAATTTGGAAGAAACTCAAGAGATTCCATTCACGGAGAAAAGATCATCTCTGGGGAGTAGAGTTTCTTGACAAGTGCTTTTAAGAAGCATGTGGGTCCCCAAACCCCGAGAAGTTCAAGACATGCCATTCACCGAGAATAGATCAAGCCAGGAAAGTCCGAGAATTTGGAAGAAACTCAAGAGATGCCATTCACGGAGAAAAGATCATCTCTGGGGAATAAAGTTTCTTTGACAACTTCTATGAGTGACAGTTTATGAAAGGGTTCACCGAGAATGCTGCCTTTCATGTCTCCATATTGTTTAACCCCAAGAGGAGGGAAGACTGTGTCTGGTAATCCTATGGGGATCTAGTTTTGACTATTTAAGAGTGATCAACAGGCTTAATACTAGACGTAGTTGCCGGGGAAACTCTAAATATCTATACTATTATTACACAGTTGATATGAGTTTATGAAAGAAGACTTACAGCGAAACAGCCCCACAATACAGTTATATGTATATGAAAGCGGTAAATGAAAGCATATAACCACTTACTCGGTTGTAGAGCTTCCATGTTGTTTGGTTAGTTGTTCAACAAAGAAAGATTGAAAACAATAGTATAATCAAAATCAAAGGAGAAAGTGCTTTGAAAAAGAAATATTTGGGGCTTACATCTCAAGGAGAGGCCCAGGGTTTTATCAGTGAGCGCACTGTTTGAATTTGTACAGAGGGACTTATACAAGTGACTGAGGCTAAAAAAATTGTTTTTTGTATAAAGGGATGGGTCTTACACTCTCTCAAGAGGCCCAAAGAGTTTTTAGAAAAATAGTGGGGCTTATAACATGAGGGTAGGCCCAAAGTTTGTTTTTCCGTTTGAAATGGCGATCGCGCCAAGATTTTCTTTTAACACGAAGGGGCTTATACAATATCTGAGGCCCAAAATGTTTTGGTTAAAAGGGGATTGGGTCTTACACTCTAATAGAGGGCCAAAGAGTTTTGAATGGGTCTTATAGCTCTAGGAGAGGCCCAAATGGTTAATTTTAAACTGGCGACGATTGCGTCGTTTATTTGAAAATGTACAGAGGGACTTATACAACGAATGAGGCCCAAAAAGTATTCTGTACAAAGGGGGTTGGGTCTTACACTCTAATAGAGGCCCAAAGTGTTTTGAAAATGATTTATGAGGGTTGAATTAATCCAAAACCCTAATTTGTTTTCAAAAATGTATTTAATTGAATAAAAATTCAATTAAGATGATAAAAATTGTTTAACATATGGAAAGCAAATTGTGATCCTAGATTAATGCTTCAAAAATTAAGAATTGACCTACAAAATAATTAGAAGGCATTAAAAGTTGCAAAATCAAGGTGGAAAAAATATTTAAAATGTCAAAAACAATTAAAATATTAATTCTTTGCAAAAATATCAATTATAGGAAATAAATAATATTTTTGGGATTTTTTGTTAAAATAAAATATTTTAACATTTTTGTGAATTATTAAAAAAAGAATCAACTCAAAATCATTAAAACTCAAAGAGAAATTAATTTTTGAATCAATTAAATAAAATCACAAAATTCAAATATTCAAATTTTCAAAAAATGGCGCCAAGAACACCCAAGAACACGCGCGTGTTCTGGGTTTGCCCAGATTTGCATTTTCTCTCCAATCTCACTGAATACTTGATTATACCATGCAATCCACATATCAATCAACTCGTTTCAACCTCACGATCATGTTTATGGCATTTAATTTCATTTAAATTAAACATATAATAAGAAATCACGAAAAATCCTCAAGAACCCTAGATTCTGCATGAAGGCTGGGATTTTTTATACACGATTCAAACAATGCAATCAATTGAGGGGAAACATTCCATGCATGATTATGAACATTTGGCAAAATTATTGTGCGAGGAAATATGCATAGATTGAGAGATGACCAAGTATATGCTTACCTCTAGGCCGTGACAGCAAGTGCAATGTGATTTTTAATTTGGAGATGTTACAGATGAGTGGTGATGATCTGAACAGCTTCCCTACACCCTATGGAGTGTGTTTGAATGCTTGGACTTGATTGAAATTGGCTGGATCACTTCATGGCATCTCAACTGCATTTTGGTTAAAACCTTGAGCAATTGACTGGTGATTCTGAGAAATCAGTGTTCCAGTTGTTGTTTAAGTGTTTGATCAGCTCATATGTGATGTATATGAGGTGTGTGTGTGATTGGTTTGAGTGGAATTGCCCTCTAGCTCAAAACCCGATAGCTACCTTGCTAAGAAAGGCATTTTTGCCAAGAGAAAGAGATTTTGAGAAAGGCAAGTGTTGTAGGCCTTTGGTGTACTTAAACTTATCACAATTGAGCTCTATTTATAGTAGAGCAAGTTTGTTTTGCAAGGAATAGTGAATGGCAACTGCTGAGTAGGTTTGGCCAATGTTGGCAAATGAAAATCCAAGTCTCCTCTAGCCATTGACTAGAGGTTAGGGCACAAGCTGATAGTTCCCTTGGTCTTGGATAAGTCTTGACTGAATTCAATTGCAAATGGCTCAGTCCATGCCACCTTGATGCTTCCATTGAATGCTCCAATCCAAAATTGGAGTTTTGTCCCTATTTTGGCAATTCTAGGTTCAACATGCTATTTCTTGTTCCAAAGACTTTGGAGGCTTGGCTCAGTGATTGTCCCCTTTAGATTCAATCCTCAGATGTGTCCAAGTGGATAGGAGTGTTTGGATTTGCACAATTTTGGCAAATCGAGCAAAAATGCAAATTCTGCCTTGCCTTGACAGATTTCAACAAGGCAACTTGCCAATGTGATATCTCATGACTCAAATTGAATTTGGTAATGTTCTTGGTCATTTTGGAAATCCCTTACATGATACAACAACTGTTTGAACATGTTTGGTGTTGATCTCTTTTGAATCTAAGTGAAAAATCCCCCTACATTTGGAAAAAAGTAAGGCAAATTCTGACTTAGTGAAATTTTCACTAAGTGTTGGAACAAAGTGACTTTTCTTGATTTTGATCACTCCATAACTCAAAATCCATGAGGAATTTGGACATAGGTCAGTATGAAGCTTTTGTAGAGGGCAATGTGATCTACAAATCAAGCTTTGAATGGGGAACAATGGCCTTGTGGTTTAAAAGTTATGGTCCTCAAAGTTGGCACATTAGTGTACTTTTTCCATAACTTAGAAAATTTTCTAAGTTTTTATGGTTACCCCTTTTACAAGTTATCCCATTTTCTTTGATTTTTCTTGATGAATGATGATTCAAATCATACATTAACATCATTTTAGGGTCAAAAATCCATTTTGGTGAAAAATCTCAAAAAGTCAAAGTTGACTTTTGTGCACAGTTGATTTTTTATCAGATGAATTCCAAACTGTGCAATTCTTCAGGAAATCATGTCCATGACCTAAATCAAACTTGATGGACATGTTCCATGGATGTCATAGGGTATATTGAATCATGTCTTAGGATTTGGGAGCATGTCCAGGTCAAAAGTTAAGGTTACAGTTGACTTTTCCCGCGAAACCCTAATTGTGGTGCAGATGAAATTGAGACTTGTTGCTCAAACTTCTTGGATTAATCCATTGTTCGAAATAGATCAATATAGTTCATTAGAGACCCTCAAACCCTCTCTTGAGGTCTTGGCTCATGATTTTCCCTAAAAGTCAACTTAGGGGTGAATTAGGTCAAGAAACCCTAATTCCTGATTTTTTATGAATGCATCCCCTGAGGCAAAATTGACTTGATGATTGGGTCCATGAGGTTCCATGGAGTATATTAGGTTGTGTTTTGTATCCTTGGCTCATGCCCAGAGGAAAATTTCCCTTTGGAGGCCCTGATCGACCAAAACCCTAATTTGGTGATACTGGCGATCTTAAGGCTTGATCCACCTAGAAGGGAGCAGCTTTGTGCTTAATCCTTGGAGTGGGAGTCCTTTTGATCCTTTGTAGCTACTTGAAAGGTTAGACAAGTTGAAGATCATGTCATTCCTTGATTGATCATTTGTCTAAAGCCCTGAGAGGGCTATAAACCCTAAATTTGATTGCAGTGGATGCTCACCCATCTTTGGGGAGACTAATGAGGCAAGATGGTTCCCCCATATTGTGATGATGATTTTCACAATGATGGGAAATCTTAGTGGTAAAAATTTGGGGTATGACAGATGCTCTTATTTAATCTTCTTGGACCCGAAGGTGTGAATGACGAAGGTATTCGGGCATTCGGGGTGCAAGAGGATTAAATATCGGAATACCCGAAATTTTGATGGTGGTTATGAACGGCAGATCGATTCATCTTCTTTTGCTAAGCAATGATGCTTAGAAAAGGTAAACTTCCCCTCGATCCTGGTTTCTTACCAAAGAACTGGTCTAAGTTGCGGAAACAAACTTCCCCTCGATCCTGGTTTCTTACTAAGGAACTGGTCTTAGTTTCTTATTTTTGAACTTCCCCTCGAACCTGGTTTCCTACCAAGGAACTGGTCTTAGTTTCTGAAATAAACTTCCCCTCGATCCTGGTTTCCTACCAAGGAACTGGTCTTAGTTTCTGAAATAAACTTCCCCTCGATCCTGCTTTCCTACCAAGGAACTGGTCTAAGTTTCTTTTGTCAATAAACTTTCTTGACAAGGGACACTATGCATAGCGGTTTTCCTCAAACTTCTCGTCGAATTTTCCTGGAGAGATGCCATTTGATGGAAAACTTTTGATGTCAGACTTGCTGGGGAACCCATCTGTCTGAGTTGTAGATGTGCACAAAGTTCTCTATTGGAGACGCCATTTGTCGAATCTACTGGGGAAAACGAGTCTCTTGAGAGACTGTTTCTACTTGGGGATATAGCATCATACTTTTCTCGGGATCTTCCCGGAGAAATGCCATATGATGTGATCCAATTTTGAGGTGCCGATGACCTTTTCATCAGTGGTTTTTTCGGAGCGAAACTGACATGCTGTCGAATCTCTGATTACGAGGCTTTCTCTGTGGATTTTCCTTAATCCGGGAAAGCAAAGATATCATCTTTAATGGCGAAGAGTGATATATGTTGAAAGTTTCTCTGGCTTTTCAGAGGTTCAAATTATCAAGTGGTCAAGGGCCAACTTCATTCCAAAAATAAACTGGAGGTGAGATTGTTCAGACGCAACCCTTCCTGATGAGGATATAACTGACAACTCGATTGAGAGGACTCCTATCACTAAGGGACAAGACCGACTGGAGTGATAGTGATGCAAAATGAATGCGAATGCAAATCAATAATGCATGATGTATGTATGTATATGCTGACAAAACTGACGCGGCATACAAACTGACGGGTGAACATGACTGGATACTCGGCCATCGCGGGGCGTGTAAAAATATCGCTGGTTCAAGATAGCAATTCCACCTTGCTTAGGAGAGATAGTCCCTGTTGGGAGCTATGTTGGCCGGGCTTAGGAGATAAGAACTCGGCCGAGGTGTGTCAGATGAAACAAGGTCTCTGACACAGTTGATCCTTCATTCAGTCGTACTGGCTTTTAGAAGGAGTACTTTGATTCTGCACTTTGAGGTTCGATTACTTCTGGAGAAGCGATCAATGTTCTTCTGATGTTCAACAGTCAAAAGAAATTGCCGTCTTTATTTTAAAAGCAGAAAAAAGTTTTAACAAGTAAATTCATTTTTGTTTTATTTCAAGAATCGTTGATCATGTTAAAATGTCATTCTGTAAAGCTAAAACAAATAAGAATTACAAACAAAAGCACAAGGGCTCAAATTTTATTGATAAGATGGAGATCAGCTAAAAGCGTGATTCCATTGAGTATTTACAAAGTTAGAAAATGGTAATTTACAGGGAAAAGGGCTACGTTGAAACATAATGACCACTATCATTCTACCAATTTTGACTTCGGGGCATCCTGAGCTTCTATCGAAGATGACCTTGACTGGAGTTTTCTGATGGATGATGTAACTGCTGCTGAGGGACTTGCCTCTGTTGAACATAGTTACTTGCCATTATCCCTAACTTTTGCCTGGATTGTACTTTGAGATTTCCAATCCACCGGGAGTGATCAAAATGACTGAAAAATGAAAATGTCACTTTTTCCAACACTTAGTGAAATTTTCACTAAGTCCAAATCTGTCTTCATTTTTTTCCAAATGTAGGGGGATTTTTCACTTGGATTCAAAAGAGATCAAAACCAAACATGTTCAAATAATTGTTGTATCATGTAAGGGCTTCCCAAAATGGCCAAGAACATTGCCAAATTCCATTTGGGCTATGAGTTATGACATTGTCAAGTTGCCTTGTTGAAATCTGTCAAGGCAAGGCAGAATTTGCATTTTTGCTCGATTTGCCAAAATTGTGCAAATCCAAACACTCCTATCCACTTGGACACATCTGAGGATTGAATCTAAAGGGGACAATCACTGAGCTAAGCCTCCAAAGTCTTTGGAATAAGAAATAGCATGTTGAACCTAGAATTGCCAAAATAGGGACAAGACTCCAAATTTGGATTGGAGCATTCAATGGAAGCATCAAGGTGGCATGGACTGAGCCATTTTCATTTGAATTCAGTCAAGACTTATTCAAGACCAAGGGAACCAGCAGCCTGTGCCCTAACCTCTAGTCAATGGCTAGAGGAGACTTGAACTTCCATTGGCCAACATTGAACAAACCTACTCAGCAGTTGCCATTCACTATTCCTTGCATAACAAACTTGCTCTACTATAAATATAACTCAATTGTGGCCAGTTTAAGTACACCAAAGGCCTACAACACTTGCCTTTCTCAAAATCTCTTTCTCTTGGCTAAAATGCCTTTCTTAACAAGGAAGCTATCGGGTTTTGAGCTAGAGGGCAATTCCACTCAAACCAATCACTCACACACCTCACATACATCACATATGAGCTGATCAAACACTTAAACAACAACTGGAACACTGATTTCTAAGAATCACCAGTCAATTGCTCAAGGTTTTAACCAAAAAGAAGTTGAGATGCCATGAAGTAATCCAGCCAATTTCAATCAAGTCCAAGCATTCAAACACACTCCATAGGGTGTAGGGAAGCTGTTCAGATCATCACCACTCATCTGTAACACCTCCAAATCAAAAATCACATTGCACTTGTTGTCACGGCCTAGAGGTAAGCATATACTTGGTTATCTCTCAATCTATGCATATTTCCTCGCAAAATAATTTGGCCATATGTTCATAATCATGCATAGAATGTTTCCCCTCAATTAATTGCATTGTTTGAATCGTGTATAAAAAATCCTAGCCTTCATGCAGAAATTAGGGTTCTTGAGGATTTTTCATGATTTCTTATTATATGTTTAATTTAAATGAAATTAATTGCCATAGACATGATCGTGAGGTTAAAACGAGTTGATTGGTATGTGGATTGCTTGATATAATCAAGTATTCAGTGAGATTGGATAGAAAATGCAAATCTGACCAAACCCATAACACGCACGTGTTCTTGGTGTGTTCTTGGCGCCATTTCTTTCAAATTCAAATATTTGAATTTTGTGATTTTATTTAATTGATTCAAAAATTAATTTCTCTCTGAGTTTTAATGATTTTGAGTTGATTCTTTTTTTAATAATTCAAAAAAATGTTAAAATATTTTATTTTCCCAAAAAATCCCAAAAATATTATTTATTTTATATAATTGATATTTTTGCAAAGAATTAATGTTTTAATTGTTTTTAACATTTGAAATATTTTTTCCAACTTGATTTTGCAACTTTTAATGCTTTCTAATTATTTTGTAGGTCAATACTTAATTTTTGAAGCATTAATCCAAGATCACAATTTTTTTTTCATATGTTAAACAATTTTGATCATTTTTATTGAATTTTTATTCAATTAAATACATTTTTGAAAACAAATTAGGGTTTTGGATTAATTCAACCCTCATAAATCATTGTCAAAACACTTTGGGCCTCTAATAGAGTGTAAGACCCAATCCTTTTTTTGACCAAATCATTTTTGGGCCTCAGTGTATTGTATAAATCCCGATACCGTAAAAAACAAATGGCACGATTGTCGCCTTTTTAAAAAAATAACCATGGGCCTCTCCTCGAGCTATAAGACCCATTCAAAACTTTTGGGCCTCTAATAGAGTGTAAAACCCTAATCCCCTTTTAACCAAAACATTTTGGGCCTCACTTATTGTATAAGTCCATCTGCGTTAAAAGAAAACCTCGGCGCGATCGCCATTTTTAAACGAAAAATCATCTGGGCCTACCCTCGTGTTATAAGCCCCACTTTTTTTCTTAAAACTTTTTGGGCCTCTATTAGAGTGTAAGACCCAATCCCTTTGTACAGAAAACCTTTTTCGGGCCTCAGTCACTTGTATAAGTCCCTCTGTACAAATTCAAACAGTGCGCTCACTGATAAAACCCTGGGCCTCTCCTTGAGCTGTAAGCCCCAAATCTTTCTTTTTCAAAGCACTTTCTCCTTTGATTTTGAATATACTGTTGTTTTTTCAATCTTTCTTTGTTGAACAACTAACCAAACAGCATGGAAGCTCTACAACCGAGTAAGTGGTTATTGCTTTCATTTACCGCTTTCATATACATATAACTGTATTGTGGGGCTGTTTCATTGTAAGTCTTCTTTCATAAACTCATATCAACTGTGTAATAATAGTATAGATATTTAGAGTTTCCCCGGCAACTACGTCTAGCATTAAGCCCGTTGATCACTCTTAGAAATAGTCAATACTAGATCCCCATAGGAATACCGGACACAGTCTTCCCTCCTCTTGGGGTTAAACAATATGGAGACATGAAAGGCAGCATTCTCTGTGAACCCTTTCATAGACTGTCACTCGTAGAAGTTGTCAAAGAAACTCTATTCCCCAGAGATGATCTTTTCTCCGTGAATGGCATCTCTTGAGTTTATTCCAAATTCTCGAACTTTCCTGGCTTGATCTATTCTCGGTGAATGGCATGTCTTGAATTTTTCGGGGTTTGGGGACCCACAGGCTTCTTAAAAGCACTTGTCAAGAAACTCTGCTCCCCAGAGATGATCTTTTCTCCGTGAATGGCATCTCTTGAGTTTCTTCCAAATTCTCAAACTTTCTTGACTTGATCTATTCCTTGTGAATAGCTTGCCTTGAATTTCTCGGGGTTTGGGGACCCATCGACTTCTTAAAAGCATCGACCTCCTCTTGGGCATTATACAAGGACCCACAGACTTCCTAAAAGCACCCTCGCCTCCTCTTGGGCTTAGTACAAGGACCCGTCGGCTTCTTAGAAGTATTCACAGCCTCCTCTTGGGATTCGTATAATGATCTCTTCCTCCGAGAATGATAGCCTTCTCTTGGGCTTCGTACAAGGACCTCTCGGCTTCTTAAAAGTTTCCAGCCTCCTCTTGGGCTTCGTACAAATTGTCCCGACGACCTCCTAGAGGTATAGGAACAGAACTTAGTCATCTTAATAGAACAGTCCTTTCAAGAGTCTACTACTGTTTCTCAAAGCATAGTACAAAAGATAAAACTCCAGACTTGGACAGTCTAATCTCCTTGAGTTTCAAAGACATTCTCAAGTGACCCCTTCAAGAATAGGAAGAAAACCCGTAGACTTGGACAGTCTCAATACCCTTCGGATTTCCCGCTTCCTTGAAGAACAGGAATAACCCGGATCCTTGAATCAAATCCATGAGTACAGTGCTGCTCATATAAAAACTGATTTTCTCTTTCAAAATCAGTATACTGGACCTGTCACTTAACTGAAACAGTAACCATTGACTCTCTCTTGGGCTTTATACAATGATTCTCCCCAGCGGAGTCAAACAACGTTTAGCCTCTCTCTCGGGCTTTGTACGAGACACATAAGAGACTCCCTCGTTGAGTCAATTACCCCTTTCGCCTTCATCTCGGGCTTTATACGAGATACAAAAAGGTTCTTATTGAGCCAAACAAATTTTAGCCTCCATTTCGGGCTTTATACAAGATACCAAAAGACTCCATCGTCGAGTCAAAACCTTTTAGCCTCTCTCTTGGGCTTTGTACGAGACACATATTAGCCTCCTATTAGGCTTTGTATAAGAAAACCACTGGTTAATCTAATTAACCTTTTAGCATCAAAGCTGTGCCTCGTTCACAGTACACAAACATCAACAACTCCTTCCATCTAATCGCTGTAAGCGGCAAGCCTCTGGATTATCTACATCCATGCCACTGTCCCTCTTTTAGCATGAGAAATTCCTAAGGAAAGATAGCATTGCTCTACACTGAGTTAAAGTCTTCTCCTTCAGGTTAAAACCCCCTATAAAGGAAATTATGGCATTACTAGGATCCGCGTATCCCGGTTAAAGTAATCCTCCTTTACAGTCAGTCACCCAACAGTTGTGACAAACAGACCCCCTTTAGAGATGACCAATTCTCTCTAAAGTCAAACCTTTAGCTTAACATCTTGGGCTTTGAACAAGATACAAATAAACTCTTTAGCTTCATATCTTGGGCTTTGAACAAGATACAAACCACTTTTCGCTTCACGTCTTGGGCTTTGAACAAGACACCAAAACACCCATTTCCTCCCATAGAATAGGAGGAACTACGAACGCTCTGATTTCCCTGTTTCGGTAAACGGGAATACGTAGGCATAAGATTGAAAGAAAAATCTTAGCGAGCACACTAAACAAAAACCCAAAATCCCATTACACCAATCTATATTAGAGTTGCTAAGAGACATGATCTTCCGCGACCAACGTAAGGCACTCTTACAATCCCAAAAAGCAGCAGACTTAGGCAAATAGGAAGTAAACCATTTATAAAGCAAAGGCACACAGCATGTGATCATTCCTCCGCTGTACAAATTTCCTAAGTGTACAGAATGATACGCATCTGTGAGCAAAGTTGGCACAGGATTTCCAATGAGAAAAACCTTAATGGCGTTGATATCTACAAAGTTATTGATGTTGGGAAAAAAAAACCCGTAGGTGAGCAAGACAAAGATGCTTTCAAAAGCAGTCACGTTCCCGATACTGGCGAAGTACAGGGCTTTTTTTGTCAAGAACTGGGCTGGCAAACCTTGTATGCCATCCTTAGTGGTCATGTGAGTCCTGACCTCAGACTCGTCCAAATGAATTGCTCTTGCAATGGCTGATTCTTTGGAATTTCTTCCAATCCAGAAAATGGAGCTCGATCAGTAATGTGTAGATCAATCAGATGAGAATACTCCTCTAGCGTTGGTGCGAGCTGGTAATCCGGGAATGTGAAACAGTGATAAACTGGATCGTAAAACTGGACGAGTGCATCCATGATTCCCTCAATCACATGGACTTTTAACAGAGATATCAAACCTCCGTACTTGGCTCTGAAAGCCTCAGGGTTAGTGATCATCCTCGCTAACCTTCTCAAATCCTCTAGCTTTGGAACCTTGAAGGTATACCTATGGGTTCTCCTTCTGCCGAAATCCATGAGCGCAATCTTTTTCTCTGACATTTGCAATCATTGTCTCAGTTTAATTTGAAAAAGAGAGACTAGAAGAGAAGGTTTTTTAATGTTTTTTTAGATGAATGCATGAATGCAGCACACAAAAACATAGAAAAAACATGGGGTCAAAGGGTCGTTGTCATGAAGTCAAAGCTCTACCCATCCCCATAGATTTTCTACAGATGATTTTTTGTACCTGTCACTCAAAATCATTGATTTCTGAGAACACCAGCGGGCCGGGAACCGTGCTAGGTGGTGTCCTTTCAAAGAAATCTCAGAAGAGGGTAGTTTATCGCGTAACATCCATTCCCGATAGCCACCGCACTACAAAAAAAGGTGATTTTTCCTAGGTGTATACTCAATCTTTCCACATGCGGCATCACACGCATTCCCATTAGCAGAAAAATAAACAAATATAGCAATTAGGAAAAGCAATATATATATATATATATATATATATATATATATATATATATATTTGTCCTAAAGTCCTAGACTTTAAAGAGCTATGTATCCTATGTTCCTGACAAAAATGGCTCCCTGGCGGAGTCACGATTCTGTGGTTCCCTCCCTACTTAAAGGTTTTTGACCTAAGATCCTAGTGAAGTCAACAAAGAGTCCTATCCCAGAAAAGAAAGAACAAAATTTTAAGGTTTCCACCTAGGAGATGTGAAGAGAACAAGATCTCAATCCCCAGCAGAGTCGCCATTTTTCTGTAGCGAGTGATTTTTAGATGTGGTTGCGAAGCACAATCGCTCTAGTATTAAAGCTCGATTCATTTTTTATCCTATTGAAGCTGATGAAGGAAGGGAAATAGACGTCTCCAACTAACCCTGCTTGCATACTGAGGTTAAACAGTCAAAACTGTTGGTTTACAGATGCTACAAAGATTCGGGGTCTCTCCTAGGTTATTTTGTTAAAATATCATTCGATTGATTGGTGGGAGGTATAGGATTTTGGGTTTTTGTTTAGTGTGCTCGCTAAGATTTTTCTTTCAATCTTATGCCTACGTATTCCCGTTTACCGAAACAGGGAAATCAGAGCATTCGTAGTTCCTCCTATTCTATGGGAGGAAATGGGTGTTTTTGGTGTCTTGTTCAAAGCCCAAAACGTGAAGCGAAAGGTGGTTTGTATCTTGTTCAAAGCCCAAGATATGAAGCTGAAGAGATTATTTGTATCTTGTTCGAAGCCCAAGATACGAAGTTGAAGGTGTTGACTTTAGAGAGAATTTGTCATCTCTAAAGGGGGGTTTGTATGTCACGACTGTGGGGTGACTGGTTATAAAGGAGGATTACTTTAACCGGGATACGCGGATCCTAGCAATGCCATAATTTCCTTTATAGGGGGTTTTAACCTGAAGGAGAAGACTTTAACTCAGTGTAGAGCAATGCCATCTTTCATTAGGAATTTCTCATGCTAAAAGAGGGACAGTGGCATGGATGTAAATAATCCAGAGGCTTGCCGCTTACAACGATTAGATGGAAGGAGTTGTTGATGTTTGTGTACTGTGAACGAGGCACATCTTTGATGCTAAAAGGTTGATTGGATCAACCAGTGGTTTTCTTATACAAAGCCTAAGAGGTGGCTAATATGTGTCTCGTACAAAGCCCGAGAGAGAGGCTAAAAGGTTTTGACTCGACGATGGAGTCTTTTGTATCTCGTACGAAGCCCGAGATGGAAGCTATTTGACTCAACAAGAGAGTTTTTTGTATCTTGTACGAAGCCCGAGATGGAGGCTATTTGACTCAACAAGAGAGTTTTTTGTATCTCATACGAAGCCCGAGATGGAGGCTAAAGATGGTTATTGACTCAACGAGGGAGTCTTTTGTATCTCGTACGAGGCCCGAGATGGAGGCTGAAAAAAGGGGATTGACTCAACAAGAGAGAGTCTTTGGTATCTCGTACGAAGCCCGAGATAGAGGCTAAAATTGTTAGCTCCGCTGGGGAGAATCATTGTACAAAGCCCAAGAGGAGGCTATGGTGACTGTTTCAGTTGAGTGACAGGTCCAGTATGCTGATTTAAAGAGAAAATCAGTTCTTATATGAGTAATGTTTGCACTCAGGGATTTGATTCGAGGATCAGGGTTATTTCCTTTTCTTTAAGGAAATGGGACATCCGAAGGGGATTGAGACGGTTCGAGTCTACGGGTTTTCTTCCTATTTTTGAAGGGAGCTTGAGAATGTCTTGGAGACTCAAGGAAATTAGACTGTCCAAGTTTAGAGTTTCATATTTTGTACTATGCTTTGAGAAACAGTAGTAGACTCTTGGAAAGACTGCTCTATTAAGATGACTGATTTCTGTTCCTATACCTCTAGGAGGTCGTCGGGACAATTTGTACGAAGCCCAAGAGGAGGCTGGAAACTTTTAAGAAACCGATCGGTCCTTGTATGAAGCCCAAGAGGAGGCGAGGGTGCTTTTAGGAAGCCTGTGGGTCCTTGAACAATGCCCAAGAGGAGGCCGATGCTTTTAAGAAGCCGATGGGTCCCCAAACCCCGAGAAATTAAAGACAGGTCATTCACGAGGAATAGATCAAGCCAGGAAAGTTCGAGAATTTGGAAGAAACTCAAGAGATGCCATTCACAGAGAAAATATCATCTCTGGGGAGTAGAGTTTCTTGACAAGTGCTTTTAAGAAGCCTGTGGGTGCCCAAACCCCAAGAAGTTCAAGACATGCTATTCACCGAGAATAGATTAAGCCAGGAAAGTCTGAGAATTTGGAAGAAACTCAAGAGATGCCATTCACGGAGAAAAGATCATCTCTGGGGAATAGAGTTTCTTTGACAACTTCTATGAGTGATAGTCTATGAAAGGGTTCACCGAGAATGCTGTCTTTCATGTCTCCATATTGTTTAACCCCAAGAGGAGGGAAGACTGTGTCTGGTAATCCTATGGGGATCTAGTTTTGACTATTTAAGAGTGATCAACGGGATTAATGCTAGACGTAGTTGCCGGGGAAACTCTAAATATCTATACTATTATTACACAGTTGATATGAGTTTATGAAAGAAGACTTACAACGAAACAGCCCCACAATACAGTTATATGTATATGAAAGCGGTAAATGAAAACATATAACCACTTACTCGGTTGTAGAGCTTCCATGTTGTTTGGTTAGTTGTTCAACAAAGAAAGATTGAAAACAACAGTATAATCAAAATCAAAGGAGAAAGTGCTTTGAAAAAGAAAGATTTGGGGATTACAGCTCAAGGAGAGGCCCAGGATTTTATCAGTGAGCGCACTGTTTGAATTTCTACAGAGGGACTTATACAAGTGACTGAGGCCCAAAAAATTGTTTTCTGTACAAAGGGATGGGTTTTACACTCTCTTAAGAGGTCCAAAGAGTTTTTAGAAAAAGTGTGGGGCTTATAACACGAGGGTAGGCCCAAAGTTTGTTTTTCCGTTTGAAATGGCGATCGCGCCGAGATTTTCTTTTAACACGAAGGGGCTTATACAATATCTGAGGCCGAAAATGTTTTGGTTAAAAGGGGATTGGGTCTTAGACTCTAATAGAGGCCCAAAGAGTTTTGAATGGGTCTTATAGCTCTAGGAGAGGCCCAAATGGTTAATTTTAAACTGGCGACGATTGCGTCGTTTATTTGAAAATGTATAGAGGGACTTATACAACGAATGAGGCCCAAAAAGTCTTTTGTACAAAGGGGGTTGGGTCTTACACTCTAATAGAGGCCCAAAGTGTTTTGAAAATGATTTATGAGGGTTGAATTAATCCAAAATCCTAATTTGTTTTCAAAAATGTATTTAATTGAATAAAAATTCAATTAAGATGATCAAAATTGTTTAACATATGGAAAACAAATTGTGATCTTGGATTAATGCTTCAAAAGTTAAGTATTAACCTACAAAATAATTAGAAGGCATTAAAAGTTGCAAAATCAAAGTGGAAAAATATTTAAAATGTCAAAAACAATTAAAATATTAATTCTTTGCAAAAATATCAATTATATGAAATAAATAATATTTTTGGGATTTTTTGTTAAAATAAAATATTTTAATATTTTTGTGAATTATTAAAAAAAGAATCAACTCAAAATCATTAAAACTCAGAGAGAAATTAATTTTTTAATCAATTAAATAAAATCACAAAATACAAATATTCAAATTTTCAAAAAATGGCGCCAAGAACACCCAAGAACACGCGCGTGTTTTGGGTTTGCCCAGATTTGCATTTTCTCTCCAATCTCACTAAATACTTGAGATTCTGCATGAAGGCTGGGATTTTTGATACACGATTCAAACAATGCAATCAATTGAGGGGAAACATTCCATGCATGATTATGAACATTTGGCAAAATTATTGTGCGAGGAAATATGCATGGATTGAGAGATGACCAAGTATATGCTTACCTCTAGGCCGTGACAGCAAGTGCAATGTGATTTTTGATTTGGAGATGTTACAGATGGGTGGTGATGATCTGAACAGCTTCCCTACACCCTATGGAGTGTGTTTGAATGCTTGGACTTGATTGAAATTGGCTGGATCACTTCATGGCATCTCAACTGCATTTTGGTTAAAACCTTGAGCAATTGACTGGTAATTCTGAGAAATCAGTGTTCCAATTGTTGTTTAAGTGTTTGATCAGCTCATATGTGATGTATATGAGGTGTGTGTGTGATTAGTTTGAGTGGAATTGCCCTCTAGCTCAAAACCCGATAGCTACCTTGCTAAGAAAGGCATTTTTGCCAAGAGAAAGAGATTTTGAGAAAGGCAACTGTTGTAGGCCTTTGGTGTACTTAAACTGATCACAATTAAGCTCTATTTATAGTAGAGCAAGTTTGTTTTGCAAGGAATAGTGAATGGCAACTGCTGAGTAGGTTTGGCCAATGTTGGCAAATGAAAATCCAAGTCTCCTCTAGCCATTGACTAGAGGTTAGGGCACAGGCTGCTGGTTCCCTTGGTCTTGGATAAGTCTTGACTGAATTCAATTGCAAATGGCTCAGTCCATGCCACCTTGATGCTTCCATTGAATGCTCCAATCCAAAATTGGAGTCTTGTCCCTATTTTGGCAATTCTAGGTTCAACATGCCATTTCTTGTTCCAAAGATTTTGGAGGCTTGGCTCAGTGATTGTCCCCTTTAGATTCAATCCTCAGATGTGTCTAAGTGGATAGGAGTGTTTGGATTTGCACAATTTTGGCAAATCGAGCAAAAATGCAAATTCTGCCTTGCCTTGACGGATTTCAACAAGGCAACTTGCCAATGTCATATCTCATGACTCAAATTGAATTTGGTAATGTTCTTGGTCATTTTGGAAAGCCCTTACATGATACAACAACTGTTTGAACATGTTTTGTTTTGATCTCTTTTGAATCCAAGTGAAAAATCCCCCTACATTTGGAAAAAAGTAAGGCAAATTCTGACTTAGTGAAATTTTCACTAAGTGTTGGAACAAAGTGACTTTTCTTGATTTTGATCACTCCATAACTCAAAATCCATGAGGAATTTGGACATAGGTCAGTATGAAGCTTTTGTAGAGGGAAATGTGATCTACAAATCAAGCTTTGAATGCGGAACAATGGCCTTGTGGTTTAGGAGTTATGGTCCTCCAAAGTTGGCACATTAGTGTTACTTTTTACAAGTTATCCCATTTTCTTTGATTTTTCTTGATGAATGATGATTCAAATCATACATTAACATCATTTTAGGGTCAAAAATCCATTTTGGTGAAAAATCTCAAAAAGTCAAAGTTGACTTTTGTGCACAGTTGATTTTTTATCAGATGAATTCCAAACTGTGCAATTCTTCAGGAAATCATGTCCATGACCTAAATCAAACTTGATGGACATGTTCCATGGATGTCATAGGGTATATTGAATCATGTCTTAGGATTTGGGAGCATGTCCAGGTCAAAAGTCAAAGTTACAGTTGACTTTTCCCGCGAAACCCTAATTGTGGTGCAGATGAAATTGAGACTTGTTGCTCAAACTTCTTGGATTAATCCATTGTTCCAAATGGATCAATATAGTTCATTAGAGACCCTCAAACCCTCTCTTGAGGTCTTGGCTCATGATTTGCCCTAAAAGTCAACTTAGGGGTGAATTAGGTCAAGAAACCCTAATTCCTGATTTTGGATGAATGCATCCCCTGAGGAAAAATTGACTTGATGATTGGGTCCATGAGGTTCCATGGAGTATATTAGGTTGCGTTTTGGATCCTTGGCTCATGCCCTGAGGAAAATTTCCCTTTGGAGGCCCTGATCGACCAAAACCCTAATTTGGTGATACTGGCGATCTCGAGGCTTGATCCACCTAGAAGGGAGCAGCTTTGTGCTTAATCCTTGGAGTGGGAGTCCTTTTGATCCTTTGTAGCTACTTGAGAGGTTAGAGAAGTTGAAGATCATGTCATTCCTTGATTGATCATTTGTCTAAAGCTCTGAGAGGGCTATAAACCCTAAATTTGATTGCAGTGGATGCTCACCCATCTTTGGGGAGACTAATGAGGCAAGATGGTTCCCCCATATTGTGATGATGATTTTCACAATGATGGGAAATCTTAGTGGTCAAAATTTGGGGTATGACAGAAGGTATCTGTCCTCCCGGGACAGTGTGTACCACGGGTGGTGATATAGTCATTATGGCCGAGACTCTAGGTGCCTCCCGAAGTTTGTAACCTTCAGGAGTTGCTGTCATGCCCCTGACATCTTCGCTTTCCCAAAGTTTGTAACCTTCAGGCCTAGCAGTTCCTGCTGCAGTTCCCTGATCCTCAGCGATCAGCAGAACATATCCTTCTGGCATATTGTCAAGTGGCATACCCCAGGGACGATCTTTTGGCATTTTGTACCTAGGATCGGACTTCTCCACTATGGGCGTCGATGTGATCTCTGAGATCACAGTCTTTTGTTGTTGCATCTGAGCTTCTGCTAGAGCTTGCATGCTGTCATGAAGCTTTCTTGGATCCTCTTTCAGAGTGTCGATCT
Source organism: Lathyrus tuberosus (assembly GCA_022829125.1). Taxonomy (NCBI): domain Eukaryota; kingdom Viridiplantae; phylum Streptophyta; class Magnoliopsida; order Fabales; family Fabaceae; genus Lathyrus; species Lathyrus tuberosus. The sequence continues at coordinate 7,342,254 of JALAZF010000084.1, forward strand.
CTTCTCTCAACTCTCTGTTCTCTTCCTCGAGATCATCCATCTTTTTCTGACGATTGGCCCGAGTATTGTACGAATGAGACAGTTTGACTCTAGAATCGAGACGCAAACGTGAGATTCGTAGGTAAAAAGAATACGTTTATGAGAATGATGAATGCAATGATTATTAATTATTTTTGTTTATTCAAAGTAAACTTCAACAATTAGATTGCAAATATCAAACAGTGGGGAAACCCCTTTTTATTGAATTCAAAGGATTGCGGAAATGGAAATACAGTAGATTACAAAGTGCTGAAAAAGGAAATCTAAACTAATGGATCATGAGTCCTCTCTGAAGAGAGCTCAGGTGCTGGTTCTGGTGCTTTCCTCTTCTTTGACCGGGGCTCTTGGGCCGTTGTCGGGTTGTCATTCCTTTGCCAAGTGAAAGGAGCGAGCAAATTCCTTTGGTCATCTTGATTTTCTACAGCATGTTGCTCTAAAATCTCAATCAGAGCGTCTTTTTCTCTTAACAGTTGCTGTATTTTCTTACACTCCACATTGAGAATACGGTACTTGTTCCTCCAAGACCTCTTCTCCTGCTGAACTTTGCTGAGAGTAACTTGAAGTTTTTCCATCTCAGACATAAAATAAAGGGCAGAGTCCCTTAATGGAAGAACTTCCTGGCGAGGGTAAGGCATCCTCAGCTTGAGAGCTCTAGTTTGTACCCAGTGGAGATAAGGCTCCCCCGAGACACAGTCTGGTTTTCATAGAGACTCTCGTCCTTTCCTATGAACGTGTTTCCAAGCATGTATTATTTCTGTCTTTAGTGCCCTGTCGTTTTCTCCTTCCTTGAAGGAAAGACCTTCCAAATGAGCATTCTGCGGGACATGCCTCATTGGATATCCAAATTGACGACGAACTAAAACTGGATGATAATTGATTCTTCCTTTAGTTCCTATAAGGGGTACATTTGGTAAATTTCCACAACAGTCAATAATTTTGATCCCGTCGTAGATTCGATTGTACCAATCGATGTCAGAGTTGGTAAGAGACATGATTCTCTACGACCAACGTAAAGTATTCTTTTGATCCCAAAATGCAGCAGACTTGGGCAAATGGGAAGTGAATCATTTGTAAAGCAAGGGTACACAACACGTGATCATTCCTCCACTGTATAAGTTCCTTAAGTGTGCCGAATGATATGCATCTGCGAGTAAGGTTGGTACAGGGTTTCCAATCAGGAAAATCTTAATGGCGTTGATATCTACGAAATTATCAATGTTGGGAAACAAAAATAACCCGTAGGTGAGCAAAACAAAGATGCTCTCGAAAGCGGCCACGTTCCCTATACTGGCAAAGTACAGGGCTTTCTTTATCAAGAATTGGGCTGGCAAACCTTGGATGCCACCCTTAGTGGTCATGTGAGTCCTAACTTCAGTCTAGTCCAAATAGATTGCTCTTGCAATGGTTTGATCCTTTGGAATTTCTTCCAGTCTAGAAAATGGAGCTTGATCAGTAATATGTAAATCAGTCAGGTGAGAGTACTCCTCCAGCGTTGGTGCTAGCTGATAATCCGGGAATGTGAAACAGTGATAAACTGGATCGTAGAACTGGATTAACGTGGATAGGATTCCTTCGATTACATGGACCCTTAATAGAGACAGGAGTCCCCCATACTTGGCTCTGGAAGCCTCGTGGTTGGTGATCATTCTTGCCAAACCTCTTAAATCCTCTAACTTTGGAACCTTGAAGGTGTACTTATGAGTTTTGCTTCTACGAAATCCATTAGCGCAATCTCCTTTCTCTCTGACATTTGCAATCATTGTCTCAGTTTAATTTGAAAAAGAGAGAGACTAGAAGAGAAGATTTTCTTTATTTTAATGTTTTTTTAAATGAATGTATGAATGCAGCACACAAAAACATAGAAAAAACATGGGGTCAAAGGGTCGGTGTCATGAAGTCAAGGCTCTACCCCCCCCCCCCAAAGGTTTATACTGGTGATTTTTTGTACCTGTCCACAAAATCATTGACCCCTCTGGGATAACAACCGCAAGCGGATCGCCAGTGAGCTGATGTATCCTGGAGTGATCTCAGGTGAGGGTAGTATCGCGTGAAAACTATTTCCGATAGCTTCCGCACTACAAAATGGCTTAAGTCTACTAAAAACCTCAGCTTCTCAGATAACCCAGTCGACCACACTACTTTCAACAACCAAAGTCGTATAGGCAATGTATCTGCAAAGGGAGTCTCCACTGAGTTTGATGGTCGATCGGGGGCTCTTAACTAGAATTCACTCCCAGTAAGATTACCCGCATTGCCATCACCTATCTTAGGTGTATACTCAATCTTTCCACATGCGGTATCACACGCATTCCCATTAGCAGAAAAATAAACACATATATCAATTAGGAAAAGCAGTATATATATATTTGTCTTAATCATCCCAGACCTCTAGTTTTATGACCTTGTACAGACAATGACTCCCCAGCCGAGCTGTCATTTCTGTGACATGAATGTGAACTCAAGGTTTCTACCTAAGAGATGGGAAGAGATGATACGTTTGGAACTCCGCAGCAAAGTCGCTATTTTTCTGTAGCGCGAGTTTTTGTGTGGTTGCGAAGCACTATCGCTTTGGCGTACTACAGTTCGATTCATTTTTTATCCTATTGAAGCTGATGAAGGAAGGGAAATAGATGTCTCCAATTAACCCTGCTTGCATACTGAGTTTGAACAGATGACTGTTGGTTTACAGATGCTACAAAGATTGTGGGTCTCTCTTAGGTTATTTTGTTAAGAACACCGGGTCTAGACTATTGGTAGGATGTTAGGACTGATGCTTTTCGATTGATGTATGAAGGTACGGGATTTTGGGTTTTTTTTATTAGTGTGCTCGCTAAGATTTTTCAATCTTATGCCTACGTATTCCCGTTTAACGAAACAGGGAAATCAGAGCGATCGTAGTTCCTCTTATTCTATGGGAAGAAAAAGGTCATTTTGGTGTCTTGTTTAAAGCCCAAGACATGAAGCTAAAGGTGGTTTGTATCTTGTTCAAAGCCCAAGATGTGAAGCTAAAGGGTTTTGACTTTAGAGAGAATTTGTCATCTCTAAAGGGGATTTTTGGTTTGTTTGTCACAACTGTTGCATGAGTGATTATAAAGGAGAATTACTTTAACTGGGATATGTGAATCCAGCAATGCCATAATTTCCTTTATAGGGGATTTTTAACCTGAAGGAGAAGACTTTAACTCAGTGTAGAGTGACGCCATCTTTCCTTAGGAATTTCTCATTCTAAAAGAGGGACAGTGGCGTGGATGTAAATAATCCAGAGGCTTACCGCTTACAGCAATTAGATGAAGGGGAAGGGAGTTGTTGATGTTTGTATCCTATGAGCGAGGCACAAATTGATGCTAAAAGGTTGATTGACTCAACCGGGGTTCCTTATACAAAGCCTAAGAGGAGGTTATTGGCCCAACACGAGGGTGTTTTTATATGTCTTGTACGAAGCCCAAGACGGAGGCTATTAGTTTGATTGACTCAACAAGAGAGTCTTTTATACTCAACAAGAGAGTGTTTTTGTATCTCGTACGAAGCCCGAGACAGAGGCTAAAAGTGGCTGACTCAACAAGAGAGTCTTTTTTATATGTGTCTTGTACGAAGCCCAAGACGGAGGCTAAAAGGAGATTGACTCAACAAGAGAGTCTTGTATACTCAATAAGAGAGTGTTTTGTATCTCGTACGAAGCCCGAGATGGAGGCTAAAAGGAAGTTGACTCAACAAGAGAGTCTTTTATACTCAACAAGAGAGTGATTTGTATCTCGTACGAAGCCCGAGATGGAGGCTAAAAGGAAGTTGACTCAACAAGAGAGTCTTTTATACTCAATAAGAGAGTGATTTTTATCTCGTACGAAGCCCAAGATATAGGCTAAAAGGGTTTGACTCAACAAGAGAGTCTTTTATACTCAACAAGAGAGTGATTTGTATCTCGTACGAAGCCCGAGATGGAGGCTAAAAGGGTTTGACTTAACAAGAGAGTCTTTTATACTCAACAAGAGAGTGTGAAAAGGTTATCTCCATTGGGGAGGATCATTGTACAAAGCCCAAGAGAAGGCTAATTTCACTGAGGAAGGATCATTATACAAAGCCTAAGAGGAGGCTATTGTGCTGGTGACTGTTTCAGTTTAGTGACAGGTCCAGTATGTTGGATAAAAGAGAAAATTAGTTCTTATAAAGGGACTGATTAAAGGTATTGTTGTGTTTTGGTATTGATCAGAGGATCAGGGTTATTTCCTGTTCTTTAAGGAAACGGGAAATCCAAAGGGTATTGAGACTGTCCAAGTCTACTGGTGTTTTGAGAAGTCGATTCTCAGATAAGAAATGATCTTTGTATGATGCCCAAGAGAAGGCTGGTTTGTTAAGGGATAAAGGTCAACCCATTAACTGGTCTGACACTTGATTCAGAAAGACAGCTCTAGCAAATTGATGACTAGGTTCTGTTCCTATACCTGTAGAGGTCTCTGGGTCCTTGTACTAATCCCAAGATATGGCATGAGAGTTTTTAAGAAACTGAAGGGTCCTTGTACAACGCCCAAGAGGAGGTGGGGATGCTTTTAAGAAGCCTGTGGGTCCCCAAACCCCGAGAAGTTCAAGACATGCCATTCACTGAGAATAGATCAATCCAGGAAAGTCCGAGAATTTGGAAGAAACTCAAGAGATGCCATTCACGGAGAAAAGATCATCTCTGGGGAGTAAAGTTTCTTTGACGATTTCTAAGGTTGACAGTCTGAGAAAGGGTTCACCGAGAATGCTGCCTTTCACTTTGTTCCATATTGATTAACCCTAAGAGAAGGGAAGACTGTGTCTGGTAATCCTATGGGAATCTAGTTTTGACAGTATTTTAAGAGTGACCAGCAGGCTTTACCTAGTTCTAGACGTAGTCGCCGGGGAAAACTCTAAAATAGCTATACTAATATTACACAGTTGATATTTGACAAGTATATTAAAGTTTGTGAAAGAAGACTTACAGTGAGCAGCCCCACAATACAGTTATATATATATATATATATATATATATATATATATATATATATATATATATATATATATATATATATATGAAAGCGTATGAAGAAAGCGGGTAAACACTTACTCGGTTATAGAGCTTCCATGTTGTTTGGTTAGTTGTTCAACAAAGAAAGCTTTGATATCAATATTATATTCAAAATCAAAGGAGAAAGTGCTTTGAAAAGATTGTTAGGGCTTACAGCTCAAGGAGAGGCCCAAGGTTTTATCAGTGATTGCACTGTTGTTTGTACAGGGACTTATACAAGTGACTGAGGCCCAAAAAGGTTTTCTGTACAAAGGGATGGGTCTTACACTCTCTCAAGAGGCCGAAGTATTTAAAGAAAAAGAATGGGGCTTATAACACGAGGGTAGGCCCAGATGATTTGTTTTGAATTGGCGATCGCGCCGAGATTCTTCTTTTAACGCGGGGGGACTTATACAATGTCTGAGGCCCAAAATGGTTTTGGTTAAAAGGGGATTGGGTCTTACACTCTATTAGAGGCCCAATGATTTAATTTTGTACAAGTGATGGGGCTTACAGCTCAAGGAGAGGCCCAGGGTTTTTGTTAAAAAAGGAGACGATCGCGCCGTGATTTTTGAAAACGCAGTGGGTCTTATACGATGACTGAGGCCCAAAAAGGTTTGGTTTTCAAAGGGGTTGGGTCTTACACTCTAATAGAGGCCCAAAGAGTTTGAAAAAGTTTGATGAGGGTTGAATTAATCAAAAACCCTAATTTGTTTTCAAAAGGTATTTTAATTGAATAAAAAATTCAATTAAAATGATCAAAATTGTTAAGCATGTGGAAAACAAATTGTGATCTTGGATTAATGTTTCAAAAATCAGGTTTTGATCTACAAAATGTTTGGAAATCACTAAAATTTGAAAAATCAAGAAGGAAAAAATATTTTAAATGTTAAAAACAATTAAAATATTAATTCTTTACAAAAATATCAAGTATATGAAATAAATAATATTTTTGGGATTTTTTGGGAAAATAAAATATTTTAACATTTTTGTGAATTATTTAAAAAAGAATCAACTCAAAATCATTAAAACTCAGAGAGAAATTAATTTTTGAATCAATTAAATAAAATCACAAAATTCAAATATTTGAATTTTCAAAAAGGGCGCCAAGAACAAGGGCAAGAACACGCGCCACCCTTTGTTTCTGCAGATTTGTGTTTTCTATCCAATCTCACTGAATACTTGATGATATCATGCAATCTACATATCTATCTACTCGTTTTAACCTCACAATCATGTCTATGGTCTTTAATTTCATTTATTTTAATCATGGAATAAGAAATCAAAGAGAAACCTCAAGAACCCTAAAATTTGCATGAAGGTTCAGAAATTCCATACACGATTCAAACAAAGTAATTGATTGAGGGAAAACACTCTATGCATGATTATGAACATATGGCCAAATTATTGTGCAGCAAAAAATGCATGGATCATAGAGTTAGAAGAGCTCATGCTTACCTCTTGCAGCTGGTGATCATGTTTTGTGTTAGAGGTGTTATAGCTTGGTTCCAAGGATATGGACAGCTTCCCTAGGTGCTATGGAGTGTGTCTGGGTGCTTGGAATGAATGGAAATGATCTGGAACTGAAGATGGTATCCCAACTGCAACTTGGTTAAAACCTTGAGCAGCTGGTTGGTGATTCTGAGAAATCAGTGTTCCAGATGTTGTTTAAGTGCTTGGATCACTTCTATATGATGTTTATGAGGTGTGTGTGTGTGATTGGTTTGGTTGGAATAGCTCTCAAACTCAAAACCCGATAGTGACTTGCTTTGGAAGGCAATTTTGGAGTGAAAGAAGAGATTTTGAGGAAAGCATCTGTTTGCTGGCTTTGGTGTACTCAAACTGATCATAAATGAACTCTATTTATAGTAGAGCAAGTTTGTTTTGCAAGGAATAATGAATGGCAACTGCTGCAGAGGTTTGGCCAATGGTTGCATTTTAGAATCTCAAGTCTCCTCTAGCCATTGACTAGAGGTTAGGGCACAGGCTGTTGGTTCCCTTGGTCTTGGATATGTCTTGACTGAATTCAGTTGGAAATGGCTCAGTCCATGCCACCTTGGTGCATCCATTGAATGCTCCAAAACAAAATTGGAGTCTTGTCCCTCTTTTAGGCATTTCTAGGTTTGGCATGCTATTTTTGGTTCCAAAGACTTGGGTGGCTTGGGATCAGAGTTGGTTCCCACTTGGTCTCCCCTTGAGGTGTTCAGATGGATAGAGTTGCTTGCCCTTTGCAAAATTTGAGCAAATCGAGCAAAACTCCCAAATCTGCCTTGCCATGACAGTTTTCAGCAAGGCATATTGGCATGGTCATATCTCATGGCTCAAGTGGACTTTGATGGAGTTCTTGGCCATTTTGGAAAGCCCTCATATGATACAACAACTGTTTGATCATAACTTGTTTTGATACTTTTTGGATCCAAGTGAAAAATGCCCCAACATTTGGAGAAAAGTGAAGGCAGATTCTGACTTAGTGAAAATTTCACTAAGTGTTGGAAAAAGTGGCATTTCATGTTTTCAGCCATTTTGATAATTTCATAACTCAAAATCCATGATGAATTAGAATGAGGTGTAGTTGAAGCTTTTGTAGAGGGCCATGAGAGCTACAAATCCAGCTTTGAATGGGGAAAAATGGCCTTGTGGTTTAGGAGTTATGATCCTCCAAAGTTGGTACCCTAGCCATTTTGTTCCATAACATAGAAAATTTTCTAAGTTTTTATGGTTACCCCTTTTACAAGTTATCTCACTTTTCTTGATTTTTCTTGATGAATGTTGATTCAAATCACACATTAACATCATTTTAGGGTCAAAGAACCATAATTGTGAAAAATCTCAAAAAGTCAAAGTTAACTTTTGTGCACAGTTGACTTTTTATCAGATGAATTCCAAATTGTGCGATCCTCTATGAAATAAAGTCCTTGACCTAAATCAAACTTGATGGATTGATTTCATAGGTGTTATAGGGTGCATTGAATCATGTCCTAGGGTTTGGGAGCATGTCCTTGTCAAAAGTCAAAGCTACAGTTGACTTTTTCCGCGAAACCCTAACTGTGGTTCATATGAAATTGAAACTTATTGCTCAAGCTTCTTAGATTAATCCATTGTTGTAAATGGATCAATGTAGTATATTAAAGACCCTCAAATCCTCTCTTGAGGTATTGGCTCATGACTTGTCCCAAAAGTCAACTTAGGGGGTGAATTAGGTCAAGAAACCCTAATTCCTGATTTTTTATGAATGCATCCCCTGAGGCAAAATTGACTTGCTGACGGGGTTCATGATGTCCCTTGGAGTATTTCAAGTTATGATTTGAAGCATTGGCTCATGCCCAGAGGAAATTTTCCATCTGGAGGCCCTGGTCGACCAAAACCCTAATTTGGTGACACTGGCGTTCTTAGGGCTTAATCCACTCAGAATGTTGCAGCCTTGTGCTTAATCCTTGAAGTGGGAGTCCTCTTGATCCATTATGGATTTTTGAGAGATTTAGACAAGTTGAATATCATGTCATTCCTTGATTGATCCTTTGTCTAAGAGCTCAGAGAGGGCATGAAACCTTAATGTTGATAGTAGTGGATGCTCGCCCATCTTTGGGGAGACTAATGAGGCATGAGGGATTACCCATACGGTGATGATGATTTTCCCAATGATGGGAAATCTTAGTGGTCAAAATTTGGGGTATGACAATTACGTGTCCCGACGTGGGGGGCACGTGGAGTCCGTGAGGGAAACGCGTGAGAGCTCCCTGGGCGTGCGGATGGGCTGGACCTCAATTCAGCCCTCCTCGACAAGGAATTGGGTTGGGTCGTGCTCGACGGTGGGCCAGCGTTAGGCCTAGTCCAGAACAGGAGCCCCCCAAGTCGTTGTTCTGGAGTATATGAGTAATGACTTAAGAGTCAGGCCAATCGTTGAGGACCTATCCAGAGGGGCGTCAGTGTGTCCAGAACACCGAGTTGGGGGTGATGCGTGTGGCTAGGAGTAGGAGATACTCGATGAGACAGGAGTTCATAGGGAAATCTGTCTGTCAGACGTACTACTGGTCCTTTTTCTCCCTCTAGGCATGTCCCCGTTTGGTGCCCTGGCCGACGACGTGGGGGAGATGGAAAGGAACGGGTATGCCCGGTCTGCGGGCAAGAGGGAAAGCTAAGAGGACACACGTGGTGTCTTCCTGCGCCACGTGTCATGCGTGGTTAATGCCTAGGGAGGCTACGCGTAGGGGAACTTGAGTGCCTAGTGCTTTCTAGCTTCCCGTGCTAGGAATATAAATAGGAGGAAAACTCCTTTCATTTTCACGCTTCCCCTTCATTCCTCTCAAAATTCTCTCCAAGTCTTTAGATCGCGTCCGCCATCACCGCTGTCGTCGCCGCCATCGTCAGTCACTCTTCGTCGCCTAAATCCTCTTCCATTAAGTAAGTTTTCATCTCCTGTCTCCAGTATTATGAATTTACCTACGATTTTCTGGGGAGCATGTAGGACTTTAGGGGCGTATGAATTTTCCAGCGACTTTCATGAAGTTTCTGGCGGAACTGTGAATTTTCCGACCGTGCTCATGAAGTTTCTAGTCAAGACGTCGGGAAGTTCATGAGGATTCTAGGAACTTCATGAAGTTCCTGATGAACGTCCCGAGGACCTGTGATGAAGGTCTAGGGGAGCTGAGATAAAGGTCTCAGGGAGCCTTACTCCCCGCAAGTGTACGAGTATTGCGAGGGGGTTTCTGTTGAAAAGCCCCCCACTTTATCAGGGCCTTCACGCACGGGGAGGCTTCCTGTCGAGGAGGTTCGCGATGTCATGTCGACGGGGGTTCTCCGTGGATGAGTCTCTCCATTGAGGAGGGGCTCACAATTATGTGTCAGGGAGAATTTGTCTGGGGCTCCTCGTCCCTATCTTCATCCTTTCACTTGATTTGCGATGGAAGGGTGGATTTGATCTCAGAAGTCGAATTCACCGTTTTCCTCTGCTTTTCAGGTAAAATGGCCATAAGGATCGATGGCATCATTCATATCGACGATGAGCCCGAACTCGACGCGCCCGTCCAGCAAGTCGGAGCCGAACGGGCCCGCACGCCCAAAGATTGGGATGGGCACGAACCTCTTAAAATCGGGTCACGATTTGCCGTCGATGACACGAACGCCTTCGCGACTGTAGAGGATATCGCCGTGGGCTCTTCCCCGAATTAGATGGTCTGTAAGCCCAAGGAACAACATCGCATCTGCTCAAGATTCAAGGGGATGAGGTTCCCAATGTATGAGTTCGCCTTTCGGGACGCGGGAATCCGTCTCCCCTTCAGTGATATTCAGAAGGGGGTGTTCCACTGGTTGCGTCTGGCGCCTTCACAGCTTCACCCCAACGCGATGGCGTTCGTGCAGGCGTTCGAGCTTGTGTGCGAACATCTCCGTATTAGGGCTACACTCCCTTTGTTCTTCCGTACTTTTCATCTACAACGGGCATCTATTAATGGTCGGCATAGCTGGGTATCCCTGAAGCAGCCGAGGAAACTGTTCCGGGCGTACCAGGATTCTGTCTGCACCTTCAAGGATATGTTCTACATCGCCAACCCCTTCTCGCACGCAGTTTTCGACTCCCTATACAACCTTGTGGTCAACAAGGAAGGCGGGGAGATGTTAGTGTCGAAGTTTCGCCTCGAGTGGGAGGAAGAATACTTCAAGAATGGCACGGAAAGCTACATAGTGAAGCATGGCGATCTAGACGCCGACGACCAAGAGTCATGCAAAAAGATGGTTGACTTTGTCTCCGACTTCACTCCCGCCAAATGTGTTAACAAGGATGGGAGTTTCATCCTCGACGATCGCGGGGAAGTTTGTGGTGAGGCTCGATTAATTAACACTAATGCCCTCCTCGAGTGTGAGTCCCATGAGGAAGCCTTGATGTTCTTAGGTAGTGATCGTTTGCTTTACTATGGCGTCTGCCCCTTTTCTCTTTTTTTTGTACTGACACATTTTTTGTTTACTGTCGTAGGCCAGGTGTCTAACGTGCATGAACGCATCATGAAGCTTGCGGCCACCAAGGGTGCGAAGAAAGCCACCAAGGGTAGAGTCTCCCAGGTCCAGCAGATACTGAAGCCCAGCGATGGGGCAAGCGACTCCTCTTCCGCCCAGTGTAGCCAGTCTCCTCCCCTGCAGAAGACCCCTTCTAAGAGACCATGCCCCAAGGAGCCCATTCTTGTCGGCCTCAAAGAGAGCGCGCCTGTAGAGAAGTTCGTGTTGCCCCCTTGCCACATCCATCGGGACTTCTTCTCCAAGAACAATTCCCTAACTGTGGGAGAGGCTGAAGCCAAGGCGATCATGGGGATCGACAGAGCGGCCAAAAGGAAGCCGCTGACCGAGGATATGGACATTATGATTAGGATCTTTGAAATGACCTTGGTCCTCAACGACGAAACTAGCCTGACCTCTGAGTGGAAAAAGCTGCGGGATGAGAACGTCATCCTTGAGGTGGAGAAAAATAAGGCTGAGAGTGATCTGCAAGAGGCTCAGGCGAGGTATGAGGCCCAGGTACGTCTCCTCCATGAGATGAATGAAATGCGGAAAGAGCTGAAGGGAACTAAGGAGGAAAGGGATCGCCTTCTGACCAAGGTTGCCGAGCTGAAGGCTGCTGCCAGGCCTGCCAAGGATGAAACGGAGGAGGAGAGAGCCCTCGCGGCCCGTGGTGCACTAGTTGCTCGGATCCGAGAGCTAGAGCAGGACTGCCTGGAAGCTCTCGAGGTGGGCTTCAACAATGCTTTGGAGCATGTCCCGATTATGAATCCGGGGACTCAGCTTGTCCTTGAGGGGATTGGTCCTTTCCATGGGTGGTTGATGGCAGGGTGGTTGTCCCCGAGGAGTTCGTCAAAGGAGCTGGTGATGGGGGGCCTAGGCCCGAGGAGGAAGTTGCTGCCTGATTTCTTTCTTGTTTAGCTGTTTGGCCTGCGTGCCATTTGAATTGTTTTGTTAGGCCTGCGTACCGTAGTTAGTAGTTGACTTTGCCCGGCTTGCATGCCAGGGGCTTTAACTGTAATTTTTGAACATGGGTTTTGCCCGACATAATGCATTTTGTTCTGTCTTTTGGTATATTTATATTTTGTGTGTGTTGTTTTTATGTCGAATACGTATTTTATATTTTCATGTTTTTGTTTAAATATTTGGGGCCTTTGCTCGACGTTATTGGTCCTCGATAGTGTAGGGAATTGGTCGAGTGGTCGGAGTCAGATTCCGACCTTTGACGAAGCTAAGACCTCAATCGAGGTCTTTTCTCCGAAGCGTGAACTTCCCATTGCGAACTAGGCGTTCTGCCTAGTTGGTACGACAACAGTGGAGCTCGGTGGAGGTGTCCCCGTCGGATCAAGAGTCCACGCGTACACACAAGAGCGGACCCTTGTCTTCTTGTCTCAAGTTTAGGAGTCGCGCTTGTACCTTAGTGCGCTCTTGTGGTCGAAACCTGGATAGGTCGCAGGTAGTGTTTAACTATAGTACTGTTTAAGCTTTTCAGCGTTCCTTGGTCGAGCAAGTTCCTTCCCATGCAGGTTTTCGAGGTAGTAGGCTTCAGTCCCCGTTTTCACGTGGACGCGATAGGGGCCCTCCCAGTTCGCGGTGAGCTTGCCTTCACGCAATCTTTCTGGTTCCTTCACAGGACTAGGGTGCCCACCTTAAATTCGTGTTTGATGACTTTGTTGTCATGTCGCAAAGTTATCTTCTGTTTGAGCGAGGCTTCGCTGAGGGATGCCCCCGACCGGATCTCTTCGACTAGGTCGAGCTCCTCCCTTAGCGCCTCATCGTTGGTCTCCTCGTCGAGGGGAGACTCAGTCCTTCTCGAGGGTTCCCTTATTTCTTCCGGAATCAGTGGCTCGGTTCCGTAGGTCAGTCGGAACGGGGTCTCCCCTGTGGTCGAGTGCGGGGTCGTTCTGTAGGCGCAGAGCACGTTGTGCAACTCCTCGACCCACCTTTTCTTAGCATCGTCCAATCTTCGTTTCAGGCCTTGCAGGATCACTATGTTTGTGGCTTCGGCCTACCCGTTTGTTTGTAGGTGCTTGATCGATGTGAAGTGTTGCTTCGTGCCCAGCTTGGTAACGAAGTCCTGGAAGTTCTTGTCAGTAAACTGTGTCCCGTTGTCGATGACAATTGCTTAGGTACACCAAACCGGGCAAGTATATTCCTTTTGTAGAAACATAATATGTTGTGGGTCATGATTTTGGCTAAAGCTTCGGCCTCTATCTACTTAGTGAAGTTGTCGACGCCGACTATCAAATACTTGTTTTGGTATGACTCTATGGTAAATGGCCCGAGGATGTCCATCCCCACCAGGCAAATGGCCATAGGGATGAGGGCGTTTTGAGCTCATTGGGCGGGGCCAGGTGCATGTCCCTGTGTCACTGGAATTTACCACACTTCTTGACATGCTCTTTGGCATCTTGCTGCATCGTGGGCCAGTAGTATTCCGCCTGCAATGCTTTACGGGCTAGGGACCGTCTGCCGAGGTGCTGCGCGTTGATCCCTTCGTGGATCTCCTGGAGTATGTTGGGGACCTTATATTCCTTGATGCATTTAAGGAGGGGATGGAGAAACCTTGTCGGTATAACTTATCCTCAACGATGGTATACGAGCAGGCGTGTCGCCTGACTACGCTGGCCTCCTTGGGGTCTCAGGCAATTTCCCTGTCTTGAGATATTTGTATACCGGGGTCATCCAGCAGTGGCAGTCATTGATGGCGTTCATGTTGGTGATCGAGGTGGGTTTCTCGATACTTAGCCGTGAAAGTTCTTCTTGGATGACGAATTTGTTCCCGCCTTTTTTCTTCGTGCTCGCCCACTTAGATAGGATGTCTGCCCGGGTATAGTGTTTGTGCGGGACGTGACTTACTTTCGCTGAGGCAAATTTTTTCATCTTCTCTTTTACTAGGGCCAAGTACTCGATGAGGATGTCGTTCTTGGCCTGGACTCTCCCCGCACCTGGGAGGCCACGAGCTGGGATTCGGTAAATATTTTTACCTCTTTCGCGCCAAGGTCCTCGGCCAAGCGTAGTCCGGCAGGAAGGCCTCGTATTCGGCCTGGTTGTTTGATGTCGAAAAGGATAATTTGAGAGAGACCTCGATCAAGATGCCTTCCTCGTTTTCTAGGATGATGCCTGCTCCACTTCCCGTCGAACTGGATGCCCTGTCGATGTAGATCGTCCACTTATGGGATCCGTCGGTCGAGGGTTCAGGAGTGTTCATCTCTGCGACGAAGTCGGCTAGTACTTGAGCCTTCAGGGCCTTCCTACCCTCGTACTGGACGTCGAACTCGAAGAGCTCGAGCGACCATTTGAGCATCATGCCCGTCATACCAGGCCGGTCGAGTAGCTGCCTCACAGGTTGGTTCGTCCTTACCACGATCGTGTGGGCCAAGAAGTAGTGTTGTTTCCTTCTGGTCGCAGTGACGAGGGTCAGAGCAACCTTTTCAATCTGCTGGTACCTGAGCTCGGGGCCTTGGAGGGCTTTACTGGTGAAGTATATCGGCTTCTGTCCTTCAGGGATTTCCCTGATAAGAGCCGCGCAGACCGCCTCGGCTGTGACGACGAGGTACAAGTACAAGGTCTCCCCATTTTCTGGTCGCGAGAGGACCGGGGGCTACGAGAGGACTTACTTTAGGTGGAGGAGTTCCTGTTCGCACTCCTCGTTCCATTCGAATGTGGCTTCTTTGCGTAGGAGTTTGAAAAATGGAAGTGTGTGTTGCGCCGATTTGGCCATGAAGCGGGACATCAAGGTGAGCATCCCGTTTAGCGATTGGATATATTTCTTCGAGTTCAACATTAGGAACTCATAGAATGCCCGTCACTTGTCAGGGTTCACCTCGATTCCTCGTTCTGTGAGATAGAAACCGAGGAACTTGCCTGCTCAGACACCGAAGGTGCACTTCTCTGGGTTAGAGCTCATCTTGCATCTCCTCGCCATGTCGAAGACTCTTCTGAGATGGGCAGTGTGGTCGATCTCTACTCGTGATTTTACGATCACGTCATCCATGTAGACCATAAGCATGTCTTCGATCTTGCCGCAGAAGACTTTGTTCATCATCCGTTGGTAGGTCGCGTCGGCGTTCTTCAGGCCGAAGGGCATTAAGTTGTAGTAATAGTTGTCCGACTCAGTCATGAAGGCCGTTGTTGGAGCGGTAAAGCAGCAAGCAAAAATTAATTAAGTACCTAGTTTTGTCTTCTCCACAGGGATCGGTGCGAGAAAGAATTTCGTTCAACGGTCTCTACATTTCTATGCTTATGGTGCAAAAGTTTTGGTTTAAAAGATTTAAGGAGCCAAAATTAAAGGCATAAAATATAAAGACTGAAAATATAAAGTAAAGACTGAATTATAAATGGAGCCTTGTTGGGATTGGATCTCATCAATTGATAACACATGCATTCTTCAGATCATTTTATATATAAATCACTTGTTCGTCTAACATCATCATGTATCACTCATGACATACATATCCTCTCGGTCCCCGCATGTTGTGAGTGATTTTGTACCGATCAATAATTGCTCTCGCACATTACCAATCAATACAAAGTATTTAAAACCTACATAAATGTTAAGCCTGCATCCATTTCTGGCATCTAGACCCAACAGATACTACTATAACATCGACATCAAACTAATGAGTAGTTCATATACAAAGCCATGATCAGAATACATACATATGATTAATCCTTTTTTACATGCATTCAACTAATTTGCCCCATGGATGTGAACAAAGTTATTCATCAATATTCCCACGCACCCTCACGATATCGTTTGTCAAGCGCTATCGCGGTCTTTATTGCATTAATTACTAGAAGCTATTCAAACTAACAATCAACACAATGCTAAAAAGCTAAGATGCAAATGAATATCAACTCACAAAACCACGTCAAAAGTTTGCTCATTGTTAGATGAAAATCTAAGATCAAGGATTTGAAATAGGTTTTGTCAAGACCCACAAATAAGCAATCAAAGACAATCAACAATAGAGAATCAAAACTAGTTCACAAACATAGAGTAGAAGAAATACATAAGGTATCAAAAGATTACATCCAAACCCAACAAGAGATTGAAGATCTTACCTTCTCCCACTTGGGGTTTGAGTTTCTCTCTAAAAAATATTCTTGAAATGAAGAGAGATAAAGTGCTATGCTGAAAAATATCTCTCCCTCTAAAAAGTGTGAAAAATATATATATATATATATATAATACATTCAGGAATTTCCAAGTTCGCACTGCGAACTTTTCATTCGCAAAGCGAACATCAAAATAGGCACCTGATGTGCCTCTGATCTACTTAAACCGCCTCAGAAATTCTGCATAAGTTCGCAAAGCGAACTATTCGCCTACAAGTTCGCAAAGAGAACTTAGGTCCCTTTTGCTTCTGCCATATCCAAGGTGTCCTTCGCCAGGTCTTCGCAAAGCGATGAATCAGCGAACATTCGCTGGGAAGTTCGCAAAGCAAACTTCAGTCCCTTTTTCTGCTGCCATAATTCTGGGAGTGTTCGCTGGAGCATCGCCAGACGTTCGCAAAGCGAACTTACTGAAGTTCTTCTCTTCCTTTGGCAATCCTTGTCCAATCTTTAGTGTCTTACTCATGAATGTTTTATGCCTATTTTCTGCACCATAACACACACATCAAAGAATCCAAAGGTATTTGCAATATAATTGAAGAAACACATAAGAACATGAATTACATCATGAAAACATGAGAATTGAGTTGAAAAGTGCCAAGAAAGATGGTTCATTTTAAGTCAAAATTTGCACTTATCAAACTCTCCCCGACTAGATTTTTGCTTGTCCTCAAGCAAAGTATGCCTCTCATTAAAACAAGAGGATTTGCTCAAGCATTTAATTCAACCAAGAAAAGATTAACGGTTCAACTTTAAACAAGAGAAATTTTCTCAAATAAGAGGATTTAGTCAAGCATGAAAATGCGCACAAGCAACGTTTACCACTCAATAGAATCGAACAATGACAAAGAATTTAGTTCTTAAACAAATATCATGGAATGTTTCAAATAACAACTAAATTTTCATACTTGAATCACTCTAACACTCCTCTTCAGAATAAGAATGAAGAAATTAACGCGTTTGCAACCGCGGGGCAATTTAACTCACCTGACAAACAATGTGTTGTACCCCAAATTTTACCCTCAGATATTCTGATCGTTTGCATTTTTTTTTCTGAGTCAGTCGTCTCATTTTTTGTTAGACATCTCATTAGTCATGCATTTTCTTCTTCCATGTTTATTTTATTTTTATAATGATTATATTTATTTATATTTAATCTGTTATAGTTATCATAAGTTTATTTAAGATTTATTTAGTCAATTTCAATATAGTTTATCTTTTACTTAGTTCATATTTATTTTAGTTTATTTTTTTTTTAAATTACAATTTTTATTTTAAACTTAATTTACATTTAATTTTAGTTTAGTCTTTTATTTTAGTTTAATTTTTAATTAGATTAATTTTTATTTGTTTTACTTTTAATTTAATTAGTTTGATTTTATTGATTTAGTCTAATTTTATGTATTTTACTTTTTTTAGCTTAATTTAATTTAGTGTAAAGAATGTAGAGTTCAATTTCTTTTATAGTATAATACAAAAATAAAGAGAGGGAAAGGAGATCATTGGTGGTACGATTTGCTCTAACAGCAACAATGACACTACAAACTTTGACCACAAACTATACTGCCAAGAGAGATCCCTTTCACGCATGGCAACCCTGCGACTTGTACCTGCTTACAGCAAGCCAAACCTTATACAAAAATAAGACCTACTGCTCTCTGCCTGCTTCACAACATATCCTGCTACATCCAAAACTACTGCAACCTGCAATGTGAAAGCAACCACACTATCCCACCAGCCATACTCCTCATAAAACACATCACGACAACATCAAGCCCAACATCTTTTCTCCATCACCAACTGTTCACTCAGATCCCTCATTCCCTTCATTTTCTTTCTCACACTTAAAACCTTTTTCCATCAATATTCTACACCACCTTACAATAACACCATTTGGTCATTATTCATTTTATTCCCTTCATTACACTTGCTCTTCATTCATCGTAAGACTCACAACCATAACAACTCGCAAACCACCTCTCGCCAAAAACGCACCTTCACCATCGGCTTGTTCAAACCATCCACGACACAAACTCCCAGCCTCCAGTAAAACTCAACCTTCAAATCACCTTCTTCACTTCATATATCCCTCACCATCACTCCCATAAACCACTACCTCTTCCAAACAAAAACTTCCTGTTAAACTCTCCCCACACACAACTTTTCAACCTTACTTTCTTCATTAAAACACACAACAACATTCTAAACAACATCCACTGCTTCTATTCGAATCTCCACGTAACACCACTACGAATAAGCAACCGACATCTAACACTCACAAAGCTGAAACTGCACTGCAACTCCGACAACAGTAGCGACGTCGAAAGAGACGCGAGTAGGAGTGAAAAGAGACGCGAGCGGAGAGAGAGCGAGGAATAAAGTTTCAAGGTTTTGCTTTCTTATTTCCTTTACTTTTACTGTAGTTTTTTTTACTATACACTTTAATACTTTATATTGCTTCTTGCTTTTGTGTTTTGAATCTTGTGTGCGTTACCTGCAAGAATATCTTTGAACATCCAAGCCTTTTGTGTTTCGGTTCGTTGAAGTTGTGTTTGTTTGCAATTTTTTTCACCATTTGAAATTAATGTTCAGTTTACATTTCTATGTGACTAATGAATAAAAGTGTTGGTAATGCTTTTCTGTGTATGTTATAAAAAAGGTGTACCTTGACTTGCGATTAAATAATATGTGATGCATGTTACTAACTTCATTTGCATTTTATTGGAAAACAAGTAATGTTTATTCATGTTTCTCTTGAGCTATGTTGGTGTTTGGTTTAGAATGTTTTCATAATAAATCACCAAAGTGCCTCTGTACATACTAAGTGAATTATAAAGAGAGCATATCCTAGCTACCGTTTTATCGATTCACACACGGCATTAGCAGCATGTGGTGGTAGCACAGTAAGTTGTTTCAATTGGTTTTACTTTTTTAGAAAGAGTCAAATTGTCATTTAACTTGTTTTTATATTTTAAATAATTGTTTGATTAGTTTTCTATGTTAAATTATTATTATCTTAACTTTCAGTTCTAGGTATTTTCTGTTATTTAATTTGTGTAATATTTTTTTATATAATTTAATTGTGGTTTTAATTATTTGTTTTAATAGTTTTTTCTTATTTTTGATAATATTGAAAGTAACTAAAAATATTTTAATCTTTCATTTTAATATTTCTTTTATTATTTTATTTATTTAGTATTAAATATTAAAAATGTAGGATTTGTTTTGATGATTTTATTTTTTGTAATATTTGAAAAAGACCAAAAACATTTTAATTTCTCTTTTTTAGCATTTTATTTCTAGTTATTATTTTTGTATATTAAAATATGAAATATATGTCATTTGTTATTAATTGGTTTAAATATTTTTATTTAATAATGATTAATTAAATTATTAATTAATCTTATTAAATATATATATTTAAATTAATTAATAATTCTCTGGTCACCCAATTCTATTTTGATTTGTCTGTTTATCTCATTCCAAAGGAAAGGACCCACCCAATTGACTGTCATGTCATTTACGATAACCTTGTCCATCATTCCCTTTGTCTCACGCCACCGCGCGATCGAGACTTGCCTTCCCTTTTCAACTTAGCCTTAGGTTTGGAGTCGCCGCACTCCACGTAGGCGTCTTGCTGTCAGACCCTACTTTCCCTTGGAACCTTGACCACAGTCAAGAGTTCTTTACCCCCGTTGAGGGGAACTACGATTGCTCTGATTTCTCAAGTTCACCTTGAGAATACGTAGGCATAGGATTGCGAGATCCTAGTGAGCTACCTTTTTTCTTTTTCCACTTTTTACCTTTACATCTGATGCCTTCTCGGATTCCACCCTTTTTACCTTTACATCTGATGCCTTCTCGGATTCCACCCTTTTTACCTTTACATCCGATGCCTTCTCGGATTCCACCCTTTTTTACCTTTATATCTGATGCCTTCTCGGATTCCACATTTTCTTTTTACACCCTTTTACCCCGTATTGAGGGGAACTACGAATGCTCTGGTTCCATTCCCGTCAGGATACGTAGGTACGAGATGCGATGTCTTGGCGAGCATACTTAGTGTACATACTCATAGGTCTTTACTTTACCCTTAGCACATTTCCCTTAGCAACCAAACTTTAGCATAACACAAATACTAACAAGAGGTTCCTGTAGAGTACTACGGATACTTAGGGTGCTAATACCTTCCCTTAGTATAACCAACCCCCGAACCTAGATTCTCTTAACTTAGTATTTTCGTTCTTTACCCTTTCCTTTCGATAAATCAAAGCTCGGTGGTGAATTTCAAAGTTTTGCGATGCAAGTTAATTAATAACTTGTTATCCGATTCTCACCGCAACAGAAATGGCGACTTCACTGGGGAGATCTCCCCTAAGAGGGTTAAACCCACCTTGTTTGTCTTTGTGTTATTTATATATTTGCTTGCTTGTATACTTGTATATTTTGTATATCTGTATATATCTGTCTGTGCTTGGGTTTTCTGTGTGCAGGGTTGTTACTTTGAGTGGTGAGGATATGTCCTATACCCGGACTGGAGTGCACTTATGATAGGAAGATGGTATATTCATGGAGACTTTGAGGGAGTCGATTCCTGAAAAAGTTAACTTGAGACACCATCACTCAGTTTACGTCCTCTTGGGAGCTTAGTCATGTTGAGCGAGTCCATTCGTGAAAACGTGCTACTCTCGACGTAGGCGCCATCGATACTGAGAACCATAGTTACCTTTAACCCCACTTGGCCTTTTTAGGATGTAGTGCGGTGACCATGAGGGAGTCTATTCCTGAAATGGTTGTCACGCGATACTACACTCGGACGAGACTCTCTTGAGAATATTATTGACTACCGAGTCATTCGGGAAATCGATAATATCCAAAAGATGGGTTGTTGACTCTGGGAATTTCTTAGAGCCCTGTTTTACAGATACAAGAACCCTAGTACACACCCCGTGGTTGGTTCTTTACCCAGACTCCATGCCGTGATCTCAAACCTTTGATTCTGTTGCATGAGTTTCGTTTCCTGTTTGCATTACATTGCATATCATTTGTGTCTTTACATGTTTCATTGCATACGTCTGTTCATCCAGTTACTCATTTCCAGTGGTCTCTATCTTCCAGTGTTGTCTGTGAGTCGTCAAGCTGATTCCTCGACACCGATACAGGACTAAAGCTAATTTCAGACGTAGAATGTCAAGAACAATAATCTACCAGGCGCGGCAAGTGAAGCTTCAGTTGACTTCAGCCTAGACTACTCGAGCTACTTTCGAGAACTCTCTCTATGTGCACAATGCTGCCAGATCACACCAAGTGAAGCTTCAGTCGACTTCAGCATGCTATCTTCCTAAAAGCCAGTGTTTCAGACATGACAACTCATATTTTTTTCTGATTATTCACTAGGCCTTTGTTTCTTGTTGTTTGCATTTTCTTTATTTTGTAATAGTTGTTTGCTTTCAACTATGTTTGTACTTTCACAATTAATGAAATGAGCATTTGCAACTTTTTGATTCAATTCATTTGTATTTGCTATTTACTTCTTAATGCTTTCTCTTTCAAGAAAAATAAAAAAAAAATTCTCTTGTCCACTTTCTTTTTTATTATGCCAAGATTGGAGGGAGGGTGATGAAAACGTTATACTCATAATTGCTGTTGGTATGCTTTCAAATTAAAACTTTGCTGACGATGTAAGGCATTATTTCATTCCCTAAACACTGGAGAAATAAGGAAGTTAATCTCTCGTCAACCCCTTTGAGCCTTGAAGTAGGAGTTTCTTTTCTTTACAAATAAAAACCCGCAATTTTAACCTGGGATGGGTAGTTCTTAGTTAACTTGATTGTGCAAGAGTTTCATGCAAGACGCCTTTTAACAAAAGGTTGCATTCACAAATTTTCCTTCGCACACAACAATCAAGTGTCGAAGATGTCTTTCAAGTCAAACGCCAATGATGGTTCACCGTAATCATTAAGCCAGACGTTCACAACCTTTCAACTCTTCCAAATTTAATGAATAAATGTAGTACAAGTTATTCCCAAAGTGATAAACGAAGAAGGGTCATCAAGAAATCCTTACTCAAAGAATGAGACAAGTCCCTTTCGAGGCAAAAGCTAAGAAAGGTGTGAAGCTCATGACCTTACCTTATACAAAGAAAAGAAAGAACAAGCTTGTATGACAACCAAAAGTTGTAAGGAAGCAGTGATCGCCATCTCAAGTCCATTGAATTTTAAACCATCGTCATTACTATCATCAGTGCAATTCATAACCTATGAGAACCTGAGTGCATAGTTTGAGTTAACTGAGCATAGGACTGAAGTTCATCACGTAGATGGGGTGGGTCATAAATAAACTTTGAGCTTTTATCCTTTGTTTCTTAAACCGTGAACCAGGCCACGTTATAACCCTCAAAAGACCTAACTGACGCAAGGTTATTTTGAAAGCATACTACATCAAGGTTGCGTAAACTGACTCCAAAAGATCTTTGCGGATCATCTATTTTGCCATCACACCTTTTGCTTAAACTTTTCACTTTAATGTCTTGAACCGCCGTGTTCTTACCAATGACTCATATACTTTGCACCTCTTTCAAAATGATTTTGATTTCAAAAGTTGCATGAACTTTGCATTTACCATGTTTGTACAAATACTTTTGTTTGCAAACTAGATTTCTTCTTAAGGAATTTTCAAACATTTGAGAAACTTGGTCAGTGATCCAATAAGGGGCAAGTTCCTTCCACATCCTGTTGAAAATCAGTTCAAGATTTTTGGTTTAATGGCGACTTCTTAGAATTGGTTTATACAGAAGATTTTGCAAGACTCAGGATGGGGCAAGCTTTCCCGGTGTAAAGTAAAATAATCATTTTCAAGACTCAGTCTGGGGCAAGCTTTCTAAGAGCACCATGAAACGGTCATTTCCAGAATCAATCAGGCTGAAGCAATGATCGGCTCATCTACAATAATTAGCTAGTCTGGGGCAGTTTACCTGAAGAATCCCCAAGAAACGCTTTATCCTTCCTACAAGTATCATCAATTTGGATACAGTTTACCAGTGTGGCAGAGATTTGTCCAGCAATAGCATCTCTAGTCCCAAGCAGAATGACGGTGATCTCCGTGTTGAGGAATCAGTCTCCCAGTCTTGTCTTCTCACTAAAAGAGTTGAGCCGTGTCGTCGACATCTACATCTGCATTTGTATTTAATTATATCATCTGCATAATTTATACCATATGCATAGCATGAGTGTTTCATCCTCATTTGCATTTCTCCCGAGGTCGTGTCATTATCCACGTCTTACCTGGTGGTCAAAGTCCAACTCACGTGGCACCTACCAAACAGATATCGTCGTGTCTATCTAACGTTCTTCTAGATACGACCTTTCTTATCTGATTGTTTTTCCAGATATGTTTGTTCCTCTTTTGTATCCAATGCTATTATTGGATATCTTCGCCTGTCTTTTTCTCCGATGTCGTTCTTGGATGTCATATATATTTGTCTCCTCTGATGTTTTTCCAGATCGAGTCTTTTTTCTGATGTATTTCCAGAGCATATCTGATGTTTTTCCAGATAGCTCTTTGTAATTTTGATGCTTTTCCAGAATTTCATTGATTTAACCGTCTGATGCTTTTCCGGATGTGTCCTTCTCTTTCTGATGTTTTTCCAGATCGAGTCTTTGTTCTGATGTTTTTCCTGAACCTATCTGATGTTTTTCCAGATAGTCCTTTGTAATTCTGATGCTTTTCTAGAATTTCATTTCTTTTACCATCTGATGCTCTTCCAGATGTGTCTCTCTTTCTGATGTTTTTCCAGATTGAGTCTTTTGTTCTGATGTTCTTCCAGAACTTATCTGATGTTTTTCCAGATATTTCGCTTTGTTATTCTGATGCTTTTTCGGAACGACATTGCTTTTTATCATCTGTTGCTCTTCCGGATGTGTTTCTCTTTCTGATGTTTTTCCAGATTGAGTCTTTTGTTCTGATGTTCTTCCAGAACTTATCTGATGTTTTTCTAGATATTTCACTTTGTTATTCTGATGCTTTTCCGGAACGACATTGCTTTTTACCATCTGATGCTTTTCCGGATGTGTCCTTCTCTTTCTGATTTTTTCCAGATCGAGTCCTTTGTTCTGATGTTTTTCCAGATCGAGTCTTTGTTCTGATGTTCTTCCAGAACTTATTTGACATTTTTCCGGATGTGCCTTTCTCTTTCTGATATTCTTCCAGATTGAGTCTTTTGCTCCTGATGTTTTTCCAGAGCATTTTTTGTTTCTATGTGATACTCTTCTGGATATGACCTTGTTTATCTGATGCTCTTCCAGATATGTCTTCAAAACCCTTTTCCCGTACATTTAATGCTCGTCTAAATGTTTCGGATGTATCTTCAGAATTCTTGTCTTCATCTAATGCTCTTCTAGATGTCTTCAATTTGTTTCTGACTTTGGTTAACGGCTGCTGAATCTTCTCAAGTCTGTTTCCATTCTCCATCCAATGCTTTTCTGGATGTGTGCTGGAGTTTATTCGATGCTTTTCTGAATATCTCTGATATGCTTCCCGGAGTTCATTCAATGCTCTTCTGAATGTCTCTGTTGTCAATTTGTTTCCCAGAGTTTATTCAATGCTTTTCTGAATACCTCTGATGTTTGCTTGTCTCATGTATTTCCCAGTTTTTCTCCTCGCCTCATTCAATGATCTTCTGAATGTCGTGACTCTTTTCCAACCATTTCCATTCATGGATGATGACTTTTGATTCCCCAGTGGAGACCGTTTTTTGGGTGCTACTTCCATTGAGGATCCTGTGTTATCTTTTCTTTCTAAAGTGTCAGCCGGTCATGCTTGAACCAGTTGTTCCATCACTTTAGGTTTCCCTGTTTTGTTTCAGCTTCCCCGGTGTTGTTGTCATCCCCAGTGAGTGATTGCTCATTGTGTGGACTTTGTCCATGTCTGCTTTCGTTTTTGTCTGCATTTTGCATTTACCTTTCTATCATTTTCACCATACTAGGAATTCATGGCATGTCAGCATTTGCATGACTGTTGCTTGTCCTTAGCATCTGCATTCCATCTAAGGGCAAAATTTTCGGTTTGCTATATTTAAATATCTTTCACCGTGATCTCTCGAGGATTTCCATCCCTCATATCATCCGGTGGAGATATTTAAATAGGGGCAGCTGTTGTACCCTAAATTTTACCCTCAGATATTCTGATCGTTTGCATTTTTTTTCTGAGTCAGTCATCTCATTTTTAGTTAGACATCTCATTAGTCATGCATTTTCTTCTTCTATGTTTATTTTATTTTTATAATGATTATATTTATTTATATTTAATTTGTAATAGTTATCATAAGTTTATTTAAGATTTATTTAGTCAATTTCAATATAGTTTATCTTTTCCTTAGTTCATATTTAATTTAGTTTATTTTTTTTTTTCAAATTACAATTTTTATTTTAAACTTAATTTAATTTTAATTTTAGTTTAGTCTTTTATTTTAGTTTAATTTTTAATTAGATTAATTTTTATTTGTTTTACTTTTAATTTAATTAGTTTGATTTTATTGATTTAGTCTAATTTTATTTATTTTACTTTTTTTAGCTTAATTTAATTTAGTGTAAAGAATGTAGAGTTCAATTTCTTTTATAGTATAATACAAAAATAAAGAGAGGGAAATGAGATCATTGGTGGTACAATTTGCTCTAGCAGCAACAATGACACTACAAACTTTGACCACAAACTATACTGCCAAGAGGGATCCCTTTCACGCATGGCACCCCTGCGACTTGTACCTGCTTACAGCAAGCCAAACCTTATACAAAAATAAGACCTACTGCTCTCTGCCTGCTTCACAACATATCCTGCTAAAACCAAAACTACTGCAACCTGCAATGTGAAAGCAACCACACTATCCCACCAGCCATACTCCTCATAAAACACATCACGACAACATCAAGCCCAACATCTTTTCTCCATCACCAACTGTTCACTCAGATCCTTCATTCCCTTCATTTTCTTTCTCACACTTAAAACTTTTTTCCATCAATATTCTACACCACCTTACAATAACACCATTTGGTCATTATTCATTTTATTCCCTTCATTACACTTGCTCTTCATTCATCGTAAGACTCACAACCATAACAACTCGCAAACCACCTCTCGCCAGAAACGCACATTCACCATCGGCTTGTTCAAACCATCCACGACACAAACTCCCAGCCTCTAGTAAAACTCAACCTTCAAATCACCTTCTTCACTTCATATATCCCTCACCATCACTCCCATAAACCACTACCTCTTCCAAACAAAAACTTCCTGTTAAACTCTCCGCACACACAACTTTTCAACCTTACTTTCTTCATTAAAACACACAACAACATTCTAAACAACATCCACTGCTTCTATTCGAATCTCCATGTAACACCACTACGAATAAGCAACCGGCATCCAACACTCACAAAGCTGAAACCGCACTGCAATTCCGACAACAGCAGCGAGGTCGAAAGAGACGCGAGTAGGAGTGAAAAGAGACGCGAGCGGAGAGAGAGCGAGGAATAAAGTTTCAAGGTTTTGCTTTCTTATTTCCTTTACTTTTACTGTAGTTTTTTTTTACTATACACTTTAATGCTTTATATTGCTTCTTGATTTTGTGTTTTGAATCTTGTGTGCGTTACCTGCAAGAATATCTTTGAACATCCGAGCCTTTTGTGTTTCGGTTCGTTGAAGTTGTGTTTGTTTGCAATTTTTTTCACCATTTGAAATTAATGTTCAGTTTACATTTCTATGTGACTAATGAATAAAAGTGTTGGTAATGATTTTCTGTGTATGTTATAAAAAAGGTGTACCATGACTTGTGATTAAATAATATGTGATGCATGTTACTAACTTCATTTGCATTTTATTGGAAAACAAGTAATGTTTATTCATGTTTCTCTTGAGCTATGTTGGTGTTTGGTTTAGAATGTTTTCATAATAAATCACCAAAGTGCCTCTGTACATACTAAGTGAATTATAAAGAGAGCATATCCTAGCTACCGTTTTATCGATTCACACACGGCATTAGCAGCATGTGGTGGTAGCACCGTAAGTTGTTTCAATTGGTTTTACTTTTTTAGAAAGACACAAATTGTCATTTTTACTTGTTATTATATTTTAAATAATTGTTTGATTAGTTTTCTATTTTAAATTATTATTATCTTAACTTTCAGTTCTAGGTATTTTCTGTTATTTAATTTGTGTAATATTTTTTTATATAATTTAATTGTGGTTTTAATTATTTGTTTTAATAGTTTTTTCTTATTTTTGATAATATTTAAAATAACTAAAAATATTTTAATCTTTCATTTTAATATTTCTTTTATTAGTTTATTTATTTAGTATTAAATATTAAAAATGTAGGATTTGTTTTGATGATTTTATTTTTTGTAATATTTGAAAAAGACCAAAAACATTTTAATTTCTCTTTTTTAGCATTTTATTTCTAGTTATTGTTTTTGTATATTAAAATATGAAATATATGTCATTTGTTATTAATTGGTTTAAATATTTTTATTTAATAATGATTAATTAAATTATTAATTAATCTTATTAAATATATATATTTAAATTAATTAATAATTCTCTGGTCACCCAATTCTATTTTGATTTGTCTGTTTATCTCATTCCAAAAGAAAGGACCCACCCAGTTGACTGTCATGTCATTTACGATAACCTTGTCCATCATTCCCTTTCTCTCACGCCACCGCACGATCGAGACTTGCCTTCCCTTTTCAACCTAGCCTTAGGTTTGGAGTCGCCGCACTCCACGTAGGCGTCTTGCTGTCAGGCCCTACTTTCCCTTGGAACCTTGACCACAGTCAAGAGTACTTTACCCCCGTTGAGGGGAACTACGATTGCTCTGATTTCTCAAGTTCACCTTGAGAATACGTAGGCATAGGATTGCGAGATCCTAGCGAGCTACCTTTTTTCTTTTTCCACTTTTTACCTTTACATCTGATGCCTTCTCGGATTCCACCCTTTTTACCTTTACATCTGATGCCTTCTCGGATTCCATCCTTTTTACCTTTACATCCGATGCCTTCTCGGATTCCACCCTTTTTTACCTTTATATCCGATGCCTTCTCGGATTCCACATTTTCTTTTTACACCCTTTTACCCCGTATTGAGGGTAACTACGAATGCTCTGATTCCATTCCCGTCAGGATACGTAGGCACGAGATGCGATGTCTTGGCGAGCATACTTAGTGTACATACTCATAGGTCTTTACTTTACCCTTAGCACATTTCCCTTAGCAAGCAAACTTTAGCATAACACAAATACTAACAAGAGGTTCCCATAGAGTACTACGGATACTTAGGGTGCTAATACCTTCCCTTAGTATAACCAACCCCCGAACCTAGATTCTCTTAACTTAGGGTTTTCATTCTTTACCCTTTCCTTTGGATAAATCAAAGCTCGGTGGTGAATTTCAAAGTTTTGCGATGCAAGTTAATTAATAACTTGTTATCCGATTCTCACCGCAACAGAAATGGCAACTTCACTGGAGAGATCTCCCCTAAGAGGGTTAAACCCACCTTGTTTGTCTTTGTGTTATTTATATATTTGCTTGCTTGTATACTTGTATATTTTGTATATCTGTATATATCTGTCTGTGCTTGGGTTTTCTGTGTGCAGGGTTGTTACTTTGAGTGGTGAGGATATGTCTTATACCCGGACTAGAGTGCACTTATGATAGGACGATGGTATATTCAAGGAGACTTTGAGGGAGTCGATTCCTGAAAAAGTTAACTTGAGACACCATCACTCAGTTTAGGTCCTCTTGGGAGCTTAGTCATGTTGAGCGAGTCCATTCGTGAAAACGTGCTACTCTCGACGTAGGTGCCATCGATACTGAGAACCGTAGTTACCTTTAACCCCACTTGGCCTTTTTAGGATGTAGTGCGGTGACCATGAGGGAGTCTATTCCTGAAATGGTTGTCACACGATACTACACTCGGACGAAACTCTCTTGAGAATATTATTGACTACCGAGTCATTCGGGAAATCGATAATATCCAAAAGATGGGTTGTTGACTCTGGGAATTTCTTAGAGCCCTGTTTTATAGATACAAGAACCCTAGTACACACCCCGTGGTTGGTTCTTTACCCAGACTCCATGCCGTGATCTCAAACCTTTGATTCTGTTGCATGAGTTTCGTTTCCTGTTTGCATTACATTGCATATCATTTGTGTCTTTACATGTTTCATTGCATACGTCTGTTCATCCAGTTACTCATTTCCAGTGGTCTCTATCTTCCAGTGTTGTCTGTGAGTCGTCAAGCTGATTCCTCGACACCGATACAGGACTAAAGCTAATTTCAGACGTAGAATGTCAAGAACAATAATCTACCAGGCGCGGCAAGTGAAGCTTCAGTTGACTTCAGCCTAGACTACTCGAGCTACTTCCGAGAACTCTCTCTATGTGCACAATGCTGCCAGATCACACCAAGTGAAGCTTCAGTCGACTTCAGCATGCTATCTTCCTAAAAGCCAGTGTTTCAGACATGACAACTCATATTTTTTTCTGATTATTCACTAGGCCTTTGTTTCTTGTTGTTTGCATTTTCTTTATTTTGTAATAGTTGTTTGCTTTCAACTATGTTTGTACTTTCACAATTAATGAAATGAGCATTTGCAACTTTTTGATTCAATTCATTTGTATTTGCTATTTACTTCTTAATGCTTTCTCTTTCAAGAAAAATAAAAAAAAAAATTCTCTTGTCCACTTTCTTTTTTATTATGCCAAGATTGGAGGGAGGATGATGAAAACGTTATACTCATAATTGTTGTTGGTATGCTTTCAAATTAAAACTTTGCTGACGATGTAAGGCATTATTTCATTCCCTAAACACTGGAGAAATAAGGAAGTTAATCTCTCGTCAACCCCTTTGAGCCTTGAAGTAGGAGTTTCTTTTCTTTACAAATAAAAACCCGCAATTTTAACCTGGGATGGGTAGTTCTTAGTTAACTTGATTGTGCAAGAGTTTCATGCAAGACGCCTTTTAACAAAAGGTTGCATTCACAAATTTTCCTTCGCACACAACAATCAAGTGTCGAAGATGTCTTTCAAGTCAAACGCCAATGATGGTTCACCGTAATCATTAAGCCAGACGTTCACAACCTTTCAACTCTTCCAAATTTAATGAATAAATGTAGTACAAGTTGTTCCCAAAGTGATAAACGAAGAAGGGTCATCAAGAAATCCTTACTCAAAGAATGAGACAAGTCCCTTTCGAGGAAAAAGCTAAGAAAGGTGTGAAGCTCATGACCTTACCTTATACAAAGAAAAGAAAGAACAAGCTTGTATGACAACCAAAAGTTGTAAGGAAGCAGTGATCGCCATCTCAAGTCCATTGAATTTTAAACCATCATCATTACTATCATCAGTGCAATTCATAACCTATGAGAACCTGAGTGCATAGTTTGAGTTAACTGAGCATAGGACTGAAGTTTATCATGTAGATGGGGTGGGTCATAAATAAACTTTGAGCTTTTATCCTTTGTTTCTTAAACCGTGAACCAGGCCACGTTATAACCCTCAAAAGACCTAACTGACGCAAGGTTATTTTGAAAGCATACTACATCAAGGTTGCGTAAACTGACTCCAAAAGATCTTTGCGGATCATCTGTTTTGCCATCACACCTTTTGCTTAAACTTTTCACTTTAATGTCTTGAACCGCCGTGTTCTGACCAATGACTCATATACTTTGCACCTCTTTCAAAATGATATTGATTTCAAAAGTTGCATGAACTTTGCATTAACCATGTTTGTACAAATACTTTTGTTTGCAAACTAGCTTTCTTCTTAAGGAATTTTCAAACATTTGAGAAACTTGGTCAGTGATCTAATCAAGGGCAAGTTCCTTCCACATCCTGTTGAGAATCAGTTCAAGATTTTTGGTTTAATGGCGACTTCTTAGAATTGGTTTATACAGAAGATTTTGCAAGACTCAGGATGGGGCAAGCTTTCCCAGTGTACAGTAAAATAATCATTTTCAAGACTCAGTCTGGGGCAAGCTTTCTAAGAGCACCATGAAACGGTCATTTCCAGAATCAATCAGGCCGAAGCAATGATCGGCTCATCTACAATAATCAGCTAGTCTGGGGCAGTTTACCTGAAGAATCCCCAAGAAACGCTTTATCCTTCCTACAAGGATCATCAATTTGGATACAGTTTACCAGTGTGGCAGAGATTTGTCCAACAATAGCATCTCTAGTCCCAAGCAGAATGACGGTGATCTCCGTGTTGAGGAATCAGTCTCCCAGTCTTGTCTTCTCACTAAAAGAGTTGAGCCATGTCGTCGACATCTACATCTGCATTTGTATTTGATTATATCATCTGCATAATTTATACCATATGCATAGCATGAGTGTTTCATCCTCATTTGCATTTCTCCCGAGGTCGTGTCATTATCCACGTCTTACCTGGTGGTCAAAGTCCAACTCACGTGGCACCTACCAAACAGATATCGTCGTGTCTATCTGACGTTCTTCTAGATATGACCTTTCTTATCCGATTGTTTTTCCAGATATGTTTGTTCCTCTTTTGTATCTAATGCTATTCTTGGATATCTTCGCCTGTCTTTTCTCCGATGCCGTTCTTGGATGTCATATATATTTGTCTCCTTTGATGTTTTACCAGATCGAGTCTTTGTTCTGATGTTTTTCCAGAGCATATCTGATGTTTTTCCAGATAGCTCTTTGTAATTCTGATGCTTTTCCATAATTTCATTGATTTAACCGTCTGATGCTTTTTCGGATGTGTCCTTCTCTTTTTGATGTTTTTCCAGATCGAGTCTTTGTTCTGATGTTTTTCTAGAACCTATCTGATGTTTTTCCAGATAGTCCTTTGTAATTCTGATGCTTTTCCAGAATTTCATTTCTTTTACCCTCTGATGCTCTTCCGGATGTGTCTCTCTTTCTGATGTTTTTCCAGATTGAGTCTTTTGTTCTGATGTTCTTCCAGAACTTATCTGATGTTTTTCTAGATATTTCTCTTTGTTATTCTGATGCTTTTTCGGAACGACATTGCTTTTTACCATCTGATGCTTTTCCGGATGTGTCCTTCTCTTTCTGATTTTTTCCAGATCGAGTCCTTTGTTCTGATGTTTTTCCAGATCGAGTCTTTGTTCTGATGTTCTTCCAGAACTTATTTGACGTTTTTCTGGATGTGCCTTTCTCTTTCTGATGTTCTTCTAGATTGAGTCTTTTGCTCCTGATGTTTTTCCAGAGCATTGTTTATGTCTATCTGATGCTCTTCTGGATATGACCTTGTTTATCTGATGCCCTTCCAGATATGTCTTCAAAACCCTTTTCCCGTACATTTAATGCTCATCTAAATGCCTTGGATGTATCTTCAGAATTCTTGTCTTCATCTAATGCTCTTCTAGATCTCTTCAATTTGTTTCTGACTTTAGTTAACGGCTGCTGAATGTTCTCAAGTCTGTTTCCATTCTCCATCCAATGCTTTTCTGGATGTGTGCTGGAGTTTATTCGATGCTTTTCTGAATATCTCTGATATGCTTCCCGGAGTTCATTCAATGCTCTTCTGAATGTCTCTGTTGTCAATTTGTTTCCCAGAGTTTATTCAATGCTTTTCTGAATACCTCTGATGTTTGCTTGTCTCATGTATTTCCCAGTTTTTCTCCTCGCCTCATTCAATGATCTTCTGAATGTCGTGACTCTTTTCCAACCATTTCCATTCATGGATGATGACTTTTGATTCCCCAGTGGAGACCGTTTTTCGGGTGCTACTTCCATTGAGGATCCTGTGTTATCTTTTCTTTCTAAAGTGCCAGCCGGTCACGCTTGAACCAGTTGTTCCATCACTTTAGGTTTCCCTGTTTTGTTTCAGCTTCCCCGGTGTTGTTGTCATCCCCACTGAGTGATTGCTCATTGTGTGGACTTTGTCCATGTCTGCTTTCGTTTTTGTCTGCATTTTGCATTTACCTTTCTATCATTTTCACCATACTAAGAATTCATGGCATGTCAGCATTTGCATGACTGTTGCTTGTCCTTAGCATCTGCATTCCATCTAAGGGCAAAATTTTCGGTTTGCTATATTTAAATATCTTTCACCGTGATCTCTCGAGGATTTCCATCCCTCATATCATCCGGTGGAGATATTTAAATAGGGGCAACTGTTGTACCCTAAATTTTACCCTCAGATATTCTGATCGTTTGCATTTTTTTCTGAGTCAGTCGTCTCATTTTTAGTTAGACATCTCATTAGTCATGCATTTTCTTCTTCCATGTTTATTTTATTTTTATAATGATTATATTTATTTATATTTAATCTGTTATAGTTATCATAAGTTTATTTAAGATTTATTTAGTCAATTTCAATATAGTTTATCTTTTACTTAGTTCATATTTAATTTAGTTTATTATTTTTTCAAATTACAATTTTTATTTTAAACTTAATTTAATTTTAATTTTAGTTTAGTCTTTTATTTTAGTTTAATTTTTA
Organism: Lathyrus tuberosus; assembly: GCA_022829125.1. Taxonomy (NCBI): domain Eukaryota; kingdom Viridiplantae; phylum Streptophyta; class Magnoliopsida; order Fabales; family Fabaceae; genus Lathyrus; species Lathyrus tuberosus. The sequence continues at coordinate 7,375,900 of JALAZF010000084.1, forward strand.
ATTAGATTAATTTTTATTTGTTTTACTTTTAATTTAATTAGTTTGATTTTATTGATTTAGTCTAATTTTATTTATTTTACTTTTTTTAGCTTAATTTAATTTAGTGTAAAGAATGTAGAGTTCAATTTCTTTTATAGTATAATACAAAAATAAAGAGAGGGAAAGGAGATCATTGGTGGTACGATTTGCTCTAGCAGCAACAATGACACTACAAACTTTGACCACAAACTATACTGCCAAGAGAGATCCCTTTCACGCATGGCACCCCTGCGACTTGTACCTGCTTACAGCAAGCCAAACCTTATACAAAAATAAGACCTACTGCTCTCTGCCTGCTTCACAACATATCCTGCTACATCCAAAACTACTGCAACCTGCAATGTGAAAGCAACCACACTATCCCACCAGCCATACTCCTCATAAAACACATCACGACAACATCAAGCCCAACATCTTTTCTCCATCACCAACTGTTCACTCAGATCCCTCATTCCCTTTATTTTCTTTCTCACACTTAAAACCTTTTTCCATCAATATTCTACACCACCTTACAATAACACCATTTGGCCATTATTCATTTTATTCCCTTCATTACACTTGCTCTTCATTCATCGTAAGACTCACAACCATAACAACTCGCAAACCACCTCTCGCCAGAAACGCACCTTCACCATCGGCTTGTTCAAACCATCCACGACACAAACTCCCAGCCTCCAGTAAAACTCAACCTTCAAATCACCTTCTTCACTTCATATATCCCTCATTCGTGCCATTTGCATGTTCTCACCTTTTTCGCTCTGCATCTCCTCTAGTCGTCGTCATTGCTTCGCCGCCGTACGCCGTCGTGTACCGCCGTTTCCGCTGTTCTACTCCGCTCTCCACTGCTCAAGTAAGTTTATCATTCTTTGTGGTTTATTTTGTTTCATATTTTGGTAGTTTTCCGGCGAGTAGATGTAGGGTTCATCTTTTAGTAGTTTTCCAGTGAGTGGAGAGTATTCCCGGCGTTCCGTTAGGGTTCCGCCGGGAACGGTGGGAAATCCCTAGGGTTCCGGTGGATTTTAGACGGTGGTTTGGGATGAACATACCGGGGTCAAGATGAATGTCCCGGGGACTCTTATGAATGCGCCGAGGACGTGCGATGAATGTCACGGGGAAGTGAGACGGGGAGATCGGGGAGCGAAGAGAGAAAGGACGGGGTGACGGCCTCAGGAAGTTCGCCGTGTCCCAGAATGTTTCTTGCTCGCTGCCCTTTCACTTGATCTGCGGTGGAAGGGTGGACTTGGTCGTGATCGACGAATTCACCTATTTCCTCTGCTTTTCAGGTAAAAATGGCCGCGAGGATTCCGGGGATATCTACGTGGACACTAAGGCCGACCTTGACGGACTCGCTCAACTCCCTGGGGAGGCGCCCGTGCGTCCGGCAACTGAATGGGCCGGGGAAGAACCTCTTCGTCTCGGGTCGTGTTTCTCGACCGATGACACAGACGCGTTCGCCTTTGTCGAGAACGTACCCGACGGAGAGGAGGCCACATGGACGGTTTTCCAGCCCCGGGTACACCATCGCATCTGCTCGAATTATCGCGGGCTGCGATTTCCTATGTACGAGTTTGCCTTCAAAGAGGTCGGCATCCGTCTCCCCTTCAATAGCTTCCAATTAGGGGTTTTCAACCGTCTGCACCTGGTACCGTCGCAGCTTCACCCCAATGCGCTTGCTTTTATGCGGGCGTTTGAAATCGTCTGCGACTACCTTCAGATCGGGAATACCCTCGAGCTCTTCTTCCGCGTCTTCCACTTGCAACGATCGACAGAAAATGGGCGACATAGTTGGGTGTCCTTCAAACAACCCCAGAAGTTGTTCAAAGCATACGCGGATTCCATCAGGGGCTTCAAGAGAAGGTTCTACTATGTCATGCCCGCGACGCACTCTGCCGTGGGTAGCCTTTATGACATTGTGCCCGACGGATCCGGGGGGGGGGGGAGAGGTTCGTATCCAAGTGTCCTCTGGAGTGGGAGGACGCTCACTTCGCGCTCGGCACCGAGGACTATGTCGTGAGATATAGCGCGTTGTCGGAGGATGACAAGGAGGCGTATACCACGTTAGTCGCCTTTGTCAAGGGTTTCAACCGGGCAGAATATGTTGGTAGGGACGGAAATCCCCTCCGCGACTCCCACGGGAGGGTTTTGCGAGAGGCCCGCTATATAAATACCCGGGGGCTCCTCGAATGCAAGTCTCCCGACAAGGCCAAGCGGTTCTTAGGTGGGATTTCCTTGCCATGTTCGGGCCTTTATTTTGCTTTGTCTCTGTGCTAACTTTGCTGTGTTTCTCTTGCAGCTCAAATGTCTAACGCCACCGAGCGTATTATGAAGCTGGCCGCTGAGCGGGCACCTAAGCACCCTAAGAGTCGTGTTCGAGATATTATCGAGACTGCAGCGCCGGTTGGAACGACGAGCGGCTCCTCCTAGCCACAATGAAGCCAGTATCCTCCCCTAGAGAGCACCCCTGCCAAGAAGGCGAGGACCGAGGGGCCTGTCCTCGTGGATCTCATGGACCCTGTCTCGCCTGAAAAGTTCCAGCTGCCCACTTGCCATCTCCAGCGGAACTTCTTCGGGGGAAGCCCCCCTGCCATTGCTGATGCCGAGGTGAAGGCGGTTCTGGCTATGGACGGGACGGCCCGGAGAGAGGCGTTTGTCGAGGACCTTGCGGCCATGATACGGGTCTTTGAGACTGCCTTGATATTGAATGACGGGGCCCCCTCTTCATCCGAACTGCAGAAGCTGAAAGACGATTATACGGCCCTCGAGAAGGAAAAGAGTAAGGTTGTGGCTGATCTGCTGAAGGCCCAGGCTGAATGCGAGGGTCATGCCAATACCCTCCGCGAGCTGAACGAGATCAAATCTGCCCTGAAAGCGGCCCAGGAGGAGCTTGATCGCTCACGGGGAAAGGTCGAGGAGTTGGAGGCTACTGTCCGTCCCGTGGAAGATGAGTCCCCCACGGAGAAAAACCTTACTGACCACGCCGCTCTGATTGGCAAGATTCGGGAGCTTCAGGCGGACAGCCTGGAAGCTCTGGAGATAGGTTTAAAGAACGCCGTGGAACAGATCGGTGCCGAGAATCCAGGGGTTCCGCTGGTGCTCGACAGAATCAACCCGTTCCTTTGCGTGGTCGACGGCAAGCTCAATCTTCCAGAAGAGGGGCAGGAGGAAGATGGAAGCCGGGTCAAAGATGATATAGCCGTGTAGTTCTTTTGGTTGTTTGGCCTGCGCACCATTTTTGTTGTAATGATTCTTGCCCGGCGTACGTGCCAGGGGCTTTTTGAGATTTTTTGTAACATTTGTACACTGGGCTTCTGCCCGTTTTAATGTACCCTTGTTTACTTGCCAGTATTGCTTGCATGGTTTGAATTGTGTGTGATGTATTATTTCGTTATACTTTGTTTTTGCCTAAGTAATAAGGCTTTGGGATTTGCTCGACCTAGATAGTACCTGATCGCGTGGAGAGCTGGTCGGGCGGTCGGAGATGTACTCCGACCTTTAACGAGGTTAAGAGTTCGATCGAGGTCTTAGCTTCATGGCATGAACTTTCCATCACGAGCTGGGAGTTATGCCCGGTTGGTACGACGACGGTGGGCCTCGATCGAGGTGTCCCCGCCGAATCAAAGGTCCTCGCGCACACACAATGCGGTCTCTGATCGTCGTGTTCCGTATAGGGGTGTCGCGCTTGTACCCTAGCGCGTACCCGTAATCGCGGTGCTAGTGAGCCGCGGGCAGTGCTTAACTGTAGTATTGCTTGAGCTTCTCAGCATTCCATGGTCGAGCAAGTTCTTCCCCGTGCAGGTTTTCGAGGAAGTAGGCTCCCGTTCCCATTTTCCCGCGGACGCGGTACGGGCCCTCCCAGTTCGCGGCGAGTTTGGCTTCTCGCGAGTCCTTCTGGTTCCTGCGTAGGACGAGGGAGCCTACCTGAAAATCACATTTGATAACTTTGTCGTTATAACGTAGTGTTATTTTTTGTTTGAGTGACGCTTCCCGGAGAGAAGCGCCCGTGCGTGTTTCCTCGACTAAGTCGAGTTCTTCCCTCAAGGCTTCATCGTTCGCGTCCCCGTTGAGGGGGGCTTCTGTCCTCCTCGAGGGTTCCCTGATCTCCACAGGGATCACTGCTTCCGTTCTGTAGGTCAGACGGAAAGGGGTATCCCCGGTCGTGGAGTGCGGGGTTGTTCGGTAAGCCCAGAGGACGCTGTGGAGCTCCTCAACCCACCTTTGTTTGGCGTCGCCTAATCGGCGTCTCAATCCTCGGAGGATTACCCTGTTCGCCGCCTCAGCCTGCCTGTTTGATTGGGGGTGCTCGACCGACGTGAAGTGCTGCTTCGTGCCCAGCTTGGTGACGAAGTCTTGGAAGTTCTTGTCGGTGAACTGTGTGCCGTTGTCGGTGACAATGGCTTGAGGCACGCCGAATCGGGCGAGGATGTTTCTCTTGTAAACATAGTATGTTAATGGCCGTGATTTTGGCCAATGCTTTAGCCTCGATCCACTTCGTGAAGTAATCCACGCCGACGATGAGGTATTTGTTTTGATATGATCCTACGACGAAGGGGCCGAGGATGTCCATTCCCCACCAAGCGAACGACCACGAGGAGGATAGCATTTTGAGCTCGTTGGGGGGAGCGAGGTGCATGTCCCCGTGCCGCTGGCATCTCTCGCACTTCTTGACGTGTTCCTTGGCGTCTAGTTGCATGGTGGGCCAGTAGTATCCCGTTCGAAGCGCCTTACGGGCTAACGAGCGGCCGCCGAGGTGCTGGCCGTTGATTCCCTCGTGGATTTCCTGGAGGATGCCGGGGACTTTAGTCTCCTCGACACACTTGAGGAGGGGGATAGAGAACCCTCGCCGGTATAGCTTATCCTCGACTATAGTGTACGAACACGCTCGTCTCTTGACCATTCCTGCTTGTTTGGGATCTTCGGGTAGTTTGCCCGTCGTGAGGTATTCGTATACCGGGGTCATCCAGCAGTTGCTGTCCCTTATGGCGTTGATGTCCGAAACCATGGCCGGTTTGTCGATGCTCGGGCGGGAAAGCACTTCTTGTATGACAGATTTGTTCTCGCCTTTCTTATTTGTGCTTGCTAACTTCGACAGGACATCTGCTCGGGCGTTGTGCTCGCGGGGGATGTGATTCACTTCCGCGGAGGTGAACTTTTTCATCTTTTCTTTTACCAAGGCCAAGTATTCTATGAGGCTGTCATTCTTGGCTTGGTACTCTCCTCGGACTTGCGAGGCTACGAGTTGGGAATCGGTGAAAAGTTTGACCTCCTTGGCGCCGACGTCCTCGGCCAGTCAGAGTCCTGCGAGGAAGGCCTCGTATTCGGCTTGGTTGTTCAATGTCGGGAAGGATAGTTCGAGGGATACCTCGATCAGGATGCCTTCCTCGTTCTCGAGGATGATGCCCGCCCCGCTTCCCTTTGGGCTGGATGCTCCGTCGACATAGATCGTCCATTTCTGTGACCCGTCAGTCGAGGGTTCCGAGACAGTCATCTCTGCCACAAAGTCGGCCAGTACCTGTGCCTTCAAGGCTTTCCTCCCTTCATATCGGATGTCAAACTCGGTGAGCTCGAGCGACCACCTGAGCATCCTCCCCGCCATGTCTGGTCGTCCGAGGAGCTGCCTAATAGGCTGTTCGGTCCTTACGACGACGGTGTGGGCGAGGAAGTAGTGGCGTAGCCTCCTAGCCACGGTGATGAGGCCCAGTGCGACCTTCTCGATCTGCTGATATCTGAGCTCGGGGCCTTGGAGGGATTTGCTCGTGAAGTAGACTGGCTTCTGCCCATCCGAAGTTTCCCGAATGAGGACGGCGCTGACTGCTTCACCCGTGATCGCAAGATACAAGAAGAGCGTTTCCCCGCTCTCAGGCCGTGAGAGGACCGGGGGTCATGTCAGGACTTGTTTTAAGTGTGCGAGTGCTTGCTCGCATTCCTCGCTCCAATCGAACTCCGCTTTTTGTCGAAGGAGTTTAAAAAATGGGAGTGCGTATTGCGCGGATTTGGCGACGATACGGGAAAGGGCGGTGAGCATCCCGTTCAATGATTGTATCGACTTCTTTGAGTCCGGGGTAGGGAGCTCGGAGAAAGCCCTGCACTTGTCGGGGTTCGCCTCGATTCCTCGTTCCGTGAGGTAAAATCCGAGGAACTTTCCTGCGCGGACGCCGAAGGTGCATTTGTCGGGGTTGAACCTCATGCGGCACCTCCTTGCCGTGTCGAACACCTTCTTGAGGTACGCGGCATGGTCGACTTCTTCTGCAGATTTGACGATCATGTCGTCCATGTAGACTTCGAGCATGTCGCCGATTTCAGCCCGAAAAACCTTGTTCATCATCCGTTGGTAGGTCGTACCGACATTCTTCAGACCGAAGGGCATTACGTTGTAATAGTAGTTCCCCGACGCGGTCATGAAGGCCGTGTGTTGTTTGTCAACCTTGTCCATGGGAATTTGGTTGTATCCTGAGTAAGCGTCCATGAATGATAGTATTTTGTAACCTGCAGAGTTGTCGACCAGTTGGTCGATGTTAGGCAAGGGGTAACAGTCTTTCGGGCAAGCCCGGTTAAGATCAGTGTAATCAACGCACATTCTCCATTTTCCATTATTCTTTTTAACAAGTACAACATTGGACAGCCATGTCGTGTATTTGGCTTCCGAAATAAAATTTGCCTTCAGGAGGTCTTTTACAGCTTTTTCGGCAGTCTCCGCTTTCTCGGGAGACTGCTTACGCCTATGTTGTACTATGGCCCTAGCGGCCGGATCTACTGCGAGCTGGTGGCAAGCCACCTCGGGGTCGAGGCCAGGCATCTCGGATGCGCTCCACGCGAAGAGGTCAGCATTCTCCCTTAAACATGCTTTCAGCTGCTCCTTCGCCAGGTCGGGGATCCCGGAGCCAATCTTCACGTTGCGGTCTGGATCGTCCCCGAGGGACACGAGCTCGAAGTCTCCATCTGGGATGGGGCGCGCTGGGTGGAGAGGCTGCCCGTTGGTCTCTGCCTGGTGGTTGAGATCTTCGACTCTATCTTCGTCGGGCTTGCTGGAGAACCTGCTGTCGAGGTTGACCGCGTTGACGCGTGGGAGAGGTACCTGTTCGGCATCCTGGGGTGGCTTGGCCGTGGTCTTGGGTTTGGGGCCGATGGAACTTAGGCCTTTGATAGCGGCGTCGAAGCATCTTCTAGCTGCGTCGATGTCCCCATGCATCGTCACTACTCGTCCCCTGGTCGTGTAGTACTTCATTTTGAGGTGGACCATCGATGGAACTGCCGTAAGTTCAGCCAGGGTGGTCCTCCCGAGGATGCAGTTGTAAAGTGATGGACATTCGACCACCAGGAAACTGATCTTCACCTGTCGGGCTGTGTCTTTGGCCCCGAACTTAACCATTAGCTCCACGTAACCCCGAGGTCTGGTGGTGGTCCCATTGAACCCCTGTAGATCTGAACCGACGTACGGGGCCAGATGCCTCTCGTCGAGCTGAAGTGTCCCAAACAAATGAGAATACATGATGTCGACCAAGCTCCCCTGGTCGACTAGGATCCTTTGGACGTCGAAGTTCGCCATCTGTGCCCTGATCAGGAGGGGAATAGTGGCGTTTGGTGCTCCCCCATGTAGCGAGCGATTTTGGACGCGGTTCTTAAGCGTTGGTCGCTCTCTGCGGTTGAGCTTAAAACCACAGGTCGATTCATTTTTTATCCTATTGTGAGCTGATGAAGGAAGGGAAATAGATGTCTCCAATTAACCCTGCTTTGCATACTAAGTTTAAACAGCGGTCTGTTAGGTTACGAATGCTATCAATGTGGGGGGGCCTTTCTTGTGCTATTTAACAGAATGACAGATTTCTGACGGGGAACAAGGATTAGGATGTTAGGACTGATGTTTTTGAATTACTGCTTTTGATTGATGGAGATATGGGATTTGGGTTTTTGTTTAGTGTGCTCGCTAAGATTTTTCTTTCAATCTTATGCCTACGTATTCCTGTTTATCCAAAACAGGGAAATCAGAGCGTTCCTAGTTCCTCCTATTCTATGGGAGGAAATGATTGTTTTGGTGTCTTGTTCAAAGCCCAAGACATGAAGCGAAAGGTAGTTTGTATCTTGTTCAAAGCCCAAGATGTGAAGCTAAAAGGGTTTGACTTTAGAGAGAATTTGTCATCTCTAAAGAATGGTTTGTCTGTTACGACTGTTTTATAAAGGAGAATTACTTTAACCAGGATACGCGGATCCTAGCAATGCCATAATTTCCTTTATAGGGTTTTTAACCTGAAGGGGAAGACTTTAACTCAGTGTAGAGCAATGCTATCTTTCCTTAGGAATTTCTCATGCTAAAAGAGGGACAGTGGCATGGATGTAGATGATCCGGAGGCTTGCCGCTTACAGCGATTAGATGAAGGGAGTTGTTTGATGTTTGTTTACTGTGAACGAGGCACAGTTTTGATGCTAAAAGGTTAATTGGATTAACCGGTGATTTTCTTATATAAAGCCTAAGAGGAGGCTAATATGTGTCTCGTACAAAGCCCGAGAGAGGCTAAAAGGTTTTGACTCAACGAGGGAATCTTTTGGTATCTCGCATAAAGCCCGAGATGGAGGCTATTGTTTATTTGGCTCAATAAGAACCTTTTTGTATCTCGTATAAAGCCCGAGATGGAGGCAAAAGGGGTGATTGACTCAACGAGGGAGTCTCTTATGTGTCTCGTACAAAGCCCGAGAGAGAGGCTAAACGTCACTGGAGAAGGATCATTATACAAAGCCTAAGAGGAGGTTATGGTGACTGTTTCAGTTAAGTGACAGGTCCAGTATACTGATTTTGAAAGAGAAAATCAGTTCTTATATGAGCAACACTGTACTCAGGGATTTGACTCAGGGATCCGGGTTATTCCTGTTCTTTAAGGAAGCGGGAAATCCGAAGGGTATTGACACTGTCCGAGTCTGCGGGTTTCCTTCCTATTTAACGAAGGGGTCACTTGAGAATGTCTTTGAGACTCAAGGAAGTTAGACTGTCCAAGTCGAGAGTTTTATCTTTTGTACTATGCTTTGAGAAACAGTAGTAGACTCTATGAAAGGACAGTTCTATGAAGATGACTAGGTTCTATTCCTATACCTCTAGGAGGTCGTTGGGACAATTTGTACGAAGCCCAAGAGGAGGCTGGAAACTTTTAAGAAGCCGACGGGTCCTTGTACTAAGTCCAAGAGGAGGCTATCATTCCCGGAGGAAGAGATCATTATACGAAGCCTAAGAGGAGGCTGTGAATACTTCTAATAAGCCGTAGGGTCCTTGTACTAAGCCCAAGAGGAGACGGGGTTGCTTTTAGGAAGCCTGTGGGTCCTTGTACGATGCCCAAGAGGAGGCCGATGCTTTTAAGAAGCCCGTGGGTCCCCAAACCCAGAGAAATTCAAGGTAATGCTATTCACCGAGAATAGATCAAAGTCAGGAAAATTCGAGAATTTGGAAGAAACTCAAAGATGCCATTCACGGAGAATACATTCATCTCTGGGAGTAGAGTTTCGTGACAATTCCTAATGAGGACAGCCGAAGAGAAGACTGTATCTGGTGATCCTATTGGGGATCTAGTTGTCTATTTCTATGAATAAACGAAACGGCGTCACCTAGTTCTAGACGTAGTTGCCGGGGAAACTCAAAATATCTATACTATTATTACACAGTTGATATGAGTTTATGAAAGAAGACTTACAGTGAAACAGCCCCACAATACAGTTTATATGTATATGAAAGCGGTAAATGAAAGCGATAACCACTTACTCGGTTGTAGTGCTTCCATGTTGTTTGGTTAGTTGTTCAACAAAGAAAGATAGAAAACAACAGTATATTCAAAATCAAAGGAGAAAGTGCTTTGAAAAAGAAAGTTTTGGGGCTTACAGCTCAATGGAGAGGCCCAGGGTTTTATCAGTGAGCACACTGTTGAATTTGTACAGAGGGACTTATACAAGTGACTGAGGCCCAAAATGTTTTCTATACAAAGGGATGGGTCTTACACTCTCTCAAGAGGCCCAAGTGAGTTTTAAAAAAGAGTGGGGCTTATAACACGAGGGTAGGCCCAGATGATTTTTCCGTTTGAAATGGCGATCGCGCCGAGGTTTTCTTTTAACGCGGAGGGACTTATACAATAAGTGAGGCCCAAAAACATTTTGGTTAAAAGGGGATTGGGTCTTACACTCTAATAGAGGCCCAAAATGTTTTGAATGGGTCTTATAGCTCAAGGAGAGGCCCAATTGATTCTTTGAATAGGCGACGATCGCGCCGTTTGTTTTTTACGGTATCGGGACTTATACAATACACTGAGGCCCAAAATGTTTTGGTCAAGAAAGGATTGGGTCTTACACTCTATTAGAGGCCCAAAAAGTTTTGAAAATGATTTATGAGGGTTGAATTAATCCAAAAACCCTAATTTGTTTTCAAAAATGTATTTAATTGAATAAAAATTCAATTAAAATGATCAAAATTGTTTAACATGTGAAAAACAAATTGTGATTTTGGATTAGTGCTTCAAAAATTAAGTATTGACCTACAAAATAATTAGAAAGCATTAAAAGTTGAAAAATCAATGTAGAAAAAATATTTAATATGTCAAAAACAATTAAAATATTAATTCTTTGCAAAAATATCAATTATATGAAATAAATAATATTCTTGGGATTTTTTGATAAAATAAAATATTTTAACATTTTTGTGAATTATTAAAAAAAGAATCAACTCAAAATCATTAAAACTCAGAGAGAAATTAATTTTTGAATCAATTAAATAAAATCACAAAATTCAAATATTTGAATTATTCAAAAATGGCGCCAAGAACACACCAAGAACACGTGCGTGTTCTGGGTTTGGCTGATTTGCATTTTCTCCTCAATCTCACTGAATACTTGATTATATCATGCAATCCACATATCATTATGCTCGTCTCAACCTCACGATCGTGTCTATAACACTTAATTTCATTTAAATTAAACATATAACAAGAAATCATGAAAAATCCTCAAGAACCCTAATTTCTGCATGAAGGCTAGGATTTTTGATACATGATTCAAACAATGCAATTAATTGAGGGAAAACATTCCATGCATGATTATGAACATATGGCCAAGTATATGCTTACCTCTAAGCCGTGACAGCAAGTGCAATGTGATTTTTGATTTGGAGGTGTTACAGATGAGTGGTGATGATTTGAACAGCTTCCCTACACCCTATGGAGTGTGTTTGAATGGTTGGACTTGATTGAAATTGTCTGGATCAATTTGTGGTACCTCAGCTGCAACTTGATTGAAAATTTGAGCAACCAGCTGGTGATTTTGTGAAATTGGTGTTTCAGAAGTGATCTAAGTGTTTGATCAACTCATATGTGATGTATGTGAGGTGTGTGAGTGATTGGTTTGATTGGAATTGCTCTCAAACTCAAAACCCGATAGCTACCTTGCTCAGAAAGGCATTTTTGCCAAGAGAAAGAGATTTTGAGGAAAGCATCTGTTAGATGGCTTTGGTGTACTCAAACTGATCACAATTGAGCTCTATTTATAGTAGAGCAAGTTTGTTTTGCAAGGAATAGTGAATGGCAGCTGGTAAGTAGGTTTAGCTAATGTTGGCAAACGAAAATCCAAGTCTCCTCTAGCCATTGACTAGAGGTTAGGGCACAGAGTTTTGGTTCCCTTGGTCTTGGATAAGTCTTGACTGATTTTAGATGAGAATGGCTTAGTCTATGCCACCTTGATGCTTCCATTGAATGCTTCAATCCAAATTTGGAGTCTTTTCCCTATTTTGGCCATTCTAGGTTCAACATGCTATTTCTTGTTCCATGGACTTTGAAGGCTTGGCTCAGTGATTGTCCCCTTTAGATTCAATCCTCAGATGTGTCCAAGTGGATAGGAGCATTTGAATTTGGCTGATTTTGGCAAATCGAGCCAAAATGCAAAATCTGCCTTGCCTTTGACAGATTTCAGCAAGGCAACTTGACAATGTCATATCTCATAGGGTAAGTTGAATTTGGCAATGTTCTTGACCATTTTGGAAAGCCCTTACATGATACAAAAACTATTTGAACAAGTTTGGTTTTGATCTCTTTTGATTCCAAGTGAAAAATCCCTCTACATTTGGCAAAAAGTGAAGCAAAATCTGACTTAGTGAAATTTTCACTAAGTGTTGGAACAAAGTGTGATTCCTTGATTTTGATCACTCCATAACTCAAAATCCTTAATGAATTGGACTTAGGTCTAGTTGAAGTTTTTGTAAAGGGTAATGAGGGCTACAAATCCATCTTTGGATGAGAAAAAATGGCCATGTGGTTTAGGAGTTATGATCCTCCAAAGTTAGTGCATTAGTGGTACTTTTTCCATAACTTAGAAAAATTTCTAAGTTTTATGGTTACCCCTTTTACAAGTTATCCAACATTTTTTGATTTTTCTTGATGAATGATGATTCAAATCATACATTAACATCATTTTAGGGTTAAAAATCCATTTTGGTGAAAAATCTCAAAAAGTCAAAGTTGACTTTTGTGCATAGTTGACTTTTTATCAGATGAATTCCAAACTGTGCAATTCTTCAGGAAATCATGTCCTTGACCTAAATCAAACTTGATGGACATGTTTCATGGGTGTCATAGGGTATATTGAGGCATGTCCTAGGGTTTCGGAGCATGTCCTGGTCAAAAGTCAAAGTTACAGTTGACTTTCCTCGCGAAACCCTAATTGTGGTGCAGATGAAAATGAGGCTTGTTGCTCAAGCTTCTTGGATTAATCCATTGTTCCAAATGGATCAATATAGTTCATTAGAGACCCTCAAATCATGTCTTGAGGTCTTGCCTCTTGATTTGTCCCAAAAGTCAACTTAGGGGTGAATTAGGTCAAGAAACCCTAATTCCTGATTTTTGATGTATGCATCCCCTGAGGTCAAATTGACTTGATGCTTGGGTCCATGAGGTTCCATGGAGTACATTAGGTTGTGTTTTGGATCATTGGCTTGTGCCTAGATGAAAATTTCCATCTGGAGGCCCTGGTCGACCAAAACCCTAATTTGGTGACACTGTCGATCTTGAGACTTGATCCACCTAGAAGGGAGCAACCTTGTGCTTAATCCTTGAAGTGGGAGTCCCTTTTGATCCATTATGGATGTTTGAGAGGTTAGACAAGTTGAAGATCATGTCATTCCTTGATTGATCCTTTGTCTAAGGCCCTGAGAGGGCTTAAAACCCTAATTTTGATTGTAGTGAATGCTCAACAACCCTTGAGGCATTTGGTGAGGCATGATGGTTCATCCATATTGTGATGATGATTTGCACAATGATGGGAAATCTTAGTGGTCAAAATTTGGGGTATGACAGATGCCCCTATTTAATCTTCTTGGACCCGAAGGTGTGAATGACGAAGGTATTCGGGCATTCGGGGTGCAAGAGGATTAAATATCGGAATACCCGAAATTTTGATGGCTATGAATGGCAGATTATGCATTCATCTTCTTTGACTGAGCAATGATGCTTAGAAAAGGTAAACTTCCCCTCGATCCTGGTCTTCAGCCAAGGAACTGGTCTCAGTTTCTAAAATAAACTTCCCCTCGATCCTGGTTTCCTACCAAGGAACTGGTCTTAGTTTCTGATTTAAACTTCCCCTCGATCCTGGTTTCCTACCAAGGAACTGGTCTTAGTTTCTGATTTAAACTTCCCCTCGATCCTGGTTTCCTACCAAGGAACTGGTCTTAGTTTCTTTTGTCAATAAACTTTACTGACAAGGGACGCTATTCGTAGCGGCTTTCCTTCAAACTTCTCACCAAATTTTCCTGGGGAGATTCCATTTGAGTGGAAAAAGTTTCGATGTCAGACTTGCTGGGGAACCCAATCGTCTGAGTTGTAGAGGTGTACAAACTTCTCTATTGGAGATGCCATTTGGTGACTCTACTTGGGGAATGCGAGTCCCTTGAGAGACTGCATTCGCTTGGGGTCTTACATCATACTTTTCTCGGGATCTTCCCGGAGAAATGCCATATGATGGGCTCCAATTTTGAGGTGCCGATGACCTTTTCATCAGCGGATTTTCGGATAAATACTTATGCACTGCCGAACCCTTGCTTAAGAGGCTTTCTCTGGGGATTTTATTTAATCCGGGAAAGCAAGGATATCATCTTCAATGGCGAAGAGTGACATCTGTTGAAGGTTCTCTGGCCTTTCAGAGGTTCAAGTTATCAAAGTGGTCTAGTGCCGACTCTGATCTAGAGATAAACGGGAGAGAGATTGCTTAGATGATTCTCTTCCCAACAAGGAAAGGTCTGACAAATTGATTGAGAGGACTTTTATCACTAGGGGATAAGACTGACTAGAGTGATAGCGATGCAATATGAAATGTAAATGCAAATCAATAATGCATGATGTATGTATGTATATGTTGACAAAACTGACGCGACACACAAACTAAAAGATGAACATGACTGGATACTCGGCCATCGCGGGGCGTATAGAGATATCGCTGGTTCAAGATAGCAATTCCACCTTGCTTAGGAGAGATAATCCATGCGGGGAATACCGTTGATCGGGCTTAGGAGATGAGAACTCGGCCAAGGCGTGTCACACGAAACAAGGTCTCTGACACAGTTGATCCCTTCATTCAGGCGTACTGGTTTAGAAGGAGTACTTTGATTCTGCACTTTGAGGTTCGAACACCTTTGGAGACGCGATTGATGTTCTTTTGATGTTTAACAGTCAAAAGAAATTTCCATCTTTATTTTAAAAGCAGAAAAAGTTTTAACAAGTAAATTCATTTTTCTTTTATTTCAAGAATCGTTAATCATGTTAAAAAACGTCATTCTGTAAAGCTAAAACAAATGAAAATTACAAACAAAAGCACAAGGCTCAAATTTTATTGATAAGATGAAGATCAGCCAAACGTGTGATTCCATTGAGTATTTACAAAGTTTAAAAATGGTAATTTACAGGGAAAAGGGCTACGTTGAAACATAACGACCACTATCCTTCTACCAACTTTGAATTCAGGGCATCCTGAACTTCTGTCGAAGATGACCTTAACTGGAGTTTTCTTCCGATGATGTAACTGCTGCTGCTGAGGGACTTGCCTCTGTTGAACATAGTTACTTGCCATTATCCCTAATTTTTGCCTGGATTGTACTATGATGTTTCCAATCCACCGGGATGATGATTTTTTAATTTTGTCTCTAACTTTTGCCTGGACCGCCCTTTCGGGTTTTCAATCCACCGAGACGTTTTTTTTTTAGTTTAGGCGAAGTATTTCTTGACTACATCAACATTCGTGGGATAGGAAAATTCCTCTCCGTCCATGGTTGCAAGTCTCAAGGCACCGCCTGAGAAAGCTTTCGTGACCACATAGGGGCCATCATAATTCGGAGTCCACTTGCCCCGGGAATCAATGAGAAATGATTGTATCTTCTTGAGCACGAGGTCTCCTTTTCTGAAGACACGAGGTCGGACCTTTTTGTCGAACGCCCTCTTCATTCTCTGTTGATACAACTGACCGTGGCATAGTGTCGTTATTCTCTTTTCTTCGATCAGATTCAGTTCGTCATGTCGACTTTGACACCATTCAGCTTCGGTGAGCTTAGCTTCCATCAATACCCTGATTGACGGGATCTCTACTTCTATGGGGAGAACTGCCTCCATGCCATATACTAGAGAGAAAGGGGTTGCCCCTGTTGAAGTACGGACAGATGTGCGATAACCATGAAGAGCAAAGGGTAGCATCTCGTGCCAGTCTTTGTAGGTCACAACCATCTTTTGAACAATCTTCTTGATGTTCTTGTTAGCCGCTTCTACCGCCCCGTTCATCTTGGGTCGGTAGGGAGATGAGTTATGATGTTCGATCTTGAATTCTGCGCACAACTCCTTCATCATCTTGTTGTTCAAGTTAGATCCATTGTCAGTAATGATCTCGCTTGGAACACCATAACGGCAGATGATATTGTTTTTGATAAATCGGACCACCACTTGTCGGGTTACATTAGCAAATGACGCTACTTCGACCCACTTGGTGAAGTAGTCAATGGCTACAAGGATGAACCGATGTCCGTTCGAAGCCTTGGGTTCAATCAAGCCAATCATGTTGATTACCCATATGGAGAAAGGCCACGGGGAAGAAAGAACTTTGAGATGTGATGGCGGTACATGAATTTTGTTGGAGTATATCTGACACTTGTGACACCTTCTCATGTACTTGTAGTAGTCGGATTCCATTGTCAACCAATAGTAACCTGCTCTTAGAATTTTTATCGCCATTGTGTGTCCGTTGGCATGAGTGCTAAAGGATCCTTCATGAATTTCTTTCATAAGCATGTCTGCTTCTGGTCTGTCTAAGCATCGGAGCAAGACCATGTCAAAGTTTCTCTTATAGAGAGTGTCACCGCTCAGGAAGAAGTTTCCAGCCAATCTTTTGAGGGTTTTCCTGTCTTTTCTGAGTGCCCCAGATGGGTACTCTTGTTTCTGAAGGAAGCATTTGATATCGTGATACCAAGGTTTATCGTCTATGACTGCTTCAATCGTGAAGATGTAAGCGGGCCGTTCAAGGCGCATTATGTCGATCTTAGGTATGTCATTCCATTGACCTACACTAATCATAGAAGAGATAGTGGCTAATGCATCAGCCATGTGATTCTCATCACGAGGGATGTGATGAAACTCAACTCTGTTGAAGAAAGGTAGCAACCTTCTTGCGTAGTCTTTGTAAGGAATCAATCCTGATTGGTATGTGTTCCAATCTCCTTTTATCTGATTGATAACCAGGGCTGAGTCGCCATATACGTCCAAGTTTTTGATCCTTAAATCAATCGCTTCCTCGAGACCCATGATACAAGCTTCGTATTCGGCCTCATTGTTCGTACATTTGAACGTAAGTCTAGCAGTGAAAGGAATGTGGGTGCCCCGAGGGGTAACAATGATTACCCCAATTTCATTTCCATAATGATTAACTGCTCCGTCAAAGATAAGTCCCCATTGGGAACCTGGTTCTGGCCCTTCACTGGGTAGCGGTTCATTGCAATCTTTCATTTTTAGATACATGACATCTTCGTCTGGGAAGTCAAACCCAATTGATTCTTGATCATCAATCGGTTGATGAGCCAAATGATTGGCTAAAATACTTCCCTTAACAGCTTTCTGAGCATGGTACTCTATGTCATATTCTGATAACAGCATCTGCCAACAGGCAATTTTTCCCTTAAGAGCGGGTTTTTCAAATACGTAGTTGATTGGATCCATTTCGGAGACCAACCAAGTAGTATGACGAATCATGTATTGGCGAAGATGTTTGGCTGCCCAAGCCAAAGCGCAACAAGTTTTCTCGAGCATCGTGTACCGAGTTTCACAGTCGGTGAACTTCTTGCTCAAATAGTAGATGGCAGACTCTTTTCTTTTAGTTTCGTCTTGTTGGCCAAGTACACATCCCATTGAGTCCTCTAGGACTGTGAGGTAAATAATCAGTGGTCTTCCTTCCACTGGAGGTGATAGAATCGGAGGATTCAACAGATATTTCTTAATACTGTCGAAGGTAGTTTGGCAATCTTCTGACCAAACGCAATCCTGGTTCTTTTTCAGTATTTTGGAAATCGGCGCACATGTGGCGGTCATAAGGAATATGAATCTGGAGATGTAGTTTAAACGTCCCAAGAATCCTCTGACTTGTTTTTCAGTTTTTAGAGAAGGCATTTCTTGAATGGCCTTGACCTTGTCAGGATCAACCTCAATTCCTTTCTGGCTGACGATGAACCCTAGTAGTTTCCCTGAACGGACACCGAAGGTGCACTTGTTGGAATTCAAGCGGAGCTTGAATTTTCTCAAACGTTCGAACAATTTTGACAGATGTTCAACGTGCTCACTCTCTGTTTTTTATTTTGCAATCATATCATCGACATATACCTCGATTTCCTTATGTATCATGTCATGAAACAGAGTAGTCATGGCCCTTTGACAGGTTGCCCCGGCGTTCTTCAAACCGAACGGCATTACCTTGTAACAAAAGGTACCCCATGGGGTAATGAACGAAGTTTTCTCCATGTCTTTCTGCGCCATTTTGATCTGGTTATAGCCCGAAAATCCATCCATGAAGGAGAATACTTTGAACTTTGCTGTGCTGTCAACCAACATGTCAATGTGTGGTAAAGGAAAGTCGTCCTTTGGACTTGCCTTGTTCAGATCTCTGTAATCAACACACATTCTGACCTTTCTGTCCTTTTTGGGAACGGGTACGATGTTGGCTAACCATTGAGGATATTCAGCTGTAGCGAGGAAACCCGCGTCAATCTGTTTCTGCACCTCCTCTTTGATTTTGATGGCCATGTCCGGGTGAGTCCGTCTCAACCTTTGCTTTACTGGTGGACATTCCGATCTTAACGGTAAGTGATGTTCCACGATGCTGGTATCCAACCCTGGCATATCCTGATAAGACCAAGCGAATACATCGGGAAATTCTCTGAGAAGCTTTATCAAACCCTCTCTGGCAGTTGGACTGAGCAGTGCCCCGATCCTGATTTCTTTTCTCTCTTACTCTGAACCCAAGTTTACCATTTCCAATGGTTCTTTGTGAGGTTCAATGGACCTTTCCTCTTGTCTGAGTAGTCGGGAGATCTCTTCTGGAATTTTGTCGTCATTTTCTTCTTCAGCCTCGAATACCGGGAACTCAAAGTTGGGAGAAGGCATCGGATCGTATGTTTCAACTGGGTTTAAAATAAGCAATTTGCATGACGTGATGATTCGTGTTTTAGAAGAGGTAGAGAAAAATGCAATTGTGTGCAGTGTTTTATTTTACTGCTTGTTTTTTATAGTTTTGTTTTTTAGGATTACCATTTTCTTTGAAAAAGCAAAAAGAGAAAACAACAATTAATGCGGAAATTACAGAACGACGTTATTTTATCAATGAACAAGTCGAATCTTGAAACTACAGCCCTATAAAACAAAACTCTGTCGCTTTGGGCAAAGTGAAGAGGGAAATTTACAGAAAGCGAGCCCTATCAAAACATCCGTTTCACCTGGGCAGGGTGAAAGGTTAAAGATGGCAATTACTTTGACTGATGAACGATCTTCGGAACCTCGACGGCAACCCATTGGCGGCGAACTCCTCGATGAATCACAAAGTTTGGCACCTTCCTTGATTTGTCTTCAGAAATGACGCTGATTTCTGGTGGAGCGGGAACATTGGAATCTGTCTCCCAGGCAGAATTGTCGTAGGAGAATTCCTCAGTTGTATTTTGCATAGCATTTGTGCTCTCAGGTACATCTCCCCATCCAGTTGCCTGGATATCCTCGAGCCTGATACGAGAGCTTTCGGGAGCGGTGTACTTGACCTTATAGTTGAATTTTCCACTTGGTTCTCCCAAAGTGTCCCAAATTTCTTTGGAACTGGAGGAGTCATCTCTCTCAATGACGTTGACCTCGGGAAAAGCATAGTTGATGAACTCAAGTCCTGCAAACGTTGCGAATTCATCTTCATGTTGAGTAGTTTCTGAATGACCTGAGTGTTGATCCCATGGCATGGTGGGGACACAGGTATTCCGTTCAATGACGGTCAGCTGATTTTCATTGTCCGGCTGACTTTCTTGCCCCAAGTTTCCTGGGTAAGGTTGCCACCTTGGCAGACCATCCATTGGGCCATAGTAGGTGTAGTCAAAATTATCTTTCATCGGAGTGTCTTCCTCTAATGAATTTGGCGGAGCGCGGCATCCTTCCGGATCACAATCCCCGTAGATCATTTCGACATCTGATCTTGGTATAAATCTCGGACTTTCTGTAGGAAAGCAAAAAGGCATAGGCACCTCTTCCTGAGACATATAACGGTCCTTGTTAAGGTAGGACTTCCATTCTTCATCTGTGTCAGAGGGATCTTCCTCATTGATAACATGTACTGTCTGAGACACTGGGTGAAGAAAACCTCCACTGTGGAATAAGTTTTGAAGGGGATGAAGACTTTCATCGTTGGCAGCTGTCAGGGTACAGGTTGCAGAAAAACCAAGACCCTTCTTTGTTTTATTGTCAATGGGAATGACAAGTTGTCCCCATCCTATCGTATCGGTACTCTCGACCGCTTTAATCGCATCTTGGTATGAGGAAATCGAGGTTCCTCCTCTGAACTGATTGTTCTCGTTTACCGACAGTGCTTGGAACTGAGTTCCAATAACCTCCTCGGGTCCTATTCCAATAGATGATGACAAGTTACTCACAAGCAAGGCTTGTTCCCCACAAACCGTGACAAGTTGATCGTTCTTGACGAATTTTAACTTTTGGTGGAGGGTCGAAGTGACCGCTCCAGCCTGGTGTATCCAAGGTCTTCCTAATAAACAACTGTATGTTGCCCGGATGTCCATGACCTGGAAAGTGACATGGAAAGTGTGAGGACCAATAGTTATGGGAAGATCAACTTCGCCGATAACCGTTTTTTTGGATCTGTCGAATGCTTTGACAACAACCTCGCTAACCCTCATCGGAGGTCCTTTGAATGATAATTGCATCATAGTGGACTTCGGCATAACATTCAGGGCTGACCCTGTGTCTACCAGTACGCTGGCTAAAGCATCGTCCTGGCAGTTAACTGTGATATTGAGCGCCATGTTATGACGACAATCCTCTTCAGGTAATTCTTCATCACTAAATCCCAAATTGTTGCAGGAAGTGATGTTAGAGACAATGCTATCGAATTGTCTGATTGTTACATCCTGTTCCACAAAGGCTTGCTCCAAGACTTTCTGTAGAGCCTCCCTATGGGCTTCTGAACTGAGTAACAGTGATAATACCGAGATCTTTGAAGGAGTCTGTAATAGCTTATCAACAATGTTATATTCACACCTTTGGATGAGCTTCAGCATCTCATCATTATTTTTCGAAAGGTCGGGATTACTGGATTGACCGACTGGGGGATCGGGAGCTTCCGTCTGAAGTTCCTTTTCCTTGTTAAGTTCCCCAACCCCTCGGTTGAAGATTCTACCACTCTGTGTTACTCGACTGATGTCTTCAATGTTCACAACGGAGGGTAATGGAATTTCCTTTCCATTTTCAATTATTGTTGCACCGTATTTGTAAGGGATCGCCTTAGCTGATTCATACGGTAGTGGTCCTGGTAGATAGATGACTACAGGAGCCTTCTGATTTTTCTGACCATCATAAGTAATCTCGATTCGTTCCCGGTTGGGAACTTTAGATTCGTCAAGTAGAGGAATAATGGAAAAGACATCCCTGGTCCTGTAATGACCAGAGATCGTGACAACATCCTCAACTTGCTCGGCAAGGTAGTTCGGCGACTAGTTGATGGGTCCAAAACCCGAATAGGGACGAATTTCTCTACGATCGACCTGACCCTGAAGAACTGCTCTCACAAGGTAACACCCTTGGTTACTTTCCGAACAGACGCTACAACTATCATAGTTGTGTGGTGGCACCTGGCCACGCCCACTTTGAATACAATGTAACCTCACTAGGTTAGCTTCCACTGATTGGACATCCTGACTCTGACGCCGAGTGGGGTTTCTATTACTGATACTAATCTGCTGAGTACCTTCATCCATGTAGATTGGCATCCACCAATGATTTAACAAGTGCTGAAGTGCCTCCTGAACAAGGATATTGTCATACCCCAAATTTTGACCACTAAGATTTCCCATCATTGTGCAAATCATCATCACAATATAGAGGAACTATCATACCTTGTCAGTCTCCTCAAAGATGGGTGAGTATCCACTACAATCAAAGTTAGGGTTTCAAGCCCTCTCTAAGTGCTTAGACAAAGGATCAATCAAGGAATGACATGATCTTCAACTTGTCTAACCTCTCAAACATCCACAATGGATCAAAAGGACTCTCACTTCAAGGATTAAACACAAAGCTGCTCCCTTCTAGGTGGATCAAGTCTCAAGATCGCCAGTATCACCAAATTAGGGTTTTGATCGACCAGGGCCTCCAGATGAAAAATTTCATCTGGACATAAGCCAAAGATCCAAAACACCACCTAATGTACTCCATGGAACCTCATGGACCCAAGCATCAAGTCAATTTGACCTCAGGGGATGCATACATAAAAAATCAGGAATTAGGGTTTCTTGACCTAATTCACCCCTAAGTTGACTTTTGGGACAAATCAAGAGCCAAGACCTCAAGACATGATTTGAGGGTCTCTAATGAACTATATTGATCCATTTGGAACAATGGATTAATCCAAGAAGCTTGAGCAACAAGTCTCATTTTCATCTGCACCACAATTAGGGTTTCGCGAGGAAAGTCAACTGTAACTTTGACTTTTGACCAGGACATGCTCCCAAACCCTAGGACATGCCCCAATATACCCTATGACACCCATTGAACATGTCCATCAAGTTTGATTTAGGTCAAGGACATGATTTCCTGAAGAATTGCACAGTTTGGAATTCATCTGATAAAAAGTCAACTGTGCACAAAAGTCAACTTTGACTTTTTGAGATTTTTCACCAAAATGGATTTTTAACCCTAAAATGATGTTAATGTATGATTTGAATCATCATTCATCAAGAAAAATCAAAGAATGTTGGATAACTTGTAAAAGGGGTAACCATAAAACTTAGAAATTTTTCTAAGTTATGGAAAAAGTACCACTAATGCACTAACTTTGGAGGACCATAACTCCTAAACCACAAGGCCAATTTTTTTCATCCAAATATGGATTTGTAGCCCTCATTACCCTCTACAAAAACTTCAACTAGACCTAAGTCCAATTCATTAAGGATTTTGAGTTATGGAGTGATCAAAATCTAGAAATCACACTTTGTTCCAACACTTAGTGAAAATTTCACTAAGTCAGATTTTGCTTCACTTTTTGCCAAATGTAGAGGGATTTTTTGTAACGACCCGAAAATCTAAATTAATTATTTAATTATTTATTTAATTGATTTAGAAGGAATTAAAAGGTTTTTGGATAATTTGGAGAATTATGGATTAAAGGAGTATTTCTAATAACTTTAATATAATCATTTAATTAGATTATTATTATTATGATTATTAAGAAGAATGAGGAAGGGCAAGGTGGTCTTTTGGGAAAATAAGAAAGGATAGGATGGGAAGTTCCTAAACTGGAATACATGACTAAAGGGAAAAGAAAGCGATCATTTGAGGGATCGTGTTTTTGTGAAGAGAGTTGAAGCAGAGAGGAGAAAGAAGAAACCTAAGGGGATGAAGATTTTCGAGAAGAATCTTGCAGAAAGAAAGGAAGGGCTTCGGATTACTCTAAGGTATGGGGAGTTATCATTGTTTATTATAGTTTTATAGGAATTGGAGATGAATAGATTAGGGATTGTGGGAGTTGTGTTGATTTATATGATTGTTGATGTAGAATGAGTAAATTGATGAAAGTATGATGAATTTGATTGATGCATATTACTATATGTGTGTTTTGTAAGTGTTTCTGAGCAATTTTCGTGTAGAATACTGATTTTTGGGGTAATCGAAGTTAAAAACGCAGAAAAACACTTTTCGGGAAAATTTGGGTTTTGTCGCATTCTGACACGGGCCGTGTCACACAACACGGGCACCCGTGTCAGCCTACTGGTTGAGAAAAATAAAATCGTTTGTTGCAGAGCTCCTGACACGGGCAGTGTCACAGGACACGGGCGGCCGTGTCAGCTTGCTGGTCGTGAATGAAAAATTGATTTTTTTTGGAAATTGGTCCCAGGGCTTCTGACACAGGCAGTGTCACAGGACACGGGTGGCCGTGTCAGGCTGCTGACTTGCTACTTTTTTGGATGTTTTGGAATTGTGTCCCAGGTCTTCTGACACGGGCCGTGTCACAGGACACGGGCGGCCGTGTCAGACCTCTGTGTTTGCTGTATTTTGTCTGTTTCGCGTTTTGGGTGCAGGTTTTCCTGACACGGGAGGCCGTGTCAGCTAGTTGTTTGTGTTGTTTTGTTGTTTTCTTGATGGTTTCATGACGTTTTCTCGTGATGATCTTTTGTCATTGAGTGATGTTGATGTACGATGATAAAACATGATTGTATGATGAATGCTTGTTGTATATGAAATGAATGATGCGCACGTTGATGTCCGATGAATTGCGAAGTTTTAGCATCATTGCATTTCATAACATTTTATGTTGGGACTTCGGTCCACTGGTAGCTTCAATCCCACTGTGCAGATTGAAGTGATACGTTGATTACGATGTGCTCCATTTGGAGGGTTGATGGCCAAGTGTCCATCCACGTTGAACCGGTACCACATGCATCCTTTGCATTTCATTATGGTTGACATTGCATATGATGACGTAGTTGTTAATGATGATATGATGTTGTTGTTAATGATGCTATGATGTTGTTGTTAATGATGCTATGATGTTGTTGTTAATGATGTTATGATGTGTGTTGTTGATTTTATCGTGATGTTGTTGTTTTTGATTATATCTTGACGTTGTTGTTGATTATATCAGGTTGTTGTTGTTGATGATGATACCATGTTGTTGTTGTTGATGACGTTATGCTGTTGTTGTTGATGATACTATGTTGTTGTTGTTGATGATACTATGTTGTTACAGTTGATTATATTATGATTTATTGTTGATTATGCTATGATGATGTTAATTGATTATGTTATGATGTTGTGGTCGATTATGCTATGAGGTTGTCTTTGCCTTCCTGTTCACTTTCCATGTACTTATATTACTATAATGAATTGTGATTTCTCACCCTGCCTGCTTGGAAATGTTGCCTCTTATGTGGGTAACTTGCAGATAACCAAGAGTAGATTCGCGATGATGGAGGATGTAGCCTTGAAGTGTGTCGTTACCGTTGTTTAGTTTAGAGGTGTCCTGCTCTGTGTCATGTAACATCGGGTTGGGAATTGTTGTGAACCTCGCGTTCTTTTGTTTTATGTTGAATTTTTACCTTGTGGGTGATGATGTGAATTGGATATATTTTATTATAAAGGATTTTATGGAATTGAAAATAAAAATTGATTTCCGCTGCGAAGTTGCAATTTTAATATTGATGAACGAGTAACCCATGTTACGGGACAGGACAATGATTACTAAATGATGTTTTGAATATATGTGGCACCTTTCTTGTTGTTTTTAACTCTGATAAAAATGAAATATTTTCCTAAATTGTTTGTGGGGAGAAGGGTGTTACATTAGTGGTATCAGAGCAGGTCGGTCTGTCCGGCCAGTGTTGTCTGTTGTTGTTCATTCCCCTGTACGCGACAAGTGTGTGAAACACTGTCGGTACTGGTTTGCTTTCTAGTTGATTGCTTGCAGGGGTTGGTTTGAAGCTAAGTGGGGGAGAAGTTGTGCTTCTCGGATATGCTTCAGTTGTATGATGTCTGTTCTGTATGCTACTGATGGCGACAGTGCAAGTGTTGTGGAAGCTTTGTTGTTTTCCGAATTCGAAGGTAACATGGATTTAAGATTTTAGTTGTTTAACAAGTTGGAGTGTCTTGGAAAAAGGATGATTGTTATAAGACGGAATTTAGAACGATGCTATATCCCACGTTGTTGGTGAACTGTGAAGTTGTTGTTTAAGTAGCCTTGCGTAAGATGTCGATGTTGGATCACTGATTAAGTGACGGGTGTTGTAGACCTTGCTGTGAAATTATTGGTAAGTGGTTGGAAAAGGTTGTAGAAGTCGTTGGAGTTGTTGGAATCTTTTGAACTGCGAGTCGTAGTTGGAAATGCGAAGAGTTTGGAGGTAAGAGAAAGAGGTAGAACTCATGTTCACCAATTTTGGTTTTTATTTTCGCCTTTATGGGATAGCCTTCAGTAAAAAGGGCACAAATTTCTACTCGTAACTCCGATGAAAGCGATTCTGGAATTTTCGGAAAGTTTACGAAATTCCCTACAGTTTGCATATAAATTTTGTCTCCGGCATGTTTTTGAACAGAGAGAAAGACGCGTTTGAATAGTTGGGTCTGATGCTGATTTTGTTTGGTGGAAGTTTGTATACGAGATTTCTTGACCAGTCCCCTTGCAAAGACGATAACTTTTACTCGTAATTCAGATTTGAGAGATTCTTGAAGTTCCGGAACCTACATGAAATTCCCTTCATTTTGGAATGTGATTTTGTGTCCGGGAGGTCTGTATTGAAGAAGATAATCGTGTTCGAAGTTGGACAATTCTTGCTGGAAATAGTAAGATGAAGTCAAGTATGAGATGTTTAGTAATAAGAAGAAGAGTATCGGAGAAGCACATGGAAGTGCGGCGCATGATAGTTGAGAATTATTAAAGTATAGAAATCTTCGAAGGATGTTAAATAGTAAAGTGGATTGTATGTTGTTGGCGAGATGTGTCGGCATGAGTCAAAAAAATTTTGGGAGCTACATCATCAACTAGATGAGGAGATGGTATTGTTGAGGATGTGAGTGGAATGATGATCAAGTGTGAAATTATACAGATCATCGAAGTTGTGAGATTAAAAAGGAAGATGAGGGATTGGTTAGGGTCGACAAAAGTTTGAACTTAGATAAATGTTTCGACTGAAGTGAGTCGATTGGGATTGTACGTGATGTGGTAACGTTTCCGGTATCAGGAGAATATTCGATAATTGGGTTGTACAACAAGTGTGTATAAGAATGTATATGTTGGATTTTGTGCGTTCTTGGAGATAAGGAAATTAAGAAGAACGTTTGTAAGTATTAGAGGAATGGTAGAGCAGTATGCTTAGATAACTTTGAGCACGAGGAAGAAGACGCTATTTTAGTTGGATAATGATGATTTATGCCACCATTATGATTGTTGGCTATCTATTAACAAATTGAGGAACTGATCACCCTTAATCTCTTGTTGATAGTCGACGGAGTCATGTTGAATGGAGTAGATGTGTCTTACCAACTAGAATAGTATGCGCAGTAAATTGTTTGGAGTTGAGCCAGATGCTTATGAATTGTTTGAGTTGTCGATGTGGGTTCCTATATAGGGAAATGAGGCGGACTTGAGGATGTTATTATGAGGTTACGAGTTGGTCAGTGAGTAGTTTGGAAGCTCACAATGTGTTCTGGACAACTTGGGTTTTGGTTTATGGTGGATTGAGAATTCGACTGACATGAAACTTGAAGAACTGTAGAGATAAACCAAGTTGGAAGTAAATGGTAATGTAAGACTATGATTTGACCAAGGATGTCGGATTGAAAAGGGTAGTGGCTGGTATGCCTTAAAGTGTATGTATGGAGATATGAATGGTATTTTCCATACTTGTTTGGATAAGTTATAACTGTGTTCGTTGTGGATATTCTGAGGTTTATAAAATCAGAAGGAGAGTGCATGGAGTATTTGGGAGTTGAGTTGCAAGTATTGAAAGAAGTGAAGCTATATGCTGAGCTAGCAAGGTGTGAATTATGATTTGTAAATATGAAGTTGAGTGGTTGTGTTAATTCGGATGAGGGATTTTGGAGAATTGTGCTAGTATGAGTAGGACTTGAGGAATTAGTTTGTTTGGTTAGGTTGGTTAATATGCCATGTTAAGTGTAGGTTATTGAGGCTAAGTCTATGGCTATTGGGTGTTAAGCTCTGTTTGGAAGATGAATTTTTCTTGTTGAGATTAATTGGACACGTGTATCCTTATGTTGTGGTGAGATTGTTATGCGTTGAGATGAATTTTGATGATGTGTTGATACAAGGTGGTGAAGTTGTGGTTTATGTCGACGATAATTGAGAACTCTTGAAAGTATCCATCCTATTCAAGATTTGGAATTGGCTGCGGTTGTAGTTGTGTTGGGTATTCGGAGGTATTGTTTACGGATCTGAGTTCGAAGTATTCAGTAATCACAAGAGTATAGAATGCCTGTTTGGATGGAATTTCCGATGAGTTAAGTTGAAAAGTCTTTTCTTATGACTGCTTTGATGGTCAGAAGTTGATGTAAACTTGGTAGATTAGATAGTTGTGAGTACTCAGAGTGCACAGCGAAAGCATGGATAGCGCAGTTGGTTCTTATTGGAGTAACAACGATGTTGGTGGTTTGATTTCGTTGATGTTGTGTTATGACTTTTATGTTCCTATCTTTGTTATTACCTCGTTACCTAGGGTGATGGTTCGAGTGCGAGTAGCTAATTCCTATGATGGGGAGTTAAGGGAGGGTTGCCTATGGCGATGGTGACAATCGTGTTGTATTCTGGTCCATAGTGAACCTGTATGTTCCAAACCTGATTACCCTCGGTGTTTTGAGTTGGTCGGCGGGTACATCGCGTGAGCATTTCATCTTGTTGTCGTTGGCATTGATAAGATGTATTTTTGTATTGCGTTATTCGCTGGAGGTGATAACGTATCTGGAGTGGTCTGCATCGAGTAAAATTTTCGAGGACGAAAATTCTTGAAGTGGGGGAGAGTTGTAACGACCCGAAAATCTAAATTAATTATTTAATTATTTATTTAATTGATTTAGAAGGAATTAAGAGGTTTTTGGATAATTTGGAGAATTATGGATTAAAGGAGTATTTCTAATAACTTTAATATAATCATTTAATTAGATTATTATTATTATTATTATTAAGAAGAATGAGGAAGGGCAAGGTGGTCTTTTGGGAAAATAAGAAAGGATAGGATGGGAAGTTCCTAAACTGGAATACATGACTAAAGGGAAAAGAAAGCGATCATTCGAGGGATCGTGTTTTTGTGAAGTGAGTTGAAGCAGAGAGGAGAAAGAAGAAACCTAAGGGGATGAAGATTTTCGAGAAGAATCTTGAAGAAAGAAAGGAAGGGCTTTGGATTACTCTAAGGTATGGGGAGTTATCATTGTTTATTATAGTTTTATAGGAATTGGAGATGAATAGATTAGGGATTGTGGGAGTTGTGTTGATTTATATGATTGTTGATATAGAATGAGTAAATTGATGAAAGTATGATGAATTTGATTGATGCATATTACTATATGTGTGTTTTGTAAGTGTTTCTGAGCAATTTTCGTGTAGAATACTGATTTTTGGGGTAATCGAAGTTAAAAACGCAGAAAAACACATTTCGGGAAAATTTGGGTTTTGTCGCATTCTGACACGGGCCGTGTCAGCCTTCTGGTTGAGAAAAATAAAATCGTTTGTTGCAGAGCTCCTGACACGGGCAGTGTCACAGGACACGGGCGGCCGTGTCAGCTTGCTGGTCGTGAATGAAAAATTGATTTTTTTTGGAAATTGGTCCCAGGGCTTCTGACACGGGCAGTGTCACAGGACACGGGTGGCGGTGTCAGGCTGCTGACTTGCTACTTTTTTGGATGTTTTGGAATTGTGTCCCAGGTCTTCTGACACGGGCCGTGTCACAGGACACGGGCGGCCGTGTCAGACCTCTGTGTTTGCTGTATTTTGTCTGTTTCGCGTTTTGGGTGCAGGTTTTCCTGACACGGGAGGCCGTGTCAGCCAGTTGTTTGTGTTGTTTTGTTGTTTTCTTGATGGTTTCATGACGTTTTCTCGTGATGATCTTTTGTCGTTGAGTGATGTTGATGTACGATGATAAAACATGACTGTATGATGAATGCTTGTTGTATATGAAATGAATGATGCGCACGTTGATGTCCGATGAATTGCGAAGTTTTAGCATCATTGCATTTCATAACATTTTATGTTGGGACTTCGGTCCATTGGTAGCTTCAATCCCACTGTGCGGATTGAAGTGATACATTGATTACGATGTGCTCCATTTGGAGGGTTGATGGCCAAGTGTCCATCCACGTTGAATCGGTACCACATGCATCCTTTGCATTTCATTATGTTTGACATTGCATATGATGACGTAGTTGTTAATGATGATATGATGTTGTTGTTAATGATGCTATGATGTTGTTGTTAATGATGCTATGATGTTGTTGTTAATGATGTTATGATGTGTATTGTTGATTTTATCGTGATGTTGTTGTTGTTGATTATATCTTGACGTTGTTGTTGATTATATCAGGTTGTTGTTGTTGATGATACCATGTTGTTGTTGTTGATGACGCTATGTTGTTGTTGTTGATGATACTATGTTGTTGTTGTTGATGATACTATGTTGTTACAGTTGATTGTATTATGATTTGTTGTTGATTATGCTATGATGATGTTAATTGATTATGTTATGATGTTGTGGTCGATTATGCTATGAGGTTGTCGTTGCCTTCCTGTTCACTTTCCATGTACTTATATTACTATAATGAATTGTGATTTCTCACCCTGCCTGCTTGGAAATGTTGCCTCTTATGTGGGTAACTTGCAGATAACCAAGAGTAGATTCGCGACGATGGAGGATGTAGCCTTGAAGTGTGTCGTTACCATTGTTTAGTTTAGAGGTGTCCTGCTCTGTGTCATGTAACATCGGGTTGGGAATTGTTGTGAACCTCGCGTTCTTTTGTTTTATGTTGAATTTTTACCTTGTTGGTGATGATGTGAATTGGATATATTTTATTATAAAGGATTTTATGGAATTGAAAATAAAAATTGATTTCCGCTGCGAAGTTGCAATTTTAATATTGATGAACGAGTGGCCCATGTTACGGGACAGGACAATGATTACTAAATGATGTTTTGAATATATGTGGCACATTTCTTGTTGTTTTTAACTCTGATAAAAATGAAATATTTTCCTAAATTGTTTGTGGGGTAGAAGGGTGTTACATTTTTCACTTGGAATCAAAAGAGATCAAAACCAAACTTGTTCAAACAGTTGTTGTATCATGTAAGGGCTTTCCAAAATGGCAAAGAACATTGCCAAATCAACTTACCCCATGAGATATGACATTGTCAAGTTGCCTTGCTGAAATCTGTCAAAGGCAAGGCAGATTTTACATTTTGGCTCGATTTTCCAAAAGCAGCCAAATTCAAATGCTCCTATCCACTTGGACACATCAGAGGATTGAATCTAAAGGGGACAATCACTGAGCCAAGCCTCCAAAGTCCAAGGAACAAGAAATAGCATGTTGAACCTAGAATGGCCAAAATAGGGACAAGACTCCAAATTTGGATTGAAGCATTCAATGGAAGCATCAAGGTGGCATGGACTGAGCCATTCTCATCTGAAATCATTCAAGACTTATCCAAGACCAAGGGAACTAAAGCTCTGTGCCCTAACCTCTAGTCAATGGCTAGAGGAGACTTGGATTTTCATTTGCCAACATTGGCCAAACCTACTTACCAGCTGCCATTCACTATTCCTTGCAAAACAAACTTGCTCTACTATAAATAGAGCTCAATTGTGACCAGTTTGAGTACACTAAAGCCATCAAACAGATGCTTTCCTCAAAATCTCTTCTTTCACTCCAATTTTGCCTTCTAAGGCAAGTCAATATCGGGTTTTGAGTTTGAGAGCAATTCCAATCAAACCAATCACTCACACACCTAACATACATCACATATGAGCTGATCAAACACTTAGATCACTTCTGAAACACCAATTTCACAAAATCACCAGTTGGTTGCTCAAATTTTAAATCAAGTTGCAGCTGAGGTACCACAAAGTGATCCAGCCAATTTCAATCAAGTCCAACCATTCAAACACACTCCATAGGGTGTAGGGAAGCTGTTAAGATCATCACCACTCATCTGTAACACCTCCAAATCAAAAATCACATTGCACTTGCTGTCACGGCTTAGAGGTAAGCATATACTTGGTTATCTCTCAATCTATGCATATTTCCTCGCACAATAATTTGGCCATATGTTCATAATCATGCATGGAATGTTTTCCCTCAATTAATTGCATTGTTTGAATCGTGTATAAAAAATCCTAGCCTTCATGCAGAAATTAGGGTTCTTGAGGATTTTTCATGATTTCTTGTTATATGTTTAATTTAAATGAAATTAAGTGTTATAGACATGATCGTGAGGTTGAGACGAGCATAATGATATGTGGATTGCATGATATAATTATGTATTCAGTGAGATTGGATGGAAAACGCAAATCAACCAAACCCAGAAAAACGCGCGTATTCTTGCTTGTGTTCTTGGCGCCTTTTTCACAAATTCAAATATTTGAATTTTGTGATTTTGTTTAATTGATTCAAAATTAATTTCTCTCTGAGTTTTAATGATTTTGAGTTGATTCTTTTTTTAATAATTCACAAAAATGTTAAAATATTTTATTTTATCAAAAAATCCCAAAAATATTATTTATTTCATATAATTGATATTTTTACAAAGAATTAATATTTTAATTATTTTTGACATTTTAAATATTTTTTCTACATTGATTTTGCAACTTTTAATGCTTTCTAATTATTTTGTAGGTCAATACTTAATTTTTGAAGCATTAATCCAAAATCACAATTTGTTTTTCCTATGTTAAGCAATTTTGATCATTTTAATTGAATTTTTATTCAATTAAAACACATTTTGAAAACAAATTAGGGTTTTTGGATTAATTCAACCCTCATAAATCATTTTCAAAACATTTTGGGCCTCTAATAGAGTGTACGACCTAATCCTTTCTTGACCAAAACATTTTGGGCCTCAGTGTATTGTATAAGTCCCGATATCGTCAAAAACAAACAGCGCGATCGTCGCCTATTCAAAGAATCAACTGGGCCTCTCCTTGAGGTATAAGACCCATTCAAAACTTTTGGGCCTCTAATAGAGTGTAAGACCCAATCCCCTTTTAACCAAACCATTTGGGCCTCACTTATTGTATAAGTCCCTTTGCGTTAAAAGAAAATCTCGGCGCGATCGCCATTTCAAACGGAAAAATCATCTGGGCCTACTCTCGTGTTATAAACCCCGCTCTTTTTCTTTAAACTTTTTGGGCCTCTTGAGAGAGTGTAAGACCCATCCCTTTGTACAGAAAACATTTTGGGCCTCAGTCACTTGTATAAGTCCCTCTGTACAAATTCAACTGTACACTCACTAATAAAACTCTGGGCCTCTCCTTGAGCTGTAAGCCCCAAATCTTTCTTTTTTAAAGCACTTTCTCCTTTGATTTTGAATATACTGTTGTTTTCAATCTTTCTTTGTTGAACAACTAACCAAACAGCATGGAAGCTCTACAACCGAGTAAGTGGTTATCGCTTTCATTTACCGCTTTCATATACATATAACTGTATTGTGGGGCTGTTTCACTGTAAGTCTTCTTTCATAAACTCATATTAACTGTGTAATAATAGTATAGATATTTTGAGTTTCCCCGGCAACTACGTCTAGAACTAGGTGACGCCGTTTCATTTAGTCATAGAAATAGACAACTAGATCCCCAATAGGATCACCAGACACAGTCTTCTCTCAGGCTGTCCTCATTAGGAATTGTCAAGAAACTCTACTACCAGAGATGAATGTATTCTCCGTGAATGGCATCTTTGAGTTTCTTCCAAATTCTCGAACTTTCCTGACTTTGATCTATTCTCGGTGAATAGCATTGAATTGAATTTCTCGGGGTTTGGGGACCCATGGGCTTCTTAAAAGCATCGGCCTCCTCTTGGGCATCGTACAAGGACCCACAGGCTTCCTAAAAGCAACCCCGCCTCCTCTTGGGCTTAGTACAAGGACCCTACAGCTTCTTAGAAGTATTCACAGCCTCCTCTTAGGCTTCGTATAATGATTTCTTCCTCCAGGAATGATAGCCTCCTCTTGGGCTTAGTACAAGGACCCGTCGGCTTCTTAAAAGTTTCCCGCCTCCTCTTGGGCTTCGTACAAATTGTCCCGACGACCTCCTAGAGGTATAGGAACAGAACTTAGTCATTTGCATAGAACCGTCCTTTCATAGAGTCTACTATTGTTTCTCAAAACATAGTACAAAAAATGAAACCCTAGACTTGGACAGTCTAATCTCCTTGAGTCTCAAAGACATTCTCAAGTGACCCCTTCGTTAAATAGGAAGGAAACCCGCAGACTCGGACAGTCTCAATACCCTTCGAATTTCCCACTTCCTTAAAGAACAGGAATAACCCGGATCCTCAAATCAAATCCCTGAGTACAGTGTTGCTCATATAAGAACTGATTTTCTCTTTAAAATCAGTATACTAGACCTGTCACTCAACCGAAACAATAACCATAGCCTCCTCTAAGGCTTCGTATAATGATCCTTCTCTAGTAACGTTTAGCCTATCTCTCGGGCTTTATACGAGACACATAAGAGACTCCCTCGTTGAGTCAATCACCCCTTTCGCCTCCATCTCGGGATTTATACGAGATACAAAAAGGTTCTTATTAAGCCAAATAAACAATAGCCTCCATCTCGGGCTTTATACGAGATACAAAAAGATTCCCTCGTTGAGTCAAAACCTTTCGCCTCTCTCTCGGGCTTTGTACGAGACACATGATAGCCTCCTCTTAGGCTTTGTATAAGAAAACAACTGGTTAATCCTATTAACCCTTTAGCATAAAAGCTGTGCCTCGTTCACAGTACACAAACATCAACAACTCCTTCCCCTTCATCTAATCGCTGTAAGCGGCAAGCCTCTAGATCATCTACATCCATGCCACTGTCCCTCTTTTAGCATGAGAAATTCCTAAGGAAAGATAGCATTGCTCTACACTGAGTTAAAGTCTTCTCCTTCAGGTTGGAAATCCCCTATAAAGGAAATTATGGCATTGCCGGATTCACACATCCCGGTTAAAGTAATTCTCCATTATAAAACAGTTGTGACATACAACCCCCTCTTTAGAGATGACAAATTCTCTCTAAAGTTGAGACCTTTCAGCTTCACATCTTGGGCTTTGAACAAGATACAAATCACCTTTCGCTTCACGTCTTGGGCTTTGAACAAGACACCAAAAACAACCATTTCCTCCCATAGAATAGGAGGAACTACGAACGCTCTGATTTCCCTGTTTTGGATAAACGGGAATACGTAGGCATAAGATTGAAAGAAAAATCTTAGCGAGCACACTAAACAAAAACCCAAAATCCCATATCTCCATAAATCAAAAGCAGTAATTCAAAAACATCAGTCCTAACATCCTAATCCTTGTTCCCCGCCACAAACCCTCTGTCTAGATAAAAAAGAAGAAGAAAACAGTATTGGAGAAAATACAAATAACCAGTACAAAGGCCCCCCCACATTGATAGCATTCGTAACCTAACGGACCATTGTTTAAACTCAGTATGCAAAGCAGGGTTAATTGGAGACATCTATTTCCCTTCCTTCATCAGCTTTAATAGGATAAAAAATGAATCGACCGGTAGTTTTAAGCTCAACCGCAGAGAGCGACCAGCGCTTAAGAACCGCGTCCAAAATCGCTCGCTACAGAAAAATGGCGCCCACCATGGGGCTCTAATTCTGATTTCCTTTTTCACCTCTTGTATGACTACCACAGATTGGGGCTTCCGCCGGGGAACCCATTCTCTGTCAGGAACTTAGGATTCTTAGCTTCATAGGTCTAGGATGATTAGGACAAATATATATACTGCTTTTCCTAATTGCTATACATGTTTCTTTTTCTGCTAATGGGAATGCGTGTGATGCCGCATGTGGAAAGATTGAGTATACACTTAAGATAAGTGATGGCGACGAGGTCGACCATCAACCTCAGTGGAGGCTGACCAACGCAACCCATTCTCTCACCTAGACAATGGGCCGGTTGTTAAGTCTGAGAAGCTGAGGAGCCAAACCCTTTCGTAGTGCGGAAACTATCGGAAATAGTTGTTACGCGATACTACCCCCATTTGAGGCTGGTGATCTATTCTCGGTGAATGGCACTTACTTTAAGATTGCTTTAAAACTCGCTGGCGATCCGCTTGTTGTTTTGCTTTCCTGGGAGGAGCTGATGATAATGAGTACAGGTACAAAAATCACCCTAGTATAAACCTTTGGGGATGGGTAGAGCCTTGACTTCATGACAACGACCCTTTGACCCCATGTTTTTTCTATGTTTTTGTGTGCTGCATTCATGCATTCATTTAAAAAACATTAAAACATTCAAAAAATCTTCTCTTCTAGTCTCTCTGTTCTTTCAAAATAAACTAAGACTGTGATTGCAAATATCAGAGAAAAGGATTGCACTAACGGATTTCAGTAGAAGGAGAACTCACAGTATACCTTCAAGGTTCCAAAACTAGAGGATTTGAGAAGGTTAGCGAGGATGATCACTAACCCAGAGGCTTTCAGAGCCAAGCACGGAGGTTTGCTACCACTATTAAGAGTCCATGTGATTGAGGGAATCATGGATGAGCTCATTCAGTTTTATGATCCGGTTTATCACTGTTTCACATTCCCGGATTACCAGCTTGCACCAACGCTGGAGGAGTATTCTCACCTGATCGATCTACACATTACAGATCGAGCTCCATTTTCTGGACTGGAAGAAATTCCAAAGAATCATACTATTGTAAGAGCAATTCATTTGGACGAGTCTGAGGTCAGGGCTCACATGACCGCTAAGGGTGGCATCCAAGGTTTGCCAGCCCAGTTCTTGACAAAGAAAGCCCTGTACTTCGCCAGTATAGGAAACGTGACTGCTTTTGAAAGCAACTTTGTCTTGCTCACCTACGGGTTATTTTTGTTTCCTAACATCAATAACTTCGTCAATATTAACTCC
Organism: Lathyrus tuberosus; assembly: GCA_022829125.1. NCBI lineage: Eukaryota > Viridiplantae > Streptophyta > Magnoliopsida > Fabales > Fabaceae > Lathyrus > Lathyrus tuberosus. The sequence goes on from JALAZF010000084.1 coordinate 7,412,287, forward strand.
ATTAAGGTTTTTCTCATTGGAAATCCTGTGCCAACTTTGCTCGCAGATGCGTATCATTCTGTATACTTGGGGAATTTGTACAGTGGAGGGGAGATCACATGCTGTGTACCTCTGCTTTACAAATGGTTTATCTCTCACTTGCCCAAGTCTGCTGCTTTTTGGGATTGCAAGAGTGCCTTACGTTGGTCGCAGAAGATCATGTCTCTTACCAACTCTGATATAGATTGGTGTAATAGGATTTATGAGGGAATCAGGATCAATGACCGTTGTGGAAACTTCCCCAACGTACCCCTTATAGGAACTAAAGGAGGAATCAACTACCATCCGGTATTGGTTCGCCGTCAATTTGGATACCCGATGAGACACATCCACTGGGTGTTCATCTGGAAGGTCTTTTCTTCAAAGAAGGAGAAAACGACAGAGCACTAAAGATGGAAATAGTGCACGCTTGGAAGCATGTTCATAAGAAAGGACGAGAGTCTCTGGGAAAACTAGATTGTGTCTCGGTGGAGCCTTATCTCCATTGGGTACAAACTAGAGCTCTCAAGCTAAAGATGCCTTATCCTCGTTACGGAATTCTTCCGCCGAGGGAATCTGTCATGTACTTCATGACGAAAACTGAAAAGCTTCAGGTTACTCTCAACAAAGTTCAACGGGAAAGAAGGTCTTGGAAGAACAAGTACCGCACCCTCGACATAGAGTGCATCAAAATACAGCAATTACTGAAAGAAAAAGATGCTCTGATTGAAATTTTGGAGCAACATGCTGTAGATAATCAAGATGGCCAAAGGAATTTGCTCGCTCCTTTCACTTGGCAAAGGAATAACAACCCAACAACGGCCCAAGAGCCCCGGTCAAAGAAAAGGAAGATACCAGAATCAGCACCTGATTTCTCTTCAGAGAGGACTCAGGACCCATTAGTTTAGGTTTCTGTTTCTGCATTTTGTAATCTAGTGTATTTCCACTTCTGTAATCTTTTGAATTTCAATAAAAAGGGGTTTCCCCACCGTTTGATATTTGCAATCTAATTGTCGAAGTTTATTTTTATTAAACCAAAAAAACAATTAATATAATCATTGCATTCATCATTCTCACATCGCGTATTCTTCTTCCCTGCGAATCTCACGTTTGTGTCTCGATTCTACAGTAAAACTGTCTCATTCGTATAATACTCGGGCCAATCGTCAGAAAAAGATGGATGATCTTGAGGAAGAAAATAGAGAGTTGAAAGAAGAGATCGACGCTCTGAGAGAGGATATGAGAAAGCTTCGTAACGACATGCAAGCCATGGCAGAAGCTCAGCTACAAAGAACTATGATCTCAGAGATCACGTCAACGCCCGTAGTGGAGAGGTATGATCCTAGGTATCAGATACCGAAAGATCGTCCTTGGGGCATGCCTGTTAACTATATCTCTGAAGGATATGTTCCACCGATCACTGAGGATCAGGGAATCACAACAGAAGCCGCTGGGCCTGAAGGTTACAAACTTTGGGAAAGCGAAGATGCCAGGGGCATACTGAAGACTCCTGAAGGTTACAAACTTCGGGAAACGCCAAGACTCACTGCCGTAGTCACGGTACCACCCCCTGTGGTGCACACTGTCCCGGAAGGACAGATTCCACCAACACCTTCTGGTAAGAAGGAAACTATGTTTGACAGAATGGAGGAATTCCAGGAGCAATTCTTGGAAATGCAGAGGGAATTGCAAGCCATTCGCGGTCAGGATCTATTTGGAAAGGACGCCGCAGATCTCTGCTTGGTCCCAAATGTGAAAGTCCCGCACAAATTCCAAGTGCCCGACTTTGAAAAATATAAGGGTAACTCTTGCCCTCAAAGCCATCTGGTGATGTACGCTCGGCGGATGTCAGCCCAGACGGAGAATCAGGACCTACTGATTCATTACTTTCAGGATAGTTTAACCGGTGCCGCACTCAAATGGTACATGGGTTTAAACCGTACTACGATCAGCACATTCAGAGATCTTGGTACTGCCTTCGTCCAACAATACAAATACAATTTGGACATGGCACCCGACAGAGATCAACTCAGATCAATGTCGCAAAAGGACAAGGAAACCTTTAAGGAGTATGCTCAAAGGTGGCGTGAAAATGCCACTCAAATTTGTCCACCTCTTGAGGAAAAAGAGATGACAAAGATCTTCTTAAAGACCTTAAGCTCATTTTACTATGACTGAATGGTTGCCAGTGCGCCCAGTGATTTCACCGAAATGGTCGGCATGGGTATACGTCTTGAGGAAGCCGTCCGAGAAGGACGTTTGGTAAAAGACACTGGATCGACGAGCGGTACTAAAAAATACGGTAGTGCTCTCCTTAAGAAAAAAGAGCAAGATATTGGGAATATCTCTCTCGGAAAGCAAAGACGACGTTATCAACCGGTAGCAGCTGTGACTCCGGCTATCAACCCTGCGTCTATTCCTACGTATCAACCTCAGGTTGCGCAGAGCCAACCTGACCAGCAAAGGACACAACTGCCTCTTCAGCAGGCTCGTCCTCCATATAACAATAACCGTACAACACGGCCGCCAGGATTTGATCCTATACCCGTATCGTATGCAAAACTGTTTCCATTACTACTGGCTAAGGGGCACATTCAGACTAAATCTCCTCTTACAGTACCGGAAAATCTGCCTTTTTGGTTTAAGGTGGATCAAACTTGCCCTTATCATCAAGGAGGTTCAGGGCATAACATAGAGACTTGTCTCAATTTCAAGTCCAACGTGCAAAAACTTGTTAGGAGCGGGGTCTTATCCTTCAAGGATACAAATCCTAATGTTCTCACGAATCCGCTACCTCAACACGAGAAGGCTGCAGTCAATCTGATTGAGAAAGAGACTAACAATGTCTATCAAATTCACGATGTACTCTTGTTAAAGACCAATCTGGTCAAGATGCATTATAGACAGAGTGGATATGGCCATGTGCCACCTCATAACTATCATCAGTGTGATATCTGCTCTAAAGACAATCAAGGATGTTCGGTAGTGCAAGCAGCTCTACAGGAACAAATGGATCTCGGATGGATCCAGGAGCACCGAGTTCGTGGAGTTAACATGGTCTACACGAATTCTAACGTCATTCAGAACCACGACATCCGTGCAATGAATGTCAACTTAGTGGCGATGCACTCAAGGCAAAGCCAGTATCATAATCTGCCGCGTCACGATTACAGTTCTTGTCTGATTTGCTCGGTAAACAAACAGGGATGCTCTTTCATACAAGAGGCCCTCTAGCGTCAGATGAATCTTGGATGGATCCAAGACTACCATGATAGGAACTCCTATCAAATCAACATGGTTCAGATCTTCGATATTAGCGTAATGAATACCAACCTGGTAGAGTTACATGCTGAACAGGTCTGACTCGGATTCTTAATATCACATGACTATCAAAGCTGTAAAGCAGGTTGCGAAAACGATCGAGGTTGTACCCTTATCCAGGAGGCACTTCAGCACTTGTTAAATCACTGGTGGATGCCAATCTATATGGATGAAGGTACTCAGCAGATTAGTATCAATAACAGGAATCCTACTCGACGTCAGAGTCAGGATGTCCGATCAGTGGAAGCTAACCTAGTAAGGTTACATTGTATTCAAAGTGGGCGTGGCCAGGTGCCACCACACAACTATGACAGTTGTAGCGTCTGTTCGGAAAGTAACCAAGGGTGTTACCTTGTGAGAGCAGTTCTTCAGGGTCAAGTCGATCGTGGAGAAATTCGTCCCTATTCGGGTTCTGGACCCATCAACTGGTCGCCGAACTACCTTGCTGAGCAAGTTGAGGATGTTGTCACGATCTCTGGTCATCACAGGACCAGGGATGTCTTTGCCATTATTCCTCTACTTGACGAATCTAAAGTTCCCAACCGGGAACGAATCGAGATTACTTATGATGGTCAGAAAAATCAGAAGGCTCATGTAGTCATCTGTCTACCAGGACCGCTACCGTATGAATCAGCTACGGCGATCCCTTACAAATACGGTGCAACAATAATTGAAAATGGAAAGGAAATTCCATTACCCCCCGTCGTGAACATTGCAGACATCAGTCGAGTAACACGGAGTGGTAGAATCTTCAACCGAGGAGTTGGAGAACTTAACAAGGAAAAGGAACTTCAGACAGAAGCTCCCGATCCCCCAGTCGGTCAATCCAGTAATCCCGACCTTTCAAAAAATAATGATGAGATGCTGAAGCTCATTCAAAGGAGTGAATATAAAATTGTTGATCAGCTATTACAAACTCCTTCAAAGATATCAGTGTTATCATTATTACTCAGTTTAGAAGCCCACAGGGAGGCTCTACAGAAAGTCTTGGAGCAAGCCTTTGTGGAACAGGATGTAACAATCAGACAGTTCGATAGCATTGTCTCTAACATCACTTCCTGCAACAATTTGGGATTTAGGGATGAAGAATTACCTGAAGAGGGTCGTCGTCATAACATGGCGCTCAATATCACAGTTAACTGCCAGGACGATGCTTTAGCCAGCATACTGGTAGACACAGGGTCAGCCCTGAATGTTATGCCGAAGTCCACTTTGATGCAATTATCATTCAAAGGACCTCCGATGAGGGTTAGCGAGGTCGTCGTCAAAGCATTCGACGGATCCAGAAAAACAGTTATCGGCGAAGTTGATCTTCCCATAACTATTGGTCCTCACACTTTCCAAGTCACTTTCCAGGTCATGGATATCCGGGCAACATACAGTTGTTTATTAGGAAGACCTTGGATACATCAGGCTGGAGCGGTCACTTCGACCCTCCACCAAAAGCTAAAATTCGTCAAGAACGATCAACTTGTCACGGTTTATGGGGAACAAGCCTTGCTTGTGAGTAACTTGTCATCATCTACTGGAATAGAACCCGAGGAGGTTATTGGAACACAGTTCCAAGCACTGTCGGTAAGCAAGAACAATCAGTTCAGAGGAGGAACCTCGATTTCCTCATACAAAGATGCTATCAAAGCGGTCGAGAGTACCGATACAACCGGATGGGGACAGCTTGTCATTCCCATTGACAATAAAACAAAGAAGGGTATTGGTTTTTCTACAACCTGTACCCAGACAGCTGCCAACGATGAAAGTTTTCATCCCATTCAGGATTTCTTCCACAGTGGAGGTTTCCTTCACCCAATGTCTCAGACGGTTCATGCTATCAATGAGGAAAATCCCTCTGACCCAGATGAAGAGTGGAAGTCCTACCTTAACAAGGACGGTTATATGTCTCAGGAAGAGGTGCCTATGCCTTTTTGCTTTCCTACAGAAAGTCCGAGATTTATACCAAGGTCAGATGCCGAAATGATCTACGGGGATTGTGATCCGGAAGGATGCCGCGCTCCGCCAAATTCATTAGAGGAAGACACTCCGATGAAAGATAATTTTGACTACACCTACTATGGCCCAATGGATGGTCTGCCAATGTGGCAACCTTACCCAGGAAACTTGGGGCAAGAAAGTCAGCCGAACAATGAAAATCAGCTGACCGTCATTGAACGGAATACCTGTGTCCCCACCATGCCATGGGATCAACACTCGGGTCATCCTGAAGTTACTCAACATGAAGATGAATTCGCAACGTTTGCGGGACTTTAGTTCATCAACTATGCTTTTCCCGAGGTCAACGTCATTGAGAGAGATGACTCCTCCAGTTCCAAAGAAGTTTGGGACACTCTGGGAGAACCAAGTGGAAAATTCGACTATATGGTCAAGTACACCGCTCCCGAAAGCTCTCGTATCAAGCTCGAGGATATCCAGGCAACTGGATGGGGAGATGTACCTGAGAGAACAAATGATATGCAAAATGCAACAGAGGAATTCTCCTACGACAATTCTGCCTGGGAGACAGATTCCAATGATCCCGCTCCACCAGAAATCAGCTTCATTTCTGAAGATAAATCAAGGAAGGTGCCAGACTTTGTGATTCACCGAGGAGTTCGCCGCCAATGGGTTGCTGTCGAGGTTCCGAAGGTCGTTCATCAGTCAAAGTAATTTCCATCTTTAACCTTTCACCCTGCCCAGGTGAAACGGATGTTTTGATAGGGCTCGCTTTCTGTAAATTTCCCTCTTCGCTTTTCCCGAAGCGACAGAGTTTTGTTTTATAGGGCTGTAGTTTCAAGATTCGACTTGTTCATTAATAAAATAACGTCGTTCTGTAATTTCCGCATTAATTGCTGTTTTCTTTTTTTGCTTTTTCAAAGAAAATGGTAATCCTAAAAAAGAAAACTATAAAAAACAAGCAGTAAAATAAAACACTGCACACACTTGCATTTTTCTCTACCTCTTCTAAACACGAATCATCACGTCATGCAGATTGCTTGTTTTAAACCCAGTTGAAACATACGATCCGATGCCTTCTCCCAACTTTGAGTTCCCGGTATTCGAGGCTGAAGAAGAAAATGACGACAAAATTCCAGAAGAGATCTCCCGACTACTCAGACAAGAGGAAAGGTCCATTGAACCTCACAAAGAACCGTTGGAAACGGTAAACTTGGGTTCAGAGCAAGAGAGAAAAGAAATCCGGATAGGGGCACTGCTCAGTCCAATTGCCAGAGAGGGTTTGATAAAGCTTCTCAAAGAGTTTCCCGATGTATTCGCTTGGTCCTATCAGGATATGCCAGGGTTGGATACCAGCATCGTGGAACATCACTTACCGTTAAGATCGGAATGTCCACCAGTAAAGTAAAGGTTGAGACGCACTCACCCGGACATGGCCATCAAAATCAAAGAGGAGGTGCAGAAACAGATTGATGCGGGTTTCCTCGCTACAGCTGAATATCCTCAATGGTTAGCCAATATCGTACCCGTTCCCAAAAGGGACGGAAAGGTCAGAATGTGTGTTGATTACAGGGATCTGAACAAGGCTAGTCCAAAGCACGACTTTCCTTTACCACACGTTGACATGCTGGTAGACAGCACAACAAAGTTCAAAGTATTCTACTTCATGGATGGATTCTCGGGCTATAACCAGATCAAAATGGCGCCGAAAGACATGGAGAAAACTTCGTTCATTACCCCATGGGGTACCTTTTGTTACAAGGTAATGTCGTTCGGTTTGAAGAACGCCGGGACAACCTATCAAAGGGCCATGACTACTCTGTTTCATGACATGATACATAAAGAAATCGAGGTATACGTCGATGATATGATTGCAAAATCAAAAACAGAGAGTGAGCACGTTGAACATCTGTCAAAATTGTTCGAACGTTTGAGAAAATTCAAGCTTCGCTTGAATCCCAACAAGTGCACCTTCGGTGTCCGTTCAGGGAAACTACTAGGGTTCATCGTCAGCCAGAAAGGAATTGAGGTTGATCCTAACAAGGTCAAGGCCATTCAAGAAATGCCTTCGCCGAAAACTGAAAAACAAGTCAGAGGATTCCTGGGACGTTTGAACTACATCTCCAGATTCATATTCCTTATGACCGCCACATGTGCGCCGATTTTCAAATTACTGAAAAGAACCAGGATTGCGTTTGGTCAGAAGATTGCCAAACTGCCTTCGACAGTATTAAGAAATATCTGTTGAATCCTCCGATTCTATCACCTCCAGTGGAAGGAAGACCACTGATCATTTACCTCACAGTCCTAGAGGACTCAATGGGATGTGTACTTGGCCAACAAGACGAAACTAAAAGAAAAGGGTCTGCCATCTACTATTTGAGCAAGAAATTCACCGACTGCGAGACTCGGTACACGATGCTTGAGAAAACTTGTTGCGCTTTGGCTTGGGCAGCCAAACGTCTTCGCCAATACATGATTCGTCATACTACTTGGTTGGTCTCCGAAATGGATCCAATCAAGTACGTATTTGAAAAACCTGCTCTTACGGGAAGGATTGCCCGTTGGCAGATGCTATTATCAGAATATGACATAGAGTACCACGCTCAGAAAGCCGTTAAGGGAAGTATTTTAGCCGATCATTTGGCTTATCAATCGATTGACGATCAGGAATCAGTCGGGTTTGACTTCCCAGACGAAGATGTCGTGTATCTAAAGATGAAAGACTGTGATGAACCGCTACCCAGTGAAGGGCCAGAACCAGGTTCCCAATGGGGACTTATCTTTGACGGAGCAGTTAATCATTATGGAAATGGAATTGGGGCAATCATTATTACCCCTCAGGGTACCCACATTCCTTTCACTGCTAGACTTACATTCAAGTGTACGAACAATGAGGCCGAATACGAAGCTTGTATCATGGGTCTCGAGGAAGCGATTGATTTAAGGATCAAAAACTTGGACGTATATGGCGACTCAGCCTTGGTTATCAATCAGATAAAAGGAGATTGGAACACATACCAATCAGGATTGATTCATTACAAAGACTATGCAAGAAGGTTGTTACCCTTCTTCAACAGAATTGAGTTTCATCACATCCCTCGTGATGAGAATCACATGGCTGATGCATTAGCCACTATCTCTTCCATGATTAGTGTAGGTCAATGGAATGACATACCTAAGATCGACATAATGCGCCTTGAACGGCCCGCTTACGTCTTCACGATTGAAGCAGTCATAGATGACAGACCTTGGTATCACGATATCAAATGCTTCCTTCAGAAACAAGAGTACCCATCTAAGGCACTCAGAAAAGACAGGAAAACCCTCAGAAGATTGGCTGGAAACTTCTTCCTGAGCGGTGACACTCTCTATAAGAGAAATTTTGACATGGTCTTGCTCCGATGCGTAGACAGACCAGAAGCAGACATGCTTATGAAAGAAATTCATGAAGGATCCTTTGGCACTCATGCCAACGGACACGCAATGGCGAGAAAAATTTTGAGAGCAGGGTATTACTGGTTGACCATGGAATCCGACTGCTACAAGTACATGAGGAGGTGTCACAAGTGTCAGATATACTCCGACAAAATTCATGTACCGCCATCACATCTCAAATTTCTTTCTTCCCCGTGGCCTTTCTCCATATGGGGAATCGACATGATGTGCTTGATTGAACCCAAGGCTTCAAACGGACATCGGTTCATCCTAGTAGCCATTAACTACTTCACCAAGTGGGTCAAAGCAGCGTCATTCGCTAATGTAACCCGACAAGTGGTGGTCCGATTTATCAAAAACAATATCATCTGCCGTTATGGTGTTCCAAGCGAGATCATTACTGACAATGGATCTAACTTGAACAATAAGATGATGAAGGAGTTGTGCGCTGAGTTCAAGATCGAACACCATAACTCATCTCCCTACCGACCCAAGATGAACGGAGCGGTAGAAGCGGCTAACAAGAACATCAAGAAGATCGTTCAAAAGATGGTTGTAACTTACAAAGACTGGCACGAGATGCTACCCTTTGCTCTTCATGGTTATTGCACATCTGTCCGTACTTCAACAGGGGCAACCCCTTTCTCTCTAGTATATGGCATGGAGGCAGTTCTCCCCATAGAAGTAGAGATCCCGTCAATCAGGGTATTGATGGAAGCTAAGCTCACCGAAGCTGAATGGAGTCAAAGTCGACATGACGAACTGAATCTGATCAAAGAAAAGAGAATAACGGCACTATGCAACGGTCAGTTGTATCAACAGAGAATGAAGAGGGCGTTCGACAAAAAGGTCCGACCTCGTGTCTTCAGAAAAGGAGACCTTGTGCTCAAGAAGATACAATCGTTTCTCACTGACTCTCAGGGCAAATGGACCCCAAATTATGATGGCCCCTATGTGGTCACGAAAGCTTTCTCAGGCGGCGCCTTAAGACTTGCAACCATGGACGGAGAGGAATTTGCCTACCCCACGAATGTTGATGTAGTCAAGAAATACTTCGCCTAAACTAAAAAAAAAATGTCTCGGTGGATTGAAAACCCGAAAGGGCGGTCCAGGCAAAAGTTAGAGACATGAAAAAAAAATCATCCCGATGGATTGGAAACATCAAAGTACAATCCAGGCAAAAATTAGGGATAATGGCAAGTAACTATGTTCATCAGAGGCAAGTCCCTCAGCGGCAGCAGTTACATCATCCGTCAGAAAACTCCAGTCAAGGTCATCTTCGACAGAAGCTCAGGATGCCCCGAATTTAAAGTTGGTAGAAGGATAGTGGTCGTTATGTTTCAACGTAGCCCTTTTCCCTGTAAATTACCATTTTCAAACTTTGTAAATACTCAATGGAATCACGCTTTTGGCTGATCTCCATCTTATCAATAAAATTTGAGCCCTTGTGCTTTTGTTTGTAATTCTTATTTGTTTTAGCTTTACAGAACGACGTTGTTAACATGATTAACGATTCTTGAAATAAAACAAAAATGAATTTACTTGTTAAAACTTTTTCTGCTTTTAAAATAAAGATGGCAATTTCTTTTGACTGTTAAACATCGGAAGAACATCAATCGCGTCTCCAAAGGTGTTTGAACCTCAAAATGCAGAATCAACGTACTCCTTCTAGACCAGTACGCCTGAATAAAGGGATCAACTTTGTCAGAGACCTTGTTTCGTCTGACATCCACGGCAGAGTTCTTACCTCCTAAGCCCGATCAACGGTATTCCACGCAGGTATTATCTCTCCTAAGCAAGGGGGAATTGCTATCTTGAACCAGCGATATCTCTATACGCCCCGCGATGGCCGAGTATCCAGTCATGTTCATCTTTTAGTTTGTGTATCACGTCAGTTTTGTCAGCATATACATACATACATCGTGCATTATTGATTTGCATTCGCATTCATATTGCATCAATATCACTCTAGTCGGTCTTATCCCCTAGTGATAAAAGTCCTCTCAATCGAGTTGTCGGACCTTTCCTCGTTGGGAAGTGAATCATCTAAACAATCTCTCTCCCGTTTATCTCTAGATCAGAGTCGGCACTCGACCACTTTGATAACTTGAACCTCTGAAAGGCCAGAGAACCTTCAACAGATGTCACTCTTTGCCATTGAAGATAATATCCTTGCTTTCCCGGATTAAAGAAAATCCCCAGAGAAAGCCTCTTAAGCAAAGGTTCGGCAGTACATTAGTATTTCTCCAAAAATCCGCTGATGAAAAGGTCATCGGCACCTCAAAATTGGACCCCATCATATGGCATTTCTCTGGGAAGATCCCGAGAAAAGTATGATGTAAGATCCCCAAGTGGAAATAGTCTCTCAAGATACTCACTTTCCCCCCAGTAGAATCGACAAATGGCGTCTCCAACAGAGAAGTTTGTGTACCTCTACAACTCAGACGACTGGGTTCCCCAGTAAGTCTGACATCAAAACTTTTTCCACTCAAATGGCATCTCCCCAGGAAAATTCGGCGAGAAGTTTGAGGGAAAACCGCTAACCAATAGCGTCCCTTGTCAATAAAGTTTATTGACAAAAGAAACTAAGACCAGTTCTTTGGTAGGAAACCAAGAATGAGGGGAGGTTTATTTCAGAAACTGAGACCAGTTTCTTGGTAGGAAACCAGGATCGAGGGGAAGTTTAAATCAGAAACTAAGACCAGTTCCTTGGTAAGAAACCAGGATCGAGGGGAAGTTTACATCAGAAACTAAGACCAGTTCCTTGGTAGGAAACAAGGATCGAGGGGAAGTTTACATCAGAAACTAAGACCAGTTCCTTGGTAGGAAACCAGGATCGAGGGGAAGTTCATTTCAGAAACTAAGACCAGTTCCTCGGTAGGAAACCAGGATCGAGGGGAAGTTTACCTTTTCTAAGCATTATTGCTCAGCAAAAGAAGATGAATGCGCAAGCTACCATTCATAACCACCATCAAAATTTTGGGTATTCTGATATTTAATCCTCTTGCACCCCGAATGCCCAAATACCTTCGCCATTCACACCTTCGGGTCCAAGAAGATTAAATAGGGGCATCTGTCATACCCCAAATTTTGACCACTAAGATTTCCCATCATTGTGAAAATCATCATCACAATATAGAGGAACCATCATACCTTGTCAGTCTCCCCAAAGATGGGTGAGCATCCACTACAATCAAAGTTAGGGTTTCAAGCCCTCTCTAAGTGCTTAGACAAAGGATCAATCAAGGAATGACATGATCTTCAACTTGTCTAACCACTTAAACATCCACAATGGATCAAAAGGACTCCCACTTCAAGGATTAAGCACAAAGTTGCTATTTTCTAGGTGGATCAAGTCTCAAGATCGCCAGTATCACCAAATTAGGGTTTTGATCGACCAGGGCCTCCAGATGAAAAATTTCATCTGGACATAAGCCAAAGATCCAAAACACCACCTAATGTACTCCATGGAACCTCATGGACCCAAGCATCAAGTCAATTTGACCTCAGGGGATGCATACATCAAAAATCAGGAATTAGGGTTTCTTGACCTAATTCACCCCTAAGTTGAGTTTTGGGACAAATCAAGAGCCAAGACCTTAAGACATGATTTGAGGGTCTCTAATGAACTATATTGATCCATTTGGAACAATGGATTAATCCAAGAAGCTTGAGCAACAAGTCTCATTTTCATCTGCACCACAATTAGGGTTTTGCGAGGAAAGTCAACTGTAACTTTGACTTTTGACCAGGACATGCTCCCAAACCCTAGTACATGCCCTAATATACCCTATGACACCCATGGAACATGTCCATCAAGTTTGATTTAGGTCAAGGACATGATTTCCTGAAGAATTGCACAGTTTGGAATTCATCTGATAAAAAGTCAACTGTGCACAAAAGTCAACTTTGACTTTTTGAGATTTTTCACCAAAATGGATTTTTAACCCTAAAATGATGTTAATGTATGATTTGAATCATCATTCATCAATAAAAATCAAAGAATGTTGGATAACTTGTAAAAGGGGTAACCATAAAACTTAGAAATTTTTCTAAGTTATGGAAAAAGTACCACTAATGCACTAACTTTGGAGGACCATAACTCCTAAACCACAAGGCCAATTTTTTTCATCCAAAGATGGATTTGTAGCCCTCATTACCCTCTACAAAAACTTCAACTAGACCTAAGTCCAATTCATTAAGGATTTTGAGTTATGGAGTGATCAAAATCAAGAAATCACACTTTGTTCCAACACTTAGTGAAAATTTCACTAAGTCAGATTTTTCACTTGGAATCAAAAGAGTTCAAAACCAAACTTGTTCAAACAGTTGTTGTATCATGTAAGGGCTTTCCAAAATGGCCAAGAACATTTCCAAATTCAAGTTACCCTATGAGATATGACATTGTCAAGTTGCCTTGCTGAAATCTGTCAAAGGCAAGGCAGATTTTGCATTTTGGCTCGATTTGCCAAAATAAGCCAAATTCAAATGCTCCTATCCACTTGGACACATCTGAGGATTGAATCTAAAGGGGACAATCACTGAGCCAATCCTCCAAAGTCCATGGAACAAGAAATAGCATGTTGAACCTAGAATGGCCAAAATAGGGAAAAGACTCCAAATTTGGATTGAAGCATTCAATGGAAGCATCAAGGTGGCATGGACTGAGCCATTCTCATCTGAAATCAGTCAAGACTTATCCAAGACCAAGGGAACCAAAGCTCTGTGCCCTAACCTCTAGTCAATGGCTAGAGGAGACTTGGATTTTCATTTGCCAACATTGGCCAAACCTACTTACCAGCTGCCATTCACTATTCCTTGCAAAACAAACTTGCTCTACTATAAATAGAGCTCAATTGTGATCAGTTTGAGTACACCAAAGCCATCAAACAGATGCTTTCCTCAAAATCTCTTCTTTCACTCCAATTTTGCCTTCTAAGGCAAGTCACTATCGGGTTTTGAGTTTGAGAGCAATTCCAATCAAACCAATCACTCACACACCTCACATACATCACATATGAGCTGATCAAATACTTAGATCACTTCTGAAACACCAATTTCACAAAATCACCAGTTGGTTGCTAAAATTTTCAATCAAGTTGCAGCTGAGGTACCACAAAGTGATCCAGCCAATTTCAATCAAGTCTAACCATTCAAACACACTCCATAGGGTGTAGGGAAGCTGTTCAGATCATCACCACTCATCTGTAACACCTCCAAATCAAAAATCACATTGCACTTGCTGTCACGGCTTAGAGGTAAGCATATACTTGGTCATCTCTCAATCTATGCATATTTCCTGGCACAATAATTTGGCCATATGTTCATAATCATGCATGGAATGTTTTCCCTCAATTAATTGCATTGTTTGAATCGTGTATCAAAAATACTAGCCTTCATGCAGAAATTAGGGTTCTTGAGGATTTTTCATGATTTCTTGTTATATGTTTAATTTAAATGAAATTAAGTGTTGTAGACATGATCGTGAGGTTGAGACGAGCATAATGATATGTGGATTGCATGATATAATTACGTATTCAGTGAGATTGGATGGAAAACGCAAATCAGCCAAACCCAGAAAAACGTGCGTATTCTTGCTTGTGTTCTTGGCGCCTTTTTCACAAATTCAAATATTTGAATTTTGTGATTTTGTTTAATTGATTCAAAAATTAATTTCTCTCTGAGTTTTAATGATTTTGAGTTGATTCTTTTTTTAATAATTCACAAAAATGTTAAAATATTTTATTTTATCAAAAAATCCCAAAAATAGTATTTATTTCATATAATTGATATTTTTGCAAAGAATTAATATTTTAATTGTTTTTGACATTTTAAATATTTTTTCTACATTGATTTTGCAACTTTTAATGCTTTCTAATTATTTTGTAGGTCAATACTTAATTTTTGAAGCATTAATCCAAAATCACAATTTGTTTTTCCTATGTTAAACAATTTTGATCATTTTAATTGAATTTTTATTCAATTAAAACACATTTTGAAAACAAATTAGGGTTTTTGGATTAATTCAACCCTCATAAATCATTTTCAAAACATTTTGGGCCTCTAATAGAGTGTAAGACCCAATCCTTTCTTGACCAAAACATTTTGGGCCTCAGTGTATTGTATAAGTCCCGATATCGTCAAAAATAAACGGCCCGATCGTCGCCTATTCAAAGAATCAACTGGGCCTCTCCTTGAGGTATAAGACCCATTCAAAACTTTTGGGCCTCTAATAGAGTGTAAGATCCAATCCCCTTTTAACCAAACCATTTGGGCCTCACTTATTGTATAAGTCCATTTGCGTTAAAAGAAAATCTCGGCGCGATCGCCATTTCAAACGGAAAAATCATCTGGGCCTACCCTCATGTTATAAGCCCCACTCTTTTTCTTGAAACTTTTTGGGCCTCTTAAGAGAGTGTAAGACCCATCCCTTTGTACAGAAAACATTTTGGGCCTCAGTCACTTGTATAAGTCCCTCTGTACAAATTCAACAGTACACTCACTGATAAAACCCTAGGCCTCTCCTTGAGCTGTAAGCCCTAAATCTTTCTTTTTCAAAGCACTTTCTCCTGTGATTTTGAATATACGGTTGTTTTCAATCTTTCTTTGTTGAACAACTAACCAAACAGCATGGAAGCTCTACAACCGAGTAAGTGGTTATCGCTTTCATTTACCGCTTTCATATACATATAACTGTATTGTGGGGTTGTTTCACTGTAAGTCTTCTTTCATAAACTCATATCAACTGTGTAATAATAGTATAGATATTTCGAGTTTCCCCGGCAACTACGTCTAGAACTAGGTGACGCCGTTTCATTTTGTCATAGAAATAGACAACTAGATCCCCAATAGGATCACCAGACACAGTCTTCTCCCAGGCTGTCCTCATTAGGAATTGTCAAGAAACTCTACTACCAGAGATGAATGTATTCTCCGTGAATGGCATCTTTGAGTTTCTTCCAAATTCTCGAACTTTCCTGACTTTGATCTATTCTCGGTGAATAGCATTGCCTTGAATTTCTCGGGGTTTGGGGACCCACGGGCTTCTTAAAAGCATCGGCCTCCTCTTGGGCATCGTACAAGGACCCACAGGCTTCCTAAAAGCAACCCCGCCTCCTCTTGGGCTTAGTACAAGGACCCTACGGCTTCTTAGAAGTATTCACAGCCTCCTCTTAGGCTTCGTATAATGATTTCTTCCTCCAGGAATGATAGCCTCCTCTTGGGCTTAGTACAAGGACCCGTCGGCTTCTTAAAAGTTTCTCGCCTCCTCTTGGGCTTCGTACAAATTGTCCCGACGACCTCCTAAAGGTATAGGAACAAAACTTAGTCATTTGCATAGAACCGTCCTTTCATAGAGTCTACTATTGTTTCTTAAAACATAGTACAAAAAATGAAACCCTAGACTTGGACAGTCTAATCTCCTTGAGTCTCAAAGACATTCTCAAGTGAACCCTTCGTTAAATAGGAAGGAAACCCGCAGACTCGTACAGTCTCAATACCCTTCGGATTTCCCACTTCCTTAAAGAACAGGAATAACCCGGATCCTTAAATCAAATCCCTGAGTACAGTGTTGCTCATATAAGAACTGATTTTCTCTTTAAAATCAGTATACTGGACCTGTCACTCAACCGAAACAGTAACCATAGCCTCCTCTTAGGCTTCGTATAATGATCCTTCTCCAGTAACGTTTAGCCTCTCTCTCGGGCTTTGTACGAGACACATAAGAGACTCCCTCGTTGAGTCAATCACCCCTTTCGCCTCCACCTCGGGCTTTATACGAGATACAAAAAGGTTCTTATTAAGCCAAATAAATAATAGCCTCCATCTCGGGCTTTATACGAGATACCAAAAGATTCCCTCATTGAGTCAAAACCTTTCGCCTCTCTCTCGGGCTTTGTACGAGACACATGATAGCCTCCTCTTAGGCTTTGTATAAGAAAACAACTGGTTAATCCTATTAACCCTTTAGCATAAAAGATGTGCCTCGTTCGCAGTACACAAACATCAACAACTCCTTCCCCTTCATCTAATCGCTGTAAGCGGCAAGCCTCTGGATCATCTACTCCATGCCATTGTCCCTCTTTTAGCATGAGAAATTCCTAAGGAAAGATAGCATTGCTCTACACTGAGTTAAAGTCTCCTCCTTCAGGTTGGAAATCCCCTATAAAGGAAATTATGGCATTGCCGGATTCACACATCCCGGTTAAAGTAATTCTCCTTTATAAAAGAGTTGTGACATACAACCCCCTCTTTAGAGATGACAAATTCTCTCTAAAGTTGAGACCTTTCAGCTTCACATCTTGGGCTTTGAACAAGATACAAATCACATTTCGCTTCACGTCTTGGGCTTTGAACAAGACACCAAAAACAACCATTTCCTCCCATAGAATAGCAGGAACTACGAACGCTCTGATTTCCCTGTTTTGGATAAACGGGAATACGTAGGCATAAGATTGAAAGAAAAATCTTAGCGAGCACACTAAACAAAAACCCAAAATCCCATATCTCCATAAATCAAAAGCAGTAATTCAAAAACATCAGTCCTAACATCCTAATTCTTGTTCCCCGCCAGAAACCCTCTGTCTAGATAAAAAAGAAGAAGAAAACAGTATTGGCGAAAATACAAATAACCAGTACAAAGGCCCCCCCACATTGATAGCATTCGTAACCTAACAGACCGCTGTTTATAATCAGTATGCAAAGAAGGATTAATTGGAGACATCTATTTCCCTTCCTTCATCAGCTTTAATAGGATACAAAATGAATCGACCGGTAGTTTTAAGCTCAACCGCAGAGAGCGACCAGCGCTTAAGAACCGCGTCCAAAATCGCTCGCTACAGGTACAACCTCGATCGTTTTCGCAACCCGCTTTATAGCTTTGATAGTCATGTGATATTAAGAATCTGAGTCGGACCTGCTCAGCATGTAACTCTACCAGGTTAGTATTCATTACGCGAATAACGAAGAGCTGAACCATGTTGATTTGATAGGAGTTCCTATCATGGTAGTCTTGGATCCATCCAAGACCCATCAAATGCTGGAGGGCCTCTTGTATGAAAGAGCATCCCTGTTTGTTTACCGAGCAAATCAGACAAGAACTGTAATCGTGCCGCGGCAGATTATGATACTGGCTTTGCCTTGAGTGTATTGCCACCAAGTTGACATTCATTGCACGGATGTCGTGCTTCTGAATGACGTTAGAATTCGTGTAGACCATGTTAACTCCACGAACTCGGTGCTCCTGGATCCATCCGAGATCCATTTGTTCCTGTAGAGCTGTTTGCACTACCGAACATCCTTGATTGTCCTTAGAGAAGATATCACACTGATGATAATTATGAGGTGGCACATAGCCATATCCACTCTGTCTACAATGCATCTTAACCAGATTGGTTTTCAACAAGAGTACATCGTAAATTTGATAGACACTGTTAGTCTCTCCTTCTATCAAATTGACTGCAGCTTTCTCGTGTTGAGGCAGCGGGTTCGTGAGAACATTGGGATTCGTATCTTTGAAAGATAAGAGCCCGCTCCTAACAAGCTTTTTCACGTCGGACTTGAAATTGAGACAATTCTCAATGTTATGCCCTGATCCTCCTTGATGATAAGGGCATGTCTGATCCACCTTAAACCAAAAAGGCGGATTTTCTGGTACTGTAAGAGGAGATTTAGTCTGAATGTGCCCCTTAGCCAGTAGTAACGGAAATAGCTCTGCGTACGATACGGGTATAGGATCAAATCCTGGTGGCCGTGTTGCACGGTTGTTGTTATATGGAGGACGAGCCTGATGAAGAGGCTGTTGTGTCCTTTGCTGGTCAGGTTGGCTCTGTGCAACCTGAGGTTGATACGTAGGAATAGACGCAGGGTTGATAGCAGGAGTCACAACTGCTACCGATTGATAACGTCGTCTTTTCTTTCCGAGAGAGATATTCCCAATATCTTGCTCCTTTTTCTTAGGGAGAGCACTACCATATTTTTTAGTACCGCTCGTCGATCCAGTGTCTTTTACCAAACGTCCTTCTCGGACGGCTTCCTCAAGATGTACGCCCATGCCGACCATTTCGGTGAAATCACTGTGCGCACTGGCAACCATTCGGTCATAGTAAAATGAGCTTAAGGTCTTTAAGAAGATCTTTGTCATCTCTTTTTCCTTAAGAGGTGGACAAATTTGAGCGGTAATTTCACGCCACCTTTGAGCGTACTCCTTAAAGGTTTCCTTGTCCTTTTGCAACATCTATCTGAGTTGATCTCTGTCGGGTGCGATGTCCAAATTGTATTTGTATTATTGGACGAAGGCAGTACCAAGATCTCTGAATGTGCTGATCGTAGTATGGTTTAAACCCATGTACCATTTGAGTGCGGCACCGGTTAAACTATCCTGAAAGTAGTGAATCAGTAGGTCCTGATTCTCCGTCTGGGCTGACATCCGCCGAGCGTACATCACCAGATGGCTTTGAGGGCAAGAGTTACCCTTATACTTTTCAAAGTCGGGCACTTGGAACTTGTGCGGGACTTTCACATTTGGGACCAAGCAGAGATCTGCGGCATCCTTTCCAAATAAATCCTGACCGCGAATGGTCTGCAGTTCCTTCTGCATTTCCAAGAACTGTTCCTGGAATTCCTCCATTCTGTCAAACATTGTTTCCTTCTTACCAGAAGGTGTTGGTGGAATCTGTCCTTCCGGGACAGTGTGCACCACAGGGGGTGGTACCGTGACTACGGCAGTGAGTCTTGGCGTTTCCCGAAGTTTGTAACCTTCAGGAGTCTTCAACATGCCCCTGGCATCTTTGCTTTCCCAAAGTTTGTAACCTTCAGGCCCAGCGGCTTCTGTTGTGATTCCCTGATCCTCAGTGATCGGCGGAACATATCCTTCCGGGATATAGTTAACAGGCATGCCCCAAGGACGATCTTTCGATATCTGATACCTAGAATCATACCTCTTCACTACGGGCGTTGAGGTGATCTCTGAGATCACAGTTCTTTGTAGCTGAGCTTCTGCCATGGCTTGCATGTCGTTACGAAGCTTTCTCATATCCTCTCTCAGAGCGTCGATCTCTTCTTTCAACTCTCTGTTTTCTTCCTCGAGATCATCCATCCTTTTCTGATGATTGGCCCGAGTATTATACGAATGGGACAGTTTGACTCTAGAATCGAGACACAAACATGAGATTCGTAGGGAAGAAGAATACGCGATGTGAGAATGATGAATGCAATGATTATATTAATTGTTTTTTTTAATCAAAATAAACTTCGACAATTATATTGCAAATATCAAACAGTGGGGAAACCCCTTTTTATTGAAATTCAAAAGATTACAGAAGTGGAAATACAGTAGATTACAAAGTGCAGAAACAGAAACCTAAACTAATGGGTCCTGAGTCCTCTATGAAGAGAAATCAGGTGCTAATTCTGGTATCTTCCTTTTCTTTGATCGGGGCTCTTGGGCCGTTGTCGGGTTGTCATTCCTTTGCCAAGTGAAAGGAGCGAGCAAATTCCTTTGGTCATCTTGATTATCTACAGCATGTTGCTCCAAAATTTCAATCAGAGCATCTATTTCTTTCAGTAATTGCTGTATTTTGATGCACTCTATGTCGAGGGTGCGGTACTTGTTCTTCCAAGACCTTCTCTCCTTTTGAATTTTGTTGAGAGTAACCTGAAGCTTTTCAGTTTCGGTCATGAAGTAGGTGACAGATTCCCTTGGCGGAAGAATTCCGTAACGAGGATAAGGTATCTTTAGCTTGAGAGCTCTAGTTTGTACCCAATGGAGGTAAGGCTCCACCGAGACACATTCTGGTTTTCCCAGAGACTCTCGTCCTTTCTTATGAACATGCTTCCAAGCGTGTACTATTTCCATCTTTAGTGCTCTGTCGTTTTCTCCTACTTTGAAGAAAAGACCTTCCAGATGAACACCCAGTGGGATGTGTCTCACCGGGTATCCAAATTGACGGCGAACCAATACCGGATGGTAGTTGATTCCTCCTTTAGTTCCTATAAGGGGTACGTTGGGGAAGTTTCCACAACGGTCAATGATCCTGATTCCCTCATAAATCCTATTACACCAATCTATATCAGAGTTGGTAAGAGACATGATCTTTTATGACCAACGTAAGGCACTCTTGCAATCCCAAAAGGCAGCAAACTTGGGCAAGTGAGAGATAAACCATTTGTAAAGCAAAGGTACACAGCATGTGATCTCCCCTCCGTTGTACAAATTTCCCAGGTGTACAGAATGATACGCATCTGTGAGCAAAGTCGGCACAGGATTTCCAATGAGAAAAACCTTAATGGAGTTAATATCGACGAAGTTATTGATGTTAGGAAACAAAAATAACCCGTAGGTGAGCAAGACAAAGATGCTTTCAAAAGCAGTCACATTTCCTATACTGGCGAAGTACAGAGCTTTCTTTGTCAAGAACTGGGCTGGCAAACCTTGGATGCCACCCTTAGCGGTCATGTGAGCCCTGACCTCAGACTCGTCCAAATGAATTGCTCTTGCAATAGTATGATTCCTTGGAATTTCTTCCAGTCCAGAAAATGTAGCTCGATCCGTAATGTGTAGATCGATCAGGTGAGAATACTCCTTCAGCGTTGGTGCAAGCTGGTAATCCGGGAATGTGAAACAGTGATAAACCGGATCATAAAACTAAATGAGCGCATCCATGATTCCCTCAATCACATGGACTCTTAACAGAGGTAGCAGACCTCCGTACTTGGCTCTGAAAGCCTCAGGGTTAGTGATCATCCTCGCTAACCTTCTCAAATCCTCTAGTTTTGGAACCTTGAAGGTATACTGGTGAGTTCTCCTTCTACCGAAATCCATTAGTGCAATCCTTTTTCTCTGATATTTGCAATCACAGTCTTAGTTTATTTTGAAAGAACAGAGAGACTAGAAGAGAAGATTTTTTGAATGTTTTAATGTTTTTTAAATGAATGCATGAATGCAGCACACAAAAACATAGAAAAAACATGGGGTCAAAGGGTCGTTGTCATGAAGTCAAGGCTCTGCCCATCCCCAAAGGTTTATACTAGGGTGATTTTTGTACCTGTACTCATTATCATTAGCTCCTCCCAGGAAAGCAAAACAACAAGCAGATCGCCAGCGAGTTGTAGACCAATCTTAGAGTAAGTGTCATTCACCGAGAATAGATCACCAGCCTCAAATGAGGGTAGTATCGCGTAACAACTATTTCCGATAGTTTCTGCACTACGAAAGGGTTTGGCTCCTCAGCTTCTCACACTTAACAGTTGGCTCATTGTCTAGGTGAGAGAATGGGTTGCGTTGGTTAGCCTCCACTGAGGTTGATGGTCGACCCCGTCGCCATCACTTATCTTAGGTGTATACTCATTCTTTCCACATACGGCATCACCCACATTCCCATTAGCAGAAAAATAAACATGTATAGCAATTAGGAAAAGCAGTATATATATTTGTCCTAATCATCCTAGACCTATGAAGCTAAGAATCCTAAGTTCCTGACAGAAAATGGGTTCCCCGGCGGAAGCCCCAATCTGTGGTATTCACACAAGTGAAGAAAAGGAAGACCGTGCCTAGACCTAACTTTGAAGGGCCCCACGGTGGGCGCCATTTTTCTTGTGAAAAATGAGGACGACCGTGCCGAGATCTAACTTTGAAAGGCCCCACGGTGGGTGCCATTTTTTCTGTAGCGAGCGATTTTGGACGCGGTTCTTAAGCCATGGTCGCTCTCTGCGGTTGAGCTTAAAACTACAGGTCGATTCATTTTTTATCCTATTGTGAGCTGATGAAGGAAGGGAAATAGATGTCTCCAATTAACCCTGCTTTGCATACTGAGTTTAAACAACGGTCTGTTAGGTTACGAATGCTATCAATGTGGGGGGCCTTTCTTGTGCTATTTAACAGAATGATATGTTTCTGACGGGGAACAAGGATTAGGATGTTAGGACTGATGTTTTTGAATTACTGCTTTTGATTGATGGAGATATGGGATTTGGGTTTTTGTTTAGTGTGCTCGCTAAGATTTTTCTTACAATCTTATGCCTACGTATTCCCGTTTATCCAAAACAGGGAAATCAGAGCGTTCGTAGTTCCTCCTATTCTATGGGAGGAAATGATTGTTTTGGTGTCTTGTTCAAAGCCCAAGACGTGAAGCGAAAGGTAGTTTATATCTTGTTCAAAGCCCAAGATGTGAAGCTAAAAGGGTTTGACTTTAGAGAGAATTTGTCATCTCTAAAGAGGGGTTTGTCTATTACGACTGTTTTATAAAGGAGAATTACTTTAATCGGGATACGCGGATCCTAGCAATGCCATAATTTCCTTTATAGGGGGTTTTAACCTGAAGGGGAAGACTTTAACTCAGTGTAGAGCAATGCTATCTTTCCTTAGGAATTTCTCATGCTAAAAGAGGGACAGTGGCATGGATGTAGATGATCCGGAGGCTTGCCGCTTACAGCGATTAGATGAAGGGAGTTGTTTGATGTTTGTTTACTGTGAACGAGACACATTTTTTATGCTAAAAGGTTAATTGGATTAACCAGTGATTTTCTTATATGAAGCCTAAGAGGAGGCTAATATGTGTCTCGTACAAAGCCCGAGAGAGGCTAAAAGGTTTTGACTCAACGAGGGAATCTTTTGGTATCTCGTATAAAGCCCGAGATGGAGGCTATTGTTTATTTGGCTCAATAAGAACCTTTTTGTATCTCGTATAAAGCCCGAGATAGAGGCAAAAGGGGTGATTGACTCAACGAGGGAGTCTCTTATGTGTCTCGTACAAAGCCCGAGACAGAGAGGCTAAACGTCACTGGAGAAGGATCATTATACAAAGCCTAAGAGGAGGCTATGGTGACTGTTTCAGTTAAGTGACAGGTCCAGTATACTGATTTTGAAAGAGAAAATCAGTTCTTATATGAGCAACACTGACTCAGGGTTAAGCGGGAAATCCGAAGGGTATTGAGATTGTCCGAGTCTGCGGGTTTCCTTCCTATTTAACGAAGGGGTCACTTGAGAATGTCTTTGAGACTCAAGGAAGTTAGACTGTCCAAGTCGAGAGTTTTATCTTTCGTACTATGCTTTGAGAAACAGTAGTAGACTTTATGAAAGGACTGTTCTATGAAGATGACTAGGTTCTGTTCCTATACCTCTAGGAGGTCGTCGGGACAATTTGTACGAAGCCCAAGAGGAGGCTGGAAACTTTTAAGAAGCCGACGGGTCCTTGTACTAAGCCCAAGAGGAGGCTATCATTCCCGGAGGAAGAGATCATTATACGAAGCCTAAGAGGAGGCTGTGAATACTTCTAAGAAGTCGTAGGGTCCTTGTACTAAGCCCAAGAGGATGCGGGGTTGCTTTTAGGAAGCCTGTGGGTCCTTGTACGATGCCCAAGAGGAGGCCGATGCTTTTAAGAAGCCCGTGGGTCCCCAAACCCCGAGAAATTCAAGGCAATGCTATTCACCGAGAATAGATCAAAGTCAAGAAAATTCGAGAATTTGGAAGAAACTCAAAGATGCCATTCACGGAGAATACATTCATCTCTGGGAGTAGAGTTTCTTGACAATTCCTAATGAGGACAGCCGAAGAGAAGACTGTATCTGGTGATCCTATTGGGGATCTAGTTGTCTATTTCTATGAATAAACGAAACGACGTCACCTAGTTCTAGACGTAGTTGCCGGGGAAACTCGAAATATCTATACTATTATTACACATTTGATATGAGTTTATGAAAGAAGACTTACAGTGAAACAGCCCCACAATACAGTTTATATGTATATGAAAGCGGTAAATGAAAGCGATAACCACTTACTCGGTTGTAGTGCTTCCATGCTGTTTGGTTAGTTATTCAACAAAGAAAGATAGAAAACAACAGTATATTCAAAATCAAAGGAGAAAGTGCTTTGAAAAAGAAAGTTTTGGGGCTTACAGCTCAATGGAGAGGCCCAGGGTTTTATCAGTGAGCGCACTGTTAAATTTGTACAGAGGGACTTATACAAGTGACTGAGGCCCAAAATGTTTTATGTACAAAGGGATGGGTCTTACACTCTCTCAAGAGGCCCAAGTGAGTTTTAAAAAAGAGTGGGGCTTATAACACGAGGGTAGGACCAGATGATTTTCCCGTTTGAAATGGCGATCGCGCCGAGGTTTTCTTTTAACGCGGAGGGACTTATACAATAAGTGAGGCCCAAAAAGATTTTGGTTAAAAGGGGATTGGGTCTTACACTCTAATAGAGGCCCAAAATGTTTTGAATGGGTCTTATAGCTCAAGGAGAGGCCCAATTGATTCTTTGAATAGGCGATGATCGCGCCGTTTGTTTTTTACGGTATCGGGACTTATACAATACACTGAGGCCCAAAATATTTTGGTCAAGAAAGGATTGGGTCTTACACTCTATTAGAGGCCCAAAAAGTTTTGAAAATGATTTATGAGGGTTGGTTTAATCCAAAAACCCTAATTTGTTTTCAAAAATGTATTTAATTGAATAAAAATTCAATTAAAATGATCAAAATTGTTTAACATGTGAAAAACAAATTGTGATTTTGGATTAGTTCTTCAAAAATTAAGTATTGACCTACAAAATAATTAGAAAGCATTAAAAGTTGCAAAATCAATGTAGAAAAAATATTTAATATGTCAAAAACAATTAAAATATTAATTCTTTGCAAAAATATCAATTATATGAAATAAATAATATTTTTGGGATTTTTTTATAAAATAAAATATTTTAACATTTTTGTGAATTATTAAAAAAAGAATCAACTCAAAATCATTAAAACTCAGAGAGAAATTAATTTTTGAATCAATTAAATAAAATCACAAAATTCAAATATTTGAATTATTCAAAAATGGCACCAAGAACACACCAAGAACACGCGCGTGTTCTGGGTTTGGCTGATTTGCATTTTCTCCTAAATCTCACTGAATACTTGATTATATCATGCAATCCACATATCATTATGCTCGTCTCAACCTCACCATCATGTCTATAACACTTAATTTCATTTAAATTAAACATATAACAAGAAATCATGAAAAATCCTCAAGAACCCTAATTTCTGCATGAAGGCTAGGATTTTTTATACGCGATTCAAACAATGCAATTAATTGAGGGAAAACATTCCATGCATGATTATGAACATATGGCCAAATTATTGTGCGAGGAAATATGCATAGATTGAGAGATGACTAAGTATATGCTTACCTCTAGGCCGTGACAGCAAGTGCAATGTGATTTTTGATTTAGAGGTGTTACAGATGAGTGGTGATGATCTGAACAGCTTCCTTACACCCTATGGAGTGTGTTTGAATGGTTGGACTTGATTGAAATTGGCTGGATCAATTTGTGGTACCTCAGCTGCAACTTGATTAAAAATTTGAGCAACCAGCTGGTGATTTTGTGAAATTTGTGTTTCAGAAGTGATCTAAGTGTTTGATCAACTCATATGTGATGTATGTGAGGTGTGTAAGTGATTGGTTTGATTGGAATTGCTCTCAAACTCAAAACCCGATAGCTACCTTGCTAAGAAAGGCATTTTTGCCAAGAGAAAGAGATTTTGAGGAAAGCATCCGTTAGATGGCTTTGGTGTACTCAAACTGATCACAATTGAGCTCTATTTATAGTAGAGAAAGTTGGTTTTGCAAGGAATAGTGAATGGCAGCTGGTAAGTAGATTTGGCCAATGTTGGCAAATGAAAATCCAAGTCTCCTCTAGCCATTGACTAGAGGTTAGGGCACAGAGCTTTGGTTCCCTTGGTCTTGGATAAGTCTTGACTGATTTCATATGAGAATGGCTCAGACCATGCCACCTTGATGCTTCCATTGAATGCTTCAATCCAAATTTGGAGTCTTGTCCCTATTTTGGCCATTCTAGGTTCAACATGCTATTTCTTGTTCCATGGACTTTGGAGGCTTGGCTCAGTGATTGTCCCCTTTAAATTCAATCCTCAGATGTGTCCAAGTGGATAGGAGCATTTGAATTTGGCTGATTTTGGCAAATCGAGCCAAAATGCAAAATCTGCCTTGCCTTTGACAGATTTCAGCAAGGCAACTTGATAATGTCATATCTCATGGGGTAAGTTGAATTTGGCAATGTTCTTGGCCATTTTGGAAAGCCCTTACATGATACAACAACTGTTTGAACAAGTTTGGTTTTGATCTCTTTTGATTCCAAGTGAAAAATCCTTCTACATTTGGTAAAAAGTGAAGCAAAATCTGACTTAGTGAAATTTTCACTAAGTGTTGGAACAAAGTGTGATTTCTTGATTTTGATCACTCCATAACTCAAAATCCTTAATGAATTGGACTTAGGTCTAGTTGAAGTTTTTGTAGAGGGTAATGAGGGCTACAAATTCATCTTTGGATGAGAAAAAATGGACATGTGGTTTAGGAGTTATGATCCTCCAAAGTTAGTGTATTAGTGGTACTTTTTCCATAACTTAGAAAAATTTCTAAGTTTTATGGTTACCCCTTTTACAAGTTATCCAACATTCTTTGATTTTTCTTGATGAATGATGATTCAAATCATACATTAACATCATTTTAGGGTTAAAAATCCATTTTGGTGAAAAATCTCAAAAAGTCAAAGTTGACTTTTGTGCACAGTTGACTTTTTATCAGATGAATTCCAAATTGTGCAATTCTTCAGGAAATCATGTCCTTGACCTAAATCAAACTTGATGGACATGTTTCATGGGTGTCATAGGGTATATTGAGGCATGTCCTAGGGTTTGGGAGCATGTCCTGGTCAAAAGTCAAAGTTACAGTTGACTTTCCTCGCGAAACCCTAATTGTGGTGCAGATGAAAATGAGGCTTGTTGCTCAAGCTTCTTGGATTAATCCATTGTTCCAAATGGATCAATATAGTTCATTAGAGACCCTCAAATCATGTTTTGAGGTCTTGGCTCTTGATTTGTCCCAAAAGTCAACTTAGGGGTGAATTAGGTCAAGAAACCCTAATTCCTGATTTTTGATGTATGCATCCCCTGAGGTCAAATTGACTTGATGCTTAGGTCCATGAGGTTCCATGGAGTACATTAGGTTGTGTTTTGGATCATTGGCTTGTGCCCAGATGAAAATTTCCATCTGGAGGCCCTGGTCGACCAAAACCCTAATTTGGTGACACTGTCAATCTTGAGACTTGATCCACCTAGAATGGAGCAACCTTGTGCTTAATCCTTGAAGTGGGAGTCCCTTTTGATCCATTGTGGATGTTTGAGAGGTTAGACAAGTTGAAGATCATATCATTCCTTGATTGATCCTTTGTCTAAGGCTCTGAGAGGGCTTAAAACCCTAATTTTGATTGTAGTGAATGCTCAACAACCCTTGAGGAATTTGGTGAGGCATGATGGTTCATCCATATTGTGATGATGATTTGCACAATGATGGGAAATCTTAGTGGTCAAAATTTGGGGTATGACACCCCGGGGAGTTCCTCGAGGTAGAAGGTGATGGGATTGGAGTTTCCCCGCACTTTCTCGAGGGTGGTCGCCTTCGCAGATGTCGCGGATTCCAGTTTGTCAAACTTCCGCTTGATTGATCCGACCGACAATTTCTCGGGACCGCCTTCGGAGATGACCATTGCTTTGGGGAAGCCTTCCCAAGTACTGCGGGCAGTGATGGGGTCCTCGTCAGGAAAGGTCGCCCACATGTTGCGGATTGCTTCTTCGCCCTCAATGATCGGAGGAACCAAGAAGTCCTCGGGTCGCGTGACGTTGAGGGCTACCTGAAGCTGGTTGTCGGTAGGGGGAGGTGTCGTCTCCTCGATGTTCTGCGCTTCCCGTGAACTCGGACGAGGAGGGTCGTTCTTTTGGGCATATTTCTTCAAGTGCCCTTCTTTTATGAGAATCTCAATTGCATTCTTGAGATGGATGCAGTCTTCGGTCACGTGCCCGTGGCTCCGGTGGAACCTGCAGTACTTTGACTTGTCAACATTTGGTTTGGGAGCAGCGGGCTTCGGGAAGCGAACTCCTCCTTTTACAAACTCGGAGTTCTGGCATTCAGAGAAGATACGAGATCGGGGAGTGTTAAGCGGGGTGTACTCCGTGAACCGGCCAGCCGGTCCGCGCGGTTCTCGAGGATCACGGTTGCGGTTCTCTTTCTTCTTTTCTCCTCCCCGTCGGGGAGAAGAGTCTTCATCTTTGTGGTCGCGGTGGCCTTCTCTACGTCTCGTCTTAAGAGCGATCTGAGCGGCTTCAGTCTCCTCGAGTTCGATGTACTTCTGGGCTCGAGCGAGAAGGTCCTCGAGGCGCCGGGGTCTTCGGAGGCCTATAGATTTGGCAAAGTCAGACCTGGCTCGGAGTCCATGGATAATTAAGTATTTCTTCATGTCGTCGGTCGTATGGACCTCGACGGCTTCTTTGTTGAACCTCTCGATGTAGTTTCGGAGAGATTCGTTCCTCCCTTGGAAGATGCTTTCTAGGGCAGCCTCCGTCTTCGGGTGTCGATGAGACGCGGTGAAGTGTTTAGTGAAGCGTTGCTTCAGTTGCTTCCATGATGTGATCAACCTAAGTTCCAGACCCTTATACCAAGTCATGGCTCCCTTCCGCAATGTGGTGGGGAACAGCCTACACCGGATGGCTCCCCTGATGTTTCGGAAGTCGAGCATTGCTTCAAAACTCTCCACGTGATCATCAGGGTCGGTCAGCCCGTCATAGATCCCTAGTGGTGGGGGTTTCTCCATACCCGCAGGGATTGGGGCGTTCATGATTTCCCACGACAAAGGGGTCCTCTGGTCCTCGTCGTCGCTACCAGCCGGGGATCTCGAAGGTGATCCATGATGCCGTGGAGGGGAGTTCCTTTAACGGTTCTTTGGTCTTTCTTCGGTCTGCTTGGACTTCTTGGAGATGGTGGAGGCCCTGGGTTCCTTCCGAGGCGGGGAACGAGGGCGTTTCTATGAGATCGTCGGCTAGGGGCGCTCAAGACGCGGTCGGCGACCCTGGCGTACTGGCGACGGGGTCCGAGAATCTTCGGAAGGGGTCCTTCGCGAGGTGACGAGGGATGACGATGTCTTCGCGGGGAAGATCGTTGTGCCCGTCCTTGCTCCAAGGCTTCGATCCTGGGGTTCTGCTGCGCGATCAGCTGATTGGTCTAGTTGATCAACGCAAACAGGGCCACGGTGCTCGGGTCCGCATTAGGCGGCGGAGCAACTGGTTGAAGAATGGCTTGCTGGTCGTTCTGGCGGGCGACGTCGTAGGCCACATCCTGGGAGTCCGGGGAGGCGGTCTGCCCATCTTTTATGTCGCCTTCGGCACCGTCGAGGATAACAGTGTCTTCACGGAGGTTCCCGTTCTCAAGCTGTGCAAGCACGGTGTCCAGAGCCTGGTTGACTGGCGGATTGGCCATGTTGGTGATGAATGGAGAAAGCTTTGGTTTATCGAGGAGAACAAACGGGGAAGGTTATGGTTCCCACAGACGGCGCCACTGATCGTACCTGGATCAGACAGTTTCTGAGGGCCAACGGCGTATGTCGAACTTTAGCTCCGGAGAAGTTGAAAGACCGGGGGGGTGTACCTGCAAGGTACTCCGACGCTTAAGTAAGGTGGTTGTCAGAGAAAAAGCAAGTACAGAAGTGAGAGTAAGAAAGTGTGTAACCTGGCCCTCTCAAGTGAGAGGGTATTTATAGAGCCCCCAGCGCGGGGCCAACGGTTACTTGCATTGGGCTGGATTGCCAGGCCCAATCCAAGTAACTGCCAGGGCTTACGTGGCGTAGTGAAGACCATCACGTGATCTTCGCCCTGGGGTAACCGTTCCTAGATCTCCGGGATTAGGGCAGACCGATTCCATCGGGAGTGGAGCGGTTACGTGAGAACGTGTCCTCGCGGGGAGGACTCTTGCTTGTCGGGGAGAGAAGTGTCCTCGGGGAGAGGAATTGCTACGTGTACGGAGATCGCTCTTCGCGAGGAGCGACATCCCTGTGTCGAGGGGGGATAACTCCGGGGAAGGCTCGATGCTTCTGCCCGAGGCTCTTCACCATTCGTGCCCAACATTGTGGTGTGACGCCTGCCCGATACTGGCTTGACTAAGTCCTTCGCATGGGCCGCCCCAGAGCGTGTGGGCAGGGCCTGCTCGGGTGTTGAGCAGGTCCTCGGCCCAGTCCAGAACACTTACTTTCTTCATTAAAACACACAACAACATTTTAAACAACATCCACTGCTTCTATTCGAATCTCCATGTAACACCACTACGAATAAGCAACCGGCATCCAACACTCACAAAGCTGAAACCGCACTGCAACTCCGACAACAGCAGCGACGTCGAAAGAGACGCGAGTAGGAGTGAAAAGAGACGCGAGCGGAGAGAGAGCGAGGAATAAAGTTTCAAGGCTTTGCTTTCTTATTTCCTTTACTTTTACTGTAGTTTTTTTTTACTATACACTTTAATACTTTATATTGCTTCTTGCTTTTGTATTTTGAATCTTATGTGTGTTACCTGCAAGAATATCTTTGAACATCCGAGCCTTTTGTGTTTCGGTTCGTTGAAGTTGTGTTTGTTTGCAATTTTTTTCACCATTTGAAATTAATGTTCAGTTTACATTTCTATGTGACTAATGAATAAAAGTGTTGGTAATGATTTTCTGTGTATGTTATAAAAAAGGTGTACCATGACTTGTGATTAAATAATATGTGATGCATGTTACTAACTTCATTTGCATTTTATTGGAAAACAAGTAATGTTTATTCATGTTTCTCTTGAGCTATGTTGGTGTTTGGTTTAGAATGTTTTCATAATAAATCACCAAAGTGCCTCTGTACATACTAAGTGAATTATAAAGAGAGCATATCCTAGCTACCATTTTATCAATTCACACACGGCATTAGCAGCATGTGGTGGTAGCACAGTAAGTTGTTTCAATTGGTTTTACTTTTTTAGAAAGAGTCAAATTGTCATTTAACTTGTTATTATATTTTAAATAATTGTTTGATTAGTTTTCTATTTTAAATTATTATTATCTTAACTTTCAGTTCTAGGTATTTTCTGTTATTTAATTTGTGTAATATTTTTTTATATAATTTAATTGTGGTTTTAATTATTTGTTTTAATAGTTTTTTCTTATTTTTGATAATATTGAAAATAACTAAAAATATTTTAATCTTTCATTTTAATATTTCTTTTATTAGTTTATTTATTTAGTATTAAATATTAAAAATGTAGGATTTGTTTTGATGATTTTATTTTTTGTAATATTTGAAAAAGACCAAAAACATTTTAATTTCTCTTTTTTAGCATTTTATTTCTAGTTATTGTTTTTGTATATTAAAATATGAAATATATGTCATTTGTTATTAATTGGTTTAAATATTTTTATTTAATAATGATTAATTAAATTATTAATTAATCTTATTAAATATATATATTTAAATTAATTAATAATTCTCTGGTCACCCAATTCTATTTTGATTTGTCTGTTTATCTCATTCCAAAGGAAAGGACCCACCCAGTTGACTGTCATGTCATTTACGATAACCTTGTCCGTCATTCCCTTTGTCTCACGCCACCGCGCGATCGAGACTTGCCTGCCCTTTTCAACCTAGCCTTAGGTTTGGAGTCGCCGCACTCCACGTAGGCGTCTTGCTGTCAGACCCTACTTTCCCTTGGAACCTTGACCACAGTCAAGAGTTCTTTACCCCCGTTGAGGGGAACTACGATTGCTCTGATTTCTCAAGTTCACCTTGAGAATACGTAGGCATAGGATTGCGAGATCCTAGCGAGCTACCTTTTTTCTTTTTCCACTTTTTACCTTTACATCTGATGCCTTCTTGGATTCCACCCTTTTTACCTTTACATCTGATGCCTTCTCGGATTCCACCCTTTTTACCTTTACATCCGATGCCTTCTCGGATTCCACCCTTTTTTACCTTTATATCCGATGCCTTCTCGGATTCCACATTTTCTTTTTACACCCTTTTACCCCGTATTGAGGGGAACTACGAATGCTCTGATTCCATTCCCGTCAGGATACGTAGGCACGAGATACGATGTCTTGGCGAGCATACTTAGTGTACATACTTATAGGTCTTTACTTTACCCTTAGCACATTTCCCTTAGCAAGCAAACTTTAGCATAACACAAATACTAACAAGAGGTTCCCGTAGAGTACTACGGATACTTAGGGTGCTAATACCTTCCCTTAGTATAACCAACCCCCGAACCTAGATTCACTTAACTTAGGGTTTTCATTCTTTACCCTTTCCTTTGGATAAATCAAAGCTCGGTGGTGAATTTCAAAGTTTTGTGATGCAAGTTAATTAATAGCTTGTTATCCGATTCTCACCGCAACACAATGCTAATAGCAACTCAATTCATACAACATCTAACAATCAAAAATGAAAACATGGAAGCAAAAAGATCACTAAGGGCTTTAAAGGTTGTAGCTTGGTCGGGTTAACAATAAAGGGACATTTCTAAAGGCCATTGAATCGAAATATCTGATGCAAAAGAACATTCACTATATAAGATATTCACACATCTCAACTTCATTCACCATTTTCATTCCTTTACCAAAAACCTTCTCAAACTTCCTTATACACAATTATTTCATTCTCTATTTTTCTTATTCAAACAAGCATTCTTTTTCTTTTGTTTTTCTCCTTCATATTCACACTTTTTCTTTTCATGCTTGTTTGAAATTTTTCAAAAGTCTTAGCAACCTACAGTTCTTCTTTTTCATTCTCCCCAACTTGAATTCAACTAAACCTCAAATGAATGTTCCTTTCTTTTTATGGCAAGGAAATCAAATTAAAACAATGTTCAAATGTTCAAGAAGAAATTTTTAGAACCTCACAAAATTCAATAATGAACTATACTTTCAAATTATGTACATAAACCAAGTTCATCACTAAAATGAGATCTAAATTGTTTAGGCTCAAAGGGGTTAACGAATTCTCACTACTCACGGGTAAGATACTTTTGGATCCGATTGTGCTCAATATAAACAAATGCCTTGATCATTTCTAATGCTTCCACAAAATCACAATAATTAAATATAAATCATGAATCAAACGAATTAAACAAAGTTATCAGTCATCCTAGCATATAGTAAACAATGGAGGTTTCTCACAATTTGTGGCTTTCGAACCTAAGTGAAGCAAGCATTCAAACAAGTTGCAAAATGAAACAAGAATACACATTTTCACAAAGCACAAAATTCTTAAATCAATCTAACATTCTGTAAAGCGGTACAATTTACCTTGCATACATTCAATGCTCACCATCCAGACTCGGTCGAAGCTTCATTGAATACTTTTATACAAATGGCAATCAATCTAGAAGGAGTTCTCATCATTCCTAGTCACACTAGAGAAAACATAAAAGAAAACAAATATATACAATATAAACAAATATACAAAGCTCAAAAATATAGAAACTATCGCAATGCGATTCAATATCCAAACATCAATCTCTGGCAACAACGCCATTTTGTTGGAGCGGTAAAGCAGCAAGCAAAAATTAATTAAGTACCTAGTTCTGTCGTCTCCACATGGATCGGTGTGAGAAAGAATGTCGTTCAATGGTCTCTATATTTCTAAGCTTATGGTGCAAAAGTTTTGGTTTAAAAGATTTAAGGATCCAAAATTAAAGGCATAAAATATAAAGACTGAAAATATAAAGTAAAGACTGAATTATAAATGGAGCCTTGTTGGGATTGGATCTCATCAATTGATAACACATGCATTCTTCAGATCATTTCATACATAAATCACTTATTTGTCTAACATCATCACGTATCACTCACGACATACATATCCTCTCGGTCCCCGCATCTTGTGAGTGATTTTGTACCGATCAATAATTGCTCTCGCACATTACCAATCAATACAAAGTATTTAAAACCTACATGAATGTTAAGCCTACATCCATTTCTAGCATCTAGACCCAACATATATTACTATAACATCCATATCAAACTAATTAGTAGTTCATATACAAAGCCATGATCAAAATACGTACATATGATTAATCCTTTTTTACATGCATTCAATTAATTTACCCCATGGATGTGAACAAATTTATTCCTCAATATTCTCACGCACCTTCACGATACCGTTTCATACCCCAAATTTTGACCACTAAGATTTTCCATCATTGTGCAAATCATCATCACAATATGGATGAACCATCTTGCCTCATCAGTCTCCCCAAAGATGGGTGAACACTTACTACAGTCAAAATTAGGGTTTCAAGCCCTCTCAGAGTTCTTAGACAAAGGATCAATCAAATAATGACATGATCTTCAACTTTTCTAACCTCCCAAACATCTACAATGGATCAAGAGGACTCCCACTTTAAGGATTAAGCACCAGGCTGCTCCCTTCCAGGTGGATCAAGCCTCAAGATCGCTAGTGTCACCAAATTAGGGTTTGGTCGACCAGGGCCTCCAGATGGAAATTTTCCTCTGGGCATGAGCCAATGCTTCAAAGCATATCCTAAAATACTCCATGGAACCTCATGGGCCCAAGCATCAAGTCAATTTGACCTCAGGGGTGCATACATCAAAAATTAGGAATTAGGGTTTTTTGACCTAATTCACCCCTAAGTTGACTTTTGGGACAAATCATGAGCCAAGACCTCAAGACATGATTTGAGGGTCTTCAACATACCACATTGATCCATTTGTAACAATGGATTGATCCAGGAAGCTTGAGCAGCAAGTCTCAATTTCATTAGTACCACAATTAGGGTTTCGCGAGAAAAGTCAACTGTAGCTTTGACTTTTGACCAGGACATGCTCCCAAACCCTAGGACATGATTCAATACACCCTATAACACCTATGAAATTAATCCATCAAGTTTTATTTAGGTCAAGGACTTGATTTCATAGAGGATCGCATAGTTTGGAATTCATCTGACAAAAAGTCAACTGTGCACAAAAGTCAACTTTGACTTTTTGAGATTTTTCAAAAAATTGGTTTTTTAACCCTAAAATGATGTTAATGTATGATTTGAATCATAATTCATAAAGAAAAATCAAAGAAAGTGAGATAACTTGTAAAAGGGGTAACCCTAAAAACTTAGAAAATTTTCTAAGTTATGAACAAAGTGGCAAGGGTACCAACTTTGGAGGATCATAACTCCTAAACCACAAGGCCATTTTTCCCCATCCAAAGCTAGATTTGTAGCTCTCATTACCCTCTACAAAAGCTTAAAACTGACCTCCTTCCAAATTCATCATGGATTTTGAGTTATGGAATGATCAAAATCACAAAAAGTGAAAATGTCACTTTTTTCCAACACTTAGTGAGATTTTCACTAAGTCAGAATCTGCCTTCACTTTTTCCAAATGTAGGGGGATTTTTCACTTGGATCCAAAAGGTATCAAAACCAAATATGATCAAACATTTGTTGTATCATATGAGGGCTTTCCAAAATGGCCAAGAACATCACCAAATTCCACTTGGGCCATGAGATATGACAATGGCAATATGCCTTGCTGAAAACTGCCAAGGCTAGGCAGAATTTTGCATTTTTGCTCGATTTGGAAAAATTAGATAATTACAAGCCTTGTCATCACTTTGGACACATCTGAGGATCAAATTTAAAGGGGACAAACACTGAGCCAAGCCTCCAAAGTCCTTGGAACAAGAAGTAGCATGCCAAACCTAGAATTGCCTAAAAGAGGGACATGACTCTAATTTTGGATTGGAGCATTCAATACATACACCAAGGTGGCATGGACTGACACATTTGCAACTGAATTCAGTCAAGACTTATCCAAGACCAAGGGAACCACAGCCCCGTGCCCTAACCTCTAGTCAATGGCTAGAGGAGACTTGGATTCCAAAGTGCAACCATTGGCCAAACCTCTGTTGCAGTTGCCATTCACTATTGATCAGAAAACAAACTTGCTCTACTATAAATAAAGCTCATTTGTGCTCAGTTTGAGTACACCAAAGCCATCAAACAGATGCTTTCCTCAAAATCCCTCTCTTTAGGCCAAAATACCTTCTTTAGCAAGGTAACTCTGAGTTTTTGAGTTAGAGAGCATTTCCATCACAACTCATGATCCTAACACCTCATAAACATCATATGTAGGTGATCCAAACTATCAAAAGTGACCTGTAATCCTTAAATCACAAAGTCACCTCTCAAAACCTCAAAATAGGCCTTTTGTGCATTTTTCAAGCCATGTCTTGATTCAGTCACTTTCCAAACCAGATAAAACCTCAAACACACTCCAAATAACATCCTTGAACTGTCCCAAATGGTTCCCCCCATCTGGAACACCATTTGAGAGAGTTGTTATTTTGGTTATTTTAACCCCTTTTGCAAGAAAGGGCCAGTTTGTGTTTTTACAGGTTCCAGCTGATTCCAACCATCCTAAAAGCTTCTAAGGGATCATTTGAGAGTGTCTAAAGCATCAAACCATTTCTGGAACAAGAAGTTTGGCAGATTGCACAGAAAACTCCAAAAGCTCAAAAAGAGGTAAGCATCATGACTTGAACTTTCCAAAATATGCATTGCTTTGAAGTCCACTGATCATACACACCTCATACATGTTATATATGTTGTGTTTGAACCAATTCATCATGTAATTCATGCCTGTATCAAAGTTTAGCATAGAAAATGCAATTATAGGCCTTTTTCAAAACCACTATCAGATTTTGAGGAGGGAGTATGATCTGGAAAAAATACCACCACCATTGGATTCCTTGTGAAATTCTACGCCAGATGCATATAAATTTTGTCTCAAACCATGGAGAAATGAGAAAGTTATGACCTTCACGTTTCTGACTTAAAACTTACCTTGCCTTGCCTTGGGCCAGGCCAAAAACAAGGCAAGCCTTGTATATTTGTGGTTTCACTTCAAGCAATGGATGTATCACCACCCCAGTGGTAAGGCGCGTGCCCTATAACCTTGAGGTCGTGGGTTCAAACCCCACCCATGCCATTTTGTGTTTTCTCACATTTTTGCTATTTTTTCCAATATTTTCATGTTTTATTAATTAATTGGAAAATTAATAACTCTTTCAATTTTAATTATTTTTGATTGGTTCTTTTTGAAAAAAATCACAAAAATGTTGAAATATTTTATACCACAAAAAAATTAAGTTTATATTATTTATTTAATATAATTAGTATTTTTGTGAATAAATTCCTTTTTAATGTTTTTAAACATTTTAAAAGTGAATATTTACTTTGAAAATCAAAACCAAGTGAGATTTAATTCATCTTGTGCTTAATCCCTCATTTCTCAAACCTTAAACAAAAATCACAAATGGTTTATTCAAACTTATTTGGTATTTTATTTGATTTTCTTTAAATATTTACTTTTAAAGAATAACAAATTAGGGTTTCTTTGATTTTCACCCTCATCAAACAATTTCAAACACTTTTGAGCCTCTAATAGAGTGTAAGACCCAATCCTTTGTAAATACAAACCCATTTTTGGGCCTCACTTATTGTATAAGTCCCGTTGTATTTCAAAAAGTTCGACGCGATCATCGTCCGTTGAAAAACAAACCCTGGGCCTCTCCTCGAGCTATAAGACCCATTCAAAATTATTCTTGGGCCTCTATTAGAGTGTAAGACCCAACCCTATTTGAAAACCAAACCATTTTGGGCCTCAATGCATTGTATAAGACCCACCGTGTTTTCACAAATCTCGGCGCGATCGCCATTTTCAAACAAATAACCCTGGGCCTCTCCTTGAGTTGTAAGCTCCACCACTTATACAAAAATAAATCTCTTGGGCCTCTTGAGAGAGTGTAAGACCCATCCCCTTGTACAGAAAACCTTTCTTGGGCCTCAGTCACTTGTATAAGTCCCTCTGTACAAAACAACAGTGCGATCACTGATAAACCTAGGGCCTCTCCTTGAGCTGTAAGCCCCAATATCTTTTCAAAATACTTTCTCCTTTAATATACTGTTGTTTTCAATCTTTCTTTGTTGAACAACTAACCAAACAGCATGGAAGCTCTACAACCGAGTAAGTGTTTATATGCTTTCTTTATCCGCTTTCATATACATATAACTATATTGTGGGGTTGTTTCATTGTAAGTCTTCTTTCATAAACTCATATCAACTGCGTAATACTAGTATAGATATTTAGAGTTTCCCCGGCAACTACATCTAGCACTAAGACCTGTTGATCACTCTTAAATAGACAAAACTAGACCCCCCATAGGATTACCAGATACAGTCTTCCCTCCTCTTGGGGTTAAACAATATGGAGACGTGAAATGCAGCATTCTCGGTGAACCCTTTCTCAGACTGTCACCCTTAGACATTGTCAAAGAAACTCTAACTCCCCAAAGATGATCTTTTCTCCGTGAATGGCATCTCTTGAGTTTCTTCCAAATTCTCGGACTTTCCTGGCTTGATCTATTCTCTGTGAATAGCCTGTCTTGAATTTCTTGGGGTTTGGGGGCCCACAGGCTTCCCAAAAGCATCCCTGTCTCTTCTTGGGCGTTGTACAAAGATCCTACGGCTTCTTAGAAGTATTCACAGCCTCCTCTTAGGCTTCGTATAAGGATTCTTCCTTCGGGAAGAAAACCTCCTCTTGGGCTTCGTACAAATTGTCCCTCGGCTTCTTAAAAGTTTCCAGCCTCCTCTCGGGCTTCGTACAAATTGTCCCGACGACCTCCTAGAGGTATAGGAACAGAAATTAGTCATCTTAATAGAGCAGTCTTTCAAAGAGTCTAGATCTTTCTACCGTGAATGTACTACTACTGTTTCTTTAAGCATAGTACAAAAGATAAAACTCTAGACTTGGACAGTCTAATCTCCTTGAGTCTCGAAGGCATTCTCAAGTAGGGAAAAACACCAATAGACTCGGACAGTCTCCAATACCCTCTGGATTCCCCCCATTTCCTTAAAGAACAGGAAATAACCCTGATCCTCTGATCAATCCCAAAGCATAACCTTACCTTTAATCAGTCTCTTTATAAGAACTGATTTTCTCTTTTAACCAACCTACTGGACCTGTCACTCAACTGAAACAGCAATCCTTTTAGCCTCTATCTCGGGCTTCGTACGAGATACAAAAAGACTCTCTTGTTGAGTCAATAATCCTTTTAGCCTCTATCTCGGGCTTCGTACGAGATACAAAATCACTCTCTTATTGAGTATAAAAGACTCTCGTGTTGAGTCAATCTCTCTTTTAGCCTCTATCTCGGGCTTCGTACGAGATACAAAAACACTCTCTTGTTGAGTATAAAAGACTCTCTTGTTGAGTCAACCTTTAGCCTCCGTCTTGGGCTTCATTCAAGACACATCTAAAAGCACTCTCTTGTTGAGTCAACTCCTTTTAGCCTCCCTTTTGGGCTTCGTACGAGACACAAAAGCATCCTCTTGTTGGGTCAACAGCCTCCTCTTAGGCTTTGTATAAGAAAAACCCCGGTTGAGTAAATCAACCTTTTAGCATCAAAACTATGCCTCGTTCATAGGATACAAACATCAACAACTCCTTTCATCTAATTGCTGTAAGCGGCAAGCCTCTGGATTATTTACATCCACGCCACTGTCCCTCTTTTAGCATGAGAAATTCCTAAGGAAAGATAGCATTGCTCTACACTGAGTTAAAGTCTTCTCCTTCAGGTTAAAACCCCCTATAAAGGAAATTATGGCGTTGCTAGGATTCACACATCCCGGTTAAAGTAATCCTCCTTTATAGTCAGTCACTCAACAGTTGTGACAAACAGACCCCCTTTAGAGATGACAAATTCTC
Source organism: Lathyrus tuberosus (assembly GCA_022829125.1). Taxonomy (NCBI): domain Eukaryota; kingdom Viridiplantae; phylum Streptophyta; class Magnoliopsida; order Fabales; family Fabaceae; genus Lathyrus; species Lathyrus tuberosus. Next base: position 7,452,639 of record JALAZF010000084.1, read on the forward strand.
TCTAAAGACAACACCTTTTCAGCTTCACATCTTGGGCTTTGAACAAGATATAAACCACCTTTTCAGCTTCACGTCTTGGGCTTTGAACAAGACACCAAAACATCATTTCCTCCAATAGAATAGGAGGAACTACGATCGCTCTGATTTCCCTGTTTCGGTAAATGGGAATACGTAGGCATAAGATTGAAAGAAAAATCTTAGCGAGCACACTAATCCAAAGCCCCAAATCCCGTACCTTCACATATCAATCAAAAAGCATCAGTCCTAGCATCCTAACAAAATTCCCCATGAACATTCCCGGTGTTTCGTTCTAAACAAAGTAAGAAGAAAGATGCCCCATTACCATATAGCATCCATAACCTAACAGACCACTGTTTAAACTCAGTATGCAAGCAGGGTTAATTGGAGACATCTATTTCCCTTCCTTAGTCAGCTCAATAGGATAAAAAATGAATCGACCTGTAGTAACCCCAAAGGGACAGTGCTTAAGAACCACGTCCAAAATCGCTCGCTACGGAAAAGTGGCGCCCACCGTGGGGCCCATTTCTTTCTTTCTTTCTTTTTTTTGGGATTTCACTGGGATAGGAGTTTTTTTTACTTCACTAGGATCTTAGGTCAAAACCTTTAAAGTTGGGAAGGTACCACAGAATGGCGACTCCACCGGGGAGCCATTTTTGTCAGGAACATAGGATTCATAGCTCTTTAAAGTCTAGGACTTTAGGACAAATATATATACTACTTTTCCTAATTGATATCTGTGTTTGTTTTTCTGCTAATGGGAATGCGTGTGATGCCGCATGTGGAAAGATTGAGTATACACCTAGGAAAAACCTCTTTTAGTAGTGCAAAAACTATTGGAAATGGTTGTCACGCGATACTACCCTCTTCTGATGGTTCTTCGAAAAACATCACCTAGCACGGTTCTCGGCCTGCTGGTGTTTTCTCGAGAAGAACTGATGATTTTGAGTGACATGTACAAAAATCACTAGTATACACCTTTGGGGGGGGGGGGGGGGGTAGAGCCTTGACTTCATGACACCGACCCTTTGACCCCATGTTTTTTCTATGTTTTTGTGTGTTGCATTCATGCATTCATCTAAAAAAACATTACATCAAAGAAAACCTTCTCTTCTAGTCTCTCTTTTTCAAATTAAATTAAGACAATGATTGCAAATGTCAGAGAAAAAGATTGCGCTCATGGACTTCGGTAGAAGGAGAACTCCTAAGTATACCTTCAGGGTTCTAAAACTAGAGGATTTGAGAGGATTAGCGAGGATGATCACTAACCCTGAAGCTTTCAGAGCCAAGTACGGAGGTCTGTTAAGAGTCCATGTGATTGAAGGAATCATGGAGGCACTCATTCAGTTTTATGATCTGGTCTATCACTGTTTCACATTCCCGGATTACCAGCTCGCACCAACGCTGGAGGAGTATTCTCACCTAACCGATCTACACATTACTGATGGAGCTCCATTTTCTAGACTGGAAGAAATTCCAAAGGATCAGACCATTGCAAGAGCAATTTATTTGGATGAGTCGGAAGTCAAGACTCACATGACCACTAAGGGTGGGCTCCCAGGTTTTCCAGCCCAGTTCCTGACAAAGAAGGCTCTATACTTTGCTAGTATAGGGAACATGACTGCTTTTGAAAGCATATTTGTCTTACTCACCTACGGGTTATTTCTGTTTCCTAACATTAATAGCTTCGTCGACATTAACGCCATTAAGGTTTTTCTCATTGGAAACCCTGTGCCAACTTTGCTCGCGGACGCGTATCATTATGTACACTTAGGGATTTGTACAGCTGAGGGATGATCACGTGTTGTGTGCCCCTGTTATATAAATGGTTTATCTCCCATTTTCCTAAGTCTGCTGCTTTTTGGAACCATAGGAATGCCTTACACTAGTCGCAGAAAATCATGTCCCTCACCAACTCTGACATAGATTGGTGCAATAGGACTTATGACGAGATCAGGATCATTGATCGTTGTGGAAATTTCCCAAATGTACCCCTTATAGGCACTAAGGGAGGAATCAACTACCATCCAGTATTGGTTCGTCGTCAATTTGGATACCCGATGAGATATGTCCCGCGTAATTCTCATCTGGAAGGTCTTTTCTTCAAAGAAGTAGAAAATGACAGGGCACTAAAGATGGAAATAGTGCACGCTTGGAAACATGTTCATAAGAAAGGACGAGAGTCTCTAGGAAAACCGGACTGTGTCTCAGTGGAGCCTTATCTCCACCGGGTACAAACTAGAGCTCTCAAGCTAAAGATACCTTATCCTCGTCACGGAGTTCTTCCGCCGAGGGAATCTGTCATGTACTTCATGACTGAAACGGAAAAACTTCAGGTTACTCTCAACAAAGTTCAACAGGAGAGGAGGTCTTGGAAGAACAAATACCGCACCCTCAATGTAGAGTGTACCAAAATACACAACTGCTGAAAGATAAGGATGCTCTGATCGAGATTTTAGAGCAACATGCTATAGATAATCAGGATGACCAAAGGAATTTGTTCGTTCCTTTCACTTGGCAAGGGAATGACAACCCGACAACGGCCCAAAAGCCCCAGTCCAAGAAAACGAAAGTACCAGAATCAGCACCCGGTTTCTCCCCAGAGAAGACTCGGAACCCCTTAGCTTAGGTTTCTGTTTCCGCACCTTGTAATCTACTGTATTTCTATTTTCGCAATCCTTCGAATTCAATAAAATGGGGTTTCCCCACTGTTTGATATCTGCAATCTAATTGTCAAAGTTTATTTTGATTAAACCAACAAAAAAACAATTAATATAATCATTGCATTCATCATTCTCACGTCACGTATTCTTCTTACCTACGAATCTCACGTTTGTGTCTCGGTTCTAGAGTCACACTGTCTCATTCATACAATACTCGGGCCAATCATCAGAAAAAGATGGATGATCTCGAGGAAGAGAACAGAGAGTTGAGAGAACAGATCGATGCTCTGAGAGAGGATATGAGAAAGCTTCATAACGACATGCAAGCCATGGTAGAAGCTCAGCTACAAAGGACTGTGATCTCGGTGTAATACCCCAAAATTTTCCCTCTCATTTCTTCATATCATTTGGCATGAGCTTTCATTGCATTACATTGCATTCAAGCATAGAAAAATAAAACATTAAGTATTGCATTGCATCTTGCATAAGGGCATGAGATCAGTGATTCTCCAAGGTGTTGATCATCCAAAGCAAAGGAAATAAGAGCCAAGGGTCTCCCACAAGCCTAAAGGGTCTCTTATGTCATATGTCATCTCAATTGCTCCCACAAGGAATGAGAAGAGGAGAATTCATCAAGAAGATTAGATAGTGCATAATCTCCTACACAAGGCAGTCAAAATGGGGGATCTGACCCTCAAATGGGCAAGCTCTTTGAGTTTTCATCACCTCCAAATGCCATATCTCTTCTTTGTTAGATAGAATATACATCATATTCAGAGGAATTTGGATTTGAAGGATGTGATATTTCCTCCTAACCAGAGGGTGCCAAAATTAGGGTTTGACCTAGAATCAGTTTATCTCTTATTTTTTGGGCAAGACTTGATCTCATGGTATTCCTTATGTTCTTAAGTGTATATGGATGGAAAATGGCTCATCAATTGGTTTCATGAGGGTTTCAATTGATCAGTTGCTTGATAGTCAAGAAATTGGGGAAAAAGTCAACTGTGCAGTTAAAAAAGTCAACTCTTGACTTTCTAAGGTCAAGTTCATGAAATTCATGTTATATAGGTTCATTGGACAAGATTTGATCAAGAAATGATGAAGGAATCATGAAAAATCAAGAAGTTACAAAACTGCCAAAAATAGAAACTTTAGGGTTTCCAAAAATGGTAAGTTTGGACCATTTTGCACCCTACTTTGAGGCTCTCTTTCTCCAAGATGAAAGCTCCAAACCTCAGGCACAAGTTGAGCCAATTAAAGTTCATGTTCTAAGCTTCAAATCCATATAAAGAACTCCTCCATTGGATCAAAATTGAATGAGTTATGGTTAATCAAAGTTTGGTAAAACTAGGTCCAAAACCAAGTCATGACCAAGCGTGACCAAACCCACCGGCCATCATTTTGACAAACACATGGTGTGCCAAATGTCCACCCATTTTTTTCATTTATGGAAGCTTCAAATGAAATAATGTTGAACATCAAAGTTATTCATCTCAATGTCCTCTTCAACTTTGATGTTGGACAAATTTTCATTTGAGAAGGTTATGATGGAGTTATAAGGGTTCAAAGTTGGTATGATCATGCTGAATTCCATGCAACATGTTGCCTTGCCATGCCACAATCTTGCCACGCCCTTCCACCAGTTTCAAACCCCAATGTTCTAAGCCATTTTATACCATCTTACACACCTCCATTTGATTTATTTTCAACACCAATATGGTTCTATGATGCACCATCTTTCTAATGCCATCAATACTTCATTGTTTCATTCACTAACAAGAGAGAATTTCCTTCTCAAACTTGCACCTTTCCATTGAGCCTTGGGCTGCTACAAAATCAGAAAAATGAATTGTTGTTGTTGTTGTCTTAACATTCACACGCATATACCCTATATTCATTTCCTCATTTAGCCAAGCATTCCCCTTACATACCCTTGCCATAACCTATACCATACATGAGAAGGGAAAAGTAAAACTTGCGCAACAAGTTTCTTCTGCAAGCTGCTGCATTTGAGAGAGCATCAACACCACTCTTTCTCTTTTAATCTCCACCATAACATCATAAACCTTCATCACCATATCACTCCTCTCCTCACTCGCCCTAACTAACTTGACTCAGTTAGTTAGGGACAACTCACTTTAACTCACTCAACTCACCTTAACTCACTCATTTAACCACCACTGGTTCACTCTAAACCACACATATAAATAGAAATTTCACTCACAAATTCAGCGAGAACTTTCATTTTCCATTTTCACTCCAAAAATTCTCTCAAACTCTCTCTACTTTCTCTCTGATTTCACACGACTTCAACAATCTTTTTCTACATTTCACCTTCATCATCTTCAACATTTCATTGCTGATCAAGAACAAAGGAGAAGAAGTTCCATTGTCCAAACATAGCATCGTCACAGTTTGGAATTCTTTTTTTGTTCTCAAGATCTCCACGTCAAGTAGCATTTATTTTGCTAAGGTTGAAGATCTAGAAGCTCAGGATCTCAAGCTTTTCTCTGGTTTTCTCAACACTTCAAGTTTCTCCACATTTTTAGGTTTTAATTCATTCAACCTTAGTGCTTCGTATTCATGTGAGTTTAACTGGTTTCTTCTTGATTTACAGCTTATTAGAAGCTATGCGTGGGTCCTGGCTAGTTGATAGGCTCTTTAGGAGTTTAGGTGTGATTTTAGGGAAAAATGTTTTGGTTCGGTTTGTTGTGTATGTGTATGATCTATGAGAAATAATTGCATATTCATGATGTACTTTACTTCCTCTTCATTTTGGTATGCGAATTGTGGATTTCTGGACATTTGTGAGGTTGCAGGTGGTGGTTGCTCGCCGGAGAAGATGACCGGAGGTCCTTCTCCGGCTGGTGAGTTTTTAATTCTAGGGTTTTGCAAGTTTGAATTGTGGTCGTTTGATCTATTGAATCGTGTGGTTGATATGTTGCCAACACATTAAAATCCTTTTATAATCTGAATGTTTGAGTGCGTGTGTTCCATGATTATTATTGTGTGTCCTCAATGTGATCCGTTCATCATGTATGATTGATCCTATCAAGACTGATCGTATGGTTGGTATGTTGCCAACGCATTAATGAAGTCATGTGCATCACGCGTGCAATTTATCTTAATCTGAGTGTTATTGTGTGTATGTGTGCATGATTATTTTGGTGTGCGTGCATTGTGGAAGGTTAGATGTGATTGCTTTAGTGATTAATTTTGGTTGACCAGATCATGCGATTATGATTGCATTTGATTGTTAGCTGCGTGCACACTCATCACACACAATCACGCGCATGTGGATTGGACTTAATTGATATTTGTACCCCCTCCCTTGAGCCCATTCTTGTTTTTGAACGTGATATTTTACTTCTCTGCACCCCCTGCTTTCTCTTTCTTTCTTTTAATTTCTTTTTATACTTGTTTCATAATTGATTTTTAAAAATACCAAAACATCATGAGAAATTCTACAAAAATTCACGTGATATCTTAACATGTTTAAATAATTTTTCAATTTTTTTTTAATTTTGATTTTGTGAATATTTGCATATCCTTCCATATTTTTCTTTTATTTCTTTTGAAACTTGTTTCTATTTTCATATCTTCATTTCAAAGATTTATTTCTCATAGGTCCTTAAACATTTTTGCATCAATATTTTTGCATCCATTCAGTAACATCCAAAACTTCACAAAAATATTTTTGCATCCATTCATTTTTAGAAATTTCTTTTATTGCATTTAGGTCCCCCATATTTGCACTTTGGTTCATGATTCATAAGTGACTATGGCTTGATTGTTTGAGGTCCTTCCTCCCTGAATTTTTGTATGGGATTTTGATATGTGATTAGTCCCTGGTTGAGGTCATTTTCATTCTAATTCCATAATTTTTGAATGCACTTTGACATATGTTTGTGTGCTTGTGTTTGAAGGAAGTATTGCTTGAACTTTATATGCCTTTCTTTAACCTTCATTGCATGAGGCATTTATGCCATTGTTTGAGGTATTTTGTTTGGATTTAGGTAACATGTTTAGACTCTTAGAAACTTTGTTTGATCTTTGTTAAGTCCATTTGGCATGTGTTGATCCTTTGTTTTATATGATGCATCTTATGGGACTTTTTGACCTAATTTTTCTTATGTCTTCATCTTATGCTTTTCATGTTTGGTTGTGTGCTTCTAATATGATCATATTATCATATCATTTGCATTTGATCCATGATTTGCTACTGACATATCCATAAGCATTCATACTTGTATGCCATTTCGCATCTCTTGCATTTCTTTTCAAGTATGAGGCATTCATTCTTTTATATGACCTCTTCTTACATGTTTGCTAAGTTGTATGGACTTGATTGCTATGTGCTTTTGCCATGATCATTTGTGCATATTTAACATGTCATGTCACTTCTGATTTTGATACTTGAGTTCATCTTGAGTCTTTTTAGGTTTGACTTATGCCTTGAATGTTTTCTTTCCATGTTAAATTCATGTTCATATCTTCTCACCTCTTCTCCTAATCACTCTTAATGCTTGGATGCTTGATTGTATGCCTCATTTGACATTTGTACATCATGTTTAGGCACATGTTTAGGTCATCTACATTTTGACTTTGACGTTACTTGAAGCATTATTGCATGATCACCTTGCACATCCACTCATTCTTCATCTACTTCTTTCATAATGCTTTTCTTTGTGGTTTAAGGATTTGTTTGTGTGCATTTGATTTGTGATTGCTCTCATATAAATAGAGGACATTCTTATGATGTGCATTCTGACCTTGCTTTGCTTAACCTTTAAGATGCTTTTACTTTGGTTATTGAATGTGTGTGGGCTTTACTTGTTCGTCTTAATTGGTTTCTTCATTTGTAAATAATTGCACTAACCATTTCAGGGGCTAATGGTAAGTCACTTGAGTATGGATATGCATCCACATTCTAATTTCTTCTTTCATCTTTTAATCATTCAATTTGTGTTGTTTAAGCATTTAATAATGCTTTGCTTTCATAATCTTCTTTCTTCCCTCTTGGAAACAACTTAACTTACATCTTGGAAGTAAGTTGTTTTCTTTCTTTCTCTTTTCCTTTCTCTTAGGATTAGGTTCCTTAAACCTCATTAACCATAAGATCACCATGTATGATAACATTAAGATTGAGTCTTAGTCTCCCTCTTTAGTTTTAACCTTTACTCTTCTTTTGAGTCTCTTCTCTCTCATCTTATAACAAAAGTAAAAAACACTTAATAAAGGTATAACACTTATTGTATTTAGGCCTTTCATGTGGGAACAAGGATGTAAGGGGTCTTCTCTCACTTTTCTTGGAATGTTTAGCATACGTCCCGTCTTGGGTCGATACGCGAGGCATTCGATCCTATATAAAGGACTTAAATACAATACGAGTTACAAAACATAAAAACAATCAAAACACTTCTTTCTTAAAAGGAAAAAACAAACAAATAATAAGTCTTCTCTCATCTCTTCACTCTTTCCTTAAGGACTCGTCATGTCCGTTCCACCGCAAATAGGTAACGCCTAAGTCTCTCTACAACGAGCTGCAACACCTAACTGCCGGGAAGCGTACTCTTACATTTCCACTAAAAAACACAAACAAAGCGACCCTCGTTGAGGGGAACTACGTCGCTCTGATTCTCATGTTCCCGATGAGATATGTAGGCAGTGGGGTAGGGCCCATTCGAGCACTTCTTTTATTTTCCCTACATTTGTTTCTCTTTATCTCTCCTTTCCTTTTCCAGTTCTCCAGCTAGCATTTCCTTTTCCAGTATCCTTTCCTTACACCCTTTGACTGAAGCAGCAAGCGTGGATCCCATCGGGTATGATGGACGCGTGAGGGTGCTAATACCTTCCTCGCGCGTAACCGACTCCCGAACCCAGTTCTCTTGGTCGCAAGACCATGCTCTTTCCTTTCTCTCAGGTTTACGCAGTGTTTCCTTTCCCTCTCTTAGGATAAATACACATTGCTGACGACTCTGTTTCCGCGGTACTTTCGCGTTTGTACCTGGATGAAAATCCCGGGAGCGACAGCTAGCGACTCTGCTGGGGATCGAACCCAGAATCTCTGGTTTCCTTAGCGAGTCAATCCTAGCGCTTATCTGTTTTTCTTTCATCGAGTGTTTACTGTTATGATGTATCTACTGTTGTACTGTATTGCTATTTACTGTATTACTGATTTACTGTATATTACTGTATTTACCGCATTTTAGCATTTTCATAAGTTGTATTATGCTGTGCTGTGCTGGTTTTCTGTTTGGCGGGATGGGTATTCTGAGAGATAAGCCCATTACACAAGCTTGAGTACATACATAGGACTAGAGTGGACGGTAGTGTGGCCTACGTAGCATCTTGTTATGTATGGTTTATACGAAATCCACAACCAGACGAGGTTTTCTTGGGAGATGTTCTGATTTGCGCGTCTTGTGCATTTCGGAGTGTTGACCTAGGAAGCTGTCGACTCTGGTGACCATTCTCGAGGACTCAATTGCGGCACTCCTCCCGAGATGTGACAGTGGCAGACCATATTATGTAGCAAACCCATTGCACATTCTCGATCCGAGGACCCAATGCTGAGAACTTGCTATAGGATGACCTTATTTTTGGGGAATCAGTGGACGACCTCTTTGTTTGGCGATAGCATTGTATCCTACGGGCTGAATGTGTTATTGCTTCTCAAATAGAGAATCCGAAACTGAGGAACCACTGTTCTAGTACCCACATGTGAGGATGGGCGGGTGTTTACAGGTTTGCAGGTAACCATGCCTCCTACATACACTAATACTCTGATATTTTCACAGACAGTTGGTGAAAATTATTACAGTTAGTGGGTTTCTATCTGCAGTATTATTCTCAGACTTGTACAGACACCGTGCACACAGTCCAGCACATACACAGAGCACGCTGATCACATGCCCTTTCTGCATTGCATTATCATAACATAACATTCATGTTTATCATTTTCAGGTGTTTATTTTACCTCTGACTCCAGTCCATGGGTTCGACGGAGACAAATGCTAAGAGGAAGAATAATGTTGCTTATAAATTTCCAGAGCCGACATTGGATCTACTTCACAAAATGATAGCCATGGCCGACCCAGGTGTTCTTATCACTTTCCAGAAGAAATATGGGAGATTGGAGAAAATGGTCCGTAACATTACAAAGTATAAGCATGATGCCCTCCACACTCTACTGCAGTTCTATGAGCCTTCACTAAGATGCTTTGTCTTTCCGGGGTATATCTTGATGCCTACATTGGAGGAGCTTTCATTCATCTTGGGTATTTTAGTTAAATCAAATGTGTCATTCTTTTCTGGAGATCACCCCAGTATAGAAGAAATTGCAACGGCCCTACAGGTGGAACAGTCAGTGCTGAAGAGAAATGTTGCCGGTAAGAGCGGAGTCAAAGGTTTTCACTTGTATTTTCTTGCAGATCAAGCTCAGGAATATGCCAACACCAAGAATTGGACGGTCTATAATTTTATCTTGGCCTTGTGTATCTATGGCATCGTTTTATTTCCTAGCCAACATCACTTTGTGGATATGCACGCTGCGAGGGTTTTTATCCAGAAAAATCCTGTTCCCACATTGTTGGGTGATTTCTACCATTCGGTGCATTTCAAAAATGAGAAAAGAAGAGGAGGTCCTGTCAACTGCTGCACTTCGCTTTTGTCTGATTGGTTTCTAAAACATTTGCCTCAATCTGGTGCGTTTGTGGACACTAGGGATTCTCTAAAGTGGTCTAAACGGATAATGGCGTTGACTGCTGACAACATTGTTTGGTTTGACCGTCAGTTGCAAGGAGTAGAGATAATTACTAGCTGCGGAAACTTCCCAAATGTGCCTCTGATAGGCAGGAAAGGGGGAATTAACTACAACCCAATCCTGGCTATCAGACAATTTGGGTATGCCTCAAGGAACCCTCCTGAAGACCAACATATAGAAGAGTCTTTGTTCTTTAATGGGGATGAAGATACATAAGTGTTAAGAAAGGTTGTGCATGCTTGGGGGCACCTCCACAAGACTGGAAAGACTGTCTTTGGAAAAGGTGATTGTAGAGCATATCCATAGTATACAGAATGGATGCAGAGAAAGGTTGAAGAAGTTCTTTTGCCCTTTTCAAGAGAGCCACCTCTATATCCAGCAATTCCAATGGAGGAGTTTAACAAACTGCAAGCTACAATAAAGGAGCTTCGGGTGGAGAATTCGGATTTGAGTATTCTTCTTCATAATGCTCTACATGCCAACAAAGAGCTGGAGAGGAGAACCCAAGACGCGGAACAAATGTTAGCAACAAAAGAAAGGGACTTTACGGAAAGAGCCCAACATTTCCAAAAGATTAGCAAAGGTGCCGAAGCTGCTACTCAAGCTCACAAGAAGACCAAACAGGTCTTAGCGCAGAACAAAGAGAAGTTAGCCAAGTTTCAGCAAGCCTGGGATGAGGTCAGGCTCGAGAATGCAGAGTTACAGGAACAATTAAAGGCCAAAGATGACGAGCTTCTTAGAGCGCATGAACAGCGGAGAAAACATCGGGAAGACTTTGGAAAAAGCCAAGAGCAGCTAAGGAATGTTGATGATGAACTGAAAGTGTCCAAGAAAAAGCTCAAAGATGCCATGGTAGAGATGGGAAGACTCAAGATACAAGCTGGGGTGAAAAGGATTAAGGAAATGAGTACTGATGAAGCTCTCTTGATGCACGCAGATTCCTTAACTGAAGCTTTGAATAGGAGAGACATTTTGATCAGGGAGTTGATTGAAAAGTCAGGTCATCAACGCACTAGAATCCTTTTTGAAGAAATCAAGCATTCTAGTGAGAAATTGAAAGATTTGGAGTTAGATGTTTGATATTAATGTCCTGTCCTTTTAATGTAGTATTGCTGATGTATTGTTGGCTACCATCAGGCTTGTTGATGGAGTCATTTTCTTGATGTATTTCCCATTTACGAACTCATTGTAAAATGTTTCGGCACTTATTAGCTTTCCGTTCAATGAATGGCTTATTCAAAGGGGTTTCTTCGGCAGCACGATTATTCACCAGCACATTATCACAGCACAGTTCTTCGCAGTATTTTTCTCTCAATATTATGTGATATCATGGAGATTCTTGTGATTAAGACTGGAATCAGGGTGTGAAATGCCCTGGAAGTGATAAACATGGCATTTGCATTACATATCATTTTGCATTCTGTTGCTTGCTTTTCAGGTGCTCGTTGCAGGGTCTCTAACCTTTCTTTGGTTTCAGGCATTATAGCTGAGAATCACATTCACCGATATTCAACTCGAAGAAATCAAGCAAGGATAATGGATCAAATGCAGAATGATTTGGCTGAAATGAGGGCACGCATGGACCAGTTCATGACTCTCATGACTGGTATGGCGCAGGCTCAGGAAAGATTGAGGTTTCTAGTCGAGCGTCTAGAAACCACGCCTGAAGGTAATCAAGTTGACAACTTACAGACAAGGGGCACTCCTCCTCCTGTTGGCAATCCTCCTCCTGTTGGTAATCTGGGTAATGGAAATGGAAGAAATGTTGGTGGTGTTCAGGAAGATGTTCAGGAAGACCAATTCACTATGTTGGATGCTGATATGGGTAATACTGGTGATAAAAGGTATGATGAGTTGGCTGAGAAGATCCGGGCTATAGAGTGTAAGAATTCTATGGGTATTGATGTTACTAGTTTGGGTCTGGTACCAGGAGTCAGAATTCCTCCAAAATTCAAGCCGCCTACTTTTCACAAATATCATGGCAATACATGTCCCCGGACATATATTCAGGCCTATTTTGGGAGGATTTCAGCCCATACTGACGATGAGAAGTTATGGATGCATTACTTTCAAGACAGTCTGGCTGGAGCTTCTTTGACCTGGTATATGAAATTGAACAGGGCTGCTGTGAGAAGTTGGAAGGATCTGGCAGAAGCATTTCTAAAGCAGTATCAGTACAATATCGACATGGAGCCCAATCGCACTCAACTGCAAGGGTTGTCACAGAATGCAAAGGAAAGTTTCAAGGAATACGCTCAAAGGTGGAGAGAGATGGCTGCACAGGTTCAACCTCCTTTGCTGGATAGAGAAATGGCAGATATGTTTATGGGTACCCTGCAAGGGCTATTTCTTGAAAGATTGGTTGTGTGTCTGTCAACCGGATTTGCTGATATTGTGATTGCCGGAGAAAGAATAGAGAGTCTGTTGAAGCTGGGAAGATCCAAGATGTAAGTGGGGCTGGCTCTTCTGGAACGAAGAAACCATTTGCTAGTGGTTAGAAAAGAAGAGAAGGTGATACAAACGCTGTATATAGAGGACGAGGAAGAGGACGTTCTCAAGCTTATCACCAGGTAGGTGCAGTGACAATCCCAGCACCGTCTATTCAGCAACAACAACCACAACAGCAGGCTCAGCAGCAACAGCATCAACCCCCTTTCCAGTAGAGGTCTAGGCAGAGGGACCGTAAGATTGACCCTCTCCCTATGACTTATTCAGCGTTGTTACCTCAGTTACTCAAATTGAAGTTGATTGAGCTTCGTACTATGAGACCTCCTGCCGCTGGCAACTTGCCACCTAATTTTGATGTTAGCGCTCACTGTGAGTTCCACTCAGGTGCTCAGGGTCATACCACTGAGAAGTGTTGGGCCTTTCAGAATAAAGTGCAAGACTTGATCGATGCCAAAGCAATCAATTTCTCGTTACCTCCTAATGTTATCCAGAACCCCATGCCTAATCATGGTGTGGCAGATGTGCACGCTGTTGAGGACGGAAAGAGGTTAAATTTGGTAACAGATATCAATCAGGTGAAGACTTCCTTGTTGGTTGTAAAAGGTCGTTTGTTAAAGGTACAGGTGTTCCCGGGTTGTGATCAAGATTGTTCTGAATGTATGGGCCGAGAGAATGGCTGCGATAAGTTGAGAATTGGTCTGCAGAGTCTGATTGCCGAGGGCCATCTACAGTTTGACTGGGTTGTGAAGGATACTGATGAGGTGTCAACTGTGACCATATATTATACTCCTACGGAGATTCAGGTGCCTGCAGGTACAGCTCCTGTAGCAAGTGTTGTGCAAGAAAGATCCAGTCCTGTTACCATCACGGTGCCAGGGCCAGTTCTGTTTACATCTACAAAAGCAATCCCATGGCACTATTAGGGCAGACGTGTATTATGAAGGGAAAAAGCAGGAAGTCGAGACATCAGCCAGTTCAAATATTGATAATGTGGGTGGTGTAGGTGGCTTTACTCGGAGCGGGAGGTTGTTTGCTCCCCAAACTTTGCACAGTGATAAAAAAGTTGAGGTCGCGGCCAAGGCTAAAGGAAAGCAGGTGGTTGAGAATGTGCATGTGCCTGAAACAGAGACAAAGATTACCTTTGACAACGAGGTAGAAGAGTTCATGAGGATAATAAAGAAAAGTGAATATAAGATTGTCGATCAATTAAACCAGACGCCCTCGAAGATTTCAATTTTGTCATTGTTAATGTGTTCTGACGCGCACCAGGAGGCTTTGTTGAAAGTGTTGAAAAGACCATATGTTCCACAGGAAATCACTGTTAATCATCTTGAGGGTGTAATTTCTAATGTCAATGTCAGCCATCGATTGGGTTTCACAAGCAGGGATTTGACGTCTGAAGGAAAAAACCACAACAAAGCTTTGCACATTACAATGGAGTACAGGGGTGCAGTGTTGTCTCACGTACTGGTAGACACTGGTTCCTCGCTCAATGTCTTGCCCAAAAAGGCACTGATGAAGCTAGAAGTTGATGGTTTGATTTTAAGGCCAAGTGATTTGGTTGGCCGAGCATTTGATGGAACGAAAAGGTCTGTGTTTGGTGAAGTGGAATTACCCGTGCAAATTGGACCACAAGTGTTCAAATCTACATTCCATGTGATGGATATACAGCCTGCTTATAGCTGCTTATTAGGCCGCCCATGGATTCATGCGGTCGGGGTTGTTACATCCACCTTACACCAGAAGTTGAAATAAGAGTTCGAGGGACAAGTTGTGACAGTGTGTGGTGAAGAAGATATTTTTGTCAGTCACTTGTCCACGTTCAAGTATATTGAGATGGATGGGGAAATTCACGAAATGCTTTGCCAGTCGTTTGAAGCGGTAAATATTGACAACGTGCCTGAATCTTCCCTTGCACCAGATAGAGCCGGTACATCCATTTCGTCCTATAAGCAAGCTGTCGAGGTTGTCAGAGCAGGCAATGCCCAAGGATGGGGCAAGCTGATAGAGACACCAATGAAGGAGGACAAGTTTGGTATTGGCTATCATCCCTCTATGACTTCAGTTGCAGAGAACAGTGGGCCCATCACTTTCAGCAGTGGGGGAATCATTTACCCAGATCAGTCTTGTGCAGCTACAGAAGATGGCATTGACAGTGACTGTGACTTGGACAACTGGGTACGCCCACGCGCTTCGGGACAACCATTGCAGAATTGGTCTGTTGAAGAAGTCATCCGAGTTACTCTTCAAACAGAGTAATTTTCTTTGTTTTTCTAACCATAATGCATGTCAAAATCTTGCGCTCTGCCCAAGGCGTATAGATTCATTTGTAGGGCCACCCTGTTTGCATTTGTAGTTTTAATCATCAATAAAGGACGTTTTGCACTCAAATTTCATTCTCTGTCTTTCATTTTTATTTTTGCACAAAAATAATAAAATGGCAATGTTTTGTTTCTGTTTGTTTTAAAAATAAATTCTAAAATAAAGCATGAACCCGTTCGTGCAGACTCGATCCTCCGGATTCTATTGATAACGGTTCTGTTATGGATATGCATGACTTTGACAAACCGATTTATCAAGCTGAAGAAAGGGATGAGAAGGGCTGTGAACTCCCTGAGGAACTGGCCAGATTGTTAAAACAGGAGGAGAGGACCATCTAGCCTCATCAAGAGACCATAGAGATTATCAATATTGGTACCGAGGATGCTAAGAAAGAGATCAAGATTGGCGCCAGCCTACGAGCAGATGTGAAGAAAGCTTTGACTGAGACGTTGTGTGAATACGTTGATATCTTCGCCTGGTCGTATCAAGACATGCTAGGGTTGGATACTGATATTGTTGTGCACAGGCTGCCATTGAGAGAAGAATGCCCGCCAGTCAAGCAGAAACTTCGTCGGACTCATCCCGACATGGCCATAAAGATCAAAGAAGAAGTTCAGAAGCAGTGGGACGCTGGGTTTCTTGCTGTGACCAATTATCCTCCCTGGGTTGCCAACATCGTGCCGGTACCGAAGAAAGACGGAAAGGTGAGAATGTGTGTGGATTATCGAGATCTTAACAAAGCTAGTCCAAAAGATGATTTATCCAAGCTATTGATTAAACTTGAATCACAAATCTTAAAGTTCACCACCGGTCTTTGATTTATCCAAAGGAAAGGTTAAAGATCGAAAAAAACCTAAGTTAAGAGAATCTAGGTTCGGGGGTTGGTTACGCCTAGGGAAGGTATTAGCATCCTAAACGTCTGTAGTACTCTACAGGAACCTCTTATTATTATTTATGTTATTTATTGCTCGGTTGCTAAGGGTATGTGCTAAGGTAAAGACCTAGGGGTTAGTATCCAAGTATACTCGCCAAGACATCGCATCTTGTGCCTACGTATCCTGATGGGAGTGGAATCAGAGTATTCGTAGTTCCCCTCAAAGAGGGTAAGGAAGTCTTGACGGTGGTCAAGGTTCCAGGGGGAGGTAGCGTCTATGGCAAGACACTACATAGAGTGCGGTGACTCTAAAGTTAAAGTTAAGTTGATAAGGATAGAAAATGTCCATGGTAGAACATATGTATGGAATACGGTGACTCCGATCCTAAGGCTAGGATAAAGGAAAGAGGTGTTCGCAGCGGAACACATGTAAAGAGTGCAGTGACTCTAATCCTAAGGATAAAGGGAGGGACCTAAATTTAGGCTAATCTGTGACATGGAAGTCAACAACGGGACCTTTCCTTTGGAATTTGATTAAGAACAGATTTTTTTGATTTTTTTTTAGAAGTAGCCACTTGACGTTGGATCAAGGTTTTTTTGAGAAAAAGTTAAGTCGAATCTTAATCCCTAAGGGTACTCCTAGTAAACTAAACCATAACCAAAGTAAAAGAAAAAGTATTGGCATAAAAGATTTTTTTTATTTTTTTTTAGAAGTAGCCACTTGACGTTGGATCAAGGTTTTTTTGAGAAAAAGTTAAGTCGAATCTTAATCCCTAAGGGTACTCCTAGTAAACTAAACCGTAACCAAAGTAAAAGAAAAAGTATTGGTATAGGGTTGATGGCGATGCTAAAAAGCAGTCGACTTACAAGTTGGGGTATGGCTTGATATGTGGATCAAGAATGCTTTGGGTTTGGTTGATTGCGATCATAGAAACAATCGACTTACAGGGTTTAAAAAAGGGCTCAATTATTGAATCGAGAATTGTTTGATATTTTTGAAAAAAAGGGTTTAATATAGTAGCAAGATACGAGCAAAATAAAGGAAAGCGATAAAAATTATTTTACACATCATGGGAATTGGGATACATTTTGCCAATGGGGATAAGAATGAGCGATAAACGTAAAATTCAAACAAGCAATAATTCAACAGTAATTAACAAAAGTTTTAATCCAAACTTAATTACCAGATTAATAATAAAAAATGATATCAATATTCAAATCTAAATTCAAACAAGATTAAGATCAAAATTGAAACAAAGTTAACATCAAGAATTAAAAAAAATTGAATCAAAATTATTCGAGAATTAATAAGAGAATATCGCTAACGCAAAAGATGCAATCATCGCAATAGGGATTAAAAGTGATGCTAAAGGTTCGAAACTACCAAAATAAATTTAAATAAATCTTAAACGTATCGATGTTGGATAAAAAATTAGCACAGATTGAAAAAGGCAAATTGCTACCGCGTAAGCGATCATCGCAAATGGGATCAATAAGCCACTACATAATAAAAAATTAAATTGAGACACAAAGTTGCAAATCGAAACACGAATTGGTTGGTGAACAACAAACGGATTACCGCTAGACCAAACCACCGGACGTGTGCACAAAATCAAAATGCAATGATAATCAATTTTAAAGAGTAATATAAAAAAATCACAAATAAACCGAAATAAAAAAAATGTCACGCATTAGCAGCGTATCGACACGATTCGATCCAAAACATATAATAATAAAAAACGGAATTAATATATATATATATATATATATATATATATATATATATATATATATATATATATATATATATATATAACATGACATTAAACTATATATAAAAAAACTAATCAAACATGACGTTATATTATATATAAAACACTAACCTGTTAACACTAACATATCATGGCCGAAACGTACATTGCTATATATTGCTTATATTGCCGAAACTGATATCGCTGTGTACTGCTCATATTGTCGAAACATGTGTTGCTATGTACTATATTTAAAATCAAACCTGTTAATATATATACATATCAACAAAAACAATGATTAAAAAATAGTGAAACCTTAATGAAATAGTATGATATATATTGTGAAACAGCGTCGGAATGCAGCATCTCCTTTCAATGAACGGTTGCGTGTCCGTTCCCTCCTTCCGGTCTCTTTTCACCAATACAAGCTAGGTATACATAGGGTTAAATTAGCGTTAATTTATAATTGCCAAAAATGTTCTTAATATCCATTTTGAGGCCCAAACAAAATAACATTAAAGTTAAATAAAAATTTAAACAACTTAATTAATTAAAATAAATTTAAGATAAAACAAAAATCCTATTTATTTGTTCTAAATATTATTTAAATAAAATAATAATAAAAATGAAAATAAATATTTAAAATAAAATTAAAATAAAATGCTAATTACTATAATCATTTATTCTAAATAATATTAGTTTAAAAAAGTAAAATAAACGGACCTCAAATAAATAAAAATCGGATGCCCAAGTGATCAAAAAAATAAATCAAGTACACTAAAATGATCGATACAAAATATACGACATGGAAAAGTACCAAATTTTAGGGTCAAAAATTAGGGTGTGACAGATGCCCCTATTTAAGTTTCTTCTATCCGGAGATATGAAGATTGAAATCTTCATCTCGACGCGATAGGAGATACTTAAATACAAACATGCACAATTTTTGGCCCTAAGATGCCTTATGATATGATATGAAATGAAAGACAGAGATCTTGAAGATACACCCGAAATATTTAGAAAAGCATTAAATGTACGGGTAAAATTTTGAAGACATGTCTGGGAGAACGTCAGATAAGGAACATCATATCTGGAAAACATCAGATAGACAAGGTCATATCTGGAAGAACATCAGATAGACACAAAAGGGATTCTGGAAAAGCATCAGAATAAAGTCACATATCCGGAAGAACATCGGATAAACAAGGTCATACCCGGAAGAGCATCAGATAGACATAAAGGGGCTCTGGAAAAACATCAGGAACAGACACATCTGGGAAAACATTAGATGGTAAAAGCAAGGTCATTCCGGAAAAGCATCAGAATAAACAAGGTGATATATCTGGAAGAACATCAGATAACAAAGACTCAATCAGAAATAGAGACATATCCGGAAAAACATCGGAATCAAAGGGTATATCTAGGAAAACATCAGATAAGTTCTGGAAGAACATCAGAACAAGAGACACATCTGGAAAATCATCAGACGCAAAGTCGTATCTGGAAGAACGTCAGATACACACAAAAAAGGTTCTGGGAGAACATCAGAACAAACATACATATCCGGAAGGACATCAGATAGATTCTGGAAAAGCATCAGAATCAAAGGTAATATCTGGAAGAACATCAGATAAGTTCTGGAAAAACATCAGAAACCAAGTCGTATCTGGAAGAACGTCAAATAGACACAGAGGGAGATCTAGAAGAACATCAGAACAAAAGTACATATCCGGAATAGCATCAGATAGGTACAACAATATATGTTTGGTAGGTGCCAAGTGAGTTGGACTTAGACGACAAGGTAAGACATGGATAACATTGCGACCCATAGATAATGCAAATAAGTGCAAATGAGGATGATACTCTTGCTATGAAAATGTATATGAATCATGCCATGTAAATGCAGATGTAATGTAGACGTCGACGACACAGATCGACTCTTTTGTGGAGAAGACAAGACTGAAAGACTGATTCCTTAATACAGATGTCACTGTCATTCTGCTTGGAGACTAAAGATGCTACTACTGAACACATCCCTGCCACACTGGTAAACTATATCAAGTTGATAATCCTTGTAGGAAGTAATGAAAGCTTCATGGGGATTCTTCAAGTAAACTGCCCCAAATTAGCTTACTGTTGTAGATGAACTGATCATTGCTTCAACCGGATTGATGCTGGAAGTGACTGAATTATTGTGCGCTTGGAAAGCTTGCCCCAGTATGAGTCTTGAAAAGTCTTCTGTATAAACCAATTCTGAGAAGGACTTGCACTGAACCATAAATCTTGAACTGATTCTCAACAGGATATGGAAGGAACTTGCCCCTGATTGGATCACCGACCAAGTTTCTCAACTATTTGAAAATTCCTTAAGAGGAAGCCAGTTTGCAAACAAAAGGGTTCATACAAACATAGTAAATGTAAAATTTATGCAACCTTTGAAATCAAAATCATTTTTAGAAAGATGCAAAGCACAATGAGTCATCGGTTAGAACACGGCGTTTCAAGACACTAAAGTGAAAGATAAAGCAAAAAAGCGTGATGCCAAAAAAAATGATCTGCAAAGATCTTTAGAAGTCAGTTTACGTAACCTCGTTGTAGTATGCTTTCAAAATAACCTTGCTTCAATTAGGTCTTTTGAAGGTTATAACGTGGCCTGGTTCACGGTTTAAGAAACAAAGGATAAAGGCTCAAAGTTTATTTGTACCCACCCAATCTTCGTGATGATCTTCAGTCCTACACTCAGTTAACTCGGACTTTACACTCAGGTTCTCATAGGTTAGGGATTGCATTGATGATAGTGATGATGGTTCAGAAGTTAAGGGACTTTTGAGGTGACAGTCCCTACTTCCTTATAACTCTTGGTTGTTTTTTTCATTGAGGATTTCATGGTAAGGATTTAAAGATTTCTCCTTTTTATTATCCCTAACTTTTGCCTGAACTGTTTCTCGTGAATCTTACAGTCAGCGGGATGCCCCAGTTTTTTGTCTGCCTAAGTCTCCTTCACAGGTTTCGACTTAGCGGGCTTTTTCCTTTTTTGATTTTTTTATCTTTTTTTTTTTTAAAGAAAGTGACTACTTGGCTTAATGATTACGGCGAACCATCATCGACTTTTGACTTGAAAGACATCTTCGACACTTGCTTGTTGCGTGCGAAGGAAAAATTGAGAATGCAACCTTTTTGTTGAAAGATGTTTTGCATGAAACTCTTGTATTTGAATGCACAATCCATTTAACTGAGAACTACCCTACCCCAGGTTAAGATTGCGGGTTTTTATTTGTAAAGAAAAGAAACTCCTACTTCAAGGCTCAAAGGGGTTGACGAGGGATTATCTTCCTTATTTCTCCAGTGTTTGAGAATCGAAACAATGCCTTACATCTTCAGCAAAGTTTTGATTTGAAAGCATACCAACAACAATTATGAGTATAATGTTTTCATCATCCTCCCTCCAATCTTAGCATAATCAGAAGAAAGCAGACAAGAGATAAAATATATTTATATATATATATATATATTTTTTTTTTTTTTTTTTTTTTTTTGAAGAGAAAACATAGAGATGTAAATAATGGACAAAATGAATTGAATCAAAAGTTGCAAATACTTATTTCATCAATCATGAAAGTACAAACACAATTCAAATGTAAACAACTAGTAAAAAGAAAGTGCAAACAATAAGAAACATGGCCTAATGGCTAATCAGAAACAAAGAGTGAGTTGTCCTGTCGAAAACACTGAAGTCTGCTGAAGTTGACTGAAGCTTCACTTGGCATGCTCTGGCAGAGGATTCGTCTGGACATTAGGATTGGTGTCACGAAAGTTGATGATTCTAACCTTAATCAAGTCATGCACTCTAGCCTTTAGTGCATAGAAATGTTCCAAGTCATGGCCGGCGGCACCTTCATGGAATGCACAGTGGAGATCAGATCTGAATCCAGGTGGAAGTGGATCTGGAGGAGGAGGCAAAGCCTTAGTAGTAATCAAACCTTTCTGAACCAGACCAGGATATAATTCGGTGTACGTCATTGGAATAGGATCAAAATGAGCCCTATCACGGTACTGATTCTGTCTAATAGTCGGACGTTGAGCAGCTTGAGCCGGTCGTGGAGCAGTAATCACGGGGGTAACAGCAACAACAGCAGGGTGATCAGAATAATGAGGTTGGGGAGGAGGCCTTCTGGTTTCAAATATCACAGCATTAGTCTGATCTTCTTTCTTCTTTTGAAAGTTCCCATAGGATTTCTTCGCACCATTAGAATATTCAGCAGTCTTTGACACTTTACCTTTCTTAAGACCTTCCTCGAGTCTTTGGCCAATAGTGACCAAATCAGTGAAATTAGAGGAAACACTACCAATCGTCTTCTCCCACTAGAATGGAGACAGTGTGTCCATAAACAATCCAGTTAATTCTTTCTCTTCCAAAGGAGGTTCAACTTGAGAAGCGAGTTCCCTCCAGCACTGAGCATATTCCTTGAAGGACTCTTTATCATTCTGAGACATGTTTTGAAGCTGACGGCGATCAGGAGCCATGTCAAGGTTATATTTATATTGCTTCATGAAGGCATTAATAAGATCCTGGAAACAGTGAATATTGTTCTGTTTAAGATTCATATACCATTTAAGAGAAGCTCCACTCAGACTATCTTGAAAACAGTGGATAAGCAACTTCTGATTCTTGGCATGAGCAGCCATCTTTCGGGTATACATGACCAAATGAGCTCTTGGGCAAGAATCACCTTTGTACTTTTCAAAAGTAAGAGTCTTGAATTTAGCAGGCATAACAAGGTCAGAAACCAAGTGCATGTTTTCGGCATCAATGTTGAAGAAATCAGTACCCTCTACAGCTTTAAGTCTCTTGTCTATAGTCTAAAACTGTTCACGGACAACCTCAGGTTTAACAAAGTCTTCACGGTTTTCACCCTGAGCACTGGCAGCATTGTACTCATAGAGAGGGTTCTCAAAAGGAGCCAGAGTAGTCTGAACTATAGGTTGAGGCTCGGCAAAAATAGGAACTTGAAAAACTGGTCCAGCAGTCTGACCAATCATACCAGTAGATGCAAGAGGTGGTGAGTAGTTGAAAGGTAAACCAAACTCTGGCCAAGTTGAAGGTTGCACCTGAACAGGGTGAGGATCTGCATTTGAAACTTCCTGAATGACAGTCCTTTGAGGTGGTTCTCCTCTAGCAATCAAAACTTGGAGCATTTCAGTGAGCTTTGCCATGCTTGACTTAAGGTCGTCGATCTCCATTTGCATCTCAGCATTGTGTGCTTCTTGCTCTGCCATTATGTGTCTGTAGTTAGCTCTAGTCTGGTATCGATGTCGAGGAATCAGCTTGACGACTCACAGGTGACACTGGAAGATAGAGACAGCTGGGAATGAGTTGCTAGATAAATGGATGTATGCAATGAATCATGCAAAGATGCAAATGATATGCAATGCAATGTAATGGTTTCAAGGAACTCAAGAGTAGGTTGCAAACATTTCGGAAAGGCTGAAAAAAGTTTCATTTTATAATCCATGATTTTTATTGATTTTGAAAATGACAGAACAATTGAGTTTCTTGAAACCAAATGGTTATGCATGAATGCATGAATGGATGCATAACCACAGGTATACACATATACAGGCAAACAAGCCAAAGCTTAGGTTTGAAGATCACGAGCATGGAGCCATGGTCTACCCTTCCCAAGGTATGTACTAGAGGTTTATTTGTACCTCCCGAACGGGTTTTACAAAGTTCCCAGAGTCTACAACCCATCATTCGGATATTATCGATTTCCCAATTACTTGGTAGTCAACAATATTCTCAAGAGAATCTCGTCTGAGTGTAGTAACGCGTATCAACCATTTCGGAATTACTCCCTCATAGTCATCGCACTACATCCTAAACGGCCAAGTTGGGTTAAAGGTAACTACGGTTCTCAATATCTCGGGCTCCTAGGTCGAAAGTACTAATGTATTCACGATAGCTCGTTTAACAAATACCACCTTCGAGAGGGCCTCAACTGAGTGTGGAATCAAATCGACTTCTTTGGAATTACTTCCTCAAAATCTCCTCGATTATATCCACGATCCTATCTTATATGTGCTCTCAAGTCCAGGTTAAGACTTATCTCACCACACAAAGTAGCAACCCTGCACACAGAAAACCCAAGCAGAACAGGTATATATACAGATATAAAGATATACAGGCAAACAAGCAAATAAATAACATAGATATAAACAAGTTAGGGGAAACCCTCGAAAAATCCCCAGTAAAGTCGCCATTTCTGTCGCGGTGAGAATCGGATACCAAGCTATTGATTAAACTTGAATCACAAATCTTAAAGTTCACCACCGGTCTTTGATTTATCCAAAGGAAAGGTTAAAGATCGAAAAAAACCTAAGTTAAGAGAATCTAGGTTCGGGGGTTGGTTACGCCTAGGGAAGGTATTAGCATCCTAAACGTCTGTAGTACTCTACAGGAACCTCTTGTTATTATTTATGTTATTTATTGCTCGCTTGCTAAGGGTATGTGCTAAGGTAAAGACCTAGGGTTAGTATCTAAGTATACTCACTAAGACATCGCATCTTGTGCCTACGTATCCTGACGGGAGTGGAATCAGAGTATTCGTAGTTCCCCTCAAAGAGGGTAAGGAAGTCTTGACGGTGGTCAAGGTTCCAGGGGGAGGTAGCGTTTATGGCAAGACACTACATAGAGTGCGGTGACTCTAAAGTTAAAGTTAAGTTGATAAGGATAGAAAGTGTCCATGGTAGAACATATGTATGGAATACGGTGACTCCGATCCTAAGGCTAGGATAAAGGAAAGAGGTGTTCGTGGCAGAACACATGTAAAGAGTGCGGTGACTCTAATCCTAAGGATAAAGGGAGGGACCTATAGTTAGGCTAATCTGTGACCTGGAAGTCAACAACGGGACCTTTATTTTGGAATTTGATTGAGAAAATATTTTTTTGATTTTTTTTTAGAAGTAGCCACTTGACGTTGGATCAAGGTTTTTTTGAGAAAAAGTTAAGTCGAATCTTAATCCCTAAGGGTACTCCTAGTAAACTAAACCGTAACCAAAGTAAAAGAAAAAGTATTGGCATGGGGTTGATGGCGATGCTAAAAAGCAGTCGACTTACAAGTTGGGGTATGACTTGATATGTGGATCAAGAATGCTTTGGGTTTGGTTGATTGCGATCGTAGAAACAATCGACTTACAGGGTTTAAAAAAGGGCTCGATTATTGAATCGAGAATTGTTTGATATTTTTGAAAAAAGGGTTTAATATAGTAGCAAGATACGAGCAAAATAAAGGAAAGCGATAAAAATTATTTTACACATCATGGGAATTGGGATACATTTTGCCAATGGGGATAAGAATGAGCGATAAACGTAAAATTCAAACAAGCAATAATTCAACAGTAATTAACAAAAGTTTTAATCCAAACTTAATTACCAAATTAATAATAAAAAATGATATCAATATTCAAATCTAAATTCAAACAAGATTAAGATCAAAATTGAAACAAAGTTAACATCAAGAATTAAAAAAAATGGAATCAAAATTATTCGAGAATTAATAAGAGAATATCGCTAACGCAAAAGATGCAATCATCGCAATAGGGATTAAAAGTGATGCTAAAGGTTCGAAACTACCAAAAGAAATTTAAATAAATCTTAAACGTACCGATGTTGGATAAAAAATTAGCACAGATTGAAAAAGGCAAATTGCTACCGCGTAAGCGATCATCGCAAATGAGATCAATAAGCCACTACATAATAAAAAATTAAATTGAGACACAAAGTTGCAAATCGAAACACGAATTGGTTGGTGAACAACAAACGGATTACCGCTAGACCAAACCACCGGACGTGTGCACAAAATCAAAATGCAATGATAATCAATTTTAAAGAGTAATATAAAAAAATCACAAATAAACCGATAAAAAATAATCAAATAGCTTGCTACACTTAACGTGATCATCGCAACAGAGATCGAAATCGGACGGATCTAAATTTATAGAATAAGAAAAAATGCATAGAAAAAATAAATTTTAAAACGTTTTAAAACAATAATGTTGCTAACGCAAAATGCGATCATCGCAACATGGATCGAAATAAAAAAAATGTCACGCATTAGCAGCGTATCAACACGATTCGATCCAAAACATATAATTATAAAAAACATAATTAATATATATATATATAACATGACATTAAACTATATATAAAAAAACTAATCAAACATGACGTTATATTATATATAAAACGCTAACCTGTTAACACTAACATATCATGGCCGAAACGTACATTGCTATATATTGCTTATATTGCCGAAACTGATATCGTTATGTACTGCTCATATTGCCGAAACATGTGTTGCTATGTACTATATTTAAAATCAAACCTGTTAATATATATACATATCAACAAAAACAATGATTAAAAAATAGGGAAACCTTAATGAAATAGTATGATATATATTGTGAAACAGCGTCGGAATGCAGCATCTCCTTTCAATGAACGGCTGCGTGTCCGTTCTCTCCTTCCGGTCTCTTTTCACCAATACAAGCTAGGTATACATAGGGTTAAATTAGAGTTAATTTATAATTGCCAAAAATGTTCTTAATATCCATTTTGAGGCCCAAACAAAATAACATTAAAGTTAAATAAAAATTTAAACAACTTAATTAATTAAAATAAATTTAAGATAAAACAAAAATCCTATTTATTTGTTCTAAATATTATTTAAATAAAATAATAATAAAAATGACAATAAATATTTAAAATAAAATTAAAATAAAATGCTAATTACTATGATCATTTATTCTAAATAATATTAATTAAAAAAAGTAAAATAAACGGACCTCAAATAAATAAAAATCGGACGCCCAAGTGATCAAAAAAATAAATCGAGTACACTAAAATGATCGATACAAAATATACGACATGGAAAAGTACCAAATTTTAGTGTCAAAAATTAGGGTGTGACACTCGTCTTGACAGACCTGCATTTGTGTTTGCTGTTGATGCAACGTCTGATGACAAGCCATGGTTTCATGACATTAAGTGTTTCTTGAAAAGTCAAGAGTACCCGCCTGGGGTATCCACCAAAGATAAGAAGACATTGAGGAGGTTGTCTAGTAGCTTCTTCTAGAATCAGGATGACGTGCTGTACAAACGGAATTTTGACATGGTTCTGCTCAGATGCGTGGATAGACACGAAGCAGACCTGTTAATGCAGGAAGTACATGAAGGCTCTTTCGGTACCCATGCCGGAGGACATGCAATGGCTAAGAAATTATTGAGGTCAGGGTATTATTGGTTGACAATGGAAGTGGATTGTTGCAAGTACGCCCGCAAATGTCACAAATGTCAGATCTATGCAGATAAAGTACACGTTCCTCCAAATCCTTTGAGTGTCATGTCCTCTCCTTCGCCCTTTGCCATGTGGGGCATTGACATGATTGGAAAGATTGAGCCCACTGCTTCAAGCGGCCATCATTTCATCTTGGTCGCCATTGATTATTTCACTAAATGGGTTGAAGCAGCATCTTATGCCAATGTCACTAAGCAGGTGGTAGCTCGTTTCCTGAAACGGGATATCATTTGTCGCTATGGAGTGCCCGAGAGAATCATTACTGATAATGGTTCTAATCTGAACAATAAAATGATGGTTGAGCTGTGCCGCGACTTCAAAATTGAACACCACAGTTCTTCTCCGTATCGCCCAAAGATGAATGGCGCTGTGGAGGCAGCCAACAAGAATATTAAGAAGATTGTGCAGAAAATGGTTGTCACATATAAAGATTGGCATGAGATGCTACCGTTTGCCTTGCATGGGTACCGAACGTCAGTACGCATGTCCACTGGGGCAACACCATTCTCACTTGTATACGGTATGGAGGCAGTACTACTGGTTGAAGTTGAGATTCCATCCCTCAGAGTCATGATGGATGTCAAGTTAGACGAAGCTGAATGGGTTCGTGCCCAAATTAATCATTTGAGCCTTATTGAGGAGAAACAACTGGCAGCTGTGTGTCATGGGCAGTTATACCAACGAAGGATGAAACAGGCATTCGACCAAAAGGTGCGTCCTCGGATCTACAAAGTGGGAGATGTGGTACTTAAAAGGATCCTTCCTCCTAGTACAGATCACAGGGGCAAATGGACTCCTAACTACGAAGGTCCATTCGTGGTTAAGAAGGTCTTCTCGGGCGGAGCCTTATTACTACAACCATGGATGGCGAAGACTTTTCATCCCCTGTCAACTCAGACGTAGTCAAAAAATACTTCGCATAAATAGACCCGCTGGACAGAAAAAAGAAAAGTCCAGGCAAAAAAGGGCATCCCGGCGAACCACAAAAACAGAATAAAAAGGTTCGGGCAAAAATTAGGGATATAAAATAAAAAAATTGTACCCCCGGTGAGTTGAAAATCCGCAAGGACAACTCAGGCAAAAAAGGGTATCCCGATGGATTGAAAACCCGAAAGGGCGGTCCATGCAAAAGAGGGATTTAAGCGAACGACTATGGTCTGAGTTATCTGTACTCCATCACCGTTTCAGCAACTGACTTTCCAAAGGGTAGGAATCGGTCTGATCATTCCTCAGAAGGCAAGGTCGGGGAGTCTTGAAGACATACTGGCCATAGCAGAATTGAAACTCAGTGGAATGCCGTTTTCACATTGCCATTAGGATAGTTTCTTTTCTCAATTTACAACACTCTCCTTTTTCCAGGGTTTGCTTCCCAATTGTACTTGCCTATTATGGGCTTTTCAATCAATAAATTGAATTTCAATCAATAGCTTCTTATTTTGTTTTACTGCTTTGTTTGAAAAAACGTCCTAATTTTTTATAAAACATTGCATTTGAAAACACTGTGGCCTTACAAATAACATGCGCAGAAAAACATTTAAAATCACCTTGAATGTTGAGTAATCCTGGATGGTGGATTCAAACCACGCAATATCTTGGGGCATGTGTGCATATTATTTTGTTGCAGGTAACAGGTACAAGTAGTCCAAGAGCAGGGATCATGTCCTCTAGACGAGGAATCACTTATTCCCATACAGAATATCGGGCCAGTCAAGTTCAAAAAGGGTCCCCATGTCACCTTTTGTCACAACGTTTACTGATGGAGTCCATCATTCGGCCGACGATCGCTCACAACGATTCGATATCGACAAGTCTATTCCAACTGGGTAGAGTCAATTCTCATATTTAGTACTTCCAACAGCTACAAGCTTTTCTATGTCGATAACGGTTGTAAATTCCCTAGTAGAGTTACTTCGCAGACCTCGTTGTTAATGTTCAAGAATCAACGAGTGTCCAGGAGTTTGAAGATGCCAAATC
This sequence comes from Lathyrus tuberosus, assembly GCA_022829125.1. Lineage (NCBI taxonomy): Eukaryota > Viridiplantae > Streptophyta > Magnoliopsida > Fabales > Fabaceae > Lathyrus > Lathyrus tuberosus. Next base: position 7,481,810 of record JALAZF010000084.1, read on the forward strand.
TTCTGTAAAATCCTCTTGGGATGATTTCTTCAAGATTAGTCTTGCATCCTGGGGCAAAAGCAAGTTGTTGAACCTCCCAAACATGGGGCATCATAAAATTCCCCAGCGAGATGTGTTCCAGATCTATTATCTCCAGTAGAGCGACCGCTCAAGTCTCGGCATTTGTCTAAGAGTTTGAAGATGTGTGGTCTTCTGTAAAATCCTCTTAAGAGATATTCCCCAACGAGACGCTTTAAAGCGTTTCTCCCCAGCAGAGTTTGTTGTCAACTCATTATCCCCAGTGGAATCTTCAAGCGGAAGGTTTGCCTAGCCTGGGACATTGTGACTCTTATTCTAAGCTTGACAGCTTTGGTCCTCAACAGATTACAATGGATTTCCTGTGTGTTCTCCCAGCAGATCTCTAAGGACCCTTTCCCAGCAGGTCATAACAGAATGTCTTCTAACCAGGATTTGGGTATCCCTGACGGAGTAGTTCTGGTCCCCAGCAAGATCGTATCTCTGGTAGTTGTACTCCCCACAGAGTTCAGCATTGAATCCTGTCAATAATACTCCCCAGCTGAGTTGTTTTCTTTCCCACAGAAGTTTAGCAGGTCAACAGAATCTCTTCCTCAGCAGAGTGTTAACATATTCTCTTCGGATTTGATAGATCCCCAAGCAGAGTTTTAATGGCTTGTCTTCTTCGGTAGAGTGTTGGTACATTCTTTCCCCAGCCAAGTCAGAAAATTCTCATCCCCAGCGGAGTTGCTATGACCAGAATTTGTCCCCAGTCAGATGAAGTAATTTCTGACAGAGTCATCACTCTCTTATATTTCACAGTCCAATTTATTTTTGGCAAACGTGACAATTTGAAGCAAACAGACTATTCATTCATTCTCCAACAGAGATGCCATCCTTTTAGGAGTCTCTAATGTCAAATCATTGATCATTGTCCATCAGCAGAGTCAGCAGAGACGTCTGACATGCATAATCCAGTATCGGAGTTTTACAAAAGTCCACCCGCAGTGTGGCAAGCCAGTGGTCTTCTGGCATTGTTTAAAAGACGTTATCAAAGTCCAACCGCAGATTGGCAAAAGTTCATCTTAGGGTGGCAAATTCTTAAAGTCCAACTGTAGATTGGCAAAGGTCCATCTTAGGGTGGCAAATTCTTAAAGTCCAACCGTAGATTGGAAAAGGTCCATCTTAGGGTGGCAAATCAGCAAAGTCCAACCGCAGATTGGCAAAAGTCCATCCAAGGGTGGCAAAGCAAGGCAAAGTCTAACTGTAGATTGGCAAAAGTCCACCCGCAGTGTGGCAAGTCAGTAGTCGTCTGACTCCCTTTAAAAGACCGCAGCTAAGTCCAACCGTAGATTGGCAAAAGTCCATCCAAGGGTGGCAAATCATCAGTAAGTCCAACCGTAGATTGGAAAAAGTCCACCCGCAGTGTGGTATTTCAGCTGCAAAGTCCAACCGTAGATTGGCGAAAGTCCACCCGCAGTGTGGCAAGTCAGTAGTCGTCTGACTCCATTCAAAAAGACAGTTTCAAGTCCAACCGTAGATTGGCGAAAGTCCACCCGCTGTGTGGCAAGCCAGTAGTCTCTGGCGTTGTGCTAAAAGACATTGTTAAAGTCCACCCGCAGTGTGGCAAGCCAGTAGTCGTCTGGCGTTGTGCTAAAAGACATTGTTAAAGTCCACCCGCAGTGTGGCAAGCCAGTAGTCGTCTGGCGTTGTGCTAAAAGACATTGTTACAGTCCACCCGTAGTGTGGCAAGCCAGTAGTCGTCTGGCGTTGTACAAAATACGTTGCTAAAGTCCATCCGTAGTGTGGCAAGCCAGTAGTCATCTGGCGTTGTGTAAAAGACGTTGCTAAAGTTCACCCGTAGTGTGGCAGGCCAGTAGTCGTATGGCGTTGTTCCAAAAGACATCTCTCCAGTGCTATTCTTCTTATCAGAGTTTTCTTCAAGCAGAGTTCGTTTGAGTGGGTCTATATCCCTTTTCTTCTTCTCCACAGAGTGTAAATTTTCTGGTTATTTTTGGTATTCAATCCCTCCATACCTTGAAAGTCTGACAGCAATCGCTATCATTCATTCAGGTCTACAGTGATTGAATAGTGGCAGCTATAATACCCCAAAATTTGCCCTCTCATTTCTTCATATCATTTGGCATGAGCTTTCATTGCATTCAAGCATAGAAAAATAAAACATTAAGTATTGCATTGCATCTTGCATAAGGGCATGGGATCAGTGATTCTCAAAGGTGTTAATCATCCAAAGCAAAGGAAATAAGAGTCAAGGGTCTCCCACAAGCCTAAAGCGTCTCTTATGTCATATGTCATCTCAATTGGTCCCATAAGGAATGAGAAGAGGAGAATTCATCAAGAAGATTAGATAGTGCATCATCTCCTACACAAGGAAGTCAAAATGGGGGATCTGACCCTCAAATGGGCAAGCTCTTTGAGTTTTCATCACCTCCAAATGCCATATCTCTTTTTTGTTAGATAGAATATACATCATATTCAGAGGAATTTGGATTTGAAGGATGTGTTATTTCCTCCTAACCAGAGGGTGCCAAAATTAGGGTTTGACCTAGAATCAGTTTATCTCTGATTTTTTGGGCAAGACTTGATCTCATGGTATTCCTTATGTTCTTAAGTGTATATGGATGGAAAATTTCTCATCAATTGGTTTCAGGAGGGTTTCAATTGATCAGTTGCTTGATAGTAAAGAAATTGGGGAAAAAGTCAACTGTGCAGTTAAAAAAGTCAACTCTTGACTTTCTATGGTCAAGTTCATGAAATTCATGTTATATAGGTTCATTGGACAATATTTGATCAAGAAATGATGAAGGAATCATGAAAAATCAAGAAGTTACAAAACTGCCAAAAATAGAAACTTTAGGGTTTCCAAAAATGGCAAGTTTGGACCATTTTGTACCCTACTTTGAGGCTCTCTTTCTCCAAGATGAAAGCTCCAAATCTCAGGCCCAAGTTGAGCTAATTAAAGTTCATGTTCTAAGCTTCAAATCCATATAAAGAACTCCTCCATTGGATCAAAATTGAATGAGTTATGGTTAATCAAAGTTTGGTAAAACTAGGTCCAAAACCAAGTCATGACCAAGCGTGACCAAGCCCACCGACCATCATTTTGACAAACACATGGTGTGCCAAATGTCCACCCATTTTTATCATTGATGGAAGCTTCAAATGAAAAAATGTTGAACATCAAAGTTGTTCATCTCAATGTCCTCTTCAACTTTGATGTTGGACAAGTTTTCATTTGAGCGGGTTATGATGGAGTTATAAGGGTTCAAAGTTGGTATGATCATGCTGAATTCCATGCAACATGTTGCCTTGCCATGCCACAATCTTGCCACGCCCTTCCACCAGTTTCAAACCCCAATGTTCTAAGCCATTTTATACCATCTTACACACCTCCATTTGATTTATTTTCAACACCAATATGGTTCTATGATGCACCATCTTTCTAATGCCATCAATACTTCATTGTTTCATTCACTAACAAGAGAGAATTTCCTTCTCAAACTTGCACCTTTCCATTGAACCTTGGGCTGCTACAAAATCAGAAAAATGAATTGTTGTTGTTGTTGTCTTAACATTCACACACATATACCCTATGTTCATTGCTTCATTTAGCCAAGCATTCCCCTTACATACCCTTGCCATAACCTATACCATACATGAGAAGGGAAAAGTAAAACTTGCGCAGCAATTTTCTTCTGTAAGCTGCTGCATTTGAGAAAGCATCACCACCACTCTTTCTCTTTTAATCTCCACCATAACATCATAAACCTTCATCACCATATCACTTCTCTCCTCACTCGCCCTAACTAACTTGACTCAGTTAGTTAGGGACAACTCACTTTAACTCACTCAACTCACCTTAACTCACTCATTTAACCACCACTGGTTCACTCTAAACCACACATATAAATAGAAATTTCACTCACAAATTCAGCGAGAACTTTCATTTTCCATTTTCACTCCAAAAACTCTCTCAAACTCTCTCTACTTTCTCTCTGATTTCAAACGACTTCAACAATCTTTTTCTACATTTCACCTTCATCATCTTCAACATTTCATTGCTGATCAAGAACAAAGGAGAAGAAGTTCCATTGTCCAAGCATAGCATCGTCACAGTTTGGAATTCTTTTTTTGTTCTCAAGATCTCCACGTCAAGTAGCATTTATTTTGCTAAGGTTGAAGATCTAGAAGCTCAGAATCTCAAGCTTTTCTCTGGTTTTCTCAACACTTCAAGTTTCTCCACATTTTCAGGTTTTAATTCATTCAACCTTAGTGCTTCATATTCATGTGAGTTTAACTGGTTTCTTCTTGATTTAGAGCTTATTAGAAGCTATGCGTGAGTCCTGGCTAGTTGATAGGCTCTTTAGGAGTTTAGGTGTGATTTTAGGGCAAAATGTTTTGGCTCGGTTTGTTGTGTATGTGTATGATCTATGAGAAATAATTGCATATTCATGATGTACTTTACTTCCTCTTCATTTTGGTATGCGAATTGTGGATTTCTGGACATTTGTGAGGTTGCGGGTGGTGGTTGCTCGCCGGAGAAGATGACCGGAGGTCCTTCTCCGGCCGGTGAGTTTTTAATTCTAGGGTTTTACAAGTTTGAATTGTGGTTGTTTGATCTATTGAATCATGTGGTTGATATGTTGCCAACACATTAAAATCCTTTTATAATCTGAATGTTTGAGTGCGTGTGTTCCATGATTATTATTGTGTGTCCTCAATGTGATCTGTTCATCATGTATGATTGATCCTATCAAGACTGATCGTATGGTTAGTATGTTGCCAACGCATTAATGAAGTCATGTGCATCACGCGTGCAATTTATATTAATCTGAGTGTTATTGTGTCTATGCGTGCATGATTATTTTGGTGTGCGTGCATTGTGGATGGTTAGATGTGATTGCTTTAGTGATTAATTTTGGTTGACCAGATCATGCGGTTATGATTGCATTTGATTGTTAGCTGCATGCACACTCATCACACACAATCACGCGCATGTGGATTGGACTTAATTGATATTTGTACCCCCTCCCTTGAGCCCATTCTTGTTTTTGAACGTGATATTTTACTTCTCTGCACCCCCTGCTTTCTCTTTCTTTCTTTTAATTTCTTTTTATACTTGTTTCATAATTGATTTTTAAAAATACCAAAACATCATGAGAAATTATACAAAAATTCACGTGATATCTTAACATGTTTAAATAATTTTTTTATTTTTTTTTATTTTGATTTTGTGAATATTTGCATATCCTTCCATATTTTTCTTTTAAATCTTTTGAAACTTATTTCTATTTTCATATCTTCATTTCAAAGATTTATTTCTCATAGCTCCTTAAACATTTTGGCATCAATCTTTTTGCATCCATTCAGTAACATCCAAAACTTCACAAAAATATTTTTTTTCATTTTTATAACTTTATTTTATTGCATTTAGGTCCCCCATCTTTGCACTTTGGTTCATGACTCATAAGTGACTATGGCTGGATTGTTTGAGGTCCTTCCTCCCTGAATTTTTGTATGGGACTTTGATATGTGATTCATCCCTGGTTGAGGGCATTTTCATTCTAATTCTGTAATTTTTGAATGCACTTTGACATATGTTTGTGTGCTTGTGTTTGAAGGAAGTATTGCTTGAACTTTATATGCCTTTCTTTAACCTTCATTGCATGAGGCATTTATGCCATTGTTTGAGGTCTTTTGTTTGGATTTAAGTAACATGTTTAGACTCTTAGAAACTTTGTTTGATCTTTGTTAAGTCCATTTGGCATGTGTTGATTCTTTGTTTTATGTGATGCATCTTATGGGACTTTTTGACCTAATTTTTCTTATGTCTTCATCTTATGCTTTTCATGTTTGGTTGTGTGCTTCTAATATGATCATATTATCATCTCATTTGAATTTGATCCATGATTTGCTACTGACCTATCCATAAGCATTCATACTTGTATGCCATTTCGCATCTCTTGCATTTCTTTTCAAATATGAGGCATTAATTCTTTTATATGACCTCTTCTTACATGTTTTCTAAGTTGTATGGACTTGATTGCTATGTGCTTTTGCCATGATCATTTGTGCATCTTTAATATGTCATGTCACTTCTGGTTTTGACACTTGAGTTCATCTTGAGTCTTTTTAGGTTTGACTTATGCCTTGAATGTTTTCTTTCCATGTTAAATTCATGTTCATATCTTCTCACCTCTTCTCCTAATCACTCTTAATGCTTGGATGCTTGATTGTATGCCTCATTTGACATTTGTAGATCATGTTTAGGCACATGTTTAGGTCATCCATATTCTGACTTTGACGTTACTTGAAGCATTATTGCATGATCACCTTGCACATCCACTCATTCTTCATCTACTTCTTTCATAATGCTTTTCTTTGTGGTTTAAGGATTTGTTTGTGTGCATTTGATTTATGATTGCTCTCATATCAATAGAGGACATTCTTATGATGTGCATTCTGACCTTGCTTTCCTTAACCTTTAAGATGTTTTTACTTTGGTTATTGAATGTGTGTGGGCTTTACTTGTTCATCTTAATTGGTTTCTTCATTTGTAAATAATTGCACTAACCATTTCAGGGGCTAATGGTAAGTAACTTGAGTGTGGATATGTATCCACATTCTAATTTTTTCTTTCATCTTTTAATCATTAAATTTGTGTTGTTTAAGCATTTAATAATGCTTTGCTTTCATAATCTTCTTTCTTCCCTCTTGGAAACAACTTAACTTACATCTTGGAAGTAAGTTGTTTTCTTTCTTTCTCTTTTCCTTTCACTTAGGATTAGGTTCCTTAAACCTCATTAACCATAAGATCACCATGTATGATAACATTAAGATTGAGTCTTAGTCTCCCTCTTTAGTTTTAACATTTACTCTTCTTTTGAGTCTCTTCTCTCTCATCTTATAACAAAAGTAAAAAACACTTAATAAAGGCATAGCACTTATTGTATTTAGGCCTTTCATGTGGGAACAAGGATGTGAGGGGTCTTCTCTCATTTTTCTTGGAATATTTAGCATACGTCCCGTCTTGGGTCGATACGCGAGGCATTCGATCCTATATGAAGGACTTAAATACAATACGAGTTACAAAACATAAAAACAATCAAAACACTTCTTTCTTAAAAGGCAAAAACAAACAAATAATAATTCTTCTCTCATCTCTTCACTCTTTCCTTAAGGACTCGTCATGTCCATTCCACCGCAAACAGGTAACGCCTAAGTCTCCCTACAGCGAGCTGCAACACCTAACTGTCGGGACGCGTACTCTGACATTTCCAATAAAAAACACAAACAAAACGACCCTCGTTGAGGGGAATTACGTCGCTCTGATTCTCATGTTCCCGATGAGATACGTAAGTAGTGGGGTAGGGCCCATTCGAGCACTTCTTTTATTTTCCCTACATTTGTTTCTCTTTATCTCTCCTTTCCTTTTTTAGTTCTCCAGCTAGCAGTTCCTTTTCCAGTATCCTTTCCTTACACCCTTTGACTGAAGCAGCAAGCGTGGATCCCATCGGGTACGATGGACACGTGGGGGTGCTAATACCTTCCTCGCGCGTAACCGACTCCCGAACCCAGTTCTCTTGGTCGCAAGACCATGCTTTTTCCTTTCTCTCAGGTTTACGTAGTGTTTCCTTTCCCTCTCTTGGGATAAATACACATTGCTGGCGACTCTGTTTCCGCGCCACTTTCGCATTTGTACCTGGATGAAAATCCCGGGAGCGACACTCGGAGATCACCTCAATGCCCATAGTGGAAAAGTCCGATCCTAGGTACAAAATGTCGAAAGATCATCCCTGGGGCATGCCACTTAACTATATCCCGGAAGGATATATCCTATTGATCAATGAGGATCAGGGGACCGCAACAGGAACTGCTGGGCCTGAAGGTTACAAACTTCAGGAAAACGAAGATGCCAGGGGCATGACAGTAGCTCCTGAAGGTTACAAACTTCAGGAGGCACCGAGAGTCTCGGCCATAATGACTATACCACCGCCCGTGGTACACACTATCCCAGAAGGACAGATTCCGCAGATACCTTCTGGTGGAAACGACAACATGTTCGACAGAATGAATGAGTTTCATGAATAGTTCCTGGAAATGCAGAAAGAACTGCAAGCCCTTCGCGGTCAGGATTTATTTGGAAAGGACGCCGCGGACCTCTGCTTGGTCCCCAATGTGAAAGTCCCGCACAAATTCCAGGTGGCCGACTTTGAAAAGTACAAGGGTAACTCTTGCCCTCAGAGCCATCTGGTGATATACGCTCAGCGAATGTCAGCTCAGACAGAGAATCCGGATCTATTGATTCACTACTTTCAGGAAAGCTTAACCGGCGCCGCATTAAAATGGTACATGGGTTTAAACCGTGCAATGATCAGCACTTTCAGAGATCTCAGCACAGCCTTCGTCCAACAATATAAATACAATATGGACATGGCACCAGACAGAGATCAACTCAGATCAATGTCGCAAAAGGACAATGAAACCTTTAAGGAGTACGCTCAGAGATGGCGTGAAATTGCCGCTCAAATTTGTCCACCTCTTGAGGAAAAAGAGATGACAAATATCTTCTTAAAGACCTTGAGCTCTTTTTACTATGACAGAATGGTCGCCAGTGCGCCCAGTGACTTCACCGAAATGGTGGGCATGGGAGTTTGTCTTGAGGAGGCCGTTCGAGAAGGACGTTTAGTTAAAGACGCTGGATCATCGGGTAGTACAAAATGATACGGTAGTGCTCTCTCTAAGAAAAAAGAGCAGGATATTGGGAATATCTCTCTCGGAAAGCAAAGGTGACGTTATCAACCAGTAGCGGCTGTGACTCCTGCTATCAATCCTGCGCCTATTTCTACGTATCAACCTCAGGTTGCGCAAAGCCAACCTAGTCAGCAAAGAACTCAACAGCCTCTTCAGCAGGCTCGTCCTCCATACAATAACAACCGTACAACACGGCCACCAGGATTTGATCCTATACCCGTATTATACGCAGAACTATTTCCGTTACTACTGGCTAAGGGGCATGTCCAGACTAAGTCCCCTCTTACAGTACCGGAAAATCCACCATTTTAGTTTAAGGTGGATCAGACTTGCCCTTACCATCAAGGAGGACCAGGGCATAACATAGAGAACTGTCTCAATTTCAAATCCGACGTGCAAAAGCTTGTTAGGAGCGGGGTCTTATCTTTCAAGGATACAAATCCTAATGTTCTCACAAACCCGCTGCCTCAACACGAGAAAGCTACAGTCAATTTGATAGAGGGAGAGACTAACAACGTCTATCAAATTCATGATGTACTCTTATTAAGGGCCAACTTGGTCAAGATGCATTGCAGACAGAGTGGATATGGCCATGTGCCACCTCATAACTATCACCAGTGTGATATCTGCTCTAAAAGCAATCGAGGATGTTCTGTGGTGCAATCATCTCTACAGGAACAGATGGATCTTGGATGGATCCAAGAGCACCGAGTTCGTGGAGTTAACATGGTTTACACGAATTCTAACATCATTCAGATCCACGACATTCGTGCAATGAATGTCAACTTAGTGGCGATGCATTCCAGGCAAAGCCAGTATCATAATCTGCCGCAGCACGATTACAGTTCCTGTCTGACTTGCTCAGTAAACAAACAGGGATGCTCTTTTGTACAAGAGGCCCTCTAGCGTTAGATGAATCTTGGATGGATCCAGGACTACCATGATAGGAATCCCTATCAGATCAACATGATTCAAATCTTCGATATTCGCTTGAAGAATATCAGCCTGGTGGAGTTACATGCTAAACAGGTCCGGCTCGGGTTCCTGGTATCACATGATTATCAGAGCTGAAGGGCGGGTTACAAAAACTATCAAGGTTGTGCCCTTGTCCAGGAAACCCTTCAGCACTTGTTAAACCACTGGTGGCTTCCAATCTATATGGATGAAGACACCCAGCAAATTAGTATTACCAACGGGAACCCTACTCGGCATCAAAGTCGGGACGTTCGATCTATGGAAACTGACCTAGTAAGGTTACATTGTATTCAAAGCGGGCGTGGCCAGGTGCCACCACACAACTATGAACGTTGTAGAGTCTGTTTGGAAAGTAACCAAGGATGTTACCTTGTGCGAGCAGCTCTTCAGGGTCAGGTGGATTGTAGAGAGATTCGCCCATATCCGGGTTCCAGACCAATCAACTTGACACCGGACTACCTCGTTGATCAGATTGCAGATGTTGTCGTAATCTCTGATCATCAGAAGGCTAGGGATGTTTGTACCATCATCCCTCTACTTGACGAATCGAGAGTTCCCAACCAGGAACGGATCAAAATTGCTTACGATGGTTGGAAAAATCAGAAGGCTCCCATAGTCATCTATCTACCGGGACCATTACCGTATGAATCAACTAAGGCTATCCCTTACAAATACGGTACAACAACAGTCGAGAATGGAAAGGAAATTCCATTACCCTCCGTCGTGAATATTGCAGACATCAGTCGAGTAACACGGAGCGATCGAATCTTCAACCGAGGAGTTGGAGAACTTAACAAAGAAAAGGAACCTCAGACAGAAGTTCCCAATCCACCGGTCGGTCAAACCAGTAATCCCGACCTTTCAAAAGACAACGATGAGATGCTGAAGCTCATCCAAAGGAGTGAATACAACATTGTTGATCAACTGTTACAAACTCCTTCAAAGATCTTTGTGCTGTCACTTTTACTCAGTTCAGAAGCGCACAGGGAGGCTCTACAGAAAGTCTTGGAACAAGCCTTTGTGGAATAGGATGTAACAATCAGACAGTTCGATAGCATTGTCTCTAACATCACTTCCTGCAATAACTTGGGATTTAGTGATGAGGAATTACCTGAAGAGGGTCGTCGTCATAACATGGCGCTCAATATCACGGTCAGCTGCCAGGGCGATGCTTTAGCCAGCATACTGGTAGACACAGGGTCAGCCCTGAATGTTATGCCAAAGTCCACTTTGATGCAATTATCCTTCAAACGACCCCTGATGAGAACCAGTGAGGTCGTCGTCAAAGCATTTGACGGGTCCAGAAAAACGGTTATCGGCGAAGTCGACCTTCCCATAACTATTGCTCCTCACACTTTCCAAGTCACTTTCCAGGTCATGGACATTCGAGCAACGTACAATTTTTTATTAGGAAGACCTTGGATACATCAGGCTGGGGCGGTCACATCGACCCTCCACCAAAAGTTAAAGTTCGTCTAGAACAACCAGCTCGTCACGGTTTGTGGAGAACAAGCCTTGCTCGTGAGTAATTTATCATCATATATTGGTGTAGAACCTGAGGAGGTTATTGGAACTCAGTTCCAAGCACTGCCGGTGAACAAGGACAATCAATCCGAAGAGGGAACTTCCATTTCCTCATACAAAGATGTTATCAAAGCGGTCGAGAGTACCAATATAACAGGATGGGGACAGCTAGTCATTCCTACTGACAATAAAACAAAGAAGGGTCTTGGTTTTTCTGCAACCTGTACCCAGACAGCTACTACCAGCAATGAAAGTCTTCATCCCATTCAAGACTTCTTCCACAGTGGAGGTTTCCTTCACCCAGTGCCTCAAGAAGTGCATACCATCAATAAAGATGATTCCTCTGATATGGAGGAAGAATGGGAGTCCTATCTTAACAAGGACGGTTATACGTCTCAGGAAGAGGTGTCTATGCCTTTTTGCTATCCCGCACAGAGTCCGATATTTATACCCAGGTCAGACGTTGAAATGATATACGGAGATTGTGATCCGAAAGGATGTCGTGCTCCACCAAACTCATTAGAGGAGGACACTCTGATGAAGGACAACTTTGACCACAACTATTATGGCCCGATGGATGGCCTTCCAATGTGGCAGCCGTATCCAGGAGACTTGGGGCAAGGAAATCAACCGAACAATGAAAATCAGCTGAGCATCATTGAAAAGAATACCTGCGTCCCCACCAGGTCATGGGATCAACAATCAGGTCATTCAGAAAACGTCCAGTACGAATATGAATTCGCAACGTTTGTAGGACTTGAATTCATCAACTATGCTTTTCCGGAGGTCAACGTCATCGAGAAGGATGACTCATCCAGTTCCAAAGAAGTGTGGGACACCCTGGGAGAACCAAGTGGGAAATACGACTATATGGTCAAGTATACTGCTCCTGAAAGCTCTCGTATCAGGTTCAAAGACATCCAGCCAACTGGATGGGGAGATACAGCAGAGAGTACAAATACTATGCAAAATACAACTGAGGAATCCTCCTACGACAACTCTGCATGGGAGACAGATTCCAATGATCTTGCTCTGCCAGAAATCAGCGTTATTTCTGAAGAGAAATCAAGGAAGGTACCAGACTTTTTGATTCACCGAGGAGTTCGCCGCCAATGGGTTGCTGTCGATGATCCGAAGATTGTTCATAAGTCCAAGTAATTGCAGTCTTTAACCTTTCACCCTGCCCAGGTGAAACAGATGTTTTGATAGGGCTCACTTTATGTAAATTTCCCTCTTCGCTTCGCCCAAAGTGACAGAGTTTTGTTTTATAGGGATATAGTTTCTAGAATCGACGTGTTCATAAATAAAATAACGTCGTTCTGTAATTTCCACGTTAATTGCTGTTTTCTCTTTTCGCTTTTCTCAGAAAATGGTAATCCTAAAAAACAATTCAAAATAAACAAGCAGTTTTTCAAAAAAAATAATACACTGCACACACTTGCATTCTCTCTATCTCTTCTAAAAACAAATCATCACGTCATGCAGATTGCTTGTTTTAAACCCCGTTGAAACATACGATCTGATGCCTTCTCCCAACTTTGAGTTCCCGGTATTTGGGGCTGAAGAAGAAAATGACGACGAAATTCCAGAAGAGATCTCCCGACTACTCAGACAAGAGGAAAGGTCCATTGAACCTCATAAAGAGCCTTTGGAAATGGTAAACTTAGGTTCGGAAAAAGAGAGAAAAGAAATCAGGATTGGGGCACTGTTCAGTCCAACTGCCAGAGAGGGTTTGGTAAAGCTTCTCAAAGAATTCCCCGATGTATTCGCTTGGTCCTATCAGGATATGCCAGGGTTGGATACCAGCATCGTGGAACATCATTTACCGTTAAGATCGGAATGTCCGCCAGTAAAACAGAGGTTGAGACGGACTCACCCGGACATGGCCATCAAAATCAAAAAGGAGGTACAGAAACAGATTGACGTGGGTTTCCTCGCCACATCAGAATATCCTCAATGGTTAGCCAACATCGTACCTGTTCTGAAAAAGGACGAAAAGGTCAGAATGTGTGTAGACTACAGGGATCTAAACAAGGCTAGTCCAAAGGACGACTTTCCTTTACCACACATTGACATGCTGGTTGACAGTACAGCAAAGTTCAAAATTTTCTCCTTCATGGATGGATTCTCGGGCTATAACCAGATCAAAATGGCGCCGAAATACATGGAGAAAACTTCCTTCATCACCCCATGGGGTACCTTTTGCTACAAGGTAATGCCTTTCGGTTTGAAGAACGCCGGGGCAACCTATCAAAGGGCCATGACTACTCTTTTTCATGACATGATACACAAAGAAATCAAGGTATATGTCGATGATATGATTGCAAAATCTAAGATAGAAGAGGAGCATGTGACCCGTCTGTCAAAGATATTTGAGCGGTTGAGAAAGTACAAGCTCCACTTGAATCCCAACAAGTGCACCTTCGGTGTCCGTTCGGGAAAACTTTTAGGGTTCATCGTCAGCCAGAAAGGAATTGAGGTTGATCCTGACAAAGTCAAGGCCATTCGAGAAATGCCTCTCCGAAAACTAAAAAACAAATCAGAGGATTCCTAGGACGTTTGAATTACATTTCCAGATTTATATTCCTCATGACCGCGACATGTGCGCCGATTTTCAAACTGCTCAAAAAGAATCAGGACTGCGTTTGGACAGAAGATTGCCAAACCGCCTTCGATAGTATTAAGGAATACCTGTTGAACCCTCCGATTCTATCACCTCCAGTAGAAGGAAGACCACTAATTATCAACCTCACCGTCCTAGAGGACTCAATGGGATGTGTACTTGGCCAACAAGACGAAACCAAAAGGAAGGAGTCTGCCATCTACTATTTGAGCAACAAATTCACCGACTGCGAGACTCGGTACACTATGCTTGAGAAAACTTGCTGCGCTTTAGCTTGGGCAGCCAAACGTCTGCGCCGGTACATGATTCGTCACACTACTTGGTTGGTCTCCGAGATAGATCCAATCAAGTATGTCTTTGAAATGCCTGCTCTCATAGGAAGGATTGCCCGTTGGCAGATGTTGCTATCAGAATATGACATAGAGTACCATGCTCAAAAAGTCGTTAAGGGGAGTATTTTAGCCGATCACCTGGCTCATCAATCGATTGACGATCGGGAATTAATCGGGTTTGACTTCCCTGACAAATATGTCATGTATCTAAAAATGAAAGACTGCGATGAACTGCTACCCAGTGAAGGGCCAGAACCAGGTTCCCAATGGGGGCTTATCTTTGACGGAGCTGTTAATCATTACGGAAACAGAATTGGGGCAATCATCATAACACCTCAGGGTACCCACATTCCTTTCACTGCCCGACTTACGTTCAAGTGTACGAACAACGAGGCCGAATACAAAGCTTGTATTATGGGTCTCGAGGAAGCGATTGATTTGAGGATCAAAAACTTGGACGTATATGGCGACTCAGCCCTGGTTATCAATCAGATTAAAGGAGATTGGAACACATACCAATCAGGATTGATTCCTTACAAAGACTACGCAAGAAGGTTGCTACCCTTCTTCAATAGAATTGAGTTTCATCACATCCCTCGTGAGGAGAATCACATGGCTGATGCATTAGCCACTCTCTCTTCCATGATTAGTGTAGGTCAATGGAATGACATACCTAAGATCGACATAAGGCGCCTTGAACGGCCCGCTTACATCTTCACGATTGAAGCAATCATAGACGACAAACCTTGGTATCACGATATCAAATGCTTCCTTTAGAAATAAGAGTACCCACCTGGGGCACTAAGGAAGGACAGGAAAACCCTCAGAAGGCTGGCAGGCAGTTTCTTCCTGAGCGGTGATACTCTCTATAAGAGAAATTTTGACATGGTCTTGCTCTGATGCGTACAGACCAGAAGCAGACATGCTGATGAAAGAAATTCATGAAGGATCCTTTGGCACTCATGCCAATGGACACACAATGGCGAGAAAAATTCTAAGAGCAGGAGGGTACTATTGGTTGACCATGGAATCCGACTGCTACAAGTACATGAGGAAGTGTCACAAGTGTCAGATATACTCCGACAAAATTCATGTAACGCCAATGCATCTCAATGTTCTTTCTTCCCCATGGCCTTTTTCCATATGGGAAATCGACATGATTGGCTTGATTGAGCCTAAGGCTTCAAACGGACATCGGTTCATCCTGGTAGCCATTGATTACTTCACCAAGTGGGTCGAAGCAGCATCGTACGCTAATGTAACCCGACAAGTGGTGGTCCGATTTATCAAAAACAATATCATCTGCCGTTATGGTGTTCCGAGCCAGATCATTACTGATAATGAATCTAACTTGAACAATAAGATGATGAAAGAGTTATGCGCTGACTTCAAGATAGAACACCATAACTCATCTCCCTACCGACCAAAGATGAACGGAGCGGTAGAAGCGGCTAACAAGAACATCAAGAGGATTGTTCAGAAAATGGTTGTAACCTATAAATATTGGCACGAGATGCTACCTTTTGCTCTT
The DNA here is from genome assembly GCA_022829125.1 of Lathyrus tuberosus. Classification (NCBI taxonomy): domain Eukaryota; kingdom Viridiplantae; phylum Streptophyta; class Magnoliopsida; order Fabales; family Fabaceae; genus Lathyrus; species Lathyrus tuberosus. The sequence continues at coordinate 7,497,564 of JALAZF010000084.1, forward strand.
CACGGTTATCGCACATCTGTCCGTACTTCAACAGGGGCAACCCCTTTCTCTCTAGTATATGGCATGGAAGCAGTGCTTCCCATAGAAGTAGAGATCCCATCAATCCGGGTATTGATGGAAGCTAAGCTTACAGAAGCTGAATGGTATCAAAATCGACACGATGAACTGAATCTAATTGAAGAGAAGAGAATAACGACATTATGCCACGGTCAGTTGTATCTACAAAGAATGAAGATGGCGTTTGACAAAAAGGTTCGACCTCACATCTTCAGGAAAGGAGACCTTGTGCTCAAAAAGATACAATCTTTTCTCACTTACTCTCGGGGCAAATGGACTCCGAATTATGACAGCCCCTATGTGGTGAAGAAAGCTTTCTCAGGCGGTGCCGTGAGACTTGCAGCCATGGACGGAGAGGAATTTACCTACCCCACAAATGTTGATGTAGTCAAGAAATACTTCACCTAAACTAAAAAAAAATGTCTCGGTGGATTGAAAACCCGAAAGGGCGGTCCAGGCAAAAATTAGAGACATGATCAAAAATTATCCCGGTGGATTGGAAATCTCAAAGTACAATCCAGGCAAAAATTAGGGATAATGGCAAGTAACTATGTCCATCAGAGGCAAGTCCCTCAGCAACAGTTACGTCGTCCATCAGAAAAGCTCCAGTCACGATCATCTTCGACAGAAGCTCAGGACGCCCCGAATTCAAAGTTGGTAGAAGGATAGTGGTCGTTATGTTTCAACATAGCCCTTTTCCCTGTAAATTACCATTTTCTAACTTTGTAAATACTCTATGGAATCACGCGTTTGGCTGATTTCCATCCTATCAATAAAAGTTGAGCCCTTGTGCTTTTATTTGCAATTCATATTTGTTTTAGCTTTACAGAATGATGTTTTTAACGTGATCAACGATTCTTGAAACGAAACAAAAATGAATTTACTTGTTAAAATTGTTCTGCTTTTAAAAGTAAAGATGGCAATTTCTTTTGACGGTTGAACATCGAAAGAACATCGATCGCTTCTCCAAAGGTGTTCGAGCCTCAAAGTGCAGAATCAAAGTACTCATTCTAAACCAGTATTCCTGAATAAAGGATCAGCTATGTCAGATGCGAATGCTCCATCTGACCTCTTCGGCCGAGTTCTCATCTCCTAAACCCGACCAACGTCGCTCCCAACAGGGGCCGTTTCTCCTAAGCAAGGCAGAATTGCTATCTTGAACCAGCGATATTTCTACATGAGCCACTGTGGCCGAGTATCCAGTCATGTTCATCCGTTACTTTGTATGTCGCGTCAGTTTTGTCAGCATAAACATACATACATCATGCATTATTGATTTGCATTCACATTCATATTGCATCACTATCACTCTAGTCGGTCTTATCCCCTAGTGATAACAGTCCTCTTAATCGAATTGTCAAGTTCTCTCCTCGTCAGGAAAGTTTGCATCTGAAGAATCTCTCTCCTCCAGTTTATTTCTGGATTAGAATTGGCCCTTGACCACTTTGATAACTTGAACCTCTGAAAGACCAGGGAACCTTCAACCGATGTCACTCTTTGCCATTGAAGATGATATTTTCGCTTTCCCGAATTAAGTAAAATCCCTAGAGGAAGCCTCTTAAGCAGAGATTCAGTAATACAACAGTTTTTCTCCGGAACCGCTGATGAAAAGGTCATCAGCACCTCAAAATTGGATCACATCATATGGCGTTTCTCCGGGGAGATCCCGAGAAAAGTATGATGTAATATCCTCAAGCGTGAAAGCAGTCTCTCAAGAGACTCGTTTTCACCAGTAGAGTCGGCAAATGGCATCTCCAAATAGAGAAGTTTGTACACCTCTACAACTCAGGCGAATGGGTTCCCCAGCGAGTCTGACATCAAAATTTTTCTATCAAATGGCATCTCCCCAGGAAAATTCGGCGGGAAGTTTGAGGAAAACCGCTACGAATAGCGTCCCTTGTCAAGAAAGTTTATTCACAAAAGAAACTAAGACCAGGTCCTTGGTAGGAAACCAGGATCGAGGGGAAGTTTACATCAGAAACTGAGACCAGGTCCTTGGTAGGAAACCAGGATCGAGGGGAAGTTTACATCAGAAACTTAGACTAATTCCTTGGTAGGAAACCAGGATCGAGGGGAAGTTTACATTAGAAACTAAGACCAGTTCCTTGGTAGGAAACCAGGATCGAGGGGAAGTTTATTTCATAAACTAAGACCAGTTCCTTGGTAGGAAACCAGGATCGAGGGGAAGTTTACATCAAAAACTAAGACCAGTTCCTTGGTAGGAAACCAGGATCGAGGGGAAGTTTTTACCTTTTCTAAGCATTATTGCTTAACAAAAGAGGATGAATGTGTGAGCTACCATTCATAATCACCACCAAAATTTCAGGTATTCCGATATTTAATCCTCTTGCACCCTGAATGCCCGAATACCTTCGCCATTCACACTTTCGGGTCCAAGAAGATTAAATAGGGGCATCTGTCATACCCCAAATTTTGACCACTAAGATTTCCCATCATTATGCAAATCATCATCACAATATGGATGAACCATCTTACCTCATCAGTCTCCCCAAAGATGGGTGAACACTTACTACAGTCAAAATTAGGGTTTCAAGCCCTCTCAGAGTTCTTAGACAAAAGGATCAATCAAAGAATGACATGATCTTCAACTTTTCTAACCTCCCAAACATCTACAATGGATCAAGAGGACTCCCACTTTAAGGATTAAGCACAAGGCTGCTCCCTTCTAGGTGGATCAAGCCTCAAGATCGCCAGTGTCACCAAATTAGGGTTTGGTCGACCAGGGCCTCCACATGGAAATTTTCCTCTGGGCATGATCCAATGCTTCAAATCATATCCTAAGATACTCCATGGAACCTCATGGGCCCAAGCATCAAGTCAATTTGACCTCAGGGGATGCATACATCAAAAATCAGGAATTAGGGTTTCTTGACCTAATTCACCCCTATGTTGACTTTTGGGACAAATCATGAGACAAGACCTCAAGACATGATTTGAGGGTCTCCAACATACCACATTGATCCATTTGTAACAATGGATTGATCCATGAAGCTTGAGCAGCAAGTCTCAATTTCATCAGTACCACAATTAGGGTTTCGCTAGAAAAGTCAACTGTAGCTTTGACTTTTGACCAGGACATGCTCCCAAACCCTAGGACATGATTCAATACACCCTATAACACCTATGAAATCAATCCATCAAGTTTGATTTAGGTCAAGGACTTGATTTCATAGAGGATCGCACAGTTTGGAATTCATCTGACAAAAAGTCAACTGTGCACAAAAGTCAACTTTGACTTTTTAAGATTTTTCACAAAAATGGTTTTTTAACCCTAAAATGATGTTAATGTATGATTTGAATCATCATTCATCAAGAAAAATCAAAGAAAGTGGGATAACTTGTAAAAAAGGTAACCATAAAAACTTAGAAAATTTTCTAAGTTATGAATAAAGTGGCAAGGGTACCAACTTTGGAGGATCATAACTCCTAAACCACAAGGCCATTTTCCCCATTCAAAGCTAGATTTGTAGCTCTCATTACCCTCTACAAAAGCTTAAAACTGACCTCCTTCCAAATTCATCATGGATTTTGAGTTATGGAATTATCAAAATCACAAAAAGTGAAAATGTCACTTTTTTCCAACACTTAGTGAGATTTTCACTAAGTCAGAATCTGCCTTCACTATTTTCCAAATATAGGGGGATTTTTCACTTGGATCCAAAAGGTATCAAAACCAAATATGATCAAACAGTTGTTGTATCATATGAGGTCTTTCCAAAATGGCCAAGAACATCACCAAATTCCACTTGGCCATGAGATATGACAATGGCAATATGCCTTGCTGAAAACTGCCAAGGCTAGGCAGAATTTTGCATTTTTGCTTGATTTGGCAAAATCAGATAATTCCAAGCCTTGTCATCACTTTAGACACATCTGAGGATCAAATTTAAAGGGGACAAACACTGAGTCAAGCCTCCAAAGTCCTTGGAACAAGAAGTAGCATACCAAACCTAGAATTGCCTAAAAGAGGGACAAGACTCCAATTTGGGATTGGAGCATTCAATACATACACCAAGGTGGCATGGACTGACACATTTGCAACTGAATTCAATCAAGACTTATCCAAGACCAAGGGAACCACAACGCTGTGCCCTAACCTCTAGTCAATGGCTAGAGGAGACTTGGATTCCAAAGTGCAACCATTGGCCAAACCTCTGTTGTAGTTGCCATTCACTATTGATCCCAAAACAAACTTGCTCTACTATAAATAGAGCTCATTTGTGCTCAGTTTGAGTACACCAAAGCCATCAAACAGATGTTTTCCTCAAAATCCCTCTCTTTAGGCCAAAATGCCTTCTTTAGCAAGGTAACTCTGAGTTTTTGAGTTAGAGAGCATTTCCATCACAACTCATGATCCTAACACCTCATAAACATCATATGTAGGTGATCCAAACTATCTAAAGATACTTGTAATCCTTAAATCACAAAGTCACCTCTCAAAACCTCAAAATAGGCCTTTTATGCATTTTTCAAGCCATGTCTTGATTCAGTCACTTTCCAAACCAGATAAAACCTCAAACACACTCCAAATAACATCCTTGAACTGTTTCAAATGGTTCCCCCCATCTGGAACACCGTTTGAGAGAGTTGCCATTTTGGTCATTTTAACCCCTTTTGCAAGAAAGGGCCAGTTTGTGTTTTTGCAGGTTCCAGCTGATTCCAACAATCCTAAAAGCTTCTAAGGGATCATTTGAGAGTGTCCAAAGCATCAAACCATTTCTGGAACAAGAAGTTTGGCAGATTGCACAGAAAACTCCAAAAGCTCAAAAAGAGGTAAGCATCATGACTTGAACTTTCCAAAATATGCATTGCTTTGAAGTCCATTGATCATACACACCTCATACATGTTATATATGTTGTGTTTGAACCAATTCATCATGCAATTCATGCCTGTATCAAAGTGTAGCATAGAAAATGAAATTATAGGCCTTTTTCAAAACCACTATCGGATTTTGAGGAGGGAGTATGATCTGGAAAAAATACCACCACCATTAGATTCTTTGTAAAATTCTAGGCCAGATGCATATAAATGAGAAAGTTATGACCTTCACGTTTCTGACCCAAAAATTGTGATTAATCAAAACCAAGTGAGTTTTAATTCATCTTGTGATTAATCCCTCATTTCTCAAACCTTAAACAAAAATCACAAATGGTTTATTCAAACTTATTTGGAATTTTATTTGATTTTCTTTAAATATTTACTTTTAAAGAATAACAAATTAGGGTTTCTTTGATTTTCACCCTCGTCAAACAATTTCAAACACTTTTAAGCCTCTAATAGAGTGTAAGACCCAATCCTTTGTAAATACAAACCCATTTTTGGGCCTCACTTATTGTATAAGTCCCGTTGTATTTCAAAAAGTTCGACGCGATCATCGTCCATTGAAAAACAAACCCTGGGCCTCTCCTCGAGCTATAAGACCCATTCAAAATTATTCTTGGGCCTCTATTAGAGTGTAAGACCCAACCATATTTGAAAACCAAACCATTTTGGGCCTCAATGCATTGTATAAGACCCACCGTGTTTTCAAAAATCTCGGCGCGATCGCCATTTTCAAACAAATAACCCTAGGCCTCTCCTTGAGTTGTAAGCTCCACCACTTATACAAAAATAAATCTCTTGGGCCTCTTGAGAGAGTGTAAGACCCATCCCCTTGTACAGAAAACCTTTCTTGGGCCTCAGTCACTTGTATAAGTCCCTCTGTACAAAACAACAGTGCGATCACTGATAAACCTTGGGCCTCTCCTTGAGCTGTAAGCCCCAACATCTTTTCAAAATACTTTCTCCTTTAATATACTGTTGTTTTCAATCTTTCTTTGTTGAACAACTAACCAAACTGCATGGAAGCTCTACAACCGAGTAAGTGTTTATATGCTTTCTTTATCCGCTTTCATATACATATAACTATATTGTGGGGCTGTTTCATTGTAAGTCTTCTTTCATAAACTCATATCAACTGCGTAATACTAGTATAGATATTTAGAGTTTCCCCGACAACTACATCTAGCACTAAGACCTGTTGATCACTCTTAAATAGACAAAACTAGACCCCCCATAGGATTACCAGATACAGTCTTCCCTCCTCTTGGGGTTAAACAATATGGAGACGTGAAATGCAGCATTCTCGGTGAACCCTTTCTCAGACTGTCACCCTTAGACATTGTCAAAGAAACTCTAACTCCCCAAAGATAATCTTTTCTCCGTGAATGGCATCTCTTGAGTTTCTTCCAAATTCTCGGACTTTCCTGGCTTGATCTATTCTCTGTGAATAGCCTGTCTTGAATTTCTCGGGGTTTGGGGGCCCACAGGCTTCCCAAAAGCATCCCTGTCTCTTCTTGGGCGTTGTACAAGGATCCTACGGCTTCTTAGAAGTATTCACAGCCTCCTCTTAGGCTTCGTATAAGGATTCTTCCTTCGGGAAGAAAACCTCCTCTTGGGCTTCGTACAAATTGTCCCTCGGCTTCTTAAAAGTTTCCAGCCTCCTCTTGGGCTTCGTACAAATTGTCCCGACGACCTCCTAGAGGTATAGGAACAGAAATTAGTCATCTTAATAGAACAGTCTTTCAAAGAGTCTAGATCTTTCTACCGTGAATGTACTACTACTGTTTCTTTAAGCATAGTACAAAAGATAAAACTCTAGACTTGGACAGTCTAATCTCCTTGAGTCTCGAAGGCATTCTCAAGTAGGGAAAAACACCAATAGACTCGGACAGTCTCCAATACCCTCTGGATTCCCCCCATTTCCTTAAAGAACAGGAAATAACCCTGATCCTCTGATCAATCCCAAAGCATAGCCTTACCTTTAATCAGTCTCTTTATAAGAACTGATTTTCTCTTTTAACCAACCTACTGGACCTGTCACTCAACTGAAACAGCAATTCTTTTAGCCTCTATCTCGGGTTTCGTACGAGATACAAAAAGATTCTCTTGTTTAGTCAATAATCCTTTTAGCCTCTATCTCGGGCTTTGTACGAGATACAAAATCACTCTCTTATTGAGTATAAAAGACTCTCGTGTTGAGTCAATCTCTCTTTTAGCCTCTATCTCGGGCTTCGTACGAGATACAACAACACTCTCTTGTTAAATATAAAAGACTCTCTTGTTGAGTCAACCTTTAGCCTCCGTCTTGGGCTTCATACAAGACACATCTAAAAGCACTCTCTTGTTGAGTCAACTCCTTTTAGCTTCCCTCTCGGGCTTCGTACGAGACACAAAAGCATCCTCTTGTTGGGTCAATAGCCTCCTCTTAGGCTTTGTATAAGAAAAACCCCGGTTGAGTAAATCAACCTTTTAGCATCAAAATTGTGCCTCATTCACAGGATACAAACATCAATAACTCCTTTCATCTAATTGCTGTAAGTGGCAAGCCTCTGGATTATTTACATCCACGCCACTGTCCCTCTTTTAGCATGAGAAATTCCTAAGGAAAGATAGCATTGCTCTACACTGAGTTAAAGTATTCTCCTTCAGGTTAAAACCCCCTATAAAGGAAATTATGGTGTTGCTAGGATTCACACATCCCGGTTAAAGTAATCCTCCTTTATAGTCAGTCACTCAACAGTTGTGACAAACAGACCCCCTTTAGAGATGACAAATTCTCTCTAAAGACAACACCTTTTCAGCTTCACATCTTGGGCTTTGAACAAGATCTAAACCACCTTTTTAGCTTCACGTCTTGGGCTTTGAACAAAACACCAAAACACCATTTCCTCCAATAGAATAGGAGGAACTACGATCGCTCTGATTTCCCTATTCGGTAAACAAGAATACGTAGGCATAAGATTGAAAGAAAAATCTTAGCGAGCACACTAATCCAAAGCCCCAAATCCCATACCTTCATATATCAATCGAAAAGCATCAGTCCTAGCATCCTAACAAAATTCCCCATGAACATTCCCGGTGTTTCGTTCTAAACAAAGTGAGAAGAAAGAGGGCCCATTACCATATAGCATTCGTAACCTAACAGACCGCTGTTTAAACTCAGTATGCAAGCAGGGTTAATTGGAGACATCTATTTCCCTTCCTTAGTCAGCTCAATAGGATAAAAAATGAATCGACCTGTAGTAACCCCAGAGCGACAGTGCTTAAAAACCACGTCAAAAATCGCTCGCTACATACCGTTCGTCAAGTGTTATCGCGGTCTTTATTGCATTAATTACTAGAAGCTATTCAAACTAACAATCAACACAATGCTAAAAATCTAAGATGCAAATGAATATCAACTCACAAAACCACGTCAAAAGTTTGCTTATTGATAGATAAAAATCTAAGATCAAGGATTTGAAATAGGTTTTGTCAAGACCCACAAATAAGCAATCAAAGACAATTAACAATAGAGAATCAAAACTAGTTCACAAACATAGATTATAAGAAATACATAAGGTATCAAAAGATTACATCCAAACCCAACAAGAGATTGAAGATCTGACCTTCTCCCCCTTGGGGTTTGAGTTTTTCTCTCTAAAATATTCTTGAAATGAAGAGAGATAAAGTTCTATGCTGAAAAATATCTCTCACTCTAAAAAGTGTGAAAAATATATATATAATACATTCAGGAATTTCCAAGTTCGCACTGCGAACTTTTCATTCGCAACGCGAACATCAAAATAGGCATCTGATATACCTCTGATCTACTTAAACCGCCTCAGAAATTTTGCATAATTTCGCAAAGCGAACTATTCGCATACAAGTTCCCAAAGTGAACTTAGGCCTCTTTTGCTTCTGCCATATCCAAGGTGTCCTTCGCCAGGTCTTCGCAAAGCGATGAATTAACGAACGTTCGCTGGGAAGTTCGCAAAGCGAACTTCAGTCCCTTTTCCTGCTGCCATAATTCTGGGAGTGCTCGCTAGAGCATCGCCAGACGTTCGCAAAGCGAACCTTCGCTTGCAAGTTCGCAAAGCGAACTTACTGAAGTTCTTCTCTTCCTTTGGCAATCCTTGTCCAATCTTTAGTGTCTTACTCATTGATGTTTTATGCCTATTTTTTGCACCATAACACACACATCAAAGAATCCAAAGGTATTTGCAATATAATTGAAGAAACACATAAGAACATGAATTACATCATGAAAACATGAGAATTGAGTTGAAAAGTGCCAAGAAAGATGGTTCATTTTAAGTCAAAATTTGCACTTATTAAACTCTCCCCAACTAGATTTTTGCTTGTCCTCAAGCAAAGTATGCCCCTCATTAAAACAAGAGGATTTGTTCAAGCATTTAATTCAACCAAGAAAAGATTAACGGTTCAACTTTAAACAAGAGAAATTTTCTCAAATAAGAGGATTTCGTCAAGCATGAAAATGCGCACAAGCAACGTTTACCACTCAATAGAATCGAACAATGACAAAGAATTTAGTTCTTAAACAAATATCATGGAACAACTAAACTTTCATACTTGAATCACTCTAACACTCATCTTCAGAATAAGAATGAAGAAATTAACGCATTTGCAACCGCGGGGCAATTTCACTCACCTGACAAACAATGCTAATAGCAACTCAATTCATACAACATCTAACAATCAAAAATGAAAACATGGAAGCAAAAAGATCACTAAGGGCTTTAAAGGTTGTAGCTTGGTCGGGTTAACAATAAAGGGACATTTCTAAAGGCCATTGAATCGAAATTTCTGATGCAAAAGAACATTCACTATATAAGATATTCACACATCTCAACTTCATTCACCATTTTCATTCCTTTACCATAAACCTTCTTGTAGCGAGCGATTTTGGACGCGGTTCTTAAGCGTTGGTCGCTCTCTACGGTTTGAGCTTAAAACTACAGGTCGATTCATTTTTTATCCTATTGTGAGCTGATGAAGGAAGGGAAATAGATGTCTCCAATTAACCCTGCTTGCATACTGAGTTTAAACAGCGGTCTGTTAGGTTACGAATGCTATCAATGTGGGGGGACCTTTGTACTGGTTATTTGTATTTTTGCCAATACTAGTTTCTTTCTAGACAGAAGGTTTATGGCGGGGAACAAGGATTAGGATGTTAGGACTGATGTTTTTGAATTACTGCTTTTGATTGATGGAGATATAGGATTTGGTTTTTTTGTTGATTGTGCTCGCTAAGATCTTTTCTTTCGATCTTATGCCTACGTATTCCCGTTTACCAAAACAGGCAAATCAGAGCGTTCATAGTTCCTCCTATTCTATGGGAGGAAATGGGTGTTTTTGGTGTCTTGTTCAAAGCCCAAGACGTGAAGCGAAAGGTGATTTGTATCTTGTTCAAAGCCCAAGATATGAAGCTGAAAGAGTGTTGACTTTAGAGAGAATTTGTCATCTCTAAAGAGGGGGGTTGTATGTCACAACTGTTGGGTGACTGGTTATAAAGGATAATTACTTTAACCGGGATACGCGGATCCTAGCAATGCCATAATTTCCTTTATAGGGGATTTCAACCTGAAGGAGAAGACTTTAACTCAGTTTAGAGCAATGCCATCTTTCCCTAGGAATTTCTCATGCAAAAAGAGGGACAGTGGCATGGATGTAGATGATCCAGAGGCTTACCGCTTACAGCGATTAGATGAAAGGAGTTGTTGATGTTTGTGTACTGTGAACGAGGCACAACTTTGATGCTAAAAGGTTAATTAGATTAACCAGTGGTTTTCTTATACAAAGCCTAAGAGGAGGCTATTATGTGTCTCGTACAAAGCCCGAGAGAGAGGCTAAAAGGTTTTGACTCAACGATGGAATCTTTTGGTATCTCGTATAGAGCCTGAGATGGAGGTTATTGTTTGTTTGGCTCAATAAGAACCTTTTTGTATCTCGTATAAAGCCCGAGATGGAGGCTAAAGGGGTAATTGACTCAAAGAGGGAGTCTCTTATGTGTCTCATATAAAGCCCGATAGAGAGGCTAAACATTGTTTGACTCCGCTGGGGAGAATCATTGTACAAAGCCCAAGAGGAGGCTAGGGTTACTATTTCAGTTAAGTGACAGATCCAATATACTGATTTTAAAGAGAAAATCAGTTCTTATATGAGCAACACTGTACTCCTGGATTTGATTCAAGGATCCGGGTTATTCTTGTTCTTTAAGGAAGCGGGAAATCCGAAGGGTATTGAGACTGTCCGAGTCTGCGGGTTTCCTTCCTATTTAACGAAGGGGTCACTTGAGAATGTCTTTGAGACTCAAGGAAGTTAGACTGTCCAAGTCTAGAGTTTTATCTTTTATACTGTGTTTTGAGAAATAGTAGTAGACTCTATGAAAGGACTGTTCTATGCAAATGACTAAGTTTTGTTCCTATACCTCTTGGAGGTCGTCGGGACAATTTGTACGAAGCCCAAGAGGAGGCTGGAAACTTTTAAGAAGCCGATCGGACCTTGTACTAAGCCCAAGAGAAGGCTATCATTCCCGGAGGAAGAGATCATTATACGAAGCCTAAGAGGAGGCTGTGAATACTTCTAAGAAGCCGAGAGGGTCCTTGTACTAAGCCCAAGAGGAGGCGGGGTTGCTTTTAGGAAGCCTGTGGGTCCTTGTATGATGCCCAAGAGGAGGTCGGTGCTTTTAAGAAGCCCGTGGGTCCCCAAACCCCGAGAAATTCAAGGCAATGCTATTCACCGAGAATAGATCAAAGTCAGGAAAGTTCGAGAATTTGGAAGAAACTCAAAGATGCCATTCATGGAGAATACATTCATCTCTGGGAGTAGAGTTTCTTAACAATTCCTAATGAGGACAGCCGAAGAGAAGACTATATCTGGTGATCCTATTGGGGATCTAGTTGTCTATTTCTACGAATAAACGAAACGGCGTCACCTAGTTCTAGACGTAGTTGTCGGGGAAACTCTAAATATCTATACTATTATTACACAGTTGATATGAGTTTATGAAAGGAGACTTACAGCGAAACAGCCCCACAATACAGTTATATATATATATATATATGAGTTTATGAAAGGAGACTTACAGTGAAACATCCCCACAATACAGTTATATGTATATGAAAGCGGTAAATGAAAGCGATAACCACTTACTCGGTTGTAGAGCTTCCATGCTGTTTGGTTAGTTGTTCAACAAAGAAAGATTAAAAACAACAGTATATTCAAAATCAAAGGAGAAAGTGCTTTGAAAAAGAAAGATTTGGGGCTTACAGCTCAAGGAGAGGCCCAGGGTTTTGCACTGTTTGGATTTGTACAGAGGGACTTATACAAGTGACTGGGGCCCAAAATGTTTTCTGTACAAAGGGATGGGTCTTACACTCTCTCAAGAGGCCAAAATGAGTTTTAACAAAAAGAGTGGGGCTTATAACACGAGGGTAGGCCCAGATGATTTTTTCGTTTGAAATGGCGATCGCTTCGAGATTTTCTTTTAACGCAAAGGGACTTATACAATAAGTGAGGCCCAAATGGTTTGGTTAAAAGGGGATTGGGTCTTACACTCTATTAGAGGCCCAAAGTGTTTTTGAATGGGTCTTATAGCTCAAGGAGAGGCCCAATTGATTCTTTGAATAGGCGACGATCGCGCCGTTTGTTTTTGACGATATCGGGACTTATACAATACACTGAGGCCCAAAATGTTTTGGTCAAGAAAGGATTGGGTCTTACACTCTATTAGAGGCCCAAAGTGTTTTGAAAATGATTTATGAGGGTTGAATTAATCCAAAAACCTTAATTTGTTTTCAAAAATGTATTTAATTGAATAAAAATTCAATTAAAATGATCAAAATTGTTTAACATGTGAAAAACAAATTGTGATTTTGGATTAATGCTTCAAAAATTAAGTATTGACCTACAAAATAATTAGAAAGCATTAAAAGTTGCAAAATCAATGTAGAAAAAATATTTAAAATGTCAAAAACAATTAAAATATTAATTCTTTGCAAAAATATCAATTATATGAAATAAATAATATTTTTTGGGATTTTTTGATAAAATAAAATATTTTAACATTTTTGTGAATTATTAAAAAAAGAATCAACTCAAAATCATTAAAACTCAGAGAGAAATTAATTTTTGAATCAATTAAACAAAATCCCAAAATTCAAATATTTGAATTTGTGAAAAAGGCGCCAAGAACACAAGCAAGAACACACGCGTTTTTCTGGGTTTGGCTTATTTGTGTTTTCCATCCAATCTCACTGAATACGTAATTATATCATGCAATCCACATATCATTATGCTCGTCTCAACCTCACGATCATGTCTATAACACTTAATTTCATTTAAATTAAACATATAACAAGAAATCATGAAAAATCCTCAAGAACCCTAATTTCTGCATGAAGGCTAGGATTTTTGATACACGATTCAAACAATGCAATTAATTGAGGGAAAACATTCCATGCATGATTATGAACATATGGCCAAATTATTGTGCGAGGAAATATGCATAGATTGAGAGATGACCAAGTATATGCTTACCTCTAAGCCGTGACAGCAAGTGCAATGTGATTTTTGATTTGGAGGTGTTACAGATGAGTGATGATGATCCGAACAGCTTCCCTACACCCTATGGAGTGTGTTTGAATGGTTGGTGTTGATTGAAATTGGCTGGATCAATTTGTGGTACCTCAGCTGCAACTTGATTGAAAATTTGAGCAACCAACTGGTGATTTTGTGAAATTGGTGTTTCAGAAGTTATCTAAGTGTTTGATCAGCTCATATGTGATGTATGTGAGGTGTGTGAGTGATTGGTCTGATTGGAATTGCTCTCAAACTCAAAACCTGGTAGTGACTTGCCTTAGAAGGCAAAATTAGAGTGAAAGAAGAGATTTTGAGGAAAGCATCTGTTTGATGGCTTTGGTGTACTCAAACTGATCACAATTGAGCTCTATTTATAGTAGAGCAAGTTTGTTTTGCAAGGAATAGTGAATGGCAGCTGGTAAGTAGGTTTGGCCAATGTTGGCAAATGAAAATCCAAGTCTCCTCTAGCCATTGACTAGAGGTTAGGGCACAGAGCTTTGGTTCCCTTGGTCTTGGATAAGTCTTGACTGATTTCATATGAGAATGGCTCAGTCCATGCCACCTTGATGCTTCCACTGAATGCTTCAATCCAAATTTGGAGTCTTGTCCCTATTTTGGCCATTCTAGGTTCAACATGCTATTTCTTGTTCCATGGACTTTGGAGGCTTGGCTCAGTGATTGTCCCCCTTTAGATTCAATCCTCAGATGTGTCCAAGTGGATAGGAGCATTTGAATTTGGCTGATTTTGGCAAATCAAGCCAAAATGCAAAATCTGCCTTGCCTTTGACAGATTTCAGCAAGGCAACTTGACAATGTCATATCTCATGGGGTAAGTTGAATTTGGCAATGTTCTTGGCCATTTTGGAAAGCCCTTACATGATACAACAACTGTTTGAACAAGTTTGGTTTTGATCTCTTTTGATTCCAAGTGAAAAATCCCTCTACATTTGGCAAAAAGTGAAGCAAAATCTGACTTAGTGAAATTTTCACTAAGTGTTGGAACAAAGTGTGATTTCTTGATTTTGATCACTCCATAACTCAAAATCCTTAATGAATTGGACTTAGGTCTAGTTGAAGTTTTTGTAGAGGGTAATGAGGGCTACAAATCCATCGTTGGATGAAAAAAATTGGCCTTGTGGTTTAGGAGTCATGGTCCCCCAAAGTTAGTGCATTAGTGGTACTTTTTCCATAACTTAGAAAAATTTCTAAGTTTTATGGTTACCCCTTTTACAAGTTATCCAACATTCTTTGATTTTTCTTGATGAATGATGATTCAAATCATACATTAACATCATTTTAGGGTTAAAAATCCATTTTGGTGAAAAATCTCAAAAAGTCAAAGTTGACTTTTGTGCACAGTTGACTTTTTATCAGATGAATTCCAAACTGTGCAATTCTTCAGGAAATCATGTCCTTGACCTAAATCAAACTTGATGGACATGTTCCATGGGTGTCATAGGGTATATTGGGGCATGTCCTAGGGTTTGGGAGCATGTCCTGGTCAAAAGTCAAAGTTACAGTTGGCTTTTCTCGCGAAACCCTAATTGTGGTGCAGATGAAAATGAGACTTGTTGCTCAAGCTTCTTGGATTAATCCATTGTTCCAAATGGATCAATATAGTTCATTAGAGACCCTAAAATCATGTCTTGAGGTCTTGGCTCTTGATTTGTCCCAAAAGTCAACTTAGGGGTGAATTAGGTCAAGAAACCCTAATTCCTGATTTTTGATGTATGCATCCCCTGAGGTCAAATTGACTTGATGCTTGGGTCCATGAGGTTCCATGGAGTACATTAGGTTGTGTTTTGGATCTTTGGCTTATGTCCAAATGAAATTTTTCATCTGGAGGCCCTGGTCGGCGAAAACCCTAATTTGGTGATACTGGCGATCTTGAGACTTGATCCACCTAGAAGGGAGCAGCTTTGTGCTTAATCCTTGAAGTGGGAGTCCTTTTGATCCATTGTGGATGTTTGAGAGGTTAGACAAGTTGAAGATCATGTCATTCCTTGATTGATCCTTTGTCTAAGCACTTAGAGAGGGCTTGAAACCCTAACTTTGATTGTAGTGGATGCTCACCCATCTTTGGGGAGACTGACAAGGTATGATGGTTCCTCTATATTGTGATGATGATTTGCACAATGATGGGAAATCTTAGTGGTCAAAATTTGGGGTATGACAGATGCCCCTATTTAATCTTCTTGGACCCGAAGGTGTGAATGACGAAGGTATTTGGGCATTCGGGGTGTAAGAGGATTAAATATCGGAATACCCGAAATTTTGATGGTGGTTATGAATTGCGGATCGCATCCATCTTCTTTTGCTGAGCAATAATGCTTAGAAAAGGTAAACTTCCCCTCGATCCTGGTTTCCTACCGAGGAACTGGTCTTAGTTTCTGAAATGAACTTCCCCTCGATCCTGGTTTCCTACCAAGGAACTGGTCTTAGTTTCTGATGTAAACTTCCCCTCGATCCTGGTTTCCTACCAAGGAACTGGTCTTAGTTTCTGATGTAAACTTCCCCTCGATCCTGGTTTCTTACCAAGGAACTGGTCTTAGTTTCTGATTTAAACTTCCCCTCGATCCTGGTTTCCTACCAAGGAACTGGTCTTAGTTTCTGAAATGAACTTCCCCTCGATCCTGGTTTCCTACCAAGGAACTGGTCTTAGTTTCTGATTTAAACTTCCCCTCGATTCTGGTTTCCTACCAAGGAACTGGTCTTAGTTTCTTTTGTCAATAAACTTTATTGACAAGGGACGCTATTCGTTAGCGGTTTTCCCTCAAACTTCTCGCCGAATTTTCCTGGGGAGATGCCATTTGAGTGGAAAAAGTTTTGATGTCAGACTTGCTGGGGAACCCAGTCGTCTGAGTTGTAGAGGTACACAAACTTCTCTGTTGGAGACGCCATTTGTCGATTCTACTGGGGGGAAAGCGAGTATCTTGAGAGACTGTTTCCACTTGGGGATCTTACATCATACTTTTCTCGGGATCTTCCCAAAGAAATGCCATATGATGGGGTCCAATTTTGAGGTGTCGATGACCTTTTCATCAGCGGATTTTCGAAGAAATACTGATGTACTGCCGAACCTTTGCTTAAGAGGCTTTCTCTAGGGATTTTCTTTAATCCGGGAAATCAAGGATATCATCTTCAATGGCGAAGAGTGACATCTGTTGAAGGTTCTCTGGCCTTTCAGAGGTTCAAGTTATCAAAGTGGTGTAGTTCCGACTCTGATCTAGAGATAAACAGGAGAGAGATTGCTTAGATGATTCTCTTCCCAACGAGGAAAGGTCCGACAACTCGATTGAGAGGACTTTTATCACTAGGGGATAAGACCGACTAGAGTGATATTGATGCAATATGAATGCGAATGCAAATCAATAATGCATGATGTATGTATGTATATGCTGACAAAACTGACGCGACACACAAACTAAAAGATAAACATGACTGGATACTCGGCCATCGTGGGGCGTATAGAGATATCCCTGGTTCAAGATAGCAATTCCCCCTTGCTTAGGAGAGATAATCCCTGTGGGGAATACCGTTGATCGGGCTTAGGAGGTAAGAACTCTGCCGTGGATGTCAGACGAAACAAGGTCTCTAACACAGTTGATCCCTTCATTCAGGAGTACTGGGTTAGATGGAGCACTTTGATTCTGTACTTTGAGGTTCGAACACCTTTGGAGACGCGATTGATGTTCTTTCGATGTTTAACAGTCAAAAGAAATTGCCATCTTTATTTTAAAAGCAGAAAAACTTTTAACAAGTAAATTCATTTTTGTTTTATTTCAAGAATCGTTAATCATGTTAACAACGTCGTTCTGTAAAGCTAAAACAAGCAAGAATTACAAACAAAAGCACAAGGCTCAAATTTTATTGATAAGATGGAGATCAGCCAAATGCGTGATTCCATTAAGTATTTACAAAGTTTAAAAATGGTAATTTACAGGGAAAAGGGCTACATTGAAACATAACGACCACTATCCTTCTACCAACTTTGAATTCGGGGCATCCTGAGCTTCTGTCGAAGATGACCTTGACTGGAGTTTTCTGACGGATGATGTAACTGCTGCCGCTGAGGGACTTACCTCTGATGAACATAGTTACTTGCCATTATCCCTAATTTTTGCCTGGATTTCCAATCCATCGGGATGATTTTTTTTCATGTCTCTAACTTTTGTCTGGACCGCCCTTTTGGGTTTTCAATCCACCGAGACATTTTTTTTTTAGTTTAGGCAAAGTATTTCTTGACTACATCAACATTCATGGGGTAGGCAAATTCCTCTCCGTCCATAGTTGCGAGTCTCAAGGCGCCGCCTGAGAAAGCTTTCGTGACCACATAGGGGCCATCATAATTTGGG
This sequence comes from Lathyrus tuberosus, assembly GCA_022829125.1. Lineage (NCBI taxonomy): Eukaryota > Viridiplantae > Streptophyta > Magnoliopsida > Fabales > Fabaceae > Lathyrus > Lathyrus tuberosus. The sequence goes on from JALAZF010000084.1 coordinate 7,515,402, forward strand.
GTTCATTTGCCCCGAGAGTCAGTGAGAAACGATTGTATCTTCTTGAGCACAAGGTCTCCTTTTCTGAAGACACGAGGTCGGACCTTTTTGTCGAACGCCCTCTTCATTCTCTGTTGATATAATTGACCATGGCATAGTGTCGTTATTCTCTTTTCTTCGATCAGATTCAGTTCGTCATGTCGACTTTGACACCATTCAGCTTCAGTGAGCTTAGCTTCCATCAATACCCTGATTGACGGGATCTCTACTTCTATGGGGAGCACTGCTTCCATGCCATATACTAGAGAGAAAGGGGTTGCCCCTGTTGAAGTGCGGACAGATGTGCGATAACCGTGAAGAGCAAAGGGTAGCATCTCGTGCCAGTCTTTGTAGGTCACAACCATCTTTTGAACGATCCTCTTGATGTTCTTGTTAGCCGCTTCTACCGCTCCGTTCATCTTGGGTCGGTAGGGAGATGAGTTATGGTGTTTGATCTTGAACTCAGCGCACAACTCCTTCATCATCTTATTGTTCAAGTTAGATCCATTGTCAGTAATGATCTCGCTTGGAACACCATAACGGTAGATGATATTGTTTTTGATAAATTGGACCACCACTTGTCGGGTTACATTAGCGAATGACGCTGCTTCGACCCACTTGGTGAAGTAGTCAATGGCTACTAGGATGAACCGATGTCCGTTTGAAGCCTTGGGTTCAATCAAGCCAATCATGTCGATTCCCAATATGGAGAAAGGCCATGGGGCAGAAAGAACTTTGAGATGTGATGGCGGTACATGAATTTTGTCGGAGTATATCTGACACTTGTGACACCTCCTCATGTACTTGTAGCAGTCGGATTCCATGGTCAACCAGTAATACCCTGCTCTCAAAATTTTTCTCGCCATTGCGTGTCCGTTGGCATGAGTTCCAAAGGATCCTTCATGAATTTCTTTCATAAGCATGTCTGCTTCTGGTCTGTCTACGCATCGGAGCAAGACCATGTCAAAATTTCTCTTATAGAGAGTGTCACCGCTCAGGAAGAAGTTTCCAGCCAATCTTCTGAGGGTTTTCCTGTCTTTTCTGAGTGCCTCAGATGGGTACTCTTGTTTCTGAAGGAAGCATTTGATATCGTGATACCAAGGTCTGTCATTTATGATTGCTTCAATCATGAAGACGTAAGCGGGCCGTTCAAGGCGCGTTATGTCGATCTTAGGTATGTCATTTCATTGACCTACACTAATCATGGAAGAGATAGTGGCTAATGCATCAGCCATGTGATTCTCATCACGAGGGATGTGATGAAACTCAATTCTGTTGAAGAAGGGTAACAACCTTCTTGCATAGTCTTTGTAATGAATCAATCCTGATTGGTATGTGTTCCAATCTCCTTTTATCTGATTGATGACCAAGGCTGAGTCGCTATATACGTCCAAGTTTTTTATCCTTAAATCAATCGCTTCCTCGAGACCCATGATACAAGCTTCGTATTCGGCCTCATTGTTCGTACACTTGAATGTAAGTCTAGTAGTGAAAGGAATGTGGGTACCCTGAGGGGTAACAATGATTGCCCCAATTCCTTTTCCATAATGATTAACTGCTCCGTCAAAGATAAGTCCCCATTGGGAACCTGGTTCTGGCCCTTCACTGGGTAGTGGTTCATCGCAGGCTTTCATTTTTAAATACATGACATCTTCGTCTGGGAAGTCAAACCCGATTGATTCTTGATCGTCAATCGGTTGATGAGCCAAATGATCGGCTAAAATACTTCCCTTAACGGCTTTCTGAGCGTGGTACTCTATGTCATATTCTGATAACAGCATCTACCAACGGGCAATCCTTCCCGTGAGAGCAGGTTTTTCAAATACGTACTTGATTGGATCCATTTCGGAGACCAACCAAGTAGTATGACGAATCATGTATTGGCGAAGACGTTTGGTTGCCCAAGCCAAAGCGCAACAAGTTTTCTCAAGCATCGTGTACCGAGTCTCGCAGTCGGTGAATTTCTTGCTCAAATAGTAGATGGCAGACTCTTTCCTTTTAGTTTCGTCTTGTTGGCCAAGTACACATCCCATTGAGTCCTCTAGGACTGTGAGGTAAATGATCAGTGGTCTTTCTTCCACTAGAGGTGATAGAATTGGAGGATTCAATAGATATTTCTTAATACTGTCGAAGGCAGTTTGGCAATCTTCTGACCAAACACAATCCTGGTTCTTTTTCAGTAATTTGAAAATCGGCGCACATGTGGCGGTCATAAGGAATATGAATCTGGAGATGTAGTTCAAACGTCCCAGGAATCCTCTGACTTGTTTTTCAGTTTTCGGCGAAGGCATTTCTTGAATGGCCTTGACCTTGTCAGGATCAACCTCAATTCCTTTCTGGATGACGATGAACCCTAGTAGTTTCCCTGAACGGACACCGAAGGTGCACTTGTTGGGATTCAAGCGAAGCTTAAATTTTCTCAAACGTTCGAACAATTTTGACAGATGTTCAACGTGCTCACTCTCTGTTTTTGATTTTGTAATCATATCATCGACGTATACCTCGATTTCTTTATGTATCATGTCATGAAACAGAGTAGTCATGGCCCTTTGATAGGTTACCCCGGCGTTCTTCAAACCGAACGGCATTACCTTGTAACAAAAGGTACCCCATGGGGTAATGAACGAAGTTTTCTCCATGTCTTTCGGCGCCATTTTGATCTGGTTATAGCCCGAGAATCCATCCATGAAGGAGAATACTTTGAACTTTGTTGTGCTGTCTACCAGCATGTCAACGTGTGGTAAAGGAAAGTCGTCCTTTGGACTAGCCTTGTTCAGATCCCTGTAATCAACACACATTCTGACCTTTCCGTCCTTTTTGGGAAAGGGTACGATATTAGCTAACCATTGAGGATATTTAGCTGTGACGAGGAAACCCGCGTCAATCTGTTTCTGTACCTCCTCTTTGATTTTGATGGCCATGTCCGGGTGAGTGCGTCTCAACCTTTGCTTTACTGGCGGACATTCCGATCTTAACGGTAAGTGATGTTCCACGATGCTGGTATCCAACCCTGGCATGTCCTGATAGGACCAAGCGAATACATCGGGGAATTCTCTGAGAAGTTTTATCAAACCCTCTCTGGCAATTGGACTGAGCAGTGCCCCTATCCGGATTTCTTTTCTCTCTTGCTCTGAACCCAAGTTTACCGTTTCCAACGGTTCTTTGTGAGGTTCAATGGACCTTTCCTCTTGTCTGAGTAGTCAGGAGATCTCTTCTGGAATTTTGTCGTCATTTTCTTCTTCAGCCTCGAATACCGGGAACTCAAAGTTGGGAGAAGGCATCAGATCGTATGTTTTAACTGGGTTTAAAACAAGCAATCTGCATGATGTGATGATTCGTGTTTAGAAGAGGTAGAGAAAAATGCAAGTGTGTGCAGTGTTTTATTTTACTGCTTGTTTTTTATAGTTTTGTTTTTTAGGATTACCATTTTCTTTGAAAAAGCAAAAAGAGAAAACATCAATTAATGCGGAAATTATAGAACGAAGTTATTTTATTAATGAACAAGTCGAATCTTGAAACTACAGCTCTATAAAACAAAACTCTGTCGCTTCGGGAAAATCGAAGAGGGAAATTTACAGAAAGTGAGCCCTATCAAAACATCTGTTTCACCTGGGCAGGGTGAAAGGTTAAAGATGGCAATTACTTTGACTGATGAACGACCTTCGAAACCTCGACAGCAACCCATTGGCGGCGAACTCCTCGGTGAATCACAAAGTCTGGCACCTTCCTTGATTTGTCTTCAGAAATGACGCTGATTTCTGGTGGAGCAGGATCATTGGAATCTGTCTCCCAGGCAGAATTGTCGTAGGAGAATTCCTCTGTTACATTTTGCATAGCATTTGTGCTCTCAGGTGTATCTCCCCATCCAGTTGGTTGGATGTCTTCGAGCCTGATACGAGAGCTTTCGGGAGCGGTGTACTTGACCATGAAGTCGTATTTTCCACTTGGTTCTCCCAAGGTGTCCCAAACTTCTTTGGAACTGGAGGAGTCATCTCTCTCGATGACGTTGACCTCGGGAAAAGCATAGTTGATGAATTCAAGTCCTGCAAACATTGCAAATTCATCTTCATGTTGAGTAGTTTCTGAATGACCTGAGTGTTGGTCCCATGGCATGGTGGGGACACAGGTATTCCGTTCAATGACGGTCAGCTGATTTTCATTGTTCGGCTGACTTTCTTGCCCCAAGTTTCTTGGGTAAGGTTGCCACATTGGCAGACCATCCATTGGGCCATAGTAGGTGTAGTCAAAATTATCTTTCATCGGAGTGTCTTCCTCTAATGAATTTGGCGGAGCGCGGCATCCTTCCGAATCACAATCCCCGTAGATCATTTCGGCATCTGACCTTGGTATAAATCTCAGACTTTCTGTAGGAAAGAAAAAAGGCATAGGCACCTCTTCCTGAGACATATAACCGTCCTTGTTAAGGTAGGACTTCCACTCTTCATCTGTGTCAGAGGGATCTTCCTCATTAATAGCATGAACTGTCTGAGACACTGGGTGAAGGAAACCTCCACTGTGGAAGAAATCCTGAATGGGATGAAAACTTTCATCGTTGGCAGCTGTCTGGGTACAGGTTGCAGAAAAACCAAGACCCTTCTTTGTTTTATTGTCAATGGGAATGACAAGCTGCCCCCATCCTGTCGTATCTGTACTCTCGACCGTTTTGATAGCATCTTTGTATGAGGAAATTGAGGTTCCTCCTCTGAACTGATTGTTCTCGCTCACCGACAATGCTTGGAACTGAGTTCCAATAACCTCCTCGGGTTCTATACCAGTAGACGATGACAAGTTGCTTACAAGCAAGGCTTGTTCCCCACAAACCGTGACAAGTTGATCGTTTTGAATGAACTTTAGCTTTTGGTGGAGGGTCGAAGTAACCGCTCCAGCCTGATGTATCCAAGGTCTTCCTAATAAACAACTATATGTTGCCCGGATATCCATGACCTGGAAAGTGACTTGGAAAGTGTGAGGACCAATAGTTATGGGAAGATCAACTTCGCCGATAACCGTTTTTCTGGATCCGTCGAACGCTTTGACGACGACCTCGCTGATTCTCATCGGAGGTCCCTTGAATGATAATTGCATCAAAGTAGACTTCGCCATAACATTCAGGGCTGACCCTATGTCTACCAGTACGCTGGCTAAAGCATCGTCCTGGCATTTAACTGTGATATTGAGTGCCATGTTAAGACGGCGACCCTCTTCGGGTAATTCCTCATCACTAAATCCCAAATTGTTGCAGGAAGTGATGTTAGAGACAATGCTATCGAACTGTCTGATTGTTACATCCTGTTCCACGAAGGCTTGCTCCAAGACTTTCTGTAGAGCCTCCCTGTGGGCTTCTGAACTGAGTAACAGTGATAACACCGAGATCTTTGAAGGAGTTTGTAATAGCTAATCAACAATGTTATATTCACTCCTTTGGATGAGCTTCAGCATCTCATCATCATTTTTTGAAAGGTCGGGATTACTGGATTGACCGACTGGGGGATCGAGAGCTTCTGCCTGAAGTTCCTTTTCCTTGTTAAGTTCCCCAACCCCTCGGTTGAAGATTCTACCACTCCGTGTTACTCGAGTGATGTCTGCAATGTTCGCGATGGAGGGTAATGGAATTTCCTTTCCATTTTCAATTATTGTTGCACCGTATTTGTAAAGGATCGCCTTAGCTGATTCATACGGTAGCGGTCCTGGTAGATAGATGATTACAGGAGCCTTCTGATTTTTCTGACCATCATAAGTAATCTCGATTCGTTCCCGGTTGGGAACTTTAGATTCGTCAAGTAGAGGAATAATGGCAAAGACATCCCTGGTCCTGTGATGACCAGAGATCGTGACAACATCCTCAACTTGCTCGGCAAGGTAGTTCGGCGACCAGTTGATGGGTCCAGAACCCGAATAGGGATGAATTTCTCCACGATCGACCTGGCCCTGAAGAACTGCTCTCACAAGGTAACACCCTTGGTTACTTTCCGAACAGACGCTACAACTGTCATAGTTGTGTGGTGGCACCTGGCCATGCCCACTTTGAATACAATGTAACCTTACTAGGTTAGCTTCCACTGATCAGACATCCTGACTCTGACGTCGAGTAGGATACCTGTTATTGATACTAATCTGCTGAGTACCTTCATCCATATAGATTGGCATCCACCAGTGATTTAACAAGTGCTGAAGTACCTCCTGGACAAGGGTACAACCTCGATCATTTTCGCAACCTGCTTTACAGCTTTGATAGTCATGTGATATTAAGAATCCGAGTCGAACCTGTTCAGCATGTAACTCTACCAGGTTGGTATTCATTACGCGAATATCGAAGATCTGAACCATGTTGATTTGATAGGAGTTCCTATCATGGTAGTCTTGGATTCATCCAAGATTCATCTGACGCTGGAGGGCCTCTTGTATGAAAGAGCATCCCTGTTTGTTTATCGAGCAAATCAGACAAGAACTGTAATCGTGCCGCGACAGATTATGATACTGGCTTTGCCTTGAGTGCATCGCCACCAAGTTGACATTCATTGCACGGATGTCGTGGTTCTGAATGACGTTAGAATTCGTGTAGACCATGTTAATTCCACGAACTCGGTGCTCCTGGTTCCATCCGAGATCCATTTATTCCTGTAGAGCTGCTTGCACTACCGAACATCCTTGATTGTCTTTAGAGCAGATATCACACTGATGATAGTTATGAGGTGGCACATGGCCATATCCACTCTGTCTACAATGCATCTTGACCAAATTGGTCTTTAACAAGAGTACATCGTGAATTTGATAGACATTGTTAGTCTCTTTCTCAATCAGATTGACTGCAGCCTTCTCGTGTTGAGGTAGCGGATTCGTGAGAACATTAGGATTTGTATCCTTGAAGGATAAGACCCCGCTCCTAACAAGTTTTTGCACGTCGGACTTGAAATTGAGACAAGTCTCTATGTTATGCCCTGAACCTCCTTGATGATAAGGGCAAGTTTGATCCACCTTAAACCAAAAAGGCAGATTTTCCGGTACTGTAAGAGGAGATTTAGTCTGAATGTGCTCCTTAGCCAGTAGTAATGGAAACAGTTCTGCGTACGATACGGGTATAGGATCAAATATTGGCGGCCGTGTTGTACGGTTGTTGTTATATGGAGGACAAGCCTGCTGAAGAGGTTGTTGTGTCCTTTGTTGGTCAGGTTAGCTCTGCGCAACCTGAGGTTGATACGTAGGAATAGACGCAGGGTTGATAGCATGAGTCACAGCTGCTACTGGTTGATAACGTCGTCTTTGCTTTCCGAGAGAGATATTCCCAATATCTTGCTCTTTTTTTCTTAGGGAGAGCACTACCGTATTTTTTAGTACCGCTCGTCGATCCAGTGTCTTTTACCAAACGTCCTTCTCGGACGGCTTCCTCAAGACGTACACCCATGCCGACCATTTCGGTGAAATCACTGGGCGCACTGGCAACCATTCTGTCATAGTAAAATGAGCTTAAGGTCTTTAAGAAGATCTTTGTCATCTTTTTTTCCTCAAGAGGTGGACAAATTTGAGCGGCAGTTTCACGCCACCTTTGAGCATACTCCTTAAAGGTTTCCTTGTCCTTTTGCGACATTGATCTGAGTTGATCTCTGTCGGGTGCCATGTCCAAATTGTATTTGTATTGTTGGATGAAGGCAGTACCAAGATCTCTGAATGTGCTGATCGTAGTATGGTTTAAACCCATGTACCATTTGAGTGCGGCACCGGTTAAACTATCCTGAAAGTAGTGAATCAGTAGGTCCTGATTCTCCGTCTGGGCTGACATCCGCCGAGCGTACATCACCAGATGGCTTTGAGGGCAAGAGTTACCCTTATATTTTTCAAAGTCGGGCACTTGGAATTTGTGCGGGACTTTCACATTTGGGACCAAGCAGAGATCTGCGGCGTCCTTTCCAAATAGATCCTGACCGCGAATGGCTTGCAGTTCCTTCTGCATTTCCAAAAATTGCTCCTGGAATTCCTCCATTCTGTCAAACATAGTTTCCTTCTTACCAGAAGGTGTTGGTGGAATCTGTCCTTCCGGGACAGTGTGCACCACAGGGGGTGGTACCGTGACTACGGTAGTGAGTCTTGGCGTTTCTCGAAGTTTGTAACCTTCAGGAGTCTTCAGCATGCCCCTGGCATCTTCGCTTTCCCGAAGTTTGTAACCTTCAGGCCCAGTGGCTTTTGTTGTGATTCCCTGATCCTCAGTGATCGGCGAAACATATCCTTCTGGGATATAGTTAGCAGGCATGCCCCAAGGACGATCTTTCGGTATCTGATACCTAGGATCATACCTCTCCACTACGGGCGTTGAGGTGATCTCTGAGATCACAGTTCTTTGTAGCTGAGCTTCTGCCATGGCTTGCATGTCGTTACGAAGCTTTCTCATATCCTCTCTCAGAGCGTCGATCTCTTCTTTCAACTCTCTGTTTTCTTCCTCAAGATCATCCATATTTTTCTGACGATTGGCCTGAGTATTATACGAATGATACAATTTGACTCTAGAATCGAGACACAAACGTGAGATTCGCAGGGAAGAAGAATACGCGATGTGAGAATGATGAATGCAATGATTATATTAATTGTTTTTTTTGGTTTAATCAAAATAAACTTTGACAATTAGATTGCAAATATCAAACGGTGGGGAAACCCCTTTGTATTGAAATTCAAAAGATTACAGAAGTTGAAATACAGTAGATTACAAAGTGCAGAAACAGAAACCTAAACTAATGGGTCCTGAGTCCTCTCTGAAGAGAAATCAGGTGCTGATTCTGGTATCTTCCTTTTATTTGATCGGAGCTCTTGGGCCGTTGTCGGGTTGTCATTCCTTTGCCAAGTGAAAGGAGCGAGCAAATTCCTTTGGTCATCTTGATTATCTACAGCATGTTGCTCCAAAATTTCAATCAGAGCATCTTTTTCTTTCAGTAATTGTTGTATTTTGATGCACTCTATGTCAAGGGTGCGGTACTTGTTCTTCCAAGAACTTTTTTCCCGTTAAACTTTGTTGAGAGTAACCTGAAGCTTTTCAGTTTCCGTCATGAAGTACATGACAGATTCCCTCAGCGGAAGAGTTCCGTAACGAGGATAAGGCATCTTTAGCTTGAGAGCTCTAGTTTGTACCCAATGGAGATAAGGCTCCACCGAGACACAGTTCAGTTTTCCCAGAGACTCTCGTCCTTTCTTATGAACGTGCTTCCAAGCGTGCACTATTTCCATCTTTAGTGCTCTGTCGTTTTCTCCTTCCTTGAAGAAAAGACCTTCCAGATGAACACCCAGGGGGACGTGTCTCATCGAGTATCCAAACTGACGGCGAACCAACACCGGATGGTAGTTGATTCCTCCTTTAGTTCCTATAAGGGGTACGTTGGGGAAGTTTCCACAACGGTCAATGATCCTGATTCCCTCATAAATCCTATTACACCAATCTATATCAGAGTTGGTAAGAGACATGATCTTTTGCGACCAACGTAAGGCACTCTTGCAATCCCTAAAAGCAGCAGACTTAGGCAAGTGAGAGATAAACCATTTGTAAAGCAAAGGTACACAGCATGTGATCTCCCCTCCGCTGTACAAATTCCCCAAGTGTACAGAATGATACGCATCTGCGAGCAAAGTCGGCACAGGATTTCCAATGAGAAAAACCTTAATGGAGTTAATATCGACGAAGTTATTGATGTTGGGAAACAAAAATAACCCGTAGGTGAGCAAGACAAAGATGCTTTAAAAAGCAATCACGTTTCCTATACTGGCGAAGTACAGGGCTTTCTTTGTTAAGAACTGGGCTGGCAAACCTTGGATGCCACCCTTAGCGGTCATGTGAGCCCTGACCTCAGACTCGTCCAAATGAATCGCTCTTGCAATAGTCTGATTCTTTGGAATTTCTTCTAGTCCAGAAAATGGAGCTCGATCCGTAATGTGTAGATCGATTAGGTGAGAATACTCTTCCAGCGTTGGTGCAAGCTGGTAATCCAGGAATGTGAAACAGTGATAAACCGGATCATAAAACTGAATGAGCGCATCAATGATTCCCTCAATCACATGGACTCTTAATAGTGGTAGCAAACCTCCGTGCTTGGCTCTGAAAGCCTCTGGGTTAGTGATCATCCTCGCTAACCTTCTCAAATCCTCTAGTTTTGGAACCTTGAAGGTATACTGGTGAGTTCTCCTTCTACCGAAATCCATTAGTGCAATCCTTTTCTCTGATATTTGCAATCATAGTCTTAGTTTATTTTGAAAGAACAGAGAGACTAGAAGAGAAGATTTTTTGAATGTTTTAATGTTTTTTAAATGAACGCATGAATGCAGCACACAAAAACATAGAAAAAACATGGGGTCAAAGGGTCGTTGTCATGAAGTCAAGGCTCTACCCATCCCCAAAGGTTTATACTAGGGTGATTTTTGTACCTGTACTCATTATCATTAGCTCCTCCCAGGAAAGCAACACAACAAGCGGATCGCCAGCGAGTTGTATAGCAATCTTAGAGTAAGTGCCATTCACCGAGAATAGATCACCAGCCTCAAATGAGGGTAGTATCGCGTAACAACTATTTCTGATAGTTTCCGCACTACGAAAGGGTTTGGCTCCTCAGCTTCTCAGACTTAACAACCGGCCCATTGTCTAGGTGAGAGAATGGGTTGCGTTGGTCAGCCTCCACCGAGGTTAATGGTCGATCCCGTCGCCATCACTTATCTTAGGTGTATACTCATTCTTTCCACATGCGGCATCACCCGCATTCCCATTAGCAGAAAAATAAACATGTATAGCAATTAGGAAAAGTAGTATATATATTTGTCCTAATCATCCTAGACCTTTAAAGCTATGAATCTTAAGTTCCTGACAGAAATGGCTCCCCGGCTGAGTTACCACTCTGTAGTTTCAACACAAGGAAGACAAAAAGAAAGAAAGACCGGCCCCACGGTGGGCGCCATTTTTCTGTAGCGAGCGATTTTGGACGCGGTTCTTAAGCGCTGGTCGCTCTCTGCGGTTTGAGCTTAAAACTACAGGTCGATTCATTTTTTATCCTATTGTGAGTTGATAAAGGAAGGGAAATAGATGTCTCCAATTAACCCTGCTTGCATACTGAGTTTAAACAGCGGTCTGTTAGGTTACGAATGCTATCAATGTGAGGGGCCTTTGCACTGGTTATTTGTATTTTCGCCAATACTAGTTTCTTTCTAGACAGAAGGTTTCTGGCGGGGAACAAGGATTAGGATGTTAGGACTGATATTTTTGAATTAGTGCTTTTGATTGATGGAGATATGGGATTTGGTTTTTTTGTTGATTGTGCTCGCTAAGATCTTTTCTTTCGATCTTATGCCTACGTATTCCCGTTTACCGAAACAGGGAAATCAGAGTGTTCGTAGTTCCTCCTATTCTATGGGAGGAAATGGGTGTTTTTGGTGTCTTGTTCAAAGCCCAAGACGTGAAGCGAAAGGTGATTTGTATCTTGTTCAAAGCCCAAGATATGAAGCTGAAAGGGTGTTGACTTTAGAGAGAATTTGTCTTCTCTAAAGAGGGGGGTTGTATGTCACAATTGTTGGGTGACTGGTTATAAAGGAGAATTACTTTAACCGGGATACGCGGATCCTAGCAATGCCATAATTTCCTTTATAGGAGATTTCAACCTGAAGGAGAAGACTTTAACTCAGTTTAGAGCAATGCCATCTTTCCCTAGGAATTTCTCATGCTAAAAGAGGGACAGTGGCATGGATGTAGATGATCCAGAGGCTTGCCGCTTACAGCGATTAGATGAAGGGAGTTGTTGATGTTTGTGTACTGTGAACGAGGCACAACTTTGATGCTAAAAGGTTAATTGGATTAACCAGTGGTTTTCTTATACAAAGCCTAAGAGGAGGCTATTATGTGTCTCGTACAAAGCCTGAGAGAGAGGCTAAAAGGTTTTGACTCAACGATGGAATCTTTTGGTATCTCGTATAGAGCCCGAGATAGAGGCTATTGTTTGTTTGGCTCAATAAGAACCTTTTTGTATCTCGTATAAAGCCCGAGATGGAGGCTAAAGGGGTAATTGACTCAACGAGGGAGTCTCTTATGTGTCTCGTACAAAGCCCGAGAGAGAGGCTAAACATTGTTTGACTCTGCTGGGGAGAATCATTGTACAAAGCCCAAGAGGAGGCTAGGGTTACTATTTCAGTTAAGTGACAGATCCAATATACTGATTTTAAAGAGAAAATCAGTTCTTATATGAGCAACACTGTACTCCTGGATTTGATTCAAGGATCCGGGTTATTCCTGTTCTTTAAGGAAGCGGGAAATCCGAAGGGTATTGAGACTGTCCGAGTCTGCGGGTTTCCTTCCTATTTAACGAAGGGGTCACTTGAGAATGTCTCTGAGACTCAAGGAAGTTAAACTGTCCAAGTCTAGAGTTTCATCTTTTATACTGTGTTTTGAGAAACAGCAGTAGACTCTATGAAAGGACTGTTCTATGCATATGACTAAGTTTTGTTCCTATACCTCTAGGAGGTCGTCGGGACAATTTGTACGAAGCCCAAGAGGAGGCTGGAAACTTTTAAGAAGCCGATCGGACCTTGTACTAAGCCCAAGAGAAGGCTATCATTCCCGGAGGAAGAGATCATTATACGAAGCCTAAGAGGAGGCTGTGAATACTTCTAAGAAGCCGAGAGGGTCCTTGTACTAAGCCCAAGAGGAGGCGGGATTGCTTTTAGGAAGCCTGTGGGTCCTTGTATGATGCCCAAGAGGAGGCCGATGCTTTTAAGAAACCCGTGGGTCCCCAAACCCCGAGAAATTCAAGGCAATGCTATTCACCGAGAATAGATCAAAGTCAGGAAAGTTCGAGAATTTGGAAGAAACTCAAAGATGCAATTCACAGAGAATACATTCATCTTTAGGAGTCGAGTTTCTTAACAATTCCTAATGAGGACAGCCGAAGAGAAGACTGTATCTGGTGATCCTATTGGGGATCTAGTTGTCTATTTCTACGAATAAACGAAACGGCGTCACCTAGTTCTAGACGTAGTTGCCGGGGAAACCCTAAATATCTATGCTATTATTACACAGTTGATATGAGTTTATGAAAGGAGACTTACAGCGAAACAGCCCCACAATACAGTTATATATATATATATATATATGAGTTTATGAAAGGAGACTTACAGTGAAACAGCCCCACAATACAGTTATATGTATATGAAAGCGGTAAATGAAAGCGATAACCACTTACTCGGTTGTAGAGCTTCCATGCTGTTTGGTTAGTTGTTCAACAAAGAAAGATTAAAAACAACAGTATATTCAAAATCAAAGGAGAAAGTGCTTTGAAAAAGAAAGATTTGGGGCTTACAGCTCAAGGAGAGGCCCAGGGTTTTGCACTGTTTGGATTTGTACAGAGGGACTTATACAAGTGACTGGGGCCCAAAATGTTTTCTGTACAAAGGGATGGGTCTTACACTCTCTCAAGAGGCCAAAATGAGTTTTAACAAAAAGAGTGGGGCTTATAACACGAGGGTAGGCCCAGATGATTTTTCCGTTTGAAATGGCGATCGCGCCGAGATTTTCTTTTAACGCAAAGGGACTTATACAATAAGTGAGGCCCAAATGGTTTGGTTAAAAGGGGATTGGGTCTTACACTCTATTAGAGGCCCAAAGTGTTTTTGAATGGGTCTTATAGCTCAAGGAGAGGCCCAATTGATTCTTTGAATAGGCGACGATCGCGCCGTTTGTTTTTGACGATATCGGGACTTATACAATACACTGAGGCCCAAAATGTTTTGGTCAAGAAAGGATTGGGTCTTACACTCTATTAGAGGCCCAAAGTGTTTTGAAAATGATTTATGAGGGTTGAATTAATCCAAAAACCCTAATTTGTTTTCAAAAATGTATTTAATTGAATAAAAATTCAATTAAAATGATCAAAATTGTTTAACATGTGAAAAACAAATTGTGATTTTGGATTAATGCTTCAAAAATTAAGTATTGACCTACAAAATAATTAGAAAGCATTAAAAGTTGCAAAATCAATGTAGAAAAAATATTTAAAATGTCAAAAACAATTAAAATATTAATTCTTTGCAAAAATATCAATTATATGAAATAAATAATATTTTTTGGGATTTTTTTATAAAATAAAATATTTTAACATTTTTGTGAATTATTAAAAAAGAATCAACTCAAAATCATTAAAACTCAGAGAGAAATTAATTTTTGAATCAATTAAACAAAATCACAAAATTCAAATATTTGAATTTGTGAAAAAGGCGCCAAGAACACAAGCAAGAACACGCGCGTTTTTCTGGGTTTGACTGATTTGCGTTTTCCATCCAATCTCACTGAATACGTAATTATATCATGCAATCCACATATCATTATGATCGTCTCAACCTCACGATCATGTCTATAACACTTAATTTCATTTAAATTAAACATATAACAAGAAATCATGAAAAATCCTCAAGAACCCTAATTTCTGCATGAAGGCTAGGATTTTTGCTACACGATTCAAACAATGCAATTAATTGAGGGAAAACATTCCATGCATGATTATGAACATATGGCCAAATTATTGTGCGATGAAATAAGCATAGATTGAGAGATGACCAAGTATATGCTTACCTCTAAGCCTTGACAGCAAGTGCAATGTGATTTTTGATTTGGAAGTGTTACAGATGAGTGGTGATGATCTGAACAGCTTCCCTACACCCTATGGACTGTGTTTGAATGGTTGGTGTTGATTGAAATTGGTTGGATCAATTTGTGGTACCTCAGCTGCAACTTGATTGAAAATTTGAGCAACCAACTGGTGATTTTGTGAAATTGGTGTTTCAGAAGTGATCTAAGTGTTTGATCAGCTCATATGTGATGTATGTGAGGTGTGTGAGTGATTGGTTTGATTGGAATTGCTCTCAAACTCAAAACCCGATAGTGACTTGCCTTAGAAGGCAAAATTGGAGTGAAAGAAGAGATTTTGAGGAAAGCATCTGTTTGATGGCTTTGGCGTACTCAGACTGATCACAATTGAGCTCTATTTATAGTAGAGCAAGTTTTTTTTGCAAGGAATAGTGAATGGCAGCTGGTAAGTAGGTTTGGCCAATGTTGGCAAATGAAAATCCAGGTCTCCTCTAGCCATTGACTAGAGGTTAGGGCACAGAGCTTTGGTTCCCTTGGTCTTGGATAAGTCTTGACTGATTTCAGATGAGAATGGCTCAGTCCATGCCACCTTGATGCTTCCATTGAATGCTTCAATCCAAATTTGGAGTCTTGTCCCTATTTTGGCCATTCTAGGTTCAACATGCTATTTCTTGTTCCATGGACTTTGGAGGCTTGGCTCAGTGATTGTCCCCTTTAGATTCAATCCTCAAATGTGTCCAAGTGGATAGGAGCATTTGAATTTGGTTGATTTTGGCAAATCGAGCCAAAATGCAAAATCTGCCTTGCCTTTGACAGATTTCAGCAAGGCAACTTGACAATGTCATATCTCATGGGGTAAGTTGAATTTGGCAATGTTCTTGGCCATTTTGGAAAGCCCTTACATGATACAACAACTGTTTGAAGAAGTTTGGTTTTGATCTCTTTTGATTCCAAGTGAAAAATCCCTCTACATTTGGCAAAAAGTGAAGCAAAATCTGACTTAGTGAAATTTTCACCAAGTGTTGGAACAAAGTGTGATTTCTTGATTTTGATCACTCCATAACTCAAAATCCTTAATGAATTGGACTTAGGTCTAGTTGAAGTTTTTGTAGAGGGTAATGAGGGCTACAAATCTATCTTTGGATGAAAAAAATTGGCCTTGTGGTTTAGGAGTTATGGTCCTCCAAAGTTAGTGCATTAGTGGTACTTTTTCCATAACTTAAAAAAATTTCTAAGTTTTATGGTTACCCCTTTTACAAGTTATCCAACATTCTTTGATTTTTCTTGATGAATGATGATTCAAATCATACATTAACATCATTTTAGGGTTAAAAATCCATTTTGGTGAAAAATCTCAAAAAGTCAAAGTTGACTTTTGTGCACAGTTGACTTTTTATCAGATGAATTCCAAAATGTACAATTCTTCAGGAAATCATGTCCTTGACCTACATCAAACTTGATGGACATGTTCCATGGGTGTCATAGGGTATATTGGGGCATGTCCTAGGGTTTGGGAGCATGTCCTGGTCAAAAGTCAAAGTTACAGTTGACTTTCCTCGCGAAACCCTAATTGTGGTGCAGATGAAAATGAGACTTGTTGCTCAAGCTTCTTGGATTAATCCATTGTTCCAAATGGATCAATATAGTTCATTAGAGACCCTCAAATCATGTCTTGAGGTCTTGGCTCTTGATTTGTCCCAAAAGTCAACTTAGGGGTGAATTAGGTCAAGAAACCCTAATTCCTAATTTTTGATGTATGCATCCCCTGAGGTCAAATTGACTTGATGCTTTGGTCCATGAGGTTCCATGGAGTACATTAGGTTGTGTTTTGGATCTTTGGCTTATGTCCAGATGAAATTTTTCATCTGGAGGCCCTGGTCGATCAAAACCCTAATTTGGTGATACTGGCGATCTTGAGACTTGATCCACCTAGAAGGGAGCAGCTTTGTGCTTAATCCTTGAAGTGGGAGTCCTTTTGATCCATTGTGGATGTTTTAGAGGTTAGACAAGTTGAAGATCATGTCATTCCTTGATTGATCCTTTGTCTAAGCACTTAGAGAGGGCTTGAAACCCTAACTTTGATTGTAGTGGATGCTCACCCATCTTTGGGGAGACTGACAAGGTATGATGGTTCCTCTATATTGTGATGATGATTTGCACAATGATGGGAAATCTTAGTGGTCAAAATTTGGGGTATGACACTTCTCAAACTTCCTTATACACAATTATTTCATTCTCTATTTTTCTTATTCAAACAAGCATTCTTTTTCTTTTGTTTTTCACCTTCATATTCACACTTTTTCTTTTCATGCTTGTTTGAAATTTTTCATAGTTTTAGCAACCTACCGTTCTTCTTTTTCATTCTCCCCAACTTGAATTCAACTAAACCTCAAATGAATGTTCCTTGCTTTTTATGGCAAGGAAATCAAATTAAAATAATGTTCAAAGGTTCAAGAAGAAATTTTTAGAACCTCACAAAATTCAATAATGAACTATACTTTCAAATTATGTACATAAACCAAGTTCATCACTAAAATGAGATCTAAATTGTTTAGGCTCAAAGGGGTTAACGAATTCTCACTACTCACGGGTAAGATACTTTTGGATCCGGTTATGCTCAATATAAACAAATGCCTTGATCATTTCTAATGCTTCCACAAAATCACAATAATTAAAAGATAAAGCATGAATCAAATGAATTAAACAAAGTTATCAGTCATCCTAGCATATAGTAAACAATGGAGGTTTCTTACAATTGTGGCTTTCGAACCTAAGTGAAGCAAGCATTCAAACAAGTTGCAAAATGAAACAAGAATACACATTTGCACAAAGCACAAAATTCTTAAATCAATCTAACATTCTATAAAGCGGTACAATTTACCTTGCATACATTCAATGTTCACCATCCTATCATCACCATCCAGACTCGGTCGAAGCTTCATTGAATACTTTTATACAAATAGCAACCAATCTAGAAGGAGTTCTCATCATTCCTAGTCACACTAGAGAAAACATAAAAGAAAAAAATATATACAATATAAACAAATATACAAAACTCAAAAATATAGAAACTATCGCAATGCGATTCAATATCCAAACACCAATCCCTGGCAACAGCGCCATTTTGTTGGAGCGGTAAAGCAGCAAGCAAAAATTAATTAAGTACCTAGTTTTGTCGTCTCCACAGGGATCGGTGCGAGAAAGAATGTCGTTCAACGGTCTCTATATTTCTAAGCTTATGGTGAAAAAGTTTTGGTTTAAAAGATTTAAGGAACCAAAATTAAAGGCATAAAATATAAAGACTGAAAATATAAAGTAAAGACTAAATTATAAATAGAGCCTTATTAGGATTGGATCTCATCAATTGATAACACATGCATTCTTCAGATCATTTTATACATAAATCACTTGTTCGTCTAACATCATCACGTATCACTCACGACATACATATCCTCTCGGTCCCCGCATGTTGTGAGTGATCTTGTACCGATCAATAATTGCTCTCGCACATTACCAATCAATACAAAGTATTTAAAACCTACATGAATATTAAGCCTGCATCCATTTCTGGCATCTAGACCCAACAGATATTACTATAACATCCATATCAAACTAATGAGTAGTTCATATACAAAGCCATTATCAAAATACGCACATATGATTAATCCTTTTTTACATGCATTCAATTAATTTACCCCATGGATGTGAACAAATTTATTCATCAATAATTTCACGCACCCTCAGAATATCGTTCGTCAAGCGCTATCGCGGTCTTTATTGCATTAATTACTAGAAGCTATTCAAACTAACAATCAACACAATGCTAAAAAGCTAAGATGCAAATGAATATCAACTCACAAAACCACGTCAAAAGTTTGCTCATTGATAGATGAAAATCTAAGATCAAGGATTTGAAATAGGTTTTGTCAAGACCCACAAATAAGCAATCAAAGACAATCAACAATAGAGAATCAAAACTAGTTCACAAACATAGATTAGAAGAAATACATAAGGTATCAAAATATTACATCCAAACCCAACAAGAGATTGAAGATCTTACCTTCTCCCCCTTGGGGTTTGAGTTCCCCTCTCTAAAATATTCTTGAAATAAAGAGAGATAAAGTTCTATGCTGAAAAATATCTCTCACTCTAAAAAGTGTGAAAAATATATATATAATACATTCAGGAATTTCCAAGTTCGCACTGCGAACTTTTCATTCGCAAAGTGAACATCAAAATAGGCACTTGATATGCCTCTGATATGCTTAAACCGCCTCAGAAATTTGGATAAGTTCACAATGCGAACTTTGTTCGCAAAGTGAACTATTTGCCTACAAGTTCGCAAAGCGAACTTAGGCCCCTTTTGCTTCTGCCATATCCAAGGTGTCCTTCGCCAGGTCTTCGCAAAGCGATGAATCAGCGAACATTCGCTGGGAAGTTCGCAAAGCGAACTTCAGCCCCTTTTCCTGTTGCCATAATTTTGGGAGTGTTCGCTGGAGCATCTCCAGACGTTCGCAAAGTGAACCTTCACTGGCAAGTTCGCAAAGCGAACTTACTAAAGTTCTTCTGTTCCTTTGGCAATCCTTGTCCAATCTTTAGTGTCTTATTCATTGATGTTTTATGCCTATTTTCTGCACCATAACACACACATCAAAGAATCCAAAGGTATTTGCAATATAATTGAATAAACACATAAGAACATGAATTACATCATGAAAACATGAGAATTGAGTTGAAAAATGCCAAGAAAGATGGTTCATTTTAAGTCAAAATTTACACTTATCAGCTGTGTACTGCTTGTCGCCTTTCGTCATGGGGATTTGATTGTATGCCGAGTACGTATCCATGAATGACAGCAATTTAAAACCTGCAGAATTATCGACCAGTTTGTCGATGTTAGGCAATGGGTATGCTTCTTTCGGGCATGCCTGGTTAAGATCGGTGTAATCAACGCACATTCTCCACTTTCCGTTATTCTTTTTAACAAGTACAACATTGGATAGCCAGGTTGTGTACTGGGCTTCAGAAATAAAGTTCGCCTCTAGGAGGTCTTTTACTGTATTTTCAGCAGCCTATGCTTTCTCGGGATACTGCCTACGCCTACGTTGTACTACAGCCCTAGCGACCGGATCTATTGTGAGTTGGTGGCAGGCCACATCTGGGTTGAGGTTGGGCATCGTTGCAGCACTCCATGCGAACAAGTCAACATTTTCCCTGAGGCAGACCTTCAGCTGTTTCCTCGCCAGGTCGGGGAGGCCCGTGCCTATCTTCATGTTCCTGTCTGGGTCATCCCCGAGAGTGATGATCTTGAAGTCTCCATCTGGAATAGGGCACATGGGGTGAAGGGGCCGCCCGTTGGCTTCAGCTAGAGGGGCGTGATCCGCTACCTCGTTCTGCTCCTGCTTGCTGGGGAAGCAGCTGTCGAGGTCGACCGCATTGACGCGCGGGAGTGGCTTCTGCTCTTCATCCTAGTCTACCTTGCTTGCGGTCTTGGACTTGATGTTGATTGAGTTCAAACCCTTGGTTGCAACCTCGAAACATCTCCTGGCAGCCTCAATATCCCCGTGGAGGGTGACGACACGACCTCTGGTCGTGTAGTACTTCATCTTCAGGTGGATTGTAGATGGCACAGCTATGAGCTCGAATAAGATCGACCTTCCCAGGATGCACTGGTATAGAGAGGGGAACTCCACTACCAGGAAGCAAACCTTAACTTGTTGGGCAGTATCGTCATTCCCAAATGTGACCATTAGCTCGACATAGCCCCAGAGTCTGGTGGTGGTGTCATTGAAACCCTGCAGGTCTAAGCCGACGTACAGGGTTAGAGGTGTCTCATCGAGCTGGATGGTAGTGAATAGGTGGGCATGTATTATGTCCACCAAGTGTCATACCCCAAATTTGTCCTACATGTGAATAGTTTTCATCTGAACATTCATCCACTAACCATCATATCTATATCCATATCCATTTTTGCCTTTCCTATTATCCATTTTGTCATAAATAACCATATTTCATTTTAAATCCATTTATCCACTTTTCAACTCCATATTTTCCAATAACCAAATTCATAAACCTATATTCATTTCTAAACCAACTCTTAAATCCATATCCAAAACTTCTATCCATATCCATTTATTTATCCATTATCCAATTCATATCCAGTTTAGCTATTTAAAACCCATTTAAATTCATTATCCATCCATAATCCATTTTCAAGATAAAAAAACCATTTCCTTTTTTAAAAATTATTCAATTTTATTTGTCCATATCATACACCTAATTACCCATTTTTGTGCTCTAAACCCATTATACATTAACCTTTTCTTTTTAAGAAATCCATTTTCACCGTCATTATCAATTATATCATCTTTCTAACCAATGTCCATTTTTCAAATTAAATTCAAGTACTCATATCCAAAGTCCATTTAACACCCTTTCCTCAAAGAATAACTTGTCATGTACATACTAAAGCCCATTACAAAAGCCTATATTCACACTGCAAAAAAAATAAAATACAAAGTCCATATGAAGTTAAAATTACAACAATAAAATTCAAAAAATAATAAAATTACTACACAACACAATTGCCAATAAACCAAACTTCCACCAAGCCATTTTGCAAAACGTTCTCTACCATTTCTCAACCTGTACAAGCCTGCACAAATAGACATCAGGACCTGCAATGCGCGTGAAGAGTCATCAAAAACAAACACACATCACGTTGCATATTTTCAGCATACCATACACCTCTTTGCCACAAAACACAACAACAAACCGTACCAGTACAACAGCTCACACCACTCACGCACCAACCTTTCCAAAACCACAACACAACAAACTCTACGCGAGATATTTCACAAACCGACACAACAATTACGAACCAACACCCCAAATCCTCCCTCAATCCAATTCCTATACTACCCTCAATATCACTCTATAAAAACAACTCGTGGAAAAAAGAGAGGGGGCCAGCGGCCACAAACCTTAAGATCATAAAAACAAACCTTCAAGAACTCAACATTTCTGCACAAATAGACATCAGGACCTGCAATGCGCGTGAAGAGTCATCAAAAACAAACACACATCACGTTGCATATTTTCAGCATACCATACACCTCTTTGCCACAAAACACAACAACAAACCGTACCAGTACAATAGCTCACACCACTCACGCACCAACCTTTCCAAAACCACAACACAACAAACTCTACGCGAGATATTTCACAAACCGACACAACAATTACGAACCAACACCCCAAACCCTCCCTCAATCCAATTCCTATACTACCCTCAATATCACTCTATAAAAACAACTCGTGGAAAAAAGAGAGGGGGCCAGCGGCCACAAACCTTAAGATCATAAAAACAAACCTTCAAGAACTCAACATTTCTTCAACCTATTTATCTTCTTTGCATAGCCACCAAACGGACCTCGTCCGCCCCAAAATCTTCAACCTCCCAATCCTTCACA
Source organism: Lathyrus tuberosus (assembly GCA_022829125.1). Taxonomy (NCBI): domain Eukaryota; kingdom Viridiplantae; phylum Streptophyta; class Magnoliopsida; order Fabales; family Fabaceae; genus Lathyrus; species Lathyrus tuberosus. Next base: position 7,537,485 of record JALAZF010000084.1, read on the forward strand.
GACTAAAAAGCTTCAATACTATTCATCAAACAGAACACCACAACTAAATCTCCTCCTTCCATTAAAACAACCCAAGAAAACCCTACCAAACCAATCTCCTCAAACCTCCAAATTTCCAAAAAAAAACAACCCATTCACAAACGTAAACACACAAAACCATTACCCACTTCACAAACCCAAAACCCAGAAATTGAATCACAACTGAACCCAGAACAGAGAGAGAATCCAAGATGAAGTAGAACGATAACAGAACAAACCTTCGAAAATGAGTCGAACAAACGCGAAGAAAAATTGTTTGAAACCCACAAACCAGATTCAAGCTATCGCGAGCATAAGGATTTGAACGAGAAACCGAGACGGACGAGATAGAGAGTGAGAAGCCGTGAGAAATAGAGACGGACCGTGAGAGTGAGAATGCGCGTCGAAATTGAGCGAGACGGAGGGAACGGTTGCGCACGAAGAAGGGTGAGTTGAAAGAAAGGTGTCGGTTTGGTTGTGAGTGTTTAGGGTTGTTCTGCTCTCCTTTACTCTTTTTACTGATGATGGTTATACACTCACATTATCCTACTTCCATTTTATCATTAATAAGTGATTAGCTTTTATTTATGTTTAAAAAAAATTTGATGTTGATTTAAAAGGAAATCGGGTTATGTTGTCAACAAGAAGGATGATGGGCCTTCTTTTGAAGCCCGTGGGATTCCTATACACACCCCAGCTTCTTCCTTGCTACGCCCCTTTTTCTTACTTTAAATAATTTCTTTTTTTCTTTTATGCTAAAAGTTTTTAGAATTGTGATTTGTGTTTTTTAGTTGGTTCATTTTAATATGTTAAATCCTATCTTTATTTTAATTTTCTTTTTAGGGCCAATGACATAAAGATATTCATAGTTTAATTAAACCGATTAAATTGTGATTTATTTGAGGCCCACCATTGTTATTCACTTTTATTTCGATTTATATAATATTTATCATTTTAGTTCATTTATCGTTTTATTTATTTAGATTTTTTTTTAGTATTTTGGGTCAATGAAAACATATATCGATGGTTTTGTCAATTTTTCGACTTATCTCGATAAAGGTGAGACCTTTACTATTTTTCATGTCATTTTCGATTTTATTTTATTTCTATCATTTTTTTGGTTCATTTACATTTATTTTAGGTCGAGGAAAACCACATATCGATCGATTTATCGATTCCTCGATTAAATCTCGATAAAGGTGAGACCTTTATCCTTTGTATTCATGTTCTCGATTTTATTTCATTTTTATTGTTGCTTACATTTATTTTAGGTCGATGAAAACCAAATATCGATCGATTTATCGATTCCTCGATTAAATTTCGATAAAGGTGAGACCTTTATCCTTTGTATTCATGTTCTCGATTTTATTTCATTTTTATTGTTGTTTACATTTATTTTAGGTCGATGAAAACCAAATATCAATCGATTTATCGAATTCTCGATTAAATCTCGATAAAGGCGAGACCTTTTTGCTTTGTATCCATATTCTCGATTTAATTTCTTATTTGTCTCTTTTATTCAATTTTGGGTCAATGAAAGTCAAAAATCCGATTATCAATTTACCGATTAAATCGCGATTAAGACGAGACCGATTTTATATTCATATTATATCTTGTCTATTTTATATTATATTATTGTTGTACATATTATCAGATTGTATCATACCCATATTCATTTCATTTATTCACCATTTATCGAAAACAATTAACAACTATCGCAACCATAAAACAATTAACTAATGGAATGTTGATTATGATCATTTGCTCGACGCACATTCAAGGCTTAGTTTAGGACACCTCGCACACACACGGCTTTCTCTTGGGCTACCTTACAACGAGACCATTTATTTCTGTCAACCCTTGTAATTTACATGTATCCCTCCCCCATTCCGATATACGCACTTAATATTGTTTTGATTGTGGTTTGTTTACTAGGAGCACCCTTAGGGACTAGCATAGGCAAAACCTTTTCAAATCAAAACCTCGATTCGTCGTCGAGCCATTTTTCAAACCAACGTCAAAATCAAACTCTTTTCATTTACAAATAAACCCTTGATCCAACATCAAGCGGATTTTTACAATAAATCTCAAAACGATTAATAACTATTGAAACTCTTTTAAGGTGAAAAATGGGGGTTCAAGTCTTTGATCTCTCTTCGATTGTTTAGGTGCGAGTTCACTTACTCGTGTGTGAACAATTGACGCCTCTAAAAAATTAAGCTTTAACTTGTCGATTGTTTAGGTGCGAGTTCACTTACTCGTGTGTGAACAATTGACGCCTCTAAAAAACTTTAACCTCTCTATTGTTTGGGTGCGAGTTCTCTTACTCGTGTGTGGACAGTTGACGCCTTTAAAACACGCGAACTCGACAAGCATTCAAACCTTTTCAAAATCAAACTATCAAAACACTTAATCTTTACTTAAACCTTTTTACCAAGGGTGAAGTGAGGGGGATCAAGTCCTTGGTCTTTCTCCTCAATTGTTTGGGTGTGAGTTCTCTTACTCGTGTGTGAACAATTGACACTTCTAAAAGACATAAACCTTAATTCGTCAATTGCTTGTGTGCAAGTTCTCTTACTCGTGTATGAGCAATCGTCAGCTATTGCTTGGGTGTGAGTTCTCTTACTCGTGTGTGAGCAATTGTCACCTCTAAAACATCCAATACGAATAAAACTCCTTTCCTCGCCCACGCGACCGAAACCCTAATACACTTAATCCACAACTCAAACACCTTTCCCAAAGAACATTGTTTAAGTCATTCTTCCGCGCATATGAACTAGTGCTTCAGCCTCCCATGACGAGCCGACAAGCCAACGTTTAGCAGTTAGAATGCAACCTAAACCCTCGTTCGCCTAAAACACGTCCAAATCAAACCTTTTTCTCAATCAAATCTCTAATACACTTAATACTTATTCAAACAACTTTTCACAAAAAGAACATTGTTTAATCCATTCTTTCGCGCATATGAACTAGTGCTTCAGCCTCCCATGACGAGCCGACAAGCCAATGTTTAGCAGTTAGAATGCGAATTAAACTCTCGTTCGCCTAAAAAAACACAAACCAAACAACCGTAGTCCCACGAACTACGAATGCTCTGACTTTCCCATTGCACGAGGGAATACGTAGGAACAAGGGTTCTAATCCTTGCCGAGCACAATAATAAAAAAACCACCCCTTTTCCTTATAAGCAAACCCTTTAGAAGATAACAAACAAACCAAGCTAACATTTCTCACGAATCGAATCAAGAGGTTCCCGTTGAGTACAACGGACGTAGAGGGTGCTAATACCTTCCCTCTTGCGTAACCGACTCCCGAACCCGTAATTTGGATGCGATGACCAAGTTCTTATCTCCCTTTAAAGGTTTTATAGATATTTTCCTTTCCCTCTTTTGGGATAAATAAAGTTCGGTGGCGACTCTGTTTCAAACAGTTTTTTCCGCGTCCATCGCGAGGATCGTATTTTTCGAGGTACGACAGATGGCGACTCTGCTGAGGACTTGCATTGCCCTATGCTAGAGAGAGTCAAGCCTAACTTGACTCGATTCGTGAGTGTTAGATCCGCTTGTGTGTTTATCTTCTCTTGTTTGTTTGCTTGCTTGTTTTACTATCTATTATCTACTTGCTTGCTTATTTTTATTATATCCTATTATTGTTTCTTATGACACTGTTGGGGTTCTCTGATCATTGGGAACTTTGTGAGATGGCTCTACACCCGAGTCCGAGTATAACCCTAGGTTTAGAATGGTGGTTGTGTAGTGGAGGCTTGCGTGGTTCCTTCCGCGTGAGCCAAAGCAAAGACCCTGCTTGGAGTAGATTCCCTTGGAAATGTTATCGTTTGGACGTTACTTCGTCACGATGATAATGTTTTCGAGCCTGAATTGTCGATCCCAAGGACCATTAACCCGTTTTTCCATGGTGGTTAGTAGTGTTAATTCTATGTGAGTTAATGCGAACGCCACAATTAGATGAGATCCCTCGAACGTATTACTTCCTGACAGTAATATGTTCGACCTCGATCTAGGATTCTGAGAACCCTGCTTAGAATCCGTGTGTCGATGGTTGTGTAGTGGGCGCCTCCGAGGAGTCTTTCTCGTGGGGAAGAAACGAATACCTCACCTAGACGAGATCCTTTCAAAAATATTATCGTCTGATGTTCCTTCATCATGGCTATAATGTCTTTGAAAGGTATCCACAACTCTAGGCACCTACCCGTTTAGAGCCTACCTGTGGGGGATCCGATGATCAGAGATATTCTGTGTCTAACTCCTTCCTCAGAATCAAATGATGTTTTGATCCTAGAACCGTGCATAAGCATTGCATACTCATGACATCGGCATTGCATACTCATTAGCATACCTTTTTTCCAACAAACTCATCCATCCTTTGTCCATAACCCGCAGTTGATTTCCCGACGCACATATTGGACTTGAGGTAGCTCTGGGAGAACCATGGAACACTTGAAGCAGAATCAAGTTGAGTGGAGAAAAGGCATGAACAGCATAAAAGGCGAGATGGAGCAGATGCCAGAAGCTTTAACAACTATGGGGAAAAGAAAGAAAAAGCTTCAAGAAGGCACAACATCTAGGAGTGTTACTCCCACAGTTCCTTTTACTCCACAAGTTGCAGTGAATAACCCATTGTGTGTTGTTCCTCCTGGGTTTTGTCCCCGATCAATTCTTTCACAACCTCAAAATCAGTGGTCAGCACCCATTCTGTCCCAGAGGCATGAGAATCTAAACCAGAGAGGCCATAAGAAGTCTAAGTTGCGCCCTATACTTGACCTTATTCCTATACCCTGTGGACAACTGCTATCATGCCTGATTCAGAGTTCAATGGTGGCACTCGCCTCCCTTGGACCGGCTCGTAACCCTCCTCCACCTGGATATAATCATAATGCACAGTGTGAATACCATAAAGGGGCTAGGGGGCACTTTATCGAAGGTTGTTGGTCATTCAAGAACAAGGTTCAAGAACTTATTAACAAGAAACGTCTAGTCTTTGAAGAAGACAATTCAGGGGTAGAGTGTGAGTACCACACTGGAACCATAGGGGCATGCTGTCAATGAATGTGAAAGCTTTCGAAACAAATTGCAAAAACTAACCAGAAGGGAAGACCCTAGCGTGAATGGTTTAACCCAAAGATCTGGCAAAGAGAAAATACAAGAGTTTCGTGGACCACTCAGAATCCTATACCACAAGGAAAAGATCGAGTTTGTGGAAGATGAAACATCTTTATTCTCTGATAATCACGTTGAAATCATGGTCTTGGATAACACCTCCACAAGAGGAGAGCTGGTAGTGAAGTCCGAAAAGGCTGCATTTTCTGAGGAGGCTCCGAAAAAGGACTTCGGAAAGCATCCCATTGATATTGATGATGATGATGATGATGATATCAAAAAGGCAACCAATAGTGCCTAGGGCATCATACCAAAAACCTTGGGCTGCTCCCAATGCAAATCAACGAGCTCATGGCCGAGGAAGTCAGAATCCACGCCAGAATCAGATAAGGCCTCGCAATAACTTGGAAAGAATGACTGCTCCTCTTCACCTAGTTCCTATGTTGTACAGTCAACTTTTGCCGCATCTAGTCCGAAACTCACTAGTGGAGCCCAAGTCTCTCAAGCCGGTGCCAGAACCATATCCTCCTGGGTACAATCCCAAGGCACATTCTGGCTATCATGCTGGATCAATGGGGCACTCAACTGAAGATTGCAAAGCTTTCCAAGCCAAGGTGCAACACTTGATTGACAAGAAGTGCATATCCTTTCAAGATGGGAATTTGGTTGTGCGTATCAGCATCTCACCTAAATGAGTTTGAAGATTCCAAGAGGCATTTTCTCAAGTCAGTGGTTCAGATAGGAAAACATCCTCAGAGTTGGCAATCCTTGGACATTTTTATTATTTGCATTTGTAGTTTCTTTATGTTATGTACTATTTGCTTTTAGACATTGTTGTTTATTAGTGGTAATATTAATGAGGTGATCATGCACTTTTTGAATTAATCACGTCGCATTCGTTCAGTTTTCTTCACTTATATCAAAAAACAAAAAAATATTCATCTATATACCTTTCATTCACTTTCTTAACCAAATTGTTGTTTAGCAAAGATTGGATGGAGGATGACGAAAACGAGATACCCATAATTGCTGATGGTATGCTTTCGGATAGAATCTTGCCAAGGATGTACAGGCATTATTTCAAATCCCCAAACACTGGAGAGATAAGGAGTTAATCCCTAGTTAACCCTTCGAGCCAAGAAGTAGCAGTTTCCTTCGGATATTCAAACCCTTACACTCAACCTGGGGTAGGGTAGTGTTCAGTTAACCCAATTATGCACTCAAATCACAAGACAAAATCCAAAAGACATGTCGGTTGTTCATCAATACCCAGGACTTGGCAGTCACAATCACCCAACAAAACCAAAAAAACAAAAAATCAAAAGCCTGCTAAGTCAAACACCTCAAAGGAGACTTAGGAAAAAATCAAGACAACCCTGATGGACTCGACAAGCGAAATTAGTCCATGCAAAAGATAGGGATCAAAATAGGCCCTCGAATCCTCACCAAAAACAAAATAAGAGCCGGTGACCACCATATCAAAACCAAAGGGTCACTAGCATCCATCAAAAACAAAATAAAAGTGACTGCCATTTCGAGCCAAACCTTGAATCATCACGCTTACACCGTCAACCATTTTTGGAATACAAACGTGGGCAAATTAACTGAACGTAGGACTGGAAGTTTATCAAGAAGGAGGGATGGGTATAAATATAACTTTGAGCCTTATATCCTTTGTTTCTATAACCGTGAACCAGACCACGTTACAACCCTTAAAAGACCTAATTGAGGCGGGGTTTATTCTGAAAGCATACTACAGCAAGGTTGCGTAAACTGACTCCTACATATTTGCTAACTTTTTGTATTGGTGTCATACTCTTGTTGTATCTTTCACACACCAGTAAATCAGCACTGCGTTTGGGCTAATGGTCCACTCGTCACACACTGACACACCATTCCAATAAATGATTTTTCAAAACGTGCATGAGTGTCGCATTAAAATTACCATTTCTGAATGAACAATTTTAGCTGCAAATCAGTACTTGATATTTTAGAAATTCCAACAAAGTGCAATCAGAGAAAAACTTGAGCATTCGTTGGCACTGACTCGAATTGAGACTATCTCATAACCTCGTGAATCTGGGGCAAGTCCTTCAAAGCAATACTTAGTCAATCTGAGACAAGTCTTTCAAGAGCCAAGACTGGGGCAAACCACCGGGGCAGATAATCTCATTACCCTCCAAACCGGGGCAGATTCCTTTCATACATTCAAGTTGGTCAAGCTGGCCATGTCATGCACTAAGCGACCCTTGAATTCAACAAGTATTAAAAAGCCTTGGGGCAGAGCAAATGCACGATCAGAATGCATTGGATAAGTCGCTACGCTCACACAATCAACATGCATTGGTTACGTCGCTGCGCTCATACAACTATTTATGGCATATCAGCTAGAAGTGAGGTTCTCTCATGAACCAAGCACGCAACTTCCGCAAAGGATCAAACTTGGGGCACCAAGAGCATCCACAGTTGTCCTCTGATAATGGCACTATCAGATACTAAGTGTCATGAAATCAAATCCTTTCACCCTCCTAAAGTCTAACCCTGCTTGGCACCTCCTAAAGTCCAACCTTGCTTGGCACCTCCAAAAGTCCAACCCTGCTTGGCAACCACTAAAAGTCCAACCCTGCTTGGCACCTCCTAAAGTCCACCCTGCTGGCATCACTTCCTAAAGTCCAACCTTGTTTGGCAACCACCAAAAGTCCACCCTGTTGGCACCTTCATAAGACCAATAACCTGCTTGCATCCACATATGCATCATATATAACATACGCACCATATGCATACATAGCTTAACCTATTTCCTTCCTCAACCCCCGCGTTGATATATATTGATTTGTTCTTGACCCCTGAGTCGATGTTGTCTTTTTTTTCCTCGACCCCCGAGTCGATATTTACCTTTCTTTCAACCCCCGAGTTGATAATATTTTGTCTTTATTTTCTCGACCCCCGAGTCGATGTTGCCTTAGTTTCTCGACCCCCGAGTCAATATCATTATTACATCTTCAACCCCCGAGTTGACATCTTATTGCTTGTACTGACCCCCAAGTCATTGTTATCTTTATCTTCTTCGACCCCCGAGTCGATATTGGCTTTATTTCCTCGACCCCCGAGTCGATATTTGCTTTTACCTTCAACCCCCGGGTTGATATTTTGTCATTACCTTCAACCCCCGAGTTGATATTTTGTTTTTTCCTTCAACCCCCGAGTTGATAGATTACCTTGTCTTTATTTTCTCGACCCCCGAGTCGATATTGCTTTAGTCTCCTCGACCCCCGAGTCGATATTTGCTTTTACCTTCAACCCCCGAGTTGATATTTTGTCATTACCTTCAACCCCCGAGTTGATATTTTGTTTTTCCCTTCAACCCCCGAGTTGACTACAGTTTATCTTAATGTTTCTCGACCCCCGAGTCGATAGTATTTCCTTTTCTCAACCCCCGAGTTGATATGCCAGTATTCCCAGTGAGTCTTTCACCTTGCTCCATCTAATCTCCATTAATCCTTCTTTGGAAACCAGAAGTAAGACCAATCCTCTATTTGCATTCCCATATGCATCTCATAATAGGCAGTTCATTTGTATTCCTGTATGCATGGCATATCCATCCCCAGCATAGCATAGCAGGATCCAGGATCAGTTCGCAAGCATCTTGGCCAGTCCTCCTTCAAAGTCGGCAGTGTTCATCTGAGGAGAAGTTGATACCCCGCACGTGCTCATGGAATCCTATTCCCCAGCAAGTCATTCGTCAACCATGCAATTAATAATGACGATCCCCAACAGCTGTTATTTTCATTGCTCCCCAAGCAGAGGCTATCCTAGAAGGTTTCTTGTGAGCTTTCCCCTACTGAGCCAGCACATTTCCTCCGACAGGAATCTTGCTCAATTATTCCTCAGCAAATTCACTGCAAAGATACAACTTTGGTATCATCGGAGAGCCTTCATGAATAAGGGACTGCTTCGATCACCCAGAGAACCTCAAGCTATGTTGTTAAGTTTGAACCTCGCTACTTCATTCTGTCAACTCTTACTCTACAACACTTTACTTTTTGTGAGACAAATTTTGGGGCATTCTTATATCTAATTGACTTATACCCTTAGAATGAACGCCGTAGCCATTCACTCTCTCGGTTTAAGCCAATTAGATATGGGCATCTGTCATACCCCAAATTTGTCCTACATGTGAATAGTTTTCATCTCAACATTCATCCACTAACCATCATATCTATATCCATATCCATTTTTGCCTTTCCTATTATCCATTTTGTCATAAATAACCATATTTCATTTTAAATCCATTTATCCACTTTTCAACTCCATATTTTCCAATAACCAAATTCATAAACCTATATTCATTTCTAAACCAACTCTTAAATCCATATCCAAAACTTCTATCCATATCCATTTATTTATCCATTATCCAATTCATATTCGGTTTAGCTATTTAAAACCCATTTAAATTCATTATCCATCCATAATCCATTTTCAAGATAAGAAAACCATTTCCTTTTTTAAAAATTATTCAATTTTATTTGTCCATATCATACACCAAATTACCCATTTTTGTGCTCTAAACCCATTATACATTAACCTTTTCTTTTTAAGAAATCCATTTTCACTGTCATTATCAATTATATCATCTTTCTAACCAATGTCCATTTTTCAAATTAAATTCAAGTACTCATATCCAAAGTCTATTTAACTCCCTTTCCTCAAAGAATAACTTGTCATGTACATACTAAAGCCCATTACAAAAGCCTATATTCACACTGCAAAAAAAATAAAATACAAAGTCCATATGAAGTCAAAATTACAACAATGAAATTCAAAATATAATAAAATTACTACACAACACTATTGCCAATAAACCAAACTTCCACCAAGCCATTTTGCAAAACGTTCTCTACCATTTCTCAACTGGTACAAGCCTGCACAAATAGACATCAGGACCTGCAATGCGTGTGAAGAGTCATCAAAAACAAACACACGTCACGTTGCATATTTTCAGCATACCATACACCTCTTTGCCACAAAACACAACAACAAACCGTACCAGTACAACAGCTCACACCACTCACGCACCAACCTTTCCAAAACCACAACACAACAAACTCTACGCGAGATATTTCACAAACCGACACAACAATTACGAACCAACACCCCAAATCCTCCCTCAATCCAATTCCTATACTACCCTCAATATCACTCTATAAAAACAACTCGTGGAAAAAAGAGAGGGGCCAGCGGCCACAAACCTTAAGATCATAAAAACAAACCTTCAAGAACTCAACATTTCTTCAACCTATTTATCTTCTTTGCATAGCCACCAAACGGACCTCGTCCACCCCAAAATCTTCAACCTCCCAATCCTTCACAGACTAAAAAGCTTCGATACTATTCATCAAACAGAACACCACAACTAAATCTCCTCCTTCCATTAAAACAACCCACGAAAACCCTACCAAACCAATCTCCTCAAACCTCCAAATTTTCAAAAAAAAACCAACACATTCACAAACGTAAACACACAAAACCATTACCCACTTCACAAACCCAAAACCCAGAAATTGAATCACAACTGAACCCAGAACAGAGAGAGAATCCAAGATGAAGTAGAACGATAACAGAACAAACCTTCGAAAACGAGTCGAACAAACGCGAAGAAAAATTGTTTGAAACCCACAAACCGGATTCAAGCTATCACGAGCAGAAGGATTTGAACGAGAAAGCGAGACGGACGAGATAGAGAGTGAGAAGCCGTGAGAAACAGAGACGGATCGTGAGAGTGAGAATGCGCGTCGAAATCGAGCGAGACGGAGGGAACGGTTGCGCACGAAGAAGGGTGAGTTGAAAGAAAGGTGTCGGTTTGGTTGTGAGTGTTTAGGGTTGTTCTGCTCTCCTTTACTCTTTTTACTGATGATGGTTATACACTCACATTATCCTACTTCCATTTTATCATTATTAAGTGATTAGCTTTTATTTATGTTTAAAAAAAAATTGATGTTGATTTAAAAGGAAATCGGGGTATGCTGTCAACAAGAAGGATGATGGGCCTTCTTTTGAAGCCCGTGGGATTCCTATACACACCCCAGCTTCTTCCTTGCTACGCCCCTTTTTCTTACTTTAAATAATTTCTTTTTTTCTTTTATGCTAAAAGTTTTTAGAATTGTGATTTGTGTTTTTTAGTTGGTTCATTTTAATATGTTAAATCCTATCTTTATTTTAATTTTCTTTTTAGGGCCAATGACATAAAGATATTCATAGTTTAATTAAACCGATTAAATTGTGATTTATTTGAGGCCCACCATTGTTATTCACTTTTATTTCGATTTATATAATATTTATCATTTTAGTTCATTAATCGTTTTATTTATTTAGATTTTTTTTTAGTATTTTGGGTCAATGAAAACATATATCGATGGTTTTGTCGATTTTTCGATTTATCTCGATAAAGGTGAGACCTTTACTATTTTTCATGTCATTTTTGATTTTATTTTATTTCTATCATTTTTTTGGTTCATTTACATTTATTTTAGGTCGAGGAAAACCAAATATCGATCGATTTATCGATTCCTCGATTAAATCTCGATAAAGGTGAGACCTTTATCCTTTGTATTCATGTTCTCGATTTTATTTCATTTTTATTGTTGCTTACATTTATTTTAGGTCGATGAAAACCAAATATCGATCGATTTATCGATTCCTCGATTAAATCTCGATAAAGGTGAGACCTTTATCCTTTGTATTCATGTTCTCGATTTTATTTCATTTTTATTGTTGTTTACATTTATTTTAGGTCGATGAAAACCAAATATCAATCGATTTATCGAATTCTCGATTAAATCTCGATAAAGGCGAGACCTTTTTGCTTTGTATCCATATTCTCGATTTAATTTCTTATTTGTCTCTTTTATTCAATTTTGGGTCAATGAAAGTCAAAAATCCGATTATCAATTTACCGATTAAATCGCGATTAAGACGAGACCGATTTTATATTCATATTATATCTTGTCTATTTTATATTATATTATTGTTGTACATATTATCAGATTGTATCATATCCATATTCATTTCATTTATTCACCATTTATCGAAAACAATTAACAACTATCGCAACCATAAAACAATTAAGTAATGGAATATTGATTATGATCATTTGCTCGACGCGCATTCAAGGCTTAGTTTAGGACACCTCGCACACACACGACTTTCTCTTGGGCTACCTTACAACGAGACCATTTATTTCTGTCAACCCTTGTAATTTACATGTATCCCTCCCCCATTCCGATATACGCACTTAATATTGTTTTGATTGTGGTTTGTTTACTAGGAGCACCCTTAGGGACTAGCATAGGCAAAACCTTTTCAAATCAAAACCTCGATTCGTCGTCGAGCCATTTTTCAAACCAACGTCAAAATCAAACTCTTTTCATTTACAAATAAACCCTTGATCCAAAATCAAGCGGATTTTTACAATAAATCTCAAAACGATTAATAACTATTGAAACTCTTTTAAGGTGAAAAATGGGGGTTCAAGTCTTTGATCTCTCTTCGATTGTTTAGGTGCGAGTTCACTTACTCGTGTGTGAACAATTGACGCCTCTAAAAAATTAAGCTTTAACTTGTCGATTGTTTAGGTGCGAGTTCACTTACTCGTGTGTGAATAATTGACGCCTCTAAATAACTTTAACCTCTCTATTGTTTGGGTGCGAGTTCTCTTACTCGTGTGTGGACAGTTGACGCCTTTAAAACACGCGAACTCGACAAGCATTCAAACCTTTTCAAAATCAAACTATCAAAACACTTAATCTTTACTTAAACCTTTTTACCAAGGGTGAAGTGAGGGGGATCAAGTCCTTGGTCTTTCTCCTCAATTGTTTGGGTGCGAGTTATCTTACTCGTGTGTGAACAATTGACACTTCTTAAAGACATAAACCTTAATTCGTCAATTGCTTGTGTGCGAGTTCTCTTACTCGTGTATGAGCAATCGTCAGCTATTGCTTGGGTGCGAGTTCTCTTACTCGTGTGTGAGCAATTGTCACCTCTAAAACATCCAATACAAATAAAACTCCTTTCCTCGCCCACGCGACCGAAACCCTAATACACTTAATCCACAACTCAAACACCTTTCCCAAAGAACACTGTTTAAGTCATTCTTCCGCGCATATGAACTAGTGCTTCAGCCTCCCATGACGAGCCGACAAGCCAACGTTTAGCAGTTAGAATGCAACCTAAACCCTCGTTCGCCTAAAACACGTCCAAATCAAACCTTTTTCTCAATCAAATCTCTAATACACTTAATACTTATTCAAACAACTTTTCACAAAAAGAACATTGTTTAATCCATTCTTTCGCGCATATGAACTAGTGCTTCAGCCTCCCATGACGAGCCGACAAGCCAATGTTTAGTAGTTAGAATGCGAATTAAACTCTCGTTCGCCTAAAAAAACACAAACCAAACAACCGTAGTCCCACGAACTACGAATGCTCTGACTTTCCCATTGCACGAGGGAATACGTAGGCACAAGGGTTCTAATCCTTGCCGAGCACAATAATAAAAAACCACCCCTTTTCCTTATAAGAAAACCCTTTAGAAGATAACAAACAAACCAAACTAACCTTTCTCACGAATCGAATCAAGAGGTTCCCGTTGAGTACAACGGACGTAGAGGGTGCTAATACCTTCCCTTTGCGTAACCGACTCCCAAACCCGAATTTGGTTGCGATGACCATGTTCTTATCTCCCTTCAAAGGTTTTATCGATATTTTCCTTTCCCTCTTTTGGGATAAATAAAGTTCGGTGGCGACTCTGTTTCGAACAGTTTTTTCCGCGTCCATCGCGAGGATCGTATTTTTCGAGGTACGACACCAAGCTCCCTTGGTCGACTAGGATGCGGTAGATGTCAAAGTTCTCCATCTGTGCCTTGATCAGGAGGGGGATGTTGGAGTTAGGGGCGGCGCCCGACAATTCTTTGAGGTAGAAGGTGATAGGGTTCGACCTTCCCTGGACTTTCTCAAAGGTGGCGTTCTACGCTGAGCTCGTCTCTATCAATTCTTTGAACTTCCGCTTGATCGACCCCACCGAGACTTTGTTGAACCCCACGCCGGATATGACCATGGTGACAGGGAAGCTTTCCCATGGGCTGTGAGCGGTTACAGGCGTGTCGGGCTCGCAGGGGAAGTATAGGTCCTCTGGTCGGGTGACACACAGGGCGACTTGTAGTCCGTTATCGCTGGAGGACGGGGTCGCCTCCTCGAACCTTTTCGTCTCCCAGGTTTCTTGTCTATGGGTTTCGCTTCTCTTTGTGTACTACTTAAGGTGCCCCTCTTTGATCAAGATTTTGATGGCATCCTTGAGGTGGGTGCAATCCTCCGTGACATACTCGTCGCTCCTGTGGAACCGGAAGTACTTGGACTTGTCGACGTTTGGTTTAGGGGGCGTCGGCTTCAGGAAGTGGACACCACATCACTGGAACTCCGAGTTGATGCATTTGGCTAGGATGCGCTCGCGGGGAGTTGTGAGTAGCGTGTACTCAGTGAAACAGCTTGCTGGCCCCCTCTGTTCTCGGTGTCTCGGGGTCGTTCCTCTCTTCTTCTTTCCCCGCCTCGTCGAGGAGCGGTGGACTTCTTGTGCCTGAAGCTCTTGACTCCTTCTTGATTCCGCGAGTCGCGGGTGCAGTGGACGGCCTCTATCTCCTCATACTGGATGTATGTCTGGGCCTTGTGGAGGAGTGCGTCTAAGGTGTTGGGCCTTTCAATGCCGACTGCCTTGGCGAACTCGGTGCTAGGTCGTAGTCCTCGCTCGATCAAAAATTTGTTCATGTCGTTCGAGGTGGATACCTGGACAGCTTCTCGGTTGAATCTCTCTATGTAATCCCTAAGAGATTAGTCTTTTCCCTAGATGATGGCTTCCAGGGATGCTTCCGTCTTCGAGTGGTGCCGGGAAATGGTGAAGTTCCTGGAAAACTGCCTCTTCAGCTCCTTCCACGATGTGATGGACTCGGGCGCGAGGCTCTTGTACCACGCCATAGCACCCTTCCTCAGGGTAGTGGGGAAGAGTCTACACTTTATGGCTCCTCGGACGTTCCGGTAATCGAGCATCGCGTCAATGCTTTCAATGTGGTCGTCCGGGTCGGTCGTCCCATCATATGTCACCAAGGGCGATGGCTTTTCCATCCCGACGGGCAAGGGAGTCTCCATGATGTCCCTAGACAGCAGGGTGCACTGGTCATCCTCATTGCTCCTGATAGGTGATCGCGATGGGGATAGGTCACCTCGGTCATTCCTGCTCTGTCAGGGAGGGCTCCTTGGTCGGCTCTTTGGCTTCTCAACGTATTTGTCAACTTTATTCCTCTTATGAGCGGGGGAACATCGCTCCTTCCTAGGAGGGGATCGTGGCCATGGGCTAAGGTCTTTCCAAACACTGGCGACGCCCAGGCTTTGAGGGAGAAGGGCTTCGAGAGTTATCATGTCGTGTCTACCGCGGGGGAGGAGAGGGACTGCGAGAAACGGGGCGACGATGTCTCCGCGGGGGATAGCGAGATTGTTTCTCCCTCTCAAGTACCCCTATTCGCTCATTATGTTGGAAGATCATCATATTTGTCTGATTGATCACCGCGAATAAAGCCACTGTGGTCAGGTCAGCGTTAAGCGGCACAGGGATTGGCAGGTAGACAGTCGGGCTATCAAAGCGTCGAGAGGTGTTGAAGGTTGCGTCGTCTGAGGAGAAAGAGGCAGTGTGTCCGTCCCTGGGGTCACCCTCTTTGACGTGAATGGTCACGTTGGGGTCGTGACCGTCACCGTTGGTGAACGGAGTGAAGGCGGTTTCTTGAGCGTTGTCGTCAATGTGTGGGCTGACCATGATCAACGGAGGCTGTAAACTGCTTTGGTTCTTGGGTTTCTATAAGAGAAAGAATGGAGAAGCAAAAGTTTCCCACAGACGGCACCACTGATCTTACCGGATTAGAAATGGATCACCAGCCAGCAACACATCGTGAGCTCCTTTCTCTATCGGTGGTGGTGAAGAGGAGGGGGTGTACCTGCAAGGTACTTCGATGCTAAAGTCAGAGATGGAGTAATCAGCGTAAGTACAGAGAAAAGGTGTAAAGAATAGCATACCTGACCCTCTAGTTAAATAGGGTATTTATAATGTGCCCCCAGCGCAGGGTCAACTGTTACTTTGCATTGGGTTGGATCGCAAGGCCCAATACGAGTAACTGCCAGGGCTTACATGGCGTAGAGAAGATAAGCACGTGGTCTTCGCCTTGGATCAACTGCCCCGTGATCTTCGGAAGGTGGGCTGACCAGTTCTTCCAGAAGTGGGAAGTTGCTTGATGACGTGTCCCCGTGTGGGGGCACGTGGAGTCTGTGGGGGAGACGTGTGAGAGCTCCCCGGGCGTGCAGATGAGCTGGACCTCAATTGGGCCCTCCTCAACGAGGACTTGAGTTGGGTCGTGCCCGACGGTGGGCCAGCCTTAGGCCCAGTCCAGAACAGGTGTGATAAGCAA
This sequence comes from Lathyrus tuberosus, assembly GCA_022829125.1. Taxonomy (NCBI): domain Eukaryota; kingdom Viridiplantae; phylum Streptophyta; class Magnoliopsida; order Fabales; family Fabaceae; genus Lathyrus; species Lathyrus tuberosus. The sequence continues at coordinate 7,554,121 of JALAZF010000084.1, forward strand.
TTCCTTAAAATATTAGGGTGACTAAAAAAGGTTTAGAGTAGCAATAAAACCATTTCATTGTGTGTAAATGTAACAATTAACTAATTATAGAGAAAAATCACAAGTTCTAGAGAATATGTTCAAGCATAAATACTCGCATAGTAAAGGGATAGTCTTTTGCTCAATATCTCACTAGTTAGGTATGTTCAATAGTGAAGTAGGCTAATTATTGTGAATTTCTCATCATGATTGTCTTTCATATTGTCTCTTTGAACTTCATGACATCTTTTTAAATCACATTTTTGACGAGTCATGTATTTCTTATGAATTTGTGAGATCAATATTACTAAAGCAAAAATTTATTCAATGTGAAAAATCAAAATAAAATGACAAATTCTTTAGGTCTAACATATATAAGTTAACAACAACACCTAAATAGAAGAATACAAAAAAGAATAAAAATGATAATAGGTTAGTGGAAATACCCAAACTCATTTTGACCCTAGAACTCCTCAATCATGTTGTTTATCATACTTCATGTCCCTGAGCTCTTCCTCCTCAACCCGCAAATAATCCATCATACTACATAACTATCTCTTTATTGATGATCTCGTAGTTGTTATTGCTAGTGAAATAAATCAACATTGTATACATGAGAAAGCTGAAACTGATTATACAAGAGAGTTGGATAAGAGAGTTGATGTAACATACAGTGTTAACAGGCCACCTGTAATATAGGTGTCGATTGGTCAAAATAAAGCATCGCAAACTACATAATGATGCTTACATCTTATTTGAATAGATAATCATCAAGCTCATAGAGATTGAATTGTTGTTGTTGCGGCTTAGATGATTTGATTCACACTAAATCATGTTTGATTCATGTTTTGATTACTAACACCTCAATTGTAAAGATTAATTAGAAGAATTTAAAAGTTTCTTTGTACAAGTAAAATTCTAATCACTAAACAATTTTATATATTTTTAATATATTGTAAAAATTATTAATTATATTTATATATTTTTTAAATTATTTTAAAAAATTGATACTTTGGATATTAAATTAATAAAATATCTATTTAAAAACAGAGTAATAGTGTGTTTGGTTTAGCTTTTGAAATCTTAAACTCACGTTCCAAGGCATTCCCACCGTGGAAAACCAGAAGCTACAAAGTGTAGCTTCTATGCTACCGTAATTTCCTGCCGTGCTTGTTCATTTGATGGTAGTCTATGGTTTGGCTTGTTTGAATTTGAACTGGCTTTGGCTATGAACTGTTTGAATTTGAACTGATTCTTATCTACCCTGACATCGGTAATAATTTGAAAAAACAATAAATTAAATTAATCACAAGGGTCGGTATCGGTTTCAGGTGTCCCACTTTTTTCAGAGTTTATGGTGCTACATTTAGATTATCAATTGTTAAGAATACTAATTGAGGTGTTTTTGGATAAACAATTTAATTGGGGACTTCTTGCTTAAACGCTTACCACACTAAGTGCATATGCATAGACTATTTCAGTGGCAAACGATTAAATAAAGTCAACGTGTTTGCATATTTGTCAGAAGCTGTTTTCATATGCTATCTTGTAGTGCTTGTTGAAATAGATGAAGGCAAATTACGGAGTCATAAGTTGTTTTTATTAACTCTAATAGTCTTAAGCGCTCTTATGCCAATAGATAAATTTAAATAAATCAATTCAACAAGCCTGAATTTGAGTTTCAGCAAGTGTAGGGTGAAATTAGGAAGTGAAAAAATGCAGTTTATGAAGATAGTGCATTGAATCAGGTTTGATCTAGAATTCTAGATAGTGCATAGAATTAGGTTTTTTAAAATGTAAATTATTTTGTTTCAGAAAGGGTTTTGTTTGAATATAAGTTCAAAGTTGTATATGTACTAGCATGCCGTGTTTGTCTTTATGCTTTTCCACTGTGCTTAATTATATATGTATTAGTTTAACGTATTTTGTACTATTGAGTGTTGATTAGTTAATTTTATATGTTGTTGAAACTTGAAAGTAAACTGGTATTCCCTTTACAGAAGTTTAGATATATGCGTGTTTGTCTTTTGCATAAAGAGAAAGGTCTTTGTTTTTTAATATATGAATTTTAAACACATATTTTACCACACGTTATAATCTTCACTTGCTTTGTGTGTGCGTCTTGATTTTATCACCATTTGCAAGTTTAATTGTATGATGATAAAGAATTGGAATCAGCTCGACTTGCTTGTTATCAATGTACATGAGGATGTCTTTTAAAGAGAAAAATCGAATTTTGTTGTCTGCTGTCTGTTTTTTTTTTCCTTCTTCTTATTGGCTTGCATTTGTCTCATTTTTCTTCTTCACCATTAGAAAAAGAAAAAGCAAACAAAGGAGGAGGATCAATTGGGGAAATGAAAGACCAATCTACTAATTCGAAATAGGAGAAACCAAAACCCACAAAAGCTGAAAGACGTGCACTTTAAGAAGCTCAACGAGCTGCAAAGGCTGCTGCAAAAGGTGTGTATTAGTGTTCCCATATTTGATTTGGAAATGGTAGCATGTCTGTCTGTGATTCTGCATCCGAGCTCTCTGGCTGAAAGGGCTTCTACTTTGGGGACACTATCCGTGATATATGCTGATCTTAATAGTTTCTTGCTATTGATACCCAGTTCTTTGTCAGAACTACTTTTAAGTGTTCCCAGACTCAAATATTGTGTTTTTTTATGATGCTTAAAAACATATAGTTTGGTATTTATGAGTTGTTTTATAGGTAACTTTTCTGCACGACTCATTCTGATGATGCTAATAATTTAAATTTAATAAAATGTGTCTTTAGGTGAAGGAAATAAGGCGTCTGCAACTGCTACATCGGTGAATGCAAAATCCGCCAAAGCATTAAAGCCTGCAACTGCTACATCGGTGAATGCAAAATCCGCCAAAGCATTAAAGCCTGCACAGAAAGCTGATTATTATAGTTAAACACTATGTAATGACATTATTTAAATAGATAATATGGGTTGCACTCTTTTCCCATGCAAGGGAAATAGTTTTTAATGAGGCACCCTTAATTTATATGATTGCGTGTCCATTTTACATAACAACTAAGCTTGTCTCAACAGGCGACGAAATCAGGTTAAGTTAATAAAACCTTTGACCTATGACGTCGGCCATGTAAATGAGAAAGCTCTGGCCGTGTTAAGTTAATAAAACCTCTGACCTATGAAATCGGCTATGTAAATGAGAAACCTTTGGCCGGGTTAAGTTAATAAAACCTTTGATCAATGAAATCTGCCATGTAAATTAGAAGCCTCTGGCCGAGTTAAGTTAATAAAACCTCTGACCTATGACATCGACCATGTAAATGAGAAGCCTCTGGCCGGGCTAAGTTAATAAAACTTATAACCTACGAAAATAGCCATGTAAATGAGAAATCTTTGGCCATGCTATAAAACCTTTGGCCAGGTTATGAGTTAAGTAGTTGACCAATTAAATGAAGAAATATGGCCAGAGTATGATGACAAATCACATGACTAGTAAAGTATGCCATAAAAATCTCTTGTCGGGTTGTTAAACTTAGGGGTCGGTCCAAAAGTCCCATACACCCATAACACCCATAACAGATGGTTTTATTAAGTCATTTCATCACAAAGCCTAAATTATTAATCAAGGTATTAAAGTCAACCAGTGAAATATGCCAAAGAGAATAAGTTGCAAGTTAACCAAATAACATTGTCATAAATCAAATGGGGCCCTTGAAGGGGTTAAACATGCGTCAGAAAGGTAAACATTATTTAGAAATTACAAACGGCACATCACTATTGACGACTAACAACAAAGTGAATAAGCTTAAACATCATGATACTCCTCCTCTTGAGCCTTGAGGATTGAGTCATTAATCATCGCGTCCTTCAAAACCTATGCTTCAGGAGAAGCTTCTTCCATGTCCACGAGTTGTTCGTCCACCACAGTCTTAAAAAAGTCCATCTTTGACACATTAAGATCAGGCGTGATACATAGTGTTTGGGCTTTGGCTCTCTCAATAGCTTCATCGCCGACTGAGAGCAAATTTACTCGGGCATCTTGCAAAGACTTCTTTAAAGTCTCATTAAGAGCCCGAGTTTCCTCCATCTCTTGGATCAAACCGGTATTGGACACTTCAAGCTCTGAGCACTTGGATTCTGCAGTGTCCTTTTGGTTCTTCGCTTCTGACAACTGAGACTCCACGTCCTCTTTTTGCTTTTTCATCTCTGATGACTATTTGGTTAACTCTTATGCCTTGTTGGTTTGGACTTTCAAATCATCCTTCAATTAGGTCAGGTCTTTGTTGAGACGAATCTCATTCTACTCATAAGCGTCACAAACTTCAAATAAATCACAGGTTATTAATGCACATCTCATCAAGTAGGCCCCAAGGTTTTGAGTCAGTTGTTGAGCACCTATGGTCTTGACTTTCTCGACATCCTCTGTCGCATTTAAATGATCATAAGATACTTCAAACCATCAAAACTATTAGACCATACTTAAATTTATTGGACGAATTAGATTAGTGGTTGTTACCTGAATTCTGCATCAGGGTAGTGATTGTCAAGTCGGCCTGACTGACATTATCATCATCAGGGTTTTCAGCCTCGTTGGAGAACTCGACTTTGATTCTCCGGAAAGAGGGATTAAAGTAGGTTAGGGCTCTGAAACCATGGGCGATGCTTTGATGGTATCCATCTTCTTACTTTTGAGAGTGCGGGTCTGGACACCTGACAGATCGCTCTTAGAAGCGGATTGTTCTCCACATCTCGCTCTAGCTTCAGTCATCAGCTTCTTCTGCTCGAACAATTTGAGGTTCGTCATATCAGTTGAAAAGAAAAGAACAAAGTAAAGTTCATAAACATAGATCAATACGGCGATCAAAAGATAATAAAAGGTATATTTAAGCATTACCCAAGAATTTATAAATTTGTTCCGGATCATTAGCCATATTTAGCAAGTTCTTAACTTTCACTACTCAAAAATCATCCAAAACGACCAAAGATCTGATTTTCAGGGCATTCAACTTATCATAATCAAAGTTGGAGATTGGCGATGGGTGGAAGCTCTTCCCAAGAATTCCAAAATCACCATAACCTCTTATTATAACCATAATAAAGAACAAGAAATGGGAGAAGGAAACGGAAAAAATACCTGAGAATTGAGCTTGTAGAAAAAACGGTTGAATGAGGAAGCAAAAGGAACTCGTCAACAACGTTTGAAACAGGAATCCATTGCTTTGATAAGAAGCAAAAGGAGAAGAAAGTCTTTTTATTGAAGCAAAAACTTACAACGGTCAAGAAGTTGTATCAGACAAAAGTAATGATGACAAGTGTTAATCCCCATAAAAAACGCCATCGTGGCAAGGAGATTGAAAGTCAACTGACAACGGTAACTCACTGAGTAAGTGACCGGCAGGAATTCCAAGACTTTTTGTCCGAACACTTCAATCCAATCAGACCTTGTGACCGGGGGGCTTATGTACATCTTGGAATTCCTTAGGTCTGAGCTTTTGTAAGCCGAGTACAAGAGTAAGCAAGTCGGATAAACATGATCCTAGGCAAGTCGGAGTCGGTCAGGGTAAAGTTGTATTATTTAAACATAACAGGTCAGAGTTGGTATCAGATAACTACAATAAAGAAATAAGTCGGTCTGATCTCTTGAAAGGGACTAGAGGGCGACATGAACGGTCACATAGGACAATTACGAAACATCTCATGATTGCATGGAATTTACGAAAATTAATAGAAGAAACGTTACTGACTAGTTATGGAGGATAGCGAACGTTACTATGAATTAATTTAACTTAGGATATGAAGAGACATCTTTAAAGGAACTATTGTTGATGGAGTAAATATAAAAATAAAAAAAAAGACTTTTCACATGAGAAAAATGAAGACAACTAATTTCTCTTAACTATTAGGACGATTATGGTCTCCCCTAGCTAACTTCAAGAAGACTTCTCTAAATATTGTTTAACAAAAAGAGTTAAGTACTATGTTTTGAAATGTTTGAGCTACTAAACTAAAAAAATTATGAAATGTAAGATAGAGGATATATATATATATATATATATATATATATATATAAACATGTTTAATCTTGTATTAATTTTTTATAACTATAATATTTATAGGCACTATTTATACAAAATCATTGTTTTAATCCTACATGTCAAAACAATGTTACCTAAAAAAGTCTCAACTAATTAAGTTGATGCGTGAATTGTCATGCTATTAAGAATACGTGATGCGTCACGTTCAATTTTCACATTTATTTGTTTTTTCCATGTTTTCTTTTCAACACGTGCATAACTCACTGGTTCTTTACTTTTAACTTTTTCAGTTAATAGTGGTATAAATATGGATCATAAGTAAAGTTCTTTTACCCCAATATTTACACTTTAGCATTGTTTATTATATTTATACGATTTGATCACCATATTTATACGATGGATAATATTTTTGTATAAATAAAAAATATATTTATAATTTTTTTAAAAATTATTTTTATAACACAAATATAAATTTTGTCATTAATCAATTTTATTATTGTATTAATTATAAAATATTAAAATATAAAATACCTAATATTATGAAATAACACATATTTTTATGATTAATAACATGTATTTTTATGATTAAAATTTTATATTTATGTTACAAAAATAAATTTTAAAATAAAAATATTTTTCATAAATATTATTTTTATTTATTAAAGAAAATGTTATTTATCATATAAAGTATAAGTATTGAGTGTAAAAAAAAATTTAAAAATAGCATTGCTGATAAGTAAATCATACAATTGTCAAAGTTACCAATTTTAACATTTTTCGACCTTCATATATTTCAATATATAAGTATGAGAAAGATTTGACTACGTCAAATTCAATATTGATGTTAAGTTGATTATTAGTCTGCAAACAAATAATTCATTTTAAAGTGTAATCACAACATAAAAAATTAAGCAAGAAAAAATATACTCTCATCCAATAAACATAAAAAGAAAATTAAAATTACTTTTACTTTTTGTTTCAAATTTTAAAAATTATTGTAAATCTATAATATTACTATCCGTGTACTAATTTAGAGACGGAAAACTATCACTTTATTTTTGAAATTACCACTCCATAATTTTATTCACAAACTATATAAATATAATAAATAATTTTTAAAATTTATCTATTTAATCAATTTAACTATAAAATATTTAAAAATTCTTTTTTATTTTGATTCCTAACACCTTAATTGTAAAGATTAATTAGAAGAATTTAAAAGTCAAGAGAAAATAGGATATAGTGTAAAATATTTTTATTTTTATATTATTAACCAATGAATAACGGGTATCCCGTCAAATCACGTATTTATTTTTAAAATATTGATATAACATAACAAATATAAAAATTTTTATTAATCACAAATATAATATTATTTTATACTCTATCAATGCACTACTTTTAAACTCTAATTAAAATTCTAACAACTTATAAACAAATTAATAATTTTTTTAATATATTGTAAAAATTATTAATTATACTTATATATTTTTAAAATTAATTTTACATAAATTGATACTTTAAATATTAAATTAGAGAAAAAAGAATATACACCGACAGTGTAAAATATTTTTACACTGTCAACCAATGACAGACGTGTATCCCGCCACATCACACTTTTATTTTTAAAATACTGTTATGATTTGCCACTTTAAAATAATCTGATTGGATGTATGTGTAATATTTCTTTACACCGACAGTGCACTACCTTTAAACTCATTAAATTAATAGAATATTTATTTAAAAATAGAGTAAGTTATTCGCTCGTGAGGAGCATATGAAACACAAAGTGGCAGACAAGGGGTTTTGGGAGAAAAATAGGTGGATTTGGGAAGTAAAAGTTGTTGAGAACTCGATGTTGTAGGTGGAAGAAAAATCATAATTGGAGTCATTGTTGTCTATTTTGCAGGAAATCCAGCTGAAGCCGCAGGTCGAAGACATTTTCGTTTGGTGGAGGAACAAGTTGGGCTTTTTGGTACAAAGCTGCAATCAGGCTGTAGATGATGTTGTTGGTTCTGGTATGCAGGTGGAAAACAACATAATTCAGATGTTGAACAAGCTTTGGATCTCAAATGCACCGAGCAAAATTCTTATATTTGGTTGGAGGTTGCTATTGAATCGATTATCCACTATAGTTGCTTTGACCCATTCATATGTGAGACTTAAACCCCTCACACTTGCAATCAACATTCTCCCCCACAAGTGTAAGCCCCCCACATCCTATAATGAGATCCAACAATAGATGAGTCCCCACATCTTATAATGAGATCCAACACCAGATTCAGCTCCCGCTCTCCCACAAAGCTGAACCACGGCTCTGATACCATTGATGGGGAGTCTGAGGGAGTCGGAAGCACCAATGAGCCTAATGCTCAAGGACTACAAGAGAGTGAGACACCACATCTCAACCCAAAACCTTAAGGTGTTGGGTAAATGAGTCATCTCTCTTAAATCTAATATTCCACTCATTCATAAGCAATATGAGACTTTAACCCTTCACACTTGTACTTGCACCCAATGGAGGTCGAATCCATTGCTCATCTATTTGTCGGATGTAAGAAGGTGTCGCAAGTATGAGACAAAATTTTTTTATGGCTGGACATTGCTTGCCATACTCAACTAGATGTTTCAGGCACATACTTTAGTTGCTTATTTTCTTCCCTAAAAGGTAGAAGGAACAAAAAGCTTCGACTTTTTGTTTGGTTAGCAGTCTGTTGATCGATTTGGATTAACAGGAATGAAATGGTTTTTAAGAGTGCTTCTTTTTTAGTTGAAGATTTGGTGAGTAGGGTCAAAGTATTGTCTTGAAACTGGTTCATATCTAGAAACAAAGTTGTGGTTTATTGTTGTTGGGCCGATTAGTGCGCCAATTTGTTGTTTTGTCTTGACAATCCAATTGATTTTTTTTGCCTAGTTTTAAATTTATCATATTTCATTGTATTACTCCCTCTGTCCCACAATGAATGATTTATTTAAAATAAAAGAGTGTCACAAAATGAATGACTCGTTTTAATTTTCAATGCATCTTTTTCAATTTTATCCTCTAATTAATATTACTTTTATCATTTCTAATATACGATAAAAGTACTTCAATAAAAATGTCATTCTCTATTTCATTTTTTTTTTTTTTAATCTGTGTGAAAAGTCAATTAAATGCTCCTTATGGGACGAGGGAGTATCTATAAGTTTTGACTACTCCTAATACCTTGTCATTAATACATGTTTTGTTTATAAAAAATATATATATAACTATGTTTTCAAGTTTACTCTTGCAAAAACTCTATCCCTCTCGTTGAGATTCTGAAATTCCTTATGGCGTCGTCGTCTTCGTATTCGAGTAGGATTAATGTTGGTGGTGACAGAGGGCTTTTTGATGGGAAGGGGAATGATGCTGGGAAGGTTGTGGCGTCGTCGTTTCCGAGAGGTGGATTTGATTTGACGGCTTTGAAGGGGAATGGTGGTGTTGTTCCGGCGAGTGGGTTGACTACTGTTTCTGTTGTTAATGATTCCCTTGGGATTGGCATTCCTAGTGAGAGATTCTTATCTTTGTTGATTTTGATGGTAGTCTATGGTTTGGTTTGTTTGAATTTGAACTGGTTTTGGCTGTGAAGCACTAAGACCACAAACACAACATCAACACTGACACGTTAGACACTAGTAATAATTTGAAAAAACAACAAATTAAACTTAATCACTAGGGTCGGTATGGGTTTTGGAGTGTCTTGACACACCTTTTTTTCAGAGGTGATGGTGCTACATTTGGATTATCAGTTGTTGAGAATACTAATTGGGACTTCTTGCTTAAGTGCTTATGCATAGACTATTGCAGTGGCAAACGATAAAATAAAGTCGAAGTGTTTGCATATTTTGTAGAAGCTGTTTTTATAAACTATCTTGTAGTGCTTGTCGAAATAGATGAAGACAACTTATGGACATGTCATATAAGCTGTTTTTATAAACTCTCTCGAATAGTCTCACGCGTGCTTATGCCAATAGACAAATTCAAATAAATCTATTTAACAAGCCCTGAATTTGAGTTTCAGCAAGTGTAGGGTGAAATTAGGAAGTGGAAAAATGCAGTTTATGAAGTTTGATTCAGCTTTTTGTGAAATATGAACTAGAAAGTGAAAGTAAAGATTAATCATCAATTTTTGGTTTGATCTAGAATTCTAGATAGTGCATAGAATCAGGTTTTTCAAAATGTAAATTATTTTGTTTCAGACACAAACTAATATTAAGTCATTAACTAGAGATAGAACATAAGTTCAAAGTTGTATATCTACTAGTGTGCAGTGTTTGTCTCTATGCTTTTCTTTTGTGCTGGAGTACTAGTGTGCAGTGTTTGTCCCTATGCTTTTCTTTTGTGCTGGAGTATATATGTACTACCTCCGTTCCTTTTTATAAGAGACAACTCACTTTTTAGGTTCATTGAATAATTAATGTATCTAGTCTATAAACTGACCAAATACATTAATTATTCAATGAATCTAAAAAGTGAATTGTCTCTTATAAAAAGGAACGGAGGTAGTATTAGTTTAACGTATTTTGTACTGTTGAGTGCTGATTAGTTAATTTTATATGTAGTTGAAACTTGAAAGTAAACTGCTATTCTTTTTACAGAAGTTTAGATATATGCGTGTATTGGCTTTCATTTGTCTCATTTTTCTTCTTCACCATTAGTAAAAGAAAAAGCAAACAAAGGAGGAGGATCAGCTGGGGAAATGAAAGACCAATCTACTAATTCAAAACAGGAGAAACCAAAACCCACAAAAGCTGAAAGACGTGCACTTCAAGAAGCTCAACGAGCTGCAAAGGCTGCTGCAAAAGGTGTGTATTACTGTTCCCATATTTGATTTGGAAATGGTAGCGTGTCTGTCTGTGATTCTGCATCTGAGCTCTCTGGCTGAAAGGGCTTCTACTTTGGGGATACTATCCGTGATATATGTTGATCTTAATAGTTTCTTGCTATTGATAGATACAAATACATAATATAATATGACTACTGTAGACTAAGAATGTTACTCATAATTAATCTGGTTATATTTGTAAACTTATAGTACTGTGTATTTTTACTATTTCTGACTTTCTGTGTTATTTATTTATCTATTTGTTTTCAGGGTTTGGGATAAAGATGACAGTAGTTCAGAAGTTTTTCATTGCATCACTGTTCATGTGGTCAGTTCCTATTGCAATATTATATGCTTTCAACCATAATCTACTTCCTGGTAAGATTCGTGAGCAATTATGCTTTTTGTGAGTATTCTTATTTGTGTGTTTGATATTTTATCGCTGTTAACTTCATATTTTGAACATCCCTAACTTTAAGTGGAAAAATATATGTTAATTGACTTGTGTATCAAAACATTGTTGATTGTTTTTCTGTTTCCGTGTTGAAGAGATGGTATCTGTCTCACATCGAATAACATATAATCTCAACATATGTTTATAAGTGGGGTTAATCCTCCTCTTACAAGTTGGTTTTGTAAGGTTGAGTTAGGCTCAATCACAATTCTTAAGATAATCATGGGACTCTAAACACTTACTAGTACTATTTTTTATCGTCAAAAACTAATAATTAGAACTTTGGTGATGAGAGCTGGGTGAAAAAAATTTATTGCTTCCTTAACACTGACTAACTTAGAATTTTTTTCAAATGATATTGAAATTCTGAGTTTCTCTTCGTCTTGTTTATTGAGTGCTTCTCCTATCTGTCCGGGCATCTCATCATTCCCGGAACACAGCTCATCATAAAAAAGAATGAAAGTTTTGAAACTACCTTAATGTGTTTCCTTTTCTGCAACAGGAATTTCCAATTTGTCCCCTTACTCTATGACACTAGTGAGCGGATTTCTCGCCGTCATATCTGTTAACATAGTCATTGCATTTTACATATATTTGGCAATGAGAGAACCTGCAGATAAACATGAGCCTGATCCTAAATTTCTCGCTGAGGCCAAAGCTAGTATAAACCAATCTACAGGAGATGCTCAACAATCTTCCCAGCCTCTCAAGAAACAACAGTAGCTTGGTGTTCTTAGCAGTGTTATCAAAATCGCGATCCAGATCGTGGAATCGCACGATTTTGCGATGTCAACCACCTCCACCGATCTGGATCGCAAGCAAGATCGTAACTAGCAGAAATCATGGGAAAAATCTCAGTTTCTGTAAATAGATTATGAAATCATACGATTTTTAGAAATATTTGAGAATCATAACCTTTAATTACTCGGGTCAATTTCGACCCGGTTTGAAACCCGATGTTTTCTATTATGGTCTTTCGCATTTTTGCTCATTCTGTAATGAAAGCTTCAAAATTTGTTTTTGTCTACACCTGCATTTTTCATTTTCATTTTTGTTTTTGTTTACCTGCGTTTGCAGCTTTGCCTTCTGAAACCTTCACTGGTTCTTCATCTTCTAGTTTCTTTTGGTTTTTGTTTTTGCTTTTTGTTTTTGCTTTTTGCTTTTGTTTTTGAAAATACTAAATAATTTTACAGTCATGTGATATGCCAGCTTTTAAAAACTGAGTTGAATTGGCTGTATTGTACAGATTAAGCTTTCTATTATGTACAGTGTGACTGACCCAACATCACAAACAGGCCACCACACCACACATATATATATATTTTTTATAGTTTTTAATATATATATATATATATATATATATATATATATATATAGTATTATATTATTTTGGTAAAATCTTACGATTTGGTTACGATTTTATGTTTTACGATTTTAATATCCTCTATCGATTTTATAAAAATAAGTGAGTAGAATCTTTCGATCTTAATTACGATTTTATATTTTATAATTTTGATATTTTCTTTCGATTTTATATAAAATCTCGATTTTGACAACATTGGTTCTTAGATTTCTAGGTGGTACTCATGAGTTGTTCTGTTCATCTTGGGAAGGAGAGGGAGAATGGGGATGAAGGGAGAGGTCCTGAATTGTGTGCTGATGATACTTCTGTTATGAAGTTTGCACACAATCCATCTTGTGCACAACTTGTTTTCATTATGTTAGTTTTGTATCAATTTATTTATATATTTTCAAGTTACTTTCAGTTCTGAATCTTTGTTTTTCTTGGAAAAATTTATAGCAAACCTACGAGTGTTTATAAGATTAGTAGCTTTAAAAATTTGCCTAAAAATAGTTCTAGTCGCATCTCAAAACTTTTTATAGTTTTCACCTCGTGAGTATTGATTGAAGAAACTTTGTATGAACCTATTGTCATATATAGCAAGACAATGGGTGCACAAATGCTCCTCAGTACCTATTGAACCATTAAGATGTAAGAAAGAATCTATTTATATATATATATTAAATCTAATGCATCAAATATTGTAGCGACACATCATCAATTATAACTCTAAAATGTGCTACATCAACTTAATTGTATATGTGGACAATTTGTTCATTAACAATAAAACAATCTAAAAAAACTTTTCATTTACTTTCTAAACTCATTGACACATACATCATCAATCATCAATTGATATAATTATATTGTCTTTATGAAACTTTTTATTCTATTAATAGATATTAATAATAATGATATATTATTGTTCATATTTCTATTCCAATTTCAATTATAAATTAATAAAATAAAGCACATAAAAATATTTACCTTCCTATTCCAGTTATAAATGGTATTTAATAAAATAAAATTGATATAATTATATTTTTTTTATAAAACTCTTCATTCTTTTAACAAAAATTTAAAAAGTGAAAAATAAAGATAAATTTGTTTTAATAATCACTAAAATTATAAATAATACACTACAATGATGATTATATAAAAAATAAAAAATAAATTCGTTACAATGATGATTATATAAAAAATAAAAAATAAATTCATTAATAATTACTACAGAGACAAAAATTTTTTAAAAAAAAAAAAGTAAGAATAAAATTATTTACTACATTATTCATATTTTTATATAAAATTTTAATTACTTAGTTTTTAAAAATAATTAATACAAATCATTGTTTTAATAAAATAAAAAATAAAAAATACAAATCATAAATCATAAATATATAAATTATTTTAATAACTAATTATAATAAAATTAATTTTCACTTAGTGTATAAAAATTATAAGAAGATTTTGTCTCGATTTTATTTAGTGACTAAATCATATATTTTATTTTATATAATTTTAAATTTAATTATTAAACATAATAAAAATATCTTTCATTATATAAGTTAATAAAATAATTTTTAGAATTCAAATTAACAATTTTATTTTTACAAGTATTTTGTCAAATGAGTTTTTTTTATGTATCATAATAAATAATAATTAAATAAATAAATAGTAATAAATACCTTAATCATTATTATTAGTTTTATGCATGATAACTGAGTTATAAGTTATGAAAAATAATAATGATGCATTATATTATTTATATTCATATTCCAATTTAAAATATAATAATAATAATAATAATAATAATAATAATAATAATAATAATAATAATAATAATAATAATAATAATAATGTTCATTTAAATAGAATAATAATAAAAATAATACTATTTATAAATTTCTTTATGAAAATATATTGTGACATTAAATATAAATTTAAAAGCCCGTTACATGTTACATTATAATTATAAAACTTAACTAAAATATTTATCAACTAATTCCAAACAATTAATTTATATCAATACTATCTTTCATTATAAATATATTCTATTGTGTTTTCATTCTACCACTGATATTAGATGCGTTACTAATTTATTGATATCTCTTTAATTGATCGGTTATACCTGAAAAGTCCATTCATTTCAATAACTCATAGAAAACCATCTAAATTCCCCAAATTTCTCAATAGTTTATAGTATAAATAAAAAAATTTATCTCCAATTTTCTTTCACTTCTTACACTTGATTTATCATATACGAGGATTATAGAATATGTCTAAACATTCTCATCATTTGTCTGTAGTTAATTATTATTTTTGGTAAGAATTTTGTTCTACCCATGAAACTTTAGATATAAGATGTTTATTTCTCCATTTTCATTAATTAAATATTTTATTATTATTAATATTAGTATTAGATTAGTAGTTTTATGACTATTGTGTTTACTAATATGTTTTATTTAATTCACATCATGTAAGGATTTTCCCCTCAATATTGGCAATTCAATAGTAAACCTACTCAATATTTGTCTCTATTGAAATCGTTGTTTATGATAACCAAATGAGTTGATGTTCTCCACCTCCCAAATCTTAAAAAAAAAAAAAAGAACACATAGAAATTTAATCGTGTATACAATATGCTTATTTTTAATATACATAGAATTAATGTGCAAGACCCTAGTACGAAGCCTCACAACATTTCATATACATAAAGATATAAAATTTATTAAGATATTTGATGAACAAAAACATTTTTGAAGGTACTCTCTTCCTATTTCTTCTATTTGTTTTATTTGACTTTATAATTAATCTGTTATAAATTTCAATTTTATTTTATTGTATTGTAGTGTTCATTTTATTGCAATCATATATATCAATACTTTCTACCAAAAAAAGAAGAACAATTTCTTCAAGTTTGATGTAGAATGTATTGAATATGACCTCAATTCTTTTGTCCAATGAATTATATAATATTAACAAGTTTAATAATATATTACAAGCTCTAAAAAAATGAAAGAGTTAGACCTGCAAAAATATTCCCTCTCACTTCACGAATAACTCTAATTTATTTTCTCAATATCTTACATAACATACTATATGTAAAATCACATCAATAAAGAATTTGATTAATAAATATTATATCCAAACTTATTAATTGACAATTAAAAATATCTATGATAAAATATATATTTTCATTAAAGAGGAATTAATATATATGCACAATATTAATGATAACATTTTTATTTTAGATTGTAGAATTTTAAACTCGAAAAAATTTCTAAATATCATGAGCAAAAGACAAAAGAAAAAAGCAGAAGAGCATGCTTTAAGATTTTTATATTTATAAACATTATAATCTTAATAAATAATAATTTCAAAACATTTAAGATAAATATTTTAAAAATATATGAGAATAGTTTTCACTTACTTTTTTCAAGTCTACGCGCGCATCGCGCGGGTCAACATCTAGTTATTAAAATAGAACTCAAGAAGAAGAATCAGCAAGCTCATTTTTATTCTATTAAAATATAGCACTTTGCGTGCTTCACTTATAGTCTTATCTTTGTGAAAGTTAAATCAAATACAATTAGATTTAGGGTTGAGATGAGTTTTTAAGTTTTTAAGTAATATTATAAAATATAGGTTTTTATATTATAAAAAAAATTTACTATAAATTTTTTTAATTGAGATGAAAAGGAGAAGATGCTATAAAGTAGACATAATTAGTCCCCGAGTCCCTTAAGTTTGAGTGAAGTTTTGCTTTGATCCCTGAATTAAAAAACGTTACATAATGATCATTTAACTTAAGTTCCGTTAAACCATTTGGTCTCTTCTGTTAGTTTGTGTCAAAAAACGTTATCATTGTGTGAAGTGACATGTCGAGTAAGCAAATGTCTAATTGAACATTTTCAACACATGGCTATAAACGTTACATAGGTTTCTTTGGTTCCATCATTTTCCATTAGATGTGTCCATTATATTTCATATTTCCTCTTCTTCCATTTTCTTCTTCAAATTAGAGTTAAATCACCATCTTATTTCTTCCTTCTTCCATCTTCCATTTTTTTTCTAAATTAGGGTTCAATGTCAAAGATTGCAAGCAATGCTTCAACTTCAAACAACCAAAGCTATGATACATCTGGATCTGTGATTCGTAGAAACAAGAGAATGGAGTGTTTTTGCCAAGATGAAAGTGATCTTAAAACAGTGAATGATGTGAACAGTGTCAACAAGGGGAAAAATTCCGGGGTTGTATAAATTACAGAAATCACATTGAAAAGGGTTGTAATTTCTTCAAGTGCTTAGGTGATGAGTTTGTTGATAAAAGGGATTTCAAGCTTGAAAGACAAAAGAAGAAAATTAACAAATTGAAGAATGAGGTTATCTACACTAAAGGGTGGCTGAAAATGTCTATTGTGGTTGGGATGTTGAGCTTAGGGTTGAACCTTGTGTTTGTAACAATGTATTTCAATTAGAATAAGGGTAGTTCAATGTTATGTTTTCACATTTTCAATGTATTGTTAAGTTTGTTTAATGAATAATGTATTGTTAAGTTGGTTTAATGAATAATTCCTGTGTCTATTTCAACATAACTATTTGTGTTACATAACTGGTACAAATTTGTGATACATAACTGGTACAAATTGGTCTCAAAATTTAACATGTTAAAAATGCAGCTCAAGGACCAATAATTGGGATGAATCAAAATTGTAAATAGGATAATTTGCAATAAATTATAAAATTAAGGGACTTTATGGAAACCATACAATAATATAATTTGGCATTATAAGCCATTTCAACTTTCATTAACAAATCCAAAGTTTGGTACATAACTGGTTCAATAACAAAAGGTCATTATAAGGCATTAATATGACATTCCAAAATGTGGTACAAATACAAAATAGACGGGCCATTGTAATTTTGTAAATTAGCCAAAATGTGCCTTACATAATGACATTTCAAAATGTGCCTTACAAAAACAAAATAGATAGGCCATTAAAAGGCATAACAGAATGACATTACAAAATATGAGCAGACATCATAATAAAGATCAAGGTTGACTTGAAACAAGCTTGCCACCCTTATGAATTTTTTTTTTTTAAATTTTGGGTGGTGGCTGACTTGTAACAACTGGTGGTGGTGGTTGAGTTGTTGCTTCTTATACCTGACTTGAAACATTTGTTGGTGGTGGATGTGTTGTTGCTTGTTGTACCTGACTTGGAAGAGCTTGTGGTTGTGGTAGTTTACAAGTGGCCTTGTTGTGACCATCCTTGTGGCAACGACTACACTTGATACCATGTCTTTCCCTCTTCATATGTGTCTCATCCCTCACCATTTCTCCAGCTTCCCTATTTCTTTTTTTTTCTTTAGCCTTCCAGAATTGAAGGCCTCAGACATATTGTTAACCAAAGTGTCATAACTTGAACTTGGCTGAAACCTTGATTTACTCCAGAAGCATTTACATAACTCCTTTGATTTCAAGCATTTTTTTCCCAAGCATTTACATAACTTGCACATGCAGCCTTCCACAATAATTCCTTTAATTTCAGGCCAGGGAATTTCTTCCTGAAGTTTCTATATAAATGTCTGTAATGCACAGTGTATGTAAACCAAGTATGCAATTGGTAGCATTTGGTCATTTTGGTCCCTTCCAATAGAAGCCAATATTTGTCTGCCATAATATCCCTTTAGGAAACAAACATCTAATTCATAACAATGACCTTTTCCTTCCCTTTCCCCTTCCCTTTCCCCTTGCCTTTTTCCTTGCCTTTTTCATTACTCTTTCCTTTCCCCTTACCTTTTCCCTTGCCTTTTGCCTTACTTTTTCCATTCCCCTTACTTGTTTTATTTACTTCATCCTCATCAATTGTTATCTCTCCATCAATACCTATATCATTGTCTAAGTCTTCAAAGTTGACATTCAAAGCATTGTCTTCACTTCCATCTTCTGTCACATCTCCTTGGTTACAATTAACTACCTCATCTTCTTGTTGGTTACCGTTTAATCCTTCATTATTTTCCTCTACTTAAACATTCATCCCTTGACCCACATTCTCCTCAATTTCACAGTTGATCCCCACATCATCCATATTGTTACAGGTTGTCTCCTCTTGACCCACATTCTCCTCAATTTTACAGTTGGCCCCCACATTCTCCTTATTTTCCTCAATTCCAACAATCTCCTCAACTTCCTCAATTGTTGTCCCCTCTTCGAGCACATCTTCATCCATTGTGGTCCCACCTTCATTACTTCCCATTTTAGGTACTTCACTAACCACATCTTCAGTCATTGTGGTCCCATCTTGATTATTAACCATTTCAGGCCCTTCACTAACCATATCTTCACCCAATGTGGTCCCATCTGGTAGTGAGAGTATAAGCTCCTCAATAACATCAGGTTCAGATACAGGATGTGTAACATACAAATGGCATTCTCCAGTTAACACTGCAATTGTTCTCGTCCTATCAGTCCCCTTGTCATTTTCTAACTTAACTATATATTTAGCAAACATGTCATCATAATACCAAAGTCTATCTATAGTAGGATAACCTAACTCTTTTAACTTGTCCAATATTTCAAAGTAACTCCAATAATCAGGATCAACATCCCAAATTTCCTCTAACCCTACATAACCTGACTTGGTAAAATTGGAAAACTCCTTAGAAAACTCACCAAAATGATGAACAACACACTTAAGCTTACTCTTTATGACTTAATCAACCTACATATAGTATCAGAAGTACTAAGTAAGTTAGGTAAAGAAGGAAGTTAACATTTTTAGTAACTTATTTGTGCAAGTTCGTACCTTAGGGTTTCTTTTGCAAACGATTGATGAATGAAGTTCATCCTCATTGGAGGGTTGTTGTCAACAGTGTCGTTATCGTCGTCTTCAATGAAGTTCGTCTTCAATGGAGGGTTGTTGTCAACAGTTTCAACAGTGTCGCTATCGTCCTCTCTCAAGCTAAGATTTCATCCAACAATGTCAATATGCCCTAATATGTTTCATCTTCTTCAAATGACACTTAATTGTAATATAAAATCCACCTCAGCCATTAAAATAAATACCCAAATTCTACCACATCCATTTAAAGTCCAACAAGGCAGATTTTAATGTTTTTCAACAAAAATTGATATTGATGGTTGGTCAGAACCTGAAGTGGGCCAAGGATGACGTCTGTGATGCTGGGTGTATGAGATGAGGAGGGCGGGTGTACCTGCAAGGCACTCCGATGCTAAAGTAAGAATCGAGCGAGAGAAAAGGGAAAGTACAAAGTATGTATTTTGTAGGATGATTTTGAATACCTGGCCCTCTCATTTTTATAGTGCCCCTAGCGCGTGGCCAACGGTCCCTATTTTCAGGGAGAAATAACCGTTTCCCGAAGAATAGGTAACTGCCATAACTAGTCGTTAGGACGGGCAGAGGTGCCCGAAACTAGTCGTTGCTACGGGCAAAGATGCAGTTCTGTACTCAGGCGTCGTGACTGTTTCTGGATGGTGGAGCCATGCCTAACGAGCAGGAAATACCGAGGAGGAGCAGGTGACCCTTGGGGGTTATCCGACAATACTTGCTCAGTAGAGGGGCAGAAAGGTAAATGCTGCCCCAAATTGGATGGACTTAGGAAATTGGGTCGTTCTGGGAGCAGAAGTGGATTGGGTCATACTTAGCCATTGGTCTAGTCCAGAACAGGAGCCCCCCAAGTCGTTGCTCCCGAGAATGGGAGTGATGACTTAGGGGCAATTCGCAGTCCCGGGGAGATCTAGGAAAGGGATCATCGCTAGTCGGCGAGATGGAGTAGTTTTACGATGGACGGGGGAGTTGGTGCCCGCGAGATACGTAACTTCGTCCGGCGTGCCCGAAGAGCGGGGAGCTCAACGGTTAATGTGATTTGAAGAGGTGGTACGCCACGTGTACCTCGAGCCTTGTGCTGCATTAAATGCATCATGATGGCTAGGCTAGGGTCATGATGATGCCCCTAGCCGCACGTGCTCGTGCACGTGCATTCAGAATGCCTATAAATAGAGGGAGGAGCTGCCCATTTTCATTTTCACTTCTCTCTCCTCCTTTGCTTCTCTATCTGAGTGTTCTAGTTTGTCACCGTTCAAGCTGCCGCCAAGCGCCATTCCGCCGCCGTACGAGCTTCGAGCACCGTCTTCGACCCTTTGAAACTTCCTCAACCACGTAAGTTGTTCAACTCTACTTTTAGTTTCCAGCTTTTTTGCTTCCTATTTTCTAGAATGCCTGCGGTTAGGATGATTCTAGGTAGTACAGTAGCGGTTTCTGGTGACTGTTGGTGGCAGACGGTGGTTTGGCCACTTTCTGCTGCTGTCGTGGCCGTCGGAGCCTTAGAAGCTTAGAGGTTTAGGCTGTTTCTAGCGCCGTTGCGACAGCGGGTGCGTTTGTCGCCAGTGGAGCTCATGAATTTTCTGATGTATCTATGAATTTTCCGGCAGGTTCAGGAGTTTTTCGGTGGGGCTTCAAACAGAATTTTGGGTAATTAACCGGGGAGAATCTCCCCGTGTGCGTATGAGGGGTTACCCCCGGGCATCTCCTCGCGCAATACTTGTGCCATTTGAGTAGGGCTTAGGAGGGGGACGTCATCCTCAGGCCTTCACGCGCCCTTTCACTTGACTAGCGTTGGAAGGGTGAATTTTATTTTGTCATCAAATTCACTTTTGTCCTCTGCTTTTCAGGTGAAAAGATGTCCCGCGAACCTGAACAAGAGATTCTTATAGACTCGTCCGAGGAGAGCTCCTCGGAGAGCAGCGACACAGAAGTTTCGGCCACTCCCACCGATGTCGGCGAGACTCCCCCTGAGAAGACCTCCACGGAGGAGTGGACAGTCACAGAGCCCGCAGAACATGCTTCTGTTTTTGCCTCGTTTAGCAGGGATGCCTTCACGACTGTGGGGGCTGAAGGGGAATAGAGGGTGCACTTTCCTGGTGAAGACGACCGTATTTGTATGGATTACGGGGAGAGGTTCCCGATGTACGAGTACGTCTTCAAGGATATTGGGCTAAGGCTTCCCTTCATCGACTTCCAAAGATCTGTCTTCATGCACTTGGATCTGGCCCCTTCACAGCTGCATCCCAACTCTTTAGCGTTTATCCGTGCATTCGAGCTGACGTGTGAGTTCCTGAAGATAGGAGCCACCCTCTCCTTATTCTTTATAATCTTCCACCTCTAGAGGCAAGTCTCGGGGAGGAATTTTGGCTGGGTCTCGCTGAAGCAGGCGAGAAAGTTATTCAAGCCGTTCTCCGAGTCCATAAGGACTTTTAAGGAGAGGTTCTATGTCATCGATCTCGTGTCGGAGAAGGTCCAGAATTCTACCTACGTCTGGGAGGTGTCGACGGATGAAAACGTGGAGGATTTATATGACGAGCATGACAAAGTAGTTGCGCATAGAGTGCTGAAGTTCCCCTTCTGCTGGAGGGGGTCTCATTTTTCCCAGGGAACTGAGCAGTGCCTTGCCCAGTCGGAGATACTGGAAGATAACGACAAAGCCGGCTACATGGCGCTGGTGAACTATGTTAACAGTTTTACTCATGCAGAGTGTTGGACTAAGAGCGGGGATCCGATCTTTGAGGAAGATGGTGGGCAGGAGGTGGAGAGCCGCTACATTAACACAAAAGGGCTCCTTGAGTGCAGGACTCATGCTGACGCCTTTAAATTGCTTGGTAGTCTTTATTTTTTAGTTTGTCTAGATTATTGTTTTCCCCGTTTGCTAACGTGTCCGTTATGTTTTTGCAGGTGAAATGCATTCAGCGCACGAGCAGATGGTTAAGAATGCCCAGGCGAAGGGCAAGACTGGTGCAACAAACCCGAAGAGTCGGCTTACCCAACAAGTGCCACCTCCACAGACGGGGTCGGGGAGCTCTTCGCCTATTCCACCTCCTGCCTAGGGTTCCCCGGTGCCTGGAACTTTGAGGTTCAAGCGAGTCCGGTAGAACGAGTTGGTGGACCTTAGCCAGGCGGGGGAGAAGAGAAAGTTCGAGCTTCCTCCATGCCTTCACAACAAAAAATTCTTCGAAGGCTCCCCCTTGACGGTTCCTTGGGCGGAGTCTCTGAAGCTTGAGGGAATGGACCACCCGAGCAAGAGGGTGATGTTAGCGCAAGATGCTTGTGCCCTGATTAGGGTCCTAGAGATGGCAATTGTATATGCCGAAGAAGATTCCCCTCACAATTTTGAGCTGAAGAAGACCAAGGAGGAGGCCAGTGCTGCCGAGGAGGCGAGGAGGAAATCTCAAGAGGAGCTGACTAAGGTAAAAGGGGAGAATGACACCCTGGTTGCGGAGAAGAAAGCCGCCGAGAAGTTGGTCGAGCAAATGAGGTCTGCTGCTGCCCCTACTGAAGACGAGTACGAGAGTCAATGGGAGCTGAAGACTTGAGCCGAGTTGATTGCTCGTATTATGCAGGCGGAAGAAGACGTCGATGTTATTGGGGAAGACTCCTTTAACAATGTTGTGTCACAGCTGAGACTGGTGAACCCCGGGGTCCAACTGTCCACCGAGGGGACCAACTTCTTGTACCATATAGAGAATGGAAAGATCGTCATCCCCGATTTTCTCCTGATCCAAGAGAAGCATGCCCGAATTCTCCAGGAGGAGCTTCAGCAGACGCAAATTATCCCCGAGAAGGCCCAGCGGATGGAAGAGTGATATCTTTTGTTGTATTTCTGGCCTGCGCGCCGTGTTTTGTAATTTATTGTGTTGTGTGGGGAATGGCCCCCTTTTCTATGTAACAAGTACAATATGTGGTCCTCGTGGCCACTTGCTAATGTAATATGTATGTTTCTGGTCGTTCTGGCCCGTTTTGTATGATTTGTGTTTGCACATGGCTTTATACGTTTTTATTTTTGCTAAGTGTAGTAACTTTGCTCGATACAAGTGTGTCAGTAATAAGGGTGACTTAATGATTCGTTGTTTCAGGGTCTGCTCGATTGAGATGTGTTCGTCAGTGCGGGGGACTGATCGAACGGCCAGGGTAGCTATCGGGCATGAAAATGGAGCTCAGGTCGCGTTTGAGGCCTGAGTTCGCGGCGTGAACCTCCCATCGCGAGCTGGGTGTTCTTCCTATCATGGTACTTTAAAGAGGGCGGGATCGGTTGAGGAACCACCGTCGGACATGGGTTCTGCTCATTCTTGAGTGGAAGTCTGTCTTAGTTTGTATGCAGCGCTTGTACCTGGGCACACATTCGTAGTCGGGACGTTATGTTCGTCACATCGACGAAGCAAGCCCAAGATTAGGGCCTTAGCTATAATATTGTTTTAGCTTTTCGGCGTTCCATGGTCGAGTAAGTTCTTCCTCGTTGAGGTATTCTAGGTAGTAGGCCCCATTCTCCGTCTTTGCCTGGACGTGATAGGGTCTTTCTCAGTTTGCGGTGAGTTTGCCTTCTCGAGAATCCTTGTGATTCCTTCTTAAGACAAGGCTGCCCACTTGGAATTCTCACCGTATAATCTTGACGTTGTGCCTGATTGCGATTTTTTATTTTAATGAGGCTTCAAGGAGAGCTGCTCATGATCGGACCTCTTTGACGAGGTCAAGCTCCTCCCTCAGTGCCTCGTTATTTGTCTCCTCGTCCAGGGGGGATTCAGTCTGCCTTGATGGCACATGTATCTTGATGGGGATCACTGCCTCAATTCCGTAAGCTAAGCGGAAAGGTGTTTCCCCGGTCGAAGAGTGGGGTGTAGTGCGGTAGGCCCAAAGCACGTTATGCAGTTCCTCGACCCAGACTTTCTTTGTTTAGTCCAACCTTCATTTGAGGCCCCGCAGGATTACTCTGTTTGCCACTTCAGCCTGCCCGTTAGTTTGGGGATGTTCGACGGACGCGGAGTGTTGTTTCGTGCCTACTTGGGTCACTAAGTCCTGAAACTTTTTGTCCGTGAATTACGTCCCGTTGTCGGTGACTATTGCTTAGGGGATGCCGAAGCGGGTGTCATACCCCAAATTTGTCCCACCTGTATATAATTTTCATCTGTACATGCACTCACTGACAATTATTCAGAAAATTCAAAAAAATATATATGTTGCCTTCCTGTGACTTAAGTCTATGCTTCGTTTGAGGATATCCAGTCAGGAGTGTGGGCGATATGAGTTGGAGTTCCTCTGGTTATGACCAAATCTTAGTCAGGCAAGAGAGTGTTTCATAATCAAAGCTAGGGTGTGCAACTCAAGTGGCGTGTGTCTGAGGCTTCAATCAGACTTCTGTGCCAATTCAGGTTATTTGTGTGTGGATCAAATTATTAGAATGTGGTAGGTTTTTCAAGACTTACAAGTCATGATTTCAAGGCATGATACATCTGGTTTATGGTGAAGATCGTGGTTCCTCAAGGCATGGTACATCTGGTTGATGATACTGTGATCTCCAAGAAAGTCAGTGGCAGTTCCTCATGAAGTTATTTCAACCTTTTGTTGATGATACTGTGATCTCCAAGCAAGTCAGTGACAGTTCCTCATTGAGTTATGTTCCTCAACCTTTTGTTGATGAAGTTGTCATCCCCAATTCATCCAGGGGCATCCTTCTCCAAGTCAGTGGGTGTTCCTCATTGAGTCGTGTCTCTTCAACCTTTTGTTGATGAAATGGGTATCCTCATACCAGTCATGGTTATCCTACAAACAAATTCAACCTTCCCCTTGGGCGTTCCTCAGTGAGTTGGTTCTTTCAACCTTTTGTTGACAAGGATGGTGTTCCTCAGTGACTTCTTTGCTTCAACCTTTTGTTGATGTCTCCAAATAAGCCTCACTCATCATATCCCCAGCAAACTTGACCTTTTGTCAATTGCCTTACTATCATCCTTTTGGTGATAGCCGAACCTGTCAACTCAATTTAACCTACATCCATTTGGTGTTGGTCAATCCTCAAAATCAGAAACTTCCTATCATCCTTTTGGCAGTAGCCGTTCATGTCATATCAACCTAACCTGCATCCTTTTGGTGTCGGTCCTTGCAAGTCGGAAGTTCCTATTATTCTTTTGGTGGTAGTAGCTTGTATTGATCCGTCATCCTTTTGGTGTCACCGATCCGTGAACCTGTGGTATGTGAATCATCCTTTTGGTGAATGACAACCTTTGTTATTGTTTTGCCTTATTATCCTTTTGGTAATAGCAGGCTTTGACCTCATTTTCATCCTTTTGGTGGAACGGTCTGTGTGTGTGTGCCCTATTATCCTTTTGGTTATAGCAGGCTTTGACCTCATTTTCATCCTTTTGGTGGAAGGGTCTGTGTGTGTATGTGCCCTATTATCCTTTTGGTAATAGCAGGCTTTAACCTCATTTTCATCCTTTTGGTGGAAGGGTCTGTGTGTGTGTGCCCTATTATCCTTTTGGTAATAGCAGGCTTTGACCTCATTTTCATCCTTTTGGTGGAAGGGTCTGTGTGCGTGTGTGCCCTATTATCCTTTCAGTAATAGCAGGCTTTGACCTCATTTTCATCCTTTTGGTGGAAGGGTCTGTGTGCGTGTGTTCACTATCATCCTTTTAGTGATAGGTCTGTCATCCTTTTGGTGTCAGATATCTCTGTGTGTGTGTCCACTTTCATCCTTTTGGTGATAGGTCTGTCATCCTTTTGGTGTCACATTCTCTTGTTATCATCCTTTTGGTGGTAACGACCTTTGCAAGTTATTCAGTGTCCGCTCGAGGGTGACATTGATCCATCGTTTCACTCCCCAAGCACTTTCTTTCTTTTCGAACAAATTCGTGGTATTCTTCATATCTAATTGACTTCTACCTCGAAAGAATGAATGCCGTAGCAGTTCATCTTACTAGGTTCAAGTCAATTAGATAGGGGCATCTGTCATACCCCAAATTTGTCCCACCTGTATATAATTTTCATCTATACATCCACTCACTGACAATTATTCAAAAAATTCAAAAAAATATATGTTGTCTTCCTGTGACTTAAGTCTATGCTTCGTTTGAGGATATCCAGTCAGGAGTGTGGGCGATATGAGTTGGAGTTCCTCTGGTTATGACCAAATCTTAGTCAGGCAAGAGAGTGTTTCATAATCAAAGCCAGGGTGTACAACTCAAGTGGCGTGTGTCTGAGGCTTCAATCAGAGTTCTGTGCCAATTCAGGTTATTTGTGTGTGGATCAAATTATTAGAATGTGGTAGGTTTTTCAAGTCTTACAAGTCATGATTTCAAGGCATGGTACATCTGGTTTACGGTGAAGACCGTGGTTCCTCAAGGCGCAAGTGACAAGTGCAAGATTGATTTGTGTTTGATTCAAGTTCAAAATTAGCTCAAGATTTCATTTCAAGCAAGAGTTCAAAAAGTATCAGAATTTATTGGAGATTCAAATTTTAAAGGTTATACTCCATGAATAAATCCATTTACAATTTAAAAAAAAAAGAGGGGGAAAGGCCCATGGAAGAATTCATCATTTCATACAAATTTATTACAAACAAAAAATAAGAGCCAACAATTTCTTTCACATGGCCCATGAAGACTTTTCCAAAATTTCCAAATGCTACTAGCCAAGTTGCCACCTACACAAGTACTGCTATTAGTTATAGCATGGGTTACCACACAACATGCCAAACCAAAGCTTCCCAGGACGTCATATCTGCAGCATCATCGAACCAATTTGTAGCATTGTCCTCACTACAACCGACCCCACACTCATCCCTCCCAAACTGTTACAAATATCCCAAAAACAACCTGCAGCAATTGAATGAGAAAAAACATTACAACATCATATGATCTGCACAGAACAAAATAACAAGAACAAGCCTTGCTGCATATCACAACCACTAACTTGAAGCCATTCACACAAATTTTTTAGTCAGCTGCATAAAACAATGGACAAACGTGAAAATACTCTACCCACACCACCATCCAATTCCCGTACACCACAAACGACAAAACAATTCACAACCTGTACACACCCAAAACAAGGCCAGCTGTGCAATTCGTACAACTTTCCAAAACGACCAACAAATTCACAAAACGGTGGATAATTTCCAAGTGACAATCCTCACCTCATAACTCTATAAATAGAGTCGGCCTCACCCTCATTGAAGAAGCTCTGATCCGCTAATAAACCTCTGTCAAAATATCCCCTCAACCATCGTCTTCAACCTATACACGAGAGTTCCTCACCTTTTCACTCTTCAAATCCTTTCAATCACACACCACAAACCCACCTTCTGTTCAAATCTACACCCAAATCAGACACAGATCTCCTTCTCTAATTTCAACCTCCCCAACCAAAAACCCACGTACAATCCATTTCAAAACTCACAGCCAAACACAAACCCAAGCTCAGAAAACCAGAATCAGGCAAAGAAGAAGAAGAGAAAAGTTTGAGACAAAACGAAACTGAGTTGCGAAAACAAACCGGGATTGCGAGTAGTTCACGAACGAGCGTGGCGAGAAACTAAGGAGTTTGAGACAGGGGCGAGGAAGATTGGGAAGGTTCGATCCGTGATGACGTGATTGATGATAACGTTGCTTTCTTCTTTTCTGAATTTTGTTTCATTGTTGATGCTTGGTGAACAATGTTTCCCTTATGGGGATTTATAAAGGGTCTATGTTTGTGATATTGTTGTTTAACCTAGTTTTTAGTTTAAGTCAATTCATTTTGCGTGGCCTTTGACTTGTCCTGCTTCTAACATTTTCACGTTTTAAAAACCCGATGGCCATGCCTTTCTTTTTAATTTAATGTTCCAAGCGTGTTTTTGGCATTGATGAGATGATGGTCCTTTGAGCCCATATGATTCTCATCCACTCTTCACACCCTTGTTTCATTCTTCTTGGGGTGGTGATTTAGATCTTTTTGTTAATGATTTTGTAAATCATTTTGTTAGTAATGTTTTTAATGTATTATTAGGTTTTGACATTTCGATTATCACTTTATTTAGATTCATTTCTTGATTCATTACTTCTTTTATTTCCATTTTCTTTTCATTTTTGTGGCCAATGATATAACAAAAGGTCATAGTTTGGTTGATTTATTCAAATCAACTAAATCTTGATCAATATGAGGCCATTTTTCTTTTTTATCGGTCAATGAAAATCTAAAACCATAGATCGTCGATTTATCGATTTAGAATCTTCGTAAAGATGAGACCTTTCTTCTTTTCTATCTCATTTCAATTTTACTTCTCACTTTCATTTCATTTCATTTTCATTTTCGATTTTATTTTAGTGGTCAATGATATAACAAAAGGGCTTGGATTTATTGATTTGAATAAATCGAAAAATCTAGATCAATATGAGACCACCTTTTTTTTTCTCTTTTTATGGGTCAATGAAAGTCTAAAACCATGGATTATCGATTTATCGATTTAAAATCTTGGTAAAGATGAGATCTTTCTTTCTTTTCCATCTTATTTTCGATTTTATCTTTCCATTTTCATTTTTCCATTTCATTATTTTCTTCTTCTTCTATTTTCTCATTTTTGATCGATGAAGTCTTTCTATTCACGAATGTTGATGGTTGAAGCGATTAACCTTCATTATTTCAAATCTTTAGTGAGTGATCATTGAGATCTCTTTCTATACTTTGAGATCGTGATAGGTTACCTTCGACTAATCGACGAAAGTTTGTGATTAATACGAGATCTTCACCTTTTCTTTTCGTGTGGCACGATTCAATTGGAGAATGATCCTCAATATCATTTCTCCATCGTGTTTTAGCACAAAGATCAAATTGTGCATCCTCCTATAGTGTGATCTTCGTCATAGATCGTGCTACAATGGTTTAACGCTACATGTCCCGTATCATTTGCTCCTAACAACTAATCAACTAACAATTAACTTTACTTCTTGTCAATATTATCTTGCTTTACTTTCTTGTCAATATTTATCTTGTTCATATTCATATTATTCATCATATTCATACTCGTTCATCTAACCATTTTCTTTGTTCATACTTTAATCAAAACACACTAAAAATATCGAAAAAATAAAAGACTAATTGGTGGACTGTTGGTTACTATCCTTTGCTTAGAGCTTTTGTTCGACTCTTGCTTAAGGCTTAGTTTAGGACACGTTGCACACACACGGCTTCCTCTTGGGCTACCTTACAATGAGACCTTTTATTTCATGTCATCCCCTGTACTTTACATGTACCCAGCTCCCATTCCGATGTACGCATTCGTTGTTTCTTTGATTGTGGTTTGTTTACTAGGAGCACCCTTAGGGACTAGCATAGACAACCCAATTTCAAACTAATTCTCGATTCGTCATCAAGCCATTTTCAAACAAACTCATTATTAACCAAACCCTCGACTCGTCGTCGAGCCATTTTCAAATCAACCTCTAACCAAACTTTTTTCAAACTAACCAAGCGCATACAAATAAACCCTTGATCCAATGTCAAGTGGATTTTCACAAATAAACTTCAAAACGACTAACAACTATCGAAACTCTTTTCAAGGTGAAAAATGGGGGTTCAAGTCTTTGATCTCTCTTCGGTTGTTTAGGTGCGGGTTCTCTTACTCGTGTGTGACCAATTGACGCCTTTAAAACAAACCAACTCTCCTCTTTTCGTGGGCGTACCACGAACTATGACTGCTCTGGTTCTTTATTCTTGTCCGAGTAAAGATACGTAGGCACAAGATTGCAATGATCTTGGCGAGCACACTTTTTCTTTTTCCACATTACCATCTTCTTTCCATTAAACCCCGTAGTCGAACTACGATTGCTCTGATTACTCATTCTCGTCCGAATGAGCATACGTAGGCACAAGATTGCGATGATCTTGCCGATCACTCTATCCTTAAACCACCCATTTCCCCCTTAGCATCCTTCCCTTTTATCTTACCGTTTTGTATTTATCATAGAGAAGAAAACAAACAAGCTTATCTAACGAGTATCGCGATTCGAATCAAGAGGTTCCCGTTGAGTACAACAGACGTGAGGGGGTGCGCGTACCTTCCCCTCACGTAACCGACTCCCGAACCCGGAATGTGGTTACGACGACCATGTTCTTATCCCTCCTTAAAGGTTTTATCGATATTTTCCTTTCCCTCTTTTGGGATAAATAAAGTTCGGTGGCGACTCTGTCGAACCGTTCCGTGCCTTTCGCACGAGGGTCGTGTCTTCGATTAGCGATTTTTCGAGGTGCGACAGCTGGCGACTCTGCTGGGGAACATTTGCTCCATGCAAGAGAGAGTCAAGCCTATCTTGATTCGAATCGCGAGTTCGTTAGTTTTGTTTGTTTATTTTCTTCTTGTTTGCTTATTTACTTGCTTTCCTATTTCCTTATTTGTGTTACCTTTTGTGACGTTGTTGGGTTGTTTTGACATTGGGAACTTTGTGAGATAGCTCTACACCCGAGTCAAGAAAAACCTTAGGATTAGGATGGTGGTTGTGTAGTGGAGGCTTCCGTGGTCTCTTCCGCGTGAGCCAAAGAGAAAATCCCGCTTGGAGTAGGCTCCCTTGGAGATGTTATCATTTCGATGTTACTTCGTCGCAATGGTAATGTTTTCGAGCATGAGTCGTTGATCCCAAGGACCATTAACCCATTTATCCATGGTGGTTGGTAGTGTTAACTCTTTGTGAGTTAATACGAACGCCCCAATCAGATGAGATCCCTTGAACGTATTACTTCCTGACAGTAATATTTTCGACCTCGATCTAGGATTCTGAGAACCTACATAGAACCCGTGTGTCGATGGTTGTGTAGTGGATGCCTCCGAGGAGTCTTTCTCGTGGGGAAGAAACGAAGACCTCACCTAGACGAGATTATTTCGAGGATATTATAGTCGGATGTCTCTTCATCTTGGTTATAATGTGTCGAAATATATCCATAACTCTAGGTACCTACCCGTCTTAGAAACCTACCTGTGGGCTTTCTTGATCCTAGTTGTGGTTCTTGACCCGTTCCTCCTGCCAACCTCAGAACTTTTTGAAGCTGTTTGATCCTGTGATCCTGGATCTTGCATATTGCATTGCATCTCATGTCATTGCATTGTATTGCATTTGTTATGCATCTTGCATTGCATTTTCAACCTCAGAATCTCACTTCAACTTCCTTCCTTCTCCAGTAAATCAAGCTGATTCCTCGACACCAGTACGCAACTCGAGCCAATACCAGACGAATGATGGAGCAGATTCAACAAGATCAATCCACCTTTAGAGAAGAATTAGACTCTATCAAGGGAAAGATTAACCAGATTCTCGAAGCCATCATGATGGCCAGAAAAGAAGAAGAACTGCGTGAAGCCGCTGCAGCCAACAAAAATGTGCCCGTTCAAGGATCGACCTCAAAACTCTTTATTCCTGTTCCCAATCCAATCACTTATGGGATACCAATGAACTTCACTCCTGCTGCTGAAGGAGCCACTTCTCAACCACTTCCAACACCTGAAGTTACTGTTGGAGCTATTCCGCAAGCCCAACATGTTGTCACTCAGATTCCTATTCCTCATGCTGAAGAAAATCTGCTAGATCAGTATGATGAGGTACAGAACTACCATGCTGCTATCCCAATTGTCAATCCTACTGCTGCTCAGGATTCTGAAGCCATCAAAATGTGTCGTGATCTAGTTGAGAAACTCCGAGTCATGGAGGGGCGCAACTCAACTTCTTTGAATGCCCTAGAAATGTGCTTGGTACCAGATGCCTTCATTCCTCCCAAGTTTAAAGTGCAAGAGTTCTTGAAGTACAAAGGACTCAGTTCTCCTCACATCCATCTGAAGATGTACTGCCGCAAGATGGCTGCCTATGCTAAAGACGAAAAACTGATGATCCATTGCTTCCAAGACAGCTTGTCTGGGGCATCACTCGAATGGTATATGCAGCTGGAGCGTACCAGTGTGCGCACTTGGGCTGAGCTAGTTGATGCATTCATCAAGCAATACAAATACAACATCGACCTTGCTCCGAATCGTACTCAACTTCAGAGTATGGCTCAAAAGGACAACGAATCCTCTAAAGAGTACGCGCAACGCTGGAGAGAGCTAGCTGCAAGAGTGCATCCACCTCTAGTGTACCGTGAACTGATTGACATCTTCATGGGTACTTTGCAAGGCCAGTACTACGAGAAGCTAATTAGTAGTGTTTTTGCTGGATTCTCTGACTTGGTGATTGTCGGTGAGAGAATTGAAGAGGGTCTGAAGAGCGGAAAGATCCAAGGAGGTTCTAGCAGTCAGTCTCAAGCCAAGAAGCCTTTCAATGGATACAAAAAGAAAGAGGACGAAACAAATGCTGTCTCTGCTCAAAAAGGTCAAGCTCAACAAGCTCCCCCTCCAATGCCTTATCAAATCCCCTACTTCCAGTATCCGTATATTGCCACTGCGCAATATGCTCCAATGCCTTATCATCCAACTGTTCAAGCTGTTCAAGCTCCAATGCCTCAACAACAAGCTCCTCGGCAACAATCATACAATCAACAAGGGTGTCAGTATCCTCCTCAATATCAACAACAGAGAGCTGCTCAACAACGTCAGCCTAATCAATAAAGGACAGGGAGGCTAGATAGAGACTTTGATCGTCTGCCGAAGACATATGCTCAGATCTTTGCTCAATTGATGGAGAAGAGGGCCATTACTCCGAGAGACCTGGCTCCTCCAACTGTCATCCCTCCAGATTATGATGCTAATGCTCATTGCGAGTTTCATAAGGGCGCTCCTGGACACACGATCGAGGACTGCAGAGCCTTCAAACACAAAGTTCAAGACCTGATTGATTCAAAGTTTCCCACATTCAATGGGAGGGCTCCTAATGTCATCAAAAATCCTCTGTCGCCGCCAAGCTAGTGCAAGCAGCAAGCCAAGTCAAATCAAGTCAAGTCAAGTTCAAGTTTCCCCGAAGAAGGCAGTCATGTTGCCATTCCATCATTTGCACTCTTGTTATTTTGTCTTTATTTGTTTAAGTACTCTATACTTTGAACATTGCCTTTTATATTTGGTTTATTAATATAGTGATTATGCATGTTTTGAATCAGTTATGTCGTATTCACTCATTTTTTCCACTTACTGCAAAATACCGACACATTTATCCACTTCACTCTCTATATCAAACTGTTGTTAGCAATGATTGGAGGGAGGATGATGAAAATGAAATACCCATAATTGCAAACCGTATGCTTTCAGACAAAATCTCGTCGATGATGTACATGCATTGTTTCAATCCCCAAACATTGGAGAGACAAGGAGTTAATCCCTAGTTAACCACTTCGAGCCAAGAAGTGGCAGTTTCCTTCGGATATTCAAACCCTTACACTTAACCTGGGGCAGGGTAGTGTTCAGTTAACCCAATTACGCACTCAAATCACAAGCCAAAGACCAAAAGACATGACGGTTGTTCATTAATAACCCATGACTTGGCAGTCACATTCCTCCAACAAAATCGAAAAAAATAAAAAAAGCCTGCTAAGTCGAACACCTCAAAAGGAGACTTAGGCAAAAAAAAATCAAGGCTACCCTGATGGACTCGAAAAGCAAAACCAGTCCATGCAAAAGATAGGGTTTAAAAGCATAAACAAAAGAGGCCATCGGATCCTCAACAAAAATAAAATAAGATTCAGTGGCCACCATGTCAAAATCCAAAAGGTCACTGACATTCATCAAAAACAAAATAAAGGTGACTTCCATTTCAAGCATACCTTGAACCGTCAACCCTTTTTGGAAGACAAACGTGTGCAAAATTAACTGAACGTAGGACTGTATATCATCACGAAGAAGGGATGGGTACAAACCAAGTTTTGAGCCTTATATCCTTTGTTTCATTAACCGCGAACCAGACCATGTTACAACCCTCGAAAGACCCAATTGAGGCGAGGTGTATTCTAAAAGCATACTATTGCAAGGTTGCGTAAACTGACTCCCCACATATTTGCTAATCTTCAGCATTGGTGTCATTCTCCTTGCTATATTATACACCAGTCAAAATTTGAACAACGTTTGGGCTAACGGTCCATTCGTCTCTCACTATCACGACACTCCAATGAACGACTCTTTTTCAAAACTTGCATGAGCATTGCATTAAGATTACCATTTGTGAATGAGCAATTTTAACTGCAAATCAGTGCTTGACATCAAGACAACTCCAACAAGGGGCAATCGAAGAGGAACTTGAACTTTCAGTGGTTCCAAACCGAAGCAAGACTCCCTCAAAACCCTCAGGATGGGGCAAACCCTTCAACAGCTCAATCAGGGGTAAGTCATATCAAATCACACCAAAGCTCAACATCCAAAGATCAAATCGCTTCAGTACCGGTTAATCAGGGGCAGACCATTACCATGTTCAGACTGGGGCAAGACCCATTGCAGCAGGCAGATCCTCTGTATCTTCAACTTGGTCAAGCAGACCTTGCAAGACACTGACAATCACCGAGTTCAGAGCAAGCACAATCTTCATGAGTCGATCACGTCGCTACGCTCATGTTCAAGTCAACCTGACCCTCAAGCATAAGAGTTATGGTCTTCTAAAAAACAAACACCATCAAGTGAGCCGACTCAGGGCCTCGAGAGCATCTTCGTCTGCTTCAATCATGAAGTCTTCAAAGAACTGAGTGTCGAGGAAATCAAACCCTCCCACCACCCGAAGTCCAATCCGCATTGGCAACTACCCAAAAGTCCACCATGCTGGCACCCTTATCAAACATTTCCAATCACCCGTCTACAATCATATGCATCATATGTATCATACACAACGTTTCGTCATCATTAACATCATGTGCATCATATGCATACAAAAACCAATCATACTTCCCCAGCACTTGCATCTCCGCGCGTCAGCATTTACATTGCATTTTCATTCATCATGGAACAACATTACAAAATCAAGCATTCGTGCATGCATAGTCAAGATCCAGGATCAATCTCAAGACTGCAAGATGATCTTCAGCCTAGCCAGGGGCATCTTCTTCAAATCTATGAGCGTTCCTCACGAAGTTGTTCAACCTTTTGTTGACCAAGCTCAAGACAAGATTTCAAAGCAATCTTCAGCCTAGTCAGGGGCATCTCCTTCGAGTTCATGGGCGTTCCTCATGAAGTTATTTCAACCTTTTGTTGATGATACCGTGATCTCCAAGTAAGTCAGTGGTAGTTCCTCATGAATTTATTTCAACCTTTTGTTGATGATAC
The DNA here is from genome assembly GCA_022829125.1 of Lathyrus tuberosus. Taxonomy (NCBI): domain Eukaryota; kingdom Viridiplantae; phylum Streptophyta; class Magnoliopsida; order Fabales; family Fabaceae; genus Lathyrus; species Lathyrus tuberosus. The sequence goes on from JALAZF010000084.1 coordinate 7,589,838, forward strand.
TGTGATCTCCAAGCAAGTCAGTGACAGTTCCTCATTGAGTTGTGTTCCTCAACCTTTTGTTGATGAAGTTGTCATCCCAATTCATCCAGGGGCATCCTTCTATGAGCCAGTGGGCGTTCCTCATTGAGTCGTGTCTCTTCAACCTTTTGTTGATGAAATGGGTATCCTCATACCAGTCATGGTTATCCTACAAACAAATTCAACCTTCCCCTTGGGCGTTCCCCAGTGAGTTGGTTCTTTCAACCTTTTGTTGACAAGGATGGTGTTCCTCAGTGACTTCTTTGCTTCAACCTTTTGTTGATGTTTCCAAATAAGCCTCACTCATCATATCCCCAGCAAACTTGACCTTTTGTCAATTGCCTTATTATCATCCTTTTAGTGATACCCGAACCTGTCAACTCAATTCAACCTACATCCATTTGGTGTTGGTCAATCCTCAAAATCAGAAACTTCCTATCATTCTTTTGGTAGTAGTCGTTCATGTCATATCAACCTAACCTGCACCCTTTTGGTGTCGGTCCTCGCAAGTCGGAAGTTCCTATCATTCTTTTGGTGGTAGTAGCTTGTATTCATCCGTCATCCTTTTGGTGTCGCCGATCCGTGAACCTGTAGTATGTGAATCATCATTTTGGTGAATGACAGCCTTTGTTATTGTTTTGTCCTATTATCCTTTTGGTAATAGCAGGCTTTGACCTCATTTTCATCCTTTTGTTGGAAGGGTCTGTGTGTGTGTGCCCTATTATCCTTTTGGTAATAACAGGCTTTGACCTCATTTTCATCCTTTTGGTGGAAGGGTCTGTGTGTGTATGTGCCCTATTATCCTTTTGGTAATAGCAGGCTTTAACATTATTTTCATCCTTTTGGTGGAAGGGTCTGTGTGTGTGCCCTATTATCCTTTTGGTAATAGCAGGCTTTGACCTCATTTTCACCCTTTTGGTGGAAGGGTTTGTGTGCGTGTGTGCCCTATTATCCTTTTGGTAATATCAGGCTTTTACCTCATTTTCATCCTTTTAGTGGAAGGGTCTGTGTGCGTGTGTTCACTATCATCCTTTTGGTGTCAGATATCTCTGTGTGTGTGTCCACTTTCATCCTTTTGGTGATAGGTCTGTAATCCTTTTGGTGTCATATTCTCTTGTTATCATCCTTTTGGTGGTAACGACCTTTGCAAGTTATTCAGTGTCCACTAGAGGGTGACATTGATCCATCGTTTCACTCCCCAAGCACTTTCTTTCTTTTCAGACAAATTCGTGGTCTTCTTCATATCTAATTGACTTCTACCTAGAAAGAACGAACACCGTAGCAGTTCATCTTACTAGGTTCAAGCCAATTAGATAGGGGCATCTGTCATACCCCAAATTTGTCCCACCTGTATATAATTTTCATCTGTACATCCACTCACTGACAATTATTCAGAAAATTCAAAAAAATATATGTTGTCTTCCTGTGACTTAAGTCTATGCTTCGTTTGAGGATATCCAGTCAGGAGTGTGGGCGATATGAGTTGGAGTTCCTCTGGTTATGACCAAATCTTAGTCAGGCAAGAGAGTGTTTCATAATCAAAGCCAGGGTGTACAATTCAAGTGGCATGTGTCTGAGGCTTCAATGAGAGTTCTGTGCCAATTCAGGTTATTTGTGTGTGGATCAAATTATTAGAATGTGGTAGGTTTTTCAAGTCTTACAAGTCATGATTTCAAGGCATGGTACATCTGGTTTACGGTGAAGACCGTGGTTCCTCAAGGCGCAAGTGACAAGTGCAAGATTGATTTGTGTTTGATTCAAGTTCAAAATTAGCTCAAGATTTCATTTCAAGCAAGAGTTCAAAAAGTATCAGAATTTATTGGAGATTCAAATTTTAAAGGTTATACTCCATGAATAAATCCATTTACAATTTAAAAAAAAAAAAAGAGGGGGAAAGGCCCATGGAAGAATTCATCATTTCATACAAATTTATTACAAACAAAAAATAAGAGCCAACAATTTCTTTCACATGGCCCATGAAGACTTTTCCAAAATTTCCAAATGCTACTAGCCAAGTTGCCACCTACACAAGTGTTGCTATTAGTTATAGCATGGGTTACCACACAACATACCAAACCAAAGCTTCCCAGGACGTCATATCTGCAGCATCATCGAACCAATTTGTAGCATTGTCCTCGCTGCAACCGACCCCACACTCATCCCTCCCAGATTGTTGCAAATATCCCAAAAACAACCTGCAGCAACTGAATGAGAAAAAACATTACAACATCATATGATCTGCACAGAACAAAATAACAAGAACAAGCCTTGCTGCACATCACAACCACTAACTTGAAGCCATTCACACAAATTTTTTAGCCTGCTGCACAAAACAATGCACAAACGTGAAAATACTTCACCCACACCACCATCCAATTCCCGTACACCACAAACGACAAAACAATTCACAACCTGTACACACCCAAAACAAGGCCAGTTGTGCAATTCGTACAACTTTGCAAAACGACCAACAAATTCACAAAACGGTGGATAATTTCCAAGTGACAATCCTCACCTCATAACTCTATAAATAGAGTCGACCTCACCCTCATTGAAGAAGCTCTGAGCCGCTAATAAACCTCTGTCAAAATATCCCCTCAACCATCGTCTTCAACCCATACACGAGAGTTCCTCACCTTTTCACTCTTCAAATCTTTTCAATCACACACCACAAACCCATATTCTGTTCAAATCTACACCCAAATCAGACACATATCTCCTTCTCTAATTTCAACCTCCCCAACCAAAAACCCACGTACAATCCATTTCAAAACTCATAGCCAAACACAAACCCAAGCTCAGAAAACCATAATCAGGCAAAGAAGAAAAGGAGGAAAGTTTGAGACAAAACGAAACTGAGTTGCGAAAATAAACTGGGATTGCGAGTAGTTCGCGAACGAGAGTGGCGAGAAACCAAGGAGTTTGAGACAGGGGCGAGGAAGATTGGGAAGGTTGGATCCGTGATGATGTGATTGATGATAACGCTGCTTTCTTCTTTTCTGAATTTTGTTTCATTGTTGATGCTTGGTGAACAACGTTTGCCTTATGGGGATTTATAAAGGGTCTATGTTTGTGATGCTGTTGTTTAACCTAGTTTTTAGTTTAAGTCAATTCATTTTGCGTGGCCTTTGACTTGTTCTGCTTCTAACATTTTCACGTTTTAAAAACCTGATGGCCATGCCTTTCTTTCTTTTTAATTTAATGTTCCAAGCGTGTTTTTGGCATTGATGAGAAGATGGGCCTTTGAGCCCATATGATTCTCATCCACTCTTCACACCCTTGTTTCATTCTTCTTGGGGTGGTGATTTAGATCTTTTTGTTAATGATTTTGTAAATCATTTTGTTAATAATGTTTTTAATGTATTACTAGGTTTTGACATTTCGATTATCACTTTATTTAGATTCATTTCTTGATTCATTCTTTTATTTCCATTTTCTTTTCATTTTTGTGCCCAATGATATAACAAAAGGTCATAGTTTGGTTGATTTATTCAAATCGACTAAATCTTGATCAATATGAGGCCATTTTTCTTTTTTATCGGTCAATGAAAATCTAAAACCATAGACCGTAGATTTATCGATTTAGAATCTTGGTAAAGATGAGACCTTTCTTCTTTTCTATCTCATTTCGATTTTACTTCTCACTTTCATTTCATTTCCTTTTCATTTTCGATTTTATTTTAGTGGTCAATGATATAACAAAAGGTCTTGGATTTATTGATTTGAATAAATCGAAAAATCTAGATCAATATGAGACCACCTTTTTATTTTTTCTTTTTTTATGGGTCAATGAAAGTCTAAAACCATGGATTATCGATTTATCGATTTAAAATCTTGGTAACGATGAGACCTTTCTTTCTTTTCCATCTTATTTTCGATTTTATCTTTCCATTTTCATTTTTCCATTTCATTATTTTCTTCTTCTTCTATTTTCTCATTTTCGATCGATGAAGTCTTTCTATTCACAAATGTTGATGGTTGAAGCGATTAACCTTCATTATTTCAAATCTGTAGTGAGTGATCATTGAGATCTCTTTCTATACTTTGAGATCGTGATAGGTTACCTTCGATTAATCGATGAAAGTTTGTGATTAAGACGAGATCTTCACCTTTTCTTTTCGTGTGGCACGATTCAATTGGAGAATGATCCTCAATATCATTTCTCCATCGTGTTTTAGCACAAAGATCAAATTTCACATCCTCCTATAGTGTGATCTTCGTCATAGATCATGCTACAATGGTTTAGCGCTACATGTCCCGTATCATTTGCTCCTAACAACTGATCAACTAACAATTAACTTTACTTCTTGTCAATATTATCTTGCTTTACTTTCTTGTCAATATTTATCTTGTTCATATTCATATTATTCATCATATTCATACTCGTTCATCTAACCATTTTCTTTGTTCATACTTTAATCAAAACACACTAAAAATATCGAAACAATAAAAGACTAATTAGTGGACTATTGGTTACTATCCTTTGCTTGGAGCTTTTGTCCGACTCTTGCTCAAGGCTTAGTTTAGGACACCTTGCACACACACACACGACTTCCTCTTAGGCTACCTTACAATGAGACCTTTTATTTCATGATGTACCCCACTCCCATTCCGATGTACGCATTCGTTGTTTCTTTGATTGTGGTTTGTTTACTAGGAGCACCCCTAGGGACTAGCATAGATAACCCATTTTCAAACTAATTCTCGATTCGTCATCGAGCCATTTTCAAACAAACCCATTATCAACCAAACCCTCGACTCGTCGTCGATCCATTTTCAAATCAACCTCTAACCAAACTCTTTTCAAACTAACCAAGCGTATACAAATAAACCCTTGATCCAATGTCAAGTGGATTTTCACAAATAAACTTCAAAACGACTAACAACTATCGAAACTCTTTTCAAGGTGAAAAATAGGGGTTCAATTCTTTGATCTCTCTTCGGTTGTTTAGGTGTGGGTTCTCTTACTCGTGTGTGAGCAATTGATGCCTTTAAAATAAACCAACTCTCCTCTTTTCGTGGGCGTAGCACGAACTACGACTGCTCTGATTCTTTATTCTTGTTCGAGTAAAGATACGTAGGCACAAGATTGCGATGATCTTGGCGAGCACACTTTTTCTTTTTCCACCTTTTCCACATTACCATCTTTTTTCCGTCAAACCCTATAGTCGAACTACGGTTGCTCTGATTACTCATTCTCGTCCGAATGAGCATACTTAGGCACAAGATTACGATGATCTTCCCGAGCACTCTATCCTTAAACCACCCATTTCCCCTTATCATCCTTCCCTTTTATCTTACCGTTTTTCATTTATCATAGAGAAGAAACCAAACAAGCTTATCTAACGAGTATCGCGATTCGAATCAAGAGGTTCCCGTTGAGTACAACGGACGTGAGGGGGTGCGCGTACCTTCCCCTCACGTAACCGACTCCCGAACCCGGAATGTGGTTGCGACGACTATGTTCTTATCCCTCCTTAAAGGTTTTATCGATATTTTCCTTTCCCTCTTTTGGGATAAATAACGTTCGGTGGCGACTTTGTCGAACCGCTCCGCGCCTTTCGCGCGAGGGTCGTGTCTTCGATTAGCGATTTTTCGAGGTGCGACAGTGGGCAAGGATGTTCCGTTTGTAGAAGCGAAGTATGTTGTGGGCCGTTATTTTGGCTAGAAACTCTAATTCTATCCACTTGGTGAAGTAGTCCACGCCCATTATCAAGTACTTGTTCTGGCTTGATCCCACGACGAAGGGTCCCAGGATATCCAGGCCCCACCATGCGAAGGGTCACAGGGAGGACATTTCTTTGAGTTCGTTGGGCGGTGCCAAGTGCATGTCCCTGCTCCGTTGGCATTTGTTGCATTTCTTCACGTGCTCTTTTGCATCATGTTGCATGGTCAGCAAGTAGCACCCTGCTCGTAGGGCTTTCTTGGAGAGGGATCTCCCCTCGAGGTGTTGGGCGTTAATCCCTTCGTGGATTTCACGCAGGACGTGAGCGACCATCTCTTCCTCGACATATTTAAGTAAAGGTATGGACAACCCTCGCCTATAGAGCTTATTTTCGACCAGGACGTAGGAACAGGCCCTGTGCCTGACTACACTGGCCTTTTTGGGGTCGGATGAGAGTTCATCTTTAACGAGATAATTGTAGACGGGGGTCATCCAGCAGTTACTGTCGCCGATGACTTGCACGTCGAGGATCGTGGAAGTTTTCTCGATGCTGGGCCGAGGAAGTACTTCCTGGATGTCGGATTTGTTTCCGTCCTTTTTCTTCGTGCTCGCCAGTTTTGACAATACGTCTGCTCTGACATTGTGTTCATGGGGAACATGTTTCACTTCAACTGTTGTGAACTTCATCATCTTTTCCTTGACTAGGGATAAGTACTTGGACAAGTTATCATTCTTGGCCTGATATCCTCCTCGAACTTTGAGGGCCACGAGTTGAGAATCAGTGCAGATGATGACTTCTTCGGCCCCTAGGTCTTCGACTAGGCGTAGACCGGCGAGGAAGACTTCATATTTAGCTTGATTGTTGGAAGTAGGGAAAGATAGGGTAAGCGAGACTTCAACGATAATTCCTTCGTCGTTTTTCAAAATGATACCAGCCCCGGTTCCAGCTGAGCTGGATGCCCTGTCGACGAAGATTGTCCATTTGTGCGCCCCGCAAGTGGGGGAGTCGCTGAATGTCATCTCTGCGACAAAGTCGGCCAGAGCCTGGGCCTTTAGGGATTTCCTGCTCTCGTACTAAATGTCGAATTCGGACAGTTCCAATGACCACTTGAGCATTCAGCCGACCATGTCTGGTCGGCCTAACAGTTGCTTCACGGGCTGGTCAGTTCGGACCATGATCGTGTGGGTCAGAAAGTAGTGTCGTAGTCTCCTCGCTGCGTTAATGAGGGTTGGTGCCACTTTCTCTATTTGTTGGTATCTCAGCTCTGGCCCTTGCAAGGCTTTGCTCATGAAATAGATGGGTTTTTGCCCGTTGAGCATTTCACGAATGAGGGCGGTGCTGATAGCCTCGGTTGCCACGGTGAGATAAAGGTACAGGGTTTCGCCGTTGTCCGGTTGAGAGAGGACGGGCGGCTCTGATAACGCTTGTTTTAGGTGGAGGAGATCTTGGTCACATTCCTCTGTCCATTTGAAAGTTGCCTCTTTGCGGAGGAGTTTGAAAAGGGGTTGTGTGTGCTGGGCAGACTTGGCCACAAAACGAGATAATGAAGCGAGCATCCCGTTGAGGGATTGAATGGATTTCTTCAAGCTGGGCGTAGGAAACTCGGAGAAGGCCCTGCAATTGTCGGGGTTAGCTTCGATTCCTCGTTCCGTCAGATAAAGGCCGAGGAACTTGCCCACTCGTACCCCGAACGTGCATTTCTCCGGGTTGAAACACATCCGGTATTTCTTGGCCTGCTCGAAGACCTTTCTTAAATGGGCCGTGTGATCGGTTTCCTCGTGGGACTTCACGATTATATCGTCCATATAGACTTCGAGCATGTCCCCGATTTCTCCCTGGAAGACCTTGTTCATCATCCTTTGGTAGGTCGCGCCAGCGTTTTTCAAGCCGAAGGGCATTACGTTGTAGTAATAGTTGCCCGACTCGGTCATGAAGGTTGTGTACCTTTTGTCGCTTTTCACCATTGGTATTTGATTGTAGCCCAACTAGGAGTCCATGAACAATAACAGTTTAAAACTGACAGAATTATCAACAAGTTTATCTATATTGGGGAGGGGGTAAGTATCTTTAAGGCATGCCATATTAAGATCAGTATAATCAACACACATACACCACTTTCCATTAGACTTTTTAACAAGTACAACATCGGACAGCCAAGTAGTGTACTTGGCCTCCGAAATAAATTTTGCCTCGAGGAGGTCTTTTACAACTTGTTCTGCAGTCTCCATTTTCTCCGGAGACTGTTTTCTCCTACGTTGTGCTACAGCCTTAGCGGTGGGGTCAATTGTGAGCTGATGGCAGGTGACAGCAGGATCAAAGCCGGGCATTTCCACGGCGCTCCAAGCGAACAAATCTGCATTCTCTCGGAGGCAATCTTTGAGCTGTTTCCTCGCTATGTCGGGGAGTTCGGTCCATATCTCCACTCCTCGTCGAGGGTCATCGCCGAGCAGGACGAGTTCGAACTCACCATCCAGAATTGGGCGCATCGGATGAGAGCTGTTGCCGGTGCTAGTTGAAGTGGAAGAGATGCTCAAACAAGTATGGGTCTCCTTCTGGTCATCTTTGGAGAAGCGGTTGTCGAGGTCGATAGAGTCGACGCGGGGTAGTGGCTTGGCTTCCTCGGAGCTGATGGGCAAGGCCGGCTTGCTGGAAGTCTTCGGATTGGAAGCAATGGTGTTGAGTCCTTTGGTGGCTGCTTCGAAGCATCTCTTTGCTGCCTCGATGTCCCCATGTAAAGTGGCGACCAGACCCTTAGAAGTGTAATACTTCATTTTCAAATGCACAGTTGATGGTACGACCACCAATTTGGCCAAGGTTGGCCGTCCAAAGATGCACTGATAGAGAGAAAGGCAGTCGATGACAAGGAATTTGACTTTAATAGATTTGGCCATCTCTGCAGATCCGAAAGTCACGATCAATTCCATATATCCTCAGAGCTTTGTGACCGACCCGTTGAAGCCCTGCAGGTTAGAGCCTACGTTGGGGGTAAGGTGCGATTCATCTAGCTGGAGGGTGGAAAACAGTTACGAGTACATGATGTCGACAGAACTGCCTTGGCATACTAAGATTCGACGAACATCAAAGTTAGCCATCTGGGCTTCCACGAGAAGCGGAATGCTTGAGTTATGAGCCCTACCGAGGAGTTCCTTGCGGTAGAAAGAGATGGGGACCGACTCTTCCCGGACTTTGTCGAGCGTGGTGCTTCTGTTGGAGTCCTGCCGAGGATTTTCCCTCTTCTTGGTAAACTGTTTCAGGTGGCCGTCCTTAATCAGTATCTCGTTGGCATCCTTCAGGTGGATGTAGTCGTCGGTTCTATGGTCGTGACTTTTGTGGAGACGATATTTCGACTTGTCAGCGTTCGGCTTGGCCAGTACCTGCTTAGGGAATTAAACCCCTGTTTCTTTGAACTCCGAGTTGGCACATTCGGAGAGGATTTTCTCCCTGGAGACAGTCAGGGGAGTATACTCATGGAAGTGGCCGGAGGGTCCTTTGTTGTCCCGGGACTCCCGGGGGAGATCTTCACGTCTTCTGTCTCCCTGACGAGATGTCGAGGGCTTATCATTCTTGGAAGTTCGGGCACTCTCCTGGTGCCGTGAGACCCGGGCTGAGCTGACCGCTTTCTTCTCCTCGTACTGGATATATGCTTGCACCTTGAGGAGGAAGGCGTCCAGAGTCCTTGGAGTTTCAATGCCCACAGCTTTGGCGAATTTTGTGCGGGGATGAAGTCCTCGCTCGAGCAAGAACTTCTTCATGTCACCGGTCGTTGAGACCTGTACTGCTTCTTTATTAAACCTCTCGATGTAGGCGCGAAGAGGCTCGTCCTTCCCTTGAATTATGGCCTCAAGGGAGGCTTCGGTCTTCGGGTGGCAGCTGGATGTTGTGAAGTGTCTTGAAAACATTCTCCCTAGTTATCTCCATGAGGTGACAGACTCGTCGGGGAGTTTCTTAGACCAGGTCATTTCTCCTTTCCTGAGCGTGGTAGGGAACAATCGACATTTGATGGCGCCCCAGACACCCCGATAGTCGAGCAGAGCATGGATATTTTCGACGTGCTCGTCAGGATCCGTCGTAGGTGCCCAAAGACGGTGGTTTCTCCAATCCCTTGGGGAGGTGCATGTCCATAATCTCCTAAGACAACAGGCCGTGAGGCTCGTCATCACTGCTGCTACTGGTCCATGATGGGGAGCGGGTACTTCGCTTAGGGACAGGACAATGATTTCTGCAGGGAGATGGGGTTCTGCCCGACCCTTGGATCTGGGCGGGGGTGAACGCTGGTCTCTCCTGGTCCTCTTGTTTCCTAGGGAGTATTGGTTCTGCAGGGAAATGTGGTCACGCTTTTGGACGACATGGAACTCTGGTTCGGGTGGTGCCCGACGGTCTCTTTCCCGTCGGGGAGGTGGGATGTCGGATCGTCGGTGCTTCTTCCTCGGCGGAGGGGATCTTGGTCGGGAAGACTCCTCTAGGGCTCAAATCCTCGCGTTTTGCTGGAGGATTAGGAGATTGGTTTTGTTGAGAGCTTCAAGAAGGGCCGCCACGGTCGGGTCGGCGTTGGGCGAAACGGGAACAGACTGGTGGTCCAGGAAGAGCTGGTCTTCAACATGATCAGCACGAGTGAGGGAAGGAGATGCGGTGGCTCCATCTCTCAGATGGTGGGCGTCGCCTCCGAGGAAGGGTGTAGCTCCGTCAGTATCAGTCTTGCTGACGGGGAGAAAAGCAGGGTTGCGAGCATCATGAACGTGATCTTGGCTTGTCATGATCGGAATCTTGGATAAAAGGTTATTTTGGTCTTGAATCTACGATGGATGTTTAGAAGGGGATAACAGGTTTCTAACACACGGTGCCACTGATCTTAGCAGTTGATCAGAACCTGAAGTGGGCCAAGAATGACGTCTGTGATGCTGGGTGTATGAGATGAGGAGGGGGTGTACCTGCAAGGCACTCCGATGCTAAAGTAAGAATCAGGCGAGAGAAAAGGGAAAATATAAAGTATGTATTTCGTAGGATGATTTTGAATACCTGACCCTCTCAAATGAGAGGGTTTTTATAGTGCCCCCAGTGCGTGGCCAAGTGTCCCTATTTTCGAGGCAAAATAATCGTTTTTTCGAAAAATAGGTAACTGCCAGAACTAGCGGTTAGGACGGACAGAGGTGCCCGAAACTAGCCGTTGCTACGGACAAAGATGCAGTTCCGGACACGGGCGTCGTGACTGTTTCTGGATGGTGGAGCCGTGCCTAACGGGCAGGAAATACTGAGGAGGAGCAGGTGACCCTTGGGGGTCATCCGACCATACTTGCTCGGTAGAGGGACAGAAAGGTAAATGCTGCCCCAAATTGGCTGGACTTAGGCAATTGGGCCGTTCTGGGAGCAGAAGTGGATTGGGCCATGTCAACAGTGTCGCTATCGTCCTCTCTCAAGCTAAGCTTTCATCCAACAATGTCAATATGCCCTAATATGTTTCATCTTCTTCAAATGGCACTTAATTGTAATATAAATTCCACCTCAGCCATTAAAACAAATACACAAATTCCACCTCATCCATTTAAAGTCCAACAAGGCAGATTTTAACGTTTTTCAACAAAAACTAACAGAAATGACTAAAATATGTAACGGAGTATAAATTAGTGAACCATAATGTAACATTTTTTTAAGGGACCAAACCGAAACAATGCCTAAAGTTAGGGGACTAAAAGAGGTATTAAGCCTAAAAAGTAAGTAAAACAAGACACCGTAGAATAAATGTACATTTCAATAATTTTTATATATACATTTTTTTTAACATCTATAAGAATGTTTATTCTTTATTATTTCATAGAGAGAAGACGTTTCAGATTCAAATTACTCACATTCTATGTAGTCATTCATGATGATCAACATTAAAATAATAGATAGAGCTCCCTATTTACGTTGAATTTATAATAATGAATTATGGATGATAGTAGTAAACTTATGGTTTAATTTTGTAATATGTATATGCTATTATAATTTAAAATAATACTTTAAAAATAATTTGAAGTATTTGTTATTTGAAAGAATTGTTTGATAATTTTTTTAGCATTGTAATTAGATTTAATATTTAAAAACAATAATGTATGAAAAAAATTGTAATTTTATAATTGTTGTTAAATAATCGTTATCTCTCTTTTTGAACGATTTAAGTAGTGATGATATTATCATTTTTAGTAAGAGATTAAAAAATATTTTAATTTTTATAGAAATTAAATTAGTTATCATAATTTTTTATTGAGTTATTTAAAAATTGATTAATTTAATTTTATTAGAAAATAAATTAGCTCCATAATTTTTTTTAACGAGGTATTTAAAATAATTTAGTGTCTTTTTATACGAAATAAATGGACGTAATTGAAAATAGAATAAAAATTTAATAGTTTGAGTTTTAATGTATGATGAATAAAAAATTTATATTTGTATGTATGTTATAGTAATATGTATTTCTATGTATTATATTGTGGATGTACAATTTGTACAAACATGTAACTTTATATATGGAATGAAAAAAAAAAGAAAAAAAATCAATTGATATTAATGATTTTTTATTAGAAGAATAAAAGAAGATGACTCATGAAATATAAACATTTAAGTGTTTTAATTAAAAGAAATTTTATAAATAAAAGGTAATGCCACATCAAATTTTTAATGATATGATAAATAAGAGAATAAATTATCAATAAAATAATTTGAGACAAAGTTTTAATGTATTATAATAAATTGATTATTTTTAACATTTTTTTTTCTTTTGAGATATCTCCCACTAGTGTTCCTTTCTAGAATAAAAAGGCTTAGTTTGTATTATTAGCATTTTTAATAAATGTTGTTTTTTATTTGGATTTTTCAATCATTGAGACGAGTATCAAAATTATTTTTTTAGTACAAGTTGTGACATCTGAAAATTATGTCAAAAAATAGGGATGCAATATTTTAGTATGTTTTATATATAGAAATTAAGCCACGGCTAAAAATACATCATATTATACTAAATTATAATTCTACAATTTCTGCTATAAAATTTTCCTTGCCAAAACTTCCATCTAATTTAATTATAATAATTAAATAATAATAATAATAATAATAATAATAATAATTACATATTTTATTCTCTCTCCATTCCATCTAATAATAATAAATACATATTTTATTCTCTCTCCATTCTACCTAATAATAATAATAATAATAATAATAATAATGATAATAATAATAATAATAATAATAATAATAATAATAATAATAAAAAAGAAATGCATTGATCGTGTAAAATATTTTACATTGTCAACCAATCACAACTATGTATAGGGATGACAATGGGCAGGGTATGGGTAAGGTACTATAGTACCTGTCCCCATAACCGCAGTTGAAAAAAATCCCCGTACCCGAGCCCATACCCGCTTGGGTATCAAAATTGACACCCGTCCTCATACCCTATGGGTATATAAGTGCCCGTACCCGTACCCGTTACCCGCATTTCTAATAAAAATAAATTTACCAAGTATAAAATATCATCATATTTTAAGTTTTTAAAAATATTAAAAAGTTTTTAAAATTTTTTATTGTTGAATTGTGAAATAAATGATCACTTATATTAAATATGTAGTAGTTTAAAATTGATTTTTTTTATAAATTTTATAAACATTAATTTTTATATAATAATATAAATTAAAATATATAAATATATATTGTGCGGGTATGGGGCGGACTGGGTACTAAGGTGCCCATACCCGTACCCATCCCCGCTTATTTAAGTGGATAATTACCCGAGTCCGTACCCGTACTTATTTTTGCTGGTTTTTACCCTACTCGTTGTGGGTAATTTTGTGGGTACCCACAGAGGATGGGTCAAATTGCCATCCCTAATTATGTATCAGAATAAAACATATTTTTATTTTAAAAATACTAATATTACATAACAATTGTAAACATTTTAATTAATTGCATGTATTAGATTTAAACCCTAATAATAATAACTCCACTACTTCATTGCCTAAAAATAAATCATCAAAACCTCTATTTAATAACCTTATCTACTCTACAAGCCAATGACTCGCACAAATTCCAACTACAATTTTTACTCATAAAAGTATTTATGTAGATTTTACTGTGCAGTCTCATATTCTTATAAACTTATAATAAAAATATGTTTCATACTCATTCATGAGACTTTTAACAAATTTATACTTTCATTTTAATTTAACAATTTTATTCTGTAATATATTTTTTATTAAAGATTGTTAATTTGTTTTGATCTATATTTTAAAATTTTTTATTTAAATTATAATACTTATTAATAATAATTTAGTAAATCTACCCATGTAAATATGTCGTGATGTATTTTTTTGTTGCATTTTTTATATTTATTATAAATATGTCACGGTGTAATTTTTTTTTTTGCATTTTTCATGTACGTAAGCATAATTTTTTTTATATAAAATATGTGTAATAGTGGTAGTTTTCTTTTTCTAAATTTAATGGGATTTTTAACCTCTACAAATCGGACATATTTAAATTTTAAATGTATTTTTGATCTTAAAAAAAGATTTTCGTCTCCTATTTTTTAAATCAGCTTTTCAATTCCTTTATTATATAAGTTTTGAGTTTTTCTTTAGTAGTCATCAAAATGATGAGGTGGCACTATTAGCTACTATGCAACACATACATGGAATGGAATGAATGAGTTGATGTCTATTTTTCTAAGCTATTATCATTTCATATTAAATTAGAGAATTTCTTATTACACCATATAGGTTTACGCGAATTTTCGTTTTTACCCCCAGTTTTTGGATATGTACATTCAGACGCACCATTTTTTAAAAAAACATTGATTTGTTTCGGATGTGCATATCAGGAATAATTTCTGATCTGCAAATTCGGAAAAATAGCAGAACTTTATTTTTTTTAAAAATCAGTGTTGTTGGTTGGTCGCAGATGTTAATATATCATCGCAACTTAATATACATTCGAAAACATTCATATATAAAATAAAATGATATATACATAATAATACTCCTGTCAAAATACAGTACATCAATGTAATAAAAAATAGAATACATCAAACAAAAAACTACTGTGTATGCCGAAGGATCTCTCCTAGCTCCCCTGCCCCTACCCGCCGTCCTGGCTCGATGTCTACGGTACTAAAGTGCCCCCCGAGCAATCACAATAATCCTGTCCACGGCAAGTCTGGCACTAGAGCCCTCAGGGACCGTCCGCAATGGCCGCCCGCGCTATCTCCTCTATCTGACGACAGCTAGGTAGGACATCCTGAGTATGGTCCAGCTGAGATTGCCGCTCCTCTAATATCTCCTGATGAGCAGGTCTGGGTGGCGATCCCTCAGCAGTGGGCACCATGCATGGGTGTGAGACGGTATAGAACCACACGATATACCCGACAACAACGCTCTAGTCTCTCTCCGCTTTGGTCGCCCGAGCCTCTTCCGGTACCAAGTGGGACTGGTAGTCAGCATATAGCTCATCTATCTGCATGCGGGTCAAGCCTAGAGCAGCAACTCATGAGGCATCCTGGGGATCGTCTGCGTGTAACCGAACTGACGCAAGACGCGCTCCAGCAGGTATCAGGCGGTAACGGTCGAACTGCATGCCAACCATCCTGAGAACAAACAAACCTCATCGAACGGGCGCGTCACACGGTGCTCGGAATATGGGCTATACAAAACGTCCTCAGCAGCCATCCGATCAAGATACACTCTGAAGGGGTCCGGCACCTGGTTCCCTCTGAGCAGGACAAATGCAGCAGCACGTGATATATCCTCAGTGTACTCGGCGACACTCCCCCAACCAGTAATGTTGGGAAAGTGCTGTAAAATCCACGCCTGAAATGGAAAACATAACATGGGTGTCAAACATTATAATGAATATAGAAAGAAAAGAAATGAAAAAATCACTTAGAATATTAAATTGTTACCACGTATAGCGTACAGCTGCCTGCCACAGTTTTGGCTGCCCAGCGACAACCATCAGAGAGAATGGAATAGGTGAATGCCAGCGCAGCCGCCCCCCAGTTGTACCAGTGGATCTCTGTCTGATCCAAAAGGTACCTGAGGTAGACGACATCAACATAATAGGCGCTGGTGTCCACAAACACCTGCATGCCGAGCAAAAATAAGTAGTAGCATCTCAGGACACGCTGCATGTGGATCGCCATCTCAGCTGGATCACCTGCTGCCTGTCCTGCCTCTGTAAGCGCCGCACTAAATCTGCGTGTCAGAAAGGAGAACCGGACGTGTGCGCCTCTCAACTGTGTCACCTCCGCAAGTGCATCCTCTGGGGTAGCCCCAAGCTCCTCAATCAGCATCTCCATCGCGTCCCCCTTCGACATCCTACCGTGACGGAGAAGGGTACCCGTGATCGGTAGATGTAAAAGGCACGAGATGTCGTCGAGTGTGATCGTGATCTTGCCGTACGGTAGAAGGAATGGGGATGTCTCAGGGTGCCATCTCTCAACAAAGGCCATCAGCATACCGTACATGATCTCGGGATACCCAATCCTAGACAGACCTCCAAGACCAGAGGTAGCAAGTACAGACGTGAACCACTCATCCCTTGGCAGCACCGCAAGCATGTCCATAACCTTGCCCCCATGGTTATAGAACTTCTGTGAATCCTTCTCCTAAAAATTTCCAAATAAAACAATGTTACACATGAACATATTTTCAACGAATACAATTCTATAAATAAACCGAGAAAGGTTACCTGTCCTAGCCAGACATATCCGGCAGTATGCTCAGAGTACCCCACGAGTTGGGACATATCAGACGGTCTCCCAGGGTAACCGCCCAGCTCATCGAAATCGTCATCAGCGTCAACACCCTCATGTGTTGGGTGATCTCCCTCTGGAACAGGAACAGGAACAGGGGAACGAGGAGGAGCAGCTGATGGAACTGGAGTCTCCCGACGACGCCTGTGTGGGGGCTGGGAACCTGATGAACCAGCAGTAGAAGTACGACGCCTCCGAGATGTAGAATAGGCCACTTTGTTCCATAACTTAGAAAATTTCTAAGTTTTTTATGGTTACCCCTTTTACAAGTTATCCCACTTTTCTTGATTTTTCTTGATGAATGATGATTCCAATCACACATTAACATCATTTTAGGGTTAAAGAACCATTATTGTGAAAAATCTCAAAAAGTCAAAATTTGACTTTTGTGCACAGTTGACTTTTTGTCAGATGAACTCCAAACTGTGCGATCCTCAATGAAATCAAGTCCTTGACCTAAATCAAACTTGATGGATTGATGTCATAGGTGTTATAGGGTGTATTGAATCATGTCCTAGGGTTTGGGAGCATGCCTGGGTCAAAAGTCAAAGGCACAGTTGTGGTTCTAATGAACCTGAAACTTGTGAATCAAGCTTCTTGGATTAATCCATTGTTGAAAATGGATCAATGTGGTTTATTAGAGATCCTCAAATCATGTCTTGAGGTCTTGGCTCATGATTTGTCCCAAAAGTCAACTTAGGGGTGAATTAGGTCAAGAAACCCAAATTCCTGATTTTTAGTGAATGCATCCCTGAGGTTAAATTGACTTGATGATTGGGTTTATGATGTCTCTTGAAGCATCTTAGGTTATACTTTGAAGCATTGGCTCATGCCCAGAGGAAAATTTCCATCTGGAGGCCCTGGTCGACCAAAACCCTAATTTGGTGACACTGACGATCTTGAGGCTTGATCCACTTAGAATGTTGCAACCTTGTGCTTGATTCTTGTTGTGGGAGTCCTCTTGATCCATTGGGGATGTTTGAGAGGTTAGACAAGTTGAAGATCATGTCATCCCTTGATTGATCCTTTGTCTAAGAGCTCTGAGAGGGCTTGAAACCCTAAATTTGATTGTAGTGAAGGCTCAACAATCTTTGAGGAGATTGATGAAGTATGATGGTACATCCATATTGTGATGATAATTTGCACAATGATGGGAAATCTTAGTGGTCAAAATTTCAGGTATGACAGATGCCCCTATTTAATCTTCTTGGACCTGAAGGTGTGAATGGCGAAGGTATTCGGGCATTCGGAGTGCAAGAGGATTAAATATCGGAATACCCAAAATTTTGATGGTGGTTAAGAATGGTCGTTCACGTATCCTTCTTCTTTTGCTAAGCAATGATGCTTAGAAAAGGTAAACTTCCCCTCGATCCTGGTTTCCTACCAAGGAACTGGTCTTAGTTTCTGAAATAAACTTCCCCTCGATCCTGGTTTCCTACCAAGGAACTGGTCTTAGTTTCTGATTTAAACTTCCCCTCGATCTTGGTTTCCTACCAAGGAACTGGTCTCAGTTTCTGATTTGAACTTCCCCTCGATCCTGGTTTTCAGCCAAGGAACTGGTCTCAGTTTCTAAAATAAACTTCCCCTCGATTATGGTTTCCTACTAAGGAACTGGTCTTAGTTTCTGATATAAACTTCCCCTTGATCCTGGTTTCCTACCAAGGAACTGGTCTCAGTTTCTGATGTAAACTTCCCCTCGATCCTGGTTTCCTACCAAGGAACTGGTCTCCGTTTCTTTTGCCAATAAACTTTATTGACAAGGGACGCTATACGTAGCGGTTTTCCTCAAACTTCTCGCCGGATTTTCCTGGAGAGATGCCATTTGATGGAAAAAGATCTGATGTCAGAGTTGCTGGGGAACCCAGCCGTCTGAGTTGTAGAGGTGTGCAAACTTCTCTATTGGAGACGCCATTTGTTGACTCTATCGGGGAAAACGAGTCTCTTGAGAGACTGTTTCCGCTTGGGGTATTACATCATACTTTTCTCGGAGATCTTCTCGGAGAAATGCCATATGATGTGATCCAATTTTGAGGTGCTGATGACCTTTTCGTCAGCGGATTTTTCGGAGAAAAACTGCTGTATTGTTGAATCTCTGATTAAGAGGCTTTCTCTGGGGATTTTCCTTAATCCGGGAAAGCGAAAATATCATCTTCAATGGCGAAGAGTGACGTTTGTCGAGGGTTCTATGGTTTTTTAGAGGTTCAAGTTATCAAAGTGGTCAAGGGTCAACTCCAATCCAGAAATAAACTGGGGGAGAGATTGTTCAGACGCGACATTTCTTGACAGGGAAAGAACTGACAATTCGACTGAGAGGACTTTTATTACTAGGGAACAAGACCGACTAGAGTGATAGTAATGCAATATGAATATGAATGTAAATCAATAATGCATGATGTATGTATATTTATGCTGACAAAACTGACGCGACATACAGACTAGTAGATGAACACGACTGGATACTCGGCCACAATGGGAGATGAAAAGTATCACTGGTTCACGATAGCAATTCTGCCTTGCTTAGGAGAGATAGTCCCTGTGGGGAGCTACGTTGGTCGGACTTAAGATATGAGAATTCTGTCGGGGGTGTCAGAGGAAACACGGCCTCTGACACAGTTGATCCTTCATCCAGGCGCACTGGTTCAGAAGGAGTACTTTGATTCTGCACTTTGAAGCTCGCTTACTTCTGGAGAAGCGATCCATGTTCTTTTGATGTTCAACAGTCAAAAGAATTGCCATCTTTGTTTAAAAAGCAGAAAAAGTTTGACAAGTAAATTCATTTTTGTTTTATTTCAAGAATCGTTGATCATGTTAAAATGTCGTTCTGTAAAGCTAAAACAAATAAGAATTACAAACAAAAACACAAGGGCTCAAATTTTATTGATAGGATAGTAATCAGCTAAACGCGTGATTCCATAGAGTATTTACAAAGTTTAGAAAATGGTAATTTAAGGGAAAATGGCTACATTGAAACATAACGACCGCTATCCTTCTACCAACTTTGAATTCTGGGCATCATGAACTTCTGTCGAAGATGACCTTGACTGGAGTTTTCTCTGATGGATGGCATGACTGCTACAGAGGGATTTGCCCCTGTTGGATGTAGTTACTTGCCATTATCCCTAACTTTTTCTTGGATTGTACTTTGAGATTTCCAATCCACCGGGATGATTTTTTGATTATTGTCTCTAATTTTTGCCTGGACTGCCCTTTTGGGGTTTTCAATCCACCGAGACGTTTTTTTTTTTATTTAGGCGAAGTATTTCTTGACTACGTCAACATTTGTGGGGTAGGCAAATTCCACTCCATCCATGGTTGCAAGTCTCAAGGCACCGCCTGAGAAAGCTTTCTTGACCACATAGGGGCCGTCATAATTCGGAGTCCATTTGCCCCGAGAATCAGTGAGAAATGATTATATCTTCTTGAGCGCAAGGTCTCCTTTTCTGAAGACGCGAGGTTGGACCTTTTTGTCAAACGCCTTCTTCATTATTTGTTGATACAACTGACCATGGCATAGTGCCATTATTCACTTTTCTTCGATCAGATTAAGTTCGTCGTGTCGATTTTGACACCATTAAGCTTCTGTAAGCTTAGCTTCCATCAATACCCAGATTGATGGGATCTCTACTTCAATAGGGAGCACTGCCTCCATTCCATATACTAGAGAGAAAGGGGTTGCCCCTGCTGAAGTGCGGACAAATGTACGATAACCGTGAAGATCAAAGGGTAGCATCTCGTGCCAGTCTTTGTAGGTTATAACCATCTTTTGAACGATCTTCTTGATGTTCTTGTTAGCCGTTTCTACCACCCCATTCATCTTAGGTCGGTAGGGAGATGAGTTATGGTGTTCGATTTTGAACTCAGTGCACAACTCTTTCATCATCTTATTATTCAAGTTAGATCCATTATCCGTAATGATTTGGCTCGGAACACCATAACGGAAGATGATATTGTTTTTGATAAATCAGACCACCACTTGTCGGGTTACATTAGCGTACGACGCTGCTTCGACCCACTTGGTGAAGTAATCAATGGCTACCAGGATGAACCGATGTTTGTTTGAAGCCTTGGGCTCAATCATGTCAATCATGTCGATTCCCCATATAGAAAAGGGCCATGGGGAAGAAAGAACTTTGAGATGCGTTGGTGGTACATGGATTTTTTCGGAGTATATCTGACACTTGTGACACCTCCTCATGTACTTGTAGCAGTCGGATTCCATGGTCAACCAGTAGTACCCTGCTCTTAGAATTTTTCTCGCCATTGTGTGTCCATTGGCATGAGTGCCATAGGATCCTTCATGAATTTATTTTATCAGCATGTTTGCTTCTGGTCTGTCTACACATCGGACCAAGACCATGTCAAAATTTCTCTTATAGAGTGTATCACCGCTCTGGAAGAAGCTGCCTGCCAGTCGTCTGAGGGTTTTTTTGTCTTTCCTTAGTGCCCCAGGAGGGTACTCTTGTTTCTGAAGGAAGCATTTGATATCATGATACCAAGGTTTGTCGTCTATGACTGCTTTAATCGTGAAGATGTAAGCGGGCCGTTCAAGGCGAATTATGTCAATCTTAGGTAAGGCGTTCCATTGACCTACACTAATCATGGAAGAGAGAGTGGCTAATGCATCAGCCATGTGATTCTCTTCATGAGGGATATGATGAAACCCGACTCTGTTAAAGAAAGGTGAGAACCTTCTTGCGTAATCTTTGTAAGGAATCAATCCTGATTGGTATATGTTCCAATCTCATTTGATCTGATTGATAACCAGGGCTGAATCGCCATATACATCCAAGTTCTTGATCCTCAAGTCGATCGCTTCCTCGAGACCCAAGATACAAGCTTCGTATTCGGCCTCGTTGTTTGTACACTTGAAGGTAAGTGTTGCAGTGAAAGGAATATGGGTACCTTGAGGTGTTATGATGATTGCCCTAATTCCGTTTCCGTAATGATTAACTGCTCCGTCAAAGATTAGTCCCCATTGGGAACCTGGTTATGGCCCTTCACTGGGTAGCGGTTCATCGCAATCCTTCATTTTTAGATACATGACATCTTCATCTGGGAAGTCAAACCCGATTGATTCTTGATTGTCAATTGATTGATGAGCCAAATAATCGGCTAAAAGACTTCCCTTAACGGCTTTTTGAGCGTGGTACTCTATGTCATATTCTGATAACAACATCTGCCAACGGGCAATCCTTCCCGCGAGAGCAGGCTTTTCAAAGACGTACTTGAATGGATCCATTTCTGAGATTAACTAAGTAGTGTGACGAATCATGTACTGGCGAAGGCGTTTGGCTGCCCAAGCCAAAGCACGACAAGTTTTCTCAAGCATAGTATACTGAGTTTCACAGTCAGTGAATTTCTTGCTCAAATAGTAGATGGTAGACTCTTTCCTTTTCGTTTTGTCTTGTTGGCCAAGTACACATCCCATTGAGTCCTCTAGGACTGTGAGGTAGATGATCAGTGGTCTTCCTTCCACTGGAGGTGACAGAATTGGTGGATTCAACAGGTATTCCTTAATACTATCGAAGGCAGTTTGGCAATCTTCTGTCCAAACGCAATCCTGGTTCTATTTTAGTAATTTGAAGATTGGGGCACATGTGGCGGTCATGAGTAATATGAATCTAGAGATGTAGTTCAAACGTCCCAGGAATCCTCTGACTTGTTTTTTAGTTTTTGGAAAAGGAATTTCTTGAATGGCCTTGACCTTGTCAAGATCAACCTCAATTCCTTTCTGGCTGACGATGAACCCTAAAAGTTTCCCTGAACGGACACCGAATGTGCACTTATTGGGATTCAAGCGGAGTTTGTACTTTCTCAGCCGCTCGAATAGTTTTGACAGGTGGGTCACATTAGATTTTGCAATCATATCATCGACATATACCTCAATTTCCTTGTGTATCATGTCATGAAACAGAGTAGTCATGGCCCTTTGATAGGTTGCCCCGGCATTCTTCAAACCGAATGACATTACCTTGTAACAAAAGGTACTCCATGGGGTAATGAATGAAGTTTTCTCCATGTCTTTCAGCGCCATTTTTATCTGATTATAGCCCGAGAATCCATCCATGAAGGAGAAAACTTTGAACTTTGCTATACTGTAAACCAGCATGTCAATGTGTGGTAAAGGAAAGTCGTCCTTTGGACTAGCCTTGTTCAGATCCCTATAGTCGACACACATCCTGACCTTTCCGTCCTTTTTCGGAACGGGTACGATGTTGGCTAACCATTGAGGATATTCTGACGTGGCGAGGAAACCCGCGTCAATCTGTTTCTATACTTCCTCTTTGATTTTGATGGCCATGTCCAGGTGAGTCTGTCTCAACCTTTGTTTTACTGGCGGACATTCCGATCTTAACGGTATATGATGTTCCACGATGTTGGTATCTAACTCTGGCATATCCTGATAGGACCAAGCGAATACATCGGGAAATTCTTTGAGAAGCTTTGTCAAACTCTCTTTGGCAATTGGACTGAGCAGTGCCCCAATCCTGATCTATTTTCTTTCTTCTTTTGAACCCAAGTTGACCGTTTCTAATGGCTTTTTGTGAGGTTCAATGGACCTTTCCTCTTGTCTGAGTAATCGGGAGATCTCTTCTGGAATTTCGTCATCATCTTCTTCTTAAGCCTACCGGGAATTCAAAATCGGGAGAAGGCATCGGATCGTATGTTTCAACGGGGTTTAAAACAAGCAATCTGCATGACGTGATGATTTGTGTTTAGAAGAGATAGAGAGAATGCAAGAGTGTGTGCAATGTATTTTCTGATAACTGCTTGTTTTTATTATTTGAATTGTTTTTTAGGATTACCATTTTCTGAAAAAGCGAAAAAGAGAAAACAACAATTTAATGCGGAAATTACAGAACGATGTTATTATATTTATGAACAAGTTGATTCTTGAAACTATAGCCCTATAAAACAAAACTCTGTCGCTTTGGGCGAAGCGAATAGGGATATTTACAAAAAGCAAGCCCTATCAAAACATCTGTTTCACCTGGGTAGGGTGAAAGGTTAAAGACGGCAATTACTTTGACTTACGAACAATCTTCAGAACATCGACACCAACCCATTGGCGGCGAACTCCTCAATGAATCACAAAGTCTGGTACCTTCCTTGGTTTGTCTTCAGAAATAACGCTGATTTCTGGTGGAGCAGGATCATTGGAATCTGTCTCCCAGGAAGAGTTGTCATAGGAGGATTCCTCTGTTGTATTTTGTATAGTGTTTGTGCTCTCAGGTGGATCTCCCCACCCAGTTGGCTGAATGTCTTCGAGCCTGATGCGAGAGCTCTCAGGAGCAGTGTATTTGACCATGAAGTCGTATTTACCACTTGGTTGTCCTAGGGTGTCCCACACTTCTGTGGAACTGGAGGAGTCATCCATTTCGATGACGTTGACCTCGGGAAAAGCATAGTTGATGAATTCTAGTCCTGCAAACTTTGCAAATTCATCGTCGTACTGGATATTTTTTGAATGACCTGAGTGTTGATCCCATGACATGGTGGGGACACAGGTATTCCTTTCAATGATGCTCAGCTGATTTTCATTGTTCGGCTGATTTTCTGGCCCCAAGTCTCCTGGATACGGCTGCCAGATAGGCAGGCCATCCATTGGGCCATAATAGTCGTGGTCAAAGTTGTATTTCACCGGAGTGTCTTCCTCTAATGAATTTGGTGGAGCACGACATCCTTCCAGATCACAATCTTCGTATATCATTCTGACATCTGACCTAGGTATAAATCTCGGACTCT
Organism: Lathyrus tuberosus; assembly: GCA_022829125.1. NCBI lineage: Eukaryota > Viridiplantae > Streptophyta > Magnoliopsida > Fabales > Fabaceae > Lathyrus > Lathyrus tuberosus. The sequence goes on from JALAZF010000084.1 coordinate 7,614,051, forward strand.
GTGCGGGATAGCAAAATGGCATAGGCACGTCTTCCTGAGAGATATAACTGTCCTCATTGAGATAGGACTTTCATTCTTCATCTGTATCGGAGGAATCTCCCTCGTTGATGGTATAGACTGCTTGAGGTACTGGGTGAAGGAAACCTCCACTGTGGAAGAAGTCCTTAATGGGATAAAGACTTTCATCGCTAGCAGCAGTCTGGGTACAGGTTGAAGAAAAACCAAGACCCTTCTTTGTTTTATTATCAGTAGGAATGACAAGTTGTCCCCACCCTTTTACATTGTTACTCTCAATTGCCTCGAGAGCATATTTGTACGAGGAAATCAACGTTCCTCTTTCTGATTGATTCTCATTTCTCACCGACAGTGCTTGGAACTGAGTTCCAACAACCTCCTCTGGCTCTACACAAGTAGATAATGAAAGGTTACTCACGATCAAGGCTTATTCTCCACAGACCGTGACAAGTTGATCGTTCTTAACGAACTTCAGTTTCTGGTGCAGCGTCGAAGTGACTGCCCCAGCCTGGTGTATCCAAGGTCTTCCTAATAAACAGCCGTACGCTTCCCGGACGTCCATGACCTGGAAAGTGATTAGAAAAGTGTGAGGACTGATAGTTATGGGAAGGTCGACTTCGCCGATAACTGCTTTCCGAGATCCGTCAAAGGCTTTGACGATGACATCACTGCCCCTCATCGGGGATCCTTTGAATGATAGTCGCATTAAAGTGGACTTTGGCATAACATTGATGGTCGATCCTGTGTCTACCAGTACGCTGGTTAAAGCATCGTCCTGGCAGTTGACTGTGATATTGAGCGCCATGTTGTAACTTTTGCCCTCCTCTAGCAAATCCTCATCACTGAATCCTAAGTTGTTGCAGGAAGTGATGTTAGAGATGATGCTATCGAATTATCGTATTGTTACATCCTGTTCCACCAAGACCTGCTCTAAGACTTTCTGTAGAGCCTCTCTGTGAGCTTCGTAAAAGTGATAGCACAGAGATCTTTGAAGGAGTTTGTAATAGCTGATCAACAATGTTGTATTCACTCCTTTGGATGAGCTTCAGAATCTCATCATCGTTCTTTGAAAGGTCGGGATCACTGGATGGACCGACTGGTGGATTAGGAACTTCTGTCAGAAGTTAATTTTCTTTGTTAGGTTCTTCAACTCCTCGGTTGAAGATTCGACCGCACCGTGTTAGTCTACTGATGTCTGCAATATTCACGGCGGAGGGTAATGGAATTTCCTTTCCATTCTCAACTATTGTTGCACCGTATTTGTAAGGGATAACCTTAGTTGATTCATACGGCATTGGTCCTGGCAGATAGATAACTACAGGAGCCTTCTGATTTTTCTGACTGTCGTAAGTAACTTCAATCTGTTCTTGGCTAAGAACCTTTGATTCGTCTAGTAGAGGGATGATGGCACAAACATCCTTGGTCCTCTCATGATCAGAGATCACAACAACATTCTTAATCTGATCAGTGAAATAGTCTGCCGTCCAGTTGATAGACCCCAAAACTGAATATTTTTGGATTTCTTTGCGGTCCAGCTGACTCTGAAGGGCTGCTCGCACGAGGTAACATTCTTGATTATTTTCCGCCAGACTCTACAGTGCTCGTAATTGTGTGGTGGCACCTGGACACTTCCGCTTTGAATGCAGTGTAACCTTACTAGATCTGTTTCTGTAGATCGGACATCCTGACTTTGATGCCGAGTAGGGTTCCCGTCAACCACACTGATTTGTTGCGTGTCTTCATCCATATAGATCGGAAGCCACCAGTGGTTTAACAAGTGTTGCAAAGTTCTTTGAACGAGATCGAACCCTTGGTTACTCTCACAACATCCTTTACAGTTCTGATAATTATGCGAAGTGAGAAAACCGAGTTGGACTTGCTTGGTGTGTAACTCCACCAACCTGGTATTCATCAGACGAATATCAAAGATTTGGATCAAGTTGATCTGATAAGGATTTTTATCATGGTAGTCCTGGATCCACCCAAGATCTATCTGACGCTGGAGGGCCTCCTGTATGAAAGAGCATCCCTGTTTGTTTACCGAGCAAGTCAGACAAGAATTGTAATCGTGTCGCGGCAGATTATGATACTGGCTTTACCTTGAGTGCATTGCCACCAAGTTGACATTCATCGAACGGATGTCGTGGTTCTGAATGATGTTGGAATTTGTATAAGTCATGTTAACTCCACGAACTCGATGCTCCTGGATCCATCCGAGATCCAATTGTTCCTTTGCACCACAGAACATCCCTAATTGTTTTTAGAGCAGATATCACACTGGTGATAATTATGAGGTGGCACATGGCCATATCCACTCTGTCTATAATGCATCTTGACCAAATTGGCCCTTAATAAGAGTACATCGTGAATTTGATAGCTGTTGTTGGATTCTCCCTCTATCAAATTGACCGCAGATTTCTCGTGTTGAGGCAACGGGTTCGTGAGAACATTAGGATTCGTATCTTTGAAAGATAAGACCCCGCTCCTAACAAGCTTTTGCACGTCAGATTTGAAACTGAGACAGTTTTATATGTTATGCCCTGGTCCTCCTTGATGGTAAGGACAAGTCTGATCCGTTTTGAACCAAAAAGGCGGATTTTTCTGGTACTGTAAGAGGAGACTTAGTTTGGACGTGCCCCTTGACCAGTAATAATGGAAATAGTTCTGCGTACAACACGGGTATAGGGTCAAACCCCGGTGGTCACGTTGTACGGTTGTTGTTGTGCGGAGGACGAGCCTGCTGAAGAGGCTGTTGTGTCCTTTGTTGATATTGCTGTTGATTAGGTTGACTTTGAGCAACCTGAGGTTGATACGTAGGAACAGGCGCGGGGTTGATAGTAGGGGTTACGGCTGCTACTGGTTGATAACGTCGCCTTTGCTTTCCGAGAGAGATATTCTCAATATCCTGCTCTTTTTTCTTAGGGAGAGCACTACCGTACCGTTTCGTACTACCTGATGATCCAACGTGTAACGTCCCGATTTGTTTAATTGTATTTATTTATTTCATTTATGTGAATTTTGTGAAATGTGTGAATTTATTGTATTTTACCTGCTAATTGAGTTAATTGGTTAATTTCCCTGATAGGTAAAATATTTGCAATAAATTATAATTTCTTTTCAACTTTTATTTCCCGAAATATATTTCATCGTTGTTTATGTTTTATCGCATTTTGAGAGCGTTTGGGAGATATTTGAGTGTAAGGGCAAAATGGTCATTTTGGAGGTTAGATATTTTTAGAAATAGATATTTTTATATAAGTAAAAATAGAGGGGAAAGAAAAAGAGAAAAGAAGAGAAAGAGAAAGAAAGGGAAAGAAGAGGAGAGAAAGAGAGGAGAAGAGGAAATCTTCAATACTCCGTTTCAAGCGCGATTAATCGGGTAAGGGTGCGAAACTCGATTATCTTATCATTGTGTATGTATGTGTGTATGTTTTCTTGGATTGTGTGGATTGTTTTCATATAGTTTACATTTAGGTTGAAATGATGAAAATGAGTAGAAATCGATGTTTTCACGGTTGGAATGCGGAATAAGTTGTGTAGTATAGTCGGGTGAGGATAGGAATTAATTGGGAATGGTTGTTTGTGTGTTTTCGAGTGGTTTTGATCGAGTTTGGAGTTGGGATAAATTGATAAAATTATGTTTCAAAATATTTCAAAAATGGAAAATGTGTTGGATGGCTTTTTAATGGTGAAAATATTGTAGTATGTTGAATTCTGAGACCGGGGCTTTTTACGGAATCGAAATCGGAGGTCCGGAAAGCATTTAACGGTCGAAAACTGAGTTTTTAGCAAAATTTGCGCAGTATGCGCCGACCCCCCAGGATTATGCGTCGACTCACTGCAACTATGCGTCGACTCATGGTCGTTGTGCGCTGACCCGAGCGTTACAGAATTTTTCCAAAATGTCAGATTTTGTTTTCTTCATAACTTTCAAACCGTAAGTCCGTTTTGGCCGCCGTTCGAAGCGTTGGAAAGCTAATGAGATGTTCTTTCTTATAAAAATGGTTTTGATATTAGTGGCCGATTTAATTGTATCAGGAATTTAGAAACATGTTGTTTTGTCGACTTTTACCGTCGTAATTGTGTGCGATTGATGTGTTATCATGAGATATGCTTTTGATATATAACGTATAGCTTATGTGCTGTTATATGATGTGAATGCATGTGATGAGATGTTGTGATGATGGTTTGTGGCCTTATGGCAAATAAATGCATTTTTTTGGGTTTGATTGCAATGCATGATTATTGATGTTGAGATGGTTCACATGGTTATATATGTATATACATTTGATTGTCATGAGTCATTGGATTGCCATGTATCATGAATATGCACCATTTGATGTCGTGTTCCCTTGTGGGGTGTGAGGGACGAAACAATTCCAGAGGGAATCTGCTATAACGGTCGTGTGCCTTATACAAAGAGGACCTAAAGCGACGTTATAGGCGATCGTGTGCCTTATACAAAGAGGACCTAAAGCGATCGGATCGTGTGCCTTATACAAAGAGGACCTAAAGCCATCCATAAACATCGTGAGCCTTATACAAAGAGGACCTAAAGCGACGGGGAACATCGTTTGCCCGACGGGGAGTTACACTAAGTAACAAGCGATGATTCCAATAATTCCTGAGTGAGTTAATGATGATGAGAATGATGGATGGAATGGTACCGCATTGCATAGAGTCGTTGTGTCGGTCTCTGTGCATTTGTATAAATCATGAATGGTTGATTATGTGTGAGAAATTGGGAATGGATTGATTATGTGTGGGAGATTGTGAATGGATTGATTGTGTGTGGGAATTTGTGAATGGGATTGATGAGTTGATATACATTGGTGATAAATGTATTGAGCATGATTGATATGCCTTTGTGATGGGTGCATGAATTGTTGTGTTTTGTATTTGAATTATGGTATACGTTGTGGTGAGAATGTTTTTGCATGCGTATTTCATGTTATTACATATTTGTAAGCAATTATATTATAATTGTGTTTCTCACCCTTCTGCTGGAATATGCTTTTTATGGCATAATGCAGATTAGCCGCTGTGGAGGCAAGTGGAAGAGTTAGATCTTCATTTTGCTTGGACCTTTGGTGTCTGCTCTGATACGTAACACGGGAGTCGGGGGGACGCTTTTGTTATTTATGTTTATATATGTGAATGTATATATTTTGATAACTCGTATGTATATTTTGATGTTATGAAACAACTTATTTTGTAAAACGAGTCAATTATGGATTATTCCGCTTTATTCCATAATTGAACTTTCCTTTTGTTGGAAAAAGTTTCCTGTTATTATTTATTCCACTTTGTGTTATGTATCAAAGTTATGAGCAGGTGAATTATGTTTTTCTCAAATGTGGCATCCTTATTTATGTCGAAAAACTTTTTTTATTCATTCACTCTGATTTAATTATGTATTATTTATCCGCGATAGAAATTGGGGTGTTACACAGTGTCTTTAACTAAACGTCCTTCCCGGACCGCTTCCTCAAGACGAACTCCCATGCCCACCATCTCAGTGAAGTCACTGGGCGCACTGGCGACCACTCTGTCGTAGTAAAATGAGCTCAAGGTCTTTAAGAAGATCTTTGTCATCTCTTTTTCCTCAAGAGGTGGACAAATCTGGGCGGCAATTTCACGCCATCTCTGAGCGTACTCCTTAAAGGTTTCCTTGTCCTTTTGTGACATTGATCTGAGTTGATCTCTATCTGGTGCCATGTCCAAATTGTATTTATATTGTTGAATGAAAGCGGCGCAAAGATCTCTGAACGTGCCGATTGTAGCGCGGTTTAAACCCATGTACCATTTGAGTGTGGCACTGGTTAAACTATCCTGAGAGTAGTGAATAGTAGCTACTGGTTCTTTGTTTGAGCTGACAATCACCGAGCGTACATCACTAAATGACTTTGAGGGCAAGAGTTACCCTTGTACTTTTCAAAATCGGGCACCTGGAATTTGTGCGGGACTTTCACATTAGGGACCAAACAAAGGTCTGCGGCGTCCTTTCCAAATAAGTCATGACCGCGAAGGGCTTGCAGTTCTTTCTGCATTTTCAGGAACTGTTCTTGGAATTCATTCATTCTGTCGAACATGCTTTCGTTTCCACCAGGAGGTATCTGTGGAATATGTCCTTCCGGGACAGTGTGTACCACGGGCGGTGGTATAGTCATTATGGTCGAGACTCTCGGTGCCTCCCGAAGTTTATAACCTTCAGGAGTTGCTGTCATACCCCTGGCATCTTCACTTTCCCAAAGTTTGTAACCTTCAGGCCTAACGGCTCATGCTGCGGTTCCAGGATCTTCAGTGATCGGTGGAACATATCGCTCTAGGATATAGTTGATAGGCATGCCCCAGGGACGATCTTTCAGAATTTTGTACCTAGGATCATACTTTTCCACTATGGGCGTAGATGTGATCTCCGATATCACAGTCCTTTGTTGTTGCATCTGAGCTTCTGATAGAGCTTGCATGTTGTTATGAAGCTTTCTCAGATCTTCTTTCAGAGTGTCGATCTCTTCTCTCAACTCTCTGTTCTCTTCCTCGAGATCATCCATCTTTTTCTGATAATTGGCCCGAGTATTGTACGAATGAGACAGTTTGACTCTAGAATCGAAACGTAAACATGAGATTCGTATGTAAGAAGAATGTGTTAAGTGAGAATGATGAATGATATGCAATGATTATATTAATTATATGTTTTTGTTTATTCAAAGTAAACTTCAACAATTAGATTGCAAATATCAAACAGTGGGGAAGATCCTGTTTTATTGAATCCAAAGATTGCGGAAACGGAAATACAATAAATTACAAAGTGTTGTAAAAGGAAATCTAAACTATGGATCCTGAGTCCTTTCTAAGGAGGGCTCAGGTGCTGGTTCTGGTGCTTTCCTTTTCTTTGACTGCGGCTCTTCAGCCGTTGTCGGGTTGTCATTCCTTTGCCAAGTGAAAGGAGCGAGCAAATTCCTTTGGTCTTCTTGATTCTCTACAGCATGTTGCTTTAAAATCTCAATCAGATCATCTTTTTCTTTTAACAGTTGCTGTATTTTCTTGCACTCCACATTGAGAATACGGTACTTGTTCCTCCAAGACCTCTTCTCCTGCTGAACTTTGCTGAGAGTAACTTGAAGTTTTTCCATCTCAGACATAAAATAAAGGGCAGAGTCCCTTAATGGAAGAACTTCCTGACGAGGGTAAGGCATCCTCAGCTTAAGAGCTCTAGTTTGTACCCAGTGGAGATAAGGCTCCACCGAGACACAGTCTGGTTTTCCTAGAGACTCTCTTCCTTTCCTGTGAACATGTTTCCAAGCATGCACTATTTCCATCTTTAGTGCCCTATCATTTTCTCCTTCCTTGAAGAAAATACCTTCCAGATGAGCATTACGTGGGACATGCCTCATTGGGTATCCAAATTGACGACGAACGAGAATTGGATAATAGTTGATTCCTCCCTTAGTTCCTATAAGGGGTACATTTGGTAAATTTCCACAACGGTCAATGATTCTGATCCCATCATAGATTCGATTGTACCAATAGATGTCAGAGTTGGTAAGAGACATGATTCTCTGTGACCAACGTAAAGTATTCTTTTGATCCCAGAATGCAGCAGACTTGGGCAAGTGAGAAGTGAACCATTTGTACAGCAGGGGTACACAACACGTGATCATTTCTCCGCTATACAAATTCCTTAAGTGTACCGAATGATAAGCATCTGCGGGCAAAGTCGGTACGGGGTTTCCGATCAGGAAAATCTTAATGGCGTTGATATCTACAAAGTTATCGATGTTGGGAAACAAAAATAACCCGTAGGTGAGAAAAACAAAGATGCTCTCGAAAGCGGCCATGTTCCCTATACTAGCAAAGTATAGAGCCTTCTTTGTCAAGAACTGGGCTGGCAAACCCTGGATGCCACCCTTAGTGGTCATGTGAGTCCTAACCTCAGACTCGTCCAAATAAATTTCCCTTGCAATGGTTTGATCCTTTGGAATTTCTTTCAGTCCAGAAAATGGAGATTGATCAGTGATATGTAAATCAGTTAGGTGAGAGTATTCCTCCAGTGTTGGTGCTAGTTGATAATCCGGGAATGTGAAACAGTGATAGACCGGATCGTAGAACTGGATTAGTGTGGACAGGATTCCTTCAATTACATGGACCCTTAACAAGGACAGCAGCCTTCCGTATTTGGCTCTGAAAGCCTCGTGGTTGGTGATCATTCTTGCCAGACCTCTTAAATCCTCTAGTTTTGGAACCTTAAAGGTGTACTTATGAGTTTTCCTTCTACCGAAATCCATTAGCGCAATCTTCCTTCTTTGACATTTGCAATCATAGTCTTATTTTAATTTGAAAAGGAGAGACTAGAAGAGAAGATTTTTCTTTATTTTAATGTTTTTTAGATGAATGTATGAATACAACACACAAAAATATAGAAAAAACATGGGGTCAAAGGGTCAATGTCATGAAGTCAAGGCTCTACCCCCCCCCCCCAAAAGGTTTATACTGGTGATTTTTTGTACCTGTCTGCAAAATCATTGATCCCTCTTGGGATAACAACAGCAAGCGGATCACCAGCGAGCTGATGTATCCTAGAGCGATCTCATATGAGGGTAGTATCGCGTGACAACTATTTCTGATAGCTTCCGCACTACAAAATGGCTTAAGTCTACTAAAAACCTCAGCTTCTCAGATAACCCAGTCGACCACACTACTTTCAAAAACTGAAGTCGTATAGGCAATGTATCTGCTAAGGGAGTCTCCACTGAGTTTGATGGTCGATCGGGGACTCTTAACTGGGATTCACTCCCCGCAAGATTACCCGCATTGCCATCACTTATCTTAGGTGTATACTCAATCTTTCCACATGCGGCATCACACGCATTCCCATTAGCAGAAAAATAAACACAGATATCAATTAGGAAAAGCAGTATATATATTTGTCTTAATCATCCTAGACGTCTAGTCTTACGATCCTATACAGACAATGTCTCCCCAGCAGAGTCGCCATTTCTGTGATATTTTGTGAACTCAAGGTTTTCACCGAAGATTGTAAGAAAGAGAAGATAGCCCCACGGTGGGCGCCATTTTTTCGGTAGCGCGATTTTTATGGTCCTGAGTCACTATCGCTTGGGCACTACAGTTCGATTCATTTTTTATCCTATTGAGCTGATTAAGGAAGGGAAATAGAAGTCTCCAATTAACCCTGCTTGCATACTGAGTTTGAACACCGGTCTGTTAGGTTACAGATGCTATGTGGATATGGGGCCCAATCTTTGGTTATTTTGCTTAAGAACATAGTGTCGAGATTATTTGTGAGTTTTTTGATGATGTGTTTAGATTTACTGCTTTTGGGTTGATTCGGTGGAAATACTGTATTCTGGGTTTTTTTATTAGTATGCTCGCTAAGATTTTTTCAATCTTATGCATACGTATTCCCGTTTGATGAAACAGGGAAATCAGAGCGATCGTAGTTCCTCCTATTCTATGGGAGGAAAAAGGTTATATTGGTGTCTTGTTCGAAGCCCAAGACGTGAAGCTGAAGGGTCTATTTGTATCTTGTTCGAAGCCCAAGATGTGAAGCTGAATTGTTTTGACTTTAGAGAGAAATTGTCATCTCTAAAGAGGAGTTGTTGATGTTTGTATGCTATGAGCAAGGCACAACTTTAATGCTAAAAGGTTGAGAGACTCAACCGGGATTTTCCTTATACAAAGCCTAAGAGGAGGCGATTGAACCAACAAGAGGGTGCTTTTATATGTCTGGTACGAAGCCCAAGACGGAGGCTAAAGAGGTTTGACTCAATAAGAGAGTCCTAACCAGGTGATTGACTCAACAAGAGAGTCTTTTATACTCAACAAGAGAGTGATTTATATCTCGTACGAAGCCCGAGATGGAGGCTAAAAGTGTTTTGACTCAACAAGAGAGTCTTTTATACTCATCAAGAGAGTGTTTTCTATCTCGTATGAAGCCCGAGATGGAGGCTAAAGGTATTTGACTCAACAAGAGAGTCTTTTATACTCAATAAGAGAGTGTTTTTCTATCTCGTACGAAGTCGGAGATGGAGCCTAAAAGGAGGTGACTCAACAAAAAAGTCTTTTATACTCAACAAGAGAGTGTTTTCTATCTCGTATGAAGCCCGAGATGGAGGCTAAAGGTGTTTGACTCAATAAGAGAGTCTTGACCAGGTGATTGACTCAACAAGAGAGTCTTTTATACTCAACAAGAGAGTGATTTATATCTCGTACGAAGCCGGAGATGGAGGCTAAAAGGGGTTTGACTCAACAAGAGAGTCTTTTATACCCAATAAGAGAGTTTTTTATATCTCGTACGAAGCCCAAGATGGAGGCTAAAGAGGTTGACTCAACAAGAGAGTCTGAAAAGGTTAGCTTCACTGGGGAGAATCATTGTACAAAGCCCAAGAGGAGGCTAAGTGTGCTGGTGACTGTCTCAGTTTAGTGACAGGTCCAGTATGTTGGATAAAAGAGAAAATCAGTTCTTATAAAGATTAGAGGTATGGTTGTGCTTTGGTTTTGATCAGAGGATCAGGGTTATTTCCTGTTCTTTAAGGAAATGGAAAATCCAAAGGAGATTGAGACTGTCCAAGTCTACTGGTGTTTTGAGAAATCGATTCTCAAATAGGGAGTGATCTTTGTATGATACCCAAGAGAAGGCGGGTATGTTAAGGGATGAAGGTCAACCCATTAACAAGTCTGACACTTGACTCAGAAAGACAGCTCTAGCAAATTGATGACTAGGTTATGTTCCTATACCTGTAGAGGTCTCTGGGTCCTTGTACTAAGCCCAAGAGAAGGCATGAGAGCTTTTAAGAAGTCGAAGGGTCCTTGTACAACGCCCAATAGGAGGCAGGGATGCTTTTAGGAAGCATGTGGGTCCCCAAACCCCGAGAAGTTCAAGACATGCCATTCACCGAGAATAGATCAAGCCAGGAAAGTCCGAGAATTTGGAAGAAACTCAAGAGATGCCATTCACGGAGAAAAGATCATCTCTGAGGAGTTAGAGTTTCTTTGACAATTTCTAAGGGTGACAATCTGAGAAAGGGTTCACTGAGAATGCTGCCTTTCACGTCTCCATATTGTTTAACCCCAAGAGGAGGGAAGACTGTGTCTGGTAATCCTATGGGGATCTAGTTTTGTTTGTATTTAAGAGTGGCCAACAGGGCTTTACCTAGTGTTAGACGTAGTTGCCAGGAAAAACTCTAAATAACTATACTAGTATTACACAGTGGATATATAGCAAGTATATAAAAGTTTGTGAAAGAAGAGTTACAGTGAGCAACCCCACAATACAGTTTATATGTATATGAAAGCGGATAAAGAAGCGGGTAAACACTTACTCGGTTGTAGAGCTTCCATGCTGTTTTGTTAGTTGTTCAACAAAGAAAGCTTTGATAACAATATTATATTCTAAATCAAAGGAGAAAGTGCTTTGAAAGGATTGTTGGGGCTTACAGCTCAAGGAGAGGCCCAAGGTTTTATCAGTGATTGCACTGTTTGTACTTGGACTTATACAAGTGACTGAGGCCCAAAAAGGTTTTCTGTACAAAGGGATTGGGTCTTACACTCTATGAAGAGGCCCAAAGAGTTTGAAAATGATTGATGAGGTTTGAAATCAAAGAAACCCTAATTTTATTTCCCTTTAAAAGTAAATATTTAAAGAAAATCAATAAAAATGATAAAAATACCAAATGAGTTTGAATAAACCACTTGTGATTTTTGTTTAAGGTTTGAAAAATGAGGTTTTAATCACAAGATGAATTAAAACTCATTTGGTTTTGATTTTCAAGGTAAATATTCATTTTTAAAATGTTTAAAAATAATTAAAAAGGAATTTATTCACAAAAGTACTAATTATATTAAATAAATAATATAAACTTGATTTTTTTGTGGAATAAAATATTTCAATATTTTTGTGATTTTTTGCAAAATGAACCAATCAAAAATAATTAAAATTGAGAGAGTTATTAATTTTCCAAACTATTAAAAATAATATGAAAAATAGTAGAAAAGTGGAAAAAATAGCAAAAAGAGAGTCTGGGGCGAGGGGGATTCGAATCCCAGACCTCTTGTGTATAGGGCGCGCGCCTTACCACTGGGGTGGTGATACATCCGTTGATTGAAACACAACCACAAATATACAAGGCTTGCCTTGTTTTTGGCCTGGCCCAAGGCAAGGCAAGGAAAGATTTTGGTTAGAAACGTGAAGGCCATAACTTTCTCATTTCTCCATGGATTGGGACAAAATTTATGTCTATCCTGCCTAGAATTTCACAAGGAATCCAATGGTGGTGGTATTTTTTTTCAGATCATGCTCCTATTGAAAAACCCGACAGTGGTTTTGAAATAGGCCATGATTTGCATTTTCTGTGCTATCTCTTGGTACAGGCATGAATTACATGATGAATTGGTTCAAACACAACGCATATAACATGTACAAGATGTGCATGATCAGTGGACCTCAAAGCAATGCATATTTCAAAGAGTTCAAGTTGTGATGCTTACCTCTTTTTGGAGCTTTTGTGCAATCTGCCAAGTGCTTTATTCCAGAAATGATTTGATGCTTTAGACACCCTCAAATGATCTCTTAGAAGCTTTTAGGATGGTTGGAATCAGCTGGAAACCTCATGAACACGTTTGAGCTCTTTCTTGCAATGGGGGCCAAAGTGGCCAAAATAGCAACTCTCTCAAATGGTGTTCCAGATGGGGGGAACCATTTGGGACAGTTCAAGGATGATATTTGGAGTGCATTTGAGGTTTTATCTGGTTTGGAAAGTGATTGAATCAAGACATAGCTTGAAAAATGCACAAAAGTCCTATTTTGAGGTTTTGAGAGGTGACTTTGTTATTTTGGTGTTACAAGTCACTTGTGAAGGTTTGGACAGCTTAGATATGACATATTGGATGTGTTTGGATCATGAGCTATGGTGGAATTGCTCTCTAACTCAAAAACTCAGAGTTACCTTACTAAAGAAGGCATTTTTGCCAAGAGAAAGAGATTTTGAGGAAAGCATATGTTTGATGGCTTTGGTGTACTCAAACTGAGCACAAATGAGCTCTATTTATAGTAGAGCAAGTTTGTTTTGGGAGCAATAGTGATTGGCAACTACTGCAGAGGTTTGGCCAATGTTGATCAATGATAATCCAAGTCTCCTCTAGCCATTGACTAGAGGTTAGGGCACAGTGTAACGCCCCAAAAATCTAAATTAATCATTTATTTATTTAATTTAGAAGGAATTACGAAGTTTTGGTAATTTTGGATCAAAAGAGTATTCTTAAATAATTTAATAGAATGAATAATTAGTGTATTATTTATACTATTATTATCATTATTTAAAAATATTAAGAAAAGGGCAAGGTGGTCTTAAAGGGAAAAAAGTAAGGATAGAAGTGGAAGTCCATTAACTGGGATATTTTGTCTAAAGAAGAAAATACCTATCACTTTTCTAACTCATCGGGTTTTGTGAAGAACATAGAGGTAGAGAAGGAGAAGAACCCTAATACTTGAAGGTTGCTGAAGAATCTTAGAGAAGGAGGAAAGCTACTGATTTCTCTAAGGTATGGGGAGTTTTCATGGTTTATTATAGTTCTATAGGGTTGGTTATGAATAGATTAGGTATTTGTGGATTTTGGGTAATTGTGGTGTTTGATGATGTAGAATGAGTTAGGGATGAATGATTCGATGAAATATAATTAGATAGAATGTTATGTGTTGATGTATGTGTATTGTGTAAGTCTTTTAGTCAAATTTTCGTATTGTAAAAACTGAACTTTTGGGATATTTGAAGTCTAAACGCAGCAGAAAAATCTTTTGAAAATTCTGGGTTTTTGCATCCTGACACGGGCCGTGTCAGCTTACTGTTCCTGCTGTATTTTTTTATGTTTTGGATTTGTGCTTCAGGGCTTCTTACACGGGCCGTGTTACAGGACACTGACGGCCGTGTCAAACCACTGTGTTGCTGTATTTTTGTCTGTTTTGTGTGTTGAGTGCAGGTTTCCTGACACAGGCCGTGTCCCAGGACACAGACGGTTGTTTTGCTGTTTTTTGTTGTTGTTTTTCTTGAGGTTTCTTGACTTTTCTTGTACATATCTTTTGTTGTTGAGTTGTTGTTGATGTGAGATGATCAGACATGATTGTATGATAAATATTTGTTGGATATGGAATGAATGATGCACACGTTGATGTTTGATGAATTGCGGAGATTTAGCATCATTGCATTTCATAGCATTTTTATGTTGGGGCTTCGGTCCATTGGTAGCTTCAAGCCCATCGTGCGGATTGAAGTGATACGTTGATTATGTTTTGCTCCTTTTGGAGGGTTGATGGCTAGTGTCCATCCACGTTGAACCGATACCACATGCATTCTTTGCATTCCATTATAGTTGACATTGCATATGATGATGTAATTGTGATTGTGTTATGAAGATTCTGTTGATGATGTTGTGATGTTGTGTTGCTTACTCTGTTCATTTTCCAAGTACTTATATTATTATAATGAATTGTGATTTCTCACCCTGCCTGCTTGAAAATGTTGCCTCTTATGTGGGTAACTTGCAGATAACCAAGAGTAGACTTGCGGTGCTGGAGGATTGAGTCTTGGAGCGTTCTTTTGTCGTTTTAGTCATGTTTTAAGTGGTGTCCTGCTCTGTGTCATGTAACATCGGGTTGGGATTAGTTGTGAACCTCGTGTTTTCCCTTTTTGGTTTATGTTGGAATTTCTTTTCATATTGTTGATGTCATTTTGAATCGGATACTTTTATCCATGAAGTATTTTATTGACTTAAATTAAAAGGTTTGATTCCGCTGTGTAGTTGCCAATTTATGTTAATGAAGAATGAATAACCCGTGTTACGGGACAGGACAATGATTTTGAATATTGTTTGAATATATGTGGCACCTTTCTTGTTAATTTTTACTCTGATAATATTAAGTGTTTTCCTAAAATGGTATGTGGGGTAGAAGGGTGTTACATTAGTGGTATCAGAGCAGGTTGGTCCGTCCGGCCAAGTTGTCGAGTCGTGGTTTGTTTAACAATCGAGTATTGTTAACTAGTTCTAACTTTTGTTTATGTTGAAGTAACAAGTTGAGATGGCTGGAAGGAACGATGCTGCAATTGCTGCTGCGTTGGAAGCAATGGCTCAGGCTTTGCAGAATCAGCCGAACGCCGACGAGAATGTTGGATCTCGCACTTTGGCAACTTTTCAGAGGGAGAATCCGCCTACCTTTAAGGGCAAGTATGATCCTGATGGAGTGTTGGATTGGTTGAAAGAGATGGAGAGAATCTTCTGTGTGATGGACTGCACTCCAGCGCAGAAGGTTTGATATGTGACTCATATGCTAACATGCGAGGCTGATGACTGGTGGCTAAAGACTCGTCAGAGGTTGGAAACTGCAGGTGAAGGTATCACTTATGATGTGTTCCGAAGAGAGTTCCTGAGGAAATATTATCCAGAGGATGTTCGTGGTAAGAAGCAAATCGATTTTCTTGAGCTGAAGCAAGGAAACATGTTGGTTACTGATTATGCTGTAAAGTTTGTTGAATTGGCTAAGTTTTATCCGCACTATAACGATTATGATGCTGAGTTTTAAAAATGTATCAAGTTTGAGAGTGGGTTGCGCCCAGAGATCAAGAAGGCAGTTGGATATCAAAAGATTCGTATTTTTGCTGATTTGATTGATAGCTGTAGAATTTTTGAAGAGGATAACAATGCTCATTATAAGATCATTAATGAGAGGAAGAGCAAGCACCAACAGAATCGTGGCAAACCTTATGATGCTCCAGCTGGAAAAGGTAAGCAGAAAGTGGTTGATGGCAAGAGGACTAGTGGGGGAGATGCTCCTGCTGGCATAACTTGTTTCAAATGTGGGAAACCTGGTCATAAGAGTAATGTGTGTACTACTGAGGTGAAGAGGTGTTTCCGTTGTGGTAAGACTGGGCATGCCATATCTGAGTGCAAGCATAAAGAGATGATTTGTTTCAACTGTGGCGAAGAAGGACACATTAGTAGTCCGTGTCAGAAACCAAAGAAGGCGCAAACTGGTGGGAAAGAGTTCGCTTTGGTTGGGACTCAGACAACTAATGAGGACAGACTCATCAGAGGTATATGTTTCATTAATGGTACTCCTTTAATTACTATGATTGACACTGGTGCTACTCATTGCTTTATTGCTGCTGAATGCGTTGAAAGATTGGGTCTTGTGTTGTCTTCTATGAATGGAGAAATGGTCGTCGAGATTCCAGCTAAGGGATCGGTGACTACTTCTATTATGTGTTTAAAGTGTCCCTTGACGATCTTCGACAGAGACTTTACTGTTGATTTGATGTGTTTGCCGTTATCTGGAATGGATGTAATCTTGGGAATGAACTGGTTAGAATATAACTATGTTCATATCAATTGTTATAACAAGTCTGTGAGATTTTCTACTCCTGAAGAGGAAAAATCTAGTTTGTTGTCTTTTAGGGAGTTACAACAGTTGATGCAAGGAGGAGCTCAGATGTTCTCATTGGTGGCATCGTTATCCGTTGAGAGCCGAGCTGTAATTGAAGAGTTGCAAGTGGTGCGTGAATTTCCTGAAGTTTTCCCTGATGAAATTCCTGATGTGCCTCCAGAAATAGAAGTGGAATTTGCAATTGACCTTGTACATGGTACCAGACCTGTTTCTATGGCACCGTACAGGATGTCTGCATCTGAATTGTCGGAATTAAAGAAGCAATTGGAGGACTTACTTGAAAAGAAGTTTGTAAGACCAAGTGCATCACCATGGGGAGCTCCAGTACTGCTAGTAAAGAAGAAAGATGGAGGTATGAGGCTTTGTGTTGATTATAGACAATTGAATAAAGTGACGATTAAGAACAAGTATCCGCTCCCGAGAATAGATGACTTGATGGATCAATTGGTAGGTGCTCGTGTGTTTAGCAAGATTGATTTGAGGTCGGGCTACCATCAGATTAAAGTGAAAGATGAAGATATTCAGAAGACGGCCTTCAGAACACGTTATGGACATTATGAGTACTCAGTGATGCCTTTCGGTGTTACTAATGCGCCGAGAGTATTCATGGAGTACATGAATCGTATCTTTCACACTTATTTGGATCAGTTTGTGGTGGTGTTCATTAATGATATATTGATTTACTCTAAATCGGAAACAGAGCATACAAAGCACTTAAGACGAGTATTGAAAGTTTTGAAGGAGAAGAAGTTATATGCAAAGCTGTCTAAATGTGAATTTTGGTTAAAGGAGGTTAGTTTTCTCGGTCATGTCATTTCAGGTAGTGGCATTGCGGTGGATCCGTCTAAAGTAGACGCTGTGTTACAATGGGAAACCCCAAAGTCGACTACCGAGATTAGAAGCTTCTTAGGACTAGCCGGTTATTACCGGAGGTTTATCGGAGGATTTTCTAAGTTATCACTTCCGTTGACTAAGTTGACTTGTAAAGGTAAAGCTTTTGTGTGGGACATTCAATGCGAAGCAAGTTTCACGGAATTGAAGAAGAGATTGACATCGGCTCCGGTTTTGACATTACCTAATCCAGGAGAACCTTTTGTGGTATATTGTGATGCTTCTAAGATGGGTTTAGGAGGTGTACTTATGCAGAATGATAAGGTAGTTGCTTATGCGTCGAGACAGTTGAGAACTCATGAAAAGAACTATCATACGCATGATTTGGAACTTGCTGCAGTTGTTTTTGTGCTGAAGATTTGGAGACATTATCTTTATGGTTCTAGATTTGAAGTGTTTAGTGACCATAAGAGTTTAAAATATTTATTTGATCAAAAGGAACTGAATATGAGACAACGAAGATGGTTGGAATTATTAAAGGATTATGATTTCGGTTTGAACTATCGTCCAGGTAAAGCTAATGTTGTGGCTGATGCCCTAAGTCGGAAAACTCTGCATATGTCGGCGATGATGGTTAAAGAATTAGAATTAATTGAGCAGTTCAGAGATATGAGCTTAGTTTGCGAAGTGACACCGCAGAGTGTGATGTTGGGGATGCTGAAGATTAACAATGATTTTCTGGACAGTGTCAAGGAAGCTCAGAAGTTAGACGTGAAACTGGTAGATTCGATGGTTGGAATCGATCAGTCCGAAGATGATGATTTCAAGTTAGATGCCTATGGTGTGTTGAGATTCCGTAATCGAATTTGTATTCCTGATGATGCGGAGATGAAGAAGGCGATTCTTGAGGAAAGTCATAGAAGTAAATTGAGTATTCATCCAGGGGCTACAAAGATGTATCAGGACTTGAAGAAATTGTTTTGGTGGCCTGGGATGAAGCGTGATGTAGCTCGTTTTGTGTATGTATGTTTAACTTGTCAGAAGTCGAAAGTTGAACATCAGAAGCCTGTGGGGTTGATGCAACCGTTAGAAGTTCCAGAATGGAAATAGGATAACATTTCAATGGACTTTGTGACGGGATTGCCTAATATTTCAAGAGGACACGATTCGATTTGGGTGATTGTTGATAGGCTTACGAAGTCGGCTCATTTTATTCCTCTTAACATCAGTTTTCCAGTATCAAAGTTGGCGAAGATTTATATTCGTGTAATTGTGAAGCTACACGGTGTTTCTTTGTGTATTGTGTCAGATAGAGATCTGCGGTTTACTTCTGATTTTTGGAAGAGTTTGCAAGAAGCGTTGGGTTCTAAGTTGAGGTTGAGTTCGGTGTATCACCCTCAGACGGATGGTCAAACAGAGAGGACTATTCAGTCGTTGGAGGATTTGTTGCGAACATGTGTTCTCGAGCAGGGAGGTTCTTGGGACACTCACTTACCGTTAATAGAGTTCACTTATAATAACAGTTATCATTCTAGTATCGGAATGACACCTTTTGAAGCATTGTATGGTCGGAGATGTAGAACTCCTTTATGTTGGCATGAATCTGGAGAAAGTGTAGTGCTGGGACCTGAAATTGTTCGAGAGACTACTGAGAAGGTGAAGCTGATCCGAGAAAAGATGAAATCTTCCCAAAGTAGGCAGAAGAGTTATCATGACAAGCGAAGAAAATATTTAGAATTCCAAGCAGGTGACCATGTGTTTTTAAGAGTTACACATGTGACAGGTGTTGGGCGTGCGCTGAAGTCTAAGAAGCTTACTCCTCGTTTTATTGGTCCGTATCAGATTTCAGAAAGAGTTGGAAATGTTGCTGAGTGGCTTTGCCGCCTAATCTGTCAAATTTACATGATGTGTTTCATGTGTCACAACTCCGGAAGTATGTTCCAGATCCGTCTCATGTGATTTATATGGATGATGTGCAAGTACGGGATAATCTTACTGTTGAAACGATGTCTGTACGAATTGTGGAACGTGAGATGAAGATTTTAAGAGGCAAGGAGATTGTGTTGGTGAAAGTCGTCTGGTTAGGAGCTGCCGGAGAAAGCATGACTTGGGAGCTGGAAAGCAAGATGAAGGAATCCTATCCCGAGGTATTCGAATCAGGTAAATTTTCGAGGACGAAAATTCTTAAAGTAGGGGAGAGTTGTAACGCCCCGAAAATCTAAATTAATCATTTATTTATTTATTTATTTAATTTAGAAGGAATTACGAAGTTTTGGTAATTTTGGAGAATTTTGGATCAAAAGAGTATTCTTAAATAATTTAATAGAATGAATAATTAGTGTATTATTTATACTATTATTATCATTATTTAAAAATATTAAACAAAGGGCAAGGTGGTCTTAAAGGGAAAAGAGTAAGGATAGAAGTGGAAGTCCATTAACTGGGATATTTTGTCTAAAGAAGAAAATACCGATCACTTTTCTAACTGATCGTGTTTTGTGAAGAACATAGAGGTAGAGAAGGAGAAGAACCCTAATACTTGAAGGTTGCTGAAGAATCTTAGAGAATGAGGAAAGCTACTGATTTCTCTAAGGTATGGGGAGTTTTCAAGGTTTATTATAGTTCTATAGGGTTGGTTATGAATAGATTAGGTATTTGTGGATTTTGGGTAATTGTGGTGTTTGATGATGTAGAATGAGTTAGGGATGAATGATTCGATGAAATATAATGAGATAGAATGTTATGTGTTGATGTATGTGTATTGTGTGAGTCTTTTAGTCAAATTTTCGTATTGGAAAAACTGAACTTTTGGGATATTTGAAGTCTAAACGCAGCAGAAAAATCTTTTGAAAATTCTGGGTTTTCGCATCCTGACACGGGCCGTGTCACAGGACACAGGCGGCCGTGTCAGCCTACTGTTCCTGCTGTATTTTTTTATGTTTTGGATTTGTGCTTCAGGGCTTCTGACACGGGCCGTGTTACAGGACACGGGCGGCCATGTCAGACCACTGTGTTGCTGTATTTTTGTCCGTTTTGTGTGTTGAGTGCAGGTTTCCTGACACGGGTCGTGTCCCAGGACACGGGTGGCCGTGTCAGACGGTTGTTTTGCTGTTTTTTTTATTGTTTTTCTTGAGGTTTCTTGACGTTTTCTTCTACTGATCTTTTGTTGTCGAGTTGTTGTTGATGTGAGATGATCAGACATGATTGAATGATAAATATTTGTTGGATATGGAATGAATGATGCACACGTTGATGTTTGATGAATTGCGGAGATTTAGCATCATTGCATTTCATAGCATTTTTATGTTGGGGCTTCGGTCCATTGGTAGCTTCAAGCCCATCGTGCGGATTGAAGTGTACGTTGATTATGTTGTGCTCCTTTTGGAGGGTTGATGGCCAGTGTCCATCCACGTTGAACCGGTACCACATGAATTCTTTGCATTCCATTATAGTTGACATTGTATATGAATGATGTAATTGTGATTGTGTTGTGAAGATTCTGTTGATGATGTTGTGATGTTGTGTTGCTTACTCTGTTCATTTTCCACGTACTTATATTACTATAATGAATTGTGATTTCTCACCCTGCCTGCTTGAAAATGTTGCCTCTTATGTGGGTAACTTGCAGATAACCAAGAGTAGACTTGCGGTGCTGGAGGATTGAGTCTTGGAGCATTCTTTTGTCGTTTTAGTCGTGTTTTAAGTGGTGTCTTGCTCTGTGTCATGTAACATCGGGTTGGGATTAGTTGTGAACCTCGTGTTTTCCCTTTTTGGTTTATATTGGAATTTCTTTTCATATTGTTGATGTCATTTTGAATCGGATACTTTTATCCATGAAGTATTTTATTGACCTGAATTAAAAGGTTTGATTCCGCTGTGTAGTTACCAATTTATGTTAATGAAGAATGAATAACCCGTGTTACGGGACAGGACAATGATTTTGAATGTTGTTTGAATATATGTGGCACCTTTCTTGTTAATTTTTACTCTGATAATATTAAGTGTTTTCCTAAAATGGTATGTGGCGTAGAAGGGTGTTACACACAGGCTGCTGGTTCCCTTGGTCTTGGATATGTCTTGACTGAATTCAGTTTAAAATGGCTTAGTCCATGCCACCTTGGTGCATCCATTAAATGCTCCAAACCAAAATTGGAGTCTTGTCCCTCTTTTAGGGATTTCTAGGTTTGGCATGCTACTTTTGGTTCCAAAGACTTGGGAGGCTGATGGATCAGTGTTTGTCCCTCCTTGGTCCCCCCTTGAGGTGTTCAGATGGATAGATTTGCTTGCCCTTTGTAAAATTTGAGCAAATCGAGTAAAATGCACAAATCTGCCTTGCCATGACAGTTTGCAGCAAGGCATATTGGCATGGTCATATCTCATGGCCCAAGTGGAATTTGATGGAGTTCTTGGCCATTTTGAAAAACCCTCATATGATACAACAACTGTTTGATAATAATTGTTTTTGATACTTTTTGGATCCAAGTGAAAAATGCCCCTACATTTTGAAAAAAGTAAGACAGATTCTGACTTAGTGAAAATTTAACTAAGTGTTGGAAAAAAGTGACATTTTCACTTTTTGTGATTTTGATCATTTCATAACTTAAAATCCATGAGGAATTGGAATGAGTTGTGTTTGAAGCTTTTGTAGAGGGCCATGAGAGCTACAAATCCAGCTTTGGATGGGGAAAAATGGTCTTGTGGTTTATGAGTTATGATCCTCCAAAGTTGGTACCCTAGCCACTTTGTTCCTTAACTTAGAAAATTTCTAAGTTTTTTATGGTTACCCCTTTTACAAGTTATCCCACTTTTCTTGATTTTTCTTGATGAATGATTATTCTAATCACACATTAGCATCATTTTAGGGTTAAAGAACAATAATTGTGAAAATTCTCAAAAAGTCAAAGTTTGACTTTTGTGCACAGTTGACTTTTTGTCAGATGAACTCCAAACTGTGTGTTCCTCTATGAAATCAAGTCCTTGACCTAAATCAAACTTGATGGATTGATTTCATAGGTGTTATAGGGTGTATTGAATCATGTCCTAGGGTTTGGGAGCATGCCTGAGTCAAAAGTCAAAGGCACATTTGACTTTTCCCGCGAAACCCTAATTGTGGTTCTGATGAACTTGAAACTTGTGAATCAAGCTTCTTGGATCAATCCATTGTTGCAAATAGATCAATGTGGTTTATTAGAGATCCTCAAATCATTTCTTGAGGTCTTGGCTCATGATTTGTCCCAAAAGTCAACTTAGGGGTGAATTACGTCAAGAAACCCTAATTCCTGATTTTTAGTGAATGCATCCCCTAAGGTTAAATTGATTTGATGATTGGGTTTATGATGTCTCTTGGAGCATCTTAGGTTATGCTTTGAAGCATTGGCTCATTCCCAGAGGAAAATTTCCATCTGGAGGCCCTGGTCGACCAAAACCCTAATTTGGTGACACTGGCGATCTTGAGGCTTGATCCACTTAGAATGCTGCAACCTTGTGCTTGATTCTTGTTGTGGGAGTCCTCTTGATCCATTGGGGATGTTTGAGAGGTTAGACAAGTTGAAGATCATGTCATCCCTTGATTGATCCTTTATCTAAGAGCTCTGAGAGGGCTTGAAACCCTAAATTTGATTGTAGTGAAGGCTCAACAATCTTTGAGGAGATTGATGAAGTATGATGGTACATCCATATTGTGATGATAATTTGTACAATGATGGGAAATCTTAGTGGTCAAAATTTGGGGTATGACACAAGCCCTCTTAGAGCACTTAGACAAAGAATCAATCAAGACATGACATAATCTTCAACTTTTCTAACCTCTCAAACACCTATAAAGTATCAAGAGGACTCCCACATCAAGAATCAAGCACAAGGTTGCAACATTCTAAGTGGAACAAGCCTCAAGATCGACAATGTCACCAAATTAGGGTTTTGGTCGACCAAGGCCTCCAGATGATATTTTTCCTCTGAGCATGAGTCAATGCTTCAAAGCACAACCCAAGATACTCTAAGGGACCTCATGGACCCAATCCTCAAGTCAATTTAGCCTCAGGGTATGCATACACAAAAAATCAGGAATTAGGGTTTCTTGACCTAATTCACCCCTAAGTTGACTTTTGAGGCAAAAAATGGGCCAATACCTTAAGACATGATTTGAAGGCCTCAAATACACCACATTGATCCATTTACAAACATGGATTGATTCAAGAAGCTTGATTCACAAGTTTCAATTTCATCGGGACCGCAATTAAGGTTTTAAGGAAAAAAAGTCAATTGTACCTTTGACTTTTGACCAAGATATGCTCCCAAACCTTGGGACATGATTCAATACACTCTAAAACACCAATGGAATCCATCCATTAGGTTTGATTTAGGTCAAGGACTTAATTTCTCAAAGGATCACACAGTTTGGATTTTATCTGATAAAAAAGTCAACTGTGCACAAAATCAAGTTTGACTTTTTGGAATTTTTCACAAATATGATTCCCCTATGTCCAAAACAATGTTAATGTGTGAAACAAATATGATTCCTCAAATTCTCTTTCTTTAGGCTAAAATGCCTTCTTTTGCAAGGTATCTCTGAGTTTTTGAGTTAGAGAGCAATTCCACCACAGCTCATGATCCAAACACATCCAATATGTCATATCTAAGCTGTTCAAATAATCACTTGTGACCTGAAACACCAAAATCACAAAGTCACTTCCAAAACCTCAAAATTGGACTTTTCTGCATTTTTCAAGCCATGTCTTGATTCAGTCACTTCCAAAACCAAATAAAGCCTCAAACACACTCCAAATATCATCCTCAAACTGTCCCAAATGGTTCCCCTCATCTGGAACACCATTTGAGAGAGTTGCCATATTGGTCACTTTTGCCTGTTTTGCAAGAAAGTGCCACAGCTTGTTCCTGAGGATTCCAGCTGGTTCTAATCATTCTAAAAGCTTCTAAGGGATCAATTGAGAGTGTCCAAAGCATCAAATTACTTCTTGCACAAGGGACTTGGCAGATAGCACAAAAAGCTCCAAGAGGTAAGTGCATGACAACTTGAACTCTTTGAATTATGCATTCCTTTGATGTCCACTGATCATAAACATCTCATACATGTTGTATATGTTGTGTTTTAACCAATTTGCCATGTAATTCTTGCCTGTACCATGAGATAGCATAGAACATGCAAAAATAGGCGTATTTTGAAATCACTATCGGATTTTGAGGAGGAAACATTTTTTGAAAAATCCAAGGGCACCATTGGATTCCTCATGAAATTCTAGGTCAGATGCACCTAAATTTTGTCCTAATCCATGGAGTAATGAGAAACTTAGAGGCTTCACGTAAATTGCCCAAAAGTTTGCCTTGCCTTGCCTTGCTCAGGCCTATAAACAAGGCATGCTTTATGAATTAATGGGGTGGTTTTGATACACGGATGTATCACCACCCCAGTGGTAGTACGCATGTGTGTTTGTTTCCAAGGTCTTGGGTTCAAACCCCACCCAAACCATTTTACCATTTTTTATGTTTTTGCTATTTTCCATATTTTCTTGTTTTTATTAATTAATTGAAAAATTAATTTCTCTCTCAATTTTAATCATTTTTGGTTGATTATTTTTTTGAAAATTCACAAAAACATTAAAATATTTTATTCCATGAAAATTTTACAAAAAATATTATTTATTTCATATATTTGGTATTTTTATAAAGAATTATGTTTTATTTGTTTTTAAACATTAAAAATATTTTCTTTCTCTTGGTTTTGCAAAATTTAAATGATTTTTAAATCATCCTATGAATGAAACATGATTTTCCAAATATAAATCCAAGATCACAACCT
Organism: Lathyrus tuberosus; assembly: GCA_022829125.1. Classification (NCBI taxonomy): domain Eukaryota; kingdom Viridiplantae; phylum Streptophyta; class Magnoliopsida; order Fabales; family Fabaceae; genus Lathyrus; species Lathyrus tuberosus. The sequence goes on from JALAZF010000084.1 coordinate 7,639,166, forward strand.
TTTTTCACATATTTGGTTATTTTAATTGAATTTTTATTCAATTAAAATACATTTAAAAACCAAAATTAGGGTTTTAATCACTATCACCCTAACAAATCTTTTTTCAAATAACCTTTGGGCCTCTAATAGAGTGTAAGACCCAACCCCTTTTGTACATAAATAATTCTGGGCCTCAGTCATTGTATAAGACCCACTGTGTTTTCAAAATCTCAGTGCGATCGTCGCTTTTTCAAAACATTTTCATCTGGGCCTACCCTTATGTTGTAAGTCCCATTTCTTTTCTTTTTTCAAACTTTTGGGTCTCTCCTTGAGTTTTAAGACCCATTCCTTTGTATAGAAAACCTTTTTGGGCCTCAGTCATTGTATAAGCCCTAGTACAGTTTACAGAACAACGGTACGATTACTGTTTTTCATCTGGGCCTCTCCTTGAGTATAAGCCCCGATCTGTTCAAAAACAACTTCCCTTTTGATTTAGGTTCAAACTTATAGTTGTTATCAAAACTTTCTTTAATTTCTTGAACAACTAACCATACAGCTGTTACAATGGAAGCTTGCTCACCTGTAAGTTTTATCAGCTTTCATTTACTCGCTTTCATATATATAACTGTATTGCTGGAAGCTTGCTCACCTATAAGTCCTTCTTTCATATCCTTTTAAATACTTCTCATATATCAACTGTATATATACTTGTATATCTGCTTAGAGTTTTCCCCGGCAACTAGGTCTAGAACTAGGTAAAGCCAGTTGGTCACTATTTAATACAATCAAAACTAGATCCCCATAGGATTTCCAGATACAATCTTGCCTTCTCTTAGGCTTAAACAATATGGAACAAAGAGAAAGGCATTATTCCCGGTGAAACTTTTCTCAGACTGTCACTATTAGAAATTGTCAAAGAAGTTCATTCCCCAGAGAGGATTTATTCTCGGTGAAATCTCTCTTGAATTTCTTAAAACCCTAGAGCTGTTCATTAAAGAAAGGATTTTTCTTGGTGAAACTTTTCTTGAACTCTTTTTAAGTTTGGGACCCACAAGCTTCTTAAAAGCATCCCCGCCTCCTCTTGGGCTTTGAACAAGGACCCTCCGGCTTCTTAAAAGTTCCCATGCCTTCTCTTGGGCTTAATACAAGGACCCTGAAGACCTCTTGAAGGTATAGGACAGAACTTAGTCATCCTTTGCTAGAGCAGTCTTTCCAGAGTCAAATCTCAGACCAATTTTAGGGTTAATTCTCATCCCTTAAAACACCTGCCTCCTCTTGGGCATCATACAAAGATAAACTCTTCCATACCAGTAGACTTGGACAGTCTAATCTCCTTTTGGAACTCAAAGACATTCTCAAGTTCCCTAAAAACATAGGAGAAACCTTGGCCATTTTAATAAATCCCCAGCAGAGTTAAAACCCATGGGTTTTGAAACCCAATTTTTCTCCAAAAATTCCCTAGCCAGGGTCATCAGTATAACACTATCCCAAATCAGAACCTCAAGGTATCTGATACCTCAACTCTTCTATAATCCTCAGCAAGAGTTGATTCCCCATTTGGACCTGTCTCTGGATCTCAACAATCCTCAGCAGAAGACAGCCTCCTCTTAGGCTTTGTATAAAGATTTCTTTCTTTGTCCTTCCCCAACAAAGATAGCCTCCTCTTAGGCTTTGTATAATGATCCTTCCTTTCCTCAGCACAGTTAGCCTCCTCTTGGGCTTTTTACAAAGATTTTCCCCAGCTGAGCTAACCTTTTCAGACTCTCTTGTTGAGTCAATCACCTTTCAATACTCTCTTGTTGAGTCAATCTTTTTCAGCCTCCTCTTAGGCTTGGTATAATGATTTCCCCTAGCAGAATTTAGCCTCCTCTTAGGCTTTGTATAATGATTTCTCCAGCTTGTTCAGCCACAATCTTGGGCTTTGTACAAGACAGATAAAAGCACTCTCTTGTTGAGTCAAATCCCTTTCAGCCTCAATCTTGGGCTTTGTACAAGACACCATATAAATTGCCTAATCAGAGTCAATCCTCTTTTTCAGCCTCAATCTTGGGCTTTGTACAAGACAGATAATACTCTCCAGTAGAGTAAAACTTCTTTCAGCCTCAATCTTGGGCTTTGTACAAGACACTCAAAATATCCTCAGCCGAGTCAGTAAAGTCTCATTTCAGCCTCAATCTTGGGCTTTGTACAAGACAGATAAAGATTTCTTTCCCATAGAGTCAGTCTTCTTTTCAGCCTCAATCTTGGGCTTTGTACAAGACACATACAAACCCTCTCCAACGGAGTTAAAATCTCTTTTAGCCTCAACCTTGAGCTTTATACAAGATAGACATAATATTTTCCCTGGAAAAGTTAAACTTTTAGCCTCCTCTTAGGCTTTGTATAATGATATCCCCAAAAAAGTTAATCTCTTTTAGCCTCAATCTTGGGCTTTGTACAAGACATATATAAACACTCTCTTGTTGAGTCAGTCTTTTCTAGCATCCTCTTAGGCTTTGTATAAGGACTTCCCCAGTGGAGTCAATTAATATTTTAGCTTCAACCTTGGGCTTTGATCAAGGCACACAAAAATCAACATCCCCTTAGAGGGAATCAAAATCTCTGTAGGAAAACATTTCTCTGTGTTATCACATATCAAAACAGATAACTCAAAACAAACCCTAATCTCAGATAACTGTTGTAAGTGGCACACTTGTTGATTCAAATATCCAAGCTGTCATGCGTCTTTTATCCTGGAAAATCCTCTCTTTCATCTAATTGTTGTAAGTGGCAAGCCTCTGGATTATTTACATCCACGCCACTGTCCCTCTCTTAGCATGAAAGATTCCCAAGGAAAAATGGCATTGCTCAACACTGAGTTAAAGTTTTCTCCTTCAGGATAAACCCCCTATAAAGGAAATTATGGCATTTTTGGATTCTCATATCCCATTTAAAGTAACCCTCCTTTATAATCAGTCGCCCAACAGTTGTGATAAACAGACGAGATATCTCCTTTAGAGATGACAAATTCTCTATCAGTCAAACCTTTTAGCTTCAATCTTGGGCTTTGAACAAGACACAAATACTCCTTTAGCTTCAATCTTGGACTTTGAACAAGACACAAATATACTTTTTTAGCTTCAATCTTGGGCTTTAAACAAGACACCAAAACATCATCTTTTTCCTCCCATAGAATAGGAGGAACTACGATTGCTCTGATTTCCCTGTTTCTTTAAACGGGAATACGTAGGCATAAGATTGCGAAATCTTAGCGAGCATACCAATCAAAAGCTCTCTCTCTCTCTCTCTCTCTCTCTCTCTCAAACATTCCCAAACTTTCCCAAACCCATCAACATATACACACCATCAAGTACAAAGCAGAACCTAAAACTAACAACCTGTGGATAACCACATATAGGATGGGTAATTGATAACTCCCCATTGTATAACCTGAGCCCGAACCCCCCAATCTCTTTAAGCGTTTGTTCAGTTAAACATTCGCATGCAAGGTTAGTTTTAGATAGCTTTCCCTTTCCCTTCCAGCTTCACGGGATAAATAAGAAATCAGAAAGTAGTACCTCTTCCTCCTACTATTACGGTGAGGAGGAACCCATTCTGCGATAAGGTGGTCACGTCACCGACAAAAATCATACGCTACAACAGGCTATGAGTCCTTTGGTTCAGAGATAAGGCTTGACTCAATTCAGTTAGCAATGTCTTAATGCTTGCCACCTTGTGAATCCATTGAATGCATTGAAACAAAATTGGAGTCTTTGAGATTTCTAGCCTTTTTAGGTGACACATAGCTACATGTAGATCCTTGGACTTGGGAGGCGTGTGGATCAGATCTTTTCCCTCTGATGTTATCCTCTGAGGTGTCCAAATGGATGACAAGGCTTGCAATTTCCTAACTTAACCAATTCGAGTAAAAATGCACAAATCTGTCTTGTACAAGACAGTTTGAAAGTGTCATCTTGGGAAGATCATATCTCCTTGCTTAAATGGAGTTATGGAATGCTCATGTACTTTTTAAAAAGCCCTGATATGGTAAAATTCACGTGTGGTCATAGTTTGTCTTGAAACTATCTGTACTTAGTTAAAAAATCCCCATGAACATTGAGGTTCAAGGCTGAAACTTAGACAGTTTTGTACTAAGTGTTAAATCTTTGATTTTCACCACTTTGATCCATTCATAACCAAAAATCCATGAAGAATTAGAGTTTCATGTAGTTGAAGCTTTTGTAGAATGTAGTAAGACCTATAAATCATGCTTTGGATCACTCAAAATGGCTGCTTGGATAAAAAGTTATGGCCCTTGGAAGTTGGCACCAAAACAATCCAAACTTAGTAACTTAGAAAAATTTTCAATTTTTCATGATTACCCCTTTTACAATTTATCATGATTTCTTGATCAATTCTTGTTCAAATGACATTATAAATCATATCTTATGAAAATATGAGTCACACTACTACAATTTTAAAATATAATAGCACTAATTTAATAGCGCTTTTTAATAAAGCGCTATTAAAAATATGACACGGACACTTATAATAGCATTTGTTTTTGGGGCGCTATTATAAGATTCCAACAAAATTTAAACAAAATATTAAAGAGGAGTTTAATAGCGTTTTATACGTAAGCGCTATTACCAAAGTACTATTTTACTATCACATATTGAGAAAGCGCTATCATAACTATAAGGGTTTTTAATAAAATAAAATAAAAATCATAATTTTTTTCGTCAACGTAGGTCCCTCATCGAACTCCCAAACCTTAGAAACACGAGCTCTCACTTTCAGCCTCAAGAATTTTGTATCATATTTCTTCCATCTTCGAACACAGGTTCTTCTTCCCCAAACTCAAAATCCCTATTCTTCCCCCCAATGAATTCAGCTTAAAATCCTAAAATTATTCTTCTCTCCATCAAACTCATACACTTTTTCACTCCCTCAAACTCAAATTCCATTCACAGACTTAAAAACCCTAGAACTTTAATCGAATCCATAACTCAGAAATCCTTAAATTTGATTCAAACAAGAAAAATTGATTGAACTCAGAATTATAAAATCGATTGATTTGTTCCCAGAAGTCAATTGAAAGCCTAACCCATATTCTTTCATCAACAATACTTTCGGTGTCCAAATTTTGTTAAAGTCTCTATATTGGTATCGATGCTCAAAGGATCTTTGCATTTCAACCGGTAAATCACATTCATTTTAAGTTGATAGTATAGTAATTGATGTATATCTTATTCGACTATTCCCTTTTTCAAATGTTAGACCCTGGGGCATTTTGGTGCAGGTATCACATGAATATTTTCTCATGGTGTGTGTGTGTGTGAGCTGCTGATTTTGATGCCTAGTCAGGTTGGCTTTATAATCTGTCATTTATAAAGATTGTTAGACATAGGCCTTAGCATTGCTTTAGGCATTATCTTCTGATTTATTGAGTGCCACCGTTACTGTGGTTTTTGTGTGGTAATTTTTTTGAGTTTTGAACCACATGGACTGAAGCATGCCCTGATGGTAGTCAAAATCCTCTAATTGGAAATGGATGCACTACAGATTTTATGTACTGAGCATGTTACAAGAGTTTTCTTTAAATATTTTTATGGATGCCTTAGGCTTTGTTGAATATATTAGGCTTTTAATAGTTGTAAGTGTATTATGTCATTAAGCAATCAAAAAGCTATACTTTGTGAACTCTGCTTCATAGTTTTTTTAATCCCCCACCATCCACTTGAGACAATTACACCAAGTTACTCACTTTTTTAATAAGTTATTTGATAAAAAAAATTTCATTTATTTATCTTCAGTTTGCATAACGGCTCCAGGTTTGGGTTCCTGACAGGGACTTTGCTTGGCTACCTGCTGAAGTACTCGAATCTTCTGAAAAGCAAGTTTGCGTTGAAACAGATTCTGGAAACAAGATGGTTATTTTGTTTTAGCCTTATCTACAATGCTTGTGTTTGCGACTGATTTATACTGATTCGTTTAAATGATGGTTTTGTAACGGGCGCTGTTGCAAGTTGTTGTTATTTCTCCGGAGAAATTGTTTCTTAGAGATGCGGATGAAGATGAAAATAGTGGAGCCAAAGATATGAAGAAGCTGGCTTATTTGAATGAACCAGGGGTGTTGTACACTGTTCAGAGAAGTTACATGCTTAATGATATATATGTAAGTGTTTAATGTTGGTATTTTTAGTATCTAGATGGTCAGTTATGGCTCTACATGAGCTTATTCTTCCACTTTTTACAATCTCAGTTAAGGCTCTACTTGATTATGCAGTATCTTACCTTTGTTGGTGGGTGTGATGTTTGTGATGATAGATCAATTAAACAACAAGTTCTTGAAGTAAGCTATCATTGTTAGGCTTTTAATTCACTTTGAATTTTTATTTATGCGTCAATATGGGGTGCTAATTTCACTTTTTATAGACCCAGTCGAATCCACTTTTAGAGGGGCATTTGGCAATGGAAGGAATGATAATTCAAGGTTAACTCAGCTCTTTTTAGTTTACATATTTTACCAATATCTGTTTTTTTTATTTTCTCACTCACCTCTTAGATCATAAGAAAAATAATATTGAGTCCTTTGTCTGACTTATGATATGGTCTTAGCTTTTTATTCATCTAAAGCTTGCTATCTACATTACTATATCTATGATAGCCACCATCTCAGTCTTATCTCTTTATCAGATCCATTTTGAATTAGATTTGAATGTTATGTAAACATGGCTTGTTCATGTCTCCTGTAAAACCAATAATTCATTAGTACGAGCCTATAGATCAAATCCTATTCAACTAATGTTATTTGGAAACACTATAAATAATGTAACAATAAAAAAAATCTTATTGGGCATCCAACCATTTTATGTTTCCAAGTTTGCTAGTATAATGGTCAGTGACTGTACCATTTATAATCTAAAAGTATGTAAATTGGAAGAGAATACTAAGATGTTTTAGAAAATAAATGTCCTTGTGTATGTATGTATTAGGGATTGAATTCAAGTTTTGAAGGTAGGAATATGTGTTGAAGTTTTAAGTTTTAAGTGTGATGTTTAAGTAGGTGGAACTGAAATTGTTATTGCTGATAGACCCATATTATTCCTATTTTTGTTCCATTGCATCTGTTTTGGGAAGATCGTTGAAATCCAGTTTGATTCAAAGGTTAAAATATCTGGTGCTACAATAAGAACCTATTGGAAAGATCACAAGTAGTGCACAAATCATTAAAGAAATTATCACTGCTTTTATCAGTTGTGTGCATCTAAAAGGGTACTTGATCTCTAGTGAAGTAATAGTTGATTATATATTTTGGTGTTAGTTTTGCATCATAATGTGTATATGCAGTGCAACAGTTTAGATCTAGTGTTGGACCTAGTGCTTAAGGAATATTGTCTTGCTTGGATATTCCAATATTTTTACATTCGGAGCTTTTTCTAATGTTTCTGTTTATTGTCGCAGCTCATGTTTCAACAAATTGTACCCATGTATGAGTGAGAATTGAGGAGAACCTCCTCTCAAAGAAGATTATCCTAAGATATGTTATTTTACGGTGTACTTCATGATGTTGTCAATATTGGGTGGGCTCCATCTCTTGATGCAGCTTCACCGGATAAGTAAAGATCAATATCAAACCTCATTTAGTTTTTAATTTTGTTTATATCATATGGGTATTAGTTTTTGTTCACTGGTGTTTCAATTTCTAATAAATTTCATATTTGATTAAAAATAGTATAAAATATTAATCAAGCTTCATGAATGGTTAACTTGGATATTGTTTTGGGGAATTTTTGTGGCATCTACATCTATATTGAAGAAAGCTGAATGGGTGGTAGTCATTAGGCTAATCTTTCTCACACTATTTCTTATTTTCATAAGTGGAATTCTACTGAGGTTTTCTTTTAACTTTTCATCAGTGGAATTCTACTGCTCGAGGAATTCTATTTTTCTGGTTATGAATTGTACAATGGAGGCAGGAATCAACAAATAGGAAGTTAGAGATGCAATCTTAAAGCAACTTCGGCACCAATATTCTATGAGATTTTGTGAAAACAAATCTAATCACTTTTCTTTTTAACCTGTTTATTCACTAAAATTTTATCTATTGATTATATTCTATGAGATTTTGTGGTGTATCCATTGAGCATTATACTAATTTTAAATAATATTATTATAGGCATCTCCAATATCCACCTTGCAAACCATGATGGACTATACTCTAGTTGAACTTCAAGATATAAGGCTGGATAAAGTTACAGATAAAGCTTCCATGAAGATTTTTTCCTATGAATTTTCTAAAATGATGCAACATGTAATTAAAGTGCTTGTTACTAGAATATTATTATTATTTATAAAAAATAATGCATTTTAAAAACGATTTTAGAATGCCAAGGTTTCTGTTAGAGTCAAATGATGATTAATATTTGTTAATTGCATGCATACTTGTCGTATTCAATCTTATATATATATATATTCACATTTTGAGAAGAATACATAAGTTTTGGTTGTAGTATAGTTACAAAATCTCTTCCTATTATTCTTCATACCCAAAAAAAAAAATCAAATAAAAGGACTTTTAACAGCGCTTCTCATAAAATGCTATTAAATCTCAAACAAGGTTATGATAGCGCTTTTAAGAAAAGTGCTAATAAAGACTGTACTTTTAATAGCGCTTTAAAGCGCTATTATAGATTGCCAACATACAATAGCGGTGGATATGATAGCACTTAAAAGTGCTATTAAAGGTTAAAATAAGCGCTATTAAAAACTCATTTTGGCGTAGTGTCATAAGGATCATTTTTGCCAAAAAAATCATGTTTTGACTTTTGGCTTCAGAGTGGTTCGGCGCGGAGTAATCCTAATTCCCGACTTTTGAGGAATGCATTCTCTGAGGGTGATTTAACTTTGTAAAGGGATTCCTAGGGTTATTTTAAGCACATTGAGTCATATTTTGAAGCCTTGGCTCAATCTCCTATGAAAATTTCACTCTGGAGGCCTCAGTCGACCAAAAACCCTAATTTGGTGACACTGGGTATTTCGAGGCTCCTTCCACTTGGAATGCTGCAACTTTGTGCTTGATTCTTAATGTGGGAGTCCTCTTGATCCCTTATGGGTGTTTGAGAGTTTGGACAAGTTGAATATCATGTCATTTCTTGATTGATCTTTTGTCCAGATGCTCAGAGAGGGATGGAAACCCTAATTCTTGATTATAATGAATGCTCAACTATCTTTGAGGAGATTGGTGAGGTATGAAGGTACATCCATATTGTGGTGATGATTTTCACAATGATGGGAACTCTTGTGGTCAAAATTTGGGGTATGATAGATGCCCCTATTTAATCTTCTTGGACCTGAAGGTGTGAATGGCGAAGGTATTCAGACATTCAGGGTGCAAGAGGATTAAATATCGGAATACCTGAAATTTTGACGGTGGGTATAAATGGCAGTTTGCTCATCCATCTTCTTTTGCTAAGCAATGTTACTTAGAAAAGGGTAAAACTTCTCCTCAATCATGGTCTTCAGCCATGAAACTGGTCTTAGTTTCTTTTGTAATAAACCTCCTCTCGATCCTGGTTTTTTAGCCACAGAACTGGTCTCAGTTTCTTTTGAAATAAACTTCCCCTCGATCTTAGTCTTCAGCCACGGAACTGGTCTTAGTTTCTTTTGAAATAAACTTCCCCTTGATCCTGGTCTTCAGCCATGGAACTGGTCTTAGTTTCTTCTTGTCGAATTTTTTTCTTGACAAGGAACGCTATTTGTAGCGGTTTTCATCAAACTTCTCGCTGAGTTTTACTGGGGAGACCCCATTTGATGGAAAAAAATTGAGGCCAGACTTGCTGGGGACACCCATTGGTCTGAGCTGTAGAGGTGTGCAAACTTCTCTGTTGGAGATGCCATTTGTTGACTCTACTGAGGAAAAACGAGTCTCTTGAAAGACTGCTTTTTGCTCGGGGATATTACATCATACTTTTCTTCGAGATCTTTTCGGAGAAATGTCATGTGATGTAATCCAATTTTGAGGTGCTGATGACTTCATTAACATCGACTTTCTTGGGAGAAAAACCGATGTATTGCTGAGAGTCTTCGGTTGAGAGGCTTTCTCTGGGGATTTTCCTTAATCCGGGAAAGCGAGAAATATCATATTCGATGGTGAAGAGTGATGTTCCAAAGGTGTCTATCGAATGTCTTTTTGCCTTTCAGAGGTTCAAGTTATCAAAGTGGTCGAGGACCGTCTCCAATCCAGAAATAAACTGGGGGAGAGATTGCTCAGACTATACATTTCCTGACGAGGGAAGAACTCAAACCAGGATTTTGTCATATCTGACGTGGAAAGGGAAACCGACAACTTGATTGACAATAGGACTTTATCACTTGGGAATGAGTATGATCAAAGTGATAGCAATGCAATATGAATATGAATGCGAATTAATTATGCATGATGTATGTATGTTTATGCTGACAAAACTGACGCATCATACAGACTAGTGGATGAACACGACTGGATACTCGGCCACTGCGGGGGATGAAAAGTACCATCGGTTCAAGATAGCAATCCTGTCTTGCTTTGGAGAGGTAGACCCTATGGGGAATAGAGAATCGTCAATCGGTCTTAAGAGGTAAGAACTCTGTCTTGAATGGCAGATGGGATATTATATCTGAAACGGTTGATCCTTTATTCAGGTGTACTGGTTTAGAAGGAGTACTTTGATTCTTCACTTTGAGGTTCAATCACCTTCGGAGAAGCTATCGATGTTCTTTGTGCGTTCAGCAATTAAAAGGAAATGCCATCTTTATTTTAAAAGTAGAAGAAAATTTGACAAGTAAAATTCATTTTTTTTGTTTCAAGAATCGTTGATTATGTTAAAAATGTCATTCTGTAAAGCAAAAACAAATGAGAATTGCAAACAAAAGCACTAGGGCTCAAATTTTATTGATAGGATGGAAATCAGCCAAGCGCGTGATCCCATAGAGCATTTACAAAGTTTAGAAAATGGTAATTTTAAGGGAAATGGGCTACATTGAAACATAATGACCGTTATCCTTCTACCAACTTTGAATTCTGGACATCTTGAGCTTATGTTGAAGGTGACCTTGACTGAAGTTCTTCTGATGGATGGCGTTACTGTTGAGGAGTCGAACTGATCAGACTTAGTTACTTGCCATGAATCCTTAAATTTTTCCTGGATTGTCTTTTGAGGTTTTCAATCCATCGGGATGATTTTTTTTGCTCATGTCTCAAATTTTTGCCTGGACCGCCCTTTCGGGTTTTCAATCCACCGAGACGTTTTTTTTATTTAGGCGAAGTATTTCTTGACTACATCAACATTCGCGGGGTAGGCAAACTCCTCTCCATCCATGGTTGCGAGTCTCAAGGCGCCGCTTGAGAAGGCTTTCTTAACCACATAAGGGCCGTCATAATTCGGAGTCCATTTGCCCCGGGAATCAGTGAGGAATGATTGTATCTTTTTGAGCACGAGGTCTCCTTTCCTGAAGACGCGAGGTCGGACCTTTTTGTCAAACGACTTCTTCATTCTTTGCTGATACAACTGACCATGGCACAGAGCCGTTATTTGCTTTTCTTCGATCAGATTCAGTTCATCGTGCCGACTTTGATACCATTTAGCTTCTATTAGCTTAGTTTCCATCAATACCTTGATTGACGGTATCTCTACTTCTATGGGGAGCACTGCTTCCATGCCATATACTAGAGAGAAAGGGGTTTCCCCTATTGAAGTTCGGACAGATGTGTGATAACTGTGAAAAGAAAAGGGTAGCATCTCGTGCCAATCTTTGTAGGTTGCAACCATCTTTTGAACGATTTTTTTGATGTTCTAGTTAGCCGCTTCTACCGCTCCGTTCATCTTAGGTCGGTAGGGAGATGAGTTATGGTGTTCCATATTGAACTCAGCACACAACTCTTTCATCATCTTGTTGTTCAAGTTAGATCCATTATCAGTAATGATCTGGCTTGGAACACCATAACGGCAGATGAGATTGTTCTTGATAAATCGGACCACGACTTGTCGGGTTACATTGGTGTATGATGTTGCTTCGACCCATTTGGTGAAGTAGTCAATGGCTACCAGGATGAACCGATGTCCGTTCGAAGCCTTGGGTTTGATCATGCCAATCATGTCGATTCCCCATATAGAAAAAGGCCATGGGGAAGAAAGAACATTGAGATGCATTGGCGGTACATGGATTTTGTCAGTGTATATTTGACACTTGTGACACTTCTTCATGTACTTGTAGCAATCGGATTCCATGGTCAACCAATAGTATCATGCTATCAGAATTTTCCTTGCCATTGTGTGTCTGTTGGCATGAGTGCCAAAGGATCCTTCGTGAATTTCTTTCATCAGCATGTTTGCTTCTGGTCTGTCTACGCATCTAAGCAAAACCATGTCAAAGTTTTTCTTATAGAGTGTATCACCGTTCAGGAAGAAGTTACCTGCCAGTCTTCTGAGAGTCTTTCTATCTTTTCTTGATGCCCCAGGCGGGTACTCTTGTCTCTAAAGGAAGCAATCTCGATTGGTATGTATTCCACTCTCCTTTGATCTGATTGATAACCAGGGCTGAGTCTCCATACACATCCAAGTTCTTAATCCTCAAGTCAATAGCTTCTTTGAGACCCATGATACAAGCTTCGTATTCGGCCTCATTGTTTGTGCACTTGAATGTTAATCTGGCAGTGAAAGGAGTATGGGTACCCTGAGGTGTTACAATGATTACCCCAATTCCGTTTCCATAAGTATTGACAGCTCCGTCAATATTAGTCCCCATTGGGAACCTGGTTCCGGCCCTTCACTGGGTAGCGGTTCATCGCAATCTTTCATTTTTAAGTACATGACATCTTCGTCTGGGAAGTCAAATCTGACTGATTCCTGATTGTCAATCGGTTGATGAGCCAAATGATTGGTTAAAATACTCCCCTTGACGGCTTTCTGAGCATGGTACTCAATGTCGTATTCTGATAACAACATCTACCAACGGGCGATCCTTCCCGTGAGAGTGGGTTTTTCAAAGACGTACTTGATTGGGTCCATTTCGGAGATTAACCAAGTAGTGTGACAAATCATGTACTGGCGAAGACGTTTGGCTTCCCAAGCTAGAGCACATCAAGTATTCTCGAGCATAGTGTACCGAGTTTCACAGTCAGTGAATTTCTTGCTTAAGTGATAAATGGCAGACTCTTTTTTTTTTTTTTGTCTTGTTGGCTGAGTACACAACCCATGGAGTCTTCCAAGACTGTTAAGTATGATCAGTGGTCTTCCTTCCACTGGAGGTGAAAGGATTGATGGATTTAACTGATATTCTTTGATACTGTCGAACGCTTTTTGGCAATCTTATGTCCATACACAGCTTTGATTCTTTCTGAGTAGTTTAAAGATTGGCGCGCATGTCGCGGTCATGAGGGATATGAACCTTGAGATGTAATTCAGACATCCCAAAAATCCTCTGACCTGTTTTTTGGTCTTTGGTGAAGGCACTTCTTGAATGGCCTTGACCTTTTCAGGATCAACCTAAAAGTATTCCTGAGCGGACACCGAACGTACATTTATTGAGATTCAAGCGGAGTTTGTATTTTCTCAGACGCTCGAATAACTTTGATAGGTGGGTTACATTTTCTTCTTCTATTTTAGATTTGGCAAGCATGTCATCGACATACACTTCGATTTCTTTGTGCAACATGTCGTGAAACAGAATTGTCATAGCCCTTTGATAGGTTGCCCCGACGCTCTTCAAACCGAACGGCATTACCTTGTAACAAAAGGTGCCCCATGGGGTGATGAATGAAGTTTTTTCTATATCTTCCGGCGCCATTTTGATTTGATTATAGCCTGAGAATCCATTCATGAAGCAGAAGACTTTGAACTTTGATGTACTGTCTACCAGCATATCTTTGTGTGGTAAGGGGAAGTCATCCTTTGGACTTGCTTTGTTCAAATCCCTGTAGTCAACACACATCCTGACCTTTCCATCCTTCTTAGGTACAGGTACTATGTTAGCTAGCCATTGAGAATACTCTGAGGTGGTGTCGCGGTGAGAATTGGATACCAAGCTATTGATTAACTTGAATCGCAAATCATTTATTCACCACCGGTCTTTGATTTATTCAAGGGAAGGGAGAAAGATCGAATGCCCCACAGTATGCAATGCAAATGCAAAGCTAAGAGAATCTAAAGTTTGGGGGTTGGTTATACCTAGGGAAGGTGTTAGCATCCTAGATATCTGTAGTACTCTACAGGAACCTCTTGTTAATACTTATGTTATATATTAATTGTTATCTGTTTGCTAAGCGTTAAGGGGTAGTAAGACCTAAAGTTTTATTCCTAAGTGTGCTCGACAATATATCACATATTGTGCCTACATATCCTGTCGGGAGTGGAATCAAAGCACTTGTAGTTTCTCTCTGAGGGATACTAAAGTTTGTTTGAAAATGGTTTAGGAGAAAAGATGAGTCGTCATCTTAAGAACCACCACAGTTTTTAAGGAGAATAGACCTTTGCTTCATCTTAGGAGAAGGGCTCTAACTCGGATGTAAAATCGACGAGTATGCCTCACACCTCTCCTAAGTGGAAAAGGAATCCACATCTTATTTGTATTGTGGGGTATGAGATTATATGTATCTTCTTTGAGATGATTCACATCTAATTCTCTTGTAGGGAGAATCAGGTGATCTAAAGTGTTTGATTGTCTAATCAGATTAAGGGGGACTAACTTAGGAAAATCTATCCTAAAGTTGTCTAAGAGATGCTTATCGTAAAAGGATACCTACAACCACTAAGGGGAGGATGAGATGCAGATGAAATGCACCATGTACGACAAATGATTATCATACATGGGATTTCCCCTTGGATACAATGCAAGTAATATATTATAAGATAGAAGCAATAAAAGTAATAAGCGTTTAAACCTAAAGTTATAATAGACGTCATCGATTAATCAAAACAAAGAATTGAGTTGTTATCTGTGCACTAGGAATGCGGGCTAGCCTTGTGTATAGTGACCAAAAGGTTGATAGCGATGCTTAAAAGTAATCGACTTACATGGGTGGAAAAGTGGCTCGACGTTGGATCGAGAATTTTACTTCTTTGAAAAAGGTTTAGAGCACAATCAAAACGAGTAAATAAGGTGCATGCATCAAGTACAAAAAAAAACAACACTAAAAGAATGGTTTACGGGAGCCCACATAAAAGGTTTAAAAGATTTATTATGAAAAAAGTAATACATTATACTAATTTAGCAAAACTTGTAATTTAGGAAAAAAAAGTTAATTTTGATCCTTATTTCTAGAGCAAGAATAAGGTTTTATTTTTTAATTAAAAGAGTTTCTAAAATTTTACAAAAAAAGAGTTATGTTAATTGAAAATAAAAGGTTCTATTTTTTTTATTATGTTTTATATATAAAAAAAACTGATTTTGATAATAATATTACTTTATAAAAACTCTATTTTTAATTATGATTGGTTTATTGAGAAAATTGGTTAAAAGAGACAAATTAGATTAAATAAAAATAGATTTCTTTTTGGTTATGTTAAGGCCTACAACGGAGGGGTAATATGCGCTGCAGGGGAGAGAGGGTCCATTATGGACCCTTAAATCACAACCATACGAAGTAAAGGTGTCATGATCTGAGTGATAAAACATGAGAGTGCACCGTGGTCACCCAGGTGCGTGTGTGCGTGTGATTACAAGGGAATAAAACAAAAAGAAGAAAGGGGGGCGACCACATTCCTCTCTGACTCATCTCTCTCTTCATCGAAGGGTTTCTAAAAACCCTAATTCCAAAACGCTACCACCCAAATCGTCGCCGCCCAAGCTCTTCGATCACTCTCAAAATCTCCGTCTACTCAATCGTTCGCTAACCCTAAATCAACAATAGCAAAAGTAAAAAAACAACAAAAAAGCCTAAACCCCAACAATCCCTTACCCCAATCCATTAATATTGTTTATGATTACAAGTACATCAGATTTAGAATATGAAGAAAAAAAGGATAGTCATAGGTTGATGACGAGAAGATGCAAACGGGGCCTCAAGAATCCTCGCTCCTAGATAAGTTTCCTTTCTTTCCTCGCGAATACCCTTGACTATGTGTGTATGTAAGCTTTTATTTCAATTTTCTGTGAATGTCTCTTCTCCCCTTGTGAATGTGTGTATGCGCAGGCTATTATATGTGTTGGATTTCTTTTTTGTGTGAGTATGTGAATTCAGAACTGGTGTGGTGCTATTGATGCTTTGATTTTGTGCATCCCTTCTCCTTTTGTGTGGTCTGCTCTTTATATATGCCCTGTAGAATCACTGATCTTAAATGTAGTTAATTGCATTGTCAACTTTTGTTTTGGAAAGATTTAAGAATTTTCTGGAGTGTGTCGGATCTTGTCTTGAAATTTTGATGAGGGTTTTTCCTTTTTCGAAGAAACATGTCAAATAGTGTTTTGGAAATATTTTATGGCTCTAATTTCTTGTCTCAACATGTTGGATACTTCATGAATAGATTTCTACTTTTGTTTAAACATATTGGAATAACCTTTTTATTCAGATTAATATCTTTGAAAGCTTTTATTCCCACATATTCCAACACATTCCAACATATTCCAACATAATTCGATAGGCTTTGAAAACAATTAGTAATGGTGTCTCTGTTCTGGTCTTTCTTGCGTGCAGGGTTTGAATTTCAAGCACGCTAAGACTACGTGTTATATGGTTAGTAAAAATATGGCTTCAATGTAGCCTGGCAGCTTTGCGAGGCAAAGAGGGTCTACTGTTTTGGCATGGATGAAAGGGACTTCAAGGTTTGAACTTTTGCATTTTTGCGTCAATTTTGTATTCCTCGAATTTGATAGAGTTTGGCCTTTCTCTTTGTTATTATAATAGGAAGTCCATACCGTCTGCTGCATGCCATGACAAGCACATTTGGACCCGGCTTGTTGTGTGTCCGTTGGTAAGAACTTCGTGATCTTCAACAATACCAGCTTTGTCGATTGTCTTGCCATAAACTCTCTGGCCGGTAACTTTGCAGGCTTCTAATGAGTCTCATGAACATTATTCTTGGCAAACTATGAGCTATCCTACTTGTTGGTAATTATGCTCTATCATTCTCCTTGATATATTTTATAACCAATTATTTCGATCGTTGTTCATAAGCAAATAGGCGTCCTAACTTGAAGCTCACTTTGTATCACTCTCTTGGGGTTCTGCAACGTACGTGACGATGACTTCCTCTCTCTTTCCAACTTCTATTGGAGGTGACATCCGTATGTCCCGCATGAGGTAAAAGAGTCTTTTTTCATTTCTTTGCATCCTTAAGTTTGACACTAAATGGCTTATCCTCACACACCTTGTCCCTAGCACCATTTCAAAACATGGGTTCTTCTCACCGCCGTTGTACCGTAATAGATCTCAAATTATTCGCTTGACTTTGTTTTCATTTCCATTTCTAAGTGTGCTTGTGATTTCCATCTTTGGTTAACTCACGTCTGGAATTGTTTTGGCACTAGCAGCTTGCAGCTCGTGATAACTTTAGTGTATTATGGTGTATGTCAACAGCAGATTCATATTCCCACAACGTGTCCGCTTTGCAACAAGGAAACTTGAAGTATCTCAATTTTATCATCTTTGAAAATAGCTTTTGATTGATTTTGCTGACTTGGTTTTTCTTATGGTCTGCAGTGACGAATGGCGACAACGATTTCGAGCAGCCATAGGTCGGTGACTCGTCTGAAGCATCTTGCGATGGATGACTTAGTTGCATGAGACACATCCTGTAATGTTAATTAATATACTTCCATTGTCCTTTTACTGTATTTCCACCTTTGGTAGTGTAATGAACTCTTGAGCTTGGGTATTTGCATTTTGAGCCTTGTAGCCTTGAAATTGTGACATTTTTGAATGCCTTATTTTGGGAGCTTTGTACTCCTTGGATTTGTAAATGAATTTTTAGTTTGAAGCCTTGAGTTGCAACGTTATCTTTAACTTGCACATCTAAAGTGGCCTCCTCTTTAATATTAGTCACTCGGTCTTGGAATAAGATAATTGCATGGCTTGGTTTAGAAGTTACTTAACCATGACCCTAAGTTGCACCTTAGAATAATAACTCATGCTATAAACCAAATTGAAAGGCAAGAACCATGGCCCAGATCATCTCTAACATCATATTGAATCCAAACCCGACAAATATTATCTTGAACTCCAACTTGAGCCCACCTTGGGGTGTCTTGAAAAAGTCTTCAAAGTAATGACCTAAACACCAATGAGGCGCTATTTTGCAATGGCTTAAACGATCTTCTTGAGAAGATCCTGACAAACGATCTCAAAATGTGGCTTCAGACCAATCGGAAACGAACTTTTTAGAAATGGCCTATGTCTTGCAAGTGGGCTTAAAGCGCAACCTGAATCTAATTCAAACAATACTTGGAAAATAAACGGGGGTGTAGGTCCAAAATCCACTTGAAATATGACGTAGAAACATTTGAATCAAGGATCCTGCTTTGGTTTGTGACCATTAGAATTCACCGTCCTTGAATTCAATGCACTCTTGTAACTTGAACAATTTGTTAAAGAATTGCAAATTTGGAGTATGATTAAACCAAAGAATGAAACTTGAAGTCATCTTGAATCAATTAACTATATTCGAGCAAATTGATCCCTTGGTCTGAGTTCTACATTAGACTCTTCATCACTTTTGAAAGGGTATTGAAAGACATTTTCACCTCGACATATTGCTTGTACTTGAATATTTCCAAACAGATAAATTTAGATTGAATGGCCTTGAATCATATTTTTTGAGAAATGACGTTTACTAGAGGAATTGATCCTGCACTGAAGTTCTTGAGTGAGTACCATCTTCAATTTGAAGAAGGTGATAATAGTAGGTGTGAACATCGGGGGGTAGAAAAACAAAGGTAAAACCGCCACGAGAAGCTCCTGTAGAGGAAGGAATGACCATTCTAAAAGAGGCGGACCTAAAGGCTATGGAAGAAGATCTCCTGCCAAGAGATGATTGCTGGGGCGATGAGCTTCATTTAGTTCAGACTATTTGATGTTTATTTTGTTTAGGCAAATTGTCATACCCCAAATTTTGACCACTAAGATTCCCCATCATTGTGCAAATCATCATCACAATATGGATGGACCATTATACCTCATTAGTCTCCCCAAAGATGGTTGAGCATCCACTACAATCAAACTTAGGGTTTCAAGCCCTCTCAGAGCTCTTAGGCAAAGGATCAATCAAGGAATGACATGATCTTCAATTTTTCTAAACCTCTCAAATATCCGCAATGGATCAAGAGGACTCCCACCTCAAGAATCAAGCACAATGTTGCAGCATTCCAAGTGGATTAAGCCTCAAGATCGCCAGTGTCACCAAATTAGGGTTTTGGTCGACTAGGGCTCCAGATGGAAATTTTCCTCTGGGCATGAGCCAAAGGCTTCAAATCACAACCTAAGATGCTCCAAGGGACATCATGAACCCAATCATCAAGTCAATTTTGCCTCAGGGGATGCATTCATAAAAAATCAGGAATTAGGGTTTCTTGACCTAATTCACCCCTAAGTTGACTTTTGGGACAAAACATGAGCCAAGACCTCAAGAGAGGATTTGAGGGTCTCTAACACACTACATTGATCCATTTGCAACAATGGATTGATCCAAGAAGCTTGATCAACAAGTTTCAAGTTCATCAGAACCACAATTAGGGTTTCGCCGGAAAAGTCAACTGTGCCTTTGACTTTTGACCCAGGCATGCTCACAAACCTTGGGACATGATTCAATACACCCTATAACACCTATTAAATCAATTCATCAAGTTTTATTTAGGTCAAGGACTTGATTTCATAGAGGATCACACAGTTTGGACTTCATCTGACAAAAAGTCAATTGTGCACAAAAGTCAACTTTGACTTTTTGAGATTTTTCACAATTATGGTTCTTTGACCCTAAAATGATGTTAATATGTGATTGGGATCATCATTCATCAAGAAAAATCAAGAAAAGTGGGATAACTTGTAAAAGGGGTAACCATAAAAAACTTAGAAATTTTCTAAGTTATGGAACAAAGTGGCTAGGGTACCAACTTCCAAGGATCATAACTTGAGATCCAAGCAACCATTTGGGCTGATCCAAATATGGGTTTGTAGCTCTCATGGCATACTTTAAAAGTGTCAACTACACCTCATTCCAATTCATCATAGATTTTGAGTTATGGTTGGATCAAAATGGCTGAAAACATGAAATGTCACTTTTTCCAACACTTAGTGAAATTTTCACTAAGTCAGAATCTGTCTTGCTTTTTTTCCAAAAGTAGGGGGTTTTTCACTTGGATTCAAAAAGTATCAAGACAAACTATGATCACACATGTGTTGTATCATATAAGAGCTTTCCAAAATGGCCTAGAACTCCATGAAACTCCACTTAAGCCATGAGATATGACAATGAGAATGTGCCTTGCTGCAAACTGTCATGGCAAGGCAGATTTGTGAATTTTGCTCGATTTGAGCAAATTTTGCAAATGACAAACAAGTTTATCCATCTGAACACCTCAGGGGGAGACCAAGGAGGGACAAACACTGATTCATCAGCCTCCCAAGTCCTTGGAACCAAAATTAGCATGCCAAACCTAGAAATGCCTAAAAGAGGGACAAGACTCCAATTTTGGTTTGGAGCATTTAATGGATGCACCAAGGTGGCATGGACTGAGCCCTTTCTAACTGAATTGAGTCGAGACTTATCCAAGAACTAGGGAACCAGCAGCTTGTGCTCTAACCTCTAGCCAGACTTGGATTCCTATTGATCAACATTTGCCAAACTTTTGCAGCAGTTGCCATTCACTATTGCTTGCAAAAAAAAAACTTGCTCTACTATAAATAGAGCTCATTTGTGCTCAGTTTGAGTACACCAAAGCCATCAAACAGATGCTTTCCTCAAAATATCTTTCTCTAGGCAAAAATGCCTTCTTTAGCAAGGTAACTCTGAGTTTTTGAGTTAGAGAGCAATTTCATCACAGCTCATGATCCAAACACATCCAATATGTCATATCTAAGTTGTCCAAACTCTCACAAGTGACCTGTAACACCAAAATCACAAAGTCCCCTCTCAAAACCTCAAAATTGGACATTTTTGCATTTTTCAAGCCATGTCTTGATTCAGTCACTTTTAAAACCAGATAAAACCTCAAACACACTCCAAATATCATCCTCGAACTGTCCCAAATGGTTCCACACATCTGGAACATCATTTGAGAGAGTTGCTATTTTGGCCACTTTTGCCCCTTTTGCAAGAAAGGGCCAATTTCCATTCCTGAGGTTTCCAGCTGATTCCAATCATCCTAAAAGCTTCTAAGGGATCATTTGAGAGTGCTCAAAGCATCAAAACATTTCTGGAATAAGGCACTTGACAGATTGCCCAAAAAGCTCCTAAAGAGGTAAGCATCTCAACTTGAACTCTTTAAAATATGCCTTGCTTTGAGGTCCACTGATCATGCACATCTCATACATATTATATGTGTTGTGTTTGTAAAAATTCATCATGTAATTCATGGTTGTACCAAGAGGTAGCACAGAAAATGCACAGTATGGCCTATTTCAAAACCACTATCGGGTTTTGAGGAGGATTAATTTTCAAAACCACAGTATGGCCTATTTCAAGAACAAGGCAAGCCTTGTATATTTGTGGCTGGGGTTTGATACACGGATGTATCACCACCCCAGTGGTAAGACGCGCACACTTCACAAAAGAGGTCTGGGGTTCGAATCCCCCTCGCCCCAGACCCTTTTTTAATGGTTTTTTCACTTTTTTATTATTTTTCATATTATTTTTAATGATTTGAAAAATTAATAACTTTCTCAATTTTAATTATTTTTTATTGGCTCTTTTTGCAAAAAATCACAAAAATATTGAAATATTTTATCCCACAAAAAAATCAAATTTATATTATTTATTTAATATAATTAGTATTTTTGTGAATAAATTTATTTTTAATTGTTTTTAAACATTTAAAAGTGAATGTTTATTTTGAAAATCAAAACCAAATGAGTTCTAAATCATATTGTGATTAAAACCTCATTTTTCAAACCTTAAATGAAAATCACAAGTGGTTTATTCAAACTTATTTGGTATTTTTATCATTTTAATTTATTTTCTTTAAATATTTACTTTTAAAGGAAAACAAAATTAGGGTTTCTTTGATTTTCACCCTCACAAATCTTTTTTAAAAATCTTTGGGCTTCTCCTTGAGCTATAAGACCCATATTTAATCTTTTTCAAATCACTTTGGGCCTCTAATAGAGTGTAAGACCCAACCCCTTTGTAAATACACCACCTTTTGGCCCTCAGTCATTGTATAAGTCCCACTGTATTTTCAAAAAAACGGCGCGATCGTCGCCTTTTTAACAAAATCTTTGGGCCTCTCCTCGAGCTATAAGTCCCAATTCTTCTTCTTAAAACTCTTTGGGCCTCTAATAGAGTGTAAGACCCAACCCCTTTTTTAATCCAAAATGATTTGGGTCTCAGATATTGTATAAGACCCACTGTGTTTTCAAAAACCTCGGCGCGATCGCCGTTTTCAAAAAAACTAACCCTGGGCTTCTCCTTGAGTTGTAAGTCTTATCTCCTGTACAAAAATAAATCTTTGAGCCTCTAATAGAGTGTAAGACCCCTCCCCTTGTACATAAAAATAATTTTTGGGCCTCACTTATTGTATAAGTCCCTCTGTACAGTTAAAACTTGGGCCTCTCCTTGAGCTGTAAGCCCCAACAATCTTTTCAAGCACTTTCTCCTTTGATTTTGAATTCAAATATATGTTGTTATCAAAACTTTCTTTGTTGAACAATTAACCAAACAGCATGGAAGCTCTACAACGGGTACGTGTTTATCCGCTTTCATTTACCGCTTTTATATGTATATAACTGTATTGTGGGGATGATTCACTGTAAGTCTTCTTTCACATCCTTTTATATACTTGTCACATATCCACTGTGTAATACTAGTATAGTTATTTAGAGTTTTCCCCGGCAACTACGTCTAGCACTAGGTAAAGCCTTGTTGGTCACTCTTAAATACAAACAAAACTAGATCCCCCGTAGGATTCCAGATACAGTCTTCCCTCCTCTTGGGGTTAAACAATATGGAACAAAGAGAAATGCAGTATTCTCGGTGAACCTTTTCTCAGACTGTCACCCTTAGAAATTGTCAAAGAAACTCTAACTCCCCAGAGACGATCTTTTCTCCTTGAATGGAATCTCTTGAGTTTCTTCCAAATCCTCGAACTTTCCTGGAATGATCTCTTCTCGGTGAATTGAATTTCTTGAACTTCTCTTGGTTTGGGGACCCACGGGCTTCCTAAAAGCATCCTCGCCTCCTCTTGGGTATTGTACAAGGACCCTTCGGCTTCTTATAAGTTCTCATGCCTTCTCTTGAGCTTAATACAAGGACCCTGACGACCTCTTAAAGGTATAAGACAGAACTTAGTCATCCTTTGCTAGAGCAGTCTTTCCCGCGTCAAAACTCCGGCCATTGTAGGGTTGATACTCACCCCTTAATGTCCGTGCCTCCTCTTGGGCATTGTACAAAAGATAAAACTCTAGACTTGGACAGTCTAAACCTCTTTAGTTTTAAAGACATTCTCAAGTTCCTTTCAAACATAGGAAGAAACCCCAGTCTCTCCCATGAGAGTTCCCGACACTTGGACCCGCTTCAGGATCTCTAGAATCCACAGCGATAAGGAAGCCTTCTCTTGGGCTTTGTACAAATGATTCTCCCTAGCAGAGCTAACCTTTTCAGACTCTCTTGTTGAGTCAAATCACTTTTTAGCCTCCATCTCGGGCTTCGTACGAGATAGAAAAATACTCTCTTATTGAGTATAAAAGACTCTCTTGTTGAGTCAATCCCCTTTTTAGCCTCCATCTCGGGCTTCGTACGAGATAGAAAAGCACTCTCTTGTTGAGTATAAAGGATTCTGTTGTTGAGTCAAACACTTTTAGCCTCTGTCTTGGGCTTTGTACAAGACATGAAAACCCACTCTCTTGTTGAGTATAAAAGACTCTCTTGTTGAGTCAATCCACTTTTAGCCTCCGTCTTGGGCTTTGTACAAGACATATAAAACACTCTCTTGTTGAGTATAAAATACTCTCTTGTTGATTCAAACTCCTTTTAGCCTCCATCTCGGGCTTCGTACGAGATAGAAAAAGACTCTCTTGTTGAGTATAAAAGACTCTCTTGTTGAGTCAACCACTGTTAGCCTCCGTCTTGGGCTTTGTACAAGACATATAAAACACTCTCTTATTGAGTATAAACAACTCTCTTGTTGAGTCAACCACTGTTAGCCTCCGTCTTGGGCTTTGTACAAGACATATAAAACACTCTCTTGTTGTGTATAAAAGACTCTCTTGTTGAGTCAATCTCCTCTTAGCCACGATCTCGGGCTTCGTACGAGACAGCAAATCACTCTCTTATTGAGTATAAAAGACTCTCTTGTTGTGTCAAACAACCTTCGGAATCTCTTGTTGAGTCAATCACCTGTTCAAGACTGTTGGTTCGGTATTGGCATCAATTTTGGTAAAACAATGTGTTGCATCAAGATGTTCTACTTGATGTCTTGACATGCTGTCTCTAACATTCTGCAGGTGAAGTGTTGATGTTGTTGTTAGTTTTGCAGACTGTGTGCTTGATGTCGAACACGATGTTCTGACATCAGTTGACAGAACTTCCAGTTCTGATTTTAGGTTTTATTTGTTGCGCTATTTTTAGCAATCTTTTGTGTGTTTATGTTATCTGATTGCTGCGATATTTACTGAAGTGATAATATATTGGAGTGTTATTTTTGGAGGCAATCTGTTTATGAAGAATAGGGAGTTGCTATTTTCATGCATAAAGATTTGGATATTAATTTGCTTTTATTGGAAATTAAATCAAGGATCTGCAATTGCCCAAGCCCAAGGAATGTATTGCTATTTATAGTTGATCAACCCTAACTGCTGCTCGTGGAGAATAAGGATTGTTAGAGTTGTGTTCAAGTTTTAGGGTTTGTGTTTTGTGTTTGTTTTTATGAGCCATTCATTCATCTGTTTTGATGTTTGAATTGGACTGATTTAGTTGAGTTGTATTTTGTCCACTCAAAGCTTTTAAGCACGAGTGTATTGTTCTTGGTTGAAGCTCTTAAGCAAGACCAAGGTGTGTCTTTGAAGTGTGTCTTCTACTTTCATTATTGTAAGTTGTTATCACTGCTGTGATTGAGGGGGAGTTAGAGGTGTCTCATATCTGAGAGTGTCTTAGATAGAAGTGTCATTGGGTGGTGATTAAGTGAGTAGATTGTCAACTGGTGTGTTGGCTGTAGAGTCTATGAATTGATACTACTAATAGTGGACTTCCTTCCTGGCTTGGTAGCCCCCAGATGTAAGTGTGTTTACACTAAACTGGGTCAACAATTGATTGTGTTCTTTACTGTTGTTTTCTGCATTTTCTACCTTGTTCATTATTGTTAAAATATAAGTGTCGTGACATCACGTTCGACATCTCATATCTGTTGCCAGAATTTCAATTGGCATCAGAGCAGACACCCTGTTCTGTTTCTGGGTGAGATCTAGGGAAGTTACTTTCTGGTTCTATGGACAAGGAAGGAGGATTTGTGAACAGACCACCCATCTTGGATGGGTCTAACTATGATTATTGGAAACCACGCATGGTGGCCTTCTTGAAATCTTTGGATAGTAGGGCCTGGAAAGCTGTCATAAAAGGATGGAAACATCCTGTCATTATTGGGAAAGATGGAATAGCTACATCTGAACTGAAACCTGAGGAAGAATGGACTAAGGAGGAGGATGAACTGGCTCTTGGGAATTCTAAGGCCTTGAATTCCTTATTCAATGGAATTGACAGAAATATATTCAAATTGGTGAATAATTGTGAAGTTGCTAAAGATGCTTGGGACATACTCAAGACTACTCATGAAGGTACCTCTAAAGTGAAGATGTCAAGACTTCAGCTACTGACTTCCAAATTTGAAGAGTTAAAGATGAAGGAAGATGAAAGCATACATGACTTTCATATGAATGTTCTTGAAATAGCCAATGCTTCAAGTGGCCTTGGTGAAAAGATGTCTGGTGAAAAGCTGGTGAGAAAGATACTTAGGTCTCTTTCCAAGAGATTTGCTATGAAGGTGACTGCCATAGAAGAAGCTCAAGACATCAGCCAGATGAGGGTAGATGAATTGATTAGTTCCCTTCAGACTTTTGAATTAGGGTTGAATGATAGATCAGAAAAGAAGGCCAAAAGCATAGCATTGGTGTCTAGTACTGAAGATGAAAAGAAGAGTGTGATATTAAAACCCAGGAGGAGTTATCCAATGCATTCGTGATGCTAGGAAGGCAGTTTAATAAGGTGTTGAAAAGAATGGACAGGAGCTATAAACCTTATGTCAAGAACGTCACATCTGACATCAACATGCCAGGTGATCAGATGAAGAAAACCAAAGCAGAGGAGAAGCCTAATAATGACAAAGGAATCCAATGCAATGGCTGTGAAGGTTATGGTCACATCAGAGCTGAATGCCCTACATACCTTAAACAGAAAAAGGGTTTGTCTGTCACTTGGTCTGATGTGGACAATGAAAGTGAAGATGAATCTGCCAAGCATGTCAGAGCAATGACTGGAATATGTGAGTCTGATGATGATTCAAGTGATGGAGAGATTACCTATGAGCAGCTAGCTGCATCATATAGAGAGTTGTGCATTAGAAGTGAATAAGTTTGTCAAGAAGGGGAGAAGCAGAAGAAAATTATAATTCAACTAAAGGCTGAAAAGGCTAAACTGGAGAATGAAGTCAGTCTGTTGAACTCCAAGCTTGATCAAATGGTCAAATCTATCAGAATGCTGAACAAGGGGACTAATACCTTGGATGATATTCTTCAGACTGGAAAACTGGCTGGAGATATGACTGGGCTGGGATTTGATGGTGAGAAGAAACCTTCTTCAGATGCTAGTTCTTCTGGTCCCAAACATAACTTGTCCCATCAGATGTCTCAACATCATGGGAAAGTACATGCTTCTGGACCTAAGCAGTTTGTGCCTCATCAGATATCTCAACATCATGGGAAAGGCCATGTTTCTGGACCTAATCATTTTGTGCCCCAACATCATGGTAGAAGACAACCACAACATCATGGAAGAAGACATCCTCAAGGGAGAAGACATCCCAACCACTTCAGAGGAGGATTTCAAAGATGGAGATGTCATTACTGTGGAAGATTTGGTCACACAAAACCTTTTTGCTTCAGACTGCATGGATATCCTAAACCTGATCCTCAACCTAGACCAAATCAAAGCATTCATACAAGTGGAAAACAATGGGTTCCCAAGATTGCTGCTAACAGCTTTATAGCTCACACGTTTCTAAGAGGTTTTACCATAGGAGATTGGTATTTTGATAGTGGATGTTCTAGACATATGACATGTGTCAAGAACTTTTTGGTGGACATCAAATCTCATTCTACTAGCTATGTGACTTTTGGTGATGGAACCAAAGGTGAAATTAAGGGGGTTGGTAAGCTGGATTGTTCAGGAGCTCCTAATCTTGATGATGTTATGTTAGTGAAAGGGTTGACTGCCAACTTAATAAGCATCAGTCAACTGTGTGATCAAGGGTTCAAGGTAAACTTCACAAATTTTGAATGTTTAGTGACTAATGAAAAGAGTGAAGTTGTGATGAAGGGAGTCAGATCTAAAGACAACTGCTACTTGTGGGTTCCTCAAGATTCCAGTTACTCCTCCATGTGTACTTTTATCAAAGGTGATGATGTGAAATTGGGACATCAAAGACTTGGTCACTTACATCTGAAAGGGGTGAAGCATAGACTGACTAAGTTCAATGTCAAGCATGATGTCATGACATCTTACTGTGACAATCTGAGGAGCACTAAGCACATTAATATTCATCATCTGTTCATAAGAGAACTTGGAGAAAACAAGGCCAGTCAGTTGGAACATGTCACTACAGAGAAGAAGTTTGCTGACATTTTCTCTAAGGATGTGGATGCAAGTCAATGTGAAACCTTAAGAGAAGAATTGGGCATGTGTAGATATGAAGGTCAACAGCAGTTAATGGGGTATGGACATTCATTAAAATTCAAAATTTTAAAAAGTCATTTATTTTGTTGTGGAAATTTCATTTACTGCCTTTTAAGTTTCCAACAAAAGCAGCCCTCTTTCCATAGGCAATCATTTCATCTCCTTGCTCCCACACGTTACCTCCATTTTGCTACATACTGGTTGTTCATCTTCTCTCTCAGAAAAAGAAGCCCTTCCACTCCTTTGTCAATCATTTGCCAGAAGCTTACAATGTCTCAACAATAGTCATCTCCGTCCAAGAAGTCTGCTGCCAAAAATCCTACGCATTCAAAATCTAGGGTTTCTTTGGAAGGGATATCTCCTGATGATGCTCTTGACATTGCCCCTCTAACCATGATTCCTCTCTCTGATCCTAAAAAGACAAGGCCAAGCAAACTTCAGGCAAAGAGCTTAAAACGTACTCCTACAGGTAAATCATCTGACCCTTCTGATTGTAGAAAGTATGATGATAGTGAAGTTAGGAGTGTTGTGACTGGTATTTTGTATGGAGACAAATCAGTTCCTGGGATTTCTACTCCACTCCCTCAAGTTGATAAAAATAAAAATGAGGAAGAAGAGTTTTCAGTGGATAAGAGTCTAGACCAGATAGTTACTAAGGTTCTGGAGAAGGGTATTTCTATGGCTGGGATATCTAGGCCACTTGCTCAAATTTCTGCCCCTCACTCTGAGGCTAAGAAAGATGATAGGAAAACTACTAATCCTTCTGACACAGATAATCCTGAAGGAAATCTTCACAGGTTGGCCATCTCTGTCCTGGAAGATGCAGAAACTGATGTTGGAGCTGATGTTGAAACTGATGTTGGAGCTAATGTTGAAACATCTCCTACTAAGGAAAGCACATCTAGTCCTAAAGGAAAGAATAATGTTGATGTTGTGGATGTGGATGAACTGTCTGATAATGAGATAATTGCTAATGTGGTTCCTGGTATTGCTAAAAGGTTGAAATCAAGAAAAGGGAAAGCTGTAGATTCACCTCCAAAGGTGAGAACTGATATCAGTAAGAGGAAGACTCCAGTTGTAGGTCCTACAAAATCTTGGATCAAAGTGTCTACCTCTTTCAAAAAGAGGAAGACTAGGGCTGATTCTGACTCTGATTTTGATGTTGAGGAGTATGTTCAGGACATCACTCCTGTGAGGAAGACTGCTTTAAAAACGATAGCTGACAAAGTCCCTGATGTGCCTTTAGACAACATTTCCTTCCACTATGCTAACAATGTTCATAGGTGGAAATATGTTCATCAAAGGAGGTTGGCTCTAGAGCGTGAGTTAGGAAGAGATGCTTTGGATCTTAAAGAGATCATGGAGCTTATTGAGTCTGCTGGTTTGATGAAGACTGTAACAAATTTCTCCAAATGTTATGAGGTGTTGGTAAAAGAATTCATTGTTAACATTCCTGAAGACTGTTCTAATCACAAGAGTCCGGATTTTAGAAAAGTCTATGTCAGAGGAAAATGTGTTGAGTTTTCCCTAGTGATCATCAACAAATTTCTTGGCAGAAGTGAAGAAGCATGCGGTGAGCTTGAAGTCACAGATAATCAAGTGTGTAAGGAAATAACTGCTAATCAAATGAAGGCTTGGCCCTTGAAGCCTAACAAATTGTTAGCTGGTTGTCTGAGTGTGAAGTATGTTATTCTCCGTAGGACTGGAGCAGCCAGTTGGGTCCCCACCAACCACACTTCCACTATTTCTGTTGGTCTGGGTAAGTTTATATATGCTGTTGGAACTAGGAAGAAAGTTGATTATGGTTCTGTGATTTTTTATCAAACAATGAAGCAAGCTGGAACTTGTGCTGCGAAGATGCCAATTACCTTCCCCTCCCTTATCTGTGGAATCATTTTGACTCAGTACCCTGGTATTCTATCCCAGTCTGATGTTGTGTGCAAGAGGGAGTCTGCTATGTCCCTTCACTACAAATTGTTTGAAGGTAAGCATGTTCCTGACATTGTCAAGACATCTGCCTCAACTTCACACCAGCCACCATCTAAGTCTGGGGTGATTTCTGAGTTGGAAGAGTCGTGCAGGGAAAAAGATTATGTCATTAGAGTCAGCACAGAAAGGAAACAAAAATTTGAAAGAATTATCATGACTCTGAGAATGGAAGAAGGTGATGGTGGGAATGATGCTAGTAAAAAGGGAGGATCTGAGGAGAGTGCTAATGACATGACTGATAATGAGGATTCTGGTGATTCTGGAGAGACTTGAGGATTCTGGCCTTGAAGTTTTCCTTATTGTTTGTTTTTTTTGGTTGGATTTCTTTAAGCACCTTTGTGTCCTCGTATCTTGTTCTGGATTTCTGCTGGCACCTGTGTGTGCTTATTTTCTGACTTTATTTGGTTGTTCTACTCTTGCTGACAGCTTCATTTTATTATTTAGCTTTGTTTGTGATGGAATTTCTGTCTGATATGGTTTTGGTTTGTCTAAATTATGGCTAAAAAGGGGGAGAGTAGCCTCTAGTTTTTGAGTAGCTTTGTAGAGTAGTGTAGTAGTTGTTTTGCTGGTTTTGCAGATGGTTTTGTAGATGGTTTTCTAGTGTGCAGGTGCTGGTTTTATTCTTTGTTTTTCTGTGCTCCTTGGCTTGAGGGGGAGTTTCTGGTTTTCTGAGAATGTTAGTTGTGTTTGTGTGTGTTGTTGCAGGGATCTCTGATATGGAGTTGTTTTAGCCAAAATTTGCCAAAGGGGGAGTTTGTTGGTTCTGTATTGGCAGCAATTTTGGTAAAACAATGTGTTGCATCAAGATGTTCTACTTGATGTCTTGACATGATGTCTCTAACATTCTGCAGGTGAAGTGTTGGTCGTGTTTGTTAGTTTTGCAGACTGTGTGCTTGATGTCGAACACGATGTTCTAACATCAGTTGACAGAACTTCCAGTTCTGGTTTTAGGTTTTATTTGCTGCGCTATTTTTAGCAATCTTTTGTGTGTTTATGTTATCTTATTGTTGCGATATTTACTGAAGTGATAATATATTGGAGTGTTATTTTTGGAGGCAGTCTGTTTATGAAGAATAGGGAGTTGCTATTTTCATGCATAAAGATTTGGAGATTAATTTGCTTTTATTGGAAATTAAATCAAGGATCTGCAATTGCCCAAGCCCAAGGAATGTATTGCTATTTATAGTTGATCAACCCTAACTGCTGCTCGTGGAGAATAAGGATTGTGAGAGCTGTGTTCAAGTTTTAGGGTTTGTGTTTTGTGTTTGTTTTTGTGAGCCATTCATTCATCTGTTTTGATGTTTGAATTGGACTGATTTAGTTGAGTTGTATTTTGTCCACTCAAAGCTTTTAAGCACGAGTGTATTGTTCTTGGTTGAAGCTCTTAAGCAAGACCAAGGTGTGTCTTTGAAGTGTGTCTTCTACTTTCATTATTGTAAGTTGTTATCACTGCTGTGATTGAGGGGGAGTGAGAGGTGTCTCATATCTGAGAGTGTCTTAGATAGAAGTGTCATTGGGTAGTGATTAAGTGAGTAGATTGTCAACTGGTGTGTTGGCTGTAGAGTCTATGAATTGATACTACTAATAGTGGACTTCCTTCCTGGCTTGGTAGCCCCCAGATGTAAGTGTGTTTACACTGAACTGGGTCAACAATTGATTGTGTTCTTTACTATTGTTTTCTGCATTTTCTACCTTGTTCATTATTGTTAAGATATAAGTGTCGTGACATCACGTTCGACATCTCATATCTGTTGCCAGAATTTCAAAGACTTTCTTGTTGAGTCAACAACTTTTTTAGCTTCCGTCTTGGGCTTTATACAGGACAGATAAAAGTACTCTTTTGTGGAGTCAAACCATTTCAGCCTCCATCTTGGGCTTTATACAAGATACATTCTCCCCAACGGAGTCAAAATCCCTTTTAGCCTCAATCTTGGGCTTTGTACAAGACAGAAAGAACATTTTCCTCCTGAAAATTTTCCCGCCTCCTCTTAGGCTTTGTATAAAGAAAACCCTGGTTGAGTCAATCAACCTTTTAGCATCAAATTTGTGCCTTGCTCACAGCATACAAACATCAACAACTTCTCTTTAGAGATGAC
The DNA here is from genome assembly GCA_022829125.1 of Lathyrus tuberosus. Taxonomy (NCBI): domain Eukaryota; kingdom Viridiplantae; phylum Streptophyta; class Magnoliopsida; order Fabales; family Fabaceae; genus Lathyrus; species Lathyrus tuberosus. The sequence goes on from JALAZF010000084.1 coordinate 7,671,279, forward strand.
AAATTCTCTCTCTGCCAAAACCCTTTAGCTTCACATCTTGGGCTTTGAACAAGATACAAACCACCTTTAGCTTCACGTCTTGGGCTTTGAACAAGACACCAAAACACCTCTTTTCTTCCATAGAATAGGAGGAACTACGATCGGTCTGATTTCCCTGTTTCGGGAATACGTAGGCATAAGATTGCAAAAATCTTAGCGAGCATACTAATCGAAAACCCAAAATCCTGTACCTTCATATATCAACCCAAAAGCATCAAATCTAAACACATTACCAAAAACCTCACAAATGGTCCAAACATTCTATTCTTAACAAAATAACCAAAGAGGGGCCCACATCTTAATAGCATATGTAAACCAACAGTTTTGACTGTTTAAACTCAGTATGCAAGCAGGGTTAATTGGAGACATCTATTTCCCTTCCTTAATCAGCTTAACAGGATAAAAAATGAATCGAACTGTAGTGCTCAAGCGATAGTGATTCAAGACCACAAAAATCCTGTTACACAAATTTTATTCTCGGCCATTTATGTAAGGATAATAATGTTTGCATGAGACACTTTTTTCCTACGCGGTTAAAGTAGCACATGGTTTTTAATGAGCCCCCACTTTACTTTGATATAAGTTTAAGGTCATTTCCAACTTACTTGCAGGATATCGAGGAGCAAAGGAATCTTGAGGAAATTACCCTCGAGGCAGTTACATGATAGATCATCATGAAGGAATTTGAGTCGTATATCAAGGAAATTCCATGTTAAATCCTCGTGAATTAATGTTTTCTTCCTCTCGAGGCATTTACATGTTGGATCTTCATGAAGGAATCCTTGTCGCCCCTTAAGGAGATTACTTACTAGATCCTCATGGAGAAATACTTGTTGGTCCCCGAGGCGATCATGTGTTGGATCCTCGTGAAGGAAACCTTGATGTCGTCGAGGTGATTATATGTTGGATCCTCGCGAAGGAATCCTTTTCTCCACTCGAGGTGATTACATGTTGGATCCTCGTGAAAGAATTTGTGATGCCCTTTGAGAAGATTACATGCTAGATACTCATGAGGGAACCTTGCTTCATCTCGAGGCGATATTGTACAGTGAATAATCATGAAGGGGGCTTCATATAATCTTGCGGAGATCAGAAGCATTAAGTTTCCTTGAAGAGAACCTTTTAACACACTTAGAACAATAAGGCCATCTCCAAGAGAGGACTTTCATCCCTAAAGTTATAGTACAAAATAGTCTACAAAAATGAATTAGGAACATATTGTTGACCAAATACCCAAAAGGGACAAAGCATTATAAAATGTCAAAGGGAGATAGGGACAGAACCCCTATACAACACCACTATAAAGGCACAAGGGGACAAGCGTTGAGATAATTGGTCCTATAAGGGGTCCATGGAGCAAAGAGCCTTTTATGCTTGTGACCTATTCATGGAAATATCCCTATTAGGACAGACCGACTCGTCATCCACCAGTTGGCTCCCACACACACTCTTAAACAAATTCATCTGGCTTAAATCCAAACTCGGGTAGAGAAATATTATTTGTTCCTTCGCCCACTCAAAGTATATATCAGAAGTGTCAACCACAATGTCTTTAAGAATGGACACCTCCTCCTTAATCTTTTTAAGAGAGTTAAGGGCCTCATCCAAGGAGCCCTTTAGTCCTGCGGTAGCACATGCATAAGATCGCACCTCTAATGCCATCGTTCTAAGTAGAGCTTTCAAATCATCTCTCTCATGCACCAAGGGCCTTATTATTTCTTAGAATTGTGCAAGAGCTTCCTGATTCGATGCAATCTTAGACTTCAGGTTATCAATAATTTTAGCATTTTTTCTTGTTGAACATGTCTGATCAAGAAAATCCTAAGCAGATGCATTTTGGCCACATTGGACAGCTCCTGAGATGATCTATTGTGAAGGTTTCGATAATCAGAGAGAAAATACTCAGGTAAGAGGATGCACCTCTCATTGAAATTGACAACGTCAAACAGAGTGTCCCTCCATAGGGACAAGAAAGGGCAAAGACCATCCCCAGTTAACTGGGGCTCGCCTTCTTCCCTACCATCGATAATAAGCATTAACCATCTGCCCTAAGGAGCTTCTAGAAGATCATTTTTCATGCTTTGGAATATTTGAGGGAAGTTCATCAATAAGAGGATGATCCTTTATGTGCTTTGTACTCTCCTTTGAAATTTGACTGAACATGAGATTTAGAGGGACGAATGGTGATTGACGCTCGACCCTCATCCTCACTCAACTTTTCTTTCTCTCGGAAAATGGATATGTTGATATTATTCCTTTGCAGAAGATATATAGAAAAACAAGTTAGAAAAATATTTAAGAAACAACCTCAAACAAAGATGTTACCCAATGATAGACTCACCTATATATTCATTTATCCCACTATTATTCCCTAGATCTAGAGAGATCAAGGTACAGAAAGACATAAACTTGAAGTCTGTCAATTCTTGAACCACCTCCCGCTTAATGAGTGTGAGATTGGTAGGAGAAAAAACAGCAGTGATCTTCATATCACTCGCCCAAGACAACAAAAAGTAGGGAGGAGCCAGTCGTGACCATCGAATTGCCATCTCACCCCTAACCCTCACAAACTTGTCATTTAATTGGTGTAAGGGTTAGAGTGGGGCGCCAATAGCTCTTTCCTCAAAATACTAAACAAGGTCACCCAACTGCTTATGAGGGTTGGTCTGACAGTTTAGAAAGAAAAGAATATCCCAACAGTAGGAGGGACTCCCTTCGAAGATACATAATCTTAAAGGCCTTAATAATAATCAAAACATTTGGAATAATTTGAGAAGGGGAGACATTGGTGGTCATCATGAATTCGGACTCGAATGATGTGAAGGGGATTAAGACCCTAAATCATAAATAATGGGAAAGTGAAAGTAGAAATAGGGAATGAGTGAATCATTTGCGGCAACTATTTTAGCTTACTCCCTTCCAGAACAAGGCTCCAAGATCACGTCTTCTTCATGCCCAGTACTGGAAAGCTCAATCTACCTCTAAAATGCCATTGTCCTTTCCTCATCAGAATGCAGAGACACAAAGTCATCCACACTAAAGCATTTGTAACCCCTTCCCATTAATTCATGTTAAGAACAATAAGAGCAAGAAAGTTACTATCAAAGACGCCTGAGCCTTCATCTCCATAGAATCCCAGCTTGTGATATTAAAAGCATAACTTCTCCTTAAAAGTATCCCAAAGAAAACTAATTATCAAGAATGAAATGGCTATATGAGTGAAAGCTTAAGTGGGAAAAAGGTTAGAGAAAAAACACGTAGGCCTTTATAAGAAAGGAAATCCAATTATAGGAAAAACCTACCATCGTCTGAGTGTTTCAACAGTTACAAGAAATTGGAAAGATCATTTGCATTTGATACACGTGTAGGGAGTAAGGCCAAGTTTGTCTTCCCAAGAAAGATCATCATCAATTGCATTTAATGCAACGCACGCATTACCCAATTGATGTTTCAATCTCCCTCGGCTGGCTCGCGTTTAATTTCTTTCAGTTGATTGATGTTTAAATTCCCACAGTTGATGTGTTGATTATGTTACTAACACCTGAGAGGGTATCCTAGAACCACCCACACGAAGGTAACGCCTTACATCTAAAGAACTCGCCTCATACATGAGGGACTCATCCTACGCAGAAGAAAGTCTCCTCAAGCTTGAGGGACTTATCCATATGAGAGAAACGAAACTAAATTACGTCGTCCTTTCCGAGTGTAGCATGAGATTTTTGTCGGTGACGCGACCACCTTATCGCGGGAATTGGGTTTTCTCCTCAATGAAGAGGAGGGGGTGTTACTTTCTAATTTCTTATTTATCCCATGAAGCTGGAAGGGAAAGGGAAGCTATCTAAAACTAACCTTGCACGCGAATGTTTAACTGAACAAATGCTTAAAGAGACTCGGGGAGTTCGGGGTCAGGTTATACAATGGGGACTTGTTAATTACCCATCCTATATGTGGTTATCTACAGGTTGTTAGCTTTAGGTTCTACTTTGTACTTGATGGTGTTTATCCGTTAATGGGTTGGGAAAGTTTCTTGGGAAATATGAGGTAGAGAGTGAGTTTTTATTGATGTTCGGGTCTTCCGATGTTTTTGGTAAGGTACTGGACCTAAGTTTTGATTGGTATGAAGGTACTGGACCTAGAGTTTTTGTTTGGTATGCTCGCTAATATTTTGCAATCTTATGCCTACGTATTCCCGTTTAAACGAAACAGGGAAATCAGAGCAATCGTAGTTCCTCCTATTCTAAGGGAGGAAAAAAGATATTTTGGTGTCTTATTCAAAGCCCAAGATTGAAGCTAAAAGGTTGAGTATTTGTGTCTTGTTCAAAACCCAAGATTGAAGCTAAAAGGTTTGACTGAGAGAGAATTTGTCATCTCTGAAGGGAGACATCTGGTCTGTTTATCACAACTGTTGGGTGACTGTTTATAAAGGAGAATTACTTTAACTGGGATATGTGAATCCAGCAAATGCCATAATTTCCTTTATAGGGGTGTTATCCTGAAGGGGAAAACTTTAACTCAGTGTGGAGCAATGCCATTTTTCTTTAGGAATTTCTCATGCTAAGAGAGGGACAGTGGCATGGACGTAAATAATCCAGAGGCTTGCCGCTTACAGCAATTAGATGAAAGAGAGGATTTACCAGGATAAAAGATGGACAACAGCTTGGATGTTTGAATCAACAAGTGTGCCATTTACATTAGTTATCCGGGATTAGGTTTTGTTTTGATTTCTGTTTTGACAAGTGATAAACAGAGAAGTGACTTCCTAGAGAGATTTTGATCTCCTCTGAGGGGATGTTGATTTTTGTGTGTCTTGATCAAAGCCCAAGGTTGAAGCTAAGAGGTTGATTGACTCCATTGGGGAAGTCTTTATATAAAGCCTAAGAGGAGGCTGTAGCGGGCTGACTCAACAAGAGAGTGTTTATATATATCTTGTACAAAGCCCAAGATTGAGGCTAAAAGAAACTGATTCTTTGGGGGACATCATTATACAAAGCCTAAGAGGAGGCTAACAGTTTGACTTTTCTGGGGAAAATGTTCTGTCTGTCTTGTACAAAGCCCAAGATTGAGGCTAAAAGGGATATTAACTCCGTTAGTGAGGGTTTGTATGTGTCTTGTACAAAGCCCAAGATTGAGGCGGGAAAGAAGACTGGGTCGATGGGAAAGAAATCTTTATCTGTCTTGTACAAAGCCCAAGATTGAGGCTAAAGTGAGACTTTACTGACTCAGCTGAGGGTATTATAGGTGTCTTGTATAAAGCCCAAGATTGAGGTTAAAATGAGTTTGACTCTGCTGGAGAGTATTATATGTCTTGTACAAAGCCCAAGATTGAGGCTGAAAAGGAGAGGATTGACTCTGCTTAGGAAATTGATATGGTGTCTTGTACAAAGCCTAAGACTGAGGCTGGAAAGGGTTTAACTCAACAAGAGAGTGTTTTTATCTGTCATGTACAAAGCCCAGGATTGTGGCTGAACAAGCTGGAGAAATCATTATACAAAGCCTAAGAGAAGGCTAACTTTTGCTAGGGGAAATCTTTATACCAAGCCTAAGAGGTGGCTGGAAAATATTGACTCAACAAGAGAGTATTTTTATCTGTCTTGTACAAAGCCCAAGATTGAGGCTAAAAGGGTTGACTCAACAAGAGAGTATTGAAAGGTGATTGACTCTACAAGAGAGTCTGAAAGGTGATTGACTCAACAAGAGAGTCTGAAAAGGTTATCTCTGTTGGGGAGAAAATATTTGTACAAAGCCCAAGAGGAATCTAGCTATGCTGAGGAAAGGAAGGATAATTATACAAAGCCTAAGAGGAGGCTAGCTTCTGCTGGGGATTATTGAGATCCCGAGGCAGGTCCAAATGGGGAATCAACTCTTGCTGAGGGTTACAGAAAAGTTGAGGTATCAGATACCTTGAGGTTTTGATTTGGGATAGTGTTATATTGATGATAAACTGACCCTGGCTAGGGATATTTAGGAGAGAGACTGGGTTTTAGAACCCATGGGTTTTAACTCTGCTAGAGATTGATCCAGAATGACCGGGGTTTCTCCTATGTTTGTAGGGAACTTGAGAATGTCTTTGAGACTCAAGAGGGGATTAGACTGTCCAAGTCTACTGGTATGGAAGAGTTTGTCTTTGTATGATGCCCAAGAGGGGGCAAGTGTTTTAAGGGATGAGAATCAACCCTAGAATGGTTTGAGGTTTGACACAGGAAATACTGCTCTAGCAAAGGAGGACTAAGTTCTGTTCCTATACCTTTAAGAGGTCGTCGGGTCCTTGTATTAAGCCCAAGAGAAGGCATGAGAACTTCTAAGAAGCCGGAGGGTCCTTGTACAAATCCCAAGAGGAGGCTAGGATGCTTTTAGGAAGCCTGTGGGTCCAAACTTAAGAAGAGTTCAAGAAAATTTTCACCGAGAATCATCTTTTCTTTAGTGAACAGTTCTAGGGTTTGAAGAAATTCAAGAGAATTTTCACCGGGAATTAATCCTCTCTGGGGAAACTAAATTTCTTTGACAAGTTCTAATAGTGATAGTCTGAGAAAAGGTTCACCGAGAATACTGCCTTTCTCTTTGTTACATATTGTTTAAGCCCGAGAGAAGGCAAGACTGTATCTGGAAAACCTATGGGGATCTAGTTTTGACTGTATTTAAGAGTGACCAACTGGCTTTACCTAGGTCTAGACCTAGTTACCGGGGAAAACTCTAAGCAGACATACAAGTATATATACAGTTGATATATGACAAGTATTTAAAAGGATATGAAAGAAGGACTTACAGAGGAGCAGCTTCCCACAATACAGATGTATATATATAAAAGCATGTAAAGTAAAGCTAGTAAAAACTTATAGGTGAGCAAGCTTCCATGTTGTATTGTTAGTTGTTCAAAGAAATTAAAGAAAGTTTTGATAACAACTGTATATTTGAACCTAAATCAAAAGAGAAGTTGTTTTTGAAAAGATTGTTGGGGCTTATACTCAAGGAGAGGCCCAGATGAAAAACAGTAATTTTACTGTTGTTTGTAAGCTGCATTGGGGCTTATACAATGCCTGAGGCCCAAAAATTGTTTATGTACAAAGGGGGTTGGGTCTTACACTCTATTAGAGGCCCAAAGATTATTTTTGTACAAGTGATGGGGCTTACAACTCAAGGAGAGGCCCATGGCTAAACATTGATCGCACCGTTGTTTTGAAAATGGTACTGGGACTTATACAATGGTTGAGGCCCAAAATTATTTTATGTACAAGTGATGGGGCTTACAACTCAAGGAGAGGCCCAAGTGATTTGATTTTGAACTGGCGATCGCGCCGAGGTTTTTTGAAAATGTGTTGGGACTTATACAATGTCTGAGGCCCAAAAATGGTTTTGGTTAAGAAAGGGATTGGGTCTTACACTCTATTAAAGGCCCATGAGTGTTTTGAAATATATGATAAGGATCAAAATCAAAGAAACCCTAATTTTCATTTTCTTTTAAAAGTAATTATGTAAAGAAAATCAATGAAAATGATAAAAATACCAAATAAGTTTAAACAAACTACTTGTGATTTTTGGTTAAGGTTTGAAAAATGAGGTTTTAATCACAAGATGATTTAAAACTTAGTTGATTTTTATTTTCAAGATAAAAATTCACTTTTAAAATGTTTAAAAATAATAAAAATGAATTTATTCACAAAAATACCAACTATATTAAATAAATAATATAAATCTGATTTTTGTGTAGAATAAAATACTTTAATATTTTTGTGATTTTTCAGAAAAAGAATCAATCAAAAATGATTAAAATTGAGAGAGAAGTTAATTTTTCAAATCATTAAAAGTAATATGAAAAATAAAATAAAAATGGAACAACTGATAAAAAAAGGTCTGGGGCGAGGGGGATTCGAACCCCAGACCTCTCGCTCGCTCAATACACACAAACCAGTTGATCAACCACTAGGGCGCAATGCCAATTCATTTAATACATGGCAAACAATAAATATATAACAAGCTTGGTTGGATTTCTGAAGCATGGCGCCATGGCCATCTTCAACCTCAAGCTCAGGTTCGTGAAGCCTCCTGTCTCACTAATCTCTCAACCATTTCACATGATCCAAATATGAAAATCGTACATTTTCAGATGAGGAACACAAAGGCAATACCCAATTTTATTGAAATCAAGTGAATCAAAACATAATCTGATAAAACCAGAAGAACCCTAAAATTGGCATGAACTCAATGAAATATTATACACGAATTATAAATAACAATTGATTGAGGGTAAATGATCTACACACATCCAGAAACACAATGGTAACAAGAAAACATGTTTATGATGCATGATTCATTAAGTTTGAGAGTTCAAGTTTTACCTCTGCAAGTGAGAATCGAATTCTGGTTTGGAGGTGTTATAGATGAGTTCCAATGATTTGGACAGCTTCCTTGTACCTCAATGGATGTGTTTGAGTGCTTAGGTTGATTGGAAAACCTCTGGATTGATCAACCTGATTCCTTCTGCAACAAGTCATGAGTCTTGTGCAATTGGGTGGCCATTTGGTGATTTTGATGTTACAGATGTTATGTAAGAGTTTGGATCACCTCTATATGTTATATGTGAGGTGTGTGGACCATTGGTTAGGTTGGAATCACTCTCAAATGCAAAACCCGATAGTGACTTGCAAGAGAAGGTGTTTTTGGAGTGAAAGTGGTGATTTTGAGAAAGGCATCTGTTTAGGACCTTTGGTGTACTCAAACTGATCACAATTGAGGCTTATTTATAGTGTGTCAAGTTTGTTTTGCAAGCAACAGTGTGTGGCAACTGCAGCAGGCCTTTGGCCAATGTGGATCAAATGGAATCTCAAGTCTCCTCTAGCCATTGACTTAAGGTTACAACACAGGCATATTGTCCTCTGTTATGTGAGCTTATCTTGACTCATTTGGTTGATCATGGACTGATACATGCCAGCTCTATGCATCCATTGAATGTCTCAAAACAAAATTGGAGTCTTGAGGCATCTTTAGCTTTTAGGGATGACACGCCTATATGTAGTTCTAAAGACTTGGAAGGCTTATGGATCAGTGTTTGTTCCTCCTTGGTCTCCCCCTGAGGTGTGCAGATGGATAAACATGTCTTAGATGACTCATAATATGCAAATTCGACCAAATGCGCAATTCTGACTTAGTGAAAAATCAGATTTTGGAGCTAACTTCCCATGGATGTATCTCTCAGCTCAAAATGAATTAGACACTTCTTGTACTTTTTGAAAAGCTTGAATGATGTACTAAAACATTGAAGTTGTAAGATTTCATTGATTCATCTTGGATCAATGTGAAATATGCCTTGGAAGTTTGATGTTTCATGCTGAAATTACAAGGCAGAATTTTCACTAAGTGTTTTTTTGACATATTTTGGTTTTTTCACCACTTTGATCCACTGCTGACTGAAAATCCATGAAGAATTGGAACTTGATGTAGTTGAAGCTTTTGTAGAGTGTAGTAAGACCTACACATCCAGCTTTAGATCACCCAAAATGGTTGCTTGGATCTCAAGTTATGGTTCTTGGAAGTTGGTACCCTAGCCACTTTGTTCCATAACTTAGAAAAATTCTAAGTTTTTTAATGGTTACCCCTTTAGCAAGTTAACTCACTTTCTTTGACTTTTCTTGATGAATGATAATTCAAATCACATATTGACATTGTTTTAGGGTTAAGGAACCTTGGTTGACCAAAAATCCAAAAAGTCAAACTTGGACTTTTGTACAGTTGACTTTTTCATCAGATGAAATTTTGACTTTGTAATCCTTTTGTGAAATCAATCCTTGGATTCAATTAAACTTCATGGATGGCCTCCAAGGGTATTTAGGAATTTCTTGGACTCCTCCCCAAGGTTTGAGATCAAGGGTAGGCCAACAGTCAGGGATAGGGTTGACTTTTTCCATCAGAAACCCTAATTTGTGATCAGATGCTTTTGAGCTCTTGTGGTTTATGACTTGAGCTCTTTGAGTCAATCAAATCTTGTAAACATGTCATTGTGATGTATTTGAGGTCTTTGAAGTTCATTTTGGGAGCCTCAAGCCATGCCTCACTTCACAAGTTAACTAAAGGGTTGAATTAGGTCAAAACCCTAATTCCTGATTTTTTTTTATAGATGGATCTCCAAGGTGATTTTGCCATTGTGGATGGGATCTTGAGATCCTTTTGAGCTTATAGGACCACACATTGAGGTATTGGCTCATGGCGAGATGGAAATTTTCATCTGGAGGCCTCAGTCGACCAAAACCCTAATTTGGTGACACAGGCAATCCTGAGACTTGATCCTCTTGGAATGCTGCAACCTTGTGCTTGATTCTTGATGTGGGAGTCCTCTTAATCCTTTGTGGGTGTTTGAGAGGCTAGACAGGTTGAAGATCATGACATTTCTTGATTGATCCTTGTCTAGATACTCTAAGAGGGCTCAAAACCCTAAATCTTGATTGTGGTGAATGCTCAATCATCTTTGAGGAGATTGATGAGGCAGGAAAGTACATCCATATTGTGATGATGATTTACACAATGATGGGAAATCTTGGTGGTCAAAATTTGGGGTATGACATCGAGCCCTCGTACTTGAGGGACTATGTATTAGTATATTTGTAAAGGGGCCTTAAGAGGTGACATGGAGACCCTCGGTCGCCCGTTTGTCAGGTCAATCGCCCTTTTATCAAACGTGTCGCCCTTCTGCTAGATGTCTCGCCTTTCTTAGAATATGCTGTCTAGCGTGTGAATAGGTGATGTGTCCCCCTTCTATAACGGCACAGAGGAAGTCGTGAAAGAAGTGGATCGTGTTTCCATGAATATCAAGAGGCAAATTATACATATCTTAAGTAGTTGTTATTTCTAATGAGACATTAGTTTCAGATGCGATACCGATATAAATATTCCATCAACATATTTGAAGGGGAAGGAACCGACACGCAAAAATACAAATATACATAACTTCTCGCCTCCACTTAAGCTATCTCTCAATCTCACAACTATCTTAAAACATCTAACCGCTCTAAATCACCATAGATCGTCACGCAAGTGAATTATTTGGTTAAAAATCTCAAATAAAAACTCATGTGCATGTAAATAAATAAACGAAAATAGTTTATAACTTATTCTCTTGTGATGCAATGAAATGATTGAGAGATACATAAGTATGGGGTTCTTTGGAAGCTAGCAGCTGGTGCATCTGAATAGAGATACCATCTGTCTCCTATTAATCATCACGTCCATGTTTATCCGCATTTTAACTATGTGTGTAATAGAAGCAAGAAGAATAATCCAACTCATTGTTTTTTTGTACAGACACTACTCAATGCTCTACTAATTTATTAGGATTTGCTATAAATTAAGAGTTTTTGTTACAATATCCTTAGCCCACGTGTTAACAAATCTAAAAACAAAATAAATCTACGGATTTCAATATAATATATTAATTTGAAGGACTTAAATCTTTATTAAAAAATTAAGCCCACATAAAATAATTTAGAGTTGTTCGTTCTTCCACGGCAAAGTGAAGGACCTAAGCATATGAGGGATACCTTTGTGCGGATTGAATTCAAATAATATCTGCACATTTAACATCTCTTTTAAGTAGACAAGGGGTGTATGTCTCTCACAAAAGTGGCTAGTCCTATATTATATATCCATGTTCTCTAATAAACTTCCCTTAACAAATGATATAAGGTGCCTAGTCCTATCACCTTATATTATTCCAATAAAATTAATTTTATTTTATTTTATTTAAATTTAGTGTTTGATGTTAATTGTGTTGACATGAAGAACAAAGTAGTTAGTTGCATACAAAGTTAGGTATGCACAATTAATAATTAATTGAACTGCTTTTTAAAATTAATTTAGTGTTAGTTATGATATATTTTTTTATCACAATATCTTTCAAATAATAAGTTACAAGAATTAAGTAAGCTGAATTAATGAAAGTAAGGAGTTTTAAAGTTTTAGAATTGTAAAAAAGAAAAACTGTAAAAATTTGTATGATTTGTTTCCGAGTGATAAATGTATTGTAAAAATATAAGAATAATTTTCGAGTTCGTCAATTACACATGGGATCGGTCCAACACATATTGAGGTCTGAGGCAGATCATAAAATAATGCCTTTTAAGTTAAAAGTAATGTTTATTTAAAAATTTATTTTTCGAGTTTTTTGAAATGCAAAATCATTTATTAAATTAAGTAATCAATTTCATATAGTATTTCTTTTTCAAATGATAATAAAGTCAATCCATTTAATTTTTGTTCAGCCATTGTTGATCTTAAATCAGATTTTATTAATTTTAATTTAGAAAAGCTTCTTTCGACGGATGCAACAGTTTTAGGAATGCTAATAATCTCATCAAATTATTTCTTTCTACGAATAATTCGTTTTTCACAAAATTTTGATTCTATATCCATTTTAAAAGCAATTTCTTTTACATAAATTTTAATATTTTCAAATCCATTTTCCTATATTTTTCAAAAAATAAAATAAGACCTTTCAATTGTTCTATAACAACATCAATACGCATATATTTTGATTGCATATCTTTACTAATAGAGTTTACTGCAAATAGTATATCATACCAAATAATCATGCCTTGTAAAAATCAAAATTTTCAAACTCATAACTTGCTAAACATTCAGCTTCACTTTTTATTTTAGGTTCCTCATTAATTTTACATAACTTCTAAAGTATCTCTTATTTATAATGTTTAAAATCTCAAAGCTTTCACACTTTCAATACAACTTTTCCAACGTGTTTGTGACAATGATTTAAGTGTTAGGTTAGGGATATGATCTTGTAAAATTTTCCATCTTTAGTAGAAAAAGGAAATATAAAAAAAGATGTAGTTTTAGGACAACAATTAGTCATGTCACAAAGTAATAAATTTAAACTATGACAACCACATAGATTATAAAATTATCTAGAATTAATATCTAAAAAAGTTTTTTGCACTCCTTGATGTTTTCCTTTCATATTATACTCATTATTAACCTTATTCTCTTAGGTTATTAATATCAAGTCCAATAACATGTATCTCATTTATAATGGCATCAAAAAAACATTTTCAATTGTATTATTTACTATTAAAAATTCTAAAAAATATATTTAAAAAATTTTATTGGAGTAGAAGAAATATCAACATATCGTAAGACAAAAGTCATTTTCTCTTGATGGCTTATATCAGGAGTGCAATCAAGTATAATTGGAAAATACTTTACATTTTTAATTTTTTGAATTTTTTTTGTTTTAATTTCATTTGCTATCAAAATTATTAATTCAATTTGTATCCTATGCCCAAGGTAATGATTATGAATTTTTGTTGGGTTTAATTGATATGCACTGACAGACAGTGTAAAATAGTTTTACACTGTCATCCAATAAAAAATTAACAATATGCCATGTTATTAAAAAAAATTTAAAATATCAGTGTGATGTGGCGGATTCATGGTTGTTGTAACACCCCATATTTATTAGAATATTTATTTAATTTATTTAAATATAATATTTGTGAATTTTTGGTGAATTTTGGTGGTTTGTGTCGATGTCGGTATTTTGGTGGACTTTTGGTTATTTTAACTAAATAATAGTCTATAATATGAATATATTAATATTATTATTAATTTAAAATAATATCAGAGGAATCAAGGGCAAGATGGACTTTTAAGGAGGATTAGTGAGGGTAAATTGGGGAAAGCCCATTTGGAGAGCCCAAGGGTTTAACAAAAAGGAATTGGAAAGGGATAGGATTCATTTAGTTGGAACGTGAAAATAATGAGAAAAGTGCAGAGCTCTGAGGAAGCAGGATAATGTGAGGAATTCGAGAAGGTTTCCGAAGAATCAGTAGAGAAAGCTCCGGATCGACAATCAAAGGTATGGGGAGTATTACCTTTCATTATTTTCAATATAGGAGTGATGTGTTTAAAATGGATCTTGAGGGTTTTGGGGTTTTTGAAGGGTTTATGAGTTATTGATGATTTAGGGGTATTTCTGAGGATCGATGATGAATTATTAAGGGTTGAATTGATTCGGGTAAAAATAAGCCTTCGAGGCAAAACCTTTTGATGATATGTGGATCTTGTATGAGAAAGGGATTTATGGGGTTTATGGGAAGCTTGAGAGTTTTGAAGGTTTAGGGGATTTAAGGTTTCCCGTAGTGTTCCGAATCAACCTAATAGACGTAGGTTTTGTGCCTTTGATTTCTGTGATGCATTAGGAATGTTGTAGGGATGTTCTTGGGTTAATTGGGGATGAAATCACAGGTACTTTTGGGGTTGTGGTGCTACTTATATGTAGCAGCGATTTGCTGTAATCGCGGGTTCGCAAAGCGAACGTTTCTTTTGCACGGCGAACATTCGCCAAGGCTCGCAAAGCGAGCAGCACAGCCAATGCGCGATAGATTGTGCGATGATATTGGGATGAATTCGGGGATGTGATTTTGTGGGCTCGCGCAACAAATGTCCCAGCGAAGGGCTTCGCACAACGAATGCAATAGCGAGGATGACAGATGGAGTTTCTGGTGTTCTGTGTGGGAATTAGGGGACTCGCTGGATCTTGCAAAGCGAAGGTCCCAGCGAGCAGGTTCGCACAGCGAACCCTGCTATTCGCGAAATTTGTTTTATGAGGCTGTGATGCGTTGATTGATTGACGCTGTGATTTTTCTGATGGTTTACTATGATGTTACTGATGATTAAGTGATGATGATTTGTGATGTTTTGATGAATATAGGATGACATGATTAACATGATGTTTTGGTGAATGATGTTGCACGTAATGATATTCTTGATGATGATGATTATTGACGTTGTGTATCATGCATTCATAGCATATTCTGGTGATGATGTTATGACTTCGGTCCAGTGATGATGATGTTAGACTTCGGTCTATTTGTGGCTTCCATCCCATTGTGTGGATGTGAAGTGGATTATGACGTGCTCCGGTTCTTGTGTGGAACCGACCCTATTTTTACGGGGATCTTTGAAGGGTGATGGCCTAAATGTTCATCGATTGTGACGATTGATACCACATGCATGAGTCCTGTTGTGCATTGCATCTATGTGGCATTTGTTATGATTTATGATAATGTGTTTTGATGTTTGCCTTGTGATGACTCTGATGATGTTTATGATGATGACGCCATTTTTATGCATATCTTATTTTATATTGATTATAATGAATTGTTTTACTCACCCTGCCTATTTGAATGTTGCCTCCACGTGGGTAACGTGCAGGTGATCAGGATTAGCCGTGGATGCTTTTGAGGACTTTTGAAGTTATTTGCGTTTTGGTCGATGTAGAGGGTCTTGCTCTGATAGTGTAACATCGGGTTGGGTCTTTGAGTCGAACCATGTTGAGTTTTATTTGGTTATTATTTTATTGATTATTTGATGACTATGGTTTATTGTAATAAACCCTTTCGTGGGATTTTTGTGGTTATGGTGGTTCAGCTGCCCTTTGAGGCATTTTTGAGTTATTTTGAGGAAAACCCGTTGTTTACGGAGTAACTTTTATTGACTTGATTTTATTGAGAAATGTGCACCCTTTGAGGTGATTCTGATTTTACTATGATTTTATGTTTATTCTACTGTGATACTTGTGGGATAGAAAAGGGTGTTACATTAGTGGTATCAGAGCAGATCGGTCCGTCCGGTCAGGTTTTTATGTGATGTCAATCCCCTGTCGGTCGACAAGTGTGTGTACACTGTCGATGTTTTAGTTATTATAACCTTGTTAGTGGTGTGCAGGATGTCTGGAAGGAATGATCGTGATATTGCTGATGATTTGGAATCAGTTGCTAATGTGGTGGCGTAACTTAATCCGAATGGTGGAGTTCCAGATGAGTTTCTTGCCTTGGGGGAGTTCAAGAGGAACAATTCGCCAGAGTTTGAGGGAACTCACGATCCAGCAAGTGCACACAACTGGTTGAAGGCGATCGAGAAGATCTTCCGAGGGATGGGATGTACTGACGCGCAACAAGTTCAGTTTGGAACTCATATGCTGTCAGAGGAGGCTAAGGATTTGTGGGATAACACCCGTCAGAGACTGGAAGATGTTGGTGCTGTGATAACCTGGGTTGTGTTCAAGCAGGAATTTATGGGAAAGTATTATCCAGAGGATGCTCGTGGTAAGAGAGAGTTGGAATTCCTTGAGCTGAGCAAGGAGACATGACTGTTGCAGAGTATGCTGCGAAGTTCGAGAAGCTGGTGAAGTTCTGTCCTCACTACAACCGTGTTGATGCTGAGATGTCCAAGTGCCTCAAGTTCGAGAATGGGCTGAGACCAGAGATTAAGCAAGGTATTGGGTATCAACAGATCCGCAAGTATGCTGAGTTGGTGGACAAGAGCAGAATCTACGATGAGGATAACCGAGCTCGATCCACTCACTACAAGCAGTTGAGTGAGAAGAAATGGCAGTATAGGGGAAACCTTATACGACTTCAGCTGACAAAGGGAAGCAGAAGGCTTCAGATGGGAAATATATAAGTGGGGGAGCAGCTCCTGCTTCTGGGAAGTGTTACAGGTGTGGCGAGCAAGGTCGCCGTGCTGATGTTTGTACTAATAATGTGTTGAGGTGCTACAAGTGTGGTAAGAAGGGTCATAGAGCAAATGATTAAAAGGATGAGGGTCCAACTTGTTTCAATTGTGGTGAGAAGGGTCACATCAGTACCAAGTGTCAGAAATCGAAGAAGACGGCTACTGATGCTCAGACCAGTGGCAGGGTGTTTGCTTTGAGTGGTGCAGAAGTGTCAGAGAAGGACAACCTGATTCGAGGTCCTTGTTTTATTAATGATATTGAGTTAGTTGTTATGATTGATACTGGTGCTACTCATTCTTTTGTTTCGCGTGAATGTGCTAATAGATTGGGTTTAAAGTTGTCTAATATGAATGGTAGTATACTAATAGAGACTCCTGCTAATGGTTCTGTTACTACTACTTTTGAGTGTTTGAGATGTCCTTTAACGATTTTCGGAAAGAGTTTTGTGATGGATTTGGTGTGTTTACCCTTGCACCAAATCGATGTAATCCTTGGAATGAACTGGTTGGAGTTCAACCATGTTCATATCAATTTCTATACAAAGGCGGTGAAGTTTCCTAAGTTTGGTCATATTGGAGAGTTGATGTTCCTGTCTTCTAGGCAAGTAGATGAGCTTATGGAAGATGAAGCCCTGGTGTTTGCAATGTTTGCATCATTGCAGATTGATCGTGAAGTTGCGAGTGTAGAGCTGCATGTTGCCTATGAATTTCCAGAGGTGTTGCCAGATGACATTAGTGATTTGCCTCCAGATCGTGAAGTAGAGTTTGCAGTGGACTTAATACCAGGTACAAGTCCAGTGTCGATGGCTCCTTATCGGATGTCAGCTTCTGAGTTAAGTGAATTGAAGAAATAATTGGAAGAATTGCTTGAGAAGAGGTTTGTTATACTAAGTGTTTCTCTGTGGGG
Organism: Lathyrus tuberosus; assembly: GCA_022829125.1. Lineage (NCBI taxonomy): Eukaryota > Viridiplantae > Streptophyta > Magnoliopsida > Fabales > Fabaceae > Lathyrus > Lathyrus tuberosus. Next base: position 7,688,740 of record JALAZF010000084.1, read on the forward strand.
TGCTCCTGTGTTATTAGTGAAGAAGAAGGACGAAAGTATGAGGTTGTGTGTTGATTATCGGCAGTTGAATAAAGTGACTATCAAGAATAAGTATCCACTTCCGAGAATCGACGACTTGATGGATCAGTTAGTAGGTGCCTGTGTGTTTATCAAGATTGATTTGAGGTCGGGTTATCATCAGATTCGTGTTAAGCCTGATGACATTCCGAAGACAGCTTTCAGAACGAGGTATGGTCACTATGAATACACTGTGATGCTGTTTGGTGTGTCCAATGCACCAGGTGTGTTCATGGAGTATATGAATCGGATTTTTCATGAGTATCTGGATCAGTTTGTGGTGGTTTTCATTGATGGCACCCTGATATATTCTAAGTCTGAAGAAGAGCATGCTGAGCATTTGAGAACCGTGTTGCAAGTGTTGAAAGAGAAAAAGTTATATGCAAAGCTGTCAAAGTGTGAGTTCTAGTTGAAGGAACTGAGTTTCCTTAGCCATGTGATTTCGAGTGGTGGAATTGTTGTAGATCCTTCCAAGATTGATGATGTGTTGCAGTGGGAGACTCCGAAGTCTGCTACTGAGATACGAAGTTTTCTGGGATTGACGGGTTATTACCGCAAGTTTATCGAGGGCTTTTCTAAGTTGGCATTACCCTTGACTCAGTTGACTCGGAAGGGTCAAGCTTTTGTGTGGGTGTAGCTTGCGAAGAGAATTTCGTGGAATTGAAGAAGATATTAACGACCGCTCCAGTGTTGATTTTTCCTAATCCGAGTGAATCTTTTGTGGTGTATTGTGATGCGTCGAAGATGGGTCTTGGTGGAGTATTGATGCATAATGGTCAAGTTGTTGTCTATGCTTCGAGACAATTGCGAGTTCATGAGAGGAATTATCCTACACATGACTTGGAATTGGCCGCTGTGGTGTTTGTGCTGAAGATTTGGAGACATTATCTGTTTGGCTCTAAGTTTGAGGTGTTCAGTGATCATAAAAGTCTGAAGTATTTATTTGATCAGAAAGAATTGAATATGAGGCAGAGAAGGTGGTTAGAGCTGTTGAAAGATTTTGATTTTGATTTGAGTTATCATCCGGACAAAGCAAATGTAGGGGCCGATGCATTGAGCAGAAAGTCATTGCATATGTCGATGCTTATGGTGAAAGAATTGGAATTAATTGAGCAATTCCGAGATTTGAGTTTGGAATTTGAAGAGACTTCTGACAATGTGAAGTTGGGAATGTTGAAGTTGACTAGTGGCATTCTGGAAGAGATCGGAGTGAGACAACAATCTGACTTGAAGTTAATGGACCAGTTGACTTTGATCAACCAAGGTAACGGAGGAGAATGTGTTCCAGATGTCCCAGATATTAAGAAGAGCATTCTTGAAGAAGGACACCGAAGTAGGTTGAGTATTCATCCCGGTTCTACGAAGATGTACCAGGATTTGAAAAAGTTGTTTTGGTGGCAGGTGTGAAGAAGGATGTTGCGGAGTTTGTTTATGAGTGTTTGACTTGTCAGAAGTTTAAGATTGAGCATCATAAGCCTTTAGGTATGATGCAGCCGTTGAGAATTCCAGAATGGAAATGGGATAGTATTTCCATGGATTTTGTGGTGGGATTGCCTAAGACTGCTAAGGGAAATGATTCAATTTGGGTGATCGTGGATAGATTAACTAAATCGGCTCATTTCTTGCCGATGAAGATTAATCATTCTATGCAGAAGTTGGCCGAGATGTATATTGAGGAGATTGTGAAGTTGCATGGGATACCTTCGAGTATTGTGTCGGATAGAGATCCGAGATTACATCGAGGTTCTGGAAAAGCTTGCAAGACTAAGTTGAGGATGAGTTTTTCCTATCATCTGCAGACGAACGGTCAGACAGAAAGGATTATCCAATCCTTAGAGGATTTGCTGAGAGCTTGTGTGTTGGATCATGGAGGATCTTGGGATAGCCATTTTCCGTTGATTGAGTTCACGTACAATAATAGTTTTCATGCTAGTATTGGAATGGCGCCCTATAAAGCTTTGTATGTGAGGAGGTGTAGGACTCCTTTGTGTTGGTATGAATCGAGCGAGAGTGTTGTACTCGGACCTGAGATTGTGCAAGAGACGACTGAGAAGATTAAGATGATCCAAGAAAGGATGAGAGCGTCACAGAGTCTCCAGAAGAGCTATCATGATAAGAGGAGAAAGACACTTGAATTCCAAGAGGGAGATCACGTGTTTTTGAGGGTGACACCAGTGACCGGTGTGGGTCGAGCTTTGAAGTCTAAGAAGCTCACTCCACGTTTTGTTGGTCCATACCAAATCTCGCAGAGGATAAGATAGGTAGCCTATCGAGTTGCTTTACTACCGTCAGTTGTGAATTTGTATGACGTGTTCCAAGTGTCTCAGTTGAGGAAGTACATTTCGGATCCGTCGCATGTGATTCAGATGGATGATGTACAAGTGAGGGATAATCTGACAGTGGAAGCTTTACCTGTGCGGATTGATAATTGAGAAATGAAGCAACTGCGGGGTAAAGACATAACTTTGGTGAAGGTGTTGTGGGGCAGACCAGCTGGCGAAAGTTGGACTTGGGAACGCGAAGATCGGATGAGGGAGTCGTATCCGACTCTATTTCTTTGAGGTAATTTTCGAGGGCGAAAATTCTGTAAGTGGGGGAGAGTTGTAACACCCCAAATTTATTAGAATATTTATTTAATTTATTTAAATATAATATTTTTGAATTTTAGGTGAATTTTGGTGGTTTGTGTCGATGTCGGTATTTTTGTGGAGTTTTGATTATTTTAATTAAATAATAGTCTATAATATGAATATATTAGTATTATTATTAATTTAAAATAATATCAGAGGAATTAAGGGCAAGATGGACTTTTGAGGAGGATTAGTGAGGGTAAATTGGGGAAAGCCCATTTGGAGAGCCCAAGGGTTTAACAAAAAGGAATTGGAAAGGAATATGATTCATTTAGTTGGAACGTGAAAATAAGGAGAAAAGTGCAGAGCTCTGAGGAAGCAGAATAAGGCGAGGAATTCGAGAAGATTTCCGAAGAATCAGTAGAGAAAGCTCCGGATCGACAATCTAAGGTATGGGGAGTATTGCATTTCATTGTTTTCAATATAGGAGTGATGTGTTTAAAATGGATCTTGAGGGTTTTGGGGTTTTTAAAGGGTTTATGAGTTGTTGATGATTTAGGGGTATTTCTGAGGATCGATGATGGATTATTAAGGGTTGAATTGATTCGGGTAAAAATAAGCCTTCGAGGAAAAATCTTTTGATGATATGTGTATCTTGTATAAGAAAGGGATTTATGGGGTTTATGGGAAGCTTGAGAGTTTTGAAGGTTTATGAAATTTAAGGTTTCCCGTAGTGTTCCAAATCAACCTAATAGACGTAGGTTTTGTGCCTTTGATTTCCGTGATGCATTAGGAATGTTATAGGGATGTTCTTGGGTTAATTGGGGATGAAGTCGCATGTACTTTTGGGGCTGTGGTGCTACTGATACGTAGCAGCGATTTGCTGTAATCGTGGGTTCGCAAAGCGAATGTTTTTTTCGCACGACGAACATTCGCCAAGGCTCACAAAGTGAGCAGCGCAGCGAATGCGCGATAGATTGTGTGACGATACTGAGATGAATTTTGGGATGTGATTTTGTGGTCTCGCACAGCGAATACAGTAGCGAGAATGACAGATGGAGTTTCTGGTGTTCTGTGTGGGAATTAGGGGACTCGCTGGAGCTCGCATAGCGAAGGTCCCGGCGAGCAGGTTCGCACAACGAACTCAGCAACGAACCCTGTTGTTTGCGAAATTTATTTTATGAGGTTGTGCTGTGTTGATTGATTGTCGCTGTGATTTTTCTGATGGTTTAATGTGATGTTACTGATGATTAAGTGATGATGATTTGTGATGTTTTGATGAATATATGATGACATGATTAACATGATGTTTTGGTGAATGATGATGCACGTAATGATATTTTTGATGATGATGATTATTGACGTTGTGTATCATGCATTCATAGCATATTCTGGTGATGATGTTAGGACTTCGGTTCAGTGATGATGATGTTAGACTTCGGTCTATTTGTTGCTTCCATCCCATTGTGTGGATGTGAAGTAGATTATGACGTGCTCTGGTTCTTGTGTGGAACCGATCCTATTTGACGGGGATCTTTGGAGGGTGATGACCTAAGTGTCCATCGATTGTGACGATTGGTACCACATGCATGAGTCCTGATGTGCATTGCATTTATGTGGCATTTGTTGTGATTTATGATGACGTATTTTGATGTTTGCCTTGTGATGACTCTGATGATGTTTATGAAGATGACGCCATTTTTATGCATATCTTATTTTTATATTGATTATAACGAATTGTTTTACTCACCCTGCCTGTTCGAATGTTGCCTCCACGTGAGTAATGTGCAGGTGATCAGGATTAGCCGTGGATGCTTTTGAGGACTTTTGAAGTTATTTGCGTTTTGGTCGATGTAGAGGGTCTTGCTCTGATAGTGTAACATCGGGTTGGGTCGTTGAGTCGAACCATGTTGAGTTTTATTTGGTTATTATTTTATTAATTATTTAATGAATATAGTTTATTGTAATAAACCCTTTCGTGGGATTTTTGTGGTTATGGTGGTTCTGCTGCCCTTTGATGCATTTTTGAGTTATTTTGAGGAAAACCCGTTATTTACGGAGTAACTTTTGTTGACTTGATTTTATTGAGAAATGTGCACCCTTTGAGGTGATTCTGATTTTACTATGATTTTATGTTTATTCCGCTGCGATATTTGAAGGGTAGAAAAGGGTGTTACAGTTGTTATTGGTTAACAGTGTAAAAATAATTTACACTGTCAGTGTATCACCTATTTTCTCTTCTTTTTTTTTACTTCAATTTGACGAATGTGTTCTTGCATTATAGGATCAAATTCAGCAATCATTTCAATAAGACTTAAGAAATTTCCATTATGTTCTTGAAAAATCTTTTCATTTGCTTCATGAAAGGTTAAGTTGTTTTTTCCAAGAGTTTTAACAACTGCAATTATTATAAATAAAACATTTCTCCAATGTTCTTTATCTCTATTTATTTGTTTTTGAACATGTATGTCAATTGTTTTATCTTTTAACAATCTTGTTTCTAGACCAACCCATAAACTCATATTAACGATGTGTTCATTACTCATCTCATGACTCCTCAACTTAGAACTCGTATTTTTCCAGTCCTTAATACCACAACTTTCTAATTTGCTTGTACTAAAAAGAGTATTAAATAATTTACAACAAAAGCAAAATATTTTATCCTAATCTTGAGAATATATTAGCCATCTCCTTTCACGTTTTTCTGCGTTCGATAACTTTAAGGTGACCTTTTTCTACTAATAAATCTCTCAAATTGGTACGAATATTTATCCATTGACTTGTATCACGTATATTTTTAGTGGTGTTTACACTATCAAGTTCTTCTATTAATAAATCATTATTTGTATTTTCATCATTGTCTAAATTGTTAGCTTCATCTACATTGATAAGTTCTTCTACTAAATCTACATTTTCATTTTTTTGCATGTCTATAATGTTAGCTTCTACATTGTTGTTAACTTGTTCATTCAATGAATAATCGTCTAAATTTTCAAACTTAATCTTTTTGTTTGTTTTCATAAATTTATTTAGACCTCTTTTGTGATTCAGCTAAAGATTCAATTTTTTTCTTCAATTTTAAACTTTCTGAGTCAAATTTTCGAGTTGACATTCTTATATTCAAAAATAAAATAAAAAATATTGTACATGCTAATATAAAACAAATAAAATTCACCAATAATAAAATTTATAAAATAAAGTAAAATTATTAAAATTTAAAATTAAACAATAAAATATTAAATAAATAAAAATTGTTTTTTTTTAATGCTTCTTTATTCTTACCTTTGTTGTTCTTATTTTTGTCCTTTTTCTTTACACTATTTTTTGATAGTATTTGATTTTTTTCTTTGCAAAACTAGAATAAGAGATGAGAAAGAGACAAACAAGACAAGTATGAAAGTGATGGGATGGAAGTAGAGAAAAAGAAATAAACAATAGGATAGGCAACGTATAGGAATTTTTTTTAGGGTTAAATACACAAAATCCCCTGTAATATTAGCGAGTTCTCATTTTAGCCCCTGATAAAGTTTTTTTTTTAAAAACCCCCTCATCTTAGTTAGATTTTCTCACTTAGGCCCCTGATTGCTATATTGCAACAAAGATTCTTTCATATTGTCTGTGTGGCAGTCCACGTGACATTTTTTTATTTTTTAATTTATTTATTTTTTTTTTTAATTTTTTTTTTCATTTTTTAAATTTTTTTTCATTTTTTTTTCGTTTTTTATAATTTTTTTTTTATTTTTTTTCCCTTTTTTTATATTTTTTATATTTTTTAAATTTTTTAAATTTTTTTTCGTTTTTTTTTTTAATTTTTTTTCGTTTCTTTTTTGTTTTTTTTTTTTTGTTATTTTAGATTAAATCTATTTAGTTCTATTAGATTTTAATTGAAATTTTAGTCATTCATAATATTGTAAGTTGTAATAATAAATTTTATTTAAAAAATGAATGTTTTTAATCCTCAAAATAGTTCATTTAAAATGTAATAAATAGGAAGTAAAAGGGATTTTTTTATGGAATTAAACTTTGAATCGCATAATTTTATAGGATTAAAAGAATATTTATTATTATTTTTTAAATTATTTATATAAGAAAAAATGAGTATGACACTTCTTGATAATTATTCTTGAAACAAAAGAAATGAATGATACATTATTGGAGCAGTACCAGTTTCATGTATGAAAAACACATAATTTATCCACTAATTTACAAAGTAGAACATGTACACACATATATGTTTAAATAATATTTATTAGTAGTATATAATAATTGGAAAGAAACTAACTCCTTATTCTTATTATTCCATCTATGATCAAGTGTAGAAAGTTTTTATCCAATAGTTGGAATTTGTTTAACAATTCCATCTTTATCAACCCAAACCCAAACTCTATCATAACGAAAAAAATAATAATAAAAAAAATTTTAAAAAATAATAAAAAAAACGAAAAAAAATTAAATTAAAAAAATAAAAATAATAATAATAAAAAAATTAAAAAAAACTAAAAAAATAAAAAATATAAAAATATAAAAATATTAAAAAAATGCCACGTGGACTGCCACGCAGGCAATTTGAAAGAATTTTTGCTGCAATATAGCAATCAGGGGCCTAAGTGAGGGATCTAAATATTACGAGGGAGATTTTCAAAAAAAAAATTACAGGGGCTAAAATGAGAACTCGCTAATATTACAGGGGTGGTTTGTATACTTTTTTTATGTATTATCTAATATGAATTGATTTTGAGGGATAGAAATTGGTATTAATGAGTGAAGTTATTGCATTAAAAAATTGCAAGGTGCAATGTACATAGTACATATCAAAGTGGCTCTTTGGCTTCTTGCAACTGTACAATAACAATAGAATGTAATAATTAGTTAACGAAATAGCAATGGTACAATATATGTATAGGTAAAAAAATTGAGGCCCTATGCAAAGGTCTCACTTGCCTAGCCTGGGTCGAGCCTGCTCACACACTCGCCTAAAAATATTTTAAAGCTCTTTGAGTTTGTTAAAACACCTTAAGACCAATGGAAGAACTATCAAGGTGTCGTGGAATTGACCAAAAGTATTCTTAATCATTTTAGAACTATTAGTACACTACCTAATTGATAAGGGACTTAATTCAATCGATTAGAGTATCGTAAAAGGCTCCATAATCAATTAGAAATATTCCTAACCAATTAGATCACATAGTTACAGGATTTTCATTTTGGAATTATGGTTGTCATTATTTTGAAGCTTTTAATCGATTAACCCTAGTATTTATTCAATTAGATCATTAAAAGGCTCATGAATCTTTTTTATTTTTGAGGCAAACTTTTCTCTTATAAATAGAGAGCTTTTGCTCATTTAAAAATACTCTATAAAACATATTTCAGTCATACTTTCTCACTTTCTACTCTCTCTACTTCATTTATTTTTTATTTCCTAACAAAATTGCCTTAGTGCTTTGAGAGTGAAAAATATCTATGAGAATTTTGTGTTGGTGTTGTAATATTATTGTATTTTACTAGATTAGGATTTTGTCTCTTGTGTAATATCCTCATAAGAAGTCGTTGCTTGGTTCTTGAGCTAAACTAGTTAAAAGGTTTGTTTGGTTCTTGAAATTAGCCAGGTAAAATCTCAATTTAGGTTTGTGAGCTAAGCATGTTAAAGCTCTAGTTAGGTTATTAAGTTTAGCCAAACGAAACTCGGCATGGTTCCTGAGCTCAACATGGTATAAAAGCTCTGTTTGGTTCTTAAGCTCAGCATATTGTAAAAGCTCTGCTTGATTCTGAGATTAGTCTAGTGTTGAATCTCTTGTTTAGTTTGGGGATTAGACAGTGTAAAATATCCAGTTTGGTTGTAAGAAGGTTCATGGGGATAACCTTTAAAAAAGATTCACATCTCATATAGTGGACACTCTCAAGAATAAATTTTTAGGGATATGAGTAGGTCAAGTGGTTAAGTTGAACTAGTATAAATCGTTGGTTCATTTCTCTCTTCCCTTGTCTCTTTATATTTCAGTTCTTTATTTCCTTCCAATGTATTTCCATCTCTTCATCTCTCAAATTTTCTTTCTTTTATTTATTGCACTACCTACTCTCTATTTGATTTATAAAATTAATTTAAATGTTTTTATAAATCAAAATATTTACAAATGGATATTATTTTTTAAACCCACATAATTCATCATCTTCCTCTTGTGTTTGAAGTTACTTGTCCAATAAGTGGCATAAGAGTCTAACTCCTGTTATAATACTAATAATCTTAGGAGGTAGAATGATGACTTAAAACACTTCTTCTATTTTTGACAATGGAATTTTCATAAATACACTTCTATCGTCTGATGGTGAAAGGTTTGACATATGGAAAGCTAGAATGAAATTTTTTATTTAAACTAATGAATTTGATTTTTGGAATTTTGTATCAATGGTACGTATATTCCTACTTATTGTATTAATAAGAAAGTATTGAATAGACTAGATAATCTCTGGATCGAAGATGATAAGAGAAATTTCAAACTTAGTTTTAAAGCTAAACATGTGTTGATAAGTACTTTAAGCACGAAAGAGTTCTTTTCTGTTTTTAACTGTGATTCTGCCAAGAAATTGTGAGACACTCTTGAAATGATCCATGGAGACTTTCATGATATCAAGCAAGAGAGAATGAACATACGTATCCAAGAAGATTAGACATCAAATGAAAGTGAAGATCGTCTTCATAAATGGTCCTTAAACATTGGAATTCTTGGAAGTTGTTTTAGAAAGTTTGTATATAACAAATATCTTAGACTAAAGAATTGGTATCATGCATATGGTATAATACTTGATTCGAAAGATATAAATGTTTTTAGCTCTTGTTTTTTCGAAATATAATTTGTTTTTTACATAATTTTCTTTTTAACCTTTATTTTTATTTTATTTTTGAAATAAAACCTATAATATACACATTTTTCGAAACATAACCAAATGGAACATTTGTGAAACAAAACTATATATAAATTATGTACAAAAATACTTTGTTTACACCAAAATGGCACACATATTCTTTTTTTTTTATAACAAATGGTTAACAAACAAGGCAACGACCAAAGTGGTTAGTGTGCTTGTAAATCAAAATACTCTAGGAAGCAAGAGACTCAACGTGAACAAACGTCATTTATATCTTCTTCAGTAAATGGTGTTTGGTCATTAAACACCTATAATTTGAACAAAATGCAAATTAGGATAACACAACAACAACACCATTATACCTTCAATCTCTACAACAATAACAACATTAAACATTTTACTAGTTAACAACAACAATATTAACTTGGCTTACAATAACAAAACAACAAACTTAAAACTTTTACATAACAATTAACATAAATAAGTTACATGCATAAGGATAAAGTGATTACCTCCTTCTATGAATAAAAAATGCTAATAGAGACAATATCCAACATGTGTTTTATCACATAGTATCCTTTTGGTTGTAGCCTCGTCTACAAATAAATTTTATATAGTGGTTAATACACACAAAAATCACAACTACTACATTATCGAAAATAAAATAATGACACAAATAATTCCACCTACTTTAGGGAAAATAAATTTAGCTTTTTATTTCTAAAACAACGACACATAATGTATCCCTTTACATTTCGACATGTTGGAAAAAAATTAAACATTAATAAAAATTATTTAAAAGAAAAGTAAACGTTTTAGTATTACAAATAATACCACCTACGTGCTAGTTATATCTTTTATCCTTGAATCAAGTTGTTTGCCTAACGAACATAGCATAATTATTCTATTTTGATTAGGACAAATAATTATTAATTGTCAATAACCACTGCATGAACATCTAGAATAATTAATAATTGATACAAAATTGAATTAAAAATAAGAGAAAACACAAATTCATATATGTACTTGCTAAAAGTACAAATGCATGACAACCTCTAGTGATTAAGGGTTGTCAAAGGCTTTAAGGTTCTTATGATATTGAGAGGTAGCTCACATGGGGTGAGAAACTATGTATATGTGTATTTTATATGTTTAAGTTAGATCTCTCCTTCTCAATCACAATATAAAGATATTTATAGCCACATTGAGTTTGGATCCCAGACTTCTTGGGAAATAGCAACCACTCCAGGAATGGGTAGTTGATTCCCTGAATTTCAAGGATTGCACTTAGTTTCCACGACTCCCTTGGTGTTGTTTTTGACTAAATATACGTTATCTATACGATCATGTGTTATGGACGGAGATGCGAAAGATTCAGGCGACATATCTGAAAAAAGAGCACCCTATTCAGAAGATGGGAGCTCAAACCAAAAAAATGGTGACTTAGGAAGAATGATAGGTGAAGTGCATTCCTTTGCCATTTCCTCACGACCACTTCCAATTACACCACTACACAGACCCTCAAGCACGAGGGCTAGAAGAGGCCAAAGTGTTTTTGTCCCTTAGTCATCTTCAAACTTTTCACAAGAGCCTTATCTAAGCTTTATGCATACCTTCAGTTCTCAAGAATTAGTTGAGTTCCTCAGGCGAGACTCAATTGAGTCCTTTAGATGAGACTTAGTTGAATCCCTCAGGGGAGACTCAGTCGAGTCTTCCTAATGAGACTTAGTTGAGTCCTCATGTGAGACTTAGTCCAGTCTTCCTCATGAGACTTAGTCGAGTCCCTTAGGTGAGACTTAGTTGAGTCACTTAGGTGATACTTAGTTGATTCCCTCGGGAAAGACTTGGTTGATACCCTCAGACGAGACTTAGTTGAGTCCCTCAGGCAAGACAAAGTCAACTCTTCCTGATGAGACTTAATTGAGTCCCCCGGACGAGACCTGGTCGAGTCTTCCTAATGAAACTTAGTTGAGTCCCTCTTTGAGGTTGGAAAAGATACATGTAGTGCAGTTACTCGTAGGCGTAAAGGATATTCATGTGGAAGTTCCGCAATTTAATTACCCCATACGACGATACGGATCTTCCTATGGAAGTCCAACAATTTAGTTACTCCTTAGGGCGACAAGGATCTTCCTGTGGAAGTCCAACAATTTAATTACCATGTAGGGCGGCAAGGATTTTTCTGTGAAAGTCCAAGAATTTTATTATCCTATAGGACAGCAAGGATCTTCTTATGGAAATCTAACAATTTTATTAACCCGTTAGGCGACAAGGATCTTCCTGCTGAAGTCAGCCAATTTTATTACCCCATAGGGAGGAAATGATCTTTCTGTGGAAGTCCAATAATTTAGTTACCTTGTAAAGCGGCAAGGATCTTCCTATGTATGTACAACAATTTAATTACCCCGTAAGACGACAAGGATCTTCTCGGAAGTCCAACAATTTAATTTGACAGCCAAACCATAACAACCTGTTGCAAATATCATCATCTTTTTACAAGAGATTTCATAAATAGGAGACTCGCCTTCTTACCAATCAAATATAATAATATCTCAAATTTATTGAATTCCAATTTCTGGGAATGAGTCGTCTATCCAACTCTTCGATCATGAAGGCTCCATAAGACAACTTCTGATATATACGATATGGCCACTTCAAATTAGGTTGCAACTTTCCTTGTTGGGCGGGCATGAAGACTTTTTATAGCACTAAATTTCCTTCTTTCATCTCTCTTCAAACTACATTGGAGTTATACCTTCTAGCTGCTCCTTGTTTAGTGGCAGACTCTCGAATGTGAGTGACGTATCTTATCTCATTAATTAGGTCAGTGACTCGTCTTAATCCTGCCTCATTTTCTTGCTCATTAAACTAACAACGTCACCATGATGGCGTGTTAATTTCCATAGGCAACATGGCATCCACCCCATAACCTAGTGTGAAGGTATTTTCCTTGGTGGTGGAGTGAAGTGGTGGTGTGATATGACCACGTCACTTTGTGCAGCTGCTCGACCCACAATCCCTTGACGTCATTTAGCTTCTTCTTGATCCCCTTCAGTGTCACTTTATTTGTTGATTCTTCCTACCCATTCGTTTGTGGTTGAACGATCGAAATGAACTTAGTTTATACTCCCAAGTCATTGGAAAAATTGACCATGGTAGTATTGGTGATATGAGTTCCATTGTCTGAAACGATAATTCCTGGTAAATTAAACCTGCACATAATTCTCTGCCAATAAAAGTGGACCATCCTTTATGTTGTAATCTTGGATATAGCTTCCACATATATCCATTTCATGAAGTAGTCTACTCCCACGATCAGGAACATTGGTTGGCCGAGAGCTACAAGAAAAGATCCTAGAATATCCACTCCCGACTAATAAAATGGTTAGGGCTTTTTGTTAGAAAAGTAATAGTGGGGGTTATTTTTAATCGTATCCACAGGGATTGTTCGATATATGATGCGTGCCTTTCAATATTTGTGATATTCTAAGTTCATCGGTTTCAAAAGTTTCTCAATTGTTTTTAACATTCACTTGTAACAAAGATTAATTGGTGCCAAAGGTTTTGTAAAAGTTTTGATAAAAGCATGTTAAGGTTAGGTTTCGCTAATCCTTTTTACGTATAAACAAATAATCAACCGTATGAACTTGGTTTTCGACCAATATAACCGCGTATCCTCCCAACTAAGTTTATGTCTAAAACAAAGTCGTGAGTATCGTTGTTTAGACCGTTAGATGATGTCTCACGCTAACAATCTAAGCAACGATCATTAAGATCAACACAATGCGAATAGAAAATCCCAAATCTATGTCTAGAGTTTGGTTTTTAAGAGATAAAATTGTTAGGTCATGATTTTTAGAATCTATGTCTAGAGCAAAACAAATCACACATTGATCAAAGACTTTGTCCATACACAATAGATCAAAAGCAATACATAAAAGTAGGATCAACTACATCTAACCTCAACATTGAGTGTTTAGCTACCACTTCTCATGGTAGCTTGGATGACAAGTTAAGTTGCAAAGCTTGTGGAACTTCAATCTTCAAAGATTCAAGGATTGAAGCATAAAAGCTTGGAACTTGGAAAAATAAGTAACAATGGAGTTTCTTCTTCTTCACACAAGTTTTAGGTTACAAAAGAGTGATAAATCAAAAAGTATCTCCAAAAATATCTAACCACACACTAAATAGCACTTTCTGCCCAGACAAATTCGCCAGGCGAGCTACAAAATTCGCCTGGTGAAACCTTTAAGTACAGCCCACGTGCCAGAACAGTGCAAAGAACCTGAGAAAAAATCTTAAATTCGCCAGGCGAATTCCAAAGTCGCCAGGCGAATTACTTTCGCCACCCATTCTCCTGGAGAATGCAGAGGCGAAACACTTCCAGAGAGCACACAATTTGAAAACAAATTCGCCAGCTGACTCGCCAGACATTCGCCTGGCGAATTTCTCTTTCCGCCACCCATTCGCCAGGCGAATTCACTGTTTGTTGCAGACATGCAACGTTGCTCATTTCATCGTGTTTTCTTCCGATTTTTGCCACGTCCTTTTTACAAAAAATGCTGCAAAACAAACAAAAACATCAAATAGACCAAAATAAAACATTAATTCTAAAATCACTTAAAAATAAGCAGTTTCGCATTAAGGCACTTAGAAAAAAGCTTTAAAATACATAAAATTAATCTACAATTCATTTACAATCAGCTACCTATCAAACTCTCCCCAACTTGCCTTGTTGTTTGTCCTCAAACAAAAATTAGTGTTAACAACTACAAACAAGAATTCCAAGCACAATATCAACCGAAAACCTCAATGGTTCAAACTTGACACATACACGCACAAAGTATTTCCACAAAGTTGCATAGAATCCAAGCACAATTATGAGTTAAGTTCTAAACATAACTTACACAATGCAAAATCAAGCTCCTACAAGCTCAAGTTGAATCACCTACTTATACTTATTATTAACAACCTATGTACATAATTGCACACGGGACAAAACACTCTCACAAGCAATCGTGCCACATCCGGAATCATTCATGCATTCATCTCACAAAGTTATCAAAAAGAAGTAGAAACTAAGATCACAAAGGACTTTTATGGTTGTAATTTGGTCGGGGTAAAAACAAGGGACATATGTACACGGCTATTGAATAAAAAAAAATAACTTTCACGAAGAGCATTTCACTTTTTAACACAAACCCTCTTGCTTGAATCACCAACAAAACTTCAAGTTCATTTTAAAAACTCTTCGAAACATGTTAACGTTCGGGTTCATGATTCACACAACAAAAAATCTTTCTTTTTAGGCTCAAAAGGAGTTTCAAATACGCGCACACTCACAAGGTTACCCGGAAGTATTTTTGGAACGGTGGTTTTCCTCATAGTGCTCAAAATTTGCCTTGATCCTTTCTAAGTTTCCAATCATTTAAACAACTCACAAGATTAAACATGAACAAGACGAGTAAAACAACGATTACTCAACTCTCTTTTTGGTGAACAATGGAAAGCATCTCACTTTTGTGGTTTTGCCCTAATTGATTCAAACATGAACAAGTATTTACAACACAATGCATTATCATAAATTGTATAAAGCACCAACTCACAATCATGCTAAAATTATACACAACACATTCACACTTTGATTGTGCACACAAACAAGAATTCTATCATCACCATCAATGCTTAATGCTAACAAAGCATCCTTCTTGTGCTAACACAAAATTTTCAAAAATTAAGGGCAATTTTCACTTTCTTCGCGCAAACACACATAAAATAAAAAACAGAATTTAAACTAAACAAAATTTCACACCAACTGAAATATAATAAGTACTGGTGTAAACACACCAAAAATTGTACTCGCCGAAGCGAACCACAATACTAACTGAAATATAAAAACTGAAAATAAAATACTAACTGTCATATAAAACTGAAAATAAAATACTGAAAATAAAATTCATAAAATGCAATAATAAAAATCCTTCACTTTGACGCCTCCGCTAATTAACCAAATCATGGAGATCATCCCGCATCTCGTCACCACCACCATCATCATCATCATCATCATCTCCACCATCACCCCCAGCATCAACAGCTCCAGTTGGACCACCCCCTGAAAAGAAAGGACGCCTGTCCACAGGTCAGTTTGCATAATTATCATAGTCCGTCCTAGTAGGAAAAGGAACAACCTCCTGCGGAGTGGTTTGAAACTGGTACAGCTGCTGCATGCAATTGAAATTGAACTACGATGATCTCTGATAAGCTTCAGCCATATCCCAAGAGTAATTGAATGCAGCTCGCATTCTAGGATCCCACGTCGAATAATCAAGAACCTCGGGCTGCTCACTAGGCTGCGAACGGGATGACTGACCAACACTCGAACCCTTCCTCTTCTCAATCAGCTTGTTCTTACAATACCTCTCAATATAATCATCATTAATCACCCCCCTCCTTTTCTCGTTAATCACATCGGGCATCATGATCCACTTTTTGAGACAAAGAGCTGTGACAAAACAAGGGAAAATAATAGGGGCAGTAGCATGTACCTCGGGGCGTCGCGTATTCTCGATAAAATTTTTCATTTCATACGCAATGATCCGAGCAACATCAACCTCTTTGTCTTCCATGATGTAATAAAGTAGGAGGCCAACCTCCGGCGGAATCGAAGAATAGTGCGATTTGGGCTTAATGTTGTGGAGAATTAGAAGAAGAACAACTTGCACATCCGGAGGCATGTCCTCCCTCCGATAACGGATAGGATCACCCACAGCGTTTCTTTCCACACTTTTTCCCGGAAACAAAATGGTCCTGGGAATCTTATCATGATCAAGATGCGTGCCAAGCTCCTTAGTGTAGGCATCCTTCTCGAACATTCCTAAAGAACTCGGCTTCCCAAAAAGGACATTGATGTCTTCACGATCGAACCTAATTTCTTTGCCACGGACATAAGTGATGTACCAGAACACTTGCATATCTCCTTGAGTTTCTGGGAATTCAAGAGCATTTGCGTAGAATTCACGCACCATCTCGTAGTTGAGTGCCTCCAAAGGATTAATGAGATGTCCCCACTTTTTGTTGTCAAAAATTTTGGCTAACTTACGGTACGGACCCTCCGGGTTGATATCAAATCTTTTCTCGAATAAAAACTGCCGGCCCTTAAGCATTTTGTACCGGGCAGCATGAGCTGCGCTTAAGAATCGGCTCGGATCAGATTCAGGTTGTTGCCCGGAACCGCTTCCTGCAGCCATCTTCTGTTTCTTTCCACCGAAGACTTTGGTTCTTGGCGGCATCTGAAAAAAAGACGGAAAACACAAAGCAAAAAAAATCGTTGTCTCATGTCAGCACAACCCAAACAACAAACAAAAATTCATAACAGAAAGTAAACACATAAAACATAAGACATATACACATAACAGAACAGAAAAATAAAAAATAAAAAAAAATTGCCATTCGCCCCAAGCTCGCCAGGCGAATACCTGGCGACCTCTCGCGGCACACTCGCCTGGCGAGTGTCTGGCGAGTTTTGAAAAATTCCCAAAAATTCCACACGCAGTGGTTGTTTCACAATTTCATCTCAGGCACATACTAATTCAACACCAACCACTGAATAACACAAACATTTAAGTAATTCCTTAGGGGTTCTAACAACATTCTAACCATTGTGAATTAAACCCTAATTTACCCTAATTGAACAAATTAAGCAAAGCAAAAACAAAACAAAATGAGGACAGCAATTAGAATGAATCATACCTTAAATGGAAGTGAAGGTGATGGAGAAGGAGAAGGAAAGGTTAAGAGTGTAGGGTTTGGGAGAAGAGAAGTGGGAGTGAAAGTGATAGGCGAGAAAATGAAAGGAAAAATAGTGAAAGGAAATGAGATAAGTGGTGATGAGTGTGTGGTCCCTAGTGGACCCTAATAAAATAATATTAATTAATTAATTTAAAAAAAAAACATTCATTTCCCCTTTTCCTTCTGCAGACAAAAAAGACAGGTCACGCCAAATTCGCCTGGTGAATGACTGGCGAGAGACTGGCGAAATTGAATTCGCCAGGCGAATTAAGGATTCGCCAGGCGAATTACACCAGAAGCAGAATTATCACTTGGCAATGGTGTAGAGCAGAATTTTCCAACAGTTTCTAAAATAACTACTAATAACACACAATTTATAAATTAAACAGATGAAATACTTAGAATGTTGGGGTGCCTCCCAACAAGCGCTTGTTTAACGTCGGCTAAGCTCGACGGTCCACCGCAATCTCACGGATCGCGGAAGGGAACAATGGCGGGATTCCGCTCGAAATCACCTCCAAGATACACTTTCAATCTTTGGCCGTTCACAGTCCAATTCTCTTTGGTTGTTGTGTCTTCAATTATAACTGCTCCATAAGGCTTGATTTCTCGGATCCGGAACGGACCCGACCATTTAGACCTTAACTTTCCCGGGAACAATTTTAACCGAGAATTGAATAACAGGACCAGTTGGCCGACCTCAAATTGCTTGATGATAATTTTTTTGTCATGGTAAGACTTTACACGCTCTTTGTACAGTTTATTGGAATCGTACGCCTGAAGGTGTAATTCATCCAATAAATGTAATTGCTCTTTTCTTTTTTCGCCGCTAAGAGTGGAATCAAAATTTAAAAACTTTAAGGCCCAAAACGCCTTGTGTTCCAACTCTACGGGCATATGGAAATTCTTACCATACACAATTTTAAACGGTGTGAGACCGATCGGAGCCTTAAAAGCGGTCCGATACACCCACAAAGCATCATCCAATTTGTTGGCCCAATCTTTTCTCGAGGCCGAAACAGTTTTTTCTAAAATACGCTTTATCTCACGATTGGTTACCTCTGCTTGACCATTAGTTTGAGGATGATATGGTGTGGCAACCTTGTGCTTCACACCATACTGCTCCAAAGCTTTGTCAAGCTGAGTGTTACAGAAGTGAGACCCTCCATCACTTATTAACACTCTAGGAGTACCAAAACGCGTAAAAATGTGTCTTTTCAAAAATTTCACAACAGTTTTTCCGTCGGCTTTAGCGCAAGCTATCGCCTCCACCCACTTAGACACATAATCAACGGCGACCAAAATATATTTATTGGAAAAGGAAGCAGGGAATGGACCGACAAAGTCGATCCCCCAACAGTCAAAAACTTCGATTTCCAACATATTCTGTAAAGGCATCTCGTGCCGCCGTGAAATTCCTCCACTCCTCTGGCACTTGTCACAACTAAGGGCATGCACATGCGCATCTTTGAATAAGGACGGCCAATAAAAGCCCGACTGAAGGACTTTAGTGGCCGTTCTTAACCCATTAAAGTGTCCTCCATACGGAGAGTTATGACAGTGCCACAGAATATTCGTGGCTTCCTCCAATGAGACACACCTTCTTAAGAGGTTGTCGACACCAAGTTTGAATAAATAAGGTTCATCCCATATGAAAGACTTGGTGTCAGACAAAAAATTTCTTTTTTGATGGTGCGTTAGACCGTCCGGTATCAATCCGGCGGCTTTGTGGTTAGCCATGTCGGCGAACCACGATCTAACCTGCACTCTAAACAATTTTTCATCAGGGAACTCCTCTTTGACCTCAAATTCATTCTTGGTCACGTCAACGTTTACCAGGCGGGATAAGTGATCCGCCACCAAATTCTCGGATCCTTTTTTGTCACGAATTTCAAGATTAAATTCCTGTAACAAAAGGATCCACCGAATAAGCCTCTGCTTAGAATCAGGTTTGGTGAGCAGATACCTTATAGTCGAATGGTCCGTGTAAACGATGACTCGTGAACTAATCAAATAGGAACGAAATTTCTCCAACACATATACTATGGCAAGCAACTCTTTCTCAGTTGTTGCATAGTTAATTTGAGCCTCGTTTAAAACTTTGCTCGCATAATGTATAGCATGGAAAACTTTCATTTTCCTCTGACCCAAAACAGCCCCAACCGCATAATCGCTTGCATCGCACATTAATTCAAAATCCAATTTCAAGTTAGGTGCAACGATTATCGGTGAGGTAGTTAAACTTTTTTTCAAAAAATTAAACGCGAAAAGACAAGACTCGTCAAAGTCAAAAACCTTACCTTGGACAAGCAAGTTGCTCAATGGCTTCGCGACCTTTGCGAAGTCCTTGATGAATCTACAGTAAAACCCGGCGTGTCCAAGAAAGCTCCTTATACCTTTGACATTCATCGGCGGTGGTAATTTCTCGATAACATCCACTTTGGCTTTATCAACTTCAAGGCCTTTTGAAGAAACCTTGTGACCGAGCACAATTCCCTCGTTCACCATGAAGTTGCATTTTTCCCAATTAAGCACCAAATTAGTTTCCACACACCTTTCCAACACCGTATCCAAATTTTTCAAGCACAAATCAAACGATTGTCCAAAAACGGAGAAATCATCCATAAAGACCTCAATTGTTTTTTTGATCAAATCCGAGAAGATAGCTTGCATACACCGCTGAAAAGTCGCCGGTGCATTACATAATCCAAACGGCATCCTCCTATAAGCGAAGATTCCAAACGGACATGTAAAAGCTGTTTTTTCATGATCCTCCGGGTTCACAATAATTTGGTTGTAACCCGAATAACCATCCAAAAAACAGTAGAACTGTTGACCGGAAAGCCTTTCGAGCATTTGATCCATAAAAGGTAGAGGGAAATGATCTTTTCTCGTAGCTTTGTTCAACCTACGGTAGTCGATACACATTCTCCACCCGGTAACGGTTTTTGTTGGAATGAGCTCATTTTTCTCGTTTCGGACCACCGTTAATCCGCCTTTTTTCGGTACCACATGCACCAGACTAACCCACGGGCTGTCAGAAATGGGATAAATCATTCCGGCGTCTAACATTTTCACCACTTCTTTCATGATTGGATTTAACCGGCGTTGAGGTTGAGCAACCGGTTTAAAATCTTCCTCCATAAATATACGGTGCATGCAATACGAAGGGCTTATGCCTTTGAGATCGGACAACGTCCATCCCATTGCATTCTGATTTTTTCTCAACACTTGAATTAAGCGGCTCTCCTCGTTTTCAGACAAAATACTACTTATGATCACCGGTTTATTACCACCGTCATCGAGAAAAGCATACTTCAAGGTTGACGGTAACACTTTCAGCTCAAGTTTGGATGGTTCATCATTAACCACTTTTTTCAGACTTTCCTCTTCATACTCCCAAGGTTGCAATTCTTCCAAGGCTTCAAGCTCTAACAAACACTCTTCAAGAGCTTGCTCTTCTTCAACCGAGAATATTTTCAAGGAATCATCCAAAGCTCTTTGTAAAGGATCAATGACATGAATTTGCTTTGTAACTTCAAAACTTGTTTCCTCCGTTGCATCGATCCGGAAACAATCACCTTTATCTTTCTTATGCTTCATGGCATCATAAAGATTGAAACACACCTCTTCATCTTGGACTCTCACTTTCATGAGACCATCGTCCATGTCAATTGCCATACGGGCTGTTTTCATGAAAGGCCTTCCAAGAATCAAAGGTGAATCCTCATCCTCCTCCATTTCAATTACAACAAAGTCGATCGGAAACAAAAATTTGCCCACTTTGACCAACACATCTTCCGCTACACCGTGAGGATGGGTAGTGGATTTATCGGCGAGTTGCAACGTCATTTGCGTGGACCTCAATTCCATGTGGCCTAACCGTTTCACAATCGACAATGGTATCAAGTTGATGCTAGAACCCAAATCAATCAATCCATTGCCCACATACATGTTTCCTATCGTAACCGACAATGTAACTCTTCCCGGATCACATTCTTTTTGCGGGAGAGTCCGTTGAATGATGGTACTACAGCTTGCATCTACCATAATCGTCTCCTGATCTGTATACCTTTTCTTCTTCGTGAGGATATCCTTCATGAATTTCGCATATTTAAGCATCTGCTCCAAAGCCTCGGAGAATGGAATATTTATTTGTAATTGCTTAAAAATATCCATAAACCGAGAATAGTGTCGCGCACTATCTTTCTTTGTAGGAGCATGCGGATATGGTAGATGTTGAATCGGAATATTGTTCATCGGCTCTTTTCCCTTCCTAGTTCTCTTCACTCTTTCTTCACTCTCTATTTTTTTCTCATTCTCACTTTTTTCCTTCTCATTTTCAACTAAAACACCCTCAACATTTTTTTCTACTTCAATCTCCTCACAATCTTTTTCTTTTTCATTTTCAACTACAACCTCCTCCTCCACTACTTTCTTACCTACACCCATGTCAATCTCTCTTCCACTTCTTGTGAGAATTGCTTTGCAATCTTTAGGATTCGGAAGCGTATTTGCCGTAAAGTGCCCATTTTGTTGGTCGACCAATTGTTTTGATAATTGCCCGACTTGTGTTTCAAGATTCCTTATGGCGGCATCGGTGTTCTTTTGGTTGGAAATTGCCATTTGCATAAATTGTGTGAGAGTGTCTTCCATCTTCGTATTTCCAACAGGAGCTTGCGGAGGTTGAGTGTAATTTTGATATTGTTGACGGTTTGATGGTTCGGCTTCTTGTGGTCTCCATTGTTGTTGATAACCTTGGTTAGCCCTTTGTTGGTAACCTTGGTTGCCTTGTTGATATGGAGGTCGGGGTTGGTAACCTTGATTTCCCGCGTAATTTGCTTCCTCCACAACGGGAGGACAATAACCGGTCGGATGGTCACCTCGACATAATTCACACACTAACACTTGCACATTTTTACTTGAAGACTCAGCATCTCTTTGAATTGTTGCGGCAACTTAGACATTTGCTTAGTTAACAACTCAACCTGTTGTGATAACAATTTGTTCTGCACAAGGATAGCATCGTTTGTTCCCAATTCCAACACTCCCGGAGTTCGTTGAGAAGGACCACGGTTGTGAATACCTTGATGATTGTTCAAGGCCATTTTATCAATGATAGTTGTGGCTTCTGCTGCGGTTATACTTAACAAGGATCCACCCGCGGTGGCATCCAACAAGGTTTTGTGTACAAGTTGCAGCCCATTTCTAAATATATGAATTTGTGACAATTCATCAAAACCATGGCCTTTGCACTTTCTTAACATTGATTTGAACATCTCCCAAGCTTCGTTGAGATATTCATTTGCTCCTTGTGTGAATACCGTGATGGCGGTCTTTGCTTCCATGAACCGAGTGTGAGGGAAAAATCTCTCCAAAAATTTCTCTTCCAATTGGTTCCAATCCGTCATTATGGTTGTTGACTGATCAAGATACCATTCCTTTGCCTTCCCAATGAGGGAATGCGGGAATAGTCTCTTAAACAGAGATTCCTCTTCTGCTTCCGATGCACCAGTCGCTCCCGCTATTTCATAGAATTTTGTAAGATGGGTAAAAGGATCTTCATGATCCATACCCATAAATGGACTTTGATATAACAGTTGAAGAATACCGGTCTTCATCTCAGAATGCCGACCGTTGTGTGCATGGCGAGCGAACTGAGCATTGTGTCTCGGACTATTTGTACATGGCCTAGAAGCAGGTGGTGGAGGTGGTGGTGGATCTGCCTCCATAACTGGAATTATCTGTGGAACTGGTGGTGGTGGTGGTGTAGAAGTACTTTCCTCTTGTTCTCGCTTCTGTCTCGCTAGCTGCCTCCTTCGTCTAGTTCTGCTGTTGATTCTACGAGCGGTTCTCTCAATCTCAGGATCGAAAAGAAGTTGGTCCGCCGGTATTTTCCCTCGCATAAACTAAGTCTGCACACTAAACAAAACAGATTAACAAGTTCAAGATAAAGGGTAACAAGCTTAAAATAGCTCAACTATCGCAATGCTTGCAATATCACTTAACAATCCCCAGCAATGGCGCCATTTTGTTAGAAAAGTAATAGTGAGGGTTATTTTTAATCGTATCTACAGGGATTGCTCGATATATGATGCGTGCCTTTCAATAGTTGTGATATTCTAAGTTCATCGGTTTCAAAAGTTTCTCAATTGTTTTTAACATTCACTTGTAACAAAGATTAATTGGTGCCAAAGGTTTTGTAAAAGTTTTGATAAAAGCATGTTAAGGTTAGGTTTCGCTAATCCTTTTTACGTATAAACAAATAATCAAGCGTATGAACTTGGTTTCCGACCAATATAACCGCGTATCCTCCCGACT
Source organism: Lathyrus tuberosus (assembly GCA_022829125.1). Lineage (NCBI taxonomy): Eukaryota > Viridiplantae > Streptophyta > Magnoliopsida > Fabales > Fabaceae > Lathyrus > Lathyrus tuberosus. The sequence continues at coordinate 7,712,343 of JALAZF010000084.1, forward strand.
AAGTTTATGTCTAAAACGAAGTCGTGAGTATCGTTGTTTAGATCGTTAGATGATGTCTCACGCTAACAATCTAAGCAACGATCATTAAGATCAACACAATGCAAATAGCAAATCCCACATCTATGTCTAGAGTTTGGTTTTTAAGAGATAAAATTGTTAGGTCATGATTTGTAGAATCTATGTCTAGAGCAAAACAAATCACACATGGATCATTAAGAGAAAACAACATCATCTATATTGATCAAAGACTTTGTTCATACACAATAGATCAAAAGCAATACATAAAAGTAGGATCACTGTTTGTTGCAGACACGCGACGTTGCTCATTTCATCGTGTTTTCTTCCGATTTTTGCCACGTCCTTTTTACAAAAAATGCTGCAAAACAAACAAAAACATCAAATAGACCAACATAAAACATTAATTCGAAAATCACTTAAAAATAAGCAGTTTCGCATTAAGGCACTTAGAAAAAAGCTTTAAAATACAGAAAATTAATCTACAATTCATTTACAATCAGCTACCTAACACTTTTCCCATTATTTTTGTTGAATCGCCTCTCATATTATAATCACATTCCATAAATCTTTCTTGAATCACCTCTTATTCTCCCATTATAGATATATTTGATTTACAATCCTTCATCATACCATCATCATCAAACTGAAGATATGTGTTTACCTCATCCATACATATAAGTTTGTCGAACTTCATCTTCTTGAAAATTACACAAGCACATGGAATACCGTATTTTTTCTAATTACACAACCACACTTTGTGATAAATAAAATTCAATCTCGCACAAAAATTGTTACCAGACAATTGAGAATACCAAGTCTTATTCTTGAATTTGTGTTCTAATATGGTGATACTTTGACTAAAAAGATGTTTGTATCTCATTGTGGTGTAGTACAATTATGGTTTTCATTGCTTCCCAAGCCTTGAAAAAATCACCCATACTATCTAATAAATATTTTTTAGTCTACCGTGAGCATATTCAGCTTTTTTTGTTGTGTGTTATAGCCAAGATGTCTAACCTAATCAGTCCAAGCACAAACTATTCTCTTTTTCACCTGGTCTAATATTATAGTTTCAACGTAATCAATTTTTTTGGATATTTTGCACACACACACTTTTAAACTGCATGACAAAATCAACATAAGACTACTTTATAGAAAAATTGACTACAACATTTCACACTTTCCTTATGGGTTTCAATATTTGCTTAGATTTTACAATTTTCCTGTCTTTACCCTTGATTTTGTTTTTGCTTTTCAAGATCCTCTTAATTTTAGATCTCACGATTTTTGTTATGTGATACCGACATATTAAAACATGTGAAGTAGGAAATATTTTTGTAACAAAATTCATCAATGAAGTATTGCAATTAGTGACAATCACATCTGACATATTTTATGAGTCTTTCAACCATTCACGACACATTTCTAAAGCCCATGTGACATTATCTTCCTTTTCACATTTCAAAAAAGCAAAGTCAATTGAATATGTCGTCTCTGTAGAAGTAACACCAACAATTTCAAGCAAAGGTAGCATGTATTTGTTGGTATTATATGTTGAATTAATCATCAATATAGAAGGAAATGTGTTAAACAATTAGATGGATTATGGATGCATCCAAAAAATATCTCGAACATATTTTCCATCGTCACATAATCTATAGCTAGAAACTTAATGATGTTCATCCTACAGTTTCAACAAATGTTGCATTTCAGATCTTGAACCCTTTATTGCCTTGTTGTTTATGTGTCGAACATCATAAAGTTACTTAATATTTGACACATTATTAGGTCTCTATCGTTTCAAAGTTGTGAGTATCTTTTTGGGCAAAATCATGTTCATTGCATTTCAGATCTTGAACTTCTTATAGCCCCTATGTTTCTCTCTCGAATCATAAAGTTGCTTAATATTTGACATACTATCAGGACTCTATCGTTTCAAAGTTATGAGTGTCTTTTTGGGCAGAGCCATGTTCATTGTCATCTCAGCAACATTTTTTTCTCATCACAATGTAAACGGATGGCGATATGATGATATGATAACTTGCAATCCAATCAATAGTTATGTACACCGCACAATATATTAAATTTCATAACAGTTTCCATCGTATAGTACCCGCGCAACTTAAAAGGACATCTACATTTCCTTGTTCCAACATCATCAGGTTTCAACTTTTGGAGTGAGTATTTATACCCGTCACTTCTTTCACAATTCATTACAATAAATGGTTGTCTTTTATCAAAATTAGAATCAGGTCTCTCGATAATTATTCAAAACCCTAATTTAGCAGCTTCCGCATTAGCACATTTAAGTATATCATCATTTAACGTAAACTCATGGTCATTGCTAAAATATATGCCAACATCAACGTATGCAACATTGGATTTTAGAACACCTAACTCAACAACCTATGATGCATTAGTTGGCCTGACAACATCAAGGTGCCCCATACCTACAACCATTGAACTTGAACAGAGTCAAGCAACATATTACATTGATCCAGAAGGTTCATTTCCTGTAAAAAATTTACATAACTAAAGAAACCAAATTATAATTTAGTGGAAAGAGATATAGATATACATTACCTATAATTTAGATCGATTATAAGATTATGTTATCGAAGTACAAATTGATTGTGTAACCACGCAATAACCCAATAAGTGAAAAATTATTTAGAGGGGTTAAGAAAATATGGAATAGAGTCTTGAGTGAGAGAGTTTAAGAAATTGATCATATAGTATATTACATTACACTCCAAAAGATAAAGTTTGAATAATTTTATTTGGGCTCTAGAAAAATAATAATTTTACAAATATTATCCTCCTTTTCAAATTCTAAACAAAGTAAAATCAATTGAAAAATATTGGTGCGTCTGAAAGATAACGGTTGAAGTATACCTTAAAATCTTTGGGTGATGAAGAGAAAGAAAATATGTTTTGAGATTGTCAAAAATATAAAAGTCGAAAAGCGGCAAAAATGTCTGGTTTGGACGGTTTGCAGATATCGGGTTTGGTTGGTTCGATTTATGGATCCATTCATTTAATGTTAGAATATTAGATATATATATATATATATATATATATATATATATATATATATATATATATATATATATATATATATATATATATATATATATATATATATTTTATATTAATTTAGAAATTATCTAAATTAATAAAAATATATTATATGATATTTATAATATTTTATTCTAATTATTAATACAGAGTCGTCTCAATTTTTTCGGAGGCCCTGTGTAGATTAGTCATTGTTTAATCATGAAAAAACAAATAGAGGACTTATTTAACTATTGTTTAACAATTATAAATATTTTATGAGGCCTTATTTAGCCAGGATTTAAGTATAAGAAATTTGAGGCCCTGTGCGGTAGCCCGCCTTGTACGCCCTCAAAGACAATTTTATCAATTAAAAATATGTATTTGTTGTGTTATTGTATTGTGACAATCTTGAGATCTTTAAAGTTAAAGGGAGAAATACGAGTTTTGGGTTTAAGGAAATCTTGGAAATTTTTTCCTTAACACCTTGGATATTATATTGAGAGTTGGAGAGGTTGTGAAACACTTGGATAGAAAATATAATTTGTTCTTGAGAATTTTTGAAATGCTATTTTCTTGTAATTCATTTGTAATCTCTTGTAACGGCTTTTGAAGTATAGTTCATTGGAGAGTTTCTCTCTCCTTAAACATAGATCATTTAATCTAACCGGATAAACAAACATTGTGTATTTCTGGCCTTCTTTAATCTTCTTTTATCTAATTAATTCACTTTTTATTACATTAAAAATTATTATTATTAAAGACCGTTTGTTTGGTTGTCATTATTTTTTTCTGGCATCAAATTTTTGTAGAGTGATTGAACTCTGAGTTTCTTTTAAAAGAGTCTTTATTATTCTATCAATTTCACATTAATATCTTATAAAAATGATAATTTTAAAGAGGAATGATACTTTTACACCAAAAATGTGACACTACACCATATGAAAGTACGGTTTTCTTTTTTTATTATATTTAATAATTAATTTTTTACTTTTCCTAATACAAATGAATGCATGTTGTTGTATTTTGGCTGGTGGTCGTTTTAGTGGAAGAATCAGTGTTTTAAAAATCGGACCGGTCATTAAATCGGTGAAGGTACTGGGTCACTGGTTTATCGGTTAAACCACTGGGTCATTGGTCGAACCGCATGACTAAACCGGATTAAACCGGATAACTCGGTTGAATAAACCTGTCGTTATAATAGATATAAAACCGGTAAAACTGGTCGAACCAAATGATTCAGTCTCTAAAAAATATAACTAGCACTTAAATTTTTTGAAAATATCATATCATAAATTCACATGTTCATAATTTAAATTCAAATTTTAAACAGAGTCTAATTGTAAATTTTAAACAGAGTCTAAATTAAACAGAGTTTAATTTAAATTCATAATTTTAATGTTAATAGAAAATCAGTTTTAATGTTAATAATTAAAACAATACATATATTAACATTATTCTAAATAATAAATTTTCCAAATCTATATATATAATGGAAATCAGTTAAGTCTAAAATTATATTATATTCAGTTTTTTAATCTGTGTTCTTAAATTTCTATACAAATATTTGTATGATGGTTTTTCAATCAATATAAATACAAAATAGTAAAAATAGTTTTGTGGATATTACGAAACTTAATTTGTATATCACTTGAATCAAATGAGTGGTCACTATTATTCTTGGAGAAAAGTTCCTATGTATTTGAGGAAAAAAAATTTAAGAAAAAAAATTTTAAAAAAAATTTAAAAAAAAAATTAAATTTTTTTTTTCTAAAATAAGCAGTTGTATCACCGGTTTGCGAAAACCGCCGGTTTTTCCGGTTCACATCGGTTCCCACCGGTTCGAAGACATGGCCGATCGAGCAAGTGAACCTGGCCGGTTCCCGGTCCGACCAGCCGGTCCGACCGGCCGGTCCGGTCCGGTTTTTAGAACACTGGTAAAAATAGACCTCCTCAATTTTAAACTTTGATAGGATTCATAAGATATGCCGGACAGTCTAATCTAACGATGATTCCTTGAAGTAGTGTTTGGGTCTATAATGATCAAGGTTATGAAAATTAGACCGGACCAGCCGATTTAACCGGTTAGACTGGGAACCGGACCTATGTCCGGTCAATTAAACCCTTTAAACTGGTTTGTCAAGAAACCGGGGCAAAAACCGAAAAATCGGGTAGAAACCGGAAAAACCGGTCAAAACTGGGGTTCGTCCAATTACATGGGTTGAACCGGATTTTAAATTTTTCAGTTTTTTTTTTATTTAAAAGAAAAAGATAATATGGAAAAAATCAATTTATTACTATTAAACTAAATGGGTCTTATAATTGAAAACCTCACTTTAACCCATTCATAATTTGGATTTTCTTGATAATAAGGACTAGAATTCTTTTTATAAATAATACTCTCCAATTTATTTTCTAAAGTTTTGAGTGTCAGACATAATTAATCAATAGTGTTATGATCATTCTTTCACAAAGTTGACAATGCTAAAAAAAAAAAAAAAATGTTTCTTCTTAAATTCTAGAATTCTTTGGCCTAAATCAAGCACCATCTAATTTGTTTTACATAAGATATTAAATTCTAGCATTTTTAGTTCTTTCTCAAACTGGTTCTAGTTAAGAAATTATAGAAAATAAAAGTCATCAATCTATATGATAAAGAACTAGTACTAAATCATATAAAACATATACAATACCGGTCTGACCCTCGGTCCGACTCGGTCAATCTTTAAACCTTAAACTCCCAGTATATACCGGTTCAATATCCGGTTCGGTTTTAATTACCTTAATAATGATATATTGAAGTAGTGTTTGGGTCTATAAGGATATAGAGCTAAAATTAATTTTAGAGGTTGAAAATTGATTATGATGTGTTTACTTATTGAAAGTCAAATAATGTGAATTTTTTTACGTGACTAACACTATTAAAATAAAAGTGTTCATTAAATCCACTGATCTCAATCTTCATTAGAAGTGTTCTCTTTCTCATCTCTTTCTCTTTACCCCTTTGACAAATCAGTTTACACATGATGAGATGATGATAACAACTGAGATCCTTTAAATATTATTTAAACATTTCTTCACCCTCAACATTATTTCAGATATATACATTTATAAAGAAAAAACACACAAACATGTTAAAGTGAACTTTCAGATAAAATATGTAGTCTGAAAGTATACTTCTAAGAATGTGTGATTTTTTAAGAAAATGTAGATGGTTGAAAAGTAGCATCTTTATCTACACCTGTAGTGGAACAACTTTTAAGGATTAGAATCAGTGATATGAACTTGTATCCGATGCCATGAAGTGTTTAATATCCCTCTCAAGTTCCAAATGTCTTCAACTTTTTCAGGTTGAACATTTCCTGCTGAATCCACCTGCAAATCAGCCAAAGGTACATATTATTTCTAACTCTTAAGACAAAAGTTAGAAACATGAAACTTAGCCGAAGAAACATTATATACAGCTTTTGCGATAATCTCAGTGCTTTGTTGAATTTCAGCAGTGACCTCAAATAGCACCCAAGCCCATTTGTCACAGTTTCCATCATCATCTGCTGTGTAAGGAAAGTCACTTTTTTGAAACCTTGACGCTTCCATCCATGTTTTCCCTCCATCAACAGACACATCCACTCTCTCGATGCCTCTGCCACCACCTGATGCTGCATATCCGCTAATACTCACCTGAAGTTCAGGAATCATGTTAGAATTATGATTTAAGTTCGTTTCTAACGGACTAAACATTAAGGTATACACTAACCTTTCCCGGTGTTATCGTGGCCGTGTCTTCTAGAGAACATATAACACACTGCCAAAGTGAAATCAAAATCATTAGTTACAAAATATTTTGCTCAAAAACCTCATAGAATGAAATACCTGAACAGGGAAATCCATTTGAGGTCGCCTCGATGACCAATTAATGTATTCCCAATTTACAGACGGAGGAAACATTTTGTAGTCTTTTTGCACGAAAAAACCCTGACACGTGATAATGTTACGGTTCGGGTGCATAGGGAAAATAAATTGTTACATAGTGATAATGTTACATTATTACACATCATACCTGACATTCTTCTGCTATGATATTGATAGCTTCCAGCCATTTAACAGACCGAGCTCCAATGACACCAGGAACAACCACGCGTAACGGATAACCATGATCTCTGTTAAGAGGCTAAGAGAAAGCAACAAGATGTTAAAGTGAAATTAGATACGTTTTCTTATAATCAGTCCAGACGGAGTATTCACTTACTTCTCCATTCATCTCATAAGCAAGTAGAACATCTGCTTCAGGATTTGTAGCCTGGCTGAGTGTAATTGATGCCTTGTATGGGCCTCCATTTTCCTCCTTGCACTGATCAATGGTTACAAATTCAATATATTTTCCTCCAAATTTAGTTGTATTCGTCAACTCCGGTATTCCAACAAGTTCAAGAACGTCAGTCAATTTGGCACCTCTCCAAACCGCTGGAAAAAAATATAATGAAACACCAATTAAAGGTTAGCGCGCATTAGATGTTAAATTTAGACGTCTCCACAATGCATTGCAACCGCAATTGCAGTGTAACCTTAACCGCAGCTGCAACTTTAAACCATGCCAAGAATAATGAAAATTTATGCAACCATTCACAATTTCACATGCTATTGAAAGAATCAAACCCCGAAAATGTAAATACTAACCATTCCCAATAGCAGAAACACCCCATCCAACACCCTTAACTGTTTTAGTTTTGCTCATAGCAGTCCTTCGATTTCCTGCACACTGAAAACACAGAAAAAAAAATATCAAATTCAGTTTCTGAATGCAACACATAAAACCAAACCAATGTGGTTCTTCCATGCAATCCAACCCTATATCATATCTGATAAATAATTACTATTAGTATGAACTTATATCGAACCAACCTGTAGTGTGGCAGTGACATTGTACTTAGGAAGTATCCTGTTATAATCAAATAACAATGTCAGTTTTCTGTTTAAACACGAGTTACTCGAGAACACATATAGTAATCGAATTGAAATATTATTTTGGAGAAATTTTTATTTTAATAATATGAGATTCCTAAACCAGTCTCAACCTGATATCTTCCATAAAAAGCTGTTTGGGATTTTCTATCAAGCCAGATATTGATACACTATATCTGCTCTGCCAAACATGTCATGAAAAAAAAGAGGTTACAATTCATTCACAGTGAGCAACTTTGACCAAAGAAGTACTATATAATTTCACAAGATCAACATATCACTTTTCTATGTCATCGACTATCGGTATCGGGCCATGATTTCTCTTGTAGAACAAATCTGCAGGAGTCAAATAGGATGAAATCAAGGCAGAACGTTGTGGCTCAGCATTGAAAGGTTCCTGAGAAGCAACATAAATTACAATGTATATATATATATATATATATATATATTCTAGGGTAGAACAAATTTGTCAAGAAAAAAAAGGGAATTTGAGTTTACCTTGGAGTTAATTTGAAGAGAGTGGTGGCGAATAGGTTCTTTGGAATAATCTGAAGGGCCTGTGATTCCTGGCATTGTTGTGAGAAAGAAAACAATTCAGGGTTTGGTTTGAAGATGGTAGTAATAATAACAACCACAGCTTCTTATTTCTACATGAAATTTATAACATGCACCATAGTGCAGGGTGATAATGGTGGGTCCCATTTAGACATATATGATGGACACGTGGAGCATTTGCATTATGCTGATGTGTTATTTGGCATTTTTGGTTAACCACTTTCATTCTTTACCATTGGTTTGTGATAGTTTTTTCTGTTTCTTCATTTACTCTGCTATCTTTTTCCTTTTCTTATTAGTCTTTAATTTGGTACTACTGGTATTGATTTATTAATTGATTAATTTGTGTCCCTCAGAAAAAGCAAAGAACCTTGTATCTCACCGGTTTTGTTGTGTTTGTTCACTTAGTTGTTTCAAGAACCTCGTACCTGACTGCTTTTTTGTCTATGTTCATTTTCTTTCTCTTTTGAAAAAGAATGAGTTTATTAGGATTGCACTTTGAGTGTAAACCAACTTTACACAAGTGTCCAATGAACATTCATCATTTTAATGTCATCCAACAACTGAATTCCATCATTTGAAACTTTTATTAAAAAGAATTAATTCTAATATTAAAATTATTTTTCAATTCACTTTTAATTAATTGATGTTCAACTCACTTTTATAAAATTAAATAATTCATAATCAATTTTACCACACGTAAATCCAAACACCCTTGATAACTTAACATGGAAAGCCCATTTGTTAAGTTTATATAAATCGTAACAGATCATATCAATCACTTATTATTTATTATTTCATACAAAGTTTATACAGGGTACAACACTTGAATCTTTTAATCATGATATTTAAATAGATGAGTTTCTAACTTGTCTGATGATTAATATCTTCTAGAATATACAAGTAATTCTTTGTTTTCAAAGGGCAGGTGTTTCGAGTAAAAACACAATCTCTCTTATGGTCAAAATTCTACTTACAACTTGACCAATAAAGTAACAATCAAAATGAATATACATGTATAGATTTACTGATCTGCAGTTTTAGTATATGAGGTGGTAGTGTTGCAGCAGCTGAAGATCCAAAATAAGTCTAACTTATTGTTTTCCAGAACCTTTCACCATTGCTACAATGAAGGCAAATAAAAATCAGTGAGAAATGAAACTGCTATCAAGTACAAGTACTCCCAATGATAATGGTATCAAACAAATGAACATCGAATTTTATACAAGACAAGGCAGAGTTTTTCTAAGACAAACATTACTTACATGCATGACTTCTTAAGTTAAGTACTTCCTGAACCAAGCACAGAGGCAAGAAGGAAACTGTAATATAACTGCTACTGATATGAATAGGATGTTACTTTGTTTTTGTTGGTGCTTAAGTGTATGTGATTGGTCCAGCATTAACTGTAAAAGAGGTAAATAAATATATATAACTGACGAGACTCATATACTTTGATGTCTTAAGGTTTTGGGTGGAAATGTGGTTTCAAGGTCTTTTGGACGTCTTGATCTTTAGTCCATTGTTGTTTTCGGTACTACCCCAACTCCCCAACAAGTGGCATCAGAGCACCGATTCAACTTCATAGGGGAGTGGAATGGATCTAGGTGTAAGGTATTCTTATATCAAAAGTCTTAGGGAGATATTTGGGTCCTAATCATTATTCAGTTGTTGCTCATATGCTCTCAGACTCCCCAACAATTTCTTATACTCAATATAATCAACCACAATTTATTTGCACTATCTTCAAGTTCAAACATGTATTATACTTACCAATGACTAAACAAACAAACAAATGAATAATTATTGTCGGATATATTAGCAATGTTGTCTTAGATAAAGCAGACACATAAAACAAAAATTGTAGAGCTTAAACAAACTAACCATGAACAGCCTTGAGCTGTAGTGCATTTGAACACTGTGTGCACAGCTACAATTTTTGTTGTTGGGATCTGATAGGTATTCCGCGTTTCAAAAGAGATCTGTAAGCTGAACTTCTTGACCACTCATCAATTTCATTAGCCCGTAGAACAGGCAGAGGATGTGAAAGTTGCCTTGTTTGAGCATTCCTAATCAATAGAAAAAGTTCAGCTTCTAAACGAAAAATGTCAAAATTCAACTTTATTGAGGTGCCAGAGATATTACTACAAACCTTATGTACCATCCAACAGGGCTGGAAGCAGCTTTTTCATAAGATCGAGCTTGCTCCAGGAATGCATCAACATTTAGTTGATCAGCCAAAGATGGGCATCCACCGGCTAATTTCATGAGTACAGAGATGACAACCTTTTGTACAGTTAAGAAATGAATATTTATAATTAAAACAACAAATTTAACATAAGGTTCTGATTAAACCAATGTATAGATAATTTATAAATTTCGACATGAGCATACTTTAGGGTCTTGAGCAACGAGAAGAGCCGCACGATCACAAGTTAACTCAGCTGCTCGAAGCCAGCGGAATATCTGCTCTTCCAGTGTCTGAGCTATAATACCTCCAATGCCTAAAACAAATTGAATTAAACACGAAAAAATCATTCAGTAGAACAGACTAAAAAATTGTATTTTCTCTTTAGCAATAAACAAGCTGTAACAGGTGCAGTCAGATATAGATCCATTTTCAAAATAAGCAATGTTTTCAACGGCTAAAGAAAGGATTGGAATTTGGAAACAAGGTTTATGACATTATAGATAATCTAATGGTCATTATGGGGTACAAGACTTAGAGTAACATTGATTTCCTTCCCAGTTCAGTCAATAGGAGTCAGACAAAAAGTATTTATGCAACTTTAAAAATCCAACATAGTTAAAAACTTCACGATTGTTAATAACATATGACCATGTGCCTTATACACGCATTATTAAAACATGAAAAATGCTCTGTATCACCTACCAGGTACAGTATAGGCTCCAAGGGTTAGAATATTTGCATATGTAAGCCACACGCCATGATCACATTTTAAGTGACCCAACTCATGAGCCAAAACAGCCTATAAAAGGTAAATTGATTGTAAGTCATTAGTAATTTGAAACAAAAACAATGAATATGATAAAAAAAAAACGTCCTGACTAACAAATTGACAAGAAAAAATGGAAGTGAAGAATGCATTTCTCATGAAATGATTCCTATATAAATATCCAACAGCATTCACGTCTAAGTCTAACTCCTGGAAACTTATTGCTTGTTTACCCATTAAGAATGGGGAGAATGCTTCTTGGATGCTATACTAGTTAAGAAATCAGTTAAAAAACTAAAAATAGAACTACAAAATAAATTAGAACCTGCAACTCCGCTCTTGTCAGAAGCTCCACTAGGCTAGTGTGAATAACAACGAACGGTTGTTTACCACTTATAGCTAATGTATATGCATTTGGCACAGGACTTTGACGAACATAGAGATCAGGGGCACTGACATTTAATATTTCAGCAGCTTCTGCCATTAAGTCGTGAAGATCAGAAAGCTGACACCACAACAATACAGCATTAGTTAATTCAATGAGTTGACATTAGGTGGCACAAACACAGTAGTATTTGAATTAATTGTTGGCACAATTTACAGGTGACATTATGGCATACAGCTGAACTGAGTTGAAATGGGAAATATGAAATGAAGATACTTAATAGCTTTTGAAATTCTGGTTAAGCAGATCACGAAGATGTCAGACAGGATGTCGTGACACTTGATCTCTGCTTCTCACAAGGATCTAAGGAAGAACAAAAATAAGCAGCAGAAAGTAAACAACACCAGAATTGTTAACCCAGTTCGGTGAACAATAACACCTACGTCTAGGGGCTACCAAGCCAGGAATGAAATCACTATGTAGAATTGGTTCTAAGCTAAACTCCAACTTTTACAACTTATCACCTAGAAACTAACCTTCCTAGATTTCTACCTAAGACTCTCTCAGGTATGAGACCCTTCTCAATTCCCTTTCAATCACAGCAGTGACTGAAAATATTACAACTCAATAATAACGTCCTTCTCAAGTATTCACACAATACACGAGAGGCTCACAAGTACAAACCCTAGTACTTCTAAACAGCTGCAACAACCAGTCATAAACTAGGTTAATTCTAAACTATTTATATTGCAAACCACAGCTGGACTTGGGCTTCTAAAACGCAGCAGAATTCTTCCTCAGAATTAGCCACCTAATTCTTTCTTCAATCCCAAGTTACCAAAAATGTCTCCTTCACAAGGAAACCGCAAATCCAATTAGAATCAGAATCTCTGATTCCACAATCTCAGATGCCACCTGGAATCCTAATCATATTCCAATCACACATGTTACCAAAAAACAGTTAGTTCAAAACTGTAACAGACAAAGATGTTGAATCCTCCTGATAGGACATCTTGTCAAACATCTCACCCTGCAGTAAGTCTAACATGTTAGGACATCATGTCCAACATCTTTCTGCTAAGTTAGTTTTACCAAAATTAATGCCAACCTCAAAAGCAGGGACTCAACAATCTCCCCCTTTGGCAAATTTTGGCTAAAACTAACTTCCATTAACCTGCAGAAACATATCAGGGAGACCACTATCAGAGCAGCAGCGGAATCAAAACAAGTCTCCCCCTCAATCAGTTCAAATCTACTCCCCCTCAGTAGTTAGCAGATCATCAACAGTCAGCAATGGTTAGTGATGTTAGTAATTCTCCCCCTTTTTAGCCACAATATGACAAAGGTATAAAGACTAACCCAAAAACCAATAAACCAGTCCAAAGTAAAAGTTTACACACCCAACAGAAAAAATATCCTGGGCATTCAGCCCTTTACACAACCAAAAAGAAACAACAAAACAGTAAAGAAAACAGTAAAGAAGAAGACAACTCTCAGAGGTCATCTTCAGTCTCCTCATCATCCTCTTCTCCTTCTGCACTCCCAGCATCATTTTCAGCATCATCAGCCTCTGCCCCACTGGTTTCTTCACCACCCTTATCAGCATCTTCAGCATGGATTCCAGTGTCTTTGTTTTGCTTAGCAGCCAGAGCTTGTATCAATCTTTCGAGCTTCTCTTTTCTTTCAGTGCTTACCTTGATTATATCATCAAGTTCTTTGCAAGTGGCTTTCAGCTGATCAATGGTATCATCTTCAGAGACTGTAGCTGTAGATGTTGAGACAATGTCTGGGACATGTTTGTCAGCAAGCAACTTGTGATGTAGAGACAAAGGTGGCTTTCTCTTCATGATGACATCACCAGCTAGAGTGATCCTAGGATATTGTTGAAGTAACATTCCACAAATGAGTGATGGAAAGCAGATTGGCAATTTTACAGCTGGTGAAGTAGCTTGTTTTAGAATTTGATCAAATATATATGCCCCAAAATCAAAGGATTTCCTTCTACCAATGACATAGATAAACTTTCCAAGTCCTGTGGAGATAGTTGAAGTGTGGTTTGTAAGAACCCAATTTGCAGCACCAATTCTATGAAGAATGGCATACTTAATGCTGAGCTTCCCAGCAGACAGTTTCTGTTTGTTTGGCCAGCTCTTTACAGTGTTCCCTGTAATTTCTCTGCATATTTGGTCATCTGTATCTTCAATTTCAGCCTGAGCACACTCAGATCTGCCAAGGTATTTGTTTATTTTAGCAGGGAAAAATGTCACAACATTTCCTCTGACATACACTTTGAAGCAGTCCTCACTCCTTCTATCATTGCAGCTTTCTGGTATGTTTACAACAAATTCTTTCACCAGCTGTTCATAACAGGAATCAAAATGAGAAACAGTTCTGATCAACCCAGCCTCTTTGATCAAGTTCATCACTTCTTCACACTTAAGGACATTTTGTCCCAGTTCTCTCTCTATGGCAATTCTTCTATGAGATACATGGTTCCATCTGCTGACACTTACAACATCATGAAAGGAGATGTTGTCCATGGGAGCCTTGGGAAGCGAACCTGCAATCTTCTTGGAAGCTGGTTTCTTAATGGCGTCCTGTCCATCCTCTATCTCTTCATAGTCTGACTCACTTTCAGACTCTGCCTTCCTTTTCTTATTTTCAACAACAACTTTGCTCTAGGGTCTATGGGGGCCAACTGCAGGTCTCTTAGATTGCTTGTTAGGGATGGCTACACCTTTACCTTTCCTTCTTTTTAGTCGTTCCGACACACTTGGCTTGAGGCTTGTAGCAATGACCTCATTGTCAGAAGGAGTGTCAACTAAATCGATGATTTTGTTAACTTGTGCTGAAGTCTCTTGTGCAGTCAAGAATGTTTCATCATCTGCCTCAGCATTCTCAACGACAGAGTCAGCAAGGGTATGAAGATTCCCTTCTGACATTTCAACATCATTTCCCTCTTTGTCAGCATTTTTCTTGGTAGCATCCGATTCCTGAGATAAATTGGGTGGCAAGATCTGTGCAAGAGGTCTGGTGATTCCAGCAATATTTACTCTGTCTCCCTTGCTTATGAGGTTCTTTATTATGTTCCCAATCCTTTCCTCTGTATTTAATTTTTCTATGCCCTCCCTAGAACTCACAAAAGCATCAGAAGTATTAGAGGGATTGCCTGGAGGAATATTTTTGGATCTTTTGATCGGGAGCTTGTCAGTTTTGCAAGTCATGATGGTCAGCGGAACATCATCAATTACCTTTTCAGCGTGTAGCTCTTTAGACTCTAATGTCACTTCTGAGTCTTTCTCGATAGCTGGTGTTGGTGATTGTTGTTGAGACATCTTCACACAATATGCCTGTTCTTTGATCGGAAGGATGAACGAGTTTGAAGGAATTAGAGCAAAGTCACGATAGGTATGATTTAGAAAGTTTTGAGTAATTTGTTTTTCAAAACAGACAAACCCTTGTATACCGTTCCCATTCGTTGAGTAAAACCCTAATTTGTCCTTTAGGATTTTTCTTTTTATTTTCGTAACCCCTGAGTGATTCAAGATGCCGCCGTTGAATGTCGTGACATCTGGTATGACATTGTCCCATATCAAAACTTTTTCAGAGTCAAGTTTTTTAGAATAATCGCTCATATCTCTTGTCTTAGGGGCTGTGTCAGCTGTGATGGCATAAGAACATCTATTTCCAGTCATTTCCCTAAGCCTGGAGGCCTTCTGAAAAAGATTCTCCATTCTTGCTATAGTCTGACGCTGCATCCTCATATGAGCTAGATGTGTTAATCTCCTAATGTCCGCGTCTGGGAAAGGTCTATGAAGTCTCTCCGTCTGTGAGGCAGTCCATACATAACAGTTGTTTCTTGATCTGAATCCTCTCATGAGAGTTCTACCTTCATCATTCAAGACATGACATTCAGATCCGGTGAAGTTTACTTTAAGACCTTGATCACAAAGTTGACTGATGCTGATCAAGTTTGCGGTCAATCCTTTCACAAGCAACACATCATCTAGTCTAGGATTCTCAGCATGATCCAATTTTCCAACTCCTCTAATCTTTCCCTTGGATCCATCTCCAAAGGTGACATAGTTGGAAGAATGAGGCTTTACATTAACTAGATATTCCCTGACACCACTCATGAGTCTTGAACATCCACTGTCGAAATACCATCTTTCTTCAGGGTACTCATCTTGATGGTAGTGAACTACCAGAGCCATGGACTCACTCTTAGAGTTCCTTTTCTTTCCAGTATTCCTACCTTTGGGATATCCATGTAACTTGTAGCAATATCGTTTAATGTGACCATACTTGCCACAGTGACGACATTTCCAATTTTGTCTCCTCTGATGTCTATAATGATATTGAGACATTTTATTTGACACTGTCTGTTTTCTTTTGACCGAGTTGTGACTGCACTCTTGATCATTGTATCCAAGTCCTCTGACATCTCCAGCATTTCTCCCAACTTGTAGAATTTCGTCAAGGATCTCAGAGCTGCTATTGAGCATCCTAACATTTTTGGTCACATTTTCCAATTTGGAATTTAGCATAACCACTTCCTCCTCAAGATCAGAGATGGCATCAAGATGTTTTTCTCTTTCAGCTTCAAGAAGCATAATGATCTTGTGTTGTCCTTCTCCTAGGTGATAAACCCTTTTGAAGGATTTTACTAGATCATCATAAGATAGATTTTCAATCTCTGAATCAGAATCAAACATTCCTGTCATTGCAGACACCTTCTTAGTAGTCTCTCCATCGCTTGAGGAGTCATCCTCAGACCATGATGTAGATAAACCCTTATTCTCCTTGTGGTAAGTGGGACACTCACCTCTTGTATGTCCAAAACCTCCACATTCAAAGCACTGAATTCCTTTACCTCGGTTAGGTCGTTTATCATATCTAGGTCTTCTCCCAAAATTCCTTGATCTGTGAATGTCAGAAGTTTGAGCCTTAACATTATCATTCGACTTCTCATCCAATTGCTTTGTCAGTTGATGAAATTGTTTTTCCAAAACTGCCACAGTTTTGGTCAGGTCCTTTTTAGTGTCATCGTCTTCTTTGTTGGTCACAAAAGCAAGACTTTTCTTCTTTTCATCCTTTTGATTAATAGCCATCTCAAAGGTTTGAAGTGATCCCATAAGCTCATCTACCTTCATGGTATTTATGTCATGAGCTTCTTCAATAGCTGTCACTTTCATGTCAAACCTCTTAGGAAGAAACCTTAGAATTTTCCGAACCAACTTGGCTTCAGGAATTTTCTCACCAAGATCACTAGATGTGTTGGCCATATCAACAATATTCATATGAAAGTCATGTATACTTTCATCTTCTCTCATTCCCAGGTTCTCAAACTTAGTGGTAAGCAGCTGAAGTTTGGAGGTTTTTACACGAGAGGTATCTTCGTGAGCAGTCTTCAGGATTTCCCAAGCATCCTTCGCAGCAGTACAATTTTTGATGAGTCTGAAGATGTTCTTGTCCACCCCATTGAACAAGGCATTCAAGGCTTTAGAATTCCCTTGAGCAAGCTTATCATCTTCATCATCCCAATCTTTTTCAGGTTTCAGTTCCTCAGTGAGCTCCCTGTCTTTGTCCTTGATCTTTGGTGGATCCCACCCCTTGATCACAGACTTCCTAGCCTTTCCATCCATAGACTTGATAAACGCCACCATGCGAACCTTCCAATAATCATAATTGGAACCATCAAGTATTGGTGGTCTATTTAGTATTCCTCCTTCTTTATCCATCGTACCAGAAAGTATCGTCCCTGAATCTCACCCAGATACAGAGCAGGATGCCTGCTCTGATACCAATTGAAATTCTGGTTAAGCAGATCACGAAGATGTCAGACAGGATGTCGTGACACTTGATCTATGCTTCTCACAAGGATCTAAGGAAGAACAAAAATAAGCAGCAGAAAGTAAACAACACCAGAATTGTTAACCCAGTTCGGTGAACAATAACACCTACGTCTGGGAGCTACCAAGCCAGGAATGAAATCACTATGTAGAATTGGTTCTAAGCTAAACTCCAACGTTTACAGCTTATCACCTAGAAACTACCCTTCCTAGATTTCTACCTAAGACTCTCCTAGGTATGAGACCCTTCTCAATTCTCTTTCAATTACAGCAGTGACTGAAAATATTACAACTCAATAATAACGTCCTTCTCAAGTATTCACACAATACACGAGAGGCTCACAAGTACAAACTCTGGTACTTCTAAACAGCTGCAACAACCAGTTATAAACTAGGTTAATTCTAACCTATTTATATTGCAAATCTTAGCTGGACTTGGGCTTCTAAAACGCAGCAGAATTCTTCCTCAGAATTAGCGACCTAATTCTTTCTTCAATCCCAAGTTACCAAAAATGTCTCATTCACAAGGAAACCGCAAATCCAATTAGAATCAGAATCTCTGATTCCACAATCTCAGATGCCACCTGAAATCCTAGTCATATTCGAATCACACATGTTACCAAAAAACAGTTAGTTTAAAACTGTAACAGATAAAGATGTCGAATCCTCTTGATAGGACATCTTGTCAAACATCTCAACATGCAGTAAGTCTAACATGTTAGGACATCTTGTCCAACATCTTTCTGCTAAGTTAGTTTTACCAAAATTAATGCCAACCTCAAAAACAGGGACTAATCAGGGCCATGCCACCGTTACTAAGTTGGTAACAAGTATAGAGGAGCAAGTTAATTTACACAAGCATATTTGTATATAGAAGTACTTATGGAATCATTGGAATGGGATGAACACTAATTCTTTATTTTTGAGGAAATAACATAAAAGAATATGGACTTCACACGGATTATTTTAGAGCTAAGGCCAACATGCCTGCAATTTTTATAACACAAACGGTTATACATGGAGATATCTGAACTTGTTTATAAATATAAATTCTTGCACATGTTATCATGACCATATTGTTACCCTTTTCATATTGTAAGTGTGGATTTTAACAAAACAAAACATAGCATTTCGACTAAGAGGTGAGTACTATTCAATGCAGGTATACTTTTATCTATTATATCACATGTATACGATTTCTTTAATGACATCACACCTAGAAGAAAAATTTATTTTACTGGCTGTTAAAAATACCTGATTTTTGGAAACAAGAACAGATGTCCCTATATTCTCAAGGAACATAACCTGCTCAGTTACCGTTCCTGCAAATCAAAGGTAACCATGTCAGATAGCAGTTTTCCAACTATATATCTGAAAGTGTTCATTTACAACAACAACAACAATAGAAAATCAATTTTGGAATTAGTATCTGAAAGCATGCACTTAAGATGAACACGGCTTTTTAGAAATGGAAAAGAATCATCAGAGTACAACTTGTGCCTCCAAAACAACATGAAAGCGTGGCAGGTCATTGCTAGTAAAAATACAACAAAAACAATATTGTGCCTCCACCTAACTATTGTACATACAACTTGTATGATCCATAAAGAAATATGAAATAGATATCATGCTATATAGGGCCTGCATTTGATTTTTAATATGCAAATCATAAACTCTATACAGTAATTGCAAGTTTTATTTTAAAAATATTGAATAGAAGTGTTACTTCCATGATAACAGCATCCCGATAAAAACGCCTAAATAAGAATTTGTCTCACCACATCGACTTCTAGACAGAAATCCCATTTTATCTGGAGGATGGAAACTTATTCAACAATGATACTTCTACAATGTTTTCCTCGTGGAAACATCTTTATTACTCATAAAACACAGTTAACTAATCCATGTTGTAGCACATATCAACTTTCCATTAAATTAGTTTCAGTTAGTTGCGCTGAAAACGGGTTGTCTCATTTAGTTATTGTTTAATATCACTCGTGTTTCCGAAATTGGTGAACTAAATCAATAGATGATACACTTCATTAACTCCTATTAAATCAATGTTGTTTTCTTTCATATTGTCTGCACTACGCATAGACAATTTATTCAACAAGAAAAACAGCTTAAAACTCATGTTATCAAAAAAATCACTATTTGCAACAGCTGAATGGTAAACAACATATTTTCAATACCTAGAAGAGCTTTTCCCAGTTGATTCAAACCCGGAATCGCTCTCAGCATCTGCGTATTCTGTAGATAAAAATCAAAATCAAATTCAATCCACATGTAAGATATTCTATCAATCCTAAGAAACTTGAAATGGGAGCAAAACCTGCTTATCAAGAGGATGACGAAAATCATCAGCATCGAGGTGACGAAAGGCTAAAGCAGAAGAAGCAGCTCCACGGACAGGGAAACCGGGTTTTTTATTCTTCTGAACGCTTACGAAGTGGAACTCCGAACCGGTACCGAACCGGAATCTGTTAGAAGCGACGAAGGCGAGTGGGTGAGCGGTGAAAGACAAGGAAGCCATGGAAATGGAACGGAGGAAGCGGTGGGAGAAGAGTTTTGAGAGAGAGGTGATATTTGTGGTTGAATTGAAAGTTAGTTTGGGATTTTGATTGTGATTGTAATTGTTGTTAACGTGAAGGAAGTGAGAACCACAACAGTTGCTATGGTATTTGCTTCGCGCCACTTCCTTGTCTCTTTTGACTTGTTAACTTAGCCAAAAGTTAACTTGGTTGGTGTGTGGATAGTCTTTCCACCTCAAGAATGTATGGTTATCCTATGTGTAATTTTCACATATGAGAAATTTAAATAGAGATTTATAAAAAGGTAAAAACTAGGGATGGCAGTGGGTGCTATGAGGGCGAATTTTTTGGAGTTTGATCTCATGAACATCTGAACTGAAGTGTTGATTGTTGGAGGAGGAATGATAGAAAGAGGAATCTTCTATAAAGAAGGAAAAAGTCTAATGATGTTATGAAATTTTGAGATGTAGATCGAAAAGGAAATATAGATGGAACTTAAAGTGCCATGGATGTCTTGAACGGGGCTTGAGTCTTCGCTCTCTGAACTCTAATTAGGAACAAGTTGTCTTGGGTGTTTGGTTTTCTTCTAGGTTAGTTTGATACTTTCTTCTTCTTCTTCTTCTTTGTCAATATCTATAACAAGTTTCTTTCTTGTGTTCTTTGGTGAATTCGTCTTGGAGGCTTGAACCTTTTTCCTTTTGCCTTGTCGAAGTGTTGAGGTTTCAACAACGACCTTTTTATTTTTTGATGAGGCCTCAATATCATCTTGTCACTTAATCTGATATTTTGGAGTAGAGATTTATAGGAAACTCCACTACTTCCTTCAGAACCTTCACTCTCATCACTTTCATCTTTTTCATTATCCTTGTCTTTAATTCTCAAATTAGACTAAGATGTTTATGATTATGAGTACAATGATATAGCTTGTTTAAAGAAATATAGGTTGGAGTTTAATATAAACTTGTATCCCTACACTATCGAGAGCGACAATTATTTTCTCTTTCCTTGCTTTCTTCTGACTTGGAACAGTAGTTATGGAACTACTTCCTCGTTTTCAATTATGAAAATAGGAACAGGCATAAATGAGAGATGCAAAGAAACCTATTGCCATAAAAGAGAAAAAAAAGTTTAGAAGGTGTACTTGTTTTGTCTCTTTTGGTTGGTCAGACTTCTCGCCATCGTTGATTGTTTTGACTTTCTTTTTCTTCGACCCTTTTGGGACAAGAGGTAGAGCTACAAGATGTTGACACAAGTAAATAAAGGAAAACATAAAGGAAGAGTTAGTGAGTTTCAGAAGTCTCTTTATCACACCTTATTAGATGGTGGATAGAATTTGAACATGTTCAAGATCAACTCTTAAAAGCTGTGAGAAATTGTGTATTTTATACTTAGTCGAAACTACTCTTTGGGTAGGTTTTTTAAAATAATTTTCTAGGGCTGACAAAGACCCACAAAAGACCAATCTGGAATTGGCGGTTGAAAAGTCAAGCCAAACACACAAGTTAGTAATGCTGAAAATTTGGGAAGGTAAAATTCTAAAGCAAAATCATATATGTCTTTTATATAAGGAGGAAAATGAAGATTATGATTTTTCTCAATGATATTCTGTTTCAAAGTAGAAGCCGCATCATAAGTAGTATGACTATGATTATGGTGATTATACACAGTTTTGAAGTAACATTAAAAAGCTCAAATCTCTTTGTTGTGCATACCTCGACTTTTCTTCTTTTTATTCTGTAGACTGGAAAAAGCATCTGTTAGATATTGAAGTAGAGTTGAAGTGTCCATGACTACACGACTGTAGTAGGCAGATCACTAATCTTCAAATTCCTTGGTGTAGTGGAAAGAAGTTTCATATTTGAAAGGATTCAAATTAATGACTTTTTAGCGTGAAAGTCTAAACACTCCTTATAATATGCCTCAATTGGCATACTAGTAGCTAGACAAATTTCATCCTCTTTAGTAAAAAGGGATTTTGGCAGGAATTGGTTGAAGCCAAATTGTCTAGCTACCAAATGTGTCTGGTATACGAAAAGCCCAAAGCTAGCTTTTGCAGTTGAAATTTTGGACGAAAAGACAGTGAGTTTGAAGAATCTCATTCAAATATCGAGAGTTTCAATTTGGCTTCCAGGTGAAGAGGTTGGGAATGTTCTTCTGAACCACTTTGGCACATAGTTATGACTGACATATGGTGTCATAGTAGAGACAAATTCAGTACAGTTCTTAAGCATGAAGAAATATTTTTCAAAAGCTTTTTTAGTATAAGAGTTGTTGTCATTTGGGGTCATCGAATCGAGCCTTATACCTTTGACTCGTCTTTCCAAATTAGGTGAAACGTTAGAGAGGGTTCAAAAGTGGCGTTAAGCCAAATCTGTAGAAGCTAGATAGGGCCAGAGATCGAGAAGTTCTCCTCAGGGCTATTTCATGCTTTGAGGGTCCTGAGAAGCAATTCCTAAAGGCTCTTAAAGGTAGCCTAAGATTAGTTTACTAATATAGACATCCTTTTTCTCATGAATATGGGTTGCAAGAGGTATAAATTTCTTGGCTACTTGGAGAGAGCTAGGACAAAAACTGAAATGAGATAGTCACAGAGTGAGGAAAGTAATATGCTCATAGTCGGAGACTTCCTCAATTTTGTCTTGATGGTATTTGATGTAGTTGGTGAAGTTGGGATGGTCGAAAGTAAAATTGGGTTTGATCTAGTGTTTGAGAGCGGGGTTAAGTTTCCCCAGTTGGTAGAAGACCAGTAATAGTAGCAATGTCGAAAAGAGTGGGAGTGACTAATCCACGTGGTAAATGGAAAGTATTAGTCGAAGACTTCCAAAAACAGATTATGGGTATAAGCATGTGATGGTTATATCTGGGTCCATTTTTGGATAGGTCGATCAAATAAAAAATACCTTGATCTTTTCAAGTCTTTTCTTTTTTCTGTTGTATTTTGTACAACCAACTAAGGTAAGCATCATTGTTTGTGGAAGGGCAAGAACGGAACACACAATTGAGATGTTCCATGAACCCCTAACTAAAAACTTCCATCTTCAGACGCACGAGGTTTGCATGATGGTGAACAGTGGAATATGTAACACCTTAAACCATAATACTTGTATATTAAGCTTTACACGACAATCTAAGGTGTCACCAATGACAAAACCTTTAAAAAATCAAACATTTAACAAACACGCGGCGGAAAGTATCAAGGTCATACAACACCTGCCATCGCGTGCTCACCGCTACTTAGGGTATCATTGTGGCGGTATTTTATATTATTTCAATTAAATAAAACAACATAACTTAGACATTTAGTCTCAGCTTCAAATTATAATAAATTATTTCCAAGGTAAAGAATTATCATATTCAACTCTTTAAAAACTTCAACATAAGTCGAATTAAAAACAATTAAACTCCAACAAAACATAATAACCAACCAACATTCCCAACTCCGATGGTACAAGATCAGAGCAAGACTTCAAACAACGATTAAACTAACGAAGTAACTCTAGGAGATAACTTCCACTTACAGTAGAAAACTTTACTCTTGAGTATCTACAAGATGTCCATGATGGACAACATGAAAGCAAAGGGGTGAGAAACATTAAACTGATATAAACAATGTAAAGAATGTTAAGGTAGAGAACATACAACAAGCACACATTCATTACACAATCATCAAGAACATATTTTCACACCCAAATCATGACACATGTACATAATCACATCCAATCATGAACATCATGAACAATCAACTACATATGCAATTATGTATGGAAATGTACTCCACAACTGATCAATATGCATGATGTATCATTCATGAACACTTAGGTTCATCTCGCTCTAGATCCCTACCATAGGACTAGTAGCGCACACCAAATTGTTACCATCATTAAAGGTAATATTTCACCAGCTCCCACCTAGAACTAGTTACTCGCTCCTGATCCCCAACATGGGAATAAAGCACACCAAAGTTCGTTACCATCACCATAGATAACACTTCACTAGTTCCTCACTAGAACTAGCTACTCGTTCTCGATCCATAACCATCAAACCAGAACACACCAAAACTGGACCGAGGTTCGTATACCATGATGCATGACTCTCGACAATATGCATTATCACCAAAAGGATCACCATACACATCTCACCATTTATACACTATATCATTCATCATACACAATAATTAATCAATGATATAACACTAATAAACAACAACAAACAACATCAACTCAACAAATGTAACTTTATAGGCATTCATTCATGTTATACTTCACCAAAACAACAACACATCATCATATAAACATAACGATTCGCCAACCCATCATACAAGTCAGCACAAACATCCCTACATTATGTCGCTCCCGGGATTTTCATCCAAGTACAAACGCGAAAGTGGCACCGAAACAGAGTCGCCAACAATGTGTATTTATCCCAAGAGAGGGAAAGGAAACACTGCGTAAACCTGAGGGGAAGGATAGAGCATGGTCTTACGACCAAGAGATCAGGGTCCGGGAGTCGGTTACGCGAAGGGAAGGTGTTAGCACCCAACACGTCCATCATACCCGATGGGATCCACACTTGCTGTCTCGATCAAAGGGTGATAGAAAAGATATTGGAAAAGGAATGGAAAGAGAATGAGAAACAAATGTAGGGAAAATAAAAGAAGTGCTCGAATGGGCCCTACCCCACTGCCTACGTATCTCATCTAGAACATGAGAATCAGAGCGACGTAGTTCCCCTCAGCTAAGGGAAAGTTGTTTGTGTTTTTTAGTGGAAACGTTAACGTTTGCGTCCTAGCAGTTAGGTGTTGCAGCTCGCTGTATAGAGACTTAGGCGTTACCTGTTTGCGGTAGAACGGAAATGACGCATCCTTAAGGAATGAGAGAATGAGATGAGGAGAATCTCGAAGGAAAGACGTTATTGTTTGTTTGAAGTTTTTTAGAAGGAAGTGTTTTTGAAGTTATTTGTAACTTGCATTACGCCCAAGTCTACAACATAGGAACGAATACGTCGCGTATCGTCCCCAACAGGACGTACACTAAGTACTCTAGAAGAATGAAGGAAGACCCCCCCCCCCCCCCAATTATTCACTTCCCACATATAAGGCTCATGCGCAATACACGTTTAACCTTTATTAAGTGTTTTTTAAAAAAGGATTATGAGATGAGAAGAAGAGAGACTCAAAAGGTGGAGAAAGGTAAAATCTAATGAGGGAGACTAAGACTCAAACCCTAAAGTTATCATGAATGGATGTTCCTATGGTTAATGTGGTTTAAGAAACCTAATCCTAAGAGAAAGGAGAAGAAGAGTGAATTAAACAACTCACTTCTAAAGTAGAAGATGAGTTATAACTCAAAAGGGAGAAGTAAGAAGTTATTCATGGAAAGCATATAAATGCTTATCATGATCACAAATTGAATGATTAAAAGAGATAAGAGAAAATGAAATAAAGAAGTGTATATGGAAGCATATCCACACACTTACTTACCATTAGCACCTACATGAAAAGGTTAGTTCAAACTATTTACAAGTAGTGAAATAAGGAAAGAATAACAAGTAATGATCAAAAAAATTAAGAATCAATGGATAAAGATCCTAAGATTTGAAAATCATTCAAGGTCAGAACCTATATCCAAAGGATGCTCTCTAAGGTTAAGAGATCAAACACACCCAAACTTGGCACACATAATGCATTAAACATCCAAGAGATGCACCATAAAAGGGATAGATGGAAGATAAAGGAATATGCAATGTGATCATGCAATAATGCTTAATGGAATGCTAAGGTAAGAACCATATACCATTTATAAATGTCTTTTAATGCAGATGAATCATCATACAAATCATGGATGCAATGATACAAGTAGAAGAAATAAGATGAAGTAGAAGTAAGGAGAAGAAACAAGTTTCAATTATATACACAAGTTTACATGTTAATGATGTATATCATGTGGAATGATTAATGAATGCATATGGGCAGTGGCATATCATTGATGATATACAAGTGGGATGAATGAAAAGTCATACAAAATGCACACATGAAACATGTAGAGCTTAAGAAAAGAAGATGCAAGAATTAGGACAAAAATATTCATGTAAGGATGACATTTTGAACAATTATGTACAAATGACAAGGAATTAAAACAAATTACCTATAATCATGGTTCAAGATGACCTATAATATCATACGAATTTCCTATAATATCATACAAAGTAAACACAAGAGGTGGCACAAGTGCCTCAACAAAATTATATGAGAATGAAGTAGAAGAATAGACATACATGTAACTCCAAGTGCAAGGCATCAAACAAATATCAAAGCACATGAGAAAATTGTAAAAATAGGTCCTAAACAACCTAATTCAGAGGCAACACATGTATAAAAAATATCATGGTAAAACTCAAAAGAAAAGTGCCTCAAAAGGCCTCATGAAAACACATTGAAACACACCACAAGAATGCTCAAATAAGAACCCTTAAACCCATGATAAAATGACTTTAAAAATAAAAATAAAAACTGTATTATATACCTTAATGTGTTTTCTAACTAATGCAAAAAGAATGAGTAAAAAATGTTGTATGAGATGGGAGAAATAAAATGCACAAGTTCAAGTGTCAAAGAAGGGTTCAAATGAAAAAGAAGTTGAAAAGAAATTGTAGAAATATGCTCAAAATTTCATGAAATCAGAATTAAAAATAATATAAAATTATTTAAATGCATAAATATGTCACATGAATTTATTTAGGATTTTTAGAGTTTATTTGGTATTTTTTCTAAAAAGAAATCAAAACAATATATGAAAGAAAAATAAAAAACAAAAGAAATGAAGTAGGGGTGCAGCGAAAGCAATTTTCCAGTTAAAATATATTTGGGCTCAAGCAAGGGATGTGCAAATAGTAATTAAAACCCAGTCCACAAAGGCGTGTGTTTGTGTGTGTTCAGGTGTATGCTCAGTCAAACGTGTGATTCAATTAGGGCCATAGGATCAATCAAGGTCATACGATGAGAAAATGTATCACAATTCAACGAAACACAAAGCACGCACATAATAGTTACCAAACACTCACACACACATGATTGTCTAAAATCAAAATATGGCACGTGCAAGTCACATGATTCACTTAATGCGTTGGCAAGGTTATAACCACACGATGCAAATAATACAACGGCTATGATATAAAGCTAGAAACCCTAGCTGATAAAAGTCACCGGCCGGAGAAGGACCTCCGGTCGTCTTCTCTGGCGATACGCCACCACCTGCAACTTTCAAATTTTCCAGAAATTTCCAAACCGTATATCAAAATGAAGAGGAAGTTAAGGAGATCACGAATCCATATTTAGTTTTCACAAACAAAGCAAAATCAAAGAGAAATGAACAAGAACAGTTTGCCCTAAAATTCACAACTATGCTCCTAATGAGCCTATCACTAGCCGGATATGAAAATAGTTCCTAATGAACTTCAAACAATCAAAATATGAACTCAAAGTAGCTTGAATTGGATAGAAATAGTTGAAGTGATAAAACCTGAACTTGATGAAATGAACGTTGTAAGAAAACCAGAGATTCCTTCTTGAATTCTTGAGCTCAAGCTTTGGCCAAATAAAGGCTTTGGAATGCGAAATTTCAGAGAGAAATAGAGTGGATCTTGAACTGCAGTGGTTGTGTTAAGCTTTCCTTCAATCCATCAATGGTGTTGGATGATGCTTGATGATGATGATGATGAATAACAATGGTGAATTCGTGCAATGGTAGAGAGAGTTCAAAGAGAGTTCAGAAAGAAGAGTGAGAATGATTTCTGAGAATGTGAACAAATGAGAGCTCCCCTAAATTTGTGTGTGAGTCTGTTTATATAGTTGGGGTTAAGATTTAACTAGTGTGGTTAAGTGAGTTAGTTAAGTGAATTTGGGAAGGGTTAACTGAGTTCAACCTAACTAACTGAGTTAAGTTAGTTAGGGGCGAGTTGGGAAGGTTTTGATATGGTGTGGGTGAGTTCATGGCCAACTATGGTAAGGATAATAGAGAATGAATGGTGGTGATGGTACTGATGTAGCAGCATGATTACTTGTGGTGTAAGTTTGTTCATTTCCTCTTGCATGTATGATGACATGGAGGGTACATAGTGTAAGGGAGTATGTTTGTCCAAAAGGAGTAAAGAGTGGTTGGTGTAGTGTTGTGGTATGCGTGTGAAATGATGAACAACAACAACCATATTGCAGCATGGTTTTAATGCAACCAAGGGATTTTGAGAGTGAATATCTTCATGTATGGTGGATGGAATGATGAGATATTGATGGCATTAGAAAGGTGGTACATCATAGGACATTTTTGATGTTTGAATCTAATTGAATGGAAGCTTGGAAGTTAATGAAAAACGGATTAAAACTCAAGTGATTAGAACTGATGCATGGGTGTGTGGCAACTTGCGTGCATGGCCATGTGACTTGTAAAAATTCAGCATGAACCCCTCAACTTTGGACCACTATAACTCCATCATAACTTACTCAAATGGAAAAATGTCCAACATCAAAGTTGAAGAGGACATTGAAATGAACAACTTTGATGTTCAACATTTTTTCATTTGAAGCTTAATTCAATGAGAAAAATGGCTTGACATTTGGCACACCAAGTGTTTGATGAAATTATGGCCTATGGGCCTGAACTTGCCTTGCCATGACTTGGTTTTTGCCTTGATTTTACCAAACTTTGATTGATCATAACTCCCTCAATTTTGATCCAATGGAAGATTTCTTTATATGGATTTGAAGCTTAGAATGTGAACTTTAATTAGCTCAACTTGGGCCTAAAGTTTGGAGCTTTTATCATTGAGAAATAAAGCCTCAAAGTGTAGTGCAAAATGGTCCAAACTTGCCATTTTTGGAAACCCTAAGTTCCTAAAAATGGAAACTTTGTACATTTCTTGATTTTTCATGATCCCTCCATCATTTATTGATCAAATCTTGGCCAATGAACATATGTGACTTGAATTTCATGAATTTGACCTTGAAAAGTAACGAGTTGACTTTTTTCACTGCACACTTGACTTTATCCCCAATTTCTTAATTCTCAAGCAATTGACCAATTAAACCTCTTCTGAAATGAATCAATGGGCAATCTCCCATCTCTAGACCCTTGAGGACATGTAGAATACCATGAGATCAAGTCTTGCCCAAGAAATCAGAAATACACTGATTTCATGGCAAACCCTAGTTTTAAACCCTCAGTCTAGGAGAAAAACAACACATCCTCCCAATCCAAATTCCTCTAAATATGATGTATATCCTGTCTAACAAAGATGAGATATGACATTTGGAGGTGATAAAAACTCAAAGATCTTGCCCATTGGGACATTCTACTCAAGAATTCCAAAACCCTAGTTTTGCACTGATTAGGGTGATGTGATTCCCTGCATTCTCTTGCCAAGCTGGATCATATGGTGAGGTGATGACCAATTAAGACCTCTTGAGGCTCAAGGCTCCTTGGATTTGATTTAGACACCTTGATCCCATGCCAAAGAACCAATGAAATGCAAATGATGATTATGCAAAAAAATGCAATGCAACATAAGCCAGTAACAGCTAAAAGCAAAAGGGCAAATTTTGAGGTGCTACACATTAGGCACAAGATTACCTCTCAATTGTTTCACCAAGCACTACCAAGATGCAGCTTTGAGTATTAGCTTTCTAACGCTACAAACAACACGTCATTTGGACCTACAAATCAAAAGTTATGGTGTAAATCGTTGGGTAATTACACATTTAATTTTTGTCAATTATTTAGGTCATACCCTCACATTCAGCCTCTAAAAACATCACCATTTGATAGTAATTCATTTTATCTTTCCAACACTTTGAACGGTGTCTCATTTAAACTTACGGATTAGAAGTTACAGCCAAAATCGACAAGTGGGTCAAGCAAACAACTAACTACGCAAGTTACAGGTTCATGACTACCATGGGCATCATGGCATGACTACCATGGGCGTCATGAACATTTAGAATGTCAAAAACACATTTTTAGCAATAGAGATCAAAGCAAACTCCTATTCTTTCACCCTCAGCCATTAAAATCAACCAAAAATAATACATACATGACACATATTCATTCATAGCATATTATTTTCATGGTTTAGCACATTTAATTCATCAATCCCTAAAAATCATATTCATCCCAAAACCTTCAAAACCCTCAAACATGGTGGAAAACATCAATATCAAAACAAAAAAATAATGCACATATATGCACATGAAATTCATCATTAAAGCATCCAATAACATCAAAACATCATAAAAAAATCAGAATTAATCACATCCCAATTGTCGTAAAGAGAGTAAGGACCTCTCTATCTACCCTTCATGCAATATACCTAGATTGGTAGCCCTCTCTCCCCCCTTACCTTAGATTTCCAGCAATGATAGTGAATTGAACAACTTCTATGAGTCCATCTTCCTAATCTTAGCCCTTTTTCTCAAAAACTCTTGGTTCCTCTTGTCATACCCCAAATTTTGACCACCAAGATTTCCCATCATTGTGAGGATCATTACCACAATATGGATGTGCCATCATGCCTCATCAATGTCTTCAAAGATAGTTGAGCATTCACTATGACCAAGAATTAGGGTTTTGAGCCCTCCCAGAACACTTAGACAAAAGATCAATCAAGGAATGACATGATCTTCAACTTGTCTAACCCCTTAAAACATACAAAAAAGGATCAAGGGAAATCCCACATCAAAAATCAAGCACACAGTTGTGACATTCCAAGTGTTTTAAGCCTCAAAACACCCGATGTCGCCGAATTAGGGTTTTGGACGACCGAGACCTCCAGAGTAAAATTTTCACAAGAGGATGAGCCAAGACTTCAACATGTGACTCAATATGCTCAAAATAACCCTAGGGATCCATTTGCAAAGATGAATTACCCTCAGAGGATGCATTCCTCAAAAGTCGGGAATTAGGGTTTTACGCGTCGAACCGCTCCGGAGCCAAAAGTCAAAACATGACTTTTTTGGCAAAAATGATCCTTATGATTCATATTTTCATAAAATGTGACTTATAATGTCATTTGAACAATAATTGGTCAAGAAATCATGATAACTTGTAAAAGGGGTAACCTTGAAAAATTGAAAAAATTTCTAAGTTATTAAGTTTAAATGATTTTGGTACCAACTTCCAAGGATCATAACTTGTGATCCAAGCAGCCATTTTGGGTGATCCAAAGCCTGATTTGTAGGTCTTCCTACATTTTACAAAAGCTTCAACTACCTCAAACTCTAATTCTTCATGGATTTTAAGTTATGGAGTGATCAAAATGACAAAAATGAAGAAAATGACACTTTTTCAACACTTAGTGAAAATCTGCCTAAGTTATCAGCTTTGAACACCAATGTTCATGAGGATTTTTCAATGGGATCCAAATAGTTTCAAGACAAACTATGATCACACATGTATTGTATCATATAAGGGCTTTCTAAAAAGCACAAGAGCCTCCCATAACTCAACCTGAGCACGAAGATATGATCCCCTCAAAATCACCATTTCCAACTGTCTTGTACAAGGCAGAATTTGGTGTTTTGCTCGATTTGGCAAATTTGGACAACTCCAAGCCTTTTTATCCATTTGGACACATCATAGGATGAAATCAAAGGGGAATGATCTAATCCCCAAGCCTCCCAAGTCTAAGAATCTACATATAGCCATAACAAACCTAAAAAGGCTAAAAAGTGCCAAGACTCCAATTTTGTTTTAATGCATTCAATGGATGCATCAAGGTGGCATGAACTGAGGCAAACTTAACTGAATGAGTCAAGCCTTATCTCTGAACCAAAAGACCATAGGCCTGTGCTCTAACCTCAAGTCAATGGCTAGAGGAGACTTGAGATTCCATTTGATCACCATTGGCCACAGACCTGCTGCAGTTGCCACACACTATTGCTGCCAAAAAAAACTTGGCACACTATAAATAGAGCTCATTTGTGATCAGTTTGAGTACACCAAAGAACCCAAACTGATGCTTTACACAAAATCTCCCTTTCACTCCAATTTTGCCTTCTAACTCAAGTCACTATTGGGTTTTCAGATTGAGAGTGATTCCAACCAAACCAATCACACACACACCTCATAAACATCATGTATGAGTGATCCATAACACAAAATCACATCTGGAGCATCAAATTCAAAAAATCACCAGCCAATTGCTCAAGTTCTTGACAGAGTTGCAGTTGAGGTACCACAACCAGTTCCAGCTCATTTCAATCCACTCCAAGCATTGAAACACACTCCTTGGCACCTAAGGAAGTTGTCCAGATCATTGGAACCTAGCTGCAATACCTCCATCATCAAACTCGATCACCAGCTGCAAGAGGTAGGCCTGAACCCTTCAAACTCTATGATTCATGCATCATGAATGAATTTTTGAGTTACCATCTTGTTTATGCATGTTTGTAGAGTAATAACCCTCAATCAATTGCCATGAATCCATCGTGTATGGAATTTCATTGTGTTCATGCTGAAATTAGGGTTCTTGAGGTTTTCTGTTGATTTCTTCCTCCATACTTAATATAAATGAAATTAAACTATATGGCTGTGATCCTTGTTAAAAAACGAACAAGATTGGTACTTGAATCGTGCAAAACCATTGAGAAATCATGGAGAAAAGTGAGCAAATGCAAATCTGCAGAAACAGGGCACGCGGGCAAGAACTTAGTGTTCTTGGCGCCCTTTTTCAAATTTTTGAATTTTTGAATATTTTGATATTTTTGTTAATTGATTCCAAAATTAATTTCTCTCTGAATATTTGTGTTTTTGAATTGATTCTTTTTCTCAAAATTCACAAAAATGTTTAAATATTTTATTTTACAAAAAAAAATATAATTTATATTATTTTTAATATAGGTGGAATTTTTGTAATTAATTTCATTTATTTGTTTTTAAACATTTTTAAATGAAATTTCCACTTTGATCTTTCAAAACCAATTGAATTTCAAACTTTCACGTGATCAAACATGATTTTTCAAAATATTTTTCAAAGTGTACAACTTGTTTTTGAATATATTTGGTATTTTATATCATTTTTCATTTAATTTCCTTTGAAAAATGACATTTTAATTTAAAATTAGGGTTTCCTCTCGATTTTAAATTTTCAAACACTTTTGGGCCTCTAATAGAGTGTAAGACTCATTCCTTGTAAATAGAAACCTTTTTGGGCCTCAGTCATTGTATAAGTCTCACTATGTTTTTCAAAAATCTCAGCGCGATCGCCATTTCAAAACAAAATCATCTGGGCCTACCCTTGTGTTGTAAGTCCCATTTCTCAAACACTTTTGGGCCTCTAATAGAGTGTAAGACCCAATCCTCTTTGTAAATACAATAATTTGGGCCTCAGTCATTGTATAAGTCCCGATACAATTTTCAGATCAACGGTACGATTGTTGTTTTTCATCTGGGTCTTTCCTTGAGTATAAGCCCCAATCTTCTTTTCAAAACAACTTTCCCCTTTGATTTAGGTTCAAATTCATAGTTGTTATCAAAACTTTCTTTAATTTCTTAAACAACTAACCATACAACTGTTACGATGGAAGCTTGCTCGCCTGTAAGTTTTATCAGCTTTCTTTTACATACTTGCACACACACACACACATACACACACACACACACACACACACACACATATATATATATATATATATTTGTGCTGGAAGCTTGCTCACCTGTAAGTCCTCCTACCCTATTTTTACATACAATATATATTTCATCTGTATATATATGCTTGTATATTATCTGCTTAGAGTTTTCCCCGACAATTAGGTCTAGGACTAGATAAAGCCAGTGGTCACTCTTTCAACAGTCAAAACTAGTTCCCCATAGGAATTTCCAGATACAGTCTTGCCTTCTCTTGGGCTTATACAATATGGAACAAAGAGAAAGGTATTATTCCCGGTGAAACTTTTCTCAGACTGTCACTATTAGAAATTGTCAAAGAAATTCATTTCCCCCAGAGAGGATTAATTCCCGGTGAAACCTCTCTTGAATTTCTTCAAACCCTAGAATTGTTCACTAAAGAAAAGATTATTCCCGGTGAAACTTTTCTTGAACTCTTCTTAAGTTTGGACCCACAGGCTTCTTAAAAAGCATCCCAGCCTCCTCTTGGGCTTTGTACAAGGACCCTCCGGCTTCTTAGAAGTTCTCATGCCTTCTCTTGGGCTTAATACAAGGACCCTGAAGACCTCTTAAAAGGTATAAGACAGAACTTAGTCATCCTTTGTTAGAGCAGTCTTTCTAAAGAGTCAAAACCTTAGACTAATTTTAGGGTTGATTCTCATCCCTTAAAGCATCAGCCTCCTCTTGGGCAACATACAAAGATAAACCTTCCATACCAGTAGACTTGGACAGTCTAATCTCCTCTTGGATCTCAAAGACATTCTCAAGTTCCCTACAAACACAGGAGAAACCCTGGTCATTTAATCAATCTCCAATAAAGTTAAAACCTCTGTAGGTTCAAAAACTCAAACTTTCTTCCAAATTTCCCCAGCTAGGATCAAATCACTATCAATAAACCTTTATCAGAACCTCAAGGCATCTGATACCTCAATTCTTCTGTAAATCCTCGGTAAGAGTTGATTCCCTATTTTGGACCTGCCTATGGATCTCAATAATCCTCACCAGAAGCTAGCCTCCTCTTAGGCTTTGTATAATGATTTTCCTCAACAGAGTTAATCTCAGAAGCACTCTCTTGTTGAGTCAATCACCTTTTAAAACACTCTCTTGTTGAGTCATTCTTTTTTTCAGCCTCAATCTTGGGCTTTGTACAAGACAGATAAACACTCTCTTGTTGAGCCAGTCTTTTATAGCCTCATCTTAGGCTTTGTATAATGATATCCCCAAAAGAGTCAAATCTCTGTCAGCCTCAATCTTGGGCTTTGTACAAGACAGATAAACACTCTCTTGTTGAGTCAATCTTTTCCAGCCTCCTCTTAGGCTTTGTATAAGGACTTTCCCAGTGGAGTCAATCAATATCTTAGCTTCAACCTTGGGCTTTGATCAAGGCACCTACAAAAACCAAAATCTCCTCAGAGAAAATCCAAAATCTCTCTGCAGGAAGACATTTCTCTGTGTTATCACACATCAAAATAGATAAATCAAATCAAACCCTAATCCCAGATAACTGTTGTAAGTGGCACACTTGTTGATTCAAGTTATCCAAGCTACTGTCCATCTATTATCCTGGTAAACTTCCTCTTTCATCTAATTGCTGTAAGTGGCAAGCCTCTGGATTATTTACATCCACACCACTGTCCCTCTCTTAGCATGAAAGATTCCTAAGGAAAAATGACATTGCTCAACACTGAGTTAAAGTTTTCTCCTTCAGGACAAATCCCCTATAAAGGAAATTATGGCATTGTTGGATTCACATATCCCAGTTAAAGTAATTCTCCTTTATAATCAGTCACCCAACAGTGTTGATAAACAGACGAGATGTCTCCCTTTAGAGATGACAAATTCTCTCTCAGTCAAACCTTTTAGCTTCAATCTTGGACTTTGAACAAGACACAAATACTCCTTTTAGCTTCAATCTTGGACTTTGAACAAGACACCAAAACATCATCTTTTCCTCCCATAGAATAGGAGGAACTACGATTGCTTTGATTTCCTTGTTTTCTGTAACAGGAATACGTAGGCATAAGATTGCAAAATCTTAGCGAGCATACCAATCAAAAACATTGGGTCCAGTACCTTAACACATATAAAAAACTTTAGGTCCAGTACCTTCACTCATCAAAAACATCGGAAAACCTGAAATCAAACAAAAACTCTCTCTCTCTCTCTATCTCTCTCTTTCTCTCTCTCTCTCTCTCAAAAACCCTCCCAAAGGATAATCTTTCCCAACCCACAATAGACAAACACCAGTAAGTAGAAAGCAGTAAGGAAAATTGCTAACAATCTGTGGATAACCACATATAGGATGGGTAATTGACAACTCCCCATTGTATAACCTGACCCCGAACTCCCCGAATCTCTTAGCTTTTGTTCAGTTAAACATTCGCGTGTAAGGTTAGTTTTAGATAGCTTCCCTTTCTTTTCCATCTTCACAAGATAAATAAGAAATCAGAAAGTAGCACCCAACTCTTACCATTGCGGTGAGGAAAACCCATGGCGATAAGGTGGTCACATCACCGACATAAATCGCACGATACACCTCTTTGCCTCTCTAAAAACCTAGCTCCTCTCCCAACTTTTAGAATATATAGTGTTTCTAACTATTTTCTCAAAGTTAATGTATTTGCCCAACTCATTACTAGCTTCTCTACTCTTACCACATATTTTCTCTCATTCTCACAAATGGCCAAAAACTCCTATTTTACTATTTTATTTAATTAATTCAACTAAAATATTATTTATTCTAATATTAAAATTCTAATTAATTTTAAACAAGTATACCAAACTCTTCCTCCCCCTCTATACCTATACTCCAAGGATACTTACCCCCACAGCCACACAACAAATATTTAAAAACACCAATTAATCAAATAAAATTATAAATAATTCAATTAAATTAATCAATCAAATTAGGGGTGTTACAAAATAACTCTTCCATTTTGGTTTGTTTCATAGATGATCTGGGTAAAGGACCCAGAAACACATGAATAATACATATAAGAGAGAAGGAGATCAATACTTGGGAAGACCAGATGGCAGTTTTCTCCTTCTCCATTGGAGGTTCTGGAATGTAGCTACGATTGTTGATGAGGATAGGTCTTTGAAGATAAGAAGCAGAAGAAAGTGGGAGTTGCTTTTTCGTGCCAGAAGTAGAAGTCATTATTCTTAGAATTTGAGTGGAAAAAAGAGTGATAAAAATGAAAGTTGCAAGAAAACAAAAGTACTTAGGGTTCATGTGAGAAATCAATTTTGCGAAGAAGACGGGATAAGTGAAAGAGAGATTATTGATTTTTGAAATAAGACTTATCAGTTTCTCCCTCTTAAGTTAAAACCCACTAACGTTTTTACTTCGATTTTTTTTTTGTGAAAATCATTTAGAAATTAAAATGATTTTATATTTTTTTGATGTGGTTAAATATTGTGGCCCACGATGGCCTAGGAAGTTGGAACCATGATGGAGATTTCATGCACATTCATTGATGTGACCGTTAGGTGAAATTATTCATGATGACGGTGACATATGGAGACTGCTTTGAATAGTGTTGAGAGTGTACTAAAAACGCCACCTTTCTTCCATATTAGAAACATGATCGAAAGTGGCATTTTTGGGGGGGGGGCATCTTTAAGCCTGAAATTTTTGACTTATTATATTCGACAATAATGGAGGTGAGATAAATATACATACTAAGTACATATAGCTCAATTATGTTTTCGGCACCAAAGTCACAAGGTTCGATAGAGAGGATTCTCGATAGAGGCAGTTGGAAGACCTAAATCTCGACAAAGGCCGTGGGAAGACTTGAAGATGTTTTTCGAAAGAAGTGGTAGTTTTACAGCAGTTCAAGGACTGGAGACACGTGGAAGCAGAGCAGAGGACAAAGCGTCACGTAAAAGTGTATATGTCGAATGCTGGATAATTGATTATCGTCGACGATCAAATATGTACATGTATATTAATCGATTTGATCTTTGTAACAATGGTTCACATTTTTCATTGTTGTTCTCTATAGAATTCAAATATCCAAGTTATAGAGATAAAAGAATTTGTGATAAATGTATGAATCTGTGTCTCACTCTTACTCTAAGCATTTTTACTTGACTTATGTTATGATCTTCTTTGTTTAATTCATCTTTTCGAGCAATTATGCATTTTTCTTCTTAGATTTTTATCTAATTATTCTATATCCAAACGTTAAGTTATCAGGTACGAATACATTTTCTCAAACGCTTTTGCACAATATGTCTTTAGGATTTTTTCGAGTATAATCCTTTAAGTGAACTAAAACTTGTGATTTGATTTACTAAAAACAACCGTAAACAAGTTTTAAATGAAAGGAGATTACCAAGTTAAATTAAGTCGCTATTAATTAAATGAATTGATCAAGTATAATCATTTTAAATAATATTTAAGTAATTTATCTAAATATTAACGAATATGAATACTTGTGGGTACGGGTACCATCAAATTCGTATTCGTGCCTGTAGAGAAACGGGTAATTAAATATCTGTTTATTTTATCCAAAGATACTCATTAAGTTATCTAACTCATATCCATGGTAGGATTTACCCGCAGATATCCACAAATACGTTTTTTTTGTCATCCCTAGTAATAACTTCTCTAAGATTGTAAAAAAAAATAGATATTGTATTTTTAGCCAGTCACTTAGTAGTATTTAATTTTATCATATTTAATTATTCATTAAATAATATATTATTTTGGTTGTTTTCAAAGCATTTTAAACTAGGGTACTTGTACTTGACTTTTTATGATGGATAAATAATAATTCACCTTATAAATTTTTTTATTTTATTTGGAAATTGTTTCAGTCAACCTTAAATTTATTGTGGATCTAAATCTTTACACATTTGACGAGGTATAACAAATAATTGTCATTCTGTTAAATTTTTGCTTGTCGATTGGATTTTAGAATTTGGTAAGTGTTCTGAACTGGACCAATGGCTAGACATGGCCCAATCCAACTCTGCTCCCAGAATGGCCTAATTGCCTCAGTCCAATCCACCAAGGGGAAAAAGTTACCTTTCTGCCCCTCCAACCGGGCAAGGACTGCATCGCTCCTCCCCAGAAATGCTACCCGTTCCGCACAGCTTCTTTACTTCCCGAACAACTAAGGGCATGCGCCCGACATTATGTCTATGCCCGACATTATGTCTATGCCCGACATAACAGCTAGTTTTGGGCACCTTGCCCGGCATAACGGCTAGTTTTGGGCAGTTACCTATTGGCCACGCGCTGGGGGCATTATATAAACCTTCTCACTTGAGAGGGTCAGGTATCCAATAATCACCCTTGAAACTCATACTTTGTACTTGCCCCTTTTCTCTGACCCTTTCTTACTTGAGCGTCGGAGTGTCTTGCAGGTACACCCCCCTCCTGCTCTCTATACGACCAGCACCTCAGACGCACTTGGTGGCCCACTTCAACAGGATCTGATCCAGCCTTCACGATCAGTGGCGCTGTCTGTGGGAACTCTTGTTCTCCTCTTCTTTCTTTCCCTGGAAACCAAAGATCAAAGCGAATTTCCAAGATCATCATCATGGCCTCTCAAGATCATGTCAAAGGTGCTCTCCAATTCGCCGTCCTCCCCGTCAACAAGATTGACGTTGACGGCCCATCTTCTCTCCTCGGAGATCCCCATTTTCTGAGAGACGGGGCCACAACCTCTCTCTCCCTTACTCCCGCTGATCGCGAAGATGACCAGCCCTCGCTGGCCATCTAGCCCGTTCCTGCTCCACCCAACGCCGACCCGGCAGTGGTGGCCCTCCTGGAGGCGATCAACAAAACCAACCTCCTCATCCTTCAGCAAAACGAAAGGATCGGGGCATTGGAAGAATATGCTCGCCCAAGATCCTCCCCACCTCCGAGGAAGAACCATCGACGATCCAAGAGCCCGTAGCCTCGGCGAAAAGTCGACCGAAGGTTGCGCTAGGAACCAGAATCTCGCGCTGTTTGGAAACGCGACCAGGTTTCCCCGTGAAACCAACACTCTCCTGGCCACAAGAGGACCCGAAGAGACAACCAGTCACCTTCGGTCGGGTCAAAGAGTCGGGCCCGTTCACCTTCTCCTCGAAGAAATTGCCGACACGAGCGAGTCATCTGGTCCCTGTCACCCTCCAGTTCCAGCAGCGATGATGAGCCGCACGGTCCATTATCCCAAGAGATCTTGGCAACACGCCTCCCCAAGGGCCTGGAGAAGCCCCCAGTACTGGGCACGTACGACGGCACGACTGACCCTGACGAGCACATTGAAAACATCAATGCGCTGTTGGATTACCGTGGCGTCCGGGGCGCTATCAAGTGCCGGCTATTTCCAACCACGCTTCGAAAAGGGGAAATGACGTGGTACAAGCAGTTGCCCGAAGAATCCATTACGTCGTGGAAGCAACTGGGGAGGACGTTCTCCCGACATTTCACTACCTCACGGCGTCACCCCAAGATTGAAGCCTCCCTTGGGGCCATAATCCAAGGAAATGACGAACCTCTCTAGGCATACATCGAGAGGTTCAACAAAGAAGTGGTACAGGTCCTCACAACGGACGAGATGAAAAAGTTTCTCCTCGAGCAAGGACTCCGCCCTGGCTCTGAATTTTCTAAAGTCGCCGGCCTCGTACCTCCAAGGAACCTGGATGCCCTCCTCCTCAAGGCACAATCGCACATCCAGTACGAGGAGAAGGAAGCGGCCAACTCCATCCGAGCTTCTCGTTACCAGGAGAACGCTCGGGCCTCCAGAGGCGAGGAAGCCTCGACATCCTGTCGAGGAGAAAGGAAACGCGAAGACCGTCCTCGGGACTCCCGCGACAGCAAGTGACCCTCCAGACGATTCCACGACTACACCCCCCTGACCGTCTCCTAGGAGAAGATACTGTCCGAATGCACGAATTCAGAATTCAAGCAAGCAGGGGTTCGCTTCCCCAAACAATTATCGGCCAAACCCAATGCCGACAAATCAAAGTACTGCCATTTCCATAAGAGTCATGACCACACTATCGAAGACTGCATCCATTTGAAGGATACTATCGAGATACTGATCAAGGATGGCCACCTGAAACAGTTCACTAAGAAGAAAGACGCTCCCCGGCAAGA
The DNA here is from genome assembly GCA_022829125.1 of Lathyrus tuberosus. Taxonomy (NCBI): domain Eukaryota; kingdom Viridiplantae; phylum Streptophyta; class Magnoliopsida; order Fabales; family Fabaceae; genus Lathyrus; species Lathyrus tuberosus. The sequence continues at coordinate 7,753,408 of JALAZF010000084.1, forward strand.
CGCCCGGGAGTCCAAAAAGGTAGAGGAAGAGGTGCCTTCCTCGGAAGAGACCAACATCCAGGTCGCCATGTCCGTATCGTGACCAGAGGACTTCTACGTCCCAGATGAGCTCAGCGGTCCTGCCTACTTCGCGACCCATAAACCGTGGGAGACGTTATCATCCGCCATGTTCATCTCAGACGGAGGTTTCAATAAAGTCACGGTGGGCTCCGTGAAAAGAAAATTCGAGCACCTAATCAGCACGAGCTCCAATAAGGTGACCACGCTCGACCAAGTCCAGAAGGGCTCTGTCCCATCTCCTTCTACCGGGAAGAGCTCCTCGGAGGATCTCCGAACTCGAGCATACCTTTGCTCGTCAGAGCTCGAATGGCGAACTTCGACGTTCGCAGAATCCTCGTCGACCAAGGCAGCTCGGTCGACATTATGTACTCCCAGCTCTTCTCAACACTTTAGCTGGACGAATCAGACCTCACCCCATATGTGGGCTTTGATTTACAAGGATTTAACAGATTAATGACCAAACCCTGGGGATACGTCGAACTGATCGTCACTTTTGGATCCGCAGAGACTGCCAGATCCATCAAAGTGCAGTTTTTGGTGATCGATTGCCCGTCATTGTACCAGTGTATCTTCGGAAGACCAACATTGGTTGAGTTGGTAGCTGTGCCCTCAACTGTCCACCTGAAGATGAAGTATTACACTTCAAAGGGGATGGTCGCCACCCTCCACAGCGACATTGAAGCCGCACGACGATGTTTTGAAGCAGCTACAAAGGGACTCAATGCCATTGCGTCCAAGCCAAAGGTTTCGAACAAACCCGCCTTGCCCAGCAGTTCCGAGGAAGCCAAGCCTCTGCCTCAGGTCGACTCCATCGACCTCGACACTCGCTTCCCCGAAGAAGACCAGTAGGAGGACCAAGCAGCTTCAACCAGCTCATCTACCCTGTCCAGCAGCAGCTCCTATTCGATGCGCCCAATCCCATATGGAAACTTCAAGCTCGTCTTGTTCGGCAACGACCCCTAGCAGGGAGTAAAGATTGGAGCGGACCTCCCCGACATCGCAAGGAAGCAACTCAAATCCTTCCTCCGTGAAAACGCCGACCTCTTCGCTTGGAGCGCCACCGAGATGCCCGGCTTAGACCTGTCCTTCACCTGTCATCAACTCACGATTGACCCGGCCATCAAAGCAGTAGCACAATGTAGGAGAAAGCAGTCTCTGGAGAAAACAGAGGCTGCAGAAAAAGTTGTAAAGGACCTCCTCGAGGCCAAATTTATTTCGGAGGCCAAGTACACCACTTGGCTGTCCAACGTTGTACTTGTGAAAAAATCTAATGGCAAATGGCGAATGTGCATTGACTACACCGATCTTAACATGGCATGCCCGAAGGATGCCTACCCCCTCCCCAATATTGATAAACTTGTTGATAATTCTGCCGGTTTTAAACTTTTATCATTCATGGACGCCTACTCGAGCTATAACCAAATTCCAATGGCAATGAGCAATAAAAAATACATGGCCTTCATGACCGAATCAGGCAACTATTACTACAATGTAATGCCCTTCGGCCTGAAGAACGCCGGCGTGACCTATCAAAGAATGATGAACAAGGTTTTCCAGGGAGAGATAGGCGACATGCTCGAAGTCTATATGGATGACATGATCGTAAAATACCACGAGGAAATCGATCACACTGCCCATCTAAGGAAGGTCTTCGAAAAGGCCAGAAAGTACAAAATGAATTTCAACCTGGAGAAGTGCACGTTCGGCGTCTGGGCAGGCAAGTTCCTCGGCTTCTACTTAATAGAACAAGGAATCGAAGCCAACCTTGATAAGTGCCGAGCATTCTCTGAGTTTTCGATGCCCAAGTCAAAGAAATCCATTCAGTCCCTCAACGGGATGCTCGCGTCATTGTCCCGTTTCGTGGCCAAGTCTGCCCAACACGCCTTACCATTCTTCAAACTCCTCCGCAAAGAGGCAGCATTTGAATGGACCGAGGAATGTGGCAAGCCTCTTCTCCACCTGAAACGAGCACTCTCAGAACCGCCCGTTCTCTCTCGCCCGGACAACGGCGAAACTTTGTATCTATACCTCGTCGTGGCAACCGAGGCAGTAAGCGTCGCTCTTATTCGCGAAACACCTGACGGGAAGAAGCCCATATACTTCACGAGCAAAGCACTGCAGGGGCCAGAGCTGAGATACCAACAGATCGAAAAAAGTGGCGCTGGCTCTCATCAACGCAGCTAGAAGACTGAGACACTACTTCCTAGCCCACACGATTGTGGTTTAAACAGATCAACTCGTAAAGCAGCTATTGGGACGACCAGACATGGCCGGTAGAATGCTCAAGTGGTCACTCGAGTTGTCCGAATTCGAAATCCAGTATGAGAGCAGGAAAGCCCTCAAAGCCCAGGCCCTAGCCGACTTCGACGCAGAATGGACGTTCGTAGACTCCCCAACTTGCGGAGTGCGCAAATGGACCATTTTCGTGGACGGGGCCTCTAGTCCGGCGGGGAGCGGGGCAGGCATCATACTGGAAAGCAATGAGGGAATCATCGTTGAAGTTTCACTCACCCTGTCCTTCCCCACCTCTTACAACCAGGCGGAGTACAAAGCCTTCCTCGCCGGGTTACGCCTGGCCGAAGACCTGGGCGCAGAAGAAGTCATCATTTGCATAGATCACAACTCGTGGCCCTTCAAGTTCGAGGAGAATATCAAGCCAAAAACGACAACCTGACTGAATATTTAGCCCTGGTCAAAAAGAAGATGACGAAGTTTGCAGCGGTAGAGGTAAGACATGTTCCCCGCGAACACAATGTTCGGGCAGACATTTTGTCCAAACTAGCCAGCACGAAGAAGAAAGGCAGAAACAAGTCCGTCATACAAGAAGTACTTCCTCGACCCAGCATTGAGAAAGCTTCCCGGACACTCGATGTACAAGTGATCGGCGACATCAATTGTCGGATGACCCCCGTTTACAACTACCTCGCTAGAGACGAACTCCCGTTCGACCCCAAGGAGGCCAGCGTAGTTAGGCGAAGAGCTTGCTCATACGTCCTGGTCGAAGATAAACTCTACAGGTGAGGATTCTCTATCCCACTACTCAAGTGTGTCGAGGAAGAGATGTTCGCCCATATCTTGCCCGAAATCCACGAGAAAATTGTAGCGCGATTTTTGTGGTCCTGAGTCACGATCGCTTGGGTACTATAGTTCAATTCATTTTTTATCCTATTGAGCTGATTAAGGAAGGGAAATAGATGTCTCCAATTAACCCTGCTTGCATACTGATTTTGAACAGCGGTTTGTTAGGTTACAGATGCTATATGGATGTGGGGCCCAATCTTTGGTTATTTTGCGGAGAACACAATGTCTGGATTATTTGTGAGGTTTTTGGTGATGTGTTTAGATTTGCTGCTTTTAGGTTGATTTTGTGGGAATACTGGATTTTGGGTTTTTGATTAGTGTGCTCGCTAAGATTTTTCAATCTTATGCCTACGTATTCCCATTCAACGAAAGAGGGAAATCAAAGCGATCGTAGTTCCTCCTATTCTATGGGAGGAAAAAGGTTGTTTTGGTGTCTTGTTCAAAGCCCAAGACGTGAAGCTAAAGGGGTGATTTGTATCTTGTTCAACGCCCAAGATGTGAAGCTGAAGGGTCTTTTTGTATCTTGTTCGAAGCCCAAGATGTGAAGCTGAAGGGTTTTGACTTTAGAGAGAATTTGTCATCTCTAAAGAAGAGTTATTGATGTTTGTATGCTGTGTGCAAGGCACAACTTTGATGCTAAAAGGTTGAGAGACTCAACCAGGGTTTTCTTTATATAATGCCTAAGAGGAGGCTATTGACCCAACAAGAGGGTGCTAACAAGTGACTGACTCAACAAGAGAGTGCTTTTATGTGTCTTGTACGAAGCCCAAGACGAAGGCTAAAGTGGTTTGACTCAACAAGAGAGTCTTTTATACTCAACAAGAGAGTGATTTATATCTCGTACGAAGCCCGAGGTAGAGGCTAAAGGGGTTTGACTCAACAAGAGAGCCTTGACTAGGTGATTGACTCAACAAGAGAGTCTTTTATACTTAACAAGAGAGTGATTTATATCTTGTACGAAGCCCGAGATGGAGGTTAAAGGAGTTTGACTCAACAAGAGAGTCTTTTATACTCAACAAGAGAGTCTTTTAAATCTCGTACGAAGCCTGAGATGGAGGCTAAAGGGGTTGACTCAACAAGAGAGTCTTTAATACTCAACAAGAGTGTGTGAAAAGGTTAGCTCCGCTGGGGAGAATCATTGTACAAAGCCCAAGAAGAGGCTCTTTATGCTGGTGACTGTTTCAGTTTAGTGACAGGTCCAGTATGTTGGATAAAAGAGAAAATCAGTTCTTATAAAGGGAAAGATTAAAGGTATTGTTGTGCTTTGGGATTGATCAGAGGATCAGGGTTATTTCATTTTCTTTAAGGAAATGGAAAATCCAAAGGGTATTGAGACTGTCCAAGTCTACTGGCATTGTGAGAAATCGATTCTCAGATAGTGAATGATCTTTGTATGATGCCCAAGAGAAGGCTGGTATGTTAAGGGATGAAGGTCAACCCATTAACTGGTCTGACACTTGACTCAGAAAGATAGCTCTAGCAAATTGATGACTAGGTTATGTTCCTATACCTGTAGAGGTCTCTGGGTCCTTGTACTAAGCCCAAGAGAAGGCATGAGAGCTTTTAAAAAGCTGAAGGGTCCTTGTACAACGCCCAAGAGGAGGCAGGGATGCTTTTAAGAAGCTCGTGGGTCCCCAAATCCCGAGAAGTTTAGGACATGCCATTCACTGAGAATAGATCAAGCCAGGAAAGTCCAAGAATTTGGAAGAAACTCAAGAGATGCCATTCACGGAGAAAAGATCATCTCTGGGGAGTTAGAGTTTCTTTGACAATGTATAAGGGTGACAGTCTGAGAAAGGGTTCACTGAGAATGCTGCCTTTCACGTCTCCATATTGTTTAACCCCAAGAGGAGGGAAGACTGTATCTGGTAATCCTAAGAGGGATCTAGTTTTGTTTGTATTTAAGAGTGACCAATAGGGATTTACCTAGTGTTAGACGTAGTTGCCGGGGAAAACTCTAAATAGCTATACTAGTATTACACAGTTGATATTTGACAAGTATATAAAAGGATGTGAAAGAAGACTTACAGTGAGCAGCCCTACAATACAGTTATATATATGAAAGCGGATAAAGAAAGCGAGTAAACACTTACTCGGTTGTAGAGCTTCCAGGCTGTTTTGTTAGTTTGTTCAACAAAGAAAGCTTTGATAACAATATTATATTCTAAATCAAAGGAGAAAGTACTTTGAAAAGATTGTTGGGGCTTACAGCTCAAAGAGAGGCCCAAGGTTTTGTCAGTGATTGCACTGTTGTTTTGAAATTGTACAGGGACTTATATAAGTGACTGAGGCCCAAAAAAGGTTTTCTGTACAAAGGGATGGGTCTTACACTCTCTCATGAGGCCCAAAGAGTTTAAGGAAAAGAAATGGGGCTTATAACACGAGGGTAGGCCCAAATGATTTGTTTTTTGAACTGGCGATTGCGCCGAGATTTTTCTTTTAACACAGAGGGACTTATACAATGTCTGAGGCCCCAAAATGGTTTTGGTTAAAAGGAGGTTGGGTCTTACACTCTATTAGAGGCCCAAAGGTTTAAGGAATAGGTCTTATAGCTCAAGGAGAGGCCCAAGCTTTTCTTTTAAAAGGCGACGATCGCGCCGCGATTTTGAAAATACGGCGGGACTTACACAACATCTGAGGCCTAAAAAGGTTTGTATTTACAAAGGATTGGGTCTTATACTCTACCAAGAGGCCCAAAGGTTTTGAAAGTGATTGATGAGGTTTGAAATTAAAGAAACCCTAATTTTATTTTCCTTTAAAAGTAAATATTTAAAGAAAATCAATAAAAATGATAAAAATACCAAATGAGTTTGAATAAACCACTTGTGATTTTTGTTTAAGGTTTGAAAAATGAGGTTTTAATCACAAGATGAATTAAAACTCATTTGGTTTTGATTTTCAAGGTAAATATTTACTTTTAAAATGTTTAAAAATAATTAAAAAGGAATTTATTCATAAAAATACTAATTATATTAAATAAATAATATAAACTTGATTTTTTTGTGGAATAAAATATTTCAACATTTTTGTGATTTTTTTGTGGAATAAAATATTTCAACCAATAAAAAATAATTAAAATCGAGAGAGTTATTAATTTTCCAAACTATTAAAAATAATATGAAAAATAGTAGAAAAGTGGAAAAAATAGCAAAAAGAGGGTCTGGGGCGAGGGGGATTCGAACCCCAGACCTCTTGTGTATACGGCGCGCGCCTTACCACTGGGGTGGTGATACATCCGTTGATTGAAACACAACCACAAATATACAAGGCTTGCCTTGTTTTTGGCCTGGCCCAAGGCAAGGCAAGGCAAGATTTTGGTTAGAAATGTGAAGGCCATAACTTTCTCATTTCTCCATGGATTGGGACAAAATTTAGGTCTATCCTGTCTAGAATTTCACAAGAAATCCAATGGTGGTGGTGTTTTTTTTCAGATCATGCTCCTATTGAAAAACCCGATAGTGGTTTTGAAATAGGCCATGATTTGCATTTTCTGTGCTATCTCTTGGTACAGGCATGAATTACATGATGAATTGGTTCAAACACAACATATATAACATGTACAAGATGTGCATGATCAGTGGACCTCAAAGAAATGCATATCTCAAAGAGTTCAAGTTGTGATGCTTACCTCTTTTTGGAGCTTTTGTGCAATCTGCCAAATGCTTTGTTCCATAAATGATTTGATGCTTTGGACACCCACAAATGATATCTTAGAAGCTTTTAGGATGGTTGGAATCAGCTGGAAACCTCAGGAACAAGTTTGAGCTCTTTCTTGCAAGAGGGGCAAAAGTGGCCAAAATAACAACTCTCTCAAATGGTGTTCCAGATGGGGGAACCATTTGGGACAGTTCAAGGATGATATTTGGAGTGTGTTTGAGGTTTTATCTGGTTTGGAAAGTGACTGAATCAAGACATGGCTTGAAAAATGCACAAAAGTCCTATTTTGAGGTTTTGAGAGGCGATTTTGGTGTTACATGTCACTTATGAAGGTTTGGACAGCTTAGATATGACATATTGGATGTGTTTGGATCATGAGCTAATGTGGAATTGCTCTCTAACTCAAAAACTCATAGTTACCTTGCTAAAGAAGGCATTTTTGCCAAGAGAAAGATTTTGAGGAAAGCATCAGTTGTATTGCTTTGGTGTACTTAAACTGAGGATAAATGAGCTCTATTTATAGTAGAGCATGTTTGTTTTGGGAGCAATAGTGATTAACAACTGCTGCAGAGGTTTGGCCAATGTTGATCAATGAGAATCCAAGTCTCCTCTAGCCATTGACTAGAGGTTAGGGCACAGGCTGCTAGTTCCCTTGGTCTTGGATATGTCTTGACTGAATTCAGTTGGAAGAGGCTCAGTCCATGCCACCTTGGTGCATCCATTAAATGCTCCAAGCAAAAATTGGAGTCTTGTCCCTCTTTTAGGGATTTCTAGGTTTGGCATGCTACTTTTGGTTCCAAAGACTTGGGAGGCTTATGGATCAGTGTTTGTCCCTCCTTGGTCTCCCCTTGAGGTGTTCAGATGGATAGATTTGCTTGCCCTTTGCAAAATCTGAGCAAATCGAGCAAAACTCCCAAATCTTCCTTGCCATGATAGTTTGCAGCAAGGCATATTGGCATGGTCATATGTCATGGCCCAAGTGGAATTTGATGGGGTTCTTGGTCATTTTGGAAAGCCCTCATATGATACAACAACTGTTTGATCATAATTGGTTTTGATACTTTTTGGATCCAAGTGAAAAATGCCCCTATATTTTGAAAAAAGTAAGACAGATTTTGACTTAGTGAAAATTTCACTAAGTGTTGGAAAAAAGTGACATTTTCACTTTTTGTGATTTTGATCATTCCATAACTTAAAATCCATGAGGAATTGGAATGAGTTGTGTTTGAAGCTTTTGTAGAGGGCCATAAGAGCTACAAATCCAGCTTTGAATGGGGGAAAATGACCTTGTGGTTTAGGAGTTATGATCCTCCAAAGTTGGTACCTTAGCCACTTTGTTCTGTAACTTAGAAAATTTCTAAGTTTTTTATGGTTACCCCTTTTACAAGTTATCCCATTTTTCTTATTTTTTTTATATGAATGATGATTCCAATCACACATTAACATCATTTTAGGGTTAAAGAACCATAATTGTGAAAAATCTCAAAAAGTCAAAGTTTGACTTTTGTGCACAGTTGACTTTTTGTCAGATGAATTCCAAACTGTGCGATCCTTTGTGAAATCAAGTCCTTGACCTAAATCAAATTTAATGGACATGTTCCATGGGTGTTATAGGGTGTATTGAATCATGTCCCAAGGTTTGGGAGCATGCCTGGGTTAAATGTCAAAGGCACAATTGACTTTTTTCCGCGAAACCCTAACTGTGGTTCAGATGAAATTGAAACTTGTGAATCAAGCTTCTTGAATCAACCCATTGTTACAAATGGATCAATGTAGCTTATTAGAGACTCTCAAATCATGTCTTGAGGTCTTGGCTCCTGTTTTGTCCCAAAATTCAACTTAGGGGTGAATTAGGTCAAGCAACCCTAATTCCTGATTTTTGATAAATGCATCCCCTGGGGTTAAATTGACTTGATGATTGGGTTTATGATGTTCCATGGAGCATCTTAGGTCATGCTTTGAAGCATTGGCTCATGCCTAGAGGAAAACTTCCATCTAGAGGCCCTGGTTGACTAAAACCCTAATTTGGTGACACTGGCGATCCTGAGGCTTGATCCACTTAGAATGCTGCATCCTTGTGCTTGATTCTTGCTATGGGAGTCCTCTTGATCCATTGTGGGTGTTTTAGAGGTTAGACAAGTTTAAGATCATGTCATTCCTTGATTGATCCTTTGTCTAAGAGCTCTGAGAGGGCTTGAAACCCTAAGTTTGATTGTAGTGAATGCTCACCCATCTTTGGGGAGATTGATGAAGTATAATAGTTCATCCATATTGTGATGATGATTTGCACAATGATGGGAAATCTTAGTGGTCAAAATTTGGGGTATGACAGATGCCCCTATTTAATCTTCTTGGACCCCGAAGGTGTGAATGGCAAAGGTATTCGGGCATTCGGGGTGCAAGAGGATTAAATATCATAATACTCGAAATTTTGATGGTGGTTATGAATGGTAGTTTGCCCATCCATCTTCTTTTGCTAAGCGTTGATGCTTAGAAAAGGTAAAACTTCCCCTCGATCCTGGTCTCCTGCCAAGGAACTTGCCTAAGTTTCTGAAATAAACTTCCCCTCGATCCTGGTTTCCTACCAAGGAATTGGTCTCAGTTTTTGAAATAAACTTCCCCTCGATCCTGGTTTCCTACCAAGAAACTGGTCTAAGTTTCTGAAATAAACTTCCCCTCGATCCTGGTTTCCTACCAAGGAACTGGTCTCAGTTTCTGAAATAAACTTCCCCTCGATCTTGGTTTCCTACCAAGGAACTGGTCTCAGTTTCTGAAATAAACTTCCCCTCGATCCTGGTTTCCTACCAAGGAACTGGTCTAAGTTTCTGAAATAAACTTCCCCTCGATCCTGGTTTCCTACCAAGGAACTGGTCTTAGTTTCTTTTGTCAATAAACTTTCTTGACAAGGGACGCTACTCGTAGCGGTTTTCCTCAAACTTATCACCGAATTTTCCTGGGGAGATGCCATTTGACGGAAAAAGTTTTGATGTTAGACTTGCTGGGGAACCCATCCGTCTGAGCTGTAGAGGTGGTCAAACTTCTCTGTTGGAGATGCCATTTGTTGGCTCTACTGGGGAAAATGAGTCTTTTGAGAGACTGCTTTCTGCTTGGGGATACTACATCATACTTTTCTCGGGATCTCCTCAGAGAAATGCCATATGATGTGATCCAATTTTGAGGTGCTGATGACCTTTTTGTCAGCGGATTTTTCGGAGAAAAACTGCCGTATTGTTGAATCTCTGATTAAGAGGCTTTCTCTGGGGATTTTCCTTAATCCGGGAAAGTGAAAATATCATCTTCAATGGCGAAGAGTGACGTTTGTCAAGAGTTCTCTTGCTTCTCAGAGGTTCAAGTTATCAAAGTGGTCAAGGGCTAACTCTAATCCAGAAATAAACTGGAGGAGAGAGATTGTTCAGACGCAACATTTCCTGACGAGGAAAGAACCGACAATGCAATTGGCAAGAGGACTTTTATCACTAGGGGATAAGACCGTCTGGAGTGATAGTGATGCAATATGAATGTGAGTGTGAATTAACTATGCATGATGTATGTATGTTTATGCTGACAAAACAGACGCGACATACAGACTAGTAGATGAACACAATTGGATACTTGGCCATAGTGGGGGATGAAAAGTGTCACTGGTTCACGATAGCAATTCTGCCTTGCTTAGGAGAAATACTCCCCGCGGGGAACAACCGTTGGTCAGGCTTTAGAGGTAAGAACTCTACCGAGGGGTGTCAAATAAAACATGGTCTCTGGCATAATTGATCCTTCGTTCAGGTGTACTGGTTTAGAAGGAGTACTTTGATTCTGCACTTTGAAGCTCAACCATCTTTGGAGAAGCGATTGATGTTCTTTCGATGTTTAACAGTCAAAAGAATTGCCATCTTTATTTAAAAAGTAGAAAAAGTTTGACAAGTAAATTCATTTTTGTTTTATTTCAAGAATCGTTGATCATGTTAAAATGTCGTTCTGTAAAGCTAAAACAAATAAGAATTGCAAACAAAAGCACAAGGGCTTAAATTTTATTGATAGGATGGAAATCAGCCAAACGCGTGATTCCATAGAGTATTTACAAAGTTAGAAAATTGTAATTTAAGGGAAAAGGGTTACATTGAAACATAACGACCGATATCCTTCTACCAACTTTGAATTCTGGGCATCCTGAGCTTCCGTCGAAGATGACCTTGGCTGGAGTTTTCTGATGAACGACATTACTGCTACTGAGGGGATTTACCCTTTCGTTGAACGTAGTTACTTGCCATTATCCATAACTTTTGCCTGGATTGTACTTTGAGATTTCCAATCCACTGGGATGATTTTTTTGATTATGTCTTTAATTTTTTCCTGGACCGCCCTTTTGGGTTTTCAATCCACTGAGACGTTTTTGTTTAGTTTAGGCGAAGTATTTCTTGACTACATTAACATTTATGGGGTAGGTAAATTCTTCTCCATCCATGGTTACGAGTCTCAAGGCGCCGCCTGAGAAAGCTTTCTTGACCACATAGGGGCCGTCATAATTCGGAGTCCATTTGCCCGAGAATCAGTGAGAAATGATTGCATCTTCTTGAGCACAAGGTCTCCTTTCCTGAAGACGCAAGGTCGGACCTTTTTGTCGAAGGTCTTCTTCATTCTTTGTTGATACAACTGACCGTGGCATAGTGCTGTTATTTGCTTCTCTTCAATCAGATTTAGTTCATCGTGCAAACTTTGACACCATTCAACTTTTGTAAGCTTAGCTTCCATCAATACCCTGATTGATGGGATTTCTACTTCTATGGGGAGCACTGCTTCCATGCCATATACTAGAGAGAAAGGGGTTGCCCCTGTTGAAGTGCGGACAGATGTGCGATAACCATGAAGAGCAAAGGGTAGCATCTCGTGCCAGTCTTTGTAGGTTGCAACCATCTTTTGAACGATCTTCTTGATGTTCTTGTTAGCCGCTTCTACCGCTCCGTTCATCTTAGGTCGGTAGGGAGAGGAGTTATGGTGTTCGATCTTGAACTCTGCGCACAACTCTTTCATCATCTTATTGTTCAAGTTAGATCCATTATCAGTAATGATCTGGCTAGGAACACCATAATGACATATGATGTTGTTTTTGATAAATCGCACCACCACTTGTCGGGTTACATTAGCGTATGATGTTGCTTCAACCCACTTGGTGAAGTAGTCAATGGCTACCAGGATGAACCGATGTCCGTTTGAAGCTTTGGGTTCAATCATGCCAATCATGTCGATTCCCCATATGGAAAAAGGCCATGGGGAAGAAAGAACTTTGAGATGCGTTGGCGGGACATGGATCTTGTATGAGTATATCTGACACTTGTGACACTTCCTCATGTACTTGTAGCAATCAGATTCCATGGTCAACCAATAGTACCATGCTCTTAGAATTTTCCTCGCCATTGTGTGTCCGTTGGCATGAGTACCAAAGGATCCTTCATGAACTTCTTTCATTAGCATGTTTAATTCTGGTCTGTGTACGCATCAGAGCAAGACCATGTCGAAATTCCTCTTATAGAGTGTGTCACTGCTCAGGAAGAAGCTGCCAGCCAGCCTTCTGAGGGTTTTTCTGTCTTTCCTTAGTGCCCCAGGAGGGTACTCTTGTTTCTGAAGGAAGCATTTGATATCGTGGTACCAAGGTTTGTCATCTATGACTGCTTCAATCGTGAAGATGTAAGTGGGCATTTCAAGGCACATTATGTCGATATTAGGTATGTCATTCCATTGACCTACACTAATCATAGAAGAGAGAGTGGCTAATGCATCAGCCATGTGATTCTCATCGCGAGGGATATGATGAAACTAGATTCTATTGAAGAAGGGAAACAACCTTCTCACATAATCTTTGTAAGGAATCAGTCCTGATTAGTACGTGTTCCTATCTCCTTTGATCTGATTGCACTAGTACAAAAAACACTTTTTAAATTAGACATTTTAAATCACATGCTTTCCACTTGATTTAAAATGTTGAAAAAATAGGATTCCCGTTCACCATATTTTAGTGAAAAAATAGGATTCCCGTTCACCATATTTTAGTGAATACAATTTATACACTTGAATGTCAGTCTGGCGGTGAAAGGAATATGGGTACCCTGAGGTGTTATGATAATTTCCCCAATTCCGTTTCTGTAATGATTAACTGCTCCGTCAAAGATAAGTCCCCATTGGGAACCTGGTTCTGGCCCTTCACTGGGTAGCGGTTCATCGCAGTCCTTCATTTTTAGATACATGACATCTTCGTCTGGGAAGTCAAACCCGATTGATTCATGATCGTCAATCAGTTGATGAGCCAAATGATCGGCTAAAACACTTCCCTTAACGACTTTTTGAGCGTGGTACTCTATGTCATATTCTGATAACAACATCTGCCAACGGGCAATCCTTCCCATGAGAGCAGGCTTTTCAAAGACATACTTGATTGGATCCATTTCTGAGATTAACCTTGTAGTGTGACGAATCATGTACTGGCAAAGACGTTTGGCTACCCAAGCCAGAGCACAACAAGTTTTCTCGAGCATAGTGTACCGAGTTTCATAGTCAGTGAATGTAAGTTCCTGGATTGGCTGGAATTTTGGTAAAACAACAAGGTGATCAATGCTGATGTCATGGTGTTGATGTTGCAGCATTGAGTCTTAGTACTGGGCTGTACTAAGTTGTGAAGGTTAACTATGTTTGATGTCATGGGCTTGATGTCATAACATTGCACTTAACACTGGGCTGTGTTAAGGTTGCTAGTTGCTGAAGTGGATGTCTGATGTCACATAGGTGATGTTGTAACATCAGACCTGCAGAACTGAAGCTAATGACAGCATGGGCTTGTTGTTATTAGGGTCGCGTATTAGCTGGAATTGTGGAGAGTGTTGACTCATTGGATGAGAATATCTTGGGCTAGATATTTTCTGTTACATGGGAGATTTGATTGCAGGTTTGTTGGAGAATTAAAAGGTGGAAGATTTAAAAAGATTTTGGGGATAAAATCTGTTTTAAAAGATTCAGTTTTTAATTAACAAATCTGATCAAATATTGTGACAAATCCAATCCAAATTCAAGGAGCTATATAAAGCGGACAAGACCAAGGAAGAAGGTACAGAAAATAGATTGAAGATCAAGAGCTGGAGGCTTAGAGTCTAGGGTTTGTTTAGAGTACTTGTAATCACACTATTCTAGGTTTGAATAGGTGTTGGATTTTCTGTCCTCTCTAGAAGCTGTGAAGCAATAGAGAGTTGTTGATTGATCAAAGCTAGGAAGCAAGATCAAGGGATCTCAAAGAGGTTGTTCTTTGAGTGTTTTAGGGGATTGAGTAGTGTTCTCATATCTAAGTGGGTTCTTAGGTAGAAAGTCACTAGTAGAGTATAAGTTTAGGAGATTGTCAACTGGTGTGTTGAGTCTGTAAATTATATCTACAAGTAGTGAATTTCATCCCTGGCTTGGTAGCCCCCAGACGTAGGTAGTTAGACCGAACTGGGTGAACAATTCCTTGTGTTTTCCTGTTGCTTATTCTGTCCATTATTGCAGAGTGTGTTGTTGTAACATCGCACCTTAACATCACACGTCTTGTACCAGAATTTCAATTGGTATCAGAGCAGGCATCCTGTCTGTCTCTGGGTGAGATCTAGGGAAGTTACTTTCTGGTGAAAGATGGACAAAGAGGTTGGAGGATTCGTCAACAGACCCCCTATCTTGGATGGCTCAAATTATGAGTATTGGAAGCCTAGAATGGCTACTTTTTTAAAGTCATTAGACAACAGAGCTTGGAAGGCTGTCATTAAAGAGTGGAAAGCTCCAGAGGTATATGAGAAAGATAAGGCTGGCAAGGATAAAGAAGGCACCTCAAAGCCTAAGCCTGAAGAAGAATGGACCAAGGAAGAAGATGAGCTTGCCCTTGGGAATTCAAAAGCCCTAAATGCTATCTTCAATGGGGTTGACAAGAACATATTCAGGCTGATCAACTCATGTGAAACTGCTAAGGCTGCTTGGGATATTTTGAAGGCTACTCATGAAGGCACATCTAGAGTGAAGATGTCAAGACTTCAGCTTTTAACATCTAAGTTTGAAAGCTTGAAGATGAAGGAAGAGGAAACAATTCATGACTTCCACATGAGTGTTCTTGAGCTGTCAAATGCATCCAGTGCTCTTGGTGAGAAGATGACAGAAGAGAAGCTGGTGAGAAATATTCTTAGGTCCCTCCCTAAGAAGTATAAGATGAAGGTAACAGCCATTGAAGAATCTCAAAACATCAGCAAGATGAGAGTTGATGAGCTTATTGGATCTCTTCAAACATTTGAACTTGGGCTGAATGAGGAAGAACCAGAAAAGAAGCCCAAGAGTATAGCCTTAGTCTCCACTCCTGCAACAGCTAAAGATGATGAGTCCCAGGAGGATCTGCCTCAGGCTATAGTTATGTTGGGAAGGCAATTCAACAAAGTGTTCAAGAATATGAACTATAACTACAGGCCTAATGTCAAGAACATCTCCTCTGACATCAGTAAGTCAAAAGAGAAAGGTGAAGAGAAGACTGTCCAAGATAAAGGTGTTCAGTGCTTTGAATGTGAAGGGTATGGACATGTCAAGAAAGAGTGTCCCACATTCTTGAAGAAGCAGAATAAAGGCTTGACAATTTCCTGGTCTGACTCTGACAGTGAAAGTGAAAGTGAGTCAGCAAAGCATGTTGCAGCTTTGACAGGAATTGTTGAATCTAATGATGATAGTGATGGAGAAGTCACTTATGATGAGCTAGCTTCAACCTACAGAGAGCTGTGTTTTAAAAGTACTGAGATTTGTCAAGAGAACAAGTGTCACAAGGAACAGATTGCTCAGCTTGAGAATGAAAAAGCTGATCTGGAAAATGAAGTGGTGCTAGTAAGAGCTCATCTTGATCAAATGACCAAGTCTGTTAGGATGTTGAACAGTGGTACAGACACTCTTGACAAGATTCTTCAGATGGAAAGGATAGCTGGAGACAGGACTGGATTAGGATTTGTGGTTGAGGGAAAAGTATCTACTGAAGCAAGCACTTCAGGAACCAAAGTGGAGATGTCTCAACCATTGCCTCAACATCAGCCAAAGGTGCAGGATCCTACTCCTAAGAAAGCTGATGTTTCACAACCTAAGAGGATTGAGAAGAAGACTGGTCCTTATCAGAAGAGAAAGCAGCCTCAAGAGGCTAGACAGTATATGCCCCCCAATATCATAGGAGCATGGAAGCTGCAAGGGTCAAGCAGACCAGGTCACATCCTATGTCTCAACATCAGGAAAACTGGTATGGACCTGGCCTCAACAATACTGTGCCGTATAATTATGGAAGAAGGAAGCCTCATCACCATGGGAGACAGCCTAGAAGACAGCATCCTCAGTTCAAACAGCACGTGTCTCATCAGGTGTCTCAACATCAGGGGTATGGTTACACTAATGTTGTGTCTCATTATGGAAGGAGAAAGTCCCACCATCATGGGAGACAATCTAGGAAAAAGCATTCTCAGCTTCCTTATGGATACCAGCATAATAGAAGGTAGGCAAGCAATGTTAGGAGAAGACCACATTATGGATGGCAACCTATGCAGTCTCATCAAGGCAGAAGATTCAGAGAAGAAAGGGTGAGATGCTTCTATTGTGGAAGGTATGGACACATGCAGTACTCTTGTTACAAGCTGCATGGATACCCTCAGCCTCAAAACAGAGGGAGAAAGCATAAGCCCAAAGTTGTTAAACAATGGGTACCTAAGGAGAAAGGGAAGTGCTTATTGGCTCAGTTGTCTGACAAAGAAGCAGAGGAAGGAACTTGGTACTTTGACAGTGGATGTTCAAAGCACATGACTGGATCCAAGGAGTATTTGGTGGAGATCATGTCTGGGCATGCTAACAAGGTTGTCTTTGGTAATGGAGAAGAAGGAGTTGTAGAGGGAGTTGGAAGAGTGAAAAATCTTGATGGACTCACTCTTGATAATGTGATGCTTGTCCAAGGGTTGGATGCTAATCTGATCAGCATAAGTCAGCTATGTGATGAAGGGTACAAAGTCTGCTACTCAAAGGATGAGTGTCTGGTGACAAATGAGAAGGATGAAGTGATCATGAAAGGAGTCAGAACCAGAGGTAATTGCTATCAGTGGAGTTCCTTTGAAAGTGGTTCAACTAAGGATGTTATAACATCAGAATGTGACATCAGGATGCTGAAAAGTGATTCAAAATTAATGAGTCCTGATTCAAAATGTGTAAAAGGAAAGGATCTATGGAGGGAATAAGTCATTGCTAATTCATATCAAGCTCTCAGCCTCAGAACCCCCTTTGACGGTACAGCAACATCTCGACTCTCCGAATCCCCATTCTCTCAACGTATCAACGTTCTCGTCTCCAAGAATCAACCTTCTATAACTGGAGTCATGGCTTCTACAACCAAGATTCAGGGTTCCGAAAAAGGAAAAGCTAGGGTTTGCACAGACGAAGGGTCAGCAGTCAAGCCTATGGACATTGAGCCCCTCTCCACCATCTATCCTGAATCAGGTACTGTAAGACCTGCTAAACTAACTCCCAAGAGACCTACCACTGTCTTTAAGGATTCTGAAACCATGAAAGTTGTTACAAGTGTGTTGTTTTTACA
The DNA here is from genome assembly GCA_022829125.1 of Lathyrus tuberosus. NCBI lineage: Eukaryota > Viridiplantae > Streptophyta > Magnoliopsida > Fabales > Fabaceae > Lathyrus > Lathyrus tuberosus. The sequence continues at coordinate 7,770,809 of JALAZF010000084.1, forward strand.
AACTACTGAGGAAAGGATAGAGGGTAAACGGGGTACAAGGGAAATGAGTGACATGCAGCCTACTGATACAGATCTTCACAGATTAGCAGTATCCGCAATCGAAGATTCTGAAATGGAGGCAGATAATACTCATGTTGAAAGGGATGTCAGAACATCGCCTAATAGGGAGGATGAGACTGCTCCGAGAGGAGAAAAGAGCACTGATGTGATTAATGTTGAAGACTTATCTGATGATGAAGTCATCGGAAGAGCTGTGCCTGGTTTGGCAAAAAGACTAAAAACAAGGAAAGAAAAGGAGAGAGCTTCAGGTGATAAAAAGAAAAGGGGTGGAGTTGGGCCAACTAAAGCTTGGAGCAAGGTTGAGGTGACTCCAAGAAAGAGGAAGATTGTGGAACAATCTGAGTCTGAGGATGAAGCTGAGGAAGATGCTCATGACATCACACCAGTCAGAAAGACTATTTTAAAGAGAATTTCTGAGAATGTCCCTGAAGTGCCAGTGGACAACATATCCTTCCACGATGCGAGCAGTGCTTCATTATGGAAGTTTGTGTGCCAAAGAAGGTTAGCTCTAGAAAGGGAGCTTGGAAAAGATGTCTTGCAGATGAAAGAAATTATGGACCTGATTCATGGTGCTGGTCTACTAAAAACTGTGACCAGATTTCCCAAGTGCTATAGTGGACTTGTTAAGGAATTCGTTGTCAACATCCCCACAGACATTTTTGACAATAGAAGTGTGAACTACAGGAAGGTGTTTGTTAGGGGACAGTGCATTGACTTCTCTCCTAGTACTGTCAATAGGTACCTAGGAAGAGTTGAGGAAGAGGAGTGTGAGCTGGAGGTAACTGACAATGAGGTGTGTAGAGAGATCACTGCCACTCAAGTTAAGGTGTGGCCTCTGAAGAATAAGTTGACAGCTAGCAAACTCAGCATCAAGTATGCTATTTTGCACAGAATTGGTGCTGCTAACTGGGTACCTACTAACCACAAAACCACCATAACTGTGGGTTTAGGAAGGTTCATCTATGCTGTGGGGAAAAAGGTCAAGTTCAACTATGGAAGCTATATATTCGATCAAGTGGTGAAACATGGTGCTACCAATGCTATCAAAATGCCTATATCATTCCCTTCCCTTATCTGTGGAATGATCTTGGAACAACATCCTGGAATCTTAACCAGTTCTGAGGTTGCTTGTAAGAGGGAATCAGCTCTATCTTTGCATCCCAAACTGTTTGCTGGGAGTCATGTTCCAGACATTGTTGCAACATCAAGTGCTGGAGTTAAGAAGGGCAATACCAAATCTGAGCTGATTGAAGAATTAAAGGCAACCTGCAAGGATCTTGACATGGTTATCAGTACCAGCACTGTCAGGAAATTGAAGATTGAGCAAATGATCATCAACTTGCAACAGGAGAAAGATAATGGGAATGGAGATACAGATGAAGGTAATGAGGATGCAGATGAAACCAGCTCGGATGAGGACTGAATTCCATTTGCTGTTTGTTAGTAGTTTAGTTTTTTTGTTGTTTTGCACTAAATGTGCTTGCTGTGTAATTTGAATATTGTGCTGGTTTATGCACCTATTTTTGTTCTATGATTTGTTTTGCCTATTTGCTGACTGTGAGGCTAACAATGAGGGCTAGTTTAGGACTAACTTTATTGGGATAATTGTCTAATTATGGCTAAAAAGGGGGAGAGTTAATAAATGCCATAAAGAGAAGAGTAGTAAAAATAAAAGGTGTCTAGTTGAAAAGTGGAAAGTGTACTGATGCTGTGGAGGGGGAGTATAGACAGCATAGTTATGGAGCTGCTAGTGAAGAAGTCATAGCATTGAAGAGTGCAGAGTGCAGCAAAGCAGACATCAAGGGGGAGATGTGTTGCACATTGTGAGCTACTGAACAGCTGTGATGCTGGTTCAAGTTTTTGAGGGGGAGCACCAATTGGCTGTTGTCAATAATGAAGATGGTGCTGCAGCAGATCAAGTAATGAAGACTATATGAAGATTGTCAAACTGCTGCAAGTTAAAGTTTCAAAATATTGAAGATATTCCGCTGCTGAAGTCTCTGAAGATGCAGAGATTGTTTTAGCCAAAATTAGCCAAAGGGGGAGATTGTAAGTTCCTGGATTGGCTGGAATTTTGGTAAAACAACAAGGTGATCAATGCTGATGTCATGGTGTTGATGTTGCAGCATTGAGTCTTAGTACTGGGCTGTACTAAGTTGTGAAGGTTAACTATGTTTGATGTCATGGGCTTGATGTCATAACATTGCACTTAACACTGGGCTGTGTTAAGGTTGCTAGTTGCTGAAGTGGATGTCTGATGTCACATAGGTGATGTTGTAACATCAGACCTGCAGAACTGAAGCTAATGACAGCATGGGCTTGTTGTTATTAGGGTCGCGTATTAGCTGGAATTGTGGAGAGTGTTGACTCGTTGGATGAGAATATCTTGGGCTAGATATTTTCTGTTACATGGGAGATTTGATTGCAGGTTTGTTGGAGAATTAAAAGGTGGAAGATTTAAAAAGATTTTGGGGATAAAATCTGTTTTAAAAGATTCAGTTTTTAATTAACAAATCTGATCAAATATTGTGACAAATCCAATCCAAATTCAAGGAGCTATATAAAGCGCACAAGACCAAGGAAAAAGGTACAGAAAACAGATTGAAGATCAAGAGCTAGAGGCTTAGAGTCTAGGGTTTGTTTAGAGTACTTGTAATCACACTATTCTAGGTTTGAATAGGTGTTGGATTTTCTGTCCTCTCTAGAAGCTGTGAAGCAATAGAGAGTTGTTGATTGACCAAAGCTAGGAAGCAAGATCAAGGGATCTCAAAGAGGTTGTTATTTGAGTGTTTTAGGGGATTGAGTAGTGTTCTCATATCTAAGTGGGTTCTTAGGTAGAAAGTCACTAGTAGAGTATAAGTTTAGGAGATTGTCAACTGGTGTGTTGAGTCTGTAAATTATATCTACAAGTAGTGAATTTCATCCCTGGCTTGGTAGCCCCCAGACGTAGGTAGTTAGACCGAACTGGGTGAACAATTCCTTGTGTTTTCCTATTGCTTATTTTGTCCATTATTGCAGAGTGTGTTGTTGTAACATCGCACCTTAACATCACACGTCTGGTACCAGAATTTCAGTGAATTTCTTGCTCAAATAGTAAATGGCAGACTCTCTTCTTTTCGTTTCATCTTGTTGGCCAAGTACACATCCCATCGAGTCCTCTAGGACTGTTAAGTAAATGATCAGTGGTCTTCCTTCCACTGGAGGTGATAGAATCGGTGGGTCCAACAAGTATTGCTCAATACTGTCGAAGGCGGTTTGACAGTCCTCTGTCCAAACATAGTCCTGGTTCTTTTTGAGTAATTTGAAGATTGGCGCACATGTCACGGTCATGAGGAATATGAATGTGGAGATGTAGTTCAAACGTCCCAGGAATCCTCTGACTTGTTTTTCAGTTTTAGGGGAAGGCATTTCTTGAATGACCTTGACCTTGTCAGGATCAACCTCAATTCCTTTCTGGCTGACGATGAACCCTAAGAGTTTCCCTGAACGAACACCAAATGTGCACTTGTTGGGATTCAAGCAGAGTTGGTACTTCCTCAACCGTTCGAATAGCTTTAATAGGTGGGTCACTGTTAACCCTCAATTTCGACGCTAGACAAAATCAAAGTTATGTTAATGTTAAAAAAAAGTTATTTTTAATATAAAATAGGCTTCGACCTAACTTTTGGGAGGCCTGAGTCGAATAAGTGTGGAGAAGTCTTAAAAAATGGCTAAGTATGGAAAGGGTTCTTCGATCGGGAGAATGTAGCGCTGCAGCGGTTATGTTAAGATTGGAGGGAATTTCCAATATTTGAAATTTAAATAAGAACAGTTGTGGATGTGGGAACAGTTGAGATTAAGGTGAAGGCGCCAAAATCCACACGTTCGAAGCAGTAACCACCACTGAGTAGTTATTTCCTAGCACTATAAATAGGATTTGGTTCTATGTAAATGGGGTGTTCATATTTTTGTACAAGTTACTCTAAGAAACTCAAAGTACCCGCGTGTAGAGAAACGAGTTCGTGAGAATGTACGTAATGTAACACCATTGTCTTCATTAATCTAATTTATCTTCAGCATGTTTACTTTCCATGCCTTTACAGTTTCTTGAAATTTATCTTCCATGCCAAATTTATGTTCAAAGTCATTTAAGTTTTCTGCGTTTTATTTTCGACCGCATGTTATGTTCAAGCATTTAATCTTCAAACCTTTACTTTTCAAAGCCTTTCATTTTCAAGAACGTGAAGTTCCCCTTTCAATCAACTGCATTTATTTTCGAAGTCTTTTACTTTCTAGCACCTTACCTTCGACAGCACTTTTACTTTCCCAGCCTTTACTTTCCAAGAACGTGGAGTTCGTTGCATTTTACTTTCAAAGCTTTTACCTATTCGACGCCTTTAATTTTCGCACCCTTTACTTGCATTGCCTTAAATTTCAAGTTCTCACTTTACTTTATTACCTGTAGTCGAACGTGGAGTTCAGTTAGATTTTATTTTCAGCATTGTCGAACGTGGAGTTCAGTTTACATTTTCTTTAAGTTACACTTGTCTCTCAAAACTTAGCACATGTCTTAGGATTTGTGTGATCGATCCTGTAAGTTAAATCAATTTGCGTTTAGATTGATAGATCAGAGGTTGTTTACCAAAATTCACAGTAAACAAATTGGTACGCCCAGTGGGACCCAGTGCTAAGTCAAACCTTTTTGTCAGCCTTATCTCTCTTGGTGAAGAAGTGGTTTCGTTGCATGTTATTGAGAAGTGGGAAGTTAGCCACAGCAAACGAAGAGATACCAAAGAGAAGATATACTAAGAAGATGGCAACTAATGCCAATCAACAAGTTGATCCTCAAGGGAGTATTTCAAACACTCAGTCCAGTAGCAGTATTGGGACTCAAAGCACTCCATCACCAGTATCTTCGACAGGAGGACCGGCGTCACTTCCATTAGTGGTGTCTGAATCAGGATCAACATATACAAAATCATATACTCAACCTGTGTTGGAATATGTAGGACCATAAAGTTCTAATTTGCCAGGAGGAAATACAATGTACAGGCCCGTTCCTCTACCAGGTTTCCCACATCCAGGGTCAAGGAGTCAACCCTATGGTATGCCTACATCAATGATGCAAAACCTGCAGAGTGCTCTACCTGTATTTTCAGAAACTATCGTGTCTTCGCCACTACAGGGGTCAGGATCAGGGGGACGAAACAATCAGAGTATAGACGTTGGTTACTCTGTTCAAACCCCTAGCCTTACAAATACCTCCATAAATTATTTGAGACAGCAGATGGATGAAAGTAACATGCAAATGGTACATACGTTGTCTCAGACAATGGGAGAAGTTTTTCAACCTTTGATTCAAAATACAACTCAAACTAACCAACAACTAGCTGCACAAGTGGCACGCATGGCTGATTTCATAGGAGTGCCAGCAGTAGATCAGAGAGTGACGGTGGTCGAAGATATCCCAAGGCGTCATCAACGTCAGATACCTGATGCTAACCTGGAGGATCAAGAGATGGTTGACCATTTCAGAGTCGAACCACCAAGAAACCAGATGCCATACCAGATGGAGGTAGAACCAGTAGTGATGGTGAACAGGAACCAAAACGCAGACCAACTACTTAGGCAGGTTCGACACCAGAATCAAGCAGAAGAAAATAATCTTCCAGCCATGGTCGAAAGGATAATGACTAGGAATGGGATGAATTTTGGCTTCACCAGGCCAAATTATACATCACCTATAGTGGACTACATTCTCCAAGCAGAACTTCCCCCTAGGATGAAGGTTCCAAAGTTCAGCAAATTTTCAGGAGATACTACGGAGTCTACTGTCGAACATGTGGCTAGATATTTGATCGAAGCGGGCGAGATTGCTGCTGACGAAAGCCTTAGGATCAAATACTTCCCAAGTTCCCTTACTAAGAATGCCTTCATATGGTTTACTACGTTGCCTCCAAATTCCATATACAATTGGACCCAATTAGAACGTTTGTTTCATGAACAGTTCTACATGGGGCAAACTAAAATTAATTTGAAAGAATTGGCTAGCATCAAGCGCAAGGTCACTGAGCCAATTGATGATTACCTGAATAGGTTTCGACTTCTTAAAGCCAGGTGTTTTACACAAGTGCCAGAACATGAATTGGTCGAAATAGCTGCTGGGGGTCTTGATTATTCCATTAGGAAGAAATTAGATACCCAATATCTTAGAGATATGGCCCAGCTTGCTGATAGGGTTCGACAGCTAGAGAGGCTGAAAGAAGAAAAAGCCAAATTCAGTAGGGGTAAAAAAGTAGCATTCGTCGAATGCAAGGAAGAGGTGGAGAGTCTGTATGGTGAGCCATCTTGTTTCGACGAAAATGAGGTTGACGTTGCTGAGTTAAAGCAAGGTCCACCTTACGCTTGCAAATTATTGGCTCCTTCAGAAGGAAAAAATCCTGTCAAATCTAACGACAAATTCCCTAAGAAAACATATACGTTTGACGTCACTAAATGTGACGAAATTTTTGATTTGTTAGTTAAAGATGGGCAAATGATAGTGCCTGCTGGTGCTAAAATGCCACCTTTAGAACAAAGAAAGAAAAGAGGTTTTTGTAAGTACCATAATTTTTTGGGTCATAAAACTTCTCAATGTTTTCTTTTCAGGGATCTGGTGCAAAACGCTATCCAGGAAGGAAGGCTGAAGTTTGGGGAAAAAGGAAAAGCCCAGATGAAGATTGACTCTGACCCGTTGCAAGTTGCAGAGGCCAACTATATAGAGCCTCATGAGGTTCAGATGGTGGAAGCCACAGGGGGATTCGACGAGTCAGTCAACATGGTAGAAGTTACTGAAGACTTCGCCATCAGTGCTATGAAGATTGAAGGTTCTAGTAAGGCTACAAGTGGCCTAAACGTTGATGGCACCAGTTTGATGTTGGTGACCAAAGAAACTGCTGATAAGTTTGTGAAAATGAATAATGCTATTAAGGGTTTTGATGTAACCGTGAGTGGGTGGAAGATAACTGTCAACGAAGGCATTAATATGGTCGAGTTGGCTGAGGAGTCTGATTCTAGTTCAGATAGTATCAACACCAATGAGGCTATGGGTAGAAATGCCCCCAAAGTTCAAGTTGTTAAGGAATTGGAAGATGACATGCTCTTGGTTGGAGAGATGCTGGACATGGATGGTTGTCTGGTGGAAAATTGGATCTGTATGGCTGCTGAAACTTTTTTCAAGACATCTCCTGATGTTGAGAGAGTTAATGTTGCGGAGATGGTAGAGGCTGAGAAAGCTGCTTGGGGAAAAGCTTCCCAAAGAGTTACAAAAGCAGCAGTAGGTGGTGGCTACTTGGCAAAGACCGCTGAAAGTCTGGAAGCCAGCTTCTCCAAGATGCGCCTGAAGGACAGAATGGATGTCAACATGGTTGAAATTACTGATCGAAAGAATGAACCATTGAGTAAGGTAGATAAGCAAGAGAAACTCGACAAGATGGCTTATCCTAAGCCAGAAGAGACAATTGTGGACTTCTTACATCGTTGCCAGAAAAAAGACTCAGGAGTAATGCTGTGTCCCAGGTGCATTGCCATTTTTTATGAAAAGGCTGCCCACAAGCTTGAAGACGTTAAGAAAGCTGGCAAAAGCTGGGGGCTGAAGGTGATGAAGGGGCACCGAGGTCTTGACCATAGGCGACTTTCGACAGGGCTAAAAAACCAAACACCAGGAATTAGGCCAGGCACGTTCAAGCCAACGGCAAACGTACCAACAGGTAGTTGGATCAAACCTGTCGAAGGGAGAGGACAGAAGAAAATGTGGGAGAAGTTCGATGTGGAAAGAGATGCGTCGTTTGAGTACAGGAAGGAGAACCGCACCACAAACAAATCAGCATACATTTTACAGAATTACAAGGGTAACAACCCAATGTCTAGATCACAATGGTGAAGAGAGCAGCGCAGGCGAAAAGCTGTTAGGGAAGCCCATGTGCAAGGGGAGTCAAGTACCAATGTGGCTGGGGCAATGGAGAAACTGCCCATACGACGAAAGTTGTTTACTATTCAGCCAGAAAAGAAGGTCGAAGAGGATGATGAGATGACTGATAACTTCGACAATGAGTCAGCCGCTTCCCTAGACATTTTGGTAAATGTGGTGTCAGTAATGCCAAGAGAATTTGGTCAAGTCTCAGAGATCGAAGATTTAGACCAAACTGTTGAGTTGGAAATAATGGCACACAAGCCTGTGTGCTATTATATCATGAACAATGGGTGCGTCGAAGAACATAATGCTTTCTTTGAGCGTCCCACAGAGGCAATGAAGGGTCACTTGAAGCCTCTTTATATTACTGGAAAAGTGGAGAACGTTCCTGTCAACAAGATTTTGGTAGACTGTGGTGCGACGGTTAATTTGATGCCAAGATTGCTGTTGAGCAAGATTGGAAAATTTGAAACTGATACTAAACCCCACAACATGGTTCTGTCGAACTATGAAGGCAAAGTTGGTTCTACTCTGGGAGTGATTCAGGTAGATCTAACTGTGGGAACTATCACCAGACCAACGGTGTTCATGGTCGTCGAAACAAAGGCTAACTATAATCTACTCTTAGGAAGGGAGTGGATTCATGGGATAGGAGCAGTACCCTCATCTATGCACCAGAGAATCACAATCTGGAGACCAGATGGGATAGTGGAAAACATTGAAGCTGATCAAGGGTACTTCAAGGTGCCTGTTAATCATGTGGACAGTAGGCAATTTGAGAAGCATCTGGCGAACATTGCTCCATGTCCTCCAGCTGATTTTGAGTTCACACCTGACGAGGAAATGTTTTATTCGTTGTACTTACACCCTGTCGAAGGTTTCAGATGGGACAAGGAGATACCAGGAGGAAGATTGCCATGCCTAGGCACACCTCCAATAGAGCCCACAGGGTGGGGAGATGAATTCAGTGATCATGACTGAGTTCGATGCTATGAAAAGAATTTCGGCCTATGTGGCCGAAACAAAACTACAAGCGGCTTTGATTATATTTCTGGTGAAGCCATTGCTGAAGTGTATCCAGAAGGTCCTGGCAAGGATTTCGACCCAAAACCACCAGACAAGGTTGAAACTGGAGGGCAAAGCCAGAGGCTAGACGCTATCTATGAAGACGAGCCTTTGGGATTTGAAAAGGATCCGTTGGCAAACAATATAAAAATGCTAGCACAAGATCCTTTGGAAGAAGTGGATCTCAGTGAGGGGGCAACCAAAAGGCCTACTTACATCAGTGCCAATCTTGATCCCCAGTTGAAAGTCGAAGTGGTCCAGCTGTTGAAAGAATTCAAAGACTGCTTCGCTTGGGATTATTATGAAATGCCTGGTCTGAGTAGGGAGTTAGTCGAACACAAGTTGCCTATGACGCCTGGGAAAAAACCAGTCAAGCAGAATCCAAGACGATTTGCACCAGAGATACTGTCAAAAATCAAAGAGGAAGTCGAAAGACTGCTTCGTTGCAAATTCATTCGCACTGCAAGGTATGTCGAATGGTTGGCTAATATAGTACCTGTTATTAAAAAGAATGGGTCTTTGAGAGTGTGCATTGATTTTAGGGATTTAAACTCTGCAACTCCCAAAGATGAATATTCAATGCCAGTAGCAGAAATGTTAATAGATTCTGCAGCAGGACATGAATACCTTAGTATGCTGGATGGATATTCTAGCTATAACCAAATATTCATTGCTGAGGAAGATGTTCATAAAACTGCTTTCAGATGCCCTGGAGTCTTAGGCACCTATGAGTGGGTAGTGATGCCTTTTGGTCTTAAGAATGCTGGTGCTACTTATCAAAGGGCAATGAATTCAATTTTCCACGATTTTATAGACACATTCATGCAAATTTATATTGATGATATTGTTATAAAATCTATTTCTGGGAATAGTCACATTGACCATCTTCGACAAGCCTTTGAAAGGATGAGAAAATATGGTCTTAAAATGAATCCTCTTAAATGTGCTTTTTGTGTGTAGGCAGGGGATTTCTTAGGCTTTGTGGTCCACAAGAAAGGGATTGAAATAAATCAGAATAAAACCAAAGCCATAATGGAGGCGAAAGCGCCATCAACCAAAAAGGAGTTGCAGTCGTTGTTGGGCAAAATCAACTTCTTAAGAAGGTTTATATCTAACCTGAGTGGCAAAACACAAGCTTTTTCGCCATTGCTTCGTTTTAACAAAGATGGTTTCGAGTGGGGGCAATTGCAGCAGGAAGCCTTCGACAAGATCAAGAAGTACCTAAGCCACCCCCCAATTCTTTCACCACCTTGTAGAAACAAAAGTATGAGATTGTACATAGCTGCAGCAGATAAAACTCTAGGGAGCATGTTAGCTCAAGAGGATGAAAATGGAGTCGAAAGAGCCATTTATTACCTTAGTCGAGTTTTAAATGATGCAGAAACTAGGTATAACATGATTGAAAAGTTATGTTTATGCTTGTATTTCTCTTGTACTAAATTAAAGCAATATATAAAACCTGTTGATGTGTATGTTTCGTCTCACTTTGATGTTGTAAAACATATGTTATCTAAACCCATTTTGCACAGTCGAATTGGCAAATGGGCATTAGCATTGATAGAATTTTCCTTGACATATCAACCTTTAAAAGCTGTGAAAGGGCAAATAGTTGCAGACTTCATAGTTGACCATTCCATAAATGAAAATGATTTGAATTACGTCAAATTAAGATCTTGGAAATTATACTTTGATGGATCAAGTCATAAAAATGGAACGGGAGTAGGTATATACATTATTTCTCCTGATAAAATTCCAACAAAATTCAAGTACAAGGTCGAAGGTCCTTGTTCTAACAATGAGGCTGAATATGAAGCATTAATTGCTGGCCTTGAAATTTTGTTAGAATTGGGGGCAACTAGAGTCGAAATAATGGGAGATTCAGAATTGGTTATAAAACAAATCACAAAGGAGTATAAATGTGTTAAAGAAAATCTCATTATGTACTTTGTGATAGCCAATAGATTATTAAAGAAATTTGAGGTAGTGGTCATTCAACACATACCTAGAATAGAGAATCAAGTTGCTAACGACTTGGCCCAAATTGCTTCTGGATACAAGGTGTCGAAGGAGAACCTTCAAGAAGTAATTGAGGCAAGGGGTAAGGTGGTGGCTGTTGGATTATGTCCATCAGACTTAGAAACAACTAAGCTTGGGTGTATAGATGGCAAAAATTTTGAAATTTTTGCCATAGATAATTTAACAGATGAAGATTAGAGAAATCCCATAGTTGAGTATTTGCGAAACCCAACGGCTTCGACAGAACAGAAAGTCAGGTATCAAGCTTTGAGCTATGTGCTGATGGGGAATGAATTGTTTAAAAAGACCCCTGAGGGAGTCTTATTGAAATGCCTTAGTGAGGCAGAAGCGTATTTGGCACTTTCGACAGTACATAGTGGGGCATGTGGAGCACACCAAGTTGGCCAGAAGATGAAATGGTTGTTGTTTCGACAAGGCATGTATTGGCCCACTATGCTGAAGGATTGCATAGAATTTGCTAAAGGGTGCCAAGAATGTCAAATTCATGCTGGCATACAGCACATCCCTGCAAGTGAATTGCATTCTATAGTGAAACCATGGCCTTTCAGAGGATGGGCTTTGGATATAGTGGGAGAAATTCGACCAGCATCTTCAAAGAACCAGAGATATATTTTGGTGGGAATTGATTATTTCACCAAGTGGATCGAGGCAATACCACTGGTGAATATAGGTCAGGAAGATGTTATTGAGTTCATCCAAAGTCACATTATTTATAGATTTGGTATTCCTGAAACAATTACCACAGATCAGGGATCCGTGTTCACTGGTCAAAAGATGCAGGAATTTGCCAAAGAGATAGGTTTTAAGTTATTAACTTCTACACCGTATTATGCTCAGGCCAATGGGCAAGTCGAAGCGGCCAATAAGATAGTGATTGGACTAATCAAGAAACATGTGGGAAAAAGACCTGGAAATTGGCACAAGACGTTAGACCAAATTCTTTGGGCGTGTCGAACATCCCCCAAAGAGGCTACCAACACTACCCCATTTCGACTCACTTTTGGTCATGATGCAGTACTACCTGTTGAGATTTATCTACAGTCTGTAAGAGTTTAGAGACATCATGAGATTCCCTCTGAGAAATATTGGGAAATGATGATGAATGAATTAGTGGATTTGGATGAAGAAAGGCTTAGAGCCTTGGAGTTGCTGAGAAGACAAAAGAAGAGGGTCGAAGAATCCTACAACAAGAAGGTTAAATCTAAATCTTTTGCATGTGGGGAATTGGTTTGGAAGGTGATTTTGCCCATGGATCGAAAAGATAGAACATTGGGCAAGTGGTCCCCTAAGTGGGAAGGACCATTCCAAGTCATACAAGTATTCTCTAATGGAGCTTATGAAGTGGAAGAATTAGACAGAGATAAAAGAATCTTGAAAGTAAATGGCAAGTATTTGAAAAAATATAAGCCTATGCTGCAGGAGATTCATATAAAAACGTAAGCTTTATTTGATAAAAGAAAGCCAAAATGGGCCGAGTCAGGCTAATATGGCATACAAAGCGAAGAGAAAATAGTACAACATTTTTCTTCATTAATCTAAGGTCATTCATAATCTCTCCAATCTATGGATTTGAGGAATTCCATATAATCTTCATCTGGCTCATCATCAGATTCTTAGGGGATGGAATGCCTTTTCTTGGAGATCTTCATTTTGGTTTCCTTCTTCTTGGCTAAAGAGACTGCTCCAATGGAGGCATTGGGTTGTTGAGACGCCTCTACTTTCTTTGTTTCCTCAGTTGCCTTGGCCTTTCCAGCCATCTTCTTGGTTGGAGGTTTCTCGGAAGTATTCATGGTTGCTTCTACGCAAAACATGATCAGATGAAAGAGATTTATAGAGGCTAAGGGCTGATTAGATTGGCCAGCCAAACGGTGGAAATAGGTGAGTGATTCTTGGAAATAGGCCTGAGGGCTATGCTATAAGTGTCACTTTAAAGCTAGAAGCTTATGCCTTGGAATTTAAAGCTGGAAGGGTGACTTTCCAAGAAAAAGATAGAACGCTTTAATTGCGAATTTGACTGGTAAAAAATAACGATAGAGAACATCATTATGCAATATAGGTCGAAAGCAGTTAAAGGCAAAATAATAATGATAAATTAAATCAGTGCCAACAGGCATAAAATTGTCATTACATAAAAAGCCTGAAAAGGCCAAGAAACAAGTGATGATTAGACAAATGAAATAAAGGCGTCGAAGGTATCAGAAGGGAAGCCTCGACGCCAACTGAGAAAAAGACTCTATGTGATATTTGAGACGAGCGTTGCACAAAGATTCGTCAAGTTTTGCGTCTGCGAGCTCTTTCTCGTATCTTTGGGCTGCCTCAATATGATCAATAGCATGCTTCGTCTCTTCAGCTATCTCAGTGTCGTCGAGTTGGCGCAAATCACGGTTGCGGTTTTTAGCATTTGCAATTTTGGCTTGTAGCTTTATGATCTGTTGCTTCCATGCTTCAATATCCTTCGTGTTGGAGGCTATCTCGTCTTGCTTTTTCTTTTGATTAGCCTCCATACGTTGGATCTCTTCGTACGCCTCTTGTGCACTACACCAGGATGCACTCTCACTGCCAGATGTTCTCTCGATGGTATCCTTGATCAAGGGAAGCAGTTTTATTTCTGCAGCTATTTGGTTTACCACGGCAGTTAGCTCTATCAGAAAACCAGAGACATCTGGATTGAGGGTAGTGAGCTCAATCTTTGCAAGGGTGTCCTTCAGGTAAGCAGTTGTAGTTCGATCTGAGGCCAGAATTTTGTAAATATCCCCTTTGAAAAAAAATTTCTTGATGGCTTAGAGGATTGATTGGGCGAAGTCATCTGGCGCTGAGGTCGAAGAAACAGAGGAAGAACCGTGCCTTTGCTCAAGAATTAATTTGGAAAACTCATGTGGGTTCGACCACTTGAGCGCTATCAATGAGTCCCCAGATAGTGGAGCGACCAAAGGCGAATGAGTGTGGTGGGGGCGAGGCTCAGCTTGTTCTTCTTCTTCTTCTGATGATTCCTCTTCCTCTTCACCTTCTTCTATTCCCATTTCCTCATCAGATTCATCCGCAGCTGGTTGCACATTCTCTTGCTGATCAGCTGGTGGGGTTTGATCAAGAGTGGCGTTGTGTATTTGGATCTCAGGTTCACGCCTTTCGTCTTCAACCATCTGGCCCTTATCCATGGAGGTACCCTGATTGATAAGTGGTGGGCTTGAAGCGTCATCCTCATTAGAGTTAGCTCCCTCTGCTTGTGCATGCTGAGTTGGGGTTGGAACTTGTGCTGCAATAGCTGCTGTAACACGTGGAATAGGTTGATTAATCTCACTCAAACCAGAGCCAATATCAGAAGATGGGTGATAAGTTGGCTGACTTGGCTGTTGAGAAGCGTGGTAGTGAGGCTTTCTGAAGATGGGTGAGAAACGGATTCGTCAAGTGTGGTGGTGGCAAAGTTGCTTGGAGTTGGTCGAGGGTCCGGATTGTTGATGATGGATGCCTGAAGAACACAAGTGGAGATAATGAGATTGAAATAATAGGCGGAGGATGTCAAGCATAATAGAAAAGGTAATGGTGGGCATACCTGAGTTTGTTCAACAGCAGGACTTGATTCTTCAACCCCATGGTCACCAAGAGGGGTTCTCAAGGCTACCTGGGAGGGTTCCTTCTCGACACCACTTGTGGTGGATGCCTTTTCAAGTATTCTGGCCACCTTCGAAGGAGGTGGGCCAGCAGGTCCAGAGGCCTTTGCGGGTTTTTTCCTTTTCCTCGTGAGAACCTCTTCAGGAGATTCATCTGAGGCCTCTGAAACTGTAATCACAGCTGGGGTATCCTTCTTACCTTTCTTGGAAGGTGTTGGAGGCCTTCGACCAGTCTGAAGAGGTGATGAAAATAAGGAAGAAATTCATAGAGTATAAGTAAAACAAAAGGTGCAAAGTATACCTCTGTACTCCCTTGGTCTTTGCCACTTTGCAATGTGGCAGCTCTAGTCGAAGCAGCTTTCCTAGGCACAGCTGAAAGATAGCACACAATTGTTACAAGTTAATGATTACATGACTAGTCATAAGGCCATGGAGTAAGGATCTCAAACCTTCATATATTTCAGATTCGACATGAACGTCCTGAATTCCTATATGAAGGTGCCCTTTAAAACTGTCTAACGTATGCTTAGTCGAAACCACTCGTTGGGCTTTTGGCTGAGACTGCTGTCGAAGAAGCTTTAAATGCTCCCCACAGACAAACCAATCTGGAAATGGAGGGGCAAGCGCCACCCCAAAATCAGCAGTAGGCAGTCGGGGGAACTTTGGGGGAAAAAGTTTAAAAGCTACCTCATAACGTTTCTCACGAGGGATGTTGGGAGGAATTTTTAGTTGATCCAGCTTTTCTAGAAATTTTCTCTTTAGAGTACCAGCAGCCTCATGAATGGTTCGACTAAGATCACCTGGTCGATAGATAGTTTCGAAGTATTTTTGAAAAGCCTGTATTTCTTCGATGTGAGTGAACTTACTTTTTTTCGTCTTGTCCTGCACATGGAGGAAAGCTTGGTCAAGTAACGAAGAAAACGTAGTCGCATCAAGGAAGTGCTCATTATAATGCTTTAACCACCATTGGTGGAAGGATGAGGTGCATAAAAAGGAAGGTTCGAAAAACACAGGGGAGAGGATGCTTCTTTTTTCGTTCCTGATGTTGAGTGCTTCAGAGACGTTCTCCTCGTCGAGGTAGGCGGTGTGAAAAATCACTTGACCCTTTTTCTCATATAAGCACTGAGGGAAACTCTGGGCCAGCCCAAATTGTCGAGAAACCAAGTTGGGTTGGTAGGTAATCAACGCTGATAAAACTCTCCCTAGGTTCAGCCTGTGGACAATAAATCTAGGAATAAAAAAGGCTTCCCAGATGGCAACAGACTCTGGATCAAGGGGTTGGAGAGGATTTGGAAATGGCCTTTGAAACCACTCAGGGCCATGGCTTCGTCGAACAAAGGGTGCCATGCTAGGAGTAAACTCATAGCGTTTGGCGAACATCATTATATAACTAGTGAAAGCCCTTTGAAGGTTTTCACCATCATCATTAGGAGTGAGCTTAGCTAGACGTATCCCTTCGACGCTCCTCTCCCTGATCTCAGCAGAAGCTTCATCGACTATGCCTTTTCTGGGGAGGCTGGCCTCAAACGTAGCATTGAGCCACAGTTGAAGTAGCCAAAGAGGACCGCTCAAATGCATAGGACCTTGGGCGTCCACGTTCTTCAGTCGAGAAGCCCCTTCACTGATAGATTCGTAAAGGTTCGCCAGAATGAGTTCACTCAGACAGGTCCCTCTGTTGTGGTGGAGTTGGTTCGCCAGGGGCAGGTATTTCTTAGCCACCTGCAAGGACTTGGTACAAAAAACATACTTCGACAGCCAGACTATGAGGAAAGCGATGTGTTCTTCATCAGACACCTCATCATCTTCTTGTTTGAAGTGGTGCTTGATAAAGAGGGTGTAGGTCAATTTTGAACCTGCAATGTTGATGGTATCATCAGCATCAACCTCAGGATTGTAGACAAAGCCATCTGGTCGAAGCCCCGTGATGGCAGCTCCGTCAAAGAGGGTTGGAGTGACCATTCCACATGGCAGGTGGAATGTATAATGGGTGCTGTCCCAAAAGTACAGAGATGCTACCAACATGTTCAAGCAATAGGGTATGTTGGTCTTCGACAGCATCAGAAGGTCATAGATCCCTATCTCCTTCCAATGGTCAGCTTTAACTTTCTCCATCTTCGCCATCCATTGGTCGAATTCTTTTAAAGGGTGGACGGCTCTCATCAACCTAGTGCCATCAGTGAGATAGCCAACATTGAGTTTGGGTAAAGGGATCTCTTCAGGGGAAGCTCCAGCAGTAGAATCAATTTTAGGGGAACTCTTTTGCCCTAATGGTTTGGATTTCCGGTACGATGGGAAAAACTCACTCAGCTTCTCATTGGAAATATCCACCTCAGCCAAAGGACCAGATAATGCATAAGTTTTATCAGACATAACAAGGGGAATCATTACCTGAGATTGGTAGATGGCTCTTGCTTCTGTAGAGGTAGGTTCCGGCAAACAACGACGGTTATCTACCAGTTGAGGACCTGGGATGTTAGCGAACGGTGGGATGGTTTGCTTGAACGGAGTGACTTTACCCTTTTGGGTCTTCTTTGCTTGAGGATTAATGTGGGAGAATGCCATTGTGGAAGAAGATGGAAAGATGGTGTCTTTACTGGGTTGCGCAAAAAACTGAAGAGAAGAAGAGTTGCTTGAGAGTACTAAAGGAGTGGAAAGATCGCAAAATGGCGGAAATGGGTATATATAGATGTTTGAAAACCTTCAGGGACTTGGATCCACCGTTGAAGCTAAGGGGTTAGTGGGACACGTGGCTTCCTCCTGAAGGCGTGATGGAAAGGAGCAGTTATGTGCAGACTGATCATGTCTGTTTTCAAGAAAGGCGTTATGATGAATACGGCTGAAAAGACGTTTTAAGGATTTGTCATGATGGCGTGACGTCAGAGGCATGGTTTAAAGGAACTGAACAGTTTAGCCATTAGGGAATTGGTGGGATGTTAAGTTAAAGCCATACAAATAGGCGTCGAAATAAGCATCATGTCAAGAAATGGCCTTCCTACCAAGTCTGGCGAAAGGACATTCCTTGGGGGCAATTTGTTAACCCTCAATTTCAACGCTAGACAAAATCAAAGTTATGTTAATGTTAAAAAAAAGTTATTTTTAATATAAAAAAGGCTTCGACCTAACTTTTGGGAGGCCTGAGTCGAATAAGTGTGGAGAAGTCTTAAAAAATGGCTAAGTATGGAAAGGGTTCTTTGATCGGGAGAATGTAGCGCTGCAGCGGTTATGTTAAGATTGGAGGGAATTTCCAATATTTGAAATTTAAATAAGAACAGTTGTGGACGTGGGAACAGTTGAGATTAAGGTGAAGGCGCCAAAATCCACACGTTCGAAGCAGTAACCACCACTGAGTAGTTATTTCCTAGCACTATAAATAGGAGTTGGTTCTATGTAAATGGGGTGTTCATATTTTTGTACAAGTTACTCTAAGAAACTCAAAGTACCCGCGTGTAGAGAAACGAGTTCGTGAGAATGTACGTAATGTAACACCATTGTCTTCATTAATCTAATTTATCTTCAGCATGTTTACTTTCCATGCCTTTACAGTTTCTTGAAATTTATCTTCCATGCCAAATTTATGTTCAAAGTCATTTAAGTTTTCTGCGTTTTATTTTCGACCGCATGTTATGTTCAAGCATTTAATCTTCAAACCTTTACTTTTCAAAGCCTTTCATTTTCAAGAACGTGAAGTTCCCCTTTAAATCAATTACATTTATTTTCGAAGTCTTTTACTTTCTAGCACCTTACCTTCGACAACACTTTTACTTTCCCAGCCTTTACTTTCCAAGAACGTGGAGTTCGTTGCATTTTACTTTCAAAGCTTTTACCTATTCGACGCCTTTAATTTTCGCACCCTTTACTTGCATTGCTTTAAATTTCAAGTTCTCACTTTACTTTATTGCCTGTAGTCGAACGTGGAGTTCAGTTAGATTTTATTTTCAGCATTGTCGAACGTGGAGTTTAGTTTACATTTTCTTTAAGTTACACTTGTCTCTCAAAACTTAGCACATGTCCTAGGATTTGTGTGATCGATCCTGCAAGTTAAATCAATTTGCATTTAGATTGATAGATCAGAGGTTGTTTACCAAAATTCACAGTAAACAGTCACATGCTCCTCTTCCATTTTAGATTTGGCAATCATATCATCGACATATACCTCAATTTCCTTGTGTATCATGTCATGAAACAGAGTAGTCATGGCCCTTTGATAGGTTTCCCCGGCATTCTTTAAACCGAACGACATTACCTTGTAACAAAAGGTACCCCATGGGGTAATGAATGAAGTTTTCTCCATGTCTTTCGACGCCATTTTTATCTGATTATAGCCCGAGAATCCATCCATGAAGGAGAAAACTTTGAACTTTGCTGTACTGTCAACCAGCATGTCAATGTGTGGTAAAGGAAAGTCGTCCTTTGGACTTGCTTTGTTTAGATCTCTGTAGTCTACACACATTCTGACCTTTTCGTCCTTTTTCGGAACTGGTACTATGTTGGCTAACCATTGAGGACATTTTGACGTGGCGAGGAAACCCGCGTCAATTTGTTTCTGTACTTCCTCTTTGATTTTGATGGCCATGTCTGGATGAGTCCGTCTTAGTCTTTGTTTTACCGGCGGACATTCTGATCTTAACGGTAGATGATGTTCCACGACACTGGCATCCAACCCTGGCATATCCTGATAAGACCAAGCGAATACATCAGGAAACTCTTTGAGAAGCTTTGTCAAACTCTATTTGGCAGTTGGACTGAGAAGTGCCCCAATCCTGATCTCTTTTCTTTCTTCTTCTGAACCCACGTTGATTGTTTCCAACGGCTCTTTGTGAGGTTCAATGGACCTTTCCTCTTGTCGGAGTAATCGGGAGATCTCTTCTGGAATTTTGTCGTCATCTTCTTCTTCAGCCCTAGATACCTGGAATTCAAAGTCGGGAGAAGGCATCGGATCGTATGTTTCAACGGGGTTTAAAACAAGCAATCTGCATGACGTGATGATTTGTGTTTAGAAGAGATAGAGAGAATGCAAGAGTGTGTGCAATGTATTTTTGGATAACTGCTTGTTTTTATTATTTGAATTGTTTTTTAGGATTACCATTTTCTGAGAAAATGAAAAAGAAAACAGCAATAAATGCGGAAATTACAGAATGACATTATTTTATTTATGAACAAGTCGATTCTTGAAACTACTTCTCTATAAAACAAAACTCTGTCGCTTTGGGCGAAGCGAAGAGGGATATTTACAGAAAGTGAGCCCTATCAAAACATCTGTTTCACCTGGGCAGGGTGAAAGGTTAAGATAAAGACGACAATTACTTTGACTTATGAACGATCTTCAGAACATCGACAGCAACCCATTGGCGGCGAACTTCCCGCTGAATCACAAAGTCTGGTACCTTCTTTCTTGATTTGTCTTCAGAAATAACGTTGATTTCTGGTGGAGCAGAATCATTGGAATCTGTCTCCCGGGCAGAGTTGTCGTAGGAGGATTCCTCTGTTGTATTTTGCATAGTATTTGTACTCTCAGGTAAATCTCCCCACCCAGTTGGCTGAATGTCTTCGAGCCTGATGCGAGAGCTTTCAGGAGCAGTGTACTTGACCATATAGTCGTATTTTCCACTTGTTTGTCCCAAGGTGTCCCACACTTCTTTGGAACTGGAGGAGTCATCTCTTTCGACGATGTTGACCTCGGGAAAAGCATAGTTGATGAATTATAGTCCTGCAAACTTTGTGAATTCATCGTCGTACTGGATATTTTCTGAATACCCCGAGTGTTGATCCCATGACATGGTGGGGATGCAGGTATTCCTTTCAATGATGTTCAGCTGATTTTCATTGTTCGGATTATTATCTTGCCCCAAGTCTCCTGGATACGGCTACCAGATAGGCAGGCTATCCATTGGGCCATAATAGTCGTGGTCAATGTTGTCTTTCATCAGAGTGTCTTCCTCTAATGAATTTGGTGGAGCACGACATCCTTCCGGATCACAATATCCATATATCATTATGACATATGACCTGAGTATAAATCTCGGACTCTGTGTGAGATAGCAAAATGGTGTAGGCACCTCTTCCTAAGAGATATAATCGTCCTCATTAAGATAGGATTCCCATTCTTCCTCTGCATCGGAGGAATCTCCCTCGTTGATAGTGTGGGCTGCTTAAGACACTGGGTGAAGGAAACCTTCACTACGGAAGTAGTTCTGAATGGGATGAAGACTTTCACCGTTAACGACAGTCTGGGTACAGGTTGCAGAAAAACCAAGACCCTTCTTCATTTTGTTATCAGTAGGAATGACAAGTTGTCCCCACCCTTTTGCATTGTTACTTTTAATTGCCTCGAGAGCATCTTTATACGAGGAAATAGAAGTTCCCTTCTCTGATTGATTCTCATTTCTCACCAAAAGGGCTTGGAATTGAGTCCCAACAACCTCCTCGGGTTCTACACAAGTATATAATGACAGGTTACTCACAATCAAGGCTTGTTCTCCACAGACCGTGACAAGTTGATCGTTCTTGACGAACTTCAGTTTCTGGTGCAGCGTCGAAGTGACTACCCCATCCTGGTGTATCCAAGGTCTTCCTAATAAGCAGCTGTATGCTGCCCGAACGTCCATGACCTGGAAAGTGATTAGGAAGGTGTGAGGACCGATAGTTATTGGATGGTCGACTTCGCCGATAACTGCTTTCCGAGATCCGTCAAATGCTTTGACGATGACCTCACTGCCCCTTATTGGGGATCCTTTGAATGATAGTCGCATTAAAGTGGACTTTGGCATAACGTTGATGGTCGATCTTGTGTCTACCAGTACGCTGGCTAAAGCATCGTCCTGGCAGTTAACTGTGATATTAAGCCCCATGTTGTGGCTTTTGCCCTCCTCTGGCAAATCCTCATCACTGAATCCTAAGTTTTTGCAGGAAGTGATGTTAGAGATGATGCTATCGAACTGTCGTATTGATACATCCTGTTGCACAAAGGCCTGCTCTAAGACTTTCTGTAGAGCCTCTCTGTGGGCTTCAGAATTGAGTAAAAGTGATAGCACAAAGATCTTTGAAGGATTTTATTACAGCTGATCAACAATGTTGTATTCACTCCTTTGGATGAGCTTCAACATCTCATCATCATTCTTTGAAAGGTCTGGATTACTGGATTGACTGACTGGTGGATTAGGAGCTTCTGTTGGAAGTTCCTTTTCTCTGTTAGGTTCTTCAACTCCTCGGTTGAAGATTCGACCGCTCCGTGTTACTCGACTGATGTCTACAATATTCACGACGGAGGGTAATGGAATTTCCTTTCCATTCTCAATTATTGTTGCACCGTATTTATAAGGGATAGCCTTAGCTGATTCATACGGTAACGGTCCCGGTAGATAGATAACTACACGAGCCTTCTAATTTTTCCGACTGTCATAGGTAACCTCAATTAGTTCCTGGCTAGGAACCTTTGATTCATCCAGTAGAGGGATGATGGTACAAACATCCTTGGTCCTCTCATGATCAGAGATCACAACAACATCCTTAATCTGATCAGCAAAATAGTCGGGCGTCCAGTTGATAGACCCCGAAACTGAATATTGTTGGATTTGTTTGCGGTCTAGCTGACTCTGAAGGGCTGCTCGCACGAGGTAACATCCTTGATTATTTTACGAGCAGACTCTACAGCGCTCGTAATTGTGTGGTGGCACCTAGCCACGTCCGCATTGAATGCAGTGTAACCTCACTAGATCTGTTTCTGTAGATCAGACATCCTGACTTGGATGCCGAGTAGGGTTCCCGTCAACCACACTGATTTGTTGCGTGTCTTCATCCATATAGATTGGAAGCCACCAATGGTTTAACAAGTGTTGCAAAGTTCTTTGAACGAGAGCGCACCCTTGGTTACTCTCACAACATCCTTTACAGTTCTAATAATCGTGAGAAGTGAGAAAACCGAGTTGGACTTGCCTGACGTGTAACTCCACCAAGCTGGTATTCATCAAACGAATATCAAAGATTCGAATCATGTTAATCTGATAAGGATTTATATCATGGTAGTCCTGGATCCACCCAAGATCCATCTGACGCTAGAGGGCCTCCTGTATGAAAGAGCATCCCTGTTTGTTTACCGAGCAAGTCAGACAGGAATTGTAATCATGTTGTGGCAGATTATGATACTGGCTTTGAATTGAGTGCATTGCCACGAAGTTGACATTCATTGCACGGATGTCGTGGTTCTGAATGATGTTGGAACTTGTATAAGTCATGTTAACTCCACGAACTCGATGATCTTGGATCCACCCGAGATCCAATTGTTCCTGTAGAGCTGCTTGCACCACAGAACATCCCTGATTGTTTTTAGAGCAGATATCACACTGGTGATAATTATGAGGTGGTATATGGCCATACCCGCTCTGTCTACAATGCATCTTGACCAGATTGGCCCTTAATAAGAGTACATCATGAATTTGATAGATGTTGTTAGACTCTCCCTCTATCAAATTTACTGCGGCTTTCTCGTGTTGAGGCAGCGGGTTTGTGAGAACATTAGGATTCGTATCTTTGAAAGATAAGACCCCGCTCATAACAAGCTTTTGTACGTTGGATTTGAAACTGGGACAGTTTTCTATGTTATGCCCTGGTCCTCCTTGATGGTAAGGACAAGTCTGATCCGTTTTAAACCAAAAAGGTAGATTTTTCGGTACTGTAAGAGGAGACTTAGTTTGGATGTGCCCCTTGACCAGTAGTAATGAAAGCAGTTCTGCGTACAACATTGGTATAGGGTCGAACCCTGGTGGTCGCGTTGTACGGTTGTTGTTGTACTGATGACGAGCCTGTTGAAGAGGCTGTTGTGTCCTTTGTTGATATTGTTGTTGATTCGGTTGGCTTTGAGTAACCTGAGGTTGATACGTAGGTACAGGCGCAAAGTTGATAGCAGGAGTTACAGCTGCTACTGGTTGGTATCGTCGCCTTTGCTTTCTGAGAGAGATATTCCCAATATCCTGCTCTTTTTTCTTAGGGAGAGCACTACCGTATCGTTTCGTACTACCTGATGATCCAGCGTATTTAACTAAACGTCCTTCCCGGACCGCTTCCTCAAGACGAACTCCCATGCCCACCATTTCGGTGAAGTCACTGGGTGCACTGCCGACCATTCTGTTGTAGTAAAATGAGCTCAAGGTTTTTAAGAAGATCTTTGTCATCTCTTTTTCCTCAAGAGGTGGACAAATCTGAGCGGCAATTTCACTCCATCTTTGTGCTTACTCCTTAAAGGTTTCCTTGTCCTTCTGCGACATGGCTCTGAGTTGATCTCTGTCTGGTGCCATGTCCAGGTTATACTTATATTGTTGAACGAAGGCAGCGCCAAGATCCCTGAAAGTAGCGATCTTAGTGCGGTTTAAACCCATGTACCATTTGAGTGCGGCACCGGTTAAACTATCTTGGAAGTAATGGATCAGTAGCTCCTGGTTCTTTGTCTGAGATGGCATCCTCCGAGCGTACATCACCAAGTGACTTTGAGGGCAAGAGTTACCCTTGTACTTTTCAAAATCGGTCACCTGGAATTTGTGCGGGACTTTCACATTGGGGACCAAACAAAGGTCTGCGGCGTCCTTTCCAAATAAATCCTGACCGCGAAAGGCTTGCAGTTCTTTATGCATCTCCAGGAATTGTTCCTAGAACTTATTCATTCTGTCGAACATGCTGTCATTTCCCCCAGAAGATATCTGTGGAATCTGTCCTTCCAGAATAGTGTGTACCACGGGCGGTGGTATAATCATTATGGTCAAGACTCTCGGTGCCTCCCAAAGTTTGTAACCTTCAGGAGTTGCTGTCATGCCCCTGGCATCTTCGCTTTCCCGAAGTTTGTAACCTTCAGGCCCAGCGGCTCCTGCTGCGGTTCTTTGATCCTCATTAATTGGCGGAACATATCCTTCTGGGATATAGTTGATAGGCATGCCCCAGGGATGATCTTTTGGCATTTTATACCTAGGATCATACTTTTCCACTATGGGCATAGATGTGATCTCCGAGATCACAGTCCTTTGTTGTTGCATCTGAGCTTCTGCTAGTGCTTGCATGTCGTTATGAAGCTTTCTCAGATCCTCTTTCAGAGTGTCGATCTCTTCCTTCAACTCTCTGTTCTCTTCCTCGAGATCATCCATCTTTTTCTGACGATTGACCCGAGTATTGTACGAATGAGATAGTTTGACTCTAGAACCGAGACACAAACGTGAGATTCATAGGTAAGGAGAATGCGTTAAGTGAGAATGATGAATGATATGCAATGATTATATTAATTATTTCTGTTGTTTCAGAGTAAACTTCGACAATTAGATTGCAAATATCAAACAGTGGGGAAGATCCCGTTTTATTGAATTCAAAGATTGCAGAAATGGAAATACAGTAATTTACATAGTGCTGCGAAAGGAAATCTAAGTTAATAGATCCTGAGTCCTCTCTGAGGAGAGCTCAGGTGCTGGTTCTGGTATTTTCCTCTTCTTTGACCGGGGATCTTGAGCCGTTGTCGGGTTGTCAGTCCTTTTCCAAGTGAAATGAGCGAGCAAATTCCTTTGGTCATCCTGATTTTCTACAGTATGCTGCTCTAAAATCTCAATCAGAGCATCTTTTTCTCTTAACAGTTGCTGTATTTTCTTACACTCCACGTTGAGAATACGGTACTTGTTCCTCGAAGACCTCTTCTCTTGCTGAACTTTGCTGAGAGTAACTTGAAGTTTTTCCGTCTCAGACATAAAATAAAGGGCAGAGTTCCTTAATGGAAGAACTTCCTGGCGAGGGTAAGGCATCCTTAGCTTGAGAGCTCTAGTTTGTACCCAGTGGAGATAAGGCTCCACCGAGACATAATCTGGTTTTCCTAGAGACTCTCTTCCTTTCCTGTAAACATGTTTCCAAGCATGCATTATTTCCATCTTTAGTGCCCTGTCATTTTCTCCTTCCTTGAAGAAAAGACCTTCCAAATGAGCATTACGCGGGACATGCCTCATTGGGTATCCAAATTGACAACGGACGAGAATTGGATAATAATTGATTCCTCCCTTAGTTCCTATAAGGGGTACATTTGGGAAATTTCCACAACGGTCAATGATTCTGATCCCGTCATAGATTCGATTGTACCAATTGATGTCAGAGTTGGTAAGAGACATGATTCTCTGTGACCAACGTAAAGTATTCTTTTGATCCCAGAATGCAGCAGACTTGGGCAAATGGGAAGTGAACCATTTGTAAAGCAAGGGTACACAGCACGTGATCATTCCTCCGCTGTATAAATTCCTTAAGTGTACCGAATGATACACATCTGTGAGTAAGGTCGGTACAGGGTTTCCAATCAGAAAAATCTTAATGGCGTTGATATCTACGAAGTTATCGACGTTGGGAAACAAAAATAACCCGTAGGTGAGCAAAACAAAGATGCTCTCGAAAGCGGCCACGTTCCCTATACTAGCAAAATATAGGGCTTTCTTCGTCAAGAACCGGGCTGGCAAACCCTGGATTCCCCCCTTAGTGGTCATGTGAGTCCTGACTTCTAACTCGTCTAAATAAATTTCTCTTGCAATGTTTGATCCTTTGGAATTTCTTCCAGTCCAAAAAAGGAAGCTTGATCAGTGATATGCAGATCAGTCAGGTGAGAATACTCCTCCAGTGTTGGTGCTAGTTGATAATCCGGGAATGTGAAACAGTGATAGACCGGGTCGTAGAATTGGATTAACGTGGACAGGATTTCTTCAATTACGTGGACCCTTAACAGAGATAACAGGCCTCCATACTTGGCTCTGAAAGCCTCGTGGTTGGTGATCATTCTCGCCAGACCTCTTAAATCCTCTAGTTTTGGAACCTTGAAGGTGTACTTATGAGTTTTCCTTCTACCGAAATCCATAGCGCAATCTCTTTATCCGACATTTGCAATCATTGTCTTAGTTTAATTTGAAAAAGAGAGACTAGAAGAGAAGATTTTTTTAGATGAATGTATGAATGTAACACACAAAAACATAGAAAAAACATGGGGTCAAAAGGTCGGTGTCATGAAGTCAAGGCTCTACCCCCCCCCCAAAGGTTTATACTGGTGATTTTTTGTACCTGTCCACAAAATCATTGACCCCTATTGGGATAACAACAGCCAGCGAATCGCCAGCGAGCTGATGTATCCTAGAGCAATCTCAGATGAGGGTAGTATTGCATGAAAACGATTTTTGATAGCTTCCGCACTACAAAATGGCTTAAGTCTACTAAAAACCTCAGCTTCTCAGATAACCCAGTCGACCACACTACTTTCAACAATCGAAGTCGTATAGGCAATGTATCTGAAAAGGGAGTCTCCACTGAGTTTGATGGTCGATCGGAGACTCTTAACTGGGATTCACTCCCCGCAAGATTACCCGTATTGCCATCACCTATCTTAGGTGTATACTCAATATTTCCACATGCGGCATCACACGCATTCCCATTAGCAAAAAAATAAACACAGATCTCAATTAGGAAAAGCTGTATATATATTTGTCTTAATCATCCTAGACCTTTAGTCTTATGATCCTATACAGACAATGACTCCCCAGCAGAGTCGCCATTTCTGTGATACTTCGTAAACTCAGGGTTTTCTACCTAAGATTGTAAGAAAGAGGAAAGGGCCCCACGGTGGGCGCCGTATTTTCTGTAGCGCGATTTTTGTGGTCCTGAGTCACGATCGCTTAGGTAATACAGTTCGATTCATTTTTTATCCTATTGAGCTGATTAAGGAAGAGAAATAGATGTCTCCAATTAACCTTGCTTGCATACTGAGTTTGAACAGCGGTCTGTTAGGTTACAGATGCTATGTGGATGTGGGGCCAATCTTTGGTTATTTTGCTGAGAACACAATGTTTGGATTATATGTGAGGTTTTTGGTGATGTGTTTAGATTTGCTGCTTTTAGGTTGATTTGGTGGGAATACTGGATTTTGGGTTTTTGATTAGTGTGCTCGCTAAGATTTTTCAATCTTATGCCTATGTATTCTCGTTCAATGAAATAGGAAAATCAGAGTGATCGTAGTTCCTCCTATTCTATGGGAGGAAAAAGGTTGTTTTGGTGTCTTGTTCAAAGCCCGAGACGTGAAGCTAAAGGGGTGATTTGTATCTTGTTCAAAGGTCAAGATGTGAAGCTGAAGGGTCTTTTTGTATCTTGTTCGAAGCCCAGGATGTGAAGCTGAAGGGTTTTGACTTTAGATAGAATTTGTCATCTCTAAAGAAGAGTTGTTGATGCTTGTATGCTGTGAGCAAGGCACAACTTTGATGCTAAAAGGTTGAGAGACTCAACCGGGGTTTTCTTTATACAAGGCCTAAGAGGAGGCTATTGACCCAACAAGAGGGTGCTAACAAGTGACTGACTCAACAAGAGAGTGCTTTTATGTGTCTTGTATGAAGCCCAAGACGGAGGCTAAAGAGGTTTGACTCAACAAGAGAGTCTTTTATACTCAACAAGAGAGTGATTGATATCTCGTACGAAGCCCAGGATGGAGGCTAAAGAGGCTTGACTCAACAAGAGAGTCTTGACCAGGTGATTGACTCAACAAGAGAGTCTTTTATACTCAACAAGAGAGTGATTTATATCTCGTACGAAGCCTGAGATGGAGGCTAAAGGTGTTTGACTCAACAAGAGAGTCTTTTATACTCAACAAGAGAGTGTTTTATATCTCGTACGAAGCCCGAGATGGAGGCTAAAGGGGTTGACTCAACAAGAGAGTCTTTTATACTCAACAAGAGAGTGTGAAAAGGTTAGCTCCGCTGGGGAGAATCATTGTACAAAGCCCAAGAGGAGGCTATTTATGCTGGTGACTATTTCAGTTTAGTGACAGGTCCAGTATGTTGGATAAAAGAGAAAATCAGTTCTTATAAAGAGAAAGATTAAAGGTATTATTGTGATTTGGGATTAACAGAGGATCAGGGTTATTTCCTGTTCTTTAAGGAAATGGAAAATCCAAAGGGTATTGAGACTGTCCAAGTCTACTGGCGTTGTGAGAAATCAATTCTCAGACAGCAAATGTTCTTTGTATGATGCCCAAGAGAAGGCTGGTATGTTAAGGGATGAAGGTCAACCCATTAACTGGTCTGACACTTGACTCAGAAAGACAGTTCTATCAAATCGATGACTAGGTTCTGTTCGTATACCTGTAGAGGTCTCTGGGTCCTTGTACTAAGCCTAAGAGAAGGCATGAGAGCTTTTAAGAAGCCGAAGGGTCCTTGTACAACGCCCAAGAGGAGGCGGGGATGATTTTAAGGAGCCCGCGGGTCCCCAAACCCCGATAAGTTCAAGACATGCCATTCACCGAGAATAGATCAAGCCAGGAAAGTCCGAGAATTTGGAAGAAACTCAAGAGATGCCATTCACGGAGAAAAGATCATCTCTGGGGAGTTAGAGTTTCTTTGACAATGCCTAAGGGTGACAGTCTGAGAAAGGGTTCACTGAGAATGCTGTCTTTCACGTCTCCATATTGTTTAACCCCAAGAGGAGGGAAGACTGTATCTGGTAATCCTATGGGGGATCTAGTTTTGTTTGTATTTAAGAGTGACTAACATGGCTTTACCTAGTGCTAGACGTAGTTGCCGGAGAAAACTGTAAATAGCTATATTAGTATTACACAGTTGATATTTGACAAGTATATAAAAGGATGTGAAAGAAGACTTACAGTGAGCAGCCCCACAATACAGTTATATATATGAAAGCGGATAAAGAAAGCAGGTAAACACTTACTCGGTTGTAGAGCTTCCATGCTATTTTGTTAGTTTGCTCAACAAAGAAAGCTTTGATAACAATATTATATTCTAAATCAAAGGAGAAAGTACTTTGAAAAGATTGTTGGGGCTTACAGCTCAAGGAGAGGCCCAAGGTTTTGTCAGCGATTGCACTGTTGTTTTGAAATTCTACAGGGACTTATACAAGTGACTGAGGCCCAAAAAAGGTTTTTTGTACAAAGGAATGGGTCTTACACTCTATCAAGAGGCCCAAAGAGTTTAAGGAAAAGAAATGGGGCTTATAACACGAGGGTAGGCCCAAATGATTTATTTTTTGAACTGGCGATTGCGCCGAGATTTTTGTTTTAACACAGAGGGACTTATACAATGTCTGAGGCCCTAAAATGGTTTTGGTTAAAAGGAGGTTGGGTCTTACACTCTATTAGAGGCCCAAAAGTTTAAGGAATGGGTCTTATAGCTCAAGGAGAGGTCCAAGGTTTTCTTTTAAAAGGCAACGATCGCGCCGCGATTTTGAAAATACGACGGGACTTACACAACATCTGAGGCCCAAAAAGGTTTGTATTTACAATGGATTGGGTCTTACACTCTACCAAGAGGCCCAAAGGTTTTGAAAATGATTCGTGAGGTTTGAAATCAAAGAAACCCTAATTTTATTTTCCTTTAAAAGTAAATATTTAAAGAAAATCAATAAAAATGATAAAAATACCAAATGAGTTTGAATAAACCACTAGTGATTTTTGTTTAAGGTTTGAAAAATGAGGTTTTAATCACAAGATGAATTAAAACTCATTTGGTTTTGATTTTCAAGGTAAATATTCACTTTTAAAATGTTTAAAAACAATTAAAAAGGAATTTATTCACAAAAATACTAATTATATTAAATAAATAATATAAACTTTATTTTTTTGGGAATAAAATATTTCAACATTTTTTTGATTTTTTGCAAAAAGAACCAATAAAAAATAATTAAAATTGAGAGAGTTATTAATTTTCCAAACTATTAAAAATAATATGAAAAATAGTAGAAAAGTGGAAAAATAGCAAAAAGAGGGTCTGGGGCGAGGGGGATTCGAACCCCAGACCTCTTGTGTATAGGGCACGCACCTTACCACTGGGGTGGTGATACATCCGTTGATTGAAACACAACCACAAATATACAAGGCTTGTCTTGTTTTTGGCCTGGCCCAAGGCAAGGCAAGACAAGATTTTGGTTAGAAACGTGAAGGCCATAACTTTCTCATTTCTCCATGGATTGTGACAAAATTTAGGTCTATCCTGCATAGAATTTCACAAGGAATCCAATGGTGGTGGTGTTGTTTTCAGATCATGCTCCTATTGAAAAACCCGATAGTGGTTAAGAAATAGGCCTTGATTTGCATTTTCTGTGCTATCTCTTGGTACAGGCATGAATTAAATGATGAATTGGTTCAAACACAACACATATAACATGTACAAGATGTGCATCATCAGTGGACCTCAAAGCAATGCATATTTCAAAGAGTTCAAGTTGTGATGCTTATCTCTTTTTGGAGCTTTTATGCAATTTGCCAAGTGCTTTGTTCCAGAAATGATTTGATGCTTTGGACACCCTCAAATGATCTCTTAGAAGCTTTTAGGATGGTTGGAATCAGCTGGAAACCTCAGGAACAAGTTTGAGCTCTTTCTTGCAAGAGAGTCAAAAGTGGCCAAAGTAGCAACTCTCTCAAATGGGATTCCAGATGGGGGGAACCATTTGGGACAGTTCAAGGATGATATTTTGAGTGTGTTTAAGGTTTTATCTGGTTTGGAAAGTGACTGAATCAAGACATGGCTTGAAAAATGCACAAAAGTCCTATTTTGAGGTTTTGAGAGGTGACTTTATGATTTTGGTGTTAAAGGTCACTTGTGAAGGTTTGGACAGCTTAGACATGACATATTGGATGTGTTTGGATCATGATTTATGGTGGAATTGCTCTCTATCTCAAAAACTCAGAGTTACCTTGCTAAAGAAGGCATTTTTGCCAAGAGAAAGAGATTTTGAGGAAAGCATCAGTTGTAGTGCTTTGGTGTACTTAAACTGAGCACAAGTGAGCTCTATTTATAGTAGAGAAAGTTTATTTTGGGAGCAATAGTGATTGGCAGCTGCTGCAGAGGTTTGGCCAATGTTGATCAATGAAAATCCAAGTCTCCTCTAGCCATTGACTAGAGGTTAGGGCACAGGCTGCTGGTTCCCTTGGTCTTGGATATGTCCTGACTGAATTCAGTTGGAAGAGGCTCAGTCCATGCCACCTTGGTGCATCCATTTAATGCTCCAAGCCAAAATTGGAGTCTTGTCCCTCTTTTAGGGATTTCTAGGTTTGGCATGCTACTTTTGGTTCCAAAGACTTGGGAGGCTTATGGATCAGTGTTTATCCCTCCTTGGTCTCCTCTTGAGGTGTTCATATGGATAGATTTGCTTGCCCTTTGCAAAATCTGAGCAAATCGAGCAAAACTCCCAAATCTGCCTAGCCATGACAGTTTGCAGCAAGGCAATTGGCATGGTCATATCTCATGGCCTAAGTGGAATTTGATGGGGTTCTTGGCCATTTTGGAAAGCCCTCATATGATACAACAACTGTTTGATCATAATTGGTTTTGATACTTTTTGGATCCAAGTGAAAAATGCCCCTACATTTTTAAAAAAGTAAGACAGATTCTGACTTAGTGAAAATTTCACTAAGTGTTGGAAAAAAGTGAGATTTTACTTTTTGTGATTTTGATCATTCCATAATTTAAAATCCACGAGGAATTGGAATGAGTTGTGTTTGAAGCTTTTGTAGGGGCCATGAAAGCTACAAATCCAGCTTTGAATGTGGAAAAATGGCCTTGTGGTTTAGGAGTTATGATCCTCCAAAGTTGGTACCTTAGCCACTTTGTTCCATAACTTAGAAAATTTCTAAGTTTTTTATGGTTACCCCTTTTACAAGTTATCCCACTTTTCTTGATTTTTCTTGATGAATGATGATTCCAATCACACATTAACATCATTTTAGGGTTAAAGAACCATAATTGTGAAAAATCTCAAAAAGTCAAAGTTTGACTTTTGTGCACAGTTGACTTTTTGTTAGATGAATTCCAAACTGTGCGATCCTTTGTGAAATTAAGTCCTTGACCTAAATCAAATTTAATGGACATGTTCCATGAGTGTTATAGGGTGTATTGAATCATGTCCCAAGGTTTGGGAGCATGCCTGGGTCAAAAGTCAAAGGCACAGTTGACTTTTTTCCGCGAAACCCTAAATGTGGTTAAGATGAAATTGAAACTTGTGCATCAAGCTTCTTGAATCAACCCATTGTTACAAATGGATCAATGTAGCTTATTAGAGACCCTCAAATCATGTCTTGAGGTATTGGCTCCTGTTTTGTCCCAAAAGTCAACTTAGGGGTGAATTAGGTCAAGAAACCCTAACTCCTGATTTTTGATGAATGCATCCCTGGGGTTAAATTGACTTGATGATTGGGTTTATGATGTTCCATGGAGCATCTTAGGTTATGCTTTGAAGCATTGGCTCATGCCCAGAGGAAAATTTCCATCTGGAGGCCCTGGTCGACCAAAACCCTAATTTGGTGACACTGGCGATCCTGAGGCTTGATCCACTTAGAATGGTGCAACCTTGTGCTTGATTCTTACTATGGGAATCTCTTGATCCATTGTGGGTGTTTAAGAGGTTAGACAAGTTGAAGATCATGTCATTCCTTGTTTGATCCTTTGTCTAAGATCTCTGAGAGGGCTTGAAACCCTAAGTTTGATTGTAGTGAATGCTCACCCATCTTTGGGGAGATTGCTGAAGTATGATGGTTCATCCATATTGTGATGATGATTTGCACAATGATGGGAAATCTTAGTGGTAAAAATTTGGGGTATGACAGGAATCAACGTCCAACATCTCGGAGGAAGGTCCCTTGCCCGTAAGGCCCTCCGAGCAGGATATTACTGGCCAACCATGCAACATGACGCTAAAAAACACGTGAAGAGATGCGATAAATGCCAATGGCACGGGGACATGCACCTAGCTCCACCTAGCGAACTCAAATCTATGTCCTCCCCGTGGCCATTCGCCTGGTGGGGCCTGGACATCCTAGGACCATTCATGGTAGGATCAAGTCAGAACAAATACTTAATAGTAGGCGTGAACTACTTCACAAAATGGATAGAAGCGGAGGCCCTGGCCAAGATAACTGCCCTTAACATACTGTGTTTCTATAAATGAAACATTCTCGCATGTTTTAGCGTCCCCCAAGCGATAGTCACGGACAATGGGACACAGTTCACGAATAGGAAGTTCCAAGACTTCGTCGCCCAGCTGGGCACAAAGCAACACTTTGCATCCGTCGAACATCCCCAGACGAACAGGCAAGCTGAAGAGGCAAACCGAGTCATCCTTCAGGGCCTCAAACGAAGGCTG
This sequence comes from Lathyrus tuberosus, assembly GCA_022829125.1. Classification (NCBI taxonomy): domain Eukaryota; kingdom Viridiplantae; phylum Streptophyta; class Magnoliopsida; order Fabales; family Fabaceae; genus Lathyrus; species Lathyrus tuberosus. The sequence continues at coordinate 7,804,637 of JALAZF010000084.1, forward strand.
GACGAAACAAAGAAAGCTTGGGTCAAGGAGCTGCACAGTGTCTTATGGGCATACCGCACAACTCCACACTCTTCAACCGGAGAGACACCCTTTCGCCTGGCTTATGGGACCGAGGCTGTGATCCCCATTGAAATTCATGTACCCTCCAGGCGGACAGAGTCACCCTTAGACGAGGAGATGAATGACGAATCGTTAAGAGAAGAGCTCGACATCGTCGAGGAAGTCCGCTCAGGGGTAGTATTCTGCGACGCCTCACTAAAATAAAAAATTACCATCAGGCACAACGCCAAGGTGATACGACGAGAGTTCGACGTGGGAAGCCTTGTCCTAAGAAGAAACCATAAGGACTCTTGCGAAGGAAAATTATCCGCTAACTGGGAAGGACCCTATCGTGTCCATTCAAAAATGGAGAATGGGGCCTATTACCTAGAACAACTCAACAGGGAAGAACTTGCTTGACCATGGAACGCCGAAAAGCTGAAACAATACTACATCTAAGGGCTTAACTATCGGTTCGATCCGTCGCGACGACGAGCATCACCTACCACTATGATGCACGCCTAGGTACCAGCGTCGCATGCCAATGAAGCAGAACCCCACTCAGGAACGAGCCGGGTCTCTGCTCGACAGCGGTCCCTCAATCGAACATCATCGTCGTCAAAGTACCATGACAGGCAGAACACCCAGCTCGCGATGGGAGGTTCACACCGCAAACTCAGGCCTTAAACGTGACCTGAGCTCCGCATCCTCTCCCGGATATTCCTCGGCCGCTCGTCCAGTTCCCCACACTGACGAACACATCTACAACGAACAATCCCCAAAACTTGAAGCAAGTCAAAGTAACCCCTATTACGGGCATACATACATAAACGAGCATAAGTAACAACACTTAGAAAAATTTAAAGCAGATAAAGCCATGCAAATCACAAAACCGGCCACAAGGACCGGGCACATAATTAAAAATAATAAGTGGCCGCAAGGACCACAACTGTACTTGGTTACATAAACCGGGGGCCACACCCCTATTCAAAATAAATTACAACAAATTACACGGCATGCAGGCTGGACAAAATTACAACAACAAGAAAATCCTTCACTCATCCATCCGGTCAACCTGCTCAGAGTTGGGCTGAGGCTCCTGGTTCTTCGCGGGCTGATCCTCGGCATGCTCTTCAAGGAGGGAGTCAGGCATAATGATTCGACCATCTTCAACATGCGCCAGATAGTTGGTACACTTAGTGGAGAAGTCGAGTTCGGGGTTCACCACCCGCAATTGAGACACGACATTCCTGAAGGATTCGTCCGTAATGACGATGTTGTCGTCCTCAGCTGCCAACATATGGGCGATCAGCTCAGACCTTGTCTTTAACTCCTTCACGTCCTCGGGTTCATCTTCTCCCTGAGCATTGACCGCCCTCAGCTGCTGGACCAGCTCCTCAGCTGCCTTCTTCTCCGCAGCCAACGTAAAATTCTCCTTCTTTAGCCTGGTCACCTCCTCGTCAGCCTTCTTTCAGGCATCGTCAGCACTCTTAACCTCTTCCTTAAGAGAGGCCATGGTAGCCCGAGCAGCCTTGAGTTTGGACTCAGTTGTAGAATCCCCTTCAGCGTAGATGGTCGCCATCTCCAAAACTCTGACCAGTGCGGAGGCATCTTGGGCCACCAACACCCTCTTGCTCGGGCGATCCATGCTTTCCAGTCGAAGAGATTCTGCCCGCGGCACAACCAAGGATATCCCCCAAGTCGTTACTCCCCAGATCCACGAGCTGTCCTTAAGTCATCACTCCCATGCTCGGGAGCAACGACTTGGGGGGCTCCTGTTCTAGACTGGACCAATGGCTAGACATGGCCCAATCCAACTCTGCTCCCAGAACGACCCAATTGCCTATGTCCAATCCACCAAGGGGCAAAAGTTACCTTTCCTCCCCTCCAACCGGGCAAGGACTGCATCTCTCCTCCCTGGAAATGCTGCTCATTCCGCACAGCTTCTTCACTTCCCGAACAGCTAAGGGCATGTGCCCGACACTATGCTTATGCCCGACATAACGACTAGTTTTGGGCACCCTGCCCGACATAACGACTAGTTTTGGTCAGTTACCTATTCTTCGGGAAAACGGTTATTTCACCCCGAAAATAGGACCGTTGGCCACGTCCTGGGGGTACTATATAAACCCTCTCACTTGAGAGGGTCGGGTATCCAATAATCACCCTTGAAACTCATACTTTGTACTTGCCCCTTTTCTCTGACCCTTTCTTACTTGAGCGTCAGAGTGTCTTGTAGGTACACCCCCTCCTCCTTTCCATACGACCAACACCTCAGACGCACTTGGTGGCCCACTTCAACAGGACCTGATCCAGCCTTCACGATCAGTGGGCAACATACGGGCGACTAACTCAGACCTTGTTTTTAACTCCTTCACGTCCTCGGGTTCATCTTCGCCCGGAGCATTGACCGCCCTCAGCTGCTAGACCAGCTCCTCAGCCGCCTTCTTCTCTGCAGCCAGCGTAGAATTCTCCTTCTTCAGCCTGGTCACCTCCTCGTCAGCCTTCTTTCGGGCATCGTCAACACTCTTAACCTCTTCCTTAAGAGATACCATGGTAGCCCGAGCAGCCTTGAGTTCAAACTTAGTTGCAGAATCCCCTTCAGCGTAGATGGCCGCCATCTCCAAAACTCTGACCAGTGCGGAGGCATCTTGGGCCACCAACGCCCTCTTGCTCGGGCGATCCATGCTTTCCAGCCAAAGAGATTCTGCCCGCGGCACAACCAAGGATGTTCCCCAAGTCGTTGCTCCCGGAGCCACGAGTTGTCCTTAAGTCATCACTCTCATGCTCAGGAGCAACGACTTGGGGGGCTCATGTTCTGGACTGGACCAATGGCTAGACATGGCCCAATCCAACTCTGCTCCTAGAACGGCCCAATTGCCTAAGTCCAATCCACCAAGGGGAAAAAGTTACCTTTCTGCCTCCAACCGGGCAAGGACTGCATCGCTCCTCCCCGAAAATGTTGTCCGTTCCGCACGGCTTCTTCACTTCCCGAACAGCTATGGGTATGTGCCCGACACTATGCTTATGCCCAACATAACGGCTAGTTTTGGGCACCCTGCCCAACATAACGGCTAGTTTTGGGTAGTTACCTATTCTTCGGGAAAACGGTTATTTCGCCCCGAAAATAGGACCGTTGGCCACGCGCTGTGGGCACTATATAAACCCTCTCACTTGAGAGGGTCAGGTATCCAATAATCACCCTTGAAACTCATACTTTGTACTTGCCCCTTTTCTCTGACCATTTCTTACTTGAGCGTCGGAGTGTCTTGCAGGTACACCCCCCTCATCCTCTCCATACGACCAGCACCTCAGACGCACTTAGTGGCCCACTTCAACAGGATCTGATCCAGCCTTCACGATCAGTAAGCAATTTAAAATGATTAATTTTCTTCCTTCTACTCTCGTAATTATATAATTAATGATTATGCTTTTTCAAATGGTTGGAATTAGAATTCAATAAACAAGTTTTCACCCTTTATATTTGTTCCAAAATTATTAATATTAAATATATTACTTATGGTAATAATAACTTCTTCTTTTTTTAATTTTTTAAATAATGGATATCATAATTTGTTGGTTGATTATTCTAATTAAATTATACTCCAAGTTTTAAACTCTTCTAAAAATTGAAAGGTCATCCTAAAATTTATGGTAATAATTTTGGAAGTTGTCACTTAGAAAATTGCTTACTAATGTTTGAAGAAAACTCTATGGTGTAAGAGATTTTGACATTTCCTTGTTTTGTATGCAAGCCCTTGAGACCATTATATACGTCTTTAGAGATTGTGATGCAATTAAGGATTTATGGGATATGTTTATCACTATGAAAGATGTTAATTAAAGTACTTTATTTTGTCTGAATTATTGCACAAGGTTAATTTTATTCTTTAACTCTTCTCAATCGGTATTGTTCTGCGAAGGAACCAAAATTATTGATGATCGAAATATGTGGATTGTAATGGTGGAGTTGAGCTTTTGATGCAGTAGAAGGGGTTGGCCTGCAAAGTTAGCACTTCAACATCCAAATCAGTATGAGAGTAAGATGGGTGAATGAAGTTTGAATTCAAATTGTACTTGGGAAATGGCGTGTTTCACTCTTATATAGTATAGTGGCTATAATAGTGTTCTAACCTTAAGGCGTGGAACATGGAGATCTGTCTGTTGGATCATGGACTTAGATCACCTGCACTACAGACTATGATAGTGTCATTTCTCCATGAGTGATGTTGTGGATCAGTGTGTTATCTGAGACATAGGTATTAGGCCTACTGGTCGGCCCATAATAGTTGCTCTTCAAGCCATTGCTTATGCTCTATAGGGTTAGGGCTTTGTTGTGTTTATCCTCTTCTACCAGTTGTAGCCCGACTTGAGTGAAAATTCAATATGTGGTGTCACTATAAAGGGTGGAAAATGTGAATGCTCGTCTAGTTTAGTTCCGCCCTGTAATAAAATAGGGTTGGGCGGGGCAGACATGGTTGAGAGTGCGGGTCTAAAAGTTTGATCTGCCTGCAAAAGTGAGGGGGGGTCAGACCATACTTGTAGGCAGTGCATCTTTTAAGCCTAAAAATGAAAAAAAAATCATGTTAAGCCCACGCCCGCAGAAATTCGCAAAAAAAAGGGGCGGAGGTGACACATTAATGGGTGTGGACCTAAACCATTGGCCAGATCCACAAAAAGTATGGGTAAAACGGGCATGTCTGTAGCACCCCAAAATTTGCCCTTTCTTTTTCTAACCTCTAACTGGCTTATGTTTCATTGCATTCTTGCATTATCATCTTTGCATATCATTGGTTCTTAGCATGGGATCAAGGTATATGAGCTAACTCAAGAGAAGAAGATGTTTTCCAGAGCTTCAAGTAAAAGTTCATGTGTGTTATCCAAGACACCAAGAGGAGAGATAGTCTTAATGTCATCATTACTTGAGCCACAATGGAGCCTTGGACCTCAAGGTATCTTATTGGTCCATCACCTCATCATATGATCAAGCTTGACAAGAAATTTCAAGTGAATCACATTCTCCTAACCAGTGCAAAATTAGGGTTTTGGTGAAAAGTCAGTGCAAGTGTGTTTTTGAGCCAAGGCTTGATCTCAATGTTTTCTATATGCTCTCAATTGTCTAAGGAGGGAGTATTGTCCATTGGTTCATTTCAGAAGATCTTCAATTGATCAATTGGTGGAGAATCAATCAGATTAGGGAAAAGTCAACTGTGCAGAGGAAAAAGTCAACTCCTGACTTTTTGAGGTCAAATTCATGTTCCTCATCTCAAATATGTCCATTGATGAAGATTTGATCAAGAAATGTCAAGAGATTCCCAAGAAATCAAGAGATGTGAAAAGTTGCTAAAAATAGAAACTAGGGTTTCTAAATTTGGCAAGTTTTGGTAATCTGAACCACCATCTTTGGAGCTCTCTTTCTCCACAATGCAAGCTTCAAATTGAAAATTTTAAGGGGCCTAATTAAAGTTCACATCCTAAGCTCCAAAACCATAACAAGAACTCCTCCATTGGATCAAAATTGAAGGAGATATGATTGTTCAAAGTTGGAGGTTTTCAAGGCATTTTGGGCCAGGCAGGCAAGTCATGGGCGAGCTGGCTCGGAGTCATTTCAACAAATACTTTATGTGCATACAATTTCCAAGTTCCAAGGCCAATTATTCTATGATGGAGGCTTCAAATGAAAAAATGTTCAACATCAAACTTGTTCCTCTCAATCCCCTCTACAACTTTCATGTTGGAAGTTTTTTCATTTGATCAATACATCAAGAGTTATTGCAAGAGGAAGTGACACTGATACAAAGATTTTTTTTGCTAGCATAAGGACATATGTCACGCAGGCCATGGTTGGGCAAAACTGAGTCACACTCCTTCATGTTCATGGACATTTTTTAGTGTGTTTTAGGCATCCAATCCAAATGAAACAAACTTCAATCTTGTTCTCCTTCATTTCTTCTTTCCAAAGAGCCAAAGATCTTGTCATTTCATCCACTGATCAGTGAGATATTCTTTGTCAAAGTCATTACCATGACCATGTATACCAAGTGGTAAACTCTGGTTATTTCATTCCAATTCAAAAGAAACATGTTGTATTATTGCTGTTACTTCTCATACGCATGCCCTCACCTTACCATTTAGAGCCAAACAAAACCTTATACATTCATGCACACTCATGCACCTTTGCCTAAAGTGGCCAAACAAAAGAGAGAGGAAACTTGGTGAACAAGCTGTTATTGCTGCATTGTACCATGCTAACATCACCATCCTTCATCATTGTGAACACCATAAGATCACATACTCCCTCCACACATAAACTAAAACCCGGGCTAACCTTAACCTCACACTCACTCTCCATTTCCAATTTCAACTTCAATCACCTTCTAACCAACTCAACCATAGTTCTAACTGTTAACCATAATAGTTAGAAGTTAACTCAACATATAAACACCAAACTCTAACTGAATTTCAACACTTGATCATTCTTCACTTCACACATTCTCTCTCACTTAAAAACTTCTCTCTCTCGAAGCTTCATTTCATCTCAATTCTCTCTGCATTCTTCATCTCCACTCTTCACCAAGAATCATCAATGGAGTGATTGAAGTATAGCCACTGCTTCACTCTCTTATTCCACTTCAGTTTCCACCTTCTTCAGTGCAAATTTTTCTCAGCAAACAACAACTCCTTCATAGCCTTTATTTGACCAGCAACAAGCTCCAAAGATTAAGGATCGTTTTCATCTGGTTTTCTTGTGCTCAAAGATCCCCTACAGTTCAGGTTCTTCTTCATTTTTCTCTTGCACTTTAAGGTGATTTGAAGTTGTTTTTACTCGTTTGGAAGCTCAATAGGAGCAATGTGAACTCTGGCTAGTTGATAGGCACCTTAGGTGCATAGATCTCAAATTCTAGGGCACTGTTTGGCTTCGATTTACTTTGTGTGTGCATTGTTTGTGAAATCTAAGACTGGATTTGAGATTTACATGTTGAGAGGAACATTTTGATATAAGGTTTGTGTATTTTTGGTGATGTAGTTGCCTGTGCACGGCGGAGGTATGCCGGAGAAGATGACCGGAGTCTTCTCTGGCCACCTGAGTTTATCAGCTCTCATAAACCCTAGCATTTCCTCAGATTTAATCATGTTCGTTGATGTTTCTTGATCTAACGTGTGAGATGCTGCCAGCACATTAATGAGGGAGCCCCTCCCTCACGTGCCTCATTCTGAGTGTATTTTTGGATTATTGGATCATGTGTGGTTGTTACATCATAACTATTATAGGCTTGCATCATGATCCACTTGATTTACGTACTTCTCCGGTCCTCTCACGTGGACTGAATCCAAGGGCTCACAACGAGTCAATATTTTGACTAAGAGCATGGTATACACCTCAGACCCCCACGCGTGTGAGCTGCGTCTTTATTTGATATCCACACCCCCAAAACCTGAGCCCAAAGCATTTTTAACTGAGTTTTTGCTATTTGTGCACCCCCTGCTTATTTCTCCTTGTTTTTTATTTCTTTTCATAATTGTTTACATTTTATTTTTAAAAAAATACTTATGCATACTTAAAAATTCCAATTAAATTCATGAAGCATCCTCATCCATTTAAATAATTTTTGACATTTTTATTTTCTATTTTTGGATTATTTTACTTTTTTTGTTGTGAATTTTCTATTGTGAGGCATTTTGTTTGAACTTTATTCATGATACATGTTGAGTTGATGAATTGTTTGAGGTACTTGTGATTTGAATTTTGACATGAAACTTTATACATGCTTGTATGACATATTGAAGCACTTCATGCATTTTTTGTGGATTTTTAAGAGTAATTTTGATTGTTGTTTGAATGTCATATTTGTGCATAGTTCTTGTGCTACTTATGTGAACTTGTGAAGCATGTTTGAGTATGATACTTAATGAATTTTGATCCATTCTTTTGAGACATGTTTGCTTACTATTTTCATCTTAATCCACTTGTCTTCTTTCAATTTTCTTGTCCTTTTAACATGTTCTTTGGGAATTCATAAGTGCATCTTTGTTTGTGTGAATGTTAGAGAACTTGTGCTAGGGTTTTGAGGTGCATTATATGCAATCCTATTTGGTACTTGTTGAGGTACTTTGAGATCATGTTGTGTGGATATTATAGGTCCTCTTTCTCATATTATAAGTCATTACTTGTTCATCTTGAATTGACTTGTATACACTTGTTTGAACTTAAATTATTTTGTGGACTTGTGCCTCTCTTCTTGCATACTTTGATGACTTGTCTTCTTCAATGCTTGTGTGATCTTGAACATCCATTAAAACTTAATTCACATGCTATTTGTAATCATTCTTAATCATATAACATGACTTCTAATTGCATCTTGCATACTTCCTAAGTTGATAAACATTTGAATACTTGTTTGACTTTACTTGTACATGTTTGTTTCTACTTTTGAACTTGCACCAACATGAGATGTATGTGAACTTTGTGTGCTCATTCTTGCATTCTAAATGTCATCTCACATATCATATGCTACTGACTTGCATCCATTAAACATGTATGAACACTTGACATCTTAATTCTTTACTTGCATTACGAGTATGCATGTTTGTGGAACTTGAGTGGTGTTTGTGTTCACTCCTTGTTGCTTAATCATTATCAATGCTTGCATTCATGATTCATATTCCATATTAATGACATTCCCATACATTCTTAAATGTCATTCAATTCTGAATTTAATGTTTGTACATGCATTTATTCATGTTCATGAATCATATACATTCATCTTGCATAGTTAGTGCATAACTTGCATTTGTATGATCATTTGATGCATAGTTTGACATTATTTGCTTTCATTTGGCATGTTAACCTTAGTAGGATACCTTGAACTATGCCTACTGACCTTGGATGATCCTTAACCCTTAGGAGTCATTCCTTTTTGTTTAAATCTTGTTTACTTCTTAGGTTGCCTTCTTAAGGCAACTAGCTTTGGTTGTTTTACTTTCTTTCACTTGTATTCAATACTTGTGTTTATTTTGTGCTAACCTTTTATGTAGGGACAGAGGTAAGACACATGAGCATGAGGATGCTTATCCATTCTCATTTCTCCCTTCATTTCATTTCTTTTACTCTTCCTCTTTTGTGTGTGGATTACATGAAGCAATGCTTGTTCGTGATTAACTTCTTCACATGCCCCTTGGGATCCTAGTTCATCCTTAATTTTTGATTAAGGTGAGGTAGGATAAGCATTAGGTAGTGATATCCCTCTCTTTTCTTTAGATTTAGGTGCTCCCTTTCAAACTCAACTTTAGGGCCACCTTTGCATGATAACATTAGGATAGAATTCCTGTAGCGTTTTCTTTTCGACTTGAGTCCGCTCTTCTCATCTCTTAACATCTCTAAAACACTTAATAAATATAACGTATATTGTGCTCGAGCCTTAAGTGTAGGAAATGAAGAACGAGGGGTTTCCCCTTCTCTTCTAGAGTGTTTAGCATACCTCCCATTTGGGGGCGACCATGCGACTCACTTGTTCCCGCATGGTAGACTTTGGTGCAATGTAAGTTACGAACTAACTTCAGTCCAGTTCTGTCTAAAAAACACAAAAAATAAATTCAAACCTTTTTATCTTTCAGGACTTGTTCCGTTTCAATCATTTTCAGAAAAGGGCACGTTACTTCCGTCTCGTTGCAAACAGGCATCGACTCTAACTGCCGGATGCGAACTTAATGTCGCTCATAAAAAACACTCACCGACCTTGTTAGGTCAAACTACGACTGCTCTGATTTCCTCTCTCTGGTTAGATTGAGGATATGTAGGCACAAGACGACGATGTCTTGGCGAGCAACCTCCCCCGTAGTCCTCTGAACTACGTTGACTCTGACTTTCCCATTGCACAAGGGAATACGTAGGCCTAGGACGACGATGTCCTATCGAGTCACTTCTTTTTCTTTTCTTCCTCGTTTCTTCTTTCTGTTCCGTTCCCGTTTCTTCTCCTTTCCAGTAGCAGTGGAGCTCCAAATGACGACACCCTTTGATCGAGACGGCAAGCGTGGATCCCATCGAGTACGATGGATGCGTGGGGGTGCTAATACCTTCCCCTCGCGTAACCGACTCCCTTACCCGTTTCTCTTGGTCGCGATGACCATGCTTTTTCCTTCCCTTAGGTTTACGCAGTGTTTCCTTTCCCTCTCTTGGGATAAATACACATTGCTGGCGACTCCGTTTCTGCACCACTTTCGCGTTTGTACTTGGATGAAAATCCCGGGAACGACAATGTTCGACGGGTCGTGCCCGTTTTTCTACCTCTAGTCAATGTCTTGGGGAATTTGTTCCCTAAATGTGCCTCATGTCTTACTTGTCTTTCCACATGCCTTATCATGATGACCTTTAGGAACTAAAGTACTTGAGTGTTTTTCTAAGGAAATTCGGATATGTTGATAATGCATATTTTCTATCTTTTAGTAAGACATTTCATGATCTTTATGGAACATTTATACGGTTTCTTTGTGCATTATCTTTGTTCTTTTTTCATATACATTCCTACAACATGCCATCTTCTTAAGTGATGGAAGTGGTACCTGTTAGTTCTTGTATTGACTGGAATTTTGGTAAAACAAAGTTGAACAATGTTGATGTCATATGTCTGATATCTTAACATTGGTTCCTAACATTAGTTGTTGCAGGGTTGAAGTTTTATATGCTGATGTTAAACTTGATGTCTTGACATCAGTTATCAGAACATCAGGTTGTGATGTTTTAGGGTTGCGCGTGTTAGCTTGTTTTGAGGATATCTGTTAGAGAGATTGGATGCGAATATCTTGGAGAAGATATTTTCAATCAAATATGGAGCAGATCATGTAACTAACATTAGGGCTGATTTGAAAAGATTTAAAAAGATTAGAAGATCAAATCTGTTTTAAATTTTGTTTAATAACAAATCAAATCAGATATTTTTGGAAGAGGTCCAAGCCCAAGTCAGAATACTATTTAAAGTAGCCCCAACCCTTGTTGGACGATAACAAAGAAAGAGAGCTAAAGACTGAGTGTCATTTGTGTCTTCTTGTGTGTTTTGTAAACCATTAATGTTTGAATTGGTGTTACTATTTTTGAGTTGTTAATTGTTCTTGATCAAAGCTATTAAGCAGAATCAAGTTGTGTGATTAATTTGTAATCATTGGATTGTATCACTGAGGTGATTTAGGGAGTGAATGGTTTCTCATACCTAAGTGGTTTCTTAGGTAGAAGTGTCATTGGGTAGTGATTAAGTTAGGTAGGTGTCAACTGGGATTGTTGAGTCTGTAATTTAATACTACTGATAGTGAATTTCCTCCCTGGCTTGGTAGCCCCCAGACGTAGGTAGTTAGACCGAACTGGGTGAACAATTCATTGTGTTATTTACTGCTTGTTATTGCCTTGTTCATATTAGTAGAGTGTGTTGTTGTGACATTGCACTTAACATCACACATCTGATACCATAATTTCAATTGGTATCAGAGCAGGCATCCTGCTCTGCATCTGGGTGAGATCTAGGGATATTACTTTCTGGTGCAATGGACAAGGATTGTGGTGGATTTGTGAATAGACCCCCTATTCTAGATGGCTCAAATTATGACTATTGGAAACCACGTATGGTTACATTCTTAAAGTCATTAGACAGCAGAGCCTGGAAGGCTATTTTGAAAGAATGGAAACATCCTGTTATTGTGGAAAAGGATGAGAATGGAAAGGAAGTAGAGGGTAGCTCAAAACTGAAACCTGAAGAAGAATGGACCAAGGAAGAAGATGAGCTTGCCTTGGGAATTCTAAAGCCTTGAATGCCATATTCAGTGGTGTTGATAAGAACATCTTCAGGTTGGTCAACACTTGTGAAGTAGCTAAGGAAGCATGGGATATCTTGAAGACTACTCATGAAGGAACCTCCAAAGTCAAGATGTCAAGACTTCAACTTTTGACAACAAAGTTTGAAAATCTGAAGATGAAGGATGATGAGACTATCCATGATTTCCACATGAACATCCTTGAGCTGTCAAATGCTTCTAGTGCCCTAGGAGAGAGGATGACTGAAGAGAAGTTGGTGAGGAAAATTCTTAGATCTCTTCCCAAGAGATATAAAATGAAGGTGACAGCTATAGAAGAAGCCCAATACATCAGCAAGATGAGGGTTGATGAGTTGATAGGTTCTCTTCAAACCTTTGAATTAGGAATGGAAGAGGAACCTGGAAAGAAAACCAAAAGTATAGCTTTGGTATCTAATTCTGAAGATTCTAAGAAAGAGAATGGTGCTGAGTCTCAGGAGGAGCTGTCCCATGCCATTGTTTTGCTGGGAAGACAGTTTAATAAGGTTATGAAGAGGATAAATAGGAGTTATAATCCTAATGCCAAGAACATCACATCTGACACCAACAGATCAGGAGATCAGGGGAAGAAAACTAGAGATGAAGAAAAATCCAATAATGACAAAAGAGTCCAATGCTATGAGTGTGAAGGGTATGGTCATGTCAAGAAAGAATGTCCTACTTATCTCAAAAAGCAGAAAAAGGGGTTATCTGCTTCCTGGTCTGATAGTGAGAGTGAATCTGAAGAAGAATCAACTAAGCTTGTTAGAGCTATGATTGGGGTTTGTGAGTCAGATGATGATTCTTGTGATGATGAGGTTACTTATGAAGAGCTTATTGCCTCTTATAAAGAACTGTGCATGAGAAGTGAACAAGTGTGTCTTGAAGGAGAGAAGCTAAAGAAAACCATAGTGCAGTTAGAAGCTGAAAAGACTGAACTTGAAAATGAAGCCAGTATGCTTAACTCTAAACTGGATTCTATGACCAAAACTGTCAGAATGTTTAACAATGGTACTGATGCTCTAGACAACATTCTTAGTATTGGGAAAATTGCTGGAGACAAAAGTGGTTTGGGATTCAACAATAGCCTCAGGGGATGCATACATAAAAAATCAGGAATTAGGGTTTCTTGACCTAATTCACCCCTAAGTTGACTTTTGGGACAAAACATGAGCCAAGACCTCAAAAGGGGATTTGAGGGTCTCAAATACATCACATTGATCCATTCGCAACAATGGATTGATCCAAGAAGCTTGAGCAACAAGTTTCAATTTCATCAGAACCACAATTAGGGTTTCGCGGGAAAAGTCAACTGTGCCTTTGACTTTTGACCAGGACATGCTCCCAAACCCTAGGACATGATTCAATACACCCTATAACACCTATTAAATCAATCCATCAAGTTTGATTTAGGTCAAGGACTTGATTTCATAGAGGATCGCACAGTTTGGAATTCATCTGATAAAAAGTCAACTGTGCACAAAAGTCAAACTTTGACTTTTTGAGATTTTTCACAATTATGGTTTTTTAACCCTAAAATGATGTTAATGTGTGATTAGAATCATCATTCATCAAGAAAAATCAAGAAAAGTGGGATAACTTGTAAAAGGGGTAACTATAAAAACTTAGAAATGTTTCTAAGTTATGGAACAAAATGGCTAGGGTACCAACTTTGGAGGATCATAACTCCTAAACCACAAGGCCATTTTTCCCCATCCAAAGCTGGATTTGTAGCTCTCATGGCCCTCTACAAAAGCTTCAAACATAACTCATTGCAATTCCTCATGGATTTTGAGTTATGGAATGATCAAAATCACAAAAAGTGAAAATGTCACTTTTTTCCAACACTTAGTGAAATTTTCACTAAGTCAGAATCTGCCTTCACTTTTTTCCAAATGTAGGGGCATTTTTCACTTGAATCCAAAAAGTATCAAAACCAATTATGATCAAACAGTTGTTGTATCATATGAGGGCTTTCCAAAATAGCCAAGAACTCCATCAAAGTCCACTTGAGCCATGAGATATGGCAATGCCAATATGCCTTGCTGCAAACTGTCATGGCAAGGCAGATTTTGGAGTTTTGCCAGATTTGCTCAAATTTTGTAAAGGGCAAGCAACTCTATCCATTTGAACACCTCAAGGGGTGACCAAGGAGGAACCAACTCTGATCCCAAGCCTCCCAAGTCTTTGGAACCAAAAATAGCATGCCAAACCTAAAAATCTCTAAAAGAGGGATAAGACTCCAATTTTGGATTGGAGCATTTAATGGATGCACCAAGGTGGCATGGACTGAGCCATTTCCAACTAAATTCAGTCAAGACTTAACCAAGACCAAGGGAACCAGCAGCCTGTGCCCTAACCTCTAGCCAATGGCTAGAGGAGACTTGGATTCTCATTGATCAACATTGGCCAAACCTATGCAGCAGTTGTCATTCACTATTCCTTGCAAAACAAACTTGCTCTACTATAAATAAAGCTCATTTGTGATCATTTTGAGTACACCAAAGCCATCAAACAGATGATTTCCTCAAAATCTCCTTCTTCACTCCCATTTTGCCTTCCAAAGCAAGTCACTATCGGGTTTTGAGTTTGAGAGCAATTCCAATCAAACCAATCACACACACACCTCATAAACATCATATAGAAGTGATCCAAACACTCACATAACATCTGGAACACCAAAATCACAAAATCACCAGCCAACTACTCAAGCCTTTGACAGATTTGCAGTTGAGGTGCCAAATCAAGTTCCAGCTCAAATCAATCCACTCCAAGCATCCAGACACACTCCATAGCACCTAGGGAAGCTGCACATAACCTTGGAACCAAGCTGTAACACCTCTAACACAAAACACGGTCACCAGCTGCAAGTGGTAAGCATGAGCTCTTCTAACTCTATGATCCATGCAATTTTTGCTGCACAATAATTTTGCCATATGTTCATAATCATGCATGGAGTGTTTTCCCTAATCAATTGCATTGTTTGAATCGTGTATGGAATTTCTGAACCTTCATGCAAATTTTAGGGTTCTTGAGGTTTCTCTTTGATTTCTTATTCCATGTTTAAAATAAATGAAATTAAAGACCATAGACATGATCGTGAGGTTGAAACGAGTAGATTGATATGTAGATTGCATGATATAATCAAGTATTCAGTGAGATTGGATAGAAAACACAAATCTGCAGAAAAAGAGGGTGGCGCGTGTTCTTGCCCTTGTTCTTGGCGCCCTTTTTTGAAAATTTGAATATTTGAATTTTGTGATTTTATTTAATTGATTCAAAAATTAATTTCTCTCTGACTTTTAATGATTTTGAGTTGATTCTTTTTTTAATAATTCACAAAAATGTTAAAATATTTTATTTTACCAAAAAATACCAAAAATATTATTTATTTCATATAATTGATATTTTTGCAAAGAATTAATATTTTAATTGTTTTTGACATTTAAAATATTTTTTCCTTCTTGGTTTTACAAATTTTAATGATTTCTAATCATTTTGTAGGCCAAAACTCGATTTTTGAAACATTAATCCAAGATCACAATTTGTTTTCCACATGTTTAACAATTTTAATCATTTTAATTGAATTTTTATTAAATTAAAATACATTTTGGAAACAAATTAGGGTTTTTGATTAATTCAACCCTCATCAAACTTTTTCAAACACCTTTAGGCCTCTAATAGAGTGTAAGACCCAACCCTTTTAGAAAAACCAAAATAATTTGGGCCTCAATGTATTGTATAAGTCCCGATACCGTCAAAAAATTCGGCGCGGTCGTCGCCTTTCTAACAAATCAAACCCTTGGGCCTACCCTCGTGTTATAAGCCCCATTCTTTTTCTTTAAACACCTTTGGGCCTCTATTAGAGTTTAAGACCCAAACCCTTTTAACCAAAACTATTTTGGGCCTCGGATATTGTATAAGTCCCTCTGCGTTAAAAGAAAATCTCGGCGCGATCGCCAGTTCAAAAACCATTTTTTTGGGTCTCTCCTTGAGCTGTAAGCCCCACCACTTGTATAAAAATAAACCTTTGGGCCTCTTGAGAGAGTGTAAGACTCATCCCTTTGTACAGAAAACCTTTTTGGGCCTCAGTCACTTGTATAAGTCCCTGTACAAATTCCACAATGCAATCACTGATAAAACTTTGGGCCTCTCCTTGAGCTGTAAGCCCCAACAATCTTTTCAAAGCACTTTCTCCTTTGATTTTGGATATAATATTGTTATCAAAGCTTTCTTTGTTGAACAACTAACAAAACAACATGGAAGCTCTACAACCGAGTAAGTGTTTACCCGCTTTCTTTATCCGCTTTCATATATATATATATATATATATATATATATATATATATATATATATATATATATATATATATATATAACTGTGTTGTGGGGCTGCTCACTGTAAGTCTTCTTTCACAAACTTTTATATACTTATCAAATATCAACTGTGTAATACTAGTATAGTTATTTAGAGTTTTCCCCGGCAACTACGTCTAAGCACTAGGTAAAACCCCGTTGATCGCTCTTAGATACAGTCAAAACTAGATCCCCACAGGATTACCAGACACAGTCTTCCCTCCTTTTGGGGTTAAACAATATGGAGACGTGAAAGGCAGCATTCTCGGTGAACCCTTTCTCAGACTCTCACCCTTAGAAGTTGTCAAAGAGACTCTACTCCCCGGAGATTATCTTTTCTCTGTGAATGGCATCTCTTGAGTTTCTTCCAAATTCTCAGACTTTCCTGGCTTGATCTATTCTCTGTGAATGGCATGTCTTAAACTTCTCGGGGTTTGGGGACCCACATGCTTCTTAAAAGCACCCTTAAAGATTGTCAAAGAAGCTCTAACTCCCCAGAGATGATCTTTTCTCCGTGAATGACATCTCTTGAGTTTCTTCCAAATTCTTGGACTTTCCTGGCTTGATATATTCTCTGTGAATGGCATGTCTTGAACTTCTCGGGGTTTGGGGACCCACAGGCTTTTTAAAAGTATCCCCGCCTCCTCTTAGGCATTGTACAAGGACCCTTCAGCTTATTAGAAGTTCTCATGCCTTCTCTTGGGCTTAATACAAGGACCCTGACAGCCTCTTAAAGGTATAAGACATAACTTTATCATCCTTTGCTAGAGCAGTCTTTCCAGCGTCAAAACTCCGGCCATTTAAGGGTTGACACTCATCCCTTAAAGCACGTGCCTCCTCTTAGGCATTGTACAAAAGATGAAACTCTAGACTTGGACAGTCTAAAAACCCCTTGAGTCTCAAAGGCATTCTCAATTTCCTTTCACAAATCGAAAAAACACTGATCGCTCCAAAAGCTGGCCTCTTTCATGAGAGTTCCTCACCCTTTGGCCTGCCTATGGATGTAATCCTCGACAGTAACTCAGCCTTCTCTTGGGCATTATACAAAGATCATTCACTATCTGAGAATCGATTTCTCCAAAACATCAGTAGACTTCGACAGTCTCAATACCCTTTGGATTTCCCATTTCCTTAAAGAAACAGGAAATAACCCTGATCTTCTGATCAGTACCAAAGTACAACCTCACCTGGAATCAGTCTCTTTATAAGAACTGATTTTCTCTTTTATACAACATACTGGACCTGTCACTAAACTGAAACATTCACCAGCATAAATAGCCTCCTCTTGGCCTTTGTACAATGATTCTCCCCAACGGAGCTAACCTTTAGCCTCCATCTCAGGCTTCGTACGAGATACCAAATCACTCTCTTGTTGAGTATAAAAGGCTCTCTTATTGAGTCAACCCCCTTTTAGCCTCTATCTCGGGCTTCGTACGAGATACAAATCACTCTCTTGTTGAGTATAAAAGACTCTCTTGTTGAGTCAAACATTTTTAGCCTTCATCTCCGGCTTTGTACGAGATACAAAAACACTCTCTTGTTGAGTATAAAAAGAGTCTCTTGTTGAGTCGATCCTCCTTTAGCCTCTATCTCGGGCTTCGTACGAGATACAAAAACACTCTCTTGTTGAGTCAACCCTTTTAGCCTCTATCTCGGGCTTCGTACGAGACTCAAAAGCATCCTCTTGTTGGGTCAATAGCCTCCTCTTAGGCTTTGTATAAAGAAATTCTCATTTGATTCAATCAACCTTTTAGCATCAAATCATGCTTGGGTCACAGCATACAAACATCAACAACTCCTTTTCCCTCGTCTAATTGCTGTAAGCGGCAAGCCTCTGGATTATTTACATCCACGCCATTGTCCCTCTTTTAGCATGAGAAATTCCTAAGGAAAGATGGCATTGCTCTAAACTGAGTTAAAGTCTTCTCCTTCAGGTTGAAAATCCCCTATAAAGGAAATTATGGCATTGCTGGATTCACATATCCCAGTTAAAGTAATTCTCCTTTATAATCAGTCACCCAACAGTTGTGACAAACAGACCAAATACCCCCCCCTCCTTTAGAGACGACAAATTCTCTCTAAAGTCAACACCCTTTTAGCTTCACATATTGGGCTTCGAACAAGATACAAATAAACCCTTCAGCTTCACATCTTGGGCTTTGAACAAGATACAAACCACCTTTAGCTTCATGTCTTGGGCTTTGAACAAGACATCAAAACACCATTTCCTCCCATAGAATAGGAGGAACTACGATCGCTCTGATTTCCCTGTTTCATTAAACGGGAATACGTAGGCATAAGATTGAAAAATCTTAGCGAGCGCACTAATCAAAAACCCAAAATCCCGTACCTTCATATATCAACCCCAAAGCATCAGTCCTAACATCCTACCAATAGTCTAAACCCTGTGTTCTTAACAAAATAACCTAAGAGAGACCCACAATCTTTGTAGCATCTGTAAACTAACAGTTATCTGTTTAAACTCAGTTTGCAAGCAGGGTTAATTGGAAACATCTATTTCCCTTCCTAAATCTGCTTCAATAGGATAAAAAATGAATCGAATTGTAGTACCCCCAAAGCGATAGTGCTTCGCAACCACAAAAAAACTCGCGCTACAAACGGTCTTCCATCTAGTTCCTGTCACAGAAAGAATGAATTAGATTCAAATAAACTACGAAAAGCACAAGAGTATAGAAGAAATATTAATAATACATGGATTGCTTCATGTACTTTTTCTACATTCATTTATTTAGGAATAGGAGAAAAACCAAAACACTTTTGTTCATGCAAAAAGGCTTCCATACTCAAACAAAGTGATAGAAGAAAAATTTCAAAGACTTGGTTTTCATTCTGTTATGCAGAAAAATATGTATTAAACAAAAAAAACTCATAAAATTGCATGGAGCTCCCGATCTAAGACATAAAAAGATACATTAGCAAGTAGATAATCAATTCGTCAAATGTCAAGATGAAAATATACAAAGACCAATCTCATTATGTCTAATAATATTTTTTCATTTTCATGTATACAGACAGCATAACATCAATTTAGAGGATCAAATTACAATGCTCCAATATCATTGTAGCTAGCATACAACTTTAAGAAAACAATGTCATTTTAATTTACAACTGTTCCTGAGATGAAACTCTTATGAATGAGATGACACAACAGAGACAACTACCATGTAGACATTATCTCCCAGTTTCTTGAGAGATATTTTCCACTTCTCATCACATAATCAGTCACACACACATATATAAAGAGAAAAACTTACATAGCCACTGAAATTGTTCACAGCCCTCTCAACTTCATCAGTTGTACTCATTGTTACAAATCCAAATCCACGACTCCTGTCAGTGTCCCTGTTATAAATCACCTGAAACCACACCACAAACTTATAAATTACAAACCGCGCAATAAACATTTAACAAATCTCTACAACAGCATCACAATTCGGAGTATCCTCTACCATATAAGAACATCAATAATACACAATTACACACAGTCTATGTAATTCTCACAAATATTTTCAATGAACTAACAAATCGCTGCTGGGGTACTGATTTCCATGTAACCACGAGAACCAACACTTTCTGCAACAAATTCTTCTGAGGCATCCTGCAAGCACAAAATTTATTCGTATATCAGTAATCAAATTAACGAATTCATAAATATGAGCAGAAATATTCCTTTACAGAGAAAACTCGGTAACCTTTAAAAGCTTGTCTTAATTAATAACAGTTTCTCTTGCAGTCCAAGCAGACCAATAAGAAGCACATAAAATGATACCGACGACCATGAACCATAAAAACATTTCCGCAACATCAACCAATGGACGCAGTGGAGAGTATAACTGTATGGCAACTTAAGTGCAAGAAGTTTACATGTAATAACACAAAGACTATATAAGACTACATATATCAGACATCGAAACATAATGTAATTACAACATAACTGACACTTCCATGAAAATCGACCATACCTATGGATTTATTTTGTATGTGTATTTCCAAGTTTAATCCAACATCTTGTGGAAGCATAACAGCAAGAATTCCAATATCAACATCAGTTTCATTTACCTTACAAACCATCTTGAAAAGTTCTGCACGATTGTTTATAATGAGAATGGCCGAAGCACCGACTTCATCAGCTATATTTGCCTTAGTTGTGAAGCTACATTTTCCTCGGTGCACCAAAATGATCTCACTGGTGAGCTAACAATAGTGAAAAACGAAACAAATAAATCAGGTAAAGTTGCATTCGGTAAGTTCGATGATTTAAAATTGAACTCAAAACACCTTATTCTTAGGCTTGCTACAACAATCAGGAAGATCAGCCATGACAACTCTGGTATGAGTGGCATGTTATAACGTGTAAATGTTTCTGAACCAAAGAGTCGGCGCCTTGGATTCTCATTATGTCGGTCAGAATAATCAATAATAGTATTCTTCCATGGATATACATTTGTTGTAACATGTATCAATCAAAGAATCAAGCTTGTAGAAATCACTAATCGGGTTAAGAACACCAGCACATCTGTATAATACCATCAAAATTCGACACTATCCATTAATATAAATCAATTAAAGAAATGTAAAGGGAAACAAATTCCGCTCCCTAACACTAACCTTGTTCTGCTCTAATGCAGATTCCAAGGCTCCAACATCAGCAGGATCAATCACAGAGGCCTGCTCAGCAAAATGTTTGTTAGTTTAAACACCATAAAAATTCTAACAGTTAGAGATCGGTTTAGAAATGAAGCGTAAAACACATTTGCAACATCTAACCAATTAGAGATATACATTTCAAATGTGATATATAGATTAAGTGCTTCTATCAAGTATTAACTTTCAAAGCAGTTTCTTTTTCTCTACATAAAAATATCCAGAAAAGATGGGTCGAAGCGAATTATGGAACCAAAGAACACCAAAACTGAAATGTGTTGCTTTACCTCAAAGAACAAAGTGGTGCCATATTATACCTTTGCACCATTTATTCAATGAACCGAGGAGGATGGGAACTTGCAACAACATTGTACTAATTTATTCCCCAATATTCAGCTTCAGTTCCACTTTGAAAGTTCAGAACAACAGTAAATCCCTGCACTCAAAGCCACAAAAGTTACTGAAATCCTTGCTATCGGTGTCGGTACAGAACTTTGGTATTGCCAAAAAGAAGAAAAGGAAATAAATACACGAAAAAGTAGAAGGTATTATAGTATTTGTAACAAATTTGAATACATCAGCTAGATAAATCAAATGATTATTCAAAAATGGAAAAGACAGTTTAGTCAATCGGTTGCTGAAAATAACGGGATGCTCGAGTTCTGCTAAACTAATGCCATACCACTATTCGACAATATTTGATACAAAATCCTGTATCGCAGAATAATAATAGTTTGTTAAAATTTAACTATTCCATAACACTATAGCTGTTATTTGTGAATCCTGAAAAAAAAGGTAATTCTAACTTACCGGGACAAGATTTGTGCCTGAGTCGATTCCATCCTTACCAACTCTCCATACATTCTGCAGAACTATCTCGTTACCATAAAGATAATAGAAATGGAGCAATAGTTAGAGTGTCTGGATAACCAAATTTTTTGAAAAGGTAGCTATGAAAAATACAACTATCAGCTCTTCAAATCACACAGAGAAATATAATAATCTATCATTTGCAGCAATAAAAAACTCTCACAAAAGCAACACAGTTTCAAATACCTTTTCTAAACCCTAAACCGGATTCAGACCAGAAAGTCTAACAAAACCCTTGCAGATCTCATTCTTTTCAAATCAGAAACTCTCACAAAATCAACAATTTTCTGAAACCCTAAAATGGATTCAGATATCTTACGGCTGGAAGAAAAATCCGGTATTGATAGTCAAAATAGATATTTGAAAAACGATATAAAAAAACATAGATTTATATAAGCGTAGAGGAAGGAAGAAAATGTTAACCCCAATCGTTCTTCCATGGAAAGGAAGTGATGACCCTTTTTCATGGCTTACCACAATCGTTCTTCCATCACGTAGAGGAAGGAAGAAGAAAAAACGCAAAGAATGGCGAAGGGGGAAAGAGACAGAGATAACACAGAGAGAAAGAGGGTTTTGGGTGAAAGAGAGAACAGAGAGAGAGAGAGAGAGAGAGAGAGAGAGAGAGAGAGAGAGAGAGAAGGGTTTGATAAGAAGGAGAAGAAACTGAGAGAGGGGGGAAAGTCTGAGAGAAAGGGGGGAAAGGTTTGAAAAAATGATGTCATGTGTACAAAACCAAAATCCTGATTGGTCAATGTTTTTTAATTTAGTCAATTACCAAAAAGGGTAAATGGTAGTGAAATATTTTTTTTTAAAGAAGGGTAAATTAGGGAGTGCATATGCATCTTCCATTCTTAGGTAGGAAGTTGATATTTGTTTTCTATATTTGAATTTGGTTAAACCTTATAAATAGACCAACTTATTGATTTTTGTTAAAATGATTTTTACTACAACTATGAATATAGTTACTACACATTAAATCTAATTCATAATATTAAATTTTAAATTAATGATAAAATCTGAATTTATGTTTGCACATAATTTTCTCCATTTTATTTCAATATTTAAAAGATACACTGTCATTACCTTTGCATTTTCAAGACTAATAACACTTCGATAATACCAACATGTATGTCACATCAATATTTTTTTTATCAACTCACAAAATATAGAAGGTTTTTTATACAATATCCAAACAATCCGTACGTTAAACACAACTCTAACAACAACTCCCATTTTTTTCAACGTGTTAACTCACACTTCTACATTGTCATATTTTTAAGAGGGTTTTTTTTGGCATTTTCAAGTCTCAACGTTAGTAAGTTCTTTCTAAAACCCTTTTACACTATTAATGAATATTTTACAATTAAAAATAAATAAATTATTTTAAATTGCATATTAATGAAAATAAGAAAATTATTATGATATTAATTAATGTATATTTATAAAAAAAAATATTTAGGGTAATAGTTTTAAAAAACGATGGATATAAATTAATGAAATTAAAGTTTAATATAAAATAAATATTTTATACAATAATTCTAAAAAAATGATATATATATATATATATATATATATATATATATATATATATATATATATATATATATATATATATATATATATATATATATATATATATATATATATATATATATATATATATATATATATATATATAAATTTAGGAATTAAAGTTTTAAATATAATTTTTTAATTCATGTTTCTACCTGATTAGTAATTTTTTTCATATATGTACCTATTTCTTTCATATTTCTCATTGAATAAATGGTATGATTTACTTTTTAATATTTCATATTCCACAAAAATTATCCACAACAGATAGAGTAAAAAACCTGCAAAATGGGCACGAGTATGAGCACAAGCGATTAAATTTTTTTTTCTTAAATTATAACATTAAATACGTGAAATATTTCAAAACAAAAATAATGTTTCACTAATTAAAATAAAAAAATGCGCGCTATTAAACTTGAAGTTATTAAATTTATTTTTTAACTTTAAACTTAGTGAGTAAAAGAATATAAAGTGGAACTTTGGTAAGTGATCGTACCTGGATCAGACAGTTTCTGTGGCCAACAACGTCGTCTGGGCTTCAGCTCCGGTGCGGTTGAAAGACGGCGGGGGGGTGTACCTGCAAGGTACTCCGATGCTCAAGTAAGGTGACTGTCAGAGAATAGCAAGTATAGAGATGAGAGTGAAAGTGAACGTCACCTTGAGAGGGTATTTATAGAGAGCCCCCAGCGCGGGGCCAACGGTTACTTGCATTGGGCTGGATTGTCAGGCCCAATCCAAGTAACTGCCAGGGCTTACGTGGCGTAGTGAAGACCAGCACGTGGTCTTCGCCCTGGGGTAACCGTTCCTAAATCTCCGGAATTAGGGCAGACCGATTCCATCGGGAGTGGGGCAGTTACATGAGAACGTGTCCCCGCGGGGAGGACTCTTGCGTGTCGGGGAGAGACGTGTCCTCGCGGGGAGGACTAACTTGCGGGCGAAGATGGCTCCTCCCGGGGAGAAGCACATGGGTGTCGAGGTAAAGCGAGCTCGGGAGCTTAGGACCTGCACCCGACGGCCCAACCGAGGGTGCCGTACACATCCGAGGTTAGGCGTATGCCCGACCTGTGGAGGTGAGCCTGTGCTCGGCAGTGATCTTGTTAGGAGCCCTTATTGGGCCGTCCCTGACCTTGTGGGTTGGGCCTGCTCGACTGATGAGTATGCCCTGGCCCAGTCCAGAACAGGAGCCCCCCAAGTCGTTGCTCTGAGCATCAGAGTGATGACTTAAGGGCTAGCCATGCCGAGGACGCATCGAGGAATGAATGCTGACGAGGAGCTGTAGGTCAAGAGGGGAGAGACAAATCGACCCTCGGGATGGGCTGATCGAATCTAAGCGACGTTGTGGGGAGGTGAGAAGTCTGAAGCGAGGTGAATGGGAAAGCGCCCGTTGGGAAATGAAAAGACGCGTGTGGGGAAACGTGTGCCACGCGTCACAACTCATCATTCCCAAGGGCGACTACCCTAGGGTAGCGCAATCGATTGCCTAGGAGCCCTCGAGACTCGTGAGAGCCCCATAAATAGGGGAAGCCCGTGCCATTTGCACATTTTTCGCTCTCCCTTTGCTCTAATTTTCTCTTCTTTCGCTCTCTCTTTAACCTCCGATCGCCTCCATTAGCCGCCGCAGACAGCCGCACCGGAACCCTACCGGAAGTACTTTTTGAAGTAAGTTCTCTCTTTTCCCTCTTTTGTTTGCATTTGTAGGGTGATTTTTAAGGTGAACTGATGAAGTTCCCATGGAAATCACGAAATATCCGGCGAAAACGGCGGAATTTCATAGTTTATTTGTTGAATCTCGCGGGGAGAGACGATGAAATCCCTGAGGACATGAAGAATGTCCCGGGGTCGTGGGATGAACGTCTCTCAGTTCTTTTTGTTGAATCTCCCGGGGATAAATGGTGAAATCCCCGGGGAAACGAAGAATGTCACGGAAACGTAGGTTGAATATCTCGGGGTGCTCCCGCGGACCTGAGGACGGTCGCGGGGTCGTGTCCCCCGACGTTCCCTCCTCGCCCTTTATCTTGATCAGCGGTGGAAGGAGTGGATTTGATATGGGTCATCGAATTCACCATTTCCTTCTACTTTTCAGGTAAATGGACATGTTGCAAGTGGTTGTGGGGTCTTTGGATATCTACGACAGGCCTAGTTCACCTATGGCGGAGATATCCAGTGCCGGGGAGAGGACGCCCGACGATTGGGCCTGCGAGGAGGTCGTGAACATGATGTATGAGTTCGTCGACCTGGATGAAGAGGGAATATTTTGCACTGTCGAGCCCTGCCTTATCGGCTCCCCAAAGTCGTGGAACGTATTTAGGCCTCTACCACACCATCGGATCTGCTCGACGCAGAGTGGGATGCGGTTCCCCGTCTACGAGTTTATGTTCGACGAGGCGGGGTGGCGTCTGCCTTTCACGGACTTCTAGTAGGCCATATTTATCTGGCTGCGTTTGGCCCCCTCTCAACTCCACCCTAACTCTCTTGCATTTATTAGGGCCTTCGAGCTGGTATGCAAGTATCTGAAGATCGGGGCGACTGTCCCCTTGTTTTTCCGCATTTTCCACCTCCAGCGACAGGCCGGGGACGGTAGGCACGGTTGGGTGTCCTTCAAATAGGTGAACAGCCTATTTCACACCTATATGGACTCCGTGCGGAATTTCAAGTACTGGTATTACCTCATGAGGCCGGTCACACATGAAGCCGTGAATACTATGTACACTCGGGTCGTCAAACAGGTGGGCGGACGATGAGAGGAGACCTTTGTGCCTAAGTTCCCATTGTTCTGGACTGAAGAACACTTCAAGAGGGGAATGGACAGCTATATCGTCAGCCCCGGCAAACTTTGTGAAGGGGATCGCTTGGCTCACGAGGCCATTGTTAAGTTCGTCAGTGGTTTTAACAAAGCAAAGCTTGTGACGCCAAACGGGGACTTCGTTCGGGGTGATGACGGGCAGGTCTTGACGAGGCGTCGAGTGATCAATACTAGGGCTCTCCTCGAGACGTTTTCTGACGAGGAAGCCCTCGAGTTGTTAGGTGGGGGTGGTCTCCCCGACATGTCATTCCTTTTACCTTTCTTTTCGAACTACTAACCTCTTTGTTTTCTTTGCAGATAAGATGTCGAATGCTGAGGAGCGTTTCAAGAAGATGAAGGCCAACCGTGCTGCGAAGAAAAGAGGAAAGAGTCGTGTCGACCAGCTCTGAGTGCAGGAGTCCATTCCCACCCCGACACCCAGGGGTTCCTCTGGATCTCACCAGGGTAGCGATTCTATCAGCCCCCAGAGCTCTCCGAAGAGGCAACGGCTTGCAGACACGGTGGACATCGACCTTACCGAGCACGAGGGCCCCCCTGTCGTGAAATTTGTGCTCCCGCCTTGTCATACAAGGCCGAGAACTTCTTCGTGGGGAATAATTCGCTCTGCGTGGGTGGCTCCGAAACTCAGGCCATCTTAAGCGTCGACAAGGCTTCTCGGTGAAGGATGATGGTGGATGACTGTAACAACCCAAAATTTGCCCTCTTACTTTTAGCTAACTGGCTTATGTTTCTTTGCATTTCTTGCATTAGCATTTGTGCATAGCATTGGTTCTTAGCATGGGATCAAGGTACTTGGTTCATCTCAAAGGAGTCTCAAGCCTCAAGGTGGTTTGAGGAGTTCATCATATCTTCATAAGGTCAAGAATGGCAAAGGATTTCAAGTGAATCTTTCCCTCCTAACCAGAGGGACCAAATTAGGGTTTTGATTTCAAAAGGGCTTCTTGTTGAACTTTGTGGATTTAAGCATGCTCTCATGGGTTTCATATGCTTACAAGTACTCATGGAGGAAAGACTTGGCTAGTGTTTCATTGTGAAAGATGTTCAGTGGATCAATTGCTTGTAGACCAAGGAAAGTCAACAGTGAGAGGGGAAGTCAACTGTGGAATTTTGAGGTTCTCTTCAGGGTTTTCAAGGTCTCACATCCTCATATGGTCTTCAAGGGTCAAGTTTCATACCATTTATCAAGAATCAAGGGTTCGTACAAAAGTTACTAAATTTGGAAAATGACTTATAATGAGAAGTTTCCATTTTTGGCAAGTTTTACACTACATTTAACTTGACTTTTCATCATCAAAGAAGCTTCAAATGAATTTTCCTCAAACATGAAAGTTGAAGATCTTTCTCTCCCATTTCCAAAAGGTACTAGTTTGTCTCCATATCATTTGTGAAACTCAAGTTATGATCAAAAGACTCAAGGTTGGTTTTTAAGGTTTTCACATGGTTCATTTTTTCCACCTTTGGCATTTTGGTTCAAAATGACTTGTAATGACCTCTAATGCTTCAAGTCACATTACAACATCCAAGTACACTCCATGAGGATCATTTTTGACCTTTGAACCAAGTGGATACGTGCCATGTTTCTCACTTATTTCACAAAATGCATTTTGGCAAGATGGATTAAAACTCACAAACCAATCAACCACAAGGCCCAATTTCAATTCCATTGTGATCACAAGTGAAATATGAGTGAATCATGCTTGTTTCATGACCAAGGCACGTGTGGATTAAGGGATTGAACACAAATTGCAAAATTGCAAAACCACTCAAAACTCACTAATCAGGGGTTTAATCAATTGCTAATCATGATGAGAGGTCTAATGGAGAGTATATAAGCTTACTCACACGCACAAAGCTAGGTCATGCACCCTCATTTGCTCAGAACCCATTTTTACCTCCAAACTTTTCTCTCTTCGAATATCTCTTCTCTTGAGAGTTTTTGAAGTTTTCTTTGCATATTATTGATCAGTGTGGTGAGAGGAACAAGAACCTACCATTGGTTTAAGCTTAGAGTGAGGATTTCATCAAGTTCGTGTTCAAGTTGCTCAAGTTCAAAATCTTAGATCCAGCCAATTTCAAGCCTCTATTTGCATTTATTTTGCAAATAGAGCTCAAAAGATGAAGATCTGCAGCTTTTGGAAGGAGTTCTTAGTGTATTTTGAGCTCTACAGTTCTCAGGTTAACATACTTTTCATGATCATGTAACTTGTTTTTCTTGCTTGCAAAATGATCTATGATGTTCACTGATGATGCTGATCTATTTAGTTTTGAGTTTGGACGAGTGGATTGTTTGAATTTTGAGATTTAAGTTTTTAGATCCAAACTTATTCTGTTCGATTTGGCTTGTGTGTTGGTTGTTTGTGAAAACTAATTGCATATTCTTAATCCTTGTTGAAATCTGAGTGGAATGATATACTTGTTTGCAATTTCTGGAGATTTTTGATGTGCAGGTCACCGGAGAAGACGACCGGAGCTAGGGCTCCGGCGTCTGGTTATGTTTCAGGCCGGTGGAGGTTTCATTGGAGAAGATGAAATCTGGACCGTTGGTGGTCCAGATCTAATGGTCCATGTTCAGCCACCTCATTTAATTTTCACGTTTTGATTTTAATGTGTGTGTGTGCTATTCCACGATTGTTACCATGTACCACAGATCTGGATCACTCATCTTGAATATTTTTTGATTGTTTGACTGATTTATATGCGTTGGATGAATCTGGTGGTTGTTAACATGCCAGCGCATTAAAATTGACATGTGCCTCTCACGTGTTTTCTATTTAAATCAGATCATGTTGATTGTGTGTCTCCCCATGTTATCTATCATGTATGTGCAATCTGAGCCCTTCATCTGGCGTGATGTATGATTTGTTGACTTGTTGTTACGTGTGAGATTGATCCAAGGGTTTGTATGAAGTCAAGATGTTTGACTGGGTCCATTATTTTTGTTTGGCTGCGCTGATTTTTTTTGTTGTGGATTGGGCTTACTACTTGCACCCCCCTTATTTGATCCAATTCATTTTATAACGTGTTTGGGCTGCTATCTGAACCCCCCCCCCCCCCCCCCCGAGTTTATTTCTTTCTTTTTATTTTCTTAATTGTTGCATTTCCATTTTTAATTTTTAAAATTAATTAAATGCATCCAAAAATCCCAAAAAAATTCATGAAGCATATTTAGGGTTTTATAAAATTTTGGAAAATTTTATTTTTCCATTTTATTTTATTTTGTGCCTCTGATTTAATTGTTTGTTTAATTTCTTTGTGAGTTGTTTCATATATGCACACCCTGCCTTGTTGATTTTTGTTCTCATCATCTATACATGATTTGCATCTCATTATTTTTGAATTTTTAGAGGACATCTTGAGGTCCTTAAAAACATTTTTCTCATATTTTTAAAATCATTTCATATTGCATTTTAGTCCCACTCTTTTGCATATTGATGTCATGTTTCTTATGTGATCTTTGCTCATTTGTTTGAGGTGCTTAACTTGTGAATTTTTGGGAGATATTTTGACATGTGATTGGCTTCTGACTTAGGTCATTTGAGTTTTAATCTCACAATTTTTGAATGTCATTTGATATATGTTTGTTTATTTGTGCTTAAATGATTTATGCTTAAATGATTTATGCATGACTATATCTTGACACCTCTTTACACAAGTTGACTTGCCATGCCTATTTGCTTGAGTTTCTTCTTGATTATTTGTATGTGCATTTGATATGATGTTTACCCCTGGTTGAGGTCCCTTGTGACCAAGTTTTGCCATTTATGGATCATGTTTGAATCATGTTTGAGTATGCTTAAGTGTTGGAACTTTGTCCTCTTTTTGTAGCTTTCTTTGGTGCATAATGTTTCATGCTTTGATTTCCTTTTGCATATGAGAATTGTTGATGATAATATGATTTTGGTTCTAACTTGTTTTCATCTTCATCTTATCTTTCTCATTTCATTTTGATATGAAGTCCATGTATGCTTAATTGTGCATTCCATACAAGTATGCTTGTCTTTTTTTCATGTTTATCTTTGCATGCTTACTTGAATTGTTTTGCATTGATCTTTGAAACATTTTTGATGATTTAAGTTGGACATTTATGATGTGATGTGCTTGCTGCCATGTATTGTATCTCATCTTCTCCTTCTCTTTCTCATTTCTTCTATTTCACTCTCTTCCTCCCATGGATCTCAAGACTTGTTTAAGTCTTGGATTCTCTCCCTTTAGAGCTACCTAGTCCAACTTAATTTTTGATTAAGCTTGGAGTAGGATTAGCATTAGGTTTTAGGTAGTCGTCTCTCTTAAGCCTCACTAACCATAGGCTACCCATGCATGATAACATTAGGACTCTTAGTTTCCCTTTAGAGTTTCCTTTGGGTCTTCTCTCTTCTCATCTCAAAACTTCTTGAAAACACTTAATAAAGATAAAGTGTATTGCGCACGAGCCTTAAGCGTGGGGAATGAGAAATGAGGGGCTTCCTCTCATCTTTCTAGAGTGTTTAGCGGGCGTCCTGTCTTGGGACGATTCATTAAGTATTCGTCCCTGTGCCCTCGACTTTGGTGCAATGCAAGTTATGAACTAACTTAAAAAACACTTCTGTCTAAAAAATACAAAACAAATTCAAATCTTTTTATCCTTCGGGATTGTTTGGTTCCACTTCATTTTCAGAAAAGAGCACGTTACCTTCCGTCTAAGTCGCAAACAGGCATCGACCCTAACTGCCAGACGCGAATCTAACGTCGCTCATAAAAAACACTTACCCATCCGTGGTCGTACCCACGAACTACATTAGCTCTAAGTCCTCTCTCTCTTCCGATTGAGGATATGTAGGCACAAGACAACGATTGTCTTGGCGAGCAACCTTCCCCCAAAGTTCCCGTCCGAACTACGTTGACTCAGACTTTCCCATTGCACTGAGGGAGTACGTAGGCCTAGGGCATCGAATATGTCCTACCGAGTCCGTCTTAGTTACCCCCATCCCCGTTTTATTTTGTTCAGCCATAGATAGTAGGATAGCTCACCCTCCGTTTAGACAACAAACATGGATCCCATCGAGTACGATGGATGCGTGGGGTGCTAACACCTTCCCCTCGCATAACCGACTCCCGAACCCAGACTATGGTTGCGATGACCATGTCTTTCCCCCTTTCTCTTCAGGTTTATGCAGTGTTTCCTTTCCCTCTCTTGGGATAAATACACATTGCTGGCGACTCTGTGTCTTCTGCGCCACTCTCGCGTTTGTACCGTTGGATGCGAATCTCTCGGGAGCGACAATGACGTGTCTGCCGTGATGTGGGTTTGCGCGGCTGCCTTGGTTCTGAAGGACGAGGCGTGCCCCGCGAGCGAGCTAAACAGGTTGCGAGGAAGTTTCCATTCCATCTCGAAAGAAATGGAAAAGGTGCGTAAGGAGCTGGCTGACTACAAAAGCCAGAACCAGGCCCAGCTCGAGCTTCACCAGAAATTAGAGGAAAAGTTGAAGAGTACCGAGGAGGAGCGGAAACGTCTAGCCAGTGTCGAGGAGGAGAGGGATCGTCTCTTGGCGAGGAACGCAGAATTGGAGGAAGTTGTCCGCCCCGCTGAGGAGGAGACCGAGGAGGATAGGTTGCTGACTTCGCGGGCAGCGCTGATAGCAAAAATCCGGGAAGCCGAGGAAGACAATCTCGTGGTCGCGGGCATAGGTTTCAAGAATGCGGTGGAGCAGCTTCGGGTCCTCAACCCCGACCTCCCGATCGAGGGAATTGACCTCGACTATGAGGCGGTCGACGGTCAGATCGTGCAACCGATGAGAACCGACGAGGTCCATGATCCCGAGCAGCCTGAAGGGACCGCCGCTGAGTAGGATGTTCTCCATGTTCTGTTCGGCCTGCGAGCCATTTTTATTTATTGTGATATTTATGCCCGGCCTGCATGCCAGGGGCTTTTTGACCTTTGATTGTAATATTTGTACACTGGGTTTATGCCCATTTTAATGTACCTTTGTTTATCTGCTAGTATTGTTCGCATGGTTTTAATTGTGTGTGATGTTAACGCATTTGTTATACTTTGTTTTTTTTTCTGTCTAAGTGATAAAGACTTTTATACTTTGTTTTTCTGTCTAAGTAATAAAGACTTCGGGATTGCTCGACCTTGATAGTCCCTTACCGCGTGGAGAGCTGGTCGGGTGGTCGGAGATGTATTCCGACCTTCAATGAGGCTAAGAGCCTGGTCGAGGTCTTAGCTTCGTGGCGTGAACTTCCCATCACGAGCTGGGTGTTCTGCCTGATTGGTACAACGACGGCGGAGCTCGATCGAGGTATCCCCGTCGGATCAAAGTCCTCGCGCACACACAACGCAGTCTTCGATCATCGTGTTCTGTCTAGGGGTGTCGCGCTCGTACCTTAGCGCGTCCCCGTAATCGCGGTGCTAGTGCATCGCGGGCAGTGCTTAACTGTAATATTGTTTTAGCTTTTCAGCGTTCCACGGTCGAGCAAGTTCTTCCCCGTGCAAATTTTCGAGGAAATAGGCTCCTGTCCCCGTTTTCGCGCGGACGCGGTACGGGCCCTCCCAGTTTGTGGCGAGTTTGCCTTCTCGCGAGTCTTTTTGGTTCCTTCGTAGGATGAGGGTGCCTACCTGAAAATCACGTTTAATAACTTTGTCATTATAACGTAGTGTTATTTTCTGCTTAAGCGAAGCTTCTCGGAGAGAAGCGCTCGAACGTATCTCCTCGACAAAATCGAGCTCTTCCCTCAAGGCTTCGTCGTTCGCGTCCCCGTAGAGGGGGGCTTCTGTCCTCCTCGAGGGTTCCCTGATCTCCACAGGGATCACCGCTTCGGTTCCGTATGTCAGACGGAAGGGGGTCTCTCCTGTTGTGGAGTGTGGGGTCGTCCGGTAGGCCCAGAGGACGTTGTGTAGCTCCTCGACCCACTGTTGTTTGGCGTTGCCTAGTCGACGTCTTAATCCTTGGAGGATCACCCTGTTCGCTGCCTCAGCCTGTCCGTTCGTTTGAGGGTGCTCGACCGACGTGAAGTGTTGCTTCGTGCCTAGTTTTGTGACGAAGTCTTGGAAGTTCCTGTCGGTGAACTGTGTTCCGTTGTCGGTGACAATGGCTTGAGGCACGCCGAATCGGGCGAGGATATTTCTTTTGTAGAAATGCAGTATGTTAAAGGCTGTGATTTTGGCCAATGCTTCTGCCTCAATCCACTTCGTGAAGTAGTCCACCCCGACGATGAGGTATTTGTTTTGATACGACCCCTGGACGAAAGGTCCGAGGATATCCATTCCCCACCACGCAAACGGCCACGGGGAGGACAATGGACTGAGTTCGTTGGGAGGGGAAAGGTGCATGTCCCCATGTCGTTGGCATCTGTCGCACTTCTTGACGTGTTCCTTGGCGTCCTGTTGCATGGTGGGCCAGTAATACCCTGCTCGAAGCTCCTTACGGGCTAACGATCGCCCGCCGAGGTGTTGCGTATTGATTCCCTCATGGATCTCCCAGAGTATGTCAGGGACCTTGGTCTCCTTGACACATCTGAGGAGGGGAATGGAGAACCCTCGCCGGTATAGCTTATCCTCGACTATAGTGTACGAGCACGCCCGCCTCTTGACCATTCCTGCTTCTTTGGGATCTTCGGGCAGTTTGCCCGTCATGAGGTATTCGTATACTGGGGTCATCCAGCAATTGCTGTCCCCGATGGCGTTGATGTCTGAAACCATGGCTGGTTTGTCGATGCTCGGCCGGGAAAGCACCTCCTGTATGACGGATTTTTTCCCGCCTTTCTTCTTTGTGCTCGCCAATTTGGACAAGACATCTGCTCGGGCATTGTGCTCGCGGGGGATGTGAGTTACTTCTGCGGAGGTGAATTTTTTCATCTTTTCTTTTACCAAGGCTAAGTATTCTATGAGGCTATCGTTCTTGGCTTGGTACTCTCCTCAGACTGTCGAGGCCACGAGCTGGGAGTCGGTGAAAGTTTGACCTCCTTGGCGCTGAGGTCCTCGGCCAGCCGGAGTCCTGCGAGGAAGGCCTCGTATTCGGCTTGGTTGTTCGATGTCGGGAAGGATAGTTCGAGGGATACCTCGATCAAGATGCCTTCCTCGTTTTCGAGAATGATGCCCGCCCCGCTTCCCTTTGGGCTGGATGCTCCGTCGACATAGATCGTCAATTTCTGTGGTCCGTTGGCCGAAGGTTCCGGGACGGTCATCTCTGCTACGAAGTCGGCCAGTACCTGTGCCTTCAGGGCTTTCCTCCCTTCGTATTGGATGTCAAACTCGGCGAGCTCGAGTGACCACCTGAGCATCCTCCCCGCCATGTCCGATCGTCCGAGGAGCTGCCTTATAGGCTGTTCGGTCCTTACGACGATGGTGGGGGCCAGGAAGTAGTGGCGTAGCCTCCTGGCCGCGGTGACGAGGCCCAGGGCAACTTTCTCAATCTGCTGATATCTGAGCTCGGGGCCTTGGAGGGCTTTGCTCGTGAAGTAAATTGGCTTCTGCCCGTCCAGGGTTTCCCGAATGAGGACGACGCTGACTACTTCACTCGTGATTGCAAGATACAAGAAGAGTGTCTCCCCGTTCTCAGTCCGTGAGAGGATCGGGGGTTGTGATAGGACTTGTTTTAAGTGGACGAGTGCCTGCTCGCATTCCTCGCTCCACTCAAACTCCGCTTTTTATCGAAGAAGTTTGAAAAATGGGAGTGCGTACTGTGCGGATTTGGCAACGAAGCGGGAAAGGGTGGTGAGCATCCCGTTCAATGATTGTATCGACTTCTTTGAGTTCGGAGTAGGGAGCTCGGAGAAAGCCCTACACTTTTTGGGGTTGGCCTCGATTCCTCGTTCTGTGAGGTAAAATCCGAGGAACTTACCTGCCCAAACGCCGAAGGTGCACTTGTTGGGGTTAAACCTCATGCGGCATCTCCTCGCCGTGTCGAACACCCTCTTGAGGTGCGCGGCGTGGTCGACTTCTTCTGCGGATTTGACGATCATGTCGTCCATGTAGACTTCGAGCATGTCGCCGATTTTGGCCCAGAAAACCTTGTTCATCATCCGTTGGTAGGTTGCACCGGCGTTCTTCAGACCGAAGGGAATTACATTGTAGTAGTAGTTGCCCGACGCGGTCATTAAGGCCGTGTGTTGTTTGTCGACCTTGTCCAGGGGAATTTGATTGTATCCCGAGTAAGCGTCCATGAAGGATAGTAGTTTGTAACCTGCAGAATTGTCGACCAGTTGGTCGATGTTAGGCAAGGGATAACAGTCTTTCGGGCAAGCCCGGTTAAGATCAGTATAATCAACGTACATTCTCTATTTTCCATTATTCTTTTTAACAAGTACAACGTTGGACAGCCAGGTCGTGTATTTGGCCTCCGAAATAAAATTTGCCTCTAGGAGGTCTTTTACAGCTTTTTCAGCAGCCTCCGCTTTTTCGAGAAACTGCTTACGCCTACGTTGTGCTATGGCCCTAGTGGCCAGGTCTACCGCGAGCTGATGGCAAGCCACCTCGGGGTCGAGGCTAGGCATCTCGGATGCGCTCCACGCGAAGAGATCAGCGTTCTCCCTCAGACATGCCTTCAGCTGCTCCTTTGCCAAGTCAGGGATCCCGGTGCCAATCTTCACGTTACGATCTGGATCGTCCCCGAGTACCACGAGCTCAAAGTCTCCATCTGGGATGGGGCGCGTTGGGTAGAGAGGCCGCCCGTTGTTCTCCGCCTGGAGGTCGAGATCCTCTGCCCCGTCTTCATCGGGTTCGCCCGAGAACCTGCTGTCGAGTTCGACCGCGTTGATGCGCAGGAGAGGTACCTGTTCGGCGTCCTGGGGTGGCTTGGCCACGGTCTTGGGTTTGGGGCCGATGGAACTCAGGCCTTTGATGACGGCGTCGAAGCACCTTCTGGCCACGTCGATGTCCTCGTGCATCGTCACTACTCGTCCCCTGGTTGTGTAGTACTTCATTTTGAGGTGGACCGTTGATGGTACTGCCGTAAGTTCAGCCAGGGTGGTCCTCCCGAGGATACAACAATAAAGGGACGGGCATTCGACCACTAGGAAACAGATCTTCACCTGTCGGGCAGTGTCTTCGGCCCCGAATGTAACCATTAGCTCCACGTAACCCCATGGTCTGGTGGTGGTTCCATTGAACCCCTGTAGATCTGAACCGACATACGGGGTCAGATGCTTCTCATCGAGCTGAAGGGTCCCGAACAGATGAGCATACATGATGTCGACCGAACTCCCCTGGTCGACTAGGATCCTTCGAACGTCAAAGTTCACCATCTGCGCCCTGATCAGGAGGGGAATAATGGCGTTTGGTGCTCCCCCGGGGAGTTCCTCGAGGTAAAAGGTGATGGGGTTGGAGTTTCCCCGCACTTTCTCGAGGGTGGTTGCCTTCGCCGACGTTGCGGATTCCAGTTCGTCAAATTTCCACTTGATCGATCCGACGGACAGCTTCTCTAGACCTCCCCCGGAGATGAACATCGCCCTGGGGAAGCTTTCCCAGGTGCTACGGGCAGTAACGGGGTCCTCGTGGGGGAATGTCGCCCACATGTTGCGAATTGCTTCTTGTCCTTCAATGATTGGGGGGACAAAGAAGTCTTCGGGTCGGGTGACACTGAGGGCGACTTGAAGGCGACTCTCGTCGGGAGGAGGCGTCGTCTCCTCGACGTTCTGGGCTTCCCGGGAGTTGGGACGAGGAGTATCGTTCTTCTGGGCATATTTCTTCAAGTGCCCCTCCTTGATCAAAATTTCAATCGCATCTTTGAGATGGATGCAGTCTTCCGTCACATGCCCGTGACTCCGGTGGAATCTACAGTATTTTAACTTGTCGACGTTTGATTTGGGGGCAGTGGGCTTCGGAAAGCGGACTCCTCCTTTCACAAATTCTGAGTTCTGGCACTTGGAGAGGATACACGCGCGGGGAGCGTTGAGTGAGGTGTACTCGGTGAACCGGCCAGCTGTTCCACGCGGTTCACGAGGATCACGGGGGCGATTTTCTTTGTTTCTTTCTCCTCCCCGCCGGGATGGAGAGTCTTCATCTTTGTGGTCGCGGGGGCCTTCTTTGTACCGTGAGGACCCCTTGAGTCGAGGCGATATACGACTGAGCTCATTGGAGGAGGTCCTCAAGACGGCGGGGTCTACGGAGGCCTACGGACTTGGCAAAATTAGATCCGGAATGCAGTCCATGGATGATTAAATACTTCTTCATGTCGTCGGTCGTATGGACCTCGACAGCTTCTCTGTTGAATCTCTCGATGTAATTTCGGAGAGGTTCGTTCTTCCTCTGGAAGATGCTTTCTAAGGCAGCTTCCGTCTTCGGGTGTCGCCGAGACGCAGTAAAGTGTTTGGTGAAGCGTCCTCTTAGCTGCTTCCAGGACGTGATCGACCCAGGTTCCAAACCCTTGTACCAAGTCATCGCGCCCTTTCGCAAGGTGGTGGGGAAAAACCTGCACCTGATGGCTCCTCTGACGTTTCGGAAGTCGAGCATTGCTTCAAAACTCTCGATGTGATCATCGGGGTCGGAGAGACCGTCGTAGGTCCCCAGCAGTGGAGGTTTCTCCATGCCAGCGAGGATTGGGGCATTCATGATCTCCCATGACAGCGGGGTCCTCTGGTCGTCGTCGTCACTTCCTGTCGGGGATACCGAAGGAAATCGTTGATGTCGTGGAGGGGAATTCCTCGAGCGGTGCCTCGGCATCTCTTCGATCTGCTTGGACTTCTTGGTAGTGATGGAGGCCCTGGGTTCCTTCTGAGGCGGGGAACGAGGGCGTTTCTGGGAGATCGTCGGCTGGGGTCGCTCAAGACGTGGTCGATGACCCTCGCGTACCGGCGAGGGGGTCCGAGATTCGTCTGAAGGAGTCCTTCATGGGGAAGGGGAACGGCAAGGCGACAGTGGACGGCGATGTCTTCGCGGGGAAGATCGTCATGCCTGCCCTTGCTTCAACGCTTCAATTCTGGTATTCTGGTGCACGATCAGCTGATTGGTCTGATTGATCAAGGTAAACAGGGCCACGATGCTCGCATCTGCATTGGGTGGAGGAGCAACTGGCTGAAAAACGGCCTGCTGATCATCTTGGTGGGCGGCGTTGTAAGCCACGTCTTGGGAGTCTGGGGAGGCGGTTTGCCAGTCTCTCACGTCGCCTTCTTCGATGTGGAGGGCAGCAGCGTCTTCGCGGTGGTTCCCGTTCTCGAGTTGCGCGAGGATGGTGTCCAGAGC
Organism: Lathyrus tuberosus; assembly: GCA_022829125.1. Taxonomy (NCBI): domain Eukaryota; kingdom Viridiplantae; phylum Streptophyta; class Magnoliopsida; order Fabales; family Fabaceae; genus Lathyrus; species Lathyrus tuberosus. The sequence goes on from JALAZF010000084.1 coordinate 7,842,916, forward strand.
TTTGGTAGCGGACGGATTGCTGGCCATGACGGTGATGAATGAGAGTTGCTTTGGTTTAATAGAGGAAAAACGGGGAAGCAAAGGGTTCCCATAGACGGCGCCACTGATCGTACCTGGATCAGACAGTTTCTGTGGCCAACAATGTCGTCTGGGCTTCAGCTCTGGTGCGGTTGAAAGACGGCGGGGGGTGTACCTGCAAAGTACTCCGACGCTCAAGTAAGGTGACTGTTAGAGAATAGCAAGTATAGAGATGAGAGTGAAAGTGAATGTCACCTGACCCTCTCAAGTGAGAGGGTATTTATAGAGAGCCCCCAGCGCGGGGCCAACGGTTACTTGCATTGGGCTGGATTGTCAGGCCCAATCCAAGTAACTGCCAGGGCTTATGTGGCGTAGTGAAGACCAGCACGTGGTCTTCGCCCTGGGGTAACCGTTCCTAAATCTCCGGAATTAGGGCAGACCAATTCCATCGGGAGTGGGGCGGTTACATGAGAACGTGTCCTCGCGGGGAGGACTCTCGCGTGTCGGGGAGAGACGTGTCCTCGCGGGGAGGACTAACTTGTGGGCGAAGATGGCTCCTCCTGAGCACATGGGCGTCGAGGTGAGGCAAGCCCGGGAGCTTAGGACCTGCACCCGACGGCCCAACCGAGGGTGTCGTACACATCCGAGGTAAGGCGTATGCCCGACCTGTAGAGGTGAGCCTGTGCTCGATAGTGATCTTGTTAGGAGCCCTTATTGGGCCGTCCCAGAATAGTAAGTTTATTTTAATTCAAATTGAAATTAATTCAAAAAGGTTTGAAATAGTATAACTTTTTAAAATTGTGATGAACAAAAATAAGTAAAGTAAATTAAAAATGTTTATAATAAGGTAGAATTATAAAAGGTATTAAGTATATTTACTGCATAATTATAATTATTGTTTATATGTAATAAATAAAAAAGTTTAAATAATTAATAAATATGTTTTAAATTATTTTAAGAGTATTAAATATGTAATTATTATTTAGATGTCAATGAATTGTCATTGTTTTTGTTTTTTAATTAGTGGAGTGTAATTATGTTTTGAGGGGTCCAATTCCAAATTTTTATCGGTTTACTAAATAGTAATTTGATTTTAGTACGGGAAAAAATTAATTTACGGACATAATGTCTATCATTAATTATAACTTATATAATTCAAATATATTAAACTCTCAATGGAAAACGTGTGGGCTATTTATGATATGTTGCATGCAATTTGTTTTCCTTGCCTAGGCAAAATAGGCTATTTATTTAATGATGTGTAGGTGGTGGCGTGTGGGATAATAGTGATGTGTAGCATGCAACCATCATATCTCAATGAAAAACGTGATACCCATACCATCATGACTGCTTTGGGTTTCCAAGAAAGAGCAATGCATAGTAAATCTTTTTAGTTTTCATTACTTGGATTATTAATACTATGCTTCATTCATCAATGAATATATATATATATATATATATATATATATATATATAACGTTTTAGTTTTCATTGCTTTGACTACTAATATTACTAATGAATTGCTCCATTCATCAATGAATATATATATATATATATATATATATATATATATATATATATATATATATATTAACCTATATCTATTAGTTTTTTTGTAATTGTTAACATTTAAATAATAGTCAACTACTATGCCTTTTAAAAAACGTAAAAGTAATATTTTAACTAATTATATTAATTGTCTAATATCTAATATATCATATATTTATTATATCTAATATATATTAGTAACTTACAATCCTTCCTTCATTATATTGATACTACAAGTGAGAAATTAAATTAGCTTCCAGAATTTCTTCATAACTTTATCTTAGCTTCTCTGTTCCTGTTAGAAATGCTACCACCCATACATTAACATCTCCATCTTTTGTTATAGTCTAAATGGTTTCTATTCTTCTCAAGAAAAATTGATATAATCATCTACATTCACTACATACCTCCAACGAAATGGAACCACCTGCTCACTCCAACAAAGAAATTGCAGCTTTGGCGCGACTTAAAAGGGAGCAAATTCTAAAAGATAGAAGATCGAAAAAACTTCGAAACGTACATAACTTCTACAACTATAATGAAGCTTCCCAGATGTACTACGCTCTGTCAAGAACAATCACCAGAACACAACTATCTAATATAACTTCAACTGTTCTTAATGAAAGAAATATGTTTTCACATTCTCCCAGAGTTGCAACAGACAACAGTCTTTCAATTAAGAGTGGTGAAAATGTCTCTACAAATCAGGCAGCGGCTTCTGCACGGGAAAGGAGAAAACAAATTTTGCAAAGAAGAAATTCACACTCGCGTGCTGAGAACTTTGACAAGAATTCTCCAGGTTGTATCGGTATTAATACTCCATCATTTACTCATTTAGAAACACCATTTTCCAATATAACTTCTTCGCATTCTAATGCGACAAACTTGAATATGAGTGCGCATACATTGGCTTCTGCTTACAAATCCAAGAAACATATGAATGTTGGTGCTATTCAATCCATGAATGTGAAACTTCTAAATTATTTTTCCAATGAGAATCATGATCCCGCTTCTTCGTCCACACCTAATGCTCCTGTACATGATGCATCTAATTTCAATTTTGTTTCACATTTTAACATTCCTATGCACAACGATGTTGATGACGGGTCCACTGATGATTCGATCAGTGACAACTCTTGTGAATTTAATGTTGCAGATGTAAATTATAATTCCAGTTCCAGTCTTGATGATGACGAACCGGTTGACTATAATTCCTCATCAATTGATTCTTGCAACATTGGTATGTTTAACTGTAACATTTGTTTTACTTATATCTTTACATTTAACACACTTAGCAATGTATATGAATGCATTATAATATTTTAAAATGTTTCTTTTTAATAGCTTATTCCGACATTGGTGATCCTACTGTTGAGTGCACACATTGTGGGGCACTTATGTGGTATCAAGAAAAAACGTTGAAACGAAAGAATTGTGCAGTTCCCAAGTTCCAACTATGTTGTGGAAATGGAAAAGTTGTCTTGCCACTTTTGAAAACACCACCATTATTACTTCAACGTTTATTGTTTGATAACAGTGCAAGCGAAAGTGTAAATTATCAGCAATACTATCGATTGTACAATATGATGTTTACTTTTACGTCATCGGGTATGAAGGTTGACAACAGATTTCAAGATGGTAAGGGGCCACCTAACCTAAGAATACATGGACAAGTCTGCCATAGGATTGGGAGCATGCTTCCTTTACCTGGAGAATCTCCAAAGTTTGCTCAACTATACATCTTCGACACCGACAATGAGGTTCACAACAGGATTCAAGGAATAGGGTGAGTTTATATTCTTCATATAATTTACTTCATGATTAAAAGTTCCATAATTCTAAAAAATATGCCATCACTATATAGTATTAATAGTATCTAAATATGACTAACCTATGGAAAATAAATATGCAGGAATAACGCAAATATTAATCCAGAAACTGTTAAAAGATTGAAGCTGATGTTGGATGAGTTTAACACACATGCTAAGTCTTTTAGGATGGCAGCAGATAGATTAAAAAATTGCAGTTTACCAAATCTTAAGTTGAAATTAATCTCTGACAGATCAACAGACGGCAGGATTTACAACCATCCAACTGTTTCGGAGGTCGCCGTACTTATCGTTAGTGATGTTGATACAGGTCATAAAAGAGATATTCTGCTTGAGAGACAGAGTGGACAACTGAAAAGAATAAGCGAGTTTCATCTAAGTTATTTGTCATACCAGTATCCACTGTTTTTTCCTTACTGCGAAGATGGATTTAGAGTTGGGGTTCTTCTAAGGGAAACTAATACAAAAAAACCAATGAAGAGGAATAAGCTTACCATTAGAGAATGGCTTGCTTTTAGGATTCAATCTAGGAATAATGAAACACAAACATTATTGCGGTCAAGAAGGTTGTTTCAACAGTTCTTGGTTGATGGATTTACGATGATGGAGTCCCAGAGATTAAATTATATCAGGAAACATCAAAAATGGTTGCGTGTTTCAAAGTATGGCAATTTGAATGCTGGAGAACAGAATGCCAACACTCAAGGTTCCAACAAAGGTAAAAGAGTCGTTTTACCGTCGAGTTATGTTGGAAGTCGAAGGTTCATGGAACAACTTTATTTTGACGGAATGGCTATTTGCAGTCACGTTGGTTTTCCGGATCTTTTTATCACCTTTACTTGCAATCCTAATTGGCCTGAAATTCAGAGATTGGTTTGCAAAAATAACTTGAATTCTCAAGATCGTCCCGATATCATTTTTAGAGTCTTCAAGCTTAAGTTTGATGAGTTGTTGTGCGATCTAACAAAAAAGCATGTTTTAGGGAGAGTTGTAGCATGTAAGTTTTATTTATAATTATTTTTTCTAATGAGATACGTATTATGTGAATATATAATGATAATATCATTTTATTGCAGATATATACACAATTGAATTTCAAAAGCGGGGTTTACCACATTCCCATATACTTCTATTCTTGCATCCCTCCAGCAAGTATCCAACTCCAGATGGTATAGACAAGATCATTTCAGCAGAGATACCATCAGAACAAGATGATAAGCCACTGTATGATTTGGTAAAGACACATATGATACATGGTCCATGTGGTATAGCAAACAGGTCTTCACCCTGCATGAAAGATGGAAAGTGCACAAAATACTTTCCCAAAAAGTTTCAGCCCCATACCATTGTTGATCAAGATGGATATCCTATGTACCGACGAAGAGAAACAGGTTATACTGTCATGAAAAAACAAGTTCAGCTTGATAACAGGTATGTGGTTCCTGTCGCGGTGAAAATTGGATACCATAGTTATTTGTTAACTAGGATCGCATTTTTAATGTCACCACCGGTCTTTGATTTTATCCAAGGGAAGGGAGAAAAACCGAATTCCCATAATGCAATGCAAATGCACTAAGATTCTAAGTTCAGGGGTTGGTTATACCTAGGGAAGGTGTTAGCATCCTAGATATCTGTAGTACTCTACAGGAACCTCTTGATTTTATTTTATGTTATTTGTTTTTTTGTTTTGCTAAGAGTTTAAGGGTAGGTGATTTATTATTTTTAATCCTAAGTGTGCTCGACAAGATATCGCATCTTGTGCCTACATATCCTGTCAGGAGGGAATCAGAGCACTTGTAGTTCCTTATTAAGGATACTAAATGTTTAAAGGTTTAGGAAAAGAAGATGAGTCATCATCTTAATTTTGAAAATGTTTGTATTTTGTGGGGTATGGGATTGTATGTCCCTTTCTTGGAGATGATTAACATTTAATTCTCTTGTGTGGAGAATTAGGTGGGCTAAAGTTTGATTTAAAAAATCAAAATTAAGGGGGGACTAACCTAGGAAATCTATCCTAAGTTATCTAATAGTCTTAACTTAAGGGTGTCAATTATGAATGCAAATGATGTGCACCATGCACAATAACATGGTTATCATGCATGGGATTTTCCCTTGGATATTTTATGCAGTTAAATTAACGTTATTTAGGCGAGGGTGCTAGCAAAGTGATGCTAGACTTGTGTCTTGTGATCAATAGGTCGAATGCGATGCCCGAAGGCGATCAACTTATATGGGTAGAAAATGGGCTCGACGTTGGATCGAGAGTTTTAATTTTTGAAAGGGCTTAGACATAATAATAACAAGCATACATCAAGATATGCATAGTAAACAGATAAACACGCAAGCGTACACTCGGGCGCGAGAGATTCTAACGGGGAGTGGTTTATCGAAAAAAGAGTTTGATTAATTTTTTAAGGTTTATTATTAAAGAATTATGTTTAAAGGTTATTATTGATTTAAAAAAGTTAGAGTCTTTCCTTATTAATTAAAAGGATTTTAATAAAAGTTTTTGTTATTATTATTACTTTTTTTTTTTTTTTTAGTTTTAAAGTTATATTAAAAGATTAATTAAAGAAAAGAAAAAAAAAAGTTTAAAAGAGTTTTCTTATTAATTAAAGATTTTAAATTTAGTATTTAATAAAAGAGTTTTCATTATTTGAGAAAAAGTTTTACTAATTTAAAGAAAATGGTTTTAAAAGTTTAGAATTGATTTCTTAGTTATATTTTATCTTTTTTAAAAAAGGTGATATTTTAAAAGAAGTTATTATTATTTTTTACAAAAAAAGTTTCTTACATATTTTAGGATTAGTTATTAAAAAACAAATTTGATTATTTAGAAAAGATGAAATTATTTAATTAAAAGAGTTAGATTAATTAAAAAGGTTTGATTAGTTAAAACGGAGGAATCTGGTGTTACGCAAAGGGGAGGGTCCATCGCGGACCCTCAAATTTCAGCCAGTGATCTAGAGGCTTTACAAATCCAAAGATCACAAATGGAGGGTGCATGGTACGCTAACGTTTGTACGGAATCAAACCGAAAAAAAGCAAAGGGGAAAGAAAAGAGGTTCGTCAAATCCTCTTCTCCCTCTCGTCAATCTCATCTCTCTCGTCTTTTCATTCTCTCAAAATTTAGGGTTCTTGAAACCCTAACGGCTGCCGCTCTCGTCTCTCTCGATCAATCAAACGATAACCCTAACCCCACGCAGCCCAATACCCCAATTTACTATATTTTCAAGGTTACAATTTACATGATATGCGAAAGTAGAAACGAAGGAGATTGGAGCGATGTTGAATAAGGCGCGCGGTGATGAATGAATCTTATACCAATTGGTTCAGCAAGGTAAGTAGACTTTGATATCTCTTCGTCTCTGCGTCTGTGTTGGTTCGTGTGGATGATGATACTCTGTTGGTAATTTTTCTCTGAGTGTAAGTTGCTTGGTTTGATGTTGTGTTTTGATTTGATCTGAATTTGATGACCTGATACTGGTTGTGTAATTTATTTGAATTGATGGTGTTTACGGTGCTCTGAGGGTGACTGATTGTGAATTGGTTGAGTATATATCGTACGAACTGATATGAGGTTTTGGTATATTCGATGGATGGTTGAAGGTATTGTGATTTTTTGTGTTTTTTTCATCGTGTGAGAATCCCCTCTTTTATAGCCATCTTGGACCTTGGCTGTGTCAAATTGATTTTCCTCATTGAATGCTTTTAATCATGTTGCCAAGTATTGTTTTGGAAAAGATTTAGATATATTGGAAACAAGTTTGGAACCTGTTTGGAAAGATTTCAAAATTTGTCTGAAACATGTTTTGACTATTTTTGGGAATGATTAAAGCTTGTTGGAACACACTTGATGAAACTTGATTCTTGACAAATCATGACATTGAGAATTCCCTTTTCGGTTGGATTTTGATTTTTCAGATAGCATAGGAGGTGCAGCCACCACATTTCTAGAGTTGAGGATTTGATATCAGCTGGTAGCAAATGCACGACATTCACGAGTTGAAGTAGTAACTTTAGTTTTTACTTCATTTCCAACAGTTGGAGGAAAACCTCACTACCGTCTTAGCATCAGGCTTATGTTCGAGCTTGTGAATGTACTTTTCTCACCACTCTACTATTTCTTAATAAAGATAATGATTCGATTTCTCTTGGCACTGTGACAGGCTTTGGCTATGGTACGACCTCGGGTGGAAACAATTTCGGTGAACGGATGCTCCTTATTAATAAAGGTCCTTTCAAAGGCTGTCACCACTTTCTTAAACTCATTCTATAGAGAAATTGAGGTCCTCTATTGTTAAGAAATTTCACACGGGTAATGGATCTACGGTTGTTATTTTTAGTTTTGTTTGAGCGAATGCCACGATTACTCAGGAAATAATGCGTTGCTATTCTATTTTCATATTGAAATGTTTGTAGACGTCTTCTTAGATGAGTTCTTCATAACTCCTGATGAATCAATTTTCAGGGATTTCCTCCAGTTAAAGAGATTTACGTGGCGGTATCAACAAATCCTGCATTGCAAACCAATGTGGCCAAGGCTAAAACGCTCCGGAGGATTTTGAGAATTCATGGAGCCACATACCAATCTACAGTTGCACGGGCTTGAGAGGTTTTGATGACTGGGGGATGGCGTGCCGCAGCCATCTATTTGAAGCCATTGCTCCACGGATTTGTCGTACTTCAAGCTAAGATAAGCAACCCTCCTATTGAGACTAATGCTTAGTTATTGTGTTGGTTCCTCATAACTCCGACCTCTTGATACTGCATACGATTGGCAGAAGGAAATTAAGTTGTTTCTTCACACTTTGTTTTATGTCTATTACTCTTGTTCTTGGTTTCATTTGCTGCTTTTGATTTTGGAATGTCAATTCCTGTGACAATTTCATGAATGTTTAATGCTTTGCTCTTGCACAGGAAGACGACAACGACCTTTTCCATTTCATAATGGTGATGACGACGCCTTTGGCACTTCTTGAAGGATGCACCGTTTACAACCAACCAGATTCCTACGCTTTAGACAGAAATTGTGAGTTTCCCAAGCTACTTTTTATTTCCAATTTCGAGTTTAATGGATAATGCGTCATGACACCCCCTTGTTCTTGAATTGGTGATAAAACAAACTAGAATGCATTTGACACTGGGACTGTTAGAATTTCAAGATGTTTTTGTTTTGTCCATTTGATGGTTTGCGTAACACTTGCCGTCGTGAGATGCTGTTATACATCTTGGAATGCTTTTGAGAAATTTCTAAGGTATCCTCACTCATATTCCTTTTTACATTGCAGCTTGCACTTCGAGTTGGCAAGAAATACTTGGCTATACCGAGGAAGATAACGGATGCAACGCTCTGAAGGAAATCTTTCCATGGTTTGTTTTGGCTTTACATCAGTGTTAAACCAGGTTTACCATAATTCAAAAATTTAGAACCATATTGTATTGCTCTTCATTTCTTGATGCTTATTAATTCCGTCCCAACCGTAAATTTGCAGGGCTCTTCTTGGTATTGAAGCTTATGCCGATTAGACTCACTCTGAAGCTAGAACGACGGTTGTGAGATGGCGGATTCAGACTCCAATGATTCGATCAGATTGCCTGACCTATTTTCTGTTGTAAGAATTCAAGTCACTTCATTCATGATAGATGTTTCTCTCTGATGCGCAACGTTAGGATGATTTACAAATAACCGTCTTAACCATGCCTTGTCGGTCACTTATTACTCGTCGTTATTCGCAGGCTGCATTATCTACTTTCATTCTATGCTTATGGACTGAATGCCATCTTCTTTGATTTGCTTTGCCGGATTGATTAACAGTAGTGGTTTTCAAACATTTGCTACTACAATCATCAAGTACAGGAGTCGCAAATATCACCATGAAGGCAATTGTAGAGCCTGCATTTCTATTCTGTGTGTACATGTGGTACAAATGCTAGAATCATAAGTTTTATAGCACCAGCGAATCTTTGTGGGATTTTTGTTTTGAACTGTCTATTGTAGCAGTGACGTTATCAGCTTTTTTCTACTTTTTATTTCTTCAGCAGAAACTCCTTGTAAAAAGAGTGCAATTGGATCTAGTTCTTTCGATTTCACACTTCCTGACCTTCCGTAAATTCAAGCGCTTCCCGGTGTTTTGTAATGTTGTAACTATAAATTCTGAATTTCTACTTTCGTGTAAGCCTTTTATTTAGATACCAAAGCACAACAATAATAGGCATGAATGGTGACTTGAATTGTGAGTCCAGTTGTAGCTATTGTCGTTGATATATTAAGAGCAAGCTTGGCCCATGAGTAGTTACTAAATGTATTGTCTAGTAACCCTTTTCCAATAATCAGCCGTTTCCAAATAAGCATAACAACGGTTAAGTATAAGTGCAACCGGGAGGAAGTGCAAACCATTGGAGATCCCGAGAAATCTAAGAAACTAGCTTCACCATTCTTTCAATCATCATCACTTAATTGCTTGCAAAAATCATAAACCTCCATGGTCAACGTTAGATGATGGATGTAGCGTCATCTTAAACTAAATATATTTGAATGCACCTCAATGTGCTTCCAGCTCAAAAGTTCTTGATCTCTAATACTCAAAACCCAAATAGCCCTCTTTACCAAACAAGCATCTCCCTGTGCCATGATTTTAGGCTTCCATAACCTCAAATTCTTGGTAACTTCTTTATTTGATGGTCTAATCGTAAGAAATAAAATATTTGGGAAGTACTCAGAAATAAAGCCATAACTTGCAGGTACCAAACACCATTTGGATCCTACCATAAATCAAAAGGGCAGAAAGACCCTAATCTTGCTCAAATCATTGATAAGTCCTGGGAACATTTGACCTCGTAGTAGCTAAAAAGGGCAATAAGCATGAGGGCGTATCTTCACAGTGATTCAATACAAACGGTAAGGACCAACATTACTACAAGCACACATATACAGACAGTTTCCATGATTCTTGTTGAAACCTCCAGCTGCACCTAACTTCATAAATGAAACAAAAACAAAAAACTGAAAGAAAAGGTTTGCTATGCACAAATGATTAGCCTAATATGTTATGCAAAAAACAAGGCGGGGATCTTAGGGTAAAAAATTAGGGTGCAACAGTTCCTTATTAAATTGTTATCATTATAATTATATATCCACAATTTCGTTGTATTCAAAAATATATTATTTTACAAATTTTTTTATTAATATATGATATAATAAAATAAAAAATTTGATTGTCAAAAATATTTCAATTTTCGGCCTCATTTTTGTATGTAATATATTAACAATTTTAATGATATAATTGAACTTAATAAATATATACTGTTTTGAAATAACAATTTCAATTTGATAACAGGTATGTGGTTCCTTATAATCCATATTTGTTGAAAAAATATCAAGCACACATCAATATGGAGTGGTGTAATCAGAGTACTTCAGTTAAGTACTTATTCAAGTATATTAACAAAGGTTATGATCGAATTACTGCTGCGGTTGTCCAAACTCAAATTAATGGAACTTCGGTCATAAGAAATGTTGATGAAATCAAGAAATATCTTGATTGTAGATATGTCTCACCAAGCGAAGCATGTTGGAGGATTTTTTTTCATTTCCTATTCATGATAGGTCACCTGCAGTTGAGAGGTTGTTTTTCCATCTTGAGGGAGACAATTCTGTTTACTATACCGACTATGAATTGATTGATGAGGTGCTTGATAGTTTCGAAGAAGAGCAAAAATTGTTCTTAATGTTGCTTCAAGTGGGATAACATCATTATTATTGCCAGGTGGAAGAACTGCTCATTCAAAGTTCAAAATACACGTCCCAACACTTGAGAATTCCACTTGTAATATTGACAAAGACACCGATCATTCACAACTACTTGAAGCCACATATGTCATAATATGGGATGAAGCACCTATGTCTCATAGGTACTGCTTTGAGGCATTGGATAAAACTCTAAAAGATGTCATGAGCAAAAAGGGTTTCTAAAAATCAATTTTTGGTGGAAAGGTTGTTATTTTCGGAGGAGATTTTCGACAGATTCTTCCAGTTGTGCCTAAAGTAGGTCGTTCTGATATTGTGCATGCATCTATTAGCTCATCCTGTGTTTGGGAATATTGTCAGGTTCTGAAGCTCACAAAGAATATGAGACTTCAGCATGGAAGGGATAGTACAAGTGCTGATGAACTAGCAAAATTCTCAAAATGGATATTGCAAGTTGGTGATGGTAAGATCTCAGAACCAAATGATGGATTGGTTGATATAGAAATTCCAAAAGAATTATTAATTTCAAATTTTGAAGATCCAATAAGGGCTATTGTTGATTACACATATCCTAATTTGTTGGAAAATTTTCAAGATGTTACGTTCTTACAAGGAAAAGACTTTCTTGCATCAACCATTGAAGTTGTTGATAAAATCAATCATTACATATTAGATCTGATTCCAGGTAAATGTTACTTATCTTCTATATTGTCTGAACAAAAAATAATACATTATACCAATTATTTTTAATAATGTTTTTATGTTTTGTTTTATGAACTTATGTTACAGGGGAAGAGAAAGAGTATTTGAGTTTTGATTCAATTGATAGAACAGACACAACTTATAATGAAGCTTATGAAGTCTTAACTCCTGAATTTCTTAGTAAATTATGGACATCAGGAATTCCAAATCATAAGATCAAATTGAAGGTCGGTACACCTATCATGCTAATGAGAAATTTGGACCAGGCCGATGGACTGTGCAATGGAACAAGATTAATTGTTACAAGGTTAGCAAATCACGTGATAGAGGCAGAAATCATGTCTGGAAAGAACATAGGTAACATTTTTTACATTCCAAGAATGTCTATGTCACCGTCTGATTCACCTTGGCCATTTAAGTTGATTCGGAGACAATTTCCAATTATTGTCTCCTATGCAATGACCATTAATAAATCGCAAGGCCAGTCACTTGATAGTGTTGGATTGTACTTGCCTACTCCAGTATTTAGTCATGGTCAGTTGTATGTTGCTATTTCACGAGTTAAGAGCAAATGTGGGCTAAAAATCCTAATCCATGACAAGGACAATTCACCGTGTTCGACCACTACAAATGTTGTGTACAAGGAGGTCTTCGAAGCACTTGGTTAACCGGTAAGTTTTTTATGTTATTATATTTTGACAAAGTTTTTTTATGTCATTATACCTAAAGACCAATCTAACTAATTTATACTTTAATCAATAACTTTTTTCCTTACATTGACCATATGAAATTAAATAACTTATCATGCCTACTGTATACGAGTCAATTTATTCTTTTATATGAACATCCTTCTAAGGGTTTATGGTGCTAATGTTACTTTATTTTGCATCTTATGAGAAATTCACTTAAACTCATGAATTGTATTTGTTTATCGTGCAACCATGCTAGCCATTATGTGTCATACACAGTTCAAGTTAATGGATGACCATAATCCTCAATCTGCGAAAGGCATACCTGTTTTTAACTTGTGATAGAATTATTTTAACTTATAATAATAATAATAATGTATTTACCAATTTCTTATTAGTCAATTATTTTATTTTATTTTATCTTATTATGGACTTCTCATTCAACAATTTCCATTATATTATAATTTCAAAATTTTGAACTTTTTAATATAATTAAATGTTCTAATAAATTAAAAAAATTTAGTTTTAATATTTTTAAATGTATATGTATTATTTTTTGCATATATTTAATTGAATTTAATGTATGTACTGATGCTATTGTATGAATACAAATTTTATCACGAACTTAATATTGTTGCAGCGATAAAGTACGATGTTAAAGTCAAATATTGTACATTCATTGATATTTCTATATATTTTAAGTACTAACAAGTATTAATTATTTAATTTGTAATAAAATCGTACTATTGTTGTTGGATTATTTAACTTATCAAATTTGGATTTGCTATAAAAAATTTAGAATCTGAAAATAATATTACAATATTAACAAGTGATTTTGGCAACATAGTATATAAACACAGACAGGACCCATGCGAAAGCACGGGTATCCCACTAGTTAATTGTAACTTATATAATACAAAATAGTACTATATTAATGTGTGTCATTAATGCAAACATGATAATATAGAAAATAAATGTATTTAACAAACTTAAAATAATGCAATGATCTAAAAAAGTTTAAATATTTTTTATGGATAGACTTTTAAAATCAAACAATAAATGTGTCTATATATTTAATTAACTACTAACTTTATTTAAAATCAAAGTTGTTGTTTATTCAAATGATTCTAAATTATGTTATTTTTTATAAACGACACTAAATTTACTATTGGTTTAAATATTTTTACTAATAAAGTTAAATATAAAAATAATATTTATTATTTTCTAGACGGGAAAAATTTATTGTTGATTCAAATATTTTTATATATGAAACAAATTATAGGTACCATTTTATTATCTCTTTAGAAATAATAAAGTCTTCTGATTCAACAATTTTATCATTTTTTTCTTCATTTATTATTATTACATTTTGAAAACAAATGTGCATAGTAACTATACAAAACAAATTTTGATCAAATAATAACTTATTATTTTTTTATATCAATAAATTTAAACAAATATAACGGGAACATGAAATTATTGATAAAAATATTGAATAATAATGAAACAATTTTATTGTTGATTCAAATATTTATGAAAATAATGCCAAAATACAAATAATATTTATATACAAAAAATATATATTATTGATTCGAATATTTTTATATAAGCAAAGAATTATAGACACCGATTTATTATCTCTTTTAAAAATAATTAAGTTTTTTGGTTGAACAATTTTATTTTTCTTCCATTTAATTTTCATTATATTTTGGGAATAAATGCGCGTAACATACCAGTACTCGTGTGAACGCACGAATATCCCACTAATTTATTTCTGTAATTCATGAGAGCAACTTTTTATTTAGAATAAGGTGAGCAACTTTTCATTTATTATTATGAGTAATATGCATGTGAATTTGTGGATGGTGGATTGATTAAAATGATGATTATGTGATTAAAAAGGATTAAGAAAAGTGAGAAAAACCTTATTACAATTCAATGGAATGACCTAGTGATGTAACTAGGAAATGATAGATGACTTAGATAACAATGCTTGTGCATTTGATGCCTAGGTGTGTAGCCTTGACAAGTAGTTGTTTAGCGGTGAGGTGAGACATTATATGGAACATGTGTTGATCTTTGTGTTTCTTTGTGATTAAGGCGTATGTGGCCTTGTGGTTGTCGAATATAACCATGTTTGCGTATGTGATCATGTAGTCAAAAGCAATCCCTTGAGATGTGTCGTTCCAAGAGTTGGGACTTATATAGAGAGCTCCTCCGGAATGTACGCATTATTCATTAATAAGTATCCATGACCCGTGTCGAGAGCTCTTGTGTAGGGTTGGTCGGGGAAAGTTATTTATTAGATAGGTATCCGTGACCCGTGTCGGGAACTCTTGTGTAGGGTTGGCCGGGGAAAGTTACCTATGAGATAGATATTCGTGACTCGTGTCGAGAACTCTTGTGTGTGTTGGTCGGGGAAAGATATTTATAATACAAGGATTCGTGACCCGTGTTGATAACTCTAGACGTGGGGTTGGCCGGGGAAAGATGCCTTGATGTGGTTTCTGACTAGTGATGGATTGAGTTGTTGAACTCAAGTAACATGTTTCCATGTAGGGTGGGGTTGTGAACTCAAGTCTTGTCCCTTCCCTTTTGACTTGAGTTAGAATTGGTTAGAACCTTGTAAAGCCGAGAGAATCCATAAGATAGAGAATCCACTGGGATTATTATCTTACCCCGTGTTGTTGATTATTTTTGAGGTGGTTCCGGTTCCGTGAAGGGTAAGGATAAAGCAGTTTGATATCCTTACTTGCCTTGACTATATTGGGATGACATTGTTTTCGCTGTGAAGACTCTATTTTGAGATCATTTGATATCATCTAGTTCTTAGTCTTTGGAGCATCTTGTGTATATTATGCCATTGTTTTAGATTTTATGCTTTGACATATAATGTATACAATGTGCCACTAGGAACTTATTTGTATTTCAGTACCAAACTTACAAACATGTATAATATGCATCTTGTAGACATATGTACTTATATATGGGTGTTACATCCTCCTAACCAACCTCCCCAGCAACCTCCTTAACAACAGGATCAACAATTGGATCAACATCTGGATGGACCACTGAATCAACCATCAGATTAGCAACAACATCATCATGCACCACCTCATCTCTAGGCTGCTCTGCTGATCATACCGGTCAACGTCGTGTGCAACGAGGTGCCCGGAAATGACCCTGCTCAGCCAACCACTTCCAGTGTGAACAGGTTGGGGCCACTCCTCCTGCTCGTATCTGGGAAGACTCAACATCAGCACCTCTGGCAACCCTAATTTGGTCGGCCGCTCGATCAACAGCTCTCCCTACAATAATGTCATCTCTGCCTCTGAATTTCACTGTAATAGAAGAAAAAATCATAAAAAAAATATTGGCAACTATCGAAAATTTCAAAATTTCAGGTACAAAACAAAGTGTTTGCAGAAACCGAAAATTTCAAATTTTCTAATACAAAACCATGGAATATGTTAGTGCGTGAGGCACTTTTAGTGAGGAGAGAATAGAGAGAGAATAAGGAAATATGGATTTGTATTATTGAATTGTGTAAATAATGATACAAACTAGGACTATTTATATACAACCCTAATTTGGCTTGGGCTAACACAACTTGGATTATATTTAAATATTAAATCTAATCAAATCTAATCTAATATTTCAACACACCCCCATAATCCAAGTTGTCAAGCATACACTAGTCATAGTTGATATGAACTATTCCTAATTTCTTTCTTAAATTCAGGAATTTGTCGATCTTCAATCCTTTGGTGAAAATGTCGGCCAACTGTGCTTCACTTGAGCAATGCCTAACTTCAAGTTCACCTCGATTTACCTTTTCCCTCAAGAAGTGAAATCTGGCTTCGATATGCTTACTCCTTCCATGCAGAACTGAATTCTTCGCCAGATTTATGGCTAACATATTGTCGATTTGCAACACAAGAGGTTTCTTCACTTTGACCTCCATTTCTTCAAGTACCGATCTGATCCAAATTGCTTGACATGCAGCATAGGATCCTGCTATATATTCTGCTTCACACGATGACAATGCCACCACAAGTTGCTTCTTCGAACACCATGAGATTGGGGCACCAAATACTTGAAAGAAATATCCAGTTGTACTTCTTCAATCTTCCTTATCTCCACACCAATCAGCATCTGAAAAGCAATTAACTATTGCTCCTTTGCCTTCAGAATCTCGTTGAAATAGAATTCCAAAATCTGTTGTTCCTTTTAAGTATCTCACAATTCTTCTTGCAGCTTTCATGTGTGACACTATTGGTTCACCCATGAATCAACTCACTAATCCGACTGCGAAACCTATATCAGGTCGATTGTTGCACACATATCTCAGAGATCCAACTATTTGTTTGAACAAAGTTACACCAACTCTGTCTTCCTCTCCATGCTTCTCCAACTTCAAGTTTGGTTCGACAGGTAAGGATGCAGGATTCGAATCATCCATTCTGAATCTCTTGAGTATCTATTTGATATACTTCCTTTGATGTAGCACCATACCTTACTTCAACATTTGAAATTCCATGCCTAGGAAATAAGACAATTTTCCCATAACCGACATTTCAAATTCCTTCATCATCAGCTCTTTGAACTTCGACAAGTTCTTCAAGCTATTTCCAGTTACCAACAAGTCATCGACATATAAATAGATGATTGTTATATCTTGTGTTACAACCTAAACATAGACACCATACTCAGACTTGCATTTGATAAATCCCAATTTGACTAAGTATGAGTCGATCTTCTTGTTCCATGCCTTAGGTGCCTGCTTGAGGTCATAGATCGCTTTGTGCAACTTATATACTTTACTCGCTTCCTTCTGAATCATAGACCTCTTCGTCTAACGGACCATTCTGAAATGTGGAATTCACATCTAAGTGAAATGCCGACCAACCTTGGTTACATGCCAATGCTACCACTAATCGAACAGTCTCCAGTCTTTCTACTGGAGCAAATACTTCAGAGTAGTCAAGTCCTTCTCTTTGAAGAAACCCTCAAGCTACTAATCTTGCTTTATGTCTTGCTATCGACCCATCAACATTGTGTTTTAACTTGAACACCCACTTTACTTCGATAGCTTTTGTATGTGCTGGAAATTCGACTAACTCCCATGTGGTGTTTCTTTCGAATGCCTGTAACTCTTCGACTGTAGCTAACTTCCACTGTTGAATTTTTAAAGCTTCGTTATGGTTGATTGGTTCAGCACCTGCAAGTAAAGCAAAATGAACTAATTCTCCATCTGGTGTGACTTCATCATCACCAGTCACTTCATAATCATGAAGTCTTGTTGGAGAAACTCTATTTTGCCGAGGTCTTTGGCTTATTTCAGCCATATCCTCTATGTCGGGAATGTCAGCAACTGCTTCTACTTCGACTTCGACTGGATTCTCAGCAATTTCTTCAACTTCGACTTCATCAGTTTCTTTGTCGAAATCAGATCTCATTAATGGATTGTTAATTGAATTACTAGAATTCCAATCCCAGGAAGAATTTTCATCAATCACAATATCTCGACTCGACACAATCTTCTCATTAATTGGATTGAATAACCTGTATGCACCAGTCTTACGATATCCTACCAGAATCATAGGTTCACTCTTGTCATCAAGCTTCCTTCTTCTTGCATCAGGAACATACTTGTAACACATAGGGCCAAACACCTTCAGATGACTCACTGATGGTCGTTTTCCACTCCACACTTCTTCAGGAACCTTGTTCTTCAATTTCTTGGTAGGGCACTTGTTCAAGATATAAACTGCAATCGAAATAGCTTCACCCTATAAAGATTTTGGCAAATTCTTCTGCTTGAGCATACATCTCGCCATATCCAATATGGTTTTGTTTCTTCTTTCAACAATTCCATTATTTTGAGGAGTATAAGGAGTAGTTACCTCATGATCAACACCATGTTCTGCACAGAATTTTTCAAACATCTTCGAAGAGTATTCGCCACCTTCATCGGTTCGCAGAACTTTGATCCTCTTCTCACTCTAGTTTTCGACAAGCATCTTGAATCTCTTAAAGATTTCAAATACTTCATCCTTTCTCTTGATCACATAGATCCACAGCTTTCGACTAAACTCATCGACAAACGCAACAAAATATATGTTTCCACCAATGGTATGTTCTTTGAACATACCACATACATCTGAACGTACAACTTTGAGTATGCATGGCGATTTCATTGGCATAGTTTGAATGAAGAATTTATGGATTGTTTTCCGACTAAACAACCTTCACATAGTTTGTCAGGCATCTCAAGACTTGGAATACCAGATACCATATCTTGAGTAATCAGCTGATTGAGTGATCGAAAGTTCAAATTTCCAAACCTCAAATGCCACAACCAACTATCCTTGTGGTCGACTACAGTTTTTAGACATTGTACTTCAGTCGAACTGATCATGGTCTTAAACGTCCTGTTCTTCGACAACAGAGATTTCAAGACCAAATTGTTCTGGGTGTCGAATAATTTCAAAACTCCATCTTTCATGACAGCTGAGAAGCCTTTTTTGACCAGTTGTCCAACACTTAACAGGTTGCACTTCATTCCAGGTACATAAAACACATCTCTGATCATAGATTTCGCTCAATTACTCAATTAAAAAACTATGTTTCCAGTACCTTCTGCTTGCAACGAACTGTTATCAACAAGTTTTACCATGCTCTTCTTCGAAACGTCAAAATCTGCCAACCACTCCTTTCGATCAGTCATGTGATTTGAGCAGCCTGAGTCGAGGAACCAGATCTTGGATTCGACATGGTTATCTGCCACTGTAGCCATAACCACCATAGCACTTTCAGAATTATCTGAATCTTGGCATGCAAGGTTCGTTCCTTTGTCCTTGCCTTTTTTCGATCCATTGTCTTTCCTATACCAACAATGTTTGGCCAAATGACCCCACTTTTCACAGTTATAACACTGCATACCTTTCTTATCTTCACTGTCCTTTCGATAGTTTCTTCCTCTTTTTTTCGAGGATTCAGAAGCTCTATCTTCGACCTAATTCTTGTGAGGGTCGACCAAGACTTCTTTCCTTGAGTCTTGTCGATTTTGCCTTTGGATTTGTTGGAACCACCATTCCTTTTCCATGAATGAGCCTGCAGTGCTTGTATCGAATCCTGAACTCCCTTTCTTTGGACAATCCTAATCTCATGCGCCTCCAACGAACCAACCAAATCTTCCACTTTTAGGATTTCAAGATTGTTGGATTCTTGAATAGCTACGATAACGTGATTAAAGTGAGAGGTCAACGTTCTCTTACCTTCTCAACTATCATCTTATCAGTTATGGTTTCGCCACAACCCTTCATGAGATGGACGAGTTTCTGAACCTTCGACACATATTCTGCAACTTTTTCGTCTTCTCCCATCGACAATAACTCATATTGTTGACGCAAGGTTTGCAACTTGACAACCTTGACTTTCTGACATCCGTCATAATACTTCACCAGAATATCCCATGCCTCCTTCGCCATTTAAGCATGAGAGATTCTTTCGAAGTTAGCAGCATCGACCGCCGTCTGAATGCAATAAACAACCTTGCAATCTTTCTTCTTAACTTCGTTGTGGGCTTTTTTCTGTTCTTCGGTTGCATTTTTCGCCAACTCAGGAACGCCACCGGTAACCACTTCTAAGGTATCATGGAAGCCAAATAAGGATTGCATCTGTTTTTTTCATCGGATCCAATTCTTGCCGTCAAGCATTGGAAGGGAATTCAGAATACTCTTATCATCAGACATCTTCGCAGCGGTTGATTCACTTGCCCTGGAAACACGATCTCTGACGTGAAGTTCTTGAAAACTGGATCAAGAACAATAATCGGAAGCTCTGGATACCAACCTGTTAGTGCGTGAGACACTTTTAGTGATGAGAGAATAGAGAGAATAAGGAAATAAGGATTTGTATTATTGAATTGTGTAAATAATTATACAAACTAGGACTATTTATATACAACCCTAATTGGACTTGGGGTTAACACAACTTGAATTATATTTAAATATTAAATCTAATCAAATATAATTAAATTTAATCTAATATTTCAACCGAATATACCAGAAATTTCAGAATTTCCGGTACAAAATCAGGCATTTATATCTATTGGAAATTTTGAAATTTCCAGTATACAGAATAGGATTTGTACCGAAAATTTTAAATTTTCTAGTATACGTTTCAATGTAAATACCAAATATTTTGAAATTTTCGGTATAAATTTCAATGTAAATACCGGAAAATTTTAAAATTTCCGGAACACAATACCAGAAATTTTAAAAAACTCAATATAAAAATTCAATATTTTTGAATTATTTGGTAAAAACTTAAAATTTCCAATATCGCTCTAATAATTTGAAATTTTTGCCTCTGCAGTATAAATTTCAAAATTTTAAAAAATAAATTTGTAGGAGTAGTGTCGTCTTTTATACGCATTAGGGGATATGAGGTCTAACTAGGAAGTGTCAAGTTAAATACTCTTCCTATTTGTGTTTGTTTACATTTTACATAATACTGCGCTAACAAATGTTGTCATCAATGAGCACAACTGATTCAAATGTTGCCGCCAAAACTGCAATCCTTTCTCAAACACCGCACCCTTTCAACTGTTACGTTCCCTCCTCCTTCCCTAACATTCCTCGCCGACAATTCCACCACCATAGAACACCTCAAACAGGTCCACGCCCAAATGATCGTTTCATCTCGCATCAATGATCATTTCGCTGCAAGCCGTTTATTCTCCTCATTCGCACTTTCCCCTTTCGGAAATCTCAATCACGCTTTCAGAATCTTCTCTTCTATACACAAACCCAATTCCTTCATGTGGAACACCCTCATCCGCGCCCAACAACAACCCCACAATTCTATCTCCCTTTACATCTCTATGCGTAGACTTGGTGTCTTGCCAGGCAAGCACACTTTTTCTTTCCTCCTCAAAGCTTGTTCTTCACTCCCCAATCCCTTGCTACCCTGTAAACAGGTCCACTCACACGTCCTTAAATTCGGGCTGGACTTAGATTCTCACGTGGCGAACGGCTTGGTGCGAGGTTATTCTGTTTCTGGTGTTTTGGTTGATGCCCGTCAGGTGTTTGATGAAATTCTGATGAAAAGTTTGAGTCTTTGGACCACCATGATTTGTGGGTATGCTCAGAATTTTTGTCACAACGAGGCTTTGGATCTTTTCGAGGGTATGATTTCTGTTGGGTTTGAGCCTAATGATGCTACATTGGCTTCAGTGTTGTCGGCTTGTGCGCGGTCTGGATGTCTCGAGCTTGGGGAAAAGATTCACGAGTTTATGAGAGTGAAAGGGGTTGAAGTGGGCGTTATTCTTGGGACGGCATTGGTTTATATGTATGCGAAGAATGGGTCAATTTTGATGGCGAGGAAGTTGTTTGATGAAATGCTTGAGAGGAATGTTGTTACTTGGAATGCTATGATATGCGGTTTAGCTTCTCATGGACATGTTGAAGATGCTATTAGTTTATTCGAGAGTATGAAAAAGGATGGGATTGTTGTTCCTAATGACGTTACATTCATTGGGGTTTTATCTGCGTGTTGTCATGCAGGTTTGATTGGTGTTGGTCGCGAAGTTTTTTATTCGATGAAGGATGTGCATGGAATTGAACCGAAGATTGAGCACTATGGGTGCATGGTTGATCTTCTTGGGAGAGGAGGGAAGTTGCTGGAGGCAGAGGAAATGATAAAGAGGATGCCGTGGAAACCTGACGTGGTTATTTTGGGATCTTTGCTGGCAGCTAGCAAGAAAAATGGAAACACTGAGGTTGCTGAAAGAGTAGTGAAAGAAATTCTTACTCTAGAACCTCATAATCATGGAGCTCATGTTGCTTTGTCTAATATGTATGCAGAGGCTGGACAATGGCAAGAAGTTTTGAGACTGAGGAAGACAATGAAAGAAGAGAAACTCAAGAAATCTCCTGGATGGAGTCTTGTTGCCACTTAATTGAGTTTCTAACATGGCTTGGATGTGGCAGATGCTTATCATTTTTGGAAAAGAGTTGAATATTTATTGTTTGAAAAAAGGCGAGGGTTTGATTTATTATCATCTAAACTTATTCAATTCAACTATATACTGATTTGAACATCTTGTTCAACCATTTCTGCTGTTCCGAAAATAATTAAAGTGCTTACTGAAGAAATGGTTCCACACTGCTGCTTTATAATGAAGATGTATCCTAACAATTTGGCAAGTGACCGATTTTTCCTGCGTTGTTGCAAGCACATAATTGTGTTGCTGGAGTCCAACGGTTATTTATGCAAAAGCAGTTGATAAATCAATGATACTAGTGCTAAATGTTGAAGCCCCTTCTGTCAGCTGAGAAACTCACGAGGTTGCCATTACTAACCAATACCCAATTTTTCCTGCAATTGATAGACCTAAAGTATAATTCTTAAAAATTTCTCTCACATCATTTGGTGTTTCTGCAGCATATATGCAGGTAGAGCCTCTTTTTTATAAGACAACCCAGTTTCAAGATACTATTGACAACCAGCAAATGTCAAAGCTCTATATGGTTTATAATCTTAATATATAGTTACTTGAACATTGGGGGCCTTCAAGGAACAATGCTCGAGTTATGGTAAAAGGAGAGCAAAGAGGCCACTTCAGTCATAGCTTGAAAGGATTAACTTGTTCTCAGGCTTCCATTTTCTTATCTCAACCTTGGGACAAGGTTTCTTATCTTACGGCCGGTACTATTAGAATGTCAGGATTGGGCCTATGCCCAATAAAGGGGCTGAATAGGTAATTTAGGGTAGAATTACATATGTGGTAGATAGTGGGGGTTGGCAGCCGAATATAGGGGAGGGAACAATACAAAGGGAATCATTCTGGTAATTCTCGGTTAGAACATTATAGGTTGGGCAGGGGGAGTATCACTCTTCTCTTGGGAGCAATAGCTCTGGGGTTACATAGATTTTCTTTTGTAATACAACTAGTTTTCTAATCAATAATACTATTTCTATTTCTCTTAACTTTGGGTTTCTATTAGTGTTCATGTTGTGACAGGGTTGCAACATTTTCTTGAATCTAGGTTTTGCTGGTGGAGACATGGGGTTTCTGATTTCATTTCATGATGTCAATTATTTTGGTTATCTGTTTATTGATGCTTTGTATTTGAACTATTAAAGTCCTCATGAATTTGTTTTGATCTGAAATGGGGCCTGGTCTTAATATGGTTGCAGATAAGAGCTTGTTGAACACTACAAATGAAGAGTTTTTAGGGTTTCCATTCAATTTAATGTTTCATTTGGGCTTTGATTGGTTGATATTTATCTCTATGTTGGTTTGTACATTTAAGGTCTTGTGATGCAAGTGGTGATTGAGCTGTCAGCTGCTCATGGATTACTGCTTTGTTTGTGGGGTGTGCTTGCTATGCTAGGGAAGGTTTTGGCGTTGCACCCCACACTTTGAAGTGAGCAGGTGTATTCTTTATCCCCGTCAGTGCTACATCCACCAAATCAGTTATGCTTTTGCTATAACGGTTATTTGGCTACTCTTATTCTATGTACTTGTTTAGATAAGTAGTGGTGAATACTCAATTAGGAGAATTTGTTTGAGTCATGTTCGATCTGAATATTAGTTTGTTAGACTAGTTAGTTAGGAAGTTATTTAGAGGGATAGCATAAGCTGAAAATTATAGGCAGAAGAGATTAATAGGGATTATGTGAATTGAGGAGCACTATATGTTTTAGATGGATAATGAAAATAAGTTAGTTTTATTTACTCGTTTCCAAGATGCACTATACCCAATTCAGAACAATGCGCCCTTTAAGTCTACACACACTCACACAGTCTTGTTTTGTGTCAAACACCAACCTTGTGAGACCTCACAGCGTTGACATTGTTGCCCTTCAGTTAATTTTTGCTTACTATTTGGGTGCTGATATGTCTAAGTCAAATTTGAATTTCAAGGATTGTGACAAGCCATCGGTGGTGTGCGACTTCATAAGATAAACTATTACAAAAAGGAGCCTGCTGAGTTTCTGGACATAAGGATGAAGGATCATATCACAGCAAATTCTACTTTCATGATCTCTTGGACCATTAAATATTCTCAAGAATTTGAAAAGGAGTCGCATAAGAAATTTGTCTGGTACCCTCTTATTCCTACTCCCTTCAAAGAAGGAGAATCAGGTAATAATAACAGTGATTGAAATTTAATGACAGCAGTATCCCCAAGAAAAGAAAACTTTAGGTCAAATATCCGAATTATACACAATTGTCTATTCAAACACTAGTTGTTTTGTTTTCCAATAAAATACTAAAAGCTTGAGCTACAGTGGGGTGTATATAAAACAAGATTAACTTAGATTTGACTATTGATGGCCTGTAACATATAGGTACGAGACATATTTCATATACAAGCTCATCAGATGAAAAGAGATACATATGTTGAAAAAGATAAAAGTAAAATGAATATAGTGATAGAGTATAAAGAAAATGCTAATTAATATAATAGCTGTTTTATTAGATTGTAGGATTCCAATTACATTATTGTTGACATTTATTTAGACAAACAGGTTCACCACATTATAAGCTAGATAGTGGATTTCACCATGTTAAACTCCAAACTTGATCTTCCTAGAACTCGGAAAAGCATGAGGTGGACTTGGTGCGGGAATATCATATTTTGATGTTTGTGGAAGTGGAATATTAGTAGGAAAGGGATGATATGTAACTGGAACTGGTTTACTAACATGGTTTGATGCTTTGTGAAAAGCATCAGCTCCAATAGTTGGCACATCACTCGTCATAACATTTGCATGTAATGATTCATCCGGTGGTGGTTGTGGATCTGGTTCAGTAGTTGGGAAAACAGGGTTTGAAGTTTTGGAGAAAGCATGAACTCCGATAATTGGCATATCACTTGTCATAACATTAGTATGAAATGATTCATCCGGTGGTTCTGGATCTGGTTCAATAGTTGGCAAAACACGGTTTGAAGTTTTGTGAAAAGTCTGAGATGAAGTAATTGGATCAGCATTTGGCATAACATCTGCAAAAGTTGATTCTATGGAAGAAAGAGCAGTCAGAAAAATGAGTAAGGTTGGAAGGAAAAGTGAAGCCATTTGGTAAAGCTAGGTGAAAGATAGTGTTCTCTTCACTAGTATTTATAGGTCAAGACTAACTTAATTCATGATCACGGGTTTCTTAAGCAGTAAGAAGCTGAACTACCTTCATTATTAATGCTGATTTTCTTTTATAATTTTTATTATATAGTATTTTTCAAGAATGAATTTGGATAATCGAATATTACAAGTTTCATACTACCATGCAGACTTGATTTATTTTGATGATAGTGGTCCATCCCTTAATTTATTTCATGCTTGTCTTAAAGAAGTACTGAAAGCGAAATAAAACGATAACTCGCATTAAAGATGGTATAAAATAGTTACTACGTATATTACAAAACCTTTAACATTATATTCAAGTCAAATAATTTAAACTTATGCAATTCTCTAACATGGTAATTTTTCATAAGGATGTAATTTTTTTTTCTTTTCCAAGGTTTTCGTCTCAACATAGCGTGAGCTTTAAAATTAACATTTATTGTGAGATATGTTTTTTCTTAAAATTGTAGTACTACATTTTTCAGAAAATTACAAAATAAATGATTTTTTTAAAGTTTAAAAGAATTTAAATAGCAATACAAAATATGAAGTCTGACCTGAAATTTGTTTAATTTATTTTGATTTAAAATTTTGAAATAAAAAAGGAAATGAAGCTGAAACGCATTAGGGCATAATTTGTGTGAGAGAAACATCATTTGCATTCTAATGTTGAAACGATAGTTGTTCCTTGCTCTCTTGAGTCATAGCAAATTTTGAAGGAGAAACGTATTGTGAAGGTGAAACGAAAGTGTGACGAAGAAGAAAGTTGAAGCCCTAGCCCCGATGAAGGCAAAACTAAGACGATCTACAGTTAACTAACGTTTTAAAATGAAACCCTAAGGTACGATTTCTCAGTTGTAAGTTCTAAAAATGTAAACTTTTTTCTTTAGCCATCTTCCTTACTACTTCTATCTTATGTAGCTTTAATAGGTCATGGAGAAGAAGTTTCAATGTATTTTGCATCATTTCAGTGAGTTTTCTAAGGAGTTTGCTAATTTTACCAAGTCGGGTTATAAATGGTTAGAGACAATTTGGGATGTTGATCCTGATTTTTGGAGTTATTTTGAAATTTTGGACAAGTTAAAAGAGTTAGATTATCCAATTGTAGATAAGCTTTGGTATTACGATGAAATGAATGTTAATGACATTGTTCTGTTGTAAGATGACAAGAGAACTAACAGGATGAAAACAATTTCAGTGATGACTGTGACATGTCATTTATTTGTTACTCATCCTCTTTCACAATCCGACATTATTGTGGAACCCATACTTTCACTAGAATACCCAATTCCCACTATGTTTGAAGATGTTGTGGATGAAGGAGTCAACTTGAATGAGGTCCCCACCATGTTTGAAAATGTTGTGTATGAAGGATACAACTTGGATGAAGGGGCCACTGAGGTTGAAGCGAATGTGGGTAATGAGGGAACCACTGATATGGAAGAGAATGTGGGTGATGAGGGGACCACTTATTTGGAAGAGAATGTGGGTGATGAGGGGACCACTGATATAGAAGAGAATATGGGTGATGAGGGGACCATTGAGGGACTAAACTGTAACCAATGCAATGTGGAAATGAAGGGGACTAATGAGGGAGTAAATTGTAACCAGGAAAAAATTGAGGGAGTTAACTGTAACCAAGGCAATATGGAAATGTAGAGGATCAATGAGAGACTAAAGTGTAACCAGGAAGAAGTTAAGGGAGTTAACTGTAACCAAAGGAGATGTGGAAACTGAGGTAGTGAAAATAGTGCTTTGAATGTCAACTTTGAAGACTCAAAAAATGATATAGAAATTGATGGAGAGATAGCAGTTGATGATGATGAAGTAGCATGTGAAAACCAAGTGAAAAGAAAGGGAAAAAGCAAGGCAAAAGGACAGGGGAGAGGAAAAGGCAAGGGGAAAAGAAAAGGCAAGACTAAAGGCAAGGGGAAGGGGAAAACCAATGTTGGGAGACCAAATAAACAAAGGGATGTGGTAGGATCATGTGAAAGGAGTGATTCACTTGGTGATGCGAATGAAGGTGAGGTCTTAAAGAAATTTTTTAGAAGATTAAGTGACATTGAGGAGTATGATAATGACGAGTTATCTTATGAGTATGATAGTGAAGATAGTGACGATATTTTAAAAGATGATTTTGTTACCTTCAAGCTTCCTAAAAGAATGGAAGACTACAAGTGGGAAGCAAATACTTATTTTATAACAAAGGATGAATTTAAAGAGGCACCTTCAACTCAGCTGTCACCAAAAAAGAAAAGAACTCTTCAAAAGGAGGGGGGGCACATTTCAAGTCAACCATGGTTTCTGATTTCCGTTTGTTACTTTTGTTTTGATGTTTTAGAATGTAGCCATATTATGGGAATACTATGTAATTTTGCATTATGAATGATATGACTTATAATGCCATTTTGAACTGATGTCATTTTGTTGCTGCTTATTGAAATGATATGACTTATAATTCCATTTTGAATTTCTTATATTACTATTGTTTATCATAATGTTATTATTGAAATGACATGACTAGTTATTTTGTTACTATTATCACTATTGAAATGAGATGACTTATAATGCCATTAGTGAAATGTTACACCAGTATAATGAACACTATTTGCTTATCATACCATTATGCAAACTATAATGAACACATGACAGATACAAAATTCAACCAAAATTTACACTATGCAGAGTATTATTGAAATTTTACATAGATAAACTCATGACAAATACAAAATTCAACCCAACTTACATAGATAAAACATTATAATGAACACAAATTTCTTTTCATAACATTAAACCAATAAAAGTGTTACATAGATAAACTCATGACAAATGAAAAATTCAACCCAACTAAATTACATTTATAAACTCATGACAACACACTACATTGCCCTAAGCTCAAATCACAACCAAAATCTCAATCTATTTGAAATACATTGTTACAAACACAAGATTAAACCCTAATCTCAAACTCCCTACCACAATGGACATTTTCAACCATTCTCTAGTGTGGAGAACCTGATTCTTCAATTTTAAAATTTTCTTCTTTTCCCTTTCAATCTTCAAATCCCTTTCACAAACTATTTCATCACCTATCCACTTGAAGAGATTACAACTCATATCCATGTGATTTCTATAATTTCTACAACCTTAAAATTTTCTCCCATAGTTCTCACCGTTCATATCACTGACAATACGAAGAACACTTTCATCTTGACAAAAACACCCACCCTCCTGTTTCTACGAAGCATAGATCCAACTATCTCAAAACTTTAATTGTTTGACATTGAAACACTGCTTGCATTCTTTGACATTGGTGAAGCAAACGAAAGAAAATGCAACAAACAATAAAAAACTAAAGCAACCAAAAGATGGAAGATGAAAACGATTTGAAAATGAAAGCAAGAAGATGACAACGATTTTCAAATGAAAGCTGGAAGATGAAGATTCAATCCCTGAAATCTGAAAACGAAATCTACAATATGAAGAATCAACCCTAGAGTACAAATATAACACGAGTTTACAAGTTACATTTGCCTATATGTTATGCCACGTAGATGCTACTTAGCATTTATTTTGACAAAAACTAATGGAACCATTTTAGGTAACGTAATGTTAATTAAGGGACTATTTCGTAATGTTTTTTCATTTAAGGGACTAAAGTAAAAATTTTAATTAAGTTAAGGGAATAGGGGACTAATAATGCTGCAAATATTTGGAAAATTTAAAATATACTATATGTTTAAATTTAATTAAGTATTATTTTTGAATAATATATTTATTCAAGTTGAACTAGATAAGGGTAAAGTTGATGCTCAAATTTCAGATGCACTTAATTTACTATTCTAGGCTAAAATGAGGTCTAATATGTGTAATAATGGATCAACCAATCTCATGAGTCAAAGTTAATCAAGAGATACATATGTCCCAATAGTACACTTGATCATAAATGACCTATGCTTGGGATTGTCAAATAATAAAGTCAATCGTCAAGAATGTTCTTGACTAGTTGTCATATCCAGAATTTTGCCCGAACTTTTATTATCATATTGGTTTTTGTCGCATTTCTTTTTTGAATATGAGAATTAGCCCATTTAGTAGTGAAAAGAGTGTTCAAGGACTTACAAGTACAAGCGCCCGAGTTAAAATCCAACCTTTCCCATTTTTAGTGCATTTTACCTTTATTTCTATTTGCATTATATCATAAAAATAAAAAATTCACATTTTTATTTTTATTTTTTTTAATTAAGCATTTTTTAAAAATTATTATTTTATTTATTTTATGCACTTTTAGCCTAAAAAGAGGTAAAAAAAAAATCAAATATTTTTCATTTTTGTCACAATTGTTTTTTATTGGTTGTTCTCTATCATACTGACATCTGATTGGTTAAAATTTGTGAGCTTATTGACCAAGAAAGAGAAAATTTTACCCCATACCCCATCATTTATTCATCTACCCCTACATTATATTTTTTTTACCAAAATATCCTCAAATAAATAAGTGCAAAATTTTACTAATTTAATTATTTGATCCACAATTTAATAAATAAATCTATTTTTAAAAGATGATTTATTAATATTCTCAGTAAATATGGCAAGTATTATCTATCTATACTATTATATAATCTTATAATGTCTTCATCAAAGATTTTCCACTAAAACTTTTTCCTTTAATTAATTAATTAAATATAAATATATTTATTATTAACTCCATTTAAAACTTCCGACTAACTCATTCTTATATTTTAAATAATTATTAATTAACAAATGCAATAAGACACGTCCTAAAAATTTTTAAAAATGCTGCCACCTATCAAAAATTAATTAAATATAAATATATTATTATTAACTCCATCATTTAAAACTTCTAACTAAGTCACATTCTTATATTTTGAATAATTATTAATTAACAAATACAATATGACACATTCTGAATTTTTTTTAAAATGCTGAATTTTTTTTAAAATGCAGTCACCTATCAATAATATGTTAACATAGTAACTATTCAACATAACTTTTCTCTTCATTCTATTAATTAATGTTTTATTATTAATAATTAAATATTATTATTATTACTTATATAATAATTAAATTAAAATATTTAATATGTTTATTTCTCAAATTTCTATCCGCTCAACACTCTCAATTTATATCATACAAACAATTAACCTCTCTCCACTCATAACATCTCTCGAACCCCACATTAATAGGACACATAGTAATATTAAATTAAAATTAAAAAAAATAAAAAAAATTAGACATATAATACAAACCTTAAATTTACTTAATACAAAAATAAATTAATAAATATTTTTCATGAAACGGTTAAAGTTTTTTTATAGCCCCTACTAAATTAAGTAAATAGTAAATTTATTAATTAGTGGGGGTTATAAAAAACTTTAACTGTTTCATGAATTATATTTATTAATTTATTTTTGTATTAAGTAATTTTAAGATTTGCATTATATGTCTAATTTATTTATTTATTTATTTTTAATTTAATATTATTATGTGTCTTATTAATTTGGAGTTAGAGAGATGTTATGAGTGGAGAGAGGTTAATTGTTTTATGATATAAATAAATAATGTTGAGCGGAGAGAAATTTGAGAAATAACCACGTTAAATATTTTAATTTAAGTATTATATAAGTAATAATAATAATATTTAATTATTAATAATAAAAATTTAATTAATAGAATGAAGAGAAAAGTTATATTGGATAGTTACTACGTTAACATATTATTGGTAGGTGATTGCATTTTAAAAAAATTCAGGATGTGTCTTATTGCATTTGTTAATTAATAATTATTAAAAATATAAGAATGTGAGTTAGTTAGAAATTTTAAATGATGGAGTTAATAATAAATATATTTATATTTAATTAATTTTTGGTAGGTGGCTGCATTTTAAAAACATTTTAGGACGTGTCTTATTGCATTTGTTAATTAATAATTATTTAAAATATAAAAATGTGACTTAGTCGAAAGTTTTAAATGGAGTTAATAATAAATATATTTATATTTAATTAATTAATTAAAGAAAAAAGTTTTATCGAAAAATCGTTGATGGAGACATTATAAGATTATATAATAGTATAGATAATACTTGCCATATTTGCGGAGAATATTAATAAAACAACTTTTAAAGATAGATTTATTCATTAAATTGTGGATCAAATAATTAAATTAGGAAAATTTTACATTTATTTATATAAGGATATTTTGGTAAAAAAAAATATAATGTAGGGGTAGGGGAATAAATGATGGGGTATGGGGTAAAATTTTCCAAGAAAGATTAGATAATATATGATAGTTATTTGACTTTATTATTTTGTTTTTTTTGCCTTTTTTTGTCATTTTAACCTAATTTCTAACACTATAAATAAGACACAACTTTCACACAATTTTACACACTCTATACCTATATTTCTAACACAACTTTCTCTCATAATCACACTTTCTCTCATATCCCTAATTTTACACACAAAGTCGTACAAACCCTTTTTATTTAGTCTTATTCTTTTTACATTGTTACACAATTTTTCCTAGAGTTACACATTACCACATAGAAAATCCTTACATAAAAGAGTCACAAAAAAAAACCTTGCTTACCCAAGTCTCTCCCCTGTTCACGTTTGTAATAACACACATACACAAGTCCAACGCCTAATTCATACACAAAATTTTATTTCAATTTGGTCAAAACCTACATCCACACCACCCTTCATCGTCGCTTTCGATCAGTGTTATTTTCTTATTTCTGTCATGTATTTTTAGTTACTATTATTATTTTTTAATTTTTTTTATGAACTGACACATGTCGTAATGGGTATGGTCTAATTTTTCAGTTGAAAATTGTGGAAAAAAGGAGCAAAGGGGGGGGGGGGGGGGGGGGGGATCCGTCTTTCCCTTAGTTGGTTTATAAAATTGATAAGAATGCAAAAATATTTTCTTTTTTCTTTTAATTCATAAACATAAGTACAAAATGTATCTTATTTTATTAAAATTCAAAAATATTTCCTTTTTACTTAAGAGTCTAAAAATACCAAAATCTTTATTATCATTTAAAAAATTCAAAAATACAAAAAAAATAATAAATAAAACCTTTTCTATTTGTAAATAAGCTCTGTACATAATTGAATATTATTTTCATAGATTGAACATAAATCAATATTTTTGCAAATAAATTAGATAAGAGGATGCACAACCACTTTATCTCTGAGTAATTGATTGGTTGGCGCTCGCCATATCGATCAATAATTCAAAATTCAAAATTCAAAACAACTCCTAAAACTAATACCACCCATTAAATTAATCTTTTGTCTCTGCGCAATTAAAAAACTTTTTCATAAAAGAATAGTCAGATCCATTTAACACAAATACAAACAACGCCTAAGCCTCCACCGTGCGAGCATACATACATACGTTTAAACACTAAAGTGTGACTTAACACTATTTTCTAAAATCAACTCACCCACAAACATTTGATACGAACTAGGAAGCTCTGATTTTCTCACTGCACTATGATAATACGTAGGCACGAGGTTTTGAAACCTTGGCGAGTTCAATAATAAAAACACTTTCTTTTTTTCTTTCCTTTTATGATTAATTTTCCCTCTTGTAAATATATTTTCATAAATAAAATAAAAATAAAACAAATGCAAAAGTCTCTAAAACAAACAATCAACCATAGAACTTTAGGAGGTTTCCATTGAATAAAACGGATGTAAGGGGTGATAATACCTTCCCCTCACATAACGACTCCCATACCCTAAATTTGGTTGCGATGAACATCTTATCTTTTTCTTTCCCTTAGAGTTTTATCATTATTTTCTATTTCTTAAAGAATAAATAAAATTCGGTGGCGACTCTGTTAGTCCATCCGCGAGCGAGCGATGCGCTTCCTGAGGCCATATTTTTCGAGATGCGATACATGGCGACTCTGCTGGAGATAGGTCCCTAAAGAGAGTCAAGCCTCCCCTTTATCCCTAGGGTTGTTTGTTTTGTTTGATCCATGACTCTAGGGACCTCTTATGGAACCCGAACGCGAGACTTGATTTATACGAAGGCTCTATATCATGATGAAGTTTCACCTAGGGTCCACGACCTTGGTTTGTTCTCAAACAACTAAATAAAAACCTAGAACTCACCCTGTGAGGGGAATGAGTAGAAAAACCTAGGACCTTTTGTAAGAGCCCTTCGTTAGGTTCTTTTGTTAACATCCCGTCATATATACATCTCATCTGCATAAATTTTTTTAACATACCTTGAAAACGAACATAAAATCTTTTTTTTTTACATATCCATGAATTTTCATGCATCCGCATACATGCACATACATTTGTGTAAGTTCTATGATTTTGGGATTGACACCAATTTTGTTAAAACAAGTATCACAACAAGATGTTGAGCCAGATGTCTTGACATGTTGGTCAGACATCATTGATGATCAGCACGATGTCGTGACAGGATTTCATGACATGTTATACCAGAAGATTAAGGTTTTATGTATTTGGAAGATTTGTTATTTAAAGTGTGAGATTCTATATGTTTTTAGTTCACACTCTGTCGCAATCCAATGAGGGTTATTTTAGGAACATCTGTCTATGCCAGAAGTGCATTTGTTTCATAAAAAGGATCTTATAGACTTTTTAGGAAACTTTCTATTTAGTTTCTATTTTTGTATAGAAGATCTTGCAGAAGATTTGAAGCTGCTATTTTGGGATTTGCGAGTTATTTAGCTGAAGATCCCAAGCCTATACTGACCAAAAGCTATAAAATATGCAGTTCTAAACCTAATGCACTAGAGAAATCGTGTAGGTGATGTTGCATCGGGTAGTGATTAGGTGAGAAGTTGTACACCAGAGGTTTTTTGTTGAGGCTTCAAACTAATACTATTACAGCGGATTTCCTTCTTAGCTTAGATGACCCAAGATGTAGGTGATGTTGCATCGAACTGGGTTAACAATTCACTGTGTTATTTGCATTCAATCATTTACTTTAACTGCATAATTGTTTGTGGTATCTTATTGTCCCAATCCTAGTGTCGTGACATCTTACTCGACATCTGGTGTCTGATGACCAGAATTTCAATTGGCATCAGAGTAGGCATCCTGTTCTATTTAGGGTGAGCTCTAGGGAAGTTTTGTTCTGGTATTATGGAAAAGGAAGGAGGAGGAAATGTTAACAGACCCCCAGTCATAGATGGCACTAACTATGACTATTGGAAGGCTCGTATGACAACTTTACTAAAATCTATGGATAGCAGAACATGGAAAGCTATCACCAAGGGTTGGGAACATCTTGTTGCTAAGGATGAAGATGGGAAGGAGATTTTGAATCCAGAAGAGGACTGGACTAAGGAAGAAGATGAAACTTCCCTTGGAAACTCTAAAGCTTTGAATGCCCTATTCAATGGAGTTGACAAAAACATGTTTAGGTTAATAAACACCTGAACTGTGGCCAAAGATGCTTGGGAAATTCTCAAGACCACTCATGAAGGCACATCTAAGGTGAAGATGTCTAGACTTCAGCTGCTTACTACTAGATTTGAAAATCTAAAGATGAAGGATAATGAAAGTATTCATGAATTTCACATGAATGTTCTTGAAATAACTAATGCCTTTAGTGCTTTGGGAGAAAAGATATCAAAAGAAAAGTTGGTTAGGAAGATTCTTAGATCTCTCCCTAAGAGATTTGACATGAAGGTTACAACCATTGAAGAAGCCCAAAACATCAACAACATGAAAGTTGATGAGCTTGTGGGGTCACTTCAAACTTTTGAATTGACTCTTAATGAAAGAACTGAAAAAAAGAACAAAAGCATAACTTTTGTCTCCAACACTGAAGATGAAGAGGATCAATGTGATATGGACACTGATGAAGGAATGTCCAATGCCATTGTTCTGCTTGGAAGGCAATTCAACCAGATGCTGAAGAGAATGGAGAGAAAGTCAAGACCTAATGTCAAGAACATTGTACTGTGATAACTTGAGAAAGGTCCAATTAAAGTAAAAGGGTTCAGTGTCATGAATGTGAAAGCTTTGGACATATTAGAGCAGAATGTCCTACCTATCTCAAGAAACAACATAAGGGGTTGCTAATTTCTTGGTCTGATGATGAATATGCTAAACTTGTAACTGCTCTAACTGGAAGGTGGGCATCTGATGTAGATTCCTGTGATGAAGAAAATCCATATGCTGAACTGGCTGCTTCTTACAAAGATATGTGCATCAGAAGTGACAAGCAGAAGGAAACTATTTCGCACCTTCAGATGGAAAAGAAATAATATGTATCCACCATCTATGGGTTGTAGGACGAGGTAACTCTGTTGACTTCCAAACTTGAAAATATGACCAAGTCTATAAAAATGTTAAACAATGGTTATGATATGTTAGATGAAATTCTTCAAGTTGGAAAAAGGGATGGAAACCTAAAAGGTATAGGCTTTGATTATCAATCTCTGAAAGGAGACATCCATGTAACAAAGTTTGTTTCTCCTAGAAGAAAGCCTGAGCAAATGATGTCTAATCAGATGTTTCAACATCGTGCCAGACATCAGAATACTCAAGCTGGAAACAAGGCCTTGCATTAGAGATGTCATTACTATGGTAAAGTTGGTCATATTAAGCCTTTATGCTTCAAGCTGTATGGCTATCCAAAAGGTCCAACACAACCTAGGGTTAATCAAGGTATGGTTAAAACTATAAAGAAATGGATTCCCAAGGAAGTTACTACTTCACTTATTGCTCACACTTCTCTCAGAGTTTCAGCTAAAGAAGACTGGTATTTTGACAGTGGATGTTCTAGACATATGAATAGAGTATAGAAGTTTCTGGTGGACATTAAGTCCCACTCTACCAGTTATGTCACTTTTGGTGATAGTGCAAAAGGTGGAATTAAGGGAGTTGGAAGACTAGCCTGTACTGGATTCCTTAGTCTTGACAATGTCCTCCTTGTCAAAGGTCTTACTGCTAATTTAATAACCATAAGTCAGTTATGTGATCAAGGTCTGAAAGTGAATTTCAATGAGTTTGAATGTTTGGTCACTAATGGGAAGAATGAAGTCCTAATGATGGGAGTCAGGTCTAAGGACAACGGTTACCTATGGACACCTCAATCATTAAACTGTTCCCCCACATGTTTGATGTCCAAGGAATGTGAAGTCCAGCTGTGACACCAAAAGCTTGGTCATTTGCATCTAAAAGGTATGAAGAAGATTATGTCTACAAAAGCTATCAGAGGCATCCTCAAGCTCAAGATAGAGGAAGGTAGAATCTGTGGTGAGTGTCAAATTGGAAAACATACCAAGATGTCACACCCGAAGATCCAACATCTGACTACTTCAAAAGTTTTGGAATTTCTTCACATGGTTTTAATGAGCCCTATGCAAGTTGAAAGCCTTGGTGGAAAGAGGTATGGTTATGTTGTTGTTGATGATTTTTCAAGATTCACCTGGGTGCATTTCATCAAGGAAAAATAAGATGTTTTTGATATCTTTGAAGAATTATGTCAAAAGCTTCAAATAGAAAAAGAAAGAAAAATTGTCAGGATTAAAAGTGACCATGGAAAGGAGTTTGAAAATAAAAAATTTGCTGATTTCTGCTCCTCTGAAAGTATTAGCCATGAATTCTCCTCTGCCATCACTCCTCAGCAGAATAGAGTTATTGAATGCAAGAATAGAGCTCTTCAAGAATTAGCTAGAGTCATGCTACATTCTAAGCATCTGCCATATCATTTTTGGGATGAAGTAATGAATATTGCTTGTTATATTCATAACAGAGTTACATTGAGAACTGGTACTTCATCTACACTGTATGAAATGTGGAAAGGAAGAAAGTCTACTTTAAAATACTTTCATGTTTTTGGAAGTAAATGCAACATTTTGGCTGATCGTGAACAAAGAAGAAAGATGGATCCCAAGAGTGATGAAGGGATATTTCTGGGTTACTCCACAAACAAAAGAGCCTATAGAGTTTTCAATACCAAAACCAAGGTCATTATGGAATCTATTAATGTTGTGATAGATGATTCAACTATGGAGAAGGATACAAATATCAAAGATGATGTTGAAACATCACCGCAAGTGACTGATACTTCTGAAAATGTGACTGATGCTGATAAAAACAATGAAGCTGCAGATATTGAGGATGATAACAATCAAGCCAACAAAGGTCCCTCTATCAGAATTCAGAAAAATCGTCCCAAGGAACTCATCATAGGAAATCCTAATGAAGGGATTATCACTAGATCAACGGAGGTGGTATGTAATTCTTGTTTTGTCTCTAAGATTAAACCCAAAAATGTGAAATAGGCTTTAATTGATGAATTCTAGATCATTTCCATGCAATAAGAAATAAAACAGTTTAAGAGGAATGAAGTTTGGGATTTAGTTCCTAGGCCTGAAAGAACAAATGTCATTGATACAAGGTGGGCCTATAAGAATAAATCTGATGAGAATGGAGTTGTCACCAGAAATAAGGTCATACTTGTAGATTAAGGGTACACTCAAATTGAAGGAGTATACTTTGATGAGAATTTTGCTCCAGTTGCTCGTCTTGAATCCATAAGATTATTGCTAGGAGTGACATGTCTACTAAAGTTTAAGTTGTTTCAGATGGATGTGAAAAGTGCCTTCTTGAATGGATACTTGAATGGGGAAGTGTATGTTGAACAACCAAAACAGTTTATTGATCCTACTTTTCTAGATCATACAAATTGAAGAAAGCTCTTTATGGGCTAAAGTAAGCTCCTAGGGCTTGGTATGAAAGGCTGACATAATTTCTTGTCAGTAATGGGTACATGAAAGGAGGAATAGACAAAACTTTGTTTGTTAAAGAAAAGGATGACAAACTCATGATTGCTCAAATTTATGTGGATGACATTGTATTTGGTGGGATGTCCGACCAGATGGTCCAACATTTTGTCAAACAGATGCAATTTGAATTTGAGATGAGTCTTGTAGGTGAATTAACCTATTTTCTTATACTTCAAGTGAGACAGATGTAAGACTCTATTTTCATCTCTCAAGGTAAGTATGCCAAGAACATAGTAAAGAAGTTTGGTATGGAGAATGCTAGTCACAAGAGGACTTCTGCACCTACTCATTTGAAGATATCTAAAGATGAAAATGGTGTTAATGTGGATCAAAGTTTGTACAGAAGCATGGTAGCCTATTGTATCCCACAACTAGCAGCCATGACATCACATTTGTCATTGGTGTTTGTGCAAGGTATCAAGCTGAGCCCAAAACTAGTCACATCTATCAAGTGAAGAGGATTATGAAGTATGTCAATGGTACAAGTGAATATGGTATGTTATATTCTCATGGTTCTGATGCTATGTTTGTTGGATATTGTGATGCTGATTGGGCAATAAGTGCGGATGATAGAAAAAACACCTCTGAAGGATGTTTCTTCTTGAGAAACAATCTTATCTCTTGGTTCAGTAAGAAGCAAAATTGTGTGTCCCTATCCACAACTGAGGCTGAGTATATTGCAGTAGGAAGCAGCTGCTCTCAGTTGATTTGGATGAAGCAAATTTTAAAAGAGTATAATATCAAACAAGATGCCATGACATTATACTGTGACAACTTGAGTTCTATCAACATTTCTAAGAATCCTGTTCAGCATAGTAGGACAAAGCATATTGAAATCTGTTATCATTTTGTTAGGGATCTTGTTGAGGACAAAATTGTTACTCTTGAACATGTGTCTACAGCGAAGCAACTGGCTGATATTTTCACTAAAGCTTTGGATGCAAAACAGTTTGTGAAGTTAAGGGGTGAACCGAGAATTTGAATTTTTGAAGAATTATAGCAATTAGTGTTGCTTATACAGGAGACAAGGAAGAGGAAAGAGCTGGTGCTGATATTTTAAATGCCTTTGTTGTTGGCTAATTTATAAAGGGGGAGTAATAATAATGGTTGTTTTGTTGGATGTAATAATGGTTGTTTGGTTGGCCGTGGTAATAGTAATTTCAGTGCTGCTATTTTAAGATGGTGTATGAGGGGGAGGAACATGAGTATAACTTCTCTTATTCTGTATGACTTTTGTTATTTTGTGGGTTCTTCTGATTATTCTGTTGTGATTGGTGGTGTTGGGATGTCTTACCTTATGTCTTGACATCATGTTTTTTGTGTAGCACCCGTATGCTTGTGCTTGTATTACTAAGTGAGAAGTGTTGTGGTTGTGTTCTTGAGGGGGAGCTTTGTGACAGGGGGAGCTATATCTGCATCTGAATTGATGGTCAGGGAGTTTAGTTGTTTAGTGTTTTGATGCATAGGTTTGCTGCTATTGATGTGATGTCAGACAAGATTTCTTGACATGGTGCTTCAGTATTTTGGAAGTTATTGGTTCTTGCTGGGTGAGAGTTTCTTTCGTTTATTCCTCTCTGTGAAGTTTCTTATTTTTCTGCTGCGTGTGCCTCTGATCTGTTTCTCCAATAATTTATGCAAAGTTTGTTTTAGCCAAAATTTGCCAAAGGGGGGGATTGTAAGTTCTGTGATTTTGGGATTAACAACAATTTTTTTAAAACAAGTATCACAGAAAGATGTTGAGCCAAATGTCTTGACATGTTGGTCAGACATCATTGATGATCAGTACGATGTCTTGACATGATGTCATGACATGTTATACCAGAAGATTAGGGTTTTATGTATTTGGAAGATTTGTTTTTAAAGTGTGAGATTCTATATGATTTTAGTTCACACTCTGTCGCAATTCAAGGAGGGTTATTTTTGGAACATCTGTCTATGCCAGAAGTGCATTTGTTTCATAAAAAGGATCTTGGAGACTTTTTCGAAAACTTTCTATTTAGTTCCCATTTTTGTGCAAAAGATCTTGTAGAGGATTTGAAACTGCTGTTTTGGGATTTGCGAGGTATTTAGCTGAAAAGCCCAATCCCATGCTGATCAAAAACTATAAAAGGAGCAGTTCTAAAACTAAGGCATTAGAGAAGTCGTGTATTGAAAGAAAAAGTATTAGGGTTTAATGTGTCTTTGTTATTTGTGACCCACTCTTATATCACTTTGATATCTGAGTTGGACTATGTTGTTTTGTGCATTTGTGAGCCATTCATATACCTCTTAGGTGCTTGAATTGGACTGAGTTTTGAGTTGTAATCACTTATAAGCTTTTAAGCAAAGAGTGGAGTTTGTGTCATTGTAAGTGTGTCTTCTATTGTTCATTGTTAATGAGTTTAACATTGTTGTATGATTGAGGGAAGTGAGAGGGGTCTCATATCTAGGAGTTCCTAGGTAGAAATAGCACGGGTAGTGATTAGGTAAGAAGTTGTAAACCAGAGGTTGTTTGCTGAGGCTTCAAACTAATACTATTACAATGGATTTCCTTCCTGGCTTGGATGCCCCCAGATGTAGGTGATGTTGCATCGAATTGGGTTAACAATTGATTGTGTTATTTGCATTCAATCATTTACTTTAATTGTATAATTGTTTGTGGTGTCTTACTATCCTAATCCCAGGGTCGTGACATCTTACTCGACATCTAGTGTCTGATTACCAGAATTTCAATTTTCATATAATAAAACAAAAACTCATATTTCTTCCCCTTTCTCCAACCTCATTTGCGCTAGCTGATTTCTCGATACTCACGAAGGAACTCGAAGCATGTCTCGAGAAGCTATGAAGGAACTCAATAGAGGCCAAGGTCTAAGACCTGATCAACAACAAACAGTTAACTTATGAAGGAGGAATCTTATTGGTGAGCGACCACCCCTTACTTTGAAAAGTGCAAGAACATTAAGAAGTATATCCTAAAGTCAGTGGTTCAACAAGGAAGCTCGTCCCTAGGATCATTACACTTTTGCCAATTGTAATTTCTTTCTTGTTAAGTATTGTTTGTATTTTAAATTTGTACTATTTGACTAATATTGTCTCTTTCTTATGCCATCACTCGCCATATATGTAAATATCAAACACATGTTTGTAACACCCCAATTCCCATCGCGAATAAATAATACATAAATAAATCAGAGTAAATAAAAATTTATTATTCTTAGACGGAAACAAGGATGCCACATTTAAAGAAAGAAAACACAATCCCTGCTCATAAATTTGATACATAACACAAAATGGAATAAATATAATTCAGGAAGCTTTTTCCAACAAGAGGAAAGTTCAATTATGGAATAAAGCAGAAAGATCCATAACTGACTTGTTTTACAAAATAAATTATTTTATAACATCAAAATATTCATTCAAAGGTAATACAAAGTAGATCCAACAAATATATACATATATAAGAAAAGCGTTCCCCGACTCCCGTGTTACGTATCAGAGCAGACAGACCCACAAAAGGATGAAGGACTAATCTTCACAAAAGCCTCCAAGACTACTAATCTGCAATTGCCTCATAGAGCAACAAACTACAGCAGAAGGGTGAGAAATAACAACTAAATCAAGATTGCATAATAATATGCAAACACATATAAATTCGCATGCATAATTATTCTCACCACAAGCATCACATACTAATACATATAGCATGCCACAGATACATAACCTATTTCTAATAATCCAACCACATAGCATATATTCATATATAGCATATCATAGATAATTAATACAATCATTGTGATGTGCAACATCCCCACAAAACATGGCATATGTCTATACATAAAACATATCATCCATAACCAATACATTTATCACAAATGCATATCAATTCACCAATGCTATCACGAGCTCAACACATAATCAATCAATTCACAATTTTCCACACATAATCAATCCATTCATGATTTTCCACACATAATCCATCCATTCATGATTTTCCACACATAATCAATCCATTCATGATTTTCCACACATAATCAATCCATTCATGATTTTCCACACATAATCAATCCATTCATGATTTATACAAATGCAGAGAGACCGACACAACAACTCTATGCAAATGCGGTACCATCCATCCATCATTCTCATCATTAATTCACTCAGGAATTATTGGAATCATCGCTTGTTACTTAGTGTAAATCCCCGTCGGGCAAACGATGTTCCCCGTCGCTTTAGGTCCTCTTTATATAAGGTTAACGACGTTTATGGATCGCTTTAGGTCCTCTTTGTATAAGGCTCACGATCCGATCGCTTTAGGTCCTCTTTGTATAAGGCTCACGATCATCTATAACGTCGCTTTAGGTCCACTTTGTATAAGGCTCATGACCGTTACAGCAGATTCCCTCTGGAATCGTTTCGTCGCTCACACCCCACAAGGGCACACGACATCACAAGAATGCATATCATGATGCTTGGCATACAATGACTCATGACAATCAAATGCATACACATATATAACCATGTGAACCATTCCAACATCCATAATCATGCATATACAATCAAACACAACACAATGCATTTACTTGCCCTTAGGCCACAAACCATCATCATAACATTTCATCACATCCATTCACATCATATAACAACACACAAGTCATACGTTATATATCAAAAGCATATCACATGATAACACATCAATCACACACAATTACGACGATAAAAGTCGACAAAACGACACATTTCCAAATTCCCGACACAATTAAATCAGCCACCAATCCCAAAACTATTTATATAAGAAAGAACATCTCATTAGCTTTCCATCGGTACCAAGAACGTCTCGATCCGAGTTACAGATCAAAAGGAACCGCATCGGACGCGAAATCGGGAAAGAAATTGCGAAACGGAAAAATTCTGCACCCTCGCTGGTCATACGCGTATTGGCCTGGGCCATACGCGTATTGCCCAGCTCGCTCGCCCACCCATACGTGTATTGCCATAAATGCTACGCGTATGAGCAGAGATTGATTTCTCTCCAAAAATTCCACTAAAAACCCAATACGCGTATTAACTCCCTCGTTACGCGTAATGCCTTGCCCCTTACGCGTACCGTTATGCATTTCAGCAGAGGGCCGTGTAAAATGGGTTTCCATACGCGTAATACCCTCATTCGACCTTGCCATACGCGTATTGCCCTACCCAATACGCGTATTGCCTTGCCCGTTACGCGTATGGGCAGCGAAACCCAGAATTTTTCCTGCATAATTTTTGCTACGAAAAATCACCCAATTCCTCTCCAAATCTCATCTAAACATCAACATACTACCAATTGAATGCACAACAACCTATATCTATCAGGTTTCAACAATTAGGAACCTTAAATCATGATTTCCGACACAAAAGTTGTATCCAATTCTCACAATCTCAACATATTAATTGTTGTAGTTCTCCATTCAATTCAACCAAACTTCAAACAAATACATACATATACATATACAAGCAAGATATAATCGAAACTTCTCACCCTTACCCGATTAATTGAAGTTCAAGCTTTGTTTTGATGATTTTCTCTTCTTCCCCTTCTTCTCTCTTTTCTTTCTCTTCTTTCTCTTTTCTTTCTCTTCTTTCTCCTTTTCTCTCTATTTCTCTCTTTTCCCTTTTTTTTAACAAAATATCTAACTACCCAAAATGACCATTTTGCCCTTACGCTCAAATATCTCCCAAACGCTCTCAAAATGCGATAAAACATAAACAGCGATGAAATATATTTCGAGAAATAAAAGTTGAAATGAAATTATAATTTATTGCAAATATTTTACCTATCAAGGAAATTAACCAATTAACTCAATTAGCAGGTAAAATACAATAAATTCACACATTTCACAAAATTCACATAAATGAAATAAATAAATACAATTAAACAAATCGGGACGTTACAACTCTCCCCCACTTAGACATTTTCGTCCTCGAAAATATAACTGAGACGAACAATTCCGGATACGGCTCTCGCATCCGACTAACCCATTAACATGCCAACACTAGGCACACCACTAATAACACAAACTGACAAACCACCTCGCTGTAGCGAGAATTTTCGGGCGTGGTTGCGAAGCACTATCGCCTTTTGGGTACTACAGTTCGATTCATTTTTTATCCTATTGAAGCTGATGAAGGAAGGGAAATAGATGTCTCCAATTAACCCTGCTTGCATACTGAGTTTAAACAGATGACTGTTGGTTTACAGATGCTATTGAGATTGTGGGTCTCTCTTAAGTTATTTTGTTAAAATAGTGCCTGGGTGATTGGTGGGAGTTTAAGA
Organism: Lathyrus tuberosus; assembly: GCA_022829125.1. Taxonomy (NCBI): domain Eukaryota; kingdom Viridiplantae; phylum Streptophyta; class Magnoliopsida; order Fabales; family Fabaceae; genus Lathyrus; species Lathyrus tuberosus. The sequence goes on from JALAZF010000084.1 coordinate 7,887,698, forward strand.
CTGATGCTTTTCAATTGATACGTGAGGGTATGGGATTTGGGTTTTGGATTAGTGTGCTCGCTAAGATTTTGCTTTCAATCTTATGCCCACGTATTCCCATTTACCGAAACAGGGAAATCAGAGCGATCGTAGTTCCTCCTATTCTATGGGAGGAAATGGTGTTTTTGTGTCTTGTTTAAAGCCCAAGACGTGAAGCTGAAAAGGTGGTTTATATCTTGTTCAAAGCCCAAGATGTGAAACTGAAAAGGTGTTGTCATTAGAGAGAATTTGTCATCTCTAAAGGGGGTCTGTGTGTCACAGCTGTTGGGTGACTGACTATAAAGGAGGATTACTTTAACCGGGATATGTGAATCCTAGCAATGCCATAATTTCCTTTATAGGGGGTTTTAACCTGAAGGAGAAGACTTTAACTTAGTGTAGAGCAATGCCATCTTTCCTTAGGAATTTCTCATGCTAAAAGGGGGACAGTGGTGTGGATGTAAATAATCCAGAGGCTTGCCGCTTACAGCAATTAGATGAAAGGAGTTATTGATGTTTGTATCCTGTGAACGAGGCACAATTTTGATGCTAAAAGGTTGATTGACTCAACCGGGGTTTTTCTTATACAAAGCCTAAGAGGAGGCTATTGGCCCAACAAGAGGGCATTTTTTATATGTCTCGTGCGAAGCCCGAGAGAGAGGCTAAAAGGGTTTGAATCAACAAGAGAGTGCTTTTAGATGTGTCTTGTACGAAGCCCAAGACAGAGGCTAAAGGTTGACTCAACAAGAGAGTGCTTTTATACTCAACAAGAGAGTGTTTTTGTATCTCGTATGAATCCCGAGATGGAGGCTAAAGGGAGATTGACTCAACAAGAGAGTCTTTTTGTATCTCGTACGAAGCCCGAGATAGAGGCAAAAAAGGATTGCTGTTTCAGTTGAGTGACAGGTCCAGTAGGTTGGTTAAAAGAGAAAATCAGTTCTTATAAAGAGACTGATTAAAGTTAAGGCTATCCTTTGGGATTGATCATAGGATCAGGGTTATTTCTTGTTCTTTAAGGATATGGGGAATCCAGAGGGTTTCTAGACTGTCCGAGTCTATGGGTGTTTTTCCCTACTTGAGAATGCCTTCGAGGCTCAAAGAGATTAGACTGTCCAAGTCTAGAGTTTTATCTTTTGTACAATGTTTAAAGAAACAGTAGTAGTACGTTTACGGTAGAAAGATCTAGACTCTTTGAAAGACTATTTTATTAAGATGACTAATTTCTGTTCCTATACCTCTAGGAGGTCGTCGGGACAATTTGTACGAAGCCCAAGAGGAGGCTGGAAACTTTTAAGTAGCCGAGGGACAATTTGTACGAAGCCCAAGAGGAGGCTCTCTTCCTGAAGGAAGAATCCTTATACGAAGCCTAAGTGGAGGTTGCGAATACTTCTAAGAAGCCGTAGGGTCCTTGTACAACGCCCAAGAGGAGGCGGGGATACTTTTAGGAAGCCTATGGGTCCCCAAACCCCGAGAAATTCAAGACAGGCTATTCACAGAGAATAGATCAAGCCAGGAAAGTCCGAAAATTTGGAAGAAACTCAAGAGATGCCATTCACGGAGAAAAGATCATCTATGGGGAGTAGAGTTTCTTTGACGATTTCTAAGGGTGACAGTCTGAGAAAGGGTTCACCGAGAATGCTGCATTTCACGTCTCCATATTATTTAACCCCAAGAGGAGGGAAGACTGTATCTGGTAATCCTATAGGGGATCTAGTTTTGTCTATTTAAGAGTGATCAACAGGGCTTAGTGCTAGACGTAGTTGCCGGGGAAACTCTAAATATCTATACTAGTATTACACAATTGATATGAGTTTATGAAAGAAGACTTACAGTGAAATAGCCCACAATACAGTTATATGTATATGAAAGCAGATAAAGAAAGCATATAACCACTTACTCGGTTGTAGATCTTCCATGCTGTTTGGTTAGTTGTTCAACAAAGAAAGATTGAAAACAACAGTATATTCAAAATTTAAAGGAGAAAGTATTTTGAAAAGATGTTGGGGCTTACATCTCAAGGAGAGGCCCAAGGTTTATCAGTGATCGTACTGTCGTTTTGTACAGAGGGACTTATACAAGTGACTGAGGCCCAAAAAGTTTTCTGTACAAGGGGATGGGTCTTACACTCTCTTAAGAGGCCCAAGTATTTTATTTTTGACCAGTGGTGGGGCTTACAGCTTAAGGAGAGGCCCAGGGTCATTTGTTTGAAAATGACGATCGCGCCGAGATTTTTAAAAACGCGGTGGGTCTTATACAATGCATTGAGGCCCAAAATGGTTTGGTTTTCAAAGGGGGTTGGGTCTTACACTCTAATAGAGGCCCAAAAGATTTTAAATGGGTCTTATAGCTCGAGGAGAGGCCCAAGGTTTGTTTTTCAACGGAAGATGATCGCGTCGAACTTTTTGAAATACAACGGGACTTATACAATAAGTGAGGCCCAAAAAGTTTTGTATTTACAAAGGATTGGGTCTTACACTCTATTAGAGGCCCAAAAGTGTTTGAAAAAGTTTGATGAGGGTTGAATTAATCAAAAACCCTAATTTGTTTTCAAAATGTATTTTAATTGAATAATAAACTCAATTAAAATGACCAAAATTGTTTAACATGTGGAAAACAAATTGTGATCTTGGATTAATGTTTCAAAAATCATGTTTTGACCTACAAAATGATTAGAAATCATTAAAATTTGCAAAATCAAGAAGGAAAAAAATATTTTAAATGTAAAAAACAATTAAAATATTAATTCTTGGAAAATATATCAATTATATGAAATAAATAATATTTTTGGGATTTTTTGGTAAAATAAAATATTTTAACATTTTTGTGAATTATTAAAAAAAGAATCAACTCAAAATCATTAAAACTCAGAGAGAAATTAATTTTTGAATCAATTAAATAAAATCACAAAATTCAAATATTCAAATTTTTGAAAAATGGCGCCAAGAACAAGGGCAAGAACACGCGCCACCCTCTGTTTCTGCAGATTTGCATTTTCTATCCAATCTCACTGAATATTTGATTATATCATGCAATATACATATCAATCTACTCGTTTTAACCTCACGATCAAGTCTATGGTCTTTAATTTCATTTATTTTTAACATGGAATAAGAAATCAAAGAGAAACCTCAAGAACCCTAATTTCTGCATGAAGGTTCAGAAATACCACACATGATTCAAACAATGCAATTGATTGAGGGAAAACATTCCATGCATGATTATGAACATATGGCCAAATTATTGTGCAACAAAAATTGCATGAATAATAGAGTTAGAAGAGCTCATGCTTACCTCTTGCAGCTGGTGATCGTGTTTTGTGCTAGAGGAGTTACAGCTAGGTTCCAATGATCTGGATAGCTTCCCTAGGTGTCATGGAGTGTGTCTGGATGCTTGGAGTGGATTGATTTGAGTTGGAACTTGATTTGGCACCTCAACTGCAAATCTCTCAAGAACTTGAGCAACTGGCTGGTGATTCTGAGAAATCAGTGTTCCAGATGTTGTTTAAGTGTTTGGATCACTCCTATATGATGTTTATGAGGTGTGTGTGTGTGATTGGTTTGATTGGAAAAGCTCTCAAACTCAAAATCCGATAGTGACTTGCCTTAGAAGGCAAAATTGGAGTGAAAGAAGGGATTTTGAGGAAAGCATCTGTTTGATGGCTTTGGTGTACTCAAACTGATCACAAATGAGCTCTATTTATAGTAGAGCAAGTTTGTTTTGCAAGCAATAGTGAATGGCAATTGCAGCAGAGGTTTGGCCAATGGTTGCACTTTGGAATCCAAGTCTCCTCTAGCCATTGACTAGAGGTTAGGGCACAGGGTTGTGGTTCCCTTGGTCTTGGATAAGTCTTGACTGAATTCAGTTGCAAATGGCTCAGTCCATGCCACCTTGGTGTATGCATTGAATGCTCCAATCCAAAATTGGAGTCTTGTCCCTCTTTTAGGCAATTCTAGGTTTGGCATGCTACTTCTTGTTCCAAGGACTTTGGAGGCTTGGCTCAGTGTTTGTCCCCTTTAGATTTGATCCTCAGATGTGTCCAAGATGATGACAAGGCTTGGAATTATCTGATTTGCTAAATCAAGCAAAAATGCAAAATTCTGCCTAGCCTTGGCAGTTTTCAGCAAGGCATATTGCCCTTGTCATATCTCATGGATCAAGTGGAACTTGGTGATGATCTTGGCCATTTTGGAAGCCCTCATATGTTACAACAACTGTTTGATCATATTTGGTTTTGATACCTTTTGAATCCAAGTGAAAAATCCCCCTACATTTGGAAAAAAAGTGAAGGCAGATTCTGACTTAGTGAAAATTTCACTAAGTGTTGGAAAAAAGTGACATTTTCACTTTTTGTGATTTTGATCATTCCATAACTCAAAATCCATGAGGAATTTGGAGGGGGGTCAGTTTTAAGCTTTTGTAGAGGGTAATGAGATCTACACATCAAGCTTTGGATGGGGAAAAATGGCTTTGTGGTTTAGGAGTTATGATCCCCCAAAGTTGGTACCCTTGCCACTTTGTTCATAACTTAGAAAAATTTCTAAGTTTTTATGGTTACCCCTTTTACAAGTTATCCCACTTTTCTTGATTTTTCTTGATGAATGATGATTCAAATCATACATTAACATCATTTTAGGGTTAAAAAACCATTTTTGTGAAAAATCTTTAAAAGTCAAAGTTGACTTTTGTGCACAGTTGACTTTTTATCAGATGAATTCCAAACTGTGCGATCCTTTAGGAAATCATGTCGTTGGCCTAAATTAAACTTGATGTACATGTTCCATGGGTGTTATAGGGTATATTGAATCATGTCTTAGGGTTTGGGAGCATGTCCTGGTCAAAAGTCAAAGCTACAATTGGCTTTTCCCGCAAAACCCTAACTGTGGTACTGATGAAATTGAGACTTGCTGCTCAAGCTTCCTGGATCAATCCATTGTTACAAATGGATCAATGTGGTATGTTGGAAACCCTAAAATCCTCTCTTGAGGTCTTGGCTCATGATTTATCCCAAAAGTCAACTTAGTGGTGAATTAGGTCAAGAAACCCTAATTCCTGATTTTTGATGTATGCATCCCCTGAGGTCAAATTGACTTGATGGATGGGCCCATGAGGTTCCATGGAGTATTTTAGGATATGCTTTGAAGCATTGGCTCATGCCCAGAGGAAAATTTTCATCTGGAGGCCCTGGTCGACCAAACCCTAATTTGGTGACAATGGCGATCTTGAGGCTTGATCCATCTGGAAGGGAGCAGCCTTGTGCTTAATCCTTGAAGTGGGAGTCCTCTTGATCCATTGTGGATATTTGAGAGGCTAGACAAGTTGAAGATCATGTCATTTCTTGATTGATCCTTTGTCTAAGAACTCTGAGAGGGCTGGAAACCCTAATTTTGATTGCAGTGGATGCTCACCCATATTTGGGGAGACTACTGAGGTATGATGGTTCCTCCATATTGTGATGATGATTTTCACAATGATGGGAAATCTTAGTGGTCAAAATTTGGGGTATGACAGATGCCCCTATTTAATCTTCTTGGACCCGAAGGTGTGAATGGCGAAGGTATTCGGGCATTCGGGGTGAAAGAGGATTAAATATCGGAATACCCGAAATTTTGATGGTGGTTAAGAATGGTAGCTTGCACATTCATCTTCTTTTTCCAAGAAATGATGCTTAGAAAAGGTAAAACTTACCCTCAATCTTGGCTTCCTACCGAGGAACTGATCTCAGTTTCTGAAATAAACTCCCCCTCGATCCTGGTTTCCTACCAAGGAACTGGTCTCCGTTTCTGAAATAAACTTCCCCTCGATCCTGGTTTCCTACCAAGGAACTGGTCTTAGTTTCTGAAATAAACTTCCCCCTCGATCCTGGTTTTCTACCAAGGAACTGGTCTCAGTTTCTAAAATAAACTTCCCCTTGATCCTGGTTTCCTACCAAGGAACTGGTCTTAGTTTCTGAAATAAACTTCCCCTCGATCCTGGTTTCCTACCAAGGAACTGGTCTTAGTTTCTGAAATAAACTTCCCCTCGATCCTGATTTCCTACCAAGGAACTGGTCTCAGTTTCTTTTGTCAATAAACTTTCTTGACAAGGGACGCTATGTGTAGCGATTTTCCTCAAACTTCTCACCGAATTTTCCTGGGGAGATGCCATTTGATGGAAAAAGTTTTGATGTCAGACTTGCTGGGGAACCCAGTCGTCTGAGTTGTAGAGGTGTACAAACTTATTTGTTTGGAGACGCCATTTGCCGACTCTACTAGGGAAAACGGGTCTCTTGAGAGACTGTTTTCACGCTTGGGGATATTGCATCATACTTTTCTCGGGATATTCCCGGAGAAACGCCATATGACGTGATCCAATTTTGAGGTGCTGATGACCTTTTCATCAGCGGTTTTTTCCAGAGAAAAACTGCTGTATTGCCCAATCTCTGATTAAGAGGCTTCCTCTGGAGATTTTCCTTAATCCGGGAAAGCGAAAATATAATCTTCAATGGCGAAGAGTGACATTGGTTGAAGGTTCTCTGGTCTTTCAGAGGTTCAAGTTGTCAAAGTGGCCAAGGGCCAATTCTGATCCAGAAATAAACTGGAGGAGAGTGATTGTTCAGACGCAAACTTTCATGACAAGGAAAGAGCTGACAACTCGATTGGGAGGACTGTTATCACTAGGGGACAAGACCGACGGGAGTGATAGTGATGCAATATGAATGCGAACGTAAATCAATAATGCATGATGTATGTATGTTTATGCTGACAAAACTGACGCGACATACAGACTAATAGATGAACATGACTGGATACTTGGCCATCGCGGGGCGAAGAAGTACCTCTGGTTCAAGATAGCAATTCCGCCTTGCTTAGGAGAAACGGTCCCTGTTTGGAGCGACGCTGGTCGGGCTTAGGAGATGGGAACTCGGCCGAAGAGGTCAGATGGATCATTCACATCTGACATACCTGATCCTTCATTCAGGCATACTGGTTTAGAAGGAGTACTTTGATTTTGCACTTTGAGGCTCGAACACCTTTGGAGAATTGATCGATGTTCTTTCGATGTTCAATCGTCAAAAGAAATTGTCATTTTTATTTTTAAAAGCAGAATAATTTTAACAAGTAAATTCATTTTTGTTTTATTTCAAGAATCGTTGATCGTGTTAAAATGTCATTCTGTAAAGCTAAAACAAATATGAATTGCAAACAAAAGCACAAGGGCTCAAATTTTATTGATAGGATGGAAATTAGCCAAACACGTGATTCCATAGAGCATTTACAAAGTTTGAAAATGGTAATTTACATGGAAAAGGGCTACATTGAAACATAACGACCACTATCCTTCTACCAACTTTGAATTCGGGACATCCTGAGCTTCTGTCGAAGATGACCTTGACTGGAGTTTTCCTGACGGATGATGTAACTGCTTCAGAGGGATTTGCCCCTTTATCGAAAGTAGTTACTTGCCATTATCCCTAATTTTTGCCTGAATTGTACTTTGAGATTTCCAATCCACCGGGATGATTTTTGATCATGTCTCTAATTTTTGCCTGGACCGCCCTTTCGGGTTTTCAATCCACCGAGACGTTTTTTTAGGCGAAGTATTTCTTGACTACATCAACATTTGTGGGGTAGGTAAATTCTTCTCCGTCCATGGTTGCAAGTCTCAAGGCACCGCCTAAGAAAGCTTTCTTGACCACGTAAGGGCCGTCATAATTCGGAGTCCATTTTCCCCAAGAATCAGTGAGAAAAGATTGTATCTTTTTTAGCACAAGGTCTCCTTTCCTGAAGATGCAAGGTCGAACCTTTTTGTCAAACGCCTTCTTCATTCTCTGTTGATACAACTGACCGTGGCATAGAGCTGTAATTCACTTTTCTTCGATCAGATTTAGTTTGTCGTGTCGACTTTGACACCATTCAGCTTCTGTAAGCTTAGCTTCCATAAATACCCTGATTGATGGGATCTCTACTTCGATGGGGAGCACTGCTTCCATGCCATACACTAGAGAGAAAGAGGTTGCCCCTGTTGAAGTGTGGACAGATGTACGGTAACCGTGAAGAGCAAAGGGTAGCATCTCATGCCAATCTTTCTAGGTTACAACCATCTTTTGAACAATCTTTTTGATATTCTTGTTAGCCGCTTCTACCGCTCCGTTCATCTTTGGTCGGTAGGGAGATGAGTTATGGTGTTCGATCTTGAACTCTGTACACAACTCTTTCATCATCTTATTGTTCAAGTTGGATCCATTATCAGTAATGATCTGGCTTGGAACACCATAACGACAGATGATATTGTTTTTGATAAATCGGACCACCACTTGTCGGGTTACATTAGCGTACGACGTTGCTTCGACCCACTTGGTGAAGTAATCAATGGCTACCAGGATGAACCGATGTCCGTTTAAAGCTTTGGGTTAAATCATGCCAATCATGTCGATTCCCCATATGGAAAAAGGCCACGGGGAAGAGAGAACTTTGAGATGCGTTGGCGGTACATGAATTTTGTCTGAGTATATCTGACACTTGTGACATCTCCTCATGTACTTGTAGCAATCGGATTCCATTGTCAACCAATAGTACCCTGCTCTTAAAATTTTTCTTGCCATTGTATGTCTGTTGGCATGAGTGCCAAAGGACCCTTCGTGAATTTATTTTATCAGCATGTCTGCTTCTGGTCTGTCTACACATCGGAGCAAGACCATGTCAAAATTTCTCTTATGGAGTGTATCACCGCTCAGGAAGAAACTGCCTGCCAGCCTTCTAAGGGTTTTCCTGTCCTTCCTTAGTGCCCCAGGTGGGTACTCTTGTTTCTGAAGTAAGCATTTGATATCGTGATACCAAGGTTTGTCATCTATGACTGCTTCAATCGCGAAGATGTAAGCGGGCCACTCAAGGCACATTATGTCAATCTTAGGTAGGTCATTCCATTGACCTACACTAATCATGGAAGAGAGAGTGGCTAATGCATCAGCCATTTGATTCTCCCCACGAGGGATATGATGAAACTCGACTCTGTTGAAGAAGGGTAACAACCTTCTTGCGTAGTCTTTGTAAGGAATCAGTCCTGATTGGTACGTGTTCCAATCTCCTTTGATCTGATTGATAATCAGGGATGAGTCGCCATATACGTCCAAGTTTTTGATCCTCAAATAAATCGCTTCCTCGAGACCCATGATACAAGCTTCGTATTCGGCCTTGTTGTTTGTGCACTTGAATGTCAGTCTGGCGGTGAAAGGAATGTGGGTACCCTGAGGTGTTATGATGATTGCCCCAATTCCGTTTCTGTAATGATTGAGAGCTCCGTCAAAGATTAGTCCCCATTGGGAACCTGGTTCTGGCCCTTCACTGGGTAGCGGTTCATCGCAATCTTTCATTTTCAAATACATGACATCTTCATATGGGAAGTCAAACCCGACTGATTCTTGATCGTCAATCGATTGATGAGCCAAATTATCGGCTAAAACACATCCCTTAACGGCTTTTTGAGCATGGTATTCTATGTCATATTTTGATAACAACATCTGCCAACGGGCAATCCTTCCCGTGAGAGCAGGCTTTTCAAAGACATACTTGATTGGATCCATTTCTGAGATTAACCAAGTAGTATGACGAATCATGTACTGGCGAAGACGTTTGGCTGCCCAAGCTAAAGCGTAACAAGTTTTTTCAAGCATAGTGTACCGAGTCTCCTAGTCGGTGAATTTCTTGCTCAAATAGTAGATGGCAGACTCTTTCCTTTTGGTTTCGTCTTGTTGGCCAAGTACACATCCCATTGAGTCCTCTAGGACTATGAGATAGATAATCAGTGGTCTTCCTTCCACTGGAGGTGATAGAATCGGCGGGTTCAACAGATATTCCTTAATACTGTCGAAGGCGGTTTGACAGTCTTCAGTCCAAACGCAGTCCTGATTCTTTTTGAGTAATTTGAGAATCGGCGCACATGTCACGGTCATGAGGAATATGAATCTGGAGATGTAGTTCAAATGTCCCAGGAATCCTCTAACTTGTTTTTCAGTTTTCAGAGAAGGCATTTCTCGAATGGCCTTGACCTTGTCAGGATCAACCTCGATTCCTTTCTGGCTGACGATGAACCTAAGAGTTTCCCTGAACAGACACCGAAGGTGCACTTGTTGGGATTCAAGAGGAGTTTGTACTTTCTCAACCGCTCGAATAGCTTTGATAGGTGGGTCACATGCTCCTCCTCTATTATAGATTTGGCAATCATATCATCGACATATACCTCGATTTCCTTGTGTATCATGTCATGAAACAGAGTAGTCCTGGCCCTTTGATAGGTTGCCCCGACGTTCTTCAAACCGAATGACATTACCTTGTAACAAAAGGTACCCTACGGGGTAATGAACGAAGTTTTCTCCATGTCTTTCGGCGCCATTTTGATCTGATTATAGCCCGAGAATCCATCCATGAGTGAGAAAACTTTGTACTTTGTTGTACTGTCAACCAGCATGTCAATGTGTGGTAGTAAAGGAAAGTCGTCCTTTGGACTAGCCTTGTTTAGATCTCTGTAATCCACACACATTCTAACTTTTCCATCCTTTTTTGGAACGGGTACGATGTTGGCTAACCATTGAGGATATTCTGATGTGGCGAGGAAACTCGCGTCAATCTGTTTCTGTACCTCCTCTTTGATTTTGATGGCCATGTCCGGGTGAGTCCGTCTCAACCTCTATTTTACTGGCGGACATTCCAATCTCAATGGTAAATGATGTTCCACGATATTGGTATCCAACCCTGGCATATCCTGATAGGACCAAGCGAATACATCGGGGAATTCTTTGAGAAGCTTTACCAAACCCTCTCTGGCAGTTAGACTGAGCAGTGCCCCAATCCTGATTTCTTTTCTCTCTTTTTTCGAACCTAAGTTTACTGTTTCCAACGGCTCTTTATGAGGTTCAATGAACATTTCCTCTTGTCGGAGTAATCGGGAGATCTCTTCTGGAATTTCGTCGTTATTTTCTTCTTCATCCCCAAATACCAGGAACTCAAAGTTGGGAGAAGGCATCAGATCGTATGTTTCAACGGGGTTTAAAACAAGCAATCTGCATGACGTGATGATTTACGTTTAGAAGAGATAGAGAGGAATGCAAGTGTGTGCAGTGTATTTCTTTTACTGCTTGTTTTTATTATTGAGTTGTTTTTTAGGATTACCATTTTCTGAGAAAAGCAAAAAGAGAAAACAGCAATTAATGCGGAAATTACAGAACGACGTTATTTTATTAATGAACAAGTCGATTCTTGAAACTACAGCCCTATAAAACAAAACTCTGTCGCTTTGGGCGAAGCGAAGAGGGAAATTTACAGAAAGTGAGCCCTATCAAAACATCCGTTTCACCTGGGCAGGGTGAAAGGTTAAAGACGACAATTACTTTGACTTATGAACAATCTTCGGAACATCGACAGCAACCCATTGGCGGCGAACTCCTCGGTGAATCACAAAGTCTAGCACCTTCCTTGATTTGTCTTCAGAAATAACGCTGATTTCTGGTGGAGCAGGATCATTGGAATCTGTCTCCCAGGCAGAGTCGTCGTAGGAGGATTCCTCTGTTGCATTTTGTATAGCATGGGTGCTCTCAGGAAAATCTCCCCATCCAGTTGGCTGGATGTCTTCGAACCTGATACGAGAGCTTTCGGGAGCAGTGTACTTGACCATATAGTCGTATTTTCCACTCGGTTGTCCCAAGGTGTCCCACACTTCTTCGGAACTGGAGGAGTCATCTCTTTCGATGACGTTGACATCTAGAAAAGCATAGTTAATGAATTCTAGTCCTACAAATGTTGCAAATTCATCATCGCACTGGACGTTTTCTGAATGACCTGATTGTTGATCCCATGACATGGTGGGGACACAGGTATTTTGTTCAATGACGCTCAGTTGATTTTCATTGTTCGGCTGATTTCCTTGCTCCGAGTCTCCTGGATACGGCTGCCACATTGGCAGACCATCCATCGGGCCATAGTAGTCGTGGTCAAAGTTGTCTTTCATTAGAGTGTCCTCCTCTAATGAGTTTGGTGGAGCACGGCATCCTTCCAGATCACAATCTCCGTATATCATTTTGACATCTGACCTGGGTATAAATCTCGGACTCTGTGTAGGAAAGCAAAAGGGAGTTTGCGTTTCGTCCTGAGACATATAACCGTCCTTGTTAATATAGGACTCCCATTCTTCCTCCATATCAGAGGAATCATCTTTATTGATGGTATGCACTTCTTGAGGCACTGGGTGAAGGAAACCTCCACTGTGGAAGAAGTCTTGAATGAGATGAAGACTTTCATTGCTGGTAGTAGCTGTCTGGGTACAGGTTGCAGAAAAACCAAGACCCTTCCTTGTTTTATTGTCAGTAGGAATGACTAGCTGTCCCCATCCTATTGTATTGGTACTCTCGACCGCTTTGATAGCATCTTTGTATGAGGAAATGGAAGTTCCCTCTTCGGATTGATTGTCCTTGCTCACCGACAGTGCTTGGAACTGAGTTCCAATAACCTCCTCAGGTTCTATACCAGTAGATGATGATAAGTTACTTATGAGCAAGGCTTGTTCCCCACAGACCGTGACGAGATGGTTGTTTTGGACGAACTTTAACTTTTGGTGGAGGGTCGAGGTGACCGCCCCAGCCGAATGTATCCAAGGTCTTCCTAATAAACAACTGTACGTTGCCCGGATGTCCATGACCTGGAAAGCGACTTGGAAAGTTTGAGGACCAATAGTTATGGGAAGGTCGACTTCGCCGATAACCGTTTTCCTGGACCCGTCAAATGCTTTGACGATGACCTCACTGGTTCTCATCGGGGGTCCTTTGAAGGATAATTGCATCAAAGTGGACTTCGGCATAACATTTAGGGCTGACCCTGTGTCTACCAGTACGCTGGCTAAAGCATCGCCCTGGCAGCTGATCGTGATATTGAGCGCCATGTTATGACGGCGACCCTCTTCAGGTAACTCCTCATCACTGAATCCCAAGTTATTGCAGGAAGTGATGTTAGAGACAATGCTATCGAAGTGTATGATTGTTACATCCTGTTCTAAAAAGGCTTGCTCCAAGACTTTCTGTAGAGTCTCCCTGTGCGCTTCTGAACTGAGTAAACATGACAACACATAGATCTTTGAAGGAGTTTGTAATAACTGAGTAATTTGTTGCTTGTGGCACTTGTTTTCTTGACAAATCTCAGCACTCTTTAAACACAGCTCTTGATAGGTAGAAGCCAACTCCTCATAAGTTACTTCTCCATCACTAGAATCATCATCAGACACCACAACTCCTGTTAAAGCTCTCACATGCTTTGCTGACTCACTTTCACTTTCACTATCTGAGTCAGACCAGGAAACTGTCATGCCCTTCTTCTGCTTTTTCAAGAAGGTGGGACATTCTTTCTTGACATGTCCATACCCTTCACACTCAAAGCACTGCACTCCTTTATCTTGGGAAATTTTCTCTTCATCCTTCTTGCTGGTGTCAGAAGTCATGTTCTTGACATTAGGCCTGGAGTTATTATTCATTCTCTTGAAAACTTTGGTGAACTGTCTCCCCAACATTACCATGGCCTGAGATAGATCCTCCTGCGATTCAGAACTCTTTCCTTTTTCTTCTGCATCATTTGACACCAGGGCTATACTTTTTGGCTTCTTTTCTGGTTCTTCCTCATTCAACCCAAGCTCAAAGGTTTGAAGAGATCCAATGAGCTCATCAACTCTCATCTTGCTGATGTCTTGTGATTCTTCAATGGCAGTAACCTTCATCTTATACTTCTTAGGTAGGGACCTAAGGATCTTCCTCACAAGATTTTCATCTGACATCTTCTCACCAAGAGCACTAGATGCATTGGCCAGCTCAAGAACACTCATGTGGAAATCATGAATAGTCTCATCTTCCTTCATCTTCAGGCTTTCAAATTTTGATGTTAAAATCTAAAGTCTTGACATCTTGACTCTAGATGTTCCTTCATGAGTAGCCTGCAAGATATCCCATGCTTGCTTAGCAACTTCACAGGTATTAATTAACCTGAAGATATTCTTATCCACTCCATTGAAGATTGCATTCAGAGCTTTGGAATTTCCAAGGGCGAGCTCATCTTCCTCCTTGGTCCATTCTTCTTCAGGCTTTGGCTTAAAGGTGCCTTCTCTATCTTTGCCAGCATCATCCTTCTCACATACAACAGGTGCTTTCCACTCTTTAATAACAGCCTTCCAAGCCCTACTGTCCAAGGATTTTAAGAAGGTGGTCATCCTTGGCTTCCAATAGTCATAATTGGATCCATCCAAAATAGGGGGTCTGTTGACGAATCCTCCAACTTCTTTGTCCATCTTTACACCAGAAAGTAACTTCCCTAGATCTCACCCAGAGACAGACAGGATGCCTGCTCTGATACCAATTGAAATTCTGGTATCAGACGTGTGATGTTAAGGTGTGATGTCACAACAACACACTCTGCACAATGGACAGCAAGAACAGTAAAATAACACCAAGAATTGTTGACCCAATTCGGTTACAACCAACCTACTCTGGGGGCTACCAAGCTAGGGATGGAATTCACTACTTATAGATATAATTTACAGACTCAACAACCCGTTGACAATCTCCTAAACTTATACTCTACTACTGACTTCCTACCTAAGAAACCACTTAGGTATGAGAACACCACTCAATCCCTTACAACCACTCAAAGAAACCACTTTGAGTACCCTTGATCTTACTTCACAACTTCGATTAATCAACCACTCTCTATTGCTTCACAGCTTCTAGAGAGGACAGAAACTCAACACCTATTCAAACCCTAGAATAGTGTAAATACAAGCATTTTAAACAAACTCTAGACACTAAGCCTCCTGCTCTTGATCTTCTGATTGTTTTCTGTTGCTTTTTTTCTTTGGTCTTGTGCGCTTTATATAGCTTCCTGAATTGGGCTTGGACTTGTCACAATATTTGATCAAATTTGTTAATTAAAACTGAATCTTCAAAACAGATTTTATCCCCAAAATCTTTTTAAATCTTCAACCTTTTAATTCTCCAACAGATCTGCAATCAAATCTCCCATGTAACAGAAAATATCTATCCCAAGATATTCTCATCCAATGAGTCAACCACTCTCCACAATTCCAGCTAACACGCGTGCCCTAACAACATCTGCACCTGCTATTGTTAATTCTGCAGATCTGATGTTACAACATCACCTGCGTGACATCAGACATCCAACTTCAGCACTTAACTACTTAACACAACCCAGTGTTAAGACTTCAATGTTGCAACATCAGCACCTTGACATCAACATTGAATATACTTTGTTTTACCAAAATTCCAGCCAATCCAGGAACTAACAATCTCCCCCTTTGGCTAATTTTAGCTAAAACACTTTCTGCACTCTGCAATCAACTTCTGCACTCTGCACCTTCAGAGATTTCAGCAGCGGAATAATCTTCAGAAATTTGAAACTCATTAGCAGCAGTTTGATAATCTTCAAAGTCTTCATCACTTGATCTGCTGCAGCACCCTCTTCATTATTGACAACAGCCAATTGGTGCTCCTCCTCTAAAACATGAACCAGCATCACAGTTGTTCAGTAGCTCACAATATGCAGCACTTCTCCCCCTAGATGTCTGCTTGGCTGCACTCTTCAAATGTCAAAATATCTTCACAAGTTCAGTCAAAACTCCCCCTTAAAGCAGCAACAACCTTTTCAACCAAACACCTTTTAGCAGCATCAATCTATCTCCCTCTTAATATCTGCATCACATTAGCAGCATTTGGCAATAATACTCTTGACTATCCAGGCTATTTTCTCCCCCTTTTTAGCCACAATTAGGCAAACTTCTATAGGAAGCCCTATTAACAATAGTCAGTACACCTTAGCTCTCATTGTTAGCCTCTCAGTTAGTAAACAAGCAAAACAAATCATAGAAGGAAACTAAAAACATAACCAGTGCATAAAACAGCACAATATTCAAATTACAAAACCAAGCATAGCAAAAAAACAAAACTAAAAACTAAAACTACTGAAGGCAAGAAAAGCTAGTCTTCTTCTGAGCTGAGATCATCATTATTGTCTTCATCAATAGCATCCTTCCTTGTGTTGACAGCTTCACCTTCCTTTGTTGCCAATCTCAGAGCCATGATAAGTCTTTTAAATTTTTGTTTCCTTTAAGTACTAACTCTTATGACTTCATCTAACTCCTTGCAAGCCTTCTCTAGTTCTGTAATCAACCCAGTCTTGGCTGATGACTGTTGTGATGTTGAGGCAGATGTCTTGACACTGTAAGGTACATGTTTCACCTTGTGATGGAGTGACAAGGCAGGCTTCCTTTTACAAGCAACATCTGAATGCTGTAGAATTCCAGGATGTTGAGACAAGACAATCCCACAAATGAGAGAGGGAAAAGCAATGGGCATCTTTACAGCATTTGTAGCAGCATGCTTAATAGTATGATCATAGATGTAGGATCCATAGTCAATTCTTTGCTTTGTCCCAACTGCATGAATTATCTTCCCCAATTCAACAGAAATTGTGGTCTTGTGACTAGTAGGAACCTAGTTGGCAATACCTATTCTGTGCAAAAAAGCATATTTGACACTCAACAAACTAACTGATAGCTTTCCTTCTACGGGCCAAACATCTACCTGACCAGCAGTGATTTCCTTGCATATAACATTGTTGGAGGTCTCTAATTCCCCATAATCTTCCTCATTTCTTCCTAAATAGGCATTGATCATCTCAGGAGAGAACCAGACACGCTTGCCCCTGATGGTAACTCTTCTGAAAGTTCGGCTCTTGCTGTCATTTATCGATTCAGGTATATTAACTATGAATTCTCTGACCAGTCTATCATAGCAATTAGTCAATCCTGAAATAGTCCTTATGAGACCAGCAAGCTTAATTAGGTCTATAATTTTAGTAGACTCTAAGTCTTTTGCTACTACCTCTCTTTCCAGAGCTATCTTTCTTAGGCTCACACACTTCCACAAGGATGCACTTCTGGCACTGTGAGATGAGATGTTATCAGGCACTTGATTTGTAGCAGGGTTGATGTCTTGAGCATCATACTCAGAATCTGACTCTTCCCTGATTCTCCTCTTCTTGCCAGTCTTGGCACCTTTGCTCCACAACTTGGGAGAGTCTGTAACTGAGGTCCTTTTCTTATCCTTCCTTTTTCCAATTCTATCATCATCAAATGAGTCCTCAATCTCCATAACCTCAACCGGTTCCTTTCCTTTACCCCTGTGGCTTTCATTCCTAGGGGACGATGTTCTAACATCCAAGCTGACATCAGTGTTATTAGGGTCTTCACCTTCAGCTTCTTGACTCAGGGCTGTCTTTGAAAGGTTATGTCTTCACCTTGAGAGTCGACTTGTTCAGCAGGCATTTGCCTTAAAGGGACAGAAATCCCTTTCACCCGTATCCCTTTCTCAAGGATTTTGGTGGCAATCTGTTCCAAGTGCTTGTCTACATCAAACTTCTCCTCAACAGCATGAGAGGATGATGACCTAGCTTCAGGTTTATTCACCATGGTCGAGGGTTTAGGGTTACCTGACTCGGGAAGCGCACTAGAAATTAGTTCTTCGGGAGAAACCCTAGTTCGTACTTGATCAGAGTTCATGGAAGGGACAGACATTGTTCCTTTGTTACAGACTAGGTTTGGAGAAAAACTTTCTATTCTGTTGAGATTTAGGGAGATGAAACGTTGCGATGAGAATGCTTTGGTAAGTCATGATGTAGTACCAATATAGTAAGGTGCCTGATTTTGAATACTCTTTAAAGACCAATTACTATTTTTCTCCCTCCATAAAGACTTTCCTTTTAAACAATTCACATCAGAACTTGTTAACTTTGAGTGACCTTTCAGCATCCTGATGTCATAGTCTGATGTTATAACATCAACTACAACATCACTAGTTGAATCTCCTTCAAGAGAGGTCCACTGATAACAGTTGTCTTTGGTTCTGGCACCCTTCATAACAATCTGATTATGCTCATCAGAAACCACACACTCATGCTTAGTGTAGTTTACCTTGTAACCTTCATCACACAACTGGCTTATGCTGATCAAATTTGCACTTAAGTTACTGACAAACAGAACATTGTCAAGTTCAGGTTTACCACTACCTTGCACTTTCCCAACTCCTGCAACAACACCTTTTTCTCCATTGCCAAATATGACCTCATGAAAGGGGCAAGGTCTAAGATCATCAAACATGGATCTACATCCAGACATGTGCTTGGAACACCCACTGTCAAAATACCATGTTCCTTCTTTATTACCCATGTGAGCCAATAAGCACTTCACCTTCTCCTTAGGTACCCATTGTTTAACAACTTTGGGCCTGTGCTCTCTCCATCTATTTTGAGGTTGAGGGTATCCATGCAGCTTGTAGCAAGAGTACTGCATATGTCCAAATCTTCCACAATAATAGCATCTCACCCTTTCATCTCTGAATCTTCTGCCATGATGAGATTGCTTATGCTGCCATCCATAATGTGATCTCCTCCTACCATAACTGCCCTGCCATCTATTATGTTGATATCTTCTCGCATAAGACGGCTGAGAATGTTGTTTCTTGGATTGTCTCCCATGATGGTGTGGCTTTCTTCTTCCATAGATATAAGGAACAACATTGGTGTATCCATAACCATAACCATACCAGTTGTCCTGATGTTGAGACATCTAACGAGACATGTGCTGTTTGATCTGAGCAGCTTGCATGCTCTCATGGTATTGCGGGGGCTTATACTGACTAGCTCCCTGTGGCTGCTTTCTCTTCTGATAGGGACCAGTCTTCTTCTCAATCTTCTTAGGTTGTGAAACATCAGCTTTCTTAGGGGTAGGATCCTGCTTCTTTGGCTGATGTTGAGATGAAAGTTGTGACACTTCCTTCTTTGAACCTGAAGTGCTTCCTTCTGAAGTTCCCTTGTCCTCAGCCACATAACCTATCCCAGCTTTGTCTCCAGCAGCTTTTTCTGACTGAAGGATCTTGTCGAGTGTGTCTGTACCACAGCTCAGCATCCTGACAGACTTGGTCATTTGATCAAGATGAGCTCTCACTAGCAGCACTTCATTTTCCAGATCAGTCTTTTCATTCTCTAGCTGAGTAATTTGTTGCTTGTGGCACTTGTTTTCTTGACAAATCTCAGCACTCTTTAAACACAGCTCTTGATAGGTAGAAGCCAACTCCTCATAAGTTACTTCTCCATCACTAGAATCATCATCAGAAACCACAGCTCCTGTTAAAGCTCTCACATGCTTTGCTGACTCACTTTCAATTTCACTATCTGAGTCAGACCAGGAAACTGTCATGATCTTCTTCTGCTTTTTCAAGAAGGTGGGACATTCTTTCTTGACATGTCCATACCCTTCACACTCAAAGCACTGCACTCCTTTATCTTGGGCAGTTTTCTCTTCATCCTTCTTGCTGGTGTCAGAAGTCATGTTCATGACATTAGGTCTGGAGTTATTATTCATTCTCTTGAAAACTTTGGTGAACTGTCTCCCCAACATTACCATGGCCTGAGATAGATCCTCCTGCAATTCAAAACTCTTTCCTTTTTCTTCTGCATCATTTGACACCAGGGCTATACTTTTTGGCTTCTTTTCTGGTTCTTCCTCATTCAACCCAAGCTCAAAGGTTTGAAGAGATCCAATGAGCTCATAAACTCTCATCTTGCTGATGTCTTGTGATTCTTCAATGGCAGTAACCTTCATCTTATACTCTTAGGTAGGGACCTAAGGATCTTCCTCGCAATCTTTTCATCTGACATCTTCTCACCAAGAGCACTAGATGCATTGGCCAGCTCAAGAACACTCATGTGGAAATCATGAATAGTCTCATCTTCCTTCATCTTCAGGCTTTCAAATTTTGATGTTAAAATCTGAAGTCTTGACATCTTGACTCTATATGTTCCTTCATGAGTAGCCTGCAAGATATCCCATGCTTGCTTAGCAACTTCACAGGTATTAATTAACCTGAAGATATTCTTATCCACTCCATTGAAGATTGCATTCAGAGCTTTGGAATTTCCAAGGGCGAGCTCATCTTCCTCCTTGGTCCATTCTTCTTCAGGCTTTGGCTTAGAGGTGCCTTCTCTATCTTTGCTAGCATCATCCTTCTCACATACAACAGGTGCTTTCCACTCTTTAATAACAACCTTCCAAGCCCTACTGTCCAAGGATTTTAAGAAGTTGGTTATCCTTGGCTTCCAATAGTCATAATTGGATCCATCCAAAATAGGGGGTCTGTTGACGAATCCTCCAACTTCTTTGTCCATCTTTACACCAGAAAGTAACTTCCCTAGATCTCACCCAGAGACAGACAGGATGCCTGCTCTGATACCAATTGCAATTCTGGTATCAGACGTGTGATGTCACAACAACACACTCTGCACAATGGACAGCAAGAACAGTAAAATAACACCAAGAATTGTTGACCCAGTTCGGTTACAACCAACCTACTCTGGGGGCTACCAAGCCAGGGATGGAATTCACTACTTGTAGATATAATTTACAGACTCAACAACCCGTTGACAATCTCCTAAACTTATACTCTACTAATGACTTCCTACCTAAGAAACCACTTAGGTATGAGAACACCACTCAATCCCTTACAAACTCTCAAAGAAACCACTTTGAGTACCCTTGATCTTACTTCACAGCTTCGATCAATCAACCACTCTCTATTGCTTCATAGCTTCTAGAGAGGACAGAAACTCAACACCTATTCAAACCCTAGAATAGTGTAAATACAAGCACTTTAAACAAACTCTAGACACTAAGCCTCCTGCTCTTGATCTTCTGAATGTTTTCTGTCGCTTTTTTTCTTTGGTCTTGTACGCTTTATATAGCTTCCTGAATTGGGCTTGGACTTGTCACAATATTTGATCAGATTTGTTAATTAAAACTGAATCTTCAAAATAGATTTTATCCCCAAAATCTTTTTAAATCTTCAACCTTTTAATTCTCCAACAGATCTGCAATCAAATCTCCCATGTAACAGAAAATATCTATCCCAAGATATTCTCATCCAATGAGTCAACCACTCTCCACAATTCCAGCTAACACGCGTGCCCTAACAACATCTGCACCTGTTGTTGTTAATTCTGCAGATCTGATGTTACAACATCACCTGTGTGACATCAGACATCCAACTTCAGCACTTAACTACTTAACACAGCCCAGTGTTAAGACTTCAATGTTGCAACATCAGCACCTTGACATCAACATTGAATATACTTTGATTTACCAAAATTCCAGCCAATCCAGGAACTAACACACCGTATTTGTAAGGGATAGCCTTAGTTGATTCATACGGTAATGGTTCTGGTAGATAGATGACTATGGGAGCCTTCTGATTTTTCCGACCATCATAAGCAATTTCGATCCGTTCCTGGTTGGGAACTCTTGATTCGTCAAGTAGAGGGATGATGGTACAAACATCCCTAGCCCTATGATGATTAGAGATTACAATAACATCCTCAATTTGATCAGCGAGGTAGTTCGGCGTCCAGTTGATTGGTCTGGAACCCGGATATGGGCGAATCTCTCTACGATCCACCTGACCCTGAAGAGTTGCTCGCACAAGGTAACATCCTTGGTTACTTTCCGAACAGACTCTACAATGTTCATAGTTGTGTGGTGGCACCTGGCCACGCCCGCTTTGAATACAATGTAACCTCACTAGGTCAGTTTCCACAGATCGAACGTCCCGACTTTGATGCCGAGTAGGGTTCCCATTGGTAATACTAATTTGCTGGGTGTCTTCATCCATATAGATTGGAAGCCACCAGTGGTTCAACAAGTGCTGAAAGGTTTCCTGGACAAGGGCACAACCTTGATTGTTTTTGCAACCTGCCCTACAGCTCTGATAATCATGTGATACCAAGAATCCAAGCCGGACTTGTTTAGCATGTAACTCCACCAGGCTGGTATTCATCAAGCAACATCGAAGATTTGAATATTATTGATCTGATAGGGATTCCTATCATGGTAGTCCTGGAAGCCTCCAAGATCCATCTGACGCTTGAGGGTCTCTTGTACAAAAGAGCATCCCTGTTTGTTTACCGAGCAAGTCAGACAGGAACTGTAATCGTGCCGCAGCAGATTATGATACTGGCTTTGCCTGGAATGCATCACCACCAAGTTGACATTCATTACACGGATGTCATGGTTCTGAATGATGTTAGAATTCATGTAAACCATGTTAACTCCACGAACTCGGTGCTCTTGGATCCATCCGAGATCCATCTGTTCCTGTAGAGCTGATTGCACCACAGAACATCCTCAATTGCTTTTAGAGCAGATATCACACTGGTGATAGTTATGAGGTGGCACATGGCCATATCCACTCTGTCTGCAATGCATCTTGACCAAGTTCGCCCTCAATAAGAGTACATCGTGAATTTGATAGACGTTTTTAGACTCCCCCTCTATCAGATTGACTGTAGCTTTCTCGTGTTGGGGCAGCAGGTTTGAGAGAACATTAGGATTTATATCCTTGAAAGATAAGACCCCGCTCCTAACAAGATTTTTCACGTCGGATTTGAAATTGAGACAGTTCTCTATGTTATGCCCCGATCCTCCTTGATGGTAAGGGCAAGTTTGATCCACCTTAAACCAAAAAGGCGGATTTTCCGGTACTGTAAGAGGGGACTTAGTCTGGATATGCCCCTTAGCCAGTAGTAACGGAAATAGTTCTGCGTACGATACGGGTATAGGATCAAATCCTGGTGGCTGCATTATACAGTTGTTATTATATGGAAGACGAGCCCGCTGAAGAGGCTGTTGAGTCCTTTGCTGATTAGGTTGGCTCTGCGCAACCTGAGGTTGATACGTAGAAATAGGCGCAGGATTGATAGCAGGAGTCACAACCGCTATTGGCTGATAACGCCGCCTTTGCTTTCCGAGAGAGATATTCCCAATATCTCGCTCTTTTTTCTTAGGGAGAGCACTACCGTATCGCTTTGTACTACTTGATGATCCAGTATCTTTCACTAGACATCTTTCTCGGACGGCTTCCTCAAGACGAACTCCCATACCGACCACCTCGGTGAAGTCACTGGGCGCACTGGAAACCATTTTGTCGTAATAAAATGAGCTTAAGGTCTTTAAGAAGATCTTTGTCATCTCTTTTTCCTCAAGAGGTGGACAAATTTGAGCGGCAATTTCACGCCATCTCTGAGCGTATTCCTTAAAGGTTTCTTTGTCCTTTTGTGACATTGATCTGAGTTGATCTCTGTCGGGTGCCATGTCCAGATTGTATTTATATTGTTGGACGAAGGCAGTGCCAAGATCTCTGAAAGTGCTAATCGTAGCACGGTTTAAACCCATGTACCATTTTAGTGCGGCACCGGTTAAACTATCCTGAAAGTAGTGAATCAGTAAATCCTGATTCTCTGTCTGAGCTGACATTCGCCGAGCATACATCACCAAGTGACTTTGAGGGCAAGAGTTACCCTTTTACTTTTCAAAGTCGGGCACCTGGAATTTGTACGGGACTTTCACATTAGGGACCAAACAGAGGTCCGCGGCGTCCTTTCCAAATAAATCCTGACCGCGAAGGGCCTGCAGTTCTTTCTGCATTCCCAAGAACTGTTCCTGGAACTCATTCATTCTTTCGAACACGTTGTCATTTCCACCAGAAGGTGTTTGTGGAATCTATCCTTCCGGGACAGTGTGTACCATGGGCGGTGGTATAGTCATTATGGCCGATACTCTCGGTGCCTCCCGAAGTTTGTAACCTTCAGGAGTTGCTGTCATGCCCCTGGCATCTTCGCTTTCCCGAAGTTTGTAACCTTCAGGCCCAGCGGTTCCTGCTGCGGTTCCCCGATCCTCATTGATTGGCGGAACATATCCTTCCAGGATATAGTTAAGTGGCATGCCCCAGGGACGATCCTTCGGAATTTTGTGCCTAGTATCGGACTTTTCCACTATGGGCGTTGAGGTGATCTCCGAGATCACAGTCCTTTGTAGCTGAGCTTTTGCCATGGCTTGCATGTCGTTATGAAGCTTTCTCATATCCTCTCTCAGAGCGTCGATCTCTTCTCTCAACTCTCTGTTCTCTTCCTCGAGATCATCCATCTTTTTCTGACGATTGGCCCGAGTATTGTATGAATGAGACCGTTTGACTCTAGAACCGAGCCACAAACGTGAGATTCGTAGGTAAGAAGAATACATGACGTGAGAATGATGAATGCAATAATTATATTAATTGTTTTTTTTGTTTAATCAGAATAAACTTCGACAATTAGATTGCAAATATCAAACAGTGGGGAAACCCCATTTTATTGAATTCAAAGGATTGCGACAATAGAAATACAGTAGATTACAAGGTGCAGAAACAGAAACCTAAGCAAAGGGGTCCCGAGTCCTCTCTGGGGAGAAACCGGGTGCTGATTCTGGTACTTTCCTTTTCTTGGACCGGGGCTCTTGGGCCGTTGTCGGGTTGTCATTCCTTTGCCAAGTGAAAGGAACGAGCAAATTCCTTTGGTCATCCTGATTATCCACAGCATGTTGCTCCAAAATCTCAATCAGAACATCCTTATCTTTTAGCAGTCGCTGTATTTTGGTACACTCTATATTGAGGGTGCGGTACTTGTTCTTCCAAGACCTCCTCTCCTGTTGAACTTTGTTGAGAGTAACCTGAAGTTTTTCCATTTCAGTCATGAAGTACATGACA
Organism: Lathyrus tuberosus; assembly: GCA_022829125.1. Classification (NCBI taxonomy): domain Eukaryota; kingdom Viridiplantae; phylum Streptophyta; class Magnoliopsida; order Fabales; family Fabaceae; genus Lathyrus; species Lathyrus tuberosus. The sequence continues at coordinate 7,912,362 of JALAZF010000084.1, forward strand.
GATTCCCTCGGCGGAAGAACTCCGTGACGAGGATAAGGCATCTTTAGCTTGAGCGCTCTAGTTTGTACCCAGTGGAGATAAGGCTCCACCGAGACACAGTCCGATTTTCCTTGAGACTCTCATCCTTTCTTATAAACATGTTTCCAAGCATGCACTATTTCCATCTTTAGTGCCCTGTCATTTTCTCCTTCTTTGAAGAAAAGACCCTCCAGATGAGCATTACGTGGGACATGCCTCATCGAGTATCCAAATTGACGACGAACCAACTCTGGATGGTAGTTGATTCCTCCCTTAGTTCCTATGAGGGGTACGTTGGGGAAGTTTCCACAATGATCAATGACCCTGATTCCGTCATAAATCCTATTGCACTAATCTATATCAGAGTTGGTGAGGGACATGATTTTCTGCGACCAACGTAAGGCACTCTTATGATCCCAAAAAGCAGTAGACTTAGGCAAATGGGAGATAAACCATTTATATAACAGGGGTACACAGCACGTGATCGTCCCTCCGCTGTACAAATTTCCTAAGTGTACAGAATGATACGCGCCCACGAGCAAAGTTGGCACAGGGTTTTCAATGAGAAAAACCTTAATGGCGTTGATATCGACGAAGCTATTAATATTGGGAAACAGAAATAACCCGTAGGTGAGTAAGACAAAGATGCTTTCAAAAGCAATCATGTTCCATATACTAGCAAAGTACAGAGTCTTCTTTGTCAGGAACTGGGCTGGCAAACCTGGGAGCCCACCCTTGGTGGTCATGTGAGTCTTGATTTCTGACTCATCCAAATAGATTGCTCTTGCAATGGTCAGATCCTTTGGAATTTCTTCCAGTCCAAAAAAAGGATCTCGATCAGTAATATGTAAATCGGTTAGGTGAGAATACTCCTTCAGCGTTGGTGCGAGCTGGTAATCCGGGAATGTGAAACAGGGATAGACCGGATCATAAAACTAAATGAGTGCCTCCATGATTCCTTCAATCACATGGACTCTTAACAGAGGTAGCAGACCTCCGTACTTGGCTCTGAAAGCTTCAGGGTTAGTGATCATCCTCGCTTATCCTCTCAAATCTTCTAGTTTTGGAACCCTGAAGGTATACTTATGAGTTCTCCTTCTACCGAAGTCCATGAGCGCAATCTTTTTCTCTGACATTTGCAATCATTGTCTTCGTTTAATTTGAAAAGGAGAGACTAGAAGAGAAGTTTTTCTTTGATGTAATGTTTTTTAGATGAATGCATGAATGCAGCACACAAAAACATAGAAAAAACATGGGGTCAAAGGGTCGGTGTCATGAAGTCAAGGCTCTACCCCCCCCAAAGGTTTATACTAGTGATTTTTGTACCTGTCTCTCAAAATCATCAGTTCTTGTCGAGAAAACACCAGTGGACCGGGAACCGTGCTAGGTGATGTTTTTCGAAGAACCATCAGAAGAGGGTGGTATCGCGTGACAACCATTTCCAATAGTTTCCGCACCACTAAAAGAGGTTTTTCCTAGATGTATACTCAATCTTTCCACATGCGGCATCACACGCATTCCCATTAGCAGAAAAATAAACACAGATATCAATTAGGAAAAGCAGTATATATATTTATCCTAAAGTCCTAGACTTTAAAGAGCTATGAATCCTATGTTCCTGACAAAAATGGCTCCCCGGCGGAGTCGCCATTCTGTGGTACCTTCCCAACTTTAAAGGTTTTGACCTAAGATCCTAGTGAAGTCAAACAAAAATCCTATCCCAGTGAAATCCCCAAAGAAAGAAAGAAAAGAAAAGAGCCCCCACGGTGGGCGCTACTTTTCTGTGGCACTTTTTAAGGTTTCTTCTTAAGAGATGGGAAGAGAACAAGATCTCGTTGTATAGTAATGTCCCCAGTGAAGTCGCCATTTTTTCTGTGGAAAATGGTGACGAATGATGACTAAGGTGAGATAGATCCTAATGACACTTCCCCAGTGAAGTCGCCATTTTTTCTGTAGCGCGAATTTTCGGACGTGGTTGCGAAGCACTATCGCCTTTTGGGTACTACAGTTCGATTCATTTTTTATCCTATTGAAGCTGATAAAGGAAGGGAAATAGATGTCTCCAATTAACCCTGCTTGCATACTGAGTTTAAACAGATGACTGTTGGTTTACAGATGCTATTGAGATTGTGGGTCTCTCTTAAGTTATTTTGTTAAAATAGTGCCTGGGTGATTGGTGGGAGTTTAAGACTGATGCTTTTCAATTGATACGTGAGGGTATGGGATTTGGGTTTTGGATTAGTGTGCTCGCTAAGATTTTGCTTTCAATCTTATGCCTACGTATTCCCGTTTACCGAAACAGGGAAATCAGAGCGATCGTAGTTCCTCCTATTCTATGGGAGGAAATGGTGTTTTGGTGTCTTGTTCAAAGCCCAAGACGTGAAGCTGAAAAGGTGGTTTATATCTTGTTTAAAGCCCAAGATGTGAAGCTGAAAATGTGTTGTCTTTAGAGAGAATTTGTCATCTCTAAAGGGGGTCTGTGTGTCATAGCTGTTGGGTGACTGACTATAAAGGAGGATTACTTTAACCAGGATATGTGAATCCTAGCAATGCCATAATTTCCTTTATAGGGGGTTTTAACCTGAAGGAGAAGACTTTAACTCAGTGTAGAGCAATGCCATCTTTCCTTAGGAATTTCTCATGCTAAAAGGGGGACAGTGGCGTGGATGTAAATAATCCAGAGGCTTGCCGCTTACAGCAATTAGATGAAAGGAGTTGTTGATGTTTGTATCCTGTGAACGAGGCACAGTTTTGATGCTAAAAGGTTGATTGACTCAACTGGGGTTTTTCTTATACAAAGCCTAAGAGGAGGCTATTGGCCCAACAAGAGGGCATTTTTCATGTGTCTCGTGCGAAGCCCGAGAGAGAGACTAAAAAGGTTTGACTCAACAAGAGAGTGCTTTTAGATGTGTCTTGTACGAAGCCCAAGACGGAGGCTAAAGGTTGACTCAACAAGAGAGTGCTTTTATACTCAACAAGAGAGTGTTTTTGTATCTCGTACGAAGCCCGAGATGGAGGCTAAAGGGAGATTGACTCAACAAGAGAGTCTTTTTGTATCTCGTACGAAGCCCGAGATAGAGGCGAAAAAGGATTGCTGTTTCAGTTGAGTGACAGGTCCAGTAGGTTGGTTAAAAGAGAAAATCAGTTCTTATAAAGAGACTGATTAAAGTTAAGGCTATCCTTTGGGATTGATCAGAGGATTAGGGTTATTTCCTGTTCTTTAAGAATATGGGGAATCCAGAGGGTTTCTACACTGTCCGAGTCTATAGGTGTTTTTCCCTACTTAAGAATGCCTTCGAGGCTCAAAGAGATTAGACTGTCCAAGTCTAGAGTTTTATCTTTTGTACTATACTTAAAGAAACAGTAGTGGTACGTTTACGGTAGAAAGATCTAGACTCTTTGAAAGATTGTTCTATTAAGATGACTAACTTCTGTTTCTATACCTCTAGGAGGTCGTCGGGACAATTTGTACGAAGCCCAAGAGGAGGCTGGAAACTTTTAAGTAGCTGAGGGACAATTTGTACGAAGCCCAAGAGGAGGCTCTCTTCCCGAAGGAAGAATCCTTATACGAAGCCTAAGAGGAGGCTGCGAATACTTCTAAGAAGCCGTAGGGTCCTTGTACAACGCCCAAGAGGAGGCGGGGATGCTTTTAGGAAGCCTGTGGGTCCCCAAACCCCGAGAAATTCAAGACAGGCTATTCACAGAGAATAGATCAAGCCAGGAAAGTTCGAGAATTTGGAAGAAACTCAAGAGATGCCATTCACGGAGAAAAGATCATCTCTAGGGAGTAGAGTTTCTTTGACGATTTCTAACGGTGACAGTCTGAGAAAGGGTTCACCGAGAATGCTGCCTTTCACGTCTCCATATTATTTAACCCCAAGAGGAGGGAAGACTGTATCTGGTAATCCTATGGGGGATCTAGTTTTATCTATTTAAGAGTGATCAACAGGGCTTAGAGCTAGACGTAGTTTCCGGGGAAACTCTAAATATCTATACTAGTATTACACAGTTGATATGAGTTTATGAAAGAAGACTTACAGTGAAACAGTCCACAATACAGTTATATGTATATGAAAACGGATAAATAAAGCATATAACCACTTACTCGGTTGTAGAGCTTCCATGCTGTTTGGTTAGTTGTTCAACAAAGAAAGATTGAAAACAACAGTATATTCAAAATTTAAAGGAGAAAGTATTTTGAAAAGATGTTGGGGCTTACAGCTCAAGGAGAGGCCCAAGGTTTATCAGTGATCGCACTGTCGTTTTGTACAGAGGGACTTATACAAGTGACTGAGGCCCAAAACGTTTTCTGTACAAGGGGATGGGTCTTACACTCTCTTAAGAGGCCCAAGTGTTTTATTTTTGACCAGTGGCGGGGCTTACAGCTCAAGGAGAGGCCCAGGGTCATTTGTTTGAAAATGACGATCGCGCCGAGATTTTTGAAAACGCGGTGGGTTTTATACAATGCATTGAGGCCTAAAATGGTTTGGTTTTCAAAGGGGGTTGGGTCTTACACTCTAATAGAGGCCCAAAAGATTTTAAATGGGTCTTATAGTTCGAGGAGAGGCCCAAGGTTTGTTTTTCAACGGACGATGATCGCGTCGAACTTTTTGAAATACAACGGGACTTATACAATAAGTGAGGCCCAAAAAGTTTTGTATTTACAAAGGATTGGGTCTTACACTCTATTAAAGGCCCAAAAGTGTTTGAAAAAGTTTGATGAGGGTTAAATTAATCAAAAACCCTAATTTGTTTTCAAAATGTATTTTAATTGAATAATAAACTCAATTAAAATGACCAAAATTGTTTAACATGTGGAAAACAAATTGTGATCTTGGATTAATGTTTCAAAAATCATGTTTTGACCTACAAACTGATTAGAAATCATTAAAATTTGCAAAATCAAGAAGGAACAAATATTTTAAATGTAAAAAACAATTAAAATATTAATTCTTGGCAAAAATATCAATGATATGAAATAAATAATATTTTTGGGATTTTTTGGTAAAATAAAATATTTTAACATTTTTGTGAATTATTAAAAAAAGAATCAACTCAAAATCATTAAAACTCAGAGAGAAATTAATTTTTGAATCAATTAAATAAAATCACAAAATTCAAATATTCAAATTTTTGAAAAATGGCGCCAAGAACAAGGGCAAGAACACGCGCCACCCTTAGGTTTCCGCGGCATAAAAGACTTTAACACCAGTTTGTTAGGCAAACAGTTTTGGCAATTAATGCAGGAAGATGGTTCCCTGTTTGAGAGATTCTTTAAGGGGCGATATTATCCAAGATGTCCTATTACAAAAGCTCCTATTGGCTATAGACCAAGCTATGCATGGTGCAGTATCTTTAACTCTAAGGAACTGGTTATTGGCGGCTCCCGGTGGCGTGTTGGGGATGGTTCGAATATAAGCATAGGTCAGGATAATTGGATTCCATCTCTACCTGATTTTTGCCCTTCCTCTCTGGCTAACAGGCTCGCTCCTGATGCTAAGGTAGAGGAGCTCATTGATAAGGAGGGGGGGTGTTGGAACCTGGACAAACTCAAGGATAATTTTGGGGAACAGGACGTCCTTCACATCAGGAGCATTCCACTTTCGTCCAATTTCCCTCAAGATAAATTGCTTTGGCATTATGAAAAGGATGGTGATTATTTGGTTAAATCTGCTTACCACTGGTTGGGTAATCAAAGGAGGAAGTTGCAGCCTGGTCCGTCTGATAACAGTTCTAGGAGGTTTTGGAAGGATCTGTGGAAACTGAACGTGCCGCCCAAAACAAAGAGTACGATTTGGAGAATTTCGATGAACATCCTTCCAACCAAAGATAACTTATGCAAGAAAGGTATGTTTATCGACAACACCTTCCCCCTATGTTTCTCTGCTGTTGAATCTCAGTCACATCTTTTCCTCCGCTGTAACTTTTCCAAGAGAACTTTCTTTTCCTCTCCCTTAGGAATTCGCATTCCTGAGATGGGCAGTGTGATGGATTGGCTGAGTGAGGTCCTGTCCAAGAAGGACTTCCAGCTTGGTCAGTTAATAGCAATATTTCTGTGCAAGATTTGGCAGGTCCGCAATTGTGTCGTTTTCAAGAAGGCTAAACCAGATCCTTGTAGGGTGGCTTCGGAGATTTGGGAAGCCTTTGTGGAAGGGGGAGAGAACCGGAGGGGAGGCAAAGTGCGTGAAGCTGAGATGAGGCGAAACCTGGAAGAACACAATGGTTGGGTAGTTAATTCTGATGCTGGTTGTTTTGAGGGGGGATTGTAGCTTTTGGTTGTGTTATACGGGATCCTACTATAAACATATTTTTGGCTGCTTCCAAGAGACTAGTTAGTGCGACTAATCCTGCAAACGCGGAGTTATTGGCAATTCGGTGGTCTTTGCAAATGGCAGTGGATTTGGGCCTTAGTAATTTTATAATTCAGTCCGATGCTTTATTTGTTGTTGATTGTATTAATGGTTTGGCTCGCAGCGCTGAGTTGTAACCAATCATTTGTGAATGTAAACAATTGATGGCTAGGTGTGATAGAGTTGTTGTTATGTATGTTAATAGATGCCATAATAGGGAGGCTCATAGTTTGGTTGGTGTTGGTAGGAGCTTAGGGTCCAGAACTTGGACTGGGCATATTCCAAGCCAGGAATTTGCTTCTTGTCATGTTGTTTCTTCTATCTAATGAAAGGATATATTATAAAAAAAAAGAACACGCGCCACCCTCTGTTTCTGCAGATTTGCGTTTTCTATCCAATCTCACGGAATACTTGATTATATTATGCAATCTACATATCAATCTACTCGTTTTAACCTCACGATCAAGTCTATGGTCTTTAATTTCATTTATTTTTAACATGGAATAAGAAATCAAAGAGAAACCTCAAGAACCCTAATTTCTGCATTAAGGTTCAGAAATTCCACACATGATTCAAACAATGCAATTGATTGAGGGAAAACATTCCATGCATGATTATGAACATATGGCCAAATTATTGTGCAGCAAAAATTGCATGGATCAAAGAGTTAGAAGAGCTCATGCTTACCTCTTGCAGCTGGTGATCGTGTTTTGTGCTAGAGGTGTTACAGCTAGGTTCCAATGATCTGGATAGCTTCCCTAGGTGCCATGGAGCGTGTCTGTATGCTTGGAGTGGATTGATTTGAGCTGGAACTTGATTTGGCACCTCAACTGCAAATCTGTCAAGAACTTGAGCAACTGGCTGGTGATTCTGAGAAATCAGTGTTCCAGATGTTGTTTAAGTGTTTGGATCACTCCTATATGATGTTTATGAGGTGTGTGTGTGATTGGTTTGATTGGAAAAGCTCTCAAACTCAAAACCCGATAGTGACTTGCCTTAGAAGGAAAAATTGGAGTGAAAGAAGGGATTTTGAGGAAAGCATCTATTTGATGGCTTTGGTGTACTCAAACTGATCACAAATGAGCTCTATTTATAGTAGAGCAAGTTTGTTTTGCAAGCAATAGTGAATGGCAACTGCAGCAGAGGTTTGGCCAATGGTTGCACTTTGGAATCCAAGTCTCCTCTAGCCATTGATTAGTGGTTAGGGCACAGGGCTGTGGTTCCCTTGGTCTTGGATAAGTCTTGACTGAATTCAGTTGCAAATGGCTCAGTCCATGCCACCTTGGTGTATGCATTGAATGCTCCAATCCAAAATTGGAGTCTTGTCCCTCTTTTAGGTAATTCTAGGTTTTGCATGCTACTTCTTGTTCCAAGGACTTTGGAGGCTTGGCTCAGTGTTTGTCCCCTTTAGATTTGATCCTCAGATGTGTCCAAGATGATGACAAGGCTTGGAATTATCTGATTTTGCCAAATCGAGCAAAAATACAAAATTCTACCTAGCCTTGGCAGTTTTCAGCAAGGCATATTGCCCTTGTCATATCTCATGGCTCAAGTGGAATTTGGTGATGTTCTTGGCCATTTTGGAAAGCCCTCATATGATACAACAACTGTTTGATCATATTTGGTTTTGATACCTTTTGGATCCAAGTGAAAAATCCCCTACATTTGGAAAAAAAGTGAAGGCAGATTCTAACTTAGTGAAAATTTCACTAAGTGTTGGAAAAAAGTGACATTTTCACTTTTTGTGATTTTGATCATTTCATAACTCAAAATCCATGAGGAATTTGGAGGGGGGGTCAGTTTTAAGCTTTTGTTGAGGGTAATGAGATCTACACATCAAGCTTTGGATGGGGAAAAATGGCTTTGTGATTTAGGAGTTATGATCCTCCAAAGTTGGTACCCTTGCCACTTTGTTCATAACTTAGAAAATTTTCTAAGTTTTTATGGTTACCCCTTTTACAAGTTATCCCACTTTTCTTGATTTCTCTTGATGAATGATGATTCAAATCATACATTAACATCATTTTAGGGTTAAAAAACCATTTTTGTGAAAAATCTTAAAAAGTCAAAGTTGACTTTTGTGCACAGTTGACTTTTTATCAGATGAATTCCAAATTGTGCGATCCTTTAGGAAATCATGTCCTTGACCTAAATCAAAATTGATGGACATGTTCCATGGGTGTTATAGGGTATATTGAATCATGTCTTAGGGTTTGGGAGCATGTCCTGGTCAAAAGTCAAAGCTACAGTTGACTTTTCCCGCAAAACCCTAACTGTGGTACTGATGAAATTGAGACTTGCTGCTCAAGCTTCCTGGATCAATCCATTGTTACAAATGGATCAATGTGGTATGTTGGAGACCCTCAAATTCTCTCTTGAGGTCTTGGCTCAGGATTTATCCCAAAAGTCAACTTAGGGGTGAATTAGGTCAAGAAACCCTAATTCCTGATTTTTGATGTATGCATCCCCTGAGGTCAAATTGACTTGATGGATGGGCCCATGAGGTTCCATGGAGTATTTTAGGATATGATTTGAAGCATTGGCTCATGCCCAGAGGAAAATTTTCATCTGGAGGCCCTGGTCGACCAAACCCTAATTTGGTGACACTGGCGATCTTGAGGCTTGATCCACCTGGAAGGGAGCAGCCTTGTGCTTAATCCTTGAAATGGGAGTCCTCTTGATCCCTTGTGGATATTTGAGAGGCTAGACAAGTTGAAGATCATGTCATTTCTTGATTGATCCTTTGTCTAAGAACTCTGAGAGGGATGGAAACCCTAATTTTGATTGCAGTGGATGCTCACCCATCTTTGGGGAGACTACTGAGGTATGATGGTTCCTCCATATTGTGATGATGATTTTCACAATGATGGGAAATCTTAGTGGTCAAAATTTAGGGTATAACACTCGCTAACAACGACTACAACAACGTCACGACAACGACGATAACTACAACGACAAGATGCAAAGCCCATACAATGCACTTGACGACTAACTCACGACTCAAAGAAAACCATGTTACCAACACTCAGGTAACACTCCCCTAATTCCTCACACCGGAATTAGCTACTCGCACTCGAACCATCACGATGGAAATGAGGAAACAACAAAAGCAAGAACCTAAAGTCCCACGACACAACATCTTTTCAACAACCTCTACATAACCACAATACCAACATCCTTGTCACACAACATTATTATAACAATGCTACGATTCCTCAATCGAACATATAACCAAAACATCCATCTACATAGTAGCCCATGAATAATATTTAAACCTTTCACCTAACACTTCCATTCTGAAACATCCAATGGTCTCATCATTCCTACATGTTCCCAATGTTCAACCTATGAACCCTTACAAGTCACACATGCATATACGAAATGTGTCACCTCACACTTTCGATGCGCACTCTGACTTTCTCTAATATTCACCAGAAAAAGCATAGTTCATTTCTAAAAGACCTAACCTTACACTCCACTGAGTTATCTCACACACCAGACACAAGTCTCCGACTGCTCAAATAATTCTAATCCTCTGACCATCAAAAGATCTCCTTCAAATCTTGATACATTTTATTAAATCCCGGATGTATACTCAAACTACTCTGGTGTCCTTCCTCTAAAATCATCATTTTCAATTCCGAACCATTAGGAATACAAATTCTACCGGGGAATCTCAAAACACCCTGATCATCCAATTTAAAGTCACCATTCACACCTTTATCTCCAACCGTCATCAAATCAACAAATTTCACCTCCAGCCTCTATTTCCTGCTAACGGTCAACAGAAAATCATTAGTGACCTTTAACATACCAAGCCTCACGCTATCATATGTCAATTTGCACACCAAACTCAAATCTCTAAATTCTTCCAAAAATTCCCACTCTTTAACCATCAAAGCAGACATATGTAAAAAATTTCAACTTAACTAATCAGGCACGACACTAACCTCACCAATAGGATAATTTCAGCTAAAGTCATAACTCATAAGGAATTCCAACCATCCTCGTTGTCTCATACTCTATTCCTTCTGACCAAACAGGTACTCAATATTCTTGTGATTACTAAACACTTCAAACTCAAAACCATAAAAATAATACCTCCAGATTCTCAACACAAAAGTAACCGCAGCCAATTCCAAATCCTAAATAGTATAGATCCTCTTATGAATCCTTAATTATCGTAAAGCATAAGCTACGACTTTACCCTCTTACATTAACACACTGACTAAGCTCATCAAAGACACATCACAATACCTCACAAACGGTTTATTAGGATCACACATAATCAAAACTGGAGCCGTAGACAACTTCCACCTCAGCTCTCTGAAACTTTCCTTACAACAAGCATCCCCAAACAAACGACTTACCCTTTGCAAGTCAACTGAGATAACAGAAGCACTAACTTAGTAAAGTCTTCCATAACCTGCAGTCACAACTAACTAAGCCCAAAAGTTTCTAATCTCCTTAACCGACTTTGGAATCTCTCAATGTAGAACTGCATCTATTTCCGATGGATCCATAACAATACCATCATCAGAAATAACATATCCAAGGAAACTAACCTTTTTTAACCAAAACTCTCACTGTGATAATTTAGCAGAAAGCTCCCTCTCTTTCAACCCTCATAACTCAATCCTCAAATACTCTACATACTCATCCTTTGATTTAAAATGAATCAGAATATCATCCAATAAACTTCACTATAAACTTATCCAAACAAGTATGGAAGATACGATTCATATACTCCACAACCATAACATATACAACCTTCAAAATTCATTCTAAGCTCGAAACAATTTATCCAAAATAGCTTAACAATCTCTGGTTACCACATTTCATATCAATTCTTCTTACAGGGTTTCAATTTACTCAAGGTTTCTGCTGACACGAGATCTCAACCCATAACAAAAGTAATACCATCAAGGAACTTCAAATTGTTCACAATTCATCACAATTCAAAACTCAAGCTATCCAGAACACAACCGCAAGTTCCATACTACTCACTGATTAACATGCAACCTCATGCTATCATCCTTTTCTTTACCAACCATGTTGGGCCTCTTCAAGTCAACACACTAATGTTTCATCCAAAAACCCATCTGAAAACCACGCACAACTGACAGCCCATCACTGTGGCTTTCCTGCCAATTTCTAGAACACTATCATACAAACATGACAAACATCTGAGTTTCACTTCCTAAAAGTTCTTCTACTTACTTAGCAGATCCAAACCTCAAATCCTCACCTTCTTCAAATTTGAGTTCACACTCTACTCTCTGAGAACAACCATTAACGATACCCAATCGTTCTCTCTCAATGACTTCCCAACTGGACCAACATACCAAAACCTCAAATCCGTCTCATCTTTCGATGTTAGAATCTTCATTGACTCAACAAAACAATCCGTAACCATTTTCTTAATTCCAAACAATTCATTACAACACTATCAAGGCCGGAAAGACACGTCTATTCCATCCAACATAATTTCGTCTACTATCAACAAGAGATTAAGGGTGATTAGTTTCTCAATTTGTCAATATACATCCGACAATCATGATGGGGCATAAACCGTATTTACTAAACTATAATAGCATTTCTTGCATCTTGTGCACAAAACTACCTAAAGCACAAATCCTTAGTTGACATAAACCTTGCCTCCACATTCCCTCCGGAACCGGGAACAACACTGTCCAAACAACACTTACAATCTTGCAACCTACGACACACAACCGAAGTAACTTGGAGAAGCACCAGCTTCCCCCCCACTTATCTCATTCTAAATCCTGCAAACAAAGGATTAGAAAACCAAAAAGTACTGACAGTGTTTCACACACATATCACATACTAAGGAACTAACAACATCGATAGTATTCAACTGTCACACCAACTGACTCAACAACTTGGCCGGACGGACCGACCTGCTCTGATACCACTAATGTAACACCCCAATTCCCATCGCGAATAAATAATACATAAATAAATCAGAGTAAACAAAAATTTATTATTCTTAGACGGAAACAAGGATGCCACATTTAAAGAAAGAAAACACAATCCCTGCTCATAAATTTGATACATAACACAAAATGGAATAAATATAATTCAGGAAGCTTTTTCCAACAAAAGGAAAGTTCAATTATGGAATAAAGTGGAAAGATCCATAACTAACTTGTTTTACAAAATAAATTATTTTATAACATCAAAATATTCATTCAAAGGTAATACAAAATAGATCCAACAAATGTATACATATATAACAAAAGCGTTCCCCGACTCCCGTGTTACGTATCAGAGCAGACAGACCGACAAAAGGATGGAGGACTAATCTTCACAAAAGCCTCCAAGACTACTAATCTACAATTACCTCATAGAGCAACAAACCACAGCAGAAGGGTGAGAAATAACAACTAAATCAAGATTGCATAATAATATGCAAACACATATAAACTCACATGCATAATTATTCTCACCACAAGCATCACATACTAATACATATAGCATGCCACAAATACATAACCTATTTCTAATAATCCAACCACATAACATATATTCATATATAGCATATCATAGATAATTAATACAATCATTGTGATGTGCAACATCCCCACAAAACATGGCATATGTCTATACATAAAACATATCATCCATAACCAATACATTTATCACAAATGCATATCAATTCACCAATGCTATCACGAGCTCAACACATAATCAATCAATTAACAATTTTCCACACATAATCAATCCATTCATGATTTTCCACACATAATCCATCCATTCATGATTTTCCACACATAATCAATTCATTCATGATTTTCCACACATAATCAATCCATTCATGATTTTCCACACATAATCAATCCATTCATGATTTATGCAAATGCAAAGAGACTGACACAACGACTCTATGCAAATGTGGTACCATCCATCCATCATTCTCATCATTAATTCACTCAGGAATGATTGGAATCATCGCTTGTTACTTAGTATAACTCCCCGTCGGGCAAACGATGTTCCCCGTCGCTTTAGGTCCTCTTTGTATAAGGCTCACGATGTTTATAGATCGCTTTAGGTCCTCTTTGTATAAGTCTCATGATCTGATCGCTTTAGGTCCTCTTTGTATATGGCTCACGATCGTCTATAACGTCGCTTTAGGTCCTCTTTGTATAAGGCTCACGACCGTTACAGCAGATTTCCTCTGGAATCGTTTCGTCGCTCACACCCCACAAGGGCACACGACATCACAAGAATGCATATCATGATGCTTGGCATACAATGACTCATGACAATCAAATGCATACACATATACAACCATGTGAACCATTCCAACATCCATAATCATGCATATACAATCAAACACAACACAATGCATTTACTTGCCCTTAGGCCACAAACCATCATCACAACATTTCATCACATCCATTCACATCATATAACAGCACAGAAGTCATACGTTATATATCAAAAGCATATCACATGATAACACATCAATCGCACACAATTACGACGATAAAAGTTGACAAAACGACACGTTTCCAAATTCCCGACACAATTAAATCGGCCACCAATCCCAAAACCATTTTTATATGAAAGAACATGTCATTAGATTTCCATTGGTACTAAGAACGTCTTGATCCGAGTTACGGATCAAAAGGAACCGCATCGGACGCGAAATCGGGAAAGAAATCGCGAAACGGCAAAATTCTGCACCCTCGCTGGTCATACGCGTATTGCCCTGGGCCATACGTGTATTGCCTAGCTCGCTCGCCCACCCATACGTGTATTGCCCAAAGTGCTACGCGTATGAGCAAAGACTGATTTCTCTCAAAAAATTCCACTAAAACCCAGTACGCGTATTACCTCCCTCGTTACGCGTAATGCCTTGCCCCTTACGCGTACCGTTACGCATTTCAGTAGAAGGCCGTGTAAAATGGGTTTCCATACGCGTAATTCCCTCATTCGCCCTTGCCATATGCGTATTGCCCTACCCAATACGCGTATTGCCTGGCCCGTTACGCGTATGGGCAGCGAAACCCAGAATTTTTCCTGCATAATTTCTGCTACAAAAAATCACCCAATTCCTCTCCCAATCTCATCTAAACATCAACATACTACCAATTGAATGCACAACAACCTATATCTATCCGGTTTCAACAATTAGGAACCTTAAATCATGATTTCCGACACAAAAGTTGTATCCAATTCTCACAATCTCAACATATTAATTGTTGTAGTTCTCTATTCAATTCAACCAAACTTCAAACAAATACATACATATATATATATATACAAGCAAGATATAATCGAAACTTCTCACCCTTACCCGATTAATCGAAGTTCAAGCTTTGTTTTGATGATTTTCTCTTCTTCCCCTTCTTCTCTCATTTCTTTCTCTTCTTTCTCTTTTCCCTTTTTTTTTAACAAAATATCTAACTACCCAAAATGACCATTTTGCCCTTACGCTCAAATATCTCCCAAACGCTCTCAAAATGCGATAAAACATAAACAACGATGAAATATATTTCGGGAAATAAAAGTTGAAAAGAAATTATAATTTATTGCAAATATTTTACCTATCAGGGAAATTAACCAATTAACTCAATTAGCAGGTAAAATACAATAAATTCACACATTTCACAAAATTCACATAAATGAAATAAATAAATACAATTAAACAAATCGGGGCATTACAATGTTCATTTCAATTTTTTTCTCATTAACAAACTTAGGAGGAGAATGATGTAAATGAAATAACCAAATTTGTTGATATATGCTTTTATTAGTAAGACCTAGATGACGATGTAAGGTATTGTTTCACTTCCCAAACAGTGGAGAAATAAGGAAATAATCCGTAGTCAACCCCCTTGAGCCTGAAGTTAGTGTTCTTTCTATTTATTAAAAGCTCTTAATTTTAACCAGGGGCATGGTAGATTTCAATTAATTTGAGGATGCATTATAAGCTCAAGAGAACCATCCTATCTAATCACATCAATAAGAGTTTCTAGCACATCCTCTTCCTCGCACACGTCATCCAACGTCGAGGTAGAAATGAAAAGATAAAACTCACCATAATTAACATGTTAGTCATAAACTTTCTAAATCAAAAGCAAAATCTCACAAGAATTGTTCCAAAAGAAAAGAGCCCGCTGAGTAAAAGAAACCTAAAAAATAAAGTTGACTTAGGCAAACGTTAGGGCACCATGATGGACCGAAATTCAAAAGAATCGGCCCATGCGAGAATGGGGATTAAAAGAAAAGAAAGAAAAATGGAAACAAGCTTGTAAACGGAAGCAGGTGACTGCCACCTCAAGAATCTCATCAGTGCTTCAACCACTACATCTACCTCCATTATCATGACTACCAAATTTCTCTTGCCGACTAAATGCATCTGTTGAGTTAATTGGATTTAATAATGAAGAACATCAAAGGAGTTAGGGTGGTTTGAATCAAATCTTGAACTTTATATATTTTTTCATAAACCGTGAATCAAGCCACATTACAACCTTCAAAAAACCTAATTGAAGCTAGGTTCACTATGAAAGCATACTCAATAAAATTGTTGTTAAACTGACTCCAAATGTTTGTTAAATCATCGCTAACCATATTTTCTTACCACATTTTCACATCTTCATTCATACAAACCTCATGGCCAAATATCATACACCGTAAAAATCATGTTTGTTCTTTATAACAATTTTCGATTTCAAAACTTGCATGCGCATTACGTTCAAAGGAACAATTTTTACACTCAAATCAATACTTAACATTGAGGAAATTTCAAACAATGGTTGATCCGAGGCATGCCACTTCAGGACACTTTTGACTTAGGGCAAAACACTTAGGGATCCTTCCGATCAAGAGCAAATCCTTATAATAATGGGAAGATCATCTGAAGATCTTGTTGACTAGGGGTAAATCATTCCATGAATTAGCCAACCTAGGTCAAATCACCTCCAAGCCTTATTGATTAGGGGAAGACCTTGTAAGATTCAAATACTGGGGCAGTCTATAACAAGATCATATCACAACATGGTGGGATCCAAGTTCCTTTTCAGGTAACTCCTTTGAAGGTCCTACCAACAAGGGCAAATCACCTGAAGACACCGTTGATCAAGGGAAAATCCTTCAAAAGCTCAGTCAAATATTGGCACAGATCGCTGTAAGGCTCGATCAAAAGAAATCACTCCCATAAACGACTTATTAGGGGTAAGCCATTCCAAGCGTTGGTTAGTCTGAGATGAATCCCTTCAAGGAACATACTAGAGCAAGCCACCTTGAAAACACGGTGAAGTCACCCCTTCAAAGATTGGTCAATCTAAGATAAATCGTTCTTAGAATTGATTAATCAGGGACATATCGCTTCAAGAACCAAAAATATTGGGGAAAGACGTCTCAAAGTCATCTTATGACAAGACCATTTCAAAACTCGTATTAAGATGAATCTTTTCAAAGACCCAGCAGACTAGGGAAGGAAAGGCTATAGAGGGGCAATTTTTTCCACATTTTCAAGATGCAAACGTTGTCGTACATAAGTTATAATCAAGTTCAACATGAGTGTTGGGAGGTCATGTTGGTACAACACCTTGCCACCTTTTGACAAATAGCCTTGTTAAACGAACAACCTATCTAAGTTGTAGCCATCAACGACCCACCCTAGGGACACTTGTTGAAACATTCAAGTCATCGCATAAATCATCCTCATACATCACTCATGTTTGCATCAAACCATTATTATCATCTCATTTATCTGGCATTTATGCCTATCAAAAGGCCTAATCTTACTTGCCCCTTATAAAATCCAAATCTTACTTGGCACTTCACAAAAGCCCAAGCTTACTTGGAACCTTACAAAAGCCTAATATTGCCTGGCCCCTCACAAAAAGCCCAATCTTACTTGGCCCCTCACAAAAGCTCAATCTTACTTGACACCTCACAAAAGCCAAATTTTACTTGGTACCTCACAAAAAGCCCATTTTCACTCGACATTCACCCAATACCCTACAAAAAGTCCATCCTCATTTGGAACCACTCAAAAGCCAAACCTTGCCTGACACTTTACAAAAGCCCAACATTGCTTGGAACCTCGCAAAGGACCGGTCCCACATGGTATTTACTCTGAAACCCAATCTTCATTGACAACACTTCAGTCATCACACTTCATGCATTTCTAACATATATCGCATAACCAATCATCCTACTTCATGCATAAAAACAAGTCTTAATCATCATACATATCACGATTCATGTGGGGAACTCTCCCTTATTCCTAAAGACCATCTGCCACCGGCACTATGCATTTTAACTCGGCTGCTGTAGTGAGGTAACGAACTTCGTCATGAAAAGTAACGGCTTATAACCCCGAATATTCAAACATTGAGGGGTAAATAAATTTTCACATGAGTTCGAACCCCAACATCTACATTTTTATTATTTACAAAACTAGCACCTCATACATCTCAGTTTACAAATAAACTGAGGGGTAAGATAGATTGTTTTTTTAATTGAAACTAATTACATTGTTTACACAGAAAATAAATAAAAATAATTTGTTTACAAACTCCAACGTTTACCCAAAATATTACATTCTTTACACAGAATATTAAAATAAAAATTAATTTATCCCTGAATATCATATGTTAGATCTTTGACTCCTTGATATTTGGGCAAGGTCAAATGCTTCACCTTGCAAGTATTTGTTTCTGATATAAAACAATACCAGGGTTAGAAAAAAAAGTATATAAAAGTAAATGATTTTATGCTCAAATGAATATTTAAAAACACAAACCTTAAACCCAGATAATTTTCTGCACTTGTAATCCATCGCTAAATGCAAAAGTTAAAGTGGAGGATGTAGGTAGTTTCAATCGCTACATGACGTTTCTTTATCAATTTTAGATGTCAGAAAGCCTTTATAGTTGAAATTATTTAGGTATCACGTAGATAACTCATGGTAGTTTCTTGAGTGTCGATAATCATGAAATCAACAACAAAGATTTATTTAAGAACACTAAGTTATCCCCTTGGTTTCTATAAAAATCAAGGTGAACATGTTTTTTTTAATTACATTATTTACACAGAATAATGAAAAACAATAATTCAACAAAACTAGAATTTTGGTGTAAGAGGCTATCTGGTCCAAATATTGCACGCATCCAATTTCTAGAAGTTATCTGGTCCAACCATTGAATGCATCCAACTTCTAAAGGAATTATTTGTTCCAACTATTAAAAAATGTTTTTCTGCACTTGCAATCCATCACAGAGAACTTTTACAAGCTTCTAAATACAACAACAACAACATCAACAACATTTTGTGAGCGGCTACATAAAAGTTATGGTTAAGGTAAAATCTGTTTAATGAGTGCTTTATAGTAAAATGTTACGTATCTTATCCCACAGTTATTATGGAAATCGACGAGATATATCATTTAGTTTACAAAAAATTATAATAATTAAAAATAGTTTCCTGAATTGTTTTTCCCCTCGATGTTTTTGAAAAACCGAGGTAATATGTGATTTCTAATTCTAAAAAAATAATTCATGGCGCGCATTGGAATCATATCCACTAAAATAACAATGATCATCCATATTCAAAAATGTAACGTATCTTTTGGATTTTCAAGGGTTTGAGCTTCTCTGATTGTTTCATTTCTTATTCTCCACTTTATTTAAACACTATTCCTAGTTTCAACATCTCATTTCCAACTCTTCGTGTCTTTAAACCTAGTTTCAAAGTATTTTCTTTTCTTAAAAAATGTCTTCAACAACCTTAGATGATAATCTTTTGTTCGTAATCAATGAAAAGTTTGTTGATTTCGATGATTTAAAAGGCAAATGTTTTGATCTAAGGAAAAATTTTCGCAAACAATAGTTGAACGATTACTTTGACATTCTTAATAGACCCATCTACATTAATCTCATTAAAGAGTTATGGTTAAATGCTTCCATTGGGACATCTGATCATGATGCTGAGTTAATCCAGTCCTATGTCAATGGATTTTTTGTCACAATTGCTCAGTTACTTATACAATAAAATGTGAAGAGGAAGGTTGTTGTGTTGAACATTATAGATTCAACAATGTCTATAAAGAGCACCTTCCCCTAAATTATGCAACCAACGATAATCTTAGCAGTCCTTTTAGTCTATGACCAACTGGAAAAGTTTTGTATCAACTTCTAGTGTCAAATCTCCGTCCAAGAGACAAAGAACTGGAAACGCTTACTTGGAATGACAAGCATCTATTGTTATTACTTACCAAGAACATCATAGTTAATCTTCCTCTTACCATTTTTAATTTCTTAAAGGAAATGATAATCATCTCTAGGGATGAAATGACTTTCCTCACACCATATGGAAAAGTTCTTTCTTAAATTTTCTCTAAGTTAGAGATAGTAAATAGTGATACTATTAAAGTTGAATGGAGTCAGAAATTTGAATATGTGGAATAGTTAGTTGTTGTCCCGTTTTTAATTAATGAAATATTTCCTTTCATATTATTGCCTATTCGTTTTTATTGATAACAATTTTTTTGAAAATTACTAACTAATAAGAAAAAAAATGAAAAAAAATTAACTAAGAAAAAAGGGAAGATTGGAATGCACCAAGTGAGAAATCTCTGAAAAAAAATCCTCAAATGCAGTTACTGGGATTCAAAGCATGTTCTCTAATAGCTATGTTACATCAGTTTTAAAAAACACCGAGGTATTAGGTTTATTGTTATTTTTTTCCAGAAAATTTGGCACTCACTTATACCTATATTACCTCGATTTTATATAAAACCGAGGGAAAAGGTTGTTTAAAAAAATCAAACAAGTCGCTCCCAGGCCTATAAGCTCGATTTTTGGCATGTTCGAGGTGAAACCTTCGTCATAAAAAAGTATTATTTGTAGTAGTGCCAGTTCTCGTCTGGAAAATCATTTCAAAGCCCAATTCTTGTTTGGAAAATCATTTCAAAGCTCAATTCCCGTTTAAAAAATCATTTCAAAGCCTAGTTCCCGTTTGGAAAATCATTTCAAAGCTCATTTCCCGTCTGGAAAATCATTTGAAAGCCCATTTCTTGTTTGGAAAATCATTTCAAAGCCTAGTTCCTGTCTGGAAAATCATTTCAAAGCCCAGTTCCCGTCTGGCAAATCATTTCAAAGCCCAGTTCCCATCTTGGAAATCATTTCAAAGCCCAATTCCCATCTGGAAAATCATTTCAAAGCCAAGTTCTCGTCTGAAAAATCATTTCAAAACCTAGTTCCCGTCTGGAAAATCATTAAAAGCCCAATACCCATATGGAAAATCATTTCAAAGCCCAGTGCCTGTCTGGTAAATCATTTCAAAGTCTGATACTCGTCTAACAGTCTCTGTTTCAAAGCCCAGTACCCATCTGGTGATCCATTTTCAAAGTCCAGTTCTCGTCTCAAAATCAAACATCACATTCATGCATCATATCACGCGCAACATATCCATGAAAATAGAGCATTACGTCAAACAACTCAAACATGCATACATAACATAACATAACATGCATATATCACATAGCATAACATGCATACATAGCATAGATACATAGCATAGGATAAAAACTCGGGACTCCTCATAAAAAGATAGATCAATCCGCAACTAAGTCAGTAATAGCTATCCACCCAAGCTTACCCCCAAACATTTTTCTCACTATACATCCTGGTGAGTCGGTCTTAAAGACAGTCCCTACCAAGTATCCTTGGAACTCACTCCCCAAGCAGGTGATACTTAGCAACATTATCCCTAATATGCCTTGATGGTATACAATTCCCTCAGCAGATCCTTGTAGGACTTTTTAAACCTTCCCCGACAATCGTTATCCTGAGGGAACCTCTCCTGGAAACCTATTCCTCAGTAGACAATCATCTCATCCCCAATATAGAAATCATGTTCTTAAACTAATCATTTTTACTTTGTTCTTCTTGGATTACTCCCCAGTAGAAGTTTCGCTATGGCATCGTCTATGGCTCCTTTCTTGTTTTGGTACCATCCATGACATCTTTTGCTTTGACACTGTCCATGATACTTCTTCTGGTATGTAACTATCCATGGTACCTTAATCTCTAGTACTGTCCATGATACCTCAATTCTCTAGTCCCATTCATAATATTCTCTGGTGCGATCCATGAAATCTTCTAGTCACATCCTATCCCCTACAAGACTTTCAAACAAGTCTCTTTAGTAGAAATCCCTAGTGTCCAAGCTTTGTCACCGACCAGGAGTAGATTAGGTTCTTGCACCAATGCGTTTTATCATGGGTTCCATCTCGACGTAGGTGTTTTGGTTCTTACACTAATAATGGTTTCAAAACCGGTTCCATCTTGACGTAGTGTTTTGGTTTATACACTGATGAGGGATTCAATATGGGTTCCATCTTGTTGTAGGTTTTTTGGTTCTTACACCGATGAGGGTTCAATACGGGCTCTATCTTGTTATAGGTTTTTGTAGTTCTTACATCGATGAAGTTTTCAAAACAAGTTCCATCATGACGTAATTTTTCGGTTCTTACACCAATAAGGGTTTCAAAATGGGTTCCATCTAGACATAGGTTTTATGGTTCTTACACCGACACATGTTCCATTATGGGTTTCATTTCGGGTTTCACAATGGGTTTTACTTCGGGTTCCACTAACGGGTTTGATTTGATTCCATGTTAGTGTGAGTTTTATATTAGGTTCCAATGAGGGTTTCAAAATAGATTCTATCTTGATGCAGGTTTTTCAGTTCTTACACCGACACAGGTTTCATTTCAGGTTCCATGTTAGTGAGCGTGTGATTTCGGGTTTCATACAAGTTTCATTTCGGGTTCCATGTTAGTGAGAGTTTGATTTCGGGTTCCATAGGAGTTTCATTTCGGGTTCCATGTTAGTGAGAGTTTGATTTCGGATTTCATACGGGTTTCATTTCGGGTTCCATGTTAATAAGAGTGTTGTTTCCATACGAGTTTTATTTCGGGTTCCATACGGGTTTTATTTCAGTTTGTACACCAATATAATTTTATCGGTTCTTACACCAATGTTATTTTATTTCAGTTCATACACCACTGTTATTCTATTTTGGTTTTCACTTCACCGCCGTTTTGGGTCTTACACCAATAACAATTGAATCTTTTATATCCCCAGCACAGTCAGGACTTCATATAGGCCTGAAAACTTTCACAATTGTTTCTAGTTGACAAAATTTTGGGTCCTCTTGTATTTAATTATCTCCCACCACGACCACATGAAGACTGTCGTCACTCATGCTCTCAGGTTGAAGGTAATTAAATAGGGGCAACTGTCATACCTCCAACTTTGCCTAGACTCTTATTATCATATTGATTTTTATCGCATTTCCTTTTGAATATGTGAATTAGCCCATTTTTTAATGAAAAGAGTGTTCAAGGAGTTACAAGTGCAAGCGCTCGGGTTCGAATCCCACGTTTCCCATTTTTAGTGCATTTTCCCTTTATTTCTATTTGTATTATATCACAAAAATTAAAAAAAATCTGCATTTTTATTTTGAATTTTTGTTTTTTTAATTAATTATTTTTTAATAACTATTATTTTATTTATTTTATTCACTTTTAACCCAAAAGAGTCCAAAAATCATAAAGAAACAAATCTTTTCCATTTTTTTCACAATTGTTTTCTATTGGTTGTTTTGTGTCATACTGACATCTGATTGGTAAAAATTTGTCAACTTACTGACCAAGAAAGATCAGATAATACCTGATAGTTATTTGACTTTATTTATTATTATTATTATTATTATTATTATTATTATCGTTTTTGTCCTTCTAACCTAATTTCTAACACTATAAATAGGACACAACTTTCACACAATTTCATACACTCGATACTTATTTCTAACACAGCTTTCTCCCATAACCACACTTTATCTTATATCCCTAATTCTACACACAAAGCCATACAAACCCTTTTTATTTAGTCATATTTTTGTACATTCTTACACAATTCCCCATAGAGTTACACATCACCACATAGAAAATCCTTACATAAAGGAGTCACAAAAAAACCATGTTTTCCTAAGTCCCTCCTCTGTTAACGTGTGCAATAACACACATACACAAGTCCAACACCTAATTCATACAGAAAACCCTATTCCAGTTTGGTCATATCCTACATCCACGCCACCCCTCATCGTCGCTTTCGATCAGTGTAGTTTTCTTGTTTCATATTTTTTAATGAATGTTTTTTGTATGTATTTTTTATGTTGTTTGAGAAAACGAGAGATAGTAGGAGTAAGGAAAAGGACACACACACACACACACACACACAAAGAGAGAGAGAGAGAGAGAGAGAGAGAGAGAGAGAGAGAGAGAGAGAGAGAGAGAGAGGAAGGAAGGGGATAAAAAGCTAACAATGTTTGTTTCTCTCTCGTATGTTTTTAGTTACTATTATTTTTTTTAATTCTTTTTATGAACTGCCACATGTTGTAATGGGTGTGGTCTAATTTTTAATTTGAATATTGTAGAAAAGAGCAACAGGGGGGGGGGGGGGGGGGGGTCCCTCTCTCCCTTAATTGTCTTTTATTTTTTTGTTATTTATTATTCTTATTTTCTCTTTCTTTATTATTATTATTATAAATTTGGGTTGGCCTCTAGACCTTTACACAATTCGCACCCCTTAGTTATTAACCTATTATTCTAATTAAATCATTTAGTTAATTTGCAATTTAATCATATAAATTAGTTATATAATTATTTTAATTTAATTTTACATCAAATTACCTTTAGTTAGTTATTTAAATTGATAAGTTAATTTTAATAGTTTAGTTGATTTATAAAATTGATATGAATGCAAAAATACTTGCTTTTTTCATTTAATTCAAAAATAAAAATACAAAATATATCTTATTTCATCAAAATTCAAAAATATTTTCTTTTTACTTGAGTCTAAAAATACCAAAATATTTCTTTTCATTTAAAATTAAAAAATATAAAAAAAAAACCATTTCTATTTGTAAATAAGCTATGTACATAATCGGACACTCATTTCATAGATCAAACTTAAATACATGTTTTTGCAAATAAAGTAGATGAAGGGATGCACATCCACTTTATCTGCAATTGATTGGTTGCCGCTCGCCATATCGATCAATAATTCAAAATTCAAAACATCTCCTAAAACCAATACCACTCATCAAATTAATCTTTTCCCCCCGCGCAATCAAAAAACCTTTTCATAAAAGAATAGTCTGGTCCATTTAACGTGAATACAAACAAGCCGAATCCTCCATCGTGCGAACATACATGCATACGTTTAAGCGATTTAACATTATTCTCCAAAATCATCCCACCCATAAACATTTGATATGAACTACGAAGTTCTGATTTTCTCAATGTACTACAAGAATACGTAGGCACAAAGTTTTGAAACCTTGGCGACTCAATAGTAAAAAAAAAAAACATTCTTTTTTGTCTTTTCTTTTATAATTAATTTCCCCACTTGTAAATATATTTTCATAAATAAGATAAAAATAAAACAAATGCAAACGTCCCTTAAACAAATAATCAACCTTAGAACTTTAGGAGGTTCCCGTTGAGTACAACGGATGTGAGGGGTGCTAATACCTTCCCATCACATAACCAACTCTCGGACCCTAAATTTGGTTGCGATGAACATCTCTTACTTTTCTTTCCCTTAGGGTTTATCACTATTTCCCCTTTCCTTAGGAATAAATAAAATTTGGTGGCGACGCTGTTAGTCCATTCGTGAGCGTGCGATGCGCTTTGCGAGGTCGTATTTTTCAAGATGCGACACTAGTGACCTTGAAAATAGTCACATCCTAGAAGTACACCTAATGAATCCCCCACATATTTATCTCTTTCTCTTTAAATACCTTTACTTTTATTTTATTCGACTCATTATTTTAATGGAAAGGGGAATGCACAAAGCTTTAAAATAGTTACAAAACACAAAAAAAAATTTTGGGCCAAATTGGACAAATTGGGATGAGTTTGGATCAAAATGAATAATCTTTGCCTATTTCCTTTCAATTGGTTTCTTGTTTCCATTCGTTTGGTCATGAATTGTATCAAGGTTTCATTGACTCTCCTAGCACATGCTCATGTCACAATATCTCATAGGATTTAAATAACTTTATTTAAGTCATGGTGCTTTATGTCCTCACTAGCTTCCTAGGATACAATTGTAAATAGAGTTACATTTAATGATTAGAAACTTCATTCTAATGATTCTCATATCTTCGTCGGTCCCAAAGGCCATTAGGAGCTGACATATATTAAAAGTCTCGTGATCGTCTCGTCAAAACCTTGGAGACTCCCTCCCTTGTAGTATGGTTGCATAATTTGATGTAAATCTAGTTTCTCGTATGTCTCGACATACATGATATTACACGAACTTTCTTTGTCGACCAACACACGTCAAAAATCTTGGCCAACCTTCACGACCCTTATAAGGATAAGTGTATGTGGTGGTTTTTGATCAGTGTATTTTAATACACTATCTTTTTACTTTGTGCAAAGTCTTTTATTTGTCTTCTCACTTTATTTTAATTGCTTTTAATAGATATTTGAAAGTTAAGCTGAGTTCTGCGTATTTTCTGAATTAGTGATTATTTTATGAATAAACAGATATTGACACATTCTCACTATGCATGTCATAACTTGAGCTACGAGAAATCAGATCGACACATTCTAATATGAGTTAGAAAGTTGAGAGGATAAGCTAAAAGTTTCATGTTGAAGTAAGAAGCACATTCGGATTGAAAAAGACTCGAATAATTCGTTTTAGTTCCAAACTTAAATAAAACAATTAGCTTTTGGGCCGGATTTGTGTAATTTGGGGTTGTAAGTTCTTGTAATTGGCTGAAATTTTGTTAAAACAATGCTGATGTCATGGTTGATGTTGCAACATGAGCTTCTAGCATTATTGATGTGTTTAGTTAACATTCTAGTCTTGTAAAAGAGTTATAGTGCTAAAGAGTGATGTCACATGCGATGTCTTGACATCACTATACCAGAACATTAAAACATCAGGTTGTGATGTTGTTAGGGCTGCAAGTATTTCTGGTGATAATGAGATATTCTGTTGAAAAGAATCAGAGATAGCAGGTGAAAATCATGGGCTAGATATATTTTGTTGCAATCATTAGTTTGTTGCTAATTTAATGCAGAAAGATATGGAGAACAATTAAGAGTTAATTATGAAGATTTGGGTGAAGATTTAATTGAAGATCTATTGAAGAACAAAATCTGTTGCAGATTTGTAGCAGAAGATTTGTTGTGATTTGAAGGCCCAAATCCAGTTGGGAAAAAGTTATAAATAGAATGCTTGTAATCTAGAATAGGCACGGGTCCAAGATGTAGATCATTAGGGCTTAGTCTTAGTGAACCACTCGGGTTGTGAGATGGTCACTGTGGTATTACTCAGAAACCTGTAGGTAATGAGTATTGTATTGTTCTTGGAGGAAGCTGTTAAGCAACTCCAATATGAGTCATGGAAGTGTGTCTTCTAGTTTTCTGTGTTAGAAAAGTTATTGGTAAACAAGTTGTCGATGCAGTGACGGAGTTGTTGACTGCTAGACATCATTGCGATGATTGGAAGTGAGATGGAGTCTCTTATCTAGCGAGGACTTAGATAGAAGGGTCATTGGGTAGTGATTGAATTAGGTAGATTGTCAACTGGTCTGTTGAGTCTGTAATTTGATACTGCTAATAGTGGACTTCCTTCCTGGCTCGGTATGCCCCCAGATGTAGGTTGTTGAACCGAACTGGGTGAACAATCCTTGTGTTGATTTACTGTTACTATTATTGCCTTGTTCATACAGCAGATTGCGATGTTGTGACATTGTACGAGACATCACACATCTGTACCAGAATTTCAATTGGTATCAGAGCAGGCATCCTATCTGGTTCAGGATGAGATATTGGGAAGATACTTTCTGGTTCATGAGCAAGGAAGAGAGTTGTTTGGATGATCCCTTGGAGTGAAGGATGGACTATTCATGATAAAGTATTGTTGGCACGTGGTTTATGCTGAGAGTGTGCAAGAATTTTTTAGCAGTGCCTGAAGGTTGGTTGAGGAGTTGTTGTGTGTTCCGCTGCATGGTATCTGATGTAACCCTGGTTGGTGCTTGTATCTCTGGTGGTGAGATTCTAGGAAGGTATTCTCTTGGAAAGACATTAGGGTTTGGTCTCCTCAGCAGGATATTCTATGATGTTGTAGTTTATGCAAGACAGCTTCAACCATTTGGTTAGAGATGCCAAAGACACTTGAGGATTATCTCATATCTTTGCTTTGGGAACGAAGTGATCATAAGGTGAATAGATCTTCCAAAAGAATGGTTGACATGGATGGATCAGAAGAAGAATATAGTTTAAGTCAGACTTTGAAGACCAATCTGTTCATAACACTGATTTTTTCTTGATGGTGAAAGAAGAGGGTAGAGCCAAAGCAAAAGAGTATCTCTGTCAAATCTTTCATGCGGGAGTGAAGATCTTGATAAGTTATCTCTTAAGCTTATTAGTGGTGACCTAATTAGGAGGATCTTTCTGGTTATGATATAGTTCTTGTATATCTGAAGATTCATGAAGAAAGAAGCTGAGCTTGATTTGTTCTCATATGTTCCCTCCAAGAGATATGTGTGGATATAGTTTCCAAAGCCATAGCTGTTGTTTAAGGTGATGCCGGAACTGATGTTGAAACATCATTTCAGTTCTTTGCTTTCTCAGCCAAAGAAAGTTAGGTGTGCTCATGGTGAAGTATTAGGTCAAGCCACTTGCCTAATCTGAAGTAATCAGTGGTGTGGATTAGCAAAAGAGGGATCAACTAGTGCCTCAAGTCTGCAGGAAAAGGATGTTAGACCAGATCAAATAGTGTTTCTTGTGATAAATAGCTTGACAATAGTTGAGTATCTGTCAGCTTTTGATAATGTCGTACATTCAACTAACGACAATATACATTGACGGGAGACTATGTATATGTCTGAGTGCAGGACTGCAGAAGTGTTGAGAAGTTACTTTTCTCTATGTAGCTGTTTTGGAAGTATTTTCAAGGGTTAAGTACTTTGGAGTTGAATCAACTGGTGGGGTTGATTGGTTACTATGGAGTATCATCCAAATAGTCCGGGATGTGTTATAAGAGGCAAATTGTGGAATGTTGATGACATCCAACATCTCAAGTCAAACAAGTGGTTGGCTTTAAGGTTGAAAGATATGAAGACATCACATCTTGATGGTTACAACTTGGATTAGGTTGGAGAATGGTGTTAGCTCTGGTTGTGAAGGTCGAGGATAAGTGGCAGTTATCTCTGGCTTTCTATTGACGGCTCTACTAAGGAAAGTGACTTTCTTTAGTATTGCTATGGGGTAGTCTTGGACTACTTATTTTCTGAAGATTCAGATGTGGGAGGTTTGAAGTCTTTGGAGTTTCTAAGTAGGATGGAGGTTGTCTAGTCAAACTTGATTGTTGAATCATGTCTATGAGAGCATGGAAATCTATTTCTGCAAAGGGAGGAGGTTCTTCTGAGTGGAAGAAGGTAGAGCTGAATTCAACAGTTGGATGTTCTGACATCTAGCTTAACATCAGGAGTCTTAGCTGGCGATGTGGCACATCAGCTAATGATAGGGTGATCTACAGGAATGAACTATAGGATGCTTCAATAAGATCGTTCTCAGGGCAGTTGCGGGAGCTGCAAGAAGGAGAAGATGTTACATGACCATGGCTTAGGGAGTCTAAGTGTGTTTGCTTTTGAGCAGGTGGAACATGTGACTTGAAGATCAAGGCTCTTTGGTGGATCACGATATCTTTGTGAGAGTTCTGACAAACGTGAATAAGGTCAAAATGTGGCAGTTGGCTGCTTTCATATGAGGATTCGTGAATGAGGTGATCAAACTGTGGCTGTTGGTTGATCTCAGAAGTGGATTCGAAGAATCAAGATAACCAGAGTGTGGTAGCTGGTTATTATTGAGGATTGTCTTGGAACAAGTTACTCTTGGGCAGAAGGGCGATGAGTGGAAGACTCAAGGAGAATATTCTTCTTGAAGGTGGATGAGAGTCTAATTCTCTAGTTATTTGGATTACTATGCAATAGTAAGTCCAGTTGATGGAGCATGGAGTGGATCATATGTTCTAACTTGTGTTAGGACATTATCTATTTGGATATCCTTGGTGAAGGATGATTATGCCCTGGTTCAGAAGATTGGTGCCTACATCATGCCTAAGGAGCGTCTACATAGTCATACGGGAGAATAATGAAGTAGAAGGTCTACCTTGGATGGAGAATGTAGTGAAGACTGGAGTAGCTTGATATTTGAAGATGACAACCTGAGGAAGCCTTATCAGCTGAATGTATCAGAAGTGGTTGTGATGCCGAAGATGTGAGCTGATATCTAATGCGGATGTCCTACATGATGTTACAACATCCCTGTCTGGTGTGAAGGTCTGGGACTGTATGTATGAAGTTGGAAGAATCAGAATTATTGATCTGATCAGAAGGAATGTGGTTAAGGAGGGTCCTTATCTTGTGGTGCAAGTGATATAAAGACAATTGTTATGAAATATGTGAGAAATTCCAAATCAAGTGTGGCATTTATATTGGACTTGGCAGACCATGTATCTTAAATAAACATGTTGAAATTATGAAGTGGCAGTTCTTAATGTTGAGATTGTGGCAATTTCATTGTGTTTTTATCTGGTGTCAAGTGTTCATCCAGAGCGTTAGTTAACCATGACTGGGGGAGTACTTGTCTATGGATTTTGCTGCAAAGAACTTGTGGATGTGGAGCAGTCCTGACAGAATGAATGAAGACTATAAGAGAAGCTGATCAGCTTGGCAAGATGTAAGTTTTGGAGCATGAGAAGATAACTATTCAAGAGAGAATCATGTGATTCTTGGTATTTGGATTATTTGAGGATTAAGCATTAAGTGAATGCGTTCAGGAGGTGCGCTCTTGAAGACATGAAGATGAGTCTTATGTTTTCCATTCATTTAAGGTGTTCTTCTTGCAAAGGTGCACTGGTTATCTTAGATAGGGGGAGTTGATCTTTTGTTGAAAAAGTATTTTTCTCTGCTTTTCTGAAGGAATCGAGAAGGGATTGTGAGTTGTGCTGATCAATGAAAGTTGTGCTTGTGTGCTAATATTCTAAGGAGTCTTGGGTTGTTAATTTTGTGAGCCAGCAGACAATGTCTGATACGATGTCAGAACATGGTATAGGACATGTTTTTATTGGGACAAACAAGGAAGTACTTTGGACGGTGGTGTAAGGATAAGGTGGAACACGTGGCTTCGACTGTGCATGGAACTGTTTTGGCACAATTTATGGTAAAAATCAGTTAGGAAACAATAAAAGTGGTCAAGACTGTTTTGGATGATAAACATTGAATTTGGATGGAGTTTTTAGTTCCTAAAATAGCGTTTCTATGACCAAGAACCTTGACTATTCAAAGCTCGTTAATTCCAAAGTATCTGATCAGCTATTTATAGGGGTTATTCTGTTCTCCCTCATCCAGTGAGTGTTCTTGTCTCATAAGTCTTATGGCGTTTATTTGTGTTTGGGTGAGCACCGCTTGGGTCTGGTTCTGTGAGGGCTTCCTTTGCCAATTTGTGGCTAAAAGGGGGGAGAAAGGAAGGGGATGTGCTAAATGGTTTGCGCAGATGTTATGTCTGGAGTCTGCAGTTCCAGATGTTGCAGAGGATATCCTATCCTGCTGTTGGTGATTGAGTCTTTTTGACTTGTGTCCTGAGTTATGAACACAGTTGTGACTTGTGTTCTGAGTTACCTGGGTTGGCAGAACGAAACTTCTTAAGTTTCATCTTATGCTACGGATTAAACCCAGTGTTTGATCAATGAAGGTGTGCAGAATTATCTTATGCCACCATTGGTCTGTGATGAATAGACAAACATTTCTTTTCTGGAAGAGTCTTCTACATTTGTTCTGGGTCTGTCCTGGAAGGAAAAAGAAATGTGTTGTGTTGAGGGGGAGTGTTAGATATCTTCTTCCTCATGTGCACCAAATGACTTCAGGACTGTCTACTACCTAGGTCCTGATGTGCTGCCTGAAGGTGCTGTGCTGTGGTGATGTTATGTCAAGCATGATGTTCTAACATCATTCCTAATTAGCCAAGAAGATGATTCTCCATGAATGCAGTACACAGTAGCTACTGATGATTACTGATGATTGTAATTGCTGTTGTAATTTGAGCTGTAATGTTTATATATGTGTTTTAGCCAAAATTAGCCAAAGGGGGAGATTGTAATTTCTTGTAATTGGATGAAATTTTGTTAAAACAATGTTGATGTCATGGTTGATGTTGCAACATGAGCTTCTAGCATTATTGATGTGTTTAGTTAACATTCTGGTCTTGTAAAAGAGTTATAGTGCTAAAGAGTGATGTCACATGCGATGTCTTGACATCACTATACCAGAACATTAAAACATCAGGTTGTGATGTTGTTAGGGCTGCAAGTATTTCTGGTGATAATGAGATATTCTGTTGAAAAGAATCAGAGATAGCAGGCAAAAATCATGGGCTAGATATATTCTGTTGCAATCATTAGTTTGTTGCTAATTTAATGCAGAAAGATATGGAGAACAATTAAGAGTTGATTATGAAGATTTGGTTGAAGATTTAATTAAAGATCTATTAAAGAACAGAATCTGTTGCAGATTTGTAGCAGAAGATTTGTTGTGATTTGAAGGCCCAAATCCAGTTGGGAAAAGGTTATAAATAGAATGCTTGTAATCTAGAATAGGCACGGGTCCAAGATGTAGATCATTAGGGCTTAGTCTTAGTGTTTCCATCAAGCTTTTAGGTTTTTACTTTTATCAATTCAATTTCGTTTCTCTTTCAATTCCGTTCTCTAAAATTAAATTGCTTAATTTGTTTTTTCTTAGAATAGTTTTGATTAATTTCGTATGATTGCATCCTAAACTATAATTGCTTTTGACGTAGCTTTGTCATTAAGTTGCGTATGTTAAAATCACGTTTGCTTAATTCATGATTTCTTTAATTCCTTTGCTTTATTCAGTTAATAGGAGTGTTAATTAGTATTATATCTGTTGCACTTGTTAAACAATATAGGGATCAAATAGAGATCAAAGCCGCTTAGGGAATTGATGAGGTAGAAATCAGTGATAAGCCGAAAACCGAAATAGTAGGATAACTAGTTCATAAAATCCTGTTAATCATTTATCATCATCTTAATAAAAACTTAAGTACCCCCATTGTTCCTTTTTGTTAGTAAAATTCAATACAAAATTCCATGTGATATGAATCGAGTGTCTCTTCCCAAAACTACAATTTTTAATTACTCATTTTTTACCCCTGCGCGGCAGCGAATCAGTTTTATACACAATTATCTGTAATGATTCTCTTGGGCACTCCATAGAATTGTGATGTTCAATTTTGAAGTCCCGACACAGCTCAGCCATCATTTTGTTATTCAGATTAGAACCATTCAGTAATGATTTTCTTGGGCACTCCATAGCGACAAATGATATCCCGTTTTAGGAAACGAGCTACCACCTGCTTAGTGACATTGGCATAAGATGCTGCTTCAACCCATTTAGTGAAATAATCAATGGCGACCAAGATGAAACGATGGCCGTTTGAAGCAGTAGGCTCAATCTTTCCGATCATGTCGATGCCCCACATGACAAAGGGACAAGGAGAGGACATGACACTCAACAGATTTGGAGGAACGTGTACTTTGTCTGCATAAATCTGGCATTTGTGACACTTACGGGCGTACTTACAACAATCCGCTTCCATTGTCAACCAATAATACCCCGACCACAATAATTTCTTAGCCATTGCATGTCCTCCGGCATGAGTACCGAAAGAGCCTTCATGTACTTCCTGCATTAACAGGTCTGCTTCGTGTCTATCCACGCATCTGAGCAGAACCATGTCAAAATTCCGTTTGTACAGCACGTCATCCTGATTCAAGAAGAAGCTACCAGATAATCTTCTCAACGTCTTCTTATCTTTAGTAGATGCCCCAGGCGGGTACTCTTGACCTTTCAAGAAACACTTAATGTCATGAAACCATGGCTTGTCATCAGACATTGCATCAACAGCAAACACAAATGCAGGTCTGTCAAGATGAGACACTTCGATCTTAGGTACATGATTCCATCTTTGTACTTTGATCATAGACGACAACGTGGCCAAGGCATCCGCAAACTTATTCTCATCCCGAGGAATATGGTACAGCTTCACTGTTGTGAAAAATGTTAGCAATCTCCTTGTATAATCTCTATACGGAACCAGATTTTCTTGGTGCGTGTACCAACTCCCTTTCACTTGATTGATTACTAAAGCTGAATCACCGAAGATATCAAGAGTCTTAATTCGTAAATTAATCGCCTCCTCAATTCCCATTATACAAGCTTCATACTCTGCTTCATTGTTGGTGCATCCGAAAGTTATTCGGGCAGTGAAAGGCATATGAAAACCTTCCGGCGTGATAAAAACTGCTCCAACTCCACACCCATTCATGTTAACAGCCCCATCAAACATCAAACTCCATTTGGACTCAGGGTCTGGCCCCTCCTCCGGGAGTGGTTCCTCACAGTCTTTAGCTTTGAGAAACATGATGTCCTCATCAGGGAAATCAAACTTCATGGGTTGGTAATCATCAATCGGCTGTTGCGCAAGATAGTCGACAAGATACTTACTTTGATGGCCTTTTGAGAAGTATACTGGATATCATATTCTGTCAAAACCATTTACCACCGTGCAACTCTGCCTGTTAGTGCCGGTTTCTCAAAAATGTATTTGATAGGATCCATTTTTGAAATCAACAAAGTTGTGTGCCTGATCATATACTGCCTCAATCGCTTAGCAGCCCATGCAAGTGCACACTATGTCTTCTCAAGCATTGAGTATCGGGACTCGCAGTCATTGAACTTTTTGCTCAGGTAGTAGATAGCATGCTCCTTCCTACCTGTCTCGTCATGTTGACCGAGAACACAACCCATAGAACCTTCAAGCACTGTCAAATACATTATCAACGGTCTTCCTGAAATTGGAGGCATGAGAATTGGAGGTTCTTGCAAGTATTCTTTTATTTTATCGAAGGCCAATTGGTATTCGTCATTCCACCTGACCGTTTGATCTTTTCTTAGCAGTTTAAATATCGGTTCGCACGTGGCTGTTAGGTGAGATATGAACCTTGCAATGTAGTTCAATCTACCCAGAAAACCACGAACCTCTTTTTCTGTTCTCGGTTCAGGCATCTCTTGTATTGCTTTCACTTTGGCAGGATCAACCTCAATCCCTTTTTCGCTCACAATGAAACCCAGCAGCTTTCCAGAACGCACCCCAAAAGTGCACTTGTTTGGATTCAACCTCAAACGGAACTTTCTCAACCTTTCAAACAACTTCTTCAAGTTAATCAGATGTTCCTCTTCCGTTCGCGACTTGGCAATCATGTCATCCACATAACATTCAATCTCTTTGTGAATCAAGTCATGGAATAATGTTACCATTGCTAGCTGGTACGTTACCCCTGCGTTTTTCAACCTAAAAGGCATCACCTTATAACAATATGTACCCCATGGAGTAATGAACGTGGTCTTCTCCATATCCTCAGGTGCCATCTTAATCTGGTTGTACCCGGAGAAACCGTCCATAAACGAGAACACTGAAAACTGAGCTGTATTGTCAACCAGCACATCGATGTGGGGTAGTGGAAAATCATCTTTTGGGCTAGCTTTGTTAAGATCTCGATAATCCACACACATTCTCACCTTTCCGTCTTTCTTCGGCACCGGCACGATGTTGGCAACCCAAGGAGGATAGTTAGTCACAGCAAGAAACCCTGCGTCCCACTGCTTCTGAACTTCTTCTTTGATCTTTATGGCCATATCGGGATGAGTCCGACGAATTTTCTGCTTGACTGGCGGGCATTCTTCTCTCAATGGCAGCCTGTGTACAACAATATCAGTATCCAACCCTGGTATGTCTTGATACGACCAGGCGAAGATATCAACATATTCACACAACATTTCAGTCAAAGCTTTCTTCACGTCTGCTTGCAGGCTGGCGCTAATCTTGATCTCTTTCTTAGCATCCTCGGTACCAATATTGATGAGCTCTATGGTCTCTTGATGAGGCTGGATGGTCCTTTCCTCTTGTTTTAACAATCTGGCTAGTTCCTCAGGGAGTTCACAGCCCTTCTCATCCCCTTCTTCGGCTTGATAAATCAGTTTGTCAAAGTCAAACATAGCCATAGCAGAACCGTTATCAATGGAATCCAGAGGATCAAGTCTGCACGAACGGGTTCATGCTTTATTTTAGAATTTATTTTAAAACAAAAAGAAACGAAACATTGCCATTTTATTATTTTGTACAAAAAAAAAAAAGACAAGGAACAAAATTTGAGTGCAAAACGTCCTTTATTGATGATTAAAATTGCAAATGCAAACAGGGTGGCCCTACAAATGAATCTATACGCCTTGGGCAGAGCGCAAGATTTTAACATGCATTATGGTTAGAAAAACAAAGAAAATTACTTTGTTTGAAGAGTAACCCGAATGACTTCTACAACAGACCAATTCTGCAATGGTTGTCCCGGAGCGCGTGGCCGTACCCAGTTGTCCAAGTCACAGTCACTGTCAACGCCATCTTCTGTAGCTGCACAAGACTGATCTGGGTAAATGATTCCCCCACAGCTGAAAGTGATGGGTCCACTGTTCTCTGCAACTGAAGTCAAAGAGGGATGATAGCCAATACCAAACTTATCCTCCTTCATTGGTGTCTCTATCAGCTTGCCCCAGCCTTGGCTGTTTCCTGCTCTGACAACCTCAACAGCTTGTTTATAGGACGAAATAGATGTACCGGCTCTATCTGGTGCAAGGGACGATTCAGGCACGTTATCAATATTTACCGCTTCAAACGACTGGCAAAGCATTTCGTGGATTTCCCCATCCATTTCAACATACTTGAACATGGACAAGTGACTAACAAAAATGTCTTCTTCCCCACACACTGTCACAACTTGTCCCTCGAACTCATATTCCAGCTTTTGGTGTAAGGTAGATGTAACAGCCCCGGCCGTATGAATCCATGGGCGACCTAATAAGCAGCTATACGCAGGCTGTATATCCATCACATGGAATGTAGATTTGAACACTTGCGGTCTAATCTGCACGGGTAATTCCACTTCACCAAACACAGATCTCTTCGTTCCATCGAACGCTCGGACAACCAAATCACTTGGCCTCAAAATCAAACCATCCACTTCTAGCTTCATCAGCGCCTTTTTAGGCAAGACATTGAGCGAGGAACCAGTGTCTACCAACACGTGAGACAACACTGCACCCCTGCACTCCATTGTAATGTGCAAAGCTTTGTTGTGGTTTCTTCCTTCAGAAGTCAAATCCCTACTTGTGAAACCCAATCCATGGCTGACATTGATGTTAGAGATCACACCTTCAAGATGATTGACGGTAATTTCCTGTGGAACATAGGCTCGCTTTAACACTTTCAACAAAGCTTCTCGGTGCGCGTCAGAACACATCAACAATGACAAAATTGAAATCTTCGAGGGCGTCTGGTTCAGTTGATCGACAATTTTATAATCACTTTTCTTTATTATCCTCATGAACTCTTCTACCTCATTGTCAAAGGTAATCTTTGTTTCTGTTTCAGGAACAGGCACACTCTCAACCACCTGTTTTCCTTTAGCTTTTACTGCTGCCTCAACTTCTTGATCACTGCGCAAAGTTTGGGGAGCAAACAACCTTCCGCTCATAGTAAAGCCACCTACACCACCCACATTATCAACATTTGAACTGGCTGATGTCCCGACTTCCTGCTTTTTCCCTGATGTAAACGGAACTGGTCCTGGCACCGTGATGGTAACGGGACTGGATCTTTCTTGCACAACACTTCCTACAGGAGCTGTACTCGCAGGCACCTGAATCTCAGCGGGAGTATAATAAATTGTCACAGTTGACACCTCATCAGTATCTTTCACAACTCGGTCAAACTGTAGACGACCCTCGTCAATCAGACTCTGCAAATCGATTCTCAATTTATCACAGCCATTCTCTCGGCCCATACACTCAGAACAATCTTGATCACAACCCGGGAACACATGTCCCTTCAACAAACGATCCTTCACCACTAGCAAGGAAGTCTTCACCTGATTGACATCTACCACCAAGTTTAACCTCTTTCTGTCTTCAATAGCACGCACATCTGCCACACCATGATCAGGCATGGGGTTTTGGAGAACATTAGGAGGTAACGAGAAATTGATTGCCTTAGCATCAATCAAGTCTTGCACCTTATTCTGAAATGCCCAACTCTTCTCAGTGGTATTCCCCTGAGCACCTGAGTGGAACTCACAGCGAGCGTTAACATCGAAATTAGGTGGCAAGTTGCCAGCGGCAGGAGGGCTCATAGTACGAAGCTCAACCAACTTCAATTTGAGTAACTGAGGTAACAACGCTGAATAAGTCATAGGGAGGGGGTCAATTTTACGGCCCCTCTACCTAGACCTCTGTTGGAAAAGAGGTTGCTACTGTTGCTGCTGAGCTTGCTGTTGTGGTTGTTGCTGCGGAACAGATGGTGCTGGGATTATCACTGCACCTACCTGGTGATACGCTTGAGAACGTCCTCTTCCTCGTCCTCTATACACAGCGTTTGTATCACCTTCTCTTCTTTTCTGACCACTAGCAAATGGTTTCTTCATTCCAGAAGAGCCATCCCCACTTATATCTTGAATCTTCCCAAGCTTCAACAGAATCTCGATCCTTTCTCCAGCAATCACTATATCAGCAAATCCGGTTGATGGACACGCAGCCAATCTTTCAAGAAATGCCCCTTGCAGGGTGCCCATAAACATATCTGCCATTTCTCTATCCAGCAAAGGAGGTTGAACCTGTGCAGCCATCTCTCTCCACCTTTGAACGTACTCCTTGAAACTCTCCTTAGCATTCTGTGACAACCCTTGCAGCTGAGTGCGGTTGGGTGCCATGTCGATATTGTACTGATACTGCTTTAGGAATGCTTCTGCCAGATCCTTCCAACTTCTCACAGCAGCCCTGTTCAATTTCATGTACCAGGTCAAAGAAGCTCCAGCCAGACTGTCCTGAAAGTAATGTATCCATAACTTCTCATCATCAGTATGGGCTGAAATCCTCCCAAAATAGGGCTGAATATGTGTCCGGGGACACGTATTGCCATGATATTTGTCAAAAGTGGGCGGCTTGAACTTTGGAGGGATTCTGACCCCAGGTACCAGACCCAAACTAGTAACATCAATACCCATAGAATTCTTACACTCTATAGCCCGGATCTTCTCAGCCAACTCATCATACCTTCTATCACCAGGATTACCCATATCAGCATCCAACAAGGTGAATTGGTCTTCTAGAACATCTTCTTGAATA
The DNA here is from genome assembly GCA_022829125.1 of Lathyrus tuberosus. Taxonomy (NCBI): domain Eukaryota; kingdom Viridiplantae; phylum Streptophyta; class Magnoliopsida; order Fabales; family Fabaceae; genus Lathyrus; species Lathyrus tuberosus. The sequence continues at coordinate 7,951,112 of JALAZF010000084.1, forward strand.
CCACCAACATTTCTGCCATTTCCATTACCCAGATTACCACCAGGAGGAGGATTGCCACCAGGAGGAGGATTACCACCAGGAGGAGGAGTGACCCTTGTCTGCAAATTGTCCACTTGATTACCTTCAGGCGTGGTTTCTGGACGCTTGACCAGAAGCCTCAATCTTTCCTGAGCCTGTGCCATACCAGTCATGAGAGTCATGAACTGGTCCATGCGTGCCCTCATTTCAGCCAAATCATTCTGCATTTGATCCATAATCCTTGCTTGATTTCTTCGAGTTGAGTATCGATGAATATGATTCTCAGCTATAATGCCTGAAACCAAATAAAGGTTAGAGACCCCGCAACAAGTACCTGAAAAAGCAAGCAACAAAATGCAAAATGATATGCAATGAAATGCAATGTTTATTCATTTTGGGGCATTCCTTCCTTCAATTCCAGTTTGACCCTAAGGGAACTGCGCATACCCCTGCAACCGTTAACAGTGACAGAACATCCGAGGTGCATAATAATAATTCGGAATACCCATCATATACGGCCCAGTGAGTGTGTGAATCATTATATAATTTGATAGAAAATCCACTTTAATAATACCAAATGAAACACCATTAGCATAAATGAAACCCACAACCAGGTGTGGAACAGTCAAATACAAATTGGTTCTAAACAGACACAACTGAATAGCATGAATACAAGCAAAGGAAAAACCCATAAACAAGCCTGATGGTGAATTTCCAAAATAACAATAACTCAGACACTGAGCCCATACAAATCCTCCCGGACCTCCTTGAGAAGTGCTTCAGTAACTGGATCAATGGGGCGCTCGGTAAGACTTATAATCAGTTGACTTCTTAACTTGACAGCTTCTTCTAGCTCTTTGGCTCTCTTTACTCCAGCGCGGATTTTCAGCTCTTCGATTTCTTGATTAGCTGAACTTAGTTGCTGGAGAAATTCACTTTCTTTGCTCTTCAAATTTTTCCTCAACTCGTCATTTTCAGCCCTGATTCTCGCCTCGATCTCCCTCCGGCATTCGGAAAACTCATCCCATCTCTGCTGTCCTTTGGCCAGGGCATTCTCAGACTTGTTCAACTGCTCATTGATGCGCTTGCACGCCTCTTTTAGTGCCATCTCATTCTGTTTGACCTTGCGAATATAGATAGTGTCCTCGGCAATTCTTTTCTCATTAGCCTCATGACGCTCAGTCAGCTTTTGCAGTTCATACTCAACATTACGCTTTTCACAAAGCATCTTTCAGAGTCCTTCACTCATCTTCTCATTCATTTTGACTGTCTTATCCATCTCTGCCTTAAGCTTGTTATATTCATCAACACTTATCATGGTCACTGGTTCCACAGCAACTGGATCTGACGGTCTTTCCTGAGAAAATGGCAAAAGAGTGATCTGAACTCTTCTTTTCAACCAGGCATCATATTGAGAAGAAGACACATTGTTACACTTACCGAAGACGACTTTACCTTTCGTTTGCAGATTGCCCCAAGCTTTAGCCGCTTGCCTTACCAACAAAGGATTATCCTTCACAGAGAAAAAGAAAGATTCTTCCAAATCACTGTCCTCCGGAGGCTCTATTAAAGCAAACCCTAACTTTCTCCTGAGAATAATAAGATTGTAATTGATGCAACCCCTTATCCCTAAGAGTGGCACATTAGGATGTCTTCCACAGCTACTGACAAAATCTCCACCCATCGTCCTTTGATTGAACCAACGAATGTCATTTGCTGTCAACTGAATCATCCTCTTAGCCCAATTCTTTGCAGGATGAGGATTCAAAAAGGCCTATGAATTTGGTAAATGACTCATGAGCCACTTATGGAACAGAGGTTTGCGACATCTAACCAAACCTCCTCGTTTCTTTTCATTTTTAAAATGCACAGAGTAGTACAAATCACCCAGGAGTGTAGGTATGGGATTCTTCAGCACAAAGATATGGATTACACTCATGTCCACAAACTTAGGTTCATAGAAAACAGCATAATTCCATAGATGCTCAAAGCCAGGATTGAACAAACAGTTTCCCACTGAGCCTTAGCAGCGCATTCTTCAGCTTTGGCAACCAAGAAGTCCAAATGAAAACCAGATAAACCTCCTTCGGTGGCGAGGTTATCTGCTACCACAGGTACGCTCAGATGGAGGGCCTTAGCTATCTCTTCAGTCTTTGGAGGGCGCATATCAGAGTTGAAAGGAATCTGGTACTTGAGAGGCACACCTAGAAGCAGGGCATACTCTTCTAGCATCGGGGCCAACTGAAAGTCCGAGAAAGTGAAGCACCTTAGCTGTGGGTCATAAAACTGTAAGCACGTATGAATGACACTCCTCTCTGAAGCATTCAAGTCATCAACCACAGACAGAATCTCCCCATAAGCCTTTCGGAACATACCCATATGGTCTGGAGTAACAAGAGAAACCATCTTTCGTAACTGTCCCAACTTTGTGTCAAAGAAAGTATAATGCACATTGTTCTTCCTGGGAATCTCCATAGCTGCAAAAGGGACTGTTAACCGGAATCGAAAGGAAGTATACCCTGAAAATGAATAAACATGAAGGTTAAATGCAAGAATGCTAATGATGATATGTATGCAAAGGCATGCGATCAGTGCTGCACAAATAAAGCTGAATCCACTGTACTGCAGTCTGAATTCGATGAGATATACAGAGAACCAAGATCAAAGGTCCAATAACGAATCCAGAACAAATGTGAACTGATCAGGACCAAAGATTCAGTAACCAATCCAGAACAAATAAGAAAATCGTGTATTCTGAAGGTCAAGGGTTCCTGCACACCTGTAAACAATCCCCCCAATCTCACATGTATGTACTAGAAAGTGAGGATCCTCAAATTCGAATCTCGGAATGAGAAGCGATAGCACATTCAGCCCGAAGGATACAATGTTATCGCCAAACAAAGAGATCGTCCTCTGATTCACCTCAAAATAAAGAGGGGTCATCCTAAAAGGTCATCCAGACTTAACAGCTCTTCCAGATAGCTCTACCATCATGGAAGACCCACAACGCAGAATTCTCTAGAGAGAACCACATCCAGATTGTGTTTCATATTCCCTCCTCGAACCGAAATGGAACGCGCGAGGACATGAAACACACTAAACATAAGTGCACTCAGGCCTGTGTATTGGGCCTATCTCTCAGAATACCCCATCCCGCCAAACAGAAAATAGCACAGCACAGCATAATACAGTGTATGAAATGAAAATGTTAAAATGTGGTAAATACAGTAATACAGTAATACAGTAAATAGCAATACAGTAAAATAGTAAACGCAACACAATAGTAAACACCCAATGAAATAAAAACAGACAAGCGCTAGGATTGACTCGCTAAGGAAACCAGAGATTCTGGGTTCGATCCCCAGCAGAGTCGCCAACTGTCGCTCCCGGGATTTTCATCCAAGTACAAACGCGAAAGTGGCACTGAAACAGAGTCGCCAGCAATGTGTATTTATCCCAAGAGAGGGAAAGGAAACACTGCATAAACCTGAGAAGAAGGAAAGAGCATGGTCTTGCGACCAGGAGAACTGGATTCGGGAGTCGGTTACGCGTGAGGAAGGTATTAGCACCCCCACACGTCCATCGTACCCGATGGGATCCACGCTTGCTTGTCTCGATCAAAGGGTGTAAGGAAAGGATACTGGAAAAGGAACTGCTAACTGGAGAACTGGAAAAGGAAAGGAGAGAAAGAGAAACAAATGTAGGGAAAATAAAAGAAGTGCTCGAATGGGCCCTACCCCACTGCCTACGTTTCTCATCGGGAGCATGAGAATCAGAGCGACGTAGTTCCCCTCACTAAGGGAAAAGTTGTATGTGTTTTTTAGTGGAAACGTCGACGTTCGCGTCCTAGCAGTTAGGTGTTGTGGCTCGCTGTAGGGAGACTTACGCGTTATGTAACACCCCCAATCTATACCCCCAAGCTATTAAAGCAGTAAATAAAAATTCAAAAATTTCATCAGAGTATATTTCAATTATCATGGCATAGACAGGGAGAATCACATTATATTGAAACAAAACATACAACACCTGCCCATAAAGATATGCAACAGTGGGGTAGCAATCAACAGAGGAACTCAGTTCCTTACACCCACATTTCCATCAGATTTTAGAATAAAGCGGAAAATCTAAAACTGATTATCATATAACAAAAGTTTGCCATACATGTACTATCCAAAATATACATATTCATAATACGCAATAATCACAAACGACCTCCCTAACTACCCGGTGTCACATATCAGAGCCGACCGACAAAAGAATGAAGTCCTAAGCTTCACAAAAAGACCTCCAGCAACTAATCTGCAATGCCTCATAGAGCATGATAAAACAGCAGAAGGGTGAGAAACACAATTATAATATAAATGCATATAATTATATATCAACATATCATTACACATATCAAGTATTCTCACCACAATTATCAAATACCAACACATAAAGCATATAACGATTATATTCATATAATCACCTATTCACACATCATGCATATGTTTATACACAAAACATATCATTCATAATTCAATGTATTTAACACGAATGCACAACAATTCACAAATGTTATTTCGAGCTCAATCACAATTAATCCATTCCCAATTGCATATTAATCATGCACCATACATTTATCACAAATGCATATCACCATGTCTCACACATCATCAATTAAATCATGATTTCCACATATAACCAATGCAATCATGAACCATGCATATGCAAAGAGACCGACACAACGACTCTATGCAAATGCACATGCGGTACCGACTCTATCATCTCAATACTAGTTCACTCAGGAACTCTGCTGGAACCATCGCTCGTTACATCACTGTAACTCCCCGTCGGGCCTACGATGTTCACCCGTCGCTTTAGGTCCTCAGGCGATTCATACCTCATATTTTCGAGGCTCACGATGTTTATGGATTGCTTTAAGTCCCACATGGGCATACAATTCGATCGCTCACACCCACCATATGGGCTCACGATCATCTATAACCATCGCTCACACCCACCACATGGGCTCACGATGTTATAGCGGATTCCCTCCGGAATCAGCCGTCACTCAGGACGCCACAACAATGCATATCATAATGCTTGGCATACAATGACTCATGACATTTAATATGCACACACAAATGCATTCCTTTCATCAACAAAATCGCACTTTGCACTTATGCCGAAAATCATGCATTTAATTACCATACGAACACAAATCATCACAACACCATTTAAACACATGCATTTACATCATATAACATCATACAAGTCCTACGATATCCATATTCAAAGCACATTTCATGATACACACCAATTACACACAATTAATACGGTAAAAGTCGCTAAATAACACTATTCCCGACTTTCCGACTTAATTTATTTGGCTAACAAATTCTAAATCATCACAATGAGAAAGAACATTCCATAAGCTTTCGAATGCATCAAACCACGCCTCAAACTGAACCACAGATCAAAAGTTACGCAGAAAACAAAATTACACAAACAGCATTGTTCGCTGGGCGAACCCTCTCGCGAGCATTCGCTAGCACCTTCGCTAGGCGAATGTTCCAGCGAACCAACTACTAGCTAAAAACAGACACAAAGTTCGCTAGGCGAACCCCTTGGCGAACCAAGGCAGCAACCACCAACATCAAAAACACCCAAAGTTCGCTAGGCGAACAACTCAGCGAACCTTCGCTGACCTTCGCTAACTGGTTCGCTAGGCGAACCCGCGAAAACATCACTTGCTGCCACCTTCGCCCCAGGTTCGCTAGGCGAACCTGCGAAAACTCAGAATTCTTCAGCGCTGTTTGAAACCCCAAAAATGATATTTCCCAACCAAAACATTTCCAAATCACCATATATCAATCAGAACCTATTCTAATTATGTCAACAAGCAATCTACCACATTTACATCGATTTTCAACCGCTAAACCATCGATTCTACTCATTTTATCGTTTTTGACCTAGAAGTGAAAAACATGGAAAGCAAGAGAATCATCCAAACACATACATACATAATCATATACAAGCATAGTATAATCGAGTTTCGCACCCTTACCCGATTAAATCGATTCCTAGAAGTTGTTTTCTTTGATCTCCAAGCTTTTCCTCTTTTTCTCTCTTCTTCCCTTCTCTTCTTTTTCCTTCTTTCTATTTCTTTCTCTTTATTTTCTCTCTTCCCCTTATATTTCTATTTCTTTCTAACTTAGTAAATAATTAGGAAAAGACTAAAATACCCTTACTCTTAATTATCCCGTAAACGCTCTCAAAACGCGATAAAATATAATAACAATGCAAAACAACATATTATCACACCAAAGTCATAAATAAAAATAATATAATACTCAAAATAATTAAATCGACTCGATTAAATAAAACAATCAAAACTGGGGCGTTACACGTTACCTGTTTACGGTAGAACGGACTTGACAAGTCCTTAAGGAATGAGTGAAAGAGATGAGAAGAGAATTCCCGAAGGAAAGACGTTATTGTTTGTTTGAAGTTTTTTAGAAAGAAGTGTTTTTGAATTTGTTTGTAACTCGTATCGTATTTAAGTCCTTCATATAGGATCGAATGCCTCGCATATCGATCCAAGACGGGACGTACGCTAAACATTCTAAGAAAGTGAGAGAAGACCCCACACCTCCTTGTTCCCATATGAAAGGCCTAAATACAATAGGTGTTATGCCTTTATTAAGTGTTTTTTTACCTTTATTATAAGATGAGAGAAGAGACTCAAATGGAGGAGAAAGGTAAAATCTAATGGGAGACTAAGACACACCTTAGTGTTAGCATGCTTGGAGATCCTATGGTTAATGTAGTTTAACAAACCTACTTCTAGAAGAAAGAAGAAGAAGAGCAAAAGAGGCAACTTACTTCCAAAATGGAAGTTAAGTTGGTCTTAAAGAGGGGTGAAGAAGAAGTTATTCAAGGAAAGCATATAAATGCTTAACATGATCACAAGTAGAAAGTTTAAAAGAAATAAGAGAAGATAAGAGAAAGAAGTGTGTGTGGAAGCATACCCACACACTTACCTACCTTTAACACCTACATGAAAATGTTAGTTCAAAACAATTTACAAGTAGTGCAATAAGAAATGGAATAACAAGTGGTGAACAAACAAGTTAAGAGTTAAAGGATAAAGATCCTAAGAGATGAAACTCAATCAAGGTCAGAACCTAGGCTCTAAGGGTGTTCTCTAATGTTAATTGATCAAACAAGAACAAACTATGCACAACTAAAGATCTTAAACATCACAGAAGTGAATCATGGAAGAAATAGATGAATAATGAGTGGACATGCAAGGTGATCATGCATTAATGCTACAAATAATGTCAAATTCATAATGTGGATGACCTAAACATGTGCCTAAACATGATTCATAAATGTCACATAAGGTAAACAATCAAGTATCCAAGCATTAGGAGTGACAAAGAGAAGAAGTGAGAAGATATGGATATGAATTAAACATGGAAAGAAATTACTTAAGGCATAAGTGAAACCTAAAAAGACTCAAGATGAACTCAAGTATCAAAATCAGAAGTGATATGACATGTTAAAGATGCACAAATGATCATGGCAAAAGCACATAACAATCAAGTCCATACAACTTAGCAAACATGCAAGAAGAAGCCATATAAAAGAATGAATGCCTCATACTTGAAAAGAAATGCAAGAGATGCAAAATGGCATACAAGTATGAATGCTTATGGATAGGTCAGTAGAAAATCATGAATCAAAATGCAAATGAGATGATAATATGATCATATTAGAAGCACACAACCAAACATGAAAAGCATAAGATGAAGACATAAGAAAAATTAGGTAAAAAAGTCCCATAAGATGCATCATATAAAACAAAGGATCAACACATGCCAAATGGACTTAACAATGATCAAACAAAGCTTCTAAGAGTTTAAACATGTTACCTAAATCCAAGCAAAAGACCTCAAATAATGGCATAAATGCCTCATGCAATGAAGGTTAAAGAAAGGCACATAAAGTTCAAGCAAAACTTCCTTCAAACACAAGCACACAAACATATGTCAAAGTGCATTCAAAAATTATGGAATTAGAATGTAAATTCCCTCAACCAGGGACTAATCACATATCAAAATCCCATACAAAAATTCAGGGATAAAGGACCTCAAACAATCAAGCAACAGTCACTTATGAATCATGAACCAAAGTGCAAAGATGGAGGACCTAAATGCAATAAAAGAAAGTTCTAAAAATGAAACAAAAATATTTTTATGAAGTTTTGGATGTTACTGAATGGATGCAAAAATATTGATGCAAAAATGTTTAAGGAGCTATGAGAAATAAATCTTTGAAATGAAGATATGAAAATAGAAACAAGTTTCAAAAGAAATAAAAGAAAAATATGGAAGGATATGCAAATATTCACAAAATCAAAATTAAAAATAATAAAAAATTATTTAAACATGTTAAGATATCAAATGAATTTTTGTAGCATTTTTCATGATGTTTTGGTATTTTTTTAAAAATCAATTATGAAACAAGTATAAAAAGAAATTAAAAGAAAGAAAGAGAAAGCAGGGGGTGCAGAGAAGTAAAATATCGCGTTCAAAAACAAGAATGGGCTCAGTGTGGGGGTGCAAACAACAATTAAGTCCAATCCAACTAAACATGTGTTGTGTGTGATAGTGTGCGTGATCAGTCAAGAATTAAATGCCATCACAACCACACAATCAGATCCATCAAGATTAATCATTAAAACATGTTGATCCAACCGTCTATAACGCAAGCATATGACAACTCTCCTACACGCGTGCACACACAATCAATTAAGACCACGAGTAAAGGCACGTGAGAAGCACATGTATCAGTAATGTGTTGGCAAGTTTTGGTGCATTGGATCAAATCAATCAAGTAAAGTAATTCAATCGTATGGTTCATGATCAATGCGCATGGTAGTTATGATGCAATGCACACACGAGAGTCATGGAAATCAAACACACCACGAACATTAGATCAAAAGTCAGCAACGGTCAGGATTCAAGCTGGAACTTAAAACCCTAAGTAAAACCTCACCAGCCGGAGAAGATTCCGGTCATCTTCTCCGGCCACCCTCCGGCCACCTGCAACCTCCAAGTCTCCAGAAATACACAAACCTTATGTCAAAATGAAGCTGAAGTTACGTATGTCATGAATCTAGACTTGGTTTTCACGTATAACACACACATAATAAGAATCGAGCACAAGAAATTTGCCCTAGGTTTTGAGTCTATGCCTCTAAGAGGCCTATCAACTAGCCGGAGTTAACAGAGCTCCTAATGAGCTAAAATCACATCATCATCAAGCTTCAAAACAAGATAAACGAGCAAAATAAGGTGAAGAATTTTTGAACCTGAAACTTGGAGATCTTGGCAATGTTGAGAAAACCAGAGATATCCAATTGACCTTCCTCTTTGGAGCTTCAATCTAAGCAAAATAAATGCTGTAGAATATTGGAATAGAGGAGAAAATGAGACTGCACTTGAGAGTTTATCACTTGTTCTTGCTCCAAAATTACTCTGATGAAGATGAATGATGAAGATGCTTGATGAGAATAATTAAAAAATGGTGAACTCGTGTAAACTCAGAGAGAGAATAGAGAGAAATTGAGAGAGAAAGTGAGAAGAAGTTTGAAGTGAGTGTGGAAAATGAGAGTTAGAAATGAATTTGTGAGTGAAATTTCTATTTATATGTGTGTTTTAGAGTGAACTAGTGGTGGTTAAATGAGTGAGTTAAGGTGAGTTGAGTGGGTTAAAGTGAGTTGTCCCTAACTAACTGAGTCAAGTTAGTTAGGGCGAGTGAGGAGATGAGTGATATGGTGATGAAGGTTTATGATGTTATGGTGGAGTGGATGAAAGTGAATGGTGATGATGAAGTCACGGCTGCAGCAGAGAAACTTGCTCAACAAGTTTAGTTATTTTCTTCTCTTATGTATGAAGCAACATGGGGAGTCCATCGTGTGTAAGAGGTGTTTGGCTTAAAGTGGAAATGAATATAGGGTATATGCGTGTGAATATTAAGACAACAACAACAACAATTCATTTTTCTTATTTTGTAGCAGCCCAAGGTTCAATGGACAGGTGCAAGTTTGAGAAGGAATTTCTCTCTTGTTAGTGAATGAAACAATGAGGTATTGATGACATTAGAAAGATGGTGCATCATAGAACAATATTGGTGTGAGAATTGGATTGAATTGAGACCTAAAACACACCTAAAAATGGACATGAATTCAATGGTTCCAAAACTGACTTGGAGGCGTGGCAACTTGGCATGGCAAGGCAAAATGGCACATGAATTTTTAGCATGATCATACCTACTTGGGACCTTCATAATAATCTCATAACTTGCTCAAATGAAAATTTGTCCAACATCAAAGTTGAAGAGGACATTGAGATGAACAACTTTGATGTTCATCATTTTTTCATTTGGAGCTTCTATCATTGAGAAAAGTGGCTGGACATTTGGCACACCAAGTGTTTGTCAAAATGATGGCGTGTGAACCTAGTCTTGCCTTGCTATGACTTGGTTTTGGACCTAGTTTTGCCAAACTTTGATCAATCATAACTCATTCAATTTTGATCCAATGGAGATGTTCTTTATATGGATTTGAAGCTTAGAACATGAAATTTAATTGGCTCAACTTGGGCCTGAGGTTTGGAGTTTTTATCTTGGATAAAGAGATCCTCAAAGTAGGGTGCAAAATGGTCCAAACCTGCCATTTTTGGAAACCCTAAAGTTTCTATTTTTGGCAGTTTTGTGATTTCTTGATTTTTCATAATTCCTCCATAATTTCTCGATCAAATCTTGTCCCATGAACCTATATAAAATGAATTTCATGAATTTGACTTTAAAAAGTCAGGGGTTGACTTTTTTCCCTACACAGTTGACTTTTTCCCCAATTTCTTGACTATCAAGCAACTGATCAATTGAAACCCTTCTGAAACCAATTGATGAGCAATTTTCCATCCATATACACTTAAGAACATAAGGAATACCATGATATCAAGTCTTGCCCAAAATACCAGAGATAAACTGATTTTAGGTCAAACCCTAATCTTGGCACCCTCTGGTTAGGAGGAAATAACACATCCTCCAAATCCAAATTCCTCTGAATATGATGTATATCCTATATAACAAAGATGACATATGGCCTTTGGAGGTGATGAAAAATCAAAGAGCTTGTCCATTTGAGGGTCAGAACCCAATTTTTGACTGCCTTGTGTAGGAGATGGTGCACTGTCCAATCTTCTTGATGAATTCTCCTCTTCTCATGCCTTGTGGGACCAATTGAGATGACATATGACATAAGAGACCCTTTAGGCTTGTGGGAGACCCTTGGCTCTTATTTCCTTTGCTTTGGCTGATCAACACCTTTGAGAATCACTGATCTCATGTCCTTATGCAAGATGCAATGCAATGCTTAATGTTTATCTTTCTATGCTTGAATACAATGCAATGAAATGAAAGCTCATGCTAAATGATATGAAGAAATGAGAGGGAAAATTTTGGGGTATTATATGATGTTGCTGTAAATTTCTGCTATGTGTTGACGTGTTAAATGATGATGTTTTGATGATTAATTGACGAATATGTGATGACATGACATATATGAGAATTGATGAATGATGATGCATATTATGAGGTTTAATTGATGATGATGATTATTGATGTGGTGTATCATACATTCATATGCATACTCCGTGACGACGCTTTATTCCCATTGTGCGGATATGAGGTAATTATGATGTGCTCCGGTTCCAATTGCGGAATCGATCCTATTGACGGGGATCTTTGGAGGGTTGATGACCTAGTCTCCATTATTATGATGATTTAGTATGACTTGCATGTTTATGATGATGCATTTCATTCTTGGTGGCATTGCATGATTGCATATGAGTGATATTGGTGATGTGAGGTTTTATATGATGTTTTGGGTGAGTCATTGAAGTAATTGATAAAAATAACTGTTGCCCTGTTAATGTCTTTTCTTTATATGATTTATATTGAATTGTGATTACTCACCCTGCCTGTTTGAATGTTTCCTCCACGTGGGTAACGTGCATGCGATCGGGCTTAGTCGTGGATGCGTTCGAGGACTTGAAGTTATTTTGCTTTTGGTCGATTTAGAGGGTCTTGCTCTGATAGTGTAACATCGGGTTGGGGTCCTTTGAGTCAAACTATGTTGTTTCCTTATTTTGTTGTCATTCGATGATGTGGCTTTATTTTTTATTATTTCGATGTTTGTTGAAAACCTTTTAATTAAGAATTTTGAGTTTCGCTGCCATGTGAAGGCTTTTTGTAAAACATTTGAAGAAAACCCTTTTGTTTATAGGGTAATTGTGTTACTTTTATTTAATGAGAAATGTGCACCCTTCGAGGGAATTTTTATGCTTTACTATTATATTTGAGTTGTTTCTGCTACAACATTATTTGGGGGTAGAAAAGGGTGTTACATTAGTGGTATCAGAGCCTGGTTGGTCCGTCCGGCCAGGTTTTTACTTGATGTCTGTCCCTGTCAGTTGACGAGTGTGTGTACACTATCGATGTTTTAGTTCTTCTAACCTTGTTGGTGGTGTACAGGATGGCTAGAAGAAATGATCGTGCAATTGCTGATGCGTTGGAATCGGTTGCTAATGTGGTGGCGCAGCTGAATCTGAATGGTGGAGCTCCTGATGAGTTTCGTGCTTTGGGGAAATTTCAAAGGAACAATCCACCGACTTTTATGGGTACTCATGATCTAGCAAGTGCACACAAGTGGCTGAAGGCGATCGAGAAGATCTTCCGGGTGATGGGATGTTCTGATGAGCAACATATTCAGTTTGAAACGCATATGTTGGAAGAAGAGGCTGAGGACTGGTGGGATAACACACGTCAGAGACTTGCAGATGTTGGCACTGTGATAACCTGGGATGTGTTTAAGCAAGAGTTTCTGGGAAAGTATTTTTCAGAGGATGCTCATGGTAAGAGAGAAGTGGAATTCCTTAAGCTGAAGCAAGGAGATATGACTGTGGCAGAGTATGCCGCGAAGTTCGAGAAGTTAGTGAAGTTTTGTCCGCACTACAATCGTGCTGATGCTGAGATGTCCAAATGTCTCAAGTTTGAGAATTGGCTGAGACCAGAGATTAAGCAGGGTATTGGGTATCAGCAGATACGCAGGTATGCTGAGTTGGTTGACAAGAGCAGAATCTATGACGAGGACAATCGAGCTCGATCTGCTCACTACAAGCAGTTGAGTGGGAAGAAATGGCAGTATAGGGGTAAGCCTTATACAACTTCAGCTGACAAAGAGAAGCAGAAGGCTTCAGATGGGAAGAAGACAAGTAGGGGAGCAGCTCCTGCTTCTGGAAAGTGTCATAAATGTGGTGGACAAGGTCATCGTGCTGATGCGTGTACCAATAATGTGGTGAGGTGCTATCGATGTGGTAAGAAGGGGCATAGAGCTACTGACTGCAAAGATGAAGGTACGACCTATTTCAATTGTGGTGAGAAAGGTCATATCATTACTCAATGTCAAAAGCCGAAGAAGACTGCAACTGCTGCCCAGACCAGTGGCCGTGTGCTTGCTTTGAGTGGTGCAGAAGTGGACAACCTGATTAGAGGTACTTGTTTTATTAATAATACAGAGTTGGTTGCTATTATATATATTGGTGCTACTCATTCTTTTATCTCGCTTGAATGTGCTAATAGATTGAGTTTGAAGTTATCTGATATGAATGAGAATATGGTAATAGAAACTCAAGCTAATGGTTATGTTACCCCTACCCTTGTGTGTTTGGGATGTCCTGTGACGATTTTTTAGAAGAGTTTTGTGATGGATTTGGTGTGCTTACCCTTGCACCAGATCGATGTGATCTATGGAATGACCTGGTTAGAGTTCAACCATGTTCACATCAATTGTTATACCAAGGCTGTAGAGTTTCCTGAAATTGATGCCAGTGGGGAGTTGATGTTCTTATCTGCCAAGCAAGTAGACGAACTTGTGGAGGATGAAGCTTTGGTGTTTGCAATGTTTGCATCGTTACAAATTGATCGGGAAGCTGCGAGTGTGGAGTTGCCAGTTGTCTGTGAATTTCCAGATGTGTTTCCAGGTGACATCAGTGATTTTCCTCCAGAGCGTGAGGTGGAGTTTGCAATAGACTTAATACCAGGTACGAGTCCAGTGTCTATGGCTCCTTATCGGATGTTAGCTTCTGATCTAAGTGAATTGAAGAAACAATTGGAAGAGTTGCTTGAGAAGAGGTTTGTTCGACCAAGTGTTTCTCCATTGGGTGCTCCTGTGTTGTTAGTGAAGAAGAAAGACGGGAGTATGAGGTTGTGTGTTGATTATCGGCAGCTGAATAAAGTGACTATCAAGAATAAGTATCCGCTACCGAGAATCGAAGATTTGATGGATCAATTAGTAGGTGCCTGTGTGTTCAGCAAGATTGATTTGAGGTCGGGTTATCATCAGATTCGTGTTAAGCCTGACGATATTCTGAAGACGGCTTTCAGGACGAGGTATGGACACTATGAATACACTGTGATGCCGTTTGGTGTATCCAATGCACCTAGTGTGTTCATGGAGTACATGAATCGGATTTTCCATGAGTATTTAGATAAGTTTGTAGTGGTGGTTATCGATGATATCTTGATATATTCTAGATCCGAAGAAGAACATGTCGAGCATTTGAGGATTGTGTTGCAAGTATTGAAGGAGAAGAAGTTGTATGCAAAGCTGTCGAAGTGTGAGTTCTGGTTGAAGGAAGTGAGTTTCCTTGGCCATGTGATTTCAAGTGGCGGGATTGCTGTTGATCCTTCTAAGATTGATGTCGTGTTACAGTGGGAGACTCTGAAGTCTGCTACTGAGATACGGAGTTTTATGGGATTAGCGGGTTATTACCGCAAGTTTATTGAAGGCTTTTCTAAGTTGGGGTTACCTTTGACTCAGTTGACTCGAAAGGGTCAAGCTTTTGTGTGGGATGTAGCTTGTGAAGAGAGTTTTGTGGAATTAAAGAAGAAGTTGACGACTGCTCCAGTGTTGATTTTGCCTAATCTGAGTGAGTCTTTTATAGTGTATTGTGACGCGTCGAAGATGGGTCTTGGTGGAGTGTTGATGCAGAATGGACAAGTTGTTGCCTATGCTTTGAGACAATTGCGAGTTCATGAGAGGAATTATCCTACACATGACTTGGAGTTGGCCGCCGTGGTGTTTGTGTTGAAGATTTGGAGACATTATCTGTTTTGCTCTAAATTTGAAGTGTTCAGTGATCATAAAAGTCTGAAGTACTTATTTAATCAGAAGGAATTGAATATGAGGCAGAGAAAGTGGTTAGAGTTGTTAAAGGATTTTGATTTTGATTTGAGTTATCATCCGGACAAAGCAAATGTAGTGGCCGATGCATTGAGCAGAAAGTCATTGCATATGTCGATGCTTATGGTGAAAGAATTAGAAATAATTAAGCAATTCAGAGATTTGAGTTTGGTATGTGAAGCGACTCCTGACAGTGTGAAGTTGGGAATGTTGAAATTGACTAGTAGTATTCTGGAAGAAATCAGGGTGGGGCAGCAATCTGATTTAAAGTTGGTTGACCAATTGACTTTGATTAACCAAGGTAACGGAGGTGACTTCCGGATTGATGAGAATGGCGTAATGATGTTCAGAGATAGAGTGTGTGTTCCAGATGTCCTAGATATTAAGAAGAGCATTCTTCAAGAAGGACATCGGAGTAGGTTGAGTATTCACCCCGACGCTACGAAGATGTACCAAGATTTGAAAAAGTTGTTTTGGTGGCCAGGCATGAAGAAAGATGTCGCGGAGTTTGTTTATGCGTGTTTGACTTGTCAGAAGTCGAAGGTGGAGCATCAGAAGCCTATAGGTATGATGCATCCGTTGAGGATTCCAGAATGGAAATGGGATAGTATTTCCATGGATTTTGTGGTGGGATTGCCGAAGACTGCTAAGGGAAATGATTCAATTTGGGTGATCGTGGATAGATTAACAAAGTCGGCTCATTTCTTATCGATGAAGATTAATCATTCCATGCAGAAGTTAGCGGAGTTGTACATCGATGAAATTGTGAAGTTACACGGGGTACCTTCGTGTATTGTGTCGGATAGAGATCCGAGGTTTACATCGAGGTTTTGGAAGGTTTGCATGATGCTTTGGGTACTAAGTTGAGGATGAGTTCTGCCTATCATCCGCAGACAGACGATCAGACAGAAAGGAATATCTAATCTTTAGAGGATTTACTGAGGGCTTGTGTGTTGGATCATGGAGGATCGTGGGATAGCTATTTACCGTTGATTGAGTTCACGCACAATAATAGTTTTCATGCTAGTATTGGAATGGCACCCTACGAAGCTTTGTATGGGAGAAGGTGTAGGACTCATTTGTGTTGGTATAAGTCGGGCGAGAGTGCTGTACTCAGACCTGAAATTGTGCAAGAGACGACTGAGAAGATTAAGATGATCCAAGAAAGAATGAAAGCTTCGCAGAGTCGTCAGAAGAGTTACCATGATAAGAGGAGGAAAGCACTTGAATTCCAAGAGGGAGATCATGTGTTTTTGAGACTAACGCCAGTGACTGGTGTGGGTCGAGCTTTGAAGTCTAGGAAGCTCACTCCATGTTTGTTGGCCCATATCAGATATCGTAGAGGATATGAGAGGTAGCCTATCGAATTGCTTTACCGCCGTCTGTAACGCCCCAGTTTTAGTTATTTTTATTTAATTAAGTCGTTTTGATTATTTTATTATTATTTTATTTTATTTTTTGACTTTTATTTGAAAATATATTATTTTTCGTCGTGAATATGTTTTATCGCGTTTTGGGAACGTTTGCGAGATATTTGAGTGTAGGGGTATTTTGGTCTTTTGTTTGGGTAGATATTATATTTTTCATATGAATAGAAAGAAAAATAGAGAAAATAGAAAGGAAAGAAAAAGAAGAGAAGAAAAAGAGAAAGAAGGAAAGAGAAGAGAAAGAAGAGAAGAGAGAAAACTTGTGGATTAGGGAACCGATTCAACCGACTTTTCAAACTCAATTTAATCGGGTAAGGGTGCGAAACTCGATTATACTATGTTTGTGTATGATTATCTATGTTTGTGTGGATGTTTGTGGTGTTCTATAGTTTTCAATTCTAGGTCGGAACGATAGAAATCGATGTTTCCGCGGTTGGAAATCGATGTAAATGTTGTAGAATACTAGTTACCATGATTGGGTTATGTTTTGATTGCTATGTGTTGATTTGGAAGTGTTTTGGTGGGAAAAATATGGTTTTGGATTATGTAACAACGCTACTGGGTTTTCTGGTTTTCGCAGGTTCGCACTGCGAATCTCCTAGCGAAGGGGAAAGCGAGCATTCGCTGGCAATTCACACTGCGAAGGTGAGGGCGAGCATTCGCCAGAGACTCGCACTGCGAACTTTGTGTTATTTTTTGTTGTTTTCTTTCTGCCACTGTTTGCTGGGAGACTCGCACTGCGAAAGGGGAAGCGAAGATTCGTTGGGCGTTCGCACTGCGAACGTTAGGAATTTTTTAGGCTATTTTCAGTTCTGACTTGGTTCGCTGGGACATTCGCACTGCGAATGAAGAAGCGAAGGACTCGCTAGGAGCTTCGCAATGCGAATGTGACAACTTTTCCCAATTTGTTTTCTTTGTAACTTTTGATCCGTGAGCCGGTTTGAGGCGCGGTTTGGTGCGTTGGAAAGCTTTTGACATGTTCTTTCTTATATTATTGGTTTTGAGACTAGTGGACGATTTAAATAAGTCGGGAATTGGAATGGAGCTGTTTTGTTAACTTGTACCATTGTAAGTGTGTGTAGTTGATGTGTATTGTGCAATATGTTGTTGATATGAATGTTGTATGATTTGTGTGCTGTTGTGTGATGAAAATGCACGTGATACATGTTGTGATGATGATTTGTGGCCTAAGGGCGAGAAAATGCGATGTGTTGTATTTGATGATATATGCATGACTATGGATGTGTATATGTGTGCATTTGAATGTCATGAGTCTTTATATGCTAAGCATCATGATATGCATGTTGGTGATGTCGTGTGCCCTAGTGGGTGTGAGCGACGAAACGATTCCAGAGGGAATCCGCTATAACATCGTGCGCCTTATACAAAGAGGACCTAAAACGATGATTATAGACGATCGTGCACCTTATACAAAGAGGACCTAAAGCGATCGGATTGTGCGCCTTATACAAAGAGGACCTAAAGCAATCCATAAACATCGTGCGCCTTATACCAAGAGGACCTAAAGCGACGGGGAACATCGTTTGCCCGACGGGGAGTTACGTTGAGTAATAAGCAATGGTTCCAATAGTTCCTGAGTGAACTAGTGTTGAGAACGATGGATGGATGGTACCGCATGTACATTGCATAGAGTCGTTGTGTCGGTCTCTGTGCATTTGCATAAACCATGAATGGATTGATTATGTGTGAGAGTTGTGGATGTATGCATTATGTGTGGAAATTCATGAATGGATTGATTGTGTATGGAATTGTGGATGAAATTGATGAGTTAATATATGTATATAATTTGGTGATATTTGTACTGTGCATGGATGATATACTTTGGTGATGGATATATGAAATATACTTTGTGTTGTTTGTGTTTTAATTCTGGTATAAATTGTGGTGAGAATAATTTATATGTGTATTTTTGTGTTATATATAATTGTATGCAATTATATTATGATTGTGTTTCTCACCCTTCTGATGTTTTTTAATGCTCTATGAGGCATTGCAGATTAGATGCTGGAGGTCTTTTTGTGAAGCTTAGGTCTTCATTCTTTTGCCGGTCGGCTCTGATATGTAGCACCGGGTAGTCGGGGAGATTGTTATGTGATATATATATAGTGGAGATTCAATTACAGATTTTCCGCTTTTATTCTGCATCTGAATTGTGGGTGTTAGGAACTAAGTTCCTTTGTTATGTGCTACCTGAATTGTTGCATATCTTTATGAGCAGGTGTATGTGTATTTGTTTTAATTGATGTGACCCCTCGGTCTATGTCGTGAATGTTTTAAATATACTCTGATGAAAATTTGAATTTTATTTATCGCTTTGTTTATTGGGGGTATAGATTGGGGGTGTTACACCGTCACTTGCGAATTTGCATGACGTGTTCCATGTGTCTCAATTGAGGAAGTACATTCTGGATCCATCGCATGTGATTCAGATGAATGATGTACAAGTGAGGGATAACCTGACTATGGAAGTATTGCCGGTGCGTGTCGATGGTCGAGAAATGAAACAACTGCGAGGTAAAGAGATCGCTTTGGTGAAAGTTGGACTTGGGAGCGCGAAGACCAGATGAAGGAGTCATATCCGACTCTATTTGCTTCAGGTAAATTTTCGAGGACGAAAATTCCTTAAGTGGGGGAGAGTTGTAACACCCCAAATTCAATTATGATTAATTGTTGCTTATTTGAGGATATAAGGTGATTTTGACGATATGTGGTTATGTGGCACGATGCATTGTGGTGAAATTATTTTAATAATATTAATAGTAAGAATAATCATATAGTATTATTCAAATGATTGTTTATTATTTAAAATAATAGAAGTGGGAGTATTGAGGGTATATTGGTCATTAGGGATGGATAAGTGAGGGTATAATGGGAAGAGCACATTTAGGGGTATTTTAAGAGAGAATAGTGAAAGGAACTAATTATTCGTATTATTTTTTAGGAAGAGGCAAAAGTGCTCTGAAGAACAAGTGAGAAGGAGGCTAGGGCATAGAAGAATTCCGGAAAAACTTCAAGAGAGGTCGAAGGAGACAATATTCTAATGTATGGGGAGTATCACTTTGCAATATGTTGATATAAAGATTAGGTGTTGGTGAGTGATTGGTGTTTTGGGGGGAATCCATGGGGTTGAATGAGGGTTTTAGGAAGATTTTGTGATAATATGATTGGAATTGATGAATTAGTCTTGTTTGATTTGTTTGGTTGAGTTGCAAATGTTAGATGTAGGCTATTGGTGCAAAATCTGTGAAAAATTGCTGTTAAAAATCGAGTTTAGTGCAGAAAAATGCAGGTGGGTCGTTGCTGTCATCGCAGGGTTTTGGGTTGTAGAATCGCATGGCCCGCTTAGCGCATTCTAGCACGCTTAGCGCGGTCTGGAGAAATTTCGCCTCCTCAAGGCAGTGAGTAGCGCGCTTAGCGCGGATGGGGCCCGCTTAGCGTGACCTGAGACTGAAAAATATTATTTTTATTGCCTTAAAATTCATGGAAAATATCTGTTTTATAATATAGTAATGCTATGATGTTGTTGTAAATTTCTGCTATGTGTTGACATGTTAAATGATGATTTTTTGATGATTATTTGACGAATACGTGATGACATGACATATATGAGAATTGATGAATAATGATGCACATTATGAGGTTTAATTGATGATGATGATTATTGATGTGGTGTATCATACGTTCATATGCATACTCCGTGACGACGCTTCATTCCCATTGTGCGGATATGAGGTAATTATGACGTGCTCCGATTCCAATTGCGGAATCGATCCTATTGACGGGGATCTTTGGAGGGTTGATGGCCTAGTATCCATTATTATGACGATTTGGTATCACATGCATGTTTATGATGATGCATTTCATTCTTGGTGGCATTGCATGATTGCATATGAGTGATATTGGTGATGTGAGGTTTTATATGATGTTTTGGGTGAGTCATTGAAGTAATTGATAAAAACAAGTGTTGCCCTATTAATGTCTTTTCTTTATATGATTTATATTGAATTGTGATTACTCACCCTGCCTGTTTGAATGTTGCCTCCACGTGGATAACGTGCAGGTGATCAGGCTTTGTCGTGGATGCGTTCGAGAACTTGAAGATATTTTACTTTTGGTCGATTTAGAGGGTCTTGCTCTGATAGTGTAACATCGGGTTGGGGTCCTTTGAGTCGAACTATGTTGTTTCCTTATTTTGTTGTCATTCGATGATGTGGCTTTATTTTTTATTATTTCGACGTTTGTTGAAAACCTTTTAATTGAGAATTTTGAGTTCCGCTGCCATGTGAAGGCTTTTTATAAAACATTTGAAGAAAACCCTTTTGTTTACAAGGTAATTGTGTTATTTTGATTTAATGAGAAATGTGCACCCTTCGAGGGAATTTTTATGCTTTACTCTGATATTTGAGTTGTTTCTGCTGCAACATTATTTGGGGTAGAAAAGGGTGTTACATAAAACATTCCAATTTTTTATAAGAGACTAAAAATGAATTCTAAATTTTTTATAAAAAAACTTATTTCATCTTATATTTTATATCATAATTAAATGAGGAGAGAGAAATAAATATATTATAGAGATCATATTTTTTTTTAATGAAAGTCTTTGTTTGAAAACTAAATTACTCATTTTCAATCTTATATTAAGTAACTAAATAGATTTTATAATTATTTTTAAGTATAATAAATTTAGATTTTTTTATATTCCTTATTTGAGTATATTATATGAAAAAGAGATGTAATAGTAGAAAAAGATGTAAATTGGATATATATATATATATATATATATATATATATATATATATATATATATATTCAATGTTCGATCTTTCGATCTTAGAATTGATTAATTGATGAAATCAATTCTATTATCCACTAGTAGGGGTATAATGCAATTAAATGAAAGAACAAGATAATTAAACAGTTGCTGGTGCAATTAGTATAATGACAAATTAGCGTCCATGTGACTCATAAAACTCAAGGAAGTAAGTTGTCCAATGTGAACATACATCGTATAAGTCTTTTTCTGTGAATTGTGTTTGGTCGTTAAACACCTATAAGTTGAACAAAATGTAAAAATACTAAGAAATAATAACAAACTATTATGCGGTAAAAATAATTAATATCTAATTATTAATAGATTGTCAGCTTCCATGAATCAACAATGCCGACAAAGACAATGTTCAACATGTGTTTCATCACATAATACCCATACTCGTATCCTCCAGGTTGTATCCTTGTCAACAAATAAATTTTATAAGTGAGTAATAATACACATAAAAAGCACAAGTTATTATAGATATAAATGAATGTCACAAATAATAGACTTGCTTTAGGGGTACAAAATTTAAGCTTTTTATTTCTAAAACATTGCAACAAATTGTATCCATGCGTAACTCTATATGTTAAAAATAATTTAAACATGACACGCTAACTAAAATGTCACATAAAATATAAACTTACGTGTTAATTACATGTTTTATCCTTGAATCAAGTTGTCTGTCTATGAAACATAACATAATTAAGTTATTCTCCTTACGAAAAATAATTATTAATTGTCAATGATCACTGTATGAACACTAGAATAATTAGATAATGAGTAAAAAAATTGAATGCTAAATAACAGAAAACACAAATTCATAAATACTTACGTATGAATATACAGTGGAAGGTAACAAATTTATTCAAATCACTTAACCAATTTTGTATATATGCTTCAATCACACTTGATTGACGCCCGAATAACTGAATACTGCATACGTCCAAGAATTCATACATATACGATTTATTTGTTTCGATACATAGATGATGCATGTACCAAAATATTAAAACAAAAATAAGTATTAAAATGAGTCTTGGCACTAAAAGTAATTTAGAGCAATTAATATAAATGGACATCACCCCTAAAAAATGTACTTACATGCACCATAATTATAGTATAAATATGTCCAGTCACTCAAATACCTACATAAAATCCCTTAAACACTTGAGATCAAGAAAAAAAGTTCTTCATTTGGATCATGCTCTAATTAAAAGATTTCAAGATCTTTAAGATCCATGATCAAGCATGTCAATTTTTTTACCGGATCTAGTTTAGGAATTGGCATCTCATTCTTGTTTTAGAAGGATGAACAACTAACTTTTGTGCTTGCACCCACCCACAAAATCTTTTTCAAATAAGTCTAATGGATTTTTATTTGGTTGGATGGTTAAACCCATCGTTGTCAATCTTTTCATCATTAAACAACACCAACACAAAAACACATAATGTTAAGACCACAAAGCAGCAACAACACACAACACATAACTTTAAGCAAACAAACAAGAATTGAAGTTCCAAAACAAAACTTATGCATATCGCAACCACACAATGTTTTATGCTTTCCCACTCCCTTGCTAATTTTTCTTCAAACTTTTGATCAAAGAGCTCTTCCAATTGTTTCTTGTTCCAATGATTTCTACTAATATATCACGGCATGTGCGTGGAACACATGAACTTTCATTGACATTTTCAAGCAACGAATCCTACAAAAAAAATAATAATTCATTACCAAAGTAAAGTAACCTACAATTAATATTCTTGACAAAAGAATCTACTTATAATATTCTCAGTAACTTCATGTGTAGCCTTTGATGTGAACTCTCCTCTTGGCCTTTGTCAGGCTCTCTTCCATTCTAATGGCATGATAGTGGATATATTCTTCGATCAAGGCTTAGTGAAACATCTCCCAATTGTTGTTGTCTCGGTTGTCCTTTTCATCAATCATATTATCCCCCAATTTTTTATATCCTCCACAAGACAATATATGAGGATATATAATTTTAGCCTTGTTCTCCTTGATGGGAAATTAAGACACAATAATAGACCAATATACAGCAGATATAAAATTCCCCACACTTGTAGGAACCTTGAGGATCAACAACAAATATAAAACGACAAATTGAACAAATAAAGGCACAAAAGAACACTAGTATTTTAACGTGGAAAACCCCTCAATACGAGATTAAAAACCACGAGTCGTCTAGACAAAAGAAATAACTCCACTATAATCAATTAGGGGTACAAGAGAGTCTTAAAGTGAGTAAAAAACTATTGCTAACAACTGCAAATCATAAAGAAAACTATCTTACAAATAAGAATAAAATAGCTAAAAAATTATCCAAATATACAGCTTTAGTGCGAAGCAGATATCTCTCGGCTCAAACCTTATTTTGAAATTCTGAATAGTCAAAAGTTAGATACAGGTGTTGCGATCCTACCCTCCATATTTGAGCTCGATCTGACGGTTAACGAATCAGGAACCGTCGATTTACTGAGTCTGGTTACAGAAAAATGGGAATAAGTTTCTCTCCTCTTTTCTCTCTTTTAAATCCTTATTTTCTCTCTCTCTCTCTCTCTCTCTCTCTCTCTCTCTCTCTCTCTCTCTCTCAACCCTAAATTGATTCTCTCCAATTAAATAAGTTAGACAAGTGTGCTAATCATATTTGGACCTATCTCCACATAAGAAGGGAGCCCAAACCCAACAAATATCCCCCATCACAATTATGGGGAGGAAATCGGAAAACCGACGATATCAAAAGCTTCAAATTTCTCTCTTGGTAATGCTTTAGTCATCATATCAGAACCATTATCATTTGTTTTAACTTTATCTAACTCCTACAACTTAGCATCCAAAACATCATGTATCCAATTATATCTCACATCAATGTGTTTAGACCTATTATGAAAAGTCAGATTCTTACCAAGATGAGTAGCGCTTTGATTATCAACAAATAACATATATTTATCTTGAACAAAACCAAATTCTTGCCAATATTTCTTCAACCATAGTAACTATTTGCATGCTTTGGTAATTGCAATGAACTTAGCCTCTGTAGTAGACAATTCTACACACTTTTGCAATCTGGACTGCCAAGCCACAACTCCCACTGCAAATTTAATGATGTATCCTGGAGTGGACTTTCTGGAATCAATGTCTCTAGCCAAGTCAGAGTACCTCACTAGAGTAGGCTTATCTCCTCCAAAACAAAGCATCTACTATAAATAATGTTTTTTATGACGAAGCTTACACCTCGAACAATAAACAACCGAGGGTATAGGTCCTGGGAGCGCCATGTTTTATTTTTAAAAAATCAATATTTTCCCTTGTTTTTTACAAAAACTGACATAGATAGTTGTTTAGGGTTTGAGATTTGATTCCCAGCTCCTACAATTTTATGTTTTATTTAGAACTAAAAAGGCACATTTATTTTTTTTATAGATTTTACGTCGGATATCATACCCAGGTTTTTAAATAAACCAAGACAAAAACTCTAATTTTTTGTTTCTTTTGGAACCAAAAAAGGCGCCTTTATTTTTTTTATAGATTTTACGTCGGATATGCTACCTCGATTTTTTTTAGCAAAACCTAGATAAATACTCTCTAAATTTTTTATTCCCTCAGAGTTAATGTTACGTCAAGCTTATTCACTTTTTGAGCCCTGGCGAATGAAAGAATACCATTCTTCTCTAAGGAGGAAGGAAGCTCGAACCATCACATTTCTGGTATGTACAAGTTTTCCATTACTATTGCTGTTGTTTGTTGTTGTTGTTATCGTTGTTGTTGTTATCATTTTGAGATTGTCTTGTTGTTTACTCTTTTGTTGGCGGTGTACTATTTTTATTTTATTTTCAGAAGCTTTATGTGATTATGAATCATAGTTGGATGAAAGCCAATAGATTAAGTAAGGAGTATGAGAATGGAGTGGTACAATTTCTTGATTTCGCTGAAAAAAACCTTCCTAAAAATAATGGGTTTTTTTGGTGTCCTTGTAAAACATGCTTTAATACGAAAAAAAACATCTAAGGGATGTTATATTAAATCACTGTGTTGTGTTGGAATTATTCAAAATTATACGAAATGAGTATGGCATGGTGAAGTGACAAAAAAAGACCTTTGTCACATACAGTTGAAGATGAAGAATTTATGAATGATACTCTAGAAGACATGATTTATGATATTGGAGTAGATGCTTTCAAGAAAGCTAATGTGGTTAATACATTGCAAAGAGACATGGAAGATTTGTTGTATCGGGGATGTAAAAGTTTTACAAGAATGCCAGTTGTGTTAAGACTATTTAATCTTAAGGCAAAGGTAGGTGGACGGATAACAGTTTCACTAAATTGCTTGAATTGTTGAAAGAAATGCTTCCCAAAGGTAACACGTTGCCGAATTGTAGTTATGAGGCCAAGAAGATATTGTGTCCAATGGGTTTGAACTATGTCCAAATACATGCATGTCATAATGATTGCATCTTATATAGTAAAGAGTTTGAAAACTTGAAGGAGTGCCTGAGGTGTGGGGAGTCACGCTACAAGCAGATGGATAATGGTGTTGATGACAATGATAATGTAACTAGCACGGGTGTTCCTTCCAAGGTGATGTGGTACCTATCGATAAATTAAAGGTTCACGAGATTGTTTGCTAATGTTAATGACGCAAAGAATACTAGATGGCTTGCAGATGAAAGAGTGTGTGATGGAAAAATTCTCCGGGTAGTTGATTCATTACAATGGAAGAAAATTGATTCCTTGTTTCCAGATTTTTCCCTTGAACCGAGGAACCTTAGGCTTCGGTTTTCTATCGAAGAAATGAACCCTTTTGATAAGTTGAGTACTAACCATACGTCATGGCCTATTCATCTCATAATTTACAACTTGTCTCCATGGTTGTGCATGAAGCGCAAGTATATGACGCTATCAATGATGATTTTGGGTCCAAGACAACCAGGGAACGACATAGATGTTTATTTAACGCCATTGATTGAATATTTAAGAATTTTGTGGGAGTTAGTTGTTGATGATGATGATTTGTATACAGGTGATAACATTAAGTTGCGTGCCATGTTATTTTGCACAATCAATGACTTTCATGCATACAGTATTTTTCTGGGTACAACATCAAGGGACATAAAGCGTGTCCTATATGTGAAGTTGATACATGTCACCACTAATTGCAAAAAGGAAAAAATACATTTTATCTTGGGCATCGAAAATTTCTAACACCTAACTATCCATATCATAGATTGAGAATGTCTTTTAATGGATAGTAGAAGTTTGATATCACTCCAAAGCCCTTAACCGGGAGGGAAGTTTATAAAATATAACAACATATTAATGTTGTCTTTGGAAAGAAACAAAAAAAGAACATGGAGAAAAATATTTGGAAAAGGAGGTCGTTGTTCTTTAATCTTCCATACTGGTTTAGCCTTAATGTAAGACATTGCCTTGATGTGATGCATGTGGAGAAAAATGTATGTGATAGTTTGATTGGAACACTTCTCAACATTAAACGCAAGACAAAAGATACTAAGAAATCCCGCAAAGATATGGTTGTGATGGGTATGCAACAAGAGTTATCCTCAAATGAAATATTAAATAAAACCTATTTTCCCCCAGCATATCACACTCTGTCTATATTTTTTTTTTGCGAATGTTTACATGGTATCAAAGTTCCCCATTGGAACTCATCAAATGTGAAGATACTTGTGTCAATGAATGATCTCAAGTTAGTTGGCTTAAAATCTCATGATTATTATGTCTTGATGCAACAACTTCCATCAGTGGCTATTCATGGCATTTTACCAAGAAATGTAAGGGTAACTATAACTAGATTATGCTTATTCTTCAATGTTACATGTAGTGAAGTTATTGATCCTAGAAATTTATACGAAGTAGAACATGAAGCTGCAATTATCTTGTGTTAATTATATATGTTTTTTCTTCCATCATTCTTTGACATTATGGTCCACTTAGTTGTTCATCTAGTAATGGAGATTATAATTTATGGTGCAGTTTATTTATGGTGGATGTATCCGGTATAGTGTTACATGAAGATTTTTAAAGGGTATACAAAGAATCATCACTGTCTGGAAGCTTCAATCGTAGAAAGGTACATCACAGAAGAAGCTATTGAGTTTTATACAAACTATTTTTTGGAATTGAACTCTATAGGAATTCCCTAGTCTCGTCATGATGGATGTTAAGATGTGACATCCTGCAAGTGCACGACTAATGTCAGAGTAGTAAAAAGTATCGTACCACAGAGACCAATGGTTAAGTACTGATTTTTATCCTATCGGTGTAAAGCTAGAGTGACCGAATAATGGGTTTTGAAAACAACTTAAACAGAAAAGCAATTATAGCGAAACAACTTAAAAACAGGTAAAAATTATATAAAACAAGTAGGACATAGGGTTATGACTCCTATCCTAGACTTCTCCACATGACCTAAGCATTTATATTACGAGAATTCCAACTCAATTTATAGAAAAATAGTTAAAAAAGCAACACCCGTTCTCGCTAACATATTGCCCTACCTCTAACGAACGGGACGCTCGTCGAATCTCGCTCGCGCAAAAACGTTTATCAGTGGTCTTTAATTTTGCACAGTTATTAAAGATGGGGTCTTTCTTAATTTCCTCGGATCACTCTCTTGACTCAGATTTAACTGTTTAAAAATATACTTTTCGGTATTGTCTATACCCTCTCGGCGCAAGTCAAATACCTAAAGACAATACTCCTACTCTCGTAGCAAGTTTTGAAAAACGGCCAGGCTTTTAAAATAAAGAGTACTAAATTCCTACAACTAGCCTATGTCATGCGAAAAATTAGACGATAGGGTTCATAACCCTTAATCTTTAGAGGACTACTCACTCATATTTAGGAACAATTCAGTCAAAATAATAATTGCAAATAAAGACTTGATCAATAGACAAATGATTAAAGTAGTAATTGAGAACATGATTAATGAAAAAGTAATTCTTTTATTGAAAGTAGATCCAACTGCTTCAATGAAGACTAGTACAAAATTGTGGAATGAAAAACGTGTAAACAAAATGAAAAGTAAAAAAATGGATAAAAACTCAAGATTACCTATGAGTTTTTATACTTAATCCTAATTATGGTAGGAATCTCCTAGAAATGAATGTCAATTACAAAATTAAGGAGACTAGAAGCGGAGGGAATCATATCAAATAGGAAATAAATTGGGAAAACTCGCCCTCCTGTTACGGGCCGTAAGAGGCCTCTGGATTTTGTATGGAGTGCACGTTTTTTAGGGCTTGGATGTCTTCTCATGTTACGGCCCGTAATGGCTATTAAGGGCACCTGTAACAGGCCTCTGGTTTTTGTACTGTAATTTTCTAATTCTTTCCTTTTTCCTTGTTTTGTCCACTCTTCATCCCTTTTTTACTTGGAATGCATATCATGACCTGAAAACAATGGAAACACCATATAAAAGCATAAAACATAGAAAAACGAAAGGAAAGAAAAGAAAAGTGATGTAAAAACGATATAAAAGCTGCAAATAAAAGCAACATAAAAACCACTTGTCAAACTCATTCGAACTTAGACTGTTGCTTGTCCTCAAGTAACAAAGCTTGAATAGAAAACCTTTGGATCATCGTTAAATGTTCTTCCGAAAAAAGCACTCATGAAGCTCGACACACAGGGGTTGATTTACATGCCTAGTGATTTGGTGGTGCGTGCTTTTGATGGTTCCAAGAGATCCGTGTTTGGAGAGATTGTTATACCCATCAAGGTGGGGCTGGAGGTTTTCGATGCAACTTTCTATATTATTGATATTCAGCCAGCGTATAGTTGTTTGCTGGGTCGTCCCTGGATTCATCATGCTGGGGCAGTGACATCAACGTTGCATCAAAAGTTAAAGTATATGGTTGAAGGTAAAGTTGTCATAGTGTGTGGTGAGGAGGACATAATGGTCAGTCATTTGTCAACCTTCAAATATGTGGAAGTGGATGGAGAAATTTACGAAACTTTATGTCAGGCTTTTGAGGCTGTTCAGATTCCGAAGGAGCCTCCTGTGGAAGTTAAAGAGCCCGAAGTTTCAATGCCTTCATTCAAGGATGCGCGTGCAACAGTAGAGTCTGGTGATTTCCAGAGGTGGGGTCAGGTTCTGGAAATCCCGATGAAGCAGAATAAACATGGTTTGAGGTACATACCATCGAAGTCGTCTCAAGAGCCTCTAAGGTATAATGGCTCGGCGGGTCAGGTTTACCAATGTTGGAGTATTTTTCAACAGAATTAATGCTATTGGGGATGATTAAGGTGACAGTGATTGTGATATGGATGAGTGGATCCGCCCATGTGTTCCTGGTCAGGAGTTGCGCAACTGGTCAACCGAGGAAGTCATCCAAGTTACCTATGAAGAGTAATATTTTATTGTCTTTGCATATGTCAAGTCCTACGTTCTGCCCAAGACGTAGTGACTCATTTTGTAGGGCCACACTATTTCATTTTCAATGTCATCGTTAATAAAGGAAGTTTTACATTTAAATGTTTTGATCCCTGTTTTTGCTTTTGCATTTAATAAAATAAAAATGGCAATGTGTTTTTGTTTGTTCATTTTTGCATTCATAATAAACATAAAACAACACTCATTTAGGTTTATCAGTTCAGATTCTACTAATAATGATTCAGCTATGGCTCGGTATGACTTCGATAATCCCATTTATCAAGCCGACGAAGAGACTGACGAAGACTGTGACTTTCCTGAGGAATTAGCCAGACTGCTGAAACAGGAGGAACATATCATTTATCTCATCAAGAGGATATTTATACTGTTAATTTGGGCACCGAGGACGTGAAAAAGGAAATCAGAATTGGGGCCGCCTTGGAAGACAGTGTTAAGGGAAGATTGATTGAAATGCTTCGAGAGTATGTGGACATCTTCGCCTGGTCTTACCAAGACATGCCTGGGCTTGACACGAATATTGTTGTACACCGGTTGCCGCTTAAAGAGGGTTGTCCTCCAGTCAAGGAGAAGTTAAGAAGAACGAGACCGGACATGGCTGTCAAAATCAAGGAAGAGGTTCAAAAACAGTTAGATGCTAGTTTTCTTGCCGTGACAAATTATTCTCTGTGGGTTGCTAATATCGTTCCTGTACCTAAGAAGGATGGAAATGTCAGGATGTATGTTGATTATTGTGACTTGAACAGAGCAAGCCTAAATGAAGGCTTCCCGCTTCCCCACATTGACGTGTTAGTTGACAACACTGCTCAGTATGCCGTATTTTCCTTCATGGATGGCTTCTCTGGATATAACCAAATCAAAATGGCCCCAGAGGACATGGAGAAGACAACGTTCATAATACCGTGGGGAACCTTTTGCTACAAGGTAATGCCCTTTGGATTGAAAAATGTTGGGGCAACCTATCAGCGGACGATGGTGAATCTCTTTCATAATATGATTCACAAAGAGATCGAGGTCAATGTTGATGACATGATTGCGAAGTCCCAAACGGAGGAAGAGCATTTGGTGAATCTTCAGAAGCTATTTGAAAGGTTGAGAAAATTCCGATTGAGGTTGAATCCGAACAAGTGCACCTTCGGGGTGAGATCTGGTAAACTGTTGGGTTTCATTGTTAGTGAAAGAGGTATTGAGGTAGATCCTGCTAAAGTAAAAGCCATACAAGATATGCTTGAACCAAGAACAGAAAAAGAAGTTTGTGGTTTCTTAGGGAGATTAAACTGCATACCCAGGTTTATCTCTCATCTTACAGCCATGTGCGAACCAATATTCAAATTGCTGAGAAAAGATCAAGAGGTCAGGTGGAATGAAAATTTTCAAAAGGCATTTGAGAAAATAAAAGAATATTTGCAGGAACCTCCGATCCCCATGCCGCCAGTGCTAGGAAGACCGTTGATTATGTATCTTATGGTTCTTGAGAATTCGATGGGGTGTGTGTGTGGTCAACATGACGAGACAGGTAAAAAAGAGCATGTCATCTACTACCTGAGTAAAAAGTTCACTAATTGTGAGTCAAGGTACTCGATGCTGGAAAAGACATGTTATGCACTCACTTGGGCAACTAAGCGTTTGAGGCAATATATGTTAAACCACACAACCCTGTTGATTTCGAAGATGGATCCGATTAAGTATGTGTTTGAAAAGCAAGCACTCTCAGGGAGGATCGCCCGTTGGCAGATGGTTTTGACAGAATATGATATTCAGTATGTTTCCCAGAAAGTCATCAAGGGAAGTGTTCTGTCAGAATATCTGGCCCAACAACCGATAGAGGATTATCAACCAATGAAATTTGAATTTCAGGATGAGCATATCATGTTTTTGAAGATGAAAGACTGTGATGAGCCTTTTCCTGATGAAGGACCTAAAATTGGATCTCAGTGGAGTTTAATCTTTGATGGGGCTATTAACTCATATGGAAATGGAATCGGGGAAATCATTACCACTCCAAGGGGTTCTCATATACCCTTAACTGCCCGATTATCGTTAATATGCACCAACAACGTAGCAGAGTATGAAGCATGCATCATGGGGTTGGAAGAGGCTATTGATTTGAGAATCAAGAACCTTGATGTGTATGGTGATTCTACATTGGTGATCAATCAGATTAAAGGTGAATGGGAAACTCGTCAGACAAATTTGGTGCCTTACAAGAACTACACCAGAAGGTTGTTGCCGTTCTTTGATAGGGTTGACTTTCATCATGTACCCTGGGCTGAAAATCAGATGGTGGATGCATTGGCAATGTTGTCTTCGATGTAAAAAGTGAATTTATGGAATGAAGTTCCATCGATCAGAATTATGCGTCTTGACAGATCAACCTTTGTGTTTGCAGCCGAAGGGGTATCAGATGGCAAGCCATGGTATTACGACATCAAATGCTTTCTCAAGAGTCAAGAGTACCCAGCTGGGGCATCTACCAAGGATAAGAAAACTCTGTGGAGATTAGTAAGCAACTTCTTTTTGAACGAAAGATGACGCGCTATATAAAAGGAATTTTGACATGGTCTTGCTGCGTTGTGTTGATGAACACGAGGCAGGCCTGTTGATGGAAAAGGTTCACGAGGGTTCTTTCGGTACTCATGCCAATGGGCATGCTATAGCTAGAAAACTACTGAGGGCAGGGGGTTACTGGATGACTATGTAGTCCGATTGTTTTAAATACGCCAGAAAATGCCATAAATGCCAGATTTATCCTGATAAGGTGCACGTACCGCCTACACCTCTGAACGTATTGACATCTCCTTGGCCCTTTGCTATGTGAGGCATCAATATGATTGGAAAGATTGAGCCGATTGCTTCCAATGGGCATGATTTTATTCTGGTTGCTATTGACTATTTCACGAAGTAGGTAGAAGCTGCCTCGTTTGCCAATGTCACCAGACAAGTGGTAGCCCGATTTATAAAGAAGGACATCATCTGTCGTTATGGTATCCCGGAGAGAATCATTACTGATAATGGTTCAAATTTGAATAACAAGATGATGAAGGAGCTATGTCTGAGCTTTAAATCCAAACATCACAATTCTTCTCCATATCGTCCGAAGATGAATGGTGTTGTTGAGGCAGCAAATAAGAATATCAAGAAGATTGTGCAGAAAATGGTGGTAACGTATAAATATTGGCATGAGATGTTGCCCTTTGCTTTACACGGTTATCGTACTTCGGTGCGTACATCAACACGGGCAACTCCTTTCTCACTTGTGTATGGTATGGAAGCAGTCCTACCATTAGAAGTTAAGATTCCTTCTTTAAGAATTTTGGCGCGTGTGAAACTCGATGAAGCCGAATGGGTACGATCCAGGTTGGACCAACTGAACCTTATCGAAGAGAAGAGATTGGCAGCCATTGTACATGGCCGGTTATATCAAAGCAGGATGAAAAAGGCCTTTGATCAGAAAGTGCGCCCTCGGTGTTTTCAGACAGGAGATTTGGTTTTGAAAAGGATCCTTCCTCCTCAGACAAATCACAGGGGCAAATGGACTCCAAACTACGAAGGGCCATATGTTGTAAGAAATATTTTCTCTGGTGGAGCCTTGTTACTCTCAACTATGGATGGCGAAGATTTTACATCCCCTGTGAATGCAGACGCAGTCAAAAAATACTTCGCATAAAAAGAGACCCGCTGGACCACAAAAAGAAAAGTCCAGGAAAAAAAGGGCATCTTGGCGAACCACAAAAAGAAAAGGTTCGGGCAAAAATTAGGGATAAAAGAAAAGAAAAGAATAAACCCGTAAAGTTGAAAACTTGAAAAGGCAACTTTGGCAAAAATAGGTATCCCGGTGGATTGAAAACCCGAAAGGGCGATCCAGGCAAAAGTTAGGGATTTGAAAGCGAGAGGCTGCAGTTTGCATTCGATCTGTGAATTCTTTTAATACGTGGGAATTTTGAAGGAGAGGAATCAGTCCAGTCAGTCTTTTTGGAAGTCAAAGCATCTGCGGATAGAGAAGACATATGGGTCATAGCTGAATCGAAGCATGGTGGATATCTGTTCCCACATTGCCGACATGTGTATTTTCTTTTCACTTTTGTGCAATTACCTCTTTTCAGGAATTGCTTCCAGTTGTAAATGCCTATTTACATGCCAATTCAATCAATAAAGTATTTCATTTCACTTAAAAAGCTATTCATTTCTGTTTTTACTTTTACTGTTTTGTTTGCGAAAAAAAACGTATGATATTTTTGATAAACATTGCATGTGAAAACATTAAACTTTATAGAGCATATCGAAAACAATGGAAAATGCTTGAGCGATGGGTATTATGGACGGCAACCGAGGTGGCCATTTTGCATGTAGAACATTCTGTTGTTTATAATGTGTTTGCAGGGTGGCATGATTTCTTCTCCCCAGTAGAATCTTTTTCTCTCTAACACTGAAGATCTAGCATCCTCAGCAGAGCATTGGAAATTTCTTTCCCCAACAAGAGTGCAGAGGATTGCTTTCCCCCCAGTCATATTGGTTTATTACTCCCTAGCGAGTATTCAGAAGTTGGATGTCCCAGACATGATAATGTGATATCTCCAGCAGAAGACTTAGTTGGATGTCTCTCCCTGGTAGAGATTTTATATTCCCCACTGAGTCCTGGTGTCTACTTTCCTCGTCGGGTCAGGAAGTGTAATTTCGCTATCAATAGTGTGCTTTTATCCCCAGCAGGGTAAGTTTAAAGTCATTTCCCTAGTAGTAGGTTAAGTTCAATGATATTCCCTGGCAAGTTTGGTATTATTGACTTCAATCCCCAAGCAGAGTTTGGTTTTGATTCTCTCGGCAGGTAGATCAACAGTGGTTGACACTCCCGACAGATTTCAAGCCCAATTGTTATTGGCACTTTTTGCATCAGATCTTTGGGTTCCATTTTCAGCAGGTGTTATTCTTGATTCCCAGAGTAGGGTAAGTTCTCTTTGGGTTTTATCTTTAACAGAGGTTTTGATCAGGAAGGCCGTTCGGGTTGTCTTCCTCAGCAGAGTTTGTTTATGGGTTTCTCAGCACTTCTCTCTGTGGAGTGTCTGTTGCATATCATAAGCATCTTTGCATTGCATCCTCCAAATGCGTAGCATTTCCATTTCGTATGGAGCATTACGCCATAGAAAAATTCAAGCATATTGTAGCGAGCGATTTTTGTCGGTGACGCGACCACCTTATCGCTTAAGTTGGGTTTTCCTCCTCGCGGAGAAAGGGGGTGCTACTTTCTGATTTCTTATTTATCCCATGAAGCTGGAAGGAAAAAGGAAGGTATCTAAAACTAACCTTGCATGCGAATGTTTAACTGAACAAACACTTAAAGAGATTGGGGGGTCCGGGGTCAGGTTATACAATAGGCAGTTGTCAGCTACCCATCCTATATGTGGTTATCCACAGGATATTAGCTTTAGGTTTTGCTTTGTGCTTGATGGTGTTTATTTGGTAATGGGTTTGGGAAAGTTTCTTGGGAAATGTGACAGGGAGAGTGAGTTTTTGTTGATATTTTTGGGAAGGTGCTGGACCTAAGTTTTGATTGATGTATGAAGGTATTGGACCTAGAGTTTTTGATTAGTATGCTCGCTAAGATTTCGCAATCTTATGCCTACGTATTCCCGTTTAAACGAAATAGGGAAATCAGAGCAATTGTAGTTCCTCCTATTCTAAGGGAGGAAAAAGATGTTTTGGTGTCTTGTTGAAAGCCCAAGATTGAAGCTAAAAGGGTATTTGTGTCTTGTTCAAAGCCCAAGATTGAAGCTAAAAGGTTTGACTGAGAGAGAATTTGTCATCTCTAAAGAAGGATTGAACGAGCTGGAGAAATCATTATACAAAGCCTAAGAGGAGGATAGAAAGGATTGACTCAACAAGAGAGTATTTTTTATCTGTCTCGTACGAAGTCCGAGATTGAGGCTAAAAAAGGTTGACTCAACAAGAAAGTACAAAAAGGTGATTGACTCAACAAGAGAGTCTATGAGAGTGATTAACTCAACAAGAGAGTCTAAAAAGGTAATCGAATCAACAAGAGAGTCTGGGAAATAATTGATTGACTCAACAAGAGAGTCTGAAAAGGTTAACTAGAATGATTGTACAAAGCCCAAGAGGAGGCTAACTTTCCTGAGGAAAGGATCATTATACAAAGCCTAAGAGGAGGCTAGCTTATGCTGGGGATACTTAAGATCCTGAGGCATGTCCAAATGGGGAAACCAACTTTTGCAGGGGAATGCAGAAGGGTTGATAGATCAGATACCTTGAGGTTCTGATTTGAGATAGTGTTATATGATGATAAACTGACCCTGGTTGGGGAGTTTTTAGGAGAGAGACTGGGTTTTGGAACCTATGGGTTTTAACTCAGCTGGAGAGTAATCCAGAATCTGGGGTTTCTCCTATATTTGTAAGGAACTTAAGAATGTCTTTGAGACTCAAGGAGATTTAGACTGTCCAAGTCTATTGGAGAGGTCTATCTTTGTACAACGCCCAAGAGGAGGCCGACTCGTTTAAGGGATGCGTATTAACCCTAAAATTGGTCTTTGGGCTTTTGTAACCTTTATTAGAAAGACAACTCTAACAAAGGATGACTAAGTTCTATCCTATACCTTTAAGAGGTCGTGAGGGTCCTTGTATTAAGCCCAAGAGAAGGCATGAGAACTTTTAAGAAGCTGACAGGTCCTTGTACAAAGCCCAAGAGGAGGCGGGGATGCTTTTAGGAAGCCTGTGGGTCCCAAACCAAGAAGAGTTCAAGAAACGCTATTCACAGGGAATAGATCATTTAGTGAAAGTTCTGTGATTTGAAGAAACTCAGGAGATGTTATTCACAGAGAATAGATCAACTCTGGGGAGTAGAATTCCTTTGACAATTTCTAGGGGTGACAGTCTGAGAAAAGGTTCACCGAGAATACTGCATTTCTCTTTGTTCCATATTGTTAAACCCCAAGAGAAGGGAAGACTGTATCTGGAAATCCTATGGGGATCTAGTTTTGTTTGTATTTAAGAGTGACCAAACGGGCTTTACCTAGTTCTAGACCTAGTTGTCGGGGAAAACTCTAAATAACTATACTAGTATATATACAGTTGATATATGACAAGTATGTAAAAGGGTATGAAAGAAGACTAATCGTGCGAAGCTTCCCACAATACAGTTATATATATTTGACATGTATGTAAAAGGATGAAAGTAGACTAACCATGCGCAGCTTCCCATGATACAGTTATATATATTAAAGCAAGTAAATGAAAGCGGATAAAACTTACAGGTGAGCAAGCTTCCATGCTGTATTGTTAGTTGTTCAAAGAAATTAAAGAAAGTTTTGATAACAACTGTATACTTGAATCTAAATCAAAAGGGAAATTGTTTTGAAAAGATTGTACTGGGACTTATACAACGTCTGAGGCTTAAAGGTTTTGGTTAAACAGGGATTGGGTCTTACACTCTGGTAGATGCCCAAAGATTTGTTTTTGTACAAGTGGTGGGGCTTACAACTCAAGCAGAGGCCCAAGGTTTATTATTTAAAAAGACGACGATCGCGTCAAAGTACAGAGGGACTTATACAATGTTTAGGCCCAAAACAAGTTTAGTTTCAAAAAAGGGGTTGGGTTTTACACTCTATTAGAGGCCCAGAGATTACTTTGAAAGAGAAATATGGGACTTACAACACGAGGGTAGGCCCAGATGGTTTGTTTGAGAACGGCGATCGCGCCGAGGTTTTTGAAAACACAGTGGGTCTTATACAATATCTGAGGCCCAAATTATTTTGGTTTTCAAAAGGGGTTGGGTCTTACACTCTATTAGAGGCCCAAAAGTGTTTTTTAAAGAAAAAGAAATGGGTCTTATAGCACCCAGTTGAAAATAGTTTGAAAATGACAATCGCGTCGAAATTTCTGACGGTATCGGGACTTATATAATGCACTGAGGCCCAAAAATGCTTTATTTACAAAGAGGTTGGGTCTTACACTCTATTAGAGGCCCAAAAAGTGTTTGAAAAAGATTTGTTAGGGTGAAATCAATCAAAACCCTAATTTTGTTTAACATGGAATTAATTTTGATTAAAAATTAATAAAAATCATTGAAAACATGTGAAAAATGAGTGATGATCTTGGATCAATGTTTCAAAAATCATGTTTTTATCCACAAAATGATTAAGAACCATTCAAGTTTGGAAAATCAAGAAGGAAAAAATATTTTAAATGTCAAAAAACAAATAAAAATTAATTCTTTGTAAAAATATCAAATATATGAAATAAATAATATTTTTGGGAAATTCTGGTAAAATAAAATATTTTAACATTTTTGTGAATTATTAAAAAAAGAACCAACTCAAAATCATTAAAATTCAGAGAGAAACTAATTTTTGAATCAATTACATAAAATCACAAAATTCAAATATTCAAATATTTGAAAAAAGGGCGCCAAGAACACCTTGGTTTTGCCCGCGTGCCCTGTTCTTGGCTGATTTGCATTTTCTCATCAATCTCACTGAATACTTGATGAAATCACACAAACCACATATCAATCTGCTCGTTTTCAACTCACGATCATGTCTATGGTCTTTAATTTCATTTATTTTAAGCATGGAATAAGAAATCAAAGAGAAACCTCAAGAACCATAAATTCTGCATGAAGGTTCAGAAATTCCATACACGATTCATACAAAGCAAGTGATTGAGGGTAAACACTCTATACATGATTATGAACATATGGCAAAATTATTGTGCGAGGAAATATGCATGAATTATGAGATGACCAAGTTGAGGCTTACCTCTTGCAGCTGGTGATCCTGTTTTGAGTTAGAGGTGTTACAAGCTGGTTCCAATGATCTGAACAGCTTCCCTAGGTGCCAAGTGATGTGTCTGAATGCTTGGAATGGTTTGAAACATGCTGGAACTTGAGATGGTACCTCAACTGCAACTATGTCAAGAACTTGAGCAGTTGGATGGTGATTTTGTGAAATTGATGTTCCAGATGTTATGTGAGAGTTTGAATCACTTCTATATGTTATATGTGAGGTGTGTGAACCATTGGTTTGGTTGGAATTGCTCTCAAACTCAAAACCCGATAGTGGCTTGCTTTAAAAGGTAAAATTTGGAGTGAAGAGGTGATTTTGAGGAAAGCATCAGTATGGGTGCTTTGGTGTACTCAAACTGATCACAATTGAGCTCTATTTATAGTAGAGCAAGTTTGTTTTGCAAGGAATAGTGAATGGCAACTGGTACAGGTCTGTGGCCAATTGTGATCAAATGGAATCTCAAGTCTCCTCTAGCCATTGACTTGAGGTTAGAGCACAGGCCTATGGTTCTTTGATTCAAGGATAAGGCTTGACTGAAGTATGCATTCTTGCTTTGATACACGCCACCTCTAAGCATCCATTAAATGTTCCAAAATAAAATTGGAGTCTTGAAGCATCTTTAGCCTTTTTAGGTTTGGCATGCTACTTGTAGATTTTGGGACTTTGGAGGCTGATGAATCAGTTCTTGTCCCTTGGTTGTTCCCCCTTGAGGTGTGTGGATGGATAAGAATGCTTGTTATTGCACAATTTGGACAAATCGAGCTCTTGTGCACAAATCTGCCTTGCCAAGACAGTTTGCAGCAAGGCATGTTACAGCTGTCACAACTCCTAGCGCAGGTGGAGTTTGATGGAGTTCTTGGCCATTTTGGAAAACTCTTATATGATACAACACATGTATGATCATAGTTTGTCTTGACACTTTTTGGATCCAAGTGAAAAATGCCCATGCATTTGGAAAAAAAGCAAGACAGATTCTGACTTAGTGAAAATTTCACTAAGTGTTGGAAAAAGTGACATTTCATGTTTTCAACCATTTTGACCACTCCATAACTTAGAATGCATGAGGAATTGGAATGAGGTGTAGTTGACACTTTTAAAGTATGCCATGAGAGCTATAAATCCATCTTTGGATCATTCAAAATGGTTGCTTGGATCTCAAGTTATGGTCCTTGGAAGTTGGTACCCTAGCCACTTTGTTCCATAACTTAGAAAAATTCTAAGTTTTTATGGTTACCCCTTTTACAAGTTAACTCACTATTCTTGGTTTTTCTTGATGAATGATGATTCAAATCACATATCAACATTGTTTTAGGGTTAAGGAACCTTGGTTGACCAAAAAATCAAAAAGTCAAACTTTGACTTTTTGTACAGTTGACTTTTTATCAGATGAATTTTAAACTGTGTTATCCTCTATGAAATCAAGACCTTGACTTAAATCAAACTTAATAGATGGATTCCATAGGTGTTGTAGGGTGTATTGAATCATGTCCCAAGGTTTGGGAGCATGCCTTGGTCAAAAGTCAAAGGCACGGTTGACTTTTTCTTCAAAACCCTAATTGTGGTCCAGATGAAATTGAAACTTGTAGATCAAGCTTCTTGGATCAATCCATTGTTAAAAATGGATCAATGTGGTGTATTGGAGACCCTTAAATCATGTCTTGAGGTCTTAGCTCATGTTTTGTCCCAAAAGTCAACTTAGGGGTGAATTAGGTCAAGAAACCCTAATTCCTGATTTTTGATAAATGCCTCCCCTGAGGTTAAATTGACTTGATGATTGGGTTAATGAGGTCCCATGGAGTATCTTAGGTTATGCTTTGAAGCATTGGCTCATGCCCAGAGGAAAAATTCCATCTGGAGGCCTTAGTCGACCAAAACCCTAATTTGGTGACACTGACGATCTTGAGTTTTGATCCACTTGGAATGTTGCAACCTTGTGCTTGATTCTTGATGTGGGAGTCTTCTTGATCCTCTATGGGTGTTTAAGAGGTTAGACAAGTTGAACATAATGCCATTCCTTGACTGATAATCCTTCATCCCGATCCACTTCATTGATTTCTATCACAATATCATTCTTTTGAAAATCTTAAATTCCTCCTAATGACACCAACGCCGACTTTACCCTACTATCCAGGCGCACATCTCATTGGGCTCACATCCTTACATAGTCCAAGTCTTGTGATACGACTACAACAGATTTTGTATCCTTTTTTCCACATTTTTCGATCCTTCCACATCTTCTTGAATGACATTTTCCTTTTCTCTATCCACTACAAATGCACCAGTCAATTTTACCTCCATCTCCCTGTATTTTGTAATACCATTTTCTTGCTTTCTCTAACAATGGAAACCTTCATTTTCTTTTTCCAACATCAATCTTGTGAGTGTAACTTTCCATTAGATGAATTTTAAATGATTTAAAAAACTAGGATAATATAGCTTTAATGTATATTTAATGGTATCCTCAGATTCTATATGTGCATCTTAGCATTAGGAAGGACTAAAATGTTTTAGAAAAGGTTCATACATCATAAATGCATTAAAAACACAGTTTTTGTGAAAGCACTACATCATAGGTCAAAACATGTGACATTAGGTCGACCTATAGAAGTTTTCAATTCAACATAGGTTGACACATAGCATACTTAGGTCGACACTCATGCCTTAATATCAAATCATGTAGGCTCTGTCCATGTGCTGACTAACATACGTCGACACAAAGTCGACACAAGGCCTTCATAGGTCGACCTAAGACCTTCATAGGTCGACACAAAGACCTTTATAGGTCGACCTATAGCTTTCATAGGTCAACACATACAATGAATTTTTCCAAAAATCACAATTTCTCCATTCTTTTGCATTCCTTTTGCTTCCAACCTTGCATACCTATAAGTACTTGATACATGCATCATTTATAGTAAGGTTCTAGAGTAAGACCTACATGAAACTAGGATTTCAAATCATACTCATCATCTTCAACCTCTCTTCTATGAATAAACACAATCAAACTACACATAATCATTTTTTGATTGGGTGAACATCTAGATTAGGGTTGATAACGTACAATTAGGTTCTTATACCGAGAATATAGGGTTGAGTTCTTTGAGGGTTTCAAATAAGAAAATCGAGCTGGTGTTTTCCTTCAAGATCATTGAGGATTTGGACAAGATTACACAATTCGGATCTGATCTAGTGAAAGCCTTGGGACAAGGGGTGCCTAGCAAGGAGTAGCGTGAGACGGTGGATCGTGTTGGTAAATCTTGGGTTTAACAAGTGTGCACTTGGGATTAATTCGACCAAGTGAAAACTTTGAGACGAGGAGGTCTTGCAAGGTAGTAGCATTAACTGGTGAATTGAAGCAGCATTGTTGGTGACTTGATCAATCTTTGATCAAGGGTTTTGGAGGTGGTAGAATCAACAACAAACCTAGGGTTTGTAGGGTTAGAGTTCTTCATCTCTTGTATATAAACTTTTTGCAAATTAGGTTAATTGCAAGTATCTCAATTCGAATTCGAATTGAGGGCAGACGTACCCATAGCAATGCCAATTGGGGAACTGCCTAAACAACTCTTTCTCTTTCTCTCTCTCTCTCTCTCTCTCTCTCTCTCTCTCTCTCTCTCTCTCTCTCTCTTTTAATTCTTGTGTTTATAAATTATTGAATTCATTGATCGCTTGATCATTTCGTTTGGGAATTAATTATTGATCACATTTTTTAATTAGGTTTTTTTTTATATAATCATAATCCATTTAATTGTGATTGGTTTTGAGATCAATAAAACTAAGCAAATTTCCAAATGTTATCGTTTGCACACAAGGTGTTCGATAAATTTCTTTTTCTGGCTTTTGTTTCTTTTTTATCGTTGAAAATAAGCTTTACGTATATCTTAGTATTTAATTGTTTGTGATTTATCGTTGTTAAATAATTTGTGTTCATTATCATACGTTTGTGTACCTATACACATATCCAAGCTTTTCGATAGAGGTTCGGTTAGATGATTCAATTCGGGTTGTTTTTCTTGTGACATAAAACTTTTGAAAACCATTTTACCAAAAGTTTAATTTTTAATTTGTGATCTATTCACCCCCTCTAGCTCGAAGAATATAGTCTAACAAGTGGTATCAGAGCTCTGGTTAATTTCGTGCTTAAGGTTTTTTTAGAAGAATGGCTACCGAACCTAAAGGAGCGTACAATAGAGCACCAATTT
This sequence comes from Lathyrus tuberosus, assembly GCA_022829125.1. Lineage (NCBI taxonomy): Eukaryota > Viridiplantae > Streptophyta > Magnoliopsida > Fabales > Fabaceae > Lathyrus > Lathyrus tuberosus. The sequence goes on from JALAZF010000084.1 coordinate 7,994,114, forward strand.
TCACCGGCGAAAATTATGGCTATTGGAAAGCTTGTATGCGTATTCATGTCAACTCGGTTGACAAAGGAATATGGGATGCCATCAAAAATGGTCCTAATGAAATTAACGTGACCAATGCAAAGGGGTTTACCGTACCTAACCAAAAAGCACAATGGAATGATAATGATTGTAAATTTTGGTCATATTATTGGAAGGAAAAAAATATTCTCACATTCGCATTAGGTGTTGATGAGTATTATCATGTTTCTCATTGTGATACCGCAAAGCTATGTGGAGCGTATTACAAGTTTCCCATGAGGGTACTAATGACGTCAACCAAACTAGGATCAACACATTAAATCAAGAGTTTGAGCTATTTCGCATGGAGCATAGTGAAACCATTTCGGACATGCGAAAACGGTTCACACATCTTATCAATCGATTGAATGCACTAAGTAAGTCTATTTCCAATGAGATTGCTACTAATAAGGTGTTGATATGTTTAAATAGGGAATGGAAACCCAAAGTCACCACTATCAAAGAGGAAAATTATCTTAAAGTACTTGATCTTACGGATTTGTTCGGCAAATTGGAAGAACACGGGAAAGAACTCTCTTGCATGTAAAAACATGAAAAAGATTATGAAAGGAATGTGAAGAAGGAGAAAGGAAAAGACAAGGAGGTAGAGAAGAAGTCTATTGCTCTAAATACTTCAAGCTCAAGGTCTTCACATAATGAGCAAAGTGATGGTGAAAGTGAAGATGACAAGAATTCCTATGATGAGGATATGGGGTTGTTTGTCAAAAAATACCAAAGGTATATAAGGAAAAGTGGAGTTAGACACTCTGACAAGAACTTAATCAAATTTAGAAGGCTAACAAACTCCTCAAAGGATGATGAGGATATGAAAGGTAAATTTGGAAGATCTTGCTACCACTGTGGGGAAGTCGGTCACTATAGACCGGAGTGTCCAATGAGGAAGAAATACAAAGAGAAGAGCCATCACAAGAAATCTAGCAAGTCTAGAAGAGCTTATAGCACTTGGGAGAGTGCAAGTTATTCCTCAAGTGATGAAAATACAACTCCAGGTGTTGAATCGGCTCGAATTTGTCTCATGGCTAATAGAAAGAAGAAGAAAAATGTAAGTCTTTCTAAGCTTGAATCTATTAATGATTTATCTTATTCTCAGTTACAAAAGGCCTTTGAAGATCTTCATATAGAGGCCTTAAGAGCTTTTAACAAGTTAGCTTCACATGGAAAAGTATTTCTAAACTTGGAAGCTAAAGTGTTAGAATCTAAAACGAAGTTAAAAGCTATTAAGAAATCTATGATAGATATTCAAAGTGACAAGAATGAGGATGTAAAACATTCAAGGTTTGGTTGTGGACATTGTCACAATTGGTAAAAAGAGGTAAATACTCTTCAAGTCAAATTGGACAAAGCCTTACAACCTAAGATTACTCTTGCTATTGATCATTCAAAGTTTAAAAAATCTTTTAACCATTTAAATAAGAAGCATAAATATGTGCATAAGGGCTCAACTACAAATGGTGCATCTCATCGCAACTTATCTTGTCATTTTTGTTGCAAAAAGGGTTATACTGTTGAAAAGTGAAAATTTAGGAAACTTTTTGTCCATAAAGGAGTTGTTTAATGGTTGTCCAAATGCAACTTTGATTTCACTCACTCTCAAGAAACCAATGAAAATTGGTTACCTATTTCCTTTGTTTGATTCTACAGGTTGAATGTCTTGACTCTACAGAAAAGATGTGGTATCTTGATAGTGGATAGTCAAGAAATATGACGAGGGACATATCTCTCTTTATTTACTTTGTACCAAAGAAAAAGGGGTTTGTCCCTTATGGAGATAATAACAAGGGAGCAATACTTGGAAAGGTAGTGTAGGTAATCTCACATCTACTACTATCCTCGATGTTATGTTAGTTAACGGTCTTAATCATAATCTTCTTAGCATTAGTCAACTTTGTGACAAAGGTTTTAAAGTTACTTTTACAAATACTTGTTGCTTATTTGTAAATGATGAAAAGAAGGAGTGTATGTTTAAATGCTTTAGGGTTAATAACACTTATATGCTTAACTTAGATGATGTATCCTTGGTTGGAAATAAGTGTCTAACCACCATGAGTGAAAACTCTTGGTTATGGCATAGACGCCTAGCTCATATAAACTTTGACTTACTAAACAAAGTAGCCTCAAAATATTTATTAATTGGTCTACAAAAAATGAAGTTCACAAAAGACCATCTATGTGAAGCGTGTCAAATGGGGAAGCAAACGAGAATCTCTTTTAAATCGAAAAACATTGTTTCTACTTCGAGACCTCTTGAGCTTCTTCATATGGACCTATTTGGTACCTCAAGGACCAAAAGCATAGGTGGTAACAATTATGTCTTTGTGATTGTAGATGATTACTCAAGATTTTGTTGGGTTATGTTTTTGCTATTAAGGATGAGACTTATCCGACTTTTAAACAATTTACAAGATTGTTCCAAAATAAGATGAATTTGAAAATTGTTTCCATCCGAAGTGATCATGGAGGAGAATTTCAAAACCTCCTCTTTGATAAGTGTTTTGATAAACATATCATTGAGCATAACTTCTCACCTCCTAGAACTCCACAACAAAATGGTGTTGTGGGGCATAAAAATCGTGTTTTTGAGGAGTTGGCGAGGACTATGCTTAATGAAGGTAATCTACCAATGTATTTCTAGGTTGATGCCATTAACACAGCTTGTTATATTTTGAATAGGATTCTAATACGTCCTATTTTAGAGAAAAATTCCTATGAACTACTTAGGGGTAGAAAACCTATTGTTTCTCATCCACACGTTTTCGGATGTAAATGCTATATTTTGAACAATGGAAAGGACAATCTTGACAATTTTGATGCGAAAGATGATGAAGGTATATTCCTCGGATACTCACAATCTAGTAAAGTTTATAGGGTTTATAACAAAAGATTACTTATTGTTGAAAAGTCGATACATGTTACTTTTGATGAGTCTTACCCGAAAAATGTTGGGAAAGGTGTTTCTTTTCATGATGTAGGTGTATCTTCACAAGAAATTCTCAATGGAACCGAACAAGGAATTGATCAACCTAAAGTGGTGGAACGTGAAAAGGAAGAAGATCACGATCGTGAAAAGGAGAAGGTTGAAATTCCAGCTGCATTGGAAGATCTACCGTTGACTTGGAAAACATCCAAAGTAAGAGTGTTTGTGGGTACGGGCCAACTCGCGAACCCACTCACCCAACCTAACCCAACCCTTATTTTTACCTAATCCAATCATGTACGGGTCCAACCCGAACCAACCCATTCAACCCCATTGGTATTTGGTTTAGGTAACAAGTTTGAAGTTTTAAATACACGAACCCGCAAACCCAACCCATTGATATGTAACACTATTTTTATTTTATTTTTTTATGAATTATCTAGCATAATTCTTACAACACATATATTTTTTTAATATAATTATAGCTTTTATTAATTGTAAAAGCCTAAGTCTAAATCAAATTTGAGAGATCAACTTTATTTATTCAAAGAAAGCTATATCTTACCTTTTAAATAATTTTTACACCATTTGTATATTTTTCTAACTTTATATGAATCGTAAAAGAGTTTTTAGGTATTAACCAATAAATTTTATTCAAATTAAATACTAAAAGCTTATGATTTTTTAATGTTTTTGTAATATAAATGTGTTAATTAAATTGATATTTTGTTTAGAATTTGAAAATTATATTTAGTGGGTGACCCACGAACCCAACCCAACCCAACCCATTGATGAGCGGGTTGGTTTGGTTCGGGTTTAATCTTAAAAGTACGAATTGAACACTCAACCCAACCCAAAGAATATTGATTTGGGTCGGGTATTGGATTTAATCAAATTAGACCCACCTAACCCGTAAACACCCCTAATCCAAATATCATCTTATCGACAACATACTTGGGTACATCACTAAAGGCGTGACAACGCGCTCCAAGATAATTAATTTTTGTTATCACTTTGCATTCATTTCTTAAGTCGAACCTAATAACGCTAAAGATGCATTACTTGATGAGAATTGACTTATGGCCATGCAAGATGAACTAAAACAATTTAAAAGGAATGGTGTTTGAGACCTTGTCCATCTTCCTAAAAATCATCAAGAAATTGGCACCCAATGGGTTCTTAGAAACAAGCTTGACGAAAACGGAGTGATAACCCGCAATAAAGCCTGGCGAGTTGCTCAAAGTTATAACCAAGAGGAGGGCATTGACTATGAGGAGACTTATGCTCTGGTTGCTTGCCTTAAGGATATACACCTTCTTCTAGCCTATACTTGCGCCAAATAATGCAAGTTATTTCAAATGGACGTGAAAAGTGTGTTCCTAAATGGCTATATTAACGAGGAAGTGTATGTAGCTCAACCCCCCAGTTTTGAAAGTCACGAGTATCCAAATCATGTTTACAAAATTAAAAGAGCTTTGTATGGTCTCAAACAAGCCCCATGGGCTTTGTATTAATGACTAAGTAAATGTTTAATCGATCAAGGATACTCTAGGGGAAAAGTAGAAACTACACTTTTCATTAAGTGCCAAGGAAAGCATACTCTTCTAGTTCAAGTTTATGTCGGTGATATTATTTTTGGATCCACTAACATGCAACTTGTAGAGGAGTTCTTTAAGCTTATGCAGGGTGAGTTTGAGATAAGCCTTATGGGGAGTTGAATTTGTTTCCTGGTCTTCAAATTAAACAACTCAATGAAGGTACATTTGTGTGTCAAACCAAATATTGCAAAGACTTGCTTAAGAGATTTGACATGGAAGATGAAAAATCCATTGACACTCTTATGACCACAAATGGAAACTTGGAGAAGAATGAAAATGGTAAAGATGTAGATGTGAAGAAATATAGAGGTATGATTGATTCTCTTTTATATGTTACTGTATCTAGGTCGGATATTATGTTTAGCGTGTGTATGTGTGCTCGTTATCAATCGGCTCCTAAGGAATCACACTTAAAGGTTGTAAAATGCATTCTTATGTATCTTCATGGTACTTCTAAGTATGAGTTGTGGTATTCTAAGGGAAGCGATTATAATTTGTTTGGTTATACCGATTCCAATTTTTCCGGTTGCAAATCAGATAGGAAGAGTACTAGTGGAACTTGCCACATTTTTTCAAATTCCTTAGTAAGTTGGCATAGCAAGAAACAAGTTTTTGTTGCTTTGTCAACCGCCGAGGTGGAATACGTAGCGGCCGATAGCTGTTGTGCTCAAATTTTGTGTCTTAAACAACAACTACTTGATTTTGATATAAAACTACAACGTATTCCTATTATGTGCGACAACACTAATACTATTAATCTAACCAAAAATGCGGTGTTACATTCTTTCACTAAGCATATTGAGATTCGTCACCACTTCCTACGTGACCATGTTGAAAAGGGTGACGTCGTATTTGAGCATGTTGATAGCAAAAATTAACTTGCGGATATCTTTACAAAACCTCTTTCAACATTCGAAGGAAATTGTGGATACTTAATATCTCAAATCTTGCCTAAATATGAATTGTTGCATGCACTTTATATATTTTAGCTTTAACCTTCCTTGGAAGTTCTATTACTTATGAATGCATCCTTCATCAACTCATAAGCGATGTAATATTATTCCATTTTCCCTTTCTTTTGTAAGCATTTATTGTTGCATGTTACTTGTGTTACAAATGATTAATAGTCTTGATGTATGAAATAGTTCATGAATATTCACTTCCAAAAATTTCTATTGATATATGTCAATTATATGCTTATAGTGATTTTGTGCTATTCCATCTATATGCTTGAAATATACTCTTGGTGCACTTGACTTGTTATGTATTCTTGCATGAAATATGGTTGAACATGTTATAATGTTGGAAAAGTTCTTGTTGTGTGTCATTATTATGATAACATCTCCGTTTTTGGTTTAAGTGGTGATAAATTTGTATATCGCCTTGCTAGAGCACACGCTTGTGCAGCATTTCGGAAGCACCAAAAGTATATGTCACGTAATTGTGTCGCTTTTGTAGCAAACTCAAGAGTTTTTTATTACATCATATCCTTCATATTTCATGTTTGTGTTATGTTATTTGGCATAAAGTATAAAAAATTTGTTCTATTGTTGCTTAATATGCTTGTATATATGTTTAGGCATTCTTTTTTAATATGAAAATTATTCTATGTGAGTGCTATCATGTTAATGTTCTTATCTTTGCAAAATGCCTCTGTAAGGTACATTAGTTTGTATGTGATATAAGATACTTTCATGGTTTGCTTTGTCTCTTTTTGATATTGTCAAAGGGGGAGAAGTATACAAGATGAAGTTGGATGCATATATTTAGGGGGAGTAGATGTTTATACTTTCTAGACCATTTATTTTCCATATTCTCACCCAAGAGTAGGCCCCAAAGTTTATTTTTTATTAGGTCTGAGCAACTTAAAATTTTGGAAAATGGGTGACGACGATCCGAAGGTAGCATACATTAAAAACAAAGTCAATAATATGGTTAAACTCCCAAAAGATTGTATCGATGATGAAAACAAAAAGGCTACATATGATTTGAAGGTGATGAATATACTTATCTCCGCGTTAAGTGCTAAAGTATATTACTCTATCTCACATCATAAGAGTGCACAAAATTTGTCGAATGCTCTTCAAGTCATTTACGAAGGAACTAAAGACGTTAAAGGCTCTAAAATTAATATGTTGATAGAGGAGTATGAGCTTTTCTGTATGGAACCCGAAGAACCCGTGAAATCCTTGCAAAATCATTTTCTCCATTTAATCAACAAATTAGACAACTTAAGAAAAACCTTTTCTAACAAAGATTGTGATAACAAAATATTGAAATCTATGCGTTGGGAGTGACAACCAAAGGTAACAGCCATAAAAAAATCAAATGATCTTAATAGTTTAGATATCACAAAACTATTTGGCAAACTTGTCGAACATTAGAATGAACTAAAACGACATGACAAAGAAAGAGAAGGTAAAAGAAAAAAAAATGCAGGATCTATCCTTGATAGCTTCGTCGTCAAGGACAAAGAAAAATAAGGACAACGATGATAATTCTGATGAAGATTCTTCTAAAAAAGAAGAGATGGGGTTATTCGTCAAGTGCTACAATCAATATTTGAAGAAATATATGCTCAAACATTTCGACAAAAATCTGATTAATTTCAAGAAGTCACATCCGCACAAAAAGAAACATAAGAGAAAATATGAAGATGTCACATGCTTTGAATACTGAAAATCAGATCGCCATAAAACCATATGGCAGAATCACAAAAAACATCATAAGAAAAAGGATAAGAAATTTTGCACGACAAAGGATAAATATGTTAAAAGTTGTAGAGTTTATATCGTTTGAAAACTAAAAGATGAAATCTTCGCTTGATCTTTTACTTCAAAAATATGTGGAATTTTCATTTTTAGAATCGAAAGGTATTATATTAAAAGGGTGCAATTCTCTAGAAATATGTATCAAAATAACATTGCGGTATAAGAATCTTCTGTATCTATTTATTCATTAATTATAAATTCAACATAGGGAAAGATCATAAACTACTCTGTATTTAATTTTGGTGTTCGGTGATGAATCGTTTCCTCTCCTGCTTTGGCGCCCTAAGTTCAATAAAATATTTTTAAAAAGACACATTCACAACTAAAAGAAACAGACACATTCATTAAAACAGTACAAAGCTAAGGTTTTATTTTTTCATTTGTTATTGTTCTTGTGTTTGTCACAATGGATTGTGTTTCCAAATTTAAGCGTAGAAAAAGTGATATGGGTTTGAGCTATAAAAAAAAAAAGAAGCCAAATGGAGAGTCTTTTGTGTTGCATGAACAAGTTAACGTTATTTGCATTGACAGTGACGAGGAAGGAGATCATGAGTGGGTGAAATTTTGTGATGACAAATTTTCTGAGGGTTGTGTTGATGCTGATGCTGATGAGGTTGGAGATGAGGATTGGTTGCAATATCGTAATGGGAACAAATTTGAGGTTGACGACATTGTTGAAAATGGTGGTGAAAGAGTGTTGGAAGAATGTGAGAAAAATAATTTAGAGGAAAATGAAGTAGAGTGTGAGAAAAATGGAGGAATTGGTGAGTTAGTTGAAAAAGATGAAAGCTTTCATGATGAAAAGTGTGGTTTGATATCTGAAAACCTGATTATAGATGATGATGATGATGATGATTATGATGAAGATGAAGATGAAGATGATGATGGAAATGATTCTTGTATTCAAACAAAACAGAAGGAATATAATGGTAGAGCTAACATCTGTAGTGGCGAGAAGGAATCCATGGATAAAAATGGTTTGAATCAAAGCAATGTTTTTATGCTGAAGGAGCTGCGTTTAGTTGAACTCCTTGCTGAATACTATTGGGGAAACAAGAATAACAAAATTCAGAATGATTCACCTGTGTTGGAGATGAATGATGATGTTATTCGGTGTGATACACGCCCACCTCCTGCTTGTAACGAGACAGCTCCATTGATATGGAGCCTTAAAAAGGCGGAGAAAGTGCAAAAGACCAAGAACGAAGAGGAGGAAGACATGTTATGGGATAAAATGGATACAGCCCTTAGAGAACTAGAAGCTGAACTCATGGTAATCATCCTCTTTAAAAACATTTAAATTTATACTTTTTATTTTTATTTTTATTTTGAACTATAGGACTAGTGCTTAAGCTGATTTTGAATTTTAATTTAAATTGTTTTTATCTATAAGATAAGATTTGTAAGGAGAAATCAGTAGAAGTGACTAACTTCATGTGTTACTATCTGTAGATTGGAAATTTAGGGGTGAATGGAGCTGCGCCAGAAAAGACGGGAAGTTCATCCTATGACTGTGAGCATGACATTCGTCTCGACGAAGAGATTGGTGTATATTGCAGGCGGTGTGGTTGGGTTGCCACTGATATTAAAAATGTCTCACCACAAGTGGTAAGCATGGTCTCTGTTGGTTTATATAAATACTTTCTTGCCTACAGTAATTTTTTTATTTTGATCCTGATTAGTATAATTGCAGCTATAGCATTATAGTTTTGCAGAATTTGAATAAATCACAATTTTTTGCGATTAGTCAGCGATTGAGAAACTGATTTGCATTATCTATTGGTCTGTGCTGTATATGTGACACAGGTTGATAAGTTTCCCTATGAAGGTTCGAGACAAAGGGCTTCATTGGCTGATGCAAATGTCTCACACTTTCATGACTCCCAATTCAATGTTTCTGAACATGACTCCGAGACAAATTTCTCTTACGATGAAAGAACAGTTTGGGACCTAATTCCTGATGTAAAACCGACCTTATATTCTCACCAACAAGAAGGTTTTGAGTTCATTTGGAATAAGTTAGTAGGAAACATCGAGCTTCGAGGGTTAAAGAACGCCAATCTTCAAAGGGAGGGTGGTTGCATTATTTCACATGCTCCTGGAACTGGAAAGACAAAGCTGACAATAATGTTTCTCAAGGCTTATTTAAAAGTTTTTCCGAAATGCTTGCCGGTCATTGTTGCTCCTGCGGGTTTGTTGCTTACTTGGGAAGACGAATTCAAAAAATGGGGCATAGGTGTTCCATTTCATAATTTGAACAATCCTGAGTTATCTGTTAAAGAGCATGATGGTGTTGTCAATGCAACTAACTGGTCTAATACACGGTGGCATAGTACAGACGAGACGCGAATGGCTAAACTGATTTCATGGTTCAAAGAAACAAGCATTCTGGGAATTAGTTACAGTTTGTTCAAGGCGCTAGCCGGTGGAGAAGGGGAATGCAAAGATAAGAAAAAGAATAAACAGAAGAGAAAAGAAAACAGTTATATGAGGAAGGCTTTGCTTGAAGCTCCTGGTTTGTTGGTTCTAGATGAAGGACATACACCAAGAAATGCAAGAAGTCGTGTTTGGAAGGTGTTGTCGAAAATTCAAACAAAAAAGCGAATTATGCTTTCTGGAACTCCTTTCCAGAATAATTTCTTGGAACTGTACAACACTTTCAGCATAGTGAAGCCTTCTTTTCCTAGCACGATACCGCACAAGCTCAAAAAGTTTTGCCAGAAACATAAGAAAGCAGCAAAAGAATGGAGTTGGGAACCGGTTACCAGAAACAGTACAACAGGAAATCCTACTGATGATAAGATCAAGCATTTGAAGTTGCTAATGGATCCCTTTGTTCATGTTTACAAAGGCGCGATTCTTCAAAAGAAGCTTCCCGGGTTAAGAGATTGTGTGCTTCGTTTGAAGCCGGACCGTTTTCAGAAGCAAATTCTTGAGAGCATTCAAAGTTCACAGGGGATATTGAACTTTGAGCATAAGGTGATACTGGCATCGATCCATCCGTCTCTATTCCTCAAATGCAAACTTTTGGAAGAAGAAGAATCTGTTGTCGACAAGGAACGGCTTGAAAAACTTAGGTTGGATCCATATGTCGGTGTCAAAACAAAATTTTTGGTGGAGTTTGTTCATCTTTGTGTTGCTTTTAATGAAAAAGTTCTTGTGTTTAGCCAATTCATCGCCCCTTTACGCTTAGTTTTAGAGCAATTAAACTCATGCTTTAAATGGAGCGAGGGGAAGGAAATGCTCTACATGGATGGCAAGATTGATCCGAAGGAAAAGCAGTCTTTAATCCATAACTTCAATGATGCAAACAGCAAAGCTAAGATTCTACTTGCATGTACGAGAGCTTGTTCCGAGGGAATTAGCTTAGTTGGAGCGTCAAGGGTTGTGCTACTTGATGTTCTTTGGAATCCTTCTGTCGAACGACAGGCTATCAGTAGAGCTTATAGGATTGGACAAGAAAGAGTTGTGTACACGTACCATCTGCTCGTGCACGAGACTACTGAGTGCGTCAAATATTGCAAACAGGCCGATAAGGACCGGTTGTCTGCACTTGTATTTTCGGATAATGACGAGGGCAAAAACCGTGCAGTGAACTTTGAAGATGGTATTCTTGATCTAATGCTTCAGCATGAAAAACTTAAAGACATGTTTGTTGAGTGTGTGATTCAGCCGAAGGAAAGAGATTAGGCCGTGAGTTATTATTATTGATTTTGATGAATGTCCAAGGACTAACTGCAAAGGTAAATGGTGGTTGATCTAATTTCTACCATTTTTATTAGAGTAATAAGTAACTGTTTTGTTTTATTCAGTTCATGCTTCTCTAATGTAACTGTTATTTGGTTTTGCAGATTCTTCAACATTGCTCACTATGCAATGCACATTTTAACTATACAAAACAAGTTCATGAACATAAATGGTTGATTTTTGTAAAACGTTAGAATTTCAATGAAATTCCATTTTTGTGGATTTGCTTGCTGTTACTTTCATTTACTATTTCAGTATGGTGTTGATATTGATATGGCCATTCGGTTTTCTTTATGTCATTATTACTAACAAATCATTGAACTCTCATGTGATGCTTTATCCGACTCAGAACCATCAAGAATAGGACTCAATGGCAGTGCATAGTCTTTATTTATAACTATCGTACATGCTAAGTAACATGTCTCCCATATATTCATCCTTTCACCCTTCAATCATGCATTCATCATATTATTTGCTTCTTTCTGCATCACATGCATCATCCATACAGTAAAACCTGCATTTCTCAAGCATACTATCTGCATTAATCATCTTGCAAACTTCCTTCTTGCATGAATAAAATGCTTTAATCCTTAAAATATGGGATTGCCTTTTTCATTTCACACATCCATTCATTCTAATACCTTCGTGCCATTCTCTTGTTTTGAACTGTGAGTGCCTTTCGTTTCTGCATCCTATCTTCTCTGTGATTGATGCAGATAAGCTTTCGAAGTACCTGGGTCTCCCTGTGATTTTTGGAAGGTCAAAAATAGAAGTTTTCAAACTTGTAACTGACCGTGTTTGAAAAAAGATAAAGGGCTGGAAGGAGGGATTCCTCTCCAGAGCTGGGAAGGAGGTCCTCATCAAGGCTGTTGCAGGCGGTTGCGCAGGCCATTCCAACATATATAATGAGTTGTTACAGGTTACCGAACCATTGCTGCAAGGAGATTGAGTCTATTTTGACTAAATTCTGGTGGGGCTCCAAGAATGGGAAAAGGAAAATACATTGGATGAGTTGGGAGTGGTTGTCTCAAGGAAAAGGCAATGGTGAGATGGGATTTAGGGGAATTCAGGACTTCAACACCAGCCTTCTTGGAAAGCAGTTCTGGCGACTGATGCAAAGTGATGGATCTCTCTTTGAAAAGTTTTTCAAGGGGAGATATTATCCTAGGAGCAACATCCAAAAGGCCTTGATAGGTTTCCAACCTAGCCATGCCTAGCGTAGCATACTGAGTGCCAAAGATGTTGTGTTAAGTGAGTGTAGATGGAGGATTGGCAATGGAGAGAGTGTGCATATTTGGAAGGACATTTGGCTCATTTCTGTCCGGGGTTTCAAACCCCCCTACATTGCCTGCAATCTCCACCCTAACAGCAATGTTGATGTTCTAATTGATGCTGAGATTGGGGACTAGAATTTGAATGTCCTTCGTGACAATTTTCAGGCTGGCATGGCTACTCATATCTCTAGTATCTCTATTTCTTGGAGGCTGGCTGCGGACAAGCTGCTATGGCACCACAAGAAGGACGGTGATTATTCTGTTAAGAGTGCTTATCACTTACTTGGGACGCAAAGGTACGTTGACAAACCAGGTCCCTCCAATAATGATGGCAAATTGGTGTGGAAGAATATGTAAGATCCCTGTCAATGCTTGAATCAAGAATTTCACTTGGAGACTTGTGAAAAACATCCTTTCCACAAAGACCAATCTCAGAAAGGTATAATTAGATGTTTTATGCCTATTTGGCTGTTGTTTAATTAATTATCTCCATTTCAAAAAAAAAATCAGAGTAATCCAGCTACTGAGCCAGTTGACTTAACATCTAAAGATGGTTTGGTGAAAAAACCTAGGTTATATGTGCAAGCTATATCTTTGATGGGAGGAAAAAGCATGATTGCAACTTAAGTGATCCTGTGTTAGAAAGCGAAGGGGTGGCAAAACAGGCCGACCGGTTTGACATACATGTTTTGCGCGCACTTTATTGTGGGACAGGTAAAGGGTTTAGACTTGCACCCTCTAATGTGCCCTTGTTAGGATTGATAGATACAAGGGGATTTTGAAAATCGTCTCCACAGGGATTGTAGTGATATCGCTTGTCGTTTTGCAGTTTATGATGTTTTAAGTAGGGTTTTCAAAGTTTGTTTGTTTTGGATCATATGTTTGTCACGATTTTTGTAGTAAAGATTAAATTCTAAAAGATGTTTGTTTTTAGACATATCAAAGATAGATTTCATCAACCTAACTTGTATATATTCGATTAATCAGGCATGTGAATTCGTTTCCGATTAATATAATCACGTATCCTCTCAATATCGTTTATCTCTAGAGCGGTGTCGTGAATATTATTGTATCTGTCATTAGATGACGTCTCATGCTAGCAACAAATACAATAATCTTTAAGTTCAACACAAAGCAAATATTAACTCACAAATCTATGTCTAGAGTTTGTTTGTTGATAGATGAATATTTTAGATCAAGGTTTGCAAAATCTATGTCTAAAGTGATACAAATCATAAATAGATCTTTAAGAACAAAAACATTCAACATATATTAATCATCCACTTGTTCACATACAAATAGATCAAAAGAAATACATACAAGTTAAGATAGAATACATCTACCTTTGATACAAAGGATTTAGCTACCCATAACTAGGGTAGCTTGCTTTGCAAGGAAAGAAAGAAGATGAATGAGCATCCAAGATGAAGAATTGATCTAGGATGCGAATCCAACTTCTACTTGTAAAATATCACTCCTTGATGAAGAAATGATGAACTTAGGGTTTTTTCTCCCAAGCCAATGTTACTATTTCTGAAAAATGATGTTATGTGGTTATGATCCCCAAAAAATGATAAATAGTACACAAATATCTAAACTGAATCAGTCTCGCTCACACTGCGAGCTCTCTGTTCGCACTGCGAACTTCACTTATAGGCACATGAAGTGTCTCTGAACAGTTAAATTGCCCCTGAAGATTCTTTGCCTTCGCGCTGCGAACTTCTTCGCCCAAGCCTCGCACTGCCATCAGCCAGGGGTTTAGCTACTTCCATCCAAATGTTCCAGCTTGCTTAGGCCTCGCTTTGAGCTCGCACTACGAGCTCGCCTATGCTTCGCTACTTGCTCGCACTGCGAACCTGCTGGATTCTTCATAAATTCTTTGGCTTCCTTGTCCATTCAATTGTGCCTTGTTCTTTGATAATCCAACCTAATTCCTACACAATCACATATCAAAGAATCCAAAGGTAAAATAAATTTCATTGAAGAATCACAAGAGAACATGGAATAAATCAATTAAAACTTGAGAAATGAGTTGAAAAATGCCAAGAATAATGGTTCAATTTAAGACATATTTGGCATCCAACAGCCCACTCTGCCGACCCCTTTTTTTTTGTGGGCCTTTGCGGGCACACACATTAACATAAATTGTGTTTTTAGGCTTAAAATTTATAGTTCCTGCGGGCATCGCCATGCTCTGCCCTCACTTTTAGTGCGGACCAGGCCAAGGCTTTAGGCCCGCACACTCAACTATGTCTGCCCTTGTTAGCCAAGAAATTCCAAGAGGAAATTCGACAAGGAAGCCAGCTGGAATTTCTCCAAACACAGGGTAAAGTCAAGTTGTTTTTTGACTGAAAGACTTGCCACAGGAACAATAGGAGTCAGAGTCGAAGAATCTGGCTGAGGACTTAGAAAAATTACAAGGAGTTCAATAAGGTGTGAAGCTCGATAGATCATTGGGATCGACTAGGAACAGATTCAAAATTCAAATGGAAGAAACTGCTTTTTTGTCTTTTCCAAATTAGCAAGGACACGTGGAAGTCGAGTCAAGCGTCAGTTAACATGCAGGAATGACGTGTCAGACGAAGGATCATTTAAACATTGGAAGATAGTTAGTTTTTAGCATTATAAATAGGGATTCTAGTGTTAGGATAAGGGATGGAAAAAACATTGTAAACTTCGATCACACTCAAAGTACCCGCACATAAGAGAGAAATGAGTTTCCTAAAGAAAATGCATTTGCCTACCATTTTTACATTTATGCAAATACGCCTTTTGTTTATTTAAAGTCCTTTTATACTTATTTCTTTTAGCGTTTAAAGGCTAACTTCGACACAGTCGGAATTAATTTGCTAGTTGTAACACCCCAAAATCAGTAGAATATTTATTTACCTGATTTATTATAAATATTCGTATTTTTGGTGAATTTTTGGTGAATTATTGTGATGTCTGGTGATTTATGTTGTGTAGTATGATGATGTTAAGGGGATGCTGAGGGTATTTAGAAGTATGAGAGGTATTAGTATTATTTTTGTAATAATAATGTGGAATTATGTGAAATATTACTATTATTATTATTATTATAAATAATTAAGTGAAACATTGGGGCAAGATTGTAAAATTGGACAAGTTAAGTGATGGCAATGTTGGAAAAGCCTATTAGGGGTCCTAGGGATAAGTTGGACAAAAGGAATTAGAGATAAGGGAGAAGTCATTTGGTACGATCAATTTTGGAGGAAACGCTCTGAAGAAAAAGGAGAAGAAGGCTAGGGCTTAGAGAGGTTTCAGAAGAACTCGGAGAGGAGGAATCAGAAAGCGATTTTCTAAGGTATGGGGAGTATTAATTATCATTATATTTGGTATAGGTTTAGAAGCATGTAGGTAGTAGGTTTTCCGGGTAAATTTGACGAGTTAATGACGGAATTGGGATTTTTAGGATGGATTAGATGTTAGGGATAAAACCTACCATGATGAATTGTTGTTGTTGTGTTGTATCTGTGATGAATTTTGAGGATTATGGACTGTGAAGTGTTGGAATCGCAGACCTTTAGGGTCTGATGCAGGTGCAGAACTGCAACTGCGAAATTGCAGAATCGCTAGTTTCGCTAGGCGAAAGTCACGTCTCGCCGGGTGAAGCGAATTCGCCCCAACCTCGCCGGGCGAAAGTGGGAGCGAAGGAAAGATGGAAAAATTTAAGCTACTGGATTTTGTATGAGGGTGTGGGATTCGCCCCTGCTTCGCCGGGCGAAGATAGCAGTGAAGGGAGAGTGTGAGAAGTGAGGTTCTGGATTTTGTATGGAGGAAGTTGCTTTGCCCCTGCTTCGCCGGGCGAACCCAGGCGAGCGCGCGGCTTCGCCGGGCGAGCTCTAGGCGAGCAGGAGCAATACTTTTGTTATTTTTTATTTTCTTTTTTGCTCTTGTGATGCCTTGTTGCTCGTAGGTCTTGAGTAATTGATGTGTTGTGTTTTAATGAGTAATATGCGATGAAGTGAGATGATTTATGATGACTTTTGATGCATGATGATGATGTGATAACATGAAGATTTATGTCGATTTTTGATGTATGTTAATGATGTGTTACCATGATGATGATGAGAGTTTATGAATGATGATACAATTGACGCTTTTGTGACGATGACGATTTATGACGTTTGCATTATGCATTCATAGCATCCTAGGACTTCGGTCCAGTGACAGTTTTTAGGACTTCGGTCTAGTGGTGGCTTCAATCCCATTGTGCAGATTAGAGTGTATGACGTTGCTCCGGTTCTTGTGTATAATCGATCCTATTGGTGGGGATCTTTGGAGGGTGATGGCCCAGTGTCCATCAAACATTACGAATTGTTACCACAACATGAGTCTTGTTGTGCATTTCATATTATGTGGCATTGCATGATTGTGAATGAATGATGTTAATGACATAATTTCCATGATGTATGATGATGATGATGTATAATGACGATGTTGTTTATTATGATGCATGTTATCTTATTATTTCTTATCTTATATCTTGTATAATGGTTTATGATTACTCACCCTGCCTGTTTGAATGTTACCTCCACGTGGGTAACGTGCAGGTGATCAGGATTAGCTTTCGGTGTGTGAAGAGCTTACTTGAAGTACTTTTGGTTATTTTGCTCGATGTAGAGGTTCTTGCTCTGATATGTAACATCGGGTCGGGACGTTTGAGTCGAACCATGGTGTTCTTTTATTTGATGTTATTATGATGTTTTGGAGTTGCATTTTAAAACCTTTTGGTGTTATATCTTATGATGTTTTTGAAGTTTTCCGCTGCGTAGTATTCAAGTTAATTTTGATGTTTTAACCCGTGTTACGGGGCAGGATGTTATTATTTGACGTTTTATGACGAAATATGACGCCCTTATGGGATTTTACTCTGATAATTGTTGTTATATTATTCGTGAGTGTCTGTTGGGTAGAAGGGTGTTACTCTAGTTACATTTACAACATAGTTATTTCATTGAAAACACCAAATATTTATTGCAAGAAATCCCACAAGATCGAAATGCATTCTCTCTTTTCTTAGAAACTCAACACAAACTTGCCATACGATTTACTAGTTTTGTCTTACAAGTAATTAACTGAAAACTAAATGATTGTTTACCAAGAACACCAGTGAACAAATCGACAAGCCCAGTGGGACTTGTTTGCGCAAATTTTGAGTTTTAGTTGGAAAAGTGTTTGTTTTTCGTATCTGTTGTAAATCTCGTTTGTATTTAAAAAAAAAATCTGCATTTGGATTTGTAGGCATTTGAGGAGTGGTAAAACTTTAGTCGAAATGGTTCGTCCTAGAAACAATCTGCTTCCCCAAAACAATGCTCCAGAGAATGAACAACTTGTCTTTTCGACGGTTGGGACAACAAAGAATACTAATCCCATAGGGACCAATGAACTTTTCCTCAACCCATTAGCAAGTACGACACCAATGCCAGGGGTGTGGTAACTTTTCCCATGATAACATGTATTTCGACTACTCTCAGGCTAACAAGTATTCCCTTGGTGGACCCTAGGCCTTCTTAAGTATCGAATTTCATGATGCCACAAGTGTCAAGAGATTTTCCCTATGGTATGCCAACTGCAGTGATGGCAACGTTACAGAGCAAGGCTTCAATGCTTGCAGATAATAACACAACAATAGCATCCCCTTCGAACCCATACGTGGCGTCGGGGTCTGCCATTAGTCGCCCTAGTCGAACAATGCATCAGGGAGGGAATGCATTTGCATCCTTAAACATGTATGCTATTACAACAAACTCCATGTTGTCCATAAGACAACAAATGGATGAAAGTAACTACAAGATGATTAACATGCTTACTCAACAAATTGGTACGATGTTCAACCCCCTAATTCAGAACACCAACCAGAGTTACTAGTTATTGGCCAATAAGATGGGTCGAATAGCCAATTTTTTCAGCGCCCATCAGACCTGGGCACACCCAATCCCTCAAATTGTGCCAATCAGACCAATTGGGATGTCTGACAATGGAGGTGTTAAAATTACTCTAAGGCAACAACAACAAGGTATTCCTTAACCTGTCGGACACCCTATAAATATGGGAGGGGAAGAAAGAGTATCCTAGACTAATCCAGGGGTAGTCATGGTGGGTAGAGACCAAAATGTTGAAGAATTAGCGAGGAACGTTCGACAAGATAATTTGAGAGGCCATAATAATCTAGCCCACATAGTCGAAAAACATCCTTGCTCAGAATGGCCTAAATGTAAGGTTACATAAGCCAAATTTTGTATTTTCTTTGACTGAATATGTCTCCAGACTGAACTTCCCAAGGGATGGAAAGTCCCTAAATTCACCAAGTTCGCAAGAGACACAAGTGAGTCGACTGTCGAACATATCACTCGATACCAAACTGAGACGGGCGATATAGCAAACAATGATAATTTAAAGATGAGATTCTTTTAGGGGTCTAGATTATTCTATTAGAAAGAAACTAGACACCTAATACCTAAGAGATATGGCTAAGTTGGCTGACAGAGTTCGACATGTCAAACACCTGAAGGCTGAGAAAGCCAAAACGAATAAGTTCCATAAAAAAAGAGAAAGTTTCCTACTTAGAGGCAGATGAGAGGGATCAGAATTATGACGTAGGATATGAAGAGGTCAAAGAAAACGATATAAATGTGGTTGAACTTAAGCCAGGGCCTTCATACATTTGTAAACTTTTGAAACCGTCCGATAGGAAGAATCCGATCGAACCAAAGAATGATAAATTTGTCGCTAAAACATATACCTTCGATGTAATGAAGTGCGACAAGATTTTCGACCTCTTAGTTGCTGATGGCCGAATCATAGTCTCTAAGGGACTAAAGACGCCACCTTTAGAGCAACATAAGAAAAGAGAGTTTTGTAAGTTTCATAACGTTTTGGGTCGTAAAACCTCTCATTGTGTCCTTTTTAGGGTTTGGTGCAAAAAGAACTCAATGAAGGAAAGTTGAAATTCACTGACAAAGCCAAGACCTCGATGAAGGTCAACTCTGATCCTTTGTAGATTAAGGAAGCTACCTATACAGAGCCATTCGAATGCCTAATGGTCGAGGCTACTGAAAATCCCGACATAGAGAAGGAGGTATCTGGATTAAGTTATGCTGAGAAGGTTAAGGCAACCTATCATACCGTTGAAGAGGAGCTTGTCGACTTCCTCAATCGTTGCAAGCTAAAGGGCTCAGAGTGTGAGTGCTAAGTATTTCTAACTACAAATTCAACCGGGTTTTAAAAGATGTTAAACAAGGAACAAGGTAGTATAGTACATCGTAGCTCTTTTGTATATTGGACGGTATCAACCTACGTTTAGATGCTCATTTGTTCCCTTAGCCTTAGGATGCATAAAAGAGTCTTTAAACAAGTTTTATTAGTCTTAGGCATGTTATACACACCATAAATCATGTTTGTGTGTCAAAACAACAGCATAGGCCGACCTATACGTGATCAGGCCGACCTATGGAAGCCTTAGCTTCAGTATAGGCCGACACATCCATGTTGCAGGTCGGCTCCCACACTCCAAGAATGAAGCCTGTAGATTCTGCCCACAGGTCGCATTTCAGGTCGCCTTACATGCCTGCCTGAACACCTTCATAGGCCGACCTATGACTTTCATAGGCTGACCTATGCAAGTTAAAACTTGAAAAAATATTTTTACATCTTATTTTTCTTGCATCCTTTTGCCCATTTTCTTCACATACCTATATATACTCATACATGCATCTTTTTCTAGGAAAAAGGTTTCTTAGTTAATAAAATCTAAACAAAACTAGGTTACAAAGTTGCCCGTCTTCTTCATCCCTTATTCTATGCATACACACAATTGAACTACACATAATCATTTTTTAATTGGGTGACCATCTAGATTAGGGTTAATAACGTCCAATTAGGTTTGGTGTAACCTAGAATATTGGGTTGAGGGCTTTGTGTGTTTCAAATAAGAAAACCAAGGTGGGGTTTTCCTTCAAGATCGGGTTGATTTGAAGGTTTTGGACAAGATCACGTCAACACAGATTCGACCGAGTGAAATCCTTGAGACAAGGTTGTTTCCTTATAAGGGAGTAGCGCGAGACGGTGAATTGTATTCGGGAATCTTGGGTTTTAACAAGTTGTGTGCTCAGTATAACTGGAGGATTGTAGCCGCATAGTTGGTCACTTGATCAAGATTTGATCAAGGGTTGGAGTTGGAAGAATCAACACAAAACAATAGGTTTTTTGGGGTTTGCATTCATCATTTCTTGTATAAACGATTTTGCAAAAAAAAGGTTAATATGACTATCTCAATTCGAATTTGAATTGTGGGCAGACGTACCCATAGCGAGGCCGATTAGGGAACTACCTAAATAAATCTCTCTCTCTCTCTCTCTCTCTCTCTACCTCTTTTATTATCAACGTCGCAATTTATCGAGTTCATCGTTGTTTGATCAATTCGATTGGAAATTGTTTTCTACTTTTTTTCTAAAGGTGTTGTTATTGATATAATCACAATCATTTTGATTGTGATAGGTTTTTTAATATCACAAAATAAACTATATTTCCAATTGTTATTGATTGCACATCAAGTGTTCGATAAATTGTTTGTGCGTATTTTGATTGTGTTTTGGTTCATTGGATATACGAGTTACGATTAGCATTGCATTTAATTGATTTGTAGCTTGATCATTGTTGAACATTTACGTTCATTATCACTTCATTTGATTTGCGATACGTATATTGCTTTTTGATAGTAGGTTCGGTTAAACGATTCGATTCGGGTTGTTTTTCCGCCGCACCATATTTTGAAAACAAATTTTTGCCAAATGTTTTTGGTTGTAAAATTTGTGATCTATTCACCCTCCCTTCTAGATCGAAGCCTATCGTCTAACAAGTGGCATCAAGAGATCTGGATGATTTCGTGCTTAAGATACATTTCTCAGAAGAATGGCTACCGAACCTAAGGGTGCATACAATAGAGCACCAATTTTCACCGGCGAAAATTATGGCTATTAGAAAGCACTTATGCGTATTCATGTCAACTCTATTGACAAAGGTATTTGGGATGCTATCCAAAATGGTCTAAATGAAAATTTCTGACCAATGAAGATGTTGTCACAATACCTAAACCGGAAGCACGATGGGATGATAATGAAAGGAAATTGTGGTCACATGATTGGAAAGCGAAAAACATTCTCACTTCCGCCTTGGGAGTTGATGAGTTTTATCGTGTTTCTCATTGTGAGACCTCCAAAGCTATGTAGACGCATTAGAGATTTCCCATGAGGGTACTAATTATGTCAAACAAGCTAGGATCAACACATTGAAACAAGAGTTTGAGTTGCTCTGTATTGAGCATGGTGAAACCTTTAGGGATATGTGAAAACGGTTCACTCATCTTATAAATTGATTAAATGCACCAGGTAATTCAGTTTCCAATGAACTTGCTACTAACAAAGTTTTGAGGTGTTTAAGTAGGGAATGACAACCAAAGGTCGCCGCTATTAAAGAAGCAAATGATCTTAAGTCGCTTGATCTTACGGCTTTGTTTGGTAATGTTAGGTCTGTGATTTTATGATTGGCAACAATTTTGGTAAAACATGTTTAATTTGGAAAAACATGTATCACATCTAGATGTTGAGCAAGATGTCATGACATTTTGACCAACTGGTACACCAGAGTTTGCTGTTACTTTTCTTGACAGATGTTCTGACAGATGTTGTGACATGTTATACCCGAACATCATAACAGTTCTGCATTTTAAATCCTTGAAGATTTGATTTTAAAATATGACATTCTAGATGATTTTAGCTCTCATACAAGCGCAACTAAGAAAGGATATTTTAGGAACATTGCAGATTCGATTTGGTTTCATAAAAAGGATATTGGAGACTTTTTAGGAAACTTTGTATTTTGTTCCCATTATTGTGCAGGAAATTATGCTAATGATTGAAAGCTGATTTCTGATGATTTTCACTTCAAGAAGTCTAATCCCATGAGGTCTGAAGGCTATTTAAAGAAAGGAGCTAAACCTATTGCAATTTGGACATTGAAAATTTTGGGAGAATTAGGATTAGCCGTGTCTTGGTGGTGTTTTAGGGTTTAATGTGTTTTATTTGTATGTCATTCTTGTATCAGGTTTGATGCACTGAGTTGACTGATTGTTCATTGTTAATTGTTCACTCTAAAACTTTTAAGCAAGAGTGTATTATTCTTAGTTAAAGCTTTTAAGCAAAACTAAGTATTGTCTTGGAAGTGTGTCACTTCTATTTTGGTGTTGTTGATTTGTCACTGGTTTGTGACTGGTAGGAAGTGAGAGGGGTTTCTCATATCTAGGAGTTCCTAGGTAGAAGTTAGCACGAGTAGTGATTAGGTGATAAGTTGTGAACGGGAGAGTTTAGCTTTGAACTAATACTATTATACTGGATTTCCTTCCTGACTTGGTAGCCCCTAAATGTAGGTGAGTTGCACCAAACTGGGTTAACAATTGATTGTGTTATTTATTCTTCTGCAATTTACCTTCTGCATTTAATTTTTTTGTGTCAGCAGATGATGTCTTAACATCTGTCTTGACATTGTGTTTTTGTGTTAGGACATCAGTCTTGACATCTGTCTTAAAGTGCCATAATTTCAATTGGCATTAGAGCAGGTCACCCTGTTCTGTTTTTGGGTGAGCTCTAGGGGGTTTGTATTCTGGTACTATGGACAAGGAAGGAGGAGGAAATGTTAACAGGCCCCCAGTCTTAGATGGCACTAACTATGACTTTTGGAAGGCACGTATGGTGGCTTTCTTAAAATCTATGGATAGAAAAACTTGGAAGGCTATCATCAAGGGTTGGGAGTACCCTGTGGTTAAAGATAAAGATGGGAAGGAGACTTTGAAGCCATAAGAGGACTGGACCAAGGAAGAAGATAAGACTGCTCTTGGAAACACCAAAGCCTTGAATGCTTTATTCAATGGAGTTGACAAAAACATGTTTAGGTTGATCAACACCTGCACCATGGCTAAGGATGCATGGGGAATTCTCAAGACAACTCATGAAGGCACATCTAAGGTGAAGATGTATAAACTTCAGTTGCTTACCACCAAGTTTGAAAATCTAAAGATGATGGAGGGTGAGAGTATTCATGACTTCCACATGAATGTTCTTGAATTAGTTAATGTCTTTAGTGTCTTGGGTGAAAAGATATCAGAAGAAAAGCTGTTTAGGAAGATTTTTAGGTCTCTCCCTAAGAAATTTGACATGGAGGACACAACCATTGAAGAAGCCCAAAACATCAGCAGTATGAGAGTTTATGAGCTTGTGAGATCACTTTAAACCTTTGAATTGGCTATTAGTGACAAGTCTGAGAAAAAGAACAAGAGCATAGCTTTTGTATCTAATGCTGAAGATGAAGAGAGTTAGGCTGATCTGGATACTGAGGAAGGGCTATCAAATACCACTGTATCACTTGGGAAACAATTTAATAGAATTCTGAAGAGAATGGATATAAGGGGAAGACCAAATGTCAAGAACATCTCATCTGACATCAGTAATAACTATGATTCTCAAAAGAATACCAAAACTGAAGAGTAGTCCAATCAAAGTAAAGGAATTCAATGTTATGAGTGTGAAGGTTTTTGTCACATTAGGCTATAATGTCCAACCTTTCTCAAGAAACAGAGAAAAGGGCTTGTCTGTATCTTGGTCTGATAATGATGAGTTAGAAGATGAATCTAACACTGAGACTGTCAAACTTGTGACTACTCTCTCTGGAAGATGGGCAGATGAAGTAGAATCTTGTGATGAAAATGTCCTATATGAAGATCTGGATGTGTCTTACAAGGAAACTTGTGACAAGTGTGAAAAAAGTCTTAAGACAGAGGAAAATTAGAGAAAGATCATAGTTGAATTGGAGAATGAGAAGAAGGAACTTCTATGTAATGTTTCTCATCTGGAAAATGAGGTAACTCTCTTGAATTCTAAGCTTAATAACATGATAAACTCTTTAAGAAGGATGAAAAATGGATCTGATATGATGAAAGGGGATGGAGATACAAGAGGTAATTATCCATCTGATAATCAACAAAAAAAAGGTCTATAGAAAAGTTATTTCCTTCTGAAAAGAAGAAAATGATCACCATGTCCAACCACATGTTACAACATCCTGGCAGACATGATGGAAATTCAAAAAAATCTCATTCCTCAACTTGGAGGTGTCATTACTATGGTGAGTATGGTCATATAAAGCCTTTTTTCTATAAATTGTATGGAGATAAAAAATCTTCAGATCATTCCAAGACTAATCAAGTGAGCAAAAGAGAAGTGTTAAATATAGGGATGTTAACCTTATTGCTCATACTTCCTTGAGAGCTTCAACTATAGAAGACTGGTACTTTGACAGTGGATGCTCTAGACATATGACAGGGGTTCAGAAGTGGTTGATAGATATCAAATCTCATTCCACAGGTTCTGCAGGTTTGGTGATGGATTTAAAGGAGAAATTAAAGGAGTGGGAAAATTTGTGTGTATTGGTTCTCCTAATTTCGAAGATGTTCTTCTTGTGAAATGATTAACTGCTAATCTTATTAGCATTAGTCAGTTGTGTGATCAAGGTTTGTTGGCAGTTTCTCAAAATCAAAATGTTTGGTCAAAGATGAGAAAGATGTTATTCTGATGAAGGGTATAAGGTCTAAAGGCAACTGTTATATGTGGGAACCTCAAATAACTGCTTATTCTTCCACATGTTTAAACACCAAGAAGGATGAAGTAAGTTATGACACCAGAAACTTGGACACCATCACCTTAAAATAATGAAGGAAATCATATCTGAAGGAGTCATCAAAGGAATGCTAGAACTCAATATTGAAGAAGGTAAAGTCTGTGGTGAGTGTGAAATTAGGAAGCAAACCATGATGTCACACCCAATGCTACAACATCACACTACTTCTAGAGTGCTGGAACTTCTCCATATGGATCTACTTGGACCAATGCAGATAAAAAGCTTGGGTGGAAAGAGGTATGTTTATGCGGTTATAGTTATAGATGATTTTCTGGGTTTACATGGATGAACTTTCTTAGAGAAAAATCAGACACTTTTAAAGTCTTCAAAGATTTGTGTCAAAGTATTCAAGAGGAGAAGAATAATGTAATTGTCAAGGTTAGAAGTGACCATGACAAGGAGTTAGAGAATGTAAAATTCTCTGAATTTTGTGCTTCTGAAGATATTAGTCAGGAATTCTCCTATTGCATCACTTCTCAGCAAGAAGGAATTGTTGAGCAAAAGACTAGAGTTATACAAGAATCAGCTAGAGTCTTGCTTCATGCTAAGCAATTACCTTTGCAGTTTTGGGCTGAAGCTATGAATATTGCATGCTACATTCATAATAGGGTCATTTTGAGAGGAGGTACTTCAATCACTCTCTATGAGCTATGGAAAGGAAGGAAACCTACTGTCAAATACTTTCATATCTTTGGAAGTAAATGTTATGTCTTAACTGAAAAAGATCAAAAGGTTAAGATAGCTCCCATAAGTGATGAAGGGGTATTTATGGGTTACTCTTCAAGCAACAGAGCTTATAGATTTTTTAACTCCAGAACAGGAATGACAATGGAATCTATCAGTGGGGTAATTGATGATTTAATTACTGAGCAAAAGATGGATGTTGAAGCAAATGTTGAAACATCCTCTAGGCAGACTGATGAGGCAAGAAGAGAAGAAGGTTATAATTTCACTAGCATTGTGTCAGATAAATCTCAAGTCACAACAGGTCTCTCTATTAGAGTTCAGACAGAACAACCCAAGGAATTCATCGCAAGACACCCTACTGAAGACAACATCACTGAATTTACAAAGAAAATATCAAACTCTTGTCTTGTCTCTAAGCTTGAACCAAGGATGAGTCCTATTATTCAAGCACTTATGGTGTGTTCTACTTTCACAACACTAATTTCATGATGAAAGAATTTTACAATGCTGATGGATGTGTTTCTGCAAACACTGTTAAAGCTGAATATGGTGAAATGAGAAGAGGTTCCTCTCAACTAGTGTGGATGAAACAAATGTTGAAGGAATATAATGTCAACCAGGATGTCATGACATTACATTTTGAAGATCTGAATGTTATCAGATATCTCATTCAAAATGGCTGGAACAAGAACCTTAATAGCCATAATCAACTAATCAGGAATCTTGTTGAAGGCAGGGTTGTTATTTTGGAGCATGTGGACACTAAGGAACAACTGACTATTATGTTTACTAAAGCTTTATATGTAAATCAATTTGAGAACATAAGCAGTGGGCTAGGCACCTGCCCTTTCAAGGATTTATAGCAATTACAGGTGTGGAGGAATGCAACAGATAGTGTATCTTTCCTCTATTCTCTGAGGCATGAAAAGCTTAAGCAACTTGCCATTGTTAAGGGATAGAACAAAAGATATCTGCAAGATAGAAGGGATGGCTTGAAGAAGACATGTTTTAAGGTTGTGGCAAGGGAGTTCAGTGTCAACACTCCTAAAACACGTGATAGCAACAAGAAGTACAGAAAGATCTTTGACAAGAGCAAGAGGTGGAAGATCACCTGAAGATCTTCAAGAATGTGTGTTTCCACCAAGTTATGTGTGTTTCAATCTGAGTTTTGTTTGTTTCCAACTTCATTTTGTGCTTCCATTTATGTGTTTCCATTATGCTTGAATGCACTGTGTACTGTGATGCCAGACAGGGTGTCTTGACATTGTCTTTAATTTTACAGGGTTGTTGAGTATGCAATTCAGGGGGAGTCTGCTACTGGTTATGTGATGTCTGACAAGATGTCTTGACAGTGTTTCTGTGGTTCTTAATGTGTGGTGTTGATGCTTGGTTTCTATTTTTGATTCCGCTGTGCGTGTTTCTGATTTGGTCTAAGGATGTTTCTTCATTGAGAAATAATCTTGTCTCTTGGATCATCAATTATATATTTTATGCATCCTGGTCTTTCTCTAAGACTAAGTACAATTCTTAGGAAGGTGTTGCTTTCAGTTAAGTTGGATGCTAAAAGAATACAATGTCAAACAGGATGTCATGACATTATACTGTGACAAGCTGGTTACAATCAGGATAGTCAAGGAATTCATCCTGGTCAACAGGACAAGGTCATTGTGACTGGTCATCATTTTGTCAGGGGTGTTTTGGGAATTTGTACTGATGAAGAGTTATAGCAATTACAATTTAGGAGGCTTGAAAACGTTTTTTTTTGCGGTACATGCATTTTTCAAGAAAAACAGTTTTCAATGACATAGAGATGTCATTTCAAATGTTGTAGTCAAATCTTGGAAAGAGAGAAAGAGGAACAAGAGATTGTCTCTCTCATATGTGAGCGGTGCTCTGATAACAAGGATAATTACACCTCTTTCAAAAAATTCTCTCCTTGACTGATCAAGCGATACAAGTAAGGTTTTTTTCCCTATTAAAATCCAATACCTTACTGCTTCTGCCTACTACTAAGTTATGTTTCAACATGAGTCATTCCTCCAAAAATGTTGATGCTGAAAAGGGTCATTTGCTGGAAGCCAAGAGGGATAAGAGTACGGATCCAAAGAAGGTGGAGTCCAAAGTTATGACATTTTTTGGATCATCTACTGGAACATCTAGGACAGGGAAAAAGTCTGTGATAAAGATGAAGTCCTTCAAGAAAAGTCATGCTCAATTGCATGACTCTGACGTAGATGCTGATGAAGATTGGGTTAATTTCATTAACTCAGGTGGTTGGAATGGATAGATGGCTCCAAAGATAAAGTCTCTCTATTTTCTAATTTTGTTGGTGTTTGTTGTAATAATTCCCTAACATTGTTTGCTTCCATTAGTTGTTTTGTGTATGCAGCCATTTAGGGGGAGCATGTTAATATGTCATGCTTATGTTGTTGCTTTTAATGTAGTGTATGTGTGCAATGATGTGCAACCATTGTTTCTGACATGATGTGTTTATGGGGAACCTTGGTTACTCTATAGTAATCTATTATTCTAGTTCTCTGAGTTACTAGTGAGACTCTTGCTGCATGTGCTTCAAATGTTTGTTTGTCTTGTGATTTGGGTTTTCCCCTTGAGAGGGATGTGTGAACTTGGAGATTTCATGGTTTGGATTTTCTGGTGATTTGGATTTTCCCTTGAGGGGGAGTATTGGATATGTGTGACAGGGGGAGTAATGGACCTGTATGAGGTTGCTGTGTTAGAGCTGTGTTGTCTTGACATCTGATCTCTGGAGATTTCTGGAGTTTGAAGGAGTTGTAATCTCTGATGATCTGTAGCTGCATTTTATCTCTTATATCTTTATGTTTACAGTTTGTACAAAGTTTACATGTTTTTCATGTAGCTTGTGTTTCGTTTTTGTGGTGTTATTCCTCTTCTCCAGAATTATTGTAAAAAGGTTGTTTTAGGAAAAACTTGCCAAATGGGGGATATTGTTAGGTCTGTGATTTTATGATTGGCAACAATTTTGGTAAAACATGTTTAATTTAGAAAAACATGTATCATAGCCAAATGTTGAGCAAGATGTCATGACATCTTAACCAACTGATACATCAGAGTCTGCTGTTACTTTTCTTGACAGATGTTCTGACAGATGTTGTGACATGTTATACCAGAAAATCAGAACAGTTATGCATTTTAAATCCTTGAAGATTTGATTTTAAAATATGAGATTCTAGATGATTTTAGTTCTCATATAGACGCATCTAAGCAAGGATATTTTAGGAACATTGCAGATTTGATTTGGTTTCATAAAAAGGATCTTAGAGACTTTTTAGGAAACTTTTTATTTAGTTCCTATTATTGTGCAGGAAATTATGCTAATGATTGAAAGCTGATTTCTGATGATTTGCGCTTCAAGAAGCCAAAGCGCACGAGGTCTGAAGGCTATGCAAAGAAAGGAGCTAAACCTATTGCAATTTGGACATTAAAAAATTTGGGAGAATTAGGATTAGCCATTTCTTGGTGGTGTTTTAGGGTTTAGTGTGTTTTGTTTGTATGCCACTCTTGTATCAGGTTTGATGCATTGAGTTGACTAATTGTTCATTGTTAATTATTCACTCTAAAGCATTTAAGCAATAGTGTATTGTTCTTAGTTATAACTTTTAAACCAGACTAAGTATTGTCTTGGAAGTGTGTTACTTCTATTTTGGTGTTGTTGATTTGTCACTGGTTTGTGACTGGTAGGAAGTGAAATGGGTTTCTCATATCTAGGAGTTCCTAGGTAGAAGTTAGCATGGATAATGATTAGGTGATAAGTTGTAAACATAGGAGTTTAGCTTTGAAATAATACTATTATAGTGGATTTCCTTCCTGGCTTGGTAGCCCCCAGATGTAGGTGAGTTGCACCAAACTGGGTTAACAACTAATTGTGTTATTTATTCTTTTACAGTTTACCTTCTGCATTTAATTATTTTATGTCAGTAGATGATGTCTTAACATCTGTCTTGACATTGTGTTTTGGTGTTGGGACATCAGTCTTGACATATGTCTTAAAGTGCCAGAATTTCAGGTAAGTTGGAAGAGCATTGCTTAGAAAAATACGAGAAGGAATACGAAAAGCGATCAAAGAGTGAGAAAGGGAAATACAAAGATGAAGGGAAGAAGTCCGTTGCTCTAAAGACTTCTACCTCAAGGCCTTCTCAAGATGAGCAAAGGGATAGTGAACCTAAAGATGACAATGAATCTGACGAAGAAGATGTGAGATTGTTCATAAAGCAAGTCAATAAATACATGTTAAAACATGGCGACAAATATCCCAACAAGTACCGTGATAAATCAAGAAGGTTATCAAGTTCCTCAAAAGAAGAAGATGAAAGTAAAAAAGGAAAGTCACGAAGTACGTGTTACAACTGTGGTAAAATCGGTCATTTTAAGCTGGAGTATCCAAAAATCAAGAATTAAAGAGGCTCACAAAACTTCTAGAAAAGCTAGAAGAGCGTAAGCCGCTTGGGAAAGCAAAAGTGATTCGTCAAGTGATGATAGCTCTACTTCAAGTCAGGAATCGGCCAAGCTTTGCTATATCGCAAACAAAGGAAAGAAAAAGGTTGTAAGCCACTCTAAACTTCAAGCTTTTCATGACTTAGCTTTTTCTCAACTTCAAGAATCCTTTGAGAATCTACATAGACAAGCCATATATGCTTTCAAGAGATTAGCTTCAAATAAGAGAATCATCTCTCATTTGGAAACAAAGATTGCTGAAAATGAAAGACATATGGAAGCACTAAAGAAATCAATGTCAAATATTCTTGAAGGAAAAGATGAGGACCCTAGATCTTTGTGGAATTTTGGTTGTGAAACATGTCACATTTGGCAAAAGTAGTTAAGGTCTCTTAAAGATAAACTTGATAAGGCTTTGCAACCCAAGGTTAATTTTGCTATAGATACTTCCAAGTATGACTTACCAGCTAACAATTTGTATCAGAGGTATAGTTACGTTAAAAAGGAACCAAATAGCAAAAGGTTATCTTCTCTAAACTTGTATTATCACTACTGTTGCAATAAGGGGCACACTATTGCAAAGTGTAGAGTTAGGAAACTCCATGTTTCTAATGATGTCTTTAAATGGAACCCTAAATGTAATAAAGGTTTTACTAATCCCCAAGGACCCAATGAAGATTGGGTACCTAGCACAAGTTGTTAATCATGCAGGAAAAATGTCTTGACTCTATAGAGAGAGTATGGGATCTTGTTTGTAGAGCATCAAGGCACAACATGATAACATGTCTTTATTGTTTTGATCTATGTGACTAACAAGGCAGATATTATTACCAACCAAGTTAACTCTTTGTGTTTTTTTAAGTGGTAAAAGTGTGTGAATGATTACTAATAAACTATCCGAGAAGTGTCGAAAGGGTGTTATATTCAATTATGCAGGTTATCTTTGACTAAACTTGCTCAAGTACATTAAACTATGAGTGATGAACCTAAATTGATGAAACATGAGAAGAATCCAGATTATTATCATAGTTGAGCAAATAATCATTAAATGATGCTCTTGGAGACATTATTAATCTCACTTTCAAATACTTGTGCAAGAAAGAAAGTGGTAAGAACATTTTGGTCTTATTTGTGTTTTGTGGCATGTGTTGCATTCACTTCAACTTTCGTTCGAAAGTTCTTCTTGGAATGCTTATGCTTCCTCCCTCTTGTGTGCGGTGAGGTAATATCGTTTCAATCCTATTTCTTGCTATGTGTGTAAGTGTTTCTTTTACCTGTTTATTTCGTAAGGATATGCGATGAACTATGTGTGATGCTTGTGATATGTGTTTACTTCCAAAAATAGCAAATGTGACTGTTGTATGTTGAATTTTACATGTTTATAGTAACCATACATAAATGTCATTATGATTCATTTGTATCTTGGACCAAGTCATGCTTGCATGATTATATGTTACATGATTAAGGAAAACAAAGCATCAAACCTTATCATATGCATGGGTCGTCGATCAATGTAGTATGCATGAGTCTATTTCGAGTCATTGGTGGTGTCTAGAAGTTCACTTGATTCAAATTATTTAAATAAGAAGTCTATAGGTCGACACATAATCGAACAGGTCGACCTGTGTCATGTGAATTAAAATCCTTCTTCTAATTGGTTCAGTATATTTGACCAAAAATTTTCATATTCCTACATTCATGGTTGGTTCATGAATGTCAGTCTTTTGTTGTTTAAATTCTAGTCAATCAATGTAACTCCTCTTTGTGTTCTTAATTCATCACTAATGCCATTCATTTAATGACATTAAATCATTAAACTCCTCACATTCTTGTAACAATGAATCTTCTGAATTCCTCTTCTTTCTCTCATTTCCTATAAATTGGCATTTGTTCTTATCTTCTTTCAAACATTTCAATTCTGTCACAAACTTTTATCAATCCAAATGGCTCCCAAAACCACAAGAAGCAAGAGTGATAAGGCTAACGCATCATCATCATCAGCCATTCCAGACACTGTGCTATCTCTGGTTTCTGACAGCTGCGTAGCAAAATTTGAAGAGAAATTTCTGCATCGCCTTGTCATGAAATAACATGTGTGAAGGCTTCTATTGTTGGAAGTCTGGAAATTCATGTTGTGGCTCGACTCGTAGAACACCAGCAGATCAACTATTTTCTGCAGTTTTCACAAGATTACAACGAGGATATGGTTCGTGTATTCTATTTCGGACTGCATTAGCATAATGGATCTTCTTTCAAATTCAATATTGGGAATAATATTTATGAAGTTAACGACGATGTTTAGAAGCAACTGTTTGATATTACTATAAGCGATCCTGATGTAGAGGATGAGGTTGATCCTTTAGTAAAAGACACTTATGCTCATAAGGATTTTGAGTGGAACGTTCATCTCAACAAAATGCTCAAAGCCCCAAGGCCAGAAGACTGTAATGAGGTTGTAGCAGTCAGCCAATTCAAAATCACTTAGAGAATTCTTTTGTGGCTTGTTTCTCATATTCCGTGTCCCAAGAAAGACGGACACTCTCGAGTGGACAGTGCAAAGATTAATCTCGTGTACATCCTGAGTCCCAAAATTCGCATCAATTAGTCATACTACTCTATCTTCAGAATGTTCATCATCAAGGATGGATACAAGGGGACATCCTTCTCTTATCCATCTATGATCTCATAAATTCTGAGTTTCTTTGACATTGGCGTGCAAAATCTACCACTTATCTCACCTGGTCCAATTCAAGAGTTCTCTCAACGGACTCTAACTAACATGGGATACTTTTGGGATGAAGAGCGTCAAGCATACTATCTAAGGCTAGGAAAGTATGGTCAGAAGATATACAACTTTGACGATCCTACAACATTTGTTGACCTCTCTGCTGAGCAACATACTGAAGATGATGTGCCTATGCATGATGTGAAAAATGTTGTTGTGCAGAAAGATAGCAATGCTGCTGGCAACAATTCGTTTGTTGCACAAACAAGATGCCCAGATGGCGCTGCTCCAAAGTATGCAAGAGCATATGAAAACTCAAGATGCAAATTTTGAGGCATTTGCCTCACTTGTCTCAGAAAACTAGTCACCTTGAAGAAAGAGATGTATGCGAATACCGCCTCTACCATCGCAAGGGTCAATCACATGATTGCTGCCCAAAATGAAGATCATCATCACTACATACAATTCTATCAAAATATGTGTGATTTCTTGGACCATCAGTTTGGAAATGATTGTCAAGGCTGGTTTCGTGGAACTAGACCTGGAGGTCGTGGAAGGGAGTGAGGAGCAGTGTGTTTGTCTGTCTTTTTAGTGTGTCTTAAGATCTTCTGCATTTACTGTGTCTTTGTTTGGTTGTTTCCATGTCTTTGCATTTGATTTAATGTTCATCGCTTTGAATTATGTAATGTTTCAATTCTTGTACCTTAATTAATCAAAATTAATATGAGTATTGTGGTTTGTTTATTAAGCACGTGTTCTTTACCTTGTGTGAGCTCACAACCTTTTCATTACAATTGCCTATGTATACTATTTGTAATATGTGAATTGTGCATCTACGTGATGCTTCTAACAAATTATTTATTTTCTTTCTTTTTGATGTTGTCAAAGGGGGGGAAGATTAGATAATGGAGAGGATTATGCATGATAAATGCATACACTTAGGGGGAGCTATCAAAGAGCTATCAAGAACAATGCATAAAGTCAGGGGGAGTTGTTCCATGTACCAAGATAAGCACAACAAGCTACGGCTACATCATATACGTTTGCCATCATAAAAATGAAGGGAAATCGCGATTCAAAACGCAGTAGAAATTAAAATTTTCCCTTTAGTGATCCTTACGAATGAGCATGATCAATGATAGAAAGGATTACCTCTTGTGGTGATTAACAATTTTGATGCAGATCTGGATGAATGACCACGAGCATTGAATGGAGAACAACGCTTCCACTCAGTCTACACTAACAGAGTGCCTTCAATCTCAGTGCTAGCTGCTACGAATGAAGACTTTGAGTGAGAGAGAGAAATAGAGAAATACGGTCAGGTTTCACCAACTGAATTTCATCAAGTTCTAATGCTTCTGTACAAGGGTTGTATTTATAGAACCACTTGTGTGGGCTGCAAGCTAAAAATCCCAACTTAAGTGCACCATATAATAATAATAATAATAATAATAATAATAATACCCATTATTATAATAAACATATTTTATTATTATTATTATTATATTTAATAACTATTATAATAATAATAATAATAATATTAACTCTTATTATTATATTATACGATGTTCCATATTTCACTTAAGTACACTGTACCTTACGGTGTTCCATAATTCTCTCAAGTACATTGTACCTTACAGTGTTCCTTATTTATTTTATCTCTCATCAATCTGTCCTTATGTGTGTGACCTTGTAGGTTCTCGTGACGTTGACAATTATATTAAATCATATATTTAATATAATAAACAGTGAGTGGTATCTAGCAACACATCACTGCTACCCAAGTCACAAAAATGTCATGTGATCTGACAAAACCTATTGTGATAGTACTTGTGTGTACAATTAACCTTTTGCCCTTCTGTCTATATTGAACACAAGGAATATACCATGTCATCCTTGTCCAGTTCAATATTGAGCCCTTAGACATTTCTCCTGTTATGCAGGATGGGCAAATTCCAACTAGGTCACTCATGTCCCTCAGCATGCTTTGTGGAGTACCCATCAACTGTCTTTATGGTCATCCAGTTACGGACAATGTTAGATCAATATTAAAGTACTCGACTCTACAGTAGGGTCCATAGTGGTTTCAGGTCGAAGGGTGGTATACATCATTATCACCATGAATGTAACTTATGACACTTTGCATAACATTCTATGTAGTACTCTCATACTGGGTCAATCCAATATAAATATTACTCCTAATATTCATACCTATGTTAAGACTTGATAACTCCTTATCCATGATCCATGAGATGTGATCATCAGTCTATCTACATAATAGTCTTAATGTTTTAAGGTTATCCCATTTTACAGTAAAGCTCGACTACGGATATTTTAAGAATAGTGTCCTTATGTTTAATGGATATCATGATTAAGTCATACTTAATATTTCATTAAACGAACTAGCTATTCTAGGAATTTTATTATTCTGGAAAAAACCATAATTAATAAATGCCTTTTATTAATAATAAGTAATTCAATACAAGTACCAAAAGTATTGGCCTCTAGGGCTTACACCAACAATCTCCCACTAGCACTAGAGCCAATCAGGTATACCCCTAATACCCATAGATCTATTATGACCATCATGCTTCTGCTGCGCAAGAGGCTTTATTAGTGGGTCAACAATATTGTCAAGTGTAGGTACTCTGCATATCTTCACATCTCCCTGATCTATTATCTCTCGAACGAGGTGATAACGCCTAAGCATGTGTTTGAATGGTTGGTGAGATCTAGGCTCCTTAGCTTGTGCTATAGCACCATTGTTATCATAATAGAGATCAATGGGATCCACAATGCTAAGGACTATGCCAAGTTCACTAATGAACTTCTTGATCCAAACAACTTCCTTGACTGCATTTGAGGCAACAATGTACTCGGCCTCAGTTGTAGAATCAGCAATTGTTTCTTGCTTTGAACTTTTCCAGCTCACAACGCCACCATTTAAGCAGAACACATAACCAGATTGCGATATGAAGTCATCCTTATCTGTCTGGAAGCTAGCATCACTATATCAAATTACATCAAGCTCTTCCTGACCTCCATATACCAAGAATGAGTCCTTAGTCATTCTCAAGTACTTAAGGATATTCTTAATAGCTACCCAATGAGCATCACCGGGATCAGATTGGTACCTACTCGTTACACTTAAAGCATACGAGACATCTGCTCGAGTACATAACATGGCATACATGATAGATCCTATTATAGATGCATATGGAATCTTATTCATGCGATCCCTTTCTTCCTTAGTTGAAGGGGATTGTGTTTTTGATAGACACGGGCTATGTTGCATAGGTATGAATCCTTTCTTGGAATCATGCATATTAAAGCGTCTCAGCACTTTATCTATGTATGTACTCTGACTTAGGCAAAGCAGTTTTTGTGATCTATTTCTGTAGATCCTGATTCCTATTATATAGGCTGCTTCACCAAGATTTTTCATAGAAAAGCATTTCCCTAACCAAGTTTTCACTTGTTGCAAGGTAGGGACATCGTTTCCAATGAGTAATATGTCATCTACATATAATATTAGGAAGACGATCATGCTCCCACGAACCTTCTTGTAGACACAAGGCTCATCTTCATTCTTTATGAATCCATATTGTTTTACAGTTTCATCAAAACAAAGATTCCAGCTTCTAGAAGCTTGCTTAAATCCAAGATATCTAGGATGCTAACACCTTCCCTAGGTATAACCAACCCCCAAACCTTAGATCTTTTAGCTGTGTCTTTACATAGCGTACTTAGGGTTTTTCTTCGATCTTTACCCTTTCCTTTGGATAAATCAAAGCTCGGTGGTGAATTTTAAAGATGTGTGATTCAAGTTAATTAATAGCTTGGTATCCAATTCTCACCGCAACAGAAATGACGACTTCACTGGGGAGTAAATTTGTAAAGAAGGTTAAGCCCACCTTGTTTGTATTTGTGTTTGCTATTTGTTTGTTTACTTGTGTATCTATTCATATCTGTATATATACCTATTGTGCTTAGATTTTTCTGTGTGCAGGGTTGTTACCTTGAGTGGTGAGATAAGTTCTAACCCGGACTTGAGCATACACGTATGATAGGATTGTGGTGTAATCAATAGTCGGCTGTTGGGAGTAGTCTTAACATGTTTGGCATATGATGACCACGCTCGGTGGCGGCCCCTTTGGGATTATTGATCTCTGATGCGAGTAGTCGTATTGATGTCACTCTTTTCGACCTGGGAGTCCGTGATACTGAGGACCTTTAGTTACCCTCTACCCCACTTGGCCTTTTTAGGATGTAGTGCAGTGATTATCCAGGTGTAGACCTGTTATGGATGTCATGCGATACTACACTCAGACGAGTTTATCTTGAGAATATTATTAACCCGCACGAGTAGTCGTGTAGGCCGATAATATCCGAAAGATTTATCAATGACTCTGGGAACTTTTTAGAACCCTGTTCTGCAGATCATAATCCCATAGTACATACCTCTTGGGACGGGTAGACCATGGCTCCACACTCGTGACCTGTAAACCTAGGCCCTCCTTGCTTGTTGCATGTATATATGTGTATATGTGTTTATCTGTACGTGTGTTTATGCATACATTCACACATTCATGATAACCCTTTGGTTTCAAGGAACTCAGATGTTCCTTCTTTTGCAAAAAAGATCAATAGAGCTCATGGTTTATGAAGCGAAACTTTTCAGTTTTTCCAAAAAAAGTGTTCAACTTGCTGTTGAGTTCCTTGAAACCACGGGGCTTGCATTCGCATCGCATGCGCATGACCTCACATTCGCATTTCTCGGCCTGGAGTTTCATCTTCTTCTTCTATCTCTAGAAGGATACCTAGAAAGCATTCTGGACAAATGGCAACGATGAATGAGCTTTTGAGAGGTCAGGAAGCCTTGGGGGAGGAGATCAGAGCCCTCAAAGGTCAGATGAACTGGGTCTTGGAGACTTTGCAAAACTTGATGAGGAGAGACAGGCACTCTTACCCTATTGTATCCAGAGAAGTTATAACTTTACCACCTCCCGTGGTTCTTCCACAACAAGGACGCTCTTGTGAGGAAACTTCGTACCAACCAGTATTTGGTCCTGCACCGAAGTGTCACCCTCACCTTGTGACAACCAAGGAAGTCATCACTCCTTACCCATCCGATGTTACTCTAAGTCTAGGGCAAACTCATGTGGATACTCTTAATTTACCAGCATTTGGTTATTCCTCAGGATGTCATCATCAGCCTTTGAATGCCAAGTTGACATATCAACATCCATTGGCTATTCCTATTCAGGGTCGTCGAAATGGGAACAAGAGGCAGAGATAAAACTTGAGGAAGAATCGGAACAAAAGGAATAAAGTTCACGACGAACGGATTCCCGTGCCACTTAGTAAGCTCTACCCGCTACTAATCCAGAATTCATTGATAACTCCTCTCACATCTGTGCCAACGTTGTATACGTGGTACAATCCGGATATAAATGCAACATGTGAATTCCATAAAGGGACTGGAGGACATGATTTGGATACTTGTTCTGAATTAGAAACCTCCATACAAAAATTGATCCACAACGAGATTTTAATCTTCGAAGAAGACCATACAGAGGTTGAATGTGGATATTGTACTAAGATAGTGGGGCATCTCGTAGAGGAGTGCAAGAGTTTCAGGCTCAGGTTGCAAGATGTGATAGAGTCACTAGCACCCCAATGAGGAAGATCAGATATTGATATCTCGATTTCTGAGCCAGGTGACAACAAGGGCAAAGGAACTGTGAGACCTCTTAACGTTTTCTACCAATAGGAACAAGTCATGTGCGCGAGTTGGTCAAAAGCAAGATCCCGAGCATCAAAGAAGTGACCCCCCTTTTTGGGGCATGGAAGTTGAAGTTTGTTGAAGTTAATTCCCTAAAGTCGGCGATCTTTTGGTTGTTTTAGCATTTCCTATTGTATTTTCTTTCCATATTGAATATGTATTTGCTTATAAGCTTTGTTGTTTTTAGAATTGGCAAGATTAATGAAATGTTTATGCATCTTTTGATTAAGTTCATTCGTATTCACTCTTTCTCTTTCTTTTATTTGTCCTAAAGAAAAAAAACAAAAAAAACAAAAAGATTTCTTTTCCATCCACTTACCTTTATCAAACTGTTGTTTAAGCAAAGATTGGGGAGGATGACGAAAATGTTATACCCATAACTGGTGTTGGTATGCTTTCAATCAAAATGTACCGATGATGTAAGGCATTGTTTTCCATTCCCAAACACTGGAGAAATAAAGAAGATAATCCTTTGATAACCCTTTCGAGCTTAGAAGTAGGAGTTTCTTTTGGATTTCTAAACCCTTAATCTCAACCTTGGGATGGGTAGTTCTCATTTTAACTTGGTTATACATTCGAATGCAAGAGCTTCATGCAAGGCACCTATCAGCACTCTTAAGCCAAGTGAACAAATGTTATACAAGCCGTTCCCAAAGTGATAAATACGGAAGAATCGTTAAGAAATCCTTACTCGAAGAATGAGTCGAGTCACTTTCAAGGCCAAAGCTAAGAAAGATGGGAAGCTCATGACCCTGTCTTATACAAAAAGGCTTGTATGACAAAAAAAAAAGAAGTTGACCTTAAGCTTCCACTCTGAAAGCCCGAGATGGTAAAAACAACTGAATGTTATAAGGGAGTAATGACTACCCTAGGTGTCTAAACCACCACCACCTATCATTAGTTCAATTCCTAGCCTATAGGAACTTGAATGTATAGCCAGAGTTAACTGAGCGTAGGATTGAAGTTCATTATGGAGATTGGGTAGGGACAAACAAACTTTGAGCCTTTATCCTATGTTTCATGAGCCGTGAACCAAGCCATGTTACAACCCTTAAAAGACCTAATTGAGGTAAAGTTGTTTTGAAAGCATACTACAGCAAGGTTGGATAAGTGACTCCTAATGATCTTTGCTAATTGTTTGTGTTAATCACTTCATCTGTCATTCTGTAAATGACAAGATCCACTTTGTTGTTGATTATTTAATCACTCCACCGCGTGTGTTATCAATAAATTTTGATTTCAAAAGCTTGCATAAAGGTTACATTGAAATTGCCAATTTTTAATGAACAATACTTATTTGCGAGACAATTCAAAACCAAAGGAATCCCAACAAACGCAGTCAGCTCGGGAATTTGACTTGATAAAGGAAGCTCAGCCTGGGGCAACTAATTTGGAGGATTTGTTAATCAATCATCCCATAAGCTATTGAGTCAGGGGCAACACTCTTCAAAGTTCAGAATATTGGGGCAACCCTTCTTAAGGTCATCTTATGACAAGTTTTGTTTCCAGGCGAAGACTCCAAAGACCCGCCCACAGGGGCAAGTTGTTACTACCGCAGTCTGAGGACTTTGTATTGTGAATACAATTAATCTAGGGCAGTTGCGCCAGGATTTGTGAATTTCTCCAAGAGTTTGAAGATATTGAGACATCTTGTATGCCAATCCTTTTGTAAAATCCTCTTGATGACTTATACACACACAAACCATGTTAATCGGGGGTAGTCAAATCAAGACTTGGTAAATCTCTTGAAGACCAGTTAATCAGAGGTAATCAGGTCGAGATTTGGTAAATCTTTAAAAGGTCAGATCAACCAGCTAGCAGGGGCATGTTTGTTTCCCAGTTGTTACCCCCATGGTTTGAAGGACAAGTTCGAGGACTTTGTTGTGCAAATGCAGTTAAATTGGGGCAGTTATGTCGAGATTTGTGAATCTCTCCAAGAGTTTGAAGATATTGAGACATCTTGTATTCCAATTCTTCTGTAAAATCCTCTTGGTATTTTCTTCCAACATGCCATGTAATTTGGGTCAGATAAGACTTGAAGATGATCATCGTGCAAGTTAGAATGCAGAACTACATTGTTCTTGTGATATCCTTTGCCAGCTCCCCAGCAAGTTGTTACTTCAATTTGATATTGGCAATTTCTATGGATCTCCTTCTCCAACAAGGAAATCGGGCTCATGATGGCAATCCTAGTGAAGTCATGAAGTTATGCTCCGATTGGAGTACTCTTTTCCCCCAAGAGAAGGTTGCAACCTTGAAGTAAGGCTGTTGATTCTGCATGTTCATCCCTAATGATGGTCTAATCTGATGAGGTTGGTTGGGTATCCTTGTCGAGATGTTTATTTCATCTCTGGTTTTGCTTCTCCTTTGTCTGTTTCGTTAGCATAAACATCGCATACATGCATTCATACATATACATGGCATCCGGGCATTTTTGCTACCTCTCCGGTGTTTACCTGTTTTGGTTCACTTTGGCGTTTATTCCCCAAGTGACTGGGTTTGTCTATTCTCTCTAATAGGGTCGTCACCTTTAGGCATAAAGTGTCTATCCTTTCTAAATTCCCCACAGAGTTTGATCCTTGTGGATGATGGTTGCTTCAGTTATCTTTTCCACGTTTGGATAAGATAAACCCCATTAGAGTTTATTCCTCAATGGTTGGAGTTTTGTTTGACCGTTTCTTTCTAACTTGTTCCTAGATTGAACTTTGGTCCCTGAAGGATGTTGCTTTTAAGCTAAACTAGGTCGCCAAACCTAGTTTGAACGTGCATTTATTTTGCACGGTGTCTTGCAGGAAGAATCTTTTACGGATCCTCATTGAAGACAAAATCTTTTCTCCATCAGTGTTGTCGGAACAACACCTCCTTGGAATTCATACTCAACAAGTGGCAATCTCTTTGAGAAGCTTGTTTTCTATGGCAGTCTCTCCTGAGAAGCTTATCCGACCTTGGTGTTGTTTAATCTATTGTAATTACAATGGGTACTCCCCTCGAAGTTTGTCAGAAGGATTTTGTCAAAGACCTTACAAACGGTTTCTCTTTATTTGAGTTACCCTCTCCACAAGGATTTTATTGTAGGAGATGATTCCTCGATAAATTCAGTGTCTAGTTCACTTCTATCAAATGGCATCTCTTTGAAAAAATTGTTGAAGACTCTGATGGTTTTTCTCTTTATTTGAGAAATTTTGCTCATAAAGCAACCAGCCAACATCTCTTTTGTGAGATCCCCTGTAAAGTCCAGTTGTGACTAGTATCTTTGTTAAGATCTTCGGTCGTTACCAATTTCTACCTTAAGTCCAGTTGTGACTGGCATTTTTGTTAAGATCTGCGGTTGTCACCAATCCTTTCCCAAACCAAGTCGTAACTGGGACCTCTTTTGAGATCGTTGGTCGTCACCAGTTTCCTGTCTAAGTCCGGTTATTACCGACATTTTGTCAAACTTTGTTTTGTCTATATCCCAGGAAGTTTAGTCATTACTAGCAATCTCTAGTGAATTTCCATTTGTTGTTGACATTCGTTGCAGGTCCAATCTTTATTGGTGTTTTTGGTCTGGTTTTCACCAGTATTTCCCTTGATTTCTAGTTTCTACTAGTTCCTTCTTAATATTGGTTAACTGGTTATTACCAGTATTCTTGTGAGGTGTAGTTATTACTAATACCGCTGTTTGCAAGGTCAGTCATCATTGACGCCTTTAGGTTTGCTGTTTTATTTGGTTAATACTAATATCCTGGTGAAGTCCAGTAATTACTGGCATTGTTTGAACTCTAATTGTTGTTGGTTTTGGAGTCCTCGGTTATTACCAATTCTCTTTCAAAATCCAATCATTATTGGTATCCAAAGTCCAGTGATTACTGGCATTGTTTCTAAATCCAATCATAATAAGTCAGCCATAACTGTCTCCTCTCTTTCAAAATCCAATCATTATTGGTACCCAAGTTTAGTAATTACTGGCATTGTTTGAAATCCAATCATAATTGGTCAGTCATAATTGTCTCCTCTCTTTCAAGGTCCAATCATTATTGGTATCCAAAGTCCAGTGATTACTGGCATTGTTTCTAAATCCAATCATAATTGGTCAGTCATAACTGTCTCCTCTCTTTCAAAATCCAATCATTAATGGTATCTAAGTCCAGTGATTACTGGCATTATTTGAAGATCCAATCATTATTGGTATCTAAGTCCAGTGATTACTGGCATTATTTGAAAGATCAATCATTATTGGTACCCAAGTCCAGTAATTACTGGCATTGTTTGAAATCCAATCATAATTGGTCAGTCTTAACTGTATTTTCTGTTTCAAATCCAATCATTATTGGTATCTAAGTCCAGTGACTACTGGCATTATTTTAAAGTCCAATCATTATTGGTACCCAAGTCCAGTAATTACTACATTTTGTTTGAAATCCAATCATAATTGGTCAGTCTTAACTGTATTTCCTGTTTCAAATCCAATCATTATTGGTATCTAAGTCCAGTGATTACTGGCGTTATTTGAAAGACCAATCATTATTGGTACCCAAGTCCAGTAATTACTGGCATTGTTTGAAATCTAATCATCATTGGTATCCCAATTCAGTGAATACTGGCATTGTTTGTCAAAATCCAATCATAATTGGTCAGTCATAACTGTATTTTCTCTTTCCAAATCCAATCATAATTGGTCAGTCATAACTGTCTTTTTCTCTTTCCAAGCCCAATCATAATTGGTCAGTCATAACTGTATTTTTCTCTTTCCAAATCCAATCATAATTGGTCAGTCATAATTGTCTTCGTTCTTTCAAAATCCAATCATTATTGGTGCCCCAAGTCCAGTGTTTACTGGCATTGTTTCAAATATCGATCATCATCGGTATCGTATAAGTCTGGTGATTACCGGCATGTGTTCTCATCCAATCATTATTGGTACCTCAAGTCCAGTGTTTACTGGCATTATTTCAAATATCGATC
This sequence comes from Lathyrus tuberosus, assembly GCA_022829125.1. Lineage (NCBI taxonomy): Eukaryota > Viridiplantae > Streptophyta > Magnoliopsida > Fabales > Fabaceae > Lathyrus > Lathyrus tuberosus. Next base: position 8,037,860 of record JALAZF010000084.1, read on the forward strand.
ATTATCGGTATCGTATAAGTCCAGTGTTCACTGGCATGTTTTTTTCATCCAATCATTATTGGTATTCAAGTCCAGTGATTACTGGCGTGTTTTTCTAAGTCCAATCATTATTGGCATCATATAATCTTATCCCCAGCAGAGGCTTGGTCATTACCAATATCCCCGTGAAAGTCCAGTGATTACTGGTATTTGTTGAGGGTCTGATCATTACCAGTATCCTAAGTCCAGTGATTACTAGCAGGTTTTTCTAATTCCAATAATTATTGGCATTTTATATTTTTATCTTCACCAGAAGATTAGTCATTACCAATATCCTTTGAAGCCCCGTGTGGTTACCACCATTTGGCGCATATAGAGTTTATGTTTGTCTCTGTCTTTTCTGGTTTTTCTTGAAGATCCCGTTTGAACTCTTCAGTATAGGAAATCCCCTGAAAATCTATTTGTTGGGTGTCTATCCTTTTGTTTCAAATTGATCCTCAGTCGAGATCATATTTTCTTTTTGGTTTCATCCCCAGTAAAGAGTTTGTCTACCCTTTTTGTTGTCCCCGAAGTCGTCCGGTCATATCTGAACCTGTCGTTCATCTCCTTGGATCTTTCCCCAGTGGAGAACACCTGTCTGAATTCCACCTCCAGTGAGGCTCTTTGGAGTTCCCCATAGTTTATTTTCTAATCGTCAGTGATTTCGTGGTTATTCCCAGTAAGTCTCATATGTGGTTTGTTGACCTTCATCCCCAATAAGTCTCATCTGTGGGTGTTTGACCTTTGTCCTTTTTATGTCTTGTTTTGTCTGCATTTTTGCACCATCATGCCATCATATCATCATATTAGAAGATCATGGCATGTCAGCATTTTGCATTATTCTGTCTGTCCTTAGCAAGGCACTACATCTAAGGGCAAACTTTTTGGTTTGCTATATTTAAATACCTTTCACCATGATTTCACGAGGATTATCATCACTCATGTCATCTGGTGAAGATATTTAAATAGGGGCAACTATTATACCCCAAATTTTACCCCTTAGATGTCATGACATCTTACATTTGCATTAGGGATCAATCATCTATGCATTGTCAACTAACAATCATGTTTTGCTAGTTTAGTTTTTCTATTGAAGGCTAGGGTTTGCACAAGGAGAGCGAAAGAGCAACAAGCCAAGTTCTCATACATTTTAAGGCTTCCTAATATACTCCTTGGCTCAATACATCCATTCCAAGTGCTCACTAGGTGATCAAGAGAGGTGGTGGAATCCATCTGGTCAAAGAAAGTCAACTGAGGCTCCAAAAGCTCAATCTTTGGTCTTGGGGGCTAATAATGAGGTTTTCAAGTCATATTCCATGGTATCATGTGATTGGATCAAGAGAAATCAAAGAGGAACCATAAAATCAGGAGTTGTGAAAATTAGGGTTTTGACCTAAGGGATTACAAGGGAATCTTGGTGTGATCAGTTAATGTCTTGATTGGTTCATCAACCAATTGAGCTTACATACATTCAAGAGACCTTATTCATCAAGAAATCAAGATTAGTTGGCTCCCATCACAAGTGCAATGAGCCTTAAGTTCATCTGGCCCTGATTAGGGTTTTATCAGGAAAAGTCAACCATGCCTTTGACTTTTGATCAAGGCATGATCCCAAGTCTTGGGACATGATTCCATATGTTCATATACATCCTTGGAAGTCATCTATGATGTTTGGGAAGTTTGAGAAAGCAAGATCATCAAGGATCACATAGTTGAATTCATGAAAAAATTAGGGTTTCATCTGACAAGTCAAACCTTTGACTTTTAGGGTTTTGAGTCCAAGATGAAGTATTCAAGCCATATTCCATCAAGACATGTTTGATATTTGGATTGGAGCATGAGAAATCAAGATTTAAGAGGTTTCTTGCAAAAGGGGCAAAGTTAGATAAGTGAAATTTTTTGTAAGTGTGGAAGAAAAACCTAGTTTTATACTTACTTTAGAGAGTCATAACTCTCAATCCACACATCCATTTTCTGTGATCCAAAGGCCAAATTGAAGCTCTCATCATGAACTTTAAAAGTGTGTTAGAGGGTCATACCCCAAAAAGGGCTTAGATTTTGAGTTATGAGGCTTGGAAGTTTAGGGCAAGTTTAGGACTTAGTGAAATTTCACATTTTCTCCTTAATTTGCAGCCAACTTATACCCAATTTTTCACTATGATCCCTTTGGATTCAGAACCTTGAGTGAACATGAACATTGTAGAGAATGCTTGGGGCTTTCCAAAAAGTCCAAGAACACGTCAATCCAATGTGTGAGCTGCGAGTTTCGAATCCATGAAGTTAGGCCCATGAAACTTGATTTTCCATGCTTTCCACTTGATGCACTTAAAGCAAAACCTACCCTTGACTGCATAATCCTGCATTTCAGAATGGTTTACTTGCAAATCTTCATTTGCTCAGAGGTTTACACGAAAATTGGAAGCTTTGTCCATCAAATTGAGGCTTTAATCATGAGATCATTCCATTTATGGCATAAAGGTTTAACTTCCACTTTAGAAAAGATGACTTTATGCATAAAGTCAGCTCCTTGAGCCTCACCATTGTTTCTTCTGCACTCAAGTAACTTTATGGATCAGAAGCAATACCTCGAAGCCTCTCAACCACCCTATAACTGATGGTACTTGGCATTGGTACTCCAAATCTTTGGAAAGGCATCCACTTGCATTTCAACTAAACCAAGACCAAACCAAAGCAAAATCAGTTTGCAAATCTGCCAAGACCCTTGATCCAATCTTTTGCCTATAAATAAGATATCATTTCACACCTCTAAATACAACAAAAAACCAGAGAAAAACCTCAGCAAACTCATTAAAACCAGTTCTTGCATTTCAAGTCACCATTGTGAAGCAAGAACGCCGTTTGCATAAACTTTGCCAAAACCATTTCCAGTCACAAAATCACTTAACCAATCACTCTAACGCATCACAAAACATGTGTTGGAGCTGTTCAAACCCTCACCACCATCAAAAACCTCTCAAAACCAAAAGTCAACTCTCAAACCTAAAGAAAGTTGACTTTCTGCATTTTTCAAGACAAGTCTTGTTTCCTTCCATTTCCAATCACTCTAACACTTCTAAAACCTTCCATAAATCATCCTTGAACTGTCCCAAACTTGGTTTGACATCTTCAACTTCATTTACTTGAAGTTCCACTTTGACCACTTTTCACATTTTTACAAAAGGGAGGCTCCATTTTGTTTCACTTGGATTTCTTGGATTCTAAGCATTCAACAAGGATCTTAGAGGTACATTGGAGGTGTCCAAGGCCTTGTTTCATTTTTATAACATCTCTTGAAAGTTTGGCAAGTTTAGCTACAAGAGGTAAGTTCATTTCAAACTACAACTCATTGAAGCATGATGATTTTTTATGTACACTGAGCATGAATAGTTTAAGTTTGATGTTTATAACATGTTTAATCCCTTGAATGTTGCTTAGCATGTTTGTTTTTTACTGTGCCATAAAAATTGCAAGAATGAGCTTATTTTAGGATCACTATCGTGTTTTAATGTAGGGACCTCTTTAGCCAAAACCAATTGCACCATTAGATTCCTTGTGAAAAAATAAGCAATTTAGCTTTTTACAGTTTCCAATTTCATGGAGTATTGCGAGAGTTAGGGGTGTTCTTGCAAATGTCAAATTCTAGGTCACAACCAAGCATGGCGCCATTCTGGTCATAGGAGCATGTTTCATATATTATTAATTAGGTTTGGTTTCAATACCGGATGTAATGGCCACCCCAGTGGCGCAACCTATTGCCTTGCCTTGCCTATCATATGCCTTGTCCTGGGTTCGATTCCTACAATCAACCCTTTTGTCATTTGTCCAACGCGCATGTTTTTTTTTTGTCAATCATTCACTTTGAAGTTTCCCTTTTATTTTTCTAAAGGCCTTTGTTGTATAAGTCTCACAACCAGCTCAGCTGGTTCAGTGTTTTAACCATAACCATAGGGTAGCGTGTTCAATCCTCCCTAGGACCATTTCCTTTCATTTTTAATACTTAGTTTTTGTGTTCTCTTCACAAACTTCATAAATTCATAACTTCTTCATACTTTAGGCTTTTTTAATCCATTCTTTTTTCATCAGTCTCCTCTTGTTGCTTATTTTATTATGCACTAAAATTTTCCCAAAAATATTTATTTTTAGGGCCTTTGTTTATATGAAAAGTATATGGTTCTTTTAGGGTTATTTAGGGATAGTTTTGATTTCTAGGGTTTTAACCTTTGGCTTCCCTCACATTTTAGGATTTATATGACTTGTTTTAACATGTTAAGACCATTTCCCCTGGTCTTAGACTTATACATATTTGTAGGATTTATTTTAGGTACACTTTTAAGTGTATGTAAAATGTTAGGAGACATGTAACTTTTATCCTTCCCCATGAGAACTTAGATAGGTCATATGACCTTAATGTGTATATGAACTTTCAACTTAGGTCACACCATGTACATATGTGCTTTTAACACTTAAGTCTTTCCATTTCTTAAAAGTGAATTCAAATATAAACTTAGGTGATACTTTGCCTCTTGTATAAAGTTTATGTCCAACCATAACACCATGTTAGGTTATTACCTAGTTGACTAATATGTATAGACTTGTATCATGATCCCTTTAGGTACTTACCTTGTTCAAGTTAATGTATAATCCTTCATGTAAACTTAATACTTGCGACTTTCTTAAGTGTTTACTTTGAATGTCATCACATTCACCATCATAATCCATGAGTTGTATTCATGTCATCTTATTTGTAACATCATTAAATTCATGTGTGGATATCAATTGTTATCTCTTTATTTCCCAACTTTGTTAAGTTATCCCTTCAAGTGAGACTAGCTTGTTAGCTTTTCTCATTAACCCTCTTTGTTCCCCTCCTTCCAAAGGAAAGTCTCTCTATTAACTTTAATGTCATAGATAGCTCATCACCTTTTGGCCTCATTAGAGCCATTCTTTCCCTTAACCTTATTAGGATCAATCCTTTGGCCTCATAAGAGCCACTTCTCCTTGACCTAGTTTAGGTTAGGATCCTCACCTTCCCATGTAAGCACTATCATCATAGTTGCTTACTTCCCTCTTTTGCCTTATTAGAGCCATTTACCTTACAACTTAGAATTAAGTTAGAGTTCTTAAACTCTATATGAGTACCATCACCATGTATACTCACTCTCCTTTTTTTGACTTTGTCTAAAGTCAAGCTCCTTAGACTAGTCTTTCAACTTAGACTTGTAGAGTTCTTTAACTCTATGTAAGTGTCATACTCATTTTCCCTTGGAACTTTGACCATAGTAAATGGTTCCTCACCCTCGTTGAGGTGAACTACGAATGTTCTGATTCCATCCTTATTAGGATACGTAGGCACGAGATGCGATGTCTTAGCGAGCATACTTAGTGTATATACCCTTAGGTCTTTACCCTTAGCACATTACCTTTAGCAAGCAAACATAACATAACACAAATACAAACAAGAGGTTCCTGTAGAGTACTACAGATATCTAGGATGCTAACACCTTCCCTAGGTATAACAAACCCCCGAACCTTAGATCTCTTAGCTGTGTCTTTACATAGCGCACTTAGGGTTTTCTTCGATCTTTACCCTTTCCTTTGGATAAATCAAAGCTCGGTGGTGAATTTCAAAGATGTGTGATTCAAGTTAATTAATAGCTTGGTATCCGATTCTCACCGCAACACTACCCTATTGAACAACCTGATTTAGTAGTTGCCTTACCTGAAATCCAACCTGAGGATGTTTGTGAGGCCCAACCTGAGGACCAAAATGAGGATGTTTGTGAGGCCCAACCTGAGAACCAAAGTGAGGATGTTTGTGAGGCCAAACCTGAGGAACAAAATGAGGCTCAACCTGATGACAGTGATGACAGTGCATTAGGAGAAGGAGGTTTTGTTGACTCAGATGATGAGATTTTAAAGGATAGATTTGCTAAAGTATTGGTAGGAGAAAGAGACTTACCTGCTGGCCAAAGTGATCAACCTAATGTTTATATACTATTAGATGAAACACCTCAAAATAGAAAGAGGAAGGGAGGGAGACGAACAAAAAATAAGTCAAAAGGCAGTTCCAAAAAGCACAAGGGAATACGTAAGAAAAAAGGTGTGGATGAAGGAAGTTTAGTTCCCCTCAGAAGTTATGAAGCATCAAGTGATGAAGATGTCCTTGATTTTGGAGTTAGGGAAAGAAGTACATGTAAGAAGATATGTTGTGGTTTGTTAGATTCTGACTATGCAACTGAAGAATTAGAAAGTGATGATGACATTAGTAGCGAACATTCAGATGAGGATGGGAATGTTAAATACCCATTATTTTTCATGCCTAAGAGGTTTAATAACTATAAGTGGGTATTAAGAAGCTTGTTCTCAACAAAGGAGGAGTTCAAGGAAGCTTTTGCAAGTTAAGTTGTTCATAATGGAAGGGATTTAAGGTATCTGAAGAATGACAAGATTAGGGTTAGAGTTGGCAGCAAGGAAGGGTGTGGATGGGTGGCCTTATGTTCCAAATTACCTAATGCAGATACATGGAAATTGAGAACACTTAATGACAATCACACTTGTAAAAGAGAGTTCAATGTCAGAATGTTTAATTCTAATTGGCTTGGGAAGAAATTGTACATAATAGTTAGAATCAACCCTAATGTGAAACTGACAGCTATATGTGAAAAAGTACATGAGAAATGGAATGCTGGTATGAGTAGGATGAAAGCTTATAGGGCATGGAAGACATCACTGAATATTGTTGAAAGTTCATTCAAGGAGCAATATATGTTAAGTTTATTAACACTAACTCAATTAATTGCATTTGTTTCAAAGGTTATCAGGTGACATGATTTATGAAGCAAGGCATACAAGTTTGACTGGAAAAAAAATTCATAGTTGATCTCAAGAGGTTGGAGTGCTCTTGCAGGATTTGGATGCTCACTGGCATTCCATGCTACCATGCAATTACTTGCATTCAAAGTAGATCTCAAGATCCAATTGAGTACATTCCTCCATGTTATAGGAAAGATACTTACCAGGCTTGCTACCAACCATTCATATATCCAACAAATGGAGAAAACTTATGGGAACTAACACAATATCCTGACATTCTTCCACCACCTTCCAGAAGAGCACCAGGGAGGCCAAAAAGAAGAAGAAAAAAAGATGCTGATGAAAAGAGATAGGATTCAACAAATGTTTCAAGGAAGGGGTTGCCAAATAAATGTTCAGTATGTGGTATTTTTGGACACAACAAATCATCATGTCCTGCAAGACCAAGACAAGCCCAAACTGCAACAAATGTCCAACCTCAACCTACCATTACTGACCAATCACAAACTGCCACCACTTTCCAATCTCAAACAACACAATCTCAAACAATCCCTCAAGTTCAAACTGTCCAATTCCAACCAACCTAAAAAGTTCAAACTAAACAATTCAAACAACCACTCCAGTCCCAATTGTCCAATCCCAACCAATCCAAAGAGTTCAAACTAGACTGTCATCATCATCTTCCAGAATCCATACACGACAGTCCATCTCAGTTTCACAGTTACTTGCTATGATAAGGGGAAGACAGGTTGGTACAACAACATTTGAGCCACTAACAACCATGAGATCAAAGTTGACTATAAAGAGAAAGACCAAATAGATTGTCTTTTTAGAATTTTGTTTTGGGATCTTATGTTTTGAAAATTTTGTTGAGTTCTATAACAATGTTTACATCAGTTATATTTTGACAATGTTTAGATTATGTAATGTTTTAGGATCTTATGTTCTGTTGAATTCTGTTTTGGGATCATATGAATTGTTTTGGTTTATGCATGTATTGGTTTATAACATTATAACAATGTTTTGACAATGTTTAGATTATGTAATATTTGGTATGTTGTTTCTAATTATTTAAGGTCCAAAATAGTGTAACACAACATATCAATTATATTTTAAAATGTAACAAACAGGTTCTTCATGTTTTTAATATGTAACAACCACGCCCCATTTGATTTTAATTTGTAACAATCGCGTCCCATATGATTTTAAATTGTAATAATCAGGTCCTTCAAGTTTTGACTGGTGTACAAATTATAACATAACTATAACAATAATGGTATAGAATTGCTGAACACAACATATGCACAATTGAAGAAACACAAGTGTAACTAAAACTTGTTTAAAATTGCAACACATAATTGTTTAATTAACCATTGTCAAGAAATGTTACACGAAAGTACCAAAACTCATGATCTACAATGAAAATTAACAATGATATCCACTTTTAAACCAAAATATACATAACACTACAAAAATCAAAACTAACATAATAATGACATAGCCTAGCATCTTCAACATCTTCAACATGTTCTTCATGGTCTCCTTAGTGTATTTTTCATCCTTATCAATGTCCCTTCTAAGCATGTTGATTTCAACATCCTTTTAATCACATTTGAAACATTTAGAAATTGCTGAGGGTTGTATCTCTGGTTTGACTTCATCACTGTAATTGTTTTCATACCACTCAAAAAACTTGCAACCCACATTATCAGCTTCACTCTGTTAACATTACCATAAACTAAAAGATCAAATATGCCAAAACCAAAAAACAAAAACTAATTATATTTGCATAAACCAAAACCAAAATAAAAAATATTGTTGAAGAACAGACGTACCACAAAGTATCTACATCCCCAAAATAGCTTCCCCAAGTTTTTTCCTTTTTTCTTAACTATTCTTAACACTGCTTTGGCTCCACACGGGCATGTCAGTTCGATTCCAGTTTGAGATGCACTCGAAATGAAGGTATTCGAGTTCTGACAACTTCAATTTGGTCCATTGTTACCGTATTAGACCATTGATGGAGTTATGAGATTTAGAGTTCAAAGTATGTGATTTGAGGATTTAGAGTTATCTCTTTAATCTCCAGAAATATAAGAAAGAAGGAGACAAATGGCAAATCAGCAAGCTTCAATGATGCATCATCGCTATTAAATGTCGCATCATATTCGTTTGACACATAAACATTTTTAGAATGGAGTTTGTGAAAAAAGTCAACGATACAGATATTACTTAACATAAAGAATCAAATTTTAAAGGGTTAATACCTATTTCCCCCCCTGCCATATAGGCGGTTTTTGAAAAAACCCCATGCGAAAAAAAAAGTTGCAAAAATTTCCCTAACATTTGAAGATTCTCTCAATTTTGACCTTCATCACATCCAGTCATTAAAAATGCTGACGCGGCAGATAATTTTTATTTTTTTATAATTATTTTTCCTATGTGGATGACGAGGTGGTTTTTTTTTTGATTTATTTTTATTTCCACGTAGGCATTTCCTTTTATATGTATTGTTTGGTTTATTTTTGAAATTATGTAAACATTCAAAAAATGACATAGGTGAGAATCGAACCCACCCCCTTTCTTTCATGCCTTCAATTTTTTACCACTAGGCTAGACTTCTCATGTTGTAATATTGTTTCCATTAATTAATGTTAATACATATTTTTTATGTTTTACCTTTAATTGATTTTAATTGATATTAATATATTATAACTAAATAATATATTTAGTTTTAACTTTTAATTTTTACCTTTAATTTCGTTTTTAATTATTAATTTTTACCTTTAATTTCGTTTTTAATTATATAAATATATAAACTAAATAAACTAAACTATTTTGTTACAATATTATTTAAACTATATAAACTATATATTTAATATACAATCTAAATATATAAACTAATTAATACTGTAACTATTAATTTTTAACTAATTAATACTGTAACTAATTTTAACTAATACTGTAACTATATATAAACTATTTTTAACTAATTAATTTTTAATGAATTAATACTAATTAACTAGTTACAATTTTTAACTAATTAATACTGTAAATATTAATTTTTACCTTTAATTTCGTTTTTAATTATATAAATATATAAACTAAATAAACTAAACTATTTAGTTACAATATTATTTAAACTATATAAACTATATATTTAATATACAATCTAAATATATAAACTAATTAATACTGTAACTATTAATTTTTAACTAATTAATACTGTAACTATTTTTAACTAATACTGTAACTATATATAAACTATTTTTAACTAATTAATTTTTAACTAGTTTCAATTTTTAACTAATTAATACTGTAACTATTAATTTTTACCTTTAATTTCGTTTTTAATTATATAAATATATAAACTAAATAAACTAAACTATTTAGTTACAATATTATTTAAACTATATAAACTATATATTTAATATACAATCTAAATATACTATTATTTAATAGGAGCTAAAAGTATCATTTATAAACAAATAATAATTACGGTATTATTTATAAAAAGTATCATCTAAAAAGTTACAATATTATTTATAAAAAGTATAGTTATAAATAATAGTTACAGTATTATTTATAAAAAGTATAGTTACAAATAATAGTTACAGTATTATTTATAAAAAGTATCATTTAAAAAATATCATTTATAAAGTATCATCTATAAACTATTAGTTATAGTATTATTTATAAACAAAATATCATTGCAATAATTACTGTAGCTTATAAATAATAGTTTAGATTAAATAGTTTATATAGTTTAATATATTTATATATCATTTATAAATAATAGTTTATATAGTTTAAATAATACTGTAGCTAAATAGTTTAGTTTAATAAAAAATTAGTTATAATATATTAATATATTAAAACTAGTTTAATAAAAAATTAAATATGTATTCACATTCAATATATTAATAAAATTAGTTTAATAAAAAAGTTAAAACTAAATATATTATTTAGTTATAATATATTAATATCAATTAAAATCAATTAAAGGTAAAACATAAACAATATGTATTAACATTAATTAATGGAAACAATATTACAACATGAAAAGTCTAGTCTAGTGGTAAGAAATTGAAGCCATGAAAGAAAGGGGGTGGGTTTGATTCTCACCTATGCCATGTTTTGGATGTTTACATATTTTAAAAAATAAACCAAACAATACATATAAAAGAAAATATTTACGTGAAAATAAAAATAAATCAAAAAAAAAAAAAAAATCATCTCGCCATTCACATAAAAAAAATAATTAAAAAAAAGTCAGCATTTTTAATGACTATGGCAGAGAAAAAATAGGTATTATAATAAAATAACTTAAAAGATTCCGACAGAATATTTTTGTTCTATTTTTAAATATTCATAAAGTAGATCTAAAAGATTAATTAGTAATTTGATATATGTAAGGAATAAAAAAAAAAAAAAAAACAAGAAAGGAATAATCTAGTTGGATCGTTTAAGGAACACATTGACGTAATAGGGCATAGTCGACAGTAAATTTGGCTTCTCCCGCACCGTTCAACCCCTGTTAAGCTCGTAGCTAATCCCTTTTCAATCTCTGCAACTTGAACAAAAATCCCTAAACATGTGAGCACTCACCATCCCAAATCAAAACAATCCCAAAAAGTTTCATTCATTTTGATATCTCTGTTTCACGTAATTGATTTTTCTCATTTGTTTGATTATTTTTTTGGGGGTAAATATCAAGGAAGCCAAAATCATCGGTGAATCGACCTCCAACACCAGATGTTGCCGATAATCTCCCAGAAAGGGAACCCACGTTTCAGGAACTCCTCAATATCAAGGTTTTTTTCATTCCGTTTTCAGGGTTTTGAGTAATTAAGATAGTTTTCACTTGTTACTGTGTTAAAGTTGTTATTTTTAGTTGAATTTTGATGTTTGGTTTGCTGGTTAGTTTATTGAGACTGGAGAGAAGGAGCGGTTGATGGAACTTTTGAGGGAAAGGCTTGTGGATTGTGGTTGGAAGGATGAAATGAAATCTATCTGCAGGTTTTGTTTATTTTTAGTGTTGTATTCTGATATTTTCTATTGTATTAGGGTTTTTGCTAGAAATAAATTTTGGGGTTTTAGGTTTATTTGTTATATTTATAAATTCAAGAGTTTAATGGACAATGACATGCATTATCAATTTTAGACATGTATGGAATGCAAGACCTTCACTTTTTCATGGTGTACATCAGTTTTCAAACAATATTTTCAATCACTGGTCAAGGAAAATAATGGGTTGTTCTAGTTCTGGTACACTACAATGCTGCTAACTGACATTTTGTAGTAAATTGTGCATCGCTGAAAAATAGTGGTTTCCTCAAGTTCTGCTATGCTTTATAGCCGTCATTTGACAACACTGTTTGAAAATACACTTACAAAAGTGGAGCGATGTGGCGTAGTAGTGAATCCTAGGCAAGGCGCCAGGACATTTTTTCGTGTTGATGTATAATGAGATCACGTGATGGTTTGCGTATCAAATAACTTAACTGATTTTTTCCCTTTACAAATGAAAATATTAGTGTATCGTCTGTATATTATTTTCAAGTAATTCTTGCGTTTAGAGGTGGCAAAATGGGGCCGGCCTGCCAGACATTGCCTGTTTTGTCCGCATTTTTTTATGGGGCAGGCCAAGGATTTAGGCCTGCATTCTCTAATGTGTCTGTCCTGCCCCATTTTTTCTGGGCGCGAGCATTAACATGATTTTTTGCAACTTTAGGCATTTGAGCTGCAGTGCCCGCAGGCTTGCTCTGCAATCAAGTTTTTGCAGCGCTGGACAAGGTTTTAGGCCCGTACCCTCAACTATGTCCACCCCATTCCCGTTTTTTTTTTGCGGGGTTTTGCGCGGCATGCCTAAACGGGGAAGGCATGCCCGTTTGCGCTGTACTGTACTGGCTTGGTGAAACCCCAATTGCATAGGTGCATGGCATAGTAGAGTTTCAGTGCTATGCAAAATGCATGGAAGAAAGGATCTATGGTGCGGTGACAGCACTGTGCAAGACGGAGGAATCGTGGAGATGACAAACCAAATAGAGAAGATAAGCAGAAAAACAAGAAATGTTCTAATTTTTATCACAAAAAGACGAAAGTGCCCTTAAGTTTTATCCGTTTAGCTTTATTTTTTTCCGACAATTTAGTCTTTTTGAAGTGTTTGGTCTGAGGTCTCTTTTCTTTCACAACCTCTCCTCCAAGTCACTTATGTTGTCTTGTGACTCTGGTGTCTGTCCCGACTCCGGCGGGACCTTCTCTATCCCGTTGTCTGCCTGACCAGATCTCTTCTCCCCTAGACTTCGTGTAGCGGCCTTGCCGCCATCCTCTATGCTACGCGATCTAGTATCAACTGCGTAGAGCCAAATAATATAATGCCGTGCTTCTTCAATTAAACATGTGTTGTTTGGCAGATGGATTACTGATAAGTGAATTACTTTTGGCTTGGTGTCTGCTTAGTGAATGTAGTTCTAGGTTTAGTGGCATGAGCTTTATTTTTTACTTAGCAATATTACAATATGACCACGAATACTTGAAATGAATTCCTAGAAATGTTTGCAATATACTTTTTTATACATTGCTTTGACCCTTTTTTAAATGTCCATTTAGCTGTCTCGTAAATTAATCATAATTTTTTTTAAATGCATCAATTTTCATGAAATGAATCAATTATTTAGAATGTATTTAAGAGGGAGCTGCTAGTATCATCTCCTATTGCAGTGTTTCTCTGTTTGGTTCCACCTTTTCCTCTTCATATTTTGACACATGTCTATCTCGTGTGACTTCTAAAAGTTGGAAACTGTTATTTTTCCCCAGAGCTTTTGTGAAGAAGAAAGGAAGGAATAATGTTACTCTAGATGAACTTATACACGTAATTACTCCAAAGGGTCGAGGTATTATTAATTGCTTCACTGATATACTTCTTTCTGCATATTGTTTACCTGATGGTAACCGTGTTGAAGCGACTCATTACTAAAGAACCATGCACGGAATTCTCCATTTTATTTGTTTATGAATCTTTTGTTAAAATTTGAAGAAGCACTTGCATAATGGAATACTATGTCTCTCAAGATTCAAATCTGTACAACTGTATTGTCCCTTTAATTTTTCTTTTCGCTAAAATATCTAACTGACAATACAGCGAACTCCTCTTTGCAGCCTCTGTTCCTGATTCTGTAAAAGCCGAGCTATTGCAAAGAATTCGGACATTTCTTGTTTCTGCAGCTCTCTAATGGCTTGATCGGCTATAATCTCACGACATTCTGTAAAGGGTCAAGGGTTCGTTCTTGGATTGTAGTTGGAATTGCGGCAGCACTCTTTTCAATGATAAGTAACGAAGAGATCTTCTGAAAACTGAACTTGAAAACATCGGAAAGAGTACTGCCAATTTTCCAAACATGCAAAGAACTGCACACATTTGTACTAGATTGTGTGTTGCAGAGGTATGAGTATGTGTTGTAAAACCAATATTTTTCTCCTTCCTATAAAAATTTGATAGATAATTTTACTATCAACTTAATTACTCCATTTTAACTCAAGAGTTATAGTTCACTTAATTTTTTAACTAAATCCGTCTCTCTTTTGGTCTTCAGTCACCTAATGATTTTGTCCTTATCAATAATTTGCAAAAGTCTTGATTCTTTTTTGTCAAAATTCTTCATTGTTGAAAGTCCAAAATTTCTTTTTTCTATATAATCAAGATATTTGTCAAGCAGTTAAATTGAAAGCACTACACGTTTCTTTACTAAAAGAATGAGATTTGCAAAATTGAAAGCACTACAAGTTTCTTTACTAAAAGAATGAGATTTGCAAAATTGAAAGGTCTGATGTCTATTACAATTATCCTCATTTTCTTAAACAATGACTTTGGTAGGCACAAGTGTCTTATAAATAAAAAGTTCATGTAATGGTGTTTCATTTGCATTAGACAAATGTCTATTACAATTATCCTCATTTTTGAAAAAATGACTTTGGTAGGCACAAGCGTCTCTACTTGGTAGGTGTTTGAAAGAAAACAGAAAATAATAATAAAAAGACAATTCTATTTTGATATTAACAATAAAGTATTAATTTTAATGTGAATAATTTCTTTCAATTTTATTGTACATAATTCATATTAAAAATATATCTCATTTAAAAGTAGAAAATTTTACCCCATATCTAGGGGTAGCAAATGGGCATGCATGCCCCCGTAAATGCCCGAAAAAAACCGAGCGGGGCGGTCATAGTTAAGGATGTGAGTCTAAAATCTAGATCCACCCTGCAAAAAAGTGAGGGCGGGGCGGAAAAAGCCCGCAGGCACTGCACCTTTTAAGCTTAAAAATGCAAAATTTTATGTAAATACTCGTGCCCGCAAAAATCCGCCAATAAAACGGGGCGAGGCGGAGCAAACACATTAGAGGGTGAGGATCTAAATCTTTGTCCCACCCCGCACTAAAGTGCGGGTAAAATCGACATGCTCAATGGACTGGGTCCATTTTGCCACCCTTACTCATATCCCATCAATTATCTCCATACCCTTACATTAATAAATTGTGGACCAAAATACCTTCGTATAAATAAGTTATATTTTTAAAAATTTTCATTTTCACTTCACTCTCGTCAAAGTCATCTGAAATCGAATTTCTCTCGCTGCATACTGGAACACATTGCTCAAGTATTCCGATTCACAGTTTTCATTCTGGAACAGATCAAGTAAGTGTTTCGATTTTTACAAGTTAACCGAAACTCACTGAAAAAGTCTTCCGGTTTTCAATATATATACTGGAACTCATTTGAGTTATCTTCCCGTTTGGTCATATATTGATTGAAAGTCTTCTCAAATGTTTTCCGGTTCTTGGAATATTTTTCATACCGGGACTTCTTAAACATGTGTTATGGTTCCTATTTTTGATTTTTTTAATGTTTTTTTCTATATTTTATTTTGATAGTGGTTGGAACACGAGGCAAGGATGATAAGATTTCAGATCGTGGTTTAGGATGGGGTGCTCCATCGAGGTTGACTGGTGAGGAAGAGCATATTGGTGCATCTGCATCCGGATCATAGTCGGTTGGTTTTTCAGGAGGGTCGTACATACATCTCTTTTAGTAAAGTACGAGCAACATATTGCTAGACATTTATAGTTCGGTGAGGTAAGTAAACGACGTGTATTTGATATTTAATAATATTTGAATTTTTAATGTTGTGTTTTATAATATATGTACTTTTAATTGTTTTCAGGAGAAAGGTCCGAAGAAAGAGTTAAAGGCTGCTGGACATGGGCTGAAGCTGACATTGAGGGTTCCACAAGCTCATCCAAGAGAGATGAAAAGTTGAATTTCTAGGTCTGGTCTATCTTCACTTCAAAGAACCAGTTTGACGAAGATAGACACAAATTTGATATCCGCATTTGTGGAGAGATGACATCTAGAGACATCTTCATTTCACATGCCATTTGGTGAGATCAGCATTACTGTAGATGACGTCTCATATCTGCTTCACTTGCCCATCAGGGAAGTGTTCTGGAGCCCTCAAGATGTCACTGAATAGGTTGCTGTTGAACTTGCTGTTAATTACTTAGGAGTGTCACAGAGTAGGCACAAGAACATGTCCGTAACTGCAGAGGTTCTTATTATAAGTTGAAGTGATTATACGATTTATTAAAAGAGCATAAAGCTGCTTCTAGACGAGCATGTGCGACTAGAGCGTATTTGCTGATGTTGGTGGGTTCCATAATTTTTGCCAACAAGACCTTTACGCTTGTCGAGGCACGATACCTCTTACTATTTACGGACTTGGACAAATGTTCGAGATACTGTTGGGGAGCAGCTTTATTGGTTATCCTTTATATATATCTCGGAGATGCTTTTATGTTAAGTTGCAAGCACCTCGGTGGATATCCTACTCTCTTACATGTATTTATTTTAATTTAGTTTATTATGTGTTAATTAATTTTATTTAGTATATTAATTTAATTTATTATGTTTTAATTTATTTTATTTAGTTAATTAATAGTATTAATTTTGTAACAATGTTAGATTCACAAGTATTTTCCAAAACTTGGAAAAAAGAAGAGAATTAGAAACCAACTGATAATTGTGGTCTTCCTCGAGCGATGGGATGGTCCTATAAGCAAGGAGTCCTAAAAGTGGATGACTCGCGACCTATTTTGGACGAGCTAGCACCTGCCCACATCATATGGTGCCCATTCGAGGATCATAGAGTATGACGCCAGTTTGATGAGTTATGTTTGTACAGGGGGTGTCTCAAGTGGGGTGACACAGTTGTTCCATACTTGCCTGACAGATGTATACGTTAGTTTGGGTACAGGCAGTATGTTCAACCCTCACCTCATGATTATATGATGGTTGATGATATTGATGTTTAGTGGATTGGTTACCATCAGAGCGTCATTGATGTAATCTGTTCGATAGCAGTGGCCACCACCCCATCTGATACAGATGAAGGATATCTTGAGTGGTATTATCGTGTTTTGCATCCTCGTTTGGTACTTCCC
The DNA here is from genome assembly GCA_022829125.1 of Lathyrus tuberosus. NCBI lineage: Eukaryota > Viridiplantae > Streptophyta > Magnoliopsida > Fabales > Fabaceae > Lathyrus > Lathyrus tuberosus. Next base: position 8,055,190 of record JALAZF010000084.1, read on the forward strand.
CTCGTGATGCGCCAAGAGAGATGTCAGTTTCTGTTTACGACGCATGACCATATGATCCTAGTTGGACTCGTGTTTCTACATTGATTCATCGTTATCTCCGACAAGTTGATGCTGACGAGGATGATCCACTGTTTATTGATTTATTTGAAGCTTTGCATATTTCTCATTCACATTGATCTATGTTTATGCTTTTTCATATGTATTAACTTTTAGGCTTATGTTTAATTTCTCACCATTTATGTGTTATTGAGACATGTGAAATTAAAACTAAATGACATAATTGAATATTCATGTTTTGATTACATATTCATGGTAATACAGGCGTAAGTAGTTGCCAATGATGTAGACATCCTACAAAATCCTAACATCCAAGATGTTGTTGTTGGAGAATGAAACTTCTTCTAATCTAATGTGACTGGTGGCAACAGAAGCCATTCTTTCATGTTTACCTGATTTGAAAAATAATCAAAACATTCAGTCATATATTTAATAAAATAAACTAAATAAAGTAAGTCATATATTAAGTACAAATAACTAAGTACCTGAACCCAATGATTTTGGTTTACAAAACCAATGCAATAAATAGAGATATTGGTGAATATGAACTTGTCATAGGAAAGAAAGTCATGCACGGATTGCCTAAACAGACAAGTACAACATTATAGCGATTCACTATCAAGTAACCCATATATGGTGGAGTCAACCATTTCTGTGGTGGTTGAGGACCAAAGGACTCTATCATCAAAGATTCTCTCACTTCTGCTAAGCGATTACCAAATAAGTTGTCATACAAACTTGATCTTTCCTTGTGTATTATTTCCAACTCCAAGTCTCGACGAACCATTGGCCAACCATCTTCACCATATCCATGCAATGACACAATGACTTTAAATCCACAATTACCATCTGATACAACATTAACTACATCTTCAATATATGACCTAATATGATTAGGAAATTGAAGAATGAACTGCTTCTTTGATTGTGACTACTTCTTTGATAATTTTAACTTCTTCGAAGCTTGTGATGGTTGAGATTGCCTCTGTGAAGATTGAGATACTTGATCAACATAAACATGATTTAAATGGTCCATATATACATCATATCCTATTGGTTTTTTTGCCTTTCTTCTTGACTCCCCCTTTGGTTTTTAATTTATGAGGTGTTGGACACAAAGAAGTCATTATGGGGTAGGCAAGTTCACAAACCCTAATTTTTAATACCCTTTTCCCAATAATATCTAGTGACCTAAAACTGTTCCACAATTCATCTATCGCACTACTCATATCCACCTCTGATCTATCATCTACATCTACCTCTAACTTAACTTTCATATTTAGTTTCCTCCAATGAACATGAACAACATCTATTGGTATTGGTATACCACCAAGTGTTAATCTTCCTAACTCGCAAGCACAAGGTAACCCATAGGATGTTCTAAGAGTACAACCACATATTTGCATGTTAGTTCCAACATAATCAACTCTCAATAACTTTTCAACAATGCATCTCAAAGCATCTCGAGACATTGAACCACGCAGATTACCATAAAATGGACTTATGTGTGTTTGTTCAACTTCATTAAAACTCTTTTGAAAAGAATCTCTAATGTTGCCCAGTTGTAACTTCAAGTTGTTATTCATAGCCTCCCAACAATTGACCATGTCACCTATACTGTTCCCCAACATCTGCTTTAACTTCCAATGAGTTGACTCAACCCTAAAAATAATACATATTAAAAATACTAAAAAAAATACAAATTAAAAATACTAAAAATAAATACACAGTAAAAAATATTAGTACAAACATACATACTCATTAGTCGTGGTGTTACCCAAATGTAATACTCGATTAATCCTTGCTCCAACAAATCTCTGTCTATGTGGTGTCATCCACGTGTCTTTCACATAATCAATAAATTCATTACAATTAACACATGTCTGCTCAAGTTGTTGCAATTGTCGATCATACTCAATTTAATCACTAGCCCATACAACTTTCATCCATAATGTGTCAATCGTCTTTTGCATGTCATTAACCACATATTGCTTGCATTTTGCACCAACATTTTTGCTAATGTGAAATCGACATAGCAAATTAATCGACCTTGGAAACACAATTTCAATTGCTTTCATCAAAGCAAGATTTCTATCTGTCAAAATCACTTGTGGACACAAATATTTCTTCAAAAACAATTGTTTAAGCTTATCTAACACCCAACAAAAATTCTCAGTCTGCTCATACGCCATATACACAAATGCCACAACAATAGTCAACTTGGTTAATGTCATGCCAATAATTTCAAACAGAGGTTGCCTATATTTGTTAGTCTTGTAGGTGTTGTCAATAACTAACATAATAGGAAAAATATTCAACAATTTAACTGAATTTGGATGGGCCCAAAATATATCTCTCACAACTTCCGAGACATCTCTTTTTTCTACTCCAATAAACATAGCATCCGTCCTCAATAAGCTTAAACAAATGTTTCATCTCACTTCTAGGACCTCTTATCTCTTTTTCTATCACACTCTTATGCTTATGTATTTGCGTGATCCGAGTGACATTCTCTGGATCTCGCTCTTGCAAGGAAAGTAATATGTGTCTAGGTGAAATATGTCTCTTTGTCAAATAAACAACGTGCTGCTTCTAATCTGTGGTCAACCTACCAACAATTGAACGACCTTCTAATCTACCATGTAAACCATGGTTATGAAATCCAAATTTTACATCAACCTTCCGTCCAGACTCATCTTTTGCCAGTGTCGACCTGATTTTAAATGGACATCCACATTTTTTTGTCGCACTTTGAGTTTTACTATCAGTATCCTTATATTTTCCACCTTTATCACAACCAAATATTAATTTGTTACTTCTCCCTCTCTTTCCTGTTTCAGTATCCGAACTAGTGATAATAACAGATACTTTATTTTGGATTCTAACCTCTTTAATCCACCTTATCATCTCTTCTCGTGTACCAAATCTTTGAGTAGTTATAAAATCATCAGAAGTATCTACACATATTTGGTTTTTATCTCATATTTGTGGAGGAATTTCCATACATGCAACATAAAAAAATTGTAAAAAAAAAAAAGACATTTAATAAAGCAAACTGGATATCTTCATAAAAGAGTTTTGGTACACAAATTTGAAATATCGTATAACTTGCTAAATGTGTTCCAATACACATAAGAGTATACATCGGAAAACATTAGTAAAGTATTCGGTACAGTTCATTTTTTCCCACAAAATCGGGTCTCTTTTAGTAAGACTTCCGGAACTAGTTATGTGATACACCAGAGCTCTTTTACTAAGTCTTCTGGAATAGAAAAAGATATACTGGAAGTCATTTTGAAAGTCTTCCGATGCGACTATGATTGGGTGCAATTTTTGGAAGTCTCAAATGAATAGTAAAAAGTGAAATAATAAATTAATTAAAAATAAATAAGAGTAAAATTGATATTTTTTAAAAAATGTATGAGTATAATTATAGGGATACGAGGTAAAATTTTCTTAAAATTATTTAGTCTTTTTTTTTGCCATGGTATTACAATTTTAGCAGGCATCCTGACCATGTCATTCTCTTTAGTTGGTTCATTACCATCTCCAATCCTCATCAGAAATTGTGCAAAGTCGTGGTCATGAAGTGATCGCATATTTTGGCGCAAATGCAAGACCTTTGTGGTGGCCCATAATCGAGACCTAATAATACACGCTGAAATCATTTGTCCTCTATTTCCTTTTTCAATAACAGGAAGCACCTGACGAAAATCTCCGCCCATGATCATTATTTTTCCACCAAATGGAGCATTGTTATTCATGATATCTTGCAGTGATCGATCTAATGCTTCTACACAATATCTATTTATCATGGGTGTTTCATCCCAAATGATTGCATTGGTTATTCTGATGAGTTTTGCAAGGTCAGAATTCTTTGCTATTTTGCAAATAGAATGGGGCTCTATATCAATAGGGATCCCAAATCGAGAGTGTGCAGTTCTACCACCAAGTAATAATGTAGCAGTTATGCCTGAGGAAGCTGTTGCTAAGACTATTTCATTATTACGTCTCAAATTTGCCATTATAGTTCGATAAAGGAAAGTTTTACCTGACCCTCCAGGTCCATCAACAAAAAAAATGTGACTTTGTTTTTGGTGGATGGCGTTCATAATTATATTATAAGCACTCATCTGGTCATTATTTAACTTCTCAACAGATTGAACGTCTTCATTTGTAATTTGGACCGATAACTCTTCCTGAATAATTGTTGGCACTCCCCTGACTTCATTTGCTTCCATTGTCAACACTGGAAGATCATAGTTTTTGATTAGTTTTCCATGTAGTAGCAAAAGATCCCTCAATTCCCTCAATAACATATTTTCAAAGTTATCTCCCACAACAATATTTGTCATTTGATAATCCTCCACCATGTAGGGATAAAACTCATCAAATAGGCCTCTAACATCAGTTGGTTCACAAAAAATTAATATAGTCACAAACAACCTTCATAAAGCATATGTCATACGCATATTTGATGCCTCAAGCAAACATTCACGGATACTATTATCACTCTCTAATAACCCCCAATCCTCAGCTGCTTTTTTGAATGTGAAAAAACATGCACCATTATGTGTAAGAAGGCATTCCCAGCTTGTTGGACCTCTTAAATGAGACAACAAAACACGCAAATAAAATTTCTCACCTTCTGAAGGGGATACTGTATAGATTCGACCAATAACTTTTCGTTTTGTCCATCTTCGCTGCCATTTCTTGACCCCTTTTAGCCAACAATAATACTCTGGAATCTCTCTGTACAAATAATTCCTAGCATATAGATCCATTTGGTTTAGTGCAAAGAATTCAGTGAGCATGGTTACTGCATTTTGGTTATCATTTAGTACATCCGTGATTCTTTGATGCTTATAAAACCACACTTGATGATGATTTGCAAGTGGATTTGTAGTCTTTCAACAGAGGGATATAACTTGTAAAGTGTGAATTTAAATATTTTCCACAATGCCTCTGGAGCACAAATCCATCTTGCATCAACATATTGTTGAATCTCATCCAAACCTGTACCTCTGTGAACTTCCATTGCAACTCGATCAGGACCTTTGTAAACATATTTATACAAATATTTAATGCTTTTGATGCTGCTGCAAATCTCAACATTGATGTGACAATCATACTTCAACAACAGCCATGGATTATAAGGAACCACCCATCTATTATCAATAGACTTATTTCTATTTAGAAAAATGGGATCACTAAACCCTTCTTCTATATTCCGGGTATGAGTCATTTCCCTGCGTCTCTTCACAAAAGTCTTTTGGATATCTTTTTTTTACAATGACCATTCTTCATACATGGAGAGTTTTGATTCAATACTCCACATGGCCCATGGATCATGTGTTTTAACACCGCTTCATACAATTTTGGTTCAGATCCATGTCGTGGTATTTCCGCTTTCACCACACTATCATACTCTTCAGGTTCCCGTAACTTGTCATCTGTATCCAAGATGAGTAGCATATGCACATGTGGTAGTCCACGTTTCTGAAATTCTGTCACATACATATAACTTTTAACTCTCCCTAACACTCCTTTGTTACATCATCCTTCAACTGCTCAAATTTTGATCAAAAAATTCTTGTTAGCAAATCAGGTCGATCTTGTGGAGTTTGATGGAGGCCTAACTCGGAAGTTATCTTAATCCAAGAAGGGTTGCATGTCATTGTAAGGAATATATCCAGTTTACCATCATTATGAACTATAGCCATAACATCTTGATATCTTTGTGTCATGTCTCGCTTACTGCCAATAAATGAAGATGGAAATATTGTCCTTTGTCCAACATTATCTATAGAAATATATGAAAATTATAAAAATTAAATGTGGCGATAGTGGTAAACATAAAGTGGACGCTCTTCATGTATAAATCTAACATGTTATATTAAATACCTGCGTTATTCTCCCCCATCGTGCAAAGCATCTTGTAACCCCTGATACACCTCAAACCGAATATTATTTTGATTTCTTCGAATCCATCTCAACCTTCCTGTTTCAATCTTTACATAATTGTCTACAACATACTGTTGTAAGAGTCGACCCGATTTTAACAATACAGATTGATCATTATGATGAATCTACATTGAATAAAATAATCAATCATGACTTATTTTTTCACACTTTTAGAAGTAAATTTCTTAGAAAAATAGTTTAGCATGTACCTGAAGCACATAACTGTAGTACTCTCGACATGTAACATTTTTTCCAACATTATTTTTTGTGTCTATCTCCCAACTGTATGTTCCTAACGGAAACAATATAGGATATTGTAAAGGATCATAATACCCAATTCTTTCTTGAACCTTTGTTAGATTTCCATCACAGTTGATGACATTTATATCTCTTCCACGTTCTACTGTATCTTCATCACCACCACCAATAACAATTGCTGCGACTTGAGAAGCTGAAGGGAGACTATATTGTGGCTGATTTGACAGGCGTTCTTTAATGAGTAACCTACATTCTTAAACATTTGGCTCTAGTGCAAGCTACGTAAACATAATGACAAACAGGTTGCATTAGTGGAGTATTTTTTGCAATTTATACACTATGGCTTGGTTAAGTATTGGATTTTCCCTCATCCTATTGTGAAGCTCATGATCGGTATCATAAATGTATAGCTGCAAATAACGTGGCCTTGAACCTTGATTAGGATGAAAACCTCCTATTTTGTGATAAATTGTGCCTTGAGCACGGAATGTGTAAATACCACGACCAGTTGCAACCAAACTTTCATCGACATGAACACCAAGTGAAGTAAACGACATTACATGGTTGTAACTTCTAATATGTTGTCTAAAATGCCGTCCTTCAGTTGAAGTGTCTGAAAATAACTGTAACAACTCGTCAGGAGCAGACACTTGTGTAATTGTCACCTTTCCACCTTTGCAACACATATCTTGAGATTCTCTATGAAATAATTTTGCAGTGCATCGTCTACACTCACTCAAAGTAGGCAGTAGGGATTTGATTGTCATAACAGTATTTCAAAAATTTCTAGCAATGTTATGTCTTGCTTGAAAAATATATCGTGATTCTGTAATTTATTACATACAAAACATTCATTAAAAAAATTATACTTATTATATACATGGTTACTAACATGAAATTTATAACCCTCTAACAATTTTAGTTGGATATATATATATATATATATATATATATATATATATATATATATATATATATATATATATAGAGAGAGAGAGAGAGAGAGAGAGAGAGAGAGAGAGAGAGAGAGAGAGGGAGAGAAAGAGAGAGAGAGAGAGAGAGAGAGAGAGAGAGAGCATATCTTTCTACCCATTTTACTCCTATTATAATGTGTAACTTACACAATAGCTTTCATTGAAACCACTACTATCATATTTCATATAACTTCATACTATTAACTTTCTACCCAATTTCCTACCATTAACTTCCTACATAACTTCCATTTAAAACTAATATTACATAAAAAAATATCATTTGAATTTTTATGTGTGCGTTACAAAAGCGGACACACGGGCACGCAAGTGCCTGTCTGAACGCTAGTAATATTTAAATAAAAACATACAATATATGTTATAGATTAAAAATACATAATCGTACCTTGATAAAAAACTGTTTGTGTTTCGAGAGTTTCAACTGGTGAATTCATATTTTGCGAAGGTGATTCTATAAAAGAAAGCATTGACTTTAATATAGAGTTATAGTTTAAAAATAAAAATAATGTATAAATCTAAATATGTATTATTATTAATTTGATTATTGACAGAACTATACTTACCACAATCATTGCCATCAATATTTCTTATTAATGGTCTTGCTTCGTTGTTATCAGTTTGTTGGAAAATTGGGTATGTAAAATTTTGATCTGTAAATTAGATTTGAATTAATAGACCAGCCAATTATTTTTGCATTATTAATTGATATTTTTTAAAATATAATGTATTAAAGTATAATCTATAACATAAATTAAATTTTCTAACCCGGGGATGGAATGTGACTAGCATGTGTGGTACTCGGTCCAGCTTCATTGTCATGAGCTCTTGGATAAAATCGAGAAGCAAGATTGACATTCATCAAGTCTTGAAATGGCATCATGGTTCTAATATTAGAAGTATGAGATGTTTGAACTTGTTTTCCTTTGTCTTTATTTTGTCTGTAGTTCGAACGCCTTCTAGCTAATTCTTGTTGTCTTTGATCAACACTCATCCGGTGTCTTCGATCTCTTGCATTTTGTGCTCGTCTTTCTCTTTGACGTTCTCTTAAATCTTGACTACAGATATTTTTCATTATATTATTTTATCTATAAAAATAAATGTAGTATATAAAAACGAATGTGTCCTGTACAGAAATGAATGTGTCATGTACAAAAATGAATGTGTCGTGTACTATAGATACGGTATGACATTATCCCAACCAATGTAGTAACTCTAATAATTTTATCAATGAATCAAAAAATGAATATGTCTATATACAACACATATTTTCATACAACTATATATTCAGACATGTATCTACATGACACTTATATATTGTAGGTTACTTTCATATACTTTTATAATTTGATAGCTTATAACGTGTATAATTAATTTTATTTAGTTTAGTCAGTGATATGTAGTATATTGTTATGAAAAATTTAGTTTGTATTATGCAGTATGTCACTATGAATATTCCATTGGTGCACATTAATTTTGTATTTTTTTATTTCATGCATAATCTATAAATAATAGTATAATATTTTATTAAATCTTCAATATGTTTTACTCTTCAATTGCAGTAAAAGTAAAGAGAGGTTATAATTAAAATTCTCACTTATGATATATATTGATGATATGACATATTTAAAATGTACATTGAGGATATACATTATAAAATAATAATTTATAATGTATAACACCAAATTTAATTAAAATATATATTAAAAATATACATTATAAAATAATAATTTATAATGTATAACACCAAATTTAATTAAAATATATACTGTAATGCATTACTTGTGTGGCAGTTTTGTTGTAGTTTCAATATTAAGTAGGAGTATTTACATATAATATTTAAATTAAAAAATAAATGAACATGATAAAATTCAAAAACCACGTAGAGATAGTTCTGGAAGTTAATTAAAGCGGCGTTAAGGGAAATTCATTTATTAAATTATATATTAAAATTTATTATTAAATCTAAATAATATTATTTTAGAAGAAGTAATATGTAAATTAGAATAAATTTGAAGAATAATGTTGAAAAGTGAAATAGGCCACACCATGAACATATACAACAATTCAAATATGTAAACAAATTGACCATGTAACATATAGATAGGTATACTCATATAGATTGGTATAATATTGGGGTTTTTTATCATACTAATATTATACTTATCTATAAATGTATTTTTAGTTGAAAAGCGGTAAAAAAAGATGAGCTTTACCTTTAAGGGTAATCTTACCTATCTATAAACAATGAGCTTCACCTACTTATTGACGTGTCTATATTTTGAATGCCAATGTAACTATTCGATTGAATTGTTGTGACAGAAGAAAATTGTTACAGATAGGCTAATAGTATCTGATCGTACCTGGATCAGATAGTATTTGGTGGCCAGCAACGTCTTGTGGACTTCAGCTCCGGTGCGGTGGAAAGACGACAGGGGGGGCGGGTGTACCTGCAAGGTACTCCGACGATCAAGTAAGGCAAAGGTCAAGTAAAAGCAAGTACAAGGTTAGAGTGTAAAAGAGTGTGTAACCTGACCCTCTCAAGTGAGAGGGTATTTATAGAGAGCCCCCAGCGTGGGGCCAACGGTTACTTGCATTGGGCTGGATTGCCAGGCCCAATCCAAGTAACTGCCAGGACTTACGTGGCGTAGTGAAGACCAGCACGTGGTCTTCGCCCTGGGGTAACCGTTCCTAGATCTCCAGAATTAGGGCAGACCGATTCCATCGGGAGTGGGTGGTTACATGAGAATGTGTCCTCGCAAGGAGGAGTCTTGTGTGTCGGGGAGAGACGTGTCCTCGCGGGGAGGACTCTTATGTGCAGAAGGAGATGGCCCCTTGCGGGAAAGGAGCACCTGAGTGTCGGGGAGGGGCGACCTCGGAGAGATTTGGCGCCTCTGCCCGACACTCTATGCCATGTGTGCCCGACACTGTTGAGGTGGGCATGTGCTCGACGTTGGTTGTGATAAGAGGCCTTTGTTGGGCCACCCCAGGATGTGTGGGTTGGGCCTGCTCAATTGAGGAGTAGACCCCGGCCCAGTCCAGAACAGGAGCCCCCCAAGTCGTTACTCTGAGGTGTCGGAGTAATGACTTAAGGGCCAACTATGTCGAGGACTTGTCTAGTCGGGGAAGGGATTCTAGACGAGGAGAGATTGGTCAAACGGGGAGAAATAAATCGATCTGGTCGGGCTGGACTGGCCGCGGATGGGCGACGTCGCGGGAATACGAAAAGTCTGAAACGAGGTGAATGAAAAGACGTGTGTTGGGGAATGAAACGACGTGCTTGGGGGAATGCGTGCCACGTGTCGCCACTCATCATTACCTAGGGCGGCTATGCTAGGGTAGCATAATCGATTGCCTAGGAGACCTCGAGACTTGTGAGAGCCCTATAAATAGGGGTCATCTCGTCCCATTTGCACTTTTGCTCCCCTTTTGCTCAGATTCACTCTTTTCTTCCTTCTTTGTTTCGCCACCGTACGCCGCCGCCAACTGCCGTGCCGGAACCCTACCGAAAGTGTGTTTCAAGTAAGTTTCTCTCTTTTTTCTCCTTTCATTTGCCTTTTTAGGGTGGTTTCATGGTGAACTGGTGAAGTTCTCATGGAAATCACAAAATCTCCGGCGAAAACGGCGGAATTTCGTAGTTTCTTGTTGTATATCGCGGGGAGAAGGGATGAGTATCCCGGGGACACGAAGAATGTCCCGAGGATACAAGATGAAACTCTCGGGTTCCTCGCCAATACCCCTTTTGTGCGAAGGAACCCTCCCCAAGCGGCGCACCGGTGACCTGAGGATGGTCTCGGGGACGCTCGTCGGTTGTCTTGGGGACGCGGACGAGCGCTACCGTCTCGAGATCTCGACGCTCCCTCTTCGCCCTTTCACTTGAACAGCGGTGGAGGGGTGAATTTGATATGGATCATCAAATTCACCGTTTCCTTCTGCTTTTCAGGTATATGGAAGGTCCGTCCATTTCTGTGGCCGTGGGATCGTTGGACGTCGACGACCAACCCGACTCTCCAATGGCGCCAATCACTAGGGTCGAGGAACATCCCCTCGCAGAGTGGGCCAGCGATGAGCCGTTGAACATGGCTTCCCATTTTGTTGACGAGGACGAGGACACTATTTTTTGCACAGTCGAGCACCAGCTGGTGGGTTCCTCGAAGTCGTGGAAGGTGTTTCGACCTCCAGCACACCATCGCATATGCTCGACGTACCGAGGGATGAGGTTCCCTCTTTACGAGTTCATGTTTGACAAGGCGGGGTGGCATCTTCCCTTTACAGATTTTCAATAAGCGGTATTTGTTTGGTTGCGCCTGGCGCCTTCGCAGCTCCACCCCAACTCCCTTGCTTTCATTCGAGCTTTCGAGCTCGTCTGTAAATATCTCCGAATCGGGGCAACCGTGCCTCTCTTCTTTCGCATCTTCCACCTCCAGTGACAGGCCTCCGATGGCAGACACGACTGGGTGTCTTTCAAACAAACGAGCAGTCTCTTCCACACCTACTTGGATTCTGTTCGTGACTTTAAGTACCGGTATTATATCGTGAGGCTGGTAACGCTTGAAGCTGTGAATTTGGTGTATTGCCGAGTTTCCCGCGAAGTCGACGGGCAGACGGAGGAGATCCTCGAGCCAAGATTCCCCTTGTTCTGGATGGAAGAACACTTCAAAAAGGGGACGGACAACTACAAAGTCAGTCCTGGTCATTTGCACGAGGGGGATCGCCTGGCTTATGAGAGGATAGTCGCTTTTGTCAACGAGTTTAATAAATCCAAGGTCGTGACGATGGATGGGGAACCTGTCTGAGGTGATGATGGTCAGTTGTTAATGAAGCAGCGTTTAATCAATACGAGGGCCCTCCTCGAGACGTTCTCCGATGAGGAAGCCCTCGAGCTGCTGGGTAGTGACATCCTCCTCGACTCACTTTTTCCTTCGTGTCTTGGTTTCTGATTTACTGACGCTTACTTACTTTTTGCAAGTAAGATGTCGACTGCCGAGGAGCGCTTCAAAAAATTGAAGGCTAACCGCATTGCGAAGAAAGGAGGCAAAAGCCGCATCGACCAGCTCCGAGCGCAGGAATCCGTTCCCAACCCGACAACCGGGGGTTCCTCTGGCTCTCACCAGGATAGTGATTCTCCCAACCCTCAGAGCTCCCCGAAGAGGCAGCGGGTTGTAAGCATAGTGGACATCGACCTTACTGAGAACGAGAGCCCCCTTGCTGTGAAATTTGTTCTCCCGCTTTATCACTCGAGGCCGAACTTCTTCATGGGGAATAATTCCCTATGCGTGGGTGCCCCTGAAGCTCAGGCCGTCTTCGGCGTCGACAAGGTTTCTCGGAGAAAGGCGATGGTGGAGGATGTGTCTGCGGTTATGCGGGTTTGTGCTGCCGCCTTGGTTCTGAACAACGAGGTATGCTCTGAAGACGAGCTGAACAAGTTGCGAGAGAGTTTCAGGTCCATCTTAGCCAAAATGGAGAGGGTGGGCAAGGAGCTGGCTAACTGCAAAAGCCAGAACCAGGCCCAGGTTGAGCTTCAAGGGAAGTTGGAGGAAAGGTTGAAGAATGCTGAGGAGGAGCGGAAATGCCTCTTGACGAGGGACGTCGAGCTTGAAGAGGAGAGGGATCGTCTCTCGGTGAGGAACGCCGAGTTGGAAGAGGTTGTCCGCCCGACTGATGAGGAAACTGAAGAAGACAGGTTGCTGACTTTGCGGGAAGCGCTGATAGCGAAGCTAAGGGAAGCTGAGCAAGATAACCTCGTGGCGGCTGAAATAGGTTTCAGAAACACCGTGCAGCAGCTTCAGGTTCTCAACCCTGGCCTCATAACAAAAGGGACTGACCCCGACTACGAGGTGGTCGACGGTCAGATCCTGCAGCTGATGCCGGAGGACGAGGTTGTCGAGCATGAACAACCCGAGGGGACCGTCGCCGAGTAGGTTTTTCCTTTCTCGTTCTGTTTGGCCTGCGTGCCATTTTTTCTTTGTAATGATTTGTGCCCAGCCTGTGTGCCAGGGGCTTCTGATACTTGTTTGTAATATCTGTACACTGGACTTCTACCCGCTTTAATGCATTTTTGTTTGTATGGTTTTAATTGTGTGTGATGTTATTGTATTTTCTATACTTTGTTTATTTTTGTCTAAGTAATGTACTTTGGGGATTTGCTCGATATCGATAGCCCCTGACCGCGTGGAGAGCTGGTCGGGTGATCGGAGATGTGTTCTGACCTTCAACGAGGCTAAGAGCTCGGTCGAGGTCTTAGCCTCGTGGCGTGAACTTCCCATCACGATCTGGGTGTTCTGCCTCATTGGTACAACGACGACGGAGCTCAATCGAGGTATCCCCGTCAGATTAAAAGTCCTTGCGCACACACAACACGGCCTTTGATCATCATGTTCTGTATAGGGGTGTCGCGCTCGTACCTTAGTGCGTCCCCGTAATCGCGGTGCTAGTGAGTCGCGGGCAGTGCTTAACTGTAGTACTGTTTGAGCTTCTCAGCGTTCCATGGTCGAGAAAGTTCTTCCCCGTGCAGATTTTCGAGGAAGTAGGCTCCTGTCCCCGTTTTCGCGCGGACGCGGTACGGGCCCTCCCAGTTCGCGGCGAGTTTGTCTTCTCGCGAGTCTTTCTGGTTCCTTCGTAGGACGAGGGTGCCCACCTAAAAATCACGTTTGACAACTTTGTCGTTATAACGTAGTGTTATTTTCTGCTTAAGTGAAGCTTCTCGGAGAGAAGCGCCCGAACGTGTCTCCTCGACGAAATCGAGTTTTTCCCTCAGAGCTTTGTCGTTCGCGTCCCGTTGAGGGGGGCTTCTGTCCTCCTTGAGGGTTTCTTGATTTCTAAGGGGATCACCGCTTCCGTTCCGTAGGTCAGACGAAAGGGGGTCTCCCCGGTCGTGGAATGTGGGGTCGTTTGGTAGGCCCAGAGGATGCTGTGTAGCTCCTCGACCCACCGTTGTTTGGCATCGCCTAATCGATGTTTCAATCCTCGGAGGATTACTCTATTCACCGCCTTGGCCTGTCTGTTCGTTTGAGGGTGCTCGACCGACGTGAAGTGCTGCTTCATGCCTAGTTTGGAGACGAAGTCTTGGAAGTTCCTGTCGGTGAACTGTGTTCCGTTGTCAGTGACAATAGCTTGAGGCACGCCGAATCGGGCAAGGATGTTTCTTTTTTAAAAACACAATATGTTGAAGGGCGTGATTTTGGCCAATGCTTCCGCCTCAATCCACTTTGTGAAGTAGTCCACCCCGACAATGAGGTATTTGTTTTGATACGACCCCTGGACGAAAGGTCCGAGGATATCCATCCCCCACCACGCAAATAGCCATGGGGAGGACAGTGTTTTGAGCTCGCTAGGAGGAGCGAGGTGAATATCCCCGTGTCGTTGGCATCTATCGCACTTCTTGACGTGTTCCTTGGCGTCCTGTTGCATGGTGGGCCAGTAGTACCCTGCTCGAAGCGCCTTACGGGCTAACGATCTCCCGCCAAGGTGCTGTGCATTGATTCCCTCGTGGATTTCCTGGAGGATGCCGGGGATCTTGGTCTCCTCGACGCACTTGAGGAGGGGGATAGAGAACCCTCACCGGTATAGCTTGTCCTCGACTATCGTGTATAAGCATGCCCGCCGCTTGACCATTCCTGCTTCCTTGGGATCTTCGGGCAGTTTTTCCGTCGTGAGGTACTCGTACACAGGGGTCATCCAGCAATTGCCATCACCAATGGTATTTACGTCCGCCACTAGAGCGGGGTTGTCGATTCTCGACCGGGAAAGCACTTCTTGTATGACGGATTTGTTCCCGCCTTTCTTCTTTGTGCTTGCCAATTTGGAAAAGACATCTGCTCGGGCATTGTGCTCGCGGGGGATGTGAGTTACTTTCGCGGAGGTGAACTTTTTCATCTTTTCTTTCACCAAGGTCAATTATTCGATGAGGTTGTCGTTCTTGGCCTGGTACTCTCCTCGGACTTGCGAGGCCACGAGCTGGGAGTCGGTGAAGATTTTGACCTCCTTGGCGCCGAGGTCCTCGGCCAGCCAAAGTCCGGCGAGGAAGGCCTCGTACTCCGCCTGGTTGTTCGACGTCGGGAAGGATAGTTTGAGGGATACCTCGATCAGGATGCCTTCCTCGTTTTCGAGGATGATGCCCGCCCCGCTTCCCTTCGGGCTGGATGCTCCGTCGACATAGATCATCCATTTTTGGGATCCGTTGGTCGAAGGTTACAGGACGGTCATCTCTGCCATAAAGTCGGCCAATACCTGAGCCTTCAGGGCTTTCCTTCCCTCGTATTGGATGTCAAACTCGGCGAGTTCGAGCGACCACCTGAGCATCCTCCATGCCATATCCGGTCTTCCGAGGAGTTTCCTTATAGGCTGTTCGGTCCTGACGACGACAGTGTGGGCGAGGAAGTAGTGGCGTAGCCTCTTGGCCGCGGTGACGAGGGTCACGGCGACTTTCTCTATCTGCTGATACCTGAGCTCGGGGCCTTGGAGGGCTTTGCTCGTGAAGTAAATTGGTTTCTGTCCGTCTGGGGTTTCCCGAATGAAGATGGCGCTGACTGCTTCACTCGTGATTGCGAGATACAAGAAAAGTGTCTCCCCGCTCTCAGGCCGTGAGAGGACCGGGGGTTGCGATAAGACTTGTTTTAGGTGGAAGAGCGCCTGCTCGCATTCTTCGCCCCATTCAAACTCCGCTTTTTGTTAAAAAAGTTTGAAAAATGGGAGTGCGTACTGCGCCGACTTGGCGACGAAGCGGGAGAGGGCGGTGAGCATCCCGTTCAATGATTGTATTAACTTCTTTGAGTCCAGAGTAGGGATCTCAGAAAAAGCTCAACACTTGTCAGGGTTAGCTTCGATTCCTCGCTTTGTGAGGTAGTAACCGAGGAACTTACCTGTCCTAACGCCGAAGGTGCATTTGTCGGGATTGAACCTCATACGGCATCTCCTCGTTGTGTCGAACACTTTCTTGAGGTGTGCGGCATGGTCGACTTCTTCCGCAGATTTGACGATCATGTCGTCCATGTAGACCTCGAGCATGTCGCCGATTTCAGCCCGAAAAACCTTGTTCATCATCCGTTGGTAGGTCGCACCGGCGTTCTTCAGGCCGAAAGGCATTACGTTGTAGTAGTAATTGCCCGACTCGATCATGAAAGCCGTGTGCTGTTTGTCGACCTTGTCCATGGGAATTTGGTTGTATCCCGAGTATGCGTCCATGAAGGATAATAGTTTGTAACCTGCAGAATTATCGACCAACTGGTCGATGTTAGGCAAAGGATAGAAGTCTTTCGGGCAAGCCCGGTTAAGATCAATATAATCAACACACATCCTCCATTTTCCATTATTCTTTTTGACGAGTACAACGTTGGACAACCAGGTTGTGTACCTGGCCTCCGAAATAAAATTTGCCTCTAGGAGGTCTTTTACAGCTTTTTCAGCAGCCTCCGCTTTTTCGGGAGATTGCTTACGCCTACGTTGAGCTATGGCCCTAGCGGCCGGATCTACTGCGAGTTGATGGCAAGCCACCTCGGGGTCAAGGCCAGGCATCTCGGAGGTGCTCCATGCGAACGGATCAGCGTTCTCCGTTAGACATGCCTTCAGCTGCTCCTTCGCCGGGTCGGGGATCCCGGTGCCAATCTTCACGTTACGGTCTGGATCGTCCTCGAGGACCACGAGCTCAAAGTCTCCGTCTGGGATGGGGGGCGTTGGGTGGAGAGGCCACCCGTTGTTTTCCGCCTGGAGGTCGAGGTCTTCTGCCCCATCTTCATCGGGTTCGCCGGGAAACCTCTTGTCGAGTTTGACCACGTTGACGCGCGGGAGGGGTACCTGTTCGGTGTCTGGGGGTGGGTTTGCCACGGTCTTGGGTTTGGTGCCGATGGAACTCATGCCTTTGATGGCGGCGTTGAAGCATCTTCTGGCCGCGTCTATGTCCCCGTGCATCGTCACTACTCGTCCCCTGGCCGTGTAGTACTTCATTTTGAGGTGGACCGTTGATGGTACCTCCGTAAGCTCGGCCAGGGTGGTCCTCCTGAGGATGCAGTTGTAAAGGGATGGACATTCGACCACCAGGAAGCGGGTCTTCACCTGTCGGGCAGTGTCTTCGGCCCCAAATGTGACCATCAGCTCAATGTAGCCCCATGGTCTGGTGGTGGTTCCGTTGAATCCCTGCAGGTCTGAGCCGACATATGGGGTCAGATGTCTCTCGTCGAGTTGGAGAGTCCCAAAAAGGTGAGCATACATGATGTCGACCGAGCTGCCCTGGTCGACAAGGATCCTTCGAACGTCAAAATTCGCCATCTGAGCCCTGACCAGGAGGGGGATAGTGGCGTTGGGTGCTCCGCCGGGAGCTCCTCGAGATAGAAGGTGATAGGGTTTGAGTTCCCTCGCACCTTCTCGAGAGTGGTTGTCTTCGCCGATGTTGCTGATTCTAGTTCATCAAATTTTCTCTTGATCGACCCGACGGACAACTTCTTGTAACCACCCCCGAAGATGACCATTGCCTTGGGGAAGCCTTCCCAGGTGCTGCGGGCAGCGACGGGGTCCTCGTGGGGGAAGGTTACCCACATGTTGCGAATTCCTTCTTGGCCTTCAATGATTGTGGGGACAAAGAAATCTTCGGGTCGAGTGACACTGAGGGCGACCTGAAGCCGAATCTCGTCGGGAGGAGGTGTCATCTCCTCGACGTTCTGGGCTTCCCGGGAGCTGGGACAAGGAGTGTCATTCTTCTGGGCGTATTTCTTCAAGTGTCCTTCCTTGATGGGAATTTCAACTGCATCCTTGAGATGGATGCAGTCTTCTGTGACATGCCTGTGGCTCCGGTGGAACCTGCAGTATTTTGACTTATCAGTGTTTGATTTGGGAGTAGTCAGCTTCGGAAAATGGACGCCTCCTTTTAAAAATTCCGAGTTCTGGCACTCGGAGAGGATTCGCGCGCGGGGAGCGTTGAGCGGGGTGTATTCCGTGAACCAGCCAGCTTGTCCGCGCAGTTCACGAGGATCACTGGGGTGATTTTCTTTCTTTTTTTCTCCTCCTCGTCGGGGAAGAGAGTCTTCATCTTTGTGGCCGCGGGGGACTTCCTTGCGTCTCGACTCAAGGGCGATCTGCGCTGCCTCCGACTCCTCGAGCTCGATGTACGACTGAGCTCGTTGGAGGAGGTCCTCCAGACGGCGGGGTCTGTGGAGGCCCATGGACTTGGCAAAATCAGATCCAAAACGTAGTCCATGGATGATCAAATACTTCTTCATGTCGTCGGTCATATGAACCTCGACAGCTTCTCTGTTGAATCTCTGAATGTAGTTCCGGAGAGATTCTTCTTCCCCTGGAAGATGCTCTCTAGGGAAGCCTCCGTCTTCGGGTGTCGACGAGACGCAGTAAAGTGTTTGGTGAAGCGTTGTCTTAGTTGCTTCCAGGATGTGATCGACCCAGGTGCCAGACCCTTGTACCACGTCATGGTGCCTTTCCGCAAGGTGGTGGGGAAAAGCTTGCACTTAATGGCTCCCCTGACATTTCTGAAGTCGAGCATGGCTTCGAAACTTTCGACATGATCGTCGGGGTCGGCCAGACCGTCGTAGGTCCCCAGTGGCGGGGGTTTCTCCATGCCCGCAGGAATTAGGGCGTTCATGATCTCCCACGACAGAGGGGTCCTCTGGTCGTCGTCGTCGCTTCCGACCGGGGATCTCGAAGGGGATCGGTGATGCCATGGAGGGGAATTCCTCGAACGGTTCCCCGATCTCTCCTCGGTGGTTTTAGACTTTTTGGTAGTTGCGGAGGGGCTGGGTTCCTTCTGAGGCGGGGAGCGATGGTGCTTCTGGGAGATCGCCGGCTGGGGGCGTTCAAGGCGTGGACGACAACCCTCGCGCACCGGCTAGGGGGTTCGAGATTCTTCGGATGGAGTCCTTCGCGGGGAAAGAGAGTGGCGAGGTGAGGGGGGACGACGATGTCTTCACGGGGAAGATCGCCGTGTCTGCCCTTGCTCTAGTGCTTCAATTCTGGTATTCTGGTGTGCTATCAGCTGATTGGTCTGATTGATCAAGGCAAATAGGGCAACGGTGCTCGCGTCTGCATTGGGCGGAGGAGCAATTGGCTGAAAGACGGCTTGTTGGTCGTCCTGCTGGGCAACGTCGTAAGCCGCGTCTTGGAAGTCTGGGAAGGCGGTCTGCCCATCTCTCATGTCGCCTTCTTCGATGTGGAGGGCTGCAGCATCTTCACGGTGGTTCCCGTTCTCGAGTTACGCGAGGACGGTGTCCAGAGCTTTGTTAGTAGACGGGTTGTTGGCCATGCTGGTGATGAACGAGAGGATTGCTTTGGTTTATCGGAGGGAAAAACGGGGAAGCAAGGGTCCCCACAGTCAGCGCCACTGATCGTACCTGGATTAGACAGTATTTGGTGGCCAGCAACATCTTGTGGACTTCAGCTCCGGTGCGGTGGAAAGACGGCCCGGGGGGGGGGGGGGGGGGGAGGGGGCTGTACCTGCAAGGTACTCCGACGCTCAAGTAAGGCAAAGGTCAAGTAAAAGCAAGTACAAGGTTAAAGTGTAAAAGAGTGTGTAACCTGACCCTCTCAAGTGAGAGGATATTTATAGAGAGCCCCCAGCGCGGGGGGTAACACCTCAAAATTTGCCCCTTTTCTTTTAGCACTAACTGGTTTATGCTTCCTTTCATTTGCATTATCATTCCTGCATTTGCATTGTCCTTTTGAGCATGGGATCGAGGTATTCTTTCAGCAGCTCACGACGTCATCAGTTCCAGTATGATTTTTAACAGTGTTCAAAGTCAAGCAGATAGCTTTTAGAGTCATTTTGAGCATTTATTTTGCTCATTAAGCGACTGGACGATCAGAAACTCTGGCAGTCAATTTTTGATCAGTTATTTAGCACCAGACGGTTGTTATCAGTAGTTTAATTCGAGTGCGAAAAACATTTTGCCGCATATTTCAAGTGTATTCCAGTGGTAATATCAGATGGCAAGTTTCAGAGGTCTATCATGGTTCAGAGCAGGTGGAACCGGACGAATATCCAAGTTTCCCTCCTTTTGGCGCCAAATTTTGAATTTTTGAATAAAGTAATCGATTACCCAAAGTGAGTAACTGATTACTCTGGGCGAAATTACAAAAATGTGGCATTTTTCAACACTGCAGAATTTTTGAGTATTTGTGATCATGTGCTTGGCTTGTGCAT
Organism: Lathyrus tuberosus; assembly: GCA_022829125.1. Classification (NCBI taxonomy): domain Eukaryota; kingdom Viridiplantae; phylum Streptophyta; class Magnoliopsida; order Fabales; family Fabaceae; genus Lathyrus; species Lathyrus tuberosus. The sequence continues at coordinate 8,075,599 of JALAZF010000084.1, forward strand.
GTGTGGGAAGGATCTAGAATTGATCTATTTTCATCATTTTCCATCCAAAAATTCAAATTCTTTCCACTCCAATTCCACATTTTCTTTCCTAATTCACATTTCATCCCAATTTCCACTCACTTAACCTCACTCCCAACCCAAACTTAACTCCTAACCTAGGGGTTATTTAAACCAATTCATTCCAAACCTCAAAGACCTAGATCATTTTTTCACTCCCAATTTTCAGAATTCTCTCAATTCTCTCTCACTTTTTCACTCTCAATCTCCATTTTCAACCACACTCAAAGCTCTCTTTCAAAGATTAACAAGTTCTTCATTGGAACTTGTTAATTCTTGAGCTAAAGCCTCTCATCCTCACTACATTTCAGCTTTTCAATTTGGATCTTCGTTTGGATCTGGTGCTGAATTTTCAGAAGTGATTTTTGGAAGTGCTTTTGGAGTTTTGTTGCTTATTTGCTTGGATCTTCAACTTTTGGTTGCAAGAAGCTTGTGGATCTTGGATTTCTCTACTTGAATTCATCCATTTCTGTTTACAACACTTACCAAAGCAAATCTCAGCTTTGTAGGTTGGTTAATTTCAGATCCATACTCATTTTAGATTAATTGCAACTTATACAATGTAGATCCATGAATTTTGATGTGTTTTGATTCATTTGGTTGATCTTGATTGTGGATGTTGATGATTGTTGGATCTAATTGATGTTTGATTGCTGTGATTGAACTTAATTTTCGTGCACTATTGTTTACATGATCATTTGGATGTTTGGATAAGTGATTGGTTGCTGAAAAGTGCTTTTCAAAGTTGAATTTCTGCCTCTGTTTCAGTGGTAATCGATTACTCTAACAGGGTAATTGATTACTCTGCCTTATTTTCACATTTTTAGCCAATTTTCAACTGAGTAGTCGATTACCCTATGTGAGTAATCGATTACCACTGAAGCAAATTGTGTTTTTCTTGCATTTTCTTGCTTATTTGAGGTCTCTTGCATGCCTAAACTTTATGGATGGATATGTTGATGATTTGTGGATCATTCTTGAGCTGTTGCACCTCACACTATTGTATGCACACAATTTTCCGACACGCGATTCTTGGATTTTTATCGTTTATGATCACGTTTGCGATGTTGCGTTCCCGACGCGATGAACACATAGCACACACTTCTTGAGCATGTTGATTGTGACTTGTTGATGATGTTGCTGGAATTGTTGTTTGAATATGAATATGATCTTGCTTCACCTTATCATGTGTTGTTTGCATAGATGTTTAGAGTGGATGTTTGCATAATTGTGAAGCATGTTTTGAATGTGATTCTTGTAACACCCCTTTCTACCCAACGAATAATATAAAATCAGAGTATAAAATTTCCACATACAGGGATGTCACATTCTTCTTCAAAAATAAACCACAACATATAATTGCCTGTAAACCAGACATATAGGATACAAATATTCGGAATAAACTGATCGAACCTGTTTAGTCCTTAAAATATAACAACTTTAATTATTAAGCAGCGGATTCATAAGTTCAACATAAAACACCGTAATCTTAGATTCAACAAAACAACTTCCCAATAATAAGTCTTTAATCTCAAATGATTATAGCATCTTCATCCAACTTAAGACAACTTCAAATTACAAGTTTTTAACGAAAAACAACTAAAATTCAGCAACATAAACATAAATCAATCAACAAGAAAACACGCGATTATCCCCCCGAGTGCTACGTATCAGAGCGACAACCACCGACTCGAACCAATAAAGGTGGACTTCCTTCATTCTGGATTACCTGCACGTTACCCAGATAGGGGTAACATTCAAACAGAAGGGGTGAGATATCGAATAATATAATCAAAAGTAAGATAATTAATATATTAGACTAGAATCATACAATTTTCACCGCTTCACAGCTAACAACTAGATCACAAACATTCAACACTCATCATAACAACAATTCCAGTAGTACGACTCAAACGCGACTCCACTTATGCAGATGCATGTGGTACCATTCGGAGTAGAACTCCCAACTTAAACATATGCCAGGTTATCGAGGCATTTCAACTTAATCAGGTGCCATCAAGGCCAACTCAATCAATGCCATCAAGGCCAACTTAAACAATGCAATGTATGCGACATTATGAATGACACACGATCAACAATATCAACAACAATGCAACTTAGAACGACATAATCAACTTTCAACTCTGGCTATTTAAGCCTCCAACCAAAACTTGTCCATAATTGGGACAAAATCAACTTAATCGACGGTACCTGCAATTCCACGCATTCAACTTAAATTTAACATAATAAACACAATTCAAGTATCTACTCGTATACACGAACTGGCCCGTAAATTTTTATCCGATTCCGAGCAACTAAATATACCCCTTAATTCGGCTACACCGGTTAATTCGGTATTGTTTCGCTCTTACTAATTACTATTGATTAATTTATTAATTCAGTTAAATTATTAAATTACTGCTACAACATATTATGCTACTAATTTTTACTATCATCAAAATCAACTCTGTTACCAAATTGTCACTACCTGCTAAGGACCTGCTATCTGTTATTTTCTGGTTTTCTGCTAGAATTATTGATCTGTAGCAACATCTACTACAAGCACACTATTACCATTATTATAGAAGTATTGTTCTCATTATACTACTAATCACCTAGGGAGACCTATTTATAATTTACTAGGAAAAAGTAACCAAAAGCTACTGCTACACACCCTGTAGCGCAAGAAAATGAAGTAAAGTGGAGTTCCACTAATACAAGTGGCCGCCCCCACGTGTCCATAATATATATATAATTCGATTTTGTTTTTTTTTTGTTCTTGCGTTCTTCCATGTGCATATATATATATATATATATTGCATCTAATCAACTGCTATATCAGAATTTTTAATTAGATTAAATTCCCCACCTTTCAATTAATATATATAAACATCACAAAGCCACTAGTTGGAAAAAGGAACGTCATAATATTCCAAGCAAAACAAGTCAACAATTGCTACAGTGTCATAAGCTTAATTCAAAGCAACCAAAATCGCTACTGTTATAGGAAAAGAAAGGGTGGCATCGCTATCAATGGTTGAATTAATCAAGAATGGGTCTCTAAAATATACCAATTCCAATACAGTAAATACCACATAGTAGAAAAATTATATAATTCCCAATCCTACATACTAACTATCATACTTTCGGTTATAAAATCCGAACCCCACCCTTACCTGATTGGATCGAAGGTAGCTCAAATTTCTGGAACTGTTTGAACACCGGTAGCAAGTTTCCGTCCTCGAAGTCTCTTCTCCTTAATCTCACTGTTCGTAACTTTTCCTTTCTTTTTAGGTTTTTGGTTTTTGTTTACTATCATAACATAAACACTAGACTTAATAAATAATGGGCCACTATATGTCTCAATGGGTCTACTAAATAATACCCCCAAATTTGCTATTTCTCACAAACAATTTAACTCAACTAATTTAATTAATATTCTACTAAAACTAATATTATTTATGATATTAATTTCTCGACTAATTTTTACCCGACTATCAACTTAACGACTTAACCACATATTCGACATATTCATCAATATTCAAAACAAATCCAAAAATATTCAATAATATTTAATTAAAATATTTAATTAAATACGGGCGTTACAACTCTCCCCCACTTAGAATATTTTCGTCCTCGAAAATTTACCTGGTTCAAACAACTCGGGATAGGAGTCTCGCATCTTGCTCTCCAATTCCCATATCATGCTTTCCCCAGCAGCTCCCAACCAGACAACTTTCATCAATGCAATCTCTTTTCCTCTTAGAGTCTTTATTTCGCGATCCGCGACTCGTACAGGCTTAGTTTCCACTGTGAGGTTATCCCGTACTTGAACGTCATCCATCTGCACCACATGAGACGGATCTGAAATGTACTTCCGGAGTTGTGACACATGAAACACATCGTGCAGATTCGAAAGATTTGGCGGTAACGCCACCCGATAAGCAACTTTTCCAACTCTGTCCAAAATCTGATACGGACCGATAAAACGAGACTTCAAAGCTCGACCAACACCAGTCACAGGTGTGACTCTCAAAAATACATGGTCACCAGCTTGAAATTCTTAATCCTTCCTTCGCTTGTCATGATAACTCTTCTGTCTACTTTGGGAAGCTTTCATCTTTTCTCGGATCAACTTCACCTTTTCAGTAGTCTCTCGGACAACTTCCGGTCCAAGCACTACAGTTTCTCCAGATTCATGCCAACATTAAGGAGTCCGACATCTCCGCCCATACAACGCTTCGAAAGGTGCCATTCCGATACAAGAATGGTAACTGTTATTATAAGTGAACTCTATTAATGGTAGATGAGTGTCCCACAAACCTCCCTGCTCGAGAACACATGCTCGCAACAAATCCTCTAACGACTGAATGGTCCTCTCAGTTTGACCATCCGTTTGAGGGTGATACGCCGAACTCAGCCTCAACTTAGAACCCAACGCTTCTTGCAAACTCTTCCAAAAATCAGAAGTGAACCTCAGATCTCTATCCGACACAATACTCAAAGGGACACCGTGCAGCTTCACAATTACACGAATATAAATCTCTGCCAGCTTCGATACTGGAAAAGTGATGTTAATAGGTATAAAATGAGCCAACTTCGTAAGCCTATCAACAATCACCCAAATTGAATCATGTCATCTTGAAGTAATAGGCAACCCTGTCACAAAGTCCATGGAAATGCTATCCCATTTCCATTCTGGAATCTCTAACGGTTGCATCAACCCAGCAGGTTTCTGATGCTCAACTTTCGACTTCTGACAAGTCAAGCATGCATACAAAAATCGTGCCACATCTGCTTTCATTTCGGACCACCAAAATATCTTCCTCAAGTCTTGATACATTTTAGTAGCTCCCGGATGAATACTCAGATTACTTCTATGACCCTCTTCAAGTATCTTCTTTTTCATATCTGCATCATCTGGTATACAAATTCGATCATGCAGTCTCAACACACCTCGTGCATCAATCTTAAAGTCACTCTCATCCGATTGACCACAACTATTCATGATGTCCACTAGTTTCACATCCCGCTTCTGAGCCTCTCGAATACTGTCCAAAAAATCATTGTTAATCTTCAACATACCCAGCATAACACTCTGCGGTGTCACTTCGCAAACCAAACTCATATCTCGAAACCGCTCAATTAATTCCAATTCCTTAATCATCATTGATGACACATGCAAGGTCTTTCGGCTTAAAGCGTCGGCCACAACATTAGCTTTGCCCGGATGATAATTCAAACCGAAATCATAATCTTTTAGCAATTCTAACCACCTTCGCTGTCTCATATTCAACTCTCTCTGATCAAACAAATATTTTAAGCTCTTATGATCACTATAAACTTCAAATCTAGAGCCATAGAGATAATGCCTCCAAATCTTCAGCACAAAAACTACTGCAGCAAGTTCCAAATCATGCGTAGGATAATTCCTTTCATGAGTTCTCAACTGTCGAGACACATAAGCAATTACTTTATTATTCTGCATAAGCACACCTCCTAAACCCATCAACGAAACATCACAATAAACCACAAACGGTTCTCCTGGATTCGGTAATGTCAAAACCGGAGTCGACGTCAACCGCTTCTTCAATTCTGTAAAACTCTCTTCGCACTGAACATCCCACACAAAAGTTTTACTTTTACAAGTTAATCTAGTTAACGGAAGTGCCAACTTAGAAAACCCTTCAATAAACCTTCTATAATAACCAGCTAGTCCCAGAAAACTTCTAATCTCAGTAGTCGACCTTGGAGTTTCCCATCGCAACACAGCATCTACTTTAGAAGGATCCATGGTAATACCACTACCCGAAATCACATGACCAAGAAAGCTGACTTCTTTCAACCAAAACTCGCACTTGGACAGCTTCGCATACAACTTCTTGTCTTTCAAAACTCCCAACACTGTTCTCAAATGTTCCTTATGCTCTTCTTCTGACTTAGAGTAAATCAGAATATCATCAATGAATACAACCACAAAACGATTCAGATAAGTATGAAAAATGCGGTTCATGTATTCCATGAATACTCCCGGCGCATTAGTAACACCGAAAGGCATCACTGAATACTCATAATGTCCATACCGTGTTCTGAACGCCGTCTTCTGAATATCCTCATCTTTCACTTTAATCTGGTGATAACCCGATCTTAGATTAATCTTGCTAAACACACGAGCACCCACCAACTGATCCATCAAATCATCTATTCTCGGAAGTGGATACTTGTTCTTAATTGTTACTTTATTCAGCTGTCTATAATCAACACAAAGTCTCATACTTCCATCTTTCTTCTTTACTAATAACACTGGAGCTCCCCACGACAATACACTTGGTCTTATAAACTTCTTCTCAAGTAACTCTTCCAGCTGCTTCTTTAATTCAGACAACTCGGACGCCGACATTCTGTATGGTGCCATCGAAACAGGTCTAGTACCAGGTACAAGATCAATTGCAAATTTAACCTCTCTCTCTGGTGGCACATCAGGAATTTCATCAGGGAAAACTTCAGGAAATTCATTCACCACTTACAATTCTTCAATCTTAGCTTTGCTCTCAATAGACAACGTTGCCATCAATGAAAACATCTGAGCTTCTTCTTTCATCAATTGTTTTAACTCTCTGAAAGATAACAACCCAACTCCTTCCTCTTCAGGAGTAGAAAACCTCACTGACTTACGATAACAATTTATATGAACATAGTTATACTCTAACCAGTTCATACCTAGGATTACATCCATTTCGGTCAGCGGCAAACAAACCAAATCAACATAAAAGTATTTATCGAAGATCGATAAAGGACACCTTAAACACATAAGAGAAGTAGTCACCGATCCCTTAGCTAGAATCTCGACGATTAATTCTCCATTCATAGTAGATAATTTAAGACCCAATCTTTGAACACAATCAGCAGAAACAAAACAATGAGTAGCACCAGTGTCAATAATAGTAATTAAAGGAATACTATTAATGAAACATGTACCTCTGATAAGTCTGTCCTCATTAGCTGTCTGAGTTCCTGCTAACGCGAACACTTTTCCGGTCTGAGCTTTCTTTGGCTTCTGACACAGATTACCAATATGCCCTTCTTCACCACAATTAAAACAGATCATCTCCTTGTGCTTGCAATCAGATATTGCATGCCCAAACTTACCACATCGGAAACACCTCTTCGCCTCAGCAGTACACACAGTACTCTTATGTCCAGATTTTCCACACTTGAAACAAGTTATGCCAGTAGGAGCATCTCCCCTACTAGTCTTCTTTCCCTCAGTCGCTCTCTGTTTACCTTTTCCAGCTGGAGCATCATAAGGCTTACCACGGTTCTGTTGTTGCTTGCCTCTTCTATCACTAATAATTTTGTAGCGAGCATTGTTGTCCTCTTCATAAATTCTGCAACTATCGACCAAATCAGAAAAGACACGAATCTTCTGATACCCAACAACTTTCTTGATCTCAGAGCGCAAACCGCTTTCAAACTTAATGCATTTGGAGAACTCAGCATCATCCCCGGTATAGTACGGATAAAAGTTAGCCAACTTAACAAACTTCGCAGCATAATCAGTAATCGACATAGTTCCTTGCTTCAGCTCAAGAAACTCAATCTGCTTCTTACCACGGACATCCTCTGGATAATATTTCCTCAGAAACTCCCTTCGGAACACATCCCAAGTGATAACTTCACCTGTAGTCTCCAACCTCTGACGAGTCTCTAGCCACCAGTCATCAGCTTCGACTGCTAGCATATGAGTCCCATAACGAACCTTCTGCGCTGGAGTGCAGTCCATCACACGGAAGATCCACTCAATCTCTTTCAACCAATCCAATGCTCCATCAGGATCATACTTGCCCTTGAAGGTAGGCGGATTGTCCCTCTGAGAAGTCGCCAGACTACGAGATCCATCATTCTCGCTAGCGTTTGGTAAATTCTGCACAACCTGAGCCATTGCTTGCATTGCAGCAGCCATTACAACATCGTTCCTTCCATCCATATCAACTTATCACTGCAACATAAACAACGATTAGAACTAATTAACAATACTCGATTGATAAACTACACTACGACTCGACAACTTGGTCGGACGGACCGACCTGCTCTGATACCACTAATGTAACACCCCTTTCTACCCAACGAATAATATAAAATCAGAGTATAAAATTTCCACATACAGGGATGTCACATTCTTCTTCAAAAATAAACCACAACATATAATCGCCTGTAAACCAGACATATAGGATACAAATATTCGGAATAAACTGATCGAACCTGTTTAATCCTTAAAATATAACAACTTTAATTATTAAGCAGCGGATTCATAAGTTCAACATAAAACACCGTAATCTTAGATTCCACAAAACAACTTCCCAATAATAAGTCTTTAACCTCAAATGATTATAGCATCTTCATCCAACTTAAGACAACTTCAAATTACAAGTTTTTAACGAAAAACAACTAAAATTCAGCAACATAAACATAAATCAATCAACAAGAAAACACGCGATTATCCCCCCGAGTGCTACGTATCAGAGCGACAACCACCGACTCGAACCAATGAAGGTGGACTTCCTTCATTCCGGATTACCTGCACGTTACCCAGATAGGGGTAACATTCAAACAGAAGGGGTGAGATATCGAATAGTATAATCAAAAGTAAGATAATTAATATATTAGACTAGAATCATACAATTTTCACCGCTTCACAGCTAACAACCAGATCACAAACATTCAACACTCATCATAACAACAATTCCAGTAGTACGACTCAAACGCGACTCCACTTATGCAGATGCATGTGGTACCATTCGGAGTAGAACTCCCAACTTAAACATATGCCAGGTTATCGAGGCATTTCAACTTAATCAGGTGCCATCAAGGCTAACTCAATCAATGCCATCAAGGCCAACTTAAACAATGCAATGTATGCGACATTATGAATGACACACGATCAATAATATCAACAACAATGCAACTTAGAACGACATAATCAACTTTCAACTCTGGTTATTTAAGCCTCCAACCAAAACTTGTCCATAATTGGGACAAAATCAACTTAATCGACGGTACCTGCAATTCCATGCATTCAACTTAAATTTAACATAATAAACACAATTCAAGTATCTACTCGTATACACGAACTGGCCCGTAAATTTTTATCCGATTCCGAGCAACTAAATATACCCCTTAATTCGGCTACACCAGTTAATTCGGTACTGTTTCGCTCTTACTAATTACTATTGATTAATTTATTAATTCAGTTAAATTATTAAATTACTGCTGCAACATATTATGCTACTAATTTTTACTATCATCAAAATCAACTCTGTTACCAAATTGTCACTACCTGCTAAGGACCTGCTATCTGTTATTTTCTGGTTTTCTGCTAGAATTATTGATCTGTAGCACAGCTACTACAAGCACACTATTACCATTATTATAGAAGTATTGTTCTCATTATACTACTAATCACCTAGGGAGACCTATTTATAATTAACTAGGAAAAAGTAACCAAAAGCTACTGCTACACACCCTGTAGCGCAAGAAAATGAAGTAAGGTGGAGTTCCACTAATACAAGTGGCCGCCCCCACGTGTCCATAATATATATATATAATTCGATTTTGTTTTGTTTTGTTTATTTTTTGTTCTTGCGTTCTTCCATGTGCATATATATATATATTGCATCTAATCAACTACTATATCAGAATTTTTAATTAGATTAAATTCCCCACCTTTCAATTAATATATATATATATATATATATATATATATATATATATATATATATATATAAACATCACAAAGCCACTAGTTGGAAAAAGGAACCTCATAATATTCCAAGCAAAACAAGTCAACAATCGCTACAGTGTCATAAGCTTAATTCAAAGCAACCAAAATCGCCACTATTATAGGAAAAGAAAGGGTAGCATCGCTATCAATGGTTGACTTAATCAAGAATGGGTCTCTAAAATATACCAATTCCAATACAGTAAATACCACATAGTAGAAAAATTATATAATTCCCAATCCTACATACTAACTATCATACTTCCGGTTATAAAATTTGAACCCCACCCTTACCTGATTGGATCGAAGGTAGCTCGAATTTCTGGAACTGTTTGAACACCGGTATCAAGTTTCCGTCCTCGAAGCCTCTTCTCCTTAATCTCACTGTTCGTAACTTTTCCTTTCTTTTTAGGTTTTTGGTTTTTGTTTACTATCATAACATAAACACTAGACTTAATAAATAATGGGCCACTATATGTCTCAATGGGTCTACTAAATAATACCCCCAAATTTGCTATTTCTCACAAACAATTTAACTCAACTAATTTAATTAATATTCTACTAAAACTAATATTATTTATGATATTAATTTATCGACTAATTTTTACCCAACTATCAACTTAACGACTTAACCACATATTCGACATATTCATCAATATTCAAAACAAATCCAAAAATATTCAATAATATTTAATTAAAATATTTAATTAAATACGGGCGTTGCAATTCTTGTGGCTTCTTCTTGATATTCATGAGTTGATCTTTGAATTGATATACATGTTCACCTTGCTGCCATTTGCTTTCATGCCTTGATTTCACTTTGTTTGATCACTTGAAGTTATGTTGTGCATGAGTTATTTGTTGCTAAGTGTTTGAGTATTGTTGAGATACATACTTGATACTCTTGATGCCACTTTCTAATGTGTGAATTGATTGACCTTTGGCATGACTTGAATTTTGACTTGGATCCACTTTCATCTTACCTTATTCACGTCATCTTTGTGTGAGGTTCAATGATGTTTAACTATGCTTCTTATGCAAGTTTGCTTGCATTTTTTCTTGTTTGCTTTTACTTGCTTACTTGAGCTTTCTTGTGTGATCTTTTGAAGCATGATTAATGTTGTGATTTGAGTATGATGTGCTTGCTGCCCCGTCTTATTTCTCATCTTACACCTCTCTTTCTTCTTCATCTCTTTCACTCCTTCTCTTCCCTTGAGTCTCAAGACTTGTTTAAGTCTTGGATTCCTTCCCTTAGAGCTACCTAGTCCAACTTAATTTCCGATTAAGCTTGGATTAGGATTAGCATTAGGCTTTCTTTTGCATGCTAACTTAGGTAGATGTTTCCCTTTTCAAACTCAACTATAGGGCCACCTTTGCATGACAACATTAGGATATAATCCCCCTTAGTGTTCTCTTTTCCTTTGAGTTTTCTCTTCTCATCTTATAACACTTCTAAAACACTTAATAAAATTAACGTGTATTGCGCATGAGCCTTGCATGTGGGAAGTGAGGAGTGAGGGGTTCCCTCTCATTTTTCTAGAGTGTTTGGTGGACGTTCCATTTTGGAACGATTTGCTAAGCATTCGTTCCTACATCATAGACTTCGGTGCAATGCAAGTTATGAACTAACTTCAATCCACTTCTGTCTAAAAAACACAAAAACAAACTCAAACCTTTTTCATCCTTCGGGATCGTTAAGTTCAACTCATTTTCAGAAAAGGGCACGTTACTTCCGTCTCGTCGCAAACAGGCATCGACCCTAACTGCCGGACGCGAATCTAACGTCGCTCATAAAAAACACTAACCTACCTCGTTAGGTCAAACTATGACTGCTCTGATTTCCTCTCTCTAGTCTGATTGAGGATACATAGGCACAAGACGACGATGTCTTGGCGAGCAACCTCCCCCCTTAGTTCGTGTCCGGACTACGTTGACTCTGACTTTCCCATTGCACGAGGGAATACGTAGGCATAGGACGAGCGATGTCCTATCGAGTCATTTCTTTTTCTTTTCTTCTTTGTTTCTTTGTTCCTTTCCGTTCCCGTTCCTTCTCGTTTCCAGTAGCAGTGGAACTCCAGATGACGACACCCTTTGATCGAGACAACAAGCGTGGATCCCATCGAGTACGATGGACGTGTGGGGTGCTAATACCTTCCCCTCGCGTAACCGACTCCCTTACCCGTTTCTCTTGGTCGTGAGACCATGCTCTTTCCCTTCCCTTCAGGTTTACGCAGTATTTCCTTTCCCTCTCTTGGGATAAATACACATTGCTGGTGATTCTGTTTCTGCGCCACTTTTGCGTTTGTACTTGGATGAAATTCTCGGGAGCGACAGCTGGCGACTCTGCTGGGGATAGGTTGACCTCTTGCTGGTCCATCCCCTTTTGCTAGTCAATCCTAGCGCTTGTTTATTTTTATTTCATGGGGTGTTTATCTGTTGTGCTTTATTTTGCTGTATATTACTGTTTTACTGTTTTTACTGCATTTATTGCATTGCATTTCATTATTATGCTGGACTGTGCTGTGCTGTGCTGGTTTTCTGTTTGGCAGGTTGGGTTTCTTTGAGAGATAAGCCCAATACATAGGCTTGAGCATACACTTAGGACTAGAGTGGAAAGTAGTGGGACCTACGCGCCGTCTTGGTGCGTTTGGTGTTCACGAAATTCACATCCAGACGAGGCTATCTTGGGAGATATTCTGACGTGCGTGTCTTGCGCATTTCAGGGTGTTGATCTAGAGAGCTGTCGACTCTGGCGACCGTTTCTTCTGAGGACTCAGCAACGCCTCTCCTCCCGACATGTGATAATGGCAGACCAGAAATGGCAAACCCATTACACTTGTCGATCCGAGGACCCAATGCTGGGGACTTGCATAGGATGACCTTATTTTTGGGGGAATCAGTGGATGACCTCTTTGTTTGGCGATAGTATTGTACCCCAAGGGATGAATGTACTATTGCTTCTCAAATCGATAATTCGAGACTGAAGATCCCGTTTTCTAGAACCCACATGTGAGAGGGGATGGGTGTTTGCAGGTCTGCAGCTAACTGAAACCTTCAACCTACCCGGTTTTCTGGATTTCTCGACAGTATATAGTTTTACCTGGCTTTCTGGTTATCTCAGTGGTTCGATGTTCTGGAATTCCGGTCTTCTGGGTTGTGGTTCTCGTTTAGTTAACAACACATCACATGTCCAGAGCAGTGATACCTCGATCCCATGTTTGCATTTGCATCATTTCTTGCATTCTAACATGTTTGACATTTTTCAGGGCTTGCATCTTACCTTTGATTCCGGTTGTTGAGGTGTTCTCGTCATGGAAGCTCAGAGAAAGAAGAATGTAGCATACACGTTCCCAGATTCGACTCTGAAGTTGATTCACAAGCTGATTAGTATGACTGATCCTGAGATCCGTGCCAGCTTCAAGGAGGAATATGGGGAGATATTGAAGGTTGTCTGAAATATTTCACAAGAAGAGCACGATGCCATTCACACGCTCCTTCAATTCTATGACCCTCCTTTGCGTTGTTTCACTTTTTTGGATTATGTATTGGCTCCAACCTTAGAGGAGTTCTCATTTATTTTGGGAATCTCTGTCGATCCAAGGATACCTTTCTTTTCTGAAGAACAGCCCGGACTGGAAGAGATGGCGGTTGCTATTTGCATAGGGGAATCTGTTCTGAGTAACAATATCAGTGACAAGCAAGGGTTTAAGGGCCTCCCTTTGAAGTTTCTGTTTGACCAAGCCCGCTCATGTGCTAAGGAGAAAAATTGGCTTGCTTTCAACGCCATTTTAGCTTTTTGCATTTATGGGATTGTCCTATTCCCCAACATCCCGGAGTTTGTCAACATGTAGGTAATTCAGATTTTCATCTTGAGAAACCCCGTGCCTACTCTTCTTGGTGACGTGTATCATTCATCCCACTACAAGAACGAAAAGAGACGAGGAAGGACTGTAAGTTGCTGCGCGCCACTCCTATCTACTTGGTTTTTCAGCCATTTCCCTAAAGCTGGGGCTTTTGTTGATGCAAGGGATTCTATGAAGTGGTCTAAAAGGTTGATGGGATTGACTGCTGACAACATCATTTGGTTTAATCACAGTTTGCTAGGGATTGAGCTTATTTTCAACTGCGGAGGATTCCCAAATGTGCCCTTAATAGGGAGGAAAGGCGGAATTAATTATAACCCTTCCCTTGCCATCAGACAATTTGGGTATGCATTGAAGACTCCCCCTTAGGAACAAGATATCAGAGAATCCTTGTTTTTCAATGGTACTACAGACCAAGAAATGGCAAGGAAGGTCGTGAAAGCTTGGAAACAAGTTTTTAAAAGAGGAAAGACTTTCTTTGGGAAGTGTAACAACCAAGCTTTCTCTCCGTATGTGGAGTGGGTCCGGAAAAGGGCAGAAGAGGAGCTTCTTCCTTTCCCAATAGAGCCACCTTTGTACCCTCTGTTGATTGAGCCACCAACCACAGTGAAGATAGAGAAGTATACCAAATTATAGGCTGAAAACGAGAAGCTTCGAGAGGAGAACGGTGAGCTGCAAAGAGAAATCTACCAGTTGAAGCATGAGCGGGGTGAAGCTGTTCATGTCGCCAAGTTGAAGACAGAGCTTCTCGCTAAGAAAGAAAAAGAGCTACCTGAAGAGGTCACAGCCAGACAAAAGGTAGGGCAAGCTCTAAAAGGTGTTAGCAGGATTCTCAAATCCAAGAAGGAAGACCTAGCCAAGGCTTGGTCAAAGATTCACAAGTTTAACGCTTACCGAGATACTGCAATAACTGCTAACAAACAGAAAAAAGATAAGTTCCTGGATCAGATCGAGAGTTTGAAGACGAAGCTCAAGAAGAAAGACGAGGAGATCTTATCAGGGACATTCCAGAGACACGCAGTTGAGGAGCGACTGAATGAGGCCATATCGACCATAGCAGAGCTGAAGAGACGAGCTGAAATGAAGAGGCCTAGGGGTGAAGGCTCTAGATCAGGCAGTGGGTGACACTCTGTAGTTTGTTTTTCTTTGTATCTCGGGTCACCACCAGAATTGTTGGCTGGGATCTTTGCTTCATTTGTTTCAGAATTATTATGTTATTTTGGGTTGTAATCTCTGACAGTGATTTTCTTTGATTTATATATGAGCAGCAGTTTCATCCTATCTTGTCTTTAAACTGGAATTAAGGGGTGGATCTCCCTGCAAATATCCAAACATGTTCATTTGCATTTGCATAATCATAATCATTTTTTGCATAGCAGGTGTTCGTCTCGGGCTTTTCTAACCTTTTTTTGGTTGCAGGCAGGATTGATAATCAGCCCATTCACCTGTATTCTACTAGATCAAATCAGAGGAGAATTATGGAGAAGATGCAAGCAGAGATGGCTGCCATGCAGGCCCGTATAGACCAATTCATGGAACTGATGCAAGGTGTTGCCCAAGGGCAAGAGCAGTTGAGGACTTTGGTCCAACCCTTAGTTGCAAGGGTGGATGAAGACGGAGTTCTTCACGGCGGAGTCCATAATGGCATTGTTGGTAACGGTGCTCAGGGAGGTCATGTGGGCGTAGAGATCCCCATTCCTGGTGTTGTGATCCCTCCGGGCAGAGGAGAGCAGCTTGTGATTCCTTCTGTTGTGGGAGGAGGAAGTGTTTGTGTTGTTCATGGTCGTCGTTTCGAAGACCAATAAGATGACGTTTTCTCCATGCCAGGCAGGGATGCTGGTCCTCAGTCCGGCAATGATCAAAGTTTCAGACTGATTGAAGAACAACTAAGGGGAGTGGTGAATCAAAATTCTATAGGAATGGATCTGGAGGATTTGGGGCTGGTTCCTGGTGTTGTAATTCCGCACAAATTTTAGGTGCCCACTTTTGCAAAATACAATGGTACCACCTGTCCCAAGACGCATGTCAGGGCATACGCGAGGAAGATGGCCGCGTATTCTAAAGATGAGAAATTGCTGATGCATTTTTTCCAGGACAGCCTGTCTGGGGCATCCTTGGAATGGTATATGCAATTAGAGAGATGCCATATCCGTAATTGGAGATAGTTGGTCGAGGCCTTTATCAAGCACTACCAATATAACACCGATATGGCTCCCAACAGGACCCAGTTACAGAATATGTCCCAGAAGAATAACGAAAGCTTCAAGGAATATGCGCAGAGATGGCGTGAACTAGCGGCAAGGGTACAGCCACCCATATTGGAAAAGGAAATGCTGAATTTGTTTATGGATACTTTGTCGGGACGTTATTATGAGAAACTATTACCGTGCGCGTCAGGCAAGTTTGCTGAGTTGATCATGGTCGGGGAAATGTTAGAGAGCGGAATCAAAGCGGGGAAGGTAGCAGGTAGTGATGGGTCATCTTCAGGTCAAGGGAAGAAACCCTATGCTAATTATAAGAAAAAGGAGGAAACCAATTTTGTGTCGTCTCACCGAGGTAAAGGAAAGCGGCATCAGAGTTATAACCAGCAGGTAGCTTCAGTGATAATTCCTGCAGCGCTTCCACCTCAGCAGCAGCAAAATCAGGCTCTGTGTCAGTATCAGCCAATGCCTAAGCAGAACCGACATTTTGATACTCCACCTCTACCGTATTCACAGTTGTTTTAGCATTTACTACAGTTGCAGTTAATCCAGAAAAGGACTCTAGCTCCTTCCACCGGTAATCCACCTCCGAGTTATAATCCTAATGCCCATTGTGACTTTCATTCTGGGGCACCCAGACACTATATTGAAGACTGCAAAGCTTTTAAGCACGCAGTCCAAGACTTGGTGGATTCGAAGGCCATTAACTTTTCAAATGATGGGCCAAATGTCATCCAAAATCCAATACCGAACCATGGTGGGCCAAGGGTTAACGCTGTGTTAGAAGAGAATGAATCTTTGAACTTGGTTACGGATGTTAATGAATTAAGGACTCCTTTCATGGTGGTAAAGGAGAGGTTATTGAGGGGTGGGGTGTCCCCCGGATGTGATAAGAATTGTTCAGAGTGTATGTCTCAAGTGAATGGGTGTGATTTGTTGAAGTCGGGAATTCAAAAATTGATAGATGAAGGTCAATTGCAGTTTGACCAGTGTGACCAACAGAAAGAAGTTGTGAGCAAGAAAAATGAGGTTGCTACCATTACTATCCCTTTCAAAATAATCACTATTTCAGGGCCAGTCAGACCAACACCGGTGATTATTACAGCTCCCGGACCCGTGCCATATGAGAGTACCAAGGCCATTCCTTGGAATTATGGAGCCGAAGTATTTGTCAACGGACAGAAACAAGAACTGGTGGGAACTTCTGTAGTGAACTCTTGTGTTAAAAGCAATATTGAAGCAGGGGCTATCACGAGAAGTGGTAGGGTCTTTATCCCTTCAAATGATCAAGCTGGTAGTTCTAAACAAGACAAAGGGAAGCAGGTTGTAGGTAATTCTGTGCAAGCACCAGTAGTGAATGACTCCACGGCGGGGCCAATTGATAATTCTTTCTCCGAGAATGTAGAAGAATTTATGAGATTAATCAGGAAGAGCGATTACAAGATTGTTGATCAGTTGCATCAGACTCCATCCAAAATCTCTATCTTGTCCCTGTTATTGTGTTCCGAGGCACACCGAAATGCATTGCTGAAAGTACTGAATGATGCTTACGTATCTCAAGAGATCTCTGTTAATCAGTTGGAGGGGGTAGTGGCCCATGTCAATGCAGGCAATGGTTTGGGTTTTACTGATGTTGACTTGACCCCAGCTGGGAGAAACCATAACAATGCCTTGCATATTTCTGTTGAATGTCGTGGATCGTTGATGTCTCATGTGCTTGTGGATACTGGGTCCTCTTTGAATGTTTTGCCTAAGAAAGCCTTGATGAAGCTGGACACCCGAGGGTTGATATGCACACCTAGTGATTTGGTGGTGCGCGCTTTCAACGACTCGAAGAGGTATGTTTTCGGTGAGATTGTGCTACCAATTAATGTTGGGCCGGAAGTTTTCGATGCTACTTTCTATATCATGGACATCCAACCTGCCTATAGCTGCCTGCTGGGTCGTCCATGGATTCACAGTGCTGGGGCTGTGATGTCTACATTGCATCAGAAGTTAAAGTACATGGTAGACGGACATGTGGTGACGGTTTGTGGAGAAGAGGATATTATGATAAGCCATCTATCTACTTTCAAGTATGTGGAGGTAGATGGTGAAATACATAAAACTCTATGTCAGGGTTTCGAAGCAGTGAAGATCACTGAGAAGCCTCTCAAGGAAGGTAGCCAGTCGGAAGTGGTTCAGCCTACAGTGGTACACCAGCTGGAGATTTCAATGTCTTCCTTTAAAGATGCTCGGGCCGTGGTTGAAGCCGGTGGTTCACAAAAGCGGGGTCAGGTTATTGATATCCAAGAAAAGCGGAATACTCATGGACTGGGTTATAAGCCACCCAGGCATCCTGAAGAGCCTCCCAAGTTCTATGGTCCAGTTCGTTTCACCAGTGCAGGTGTTTTCTTCAACAGAGTCAATGCTATTAAGGAGGATGGGGATAGTGATAGTGATATGGATAGTTGGATCCGCCCATGTGTCCCAGGCTAAAGCCTTCTCAACTGGTCATCAGAGAGAGTCATTCAAGTGACCGGACCAGAGTAATTGCTTCTGTTTGTCATCTATGTTAATCCTACGTTCTGCCCAAGATGTAGTGATTCTTGTTTGTAGGGCTTGAATGTTTTTGTATGCTTTTCTTTATCATTAATAAAGGACGTTTTCACATTCAAATGTTTTGATCCCTGTTTTTCTATTTTTTTTTTGCATTAAAACCACAGCAAAATGGCAATGTGTTTTTGTTTGATGCATCCATAATAAACATATATCATCAATCATGCAGGTTTTCTTGTTCAGATTCCACCCATCATGATTCAGCTATGGCTCGATATGACTTCGATAATCCCATATATCAGGCTGAAGAGGGGGCTGATGAAGATTGTGCCTTACCAGAGGAATTAGCCAGGCTGTTAAAACAAGAGGAAAAGGTCATTCTGCCTCATCAGGAGGAAATCGAGGTTGTTAATTTGGGAACCGAGGACGCAAAGAAAGAGGTACGGATTGGGGTTGCTTTGGAAGACACTGTCAAGGGAAGATTGATTGAAATGTTCCGAGAGTATGTGGATATCTTTGCCTGGTCTTACCAAGACATGCCTGGGCTCGACACTGACATCGTGGTACACCGGCTGCCGCTCAAAGAAGGATGTGCTCCGGTTAAGCAGAAGCTGAGAAGGACGAAATCGGAAATGTCCGTCAAGATTAAAGAAGAGGTTCAGAAGCAGTTAGATGCTGGTTTTCTTACTGTAACAAATTATCCTCCGTGGGTTGCTAATATTGTTCCTGTACCTAAGAAGGACGGAAAGGTCAGGATGTGCGTTGATTACAGAGATCTGAATAGAGCAAGCCCAAAAGATGATTTCTCGCTTCCTCACATTGATGTGTTAGTGGATAACACTGCTCAGTATTCTGTGTTTTCTTTCATGGATGGCTTCTCTGGGTATAACCAAATCAAGATGGCCCCAGAGGACATGGAGAAAACGACGTTTATAACACCGTGGGGAACATTTTGTTACAAAGTGATGCCCTTTGGATTGAAAAATGCTGGGGCAACATATCATCGGCCGATGGTGACTCTCTTTCATGACATGATTCACAAAGAGATCGAGGTCTATGTTGATGACATGATTGCGAAGTCATAGACGGAGGAAGAGCATCTAGTGAATCTTCAGAAACTGTTTGAGAGGTTGAGAAAGTTCAGACTGAGGTTGAATCGAACAAGTGCACCTTCGGGGTGAGATCTGGAAAGTTACTGGGTTTTATTGTCAGCGAAAGAGGTATCGAGGTTGACCCTGCTAAAGTAAAAGCCATTCAAGAAATGCCTGAACCAAGAACAGAAAAGGAGGTTAAACTACATTGCTAGATTCATCTCTCATCTTACAGCCACGTGTGAACCGATATTCAAGTTGCTAAGAAAAGATCAAGAGGTCAGGTGGAACGAGAATTGTCAAAAGGCGTTCGAAAAAATAAAAGAATATTTGCAGGAACCTCTGGTCCTTATGCTGCCAGTGCCAGGAAGGCCATTGATTATGTATCTTACAGTTCTTGAGAACTCAATGGGGTGTGTGCTCGGTCAACATGACGAGTCAGGTAGAAAAGAGCATGCCATTTACTACCTGAGTAAGAAATTTACTGATTGTGAGTCGAGGTACTCGATGCTGGAGAAAACATGTTGTGCACTCACTTGGGCAGCTAAGCGTTTGAGGCAGTATATGTTAAACCACACAACCCTTTTGATTTCGAAGATGGATCCGATCAAGTATGTGTTTGAAAAGCAGGCGCTTTCTGGAAGAATAACCCGTTGGTAGATGGTTCTGACAGAATACGACATTCAATATGTTTCCCAAAAAGCCATTAAGGGAAGTGTTTTGTCAGAATATCTCACTGAACAACCAATTGATGATTATCAACCGATGAAGTTCAAATTTCCTGATGAGCACATTATGTATCTGAAGATGAAAGACTGTGAAGAGCCTCTACCTATGAAGGACCTGAAATTGGATCCCAATGGAAGCTGGTCTTTGATGGGGCTGTCAATTCATACGGTAACGGAATCAGGGCAGTCATTACGACTCCACAGGGTTCTCATATACCCTTTACTACCCGGTTAGCGTTTGTATGCACCAACAATGAGGCGGAGTATGAAGCATGCATTATGGGGTTAGAAGAAGCAATTGATTTGAGAATCAAGAACCTCGAAGTTTATGGTGATTCCGCGTTGGTAGTTAATCAGATCACCGGAGAATGGGAAACTCGTCAAGCGAACTTGGTTCCTTATAACAACTATGCCAGGAGGTTGTTACCTTTCTTTGACATAGTTGATTTCCACCATATACCCCGGTTGGAGAATCAGATGGCCGATGCGTTGGCGACGTTGTCTTCGATGTATCAGGTGAATCGTTGGAATGAAATTCCTTCGATCAGAATCATGCGCTTGGATAGGCCAGCTTTTGTGTTTGCAATTGAAGATGTGTCAGATGGCAAACCTTGGTATCATGATATTAAGGTTTTTCTGAAGAGTCAAGAGTATCCAGAAGGTGCATCCACCAAAGACAAGAAAACTCTGAGGAGGCTGGCGGGAAATTTCTTTCTGACAAAAGACGAGGTGTTATATAAAAGGAACTTTGACATGGTCTTGCTACATTGTGTTGATGAACACGAGGCAAACCTATTAATGGAGGAAGTCCATGAAGGATCTTTCGGTACCCATGCCAATGGACATGCTATGGCCAGAAAACTGTTGAGAGCGGGGTATTATTGGATGACTATGAAATCCGATTGTTTCAAATACGCCCAAAAATGTCATAAATGCCAGATTTATGCTGATAAGGTGCATGTGCCGCCTACTCCTCTGAATGTGTTGTCATCACCTTGGCCTTTTGCTATGTGAGGCATTGATGTGATCAGAAAGATTGAGCCGACTGCTTCCAATGGGCATCGTTTCATTTTGGTTGCCATCGATTATTTCACGAAGTGGGTGGAAGCAGCCTCGTTTGCCAACGTCACCAGACAAGTGGTAGCCAGATTTATCAAGAAGGACATCATCTGTCGGTATGGAGTCCCGGAGAGAATCATTACTGATAATGGTTCGAATTTGAATAACAAGATGATGAAGGAGCTATGTCAGAGCTTTAAGATTGAACATCACAATTCTTCTCCCTATCGTTCGAAGATGAATGGGGCTGTTGAAGCAGCGAATAAGAACATCAAGAAGATTGTGCAGAAAATGGTAGTGACCTATAAGGACTGGCACGAGATGTTGCCTTATGCTTTACACGATTATCGTACTTCGGTACGCACATCAACTGGGGCAGCTCCTTTCTCATTGGTATATGGTATGGAAGCAGTTCTACCATTAGAAGTTGAGATTCCTTCTTTAAGAATTCTGGCAGACGTGAAGCTTGATGAAGCTGAGTGGGTACGTTCCAGATTGGATCAGCTGAACCTTATTGAAGAGAAGAGATTGGCAGCCATTGCACATGGTCGGTTGTATCAGAGCAGGATGAAGAAAGCCTTTGATCAGAAAGTGCGTCCTCGGTATTTTCAGGCTGGTGAATTGGTTTTGAAAAGGATCCTTCCTCCTCAAACAGATCACAGGGGCAAATGGACTCCGAACTACGAAGAGCCATATGTAGTAAGACAGGTTTTCTCTGGTGGAGCCTTATTACTCGTAACTATGGATGGCGAAGATTTTACGTCCCCTGTGAACGCAGACGTAGTCAAAAAATACTTTGCATAAAGGAGACCCGCTGGACACAAAAAGAAAAGTCCAGGAAAAAAAGGGGGATCCCGACGAACCATAAAAAGAAAGGGGTTCGGGCAAAAGTTAGGGATAAAAAAAAGAAAAAAGAATAAACCCGCAAAGTTGAAAACCTGAAAAGGCAACTTTGGCAAAAAGGGTATCCCGGTGGATTGAAAACCCGAAAAGGGCGATCCAGGCAAAAGTTAGGGATTTAAAAGCAAAAGGCTACGATCGGCGTTCGATCTGTTAACACTTTTGATACGTGTAAATTTCGAAGGAAAGGTCAGTCCAATCAGTCTCTTCGAAGGCCAAAACATCTGCGGATAAGCAAGGCATATTGGGTCATAGCTGAATTGAATCATGGTGGATATCTGTTCCCCACATTGCCGACATGTGTATTTTCTTTTATCTCTTTTTGCAATTATCTCTTTTCAGGAATTGCTTCCAAATGTAAATGCCTATTCACAGGCCAATTTCATTCAATAAAATCTTCATTTCACTCAAAAGCTTTCCATTTGTGTTTTTACTTTTGCTGTTTTGTTTGTGAAAATGTCCGATATTTTGATAGAACATTGCCTGCGAAAGTGTTAAGCTTCGCTAAGCATAAAAAAAAAGAAAGAGTGGAAATTACTTAGGCAACAGTCATTGTGATGGTAATAGAAGTAGCCTTTTTGCATGTAGAACTTTCTGTTGACTCTGTTTGCAGGGTAATAGGTTTGTTCTTCCCTAGTAGAGCTACTCCCCTCGACATTGAAAAGTTCACCCTCCTCAATAGGTTGTTGCTTTCCCCAACCAGAGTGTCGAGAATTATCTTCCTCAGCAGATTACAGAAGATTAATTCCCCAGCTAGAGTTATGATCGATTTCATTACTCTTTCTGCAAGCAGTCAGAAGTGGATGCTGATGCATCCCCTGCAGGGGCTTACAGATTATTCTTCTTTGGACAAAGATGTTATTTTCCCCGCAGGGCCTGGGCACTCATTCTCCTCAGCTAGTCAAGAAATGTTTTCCTCACCAGCAACGGTATGAGTTAATCCCCTCAGATGAGTAAGCTAGATGTTATCCTCTAGCAGGGTGGATGTCAGCATCTACCGTTCCTCAAGCAGGTTTGCTGGTCATGGCTGGTACTCCCCAGCAGGGTAAAAGTACTAATATTCCCCGGCAGGGTAAAAGCAAGGGCATCTCCCAACAACAGGTTGAGTTCAGTAATATACCCAAATAGGTTTGGAATTACTGACTTGTCTCCCCAAGCAAAGTTTGATGGTAATCTTCACAGTGGTTTGTTCAACAGCAGTTGAAATCCCCAGCAGGATTTAAGTCCAATTGTTATTGGCATTCTTTCAGATCCAGGTGAAAGTCATTGGTAATCCCCTGCGGAGAGAATTTCTCTTTGGGGTCCATCTTCATTATTCATTTTTATCCATCTCCAACAGAGTGGATCTTCTCTCGGAATTTTAATCTCAAGCAGAGTTTGTGATCAGGATCTTCTTCAGCAAAGTGAAGTCTTTCTCGGCAAGGTCTCTTGTTTCAGAGGACAATTTAGTTTGTCGTCCCCAGTGGAGCGGCCTTGGTCTTCAGCATTTATTTTGCTGAGACGCCTCTTTTGCATTGCATAAGCATTCTTGCATGGCATCCTCCCAAACGCGTAGCATTTCCATTTCGTATGGAGCATTACGCCATAGAAAAATTTAAACATATGCACTCGAAGCATAAGCCAGGTTTGATATCCTTTACCAGTTTCTTTCCTCAGCAGAAAGTAACAAAATTCAGAAGATGTTGGTTAATACTACACCGCAACCAGTGGATTCGTCCTTCTTGTTGGTTCTTCCTATACTCCCCTGCAGAGTTGTCTGTTTAGATTTCTCTTTTCCCCGGCGGATTCATCTTCGTGGAACTGTCGATTCTACATATTCTTGTTTAAAATTCTACCTTCGGTTTAGTCTTTCTTTGAAAGACCACCTTCGGCCTGGTCTTTCTCTTTTCTTGAGTTGGCCTTCGGCCGTCCTCACACCCGCTGTTGTCTTGTTCTCCCCAGGAGAGTCTACCTTCCGCTTAGTCTTTCTTTGAAAGTCCACCCTCGGCTTGGTCTTTCTTTTTCGAGCCCACTTTCGGCATGGCCTCGTATCCTTTGTTTTTAAGTCTACCTTCGGCATAGTCTTTCTTTGAGAGCCCACCCTCGGCTTGGTCTTTCTTTTTCGAGCCCACCTTCGGCATGGCCTCGTATCCTTTGTTTGAAAGTCTACCTTAGGCATAGTCTTTCTTTGAAAGTCCACCTTCGGTTTGGTCTTTATTTTTCGAGCCCACCTTCGGCATGGCCTCGTATCCTTTGTTTGAGAGTCTACATTCGGCATAGTCTTTCTTTGAAAGCCCACCTTCGGTTTGGTCTTTCTTTTTCAAGCCCACATTCAGCATGGCCTCGTATCCTTTGTTTGAAAGTCTACCTTCGGCATGGTCTTTCTTTGAAAGCCCACCTTCGGCTTGGTCTTTTTTTTTTGAGCCCATCTTCGGCATGGTCTCGTATCCTTCGTTTGAAAGTCTACCTTCGGCATAGTCTTTCTTTGAAAGCCCACCTTCGGTTTGGTCTTTCTTTTTCGAGCCCACCTTCGGCATGGTCTCGTATCCTTCGTTTGAAAGTCTACCTTCGGCATAGTCTTTCTTTGAAAGCCCACCTTCGGCTTGGTCTTTCTTTTTCGAGCCCACCTTTGGCATGGTCTCGTATCCTTTGTTTGAAAGTCTACCTTTGGCATAGTCTTTCTTTGAAAGCCCATCTTCGGTTTGGTCTTTCTTTTTCGAGCCCACCTTCGGCATGGTCTCGTATCCTTCGTTTGAAAGTCTACCTTCGGCATAGTCTTTCTTTGAAAGTCCACCTTCGGCTTGGTCTTTCTTTTTCGAGCCCATCTTCGACATGGTCTCGTATCCTTCGTTTGAAAGTCTACCTTCGACATAGTCTTTCTTTGAAAGCCCACCTTCAGTTTGGTCTTTCTTTTTTCGAGCCTACCTTCGGCATGGCCTCGTATCCTTTGTTTGAGAGTCTACCTTCGGCTTAGTCTTTCTTTAAAAGTCCACCCTCGGCTTGGTCTTTCTTATTCGAGCCCACCTTCGGCATGGCCTCATATCCTTTGTCTGAAAGTCCACCCTTGGCTTGGTCTTTATTTTTCGAGTCTCCCTTCGGCTTAGTCTTCTTTGAAAGCCCACCTTCGGCTTGATCTTTCTTTTTCGAGCCCATCTTCGGCATGGTCTCGTATCCTTTATATCTCCCCAGCGTGGTCCGCCTTTGGCCGACCTACCTTTTCGAGTTCGCCTTCGGCCATTCTCGTTTATCCTTATATCCCCAGTTTAGTCCGCCTTCGTCCGGTCTGCCTTTTCGAGTTCTCCTTCGTCCGTTCTCGTATTCACGTTATTTCATCATCCCTACAGGTTGCAAATTTTCAAGTTATTTTGGTATTCAATCTTCGTGTATCCCGATTGTCTGAAAGTCGTTGCTTCCATACCCTCGGATCCAAGAAGTTTGAATAGGGGCAGCTGTAACACCTCAAAATTTGCCCCTTTACTTTTAGCACTAACTGGTTTATGCCTCCTTTCATTTGCATTATCATTCCTGCATTTGCATTGTCCTTTTGAGCATGGGATCAAGGTATTCTTTCAGCAGCTCACGGCGTCTTCAGTTCTAGTATGATTTTTAACAGTGTTCAAAGCCAAGCAGATAGCTTTCCAAGTCTTTTTGAGCATTTATTTTGCTCATTAAGCGACTGGACGATCAGAAACTCTGGCAGTCAATTTTTGATCAGTTATTCAGCACCAGACGGTTGTTATCAGCAGTTTAATTCGAGTGCAAAAAACATTTTGCCGCATATTTCAAGTGTATTTTAGTGGTAATATCAGATGGCAAGTTTCAGAGGTCTATCATGGTCCAGAGCAGGTGGAACCGGACGAATATCCAAGTTTCCCTCCTTTTGGCGCCAAATTTTGAATTTTTGAATAGAATAATCGATTACCCAAAGTGAGTAACCGATTACTCTGGGCGAAATTGCAAAAATGTGGCATTTTCCAGCACTGCAGAATTTTTGAGTATTTGTGATCATGTGCTTGGCTTGTGCATGTGTGGGAAGGATCTAGAATTGATTTATTTTCATCATTTTCCATCAAAAAATTCAAATTCTTTCCACTCCAATTCCACATTTTCTTTCCTAATTCACATTTCATCCCAATTTCCACTCACTTAACCTCACTCCCAACCCAAACTTAACTCCTAACCTAGGGGTTATTTAAACCAATTCATTCCAAACCTCAAAGACCTAGATCATTTTTTCACTCCCAATTTTCAGAATTCTCTCAATTCTCTCTCACTTTTTCACTCTCAATCTCCATTTTCAACCACACTCAAAGCTCTCTTTCAAAGATTAACAAGTTTTTCATTGGAACTTGTTAATTCTTGAGCTAAAGCCTCTCATCCTCACTACATTTCAGCTTTTCAATTTGGATTTTCGTTTGGATCTGGTGCTGAATTTTCAGAAGTGATTTTTGGAGTTTTGTTGCTTATTTGCTTGGATCTTCAACTTTTGGTTGCAAGAAGCTTGTGGATCTTGGATTTCTCTACTTGAATTCATCCATTTCTGTTTACAACACTTACCAAAGCAAATCTCAGCTTTGTAGGTTAGTTAATTTCAGATCCATACTCATTTTAGCTTAATTGCAACTTATACAATGTAGATCCATGAATTTTGATGTGTTTTGATTCATTTGGGTGATCTTGATTGTGGATGTTGATGATTGTTGGATCTAATTGATGTTTGATTGCTGTGATTGAACTTAATTTTCGTGCACTATTGTTTACATGATCATTTGGATGTTTGGATAAGTGATTGGTTGCTGAAAAATGCTTTTCAAAGTTGAATTTCTGCCTCTGTTTCAGTGGTAATCGATTACTCTAACAGGGTAATCGATTACTCTGCTTTATTTTCACGTTTTTAGCCAATTTTCAACTGAGTAATCGATTACCCTATGTGAGTAATCAATTACCACTGAAGCAGATTGTGTTTTTCTTGCATTTTCTTGCTTGTTTGAGGTCTCTTGCATGCCTAAACTTTATGGATTGATATGTTGATGATTTATGGATCATTCTTGAGCTGTTGCACCTCACACTATTGTATGCACACAATTTTCCGACACGCGATTTTTGGATTTTTATCGTTTATGATCACGTTTGCGATGTTGCGTTCCCGATGCGATGAACACATAACACACACTTCTTGAGCATGTTGATTGTGACTTGTTGATGATGTTGCTGGAATTGTTGTTTGAATATGAATATGATCTTGCTTCACCTTATCATGTGTTGTTTGCATAGATGTTTAGAGTGGATGTTTACATAATTGTGGAGCATGTTTTGAATGTGATTCTTGTGGCTTCTTCTTGATATTCATGAGTTGATCTTTGAATTGATATACATGTTCACCTTGCTGCCATTTGCTTTCATGCCTTGATTTCACTTTGTTTGATCACTTGAAGTTATGTTGTGCATGAGTTATTTGTTGCTAAGTGTTTGAGTGTTGTTGAGATACATACTTGATACTCTTGATGCCACTTTCTAATGTGTGAATTGATTGACCTTTGGCATGACTTGAATTCTGAATTGGATCCACTTTCATCTTACCTTATTCACATCATCTTTGTGTGAGGTTCAATGATGTTTAACTATGCTTCTTATGCAAGTTTGCTTGCATTTTTTCTTGTTTGCTTTTACTTGCTTACTTGAGCTTTCTTGTGTGATCTTTTGAAGCATGATTAATGTTGTGATTTGAGTATGATGTGTATGATGTGCTTGCTGCCCCGCCTTATTTCTCATCTTACACCTCTCTTTCTTCTTCATCTCTTTCACTTCTTCTCTTCCCTTGAGTCTCAAGACTTGTTTAAGTCTTGGATTCCTTCCCTTAGAGCTACCTAGTCCAACTTAATTTCCGATTAAGCTTGGAGTAGGATTAGCATTAGGATTTCTTTTGCATGCTAACTTAGGTAGATGTTTCCCTTTTCAAACTCAACTATAGGGCCACCTTTGCATGACAACATTAGGATAGAATCCCCCTTAGTGTTCTCTTTTCCTTTGAGTCTTCTCTTCTCATCTCATAACACTTCTAAAACACTTAATAAAATTAACGTGTATTGCACACGAGCCTTGCATGTGGGAAGTGAGGAATGAGGGGTTCCCTCTCATTTTTCTAGAGTGTTTGGTGGACGTTCCATCTTGGAACGATTTGCTAAGCATTCGTTCCTACATCATAGACTTCGGTGCAATGCAAGTTATGAACTAACTTCAATCAACTTCTGTCTAAAAAACACAAAAACAAACTCAAACCTTTTTCATCCTTCGGGATCGTTAAGTTCAACTCATTTTCAGACAAGGGCACGTTACTTCCGTCTCGTCGCAAACAGGCATCGACCCTAACTGCTGGACGCGAATCTAACGTCGCTCATAAAAAACACTAACCGACCTCGTTAGGTCGAACTACGACTGCTCTGATTTCCTCTCTCTAGTCTGATTGAGGATACATAGGCACAAGACGGCGATGTCTTGGCGAGCAACCTCCCCCCTTAGTTCGTGTCCGGACTACGTTGACTCTGACTTTCCCATTGCACGAGGGAATACGTAGGCATAGGACGAGTGATGTCATATCGAGTCACTTCTTTTTCTTTTCTTCTTCGTTTCTTCGTTCCTTTCCGTTCCCGTTCCTTCTCGTTTCCAGTAGCAGTGAAACTCCAGATAACGACACCCTTTGATCGAGACAACAAGCGTGGATCCCATCGAGTACGATGGACGTGTCGGGTGCTAATACCTTCCCCTCGCGTAACCGACTCCCTTACCCGTTTCTCTTGGTCGTGAGACCATGCTCTTTCCCTTCCCTTCAGGTTTACACAGTGTTTTCTTTCCCTCTCTTGGGATAAATACACATTGCTGGAGATTCTGTTTCTGCGCCACTTTCGCGTTTGTACTTGTATGAAATTCCTCGGGAGCGACACGGAGCCAACGGTTACTTGCATTGGGCTGGATTTCCAGGCCCAATCCAAGTCACTGCCAGGGCTTATGTGGCGTAGTGAAGACCAGCACATGGTCTTTGCCCTGGGGTAACCGTTCCTAGATCTCCGGAATTAGGGCAGACCGATTCCATCGGGAGTGGGTGGTTACATGAGAACGTGTCGTCGCGAGGGGGAGTCTTGTGTGTCGGGGAGAGACGTGTCCTCGCTGGGAGGACTCTTATGTGCTGAAGGAGATGGCCCCTCGCGGGGAAGGAGTACCTGAGTGTCGAGGAGGGGCAGCCTCAGAGAGACTTGGCGCCTCTGCCCGACGCTCTATGCCGCGTGTGCCCGACACTGTTGAGGTGGGCCTGTGCTCGACGTTGGTTGTGATAAGAGGCCTTTGTTGGGCCACCCCAGGATGTGTGGGTTGGGCCTGCTCGATTGAGGAGCAGACCCCGACCCAGTCCAGAACAGGAGCCCCCCAAGTCGTTGCTCTGAGGTGTCAGAGTAATGACTTAAGGGCCAGCTATGTCGAGGACTTGTCTAGTCGGGGAAGGGATTCTAGACGAGGAGCGGTTGGTCAAACGGGGAGAAATAAATCGATCTGGTCGGGCTGGACTGGCCGCGGATGGGCGACGTCGCGGGAATACGAGAATTCTAAAACGAGGTGAATGAAAAGACGTGTGTTGGGGAATGAAACGACATGCTTGGGGGAATGCGTGCCACGTGTCGCCACTCATCATTGCCTAGGGCGGCTACGCTAGGGTAGCATAATCGATTGCCTAGGAGCCCTCGAGAATTGTGAGAGCCCTATAAATAGGGGTCATCTCGTCCCATTTGCACTTTTGCTCCCCTTTTGCTCAGATTCACTCTTTTCTTCCTTCTCTGTTTCGCCACCGTACGCCGCCGCCAAATGTCGTGCCAGAACCCGACCGAAAGTGTGTTTCAAGTAAGTTTCTCTCTTTTTTCTCCTTTCATTTGCCTTTTTAGGGTGGTTTCATGGTGAACTGATGAAGTTCTCATGGAAATCACGAAATCTCCAGCGAAAACGGCGGAATTTCGTAGTTTCTTGTTGCATATCGCGGGGAGAAGGGATGCGTATCCCAGGGACACGAAGAATGTCCCAAGGACACAAGATGAAACTCTCGGGTTCCTCGCCAGTGCCCTTTTTATGCAAAGGAACCCTCCCCAAGCAGAGCACCGGTGACCTGAGGATGGTCTCGGGGACGCTCGTCGGTTGTCTTGGGGACGCGGACGAGCGCGACCGTCTCGAGATCTCGACGCTCCCTCTTCGCCCTTTCACTTGAACAACGGTGGAGGGGTGAATTTGATATGGATCATCGAATTCACTATTTCCTTCTGCTTTTCAGGTATATGGAAGCTCCGTCCATTTCTGTGGCCGTGGGATCGTTGGACGTCGACGACCAACCCGACTCTCCAATGGCGCCAATCACTAGGGTCGAGGAACGTCCCTTCGCGGAGTGGGTCAGCGATGACCCGTTGAACATGGCTTCCCATTTTGTTGACGAGGACGAGGACACTATTTTTTGCACAGTCGAGCACCAGCTGGTGGGTTCCTCGAAGTCGTGGAAGGTGTACCGACCTCAAGCACACCATCGCATATGTTCGACGTACCGAGGGATGAGGTTCCCTCTTTACGAGTTCATGTTCGACAAGGCGGGGTGGCGTCTTCCCTTTACAGATTTTCAACAAGCGGTATTTGTTTGGTTGCGCCTGGCGCCATCGCTGCACCACCCCAACTCCCTCGCTTTCATTCGAGCTTTCGAGCTCGTCTGTAAATATCTCCGAATCGGGGTAACTGTGCCTCTCTTCTTTCGCATCTTCCACCTCCAGCGACAGGCCTCCGATGGCAGACACGGCTGGGTGTCTTTCAAACAAACGAGCAGTCTCTTCCAAACCTACTTGGATTCTGTTCGTGACTTTAAGTACCGATATTATATCGTGAGGCCGGTCATGCTTGAAGCTGTGAATTCAGTGTATTGCCGAGTTTCCTGCGAAGTCGACGGGCAGACGGAGGAGGTCCTCGAGCCAAGATTCCCCTTGTTCTGGATGGAAGAACACTCCAAAAAGGGGACGGACATCTACAAAGTCAGTCCTGGTTGTTTGGACGAGGGGGATCGTCTGGGTTATGAGAGGATAGTCGCTTTCGTCAACGGGTTTAATAAAGCCAAGGTCGTGACGATGGATGGGGAACCTGTCCAAGGTGATGACGGTCAGTTGTTAACGAAGTGGCGTTTAATCAATACAAGGGCCCTCCTCGAGACTTTCTCCAATGAGGAAGCCCTCGAGCTGTTGGGTAGTGACATCCTCCTCGACTCACTTTTTCCTTTGTGTCTTGGTTTATGATTTACTGACGCTTACTTTCTTTTTGCAGGTAAGATGTCGAATGCCGAGGAGCGCTTCAAAAAGTTGAAGGCTAACCGCATTGCGAAGAAAGGAGGCAAAAGCCGCATCGAGCAGCTCCGAGCACAGGAATCCGTTCCCAACCCTACAACCGGGGGTTCCTCTGGCTCTCACCAGGATAGTGATTCTCCCAGCCCTCAGAGCTCCCCGAAGAGGCAGCGGGTTGTAAGCACAGTGGACATCGACCTTACTGAGAATGAGAGCCCCCCTGCTGTGAAATTTGTGCTCCCACCTTGCCACTCGAGGTCGAACTTCTTCATGGGGAATAATTCCCTATGCGTGGGTGCCCCCGAAGCTCAGGCCATCTTGGGCGTCGACAAGGTTTCTCGGAGAAAGGCGATGGTGGAGGATGTGTCCGCGGTGATGCGGGTTTGTGATGCCGCCTTGGTTCTAAACGAAGAGGCATGCTCCGAAGACGAGCTAAACAAGTTGTGAGAGAGTTTCAGGTCCATCTCAGCCAAAATGGAGAGGGTGGGCAAGGAGCTGGCTGACTGCAAAAGCCAGAACCAGGCCCAGGTCGAGCATCAAGGGAAGTTGGAGGAAAGGTTGAAGAATGCTGAGGAGGAGCAGAAACGCCTCTTGACGAGGGACGTCGAGCTTGAAGAGGAAAGGGATCGTCTCTCGGCGAGGAACGCCGAGTTAGAAGAGGTTGTCCGCCCGACTGATGAGGAAACCAAAGAAGACAGGTAGCTGACTTCGCGGGCAGCGCTGATAGCGAAGCTAAGGGAAGCCGAGCAAGATAACCTCGTGGCGGCTGACATAGGTTTTAGAAACTCCATGCAGCAGCTTCAGGTTCTCAACCCCGGCCTCATAACAGAAGGGACTGACCCCGACTACGAGGTGGTCGACGGTCAGATCGTGTAGCCGATGCAGGAGGATGAGGTTGTCGAGCATGAATAGCTCGAGGGGACCGTCGCCGAGTAGGTTTTTCCTTTCTCATTCTGTTTGGCCTGCGTGCCATTTTTTCTTTGTAATGATTTGTGCTCGGCCTGTGTGCTAGGGGCTTCTGATACTTGTTTGTAATATCTGTACATTGGGCTTCTGCCCGCTTTAATGCATTTTTGTTTGTATGGTTTTAATTGTGTGTGATGTTATTGTATTTGCTATACTTTGTTTATTTTTGTCTAAGTAATATACTTTGGGGATTTTCTCGATATCGATAGCCCCTGACCGCGTGGAGAGCTGGTCGGGTGGTCGGAGATGTGTTCCGACCTTCAACGAGGCTAAGAGCTCGGTCGAGGTCTTAGCTTTGTGGCGTGAACTTCCCATCACGAGCTGGGTGTTCTGCCTCATTGGTACAACGACGACGGAGCTTGATCGAGGTATCCCCGTCGGATCAAAAGTTCTTGCGCACACACAACGCGGCCTTTGATCATCGTGTTCTGTATAGGGGTGTCGCGCTCGTACCTTAGTGCGTCCCCGTAATCGCGGTGCTAGTGAGTCGCGGGCAGTGCTTAACTGTAGTACTGTTTGAGCTTCTCAGCGTTCCATGGTCGAGCAAGTTCTTCCCCGTGCAGATTTTTGAGGAAGTAGGCTCCTGTCTCCGTTTTCGCGCGGACGCGGTACGGGCCCTCCCAGTTCACGGCTAGTTTGCCTTCTCGCGAGTCTTTCTGGTTCCTTCGTAGGACGAGGGTGCCCACCTGAAAATTACGTTTGACAACTTTGTCGTATAACATAGTTTTATTTTCTGCTTAAGTGAAGCTTCTCTGAGAGAAGCGCCCGAACGTGTCTCCTCGACGAAATCGAGTTCTTCCCTCAGGGCTTCGTCGTTCGCGTCCCCGTCGAGGGGGGCTTCTGTCCTCCTCGAGGGTTCCCTATTTTTTACGGGGATTACCGCTTCTGTTCCGTAGGTCAGACGAAAGGGGGTCTCCCCGATCGTGGAATGTGGGGTCGTTCGGTAGGCCCAGAGGACGCTGTGTAGCTCCTCGACCCACCGTTGTTTGGTGTCGCCTAATCAACGTTTCAATCCTCGGAGGATTACTCTGTTTGCCGCCTCGGCCTGTCCGTTCGTTTTAGGGTGCTCGACCGACGTGAAGTGTTGCTTCGTGCCTAGTTTGGAGACGAAGTCTTGGAAGTTCCTGTCGGTGAACTGTGTTCCGTTGTCGGTGACAATAACCTGAGGCACGCCGAATCGGGCGAGGATGTTTCTTTTGTAAAAACGCAATCTGTTGAAGGCCGTGATTTTGGCCAATGCTTCCGCCTCAATCCACTTCGTGAAGTAGTCCACCCCGACGATGAGGTATTTTTTTGATACGACCCCTGGACGAAAGGTCCAAGGATATCCATCCCCCACCATGCAAACGGCCACGGAGAGGATAGTGTTTTGAGCTCACTAGGAGGAGCGAGGTGCATGTCCCCGTGTCGCTGGCATCTATCGCACTTCTTGACGTGTTCCTTGGCGTCCTGTTGCATGGTGGGCTAGTAGTACCCTGCTCGAAGAGCCTTACGGGCTAACGATCGCCCGCCGAGGTGCTGTGCATTAATTCCCTCACGGATTTCCTGGAGGATGTCGGGGATCTTGGTCTCCTTGACGCACCTGAGGAGGGGGATAGAGAACCCTCACCGGTATAGCTTGTCCTCGACTATCGTGTATGAGCATGCCTGCCGCTTGAAAATTCCTGCTTCCTTGGGATCTTCGGGCAGTTTGCCCGTCGTGAGTTACTCGTACACAGGGGTCATCCAGCAATTGCCATCACCAATGGCGTTTACGTCCGCCACTGGAGCGGGTTTGTCGATGCTCGGTCGGGAAAGCACTTCTTGTATGACGGATTTGTTCCCGCCTTTCTTCTTTGTGCTTGCCAATTTGGACAAGACATCTGCTCGGGCATTGTGCTCGTGGGGGATGTGAGTTACTTCCACGGAGGTGAACTTTTTCATCTTTTCTTTCACCAAGGTCAAGTATTCGATGAGGTTGTCGTTGTAACACCCCCAATCTATACCCCCAATTAAATAAAGCGATAAAAAATTTATCTGAGTATAATTAAACATTCATGGCATAAACGAAGGCGTCACATCAATTGAGACAAAACACAATAAACCTGCTAATAAAGATATGCAACAATCAGGTAGCAAATAACAGAGGAACTTAGTTCCTACTACCCACAATTCAGATACAGAATAAAAGCGGAAAATATGCAACTGAATCTCATATATATATCACATAAAAAGTTTGTCTGTCATACACAGCTCCATACATATACAATCCAAAAGATATCTATGCATATACACATAAATCACAACGATCTCCCCGACTACCCGGTGCTACATATCAGAGCCGACCGACAAAAGAATGAAGACCTAAGCTTCACAAAAAGACCTCCAGCATCTAATCTGCAATGCCTCATAGAGCATTCAAAACAGCAGAAGGGTGAGAAACACAATCATAATATAATTGCATACAATTATATAATAACACCAAAATACACATGTAATATTCTCACCACAACTTATAATAGAATTCAAACAAAAAACAACACAATGCATATCTCATATATCCATCACCAAGGCATATATAATCAAATAAATGCATTTATCAACAACAACATATATATATATATATATATATATATATATATATATCTCAACTCATCAATTCCATTCTCAATTCCACACAAAATCAATCCATTCATGATTTATGCAAATGCCAAGAGACCGACACAACGACTCTATGCAAATGCGGTACCATCCATCCGTCAATCTCAACATTAGTTCACTCAGGAACTATTGGAACCATCGCTTGTTACTTAATGTAACTCCCCGTCGGGCAAACGATGTTCCCCGTCGCTTTCGGTCCTCTTGGTATAAGGCTCACGACGTTTATGGATCGCTTTCAGTCCTCTTTGTATAAGGCTCATGATCCGATCGCTTTCGGTCCTCTTTATATAAGGCTCACGATCGTCTATAATCATCGCTTTCAGTCCTCTCGGTATAAGGCTCACGATGTTATAGCGGATTCCCTCTGGAATCAATTCGTCGCTCACACCCCACAAGGGCACACGATATCTCAAGAATGCATATCATGATGCTCGGCATACAACGACTCATGACATTCAAATGCACACATATACACATCCATAATCATGCATATCTCATCAAATACAGCACATTGTATTTTCTTGCCCTTAGGCCACAATTCATCATCGCAACATTTCATCACATACATTTTCATCACACAACAGCACACAGGTCATACGATGTCCATATCAACAGCACATTGCATGATACACATCAATTACACACAATTACAACGACAAAAGTCAAAAAAACGAAACTATTTCAAATTCCCGACATAATTAAATCGGCCAACAATCTCAAAACCATTTTAATAAGAAAGTAAAGCTCAATAGCTTTCCAACGATACCAAGAATGTTCAAAATTAGATAATCGGAACACAAGTTACAGACGTACAAAGAAAAGGAATCGCGAAAAAACAACATTTTGCACACTTGCTGGCCATACGCGTATTGTCCTGAGCCATACGCGTATTGCCCAAACTCATACGCGTACCATTACACGTTTCAGCAGATGGCCGAGAAAAATGGAACTCCATACGCGTATTGCCCTCATCCCTTCATTGCCATACGCGTATTTCCTTATCCAATACGTGTATTGCCTTGAGTGATACGCGTATGGGCAATGGAAAACCAAAAATTTTCCTGCATAATTTTTCTGCGAAAATCACTCAAACCCACTCCAAATTTTCACATAAACATCACAAAATTGCCAATAGATAGCACAACAACATATATCTAACATGTATCAATAATAAGGGACCTGCAAACATGATTTCCGACACAATTTAATCGAATTCTAACAATTTCAACATAATATGGTTTTTGTTCTACATTATATTTCAACTCAAAAACAACCAAATACAAACATACATAATCATACACAAGTATAACATAATCGAGTTTCGCACCCTTACCCGATTTAATCGTGTTCGAAAAGTCGGTTGATCGATTTTCTTCTTTTCCAAGTTTTTCTCTCTTTTCTTCTTTCTTTCTCTTTTCTTTCCCTTTTCCTTCTTCTTTTTTTCTTTCTCTCTAATTTTTTCTCTTTCTATTTCTATTTTCTAACTTAAGGAAAAATAAAGTGAAATGACCAAAATACCCCTACACTCAAATATCTCGCAAACGCTCTCAAAACGCGATAAAACATATTCACGACGAAAAATAATATATTATCAAATAAAAGAAAAAATAAAATAAAATAATAATATAAATAATTAAATCGACTCGATTAAATAAAACTAACTAAAATTGGGGCGTTACAACTCTCCCCCACTTAGAAATTTTCGTCCTCGAAAATATTACCTGAGACGAACAACTCCGGATACGACTCCCGCATCCGACTCTCCAACTCCCAAGTCAAATTGCCCTCAGCAGCGCCTCCCCACGCTACTTTCACAAGCGCAATGTCCTTACCTCTTAACCGCTTCAACTCGCGATTCAAAATTCTCACTAGTAATGCCTCAACCGTGAGGTTCTCCCTTACCTCAACCTCATCCATCGGAATCACATGCGACGGATCCGGAGCATACTTCCGAAGCTGTGAAACATGGAACACATCGTGCAAATTCGAAAGACTCGGCGGCAACGCCACCCGATAAGCCACAGCACCCACTCTTGCGGATATCTGATAAGGACCAATAAACCGAGACCAATAAACCGAGAAGTAAGCTTATTCGACTTCAATGCACGACCAACACCCGTCACCGGTGTAACTCTCAAAAATACATGATCGCCCTCCTGAAACTCAAGATCTTTCCTCGTTTGATCATGATAACTCTTTTGCCTACTCTGAGAAGCCTTCATTTTCTCACGAATAAGTTTCACTTTTTCCGTAGTCTATTGCACCAACTCCGGCCCAACCATCGAACTCTCACCAGATTCATGCCAACACAAAGGCGTTCGACATCTCCTTCCATACAATGCTTCAAAAGGTGCCATTCCAATACTCGAATGGAAACTGTTGTTATACGTGAATTCAACCAACGCAAGATAACTATTCCAAGCACCACCTTGCTCAAGAACACAAGCTCTCAGCAAGTCTTCCAACGACTGAATAGTTCTCTCGGTCTGACCATCCGTCTGCGGATGATAAGCAGAACTCAATCTCAACTTGGAACCTAACGCCTTCTACAAGCTTTCCCAAAATCTGGAAGTAAACCTCGGATCTCGATCTGAAACAATACTCAACGGAACACCATGTAATTTCACAATCACACTGATATAAATCTCAGCCAACCTCTCCAAAGAAAAACTAATGTCAATCGGAATGAAATGCGCCGATTTAGTCAGCCTATCCACAATCACCCAAATGGCATTATGCCCCTTCTGTGTATTCGGCAACCCTGTCACAAAATCCATAGAAATGTTGTCCCATTTCCACTCGGGAATATCCAACGGTTGCAACAATCCACTAGGATTCTGATGTTCTACCTTAGACTCCTGACACGTCAAACACGCATAAA
This sequence comes from Lathyrus tuberosus, assembly GCA_022829125.1. NCBI lineage: Eukaryota > Viridiplantae > Streptophyta > Magnoliopsida > Fabales > Fabaceae > Lathyrus > Lathyrus tuberosus. The sequence goes on from JALAZF010000084.1 coordinate 8,113,630, forward strand.
CAAACTGAGCCACATCCCTCTTCAATCCAGACCACCAAAAGATCTTCTTCAAATCTTGATACATCTTATTAGCTCCCGGATGTATACTCAAATTACTCTGGTGTCCTTCCTCTAAAATCATCTTTTTCAAGTCCGAATCATCAGGAATACAAATCCTACCACGAAATCTCAAAACACCCTTATCATCCACTTTAAAGTCACCATTCACACTTTGATCTCCAACCGTCATCAAATCAACAAATTTCACATCCAACTTCTGTTTCTCGCTAACGGTTAACAGAAAATCATTAGTGGCCTTTAACATTCCAAGCCTCACGCTGTCAGACGTCAATTCACACACCAAACTCAAATCTCTAAACGATTCCAAAAGTTCCCACTTTTTAACCATCAAAGCGGACATATGCAAAGATTGCCGCCTTAACGCATCAGCTACCACATTAGCTTTACCAGGATGGTAATTCAAGCCAAAGTCGTAGTCCTTCAAAAATTCCAACCATCTCCGTTGCCTCATATTCAACTCTTTCTGATCAAACAAGTATTTCAAACTTTTATGATCACTAAAGACTTCGAATCTTGCACCATAGAGATAATGCCTCCAAATTTTCAATACAAAAACCACTGCCGCTAATTCCAAATCATGAGTAGGGTAATTTTTCTCATGAATCCTCAATTGCCTCGAAGCATAAGCCACAACCTTACCTTTATGCATCAATACACCACCTAAACCAATCAAAGACGCATCACAATACACCACAAACGGTTCAGTAGGATTCGGTAAGACTAAAATCGGAGCTGTAGTCAATCTTCTCTTCAGCTCATTAAAACTTTCCTCACACTGAATATCCCAAATGAACGCTTTAACTTTACAAGTCAATTGGGTCAAAGGAAGTGCTAACTTAGAAAAGCCTTTAATGAACCTTCGATAATAACCAGCTAAACCCAAAAAGCTTCTAATTTCTGTAACAGATCTAGGAGCCTCCCATTGTAGAACTACATCTACTTTAGATGGATCCACAACAATACCATTACCTGAAATCACGTGCCCAAGAAAACTCACCTCTGACAACCAGAACTCACACTTGGACAACTTGGCAAAAAGTTTCCTTTCCTTCAAAATTTGCAACACAACACGCAAATGCTCCGCATGTTCCTCCCGGGACTTAGAATAAATCAAAATGTCATCAATAAACACAACAACAAATCGATCCAAATGCTCATGGAAAATACGATTCATATACTCCATAAACACACCCGACGCATTAGAAACCCCAAACGGCATCACAGAATATTCGTAATGACCATATCGTGTCTTAAAAGTCGTCTTCTGAATATCTTCCTCTTTCACTCTAATCTGATGATAACCTGACCTCAAATCAATCTTACTAAACACACAAGCACCTACCAACTGGTCCATCAAATCATCAATTCTCGGAAGAGGATACTTATTCTTAATCGTCACCTTATTCAACTGGCGATAGCAATACACAATCGCATACTTCCATCCTTCTTTTTCACCAATAAAACTAGAGTACCCCAAGGCGACACACTTGGCCTCACAAACCTCTTTTCTAATAATTCATTCAACTGCTTCTTTAACTCAACCAACTCAGATGCCGACATACAATAAGGTGCCATAGATACAGGTCTAATACCAGGAATTAAATCTATAGAAAATTCCACCTCTCTCTCTGGCGGCACATCTGAAATATCCTCAGGAAACACCTCTGGAAATTCACACACTACAGGAAACACATCAAGCACAACTTGACTATCCACTGTCAACGATGCAAACAACCCAAACAACTGAGCTTCATCCGCCAAAAGTTTCTTCAACTCTTTGGTAGATAAGAAACTCAACTCTTCGTCTTCTTCAAGAGAAGGAAATCTCACCAGCTTATGATAACAATCAATATGCACTCGATTGAACTGCAACCAATTCATTCCCAGAACCACATCTAAACCCTCCAACGGCAAACACACCAAATCCATCTCAAAATATTTACCATAAATGGTCAAAGGACAACTTAAACAAACCAAAGAAGTAGTTACCGACCCCATTGCTGGAGTATCAATAACCATCTCTCCACCCATCGAAGACAACAAAAGATTCAAACGCTTCGCGCACTCAGACGAAATAAACGTATGAGTCTCTCCAATATCGATAATAGCAACTAAAGGCGTACTATTAATAAAACAAGTACCTCTGATCAGACGGTCTGCACTTGTAGTCTGAGTTCCTGCCAATGCAAAAACTTTCCCACCAGTTGGAGCTTGCTTTGGTTTCGGACACTTCGTGCTAATATGACCAGCTTCACCACAGTTGAAACACTTCACCACATTCTTCCTCTTGCACTCAACTGTTACATGTCCTAAACCTCCACAATTGGAACACTTCTCCAAATTCTTCTTACATTCGAACTGAAGATGTCCAAAGTCACCACACCTATAACATCTCAGAGAATTAGACATACCTCCCCCACTTGGCCTTTTCTCAAAATTACCTCTTTGCTTACCCTTATCAGCTGGTGTCACATAAGGACCACCACGGAACGGTTGCTTCCCTTTCCTTTCATTCACACTCTTATAGTGAGTAGAACGAGCTTTGCTATCTTCTTCATAAATCCTACAACATTCCACCAAGTCTGAAAACCTTCTGATCCTTTGGTAACCGATTTCCTGCTTGATCTTAGGATGCAATCCGTTCTCAAACTTCACATACTTAGAAAACTCTGCAGTCACTTCGGCATAATGTGGATAAAACTGAACAAGTTCCACAAACTTAGCGGTATAATCAACAACAGACATATTACCTTGTTTCAACTCCAAGAACTCTATTTCCTTCTTTCCTCTTACATCTTCAGGAAAATACTTCCTCAAAAATTCCCTGCTGAACAAAGTCCAAGTAACCTCTTCATCTCCAGCTTCTAACACATGACGCGTGCTAACCCACCAATCATCAGCCTCCTCCTGCAACATGTGAGTACCCAGTCTCACCTTATTTTCCTCAGCACAGTCCAACATCGAAAGATTCTTTCAATCTCCTTAAGCCAAATCTGTGCACCATCAGGATCATGTCTCCCTTTGAAGACAGGCGGTTTATTCTTCCTGAACTCATCATTCTCACCAGCATTAGGTGCACCCTGCACAGCCCGAGCCATAGCTTGCATAGCAGCAGCCAAAGCAGCATCATTCCTACCAGCCATATTCTGTTCATTTCCAATAACAGCAACTATGGTTAAACAAACAACTCACCCAAACACAATGACCAACAAGGACTGACACAAACTGACACGGACTGGCTCTGATACCACTTAATGTAACACCCCCAATTTATACCCCCAATTAAATAAAGCGATAAAAAATTCATCAGAGTATAATTAAACATTCATGGCATAGATGAAGAAGTCACATCAATTGAGACAAAACACAATAAACCTGCTCATAAAGATATGCAACAATCAGGTAGCAAATAACAGAGGAACTTAGTTCCTACTACCCACAATTCAGATACAGAATAAAAGCGAAAAATCTGCAACTGAATCTCATATATATATATATATATATATATATATATATATATATATATATATATCACATAAAAAGTTTGTCTGTCATACACAACTCCATACATATACAATCCAAAAGATATCTATGCATATACACATAAATCACAACGATCTCCCCGACTACCCGGTGCTACATATCAGAGCCGACCGACAAAAGAATGAAGACCTAAGCTTCACAAAAAGACCTCCAGCATCTAATCTGCAATGCCTCATAGAGCATTCAAAACAGCAGAAGGGTGAGAAACACAATCATAATATAATTTCATACAATTATATAATAACACCAAAATACACATGTAATATTCTCACCATAACTTATACCAGAATTCAAACACAAAACAACACAATGCATATCTCATATATACATCACCAAGGCATATATAATCAAATAAATGCATTTATCAACAACAACATATATATATATATATCAACTCATGAATTCCATTCTCAATTCCACACAAAATCAATCCATTCATGATTTATGCAAATGCCAAGAGACCGACACAACGACTCTATGCAAATGCGGTACCATCCATCCGTCAATCTCAACATTAGTTCACTCAGGAACTATTGGAACCATCGCTTGTTACTTAATGTAACTCCCCGTCGGGCAAACGATGTTCCCCGTCGCTTTTGGTCCTCTTGGTATAAGGCTCAAGACATTTATGGATCGCTTTCAGTCCTCTTTGTATAAGGCTCACGATCCGATCGCTTTCGGTCCTCTTTATATAAGGCTCACGATCGTCTATAATCATCTCTTTCAGTCCTCTCGGTATAAGGCTCACGATGTTATAGCGGATTCCCTCTGGAATCGATTCGTCGCTCACACCCCACAAGGGCCCACGACATCTCAAGAATGCATATCATGATGCTCGGCATACAACGACTCATGACATTCAAATGCACACATATACACATCCATAATCATGCATATCTCATCAAATACAACACATTGTATTTTCTTGCCCTTAGGCCACAATTCATCATCGCAACATTTCATCACATACATTTTCATCACACAACAGCACACAGGTCATACGATGTCCATATCAATAGCACATTGCATGATACACATCAATTACACACAATTACAACGAAAAAAGTCGACAAAACGACACTATTTCAAATTCCCGACATAATTAAATCGGCCAACAATCTCAAAACCATTTTAATAAGAAAGTATAGCTCAATAACTTTCCAATGATACCAAGAATGTTCAAAATTAGATAATCGGAACACAAGTTACAGACGTACAAAGAAAAGGAATCGCGAAAAAACAACATTTTGCATACTTGCTGGCCATACGCGTATTGCCCTGAGCCATACGCGTATTGCCCAAACTCATACGCGTACCATTACGCGTTTCAGCAGATGGCCGAGAAAAATGGAACTCCATATGCGTATTGCCCTCATTCCTTCATTGCCATACGCGTATTGCCTTATCCAATACGCGTATTGCCTTGAGTGATACGCGTATGGGCAGTGGAAAACCAGAATTTTTCCTGCATATTTTTTCTGCGAAAATCACTCAAACCCACTCCAAATTTTCACCTAAACACCCCAAAATTGCCAATAGATAGCACAACAACATATATCTAACATGTATCAACAATAAGGGACTTGAAAACATGATTTCCGACACAATTTAATCGAATTCTAACAATTTCAACATAATATGGTTTTTGTTCTACATTCAATTTCAACTCAAAAACAACCAAATACAAACATACATAATCATACACAAGTATAACATAACCGAGTTTCGCACCCTTACCCGATTTAATCGTGTTCGAAAAGTCGGTTGATCGATTTTCTTCTTTTCCAAGTTTTTCTCTCTTTTCTTCTTTCTTTCTCTTTTCTTTCCCTTTTCCTTCTTCTCTTTTTCTTTCTCTCTAATTTTCTATCTTTCTATTTCTATTTTCTAACTTAAGGAAAAATAAAGGGAAATGACCAAAATACCCCTACACTCAAATATCTCGCAAACGCTCTCAAAACGCGATAAAACATATTCACGACGAAAAATAATATATTATCAAATAAAAGTAAAAAATAAAATAATATAATAATAGAAATAATTAAATTGACTCGATTAAATAAAACTAACTAAAACTAGGGCGTTACAGTCGTTCTTGGCCTGGTACTGTCCTCGGACTTGCGAGGCCACGAGCTGGGAGTCGGTGAAGATTTTGACCTCCTTGGCGCCGAGGTCCCCGGCCAGCTGAAGTCCGGCGAGGAAGGCCTCGTACTCCGCTTGGTTGTTCGACGTCGGGAACGATAGTTCGAGGGATACCTCGATCAGGATGCCTTCCTTGTTTTCGAGGATGATGCCTGCCCCGCTTGCCTTCGGGCTGGATGCTCCATCGACATAGATCGTCCATTTTTGGGATCCGTTGGTCGAAGGTTCCAAGACGGTCATCTCTGCCACAAAGTCGGCCAATACCTGAGCCTTCAGGGTTTTCCTTCCCTCGTATTGGATGTCAAACTCGGCGAGTCCGAACGACCACCTAAGCATCCTCCCCGCCATATTCGGTCGTCTGAGGAGTTGCCTTATAGGCTGTTCGGTCCTGACGATGACAGTGTGGGCAAGGAAGTAGTAGCGTAGCCTCCTGGCCGCTGTGACGAGGGTCAGGGCGACTTTCTCTATCTGCTGATACCTGAGCTCGGGGCCTTGAAGGGCTTTGCTCGTGAAGTAAATTGGTTTCTGTCCGTCCGGGGTTTCCTGAATGAGGACGGCGCTGACTGCTTCACTCGTGATTGCGAGATACAAGAAAAGTGTCTCCCCGCAGTGTCTCCCCGCTCTCAGGCCGTGAGAGGACCGGGGGTTGCGATAAGACTTGTTTTAGGTGGAAGAGCGCCTGCTCGCATTCTTTGCCCTATTCAAACTCTGCTTTTTGTCGAAGAAGTTTGAAAAATGGGAGTGCGTACTGCGCCGACTTGGCGACGAAGCGGGAGAGGGCGGTGAGCATCCCGTTCAATGATTGTATTGACTTCTTTGAGTTCGGAGTAGGGATCTCGGAAAAAGCTCTACACTTGTCAGGGTTAGCTTCGATTCCTCGCTCTGTGAGGTAGTAATCGAGGAACTTACCTGCCCGAACGTCGAAGGTGCATTTGTCGGGATTGAACCTCATGCGGCATCTCCTCGCTGTGTCGAACACTTTCTTGAGGTGTGCAGCATGGTCGACTTCTTCCGCGGATTTGACGATCATGTCGTCCATGTAGACCTCGAGCATGTCGCCGATTTCAGCCCGGAAAACCTTATTCATCATCCGTTGGTAGGTCGCACCGACGTTCTTCAGGCCGAAAGGCATTATGTTGTAGTAGTAATTGCCCGACTCGGTCATGAAAGCCGTGTGCTGTTTGTCGACCTTGTCCATGGGAATTTGGTTGTACCCCGAGTATGCGTCCATGAAGGATAATAGTTTGTAACCTACAGAATTGTCGACCAGCTGGTCGATGTTAGGCAAAGGATAACAGTCTTTCGGGAAAGCCCGGTTAAGATCAGTATAATCAACACACATCCTCCATTTTCCATTATTCTTTTTGACGAGTACAACGTTGGACAGCCAGGTTGTGTACCTGGCCTCCAAATTAAAATTTGCCTCTAGGAGGTCTTTTACAGCTTTTTCAGCAGCCTCCGCTTTTTCGGGAGACTGCTTACGCCTACGTTGAGCTATGGCCCTAGCGGCCGGATCTACTGCGAGCTGATGGCAAGCCACCTCGGGGGTCAAGGCCAGGCATCTCGGAGGTGCTCCATGCGAACAGATCAGCGTTCTCCCTTAGACATGCCTTCAGCTGCTCCTTCGCCAGGTCGGGGATCCCGGTGCCAATCTTCACGTTACGGTCTGGATCGTCCCCGAGGACCACGAGCTCAAAGTCTCCGTCTGGGATGGGGCGCGTTGGGTGGAGAGGTCGCCCGTTGTTTTCCGCCTGGAGGTCGAGGTCTTCTGCCCCGTATTCATCGGGTTCATCGGGGAACCTGTTGTCGAGTTCGACCGCGTTGACACGCGGGAGGGGTACCTGTTCGGTGTCTGGGGGTGGCTTTGCCACGGTCTTGGGTTTGGTGCCGATGGAACTCATGCCTTTGATGGCGGCGTCGAAGCATCTTCTGGCCGCGTCTATTTCCCCGTGCATCGTCACTACTCGTCCCCTGGCCGTGTAGTACTTCATTTTGAGGTGGACCGTTGATGGTACCGCCGTAAGCTCGGCCAGGGTGGTCCTCCCGAGGATGCAGTTGTAAAGGGATGGACATTCGACCACCAGGAAGCGGGTCTTCACCTGTCGGGCAGTGTCTTCGGCCCCAAATGTGACCATCAGCTCAACGTAGCCCCATGGTCTGGTGGTGGTTCCGTTGAATCCCTGCAGGTCGGAGCCGACGTATGGGGTCAGATGTCTCTCGTCGAGTTGGAGAGTCCCGAAAAGGTGAGCGTACATGATGTCGACCGAGCTGCCCTGGTCGACAAGGATCCTTCAAACGTCAAAATTTGCCATCTGACAGTCTATAATATACCTTAGAACATTTGGATGAACATTTAAGTAAGATCATACGGGTATTGAACATAAGGAATGTTTCCTGGTAGAATGTGTCATCAATGATGCCTTCATATGATATGAGGTCTCAATCATGACCATAAATAGTTAAATTATACCTATTAGTAACTATAAACGCATTAAAAATCTCATTGTTCAATACTTGACTATATCTTCTGATAATTATACCTAATTTTTAAATAAGTCCATAATACGGCCATAATAGATAGTGTATAAACTATGTTCATCCAATAAGTAGGTGAAGCTCATTGTTTAAATAATATTATACACATTTGTGTCAAGATAAGTTTTGGATGAACATGGTCAATTCTTTCATCCAAAATCTTTTATTCATTGTTTATAGATAGGTAAGATTAGTAACTAAATTATATTAAAGAAAATAGAATGGAGTTAATAGAATTTCCTCATATAATTAATTAAATATCTTTACAAATAATGTTAAATCGACAATATATATTTACCTTCACTTAAATTTAGTGAAATATATAAACGCACTTTTGTCAGGGCACTCTCTCGTTATTTTGAAATCTGAGTAAGGGTCCTTTAAATATCACTTTTAATCCATTTTGCACTGTAGGATAACATAGGCATTGTGTGAAAAAGCAATATGTTTCTGTTTTCTCTCAATCTCTTCAAAATCAGGCCCAACTCTCAACCTTTTTGTTTCAAACTAAGTACACAAATCACTCATAAAATCAAATCTTTTTTCTTTCAAAACAATACACACGAAACCAGTAGATCCAGAAACAACACAAAAGGTCAAAGGAAAATCAAATGGGAATCGAAAAGAAAAGGGAATAAAGAGATTATACCGTCGGAGGCAATGGGAAATGGAGGTGCAAATGGTGTGTGAAAAATGAACTACGATGGTCACAGGAAGAAGACACGGTGGGGGTATAGTTGCATAATGGATTTCCTGCCACGTTGCTTGCTTGCGGATTTGTGGTTTTATAAAGAGACTTCTTCTCTTTTGTGAAGGAAATGCTTAAAATGGTTGAAAGTGTTTTTTTAACATAGTAAGTCAGACTTATATAAGGGTAGTTTGAGAGGAAGTTAAAGGGTAATTATGGAAGGGTGAAACCCAAACACAATGGATCAAAAACTAACTTGTAGCAATTAGATTAAAATAAGAAAAAACTAACTTAAAAGGGTAATTTAAGAATAAAGGAAATAGGCTACACCAAAACAATGTATTGCCTTTATATATTGTTATAGATTAGGGTCAGTCAAACAGCCCAACACCAAAAATCAAATCGAGAATACTCTTACACGAGAACGATGAGCATGTAGATCTTTTTTGAAGAACCGTATATTAGATTCATACTACCAACTCATCATTATCCATTGGATTCGACCTGATGATCTTCCACATTCTATGCTGGACAAATTGAGAAAAGTTTTAACCATCTGTTATATATAAGTTCGTCTACGTGTCATAACAAATTTTTTTCATTCACACTTGCATGTTACATCTATGACATCACTAACATGGACTTTGGAGTGATAACATTGCAGACACACCTTCGCTCTACCGTATTAGAGACTTACAACACCATATCACAAGGGCTTCATATCTACATGTCATCAATCTTCTGTTCGCTCTGAAATAGTGATGTTATTTATGAGAGAATTGTATTCTACTCTCTCTGTCCCAAATTATAAGTCACTTTGCTAAAAAAAATTATCCCAAATTATAAGTCACCTTACATTCCCAATACAATATTAATGACATTTTTCCTAATAGACCCTCAAGTGTTTATTATTATTTATTCTTTCAACTCTTTTAATTTCTCTCTCTTGTGTAATTATGAGGGACATTACTGTAAAGTCATACATAATTCATCTTTCCCGTAAAGTAATAATTAAGTTTCTTAATTCGTGTGAAATGTCCAAAACGTCTTAAAATTTGGGACGGAGGTAGTAAGTATCACGAATTTCCACGTTAAATCAGTCAAATCTTTTGTGTTACACCGTCGCAACCCTCTATCTCCCACTCTAACATTCTTTAACTCTCTCCTTTGTGTTACACTGTCGCAACCCTCTATCTCCCAGTCTAACATTCTTTAACTCTCTCCACCGATAATGGTAGTTTCTAAGTCAACTCAAATAACCGCGAACCGCAATGCCTGGACAAGGATTTGGTGCCTTTATGGCGCCAAAGGCACCATGCCTTTGGGTCTATCTCTCTTCACTACATATTCTCTGTCATCCTAATTTCCATTTTTTATTCACTTTCTCTTTCCTCGAACTTGGGTAAAATGAACCAAAGGCATGGTGCCTTTGGCGCCATAAAGGCACCAAATCCTTGTCCGCAATGCCTATGTTGCACCAGAAGCCATCACACCGATCCTTGCTCTCACACAAGAAGTTCCACCTCCCTTGTATGGGAAAACAATTCAGTCCTAGTAACTTATTTGACCATCTCATCTCTTCTGGCTCCAATTCCTCCACCTATTGGCTGAAGCACTTTTTCATATTTTGTCGTCCTTCCAACTTTTTCAACAATTGTTTTAAGGTTAAACTTCTAAGCAAAATAAATCAAAACCACAAGCTCTTGAACCAGAAATGTTCCAGAGGCTTCAATAACTTTAGACCATAGTTGGAATGCAAGGAGTGAGTGAACTAATCACTAGTATTTACAAATCGGTACAACATTAACATGTACACATTTTAGGCCCATAGATTCCTACGAATAGAAGAAAATCAACAAATAACTTCATCTTAAGGTCACACACACTGAGAGGTAGCACATCGCGATAATCTCGGAGCCACGCCTCAGGAGATTCTCGACGACGATGTTTTGCAACACCAAGTAGATTCCAAATAACAAAAGCACCACCATCCACAGACTCACCAATCTCCCCTCATGATTCTAGAGGCAAAGATGACAATCACACGCCTCCCGAAGATCGTTGTCCTCAGAATCTCCATCACATCATTCTAAAAAAAAAGCTAGGGAGAAGGCACCAAAGATAATGCCCCTTCTCAATGCTGAAGAAACCCATTCTCATTCATAGAAAAATACACTTTATAAACTATGAATGAAATAAAAAGTTACATCGCAAAAGTAAAGAGAAAAATGTGTTAATGAGTAAGCTTGTGAGAGAAAAATATGTTAATGAGTAAGCTTGTGAAAAATAATATAAAAATAAAATCTCTTAATACTTGTACTAATTCAAGAGAAATGGATGAAAATAAGAGAGTTTACATGTTTCCAAACTCATCCGACTTATCCAAATATATTCATCCTTAATCATAGTCAAATTACAACTCGTAAAAATTTCAAAAAATATGTATTTTTGTTAAATTGAGTTTGAATGTGAGACCTAGTACTCACACTTGCATCACATTGAGTCAAACATGTATTTAAAGGTCAAAGATTAGAAACACCACATGTTCACCCAAAATCTGATGGTGATAGGTGTATGGATCTTCTTACTTATAAAGTGTTTAACCTCCATTTTTTTTTTAAATAATGTGGAACTAAGGAACAAAATTTAGGAAAGTTGGAGAAATTACGAGACAAAATATCACTTGGCAAGTTCAAACTCGCCTACCCAACTCAATAGTAAACACAAAGTATCTTATGAAAAACACATTTCGTTCTATGAAACACGCGACGTTTCTTATAAGCGAATACGCATCAATTGCATCAGATTTTTCATTTATAAAATTTTTACTACTATAATTTAAGTCAATGTTTTAAAAATCGGACCGGAGATCGAACCGGTAAAACTAACGGTTTAAGGTTCAATTAGTTAAACCGGTTAAACCTACGGTCGAATTAAATTAACTAATAATATGAAACTAAATTTCATAGATATGTCACACATTATTATACGTTCTCAACTTAATAAATTAAATATAGTTCTACACTTCATTTCAACTATCATTTAAGAATATTTTCAATTGGTTAAACCAGTTAAACCTACGGTCGATCCATTACAAACTTAATACAACAATATCAATAATACATAACATTAACATAGTTCTATACTTCATTTCAACTATCATTTAAGAATATTTTGACCAAACTAAAGAATTACAACAAAATAAATTAAACTAATTCAAACTAAGATTAAAATAATAGAATATAATAACTAAAATAAAGTTCAAATAATTAAGAATACCTACATTAAATAAGATAGAATATCAAAATATAAATAATACAATATACTTCATTAAACAACAAAAAATCGAATTTGAGTTAGAACTACGACAAACAAGTCTTAATAGATAACAACAAACAATATTGACTTGAACGACAATCAATAGAGTTGGACATCGTGACTATGTCTGAAAGAGACGACATAATGATGATGGAGTGTGCTATAATGGAGTGACAAAACTTAAAAGTTTGTATGGTTGTAAAAAACACACGAAATTCGTTTTTGTGATTGGGGAATGTATGTTAAGTTTTGATATTAACATACTAAAATTTTAAAAAAAAAAATTTAAAAATGGTCAATTTGATGAATTTTTTTAACCGGGCGGTTTTACAAAACTGGCTCCGGTTCTTTGGTTCGAATGGTTTTGAACGGTTCAATCCGGTTTTTTCGGTTTAACCACGATTTTGACCCACTAGCGGTTTTGAAAGGTTGACCCAACCGGATTCATCTCCGGTTCCCTGTCTAATCGGTTGAACCGGTCGGTTCGGTCCGGTTTTTAAAGCATTGATTTAAGTAGAGGGCTTTAGGAAAAATTAAATATCAAAATTTGAAGTGAAAAATAGAGAGGAGAGTACTTTTATCAAACTATCCTTAATTATTATTGGTCTATTTGAATTATCATATGAATAAGAGAATAATAAATAAAAATATTAATTAGAAAATATAATTGAAAGATAAACATTATAATTATATTGAAAACAAAAATGTAAAACTTATTTTAGAACAAATAATTTTATAAAATGTGATAATTATTTTAACACAGAGAGAATAACTTATAAAGAAAAACGCATATTGAAGGCTAAGAGAAGACAAAAATCTCCTTAAAGTTATGAAATTGAAGCTTCACCTATAATAGTTTATGTGTAATATCTTTATTGTTTTCTTTATCTTTCTTATTTGAACAACAAATAACTAATTTTCTAATGTTATGGATAAGTAACTGAATTTTGGAATACCTTGTACCCTTAACTGAATTATCCTTTTGAATTATTAATATTATGTTATTTATCTAATATATGTTCTTCTCGCATTTTATTATTTGTCGACTTTAAATCAATTTATGTTTGTTTTGTGAAACGAGATTTGAATCAATAAATGTTGTAAACTAGATATTCTTGTTGGGGGAAAATTAATCACAATGATGAACAAGTGTGTGTGTGTGTGTACGCGTGCGTGGGTGCGTGTGTCTGTGTGAGTGAGCGCGCACGTGCGCGTCCTCGTGTGTGTGTACGTGCGCGAGCGCGTGTGGGAGTGTGCCCGAACGTGTCTGTATGTTTCTATGCACGTTCGCGTGTCCGTGTGTGCGCGCGTACGCGTTTACGTACTTGTGTCTGTGTCCGGGTGTGTGCGTGTGTGTGCGTGCGTATGTGTGTGTGTGTGCGTGAGTGTGTGTGGGTGTGGGTGTACGCGAGCCCGCGCGTGGGTGCAATGCGTGTGCGCATGCGTGTGTGTGCGTGTGCACGCGTGTTTGTGTGTGTACGTGTGTGTGTGTGTGCGCGCATGCGTGTGTGTGTGTGTGTGTGTGTGTGTGTGTGTGTCCGTGTGTGTGGTGTGCGTGCGCCTGCAAGTGTATGTGCATGTCTGTGTGTGTGCACGTGTGTGCGTGGGTGTGGGTGCATATGTGTGTGTGTGTGTGCGTGTGCGTGTGAGTGTGTGTGAGTGAGAGAGAGAGAGAGAGAGAAAGAGAGAGAGAGAGAGAGAGAGAGAGAGAGAGAGAGAGAGAGAGATGTGGGTGAAAAGAGAGGCATTGGCATTAACAACCCAAATTATGGTACTTATACATCGATACACAACTGTACATCTAACCAAAAAAACAAAAACAAAAAAATAACCATGTAACTAGTTACATAAAACCTCTAATCGGTTGCAAACGCTACTGACTTGATTCTGGGAAATTCTGGAAGGATAGTAACCGGTTACATCAAACCTGTAACCGGTTACAAACCCCATTGTTTTGATATTTTGCTACAGACCAGGGTGGTAACCAGTTACACAAAACATGTAACCGGTTACACCTTACTTGAATTACATTTTCTATAAACACACCACCTTAATTCAAGTCTTCCCTACTCATGTGCTTCTTCAACCTCTTGAACATTTTAATTGTCACTCCTTTGATTAGTAAATCGGCCACTTGATCTTCACATTTACAATACCCCAATTTCAACTTTCCTTCACTCACAAGCTTTCTCAAGTAGTGAAATCTCATCTCTATATGCTTGCTTCTCCCATATGCAATGTAATTCTTGACAAGGTTTATAGCGGAAACATTGTCTATCATTAAATTCGCAGCTTCATTCTCTTTTCTACACAACTCCTTCATCAATTTCATCAACCATACAACTTGACACACACACATATAGACGCTGCAATATACTTATCCTTGCAAGAAGAGAGCGCCACAATTGGTTCCTTCTTAGAACACCAAGAGATTGATGTTTCTCTATACATAAAGACGTATCCAACAATGGACTTTCTGTCATTTTTATCTTCACACTAGTTTGAGTCAGTATAATCGTTGCAGCTTTTACCATTATCCATTTCGGGAAACAAAATTCCGCAACCAATCAAACCTTTGACATATCTCAGAATTCTCTTAACTCTGCCAAGTGTGATGCCTTTGGTTTCCTCATAAATTTTCTTAATATGCCCACACTATATGCCAAGTCTAGTTTCGTATTTCACAAGTACGACTATGATCGAATTAGCCTCTTGTACTGCATTCGATTAATATCTTACTCATCTTTATTCTTTGAAAACTGCAACCTTGGTTTTGCAGGGGTAATGGTCACATTACAATGCTACATTTAAAAAAAATCAATATTTCAAGCGCTTACCTCCTTTGATGCATGAGCAGATCCTTTTTGAACTTGTAAAACTTAGTGCCAAGGAAATATAGCATGAAACCAAGGTCAGTCATCTCAAACTCCTTCATTAAATCACCTATGGTTTCGATAATGTAACCTTCATTGCTACTCGCAATAAATCATCGATGTAGAAACATAGGATGATCACTCATTTTCTTGTATCCTTCTTCTTATACACACCATGTTCGAATACACATTTATCAAATCTTATCTCCTTTAGAAACTCATCAATTCTTTTATTCCAAGCTCTTAGTGTTTGCTTCTACCCATACAATATCTTCTTCAATCTATAGAACTTAGATTCATGATTTTTCACAATAAAATTAGGTGGTTGTGCCACATACACTTCCTCTTCTAAAGGATCATTCAAAAACATAGATTCGACATCCATTTGATAGATGAACCAATTTTTATCATTTGCAATAACAACAAATAGCCTTAGGGTTTCAATTCTAGCCACCAGTGCAAATACTTATTCAAAGTCTGTGCCTTCTCTTTGCGAAACCCCCTTTGCCACAAATCTAGCCTTATGCTTAAGTATTTCACCTTTGGGATTTGTCTTCACTTTGTACACCTATCTTTCACCAATTGACTTACTTCCTTGAGGTAGATCAACTAATTCTCATGTCTTATTTTTCTCAATTGACTCTAGCTTCTCCTTCATTGCACATATCCATTTTGAATCACTCAAGGCCTTATTCATTTTCACTTGTTTGGATTCAGCCATGAGCGCAAAATGGACAAGATCAGCGTTGTCATTTATTTCATTATCATGGATGAGCTCAAAATCTTGCAATCTCTCATGCATGCCTTTTTGCCTTGTTGATTTTCTCACATTTTCTTCTGCTTAAACTTCACTGACTGCACTTTATGCCCTTCCAAACACTGCATAAATAGTTCCAGCATCGTTGTAACTGATTACAGTAAGCTGGTAATCGGTTACAACATGCTTACAGACCCTCAATTCATCAAAAATCACATCCCTACTGATTAGGATTCTCTTGTTAACTGCATCATAGAGTTTGTATCCACCCATTGAGTGATACCCAACAAGTATCATTTGTTCTCCCTTGTCATCTAGCTTCTTTCTAAGCTGATTTGGAACATGTGTATACGCAACCGAACCAAATACCTTCAAGGGACTCATATTTGACTTGAATTCGGACCATGATTCTTCAAGTGTAATATTTTTTAGCTTCTTTGTTGGACACCTATTCAACAATTATGCAGCTATGGACACCGTTTCTCCCCATAATTCTTTTGGAAAGTGTTTTCCTTTAAACATGCTTCTCACCATATTCATAATTGATCAATTCTTTCTATCGACGACTCTGTTTTGTTAAGGCTTATAGGATGGAACTACCTCATGTACAATGCCCTCTTGATCACATCCCAAAATCATTTTAGATAGATTCACTTCTACCACATGTTTTTAGAAATTTGATTTTGTGATCACTTTGTCTTTTTATCATGGATTTAAACTTCTTGATCACTTCCAACTAGGGATGGCAAAAAAATATGTACGCGCAGATATCCACAGATAAAATCCAACACGGATATGGGGCGGGTAGGTTAATGGATATCCATAGATAAAATAAATGGATATTTAAATACCTATTTGATAATGGATATGGATACAGTTTTAACATTATCTATGCCCGTGGATATTCATATCCGTTAATAAATTATAAAAAACATTTAAATATCATTAGTTTATTATACCTTATCTTTTCATCTTCTAAAAAAATTAATCTTCTTATATTTCTTTTTGAAATTTTGAAATTTTCTTTGAAGAAAACCTCTCACATTTCATTCAAATTCTATTAACCGTTTTATATTTAAACTCTTCAATACTTCATACCTCACTTCAACAATTCCATAGTCCAACCAACTAGTGTCGTTATTCCTTTGTCAAACTAGTGTCTCTCTTCCTACTCCTCTATCGTCTTCTCTTCCATCATAACTCACAATCACAATATCTTTTATTTGTTTGTTTAAAAATGAAATGTATGGATATTATGTTTGAATCTAATTATGTTTTGGTGAATAAGAAGAAAATTAATGTGATGAAATTTTATTGTTAAATTAAGAGCGAATTGTATGGATGTTATGTGATAATAACTTTTTGAGTCTTTAAAAGAAGTTAAAAATATTTTTTCAAAAAATAATTTAAAAAAAAAATATTATCCATGGATACATGTAAACATATGAGGATACCGTAAAACTCATAGATTACCCGTTTAACGGATACTCGCATGGATATGGGAAGGATATGGATACCATATTTATCTAACAGGACGGATACAAATATCATAGTATTTGTCCCATGGATATCCATTTACATCCCTACTTCCAACATCTCACCTTTTTTTTTATAAAGTAAATACACAACTTTCTTTTAAAATCATCAATGAAAGTGACAAAGTGCCTATTACCCCCGATTGAGTCAACTTGCTTCAGTCCACAAACATCTGAATACACCACCTCAGGATGACACTTAGTTTTGCATCCTGCATCTTTGTTAAACCTTCCTCTGTGTTGCTTTGCCTGCACACGCTCTACACATACTTCAATTGGCATCTTGGTCAATGACAACTCTGTAACTGTTGTGAATTAGGATGCCTTAAAACAAAATATACTCTATTTCTTTATAGGCAAGAAACACACAAGGGTTAGGGTTAACAAGGAAAAACAACAAGGATTGGTTATAACTGTTATTCTTTACTTTCTCTTCAAGTCAGATTACAAGTACTCAAGAATGACAAATAACCCTCTCACCCTAATTAGGATTTGCCACACCACACCATTTAAGATGAGAGACTAGTATGCTATTTATAATAAACCTAGCATACTAAAATAATGAGATTTTTAACAATTACCCATTACAAGCTAACTTAGGGTACAAGCTAACTTAAACAATTGGATCCTTAACACAAGGCCCAATTCGACAACTACATACTAGAACACAATTCGACTATAGTATGTAGGTCTTCGACAACAGTATGTGAGAAGACTTCGACGACATGATAAACTAAAGTTCAATCCAATATCTCACAAATCTCCACCTTAGATCTAACTCTATAACCTCAAGAAATAAACTAGCTTTCTTCATGCAGCTTTATCAACAACATACAGTGGAAAAACTTGCAACTGGGCAACGTCTTGGTGATCATATCACCAGCATTATGATCTGCTGAAACCTTCAGCACTTGGACTTCTCCACGCTCGATTACCCCTCTGACAAAATTTAGCCTCACATCAATGTGCTTGGTTCGCTCATGATAGGCTGAATTCTTTGACAGGTGTATTGGACTTTGACTATCACATTTAACAGTGACAACTCGACCTTGAAGTTTCAGCTCCTTTGCAAAACCTTCAAGCTATAATGTTTCCTTCATAGCTTCAGTTAGGGCGATATATTTTGCTTCAGTGGTTGATAAGGTAACAACCTTCTGAAGAGTTGCTTTCCAACTGATTGTTGTGCCAAACATAGTGAACACATATCCATAAATAGATTTTTTGGAATCCATAAACCTACATAATCAGAGTCGATATATCCTTCGATTGCTGATTTACTATCTTCACCCAAGGCTCCACCATAAATTAGGACTCTGTTTAGAGGCCCATTTATGTACCTTAGAATCCACTTCAATGCTTGCCAGTGAGCCTTTCCAGGATTCACCATGTACCTGCTTACAAGACTTACTGCATATGCTATGTCGGTTCTAGTACAACCCATAGCATACATTAAAGAACCCACTATATTAGCATATGGAATGTTATTCATATAAGCTATTTCGACATCGGTACTGGGACACTGATCTATACTTAGCTTGAATTAAGGGTTTGTCGGAGTCATAACGGGCTTTGAATTTGACATACCATACTTTTCGAGAATCTTCCGTAGGCATGCCTCTTGAGATAAGCATAATATCGACTGCTTTCTATCTCTTCGGATGTCAATCCCAAAAATCCTGGACGCAGCTCCCAGATTCTTCATGTCGAAATCCTTATTGAGTTTAGCCTTCACCCTCAATACATCTTCGACATTGTTGCTTGCTATTAGAATATCATCCACATAAAGCAACAAAATAACAAATGAATTACCTGGTTGAAATCTGAAGTAAACATAGTGGTCGAACTAACTTCTAATGAAACTTATGCGTGCCATGAACTTGTCGAATCTTCTATACCATTGTTGAGGAGATTGTTTCAGTCCATATAAAGATCTCTTCAGTTTGCACACATAATTTTCCTTCCCCTTTTCGACATACCCTTCTGGTTGCCTCATCAGGATTGTTTCATCTAGATCATCATACAAGAACGCAGTCTTCACATCCATCTGTTCTAGTTCAAGGTCGAACTATGCCACCATGACAAGCAACATTCGAATGGACTTGTGCTTCACAACAGGAGAGAACACATCATTGAAGTCAACATCTTCTTTCTAAATGAACCCCCTAGCAACCAATCTTGCCTTATATCTTTTCGACGCCACTCCTTCGATTCCTTCCTTAACTTTGAATATCCATTTACAGCTGACTAACCTAGATCTAGTAGGTTTCTTGATCAGTTCCCAGGTTTTCTTATCATGAAGAGATTTCATTTCATCATCCACGACCTTCAGCCATTCAGTCTTATTTCGACTTCTCATAACTTCCTTATAGTCTCTAGGTTCTTCGTTGAGAACCCCACCTGTAGAGATTAAGGCATAAGCTATAAGATCTGCATACCCAAGTCTCTGAGGTGGCTTGATGACTCTCATTGACCTGTCTCTTGCTAGCAGGTAGTCATTATCAGTCTCCTCATCTTCAACAACAGCTTCTTCTTCGACTTCATTTGGGATACGCAATTCAGCATCAACATGCTCCACCTCAATAGGAATCTCTCCCTGTTCCAGATCTTCGTCAGCGTCATCAGTTTTCTTGAAAGCCATCTCAACTTCATTGAAAACTACATCTCGGCTGGTGATACACCTCATGTGACCTGGCTCTAGGCACCATAGCCTATAAGCTTTGACTCCTTCAAGGTATCCCATGAACATGCATTTCAGAGCTCTAGGTTCGACCTTGTCTTGCCTAATGTAAGCATAGGCCACGCAGCCAAATAGTCTCAGTCTATCTAGACTAGGTGGATGTCTTGACCAAACTTCTTCAAGCGTCTTCATATCTAACGCAGTCGAAGGACATCTGTTTATCAGATATGTTGCTGTCAAAACAGCCTCAGCCCAAAACACCTTCTTTAACCCAGCACTAGTCAACATGCATCTAACTCTTTCCAAATTAGTTTGATTAAACCTTTCCGCCAAACAATTTTGTTGCGGAGTACCTGTAGTAGTTTTGTGCCTTGTAATACCTGAGGCAGCACAAAAGTCGTTGAACGCCTCATTGCAAAATTCAAGGCCATTGTCGGTTCTCAACCTCTTGACCTTTCTGCCAGTCTAATTTTTGACCAGAGTCTTCCAACCTTTGAAATTCTAAAAAGTTTCATCCTTAGTCCTCTGGATAAATACCCATAACTTTTTGGAATAATCATCGACTATGGATAGAAAATACCTTGCTCCTGAATGTGATGGACAACTTGCAGGCCCCCAAAGATTAGCATGGATGTAATCAAGGGATCCATGAGTTCTTTAGTTGCCTTTGTTGAACTTCACTCTGCAAGATTTTCCAAGTACATATGCTTCACAAAATTTCATCTTTTCGACTTTGTCTCCTCCAAGCAGATTCTGTTTCCCTAATTCGACCAGACCTCTTTCACTGACATGGCCCAATCTCATCTGCCAAATTTCTGTTTTCGACAACGGTTTCATGGATGCAACATTTGTCGAACCACTTACAACTTCACCCTCAAGGGTATACAAGTCTTATTTCTTCACACCTCTCAAGACTTCCTTCGACCCCTTCATGACTCTTAGGATACTTTTCTCTCCTTGAAAAACATATCCCTTCTTGTCGAATTCACCAAGAGAAATCAAATTTCTCTTCAAATCAGGTACATACCTGACTTCAGTCGATAACCTTATTGACTTATCATGGAGCTTGAATCTCACAGATCCAATACCTGCAATTTTGCAAGCTTTGTTGTTTCCCAGCAGCACTGATCCACCATCTTGATCACATAGCTCCTCGAATAATTCTTTGTTTGGAGTCATGTGCCAAGTGCAACCTAAATCCATAATCCACTCCTTTTTTGAGTCGTCGCTTGAAACCGCAAGAACATCAGATGATTAGAAGTCATCTTAAACAATGGTTGTGTTGCCATTATCCTTACCTCCATGATCTTTCAGGCATTCAGGGCACATTTTTCTTGTGTGACCCTCCTTCTTACAGTGATAGTATCGAATACCAGATGCCTCGCCACTATAAGATTTATGTTGACTTTTACCTTTCTTGTTGTCGAACTTACCATCCTTTCACAAGAATTTTCCCTTAACGGCCAAACCTTCACCAACCGTCGAAGGTTTCTGCTCCTTTCATTCGTTCAAGTCCTTAGAATACAAGGCTGATTGAACTTCTTCAATGCTCAAGGACTCCCTTCCATACATGAGAGTTTCTTTGAAGTGAGCATGTGTTCTGGGAAAAGCGCACAACAACAATAGTGCTTGATCTTCATCATCAATCTTCACATCAATATTTTCAAGATCAAGGATCAACTTGTTGAACATATCCAACTGTTCAGCCAACACTTTGTCTTCACTCATCTTGAATGAATACAAAGCTTGCTTCAGGTAGAGTCGATTCATTAGAGATTTGGTCATGTACAAACTTTCAAGTTTCAACCATAACCCCGATGTCGTAGTCTCCTTTGATACTTGTCGAAGAACCTTATCACCAAGGCTCAATAATGTTGCGCTGTGGGCTTTCTCTATCATGGTCGTCTTTTCTTTTTTCGTTAACGCATCGTCCATGGCTGCCTCTCCCTTCAACGCTTCCAAACAACCCTGCTGGACCAGTAGGGCTTTCATCTTCAAGCGCCACAGACCAAAATCGTTCACTCCACTGAACTTTTCAATCTCATACTTTGTTGAAGGCATCTTCCTCCACGCTCACCGCACCAATTTGTTGTGAATTAGGATGCCTTAAAACAAAATATACTCGGTTTCTTTATTGACAAGAAACACACAAGGGTTAGGGTTAACAAGGAAAAACAACAAGGATTGGTTATAACTATTATTCTTTACTTTCTCTTCAAGTCAGATTACAAGTACTCAAGAATAACAAATAACTCTCTCACCCTAATTAGGATTTGCCACACCACACCACTTAAGATGAGAGACTAGTATGCTATTTATAATAAACCTAACTTACTAAACTAATGACTTTTTAACAATTACCCATTATAAGCTAACTTAAGATACAAGCTAACTTAAACAATTGGATCCTTAACACAAGGCCCAATTTGACAACTACATACTAGAACACAATTCGACTACAGCATGTAGGTCTTCGACAATAGCATGTGAGTAGACTTCGACGACATGCTAAACTAGAGTTCGGTTCAATATCTCACAGTAACCATGTTGTTTTTCTGCATAACATTAAGATCTTTGAAATTCAAATGCTCAAGCCTATAATGCCATATCTATTCTTCGCTACTAGCATTCGTTGCAAGACACCTATACTCCATTACTTTAAGGTCAACTTTTAAAGTTTATTTTTGAGCCATAAGGGCCTTTAGAATCAAACTCCCATTTGTATCCATAACTTTCAACACTTTGTTTTCCATGTGAATCTTGTAATTCCTTTCAAGCAATTGATCAATGCTTAAAAGATTACACTTGATTCTTGGAATATACATCAAATCTTTAATCAAAGAATGCTTAACATTCTTCCTTTTGATTGATACATCACCAATTCCTTATGCTGCTAGTGTGTTGTCATCTGTGAATTCCAACTTGTTTTTTCATCATTTGATTGATTTTTACAAACCAATCCTTCCTTCCTGCCATGTGAGTTGAACACCTAGAGTCAGGTACCATTGATGGTTGTTTTCTGCATATTCTTGCGTAGTCATCATCACATTTTCAATATGAAATAGGTCAAATTACCAACTATCATATATAAATCAGAGTGTGTGCAATATAAGGTACGATTTTGAACATGGCTCACTATACCCCTTTTCATTCACTCACTAAGTTAAACATTAAAGTACTAACTTTGCATGTCCACTCTGTACTGCCGCCGCTTCGAAAATCTGCACCACCACATCAAGAATTCACCTTATCAATTCACCAATAAAAATAACGAAATCCATGTAATTCTCATGTTGATATCTATAGCATTCAATTAGTAATTGTCGTTGGAATAACTCTAGTGAAATCACATTTTTTTCAAGGCAAACCCTTGTATTGCATTTATTTCTTTTATTGTATAAAATTAAGCTATCCTTAATGGATTTTTCATGTTTTAAATTTGTTCAAACAAAATAACCTTGTTCTTATTCTTAAAGTACAAACAATTTAGACACATTTGGCGACTTGATCTCAATTGCTCCGACTTTCGTCATCATAACATATCCGAGAGAGAATGTAAAAGAAAACTCAATATTATAAAGATAACCACATGAAAGAAAACTCAGATATTATAAAAATAACCACATGAAGTGTAATGAAGTGAAAACAAAGCCGTGAGCTAAGAACCCCCCTTAAAAGATTCAAGAAAAGAATACTAAAAATGGTAAATATAGAATAGGTCAATGTCATTTCATATCTTGAAAATCTAAACGCTTGTGAATCTTAGGAGTTCAAATCTTAAATATGGAGAGAAGATTAATAGAAAACTCAACGAAATATAAGCACAGATGATATTGCTTGACGAATACTCTATTTTCCATTCTTTTTTTTTTGATCGGGGATAATTGACTATATTTCTCTGAAACATCACTGAAAATCTCATCAGCAGCCCTGCAGTACCAAATCACAGTGACTGATATGCTTGGTTCTCGCTATCACTCTCATCAGTGCTCGGTTCATGCTTTAATTTATGATCATCTGTTTCCATGGATGCCAGCCTTCAAGAATCAAAAGCTTTGGACCTCCTGTTATGATCATCTATTTCTCAGGATTTAAATATCTGCCAAGCTCGTCTAACTGCACTGGATAATCTGTTTGTTTTCTCACAGCAGTAAATAAATCCTGAGCTGCACTTCTGGCAGCCTCAACATTGTCACTTTTCCTGCTTAAAACTGACATTGCAGCTTTCACATTTACTACTTCTACCTCAATCATTTCAGTGACTCTTTTCGAAAACGGCTGATGCTCAATCTTCATGTAGTTTCTTTGTCTGATCTTCAAGTTCTTCAATGTTGAAAGTTTTATGCTGAGAGTTAAAGTCACACAGGTAACCTTAGTATTAGCCTCAGTAAATGTTACCCTGCAGAAGCACTAGCAAAAATGACAAGCAGGTAAATGAGTTTCAAGTTATAAATATCATGCAGTGAGAAAATACATATTCTTCAACTTTATTAGAAACCAGTGTTTTTCAACTTAGTATTAGAAACCTTTGTTCCATTTATGTGTTTAGTAAAATTATTAGTTTTTTCGAATGATACCTTACCTAATTTTCCTTATCTCTCTCTCTTAAATAGTTAATGTCATTTTGAACTTTCCAAGTTATGGATAAACACTAACAAGCCATTCATTAAACTGATGGGACAAAGGGAGGCTTTTAAAAAGCTTGTTCGTATCAGCTCTTAAGTGTGTTTGGCATGTTCGAGCTTATAGCAGATAGCATACAGCATATAAGCTCACTTAATTGTTTGGTAACAGTCATTTTGAAAGACAAATTCACCACCAAAAAATTTGTCAAAATACCTACATATTCCTTACCATTTTGGACAAAAAATTCACAACACAAAAAAGGCAACAGCAATCAATTTAGCATGGACACTTCCCCCTCTTATAACTACCACCTCCTTAGTCAATAGCGGCTGTTGCAGATATCGGTGGCGGTTTTTTGTCTCTCCGCCATGGCCAAATTTGTGAAGGATGGTGGTGTATGTCGGATTTTTGGCTCACCACCATCAATAACACTAATACCTGCCTATCTTCTTAAATTTTTGTTTTCAGTCGTTGTGGAAAAAATAAAATTTACTAGAGCCGAAATAAGTTTATACAAAGACAAACATGTGTTAACAGAAAACAGATCAGAGGACTTGAGCCAAAGAAACGTTATAGGAAACTTATCTTTACAAAGCATTTTCAACACCGTAAAAATCAGTATAGCTACTTCATTAACTCATTAGTAAATCATAGAAAGGTGTATAGAATAACAAAAAGAAGCAAACATAGTGATATTAGTAGCGGGGAAAACATACTTCAATAAATAATCTTGTACAGCTCATTCCCATATTTATTTAATTAAGAAGGAAGATAAGGAACTTGAAAGAATGCGAGAAATATGATTACCTTTAAGAAGGCGCATATATTTGAGACATGATTTTGGAGACTTTGCACATATATTTGTACTTCTCATCAGCTACCACTAACGAGTTTTCAAGATCAGCAATCTTAAAAAGAGAGGGGGACAAATATTCATCTGTTTTGTTCAATGATGACATTGTTCTTGCATGTGATTCCTGTCATTCAAGACATTGTTCATCTGTTTTGAAACAATAAAAACTGCAGCAGTATAAAAATCAAAGCCAGTACTTGAAATACTTGTAAATGGAATCTGCAAAACTGACTATAGATATGCTTTAGTTAGTTTCCTATGCCATTGAAATCAAATAGATCCAGGAGATGTTTTTATGTACTGTGTTTAAAATCTGAAAACTTATTCAGTGCTTAGTTATGGTAGCAATAGTAAATAACTGTGGTGAAGAAATTTGCAAGAATTATTTTTGAAATAAATCGCAATAAGTATTCTTTTTATCAAAAGGAAAGGACAGAGACAAGGAAAAACTAGATAAACTGCAGTCTAAACACTCCGTAGGAGTGTGCCAACAGAATTAGATAACCAGACAGCACATTCATTGCCTCCCCTCAAAGTGTGAGAAAAATAAACTAATCAAGGAAAAGAGGAGAGCTTCCTAATAAGAGATAGAATAGTTGCATGAGAAAGTGTGTATCCCCCGCATTGTTATGAGATTTTCCAGTGATGATGATATATATACTGTCTAACTAGTAAATGGTAATTGAGCATGCTGTAAGATTAGCAAGAGCAGCATCAGCTAGACGTGTGTGAATTGAAAGTAGCAGATATGCAGCAAGAGCTTCCCTTTCAGGAGACACATGTTGCACAATCAATTTTGTAGCAGAGCAATAGCATTCATTGTTTCCGGTTGGCTAAGCATGTCCCAACAGTGCTGGTATGGTATTCGCGGATGTTGCTACATTTAGAACTGCACAATAGACAGTTGCATGGTTCAGTGAGTTTCACCATTTATCATGATATACAGGACAAACCAATACATCTAAAGCTAAACACTGAAATATATACAGGACAAACCAATACATCTAAAGCTAAACACTGAAATGATACATACATTTTCTCCTAGAAAATAAAAATTATGCAGAATATTTGAATGTGACATTTCATCAAACAGGTGACATTCAAGGAACTTATTTTAGGTGAGAGAGTTTAACAACTGAAATTGATATTAGGGAATCAATAGCAATAGCGAGAGAAAGAAGAACACAAGCAGCCATAACAAAAAGTTGAGCATTGATGATGAAAATACCTGAAAAAAGTGACGAGAGCGAGAGAGATGGCCGGAAAAAAAAGTCAAAAATAAATCTGGACCATTTCTCGATTTGTGCGTGTCATCCTTGCGCAGGGGCCATGCTAATCTTCTCTGTATCGTTCCAATTTTATCGGATGTCCCCGAAGGGACAAACAATGAGGTGATGTAGCGTAATATAAACTATGATATCGTTCAGAAATTAATCGATGTGGTACTCTATTCATTCAGGTTACCAACAAATATAATAACAAATACAGTTCCTTTCACCCTCACCTCAATTTGTTATCATCTTTACTTTCCTATTCCCACACAGTCAAAACCATTTATGCACGTTCATCTTTTGCTTTCCTTTTTTCATTTTATTTTAGGTACCTCCTCATGTGTATGTGTAGTGTAGACTGAAAACTAATAGGCACTGGCACTTTCATTACTTGTCACCTCATCTTATTTCTTTCTTTATTCTCATGCTTATCTATTTTCTATTTTTACAATTTTTGTAGAGTAAAATAATTGGGGTGAATTACTTAATTAATATTTTGTTTAATTAATCAATTTTCCATTTTTCTAAATACGTCTAAATCTTATAAATTCACTAATATATAATAGGGTTAATTGTGATTTACCCCCCTGACATATGAACGAATTTTGATTTACCCCCCTACATGCCTTTAGGCAACGGTTTTTTTTGAAAAAATCGTTGCCAAAACCTGCCTATGGCAACGGTGGGGGGGTAAACCAAAACACTCTCATATGTCAGGGGGGTAAATCACAATTAACCCTATATAATATATAGTTTTAGTTA
This sequence comes from Lathyrus tuberosus, assembly GCA_022829125.1. Classification (NCBI taxonomy): domain Eukaryota; kingdom Viridiplantae; phylum Streptophyta; class Magnoliopsida; order Fabales; family Fabaceae; genus Lathyrus; species Lathyrus tuberosus. The sequence goes on from JALAZF010000084.1 coordinate 8,141,267, forward strand.
ATACATGGTTTTGTTTGCTTTGAAAAGAAAAAAATAACAAGAAATATTTTGTTGCAATAAATAAAAGAATTATATTTAACAAATAACATTATTATTCCAAACAATGCTTAAATTTGGTCATCGTAACCGATATATAGTTTTAGTTAGTTTTCTAATTTAGTTAAACTTCCAATGAGATAGATCTAGAGTGTTTGTAATGGCCAAAGCCTTTCGAAGTGGACCTGTGATGCCTCAAAGGTCGTTTGAATGTGGTTTTTGTTTTACACTTTCTATCTTATTACCACTATCATGAGTGAAGTTGCACGTCTCTGCTACATTAAGGGGAAAACTATGCATGTCTCACCTATATGGTTTTGTTACTTGTATCTTAAGCTTTATTATCATTGAGTCTCCTCTTCAACTGCGCATTTGAGGATCAAATTTTAGACCCGTGTTTTAGCATGCATAATTCAAAATGTTTATGTTTGAGTATGAGCATTATGCTTTAAGTCAATTAGTTGAGTTTTTTTAATCAATAATCATATTTGAGATTGGTTCAAGTCAGGACATAATTGAAATCTCAAAAAATCTTCAACTAGCAAAAATTTGAGATTTTAGGTGTGTGATTCGAACCACTCACCTTTTGAGTCGAATCAAAGCAAACATAGGGAAATCACAATTCTGTGAGTCGAATCACAGTTTGTACATGATTCGAATCATGAACCCTGTGAATCGAATCAAAACTTGTTCATGAGTCACATCATGAAATATCGGTTTGCCTCTATCTTGTTTGAGTCGAATCATAGCTTGTTATTTACTCGAGTTAAGCCATGTATGACTCGAATCACAACTTTGCCTTGACTCAAATCATGGCAAAATTTGGTTTCTCATAAGTGTAATCTCGTTCCAAACTACTTTCCCACTTGACTTATCACACAAGTGCTCATAATTTGAATCAAGCGTGACTTTTCACTATCTTCCGTGCTCAATCTCCATCACCTATAAATCATTTTTTCTCTCAAATCATTCACAATGTTAGATCACACATATTTCAATTATTGACTTGAAAACTCACAAATCACTTGTTCTTTCATTTTTCAAAAGAGTTTTGGATCTTTTGTGGGCACTTGCAAACGATTTCTTTCATCTACTACCTCATTCTTTTTCCATTGTTGCATGGGTATAAAAGTAATTATATAATGCTTGAATGTTTTTCAATTGTGTATTTAATAGAGTTGCTCACCTCGTTAGTTGTTCTTTTAGACGATCTGGCACACTATCTTTTTTGTACATTTTTGTTGTTTTTAAGTATTTTTATTTTTAGTGTTTTTTTTTGTTTTTTGTGGAAGATGGGAACATGTTAAGACTGGTGCTAAATTGCCAGAAGAAATCTAGATAAAAAGGAAGAAGTCAAGAAATTCAGTAGCAATAGGCTTTAACTACAACTTTATGAGTAAGAAGGGTCGCATGTTCCAGCATCGCAGTCAACATGCGCACCCTTATCATAAGGGTTACAAGAACTTTGAAATAAGATGTCATCACTATGGTAAATATAGGCACATAAGGCCAAATTGTTACAGATTGTATTGTTATCCTCATCCCCATAGTCAACCAAGGCTCAAAAGGAAAGAAAATAAAGCTAAAACAAAGAAGGTGTGGAGACCCAAAGTGGAAGTCGCGAGTCTCATAGTATATACTTTCCTTAGAGTGTCTTCTAAAGAGGATTGGTACTTTGATAGTAGATGTTTCAGACATATAACAGGGGAAAGGTCTTATCTTGAAGAGCTAAAACCTTATTCAAATGACTATGTTACTTTTGGTGACGGTGTTAAAGGTAGAGTCAAAGGCATATGCAAGCTAATGTATCATGGTATTCCTAGCCTTTAGAATTTGCTGCTGGTAGAAAACCTGACTGCCAACTTGATCAATATAAGTCATCTATGTAATCAAGATCTTAAAGTGAACTTCAACAAATCATAATGAATTGTTTCCATCCAATGGGTAATAAGTGGTTATGAAAGGCTCAAGATCCAAAGATAATTGCTATTTATGGATATCTCATATTAGAGAAGATCCATCAACATGTCTAATGTCAAAAACTGATGAGACCAAGCTATGGCACCAAAAACTTGGTCACCTCAACCTCAAGAGGATGAAAAAGATTATTTTTAAAGAAGCTATAAAGGGATTTCCTAATCTCAAGATTGAAGAAAGCAAAATTTGTGGAGACTGCGAAATAGGAAAGCAGACTAAGATGCCTCACAAGAAGCTTCAGCATCATGCCACCATAAAATTTCTTGAACTATTGCATATGGACTTGATGGGGCCTATGCAAGTAGAAAGTCTAGAAGGGAAAATGTATGCCTTTGTGTGTGTGGATGACTTCTCAATACGTCTAAATCTTATAAATTCACTAATATATAATATATAGTTTTAGTTAATACATGGGTTTGTTTGCTTTGAAAAGAAAAAAATAACAAGAAATATTTTGTTGCAATAAATAAAAGAATTATATTTAACAAATAACATTATTATTCCAAACAATGCTTAAATTTGGTCATCGTAACCAATATATAGTTTTAGTTAGTTTTCAAATTTAGTTAAACTTTCAATGAGATAGATCTAGAGTGTTTGTAATGTGGACCTATGATGCCTCAAAGGTCGTTTGAATGTGGTTTTTCTTTTACACCTTCTATCTTGTTACCACTGTCATAAGTGAAGTTGCATGTCTCTGCTACATTAAGGGGAAAACTATGCATGTCTCACCTATATGGTCTTGTTGCTTGTATCTTAAGCTTTACTATCATTGAGTCTCCTCTTCAATCGTGCATTTGAGGGTTAAGTTTTAGACCCGTGTTTTAGCATGCATAATTCAACATGTTTGTGTTTGAGTATGAGCATTATGCTTTATGTTAATTAGTCGAGTTTTTTTAATCAATAATCATATTTGAGATTGGTTCAAGTCATGACATAATTGAAATCTCAAAACATCTCCAAATAGAAAAAATTTGAGATTTTAGGTGTGTGGTTCGAACCACACACCCTTTGAGTCGAATCAAAGCAAACATGGGGAAATCAGAATTCTGTGAGTCGAATCACAGTTTCTACATGATTTGAATCATGAACCCTGTGAATCGAATCAAAACTTGTTCATGAGTCAAATCATGAAATATTGGTTTGCCTCTATCTTGTTTGAGTCGAATCATAGCTTGTTCTTTACTTGAGTCAAGCCATGTATTACTCGAATCACAACTTTGCATGGACTCAAATCATGGCAAATTTTGGTTTCTCATAAGTGTAATCTCATTCCAAACTACTTCCCCACTTGACTCATATCACACAAGTGCTCATAATTCGAATCAAGCATGACTTTTCACTATCTTTAGTGCTCAATCTCCATCACCACTAAATCATTTTTTTCTCTCAAATCATTCATAATGTTAGATTACACATATTTCAATTATTGATTTGAAAACTCACAAATCACCTGTTCTTTCATTTTTCAAAAGAATTTTGGATATTTTGTGGGCACTTGCAAACGATTTCTTTCATCTTCTACCTCATTATTTTTCCATTGTTACATGAGTATAAAAGTAAATAGAAGAATTATATTTAATAAATAACATTACTATTCCAAATAATGCTTTAATGTTTTTTAGCTGTGTATTTAATATAGTTGTTCATCTCATTAGTTGTTATTTTAGATGGTCTAGCACATTATCCTTTTCGTATTCAATTTGTGTTGTTTATAAGTATTTTTATTGTTAATGTATTTTTTGTTTTTTGTGGAAGATGGGAATATGTTAAGACTGGTGCCAAATTTCCAGAAGAAATCCATATAAAAGGGAAGAAGTCAAGAAATTCAGTAGCAATAGGCTTTAACTTCAACTTTATGAACAAGAAGGATCGCATGTTCATGCATCGCACTCGACATGCACACCCTCATCATAAGGGTTACAAGAACTTTGAAATAATAGGTCATCATTATGGTATATATGGGCACATAAGGCCAAATTGTTACCATTGTTGGAATATTTTAATAATTTAATATTATATTAGTATTCCAATAATTATTTGGCCAATTATATTTATTTAATTATATTAGCTATTTTATCAAATAAAGTGCCTTAAATAAATTATGTGATCAAATAATGTTAAAAGGTTATTTAGATTTTATTTAGGAGTTATTTAATTAATTAATTGATTAAATAATTGGGTATGGACTCAAATATGAGTGGATGTCGGGATGACCCAATTGGGAATAATGGAAATCTTAATTGGTCATCACACTATATATAGGATGTGGTTCACAATATATCGTACTCAAGCAAATTATCTCTTCTCCCCATCTGAAGAGAATTCGAGGAATAAGAAGTACCGGCTGAGGAAGAACCACAAAAGCCATCAACTTCTGGGTTTAGGATTACCGTGAAAGGGATTTTTCTCAATGGATTCAGGTATTCCCAAAATCTCGAAAAATATGGGACAAACATATTAGAAGTTGCAAACTTAACAATTTGCCTCGTCCTGCATAAAAAAATTGTAGACAAAACAGACATGTCCAGTGGAACTCTCCGTTTTGGATCTTTGTCATTATAACAGATATATAATTTTAATTAGTTTTTCTAATTTAATTAAACTTCCAAGATAGATCTATAGTGTTTGTAATGCCGAAGGCCTTTTGAAGTGGACATTTTGATGCCTCCAAGGTTGTTTGAATGTGGTTCTTCTTATACACCTTCTATCTTGTTACCACTGTCATAAGTGAAGTTGCACATCTCTGCTACATTAAGGGGAAAACTATGCATGTCTCACCTATATGGTCTTGTTGCTTGAATCCTAAGCTTTATTTTTATTTTATTCTTATATCATTGAGTCTCCTTTTCAACTGCCCATTTGAGAATCAAGTTTTAGAACCATGTTTTAGCATGCATAATTCAAACTATTTGTGTTTGAGTATTGTTAGACGATGGCTATGGATCTAGAATGGGGGGTTGAATAGATCCCTTGAGTTTTACACGCAAATAGTTTACAAAAATTTGTTTTAAAAAATTGTTTAACGGAAGTTACCACTGGATAGAACGTCTACAATGAACCTTCCACCAAAAGGATCGGATATGCGCGAATATATCACGGATGAGTATGGAAGAGAAAAATTCAGTTTTGAATACTACACTTAAAAACGCAGTCAACAAAATATCTGTTGCTTGATGGTTATTCCAATCCAATGAGGTAAAGTGATAAGCAATTTAAAGTAACGTGTTCGAATTTGCTTTGAAACAAATTATCAAACACCTAGTGTGCGTAAACACACTAAGTGCAGAATTTCTATGGAGGGTAATGTAAAGCTACTCCAAGATACAATTCAAAGAATTGTATCAGTTTAACAAAACAATTTATCAGCTTACAATTACTCTACTACAGAAATTTCAATAACTTGCGACTTCACAAATTCGAACGAACTGAATTGTAAAAGAGTTAAGGAGAGAGAGAACAAACACGGTTTGATTAGGCAGTTCCCCAATCGTCCTCGCTTTGGGTACGTCTGCCCCCAACTCCACAAATGGAATTGAGATATATATATATATATATATATATATATATATATATATATATATATATATATATATATATATATATAGTTGTTGCAAATTGTTTATTACAAGAGAAAACTATGAACATCCAAACCCTCGAACGTCTTCGATCATTGATGCAAAATTTTCTCTTCCCTTGATTCGAGATGAACCAAGTCCTTTGAATATGGTTGATCCAATTATCGTCCCACGCTACTAAACCGAAAGAATTCACCGTTCTTCGGTTACTTTCACTCGATCAATTGCGATCTACCAAAAATTCGAACCCAAACCTCCCTTCTACATCCTCTGATTACAGCTACTAAACCGAACAATTGCGCCAATTTTTGGTTACCTTCGCCCAGCCGAATCCCTGTAGAAAGAACAGTTTGTGCAAAAACCCCCAAAATCTATCCGATTCTTGGAGGACAAAGCCAACTGGTTTGATTCAAGAAACACTTGCTAAACTCTCAACCCAGAAGATGAAGATCACACTTCCTAAATTCTGAACGTTATCACTTCGATCAATGGGCGACACAAACAAAGATGATTATGTGTGATTGTTTGTTTACTCAATGAAGAAGATGAAGATGAAGAGAGAAATGACATATATCTTTCACGTTTCTTGTTATAAAAAATGAAAGGATGACCAAAACTATTTATATGAAAATAAAATGACCAACAAAAAATAGTAACAGAAATAACAGAAAAGAAATTAAGTGAAAAATGCAGAGTTTTGAAATCATGCGTCGACCTCCTAACTCCATGCGTCGACGCATAAACGAATATTTTTGTGTCCATTGAATTGTGCGCTTTCCCGCAGGTTTTGGAGGTTAGCGCATGAATTTGGAGGTTAGCGCATGAACTGGGAGGGTCAGCGCATGAAGTGCATTTTTTCAGGAAATTCAATTTTCTGAGCATTTTCACCAAACCATGATCAGAAACACATACTAGACACAACTAAAACGATAGTGGACATTTATTTTTGGAAAAGACAAGATCCTATGCATCTAGACACATGAATGATAATGGTTAGATGCAATATGCCCGACACGTGTAGTGATACCGCTCAAATTACAATCTAATTTCTTACATGTTTGTTGACATCATTAAAATAAGGTAAATAGAAGAATATCCCTCACATACTCCCCCTTTTTGATGATGGCAACACTTTCTTAGCTGTCATGAGATTTGTCATTTGAGAGTGAGCAACATGAGCAAAGCTCCCCCTGTCTTTGACACTTAGTTAGTAAAATTTCTGCTTTTGTTGTTATTCTTCTCCCCCTTTGACAACATCAAAAAGAAGAAAAGACGGTGGACAAAATAAAACACTATAATGCGTAAAGGATCATCACAAATTTGCAACATATAGACATTAACAAATACTTAAATAAGGGAAAAACTTAAATGCAATACATTCAATCCAATAAAGTTCAAACAAACGGAAGCAACATTCAAAGTTCAACAGCAGAGAACAAAAAACAAAACAGAAATGCAAGCACAGATGAAATATAATGCCCTAAACTCTATGGCCTTCTCCCCCTAAATGGATGATCTATTCCTCTATAGTATTGGCTTGGTGGTGGAAGGTCCTCTAGATGTAGGTTGAGTTCAAGCAATATGCTGTTTAGGTTTCCAAGACTATTTGCCAGGTTCTGGTTTTGTTGAGTCAAGTTGGCGTCCATCTGATTGAAACGAATCATAGAGGCGTTAGCAAAATTGTTGAAGTTGGTAATGTGAGATGAAACTTGATCAGACAGATTGGTGAACCGTTCTTCCTTAGCAGAGTAACGAGTATCTTGCAGAGCTTGAAATTCTTGATGCTGAAGAGTCAATTCGTTCAACCTAGCCATAATTTCTTCAGAAGCCTACGGATCATGTTGAAGTGGTGGAGTTGGAGGAGCAGAATTGTCAGGTTATTGCCATTCATAGTCCTCACCATAGGTTGGAGGCACATAGGCACTTCCAGACACAGTCCAACAATTTTGTTGCCGCTGACCCCAGCCCTGATTTTCAGAAGTTTCTTCAGGTTGATAGCCCATCCATGCCTCATTGTCCTCTTCTTGCATAGCCACATTTTCTTGCATAACCACATCTTCTTGCATGACCACATCTTCATCATTAACAACTTGATTTGCATTTCCTAGAATGCCCTCATCATCACTTCCTTCAAGGTGAACAGGTTCATCATGTTCAGGATGGGTGGATCTTGGTCGATAAATGAACTTGTTCTCACGTGAATGCCAAAAGTAACCCATCATGGAAAGGGTTTTGGCAAGAAATTGTTGTTCACCGGTAATATGAATGTGACAAATCTGCGGAACAAGAATATCAAAGTGATTCAAAATGTTTGCAACAGCAGATGCATAACCAAGTGCCAGAAATTTGCTGGAGCTGCGAGTAATGAACATCCTATAAGCAAAATAATAAGGCCAGTTAATTTTGATCTTATTCTTGAGGATATAGATGAGATGAACCTCTGCCTGCTCAACTCTTGAGTACCCTCCTTTCTTAGGCCTCAAGATGCGAGCAACAATCCACTGAAGAATACAGTCTTTAAATTTTAAATGACCGGTAGTGACACTTTTAGGAAATAATCCACTTGCCACAAAATCATCTGAATACGGTTCCCGCAACATCGAATTCAGAGCAGTTTTGAACTCATAGCCCTTAACAAAGGTTTTATCAGTAACCTTTGGGAGAGTGTCATCAGTGTCCAATACAAAAAATGTAGACCATACATTATTGATCACTTCAAATTCTGCATTATTCATAGAGAATTTAAATTCAGCCTCATGAAATTTGCCCTTGATCCCGCAGTAGAACAACCGAGTCAAATCTTCACTATACTTATCATCACATTCTACAAATTCACCAAGATTTTGAAAATTTATAAGTTCAGAAATCTCAGGAATGTGAAAATCTGGACCCATCAGAGGATAAAAGCCATGTTGTCTTATAACCGCACGATTACAAAATAGTTCCTCAAAAGGAATAGTTAGCCTTTCAGAAATTAAAGACTTAAAGGTTACCCATTGTGAAGATGATGTTCTGGTTGGTGCTGATTGTGAAGATGAGCCTCTTGTTCCCCTTCTACTAGGATTTCTTCTTGAAGCCATGGTTGAAGAAGAGTTGGAAGAAGATGATGACACTTGATTTTCGCAGAGAGTGAAGAGGAGATATGTGCAGCCCTTAGAAAACCTTGTAGCAGTAATATAGATGATTTTCTCTTGGTGGGTTTTTTATTTTTAGGGTTTTGATGAGGATTTAGTGGAGAATAATGGTTATTGATGATGTTTAATGGAGGAAGATAAGGAGAGATTGACCACAAAGTCTAATGAGATGACATGCAATAACCATAAATCAATGTGCAATGAGAATATGTAGGGAAAATAGACAATACCAGGTCGGCACACGCGTCCCAGTAAAGTAGGAAGTCTGGACGTTTGATTTATGCGTCGACCTATGAATCTGTGCGTCGGCGCATAATTCATGAATTTTCTGAAAAAGTTGAACATATGGTTATGCGTTATCCCGAACATTTTTACTAGGTCAGCGCACAAATCATGCGTCGACGCATGAACATACAGAAGTGGAATTTTGCAATTTTTCAAGTTCCAACCAGATAAATAGACATATACACATACAGATCAAAACATCCACATGAACGATAAGTGCTCAAAATGCAATAAACATCAAGATTAGAGTAATTAATATGGCACAAAATATTGATAAACATCTATAAATCAGAACGATATTACCTTGATCATCATGACGATAAGATCCCTCACATATAGCTAAATATCTCTTTGCATTGTTAGTTAAAAGAATAAACAAGCATGTATATATGTGAAGATCACTACTTTAAAGGATTATTAAGCACGATCCGAGATATCGAGAATGCCAAGTTTCCTACGGATGTGAAAGAAAGCTTCTGTAGCTAACAGTTTTGTGAAAATATCAGCAAGTTGATTCTTAGTGTCAACATGCTCAAAAATAACATCACCTTTCTCTACATGATCCCTAAGAAAATGATGGCGTATTTCGATATGCTTGGTGCGTGAATGTAATACGGGGTTCTTAGTTAGATTAATCGCACTAGTGTTATCGCACAAAATTAGAATACGTTCAAGTTTTAAGTTGAAATCAAGTAATTGTTGTTTAAGCCATAAGACTTGAGCACAACAACTATCGGCGACAACGTATTCCGCCTCAGCTGTTGACAAAGCAACGAAAATCTGTTTCTTGCTATGCCAACTCACCAAGGAATTTGCGAAAAAGTGACACGTGCCACTAGTACTTTTCCTATCCAACTTGCACCCGAAAAAGTCGGAATCGGAGTAGCCAACTAAGGAACAAACACTACCTTTGGAATACCACAACCCATACTTTGGAGTACCAGAGAGGTATCGAAGTATGCGCTTAACTGCCTTTAGGTGGGATTCCTTGGGATGTGCCTGATACCTCGCACACATGCATACACTAAACATTATATCGGGACGTAATGCGGTAAGATAAAGAAGAGACCCTATCATACCTCGATACTTCTTTACCTCAACATCCTTACCCTTTTTGTCACGATCAAGATTGGCACTTGTAGGCATAGGAGTGTCTATTGTTTTGCAGTTCAGCATATCAAAACGTTTTAGTAACTCAAGACAATATTTTGTTTGACTCACGAATGTGCCCTCTTCAAGTTGTTTGATTTGCAATCCGAGGAAATAGTTGAGCTCCCCCATCATGCTCATTTCAAACTCCCCCTGCATCAAACTAGAAAGCTCCTTGACCAAGGTCATGTTAGTAGACCCAAATATGATATCATCAACATAAATTTGTACCAAAATTAAGTGTTTTCCTTGACGTTTAATAAAGAGGGTTGTGTCAACCTTTCCTCTTGAATACCCTTGATCAAGTAGAAATTTTCTTAGACGTTCATACCAAGCCCTAGGGGCTTGTTTAATTCCGTACAGAGCTCGTTTAAGTTTATAGACATGATCAGGATATTCGTGGGATTCAAAACCCGGAGGTTGGGCTACATAAACCTCTTCATTTATGTATCCATTAAGGAACAAACTTTTAACATCCATTTGGAATAATTTAAAGTTATTTGTGCAAGCATAGGCAAGTAGAAGGCGTATGGCCTCGAGTCGGGCAACCAGCGCATAAGTTTCCTCATAGTCGATTCCTTCCTCTTGGTTATAGCCTTGCGCTACAAGCCTAGCTTTGTTATACGTTATTACTCCATTTTCATCAAGTTTATTCCTAAACACCCATCGGGTGCCGATTACTCGATGATCTCGCGGAGGGGGGACAAGGTCCCAAACCTCATTTCTCCTGAATTGATTTAGTTCATCTTGAATTGATAGAAACCAATGCTCATCGAGTAACGTTAGCGTTTTTAGGTTCAACTTGGGAGATAAAAGCAGAGTAATAACAAAAGTTACTAAGTTTAGAGCGAGTAGTTACTCCCTTAGAGATATCACCGAGAATGTTGTCAATTGGATGGTCTTTTGAAGACTTCCAAGCTGGAGGAAGTTCATCTTTATCAGCATGATGATCATCCTCACTTTTCACTGGTTGGTGATCCTTTTCCTCCTCAATACGCACTGCTTCAGGTTGATCAATTCCCTTATCAGTGTCCTTGAGTATGTCTTCAGTAGGTACACCTGCACCATGAAAAGAACTACCTTCTCCGACGTTTCTCGGATAAGACTCGTCAAAAGTAACATGAACTGACTCTTCAACTACGCGTAACCTCTTATTATAAATTCTATATGCTTTACTTGACCGAGAGTATCTAAGAAAAATACCCTCGTCGACCTTGGCATCAAATTTACCAAGAGTCTCTTTCCCATTGTTTAACACAAAGCATTTGCAACCAAATACATGAAGGTGAGAGATGTTTGGCTTACGCCCTTTTAAAAGCTCATACGGTGTCTTGTTTAGAATAGGTCAGATGAGCACCCTATTCAAAACATAACAAGCCGTACTTATGGCATCGGCCCAAAAGTATTTTGGTAATCCACCATCATTGATCATAGTCCTTCCAAGTTCTTCCAAAACTCTATTTTTACGTTCCACTACCCCATTTTGTTGAGGGGTACGTGGTGCGGAAAAATTATGATCAATTCCGTTGGAATCACAAAATGCTTCAAATAAATGATTTTCAAACTCACCCCCATGGTCACTTCTAATTGACCCAATGTTTGTGTTTAACTTGTTCTGAGATAACTTGGCAAATCGTTCAAAGGCCGAAAAGGTATCACTCTTATTTGCTAAGAAAATGGTCCAGCAAAACCTAGAAAAATCATCGACTATAACAAACCTATAATAGTTACCACCTAGACTTTTAACCCTAGATGGTCCAAAGAGGTCCATATGAAGGAGCTCAAGGGGTCTCATAATTATCGTTTTTAGATTTGAATGAGATCCTTGTTTGCTTCCCCATTTGACACGCATCACAAAGGTGATCCTTTGTGAATTTAATTTTGGGCAAACCGATGACTAGGTCTTTAGAGACAACTTTGTTAAGCAAATCAAAGTTGATGTGAGCCAACCGTCTATGCCACAACCATGAATCTTCATTCATAGCGACTAGACACTTGTCTCCATTCAACGATACCTCATTTAAGTCTAGCATGTAGACGTTGTTCACCCTCAAGCCCTTAAACACATTCTTTTTGTCGCTATCTTCAACTATGCAGTAATCCTTTGAAAAAGATACTTTATAATTCTTGTCACATAGTTGACTAATGCTTAAAAGGTTGTGTCTAAGGCCTTCCACAAGCAGCACATCAGAGATAGTAGTAGATGAGGGGTTACCTACACTACCTTTGCCGAGAATCTGTCCCTTATTGTTATCTCCGTAGGTAACAAACCCCTTTTTCTTTGCCACAAAGTCGATGAAAAGAGATATGTCGCCAGTCATATGTCTCGAGCAGCCACTATCCAGAACACATCTTCTTTCGATGGTCTCAAGACTTTGTACTTACAAAAACAATCAAGGGAGAGTAGGTACCCAATTCTCATTGGGTCCTCTAAGGTGAGTGAAACCAAGACCGCACTTGGGCAACCATTGGTAGATGCCTTTCAGAACAAGAAACCTTCTGAAGTGGCATTTCGCAATAGTATGACCAGGCTTACAACAGTAAAGACAATTACGGTTCATTTGGAATTTACTTTTGCTATCACTATCTCGAATCACATAGGTATACTTTTGATATGGATAATTCATGCTCTCACGAAAATGTGATCGATCAATAACAAACGTAACTTTTGGCTTAAGAGCCTTGTCCAATTTGGCCTTGAGGGTTCTCACCTCTCGTTGCCAAATATGACAAGTGTCACAGCCCCAATTGAACCAAGAGGTAGGATCCTCTTCAACCTTGGCTTTTGATGTGTCCACTATAGAGTTTTTGAGAGCTTCCAATTCCTTTTCGAAATCGGAAACCTTCTTCTCCAAATACGTGAAAATCCTTTTATTTGAGGCTAAACGTTGAAATGCTTCCTTAGCCTCATAGTGTAACATGTCAAAAGCCTTTCGTAACTCTAAATGCGACATAGTATTAACATGATCATATTTAGAATGCTTTACCTCTTTTGCTTTGTTGTGGCGTGCCATAAGACAAAAGTTAACGGATTCACTTTCGTCACTTGAGGAATCATCTTTCTCCGACTCACTATCGCTTTCCCAAGCGATGTATGCTCGTCGAGACTTGTTGGACTTTTTGTTTGACCGACTCTTGTCATTATCCTTATCTTTGTCTTTCTTTAGAGATGGACAATCTGGCTTGTAGCGCCCGGATTTTCCACAGTTGTAGCACGCCCCTTTTACCTTGCCATTTTTATTTCCTTCGCTTCTAGATTGCTTCCTAAACTTGACCAGATTTCTATCCGAGTGTTGAATATCGTTCTTACGAACATATCTATTGTATCTCTTAACAAATAAGCCCATATCATCACCGGATTCTTCATCTTTGTCATTATTGGTTTCATCATCACTTAGCTCTTGATGTGTGGACTTTGAACAAGAAGCCTTAAGAGCTATCGACTTCTTCTCCATATCTTTTACCTTCTCTTTCTTGATACTCTTTTCATGTTTATCCAAGCTAATGAGCACTTGCTCATGCTCATCGAGTTTACCAAAGAGTGTTGTGAGGTCTAGTGTAGCAAGATCATTGGCCTCTTTGATAGCGGTGACCTTCGGTTGCCATTCCCTGTTAAGACACCTCAGAATTTTGTTACTAGAAACCTCATTTGGATTTGGTTTACCAAGAACATGCAATTTGTTGATAATGTGAGTAAATCGTTTTTGCATATCCGCAATGGTTTCCCCTTGCTTCATGTAAAACAAATCAAACTCTTGCGTTAGTGTATTAATACGAGCCATCTTAACATTATTAGTGCCTTCGTGGGCTACTTGTAAAGCATCCCACATGGCTTTGGCCGTTTCACAATGGGAGACTCGATAATACTCATCAACTCCCAAGGAGGAGATGATCATATTACGAGCCTTCCAATCATAGCTGTACTTTTTCTCGTCCTCCTCAGTCCATTGAGCTTCGGGTTTAGGAACGACAACGCCTTCCGCGTTAGTCATAGTAATTTCCATGGGACCATTTAAAATAATGTTCCAAACCTTCCGATCTATGGAATTAATATGGACGCACATACAATCCTTCCAGTAGCTGTAGTTTTCACCTGTAAAAACTGGAGCTCTATTATAGGCCCCTTTAGGTTCATTCGCCATGATCCAAGAAGTTTTACCGAAGCACCAGAATTAACCGGAGCTCGTGATACCACTTGTTAGACGATGGCTATGGATCTAGAAGGGGGGGTTGAATAGATCCCTCGAGTTTTACACGCAAATAGTTTACAAAAATTTGTTTTAAAAAATTGTTTAACGGAAGCTACCACTGGATAGAACGTCTACAACGAACCTTCTACCAAAAGGATCGGATATGCGCGAATATATCACGGATGAGTATGGAAGAGAAAAATTTAGTTTTGAATACTACACTTAAAAACGCAGTCAACAAAATATTCGTTGCTTGATGGTTATTCCAATCCAATGAGGTAAACTGATAAGCAATTTAAAGTAACGTGTTCGAATTTGATTTGAAACAAATTATCAAACACCTAGTGTGCGTAAACACACTAAGTGCAGAATTTCTATGGAGGGTAATGTAAAGCTGCTCCAAGATACAATTCAAAGAATTGTATCAGTTTAACAAAACAATTTATCAGCTTACAATTACTCTACTACAGAAATTTCAATAACTTGCGACTTCACAAATTCGAACGAACTGAATTGTAAAAGAATTAAGGAGAGAGAGAACAAACACGGTTTGATTAGGCAGTTCCCCAATCGTCCTCGCTTTGGGTACGTCTGCCCCCAACTCCACAAATGGAATTGATATATATATATATATATATATATATATATATATATATATATATATATATATATATATATATATATATATATATATATATAGTAGTTGCAAATTGTTTATTACAAGAGAAAACTATGAACATCCAAACCCTCGAACATCTTCGATCGTTGATGCAGAATTTTCTCTTCCCTTGATTCGAGATGAATCAAGTCCTTCGAATATGGTTGATCCAATTATCGTCCCACGCTACTAAACCGAAAGAATTCACCATTCTTCGGTTACCTTCACTCGATCAATTGCGATCTACCAAAAATTCGAACCCAAACCTCCCTTCTACGATCCTCTGATTACAGCTACTAAACTGAACAATTGCACCAATTTCCGGTTACCTTCGCCCAGCCGAATCCCTGTAGAAAGAACAGTTTGTGCAAAAACCCCCAAAATCTATCCGATTCTTGGAGGACAAAACCAACTGGTTTGATTCAAGAAACACCTGCCAAACTCTCAACCCAGAAGATGAATATCACACTTCCTAAATTCTGAACGTTATCACTTCGATCAATGGGCGACACAAACAAAGATGATTATGTGTGATTGTTTATTTACTCAATGAAGAAGATGAAGATGAAGAGAGAAATGACATATATCTTTCCCGTTTCTTGTTATAAAAAATGAAAGGATGACCAAAACTATTTATATGAAAATAAAATGACCAACAAAAAATAGTAACAGAAATAACAGAAAAGAAATTAAGTGAAAAATGCAGAGTTTTGAAGCCATGCGTCGACCTTCTAACTCCATGCGTCGACGCATAAACGAATATTTTTGTGTCCATTGAATTGTGCGCTTTCCCACAGGTTTTGGAGGTTAGCGCATGAATTTGGAGGTTAGCGCATGAACTGGGAGGGTCAGCGCATGAAGTGCATTTTTTCAGGAAATTCAATTTTCTGAGCATTTTCACCAAACCACGATCAGAAGCACATACTAGACACAACTAAAACGATAGTGGACATTTATTTTTGGAAAAGACAAGATCCTATGCATCTAGACACATGAATGATAATGGTTAGACGCAATATGCCCGACACGTGTAGTGATACCGCTCAAATTACAATCTAATTTCTTACATGTTTGTTGACATCATTAAAACAAGGTAAATAGAAAAAATATCCCTCACAAGTATGAACATTGTGCTTTAAGCCAATTACTCTAGTTTTTTTTATCATTAATCATATTTGAGATTGGTTCAAGTCAGCACATAAGTGAAATCTCAAAACATCTTCATATAGCAAATATTTGAGATTTTATGCGTTTGATTCAAATCACACATTTTGTGAGTCGAATCAAATCAAACATAGAGAAATCAAAATTATGTGAGTCGAATCACAGTTTCTACATGATTCGAATCATGAAACTTGTGACTCGAATCACAATTTGTCCATGAGTTAAATCATGAAATACTGGTTTGCCTCTGTCTTTTTTTAGTCGAATCATAATTTGTTCTTGACTCGAATCAAGCCATGTGTCGCGGCTGGCAAAATGACATAGTCGCCATCATCCTTTATTCGTTCCTAAGAAATAGGGAAACAATGATAAAACCTAATGACTAAGGGTGGGAGACTAGGTTCGCGAGTCGGTTAAGTGAGAGGAAGGTACTAAGAATTTGAAAGGGTGAAGTCAAGGATTTATGAGTAGCATAATATCCCTTTTATGACTAACTTAATTATTGGTTTTTTTTATGTGTTTAGGGTCTAAGGAGGATTAGTCAAATTATTAGAATCTGGGTTTAATTTTATAAAAAAAACTATGATGTTTTGTTTAGAAAATAAAATAAAATAAATAATCCAGGTTATTAAAAAAATTGATTTATTACTATTGTAGAAAAACCTGATTTACGCACTTTTTTTTTAAATTGAAAATATTCACGCATTTTTTTTTAAATTGAAAATATTCATTGATTTGAAATTAAATTATGGTTTGTTTATAATTTTTAAATTTAGGGTTAAATATGTTTGTGGTTCTTCTAAATATCTCAATTTTCGTTTTTAGTCCCTTAAAATATTTCTTTTAAAGAATGCTCCTCCTAAAATTCTCCACCCACACTTTTGGTCCCTAATACTAAAATTGTCGCTAAAACTGACGCTAATTTAGTCTCTAAGTTAAAAACCGTCGCTAAATTGTAAAATTCGTTGCTAAGTTGCAAGAGGGACCAAAAGTATGGATTAAAAATTTTATGATGACCTTTCTTTGAAGAAAATATTTTGAGGGACTAAAAAGGAAATTGAGATATTTATGAAGACTATAATCATATTTAACCCTTAAATTTAATTATAAAATCTTTGGTATATTTTTTTTATTTAAGAAAACTTAATTAAAAAATCTATAAAAAACTCCTAATTATTTTAAAATTTAATTTGAAATTTGATTAGGTACAAACACTCCATTGATGAATTATATGTGAAAATTGAAATCAAATGTATATATACAAAATTTAGTTAATTATTTATGTATAAAATTTAAGACAACACACAAAAAAATAAATCCTTCAAGCAAGGTCAAATCAGATGTAATATCTCATATTCTATTAAATGCTTAATTGGCTGTCAGTTGAGATCAATTGAGTTCCTATGTACTCTATCTTTTATTATTTGGAATAATTGAAACTCCTAAGTGCTCTAAATGTTATCATTTGAGACTGATAGAACAACTAGTGAACTTTGAAGAGATCAATTCACTAGTGCAGATAAGAGATTTAACACCAATTTTTTAGAGATTTAATACCTGTTTTTTTTCGGTGTTGTTGTCGCCGGTATTGTAAGTATAATTTAGACACCTGTTTTAAATAGGTATGATCAATCAATTTAACACTGATGATAAAGTGGTGTTATATAAGTTATAGATAGTTGTTAAAACTAACGTTCGACACCTATTTTCCTCCTTTAAAAGGGTGTAGTAACTTATTAATCATACCTGATTTATTCAAAAACTGGTGTTAAAGCTTTAATGGAAAGAAATTTTACTAGACACCAACTTATAACTCTTATTTCTACCTATAATGGATGTTAAATATATATAGCGTGTCAATTTTTTCGAAATTGGGTGTTAAAATTTTAACGAAGAGTTGTTTGGTTAGAAATCAACTTTTTATATCTATTTTTTTCATTAATTAGGTGTACAACCTTTCTTAAAATAGGTGTATTGCGTACCTATTACACCTTTTCTTTCCTAAAAAGTTGGTGTTATAAAAGGCATCGAGTGTGGTTTCATTTGAATTGAACCATCAACACATATTTTTCTCTAAAATGGGTGTAAAAAAATACATATCTTATTTTCATCTTAAATAAATTTGACATCACATGTGGCACCTGTATTTTTTTTTATTGTTTCAACTCAACAAAACTTAATGGCAAAATACCATTTTTCGTCCCTTAACTTTATCTGGGGTCCATTTTGGTCCCTTAATTTTTAAAATGTTCAAATCAACCTCTTAATTATTTAAAATGGAGCAGATTAGTCCTTTTCGTCCATTTACTCCAAACGGACGTTAGGGACTGAAGACGTGACAGATGACATGGTGTGTCTTCTTCTTTTTCATTTCTCTATTTCTACAACATCTGCGTTTTTCTTTGTTTTTCCTTTCCTTCATTGGGTTTTTCCATGTTAATTTGATTTTGTTTTCCAAAAATTGAAGATTAGGGTTCATCCTCCATGAAATCGGGTTATGCTTCATCATCCATTAAACATAACAGCCATGCAAGTCTAAAGTCCAGTGTGTTCACGAGCTCGAATCTTTCATGGAAACTGAGTTGTCACTATGGAGACACAACTGTTCTTCGAAGGTCTACAACGACAAAGCGTTATGGAAAACATTTTTGGGGTCGTTCTCATTTTAAGGTATGTATATCATATGTACATTGTATGATTATTAAAATTTTAAATAATCAATTGTAAATTGCAAGGAACAATGCAACCTGAGTGTGGGTATTTTGATTGGTTCTATGATGAAGCTCAAGATGACAAAAGACAATTTAAAACAAAATAGATTCATTATTTCCTTCATAACATGCCCTAAGCTAACTAGCGAACCAACGAACTAGAGACGACAACGATAGCGATTGTGAAATCTTCATTTTCACAATCTCCATTCACTTGAATCTTCATTCTTGATAATCTTCACTATCTTCATTCTCGGTCTCTTCGAAGTACGATATGTTTCGTGCAAACTTCACTCTCTTCCTCATCTTCCTAATTCTTGATAATCTTCACCATCTTCACTCTCTTGTTTGATTTCGAAGCTCATATGCTTTTTCCATATGCTTAATATTTAAAGTTGTATTATTGTACTGAATATGCTTTATGTTTTGTTGTTGAATTTTGTGGTCTGTTTCTTGCAAAGTTCATATGTTTTATCCATATGCTTAAAATTTAGAGTTGTATTATTGTAATGGACATGCTTTAGGTTTAGATTTTGTTGTGCCATTCACAATATTGTTTTGATATAAATTTCAAATTTTATTATGGATTGTAATTAGATAAAAGTTGATAGATTAGATCCAGTATATGAGAAAGGAGTTCTTGAATTCCTTGAATACGCTAATCAAAACCTTCCCAACAATAATGGTATCTTTTATTGTCCTTGTGTTAATTGCGGGAATATAAATAAAGGTACGAACGATGAGATGTAGATGCATATGCAATGATTTCAAGGACTTTAGAGTTTATCTTCGCAAACAAACAGAAACAAAAGGAAAACTTTTATTAGTAAACTCAAACTTCCTTTTTTTTTTCTTTTATGCCTCTTGGGCTACAATGAAAGGAAATTTCAAAAAGCAAATTCAAAAACGCCTAAGACCTAGGACTCAAGACTCAAGTCTCCCACGGGCGTTTCCTCTTTGTGTCGATGTAAGCATTGATGCTCTGCTCCTCATGAAGTAATTTCGTCAACTCCAACACCTTCTTCTCACTAGCATAGAACTGAGTCTCAAAGGCGTCCCTTTCTTCTTTCATCTGAACCCAGGACTTCTGCAGCTCTTCAAGATCGGTAGGCATATCTGGATAGAGAATGACTTGAGGAACATCTCCTTCAAACTCAGGTTTAACAAACACTGGTCTGACAGCTGGATATGGCATAATAAGATCTCGAGCACGAGTGCGCACCCATCTGAGGTAAGGCTCCATAGGAATAGAGTTCTTCTGTCCCAAGGTCTTGCTTTCAATCTTATACACCTTATTCCACGCACGTATAAACCTTTAACGGTAACCTTGAGGATCATCTTCATAATCGAACACAATACCCTGAATAAGCATATCATGAGGACCATCCCTTCGAGCATAACCAAACTGGCGCAAAGCTAGCAAAGGATTATAGGTGATGCCTCCCCTAATGCCAAGGAGTGGCACATTAGGGAATTCCCCATAATGATCAATAAGAGTGAAGTCTTCAAGAGATCGGGCACACCAATAGATATCTGAATGGGAGAGTGACATTATTCTTCGAGACCACTGTAACCTTTGTTCATTCTTCAACACTGACCGGGGAAGGTGCAAAATAAACCACCTGGATAGTAAGGGTACGCAACACGTGAGAGTCCCTCGCTCCTTGATAGTACGAGTGTGAAGCGAGTGCAGAATATCTCCGAGCAAGGTAGGTACCGGGTTATGAGTCAGAAATATTTTGATAGCGTGCACGTCTATGAGTTGGTCTAGATTAGGGAACAACATCAACCCATAGATCAACAAAGCCAATACTTCCTCAAAAGCATGGTAACTTATAGCGCTTAGGAACAATTGAGCCTTCTCAATCAGGAACTTAGCAAGAAACCCCTTGACTCCACTCCTTGTTTCCCAATTGGACACAATGTCTAACCTCTTCAGATGTAAAGCAGCTGCAATGACTTCAGGCTTTGGAACGTCTTCTAGACCGGTAAAAGGTATCTGATCGAGAATAGGTATTCCAAGTAGCTTAGAGAACTCCTCCATCATGGGCACCAATTGGTAATCCGGGAAGGTGAAACAGTGGTGCTTAGGATCAAAGAACTGGAATAGGACTCTCATCATGTCTTCTTTAAAACCCGAGGTAACCAAGTTGAGTAGAAAACCATGCCTTTCGGTGAATCGAGAGCCATCGGGAACCTTTGAAACCAATTCTTTAAGCTGGGAAGGAATCCTTACAAAGTTGACTCGGATGAAATTTCTAGGAACGGAAGCCATGGCCTGCAACGACGAATAAAGATAAATTCCTTGGTCCTTGAAATGGTTAGTGAAAATGATATGTTATGATGTTATGATGTCATGTACATGTTAATAGTAAATAAGTAGCACACACAAACAAGTCATACAAGAGCCTTAGGTTTAAAGGCTTGTATGAAGTCCAAAGGTAAGTACCTTTTCCCACTGAGGTTTAGTTGGCTCAACCTGTCCTAGAATAGTAACCGGGTTCTAAAGGACTCATATCACGAATCTTTCTCGAAGGCTTTATTTTAGTGCGACACTCGAGTGGCCGACCAAAACATCCCGAAAGTCTGATCTCAATGAGCGTAGCCTCGAGTATCAACCGACTTCGGTCTAAATCCAAAGCCGGCCATCTCACTACCTTCTAATGGCCAAAGATGAGTTAACTAGGGTTCTAAAGACTGTGACCATCATATCAACCATATCGGTACATGTCGTACAGTCTCCATGATTTATTGTCACTTACCTAAGGAATCACTAGGTCCGGGTGTAGGACCTTTCACACAAGTAACCCCAAAACAAAGCCCAATAGAAATAAAGCACTTAAGTCAAACAATTTTAAGCAAGTGGTAAAGTGATCTAACTCTAAGGTAACCCCTCTTTTATTATATTCCCCAGCAGAGTCGCCAGTTCTGTAACACGGTGGGAGAACTGACTTTTTTTTTGTTTTGTTTTAGCAAAACATGTTGCGGTTAGCAAGAGTCGCCACCGACTTTTCTTTTATCCAATAAGGAAAGGCTGAAAAGAACAGGAAAGACCTTGATAGATTTTGAGTTCGGGGGGTAAGTTATACAAAGGGAAGGTATTAGCACCCTTTGTATCCATGGCTATCCACGGGCTCTTAAATGCTTAGCTCACTTTTTTTTTACTTACATGTGAACGTTTTTGAAAATATTTTGTAAAAGTTCGACTTTGTAATAATTCGTGTAAGAATGTATACAAAGTGTTTGTTTTTTTTTTGAAAATATTTTTGGAAAAGTGAGATATGAAAAGTATTTGTTTTTGAGTTGTGAGCAAGCATTTAAAAGTTACTTACCCCTAATTTGTAAGGTCTTTCTTGTACTTATCATTTTCCTTGAGAGATAGTACTATCCATACCATTAAGGGGTAGGTAGTAATGTCTATTGGATGTTGAGGGACAGCGAAGGGTCATCAAATGGTCATAGAAGGCAACATGTAAGGATACCTTAGCAATGCGAAGGGACTATCATCATTTTTCCATAGGGTCGTTGAGGGACAAGATCATTTTTTTGTAGGCAGCTCGAAGGGTCATCGAGGGACTATGATCTTTATATCGAAGGGACTATGATGATATTATTCGTAAGCGTCTTTTGCTAAAGTACCCCTACTTTCGAGGGACATGACCGTTTTAATCGTAAGGCAAAGAGAGAGGCTACCCTAGAGGTGAATATGTGCAATGTGCATTGATTCAATTATATTATCTTGGGTTATAGGTTATTCTAACGTTTGATTTTAGATCTTGCCATACATGCCTATTTATCTAGCAAATAAAATATAAGTGCGAAAAATAAATACCTACACTATTACATGGCTTATGGGCAGTTACATGATATAATCATGCGAGAATGTAACATAGACTATTACAAGGCTTATGGACAGTTACATAATATAATCGTGCGAGAAATGTAAACTACACTATTACAAGGCTTATGAACAGTTACATAATATAATCGTGCGAGAAATGTAAACTACACTATTACAAGGCCTTATGAACAGTTACATAATATAATCGTACAAGAAATGTAAACTACACTATTACAATTTATGCGCAAACCTATACATTTATTCTAAGAAAATAAATGATAAACGAAAAGCAATTACATATTAAAAAACAAGTTAAATGTTCTAAATATCTAAGTCAATATTCTTTTTTTTTTTTGAGAAATAATTTTAAAATAAATAAACCTAATTTCTAATTCATTTGTACAAAAATCAATTAATTATAAGCCTAAGTCTAAAAAATTAATTTTAATAAAAATAATCTATGCCTAAAAAATGATTACATAACCTAAACTATATTTTTTATTCTTTTAACGGTTTTATGATTTTTTTTATTGTTTTAATTTAATTGAAAAGAAATAAATAAATTAATTGAAATATGATAAAAGAAAGGGATTAGAAAATGGTTAAAAGGAAATTGCATGGGGTGGGAATCGAACCTTCAGGATGAGTATTTAATCTTTGGTTTGGATTGAGAATGATTGGAAATGGAGTTTTGAATTTTCACCTTTTTTTTAAGAATTTTGTGATTTGGAAGCCTTCCTTTTTGAAGCCTCTTGCCCCCTTTTCTCTTGTGTTTGAGCCTTGTATTTATAGGAGAAACATAGTAGACAAAGAATCATTGAAGAGTTAGGATCAAGGAACATGTTTCCAACCATTTTAATTTTTTTAAAACCATGTTTCCTTCACTCTCTCCCACGGTTTTATTTGGGTTTTGATGGCCTTGAATGACATGTTTTAATCTTCTAGAAACTCCATTAAAAGGATCCATGTGCCCACCATTATTTGATTTATTTTATTTTATTTAATTTTGTTTATTTCTTTGAATAAAATCAAAATAAAATAAAATAAAAATAAAAAAACACCAAAGTGAACTTTGAGGTCCTTGAATATGTCATAAACATGATTCAACCTTAAAAGATAGGCCCATTGGTCCAAAAGCTCAAAAATGTTCAATGTAGGTTTCGTGCGTTTCTCAAATTTTGTTCAATTTGCACCAATCGTAACTCTCTCAATTTTTGTCATATGAAGGTGATTTTGGACTTTTTGGAACCCTCGAGATGTCCCCTACAACTTTCGTGTTGATCACTTTTTCAATTGAAGTCTTTATTTTTGTGTAAATTGCTTTGACGAAAAAAGTGTCTTTTTGTTGACTTTCAAAATGACCTGTAAAGTTTTGGTCCATATCTCTCAAACGAGACATTTTTGGCCTTGAGCTTAGAGGGACAAAGTTGTAGAGAATTGAATTTTCTTCAAAATGAGATTTGGTTGAGGAATTTCTGATGAAGTATGTGAAAGTTGTTTGTGGTCAAAGTTCAGTTGACTTTTCCTTAAGAAAACCCTAATTTGGCAATTTTTGACTTTTGAGTAAATCTTGATTTTCTTGAGGAATCATGATCAACCCTTGATCAAATGATGAATGAGACTTCAAAATCTTGATGTTGGCAAGAAATGATGACGTTTGACTGTAAATTGGTCAAAGTTGACTTTTAGGCCAATACAATCGACTGTTGATCATTTGAGCAATTGACTGAGCAAACTTGTGAAGCAAGGCTTGAGACTTGACATGAGGATACCCTAGAGAACATAGAGAACCATGAATTCCATCTGAGGTATTGAGAGCTCAATTCCTTTTGAGAAAAATAAAACCCTAGTTGTAGGTTGATTGTTTAGGAGGAGAGCTTGTATGGTCAATCCTTGAGTAGTCTTGAGCTTTTGAGACTCCTAGGAGTGTGAGGAAGCTTCTTGAATCAATTTGTCTCAAAGATGTGAGGAAAAATTTTGGGGTGCAACAAACTATCACCAAATTGTGTTTCTTCTCCAATTCCATATGTAATAAAGTTCTTGTTTTCAAAAAACTAGATGAATTAGAGGATGAAGCTACCATAATCTTGTGTCAATTGGAGATGTATTTTCCTCTATCATTTTTTGACATTATGGTTCACTTACTTGTTTAGCTAGTTAGAGAAATGAGAATTTGTGGTCCAGTTTATTTAAGGTGGATGTATCTAATAGAGCGATACATGAATATCTTTAAAGGATATACAAAGAATCATCACCGACCGAAAGCTTCTATGGTTGAAAGGTACATCACAAAAGAAGTTATTGAGTTTTGTACAAACTATTTGTCTGAAGCATAGTCTATAGGAATTCCAAAGTCTCGTCATGCTGACACTAAAGGTAGAGGTATTCAAGGTTTAAATGTTAAGTCAATGGCTCGGGATGTAGTTATTCAGACACATTTCTATATATTGAATAATCTTGATGAAGTTCAACCTTATGTGGCTACTCACAAAAGACTTTTGAAGAAAAGATATCCACGAATGAGTGACAAGTTGTTGTTGATCGAGCATAACAAGAAATTCCTATATTGGTTTAATAAAAGGATACCAAAAGATCATAGTGCATCCGAGACAATTAAATGGTTGTCGTTCATGTGAAAATTTAATGTGATAACTTGGACTGCATATGACATTGGTCATTATACCTTTTATACAAAATCAAAAGATGATCGTAGTACAATGCAAAATAGTGGGGTTATGGTTGAGGCGGAATCCATGTATTTCTCTAGTTCGAAAGATAAGAATCCAATATTGGCATCTAGTGTGTTTATGGTGTCATTTAGGAGATTTGGGAGATTGATTATGTTATCTTCAGAGTGCCTTTATTTAGATGCAAGTGGATTCCCAATAATACTAATGATGTACAAACTGATTACTTAGAATTCACCCGGGTTGACCTTGGCAAGGCAAATTATATGACCGAACCATTCATCATGGCTTCACAAGCAAAACATTTTTTCTATATGACCGGTCCTTCGGACACATCGGGAAAATGGTCAATCATTTTTGGGGGAAAAAACATTCCTAGCAGTGATGAAAGTTTTAATATTCCTTCTATTCTTTCTTACACAACAAAAGGGCCAACCACTTATGATGAAGTTGATAGAGATTGTCATACCCCAAATTTTACCCTTAATTCTTTGATCTTTCACATATAATTTTAGGCCGATCATATTGCACAGCTAACCCAGATTATCAGACTTTGTTTATTTTGTTTCAATTGTGAATCAGGTTTTGACTCCAGAAGCTTCAAAGGTAGGAATTAGGGTTTTGGGACAGGAGGTCTTCTGTTGAGGTGGATTTCCATGGTTCAGAGGTTGTCTCTTTTGTTTGTTTGAACCCAAGTTTGAGGCGGAGGCATCGGATTTTCAATCATCATGAACAGTTCTTATCAAAGATTTATCAGGCACGACTTCAGTGTCGTTGTTTAAGGTTTCATCTGTGGATTGACTGGAAAGATTATGGATTAGGATTCTGGATAATTAGGGTTTCTCACCCTTGGTGTTTATGATCGGAAAATGTCGTTCAAGTTGAGTTTCATCTGATGCTAGTAGGTTCAATGTATGTGCAATATTGTTTCAGTTCAATTGAGGTGGTCTGATCTTGGTCAAGAAAGAGGAGGGTATTTCATTTTCATGATGGATTTTTCATGGATCAGTATCTTATACTCAACGATCATCAACCAAGATTTTTGTGTCAATTCAAGTTCATCTAGTGAAGTCAGGTGGCTGAGTCCTGGTTATGCGGTTCAGGGTTTGTGGCAGTCAAGTTTAATGGTCAAGATCTAAATGTGGCTCAAAGGTGGAGATGTATTACAAAACCTATATCCATTTTCCTAACCATTGTTAAACCATTTTTGTTCTTTCAAACCGTTTTATTAATCTATTTTTATTCAATTCAAATCCACCAAACCATTATATCATTTTCAAACAATTTTCTATCCATAATCCATTTCATTATCCATCTTTAAGTCATTCTCTTTTTATCCATTTTCTAAGCCCATTTATTTCAGTTATCCATTTAAATCCATTCAACTTCATGTCCATATATCCATATTCTTATCCAATTTTATCCATTTAAGTTTTCTAAATCCATTTTATCCATATTTCAAACCAATTGTCCATTTTATTCTACAAGTTCATTTTTATTACAAAATTCTACAAAAATAATGAAAGCCCATTTCTTTGTTTTTCTTTTAAAACCCATATTATATTCTTTTTGAAAAATCCATTACAATAAAGATCTCACTTTTATTTTACAACAATTACACTTTCAAAATTAAAAAAAAAAAAAATAGCCATTTTCACAACTTTGACCATGCTGCTACCCAAAACCGTACATCACGCGTGACCCACCCTGCTCCAACAACAGCTACTATGCATTAGTTCTGATTAGGGCTGGATAAGAACCGCAGGCCCAACCCAACCCGCCAATAACCAAAAAAAAAATTGGGCGGGTTTAAACGGTCCAGCGGGTCTAACGGGTGACGTATGCGGGTTCAGCAGGATTAAAATGGGCAGGCCGGGTAATAAAGACTAGACCGCGGGTACCCTAACCCGCCCGAATGACATAATATAACAGAACTGTATATCTCACGTGGTGTTACCCTGACCCTCCAGACAACACTCCACACCACTCCTTCACTCATAACGTTCTCTCTCTGAATAGAAACCCTAGCAGAGCTCTGTTTCTTCTCCTCTCATCACCTGTTACTCACCTTCACCACCACTTCTCCACCACGATGAACACCAGTCCACCGTCATCACTCGCCACCGTCAACTCCACCACGAAGAGCTAATGATGAAATTTCAGGCCTTTTATTGATAACTTGATGAAGAGCTAATGGATGTATTTAAAGGAATATTTGTCCGGGTAAGTAATAATGCAAGATTCATTTCGAAGTTGGAGTTTAGTTTATATTACTACTACTACTACTACACTTTACTGTAGTATTTTATATTGCCACGTTTCTTAATTTTCATTAGCTTCTCAAGGTACAATCAAGGACCAAGATAACATTTTATATCTAATGAAAGTTTGGATATTACTATTAGTGAACTTGAAAGATTAAACATGACAATAAAATTATAGAAACATTTATTAAGACACAATTTTGACACAGTTTTGAAATTATAATTTAAGACCATGTTTAGTATACAACAATAACAACACTAATACAATTATTTACTCATTTTGATTTTTAATTGGGTTGCTGTTTTTTTATGCTAGACATAGAATGCTTTGTCAACTGGAACTTGTTAGATGAAGAATGATTTTTGTCCAGATATTTTATAATGAGAATTTAGAAGAGATGTTTGAGGTGAAATGCTGATATTTATGTGATAGTTGTCCACTGTCATGGTAGTAGTTTTCAAATATTTGTGTTTGTTAGATTCTTTTACACGCATTAAAATTGATTTGATTTTAATTTAGACTTGTTATCTTTTCTTGTTTTTAGATAAATCACATATAGTTCCATTTTCCTATGAGTATGAATGCTTTCCTGTGTTGTAATGTTATGTTTCTAATTTCAGTGGAATGGCATCTGATATGTTTTGCTGGACTGCATACTTCATTGATACACTGAGGAATCACATATTGACTGAGGACCATCTCTTATGGTTTTAAATTAGCAACTATGCATGTGCTCATGGAAATGACTGGAACATTTTCTACATGCTGTTTAATAATAATATGGTTAATGTATGGAATTTATTCCCAAAAATTCATTAGGCATGCACTTCTCTTACAATTTATTGTTTCATATTTAATTAAGGTCTAACATGAAATTTAGTCTATTATTAATTATATCACTGTGATATGAATAAATAATTTTTTGTTTTTTGTTTTAAAAAATGTGTTTATAGGCTTAAAAGGAATCCCACCCATTAACCCGCCCAAACCACACCAATTAACCCGCAGTCCGCACAAACCGAACCAGTCCAAACCGGATTTAATATTGGGCGGAAATGGGCCTTAATATCTCAACCGTGGGTTGGGATGGGTGAGGCTTTTGGGCCCGAAACCGCCCAACCCGGCCCGTTGTCCAGCCCTAGTTCTGATACATCCACAACATACTGCAGAACCAAGAAAAGGACTTGCCAAACCTCCCTGCACACAAAAAACCGTACATACACATGTTGTAGCCAAGACCGAGCCAAAAACCATAAATTAACAACAACTACAACCTCACATACAAAATAGTCGCACCAGCAAGACTCACTCAACAACCCAAACCTTCTTGGAAATTTTCTCAATTTTTCTTCATCTTCAAAACTCTCACCTTCTTTCTCCTTTCAACCACAGCAATTGTTATACAACCACAAATATTCTTCCTCACTCTTCAGCGAACTCACCCTCGCATATCCTCTCTACAAAAACTCTCACGCATATCTCGCAATGGTATTTTCACGCACCAAATACACCTTCAAACCACTCTTCATCCTTGATAAACATTTCTTCAAACCAGAAACAAAATCATTCTTCATAAGCCATAAACCAATCTCTGAAAATCATCACAATGACTTTCAAATCCTCTCCTTCATACTTGTAAACCACAGCAACTCAACCAAATCCAAAACCCTTTCATCATTCTTCAACTTTCAATGACACAAACCTCCTCCTTTCTTTGCAACCCACAAATCAAAACTCCCTTCATCAAAACCAAATCATCACACCCAAACGATTCACAAACCCAAAAATCAGAAATAAACACCAACCGAGAACAGAGAAGTAAGATACAAAGAGAGAAGATCCAAAACGGACAAAATGAAACCATAAATCAAAGAAAAAAATCATAAACCGGATTTGGATTCGAGTCCGAGATAAAAACGGTGAAGAGTGGCTGAAACGAAGTTTAGAACGGAGACGTTGTTTCTTTGGTGGTTGTTCGCCCTTTTTAATTTCATGACCATGGTTTGTTTGAGAATATCATGTTCTTATGATCCTCTTGCTTCAGTCAACTATTGTTTTTTAAAAATAAAAATGAAACATTGCCTTAACCTATTGCTTGATCCGTTAGCTTGTTTTTGGATAGTGGGCTTTCACAAAGCCCGTGTTAATTTCTATCACCCTCATATTTTCAGTCACCACCCCTTGTTTTTTATTATTATATCGTGATGTTATTCTTCTAAGAGGATGATGGGCTTTAAGCCCATATGACTCCTCTTTCCCATATTAACACCACCAAATCCAGTGCCTACCCCCACCCTCATTCTTTCTTTGTTGTTTTTTTAAACTTCTTTTTCTTTGTTTTTTATCTTTTATTTTTCTAAAACCTTTTTTTATTTTATATTTTGTTTATCATTTTTATTAGATCTCTCTTGATCTATTATCTCCATTAATATTCTTTCTTTCATTTCGATTTTATTTTTATTTTGATCAATGATATATTAAAAGGTCATAGATGGTTGATTTAAATAAATCGATGAAAGTTATTGATCAATATGAGACCGTTTTCTTTCTTGTTTTTCTTTCTTATTTTGGTCAATGAACATCTAATATCATAGATTGCCGATTTATCGATTTAAAGTCTTGATTAAGATGAGAGCAATTTTTTTCCATTTCCGTTTCATATTAACTTCGATTTTATTTTATTTTCAATTTCATTTTGGTCCATGAAGTCTTTAAAACCGTGAATCTTGGTTTATCGAAGTTGTTAACCTTCATTATTTCAAATCTGTAGTAAGTGATCTTTGAGATCATTTTCTATACTTTGGGATCGTGATAGGTTACCTTCGATTAATCGACGAAAGTTCGTGATTAAGATGAAACCGTTTGATTTTCTTTTCGTGTGGCTCGATTCGTAGAGAATTATTCACAATATCATTTCTCCATCGTGTTTTAGCACAAACATTGTGATTGAGTGGCCTCCTATAGCATGATCTTCTTCATAGATCGTGCTACGATGGTTTAGCACTACATTGGACTCGATTCCCTGATTAATCACTAACCACTAACTTCAATTTTTGTTAATATATATCACTGTTCATATTATTATCATTGTTCATATTCATATTGTCATCTTGTATATCTTACTCAAAACACAAAAAACATGATAAAATCATCGAAACCTTAAAAAAAAATTTTGGTGGACTGTGGTTACTGTATCTAGCTTTGGACTGTGGACTTAGATCTAGGACCCTTTGCCCTATGCTCTAGAGTTGAGATTTGGAGATCTTTGGACCTTTTATGTTGCTTTATCTGTATTGGGAAATTTTCTGTGTGCAGGTGTTGATATTTTGATATTGAAGTCATCTGATACATGAAGCTCCTATTTGGTTATTTATCTTTATGAAGACTTGGCTAGGATGTTTTGTTTCCATCTGATGTTGTCTATTTATTGGCTTGCTAGTGGCTCACCAGTTCAAGATAAGGGGAATGCTTGCCAGAAACTATCTTTTTGGTTAGATCTTTCCATCTCTTACTATTTGATGCATGTTCTTGATTCTTCTTGATGTCTGCTTTCATGGTACTTGTGATGCTTTGACATGAGTTTATACCTTACTTGCTTCATTTGATACGTGTGTTGATGCTTTGTTTGACTTTGTTCTTTATCATTTGTATATGTTGAGCATGATATGATGTAGTTGCTGCCCTTCTTGATTTGTAATCATATTTGATCTTTTGGCTGTGATACTTTGATTATTATCATCCTCATCTTAAAGCTTATCTTTACAACACTTGTTATTACAAGTAGTTTGTCCCTTATTCCAAAGGAAAGTTATATTGTGGACTTATAAGTCATCTTCTAAGTTGGTTTAGACCTTCCCTTTTTTCATTTCCATGTCCTCATTAGGATCACCTCCCTTGGCCTTATTAGAGTATTTCTTCCCTCTTTGTCCTAGATTTAGGTTAGGGTTTTTTAACCCTATGTGAGTACTATCATTATAGATGCTTACTTTTCCTTCTTGGCCTTATTAGAGCCATTTTGCTTCATAACTTAGAGTTAGGTTTAGAGTTTTTTTTTTAATTCTATGTGGGCACCATTATGATGTGTACTCATTTTCCCCTTTGACTTTGTTTAAAGTCAACTTTAGGTCAGTTTTTCAATTTAGACTTAGTGAGTTTTGTAAACTCTATGTGATTATCATGATCATGAATACCCACTTCCCTTTGGAACCTTGATCATTATCAAGAGTTCCTCATCCCTAGTTAGGTTAACTACGAATGCTCTGATTCCATCCTAGTCAGGATATGTAGGCAGAAGATGCGACGTCTTGGCGAGCATACTTAGTGTATATACCCTAGGTCTTTACCTTAGCACCTTCTCCCTTAGCAAGAAAACTTTAGCATAACATAAATACTAACAAGAGGTTCCTATGGAGTCCTACAGATACTTAGGATGCTAACACCTTCTTTGGGTATAACCAACCCCCGAACCTTAGATCTCTAGATGTGTTGTTATATTGCGCAATTAGGGTTTCCAATCTTTTCCCTTTCCTTTGGATAAATCAAAGCTCGGTGGTGATCTTCATTGATTTGTGATTCAAGTTAATTAATAGTTTGACACCCGATTCTCACTGCAACAGAAATGATGACTTCATTGGGGAAAAGCACTCCCCTAAAAGGGTTAAACCTACCTTGTTTGTATTTGTGTTATTTATATGTTTGCTTGCTTGTATATTTGTATATTTGTAAATATCTGTATATACCTGTTCGTGCTTGGGTTTTTCTGTATGCAGGGTTGTTACCTTGAGTGGTGAGATAAGTCCTAACCCGGACTTGAGAGTACACATATGATAGGATTGTGGTATAATCAATAGTTAGCTGTTGGGAGTAGTCCTAACATGTCTAACATATAATAACCACGCTCAGTGGAGGCCCCTTTGGGATTATTGATGTCAGATGTGAGTAGTCGTATTGGCATTAATTTTTCCGACCTGGGAGTTTGTGAAGTTGAGGACCTTTAGTTACCCTTCACCTCACTTGGCCTTTTAGGACGTAGTGCAGTGATCATCCAGGTGTAGACCTGTGGTGGTTGTCATGCGATACTACACTCAGACGAGTTTATATTGAGAATATTATTAGCTCGCACGAGTAGTCTTGTAAGCCGATAATATCCGAAAGATTTATTGATGACTCTGGGAACTGTTTAGAACCTTGTTCTGCAGATCATGAACCCATAGTACACACCTTTTGGGATGGGTAGACCATGGCTCCATGCTCGTGATCTTCAAACCTAGGCCCTTATTTGCTTGTCAGCATATGTGTGAATATATGTATATGTGTGTTTGTGCATACACCCATCCATGCATTCATGCCTTCATGAATAACCATGTGGTTTCAAGGAATTCAGATGTTCTTTCCTTTGCAAAAATCAATAGAAACCATGGATTTTAAAGCGAAACTTTTCAGTTTTTCAAAATGTTTCCAACTTGCTTTTTAGTTTCTTGAAACCATTTGGCTTGCATTCGCATCGCATGCGCATGTCGTCACATTTGCATTTGCATTTCATTTCTCAGCCTGAAGTTTCATCTTCTTCTTCTTATCTCTCCAAAGGATATCTAGCACGCATTCTGGACAAATGGCGACGATGAATAAG
This sequence comes from Lathyrus tuberosus, assembly GCA_022829125.1. NCBI lineage: Eukaryota > Viridiplantae > Streptophyta > Magnoliopsida > Fabales > Fabaceae > Lathyrus > Lathyrus tuberosus. The sequence continues at coordinate 8,174,571 of JALAZF010000084.1, forward strand.
CTTTTGAAAAGTCAGAAAGCCTTGAGGGAGGAGATCAGAGTCCTCGAAGGTTAGATGAACTGGGTCTTGGAGACTTTTCAAAATTTGATGAGGAGAGAGAGGCACTCTTACCCTATTATATCCAGAGAAGTTATAACTTCACCACCTCCTGATGTTCTTCTACAGCAAGGACGCTCCTGTGAGAAAACTTCGTATCAACCAGTATTTGGTCCTGCACCGAAGTGTCACCATCATCTTGTGACAACTTAGGAAGTCGTCACTCCCCATCAATCCAGTGTTACCCCAAGTCTAGGGCAAACTCATGTGGATACTCTCCATTTACCAGCATTTAGTTATCCCTCAGGATGTCATCATCTGCCTGTGAATGCCAAGTTGGCATATCAACATCCATTGGCTATTCCTCTTTAAGGTCGTCGGAATCGGAACAAGAGGTAGAGACAGAACAGGAGGCAGAATCAGAACAAAAGGAACAAAGTTCACGACGAACGGATTCCCGTGCCGCTTAGTAAGCTCTCCCCGCTACTAATCCAGAATTCATTGATAACTCCTCTCACATCTGTGCCAACGTCGTATACGTGGTACAATCCTGAAATAAATGAAACATGTGAATTCCATAAAGGGGCTGGAGGACATGATTTGGATATTTGCTCTGAATTAGAAGCCTCCATACAAAAATGGATCCACAACAAGAGTTTAATCTTTGAAGAAGACCATCCAGAGGTTGAATGTGGATATTGTACTAAGACAATAGGGCATCTCTTGGAGGAGTGCAGGAGTTTCAGGCTCAGGTTGCAAGATGTGATAGAGTCACTAGCACCCCAAGGAGGAAGACCAGATGTCGATACCTCGATTTCTAAACTAGATGGCAATAAGGGCAAAGGACCTGTGGGACCTCTTAAGGTTTTATACCACAAGGAACAAGTCACATGCATGAGTTGATCAAAAGCAAGATCCTGAGCATCGAAGAAGTGACTCTTTTTTTTTGGACATGGAAGTTGAAGTTTGTTGGAGTTAATTCCCTAAAGCTGGCAATCTTTTAGTTGTTTCAGCATTTCCTGTTGTATTTTCTTTACATGTTGAATATGTATCTGCTTGTAAGCTTTGTTGTTTTTTGAATTGGCAAGATTAATGAAGTGTTTATGCATCTTTTGATTAAGTCCATTTGTATTCACTCTTTCTCTTTCCTTTCATTGTTTAAAAAAAAAGATTTCTTTTCCATCCACTTATCTTTATCAAACTGTTGTTTAAGCAAAGATTAGGGAGGATGACGAAAACATTATATCCATAACTACTGTTGGTATGCTTTCAATTAAACTTTGTCGATGATGTAAGGGATTGTTTCAAATCCCCAAACATTGGAGAAATAAAGAAGATAATACCTTGCTAACCCCTTCGAGCTTAGAAGTAAGAGTTTTTTTCCTTACAAAAAACCTGTAATCTTAACCTTAGGGTGGGTAGTTCTCAGTTTAACTTGGTTATACATTCGAATGCAAGAGCTTCATGCAAGACACCTGTCAGCTCTCTTAAATCAAGTGAAAAAATGTTGTACAAGTTATTCCCCGAAGTGATAAATAAGGAAGGACTGTTGAGAAATCCTTACCCGAAGAATGAGTCGAGTCCCTTTCAAGGCAAAAGCTAAGAAAGATGGGAAGCTCATGACCCTGCCTTATATAAAAATGTTTGTATAACAACCAAAAAGAAGTTGACCTTAGGTCCTTACCATGAAAGCCCACGAGGGTAAAAACAAGTGAATGTTGTAAGGGAGTAATGACTACCTTAGGTGTCTGAGCCATCACCAATTATCATCAGCTCAATTCCTAGCCTATAGGAACCTGAATGCATAGTCTAAGTTAACTGAGCATAGGACTGAAGTTCATCATGGAAATAGGGTGGGACAAACAAACTTTGAGCTTTTATCCTTTGTTTCATGATCCATGAACCAAGCCACGTTACAACCTTTAAAAGACCTAATTGAGGTAAGGTTGTTTTGAAAGCATACTACAACAAGATTGGATAACCTGACTCCCAATAATCTTTGCTTTTGTTTGTGTTGGTCACTTCATCTGTCATTCCGTAGATGACTAGATCTGCGTTGTGTTTGATTATTTAATCATTCCATTGTGTTTCATCAATAAACTTTGATTTCAAAAGCTTGCATGAATGTTGCATTGAATTTGCCAATTTTAAATGAACAATACGGTTTGCAAGACAACTCAATATCAAAGGAATCCCAACAAATTCAGCCAGCTAGGGAATTTGACTTGATAAAGGAAGCTCAGTCTGGGGCAACCTATTGGAAGGATTTGTTAATCAATCGTTCCAGGAGTCGGTGAGTCAGGGGCAGAACTCTTCAAAGTTCAGAATATTGGGGAAAGCCTACTTGAGGGCATCTTATGACAAGTTTGTTTTAAGGCAAGGACTTCAATGACCCACCAACAGAGGCAAGTTTGTTCCCCAGTTGTTACTACCGCAGTCTGAGGACTTTGTATTGCGAATACAATTAATCAGAAGCAGTTAGGTCGATATTCGGTAAATCTCTCGAAGACCAGTTAATCAGGGGTAATCAGGCCGAGATTAGACAAATCTCTCGAAGATTAGTTAGTCTGGGGAAATCTACTTCACAGATCAACCACCTAGCATGGGACAAGTTTGTTTCCCCGTTGTTACTCCCACAGTTTGAAGAGCAAGTTTAAGGACTTTGTCATGCAAATGCAGTTAAACTGGGGCAGTTACGTCGAGATTTGTGAATCTCTCCAAGAGTTTGAAGACATTGTGACATCTTGTATGCCAATTCTTCTGTAAAATCCCTTTGGTATTTTCTTCCAACAAACCATGTAATCTGGGGCAGATAAGACTTGAAGATGATCATCAGGCAATTGAAGTGCAAAACTACTTAGTTCTTGTGATATCCTTTGCCAGCTCCCTAGTAAGTTGTTACTTCAGTTGATCTTGGCATTTCCCATGGGTCTTCTCCTCCAACAAGGAAATCAAGCTCATGATGGCAATCCTAGTGAAGTCATGATGTTACACTCCGAGTGGAATACTATTTCCCCCCAGAGAAGGTTGTAACCTTGAAGTAGAGCTGCTGATTATGCATGTTCAATCCCTAATGATGTTCCAATATGGTGAGGTTGGCTAGGTATCCTTGTTGAGATGTTTATTTCATCTCCGGTGTGCTTTCTCTTGTCTGTTTTGTCAGCATAAGCATAAACATGGCATATATGCATTCATACATGTGCATGGCATCCGAGCATTTTCGCTACCTTTCTGGTGTTTACCTGTTTTTGGTTCACTTTGGCGTTTACTCCCCAAGTGACTGAGTTTGTCTATTCTCTCCAATAGAGTCGTCATCCCTAGGCATAAAATGTCCATCCTTTCTAGAATTCCCCACAGAGTTTTATTCTCGTGGATGATGGTTGGTTCGGTTATCTTTTCCATGTTTGGATAAGATAAACCCCATTTGAGTTCATTCCTCAATGGTTGGAGTCTTGTTTGATCGTTTCTTTCTAGCTTGTTCCTAGATTGAACTTTGGTCCCTGGAGGGTGTTGCTTTTGAGCCAAATTAGGTCGCCAAACCTAGTTTGAACGTGCATTTATTTTTCACGGTGTCTTGCAGGAAGAATCTTTTGTATATCCTCATTGAAGACAAAATCTTTTCTCCAGCAGTGTCGTCGTAACAACACCTCCTTGGAATTCATACTCAACAAGTGATAGTCTCTTTGAGAAGCTTGTTTTCTATGGCGATAAGTGGCAATCTCTCCCGAGAAGCTTACCTGACCTTGGTTTTATTTAACCTGTTGTAATTATAATGGGTACTCCCCTCGAAGTTTGTCATAAGGATTTTGTCAAAGACTTTACAAACGGTTTCTCTTTATTTGAGTTACCCTCTCCACAAAGATTTTATTGCAAGAGATGATTTCTCAACATATTCTTTGTCCAGTTCACTTCTATCAAATGGCATTTTTGTGAGAAATTGATGAAGACTCTGGTGGTTTTTCTCTTTATTTGAGAAAATTTTCTCATAAATCAACCAGCCAACATGTCTTTTGTGAGATCCCCAGTAAAGTCCAGTTATGACTGGCATCTTTGTTAAGATCTTCGGTTGTTACCAACTTCTACTCAAAGTCCAGTTGTGACTGGCATCTTTTTTAAGATCTTCGGTTGTCACCAATTCCTTTCTCAAACCAAGTCGTGGCTGGCACCTCTTTGAGATCGTTGGTCGTCACCAGTTTCCTATCTAAAGTCCAGTGATTACTGGCATTGTTTGTCAAAGCCCAATCATAATTGGTCAATCATAACTGTCTTTTCTCTTTCAAAATCCAACCATTATGGGTACCCTAAGTCCAGTGATTACTGGCATTGTTTGAAATCCAATTATTATTGGTACCCCAAAGTCCAGTCATTATTGGCATTGTTTTAAAATCCAATCATAATTGGTCAGTCATAACTGTCTTTTCTCTTTCAAAATCCAATCATTATTGGTACCCTAAGTCCAGTGATTACTGGCATTGTTTAAAATCCAATCATTATTGGTACCCTAAGTCCAGTGATTACTGGCATTGTTTAAACATCCAATCATAATTGGTCAGTCATAACTGTCTTTTCTCTTTCAAAATCCAATCATTATTGGTGCCCTAAGTCCAGTGATTACTGACATTGTTTGAAATCCAATCATTATTGGTACCCTAAGCCCAATGATTACTGGAATTGTTTGAACATCCAATCATTATTGGTATCTTAAGTCCAGTAATTACTGGCATTGCTTGAAAATCCAATTATTATTGGTACCTAAAGTCTAGTGATTACTGACATTGTTTGAACATCCAATCATTATTGGTATCTTAAGTCCAGTAATTACTGGCATTGCTTGAAAATCCAATTATTATTGGTACCTAAAGTCCAGTGATTACTGGCATTATTTTAAATCCAATTATTATTGGTACCTAAAGTCCAGTGATTACTGGCATTGGTTGAACATCCAATCATTATTAGTATCTTAAGTCCAATAATTATTGGCATTGCTTGAAAAACCAATTATTATTGGTACCTAAAGTCCAGTGATTACTGGCATTGTTTTAAATCCAATTATTATTGGTACCTAAAGTCCAGTGATTACTGGCATTGTTTGAACATCCAATTATTATTGGTACCTAAAGTCCATTGATTACTGACATTGTTTGAACATCCAATCATTATTGGTATCTTAAGTCCAGTAATTACTGGCATTGAAAAATCCAATTATTATTGGTACCTAAAGTCCAGTGATTACTGGCATTGTTTTAAATCTAATTATTATTTGTATCTAAAGTCTAGTGATTACTTGCATTGTTTGAACATCCAATCATTATTGGTATCTAAAGTCCGGTGACTACTAACACTGTTTAAAATCCAATCATTATTGGTACCTAGGTCCAGTGATTACTGGTATTGTTTGAAGCCCAATTGTTATTTTTGATCTGGTCATCACCAATCCTTTTTCAAATTCTAATCATTATTGGCACTCTTATCCAACTTTGTTTAATACCGAAACTTTGGTTATCATCGACGTCCCCTTGAAAGTCCAGTAGTTACCAGCATCGACCTATCAAAAGTCGGTTATTACCTTTGCTTGTGGTCTAAGACCAATGCTTTTGGCACGCACAGAGTTGTGTTTTCTCTGTCTTTTTCTGGTGTTTCTTGAAGATCCCGTTTGAACTCTTCATTCTAATAAATTTCCAGGAAATCTTTTTGTTTGATTTTCTTATCAAAAGTCAACCTTTTGTTCAAAGTGATCCCCAGTGGAGAACATACTTCTTTCTGGTTTTCCCTAGTAAAGAGTTTGTCTTCCCATTTTTGTTCTAGCGTCATTCGATCACATCTGAACCTGTTGATTAACCTCTCTGGATATTTCCCCAATGGAGACCATCTGTCTTGATTCTATCTCCAGTGAGGATCTTTTCTTCTAAAGTGATATCTGGTTATGTCTGAACTTGTTTCATGATCATTTTAGACTTCCCTAGTTTGTTCTGTTCCCCAGTGTTTTCTTGGTCATCCCCAGTGTGTTGTTACCCCTTGGTTGTTGACCTTTACCTTTTTGTTTCCTGCTTTGTTTGCATTTTTTGCATTTATCATAGCATCATATCATCATGTTAGAGTTTTTGATTTGTCAGCATTAGTTTAGTTTTCTTTTGTCCATAGCATAGCATGTCATTGCATCTAAGGGCAAAATTTTTGGTTATCTATATTTAAATATCTTTCACAATGATTTCACGAGGATTATCATCACTCATGTCATCCGGTGAAGATATTTAAATAGGGGCAACTGTCATACCCCAAAATTTACCCTTAGATTCTTTGATTTTTCGCATATCATTTTAGGTCAATCATATTGCATAGCTAACCCAGATTATCAGACTTTGTTTGTCTTGTTTCACTTGTGAATCAGGTTTTGACTCTAGAAGCTTCAAAGATAGGAATTAGGGTTTTGGGACATAAGGCCTTCTGTTGAGGTGGATTTCCATGGTTCAGAGGTTGTCTCTTTTGTTTGTTTGAACCCAAGTTTGAGGCGGAGGCATCGGATTTTCAATCATCATGAACAGTTCTTATCAAATATTTATTAGGCACAACTTCAGTGTCGTTGCTTAAGGTTTCATCTGTGGATTGACTGGAAAGATTATGGATTAGGATTATGGAGAATTAGGGTTTGTCACCCTTGGTGTTTATGATCCGTAAATGTCGTTCAAGTTGAGTTTCACCTGATGCTAGCAGGTTCAATGTATGTGCAATACTGTTTCAGTTCAATTGAGGTGGTCTAATCTTGGTCAATAAAGAGGAGGGTATTTCATTTTCAGGATGGATTTTTCATGGATCAGTATCGTATACTCAATGATCATCAACCAAGATTTTTATGCCGATTCAATTTTAGATAGTGAAGTCAGGTGGATGAGACCTGGTTATGCAGTTCAGGGTTTGTGGCAGTCAAGTTTAATGGTCAAGATCTAAATGTGGCTCAAAGGTGGAGATGTATTACAAAACCTATATCCATTTTCCTAACCATTGTTAAACCATCTTTGTTCTTTCAAACCATTTTCTTAATTCATTTTTATTCAATTCAAATCCACCAAACCATTTTATCATTTTCAAACAATTTTCTATCCATAATCCATTTCATTATCCATCTTTAAGCCATTCTCTTTTTATCCATTTTCTAAGCCCATTTATTTCAGTTATCCACTTAAATCCATTCAACTTCATGTCCACATATCCATATTCTTATCCAATTTTATCCATTTAACTTTTCTAAATCCATTTTATCCACGTTTCAAACCAGTTGTCCATTTTATTCTACAAGTTGATTTTTATTACAAAATTCTACAAAAATAATGAAAGCTCATTTCTTTGTTTTTCTTTTAAAACCCATATTCTATTCTTTTTGAAAAATCCATTACAATAAAGATCTCACATTTATTTTTACAACAATTACTATTACAAAATTACAAAAAAAAAAACAAAATGGCCATTTGCATAACTTTGACCATGCTGCTACCCAAAACCGTACATCACGCGTGACCCACCCCGCTCCAACAATAGCTACTATGCATTAGTTCTGATACATCTGTAGCACCCTAAATTTTGACCAACAATTTTTCACCTTTTTTGGATTTTTGTGCTAACCAGGGGGTATCACTTAGATGTCATTGGGCTTCTGAGTTTGCTAGTACTTTTGGGCCCATTTTGGAATTGGTATGGTTTAAAAGTTTTTATTATTATTTGTTTTATTAAAGGGGAGCTTAATAACTTGCTGGGTTATTTTAGAGTTAGTCTTGTATGAAAAATTATATCCTTTTAATTGGTTCATTTTTGAAAGTTTTTTATTAAATAGTTAGTTGCTTTGTTTTTAAGTTGAAGGCCATTAGGATTAAATTATAAGTTTAAGTTTTTAGTTGACCATTGAAAATTATTTGATAGTTAGGGTTCTTATTATTGGTAATTAAGGTAATTAGGGTCATGGATTTAAATAGGGACTGGTTGTGGTTATTTTATTAATTATTTATGGTTACTATTTTTATTTAGTAACTAGGTGGTTTTTATATTAATGATAATATTTATGTTTATTATTTTTATTATTTATTTTTCATTTTTATGGGGTTATTGTGGTATTAATATTAACATTTAGGATTGTTATATTTATTATTAATTTAGATTAATTTTATTTTATTAATTTAAGTTAAGGGATGATCAAGAGGGACCGGTCTATTAACATTATTAGGGTTATTATATTATTGTATTTTTATTATTTATTTTACTATTATTTTACTTTAGTCATTAATTATATTATTATTTTTATTTTTGTTTTTTGTTTTGGGTCAAAATTGTTGACCCAATGGGTTGTCGTCTTCCCCAGCAAAACCCTAATTGCGCGCAGAATTTAGGAAAAGTGGATCAAACGAAATCGAATCTCATTAATGTTTCAATCAAGTTACAAATACACAAAATCAAATAATTTACAGAAGGAATCAAACCCTAATTTCTAATTGTACAACAAAATCCAAATCAATTCGAATATGTCAATTACAAATCAAAACCTAAGTTACAACAAAATCAAATCTCAATCAGAAACTCCTAAAAACAAATCAATCTAATTAAATCCTAAACCTAAAATATAATCCTATATAAACAAGATAGAAATTCAGAATTAGGGGAGGAAAACCCTAAAGGAATTGCTGCGCAAATCACTTCAAACCACCACTTAAAGCTCGTACAAAATAGGGACTTATGGTTCATCATTAGAACCCTAAGACTTCCTGAGCTAAGCACCTGCAAACAAAAGGAAAAGGGTTAGTGAATCGAAAACAGAGAAGGAGAGGAATTGGACGCAGCTTAATCGGTCACGACAAGGAGAAGTAAGCGCGAGAATCACTTAGCTTTATTTTTGCATCTCGTGGTTTTTGTTGATTCTGGGGTCGATTAATTGTTTGGGGTTTGATTTAGAGTTTTCTGGGTTTCGTATAGGGTTAGGGTTCTAAGGTTAGGGTTAGGGTTCATACAATTAGGGTTAGGGTTTATCTATTCTGGGTTAGGGTTCTTAGGGTTCTTACGAACCCTGAAGAACAGGGGGATTTCTGGGTTAATTAGGGTAGGGTTCTTAATTGATGAAGTTTCCGGTGGAATATCAACCGGAATTCTGGAAATTAGGGGGTGGTTGGGGGTTGCGCGCGGTGGCCGGTAGGCTCACCGGCGACGGGTGTTTAGAGAGAGGCGAGAGAGAATAAGGAATAAAGAGTGAGTGAGGAATGAAGAGAGAGAAATAAGGATGGGAAATGAGGTTGATCTGAAGGGAGTGGGGGCTTTGTATCCCTCCAATGAGTGCACCGATCCTCCCCACATGGCCTCTGCGTGACCGTGGGATTAGTTTACGTTGACTGCTATTGTGCAGGGAGGTCCACGGTGCGCTCTGAATCGTGGCCGTTCATTAAGAACACCAAACCTAGTATGTGAATCCTACGCGTGACAGTAGATCTCTTGGACCTCAGTCAAAGCGATCGCATGGTCCAGAGAGCTCCAACGTGCTGACTCTCTCCCACCATGGATCTCCCATCAGACTTGGGTCTTTGGTATTTGGGCCTTGCGCCCAAATACTATCTGCACCCCAGTCTGGCCCAGTTATTTCTTCAGTAGGAAAACGTATACCCCCTGGGTTTTTTATTTAATTAAATTATTAACATAATTTAATTCGTAATTGAGTTTAAGTATTTTAATTAGGATTTATAAGAAAGAGGGTTTTAGGTTTTTGAATGATTAAAGTAATAACTTAATTTAATTAGGTTAGATTTTTATTTAGGGTTTTTAAGGAATAGGGTTTTATGCTTTTCTTTTAATTAATTAAATTAATGACTTAATTTAATTATTTAATTAGGTTAATTTTTTAATTAGGGTTTAGGGTTTTTTAACTAATTAAATTAATAACTTAATTTAATTATGTAATTGGGTTAATTTTTTAATTTAGGTTTTTTCTCAATAATTAAATTAATAACTTAATTTAATTATTTAATTAGGATAAATATTTAGATGTTTTTTATTTTATTTCTTTAAATTTTTGATTATTTTCATGATAAATAGTTTTATATATTTAAAATAATTTATTTGAGGAAATGGGGATTTAATTTTATTTAGGAGTTTTATTAGGGTTTTAGGGATGATTTTGGGTTGGGTTTTTAATGGGTATATTTAAAAATGTTTGATTTATTCCTAATTAAAAATGGGAATTAAAATCCTTTTATGAATTGTGTCTAAGATTTTTAGTACTAATCTTGGGTTGGGTTTTATTTATAATTTATATGTTTGAGATATTTGTTTATCCTTCTTTGGAAAAAAGGAATAATAATAATAATAAGATTTATTTTGGGGATTTTTTTTGGATAAGGTGTTTTTTGGGAAATTAGGAATTTTACTAAACTTGGGTTAGGGTTTATTTTCAAAAAATTTTAGTACTGGTTTTTATTTGGAAAATTTGGGTTTTGGGCAAAAATAAATTAAAGTAATTTTAATTTAATTTTGGGGATTAAAATTCTATTATTTTAGGATTTGTGTTGATTTAAAAATCATTCTCTTTTTTTTTTTGAAATCATTTGGTGATTAGTGTGGGCTATATTGCTTAGCAAATGGCATTTTGGGTTTTATTAAATTACTTGGGAATTTGAGGATTTTGTTATTTTAAATAAGGGATATTATTAAGAACTTAAGGAATATAATAGGATTCTCATAAGGGATTAAAACATGGGATAAAGCTCTCATTTCCGAGAGCATAAATAAAGGAATAGGATTAGGGGATATCTATTTGGGATATTTCAAAGGGGTATAAGGGATATAATTGGGATTTAATTTAGGGATAGCACTCTTAGGTTCCAAGAGTATAAATATAGGCCAAGGGATAAGGGATTAAGGGATAGAACTCTCCATCCGAGAGTATAAACAATGGATAAGGGATTAAGGGATAAAACTCTCCATCCGAGAGTATAAACAATGGATAAGGGATTAATGGATAAAACTCTTGACATCCGAGAGTATAAATAAATGGATTAGGATTTAAGGGATAAAACTCTCCATCCGAGAGTATAAACAATGGATAAGGGATTAAGGGATAAAACTCTCCATTCGAGAGTATAAACAATGGATAAGGGATTAAGGGATAAAACTCTCCGTCCGAGAGTATAAATAATGGATAAGGTTTTTAAGGATAAAACTCTCCGTCCGAGAGTATAAATAATGGATAAGGGATAGAACTCCTTATCTAGGAGTATAAACAATAGATCAAGGGATAAAACTCTTTATCCAAGAGTATAAATAATGGATTGGGTTTAGGATTAGGAATGGGAATAGGATTAGGGGGTAGGAATAGGGGAGGTGAACTACGGTTACTCTGATCCTTCAAAATTGAAGGTACGTAGGCATAGGGTTGTAAACCCTAGCGAGTATAATAATAAAAAACTTAGGATTCTTTTGTAAATGAAAATAAAAAGATAGACGACAAACAAACATACCCTAAAATCTAAGGAGGATCCCATTGAGTACAATGGAAGTGAGGGGTGCCTAACACCTTTCCCTCACTTAACCGACTCCCGAACCTTAGGAATCTCTACCCTTAGGATTAGGATTTTAGGTTTATCATTTATTTTCCTTAGAAAAAATATGATGGCGACTCGATAATTTTGCCGTACGCGACAGCTGGCGACTCTGCTAGGGATGCCTCCCTAAAGAGAGTCCCTCTTAACTTTAGGCTTTAGGGTTTTGTTTGTTTGCCTTGGGTGTTTATGGTTTTTTTGTTTTTTTTCTTTTTTTCTCAGGTTTTATTGTATATATTTGTTTATTTATTTTATTTGACCCTTTTTGTTCTATTTTGTCATCATGCATTGGATTGGGGCAAATGATGTGTGAAGCTAAAGTCCAAGCTTGGAGTATAACCCTAGATTAGGACGTGGAACGGAAATGATTTGGGGGGGGGATGTGACATCCCCAACAATTCATTGATGCCACACTCAGAATAGATCCTTCCAAAGGTGTCCTCATGAAAGGGCTAGCCCCTAACGTAAAGGATGATTTGGATGTGGTCCGAGACTTTGAGAACTTTTAGCCTACCCCTTGCCAACTCATGGAGACCCTATGTATTCAACCCTCAAGGGCTGTTACTAGGGTCCTACCCAGATGAGACTTATCCCGAAGGATTACCATAGGAAGGTTTGCTCCTTCTCATGGTAAATCAAGGGTATAGTCTGTAAATTCTAGGGTCGTTATGCTGCCCAAAACTATATATCCTACATGTGAGGGGATTGGGTAGATAAGACTTAGATCTAACATCGTAGGGAACCTACCTAGTTAGGGTCATGCTTGCATTTCACCCTTGCCTTAACCAAATAAAACACTAAAAACAAATGTCCATGTCATCATGCATTTAAAAACATTTTTTGCATATGCGCATTTTTGTGGGGAATTTCAAGATGTGTTGTAGGAACATTGGAAAGATGGATTCAAACAAGAAAGGGCTACCCTACGCATTAGAGTGTTAAGTGCTGATTTACAAAGTCGCAAAGACCTTCAAGACTTAATCTGCTCAAAGGATGTTTATACACAAGTATGGAAGGATCCTCGATCTCTTAGGGATCCCTATGAAGGTAGAGGCCATAATTGCCTCTGCACAACTTTATGATCCTTCTCTATGTGACTTCCTCTTCAAGGATTTTCAACTAGCTCCTACGCTGGAACAATTTGGACTATACTTACCAGGAGCGGGAAAAACCTTACAAGGGGCATGGGGTAAAAAAAAAGGGGAAGGGAAAAAATAAGGAAAAAGAAAAAGGAATAAGGAAAGAAAAACAGAAAAGGGGAAAAGGGTCAAGCCTAAAGATTTAGCTGTGCCTGTTGAGGATCTATTATCTCATCACAAGGAGGATAGGAAAGTGCAAGGGCTCAAGAAAGGATACTTGGAGGAGTTTAAAGCTCATTTGAAAAAGGCATTGGGGGCATCTATGTAGTTTACGCCTTTTTAAGTTCAGGATTTTCCAGTTTTGGGATTGTTATGGGTTATTCCCGAGGAATTATTGTTATAAGTTTGGAAGTCATTTTGGATTTAGGATTGGCTAATGGATTTGGATTTTATATTCTATGTGTATGGGTTTCATCCTTTGGATATATTCATCTCTAACTACAATGGATTTTGGAATTCCCCCCAAATAAATTTTTAAAATTATTTAGCATACATCATGCATATTCATACATCCATGCATCAACATGCATTCAAACAAGGAGAAAGGAATAAAGGAAAAATCATCTTTTTTTTAAACTTCGTCTCAGGGTCATTGGGCATAACAATCTGACTTCCCGACCTCACACTCGAGCGTATCGAAGGGAAGCTATGGATCAGATGGAGAAGGATCTGGTTACTCTAAGAGGAGAAATGGATACTGTCAAGGAGAACGTGGAAGATATGAAAATCCAGATTGATCAACTGACACTTACCATCCAGAATTTGATAGCCAGAGGAACCGAGTCAAGTCGTCAAAGGAAGGTTCCTGCTCCTACCCCCCATGTTGAAGACAATGACCCCCTACTAGGGTTTGTCCATGATCTGGAACGTGAGGAGACCGAAACTGCTAAGCACAAAACTGTTGACAAACCTCTCGAGGGAACTGTCTCTTCACCTATTTCCAATGGGGAACCTCGTACTACTCATATACCTATTCCACGTGAGAATTACGCAGATTGGAACATCCAATACGAGGGTGAAAATCCGAAGCAAGTGGCCCTCGAAAATAAAGGAACCGCTGTTATAGAAAGGATAGGGATTGACGATAAGTATAAAGCACTTGAGGAAAGGTTAAAGGTCGTGGAGGGACTCAATGTTTTTGGAGTGGATGCTTTGGAAATATGTCTGGTGCCCGATGTGGTCATACCTCCCAAGTTTAAGGCTACAAACTTTTAGAAATACAAGGGTGTCAGTTGTCCTAAGAATCACCTTAGGATGTTTGCTCGAAAAATGGGTGCCCATGCTACTAATAAGAAGCTGATGATGCACACTTTCCAAGACAATCTTAGTGGGGCATCCTTGGAATGGTACGTGCAATTGGAGAGGATTCACATTAATACTTGGGAAGTCCTTGCGAGCGCCTTTCTGAAGCAATACCAATACAACGTGGACATGGCTCCTAACCGCACGCATTTGCAGAACATGTCTCAAAAAGGGAATGAGTCCTTCAAAGAATACGCCCAAAGATGGAGAGAACTAGCTTCCCGAGTGCAACCTCCATTATTAGAAAGTGAACTTGTGGACATATTTATGGATACCCTCCAAGGAATGTACTACAAAAGGATGATTGGGACAGTCTCAACAGGATTTGCTGACTTGGTTATCATTGGAGAGAGGATTGAGAATGGTTTAAAGACAGGAAAGATTGGGCAGTCATCCTCTGACCAACATAACAATAAAAGGTATTCCGGAAATCACGATGTCGGTGTTGTAGACCCTGAAGGACCAAATCTGGGAGATCATGCATTACTGGGGCACATTGGGGCAACAGTTAGCGCCATGGAAGGGATGGAAGATGAATTCACAGTTAATAAGGGAGACCTAACAAACTGGGGCAAACAATGGGAGTCACCTGAGGAGAAGGGTTTGTTCGGGCTGGGTTACAAACCGGCTAGTGAAGGGATAAAAGACAATTTCCATAGTCTGGGATTCGAAATTGAGGATCATGTGGCCTTAATGGAAGAGGAAGAAAGGAATGCCTAATCTCGACAATTGGAGGACCATCGGGATTTCTGAGATGATTTCTGTTTCGAAGTAATTTACTTTTTTCTTAAAATAATAATAAGTCCCTTGCCATGCCCAAGGCAAATGGACAAAGATTTGTAGGGCCACCTTTTATTTCATTGGATTATTTCTATCAATAAAATTGCATTTTGTTTTCAATCATGATATTTTTTTCTTTCATTTTCTGTTTTGTTCAAAATGGCAATATACCTTCTTTCAATATTTTCGTTTCCAGCACTTCATTCTAAAAAGGGATAATAATAAAAAATCTTCCTCGTGCAAATTTAAAAATGAACCTATTAAAAATAACACCGCTATAATCTTGAATGACTTCGAATTACCGATTAACCAAGCGGAAGAGGGTGATGAGGACGAGTGTGAGCTTCTCGAAGAGTTTACTAGACTGTGGAGGCAGGAGGACAAGGAAATATAACCTCATCTGGAACCAGTGGATGAGATCAATCTGGGAACTGAGGAAAGAGGTCAAAGTAGGTGCTTCTCCGAATAAGGATATAAAGGAAAGGTTGATCGAGCTATTGCAAGGGTACCCAGATGTGTTCGCCTGGTCATACCAGGATATGCCTGGACGTGATACGAACATCGTCGAGCACGAATTACTACTAAACTTGAATGCACGCTAATCAAGAAAAAGTTGAGGAGGACTAGACCAGACATAACCCTCCAGATCAGGGAAGAAGTCAAGAAACAATTTGACTTGTTGTCACAAGGAAACACTTGTTGGGTTAAAGAATGTAGGAGTAACTTATCAAAGGACTATGGTAATATGGTGTATAAGGAGATAGAGGTTCATGTGGATGATATGATTACCAAGTCACAAAAAGAAGAAGATCACATAACTAACTTACAAAAGTGGTGGATCAGTTAAGGAAATTCAAGTTACGACTAAATCCTACAAGGTGTACTTATGGAATCATATCCAGAAAAATATTAGGGTCCATGGTCAGTCAAAGAGGAGCAAAGGACAAAAAAAGGAAGTTCATGGATTTTGTGGGAGATTAAATTATATTGTGAGGTTTATCTCACACCTTACAACTACTTTGTGAGCCAATCTTCAAAATACTCAGAAAGGGATCAAATCATTGAATGGAATGAAGATTGTCAAAAGGATTTCGATTGGATCAAGGAATATTCGCAAAAGCCACCTATATTGGTGCCACCAGTCCCAAGGAGACCACTCATAATGTACTTAACATTACTTGAGAATTCAATGGGTTGTGAACTAGGTAAACATGCTGTATCAGGGAGAATAGCTAGGGGGCATATGTTATTAACTGGATATGACATCCATTACGTCACTCCAAAGGCTATTAGAGGAAGTACACTAGCAAATCATCTCGTTCATAAACCAGGTGACAACTATCAAACTCATGCAGTTCGATTCCCCAAATGGAGACATTATGGTTATAAAGGATTGTGAGACTTCAGACTCCTATGAAGGACCTGAACCTGGAACTCGATGGAAACTTAGATTTGCAGAAGTACTTGGGCTTCGAAGAGGTGGTACCAATTAAAGTGGAAATTCCTCACTTAGGGTCGTAATGGAAACATAGCTTGAAGAGGCAGAATGGGTGCAAACTAGACTCGATCAGCTAAACCTTGTGTAACGGAAATGCGTGGCTGCGGGCAATTATATCAACAGGGAATCAAGAGAGCGTTCGACAGGAAGATTCGTCCTCGCCTACTCGAAGAGGGAGACTTGGTGTTAAGGAAAATATTACCATCCAAAAGGACCACCGCGGCAAATAGACCCCACACTGTGAAGGGCCATATGTCGTGAAGAGTGCCTCCTCTGGTGGAGCACTAATATTAACAACCATGGATGAAACGGATTTACCACGATCGATGAACTCCGATTCGGTCAAAAAATGCTATGCCTAGAAAAAGAGAATAAAAGACTGTTAAGTCGAAAACCCTAAAGGGCGACTCAGGCAAAAATTAGGGCGTCCCGGTGGATTAAAAACTCGAAAGAGCAATTCAGGCAAAAATTAGGGACTTGAATAAAAAATGATACCCGACAAGTCGAAAACCCTAAAGGGCGGCTTAGTCGGAAAAAATGGTATATCATCCCGGTGGACTAAGACTCTAAAAAGAGCGGCCCAGGCAAAAGTTAGGGATATCCAAAAGACATATGACTGAAAACACTCAAGTCACCCCGTAACAGGAATTTAGAAGGGAGTGATCATTCCAGTCGTCATCTTCAGAAGCGAAGTGTCGTGATCTTGGAGACTCAGGGATATTAGCTGGTGTTACATTTAATAGGGACATAAATACATTTGTTTTCTTATTGCCATTTTACATCTTTTCTTCATTTACGGTAATATCTCCTTATGGGAATTACCCTCCTTACTTATCATTGCCCATTTTCGGGCCAATTCTCAATAAATTTGCTTTCCAAATACATTTCTTTGCCTCCTAAATTATTCCGCTTGATTACAAGGTGTCGATTAATTGTGAAATAATGCATTGAAATATCGGGTATAAATAAAAGCTTTGAAAAAGGAAAATGGATTTTACTTCGATTTTTAGAATCATCAAAGGGATCATATTCATTTAAAGCAGGATATAAGGTCTATACACTGACAGGAATACACGTTACAATCTAACCGACATGGGAGATTCTTTAACGGCATGTTACGTATTAAACAGGAATCAAGGGTATCACGGCTTACTACAAATTATCAAGGTTTCAAGGGTCAGGGAGTCAGGACGTTATGGAAAGTATTATTTCAGACAAAGACATACATTGCATATCATAAAAGAGGTGTTAGCCCAAATAATGCATCATACATAAGAGCATGCATACATGCACTCATATACGCAAACATGCATACATGCATAGCGTTCATAATCGCCAAAGGGATTTCACCAAGGATCTTATCAGTGGATTCTGTTAAGGGTTTTTTGTTTAAGTTTTAAGGGGTTCATTAAAAGGAGTTATCAAGGGGTTCCACTAAAAAGTTTTCAAGGGGTTTAATCGGGTATTTCGCCAAGGGTTTATTACCAAGGATTTTAGGATATCAACTTAGCACCTATCGGGTTCTGCGGTCAAATTAGGGTCTTTCTTGTATTTAATCGTCTCCTCCTCAAAAGGAGGAAGGCTCATAGACATCATCCTTCTGATTCGAAGACGATTAAATAGGGGCAACTGTAGCACCCTAAATTTTGACCAGCAATTTTTCACCTTTTTTGGATTTTTGTGCTAACCAGGGGGTATCAGTTAGATATCATTGGGCTTCTGTGTTTGCTAGCACTTTTGGGTCCATTTTGGAATTGGTATGGTTTAAAAGTTTTTATTATTATTTGTTTTGTTAAAGGGGAGCTTAATAACTTACTGGGTTATTTTAGAGTTAGTCATGTATAAAAAATTATATCCTTTTAATTGGTTCATTTTTTAAAGTTTTTTTATTAAATAGTTATTTGCTTTGTTTTTAAGTTGAAGGCCATTAGGATTAAATTATAAGTTTAAGTTTTTAGTTGACCATTGAAAATTATTTGATAGTTAGGGTTCTTATTATTGGTAATTAAGGTAATTAGGGTCATGGATTTAAATAGGGACTGGTTGTGGTTATTTTATTAATTATTTATGGTTACTATTTTTATTTAGTAACTAGGTGGTTTTTATATTAACGATACTATTTATGTTTATTATTTTTATTATTTATTTTTCATTTTTATGGGGTTATTGTGGTATTAATATTAACATTTAGGATTGTTATATTTATTATTAATTAGGATTAATTTTATTTTATTAATTTAAGTTAAGGGATGATCAAGAGGGACCGGTCTATTAACATTATTAGGGTTATTATATTCAATATTTTAAAAACCGGACCGAAGATCGAACCGGTAAAACTTACGGTTTATGGTTCAATTGGTTAAACCGGTTAAACCTACGGTCGAACCGTTTATTAAATAAACTAATAATATGAAACTAAATTTCATAGATATGTCACACATTATTATATGTTCTCAACTTAATAAAATAAATATTTCAAAGATCCATTACAAATATAATACAACAATACAATATATAACATTAACATAGTTCTACACTTCATTTCAACCATCATTTAAGAATATTTTGACCAAACTAAAGAATTACAACAAGATAAATTAAATTAATTCAAAGCAAGATTAAAATAATAGAATATAATAACTAAAATAAAGTTCAAATAATTAAGAATACCTAAATTAAATAAGATAGAATATCAAAATATAAATAATACAATATACTTCATTAAACAACAAAAAATCGAATTTGATTTAAACTACGACAAACAAGTCTTGATAAACAACAACAAACAATATTGACATGAACGACAATCAATAGAGTTGGACATCGTGACTATGTTTGAAAGAGACGGCATAATGATGATGGAGTGTGCTATAATGGAGTGACAAAACTTAAAAGTTTGTATGGTTGTAAAAAATACACGAAATTCGTTTTTGTGATTGGGAAATGTATGTTAAGTTTTGATATTAACATACTAAAATTTAAAAAAAAAATTAAATGGTCAATTTGATGAATTTTTTTGAACCGGGCGGTTTTACAAAACCGGCTCCGGTTCTTTGGTTCGAATGGTTTTAGATGGTTCAATCCAGTTTTTCCGGTTTAACCACGGTTTTGACCCACTAGCGGTTTTGAAAGGTTGAACCAACCAGATTCATCTCCGGGTCCCGGTCTAACCGGTTGAACCGACCGGTTCGGTCCGGTTTTTAAAACATTGATTATATTATTGTCTTTTTATTATTTATTTCACTATTATTTTACTTTAGTCATTAATTATATTATTATTTTTATTTTTGCTTTTTGTTTTGGGTCAAAATTGTTGACCCAATGGGTCGTCGTCTTCCCCAGCAAAACCCTAATTGCGCGCAGAATTTGGGAAAAGTGGATCAAACAAAATCGAATCTCATTAATGTTTCAATCAAGTTACAAATACACAAAATCAAATAATTTACAGAAGGAATCAAACCCTAATTTCTAATTGTACAACAAAATCCAAATCAATTTGAATCTGTCAATTACAAATCAAAACCTAAGTTACAACAAAATTAAATCTCAATCAGAAACTCCTAAAAACAAATCAATCTAATTAAACCCTAAACCTAAAATCTAATCCTATATAAACAAGATAGAAATTCAGAATTAGGGGAGGAAAACCCTAAAGGAATTGCTGCGCAAATCACTTCAAACCACCACTTAAAGCTCGTACAAAATAGGGACTTAGGGTTCATCATTAGAACCCTAAGACTTCCTGAGCTAAGCACCTGCAAACAAAAGGAAAAGGGTTAGTGAATCGAAAACAGAGAAGGAGAGGAATTGGACGCAGCTTAATCGGTCACGGCAAGGAGAGGTAAGCGCGAGAATCACTTAGCTTTATTTTTGTATCTCGTGGTTGTTGTTGATTCCGGGGTCGATTGCTTGTTTGGGGTTTGATTTAGGGTTTTTTTGGGTTTTGTATAGGGTTAGGGTTCTAAGGTTAGGGTTAGGGTTCATATGATTAGGGTTAGGGTTTATCTATTCTAGGTTAGGGTTCTTAGGGTTCTTATGAACCCTGAAGAATATGGGGATTTCTGGGTTAATTAGGGTAGGGTTTTTAATTGATGAAGTTTCCGGTGGAATATCAACCGGAATTCTGGAAATTAGGGGGTGGTTTGGGGTTGCGCGCGGTGGACGGAAGGCTCACCGGCGACGAGTGTTTAGAGAGAAGCGAGAGAGAATGAGGAATAGAGAGAGAGTGAGGAATGAAGAGAGAGAAACAAGGATGGGAAATGAGGTTGATCTGAGGGGAGTGGGGGTTTTGTATCCCTCCAATGAGTGCACCGATCCTCCCCACGTGGCCTCTGCGTGGCCGTGGGATTAGTTTAAGTTGACTGCTACTGTGCAGGGAGGTCCACGGTGCGCTCTGAATCGTGGACGTTCGTTAAGAACACCAAGCCTAGTATGTGAATCCTACGCCTGACAGTAGATCTTTTGGACCTCAGTCAAAGCGATCGCACGGTCCAGAGAGGTCCAACGTGCTGACTCTCTCCCACCATGGATCTCCCATCAGACTTGGGTCTTTGGTATTTGGGCCTTGCGCCCAAACACTATCTGCACCCCAGTCTGGCCCAATTATTTCTTCAGTAGGAAAACGTACCCCCTGGGTTTTTTATTTAATTAAATTATTAACATAATTTAATTAATAATTGAGTTTAAGTATTTTAATTAGGATTTATTAGAAAGAGGGTTTTAGGTTTTTGAATAATTAAAGTAATAACTTAATTAAATTAGGTTAGATTTTTATTTAGGATTTTTAAGGAATAGGGTTATAGGCTTTTCTTTTAATTAATTAAATTAATGACTTAATTTAATTATTTAACTAGGATAATTTTTTAATTAGGGTTTAGGGTTTTTTAACTAATTAAATTAATAACTTAATTTAATTATGTAATTGGATTAATTTTTTAATATAGTTTTTTTCTCAATAATTAAATTAATAACTTAATTTATTTATTTAATTAGGATAAATATTTAGATGTTTTTTATTTTATTTCTTTAAATTTTTGATTATTTTCATGATAAATAGTTTTATATATCTAAAATAATTTATTTGAGTAAATGGGGATTTAATTTTATTTAGGAGTTTTATTAGGATTTTAGGGATGATTTTGGGTTGGGTTTTTAATGGGTATATTTAAAAATGTTTGGTTTATTCCTAATTAAAATCCTTTTATGAATTGTGTCTAAGATTTTTAGTACTAATCTTGGGTTGGGTTTTATTTATAATTTATATGTTTGAGATATTTGTTTATCCTTCTTTGGAAAAAAGGAATAATAATAATAAGATTTTTTTTTTTGGGATTTTGTTTGGATAAGGTGTTTTTTTGGGAAATTGGGAATTTTACTAAATTTGGGTTAGGGTTTATTTTTAAAAAAATTTAGTACTGGTTTTTATTTAGAAAATTTGGGTTTTGGGCAAAAATAAATTAAAGTAATTTTAATTTAATTTTTGGGAATTAAAATTCTATTATTTTAGGATTTGTGTTGATTTAAAAATCATTCTCTTTTTTTTTTGGAATCATTTGGGGATTAGTTTGGGTTATATTGCTTAGAAAATAACATTTTGGGTTTTATTAAATTACTTGGGAATTTGTGAATTTTGTTATTTTAAATAAGGGATATTATTAAGAACTTAAGGAATATAATAAGATTCTCATAAGGGATTAAAACATGGGATAGAGCTCTAATTTCCGAGAGCATAAATAAAGGAATAGGATTAGGGGATATCTATTTGGGATATTTCAAAAGGGTATAAGGGATATAATTGGGATTAAATTTAGGGATAGCACTCTTAGGTTCCAAGAGTATAAATATAGGCCAAGGGATAAGGGATTAAGGGATAGAACTCTCCATCCGAGAGTATAAACAAGGGATAAGGGATTAAGGGATAAAACTCTCCATCCGAGAGTATAAACAATGGATAAGGGATAGAACTCTCCATCCGAGAGTATAAACAATGGATAAGGAATTAAGGGATAAAACTCTTGACATCCGATAGTAGAAATAAATGGATTAGGATTTAAGGGATAGAACTCTCCATCCGAGAGTATAAACAATGGATAAGGGATTAAGGGATAAAACTCTCCATCCGAGAGTATAAACAATGGATAAGGGATTAAGGGATAAAACTCTCCGTCCGAGAGTATAAATAATGGATAAGGTTTTTAGGGATAAAACTCTCCGTCCGAGAGTATAAATAACGGATAAAGGATAGAACTCCTTATCTAGGAGTATAAACAATAGATCAAGGGATAGAACTCTTTATCCAAGAGTATAAATAGTGGATTAGGTTTAGGATTAGGAATGGGAATATGATTAGGGGGTAGGAATAGGGGAGGTGAACTACGATTACTCTGATCCTTCAAAATTGAAGGTACGTAGGCATAGGGTTGTAAACCCTAGCGAGTATAATAATAAAAAACTTAGGATTCTTTTGTAAATGAAAATAAAAAGATAGACGACAAACAAACATACCCTAAAATCTAAGAAGGATCCCATTGAGTACAATGAAAGTGAGGGGTGCCTAACACCTTCCCCTCACTTAACCGACTCCCGAACCTTAGGAATCTCTACCCTTAGGATTAAGATTTTAGGTTTATCATTTATTTTCCTTAGAAAAAATATGATGGCGACTCGATAATTTTGCCGGCCGCGACAACATCCACAACATATTGCAGAACCAAGAAAAGGACTTGCCAAACCTCCCTGCACACAAAAGCCCGTACATACGCATGTTGTAGCCAAGACCGAGCCAAAAACCGTAAATTAACAACGACAACAACCTCACATAGAAAAAAGCCGCACCAGCAAGACTCACTCAACAACCCAAACCTTCTTGGAATTTTTCTCAACTTTTCATCATCTTCAAAACTCTCACCTTCTTTCTTCTTTCAACCACAACAATTGTTATACAACCACAAATATTCTTCCTCACGCTCTCCTCTCTACAAAAACTCTCACGCATATCTCGCAACGGTATTTTCACGCACCAAATACACCTTCAAACCACTCTTTATCCTTGATAAACATTTCTTCAAACCAGAAACAAATTCATTCGTCATAAGGCATAAACCAATCTCTGAAAATCATCATAATAACGACTTTCAAATCCTCTCCTTCATACTTGTAAACCACAGCAACCCAACCAAATCTAAAACCCTTTCATTATTCTTCAACCTTCATTGACACAAACCTCCTCCTTTCTTCGCAACCCACAAATCAAAACTACCTTCATCAAAACCAAATCATCACACCCAAATGATTCACAAACCAAAAAATCAGAAACAAACACCAACCGAGAACAGAGAAGTGAGAGACGAAGAGAGAAGATCCAAAAAGGACAAAACGAAACCATAAATCAAAGCAAAAAACCACAAATCGGATTTGGATTCGAGTCTGAGATCAAAAACGGTGAAGAGTGGCTAGAACAAAGTTTGAAACGGAGACGTTGTTTCTCTGGTGGTTGTTCGCCCTTTTTAATTTCATGACCATGGTTTGTTTGAGAATATCGTGTTCTTATGATCCTCTTGCTTCAGTCAGCTATCGTTTTTTAAAAAGAAAAATGAAACATTGCCTTAACCTATTGCTTGATCTGTTAGCTTGTTTTTGGATAATGGGCTTTCACAAATCCCGTGTTAATTTCTATCACCCTCATGTTTTCAGTCACCACCCCTAGTTTTTATTATTATACCGTGATGTTGTTCTTCTAAGAGGATGATGGGCTTTAAGCCCATATGATTCCTCCTTCCCATATTAACACCACCAAATCCAGCGCATACCTTTTCCTTCATTCTTCCTTTGTTGTTTTTTTGAACGTCTCTTTCTTTGTTTTTTATCATTTATTTTTCTAAAACCTTTTTTTTTATTTTATATTTTGTTTATCTTTTTTATTAAATCTCTCTTGATCTATTATCTCCATTAATATTTTTGCTTTCATTTCGATTTTCTTTTTATTTTCGTCAATGATATATTAAAAGGTCATAGATAGTTTATTCAAATAAATCGACGAAAGTTCTTGATCAATATGAGACTGTTTTCTTTCTTGTTTTTCTTTCTTATTTTGGTCAATGAACATCTAATATCATAGATTATCGATTTATCGATTTAAATTCTTGATTAAGATGAGAACGATTTTGTTTCCATTTACATTTCATATTAACTTCGATTTTATTTTATTTTCAATTTCATTTGTTCCATGAAGTCTTTAAAATCGTGAATGTTGGTTTATCGAGGTTGTTAACATTCATTATTTCAAATCTGTAGTAAGTGATCATCGAGATCATTATCTATACTTTGGGATCGTGATAGGTTACCTTCGATTAATCGACGAAAGTTCGTGATTAAGATGAGACCATTTGTTTTCTTTTTCGTGTGGCTCGATTCATAGAGAATGATTCACAATATAATTTCTCTATCGTGTTTTAGCATAAACATTGTGATTGAGTGACCTCCTATATCATGATCTTCTTCATAGATCGTGCTACGATGGTTTAGCACTACATTGGACCCGATTCCCCGATTAATCACTAAACACTAACTTTAATTTCTATTAATATATATCATTATTCATATTATTATCATTGTTCATATTCATACTGTCATCTTGTATATCTTACTCAAAACACAAAAAAAATGATAAAATCATCGAAACCTTAAAAAACTTTTTTGGTGGACTGTGGTTACTGTCTCTAGCTTTGGACTGTGGACTTAGATCTAGGACCCTTTGCCCTATGTTCTTGGAGTTGAGATTTGGAGATCATTGGACCTTTTATATTGCTTTGTCTGTATTGGGAAATTTTGTGTGTGCAGGTGTTGATATTTTGATATTGAAGTCATCTGATTGTAACGGCCATATATAAATATATACATCAAAGCATATATCATACATGAATAATACGTTTGGTACTGAAATACACAAGTTCCTAGTAACACAGTATACATATAAATGCCCAAAAAATAATACAACTACTGGCATGTTATATATACAAGATGTTCAAAAGATAAAACTAAGAACTAGGTCACTAATGATCTCAAAAAAACTCCACAACGAAAGCAAAGCCATCAGATAAGTAAGGATAATCACACAGCCTTATCCTTACCCTTCGCGGAACCTGCAGTACCTGTGATGTAAACAACAACAGTGGGGTGAGACACATCAAATCTCAGTGAGTTCCCTATCTTAAAGTCCTCTCGGCTTTACAAGATTCTAATAAACCTAACTCAAGTCAAAGGGAAGGGAAATGACTTTGAGTACACACACTAAATATGTAGCCACACTCGTGAGTCTGTGAACTCACACTAGTACCAAAGTACGTCCTGAGCCTGTTAACTCAAGAACCTCGCTAATCAATAACCATAACAAGGCATCCTCTTTTCCAGTCCGCTTCTACGTCTAGAAGACGACCCGAGGCATGGATCCTTGAAGTTACTTGGTATACAAAATGGATTCGGGATCATCGGCCTGTTAGCCATGAACCGTCACTTCTCATGGCCTGTTAACCATCACAAGTCTCTTTACCATATAGGTTCCATTCGTACTACACGCGGGAATCAAACCTGCCAAGTAATTGTGCATATGTTTCAGAGGAGGTACTCGAGTCTCATGAAACTACACTGTAAGATAAACTGGTTATAATTACTAGACACACGCCTCGGCCTTTCATGCGCGAGCGTTGTCACTATGACATTTCACACTTTCCGACATTGTTTACGATAAGTCCTCACTCTACCTATTTCGTATTTTAACATGCATACATATTCAAACATGTTTAACAATAAGAGTATAGGCAAATAATCATCAATCGCATAATGGAAACACATAATTTAACATATCACACCTTACACCAATTCACGGTTCCCTCCGATTTATTTAATCAGGCAATAAACAGATATTCCTCGCTACCATTAGCTAGAGGATATTCATAGCTTCCTAACGACACCAAGAATACTCACATCGGATAAACGAGTCAAACGTTATGGACATAACGAGAAATGGTATCGCGAAAAAACACAATTCTGCACCCCTCCTGGCCGTACGTGTATTGCCCTAAGCCATACGTGTATTGCCTTGCTCACTCGCCCATCCATACACGTATTTCACAAAGTGATACGCGTATGGGCAGAGACTGATTTTCCTTCAAAATTCCATTTAAAACTCCAATATGCGTATTACCTCAAACCATACGCGTATTGCCCCCTCCCATACGCGTAACGCCTAAAATCCTTCATTGCCCTACGCGTATTGCCCAACTCAATATGCGTATTGCCTTGCGTGATACGCGTATGGGCAGAGGAAACCCTGAATTTTTCCTGTAGAAAAGTTCTGCTATGGGTTTCTCAAATTCAACCCCAAAATTCCATTTTTCCAAATCAAAACACACCAAAATATGTTATAAACATAATAACCAGTATACTACACAGTCAAATATCAAATTCCAGCAGTTAGATTATGATTCTACTGCAAAATTACTCATTTCTCACAATATCAAAACTAACTCTAAACTCAATAAAACTATACTCTAAAGTATCTAACTAGAACCCACCTGGATTACAAGATGAGGAGGGTGAAGCTGAGATGAAAAGATGAAGATGGGTTGATGATTCAAGTCCTAGAGCTCTTGAGAATTTTCCTCTTCTTTTCCCTTCCTTTTTCCTTCCTTTCCTTTTCTTTCTCCAAGTTTTCTATCTTTTTCAAATAAGGAAAAGGAAAAGAAAATAGACATGAGAAACATTAATTGGTAATACTACTAATTATCCAATTTATCTCAATTGCACCAATTAATAAAATTCCAAGTTAAATAATATTAATCTAATCAATTCCGAGTTCGTCAGTTTACTCTAATTACTTTATCCAATAATTGCTCAGAGTACACCGGAACCCAGTTGATCATAATAATATTATCCAAAATATTCACAAAAATTATGGGGTATTACATCCTCCCCCCCTTAAATAGAAATTCGCCCTCGAATTTAAAAGATTACCTGAACAGATGAGGATAGACCTCCCGCATTTATGATTCCAATTCCCAAGTTGCATCGCCCGGATGCGTCTCATCCCACTGGACCTTAACAAGAGGAATCTCTTTATTCCTTAACACCTTAGTTTCTCTTCCTGTGATACGACTCAGTTGAGGCTCAAATGTCAAATCGGCTTCTATCTCAATTGTATCTGGTAGAAGTGGCTGAAGAGGATCTGGGACAAATTTTCGAAGCTGAGACACATGAAAAACGTCGTGCATCTTTGACAGAGAAGGCGGTAAGGCTAATCTGTAAGCTACTTCTCCAATTCTTTCTAAAATTTGATACGGTCCCACGTATCTTGGACTTAACTTCCGCGATTTAAATGGTCCTTTCAATCTCAATCTCGGAGTAACCTTCAAAAATACATGATCACCCTCATCAAACTCCAACGGTCTCCTACGGTTGTCCGCATAGCTTTTCTGTCGATCTTGGGTTTGTTTAATTTTTCCCGAATCATTCTAATCTTTTCTGTGGTCTCGCAAATAATCTCGGGTCCCAAAATTCTATCGTCGCCAACCTCCACCCAACACAATGGCGTTCTACACTTCCTACCATATAACGCCTTATAAGGTGCCATACCGATACTTGCATGATAACTATTATTATAAGAGAATTCGATCAACGGCAAAAGTTCTATCCAATTTCCTCCACTTTTAAGTACACAAGCTCTCAACATGTCCTCCATAGTTTGTATTATCCGTTCCGTCTGACCGTCCGTTTGCGGATGATTCGACGTACTCAAACATAACCTCGTTCCCATGGCTTGTTGAAAAGCTCTCCAAAATCTGGAAGTAAACTTTGGATCTCTATCCGAAACGATACTAGTAGGAATACCATGCAATCTCACTATCTCTGAAATGAACAACCTTGTGAGATGACTCGCCTTGTAGGTAGTCTTCACAGCTAAGAAATGCGCGGATTTTGTTAATCGGTCCATAATTACCCAAATTGAATCATAACCACCTTGCGCACGGGGTAATCCCACTGCGAAGTCCATCGAAATACTATCCCATTTCCACATCAGAATTTCTAAAGGTTGTAACAAGCCACCCGGTCTTTGGTGCTCGATCTTCACTTGTTGGCACACCGCATATTCCGATACATACACCGCAATATCTCTTTTCATCCCGGACCACCAATAGTCCCTCTTTAAATCTTGATACATCTTTGAAGCACCAGGATGTATAGCAAAAGCACCCTTATGCGCTTCTTCCAAAATCCTTCGTTTTAACTCCGTGTTATTCGGAACACAAATCCTTTGGTTGAACAAAATAATTATGTCGGTAGCTCGCACAAAACCCGGTTGCAATAACACTTCTTGTAACTTCTCGTCTAACCCTTGCTCTTGTTGGATTTCTTCCCTAAGAGTAGAAGTAACATTTAAATTCCCCATAATTACACAATTAGGAGTCCAGTTAAATTGAAGATTTAGATCTCTAAACTTTTCCATTAAAGTATACTCTAACATCATCAACTCGGCATTATGCAACACCTTTCTACTCAATGCATCCGCCACCTTATTTGCTTTACCCGGATGGTATTTTAACTCCAAGTCGTAATCCTTCAAATATTCCATCCACCTCCTCTGACGCATGTTCAACTCTTTCTAATCAAATAAGTACTTTAAGCTCTTGTGGTCGCTAAACATCTCAAAACGTACACCATACAAATAGTGACGCCACACTTTCAAAGTAAATACAACTGCCGCCAATTCCAAATCATGCGTTGGGTAATTCTCTTCATGGACCTTCAACTGTCGTGAAGCATAAGCCACTACTTGTCCCTCTTGCATTAACACACCGCCTAAACCCTTCTTCGATGCATCACAATATACCTCATACGACTTGCTCGGATCCGGAATAACCAAAATAGGAGCGGTCGTCAATCTCTCCTTCAAATTCTTAAAACTTCTTTCACAAGCCGAATCCCACTCATACGAATAATCCTTTCGAGTAAGTCTTGTCAATGGTAAATCCAGTTGCGAAAATCCTTTGATAAACCTTCTGTAGTACCCTGCCAATCCCAAGAAACTTCTAACTTCAGAAGCATTCTTCGGTCTCTCCCAGTTAATCACTGCTTCAACTTTTGATGGATCGACCGCTACACCTCCCTGGGATATGACATGACCAAGAAAATTAACCTCAGACATCCAAAACTCACACTTACTTAACTTAGCAAAAAGTTGCTTCTCTTGTAAGATGGATAAAACAATTCTTAGGTGTTCTCCGTGCTCTTGAGGATCACGAGAATAAATAAGAATGTCATCAATGAAAATCACCACAAATTGGTCCAAGTAAGGTTGAAATATCCGATTTATATAATCCATAAAAACTGCCGGAGCATTCGTCACACCGAAAGGCATCACCAAAAATTCATAATGACCATAACGGGTTCTAAACGCAGTCTTTGGTACATCTGAACTCTTCACACGAATCTGATGATAACCCTACCGTAAATCAATCTTCGAGAACACACAGGCTCCTTTCAATGGATCTAACAAGTCATCTATCCTTGGTAATGGGTATTTGTTCTTGATGGTGACCTTATTCAACTGACGGTAATCAATACATAACCGCATTCCACCATCCTTTTTCTTTACCAACAACACTGGAGCTCCCCAGGGCGAAACACTGGGTCGAACAAAATGCTTAGCCAACAACTTTTCCAACTGATCCTTTAGTTCCCTTAATTCAAGTGGTGCCATCCGATACGGAGAAACGGATATTGGAGCCGTTCCTGATATCAGGTCAATAGAGAACTCCACTTCCCGCTCCGGAGGAAGAGAAGTGATATCCTCGGGGAAAACTTCAGGAAAGTCACAAACTACCAGAATACTCAAAACTTGAATGTTACTACTCTCTTCCTTAGTAAGAATCATAAGAACAGACTTTTCCTCCTCAAACAAGAAATTAATCATTCCAACCGTACCTTCTAAAATAGTAGTTAATACATCCTTCGGAGTGGCCTCGGTAGATGGGATAATGATCAGCTTTTCCTCACACCCAATAAACACCGAATTGGCAGAAAGCCAATCCATTCCCAGAACAACATCCACTTTCTTAAGCGGAAAACAAATAAGATCAATATGGAAAACTCTTTCATTCATCGATAATACACAATTTTCACACATCAACGGTGTTTCAACAATCTCATCCATGGCAGTAGTAACCACCATAGGAGGAAACAAAGGAACAGCTTGCAACCCAAGTCGCTTCACGCATCGCGTGGACACAAAAGAATGCGTTGCCCCATAATCAAATAAAACAAAACAAGGATGTCCATTTACAAAACACGTACCCGCAATCAAGGAGTTATCATTCTTTGCTTTCCTCGCATCCAAGGTATACACTCGGCCGGTATTCCTCCCTTGTGTCTGATTCCTACCCTGAGGACAAACCCTCGATACATGGCCCACCTTATTACACTGATAACACCTTATTCCTTCCAAACTGCACCTACCATAATGATTCTTTCCACAAGTACGGCATACCGGAGGCACACTAGTCCTAGAACTCTGAACTTGCTTCCCTTTGAATGATTGCTGCCTTGGTCTAACATGTTGATTCTGTCTCCCTCGATCACTTTGATTCATCCTACTCAAATCTCCTTCCATTTGTACCTTCTTCAAACTATGCTCCGCCACATAACACTGCCTTAACAATTCGGCGTAGCTAGTGAATTCCCGCTGAGATGCGCTATGTGAAATTTCAGCCCTTAAACCAAACAGAATCTGATCAATCTTCCACCTCTCATCAGGGGCATACATGGCTTGTCTAGAATAAGCGGCCATAGTCTCAAATTTCTCCGCATAAGAAGCCACAGTCAAGTTGCCTTGTCTCAATTGTTGAAACTCGAATTCCTTCCGAGACCTTAAGGAACTTGGAAAGTATTTCTCCATAAAAGTTACCTTAAACTGTTCCCATACCTTCGATACCTCTTGAATTATCATTAAGGCTGAAGCGCTCTCCCACCACCTCATGGCTGGACCTTTAAACAAGTAAGAAGCGAAGACCACCTTGTTTTCCTCATTGCACTGAACTATTATGAAAATCCGTTCCATACCTGATATCCATTCATGAGCCTTTACTAGATCTAACCCTCCCTAAAATTCTGGAGGATTCATACGAATGAAACCCTAAAGTTTCCTCCTGCAAATTCAGGAACCACCACTGGAGGATGCACGCCACCAACAATTTGCTGTACCATTTGTTGCACAAACTGATTCTGATGTTGCTGCATCTATTGCATAAATTGGTATAAAGGGGCATTCCCCTCGTCACCTGGCGGATTAGTCCCTGCTGGAGTGGTTCTCGGTCTACCACGGTTGTTTCTGCATCTGTCGTCCATGTTCCTGAATGTCATACAGATAGGATTAAGTAACACGTAAGACCAATGACGACACAACACATATGAAACAGAAAGAAAACACTCATACTATTTCATGGCTAGGTCGAGGACACGACCTGCTTTGATACCAACTGTAACGCCCATATATAAATACATACATCAAAGCATATATCATACATGAATAATACGTTTGGTACTGAAATACACAAGTTCCTAGTAACACAGTATACATATAAATGCCCAAAAACTAATACAACTACTGGCATGTTATATATACAAGATGTTCAAAAGATAAAACTAAGAACTAGGTCACTAATGATCTAAAAAAAAACTCCACAACGGAAGCAAAGCCATCAGATAAGTAAGGATAATCACACAGCCTTATCCTTACCCTTCGCGGAACCTGCAGTACCTATGATGTAAACAACAACAGTGGGGTGAGATACATCAAATCTCAGTGAGGTCCCTACCTTAAAGTCCTCTCGGCTTTACAAGGTTCTAATAAACCTAACTCAAGTCAAAGGGAAGGGAAATGACTTTGAGTACACACACTAAATATGTAGCCACACTCGTGAGTTTGTGATCTCACACTAGTACCAAAGTACGTCCTGAGCCTGTTAACTCAAGAACCTCGCTAATCAATAACCATACCAAGGCATCCCCTTTTCCCATCTGCTTCTATGTCTAGAAGACGACCCGAGTCATGGATCCTTGAAGTTACTTGGCATACAAAATGGATTCGGGATCATTGGCCTGTTAGCCGTGAACTATCACTTCTCATGGCCTGTTAACCATCACAAGTCTCTTTACCATATAGGTTCCATTCGTACTACACGCGGGAATCAAACCTGCCAAGTAATTGTGCATACGTTTCAGAGGAGGTGCTCGAGTCTCATGAAACTACACCGTAAGATAAACTGGTTATGATTACTAGACACACGCCTCGGCCTTTCATGCGCGAGCGTTGTCACTATGACATTTCACATTTTCCGACATTGTTTACGGTAAGTCCTCACTCTACCTATTTCGTATTTAAAATGCATACATATTCAAACATGTTTAACAATAAGAGTATAGGCAAATAATCATCAATCGCATAATGGAAACACATAATTTAACATATCACACCTTACACCAATTCACGGTTCCCTCCGATTTATTTAATCGGGCAATAAACAGATATTCCTCGCTACCATTAGCTAGAGGATATTCATAGCTTCCTAACGACACCAAGAATACTCGCATCGGATAAACGAGTCAAAAGTTATGGACATAACGGGAAATGGTATCGCGAAAAAACACAATTATGCACCCCTCCTGGTCGTACGCGTATTGCCCTAAGCCATACGCGTATTGCCTTGCTCACTCGCCCATCCATACGCGTATTGCCCAAAGTGATACGCGTATGGGCAGAGACTGATTTTCCTTCAAAATTCCATTTAAAACTTCAATACGCGTATTACCTCAAACCATACGCGTATTGCCCCCTCCCATACGCGTAACGCCTAAAATCCTTCATTGCCCTACGCGTATTGCCCAACTCAATATGCGTATTGCCTTGCGTGATACGTGTATGGGCAGAGGAAACCCAGAATTTTTCCTGCAGAAAAGTTCTGCTACGGGTTTCTCAAATTCAACCCCGAAATTCCATTTTTCCAAATCAAAACACACCAAAACATGTTATAAACATAATAACCAGTATACTACACAGTCAAATATCGAATTCCAGCAGTTAGATTATGATTCTACTGCAAAATTACTCATTTCTCACAATATCAAAACTAACTCTAAACTCAATAAAACTATACTCTAAAGTATCTAACTAGAACCCACCTGGATTACAAGATGAGGAGGGTGAAGCTGAGATGAAAAGATGAAGATGGGTTGATGATTCAAGTCCTAGAGCTCTTGAGAATTTTCCTCTTCTTTTCCCTTCCTTTTTCCTTCCTTTCCTTTTCTTTCTCCAAGTTTTCTATCTTTTTCAAATAAGGAAAAGGAAAAGTTGCTGCAAAGTGTCACACAAAGTCATCTTCAATTCTTGCCAAGAAAAATAGTTGGAAAACATCCACTTTTCATGAATAAATCTTGATGAATTCTTGACTAAATGATGATTTCTTGGGCTCTTTAAAAAGCTAACATGGTAGAGAACAAAATTGATGTTGAAAAAGAATTAAAATGATGCTTGGAAGTATATGAAAAATAGCCATAAAAACCTGTCCATAAATCTGCCAAGAAATAACTTAGAAAAATTTCTAAGTTTTTGAACTTGGTGGATGAAAATATCCCACTTTGAGAAACCATAACTCACTAAAAAAAACTCAAATGCCATGGTTCTTGTGCCCATTTTGAAGGGAAAGTTTCATAATACAATTTTCATGTGGAAAAGATTTTCTAATGAGGCCTTGAACATAGTGAAAAATGGCTTAGAAAGTGATTGAAAACTTACTAAAAATAGTAAGTTTCTAAAAAAACCTAATTTTCCAATTTTAGCAACTTTCCCAAATTCTTGATTTTTTATGAACCTTTGAACATTCCTTGACCAAATCTTGTCCATGGACCATATTTGACTTGAAAATCATGATGTTGACCTCAAAAAGTCAGGGGTTGACTTTTTTCACTGCACAGTTGACTTTATCCCTAGTTCTCCTGATTTTCACTCTTCTGATCAACTGAAACCCTTCTGAACCAGATTGATGGACAATTTTCCATCCCTAAACACTTAAGGACATAAGGAATACCATGAGGTCAAGTCTTGTCCAAAAAATCAGAAATAAACTGATTCTATAGCAAACCCTAATTTTAGTACCCTTTGGTTAGGAGGAGATATCACATCTTCCAAATTCAAATTCCTCTGAGTATGATGTGTGTCATGTCCACCAATGATGATATGTGACACTTGTAGATGATAAGCAATCAAAGAGCTTGCTCATTTGAGGATTATATCTAAAAATCTCCAAAACCCTAATTCAATCAATCAGGTTAGAAGGCTGTGAATCCTTTGAATTCTCCTGCCAATCTTGATCTTATGATGAGATGATGGACCAAATAAAACACCTTGAGGCTTAAGGTTCCCTTGTGGCTCAAGAATTGATAGTATCAGGAATTTTGTCTCCCCTTAGCCCTTTGAACAATGCACATGAACTGTTGCTTGAAACCCTGAAAACCTCTTCTTCCCTTGAGTTAAACCAAGTACCTTGATCCCATGCCAAGAGCCAATGATATGCAAAGATGATAATGCAAGAAATACAAAGAAACATAAGCCAGTTAGCTAAAAATAAGAAGGCAAATTTTGGGGTGTTACAATATCGAAGCAGCAAGGAGATGTTTCTAAGCATCCACCAAAGGGATGAACACTATTGCCGCTAAGCCGGAGACTTCCAGCATGCCGGCCCTGCCCAGCATCTCCGAGGAGGCAAAGCCGCTGCCCCGCATAGACTATATCGACCTTGACAGCTGTTTCTCTGAAGGCGACCAGAAGGAGATCCATACTTGTTCAGGCAGCCCTTCAGCTTCAACCAGTACCGGCGAGAGTTCCCATCCGATGCGCCCAATTTCGGATGGTGAGTTTGAACTCGTCCTGCTCGGCGATTACCCCAGTGAGGAGTGAAGATTGGGATTGGACTCCCCGACTTAGCGAGGAAACAGCTCAAAGCTTGCCTCCAGGAAAATGCAGATTTGTTCGCCTGGAGTGCCGCGAAAATTCCCGGCCTAGATCCTACCGTCGCCTGCCATCAGCTCACAATTGACCCCGCCGCTAGGGCTGTAGAACAACATAGATGAAAGCAGTCTCCGGAGAAAACGGAGGCTGCCGAACAAGCTATAAAAGACCTCCTCGAGGCAAAATTTATTTCGGAGGCCAAGTACACCACTTGGTTGTCCAATGTTGTACTCATTAAAAAGTCTAATGGAAAATGGAGTATGTGTGTTGATTATACCGATCTCAATAGGTCCTGCCCTAAAGATGCATGTCCCCTCCCCAATATAGATAAACTTGTTGATAATTCTGCTGGTCTTAAATTGTTATCATTCATGAACGCATATTCGGGCTATAATCAAATACCCATGGCAAAAAGCGACAAAAGGTACACGACTTTCAAGATCGAGTCGGGAAATTATTACTAAAACATAATGCCCTTCGGCTTGAAAAACGCTGGCACTGAATATGGATGGTTTATACCTGAGTGAATCACACACTCAAAGATACAACAGAGTCACCCCCAAACTTTATTTAGTCCCAAAGGATAGGGAAAATATCGAGAAAACCCAAGGGGAAGAGAAACGGGAACGGGGGTCGGTTATGCGAAAGGAAGGTACTAGCACCTAACGCATCCATTGTACTCGACGGTAACCATTTCGCTTGCTTCTAGGCTTGGATGGGTTATCTATCTAAAGGCTTCTAGCTAAAAGAAGAGGAGAGAAAAAAGAGAAAACGAGAAAGAAAGAAAGAAAGTGCTCGCGGAGGATTGGGGCCCTCGTGCCTACGTACTTTCATAGTGAAATGAGGAAATCAGAGCTCCGTAGTTCAGAGGAACCAGGGGAAAGAAAATAAGAAAGAAGGGGAGAAGGAAAGAAAGGTGGAAGGGTGCTCGCAAAGATCATCGCAGTCTCGTGCCTACGTATCTGACATTCGAGCGAATGCAGAATCAGAGCTTCCATAGTTCGGGGAACCAAACGGAAAAGGAAAATAAAAGGAAAGTGGTGTCAAAACCAAGAGCAAAAGAGGAAGAAGCTCTACTGGGGACAACCGAACAGTAAGAGCGATTGCACAAGAAACTAGAAAGGAATGGTGTCAAAAACCAAGAAAGAAAGGAAGAAAAGAAACTCCGCTGGGGAAGAAAATAAAGAACTGCTAAGGACCAGAAGGTAAGCGACCCTACTGGGAAACAAATAAAAGGGAAGGTGTCAAAACCAAGAGAATAGGGAAACTCGGTATATTAACTGGCTGGCAGTGGTTAACCAAAGAGAGAGAGAGAGTAAAACTCTGTGGGGAAAAGGTTTTGGTGTCAACAGATGGACTGTGATAAATCAAAGGAGAGAGTACTGAACCAAGGGAAGGTGTTTGACTCTGAGTGGACATCGGTATGTTAACTGATAAACAATGGTTAAACGAGGAAAACTGTGAGGAGAGAACAGTTTTAACAGATAAACAGTGATCAACCAGAAGAACGGGTGTAGGACCGATCGAAGGTCGTGACCCAAAAGGGATGTTGGTATTGACTGAACAAATAGCACTTGACCAACGAAGAACGGTATTGAACCAAAAGAGGTTGCTAAACACTGGGGAATTCGGTTCTAACAGAAAAAACTGTGATTAACCGAGGAGAATGAGTGATTAACCAAGAGGAGGTGATTAACTCAAAAGGGATTCAGTATTTTAATAGACAGGCTGTGGCTAACTAAAGAAAGGGTGATTAACCGAGAGAAGGTGATTAACCCAAGGAAATCAGTGTTAACAGACGGACTGTGGTTAACTGAAAAAAGTGGGTGATTAACCAAGAGAAGGTGATTAACCCGAAAGGCTCAGTATTTTAATAGACGGACTATGGTTAACTGAGAAGACGCGCAAATTGGTGTTTTAACTGATAGGCAGTGGTTAACGAAACAAATGGAGAAGAACCAAAAGAAGGTTGCGAACTCCGGGGGATACGGTTGTAATAGGAATACTGTGTTTAACCGAAGAAAAAGGAATTAAGACTCTTCAGGGGAATCGAAAAGCAATGATTGATCGCCAGAAGAGAGCAAGGTATTGAAACAAAGAGAGTTTGCTAACCCAAAGGGCAAGGATCTTAACCAAGAAGGATGGTGATTGATCAAAAGAGAGAAATTGAAAGAGATGGGAGTGATCAAGGATCGACTCGACTAAGGAAAAGGGTACACTACCGCCTGGGGGATACAGGTGACTAAGCCAAGCACAGGGTCATTCGTCCCCTACCTGAATTAGTCAGAATGAGAGTAGGAATTCTCCCTTCTCATTCCTTCTCTAACACACAGGGTGTATTGCAGAAGTTGAAATGGACATCACAACAACTCCAAGTTGTACGGTGCTCCCGCGTGATGGGAAATGGACAACGTAACAGCTCCAGTTTGTACGGTGCTCCAATGTAAGACATAGCGCGAAACTCCAACTCCACGGGGATCCAGAAAGAGAAGCTCTAAAGAGATCCTAAAGAGAAGGAAAGGGAAGATCAACTGATCGAAACATGATTTCGATCAATTAATCAAAGGGAAATAGCTTGCCAACAATTTTCCAAAGGGAATGAAAAATCATTAAAGCAAAAGGTGTGAATTATTGATTATACAAAATTAAATTTACTCAATCAAGAACAAACTTAATGCAAAGTAAGCAATGAAATGCAAAAACAGTACCAAATGATAATTAGTATGCATTGCAAAACATGTTAACAAGTGATCCAATGGAATGCAAAATATTCATGAACAAACATTGCCAAAATTGCAAATAGTCGATAAATGAAAAAATCGAGCATCGAAAATTGACAAGCATGCTTCAAACAGAAGTGAAACAACGCTTAAATAATCAACAAACATCAAGCATATTGATCCATGGAAGTTTAAGGAAGAAAGCATGGCAAACACACTTGAAAATGCAAGAAAATGGCCACTCTGCACAGTGGTAACCGGTTACTCACCACAGGATAACCGGTTATTTGATTGAAAAATTACGTTTCTGGTGAAAAATACACTTAGTAAGCGGTTACTCACCACAGGGTAACCGATTACCACTATGACAGTGGCAAACATAACAGAAAAAACAGCTTTCCAAAAGTGATTTTCAGCACTTAATCACTTGTACCAACCACCACATGCTAGGTCATGAATTCATGCACGAAAATTCCACCATATGAGAGCAATTAACACAAATTACTAGTATTAAACATGGAGATCAAAGATCAAGCAAATGCATAACAAATCAAACCGAAAATGATCAAAATTACATCGTGAATGAGCGGAAACGATCGAAATAGAGAGCAAAGTAAGATTTACCAACCTACAAGGCTGAGATGTGCCTTGGTAATTGTTGCAAAGGATTCTTGATGTAGAAAACCTAAGACAACCAGAGGAATCTTCAATTTGTTGACGAAACGTATCAAAATCGAGCGAAATGCGACAAAACTCCGAAATACGAATTCGAACCGTTGAATGTTGCAGCGAATACTCAAGATTAATCCAAAAAGCTGAAATAACTCCAAAAATCCAAGTGTAATAGCAAGATGATGAAGGTTGAGCTCAAGAAATAATCACTTTTGATGTAAAAGTGATTATTCTTTAATGTAGAAATTGAGCTTTGGTGAGGTTTTGGAAGAGAATTGAGATGAAGATGAAGATGTAGCAGAAAAAAATCAGAGAGAATGTGAGAGAATTGAGTGAAGAAAGTGTGAATTTGTGTGAATGATTGTGGAGAGTGGTTGAGAGCTTGTAGAGTGAGTGGAGGTGGGTATATATAGACTTTTGGTTTAGAGTGTGAGAGACTTGGGATTAGGTTTGAACTAGGCTAGGAGTTAGTTGGGCTTGACTCACTGAGTCAAGGTGGTTAACTCGGTTAGTTAGAACCAACTCGGTAACAGTCCCAATATGAGCTTCAATATCCAAAGGTCCACATACTTGGAAACCAAGAAACACGGTACACTTGATTTAGAGTGGAGCATTGGAATAAATGCACTTGGAATGTCTTGAAATGTCTAGAGATGTCTAGAATATTCCACACACTGCTAGAACACTTTAAAATCAAAGACCAAATAGAGTGCATGGATGCTGTCCCAAAAATGCAGCAGGAACTGCAATTTTGCACTGAGTAACCGGTTACTCACCACATGGTAACCGGTTACTTTTGCCAATTTTGCCCAAATTTGCTTGGAAAATGATACTGAAGTCCCGGTTTCGATTGTTCACCTCTTGTTTTGATGAATAAACATGGAAACCTTTATTTCAAAGTTGTTTTGATGATGTGATGATCTTGTGAGGATGCAATTAACCGGGCTTGGAAAACCTGAATATTCCTGCAACAAAATCAAAGAGGAAAAGTGCGAGCGCGTATGCTGACGATGCAAATGCGTGTGCTTATGCAAAAAAGCAAAAAGGGGGAGGTCAAATTTCGGGTTATGACAGCTGCCCCTATTTTATCCTCTTGGACTTGAATGTACAAATTGCGCTAGATTTTCGATGATTCAAGGTAAAAGGGGATTAAATAAAAGAGTAGCTCGAAAATTTGGCCGACGGCGACAAAAGAAGAGTTTGTCTGAATATCTGCTGAGGGATGAATCAAGCCAAAGGAAAGGGAGTATGCTTGATGCATATGTCGTGTATGCGTTCTACATGACTACATGATGCTTGATACCATGCAATGCAAAGGTGCAGGTTAAGGTGATGCACGGGGAGTTAGGCGGAGATTGTAGCAAAACGATCTCGACATCCTTGGCCGGGGAGAGAACCCACAGATGAAGACCAAGCCTGCTGGGGGAAAATGCCCTCAAAGGGTGATAACTCTTGCTGGGGAGACCCAAGAAAAATGGTGAAGACTCCACTGGGGAAGGACTATCACCATCGACACTGCAGGAGATAAGAGGATCAGGCCAACCTTTCTATCACAATTTCCTCTGCTTGGAGAAACGACATCAGAAAACATCGACTTTTAAGCTGCCACTGACTCTATTGCAAGGAATTCACAAGGCTCGGAGGATCTTCTCTGCTTGGAGAAGATGAGGAACTAAATCACACAACTGTGAGTGCGTGAGAAACTGACATGCTGCGGATGACGCGCGACCCGTGCTGGGAAAAAAAACATGCATGTCTCTTCTCAGGGTACATCATGACAACTTTGCTGGAGACATTATGGATCTGTTGGGGAAGAGGAAAGTAATCACCCTTTCAGAGAACCATAATGGCGATTGTCGAGGAACTAATGAATCTATTGAGGAACTGTTGAGGAAACAACAACTTCTTCAAAGAACCACCACATTGCCGACCGGGCGTTTAGGCTTACCAATGGATATTACTGATTATCCTGCAGGAATTACCAGTAACATATGTAATGCATAATGTTTTCTCGATTGATTTAGCTTTTTATTATTCTCAACGTTTTATAGTATTATGTGACCACAAATAATCGTTTATCTTGCAAACAAAATACTGGAATGAAAACAATTGAGATAACAAATGATGCATTTTATTGAATGTGAAAATTTTGTACATAAGATGTATACGTGGATGCAAAAATCCTTGATGAGGAAATTTGCAATAAAATTGAAAAACAAATGTAAATGGCAAAGGGAAATTATGTTTCGCATTGATTACAACATTGGCTACCATCCACTGTAAATCTAGGTTCCAACGCCTTGCAACATTTAATGATGATTTGACTGCTCTGTCACCGTCTGAGGTCTAGCTATGACGAAAAGAGGCTCAAGGGTTCACAGTCAATGCCTTTATCCCTAATTTTTGCCTGGACATGTTTTCTATATTATTTTTTTTCGTCCACCGGGATACCCATTTTTGCCTAAGTCGCCCTTTCAGGATTTCAACTTAGCGGGCTGTTATTATTTTTTCATTGTCCCTAACTTTTGCATGGACATCTCTTTTTTTGGTCCATCGGGATGTCCATTTTTACCTAGACTGTCCTTGCGGATGTCAATCTAGCGGACTCTTATCCATTTTTTTCAGGCATAATATTTTTTGACTGTATCAGAATTCACGGCGATGGTAACTCCTCCCCATCCATGGTGGTGAGGATCAGGGCTCCGCCTGAGAAGGCCTTCTTGACAACAAAGGGTCCTTCATAGTTGGGAGTCCATTTTCCTTGTGGATCTGAGTGAACAGGTGAATATCTCTTGATCACGAGTTCGCCTTCAAAGAATGTCCGAGGGAGAATTTTCTTGTCAAAAGCTCGCTTGAGGCGTCTCTGATACAATTGACCATGACAAACGGCTGTAAGGCGCTTCTCTTCGATGAGATTCAGCTGGTCATATCTGGATTGGACCCATTCAACTTCATCAAAACCTGCTTCTATGATGAATCTGAGCGAAGGAATTTCAACTTCAATGGGTAGAACTGCCTCCATACCATACACAAGCGAATACGGAGTTGCCCCAGTAGAAGTGCGGACTGAAGTTTTGTAACCATGTAGTACAAAGGGAAGCATTTCATGCCAATCCTTGTAAGTCTTGACCATTTTCTGGACAATCCTCTTGATGTTTTTATTTGCTGCTTCAACGACGCCATTCATGTTGGGCCGATATAGTGAAGAGTTGTGGTGCTCGATCTTAAATTCTTGACACAACTCCTTCATCGTCTTATTGTTCAGGTTGCTTGCATTGTCTGGATAGTGTTGCTAGGAAAGCCATAACGACAGATTATCTCTTTCTTGATAAATCTGGCAACCACTTGTCGTGTAAAGTTTGCATAAGAAGCAGCTTCAACCCACTTGGTGAAGTAGTCGATAGCAACTAGAATAAATCGATGACTGTTGGAAGCCTTCGGCTCGATCATTCCAATCATATCTATACCCCACATGGAGAATGGCCAAGGTGAAGTCAAAACATTCAATGGAGTTTGAGGTACATGGATCTTATCTCCGTAGATTTAGAACTTGTGACATCTTTTGGTAAAGTTGTAACAATCTACCTCCATCATTGTCCAGTAATATCCAGCCCGAAGGATCTTCTTAGCCATAGCGGGACCTTTAGCATGTACACCCTCGCAACCCTCATGTATGGACCTTATGATCGTGTTTGCTTTGTGTCTATCCACGCATCTGAGCAACACGGAATCATAATTTCTCTTGTATAGTACACCACCACTTAAGAAGAACTTAGCGCAAAGCCGCCTAAGAGCTTTCTTGTCAGTGATAGTAATACCCTCGAGATATTCCTGTTTTTCGAGATATCTCTTAATGTCGTAAAACCAAGGCTTGTCATCAGACTCATCCTCGATTGCTAAACAGTGCGCAGGCTCTTTCAAGTGATCAATGCGGATATGAGGAGCTTCATTCTTCCACTTGACCTTGAACATGGATGCTAGAGTGGCAAGTGCATCGGCTAGTTGATTTTCCTCTCTGGAGATATGATGAAAAGAAATATCATCAAAGTAAGGAATCAACTTCGCAATGTGTTGTTGGTACGGAACCAGCTTGGAATCCCGAGTCACAAAGTTCCCTCTGACCTGACCGATGACCAAGGCAGAATCTCCATAGACCTCAAGAATCTTGATTCTCATGTCAATAGCCGCTTCAATATCATAGATACATGCTTCGTATTCAGCCATATTATTGGTGCATGCAAAACATAATCTGGCAGTGAAGGGAAGGTGAAAACCTGTTGGAGAGATGAGGATAGCATTGATTCTATGCCCTTTAGAATTGGAGGCACCGTCGAACACGAGCGTCCATCGCGCCCCTGGTTCGGGTCCTATGTTAGGGTTTGGAGTCTCATAATCTCTAATAAACAGAACATCCTCATCAGAAAAGTCAAACTTCATTTGTTGATAACCCTCTACAAGTTGATGAGCAAGGTAGTCAGACAAGATGCTCCCTTTTATTGCTTTCTGTGTAACATGTTGGATATCATACTCAGTTAACAGCATCTGCCACCGAGCAATCCTTCCAGAGACACCAGGCTTTTCAAATATGTACTTTATCGGATCCATTTT
Organism: Lathyrus tuberosus; assembly: GCA_022829125.1. Taxonomy (NCBI): domain Eukaryota; kingdom Viridiplantae; phylum Streptophyta; class Magnoliopsida; order Fabales; family Fabaceae; genus Lathyrus; species Lathyrus tuberosus. The sequence continues at coordinate 8,217,944 of JALAZF010000084.1, forward strand.
AGATATCAACAAAGTAGTATGGAAAATCATGTATTGTCGTAGGCGTCGAGCTGCCCAGACCAAAGCACAACAAGTTTTCTCTAAGAGTGAGTATCTGGTCTCATAATCAGTGAACTTCTTTCTCAGATAGTATATTGCATGCTCTTTTCTGCCAGTGTCGTCATGTTGACCCAATACACATCCCATTGATTCGTCGAGAATGGTGAGATACATGATTAAAGGTCGGTGGTTCTTGCAAGTATTATTTTATTTTGTCAAATGCTTCTTGACAATCATTGTTCCATTCAACCGATTGATTTTTTCTTAGTAATTTGAACATTGGTTCACTGGTAGCCGTCAAATGGGAAAATTAACCTTGAAATGTAATTGAGTCTGCCCAGAAAACCACAAACTTTTTTTTTTCTGTTTTGGGAGGCGGCATGTTCTGAATGGCCCGAACCTTATCAGGATCAACTTCAATGCCTTTTTGACTCACAATAAAACCCAACAGTTTACCAGATCAAACTCCGAAGGTTCACTTCGCAGGATTCAACCACAATCTAAACTTTCGGAGTCTGTCAAATAATTTTTTCAGATGAACCAAGTGATTATCCTCAGTTTTGGACTTGGCAATCATATCGTCCACGTAAACCTCAATTTCTTTATGAATCATGTCGTGAAAGAGGGTTGTCATGGCACGTTGGTATGTTGCCCCTGCATTCTTCAGATAGAATGGCATGACCTTGTAACAATATGTACCCCACGGCGTGATGAAAGTAGTCTTCTACATATCACCTGGGGACATTTTGATATGATTATATCCTGAAAACCCATCCATGAACGAAAAGACAGAGAACTGCGTTGTATTGTCTACCAAGACATTAATATGAGGCAAAGGAAAATCATCTTTCGGGCTTGCCTTGTTGAGATCTCGATAATCCACACACATTCTGACTTTCCCATCTTTCTTTGGAACTAGGACAATGTTGGCAATCCATTCAGGATATTCGGAAGTGGCTAGGAACCCAGCATCAAACTGTTTCTTTACCTCTTCTCTGATTTTGAGTGCCATGTTGGGTCTAGTCTTCCTGAGTTTCTGCTTGATATGAGGACATCCGGGCTTGAGTGGCAAGTGATGTTCAACGATGTTGGTATCCAACCCAGGCATATCTTGATAGGACCAGGCGAAGATATCAACATAATCTTTCAATAACCTGACCAACTCGGAGTGTACATGCTCTGCAAGAGATGTGCCAACCTTGACTTCTCTTCTGACCTCATCAGTACTAAGATTGACCACTTCTACTAGCTCTTTGTGTGCCTGAATCTCTTTATGCTCGTGCTCAAGGAGCCTTGCTAGTTCAGCCGGTAACTCACAATCTTCCTCACCATCTTCTTCGGCTTGGTTAATTGGAATTCTAGAATTACAATGGATGTTTGCCATATTGTTATCAATGCTTTTATTATTTCTGCATGTTTATGAATATGTTTAGAATGAGCTATTTTAAAAAAAGTGAAAATAAAAGAAACTTTTGCCATTTGTTTGTAAAAAGTAAAATAAAGAAAGAAAATAGGCATGATTTTGAATGCAAAAAATTTTTATTTATTGATCACATAATATTGCAAAAACGCGAGGCCCTTTACAAGCTATCCACTCGTCTCGGGCGAGGACGAGGGAATGAGAAAGCAAAATGCATTACATGTTATATGGGAAAACCACAGGAATCACGGTAGATGTACAGCTGTTGAGCTTGAAACCCGGCGGACACTTGCGCACAAAGCTTGAAGTCTGATTACTGGGACTAGCATCATCAAGAGCTGCCACGATGTCACCCTGTTGGAAACCCGCGCTACTGAACTTGATTAAGTTGCACTGCTTCGACCCATGTGAACTAGATTGTTGACCAGGACGGTAACCCAAACCAAAACGATTATGCTTCTCAACCAAATCAATCACATGCCCCCAGCCTTGTAAGGCACCTCTCTCGATGGTCTCTTTAGCACTCTTGGCAGAAGCTAAAGTCATTTGTGGTAATCTACTTTGACTAGTGGAAGCAGCGCTGACATCTTTGAATTCGAGACACTGTAACGACACCTCAGCTATGCCTTCTTTGGTCTCGACGTATAGAAAAGATGATAACTTGCTCACAATCAGATCCTCTTCACCACAGACGATGACTAACTGATCGCCGAACATAAACTTCAATTTCTGATGTAAAGTGGATGTAACTGCCCCTGCGGTGTGGATCCATGGGCGACCCAATAGGCAACTGTACGTCGGATTGATGTCCATCACTCGGAAGGTAATGGTTAACAAATGTGGCCCAACCTTAATGGGTAAATCCACTTCTCCAATGACCTGCCTTCGAGGACCGTCAAAATCTCTGACAACTAAGGCGCTCGGCTTCATCTCGCTCCCTTTTACCAGTAATTGGCTTAATGTGCCCTTAGGCATCACATTGAGGGAAGAACTGGTGTTCACAAGAACACGAGATAAGAGGATGTTTGTATAGGTTATGGATATGTGCAGTGCTTTGTTGTGGGCATTTCCTTCAGGAGGTAATTCTGATTCATTAAAACCCAAATACCGACTTGCAGTTATGTTGGCCACTACATCATCGAACTCAACGATGGATATATCTTGCAGGACATGGGCAGTGTTCAAAACTTTCAACAAAGTTGATCTGTGCGTGGGTGAACTCATGAGTAAGGACAAGATTGAGATCCTTGAAGGTGTTTGTCCCAGCAGATCCACAATCTTAAAGTCACTTTTCTTGATCAACTTAAGGAACTCTTGATCATCAAGTGTATCTTTTCTCTTTGAAACATTTCTAGACGGGATAGTCGGCACTCGAATGGCAGTAGATGCCCCTTGTTGAATAGCAGGGGTTGCAGATGTAGGCGTTTCCTCGGGAGGAACAACAGTTGGAATTTGTACCGACTTTGTAGTGACCTTCGGAGCGAACACCCGTCCACTACGAGTCATACCTCCAATGGCAGTAACATTCACGAGCTCAGTCTCAGCAAACCTTATCTCTTGGTCTCCAGAAAACACAGTAGACCCATACCTCCAAGGTACCTCTTTAGAACTCTGATACGGAAACGGTTTTGGCGGGCAAACAACGATGGGTTCCACCTTCTTCTGTTTATGGGATTCAATATGAACCTTCCTATAGATGATAGTGAACGACTCGATAGCAGCAACTTCCTCAACAGGTTTAGACTTGGCAAATTAAACTTCACCACGGTTCATCAAAATCTGGACACAACCCTTCAGCCTTCGACGCTGGTTGGGATTATCGTCACAAATCTGAAACTTACCATGCAACCCTCTCAACAGTCCGTGTTCATTCAACTTCTTGAAAACCACAGCCATCGGGGTCTTTACATCGTCAACATCCATGATCAGTTCAACCCTTGAACTATCCTCAATCATGTTCACCACAGGTCCACCGTGATCCGGCAACGGATTATTCTGAATGTTAGGTCCTTCCTCAGCGAAAGTCAGAAACTTCTTATCAATGAGTTCCTAAACCTTGGTTTTGAAAACAAAGTAATCCTCTATTGCATGTCCTATGTATCCAACATGATAAGCACATGACGCATTTGGATTGTGCTTTGGCCCAAATGGAGAAATTGCAGGTGTGATCTGCTTGGGAACGATTGCCCCTTGGTGAACCAAGTAAGGAAACAATTCAGTATATGACACCGGAATTCTGTCGAAATTCGGACGCTTACGGTTCCCTTGATTGTTGTTGTTCTGACGGTTTTAATTCTGCTGATTTTTGTTGTTCTGTTGATTTTGTTGCTAATTCTGAGCATTCTGAACTGGTTCTTACAGATAATACTAGTATGGAGGTTGCTGATATTATGCAGTAGCAATGTACGGATATGGATAATAAGGCATGGGAGCCATGGGTGCTTGATACTGAGGAAAAACTTGAGCTGTCACAGTGTTGGCTTCACATTCCTTTTTCCTGGGATGACTATTCTGAGATTTTTTGGCCGGCTGCTGGGAAGTAGCTCCAGGAATCGCTCCAGTCTATAAACCATTTTCAATCCGTTCGCCAATTGTTATAATGTCTACAAAATTTGATGAAGAACTACCCACCATTTTCTCATAGTAGGAACCTTGCAATGTACCCATAAAGATGTCAACCAACTCGTTGTTAGAGAGAGCAGGTCGCACACGAGATGCCATCTCACACCATCTTTGTGCATACTCCTTGAATGTTTCAGCTGAGCGCTGAGACTGATTCTGCAACTGCAATCTAGTAGGCGCCAAATCAAGATTATATTTGTATTGTTTCACGAATGCTTCAGATAAATCCCTCCAAGTACGGATTTTGCTCCGCTCTAGACCCATGTACCAATCCAATGAGGCACCAGACAAACTATCTTGAAAATAATGAACTAACAATTCATCATTATCAATATAGGATGCCATCTTCCTGCAGTACATAGTGATGTGACTACGCGGGCAACTCAAACCTTTATACTTTGGCAGCTCAGGTATTTTGAATTTCTGTGGCAGCACAACATTCGGAACCAAACACAAGTCCTTGGCATCCATGCCAAAAGCAGAAAACCCTTCAATAGCTCTGATATGGTCTTCCAACAACTTGTAGTCAGCAGGTCTACTTTGATTAGTAGGCCTAACAAGAATCTGAGGATTTGGCAACTAAGATGCAGCGGAAGTATTCATTTGCGGAGTAGCAAACTGAGAAGGATACACCAAACCCGGATTACCCATCTGACTAGCAATCTGACCCATCTCAACACCAGACGGATAATTCGGAGGAGGTATCACAACCGCTGTGGAGGATGCCCCAGGATAGAACATCCCAGGATGAACTTTCTGACCAGCAGTTTGAGCAGCTTGAGATGAAACCAGAACATGAATAGGAGGACCCCTATGCACATGCTCCTCTTCATCAGGGGTATCAATGTCAGCCAATCCGGCAGTTTGCCGAGTCTGAACCTGAAGATTCTCAGGATCATCATTCACCACTAGAGGTGGAACTGGAGTAGGTATGACCCATGGATATGCAACAGCGTTCCCATTAGGCATGGGCGCAACAAAAGGCTGATATGGTATGAAGGCACTACCATTGTTTGCAATCTGAGGAGTATAATTCAGAGGCATGCCCCAAGGAAAACTAGCGGGCATATTGTTCCAATCGGGTTGAGAATTTGTCGGATGAACAACAGACTGATTCACAAGCTCAACTGGCACTTCAACAATAGCAGGAGAAGGAATAATAGTAGGAGCAGTTGTAACAACGTGAGAAGTAGTCACAACAGGAGTGACAAAAGTTGCGTCAGTAGTGGTTGTAACAATAGTGGAAGCAGTAGCGGTATCCCTCTGAGCGCGAAGGAGTTCCATAATGACATCCATGTTCGTCTGAAACTGATCCATCCAACCTTGGAATTGAGCCAGAGTTTCCTTATGAGCAGCGTTCTCAGCTTCGAAGTCAACCATGATTCTGGATTTTTTTGAGGGAGTGAAATACCGATGTCGAGTCGTCGTCTTGCTACAAAGAAGACGGACAAGGATGAGCAATGATTTCGGATGAAGGGACGTGCATATGTGTGCAAATGAATGTATGGTATGCATGCAAAATATAAAGTTTTAAATTCCAGGAATTCTTAAACTTATCTTTGTTGACAATAATCATAAAGCATACAAGTAAAGGTGCGAAAGATAAAATTGGCAAGCAACTTCATTTATTCATTCAACAATAAAGGAAAGAAGTACAAGTCGAGTACAAGTCAAATATCTGCCTTTTGGGCTACAACAAAATCCTCATGGATTGTAGCAAATACCACCCTGCAGATAGACAAGAAAAGGAAAACAGCCCAAGGAAGCTGGTGTGGTAATACATCATCATATGCCTCCCTTAACAACCCAGGTAGGTCCTCCAATGCATGCTCAGCAAATTTGGCTAGACGACCATGCCTCTCACGCCAATACTTCGCATCCTTCATGAGGTTACACAACAAAGAATGATTAGGTCCCTGAAGCATATTCTGAAGAAAGGCCTCTTTCTGATCCAGGAGGTTTTGCAAATGACGGCTTTGATGCTCCCAATGGGTACTCTTCGTGTTGAGCTGACTAATCTGCTCTCAGCTTTGACGTTCTTGATCCTGCAGCTTCTGAATCTCACCGAAGACTTTGTCTAGCTGGGTTTGACATTGAGAAAAGTCCTTTGCTTACTGATTAGCACGGTCTTGCTCACTTTTCCACTTTGTCTTGAACTCGGATAACTTCCCTCGAAGCTCTTCAAGTTGATTTTTGTAGCTCAACTCATCCTTGTAGGCTTGATACTGGGTATCGGCGAGTTGTCTCTTCTTTGAAGAAAGTCCCTCATAGGTGCTCTTCAAAGCATCACCCACCTTTCTACGCTTGTTCTGTTCAACCTCCACCTCTTTGAGCATGCGCTCGCGCTTCTGGCGGAGCTCAATCTGTAAGCTTTCCTTCTCGGAAGTGACTTTATCAAGGTTGAGACGAAGATCAACATTCTCCTTCTTCAACTTCTCAATAATCAGCTTGAGTTGGTCGACCTCAGATGGAGGAACAATGGCAAGTTCAGGAGGCTTGGCATTTATGGAGGGCTCGGGAGAAAATGGCAGCAAGATCTCTTTGACGCGTAATTTGACCCAAAGTGTGTAAGTTTCCTTGGCTACACAATTCTTCTTACCCAAATCAGCTCTTCCTTCAAGGTGAATCTGAGACCAAGCGGCACTAAACCTCTTCAGCAATCCCATGTCATCAACCCCTTTATGAAAGATGAACTCTTCCACCACCTTAGGATCGGGTTTGGCAACCATAGGATATCCCAACTGACGGAAGGCAAGTCTCGGATTATAGTTAATTCCACCCTTTGTACCCAAGAGAGGCACATTCGAGAAATTCCCACAATGAAGAATGATCATAGTATCGTCGAAGACTCGAGAATACCAAGAAATGTCATCAGCAGTAAGAGACATGATGCATTTAGACCACTTGAGATTACCCTTATTCTCAACAAAGGGACCCTTCTGTGGAAGGTGAGACATGAACCATCGGAACAACAAAGGAGCATAACAAACAATGGTTCCCTTCTTCTTTTCATTCCTGGAATGAATAGAATGATAGATATCAGCAAGAAGTGTCGGAACAGGGTTCTTGGACAAGAAGATACTGATAGCAGCCTGATCTACGAAATCCTCCATGTTCGGAAACAAGACAATCCCATATATTAGCAAAGCAAGAACGATGTTGAAAGCCTTCCAGTGTCCATTCTTAGCAAAAGAAGTGGCTTTGTCAACCAAGAACTTCGAAGCAAACCCTCGAATACCTTTCCCTTTGGTCTTGAGATTATCCTCCACATCCTTCATACTAATGCAAAGGGCATCAGCAATAAGGGGAAACTTCGGACAACCACTACTGTAAACATAAGGAACCTGCTTCTTGATCTCAACCCCCAGAATATAAGCATACTCCTCGAGTGTAGGTGCTAGCTGATAATCCTGAAATGTGAAGCACCTATATGGCGGATCATAGAACTGAACAAGAGTATGAATTGTAGTGATGTTCACTTCAGTATTGAGGATGGTCAACATATTACCATAAGTATCCCTGAAAATCCCTCTGTTATCTTCAACCATGCGGGATGCTAGTCCTCTCAAAATACCCAGCTTAGGCTCTACAAACTTGTAGCTGAAAATGCCTCGGCAACCAGTACTCATCTCTATGATAATGTCGGCAAAGAATAAGTCCTCGAAAACCTGGAAATGCACATACAAAAATTAATTTACATGATGAAATGATATGCAACACAAACAACAGGAAGCCAGCACTGTCTGAATAATCAAATCTGAATAATCCGGATATCTGCATATAATTCTGTGACGGTGCAACATAGTCTGATGTGTGGGCACAATCTGATGTGTATGAGAGAACAAGGGCATGAAGTGGCTTGTTTTCCTGCAAAAAACCCATCCCCCTCACAGGTGTGATCTAGACATAACAAGGTGGTCCCTAGAAAGGTCGCCCAAACAATAGGACTCAGAGTGAAAACCCCCCTCTGTAGTGAATTCTCACAGGACGGAAGTATTTTCAAGCGAATCGCGATCTGGGATGTGGCTCTCGTGATAACCCAACGCGCGAAACGCAGGCCTCACGACTATCCACGTTCTAGCCTATGTGTATACTAAGCCCGGTGTTAAGACTTTTCTCTCCAATAATATCTACCCATCCCAACAACAGCAGAAAATATAGCAGATATCCAGAATATACAGCATATGAATATTCAAAGCAGTAAAGAAATGCAGTAAATAAACATAAAGCATAAAGCGTAAAGATAAAGCGAGTAAAGCGCAAAAGATAAACACCCAAGCAAGCAAGAAAACAAACAAAACTAGGCGAAACCCCAACTTGCGAGCGCAAGGACTCCCCAGCAGAGTCGCCAGCTGAAGATGGCTAGTTTATACCTGAGTGAATCGCACACTCAAAGATACAACAAAGTCACCACCGAACTTTATTTAGTCCCAAAGGACAGGGAAAATATCGAGAAAACCCAAGGGGAAGAGAAACGGGAACGAGGGTTGGTTATGCGAAAGGAAGGTACTAGCACCTAACACATCCATCGTACTCGACGGGAACCATTTCTCTTGCATCTAGGCTTGGATGGGTTATCTATCTAAAGGCTTCTAGCTAAAAGAAGAGGAGAGAAAAAAGAGAAAACGAGAAAGAAAGAAAGAAAGTGCTCGCGGAGGATTGGGGCCCTCGTGCCTACATACCCTCATAGTGCAATGAGGAAATCAGAGCTTCGTAGTTCAGAGGAACCAGAGGAAAGAACGGAAGAAAGAAGGGGAGAAGGAAAGAAAGGTGGAAGGGTGCTCGCCAAGATCATCGCGATCTCGTGCATACGTATCTGACATTCGAGCGAACGCAGAATCAGAGCTTTCGTAGTTCGGGGAACCAAACGGAAAAGGAAAAGAAAAGGAAAGTGGTGTCAAAACCAAGAGCAAAAGAGGAAGAAGCTCTACTGGGGACAACCGAACAGTAAAAGCGATTACACAAGAAACTAGAAAGGAATGGTGTCAAAAACCAAGAAAGAAAGGTGTAATACCCCAAATTTTGACCACTTAGACTTCCCATCATTGTGAAAATCATCATCACAATATGGATGAACCATCATGCTTCATCAGTCTCCCCAAAGATGGGTGAGCATCCAATACAATCAAAATTAGGGTTTCAAGCCCTCTCTAAGTGCTTAGACAAAGGATCAATCAAGAAATGACATGATCTTCAACTTGTCTAATCTCTTAAACATCCACAATAGATCAAAAAGGACTCCCATTTCAAGGATTAAGCACAAGGCTGCTCCCTTCTAGGTGGATCAAGTCTCAAGATCGACAGTGTCACCAAATTAGGGTTTTGGTCGACCAGGGTCTCCAGATGGAAATTTTCATCTGGGCACAAGGAAATGATCCAAAACATGACCTAATATGCTTCATGGAACCTCATGAACCCATGCACCAAGTCAATTTTGCCTCAGGGGATGCATTCATCAAAAATCAGGAATTAGGGTTTCTTGACCTAATTCACCCCTAAGTTGACTTTTGGGATAAACCATGAACCAAGACCTCAAGAGATGATTTGAGGGTCTCTAATACACCATATTGATCCATTTGGAACAATGGATTGATCCAAGAAGCTTGAGCAACAAGTCTCATTTTCATCTGCACCACAATTAGGGTTTTAAGGGAAAAGTCAACTGTAACTTTGACTTTTGACCAAGACATGCTCCCAAACCCTAATACATGATTGAATATACCCTATGACACCCATGGAACATGTCCATCAAGTTTGATTTAGGTCAAGGACATGATTTCCTGAAGAATTGCACAGTTTGGAATTCATCTGATAAAAAGTCAACTGTGCACAAAAGTCAACTTTGACTTTTTGAGATTTTTCACCAAAATGGATTTTTAACCCTAAAATGATGTTAATGTATGATTTGAATCATCATTCATCAAGAAAAATCAAGAAAAGTGAGATAACTTGTAAAAGGGGTAACCATAAAACTTAGAAATTTTTCTAAGTTAAAAATAAAGTGGCAAAGGTACCAACTTTGGAGGACCATAACTCCTAAACCACAAGGACATTTTTCTCATCCAAAGATGGATTTGTAGCCCTCATTATCACCTACAAAAACTTCAACTACAAGTCATTCCAATTCATTAAGGATTTTGAGTTATGGAGTGATCAAAGTGGCTGAAAAGTGAAAATGTCACTTTTTCCAACACTTAGTGAAATTTTCACTAAGTCAGAATTTGCCTTCACTTTTTGCCAAATGTAGGGGGATTTTTCATTTGGAATCAAAAGAGATCAAAACCAAACTTGTTCAAACACTTGTTTTATCATGTAAGAGCTTTCCAAAATGGCCAAGAACATTGCCAAATTCAACCTACATCATGAGATATAACATTGGCAAGTTGCCTTGCTGAAATCTGTCAAAGCAAGGCAGAATTTGCATTTTGGCTCGATTTGCCAAAATCAGCCAATTTCAATTGCTCCAATCCACTTGGACACCTCAGAGGATTGAATCCAAAGGGGACAATCACTGAGCCAAGCCTCCAAGGTCCAAGGAACAAAGAATAGCATGTTGAACCTAGAATGGCCAAAATAGGGACAAGACTTCAAATTTGGAATGAGGCATTCAATGGAACCATCAAGGTGGCATGGACTAAGCCATTCTCATCTGAAATCAGTCAAGACTTATCCAAGACCAAGGGGACCAAAGCTCTGTGCCCTAACCTCTAGTCAATGGCTAGAGGAGACTTTCATTTCCATTGGCCAACATTGAGGAAACCTACTTACCAGCTGCCATGCACTATTCCTTGCAAAACAAACTTCCTCTACTATAAATAGAGCTCAATTGTGGTCAGTTTAAGTACACCAAAGCCATCTAACAGATGCTTTCCTCAAAATCTCTTTCTCTTGGCAAAAATGCCTTTCTTAGCAAGGTAGCTATCTGGTTTTGAGTTTGAGAGCAATTCTGCACAAACCAATCACTCACACACTTCACATACATCACATATGCGCTGATCAAACACTTAGATTACTTCTGAAACATCAAAATCTCAAAATCACTTGCCATCCACACAAGTTTGAAGTGAAGTTGCAGCTGAGATGCCATAAACTGATCCAGTCCATTTCAATTCAATCCAAGTGTTCAAACACACTCCATATGGTGTAGGGAAGCTGTCCAGATCATCACAACTTGTCTGTAACACCTCCAACTCAAAATCACATCTGCTCTTGCTGTCACGACTTGGAGGTAAGCACATACTTGGTCATCTCTCAATCTATGCATATTTCCTCGCACAATAATTTGGCCATATGTTCATAATCATGCATGGAATGTTTTCCCTCAATTAATTGCATTGTTTGAATCGTGTATCAAAAATCCTAGCCTTCATGCAGAAATTAGGGTTCTTGAGGTCTCTTCGTGATTTCTTGTTGTATGTTTAATTTAAATGAAATTAAAGTACATAGACATGATCGTGAGGTTGAGGCGAGCATAATGATATGTGGATTGCATGTTATAATTACGTATTCAATGAGATTGGATGGAAAATGCAAATCTGGGCAAACTGAAAAAACGCGCGTGTTCTTGGTGTTGTTCTTGGCGCCATTTTCATATATTTGAATATTTGAATTTTGTGATTTTTGTTTAATTGATTCAAAAATTAATTTCTCTCTGAGTTTTAATGATTTTGAGTTGATTCTTTTTTTAATAATTCACAAAAATGTTAAAATATTTTATTTTCCCAAAAAATCCCAAAAATATTATTTATTTCATATAATTGATATTTTTGTAAAGAATTAATATTTTGATTGTTCTTGGCATTTTAAATATTTTTTCTACATTGATTTTGCAACTTTTAATGCTTTCTAATTATTTTGTAGGTCAATACTTAATTTTTGAAGCATTAATCCAAGATCACAATTTGTTTTCCATGTGTTAAACAATTTTTGATCATTTTAATTGAATTTTTATTCAATTAAATACATTTTTGAAAACAAATAAGGGTCTTGGATTAATTCAACCCTCATAAATCATTTTCAAAACACTTTGGGCCTCTATTAGAGTGTAAGACCCAATCCTTTTTTTGACCAAATCATCTTTGGGCCTCACTTATTGTATAAGTCCCGATACCATAAAAAAACAAACGGCGCGATCGTCGCCTTTTCAAAAATCACCTGGGCCTACCCTCGAGTAATAAGACCCATTTATTTTTCTTTAAAACACTTTGGGCCTCTATTAGAGTGTAAGACCCAATCCCCCTTTTAACCAAAACATTTTGGGCCTCACTTATTGTATAAGTCCCTCTGCGTTAAAAGAAAACCTCGGCGCGATCGCCATTTTTAAACGAAAAATCATTTGGGTCTACCCTCGTGTTATAAGCCCCACTCTTTTCTTTAAACCTGTTTGGGCCTCTTGAGAGAGTGTAAGACCCATCCCTTTGTACAGAAAACCTTTTTGGGCCCCAGTCACTTGTATAAGTCCCTCTGTACAAATTCAAACAGTGTGCTCGCTGATAAAACCCTGGGCCTCTCCTTGAGCTGTAAGCCCCAGATCTTTCTTTTTCAAAGCACTTTCTCCTTTGATTTTGAATATACTGTTGTTTTTAATCTTTCTTTGTTGAACAACTAACCAAACAGCATGGAAGCTCTACAACCGAGTAAGTGTTTACCCGCTTTCATTTACTGCTTTCATATTATAAACTGTATTGTGGGGCTGCTCACTGTAAGTCTCCTTTCATAAACTCATATCTACTGTGTAATAATAGTATAGATATTTCGAGTTTCCCCAGCAACTACGTCTAGAACTAGGTGACGCCGTTTCACTTATTCGTAGAAATAGACGCCTAGATCCCCAATAGGAGCACCAGATACAGTCTTCTCTTCGGCTGTCCTCCTTAGGAATCGTCAAGAAGCTCTACTCCCCAAGATGAATGTATTCTCTGTGAATGGCATCTTTGAGTTTCTTCCAAATTCTCGAACTTTCCTGACTTGATCTATTCCTTGTGGATAGCTTGCCTTGAATGTCTCGGGGTTTGGGTACCCACTACGGTCATAATCTTGGACCTTAACTAAGGAACCCTCTTTAAAAGTTAAAATTCGCTGGATAGTAAACCTCGCATGTTTACCAGTGGTTTTTATCTTTAAAAGAGTTATCTCTCCTAATGGAAAGGAGATGATAAGACCCACGGGCTTCTTAAAAGCATCGGCCTCCTCTTGGGCATTATTCAAGGACACTACGGCTTCTTAGAAGTATTCACAGCCTCCTCTTAGGCTTCGTATAATGATCTCTTCCTTCGGGAATGATAGCCTCCTCTTGGGCTTCGTACAAGGACCCGTCGGCTTCTTAAAAGTTTCCAGCCTCCTCTTGGGCTTCGTACAAATTGTCCCGACGACCTCCTAGAGGTATAGGAACAGAACCTAGTCATCCTCATAGAACAGTCCTTTCATAGAGTCTACTACTGTTTCTCAAAGCATAGTACAAAAGATAAAACTCTAGACACGGACAGCCTAACTTCCTTGAGTCTCAAAGACATTCTCAAGCACCCTTCGTTAAATAGGAAGGAAACCCGCAGACTCGGACAATCTCAATACCCTTTGGATTTCCCGTTTCCTCAAAGAGAAGGAAATATCCCTAATCCTCAGAATTAAATCCCTGAGTACAGTGTTACTCATATAAGAACTGATTTACTCTTTTAAATCAGTATATTGGATCTGTCACTCAACTGAAACAGTTACAATAGCCTCCATCTCGGGCTTCGTACGAGATACCAAAATTCTCCCCAGTGGAGTCAAAACAACCTTTTTGCCTCTCTCTCGGGCTTTGTACGAGATACAAAAACACTCTATTACTGAGTATAAAAGATTCTCCAACTGAGTCAACTCTTTGCTAGCCTCCTCTTAGGCTTTGTATAACGATATGCCCCACTGGGTCAAAAACTTTTAGCCTCTCTCTCGGGCTTTGTACGAGACATAAATTAGCCTCCTCTTAGGCTTTGTATAAGAAAACCACTGGTTGATCCAATCGACCTTTTAGCATCAAAGCTGTGCCTTGTTCACAGTATACAAACATCAACAACTCCTTTCCCTTCATCTAATCGCTGTAAGCGGCAAGCCTCTGGATCATCTACATCCATGCCACTGTCCCTCTTTTAGCATGAGAAATTCCTAAAGAAAGATGGCATTGCTCTACACTGAGTTAAAGTCTTCTCCTTCAGGTTAAAACCCTTTCTTCGGAAATTATGGCATTGCTCGGATCCGCGTATCCCAGTTAAAGTAATTCTCCTTTCCCCTCTTTAGAGATGACAATTTCTCTCTAAAGCCGAGGTCTTTCAGCTTCACGTCTTGGGCTTTGAATAAGACACAAATAGACTCTTCAGCTTCACATCTTGGGCTTTGAACAAGATACAAATCACCTTTCGCTTCACGTCTTGGGCTTTGAACAAGACACCAAAAACCAATTTCCTCCCATAGAATAGGAGGAACTACGAATTCTCTGATTTCCCTGTTTCGGTAAACGGGAATACGTAGGCATAAGATCGAAAGAAAAGATCTTAGCGAGCGCAATTAACAAAAAACCCAAATCCCATATCTTCATCAATCAAAAGCAGTATTTCAAAAGAATCAGTCCTAACATCCTAATCCTTGTTCCCCGTCAGAAACCCTTTGCCTAGATAGAAAGAAAGAACCTGTATTGTCGAAATACGAATAACCAGTACAAAAGCCCCCCCACATTGATAGCATCCGTAACATAACAGACCGCTGTTTAAACTCAGTATGCAAGCAGGGTTAATTGGAGACATCTATTTCCCTTCCTTATTCAGCTCACAATAGGATAAGAAATGAATCGACCTGTAGTTTAAAGCTCAAACCGCAGAGAGCGACCAGCGCTTAAGAACCGCGTCCAAAATCGCTCGCTACAGAAAAAGTGGCGCCCACCGTGGGGCCCGTTCTTTTCTTTCTACTTCTCTTGTGTGAAAAATTACGCAAATGGCGACTCTGCTGGGGATTCCTTGCCAGAGTCATTTTCTGCCTTAGGACATCATCCCCGTTTTCCACGGAAAATGGGAACTCTACCGAAGAGAAAGATTGACCTATGCTGGTCCATCTCTTAGGCAGGGAACCACAGATTGGGGCTTCCACCGGGGAACCCATTTCTGTCAGGAACTTAAGAATCGTAGCTTTATAAGTCTAGGATGATTAGGACAAATATATATACTGCTTTTCCTAAATGCTATACGTGTTTATTTTTCTGCTACTGGGAATGCGTGTGATGCCGCATGTGGTGAGATTGAGTATACACTTAAGAAAATCCAACCTTTTTCGTAGTGCGGAAGCTATTGGAAATAGCTGTTACGCGATACTACCCTCATTTGAGGCTGGTGATCTATTCTCGGTGAATGGCACTTACTCTAAGATTGCACACAACTCGCTGGCGATCCGCTTGTTGTTTTGCTTTCCTGGGAGGAGCTGATGATAATGAGTACAGGTACAAAAATCACCCTAGTATAAACCTTTGGGGATGGGTAGAGCCTTGACTTCATGACAACGACCCTTTGACCCCATGTTTTTTCTATGTTTTTGTGTGCTGCATTCATGCATTCATTTAATAAAACATTAAAACATTCAAAAAACTTCTCTTCTAGTCTCTCTGTTTTTCAAATTAAACTAAGATTGTGATTGCAAATATCAGAGAAAAAGATTGCATTAATGGATTTCGGTAGAAGGAGAACTCATACGTACACCTTCAAGGTTCCAAAACTAGGGGATTTGAGAAAGTTAGCGAGGATGATCGTTAACCCAGAGGCTTTCAGAGCCAAGCACGGTGGTTTGCTACCACTGTTAAGAGTCCATGTGATTAAGGGGATCATGGACGCGCTCATTCAATTTTACGATCCGGTTTATCACTGTTTCACATTCCCGGATTACCAGCTAGCACCAACGCTGGAGGAGTATTCTCATCTGACTGATTTACATATCACTGATCGAGCTCCATTTTCTGGACTGGAAGAAATTCCAAAGAATCAGACTATTGCAATAGCAATTCATTTGGACGAGTCTGAGGTCAGGACTCACATGACCACTAAGGGTGGCATCCAAGGTTTGCCAGTCCAGTTCTTGACCAAGAAAGCTCTGTACTTTGCTAGTATAGGGAACGGGACTGCTTTTGAAAGCATCTTTGTCTTGCTCACCTACGGGTTATTTTTGTTTCCCAACATCAATAACTTCGTCGATATCAACGCTATTAAGGTTTTTCTCATTGGAAACCCTGTACCGACTTTGCTCGCAGATGCGTATCATTCTGTACACTTGGGAAATTTGTACAGCGGAGGGGAGATCACATGCTGTGTACCTTTGCTCTACAAATGGTTTATCTCTCACTTGCCCAAGTCTGCCGCTTTTTGGGATTGCAAGAGTGTCTTACGTTGGTCGCAGAAGATCATGTCTCTCACCAATTCCGATATAGATTGGTGTAATAGGATTTATGAGGGAATCAGAATCATTGACCGTTGTGGAAACTTCCCCAGGGTACCCCTCATAGGAACTAAAGGAGGAATCAACTATCATCCGATATTAGTTCTTCGTCAATTTGGATACCCGATGAGACACATCCCACTGGGTGTTCATCGGGAAGGTCTTTTCTTCAAAGAAGGAGAAAATGACAGAGCACTAAAGATGGAAATAGTACAAGCTTGGAAACAGGTTCATAAGAAAGGACGAGAGTCTCTGGGAAAACCGGACTGTGTCTCGGTGGAGCCTTATCTCCATTGGGTACAAACCAGAGCTCTCAAGCTAAAGATGCCTTATCCTCGTTATGAAATTCTTCCGCCGAGGGAAATTGTCATGTACTTCATGACGGAAACTGAAAGGCTTCAGGTTACTCTCAACAAAGTTCAAAAGGAAAGAAGATCTTGGAAGAACAAGTACCGCACCCTCGACGTAGAGTGTATCCAAATACAGCAATTACTGAAAGAGAAAGATGCTCTGATTGAAATTTTGGAGCAGCATACTGTAGAGAATCAAGATGACCAAAGGAATTTGCTCGCTCCTTTCACCTGGCAAAGGAATGACAACCCGACAACGGCCCAAGCGCCCCGGTCAAAGAAGAAGACTCTGGACCCATTAGTTTAGGTTTCTGTTTCTGCACTTTGTAATCTACTGTATTTCCATTTCTGAAATCCTTCGAATTTCAATAAAAAGGGGTTTCCCCACTGTTTGATATTTGCAATCTAATTGTCGAAGTTTATTTTAATTAAACCTAAAAACAATTAATATAATCATTGCATTCATCATTCTCACATCGCGTATTCTCCTTACCTACGAATCTCATGTTTGTGTCTCGATTCTAGAGTCAAACTGTCTCATTCGTATAATACTCGGGCCAATCTTCAGAAAAATATGGATGATCTTGAGGAAGAAAACAGAGAGTTGAAAGAAGAGATCGACACTCTGAGAGAGGATATGAGAAAGCTTCGTAACGACATGCAAGCCATGGCAGAAGCTCAGCTACAAAGAACTGTGATCTCAGAGATCACCTCAACGCCCATCATAGAAAAGTATGATCCTAGGTATCAGATGCCGAAAGATCGTCCTTGGGGCATGCCTGTTAACTATATCCCGGAAGGATATGTTCCGCCGATCACTAAAGATCAGGGAATCGCAACAAAAGCCGCTGGGCCTGAAGGTTACAAACTTCGGGAAAGCGAAGATGCCAGGGGCATACTGAAGACTCCTGAAGGTTACAAACTTCGGGAGGCGTCAAGACTTACTGCCGTAGTCACGGTACCACCCCCTGTGGTGCACACTGTCCCGGAAGGACAGATTCCACCAACACCTTCTGGTAAGAAGGAAACTATGTTTGACAGAATGGAGGAATTCCAGGAACAGTTCTTGGAAATGCAGAAAGAGCTGCAAGCCATTCGCGGTCAGGATTTATTTGGAAAGGACGCCGCAGACCTCTGCTTGGTCCCAAATGTGAAAGTCCCGCACAAGTTCCAAGTGCCCGACTTTGAAAAATACAA
The DNA here is from genome assembly GCA_022829125.1 of Lathyrus tuberosus. Classification (NCBI taxonomy): domain Eukaryota; kingdom Viridiplantae; phylum Streptophyta; class Magnoliopsida; order Fabales; family Fabaceae; genus Lathyrus; species Lathyrus tuberosus. The sequence continues at coordinate 8,236,022 of JALAZF010000084.1, forward strand.
GGGTAACTCTTGCCCTCAAAGCCATCTGGTGATGTACGCTCGGCGGATGTCAGCCCAGACGGAGAATCAGGACCTGCTGATTCACTACTTCCAAGATAGTTTAACCGGTGCCGCACTCAAATGGTACATGGGTTTAAACCGTACTACGATCAGTACATTCAGAGATCTTGGTACTTCCTTCATCCAACAATACAAGTACAATTTGGACATGGCACCTGACAGAGATCAACTCAGATCAATGTCGCAAAAGGAAAAGGAAACCTTTAAGGAGTATGCTCAAAGGTGGCGTGAAATTGCCGCTCAAATTTGTCCACCTCTTGAGGAAAAAGAGATGACAAAAATCTTCTTAAAGACCTTAAGCTCATTTTACTATGGCCGAATGGTTGCCAGTGCGCCCAGTGATTTCACCGAAATGGTCGGCATGGGTGTACGTCTTGAGGAAGCCGTCCGAGAAGGACGTTTGGTAAAAGACACTGGATCAACGAGCGGTACTAAAAAATACAGTAGTGCTCTCCCTAAGAAAAAAGAGCAAGATATTGGGAATATCTCTCTCGGAAAGCAAAGGTGACGTTATCAGCCGATAGCAGTTGTGACTCCTGCTATCAGCCCCGCGCCTGTTCCTACGTATCAACCTCAGGTTGCGCAGAGCCAACCTGACCAACAAAGGACACAACAGCCTCTTTAGCAGGCTCGTCCTCCATATAACAACAACCGTACAACACGGCCACCAGGATTTGATCCTATACCCGTAACGTACGCAGAGCTGTTTCCGTTACTGCTGGCTAAGGGGCACATTCAGACTAAGTCTCCCCTTTCAGTTCCGGAAAATCCGCCTTTTTGGTTTAAAGCGGATCAAACATGCCCTTATCATCAAGGAGGTTCAGGGCATAACATTGAGACTTGCCTCAATTTCAAATCCGACGTGCAAAAGCTTGTTAGGAGCGGGCTCTTATCTTTCAAAGATATGAATCCTAATGTTCTTACGAACCCGCTGCCTCAACACGAGAAAGCTGCAGTCAATCTGATTGAGAAAGAGACTAACAATGTCTATCAAATTCACGATGTACTCTTATTAGGGACCAATCTGGTCAAGATGCATTGTAGACAGAGTGGATATGGCCATGTGCCACCTCATAACTATCACCAGTGTGATATCTGCTCTAAAGACAATCAAGGATGTTCTGTAGTGCAAGCAGCTCTACAGGAACAAATGGATCTTGGATGGATCCAAGAGCACCGAGTTCGTGGAGGTAACATGGTCTCTATGAATTCTAATGTCATTCAAAACCACGACATCCGTGTGATGAATGTCAACTTGGTGGCGATGCACTCAAGGCAAAGCCAGTATCATAATCTGCCGCGGCACGATTACAGTTCCTGTCTGATTTGCTCGGTAAACAAACAGGGATGCTCTTTCATACAAGAGGCCCTCCAGCGTCAGATGGATCTTGGATGGATCCAAGACTACCATGATAGGAACTCCTATCAAATCAATATGGTTCAAATCTTTGACATTCGTGTAATGAATACCAACCTGGTAGAGTTACATGCTGAGCGGATCCGACTTGGATTCTTAATATCACATGACTATCAAAGTTGTAAAGCGGGTTGCGAAAACGATCGAGGTTGTACCCTTGTCCAGGAGGCACTTCAGCACTTGTTAAATCACTGGTGGATGCCAATCTATATGGACGAAGATACTCAACAGATTAGTATCAATAACAGGAATCCTACTCGTCGTCAAAGTCAGGATGTCCGATCAATGGAAGGTAACCTAGTGAGGTTACATTGTATTCAAAGTGGGCGTGGCCAGGTGCCACCACACAACTATGACAGTTGTAGCATCTGTTCGGAAAGTAACCAAGGGTATTACCTTGTGAGAGAAACTCTTCAGGGTCAGATCGATCATGGAGAAATTCATCCATATCCAGGTTCAGGACCCATCATTTGGTCGCCGAACTACCTTGCCGAGCAAGTTGAGGATGTTGTCACAATCTCTGGTCATCACTAGATCAGGGATGTTTTTGTCATCGTCCCTCTACTTGACGAATCTAGAGTTCCCAACTGGGAACGGATCAAGGTTACTTATGATGGTCAGAAAAATCAGAAGGTTCCCATAGTCATCTATCTACCAGGACCATTGCCGTATGAATCAGCTAAGGCGATCCCTTACAAATATGGTGCAACAACAATTGAGAATGGAAAGGAAATTCCATTACCCTCCGTCGTGAATATTGCAGACGTCAGTCGTGTAACACGGAGCGGTCGAATCTTCAACCGAGGGGTTGAAGAATCCAACAAAGAAAAGGAACTTCAGGCAGAAACTCCTGATCCGCCAGTCGGTCAATCTAGTAATCCCGACTTTTCAAAAGACAAAGATGAGATACTAAAGCTCATCCAAAGGAGTGAATATAACATTGTTGATCAACTGTTACAGACTCCTTCAAAGATCTCAGTATTATCACTGTTACTCAGTTCAGAAGCACACAGGGAGGCTTTACAGAAAGTCTTGGAGCAAGCCTTTGTGGAACAGGATGTAACAATCATACAATTCGATAGCATTGTCTCTAACATCACTTCCTGCAATAATTTGGGATTTAGTGATGAGGAATTACCTGAAGAGGGTCGCCGTCATAACATGGCGCTCAACATTACAGTTAACTGCCAGGGCGATGCTTTAGCCAACGTACTGATAGACACAGGGTCAGCCCTGAATGTTATGCCGAAGTACACTTTGATGCAATTATCATTTAAGGGCCCTCCGATGAGAGTCAGTGAGGTCATCGTCAAAGCATTCGACGGATCCAGAAAAACAGTTATCGGCGAAGTTGATCTTCCCATAACTATTGGTCCTCACACTTTCCAAATCACTTTCCAGGTCATGGACATCCGGGCAACATACAGTTGTTTATTAGGAAGACCTTGGATACATCAGGCTGGAGCGGTTACTTCGACCCTCCACCAAAAGCTAAAGTTCGTCAAGAACGATCAACTTGTCACGGTTTGTGGGGAACAAGCCTTGCTTGTGAGTAACTTATCATCATCTACTTATGTAGAACCCGAGGAGGTTATTGGAACTCAGTTCCAAGCACTATCAGTGAGCAAGAACGATCAATCCGAAGAAGGAACTTCAATTTCTTCATACAAAGATGCTATCAAAGCGGTCGAGAGTACCGATACGACAGGATGGGGACGGTTTGTCATTCCTATTGACAATAAAACAAAGAAGGGTCTTGGTTTTTCTGCAACCTGTACCCAGACATCCGCCAACGATGAAAGTATTCATCCCCTTCAAAACTTCTTCCACAGTGGAGGTTTTCTTCACCCAGTGTCTCAGACAGTTCATGCTATCAATAAGGAAGATCCCTCAGACACAGATGAAGAATGGAAGTCCTACCTTAACAAGGACGGCTATATGTCTCAGGAAGAGGTGCCTATGCCTTTTTGCTTTCCTACAGAAAGTCCGAGATTTATACCAAGATCAGATGTCGAAATGATCTACGGGGATTGTGATCCGGAAGGATGCCGTGCTCCGCCAAATTCATTAGAGGAGGACACTCTGATGAAAGAAAACTTTGATCACAATTACTATGGCCCGATGGATGGCCTGCCAATGTGGCAGCCTTACCCAGGAAACTTGGGGCAAGAAAGTCAGCCGAGTAATGAAACTCAGCTGAGCGTCATTGAACAAAATACTTGTGTCCCCACCATGTCATGGGATCAACACTCAGGTCATTCGGAAACTACTCAACATGAAGATGAATTCGCAACGTTTGCAGGACTAGAATTCATCAATTATGCTTTTCCTGAGGTCAACGTCATCGAGAGGGATGACTTCTCCAGTTCCAAAGAAGTTTGGGACACTTTGGGACAACCAAGTGGAAAATATGACTTTATGGTCAAGTACACTGCTCCCGAAAGCTCTCGTATCAGGCTCGAAGATATCCAGTCAACTGGGTGGGGAGATACAGCTGAGAGCACCAATGCTATGCAAAATGCAATAGAGGAATCCTCCTACGACAATTCTGCTTGGGAGACAAATTCCAATGATCCTACTCCACCAGAAATCAGCATCATTTCTGAAGACAAATCAAGGAAGGTGCCAGACTTTGTGATTCACTGAGGAGTTCGCCACCAATGGGTTGCCGTCGAGGTTCCGAAGGTCGTTCGTCAGTCAAAGTAATTGCCATCTTTAACCTTTCACCCTGCCCAGGTGAAACGGATGTTTTGATAGGGCTCGTTTTCTGTAAATTTCCCTCTTCGCTTTGCCCAAAGCGACAGAGTTTTGTTTTATAGGGCTGTAGTTTCAAGATTCGACTTGTTCATTAATAAAATAACGTCGTTCTGTAATTTTCGCATTAATTGCTGTTTTCTCTTTTTACTTTTTCAGAAAATGGTAATCCTAAAAAAAACATTCAATAATAAAAACAAGCAGTAAAATCAAAACACTGCACACACTTGCATTTTCTCTATCTCTTCTAAACACGAATCATCACGTCATGCAGATTGCTTGTTTTATACCCCGTTGAAACATACGATCCGATGCCTTCTTCCAACTTTGAGTTCCCGGTATTCGAGGCTGAAGAAGAAAATGACAACGAAATTCCAGAAGAGATCTCCCGACTACTCAGACAAGAGGAAAGGTCCATTGAACCTCACAAAGAACCGTTGGAAACGGTAAACTTGGGTTCAGAAAAAGAGAGAAAAGAAATCAGGATCGGAGCATTGCTCAGTCCAACTGTCAAAGAAAGTTTGATAAAGCTTCTCAAAGAATTCCCCGATGTGTTCGCTTGGTCCTATCAGGATATGCCAGGGTTGGATACCAGCATCGTGGAACATCACTTACCGTTGAGATCGGAATGTCCGCCAGTAAAGCAAAGGTTGAGACGCACTCACCCGGACATGGCCATCAAAATCAAAGAGGAGGTACAGAAACAGATCGACGCGGGTTTCCTCGCTACATCTGAATATCCTCAATGGCTAGCCAACATCGTACCCGTTCCCAAAAAAGGACGGAAGGGTCAGAATGTGTGTTGATTACATAGATTTGAACAAGGCAAGTCCAAAGGACGACTTTCCTTTACCACACATTGACATGTTGGTTGACAGCACAGCAAAGTTCAAAGTATTCTCCTTCATGGATGGATTCTCGGGCTATGACCAGATCAAAATGGCGCCGAAAGACATGGAGAAAACTTCGTTCATTACCCCATGGGGTACCTTTTGTTACAAGGTAATGTCGTTCGATTTGAAGAATGCCGGGGCAACCTATCAAAGGGCCATGACTACTCTGTTTCATGACATGATACATAAGGAAATCGAGGTATATGTCGATGATTTGATTGCAAAATCAAGAACAGAGGATGAGCACGTTGAACATCTGTCAAAATTGTTCGAACGTCTAAGAAAATTCAAGCTCCGCTTGAATCCTAACAAGTGCACCTTCGGTGTCCGTTCAGGGAAACTACTAGGGTTCATCGTCAGCCAGAAAGGGATTGAGGTTGATCCTGACAAGGTCAAGGCCATTCAAGAAATGCCTTCTCCGAAAATTGAAAAACAAGTCAGAGGATTCTTGGGACGTTTGAACTACATCTCCAGATTCATATTCCTTATGACCGCGACATGTGCGCCGATTTTCAAATTACTCAAAAAGAACCAGGATTGCGTTTGGTCAGAAGATTGCCAAACCGCCTTCGACAGTATCAAGGAATATCTGTTGAATCCTCCAATTCTATCACCTCCAGTGGAAGGAAGACCACTAATCATTTACCTCACAGTCCTAGAGGACTCAATGGGATGTGTACTTGGCCAACAAGACGAAACTAAAAGGAAAGAGTCAGCCATTTACTATCTAAGCAAGAAATTCACCGACTGCGAGACTCGGTACACGATGCTTGAGAAAACTTGTTGCGCTTTGGCTTGGGCAGCCAAACGTCTTCGCCAGTACATGATTCGTCATACTACTTGGTTGGTCTCCGAAATGGATCCAATCAAGTACGTTTTCGAAAAACCTGCTCTCACGGGAAGGATTGCCCGTTGGCAGATGTTACTATCAGAATATGACATAGAGTACCATGCTCAGAAAGCCGTTAAAGGAAGTATTTTAGCCGATCATTTGGCTCATCAACCGATTGACGATCAAGAACCAATCGGGTTTGACTTCCCAGACGAAGATGTCATGTATCTAAAGATGAAAGATTGCGATGAACCGCTACCCAGTGAAGGGCCAGAACCAGGTTCCTAGTGGGGATTTATCTTTGACGGAGCAGTTAATCATTATGGAAACGGAATTGGGGCAATCATTGTTACCCCTCAGGGTTCCCACATTCCTTTCACTGCCAGACTTACGTTCAAATGTACGAAAAACGAGGCCGAATACGAAGCATGTATTATGGGTCTCGAAGAAGCAATTGATTTAAGGATCAAAAACTTGGACGTATACAGCGATTCAGCCCTGGTTATTAACTAGATAAAAGGAGATTGGAACACATACCAATCAGGATTGATTCCTTACAAAGACTATGCAAGAAGGTTGTTACCCTTCTTCAACAGAGTCGACTTTCATCACATCCCTCGTGATGAGAATCACATGGCTGATGCATTAGCCACTCTTTCTTCCATGATTAGTGTAGGTCGATGGAATGACATACCTAAGATTGACATAATGCGCCTTGAACGGCCCGCTTACATCTTCGCGATTGAAGCAGTCATAGACGACAGACCTTGGTATCACGATATCAAATGCTTCCTTCAGAAACAAGAGTACCCATCTGGGGCACTCAGAAAAGATAGAAAGACCCTCAGAAGATTGGCTGGAAACTTCTTCATGAGCGGTGACACTCTCTATAAGAGAAATTTTGACATGGTCTTGCTCCGATGCGTCGACAGACCAGAAGCAGACGTGCTCATGAAAGAAATTCATGAAGGATCCTTTGACACTCATGCCAACGGACACACAATGGAGAGAAAAATTCTCAGGGCCGGGTATTATTGGTTGACAATGGAATCCGACTGCTACAAGTACATGAGGAGGTGTCACAAGTGTCAGATATACTCCGACAAAATTCATGTACCGCCATCACATCTCAAAGTTCTTTCTTCCCCATGGCCATTTTCCATATGGGGAATCGACATGAATTGCTTGATCGAACCTAAGGCTTCAAACAGACATCGGTTCATCCTGGTAGCCATTGACTATTTCACCAAGTGGGTTGAAGCAGCGTCATTCGCCAATGTAACCCGACAAGTGGTGGTCCGATTTATCAAAAACAATATCATCTGCCGTTATGGTGTTCCAAGCGAGATCATTACTGATAATGGATCTAACTTGAACAATAAGATGATGAAAGAGTTGTGTGCAGAGTTCAAGATCAAACACCATAACTCATCTCCCTACCGACCCAAGATGAACGGAGCGGTAGAAGCGGCTAACAAGAACATCAAGAAGATCGTTCAAAAGATGGTTGTAACCTATAAAGATTGGCACGAGATGCTACCCTTTGCTCTTCATGGTTATCGCACATCTGTCCGCACTTCAATAGGGGCTACCCCTTTCTCTCTAGTATATGGCATGGAGGCAGTGCTTCCCATAGAAGTAGAGATCCCGTCAATCAGGGTATTGATGGAAGCTAAGCTCACCGAAGCTGAATGGTGTCAAAGTCGACACGACGAACTGAACCTGATCGAAGAGAAGCGAATCACGGCACTATGCCACGGTCAGTTGTATCAACAGAGAATGAAGAGGGCGTTCGACAAAAAGGTCCGACCTCGTGTCTTCAGGAAAGGAGACCTTGTGCTCAAGAAGATACAATCATTTCTCACTGATTCTCGGGGCAAATGGACCCCAAATTATGATGGCCCCTATGTGGTCATGAAAGCTTTCTCAGACGGCGCCTTGAGATTTGCAACCATGGACGGAGAGGAATTTGCCTACCCCACGAATGTTGATGTAGTCAAGAAATACTTCGCCAAAACTAAAAAAAAAAACGTCTCGGTGGATTGAAAACCCGAAAGGGCGGTCCAGGCAAAAGTTAGAGACATGAAAAAAAAAGAATCATCCCGATGGATTGGAAATCTCGTAGTACAATCCAGGCAAAAGTTAGGGATAATGGCAAGTAACTATGTTCAACAGAGGCAAGTCCCTCAGCAGCAGTTACAACATCATCTATCGAGGAAATCTCCAGTCAAAGGTCATCTTCGACAGAAGCTCAGGATGTCCCGAACTCAAAGTTGGTAGAAGGATAGTGGTCGTTATGTTTCAACGTAGCCCTTTTCCCTGTAAATTACCATTTTCTAACTTTGTATATACTCTTTGGAATCACCCGTTTGGCTGATCTCCATCTTATCAATAAAATTTGAGCCCTTGTGCTTTTGTTTGTAATTCTTGCTTGTTTTAGCTTTACGGAACGACGTTGTTTAAACTTAATCAGCGATTCTTGAAATAAAACAAAAATGAATTTACTTGTTAAAACTTTTTCTGCTTTTAAAATAAAGATGGCAATTTCTTTTGACTGTTGAACATCAGAAGAACATCGATCGCTTCTCCCGAAGTAAGCGAACTTCAAAGTGCAGAATCAAAGTACTCCTTCTAAGCCAGTATGCCTGAATGGAAGGATCAGCAATGTCAGAAACCATGTTTCGTCTGACACGCCTCGGCCGAGTTCTCATCTCCTAAGCCCGATCAACATAGCTCCCAACAGGACTATCTCTCCTAAGCAAGGTGGAATTGCTATCTTGAACCAGCGAAATCTCTATACATACTTTGAAGTGTCTCTATACATACTATCTCAAAGTACTCCATTAGTCTGTATGTCGCGTCTGTTTTGTCAGCATATACATACATACTTCATGCATTTTATTTGCGTTCGCATTTCATATTGCATCACTATCACTTGAGTCGGTCTTGTCCCCTAGTGATAAACAGTTTTCTCAATCGAGTTTGTCAATTCTTTCCTCGTCAGGAAGTGTTGCGTCTGCACAATCTCGCCACCAGTGTATCTTTAGATCAGAGTCGGTCCTTGACCACTTTGATAACTTGAACCTCTGAAAGGCCAGAGAAAACTCTCAATAAATAGAGCTCAATTGTGGTCAGTTTAAGTACACCAAAGCCATCTAACAGATGCTTTCCTCAAAATCTCTTTCTCTTGGCAAAAATGCCTTTCTTAGCAAGGTAGCTATCGGGTTTTGAGTTTGAGAGCAATTCTGCACAAACCAATCACTCACACACCTCACATACATCACATATGAGCTGATCAAACACTTAGATTACTTCTGAAACATCAAAATCTCAAAATCACTTGCCATCCACACAAGTTTGAAGTGAAGTTGCAGCTGAGATGCCATAAACTGATCCAGTCCATTTCAATTCAATCCAAGTGTTCAAACACACTCCATATGGTGTAGGGAAGCTGTCCAGATAATCACAACTTGTCTGTAACACCTCCAACTCAAAATCACATCTGCTCTTGCTGTCACGACTTGGAGGTAAGCACATACTTGGTCATCTCTCAATCTATGCATATTTCCTCGCACAATAATTTGGCCATATGTTCATAATCATGCATGGAATGTTTTCCCTCAATTAATTGCATTGTTTGAATCGTGTATCAAAAATCCTAGCCTTCATGCAGAAATTAGGGTTCTTGAGGTCTCTTCGTGATTTCTTGTTGTATGTTTAATTTAAATGAAATTAAAGTACATAGACATGATCGTGAGGTTGAGGCGAGCATAATGATATGTGGATTGCATGTTATAATTACGTATTCAGTGAGATTGGATGGAAAATGCAAATCTGGGCAAACTGAAAAAACGCGCGTGTTCTTGGTGTTGTTCTTGGCGCCATTTTCATATATTTGAATATTTGAATTTTGTGATTTTTGTTTAATTGATTCAAAAATTAATTTCTCTCTGAGTTTTAATGATTTTGAGTTGATTCTTTTTTTAATAATTCACAAAAATGTTAAAATATTTTATTTTCCCAAAAAACCCCAAAAATATTATTTATTTCATATAATTGATATTTTTGTAAAGAATTAATATTTTGATTGTTTTTGGCATTTTAAATATTTTTTCTACATTGATTTTGCAACTTTTAATGCTTTCTAATTATTTTGTAGGTCAATACTTAATTTTTGAAGCATTAATCCAAGATCACAATTTGTTTTCCATGTGTTAAACAATTTTTGATCATTTTAATTGAATTTTTATTAAATTAAATACATTTTTGAAAACAAATTAGGGTTTTGGATTAATTCAACCCTCATAAATCATTTTCAAAACACTTTGGGCCTCTATTAGAGTGTAAGACCCAATCCTTTTTTTGACCAAATCATCTTTGGGCCTCACTTATTGTATAAGTCCCGATACCGTAAAAAAACAAACGGTGCGATCGTCGCCTTTTCAAAAATCATCTGGGCCTACCCTCGAGTAGTAAGACCCATTTCTTTTTCTTTAAAACACTTTGGGCCTCTATTAGAGTGTAAGACCCAATCCCCCTTTTAACCAAAACATTTTGGGCCTCACTTATTGTATAAGTCCCTCTGCGTTAAAAGAAAACCTCGGCGCGATCGCCATTTTTAAACGAAAAATAATTTGGGTCTACCCTCGTGTTATAAGCCCCACTCTTTTCTTTAAACCTGTTTGGGCCTCTTGAGAGAGTGTAAGACCCATCCCTTTGTACAAAAAACCTTTTTGGGCCCCAGTCACTTGTATAAGTCCCTCTGTACAAATTCAAACAGTGTGCTCACTGATAAAACCCTGGGCCTCTCCTTGAGCTGTAAGCCCCAGATCTTTCTTTTTCAAAGCACTTTCTCCTTTGATTTTGAATATACTGTTGTTTTTAATCTTTCTTTGTTGAACAACTAACCAAACAGCATGGAAGCTCTACAACCGAGTAAGTGTTTACCCGCTTTCATTTACTGCTTTCATATTATAAACTGTATTGTGGGGCTGCTCACTGTAAGTCTCCTTTCATAAACTCATATCTACTGTGTAATAATAGTATAGATATTTCGAGTTTCCCCGGCAACTACGTCTAGAACTAGGTGACGCCGTTTCACTTATTCGTAGAAATAGACGCCTGGATCCCCAATAGGAGCACCAGATACAGTCTTCTCTTCGGCTGTCCTCCTTAGGAATCGTCAAGAAGCTCTACTCCCCAAGATGAATGTATTCTCTGTGAATGGCATCTTTGAGTTTCTTCCAAATTCTCGAACTTTCCTGACTTGATCTATTCCTTGTGGATAGCTTGCCTTGAATGTCTCGCGGTTTGGGTACCCACTACGGTCATAATCTTGGACCTTAACTAAGGAACCCTCTTTAAAAGTTAAAAGTCGCTGGATAGTAAACCTCGCACGTTTACCAGTGGTTTTTATCTTTAAAAGAGTTATCTCTCCTAATGGAATGGAGATGATAAGACCCACGGGCTTCTTAAAAGCATCGGCCTCCTCTTGGGCATTATTCAAGGACACTACGGCTTCTTAGAAGTATTCACAGCCTCCTCTTAGGCTTCGTATAATGATCTCTTCCTCCAGGAATGATAGCCTCCTCTTGGGCTTCGTACAAGGACCCGTCGGCTTCTTAAAAGTTTCCAGCCTCCTTTTGGGCTTCGTACAAATTGTCCCGATGACCTCCTAGAGGTATAGGAACAGAACCTAGTCATCCTCATAGAACAGTCCTTTCATAGAGTCTACTACTGTTTCTCAAAGCATAGTACAAAAGATAAAACTCTAGACACGGACAGCCTAACTTCCTTGAGTCTCAAAGACATTTTCAAGCACCCTTCGTTAAATAGGAAGGAAACCCGCAGACTCGGACAGTCTCAATACCCTTTGGATTTCCCGTTTCCTCAAAGAGAAGGAAATATCCCTGATCCTCAGAATTAAATCCTTGAGTACAGTGTTACTCATATAAGAACTGATTTTCTCTTTTAAATCAGTATATTGGATCTGTCACTCAACTGAAACAGTTACAATAGCCTCCATCTCGGGCTTCGTACGAGATACCAAAATTCTCCCCAGTGGAGTCAAAACAACCTTTTCGCCTCTCTCTCGGGCTTTGTACGAGATACAAAAACACTCTATTACTGAGTATAAAAGATTCTCCAACTGAGTCAACTCTTTGCTAGCCTCCTCTTAGGCTTTGTATAACGATATGCCCCACTGGGTCAAAAACTTTTAGCCTCTCTCTCGGGCTTTGTACGAGACACAAATTAGCCTCCTCTTAGGCTTTGTATAAGAAAACCACTGGTTGATCCAATCGACCTTTTAGCATCAAAGTTGTGCCTTGTTCACAGTATACAAACATCAACAACTCCTTTCCCTTCATCTAATCGCTGTAAGTGGCAAGCCTCTGGATCATCTACATCCATGCCACTGTCCCTCTTTTAGCATGAGAAATTCCTAAGGAAAGATGGCATTGCTCTACACTGAGTTAAAGTCTTCTCCTTCAGGTTAAAACCCTTTCTTCGGAAATTATGGCATTGCTCGGATCCGCGTATCCCAGTTAAAGTAATTCTCCTTTCCCCTCTTTAGAGATGACAATTTCTCTCTAAAGCCGAGGTCTTTCAGCTTCACGTCTTGGGCTTTGAACAAGACACAAATAGACTCTTCAGCTTCACATCTTGGGCTTTGAACAAGATACAAACCACCTTTCGCTTCACGTCTTGGGCTTTGAACAAGACACCAAAAACCAATTTCCTCCCATAGAATAGGAGGAACTACGAATGCTCTGATTTCCCTGTTTCGGTAAACGGGAATACGTAGGCATAAGATCGAAAGAAAAGATCTTAGCGAGCGCAATCAACAAAAAACCCAAATCCCATATCTTCATCAATCAAAAGCAGTATTTCAAAAGAATCAGTCCTAACATCCTAATCCTTGTTCCCCGTCAGAAACCCTTTGCCTAGATAGAAAGAAAGAACCTGTATTGGTGAAATACGAATAACCAGTACAAAATCCCCCCCACATTGATAGCATCCGTAACATAACAGACCGCTGCTTAAACTCAGTATGCAAGCAGGGTTAATTGGAGACATCTATTTCCCTTCCTTATTCAGCTCACAATAGGATAAAAAATGAATCGACCTGTAGTTTAAAGCTCAAACCGCAGAGAGCGACCAGCGCTTAAGAACCGCGTCCAAAATCGCTCGCTACAAAAGGAAGAAAAGAAACTCCGCTGGGGAAGAAAATAAAGAACTAATAGGGACCAGAAGGTAAGCGACCCTACTGGGAAACAAATAAAGGGATGGTGTCTAAACCAAGAGAATAGGGAAACTCGATATATTAACTGGCTGGCAGTGGTTAACCAAGAGAGAGAGTAAAACTCTGTGAGGAAAAGGTTTTGGTGTCAACAGACGGACTGTGATAAACCAAAATAGAGAGTATTGAACCAAGGGAAGGTGTTTGACTCGGAGTGGATATCGGTATGTTAACTGATAAACAGTGGTTAAACGAGGAAAACTGTGAGGAAAGAACAATTTTAACAGATAAACAGTGATCAACCAGAAGAACGGGTGTAGGACCGATCGAAGGTCGTGACCCAAAAGGGATGTTGGTATTGACTGAACAAACAACACTTGACCAACGAAGAAGGGTATTGAACCAAAAGAGGTTGCTAAATGCTGGGGAATTCGGTTCTAACAGAAAAAACTGATTAACCGAGGAGAATGAGTAATTAACCAAGAGGAGGTGATTAACTCAAAAGGGATTCAGTATTTTTACAGACAGGATGTGGTTAACTGAAGAAAGGGTGATTAACCGAGAGAAGGTGATTAGCCTAAGGAATTCAGTGTGTTAACAGACGGACTGTGGTTAACTGAAAAAAGTGGGTGATTAACCAAGAGAAGGTGATTAACCCGAAAAGCTCAGTATTTTAACAGACGGGCTGTGGTTAACTGAGAAGGCGCGCAAATTGGTGTTTTAACTGACAGGCAGTGGTTAACCAAACAAAGGGAGAAGAACCAAGAGAAGGTTGCAAACTCTGGGGGATAAGGTTGTAACAGGAATATTGTGTTTAACCAAAGAAAAATGAATTAAGACTCTTCAGGGGAATCGAAAAGCAATGATTGATCGCCAGAAGAGAGCAAGGTTTGAAACAAAGAGAGTTTGCTAACCCAAAGGGCAAGGATCTTAACCAAGAAGGATGGTGATTGATCAAAAGAGAGAGATTGAAAGAGATGGGAGTGATCAAGGATCGACTCGACTAAGGAAGAGGGTACACTACCGCCTGGGGGATAGAGGTGACTAAGCCAAGCACATGGTCATTCGTCCCATACCTGAAGTAGTCAGAATGAGAGTAGGAATTCTCCTTTCTCATTCCTTCTCTAACACACAGGGTGTAGTACAGAAGTTGAAATAGACAGCACAACAACTCCAAGTTGTACGGTGCTCCCGCGTGATGGGAAATGGACAGCGTAACAACTCCATTTTGTACGGTGCTCCAATGTAAGACATAGCGCGAAACTCCAACTCCACGGGGATCCAGAAAGAGAAGCTCTAAAGAGATCCTAAAGAGAGGGAAGGGGAATATCAACTAATCGAAACATGATTTTGATCAATTAATCAAAGGGAAATAGCTTGCCAACAATTTTCCAAAGGGAATGAAAAATCATTAAAGAAAAAGGTGTGAATTATTGATTATACAAAATTAAATTTGCTCAATCAAGAACAAACTTAATGCAAAGCAAGCAATGAAATGCAAAAACAGTACCAAATGATAATTAGTATGCATTGCAAAACATGTTAACAAGTGATCCAATGGAATGCAAAATGTTCATGAACAAACATTGCCAAAATTGCAAATAATCGATAAATGAAAAAGTCGAGCATTGAAAATTGACAAGCATGCTTCAAATAGAAGTGAAACGACACTTAAATCATCATCAAACATCAAGCGTATTGATCCATGGAAGTTTAAGGAAGAAAGCATGGCAAACACACTTGAAAATGCAAGAAAATGGCCACTCTGCACAGTGGTAACCGGTTACTCACCACAGGATAACCGGTTACTTGCTTGAAAAATTACGTTTCTGGTGAAAAATACACTTAGTAAGCGGTTACTCACCACAGGGTAACCGGTTACCACTGTGACAGTGGCAAACATAACAGAAAAAACAACTTTCTAAAAGTGATTTTCAGCACTTAATCACTTGTACCAACCACCACATGCTAGGTCATGAATTCATGCACGAAAATTACACCATATGAGAGCAATTAACACAAATTACTAGTATTAAACATGGAGATCAAAGATCAAGCAAATGCATAACAAATTAAACCAAAAATGATCGAAATTACATTGTGAATGAGCGGAAACGATCAAAACAGAGAGCAAAGTAAGATCTACCAACCTATAAGGCTAAGATGTGCCTTGGTAATTGTTGCAAAGGATTCTTAATGCAGAAAATCAAAGACAGCCAGAGGAATCTTCAATTTGTTGACGAAACGTATCGAAATCGAGCGAAATGCGACGAAACTCTGAAATACAAATTCGAACCGTTGAATGTTGCAGCGAATACTCAAGATTAATCCAAAAAGCTGAAATAACTCCAGAAATCCAAGTGTAATAGCAAGATGATGAAGGTTGAGCTCAAGAAATAATCACTTTTGATGTAAAAGTGATTATCCTTTAATGTAGAAATTGAGCTTTGGTGAGGTTTTGGAAGAGAATTGAGATGAAGATGAAGATGTAGCAGAAAAAATCAGAGAGAATGTGAGAGAATTGAGTGAAGAAAGTGTGAATTTATGTGAATGATTGTGGAGAGTGGTTGAGAGCTTGTAGAGTGAGTGGAGGTGGGTATATATAGACTTTTGGTTTGGAGTGTGAGAGGCTTGGGATTTGGTTTGGAACTAGGCTAGGAGTTAGTTGGGCTTGACTCACTGAGTCAAGGTTAACTCGGTTAGTTAGAACCAACTCGGTAACAGTCCCAATGTGAGCTTCAATATCCAAAGGTCCACATACTTGGAAACCAAAGAACACGGTACACTTGATTTAGAGTGGAGCATTGGAATAAATGCACTTGGAATGTCTTGAAATGTCTAGAGATGTCTAGAATTATCCACACACTGCTAGAACACTGTAGAATCAAAGACCAAAGAGAGTGCATGGATGCTGTCCTAAAAATGCAGCAGGAACTGCAATTTTGCACTGAGTAACGTGTTACTCACCACAGGGTAACCGGTTACTTCAACCAATTTTGCCCAAATTTGCTTGGAAAATGATACTGAAGTCCCGGTTTCGATTGTCCGCCTCTTGTTTTGATGAATAAACATGGAAACCTTTATTTCGAACTTGTTTTGATGATGTGATGATCTTGTGAGGATGCAATTAACTGGGCTTGGAAAACCTGAATATTCTTGCAACAAAATCAAAGAGGAAAAGTGCGAGCGCGTATGCTGACGATGCGAATGCGCGTGCTTATGTAAAAAAGCAAAAAGGGGGAGGTCAAATTTTGGGTTACGACAGGCGTTACCTACCAGCGAATAATGAATAAGGTCTTCCAGGGAGAAATCAGAGACATGCTCGAAGTATACATGGACGACATGATCGTGAAGTCCCACGAGGAATCATATCACACGACCTATTTGAGGAGAATCTTCGAGCGGGCCAAGAGTTACCGGATGCGTTTCAACCCAGAGAAGTGCAAGTTCGGGGTACGAGCAGGCAAATTCCTTGGCTTCTATCTAAAGGAACGAGGAATCAATGCTAACCCCAACAATTGCAGGGCCTTCTCTGATTTCACCACGCCGAACTCGAAGAAATCCATCCAATCCCTCAACGGAATGCTCGCTTCATTATCCCGTTTTGTGGCAAAGTCTGCTCAACACGCACTGCCCTTTTTCAAACTCCTCCGCAAGGAGGCAACTTTCGAGTGGACGAAGGAATGCGACCAGGCTCTCCTCCGCCTAAAGCAAGCATTGTCTGAACCTCCCATCCTTTCGCGGCTAGACAACAGCAAAACACTGTATCTCTACCTCGCCGTGGCAACCGAGGCCGTCAGCGCCGCCCTCATTCGTGAGACGCCCGATGGGCAGAAGCCCATATACTTCACGAGCAAAGCGCAACAGGGACCGAAGATGAGATATCAACAGATAGAGAAAGTAGCCCTGGCCCTCATCAATGGTGCGAGAAGACTAAGGCACTACTTTCTAGCCCACACAATGGTGGTACGAATAGACCAGCTCGTGAAGCAATTATTAGGCCGACCAGACATGGCCGACAAATTCCTCAAGTGGTCATTGGAACTGTACAAATTCAACATCCAGTATGAGACAAGAAAAGCCCTCAAGGCTAAGACACTGGCTGACTTCGTCGCGGAGATGACATTCACCGGCTCCCCCGTTTGCGGGGCACGCAAATTGACAATCTTCATTGACGAGGCATCCAGCTCAGCCAGAAACGGGGCAGGTATCATATTGGAAAATGGGAAAGGAATCCTCGTCGAAGTCTTGCTCACCTTATCTTTCCCCACTTCCAACAATCAGGTTGAATACGAAGCTTTCCTCCCTGATCTACGCCTGGCCGAAGACCTAGGAGCAAAGGAAGTCATCATCTGCACCAATTCTCAACTCGTGGCCCTCCAAGTTCGAGGAGAATTCCAAGCCAAGAACGACAACTTGTCTGAATACTTGACCTTGGTCAAGGACAAGATGATGAAATTCGCATCGGTGAAAGTAAAGCATGTTCCCCACGAACATAATGTCAGACCAGATGTCTTGTCAAAGCTGGCAAGCACGAAGAAAAAGGGCGAAAACAAGTCTGTCATCCAGGAGGTACTTCCTCGACCCAACATCGAGAAAGCTTCCACGATCCTCGACGTGCATGTCGTCGGCGACAACAACTGCTAGATGACCCCCGTCTACAACTACCTTGCCAAAGACGAACTGCCTTCTGACCACAAGGAGGCCAGCATAGTCAGGCGCAGAGCCTGCTCTTACGTCCTGGTCAAAAACAAGCTCTACAGGCATGGGTTTTCCATCCCTTTGCTCAGGTGTGTCGAGGAAGAGGTAGTCACCCACGTTCTGTGCAAGATCCATGAAGGGATCAATGCCCAGCACCTCGGGGGGATATCCCTCGCCAGGAAGGCCTTGCGATCAGGATATTACTAGCTAACCATGCAACATGATGCAAAAGAGCATGTGAAGAGATGCAACAAATACCAATGGCACGGGGACATGCATTTGGCACCACCTAATGAACTCAAAGCAATGTCCTCCCCGTGGCTCTTCGCATGGTGGGGCCTGGATATCTTGGGACCCTTTGTCGTGGGGTCAAACCAGAATAAGTACCTGATAGTAGGCGTTGACTACTTTACTAAGTGGATAGAAGCAGAGGCTCTAGCCAAAATAACGGCCCACAACATACTCTGCTTCTACAAACGGAACATCCTTGCTCGCTTCGGCATTCCCCAAGCAATAGTCACCGACAATGGGACGCAGTTCACAGACAGAAAGTTTCATGAGTTCGCCCCCCAACTGGGCACCCAGCAACACTTCGCGTCCATCGAACATCCCCAGACTAACAGACAAGCCGAGGCGGCAAACAGGGTAATCCTACGAGGCCTCAAACGAAGGCTGGACGAAACAAAGAAAGCTTGGGTCAAAGAGCTACACAATGTACCCTGGGCCTACCGTACTACACCCCACTCTTCGACCGGGGAAACCCTTTCTGTCTAGCATACAGAACTGAGGCAGTGATCCCCATTGAGATACATGTGCCCTCCAGGTGGACTAAATCCCCCCTGGACGAGGATACAAACAAAGAGGCGCTAAGGGAGGAGCTCGATCTCGTCGAAGAGGTCCGGTCAGGGGAAGCTCTCCACGAAGCCTCACTTAAACAAAAAATCGCAATTAGGCACAACGTCAAAGTTATATGACGAGAATTCTAAGTAGGAAGTCTCGTCTTAAGAAGGAATCACAAAGATTATCGAGAAGGCAAACTCGCCGCGAATTGGGAAGGGCCCTATCATGTTCGGGCAAAAACAGAGAATGGGGCCTAGTACCTAGAACAACTTAACGGGGAAGAACTTACTCGACTATGGAACGCCGAAAAGCTAAAACACTATTATAGCTAAGGCCCTAATCGTCGGCTTGCTTCCTCAAAACGACGAGCATAGTGTACCGGCCATAAATACGTGCCCAGATACAAGTGATGCATACAAATACAAACCAAGGCAGGCTTTCACTCAAGAACGAGCAAAACCCATGCCCGACGGCGGTTCCTCGACCGAGCCCGCCATCGTCCAAGTACCGTGATAGGCAAAACACCCAGCTCACGATGGGAAGTTCACGCCGTGAACTCAGGCCTCAAACGCGACCTGAGCTCCGCTCTTATGCCTGGAAGCTACCCAGGCCGTTCGACCAGTTCCCCTCACTGTCGAACACATCTAAGTCGAGCAGACCCCGAAAAAACAAATCACTCGAAGTTACCCTTCTTACAGGAACACACACGTATCGAGCAATAATTCAACACTTAGTAAAAATAAAAGGAAAGTAAAGCCATGCGCAAAATAAATCATACAAAACCGACCAGATCAGCCGGAAACAAAATATTACAATAAAGTGGTCGCGAGGACCACAAATGTACCAGTTACATTAACAATGGGCCTTGCCCCACACAAAAAATATAGTTACATAAATATGGCATACAGGCCGAAGATACTTCAAAAGGGAAATCACTCCTCTATTTGCTGAGGATCGTCGCGGAGAATTCGTGCATGCTCCTAGCCAATCTGAAGAAACTCAGGGACGACGTTCTTACCATTCTCAATGCTATTAAGGAACCCAGGCCCCTCAGTGGTAAACTCGACCCCGGGGTTCAAGATCCTCAGTTGCGCCACGACATTGTTAAAAGAGTCCTCGGCGATAGCTTCCACGTCGTCCTCCGCCCGGTTGATGCGTGCGACCAGCTTCGCCTGAGTCTTCAACTTCTTCAGCTCCTCGTGCTCATCTTCAGTAGGGGCAACCACATTCCTCAGTTGCTCGAACATATCTTTCGTGGCCTTCTTCTCCGCGGTAAGGGTATCTTTCTCCCCGTTAAGTCTGGTCATTGCCTCCTGGTACTTTTTCACCGCCTCCTCGACAACCCTAGCCTCCTCCTTAGATTTCTTCAACTTCTCCTCCAGGACCGCTATCATGGCATGGGCCTTCTTCAGCTCAGAGTCATGATGGGAATCTTCCTCGGCATAAACCGCCGTCATCTCCAAGACCCTAATCAGGGCGAAAGCATCCTGTGTCAGCATTGCCCTTTTACTCGGGCGATCCATTTCCTCGATATTTAGAGACTTCGCCCGAGGAACCGTCAAAGAAGAGCCTTTGAAGAACCTTTTATTATGGAGGCACGAAGGCAGCTCGAACCTGCTTTTTCCCCTGCCTGGCTGAGGTCCACTAGCTTGGTCGGCCGTGTGTGCTTGAACCTTAATTTTACGGGCACTGGAGAAGTCTGGACGGGTGGAGGAGTTGGCGAGAAGGTCCCCGATCCCGTCTGTGGAGGTGGCCCCCGCTGACTCAGCCTGCTCCTCCCGATCGCTATTCCACCCTTGCCCTTCGCCTGGGCATTCTTTTCCATACGTTCATGCGCGGAAGACATTTCACTTGTAAAAACATAATGAGCACATTAGCAAACAGGGAAAATAATAATCCAAAAAAGCTAAGAGATAAAAGCTACCCAGCAGTTTAAGAGTGTCCTCATGGGTCCCGCACTCTAGGAGCTTCTTCGTATTGATATAGCGGCTCTCCACCTTTTGTCCCCCATCTGCCTCGTAGATTGGATCCCCGCTCTTAGTCACGCACTGAGTTGGGGTAAAACTGTTGACAAAACCCGCCAGCTTCGCATAGCCGGCCTTGTCATCATCATCCAACATCTCGGGATGGGCAAGCTGGGAAAAGTGAGCCCCACTCCAGCAGAAGGGAAACTTCAGCAACCTCTGCGCCACTACTTTGCCCTAGTCGTCAAGAAGATCCTCCCTGTTTTCATCCGTTGTCACCTCCCAGACATACGTGGAGTCTTGGGCCTTCTCTCACACAAGATCGATAATGTAAAACCTTTCCTTAAAAGTCCTAACAGACTCAGAGAACGGTTTGAACAACTTCCTCGCCTGCTTCAACGAGACACAACCAAACTTCCTCCCCGAGACTTGTCGCTGGAGATGAAAAACTGTAAAGAATAAGGGGAGGGTAGCTTCTATCTCCAGGAACTCGCACGTCAACTCAAATGCCCAAATAAAGGCAATAGAGTTAGGGTGCAGTTGCGATGGGGCAAAATATAAGTGCACGAAAACCGACCTCTGAAAAACAGTGAAGGGCAACCTCAACCCTATCTCATTGAAAGCGTACTCATACATCGAGAACCTCTCCCCATAGTCCGTGCAGATGCGATCGTCTTATCTAGGGAAATGTACCTTCAATTCTCCTTCACCCCCCCCCCCCCCACGGTCGTGAAATCGTCCCTAGTATATGTAGAAAAAATGGAGGCATGCTCCGCAGGTTTCGCGACTGACCACTCCTCCGCGAAGGTCCTCGAAGGAGGGGTCTCGTCAACATCACGAGGAGTAGCTGTGTCTTCTGTATCACTACTTTCCGAGAAGCTCCCCTCGGACGAGTCTCTAAGGATTTCGTCTTCAGTTTCGCGGGCCATCTTCTTCACCTGAAAAGCAGAGGACATAAGTGAATTCGATGACAAAATCAAATCCACCCTTCCACCTCTAGTCAAGTGAAAGGGCGCGAAAAGGACCAAGGACGATGTCCCCGACCTAAGCCCTACTCAAATGGCACAGCTATGGCGCGAGGAGATGCCCGAGACAACCCCTCCAACGCAAGTGGGGAGATCCTCCTGTAGCACGGTTTTTGTTTTTTCTAATCACTATAGCTTTGGTACTACAGTTCAATTAATTTTTTATCCTGTTGAGCTAATTAAGGAAGGGAAATAGATGTCTCCAATTAACCCTGCTTGCAAACTGAGGTTAAACAGTCAAAACTGTTGGTTTACAGATGCTACCAAAATATGGGGTTCTTCTTTAGGGTTATTTGCTTAAAAATAGTGTCTAGACTATGGGATAGGTTTCTGGTAAGGTGTTAGGTCTGATGCTTTTGATGGATATATAAAGGTACTGGATTTTGGTTAGTATGCTCGCTAAGATTTTTGCAATCTTATGCCTACGTATTCCCGAAACAGGGAAATCAGAGCGATCGTAGTTCCTCCTATTCTATGGGAGGAAAAAGGTTGTTTTGGTGTCTTGTTTAAATCCCAAGACATGAAGCTAAAGGTGGTTTGTATCTTGTTCAAAGCCCAAGATGTGAAGCTAAAGGGTTTTGGATGAGAGAGAATTTGTCATCTCTAAAGAGGAGTTATTGATGTTTGTATGCTGTGAGTAAGGCACAAATTTGATGCTAAAAGGTTGATTGACTCAACCGGAGTTTCCTTATACAAATCCTAAGAGGATGTGGGAAGTTTGACTTTTCTGGGGCAAACGTTCTTTCTGTCTTGTACAAAGCCCAAGGTTGAGGCTAGAAGGGATTTTGACTCCGTTGGAGAGAATGTATCTTGTATAAAGCCCAAGATGGAGGCTGAAAGGGTTTGAATCAACAAGAGAGTACTTTTATCTGTCCTGTATAAAGTCCAAGACGGAGGCTAAAAAGGTTGACTCAACAAGAGAGTCTGGAACAGGTGATTGACTCAACAAGAGAGTCTGTTTGACTCAACAAGAGAGTCTTTTATACTCAACAAAAGAGTGTTTTACTGTCTCGTACGAAGCCCGAGATAGAGGCTAAAAAGAGATCGACTCAACAAGAGAGTCTTTTATACTCAACAAGAGAGTGTTTTATATGTGTCTTGTATGAAGCCCGAGACGGAGGCTAAAGGTTGACTCAACAAGAGAATCGTTTATACTCAGCAAGAGAATGGGTTTTATATGTCTTGTACCAAGCCCAAGACGAAGGCTAAAAGGAAGACTGACTCAACAAGAGAGTCTGAAAAGGTTAGCTCCGCTGGGGAGAATCATTGTACAAAGCCCAAGAGGAGGTTATCTTACTGCTGAGGATTAGATCCATAGGCAGGCCCAAGGGTGGGGAACTCTCATGAGAGACACCGAGTTTCAGAGTGATCAGTGTTTTTTCTATGTTTAAAAGGAACTTGAGAATGTCTTCGAGACTCAAGGGGGTTTAGACTATCCAAGTCTACAGTTTTATCTAATGTACAATGCCCAAGAGGAGGCACGGGCATTAAGGGATGAGTATCAACCCTAGGATGGCTGGAGTTTTGACACTGGAAAGACTGCTCTAGCAAAGGATGACTAAGTTTTGTCTTATACCTTTAAGAGGTCGCCAGGGTCCTTGTATTAAGCCCAAGAGAAGGCATGAGAACTTCTAAGAAGCCGAAGGGTCCTTGTACAACGCCCAAGAGGAGGCGGGGATGCTTTTAGGAAGCTTGTGGGTCCCCAAACCAAGAGAAGTTCAAGAAATGCAATTCACAGAGAAGATATCATTCCAGGAAAGTTTGAGAATTTGGAAGAAACTCAAGAGATGCCATTCACGGAGAAAAGACCATCTCTGGGGAGGTAGAGTTTCTTTTCCAATTTCTAAGGGTGACAGTATGAGAAAAGGTTAACCGAGAATACTGCCTTTCTCTTTATTCCATATTGTTTAACCCCAAGAGAAGAGAAGACTATATCTGGAATCCTATGGGGGATCTAGTTTTGTTTGTATTTAAGAGTGACCAACAAGGCTTTACCTAGTGATAGACGTAGTTGTCGGGGAAAACTCTAAATAACTATACTAGTATTACATAGTTGATATTTGACTGTATATAAAAGGATGTGAAAGAAGACTTACAGTGAAGCATCCCCACAATATAGTTATATACATATGAAAGCGGTAAATGAAAGCGGATAAACACTTACCCGTTGTAGAGCTTCTGTGCTATTTTATTAGTTGTTCAACAAAGAAAGTTTTGATAACAACAGATATTTAAATTCAAAATCAAAGGAGAAAGTGTTTTGAAAATATTGTTGGGGCTTACAGCTCAAGGAGAGGCCCAAGTTTGAACGATGATCGCACCGTTGTTTTGAAAACTGTACAGAGGGACTTATACAACGACTGAGGCCCAAAAAGTTTTTATGTACAAGGGGATGGGTCTTACACTCTATTAGAGGCCCAAACAAATTTAAAGAAAATAAATGGGGCTTATAACATGAGGGTAGGCCCAGATGATTTGATTTTTGAACTGACGATTGCGCCGAGCTTTTTCTTTTAACGCAGAGGGACTTATACAATATCTGAGGCCCAAAAATTGTTTTGGTTAAAAGGGAATTGGGTCTTCCACTCTATTAGAGGCCCAAGAGTTAGAAAATAAGTAAAGATGGGTCTTATAGCTCAAGGAGAAGCCCAATTGGTTTCGTTACAAAGGCGACGACCGCGCCGTACTTTTGAAAATATACAGAGGGACTTATACAATGTGTGAGGCCCTAAAAGGTTTATTTACAAAAGGATTGGGTCTTACACTCTACCAAGAGGCCCAAAATGTTTTTAAGAAAAAAAATGGGTCTTATAGCTCAAGCAGAGGCCCAAGGATTTTTGTTTGAAAACGGCGATCGCGCCGAGATTTTTGAAAACGCAGTGGGTCTTATACAATATCTGAGGCCCAAATCATTTTGGTTTCAAAAAGGGGTTAGGTCTTACACTCTATTAGAGACCCAAGAGTTTTTTAAAATGATTGATGGGGGTTGAATTAATCAAAACCCTAATTTTGTTTAAAAAGGAATTAATTTTGTTAAAAAATTAATAAAAAGTGATGAAAACATGTGAAAAATGAGTGGTGATCTTGGATCAATGTTTCAAAAATCATGTTTATATCCACAAAATGATTGGAAACCAATTAAATTTGGAAAATCAAGGGGGAAAAATATTTCAAATGTTAAAAACCAATAAAACATTAATTCCTTGCAAAAATATAAAATATATGAAATAAATAATATTTTTGGGATTTTTTGGTAAAATTAAATATTTTAACATTTTTGTGAATTATTAAAAAAAGAATCAACTCAAAATCATTAAAACTCAGAGAGAAATTAATTTTTGAATCAATTAAATAAAATCACAAAATTCAAATATTTGAATTTGTGAAAAAGGCGCCAAGAACATGGCAAAAACACGCGCGTGTTCTGAGTTTGGCCTGATTTGCATTTTCTATCCAATCTCACTGAATACTTGATGAAATCATGCAAACCACATATCAATTTGCTCGTTTTCACCTCACCATCATGTCTATGGTCTTTAATTTCATTTATTTTAAGCATGGAATAAGAAATCAGAGAGAAACCTCAAGAACCCTAATTTCTGCATGAAGGCTGAGAATTTTGATACACGATTCAAACAAAGCAATTAATTGAGGGGAAACATTCTATGCATGATTATGAACATTTGGCAAAAGTATTGTGCGAGGAAATATGCATGGATTAAGAGATGACCAAGTTTAGGTTTACTTGAAGGGCGTGACAGCAAGAGCAATGTGATTTTTGAGTTGGAGGTGTTACAGATGAGTTATGATGATCTGAACAGCTTCCCTACACCATATGGAGTGTGTTTGAATGCTTGGACTTGATTGGAAATGGTTGGATCACTTCATGGCACCTCAACTGCAACTTGGTTAAAACCTTGAGCAAGTGGCTAGTGATTCTGAGAAATCAGTGTTACAGTTATTGTTTAAGTGTTTGGATCACTTCTATATGATGTTTATGAGGTGTGTGTGTGTGATTGGTTTGGTTGAAATAGCTCTCAAACTCAAAACCCGATAGTGACTTGCTTTGGAAGGAAAATTTGGAAGTGAGAAGGTGATTTTGAGGAAAGCATTTGTTTAATGGATTTGGTGTACTTAAAATGAGCACAAATGAGCTCTATTTATAGTAGAGAAAGTTTGTTTTGCAAGGAATAGGGAATGGCAACTGCAGCAGAGGTTTGGCCAATGTTGATCAATAGGAATCCAAGTCTCCTCTAGCCATTGACTAGAGGTTAGAGCACAGGCCTATGGTTCTTTGGTTCAGATCTTATCCTTGACTCATTCAGTTAGAAATGGCTCAGTTCATGCCACCTTGGTGCATCCATTGAAAGCTCCAAAACAAAATTGGAGTCTTGTCCCCTCTTTAGGCATTTTAAGGTTGGCATGCTACTTTGGGAATCTTGGACTTGGGAGGCTGATAGATCAGTGTTTGTCCCTCCTTGGTCTCCCCCTGAGGTGTTCAGATGGATAAACTTGTTTGTCATTTGCAAAAATTGCCCAAATCGAGTAAAACGCACAAATCTTCCTTGCCATGACAGTTTGCAGCAAGGCATATTGCCATTGTCATATCTCATGGCTTAAGTGGAGTTTCATAGGGTTCTTGGCCATTTTGGAAAGCTCTCATATGATACAACATATGTGTAATCATAGTTTATCTTGACACTTTTTGGATCCAAGTGAAAAATGCCCTTACATTTTGGAAAAAGTGAAACAGATTCTGACTTAGTGAAAATTTCACTAAGTGTTGGAAAAAAGTGACATTTTCACTTTTTGTGATTTTGGTCACTCCATAACTTAAAATCCATGGAGAATTGGAATGAGGTGTAGTTGAAACTTTTGTAGTATGCCATGAGAGCTACAAATCCATCTTTGGATCAGCCAAAATGGTTGCTTGGATCTCAAGTTACGATCCTTGGAAGTTGGTACCCTAGCCACTTTGTTCCATAACTTAGAAAATTTCTAAGTTTTTATGGTTACCCCTTTTACAAGTTATCCCACTTTCTTTGGTTTTTCTTGATGAATGTTGATTCAAATCACACATTAACATCATTTTAGGGTTAGGGAACCATAATTGATCAAAAAATAAAAAAGTCAAACTTTAACTTTTGTGCACAGTTGACTTTTTATCAGTTGAATCCCAAACTGTGCGATCCTCTATGAAATCAAGTACTTCACCTAAATCAAACTTGATGGATTGATTTCAAGGTGTTATAGGGTGTATTAAATCATGTCCTAGGTTTTGGGAGCATGTCCTGGTCAAAATTCAAAGATACAGTTGACTTTTCCTTCAAAACCCTAATTGTGGTTCAGATGAAATTGAAACTTGTTGATCAAGCTTCTTGGATTAATCCATTGTTCCAAATGGATCAATGTAGTGTGTTAGAGACCCTCAAACCATGTCTTGAGGTCTTGGCTCATGATTTGTCCCAAAAGTCAACTTAGGGGTGAATTAGGTCAAGAAACCCTAATTCCTGATTTTTTGATGAATGCATCCCCTGAGGCTAAATTGACTTGATGATTGGGTCCATGAGGTCCCTTGTAGTATCTTAGGATTATACTTTGAAGCATTGGCTCATACCCAGAGGAAGATTTCCATCTGGAGGCCATGGTCGACCAAAACCCTAATTTGGTGACACTGACGATCTTGAGGCTTGATCCACTTGGAATGTTGCAGCCTTGTGCTTGATCCTTGATGTGGGTGCCCTCTTGATCCATTGTGTTTGAGAGGTTTAGACAAGTTGAAGATAATGTCATTCCTTGATTGATCCTTTGTCTAAGTGCTCAGAGAGGGCTTGAAACCCTAATTCATGTTTGTAGTGAATGCTCACCCATCTTTGGGGAGAATGATGAGGCATAATGATTCATCCATATTGTGATGATGATTTGCACAATGATGGGAAATCTTAGTGGTCAAAATTTGGGGTATGTAGTGACGACACTTTTCGGCATCGAAATGATGACACTTTCTGGCATCGAAAGATGAATGAAGATAACGACACTTACCGGCATCGAAAGATGAATGAAGATAATGACACTTACCGACATCGAAAGATGATGCTATCCGGCATCAAAGGAGGAATGAAATGATGACACTTTCTGGCATCGAAAAATGATGCTATCCGGCATCAAAGGAGGAATGAAATGACGACACTTTCCGGCATCGAAAGATGACGCTATCCGGCATCGAAGGAGGAATGAAATGATGACACTTTCTGGCATTGAAAGATGATGCTATCCGGCATCAAAGGAGGAATGAAATGACGACACTTTCTGGCATCGAAAAAAACTGAGGGTATACTGGAACCCTAGTCAGACAACTCTGCTAGGGGACAAAGACCAAAAAGGGGTGAGGGACCGATCTACTACCCTAGGGATTGATTAAGGTGCCTGCGGGGGCTAAAGTTACATCGTTGGGGATAAGAGAAATCTAAATAGGCAACTCTGCAGGGGAATACCAGTATGATGAACAAGTTCATTGGCAACTTCACCGGGGATACGGTGAGACTAGTCCTCCTAGATTAAACCACTTTTTGTTGGGGAACCGTCTGGCAGCAAGAATATCCAAACCTGACTTATGCTTCAAATGCATATGTTTGAATTTTCTATGGCGTAATACTCCATACTAAATGGAAATGCTACGCGTTTTGAGGATGCAATGATTACTACATGCAAGATGCAAAAGGAAATCCTCTGTAAAATAAATGCTGAGGATACGAAGGCAACTCCATTGGGGATGACAAACTGAATTGTCCTCAGGGTCACAAACCGTGCTGAGGAGGACAAATCGAACGACCTTCCTGATCCAAACCTCTATTGAAGATGGACCCTGAAGAGAACTTCCACTCTTTTGGGGATAAAGAATGACGACTAAGGGTGATGGAACCCAAAGACCTTATACGAAAAAGGCGCCAATAACCATTGGACTTGGAATCTGCCAGGGATGATAATTAGCAACTCTGCTAAAGAAGTGGTCACTGACTCGATTTTCTGACTTTCTGTGGGGAAACAGACCAACAAATCTGCTGGGAGGAATGTTGATACACCTGGACTCTAAATCACGGAGAATGATGACTTTGCTGAGAAGACATCACCTGAACTAGTCCTGCTCGAGGAGAACCTATAACCCTAGGACTCAGTTGGGGAAATGACAACCTTCTGGCCTGCTGCTGAGGAACTGGGGTCAAATAAGCCTTTGCTGAGGAAGAAGATGCTTCCTGACTTGATGAGGAAGTTATATCCGTACTCTGTGGGGAGCGAAACGAGTTTCTTGCTCTGGATGCCAACCTTCCTGGAGAGTCAACCAACCATCCCTACCCTATCTAGGGCTTAAACTCTTACTGGAGAAAAGATAAATCCATCTCTGGCTGGGGAAACCAAACCTCTGGACTCTTGCTGGGGAGCATAATAAGAAAACATGGCATCTGCCAGGGATGATACAACCTGATTGTTTCTGCTGGGTGTAGCGAGCAATTTTGGACGCGGTTCTTAAGCGCTGGTCGCTCTCTGCGGTTGAGCTTAAACTACAGGTCGATTCATTTTTTATCCTATTAAAGCTGATGAAGGAAGGGAAATAGATGTCTCCAATTAACCCTGCTTTGCATACTGAGTTTAAACAGCGGTCTGTTAGGTTACGGATGCTATCAATGTGGTTGGGCCTTTGTACTGGTTATTTGTATTTTCGCCAATACTGTTTTCTTTCTAGACAGAAGGTTTCTGGCGGGGAACAAGGATTAGGATGTTAGGACTGATGTTTTTGAATTACTGCTTTTGATATGAGAGTATGGGATTTTGGGTTTTTTTGTTGATTGTGCTCGCTAAGATCTTTTCTTTCGATCTTATGCCTACGTATTCCCGTTTACCGAAATAGGGAAATCAGAACGTTCGTAGTTCCTCCTATTCTATGGGAGGAAATGGGTGTTTTTGGTGTCTTGTTCAAAGCCCAAGACGTGAAGCTAAAGGGTAGTTTGTATCTTGTTCAAAGCCCAAGATGTGAAGCTAAAGGTGATTTGTATCTTGTTCAAAGCCCAAGATGTGAAGCTAAAAGGGTTGGACTTTAGAGAGAATTTGTCATCTCTAAATAGGGGGTTGTATGTCACAACTGTTTATAAAGGAGAATTACTTTAACCGGGATATGTGAATCCGGCAATGCCATAATTTCCTTTATAGGGGATTTCAACCTGAAGGAGAAGACTTTAACTCAGTGTGGAGCAATGCCATCTTTCCTTAGGAATTTCTCATGCTAAAAGAGGGACAGTGGCATGGATGTAGATGATCCAGAGGCTTGCCGCTTACAGCGATTAGATGAAGGGGAAAGAGTTGTTGATGTTTGTGTACTGTGAACGAGGCACAACTTTGATGCTAAAAGGTTGATTGGATCAACCAGTGATTTTCTTATACAAAGCATAAGAGGAGGCTGATATGTGTCTCATACAAAGCCCGAGAGAGAGGCTAAAAGGTTTTGACTCAACGATGGAATCTTTTGGTATCTCGTATAAAGCCCGAGATGGAGGCTATTTAACTCAACAAGAGAGTTTTTTCTATCTCGTACGAAGCCCAAGATGGAGGCTAAAATTTGTTTGGCTCAATAAGAACCTTTTTGTATCTCGTATAAAGCCCGAGATGGAGGCGAAAGGGTGATTGACTCAACGAGGGAGTCTCTTTATGTGTCTCGTACAAAGCCCGAGAGAGAGGCTGAACGTTGTTTGACTCCGCTGGGGAGAATCATTGTACAAAGCCCAAGAGGAGGCTAACTTCACTAGAGAAGGATCATTATACAAAGCCTAAGAGAAGGCTATGATGACTATTCAGTTAAGTGACAGATCCAGTATACTGATTTTTGAAAGAGAATATCAGTTCTTATATGAGCAATACTGTACTCATAGATTTTGATTCAAGGATCCGGGTTATTCCTGTTCTTTAAGGAAGCGGGAAATCCAAAGGGTATTGAGACTGTCCGAGTCTGCGGGTTTCCTTCCTATTTAACGAAGGGGTCACTTGAGAATGTCTTTGAGACTCAAGGAAGTTAGACTATCCAAGTCTAGAGTTTTATCTCTCGTACTATGCTTTGAGAAACAGTAGTAGACTCTATGAAAGGATTGTTCTATGAAGACAACTAAGTTCTGGTCTTATACCTCTAGGAGGTCGTCGGGACAATTTGTACGAAGCCCAAGAGGAGGCGGGAAACTTTTAAGAAGCCGACGGGTCCTGGTACTAAGCCCAAGAGGAGGCTATTATTCCTGGAGGAAGAGATCATTATACGAAGCCTAAGAGGAGGCTGTGAATACTTCTAAGAAGCCGTAGGGTCCTTGTACGAAGCCCAAGAGGAGGTGGGGTTACTTTTAGGAAGCCCGTGGGTCCTTGTACGATGCCCAAGAGGAGGCTGATGCTTTTAAGAAGCCCGAGGGTCCCCAAACCCCGAGAAATTCAAGGCAATGCTATTCACCGAGAATAGATCAAAGTCAGGAAAGTTCAAGAATTAGGAAGAAACTCAAAGATGCCATTCACGGAGAATACATTCATCTTTGGGAGTAGAGTTTCTTGATAGTTCCTAATGAGGACAGCCTGAGAGAAGACTATGTCTGGTGATCCTATTGGGGGATCTAGTTGTCTATTTCTACGAATAAACGAAACGGCGTCTCCTAGTTCTATATGTAGTTGTCGGGGAAACTCTAAATATCTATACTATTATTACACAGTCGATATGAGTTTATGAAAGAAAACTTACAGTGAAACAGCCCCACAATACAGTTATATGTATATGAAAGCAGTAAATGAAAGCAATAACCACTTACTCGGTTGTAGAGCTTCCATGTTGTTTGGTTAGTTGTTCAACAAAGAAAGATTGAAAACAACAGTATATTCAAAATCAAAGGAGAAAGTGCTTTGAAAAAGAAAGATTTGGGGCTTAGAGCTCAAGGAGAGGCCCAGGGTTTTATCAGTGAGCGCACTATTATTTTTGTACAGAGGGACTTATACAAGTGACTGAGGCCCAAAAGGTTTTCTGTACAAAGGGATGGGTCTTACACTCTCTCAAGAGGCCCAAAGGGTTTAAAGAAAAAGAGTGGGGCTTATAACACGAGGGTAGGCCCAGATGATTTTTTCGTTTGAAATGGCGATCGCACCGAGGTTTTCTTTTAACACGGAGGGACTGATATAATAAGTGAGGCCCAAAATGTTTTGGTTAAAAGAGGATTGGGTCTTACACTCTATTAAAGGCCCAAAAGTTTTGAATGGGTCTTATAGCTCGAGGAGAGGTCCAAGGTTATTTTTCAAAAGGCGATGATCGTGTCGTTTATTTGAAAATGTACAGAGGGACTTATACAATGAATGAGGCCCAAAATATTTCTGTACAAGTGGGTTGGGTCTTACACTCTCTCAAGAGGCCCAAAGTGTTTTGAAAATGATTCGTGAGGGTTGAATTAATCCAAAAACCCTAATTTGTTTTCAAAAATGTATTTAATTGAATAAAAATTCAATTAAAAATGATCAAAATTGTTTAACATATGAAAAACAAATTGTGATTTTGGATTAATGCTTCAAAAATTAGGTATTGACCTACAAAATAATTAGAAAGCATTAAAAGTTGAAAAATCAATGTAGAAAAAATATTTAAAATGTCAAAAACAATTAAAATATTAATTCTTTGCAAAAATATCAATTATACGAAATAAATAATATTTTTGGGATTTTTTGATAAAATAAAATATTTTAACATTTTTGTGAATTATTAAAAAAAAGAATCTACTCAAAATCATTAAAACTCAGAGAGAAATTAATTTTTGAATCAATTAAACAAAATCACAAAATTCAAATATTTGAATTTGTGAAAAAGGCGCCAAGAACACAAGCAAGAACACGCGCGTTTTTCTGGGTTTGGCTGATTTGCGTTTTCCATCCAATCTCACTGAATACGTAATCATATCATGCAATCCACATATCATTATGCTCGTCTCAACCTCACGATCATGTCTATGTCCATTAATTTCATTTAAATTAAACATATAACAAGAAATCATGAAAAATCCTCAAGAACCCTAATTTCTGCATGAAGGCTAGAATATTTGATACACGATTCAAACAATGCAATTAATTGAGGGGAAACATTCCATGCATGATTATGAACATATGGCCAAATTATTGTGCGAGGAAATATGCATAGATTGAGAGATGGCCAAGTATGTGCTTACCTCTAGGCCGTGACAGCAAGTGCAATGTGATTTTTGATTTGGAGGTGTTACAGATGAGTGGTGATGATCTGAACAACTTCCCTACACCCTATGGAGTGTGTTTGAATGCTTGGACTTGATTGAAATTGGCTGGAACGATTTATGGTACCTCAGTTGTAACTTGATTGAAAGTTTGAGCAACCAGCTGGTGATTTTGTGAAATCAGTGTTCCAGATGTTATGTGAGTGTTTGGATCACTTCTATATGATGTATGTGAGGTGTGTGAGTGAGTGGTTTGATTGGAATTGCTCTCAAACTCAAAACCCGATAGCTACCTTGCTAAGAAAGGCATTTTTGCCAAGAGAAAGAGATTTTGAGGAAAGCATATGTTAGATGGCTTTGGTGTACTCAAACTAATCACAATTGAGCTCTATTTATAGTAGAGCAAGTTTGTTTTGCAAGGAATAATGAATGGCAGCTGGTAAGTAGGTTTGGCCAATGTTGGCAAATGAAAATCCAAGTCTCCTCTAGCCATTGACTAGAGGTTAGGGCACAGAGCTTTGGTTCCCTTGGTCTTGGATAATTCTTGACTGATTTCAGATGAGAATGGCTCAGTCCATGCCACCTTGATGCTTCCATTGAATGCTTCAATCCAAATTTGGAGTCTTGTCCCTATTTTGGCCATTCTAGGTTCAACATGTTATTTCTTGTTCCATGGACTTTGGAGGCTTGGCTCAGTGATTGTCCCCTTTAGATTCAATCCTCAGATGTGTCCAAGTAGATAGGAGCATTTGAATTTGGCTGATTTTGGCAAATCGAGCAAAGTTGCAAATTCTGCCTTGGCTTTGACAGATTTCAGCAAGGCAACTTTCCAATGTCATATCTCATGACTCAAATGGAATTTGGCAATGTTCTTGGCCATTTTGGAAAGCCCTTACATGATATAACAACTGTTTGAACATATTTGGTTTTGATCTCTTTTGAATCCAAGTGAAAAATCCCCCTACATTTGGCAAAAAGTGAAGGCAGATTCTGACTTAGTGAAAATTTCACTAAGTGTTGGAAAAAGTGACATTTTCACTTTTCAGCCATTTTGATCACACCATAACTCAAAATCCTTAATGAATTGGACTTAGGTCTAGTTGAAGTTTTTATAGAGGGTAATGAGGGCTACAAATCCATATTTGGATGAAAAAAAATGGCTTTGTGGTTTAGGAGTTATGATCCTTCAAAGTTGGTACCCTTGTCACTTTATTTTTAACTTAGAAAATTTTCTAAGTTTTTATGGTTACCCCTTTTACAAGTTATCCCACTTTTCTTGATTTTTCTTGATGAATGATGATTCAAATCATACATTAACATCATTTTAGGGTTAAAAATCCATTTTGGTGAAAAATCTCAAAAAGTCAAAGTTGACTTTTGTGCAAGTTGACTTTTTATCAGATGAATTCCAAACTGTGCAATTCTTCAGGAAATCATGTCCTTGACCTAAATAAAACTTGATGGACATGTTCCATGGGTGTCATAGGGTATATTGGGGCATGTCCTAGGGTTTGGGAGCATGTCCTGGTCAAAAGTCAAAGTTACAGTTGACTTTCCTCGCGAAACCCTAATTGTAGTGCAAATGAAATTGAGACTTGTTGCTCAAGCTTCTTGGATTAATCCATTGTTCCAAATGGATCAATATAGTTCATTATAGACCCTCAAACCCTCTCTTGAGGTCTTGGTTCATGATTTGTCCCAAAAGTCAACTTAGGGGTGAATTAGGTCAAGAAACCCTAATTCCTGATTTTTTTATGTATGCATCCCCTGAGGCAAAATTGACTTGATGAATGGGTCCATGAGGTTGCATGGAGTATATTAGGTTGTGTTTTGGATCGTTGGCTTGTGCCCAGATGAAATTTTTCATCTGGAGGCCCTGGTCGACCAAAACCCTAATTTGGTGATACTGGCGATCTTGAGACTTGATCCACCTAGAAGGGAGCAGCCTTGTGCTTAATCCTTGAAATGGGAGTCCTTTTGATCCATTGTGGATGTTTGAGAGGTTAGACAAGTTGAAGATCATGTCATTCCTTGATTGATCCTTTGTCTAAGGCTCTGAGAGGGCTTAAAACCCTAATTTTGATTGTAGTGAATGCTCAACACTCCTTGAGGCATTTGATGAGGCATGATGGTTCATCCATATTGTGATGATGATTTGTACAATGATGGGAAATCTAAGTGGTCAAAATTTGGGGTACGACAGATGCCCCTATTTAATCTTCTTGGACCCGAAGGTGCGAATGACGAAGGTATTCGGGCATTCGGGGTGCAAGAGGATTAAATATCGGAATACCCGAAATTTTGATGGCGGTTATGAATGGCAGATTGCATTCATCTTCTTTTGCTAAGCAATGATGCTTAGAAAAGGTAAACTTCCCCTCGATCCAGGTCTTCAGCCAAGGAACTGGTCTCAGTTTCTTTTGTCAACTTCCCCTCGATCCTGGTTTTCTACCAAGGAACTGGTCTTAGTTTCTGATTTAAACTTCCCCCCGATCCTGGTTTCCTACCAAGGAACTGGTCTTAGTTTCTGATTTAAACTTCCCCTCGATCCTGGTTTCCTACCAAGGAACTGGTCTTAGTTTCTTTTGTCAATAAACTTTATTGACAAGGGACGCTATTTGTAGCGGATTTCCCTTAAACTTCTCGCCGAATTTTCCTGGGGAGATGCCATTTGAGTGGAAAAAGTTTCGATGTCAGACTTGCTGGGGAACCCAGTCGTCTGAGTTGTAGAGGTACACAAACTTCTCTGTTTGGAGACGCCATTTGTCGATTCTACTGGGGGAAAGCGAGTCTCTTGAGAGACTGTTTCCACTTGGGGATCTTACATCATACTTTTCTCGGGATCTTCCCGGAGAAACGCCATGTGACGGGGTCCAATTTTGAGGTGCCGGTGACCTTTTCATCAGCGATCTTTTCGGAGAATGGCAGTTGTACTGCCAAATCTCTGCTTAGAAGGCTTTCTCTGGGGGGATTTTTCTTTAATCCGGGAAAGCAAGGATATCATCTTCAATGGCGAAGAGTGACATCGGTTGAAGGTTCTCTGGTCTTTCAGAGGTTCAAGTTATCAAAGTGGTCGAGGAGCCAACTTCATTCCAGAAATAAAACTGGAGGAGAGAGGACGCTCAGACGCAGCGTTTCCTGACGAGGAAAGGGTTGACAACTCGATTGAGAGAACTTTTATCACTAGGGGACAAGACCGACTAGAGTGATGGTGATGCAATATGAAATGTGAATGCAAATCAATAATGCATGATGTATGTATGTTTATGCTGACAAAACTGACGCGACATACAAACTGACAGGTTAACATGACTGGATACTCGGCCATCGCGGGGCGAAGAAGTACCGTCAGTTCAGAATAGCAATTCCACTTTGCCTAGGAGAGATAGTCCCTGTTGGGAGCTATGTTGGTCGGGCTTAGGAGATGAGAACTCGGCCGTGGGTATCAGATGGGAAAGCCACATCTGATACAGCTGACCCTTCATTCAGGCGCACTGGCTTAGAAGGAGTACTTTGATTCTGCACTTTGAGGTTCGATTACTTCTGGAGAAGTGATTGATGTTCTTCTGATGTTCAACAGTCAAAAGAAATTGCCGTCTTTATTAAAAAGCAGAAAAAGTTTTAACAAGTAAATTCATTTTTGTTTTAATTCAAGAATCGTTAATCATGTTAACAACGTCGTTCTGTAAAGCTAAAACAAATAAGAATTACAAACAAAAGCACAAGGGCTCAAATTTTATTGATGAGATGGAGATCAGCCAAACACGTGATTCCAAGGAGTATATACAAAGTTTGAAAATGGTAATTTACAGGGAAAAGGGCTACGTTGAAACATAACGACCATTATCCTTCTACCAACTTTGAATTCGGGGCATCCTGAGCTTTTGTCGAAGATGACCTTGACTGGAGTTTTCTGACAGATGATGTAACTGCTGCTGCTGAGGGACTTGCCTCTGTTGAACATAGTTACTTGCCATTATCCCTAATTTTTTCCTGGATTGTACTTTGATGTTTCCAATCCACCGGGATGATTTTTTTTCATGTCTCTAACTTTTGCCTGGACCGCCCTTTCGGGTTTTCAATCCACCGAGACGTTTTTTTTTTCCCTTTTTTTTTAGTTTAGGCGAAGTATTTCTTGACTACATCAACATTCGTGGGGTAGGAAAATTCCTCTCCGTCCATGGTTGCAAGTCTCAAGGCACCGCCTGAGAAAGCTTTTGTGACCACATAGGGGCCATCATAACTCGGAGTCCATTTACCTCGCGAATCTGTGAGAAATGACTGTATCTTCTTGAGCACGAGGTCTCCTTTTCTGAAGACACGAGGTCGGACCTTTTTGTCAAACGCCCTCTTCATTCTATGTTGATACAACTGACCGTGGCATAGTGCCTTTATTCTCTTTTCTTCGATCAGATTCAGTTCATCGTGTCGGTTTTGACACCATTCAGCTTCGGTGAGCTTAGCTTCAACCAGTACTCGGATTGATGGGATCTCTACTTCTATGGGGAGAACCGCCTCCATGCCATATACTAGAGAGAAAGGGGTAGCCCCTGTTAAAGTGCGAACAAATGTGCGATAACCGTGAAGAGCAAAGGGTAGCATCTCGTGCCAATCTTTGTAAGTTACAACCATCTTTTGAACGATCTTCTTGATGTTCTTGTTAGCCGCTTCCACCGCTTCGTTCATCTTGGGTCGGTAGGGAGATGAGTTATGGTGTTCAATCTTGAACTCTATGCACAACTCTTTCATCATCTTATTGTTCAAGTTAGATCCATTATCAGTAATGATCTCGCTCGGAACACCATAACGGCAGATGATATTGTTTTTGATAAATCGGACCACCACTTGTCGGGTTACATTAGCGTATGATGCTGCTTTGACCCATTTGGTGAAGTAGTCAATGGCTACCAGGATGAAACGGTGTCTGTTTGAAGCCTTAGGTTCGATCAAGCCAATCATGTCGATTCCCCATATGGAAAAAGGCCACGGGGAAGAGAGAACTTTGAGATGTGATGGCGGTACATGAATTTTGTCAGAGTATATCTGACACTTGTGACACCTCCTCATGTACTTGTAGCAGTCGGATTCCATGGTCAACCAATAGTACCCTGCTCTCAGAATTTTTCTCGCCATTGTGTGTCCGTTGGCATGAGTGCCAAAGGATCCTTCATGAATTTCTTTCATAAGCATGTCTGCTTCTGGTCTGTCGATGCATCGGAGCAAAACCATGTCAAAATTCCGCTTATAAAGTGTATCACCGCTCAGGAAGAAGTTTCCAGCCAATCTTCTGAGGGTTTTCCTGTCTTTTTTGAGTGCCCTAGATGGGTACTCTTGTTTCTGAAGGAAGCATTTGATATCGTGATACCAAGGTTTGTCGTCTATGACTGCTTCAATCGTGAAGACGTAAGCGGGCCGTTCAAGGCGCATCATGTCTATCTTAGGTATGTCATTCCATTGACCTACACTAATCATAGAAGAGAGAGTGGCTAATGCATCAGCCATGTGATTCTCATCACGAGGGATGTGATGAAACTCGACTCTGTTGAAGAAGGGTAACAACCTTCTTGTATAATCTTTGTAAGGAATCAATCCTGATTGGTATGTGTTCCAATCTCCTTTTATCTGATTGATAACCAGGGCTGAGTCACCATATACATCCAAGTTTTTGATCCTTAAATCAATCGCTTCCTCGAGACCCATAATACAAGCTTCGTATTCGGCCTCGTTGTTCGTACACTTGAACGTAAGTCGAGCGGTGAAAGGAATGTGGGTACCCTGAGGGGTAACAATGATTGCCCCAATTCCGTTTCCG
The DNA here is from genome assembly GCA_022829125.1 of Lathyrus tuberosus. Taxonomy (NCBI): domain Eukaryota; kingdom Viridiplantae; phylum Streptophyta; class Magnoliopsida; order Fabales; family Fabaceae; genus Lathyrus; species Lathyrus tuberosus. Next base: position 8,274,806 of record JALAZF010000084.1, read on the forward strand.
TAGTGATTAACTGCTCCGTCAAAGATTAGTCCCCACTGGGAACCTGGTTCTGCCCTTCACCGGGTAACGATTCATCGCAATCTTTCATTTTTAGATACATGACATCTTCGTCTGGGAAGTCAAACCCGGTTGATTCTTGATCGTCAATCTGTTGATGAGCCAAATGATCGGCTAAAACACTTCCCTTAACGGCTTTTTGAGCGTGGTACTCTATGTCATATTCCGATAACAGCATCTGCCAACGGGCAATTCTTCCCGTAAGAGCATGTTTTTCGAAGACATACTTGATTGGATCCATTTCTGAGATCAACCAAGTAGTGTGACGAATCATGTACTGGCGAAGACGTTTGGCTGCCCAAGCAAAAGCGCAGCAAGTTTTTCTCAAGCATCATGTACTGAGTCTCGCAGTAGGTGAATTTCTTGCTCAAATAGTAGATGGCGAACTCTTTTCTTTTTGTTTCGTCTTGTTGGCCAAGCACACAACCCATTGAGTCCTCTAGGACTGTGAGGTAAATGATCAGTGGTCTTCCTTCCACTAGAGGTGATAGAATCGGAGGATTCAACAGATATTCCTTAATACTATCGAAGGCAGTTTGGCAGTCTTCTGACCAAACGCAATCCTGGTTCTTTTTGAGTAATTTGAAAATCGGCGCACATGTGCCGGTCATAAGGAATATGAATCAGGAGATGTAGTTCAAACGTCCCAAGAATCCTCTGACTTGTTTTTCAGTTTTCGGCGAAGGCATTTCTTGAATGGCTTGACCTTGTCAGGATCAACCTCAATCCCTTTCTGGCTGACGATGAACCCTAATAGTTTCCCTGAACGGACACCGAAGGTGCACTTGTTGGGATTCAAGCGGAGCTTGAACTTTCTTAAACGTTCGAACAATTTTGACAGATGTTCAACGTGCTCACTCTCTGTTTTTGATTTTGCAATCATATCATCGACATTTACCTCGATTTCTTTGTGTATCATGTCATGAAACAGAGTAGTCATGGCCCTTTGATAGGTTGCCCCGACGTTCTTCATGCCGAATGATATCACCTTGTAACAAAAGGTGCCCCATGGGGTAATGAACGAAGTTTTCTCCATGTCTTTCGGTGCCATTTTGATCTGGTTATAGCCCGAGAATCCATCCATGAAGGAGAAAATTTTGAACTTTGTTGTGCTGTCTACCAGCATGTCAATGTATGGTAAAGGAAAGTCGTCCTTTGGACTAGCCTTGTTCAGATCTCGGTAGTCGACACACATTCTGACCTTTCCGTCCTTTTTTGGAACGGGTACGATATTGGCTAACCATTGAGGATATTCTGATGTGGCGAGGAAACCCGCGTCAATCTGTTTCTGTACTTCCTCTTTGATTTTGATGGCCATGTCCGGATGAGTGTGTCTCAACCTTTGCTTTACTGGAGGACATTCCGATCTCAACGGTAAGTGATGTTCCACGATGCTGGTATCCAACCCTGGCATATCCTGATAGGACCAAGCGAATACATCGGGAAATTCTTTGAGAAGCTTTATCAAACCCTCTCTGGCAGTTGGACTGAGCAGTGCCCCAATCCTGATTTCTTTTCTCTCTTTTTCTGAACCTAAGTTTACCGTTTCCAACGGCTCTTTGTGAGGTTCAATGGACCTTTCCTCTTGTCTGAGTAGTCGGGAGATCTCTTCTGGAATTTCATTGTCATTTTCTTCTTCAGCCTCAAATACCGGGAACTCAAAGTTGGGAGAAGGCATCGGATCGTATGTTTCAACTGGGTTTAAAACAAGCAATCTGCATGACGTGATGATTCGTGTTTAGAAGAGATAGAGAAAATGCAAGTGTGTGCAGTGTATTTATTTTACTGCTTGTTTTTATTTGAATTGTTTTTTAGGATTACCATTTTCTGAAAAAGCAAAAAGAGAAAATAGCAATTAATGCGGAAATTACAGAACGACGTTATTTTATTTATGATCAATCGATTCTTGAAACTACAGCCCTATAAAACAAAACTATGTCGCTTCGGGCAAAGCGAAGAGGGAAATTTACAGAAAGCGAGCCCTATCAAAACATCCGTTTCACCTGGGCAGGGTGAAAGGTTAAAGATGGCAATTACATTGACTGATGAACGATCTTTGGAACCTCGACGGCAACCCATTGGCGGCGAACTCCTCGGTGAATCACAAAGTCTGGCACCTTCCTTGATTTGTCTTCAGAAATGACGCTGATTTCTGGTGGAGTAGGATCATTGGAATCTGTCTCCTAGGCAAAATTGTCGTAGGAGAATTCCTCTGTTGCATTTTGCATAGCATTTGTGCTCTCAGCTGTATCTCCCCATCCAGTTGGCTGGATATCTTCGAGCCTGATACGAGAGCTTTCGGGAGCGGTGTACTTGACCATATAGTCGTATTTTCCACTCGGTTCACCCAAGGTGTCCCACACTTCTCTGGAACTGGAGGAGTCATCTCTCTCGATGACGTTGACCTCAGGAAATGCATAGTTGATGAATTCAAGTCCTGCAAACGTTGCAAATTCATCTTCATGTTGAGTAGTTTCTGAATGACCTGAGTGTTGATCCCATGACATGGTGGGGACACAGGTATTCTGTTCAATGACAGTCAGCTGATTTTCATTGTTCGGCTGACTCTCTTGCCCCAAGTTTCCTGGATAAGGTTGCCACATTGGCAGGCCATCCATTGGGCCATAGTAATTGTGGTCGAAGCTGTTTTTCATCGGAGTGTCCTCCTCTAATGAATTTGGCGGAGCACGGCATCCTTCCGGATCACAATCCCCGTATATCATTTCGACATCTGACCTTGGTATAAATCTCGGACTCTGTGCGGGATAGCAAAATGGCGTAGGAACCTCTTCCTGAGACATATAACTGTCCTTGTTAAGGTAGGACTTCCACTCTTCATCTGGGTCAGAGGGATCTTCCTCATTGATAGCATGTACTGCTTGAGACACTGGGTGAAGGAAACCTCCACTGTGGAAGAAATTTTGAACGGGATGAAGACTTTCATCGCTAGCAGCCTGTGTACAGGTTGAGGAAAATCCAAGACCCTTCTTTGTTTTATTGTCAGTAGGAATGACAAGCTGTCCCCATCCTTTCGTATCGGTACTCTCGACCGCTTTGATAGCATCTTTGTATGAGGAAATCGAGGTTCCTCCTCCGAACTGATTGTTCTTGCTCACCGACAGTGCTTGGAACTGAGTTCCAATAACCTCCTCGGGTTCTATATCAGCAGATGATGACAAGTTACTCACGAGCAAGGCCTGTTCCCCACAAACCGTGACAAGTTGATCGTTCTTGACGAACTTTAGCTTTTGGTGGAGGGTTGAAGTAACCGCTCCAGCCTGGTGTATCCAAGGTCTTCCTAATAAACAACTGTACGTTGCCCGGATGTCCATGACCTGGAAAGTGACTTGGAAAGTGTGAAGACCGATAGTTATGGGAAGATCAACTTCGCCGATAACTGTTTTTCTGGATCCGTCGAATGCTTTGACGACAACCTCGCTAACTCTCATCGGAGATCCTTTGAATGATAATTGCATCAAAGTGGACTTTGGCATAACATTTAGGGCTGACCCTGTGTCTACCAGTACGCTGGCTAAAGCATCGTCCTGGCAGTTGACTGTAATGTTGAGTGCCATGTTATGACGGCGACCCTCTTCGGGTAATTCCTCATCACTAAATCCCAAATTGTTGCAGGAAGTGATGTTAGAGACAATGCTATCGAATTGTCTGATTGTTACATCCTGTTCCACAAAGGCTTGTTCCAAGACTTTCTGTAGAGCCTCCCTGTGGGCCTCTGAACTGAGTAACAGTGATAATACCGAGATCTTTGAAGGAGTCTGTAACAGTTGATCGACAATGTTGTATTCACTCCTTTGGATGAGCTTCAGCATCTCATCATTGTTTTTCGAAAGGCTGGGATTACTGGATTGACTGACTGGTGGATCGGGAGCTTCTGTCTGAAGTTACTTTTCCTTGTTAAGTTCTCCAACTCCTCGGTTGAAGATTCGACCGCTCCGTGTTACACGACTGATGTCTGCAATATTCACGACGGAGGGTAATGGAATTTCCTTTCCATTTTCAACTGTCGTTGCACCGTATTTGTAAGGGATCGCCTTAGCTGATTCATACGGTAGCAGTCCTGGTAGATAGATGACTACAGGAGCCTTTTGATTTTTCTGACCATCATAAGTAATCTCAATCTGTTCCCGGTTGGGAACTTTAGATTCGTCAAGTAGAGGAATAATGGCAAAAACATCCCTGGTCCTGTAATGACTAGAGATCGTGACAACATCCTCAACTTGCTCGGCAAGGTAGTTCGGTGTCCAGTTGATGGGTCCAGAACCCGGATATGGACGAATTTCTCCACGATCGACCTGACCCTGAAGAGCTGCTCTCACAAGGTAACACCCTTGGTTACTTTCCGAACAGATGCTATAACTGTCATAGTTGTGTGGTGGCACCTGGCCACGCCCACTTTGGATACAATGTAACCTCACTAGGTTAGCTTCCACTGATCGAACATCCTGACTTTGACGCCGAGTGGGGTTTTTATTACTGATACTAATCTGCTGAGTATCTTCATCCATATAAATTGGCATCCACCAGTGATTTAACAAGTACTGGAGTGCCTCCTGGACAAGGGTACAACTTCGATCGTTTTCGCAACCTGCTTTACAGTTTTGATAGTCATGTGATATTAAGAATCTGAGTCGGACCTGCTCAGCATGTAACTCTACCAGGTTGGTATTCATCACGCGAATATCGAAGATCTGAACCATGTTGATCTGATAAGGGTTCCTATCATGGTAGTCTTGGATCCATCCAAGATCCATCTGACGCTGGAGGGCCTCTTGTATGAAAGAGCATCCCTGTTTGTTTACCGAGCAAGTCAGACAGGAACGGTAATCGTGCCGCGACAGATTATGATACTGGCTTTGCCTTGAGTGCATCGCCACCAAGTTGGCATTCATCGCACGGATGTCGTGGTTTTGAATGACGTTAGAATTCGTGTAAACCATGTTAACTCCACGAACTCGGTGCTCCTGGATCCATCCGAGATCCATCTGTTCCTGTAGAGCTGCTTGCACTACAGAACATCCTTGGTTGTCTTTAGAGCAGATATCACACTGGTGATAGTTATGAGGTGGCACATGGCCATATCCGCTCTGTCTACAATGCATCTTGACCAGATTGGTCTTCAACAAGAGTACATCGTGAATTTGATAGACATCGTTAGTCTCTTTCTCAATCAGGTTGACGGCAGCCTTCTCATGTTGAGGCAGTGGGTTCGTAAGAACATTAGGATTTGTATCCTTGAAGGATAAGACCCCGCTCCTAACAAGTTTTTGCATGTCGGACTTGAAATTGAGACAAGTCTCTATGTTATGCCCTGAACCTCCTTGATGATAAGGGCATGTTTGATCCACCTTAAACCAAAAAGGCGGATTTTCTGGTACTGTAAGAGGAGACTTAGTCTGGATGTGCCCCTTAGCCAGTAGTAATGGAAACAACTCTGTGTACGTTACGGGTATAGGATCAAATCCTGGTGGCCGTGTTGTACGGTTGTTGTTATAAGGACGAGCCTGCTGAAGAGGCTGTTGTGTCCTTTGTTGGTCAGGTTGGCTCTGCGCAACCTGAGGTTGATACGTAGGAATAGGCGCAGGGTTGATAGCAGGAGTCACAGCTGCTACCGATTGATAACGTCGCCTTTGCTTTCCGAGAGAGATATTCCCAATATCTTGCTTTTTTTTCTTAGGGAGAGCACTACCATATTTTTTAGTACCGCTCGTCGATCCAGTGTCTTTTACCAAACGTCCTTCTCGGACGGCTTTCTCAAGACGTACGCCGCCGACCATTTCGGTGAAGTCACTGGGCGCACTGGCAACCATTCGGTCATAGTAAAATGAGCTTAAGGTCTTTAAGAAGATCTTTGTCATCTCTTTTTCCTCAAGAGGTGGACAAATTTGAGCGGCAATTTTACGCCACCTTTGAGTATACTCCTTAAAGGTTTCCTTGTCCTTTTGCGACATCGATCTGAGTTGATCTCTGTCGGGTGCCATGTCCAAATTTTATTTGTATTGTTGGACGAAGGCAGTACCAAGATCTCTGAATGTACTGATCGTAGTACGGTTTAAACCCATGTACCATTTAAGTGCGGCACCGGTTAAACTATCCTGAAAGTAGTGAATCAGTAGGTCCTGATTCTCCGTCTGAGCTGACATCCGCCGAGCGTACATCACCAGATGGGTTTGAGGGCAAGAGTTACCCTTGTACTTTTCAAAGTCGGGCACTTGAAATTTATGCGGGACTTTCACATTTGGGACCAAGCAGAGATCTGCGGTGTCTTTTCCAAATAGATCCTGATCGCGAATGGCTTGCAGTTCCTTCTGCATTTCCGGAATTCATCCATTCTATCAAACATAGTTTCCTTCTTCCCAGAAAGTGTTGGCGGAATCTGTCCTTCCGGGACAGTGCACACCACAGGGGGTGGTACCGTGACTACGACAGTGAGTCTTGGCGTCTCCCAAAGTTTGTAACCTTCAGGAGTCTTCAGTATGCCCCTGGCATCTTCGCTTTCCCGAAGTTTGTAACCTTCAGGCCCAGCGGCTTCTGTTGTGATTCCCTGATCCTCAGTGATCGGTGGAACATATCCTTCTGGGATATAGTTAACAGGCATGCCCCAAGGACGATCTTTTGGCATCGGATACCTAGGATCATACTTCTCCACTATGGGCGTTGAGGTGATCTCTGAGATCACAGTTCTTTGTAGCTGAGCTTCTGCCATGGCTTGCATGTCGTTACGAAGCTTTCTCATATCCTCTCTCAGAGCGTCGATATCTTCTTTCAACTCTCTGTTTTCTTCCTCAAGATCATCCATCTTTTTCTGACGATTGGCCCGAGTATTATACGAATGAGACAGTTTGACTCTAGAACCGAGACACAAACGTGAGATTCGTAGGTAAGAAGAATACGTGATGTGAGAATGATGAATGCAATGATTATATTAATTATTTTTTGGTTTAAGCAAAATAAACTTCGACAATTAGATTGTAAATATCAAACGGTGGGGAAACCCCTTTTTTATTGAAATTCAAAAGATTACAGAAATGGAAATACAGTAGATTACAAAGTGCAGAAACAGAAACCTAAGCTAATGGGCCCCGAGTCCTCTCTGAGGAGAAATCGGGTGCTGATTCTGGTATCTTCCTTTTCTTTGACCGGGGCTCTTGGGCCGTTGTCGGGTTGTCATTCCTTTGCCAAGTGAAAGGAGCGAGCAAATTCCTTTGGTCATCCTGATTATCTACAGCATGTTGCTCCAAAATTTCAATCAGAGCATCTTTTTCTTTCAGTAACTGTTGTATTTTGATGCACTCTACGTCGAGGGTGCGGTACTTGTTCTTCCAAGGCCTTCTCTCCCGTTGAACTTTGTTGAGAGTAACCTGAAGCCTTTCAGTTTCTGTCATGAAGTACATGACAGATTCCCTCGGCGGAAGAATTCTGTAACGAGGATAAGGCATCTTTAGCTTGAGAGCTCTAGTTTTTACCCAATGGAGATAAGGCTCCACCGAGACACAGTCCGGTTTTCCTAGAGACTCTCGTCCTTTCTTATGAACGTATTTCCAAGCGTGCACTATTTCCGTCTTTAGTGCTCTGTCATTTTCTCCTTCCTTGAAGAAAAGACCTTCCAGATGAACACCCAGTGGGACGTGTCTCATCGGGTATCCAAATTGACGACAAACCAATACCGGATGGTAGTTGATTCCTCCCTTAGTTCCTATAAGGGGTATGTTGGGGAAGTTTCCACAACGGTCAATGATCCTAATTCCCTCATAAATTTTATTGCACCAATCTATATCAGAGTTGGTAAGAGACATGATCTTCTGCGACCAACGTAAGGCACTCTTGCAATCCCAAAAAGCAGCAAACTTGGGCAAGTAAGAGATAAACCATTTGTAAAGCAGAGGTACACAGCATGTGATCTCCCCTCCACTGTACAAATTCCCCAAGTGTACAGAATGATACGCATCTGCGAGCAAAGTCGGCACAGGGTTTCCAATGAGAAAACCCTTAATGGAGTTAATATCGACGAAGTTATTGATGTTGGGAAACAAAAATAACCCGTAGGTGAGCAAGACAAAGATGCTTTCAAAAGTAGTTACGTTTCCTATATTGGCAAAATACAGGGCCTTCTTTGTCAATAAGTGGGCTGGCAAACCTTGGATGCCACCCTTAGTAGTTAGGTGAGTCCTAACCTCAGACTCGTCCAAATGAATTACTCTCGCAATGGTCTGATTCTTTGGAATCTCTTCCAGTCCAGAAAATGGAGCTCGATCTGTAATGTGTAGATCAATCAGGTGAGAATACTCCTCCAGCGTTGGTGCTAGCTGGTAATCCGGGAATGTGAAACAGTGATAAACCGGATCGTAAAACTGAATGAGCGCATCCATGATTCCCTCAATCACATGGACTCTTAACAGTGGTAGTAAACCTCCGTGCTTGGCTCTGAAAGCCTCTGGGTCAGTAATCATCCTTGCTAACCTTCTCAAATCCTCTAGTTTTGGAACCTTGAAGGTATACTGGTAAGTTCTCCTTCTACCGAAATCCATTAGCGCAATCCTTTTCTCTTTGATATTTGCAATCACAGCCTTAGTTTAATTTGAAAAATAGAGAGACTAGAAGAGAAGATTTTTTGAATGTTTTAATGTTTTATTAAATGAATGCATGAATGCAGCACACAAAAACATAGAAAAAACATGGGGTCGAAGGGTCGTTGTCATGAAGTCAAGGCTCTTCCCATCCCCAAAGGTTTATACTAGGGTGATTTTTGTACCTGTACTCATTATCATCGGCTCCTCCCAGGAAAGCAAAACAACAAGCGGATCGCCAGCGAGTTGTAGTGCAATCTTAGAGTAAGTGCCATTCACCGAGAATAGATCACCAGCCATCAAATGAGGGTAGTATCGCGTAACAACTATTCCCAATAGTTTTCGCACTACGAAAGGGTTTGGCTCCTCAGCTTCTCAGACTTAACAACCGGCCCATTGTCTAGGTGAGAGAATGGGTTGCGTTGGTCAGCCTCCACTGAGGTTGATGGTCGACCCCGTCGCCATCACTTATCTTAAGTGTATACTCAATCTTTCCACATACGGCATCACCCGCATTCCCATTAGCAGAAAAATAAACATGTATAGCAATTAGGAAAAGCAGACATATATTTGTCCTAAACATCCTAAACTTTTAAAGCTATGAATCCTAAGTTCCTGACAGAAAACGGGTTCCCCGGCAGAAGCCCCCATCTGTGGTATTCACACAAGAGTTGAAAAGGGAAACCGTGCCTAGATCTAACTTTGAAATGATGAGGGGCCCCACGGTGGGCGCCATTTTTCTGTAGCGAGCGATTTTGGACGCGGTTCTTAAGCGCTGGTCGCTCTCTGCGGTTGAGCTTAAACTACAGGTCGATTAATTTTTTATCCTATTAAAGCTGATGAAGGAAGGGAAATAGATGTCTCTAATTAACCCTGCTTTGCATACTGAGTTTAAACAGCGGTCTGTTAGGTTACGAATGTTATCAATGTGGTGGGGCCTTTGTACTGGTTATTTGTATTTTCGCCAATACTGTTTTCTTTCTAGACAGAAGGTTTCTGGCGGGGAACAAGGATTAGGATGTTAGGACTGATGTTTTTGAATTACTTCTTTTGATATGAGAGTATGGGATTTTGGGTTTTTTGTTGATTGTGCTCGCTAAGATCTTTTCTTTCGATCTTATGCCTACGTATTCCCGTTTACCGAAACAGGGAAATCAGAGCGTTCGTAGTTCCTCCTATTCTATGGGAGGAAATGGGTGTTTTTGGTGTCTTGTTCAAAGCCCAAGACGTGAAGCTAAAGGGTAGTTTGTATCTTGTTCAAAGCCCAATATGTGAAGCTAAAGGTGATTTGTATCTTGTTCAAAGCCCAAGATGTGAAGCTAAAAGGGTTGGACTTTAGAGAGAATTTTTCATCTCTAAAGAGGGGGTTGTATGTCACAACTGTTTATAAAGGAGAATTACTTTAACCGGGATATGTGAATCCGACAATGCCATAATTTCCTTTATAGGGGATTTCAACCTGAAGGAGAAAACTTTAACTCAGTGTGGAGTAATGGCATCTTTCCTTAGGAATTTCTCATGCTAAAAGAGGGACAGTGGCATAGATGTAGATGATCCAGAGGCTTGCCGCTTACAGCGATTAGATGAAGGGGAAAGAGTTGTTGATGTTTGTGTACTGTGAACGAGGCACAGCTTTGATGCTAAAAGGTTGATTGGATCAACCAGTGATTTTCTTATACAAAGCCTAAGAGGAGGCTGATATGTGTCTCATACAAAACCCGAGAGAGAGGCTAAAAGGTTTTGACTCAACGATGAAATCTTTTGGTATCTCGTATAAAGCCCGAGATGGAGGCTATTTGACTCAACAAGAGAGTTTTTTGTATCTCGTACGAAGCCTGAGATGGAGGCTAAAATTTGTTTGGCTCAATAAGAACCTTTTTGTATCTCGTATAAAGCCCGAGATAGAGGCGAAAGGGTGATTGACTCAACGAGGGAGTCTCTTTATGTGTCTTGTACAAAGCCCAAGAGAGAGGTTGAACGTTGTTTGACTCCGCTGGGGAGAATCATTGTACAAAACCCAAGAGGAGGCTAACTTCACTGGAGAAGGATCATTATACAAAGCCTAAGAGGAGGCTATGATGACTGTTCAGTTAAGTGACAGGTCCAGTATACTGATTTTTAAAAGAGAAAATCAGTTCTTATATGAGCAATACTGTACTCATAGATTTTGATTCAAGGATCCGGGTTATTCCTATTCTTTAAGGAAGCGGGAAATCCAAAGGGTATTGAGACTGTCCGAGTCTGCGGGTTTCCTTCCTATTTAACGAAGGGGTCACTTGAGAATGTCTTTGAGACTCAAGGAAGTTAGACTGTCCAAGTCTAGAGTTTTATCTCTCGTACTATGCTTTGAGAAACAGTAGTAGACTATATGAAAGGACTGTTCTATGAAGACAACTAAGTTCTGTTCCTATACCTCTAGGAGGTCGTTGGGATAATTTGTACGAAGCCCAAGAGGAGGCGGGAAACTTTTAAGAAGCCGACGGGTCCTTGTACTAAGCCCAAGAGGAGACTATCATTCCTGGAGGAAGAGATCATTATACGAAGCCTAAGAGGAGGCTGTGAATACTTCTAAGAAGCCGTAGGGTCCTTGTACGAAGCCCAAGAGGAGGCGGGGTGCTTTTAGGAAGCCTGTGGGTCCTTGTACGATGCCCAATAGGAGGCCGATGCTTTTAAGAAGCCCGAGGGTCCCTAAACCCCGAGAAATTCAAGGCAATGTTATTCACCGAGAATAGATCAAAGTCAGGAAAGTTCGAGAATTTGGAAGAAACTCAAAGATGCCATTCACGAAGAATACATTCATCTTTGGGAGTAGAGTTTCTTGACAGTTCCTAATGAGGACAGCCTGGGAGAAGACTATGTCTGGTGATCCTATTGGGGGATCTAGTTGTCTATTTCTACGAATAAATGAAACGGCGTCACCTAGTTCTATACGTAGTTGCCGGGGAAACTCTAAATATCTATACTATTATTACACAGTCGATATGAGTTTATGAAAGAAGACTTACAGTGAAACAGCCCCACAATACAGTTATATGTATATGAAAGCAGTAAATGAAAGCAATAACCACTTACTCGGTTGTAGAGCTTCCATGCTATTTGGTTAGTTGTTCAACAAAGAAAGATTGAAAACAACAGTATATTCAAAATCAAAGGAGAAAGTGCTTTGAAAAAGAAAGATTTGGGGCTTACAGCTCAAGTAGAGGCCCAGGGTTTTATCAGTGAGCGCACTGTTATTTTTGTACAGAGGGACTTATACAAGTGACTGAGGCCCAAAAGGTTTTCTGTACAAAGGGATGGGTCTTACACTCTCTCAAGAGGCCCAAAGGGTTTAAAGAAAAAGAGTGGGGCTTATAACACGAGGGTAGGCCCAGATGATTTTTCCGTTTAAAATGGCGATCGCGCCGAGGTTTTCTTTTAACACGGAGGGACTTATACAATAAGTGAGGCCCAAAATGTTTTTGTTAAAAGGGGATTGGGTCTTACACTCTATTAGAGGCCCAAAAGTTTTGAATGGGTCTTATAGCTCGAGGAGAGGCCCAAGGTTATTTTTCAAAAGGCGATGATCGTGCCGTTTATTTGAAAATGTACAGAGGGACTTATACAACGAATGAGGCCCAAAATATTTCTGTACAAGTGGGTTGGGTCTTACACTCTCTCAAGAGGCCCAAAGTGTTTTGAAAATGATTCATGAGGGTTGAATTAATCCAAAAACCCTAATTTGTTTTCAAAAATGTATTTAATTGAATAAAAATTCAATTAAAAATGATCAAAATTGTTTAACATATGAAAAACAAATTGTGATTTTGGATTAATGCTTCAAAAATTAGGTATTGACCTACAAAATAATTAGAAAGCATTAAAAGTTGCAAAATCAATGTAGAAAAAATATTTAAAATGTCAAAAACAATTAAAATATTAATTCTTTGCAAAAATATCAATTATACGAAATAAATAATATTTTTGGGATTTTTTGATAAAATAAAATATTTTAACATTTTTGTGAATTATTAAAAAAAGAATCAACTCAAAATCATTAAAACTCAGAGAGAAATTAATTTTTGAATCAATTAAACAAAATCACAAAATTCAAATATTTGAATTTGTGAAAAAGGCGCCAAGAACACAAGCAAGAACACGGGTGTTTTTCTGGGTTTGGCTAATTTGCGTTTTCCATCCAATCTCACTGAAACGTAATCATATCATGCAATCCACATATCATTATGCTCGTCTCAACCTCACGATCATGTCTATGTCCATTAATTTCATTTAAATTAAACATATAACAAGAAATCATGAAAAATCCTCAAGAACCCTAATTTCTGCATGAAGGCTAGAATTTTTGATACACGATTCAAACAATGCAATTAATTGAGGGGAAACATTCCATGCATGATTATGAACATATGGCCAAATTATTGTGCGAGGAAATATGCATAGATTGAGAGATGACCAAGTATGTGCTTACCTCTAGGCCGTGACAGCAAGTGCAATGTGATTTTTGATTTGGAGGTGTTACAGATGAGTGGTGATGATCTGAACAGCTTCCCTACACCCTATGGAGTGTGTTTGAATGCTTGGACTTGATTGAAATTGGCAGGAATGATTTGTGGTACCTCAGCTGCAACTTGATTGAAAGTTTGAGCAACCAGCTGGTGATTTTGTGAAATCAGTGTTCCAGATGTTATGTGAGTGTTTGGATCACTTCTATATGATGTATGTGAGGTGTGTGAGTGATTGGTTTGATTGGAATTGCTCTCAAACTCAAAACCCGATAGCTACCTTGCTAAGAAAGGCATTTTTGCCAAGAGAAAGAGATTTTGAGGAAAGCATTTGTTAGATGGCTTTGGTGTACTCAAACTGATCACAATTGAGCTCTATTTATAGTAGAGCAAGTTTGTTTTGCAAGGAATAGTGAATGGCAGCTGGTAAGTAGGTTTGGCCAATGTTGGCAAATGAAAATCCAAGTCTCCTCTAGCCATTGACTAGAGGTTAGGGCACAGAGCTTTGGTTCCTTTGGTCTTGGATAAGTCTTGACTGATTTCAGATGAGAATGGCTCAGTCCATGCCACCTTGATGCTTCCATTGAATGCTTCAATCCAAATTTGGAGTCTTGTCCCTATTTTGGCCATTCTAGGTTCAACATGCTATTTCTTGTTCCATGGACTTTGGAGGCTTGGCTCAGTGATTGTCCCCTTTAGATTCAATCCTCAGATGTGTCCAAGTGGATAGGAGCATTTGAATTTGGCTGATTTTGGCAAATCGAGCAAAGTTGCAAATTCTGCCTTGGCTTTGACAGATTTCAGCAAGGCAACTTTCCAATGTCATATCTCATGACTCAAATGGAATTTGGCAATGTTCTTGGCCATTTTGGAAAGCCCTTACATGATATAACAACTGTTTGAACATATTTGGTTTTGATCTCTTTTGAATCCAAGTGAAAAATCCCCCTACATTTGGCAAAAAGTGAAGGCAGATTCTGACTTAGTGAAAATTTCACTAAGTGTTGGAAAAAGTGACATTTTCACTTTTCAGCCATTTTGATCACTCCATAACTCAAAATCCTTAATGAATTGGACTTAGGTCTAGTTGAAGTTTTTATAGAGGGTAATGAGGGCTACAAATCCATCTTTGGATGAAAAAAAATGGCTTTGTGGTTTAGGAGTTATGATCCTTCAAAGTTGGTACCCTTGTCACTTTATTTTTAACTTAGAAAATTTTCTAAGTTTTTATGGTTACCCCTTTTACAAGTTATCCCACTTTTCTTGATTTTTCTTGATGAATGATGATTCAAATCATACATTAACATCATTTTAGGGTTAAAAATCCATTTTGGTGAGAAATCTCAAAAAGTCAAAGTTGACTTTTGTGCACAATTGACTTTTTATCAGATGAATTCCAAACTGTGCAATTCTTCAGGAAATCATGTCCTTTACCTAAATTAAACTTGATGGACATGTTCCATGGGTGTCATAGGGTATATTGGGGCATGTCCTAGGGTTTGGGAGCATGTCCTGGTCAAAAGTCAAAGTTACAGTTGACTTTCCTCGCGAAACCCTAATTGTGGTGCAGATGAAATTGAGACTTGTTGCTCAAGCTTCTTGGATTAATCCATTGTTCCAAATGGATCAATATAGTTCATTATAGACCCTAAAAACCTCTCTTGAGGTCTTGGTTCATGATTTGTCCCAAAAGTCAACTTAGGGGTGAATTAGGTCAAGAAACCCTAATTCCTGATTTTTGATGTATGCATCCCCTGAGGCAAAATTGACTTGATGAATGGGTCCATGAGGTTGCATGGAGTATATTAGGTTGTGTTTTGGATATTTGGCTTGTTCCCAGATGAAATTTTTCATCTGGAGGCCCTGGTCGACCAAAACCCTAATTTGGTGATACTGGCGATCTTGAGACTTGATCCACCTAGAAGGGAGCAGCCTTGTGCTTAATCCTTGAAATGGGAGTCCTTTTGATCCATTGTGGATGTTTGAGAGGTTAGACAAGTTGAAGATCATGTCATTCCTTGATTGATCCTTTGTCTAAGGCTCTGAGAGGGCTTAAAACCCTAATTTTGATTGTAGTGAATGCTCAACACTCCTTGAGGCATTTGATGAGGCATGATGGTTCATCCATATTGTGATGATGATTTGTACAATGATGGGAAATCTAAGTGGTCAAAATTTGGGGTACGACACTGGGGAGACATTCATTCTCACACCCCACTGAGAAAGATACTTTGTCAGGGAATAAAAACCCTATGTTGGGAACCACCTTGGCGCTTCACGCTTTTACTGATCAACCACATGTCGATTATCATAAGCGAACTCTCCATTTGCCTCAGACCACTTGGTCTACTGGGAGAAATCGTCTCTAGAGGATTTTACAGAAAATACGGCATTCAAAATGCCCCAGTATCTTCAAACTCTCAGAGAGATTTATGTATCTCGACGTAACTGCCCCAGACTTCATAGTTTATGCTGGAATTTGCCTCGAGATGATTCATAGTGATTTGAAATACTTTGCTCCAGTATCCTAAATCCTAAAATCGTGCTTTTGATTAACCGTCTTCTGGGGGAGGATGACTTCTCTTGCTCCTGAGGTGGCCCGCCTCGATACGAGCCTTGAAGTGATTTTGCCCCTGTCTTCGAGGGATTTGCTAATTTCTCGACATGATTGCCCCAGATTGGTGGAACTTGGAGAGATTTCTCGACGTGACTGCCCCAGATTGGCTGAACTTTGAGCACAACTTGCTGAGAAAACCGATATCTGACGGAGTCTTTTGGCTACATGCTCATTAATATGGTTGTCCGGGAATTTCCTCTTGGCAAAGTTAGACTTCTTGACTGATGCTCATTATGCAGACTTCATTAGTGTCAAGTGCAATGTATGCAAGCAGAAAATTTTTATCCTGAGAATGATGATTCTAATACAACATACATGTTAATCTTGAAGTTTTCATTGAAAAGGTGGCGTCAAACCTGGTGAACGAATCACTAGTAAATATACGACACTAATTTTTGAATAAAAGACATTATGCACTTGCAATACCAACAAAAACATTTTAGCCCTACTCATGGGAGTCAGAAACGTTGTCTTATTAGAAGTACACCTTCAGAATAACCTTACCTCAATTAGGACTTTTGAGGGTTATAACGTGGTCTGGTTCACGGTTTGAGAAAGAAGGATTTATGGCCCAAAATTTTGTTTGTACCCACCCATTCTCCTTGATGTCCTCCAGTCCTACGTTCAGTACATTTGACACAAATGCCCACCTTCCAAAAGGTTATTGCATGTCATCAGTGATGGTTAAGAAGTCCCCCAATGCTTCCAGAGTGGCAATCACTCCTTTCGTCTTTGGTGCCTGTAGTCACACGACTCGTTTTTGTTCGAGGATTTTTCTTTTGTAATCCTTTTTGCTTTTTCTATTTGCTTATTTTTTTCGTTTGTTTCCCTGATTTTTCCTGTAATGATTCTTTTTGAATCTTTTGATTTTGAAGCCCAGCGGGATGCCCTAACTTTTGCCTAAGTCACTTGTTTTCAAGTTTTGACTTAACGGGCTTTTCTTTTTTCTCTGTTTTTTTTTCTTTTGGACAAATCGTGTGACACTGGCTGTCTTGACTTTGTTGAAAGGATTGTGACTACTTCACTCCTTGCGATGAGGGATAACCATTGTGGTTTCATGCTCCTTGGCCTCCTGATGAGAAAAAAGGTAATGGATCCTTAGATACGCAATCCTTTTGAAATTTGAACGCTTGGTCAAATAAATTAACAACTACCCTACCCCGGGTCAAGTGTTAGGGTTTTTTTCGAAAGAAACTCCTACTTCTAGGCTCAACGGGGTTAGCGAGGGTCTATCTCCCTTATATCTCCGGTGTTTGGGGAGTTGAAACAATGCATGTACATCATCAGCAAGGTTTTGTTCCCAAAAGCATACGACCAGAAAGTTTGCATTTTTAATTCATCATCCTCCCTCAAAGAGTTTAAGCACGTAAATTGGTATTGCAATGCATATAAACAATTAAATGAATGAACACAAATGAATTACTTCCAGAAAAACATATTCATTGCATTAAGGTCCTCATCTAGAAACAAACAAGTTTTACATGTGTAACGCCCCAATTCCCATCGCGAATAAATAATACATAAATAAATCAGAGTAAATAAAAATTAATTTTTCCGACAGAAACAAGGATGCCACAATTAAGGAAAGAAAACATAATCCCTGCTCATTTATTTGATACATAACACAAAATGGAATAAATATACCAGGGAAACATTTTTTCCAAAAAAGAAAGGTTCAATTATGGAATAAAGCGGAAAGATCCATAACTGAGTTGTTTTACGAAATAAATTGTTTTATAACATATAAATATTCATACAAAGTTAATACAAAATAGATACAACAAATGTATACATATATATATATATATATATATAACAACAGCGTTTCCCGACTCCCGTGTTATGTATCAGAGCAGACAGACCGACAAAAGGATGGAGAACTAATCCTCACAAAAGCCTCCAAGACACTAATCTGCAATTGCCTCATAGAGCAATAAACCACAGCAGAAGGGTGAGAAATAACAACTAAATCAGGATTGCATAATAATATGCAAAAACATATAAATTCACATGCATAGTTATTCTCACCACAAGAATCACATACCAATACATATATAATACGCCACATATACATAACACATTCCTACTAATCCAACCACATAGCATATATCAACTATACCAACATAAACGCATATTCACACATAAGGTGTACCAAAGTTATAACATAGGGAAACACACCACCACATCACATAGCATATGTCTATACATAAAACATATCATCCATAACCAATGCATTTATCACATATGCACATCAATTCACAATTCTCACACATAATGCATCCATTCACAATTCTCACACATAATCAATCCATTCACAATTCTCGCACATAATCAATCCATTCACAATTCTCACACATAATCAATCCATTCATGATTTATGCAAATGCACAGAGACTGACACAATGACTCTATGCAATGCATATGCGGTATCATCCATCCATCATCTCAACACTAGTTCACTCAGGAACTATTGGAATCATCGCTTGTTACTTAGTGTAACTCCCCGTCGGGCAAACGATGTTCCCCGTCGCTTTCGGTCCTCTTGGTATAAGGCTCACAATGTTTATGAATCACTTTCAGTCCTCTTTGTATAAGGCTCACGATCTGATCGCTTTCGGTCCTCTTTGTATAAGGCTCACGATCGTCTATAATCATCGCTTTCAGTCCTTTCGGTATAAGGCTCACGATGTTATAGCGGATTCCCTCTGGAACCATTTCGTCGCTCACACCCACTAGGGCACACGACATCACAAGAATGCATATCATGATGCTTGGCATACAATGACTCATGACATTCAAATGCACACATATACACATCCATAATCATGCATATACAATCAAACACAACACAATGCATTTCATCATAATCCACAAACCACAACAATTAGCATTTTAGCATATACACTCATAACAATTCACAACACTAAGATTCACGCCACAAAGACTACCCACAACACCATCATAACAACATGCATTGATATTCAATCAAACAATGTATTTTACCACACAACAACATCATAACAACATCATTATCACATGCATCAACATCATATAAATAGCACAAAAGCCCCACATTTATATGAAGATAACAATTCGCATCGGACACAAACAAACACAACAAAACCTACAAACCACTAATTATCCTCTACCAAATATTCTTGGTTAACACATGGTATCACATCACCATTTAATAGCATCTTAGGTTATCTATCTAATGCCTCAAGTCCCACATCATTCGGACTCTCGATTCGGGAGTTATGGTGGAAACATAAACCACACTTTTTGCACATACATTATTTTTCCATATTTTTCTTATCAATCCATGGCATAAACATATGTTTCTATTCTACTATCAAAAAGAGCATTGAAATAGCTTTCCAATGCATCCGACCGGGCCTCAATTCGAGTTACGGGTCAAAAGTTATGAAGGAAACAAATGGAAAAAGCTGTCACGTTCGCCTTCCTATTCGCAATGCGAACCGTGGCAGAAGAAAAAAGACATAAAGTTTGCAATGAGAACTGCTAGTGAACCTTCGTTGTTTCCTTCGCTTTGGTTCGCAATGCGAACCTGCGAAACCCAGAAATTCCAGCAGTGATAACATAGGTCATTTGGGGTCAAAATCCCTCATTTCTTCCACCCAAACACTTCCAAATCATACTATAACAACCAAAACATGATCCAAACCTAACGACAAGTATTCTACGCAGTTTATATCGAATTTCATCCATGAAAACATCGATTTCTATCAATTGCTCCTAATTCCAATCGATACGAAAAGTTGCGAAACAACCAAAACAATTACAACAAACAACACATATACATACACAAGCAAGATATAATTGAAACTTCTCACCCTTACCCGATTATTCGCGCATGAAACGGAGTTCCCGCGATTTTCCTCTTTCTCCCCTTTTTCTTTCCTCTTCCTTTCTATCTTCTCTTTTCTTTCTCTTTATTTTCTTTTCTCTCTAATTCTCTCTAATCCCTATTTATATAAAAATATCTAAACCCCTAAAAAGCCTATTTTACCCCTCAACTCAAATATCTCGCAAACGCTCTCAAAACGCGATAAAACATAAACAGAGATGAAAATTAATATATTGTCAAATAAAAGTCAAGAATAAAATAATATAAAACAAAAATAATTAAATCGACTCGATTAAATAAATAAGACAAAACGGGGCGTTACAACTCTCCCCCACTTAGACATTTTCGTCCTCGAAAATATAACTGAGACGAACAACTCCAGACACGACTCTCGCATCCAACTAACAAACTAACATGCCAACAAAAGGCACGCCACGAATAACACAACTGACAAACCACCTTGCTAACAACAACTACAACAACAACACGACACGACGACAACTACAACGACAAGATGCAAAGCCCATACAATGCACTTGACGACTAACTCACGACTCGAAGAAAACCATGTTACCAACACCCAGGTAACACTCCCCTAATTCCCCACACAGGAATTTTCTACTCGCACTCGAACTATCACGATAGAAACGACGCAACAACACAAACAAGAACATAAAGTCCCACGACACAACAATATTACAACAATGCTACGATTCCCCAATCGAACATACAACCAAAACCTCCATCTATATAGTAGCCCATGAATAATATTTAAACCTTTCGCCTTACATTTCCATTCTGAAATGTCCAATGGTCTCATTACTCCTACATGTTTACAATGTTCAACCTATGAACTCTTACAAGTCACACACGCATATACGAATTGTGCCACTTCACACTTTTGCTGCGTACTCTGATTACTCGAACCCATCAAAACTACTAATCTCACGTCCAAAGTCTAACTCTTTCTCATATTCACCAAAAATCACTGTTCACTTTTAATATACCCAACTTCACACTCTACCGTGTTTTCTCACATCAGACACAAGTCTCTGAACTGCTCAAATAATTCTAACTCCCTGACCATCAAAACAAACGTGCATAAAAACTTTCGACTTAACTCATCACGCACGACATAAACTTTTCCCGAAAATAATCCAAGCCAAATTCATAACTCGTCACGAATTCTAACCATCCTCGTTGCCTCATACTCTATTCCTTCCGACCAAACATGTACTCAATATTCTCGTGATTACCAAACACTTCGAACCTAGAACCATAAAGATAATACCTCCAAATTTTCCAACACAATACAACCACAACCAATTCCAAATCTTGAATAGTATATATCCTCTTATGAATCCTCAATTGTCGTAAAGCATAAGCCACGACTTTACCATCTTGCATTAATACCCTGGCTAAACTCATCAAAGACACATCACAATACCTCCCAAACGGTTTATCAGGATCACGCAGTATCAAAACTGGAGCCGTAGACAACTTCTACTCTAGCTCTCTGAAACTTTCCTTACAACGAACATCCCAAACAAACGACTTACCCTTTGCAAGTCAACCGAAGTAACGAAAACACTAACTTGGAAAAGCCTCCCATAACCTCCGGTAATAACCAACTAAAGTCCAACAAGATTCTAATCTCCTTAACTAACTTCGGAGCCTCTCATTGTAGAACTGCATCTACTTCCGATGGATCCATAACAATACTCTCATTTGAAATAACATATCCAAGAAAACTAACCTTTTTCAATCAAAATTCTCACTTGAATAATTTAGCATAAAACTTCGTTCCTTTGCAACACTTGCAATTCGATTCTCAAACACTCTACTTGTTCTTCCTCTGAGTTTATAACAGATCCGCATATCCTCAATCAAAACCACTACTAACTTACCCAATTAAATATGGAAGATATGATTCATCCACTCCACCAACATTCCAGACACATTACTAACACCAAACAACATCATTATACGTTGTAATGCCCAACCAAATTCCAAAAGATATAAATTCTTAAAGTTTTTGCAAAACTTTTCACTGGGTAACTGGTTACTCACACAATTCACCACCCTTATCAAACATTCCAAACAATTGTGAATTCACTCAAACTCAACCAAACCATTCCAATCATCTATTCCTGAAAGTGGACACTTATTCTCAATTGTTACCTTATTCGACTGTCAGTAATCCATGCACAATTTCTTCTCTGGACAATCCAAATTCCACAAATTCCAACCTGTATCAACGATCAACCAAAAAGAACTCTCAATCTCAATAGTACCTCCACCCACACGGGTTTTCTCGAAATTTCCATTAATGCTCTAAAACTTGAAAAACTCCAAAACTCACCAAAACTCTAAGTTTTGCTTTCCATAGTCTCAATACCATCATACACATCATGCTTGTTATTCCGTTCAATCATTCATCCTTTTTGTTACTAACACAGCTGGAGCTCTCTAAGATGACACACTTGGTCTCACAAATCCCTTTTCCAGTAAATCTTCCAACCGCTCTTTCAATCTGAGTTTCACTTCCTAAAAGTTCTTCTACTTACTTAGCAGATCCAAACCTCAAATCTTCCCCTTCGTCAAATTTAAGTTCACTCTCTACTCTCTGAGAAGCAGCCATTAATAATACCAAATCATTCTCTCTCAGTGACTTCCCAACTTGACCAATATACAAAAACCTCGAATCCGCCTCATCTTCCGATATAAGAATCTTCATCGACTCATCAAAACAATCCGTAATCATTTTCTTAAATTCCAAACAATTCATTGCACACACTATCAAAGCCAGAAAGACACGTCTATTCCATCCAACATAATTCCGTCTACTATCAACAAGAGATTAAGGGTGATCAGTTCCTCAATTTGTCAATAGACAGCCGACAATCATGATGGGGCATAAACCGTCTTTACCAAACTATAGTACCATTTCTTGCATCTTGTGCACAAAACTACCTAAGGCACAAATCCTTAGTCGACATAAACCTTACCTCCGCATTCCCTCCGGAACCGGGAACCACACTGTCCAAACAACACTTACAATCTTACAACCAACGCTCCACAACTGAAGCAACTTGGAGAAGCACCAGCTTCTCCCCCACTTATCTCATTCTAAATCCTGCAGACAAAGGATTAGAAAACCAAAAAGTACTGACAGTGTTTCACACACATATCACGTACTAAGGGACAAACAACATCGACAGTATTCAACTGTCACACAGACTGACTCAACAACTTGGCCAGACAGACCGACCTGCTCTGATACCACTAATGTAACACCCCAATTCCCATCGCGAATAAATAATACATAAATAAATCAAAGTAAATAAAAATTTATTTTTCCGACAGAAACAAGGATGCCACAATTAAGGAAAGAAAACACAATCCCTGCTCATTTATTTGATACATAACACAAAATGGAATAAATATACCAGGGAAACTTTTTCCAACAAAGAAAGGTTCAATTATGGAATAAAGCGTAAAGATCCATAACTGACTTATTTTACGAAATAAATTATTTTATAACATACAAATATTCATACAAAGTTAATACAAAATAGATACAACAAATGTATACATATATAACAACAGCGTTCCCCGACTCCCGTGTTACGTATCAGAGCAGACATGCCGACAAAAGGATGGAGAACTAATCCTCACAAAAGCCTCCAAGACACTAATCTACAATTGCCTCATAGAGCAACAAACCACAGCAGAAGGGTGAGAAATAACAACTAAATCAGGATTGCATAATAATATGCAAAAACATATAAATTCACATGTATAGTTATTCTCACCACAAGCATCACATACCAATACATATATAATACGCCACATATACATAACACAATCCTACTAATCCAACCACATAACATATATCAACTATACCAACATAAACGCATATTCACACATAACGCGTACCAAAGTTATAACATAGGGAAACACACCACCACATCACATAGCATATGTCTATACATAAAACATATCATCCATAACCAATGCATTTATCACATATGCACATCAATTCACAATTCTCACACATAATGCATCCATTCACAATTCTCACACATAATAAATTCATTCACAATTTTCACACATAATCAATCCATTCACAATTCTCACACATAATCAATCCATTCATGATATATGCAAATGCACAGAGACTGACACAACGACTCTATGCAATGCATATGCGGTACCATCCATCCATCATCTCAACACTAGTTCACTCAGGAACTATTGGAATCATCACTTGTTACTTAGTGTAACTCCCCGTCGGGCAAACGATGTCCCCCGTCGCTTTCGGTCCTCTTGGTATAAGGCTCACGACGTTTATGGACCGCTTTCAGTCCTCTTTGTATAAGGATCACGATCCGATTGCTCTCGGTCCTCTTTGTATAAGGCTCACGATCGTCTATAATCATCGCTTTCAGTCCTCTCGGTATAAGGCTCACGATGTTATAGCGGATTCCCTCTGGAACCATTTCGTCGCTCACACCCACTAGGACACACGACATCACAAGAATGCATATCATGATGCTTGGCATACAATGACTCATGACATTCAAATGCACACATATACACGTCCATAGTCATGCATATGCAATCAAACACAACACAATGCATTTCATCATAATCCACAAACCACAACAATTAGAATTTTAGCATATACACTCATAACAATTCACAACACTAAGATTCACGCCACAAAGGCTACCCACAACAACATCATAACAACATGCATTAATATTTAATCAAACAATGTATTTTACCACACAACAACATCATAACAACATCATTATCACATGCATCAACATCATATAAATAGCACAAAAGCCCCACATTTATATGAAGATAACAATTCGCATCGGACACAAACAAACACAACAAAACCTACAAACCACTAATTATCCTCTACCAAATATTCTTGGTTAACACATGGTATCACATCACCATTTAATAGCATCTTAGGTTATCTATCTAATGCCTCAAGTCCCACATCATTCGGACTCTCAATTCGGGAGTTATGGTGGAAACATAAACCACACTTTTTGCACATACATTACTTTTCCATATTTTTCTTATCAATCCATGGCATAAACATATGTTTCTATTCCACTATCAAAAAGAGCATTGAAATAGCTTTCCAACGTATCTAACTGTGCCTCAATCCGAGTTACGGATCAAAAGTTATGAAGGAAACAAAATGGAAAAAGCTGTCACGTTCGCCTTCCTATTCGCAATGCGAACCCCTAGCGAACCGTGGCAGAAGAAAAAAGACATAAAGTTCGCAATGCGAACTGCTAGCAAACCTTCACTGTTTCCTTCGCATTGGTTCGCAATGCGAACCTGCGAAACCCAGAAATTCCAGCAGCGATAACATAGGTCATTTGGGGTCAAAATCCCTCATTTCTTCCACCCAAACACTTCCAAATCATACTATAACAACCAAAACATGATCCAAATCTAACGACAAGTATTCTACGCAGTTTATATCGAATTTCATCCGTGAAAACATTGATTTCTATCAATCGCTCCTAATTCCAATCGATACGAAAAGTTGCGAAACAACCAAAATAATTACAACAAACAACACATATACATACACAAGCAAGATATAATTGAAACTTATCACCCTTACCCGATTATTCGCGCTTGAAACGGAGTTCCCGCAATTTTCCTCTTTCTCCCCTTTTTCTTTCCTCTTCCTTTCTATCTTCTCTTTTCTTGCTCTCTATTCTCTTTTCTCTCTAATTCTCTCTAATCCCTATTTATATAGAAATATCTAAACCCCTAAAAAGACTATTTTACCCCTCAACTCAAATATCTCGCAAACGCTCTCAAAACGCGATAAAACATAAACAACGATGAAAAATAATATATTGTCAAATAAAAGTCAAGAATAAAATAATGTAAAACAAAAATAATTAAATTGACTCGATTAAATAAATAAGACAAAACAGCAACATGCATACAAAGTATTAGCGAACAATGAAAAATACAAATGAAAGTACAGTAAAGAAGCTAAAGATTGCCATTATTGAGGAGGTCTGACTCCGTCTGGACTTATTGCTCTTGAAGACATACCCGTAGTTTGAGTACTCACTTGGGAGGCTTCAATTGATGTGCAAACCATCGACAGTGAATGTAATGACTCCAACGTCAATCAGATATTGTACTTGGTGTTTCAGAGCTCTGCAATCTTCGATTGAATGGCCAGGTGCCCCCGAATGGAACTCACATATCGCAGTTACATCATAGCCATGAGGAATAGGATCTGGAACAGGCTTGACCTTCCTTAGTTGAACCAAAGAACCTTCGAGCAAACAGGAAAGCAAATGACTGTGAGGCATGGGGATTGGATCGAACCTTCTATCAGACCTTCTTAACCTCTGTTGTCTCTTCTGAGGACGATTATAATCTCGGCAACCAACCTGCCCGGGCGCTTTCCTCTTCAAATCTGGTGAAGGAACAGACAAATGTTGTTGGCGTGAGGATTTTGAAACCCCAGACTATGGAATATGCCCCTGTCCTGAGGCTGACTCTGGAGGTATGAAAGAAGCATCAATCTTTTTCACAACAGTGAACTCGATTGCCTTCGAATCAATTAAGTCCTGGACCTTATGCTAAAAGGCCTTGCATTTCTCAATATTATGCCTGGGGGCTCTAGAATGGAAGTCACAACGAGCCTTTGCGTCATAGCCAGGGGGAATCTCACCGGTAGGTGGAGCTAGAGTCTGCAACTGAACCAATTGAAACTGAAGCTGATGTTGCAACAGCAGTTCACACGACATCGGGAGTGGGTCAAAAACTCTTTCAGACCTTTTTGGCCTTGATTCATATCCTCCACTCTTAGGATTCTCTTGGGAGGCAGGCAATGGCGGTTGTTGAGAAAGCTCTGGACCTTCAGATTTCGAAGAAGATTCCCTAGGCAATTCATGATCCGGGAGAGATTCTGACGAAACAGGGGGGCTAACACCTTCTGTTGCAGCAGTGAGCGCAAGACTGCCCTCTTTTTTTAACATAGTTCTCATGACCTCCATGAGTAAGCCCATCTGAGTCTTCAACTAATGACCTTCTTCTCTCAGCATCTTCTGACCCTGGAATAGAGCTTGTAGGTCCATCATGAAATGCCCCATTTGGCTGCGGACAGCCGTCAGTTCTGCTTGAATTTACTCCATGATCAATTTCTAGCTTCTTTGAAGAGTTAAGTCTGAAATTCTGAAGAAGACCAGATCAGGACGAGAGTAAACAGCTTCAAACCTGTTATGCAAATGAGATGAAAATGCCATGAAAATGCCACGTTCAAATATTTCTAAGGAATCATTTTGCTTTGATTCAAGTTTTCACATAAGAGCACAAGAAATAGATGGAAATGATCGGCAGCGAGTCTCAAAGTTAAGATCCTTGGAAATACAAGAACATGTATGCAAACATGTTATGATGATATGGATGCAGAGACATGGGATCAAGGCTTCCACAAATTCTGGACAACTGTGTTGTGCTGATAACTGAATAAGCTCATAGGTCTGCTTTGAGGAGAATACCGGAATACCAGAATACCGGGATAATCAGAATACTAGAATGCCAGGATATCGACATAATCAGAAAACCAGAAGACCAGGCTGATAAGTCCACACTGATAAGAAAACCAGAATACTGGGTAGGTTGAAGGTTACGGTTACCTACAAACCTGTAAACACCCGCCCATCTCACATGTGGGTTCTAAAATGCGGGATCCTCAGTTTCAGATTCTCGATTTGAGAAGCAATAGTACATTCATCCCTTGGGGTACAATACTATTGCCAAACAAAGAGGTCGTCCACTGATTCCTCCAAAAATAAGGTCATCCTATGCAAGTTCCCAGTTTCGGGTCCTCGGCAGGATACGTAATGGATTTGCCATTTCTGGTCTGCCATTATCGCTCCCTGAAGGAGTGCCTACGCTGAGTCCTCGGGAAATGGTCACCAGGTATCGACAATCCTCTTTGGACCGCCTAGCCACCACATACGCATGTAATGACCAAGCATCCTCGGAAAGATCTCATCTGGTTTGTGAGCTCAGGTTAGCAACATGTGTCACACGCCACGCGTACCAACAAGAGTCCATACTAAAGCCTAGGTATACACTCGAGCCTGGGTACTAGGCTCATCACTCGGAACACCCTGCGTGCCAAACAAAAAAGTCCAGCACAGTCCAGCATATAATATATGGCAACAGTAAAATGAAAAGCAAGTAAATGTAATAAAACAGTAAACATGCAACAATGCCATAAATAAAGTGAGTAACGCACACAGATAACCACCCTAAAATCGAAAACAAACAGGCGCTAGGATTGACTCTCTTAGGGATGGGAAATTAGTTGCCAGCTGTCGCATCTGCGAAAATAAACTGGCAGAAAGGAACAGAAGAGTCGCCACCGAAGGTTATTTATCTTGACGCAGGGAAAGGAAACGATCGAAGAAAACCTCAACAAAGGGAAAGGAATGTTCGTCGCAACCATAGCCTGGGTTCGGGAGTCGGTTACGCGAGAGGAAGGTATTAGCACCCATTCACGTCCATCGTACTCGATGGGATCCACGCTTGTTGTTATCGATTAAAGGGTGTAGGTTATCTGAAACTTAACTGCTAACTGGAAACTGGAAAGGAGCGGGGAACGGGAAAAAGAAAAGAAAAGTGACTCGATAGGATATCGCCGTCCTAGGCCTACGTATTCCCTTGGGAGCGGGAAAGTCAAAGTCAACGTAGTTTGGAGGACTACGGAATTGTGGGGAGAAGGTTGCTCGCCAAGACATCGTCATCTTGTGCCTACGTATTCTCAATCTAACGCGAAGGAGGAAGTCAGAGCATTCGTAGTTTGACCTAACAAGGTCGGTTGTTTTGTGTCTTTTAGGTGGAATACGTCAACGTTCACATTCTAGCAGTTTAGGTGTTGCCGCTCGTTGTGGGAGTCTTACACGTTTACCTGTTTGCGGTAGAACGAAAATGACGCATCCTTTGAGAATGAAGTGAGGAAGATGAGATTGAGAAGTTTTTTCTGCTTTTTCTATTAGAATTAGTTGTTTATTTCCCTGTTAGAAATTCGGTTAGCTTTTTCTGTTAGGAGACGTTAGGGTGGTTAGAGTTTTGTTAGAAAGGAAAAAAGGGTTAGCTGTTAATTAGTTAGGAATTTTTGGACATGGGCAGAACAAAACGTGTTTGGATATTCAATGGGACTTTGTAAGTGGACATGGATTACAAAGTGGATTTGGAAAGTGGTTTAAACACAAATGGATTAATTTGGACTTCTTGAATATGGGCTAGAAAAATGGATTTAAAAAGATGGATATTGGATATGAATATGGATTTGAAAATGGTTAATTTGGATTGGATTTGGAAAATGATTATTGGTAAAGTGAATGGAAATGAATTTGAATTCTAAAATGGACATAAAAAATGGTTTTAAAGTGGATATGGTTTTAACAAATGGACATGGTTATTAAAACGGACAATTGGACTAAAAATGGATATTAGGAATTGGATAATGGTTTACGGTTGAAATGGATATCAAAAGTGGATTATGGTTTATGATATGGGGTGGATACAGATTTATGATACAATGAATTCCAAATATATTAAAGTGCTTGCCCAATCCAAATTCAAATTCAAATACTCCATGAACTCCACCTCGAATCAACTTTAATCTTCTCCCTTATTAACTTGTATTATACACAATGAACAATAAGCAACTGAGAGAATAACACTCTCCTGACCACAATTTAAATCCAAAACTGGATCTCACGTCAAGATGCCTTTGCCATGAACCCTAACCACCATCTTTAATTGATGAATATCAACCAAATCGTACAGAAGATAAGAAACCATGATCCCGCGCCCCACGAGCCCAATGCAAATGATTGAATGAGTTATGACCTAATGGAAAATGCAAATGAATGTGAAGCATAAGCCACTGTTATAAGGAAATAAACAAGAGGGCAAATTTTGAGGTGTTACAACATGCTCCTCTTCTGTTTTATATTTGGAAATCATGTCATCGACATATACCTCAATTTCTTTGTGTATCATGTCATGAAAAAGAGTAGTAATGGCCCTTTGATAGGTTGCCCCGGCATTCTTCAAACCGAATGGCATTACCTTGTAACAAAAAGTACCCCATGGGGTAATGAACAAAGTTTTCTCCATGTCTTTCGGTGCCATTTTTATCTGGTTATAGCCCGAGAATCCATCCATGAAGGAGAAGACTTTGAACTTCGCAGTACTATCTACAAGCATGTCAATGTGTGGTAAAGGAAAGTCGTCCTTTGGACTAGCCTTGTTTAGATCTCTGTAATCCACACACATTCTGACCTTTCCATCCTTTTTAGGAACTGGTACTATGTTGGCTAACCATTGAGGATATTCTGATTTAGCGAGGAAACCCGCGTCAATCTGTTTCTGTACTTCCTCTTTGATTTTGATGGCCATGTCCGGGTGAGTTCTTCTCAACCTCTGTTTTACTGGCGGACATTCTGATCATAATGGTAGATGATGTTCCACGATGCTGGTATCCAACCCTGGCATGTCCTGGTAGGACCAAGCAAATACATCGGGAAATTCTTTGAGAAGCCTTGTCAAACTCTCTTTGGCAGTTGGACTGAGCAGTGCCCCAATCCTGTCCTCTTTTCTCTCTTTTTCTGAACCCAAGTTGACCGTTTCCAACGGCTCCTTGTGAGGTTCAATGGACCTTTCCTCCTGTCTGAGTAAACGGGAGATCTCTTCTGGAATTTTGTCGTCAACTTCTTCTTCAGCCCCAAATACCAGGAATTCAAAGTTGGGAGAAGGCATTGGATCGTATGTTTCAATGGGGTTTAAAACAAGCAATCTGCATGACGTGATGATTTGTTTTTAGAAGAGATAGAGAGAATGCAAAAGTGTGTGCAGTGTATTTTCT
The DNA here is from genome assembly GCA_022829125.1 of Lathyrus tuberosus. Taxonomy (NCBI): domain Eukaryota; kingdom Viridiplantae; phylum Streptophyta; class Magnoliopsida; order Fabales; family Fabaceae; genus Lathyrus; species Lathyrus tuberosus. Next base: position 8,305,380 of record JALAZF010000084.1, read on the forward strand.
TTTTTTTTTACTGCTTGTTTTTATTATTTAAATTGTTTTTTAGGATTACTATTTTCTAAAAAGCGAAAAGAGAAGCAATTAATGCGGAAATTACAGAACGACGTTATTTTATTTATGAACTTTGTCGATTCTTGAAACTACAGCCCTATAAAACAAAACTCTGTCACTTTGGGTGAAGCGAAGAGGGATATTTACAGAAAGTGAGCCCTATCAAAACATCTGTTTCACCTGGCCAAGGTGAAAGGTTAAAGACGGCAATTACTTTGACTTATGAACAATCTTCGGAACATCGACAGCAACCCATTGGCGGAGAACTCCTCGGTGAATCACAAAGTCGGGTACCTTCCTTGATTTGTCTTCAGAAATAATGCTAATTTCTGGTGGAGCATGATCCTTGGAATCTGTCTCCCAGGAAGAGTTGTCGTAGGAGGATTCCTCTGTTGTATTTTGCATAGTATTTGTGCTCTCAGGTAAATCTCCCCATCCAGTCGGTTGGATGTCCTCGAGCCTAATACGAGAGCTTTCAAGAGCGGTGTACTTGACCAAGTAGTCGAACTTGCCACTTGGTTGTCCTAAGGTGTCTCACACTTCTTTGGAACTGGAGGAGTCATCTCTTTCGATGACGTTGACCTCAGGAAAAGCATAGTTGATGAATTCTAATCCTGCAAGCTTTGCAAATTCATCGTCATGCTGGATAGGTTCTGAATGACCTGAGTGTTGGTCCCATGACATGGTGGGGACGCATGTATTCTTTTTAATGATGCTCAATTGATAAGCATCGTTCAGCTGATTCTCTTGCCCCAAGTCTCCTGGATACGGCTGCCAGATAGGCAGGCCATCCATTGGGCTATAATATTTGTGGTCAAAGTTGTCTTTCATTAGAGTGTCTCCCTCTAATGAGTTTGGTGGAGCACAGCATCCTTCCAGATCACAATCTCCATTTATCATTTTGACGTCTGACCTGGGTATAAATCTCGAAGTCTGTGCGGGATAGCAAAATGGCGTAGGCACCTCTTCCTGAGAGATATAACCGTCCTCGTTAAGATAGGACTTCCACTCTTCCTCTGTATCAGAGGGATCACCCTTGTTGATGGTATGTACTTCTTGAGACACTGGGTGAAGGAAACCTCCACTATGGATGAAATCCTGAATGGGATGAAGACTTTCATCGTTAGCAGCAGTCTAAGTACAGTTTAAAGAAAAACCAAGACCTTTCTTTGCCTTGTTGTCATTAGGAATGACAAGCTGTCCCCTTCCTTTTGCATTGTTACTTTTGATCACCTCCAGAGCATCTTTGTACGAGGGAATCGACGTTCCTCTTTCTGATTGATTCTCATTGCTCACCGAAAGTGCCTAGAACTGAGTTCCAATAACCTCCTCCGGTTCTACACAAGTAGATAATGAAAGGTTACTCACGATCAAGGCTTGTTCTCCACAGACCGTGACAAGTTGATCGTTCTTGACGAACTTCAGTTTCTGGTGCAGTGTTGAAGTGACTGCCCCAGCCTGGTGTATCCAAGGTCTTCCCAACAAACAGCTGTATGTTGCTCGGATGTCCATGACTTGGAAAGTGATTAGGAAAGTGTGAGGACCGATAGTTATGGGAAGGTCGACTTCGCCGATAAATGCTTTCTGAGACCCGTCAAATGCTTTGACGATGACCTCACTGCCCCTCATCGGGGATCCTTTGAATGATAGTCGCATTAGAGTGGACTTCAGCATAACATTGAGAGTCGATCTGATGTCTACCAGTACGCTGGCTAAAGCATCGTCCTGGCAGTTAACTGTGATATTAAGCGCCATGTTGTGACTTTTGCCTTCCTCTGGCAATTCCTCGTTACTAAACACCAAGTTGTTGCAGTAAGTGGTGTTAGAAATGATGCTATCGAACTGTTTTATTGACACATCCTGTTCCATAAAGGCCTGCTCTAAGACTTTCTGTAGAGCTTCCCTGTGAGCCTCAGAACTGAGTAAAAGAGATAACACAGAGATCTTTGAAGGAGTTTGTAACAGCTGATCAACAATGTTGTATTCACTCCTTTGGATGAGCTTCAGCATCTCATCATCGTTCTTTGAAAGGTCGGGATCACTGGATTGACCGACCGGTGGATTAGGAACTTCTGTTTGAGGTTCCTTTTCTTTGCTGGGTTCTCCAACTCCTCGGTTGAAGATTCGACCACTCCGTGTTACTCGACTGATGTCTGCAATATTCACGACGGAGGGTAATGGAATTTCCTTCCCATTCTCAATTATAGTTGCATCGTACTTGTAAGGGATAGCCTTATCAGACTTGTATGGCACTGGTCCCGGCAGATAGATAACTACAGGAGCCTTCTAATTTTTCTGACTGTCGTAGGTAACTTCAATCAGTTCCTGGCTAAGAACCTTTTGTTGCGGTGAGAATCGGATAACAAGCTATTTAATTAACTTGCATCACACATCTTTGAATTCACCACCGAGCTTTGATTTATCCAAAGGAAATGGTAAAGAACGAAAACCCTAATAAGAGAATCTAGGTTCGAGGGTTGGTTATTCAAAGAGAATGTATTAGCATCCTAAGTATCTGTAGTACTCTACAGGAACCTCTTGTTAGTATTTGTGTTATGTTATTATTTGCTTGCTAAGGGAAATGCGCTAAGGTAAAGGTAAAGACCTAAGGGTATATACACTAAGTATGCTCGCCAAGACATTGCATCTCGTGCCTACGTATCCTGAAGGGAATGGAATCAGAGCATTCGTAGTTCCCCTCAATACGGGGTAAAAGGGTGTAAAAGGAAAATGTGGAATCCGAGAAGGCATCGGATATAAAGATAAAAAAGGGTAGAATCCGAGAAGGCATCGGATGTAAAGGAAAAAAAAAGAAAAGGTAGGTCGCTAGGATCTCGCAATCCAATGCCTACGTATTCTCAAGGTGAACTTGAGAAATCAAAGCATCCGTAGTTCCCCTCAACGGGGGTGAGGAACTCTTGACTGTGGTCAAGGTTCCAAGGGAAAGTAGGGTCTAACAGCAAGACACCTACATGGAGTGCGGCGACTCCAAACTTAAGGCTAGGTAAAACAGGGAAAGAAGTGTCCACGGCGGAACACCTAAATAGAGCACGGAGACTCTAAACCTGAGGTTAAGTTAAAAGGGAAGGTAAGTATTGATCGCACGGCGGCGTGAGATAAGAGAATGATGGATAAGGCTATCCTAAATGACGTGGCAGCCAATGAGAATGACCTTTCCTTTTGGAACGAGGCATAAGCAACAGGTAAACAGAGGGACAAGTGTATGATAAACAGCAATATATACAGCAGATGTAACAAGAATTAAATGAAAAATGAATATTAGGAATCAAAATGTCAAGATTAAATTAAAAGTAAATTAAAATCTAAATAGACAAAAATAAAAAATAAAACAAATTCTATTTAAAAGCTAATTAATTTTAACTAATTAACTAAGTTGATTTAAAAAACTAAACTAAATTCTAATTTAAATCTAGACTAATTTCTATTCTAAACCTAAACTAGTTCTAATACCTAGTTCTAAGTTTAATTAAAACTAAATGAACTAATTCTAGAGAACAAATTAACTAATTGATAAGCTAAAGAATAATAACTAATCTAATCTCTAATTTTAACTAAAATAACTAATCAAATTAAAAATTAAACTAAGTCTAAGCTAAAGTTAAAACTACTAAACTAGATCTAATTAACTACTAAAAAAATTCTAATTAAATAGCTAAAATAATTAATCTAAAAAGAATCTAATAAGTAAAACTAGTTAATCTAAATCCTAAAAAACAAGTTAACCAAAACAAGGTACTGGGCTAAAAAATAGAAAGAAAAAAAAAGGCTTTGCTGAAATCACCTGGGTCGGACCATCCTGGTTCAAACCCGGTCTGGTTTAGGTTAAATACAAAAGGGTGAAAGGGCTACCCAAATCGATCTCCAAGCCCAAGGTGTGATATTGAGTAATGAAGGGAAAATCTGGCCGCCTAACCTTTTGTCAAAAACAAACAATGAAGTGTTAAAAAAAACATCAACGGGGAGTGTATTAGGTGGCATGAAGCTCTAGGTAACTATCAGTCATAAATGTAAATTAAAAACCAAACATAAAGTAAATTAAAAACCCTTCAAATTGCCAACTTCAATTCTTAATGACCCCAAAAAAATTTAATGTAAATTAAAACCTAATCAAAGGATGGAAACAGAACACATTCCTTTTCAAAGCCAAAATCTTCCTCTCTCTCTTTTCACGAGTGATTTTCTTCTTCTTGTGTATCGTCCACTCTTACGGCCTCGAATCTCTCAGCTTTGATCTCCCTCTTTCTCTCCTTATTCTACGGCAGTGACGTGGTTCAGAGATGGTGGAGTTATGAGGTTCAGAGGAGTTTATAGAGGGTGGAGAAGGGTGGTCTGTGAAAGATTAAAGGGAGGAGTTTGAAGGCTATTATGATGAAGGCAAAGCGTGTAAGATTGTAGAGATGGAGGGTGCGATGGTGGTGAGTTTTGTCCTCAGATGCACTGACATGCTATGAAATGGACAAAAGAAACAAAATAAGATGCTGACATGCAAAGAACTCTAATATGATGAAAATGATAGAATGATAAATGTAAGATGCAGACAAAAACGAAAGCAGACAGGGACAAAGTCCACACAATGAGCAATCACTCACTGGGGATGACAACAACACTGGGGAAGCTGCAACAAAACTGGGGAAAATTAAAGTGATGAAGGAACTGGTCCAAGCGTGATCGGCTAACACTTTAGAAAGAAAAGATAACACAAGATCCTCAATGGAAGTAGCACCGAAAAAGCGGTCTCCACTGGGGAATCAAAAGTCACCATCCATGAATGGAAATGGATGGAAAAGAGTCACGACATTTAGAAGATCATTGAATGAAGCGAGGAGAAAAACTGGGAAATACATGAGACAAGCAAACATCAGAGGTATTCAGAAAAGCATTGAATAAACTCTGGGAAACAAATTGACAACAGAGACATTCAGAAGAGCATTGAATGAACTCCGGGAAGCATATCAGAGATATTCGGAAAAGCATCGAATAAACTCCGGCACACATCCAGAAAAGCATTGGATGAAGAATGGAAACAGGCTTGAAAATATTCAGCGGTTGTTAACCACAATCAGAAATAAATTGAAAACATCTAGAAGAGCATTAGATGAAGACAACGATTCTGAAAATACATCCGAAACATTTAGAAGAGCATTAAATGTACATGAAAGGGTTTTGAAGACATATCCGAAAGAGCCTCAGATAAGCAACATTATATCTGGAAAAACATCAGATAAACAAGGTCATATCCAGAAGAGCATCAGATAGACACAAAAAGTGCTCTGGAAAAACATCAGGAGCAAAAGACTCAATTTAGAAGAACATCAGAAAGAGGGACACATCCGGAAAAGCATCAGATGGAAAAGGCAATGTCATTCCGGAAAAGCATCAGAATTAACAAAGCGAAATATCTGGAAAAACATCAGATAAGTTCTAGAAAAACATCAGAACAAAGGACTCAATCTAAAAAAACATCAGAAAGAGAGACACATCCGGAAGAGCATCAGATGGTGAAAGCAGTGTCATTCCAGAAAAGCATCAGAATAAACAAAGTGATCATCTGGAAAAACATCAGATAAGTTCTAGAAAAACATTAGAACTAAAGACTCAATCTGGAAGAACATCAGAAAGAGAGGCACATCCGGAAAAGCATCAGATGGTAAAGAAAAGTCATTCCAGAAAAGCATCAGAATAAACAAAGCAGATATCTGGAAAAACATCAGATAAGTTCTAGAAGAACATCAGAACAAAAGACTCAATCTGGAAAAACATCAGAAAGAGAGGCACATCCGGAAGAGCATCAGATGGTAAAGAAAAGTCATTCCGGAAAAGCATCAGAATAAACAAAGCAGATATCTGGAAAAACATCAGATAAGTTCTGGAAAAACATCAGAACTAAAGACTCAATCTGGAAGAACATCAGAAAGAGAGGCACATCCAGAAAAGCATCAGATGGTAAAAGCAATGTCGTTCCGGAAAAGCATCAGAATAACAAAGCGAAATATCTGGAAAAACATCAGATAGGTTCTGGAAGAACATCAGAACAAAATACTCGATCTGGAAAAACATCAGAAAGAGACAAATAAATGACATCCAAGAACAACATTGGATACAAAAGAGGAACAAACATATCCGAAAAAACAATCGGATAAGAAAGGTCATATCTGGAAGAACGTCAGATAGACACGACAATATCTGTTTGGTAGGTGCCAAGTGAGTTGGATTTTGACCACCAGGTAAGACATGGATAACAAAACGACCTTGGGAGAAATGCAAATGAGGATGAAACACTCAGATATGCATATGTATATGAGTTATGTAGATGATATATGATCAAATACAAATGCAGATGTCGACGACATGGCTCGACTCTCTGGGAAGACAAGACTGGAAGACTGATTCCTCTACACGGAGATCACTGCCATTCTGCTTGGGACTAGAGATACTACTGCTGAACACATCATTGCCACACTGGTAAACTGTATCCAGTGATGATCCTTGTAGGGAGGATGAAGAGCTGTTTGGGGATTCTTCAAATTAACTGCCCCAGTCTGAGTCTTGAAAGATGATTGTTCTACTGTACACTGGGAAAGCTTGCCCCAGCCTGAGTCTTGTAAAATCTTCTGTATAAACCAATTCTAAGAAGTCGCCATTAAACCACAAATCTTGAACTGATTCTCAATAGGATATGGAAGGAACTTGCCCCTGACTGGATCACCGACCAAGTTTCTTAATTGTTTGAAAATTCCTTGAGAAGAAGGCTAGTTTGCAAGCAAAAGTATTTGTACAAACATGGTAAATGCAAAGTTCATGCAACTTTTGAAATCAAAATCATTTTGAAATAGGTGCAAAGTATATGGGATACTGGTCAGAACACGGTGGTTCAAGACATTAAAGTGAAAAGTTTAAGCAAAGGGTGTAATGCCCAAAATAGATGATCTGCAAAGACCTTTAGGAGTCAGTTTACGCAACCTTGCTGTAGTATGCTTTCAAAATAACCTCACTTCAATTGGGTCTTTTGAGGGTTATAACGTGGCCTAGTTCACGGTTTAAGAAACAAAGGATAAAGGCTCAAAATTTATTTGTACCCACCCAATCTCCGTGATGAACTTCCAGTCATATGCTCAGTTAACTCAAACTATGCACTCAGGTTCCCATATGTTAGGAATTGCACCGATGATAACGATGATGATGGTTCAGAATTCAATGGACTTGAGATAGCGATCACTGCTTCCTTACAACTTTTGGTTTTCATACAAGCTTGTTCTTTCTTATTCTTTTTTTTGTTGTTGTATAAAGCAAGGTCTTGAGCTTCCTACCTTCCTTAGCTTTTGCCTCGAAATTGACTCGGCTCATTCTTTGGGTAAGGATTTCTTGACGACCCTTCTTCATTTATCACTTTGGGAACAACTTGTACTACATTTATTCATTTAATTAGGAAGAGTTGAAAGGTTGTGAATGTCTGGCTTAATGATTACGGTGAACCATCATTGGCGTTTTGACTTGAAAGACATCTTCGACACTTGCTTGTTGCGCGCGAAGAAAAATTTGTGAATGCAACCTTTTGTTGAAAGGCGTCTTGCATGAAACTCTTGCATTTGAATGCACAATCAAGTTAACTAAGAACTACCCACCCCAAGGTTAAGATTGCTGGTTTTTATTTGTAAAGAAAAGAAACTCCTACTTCAAGGCTCAAAAGGGTTGACGAGGGATTAACTTCCTTATTTCTCCAGTGTTTGGGGATTGAAACAATGCCTTACATCGTCAGCAAAGTTTTGATTTGAAAGCATACCAACAGCAGTTATGAGTATTTATATTTTCATCATCCTCCCTCCAATCTTTGCACAATCAAAAGAAAGTGGACAAGAGAATTTTTTCTTGAAAGGGAAAGCATTAAGAAGTAAATAGCAAACACAAATGAATTGAATCAAAAGTTGTAATGCTCATTTCATTAATAAAAAAAGTACAAACATCATTTGAAAGCAAACAGCTAATACAAGATAAGAAAAATGCAAACAATAAGAAACATGGTCTAGTGACAAATCAGAAACAAAAATAAGTTGTCTTGTCTTTAAGAAGTAGCTGAGCTGAAGTCGACTGAAGCTTCACTTGCCCTGGTAGAGGGTTGTTCTTGACATTCTGCATCTGATGTTAGCTCTAGTCCTATATCGGTGTCGAGGAATCAGCTTGACGACTCACAGATGACACTGGAAGATAGAGACAGTAGGAAATGAGTCACTGGACAGACAGACATATGCAATGAATCATGCAAAGATACAAATGATATGCAATGCAATGCAAACAGGAAGCGAAACACATGCAACAGGATCAAAGGTTTGAGATCACGGCATGGAGTCTGGGTAAAGAACCAACCACGGGGTGTGTACTTGGGTTATTGTATCCGTAGAACAGGGTTCAAAGAAGTTCCCAGAGTCAACAACCCATCTTTCAGATTTTATCGACTTCCCGAATGACTTGGTAATCAATAAAATTCTCAAGAGAATCTCGTCTGAGTGTAGTATCGTGTGACAACCATTTCAGAAATAGACTCCCTCATGGTCACCGCATTACGTCCTAAAAGGCCAAGTGGGGTTAAAGGTAACTACGGTTCTCAGTATCGATGACACCTATGTCGAGAGTAGCACGTTTTCACGAATAGACTCGCTCAACATGACTAAACTCTCAAGAGGGCCTAAACTGAGTGATGGTGTCTCAAGTCAATTTTTTCAGGAATCGACTCCCTCAAAGCCTCCTTGAATATACCATCGTCCTATCATAAGTGTACGCTCAAATCTGGGTATAAGACATATCCTCACCACTCAAAGTAACCATCCTGCAAATAGAAAACCCAAGCACAGACAGATATATACAGATATACAGATATACAAGCAAGCAAACATGTAAATAACACAAAGACAAACAAGGTGGGCTTAACCCTCTTAGGGGAGTGATTCCCCAGTGAAGTCACCATTTCTGTTGCAGTGAGAATCGGATAACAAGCTATTTAATTAACTTGCATCACACATCTTTGAATTCACCACCGAGCTTTGATTTATACAAAGGAAAGGGTAAAGAATGAAAACCCTAATAAGAGAATCTAGGTTCGGGGGTTAGTTATACAAAGGGAAGGTATTAGCATCCTAAGTATTTGTAGTACTCTATAGGAACCTCTTGTTAGTATTTGTGTTATGTTATTATTTGCTTGCTAAGGGAAATGCGCTAAGGTAAAGGTAAAGACTTAAGGGTATATACACTAAGTATGCTTGCCAAGACATCGCATCTCGTGCCTACGTATCCTGAAGGGAATGGAATCAGAGCATTCGTAGTTCCCCTTAATACGGGGTAAAAGGGTGTAAAAGGAAAATGTGGAATCCGAGAAGGCATCGGATATAAAGGTAAAAAAGGGTGGAATCCGAGAAGGCATCGGATGTAAAGGAAAAAAAAAAGAAAAGGTAGGTCGCTAGGATCTCACAATCCTATGCCTACGTATTCTCAAGGTGAACTTGAGAAATCAGAGCGTCCGCAGTTCCCCTCAACGGGGGTGAGGAACTCTTGACTGTGGTCAAGGTTCCAAGGGAAAGTATGGTCTGACATCAAGACACCTACATGGAGTGCGGCAACTCCAAACTTAAGGCTAGGTAAAACAGGGAAAGAAGTGTCCACGGCGGAACACCTAAATAGAGCATGGAGACTCTAAACCTGAGGTTAGGTTAAAAGGGAAGGTAAGTCTTGATAGCACGGCAGCGTGAGATAAGGGAATGATGGATAAGGCTATCCTAAATGACGTGGCAGCCAATGGGAATGACCTTTCCCTTTGGAACGAGGCATAAGCAACAGGTAAACAGAGGGACAAGTGTATGATAAACAGCAATATATATAGCAAATGTAACAAGAATTAAATGAAAAATGAATATTAGGAATCAAAATGTCAAGATTAAATTAAAAGTAAATTAAAATCTAAATAGACAAAAATAAAAAATAAAACAAATTCTATTTAAAAGCTAATTAATTTTAACTAATTAACTAAGTTGATTTAAAAAACTAAACTAAATTCTAATTTAAATCTAGACTAATTTCTAATCTAAACCTAACCTAGTTCTAATACCTAGTTCTAAGTTTAATTAAAACTAAATGAACTAATTCTAGAGAACAAATTAACTAATTGATAAGCTAAAGAATAATAACTAATCTAATCTCTAATTTTAACTAAAATAACTAATCAAATTAAAAATTAAACTAAGTCTAAGCTAAAGTTAAAACTACTAAACTAGATCTAATTAACTACTAAAAAAATTCTAATTAAATAGTTAAAATAATTAATCTAAAAAGAATCTAATAAGTAAAACTAGTTAATCTAAATCTTAAAAAACAAGTTAACCAAAACAAGGTACTGGGCTAAAAAACAGAAAGAAAAAAAAGAAAAAAAAATGCTTTGCTGAAATCACCTGGGTCGGACCATCCTAGTCCAAACCCGGTCTGGTTTAGGTTAAATGCAAAAGGGTGAAAGGGCTACCCGAATCGATCTCCAAGCCCAAGGCGTGATATTGAGTAATGAAGGGAAAATCTGGCCGCCTAACCTTTTGTCAAAAACAAGCAATGAAGTGTTAAAAAAAAACATCAACGGGGAGTGTATTAGGTGGCATGAAGCTCTAGGTAACTATCAGTCATAAATGCAAATTAAGAACCAAACATAAAGTAAATTAAAAACCCTTTAAATTGCCAACTTCAATTCTTAATGACCCCAAAAAAATTTAATGTAAATTAAAACCTAATCAAAGGATGGAAACAGAACACGTTCCTTTGCAAAGCCAAAATCTTCCTCTCTCTCTTTTCACGAGCGATTTTCTTCTTCCTGCGTATCGTCCACTCTTACGGCCTCGAATCTCTCAGCTTTGATCTCTCTCTTTCTCTCCTTGTTCTGCGGCAGTGACGTGGTTCAGAGATGGTGGTGTTATGAGGTTCATAGGAGTTTATGGAGGGTGGAGAAGGGTGGTCTGTGAAAGAATAGAGGGAGTAGTTTGAAGGCTATTATGATGAAGGCAAAGCGTGTAAGATTATTGTGATGGAGGGTGCGATGGTGGTGAGTTCTGTGCTCTTTGGAGTTTTCTGTGAAAGTTTCAAGTAATGAAGAGGTTTTGTTTGAAGGTTGTTTTGAGATTGAAACAAAGCGATGAAGAGTGAGCTGTAATAGTGATTGAAGGAAAAGGTCGATGAAAGGGTTGATCGAAGGAAGGTAGAGGTTTTGGTTACGGCTGAGTTTTTATGTTAAAGTTGCAGGGTTTAAAAACAAGATTTTATTTGAAGGTTTTATTCTGCAGAGAATGGAAGGGTGGTGGCGAGAGTTTGTGACGATGAAATATGTTGATTCAGGAAAGATGTATGATGTTGGTTTTCACAGAGTGTTGATGTGAACAATGAAGGCCAGTTTGTTGGTGAATGATAAGAGGAATTTGAAAATGTATGAATCTTCTTGTATTGCTGTCAATCGCTTTTTGTATTTTTGAGGTCTCAGGTTTTTTCACTCTCAGGTTTGCTAATCCTCCCTTGTTATCATTCTCAGAATTCCGCTCTTTCTCTTTCTTTTAAAACACTTTAAACTCTTTTCTGTTGATTTGTCCCTATCAGATGATGTCCTGTTGTTGTAAGATTTGTCATTGATTTTGCAGGTTGTAGCAAGCTTTGTACAAAGTTGTGCAGATCATAGGTCAAGGTTTTGGTACATTTTGAAGTAAGCTGGTTTTTTTCGGAGCTTTGGCAGCAGTGGTTTTATGAGGGCAGTGTCTTGGTACGGTGGAATATACATTCACAAGGCAAGGTCTTATTTGCAGCAGATGGTCAAAGTTTTTGGAGACAAGTAACATGTTTTGGTGTAACTGCAGGATGGTTTCGGTGATGCAGAGTTGAGGCAGTGGTTTTTGGTCAAACTTTTGTGAGTGGGGATAGCGTAGGGACTTTTTCTTTTTTTTTTGTTTTGTATTACATCATAAATAAATAAAAAGACTCTAAGTATAAATATTTTTATGATTTTTTTAGACAAAAGAAAATAATTAAATGAAACTAATTAAAAACTAAACCTAAATTACAATTAAAATTAAAATTAAAAAAATAAAATTGAAAACTAAATTAAACTAAGTTAAATTAACAAAATTAATCTAATCGAATTAAAGTTAAAAGCAAATTGAATTAAAATTAGCCTAATTACTAAACTTAAGATAAATAAAAAACTCAATTAAAAATTAAAATGAATTAAAAAGATATAAACTAAACTAAATTCAATATTAAACTAGATTGATTCTAAATAATTCAAAAATAAATATTTAAGCAAATATAAAAATAAATAAATAAATAAAATCAAGAATGACGTGGAATAAAAAGAAAAACATGATTAATGGGATGTTTAAATGGAAATGCGAGAAAAGAAACCAACTTAAAATGATATGACAAAAACCAGCTAATCTGAGGGTAAATTTTGGGCTATGACACCTTTGATTAGTCCAGTAGAGGGATGATGGTACAAATATCCTTGGTCCTCTCAGGATCAGGGATTACAACCACATATTTGACCTGGTCAGCGAAATAGTCTGGCGTCCAGTTAATGGACCCCGAAACTGAATATTGTTAAATCTCTTTGCGGTCCAACTGACTCTGAAGGGCTGCTCGCACGAGGTAACATCCTTGATTATTTTCCGAGCAAACTCTACATCGCTCGTAGTTATGTGGTGGCACCTGGCCACGTCCGCTTTGAATGCAGTGTAACCTCACTAGATCTGTTTCCATTGATCGAACATCCTGACTTTGATGCCTAGTAGGGTTCCCATTAACCACACTGATTTGTTGCGTGTATTCATCCATATAGATCGGAAGCCACCAGTGGCTTAACAAGTGTTGAAAAGTTCTTTGCACCAGAGCGCACTCTTGGTTACTCTCACAGCATACTGTATAGTTCTGATAATTATGCGAAGTTAGAAAATCGAGCTGGACTTGTGTAGCGTGTAACTCCACCAAGTTGGTGTTCATCAAGCGAATATCAAAGATTTGAATCATATTCACTTGATACTGATTTCCATCGCGGTAATCCTGAATCTATCCCAGATCCATCTGACGCTGGAGGGCCTCTTGTACAAAAGAGCATCCCTTTTTGTTTACCGAGAAAGTCAGACAGGAATTGTAATCATGCCGCGGCAGATTATGATACTGGCTTTGCCTTGAGTGAATTGCCACCAAGTTGACATTCATCGCACGGACGTCGTGGTTTTGAATGATGTTGGAATTTGCATGAGTCATGTTGACCCCATGAACTCGATGCTCTTGGATCCATCCGAGATCCAATTGTTCCTGTAGAGCTGATTGCACCACAGAACATCCTTGATTGTCCTTAGAGCAGATATCACACTGGTGATAGTTGTGAGGTGGTATATGGCCATACCCTCTCTGTCTGCGATGCATCTTGACCAAGTTGGCCCTCAATAAGAGTACATCATGAATTTGTTAGTTGTTATTGGACTCTCCCTCTATCAAATTTACCGTAGCTTTCTCGTGTTGAGGTAACGGGTTTGTGAGAACATTTGGATTCGTATCTTTGAAAGATAAGACCCCGCTCCTAATAAGCTTTTGTACATCGGATTTGAAACTGAGACAGTTCTCAATGTTATGCCCTGGTCCTCCTTGATGGTAAGGACAAGTCTGATTCGCTTTGAACCAAAAAGACGGATTTTCCGGAATTGTAAGAGGAGACCTAGTTTAGATATGCCCCTTGACCAGTAATAATGGAAACAACTCTGCGTACTACATCGGTATAGGGTCGAACCCTGGTGGTTGCGTTGTACGGCTGTCGTTGTATGGAGGATGAGCCTGCTGAAGAGGTTGTTGTGTCCTTTGCTGATATTGTTGTTGATTTGGTTGACTTTACGCAACCTGAGGTTGATACGTTGGAACAGGCGCAAGGTTGATAGTAGGAGTTACAGCTGCTACTGGTTGGTAACGTCGCCTTTGCTTTCCAAGAGAGATATTCCCAATATCCTGCTCTTTTTTCTTAGGGAGAGCACTACCATATCGTTTTGTATTACTTGATGATCCAGCGTCTTTTACTAAACGTCCTTCTCGGACTGCTTCCTCAAGACGAACTCCCATACCCACCATCTCGGTGAAGTCACTGGGCGCACTGGCAACCATTCTGTTGTAGTAAAATGAGCTTAAGGTTTTCAAGAAGATCTTTGTCATCTCTTTTTCCTCAAGAGGTGGACAAATCTGGGCGAAAATTTCACGCCATCTCTGAGCGTACTCCTTAAAGGTTTCCTTGTCCTTTTGTGACATCGATCTGAGTTGATCTCTGTTCGATGCCATGTCCAGATTATACTTATACTGTTGAACAAAGGTAGCGCCAAGATCTCTGAAATTAGCGATCTTAGTTCGGTTTAAACCCATGTACCATTTGAGTGCGGCACCGGTTAAACTATCCTGAAAGTAGTGAATCAGTAGCTGGTGGTTCTTTGTCTGAGCTGACATTCACTGAGCGTACATCACTAAATGACTTTGAGGGCAAGATTTACCCTTGTACTTTTCAAATTCGGGCACTTTGAATTTGTGCGGAACTTTCACATTGGGGACCAAACAAATGTCTGCAGCGTCTTTTCCAAATAAATCTTGACCGCGAATGGCCTGCAGCTCCTTCTGCATTTCCAGGAACTGTTCCTGTAACTCATTCATTCTGTCGAACATACTTTCATTTCCACCAGAAGGTATATGTGGAATCTGTCCTTCAGGGACAGTGTGTACCACGGGTGGTGGTATAGTCATTACGGCAGAGACTCTTGGTGCCTCCCGAAGTTTGTAACCTTCAGGAGTTGCTGTCATGCCCCTGACATCTTCACCTTCCCGAAGTTTGTAACCTTCAGCCCCAGCGGCTCCTGATGCGGTTCCCTGATCCTCAGTGATCGGCGGAACATATCCTTCTGGGATATAATTAATAGGCCTGTCCCATGGATGATCTTTGTGCATTTTGTACCTAGGATCATACTTCTCCACTACGGGCGTTGATGTGATCTCTGAGATCACAGTCCTTTGTTGTTGCATCTGAGCTTCTACTAGAGCCTGCATGTCGTTATGAAGCTTTCTCAGATCCTCTTTCAGAGTGTCGATCTCTTCTCTCAACTCTCTGTTCTCTTCCTCGAGATCATCTATCTTTTTCTGTCGATTGGCCCGAGTATTATACATATGAGACAGTTTGACTCTAGAATCGAGATGCAAACGTGAGACTCGTAGGTAAGAAGAATGTGTTACATGAGAATGATGAATGATATGCAATGATTATATTAATTAACTTTTTATTTAATCAAAATAAACTTCGACAATTGGATTGCAAATATTTTTATTGAATTCAAGGATTGCGAAAATGGAAATACAGTAGATTACAAAGTGCTAAAAAGGAAATGTCTAAGCTAATGGATCCTGAGTCCTCTCTGAGGAGAGCTCAGGTGTTGGTTCTGGTATTTTCCTTTTCTTTGACCGGGGCTCTTGAGCCGTTGTCGGGTTGTCGCTCCTTTGCCAAGTGAGAGGAGCGAGAAAATTCCTTTGGTCCTCTTGATTCTCTACAGCATGTTGCTCTAAAATCTCGATCAGAGCATCTTTATCTTTCAATAGTTGTTGTATTTTCTTACACTCCACATTGAGAATATGGTACTTGTTCCTCCAAGACCTCTTCTCCTGCTGAACTTTGTCGAGAGTAACCTGAAGTTTTTCCGTATCAGACATAAAGTAAAATACGGGGTCCCTTAACGGAAGAACTTCCTGGCGAGGGTAAGGCGTCCTCAGCTTGAGAGCTCTAGTTTGTACCCAATGGAGATAAGGCTCCACCAAGACACAATCCGGTTTTCCTAGAGACTCTCTTCCTTTCCTATGAACATGTTTCCAAGCATGCACTATTTCTGTCTCTAGTGCTCTGTCATTTTCTCCTTCCTTGAAGAAAAGACCTTCCAGATGAGCATTCTGCGAGACATGCCTCATCGGGTATCCGAATTGACGACGAACTAAAATCGGATGATAATTGATCCCCCCCCCCTTAGTTCCTATAAGGGGTACGTTTGGGAAATTTCCACAATGGTCGATAATCCTGATCCCGTCATAGATTCGATTGTACCAATCGATGTCAGAGTTGGTAAGAGACATGATTCTCTGCGACCAACGTAAAGTACTCTTTTGATCCCAAAATGCGGCAGACTTGGGTAATTAGGAAATGAACCATTTGTACAGCAGGGGAACACAGCATGTGATCATTCCTCTGTTGTACAAATTCCTTAAGTGTACAGAATGATACGCATCTGCGAGCAAGGTTGGTACAGGGTTTCCAATCAGAAAAATCTTAATGGCGTTGATATATACAAAGTTATCGATGTTGGGAAACAAAAATAACCCGTAGGTAAGCAAAACAAATATGCTTTCAAAAGCGGCCACGTTCCTTATACTAGCAAAGTACAGAGCTTTATTTATCAATAATTGGGCTGGCAAACCCTGGATACCACCCTTAGTGGTCATATGAGTCCTGACCTCTGACTCATCCAAATAGATTGCTCTTGCAATGGTTTGATCTTTTGGAATTTCTTCCAGTCCAGAAAAGGGAGCGTGATCAGTAATATGTAAATCAGTCAGGTGAGAGTATTCCTCCAGCGTTGGTGCTAGCTGATAATCCAGAAATGTGAAGCAGTGATAGACCAGATCGTAGAACTGGATTAGTGTAGACAGGATTCCTTCAATTACATGGACCCTTAATAGAGATAGCAGTCCTCCATACTTGGCTCTAAAAGCCTTAGGGTTGGTTATCATCCTCGCCAACACTCTTAAATCCTCTAGTTTTGGAACCTTGAAGGTGTACTTGTGAGTTTTCCTTCTACCGAAATCCATTAGCAAACCCTTTATTTGACATTTGCAATCATTGTATTAGTTTCATTTGAAAAAGATAGACTAGAAGAGAAAAAATTTCTTTGTTTAAATGTTTTTTAAATGAATGTATGAATGCAGCACACAAAAACATAAAAAAAACATTGGGTCAAAGGGTCGGTGTCATGAAGTCAAGACTCTACCCATCCCCAAAGGTTTTACTGGTGATTTTTTGTACCTGTCCGCAAAATCATTGACCCCTCTTGGGATATTATTGACCCCTCTTAGAGTGATCTCAAATGAGGGTAGTATCACATGACAACTATTCTCGATAGCTTCTGCACTACAAAAATGGTTTCAGTCTACTAAAACCTCAGCTTCTCAGATAACCCAGTCGACCACACTACTTTCAACAACCGAAGTCGTATAGGTAATGCATCTGCAAAGGGAGTCTCCACTAAGTTTGATGGTCGACCGGGAACTCTTAACTAGGATTCACTCCCAGTAAGATTACCCGTATAATGCCATCCCCTATCTTAGGTGTATACTCAATCTTTCCACATGCGGTATCACACGCATTCCCATTAGAAGAAAAATAAACACATATATCAATTAGGAAAAGCAATATATATATTTATCCTAACATCCTAGACCTCTAGTCTTATGATCCTATACAGACAATGACTCCCCAGCAGAGTAGTCATTTCTGTAGTATTTGGTGAATTTAAGGCTTTCACCCTAAAAGAGGCTAGAAAGAATGCCTCCCACTGTGGTCGCCATTTTTCTGTAGCGCGGTTTTTGTGGTTTCAAATCACTATCGCTTTGGTACTACAGTTCGATTCATTTTTTATCCTATTGAGCTGATTAAGTAAGGGAAATAGATATCTCCAATTAACCCTGCTTGCAAACTGAGGTTAAATAGTCAAAACTGTTGGTTTACAGATGCTATCAAAATAGGGGGGGTTCTTCTTTAGGGTTATTTGCTTAAAAACAATGTCTAGACTATGGGTTAGGTTTCTGGTAAGGTGTTAGGTCTAATGCTTTTGATGGATATATGAAGGTACTGGATTTTGGTTAGTATGCTCGCTAAGATTTTTGCAATCTTATGCCTATGTATTCCCGAAACAGGGAAATCAGAGCGATCGTAGTTCCTCATATTCTATGGGAGGAAAAAGGTTGTTTTGGTGTCTTGTTTAAAGCCCAAGACATGAAGCTAAAGGTGGTTTGTATCTTGTTCAAAGCCCAAGATGTGAAGCTAAAGGGTTTTGGATGAGAGAGAATTTGTCCTCTCTAAAGAGGAGTTGTTGATGTTTGTATGCTGTGAGCAAGGCATAAATTTGATGCTAAAAGGTTGATTGACTCAACCGAGGTTTCCTTATACGAAGCCTAAGAGGAGGCGGGAAGTTTGACTTTTCTGGGGCAAACGTTCTTTCTGTCTTGTACAAAGCCCAAGGTTGAGGCTAGAAGAGATTTTGACTCCGTTGGGGAGAATGTATCTTGTATAAAGCCCAAGATGGAGGCTGAAAGGGTTTGACTCAACAAGATAGTACTTTTATCTGTCCTGTATAAAGCCCAAGACAGAGGCTAAAAAGGTTGACTCAACAAGAGAGTCTGGAACAGGTGATTGACTCAACAAGAGAGTCTGTTTGACTCAACAAGAGAGTCTTTTATACTCAACAAGAGAGTGTTTTGCTGTCTAGTACGAAGCCCGAGATAAAGGCTAAAAAGAGATCAACTCAATAAGAGAGTCTTTTATACTCAACAAGAGAGTGTTTTATATGTGTCTTGTATGAAGCCCAGGACGGAGGCTAAAGGTTGACTCAACAAGAGAATCGTTTATACTCAACAAGAGAGTGGGTTTTATATGTCTTGTACCAAGCCCAAGACGGAGGCTAAAAGGAAGACTAATTCAACAAGAGAGTCTGAAAAGGTTAGCTCCACTGGGGAGAATCATTGTACAAAGCCCAAGAGGAGGCTATCTTACTGCTGAGGATTAGATCCATAGGCAGGCCCAAGGGTGGGGAACTCTCATGAGAGAGACCGGGTTTCAGAGTGATCAGTGTTTTTTCTATGTTTGAAAGGAACTTGAGAATGTCTTCGAGACTCAAGGGGGTTTAGACTGTCCAAGTCTAGAGTTTTATCTATTGTACAATGCCCAAGAGGAGGCACGGGCATTAAGGGATGAGTATCAACCCTAGGATGGCCGGAGTTTTGATACTGGAAAGACTGCTCTAGCAAAGGATGACTAAGTTCTGTCTTATACCTTTAAGAAGTCGTCGGGGTCCTTGTATTAAGCCCAAGAGAAGGCATGAGAACTTCTAAGAAGCCGAAGGGTCCTTGTACAACGCCCAAGAGGAGGCGAGGATGCTTTTAGGAAGCCTGTGGGTCCCCAAACTAAGAGAAGTTCAAGAAATGCAATTCACAGAGAAGAGATCATTCCAGGAAAGTTCGAGAATTTGGAAGAAACTCAAGAGATGTCATTCATAGAGAAAATATCATCTTTGAGGAATTAGAGTTTCTTTGACAATTTCTAAGGGTGACAGTCTGAGAAAAGGTTCACCGAGAATACTGCCTTTCTCTTTGTTCCATATTGTTTAACCCCAAGAGAAGGGAATACTGTATCTGGAATCCTACGGGGGATCTAGTTTTGTTTGTATTTACGAGTGGTCAACAAGGCTTTAGCTAGTGCTAGACGTAGTTGCCGGGGAAAACTCTAAATAACTATACTAGTATTACACAGTTGATATTTGAATGTATATAAAAGGATGTGAAAGAAGACTTACAGTGAAGCAGCCCCACAATACAGTTATATACATATGAAAGCGGTAAATGAAAGAGGATAAACACTTACCCATTGTAGAGCTTCCGTGTTGTTTTGTTAGTTGTTCAACAAAGAAAGTTTTGATAACAACAGATATTTGAATTCAAAATCAAAGGAGAAAGTGCTTTGAAAAGATTGTTGGGGCTTACAGCTCAAGGAGAGGCCCAAGTTTGAACGATGATCGCACCGTTGTTTTGAAAACTGTACAGATGGACTTATACAACGACTGAGGCCCAAAAAGTTTTTATGTACAAGGGGATGGGTCTTACACTCTATTAGAGGCCCAAAGAAATTTAAAGAAAAGAAATGGGGCTTATAACACGAGGGTAGGCCCAGATGATTTGATTTTTGAACTGGCGATTGCGTCGAGCTTTTTCTTTTAACGCATATGGACTTATACAATATCTGAGGCCCAAAAATTGTTTTGGTTAAAAGGAGAATGGTTTTTACACTTTATTAGAGGCCCAAGAGTTAGAAAATAAGTAAAGATGGGTCTTATAGCTCAAGGAGAAGCCCAATTGGTTTCGTTACAAAGGCGACGACTGCGCCGTACTTTTGAAAATATACATAGGGACTTATACAATGTGTGAGGCCCTAAAAGGTTTATTTACAAAAGGATTGGGTCTTACACTCTACCAAGAGGCCCAAAAAGTTTTTAAGAAAAGAAATGGGTCTTATAGCTCAAGGAGAGGCCCAAGGATTTTTGTTTGAAAACGGCGATCGCGCCGAGATTTTTGAAAACACAGTGGGTCTTATACAACATCTGAGGCCCAAATCATTTTGGTTTCAAAAAGGGGTTGGGTCTTACACTCTATTAGAGGCCCAAGAGTTTTTTAAAATGATTGATGAGGGTTAAATTAATCAAAACCCTAATTTTGTTTAAAAAGGAATTAGTTTTGTTAAAAAATTAATAAAAAGTGATGAAAACATGTGAAAAATGAGTGGTGATCTTGGATCAATGTTTCAAAAATCATGTTTATATCCACAAAATGATTGGAAACCAATTAAATTTGGAAAATCAAGGGGGAAAAATATTTTAAATGTTAAAAACCAATAAAACATTAATTCCTTGCAAAAATATCAAATATATGAAATAAATAATATTTTTGGGATTTTTTGGTAAAATAAAATATTTTAACATTTTTTTGAATTATTAAAAAAAGAATCAACTCAAAATCATTAAAACTCAGAGAGAAATTAATTTTTGAATCAATTAAATAAAATCACAAAATTCAAATATCTGAATTTGTGAAAAAGGCGCCAAGAACATGGCAAGAACACGCGCGTGTTCTGTGTTTGGCCTGATTTACATTTTCTATCCAATCTCACTGAATACGTGATGAAATCATGCAAACCACATATCAATCTGCTCGTTTTCACCTCACGACCATGTCTATGGTCTTTAATTTCATTTATTTTAAGCATGGAATAAGAAATCAAAGAGAAACCTCAAGAACTCTAATTTCTGCATGAAGGCTAAGAATTTTGATACACGATTCAAACAAAGCAATTAATTGAGGGGAAACATTCTATGCATGATTATGAACATTTGGCAAAAGTATTGTGCGAGGAAATATGCATAGATTAAGAGATGACCAAGTTTAGGCTTACTTGAAGGGCGTGACAGCAAGAGCAATGTGATTTTTGAGTTGGAGGTGTTACAGATGAGTTGTGATGATCTGAACAGCTTCCCTACACTATATGGAGTGTGTTTGAATGCTTGGACTTGATTGGAAATGTTTGGATCACTTTATGGCATCTCAGCTGCAACTTGGTTAAAATCTTGAGCAACTGGCTGGTGATTATGAGAAATCAGTGTTACAGTTGTTGTTTAAGTGTTTGGATCACTTCTATATGATGTTTATGAGGTGTGTGTGTGTGTGTGTGTGTGTGTGTGTGTGTGATTAGTTTGGTTGGAATAACTCTCAAACTCAAAACCCGATAGTGACTTGCGTTGGAAGGCAAATTTGGAAGTGAGAAGGTGATTTTGAGGAAAGCATCTGTTTGATGGCTTTGGTGTACTTAAGCTGAGCATAAATGAGCTCTATTTATAGTAGATAAAGTTTGTTTTGCAAGGAATAGGGAATGGTAGCTGCAGCAGAGGTTTGGCCAATGTTGATCAATAGGAATCTAAGTCTCCTCTAGCCATTGACTAGAGGTTAGAGCACAGGCCTATGGTTCTTTGGTTCACATCTTATCATTGACTCATTCAGTTAGAAATGGCTCGGTTCATGCCACCTTGGTGCATCCATTGAAGGCTCCAAAACAAAATTAGAGTCTTGTCCCTTCTTTAGGAATTGTAGGGTTGGCATGCTACTTTGGGAATCTTGGACTTGGGAGGTTGATGGATTAGTGTTTGTCCCTCCTTGGTCTCCCCATGAGGTGTTCAGATGGATAAACTTGTTTGTCATTTGCAAAAATTGCTCAAATTGAGCAAAATGCACAAATCTGCCTTGCCATGACAGTTTGCAGCAAGGCATATTGCCATTGTCATATCTCATGGCTTAAGTGGAGTTTTATGGGGTTCTTGGCCATTTTGGAAAGCTCTCATATGATACAACATATGTGTGATCATAGTTTGTCTTGACACTTTTTGGATCTAAGTGAAAAATGCCCTTACATTTTGGAAAAAGTGAAACAGATTCTGACTTGGTGAAAATTTCACTAAGTGTTGGAAAAAAGTGACATTTTCACTTTTTGTGATTTTGGTCATTCCATAACTTAAAATCCATGGAGAATTGGAATGAGGTGTAGTTGAAGCTTTTGTAGTATGAAATGAGAGCTATAAATCCATCTTTGGATAAGCCAAAATGGTTGCTTGGATCTCAAGTTATGATCCTTGGAAGTTGGCACCCTAGCCACTTTGTTCCATAACTTACAAAATTTCTAAGTTTTTATGGTTACCCCTTTTACAAGTTATCCCACTTTCTTTGGTTTTTCTTGATGAATGTTGATTCAAATCACACATTAACATCATTTTAGGGTTAAGGAACCATAATTGATAAAAAAATCAAAAAGTCAAACTTTGACTTTTGTGCACAGTTGACTTTTTATCAGATGAATCCCAAACTGTGCAATCCTCTATGAAATCAAGTCCTTGACCTAAATAAAACTTGATGGATTGATTTCATAGGTGTTATAGGGTGTATTGAATCATTTCCTAGGTTTTGGGAGCATGTCCTGGTCAAAAGTCAAAGATACAGTTGACTTTTCCTTCAAAACCCTAATTATGGTTCAGATGAAAGTGAAACTTGTTGATCAAGCTTCTTGGATTAATCCATTGTTGCAAATGGATCAACGTAGTTTGTTAGAGACCCTCAAACCATGTCTTGAGGTCTTGGCTCATGATTTGTCCCAAAAGTCAACTTAGGGGTGAATTAGGTCAAGAAACCCTAATTCCTGATTTTTTGATGAATGCATCCTCTGAGGCTAAATTGACTTGATGATTGGGTCCATGAGGTCCCTGTAGTATCTTAGGGTTATACTTTGAAGCATTGGCTCATGCCCAGAGGAAGATTTCCATCTTGAGGCTCTGGTCGACCAAAACCCTAATTTGGTGACACTGGCGATCTTGAGGCTTGATCCACTTGAAATGTTGCAGCCTTGTGCTTGATCCTTAATGTGGGATCCCTCTTGATCCATTGTGTTTGAGAGGTTTAGACAAGTTGAAGATCATGTCATTCCTTGATTGATCATTTGTCTAAGTGCTCAGAGAGGGCTTGAAACCCTAATTCATGTTTGTAGTGAATGCTCACCCATCTTTGGGGAGACTGATGAGGCAGAATGATTCATCCATATTATGATTATGATTTGCACAATGATGGGAAATCTTAGTGGTCAAAATTTGGGGTATGACACCTCCCCGGTTTGCTACCCAGAATACTGTTTAAAGGCCTACCGAAAAACTCATGGGTACACCAGAAAATTCATGAGCTCTGCCGGTGACAAACGCTCTCATCGTTGCAACAGTGTCAGAAACGACCTAAACCCCTAAGTTTCTAAGGTTCTGGAGACTACGACAGCGGAAAAAATTGGTCAAACCATCGTCTGCCACCAACAGTCACTGGAAACTGCTACTACACTACCTAGATTCACCCTAACAGCATGAATTCTAGAATAACAGAAAGCAAAAAAGCCTAAAACAGGGCTCAGGTCAAGTTACTTACGTGGTCGAGGAAGAGATTAGAGGGTTGAAGAGTCTGGCCGGAGCTGGTACGACGGCTGGACGGTGGTTGACGATGGATAGACAACAACAAACAGTAGAATACAGAGCAAAGGAGCAACAAAAGAGAGAGAAGCAAAAAGTGCAAATGAGCAGCTTCTCCCTCTATTTATAGACGATCTGAAGGCACGTGCATGAGCATGCGTAGCTAGGGGCGTCATCATGACCATATCCTAACCATGATGACGCATTTAATGCTGCACAGGGCTCGAGGCACGCGTGGCACTTCACCTCTTCAGATCACATCAACCGTTGGGCTCCCCGTATGCCGGGCAAGCCATACAATGTTATGTATCCCACGGGCACTAACTCCCTCGGGCATCGTAGAACAGTCTCATCTCGTTGACAAGCGATGACCATTTCTGGACCTCCCCGGGACTGCGAACTACCCTTAAGTCATCACTCTCATGCTCAGGAGCAACGACTTGAGGGGCTCCTTTTCTGGACTGGCCCAATGACTAGGCATGGCCCAATCCACTTCTGCTCCCAGAACGGCCTAATTGCCTAGGTCCAACCAATTTGGGGCAAAATTTACCTTTCTGCCCCTCCACCGGGCAAATATGGTCGGATGACCCCAAGGGTCACCTGCCCCTCCTCAGTAGCTCATGCCCGTCATGACCGGTTCCACCATCTAGAAACAGTCATGACGTCTGTGTCCGCAACTGTTCTTTTGCCTTTGGCAACGGCTAGTTACGGGCACCTCTGCCCAGCCCAACGGCTAGTTTCTGGCCGTTATCTATTCTTCGGGAAACGGTTATTTCGCCCCGAATATAGGGACCGTTGGCCACGCGTTGGGGGCACTATAAAAACCCTCTCATTTGAGAGGGTCGTGTATTCTAAATCATCCTACGAAACACATACTTTGTACTTGCTCTCTATCACTCTCCCGATTCTTAGTTTAGCATCGGAGTGCCTTGTAGGTACACCCCATTTTCGTCTCTCACACCAGCATTGCAGACGTCATCTTTGGCCCACTTTAGGTTCTGATTAGCCGTCAAGATCAGATACAATATGTGATGTTATATAAAGTTTGTAGGTTGTTTTGTGCCATTTTTTATTTGATGTAATACATATACAATATTTGGTTCTTAATACAATGTATGGAATTGATCGATGTAATACAATACAATTCTTCATTATGATACAACTGATGTTTCTGTTTTGATATGGTTCAAAAAAACTACAGGTTAAAAAATGGAAAAAATTTAAAATGCAGAAAAATTATTAAAAAAAGAATATTATTTAACGACGGTTGTAATATATAACTGTGGTTGTATAGTGAACATTGTCCAGAATAATATATTAAACCAAAAGATGCGCTGGTGAGAATCAAACTTGGGACCTTTATATATTACAACAGTTAGTCAGTGCAATCGTGATCATATATAGCGCGCTTTCAGGTTTTCTACAATAGTCATAAGATCGTAATTGTAAGTAGCGCATATACAACCACACCCTACGTAACAACGGCAGGTTACGTGTGATGTTATCTCTTTTCCAACCGTTGTTGTATATGTTTTCCGTAGTAGTGAAGGTACTCAAACATGAGTTTAAATTGTAATACATATATATAGAGAGAGAGAGAGAGATGTGTGTGTGTGTGTGTGTGTGCGTGTGTGTGTGTGTGCGTGCGTGTGTGTGTGTGTGTATGTGTGTGTGTGTGTGTGTGTTTGATATACATTTGTGTTTGATGATGTAAATAATATTTTTTGGATTTGGCGAAGTAAATAATTTTTTTGACTTTTGATGTAAATTCTATTTACCTTTTGTAATATATGTATAAAATCAGGTTCAGAATACAGGTACAAAAATATAATAGGCTTATAATGCAATAATATAAAATAAATTAAAAAAACTAATAAATATTTCACAACGGTTTATACAAAGGACCATGGTGATAGACAACGCGTCTAATATAATTTTTCACGCAACTGCTGAGATTCAAACTCATGACTTTGAGACTATGTAACAACGGTTGCAACTAAAACTCGTGGTTATAAATAAAGGGCTACCTAGTATATCATAACAGTCACGTGCACGTAGTGGTATATAGTGAACTTACAACCACACGCTAATTCACAACGATGGGTCACACGTGATGGTATCGCTTTTCCAACTGTTGTTGTATATGTTTTCCGTATTAGTGATATATATTTACTCTTTGGGTGAGTTTTATGTTTATAACATACCATTAATTTTAATTTGTATATATATATATATATATATATATATATATATATATATATATAGTAAGTTTTTTTTAACTTACCCCAAATTATAGCTTTTGTATTGAATATAATCTAATGGTTAAATTACTCCTTTTACTTAATTAACCATTAAATTCAATTCAATTCAAAGGCTATAATTTGGCGTAAGTTAAAAAATCTTACTCTTGGAGTAAGTTGACTCTCTCTCTCTCTCTCTCTCTCTCTCTCTCTCTCTCTCTCTCTCTCTCTATATATATATATATATATATATATATATATATATATATATATATATATATATATATATATATATATATATGACCTTATTCGATAAAATGTATCCCCATCCTTATGACATGTAATAATTTTACCGATTTTCTATTTTTCTGTTTTGATTGCGTTAGTAAATTGTTAATTCAAGATTCGCGTAAAATCTACCATTTTCAAAAAGAAAAAAAAAAGCGCCCGATCCAACGTCGGGTTATTTTTCTCAAATAAAAGCATTTTAAACCATTTCCTCTATCCCAAATTCTCAAACATTCCACTTTCAAATCATTTTTAAACCCTCAAACCAACCATTTTGCAAAGGATAATCTAATGCTTGATCCAACGTCAAGCCTTTTTTCTCAATCAAAATCAAAATCACTTAATCATTATTTATTACTTTTCCATAAATCGAATGAAAAGGAATATGGAGTAGTGCACGAGCTCTTGAGAGTAGGGATCATAGATGTAGTTCTCGCCCATCCGGACACTCAACATCCTCCAATCAACTCTATGACGCTTAATAAACCTCGATCAACATCGAGTGTCTTTTCTCAAATAAACTAACAAAAGACCTAAAAACTATTAAACTCTTCTCACAAATAAGATGAAAAAGGAACGTTGTGTATTCCACGAGCTCTCAATAATTAGGAAACAAGATGTAGTTCTCGCTCATCTGAACTCTCGTCATCATCCAAAAATACTTCAAACACATCAAACTCTTTTTTTCCGTCAACGCAAAACAATGCTTCGTCCACAATCGTGTGAGTTGAGATAAGTGACGTTTTCCCGTGAATGTTAATATGTAGAAATCCATTCAATGTGATGCAAACGCCTGCTCCTAACCTATTTTGGTTAAGCAATGTTTTCCTTCTATTGTGACAAAATATATTTCGCTAAAATCGACCAACAAAGAAACATTTTCTACCCATAACTACGTAGCCTTGAGTTTTCCATCGCACCCAGAGATACATAGGAGCAAGATTCAAAATCTCATCAGGCACCCTAATAAAAAATAAAGCTTTTTGTTATATTCTTTTCCCTTTCAATAAATCGAGAAGTTAAACATTCTTAAGCTAACACTAACGTGCACAACTAACCAAACGGTTCCCGTTAAGTACAATGGATGTGAGGAGTGATAATACCTTCCCCTTGCGTAATCGACTCCCGAACCCTGATTTGGTTGCGACGACCATATCATTTTCATTCTTTTAAGGGTTTTATCGATACTTTCCCTTTCCCTCTTTGGGAATAAATAAAGTTTGGGGTGACTCTGTTCAGCCCATCCTGCGAGTGTGCGATTGCACTTTGCGAGCATCGTATTATTTTTTTGAGGTATGACAGTAGTCGTATGCATAATTCCATTCGCTAGGAGCTATGGTACCTAATGATTTAGTCGGTACTAGATGATTAACGAAATATCATACATGACATCTACATCTCTACAGACCATAGTAGGAGGAGCAGATTTTGAGGGGTGTCTTGGAACAAACTGTATATACCCAAATTGCCACATCACTCTCTTAGGCATATGTGAATACATTAGACGTGACCCACAATCCAATCATCCAGAGTATACGCCTATTTCTTCAAAGGGATACAAGTGACAGTTAAGGTCGTAAATCCAGAAGCGTATATCATCTGTTGTTGTGCGGTCAAGATACACTTTGAAGGGCTCGGTCGACTTACTTTCTCTGAGCAGGACATATGCATAAACACGTGGCATATCCTTAGTGTAGCCATCAACATATGACTATTCGGAAATGTGTGGGAAGTGCTAAAGGATTCATTCCTGAAAATGATACATATGAATTATTAGTAACGACGAAGCACAAATGTTATGAAAATGGTACATAAACAGTAAAGGATGCAAATATATTATCGTCAACAGCGTGCAACTAGCTGTCATTTGTCTGGTCTTCCAAAGACAACCTTAAGCTAACTTGGAGTACAATTAAACCAAACAAGCGGCCTTCCAATTGTACTCATGAATCTGCTCCAAGTCAATGAAGTATCTAAGGTAAACCACATCCACGTAATAAACACTCTTATTCACAAATATGGACGTGCCAACCAAATACAATATGTATGTCTGCAATAAATATGCTATATGTTGCATAACATATTCATTATCACCACCATCCTTCTTTGTCGCACTTAGTTGGTGTGGATATATCTCTTCAAGAATATAAATATAGCATAACACCCTCAGATGTCTTCTATCTCCTTCATGTCATCATCTAGATCAGCTCCCAAATACTCCACCATCATCTCTAATGCATCAACTTTGGTAATCTTTGAGTGGTCTAGTAATTACCCTTTGATCAGAATATGTAGCGGGCGTGGCACATCATCTGGTGTGATGGACATCTCACCATGTAGAAGATGAAAAGATGACATCCCAGAGTGCCTTCTCTCCACAAAAGCTTACAACATACTATGGTTAATAGTAATATAATCGGTCATGCATAAATATTGCATCCCAGATAGTTGTATTGCATCGTAAAGTCAGAGTTCATCAGACTGTTGTAACCTCGCCATCTTTCGACCATGGCTGATGCATTTTAAAGAATCAAATAATAAAGAAAAACAAATTATCGTTAGAAAGTTCAAATATTATAACACATTTGTTTCAAAGAAAAAATACTGATAAATTTTACCTTATGTCCCACACACGTCTAGCAGCATGGTCTGCATATAAAGGCGCCAGTGATAAGTCATACGAGCCTCCTACAAACTCCTTAAGAATGTCTGCATCGACAGTAGATGTGTCAAGAGGTGATACAAGCCTCCTCCTGAACCCTAGAAGTTGAAGTATGTGCATCAAACGAACTAGAACCGACTGGTGGTCGGAGGGTCACGCTCTTTCCCTACGAACAAATGCACGTTGGGACCTAGGTTGTTATTCTTGATACGCGTCAGACATAAAAATTGTATAGCGGATAACGGGATGACCGCTACTGTGAGCTTTAAAAACCAAGTTAAATATTTAAAATGAATACATAAATACTTAAAAAATATGTCCCAACAACATATATAATTCCTTAAAAACAGAAGTTGCAATAACATACATAAATTCTAACAACACCACAATATAAGTTCCCGTAAAAATTAAATTATAAATGTGCTCAAAATGACTAAATCAAATTCTAAACATAAACAAACGTAAATAAAATGACTAATTCACATCGGTCTCATCTTCACTTCTAAGTTCCACCAACATCTGTCACGAATCCACGAATAACGACTGCTATTTCTACTATCGCGGATAGCGGATAGTAGCCCAAA
This sequence comes from Lathyrus tuberosus, assembly GCA_022829125.1. Lineage (NCBI taxonomy): Eukaryota > Viridiplantae > Streptophyta > Magnoliopsida > Fabales > Fabaceae > Lathyrus > Lathyrus tuberosus. The sequence goes on from JALAZF010000084.1 coordinate 8,335,111, forward strand.
AGCGTGGCTCCGAGGACATGTACTACTATGCTATATCGTTGTAGCGTGCTATCGACAACCTACGTTGGGACACTCTGTCAAGCCTCAATCGAACTTGATTTCCAGTCTTGTTACCTACAATTAAACGAGACAAGCCAGACAAAGTAGAAAAACTCAAACCCAGATGAAACACATTGAAAATCAAACTAAACAATGTAGACAGAAAAAATACGAAAATGCACTTATGTATTTATGGAAAAATCAAAATTTGAACAACTATGTATATCTCCGTATTAACCTACAACTCAGAAAAAACGCAAATGACAGAAATACATGGAAATCAAACATGATCAAAACAAATTTCTCATCTAAACTACCTATTGTCGCACCTCGAAAAAATCGCTTGATCAAAGACACGACCCTCGCCCGAAAGGCGCGGAAGAAATTGCGGTTCGACAGAATCGCCACCGAACTTTATTTATCGCAAAAGAGGGAAAGAAAAATATCGATAAAACCTTTAAGGGAGGAAAAGAACACGGTCGTCGCAACCACATTTCGGGTTCGGGAGTCGGTTACGTGAGGGAAAGGTATTAGCACCCCTTACGTCCGTTATACTCAACGGGAACCTCTTAATTCGAATCGCGATGCACGTTAGCTAAGCTTGTTTGTTTTCTTCTCAATAATAAACTGCGAAATGGTAAGATAAAAGGAAAAGATGCTAAAGGGAAATGAGTGGTTTTAGGATAGGGTGCTCGCCAAGGATTGGGGCCATTGTGCCTACGTATGCTCATTCGGACGAGAATGAGTAATTAGAGCAATCGTAGTTCGACTACGGGGTAGGAGAAAATGGAAGATGGATAGAAGTGTGACACAAACGGTGAAAAAAAGAAAAAGTGTGCTCGCCAAGATCATCGCAATCTTGTGCCTACGTATCTTTACTCAGGCGAGAATAAAGAATCAGAGCAGTCGTAGTTCGTGGATATGACCACGAAAAGGGGGAGAATTTGGAAATGTTTTAGAGACGTCAATTGCTCACACACGAGTAAGAGAACCTGCACCTAAACAACCGAAGGGAGATCAAAGACCTAAACCCCTATTTTTCACCTTGAAAAGAATTTCGATATTTGTTAGTCATTTTGAAGTTTGATTGTGAAAATCCGCTTGACGTTGGATCAATGGTTTATTTGTATGCGCTTGGTTAGTTTGAAAAGAGTTTGGTTGGAGGTTGATTTTGAAAATGGGCTCGACGACGAATCGAGGATTTGGTTGAAAAGAGGTTTGTTTGAAAATGGCTCGACGACGAATCGAGGGTTTGATTGAAAATGGGTGAGAATCGATCATAGTCCCTAGGGGTGCTCCTAGTAACGAAACCACGATGAAATGAGAATGAGTGTGAAAGGTTGATGGCGAATGCTAATGAGCAATCGACTTACGGGGGTGCTTTGAAAATGGCTCGACGATGAATCGAGAATTAGTTTGAAAATGTTTGTCTATGCTAGTCCCTAGGGGTGCTCCTAGTAAACAAACCACAGTCAAAGAAACAACAAATGCGTACATCGGAATGGGAGCGGGGTACATGTAAAGTACAGGGGATTACACGAAATAAAAGGTCTCATTGTAAGGTAGCCCAAGAGGAAGTCGTATGTGTGCGAGGTGTCCTAAACTAAGCCTTGAGTAAGAGTCGGACAAAACCTCCATTGTTAGGGTTTCTGTACAAGGTCAAAGTTCCGTTGCTCGGAAAAGTAACCAACAGTCCACCAATTAGTCTTTTATTGTTTCGATATTTGTTAGCGTGTTTTGAATGAGCTATGAACAAAGAAACAATAAGAGGTTTAGATGAACAAGAATATGGACAAGATGAATATGATATGAACAATATGATAAGAATAAGAACATGATAAAATCAGAATATATTGACTGAAATTAAAGTTAGTGATTAATTGATTAGTTGTTAGAAGTAAATGATCCACGATGGTTAAAGAACCATCCTTGGGCTTGCAAACATATGTTTGGGCCACGAATAATCATTTTCCGATATGGGACATGTAGCGTTAAACCATCATAGTACGATCTATGATAAAGATCATACTATAGGAGGTTGTATAATTGATCTTTGTGCTAAAACACGATAGAGAAATGATATTGAGGATCATTCTCCATAGAAATCGCGCCACACGAAAAGAAAAGGTGGAGATCTCGTCTTAATCACAAACTTGCGTCGATTAATCGAAGGGAACCTATCACGATCCCAAAGTATAGAAAGTAATCTCGATGATTACTCACTACAGATTTGAAATAATGAAGGTTAATCGCTTCAACAACCAACATTCATGAATCAAAAGACTTCATCGATCGAAAATGAGAAAATAGAAGAAGAAGATGTGAAATGAAAAGGAAATCAACATGAAATCGAAATGGTCTCGTCTTAATCAAGATTTTAAGTCGATAATCTTTGATTTTAGACTTTCATTGACCAAAGAAAAGAAAAATGGTCTCATATTGATCAAGATTTTACAATCTATGATCTTTTGTTATAACATTGACTCATAAAATGGCAAATCGAAATTGAAAAAAATAACTTAGAAATAAAAAAGACGATTAGACAAAAATAATAATTAACAAATGAAATTTAGAAACTTAAAAACTTTAAGATCAATCAAATAGTCAATTAAATAAATAAATGTAAAAAAAAAAGAGAGAGGGATGTGTAGAAAAAATGGAGGTGTGAAATCATGGACCAATGGGCCTAAACTCATTAAAAAACCTAGAACAACAGGGGGGGGACAAAAACGATAGGTGTGTGAAATTAACAAATGGGCTGAACCCATTAAATTCAATAAACAACACATGAATTTAAAACAAAAAAGAGAGAATCCTATCCTTCATCGGGAAAAGGAACTGAGGAACAGAGCAAAGCAGATCAACAACAACAACATCAAAGTCCATTATTTTTTAAACTGAAAAATAAATCATGAAAGAAGAACAACAATCGCAAAGACGTTCGCCATCCTCGCTCGATTCAACCTCTCATTCACTCGCTTACCTTCGTCCAAATTCGCGATATACCCCAGGTTTACGCTACTGATTTCGTCTCTTGCTTTCGTGTAATGCCCTGTATAATATATACCTAAATAATACTATACAAGCATTTTAGTTGGTACTAACACCATCATAAGTGCCTAATGACGTAATTCACATACTTGACCATTCTAAAAACATAAGCACCTATCTATGGTACAAGATATGAAAACTAGCCAAAACAAAAATCTAAGATCAATATACAATATCCTCAATTGTATACAACAAATTACACAGCGGAAAATTAAAGCTAAGCTTCTCTTGAAACATCCAAGCATAGCTCCACTTGTAAATCCAACCTGCAAACAACGCCTGAAAAATAACAACAATAATGGGGTGAGATATTAAATCTCAGTGAGTTCCCTATCTTATGGATTCTCTTGGCTTTACAGGATTCTAGCCAAATCCTAACTCAAGTCAAGGGGAAGGGAAATGACCTTGAGTTCACAATCTCACACTATATGGAAACATGTCATGAGTCTGTTAACTCAAAATTTATCACTAATCGATAACCTTACCAAGGCATCCCTTTTTCCCGTCCGCTTCTACGTCTAGAAGTCGACCCGAGTCATGGATCCTTGTAATTTACTTGGCATATGAAATGGATTCGGGTTCATCGGCCTGTTAACCGTGAACTGTCACTTCTCATGGCCTGTTAACCATCACAAGTCTCTTTACCCGTAGGCTCCATTGGTATTAACCGCGGGAATCAAACCTACCAAGTAATCATGCATACGTTCCAGAGGAGCCCGAAGCTCATGAAACTGCAACTCAAGGGAAACGGTTACGATTACGTGATCATATACCCAAACGTGAGTGTATTCGACAATCACAAGGCCACGTTCGCCTTTTCTAAAAAACACAAGGGTCACACATGTTCCATACTAGTGTTTCACTCTCTCCTAGACCACTACTCGTCAAGGATGCACCTTTCTACATCGAATGCACGAGCATCGCCATCTAGATTATCTACTCTAGACCATTACTCGTCAAGGATGCACATCTATACATCGAATGCACGAGCATCGCCATCTAGAGTTTCTATCAATTTCTAGTCACATTACTAGATTCCACTATAGTTTCATGTTAAGGTTTCCTCACTCTTCCTATTCCATATTTTAAGCATGCATATCTCTCACTCATACTCATCAACAATATGACATAACACAATTTATATAGGTAAACATTTATCACAACATATCACATAACATTATTTTCACTCAACCATAAAGTTAACACAATTCTTGGGTTCCCTCCGATTTATTTAATCGGGTATCAAAAATCAATATTTCTCACTTTTATCACATAGGATATTTTCATAGCTTTCCATCGATACCAAGAACGTTTCGATCGGAATCACGGTTCAAAAGTTATGAATTTTCTAAAAATATTTTTCATCAACCATCAGTGGTAATCGGTTACCTCAAAATGAGTAACCGATTACTCAAGCTGCACTGTTCAAAACAGAATCAAAATGAGAGTTAGAGACACATTTTGGTAACCGACTACCTCAGAATGAGTAACCAGTTACTTAGTCCATTTTCACATAAAATCCCAAATTTTCCTTCAAGTAACCGGTTACCACTGAACTAGAAACCTAAAAACTTGTTTTTAATGATATATTTTCAATCCAATCTCAACCAAAACATGTTGAAACTTAACAACAAGTATCATCGATTAAATTCACATATATCCCGACTATATTACGCAGTTTATTTCACGTTTCATCCGTTAGAAACATCAATTTTGTCACATTTATCATTTTCTCTCAAACTCTAACCTAAGTCCAAAATCATGAATTTCTAAAACTTAAGGTGTCTTTCTCTTCTTCTTCCATGAACTTCTTCTTCTCTTCTCTTTGTCTATTTTTTTTCTTTCTTTCTCCTCTTCTCGTTTTTCTCTTCTTTTACTATCTTTCCTTCTTCTTTTCCTTTAACATATATATATATATATATATATATATATATATATATATATATATAAACTTTATTATATAATACAATTCAATAGAGTAAAATATCTCCGATTGATATTTTATCGTAGCGTTATCATAGAATTCTCTCTTGGACTAATAATTATTGATATGTCTCTTTTATTAAATAATCTAATAAACTAAAGATAGAACGCACAAAAGCTCATCTGATATCTAAATTGAAGCGTTCAGAGAATATGGGTGTTGGTATTTGAGGGGATAATGATAGTTTAGAATGTAGTTAGATAGTGTAAAAAGCTCGGGTAGATAGTTGAAAGATTGTAGCAAGTAGTATGAGAGTTACTTTAGTAACACGGAACAAGAGGCAACACATAAGTAATCAACTTATTGTAGGAGGAGAATAATAGTATGATGAAGCCTCCAATGTTATTGACATTGGACCTTAAAGGCTTGAATACAATTACACATATGTTTGTCTATTTATAGGTGCTTGAGGATGTTTCTAGAATAGAAATATCTAGACGTTTGTTTGTCTTTTCTATATTACATTGACATAGAACTTTCTAGGCTATAAGTTACTCTAAGAATTATTGAAATAATCTAGAAACATGTAGAAACTTTAGACTATTTTATTTTTTTCTAAACTTTGTCATTTATTTTTACTAGAATGATCTAGAAATGTGCATCAATTTCAACACTCCACCTTGATGCATATTTCAGTAACTCTAAGTGTAGTTCATAGTTGTTCAAATGTGAATTTGTGAAACTATCTTCTCCTGCATTGATACTTTTATGTAATGTATTTTATTTTGAAAAGCATTATCTCCACCATGATTCAATTTTGTCACACTACTTGTCACAATGATTGTTATTAAACTTTTTCTCATCGTTGTTGAAGGATTTTGATGATAAACATTCTCGCTCCTTAGTTGCGCTTGTGATCTTCCTTGTTTGTCTTGTTAAAGACTTCTAACAAGGATCACTTTTGTTGTCTAGTTGCATGTGAATCTCCTTGTTGATCTTATTGAATATTTCTGACAAGGACCACTATTGATTCGTAGTTGCTTATGAGTGTGCCTGTCATTCTTGTAGAAGAATTTTGACAGGGACTCATTCTTCCTCTAGTAGTTGCATTTGTCTTCCTAGGCTTATACTCAAGTTGAGCCTCATAGGTCACAGGTCTAAAAATTTTTTTATCGCTTGTACTTGTGCTCTATCAGAACTCGAGCCTTATTTGCCAAAGGTTACGATATTATATGGACTTAAAATTAAGAGGTTCGTCCTGTTAGTCTATTTGAACTCATCTCTCTCATTTTTAATTTTGAGTTTGAACTCAAACAGAGCCAGATCGTGTAGCTACCTATACTCCTTTGTGTTTGAGTCAGAGATCTCATTTTCTTGTTTTAAAAAAATAGTTGGTGACAAGAAGAAATAGTTTGCTACGCCCAGTGAATGACCGAACATAGCTTTGATACCACTGTTGGTCATATATTGGGCGTAGTTATATTACCTACCTAACATTCTAAAATCCTCCAAACTACTACAAAAATTTTCTTTGTACCATAAACCCACTCCGAAATTTTTTTCTAAACTATGGATAACACCACTCAATCATCATCTATTTCTGTCCCTATTTTCAATGGTGAAAATTATGATTTCTGGCGTGTTAAAATGGAAACATTTTTTTCATCTCAAGATTTATGGGACATAGTAGAAAAAGGCTTCACCGTTCCCGCGGATACTTCGGCTCTTAATGCAGCTCAAGAAAAAGAGTTGAAGCAAAACAAACGGAAAAATTCAAAGGCGTTGTTCACCTTGCAACAAGCGGTGACTGATGCAATTTTTCCAAGAATTATGGGAGCTAAGACTGCCAAAGAAGCATGGAACACGTTGCAGGAGGAGTTTCAAGGAAGCGATAAGGTACGTGCCGTTAAACTTCAATCTCTAAGAAGAGATTTTGAACTATTGAAGATGAAGGAGTCTGAGACAGTTAAAGATTACTATTCTAAAGTTAAAGAAATAGTTAATCAAATGAGAGCTTTTGGGGAAGAAATTCTTGACAAGAAAATCGTTGAAAAAATTCTAATTACTATGCCCCCAAAGTTTGACCCAATCGTGACAACGATTGAAGAAACCAAAGATCTGTCCACTCTATCAGTGACAGAACTTGTGGGCTCTCTTGAAGCATATGAGCAAAGACTGTATAGGCATAAAGAAGATACACTAGAAAATGCCTTCCAGTCAAAGCTAAAATTTCAGCCCCAAAATAAAGAAAGTGAAGGAAAGAAAAATTATGGAGAAACTTCCAGAAGAAGAGAAGTTTCTAGAAATTTCCTTAAGAACAAGCTAGACAAAAACTCTCAATGCAATATATGCAAAAGACTAGGCCACGCAGAGAAAAATTGTTGGTACCGTAATATGCCACAATGCAACCACTGCAAGAAGTTCGGGCACGTAGAGAAAAATTGTCGCAACAAAAATAGGCATCAAGCTAATATCGCAGAGGAGCATGATCAAGAACAATGTATGTTCTATGCCACTCAAGACTCAATCAAAGAAAAAGGTGGAAGTTGGTATTTGGATAGTGGATGTAGCAACCACATGGCTAAGGATGAGACTATTTTCAAAAGCATTGACGAGTCTGTCAAAGTCAAAGTTCGACTGGGAAATGGAAGTGTGGTTGAATCAAAAGGCAAAGGCACTGTCATGGTGGAGACAAATAAAGGTACACGACTCATCCATGATGTTTTACTAGTTCCCAGCCTAAAAGAAAATCTTCTAAGCATTGGCCAAATGATGGAGAGAGGCTACACACTTCACTTTGAAGGAGGTGTATGTAAAATCTTAGACAACAAAAATAAAAGGTCTGAGATAGCCCAAGTAAAGATGAATAAGAGCAATAGAAGCTTCCCGCTAAATTTAAAATATGCAACTAACATTGCCATGAAGGTGCAAGTTGATGATTCATGGCTCTGGCATCGAAGATTTGGCCACTTCAACACACATGCCTTGAAGTTGTTACATGAGAAGAATATGATGAGAGATCTTCCAAGCATAAAGGAGAATAATGAAGTGTGTGAAGGATGTCTCGTTGGTAAGCAACACCGATTTCCGTTCTCAACAAGTGGAGCATGGAGAGCGAAAGATCTATTGGAGCTGATACATACTGACGTCTATGGACCAATGAGAACGCCATCACACGAGAACAACAAGTACTTCATACTATTCATTGATGACTTCTCTAGAATGACATGGGTCTATTTCCTAAAAGAAAAATCAGAAGTTTTTGGAGTATTCAAAAAGTTCAAGGCCCTTGCTGAAAATCAAAGTGGAAAACGGATAAAAGTACTAAGAAGTGATCGAGGCAAGGAATACACCTCCCGTGAGTTTGACAAATTTTGTGAGGATGAAGGCATTGAGCGACAACTTACGGTCGCATATTCTCCTCAACAAAATGGTGTGTCAGAGAGAAAGAATCGCACAGTTATGGAAATGGCTAGATCGATGCTCAAGGAGAAGGGACTTCCTAACACATTCTGGGCTGAAGCAGTATACACTGCTGTTTACATACTCAACAGATGTCCAACTAAGGCAGTACAAGATAAGACTCCAATTGAAGCTTGGAATGGAAAGAAGCCATCAGCAAAGCACCTAAGGGTCTTTGGGTCAATATGCTACATTCACATTCCAGACGTGAAGAGGCACAAGCTTGAAGACAAGACTATACGAGGTATCTTTCTGGGGTATAGCACTATCTCTAAAGGCTACCGTGTCTACAACTTGCAAACAAAAAAACTCATCATCAGTCGAGATGTTGAAGTTGATGAGAATGCTTCTTGGAATTGGGATGAAGAAAAAGTGGAGAAGAACATCCTTATACCAGTCCAACTACCTCAAGAAGAAGCTGAGGAAGAAGACTCAGGTGAATCTGCTTCAACTCCACCACAACAAGAAGATCAAGAACTATCATCACCAGAGTCTAATCCAAGACGAGTAAGATCCTTGGTGGATATATATGAAACCTGTAACTTGGCCATTCTTGAACCTGGAAGCTTTGAAGAAGCGTCAAAGCAGGAAGTATGGGTCAAGGCAATGGAAGAAGAGATAAAGATGATCGAAAAAAACAACACATGGGAGTTAGTAAATCGTCCTCTTGGAAAAGATATCATTGGGGTTAAGTGGGTCTATAAGACAAAGCTCAACCCTGATGGCACCATACAAAAACACAAGGCGAGACTAGTAGCTAAGGGTTACTCACAACAACCTGGGATTGACTACAATGAGACATTTGCACCAGTAGCTCGTCTTGATACCATTAGAGCTCTAATAGCTCTTGCGGCACAAAAAGGATGGAGTATACATCAACTAGATGTCAAATCTGCCTTCCTCAACGGAGTACTTGAAGAAGAGATCTATGTGGAGCAGCCACAAGGATTCATGTCTGAAGGAGACGAAAGCAAAGTGTTAAGACTAAGAAAGGCACTCTACGGTTTGAAGCAAGCACCTCGAGCATGGTATAGCAGAATCGATCAGTATTTCATGGGTCGAGGATTCAGGAGGAGCAAAAGTGAGCCTACACTTTACATCAAGTCTCAAGGTCAGCACACTCTCTTACTCTCTCTATATGTGGACGATCTTATCTACACGGGAAGTAATACTAAGATGATGATGGAGTTTAAAGAAGACATGATGAAGACCTTTGAGATGACCGACCTTGGTTTGATGAGTTACTTCCTCGGTATAAAGGTAAGTCAGAGAAAAGAAGGAATATTCATCTCGCAAAAGAAATACACAGAAGGCTTACTTAAGAAATTCAAGATGTATGGTTGCAAACCAGTCGCTACTCCACTCATAACAAATGAGAAACTACAGAAGAATGATGGAGCACCAGAAGCTGATGCTTCCATATACAGAAGTCTAGTTGGAAGCCTCCTATATTTGACAGCTACACGGCCAGACATAATGTATGCTACAAGTTTTCTATCAAGATTCATGCAAAGCCCAAGTCAAATACACTTTGGAGCAGGAAAAAGAATTTTGAGGTATCTACAAGGAACAAAAGAATTAGGTATATGGTACACTACCGAAAGCAACTCAGGATTACTTGGCTACACCGACAGTGATTGGGCAGGTTCGGTAGATGACATGAAAAGCACCTCTGGCTATGCTTTCTCACTATGATCGGGAATTTTCTCTTGGGCGTCGAAGAAGCAAGCTACGGTTGCACAATCTACAGCAGAAGCAGAGTATGTGGCAGCTGCTGAAGCAACGAGTCAAGCTATATGGCTTCGAAGGATACTTGAAGACATGGGAGAAAAACTGGACGGGCCTACTAAAATCAATTGCGACAACAAATCAGCAATTGCAATAGCGAAAAATCCAGTACATCACAACAGAACAAAACACATAGCAATCAAGTATCACTTTATCAGAGAAGCTGAAGCAACTAAAGAGATCAAACTCGACTACTGCAGAACAGAAGAACAAATTGCAGACATATTCACGAAGGCGTTGCCGAGACCAAGATTCGAAGAGCTACGAGCTATGCTTGGAGTCACAGAAATTTGCATCAAGGAGGAGTGTTGAAATTGCTACAAATTTCTAGAATATTCTTAAATATAATATGTAGGAAAATGGTAGAAGATCCTAGAATTATAATAGTTATGAATATGGTAGAACAATCTAGAACTATAAGTATATTAAAATGATAGAAGAACCTAGAACTATCATGATACTCATCTATCATGAAAATTCTAGAAAGAACTAATGTAATGTAGAAGGTAGTGACTTGAGCCTATAAATAGGCCATTGGTATCATGTAATTGATCATCCAAGAAATCAATAACATAGCCTTCTTCTAAACAATCTTCTAAAACTATCTTTTATCAACTATCAACTATCCAACTACCAACAATGGGTATTACATTTCGTCTCACTCTTCTCAATCGGTTATGGGTTTATTTTAATCTTTCTTCTACTCTTCTTCTTTGATTCTGAGTTTTCTGGGTTTTGTTTTGGTTGCGTTTGGGTTGAATTTGAAGATTTGAGAAAGGTTGAAGGGAGTTTTGAGGTTTGTATCATTGTGAGGTTGAAGAAAGATTTACGGTTGTTGTTGTTTGGGTATTGGTTGAAGAATGGGGTGATGATGAAGATGACTTGTGGTTGGAGTTGAGAGTGGAGCGGTTGCTATGGTTGAAAGGAGAAAGAAGGTGAGTGTTTGAAGGTAGTAAAGGTTTGATTCGCGAGGAAAATAATAGTTGGCTTGGAAGTTGAAGAAAGAAGGGCTGTGTGAGCTTGCTCAAGAGTGTGAGAGTGAGGTCTATTTTATAGAGCTCCTGTGAGGATTGAAAGGGTATTATGGGAAAGAATTGAGAGGAATTTGAGTGTTTGTTGTTGCTGCGTAAAACGGTCCGTATTGTCATTCGTGACGTTGTGAATCAGGATGGTTTATATTGCTTTGGGTTGTATGCAGGAGTCATGTGCGTTGCGTTTTCCAAATTTTCCAGGAATTTTCAGGTTGGAGAGTATTTTTTTGTGGAGTCACTTAAAGCTTGTTTTGTCGTGATACATGTGCCACGCGTAATGCTCTGTTGATGTTGCACTGTTGCAAGTACAGGTTTCGTTTGGCAATGTATGGTATGAAGCACTGGTTTGTAATTTATGTGTTGGTCATTGATTTTATCATGATGGTGATGCATAATATTGTTTGCTGCAAGTTTTTTTGAAGGGTACGAAATGTGTGAGGCATCCTTAATGTATTAAGCTTCAGGCCCTAATCAACAAAATCATCAACACTCTCCTCAAGAAATACTGCGCCGAACTTGGTGTGCTGGTTCTTAAACGATTTGAAGCAAGTAACTCTTGAACTGCATCTGCCAATTTTGTCTTGGGATGCCACAACCATCGCCGTAGGCAGCTTGTTCATCAATTCCAAAATAAGAGAATGCCCTCGTACGGCTTGGCTTGCCTCAAGTTGCAGGTAGTTGTGCGTGGGATAATGTGATAGTGTCTTTGTGGCAATTTGTGTGATCTGGCTTGTGCAATGCATGTAGTGATAGGCTTGTGCAGCTTGTGACTTTGTTGAAAAGTTTGTGCTATGCAGGTGTGTGGTGTAGGTGATATTTGATGAAGTTGTTGTCATACAAAAGGTGCCTTATGGTCATGGCTGCTGCGGTTTGTATAGAGGACTTGTGGGGTTATTGCTGAGCGGTGAAATTGAAATTGGTCTGTTGGTACATATTATGTTGTAATGGGTGCGTACGTGAGGCTAGCTAAAGGTTTTGTTTTGCTGGGAAAAACTGGTAGCTGGTCATGAGGAAATCGGCGCAGCATGAATTCTTTGACAATTTGGCAGACTTTGTTGTAATTTAAAAATAATGGACTTGGACACTAAGTGAAGTTTGGAAAAAAGAAAATGGGCTACATTTGTATATTGATTACTTTGGTGTATGTGGACTTTTTCTGTAAAATAGTAATGGACTTTGTAACTTGGACTTGGTAAATTTTTTGTGAGGTAATTTATTGCAATGATTTTTTTTTTTATGGATAATGTGTGAAGAATGGATATTTAAATGGATTTTTGGATATTGGATAATGAATATAAAATGGAAAATGGAAATGGATAATTATGGATTTAGAAAAATAGTTTATGGTCTCTAAAAATGGATTGGACTTTATTTTGGACATGAAATGGATAATTGGATAATTGAAAAGAATAAAAATAATTAAAGTGAAATTTGGAATTAAAAAAAAAGTTAGAAAATATGGACATTGGGATTAAAATGGCTTTGGATCAAAATGGTTTATGAATATGGACTTTAGAAATAGTATTGGACAAGGTGGAAAGGATATGAAAACTGAAATGGGTAATGGAATTGACAAAAAATGTGGGTAAAGAAAAAAATTGTTTTGAAACGGATTGGATGGATTGCCCCTGAAGAAACCATAAATCAATCTCAACCTTGATGAATCAGTCATTGAATCTTCAATCACAAAGACTCTGCAAAGGCTGATAACCTGCCCCACACACAAATGAATTGCCTTGACACACACCCTAATTGAATCCTCAAACACACTACTTTGAATGAAGCACACCCTGCCTTTGATTATGAAACAACCTTGTCTGACCAAGATTATACCAAACTTTCACTTGTACTGAAAACATCACTACACGCACACTTGACCTGAATAAACCTCAACTGAGTCTTGATTTAATTCAATTCAACCTTGTGAAACCATGAGTTCAGACCACAAGCAGAAGTAATATATTTTTTTAATTTTCTGAATAATGGTTAGTGGATGAAAGTACAGATGACGGTTATACACAGGTAGGACAAATTTGGGGTATGACAAAAATGCATGGAAATCAAATATGATCAAAACAAATTTCTCATCTAAACTACCTATCAAGTACATTGCTCAGTTATTCTACCATTATATTGAATATTACATAAATAGATGTTGCAAAATTATAAATTATTTGATAGGCAATTTTCATGATTCGTTGTTCTAACTCCTCACGGTTGTAGATGCAAGAAAACTCATTCCACCTTTTGAAAAGAAATGGTGAGGAGAGGAAAGAGAATATATATTTGGTGTGAAAGGGTTTATCATAAGTTTTGATAAAGCATCATAATCCAACGATTTTCAGATGTGTTCCACCATGAACCACTTACTTGCTGGTTCACCCTAGATATTACTATCTTTATATAGTTGAGAAAAATGGATAAATCAACGATTCAAAATGAAAGAAAATAGGAAGATGAAAAATAACGATCAAATCTTGCCTCGAAATTACAACAATTGGATGCACTCGAGCATCCAAGGGAAAAGCGGCATTCCCTAGCCTACGAATCTAGGGCCACGTTTAAGGAAATCTTGCAAATCACTTCAGTGATGAAACTAGCATTTAATGTGCATGTTCTCCAGATCTCTTCCACTTCTCCGCGCAAAGATTCCAGTATAGAGAGTCCATCCTAGTTTCTTGAAAAATTTCTCGTATGTCATGCCACAACAAGCCTTGAGGGCAATTATTCTAGCCCAGCTACAAGCCCAATACGAAATAGGTCAAATTGTCGTCTATCATATATAAATCACAGTGTGTGCAATTTAAAGTACGATTCTAATCATAACTCACTCTACCCTTTATCATTTACTCACTAAGTTGAACATTGGAATACTAACTTTGCAGGTCCACTCCGCACTACCGCTTCGAAAATCTACACCGACACATCAAGAAATCACCTTATCAATTCACCAATAAAAATAACAAAATCCATATAATTCTCAAGTTGATATCTATAGCATTCAATTAGTAATTGTGGTTGGAATAGTTCTGGAGAATCACATTTTTTTTCAAGGCAAGTCCATGTATTGCATTTATTTCTTTTATTTTATAAAATTAAGCTATCCTTAATGCATTTTCCATGTTTTATTTTTGTTCAAACAAAGTAACCTTATTATTCTTAAAGTAAAGTACTATCGTAATAAAGATAACACATGAAGTGAAAACAAAGCCGAGAGCTAAGACCATCTCCAACGGATGGTATTTTGTATTTGTTCTCCAGCTGAACATGAAAAAGTAGTTTTAGTGTTGTGCCAAGTGGAGGTGGGTTGCATTGTAATGCAACGGTAAGATTCATTATTAAACCAATATAATTATTTTTTCAGCTTTTTCTCTTTCTTTCAAATGGTTAGTTTGAATAGAAATAACACAATATCAAATAAAATAAAATTTAATATGAATAATATATTAACATATTAAGTAAAGTGGTGGGACTCAATATGAGTTCTTTAGAGTTGCACCACTAAAGTGAAAATTGAATGAGTTGCTTGAAGATGATGTGTCTTAATGGGTCCCACAAAAAACCTAAAAGTGGATTGCACCATTGGAGATGCTCTAAGAATCCCCTTAAAAGATTCAAGAAAAGAATACTAAAAATGGTAAATATAGAATAGGTCAATGCCATTTCATATCTTGAAAATCTAAACCCTTGTGAACCTCAAGAGTTCAAATCTTAAATATGGAGAGAAGATTAGTCGAAAACTCAACCAAATATAAGCACATATGATATTGCTGGACGAATACTCTCTTTTCCTTTTTCCATTCTTTTTTTGACTATATTCCTCTGAAACATCACTGAAAATCTCATCAGCAGCCCTGCGGTACCAAATCACAGTGTGACTGATATGCTTGGTTCTCACTATCACTTATCAGTGCTCAGTTCACACTTTAGTTTATGATCATCTATTTCCATCGATGTCAGCCTTCAAGAATCAAAAGCTTTAGATCTCCTGTTATGATCATCTATTTCTCAGGATTTAAAATCTCTATCAAGCTCGTCTAACTGCACTGGAAAATCTTTGTTTTCTCACAGAAGTAAATGCATCCTGAGCTGCACTTCTGGCAGTCTCAACATAGTTACCTTTCCTGCTTAAAACTGACATTGCAGCTTTCACATCTACTTCTTCTACCTCAATCATTTCAGTGACTCTTTTCGAAAACGGCTGATGCTCAATCTTCA
This sequence comes from Lathyrus tuberosus, assembly GCA_022829125.1. NCBI lineage: Eukaryota > Viridiplantae > Streptophyta > Magnoliopsida > Fabales > Fabaceae > Lathyrus > Lathyrus tuberosus. The sequence goes on from JALAZF010000084.1 coordinate 8,350,624, forward strand.
TGTAGTTTTTTTGTCTGATCTTCAAGTTCTTCAATGTAGAAAGCTTTATGCTGAGAGTTAAAGTCACACAGGTAACCTTAGTATTAGCCTCAGTAAATGTTACCCTGCAGAAGCACTAGCAAAAATGACATGCAGGTAAATGAGTTTCAACTTTCAAGTTATAAATATCATGTAGTGAGAAAATACATATTCTTCAACTTTAATATAAACCAGTGTTTTTCAAGTATATTACCTTTGTTCCATTTTCGTGTTTAGTAAAATTATTAGTTTTTTCTAATGATACCTTACCTAATTTTCCTTATCTCTCTCTTGCAAGTTATAGATAAACACTAACAAGCCATTCATTAAACTGACGGGACAAAGGGAGGCTTTTAAAAAGCTTGTTCGTATCAGCTCTTAAGTGTGTTTGGCATGTTCGAGCTTATAGCAGATAGCATACAGCATATAAGCTCACTTAATTGTTTGGTAACAGTCATTTTGAAAGACAAATCCACCACCAAAAAATTTGTCAAAATACCTACATATTCCTTACCATTTTGGACAAAAAATTCACAACACCAAAAAAGCAACAGCAATCAATTTAGCATGGACACTTCCCCCTCTTATAACTACCACCTCCTTAGTCAATAGCGGCTGTTGCAGATATCGGTGGCGGTTTTTTGTCTCTCCGCCATGGCCAAATTTGTGAAGGATGGTGGTGTATGTCGGATTTTTGGCTCACCACCATCAATAACACTAATACCTGCCTATCTTCTTAAATTTTTGTTTTCAGTCGTTGTGGAAAAAATAAAATTTACTAGAGCCGAAATAAGTTTATACAAAGACAAACATGTGTTAACAGAAAACAGATCAGAGGACTTGAGCCAAAGAAACGTTATAGGAAACTTATCTTTACAAAGCATTTTCAACACCGTAAAAATCAGTATAGCTACTTCATTAACTCATTAGTAAATCATAGAAAGGTGTATAGAATAACAAAAAGAAGCAAACATAGTGATATTAGTAGCGGGGAAAACATACTTCAATAAATAATCTTGTACAGCTCATTCCCATATTTATTTAATTAAGAAGGAAGATAAGGAACTTGAAAGAATGCGAGAAATATGATTACCTTTAAGAAGGCGCATATATTTGAGACATGATTTTGGAGACTTTGCACATATATTTGTACTTCTCATCAGCTACCACTAACGAGTTTTCAAGATCAGTAATCTTAAAAAGAGAGGGGGACAAATATTCATCTGTTTTGTTCAATGATGACATTGTTCTTGCATGTGATTCCTGTCATTCAAGACATTGTTCATCTGTTTTGAAACAATAAAAACTGCAGCAGTATAAAAATCAAAGCCAGTACTTGAAATAGTTGTAAATGGAATCTGCAAAAATGACTATAGATATGCTTTAGTTAGTTTCCTATGCCATTGAAATCAAATAGATCCGGGAGATGTTTTTATGTACTGTGTTTAAAATCTGAAAACTTATTCAGTGCTTAGTAATGATAGCAATAGTAAATAACTGTGGTGAAGAAATTTGCAAGAATTATTTTTGAAATAAATCGCAATAAGTATTCTTTTTATCAAAAGGAAAGGACAGAGTCAAGGAAAAACTAGATAAACTACAGTCTAAACACTCCGTAGGAGTGTGCCAACAGAATTAGATAACCAGACAGCACATTCATTGCCTCCCCTCAAAGTGTGCGAAAAGTAAACTAATCAAGGAAAAGAGGAGAGCTTCCTAATAAGAGATAGAATAGTCGCATGAGAAAGTGTGTATCCCCCACATTGTTATGAGATTTTCCAGTGATGATGATAGAATATTCTGCAAAATTGGGCTGCGGAGCAACCTGCACAATAGAAATGGTTCAGTGAGGTTCACCATTTATCATGATATAGAGGACAAACCAAACCAAAAATGGGCTGTGGAGGAACCTGGACAATAGAAATGGCTAAGCATGTCCCAACAGTGCTGGTATTCGCGGATGTTGCTATATTTAGAACTGCACAATAGACAGTTGCATGGTTCAGTGAGTTTCACCATTTATCATGATAAACAGGACAAACCAATACATCTAAAGCTAAACACTGAAATATATACAGGACAAACCAATACATCTAAAGCTAAACACTGAAATGATACATACATTTTCTCCTAGAAAATAAAAATTATGCAGAATATTTGAATGTGACATTTCATCAAACAGGTGACATTCAAGGAACTTATTTTAGGTGAGAGAGTTTAACAACTGAAATTGATATTAGGGAATCAATAGCAATAGCGAGAGAAAGAAGAACACAAGCAGCCATAACAAAAAGTTGAGCATTGATGATGAAAATACCTGAAAAAAGTGACGAGAGCGAGAGAGATGGCCGGAAAAAAAAGTCAAAAATAAATTTGGACCATTTCTCGATTTGTGCGTGTCATCCTTGCGCAGGGGCCATGCTAATCTTCTCTGTATCGTTCCAATTTTATCGGATGTCCCCGAAGGGACAAACGATGAGGTGATGTAGCGTAATATAAACTATGATATCGTTCAGAAATTAATCGATGTGGTACTCTATTCATTCAGGTTACCAACAAATATAATAACAAATACAGTTCCTTTCACCCTCACCTCAATTTGTTATCATCTTTACTTTCCTATTCCCACAGAGTCAAAACCATTTATGCACGTTCATTTTTTGCTTTCCTTTTTTCATTTTATTTTAGGTACCTCCTCATGTGTATGTGTAGTGTAGACTGAAAACTAATAGGCATTGGCACTTTCATTACTTGTCACCTCATCTTATTTCTTTCTTTATTCTCATGCTTATCTATTTTCTATTTTTACAATTTTTGTAGAGTAAAATAATTGGGGTGAATTACTTAATTAATATTTTGTTTAATTAATCAATTTTCCATTTTTCTAAATACATCTAAATCTTATAAATTCACTAATATATAATATATAGTTTTAGTTAATACATGGTTTTGTTTGCTTTGAAAAGAAAAAAATAACAAGAAATATTTTGTTGCAATAAATAAAAGAATTATATTTAACAAATAACATTATTATTCCAAACAATGCTTAAATTTGGTCATCGTTTCTAATTTAGTTAAACTTCCAATGAGATAGATCTAGAGTGTTTGTAATGTGGACCTATGATGCCTCAAAGGTCGTTTGAATGTGGTTTTTCTTTTACACCTTCTATCTTGTTACCACTGTCATAAGTGAAGTTGCATGTCTCTGCTGCATTAAGGGGAAAACTATGCATGTCTCACCTATATGGTTTTGTTGTTTGTATCTTAAGCTTTATTATCATTGAGTCTCCTCTTCAACTGCGCATTTGAGGATCAAGTTTTAGACCCGTGTTTTAGCATGCATAATTCAAAATGTTTGTGTTTGAGTATGAGCATTATGCTTTAAGTCAATTAGTTGAGTTTTTTTTAATCAATAATCATATTTGAGATTGGTTCAAGTCAGGACATATGATAGTGGGTTCTACTACTACCAAGAGATTAGGGTTAACTCATAAGACAAACACAAAATAAATGGAAAGAAAATAAAATTTGACATTCAATTTTTTTCTCCTTAGAATAAGAGACAGCAACTCTTAAATACTAGGGTAACAAGGAAACACACTAAATGGGTTAGGCCCACTTCAAGGGAAATAAACAAATAACATAAGTTCAGAAAAATAAAAGTATTATCCCATAACATAATCATCTTGCCAATTGGGTTTCTTCACTTGTCTAATGGGCATATCCAACTTCCTATCACTACTATCCGGTCCAGAAAAAACCTTGTCCTCAAGGTTAGAAATATTTGTTGTGTGATCCGGCCCAATGGAAATAGGAACAGAGGCTGGATGAGAAGGCGGTAGGGTTTGGTGGGTATGGGGAAAACGTGAGACTTGAATGTGTTTGGGATTTTGGGGATTATTTAAATCATGTAGCAGCTGTGAAGGCCACGTGTTCGGTGGATGAGAGTTTGTGGGTAACCGTTGGAGATCTAAAGGAGGAGATGTGTTTAACGTGTTGGGAAGGGAAATGAGAGGTGGTGGGGTAGGTAAGATAGGTTGGCTGAAAGTTGACTGGTGAGTGGCTTTGGGAAGTGGTTCAGAAAGTGGGGAAAAGAGAACATCACGTGAAGCCACAGTGTTTGGTGGAGTTCCAATAGTGGGTGGGTCCCCCATACTAAAAGGGCGGTTTATGGGTTGGGAGAATCCAATGGGGATCAACGGTGGAGATTGATCCGTGCTTTTATGTTGAACATCATGCGGTGGAAAAAAATTATGGCCATCAGTGGATCCAACCGGTACATAAATATCAGTTTGCTGAGACAAGTGTTTAGTTTCGCTTCCAAAATCTGCTTTATGTAGCGCACTTGCTCTCTCTTCTTGCAAGTGTGGTTTCAAAGTACTTTTCTCCTTCTTTCTTTGATTCAAAAACTCTCCCATAGAAACTTCTCCCAAAGTACTTTTCTCCTTCTTTTTCTGAAACACTTCCATGGAAACCTCTGAAACGGTACGATCCAAACCCCCTGAGTCGTCTTGCGAAACCCTTTCTTCGTTTGTCAAAGGATGCTCTTGCATGTCGACTGGTAGAGCGGTGATATCAGTAGGTGGATCTGGTCCGTGATACGCCCTCAGCTGTGAAACATGGAAGACTGGGTGGATCCGCGAAGACGGTGGTAGTTGAAGCTCATAAGCAACCGGTCCTATGCGACGTAATATGAGAAATGGTCCAAAGAATCATTTTGAAAGCTTCTGGGAGACTCTCCGTTGGATCGAAAGTTGGCGATAAGGCTGAAGTCGGAGCAAAACAAGTTCGCCTTCTGTAAAGGTAAGATCTTTGCGTTTCTTATTCGCCTGTTGTCTCATAAGTTCCTGGCTATGTTTAAGGTTTTGTTGTAACTGTGTTAAAACTGTTTGTCTGTTTTGCAGAATAGTGTCAATGGCTGGGATCTGTGAGAAACCGTTGACATAGTCCTTAAGAGCTGGCGGTTGGCGACCATAGAGGGCCTCAAATGGTGTCATTTGTATAGAGGAGTGCAACGTTGTGTTGTGCCAGTATTCCGCAAGATGGAGATGTTTGAACCAATGTCTGGGGTTGTCACTCGTAAAACACCGAAGGTAAGTTTCTAGACACCTGTTTGTTACTTCCGTTTGACCATCGGTTTCTGGATGATAAGCGGACTGTATTTCAGGACGGTTCCTTGGACGCGAAATAGTTCATTCCAAAAAGCGCTCAAGAAGATTGGGTCTCTATCAGAAACTATCGACTTCGATATACCATGAAGTCTGCAGATTTCAACAGAGAAACACATGGCTAGGTCTTTTGTAGAGAAGCTCGTTAGTAGTGCTACAAAGTGGACAAACTTAGTCAGTCTGTCGCAAATCACCCAAATAACCGTGTGACCAAATGATTTGGGGAGGTGAGTGATGAAATCCATTGATAAATCTTCCCAAACTTGTTTTGGGATTTCCAAAGGTTTTATTAACCCTTTTTTCTTTGTTGGCAAATATTTATTCTGTTGACAGGTGTGACAACATTGAACAAGTCTCTTGATCTCCTTATACATTCCTGGCCAGTGGAAAGTAGTCGCGATCCTAGACAAGGTGGGTTTAAGCCCAGAATGCCCTCCAGATGGTGTAGCATGATATTCTTTGAAAACAGTAGTCCGAAACTCAAGGTCATCAGGTACAAAAATTATGTCTTTGAAGTATAGCAAGTCATTTCTGAGTTCAAAGTTGAGTTTCATTTTGGTATCTTGTTCTAAAGCAGAAAGGAGATTCTGACCCTTTGAATTCTTTTTGTAGTACTGCATGAGATCTGAGATGAAGATTGGAACAGGAGAGGAGATAGAGAACAATATAGCATCCCCATCAAAGCATCTTCGACTAAGCACATCAGCAACTTTATTATTGCTACCAGGTTTGTAAAAAATTTCAAAGCTATAACCTTGTAACTTTGCTGCCCACTTTTGTTGTTCGGGTGTTTGAATCGTTTGCACCAATAGGTTTTTTAAGCTCTTCTGATCTGTGAAAATGTGAAAATGTTGTCCAATCAGGTATTGTCGCCACTTCTTCACAGCTTCGGTGATGGCGTACATTTCACGAACATAGACAGATGAAGCCTGAAGACGAGGACACATCTTCTTACTGAAGAAAGCTAGGGGGTGACCGTCTTGGGAGAGGACAGCGCCGATGGCAACGGCAGAAGCATCTGTTTCGACTACAAAGGTCTTGCTGAAGTTTGGAAGGACCAGCACTGGAGTCTCTGTCATTTTCTGTTTTAAGTTTGTAAAAGCAGCATTAGCTTCTGCGTTCCATGTAAACTTTGTAAATTGTAATAAGTCGGTGAGTGGAGCGGCGAGTGTGGCGTAGTGGCGGACAAATCTGCGATAAAAACCGGTGAGGCCCAAAAATCCCCTGAGTTGCGTGAGTGATCGTGGCTTCGGCCAATCCAACATTGACTGAATTTTCTCTGGATCAGGGGTAACTCCATTAGATGAAATCACATGACCTAGATAATCAACCTTAGGGACTGCAAAAACACACTTAGAAAGCTTTGCAACAAATTTGTGTGAATCAAGTAAATTAAGAATCAAAGACAAATGATGCAAGTGATCAGCATAATTATTGCTATAAATAAGAATGTCATAAAAAAACGAGAACAAACCGTCTTAAGTAAGGACGTAAAAGGTCATTCATCGCCGATTGAAAAGTACTAGGAGCATTAGTTAAGCCAAAAGGCATTACCAAAAACTCGTAGTGCCCATCAAATGTTCTAAATGCCGTTTTGTGAGTGTCTTCCGGTATGACCCTAATTTGGTGGTAGCCCGACCTTAAGTCAATCTTTGTAAACAAAGTAGCAGAACCCAACTCATCAAATAGTTCATCTATGGTAGGTATGGGGAATCGGTCGCGGATAGTAATAACATTTAGTGCGCGGTAGTCTACACAAAAACGCCATGAACCGTCTTTTTTTCGAACTAACAAAACAGGGGAAGAGAAGGGGCTGGTACTGGGTTTGATAATACCTTGGGAAAGCATATCTTGGATGATGTTGGTCATCGCTTCCTTTTGTGAATGAGGATAGCGATAAGGTTTTACATTGATTGGAGAAGTATTTGGTTTGAGAGGAATGTGATGATCGTGTGGGCGAGATGGTGGTAAGCCGTGTGGTTCATGGAAAACATTTGGGTAGGAGGTGATAAGGGCATGAATTTCTGGTGGTACTGTTGGAAGTTTGGATTGGGGTGGAGATTTGGGGTGGGTGGTTGGTTCAGATGTAGGTTGGTATAAAAGCAGATGAATTGACGCAATTGAATTTATATGCAATAAGTGACGGATTTGGCTAAATGTAGATGGGGCAGGGGCTAGGTTGTTATCTCCAGAAATAGTAATGTTTTTATTTTCATAAGTGAATGAAATTTTTGGTATTGAGAAATCAGCCATGAGAGGACCAAGTGTTCTCAACCATTCCATTCCCAGCACAACATCAGCTTCCTCAATAGGAATCAAGTAGAATGGAATGAAAAATAAATGGGACTGTAGGGTGATAGGGACTTGTGGACATAAGCCAGAGCAATGGAGTTTGGAACCATTTCCTACCATCACAGAAAAATTTGGAATATCTTGGCAAGGAATTTGTAAGTGATGGGCAATGCGTGGTTGAAGTATGTTATGAGTGCTGTCCGTATCGATCAGAACCGTAACCGAAAGCCCATCAAGTGTCCCCTTGAATTTCAATGTTTTGGGTGAAAATTCTCCACTAACAGCTTGAGGTGAGAGTTGAAAATAGGTTTATGAAGTTTCTTCTAGGTCTGGTTCCTTTTCAACCAACTCAGGAGTTTCCTTTTCAGCCAAATCATTTGAATCTTCCTCCACCATTAGGAGAAGAAATTTGCCAGCAGTGCATTTATGGCCAGGAATAAATTTTTCGTCGCAGTTGAAACATAGTCCTTGGGCCCTTCTTTCAGCTTGTTGGGCTGGTGTGATTCGTCGGATAGGGAAACGATTTATTGGAGGGTTAGTTGTTTGTGTGATGATAGGTTTTGTAACAGGGTGTGTTTGGGGGGCAACAACTGCTGGTTTTGAAAGGGTAGATTGGGATGTTTGGGATGGTTGGCTGGTGTAGGTAGATTTGAACTTGGGTTTGAATCTTTTATTTTAGCTTCAATGAGCTTTGCCAACCCCACAGCATGTGAAATTGATTGAGGTCTTTGAACAGCCAATTCATTGCGAATTTCTGGAATTAAACCAGAAATAAAACAATTAAGTATATCATCAGGTGGTAGTCCTAATACCCGATTACCAAGTTTTTCAAACTAAGTTTGGTATTCCGTTACCGAACCATGTTATCGCAGTTTAAATAATTGAGCTTGATGATTTTCATAAGTTGATGGCCCAAACCTTAATTCTAAAGCTCTAGCAAATGAGTGCCAATCTGATAGTTCATTACTTTGAAACATCCATTTATACCAGCCAAGTGCATCTCCCTTCATATAAAAGGCAGCCAAGGATAAATGATTTTCATAAGTAATATTGTAAAATGCAAAGAATTGTTCAGCTTGGAATAACCATTCCAACACATCACTACCATCAAAATGGCTAAGTTCAATCTTGGGTTATCTGAAATTCAGGTTTTGAGTTATGTTGGGTTGTTGTGCGTGAAGGTAATTAGGGGTTTGATACATGGGGTTGGAATATGGGAAAGGTGGGTAAAGGGGTGGTTGAATGATAGTGTTGTATTGTGGGAGGGTAGCGTAATTTTGGGGTTGTGTAAGAAAGGGTGGAGGTTGTGTGTATTGTGGCGGATAAGGGGTAGTGAAAGTGTGAGAATAAGGTTGAAATGCAGAATTTAGGGAGAGAATGGATGGTGAAGGCCGATTAAACGTTGGAGGTGGTGGTGGTGGTGGTGTATAAAGTTGAGTTGAACTTAGGGTTGAGCTGTTTTGAGAGATAGGACTTGTTAAGGAAATAGAAGAGTTACCTATGGCAGATCTGGTTGTGGCGATGGGAGTGGATCTTGGTGTTGTGGCTGGTGCAGATCTGGGTATAGCAGCAGCAGCAGCAACATTCATGGCAGAAAATTGTTGAGTCATTAGGGCTGTTAGAGCTGCAAAATTGTTATTCATGGCTGTCTCCAAGTTGCTGTGGTTTGTGTGGATCTGACCAAGTTGCAATGCAACAGCTTGATTATTAGCTTCTATGGAGGATTCAAGGTTTTCATGGGTATTAATGAGATTTTCAATGCGCTGATTTGTGGCTTGGAGTCTCTCATCTAGGTCTTTGGGTGTTGGATTTGTAAGTTTAGGAGGCATTGAGGAAGATGAAAGCACCAAATGATAGTGGGTTCTACTACTACCAAGAGATTAAGGTTAACTCATAAGACAAACACAAAATAAATAGAAAGAAAATAAAATTTGACATTCAATTTTTTTCTCCTTAGAATAAGAGACAACAACTCTTAAATACTAGGGTAACAAGGAAACACACTAAATGGGCTAGGCCCACTTCAAGGGAAATAAACAAATAACATAAGTTCAGAAAAATAAAAGTATTATCCCATAACATAATCATCTTGCCAATTGGGTTTCTTCACTTGTCTAATGGGCCTGTCCAACTTCCTATCAACATAATTGAAATCTCAAAAAATCTTCAAATAGCAAAAATTTGAGATTTTAGGTGTGTGATTTGAACCACTCACCTTTTGAGTCGAATCAAAGCAAACATAAGGAAATCACAATTCTGTGAGTCGAATCACAGTTTGTACATGATTCGAATCATGAACCCTATGAATCGAATCAAAACTTATTCATGAGTCAAATCATGAAATATCGATTTGCCTCTATCTTGTTTGAGTCGAATCATAGCTTGTTATTTACTCGAGTTAAGCCATGTATGACTCGAATCACAACTTTGCCTTGACTCAAATCATGGCAAAATTTGGTTTCTCATAAGTGTAATCTCGTTCCAAACTACTTTCCCACTTGACTTATCACACAAGTGCTCATAATTTGAATCAAGTGTGACTTTTCACTATCTTCCGTGCTCAATCTCCATCACCTATAAATCATTTTTTCTCTCAAATCATTCACAATGTTAGATCGCACATATTTCAATTATTGACTTGAAAACTCACAAATCACTTGTTCTTTCATTTTTCAAAAGAGTTTTGGATCTTTTGTGGGCACTTGCAAACGATTTCTTTCATCTACTACCTCATTCTTTTTCCATTGTTGCATGGGTATAAAAGTAATTATATAATGCTTGAATGTTTTTCAATTGTGTATTTAATAGAGTTGCTCACCTCGTTAGTTGTTCTTTTAGACGGTCTGGCATACTATCTTTTTTGTACATTTTTGTTGTTTTTAAGTATTTTTATTTTTAGTGTTTTTTTTGTTTTTTGTGGAAGATGGGAATATGTTAAGACTGGTGCTAAATTGCCAGAAGAAATCTAGATAAAAAGGAAGAAGTCAAGAAATTCAGTAGCAATAGGCTTTAACTACAACTTTATGAACAAGAAGGGTCGCATGTTCCAGCATCGCAGTCGACATGCGCACCCTTATCATAAGGGTTACAAGAACTTTGAAATAAGATGTCATCACTATGGTAAATATAGGCACATAAGGCCAAATTGTTACAGATTGTATTGTTATCCTCATCCCCATAGTCAACCAAGGCTCAAAAGGAAAGAAAATAAAGCTAAAACAAAGAAGGTGTGGAGACCCAAAGTGGAAGTCACAAGTCTCATAGTATATACTTTCCTTAAAGTGTCTTCTAAAGAGGATTGGTACTTTGATAGTAGATGTTTCAGACATATAACAGGGGAAAGGTCTTATCTTGAAGAGCTAAAACCTTATTCAAATGACTATGTTACTTTTGGTGACAGTGTTAAAGGTAGAGTCAAAGGCATATGCAAGCTAATGTATCATGGTATTCCTAGCCTTTAGAATTTGCTGCTGGTAGAAAACCTGACTGCCAACTTGATCAATATAAGTCATCTATGTAATCAAGGTCTTAAAGTGAGCTTCAACAAATCATATTAGAGAAGATCCATCAACATGTCTAATGTCAAAAATTGATGAGACCAAGCTATGGCACCAAAAACTTGGTCACCTCAACCTCAAGAGGATGAAAAATATTATTTTTAAAGAAGCTATAAAGGGATTTCCTAATCTCAAGATTGAAGAAAGCAAAATTTGTGGAGACTGCCAAATAGGAAAGCAGACTAAGATGCCTCACAAGAAGCTTCAGCATCTTGCCACCATAAAATTTCTTGAACTATTGCATATGGACTTGATGGGGCCTATGCAAGTAGAAAGTCTAGAAGGGAAAAAGTATGCCTTTGTGTGTGTGGATGACTTCTCAATGTACACTTGGGTAAAGTTCATTAGTGAAGAAGCTGACACATTTGAGGTGTTCAAAGAGTTATGTTAAATTCTTCAAAGAGAAAAAAGGATTAGGATAATAAAAATCAGAAGTGACCATGGGACAGAGTTTGAATATTCAGAATTATATGAGTATTGTGCTTCAGGCGGTATTGGTCATGAATTCACAGCTCATATCACTCCTCAACAAAATGGGGTAGTGGAAAGGAAGAATAGAACTCTGCAAGAGACAACAGAGTTATGTTACATGCCAAGAAACTTCCTTACTATTTCTGGGCTGAAGCAATGAACACAACATGCCACATTTATAATAGAGTGACCATCATATATGGTGTAACACCCTATTTTTATGAATCATTATTTAATTATTTATTTGAGTTAATTGAATGATTTATTTAAATAATTATTTTATTTAAATTATGGTGTGTTGGTCGGTGTTGCCATTTGTGGTGTTTGTGCTAATTTAATTATTTTGGTGGGAATTAAATTAATAAAAGTGTTAGAATATAAGGAGTTGGGCCAGTTATGTAACTTGAGTGAAGTGGTGAGTCGAGTGAAGTAGAGTTTTAGTTGGGCAAGAATAATAATTATGATAAATTAATTAGAATATTATATATTATGAAAATTAGAGAAACAGGGTTGTGGGAGCCTTTTTGTCAGTACGTGAAATAGAATAGTGGAATAGAGAAACAAGAGTGGAGAACTAGGGCTTGGAAGAAGAAACCATTTGAACTTGCTTATGTTGATTTTAGCTAGAATTACAAGGTAAGAGAGATTATTCAAATAAGGGTGCCTAAATCATGATAGGGTAGAGAGATTTTCCTAAACCTCCAATAGGATTTTGCTTTTTCTTTATTGCTTGAGGATGAGTAAGATAGATGAATCTTTATGATTCTGTTTTGCCAGGAATTGATGTGATGTATTGTGTTTGTTACAGTTTTGTTTGGTGTTCATGAATCAATTGATCAAGTGATGAAGTTGTGTTGAATTTGGAGATTTTAGGGTAATACTATGATGGATTAATTCATGATAAAAATGATGAATTAATGATATTCTGGGAATAATTGATGTGTTGGTCATGTTAGAATATGATTTTGTGGTGTTTTGAATGATATAATGGGGACTAGTTTGAGGTATAATGGGTATTTAATGAAGATGAGCGATGCAGAGAAAACTGGGTTTTCTGGAAAAATTGTAGTTACCAATCGATTGATCGTAAGACAGAGATAATGGAACAACGGCCTTCCACTGCAATCGATTAGTTCCTTCATAAAATGTGGAAAATAGGTTAACTCGAATCGATTAGTCCCCATAGTGTAATCGATTGGTCCTATAGAAAAAGTGAATAAAAATAAAGGTAGAGAGTTGAGTACAATCAATTGGTCCTCTCTGTCAATTGATTGGTCCTTTGTGTCAATTGATTGGTCTGTTATAACAATTGATTGGTTCACTCATTATTTTACCCATAACTTGAGCTACATGACTCCAATGGAGACGCGATGTGAAACGTTGGAAAGCTAACGCGCATAACTACCTCATCATATTGCTTGATGAGATAATTGATGTGTAATGTATATTCTCTGTAGGAAATGTATGTTATGGAATGTATGGATAATATCATGAATCATTGTGGTTACTTAATGGTGAATTGATGTTAGAATGATTTAACATGTTTACATTTGATTTAGTGTTTCTATTTTGTGCATCTCGAGGAATATCAGTTAACTAACTAAAACGCGTAATTAATTGATCTTTGTTAATTGATATTATACATAAATGAGTTTTATGTGTAATGGTGAAACTATGTGTGATGAAAATGCAAGTATGTTGTTGTGTTAGTAGTTATGTATACTTGTTCACGAGTTGTCGAGATGCATAGTTATGTATACTTGTTCACGAGTTGTCGAGATGCATTCAGAGTGGGGTTGTATTCATCTTTTGTTGTTGCGTGATTATGTACAGTCAGAGTGGGGTTGTATTGCATTTTTATATGTTATGCATCATATGTGTTGTTGTTGTGAAAGAGGCGTGTTCACTAGTTTAAAGTGGGGACTAGTGACTTGTCCCAAGCTAAGAGTCGACGCCTGAAGATCAGAGTGGGGGCTCGGGGTTCAGTGATATTGGAACCCGGTTCATATGAAGAACTAAATGTTGAGTCGGTACCACATGCATATAGAGTTTAGTTGTTAGTTTGGTTTATAGTAGGGACCTTGACGAGCAAGAGTTGATTCAATCATTGCATTGCATTATATAGTAATTGTGCAAATGAGATGCTTATGTAGTGATGAATGCTCTTGTATAATTGTGAGAGTTTGATGTGTGATATGGGTGAGACATGAATACAAGGTGTTGATGTGTAATTCTAATATTTGGATGATTTTGTAGTGTGTGAATCTATCTTGATTGTTTATGCATCATTTATTATTTGAATGTATTCTCACCCCCTCCCCCCCCCCCCCCTTGTGTTGTTGTATATGTGCTCCTTTGGAGTACATATAATAAGGTACCTGAGTAGGAGCTTGTGGTTGAGGACGGTGTTATGCCTCTTTAGTTGCTTGTCATTCAAGTCTACAGTTGGAGTCACTTTAATATATAATACGAAGGGACAGGTTGTTCTGTTATTTATTTCATGCTGCATATCTTTATTTGCTTTTGACATTGAACCATTTTCCAAACTTTTGGTTGTTAAGGCTTTTATGCCAACCATTTTTCCTAACTTTCTGCTACTTATGAAATGAGATGATTTTAATTTTGTGATTCAAATATGATTGATTATTACTTAGTAGCATCCTACTTTGGAGAATAAATGTGTTATACTTATTTTATTCTATTATTTGTCGAGTCGGGAAGTAGGGTGTTACATAGTGGTATCAGAGCAAGTCGGTCTGTCTGGACAGGTTTTGTGATTTTTATATGTTCCCTAGTATACGACATGTGTGTGAAACACTATCAATACTCATTTTTTTCTTACCGCTTGTTGGCAGGAGCGGGATTGAAACAAGTGAGGGAGAAGCTTTGGCTCCTATGAGATATTTCAGGTGTGAAGGATTGGTTTAGCGTGCAGCTGATTGCAAAAGTGCATGTTATTGGATGAGTCAGTGTTGTTTCCTGAGTTTGTTAAAGAGGAAGATTTGAAGATCATATCTGCTGAGTGTGTTTCAAGATTTAATGTGGAAGCGTCTGCTATGAATGGTAGCATGGTCATTGATACCCCAACTAATGGTTCAGTGACTACATCGTTATAGTGTTTGAATTGTCCCTTGACAATTTTTGGGCGACATTTTGGGTTTAAATTAGTGTGTTTGCCTCTAAGTCAGCTTGATGTCATTTTGAGAATGATCTGGTTATACTTCAACCATGTGTTTATCAATTGTTTTCATAAGTTGGCGCAGTTTCTTGAATCTGAAGAAAATATGGAGTCGAGTTTCATGATCGCGAGAGAGGTAAAGATGCCCTTAAGTGAGAGTGCCCAAGTGTTCGTGGTGATCATGTCCTTTAGTGGGGGGAAGCGATAGAATGATTACGGATCTACATGTGGTGTGTGATTTTCCTGAGGTGTTCCCATATGACAACCGTGATTTGCCGCCAGAGCATGAGGTAGAGTTTGTTATAGGCTTAGTACCTAGTACTATTCCTGTGTTGATGGCTCCATATAGGATGTTTGCTTCAGAGTTGAGTGAGTTGAAGAAACAATTGGAGGATCTACTTGAGAAGAAGTTTGTTAGATCGAGTGTTTCACCGTGGGGAGTGCCAGTGTTATTAGTCAAGAAAAAAGATGGTAACATGAGGTTGTGTGTCCACTATCGACAATTGAAAAAAATCACTATCAAGAATAAGTATCCACTTCCAAGAATTGATGATCTAATGGATCAGTTGGTTGGTGCTTGTGAGTTTAGCAAGATCGATTTGCATTCGGGTTATCATCAGATTCATGTGAAGTCAGACGATATTCCAAAGACTGCGTTCAGGATAAGATATGGTCACTATGAGTATTCAGTCATGCCGTTTGGTGTATCTAATGCGCTTGGAGTGTTCATGGAGTACACGAATAAAATATTCTATCCGTACTTAGACCAGTTTGTGGTTGTATTCATCGACAATATTCTGATATATTCCAAGTCTGATGAAGAGCATGTGGAGCACCTGAGAGTTGTATTATAAACCTTGAAATAGAAAAAGTTGTTTGCGAAGTTGTCTAAGTGTGAGTTCTGGTTAAAAGAATTGAACTTCCTTGGTTATGTGATACCTAGTTGTGGTATCATTGTGGATCTTTCAAAGATCGATGTGGTGTTGCAATGGCAGACTTTGAAGTCTGTTACTGAGATCAGAAGTTTTCTTGGGTTGGTTAGTTACTACTGAAGGTTTATTAGTGGATTTTCGATGTTGGTGTTGCCTTTCACTCAGTTGACTCGAAAGGTTAAAGCTTATGCATAAAGCGTTCAATGTGAAGAGAGTTTTCAAGAACTCAAGAGGAAGCTGACGTCAACTCCAGATTTGATTTTGCCAAGTCCGAGTGAATCTTTTGTACTGTATTGTGATGCTTAGAAGATGGGGCTAGGTGGTGTGTTGATGCATAATGGTCAAGTTGTGACTTATGCTTCTAGGAAACTAAAAGTTCATGAAAGGAATTACCCTATGCATGATCTAGAGTTGGCAGTCGTGGTGTTCGTGTTGAAAATTTGGAGGCATTATCTATTTCGTTCCTGTCATACCCCAAATTTTACCCTTAGATTCTTTGATCTTCCGCATATCATGCTAGGTCAATCATATTACATATCTAATCCAATTTACCAAGCTTTGTTGTGTGTGTTTATCTTTATTTTGTTTATGTTTACTAACCTCTAACCAAAATACCAAAAATATTTTGCAATTTGCTTGTTTCTTTTTCTCTGTGTGTTTAGGGTTTTGCAAGGAGATTGATGGCAAAGGCATTTGTTCCAAGTCAAGTGTGTCTATTCAATTATGGTTAAGATCATATGGAAGTTTGACCTAATCTTGGTCAAGCCATCAAAGGATTTCTTGAATTGCAAATTGGTTGTGGCAGTGGGCTATTTCTCAAACAGTGAATGTTCAAGGTCAGGTTGTCTTGTGTTAAAATCCATCAGATTGTCAAGCGGTGTTCTATCAGAAGTCTTGTTCAAAATCATGATCAAGAGTCCATCAGTCCAAATTGTGTTCATCCGTGGATTTATTTTCCAGAGATTGTTTCAGACAAATTCAAAGTGATTCAGAACTTATTAATCAGAGATTCAGAAAATTAAAGTTGATGAACGTTGTTTCAGTTTGCGAGTTATTCAGTGGTAGCTATGTTCATTTAATCATATGCTTGTGAAAAAGTTTGGGATTGTTTTGGATTCATTTGGTTATCCATTTTCTAAACCGAGTTCATAATTTTCTTTTATTATCCACATTTTTTAACCATTTTCTTTTTAACCATATTCATTAACCAATTTTCAATTCTCCATTTTTCTAACCAAATTCACATTCTATCCATATTTCATATCCAATAACCACTTTTCATTACAACTTCCATGAACCATTTATCCGTTTATATTTCCATTTAATTCCAAATACCAAATTCCAAATTCAAGATAAGGTTCCAAATTCAATTCCAAATTTCAAGATATTAAAGCATCTTGTATGCCAATTCCACTTTTCTTGTATGTCAATTCCAAATTTGTGAATCTCTCCAAGAGTTTGAAGATATTGAAGCATCTTGTATGCCAATTCTTTTGTAAAACCCTCTTGGTATTTTCTTCTCACAGACCATGTAATCTGAGGCACAGGGGATTTGAAGATTATTTGTTGCAAGAGTCGTTGCTCACTGTGATGATCGTTATGCAAGCTAGAGTTCAGAACTACATTGTTCTTGTGACAGTGTTTGCCAGCTCCCCAGTAAGTTGTTACTTCAGTTGATCTTGGCAATTTCCCATGGATCTCCTCCTCCAACAAGGAAATCAGGCTCATGATGGCAGTCCATAGTGAAGACATGACGATATGCCTCCGAATGGAATACTCTTTTCCCCAGAGAAGGTTGTAACCTTGAAGTAAGGATGTTGATTCTGCATATTCATCCCTAGTGACGGTCCAATCTGGTGAGGTTGGCTTGGTATCCTTGTCGAGATGTTTATTTCATCTCCGGTGTGCTTCCTCTTGTCTGTTTTGTCAGCCTAAGCATAAACATGGCATTCACGCATTCATACATATGCATAGCATCTGAGCTTTTGTTACCTTTCTGGTGTTTACCTGTTTTGTTCACTTTGGCGTTTACTCCCTAAGTGACTGGGTTTTTCTATTCTTTCCAATAGGGTTATCACCTTTAGGCATAAAGTGCCCATCATTTCTAAATTCCCCACAGGGCTTGATTCTTGTGGATGATGGTTGCTTCAGTCACCTTTTCCATGTTTGGATAAGATAAATCCTATTTGAGTTCATCCCTCAATGGTTGGAGTCTTGTTTAATCGTTTATTTCTAACTTGTTCCTAGATTGAACTTTTGTCCCTGGCGGGTGTTGCTTATGAACCAGATTAGGTCACCGGACCTAGTTTGAACGTGCATTTATTTTGCACTGTGTCTCGCAGGAAGAATCTATTACAGATCCTCATTGAAGATAGAAGACATTCTCCAGCAGTGTTGTTGTAACAACATCTCTTTGGAATTTATACCCAATAACAAGTGGCAGTCTCCTTGAGAAACTTGTTTTATCCTTGATATTTTTGTGGCAATAAGTAACAGTCTCTCCCGAGAAGCTTATCCATCCTTGGTGTTATTTAACCTATTGCAATTACAATGGGTATTTCCCTCGAAGTTTGTCAGAAGGATTTTGTCAAAGACCTTACAAACGGTTTCTCTTTATTTGAGTTACCCTCTCCATAAGGATTTAATTGCAAGAGATGATTCCTCAATAAATCATGCATCCAGTTTACTTCTATCAAATGGCATCTCTGTGAGAAAGTTGATGAAGACTCTGATGTTTTTTCTCTTCATTTGAGAAAATTTGCTCATAAAGCAACCAGCCTGCATCTCTTTTATGAGATCCCCAATAAAGTCCAGTTATGACTGGCTTCTTTGATCTTTGGTTGTCGCCAACTCATATCCCAAGTCCAGTTGTAACTGGCATCTTTGTTAAGATCTTTGGTTGTCACTAATATTTTGTTAAACTTTGGTTGTCACCTATTTTCCCTTAAAATCTAGTTGTCACTAGCATCTCTGTTTTATAACCCAATCGTCATTGGTACTGTTGAACCTGGTTGTCACCATATATTTAAAGTCTAGTCATTACTAGCGATCTCCGATGAAAGTCCAATTGTTATTGACACTCGTTGCATATCCAATCGTTATTGGTGTTGTTTGTCTGGTTGTCACCAATTTCCTGCCTAAAATATGTTTGTCACTAGCATTTTGTTAAACTTTGGGTTATTACCTATATCCGCTTGAAGCCTAGTTGTCACTAACATCTCCGCTTTTGAATCCAATCGTCATTGATATTGTTGAATCTGGTCGTTACCACACCTTCAAAGTCTGGTCATTACTAGAAGTCTCTGGTGAAATTCCAATTGTTATTGGCACTCGTCGCAAATCCGATCGTTATTACATTGCTTGTTTGGTTGTCACCAGTCTCCCCTTTGAAGTCTAGTTGTTACTAGCTCCCTGTTGATTTTGCTTGTTTGGTCGTCGCCAGTTTCTCCTATGAATTCTAGTTGTTACTAGTCTCTGTTTGATATTTATTTATCTGGTTGTTACCAGTAATCCCGTGAGGTGTAGTTGTTACTAGAACTACTGTTTGCGAGTCCAATCGTCATTGGCACCTTCAAGTTTGCTGTTATCAGTTTCTGTTCATCTGGTTGTTACTAATATCCATGTAAAGTCCAGTAGTTACTGGATTGTTTAAAATCCAATTGTTATTGGTATCTGAAGTCCAGTGTTTACTGCCAGTGTTCAAAATCCAATTGTTATTGGTATTGTTAATCTGGTTGTCACTAATTCCTATCCAAAGTCCAGTAGTTACTGGCATCGTTAAAATCCAATTGTTATTGGTATCCAAAGTCCAGTAGTTATTGGAATTGTTTAAAATCCAATTGTTATTGGTATCCAAAGTCCAGTAGTTACTGGAATTGCTTAAAATTCAATTGTTACTGGTATCCAAAGTCCAGTAGTTATTAGCATTGTTCAAAATCCAATTGTTATTGGTATTGTTAATTTGGTTGTCACCAATTCCTATCCAAAGTCCAGTAGTTACTGGCATCGTTAAAATCCAATTGTTATTGGTATCTGAAGTCTAGTAGTTACTGGCATTGTTTAAAATCCAATTGTTATTGGTATCCGAAATCCAGTCGTTACTGGTATTTTCTTAAATCCAATTGTTATTGGTATTGGAGTCCCCGGTTGTCACCAATCCTCCTTTGAAGTTCAGTAGTTACTGACATCATTAAAATCCAATTGTTATTGGTATCTAAAGTCCAGTAGTTACTAGCATCGTCAAAATCCAATCTTTATTGGTGCCCAAAGTCTAGTAGTTACTGGCATTGTTCAAAATCCAATTGTTAATGGTATTGTTAATCTGGTCGTCACCAATTCCTTTTCAAAGTCCAATTGTTATTGGCGCTGTCTAAAATCCAATTGTTATTGGTACCTGATATCAAGTGTTATTGTCATTACCTAATTTCTAATTGTTATTGGCGCTTTCTAAAATCCAATTGTTATTGGTATCCTTGTAAGATCCAGCTGTCACTAATATTGTTTCAGAATCCAATTGTTATTAGTGCCTAGAGTCCAATCGTTATTGGCACTCCTATCCAATTTTGTTTGGTACCGGAAGTTTAGTTGTCACCAACGTCCCCTTGAAAGTCCAGTAGTTACTAGTATCGACCTGTCAAAAGCCGGTTGTTACCTTTGCTTGTGGTCTAAGTCCAGTTCATTTGGCGCGTACAGAGTTTGTGTTTTCCCTGTCTTTTTTCGGTGTTTCTTTTCGGTGTTTCTTGAAGATCTCGTTTGAACTCTTCATTTTAAGAAATTTCCAGAAATTCTTTTTTGTGTCCCAATGTTTGCCTGATCTCTTGTCAGAAGATCATTTCTCAGTTTCTTTGATCTCTTGTTAGAAGATCATTTTCTTGTTTTGTTTGATTTTCTTGTCAGAAAGTCAACCCTTTTTTAACTTGGTCCCTAGTGGAGATCATACTTCTTTCTGTTTTTATCCCCAGTAAAGAGTTTGTCTACTTGTATTTGTCCTTGCACGTCATTCGGTCATGTCTAAACCTGTTGATTAGCTACTAAGGATATTCCCCAGTGGAATCCATCTGTCTTGGTTCTATCTCCATTGAGAATCTTTGCTTCTAAAGTGGTATCTGGTCATGTTTGAACCTGTTTCTTGATCACCCTGGATTTTCCCAGTTTGTCTCTGTTCCCCAGTGTTTTCTTGGTCATCCCCAGTTGAGTTGCTACCCCTTGGTTATTGACCTTTATGCTTTGTTTCCAGCTTTGTTTGCATCTTGCATCATCATGGCATCATATCATCATGTTAGAGTTCATGGCATGTCGGCATTTGTATAATTTCTGATGCTATTATTGAGTATTCCTGAGTGGAAGTGGAACAACATTTCCATGGATTTTGTGACAAGGTTTCTAAGGAAGACAAACTGATTTGATTCCGTTTGAGTTATTGTTGATAGACTGACTAAATTGGCTCATTTTATGTCGATTAAGATTAGTTATCCTTTGCAGATGTTGGCTGAGTTGTATATTAAGAAGATTGTTAGCCTGCATGGTATTCCATTGAGTATTGTATCTGATAGGGACCCGAGATTTACATCAATATTTTGGAAGAGTTTGCAAGAAGCGATGGGTACTAAACTGAAGTTGAGTTCTGCTTATCATTCGCAGACAAAGACAACTCTTCATTCTTTAGATGTTTTGCTTAAAGCGTGCGTTTTGGAACAAGGAGGTAACTGAGACAGTTACTTACCATTGGTTGAGTTCACCTGTAACAACAGTTTCCATTCTAGCATTGGAATGACATTGTTCGAGGCATTATATGGTAGGTGGTGTAGGACACCTTTGTGTTGGTATGATTCTGGTGAGAATGTTATGCTTGGACCTGAGATAATGCAGCAAACTACTGAGAATATCAAGATGATCCAAGAGAAGATGAAAGCTTCGTAGAGTCGTCAAAAGGGCTATTATAACAAGAGAAGGAAAACACTTGAGTTCCAAGAGGGGGATCATATGTTCTTGAGAGTTACTCCGGTAACAAGTGTTGATCGTGCGTTGAAGTCTAAGAAACTTATGTCGTATTACATTGGTCTGCTTTATATTCTTCAGAGAGTAGGAAAGGTGGCCTGCTGAGTGGTGTTACTGTCGTATCTTTTGAATCTTCATGATGTATTTCATGTGTCTCAGTTTAAGAAGTACATTCCTGATCCGTCTCATGTGATCCAGTCGGATGCTGTGGAAATTTGAGAGAACTTAACAGTTAAGACTTTGCCGTTAAGGATTGAGTATCGTGAAGTGTAGCACTTGTGAGGCAAAGAGATCGCTTC
This sequence comes from Lathyrus tuberosus, assembly GCA_022829125.1. Classification (NCBI taxonomy): domain Eukaryota; kingdom Viridiplantae; phylum Streptophyta; class Magnoliopsida; order Fabales; family Fabaceae; genus Lathyrus; species Lathyrus tuberosus. The sequence goes on from JALAZF010000084.1 coordinate 8,372,536, forward strand.
AGTGAAGTTTGTTTAGGGAGGTCCATGTTAGGATTTAAGAAGGGGTTTTCAAAAATTTTCCTCTTAACGGAATAATCCTGATGAACGAATCTTAATTAAACCATCAATCACAAATGAAACACAAAATAAGGATTTCGAATTACCTTTTGAAGCGTGCTTTAACTTTGATCACGAACGTGGAAAATACCATCGCCTCTACGAAGTCCACGCGAGCACAAAGTGGAACGCGGTGCTAGCCGTCTCTTGTTCTGAGAAAATTGACAATTAGCTTTGATAGGGGAAAGAGCTTCTCTATTTATAGAGAGCTTCTAAAACCCTAATACTCTTATTTTGGGTCTTTCCAAAATAAGTCCAATCTTATTTAATTAAACTATTTAATTAAATTATTATTATTTATATTTAACAAAACTTTTTTAATTAAATTAAATAAAATATTAAATTAAATCAACTATCAATTCTCATTTATTTAATTAAATTATATTTAATCAAATAAATTATATATATGCTAATGTACTAAACAATTTAAATACTATTAACACATAATTAAATTAAATCTTATTTAATTTAATCGTCAATTCCACCATCAGTACTCTATGTGTGTGACCCTATAGGTTCTCGTAACGTTGGAAATAATATTAAATTACCTATTTAATATTATAAACAATGATCGGTATCTAGCAACACATCACTGCTACTCAAGTCACGAGAATGTCGTGTGATTCGACATAACCTTTATGTGATAATGATCATGTGTATAATTTCCCTTTTGCCCTTATATCTATATTGAACACAAGGCATAGAATGTGTCACCCTTGTATAGTCCAATATTTTATTCCTTGATCCCTGAGTATACTTGATAACAACAAATAAGTCCAATATCTCACATCGACTTATTTAAGCACAACCATGCATTTTACAATCATACTCTATCAATGGGCCCACAGATATTACTCCCGTATATGTAGGAGGGGCAAATCCCATCTAGGTCACTCATGTCCCTCAACATGATTTGTAAAGTATCCATACACCATATTTATGGTCATCCTGTTATGGACAACGTTTGATTGGCAATAAAGTACTCGACTCCACATCTAGGGTCCATAGTGGTTTCAGGTCGAAGGGTGGAATACATCACTATTACTATGAGAATAACTTATGACACTTACATAACAAACTATGTAGTATTTTCATGGTGGGTCAATCTGGTATAAATATTACTCTTAATATTTATACCTACGTCAAAACTTGATATCTCATATCCATGACTTATGTGATCCAGTCATCGGTCTACTCACATAATAGTCTCTATGCTTTATTGTTGTCCTATTTGACAGTAAAGCTTGATTACAGATATTTTAAGAATAACATCTTTATGTTTAATGAGGTCTCACAATTAAGTCACACTTAATAGGTCATCAATAGACTAATTATTCTAAGGACTTTATTATGTCATATACAAATAACACAATAAATACAATGCCTAGTAAGTGTGTGTGTGTGTGTGTGTGTGTGTGTGTGTATATATATATATATATATTAACAAACAATATATATATCAAATTCATGATACAAAAGCATATACAGCCAATACTGATTGCCTATTAGGGCTTACTCCAACAATCTTCCACTAGCACTAGAGCCAGTCAGATATTAACTTAACATCTATTTTCCCATTGTGTGCGTCAAGCATTATTTAAGCATGATACTTTATTAGGGTATAAGGAACTCTTTCCTATGTTGGTAATATACACCTCTTCTAATTTCAACTTTCTATCTTTTATCAAAATAAATTGAAGCATCAAAATATATATACATGAATCGCTAGTGAGATCTAGTTTTCTGAGCTTGCAAGATTAACCCATTATCATCGTGAATGAGATCAACAGGATCTACAATACAAGAAACACAACTTTCTTCCTAAGAATTAACAATGCGATCGAAATCATGTATTTGACATTTGTACTAGAAACGACAACTGTCTGAAGCCTTTTTCAACTTATACAGTTGTCATCCAAGCATAACATTTAATTTATATTGTGATATGAATATATAGTTCATAAAATTTTGGAATAACATCATTTTAACTCCTTTACAATGATTATTATCATCTATTCTCAAGAAAAGAAACATCAGGTCCTTTTAAGATATCCACATACCTTCTTGATAGTGATCTAGTGGTGAACACTTCAATTATTTTGGTACTTATTATTTATTCTCAGCGCATATGATATATCTAGTGCAGTACATATCATGGTGTCCTTTTCTCATCCAATGAGGTAAGACATTGTCTATTAGACAAAACATCATGCCACACATGCAATAATCTTAATGTGAGATTATGCATATTAGGTGTCTCAACACTTCGTTGGAATATGTACTCATGCTAGGATTGAGATTCATCAACCATCTATCTCTATAGATTCTGATTCCTAATCTTTTAGGAAATCTCGCTTAAGCATTTCATCAAAACTATTTCATTAACCATGTCCAACATTGGTGTTATACTGAATTTGTTTTGATGATCAGTATGTTGCCTACATACTATACTAGATTAATGCAAATACTCTCACTAACCTTCTTGTGTGCACAAGATTTAAACTTGACATTTATTAATCCAAGTTTACATAAAACTTCATTAATAAAAGGATTCAACTCCAAGAAGTTTTCTATAATCCATAATTGGATTTAAATAACTTATACTTCTTTTAGAATCAAGATTATTTATGATCTTCTCTAGATATTATGCTACATGAACCAATGGTCCAACAACAACTGCCTTGTTGAATTGGTTCATATTCCATTCTCATAAATATATGTATTTTCTAGAGCTTGAATTTCTTCAAGTTCTATATCACTCCCACTAGTTCCTTTAGATACAGAATGTCTCTAAAGGAAGACTTTAGTTCCATTGACAAAACAATTTTGTCCCATAACGTGTTATAGAATATGTGTCTCTTATTTCTATTGAGATTCATCTATAATACATATTAATCTAGATTGTGATCAAGTTTACTTAATAAACCTTACAACCCAAATGATCATAAAGTCAAACTAGGTACTCTTACCTCCATATCAAGTATGATGTCTCTACGACTACTTTAAATGGAATTGGTTATGGATAGGAATAATTGTATGTAAAATAGTTTATAAAGAAGAGTCACAAAGATATAATTGAACTATATTAGATCAAACAATGTCAAACATTATACGATTTAAATGGTCATTATATTCCTTTTATAAGTATTTACCACAACAAACAATTAGTATGGTTTTAATACCTTTTTGAGTTTTTTCCTTCTACTTCATTCTTGAACTCTTCTCAAAAGAATTCTAACTCGTGTCACATACACGAATCCATAATTACTGAGTTTGTCAGTAATATAAATGAAGTAAGAGAAACAAAATTCATCTAGCAAATATGTTTAGAGGTCTATATACATCACACATGTATATATAATCAAGATATATCATTTACCCTTTCACTTAGTCGATGATTTGAGACATTAGATATATCTTCCAATATCAAGACTTGCATATATCAAATGATATAAAACCAAATGAATCCAACAATCTATTCTCATAAACTTTGAAAATGCATATCTCACTTATTGGACTAAACATTAATGCTATTGATATACATAAGGTTCAAATCTTATTTGATCTATCCTACATTTATTATAGATGAGCTTATCAAGATCGTATAACTCAAATACACTACTTGATTTAGTATTGAAACCACTGCTTTAGATAATCATAACAACACTTGTCCATTATCAAAACATGCACTCCTCATCTTGTCAATACAAGATTTAGAATTAGTGTTTATTACTAAATGAAAATTAATAACAACTATTTGGATTCATTCCAAGCTCTAATTTAAGTATAATCATAAGCTCTTATAGTCAATGAAAACTCGTTGTTTCATTCTAGACGCAAGATGACTCAAATTATAATCAATATCCTACCTCTTAAAAGACTCCTCACATTCTAATAAGTGTTAGACCAACATCTTGTATCACATTCCCAAGATGTAAAAGTAGACAATTTTATTTTCTATAACAAATCGTAGGAAGAAAAAGTCTTACTTGTTTCTTCTACTTTGACTCTTTTGATAACCATTAACAATTTTCTTCTTTCAACACATGAAATCACTATCTTCCTTTAGAACCGTGTTTTTTCTGCCAAAATTCAAAAGAATTTAAATAAATCTCATTCCTTTTATAATTCATCCATTTTGCATCACAAACTACTTTCTTTTCTTTTCAACAAGATGTGGTAGATATATTTATAATACATTCATAATGAATTTAATCTATCTATTCGAGACAAACTCAAATAAAACTTATGACCAATTATTTGGTCTATAAGGAATCCAAATTTTAAATCTCAAAACTATTTTAGATCCATTTGGATTCCTAACTAGTATAGAAAAGACCTTGGAAAGTTTTACATTTCTCATGTCTTGTATTTCTTATTTAAAAGAAAATTCTCAAGGTTAATGATCATATCATTCTCCGTGACGACTACAACAATGAGATATGTTATATCTAGACATTTGACTTAAACCTTCTCATAAGTATCGTTTCTTGAGAACATACAATTTTTCTCGTGCTTGAGAACAACTCTCAATTTCTGTACCAACTCAGAAACGCCTTTCTGATCTTTGCATCCTTCATAAGGACATTTCACAATAAAATATAAAATAAAATTGCAAAATAAATTCTAGCTACAAACGTGTAAAAATTGTATCAAATTAAATCATTTTAATAAGGAATTTTATTAAAATGCTCCCATTATTTTTACTCAAACCAAATGACCCTAAATATTTGATTCGGAAAATCCCGTTGAAAGATTTTCTAGAGGGTCGAGATCCATATTTCACTTTGTTTTAAGTCCACGTAGGCAGCTTACACAAAACTCTGTTATTTAGGTAGGAACTCTTTCGAATTGTATCTAATACAATTCTCGAATTTTATCAGTTAAGTGAATAACTCCTTAATCTAATCCATCTTATAGATTGCTCTCAACTCTTGCTTCTAAACATATGTAATCCTATTATAATTAGTTTAGTTAAGTCAAACCCAAAAATTTAGCAGTTGGATATTACATTTATCCCATCGCACCTTACTAATATAAAACATGCACCTCACGTTAGGCGAAACCTACATTATTCGACACTAGTCTTGATGAGTGCTAAATTTTGGAAAGAAATAAACTTAATATTTAATTGAACGGATTTTAATTAAATTTGATCTCACTGGTTTATGTATCTCATACACTCACATAATTGTGTATCTTATACATGTTAGAATTAAATCATTAACGATCGATTAAAACATACATGCTCAAGAAATTATAACATATAATTTTAGACGCGGAAATCAAGCATGTATAAAATTAAAGGATCAATAAATTGATTTTAGGAATACATGGATCCATTGAGAAAAATCTCTTTTGACAGTAATCCTAAACCCAGAAGTTGGTGGCTTTTGTGGTTCTTCCTCAACCGATACTCTTTATGCCTCGAATTTTCTTCAGATGAGGAGAAGAGATAATTTTGCTTGTGTACGGTATATTGGGGACCATAGCCTATATATAGTGTGATGGTCAATTAGGGTTCCCATTATTCCCAAATGGGTCATCCTAACATCCACTCATATTTGAGTCCATACCCAATTATTAATTTAATTAATTAATTAAATAATTCCCAAATAAAATCTAAATAGCCTTTTAACATTATTTGATCACATAATTATTTAAGGTACTTTATTGGATAAAATAGCTAATATAATTAAATAAATATATTTGGCCACATTATTTTTGAGATATTAATATATTACAAAATTATTAAAATATTTCAACAATCTCCCACTTGGCCAATATATCTTAATAATTATATCATAATTCTTTAGGCGCGCATCCGAATGCTATTTATCTTTAGATTTCAACTTTATAATCTGGTCCATCTCATACATAAATAATGGGATCACCGCGACTTTCGTCACTAACGTATAATGTGACGGAACCCCGACGACCACCACATCAACGTACTTGATGACATAGATCAATATGGATGCGTGGTATGGAAATTTCATGCAATGTGATCTCTAAATCATGCATATTTCTAACTGGTCCTACTGGAGTCTTTAGTGAGATCAAACTGAAGTTTCTTAGGTGCAATTCAAAGTTATAATATTTGCACATAACAAAAAAATTGATATTGTTATAACAATAATACCTCGTAAGTTTTATTTCTTCAGAAAATTAAACATAACACAAAGTTTGTACCAAAATAAAACCAAAGCATAGAACGTAGAAAATTAAGGAAAAAACTCCCACTAATTAAGACAATCTCAAAACCAAGACTCATATGAGCAACATGCCCATGAAAAGCCTTAGGGGCTAAATCTTTGGTTAGTGGATCAGCTAGTATTAAGTTTGTCCCTATATGTTCTATCAAAATTTGTTTCTCCTGAACTCTTTCTTTCACAACAAGATACTTGATATTGATAAATTTCAATTTTGTAGAACTCATATTGTTGTTGGAGTAGAGTACAATTACACTATTGTCATAATAATCCTTCAAAGGCCTTTCAATGCTCCTAACAATGCGTACGCTTGTGACAAAGTTCCGCAGCCAAATTGCATGATTTGATGCCTCAAAGCAAGTCACAAACTATGCTGCCATGGTGGAAGGAGCCACTAAAGTCTGTTTGGAAGACTTCAAGGAGACGACTCCTCCAGCCAAGAGAAAGATGCAACCAGATGTGGAACATCTGCTATTCGGGCATCTAGAAAAATCTGAGTCAGAATACCCAATGATCTCCAAGTTATCTGACTTACGATAAGTGAGCACAAAGTCTGTTGTTCTCTTCAGGTATCACATTACACGCTTTACTACTATCCAGTGCTGCATACCAGGGTTGCTAAGATATCTGCCAAGAACTTCTACAATGAATGCTAAGTCGGGACAGGTGCAAACTTGAGCATACATAAGACTTCCCACAGCTGAAGCATATGGAACCTTATGCATCTCTTACTTTTCAAGATCCGTAGTGGGGCACTATTTGAGACATAACTTATCTCCTTTAGCAACAGGTGTGTCTCCTGGTTTACTATCTTTCATGGAGAATCTATCTAGAACTGTATCAATATAGCTCCTTTGTGACAATCCTAAAATACCTCGAGAATGATCTCTAAGCATTTGAATTCCTAAGACAAAGGAGGCGTCCCCAAGATCTTTCATCTCAAATTTATTTGTGATAAATCTCTTGGTTTCGTGTAATAAGCTTATATTGTTGCTTGCCAAAAGGATATCATCTACATATAGTACCAATAAAATGAATTTACTCCCACTGAATTTTTGGTATACATAGTTATCAACCGGATCAGCCTCAAAACCAAATGAGGATATTACTTGATGAAATTTGTAATACCATTGACGGGAAGCATGTTTAAGGCCATAAATGGATTTCTTGAGTTTGCAAACCATAGGCTTTGGTCTCCTGACACAAAGTTTTCTGGTTGCACCATATTATTGTCTCTTCAATGTTTCCATTTAGAAACGCAGTCTTTACATCCATCTGATGCAACTCTAAATCAAAATGAGCTACCAATGCCATCATGATCCTAAGAGAGTCCTTCAAAGAAATTGGAGAGAAAGTCTCTTTATAATCAATTCCTTCCTTTTGAGTAAAGCCTTTTGCGACAAGACGAGCTTTATATCTCTCAATGTTACCCTTTGAATCCCTTTTGGTTTTAAATATCCATTTACAATCAATGAGTTTCATTTCTTCAGGTAATTTAATGAGATCCCAAACATCATTGTCAGCCATCGACTTTATCTCATCCTTCATGGCATTAATCCACTTAAGAGAGTTTAGACTCCGCATAGCCTGACTAAAGTTGATAGGATTTTCCTCAGTTAACCAATGCCATCTTCACGTTCCTGAAGAAATACAACATAATCATCTAAAATTGCACTCTTCCTCTCTCTAGTGGATCTTCTTAATGGTGGCTCTTTAGGTTGTTGAGTTTGAACTATAGGTGGTGCTTGAGGAAGAAACTCAATATTGTCTTGTTCTTGAGAGATGTTAGGAATAACATCATTGTTTATTTCAGGATCTGTTTCTGGAACAAAGATAGGTACAAAGACTTAATCATTGTGAGAAATAGTTTCTTTACCAAAGACAGCACTCTTTATGCTTCCTTCCCCTCCAAACTCTACATCCTCAAGGAATCTTGGATTTCTCGTTTCAAAAATTGTTCTAGTGATAGGATTGTAAAACTTGTACCCGTAAGAGCATTCAAAGCATCCAATAAAATAACAGCTAACTGTCTTTGCATCCAACTTACCTTCATGAGGCTTATAAGGCCTCGCTTCAGTTGGACATCCCCAAATGTGCAGGTGTCTAATCCTAGACATTTTCCTAATCTAGAGCTCATAAGGGGTCTTAGCTACTACTTTCATAGGTACTCTATTAAGAATATAAACTACGGTCTTTAATGCTTCTCCCCAAAATGACTCTGGAAGAGAAGAATAACTAATCATACTTCTTACCATATCCTTAAGAGTCCGGTTTCGTTGTTCTGCAACTCCATTCATGCTGGGTTTTCCCGGCATTGTGTATTGCAGAACAATTCCACATTCATCGAGAAAAAGCACAAAGGGCCCTGGACGTTGTTCCTCTGATCCATCATACCGACCATAGTATTCACCACCACGGTCGGATTTGACAGCTTTTATTTTCTTTCCAAGTTGAAGTTCGACTTCAGCTTTGAATGACTTGAACACGTCCAAAGATTGAGATTTCTCATTAATCAAATACAGGTAGCCATACCTCGAGTAATCATCTATGAACGTAATAAACTACTGTTGTCCATTCCAAGAACCTGTAGGGAAATGACCACATATATCGGTATGAATTAGTTCTAAGACATCCTTAGCTCTTTCAGCATGGAAATTCCTCTTGCTTGTCTGCTTACCCTTGATACACTGAATGCAGACTTGAAAGTCTGAAAAATCAAGGGATCTAAGAATACCGTCCGACATAAGCCTCTGAATTATTTGTTTAGATATATGTCCTAATCGCTTATGCCATAAAGTGGCGAAATTCTCATTTAATTTTCATTTTGTACCATGTGTCTCTATTTGAATTATTTTGTTATAAGGACATTCAATATCAAGCATATAAATATTATCATTCAAAGAACCGTAACAAACAACATTTGAATCATATGAGAGGCTAAATTTATTATTTCAAAATAAACAAGTATAACCTGATTTGTCCAAAATAGAAATAGAAATTAAATTCCGTCTAATAGACGGTGCAACAAGAGTCTCAATCAAATCCAAATGAAAACTGGTCTTTAATAATAATCTAAAAGTCCCTATAGCCTCTACTACAACTTTATTGCCATCGCCCATGGACATACTAATGTGAATAGTAGCACCAGAATCTATCCACCAAGTATCCTTAGGTACAGAAACTAAATTAATTTCAGAACAAACAAAAGTGAGGAAATTACCCTTCTTTTCACGCCATGAGGCATACTTGGAACACTCTTTCTTCATGTGTCCAGCCTTTTTGTAAAAGAAGCAAGTGGTCTCCTTAGGTTGTTCCTTTGCCTTCTTATTTTGAGAAAAATTTCCCGCAGGTTTCATCCTTTTATTCTGAGAACTGGTAGCCAAGTGAGCATTTTCAGTCTTTTCTCTTTTTAGCCTCTCTTCCTCTTACACACAGTGAGATATGAGCTCATTGAGAGATCATTTTTCCTTTTGAGTATTGTAACTCACTTTGAAGTGCCCAGAGTGTGCAGGGAGAGAGATAAAAACTAAATGCACAATCAAATCCTCAGGAAGTTCTAACTTCAATGCCTTGAGTTTTGATGCGAGATTAGACATCTCCATGATGTACTCCCTTATGTTTCCTTTGCCTTTATAAACCATTGAAATGAGTTTGGGCAAGGTACTACTTGTCTCAGCCTTATCATTTTTAGTAAAGAAGTGCTCCACGATTTTTAGGAACTTCTTGGCACTTTCACTCTCAGCAATCGAGCCCCTAATCATTTCAAGTATGGATCGTTTGATCATCATCAGGCACATTCGGTTAGATCGGTCCCATTTTTCTATTTTAGTTTCATTTGGGTTCTCAGCAGTGGCGGTGGGACGCTCCTCCCTCAATGATAAGTCTAAATCCATGCATCCAAGCACGATCTCCACAGATTCTTTCCAAGACTTAAAGTTCATCCCACTCAGCATAGGGATAGAGTTAATATGATCAACAAATTTTGGAGCCGCAACAGCAACGACTGGATCCATAGAAAAGAACTACAAACATACAATGATATTAGTAGGCATGTCAAATAACCACATAGACATGCACAATATTCTTTATATGCAAATTAAATAAGACCTTGATAAGATACCAAAAAACACCATCAATTTCAAATCTTTGATTGCAAGAATTAACTGTAAGCGGTACTCTAACGTAATGATCAAACATTAGTAATAAGTCCTGTCAGATAATGGATGTCTTTGACATCAATCATTAGCCACATGGATAAAATTGATAATTACTACATATTTACCATCACAGGTATGCAAATTTTTGGCCAAATTGTGTCTTCCTTTTGGCCGATCATAACAGTTCGCATGAAAAATTACACACTACATCTTTTGTAATTCTAATTGAATCAAATTTAAATAACATATGTTACTTTTGCAACTTGTTGTTTCAACTAATCCAATCAAAGTCACTAGACATTTTAATTTAATAAATTAAATAGGAAGGTCTTTAAAATTCACATAAACATTACCTGCAAATGTAATGTTAAAAAATTGTATGTTTACCTGATTGTGTTTATGTCATGTACATACTAGTATAATAAACCAGTTGTACTCGAAAGGGATATAAAAAAGTTTAATATTTATACGACACAGTATAATAACAAAAAAAATTAGCATTTAAATTGGATAATTTTTTTTGATACACTTAATATATATAATAATTAGGTTAATTCAATAATAATAATGATTTACTAAATAGAAACAACAGTGTTCCTAAATTATAAGGGAAGAATTGCATCACTTTGAACACACTGATACCAAATTCAATGCCTTTGTAAAATAAATATCTAACGCACAGTGAAAACAAAACCGTAATAGTGTCATGATGCTGGATCCAGTGAATCCACAGATAAACAAGTATTTAGTGGAATATATATAGCTCCAGTAATTACATATGGATTGGAATTCCTAAATCGTTAACTATTTCAGTATTCGATGCGGTAACTATAAAATACTTGAACGATATATTCAATAAAAAACCACATGATAATATATCATTTAAATTAATAATTTAATCATAACCTAAGCTCTGATACCATTTGTTAGAATTAAATCATTAATGATCGATCAAAACATACATGCTCAAGAAATTATAACATATAATTTTAGACGCGGAAATCAAGCATGTATAAAATTAAAGGATCAATAAATTGATTCTAGGAATACCTGAATCCTTTGAGAAAAATCCCTTTTGATAGTAATCCTAAACCCAGAAGTTGATGGCTTTTGTGGTTCTTCCTCAACCGGTACTCCTTATGTCTCGAATTCTCTTCAGACGGGGAGAAGATATAATTTTGCTTGTGTACGGTATATTGTGGACCATAGCCTATATATAGTGTGATGGCCAATTATGGTTCCTATTATTCCCAAATGGGTCATCCTGACATCCACTCATATTTGAGTCCATACCCAATTATTAATTTAATTAATTAATTAAATAATTCCCAAATAAAATCTAAATAGTCTTTTAACATTATTTGATCACATAATTATTTAGGACACTTTATTTGATAAAATAGCTAATATAATTAAATAAATATATTTGGCCACATAATTATTGGAATATTAATATATTACAAAATTATTAAAATATTCCAACAATACACATGCATATAAACATACATTTCACGCATCACATACATAAAATAAAAGTTAGTAATACAATTATGATCACCTAAAATGCAAGAATTAAATAAACTACTTTATTACAATTCTTTGACCCACGAGCAAGCTTCTCAAGTCTCTCCACCGACGTCATCGTTTGGCGTTGTCTTCTCTTCAACTCTTCAACTAAAACAATTATAATATTTAAATAAATAAAATAATAATTAAATGGCATGACACGCATGTCGTATTTAATTAAAATAAACCACGACACGCAGACCGTATTTAAATAAAATAAATCACGACACGCAGGTCGTATTTAAAATAAACAAATGCCAAAATCTAAGGTCATAACCGTATACCAATTTATTTAATAATAAATAATTAAATAATAAATAATAATAGATTATAAAATTATAAATATTGACGCATCAACACTTGACACCTTTTGCAAACCATAAAAGCACAACTCTTGCGCCGTTACGAATCTAAATGCAAAAATGCTCATACCATCAAAACATAATGATCAATTATCCAATATTATTGATCGAAATGTCATTGTTTCACCATACAAATGTCGGATTCCGAAGTAGAATGCACATTGATCATTCAAATGTATAACAATCATTACAATAATTTAACGAACGAAACAAAATAGTGTATCAAATACACTAATTTCGCATTAGAAATATTCATATCATATATAAATATCAATTATATTTGTATCACTTATGGATGATCGATGTATCGCTACTTCACCATAAAAATGTCGGATTCTGAAACATAGTCAACAACGAACATCCAAATTATACAAATACATGATGCCAATATTTAATTTAAAATAATAAACATTTTATTATTTATAATAATAATATTATTAATAATAATATTATTATTACTATTATTTAATTATTATAATATATGAATTCTAATAATAAATCATTGTTACACTTTTGCACATATGAAGTTATATGAAGTTACGACATATACGACGATAATGCTACTATTGCACTTACCAACATATACGACACAACCAAACTATAGATGCATATGAATAGAATATCTAGCATTACTTTCTATTCAAAGTGTATCAAAAATAAAGCACTCACGGCAAAAAATAGGTTGCCGTATGACTTTTATAATTACGTCGTCGAAAGTCACTTTTCACGATGTTAAAACAGTTACGGCAATCTCATTTTTAAATTAAGAACAAAATAAGATTTGAATAAAACTCAATCGCCTAGGATTAAACACAATTTAATCGTACAAAAGAATCTCATTATAATTATATGTCCATATAACTATTATCATAAAAATATAATATTTGAACGGATGATTTAATCAGAACTAGGCTCTGATATCACTGTTTAGATTTAAGAGGGGTTTTTCAAAATTTTACCCTCTTAACGGAATAATTCCGATGAATGGATCTTGATTAAACCATCAATCACAAATCAAACATCAAATAAGGATTCCAAATTATCTTTTGAAGCGTGTTTTAATTTTGATCACAAACGTGGAAAATACCATCGTCTCTACGAAGTCCACGCGAGCACAAAGTGGAACGTGATGTTACCCGTCTCTTGTTCTGAGAAAATTGGCAATTAATTTTGGCAGGGGAAAGAGCTTCTCTATTTATAGAGAGCTTCTAAAACCCTAATACTCTTATTTTGGGCATTTCCAAAATAAGTCCAATCTTATTTAATTAAACTATTTAATTAAATAATTATTATTTATATTTAACTAAACTTTTTTAATTAAATAACATAAAATATTAAATTAAATCATATTTAATTTAATCAACTGTCAATTCTCATTTATTGAATTAAATTATATTTAATCAAATAAATTATATATGTGCTAATGTACTAAATAATTTAAATACTATTAACACATAATTAAATTAAATCTTATTTAGTTTAATCGTCAATTCCACTATCAGTACTCTATGCGTGTGACCTTATAGGTTCTCGTAACATTGGCAATAATATTAAATTACCTATTTAATATTATAAACAATGAACGGTATCTAGCAATACATCACTGCTACCCAAGTAACGAGAATGTCGTGTGATCTGACATAACCTTTATGTGATAATGATCACAAGTATAATTTCCCTCTCACCCTTATATCTATATTGAACACAAGGCATAAAATGTGTCACCCTTGTATAGTCCAATATTTTATCCCTTGATCCCTGAGTATACTTGATAACAACAAATAAGTCCAATATCTCATATCGACTTATTTGAGCACGACCATCCATTTTACAATCATACTCTATCAATGAGCCCAGAGATATTACTCCTGTATATGTAGGAGGGACAAATCTCATCTAGGTCACTCATGTCTCTCAACATGATTTGTAAAGTACCCATACACCATCTTTATGGTCATCCTGTTACGGACAATGTTTGATTAGCAATAAAGTACCCGACTCCACATCTAGGGTCCATTTGTTTCAGGTCGAATGGTGGAATATATCACTATTACTATGAGAATAACTTATGACACTTACATAACAAACTATGTAGTATTCTCATGGTGGGTCAATCCAGTATAAATATTACTCTTAATATTTATACCTACGTGAAGACTTGGTATCTCATATCTATGACTTGTGTGATCCAGTCATTGGTCTACTCACATAATAGTCTTTATGCATTAATGTTGTCCTATTTGACAATAAAGCTTGACTACGGATATTTTAAGAATAACGTCCTTATGTTTAATGAGGTCTCACGATTAAGTCACACTTAATAGGTCATTAATAGACTAATTATTCTAAGGACTTTACTATGTCATATACAAATAACACAATAAATACAATATATATATATATATATATATATATATATATATATATATATATGAAAGCTCATGTGGTTTGACTAAATTTTAGTTAAAACTTAATGAAAAATGTTGCAGACAAAGATGTCGAATACAATGTTCCAACATCCAGATTAGACAAATATAGTAGGTTTTAAATCTGGTGCAAGATTCAAGGAGCGATCACAGTAGTGGATCAAGGAATCAGCCAACAGGTCATGTGAGGCCCAAGACAGCAGAAGGCTATAAAAGAAGACCTAGTCCTAGGACAGAAAAGAGAGAGAACGACATAGACTTAGGAATCCTATTTTGTAAACTTTTGTAAAGTAGGGCTTAGGGTTGAGAGTCGTTGACTCCTTTGTGTTGTAAGTCTCACTCTGTATCGATTTGATACATTGTGGAAGACATAGTTGTTATACAGATTCAGAAACCTGTAGATAATGAATTTTATATTGTTCTTGGATGAAGCTTTGAAGCAAATTCGAGTTGTGTTGTTAGTCGAGAATGTTCGACTGAACTTTGCATTGAAAGGGGTGTCTTTCAAGTAGGATGATACCGTTATTGTAACTATAACTGTTAGATAATCACAGGTTGTGATTTAGGGAGTGAGATGGGTTTCTCTTATCAATTAGATGTGACTTCTAATGATAAAGTCTCCATTGGGTAGTGATAAGTAAACCAGAGGTTGTTTACTATAAACGAGAGGTTGTTTACTGTAAACCAGAGGTTATTTACATAAAACTATACTACTGATAGTGGATTCTTCTTCCTGGCTTGGTATGCCCCCAGATGTAGGTGATTTGCATCGAACTGGGTTATCATATTCTGTGTTGTTTATCATTCTGCAATTTACAGTTCAGTTTTGATTAACATGTTGTAACAAATGTCGAAACATCTGTCTTGCTGTTGTTGCTGATATTTTAAATATTAGCTTGTGTGTTCTGCTCTTGTTTTAAAGTTATGTAAATGTCGCTCCTGGGATTTTCATCCAAGTACAAACGCGAAAGTGGCACCGAAACAGAGTCGCCAGCAATGTGTATTTATCCCAAGAGAGAAAAAGGAAACACCGCATAAACCTGAAGGGTAGGATAGAGCATGGTCTTGCGACCAAGAGAATTGGGTTCGGGAGTCGGTTACGCGAGAGAAAGGTATTAGCACCCCCTCGCGTCCATCGTACCCGATGGGATCCACGCTTGCTTGTCTCGATCAAAGGGTGTAAGGAAAGGATATTGGAAAAGGAACTGGAAAAGGAATGGAAAGAGAAACAAATGTAGGGAAAATAAAAGAAGTGCTCGCATGGGCCCTACCCCACTGCCTACGTATCTCATCGGGTGCATGAGAATCAGAGCGACGTAGTTCCCCTAACTAGGGATGGGTTGTTTATGTTTTTTAGTGGAATACGTCAACGTTCACGTCCTAGCAGTTTAGGTGTTGCAGCTCGCTGTAGGGAGACTTAGGCGTTACCTGTTTGCGGTAGAACGGAAATGACGCATCCTTAAGGAAGGAGTGAATGAGATGAGAAGAGAAATGATTTGTTTGTTTTTGTCTTTTAAGAAATTTTGGTATTTGTTTGCGTATGATAGTGTATCTAAATCTTAGTCATTGGACTGTATACATTCTCACATTCCAAGATGGAATGAGTAAGAAAGTACACTAAGGGTGAAGAAGACCCCCACACTTAGTTCCAATTGTTAAGGTTCAAACACACTAGCATACTTGTATTTATTAAGTGTTTTTGTTGATTAAGAGATGAAGAAGTGTTTTATTATTTGTACCTTCAACAATTATTGCATTTAAGTCCCTCATACAAGATCAAATGTTTAACACATTGACCCAATATGGGCTATATGCTACACATTCTAAGATTATAAGAGAATACCCCTTTATAATCTTTTCTTTATATGAAAGGCCTAAATGCAATAAGTGCCTACCTTTATTAGATATTTTGAATTTTCTTTGAGATGAGAAGATGGAAGACTCAAGAGAGGAGAGAAAGGTGAAAATCTATGTGAGCTAAGACTCAATCCTAATTGATTAGTTAAGGGAGTGATCCTAATGGTTTGTGAGGTTGCAAAACCTAAAGTCTAAAGAAGAAATGAATTAAACAACTCACTTCTAAAGTAGAAGATGAATTGTAACTCAAAAGGGAAAGTAAGGAGTTAATCAAAGAAAGCACATAAGTGCTTAACAAAACACAATATTGAATTGTAAAAGATGAAAGGAAAGAAGTTTGAATGTGGATTCCTTATCCACACTCAATTTCAACTTACCAAAACCCCTACATGGTTAGTAAACAAGGAAACATGTATAGGAAGTAAAAAGTACTTAATGCACAATAAAGTTCAAAAGAATAAGATGAAGAATCAAATCTTAATATCACAACCAGAATGTGAATCATATGGACAACAAGTGAATATCATCATACAAGTTCAAATGAATAAGCAACAATCATCATCCATAGAATTCAACATGTTACCACAAGAAAGGATAGAGGAAGGATGAAAAGAAAGGAAAGGAACATGCATAAATGGAACATGTAATCTAAGAATCAGAATTGAAACTAAATGGAAAATGGTTTATAAACATCTCAAAAGTGTTCATGAATCAACATCAAGACATTTAAGAAGTAATGTAAGAAGAAGTGAAGTGGAAGTTCAAAAAGAAAGTGCAAACAATACATGTTAAGGATGCACAAAGTTCAAATTGAAATGAACATGTAAAGATGACCTATTAATGTGTACCAAAGACCTATAATATCACATGAATGGCTCATAAAATATGCAAATGATCATACAAATATGCACAAAAGAATTCATGCAAACATGCACTAAAATTAGAATGATATGCCATGAATTATGCTTCAAATGTAATGCATCAAACAAATATCAAATGGACTTATGAAAATCATGCAAGCATGGTATTGGATGGTCTAAGTCAGAAGTGAATCATACATCAAGATAGCATGTCAAAATTCAAAGCAAAAAGACTTCAAACAATGCAATTAGGTCAAATTGAGACATCATGCAAAATGGTGCAAAGACAAGCATCAAAACATGTCATAAAGTGATCTAAAAAATCAAACAAAAATCATCTAACATGTTTCAATGTATTAGTGAATCAATGCAAAAAGAATCAAGTAAAAACAATTTATAATGAGCAAGAAAAAAATTACACAAATTCATATACCACATTTGGAATGCACACAAATGGAAATTCAAAGAAAATTATGAGATAGGGGTAAAAAAGTCATAAAATCATGAAATAAAAACACCAAAAATTTCCTAAATGTCTTTATAGTATTCATAAATTTTTCAAGAATTTTCTAATATTGTTTTGTAATTTTAAAAATTAAAAATGAAACGTGCATAAAATGAAGAAAATAAAAAGAAATTGAAAACAAATAGGGGGTGCATGCATAGCAAAACATCAGTTCAAATGGTTTGGGCTTCAAAAACATGGGGTGCGAACAGAAATGACCTAAAGTCCAAACACGCGTCATACACACTAACTATCATGCACTCTCGGTCAAATAAGGTCAAAACAATCCACGCCATTGGATCAAGTCCAGTCAACACAATAGTCAAAGTACACAAATCCAACGCACACGCAAGAAGGCACACACACACTACCATGCACTGCACCACACATATGTCACTCTGATCAAAATATAAAACATGTGCAAGGCATGTGACATTTTTATGTGTTGTCATCACACGAGCCACACGATGAGACCAAATCAACGACCAATATTCAAACTGAGAAAACCCTAGCAATTAAGATCACCGGCCGGAGAAGGACCTCCGGTCACCTTCTTCGGCTAGAACCACCACCTGCAAATCTCACATGTTCACCAAAATACACAATGCGCATACCAAAATGAAGCTGAGATAATGGAGATCAAAGATACGCAATCATTTTTCACATAACAAGCATGTACACAAAGAACAGAGGAGGAGAAGATATGCCCTAACTTTTGGATCTAAGCCTCTACAAGGCCTATCAACTAGCAGAGTGTCAAAAGCTCCTATTGAGCTAAAATCAACAAGAAACAAGTGATACTGAAGAGAAAACGTGCAATCAAAGTTCAAGAACTCAAACCTGAAATTGATGAGGCTTTGAATACACAAGAATACCAGAGGAATGTGTTGCTTCCTTGAGTCTCTATTGGCCAAATAAAGGCTGAGAAAAGCTTTGAATCCGTGAGAAATTGATTGAAACAGTTGGAGAACACGATGAAGATGTAAGCAACTTCAATGGATCAGGGATGAAGATGGATAATCTTGATGCAAAGCTCTGAAGAACTGAAGAACAATGGATGAGTTCTTGAAGAATTCCAAGAGAAAACAAGAGAGTTTGTTGTAGGTGAATCGTGAGAAAGTGAGAGAGATTGAAAAAATGAAGTTGAAAGTGGAAATGTGAGTGAAGCTTGCTATTTATAGGGAGCTCTAACCATGGTTAACCTGAGTTGGTTAACTGAGTCCAAGTTGAGTTTAGGTGAGTCCATCCTAACTAACTGAGCCAAGTTAGTTAGGGGACGAGTTAGCAATGTCTTTGCTATGGTGATGATGACCTATGGTGAGCTATGGTGGAGGTTCATAGAATGAAACTTGCTCGTGTATGCTGCAACAACATAAACTTGTTCTACAAGCTTCTAACTTTCCATTCTCATGTATGATGAGCATGAGTTGCACGTGCCAGCAAGGAATTGTTGGTTCTAAAATGGCAAAGTGTCATGAGGTGTAGAATATGTGTATACACTTTGAAATGACAACAGCAACAACACTTGTTTTTTCTGATTTGGTGACAGTTGAGAACAATGGAAATATGGTGATTTGATGATGTTTTTCTCTCTACTCAATGGATGGTTTGATGAATTTTTGGAGTCATTGGAAAGAGGGAATATGGGAGAACATGTTTGGTATGAGAAGTGGGTTGAAATGATGCCTCAAACATGCTTAAAAATGACTATGAACTCAAGGATGCAAAACTTATTGGTGGGCGTATCAAGTGGTTGATTGGCAAGGCAAGCATGGCATGGAATTTTAGCATGACCACCCTATCTTGAGACCAAGATTTCTCCCTCATAACTTGATCAAATGAAATTTTGTCCAACATGAACATTGAAGAGGGCATTGCAAGGAACAATTTTGATGTTGACAAGTTTTTCATATGAAGCCTCTAACCATGAGAAAAATGGGTGAACATTTGGTACACCACCTGTTTGTGAAAATGATGGCGCGTGGGCCTGGGAATCCTTGGTCATGACCTGATTTTGGACCTACTTTGCTCAAACTTTGATCAATCATATCTCACTCAATTCTTATCCAATGGAAATGTTCTACACATGGATTTGAAGCTTAAAACAAGACCTTTTGTTATGGCCGAGTGGAATTTTCATTTGATGCTTCAATTTTGAACGGCCTTGGTTCAAAGTCTAGTGCAAAATGGCCAATAATTACTATTTTTGGAAACCATACTTCCTCCAAAAATGGCAACTTTTCAAATCTTGATTTTTCATGATCCTTTTGGAGTTTCTTGATCAAATTCTGTACATTGGTCACATATAACATGAATTTCATGAATTTGGCCTCAAAAAGTCAAGAGTTGACTTTTTTCTCTGATTATTTGACTTAGCCCCAATTTTCCTGATTTTTTATCTTTCTTCCAATTGAACCACTTCTAAAACCAATTGAGAGGCAATTTTCCACACACATACACTTAAGGACATGTAGAATACCATGACATCAAGTTTTGTCCAAAAAATCAAAGATGACCTGATTTAATTGGAAATCCTAGTTTTGGTACCCACCTCCTAGGAGAAAAATATGCAGTCTTCAATTTCAAATTCCTCAGAGTATGTTGTGTATCCTCTTAAAGGATGATGAGATATGCCACTTGAGGGTGATTTTGAACCAATGAACCATCTCTTTTGAGGGTTTTCCTTCAGTTTTGGATCTCTTGCATAGTGAAAGATGTAGTGCTTCAATCTCCTATTGAATCTCACCTTCTTGAGGTTTTGGATGATCAATTGAAATAGTATGAGACATGAAAGACCCCTTGGATTGCCTTGAGGCAACTTGTTTGACCTTTTGTGCCTTGAATGATCCCTGATTGTCCATCTTTCCCCTGATCACATGCCTTGATGGTAAGAGGGATGCTATACTTCATTTTTCTATGTTAAATATGCAATGCAATGCTAATGAGATGGATATGATATGATATATGATAATGCTATGCTATGATGCCAAAAGAGAGAGCAAATTTTGGGGTATTACAGTAGAGAACTGTAACGCCCACATACATATATATATACATACATCAAAGCATATATTATACATGAATTCCACGTTTGGTACTGAAATATACAATAAGTTCCGAGTAAACACATTATACATATACATGCCCAAATAAATACAAAAACTACGGCATAGTATATCTACAAGATGTTCCAAAGACAAATACTAAGAACTAGATCAAATAATGATCTCAAAAATCTTCACAACGGAAGCCTTGCCACACAAAAGCTACGATCCGTAAGGAAAGTCAAATAACCTTGTCCTTACCCTTCGTTGAACCTGCAGAACCTGTGATGTAAACAACAACAGTGGGGTGAGATACATCAAATCTCAGTGAGTTCGCTATCTTATAGTCCTCTCGACTTTACAAGGTTCTATCAATCCTAACCCAAGTCAAAAGGGAATGGAAGTGACTTTGAGTACACATACGCCATATATGCATTCACACTCGTGAGCCTGTTAACTCACACTAGTACCAAAGTAAGTCCTGAGCCTGTTAACTCAAGAATCTCGCTAATCAATAACCGTACCAAGGCATCCCCTGTTCCCGTCCGCTTCTACATCTAGAAGACGATTCGAGTCATGGATCCTTGTATTTACTTGGCATACGAAATGGATTCGGGATCATCGGCCCGTACACCGTGATCCGTCACTTCACACGGCCCGTACACCTTCACAAGTCTCTTTACCCGTAGGCTCCATTCATACTATACTCGGGAATCAAACTTGCCAAGTAATTGTGCATACGTTTCAGAGGAGGTGCTCGAGTCTCATAAAACTACACCGCAAGATAAACCGGTTATGATTACTAGACACACGCCTCGGCCTCTTCTGCACCAGCGTTGTCACTATGTCATTTCCACACTTTCTTACATTGTTTTGCGGTAATATTCCTCACCCTACGTATTTCATATTTTAACATGCATACATACTCAAACATGTTTAACAATAAGAACATAGGCAATTAGTCATTAATCACATAATGGAAACACATAATTCCACATATGCCCAATTTTTACGAATTCACAGTTCCCTCCGATTTATTTAATCGGGCATCAAAACCAATATTTCTCCCTTCCATTATATAGAGGATATTCATAGTTCCACATCGATATCAAGAATACGCAAAACAGATAAACGAGTCAAAAGTTATGAGAGAAACAAAACCACATAACCTGCCATGTTCGCTAAGCGAACGTCCCAGCGAGCATTCGCTCCAGCCTTCACTTAGGCGAAGCCCCTGGCGAATGAACAAACAGAACAAAAATAGACATAAAGTTCGCTTTGCGAACTCCCTGGCAAAAATTCGCCTAGCCCTTCGCTTCGCGAACACTCTAGCGAAGCAAGGCAGAACCAAACAGCACTGAAAAGGCACAAAGTTCGCTAGGCGAACGTCATTGGCGAACCTTCGCTACCGGGTTCACTAGGCGAACCCTTGAAAGTTTGTTCGCTGAGACTCGCCCCAGGTTCGCTAGGCGAAGCCTGGAAAACCCAACTTCCTACAGCGCTGTCCTTCACCCCAAAATCAATAATTTTCCAATCAAAACACATCCAAACCTTATTATAACCATCAAAACATAGTATGATCATAACAACAAGCATTTAACAACAATTATATTGTATTTCATCCGTTAAATTCATGATTTTAGCATAATTATTCATTTTCTCACAATTTCAACCTAACTCTAAAACACATGGAATTCTACATCTAGAGCATCTATCTAGAACCCACCTTAAACAGAGGATGATGATGAAGAAGATGTGATGATTCGATGAAGAATGGATGATGGTTGAAGATTTGTGTTCTTGAGCTTTTCCTCTTCTTTCCTTTCCTTTCTCTCCAAATTCTTTCTATCTTTTCCTTTCTTCCTTTTTTCTATCCTTTCCCAAATGAAGAGAAAAAGAGAAAAAGAAAAGATAAAGGAAACCCAATTAGATAGTAACACTACTAATTGTCCAAAAAGTCTCTAAAGTTCCAAATATTAAAATATCTCAGAGTCAGATAATATTAATTAGATTTTCTCTGAGCTCAATCGTTACTCTAATTATCTTTGCAGATAATTTCTCAGAGTACACTGGAACTCAGTTGATCACAACTAATATTTTCCAGAGTAATTAAAATATGGGGTATTACATCCTCCCCCCCTTAAATATAAATTCGCCCACGAATTTAAAACAATTACCTGAAAAGATGAGGATAGACTTCTCGCATCTCAGATTCCAATTCCCAAGTTGCATCACCCGGATGCGTCTCATCCCACTGGACCTTAATGAGAGGAATCTCTTTATTCCTTAATACTTTAGTTTCTCTTCCGGTGATACGACTCGGTTGAGGCTCAAATGTTAAATCTGCTTCTATCTCAATTGTATCTGGTAAAATTGGCTGAAGAGGATCTGGGACAAATTTTCGAAGCTGAGACACATGAAAAACGTCGTGCATCTCCGACAGAGAAGGCGGCAAGGCCAATCTGTAAGCTACTTCCCCAACTCTTTCCAAAATCTGATACGGTCCCACGTACCTCGGACTTAACTTTCGAGACCGAAACGGTCCCTTCAACCGCAATCTCGGAGTAACTTTCAAAAACATGTGATCTCCTTCTTCAAATTCAAAAGGTCTCCTTCGGTTATCCGCATAACTCTTCTGACGATCTTGGGCTTGTCTGATCTTATCACGGATCATCTTAATTTTCTCCGTAGTTTCGTGAATGACCTCGGGCCCCAACATTCTATCTTCACCAACTTCTGCCCAACACAACGGTGTCCTACACTTCCTTCCATATAATGCCTCATAAGGGGCCATACCAATACTTGCATGATAACTGTTATTATAAGAGAATTCAATCAACGGCAAAAGTTCTATCTAATTTCCTCCACTTTCAAGTACACAAGCTCTCAACATATCCTCCATAGTTTGTATTGTCCGTTCCGTCTGACCATCCGTTTGCGGACGACTCGACGTACTCAAACACAACTTCGTTCCCATAGCTTGTTGAAAAGCTCTCCAAAATCTCAAAGTAAACTTCGGATCTCTATCCGAAACAATACTAGTAGGAATACCATGCAATCTCACTATCTCCGAAATGAACAACCTTGCGAGTTGACTTGCCTTATAAGTAGTCTTTACGGCCAAGAAATGAGCAGACTTCGTTAACCGATCTACAATTACCCAAATCGAATCATAACCGCCTTGCGCACGGGGTAAACCCACCGCGAAGTCCATCGAAATACTATTCCATTTCCACACCGGGATTTCTAAGGGTTGCAATAAGCCACCCGGTCTTTGGTACTCGATCTTCACTTGTTGGCACACCGCACATTCCGACACATACACCGCAATATCCTTTTTCATCCCGGACCACCAATAGTCCCTCTTTAGGTCTTGGTACATCTTTGAAGATCCAGGATGTATAGTAAAAGCACCCTTATGTGCTTCTTCCAAAATCCTCCTTTTTAACTCCGTGTTATCTGGAACACAAATCCTTTGGTTAAATACAATAACTCCATCGGTAGCTCGCACAAAACCCGGTTGCACTAACACTTCTTGTAACTTCTCATCTAACCCTTGCTCTTGTTGGATTTCTCCCCGAAGAGTAGAAGTAATATTCAAATTTCCCATAACCACACAATTTGGAGTCCAATTAAATTGAAGATTTAGATCTCTAAACTTTTCCATTAAGGCATACTCTTGCATCATCAAGTCGACACTATGCAACACTTTCCTACTCAATGCATCCGCCACCTTATTCGCTTTACCCAGATGGTATTTTAGCTCCAAATCTTAATCTTTCAAATACTCCATCCACCTCCTTTGACGCATGTTCAACTCCTTCTGATCAAAGAGGTACTTTAAGCTCTTGTGGTCGCTAAACATCTCAAAACGTACACCATACAAATAGTGACGCCACACCTTCAAAGTAAATACAACTGCCGCCAATTCTAAATCATGCATTGGATAACTCTCTTCATGGACTTTCAACTGTCTAGAAGCATAAGCCACTACATGTCCAACTTGCATTAACACACCTCCTAATCCCATCTTCGATGCATCGCAATATCCTCATATGACTTGCTAGGATCAGGAATAACCAAAACAGGAGCGGTCGTCAATCTCTCTTTCAAACTCATAAAACTTTACTCACAAGCCGAATCCCATTCATACGAACAATCCTTTCGAGTAAGTCTCGTCATCGGTAAATCCAGTTGGGAAAAGCCTTTAATAAACCTTCTATAATAACCTGCTAGTCCCAAAAAGCTTCTAACTTCGGACACACTCTTCGGTCTCTCCCAATTTATCACTGCTTCAACTTTTGATGGATCAACCGCTACACCTCCTTGAGATATGACATGTCCAAGAAAATTAACCTCTGACATCCAAAACTCACACTTACTTAACTTAGCAAAAAGTTGTCTCTCTTGTAAGATGGATAAAACGATTCTTAGGTGTTCTCCGTGCTCTTGAGGGTCACGAGAATAGATAAGAATGTCATCAATGAAAATCACCACAAATTGGTTCAAATAAGGTTGAAATATCCGATTCATATAATCCATGAAAACTGTCGGAGCATTCGTCACACCGAAAGGCATCACCAAAAATTCATAATGACCATAACGGGTTCTAAATGCAGTCTTCGGTACATCTGAACTCTTCACCCGAATCTGATGATAACCCGACCGTAAATCAATCTTCGAGAACACATAGGCTCCTTTCAATTGATCTAACAGGTCGTCTATCCTTGGTAATGGGTATTTGTTCTTGATGGTGACCTTATTCAACTGACGGTAATCAATACACAACCGTATTCCACCATCCTTTTTCTTTACCAACAACACTGGAGCTCCCCAGGGCGAAACACTTGGTCGAACAAAATGCTTAGCCATTAATTCTTCCAATTGACCCTTTAATTCTCTTAATTCGAGTGGTGCCATCCTATAAGGAGAAACGAATATTGGAGCCGTTCCCAGTATCAGGTCAATAGAGAATCCCACTTCCCGCTCCGGAGGAAGAGAAGTGATATCCTCGGGAAAAACTTCAGGAAAGTCACAAACTACCGGAATACTCAAAACTTGCCGGTTACCACCCTCCTCCTTAGTAAGAATCAAAAGAATGGATTTTTCCTCCTCAAATAAGAAATTAATCATTCCAACTGTACCTTCTAAAATAATAGTTAACACATCCTTCGGAGTAGCTTCAGTAGATGGAATAATGATTAGTTTTTCTTCACACCTGATAAATACCGAATTAGCTGAAAGCCAATCCATTCCCAGAACAACATCCATTTTCTTAAGCGGTAAGCAAATCAAATCAATCTGGAAAACTCTTTCATGCACAGATAAAACACAATTCTCACACATTAAAGGTGTTTCAACCATCTCATCCATGGCAGTAGTAACCACTATGGGTGGAGACAACGGAACCGCTTGCAACCCAAGCTGCTTTACACATTGCATCGATACAAAAGAGTGTGTAGCTCCACAATTAAATAAAACAAAACAAGGATTTCCATTCACAAAACACGTACCAGCAATCAAAGAGTTATCACCCTTTGTCTTCCTTGCATCCAAGGTATATACTCAGCCGGTATTCTTTTCTTGCGTCTGACTCCTCTTCTGAGGATAATCCCTCGATAAATGGCCCACCTTATTACACTGATAACACCTTATTCCTTCCCAACTGCACCTCCCAAAATGGTTCTTTCCACAATTACGGCATACCGGAGGCGCACTAGTCCTGGAACTCTGAACTTGTTTACCTTTGAAAGATTGTTGTCTCGGTCTAAATTGTTGATTCGATCGCCCACGATCACTTTGATTCACCCTACTTAACTCTCCTTCTGCTTGCACCTTCTTTAAGCTATGCTCTGCCACATAACACTGTCATAACAATTCAGCATAACTAGTAAATTCCCTCTGAGACACACTATGTGAAATTTCAGCCCTTAAACCAAAAAGAAACTGATATCTTCCACCTCTCATCAGGAGCATACATGGCTTGTCTAGAATAAGCAGCCATAACCTCGAACTTTTCTGCATAAGAAGCCACAGTCAAGTTACCTTGTCTCAATTGTTGAAATTCGAATTCCTTCTGAGACCTTAAGGAACTTGGGAAATACTTCTCCATAAAAGTTATCTTAAACTGTTCCCATACTTTCGGTACCTCTTGAATTGTCATTAAGGCCGAAGCACTCTCCCGCCACCTCATGGCAGGACCCTTCAACAAATGAGAAGTGAAAACAACCTTATTTTCCTCACTGCACTAAACTATCAAGAAAATCTGTTCCATACCGGATATCCATTCACGAGCCTTTGCTGGATCTAACCCTCCCTGAAACTCCGGAGGATTCATGTGAATGAAATCCCTAAAGGTTCCCCCTGCAGCTTCAGGAACAACCACTGGAGGATGCACACCACCAGCCATTTTCTGTACCATTTGTTGCACAAACTGATTCTGCTGTTGCTGCATCTGTTGCATAAACTGATACAGAGGGGCATTCCCTTCGTCCCCTGGCGAATTTGTCCCTGCTGGAGTAGTTCTCGGTCTACCACGGTTGTTTCTGCACCGGTCATCCATGTTCCTAAATTTCATACAGATAGGATTAAGTTGATCAGGCTCAATACCATAAATATAACACGTAAGGCCAATGGCGACACAGCACATGTGAAACGGAAAGAAAATACTTATACTATTTCATGGCTAGGTCGAGGATACGACCTGCTCTGATACCAACTGTAACGCCCACATATATATATATACATACATCAAAGCATATATTATACATGAATTCCACGTTTGGTACTGAAATATACAATAAGTTCCTAGTAAACACATTATACATATACATGCCCAAAAAGCCTAAATACAAAAACTACGACATAGTATATCTACAAGATGTTCCAAAGATAAATACTAAGAACTAGATCAAATAATGATCTCAAAAATCTTCACAATGGAAGCCTTGCCACACAAAAGCTACGATCCGTAAGGAAAGTCAAATAACCTTGTCCTTACCCTTCGCCGAACCTGCAGAACCTGTGATGTAAACAACAACAGTGGGGTGAGATACATCAAATCTTAGTGAGTTCGCTATCTTATAGTCCTCTCGGCTTTACAAGGTTCTATCAATCCTAACCCAAGTCAAAAGGGAAGGGAAGTGACTTTGAGTACACACACGCCATATATGCATTCACACTCGTGAGCCTGTTAACTCACACTAGTACCAAAGTAAGTCCTGAGCCTGTTAACTCAAGAATCTCGCTAATCAATAACCGTACCAAGGCATCCCCTGTTCCCGTCCGCTTCTACGTCTAGCAGATGATTCGAGTCATGGATCCATGTATTTACTTGGCATATGAAATGGATTCGGGATCATCGGCCCGTACCGTGATCCGTCACTTCACACGGCCCGTACACCGTCACAAGTCTCTTTACTCGTAGGCTCCATTAGTACTATACACGGGAATCAAACCTGCCAAGTAATTGTGCATATGTTTCAGAGGAGGTGCTCGAGTCTCATGAAATTACACCGCAAGATAAACCGGTTATGATTACTAGACACACGCCTCGACCTCTTCTGCACGAGCGTTGTCACTATGTCATTTCCACACTTTCTTACATTGTTTTGCGGTAATATTCCTCACCCTACCTATTTCGTATTTTAACATGCATACATACTCAAACATGTTTAACAATAAGAACATAGGCAATTAGTCATCAATCACATAATGGAAACACATAATTCCACATATCCCCAATTTTTACGAATTCACGGTTCCCTCCGATTTATTTAATCGGGCATAAAAACCAGTATTTCTCCCTTCCATTATATAGAGGATATTCATAGTTCCACATCGATATCAAGAATACGCAAAACAAATAAATGAGTCAAAAGTTATGAGAGAAACAAAACCACATAACCTGCCATGTTCGCTAAGCGAACGTCCCAGCGAGCATTCGCTCCAGCCTTCGCTTAGGCGAAGCCCCTGGCGAATGAGCAAACAGAACAAAAACAGACATAAATTTCGCTTCGCGAACTCCCTGGCGAGCATTTGCCTAGCCCTTCGCTTCGCGAACACTCTAGCGAAGCAAGTCATAACCAAACAACACTGAAAAGGCACAAAGTTCCCTAGGCGAACGTCATTGGCGAACCTTCGCTAACATTCGCTACCGGGTTCGCTAGGCGAACCCTCGAAAGTTTGTTCGCTCAGACTCGCCCCAGGTTCTCTAGGCGAAGCCTGGAAAACCCAACTTCCTACAGCGCTGTCCTTCACCCCAAAATCAATAATTTTCCAATCAAAACACATCCAGACCTTATTATAACCATCAAAACATAGTATGATCATAACAACAAGCATTTAACAACAATTATATTGTATTTCATCCGTTAAATTCATGATTTTAGCATAATTATTCATTTTCTCACAATTTCAACCTAACTCTAAAACACATGGAATTCTACATCTAGAGCATATATCTAAAACCCACCTTAAACAGAGGATGATGATGAAGAAGATGTGATGATTCGATGAAGAATAGATGATGGTTGAAGATTTGTGTTCTTGAGCTTTTCCTCTTCTTTCCTTTCCTTTCTCTCCAAATTCTTTCTATCTTTTCCTTTCTTCCTTTTTTCTATCCTTTCCCAAATGAAGAGAAAAAGAGAAAAAGAAAAGATAAAGGAAACCCAATTAGATAGTAACACTACTAATTGTCTAAAAAGTCTCTAAAGTTCCAAATATTAAAATATCTCAGAGTCAGATAATATTAATTAGATTTGCTCTGAGCTCAACCGTTACTCTAATTATCTTTGCAGATAATTTCTCAGAGTACACTGGAACTCAGTTGATCACAACTAATATTATCCAGAGTAATTAAAATATGGGGTATTACAAGAACAATGTCTTGACATGTGTTAGGACATGTGCTATCTGTATGCCAAAATTTCAATTGGTATCAGAGCAGACATCCTGTCTGTTTCTGGATGAGATCTTGGGAGATACTTTCTGGCGCTTTAAACAAGGAAGAGTTTTGGAGATCAGATCATTCACTCGGACATACTCAAGGGTATTAATGGATGGGATGAATGTTCTGGATCAAAGGTAACAACTACTGGTGGTTGTTCATGTTTTCTGCAGAGTTTCTACACCAATTGCAGGAGGAGTGGCTAGTTCTCCTATATGGTGTCTTATAAGATGTTCTGACATCTTATTAGGGCATGTTGAAGATGTTCCTTGGTGGTTCCGCTGCATACATTTCTGATGGAAGAACTCTGGTATTTATGGGATTCTGGAGTTATGATAGAAGAAAGATGGTGGAAGATCTTGATTGTTGGCTTCAGTTCGTGAAGATATCAACATCTATGAAAGCTCTAGTCATTCCAAAGTCGGGAGTAGTGGAATGGAGAGAGTTGTTAGTTGATTTCTGTCATGTTGACTTGATACTTAGAAGTTTGGTTCCATCTTGAAGTCAGTTTTAAGATAAGGTGAGTTGAGATCATGTTTATCAAATTTATAAATTTGGTAAATATTCTTTTCTACAAGTTGCCAAAGATACTTGAGTCTTCACTCAAGTCTACTCATAAAGGCGTCTCTGGTCATGTTTGAGAGCTTTTTCAGAAGGATAATCTAGTTCTCATCCTGAAGATGGATTTCTGAAGATCTCTGGTGCTGATATATGTTATTTAACTTAGAGATAATGGGAGGTGATTTATTTTCACCATTCATGATTTATAAGGATTCTATTAGCAAAAGAAAGTCATATGTGGGTTGAGTCAAGGGCGTCAGACTTGATGTCTCAACATGTTGTTTGACTAGAAAAATGTTGGCACGGTTGTGTTAATATGTGGTAGATCATATATCCTACAGGATGTATGGTTTTGAGGACAAGGATTTAAGATCAATTGCTATTTATGGAATTTACAAATATTTAATTGATTATCCTTGTATGTTGGAGTACAAGATCAATGGTGACAAGTTGGTACATCAGGAAGTACACCATCTCTTGTTGCATCTGCTCAAGGATATGTTCTTTGGAGAATGGGTACAGTCAAGATAAGGAACTGATGTTCTATCAGGTGTTGAAACATCTTGACAATGGAGTATGTGCAGAATCCTGTTGATTCAAGGAGTGAATCTCTGGAGCAAAGGAGTTGTAGCTGATGATCTTGGTACCATACACGTGTGTGTGGTAGGATCTGTCTTTATTTTGGTATTACAAGGCATGTAATCAGTGTAGGAAGTTTCCTGGCAAGAAACTTGGCTAGAATGTAGTGCTGATGGAAGTGAAGATGAAGACATTTTTTCTTGGATCAGTTTATTTCTGACCTAGGAGTATTAGAGTGTGTTATACCCCAAATTTTGACCACCAAGATTTCCCATCATTGTGTAAATCATCACCACAATATGGATGTATCATTATGCCTCATCAGTCTCCCCAAAGATGGGTGAGCATTCACCACAAACAAGGATTAGGGTTTCAAGCCCTCTCAGAGCCTTAGGCAAAGGATCAATCAAGAATTGACATGATCTTCAACTTGTCTAAACTCTCCAACACCCATAAAGGATCAAGAGGACTCCCACATCAGGAACCAAGCTCAAAATTGCAACCTTCCAAGTGGATTAAGCCTCAAGATCGCCAGTGTCACTAAATTAGGGTTTTGGTCGACCAGGGCCTCCAGATGGAAATTTTCCTCTGGGCATGAGCCAATGCTTCAAAGCATAACCCTAGATACTCCATGGGACCTCATGAACCCAATCATCAAGTCAATTTAGCCTCATGGGATGCATTCACAAAAAAAATCAGGAATTAGGGTTTCTTGACCTAATTCACCCCTAAGTTGACTTTTGGGACAAAACATGAGCCAAGACCTCAAGACATGATTTGAGGGTCTCCAATACACCATATTTATCCATTTGCAACAATGGATTGATCCAAGAAACTTGATTCACAAGTTTTAATTTCATCTGAACCACAATTAGGGGTTTGAAGAAAAAGTCAACTATATCTTTGACTTTTGACCAGGACATGCTCCCAAACCTTGGGACATGATTCCATACACCCTATATCACCTATGGAATCCATCTATTAAGTTTTATTTAGGTCAACTACTTGATTTCATAGGGGATCGCGCAGTTTAAAGTTCATCTGCTGAAAAAGTCAACTGTACAAAAAGTCAAAGTTTGACTTTTTGATTTTTTTTGGTCAACCAAGGTTTATTAACCCTAAAATGATGTTAATGTGTGATTTGAATCATCATTCATCAAGAAAAACCAAAGAAAGTGAGATAACTTGTAAAAGGGGTAACCATAAAAAACTTAGGATTTTTCTAAGTTATAAAACAAAATGGCTAGGGTACCAACTTCCAAGGATCATAACTTGAGATCCAAGCAACCATTTTGGATGGTACAAAGATGGATTTATAGCTCTCATGGCATACTTTAAAAGTGTCAACTACACCTCATTCCAATTCATCATGGATTTTAAATTATGGAGTGATCAAAATGGCTGAAAAATATAAAAATGGCATTTTTTCAACACTTAGACAAATTTCTGTCCAAGACAGATTTTGTTGAAAACACCAAAACTTGTGAGGTTTTTTCACATAGTTGCAAGGGAAATCAACTCCAACTGTAAACATCAATGTTATTGCAAATGTTTCTAAGAATTCAAAGAACTTATTAGCATGAATTGATTCAACTTGAGCCAAGAGAAATCCATGATCAAACATGCCTTGTTGCAACTGTTTTGCAACAGATTTTGTTGCATGACTTGATGAACTCGATTCTTATCCAAAGAGCATTGATCACAAGACCTGCTGCACTCACTTTGATGACTACAAGCTCTGCAACACCTGCCAATTCAGTTCAAGGCCAGCCAATGAGAGCATGAACATAAGAGAATATTCTTGGAATCCAATGTGCATTTATGAGCAAATAGTGAATATTCAACATTCCCTTTATGATCAGTCAAGCTGCCTTTATAATCCACCAATAAGAAGGCTCCAGAATGTGAAATTTTTCAGACCATAGCTGAGCTATTTGGGCAGCTGTTACACCTAGTGCAAGAGGCATTTATGCCAAGCCAAGACCATTGAACCATGGCCTTATCCTCTGAGCTTCAAGAGAACCACTTCAACAAAACTCCTCTACTATAAATAGAGGTCCTAACTGATAATTCAAATGACCCCAAAGCAGCCTACAACATTGCTTTCTCTCATTCTCTCCTTAAGTGCCAAATTTCTTTGTTTTTGAGAAAGTGTTATCGGGTTTTGAGTTGCAGAGCCAAGCAACTCAAACCATCACTTCTAACACATCACATATGATGTATAAAAGCTGTCCAAACACCTAAACCACTTCTAAAACACCTCCATCAAAATTTCACTCTTCAACCTAGCCATTATGCAGTTGGGATACCATGATCTGATCTAAGGAGTTTCAAAGTGTTCTAAGGTTTGCAATCCACTCCATATCATCCATTGAAGCTGTAGAGATCATCATCCACCTTCTGGAACACACTTTGTGCAGAGTTCCAATTCTTCTTGCAGCAAGGTAAGCCTCAAACTCTCATAACATGATCCATGCATATTTCCTCGCATGATACTTTTGCCAAATGTTTATTATCATGTTTTAAGTGTTTCCCCTCAAAATACTTGACCATAGCACTCACAAACATGTCTGCACAATTGCTTTTGCAAAGTTAGGGTTCATACATTCATGTTAATGTAACTCGCTGCACACTAAAAATAAATGAAATCAAATATTGTCATCATGTTCCTTGTTAAAAAACACATGAATTTGGTGTTTGAATAATGTCAAATGGTTGAGAAACGAGTGAGATAGAGAGCTTCACGCATCTGGCCCAAGGAAGAAGATGACCATGGCGCCATTCTTCAGGTTTTTAAACCAAACTTGCCTTATATTTTTCCCATGCCATATGTTTAATGAATTAGCATTGCGCCCTAGTGGTTGATCAGCTGGTTTGTGTGTATTGAGCGAGTGGAAGGTCTGGGGTTCGAATCCCCCTCGCCCCAGACCTCTTTTTTATCACTTGTTTCATTTTATTTACTATTTTTCATATTATTTTCATTAATAACTTGGAAAATTAATTTCTCTCTCAATTTTAGTCATTTTTTATTGGTTCTTTTTCTGAAAAATCACAAAAATATTAAAATATTTTATTCCACAAAAAAATCATATTTATATTATTTATTTAATATAGTTTATATTTTTGTAAATAAATTCATTTTTTAATTGTTTTAAATACTTTTAAAAGTGGATTTTTATCTTGAAAATCAAAACCAAAAGAGTTTTAATTCATCTTGTGATTAAAACATTATTTTTCAAACCTTAACCAAAAATCACAAGTTGCTTATTTAAGCTTATTTGGTATTTTATCATTATTTATTGATTTTCTTTAAGAATTTAATTTTAAAAATGATAAAATTAGGGTTTCTTTGATTTTCACCCTCACAAATCTTTTTCAAACACTCATGGGCCTATAATAGAGTATAAGACCCAATCCCCTTTAACCAAAACCATTTTGGGCCTCAGATATTGTATAAGTCCCGACACGATAAAAAATCTCGGCGCGATCGCCAGTGTAAAAAACCCATGGGCCTCTCCTTGAGTTTAAGTCCCATCACTTGTACAAAAATACTTTTGGGCCTCTAATAGAGTGTAAGACCCATTCCCTGTAAATAAGATACCTTGCTGGGCCTCAGACATTGTATAAGACCCACTGTATTTTCAAAAATCTCGGCGCGACCGCCGTTTTCAAACAAACCATATGGGCCCACCCTCGTGTTGTAAGTCCCATCTTTCTTTTCCAAAATAATCTTTGGACTTCTCCTTGAGTTGTAAGACCCATACCTTTGTACAAAAAACTTTTTGGGCCTCAGACTTTGTATAAGTCCCAGTACAATTTTTTCAAAATAATTTCCCTTTTGATTTAGGTTCAAATATACAGTTGTTATCAAAACTTTCTTTAAATTCTTTGAACAACTAACAAAATAGCATGGAAGCTTGCTCACCTGTAAGTTTTTATCTGCTTTCGTTTACTCGCTTTAATATATATAACTGTATTGTGGGAAGCGGCGCATGGTTAGTCTTCTTTCATTCTTTTAAATACATGTCAAATATATATAATTGTATTGTGGGAAACTACGCATGGTTAGTCTTCTTTCATACTCCTTTAAATACTTGTCATATATCAACTGTATATATACCAGTATAGTTATTTAGAGTTTTCCGCGGCAACTAGGTCTAGAACTAGGTAAAGCCATGTTGGTCACTCTTAAATACAATCAAAACTAGATCCCCATAGGATTTCCAGATACAGTCTTCCCTTCTCTTGGGGTTAATCAATATGGAACAAAGAGAAAGGCAGTATTCTCGGTGAACCTTTTCTCAGAATGTCACCCATAGAAATTGTCAAAGAAATTCTACTCCCCGGAGTTGATCTATTCTTCGTGAATAGCATCTCTTGAGTTTCTTCCAAATACTCTAACTTTCCTGGAATGATCTCTTCTCTGTGAATTGGATTTCTTGAACTTCTCTTGGTTTGAGGACCCACAGGCTTCCTAAAAGCATCCCCGCCTCCTCTTAGGCTTTGTACAAGGACCCGTCGGCTTCTTAAAAGTTCTCATGCCTTCTCTTGGGCTTCGTACAAGGACCTTCACAGCCTCCTAGAGGTATAGGACAGAACTTAGTCATCCTTTGCTAGAGCTGTCTTTCTAAAAAGAGTCACAAAAGCCCTCAGACCAATTTTAGGATTGATACTCATCCCTTAAACGAGTCGGCCTCCTTTTGGGCCTTATACAAAGATAAGACCACACTAATAGACTTGGACAGTCTAAATCTCCTTGAGTCTCAAAGACATTCTCAAGTTCCCTACAAACATAAGAAGAAACGCCGGATTCTGGATTAATCTCCAGCAAGAGTTAAAACTTGTGGGTTCTAAAACCCCGTCTCTCTAATAAAAATTCCCCAGCCAGGGTCAGTTTATCATCATATAACCCTATCCAAAATCAGAACCTCAAGAGTTGATTCCCCACTTTGACCTGCCTCGAGATCTCAACAATTCCCGGCAGAAGCTAGCCTCCTCTTAGGCTTTGTGTAATGACCCTTTCCTCAGGAAAGTCAGCCTTCTCTTGGGCTTTGTACAATGATTTTCTCCCCAGCGGGGTTAACCTTTTTAGACTCTCTTATTGAGTCAATCAATTACTTCCCAGACTCTCTCGGTGAGTCGATCACCTTTTCAGACTCTCTTGTTGAGTCAACCACTCTCATAGACTCTCTTGTTGAGTCCGTCACCTTTTTGTACTCTCTTGTTGAGTCAACCATCTTTAGCCTCAATCTCGGGCTTTGTACGAGACAGATAAAAGCACTCTCTTGTTGAGTCAAACCCTTTTCGCCTTAATCTTGGGCTTCTTACAAGACAGATAAGTACCTCCCCAGCGGAGTTAGCCTCCTCTTAGGCTTCATATAATGATATCCTCAAAGAGTCAGTCTCTTTTAGCCTCCGTCTTGGGCTTTGTACAAGACACCAATATATCCACTCTCTTATTGAGTCGGTCTCATACAGCCTCCTCTTAGGCTTTGTATAAGGACTTCCCCAGTGGAGTCAATCAACCTCTTAGCTTCAACCTTGGGCTTTGATTAAGGCACATAAAAATCAACAATCCCTCTTTAGAGATGACACATTCTCTTTCAGTCAACCTTTTAGCTTCAATCTTGGGATTTGAACAAGATATAAATACTCCTTTTAGCCTCTGTCTTGGGCTTTGAACGAGACACCAAAACATCTTTTTTCCTCCCTTAGAATAGGAGGAACTACGATTGTTCTGATTTCCCTGTTTCATTTAAACGGGAATACGTAGGCATAAGATTGCGAAATCTTAGCGAGCATACCAATCAAAACTCTAGGTCCAATTCCTACATACATCAATTAAAATTTAGGTCTAGTACCTTCCCAAAAACATTAACAAAAACTCACTCTCCCTGTAACATTTCCCAAGAAACTTTCCCAACCCATTAACAGATAAACACCATCAAGTACAAAGCAAAACCTAAAGCTAATATCCTGTGGATAACCACAATAGGATGGGTAAATGACAACTACCCATTGTATAACCTGACCCCTGACCCCCCAATCTCTTTAAGCGTTTGTTCAGTTAAACATTCGCGTGCAAGGTTAGTTTTAGATAGCTTCCCTTTCCCTTCCAGCTTCATGGGATAAATAAGAAATCCGAAAGTAGCACCCCCTCCTACCATTGCGGTGAGGAAAACCCAGCGATAAGGTGGTCGTGTCACCAACAAAAATCGCTCGCTACAGTAAAATGGCGACTCTGCTGGGGAGTCATTGTATGATCTATTTTACCTTAGTCATCATTGTCCCCATTTTCCACAGAAAAATGGCGACTCTGCTGGGGACCATTTTATTGTTTAGGACTAGGATTATTATAGCTCCTAAGAGGTCTAGGATGTTAGCTTTAGGAATGAATATATATATATATATATATATATATATATATTGCTTTTCCAACTTGATATCCGTGTTTATTTTTCTGCTAATGGGACTGCGGGTGATGCCGCATCTGGAAAGATTGAGTATACACCTAAGATAGGTGATGGCACGAGACGGGTAATCTTACAGGGAGTGACTCCCAAATAAGAGGTCCCGGTAGAACATCGAATCAGTGGAGATACCCTTTGCGGATTCAATTCCTATACGACTTCGGTTGTTGAAAGCAGATTGTTCGATTGGGTTATCTGAGAAGCTGAGGATTTTGGTAGACTAAGACCGTGTTACTATTTTATAGTGCGGAAGCTATCAGAAATAGTTGTCATGCGATACTACCCTCATTTGAGATTACTCTAAGATACATCAGCTCGCTCGGTTGATTCCATCCTGATGTTGTTATCCCAAGAGGGGTCAATGATTTTGCGGACAGGTACAAAAAATCACCAGTAAAACCTTTGGGGATGGGTAGAGCCTTGACTTCATGACACCGAACCTTTGACCCCATGTTTTTTCTATGTTTTTGTGTGCTGCATTCATGCATTCATTTCATTAAAAAAAACATAAAACAAAGAAAAATTTTCTCTTCTACTCTCTCCTTTTCAAATTAAACTGAGACAATGATTGCAAATGTCAGAGAGAAAGATTGCGTTATGGATTTCAGTAGAAGGAGGACTCACAAGTACACCTTCAAGGTTCCAAAACTAGAGGATTTAAGAGGATTGGCAAGGATGATCACCAACCCTGATGCTTTCAGAGCTAAGTACGGAGAACTGCTGTCTCTGTTAAGGGTCCATGTAATTGAAAGAATCCTGGCCACACTCATTCAGTTCTACGATCTGGTTTATCACTGTTTCACATTCCCGGATTATCAACTAGCGCCAACACTGGAGGAGTACTCTCACCTGACTGATTTACCCATTACTGACTGTCATACCCCAAATTTTGACCACTAAGATTTCCCATTATTGTGTTAATCATCATCACAATATGGAGGAACCATTATACTTCATCAGTCTCCCCAAAGATAGGTGAGCATCCACTACCATCAAATTTAGGGTTTTCAGCCCTCTCTAAGCCTTAGACAAAGGATCAATCAAGGAATCACATGATCTTCAACTTATCTAACCTCTCAAACATCTACAAAGGATAAAAAAGGACTCCCACTTCAAGGATCAAGCACAAGGCTGCTCCTTTCTAGGTGGATCAAGTCTCAAGATCGACAGTGCCACCAAATTAGGGTTTTGGTCGACCAGGGCCTCCAGATGGAAATTTTTCATCTGGGCACAAGCCAATGATCCAAAACACAACCTAATATACTCCATGGAACCTCATGGACCCAATCATCAAGTCAATTTTGCCTCAGGGGATGCATTCATCAAAAATCAGGAATTAGGGTTTCTTGACCTAATTCACCCCTAAGTTGACTTTTAGGGCAAATCATGAGCCAAGACCTCAAAGGAGTATTTGAGGGTCTCTAATACACTATATTGATCCATTTGGAACAATGTATTAATCCAAGAAGCTTGAGCAACAAGTTTCAATTTTATCTGCACCACAATTAGGGTTTCGCGAGAAAAGTCAACTATAACTTTGACTTTTGACCAGGACATGCTCCCAAACCCTAAGACATGATTCAATATACCCTATGACACCCATGGAACATGTCCATCAAGTTTGATTTAGGTCAAGGACATGATTTCCTGAAGAATTGCACAGTTTGAAATTCGTCTGATAAAAAGTCAACTGTGCACAAAAGTCAACTTTGACTTTTTGAGATTTTTCACCAAAATGGATTTTTAACCCTAAAATGATGTTAATGTATGATTTGAATCATCATTCATCAAGAAAAATCAAAGAAAGTGGGATAACTTGTAAAAGGGATAACCATAAAAACTTAGAAAAATTTCCAAGTTATGGAAAAAGTGACATTAATGTGCTAACTTTGGAGGACCATAACTCCTAAAACACAAGGCCATTGTGCCCCATTCAAAGCTTGATTTGTAGATCTCATTGCCCTCTACAAAAGCTTCATACTGACCTATGTCCAAATTCCTCATGGATTTTGAGTTATGGAGTGATCAAAATCAAGAAAAGTCACTTTGTTCCAACACTTAGTGAAAATTTCACTAAGTCAGATTTTACCCTACATTTTGCCAAATGTAGGGGGATTTTTCACTTGGATTCAAAAGAGATCAAAACCAAACATGTTCAAACAGTTGTTGTATCATGTAAGGGCTTTCCAAAATGGCCAAGAACATTACCAAATTCCATTTGAGTCATGAGTTATGACATTGGCAAGTTGCCTTGTTGAAATCTGTCAAGGCAAGGCAGAATTTGCAATTTTGCTCGATTTGCCAAAATTTTGCAAATCCAAACACTCCTATCCACTTGGACACATCTGAGGATTGAATCTAAAGGGGACAATCACTGAGCCAAGCCTCCAAAGTCTTTGGAACAAGAAATAACACGTTGAACCTAGAATTGCCAAAATAGGGACAAGACTCCAATTTTGGATTGGAGCATTCAATGGAAGCATCAAGGTGGAATGGACTGAGCCATTCTCAACTGAATTCAGTCAAGAATTATCCAAGACCAAGGGAACCACAGCCCTGTGCCCTAACCTCTAGTCAATGGCTAGAGGAGACTTGGATTTCCATTGGACAACATTGGCCAAACCTCTGCTGCAGTTGCCATTCACTGTGGATCCCAAAACAAACTTGCTCTACTATAAATAGAGCTCAATTGTGATCAGTTTGAGCACACCAAAGCCATCAAACAGATGCTTTCCTCAAAACCTCTTTCTCTTGGCAAAAATGCCTTCTTTAGCAAGGCAACTTTGAGTTTTTTAGCTTGAGAGCTTTTCCATCACAATCAATCACACACACACCTCATATATATCATATGTAAGCTGTACAAACTGTCACAAGTGACCTGTAATCACAAAATCACAAAGTCACCTCTCAAAACCTCAAAATAGGCTTTTTTTTTTGCATTTTTTAAGCCATGTCTTGATTCAGTCACTTTCCAAACCAGATAAAACCTCAAACACACTCCAAATATCATCCTTGAACTGTCCCAAATGGTTCCCCTCATCTGGAACACCATTTGAGAGAGTTGCTATTTTGGTCACTTTTAACCCCTTTTGCAAGAAAGGGACTGTTTGTGTTTTTGCAGGTACCCGTCAATTCCAATCATCCTAAAAGCTTCTCAGGGATCATTTGAGTGTGTCTAAAGCATCAAATCATTTCTGGAATAAGAGGTTTGACAGATTGCACAAAAGCTCCAAAATCTCAAAAAAGAGGTAAGCCTCACAACTTGGAATCTTTGAATCATGCAATGCTTTGAAGTCCACTGATCATAAACATCTCATACATGTTGTATATGTTGTGTTTGAGCTAATCCACCATGTAATCCATGCTTGTACCAAGTTGTAGCATAGAAAATGCAATTATAGGTCATTTTCAAAACCACTATCGGGTTTTGAGGAGGGAGTGTGATATGAAAAACTACCACCACCATTGGATTCCTTATGAAATTCTGGTCC
Source organism: Lathyrus tuberosus (assembly GCA_022829125.1). Taxonomy (NCBI): domain Eukaryota; kingdom Viridiplantae; phylum Streptophyta; class Magnoliopsida; order Fabales; family Fabaceae; genus Lathyrus; species Lathyrus tuberosus. Next base: position 8,413,669 of record JALAZF010000084.1, read on the forward strand.
AGATGCATATAAATTTTGTCTCAAATCATTAAGAATTGAGAAAGTTATGACCTTCACGTTTCTGAGCCAAAACTTGCCCTGGGCCAGGCTTAAAACCAAGGCATGGCTTGTATGTTTGTTGTTTTGTTTCAAACAATGGATGTATCACCACCCCAGTGGTAAGGCGCGCGCCTTGTAACCTTGAGGTCTTGGGTTCAAACCCCACCTATGCCATTTTGTGTTTTTTTTTCACATTTTGCCATTTTTTCCAATATTTTCATGGTTTATTAATTAATTGGAAAATTAATAACTCTTTCAATTTTAATTATTTTTTATTGGTTCTTTTTGCAAAAAATCACAAAAATGTTGAAATATTTTATTCCACAAAAAAATTGAGTTTATATTATTTATTTAATATAATTAGTATTTTTGTGAATAAATTCATTTTATTTGTTTTTAAACATTTTAAAACGAATATTCATCTTGAAAAATCAAGACCAAATGAGTTTTAAATATCTCTTGTGATTTATACCTCATTTTTCAAACCTTAAACAAAAATCACAAGTGGTTTATTCAAACCTATTTGGTATTTTTCATGGATTTTCTTTAAATATTTACTTTTAAAGAATAAAATTAGAGTTTCTTTGATTTTCACTCAAACAAATCATTTTCAAAAAACTTTTGGGCCTCTAATAGAGTGTAAGACCCAATCCTTTTTTGACCAAATCATTTTTGAGCCTCAGTGTATTGTATAAGTCCCGATACCGTCAAAAAACAAACGGCGCGATTGTCGCCTTTTGAAAAATAACCTTGGGCCTCTCCTTGAGCTATAAGACCCATTCAAAACATTTGGGCCTCTATTAGAGTGTAAGACCCAACCCCCTTTTAACCAAAACCTTTTGGGCCTCACTTATTGTATAAGTCCTTCTGCGTTAAAAGGAATCTCGGCGCGACCGCCATTTTAAACGAAAAAATCATCTGGGCCTACCCTCGAGTAGTAAGACCCATTTCTTTTCTTTAAACCTTTTTGGGCCTCTTGAGAGAGTGTAAGACCGATCCCTTTGTACAAAAGAAAACAATTTTTGGGCCTCAGTCACTTGCATAAGTCCCGCTGTACAAATTCAAGCAGTGCGCTCACTGATAAAACCCTGGGCCTCTCCTTGAGCTGTAAGCCCCAAATCTTTCTTTTTCAAAGCACTTTCTCCTTTGATTTTGAATATACTGTTAATTTTCAATCTTTCTTTGTTGAACAACTAACCAAACAGCATGGAAGCTCTACAACCGAGTAAGTGGTTATTGCTTTCATTTACCGCTTTCATATACATATAACTGTATTGTGGGGCTGTTTCACTGTAAGTCTTCTTTCATAAACTCATATCAACTGTGTAATAATAGTATAGATATTTCGAGTTTCCCCGACAACTACGTCTAGAACTAGGTGACGCCGTTTCGTTTATTCGTAGAAATAGACAACTAGATCCCCAATAGGATCACCAGATATAGTTTTCTCTACGGCTGTCCTCATTAGGCAGAGATGAATGTATTCTCCGTGAATGGCATCTTTGAGTTTCTTCCAAATTCTCGAACTTTCCTGACTTAATCTATTCCTTGTGAATAGCTTGCCTTGAATTTCTCGGGGTTTGGGGACCCACGGGCTTCTTAAAAGCATCGGCCTCCTCTTGGGCATCGTACAAGGACCCACAGGCTTCCTAAAAGCAACCCCGCCTCCTCTTGGGCTTAGTACAAGGACCCGCTGGCTTCTTAGAAGTATTCACAGCCTCCTCTTAGGCTTCGTATAATGATCTCTTCCTCCGGGAATGATACCCTCCTCTTGGGCTTCGTACAAGGACCACTCGGCTTCTTAAAAGTTTCCAGCCTCCTCTTGGGCTTCGTACAAATTGTCTCGACGACCTCCTAGAGGTATAGGAACAGAACTTAGTCATCTATATAGAACAGTTCTTTCAAAGAGTCTACTACTGTTTCTCAAAGCATAGTACAAAAGATGAAACTCTAGACTTGGACAGTCTAATCTCCTTGAGTCTCAAAGACATTCTCAAGTGACCCCTTCGTTAAATAGGAAGAAAACCCGTAGACTCGGACAATCTCAATACCCTTCAGATTTCCCGCTTCCTTAAAGAACAGGAATAACCCAGATCCTTGAATCAAATCCTTGAGTACAGTGTTGCTCATATAAGAACTGATTTTCTCTTTCAAAATCAGTATACTGAACCTGTCACTCAACTAAAACAACAACCATAGCCTCCTCTTGGACTTTGTACAATGATTCTCCCTCGCGGAGTCAAACAACTTTTAGCCTCTCTCTCGGGCTTTGTACGAGACACATAAGAGACTCCCTCGTTGAGTCAAATCACCACTTTCGCCTCCATCTCGGGCTTCGTACGAGATACAAAACACTCTCTTATTGAGTATAAAAGATTCTCCTGTAGAGTCAACCCTTTTAGCCTCCATCTCGGGCTTCGTATGAGATACAAAAAACTCTCTTGTTGAGTCAAATAGCCTCCATCTCAGGCTTTATACGAGATACCAAAAGACTCCATCGTCGAGTCAAAACCTTTTAGCCTCTCTCTTGGGCTTTGTACGAGACACATATTAGCCTCCTCTTAGGCTTTGTATAAGAAAACTACTGGTTGATCCGATCAACCTTTTAGCATCAAAGTTGTGCCTCATTCACAGTACACAAACATCAACAACTCTTTCCCCTTCATTTAATTGCTGTAAGCGGCAAGCCTCTGGATCATCTACATCCATGCCACTGTCCCTCTTTTAGCATGAGAAATTCCTAAGGAAAGATGGCATTGCTCTACACTGAGTTAAAGTCTTCTCCTTCAGGTTGGAAATCCCCTTTAAAGAAAATTATGGCATTGCCGGATTCACAAATCCCTGTTAAAGTAATTCTCCTTTCTAAATAGTTGTGACGTACAAACCCCTCTTTAGAGATGACCAATTCTCTCTAAAGTCAAACCTTTAGCTTCACATCTTGGGCTTTGAACAAGATACAAATAAACCCTTCAACTTCACATCTTGGGCTTTGAACAAGATACAAACCACATTTCGCTTCACATCTTGGGCTTTGAACAAGACACCAAAAACACCCATTTCCTCCCATAGAATAGGAGGAACTACGAACGCCCGGATTTCCCTGTTTCGGTAAACGGGAATACGTAGGCATAAGATTGAAAGAAAAATCTTAGCGAGCACACTAAACAAAAACCCAAAATCCCATACATCCTAATCTAAAGCAGTATCCTAACAAAAAGAGAGAAAACAGTATTGGAAAAAAATACAAATAACCAGTACAAAGGCCCCCCACGTTGTTAGCATTCGTAACCTAACAGACCGCTGTTTAAACTCAGTATGCAAGCAGGGTTAATTGGAGACATCTATTTCCCTTCCTTATTCAGCTCACAATAGGATAAAAAATGAATCGACCTGTAGTAAACTCAACCGCAGAGAGCAACCGCGCTTAAGAACCGCGTCCAAAATCGCTCGCTACACTGACCAAGCTCCCTTTTCTGGACTGGAAGAAATTCCAAATGATCAAACCATTGCAAGAGCAATTTATTTAGACGAGTCAGAAGTCAGGACTCACATGACCATTAAGGGTGGAATCCAAGGTTTGCCAACCCAGTTCTTGATAAAGAAGGCCTTGTACTTTGCCAGTATAGGGAACGTGGCTGCTTTCGAGAGCATTTTTGTATTACTCACTTACGGGTTATTTTTGTTTCCTAACATTGATAGCTTTGTTGATATCAATGCCATTAAGATATTTCTGATTGGAAACCCTGTACCAACCTTACTCGCAGATGCTTATCATTCTGTACACTTAAGGAATTTATACAGCGGAGGAATGATCACATGTTATGTACCCCTGCTATACAAATGGTTCACTTCCTATTTTCCTAAGTCTGCTGCTTTCTGGGATCATAAGAGTACTCTACGTTGGTCGCAGAGAGTCATGTTGTAACGCCCCGGTCAGTCAGTCAGTTTTGTCAGTTTTGTCTTTTTAATTAATTGAGTCGTTTTGAGTATTTTATTATTATATTATTTTATTTCTGACTTTTATGTGAAAATGTGTTATTTTTCATCGTGATTATATTTTATCGCGTTTTGGGAGCGTTTGCGAGATATTTGAGTGTGGGGGTATTTTGGGCATTTTGATTTATTTTGTTAAGTTAGAACATCATAGAATAGAAAGAGAGAAAAATAGTGAGGAGAAAGAAAAAAAGAAGAGAAGAAGAAAAGAAAAGGAGAAGAGAAGAAAAGAGAGAATTTGGAAAACTTGGAAATCAATCAACCGACTTTCTAGAACACGATTAAATCGGGTAAGGGTGCGAAACTCGATTATACTATGTTTGTGTATGATTATGTATGTGTTTACTTGTATGTTTCTTGTTTTCCATAGCTTGTGAGTTCTAGGTTGAAAATGAGAATTTTGTGAGAAATCGATACTTTCGCGGTTGGAAATCGACGTAAACGTGGTAGAATACTTGTTGCCATGATTGTATTGGGTTCTGATTGATATATGTTGATTTGGAAATGTTTTGGGTTGAAAAATATCATTTTGGGGGTTTTCAACAGTGCTGAAAATTCTGAGTTTTCGCAGGTTCGCCTAGCGAACAATTCAGTGAAGGGTAGCGAAGGTTTGCTAGAGGGTTCGCCTAGCGAAGTTTGGGTGATTTTGATGTTGGTGGTTGCTGCATTGGTTCGCCAAGGGGTTCTCCTAGAGAACATTGTATCTGTTTTCTAGCTGGTAGTGGGTTCGCTGGACATTCGCCTAGCGAAGGTGTTAGCGAAGGTTCGCTAGAGGATTCGCCTAGCGAACAGAGCTGTTTGTGCAATTTTGTTTTATGCATAACTTTTGATCTGTGGTTCGGTTTGAGGCTTGGTTAGATGTGTTAGAAAGCTTATAAAATGTACTTTATTATGATGATGGTTTTGGAGATTGTTGGTCGATTAAATTATGTCGGGAATTAGAAAATGTGTTGTTTTGTTGTCGACTTTTGCCGTTTAATTGTGTGAACTTGATGTGTATGTGCAATATGTTGTTGGTGTGGATATTGTATGACTTGTGTACTATTGAGTGATGAAATTGCATGAAATACATATTGTGATGATGGTTAGTGGCCTTATGGCAAGAAAATGCGATGTATGGTAATTGTTGATATACGCATGATTATGGATATGTATATGTGTGCATATTAAATGTCATGAGTCATTATATGCCAAGCATCATGATATGCATTATTGTGACGTCCTGAGTGACGGATTGATTCCAGAGGGAATCTGCTATAACATCGTGCGCCTTAAAAATAAGAGGACCTAAACCGATTTGATATATCGTGCGCCTTAAAAATAAGAGGACCTAAAGCGATGGTTATAGACGATCGTGTGCCCATGTGGGGTGTGAGCTATCGGATTGTGCGCCTTATACAAAGAGGACCTAAAGCAATCCATAAACGTCGTGCGCCTTATACCAAGAGGACATAAAGCGATGAGGAACAACGTTTGCCCGACGGGGTATTACTTGAGTGATCCTCAGTAACGAGCGATGATTCCAGCAGAGTTCCTGAGTGAACTAGTGATGAGAAATATTGGAAGTCGGTACCGCATGGCATGTGCATAGAGTCGTTGCTTCGGTCTCTGTGCATTTTCATAAATCATGGATTAATTGTGTATGGAATTGTGAATGTGATTAATGAGATGGAATATGTATAATTGTGCTGATGATGAGTGCGTTGTGTATGATTGATATGCATTGGTGATGGATACCTGATACTTGTACGGTGTTGTGTTGTATTTGATTGTGGTGCATTTGTGGTGAGAATATTTGCCTTGTGTATTTCTGTGTGAATATATAATTATATGCAACTGTATTATGATTGTGTTTCTCACCCTTCTGCTGTTTTATAATGCTCTATGAGGCATTGCAGATTAGACTTGCTGGAGGTCTTTTTGTGAAGCTTGGGTCTTCATTCTTTTGTCGGTCGGCTCTGATATGTGACACCGGGTAGTCGGGGTGATCGAGTGTGATTATTTTGTATTATGTATATGTATCTGTTGGATTGTACATGTATGATTTTGTATATGCCAAACAAACTTTTCATGACATATGTATATATATATATATATATATATATATATATATATATACATATATATATATATATATATGAGGTTCAGATACGGATTTTCCGCTTTTATTCTGTTTCTGAATTATGGGTGTAATTTTACCTGAATTGTTGCATATCTTTATGAGCAGGTGTTGTATGTTTATTTCAAATTGATGTGACCCCTCGGTCTATGCCGTGCATGTTAATTATACTCTGATGAAATTTTGTATTTTATTTATCGCTTTAATAGCTTGGGGGTATAGATTAGGGGTGTCACATTAAGTGGTATCAGAGCCAGTCTGTGTCAGTTCGTGTCTGTTTGTGTTAGTCTTTGTCGGTGTGGCGTTTAGAGTGAGCTGTTTGTTTAACCATAGTTTCTGTTATTGGAAATGAACAGAATATGGCTGGTAGGAACGATGCTGCTTTGGCTGCTGCGATGCAAGCAATGACTCAGGCTGTGCAGGGTGCACCTCATGCTGCTGGTAACGATGACTTCAGGAAGAACAAACCGCCTGTCTTCAAAGGGAGACATGATCCTGATGGTGCACAGATTTGGTTGAAAGAGATTGAAAGGATTTTCCGAGCTATGGATTGTGCTGAGGACAGTAAGGTGAGACTGGGAACTCACATATTACAGGAAGAAGCGGATGACTGGTGGGTTAGTACTCGTCAGGTGTTGGAAGCTGGCGATGAAGAAGTTACTTGGGAATTATTTAGCCAGGAGTTTCTGAGGAAGTATTTTCCCGAGGATGTTAGAGGAATGAAGGAAATTGAGTTCTTGGAGCTGAAACAAGGTAGTATGTATATTGTTGATTATACTGCTAAGTTTATGTAGCTTGTGCAGTTTTATCCTCATTATGCTGAAGCGACTGCAGAGTTTTCTAAGTGTGTGAAGTATGAGAGTGGATTGCGTCCTGAGATTAAGCAGGCAATCGGTTATCAATGGATTCGAAGGTTTTCTGATTTGGTGGAATGTTGTAGGATTTATGAAGAGGATAGTAGGGCTCGTTCTACTCACTACAAGAGTGTGAGTGACAGAAAAGGAAAGCAACAGTTTCGTAGTGGTCCGTATGTAACACCAGCTGATAAAGGTAAGCAAAGGGGTACTTTTGATCGAAGGTCAGGTGGAGGAGGTATGTCTAATTCTCCGAGATGTTTTAAATGTGGTGAATTGGGGCATCGTCAGTTTGAGTGCAGGAAAGATGTGAGAAAGTGTTCTAATTGTGGAGGTGTCAGACATGTCGTAGCTGATTGTAAATGGAAGAATATGGTGAAGTGTTTCAACTGTGGTGAACCTGATCATATTAGCACAAAGTGTCAGAAACTGAAGCAGGCTCCAACTAGTGGGAAGGTATTTTCATTGACGGGGACTCAGACTTCAAGTGCAGATCGTCTGATCAGAGGTACTTGTTTTATTAATAGTATGCCTTTAGGTGCTATTATTGATACTGGAGCGACTCATTCGTTTATTTCGTCTGAGTGCGCGAAGCGTTTGAATCTTGTGTTGTCTTTGATGGATGGTGAGATGGTTATTGATACTCCAGCAATGGGGTCAGTAACTACTTCTTTGGTTTGTTTGAGTTGTCCTTTGACCATTTATGGTAAATACTTTGAGATGGATTTGGTGTGTTTACCATTAGAGGGTTTAGATGTGGTTTTGGGAATGAATTGGTTGCAATTCAATAGGGTTCATATTGATTGTTATCATAAGCTGGTAAGGTTTCCTTCTCTTGAGGAAGATGAAGACTCGAGTTTCTTATCTACCAAAGAGTTGAAGAAACTTTTGGCGGGTGAAGCTCAGTTGTTTGGGTTGTTTGCGTCGTTGACTGTGGATAGTCAAGTTTCACTCGAGGTATTCCCTGTTGTGTGTGATTTTCCTGAAGTGTTTCCTGAGGATATTTCAGACTTGCCGCCAGAGAGAGAGGTGGAGTTTTCTATAGATCTAGTTCCTGGTACTATACCTGTTTCTATTGCACCTTATCGTATGTCGGCATCTGAGTTTGTAGAGTTGAAGAAGCAATTGAATGAATTGTTGGAGAAGAGGTTTGTGAGGCCAAGTGTTTCTCCTTGGGGTGCTCCAGTTTTGTTGGTGAAAAAGAAAGATGGAAGTATGCGGTTGTGTATTGATTATCGCCAGTTGAATAAGGTGACGATTAAGAATAAGTATCCTCTTCCGAGAATTGATGATCTGATGGATCAGTTGGTTGGTGCGTGTGTGTTTAGTAAGATTGACTTGAGGTCGGGATATCATCAGATTAGGGTGAAAGAGGAAGATATTCAGAAGACGACTTTTAGGACACGTTACGGTCATTATGAATATTCTGTGATGCCGTTCGGGGTTTCTAATGCGCCATGTGTGTTTATGGAGTACATGAATCGTATTTTTCACGAGCATTTGGATCGATTTGTTGTTGTGTTTATTGATGACATTTTGATTTATTCTAAGTCTCGGGAGGAGCACGCGGAGCATTTGTGTATTGTTTTGCAGGTTTTGAAGGAAAAGAAGCTTTTTGCCAAATTGTCCAAGTGTGAGTTCTGGTTGTCGGAAGTGAGTTTTCTTGGGCACGTGATTTTAGGTAATGGTATTTCTGTGGATCCATCTAAAGTAGAAGCAGTTCTACAATGGGAGGCTCCGAAATCTGTTACTGAAATTCGAAGCTTTTTGGGTTTGGTCGGTTATTATCGAAGGTTTATTGAAGGTTTTTCTAAGCTAGCACTTCCTTTGACCCAGTTGACTTGTAAAGGGCAAGCGTTCATTTGGGATATTCGGTGTGAGGAAAGTTTTAATGAGCTGAAGAGAAGATTGACGACAACTCCGATTTTGATTTTGTCGAATCCTAATGAATCGTTTATGGTGTATTGTGATGCTTCTTTGATTGGTCTAGGTGGTGTTTTGATGCAAGAAGGTAAAGTCGTGGCTTATGCTTCGGGGCCGTTGAGAGTGCATGAGAACAATTACCCTACGCATGACTTGAAGTTAGCGGCTGTGGTGTTTGTATTGAAAATTTGGAGGCATTATCTTTTTGGTTCAAGGTTTGAAGTCTTTAGTGATCACAAGAGTTTGAAATATCTGTTTGATCAGAAGGAATTGAATATGAGGCAACGAAGATGGTTAGAATTTTTGAAGGACTACGACTTTGGCTTGAATTACCATCCTGGTAAAGCTAATGTGGTAGTCGATGCATTGAGCCGAAAATCGTTGCATATGTCCGCTTTAATGGTTAAGGAGTGGGAGCTTTTGGAATCGTTTAGAGATTTGAGTTTGGTATGTGAAGTGTCGTCGGATAGTGTGAGGCTGGGTATGTTGAAGGTTACTAATGATTTTCTGATGACGGTAAGCGAGAAACAGAAGTTGGACGTGAAATTAGTGGATTTGATGTTGGTTGACGGAAAAGATGCGAGTGGTGATTTTCAAGTGGATATTAATGGTGTGTTGAGGTTCCATGGGCGAATTTGTATTCCGGACGATTCGGATTTGAAACAAATGATTTTGGAGGAAGGACACCGGAGTAATTTGAGTATACATCTGGGAGCGAACAAGATGTACCAAGATTTGAAAAAGATTTTCTGGTGGTCTGGATTGAAAAGAGATGTGGCTCAGTTTGTGTATGCTTGTTTGAGGTGCCAGAAGTCGAAAGTGGAACATCAGAGGCCTAGTGGTTTGTTGCAACCGTTGGATATTTCGGAATGGAAATGGGATAGCATTTCTATGGATTTTGTAACGGGGTTGCCGAATACTCAGCAAGGGCATAATGCTATTTGGGTGGTTGTTAATAGACTGACTAAATCGGCGCATTTCATTCCGATTGACATCAGCTTTTCTTTGGAGCGGTTAGCGGAGATTTACATCAGTGTGATTGTGAAGTTGAATGGGGTTCCGTTAAGTATTATTTCGGATCGAGATCCAAGGCTTACTTCGAGATTTTGGGAAAGTTTACAGAAGGCGTTGGGTTCTAAATTGAGGTTGAGCTCAGCTTATCATCCGCAGATGGATGGGCAATCGGAGAGAACGATTCAGTCTTTGGAAGATTTGTTGCGAATGTGTGTTTTGGAACAAGGTGGTGCGTGGGATAGTTATCTTGCGTCGGTGGAATTCACGTATAATAACAGTTTCCATTCTAGTATTGGAATGGCACCGTTTGAGGCATTATATGGACGAAGATGTCGAACACCATTGTGTTGGCACGAATCTGGTGAGAGAACGGTGGTTGGACCGGAGTTGGTGTAGCAGACTACGAAAAAAGTGAAGTTTATTCGTGAGAAAATGAAGGCTTCTCAGAGTTGGCAAAAGAGTTATCATGATCGGAGGAGGAAAGATCTTGAGTTTCAAGAAGGTGATCATGTATTTCTGAGAGTTACGCCGGTAACGGGTGTTGGTCGTGCATTGAAATCGAAAAAACTTACTTCTCGGTTTATTGGTCCTTACCAGATATCTGCGAGAGTGGGTGTTGTGGCTTATAGGGTAGCGTTGCCGTCGAGTCTGTCAAATTTGCATGATGTTTTCCATGTTTCACAGCTTCGGAAGTATGTTCCAGATCCGTCGCATGTGATTTCGATGGATGAGGTTGAGGTAAGGGAGAACCTTACGGTCGAGGCTTTACCGGTGAGTATTTTAGATCGAGAGTTGAAGAGGTTGCGGGGCAAGGATATTGCACTTGTGAAGGTGGCGTGGGGAGGCACTGCTGAGGGAAATTTGACTTGGGAGTTGGAGAGTCGGATGCGGGAGTCGTATCCAGAGTTGTTCGTCTCAGGTAAGATTTTCGAGGACGAAAATTTCTAAGTGGGGGAGAGTTGTAACGCCCCGGTCAGTCAGTCAGTTTTGTCAGTTTTGTCTTTTTAATTAATTGAGTCGTTTTGAGTATTTTATTATTATATTATTTTATTTCTGACTTTTATGTGAAAATGTGTTATTTTTCATCGTGATTATATTTTATCGCGTTTTGGGAGCGTTTGCGAGATATTTGAGTGTGGGGGTATTTTGGGCATTTTGATTTATTTTGTTAAGTTAGAACATCATAGAATAGAAAGAGAGAAAAATAGTGAGGAGAAAGAAAAAAAGAAGAGAAGAAGAAAAGAAAAGGAGAAGAGAAGAAAAGAGAGAATTTGGAAAACTTGGAAATCAATCAACCGACTTTCTAGAACACGATTAAATCGGGTAAGGGTGCGAAACTCGATTATACTATGTTTGTGTATGATTATGTATGTGTTTGCTTGTATGTTTCTTGTTTTCCATAGCTTGTGAGTTCTAGGTTGAAAATGAGAATTTTGTGAGAAATCGATACTTTCGCGGTTGGAAATCGACGTAAACGTGGTAGAATACTTGTTGCCATGATTGTATTGGGTTCTGATTGATATAAGTTGATTTGGAAATGTTTTGGGTTGAAAAATATCATTTTGGGGTTTTCAACAGCGCTGAAAATTCTGAGTTTTCGCAAGTTCGCCTAGCGAACAATTCAGCGAAGGGTAGCGAAGGTTCGCTAGAGGGTTCGCCTAGCGAAGTTTGGGTGTTTTTGATGTTGGTGGTTGCTGCCTTGGTTCGCCAAGGGGTTTGCCTAGCGAACTTTGTATCTGTTTTCTAGCTGGTAGTGGGTTCGCTGGACATTCGCCTAGCGAAGGTGTTAACGAAGGTTCGCAAGAGGATTCGCCTAGCGAACAGAGCTGTTTGTGCAATTTTGTTTTATGCATAACTTTTGATCTGTGGTTCGGTTTGAGGCGTGGTTGGATGTGTTAGAAAGCTTATAAAATGTACTTTATTATGATGATGGTTTTGGAGATTGTTGGTCGATTAAATTATGTCGGGAATTAGAAAATGTGTTGTTTTGTTGTCGACTTTTGCCGTTTAATTGTGTGAACTTGATGTGTATGTGCAATATGCTGTTGGTGTGGATATTGTATGACTTGTGTACTGTTGAGTGATGAAATTGCATGAAATACATATTGTGATGATGGTTGGTGGCCTTACGGCAAGAAAATGCGATGTATGGTAATTGTTGATATACACATGATTATGGATGTGTATATGTGTGCATATTAAATGTCACGAGTCATTATATGCCAAGCATCATGATATGCATTGTTGTGACGTCCTGAGTGAAGGATTGATTCCAGAGGGAATCTGCTATAACATCGTGCGCCTTAAAAATAAGAGGACCTAAAGCGATTTGATATATTGTGCGCCTTAAAAATAAGAGGACCTAAAGCGATGGTTATAGACGATCGTGTGCCCATGTGGGGTGTGAGCGATCGGATTGTGCGCCTTATATAAAGAGGACCTAAAGCAATCCATAAATGTCGTGCGCCTTATACCAAGAGGACCTAAAGCGATGGGGAACATCGTTTGCCCGACGGGGTGTTACTTGAGTGATCCTCAGTAACGAGCGATGATTCTAGCAGAGTTCCTGAGTGAACTAGTGATGAGAAATATTGGAAGTCGGTACCGCATGGCATGTGCATAGAGTCGTTGCGTCGGTCTCTGTGCATTTGCATAAATCATGGATTAATTGTGTATGGAATTGTGAATGTGATTAATGAGATGGAATATGTATAATTGTGCTGATGATGAGTGTGTTGTGTATGATTGATATGCATTGGTGATGAATACCTGATACTTGTACGGTGTTGTGTTGTATTTGATTGTGGTGCATTTGTGGTGAGAATATTTTACTTGTGTATTTCTGTGTGAATATATAATTATATGCAACTGTATTATGATTGTGTTTCTCACCCTTCTGCTGTTTTATAATGCTCTATGAAGCATTACAGATTAGAGTTGCTGGAGGTCTTTTTGTGAAGCTTGGGTCTTCATTCTTTTGTCGGTCGGCTCTGATATGTGACACCGGGTAGTCGGGGTGATCGAGTGTGATTATTTTGTATTATGTATATGTATCTGTTGGATTGTACATGTATGATTTTGTATATGCCAAACAAACTTTTCATGACATATATATATATATATATATATATATATATATATATATATATATATATATATATATATATGAGGTTCAGATACGGATTTTCCGCTTTTATTCTGTTTCTAAATTGTGGGTGTAATACTACCTGAATTGTTGCATATCTTTATGAGCAGGTGTTGTATGTTTGTTTCAAATTGATGAGACCCCTCGGTCTATACCGTGCATGTTAATTATACTCTGATGAAATTTTGTATTTTATTTATCACTTTAATAGCTTGGGGGTATAGATTGGGGGTGTCACACATGTCTCTTACCAACTCTTACATAGACTGGTACAATCGAATTTATAACGGGATCAGGATCATTGACCGTTGTGGAATCTTCCCTAATATACCCCTCATAGGAATTAAAGGAGGAATCAATTATCATCGAGTTTTAGTTCGTCGTCAATTTGGATACCCGATGAGACATATCCCACGTAATGTTCATCTGGAAGGTCTTTTCTTCAAGGAAGGAGAAAATGACATAGCACTAAAGACAGAAATAGTGCACGCTTGGAAACATGTTCACAGGAAAGGAAGAGAGTCTCTAGGAAAACCAGACTATATCTCTGTAGAACCTTATCTCCACTGGGTACAAACTAGAGCTCTCAAGCTGAGGATGCCTTACCCTTGTCAAGAAGTTATTCCATTAAAGGAATCTGTCCTTTATTTTATGTCTAATACGAAAAAAACTCTAGGTTACTCTCAGCAAAGTTCAACAGGAGAAGAAGTCTTGGAAGAACAAGTACCGCATTCTCAATGTGGAGTGTAACAAAATACAACAACTGTTAAAAGAAAAAGATGCTCTGATTGAGATTTTAGAGCAACATGCTGTAGAGAATCAAGAAGACCAAAGGAATTTGCTCGCTCCTTTCACTTGGCAAAGGAATGACAACCCGACAACGGCTCAAGAGCCCCGGTCAAAGAAAAGAAAAATACCAGAACCAGCACCTGAGCTCTCCTCAGAGAGGACTCAGGATCCTTAAGTTTAGACATTTCCTTTTACAGCACTTTGTAAATTATTGTATTTCCATTTCCGTAATCTTTGAATTCTATAAAATGGGGTTTCCCCCACTGTATGATATTTGCAATCCAATTGTCAAAGTTTCTTTTGATTAAATAACAAAAAAATTAATTAATTAATCATTGCATATCATTCATCATTCTCACCTAACACATTCTTCTTCCCTACGAATCTCACGTTTGTGTCTCGATTCTAGAGTCAAACTGTCTCATTCGTACAATACTCGGGTCAATCGATAAAAGAAAATGGATGATCTCAAGAAAGAGAACAAAGAGTTGAGAGAAGAACTCGACACTTTGAAAGAAGATTTGAGGAAACTTCACAATGACATGCAATCTCTGGCAGTAGCCCAAATGCAACAACAAAGGACTGTGTTCTCAGAGATCACATCGACGCCCATAGTGGAAAAGTATGATCCTCGGTACAACATGCCTAAGGATCGTCCCTGGGGCATGCCACCCAACTATATCCCGGAAGGATATATTCCGCCGATCGTGGAAGATCCGAAAACTGCAGCAGGAACCGCTGGGCCTGAAGGTTACAAACTTCGGGAAAGCGAAGATGCAAGGGGAATGACAGTAACTCCTGAAGGTTACAAACTTCGGGAGAGGGAAGCACCAAGAGTCACTGTCGTAATGACTATACCACCACCCGTGGTACACACTGTCCCGGAAGGACATATTCCACAGATACTTTCTGGTGGAAATGAAAGTATGAACGATAAAATGAAGGAATTCCAGGAATAGTTCCTGGAGATGCAGAAAGAATTACAAGTCATTCGCAGTCAGGATCTATTTGGAAAGGACACCGCAGACCTTTGTTTGGTCCCCAATGTGAAAGTTCCGCACAAATTCAAGGTGCCCGAATTTGAAAAATACAAGGGTAACTCTTGCCCTCAGAGTCATTTGGTGATGTACGCTCAGAGGATGTCAACTCAGACAGAGAACCAACAGCTATTGATCCATTACTTTCAGGATAGTTTAAGCGGTGCTACACTCAAATGGTACATGGGTTTAAACTGCACTAAGATCATCACTTTCAGAGATCTTGGCACTGCCTTTGTTCAACAGTATAAGTATAACCTGGACATGGCACCGGACAGAGATCAACTCAGAGCCATGTTACAGAAGGATAAGGAAACCTTTAAGGAATATGCTCAGAGATGGCGTGAAATTTCCGCTCAGATTTGTCCACCTCTTGAAGAAAAGGAGATGACAAAGATCTTCTTGAAAACCTTGGGCTCATTTTACTACGACAGAAAGGTCGCCAGTGCGCCCAGTGACTTCACCGAGATGGTAGGCATGGGAGTTCGTCTTGAGGAAGCTGTCTGAGAAGGACGTTTAATTAAAGATGCTGGACCATCAAGCAGTACCAAAAGATACGGTAGTGCTCTCCATAAGAAAAAAGAGCAAGATATTGGAAATATCTCTCTCGGAAAGCAAAGGCGACGTTACCAACCAGTAGCAGCTGTAACTCCTGCTATTAACCCTGCGCTTTTTCCTACTATTAACCTCAGGTTGCTCAGAGCCAACCGAATCAACAACCATATCAGCAAAGAACACAACAGCCTCTTCAGCAGGCTTGTCCTCAGTACAACAACAACAACCATACAACGCGACCACCGGGGTTTGACCCTATACCAATGTTGTACGCAGAAATATTTCCGTTATTATTGGTTAAGGGGCACGTCCAGACCAGGTCTCCTCTTCCAATACCGGAGAATCCTCCTTTTTAGTTCAAAACGGATCAGACGTGTCCTTACCATCAAGGAGGACCAGGGCATAACATAGAAAACTGTCTCAGCTTCAAATTCGATGTACAAAAGCTTGTCAGGAGCGGGGTCTTATCCTTCAAGGATACAAATCCAAATGTTCAGACGAACCCGTTGCCTCAACATGAGAAAGCTGTGGTAAATTTAATAGAGGAAGAGTCTAAGCACAACTATCAAATTCGCGATGTACTCCTGTTAAAAACCAATCTGGTCAAGATGCATTGCAGGCAGAGTGGATATGGTCATATACCATCTCATAACTATCACCAGTGTGATATCTGCTCGAAAAACAATCAAGGATGTTCTGTGGTGCAATCATCTCTACAGGAACAGATGGATCTCTGATGGATCCAGGATCACCGAATTCGTGAAGTCAACATGACTTCTACAAATTCCAACATCATTCAGAACCACAACATTGTGGCAATGAATGTCAACTTGGTGGTAATGCACTCAAGACAAAGCCAACATCTAAATCTTCCACGGCACGATTATGACTCCTGTCTGATTTTCTCGGTAAATAATCAGGGATACTCTTTTGTACAAGAGGCCCTCCAGTGACAGATGGATCTTGTATGGATTCAGGATTACCTCAATAGAAGTCACTATTAAGTCAATATGATTCAAATATTTGATATTCGTTTGATGAATACCAGCTTGGTGGAATTACACGCTAAGCAAGTCCAGCTCGATTTTTTAACTTCGTACGACTATCAGAATTATAGAGTGTGTCGGGAGAGTGACCAAGGATGTGCACTCGTTTAAAGAACACTGCAACACTTGTTAAACCACTAGTGGCTTTCGATCTATCTAGATGAAGACACACAACAAGTCAGTATGATCGATGGGAACCCTACTAGGCATCACAATCAGGGTGTTCGATCAATGGAAACCGATCTAGTGAGGTTGCACTGTATTCAAAGCGAATGTGGTCGGGTGCCACCACACAACTACAAGCGCTGTAGAGTTTGCTCGGAGAATAACCAAGGATGCTACCTCGTGCGAGCAGCCCTCCAAAGTCAGTTGGACCATAAGAAAATTCAACCATGGTTAAGCTCTGATTCAATGTCAAACTATCATCCTGATCAAAGCAGGGATGTTGTCTTATCCCTAAGCGAGAAGTGGCCAAAGACGTATGTGCCATAATCCCTCTACTCCGTGAATCAAGAGTCCCTCTTGATGGTGGGAAGGTTCTCAATCTCGAACCAATTGAGGCCGGTTATGATGGTCAAAAAAATCAAAAGGCTCCTGTAGTTATCTATCTGCCAGGACCAGTACCATACAAGTCCGATAAGGCGATCCCTTACAAGTACGATGCAACAACAGTTGAGAATGGAAAAGAAGTTCCATTACCCTCCGTCGTGAATATTGCAGACATCAGTCGAGTAACACGGAGCGATCGAATCTTCAATCGAGGAGTTGGAGAACCTAGCAAAGAAAAGGAACCTTAAACAGAAGTTCCCGATCAACCGTTCAGTCAGTCCAGTGGTCCCAACCTTTCAACAAACAATGATGAGATGCTAAAACTCATCCAAAAGAGTGAATACAACATTATTGATCAACTGTTGCAAACTCCTTCAAAAATCTCTGTGTTATCTCTATTACTCAGTTCCAAAGCTCACAGAGAGGCTCTACAGAAGGTCTTAGAGTAAGCCTTTATGGAACAAGATGTGACGATAAGACAATTTGACAGCATCATCTCCAACATCACTTCCTGCAACAACTTGGGGTTTAGTGACGAAGAATTTCCAGAAAAAGGAAAAAGTTATAACATGGCACTTAATATTACAGTCAACTGCCAAGACGACGCTTTAGCCAGCGTACTGGTAGACACCGGATCGACTCTGAATGTTATGCCGAAGTCCACGTTAATGCGACTATCATTCAAAGGATTCCGGATGAGGGGCAGTGAGGTTATCGTCAAAGCATTTGACGGATCTCGAAAAGTAGTTATCGGCGAAGTCGATCTTCCCATAACTATCGGTCCTCACACTTTCCAATTTACTTTCTAGGCCATGGACGTCCGGGCAGTATACAACTGTTTGTTAGGAAGACCTTGGATACACCAGGTTGGGACAGTCACTTCGACACTGCACCAGAAACTGAAGTTCGTCAAGAACGATCAACTAGTCACAGTCTGCGGAGAGCAAGCCTTGATCGTGAGTAACTTATCATCGTCCACTTGTGTAGAACCAGAGGAGGATTGTTAGAACCTAGTTCCAAGCACTTTCGGTGAGCAATGATAAATCAGAAAGAGGAATGTCAATTTCCTCGTATAAAGATGCTCTCGAAGTGATCAAAAGTAACAATACAAAGGGATGAGGACAACTTATCATTCCTACTGATAACAAAACAAAGAAGGGTCTTGGTTTTTCCTCAACCTGTACCCAGACTGCTACTAACGATGAAAGTTTTCATCCCATGCAGGATTTCTTCCACAGTGGAGGTTTCCTTCACCCAGGGCCTCAGGAAGTGCATACCATCAACGAGGGTGATCCCTCCGATACAGATGAAGAGTGGAAGTCCTATCTTAACGAGGATGGTTATATGTCTCAGGAAGAGGTGCCTACGCTATTTTGCTATCCCGCACAAAGTCTGAGACTCATACCGAAGTCAAATGTCAAAATGATATACGGAGATTGTGATCCGAAAGGATGTCGTGCTCCACCAAACTCATTAGTGGAGGACACTCTGATGAAAGACAACTTTGACCACGACTATTATGGCCCAATGGATGGCCTTCCTATCTGGCATCCGTACCCGGGAGACTTGGGGTAAAAGAGTCAGCCCAACTATGCATACCAGCTGAGCATCATAGAAAAGAATACCTGTGTCCCCACCATTTCATGGGATCATTACTCAGGCCAGTCAGAAAATATCCAGCACGACGATGAATTTGCAAAGCTTGCAGGACTAGAATTCATCAACTATCCTTTTCTCGAGATCAACGTCATCGAAAGGGATGACTCCTCTAGTTCCAAAGAAGTGTGGGATACCTTAGGACAACCAAGTGGCAGGTTCGACTACTTGGTCAAGTACACCACTCCTGAGAGCTCTCGTATCAGGCTCGAAGATATCCAGCCAACTAGATGGGGATATTTACCTGAGAGTACAAATACTATGCAGGATACAACAGAAGTGTTCATCTACGACAACTCTGTTTGGGAAACAAATTCCAACGATCCTGCTTCGCCAGAAATCAGTGTCATTTCTGAGGACAAATCAAGAAAGAAGGTGCCAGACTTTGTGATTCACCGAGGAGTTTGCTGCTAATAGGTTACTGTCGATGTTCCGAAAGTCGTTCATAAGTCTAAGTAATTGCCGTCTTTATCTTAGCCTTTCACCCTGCCCAGGTGAAACGGATGTTTTGATAGGGCTCACTTTCTGTAAATGTCCCTCTTCGCTTTACCCAAAGTGACTGAGTTTTGTTTTATAGGGATGTAGTTTCAAGAATCGACAAATCATAAATAAAATAACGTCGTTCTGTAATTTTCGCATTTATCGTTGTTTTCTCTTTTTGCTTTTTCAAGAAATGGTAATCCTAAAAAACAACTCAAATAATAAAAACAAGCAATTTTCCAAAGAAAATACACTGCACACACTCTTGCATTCTCTCTATCTCTTCTAAAAACAATCATCACGTCATGCAGATTACTTGTTTTAAACCCCATTGAAACATACGATCCAATGCCTTCTCTCGACTTTGAATTCCCGGTATTTAAGGCTGAAGAAGAAGGTGACGACGAAATTCTAGAAGAGGTCTCCCGATTACTCAGACAAGAGGAAAGGTCCATTGAACCTCACAAAGAGCCGTTGGAAACGGTCAACTTGGGTTCGGAAAAAGAGAGAAAAGAAGTCAAGATTGGGGCACTGCTCAGTCCGACCGTCAAAGAAAATTTGGTAAAGCTTCGCAAAGAGTTTCCCGATGTATTCGCTTGGTCCTATCAGGATATGCCAGGGTTGGATACCAGCATCGTGGAACATCATTTACCGTTAAGATCAGAATGTCCGCCAGTAAAACAAAGGTTGAGAAGGACTCACCCAGACATGGCCATCAAAATCAAAGAGGAAGTACAGAAACAGATTGACGCGGGTTTCCTCGCCACGTCAGAATATCCTCAATGGTTAGCCAACATCGTACCAGTTCCAAAAAAGGACGGAAAGGTCAGAATGTGTAAGGATTACAAAGATCTAAACAAGGCCAGTCCCAAGGATGATTTTCCCTTACCACACATTGACATGCTGGTAGACAGTACCGCGAAGTTCAAAATATTCTCTTTCATGGATGGATTCTCGGGCTATAATCAGATAAAAATGGCGCTGAAAGACATGGAGAAAACTTTGTTCATTACCCCATGGGGTACCTTTTGTTACAAGGTAATGTCGTTCGATTTAAAGAACGCCGGGGCAACCTATCAAAGGGCCATGACTACTCTGTTTCATGACATGATACACAAAGAAATCGAAGTATATGTCGATGATATGATTGCCAAATATAAGACAGGAGAGGAGCATGTGACCCACCTGTCAAAGTTATTCGAGCAATTGAGAAAGTATAAACTCCGCTTGAATCCCAATAAGTGCACATTCGGTGTCCGTTCAGGAAAACTTTTAGGGTTCATCGTCAGCCAAAAAGGAATTGAGGTTGATCCTGACAAGGTCAAGGCCATTCAAGAAATGCCTTCTCCAAAGACTAAAAAACAAGTCAGAGGATTCCTAGGACGTTTGAACTACATTTCCAGATTTATATTCCTCATGACCGCGACATGTGCGCCGATTTTCAAATTACTAAAAAAGAATCAGGATTGCATTTGGACAGAAGACCGCCAAACCGTCTTCGACAATATTAAGAAATACCTGTTGAACCCACCGATTCTATCACCTCCAGTGGAAGGAAGACCACTGATCATCTACTTAATAGTCTTGGAAGACTCTATGGGCTGTGTACTTGGCCAACAAGATGAAACAAAAAGGAAAGAGTTTTCCATCTACTATTTGAGCAAGAAGTTCACCGACTGCGAGACTCGGTACACTATGCTTGAGAAAACTTGCTGTGCTCTGGCTTGGGTAGCCAAACGTCTTCGCCAGTATATGATTTGTCACACTACTTGGTTAATCTCCGAAATGGATCCAATCAAATATGTCTTTAAAAAGCCTGCTCTCACGGGAAGGATTGCCCATTGGCAGATGTTGTTATCAGAATATGACATAGAGTACCACGCTCAGAAAACCGTTAAAATAAGTATTTTAGCCGATCATTTGGCTCATCAACCGATTGACGATCAGGAATCAATCGGGTTTGACTTCCCAGACGAAGATGTCATGTATTTGAAAATGAAAGATTGCGATGAACCACTACCCAGTGAAGGGCCAGAACCAGGTTCCCAATGGGGACTAATCTTTGACGGAGCTATCAATCATTATGGAATGGAATTGGCGCAATCATCATAACACCCCAGGGACCCACATTCCTTTCGCTGCCAGACTAATATTCAAGTGTACAAACAACGAGGCCGAATACGAAACTTGTATCATGGGTCTCGAAGAAGTGATCGACTTAAGGATAAAAAATTTGGATGTATATGGCGACTCAGCCCTGGTTATCAATCAGATCAAAGGAGATTGGAACACATACCAATCATGACTAATTCCTTACAAAGATTATGCGAAAAGGTTGTTACCCTTCTTCAACAAAATCGAGTTTCATCATATCCCTCGTCAAGAGGATCACATGGCTGATGCATTGGCCACTCTCTCTTCCATGATTAGTGTAGGTCAATGGAACGACATACCTAAGATTGACATAATGCGCCTTGAGAGGCTCGCTTATATCTTCATGATCGAAGCAGTCATAGACGACAGACCTTGGTATCACGATATCAAATGCTTCCTTCAGAAACAAGAATACCCACCTGGGGCATCCAGGAAAGACAGAAAGACTCTCAGGAGGCTGGCTGGCAGCTTCTTCCTGAGCGGTGATACACTCTGTAAGAGAAACTTTGACATGGTCTTGCTCTGATGTGTAGACAGACCAGAAGCAAACATGTTGATAAAAGAAATTCAAGAAGGATCATTTGGAACTCA
The DNA here is from genome assembly GCA_022829125.1 of Lathyrus tuberosus. Lineage (NCBI taxonomy): Eukaryota > Viridiplantae > Streptophyta > Magnoliopsida > Fabales > Fabaceae > Lathyrus > Lathyrus tuberosus. The sequence goes on from JALAZF010000084.1 coordinate 8,435,613, forward strand.
TGCCAACGGACACACAATGGCGAGAAAAATTCTGAGAGCATGGTACTATTGGTTAACAATGGAATTCGACTGCTACAAGTACCTGAGGATATGTCACAAGTGTCAGATATACTCAGACAAAATCCATGTACCGCCAACGCATCTCAAAGTTCTCTCTTCCCCATGGCCTTTTTCTATATGGGGAATCGACGTGATTGGCATGATCGAAACCAAAGCTTCAAACGAACATCGGTTCATCCTGATAGCCATTGATTACTTCACCAAGTGGGCCGAAGCAGCGTCATACGCCAATTTAACCTGACAAGTGGTGGTCCGATTTATCAAAAATAATCTCATCTGCCGTTATGGTGTTCCGACCTAGATCATTACGGATAATGGATCCAACTTGAATAATAAGATGATGAAAGAGTTGTGTGTTGAGTTCAAGATCGAACACCATAACTCATCTCCCTACCGACCTAAGATGAACGGAGCGGTAGAAGCGGCTAACAAGAACATCAAGAGGATTGTTTAAAAGATGGTTGTAACCTACAAAGACTGGCACGAGATGCTACCCTTTGCTCTGCCCGGTTATCGCACATCTGTCTGCACTTCCACAGGGGCTACCCCTTTCTCTCTAGTATATGGCATGGAGGAAGTGTTCCCCATAGAAGTAGAGATCCCATCAATCCGAGTATTGATGGATGCTAAGCTAACAGAATTTGAATGGTGTAAAAGTCGACACGATGAGCTAAATCTGATCGAAGAAAAGCGAATAACGGCTCTATGCCATGGTCAGTTGTATCAGCAAAGGATGAAGAAGGCGTTTGACAAAAAGGTCTGACCTCGCGTCTTCAGGAAAGGATACCTTGTGCTCAAGAAGATACAATCATTTCTCACTGATTCTCGGGGCAAGTGGACTCCGAATTATGACGACCCCTATGTGGTCAAGAAAGCTTTCTCAGGCGGCGCCTTGAGACTTGCAACCATGGATGGAGAAGAATTTGCCTATCCCATGAATTTTGACATAGTCAAGAAATACTTCGCCTAAATAAATTAAAAAAACATCTCGATGGATTGAAAACCCGAAAGGGCGGTCCAGGAAAAAATTAGAGACATAATAAAAAATTACAATCCAGGCAAAAGTTAGGGATAATGGCAAGTAACTACGTCCAACAGGGGCAAATCCCCCAGTAGCAGTCATTGTCATCCATCAGAAAACTCCAGTGAAGGTCATCTTTGACAGAAGCTCAGGATGCCCAGAATTCAAAGTTGGTAGAAGGATAGTGGTCGTTATATTTCAATGTAGCCATGTTCCCTTAAATTACCATTTTTTAAACTTTGTAAATACTCTATGGAATCACGCGTTTTGGTGATTTCCATCCTATCAATAAAATTTGAGCCCTTGTGCTTTTGTTTACAATTCTTATTTGTTTTAGCTTTACAGAACGACGTTTTAACATGATTAACGGTTCTTGAAATAAAATAAAAATGAATTTACTTGTCAAAATTTTTCTACTTTTGAAATAAAGATGGCAATTTCTTTTAACTATTGAACATCGAAAGAACATCGATTGCTTCTCCAAAGGTGATTGGACTTCAAAGTGCAGAATCAAAGTACTCCTTCTAAACTATTACGCCTGAATGAAGGATCAACTGTGTCGAATGCGAATATTTCGTCCGACACCTCCGACAGAGTTCTTATCTCCTAAGCCCGACCAATGTGTTCCCCACAGGGACTATCTCTCCTAAGCAAGGCAGAATTGCTATCATGAATGAATGGTGCTTCTTCGGCCCCCGCAGTGGCCGAGTATCCAGTCGTGTTCATCCGTTAGTCTGTATGTCGCGTCAGTTTTGTCAGCATATACATACATACATCATACATTATTGATTTTCATTCATATTCATATTGCATCACTATCACTCTAGTCAGTCTTAACTCTAGGTGGTAAAGTCCTCTTGTCAATCGAGTTGTCAGTTCTTTCCTCGTCAGGAAGCAAATCATCTAAGCAATATCTCCCCAGTTTATTTCTGGGATAGAGACGGTCCTCGATCACTTTAATAACTTTAACCTCTGAAAAGCAAGAAGGCATTCGAAAAACGTCACTCTTCACCATTGAAGATGATATTTTCGCTTTCCCGAATTAAGGAAAAATCCCCAAAGAAAGCCTCACAACTAAAGACTCTCAGCAACACATTGATTTTTCTCTCCAATAGAGACAATGTTAATGAAGTCATCAGCACCTCAAAATTGGGGTACATTGTATGGCATTTCTCCGAGAAGATCTCGAAGAAAAGTATGATGTAATATCCCCAAGCGGAAAGCAGCCTCTCAAGAGACTCATTTTCCCCAGTGGAGTCGACAAATGGCGTCTCCAAACAGAGAAGTTTGTGCACCTCTACGACTCAGAAGAATGGGTTCCCCAGCAAGTCTGACATCAAAACTTTTTCCCATCAAATGGCATCTCCCCAGGAAAATTCGGCGAGAAGTTTGAGGAAAACCGCTACGAATAACGTCCCTTGTGAAGAAAGTTTATTGACAAAAGAAACTTAGACCAGTTCCTTGGTAGGAAACCAGGATCGAGGGGAGGTTTATTAAAGAAACTGAGACTAGTTCCTTGAAAGGAAACCAGGATCGAGGGGAAGTTTAATTCAGAAACTAAGACCAGTTCCTTGGTAGGAAACCAGGATCGAGGGGAAGTTTATTTCAGAAACTGAGACCAGTTCCTTGGTTGGAAACTAGGATCGAGGGGAAGTTTATTTCAGAAACTTAGACCAGTTCCTTGGTAGGAAACCAGGATCAAGGGGAAGTTTATTTCAAAAGAAAACTGGGACCAGTTCCTTGGCTGAAGACCAGGATCGAGGGGAAGCTTTACCTTTTCTAAGTATCATTATTTAGCAAAAGAAGATGGATGAGCAAGTCGCCATTCATAATCCCCGTCAAAATTTCACGTATTCCGATATTTAATTATCTTGCACCCCGAATGCCCGAATACCTTTGCCATTCACACCTTCGGGTCCAAGAAGATTAAATGGGGGCATCTATCATACCCCAAATTTTGACCACCAAGATTTCCCATCATTGTGCAAATCATCACCACAATATGGATGTATCATTATGCCTCATCAGTCTCCCCAAAGATGGGTGAGCATTCACCACAAACAAGGATTAGGGTTTCAAGCCCTCTCAGAGCCTTAGGCAAAGGATCAATAAAGAATTGACATGATCTTCAACTTGTATAAACTCTCCAACACCCATAAAGGATCAATAGAACTCCCACATCAGGAACCAAGCTTAAAATTGCAACCTTCCAAATGGATTAAGCCTCAAGATCGTCAGTGTCACCAAATTAGGGTTTTGGTCGACCAGGGCCTCCAGATGGAAATTTTCCTCTGGGCATGAGCCAATGCTTCAAATCATAACCCTAGATACTCCATGGGACCTCATGAACCCAATCATCAAGTCAATTTAGCCTACAGGGGATGCATTCACAAAAAAATCAGGAATTAGGGTTTCTTGACCTAATTCACCCCTAAGTTGACTTTTGGGACAAAACATGAGCCAAGACCTCAAGACATGATTTGAGGGTCTCCAATACACCATATTGATCCATTTGCAACAATGGATTAATCCAAGAAACTTGATTCACAAGTTTTAATTTCATCTGAACCACAATTAGGGTTTTGAAGAAAAAGTCAAATGTATCTTTGACTTTTGACCAGGACATGCTCCCAAACCTTGGGACATGATTCCATACACCCTATATGACCTATGGAATCCATCTATTAAGTTTGATTTAGGTCAAGGACTTGATTTCATAGGGGATCGCGCAGTTTAAAGTTCATCTGCTGAAAAAGTCAACTGTACAAAAAGTCAAAGTTTGACTTTTTGATTTTTTTTGGTCAACCAAGGTTCCTTAACCCTAAAATGATGTTAATGTGCGATTTGAATCATCATTCATCAAGAAAAACCAAAGAAAGTGAGATAACTTGTAAAAGGGGTAACCATAAAAAACTTAGAATTTTTCTAAGTTATGAAACAAAATGGCTAGGGTACCAACTCCCAAGGATCATAACTTGAGATCCAAGCAACCATTTTGGATGGTCCAAAGATGGATTTGTAGCTCTCATGGCATACTTTAAAAGTGTCAACTAAACCTCATTCCAATTCATCATGAATTTTAAACTATGGAGTGATCAAAATGGCTGAAAATATAAAAATGGCATTTTTTCAACACTTAGACAAATTTCTGTCCAAGACAGATTTTGTTGAAAACACCAAAACTTGTGAGGTTTTTTCACATAGTTGCAAGGGAAATCAACTCCAACTGTAAACATCAATGTTATTGCAAATGTTGCTAAGAACTCAAAGAACTTATTAGCATGAATTGATTCAACTTGAGCCAAGAGAAATCCATGATCAAACATGCCTTGTTGCAACTGTTTTGCAACAGATTTTGTTGCATGACTTGATGAACTCGATTCTTATCCAAAGAGCATTGATCACAAGACCTGATGCACTCACTTTGATGACTACAAGCTCTGCATCACCTACCAATTCAGTTCAAGGCCAGCCAATGAGAGCATGAACATAAGAGAATATTCTTGGAATCCAATGTGCATTTATGAGCAAATAGTGAATATTCAACATTCCCTTTATGATCAGTTAAGCTGCCTTCATAATCCACCAATAAGAAGGCTCCAGAATATGAAATTTGTCAGACCATAGCTGAGCTATTTGGGGCAGCTGTTACACCTAGTGCAAGAGGCATTTATGCCAAGCCAAGACCATTGAACCATGGCCTTATCCTCTGAGCTTCAAGAGAACCACTTCAACACAACTCCTCTACTATAAATAGAGGTCCTAAGTGATCATTCAAATGACCCCAAAGCAGCCTACAACATTGCTTTCTCTCATTCTCTCCTTAAGTGCCAAATTTCTTTGTTTTTGAGCAAGTGCTATCGGGTTTTGAGTTGCAGAGCCAAGCAACTCAAACCATCACTTCTAACACATCACATATGATGTATAGAAGCTGTCCAAACACCTAAACCACTTCTGAAACACCTCCATCAAAATTTCACTCTTCAACCTAGCCATTATGCAGTTGGGATACCATGATCTGATCTAAGGAGTTTCAAAGTGTTCTAAGGCTTGCAATCCACTCCATACCATCCAGTGAAGCTGTAGAGATCATCATCCACCTTCTGGAACACACTTTGTGCAGAGTTCCAATTCTTCTTGCAGCAAGGTAAGCCTCAACTCTCATAACATGATCCATGCATATTTCCTCGCATGATACTTTTGCCAAATGTTTATTATCATGTTTTAAGTGTTTCCCCTCAAAACATTTGACCATAGCACTCACAAACATATCTGCACGATTGCTTTTACAAAGTTAGGGTTCATACATTCATGTTAATATAACTCGCTGCACACTAAAAATAAATGAAATCAAATATTGCCATCATGTTCCTTGTTAAAAAACGCATGAATTTTGTGTTTAAATCATGTCAAATCGTTGAGAAACGAGTGAGATAGAGAGCTTCACGCATCTGGCCCAAGGAAGAAGATGGCCATGGCACCATTCTTCAGGTTTTTAAACCAAACTCACCTTATATTTTTCCCTTGCCATATGTTTAATGAATTGGCATTGCGCCCCAGTGGTTGATCAGCTGGTTTGTGTGTATTGAGCGAGTGGAAGGTCTGGGGTTCGAATCCCCCTCGCCCCAGACATCTTTTTTGTCACTTGTTTCATTTTTTTTTTTTACTAATTTTCATATTATTTTCATTAATAAATTGGAAAATTAATTTCTCTCTCAATTTTAGTCATTTTTTATTGGTTATTTTTCTGAAAAATCACAAAAATATTAAAATATTTTATTCTACAAAAAAATCAGATTTATATTATTTATTTAATATAGTTTGTATTTTTGCAAATAAATTCATTTTTTAATTGTTTTAAATACTTTTAAAAGTGGATTTTTATCTTGAAAATCAAAACCAAATGAGTTTTAATTCATCTTGTGATTAAAACATCATTTTTCAAACCTTAACCAAAAATCACAAGTTGCTTATTCAAGCTTATTTGGTATTTTATCATTATTTATTGATTTTCTTTAAGAATTTACTTTTAAAAATTATAAAATTAGGGTTTCTTTGATTTTCACCCTCACAAATATTTTTCAAACACTCATGGGCCTCTAATAGAGTATAAGACCCAATCTCCTTTAACCAAAACCATTTTGGGCCTCATATATTGTATAAGTCCCGACACGATAAAAAATCTCGGCGCGATCGCCAGTGTAAAAAACCCATGGGCCTCTCCTTGAGTTGTAAGTCCCATCACGTGTACAAAAACACTTTTAGGCCTCTAATAGAGTGTAAGACCCATTCCCTGTAAATAAGATACCTTGTTGGGCCTCAGACATTGTATAAGACCCACTGTATTTTCAAAAATAACCATCTGGGCCCACCCTCGTGTTGTAAGTCCCATCTTTCTTTTCCAAAATAATCTTTGGGCCTCTCCTTGAGTTGTAAGACCCATACCTTTGTAGATAAAACTCTTTGGGCCTCAGACGTTGTATAAGTCCCAGTACAATCTTTTCAAAATAATTTCCCTTTTGATTTAGGTTCAAATATACAGTTGTTATCAATACTTTCTTTAATTTCTTTGAACAACTAACAAAACAACATGGAAGCTTGCTCACCTGTAAGTTTTTATCCGCTTTTGTTTACTCGCTTTAATATATATAATTGTATTGTGGGAAGCGGCGCATGGTTAACCTTCTTTCATTCTTTTAAATACATGTCAAATATATATAATTGTATTGTGGGAAGCTGCGCATGGTTAGTCTTCTTTCATACTCCTTTAAATACTTGTCATATATCAACTGTGTATATACCAGTATAGTTATTTAGAGTTTTCCCCGACAACTAGGTCTAGAACTAGGTAAAGCCATGTTGGTCACTCTTAAATACAGTCAAAACTAGATCCCCGTAGGATTTCCAGATACAGTATTCCCTTCTCTTAGGGTTAATCAATATGGAACAAAGAGAAAGGCAGTATTCTCGGTGAACCTTTTCTCAGACTGTCACCCTTAGAAATTGTCAAAGAAATTTTACTCCCTGGAGTTGATCTATTCTCCGTGAATAACATCTCTTGAGTTTCTTCCAAATACTCTAACTTTCCTGGAATGATCTCTTCTCTATGAATTGCATTTCTTGAACTTCTCTTGGTTTGGGGACCCACAGGCTTCCTAAAAGCATCTGCGCCTCCTCTTGGGCTTTGTACAAGGACCCGTCGGCTTCTTAAAAGTTCTCATGCCTTCTCTTGGGCTTCGTACAAGGACCCTCACGACCTCTTAGAGGTATAGGACAAAACTTAGTCCTCCTTTGCTAGAGATGTCTTTCTAAAAGGAGTCACAAAAGCCCTCAGACCAATTTTAGGGTTGATACTCATCCCTTAAACGAGTCGGCCTCCTCTTGGGCCTTGTACAAAGATAAGACCACACTAATGGGCTTGGATAGTCTAAATCTCCTTGAGTCTCAAAGACATTCTCAAGTTCCCTACAAACATAGGAAGAAACCCCGAATTCTAGATTAATCTCCGGCAAGAGTTAAAACTTATGGGTTCTAAAACCCCGTCTCCCTCCTAAAAATTCCCCAGCCAGGGTCAGTTTATCATCATATAACCCTATCCAAAATCAGAACCTCAAGGTATCTGATCCATCAATTCTTCTGTATTCCCCTGCAAGAGTTGATTCCCCACTTGGACCTGCCTCGGGATCTCAACAATTTCTGGCAGAAGCTAGCCTCCTCTTAGGCTTTGTATAATGATCCTTTCCTCAGGAAAGTCAGACTTCTCTTGGGCTTTGTACAATGATTTTCTCCCCAGCGGGGTTAACCTTTTCAGACTCTCTTGTTGAGTCAATCAATTACTTCCCAGACTCTCTCGGTGAGTCAATCACCTTTTCAGACTCTCTTGTTGAGTCAACCACTCTCATAGACTCTATTGTTGAGTCCGTCACATTTTTGTACTCTCTTGTTGAGTCAACCATCTTTAGCCTCAATCTCGGGCTTCGTACGAGACAAATAAAAGCACTCTCTTATTGAGTCAAACCCTTTTCGCCTCAATCTTGGGCTTCATACAAGACAGATAAGTACCTCCCCAGTGGAGTTAGCCTCCTCTTAGGCTTCATATAATGATACCCTCAAAGAGTCAGTCTCTTTTAGCCTCCGTCTTGGGCTTTGTACAAGACACCAATATATCCACTCTCTTGTTGAGTCGGTCTCATACATCCTCCTCTTAGGCTTTATATAAGGACTTCCCCAGTGGATTCAATCAACCTCTTAGCTTCAACCTTGGGCTTTGATCAAGGAACATAAAAATTAACAATCCCTCTTTAGAGATGACACATTATCTTTCAGTTAACCTTTTAGCTTTAATCTTGGGCTTTGAACAAGATACAAACACTCCTTTTAGCCTCTGTCTTGGGCTTTGAACGAGACACCAAAACATCTTTTTCCTCCCTTAGAATAGGAGGAACTACGATTGCTCTGATTTCCCTGTTTCATTTAAACGGTAATAGGTAGGCATAAGATTGTGAAATCTTAGCGAGCATACCAATCAAAAAACTCTAGGTCCAATACCTACATACATCAATCAAAATTTAGGTCCAGTACCTTCCCAAAAACATCAACAAAAATTCACTCTCCCTGTCACATTTCCCAAGAAACTTTCCTAACCTATTAACAGATAAACACCATCAAGTACAAAGCAAAACCTAAAGCTAATATCTGTGGATAACCACATATAGGATGGGTAACTGACAACTACCCATTGTATAACCTGACCCCGGACCCCCCAATCTCTTTAAGCGTTTGTTCAGTTAAACATTCGCGTGCAAGGTTAGTTTTAGATAGCTTCTCTTTCCCTTCCAGCTTCATGGGATAAATAAGAAATTAGAAAGTAGCACCCCTCCTACCATTGCGGTGAGGAAAACCCAGTGATAAGGTGGTCGCGTCACCGACAAAAATTGCTTGCTACAGAGTGCAACATGTGTGTTCCAGTTTCTACTAGAAACATCTGATCTTTATCTAGAAAGCTTCCTGGCAAGAAACTTGTCTAGAATATGGTGCTGGTGATAGCACTACTTGGGTCAGTTTATTTCTGATCTAGGTGCATAGGAGCATGTGATCTTGCTCATTTTGGAGGTCAATGATAAATGGCAGTTGTCTCTGACTTTCTGAAGAAGTCTCTACTTAAGGAAAGCGGGATTCCTTTTGTAAAGATCTTGTGTAACTGATATTTTCTGAAGAATTAAGCTTTGGCATGTTTGGGTTCTCTGAAGATGAGGTGGTTTTTGTAGTACAGTAAAGAAGGATGGAGGTTGTCTACTCTAACTTGATAAATTTAATCAAGTCTATGAGAACATTGAACTCTTGTTCTGTTATAGGGAGGAGGTTCTTCTAAGTGGCAGAATGAAGAGCTGAATTCTTTAGCTGGATGTCTGATCAAATGTTATGACATCAAGCGGGAACTTCAGGGTCTTAGTTAATGTTGTGGTGCATCATCGTAAGATAAGTTGATCTTCTCAGAAATAAATGGAATTAATGCTTCAAAAAGGTCTATCTCATGCAGTTTACGGGAGCTGCAAGAAGGAGTAGATGTTATATGTCTGAGTCTTGGTGTATCTAAGATGGCTTGCTATGAAGTAAATGGATTATGTAACTTGAAGGTTAGGTTTCATTGGTGGATCAGAAGATTTTTTGGAACTTTGAAGAATGCTGAGATTAACTAAACAGTGGCATTTGGTTGATCTTTATTGTGAATTCAAGCAGTGTGCTCGGAACTAATTACTCTTGTGTCGAAGGGTAGTTAGTTGAAAATCAAAGGAGGTTCTGGTTCTGTTCATATCTTGGAGCTTGTGGTAGAAGCCCTAAGTTGCTTATGGAAGATTACCTTCTTCTGGGAGATGAATGAGAGTTTATTTGTCTCTATTGTTATCTGGAGTTCTTATTAATCAAGCTGGTGGAGCTGTGTTCTCTGAAGATCTTCATTTGGATTACTATGCAGATAGTAAGTCCGGTGGTAATTGTATCAAGAACCATAGTGTGTGATGTCTGTGATATGATCAGGATGTCATAATTGATGTTAGAACATCATCATGGTTTTTGAACTTGGACTTCAGATTGTGGAAGCTGATATTCACTAGTTGAATCAAAAGTGTTCTATCTTATCATATGAGAGAATGATAAATTGAAGACTGTCTTGGATCATGGGGTGTTTATCTGGATGGCTGACTCTTGCTGAGGTCAGAATACTTGGGGAGAGGTGGTTTCTTCTGCTACAAGTCATGCTAGAGAGAAGTGGACCAGTTTGGTGCTTGTAAAGCAAGTAAGCTGGGGATTTCTAGAGCATGAATTTAATGTCCTTCAAGTGTGAAGAACATCTGGGCGAGCTAACAAGCTAAGGGACTCTGTATGTCTCTTTGAGGAATGTGAACCATTCCAGATTCAATTGGATTTTATCTCAAGGAACAAGGATATTTATGGATGTAAAATTGAAGGTGAATTTGTACAGGGTATGGATGGTTTCTGGATGAGAGGGATCAATGGTGATTTTGGTCTCAATCCAAGAGTTTGTTGGTTGTGGTACAAGGATGTGATCCTGGTACTCTCTCACTAAATGATCATGAAGTTTGTCATGGGATATCATGTGGTTATTTTGGGGTTTTTCTTGTTGAAGGAGCATCTTTTTTGAAATATAGGGGGAGAACTTCTGTCTGTTAAGTGCACCAGTGTGGTACATAGATTGCTTGTGGAACAAGCAGTAAGTGAATGCGTTCAGCAAGTGTGTTGAATAAGGGGTGCGCTCTTGAAGACATGAAGATGAGTCTTATGTTTTCCATTCATTTAAGGTGTTTTTCTGGCAAAGGAGTGTAACGTGTGATTTTTGTCGGTGACGCGACCACCTTATAGCAGGAATTGGGGGTTTCTCCTCAATGAAGAGGAGGGGGTGCTACTTTTTGATTTCTTATTTATCCCGTGAAGCTGGAAGGGAAAGGGAAGCTATCTAAAACTAACCTTGCACGTGAATGTTTAACTGAACAAATGCTTAAAGAGATTCGGGGAGTTCGGGGTCAGGTTATACAATGGGGAGTTGTCAATTACCCATCCTATATGTGGTTATCCACAGGTTGTTAGCTTTAGGTTCTGCTTTGTACTTGATGGTGTTTATCCGTTAATGGGTTGGGAAAGTTTCTTGGGAAAGTATGAGAGAGAGAGTGAGTTTTTGTTGATGTTCGGGTTTTCTGATGTTTTTGGTAAGGTACTGGACCTAAGTTTTGATTGATATGAAGGTACTGGACCTAGAGTTTTTGATTAGTATGCACGCTAAGATTTTGCAATCTTATGTCTACGTATTCCCGTTTAAATGAAACAGGGAAATCAGAGCAATCGTAGTTCCTCATATTCTAAGGGAGGAAAAAGATATTTGGTGTCTTGTTCAAAGCCCAAGATTGAAGCTAAATGGAGTATTTGTATCTTGTTCAAAGCCCAAGATTGAAGCTAAATGGAGTATTTGTATCTTGTTCAAAGCCCAAGATTGAAGCTAAATGTAACGACCAGAAAATTTGAATCAATTATTTAATTATTTATTTAATTAATTTAGAAGGAATTAAGATGTTTTGATGATTTTGAAGAATTTTGGAGTAAAAGAGTGTTTTTGGATAATTTTAATAAAGTAAATAAGCATGTGTTATTTATATTATTATTATTATTAAAAATAAAATGAGAAGGGGCAAGGTAGTCTTATTGGAGAATAAGTAAGGATAGGATGGGAAGTACATTAAACTGGAATATATGACTAAAAGAGAAAAGGAACGATCATTCTAACTGATCGTGTTTCGGTGAAGGAAACTGAAGCAGAGAAGTGGAAGAGGAAACCTAAGGGGCTGAGGAACTTCGAGAAGAATCTTGAAGAAGGAAAAGAAAAGCTTCGGATTACTCTAAGGTATGGGGAGAATTCCTAATTCCTTGTAGTTCATGAAATTGGGGATTTAATAGATTAGGATGGTGTGGGATTGTGTTTGATTTTGATGATTTTGATGTGAAATGTATGATATGATGATAATATGAGGAACTTCACTGGTATGTGTTGATATATGTGTGTTTTATGAGTATTTTAATCAAATTTCGTGTAGAACACTGGTTTTGGGGGATATGGGGATCAAAATTGCAGAAAAATCAGATTTTTGGAAAAGTGGGTTTTGTCGCACTCTGACACGGGCCGTGTCACAGGACACGGGCGGCCGTGTCAGCTTTCTGGTCTCGTATAAAAATTTAATTTTTTGGAAAAATTGGTCCCAGACTTTCTGACACGGTCCGTGTCACAGGACACGGGTGGCCGTGTCAGGCTGCTGACTTGCTACTTTTTTTTTATGTGTTGGAATCGTGTCTTAGGTCTTCTGACACGGGCCGTGTCACAGGACACGGGCGGCCGTGTCAGACTGCTGGTTGTTTTATATTTTGCTGTTTTCTTGAAGTTTCTCGATGTTTTCTCGTGTTGTTTCCTTGGAGTCGAGGTGTTGATGATATCTAACTGATGAAACATGATTTTATGATGAATGTTGTTGAGATGAAATGAATGATGCACATGTCGATAATTGAATGAAATGAGGAATTTAGCATCATTGTATTTCATGGTATATTTTTATGTTGGGGCTTCGGCCTATTGGTAGCTTCAATCCCATAGTGCGGATTGGAGTGATATGTTGTTATGTTGTGCTCCCATTGTGGAGGGTTGATGGCCAGTGTCCATCACATGGAGAAAAGTCGGTACCGCATTGCATACGTTGCATTTTCATTGAAGTTGACATTGCATTTTCTCATGAGGTAATTGTGATGAGTTGTATTATGAATTCTAAGTTGATGATGATGTGAATGAAGGTGGATGATGATCTGTTGTTGTTGCTGCTTAATTTATTTAATTTCCATGTCTCGTATTTCTATATCGAATTATGTTTTCTCACCCTGCCTGCTTGGAAATGTTGCCTCTTATGTGGGTAACTTGCAGATAACCCAGAGTATCTTCGAGGTGACGAAGGAGGTAGCTTTGGAGTGCCTCGTTCATGTTGTTTAAGTTTAGAGGTGTCCTGCTCTGTGTCATGTAACATCGGGTTGGGATGAATTGCGAACTTTGTGTTCTTTTGTTTCATGTTGGAATTTTATACTGATGATGTTGTTCTAGATTGGATCTGCGAGATTATGATTTCTTTTGACGATGTTTGAGCAACCCGTGTTACGGGACAGGACTATGAGATTAATAGGATATTTTTGAATATGTACACCCTTTATGTTGTTTTTGCTCTGATAATATGAAATGTTTTGCTAGAAATTGTATGTGGGGTAGAAGGGTGTTACACTAAAGGTTTGATTGAGAGAGAATTTGTCATCTCTAAAGGGAGACATTTTGTCTGTTTATCACAACTGTTGGGTAACTGATTATAAAGGAGGATTACTTTAACTGGGATATGTGAATCCAGCAATGCCATAATTTCCTTTATAGGGGATTTGTCCTGAAGGAAGAAACTTTAACTCAATGTAGAGCAATGCCATTTTTCCTTAGGAGTCTTTCATGCTAAAAGAAGGACAATGGCGTGGATGTAAATAGTCCAGAGCCTTGCCACTTACAACAATTAGATGAAAGAGGGAATTTACCAGGATAAGAGATGGACAACAACTTGGATATTTGAATCAATAAGTGTGCCTCTTATAGCAGTTATCGAGGATTAGGATTTATTTTGAATGTCTGTTTTGATAAGTGATAAACAGAGAAATGACTTCCTACAGAGAGATTTTGATTTCCTCTGAGGGGATGTTGATTTTTGTGTGCCTTGATCGAAGCCCAAGGTTGAAGCTAAGAGGTTGATTGACTCCACTGGGGAAGTCCTTATACAAGGCCTACGAGGAGGCTGGACTTAACAAGATAGTGTTTATATATGTCTTGTACAAAGCCCAAGATTGAGACTAAAAGAGACAGACTCTTTTGGGGATATCATTATACAAAGCCTAAGAGGAGGCTATAGAAGTTGACTTTTCTGGGGAAAATATTTTTTCTGTCTTGTACAAAGCCCAAGATTGTGGCTAAAAAGGATTTTGACTCCGTCGGGGAGGGTTTGTATGTGTCTTGTATAAAGCCCAAGATTGAGACTGAAAAGAAGACTGACTCAGTGGGAAAGAAATCTTTATCTGTCTTGTACAAAGCCCAAGATTGAGGCTAAAATGAGACTTTACTGGCTCGACTGAGGATATTTTAGGTGTCTTGTACAAAGCCCAAGATTGAGGGTGAAATGAGTTTGACTCTGCTGGAGAGGATTATATTTCTTGTACAAAGCCCGAGATTAAGGCTAAAAAAGAGTTTGACTCTGTTTAGGAAATTTATATGGTGTCTTGTACAAAGCCCAAGATTGAGGCTGAAAATGGTTTGACTCAACAAGAGAGTGCTTTTATCTATCCTATAAGAAGCCCAGGATTGTGGCTGAACAAGCTGGAGAAATCATTATACAAAGCCTAAGAGGAGTCTAGCTTCTGCTAGGGGAAATCTTTATACCAAGCCTAAGAGGAGGCTGAGAAAAAGATTGACTCAACAAGAGAGTGTTTTTATCTGTCTTGTACAAAGCCCAAGATTGAGGCTAAAAAGGGTTGACTCAACAAGAGAGTGCTAAAAGGTGATTGACTCAACAAGAGATTCTGAAAAGGTGATTGACTCAATAAGAGAGTCTAAAAAGGTTAGCTCCGCTGGGGAGAATCATTGTACAAAGCCCAAGAGGAGGCTGACTATGCTGAGGAAAAGAATGATCATTATACAAAGCCTAAGAGGAGGCTAGCTTCTGCTAGGGATTATTGAGATCTCGAGGCAGGTCCAAATGGGGAATCAACTCTTACTGAGGGTTACAGAAGAGTTGAGATATCAGAGACCTTGAGGTTCTGATTTGGGATAGTGTTATATGATGATAAACTGACCCTGGCCGGGGAATTTTAGGAGAGAGACTGGGTTTTAGAACCCATGGGTTTTAACTCTATTGGAGATTGATCCAGAATGACCGGGGTTTCTCCTATGTTTGTAAGGTGCTTGAGAATGTCTTTGATATCCGAGAGGGGATTAGACTGTCCAAGTCTACTGGTATGGAAGAGTTTATCTTTGTATGATGCCCAAGAGGAGGCAGGTGTTTTAAGGGATGAGAATCAACCCTAAATTGGTCTGAGATTTGACATTGGAAAGACTGCTCTAGCAAAGGATGACTAAGTTCTGTCTTATACCTTTAGGAGGTCTTTAGGGTCCTTGTATTAAGCCCAAGAGAAGGCATGAGAACTTCTAAGAAGCCGGAGGGTCCTTGTACAAAGCCCAAGAGGAGGCGGGGATGCTTTTAGGAAGCCTGTGGGTCTCAAGCCAAATAAAAGTTTAAGAAATACTATTCATCGAGAATAGATCATTTAATGAATAGTTCTGAGGTTTGAAGAAATTCAAGAGATGCTATTCACCAAGAATAAATCATCCCTGGGGAATAGAATTTCTTTGACAATTTCTAATAGTGACAGCCTGAGAAAAGTTTCACGAAGAATAATGCCTTTCTCTTTTTTCCATATTGTTTAAGCCCAAGAGAAGGCAAGACTGTATCTGGAAGTCCTATAGGGATCTAGTTTTGACTGTATTAAAGAGTGACCACCTGGCTTTACCTAGATCTAGACCTAGTTGTCGGGGAAAACTCTAAATAGATATACTAGTATATACACAATTGATATATGACAAGTATTTAAAAGGACATGAAAGAAGGACTTACAGGGGAGCAGCTTCCCACAATACAGTTATATATTTGAAAGCAAGTAAATGAAAGCTGATAAAAACTTACAGGTGAGGAAGCTTCCATGTTGTTTAAACAAATATATACATGTATGTGAGCGAGCAAGTAAAAGAAAGCGGATAAAAACTTACAGGCGAGCAAGCTTCCATAGCTGTATTGTTAGTTTTAAAGAAATTAAAGAAAGTTTTGATAACAACTGTACATTTGAACCTAAATCAAAGGGAAGTTATTTTTGAAAAGATTGTTGGGGCTTATACTCAAGGAGAGGCCCAGATAAAAATAGTAATTTTATTGTTGTTTGTAAACTGTACTGGGGCTTATACAATGACTGAGACCCAAAGAGGTTTTTTGTACAAAAGGATGGGTCTTACAGCTCAAGGAGAGGCCCAAAAAGATTTAAAAGAAAAGAAATGGGACTCACAACACAAGGGTAGGCCCAGTTGATTTTGTTTTGAAATGGCGATCGCGCCGAGATTTTCTAAAACACAGTGGGACTAATACAATGACTGAGGCCCAAAATTATTTATGTACAAAGGGGGTTGGGTCTTACACTCTATTAGAGGCCCAAAGATTTATTTTTGTACAAGTGATGGGGCTTACAACTCAAGGAGAGGCCCATGGTAAAGCAGTGATCGCACCGTTGTTTTGAAAATTGTACTGGGACTTATACAATGACTGAGGCCCAAAAAATATTTTATGTACAAAAGAAGGTTGGGTCTTACACTCTATTAGAGGCCCAAAAAGGTTTTGAAATATTTGATAAGAATCAAAAATCAAAGAAACCCTAATTTTCATTTTTAAAAGTAATTCTTTAAAGAAAATTAATAAAAATTATAAAAATACCAAATAAGTTTAAATAAACCACTTGTGATTTTTGTTTAAGGTTTGAAAAATGAGGTTTTAATCACAAGATGATTTAGAACTCATTTGATTTTGATTTTCAAGATAAAAATTCACTTTTAAAATATTTAAAAACAATAAAAATGAATTTATTCACAAAAATACCAACTATATTAAATAAATAATATAAATCTGATTTTTTTGTAGAATAAAATACTTTAATATTTTTGTGATTTTTCAAAAAAAGAACCAATAAAAAATGATTAAAATTGAATGAGAAATTAATTTTCCAAATCATTAACAAAAATAATATGAAAAATAAAATAAAATGGGACAAGTGATAAAAAAGAGGTCTGGGGCGAGGGGGATTCGAACTCCAGACCTCTCGCTCGCTCAATACACACAAACCAGTTGATCAACCATCGGGGCGCAATGCCAATTCATTTAATATATGACAAGGGAAAAATATATAGCAAACAAGTTGAATTTCTGAAGCGTGGCGCCATGGCCATCTTCATCCTCAAACTCAGATACGTGAAGCCTCCTATCTCACTCATCTCTCAACCATTTCACATGATCCAAATATGAAAACCGTGAGTTTTCAGATGAGGAACACAATGGCAATACTCAATTTTATTGAAATTAAGTGAATCAAAACATAATATGATAAAACCTGAAGAACCCTAAAATTGGCATGAACTCAATGAAATCCTATACACGAATTGTAAACAACAATTGATTGAGGGTAAATGATCCACAAACATCCAGAAACACAATGGTAATCACAAAACATGTCTATGATGCATGACTCATTGAGTTTGAGAGTTTAAGGTTTACCTCTGTAAGTGAGAATCGAATTCTAGTTTGGAGTTGTTACAGATGAGTTCCAATGATTTAGACAACTTCCTTGTACCTCAATGGATGTGTTTGAGTGCTTAGGTTGATTGGAAAACCTCTGGATTGATCAGTCTGATTCCTTCTGCAGCAAGTTATGAGTCTTATGCAATTGGGTGGCCATTTGGTGATTTTGATGTTACAGATGGGATATAATGGTTTAGATCACTCCTATATATTGTGTGTGAGGTGTGTGAATCATTGGTTTGAGTTGCATTGGCCTCCAACTCAAAACCCCATAGTGCTTTCTCAAGAACAATGAAATTTGGAGTTTAAGAAGGAAATGAGAGAAAGCAATGTTGTAAGCTGCTTTGGTGTAGTTTGAATGATCAGTTAGGACCTCTATTCATAGTGGATCAACTCTTGTCTTGGAGGAATAGTGAATGGCTGGAAGATCATATCATATTCAATGGCTTTAGCTTGGTGGCATTTCTTCTCATGCAAGGCAAACTAGCCTCTCCCAAGGGCAGGGCTATGTCTTGACCAAATCCACATTCTTCAGATGTTTTAATTGTTTTTTAAGTGAGCATATTGACTGAGTAGAGTGGCTTTATTGAAAGTGCACTATTTCACATAAATGCCTTTGAATTCAAGGCATGTGTGTCAAAAACTCATCAATTCTCAAGGATAAGCTCTTGGCATTTCAGTCCAAGTTTGTTGGTTGGATCAGACTCATTATGATTAGATTGAATGCATGTGGCATAGTGATCATTGCTTTTTGGCTCAAAATCGTGTATGGCAAGAAATCTCACAAACTGATTTTTCATGACAGCCTTGCCATGGTGCCTTGCAGCAGCCATAACTCTTAGCTCAAGCTGAGTTATTTCATGCCAATAAGTTCCTTGGATTGTAGGGAATATGCACAATAAATTTGATGTTTACATCTTGGATTGATTTAGCCTAGAACTATGTGAAACAACCCTCCAAGTTTTGTTGTTTCACTTTAAATCTGCCTTGGGCAGAATTTCTTCTAAGTGTTGGAAAAATGCACTTTCATGTTTTTTAGTGATTTTGATCCAATCATAACTTGAAATCTATGAGGAATTGGAATGAGATGTAGTTGAAGCTTTTGTAGAGTGTAATGAGGGCTTCCTCTGAACTTTGAATAGGAGAGAAAGGCCGTAGGGTTTGAGAGATATGTCCTTGCAAAGTTGGTACCCTAGCCACTTTGTTCCATAACTTAGAAAAATTCTAAGTTTTTTATGGTTACCCCTTTAGCAAGTTAACTCACTTTCTTTGATTTTTCTTGATGAATGATGATTCAAATTACATATTAACATTGTTTTAGGGTTAAGGAACCTTGGTTGACCAAAAATCCAAAAAGTCAAACTTGGATTTTTGTACAGTTGACTTTTTCATTAGATGAAATTTTGACTTTGTGATCCTTTTGTGAAATTAATCCTTGGGCTTAATTAAACTTCATGGATGGCCTCAAAGGGTATTTAGGAATGTCTTGGACCCATCCCCAAGGTTTTAGATCAAGGATAGGCCAACAGTCAAGGACAGGGTTGACTTTTTCCATTAGAAACCCTAATTTGTGATCAGATGGTTTTGAGTTCTTGTGGTTTATGATGTGAGCTCTTTGAGTCAATCAAATCTTGTAAACATGTCAACATGTGTATTTGAGGTCTTTGAAGTTCATTTTGAAGCTTCAAGCCATGCCTCACTTCAGAAGTTAACTCAAGGGTTGAATTAGGTCAAAACCCTAATTTTTGATTTTTTGATAGATGGACCCTCAAGGTGATTTTGCCATTGTGGATGGGTTCTTGAGATCCTTTTGAGTTTGTTAGACCATACATTGAGACATTGGCTCATGCCCAGATGGAAATTTTCACCTGGAGGCCTCAGTCGACCAAAACCCTAATTTGGTGACACTAGCGATCTTGAGGCTTGATCCACTTGGTATATTGCAACCTTGTGCTTAATTCTTGATGTGGGAGATCTCTTGGTCCTCCATGGATGTTTGAGAGGCTAGACAAGTTGAAGATCATGTCATTTCTTGATTGATCCTTTGTCTAAGTGCTCTGAGAGGGGTTAAAACCCTAATCTTTGATTGTAAAGAATGCCTAACAATCCCTGAGGAGATTGATGAGGCATGAAAGTACATCCATATTGTGGTAATGATCTTCACAATGATGAGAAATCTTGGTGGTAAAAATTTGGGGTATGACAAGGAGCACTGGTTATCTTAGACAGAGGGAGTTGAACTTCTGTTTTGGATATATTGTTGCAGTAGTGCAGTTATCTATCAATATTGTTTGTGGTTTCAAGAAGTCTGTGATAGAATTCCTTTGGTGAGGATGTTATGTCAGACAAGATGTCGTGACATTGTGTCACTAATTTAGTTATGGGTGGACTTGACTAGTTAATTTTGATTCAGTCATTGTGTGTTAATGGATTGGATTAGAGTTGTTCAATCTTCTTGGGAGTCTTTGTTTTCTGCTGGTTGATAGGTTTATTCTTGGGGTTCATTAAAAGGCATTGTGACTATGCATCAGATGTTACAAGATGGACTAAACAAAGTCTAACAAGGTGTCAGGACATTGGTTAGGACGAATGGTTGTTTCCTAGTTGATTTTCTTGAACGGTGGAGAGAATGTGTCTTAGGGAACATGTGTTAAATATGTGTCTTGGTAAATGCACATTCCTTGGACGGTTCTCGTTAAAAGAAGAAACAGTCAATTATGCTTTGGCCAGTGCACATTTGTTAGTGAAGTTACATCCCTTCATTTAATGCTCTCATTGAATGGACATGTGTTACTTTCCATGGTTCGTTACATCCTAAGGAATTCACTCGGATATATAAAGTGGGTTCTTGGCTTCGACTTATCTCAGGTTATCTGTTTTGTTGTGCTGGGTTCTCATGGGATTTATCTTCTTTTGGGTTTGTTCAGTTTGGGTATGGGTCTGTCTTGGACATTTTTGTCAATTTTTGGCTAAAAAAGGGGAGAAAAGTACAGGGGTTGAGTTTGTCCTTGCAGTTGC
The DNA here is from genome assembly GCA_022829125.1 of Lathyrus tuberosus. Taxonomy (NCBI): domain Eukaryota; kingdom Viridiplantae; phylum Streptophyta; class Magnoliopsida; order Fabales; family Fabaceae; genus Lathyrus; species Lathyrus tuberosus. Next base: position 8,456,175 of record JALAZF010000084.1, read on the forward strand.
CTTGCAAGGATGTTGGACAGAATGTTCTGACATTTTGTTTGAGTCTCACATTTTTCTTCTGTTCTGAGTCCTTCCTTCGTGTCCTGTGATCTGAGTTATGAACACAGTCATGTCATGTGTTCAGAGTTACCCACGTTGGTGTCTGGTTGCTTTAGTAGCAAAATTCTTCCCCCAGGTGAGGAACTATAGACTTATGGGGTAAGGGGGAATGTTGGGTCATCCTTTTCCTCGTGTACACCAACATGAGTGGAGTCACATTAGTATTCCAATTATAACCGCCACTCAGGGTGAAGAGACGTCATGAGCATCCTGGGTTTATTGTCCAAAAGGAGTTTTAGCCCAAATTTGTCAAAAAGGGGACATTGAAAGCTCCTGTGGTTTGACTAAATTTTGGTTAAAACTTAATGAAGAATGCTGCAAACAAAGATGTCGAATACAATGTTCCAACATCCAGATTCGAAAAATATAGCAGGTTTTAAATCTGGTGCAAGATTTAAGGAGCGATCACAGTAGTGGATCAAGGAATCAGCCAACAAGTCATTTGAGGCCCAAGGCAGCAGAAGGCTATAAAAGAAGACCTAGTCCTAGGCCAGAAAAGAGAGAGAACGACATAGACTTAGGAATCCTATTTTGTAAACTTTTGTAAAGTAGGGTTTAGGGTTGAGAGTCGTTGACTCCTTTGTGTTGTAAGTCTCCCTTTGTATCGATTTGATATATTGTGGAAGACATAGTTGTTATACAGATTCAGAAACCTGTAGGTAATGAATTGTATATTGTTCTTGGATGAAGCTTTGAAGCAAATCCGAGTTGTGTTGTTAGTCGAGAATGTTCGACTGAACTTTGCATTGAAAGGGGTGTCTTTCAAGTAGATGATAAAATTATTGTGACTATAACGGTTAGATAACCACAGGTTGTGATTTAGGGAGTGAGATGGGTTTCTCTTATCAATTAGATGTGACTTCTAATGATAAAGTCTCCATTGGGTAGTGATAGGTAAACCATAGGTTGTTTACTGTAAACCAGAGGTTGTTTACATAAAACTATACTACTGATAGTGGATTCTTCTTCCTGGCTTGGTATGCCCCCAGATGTAGGTGATTTACACCGAACTGGGTTATCATATTCTGTTTTGTTTATCATTCTGCAATTTACAGTTCAGTTTTGATTAACATATTGTAACAGATGTCAAAAAATCTGTCTTGCTGCTGTTACTGATATTTTGAATATTAGCTTGTGTGTTCTTCTCTTGTTTTAAAGTTATGCAGAGAACAATATCTTGACATGTGTTAGGACATGTGTTATATGTATGCCAGAATTTCAATTGGTATCAGAGCAGGCATCCTGTCTGTTTCTGGATGAGATCTTGGGAGATACTTTTTGGTGCTTTAAACAAGGAGGAGTTTTGGAGATCAGATCATTCACTCAGACATACTCAAGGGTATTAATGGATGGGATGAATGTTCTGGATCAAAGGTAACAACTACTGGTGGTTGTTCATGTTTTATGAGGAGTTTCTACGGTAACTGCATGAGAAGTGGCTAGTTCTCCTATATGGTGTCTTATAAGATGTTCTGACATCTTATTAGGGCATGTTGAAGATGTTCCTTGGTGGTTCCGCTGCATATGTTTCTGATGGAAGAACTCTGGTATTTATGGGATTCTGTAGTTGTGATAGAAGAAAGATGGTGGAAGATCTTGATTGTTAGCTTCTGTTCGTGAAGATAACAGCATCTATGAAAGCTCTAGTCATTCCATAGTCGGGAGCAATGGAATGGAGAGAGTTGTTAGTTGATTTCTGTCATGTTGACTTGATACTTGGAAGTTTGGTTCCATCTTGAAGTCAGTTTGAAGAGAAGGTGTGTTGAGATCATGTTTATCAAATTTATAAATTTGGTAAATATTCTTTTCGACAAGTTGCCAAAGATACTTGAGTCTTCACTCAAGTCTACTCATAAAGGCATCTCTGGTCGTGTTTGAGAGCTATTTCAGAAGGATAATCTGGTTCTCATACTGAAGATGGATTTTTGAAGATCTCTGGTGCTGATAGATGTTATTCAACTTGGAGATAATGGGAGGTGATTTATTTTAACCATTCATGATTTACAAGGATTTTATTAGCAAAAGAAAGTCATAGGCAGGTTGAGTCAAGGGTGGCAGACTTGATGTCTCAACATGTTGTTTGACTAGAAAGATGTTGACACGGTTGTGTTAATATCTGGTAGATCATATATCCTACAGGATGTATGGTTTTGAAGACAAGGATTTAAGATTAATTTCTGTTTGTGGAATTTATGACGTGTTGGTCGATGTTCGAATTTGAGGTGTTTGTTCTAATTTAATTAGTTTGGTGGGAATTAAATTAATTAAATTGTTAGAATTTGAGAGAATATGAGGAGTTGAGCCAATTATGTAACGCGAGGGAAGTAAGTGGTGAGTGGAGAGAGTGGAGTTTATGTTGGGCAAAAATAATAATTATGATAAATTAATTAGAATAGGGTTTAGGGAGCCTTTTTGTCAGTACGTGAAATAGAAAAGTGGAATAGAGAAACAAAAGTGGAGATCTAGGGCTTGGAAGAAGAAACCATTGGATCTTGATTTTGCTGATTGTAGATGGAATTACAAGATAATGGAGAGATTATTCAATTAAGAGTGCCTAAATCATGAAAGGGTAGAGAGGTTTCCCTTAACCTCCAATAGGGTTTTGGTTGATGATGAGTATGATAGATGAATGTTTATGATTTTGTTTTGCCATGAATTGATGTGATGAATTATGTTTGTTGTTCTTTAGTTTGGTGTTCATAATTCTATTGATCAAGTGATGAAATTATGTTGAATTTGGGGGTTTTATGGTATAACTATGATTGACCAATTCATGATAAAAACGATGAATCAATGTTATTCTGGGAATAATTGATGTGTTGGTCATGTTAGAATATGATTTTATGGTATTTTGAATGATATAATGGGGACTGGTTTGAGGTGGGAGAGGTATTTAATGAAGAAGATGAGTGATGCATAGAAAAATGGGTTTTTTGGGAAAATTTGCAGTGACCAATCGATTGATCCTATGGAGAAATCAATTGATTCCCTTTTAAAACAACACAAAAATTGGACATAAATAATGGAATAATCGATTGGCCTCCCAGTGCAATCGATTGGTTCCTTCATAAAATGTGGAAAATAGGTTAACACCAATTGATTGGTCCCCATAGTGTAATCAATTGGTCCTTTAGAAAAAGTGGAAAAAATGAAGGCAATTGATTGGTCCTCTGTATCTATTTATTGGTCTGTTACAACAATTGATTGTGTCACTCATTGTTTTAGCCATAACTTGAGCTACATGTCTCCAATGGAAGCACAGTTTGAAGCGTTAGAAGATAACATGCATAGCTACCTCATGGTAGTTCTTGATGAGATTATTGATGTATAGACATACGTTCATGGTAGGAAATGTATGTAATGTAGTGTATGAATAATTTCGTGAAACGTCGTGGTTACTTAATGGTGAATTGATGTTAGAATGATTTAACATGTTTAAATGTTGTTTGAATACACATTTAATGTAGTGCTGCTGTTTGATGCATTTTGAGGTATGTCAGTTGACTAATTGATATGTGTAATTAATTGATCGTTGTTAATTGATATTATACATAAATAAGTGTTATGTGTAATGGTGAAAATATGTGTGATGAAAATGCAAGTATGTTGTTGTGTAAGTAGTTGTGTATACTTGCCCATGAGTTGTCGAGATGCATAGTTAGGTGAGAGAACTACTAGTGAATGCAATGAATTCATAATCTTTTACAATTTGAGTGAGGATGTATTCATCTTTTATTGCTGCGTGATTATGTACAGTCAAAGTGGGTATGTATTGCATTTTTATATGTCATGCATCATATGTGTCGTTGTTATGAAAGTGGCATGTTTCCTAGTTCAAAGTGGGGACTAGTGACTTTTCTCAAGCTAAAAGTAAGAGCTCGGTGTTTGTAAAGATTGAAACCCGATTCATATGAAAAATCAAATGTTAAGTCGGTACCGCATGTGTTAGACGAAGGAGACTTATCTAGAGGGGTGAATAGATCCCAAGTTAAAAAACTTTATAAAAACTGTTTTGAAAAAAATTAACGGCTAGCGGAAGTGACCTGGATCAAATCGTCTAAACCGAACCATTATTGAAAAGCTCGGATATGCATATATGAAAACCAATTAGAGATAATGATAAACAAATCAATCAATATGATTTTAATAAAAATCACTTGAATGCTACACAAAAGTAAAGTTTACTTCCAATGACAAAATACACAAAAACATAATTGAGGAAAATTATCGAACACCTTGTATGCAATCAATTTTGTTTAGAATTTTCTATGATTTTGTTGATTTGTAATCAACACAACAAAACCATTTTCAAAATGTTATCAAAATTTTTTTAACCAAACATATTGATTGCCCAATCTATGAATTCAATAATTTACAAAATGAAAAGTAAAAGAGATAGATAGATAGATAGATAGATAGATAGATATATAGATAGATAAATAAATAGTTAGTTAGTTAGATAGATAGATAGATAGATAGATAGATAGATAGATAGATAGATAGATAGATAGAGAGATAGAGATAGATAGATAGAGAGAGAGAGTGTGTGTGTGAGAGAGAGAGAGAGTGAGAGTACACAAGGAGTTGTTTAGGAAATTTCCCAATCGACCTCGCTATGGGTATGTCTACCCTCAATTCGAACTCGAATTGAGATAATCAATCTTACTTTGCAAATGTAGTTTTACAAGAGAAATGTAGCAATACAACCTTAGAAACCCTATGTTTGATGTTGATTATAACACTTTCTCTTTTCTTGATCTGAGTTTGATCAAGTCACCCAACAATACTAATTTGATTCACCGTCTCACACTACTTTTGCAATAAACTCCATTCTTCAAAGCTTTCACTCGATCGAATCCAAACTGCAAATTATTGTCACCCAAGATTTACCAATTTGATTCACCATCTCACACTATTCCTTTGCAAGAAACCCCGTTCTTCAAAGCTTTCACTCGATCGAATCCAAATTATGCAATCTTGCCATTTCCCACATAGATGAATCTTTCAGCATCACTTGGCGGATGGCTCCACGGGAAACCCTGCATGGACATACTAATGTGAGTAGTAGCACCAGAATCTACCCACCAAGTATCCTTAGGTACAAAAATTAAATTAATTTCAGAACAAACAAAAGTGAGAAAATTACCCTTATTTTCACGCCATGCGGAATACTTGGAACACTCTTTTTTCGTGTGTCCAACCTTTTTGTAAAAGAAGCAAATGGTCTCCTTAGGTTGTTCCTTTGCCTTCTTATTTCGAGAAAAAAATTCCGCAAGTTTCTTCCTTTTATTCTGAGAACTGGTAGCCAAGTGAGCATTTTCAATCTTATATCTTCTTAGCCTCCCTTCCTCTTACACACAATGAGATATGAGCTCATTGAGAGATCATTTGTCCTTCTGAGTATTATAACTCACTTTGAATTGCCCAAAGTGTGCCTGGAGAGAGATCAAAACCAAATGCACAATCAAATCCTCAGGAAGTTCTAACTTCAATGCCTTGAGTTTTGATGCGATATTAGACATCTCCATGTTGTACTCCCTTATGTTCCCTTTGCCTTTATAAACCATTGAAATGAGTTTGGACAAGGTACTACTTGTCTCAGCCTTATCATTCTTAGCAAAGAATGTTAGAACAAGATTTGTTCTTGATATTTTCTCTTTTAGTTTTGATGATAACAAAAGTATTTAAAGAACAATGGTTTATTTGATGTGTGTTTTATTTATGCAGGTTCTTATACATAAATAATCAAAATCCGTTTATCTAAGATACACTTGGAGTTACTTCATTGTTAGCTTATGGTGGCAGAGTCTGAAGAACAATTTCTAAGTGTGGCTTAACGCAGACTCTGAACTGAAGGCCTCAACATTCAAACGAGTTTCTACACTTAGTAATTGTATATCAGCTTCTGGTACCATTTAGAGTTGGTGATAAAGCTGTGGACTATCCGTACTACTGAAAGCATGATGTGTTGTCTTATCAGTCTGTCAACTCGAGTCTACAATATTACAAGGCTCAAGAAAAGCTGGTATGTTCTATGGATGTTTACTCCCAACGACTATATTAGTACAAAACCTCTTAAAGACTCAAAGGTTAAACGTGTTACACAATGGATTCAGAAATCTGTTGTGCATCCATCTTCAATGTCTCTTGTACTTTAGAGCAGAAGCAAAGACACTTTATCAAGTAACCTTCTCAATGGCTAGTTTCTGGAAAGGCTATATATATAGCTGAAGATTTAAGCTTGAATTTTTAACAAGGATTCTTCTCTTGAAGGTGTAGCAAGATCAAGCAATTATCAACTCTATGTAATAGGTAAATTTTCTGTTGTAGGTTGTAATTGTAAAAGCCTTAAGATTTCTCACCCCTGTATATATTTAGAAATCTTAAGTGTTTTAGGTCTCTGTTATGGTGGTCTCCCGTACCTTTAATGCTTGCATCATGTACACCTTGTTCTCTATTCTGCTGAGCCTTCAGTAGTTTAGATTAAGTCTCCTACTATGTTCTAGAGCAAAAAGTCTTGTCTGATTGGGATTTAATTAACAAGTCTTGAGCCAAGATGCTTAAGCCACGTAAGTCTCATTGCTTAAGTGCTTGAGCTGTGAAAGTCTTATTCAGCCAGTCTGATTGAGCAAAAGTAAAGTCTTAGACATGTGCTCTAAGCAAAGGTAAGTCTCGGCCATAAGACAGATGAGCAGACGGCTCAGTCTGAAGGTGTGAGCAATGGAAAGTCTTAGACATGTGCTCTAACCAAAGGAAAGTCTCAGCCAGAAGACAGATGAGTAGGCGACTCAGTCTGATGGTGTGAGCAATGAAAAGTCTTAGACATGTGCTCTAAGCAAAGAAAAGTCTCAACCAGAGAGCAAATGAGCAGGCGGCTCAGTCTGACGGTGTGAGCAAATGGTAAGTCTTAGACACGCGCTCTGATCAGACAATAGGTTTGATCAGTTGTAAAAGTCTTATGCAGAAGCATAAGCGATTGTAATCATAAAGTAGTTATAATGAAAAGCTCTTGTGAGGCAAGGGGACTGGACTACTCTCAGTTAGGGAAGGAACCAGTATAAATCTTTTGTGTCTTCTGCTATTATTTTATTTACTTCTGTTGTATCCGCTGCCAACTGAATTAACTCATAATTTGAACATCAGTTTTGATTCTGAAACTCTGATAAGAAGCTAAATAATAAGAAAACGAGAAACACAATCCAACCCCCTTCTTGTGTACTTTTCACACCTTCAAAGAATTGCTCCACGGTTTCGAGGAACTTCTTGGCGTTTTCATCTCAGCAATCGAGCCTCTAATAATTTCAGGTATGGATCTTTTGATCATCATGAGGCACATTCGGTTGGATCGGTCTCATTGTTCTATTTTAGTTTCATTTGGGTTCTCACTAGTGGCGGTGGGACGCTCATCCCTCAAAGATAAGTCTAAATCCATACATCTAAGAACGATCTCCACAGATTCTTTCCAAGACTTAAAGTCCATCTCACTCAGAATAGGGATCGAGTTAATCTGAGAAACAAAATTTAGAGTGGTAGCAGCGACAACTGGATCCATTGAAAAGAACAACAAACATACAATGATATTAGTAGGCATGTCAAATAACCATATAGACATGCACAATATTCTTTATATGCAAATTAAATAAGACCTAGACAAGATACTAAAAAACACCATCAATTCCCAATCTTTGATTGTAAGAATTAACCGCAAGCGGCACTCTCACGTAATGATAAATCATTAGTAATAAGTCATATCAGATAATGGATGCCTTTGACATCAATCATTAGCCACATGGATAAACTTGATAATTACTACATATTTACCATCACTGGTATGCAAATTTTTAACCAAACTGTGTCTTCCTTTTGGCCGACCATAACAGTTCGCATGAAAAATTACACACTACATATTTTGTAATTCTAATTGAATCAAATTTAAATAACAGAGGTTACTTTTGCAACTTGTTGTTTCAACTAATCCAATCAAAGTCACTAGACATTTTTAATTTAATAAATTAAATGGGAAGGTCTTTAAAATTCACATAAACATTACCTGCAAATATAATGTCAAAATTGTATGTTTATTGATTCCTTAATAATTTTTGTTTATATAATGTACATATCAGTATAATAAACCGGTTGTACTCGAAGGGTGTTAAAAAAATTTCAAATTAAATTAACACAAAATAAAATTTCTCAATAAAATAAAATTAACATTTAAATTTTCTCACAATTAAAAATTTAAATTGAATCCATAAAATAAAATAAAAATTGAAACAAATTAAGCATAAAATTGATATAGTTAATAGATGTAACAATAACAATTACTAAACATCAAACTATTAGGCACTGTTCCGTAATAACAAAGTAGTTATCTCTTGGAATATTAAAAACACTATTAGATGGATTCTACAGAACACTATTACGACAATGATGATAGGAAAAAAATTTCTCACATATCAATTTCTATTAGCAACAACAAAGCATAAATTAATACCAATGGATGCCAAACAATATTGATAGGAAAGAGAAAAGTACGGTTACGACAATGTTGCGGTGCGGTACAAACAAATTATCTAGAAACAAAGAATCAAATTACATATATGCTACGCCACTTCGATACTATTCATATTTTAATTAGGCTTAAAAAACCTCAATTAATCAGCTCTGATACCAATTTTTAGAATTAAATCAATTCAATATACATGCTTAACATACTATAACATATATTTTATGCGGAATCAAAATAGTCATACAAACATGTATAAAATTATAGGATCGATAAATTGATTTTAGGAATACCTGAATCCATTGAGAAAAATCCCTTTCACGGTAATCCTAAACCCAGAAGTTGATGGCTTTTGTGGTTCTTCCTCAGCCGGTACTCCTTATGCCTTGAATTCTCTTCAGATGGGGAGAAGAGATAATTTGCTTGTGTATGGTATATTGTGGACCACATCCTATATATAGTGTCATGACCAATTAAGGTTTCCATTATTCCCAATTGGGTCATCCCGACATCCACTCATATTTGAGTCCATACCCAATTATTTAATCAATTAATTAATTAAATAATTCCTAAATAAAATCTAAATAGTCTTTTAACATTATTTGATCACATAATTTATTTAAGGCACTTTATTTGATAAAATAGCTAATATAATTAAATAAATATAATTGGCCAAATAATTATTGGAATACTAATATAATATTAAATTATTAAAATATTCCAACAATGGTAAGAATTTGGCCTTATGTGCCCATATCTACCATAATGATGACCTCTTATTTCAAAGTTCTTGTAACCCTTATGATGAGGGTGTGCATGTCGAGTGCGATGCATGAACATGCGATCCTTCTTGTTCATAAAGTTGAAGTTAAAGCCTATTGCTACTGAATTTCTTGACTTTTTCCCTTTTATATGAATTTCTTCTGGCAATTTGGCACCAGTCTTAACATATTCCCATCTTCCACAAAAAACAAAAAATACATTAACAATAAAAATACTTATAAACAACACAAATTGAATACGAAAAGGATAATGTGCTAGACCGTCTAAAATAACAACTAATGAGATGAACAACTCTATTAAATACACAGCTAAAAAACATTAAAGCATTGTTTGGAATAGTAATGTTATTTATTAAATATAATTCTTCTATTTACTTTTATACCCATGCAACAATGGAAAAAGAATGAGGTAGAAGATAAAAGAAATCGTTTGCAAGTGCCAACAAAATATCCAAAACTCTTTTGAAAAATGAAAGAACAAGTGATTTGTGAGTTTTCAAATCAATAATTGAAATATGCGTAATCTAACATTATGAATGATTTGAGAGAAAAAAAATGATTTAGTAGTGATGGAGATTGAGCACTAAAGATAGTGAAAAGTCATGCTTAATTCGAATTATGAGCACTTGTGTGATATGAGTCAAGTGGGAAAGTAGTTTGGAATGAGATTACACTTATGAGAAACCAAAATTTGCCATGATTTGAGTCAATGCAAAGTTATGATTCGAGTAATACATGGCTTGACTCAAGTAAAGAACAAGCTATGATTCGACTCAAACAAGATAGAGGCAAACCAATATTTCATGATTTGACTCATGAACAAGTGTTGATTCGATTCACAGGGTTCATGATTCAAATCAGGTAGAAACTGTGATTCGACTCACATAATTCTGATTTCCCCATGTTTGCTTTGATTCGACTCAAAGGGTGTGTGGTTCGAACCACACACCTAAAATCTCAATTTTTTTTCTATTTGAAGATGTTTTGAGATTTCAATTATGTCCTGACTTGAACCAATCTCAAATATGATTATTGATTAAAAAAACTCGACTAATTAACATAAAGCATAATGCTCATACTCAAACACAAACATGTTGAATTATGCATGCTAAAACACGGGTCTAAAACTTGATCCTCAAATGCGCAGTTGAAGAGGAGACTCAATGATAATAAAGCTTAAGATACAAACAACAAAACCATATAGGTGAGACATGCATAATTTTCCCCTTAATGCAGCAGAGACATGCAACTTCACTTATGACAGTGGTAACAAGATAGCAGGTGTAAAAGAAAAACCACATTCAAACGACCTTTGAGGCATCATAGGTCCACATTACAAACACTCTAGATCTATCTCATTGAAAGTTTAACTAAATTAGAAAACTAACTAAAACTATATATCGGTTACGATGACCAAATTTAAGCATTGTTTGGAATAATAATGTTATTTGTTAAATATAATTCTTTTATTTATTGCAACAAAATATTTCTTGTTATTTTTTTCTTTTCAAAGCAAACAAAACCATGTATTAACTAAAACTATATATTATATATTAGTGAATTTATAAGATTTAGACGTATTTAGAAAAATGGAAAATTGATTAATTAAACAAAATATTAATTAAGTAATTCACCCCAATTATTTTACTCTACAAAAATTGTAAAAATAGAAAATAGATAAGCATGAGAATAAAGAAAGAAATAAGATGAGGTGACAAGTAATGAAAGTGCCAGTGCCTATTAGTTTTCAGTCTACACTACACATACACATGAGGAGGTACCTAAAATAAAATGAAAAAAGGAAAGCAAAAGATGAACGTGCATAAATGGTTTTGACTGTGTGGGAATAGGAAAGTAAAGATGATAACAAATTGAGGTGAGGGTGAAAGGAACTGTATTTGTTATTATATTTGTTGGTAACCTGAATGAATAGCGTACCACATCGATTAATTTCTGAACGATATCATAGTTTATATTACGCTACATCACCTCATCGTTTGTCCCTTCGGGGACATCCGATAAAATTGGAACGATACAGAGAAGATTAGCATGGCCCCTGCGCAAGGATGACACGCACAAATCGAGAAATGGTCCAAATTTTTTTTCGACTTTTTTTTCCGTTCATCTCTCTCGCTCTCGTCACTTTTTTCAGGTATTTTCATCATCAATGCTCAAATTTTTGTTATGGCTGCTTGTGTTCTTCTTTCTCTCGCTATTGCTATTGATTCCCTAATATCAATTTCAGTTGTTAAACTCTCTCACCTAAAATAAGTTCCTTGAATGTCACCTGTTTGATGAAATGTCACATTCAAATATTCTGCATAATTTTTATTTTCTAGGAGAAAATGTATGTATCATTTCAGTGTTTAGCTTTAGATGTATTGGTTTGTCCTGTATATCATGATAAATGGTGAAACTCACTGAACCATGCAACTGTCTATTGTGCAGTTCTAAATGTAGCAACATCCGCAAATACCAGCACTGTTGGGACATGCTTAGCCATTTCTATTGTCCAGGTTCCTCCACAGCCCATTTTTGGTTGGGTTTGTCCTCTATATCATGATAAATGGTGAAACTCACTGAACCATTTCTATTGTGCAGGTTGCTCCGCATCCCAATTTTGCTGCAACTGTCTATTGTGCTGTTCTAAATGTAGCAACATCCGCGAATACCATACCAGCATTGTTGGGACATGCTTAGCCAACCGGAAACAATGAATGCTATTGCTCTGCTACAAAATTGATTGTGCGACATGTGTCTCCTGAAAGGGAAGCTCTTGCTGCATATCTGCTACTTTCAATTCACACACGTCTAGCTGATGCTGCTCTTGCTAATCTTACGGCATGCTCAATTACCATTTACTAGTTAGACAGTATATGGTATTTCTTTTGCTCTTGGTTTCCGCTGTGATTTTTATGCTATATATTGGTCTTGTTGAAACTAGTAACTAGAAGCAATCAAACATTTGATGATAAAACTTCCATGTCCCTACTCAAGTCCACTAGTTCTAGCTGCTGTTGCATGCAGGCGCTGCACAGTGTGTTTGATTATTCACAAATACTTATTTGCTTGTGGTAGTAGGACGTGTTTAGAGAAGCTTTGCTCTTGATGAGCTTTTGTACCCAAAAGTTGTACCTCACTTTAGAAGCATACCAGAAAATCAGAAATGTACCGGCCGGAGAGTGATCTAGCTCGCTGATTAAAGAAAATACTTGTGGACCTTGATGGATATCATCATGCTAGGAACATGGCCAGAACCTTCCACCTGAAGGAGCCATTATGCGTTTGGTATTTCATTATACACAATCTCTTGGTATGTCGGGGAGTTTGCCACTTCTTTCTTCCTTCCACTCCAATCCTTGGAGAATAAGTATTGTAAAACTTTCCATTCTCTCATTTGATTATTTAGATTATACTTGATACTCAAATTAAATTATGAAAAAACTATCTCCTATTATAAAGTCTATTTTGAAAGTTCAATGTCTATTAAGTTCGAGTGGAGTCTATTTCTAGCAAGGCGTTTAGAAGATATATATATATATATATATATATATATATATATATATATATATATATATATATATATATATATATATATATATATATCATCATCACTGGAAAATCTCATAACAATGTGGGGGATACACTCTTTCTCATGCGACTATTCTATCTCTTATTAGGAAGCTCTCCTCTTTTCCTTGATTAGTTTACTTTTCTCACACTTTGAGGGGAGGCAATGAATGTGCTGTCTGGTTATCTAATTCTGTTGGCACACTCCTACGGAGTGTTTAGACTGCAGTTTATCTAGTTTTTCCTTGTCTCTGTCCTTTCCTTTTGATAAAAAGAATACTTATTGCGATTTATTTCAAAAATAATTCTTGCAAATTTCTTCACCACAGTTATTTACTATTGCTATCATAACTAAGCACTGAATACGTTTTCAGATTGTAAACACATAGTACATAAAAACATCTTCCGGTTCTATTTGATTTCAATGGCATAGGAAACTAACTGAAGCATATCTATAGTCAGTTTTGCAGATTCCATTTACAAGTATTTCAAGTACTGGCTTTGATTTTTATACTGCTGCAGTTTTTATTGTTTCAAAACAGATGAACAATGTCTTGAATGACAGGAATCACATGCAAGAACAATGTCATCATTGACCAAAACAGATGAATATTTGTCCCCCTCTCTTTTGAAGATTGCTGATCTTGAAAACTCGTCAGTGGTAGCTGATGAGAAGTACAAATATATATGCAAAGTCTCCAAAATCATGTCTCAAATATATGCGCCTTCTTAAAGGTAATCATATTTCTCGCATTCTTTCAAGTTCCTTATCTTCCTTCTTAATTAAATAAATGTGGGAATGAGCTGTACAAGATTATTTATTGAAGTATGTTTTCCCTGCTACTAATATCACTATGTTTGCTTCTTTTTGTTATTTTATACACCTTTCTATGATTTACTAATGAGTTAATGAAGTAGCTATACTGATTTTTACGGTGTTGGAAATGCTTTGTAGAGATAAGTTTCCTATAACGTTTCTTTGGCTCAAGTCCTCTGATCTGTTTTCTGTTAACACATGTTTGTCTTTGTATAAACTTATTTCGGCTCTAGTAAATTTTATTTTTTCCACGACGACTGAAAACAAAAATTTAAGAAGATAGGCAGGTATTAGTGTTATTGATGGTGGTGAGCCAAAAATCCGACATACACCGCCATCCTTCACAAATTTAGCCATGGCGGAGAGACAAAAAACCGCCACCAATATCTGCAACAGCCGCTATTGACTAAGGAGGTGGTAGTTATAAGAGGGGGAAGTGTCCATGCTAAATTGATTGATGTTGCCTTTTTTGTGTTGTGAATTTGTTGTCCAAAATGGTAAGGAATATGTAGGTATTTTGACAAATTTTTTGGTGGTGAAGTTGTCTTTCAAAATGTCTGTTACCAAACAATTAAGTGAGCTTATATGCTGTATGCTATCTGCTATATGCTCGAACATGCCAAACACACTTAAGAGCTGATACGAACAAGCTTTTTAAAAGCCTCCCTTTGTCCCGTCAGTTTAATGAATGGCTTGTTAGTGTTTGTCTATAACTTGCAAAGTTCAAAATGACATTAACTATTTAAGAGAGAGATAAGGAAAATTAGGTAAGGTATCATTCGAAAAAACTAATAATTTTACTAAACACATAAATGGAACAAAGGTAATATACTTGAAAAACACTGGTTTCTAATAAAGTTGAAGAATATGTATTTTCTCACTACATGATATTTATAACTTGAAACTCATTTACCTGCTTGTCATTTTTGCTAGTGCTTCTGCAGGGTAACATTTACTGAGGCTAATACTAAGGTTACCTGTGTGACTTTAACTCTCAGCTTAAAGCTTTCAACATTGCAGAACTTGAAGATCAGCAAAGCAACTACATGAAGATTGAGCATCAGCCGTTTTCGAAAAGAGTCACTGAAATGATTGAGGTAGAAGAAGTAGATGTGAAAGCTGCAATGTCAGTTTTAAGCAGGAAAGGCAACTATGTTGAGGCTGGCAGAAGTGCAGCTCAGGATGCATTTACTTCTGTGAGAAAACAAAGATTTTCCAGTGCAGTTAGACGAGCTTGATAGAGATTTTAAATCCTGAGAAATAGATGATCATAACAGGAGATCTAAAGCTTTTGATTCTTGAAGGCTGACATCGATGGAAATAGATGATCATAAATTAAAGTGTGAACCGAGCACTAATGAGAGTGATAGTGAGAACCAAGCATTGAAGCATACAAGTCACACTGTGATTTGGTACTGCAGGGCTGCTGATGAGATTTTCAGTGATGTTTCAGAGGAATATAGTCAAAAAAGGAATGGAAAAAGGAAAAGAGAGTATTCGTCCAGCAATATCATATGTGCTTATATTTCGTTGAGTTTTCTACTAATCTTCTCTCCATATTTAAGATTTGAACTCCTGAGGTTCACAAGGGTTTAGATTTTCAAGATATGAAATGGCATTGACCTATTCTATTTTTACCATTTTTAGTATTCTTTTCTTGAATCTTTTAAGGGGATTCTTAGCTCACCGCCTTGTTTTCACTTCATTACACTTCATGTGGTTATTTTTATAATATCTGAGTTTTCTTTCATGTGGTTATCTTTATAATATTGAGTTTTCTTTTACTCTCTTGGATATGTTATGATTGCGAAAATCGGAGCAATTGGGATGAAGTCGCCAAATGTGTCTAAATTGTGTTTGTATAAAGGCTTGTTACAATAGTACTTTACTTTAAGAATAAGAACAAGGTTACTTTGTTTGAACAAATTTAAAACATGGAAAAAGGATAGCTTAATTTTATAAAATAAAAGAAATAAATGCAATAATTGGACTTGCCTTGAAAAAAATGTGATTTCTCTATAGTTATTCCAACCACAAATACTAATTGAATGCTATAGATATCAACTTGAGAATTGCATGGATTTTGTTATTTTTATTGGTGAATTGATAAGGTGATTTCTTGATGTGTTGGTGTAGATTTTTGAAGCGGTAGTGCGGAGTGGACATGCAAAGTTAGTATTCTAATGTTCAACTTAGTGAGTTAATAAAAAAGGGTAGAGTGAGTTATGATTAGAATCGTATTTTAGATTGCACACTGTGATTTATATATGATAGATGACAATTTGACCTATTTTGTATTGGGCTTGTGGCTGGCCTAGAATAATTGCCCTCAAGGCTTGTCGTGGCATGATATACGAGAAGTTTTTTAAGAAACTAGGATGGACTCTCTATGTTGGAATCTTTGCGCAGAGAAGTGGAAGAGATCTGGAGAACATGCACATTAAATGCTAGTTTCATCATTGAGGCGATTTGCAAGATTTCCTTAAATGTGGCCCTAGATTCGTAGGCTAGGGAATGACGCTTTTCCCTTGGATGCTCGAGTGCACTCAAATATTGTATTTTCGAGGCAAGATTTGACCGTTATTTTTCATCTTCCTATTTTCTTTCATTTTGAATCGTTGATTTATGCATTTTCTCTACTATATAAAGATAGTAGTATCTAGGGTGAACCAGCAAGTAAGTGGTTCATGGTGGAGCACACATGAAAATCGTTGGATTATGCTGCTTTATCAAACTTATGATGAACCCTTTCACACCAAATTGTATATTCTCTTTCCTCTCCTCACCATTTCTTTTCAAAAGGTGGAATGAGTTTTCATGCATTCCATAATCGTGAGGAGTTAGGACAACGAATCGTAGAAATTGCCTATCAAATAAATTATAATTTTGCAACATATATTTATGTAATATTGATCGATAGATAGGTAGTATAACTGAGCAATGTACTTGATAGGTAGTTTAGATGAGAAATTTGTTTTGATCATGTTTGATTTCCATACATTTCTGTCATTTGCGTTTTTTCTGAGTTGTAGGTTAATATGGAGATATACGTAGTTGTTCAAAATTTGATTTTTCCATAAATACATAAGTGCATTTTTGTATTTTTCATGTCTACATTGTTTGAATTGATTTTCAATGTGTTTCATCTGGGTTTGAGTTTTTCTACTTTGTCTGGCTTGTCTCGTTTAATTGTAGGAAACATGACTGACAATCAAGATCGATTGAGGCTTGACAGAGTGTCCCAACGCCGATTGTCAATAGCACGCAACAAAGATATATCATAGCAGTACATGTCCTCGAAGCCACACTTTTGGGCTGCTATTCGCTATCCGCAATAGCGAAAATAGCAGCCGCTATTTGTGGAGTCGTGACAGACGTTGGTGGAACTTAGAAGTGAAGATGAGATCGATGTGATTTAGTCATTTTATTTACGTTTGTTTATGTTTAGAATTTGATTTAGTCATTTTGAGTACATTTATAATTTAATTTTTATGGGAACTTATATTGTGGTGCTGTTAGAATTTATGTATGTTGTTGCAACTTCTGTTTTTAAGGAATTATATGTTGTTGGAACATATTTTAAGTATTTATGTATTCATATAAAATATTTAACTTGGTTTTTAAAGCTCACAATAGCGGTCATCCCGCTATCAGCTATACAATTTTGGGGGTCTGACGCGTATTGAGATTAACAACCTAGGTCCCAACGTGCATTGGTTAATAGGGAAAGAGCCTGACCCTCCGACCGCCAGTCGATTCAAGTTCGTTTGATGCAGAGACTTCAACTTCTAGGGTTCGGGAGGAGGCATGTATCACCTCTTAGCACATCTACTGTCGATGCAACCATTCTTGAGGAGTTTGTAGGAGGCTCGTATAACTTATCACTAGTGCCTTTATATGCAGACCATGTTGCTAGACGTGTGTGAGACAAATGTGTTATTATATTCGAACTTTCTAACGATAATTTATTTTTCTTCAGTATTTGATTCTTTTAAATGCATCAACCATGGTCGAAAGATGGCGAGGTTACAACAGTCGGATGAGCCCTGACTTCACGATGCAATACAACTATCTGGAATGCGATATTTATGCATGACCGGTTATACTACTATTAACCATGATATGTTGTAAGCTTTTGTGGAGAGAAGGCACTCTGAGATGTCATCTTTTCATCTTCTACACGGTGAGATGTCCATCACACTGAATGATGTGCCACGCCTGCTACATATTCTGATCAAAGGGAGATTACTAGACCACTCAAAGATTACCAGAGTTGATGCATTAAAGATGACGGTGGAGTATTTGGGAACTAATCTAGATGATGACATAAAGGAGATAGAAGACATCTGAGGGTGTCATGCTATATTAATATTCTTGAAGAGATATATGCACATCAGCTAAGTTCGGTAAAGCAGGATGGTTGTGATAATGAATATGTTATGCAACATATAGCATATTCATTACGAACATACATATTGTATTTGGTTGGCACGTCAATATTTGTGAATAAGATTGCTTATTACGTGGATGTGGTTTACCTAAAATACTTCATTGACTTGGAGCATATTCATGAGTACAACTAGAATGCCGCTTGTTTAGTTTAATTGTACTCCAAGTTATCTTAAGGTTGTCTTTGGAAGACCAGAAAAATGACAACTAGTTGCACGCTGTTGACGATAATATATTTTCATCCTTTACTGTTTATGTACCATTTTCATAACATTTGTGCTTCGTCGTTACTAATAATTCATATGTACTATTTTCAGGCATGAACCCTCTAGCACTTCCCACGCATTTCCGAATGGTCATATGTTGGTGGCTACACTAAGGATATGCCACGTGTTTATGCATTTGTCCTGCTCAGAGTAAATAAGTCAATCTAGCCCTTCAAAGTGTATCTTGACCGCACAACAACAGATGATATACTCTTCTGGCTGTACGACCTTAACTGTCACATGTGTCCCTTTGAATAAATAGGCTTCTACTCTGGATGATTGGGTCATGGGCCACGTCTAATGTATTCACATATTTCTAAGCGAGTGATGCGGCAATTCGGGTATATACAGTTTGTTCCAAGACACCCCTCAGAATCTGCTCCTCCTACTATGGTCTGTAGAGATGTAGATGTCATGTATGATGATTTCCTTAATCATTTAGTACCGACTAAATCATGAGGTACCGTAGCTCCTAGCAAATGGAGTTATGCATACGACTTGTGTCATACCTTGAAAAAAGAATACAATGCTCGCGAAGCGCAATCGCACGCTCGCGGGATAAACTGAACATAGTCGCCACCGAACTTTATTTATTCCCAAAGAGGGAAAGGGAAATTATTGATAAAACCCTTAAAAAGAACGACAATGATATGGTCGTCTCAACCAAATCAAGGTTCGAAAGTCGATTACGCAAGGGGAAGGTATTAACACTTCTCACGTCCGTTGTACTCAATAGGAACCGTTTGGTTAGTTGTGCACGTTAGTGTTAGCTTAAGAATGTTTGACTTCTCTATTTATTGAAAGGGAAAAGAATATACCAAAAAGGTTTATTTTTGATTAGGGTGCCTAATGAGATTTTGAATCTCGCTCCTACGTATCTCTGGGTGTGATGGAGAACTCAAGGCTACGTAGTTCTGGGTAGAAAATGTTTCTTTGTTGGTCGATTTTAGCAAAATATATTTTGTCACAATAGAAGGAAAACATTGCTTAATCAAAATAGGTGAGGAGAAGGCGTTTGCATCACATTGAATGGATTTCTACATATCAAAATTCACGGGAAAACGTCACTTATCACAACTCACACGATTGTGAACGAAGCATTATTTTGCGTCGACGACAAGAAAAGAGTTTGATGTGTTTGAAGTATTTTAAGATGATGACGAGAGTTCGGATGAGCGAGAACTACATCTTGTTTCCTAACTCTCGAGAGCTCGTGAACTACACCATGTTCCTTTTTCATCTTATTTGTGAAAATAGTTTAATAGTTTTAGGTCTTTTTTGAGTTTATTTGAGAAAAGGCACTCGATGTTGATCGAGGTTTATTAAGCGTTATGGAGTTGATTGGAGGATGATGAGTGTCCGGATGGGTGAGAACTACATCTATGATCCCAACTCTCAAGAGCTCGTGGACTACTCCCTGTTCCTTTTCATTCGATTTTTTGAAAAGTAATAAATAATGATTAAGTGATTTTTATTTTCATTGAGAAAAAGACTTGACGTTGGATCAAGCATTATATTATCCTTTGCAAAAAGGTTGGTTTGAGGGTTTAAAAATGATTTGAAAGTGGAATGTTTGAGAAGTTGGGATAGTGGAAATGGTTTAAGATAGTTTTATTTGAGAAAAATGACCCGACGTTGGATCGAGTGTTTATTTTTTTTTTGTTCTTTTTGAAAATGGTAGATTTTACGCGAATCTTGAATTAACAATTAACTAACGCAATAAAAAAAAGGGAAGTGGTAAAATTATTACATGTCTTAGGAATGAAGGTTATATATATATATATATATATATATATATATATATATATATATATATATATATATATATATATATATATATAGAGAGAGAGAGAGAGAGAGAGAGAGAGAGAGTGAGAGAGAGAGAGATGATCAACTTACTCAAGAGTAAGTTTTTTTTAACTTACTCTAAATTATAGCCTTTGAATCTCTCTCTCTCTCTCTCTCTATATATATATATATATATATATATATAAAATAAACTTAATTGAATGTTATAAACATAAAACTCACTCAAATAGTAAACATATATCACTACTACGGAAAACATATACAACAACGGTTGGAAAATGGATACCATCACGCGTAACCCATCGTTGTGAAGTAGCGTGTAGTTGTAAGTTCGTTATATGCCACTACGGGCGTGTGACCGTTGTGATATACTAGGTAGCCCTCTACTTATAACCACGGTTGTTAGTTGCAACTGTTGTTACATAGTCTCAAGGTCATGAGTTCGAATCTCAGCAGTTGTGTGAAAAATTATATTAGACGTGCTGCCTATCACCACGGTCTTTTGTATAAACGGTTGTGAAATATTATTATATTTTTTTAGTTTTTTTTTATATTATTGTATTATCAGTCCATTATATTTTTGTACCTGTATTCTGAACCTGATTTTATACATATATTACAAAAGGTAAATAGAATTTACATCTAAAGCCAAAAAAATTATTTACAATCCAAAAAATATTATTTACATCATCAAAAAGACACACACACACACACACACACACACACACACACACACACACACACACATCTTACAAATTAAACTCATGTTTCAAGACCCTTAAGCAAATTGAAGATATACACCCTACGTTAATGAATGTCTACAAAGTCGTCGTAGGGGAATGGTGTAACTTTGTTAAACATCTACATAAAAACGTGCAAAAATGTGAATATCACACGTATATGACAATTATAGTCAACTTAAACAATAATATGTTACGTATATAATATGTACCTGATCCCATGAATCAACAATACCGACGAAGACAATGTTTAACATGTATTTCATTGCATAATACCCACACTCGTATCCCTTTGGTTGTCCCCTTGAATACAAATTTAAATATTAAATTCATGAATGTTATAACCACACATGCATGTAACAATATATATATAAATGAATGTCACAAGTAATATGGCCACTTACTTTAGGCAAGATAAATGTGGGCTTTTTTCTAATATTGTGCAAGATATAGTGTCGCTGCACAACACTGTACATTGAAAATGATTTAAACATATTACGCGTTAAACCAATTACAAAGTCAAAGAAAATATTACTAAAAAGTTTCATATAAACATAAACTTACCTATTAATAATATGCTTCATTTTAGGCTCGAGTGGTTGATGTAAGGAACACATTGTCGTTACCGTATTTGTTCTAAGTGATATGATGATCAATTGCCAAGGATCACTGAATAAACACGAGCATATATATAATTAGTATTTTCTAAAACAAAACTAACTATAACAGATAAACCACAATTTCAAAATTACTTACGATTTGATAAATGGTGCTAAGTAGCATTCTTTTCCCCCTCACTTAATCGTTCTGAAATGTAAGCTTCAATCCCTTTTGGATCATTATTTGGCCATCGAATACTATATGGATCCAAGATGCCATAAATATTCTATTTATTTAATCTATACAAACAAGGTGAATGTACCAAAATGGTTAAACAAAATTCAAAAAATAAGTGAGAAAATACAAAAACGATAATGTACTATATATAGTGACATGCATATTCAATTATATACGTACGTGCACCAAACTTGTAATATCCCTACATCCAACCATGATTTTGATCGGAAAAATAGCAAGTATACTATTTTTTCCGATTGTAGTAAAAATAGGGGTTTTATCCCCAGTATCGATCTCGAGGACTGCGTAGGAAATACAAGCTCTATAATAATTCAATTGAACAAAAAGTAATTGGGGGTTAGGTGATTATTTTGAAAATAGTAATTTTGCTAAAGGAAAATAAAACAGAGTAATAAAATTGGGTTTTGAACAAATATGAGAAGCATGCTAGGGTACAGTGTATGAATTGCCTTGTAACAACCTTAATCCTTATTTCAGAGACATGGCTTAGATTTATCAATTTCTTGACTGTAAATTGTTTACTTCTAAGTCCTTGTGTGGGCCAGTCTATACGGAGCTTTGCTCTGGCTTTAAACGGGGCCCCCGCTAGTGGACGGTGGGATTGGTCCCTCTTGGATTAGTCGGTCGCAAGGCCGGATACCAAGATTTCCAAAAAAAAAGATCATTACAATAAGCAATTCAGGGACACCCCCTAGCAATGGGGGGTTTAGCTACTCATAATATTCAGAGAAAATACAAAATAGAAATCAAACATTACAAGATAATCAGATTACTTCGAACTTAAATGGCGTCCGCACATGAAAACCTTCAGTTCTCCAATCACCTTGATCTCTCCAATCTTGATCGTGTAATCCTTATCGAATCCAAAAATCCTTTCTTCTTCTCAAAACACGTCTAAAATACTCCCAAATCTATTATATCAGTAAGGAAATACCCAAAATACCCCTAAGGATCCCAAAGGTAAAAAAATCAAGAAAATCAGCAGATGACACGTCACAGCCAACACGGGCCGTGTCAGCTGATACAGGCGGTCGTGTTGGCCCCCTGGATCACTGCTGACAACATTGTTTGCTCCAGACCTGCTGACACGGGCCGTGTCAGGTGACACGGGCACCCGTGTCAGCCCACTGCCTCTTCTCTAATTCTCATTCTTCAGGTGCCTTCCTGACCCGGCCCGTATCAGGACACTGTATCTCTCCCAAAAACTCTTCCGAATTCCCAAAAATCTGTTTTCTTCGTACGAGTCCTCTGGCCTTTTCCACATAGACCTGAAATCATCAAAACTACCAACAAACGCGTAAAACGCAACAAAATTGACATAAAACTAAAAATGCGAAACTTGAATAAGAAACATAAAATTAACTTGAAAAACAACGAAAAGACTAAACAAAATATTACCGATTCGTGGATAAAATGTCGAATAAGTGACAGAAACATGGTAGAAATGGTGACCGATCACAACCCCAAACTTATCTCATTGTTTGTCCTCAAGCAATGCTCGAGACAACAGAAAGGTCACCCCCAAATTACCAACTATCGACTTACCACAATACCGCCAATATCTTTCGCACTCTCTTTTCTTTGTACCAACAAAGTTTCCTGCTTTCTCGATCCGAGCATTCTGCTACACTTCCACATCAAATCACCTTCCTTACCTATAAGCTTTTTCTCACTCTCACCAAAATTCTCTAGGTTAAAGTGTTTACACTCATAATCAGAATATGCAAAATCACTCATAAGCTTGAATACCATCTATCTTTATCTCACACAGACACACACACACACACACACACCAGACACACTTTTTGAGGTCTTTACAGGCTATAACGAGGCTTAAGGTTAAAGGTGGGATAAACAAGAAAAGTGGGACAATAAGTGGTTTTGGACTCAGAATCGATGTCGTTATTCTTTTCACTGTGTTATTTACACCACTCAATATCAGGGGTATCATACGTTTTTTTTCAAGATTCTTTAGCTTCTACTCAATTATTTCTCTTGAGCATGTTTCTTAATTTTCAAGCTAAATTCCTCCTCTAGGTAAGTGCGTTATTATTTTCTCATATTTTTTTCTTTTTCTTTTTTTTTTTATCACGATTTTTCCCCTTTTTTTCCTTTTTCACTTGCACTTACCTAGTTATTATAGGTGTCTCAACCCTAAACTTAAAAATTTTCCACAGATCAAATATTAACAACACCTATCTGAGAGGGTAGGGAAATGTTTAGGCTTAAGGTTTACATGATGTGGTTATAAAACAAACAAATGGAGAATGGCTCAAATTTGGTTAGCAAAGGATAACATACAGAGGGTGGCTAGAAAGGCCCGGGGTTAAAAGAAAACAAGTGCCTCCGTGTGTATAAGTATGCATTCAAAATCCAACAGACAATACGCAAGCTTAGAATGATAGAGACATACCTGAAAAACTCTCATGATGATTATGTGTTTGGCTTTTTATAACTCACCATGGTTGGTATAACTTGACAGGTTCCGAAGTACTCCTAGTGTGGTGCAGCTTCCTATCCGGCTCGGGTGCACAATACTCCAATATCAGTCCAGTGTCAGAAAGACACGTCCAATCATATCTTCAGCGGTATCAACTTTTGGGGGCTTCCAGAAGAGCAAATAAGGGTTGAATCTTTCATCCACTAGTACAAGTCTCGTCACTCATAAGGCACAAACTCCACAAATCTGTAATACAAGAACACAAAACACCAAAACAACAACGAAATAAAAGTAAAACTGACAGGAAAGGAAATAACAAAATTGAAAACAAAACAATAAAACCCCCACACTTGAACTAAACATTGACCTCAATGTTTAAATCCAAGATAGAGAGGGGACTCACAAACTCTACTGCGGAGGCGAAGGTGGAAAGTACAACATCAACCGCTACATTATCAAGTGCATCTCATCAAGGACAACCCCTTGACGAGCTTGTTCCTCCCCCTTCCTGGTCTGCTCCTGGTGAAGGTCTTCTAATTCTGTTCGTACCCAAGACCATTGATCAGGAGTCATGGACGATGACTCCGCGCCTTGTGGGTATGACCTCGAGGGAGGAGGGACAAACTGCTCATGCTCCTGTTCATGCTCCTGACCGTCTTCCTCATTACCGGCACCAACATCATCAACGTCGTACTCGTCCTCCATATTGAGGATGGTACTCTCGTATAACCAATTAGCACAGTCAGTGATACAAATTTTATAAGGATTAGGGAGAGCAATGACGAACATGTTATGGTTTTCAACAGAATAGTAGTTAGCATCAATAACGATTATGCCCTGCTGAATCAGGGCGCTCATATCAATCTTATTTTTACCCGCTATTGGGGTCTCACTCTCCAAAATAGGACCATAGCCAAAATGCTCGGCTATCTGGGTAATCATACCCCCGACAGAGATCCCACCTTCGGTCGCTCGACCCACTCTTCCCAAATAGTCGGCCGCAAACGCGACAACGCTAACAGATACCAAATTTGCCATAGCATAAAGAAAGAACAATTCCCTCTGTGTAGCCACCCCGGTACTGTCTCCCCTACCGAACAAAGTATACGCGCATATTTGAAGCAGGGGTTTTGGATCCCCGAGGCCTTTGCCGCTTTTGCGACATACTCTGTTTTGCCAGTGATGGCAGACCAAAAAGTCCCAGCATCGAAATCATCTGGAACAGCTCCGGGACCATACAATAGGAGGTGGAGGATACCTCCTAACTCCTCAACGGACAGCTCGTGGTCAGTGTTAAACAGACAGAATTGTAAGGTACCATAATAATACTTTGTTGTACCTATCCACCGCTTCTTTAGCTGAAACTCAATAGTACTTAAAAATTCAAGGGTTATACGCTCATATGTTGGCGCTGCAAACTGTATGAATTCTAGCATACCGACAACATGAAACATCCTATGAACTTCTACCATTAAACCGAGTTCAGTGAGAGTTTTATTACAAATATACCTCGTCAGAGTAATCTTACGCTTGACGTGGAAAGAGTATCGCCATTCCTGTTCTGGCGTGGCGAAAATAATGTCGTGAGCATTTGGTGTTCGACTCCTCCATTTTCTCGTTCGGGATGTCTCAGCAGTGGGTTATTTTCCTTTTACAACTCTTTTCGGTGGCATTTTGTGTACCTGCAAAATAGAGAAAAACGAAATAAGGGGTTATGAGAAAAAGATACCAGAATGTGGTAGAGGGTGGAAAATGGGACAAGTTTTGTGAAGGCAGATAGTGGTTTGGGTGAGTGTAGAGGTCGAAAACTGAAGCTTTTTGGTGGTGGCTATGAAGGCTTTTGGAAGATGAATGAGAGTGATGAAGTTAGAAGATGAAAAGTGAGAGAGAGAGAGAGAAGGTAGAAAATCTGAGTTTAGGTGGGTTAAATGAGGGTTGTTGGGTAATAATTGGGTGAGGTCCACAAAAGGGCAAGAAAATTCAAAATTTTATGAGCATGTGCATGCCTGACACGGGCCGTGTCAGGGGACACGACCGGCCGTGTCAGGCCTCTGGTCCTTAACTCCACCATCAATTTTTCACAACGTCCCAGTAGAGCTGACACGGGCGGCCATGTCAGCCTACTTGTAACCCTCCAAATTTCCACTTTTTTTCACACTTTTCTCAACATCCTGACTCGGGCCGTGTCCGGTGACACAGGCGGCCGTGTCAGGCCCCTGTATTTCCATAATTTTGCCGTTTTTTCAACTTTTCTTCGATTTTCACGTGTACACTAGTATCTGCTGATGCCTTCTCAAAAATCTCAATTTTTTTGTGATTCCTCCGCTCTCCGATGAAGGACTCTGTGCCTACTAATAAAAACAAAATCAACTGAAATGATTAGAAATAAAACGCGTGGGTTGCCTCCCACGAAGCGCTTCGTTTAATGTCGCATGGCTCGACGATCGTCCCACTTATCATGTAAGACGAACATCATCAATTCGATCACTCTCTTGTCCTTGGTAATAAGGCTTTAACCTCTGCCCATTCACCTTGTAAGTGTCCCCATTTGCTTGATTTTTTAATTCAATCGCTCCACGGGGAAACACCTTGCTCACAACAAATGGTCCTGACCATCTGGACCTCACTTTTCCAAGGAACAACTTCAACCTGGAATTAAATAAAAGAACCAATTATCCTTCCCAAAATTCCTTCCTTTGGATCCTTCGATCATGCCACTTTTTAGTTTGATCTTTGTATAACTTGGCATTCTCGTACGCTCGATTATGAAATTCTTCTAACTCATGGAGTTGAAGGATTCGGGAATCTCCAGCCTTAGAAATATCCAAATTAAGGAATTTCAAGGCCCACAAAGCTTTGTGTTCCAGCTCTAAAGGTAAGTGACAAGATTTTCCATAAACCACTTGGTAGGGAGACATACATATGGGTGTTTTGTATGCAGTTTTGTATGCCCACAGTGCATCATCCAACTTGGTTGCCTAATCCTTTCGAGATACGTTAACCGTCTTCTTTAGGATTTGCTTGAGCTGCCGATTCAAAACCTCTACTTGACCACTAGTCTGAGGATGATAGGGAGTAGCGATTCTATGCTTCACATTGCATTTCTTGAGCAGCTTCTCCATGAGATGATTTAGGAAATAAGTTCCTTCATCACTTATTAGAGCCCTCAGTACCCCAAACCTCACAAATATGTTTTCCTTTAGAAATTTGACAACCACCTTCGCATCATTAGTCGGCAAGGCCACAACTTCTACCCATTTAGATACATAATCCACCGCCACTAGAATATAATTATTTCTAAACGATGGTGGAAATGGGCCCATAAAATCGATGCCCCACACATCAAACAGTTCGAATTCCAACATGGCATTTTGAGGCATCTGATTCCTCTTTGAAATATTGCCTGTTCTCTGACATCTGTCGCACTCTTTGACTATGTCTTGGGCTTCCTTGAACAATGTAGGCTAGTATAACCCCGACTAGAGGAATTTTGTTGTGGTTCTATCACCACTAAAGTGTCCTCCATAGTCTGAGTCATGGCAAGCTCTAAGAACATCCCTCTGTTCCTCTTCCGGAACACACCTTCTAACCAATCCATCTACATCTGTCTTGTACAAGAATGGATCATCCCATGAGTAGAACCTGTAATCGTGCAAAAAAAATTTCTTCCTGTTAGAATCAAAATCACCAGGGATTACACCACCTACCAAATAGTTCGCATAATCCGCGAACCAAGGAATACCAACAACAACGAGGATGTGTTCATCAACAAACTCATCCTTTATTGGTCTCTTGTCTTCCGTCTCTTCAATCGGGGACATTCTAGATAAGTGATCTGCAACAGTGTTTTCACACCCTATTTGTCCCGAATCTCCACGTCAAACTCCTGAAGTAGCAAGATCCATCTCATAAGTCTTGTCTTAGAATCCTATTTAGCAAATAAATACTTCAAAGCAGCATGGTCAGTATAAACAACTACTTTATATCCTAACAGATATTGTCGGAATTTATCAAAAGCATAAACCATTGTTAACAACTCCTTTTCGCTAGTTTTATAATTCATCTGAGCAGGTTTCAGAACATGAATAACATAATATATAACATGTAACAACTTCTCTCTTCATCGTCCTAAAACTGCCCCTACTGCAATATCACTTGCATCACACATAATCTCAAACATGAGAGACCAATATGGGGCAATAACAATTGGTTCCGACACTAATATATTCTTTAGTGTCTCAAATGCCTCGGGACATTCTTTATCAAACACAAAGGCCCTATCCTTAACCAATAGATTGGTCAGAGGTTTGGCTATCTTTGAGAAATCTCTTATGAACCTGCGGTAAAAACCCGCATGCCCCAAGAAACTTCTTATACCTTTCTCATTCACCGGAGGTGGTAACTTTAAGATCACCCCAACCTTTGCTTGGTCCACTTCTATTCCCTTGTGGGAAATTTTGTGACCCAAAACTATACTTTCACGTACCATGAAATGACACTTCTCCCAGTTGAGGATTAAGTTTGTTTCCTAGCATCTTTCTAAAATAAGAGATAGGTTAGTCAAGCAATTATCAAAAGAAGAACCAAAAACAGAAAATTCGTCCATGAACACTTCGATATGCTTTTCCAACACGTTAGAAAAAATGGAGGTCATGCATCTTTGAAATGTGGCCGATGCATTGCACAACCCAAATTGCATTCTTCTGTAAGTAAAAACACCATAAGGGCATGTGAATGTTGTCTTCTCTTGATCTTCAAGAGCAACTACTATTAGATTATAACCAGAGTAACCATCAAGGAAACAATAGAAATCATGACCCGCTAACCTTTCCAACATTTGATCAATGAATGGCAAAGGGAAGTGGTATTTTCTCGTTTCCAGGTTTAACCTCCTGTAGTCAATACACACTCGCTAACCTGTAACCGTCCTTGTAGGAATTAACACATTCTTCTCATTCATGATTATGGTGGTTCCCCCTTTCTTAGTAACAACATGCACTGGACTAACCCATGAGCTGTCAAATATAGGATAGATAAGCCCTGCATCTAACAACTTTACCACTTCTTTTCGAACCACTTCTTTCATGGCGGGGTTAAGTCTTCTTTGGGGTTGGACAACCGGTTTGTGATCATCTTCCATGAGAATCTTATGCATGCAATACCTTTAAAATCCTCAATTGCCCATCCAATAATATTTTTGTATTTTTTTAGAACTTGGATGAGCTTGTCCTCTTGAACACTCTTGAGGCTTGAATTTATGATAGCCAGGCATTTACCTTCAGTGTCGAGGAATATATATTTGAGATTTTTGGGTAGTTGTTTTAACTCCGTCCCTTTTTTAGTCTCCTTATTCTCTTCCGACAACTGAGGTTGCCTTAGATCTTTCCACCGGTGTGGTCTAGATCCTTTCTACTAAGGTTGTGCTTCCATCATAGCTAACACTTCTGACTCTTTGTTGTCACCTTCCTGATCACTTTCAAAAATGGACAAACTCAACACTTTTTCCAAAGGTAATTGTGGTGCGTT
The DNA here is from genome assembly GCA_022829125.1 of Lathyrus tuberosus. Classification (NCBI taxonomy): domain Eukaryota; kingdom Viridiplantae; phylum Streptophyta; class Magnoliopsida; order Fabales; family Fabaceae; genus Lathyrus; species Lathyrus tuberosus. The sequence continues at coordinate 8,486,037 of JALAZF010000084.1, forward strand.
CAGAGGATTCTCATGAGAAATCACTTGATCTATCACCTCTATTGTGTGACTAGTGCCAACAACATCTTTGTATTTCATGGTGTTTCGAACATCAATATTCAATTCCTCATCATAGACTTTCAACGTCATAGTACCCTTCTCTATGTCTATCAAACACCTTACAGTCTCCAAAAAGGGTCTCCGAAGAATGAGAGGAATCTCTTCATCTTCCGGCATCTCTAAAATCACAAAATCCACCGGGAACACAAATTTATCAATCTTCACAAGAACATCTCTAAAATCACATAATGATCAGCAAATTGAAGTTTCATCCTAGTATCCTGCACCGTTCCTATCCTCAACTTCTTGTAGATGGATAACGGCATGAGACTCACACTTGCTCCCAAATCAATAAGAGCTTTTTTTAATGATCTATCCCCAATGGTGCAAGGGATGGTGACGCAACCTTGATCTTTCTTCTTCACTAGAATCTTCATACCCTGCAAAATAGCACTACAAGTTTTGGTTAGAATCATCGGATAAATATCAATGGTTCACTTCTTTGAGATGATGTCCTTCATGAACTTGGCATAGGTAGGAATTTGCTCAAGTGCCTCTAAGAATGGGATGTTGATTTCAAGCTTTTTGAACATTTATAAGAATTTTTCAAAGTTTTTCTCAAGCTGCCCCTTTTTCTTGTTTCTTATTGGGAATGAGAGCTTCACAGCCGGTTTTGGCTCAATGGTTTTCTCTTTCGCCATCTGTTTAGGTCTAACCACTTCTTCATTAACAATTTCATTTTCTTTGATCTCCAAATCAACTTCAAGCAGTTGGTCTCTATCTTTAGACTTTTCCTCAGGAACTTCAAGGGCTTTACCACTTCTGGTAGTTACAACACTAACTTTCTTATGATCTCTTAGATTTGTTACAGTAGCACTCGGAAGAGCACCTGGTGCTTGAACATTGGTAAGTTACTGTGCTATCTGATTCATCTGCACTTCAAGAGTTTTAATGGAAGCAGTGGTGTTACATTGATTATTTCTTGTTTCCTCTTGGAATTGAGAACTTTGAGCAGCCATCTTTTCAATGGCCAGCTCCCAATCTACCTTCTTTGGTGCTTTTTGTTGATAAGGTTGTTGCGGTTGTTGCTGGTACTGTTTCTGAACATTCCCTTGTTGATCTTTCCAAGAGAAGTTGGGATGATTCTTCCAACCCGGAATATACGTCTGAGAATAAGGATTATTTTGCTTCAAAAACTTAATCTCCTCAATTTATTGCGCAGTCGCAATGCAGCGTGCAGTAAAGTATGGTCCATTACAAATCTCACAATTAACTGCTTAGACAGGTTGAACTTGGGCTACTTGTTGAGTACTGACATTCATCGCTTTCAGCCTTCTTTCTACCTTAGCAGTAATTTGATCTTCCATTTTTACCACCTGATCCGCCAGCTTTAAATCAATGATCCCTTCTGGTTTACTCACACTACAGTCATACATCTCCAAATGCTCATTTTCTACTATAGCTTCTATAATCTTCTTTATACCAGTGGTTGTTGTTAAGTTTGATAAGCCACCGGCAGGTGTATCAATCAGTTGTTTGGTCTTCATCCTTAACCCATTCACAAACATCTGCATCTGTTCAGTAGGATCCATATTGTGAGTTGGACAAGCGACCAATAACCTTTTGAACCTTTTATATGCATCCCCAAGATATTATCCCTCCTTTTGTTTAAAATTCACAATGTCGTATCGCTTGCGAATGTAAACAGAAGCAGAAAAATACTCATTCAGGAATGTTGTCTCCATTTCTTCCCAAGTAGTTATACTTCCCGCAGGTAGGGAGTAAAACCACTCTTCAGCATCTTCTTCTAAGGTGAATGGAAACATCCTTAGCTTCTTCGCCTCTTTTGAGTGCCTCTCGATCTTCAAGGTTGTGCTCATAGTAAGAAACAGTTGCAAATGTTTGTTTGCATCTTCATTTATTTTTCCGGTGAACGGTCTCTTTTAAAGCCGCCTGATCGTAATTGGGTGCAACTGAAAGTGTTCTACATTGATCGGTTGATTCACTACGGTCAACCGCCCAGTTGGAGCATTCGCTCCATCGTAGTCCACAAGAAGTCTCTCTGTTGGTGGATTTCCAGCCATGATCATAATCTCTGGTTGTGTCTCTATGTATGTATCGGCTCTTGAGTCAATATTATCAGAATGGACAGAAACGTCTTCCTTTTTTTCCGGTTCTAAAATTACCGATTTTGAACCTGACACTGCCAGTCTTTCTCGTTTAGCTTTTTGGAGTCTAGCGTGCAACGATCTTTCTGGTTCTGCGTCAAAAAGAAATTCAGCTGAGGGCTTTCCTTGCATACACAGATTAGACAATTATTAGTAATAATAAAAAATTATAAAAATAACAAAAAATAAAATTTTAGTCGTAGAGCAACAAAATTTCAATTGAATTAAAATTAAAAAGTTATATTTTGGAAGTCCCCGGCAACAGCGCCAAAAAATTGATCGGAAAAATAGCAAGTGTACTATTTTTGCCGATTGTAGTTAAAATATGAGTTTTATCCCCAGTATCGATCTCGAGGACTACGTAGGAAATGCAAGCTCTATAATAATTCAATTGAACAAAAAGTAATTGGGGGTTAGGTGATTGTTTTGAAAATAGTAATTTCGCCAAAGGAAAATAAAACAGAATAATAAAATTGAGTTTTGAACAAATATGAGAAGCATGCTAGGGTACAGTGTATGAATTGTCTTGTAACAACCTTAATCCTTATTTCAGAGACATAATTTAGATTTATCAATTTCTTGACTGTAAATTGTTTACTCCTAAGTCCTTAGTGAGAAAACCTTTGATTTCATAACCTAATTACTATGTCCATAGGTAATTCAGTTTGAAATCAAGCATTATGTATAATGTCAACAGTGTTTCAAGTGTAACAGGGTATTCCTAGTCCTAGGTAATATTTACTGATGCATTATCGTGCACAAGCGTTAACAATGGTTTGTCTGACCTAAGGTTAACCGTCAATCAAAATCTATTTGTTCGATAGAAAAAGTATTAATAACATTGCACGATAAAATAATTATTAAAATAAGCACTTATGTCATTGAAACAAGAAAATCAAGATCATTACAATAAGCAATTTAGGGACACTCCCTAGCAATTGGGGGGGGGGGGGGGGGTTTAGCTACTCATAATATTCAGATAAAATACAAAATAGAAATAAGACATTACAAGATAATTGGATTACATTGAGCTTCAATGGCGTCCGCACTTAAAAACCTTCAGTTCTCCAATCGCCTTGATCTCTCCAATCTTGATCATGTAATTCTTCTCTGATACAAAAATCATTTCTTCTTCTCAAAACACGTCTAAAATACTCCCAAGTCTATTACATTAGTAAGGAAATGTCCAAAATACCCCTAAGGATCCCAAAGGTCAAAAATCAAGAAAATCAGCAGATGACACGCCACAGCCAACACGGGCTGTGTCAACTGACACGGGAGGCCGTGTTGGCCCCCTGGCTCACTGATGACAACATTGTTTGCTCCAGAACTGCTGACACGGGACGTGTCAGGTGACACGGGCACCCGTGTCAGCCCACTGCCTCTTCTCCAATTCTCATTCTTCAGGTGCCTTCCTGACACGGCGCGTGTTAGGTGACACGGGTGGTCATGTCAGGCCACTGTATCTCTTCCAAAAACTCTTCCGAATTCCCATAAATCCTGTTTTCTTTGCACGAGTCCTCTGGGCTTTTCCACATAGACCTGAAATCATCAAAACTACCAACAAACGCGTAAAATGCAACAAAATTGACATAAAACTAAAAATGCGAGACTTAAATAAGAAACATAAAATTAACTTGAAAAACAAAGAAAAGACTAAACAAAAGATTACCGATTCGAGGAAAAATTCCGAATAAGTGACGGAAACATGGTAGAAATGGTGACCGATCAGATTTCCAGAGAGAAATTCTCGTATATCACTAAGAGCAGAATAAAAGAGCTCTATCTTTGGACAATGCTCTAGCGGAAGAGAAATCGGGTCATTGTTATCCGTAACCAACAGTTATAACGTGGTGATTTCATATGCGGAAGGATCCAATATCTCATTGATCTCTTGAGCGGGGCGAATGAACAATTACTTCCTTTTGTGCTAGCACCACATACCACATTTTTTTTTTGGAAATTGATCATCAACATCATCATCATTTTCATTTGTATGTTGTTGGAAGGATCCACTTATTCTCTACAACATAATATTCGTTTTGAACACAATACATAATAAACACATTTCTATTTTTCTAACTTTTCAGATAAAACAAAATATATCATATATTTCAGATAAAACACTAGCATTTCAGATAAAACACATACCGCATATAACTCTTCTAAGTTTTCTAACTTTTCCATGTCTTTCCTCCAACTTTCTTGCTTCGCTTCTAACATCTTCATTTGTTCTTATAACTGCTTCTCAAAATCCACAATCTTTTCTTTTTGCGCTTATAATTCGACGCTTTTAGCACTTTTTTTGGATGAACCAAAGAATAATCTCAGGCCGACGCCTTCTCCAACACCACAAACTCGCCCACCATGCTCATATGTTCCGATAGCTTCTATTAGTATATCATGTCGTGGTTCTGGAACAAATGAGACTCCACGGGCCTCCTCAATCAGCATATCCTACACAACATGCATGATAATATTAATATTGTGATTACTACAACAGTTAAATAACACATAACATACGCACAACAAATCATACTTACAATTTTCTCAGCAACTGCTCTTGACGCATCTGAGGTGTACTCTCCATTTGGTCTTAGTCAAGCCCTCTTCGACTTCTCATGTCTTACCGAAGGAGATGGGTTGCTATCACGACTAATGGAGTCCTCATCTCCCATTTGTTGTTTTTTTTCATTCATCATTGTTTTCTCAAGTTTCCAGTAACCACCACGAGACAATCTATGAGGGTAAATGTTTTTTGCTTTATTTTGTATTCCTGCTTGACTTTTAGCCTGTTATAAACATAATGAAAATATGATTAGTATCTATTAATCATTAGCATAAATTTATCAAGATAAATAAGACTAGTACTAACCATGAATTTCTCATAACGACGGTCCTTCGTAAACTTTTTCCAAACCTTCTTCGAAAGATAACTATATCTCACCCATGGACGCTTAAGACCAGGCTTAGGCTCCCTAATGTAGTCACACATGAGCCGTGACTTAAATCTCCTCCAACACGTACCAGCATGACTTACCCACCTTTTTTTTTAATTTTTATCATCCATAAACTCAAAAGTCAATTACATTTAAATTAATAAGAATGTATTAGAAATTATAGAAAGTCATATCGAATAGATGAAAATTAAAATTAATACCATAACGTCTGTCCATATGCTATCTTTAACAACCTCTGACACTTTTTTCCAATCATCTATCAATATACCGATTTTGCTACGTACAAGGAACACAACATAACTCTTAAAAAGCGAAGAGTTTTCACCACCAACTACTTTGTCATACGCATTAAACACGATCGACAATTTGTTACCAGCTTTGTGGACTTTTGTTAATTTAGTAAGCATTGTGGCACCTCTTTGTGATCTTTTATTTCCGTCTCGAGTATCATTTGTACGAGTTTCACTTGTCATAGTTACGTCACCACTAGATGAAGAATACGATGAAGACGGCATCTATGTTCAACAACAACAACAACCTTAACAACAACAACAACAAACTCTTTCATCTATTATTTCCACATATAAACATGAATAAAAATATGTTATCATACACATTCAACAACAACAACAAAAGATTAATCAAATGTTATCACGTACACATTCAACAACAACAACAAAAGATTAATCAAGTGTTATCACACACATTCAACAACAACCACAAAAATAACAAGAACAACAACATCAACAACAATGAAAACTAAAGTTTACTGTAGATGCATGTGAATTTTTTTTATGTACAATAAACGTGATGACTAAGTAAAGGTGAATATTTGGGTTGAAACAGATAGTGTTGTTGTTGTATTCCTCCTTGACGATGACGATGGTGTTAGTGTTGGCGTTGGTGTGTTGTCTTCCTCCTCGTGATGGCTACAGGTTGAAAATGAACAACGAATGGAAAATGATGAATCGATGAAAAACAATGAGCGATGATGATGAACGATGAATGTTAGGGTTGATATGGTGTTTCGTTTCTTAGCACTGAACGTTAGGGTTGAAATGATGTTTTGTATCGTATCGTTATTGAGTGCAAAGAATGGCTACTAAAGAGACAAGCTAGTTAGTTGTCATAAAAATGAATGAAAGATACCACCACATTCAACAACCGAAACTATAGTGATATATTATTTGCTTAAATAAATTTTAATTAAAAAGCGCCAATATATTACAATTTAAAATATTTAAAACAAAATGATAAATATGTCACAACGCTTGTTTAAATTAATAAGAATAAAATAAATAATATGTATGTAATATGTATGAAAGAAATATATATATATATATATATATATATATATATATATATATATAAAAGAAGAAATAAGAAGGTTACGTTGGTGGGTGTTGGAACTCAGTAAAGCACAGGCCTATGCAGTCGTTGAAAGCCTGATATGGGTGAGATAGCTATTCATTTGAGTATGGTGAAAAAGCAGTACATAGCACCCACCAAAAAAAATTGTTTTTTTAGAGTGAAAGAAAAAAACAATTGAATTTAAGGTTGTTCAAAGTAGAAGAGCAAAAAACTGAATCAAATTGTTAGGAATATAATGAGATTGAGAGATGTGAACAAAAGCAAATGGCTGCCTCTCTAACTTTGTTTTTCAATTTTTTTTCAAAACCGAAAAATGAATATTGATAAAGAGCGGGGCCGGCCCAAACAATTTAAAGGCCCTGATTTATTTTAAAATTAAGTCCCTAATAGATAAAAATATAATAGATTAAAAAATTTATATTTAATTTAAGTTGCATATAAAATTAAATAAATAGAGAAAAATGATATATAAATATTATGTAGAAATTTGGTTCATTGAAGTTTAATTTTTTTTCATTTTTCTACTCATACAATCCTTTATTTTTAAAAAATTTCATACCATCTAATGAAAGATAACAATTTCGACAATGTTAATAAAAAATTTATTAATTAATAAAAAAACCAACATTGTGAAATTACAAAATATAAAATATAAGAATATAATTTGATTTTTCAAGGTATCATGACTACTACGACAAATTTATTAATGTGTTAATTCACAATGAAAATTTAAATTAGTGAAAAAATTTGTAAAAAAGTTACGTTATAATAGATTAAAAAATATTTTAAATCAAATCAATTAATTTTTTAATTTACTATATTTAATAATACTTTAAGCAAAAAGAAAAAATACATTTACTCAAATTTTAAAATATTATTATGAAGAAAAACAATAGCCATAAATAAGATTGTACAATATTTCATTAAAAAAAACTAATAATAAATAAATAAATTATATAATAAATTGTTTTATTATTTAATTATAACGCTCGTTAAAATATTATTATTCAAAATAAAATTTAAAGAAATTGAAATAAAATAAAATTAAAAAAATCTTTAAGATGTAACAGATTTACTTTAATAATTTGTATTCATATTATATAATGTAACCTATATTCATATTATATAATAAAGTAAAATGAATTGATTAAGTTATTGATTGTGTGCCCACAAAAAATTTCAAAACAATTCTAATTCTAAGTGGCCGCTTACTTTAATATAAAAATACTTAAAATATTGAAGATGAGACTCGAAGCCGCATTGTCAGACTATCAAAACACACACTCAACAGCTTGGCAATAAGAGATTATGTATTAAATTTTTGTATAAGCATTATATATTATTTAATTTTATATTTATATTAGGCCCATTGATTAAATTTGAGGCCCATAAAATTTGGAGGCCCTGTGCGGTGGCACTTCCTGCACACCCACAGAGCCGGCCCTGATAAAGAGGCACCGTTGGTCTACCGTTCCGCGCCTCTTTTCAATTGGCAACTTTGCTTTATATATATATATATATATTAAGTAGACTTAAATAATCTGTTGATCCCCGTAAGTTAATGAGTTTTTTTTTTGGTCCTGTAATTTTTTTTGGGTATGAGTTCCTATTTCTCACATTTTGCGTGCGGTTTAGTCCATAAAGTCAAAACCCGCAGGAAAATCCTTAGGTTTCCTGCGGATTTTGGCTTTAGGACTAAAACGCATGCAAAAAATGAGATTTATGAACTCAGACAAAAAAAAAATTACAGGGACCAAAATCAAAAACTCGCTAACTTACAGGGACCAAAAGTGCATTTAAGCCTATTATATACTTAGGATTTCAATTTTTAAATAATACCAAAATGCCCTTAATGAATTATTTTTAGAGATAAAAAAGAAGTAAATTAAATAACTGTAAAATAGAACCAAACACTTAAAAATAATTAAAATAAAATCGAAATAACAATACAAATAATTCTATTAAATTAATTCAAATGTTTAAAAATAAAAAAAAAATAAAATGACACAAAATGAAAAAAATCGAGCGCAAAAATGCTCGAAAAATTAAACTGAATGCCCCAAAATTATCAACGCGAAATAAACTTTTCAGAAACATACAAGTTTTGATCAAATTTTGAAATAAAAAATGATCGGGTAAAAAACCAAGTCTGATTAAAACGCGACCGAAAATTTAGTCAAAAAATAAAATGAGCACATCATATTAAACTACGCGAACCGTAGATTAATAAAATTGACGCCTGCAAGCTCGATTTTGAAATTTTAGATTTGTTGATTTCACGTACATTTGAGAATCAGTTCAACCAATCTGTCTGTGGGTTTGAAAAATTATTCTTGTCGATATTTTAAGTAGTATGCAAGATGAAATTAATGTTATGCTATACAGATGATGCAAATGTCATGATGTATATATTGGTTAATAGAATAATGGTAAAAATTGGGATATGACAATTGCGCCCAATGGTATTTTAGAGTGTCACATCCTTACATGACACCAGATGCTGAAGGAGAGTCACCTAGGCGAACTCATTAGGAGATATTAGAGGAGGAGCAAGCTAGAGCATATCATGTTGTTGATGTGTTGTCTTCATGTCGTCGTATTATGGATCTTGTGCAAGAATGTATAAAAAAAAAAGGCTTCCCGGAAGGCACTTCTGGGAAGACCATTGTAGATGCCATTCTTACTAAGGCACGAACGACATTGCAGTAAAAGAGGCGGCGAAGGAACACAGGGTTTGATATACGCATTAGTATAATACTTTTATTAGGGATTATGAATAATATTATCGTTTCTTACTTTTTTATTTTGATTGTATTATGGGTTCATGATTGAATAATTTATATATGAAATTTTCATCTTATTAGATAAGAGTATCGTTTAATTTATAAAAAAAATTATTATGATGGTATAGTTACTACATGGTCTATCACAAAAGTGCATTTTTAAAAAAATGTCAAAATTTACTACCTATAGAACGAATACGTAAGTGTATATCCGTATTTTGCTATAGAGATGCACCGTCAAATAAAATTATGTCAAAAAGAGGGTATCTCAGTCAAGAATAGATGAGATACATATAGGCTGAATATGGAAGCATATCCAGAATAATTTCTACCAAAAAGTGTAGGGTTATCCCTCCTATTTAGAGAGGCCCAAATTGATGTGGGTTAGTGGCCCATTTGTTTCTATGCCTTTGTTATTACCCAACAAAGAGAATTAAGTTAATTTTATCCATTGTGTGTGAAAAATAACAAGAAAAGTAGAGAGAAGAGTGAAATCCCGCAACCCTATTTTAGCACAGAGCAGTTCCACTAAATCGGAGATTGTGCAAAATCCAACGGTCGGATCGTTCTGAAATTTTGACACAACGTTCATGACTCATAGGAGTACATTCTGAGCGATTTTCATTGGATTCAGAGCTTTCTAAGTCGGTCTGTCGAGTCCATCTTTGAGGTCTAAATTTCTTGGTGTTTTTGGGTTGTTTTTGTCTCTCTTGATTATTGTTGTATTCCAAGATTGATGATAACACGAAAATGTATCGTATTTTTAGACCCGATTCACATGGATTTTAGTTGCGCTTTCTTTTGTTTTCCTTGATTTATGTCTTGTTACGCCGGTATTATTGTCTCTTTCAGGTACCTTGAGTAGAAATGGCTACAAAGGAGAGATGAGTAAAAAATGGAGAAGAAATAAAGAAATATTGAAGAAAAAAATAATAATGTGAAAAAAATGAAGGGTGACGCCCACCACACTTCAAAGGGGGTGGCGCATACTGTAGCGAGTGATTTTTGGATGTGGTTGCGAAGCACGATCGCTCTGGTACTACAGCTCGATTCATTTTTTTTATCCTATTAAAGCTGATGAAGGAAGGGAAATAGATGTCTCCAATTAACCCTGCTTGCATACTGAGATTAAACAGTCAAAACTGTTGGTTTACAGATGCTACAAAGATTCGGGGTTTCTCCTAGGTTATTTTGTTGACGAGGGGTGCTTTAGGCTATCGGTTAGGATGTTAGGACGAATGTATGCGATTTTGGGTTTTTGTTTAGTGTGCTCGCTAAGATTTTTCTTTCAATCTTATGCCTACGTATTCCCGTTTACCGAAACAGGGAAATCAAAGCGATCGTAGTTCCTCCTATTCTATGGGAGGAAATGGTTGTTTTGGTGTCTTGTTCAAAGCCCAAGACGTGAAGCGAAAGGTAGTTTGTATCTTGTTCAAAGCCCAAGATGTGAAGCTAAAAGTGTTGACCTTAGAGAGAATTTGTCATCTCTAAAGGGGTCTGTTTGTCACAACTGTTGGGTGACTGACTGTAAAGGAAGATTACTTTAACCGAGATTTGTGAATCCGACAATGCCATAATTTCCTTTATAGGGGATTTTAACCTGAAGGAGAAGACTTTAACTCAGTTTTGAGCAATGCCATCTTTCCTTAGGAATTCTCATACTAAAAGAGGGACATTGGCATGGATGTAGATGATCCAGAGGCTTGCCGCTTACAGCAATTAAATGAAGGGGAAAGAGTTGTTGAAGTTTGTGTACTGTGAACGAGGCACAGCTTTGATGCTAAAAGGTTGATTGGACCAACCAGTGGTTTTCTTATACAAAGCCTAAGAGGAGGCTAATATGTGTCTCGTACAAAGCCCGAGAGAGAGGCTAAAAGGTTTTGACTCGACGATGGAGTCTTTTGGTATCTCGTATAAAGCCCGAGATGAAGGCTACTTGACTCAACAAGAGAGTTTTTTTGTATCTCGTATGAAGCCCGAGATGGAGGCTGTTGTTTGTTTGGCTCAATAAGAACCTTTTTGTATCTCGTATAAAGCCCGAGATGGAGGCGAAAGGGTGATTGACTCAATGAGGGAGTCTCTTATGTGTCTCGTACAAAGCCCGAGAGAGAGGCTAAACTTTGTTTGACTCTGCTGGGGAGAATCATTGTATAAAGCCCAAGAGAGAGGCTATTTTAACTGGAGAAAGATCATTATACAAAGCCTAAGAGGAGGCTATGGTTACTGTTTCAGTTGAGTGACAAGTCCAGTATGCTGATTTAAAGAGAAAATCAGTTCTTATATGAGCAACACTATACTCGAGGATTTGATTCGAGGATCCGGGCTATTCCTGTTCTTTAAGGAATTAGGAAATCCGAAGGGTATTGAGACTGTCCAAGTCTATGGGTTTTCTTCCTATTTAACGAAGGGGTCACTTGAGAATGTCTGGAAAACTCAAGGAGATTAGACTGTCCGTGTCTAGAGTTTCATCTTTTGTACTATGCTTTGAGAAATAGTAGTAGAGTCTTTAAAAGGACTGTTCTATGCAGGTGACTAATTTATGTTCCTATACCTCTAGGAGGTCGTCGGGACAATTTGTACGAAGCCCAAGAGGAGGCTGGAAACTTTTAAGAAGCCGATCGGTCCTTGTACGAAGCCCAAGAGGAGGCTATCATTCCCGGAGGAAGAATCATTATACGAAGCCTAAGAGGAGGCTGTGAATACTTCTAAGAAGACGACGGGTCCTTGTACTAAGCCCAAGAGGAGGCGGGGTTGCTTTTAGGAAGCCTGTGGGTCCTTGTATGATGCCCAAGAGGAGGCCGATGCTTTTAAGAAGCCCGTGGGTCCCCAAACCCCGAGAAATTCAAGGTAAGCTATTCACAAGGAATAGATCAAGTCAGGAAAGTTCGAGAATTTGGAAGAAACTCAAAGATGCCATTCACGGAGAATACATTCATCTCTGGGAGTAGAGTTTCTTGACTATTCCTAATGAGGACAGCCGAAGAGAAGACTGTATCTGGTGATCCTATTGGAGATATAGTTGTCTATTTCTATTAATAAACGAAACGGCGTCACCTTGTTCTAGACGTAGTTGCTGGGGAAACTCGAAATATCTATACTATTATTACACAGTTGATATGAGTTTATGAAAGAAGACTTACAGCGAGACAACCCCACAATACAGTTATATGTATATGAAAGCGATAAATGAAAGCAATAACCACTTACTCGGTTGTACAGCTTCCATGCTGTTTGGTTAGTTGTTCAACAAAGAAAGATTGAAAACAACAGTATATTCAAAATCAAAGGAGAAAGTGCTTTGAAAAAGAAAGATTTGGGGCTTACAGCTCAAGGAGAGGCCCAGGGTTTTATCAGTGAGCGCACTGTTTGAATTTGTACAGAGGGACTTATACAAGTGACTGAGGCCCAAAAAGGTTTTCTGTACAAAGGGATGGGCCTTACACTCTCTCAAGAGGCCCAAAAGGTTTAAAGAAAAAGAGTGGGGCTTATAACACGAGGGTAGGCCTAGTTGACTTTTCGTTAAAAATGGCGATTGCGCCGAGATTTTCTTTTAACGCGAAGGGGCTTATACAATATCTGAGGCCCAAATGATTTTGGTTAAAAGGGGGTTGGGTCTTACACTCTATTAGAGGCCCAAAAGTTTTGAATGGGTCTTATAGCTCAAGGAGAGGCCCAAGGTTATTTTTCAAAAGGCGACGATCGCGCCGTTTGTTTTTGACGGTATCGGGACTTATACAATATATTGAGGCCCAAAAATGATTTGGTCAAAAAAAGGATTGGGTCTTACAGTCTATTAGAGGCCCAAAGTGTTTTGAAAATGATTTATGAGGGTTGAATTAATCCAAAAACCCTAATTTGTTTTCAAAAATGTGTTTTAATTGAATAAAAATTTAATTAAAATGATCAAAATTGTTTAACATAGGAAAAATAAATTGTGATCTTGGATTAATGCTTCAAAAATTGAGTATTGACCTACAAAATAATTAGAAAGCATTAAAAGTTGCAAAATCAAGGTGGAAAAAATATTTTAAATGTTAAAAACAATTAAAACATTAATTCTTTGCAAAAATATAAATGATATAAAATAAATAATATTTTTGGGATTTTTTGGGAAAATAAAATATTTTAACATTTTTGTGAATTATTAAAAAAAGAATCAACTCAAAATCATTAAAACTCAGAGAGAAATTAATTTTTGAATCAATTAAATAAAATCACAAAATTCAAATAATTGAATTTTCAAAAAATGGCGCCAAGAACACACCAAGAACACGCGCGTGTTCTGGGTTTTCCCAGATTTGCATTTTCTCTCCAATCTCACTGAATACTTAATCATATCATGCAATCCACATACCAATCAACTTGTTTCAACCTCACGATCATGTCTATGGTATTTAATTTCATTTAAATTAAACATATAACAAGAAATCACGAAAAATCCTCAAGGACCCTAATTTCTGCATGAAGGCTAGGATTTTTGATACACGATTCAAATAATGCAATTAATTGAGGGGAAACATTCCATGCATGATTATGAACATATGGCCAAATTATTGTGCAACAAAAATTGCATGGATCATAGAGTTAGAAGAGCTCATGCTTACCACTTGCAGCTGGTGATCGTGATTTGTGTTGGAGGTGTTACAGCTAGGTTCCAATGATCTGGATAGCTTCCCTACGTGCCATGGAGTGTGTATGAATGCTTGGAATAGATTGAAATGGTTTGGAGCTGAAGATGGTACCTCAACTGCAAAACTGTCAAGAACTAGAGCAATTGGCTGGTGATTTTGTGAAATCTGTGTTCCAGATGATATGTGAGTGTTTGGATTACTTCTATATGATGTATGTGAGGTGTGTGTGTGTGATTGGTTTGATTGGAAAAGCTCCCAAACTCAAAACCCGACAGTGACTTGCCTTAGAAGGCAAAATTGGAGTGAAAGAAGAGATTTTGAGGAAAGCATATGTTTGATGGCTTTGGTGTACTCAAACTGATCACAATTGAGCTCTATTTATAGTAGAGCAAGTTTGTTTTACAAGGAATAGTGAATGGCAACTGCTGAGTAGGTTTGGCCAATGTTGCCAAATGAAAATCCAAGTCTCCTCTAGCCATTGACTAGAGGTTAGGGCACAGGCTGCTGGTTCCCTTGGTCTTGGATAAGTCTTGACTGAATTCAGTTGAGAATGGCTCAGTCCATGCCACCTTGATGCCTCCATTGAATGCTCCAATCCAAAATTGGAGTCTTGTCCCTATTTTGGCAATTCTAGGTTCAACATGCTATTTCTTGTTCCAAAGACTTTGGAGGCTTGGCTCAGTGATTGTCCCCTTTAGATTCAATCCTCAGAGGTGTCCAAGTGGATAGGAGCATTTGGATTTGGATGATTTTGGCAAATCGAGCAAAAATGCAAAATCTGCCTTGCCTTGACAGATTTCAACAAGGCAACTTGCCAATGTCATATCTCATGACTCAAATTGAATTTGGTAATGTTCTTGGTCATTTTGGAAAGCCCTTACATAATACAACAACTGTTTGAACATGTTTGGTTTTGATCTCTTTTGAATCCAAGTGAAAAATCCCCCTACATTTGGCAAAAAGTAGGGTAAAATCTGACTTAGTGAAATTTTCACTAAGTGTTGGAACAAAGTGACTTTTCTTGATTTTGATCACTCCATAACTCAAAATCCATGAGGAATTTGGACATAGGTTAGTATGAAGCTTTTGTATAGGGCAATGAGATCTACAAATCAAGCTTTGAATGGGGAACAATGGCCTTGTTGTTTAGGCGTTATGGTCCTCCAAAGTTGGCACATTAGTGTCACTTTTTCCATAACTTAGAAATTTTTCTAAGTTTTTATGGTTACCCCTTTTACAAGTTATCCCACTTTCTTTGATTTTTCTTGATGAATGATGATTCAAATCATACATTAACATCATTTTAGGGTTAAAAATCCATTTTGGTGAAAAATCTCAAAAAGTCAAAGTTGACTTTTGTGCACAGTTGACTTTTTATTAGATGAATTCCAAACTGTGCAATTCTTCATGAAATCATGTCCTTGACCTAAATCAAACTTGATGGACATGTTCCATGGGTGTCATAGGGTATATTGAATCATGTCTTAGGGCTTGGGAGCATGTCCTGGTCAAAAGTCAAAGTTACAGTTGACTTTCCTCGCGAAACCCTAATTGTGGTGCAGATGAAATTGAGACTTGTTGCTCAAGCTTCTTGGATTAATCCATTGTTCCAAATGGATCAATATAGTTCATTAGAGACCCTCAAACCCTCTCTTGAGGTCTTGGCTCATGATTTACGCTAAAAGTCTACTTAGGGGTGAATTAGGTCAAGAAACCCTAATTCCTGATTTTTGATGAATACATCCCCTGAGGCAAAATTGACTTGATGATTGGGTCCATGAGTTCCCATGAAGTATATTAGGTTATGTTTTGGATCATTGGCTTGTGCCCAGATGAAAAATTTCCATTTGGAGGCCCTGGTCGACCAAAACCCTAATTTGGTGACACTGTCGATCTTGAGACTTGATCCACCTAGAAGGGAGCAGCCTTGTGCTTGATCCTTGAAGTGGGAGTCCTTTTGATCCATTATGGATGTTTGAGAGGTTAGACAAGTTGAAGATCATGTCATTCTTTGATTGATCCTTTGTCTAAGAACTCTGAGAGGGCTTGAAACCCTAATTCTTGATGGTAGTGAATGCTCAACAATCCTTGAGGAGATTGATGAGGCATCAAGGTACATCCATATTATGACGATGATTTGCACAATGATGGGAAATCTAAGTGGTCAAAATTTGGGGTATGACAGATGCCCCTATTTAATCTTCTTGGACACGAAGGTGTGAATGGCGAAGGTATTCGGGCATTCGGGGTGCAAGAGGATTAAATATCGGAATACCCAAAATTTTTGACGGCGTCTATGAATGGTAATTCATGCATTCATCTTCTTTTGCTAAGCAATGATGCTTAGAAAAGGTAAACTTCCCCTCGATCCTGGTCTTCAGCCCAGGAACTGGTCTCCGTTTCTGATTTAAACTTCCCCTCGATCCTGGTTTCCTACCGAGGAACTGGTTTTAGTTTCTGATGTAAACTTCCCCTCGATCCTGTTTTCCTACCAAGGAACTGGTCTTAGTTTCTTTCGTCAATAAACTTTACTGACAAGGGACGCTATTCGTAGCGGCTTTCCTTCAAACTTCTCGCCGAATTTTCCTGGGGATATGCTATTTGAGTGGAAAAAGTTTTGATGTCAGACTTGCTGGGGAACCCAGTCGTCTGAGTTGTAGAGGTGCACAAATTTCTCTGTTTGGAGACGCCATTTATTAAATCTACTGGGGAAAATGAGTCTCTTGAGAGACTGCTTTCGTTCGGGGTCTTTACATCATACTTTTCTAGGAGATCTTCTCGGAGAAATGCCATATGATGTGATCCAATTTTGAGGTGCCGATGACCTTTTCATCAGTGGGTTTTTCGGAGAAAAACTGCCGTACTGCCGAATCTCCGATTTAGGAGGCTTTCTCTCAGGATTTTCTTTAATATGGGAAAACAAGGATATCATCTTCAATGGCGAAGAGTGATGTTAATTGGAGGTTCTCTGGTCTTTCAGAGGTTCAAGTTATCAAAGTGGTCGAGGACCTAACTTCAATCCAGAAATAAAACTGGAGGAGAGAGATTGTTCAGACGTAACACTTCCTAACGAGGAAAGGGCTGACAACTCGATTGAGAGGACTTTTATCACTAGGGGACAAGACCGACTAGAGTGATAGTGATGCAATATGACTGTGAATGTAAATCAATAATGCATGATGCATGTATGTATATGCTGACAAAACTGACGCAACATACAAACTAAAAGATGAACACGACTGGATACTCGGCCATTGCAGGGCGAAGAAGTACCGCTGGTTCAAGATAGCAATTCTGCCTTTCTTAGGAGAGATAGTCCCTGTTGGGAGCTACGTTGATCGGGCTTAGGAGATGAGAACTCGGCCGAAGCGTGTCAGACGAAACAAGGTCTCTGACACAGTTGATCCCTTCATTCAGGCGTACTGGCATAGAAGGAGTACTTTGATTCCGTACTTTGGGGTTCGATTACTTCTGGAGAAGCGACTGATGTTCTTCTGATGTTCAACAGTCAAAAGAAATTGCCGTCTTTATTAAAAAGCAGAAAAAGTTTTAACAAGTAAATTCATTTTTGTTTTATTTCAAGAATCGTTAGTCATGTTAACAATGTCGTTCTGTAAAGCTAAAACAAATAAGAATTACAAACAAAAGCACAAGGGCTCAAATTTTATTGATAAAATGGAGATCAGCCAAACGTGTGATTCCATTGAGTATTTACAAAGTTAGAAAATGGTAATTTACAGGGAAAAGGGCTACGTTGAAACATAATGACCACTATCCTTCTACCAACTTTGAATTCGGGGCATCCTGAGCTTCTGTCGAAGATGACCTTGACTAGAGTTTTCCTCTGATGGATGGTGTAACTGCTGCTGAGGGACCTGCCTCTGTTGAACATAGTTACTTGCCATTATCCCTAACTTTTGCCTGGATTGTACTGTGACGTTTCCAATCCACCGGGATAATTTTTTTTTATTTTGTCTCTAAATTTTGCCTGGACCGCCCTTTCGGGTTTTCAATCCACCGAGATGTTTTTTTAGGCGAAGTATTTCTTGACTACATCAACATTTGTGGGGTAGGCAAATTCCTCTCCGTCCATGGTTGCAAGTCTCAAGGCGCCGCCTGAGAAAGCTTTCGTGACCACATAGGGGCCATCATAATTTGGGGTCTATTTGCCCCGAGAGTCAGTGAGAAACGATTGTATCTTCTTGATCACGAGGTCTCCTTTTCTGAAGACGCGAGGTCGGACCTTTTTGTCTAACGCCTTTTTCATTATCTGTTGATACAGCTGACCATGGCATAGTGCCGTGATTCGCTTCTCCTCGATCAGATTCAGTTCGTCGTGTCGACTTTGACACCATTCAGCTTCGGTGAGCTTAACTTCCATCAATATTCGGATTGACGGGATCTCTACTTCTATGGGGAGCACTGCTTCCATGCCATACACTAGAGAGAAAGTGGTTGCCCCTGTTGAAGTGCGGACAGATGTGCGATAACCGTGAAGAGCAAAGGGTAGCATCTCGTGCCAGTCTTTGTAGGTTACAACCATCTTTTGAACGATCTTTTTGATGTTCTTATTAGCCACTTCTACCGCTCCGTTCATCTTGGGTCGGTAGGGAGATGAGTTATGATGTTCAATCTTGAACTCTGCGCACAACTCCTTCATCATCTTGTTGTTCAAGTTAGATCCATTGTCAGTAATGATCTCGCTTGGAACACCATAACGATAAATGATATTGTTTTTGATAAATCGGACCACCACTTGTCAGGTTACATTGGCGAATGACGCTGCTTCGACCCACTTGGTGAAATAGTCAATGGCTACCAGGATGAACCGATGTCCGTTTGAAGCCTTAGGTTCAATCAAGCTAATCATGTCGATTCCTCATATGGAAAAAGGACACGGGGAAGAAAGAACTTTGAGATGTGATGGCGGTACATGAATTTTGTCGGAGTATATCTGACACTTGTGACACCTCCTCATGTACTTGTAGCAGTCGGATTCCATGGTCAACCAGTAGTACCCTGCTCTTAGAATTTTTCTCGCCATTGTGTGTCCGTTGGCATGAGTGCTAAAGGATCCTTCATGAATTTCTTTCATCAGCATTTCTGCTTCTGGTCTGTCTACGCATAGGAGCAAGACCATGTCAAAATTTTTCTTATAGAGAGTGTCACCGCTCAGGAAGAAGTTTCTAGCCAATCTTCTGAGGGTTTTCCTGTCTTTTCTTAGTGCCCCAGGTGGGTACTCTTGTTTCTGAAGGAAGCATTTGATATCATGATACCAAGGTTTGTCGTCTATGACTGCTTCAATCGTGAAGATGTAAGCGGGCCTTTCAAGGCGCATTATGTCGATCTTAGGTAAGTCGTTCCATTGACCTACACTAATCATGGAAGAGAGAGTGACTAATGCATCATCCATGTGATTCTCCTCACGAGGGATATGATGAAACTCAACTTTGTTGAAGAAATTTATCAACCTTCTTGCGTACTCTTTGTAAGGAATCAATCCTGATTGGTATGTGTTCCAATCTCCTTTTATCTGATTGAAAACTAAGGTTGAATCGCCGTATACGTCCAAGTTTTTGATCCTTAAATCAATTGCTTCTTCGAGACCCATAATACAAGCTTCGTATACGGCCTCGTTGTTTGTACATTTGAACGTAAGTCTGGCAGTGAAAGGAATGTGGGTACCCTGAGGGGTAACAATGATTGCCCCAATTCCGTTTCCATAATGATTAACGGCTCCGTCAAAGACAAGTCCCCATCGGGAACCTGGTTCTGGCCCTTCACTGGGTAACGGTTCATCGTAATCTTTCATTTTTAGATACATGACATCTTCGTCTGGGAAGTCAAACCCGATTGATTCTTGATCGTCAATCGGTTGATGAGCCAAATGATCGGCTAAAATACTTCCCTTAACGGCTTTCTGAGCGTGGTACTCTATGTCATATTCTGATAACAGCATTTGCCAACGGGCAATCCTTCCCATGAGAGCAGGTTTTTCGAAGACGTACTTGATTGGATCCATTTCGGAGATTAACCAAGTAGTATGACGAATCATGTATTGGCGAAGACGTTTGGCTGCCCAAGCCAAAGCGCAACAAGTTTTCTCGAGCATCGTGTACTGAGTTTCGCAGTCGGTGAATTTCTTGCTCAAATAGTAAATAGCAGACTCTTTCCGTTTGGTTTCGTCTTGTTGGCCAAGTACACACCCCATTGAGTCTTCCAAGATTGTGAGGTAGATGATCAGTGGTCTTCCTTCCACTGGAGGTGATAGAATCGACGGATTCAACAGGCATTCCTTGATACTGTCGAAGGCGGTTTGGCAGTCTTCTGACAAAACGCAATCCTGGTTCTTTTTGAGTAACTTGAAAATTGGCGCACATGTCGCGGTCATGAGGAATATGAATCTGGAGATGTAGTTCAAACGTCCTAGGAATCCCCTGACTTATTTTTCAGTTTTCGGAGAAGGCATTTCTTGAATGGCCTTGACCTTGTCAGGATCAACCTCAATTCCTTTCTGGCTGACGATGAACCCTAGTAATTTCCCTGAACGGACACCGAAGGTGCACTTGTTGGGATTCAAGTGGAGTTTGTACTTTCGCAAACACTCGAATAGTTTTGACAGGTGGGTCACATGCTCCTCTTCTGTCTTAGATTTTGAAATCATATCATCGACATATACCTCGATCTCTTTGTGTATCATGTCATGAAAAAGAGTTGTCATGGCCCTTTGATAGGTTGCCCCGATGTTCTTTAAACCGAACGACATCACCTTGTAACAAAAGGTACCCCATGGGGTAATGAACGAAGTTTTCTCCATGTCTTTCAGTGCCATTTTGATCTGATTATAGCCCGAGAATCCATCCATGAAGGAGAAGACTTTGAACTTTGCTGTACTATCTACCAGCATGTCAATGTGTGGTAAAGGAAAGTCGTCCTTTGGACTAGCCTTGTTCAGATCTTGGTAGTCGACACACATTCTGACCTTTCCATCCTTTTTTGGAACGGGTACGATATTGGCTAACCATTGAGGATATTCTGACGTGGCGAGGAAACCCGCATCAATCTGTTTCTGTACCTCCTCTTTGATTTTGATGGCCATGTCTGAGTGAGTCCGTCTCAACCTCTGCTTTACTGGCGGACATTCCGATCTCAACGGTAAGTGATGTTCCACGATGCTGGTATCCAACCCTGGCATGTCCTGATAGGACCAAGCGAATACATCGGGGAATTCTTTGAGAAGCTTTATCAAACTCTCTTTGGCAGTTGAACTGAGAAGTGCCCCAATCCTGATTTCTTTTCTCTCTTGTTCTGAACCCAAGCTTACCATTTCCAACGGTTCTTTATGAGGTTCTTTATGAGGTTCAATGGACCTTTCCTCTTATCTGAGTAGTTGGGAGATCTCTTCTGGAATTTCGTCGTCATTTTCTTCTTCAGCCTCGAATATCGGGAACTCAAAGTTGGGAGAAGGCATCGGATCGTATGTTTCAACGGGGTTTAAAACAAGCAATCTGCATGACGTGATGATTCGTGTTTAGAAGAGATAGAGAAAATGCAAGTGTGTGCAGTGTTTTATTTTACTGCTTGTTTTTGTTATTGAATTGTTTTTTAGGATTACCATTTTCTGAAAAACGAAAAGAGAAAACAATAATTAATGCGGAAATTACAGAACGACGTTATTTTATTAATGAGCAAGTCGATTCTTGAAACGACAACCCTATAAAACAAAACTCTGTCGCTTTGGGCAAAGCGAAGAGGGAAATTTACAGAAAGCGAGCCCTATCAAAACATCCGTTTCACCTGGGCAGGGTGAAAGGTTAACGATGGCAATTACTTTGACTGACGAACGATCTTCGGAGCATCAACAGCAACCCATTGGCGGCGAACTCCTCGGTGAATCACAAAGTCTGGCACCTTCCCTGATTTGTCTTCAGAAGTGACGCTGATTTCTGGTGGAGCAGGATCATTGGAATCTGTCTCCCAGGCAGAATTGTCGTAGGAGATTTCCTCAGTTGTATTTTGCATAGTATTTGTGCTCTCAGCTGTATCTCCCCATCCAGTAAGCTGGATATCTTCGAGCCTGATACGAGAGCTTTCGGGAGCGGTGTACCTGACCATATAGTCGTATTTTCCACTCAGTTGTCCCAAGGTGTCCCAAACTTCTTTGGAACTGGAGGAGTCATCTCTCTCGATGACGTTGACCTCGGGAAAAATATAGTTGATGAATTCAAACCCTGCAAACGTTGCAAATTCATCTTCATGTTGAGTAGTTTCTGAATGACATGAGTGTTGATCCTATGACATGGTGGGGACACAGGTATTCTGTTCAATGATGGTCAGCTGATTTTCATTGTTCGGCTGACTCTCTTGCCCCAAGTTTCCTGGGTAGGGCTGTCACATTGGCAGACCATCTATTGTGCCATAGTAGGTGTAGTCAAAATTGTCTTTCATCAGAGTGTCCTCCTCTAAAGAGTTTGGCGGAGCACGACATCCTTCCGGATCACAATCTCCATAGATCATTTCGACATCTGACCGTGGTATAAATCTCGGACTCTGTGCGGGATAGCAAAATGGTATAGGCACCTCTTCCTGAGACATATAGCCGTCCCCGTTAAGGTAGGACTTCCATTCTTCATCTGTGTTAGAGGGATCTTCCTCATTGATAGCATGTACTGCTTGAGACACTGGGTGAAGGAAACCTCCACTGTGGAAGAAGTTTTGAAGGGGATGAAGACTTTCATCGTTGGAAGCTGTCTGGGTATAGGTTGCAGAAAAACCAAGACCCTTCTTTGTTGTATTGCCAGTAGGAATGACAAGCTGTCCCCATCCTGTCGTATCGGTACTCTCGACCGCTTTGATAGCATCGTTGTATGAAGAAATGGAAGTTCCTTCTTTGAACTGATTGTTCTTGCTCACCGACAGTGCTTGGAACTGAGTTCCAATAACCTCCTCGGGTTCTATACCAGCAGATGATGACAAGTTACTCACCAACAAGGCCTGTTCCCCGCAGACTGTGATGAGTTGGCCGTTCTGGACGAACTTTAGCTTTTGGTGGAGGGTGGAAGTAACCGCCCCAGCCTGATGTATCCAAGGTCTTCCTAATAAACAACTGTACGTTGCCCGGATGTCCATGACCAAGAAAGTGACTTGGAAAGTATGAGGACCGATAGTTATAGGAAGATCAACTTCACCGATAACTGTTTTTCTGGATCCGTCGAACGCTTTGACGACGACCTCGCTGATTCTCATCGGAGGGCCTTTGAATGATAATTGCATCAAAGTGGACTTCGGCATAACATTCAGGGTTGACCTTGTGTCTACCAGTACGCTGGCTAAAGCATCGTCCTGGCAGTTAACTGTGATATTGAGCGCCATGTTATGACGACGACCCTCTTCAGGTAATTCCTCATCACTAAATCCCAAATTTTTGCAGGAAGTGATGTTAGAGACAATACTATCGAACTGTCTAATCGTTACATCCTGTTCCACAAAAGCTTGCTCCAAG
The DNA here is from genome assembly GCA_022829125.1 of Lathyrus tuberosus. Taxonomy (NCBI): domain Eukaryota; kingdom Viridiplantae; phylum Streptophyta; class Magnoliopsida; order Fabales; family Fabaceae; genus Lathyrus; species Lathyrus tuberosus. The sequence goes on from JALAZF010000084.1 coordinate 8,509,491, forward strand.
ACTTCCTGTAGAGCCTCCCTATGGGCTTCTGAACTGAGTAATAATGATAATACCGAGATCTTTGAAGGAGTTTGTAACAGTTGATCGACAATGTTGTATTCACTCCTTTGGATGAGCTTCAGCATCTCATCATTATTTTTTGAAAGGTTGGGATTACTGGATTGACCGACTGGTAGATCAGGAGTTTCCGTCTGAAGTTCCTTTTCTTTGTTAGCTTCCCCAACCCCTCGGTTGAAGATTCTACCACTCCGTGTTACACGACTGATGTCTGCAATATTCATAACGGAGGGTAATGGAATTTCCTTTCCATTTTCAATTGTCGTTGCACAGTATTTGTAAAGGATTGCCTTAGCTGATTCATACGGTAGTGGTCCCGGCAGATAGATGACCACGGGAGCCCTCTGATTTTTCTGACCATCGTAAGTAATCTCAATCCGTTCCCGGTTGGGAACTTTAGATTCGTCAAGTAGAGGGATGATGGCAAAAACATCCCTGGTCCTGTGATAACCAGCGATCGTGACAACATCCTCAACTTGATCGGCAAGGTAGTCCGACATCCAGTTGATGGGTCCAGACCCCGGATATGGACGAATCTCTCCACGATCCACCTGACCCTAAAGAGCTGCTCTCACAAGGTAACACCCTTGGTTACTTTCCGAACAGACGCTACAATGGTCATAATTATGTGGTGGCACCTGGCCACGTCCACTTTGAATACAATGTAACCTCACTAGGTTAGCTTCCACAGATCGGACATCCTGACTCTGACGCCGAGTGGGGTTTCTGTTATTGATACTAATTTGCTGAGTATCTTCATCCATGTAAATTGGCATCCACCAGTGATTTAACAAGTGCTGAAGTGCCTCCTGGACAAGGGTACAACCTCAATCATTTTCGCAACCCACTTTACAGCTTTGATAGTCCTGTGATATTAAGAATCCGAGTCGGACCTGCTCAGAATGTAACTCTACCAAGTTGGTATTCATCACACGAATATCAAAGATCTGAACCATGTTGATTTTATAGGAATTCCTATCATGGTAGTCTTGGATCCATCCAAGATCCATCTGACGCTGGAGGGCTTCTTGTATGAAAGAGCATCCCTGTTTGTTTACCGAGCAAGTCAGACAAGAACTGTAATCGTGCCGCGGCAGATTATGATACTGGCTTTGCCTTGAGTGCATTGCCACCAGGTTGACATTCATTGCACGGATATCGTGGTTTTAAATGACATTAGAATTCGTGTAGACCATGTTAACTCCACGAACTCGGTGCTCTTGGATCCATCCGAGATCCATTTGTTCCTGTAGAGCTGCTTGCACCACAGAACATCCCTGATTGTCTTTAGAGCAGATATCACACCGGTGATAATTATGAGGTGGCACATGGCCATATCCACTCTGTCTACAATGCATCTTGACCAGATTGGTATTCAACAAGAGTACATCATGAATTTGATAGACATCGTTAGTCTCTCCTTCTATCAAATTGACTGCAGCCTTCTCATGTTGAGGCAGCGGGTTCGTGAGAACATTAGGATTTGTATCCTTGAAGGATAAGACCCCGCTCCTAACAAGTTTTTGCACGTCGGACTTGAAATTGAGATAAGTCTCGATGTTATGCCCTGATCCTCCTTGGTGGTAAGGGCAAGTTTAATCCACCTTAAACCAAAAAGGCGGATTTTCCGGTACTGTAAGAGGAGATTTAGTCTGAATGTGCCCCTTAGCCAGTAGTAATGGAAACATCTCTGCGTACGACACGGGTATAGGATTAAATCCTGCTGGCCGTGTTGTACGGTTGTTGTTATATGGAGGATGAGCCTGCTGAAGAGGCTGTTGTGTCCTTTGCTGATCAGGTTGGCTTTGCGCAACCTGAGGTTGATATGTAGGCACGGTGCTGATAGCAGGAGTTACAGCTGCTACTGGTTGGTACCGTCGCCTTTGCTTTCCGAGAGAGATATTCCCAATATCTTGCTCTTTTTTCTTAGGGAGAGCATTACCGTGTTTTTTAGTACCGCTCGTCAATCCAGTGTCTTTTACCAAACGTCCTTCTTGGACGGCTTCCTCAAGACGTACGCCCATGCCCACCATCTCGGTGAAATCACTGAGTGCACTGGCAACCATTCGGTCATAGTAAAGTGAGCTTAAGGTTTTTAAAAAGATCTTTGTCATCTCTTTTTCCTCAAGAGGTGGACAAATTTGAGCGGCAATCTCACGCCACCTTTGAGCATACTCCTTAAAGGTTTCCTTGTCCTTTTGCGACATCGATCTGAGTTGATCTTTGTCGGGTGCCATGTCCAAATTGTATTTGTATTGTTGGACGAAGGCAGTGCCAAGATCTCTGAATGTGCTGATCGTGGCACGATTTAAACCCATGTACCATTTGAGTGCGGCACCGGTTAAACTATCCTGGAAGTAGTGAATCAGTAGGTCCTGATTCTCCGTCTGAGCTGACATCCGCCGAGTGTACATCACCAGATGGCTTTGAGGGCAAGAGTTACCCTTGTATTTTTCAAAGTCGGACACTTGAAATTTGTGCAGAACTTTTACATTGGGGACCAAGTAGAGGTCTGCGACGTCCTTTCCAAATAAATCCTGACCGCGAATGGCTTGCAGCTCCTTCTGCATTTCCAGAAACTGCTCCTGGAATTCATCCATTCTATCGAACATGGTTTCCTTTTTACCAGAAGGTATCTGTGGAATCTATCCTCCCGGGACAGTGTGCACCACAGGGGGTGGTACCGTGACTACGACATCGAATCTTGGTGTTTCCCGAAGTTTGTAACCTTCAGGAGTCTTCAGTATGCCTCTGGCATCTTCGCTTTCCCGAAGTTTGTAACCTTCAGGCCCAACGGCTTCTGTTGTGATTCCCTGATCTTCAGTGATCGACGGAACATATCCTTCCGAGATATAGTTAACAGGCATGCCCCAAGGACGATCTTTCGGTATTTGATACCTAGGATCATACTTCTCCACTATGGGCGTTGAGGTGATCTCTGAGATCACAGTTCTTTGTAGCTGAGCTTCTGCCATGGCTTGCATGTCGTTACGAAGCTTTCTCATATCCTCTCTCAGAGCGTCGATCTCTTCTTTCAACTCTCTGTTTTCTTCCTCAAGATCATCCATCTTTTTCTAATGATTGGCCCGAGTATTGTACGAATGAGACAGTTTAACTCTAGAATCGAGATACAAACGTGAGATTCGTAGGGAAGAAGAATACGTGATGTGAGAATGATGAATGCAATGATTATATTAATTGTTTTTTGGTTTAATCAAAATAAACTTTGACAATTAGATTGCAAATATCAAACGGTGGGGAAACCCCTTTTTATTGAAATTCAAAGGATTACAGAAATGGAAATACAGTAGATTACAAGGTGTGGAAACAGAAACCTAAACTAATGGGTCCTGAATCCTCTCTGAAGAGAAATCAGGTGCTGACTCTGGTACTTTCCTCTTCTTTGACCGAGGCTCTTGGGCCGTTGTCGGGTTGTCATTCCTTTGCCAAGTGAAAGGAGCGAGCAAATTCCTTTGGTCATCTTGATTATCCACAGCATGTTGCTCCAAAATTTCAATCAGAGCGTCCTTATCTTTTAGTAATTGCTGTATTTTGATACACTCTACGTTGAGGGTGCGGTACTTGTTCTTCCAAGACCTTCTCTCCTTTTGAACTTTGTTGAGAGTAACCTGAACCTTTTCAGTTTCTGTCATGAAGTACATGACAGATTCCCTCGGCGGAAGAATTCCGTAACGAGGATAAGGCATCTTTAGCTTGAGAGCTCTAGTTTGTACCCAGTGGAGATAAGGCTCCACCGAAACACAGTCCGGTTTTCCCAGAGACTCTCGTCCTTTCTTATGAACATGCTTCCAGGCTTGCACTATTTCCGTCTTTAGTGCTCTGTCGTTTTCTCCTTCTTTGAAGAAAAGACCTTCCAGATGAACACCCTGTGGGACGTGTCTCATCGGGTATCCAAACTGACGGCGAACCAACAACAGATGATAGTTGATTCCTCCTTTAGTTCCTATGAGGGGTACGTTGGGGAAGTTTCCACAACGATCAATGATTCTGATTCCATCATAGATCCTATTACACCAATCTATATCAGAGTTGGTAAGAGACATGATCTTTTGCGACCAACGTAAGGCACTCTTGTAATCCCAAAAAGCAGCAGACTTGGGCAAGTGGAAGATAAACCATTTGTAAAGCAAAGGTACACAGCATGTGATCTCCCCTCCGCTGTACAAATTTCCCAATTGTACAGAATGATACGCATCTGCGAGCAAAGTCGGCACAGGGTTTCCAATGAGAAAAACCTTAATGGAGTTGATATCGACGAAGTTATTGATGTTGGGAAACAAAAATAACCCGTAGGTGAGCAAGACAAAGACGCTTTCAAAAGCAGTCACGTTTCCTATACTGGCAAAATACAGGGACTTCTTTGTCAAGAACTGGGCTGGAAAACCTTGGATGCCACCCTTAGTGGTTAGGTGAGTCCTAACCTCAGACTCGTCCAAATGAATTGCTCTTGCAATGGTCTGATTCTTTGGAATTTCTTCCAGTCCAAAAAATGGAGCTCGATCAGTAATGTGTAGATCAATCAGATGAGAATACTCCTCCAGCGTTGGTGCGAGCTGGTAATCCGGGAATGTAAAGCAGTGATAAACCGGATCATAGAATTGAACGAGTGCGTCCATGATTCCCTCAATCACATGGACCCTTAACAGAGGTAGCAGACCTCCGTACTTGGCTCTGAAGGCCTCGTGGTTTGTGATCATTCTCGCCAAACCTCTTAAATCCTCTAGTTTTGGAATCCTGAAGGTGTACGTATGAGTTCTCCTTCTACCGAAATCCATTAGCATAATCCTTTTCTCTGATATTTGCAATCACATTCTTAGTTTAATTTGAAAAACAGAGAGACTAGAAGAGAAGATTTTTTGAATGTTTTAATGTTTTAAATGAATGCATGAATGTAGAACACAAAAACATAGAAAAAACATGGGGTCAAAGGGTCGTTGTCATGAAGTCAAGGCTCTACCCATCCCCAAAGGTTTATACTAGGGTGATTTTTGTACCTGTACTCATTATCATCAGCTCCTCCCAGGAAAGTAAAACAACAAGCGGATCGCCAGCGAGTTGTAGAGCGATCTTAGAGTAAGTGCCATTCACCGAGAATAGATCACCAGCCTCAAAAGAGGGTAGTATCGCGTAACAACTATTCCCGATAGTTTCTGCACTACAAAAGAGTTTGGCTCCTCAGCTTCTCAGACATCACAATCGGCCCATTGTCTAGGTGAGAGAATGGGTTGCATTGGTCAGCCTCCACTGAGGTTGATGGTCGACCTCGTCGTCATCACTTATCTTAAGTGTATACTCAATCTTTCCACATGCGGCATCACACGCATTCCCATTAGCAGAAAAATAAACACATATAGCAATTAGGAAAAGTAGTATATATATTTGTCCTAATCATCCTAGACCTTTAAAGCTATGAATCCTAAGTTCCTGACAGAAAATGGGTTCCCCGGCGGAATTACCATCCTGTGGTTTCAATCCAAATTAACGGCGTTTTGACCTAAGACCCTAATGACGTCAAGGTTTCTACCTAGGGGACAAAAAAAAGAACAAGATCCCTAAAGAGACCTGTAATTCTCCCCAGCAGAGTCGCCATTTTTCTGTAGCGAGTGATTTTTGGATGTGGTTGCGAAGCACAATCGCTCTGGTACTACAGCTCGATTCATTTTTTATCCTATTAAAGCTGATGAAGGAGGGGAAATAGATGTCTCCAATTAACCCTGCTTGCATACTGAGATTAAACAGTCAAAATTGTTGGTTTACAGATGCTACAAAGATTCGGGGTTTCTCCTAGGTTATTTTGTTGACGAGGGGTGCTTTAGGCTATCGGTTAGGATGTTAGGACAAATGTATGGGATTTTGGGTTTTTGTTTAGTGTGCTCGCTAAGATTTTTCTTTCAATCTTATGCCTACGTATTCCCGTTTACTGAAACAGAGAAATCAGAGTGATCGTAGTTCCTCCTATTCTATGGGAGGAAATGGTTGTTTTGGTGTCTTGTTCAAAGCCCAAGACGTGAAGCGAAAGGTAGTTTGTATCGTTTTCAAAGCCCAAGATGTGAAGCTAAAAGTGTTGACCTTAGAGAGAATTTGTCATCTCTAAAGGGGTCTGTTTGTCACAATTGTTGGGTGACTGACTGTAAAGGAAGATTACTTTAACCGGGATTTGTGAATCCGACAATGCCATAATTTCCTTTATAGGAGATTTTAACCTGAAGGAGAAGACTTTAACTCAGTTTAGAGCAATGCCATATTTCCTTAGGAATTTCTCATACTAAAAGAGGGACATTGGCATGGATGTAGATGATCCAGAGGCTTGCCGCTTACAACAATTAGATGAAGGGGAAAGAGTTGTTGAAGTTTGTGTACTGTGAACGAGGCACAACTTTGATGCTAAAAGGTTGATTGGACCAACCAGTGGTTTTCTTATACAAAGCCTAAGAGGAGGCTAATATGTGTCTCGTACAAAGCCCGAGAGAGAGGCTAAAAGGTTTTGACTCGACGATGGAGTCTTTTGGTATCTCGTATAAAGCCCGAGATGAAGGCTACTTGACTCAACAAGAGAGTTTTTTTGTATCTCGTATGAAGCCCGGGATGGAGGCTGTTGTTTGTTTGGCTCAATAAGAACCTTTTTGTATCTCGTATAAAGCCCGAGATGGAGGCAAAAGGGTGATTAACTCAATGAGGGAGTCTCTTATGTGTCTCGTACAAAGCCCGAGAGAGAGGCTAAACTTTGTTTGACTCCGCTGGGGAGAATCATTGTATAAAGCCCAAGAGAGAGGCTATTATAACTGGAGAAGGATCATTATACAAAGCCTAAGAGGAGGCTATGGTTATTGTTTCAGTTGAGTGACAGGTCCAGTATGCTGATTTAAAGAGAAAATCAGTTCTTATATGAGCAACACTGTACTCGAGGATTTGATTCGAGGATCCGGGCTATTCCTGTTCTTTAAGGAATTGGGAAATCCGAAGGGTATTGAGACTGTCCGAGTCTACGGGTTTTCTTCCTATTTAACGAAGGGGTCACTTGAGAATGTCTGGAAAACTCAAGGAGATTAGACTGTCCGTGTCTAGAGTTTCATCTTTTGTACTATGCTTTGAGAAATAGTAGTAGACTCTTTGAAAGGACTGTTCTATGCAGGTGACTAATTTATGTTCCTATACCTCTAGGAGGTCGTCGGGACAATTTGTACGAAGCCCAAGAGGAGGCTGGAAACTTTTAAGAAGCCGATCGGTCCTTGTACGAAGCCCAAGAGGAGGCTATCATTCCCGGAGGAAGAATCATTATACGAAGCCTAAGAGGAGGCTGCGAATACTTCTAAGAAGCCGACGGGTCCTTGTACTAAGCCCAAGTGGAGGCGGGGTTGCTTTTAGGAAGCCTGTGGGTCCTTGTATGATGCCCAAGAGGAGGCCGATGCTTTTAAGAAGCCCGTGGGTCCCCAAACCCCGAGAAATTCAAGGTAAGCTATTCACAAGGAATAGATCAAGTTAGGAAAGTTCGAGAATTTGGAAGAAACTCAAAGATGCCTTTCACGGAGAATACATTCATCTCTGGGAGTAGAGTTTCTTGACAATTCCTAATGAGGACAGCCGAAGAGAAGACTGTATCTGGTGATCCTATTGGGGATCTAGTTGTTTATTTCTATGAATAAACGAAACGGCGTCACCTAGTTCTAGGCGTAGTTGCCGAGGAAACTCAAAATATCTATACTATTATTACACAGTTGATATGAGTTCATGAAAGAAGACTTACAGCGAGACAACCCCACAATACAGTTATATGTATATGAAAGCGATAAATGAAAGCAATAACCACTTACTCGGTTGTAGAGCTTCCATGCTGTTTGGTTAGTTGTTCAACAAAGAAAGATTGAAAACAACAGTATATTCAAAATCAAAGGAGAAAGTGCTTTGAAAAAGAAAGATTTGGGGCTTACAGCTCAAGGAGAGGCCTAGGGTTTTATCAGTGAGCGCACTGTTTAAATTTGTACAGAGGGACTTATACAAGTGACTGAGGCCCAAAAAGGTTTTATGTACAAAGGGATTGGTCTTACACTCTCTCAAGAGGCCCAAAAGGTTTAAAGAAAAATAGTGGGGCTTATAACACGAGGGTAGGCCCAGTTGACTTTTCGTTAAAAATGGCGATCGCGCCGAGATTTTCTTTTAACGCGAAGGGGCTTATACAATATCTGAGGCCCAAATGATTTTGGTTAAAAGGGGGTTGGGTCTTACACTCTATTAGAGGCCCAAAAGTTTTGAATGGGTCTTATAGCTCAAGGAGAGGCCCAAGGTTATTTTTCAAAAGGCGACGATCGCGCCGTTTGTTTTGGATGGTATCAAGACTTATACAATATACTGAGGCCCAAAAATGATTTGGTCAAAAAAAGGATTGGGTCTTACAGTCTATTAGAGGCCCAAAGTGTTTTGAAAATGATTTATGAGGGTTGAATTAATCCAAAAACCCTAATTTATTTTCAAAAATGTGTTTTAATTGAATAAAAATTCAATTAAAATGATCAAAATTGTTTAACATAGGAAAAACAAATTGTGATCTTGGATTAATGCTTCAAAAATTGAGTATTGACCTACAAAATAATTAGAAAGCATTAAAAGTTGCAAAATCAAGGTGGAAAAAATATTTTAAATGTTTAAAACAATTAAAACATTAATTCTTTGCAAAAATATCAATTATATAAAATAAATAATATTTTTGGGATTTTTTGGGAAAATAAAATATTTTAACATTTTTGTGAATTATTAAAAAAAGAATCAACTCAAAATCATTAAAACTCAGAGAGAAATTAATTTTTGAATCAATTAAATAAAATCACAAAATTCAAATATTTGAATTTTCAAAAAATGGCGCCAAGAACACACCAAGAACACGCGCGTGTTCTGGGTTTTCCCAGATTTGCATTTTCTCTCCAATCTCACTGAATACTTAATCATATCATGCAATCCACATACCAATCAACTCGTTTCAACCTCACGATCATGTCTATGGTATTTAATTTCATTTAAATTAAACATATAACAAGAAATCACGAAAAATCCTCAAGAACCCTAATTTCTGCATGAAAGCTAGGATTTTTGATACACGATTCAAACAATGCAATTAATTTAGGGGAAACATTCCATGCATGATTATGAACATATGGCCAAATTATTGTGCAGCAAAAATTGCATGGATCATAGAGTTAGAAGAGCTCATGCTTACCACTTGTAGCTGGTGATCGTGATTTGTGTTGGAGGTGTTACAGCTAGGTTCCAATGATCTGGATAGCTTCCCTAGGTGCCATGGAGTGTGTATGAATGCTTGGAATGGATTGAAATGGTTTGGAGTTGAAGATGGTACCTCAATTGCAAAACTGTCAAGAACTTGAGCAATTGGCTGGTGATTTTGTGAAATCTGTGTTCCAGATGTTATGTGAGTGTTTGGATCACTTCTATATGATGTATGTGAGGTGTGTGTGATTGGTTTGATTGGAAAAGCTCCCAAACTCAAAACCCGATAGTGACTTGCCTTAGAAGGCAAAATTGGAGTGAAAGAAGAGATTTTGAGGAAAGCATCTGTTTGATGGCTTTGGTGTACTCAAACTGATCATAATTGAGCTCTATTTATATTAGAGCAAGTTTGTTTTGCAAGGAATAGTGAATGGCAACTGCTGAGTAGGTTTGGCCAATGTTGGCAAATGGAAATCCAAGTCTCCTCTAGCCATTGACTAGAGGTTAGGGCACAGGCTGCTGGTTCCCTTGGTCTTGGATAAGTCTTGACTGAATTCAGTTGAGAATGGCTCAGTCCATGCCACCTTGATGCCTCCATTGAATGCTCCAATCCAAAATTGGAGTCTTGTCCCTATTTTGGCAATTCTAGGTTCAACATGCTATTTCTTGTTCCAAAGACTTTGGAGGCTTGGCTCAGTGATTGTCCCCTTTAGATTCAATCCTCAGAGGTGTCCAAGTGGATAGGAGCATTTGGATTTGGATGATTTTGGCAAATCGAGCAAAAATGCAAAATCTGCCTTGCCTTGACAAATTTCAACAAGGCAACTTGCCAATGTCATATCTCATGACTCAAATTGAATTTGGTAATGTTCTTGGTCATTTTTGAAAGCCCTTACATGATACAACAACTGTTTAAACATGTTTGGTTTTGATCTCTTTTGAATCCAAGTGAAAAATCCCCCTACATTTGGCAAAAAGTAGGGTAAAATCTGACTTAGTGAAATTTTCACTAAGTGTTGGAACAAAGTGACTTTTCTTGATTTTGATCACTCCATAACTCAAAATCCATGAGGAATTTGGACATAAGTTAGTATGAAGCTTTTGTAGAGGGCCATGAGATCTACAAATCAAGCTTTGAATGGGGAACAATGGCCTTGGGGTTTAGGAGTTATGGTCCTCCAAAGTTGGTACATTAGTGTCACTTTTTCCATAACTTAGAATTTTTTCTAAGTTTTTATGGTTACCCCTTTTACAAGTTATCCCACTTTCTTTGATTTTTCTTGATGAATGATGATTCAAATCATACATTAACATCATTTTAGGGTTAAAAATACATTTTGGTGAAAAATCTCAAAAAGTCAAAGTTGACTTTTGTGCACAGTTGACTTTTTATCAGATGAATTCCAAACTGTGCAATTCTTCATGAAATCATGTCCTTGACCTAAATCAAACTTGATGGATATGTTCCATGGGTGTCATAGGGTATATTGAATCATGTCTTAGGGCTTGGGAGCATGTCCTGGTCAAAACTCAAAGCTACAGTTGACTTTCCTCGCGAAACCCTAATTGTGGTGCAGATGAAATTGAGACTTATTGCTCAAGCTTCTTGGATTAATCCATTGTTCCAAATGGATCAATATAGTTAATTAGAGACCCTCAAACCCTCTCTTGAGGTCTTGGCTCATGATTTGCCCTAAAAGTCTACTTAGGGGTGAAGTAGGTCAAGAAACCCTAATTCCTGATTTTTGATGAATGCATCCCCTGAGGCAAAATTGACTTGATGATTGGGTCCATGAGGTCCCATGAAGTATATTAGGTTATGTTTTGGATCATTGGCTTGTGCCCAGATGAAAAATTTCCATTTGGAGGCCCTGGTCGACCAAAACCCTAATTTGGTGACACTGTCGATCTTGAGACTTGATCCACCTAGAAGGGAGCAGCCTTGTGCTTGATCCTTGAAGTGGGAGTCCTTTTGATCCATTGTGGATGTTTGAGACGTTAGACAAGTTGAAGATCATGTCATTCCTTGATTGATCCTTTGTTTAAGAACTCTGAGAGGGCTTGAAACCCTAATTCTTGATGGTAGTGAATGCTCAATAATCCTTGAGGAGATTGATGAGGCATGAAGGTACATCCATATTATGATGATGATTTGCACAATGATGGGAAATCTAAGTGGTCAAAATTTGGGGTATAACACATACCACACCAAATGAAGGGAGGCGCCCACCACCAACATATGTGGCGCATGCCACACAAAAATGAAGGAAAGGTGGCACCTGCCACCTAAATTGAAGAAGAAGTGGCGCCTGCCACTTAAATTGAAGAATTTGGTGGCACCTGCTGAAGGTACGAGAAAGGCACAAGAAAAGGGGGGTTTGAATTGTGTATTTACTCTATTAAGAACTTTTGCTTCTTGTCAATAAGACACTTTACGTTACATCAGAGTTCGTTGAGAGACTCTGACTTGCGAAGTTATATTCAGACTTGACGATGCTTAGAGCATGAGAACCAATAAGAGTCTGAACACTATGTACACCATTCAGAACTTGCAAAGCGGAAGCTTATCAGAGTTGCAAGGTTCTGACTTGCTTATGTAAGGTTCTGATCCTCAACATAGAAACATAAACAAAGACATTAAGCGTAAGAGTAAAGAACACACGATATATCCTGGTTCACCACAAAGGTTAATCCAGTCCACCCTCCTCAGGTGATTTCGCCTTGAACACAAGGTCTTAATCCACTATAATCAATCTCGATTACAGATGCACGAGCACATAGCTGGTGACTAACAAACTGCACAGCCGCACTGTGACTAACATACAATGAACCGTTCAGGGATTCAACTTAGTGAATATAACGAACATTGACCTGCAGGTTCCAATCTCGCAAGATCTACTGCTAGGCTTTCACAGCTAGACGTTCAGGGATTCATCGCAATGAATATAACGCTACTGACCCTATTTCAGGATTTACCACAATGACATCTCGCCATTGTCTTCTCGAGTCTCCAGTCACACTGACCACTCAAGGAATCCTAATTCACCAAGAATTAGTTAACAGGAGATTACAAAGATGCTTCTTAACAAGCAGATTACTCCTAAGTTTAAGTACAAAAGAACACATAAGTGTTCAAGCAAGATATGAGCAACAACTCCTTGCTATCCTAAGAAACTACAAAGATGTATAATGTTTTGACAGTTGTTGACATCTTCTAGATCTTCTTCTTCTTCTTCTTCTTGAGTGAGCAAGCTTTGAGCAACAACTCCTTGCTTCAGATCTTCAATGTAGCGCTGACGAGAAGGTAGGTTAATGACTTGACTGATTTGCAATGTTGTCTTCTTCATCAACAGCTTCTGTACCAATTCATTGTTGTTGTGTTGAATGATGATCTTTGAGCTTCAACAATAATGGCCATGTGTAAATGGTGATAGCTTTGGATGTTTAAGTGTTACAACGAGAACTCATCGTTGTTGCTATCTTCACACAATGAGTTTGATCAATTCGCCATTCGTGGACTGAATTGATTACCTTATGAAGCGAGAGCTATTTCTTTAAATAGCCCAGTAGAAATATAGCCGTTTGAAATACTGTTGGATGTTGGAAAAGAGACGTTGTGTAATAATTAGTTGTACTGACACATCTCTTTTTTGCTGTGGGAGAAGTGACGAGATATCTTCTTGAGCAGTGTGTACAGTTGTTCACAACGGTAACATTTGAGTTTTAAACTCCAGAGGCTTCTGATGGTAATTTGATGAAGCATGAGTAGAGCCTTCTTAACAGGATATCTGATACTCAAGTCTTCAGTCATTTGAAGAAGTCCATTAGGAATCAGTCTTCAGAACTTCAGCCCTTGTCTTTAAGAACATTATTCTTTACTTCTTCAAGTTTTCTGAAACTTTAGAACTTGTCCATTAGGAATCCGTCTTCAGAGTCTTTCTGCACTTGGTCTTCAGAGCCTTCCGCCTTCAGAACTTCAAGTCATGAGAGTCTTCAGAACTTTGGTTCTCTTCTTCAGAAGCTTCACAATCTTCAGAATCTCGATCACTTTCAGAGAGCATCCACAAGAGCATTGCAACATCAATATCGGTATCCTTGGATCTGACTGATCATGATAAGATATAGAAACATTCTTGCTTCTTGCGACTTGTGTTACATATAGTAACTTCGCATATAATCATTTTCGTTCATCTGGATGGTGCTTGTTGAATCTGATATCTTCTATAATTATGATCTGCACACAACACACATTAAAACATAAAATAGTTCTTTCACAAATACTTATTGTTATCATCAAAACATAGATTGACTTGTAGAGACAATTCTTGCTCTCACAATCTCCCCCTTTTTGATGATGACAAAACCAAGTATTTTGATTGAACATTTTATACAAGGTAATCACCAAAACAGACATATTCAGAGTTTGGAACAACATCTCCCCCTGAATATGTTATCATCAAAGTTTTATCTGTGATCATATAGAATCTTATATGATCCAAAGATATACAGAATAACAACTCGAGTTGCCAGAACAAAGAATATAAAAGGACTAGTTCTCGATCTTGTCTTTAAGGAGACACAATTCTTTAGCATCTGGGCTAGTTCATCAGAACTTCCATCTTCAGATCTTCATAACTCAGTTCCTATGTAGTCATATCAGAGCTTATAATCTTTAGAGACACCTGAAGCATTTCTACTTTTCAGCAGATTGCATTAAGCACAAACAGAACATTTCTTATCTAATAACATAACATCGATATTCATCAGAGATAGACACTGTCTTTTGAGAAACTCCCACTGAGTTTCAGACTTTGTGAAGATTTTAGAATTTAACATTTGAATCTTCTGGGAAGTCTCCCCCTAATTTCCATAAGTCAGATATTGGGATCTTCAGAATCGTAATTCAGGAATATGAGTTTTTAATCACCAATATGGATCATGACTTTTTCAGAGTTTGACTTTGAACACAGGTCTTCATCTCATAACCTTGTTACTGTCACAACTCAGTGATTCATCAAAGCTTGATTTTTGATCAGATACCAATTAAAGGTTAATTATTGTGATCAATCAACGCTTGATTCTGAAACTAGTGCACATGTTTTAATCTTAGTCTGATACTGAGTTATACCAGAGTATGTTGAGTTTGATTCCAACTGAAGGAATTCTTTTCATACCACTTGAAGGGTATTTCCTTTGTGTGCTGAGATTGATACCAATGCAGGTATATAACACATTTTATAGCTTAGCTCTGATTGATATTACCGCAGACTGAGTCTGATACCAATATTTATGTATACTGAGTCTGATTACCATTTTTTGATTTAGTCTGATACCAAATCATTTTCTTCTTAGTTGGTTCTTGGTAGACATCATAACTACTTGTTCTTTGATCTTCAATCCGGATCTTCAGACAGTTCTTGACTTCTGATTTGCACAGTTCTTCTGAATAAGCATCTTGAGATGTAGACTTTGTCTTGAGTGCTTTCAGAGTTTCCTTCTTCTGATTCTTATGTTCTGAATCTCATATTCTTAGACAGCTTACAGCTTCTGAACCAAGTGAGACAGAGATCAAGATAAACTTTTACTTTCAGACAGTTCTCTACTTCTGAACAGTACTGGGTAGATCTGATTCCGAACACATGTTTACGAAGTGTACAACTTTTATCATATGACCAACAGTTCATAAGAACTTCTAACAGAGTTCTTCTTTCTTAACCTGTCATAGAATGCCTAGTGAACTTGTTTAGAGTTCCTCGGTTAAACATCAAACAACAAACATTAGTAGTAACGCATTTTATATGATTGATTACTTGTTTGAGTTGTATTCTTTTCCTTTAAGATTTCTTCCCAATCAAAATCATATTAAATTTCTCCCCCTTTTTGATATCATCAAAAAGTTTAGAGCGTCTGAGCATTTAAGTATATGTAGATCAATACGATATTGAACATAGCTAGATTCAAGGGATGTTATCATTTAAGCATTAATCATATGAAGTTTGACATGATAAGGAATAGTTCTAGTGATCAGATAAGGCATTATCATTGATGGACTATTAAATTGAAACATCAACGCAGAACTGCAAAGTAATTTTAAAACATAAAGCATAAGTTGAGCTTAATCCTAAATGGTTCAAGATACTCAAAACATAGACTTAATGAGAATGGGTTCCTAGGGTTAGAATAAAAGGAGCCTAATGATGATGAGGAGGATGAGAGTGAGCTTTCAGAATCATCAGTTCTTGAGGAATGCAGCTTTGCTTCTGCTTGAGTGACAACCAATTTCTTGCTCTTCACAATTTCCTCTGAGATCCATTCATGGAACTCAATCCAGATGTTTCTCACTTCTAAGGGATCTATACTTGAACTGGAAGCATCTATTAAGTTCTGAATTCTTGTGATAGCATCATCCTTGAAGGATGTTAATTTATCGATCATCGTTGGGTATGATAATGTTTTAAGTGTTTTAATTATGACTAAATAGTTAATGAGAATATCCGAAGTTAATCTCATTCAACACAAATGATAGATCAGTGCAGCTATGAGTATGAAGAAATTAATTCAAGAATAGACCAGAAGGCACCACATATTAATTTTAAACACGAGTACAAGACATCAACAAAATAAAACTGTTAATCACAAGAACTTAGACCTAATTATAACCAGAACTTGTTATACACTCGTAAGGAGACTTTAATCATCAAAGTCTTCAATGTCGTCCACTCTAGAGCATCTTGTTTCTGTTACCGCATGCTCTGGTCCAATCTTGCTTAACAATCCCCAGAAACCTTCTCTAAGCATAATTTCATATATAATCCTTCCGTGTGGAATAAAGGATTGGGTGTGTTTTCTTGAAACCTCAATGGAGTGCTTCAAGTGATTGAAGATGATTTTGGGAAGATTAATTTTGACATGATGCGTCAAAAGAAAAACAAAGATTCTGTCATCATTAGACAGAGTGGATCTAGCTGTTGCTCGAGGGCGAAGATTAGTTAGAGAGAATCTAAACCAAGTCTTGGCAGAAGGAAGAAGGTACTCAGGATTGTTTGGTTCAAAAGGAGTTGAACCATAAAAAAGGATCCTCCACTTCTCTACCATACCAAGATCATATTGAAAGTCTTCAATAGTGACTCCAGATGAGACACAGTTAGTGATCTTCGCGATTGAGTACAAGGTGATAGAGATTGGAAGTCGATAAACTTTCGACCAGACAGTGTTACCATCATCGTCGATTCTGGCATATTTCCAAAATTCCTTTAAAAGGATAGGATAGATAGGTCCGTTTAGCAAGGCGTAGTACCCAGACCAAGATTGAATTTGCATGCTTCTAACTATGTCCATGCCGTGGTTTTTGAGTCGAGCAAGGTTTGGTCGTTTTTATAATATAACTTCTAGGGTTTCTATGTTACTAGTAAATGTTGGAGCAGACATTGTTAAAGTTCAAGTAGGGTTTTAGAAGGATGACAACTTTAGGTTGAGGATGGAATGAGAAACGGGGAATTCCTACTATTTATGAGGGGATGAGAGTGGAAGAAGGTAACGTCTGAATCAATACAAAAGATTTGTATTTACTATTTCCTAGGTAAGTTATAATTGCCTAGGGTATGCTACGAGACATAGACACATGGAAAATGAAAAGGAGCAGTTAATGACGAAGTATCAACCGACGTAGATGATAACTGCTCTCCTAAGAGTGGCAAGGGTGATAGACACGTTTTAATGATGGTGGTTTCTCGAGGAACTCAAAATTTTTCATATGTCCTTTAATAGATTCATGTGTAATTGCATTCGAGACTTGTTTTAAGTAAGTCCAAATTCCTCTTAAGATATATCAGATTCTTGAATTATTCAAATTTAACTTTAGGCAGTGCAAAGTGATATACTAAATGTTAGGAATAACCATTGACTTAACTGAAAAAGGAGATATTGTAATAAGATTCACAGACACAATTTTAACTATTCCTCAGACCTAAATAATTTAAGAGCAAACTGACATGAGTACAATGATTTAAACTACTACATAACATGCACGTAGCAGACTCAGGTTAATCTTAGATAAGTCTAGTTTCATGATCAAGGAAGACATGTTTCCCAAAAATCTTTCACTAGATTTATGTACATGGATTTTTCTAACAAAGTGGAATATCTAGTCCATTGTTGAGTATAAAACACATCAGATAGACTACAAGCAATGTTACTCGAAAGAGATGGAACATTGATTACAAATTGTTTTTCAGATATGATTCCAGGAGGATCCTCGTTTCCTAGAAGGGTTAGTGGAGCCATGATGGTAAATGGAAGACAGAATGTTGACACTAATGGTTTGAGTGTGATATCTTTGGATAGGGAGAGGTGACTTATATACATCTAAATAGGTACAATGAGTTGTACCTAACCTAGGGAAGATATAGATTAAGTGCACATTAAGTGACAAGAATTTTGATGATGTGAACGGTCCTTAAGAAAAATACTATTTAGATTTCAAGTATTTATATGAAGAAATTAAACAGAATTGCTTATTTTTAAGGAACCTTATATTATGATTACTCAAGATTCGCAATCATGACTAAGGTCACATAGAGTGTACACATAGTCCAGAGATTTGATCAAAAGATTTTCTCTTGGAAAGAGAGGATATTTCACATCATGAATACTTTTACTCGTTAGATATTTCATTGTTTGCAATTAGTCATAGATAAGGAGGATCATACCTTAGAGAATCTGAAATTCTTCAGCTGTGTGCTTTTCATTCCGACTTCTGAGCTTCTGATCAAAACTTTCTGCTTCTACCCTCTTATGAGAGAACTGCTGTGGGTTCTTGGATTCTTCACGATTCACTTGCATTTTGATTTCTGAAGAATATTAACATTTTCTGAACTTATGATAAGACATTATTTCACTATGACTCTACTCTTCCTCTCTTGGAAACTATGTCGACTTTATTGCCTACTGTAATTGAGCGTATTCCAATTTGAGCCACCTGATCATCATCTTTCATTTTCAACTTCCTTCAGAGAGAGCTACCGGATATTGGCTGAGATATGTATAACTTTGAGTTTGAACAATGTAGATATCTCCTACATTCTGATAATAAGAATCATATACTAGATGATCCATTCTCTTCTTGGTCAGAGCTGGTCATCTGACTTCTGAGAACAGCCAATCAGAGGTTCTGAACTGGAACATCAGAATAACTGTCTTTCAACAAGTTTTCCTATTTTCAGAAGGTCAACAAAAGCTTAGCTTAATCATAGACTGCTTGCGAGGTTATGAGCCAAGGAGAATTGATTGACGTCTTCTGACTATGTTTCTTCAACGAATACATATCATGTTCAGAAACAAGTATCATCAAACATGTGTGTAGCACAACATATAATTTGCATGAAACTTCTTGATCTCACAATGTTGATTTAACTTGACTATAAACTTAGTCCATCAAGGATTAACAACATATCTTCTTCTAAAAGAATGTCAACTGATTTCTTCATTCTGAAAACATCAGCAACTTAAATCTTTTTGACATCAAAAGATGACTTTAGTTACTGCATCAACTTGAACATCTCTGATTTCGGATTAATGAGGTTCTGAGAAACTTATTAGATAGAATCTGACCAATAACATTAGTTTCAACTGAGATAGAATCTCAGGTTTAACAGAACTCAATCATTTGAGTTTATTCAACCAAGACTTAGAATATATTCTGATCAAGTACTTGATGACTAATTTAATTTCTTCTTCCTGAATATTCTTTACAGTTTATACTTTCTGAGAAAACAATATTCAGTACTTTATTGAAACTTTAAACTTCTTGATTAGTCAAGATTCAGATGTAGAATCATTTCTAAGAGTTTGAACTTATCAGATTTCTGATTTCATCAGACTTAATTCTAAAGTTTGTTGAAATGTGTGTTTGTTGGGTATGAATTTGATGAGTTTGGGTATCGATTCTTTGATCTGATTCAACGGAAACTTATTTGTAGTCGTGATGTCGTATTCATGGAGGATTATACCATTGAGGACATAGACAAAGTTGAGAATAAAGATCCGATTTTTGAATACGAAGAAATGGTTGATACAGACTCAACTACTATTGCTTCTATCCCTATCACTTTCGAAGATGTTCCAATTGAAAATCAAGGTATGAAATTGAATATTGATAATGTTTTAAATCCTAATGACATTGTTGATGTAGGTGCTACGGAAGATGTTGTTGAAAACGAGGTTGATCAAGAGGTTGAAAGTGTTGAGCAACCAGTTGCTTCTAATGAGTCGAGGCGGTATATTCGGGATAAAAAGCCTTCCGTTCGATACCCCTCAAACGAGTATATTTTTCTTACCGATGCCGGAGAACCTGAAAGCTTTAAAGAAGTTTTGGAGGATGAGAACAAAAAGGAGTGGTTGAAGGCCATGGAGGATGAAATGCAATCACTTCGTAAGAATAATACCTTTGAGTTAGTGAAGTTGCCAAAGGGTAAGAGAGCATTGAAGAATAGATGGGTTTATCGGATTAAGCAAGATGAGTGTACTTCTTAAAGAAGATACAAGGTTCGCTTGGTGGTAAAAGGTTTTAAACAATGGAAAGGTGTTGACTTTGGCAAGATTTTTGCTCCGGATTTGAAGATGTAATCTATTCGAGTGGTTCTTGGGCTATCCGCTAGTCTTGATTTGGAAGTAGAGCAAATGGACGGGAAGAAGGCTTTCCTTCACGGTGATCTACATGAAGAAATTTACATGGAGCAACCGGATGGATTCCGAGAGAAAGGCAAAGAAGACTATGTTTGCAAATTGGTAAAAAGTCTTTATGGTTTGAAACAAGCACCTCGGCAATGGTATCAAAAGTTCAAATCGATGATGATTGAACATGGGTACAAGATGACTAAGGCCGATCATTGTGTGTTTTTCCAGAATTTCTCTGAAGGTGATTTCATTATTCTCTTGCTTTATGTGGATGATATGCTAATTGTTGGAAAGAATATTTTAAGAATTAAATAGTTGAAGAACACTTTGAGTGAATATTTTGCTATGAAGGATTTAGGAGAGGCTCAAAAAATTCTTGGTATTGAAATTGTTCGAGATCGAAATGAGAAGAAGTTGTACTCGTCACAAGAAAAGTATGTGGAGAAAGTCCTTCGGCGTTTTAGTATGGATAAGGCTAAAACGGTGAGCATTCCACTTGCTTCTCATTTCATGCTTAGTCATAAACTATGTCCATCTACAGATGAAGAAAAGTTGAGTATGAAGAACATTCCGTACTCTCCGGCCGTTGGTAGTTTGATGCATGTTATGGTTTGTACAAGACTCGATATTTCTCATGTCGTGGGAATGGTGAGTCGTTATCTCTCAAATTCAGGCAAAAGTCATTGGGAGGCCGTGAAGTGGGTAATGAGATATTTGCGTGGCACTTCAAATTTGAGACTAACTTTGGGATGCAAGAAGCCTATGTTGGTTGAGTATACGGATTCGGATCTAGCCGGAAGCTTAGATGATCGGAAATCCACTTCGGGGTATATGGTGACTTTTGCCGGGGGAGCCGTGGCTTGGCAATCAAAGTTGCAAAAGTGTGTTGCACTCTCTACTACCGAAGTCGAGTTTATAGCCATCGTGGAAGCGTCAAAAGGGTTGTTATGGTTGAGGAAATTTGCAATGGACCTTGGTGTGAAACAAAAAAGTATGTCTTGTTTTGTGATAATCAAAGTGCCATTCACTTATCGAAGAATTCCTCCTTTCACTCGAGGTCGAAGCATATTGATGTTTGTTATCATTGGATTCGTGATGCATTAGATTCCAAGTTGATGGAGCTTGAGAAGATTCACACCGATGACAATGGTTCTGATATGTTGACGAAGGTGTTGCCTAGAGGAAAGTTTGAGTTTTATCGTATGGAAGCCGGATTGGTGTTGCCCTCCAACTAGTCGGTCAAGGGAGTTTGTTGGGCTATCCCTCCTATTTGGAGAGGCTCAAATTGATGTGGGTTAGTGGCCTATTTGTTTCTATGCCTTTGTTATTACCCAACAAAGAGAATTAGGTTAATTTTATCCATTGTGTGTGAAAAACAACAATAAAAGTAGAGAGAAAAGTGAAATCCCGCAGCCCTATTTCTGTTGGTGTAAGCCCTAGAGGCCAATACTTTTGGTACTTGTATTGAATTATTTATTAATAATAAAAGGCATTTCTTTATTATGTTTGTTTTTCCAAATTGATAAAGTCCCTAGAATAACTAGTTCATTTAATGAAATATTAAGTGTGACTTAATCATGAGGTTCCATTAAACATAAGGACACTATTCTTAAAGTATCCGTAGTCGAGCTTTAATGTGAAATAGGATAACTTTAAATCATTAAGACTATTATGTAGATAGACTGATAATCACATCTCATGGATCATGGATAAGGAATTATCAAGTCTTAACATAGGTATGAATATTAGGAGTAATATTTATACTGGATTGACCCACTATGAGAGTACTACATAGAATGTTATGCAACGTGTCATAAGTTACTCTCATGGTGATAGTGGTGTATACCACCCTTCGACCTGAAACCACTATAGACCCTAGATGTAGAGTCAAGTACTTTATTGCTGATCAAACATTGTCCGTAATTGGATGACAAAAAAGACAGTTGATGGGTACTTCGTAAAGGTGCGAGAAAGACACAAGAAATGGGGAGTTTGAATTGTGTATTTACTCTTTTGACAACTTTTTGCTTCTTGTCGTTAAGACGCTGAGATAACATCAGAGTTCGTTGAGAGACTCTGACTTGCGAAGTAACATTCAAACTTGCCTTGCATGAAGCATAAGAACCAACGAGAGTCTGAACGTTGTGTACATCATTCAGAACTTACAGAGCGGAAGCTTATCAGAGTTGCAAGGTTCTGACTTGCTTATGTATGGTCCTGATACTCAATATAGAAACATAAACAAAGACATTAAGCATAAGAGTAAAGGACACACAATATATCCTAGTTCACCACAAAGGTTAATCCAGTCCACCCTCCTCAGGTGATTTCGCCTTGAACACAAGGTCTTAATCCACTATAATCAATCTCGATTACAGATGCACAGACAATAACCGGTGACTAACAAACTGCACAGCCGCACTGTGACTAACATACAATGAACCGTTCAAGGATTCAACTTAATGAATATAACGAACATTGACCTGCAGGTTCCAATCTCGCAAGATCTACTGCTAGGCTTTCACAGCTTGACGTTCAGGGATTCATCGCAATGAATATAACGTTACTGACCCTATTTCAGGATTTCCCACAGTGACATCTCGCCATTGTCTTCTCGAGTCTCCGATCACACTGTCCACTCAAGGAATCCTAATTCACCAATAATTAGTTATACAGGAAATTACAATGATGCTTCTTAACAAGCAGATTACTCCTAAGTTTAAGTACAAAGAACACATAAGTGTTCAAGCAAGATATGAGCAACAACTCCTTGCTATCCTAAGAAACTACAAAGATGTATAATGATTTTACAGTTGTTGACATCTTGTAGATCTTCTCCTTCTTCGTCTTCTTGGGTGAGCAAGCTTAGAGCAACAACTCCTTGCTTCAGATCTTCAATGTAGTCCTGACGAGAAGGTAGGTTGATGACTTGACTGATTTGCAATGTTGTCTTCTTCATCAACAGCTTCTGCTCCAATTCATTGTTGTTGTGTTGAATGATGATCTTTGAGCTTCAACAACAATGACCATGTGTAAATGGTGATAGCTTTGGATGTTTAAGTGTTACAATGAGAACTCATCATTGTTGCTATCTTCACACAATGACTTTGATCAATTCGCCATTCATGGACTGAATCGATTACCTTCAGAAGCGAGAACTCTTTCCTTTAAATAGCCCAGTTGAAATATAGCCGTTTGGAATACTGTTGGCTGTTGGAAAAGAGACGTTGTGTAATAATGAGCTGTACTGACACATCTCCTTTTTGCTGTGGGAGAAGTGATGGGATATCTTCTTGAGCAGTATGTACAGTTGTTTACAACGGTAACATTTGACTTCCAAACTTCAGAGGCTTCTGATGGTAATTTGATGAAGCATGAGTAGAGCCTTCTTAACAGGATATCTGATACGTCAAGTCTTCAGTCATTTGAAGAAGTCCATTAGGAATCAGTCTTCAGAACTTCAGCATTTGTCTTTAAGAACATTATCCTTTACTTCTTCAAGTCTTCCGAAACTTCAGAACTTGTCCATTAGGAATCCGTCTTCAGCACTTGACTTTTGGAACCGTAAACTTCAGAACACATAAGTCTTCAGAGTCTTTTTACACTTGGTCTTCAGAGCCTTCTGCCTTCATAACTTTAAGTCATGAGAGTCTTCAACACGTCGGTTCTCTTCTTCAGAAGCTTTGTAATCTTCAGAATCTCGACCACTTTCAGAGAGCATCCACAAGAGCATTGCAACAGCAATATCGGTATCCTTGGATCTGACTGATCACGATCAGATACAAAAGCATTTTTGCTTCTTGCGACTTGTGTTAGACATAGTAACTTCGCATATAATCATTTTTGCTCATCTGGCTAGTGCTTATCGGATATGATATCTTCTATTAATATGATCTGCATACAACACACGTTAGAACATAAAATGGTTCTTTCACAAATATGTACTGTTATCATCAAAACATAGATTGACTTGTAGAGACAATTCTTACTCTCACAATCTCCCCCTTTTTTATGATGACAAAACCAAGTATTTTGATTGAACATTTTATACAAGGTAATCACCAAAACAAACATATTCAGAGTCTGGAACAATAGCTCCCCCTGAATGTGTTAACCTCAAAGTTTTATCTGTGATCATCTAGAATCTTATATGATCCAAAGATATACAGAATAACAACTTGAGTTGCCAGAACAAGGAATAGAAAAGGACTACTTCTCTATCTTGTCTTTAAGGAGACATAAGTCTTTAGCATCTGTACTAGTTCATCAGAACTTCCATCTTTAGATCTTCAGAACTCAGTTCCTTTGTAGTCGTATCAAAACTTATAATCTTCAGAGACTTCTGAAGCATTTCTACTTTTCAGCATATTCATTTAAGCACAAACAAATCAGTTCTTATCTATTAACATAGCCTCGCTATTCATCAGAGACAGAAACTGTCTTTTTAAGAAACTCCCCCTGAGTTTCAGACTTTGTGAAGATTTTGGATTTAGCAATTGAATCTTCTGGGTAGTCTCCCCCTAATTTCCATAAGTTGGATATTGGGATCTTCAGAATGTAGTTCAGAATGGTAAGTTTTTTATCACCAATGTAGATCATGACTTTTTCAAAGTTTGACTTTTGAACACCGGTCTTCATCTCAGAACCTTGTTGCTGTCACAACTCAGTGGTTTATTAAAGCTTGATTTTTGATCAGATACCAATTAAAGGTTAATTTTTGTGATCAATCAACGCTTGATTCTGAAACTGTCACATATGTTTTAATCTTAGTCTGATACTGAATTATACCAGAGTATGTTGTGTCTGATACCAAGTGAGGGAATTCTTTTCATACCATTTGAAGAGTATTTCCTTAATGTGTTGAAATTAATACCAATGAAGGTATTTTGACAATAATTCACAGCTTTGCTCTGATTGATATTACTGCAGACTAAGTTTGATATCAATCCTTGTGTATACTGAGTCTGATTACCATTTGTTGATTTAGTCTGATACCAAATCTTTTTCTTCTTAATTGGTTCTTGGTAGACATCAGAGCTACTTCTTCTTGGATCTTCAATTCGGAACTTCAGACAGTTCTTCTGAATAAGAATCTTGAGATGTATACTTAGTCTTGATTGCTTTCAGAGTTTTCTTCTTCTTTCTTCTTGCATTCTGAATTTCATATTCTTAGACAGCTTACACCTTCTAAACTAGGTGAGACAGAGATCAAGATAAACTTTGACTTTCAGACGTTCTCAACTTCTGAACAGTACTGGGTAGATCTGATTCTGAACACATGTTCACGAAGTGTACAACTTCTATCATATGACCAACAGTTCAGAGTTCTTCTTTCTTCTTCTTTCTTAACCTGCCTTAGAATGCCTAGTGAACTTTATTTAGAGTTCCTCGGATAAACATCAAACAACAAACGTTAGTAGTAACACATTTTATATGATTGATTACTTGTTTGAGTTTGCATTCTTTCTGTTTCAAGATTTTTCTTTCCAATCAAAATCATATTATATTTCTCCCCCTTTTTGACATCATCAAAAAGTTTAGAGCATATGTATCAATATGATAGTGAATATTAATAGATTCAAAAGATATTATCATGTAAGCATTAATCATACGAAGGATGGAAATAACACAGAACCATAAGATAGTTTTAAAATATAAAGCATAGGTTGAGCTTAATCCTAAACGGTTCAAGATAATCAAAACATAGGTCTAATGAGGATAGATTCCTAAGGATTAGACTAAAAGGAGCCTGATGATGATGAGGAAGATAAGAGTAAGCTTTCAGAATCATCTGTTCTTGAGGCATGCAGTTTTTCTTCTGCTTGAGTAATTGCCAGCCTCTTGCTCTTCACAATTTCCTGTGAGATCCATTCATGGAACTCAGTCCAGATATTTCTTATTTCCATGGGGTCCTCACAGGAACTGGAAACATCCATTAAGCTTTGAATTTTTGTGATGATATTATTCTTGAAGAATGATTAATGTGCTTTTCACAATTTTGCATCTGATTGCAGTTTTAAGCGTTTTAATCAAGATAAGGATTTTAGAAACATATTTAATATAGATTAAGTAAAATGACAATGGAGAACACAACATCGGTTTATTCATCATAAAAGCAAAACACAAACATACATATACTTGATAGATCAGTTTACACTGATAGCTTTAACCTAGTTTTACCTAGCAACTATCTTATCCTATGAGAACCAACTGCTGTCAAAGGTTTCACAGAAATTCCTAACCAGAGCAGTGTCAGGGCCACACCGAATCCTGTAAACTGCTTGCACAATTCCTGCTCTGAAGAGTACTTCTGATAAGACTCTTCCATAGGGAATGAGCGTTTTGTGCATAGTTCTTGACAGAAGGATGGAATCCTTAAGATGGTCAAAGATGACTTGGGACAGATCTATAGGAGTTCGCCTGAGAAGACACATGATGAGAAGCCTACCATCATGATACAAAAAATCTTTATTTGTGCTGTGAGGTTTGATAACTTAAACCATCCTCTGGCAATAGGCAGAAGTTTTTCGGGGTTCGTGGGTTCGAAGGCAAGGCTTTTATCAAACATGTAATGCATTTCAGCATCAGAAGTACATCGAATGGATGCATGATTGGGTTTGACACCTCTTGGAGGATAGCCAATGGCTTCAGCGATCTTTGTGGCGTTGATGGTGACAGGAAGGCCAAAGATGTCTGAAGAAATGGACAGACCATTACTATTGACAGAGGCATTGATCCAAAAGGATTTTAAAAAGTTTGGATAAATTTAGCCTCTAAGCATATGTATGTATCCACTCCAATTTTGAAAGTGAATACCAAGATGGAAATCATGATCAGTATCCATTGGGTTAGGTCGTTTTTCATTGATGACTTCAAGAAGATCATCGTTGCCATAGAAGGTTCTACGAGTCATGTTTGATAGAGATTAGGATGATAAGAAGGTTGAATATAGATGATAGTAGAGAGCTCTTTTCGAATGACTTTAAATAGATGTATTTGAACTGAATAGGTCAACAATCGAGAGTAACTTAGAAAGACTGGAATACTTAGACTCTAAAGAGAGTAGGGGTAGTCTAAAAGATGAGGACAGACAATCAGACTTTTATACTAGGAAAGATCAAAAGGATACACATGCATTTTATTCTTGGCAAAGGTTAGGTGTTTGAAGTAAATGCGTTATGAGGTCATTAATTCGAAGTCAAGACAAAAGGACACACTTTATGTTTTCGAGGTTTTTATTAGTTATTAATCAACGCACAACCAAGAATGTAGGCAAAAAGATTTTTTATTATTTCCAATACTTAAAGAGAATCCTAACTTGACATATTATGAATATACTGATTAGATGCTATTGCCTAGGAGATGAGGTATTTAGGTCAAGGTAGCACGTTTCCCTATTTTGTAGCGGATACCATCAATACACGTATATCAAGGATATTTGGATGACTGAGATTTTCCAAGTAAGGATTTGGACGAATTTTCCTATATGAGAAAAATCAAAAGAGTGTTGTTTAATTTATTTGAACACCATAGTTTCTAAGACTTTACTAAGTTAGATGGAAGGACCCTAAGAGA
Organism: Lathyrus tuberosus; assembly: GCA_022829125.1. Taxonomy (NCBI): domain Eukaryota; kingdom Viridiplantae; phylum Streptophyta; class Magnoliopsida; order Fabales; family Fabaceae; genus Lathyrus; species Lathyrus tuberosus. The sequence continues at coordinate 8,537,034 of JALAZF010000084.1, forward strand.
GAGAGAGAGAGTTAGGTTTGGAATAGGAGCACTAGTTGGAGTGTACTTATGGGTTATAGGATGTGGCTGACATATAGTGATGTGATGGAGAGAATCTTATGTGTAAGACTGGTTTTTCTTCAACTATTCACAAAGCATATGCAGACATATTTGGAGAGGAATAAATGATTTTCTAACCAATTCTCACGAAACTAAACATAACCTGACTAAAAACTTAGAGTATTTTAGGTTGTTATCATAAGTTTTAATAAGTCATGAATGAAGGAAGAATGGTACCTTAAAGATCTTTACAGACTTATTCTTTCTTTCTGGAGAGTTGAAAATTCCATATCATACCTTTCATAAATGCATTCTATTCTGAGCTCTTGATTATTGATTCTTTGATTCTGCTTGCTTCTGAGTGAACTACCGTGGGTTCTTGGATTCTTCAAGATTTACTTGCATTCTGGTTTCTGAAGATTGTGAATATTTTTTGAACTCTGATTCTAGGCAGAGAGCTGGAATCATTTTAAGCACAAATTCTTTCCTTCTCCTATTCAACCTCATTCATCTGATTTCTCAGAATTTTCAGAACCAGGAGATAGACTTCTTCTGATATTTAACTATCTAAGAATGCACTTCACACCATCCATCTGATATAGGTTATGATTTACTGAAGGGGAATTGATACTCGTATTGCTTTAAGTCAGATAACCGAAGCAAAGATTTTGTTGTAAACAATTCCTTCTTGTTGGTTGTATCCTTGAGCAACAAGTCGTGCCTTGTTTTTGACAACTTCTCCCTTCTCATTAAGCTTGTTCCTGAATACCCACTTGGTTCCAATGAACATTCTTAGGTTTTGGAACTGAATCCCAAACATTATTCTTTGAGAATTGATCAAGTTCTTATTTCATAGCCAGAACCTAGTCCTTGTCCATAAGAGCCTTTTTGTTTACAGAAGGTCATTGTGTTCAAGGCCTTAACATGAACCGTTGAGAGGTTTATGTGTATAGAAGTCTTCTGCAGAGATTCTTTACTTATCATAACTTTTCAAGCGTTTGACGGAAGTTACATTTGGAACTGATAACAATTTTGACTTGTTTCTTGAGCCAAACACAAATCTTGTTTAGAACTAAGTATCATCAAGCAAGTACATAAAACTAGACATAGTTTGCATGACTCTTCTTGATCTCACAATGCTGATTTAACTTGACTATAGACTTAGTCCATCAAAGATCAACATCATAACTTCTTCCAAAAGAATGTCAACTGATTTCTTTATTCTGAAAACAACATCAACTTAAATCCTTTTGACTTCAAGAGATGACTTTAGTTAATGCATCAACTTGAACATCTTCTGATTTCGGATTAAAGAAGTTCTGAGAAACTTATCACCTAGAATCTAACCAATAACATTTATTTCTATTGAGATAGAATCTCAAGTTTAACAGAACTTTAATCCTCTGAGTTTGTTCAACCAAGATTTAGGATTTATTCTGATCAAGTACTTAAATTTCTTCTTCCTGAATATTCTTTCAGTCTTCTGCAAAGCTCTCCATGAAAACAATATTTAGTTCTTCATTGAATCTTTTAACTTCTGATCATTCAAGATTCAGATGTTGAATCATTTCTAAGAATTTGAACTTATCAGTTTTCTGACTTCATCAGACTTAATTCTAAAGTTCAAAATCATAGAACAACAATCTTTCTTCTTTACATGAAGAAGTTCTGAATGAGCTTTAAATGAGAAAGTCAAGGGTGGACCTAATCCGTTTCATGAAAACATCTCAAAAAATCATAAAGAATTAATCTTCAGCAAACAAGAATTCTTGTTTTATGATGATTCAGCTTTGAGCAAATACGTAGTTCATCCACACGTATCTTCCAAGATAAGCATTCAACAGATACTACTTCTTATCTGATGAATCTATCTTATCAACTGATTCTCCAATCTTCATTAAAACTTAAGTGAAGAAGATTTAGTCGTTTGACAACTACAAAAACTTCCAGAATCAGTGATTTGCTCAAGTACTCAGATTGATTACAATTTTATACACAGTCATCTTCTGAACTGTTACAGAAAATTGTAAGTGGATTTTAATTTCACCCAGAGTATTTCTACGTACCACATCTGGATCTTTTTCTGACACTGTTAAGTGTTTGATATCCATCAATAACAGAACCGGAGCTCTGATACCAATTGAAGGTGCGAGAAAGACACAAGAAAGGGGGGTTTGAATTATGTATTTACTCTTTTGACAACTTTTCTCTTCTTGTCGTTAAGACGCTGAGATAACATCAGAGTTCGTTGAGAGACTCTGACTTGCGAAGTAACATTCAGACTTCCCTTGCATGAAGCATAAGAACCAACGAGAGTCTGAATGATGTGTACATCATTCAGAACTTGCAGAGCGGAAGCTTATCAGAGTTGCAAGGTTCTGACTTGCTTATGTATGGTTCTGATACTCAATATAGAAACATAAACAAAGACATTAAGCATAAGAGTAAAGGACACACGATATATTCCTGGTTCACCACAAAGGCTAATCCAGTCCATCCTCCTCAGGTGATTTTTCCTTGAACACAAGGTCTTAATCCACTATAATCAATCTCGAGTACAGATGCACAGGCAACAGCCGGTGACTAACAACCTGCACAGCCACATTGTGACTAACATACAATGAACCGTTCAGGGATTCAACTTAATGAATATAACGAACATTGACCCGCAGGTTCCAATCTCGCAAGATCTACTGCTAGGCTTTCACAGCTAGACGTTCAGGGATTCATCGCAATGAATATAACGCTACTGACCCTATTTCAGGATTTCCCACAATGACATCTCGCCATTGTTTTCTCGAGTCTCCGGTCACACTGACCACTCAAGGAATCCTAATTCACCAAGAATTAGTTATACATGAGATTACAATGATGCTTCTTAACAAGCAGATTACTCCTAAGTTTAAGTACAAAGAACACATAAGTGTTCAAGCAAGATATGAGCAACAACTCCATGCTATCCTAAGAAACTACAAAGATGTATAATGATTTAACAGTTACTGATATCTTGTAGATCTTCTTCTTCTTCGTCTTCTTGTGTGATCAAGCTTTGAGCAACAACTGCTTGCTTCAAATCTTCAATGTAGTCCTGATGAGAAGGTAGGTTGATGACTTGACTGATTTGCAATGTTGTCTTCTTCATCAACAGCTTCTGTTCCAATTCATTGTTGTTGTGTTGAATGATGATCTTTGAGCTTCAACAACAATGGCCATGTGTAAATTGTGATAGCTTTGAATGTTTAAGTGTTACAATGAGAACTCATCGTTGTTGCTATCTTCACACAATGACTTTGATCAATTCGCCATTCATGGGCTGAATCGATTACCTTCAGAATCGAGAACTCTTTCCTTTAAATAGCCCAGTAGAAATATAGTCGTTTGAAATACTGTTGGCTGTTGGAAAAGAGACGTTGTGTAATAATGAGCTGTACTGACACATCTCCTTTTTGTTGTGGGAGAAGTGACGAGATATCTTCTTGAGTAGTGTGTACAGTTATTCACAACGGTAACATTTGACTTCCAAACTTCAGAGGCTTGTGATGGTAATTTGATGAAGCATGAGTAGACCCTTCTTAACAGGATATCTGATATGTCAAGTCTTCAGTCATTTGAAGAAGTCCATTAGGAATTAGTCTTCAAAACTTCAGCACTTATCTTTAAGAACATTATCCTTTACTTCTTCAAGTCTTCCGAAACTTCAGAACTTGTCCATTAGGAATCCGTCTTCAGAGTCTTCAACACTTAACTTTTGGAACGTAAACTTCAGAACACATAAGTCTTCAGAGTCTTTCTGCACTTGGTCTTCAGAGCCTTCTGCTTTCAGAACTTTAAGTCATGAGAGTCTTCAGCACTTCGGTTCTCTTCTTCAGAAGCTTCACAATCTTCAGAATCTCGACCACTTTCAGAGAGCACCCACAAGAGCATTGCAACAGCAATATCGGCATCCTTGGATCTGACTGATCACGATCAGATACATAAGCGTTCTTGCTTCTTGTGACTCGTGTTACACTTAGTAACTTCGCATATAATCATTTTCGCTCATCTGGCTGGTGCTTGTTGGATCTGATATCTTCTATTAATATGATCTGAACACAACACACGTTAGAACATAAAATTGTTCTTTCACAAATACGTATTGTTATCATCAAAACATAGATTGACTTGTAGAGACAATTCTTGCTCTCAAACTTCATAAAGTATGCTGAGGGACATGAGTGACCTAGATGGAATTTGCCCATCAAGCATAACATGATAAATGTCTAAGGGCCCAATATTGAACTGAACAAGGATGACACGGTATATGCCTTGTGTTCAATATAGACATAAGGGCAAAAGAGTAATTATACACACAAGCACTATCGCAAAAGGTTTTGTCAGATCACATGACAATTTCGTGACTTGGGTAGCAGCTATGTGTTGCTAGATACCGCTCACTATTTATTATGTTAAATGTATAATTTAATATAGGCTTAAATAATGTTTTCGTCCCTGTAAGTTGGCGAGTTTTTTATTTTCGTCCCTGAATCTTTTTTTTTTCGGGTTTAGTCCCTATATCTTACTTTTTGTTGGTGTTTAGTCCCTAAAGCCAAAATCCGTAGGAAAATCCGAAGGTTTCCTGCAGATTTTCTTGCGGATTTTCCTTAAAACCAAAATCCGCAGGAAAATCCACAGGAAAATCCGCAGGAAACCTCTGTAGGGACTAAACACCAACAAAAAGTAAGATATAGGAACTAAACCCGGAAAAAATAGATTCAGGAACGAAAACCAAAAACTCGCCAACTTACAGGGACGAAAACATTATTTAAGCCTTTAATATAATTACCAACGTCGCGAAATCCTACAGGGTCACACACATAAGGACAATTTGATAAGAGGTAGAGTAAATAAGGAACACCGTAAGGTACGGTGTACTTAAGTAAATATGTAACACCGTAAGGTACGGTGCACTTAAGTGGAATACAGATTGTGGTAAGGTTCCACGTGCTTAAGTGATATACGGTACATCATAAGATATGGTGTGCGTGCACTTAAGTGAGCTTTTTAGCTTGCAACCCACACAAGTGGTTCTATAAATATAACCCTTGTGCAGAAGCATAAACACTTGATGAAAATTCAGCTGTGAAACCCTAGCCGTATTTTCCTTCTCTCTATCTCTCACTCAAAGCCTTCAATCATAGCAGCTAGCATTGAGACTGAAGGAAGCTGTTCGTGTGGACTGAGTAGAGGCGTTGTTCATTGTACATCACTCGTGGTCATTCCTTCGATTCAGAACCAAAGGTTTCATCGCCACAAGAGGTAACCATTCTATCACTGATCATGATCTTTCGTAAGGATCGCTAAAGGGAAATTTTAGTTTTCACTGCGTTTTTGAATCGCAATTTCCCTTCAATTTTAGCACAGAGCAGTTCCATTAAATTGGAGATTGCGCAAAGTCCAACAGTTGGATCGTCCTAAAATTTTGACACAACGTTCATGACTCATAGGAGCACATTCTGAGCAATTTTCATTGGATTCGAAGCTTTCTAAGTCGGTTTGTCGAGTCCATCTTTGAGGTCTGAATTTCTTGGTGTTTTTGGGGTTATTTTTGTCTCTCTTGATTGTTGTTGTATTCCAATATTGATTGCAAATCTTGATGATGTTTATGTATGCCTATAACTAGTGTTAGAGAGAACCTTGCTTGTACCCATTGATTGATAATAGTGGAGGATTTAAGTGGCCTACGGGTCCCGTGGTTTTTTACTCCTAGTTAACGGAGGTTTTTCCACTCTAAAATCTTGTTGTGTTATTTTATGTGTTTTGTTGATTGTCGTTGCATTTGGTATTTGGGATAGATTGTCTTGTTGGTTTATTCCGTTGCGTTTGTGGATTTTCTCCCAAAAAAAAGAGGGTCGTGGCTCTTTACGCATGAATTTGGTATAAATGAGTGCGTTTGAAAATTTAATTTTGAATTTGAAGAGGCATTTTATAATTTCATAGAGTATTTCTCCACCACTTAAATGAGAGAAGTGGTGTCCTATTCATATATCAAAAGTATTAGGTCGTATATGTTATGTGGGTTTAGCAAAAAGAAAAAATTCATTTGGTACAAATAACAAATATTACTCAAATCAAACTAATTTCTATTTTATGATTTAATAAAACTAATTCAAGACAAATTTACAATTTTAAATCTAATATATTCTTTTAACATGGCATAATTCAAAGAAAGTATGTCAAAGAGATACTCAAGAGATTCAGGATGGATGATTCGACTCCTACATCTTCCTCTGTCAAACTAATTTTGAAGTTGGAGAAGCATGGAGAGGAAGACAAACTCGATGCAACTTTGTTCAAAAAATTGTCGGGTCTCTGAGATATGTGTGCAACAGTTGGCCTAATACAGGTTTCTCAATGGGATTAGTAAGCAGATACATGAGTGAACCAAGGGTGTCACACATGAAGGGTGCAAAAAGAATCCTGAGATACTTAAAAAGATCGATAAATTATGGAATTCTATTTCAACGAGACTCTGAAAGAAAAGAAGCTAGAGTTACTTTCTATCCATATTCTGATTAGTGTGGAGATAAAGAAGATCGAAGAAGCATAATTGGTTATTTCTTTCAAGTATTTGGTGCCCCAATCTCATGGTGCTCGAGTACGTAACCTGTGGTGGCATTGTCATCGTGTGAGGCTGAATATATAGTAGGATCTTATGTCGCGTGTTAAGCAATCGAGATCAGACATGTGTTGGAAGAGATTGAGGTCTAAGTGAAGAAACCTCTGTTGCTGAATATCGACAACATGTCAGCCATAAATCTTGCGAAGAATCCATTTTTTCATGGAAGGAATGAGCACATCGAAGTTAGATTTCACTTCTTAAGGGAGAAGGTAAATCGAAGTGAACCTGAAGTAAGACATTGCTCAAGTGAAGCACAGTTGGCCGACATTTTCACCAAAGGAATGAAGATTAACATACTCCTGAATTTGAGAAAGAAATTAGGAATAGTTCAGATCGACTATGATTAGTGTATGTTCGACAACTTGAATTATATGGGGTATGATATGATATAATCCAAGTTGTGTAGCCCAAGCCCAAAGGTAATTAGGGTTTAGGGTTTGTTACTTAGTATACAAGTTAGTTGTATATAAATAGACATATTTTTAATTCAGTTTGCACAATCATAATTCAATAATACAATCCTTATTTTCTTACACACACACACACACTCTATCTATCTATCTATCTATATATCTATCTATCTATCTACATTAAAAGTGCTTCTCCTACTAACAATGATTTCAAGCTTGTCATCAGAATTAACAACATTCTTAAATGGACATAGATAGTTGTATGTCATTCTGAATAACATAATCATTATACTCCCTTCTAAACAACCTCTTTGCATCTGCCGTAATAAAATTGTTTTGTTCTCAGTAAATAACTACTATAAATTACTAATATAGAAACAATAGAGGAAGATAAAAAAACCAATTATCAAATACAATGTTGGATGGGTTAAAAGCAGTCTCATGACCAAAAAGGCTAATAAAAGCATTATTTTATGGAAGGGTGGTTGGCTTTGTAAACTGACCATTGAAACTTGCAAACTAATGAAATAAAATCAAAATCAACTGAAATGGTAACAAGAGTAAAAAACAAGCAGGTTGTTATCCCTCACTCTCGCCCTCTCACCCACATAAACCTCAACCAAGGCACTAATTTGGTCATCCTAGAAATTAAGATATTAGTTTGTCTTCTTGAAAGGTATAGAAGTGTTCCTAGGAATCACCACACTCAAAATACGATCATTATGTATTGAGATACCAAGTGACAATGGGGTAACATCTTGTAGCACCAAGTTTGGAACATTCTTAATACTTTCACTTAACACATCAGCTTGGACAACTGCTCCATAAGCAACAACCTCGCCAGGGTTGATGCTCTTGCACAAATCCTTCCCATCAAAGAATTCACACATTAGTTCCTGAACTTTTGGAATCCTAGACGAGCCATCGATAAGAACAATATCATGTACACCGCTCTTGTCCGTTTTTGAATCCATAAGACAACTCTTAATAGCCTTCGTAAACTCGTTATAAAGCTCCATATTGATTTCCTCAAACTTGACATGAGTGATTGATGAAGAGAAATGAATGTCCACAAATAAATAATCAATCTCAATAGTGGTAGACAACTTGAAGGAGAGTGTCTTTTTCGCCTTTTCATATGCAATTCTCAACCTCCTCAAGGATTTTGGATTAGAGAGTGTTGTAGGCATTGAGAAAATAAAATAGAAATATACCAAAAACAATTAGGTTTTTAATAGCACCACCGATGAACCTTTGACCATCAGTAAAAGCAACGAAAGGGTGATTTTGTTGCCTTCATCGTTCAACTTTGTTTTTTTTCTCCAACCAAACAACCACACATGAATAGGTTGTTCTGAGGTCTATTCCTACAACACGTCCTTGGTGTTTTCTTACCGTATGACATCTTTCAAATATTTAAAAGAAACTTAATAAAGGTGAAACTTAAATGAAAAACTAAAATTCTCGATATAGTGTTGTAGGTTTTCTTTTTGTTATGTATTCACTCAAAAACACCATTTTGCCAATCTCCTCTGTCTCTTTGAGTGGCACAGTACACGGGATTTCGTAGTTTCAAACATAAGCTTTTTAAAAACTATTTCATTTAAAAGTTCTATTTTGTAATGCAGCCCTAAAAATAATAAGAGCAACGCTAGTTAGTTCAAGGATACTCTTACGAGAACAAGGAGACTTTCCGCATTTCAATAAGAGGATACTCTTCCCTTTCCACTCTTACGTGTACTCCTCCACCACTTCCCTTACTATTGTGAAAATTAAAAAAAATGTCTATAGAATCCAGAGATGCATTTTCAGACGCACCTTTTTAAGTCATTTCTCAAGCCACATTGAAGAGGCATCCTTAGTATGTCAAAACTTAATTCAGAGATGCATCTCCGTATACGTAAAAGGTACATATGTAGATGCATATCCATAAACATCATTTATTCAAAAATTAGTGGATGGTTTGGAGATGCATCTCCAGTCACTTTTGTTTTATATCCCGCACCAGATCTTCCATCTTCATCCTTCTTTATTTTCTAAAAAGTTCTTAAGACAAATTATTTGAGCTCTGCGACACCTAAACTTCTCATCTATTCATTCAACCTTCTAGCATTGGAGCTCTGCAACATTCAAGCTTATCCTCCTTTGTAGCTTCTCAAACATTCAAGTTACTTCTTATCATTTTGATTAGGTAAGTATTTCAAAATTTTATCTCTTTTTATTTTTTGATTTGTAGTTGTTGTTTGGACTACATTAGTTGTTTTAGGTAGATTAGATTGTATTTTAAACAAAATTGGTAGCCTACAAAAGTGAAACCTATGTTGATGTGGTCTAATATTTGCAAAATTCATTTGTTACATTATTAATATTGAATCCGAACCATTTTCAGGGATGGATCATCTCCCACTTCCCTCGCGTCACCGAGGGAAAGATACGCCTAGCTGCATTGAGGACTGACCATGTTTTACCTCATTTATTTCCTACAGGGGGATAGTTTGGTTGAGCCATTTAGAGTGTATCTTGACCGTCATACCAGACGATGTTTGCTTCTGCCCATACGAGGGTTACTGCGAGGCACATCAGTTTGACGTCATTTCTTTATACTTTGATGGCTGACATGTGTGTCATCTATTATGTCCTTATCTTCCCGAGTGAGTGATGCGCCGATTTGCCTACTTGCAGATTATTCTGAGACCTTCCTATGAGTCTTCTCCTCCCGGCGTCCACCGTAGAGATCTTAGTGTGATACTGGATGATTTTAAGAGTCGCTTGGTACCAGAGGAGTATCGCCGGGTGCCAACTCCTGTACAATGGGGTTATGCATACATCTACATGAAAGCAGCTCGAGCCAGATGTGACACATCAACTGAAACATCATGTCTAATATGTGTCTATAACTTGTTGTTTATAATAATGTAGCCAATCCAAAAAGGAACAACAATCCCCCATTTGGAAAATTTTGGTAAAACAACACTTCCAAAAAAATATAAGACATGCATCATAATTTGAGCATTCAACAAACTACACACAGAGCAAACAATAGAAGTAGCAGAAACCTCAATAGCAACACACTTTAGAGCAGACTAACAACAACAAAAGTTAGAAGATATGTGGTTTCTACACAATCAATCACACAATGATGCTCCCATAAACAATTAACACATGCAATCATTCAAGATCAGTTAATCATGAATGCACACATAATTAGTAGTCAGTAGTCAAGATTCAGAAGATACTACTAACACATAAAGAAATTAGCACAGACACTCACACATATGCAAGGCCAGATGCTTTAGCATGTGTACACAGAGATTCAAAACATCAGTTAGTACCAGTCAGTACTAAGCACATCAGAGTTCCTCAGAAAATATCATCACTCATACACCAAATCACAAAGTTAATAGTTAGTAGTCAGCACCACCCCACTACACATCATTACTCCCCCCTTTTGCCATAATTTGACAAAGTTAACATAGTCAGCACATATGTAATGAGAAGACAAATATCAACCAAAATTAACAGATGTTGAATAAGATGTTAGGGTATCAGGATAGTTATTGGTAACACAATCCAAAAAGCTATCAAGCCATTACAGATCCAGAATAAGGAAAGAAAATCAATCCCAAATACAAGGGCCAAAATAAGCTAAAAAGCACATGGAATCTTTAGACTTTATCTTAAAACCAACCATTTGAATCCATGAAGGTAATCTAATCTTCATCAGCATTTGAGTCAAAATCATGTGTTAGAGCAAGTCTCTTCCTCAAGGACTTAATCTTTGTGATACATTTTCCCAATTACAGATGCTCCAACAAATGGTCCAACACGTGTCTCCACCTTGGATACATTTTTCTCCAGATCATCGTTCTTTGACTCCAGAGCCTTAGCCTTTTTCCTAGACTTGTCTTCCAGCACATTAGCCTCCTTAGCCTTAGCTTTTGCAGTTGATTGACTCATTTTTTAAAAGAAATGAAAAACTTGAGAGAAAGGAGAGAGAATAATAAATTGAGTTCAAAAGAGATAGATAAGAACAATAGCATTGCTTGTAATGATGGATCAGATAAAAGGAGAGTTTGGAACAGATTAATCAACCTCATTTCACGTGCACCTTAGATCATAGGAAAGATATACTTGCTTGGTATCCTTACACGCCTCCTAAGCTTTGACTGCTATAGGATCTCACATATGTAAACACCAAGGGTACCCCTTAACCTTTCAAAATAGATTGCATTTAAAGCCTTAGTAAAAATGTTAGCTAACTATTTTCACTAACTATATGCTCAAGGTTTAAAATTTTATCTTCCACAAGTTCCCTGATGAAGTGATGTCTTATGTCAATGTGTTTGGTTCTGCTATGTTGAACAATATTATTTGAAATATTAATAGTGCTCAAGTTGTCATAGAACAATGTCATGACATCTTGTCCCACATTGTACTCCTTCAACATTTGTTTCATCTAGAGTAATTGTGTGCAACTACTCCCTACATCAATGTATTCAACTTCAACTGTAGACAATGAGTCACAATTTTTCTTCTTGTTGAACCAAGAGATTAGATTGCTTCCAAGGAAGAAACATCCACCAGATATGATTTTTCTATCATCTGCACTTCCAGCCCAATCAGCATCACAATATCCTACTAGTATAGAATTAGTTTTATGTGAATAGAGAATACCATAGTTACTAGTTTCATTAATATACTTCAGAATTTTTTTCACTCGAGTAAGATAACTAGTCTTGGGTTTAGCTTGATATCTAGCACAAACACCTACAGAGAATGCGATGCTAGGTTTAATTGCTGTGAAGTAGAGAAGACTTTCAATCATGCTTCTGTATAAACTTTGACCTACATCAACTCCATTTTCATCTTTGGTTACTTTCACATGTGTTGCAGATGGAGTTCTCCTGGGACTTTCATTATCAAGCCCAAACTTCTTCACTATACTCTTAGCATACTTGCTTTGAGATACAAAAATATTGTCTTCCATTTGCTTTACTTGAAGGTCAAGAAATAAGTGACTTCTCCCATAAGTCTCATCTCAAATTTAAACTTCATTTGTTTGACAAAATGTTCCACCATCTGGTCTGACTAGGGGTGTTCATGGGTGCGGGTGGACCCGTGAACCCACTGACCCAAATCGAACCAACCCATAAATTAGACGAACCCATTCATTTACGAGTATACCCAACCGAACCCGCAACAACCCATACAGTTTCGATTAAGGTATCGGGTTTGAGTTTTCTAACCCGGGGACCCATTGACCTGGCATTAGAAATTTCTTATTTTTTTTATCTTCGTCACTATTTTTCTTTGTTATTTCAAGGAAATGGCAGTTCAATGAGATAGCCACAATAACTTCCCAAGTTACGCCAGACCTATGGGAACAGAAGTGCCGAGAGGTGAGTGATGCCAAGCTGGATGTTAATTATTGGAAGAATCAATTTGAGGCCTTACATCAAGATAGTGAGGTATGACTGATAGAAAAAGAGAGTGTGTTTGAAGACATGAAGCCTACTAGAAGAAGTCCACACATTTTCTGAAGAATGACAGAGACATGTACCGTGCAAAGCATAATAGTTTTGAAGAGTTCTGCAATTGACTGGCTAAAGACATGCCCTGGAAACTTAGGGATGCTCTAGAGGCTTTGGATAGAGACGCCACCCCTCTTATCGTGATCAACTTCCTCTTCCTCTGCAATGAAATGCTAAAAAGGTTCAAAGTGGAGTTAGAAGAACACGAAGCCCGAAGACCTGCAGCTTGTTGATTTTTGTTCTTTGTACTTTTCCTTTTAAATTTTTTAGCATTTTTTAGATGTATTTGACTTAAGTTCTTGTGACTTTGTAATATGTACTCATTTAAATGAATAAGATGTTTGAGTTTGCTTCATTAATGTTTGCCTGTGGTATCTCTTATATTTCTAAATAACTAAACAACTTATAAAATTCGAACAATTCCCTGAAAAATAAAAATGCATCCACATATGCATCCATTCATTCATGTCTTACTTCAAATAAAAAGCTCATTTCGTTGTCTTCCTCCAATTCCACACTGAGTCCTCAGCACCAGTACAACACCAGAGCCTGAGCACGACAAAGAATGGCAGAACAAGAGCAAGAGTTAGAGAGAGTCACCACAAAACTTGAGGACCTGCAAGGGAGTGTAGGTCAAATAATGGAAATGATACAAGTCATCAAATCCAAGATGGACACACAAACAATAGTTATTTAAGAGAATGACGGACTAACACATGAACCCTAACCGGCAAGGACATTACCTTCAACATGGCCTATTTTTGGTATACCTTATGGCTTCACACCTCAAGCTGAAGTAACCCCTGTTGTAGTTCAATCCACTCAACAAACCATAACTGAAGTAATCTAATCTCTTGGTCTACCATGTTGCCACCGAGGCACATCCTGTGGTTCACACGTTTGCACCACCAACTGCCTACACATGAGTGAAGCTGTATTTCGAAGATCCATAATAGGTCTACCATGCTCAAGATCTGTCTGATGAAAAGGGTGAGAAGAACAAGGACATGAGAGATATGAAGTAGAATTTTCAGATTCTTGAGAACAAGCTGAGGGCAATGGAAAAAGACCAAGTTTTTGGTGCTGCCGCCAAGGAAATATGTCTTATATCTGGTCTTGTAATTCCTGCAATATTCAAGACTCCTGACTTTGATAGATATGAAGGTCACACCTGTCCTAAGAGCCATCTTATCATGTACTACTGAAAAATGGTTGCCCATGTTGAAAACGATAAGCTCATGATCCACTGCTTCCAAGACAGCATGAAGAGGGCCCCCTCGAAGTGGTACATAAGTCTCGACCAAAGTCGCATCCATTGATTTCAAGACTTGTCTGATAGTTTCATAAAGCATTACAAGTACAATATGGATATGTCTCTAGATAGAAGGAAATTGCTTAACATGTCTAAGAAGGATAACGAGTCGTTCAAAGAGTATGCGCAACATTGGAGGGAGATGGCTTCTCAGGTTGAGTCGCCATTGGAAGAGAAAGAATTAGACGATTGGTTTATGGATACCGTACAAAAGATGTTATTCGAGAGGATGGTGTGAAGCATGCCGGCAAGTTATTTTGATTTGGTCGCTGTAGGTATTAATGTTGAGCTTGGCTTGAAGAATGGGAAAATGATAAATGCTGTTGGAACTTCTAATAACAACAACGCTAAGAAGTTCCTCGGAAATTTACAAAAAAAGAAGGAAGGCGAGACAAATGTCGTATTATCCAGCCGAGGGAGAAATTGCTCGTGGAGGAAGCAACAACGATAACCCGCCCAACAAGAATCAACCTACCCCATGCAGTATGTTCAACAACCATATGTGGTAGCTGTCACACCAACTTTCAATCAGCCATAAGCGCTCATGTATCAACCAATTCAACAAGCGCCACTGTATCAGCCAGTTCAGCAGGTACCTTTATATCAGCAAACACTAATGGCACCAGCTTACCAACAACCAAGTGAAGATGGATGGTTTATACCTGAGTGAATCGCACACTCAAAGATATAACAGAGTCTCCACCAAACTTTATTTAGTCCCAGAGGACAGGGAAAATATCGATAAAACCCAAGGGGAAGAGAAACGGGTCAGGGGGTCGGTTATGCGAAAGGAAGGTACTAGCACCTAACGCATCCGTCGTACTAGACGGGAACCATTTCGCTTGCTTCTAGGCTTGGATGGGTTATCTATCTAAAGACTTCTAGCTAAAAGAAGGGGAGAGAGAAGAAGAAAAGAAAGAAAGAAAGTGCTCGCGGAGGATTAGGGCCATCGTGCCTACATACCCTCATAGTGCAATGAGGAAATCAGAGCACCGTAGTTTAGGGAACCAGGGAAATGGAAGAAGGTGGAAGTGTGCTCGCCAAGATCATCGCGATATTGTGCCTAAGTATCATACATTCGAATGAATGCAGAATCATAGCTTCCGTAGTTCATGGAACTAAGACGGAAAAAGAAAAGGAAAGGTGTGTAGCGTGCGATTTTTGTCGGTGACGCGACCACCTTATTGCAGAGAATGGTTTCCTCAAAGAGGAGGAGTGGGGTGCTACTTTCTGATTTCTTATTTATCCCGTAAAGCTGGAAGGGAAAGGGAAGCTATCTAAAACTAACCTTGCACGCGAATGTTTAACTGAACAAACGCTTAAAGAGATTCGGGGAGTTCGGGGAGTTCGGGGTCAGGTTATACAATGGGGAGTTGTCAGTTACCCATCCTATATGTGGTTATCCACAGGTTGTTAGCTTTAGGTTCTGCTTTGTACTTGATGGTGTTTAAATGTTGATGGGTTGGGAAAGTTTCTTGGGAAATATGAGAGAGAGTGTGAGTTGATGTTTGGGTTTTCCGGTGTTTTTGGGTAAGGTACTGGACCTAAGTTTTGATTGGTATGAAGGTACTGGACCTAGAGTTTTTGTTTAGTATACTCGCTAAGATTTCACAATCTTATGCCTACGTATTCCCGTTTAAATGAAACAGGGAAATCAGAGCAATCGTAGTTCCTCCTATTCTAAGGGAGGAAAAAGATGTTTGGTGTCTTGTTCAAAGCCCAAGATTGAAGCTAAAGGTTTATTTGTGTCTTATTCAAAGTCCAAGATTGAAGATAGAAGGTTTGGGTATTTGTGTCTTGTTCAAAGTCCAAGATTGAAGCTAAAAGTTTTGACTGAGAGAGAATTTGTCATCTCTAAAGGGAGACATCTCGTCTGTTTATCACAGTTGTTGGGTGACTGATTATAAAGGAGGATTACTTTTACTGGGATATGAGAATCCAACAATGCCATAATTCCTTTATAGGGGTGTTGTCCTGAAGAAGGAAACTTTAACTCGGTGTAGAGCAATGCCATTTTTCCTTAGGAATTTCTCATGCTAAGAGAGGGACAGTGGCGTGGATGTAAATAATCCAGAGGATTGCCACTTACATCAATTAGATGAAAAAGAGGATGTTTGCTAGGATAAGAGACGGACGACAACTTGGATATTTGAATCAACAAGTGTGCCACTTACAGCAGTTATCTAGAATTAAGATTTATTTTGATTTTTCTGTTTTGACATGTGATAATACAGAGAAATGACTTCCTACAGAGGGATTTTGATTTCCTCGGAGGGAATGTTGATTTTTGTGTGCCTTGATCAAAGCCCAAGGTTGAAGCTAAGAGGTTGATTGACTCCACTGGGGAAGTTCTTATACAAAGCCTAAGAGGAGGCTAGAAAAGACCGACTCAACAAGAGAGTGTTAATATATGTCTTATACAAAGCCCGAGATTGAGGCTAAAAGAGACTGACTCTTTTGGGGATATCATTATACAAAGCCTAAGAGAAGGCTAAAAGTTTGACTTTTCCGGGGAAAGGTATTTTGTCTGTCTTATACAAAGCCTAAGATTGAGGCTAAAAAGGATTTTGACTCCGCCGGGGAGGGTTTGTATGTGTCTTGTACAAAGCCCAAGATAGAGGCTGAAAAGAAGACTGACTTTGTGGGAAAGAAATCTTTATCTGTCTTGTACAAAGCCTAAGATTTGAGGCTAAACTGAGACTTTACTGACTCAACTGAGGATATTTTAGGTGTCTTGTACAAAGCCCAAGACTGAGGCTGAAAAAAGGTTTGACTCTGCGGGAGAGTATTATCTGTCTTGTACAAAGCCCAAGATTGAGGTTGAAAAAGAGGATTACTCTGCTTAGGGAAATTACTATGGTGTCTTGTACAAAGCCCAAGATTGAGGCTGGAAAAGGTTTGACTCAACAAGATATTGCTTTTATCTGTCCTGTACAAAGCCCAGGATTTTGGCTGAACAAGCTGGAGAAATCATTATACAAAGCCTAAGAGGAGGCTAACTTCTGCTAGGGGAAATCATTATACAAAGCCTACGAGGAGGCTGTAAAAGATTGTCTCAACAAGAGAATGGTTTTATCTGTCTTGTACAAAGCCCAAGATTGAGGCTAAAAAGGGGTTGACTCAACAAGAGAGTATTGAAAGATGATTGACTCAACAAGAGACTCTGAAAAGGTTAACTCTGCTAAGGGAGAATCTTTGTACAAAGCCCAAGAGGAGGCTGACTATGCTGAGGAAAGGCAGGATCAATATACAAAGCCTAAGAGGAGGCTATCTTCTACTGGGGATTATTGAGATCCCGAGGCAGGTCCAAATGAGGGAATCAACTCTTGCTGAGAGTTCCAGAAGAGTTAAGGTCTCAGATGCCTTGAGGTTCTGATTTGGGATAGTGTTATACTGATGATAAACTAGCCCTGGTTGGGGAATTTTAGGAGAGAGACTGAGTTTTAGAACCCATGGGTTTTAACTCTGCTGGAGATTGATCCAGAATGACCGGGGTTTCTCCTATATTTGTAAAGTGCTTGAGAATGTCTTTGAGATCCGGAAGGGGATTAGACTGTCAGAGTCTACTAGTATGGAAGAGTTTATCTTTGTATGATGCCCAAGAGGAGGCAGGTGTTAAGGGATGAGAATCAACCCTAAATTGGTCTGAGATTTGACACTGGAAAGACTGCTCTAACAAAGGATGACTAAGTTATGTCTTATACCTTTAAGAAGTCTTCAGGGTCCTTGTATGAAGCCCAAGAGAAGGCATGAGAACTTCTAAGAAGCCGGAGGATCCTTGTACAAAGCCCAAGAGGAGGCATGGATACTTTTAGGAAGCCTGTGGGTTCCAAACCTAAGAAAAGTTCAAGAAAGGTTTCATCGAGAATTAATCCTTTAATGAACGGTTCTAGGGTTTGAAGAAATTCAAGAGAAGTTTCACCGAGAATAATTCATCTCGGGGGAATAGAATTTCTTTGACAATTTCTAATAGTGACAGCCTGGGAAAAGTTTCACCGAGAATAATTCCTTTCCCTTTGTTCCATATTGTTTAAGCCCAAGAGAAGGCAAGACTGTATCTGGAAATCCTATGGGGATCTAGTTTTGACTGTATTTAAGAGTGACCAACTGGCTTTACCTAGTTCTAGACCTAGTTGTTAGGGAAAACTTTAAGCATGTATACTAGTATATATACAGTTGATATATGACAAGTATTTAAAAGGATATGAAAGAAGGACTTACAGGTGAGCAGCTTCCCACAATACAGTTATATATATAAAAGCATGTAAAGTAAAGCTGATAAAAACTTACAGGTGAGCAAGCTTCCATAGTTGTATTGTTAGTTGTTCAAGAAATTAAAGACAATTTTGATAACAACTGCATATTTGAACCTAAATCAAAAGGGAAGTTGTTTTGAAAAGATTGTTGGGGCTTATACTCAAGGAGAGGCCCAGATGAAAAATAATAATCTTACCG
Organism: Lathyrus tuberosus; assembly: GCA_022829125.1. Taxonomy (NCBI): domain Eukaryota; kingdom Viridiplantae; phylum Streptophyta; class Magnoliopsida; order Fabales; family Fabaceae; genus Lathyrus; species Lathyrus tuberosus. Next base: position 8,555,439 of record JALAZF010000084.1, read on the forward strand.
TTATTTGTAAACTGTAATGGGTCTTATACAATAACTGAGGCCCAAAGTTGTTTTTTGTACAAAGGGATGGGTCTTACAACTCAAGGAGAGGCCCAGAAGTTTGAAAAAGAAAAGAAATGGGACTTACAACACAAGGGTAGGCCCAGTTGATTTTGTATTGAAATGGCGATCGCGCCGAGATTTTTTTTAAAACACAGTGGGACTTATACAACGACTGAGGCCCAAAAATATTTTATATACAAAAGAGGGTTGGGTCTTACACTCTATTAGAGGCCAAAAGGTTTATTTTTGTACAAGTGATGGGGCTTACAACTCAAGGAGAGGCCCATGGAAAAACAGTGATCGCACCGTCGTTTTGAAAATTGTATCGGGACTTATACAATGACTGAGGCCTAAATTATTCTATGTATAAAGGGGGTTGGGTCTTACACTCTATTAGAGGCCCAAAAGTGTTTGAAAATGTTTGATAATGATCAAAAATCAAAGAAACCCTAATTTCATTTTCTTTTAAGAGTAATTCTTTAAAGAAAATTAATAAAAATGATAAAAATACCAAATGAGTTTAAATAAACTACTTGTGATTTTTGGTTAAGGTTTGAAAAATGAGGTTTAATCACAAGATGATTTAGAACTCATTTGATTTTGATTTTCAAGATAAAAATTCACTTTTAAAATGTTTAAAAACAATAAAAATGAATTTATTCACAAAAATACCAACTATATTAAATAAATAAAATAAATCTGATTTTTTTAGTAGAATAAAATACTTTAATATTTTTGTGATTTTTCAGAAAAAGAACCAATAAAAAATGATTAAAACTGAGAGAGAAATTAATTTTTCAATTCATTAACAAAAATAATATGAAAAATATTAAAAATGGGACAAGTGATAAAAAAGAGGTCCGGGGCGAGGGGGATTCGAACCCCAGACCTCTCGCTCACTCAATACACAGAAACCAGTTGATCAACCACTAGGGCGCAATGCTAATTCATTTAATATATGGCAAGGGAAAAATATATAGCAAACAAGTTGAATTTCTGAAGCATGGCGCCATGGCCATCTTCATCCTCAAGCTCAGATACGTGAAGCCTCCTATCTCACTCATCTCTCAACCATTTCACATGATCCAAATATGAAAATCGTGCATTTTCAGATGAGGAACACAATGGCAATACTCAATTTTATTGAAATTAAGTGAATCAAAACATATCATGTTTAAACCTGAAGAACCCTAAAATTGGCATGAACTTAATGAAATCCTATACACGAACTGTAAACAACAATTGTTTGAGGGTAAATAATCTACAAACATCCAGAAACACAATGGTAACAAGAAAACATGTTTATGATACATGATTCATTGAGTTTGAGAGCTTAAGGTTTACCTCTGCAAGTGAGAAACGAATTCTGGTTTGGAGGTGTTACAAATGAGTTCTAACAATTTGTATAGCTTCCTTGTACCTCAATGGATGTGTTTGAGTGCTTAGGTTGATTGGAAAACCTCTAGATTGATCAGCCTGATTCCTTCTGCAGCAAGTCATGAGTCTTGTGCAATTGGGTGGCCATTTGGTGATTTTGATGTTACAGATGGGATGTAATGGTTTATATCACTCCTATATGTTGTGTGTGAGGTGTGTGAATCATTGGCTTGAGTTGCATTGGCCTCCAACTCAAAACCCGATAGTGCTTTCTCAAGAACAATGAAATTTGGAGTTTAAGAAGGAAATGAGAGAAAGCAATGTTGTAAGCTGCTTTGGTGTAGTTTGAATGATCAGTTAGGACCTCTATTTATAGTGGATCAACTCTTGTCTTGGAGGAATAGTGAATGGCTGCAAGATCAGATCACATTCAATGGCTTGGTGGCATTTCTTCTCATGTAAGGCAAACTAGCCTCTCCCAAGAGCAGGGCTATGTCTTGACCAAATCCGCATTCTTCAGATGTTTTAATTGTTTTTTAAGTGAGCATCTTGAATGAGTAGAGTGGCTTTGTTGAAAGTGCCCTATTTCACATAAATGCCTATGAATTAAAGGCATATATGCCAAAAACTCATCAATTCTCAAGGATAAGCTCTTGGCATTTCAGTCCAAGTTTGTTGGTTGGATCAGATGTATTATGATCAGATTGAATGCATGTGGCATAGTGATCATTGCTTTTTGGCTCAAAATCGTGTATGGCAAGAAATCTCACAAACTGATTTTTCATGACAGCCTTGCCATGGTGTCTTGCAGCAGCTATAACTATTAGCTCAAGCTGAGTTATTTCATGCCAATAAGTTCCTTGGATTGTAGGCAATATACACAGCAACTTTGACGTTTACATCTTGAATTGATTCAGCCTAGAACTATGTGAAATAGCCCTCCAAGTTTTGGTGTTTCACTTGAAATTCTGACTTAGACAGAATTTTGTCTAAGTGTTGAAAAAGTGGTAAATTCCAAGTTTTTGTCATTTTGATCCAACCATAACTCAGAATCTATGAAGAATTGGAAATCCTTGTAGTTGACACTTTTGAAGTATGTAATGAGGGCTTCCATCTGAGCTTTGAATAGGAGAGAAAGGCCTTAGGGTTTGAGAAATATGGCCTTGCAAAGTTGGTACCCTAGCCACTTTGTTCCATAACTTAGAAAAATTCTAAGTTTTTTATGGTTACCCCTTTAACAAGTTAACTCACTTTCTTTGATTTTTTTTGTTGAATGATGATTCAAATCACATATTAACATTTTTTTAGGGTTAAGGAGCCTTGGTTGACCAAAAATCTAAAAAGTCAAACTTTGACTTTTGTACAGTTGACTTTTTCATCAGATGAAATTTTGACTTTGTGATCCTTTTGTGAAATCAATCCTTGGGCTTAATCAAACTTCGTGGATGGCCTCCAAGGGTGTTTAGGAATGTCTTGGACGCCTCCCCAAGGTTTGAGATCAAGGGTAGGCCAACAGTCAAGGATAGGGTTGACTTTTTCCATCAGAAGCCCTAATTTGTGATCAGATGGTTTTGAGTTCTTGTGGCTTATAAATTGACCTCTTTCAGTCAATCAAATCTTGTAAACATACCAATATGATGTATTTGAGGTCTTTGAAGTTCTTTTTGAAGCTTCAAGCCATGCCTTACTTCACAAGTTAACTCAAAGGTTGAATTAGGTCAAAACCCTAATTCCTGATTTTTTGATAGATGGACCCCCAAGGTGATTTTTCCATTGTGGGTGGGTTCTTGAGATCATTTTGAGCTTATATGACCATATATTGAGGCATTGGATCATGTCCAGATGGAAATTTTCATCTGGAGGCCTCAGTCGACCAAAACCCTAATTTGGTGACACTGGCTATCTTGAGGCTTGATCCACTTGGAATGTTGCAATCTTGTGCTCGATTCTTGATGTGGGAGACCCCTTGACCCTTTATGGATGTTTGAGAGGCTAGACAAGTTGAAGATCATGTCATATCTTGATTGATCCTTTGTCTAAGTGCTCTAAGAGGGCTCTAAACCCTAATTTTTTATTGTAGTAAATGCTCAATCCTCCTTGAGGAGACTGATGAGGCATGAAAGTACATCCATATTATGATGATGATTTGTAAAATGATGGGAAATCTTGGTGGTCAAAATTTGGGGTATGACAAGGTGGTGTCAAAACCAAGAGCAAAAGAAAGGAGGAAACTCTGCTGGGGACCCAAAAGAATTGGTGTCAGAACCAAGAAAGAAGAGCAAAGGAAAATGTAGTAATTGCGCTGAGGATAAAGTGCAAGAATGGTGTCGAAACTAAGAAGATAAAGGAGCAAAAGAATAATAGAGACCCCACCGGGGAGTAAGAGAACAAAGTGGTTGTGCTGGGGATCAGAGAGAAAGCGACCCTACTGGGGATCAAAACAAAAAGGGTTCGGTATGTTAACTGACTGGCAGTGGTTAACCAAAGAAATAGAGATTAAGACTCTGTGGGAAAAAAAGGTTTGGGGTCAACATCCAGGTTGTGGTGAACCAAAAGGAGAGAATACTGAACCAAGAGAAGGTGTTTGACTCTGAAGGGATTTCGGTGTATTAACTGATAAACAGTGATTAACCGAAGAAAGAAAAAGTTGCAACCGTGTGGGGAGAAAGGTGTTAACAGATAGACTGTGATCAACCAAAAGAATGGGTGTAGAACCAAGCGAAGGTTGTAGCCCAAAGGACAGGTGTAGGAGCATGCAAAAGGTCGTGACCCAAAGAGGGTGTTGGTACCGACCGATCAAACAGTACTTGACCAATGAAGAAGGGTATTTAACCAAAAGAGGTTGCTAACCGCTGAGGATTCGGTGTTAACAGAGAAACTGTGATTAACCGAAAAGAAAAAAAATGGTTAACCAAGAGAAGGTGATTAACTCGAAAGTGGCTCAGTGTTTTAACAGTCTGGTTGTGGTTAACTGAAAAATGGGTGATTAATCAAAAGAAGGTGATTAACCCAAGAGGAACTCAGTATGTTAACAGATAGACCTTGGTTAACTGAGAAGAAGTGCAAATTGGTGTTTTAACTGAGAGCAGTGGTTAACCAATCAAAGGGAGAAGAACCAAGAGAAGGTTGCGAACTCCGCAAGAGTTTCAGTGTTTAACAGGAAGATTGTGTTTAACCAAAGAAAACAGAATTGAGACTCTTCTGGGGAATCAAAAGACGATGATTGTCCACAAGGAAAGAATATTGGAAAAGAGAGACGAGTGTTAACTCAAGAGACTATGATCTTTAACCTTAGAAAATGGTGATTGATCAAAAGAGAGATTGAAAGAGATAAGAGTGACCAGGGATCGACTCAACTAGGGATGAAGATACGCTACCACCTAGAGATAGAGGTGACTAAGCCAGGAACAGGGTCATTCGTCCCTACCTAAAGTAGTCAAAATGAGAGTAGGAATTCTCCATTCTCATTCCTTCTCTAACACACAGGGTGTAGCGCTGAAAATGAAACGGACAGCGTAACAACTCCAAGTTGTAGAGTGCTCCAGTGTTGCGTGAAACTCCGACTCCGCGTGGGGGAAAGAGAGAGGAAGCTCTAAAGGAAGCCTAAAGAGAAGCGCCAACGGGAAGATTAATAATCGAAACGAAGTTTCAATTAATTAATCAAAAGGGGGGAAGATGCTAATAATTTTCCAAAATGAATTGAAAAATTATTAAAGCAAAGGGTGCATTATTGATGATACGAGATTAAGCTTATCCTTTGAAGAACAAACTTAATTCAAACACGAATGCAAAACAGTGCCAAATGATAATCCAAAATGCAACAAAAAATCATGTTATTATGTGAATAGAATTGTGCAAGAATGATCATGTTCATGCAATTCCAAGAATGAGCACAATTACAAAATTGAAAGATCGAGCATCGAAAAAATCACAATCATGCTTCAAACAGAAGTGAAATGACTCATAAAACATCCATAAAAATCAATCATATTAATCCATGGAAGTTAGAGGACGAAAGCATGACAAACAAGCTTGAAAAACACCAAAAATGGCACTCTGTTACAGTGGTAATTGATTACCCTAAGCAGGTAATCAGTTACTTGCTTGAAAAAAGAAGAACTGGTGAAAATTGTACAGAGTAATTGGTTACTCTATTTGAGTAATCGGTTACATGGTTGAAAAAGGAAGCGCTAGTGTTAATTTGTGCAGAGTAACCGGTTACTCTCTTTGAGTAATCGATTACCACTATAACAGTGGCAAAAATAGCTTTTCAAAAAGTACTTTTAGCACCTAAATCACTTGTCCAAACTACCACATACTAGGGTATGAATTTATGCACGAAAATCAAGCTTAATTACAGCAAAAAGCCAGCAATGGAACCAATTAACACATCAAGATCATGGATCAAGTAATGGCATAATCAATTCACACACAAAAGCATCGAAACTACATCGCGAAAGATACAAAAACGTTCGAAACAGTAAAATGTACAAAGAAAGACCAACCTACAAGGCTGATATGTGCCTTGGATGTTGTTGCAAATGAATCTTGGTGAAGATAATCAAAGAAAACCATAGGAATATTCAATTGTAGAAGAATAGTACCGAAACTGAGCAAATTGCGACGAAACTCCAAAATACGAATTCGAACTATAGAATCTTGAAGCAAACACTTGAGATGAATCCAAAAGCTAATAAAACTCCAGAAAATTAAGTATAATTGTAAGGTGTTGAAGCTTAAGCTCAAGAAATAATCACTTCCAATGTGAAAGTGATTAATCTTCAATGGTGAAGAGCTATAGTGAGGTTTGGGAAGAAAATGTAGATGAAGATGAAGAAGTTGCAGAAAAATTCAGAGAGAATGTGAGAGAATTGAGAGTGAAGTGTAAGAACTGTGTGAAATGGTTGAGGGTCCTTGAAAAATGATTGAAGGCTTATTTATATAGAGTTTTGGTTTGGAGTTGATAGGTTTGGAATGTGCTTTGGACTTAGCTTTGGGTCTAGGTTGGGAGTTAGTTACACTTGACTCACCGAGTTAGCGGTTAAAGAGAGTGTAAAATCCAAGAACAAAGAGAGTGTATGGTTGCTGTCCCAAAAATATAGCAGAATTTGCAACTCTATCCAGGGTAATCGATTACCCTGTTTGAGTAATCGGTTACTCTAGGAAAAATTTGTCCAGATTGCTTAGGAGCAAGTGTTGAATCCCCGATTTTGATTTTCCACCTCTTGCTTTGATGAATAATCATAGAAACCATTATTTTGTGCTTGTTTTGATGGTGTGATGACCTTGTGATGATGCAATTAATCGGGCTAAAAACCTGAATATTCATACAACCAAAAAACACAGAGAAAAAGTGTGAATGCATATGCCAGCGATGTGAATGCACGTGCTTATGCAAAAGGCAAAAGGGGAGGTCAAATTTCGAGTTACGACAGCTGCCCCTATTTAATCCTCTTGGACCTGAATGCTCGAATTGTGCCAGCTTTCCGATGATTCGAGGTAGAAGGGGATTAAATAAAAGAGTAGCTCGAAAATTTAGCCGACGGCGACAAAAGAAAAGCGCGAGAGTGTAGAGAGTTTGAAAGAAGTTTGGCTGAAAATCTGCTGGGGAGATGAATTAGGCCAAAAGAAAGGTAGTATGCTTGATGCGCATGCCATGTAGGTGATCTATATGATGCTTGATATCATTTAATGGAAAGGTGCAAGTTAAGGTAATGTGTGGCGGTTAGGTAGAGATTGTAGCAAAACGAACTCGACATCCTCGGCTGGGGAGAGGGCCCACAAATGAAGACGTCTCTTGCTGGAGAAGAAAGCCTACAAAGGGTGACAACTCCGCTGGTGAAGAAATCGAGAAATATCAGATTTCTAGATTATCACCATTGACATTACTGGGGATGAAAGAATCAGGTCGATCTTCACGCCATGACTGACTCTGGCTAGGGAACGACCCTAGAAATCTCCGATTTTCAAGCTATCACCAACATTGCTACTTAGACGTCCTTTTACCCTGACTGACTCTGCTGTAGGGAATTACTAAGGTCCAAATGATCCTCTCTGCTTGGGAAGAACGAAGTGCGTTGCTTCTAGGGAGTGACGGTTTTGATATGATGGGAATGACACACGACCTTTGTCGGGGAAAAGAACACTCGTGTCTCTTCTCGGGGCACATCATGACAACTTTACTGGGGACATTACGGATCTGCCAGAGAAATGGGAGGTAAACAACCTTTCCAAAGAAACATAATGGCGCTTGTTGGGGAGATGGCCGCATCTTCGAAGAACCATCATAGTGTTGGTGGAACATTAGGCTTGCCGATGAATGTGACCAATTATCCTGTAGGAATTACCAGTAAAATATGCAATGCATAATGCTTTCTCCATTGATTTAGCTTTTTATTATTATCAACGCTTTATAGTATTATGTGATCACAAATAATCGTTTATTTTGCAAACAAAATACTGAAAAGAAAACAATTGAGAAATCAAATGATGCATTTATTGAAATGTGAAAACATGTACATAAGATGTGTACAAGGATGCAAAAATCCTTAATGAGGAAATTTGCAATAAAATTGAAAATGAATGTAAATGGCAAAGGGAAATCATGTTTTGCATTGATTACAACATTGGCTACCATCCACTATAAGTCTAGGTTCCAACGCCTTGCACCGGTTGATGATGATTTGACTGCTCTGTTACCGTCTGAAATCCAGCTATGACGAAGAGAGGCTCAAGTGTTCACAGTCAAATGCCTTTATCCCTAATTTTTTCCTGGAAATTTTTTTATATATTTTTTTTCGTCCACCAGGAAACCCATTTTTTCCTAAGTCGCCCTTTCGGGTTTTCAACTTAGCGGACTGTTATTGTTTTTTTTTCATTGTCCCTAACTTCTGCATGGACATTTCTTTTTTTTTTTGTCCATCGGGACGCCCCTTTTTGCCTAGATTGTCCTTGCGGATGCCAATCTAGCAGGCTCTTTATCCATTTTTTTAGGCATAGTATTTTTTGACTGCATCGGAGTTCACGGGCGATGGCAACTCTTCCCCATCCATGGTGGTGAGGATCAGGGCTCTGCCCGAGAAGGCCTTCTTGACAACAAAGGGTCCTTCGTAATTGGGAGTCAACTTGCCACGTGGATGCGAGTGAACAGGTGAATATCTTTTGAGCATGAGTTCGCCTTCATGGAGCGCTCGAGGGAGAACTTTCTTGTCAAAAGCTCGCTTAAGGAATCTCGACTTCAATGGGTAGAACAACCTCTATACCATACACAAGCGAATATGGAGTTGCCCTAGTAGAAGTACGAGCTGAACTTCTGTAGCCATGTAATGCAAATGGAAGCATTTCATGCCAATCCTTGTAAGTCTTGACCATTTTCTGGACAATCCTCTTGATGTTTTTGTTTGGTGCTTCAACGACACCGTTCATCGTGGGTCGATATGGTAAAGAGTTATGGTGCTCGATCTTGAATTCTTGACACAACTCCTTCATCATCTTGTTGTTTAGGTTGCTTGCATTGTCAGTGATAATGCTTCTAGGAATACCATAGCGACAAATTATCTTTTTCATGATAAATCTTGTAACCACTTGTCGTGTGACGTTTGTGTAAGAAGAAGCTTCAGCCCACTTGGTGAAGTAATCGATAGCAACTAGAAGACCATTGGAAGCTTTCGGTTTGATCATTCCAATCATATCAATTCCCCACATAGAGAATGGCCAAGGCAAAGTCAAAACATTCAGCGGAGTTGGAGGCACATGAATCTTGTCACCATAGATCTGGCACTTGTGACATCTTTTGGCAAAGTTGTAACAATCTACCTATATTGTTGTCCAATAGTACCCAGCTCGAAGGATCTTCTTGCCCTTAGCAGGACCTTTAGCATGTACACCCTCGCAGCCCTCATGTATGGACCTTATGATCGTGTTTGCTTTGTGTCTATCCACGCATCTGAGCAACACAGAATCATAGTTCCTCTTGTACAATACACCACCACTTAATAAGAACTTGGCGCAGAGCCACCTAAGAGCCTTCTTGTCAGTGATAGTAATACCCTCGGGATATTCCTATTTTTCCATATATCTTTTGATGTCGTAGAACCAAGGCTTGTGATCAGACTCGTCCTCGATTGCTAAACAGTGTGCTGGTTCGTTCAAGTGATCAATGCAAATAGAAGGAGCTTCATTCTTCCACTTGACCTTGAACATGGATGCTAAAGTGGCAAGTGCATCGGCTAATTGATTTTCCTCTCTGAGGATATAATGAAAAGAGATTTCATCAAAATAAGAAATCAATTTCGTGATGTGCTTTTGGTACGGAACCAGCTTGGAATCCCGAGTCACAAAGTTCCCTCTGACTTGGCCAATAACCAAAGCAGAATCTCCATAGACCTCAAGAATCTTGACTCTCATATCAATTGCCGCTTCAATACCGTAGATACATGCTTCGTATTTAGCCATATCGTTGGTGCATGCAAAGCATAATCTGGCACTGAAGGGAAGGTGAAAACCTATCGGAGAGATGAGGATATCACCAATACCACGACCTTTAGCATTGGAAGCACCGTTGAACACGAAGGTCCATCGCGCCCCTGGTTCGGTCTTATGTCAGGATCTGGAGTCTCATAATCTCTGATAAATAGAACGTCCTCATCGGGAAAGTCAAACTTCATTTGTTGATAGCCCTCTACAGGTTGATGAGCAAGGTAGTCAAACAAGACGCTCCCTTTTATTGCTTTCTGGGTAAGATGTTGGATATCATACTCAGTTAACAGCATCTGCCACCGAGCAATCCTTCTAGAGACAGTAGGCTTTTCAAATATGTACTTTATCAGATCCATTTTGGATATCAATAAAGTAGTGTGGCAAATCATGTATTGTCTTAGGCGTCGAGCAGCCCAGACCAGAGCACAACAAGTTTTCTCCAAGAGTGAGTATCTGGTCTCACAATCAGTGAACTTCTTGCTCACATAGTAAATTGCATGTTCTTTTCTACCAGTGTCATCATGTTGACCCAATACACATCCCATTGATTCATTGAGAACGGTGAGATATATGATTAAAGTCCTACCAGGAACCGGCGGTACTAAGATCGGTGGTTCTTGCAAGTATTGTTTTATTTTGTCAAATGCTTCTTGATAATCATTGTTCCATTCGACCTATTAATTTTTTTCTTAGTAATTTGAACATCGATTCACAGGTAGCCAGCAAGTGGGATATGAATCTCGAGATGTAATTAAGTCTGCCCAGAAAGCTACAGCCTTCTTTTCCTGTTTTGGGAGGCGGCATGTTCTGAATTGCTCGAACCTTGTCGGGATCAACTTAAATACCCTTCTGACTCATAATAAAGCCCAACAACTTACCAGATCGAACTTCGAACGTACACTTTACAGGATTCAACCACAGTCTAAACTTCCAGAGTCTGTCAAACAGTTTCTTCAGTTGAACTAAGTGATCATCTTCGGTTTTGGACTTGGCAATCATATCGTTCACGTAAACCTCAATCTCTCTATGGATCATATCGTGAAAGAGGGTTGTCATGGCACGTTGGTATGTTGCCCATGCATTCTTCAAACCAAATGGCATGACTTTGTAACAATATGTACCCTATGGCGTGATGAAAGTAGTCTTCTCCATATCAGCTGGGGACATTTTGATTTGATTATATCCTGAGAAATTCTCCATGAAGGAAAAGACAGAGAACTGCGCCGTGTTGTCTACCAAGACATCAATATGAGGAAAAGGAAAATCATCTTTCGGGCTTGCCTTATTGAGATCTCGATAATCCACACACATTCTAACTTTCCCGTCTTTCTTAGGAACCGGGACGATGTTGACAATCCATTCAGGATATTCGGAAGTGGCTAGGAACCCAGCGCCAAGCTGCTTCTTTACCTCCTCTGATTTTAAGAGCCATGTCGGGTCTAGCCTTCCTGAGTTTCTACTTGACAGGAGGACATCCGGGCTTGAGTGGCAAGTGATGTTCAACGATGTTGGTATCCAACCCAGGCATATCTTGATAGGACCAGGCGAAGATATCAACATACTCTTTCAATAACTTGACCAACTCGGAGTGTACATGCTTTGCGAGGAAGGCGCCAACCTTAACTTCTCTTCAGACCTCATCAGCACCAAGATTAACAACTTCCACTGCCTCTTTGTGCGGCTGAATCTCTTTCTGCTCGTGCTCAAGGAGCCTTGCTAGTTCAGCCGGTAATTCACAATCTTCCTCACCATCTTCTTCAGCTTGGTTAAATAGAATCCCAGAATTACAATGGATGTTTGCCATGTTGTTATCAATGCATTTATTTGTTCTGCATGTTTATGAATATGTTTAGAATGAGCTATTTTGAAAAGTGAAAATAAAAGAAACTTTTGCCATTTGTTTGTGAAAAAGTAAAATAAAGAAAGAAAAAAAGAGCATGATTTTGAATGTGTAATACCCCAAAATTTGCCCTCTCATTCTTCATATCATTTAGCATGAGCTTTCGTTTCATTGCATTGCATTCAAGCATAGAAAAATAAAACATTAAGCATTGCATTGCATATTGCATAAGGACATGTGATCAAGGCATCATCCTTTGGTTTGAGATTTCCGTAATCAGAAGATTACCAGTGTGCGTTCAAAGTGGTTATTTCTCAAGCGGTCAAGTTGTTGTGGGTGGAAGTCCTCAGATCAACAAACAGTGGGCCATGTGAGGTGTAGGTTCAGAAAGTCAGGTTTCCATTGATCAGAAATGCAGAGGACGTTTGATTCAGATGTTTTATTTCAGTAACATGGGTAAAAGAGTCAAGATTGATTTTTATCCATAATCCATTTTCTGTCCGTCATTATCCAGTTAATCGCCTTTTCCTAAATACAATTTCATTTGTAAATCCCATTTCAATATCCACTTTTAATTTCATCTCATAACCGCATTTCATTTTCTAACCTTTTTATTATCCATTTTATCCAATTTAACCCGAATCCATTCTTGATAATTACCCTCTTCACATCTATTTCATGTCCAAGTTTGTTTTAAGTCCATTACCAATTTCGAAATTCGCTTCGCTTCATTGTGTTTACTAACCACATCCAATTTTCTATTTTATAACCAAGATGCACATTCTAAAAAAAATCAACTTTTAAACCATTTTCATGTTAAATCCATTTTTCCAAATTCAATTTCCAAAAAGCCACCGTTTTTACTTTCCTAGTGATGCAAGAGAGGCTTCGGTGAAGTACATATGCATGTATGTTCGATTGCTGGTTGAAGAAATAAACAAATCGCTAGCTGTTGGCAAAAGAAGACTTGGCAGATTTCATGCCTTTGAAAATAAACACTGCAGAAAAAGAGAGATTCATAATAGAAAAATTAGAAAAAAAATTCCACAACAATTTTACACCAGAAAAATAGCAGAAGGCAAAAGTTCAAAAGCAGAATTCATCAGCCTACAGGTACACACCAGAAAAGTTCAGAAAAATTCCATTAACAGCTTTCACTCCCTAACTCCAAAAAAAAAAAACAAAACCCAAATTAACTAACTCATAACAGAAAACCAACTTCTAACAATTTCCTCTAACCTCCTAACAGAAGATTACCAAAAAAGAGAACCATAACCGATTTCTTCCTTCTTGGCTTTAATTCTTCTTCTTCTTCGATCAACCTTCATCATCTCCTCCAATTGATCTTCAACCAAGGTCTTCAACCTCTTTCTCTCTCGGTTCAATTGTCCACAACAATAAAATCCTTCAAACTCCATTTTCAATACACAAAAACTTGCAGAACATCTTCATCAATCATCATCTTCAATTCCCTTACCGCTCCGATTCCACACGAGTTCGTTAACCTGTGATTATCATTAACCACAGTTCAGTACTCATATCCAACAACGAATCACAAAAGAACTCACGCAAATTCCGCTCAGCAACGCGCAAGAACACCTCGAGTGCAGAGTAACAACAACCAGAAGCGTAAATCACAAAGAAGAAGAGAGAGAATTCAGACTTGTAATGGAAAAGAGAAAAAACCAGAGTATTCGTACCTGAAGGTTTCTGTCGTCGTTTTCGTCGTCGTGCACGAGCGAGCGTTTTAATCTAGATCCCGCACTTATGATTCTGGTTTGTCAGTTTCTTTCACCGCGATTGAGCTCGTTCGGTTGTTGCTGTAACGGAGAGACGGTCGCGCCGTTGTGGCATTGAAAAAGCTCCACCACTGCTATCTTCAACTCCATTTGCATCTTGATTCGAATCCGGCGCATATCGAGACATGCTGTCATCTCTTAGGTTGGTGAGATTCCGATTCTTCGCCCATTTCACTTTACGAAGATGTAGCTTGATGTGTAGGGAGCAAAACTCCTCTGGTTTGGGCTCCATATCATTATTCATCGGCCTTCGATTTCCAAGGGATTAATCTAGGGTTCGGTCGACTATTGACTCGATTTGAGTATTTGATTAAGATTTAGGGAGAATTGAAGTTAGATATTGAAAGAAGATGATGAGACGAAAAGAACGGTGGTTGGATCGTGTGAAATAAGAAGAGAAGAAGGGTGTTTTACGACGGAGGGATTCTGAGTCGAGGAGGGTACAACACCGTGATTTTTTCTGGCCATGGAATAAGTACATCGGTGAGGAAGGGTGATGCTCCGGCAAGGTGAGTGCGCAACGCATTGAAAGAGAGGAAAGCGTTGAACGGAGAGAGAATCATTGAGGAGGTTAAGGTTCGTGCTCTGTTCGATTTGATTGACGGACGGTGAACCATGGTTGTCGGCGGAGAAGATTGAAACGGCGATGGAAGAGAAGGAGAAAACGGCGCATGGCTGAAGGGGAAGGCAATGTTCTTGCTGAAGTTTTCCTAGGGTTTAAAACCCAGTTCGTCTCCACCGTAGATGGGCTGTATTGGGCTTAAGACCAATGAACCCTCCTCACTCCTCAAATTCTATCTACACCCCACGGTAACCCTTTCTTTCTAATTATATTTTGATATTGGAAATTAATTAGATTTTAACTATGTGTTAGTGGTTGGACTAGGCTTTAAGTTTAGAATTAGATTTTAATTTGGGTTAAGAATTTTCGTAGAAACTAATATATAATCTAGAATTAGAACTAAGATAATTAGATTTTAGATTTGGTTTTGACTTAGAATTAATGGTAGACTAATTTCGATTAAATTTTGTTTAGAGCTAATTTCGATATGATTTAGACTTTGACTCGTTGATATTAACCATGCTTCTAATTGAATTTTTACATGGTTTATTGGTTGTAATTGTGACTAATTAGGTTTATATTTTGCTAATGGGTTTTGAATAATTGTTTTGTCCACTAGTTGCTCACTAATTGTTTTTTGCCTAATTGTCTATTAATTGTCCATTGGAATTAACTTTGAACTAATTTGCATCGACATAGTTGGATTTGATTTTATTTTAACATTGATTTTACCTTGACTTTGATGCTAACATTGACTAAACATAGGTTTTAGTGCTAATTTTCATAATAGTCTCATTAGTTAACTTTGTTAATAGCCTTTAATATGCTTTACATAGCTTTGTGGCTAATTGTGGTTTACATTTAGTATTGATGTCATTTACTTCTTATTGACAATTTCCATTTGAACTTTGACTAATCTTTGAGTTTGTTTTGTAGTGTTTTACATTTGATTTGATAAGTTGCTTAAAGGTAGAAGCTGCTGTATACATAGCTGCTGTGAACAAAGTGTGTTGTAGAATGTTGCTATTCTGTTTGGTTGCATACACACCTGCCCTGTTCTGGTAATAATAGCTATTATAGGTTGTTTTTACTTGTTGCTGGTTTTTACAGCTATGCAGGTGCTGGAGCGCTGTTGTTGCTGCTGTTTATGATTTATTGCCTTGTTTTATTGTTTTCGAAGAGCATTTGGTTCCATGCCTTTCACGGATCCATTCCACTTTCTAACACTTTTGCTCATTTATGCTAGATCGCTAGAAGTTGGCCGGTTTGCATATACTTTGCTTGCGTTGCTACGGATTGATATCCGTTCGGTATCACTTCTCTTCTCTTTTACTAGTTCCGCATTTTTCCTTTTAATGCCATGAGAAGTAGGATTGGGAGTCCGTGCCACTTGGCCGACAATGATGGAAGTCCTCAAAGGAGGCTCTATTTATGATTGTTTAATATTGTGCCTGAAGACCTTTATGAGGCATCCCATTCCTATTTTCCCTGGTAAGACCTCCAAGGAGGCTATTGACGGAAGGTAGGGTTCGCAATCAACCCCCGTTATTCTAGTTGAGTCGTTCTTAGCTCTCATTACATGATTGAAGCTTTGAACATCACCTGCTCCTGTTATTGAGTCGGTCAAGTGGAAGATAGGGTTCGTAACCAACCCCCACGCTTTGTCTTTAGCTCGCATTGACCAATGTTGATGCTTATGTGATCTGATTCACATCTTCCCCTTTTTTATTCTGCTCTCCTTGGTTCTCGATACCATTGGGTGAGTACCCCTATTTCCCACAGCTAGCTTGTTTGCCTCGGTTGATATGACCCCTTGGCTATAGCTTCCCCTTTTTTTACTTTGATTGTGTGACATTGTAGCTAACTGACACTGTTTACTCTTTAGTTGCTTTTATTTCATTTTGTGATTGATTTATCCTGTGTTTACTTGTCTGATGACATGATCCCGTAGGATTCCTAGCTCCACTTAATTTTTGATTAAGTTGGAGGTAGGAGAGACATTAGGATAGTAATCCATGCATACTGACATAGGTAGACTTACCTCACTTAACCAAAGGACACCAAGCATGCTAACATTAGGATTGAGTCTTAGTCTCCCCCATTAGAGTTTACCTTTACTCCTCCTTTTGAGTCTCTCTTTCTCATCCTAAAACAAAAGTAAAAAAACACTTAATAAAGGCATAACATATATTGTATTTGAGCCTTTCATGTGAGAATAAGATAGATGAGGGGTCTTCTCTCACTTTCTTAGAATGTTTAGCATACGTCCTGTCTTGGGTCGATATGCGAGGCATTCGATCTTACATGAGGGACTTAAATACAATATATGTTACAAAACACAAAATAATCAAAACACTTCTTTCTTAAAAGACAAAAACAAACAATAATGTCTTTTCTTCGAGAATTCTTTTCTCATCTCACTCATTCTCAACATACGAACGTGCTTCTTCTCGTTCTCTTGAAAGATGGTAACACACTCAGACCAACGAGCCTGCAACACCTGAGCTAGAATGTTAGCCGTTCCCTAAAAAACACAAACAATCCATCCCTAGTGAGGGGAACTACGTCGCTCTGATTCTCATGTTCCCGATGAGATACGTAGGCAGTGGGGTAGGGCCCATTCGAGCACTTCTTTTATTTTGCCTACATTTGTTTCTCTTTCTCTCTCCTTTCCTTTTTCCAGTTCTCCAGCTCGCAGTTCCTTTTCCAGTATCCTTTCCTTACACCCTTTGATCGAGACAAGCAAGCGTGGATCCCATCGGGTATGATGGACACGTGGGAGTGCTAATACCTTCCTCGCGCGTAACCGACTCCCGAACCCAGATCTCTTGGTCGTAAGACCATGGTTTTCCTTCCCTTCAGGTTTATGTAGTGTTTCCTTTCCCTCTCTTGGGATAAATACACATTGCTGGCAACTCTATTTCAATGCCACTTTCGCGTTTGTACTTGGATGAAAATCCCGGGAGCGACAGCTGGCGACTCTGCTGGAGAAAGAACCCAGAATCTCTGGTTTCCTTAGCGAGTCAATCCTAGCGCTTGTCTGTTTTCTTTCATGGGGTGTTTACTGTTGTGCTGTATTTACTATTTTACTGTATAGTTATTTACTGTATTACAGTATATTACTGTATTTACTGCATTTTAGCATTTTCATTTCATATGCTATATTATGCTATACTGGACTGTGCTGTTTTCTGTTTGGCGGGATGAGATTCCTGAGAGATAAGCCGATTACACAGGCTTAAGTATACACTTAGAGTTAGAGTGGAGAGTAGTGGGACCTATGTACTGTTTGGAGTGCGTTGGGTATTCACGAAATTCACAGCCAGACGGGGCTATCTTGGGACATGTTCTGACATGCGTGTCTTGTGCATTTCAGGATGTCGATCTAGATAGCTGTCGACTCTGGTGACCATTCCCGAGGACTCAGTCGCGTCACTCCTCCCGAGATGTGATAGTGGCAGACCACATTCTGTGGCAAACCCATTGCAAACTCTAGATCCAAGGACCCAATGCTGGGAACTTGCCATAGGTGTTCCTTTTAGGAAAGAGAATCAGTGGAGGCACTCCTCGATTGGCGATAGTACTGTACCCCGAGGGATGAATGTACTATTGCTTCTCAACCTCAGTGCCAGAAGCTGAGGACCTTTCGTTTTGGAGAATCAGTTGAGGCCTCCTCAATTGATGATGATGTCAAACCAGAAATGGTGAACGTATCATCATTTCTCGACCTGAGAGTCCAGGATACTGAGGATCTTAGCGCCCACATGTGAGAGGGACGGGTTGTTTATAGGTTTGCAGGTAACCTTGACTTTCATCCTACCTGGTATTCTGGTTCTCTTATCAGTGTGGACTCATCAGCCTGGTATTATGGTATTCCGATTAATCTGACACCCTGATTATGCCAATATTCTGGCATTCCCGTATTCTGATCACGCCGGTGTTCTGTTTATTCTGGTATTCTGATTATGCCGATATCCCGGCATCCTGGCATTCTGATTAGTCGGATATTATGGTATTCCGGGGTTCTCTTCAGAGCAGACTCATGAACCTATTCAGTCATCAGCACAGCATAGTGATTGTTCAGATTATATGGAAGCTTTGATCCCGTGTCTGTTGCATCTGCATCATCATTTTCGCATACATGTTCTTGTATTTCCAAGGGATATTAACTTTGAGACTTGTTACTGAGCATTTCCATCAATTTCTTATGTTTCTTCCAAAAAAAACTTTTGTGAATCAAAGCATAATGATTCCTTGGAAATATTCGAACATGGCATTCTGCATGGCATTCTCATACTCATATGCATAACAGGTGTTCCGGGTGTGGATTATCTTTCTGACTGGGTACTCCCTGCAGAACGGCCAACATGACTTCTTACAACTACTCGATTCACCACAATCAAGGTTCAGATATGGAACAACTCCGAGCGGAGGTGACTAAGATGAAGGCCCAATCGGGGAATTTTATGGTGGACATCCAAGTGTTGTCCCGAGGTCAAGAACTACTGAAAGAAGAAGTCAATTGGATGAAGACTCAGATGGGTCGGGTTATGGAAATTCTGGATGTCGTGTTAAGAAAGGAAAACAATCAGGTGCCCGCTTCCGCAGCATAGGTTCTCACTCCCCCTACCTTTTGGGGGTCTCCTCTAGACCATGGTTTGCCTCGTGAATCCTCTCCACCATTAGAGCTTTTTCATCACCAACTTTTTCTTGAGGGTCTTAAGCAAGAGAAGACTGAGAAGAAGTTTGATCCGATCCCGATGCCATACGCTCAGTTGTTTTAGAACTTGCTCAAGTTTCAGCTAATTGAATTGATTGCTGCGGGACCTCCACACACCAAGTTTCGTATGGGTTCCAATGTCCATGATAGGTGTGAATTCCATTCAGGGGTACCTGGTCATAATGTTGAAAATTGTAAGATGCTCAAGTATAAGGTCCAAGAGCTTATTGATTCAGGGGCAATCGAGTTTGCGCCCATTAGCACTATCAAGCAAAGAGATGTTCCTCCAACTGCTACTAAAGAAATGGATTTTATTCCCTCCTCTCAGGGACCTTCCTCAATCCAGAAGCCTTGGGTTCCGAAACTACCGCATAAGCAAATCACAGCTGGGACCCTCCCGGTTGCATCCTTTCATCATCAACAGAAGCAAGACAGGGTTCTTGATCCTCTATCGATGTGTCATACCGAATTATTTCAGCAACTGCTTCAGTTAAGATTGATTGAGCTCTGGAAGCTGACTCCTCCTCCTGCAAAGATTCCAAAAGGATGGGATATTATTGCTCATTGTGATTTTCACTCAGGGGCACCAGGCCATGATATTGAGGGGTGTAGAGCATTCTAGCACCAAGTGCAAGACTTAATTGACTCTAAAGCAATCGAGTTTGGACCAGCTGGCTTGAAGGTATCAAGTGATATTACGCCATTAGCTGCAAAGGAAGTGAGTATTCCTTTCCCTTCTCTAGGGTTTACCGTAGGTCATGGGTGTATTCCTCAGCTTCAGGTTTCAAAGTCATCACGTCAGCAACCTTTGTGTGTTCCTCGGACAAATGTGGAAAGAAAAGTACAGGGGCAGACTAGGCACCATAATCAACATTGGCAGCAAAACCGTCAGCAACGGAGGCAACGAGGATTTAGGAGGTCTGAGAGAGTATCTGCTCCAGGTCCTATTTCTCAAAGCCGGCTTCTTGCTCGCCTTCTCCAAGGCTCTTTAATTCAGCTGGACAATGTCACGCCAGTGCCGTTTCCTTTTCCTCCGGATTAGGACATGAATGCCAGGTGCGAGTTTCACTCGGGAACGTTTGGGCATACCATTGACAATTGCAGAATGTTCAAACATAAGGTCCAAGACTTAATTGACTCAAAGATTATCACACCAGACGGGTGGCCCATAAATTGAACTTTCTTCATCAGATTGAGCACCCAATTTGCAAAGACATCTTCAGAAGCAATAAGTCCAGACGGAGTCAAGCCTCCTCAACAAGGACAATCATTTAGCTTCTTTACTGCATTCTCATGTGTAGCTTTTTATGTTTGTCAAAACATTTGTATGCATGCATGAAATCTGTTTTTCTTTTTATATTAATCCTAATAAAGCGTGCATGTTTTTCCTGAAGTAATCCATTTGTATTCTCTCATAATTTTGTGTATGTGCATTGCAATACTGACTTTCTTGCTTAAACTCTTTGAGGGAGGATGATGATTCGAAAACGCAAAAATCTCTAGGGGTGTGCTTTTGAATAAGAACCCTGCTGAGGATGTACAGGCATTGTTTCGAATCCCCAAACACTGGAGAGATAAGGGAGATAGACCCTCGTTAACCCCTTTGAGCCTTGAAGTAGGAATTTCTTTCGTACGGAAAAAACCCTCACATTTAACCTAGGGGCAAGGTAGGCGTCAGTTAATTTGACCGAGCGTTCAAATTTCAAAAGGAGTGTGCATCTGAGGATCCATTACCTCCTATTCCACCGTCAAGAGGTCAAGAGATGTGAAACCACAATGGTTATCCATCAACAATCAAAGAATGAGGCAATCGCAACCCTTTCAACAAAGTCAAGACAAGCCAGTGTCACACGATTTGTTCCGAAAAAAAAAGAATGAAAAAAAAAAGAAGAAAGAAAAGCCCGCTAAGTCGAAGCTTGAAAACAAGCGACTTAGGCAAAAGTTAGGGCATCCCGCTGGACTTCAAAATCAAAAGATGCAAAAGAATCTGTCCAGGCAAAAGTTAGGGATAAGAAAAGAACGAGAAAGTGCGAACAAGATTACCCAAGAAAGATCCTCAAAAGGGAGAACAAAGTCGTGTGACCATGAACAAAAGACAAAAGGGGTGACTGTCACTCCAATGCCTCATTAGGTGTCAAACCATCCGATGCATGGGTTCCTTAAAGATCACAAAATCTTTTTGAATGGCGAACGCTTGCGCAAATTAGCTGAATGTAGGACTGGAGAACACACGAAGAGTGGGTGGGCATCGATAAACTTTGAGCCATAAATCCTTTTTTCTCAAAACCGTGAACCAGGCCACGTTACAACCCTTAAAAGTCCTAATTGAAGCAGGGTTTATTTTGAGAGCGTACTCCGATGAGATAGCGTTCCTGACTCCTATGGGTAATGCTAAGAGATCTTGTTGGTATTGCATGTGCATGCTTTATTTTATTCAAAAATCAATGTCGTATCCTAAGCAGTGATTCGTTCACAGCTGTGCGACCTCTTTTCAATGAAAACTTCAAGATTAACATGTGCGTTGCATTAGAATTTTCATTCTTAGACTAAAACATTTTCTGCTTGCATACATTTGTTTGACATTAAAAGAAGTTTACATATGGAAATTCAGTCCAGAAGCTTAATCTTGCCAAGTTGAGAATCCTGAAACTCCCAAAGGACAGCCACATCCAGTGGTACTTCCTCAGGAAACTTTATTGAGCAGGAGCTTTCCCAACAAGTTATGCTAAGACGTAGTCGATCTGGGGAAATCACGTCAAATCATCTCTTTAAGGTGTAGCCAATCTGAGCCAATCACGTCGAGAAATCTCTTCAAAGTTCAGCCAAACTGGGGCAATTACTTCGAGATCCAAATCTCTCCAAAGGCAGGTATTCGGGGTCTTCCTTCGAAGATCAGTAGTCAGGGGCAAAACTACTTCAAGGTTCATACTGGGGAAAGCCATCCCAAGAGCATGAGAAGTTAGTCCATCCAGATGACTGGTCAGCCTATCCAGGGTTCAGAGTATTGGGGCAGAATATCTCACGGGGATATGAGATTGTTCATGAATCTTCTTGAGGCAAAATCCTCTGTAGACCATACAGTCTGAGGCAGTTACTTCGAGATCCGACGAATCTCTCCAAGAGTTTGAAGACATTGAGGAGTTTTGGATGTCACGTCTTCTGTAAAATCCTCTTGAGGCAATTTCTTTTGGTGGACCATGTTGGTCTGGGGAAAGTGGAAAATTGTAAAAAACTGTTGTTCACGCATATGCAGTCAATCAGCCAAAAGGCTTGAAACAAAGATTCCAACCCAAGGCATTTGTGGTCCCCTGTTCTCAGCAGGCTTCATTAATAATGTTCCCAACAAGAGACGCAACGAAACCTTTCTCCCAATAAGTGGTGGTTCAGCGTCAGATTTTCTCAGTTGCAGAAGTCATATCCTGGGGCATGTGTGCATATTCTTTTGTTGCAGGCAATAGGTGCAAGTCCTCTAAGCAGGGATCGTTTCTTCTAGACGAGGATTCACTTATTCTCAATACCGGGGCAGTCAAGTTCAAGAAGGGTTCACATGTCACCTTTTGTCACAACGTTTACTGATCGAGTCATCATTCGACCGACGATCGCTCACGGTGACTCGATATCGACAAGTCTATTTCAATGGGGTAGCGTTGTATCTTATTAAGTCGATTCTCCTATTCAGTACTTCCAACAGCTACAAGCTTTTCTGTGTCGATAATGGTTGCAAATTCTCCAGCAGAGTTGCTTCGCAGACATCGAAGTTAATGGTCAATCCCCAGTGAAGTCGCCAGGAGTTTGAAGATGCTTAATCTTCTGTAAAATCCTCTTGTGACATTTTCTTCAGATCAGTCTTGTATCATGGGGTAAAAGCGAGTCGTTGATCCTCTCAAACATGGGACATATTCAATTTCCCCGGCAGATTTTGTTCCAAATCTATTATCCCCAGTAGAGTTTGAAGATGTTTGGTCTTCTGTAAAATCCTCTCAAGAGACATGCTCCAGCACGAGACCCTGCAAAGCAGTTTTCCCCAGCAGAGTTTGTTATAAACTCATCATCCCCAACGGAATCGTCAAATGGGAAGTTCGCCTAACATGTGGCATTGTGGTACTTATCCTAAGCTCGACAGTTTTGTTCCTCAGCAGACTACCGTACATTTGCTTGTATTTCCCAGCAGATCTCTAGGGAATTTTTTCCAGGATATCACCACAGAACGTCTTCTAACCAGGATTTGTGTATCCCCGACGGAGTAGTTCCGATCAGCAGCAAGATCGTATCTCTGGTAGTGGTATCCCCACAGGGTTCTTCATCGAATCTTGTCAGCCATACTCCCCAGCTGAGTTGTTGTCCTCCCTGCAGAGATTTATAAGATCAACAGAATCATTTCCTCAGTAAAGTGGTAGTACATTCTTTCCCCAGCTGGGTTAGAAGGATGATGATCCCCGCAAAGGATCTCGAGTTGAGTAAATCCCCAAGCAGAGTTTTAATGACTTCTCCCCCAGCAGGACGTCATT
Organism: Lathyrus tuberosus; assembly: GCA_022829125.1. Classification (NCBI taxonomy): domain Eukaryota; kingdom Viridiplantae; phylum Streptophyta; class Magnoliopsida; order Fabales; family Fabaceae; genus Lathyrus; species Lathyrus tuberosus. The sequence goes on from JALAZF010000084.1 coordinate 8,578,765, forward strand.
CAAAAATTCTCATCCCCAGCGGAGTTGCTATGACTAGAGTTCATCCCCAAGTAGATGAAGTAATTCCTGGCAGAATCTTCACTCCCCTCATATCTCAAAGTCCAATTTATTTTTGGCAAGCATGATAATTCGAAGCAGACAGATTGTTCATTCATTCTTTAATAGAGATACCATCCTTGCATGAGTCTCTAATGTCAAATCATTGATCTTTGTTCCTCAGCAGAGTCAGCAGAGATGTCTGACACGGATGCAGAGAGTAATCCAGTATTGGAATTCTTAAAGTCCAACATCAGATTGGCAAAAGTCCATCTTCGGGAGGCAAATTATTAAAGTCCAACAGCAGATTGGCAAAAGTCCGTCTTCGGGTGGTAAATCCTTAAAGTCCAACAGCAGATTGGAAAAAGTCCGTCTTCGGGTGGCAAATCCTTAAAGTCCAACAGCAGATTGGAAAAAGTCCGTCTTCGGGTGGCAAATCCTTAAAGTCCAACAGCAGATTGGCAAAAGTCCGTCTCCGGGTGGCAAATCCTTAAATTCCAACAGCAGATTGGCAAAAGTCCGTCTTCGGGTGGCAAATCCTCAAAGTCCAACAGCAGATTGGTAAAAGTCCGTCTTCGGGTGGCAAATCCTCAACGTCCAACAGTAGATTGGCAAAAGTCCGTCTTCGGGTGGAAAATCCTCAAAGTCCAACAGCAGATTGACAAAAGTCCGTCTTAGGGTGGAAAATTATTGAAGTCCACCAGCAGCGTGGCAAGCCAGTAGTCGTCTGGCGTCGTGCAAAAAGACGTTATTAAAGTCCACCAGCAGCGTGGCAAGCTAGTAGTCGTCTGGTGTCGTGCAAAAAGACGTTATTGAAGTCCACCAGCAGCGTGGCGAGCCAGTAGTCGTCTGGCGTTGTGCAAAAACACGTTATTAAAGTCCACCAGCAGCGTGGCGAGCCAGTAGTCGTCTGGCGTCATGCAAAAAGATGTTATTAAAGTCCACCAGCAGTGTGGCAAGCCAGTAGTCGTCTGGCGTTGTTCCAAAAGACGTTATTAAAGTCCACCAGCAGCGTGGCAAGCCAGTAGTCGTCTGGCGTCGTTCCAAAAGGCAGCTATTTAGTATTATTCTTTTCATCAGAGTTTTATACAAGCAGAGTTCATTTGGTTGGGTTTATATCCCTTTTCTTCTTCTTCACAGAGTGCAAATTTTCTGGTTATTTTCGGTATTCAATCTCTCCATGCCTTAAAAGTCTGACAACAATCGCTATCATCCATTCAGGTCTACAGTGATTGAATAGGGGCAGCTGTAATACTCCAAAATTTGCCCTCTCATTCTTCATATCATTTAGCATGAGCTTTCGTTTCATTGCATTTCATTCAAGCATAGAAAATTAAAACATTAAGCATTGCATTGCATACTGCATAAGGACATGTGATCAAGGCATCTTCCTTTGGTTTGAGATTTCCGTATTCAGAAGATTACCAGTGTGCATTCAAAGTGGTTATTTCTCAAGCGGTCAAGTTGTTGTGGGTGGAAGTCCTCAGATCAACAAACAGCGGGCCATGTGAGGTGTAGGTTCAGAAAGCCAGGTTTCCATTGATCAGAAAGGCAGAGGACGTTTGATTCAGATGTTTTATTTCAGTAGCATGGGTAAAAGAGTCAAGATTGGTTTTTATCCATAATCCATTTTCTGTCCGTCATTATCCAGTTAATCGCCTTTTCCTAAATACAATTTCATTTGTAAATCCCATTTCAATATCCACTTTTAATTTCATTTCATAACCGCATTTCATTTTCTAACCTTTTTATTATCCATTTTATCCAATTTAACCCGAATCCATTCTTGATAATTACCCTCTTCACATCCATTTCATGTCCAAGTTTGTTTTAAGTCCATTACCAATTTCGAAATTCGCTTTGCTTCATTGTGTTTACTAACCACGTCTAATTTTCTATTTTATAACCAAGATGCACATTCTAAAAAAAATCAACTTTTAAACCATTTTCATGTTAAATCCATTTTTCCAAATTCAATTTCCTAAAAGCCACCGTTTTTACTTTCCTAGTGATGCAAGAGAGGCTTCGGTGAAGTACATATGCATGTATGTTCGTTTGCTGGTTGAAGAAATAAACAAATCGCTAGCTGTTGGCAAAAGAAGACTTGGCAGATTTCATGCCTTTGAAAATAAACACTGCAGAAAAAGAGAGATTCATAACAGAAAAATTAGAAAAAAAATTCAACAACAATTTTACACTAGAAAAATAGCAGAAGGCAAAAGTTCAAAAGCAGAATTCATCAGCCTACAGGTACACACCAGAAAAGTTCAGAAAAATTCCATTAACAACTTTCACTCCCTAACTCCAAAAAAAAAACAAAAACCAAATTAACTAACTCATAACAGAAAACCAACTTCTAACAATTTCCTTTAACCTCCTAACAGAAGACTACCAAAAAAGAGAACCATAACCGATTTCTTCCTTCTTGGCTTCAATTCTTCTTCTTCTTCGATCAACCTTCATCATCTCCTCCAATTGATCTTCAACCAAGGTCTTCAACCTCTTTCTCTCTCGGTTAAATTGTCCACAACAATAAAATCCTTCAAACTCCATTTTCAATACACAAAAACTTGCAGAACATCTTCATCAATCATCATCTTCAATTCCCTTACCGCTCCGATTCCACACGAGTTCGTTAACCTGCGATTATCATCAACCACAGTTCAGTACTCATATCCAACAACGAATCACAAAAGAACTCACGCAAATTCCGCTCAGCAACACATAAGAACACCTCGAGTGCAGAGTAACAATAACCAGAAGCGTAAATCACAAAGAAGAAGAGAGAGAATTCAGACTCGTAACGGAAAAGAGAAAAAACCAGAGTATTCGTACCTGAAGGTTTCTGTCGACGTTTTCGTCGTCGTGCACGAGCGAGCATTTTAATCCAGACCCCGCACTTATGATTCCAGTTTGTCAGTTTCTTTCATCGCGATTGAGCTCGTTTGGTTGTTGCAGTAACGGAGAGACGGTCGCGCCGTTGTGGCATTGAAAAAGCTCCACCACTGCTATCTTCAACTCCATTTGCATCTTGATTCGAATCCGGCGCATATCGAGACATGCTGTCATCTCTTAGGTTGGTGAGATTCCGATTCTTCGCCCATTTCACTTTACGAAGATGTAGCTTGATGTGTAGGGAGCAAAACTCCTCTGGTTTGGGCTCCATATCATTATTCATCGGCCTTCGATTTCCAAGGGATTAATCTAGGGTTCGGTCGACTATTGACTCGATTTGAGTATTTGATTAAGATTTAGGGAGAATTGAAGTTAGATATTGAAAGAAGATGATGAGACGAAAAGAACGGTGGTTGGATCGTGTGAAATAAGAAGAGAAGAAGGGTGTTTTACGACGGAGGGATTCTGAGTCGAGGAGGGTACAACACCGTGATTTTTTCTGGCCATGGAATAAGTACATCGGTGAGGAAGGGTGATGCTCCGGCAAGGTGAGTGCACAACGCATTGAAAGAGAGGAAAGCGTTGAACGGAGAGAGAATCATTGAGGAGGTTAAGGTTCGTGCTCTGTTCGATTTGATTGACGGACAGTGAAACATGGTTGTCGGCGGAGAAGATTGAAACGGCGATGGAAGAGAAGGAGAAAACGGCGCATGGCTGAAGGGGAAGGCAACGTTCTTGCTGAAGTTTTCCTAGGGTTTAAAACCCAATTCGTCTCCTGTAACGCCCCAGTTTTTGCCAGTTTTATTTTATTGAGTCGTTTTTGGATTATTTTATTATTATTTTATTGTATTTTTGACTTTTGTGTGAAAATGTGTTATTTTTAGTCATGAATATATTTTATCGCGTTTTGGGATCGTTTGCGAGAAATTTGAGTGTAGGGGTATTTTGGTCTTTTTGGGGTGGCTAGATATTTTGATTTTGTATAAAAAAATAGAAAGAATAGAATTGGAAAGAGAGAAAATGGAGAGAAAGAAAGAAGAAAGAAGGGAAAAGAGAAGAAAAGAGGAGAAGAGAGAAAAGAGAGAAATTGAAGAAAAGAGTGGAAAAATCATCAAGAGCAAGTTGTAAAGTCGATTTAATCGGGTAAGGGTGCGAAACTCGATTATATTATACTTGTGTATGGTTATGTATGTGTGTGTGTGTGGGTTTTGGTGGTGTTTTATAACTTTTGATTTTAGGTCGGATTGTGAGAATCGATGGTTTAACGGTTGGAAATCGATGTAAAGGTGGTAGTTTGCTTGTTGACATGATTAGAATAGGTTCTGATTGATATGTGTTGATTTGGAAATGGTTTGGGTTGGAAAATATCATTTTTGGGTTTTTAACAGCGCTGAAGGATTCTGAATTTTCGCAGGTTCGCCTAGCGAACCATTCAGCGAAGGGTAGCGAAGGTTCGCTACGGGTATTCGCCTAGCGAAGGCGTGAGCGAAGGTTCGCTAGAGTGTTCGCCTAGCGAACTTTGGGTGTTTTTGGCTCTGTTTGGTTCTGACTTGGTTCGCCAAGTGCTCGCCTAGCGAACTTTGTGTCTGTTTTTAGCTAGCAGTTGGTTCGCTGGAACATTCGCCTAGCGAAGGAGCTAGCGAATGCTCGCGAGGAATGTTCGCCTAGCGAAGCAGCTAGCGAATGCTCGCGAGGGAGGTTCGCCCAGCGAACAGTGCTATTCGTATAATTTTGTTTTCTGCATAACTTTTGATATGTGATTCGGTTTGAGGCGTGGTTTGATGCATTGGAAAGCCATTGAGCTGTACTTTCTTATTATGATGGTTTAGAATTTGTTAGCCGATTTTATTTTGTCGGTAAATGTGAATAGTGTCAATGGTCGACTTTTGTCGTTTTAATGGTGCATAATTGTCATGTATTATGCTATATGTGTGTGCTTTGGATATGTATGCCTTATATGCTGTTGTGAGGATAAGTTGTGGCCAAAAGGCAAGAAATGCTAAGTGTTGTATTTGAGGATTTATGCATGATTATGAATGTGTGCATGGATGCAATGTGAGTGTCATGAGTCATTGTATGCCAAGCATCATAATGTGCATTGTGGAAACGTCCTGAGAGACGGTTTGATTCCTGAGGGAATATGCTATACCATCGTGTGCCTCGAAAATATGAGGCGATGCCTGAGGACTTAAAGCGATGGGTATAGACGATTGTGGGCTCCTTTGGAGACTTAAAGCAATCCTTAACGTCGTGTGCCTCGAAAATATGAGGCGATGCCCGAGGACCTAAAGCGACGGGTGATCATCGTAGGCCCGACGGGGAGTTACTTGAGATTCTCAGTAACGAGCGATGGTTCCAATAGTTCCTGAGTGAACTGATGATGAGACATGTGACATTGGAAGTCGGTACCGCATGGCATGTGCATAGAGTCGTTGTGTCGGTCTATGTGCATTGCATAAATCATGAATTAATTGTGTGTGAATGTGATTAATGAAATGGAATATGTGTGATTGTATTGTGACCGATTGATGTGCAATGGTAATTGATACGTGTGAATTGTACTGTGTGTGGTTATAATTTATATGTGTGCTTTGGTGGTGAGAATACGTTACTTGTGCATTTTTGGTGTTAATATATAATTTTATTCAATTATATTATGGTTGTTTTTCTCACCCTTCTGCTGTTTTATAACGCTCTATGAGGCGTTGCAGATTAGAGCTGCTGGAGGTATTCCTTTTTGGTGAAGCGTTGCGTCTTCATTATTTTGGTCGGTCGGCTCTGATATGTGACTCCGGGTAGTTAGGGTGGCCGCGTGCTATTATTTTGTATATCTGATGATATATTTTGGTTATACATATGCTACCTGATGTATGACAAACTGTTTATATGTGTATATGTATATATGTTAATCAGATTTTAGATTTTCCGCTTTAATTCTAATTTCTGAAAAGTGGGTGTAAGGAACAAGTTTCCTCTGTTTGATTGCTACCCCACAGTTGCATATCATTATGGGCAGGTGTTGCATGTAATTGTGTATGTTTTGTTACAATTGATGTGATTCTCCCTTTCTATGCCGTGTTTCAAATATACTCTGATCAATTTTCGAATTTCTTTTTACCGCCTTAATTGCGTGTTAATTGGGGGTATAGTTTGGGGGCGTCACATTAAGTGGTATCAGAGCCAGTCTGTGTCAGTTGTGTAGTTTTTGTCCGTTGTGTCTGGCATATTGGGCGAGTTGTGTTGGACGAGTTGTTGTTTAACCATAGTTTCTGTGTTTAGACGAACAGAATATGGCTTGTCGTAATGATGCTGCTTTGGCTGCTGCGATGGAAGCGATGGCACGAGCTGTGCAGGGTGCACCGAATGCTGCCGGAAATGATGAGTTTAGAAAGAATAAGCCACCTGTCTTTAAAGGGAAGCATGATCCGGATGGTGCGCAGTTGTGGTTGAAAGCGATTGAGAGGATTTTTAGGGTAATGGATTGTGATGACGATGATGTTAAGGTGAGGCTGGGCACTCATATGCTACATGAAGAGGCTGACGACTGGTGGGTCAGTACTCGTCAAGTGTTGGAAGATGAGGAGGAGGAAGAAGAGATCACTTGGGAGGTGTTTAGCCGAGAGTTTCTAAGGAAGTATTTTCCCGAGGATGTCCGAGGAAAGAAGGAGATTGAGTTTCTAGAGCTAAAACAAGGTAATATGTCGGTTATTGACTATACTGCTAAGTTTGTGGAACTTGTGCAGTTTTATCCTCATTATGTGGAAGCGACAGCTGAATTTTCAAAGTGTGTGAAGTATTAAAGTGGTTTGCGTCCTGAGATAAAGCAGGCGATTGGATATCAGAGGATTCGGAGGTTTGCTGATTTGGTGGAATGCTGTAGGATTTATGATGAAGATAGTAAGGCTCGTTCTGCTCACTATAAAAGTGTGAGTGACAGAAAAGGGAAACAACAGTTCCGTGGTGGTCCGTATGTGTCACCGGCTGATAAAGGTAAACAAAGGAGTACTTTTGATCGTAGGTCAGGTGGAGGTGGTATGTCTAATTCTCCTAGGTGTTTTAAATGTGGTGAATTGGGTCATCGCTAGCATGAATGTAGGAGGAAAGTGGATAAGTGTTCTAATTGTGGTGGTATCGGACATGTTTTAGCTGATTGTAAAAGGAAGAATGTGGTGAAGTGTTACAATTGTGGGGAACCTGGTCACATTAGCTCGAAGTGTCCTAATCCGAAGAAGGCTCAGACTAGTGGCAAAGTGTTTTCATTGGCGGGAACTCAGACTTCAAGTGCAGATCGTCTGATAAGAGGTACTTGCTTTATTAATAATACGCCTTTAATTGCTATTATTGATACTGGAGCGACTCATTCGTTTATTTCGTCTGAGTGCGCGGAACGTTTGAATCTTGGGTTGTCTTCGATGGATGGTGAGATGGTTATTGATACTCCAGCGATGGGGTCAGTAACTACTTCTTTGGTGTGTTTGAGTTGTCCTTTGATCATTTATGGTAAAGACTTTGTGATGGATTTGGTGTGTTTACCTTTGGAAGGTTTAGATGTGGTGTTGGGAATGAATTGGTTGCAATTCAATCGGGTGCACATTGATTGTTATCATAAGCTTGTAAGGTTTCCTTCTCTTGAGGAAGATGAAGACTCGAGTTTCTTGTCTACTAAAGAGTTGAAGAAAGTTTTAGCGGATGAAGCTCAGTTGTTTGGGTTGTTTGCTTCATTGACTGTGGATAGTCAAGTTTCTCTTGAAGTGTTTCCTGTTGTGTGTGAATTTCCTGAGGTGTTTCCTGTTGATATTTCAGATGTACCGCCAGAGAGAGAAGTTGAATTTTCTATTGATCTAGTTCCTGGTACTAGACCTGTTTCTATGGCACCATATAGAATGTCGGCATCTGAATTGGTGGAGTTGAAAAAGCAGTTGAATGAGTTATTGGAAAAGAGGTTCGTGAGGCCAAGTGTTTCTCCTTGGGGTGCTCCAGTTTTGTTGGTGAAAAAGAAAGATGGGAGTATGCGATTATGTATTAATTATCGCCAGTTGAACAAAGTGACGATTAAGAACAAATATCCGCTTCCAAGGATTGATGATCTGATGGATCAGTTGGTTGGTGCTTGTGTATTTAGTAAGATTGATTTGAGATCGGGTTATCATCAGATAAGGGTGAAAGAAGAGGATATTCAGAAGACGGCCTTTTGAACATGTTACGGTCATTATGAATATTCGGTGATGCCGTTCAGGGTTTCTAATGCGCCTGGTGTGTTTATGGAATACATGAATCGTATTTTCCACGAGATTTTGGATCGTTTTGTGGTGGTGTTTATTGATGATATTTTAATCTATTCTAAGTCTCGGGAAGAACATGCAGAGCATTTGCGTATTGTTTTGCAGGTTTTGAAGGAAAGGAAGCTTTTTGCCAAATTGTCCAAGTGTGAATTCTGGTTGTCTGAGGTGAGTTTTCTTGGGCACGTAATTTCAGGTAATGGTATTGCTGTGGATCCATCTAAAGTAGAAGCAGTTCTACAATGGGAGGCTCCTAGATCCGTTACTGAAATTCGAAGCTTTTTGGGTTTGGCTGGTTATTACCGGAGGTTCATTGAAGGTTTTTCTAAGCTAGCTCTTCCTTTGACGCAGTTGACTTGTAAGGGCAAAGCATTCATTTGGGATATTCAATGTGAAGAAAGTTTTTGTGAGCTGAAGGAAAGATTGACGACAGCTCCGATTCTTATTTTACCTAATCCTAATGAACCATTTGTTGTGTATTGCGATGCTTCTTTAATTGGTTTGGGTGGTGTTCTGATGCAGGAAGGTAAGGTTGTAGCCTATGCTTCAAGGCAGTTAAGAGTTCATGAGAAAAACTATCCTACTCATGATCTTGAGTTAGCGGCTGTAGTTTTTGTGTTGAAAATTTGGAGGCACTATTCTATGGTGCGAGGTTCGAAGTCTTTAGTGATCATAAAAGCTTGAAATATTTATTTGATCAGAAAGAGTTGAACATGAGGCAGCGGAGATGGTTGGAATTCTTGAAAGACTACGACTTTGGCTTGAATTACCATCCTGGTAAAGCTAATGTGGTAGCCGATGCATTGAGCCGGAAATCGTTGCATATGTCTGCATTGATGGTGAAAGAGTTGGAACTTTTGGAATCGTTTAGAGATTTGAGTTTGGTATGTGAAGTGACATCGGTTAGTGTAAGGCTTGGAATGTTGAAAGTTACGAATGAATTTTTGATGTCGGTTAGTGAGAAACAAAAGCTGGATTTGAAATTCGTTGATTTGATGAGGAATGAGAATGTGGATTTCAAGGTTGATAATTTTGGTGTTTTGAGATTCCGTGGTCGTATTTGTATTCCTGATGATGCGGAGTTGAAAAGAATGATTTTGGAGGAAGGACACCGGAGTAATTTAAGTATTCATCCGGGTGCGAATAAGATGTACCAAGATTTGAAGAAGATTTTTTGGTGGTCTGGTTTGAAAAGAGATGTGGCTCAGTTTGTGTATGCTTGTTTGACTTGTCAGAAATCGAAAGTGGAACATTTGAGGCCTAGTGGTTTGTTGCGACCGTTGGATATTCCTGAGTGGAAGTGGGATAGTATTTCGATGGATTTTGTGACGGGATTACCGAACACTCAGCGTGGGCATAATGCTATTTGGGTGATTGTGGACAGGCTGACTAAATCGGCGCATTTTATTCTGATTGACATCAGTTTTTCTTTGGAACGGTTAGCTGAGATCTATATCAGTGTGGTGGTGAAATTGTATGGGGTTCCTTTAAGTATTGTTTCTGATCGAGATCCTAGGTTTACATCGAGATTTTGGGAAAGTTTACAGAAGGCTTTGGGTTCTAAATTGAGGTTGAGTTCGGCTTATCATCCGCAGACAGATGGTCAGACCGAAAGAACTATTCAGTCGTTGGAGGATTTGTTGAGAGCGTGTGTTTTGGAGCAAGGTGGTACGTGGGACGGTTATCTTGCTTTGATTGAGTTCACGTATAATAACAGTTTCCATTCTAGTATCAGAATGGCACCTTTTGAGGCTTTATATGGACGAAGATGTCGAACGCTGTTGTGTTGGCACGAAACTGGTGAGAGTTCTGTGGTTGGACCGGAATTGGTGCAACAGACGACAGAAAAGGTAAAGTTTATTCGTGAGAAAATGAAGGCTTCTCAGGATAGACAAAAGAGTTATCATGATCGGAGACGGAAGGATCTTGAGTTTCAAGAGGGTGATCACGTATTTCTGAGAGTTACGCCGGTAACGGGTGTTGGTCGTGCTTTGAAATCTAAGAAGCTTACTTCTCGATTTATTGGTCCTTACCAGATATCTGCGAGAGTGGGTGCTGTAGCGTATCGTGTGGTGTTACCGCCGAATCTGTCGAATTTGCATGATGTTTTTCATGTTTCACAGCTTCGGAAGTATGTTCTGGACCCTTCACATGTGATTCCGATGGACGAGGTTGAGGTAAGGGATAACCTTACGGTTGAGACTTTACCAGTTAGTATTTTGGATCGCGAGGTGAAGCGGTTGAGGGGTAAAGAGATTGCACTTGTGAAAGTGGCGTGGGGAGGCGCTGCTGATGGTAATTTGACGTGGGAATTGGAAAGTAGGATGCGGGAGTCGTATCCAGAGTCGTTTGTATCAGGTAAGATTTTCGAGGACGAAAATTTCTAAGTGGGGGAGAATTGTAACGCCCCAGTTTTTGCCAGTTTTATTTTATTGAGTCGTTTTTGGATTATTTTATTATTATTTTATTGTATTTTTGACTTTTGTGTGAAAATGTGTTATTTTTAGTCGTGAATATATTTTATCGCATTTTGGGATCGTTTGCGAGAAATTTGAGTGTAGGGGTATTTTGGTCTTTTTGGGGTGGCTAGATATTTTGATTTTGTATAAAAAAATAGAAAGAATAGAATTGGAAAGAGAGAAAATGGAGAGAAAGAAAGAAGAAAGAAGGGAAAAGAGAAGAAAAGAGGAGAAGAGAGAAAAGAGAGAAATTGAAGAAAAGAGTGGAAAAATCATCAAGAGCAAGTTGTAAAGTTGATTTAATCGGGTAAGGGTGCGAAACTCGATTATATTATACTTGTGTATGGTTATGTATGTGTGTGTGTGGGGGTTTTGGTGGTGTTTTATAACTTTTGATTTTAGGTCGGATTGTGAGAATCGATGGTTTAACGGTTGGAAATCGATGTAAAGGTGGTAGTTTGCTTGTTGACATGATTAGAATAGGTTCTGATTGATATGTGTTGATTTGGAAATGGTTTGGGTTGGAAAATATCATTTTTGGGTTTTTAACAACGCTGAAGGATTCTGAATTTTCGCAGGTTCGCCTAGCGAACCATTCAGCGAAGGGTAGCGAAGGTTCGCTACGGGTATTCGCCTAGCGAAGGCGTGAGCGAAGGTTCGCTAGAGTGTTCGCCTAGCGAACTTTGGGTGTTTTTGGCTCTGTTTGGTTCTGACTTGGTTCGCCAAGTGCTCGCCTAGCGAACTTTGTGTCTGTTTTTAGCTAGCAGTTGGTTCGCTGGAACATTCGCCTAGCGAAGAAGCTAGCGAATGCTCGCGAGGAATGTTCGCCTAGCGAAGCAGCTAGCGAATGCTCGCGAGGGAGGTTCGCCCAGCGAACAGTGCTGTTCGTATAATTTTGTTTTCTGCATAACTTTTGATCTGTGATTCGGTTTGAGGCGTGGTTTGATGCATTGGAAAGCCATTGAGCTGTACTTTCTTATTATGATGGTTTAGAATTTGTTAGCCGATTTTATTTTGTCGGTAAATATGAATAGTGTCAATGGTCGACTTTTGTCGTTTTAATGGTGCATAATTGTCATGTATTATGCTATATGTGTGTGCTTTGGATATGTATGCCTTATATGCTGTTGTGAGGATAAGTTGTGGCCGAAAGGCAAGAAATGCTAAGTGTTGTATTTGAGGATTTATGCATGATTATGAATGTGTGCATGGATGCAATGTGAGTGTCATGAGTCATTGTATGCCAAGCATTATAATGTGCATTGTGGAAACGTCCTGAGAGACGGTTTGATTCCTGAGGGAATATGCTATACCATCGTGTGCCTCGAAAATATGAGGCGATGCCTGAGGACTTAAAGCGATGGGTATAGACGATTGTGGGCTCCTTTGGAGACTTAAAGAAATCTTTAACGTCGTGTGCCTCGAAAATATGAGGCGATGCCTGAGGACCTAAAGCGACGGGTGAACATCGTAGGCCCGACGGGGAGTTACTTGAGATTCTCAGTAACGAGCGATGGTTCCAATAGTTCCTGAGTGAACTGATGATGAGACATGTGTCATTGGAAGTCGGTACCGCATGGCATGTGCATAGAGTCGTTGTGTCGGTCTATGTGCATTGCATAAATCATGAATTAATTGTGTGTGAATGTGTGAATGTGATTAATGAAATGGAATATGTGTGATTGTATTGTGAACAATTGATGTGCAATGGTAATTGATACGTGTGAATTGTACTGTGTGTGGTTATAATTTATATGTGTGCTTTGGTGGTGAGAATACGTTACTTGTGCATTTTTGGTGTTAATATATAATTTTATTCAATTATATTATGGTTGTTTTTCTCACCCTTATGCTATTTTATAACGCTCTATGAGGCGTTGCAGATTAGAGCTGCTGGAGATATTCCTTTTTGGTGAAGCGTTGCGTCTTCATTATTTTGGTCGGTCGGCTCTGATATGTGACTCCGGGTAGTTAGGGTGGCCGCGTGCTATTATTTTGTATATCTGATGATATATTTTGGTTATACATATGCTACCTGATGTATGACAAACTGTTTATATGTGTATATGTATATATGTTAATCAGATTTTAGATTTTCCGCTTTAATTCTAATTTCTGAAAAGTGGGTGTAAGGAACAAGTTTCCTCTGTTTGATTGCTACCCCCACAGTTGCATATCATTATGGGCAGGTGTTGCATGTAATTGTGTATGTTTTGTTACAATTGATGTGATTCTCCCTTTCTATGCCGTGTTTCAAATATACTCTGATCAATTTTCGAATTTTCTTTTTACCGCCTTAATTGCGTGTTAATTGGGGTATCGTTTGGGGGCGTCACATCTCCACCGTGGACGAGCTGTATCGGGCTTAAGACCAATGAACCCTCCTCACTCCTCAAATTCTATCTACACCCCACGGTAACCCTTTCTTTCTAATTATATTTTGATATTGGAAATTAATTAGATTTTAACTATGTGTTAGTGGTTGGACTAGGCTTTAAGTTTAGAATTAGATTTTAATTTGGGTTAAGAATTTTCGTAGAAACTAATATATAATTTTAGAATTAGAACTAAGATAATTAGATTTTAGATTTGGTTTTGACTTAGAATTAATGGTAGACTAATTTCGATTAACTTTTGTTTAGAGCTTATTTCGATATGATTTAGACTTTGACTCATTGATATTAACCATGCTTCTAATTGACTTTTTACATGGTTTATTGGTTGTAATTGTGACTAATTAGGTTTATATTTTGCTAATGGGTTTTGAATAATTGTTTTGTCCACTAGTTGCTCACTAATTTTTTTTGGCCTAATTGTCTATTAATTGTCCATTGGAATTAACTTTGAACTAATTTGCATCGACATAGTTGGATTTGATTTTATTTTAACATTGATTTTACCTTGACTTTGATGCTAACATTGACTAAACATAGGTTTTAGTGCTAATTTTCATAATAGTCTCATTAGTTAACTTTGTTAATAGCCTTTAATATGCTTTACATAGCTTTGTGGCTAATTGTGGTTTACATTTAGTATTGATGTCATTTACTTCTTATTGACAATTTCCATTTAAACTTTGACTAATCTTTGAGTTTGTTTTGTAGTGTTTTACATTTGATTTGATAAGTTGCTTAAAGGTAGAAGCTGCTGTATACATAGCTGCTGTGAACAAAGTGTGCTGTAGAATGTTGCTATTCTGTTTGGTTGCATACACATCTGCCCTGTTCTGGCAATAGTAGCTGTTATAGGCTGTTTTTACTTGTTGCTGGTTTTTACAGCTATGCAGGTGCTGGAGCGCTGTTGTTGCTGCTGTTTATGATTTATTGCCTTGTTTTATTGTTTTCGAAGAGCATTTGGTTCCATGCCTTTCACGGATCCATTCCACTTTCTAACACTTTTGCTCATTTATGCTAGATCGCTAGAAGTTGGCCGGTTTGCATATACTTTGCTTGCATTGCTACGGATTGATATCCGTTCGGTATCACTTCTCTTCTCTTTTACTAGTTCTGCTTTTTTCCTTTTTATGCCATGAGAAGTAGGATTGGGAGTCCGTGCCACTTGGCCGGCAATGATGGAAGTCCTCAAAGGAGGCTCTATTTGTGATTGTTTAATATTGTGCCTGAAGACCTCTATGAGGCATCCCATTCCCATTTCCCTTGGTAAGACCTCCAAGGAGGCTATTAACGGAAGGTAGGGTTCGCAATCAACCCCCGTTATTCTAGTTGAGTCGTTCTTAGCTCTTATTACATGATTGAAGCTTTGAACATCACCTGCCCCTGTTATCGAGTCGGTCAAGTGGAAGATAGGGTTCGTAACCAACCCCCCACGCTTTGTCTTTAGCTCGCATTGACCAATGCTAATGCTTATGTGATCTGATTCACATCTTCCCCTTTATTATTCTGCTCTCCATGGTTCTCGATACCATTGGGTGAGTACCCCTATTTCCCACAGCTAGCTTGTTTGCCTCGGTTGATATGACCCCTTGGCTAAAGCTTCCCCTTTTTTACTTTGATTGTGTGACATTGTAGCTAACTGACACTGTTTACTCTTTATTTGCTTTTATTTCATTTTGTGATTGATTTATCTTGTGTTTACTTGTCTGATGACATGATCCCGTAGGATTCCTAGCTCCACTTAATTTTTGATTAAGTCGGAGGTAGGAGAGACATTAGGATAGCAATCCATGCATACTGACATAGGTAGACTTACCTCACTTAACCAAAGGATCACCAAGCATGCTAACATTAGGATTGAGTCTTAGTCTCCCCCATTAGAGTTTACCTTTACTCCTCCTTTTGAGTCTCTCTTTCTCATCCTAAAACAAAAGTAAAAAAAACACTTAATAAAGGCATAACATATATTGTATTTGAGCCTTTCATGTGAGAATAAGATAGATGAGGGGTATTCTCTCACTTTCTTAGAATGTTTAGCATACCACCTGTCTTGGGTCGATATGCGAGGCATTCGATCTTACATGAGGGACTTAAATACAATATATGTTACAAAACACAAAATAATCAAAACACTTCTTTCTTAAAAGACAAAAACAAACAATAACGTTTTTCCTTCGGGAATTCTTTTCTCATCTCCCTCATTCTCAACGTACGAACGTGCTTCTTCTCGTTCTCTTGCAAGATGGTAACGCACTCGGACCAGCGAGCCTACAACACCTGGGCTAGAACGTTAGTCGTTCCCTAAAAAACATAAATAATCCATCCCTAGTAAGGGGAACTACGTCGCTCTGATTCTCATGTTCCCGATGAGATACGTAGGCAGTGGGGTAGGGCCCATTCGAGCACTTCTTTTATTTTCCCTACATTTGTTTCTCTTTCTCTCTCCTTTCCTTTTTCCAGTTCTCCAGCTAGTAGTTCCTTTTCTAGTATCCTTTCCTTACACCCTTTGATCGAGACAAGCAAGCGTGGATCCCATCGGGAACGATGGACGCGTGGGGGTGCTAATACCTTCCTCGCGCGTAACCGACTCCCAAACCCAGATCTCTTGGTCGTAAGACCATGCTTTTCCTTCCCTTCAGGTTTATGCAGTGTTTCTTTTCCTTCTCTTGGGATAAATACACATTGCTGGCGACTCTGTTTCAATGCCACTTTCGCGTTTGTACTTGGATGAAAATCCCGGGAGCGACAGAATGTAAAAACTTTTATTTATTGATCACGTAATATTGCAAAAGCGGGAGGCCCTTTACAAGCTATCCACTCGTCTCGGGCAAGGACGAGGGAATGAGAAAGCAAAATGCATTACATGTTTATTGGAAAAACCACAGGAATCATGGTAGATGTCCAATTGTTGAGCTTGAAATCCGGCGGGCACTTACGCACAAAGCTTGAAATCTGGTTGCTAGTACCAGCATCATTAATAGCTCCCACGATGTCACCCTATTGAAAACCCACGCTACTGAACTTGATCAAGTTGCACTGCTTCTGACCATGTGAGCTAAATTGTCGACCAGGATGATAACCCAATCCAAAACGATTATGCTTTTCAACCACATCAATCACATGCCCCCATCCAGGCAAGGCACCTCTCTCGATGGTCTCTTTAGCACTCTTGGCGGATGCCAAGTTCATTTGCGGTGATCTACTTTAATTAGTCGAAGTAGAGCTGACATCTTCGAACTCGAGACACTGTAATGGCGCCTCAACTATGCCTTCATCAGTCTCGACGTATCGGAAAGACGATAACTCGCTCACAATCAAATCTTCTTCACCACAGACGATGACCAGCTGATGGTCAAACTTGAATTTCAATTTCTAATGTAAAGTGGAAGTAACTGCCCCTGCGGCGTGAATCCACGAGCGACCCAATAGGCAACTGTACGCAGGATTGATATCCATCACTTGAAAAGTAATGGTGAACAAATGTGGTCCAACCTTCATGGGTAAATCCACTTCTCCAATGACCTGCCTCCGAGAACCGTCAAAGGCTCTGACAACTAAGGCGCTCGGCCTCATCTCGCTGCCTTCTACCAGTAATTGACTCAATGTGTCCTTATGCATCACATTGAGAGAAGAACTAGTATCCACTAGGACACGAGATAATAGGACGTTCATGTAGGTTATAGATATGTGCAATGATAGATTATGGGCAGCTCCTTCAGGAGGCAATTCTGATTCATTAAAGCCTAAGTATTTGCTTGCTGTTATGTTAGCCACTATGTCATCGAACTCGACAACGGATATATCGTGCATCACGTGGGAAGTGTTCAAGACTTTCAACAAAGTTGATCTGTGCGCAGGTGAGCTCATGAGTAAGGACAAGATCGAGATCCTTGAGGGAGTCTTCCCCAGCTGATCCACAATTTTAAAGTCACTTTTCTTGATCAACTTTAGGAACTCTTGGTCATCAATTGTCTCCTTGCTTTTCGTAACATCCTCAGACGAAATAGTTGGCACTGGTGCAGTAGTAGATGTCTCTTGTTCAACACTAGTGGTTGCAGATGTGTCTTTGGGAGGAACAACAGTTGGAACCTGTACAGGTTTTGTAGTGACCTTCAGAGTGAACACCCGTCCACTACGAGTCATACCTCCAGCGGTGGTAATATTCACAATCTCAGACTCAGCAAACCTTATCTCTTGTCCTCCAGAAAACACTCAGTAGATCCATACCTCCAAGGTACCTCCTTAGAATTCTGATACGGAAATGGTTTTGGCGGGCAAACAATGATAGGTTGTACTTTCTTCTTAGGGGATTCAACAGGAACCTTCCTATAGATGATGGTGAATAGCTCGATAGTAGCGACTTCTTCAACAGGCTTAGATCTGGCAAATTGAACTTCACCTCGATTCATCAGAATTTGGACACAACCCTTCAGCCTTCGACACTGGTTGGGATTATCGTCACAAATATGACACTTACCATGCAGCCCTTTCAACATCCCATGTTCATTCAATATCTTGATAACCACAGTCATCAGGGTCTTTACCTCGTCAACATCCATGATCAATTCAGTCTTTGAACTACCCTCAATCATGTTCATCGCAGGTCCACCGTGATTGGGCAACAGATTGTGCTAAATGTTAGGACCTTCCTCAGCAAAAGTCAAAATATTTCAATCAATAAGCTCTTAAACCTTGGTTTTGAAAATAATACAATCTTATGTTGCATGTCCTATATATCCAGAGTGATAGGCACAAGACGCATTTGGATTATGATTTGGGTTGAATGGAGGAATTGCAGGTGCAATCTCTTTGGGAACAATTGCCCCTTGGTGAACCAAGTAAGGAAACAATTCAGTGTATGGCACCGGAATTCTGTCGAAATTCAGACACTTACAATTTCCTTGATTGTTGTTGTTTTACCGATTTTGATTCTGCTGGTTTCTGTTGTTTTGTTGAGTCTGTTGCTGACGTTGCGGTTGTTGCGGATTCTGAGCATTCTGAATTGGTTGTTGCAGATGATACTGGTACGAAGGTTGTTGATACAGTGCAACAGCAATGTATGGATATGGATAATATGGCATGGGAGCCATGGGTGCTTGATACTGAGGAGAGACTTTAGCTGTCACAATGTTGGCTTCACCTTCCTTCTTCTTTGACTGACTGTTCTGAGACTTTCTGTTGGCTGGCTGTTGGGAAGCAGCTCTAGGAATCTTTCCAGTCTTCAACCCGTTCTCAATCCGTTCACCAATGGTTACGATGTCAGCAAAGTTCGATGAATAACTACCCACCATTTTCTCATAATAGGATCCTTGCAATGTACCCATAAAGATGTCAACCAACTCATTGTCAGAGAGAGCAGGTCGGACACGAGATGTCATCTCACGCCATCTTTGGGCATACTCTTTAAATGTTTCAGCTGAGCGTTGAGACTGGTTTTGCAACTATAATCTGGTAGGCTCCAGATCAATATTATATTTGTATTGCTTCAAGAACGCTTCAGACAGATCCCTCCAAGTACAGATTTTACTGCGTTCTAGGCGCATGTACCAATCCAATGAAGCACCGAACAAGCTATCTTGAAAATAATGAACTAGCAATTCATCATTATCAATATAGGATGCCATCTTCCTGCAGTACATAGTGATGTGACTACGTGGGCAACTCAAACCTTTATACTTCGGAAGCTCAGGTATCTTGAATTTCTATGGCAATACAACATTTGGAACGAAACATAAGTCTTTAGCCTCCATGCTAAAAGCAGAGAACCCTTCAATAGCTCTGATACGGTCTTCTAACAACTTATAATCAGCAGGTCTATTCTGATCAGCAGGCCTGACAAGAATCTGAGGATTTGGCAGCTAAGATGCGGCTGGAGCGTGCACTTGCGTCTTAGCAAACTGAGAAGGTATACCAATCCCTGATTAACCATCTGACCAACATTGTGACCCATCTAAACACCAAACGGATAATTCGGAGAAGGTACCACGGCGACTGAAGATGCCCCAGGGTAGAGCATTCTAGATTGATCATTCTGAACAGCAGTTTGAGCAGCTTGAGATGAAATCGGAACATGAATAAGGGGACCCCTATACACACACTCCTCGTCCTTGGGAGTTTCAATGTCAGTCAACACAGGAGTCTGACGAGTCTGAACCTGAAGATTCTCATGATCATCACTCACCACTGGAGGTGGAATTGGAGTAGGCATACCCCACAGAAATGCAGCAGCATTTCCATTAGGCATGGGCACAACAAAAGGCTGATATGGTACGAAGGCACCATTATTTGCAATCTTAGGAGTGAAATTCGGAGGCATGCCCTAAGGAAAAGCAGCAGGCATCTTGTTCAACCCGAATTGAGAACCTGATGGATTAACAGTGGGCTGAATCACAGGCTCAAATGGCACTTCAACATTAGCAGGAGAAGGAACAATAGCAGGAATAAAGGCTGCTGTAAGAACAGGAGGCACAGTCAATGCAAGAGTGACAACGGTTGCATCAGTGGCAGTTGCAAAAACAGTGGCAGTAGCATCCTTCTGGGCACGAAGGAACTCCATAATAACATCCATGTTCATCTGAAACTGATCCATCCAACCTTGAAATTGAGCCAAAGTTTCCTTATAGGCAGCGTTCTCAGCTTTGAAATCAGCCATGATTTTGGTTTTGCTTGAGCGAGTGAAATAACGATGTCGAGTCGTCGTCTTGCTACAAGCAGAGACGGACAAGGTAAGCAAAGGTTTTCCGGATGAAGGGACGTGCATATGTGTGCAAATGAATGTATGCGGTGCATGCAAAATAAAGTTTTAAATTCCAGGAATTTGTAAACTTATATTTGTTAACAAAAATCATAAAGCATACAAGTAAAGGTGCAAAGACAAAGCTGGCAAGAAACTTCATTCATTTAACAAAGGAAAAGAAGTATAAGTCGAGTACAAATCAAATATCTGCCTTTTGGGCTACAACAAGATCAACATGGATCCTATCAAAGACTACCCTACAAACAGACAAGAAGTGAAAAATAGCCCAAGGAGTCTTTTGAGGTAATACATCAGTATATGCACCCCTCAACAACCCTGGTAAGTCCTCAAGTGCGTGCTCAGCAAATCTGGCTAGACGACCGTGTCTTTCACTCTAATACTTCACATCCTTCACGAGGTTGCACGGTAAAGAATGGTTAGGTCCCTGAAGCATACCCTGAAGAAAGACCTCTTTCTGATCCAAGAGAACTTGCAGATGACGGCTTTGTTGCTCCCAATGAGTACTCTCTGTGTTGAGCTGACTAATCTGCTCTCGGCTCTGATGTGCTTGATCTTGCAGCTTCTGAATCTCACCGAAGGCTTTGTCAATCTTGGCTTGACACTGAGAAAATTCCTTTGCCAACTGATTAGCACGGTCTTGTTCACTTTGCAGCTTTGTCTTGTACTCTGATAACTTCCCTTGAAGCTCTTCAAGTTGCTTTTTGTAGCTCAACTCATCCTTGTAGGCTTGATACTGAGTGTCACCGAGCTGTCTCTTCTTTGAAGTAAGTCCCTCATAGGTAATTTTCAAAGCATCACACACTTTCATTCGCTTGTTCTGTTCAACTTCCACCTCTTTGAGCATGCGCTCAGGCTTCTGGTGGAGCTCAATCTGTAGGCTTTACTTCTCGGATGTGACTCTATCAAGGTTGAGATGAAGATCATCATTCTCCTTCTTCAACATCTCAATAGTCAGCTTGAGTTGGTCAACTTCAGATGCAGGAACAATGGCAAGTTCAGGAAGCTTGGCATTCATGGAAGGGTCGGAAGAAAATGGCAACAAGATCTCTTTGACGTGCTCTTTGACCCAAAGTGTGTAAGCTTCCTTGGCTATGCAATTCCTCTTACCAAAATTGGCTCTTCCTTCAAGGCAAATCTGTGTCCAAGCGGCACTAAACCTCTTCCGTAATCCCTTGTCATCAACCCCTTCATAAAACATGAACTCTTCCACTTCCTTAGGACCTGGCTTGGCAACCATAGGATATCCCAACTGTCGGAAGGCAAATCTCAGATTGTAGTTAATTCTACCATTTGTACCCAAGAGAGCCACATTAGAGAATTTCCCACAATGAAGAATAATCTTAGTATCGTCGAAAACTCGAGAATACCAAGAGATGTCATTAGCAATAAGAAACATGATCCGTTGAGACCACTTGAGATTTCCCTTATTCTCAACAAAGGGACCCTTCTGTAGAAGGTGAGACATGAACCATCAGTACAGCAGAGGAGCACAACAGACAATGGTTTCTTTCTTCTTTTCATTCCTCGAATGAATAGAATGGTAGGTATCAGCAAGAAGTGTCAGAACAGATTCTTGGACAAGAATATACTGATGGCATCCTGATCTACGAAATCGTCCATGTTCGGAAATAAGACAATCCCATATATCAGCAACGCAAGAACGGCGTTGAAAGCCTTCTAGTTTCCATCTGCAGCAAAGGAAGTGGCTTTGTCAACCAAGAACATCAAAGCAAACCCTCGAATAGCTTTCCCTTTAGTCTTAATATTAGCTTCCACGTCCTCCTTACTAATGCAAAGAGCATCAGCAATAAGGGGAAACTTCGAACAACCACCAGTGTAGACAAAAGGAACCTGCCTCTTGATATCAACCCCCAAAATATAAGCATACTCCTCGAGCATAGGTGCTAGCTGATAATCCTAAAATGTGAAGCACCTAAGTGGCGGGTCATAGAACTGAACCAGCGTATGAATAGAAGTGATGTTGACTTCAGTGTTGAGGATGGCTAACAGATTACCATAACTGTCTTTGAAAACCCCTTTGTTATCTTTAACCACACGGGATGCTAAACCTCTCAAAGTATTCAGTTTAGGCTCCATAAACTTGTAGCTAAAGATACCTCGGTAACCAGTACTTATCTCTATGATAATGTCAACAAAAAATAAGCCTTCGAATAACCTGAAAATGCACATGAAAAAATCAATTTACATGATGAAATGATATTCAACACAAGAATCAAGAAGCCAACACTGTCTGAACAATCAAATCTGAACAATCTGGATATCTTCTGTGTCGGTGCAACCTTGGTTTCCTGCAAAAACTCTTATCCCCCTCACAGCTGTGATCTAGATACAACAAGGTAGTCCCTAGAAAGGTCGCCCAAACCATAGGACTCAGAATGAAAACCTCCCGCCGTAGCGAATTCTCGCAGGACGAAAGTATTCTCAAGCGAATCACAATCTGGGATGTGGCTCTCGTGGTAACCCAACGCGCAAAAGCAGGCCTCATGACTATCCACGTTCTAACCTATGTGTATGCTAAGCCCGATGTTAAGACTTTTCTCTCCAATAATATCTACCCATCCCAACAACAACAGAAAATAGCAGATATCCAAAATATGCAGCATATGAATATTCAAAGCAGTAAAGAATGCAGTAAATAAACATAAAGCTAAATAAAATAAAGCGATTAAAGCGCAAAAGATAAACACCCTAACAAGCAAGAAAGCAAACAAAACTAAGCGAGACCCCAACTGGAAAGAGCAAGGACTCCCCAGCAGAGTCGCCAACTGAAGATGGCTGGTTTATACCTGAGTGAATCGCACACTCAAAGATACAACAGAGTCACCACCAAACTTTATTTAGTCCCAGAGGACAGGGAAAATATCGATAAAACCCAAGGGGGAGAGAAACAGATCAGGGGGTCGGTTTTGCGAAAGGGAGGTACTAGCACCTAACGCATCCGTCGTACTCGACGGGAACCATTTCGCTTGCTTCTAGGCTTGGATGGGTTATCTATCTAAAGGCTTCTAGCTAAAAGAAGGGAAGAGAGAGATGAAGAAAAGAAAGAAAGAAAGTGATCGCGGAGGATTAGGGCCCTCGTGCCTACGTACCTTTATAGTGCAATGAGGAAATCAGAGCGCCGTAGTTCAGGGAACCAGGGAAATGGAAGAAGGTGGAAGTGTGCTCGCCAAGATCATTGCGATCTTGTGCCTATGTATCATACATTCGAATGAATGCAGAATCAGAGCTTCTGTAGTTTGTGGAACTAAGACGGAAAAAGAAAAGGAAAGGTGGTGTCAAAACCAAGAGCAAAAGAAAGGAGGAAACGCCACTGGGGATTCAAAAGAATTGGTGTCATTACCAAGAAAGAAGTGCAAAGGAAAAGATAGTAACTGCACTGAGGATAAAGTGTAAGAATGGTGTCGAAACCAAGAAGATAAAGGAGAAAAAGAATAACAGAGACCCCACTGGGGAGTAAGAGAACAAAGTGGCCGTGCTGGGGATTAGAGAGTAAGCAACCCTACTAGGGATCAAAAGAAAAAGGGTTTGGTATGTTAACTGACTGGTAGTGGTTAACCAAAGAAAAAGAGATTAAGACTCTGTGGGAAAAAAGGTTTGGTGTCAATAACCAGGCTATGGTGAACCAAAAGGAGAGAGTACTGAACCAAGAGAATATGTTTGACTGTGAAGGGATTTCGGCGTATTAACTGATAAACAATGATTAACCGAAGAAAGAAAAGATTGCAACCGTGCAGGGAGAAAGGTGTTAACAGATAGACTGTGATCAACCAAAAGAATGGGTGTAGAACCAATCGAAGGTTGTAACCCAAAGGACGAGTGTAGGGCCAAGTAAAGGTTGTGACCCAAAGAGGATGTTGGTACCGACCGATCAAACAGTACTTGACCAACGAAGAAGGGTATTGAACCAAAAAAGGTTTCTAACTGCTGAGGATTCGGTGTTAACAGAGAAACTATGATTAAACGAAAAGAAAAAAAGTGATTAACCAAGAGAAGGTGATTAACTCGAAAGGGCTCAATGTTTTAACAGTCTGGTTGTGGTTAACTGAAAAATGGGTGATTAACCAAGAGAAGGTGATTAACCCAAGAGGAACTCAGTATGTTAACAGATAGATTGTGGTTAACTGAGAAGAAGTGAAAATTGGTGTTTTAACTTACAGGCAGTGGTTAACCAATCAAAGGTAGAAGAACCAAGAGAAGGTTGCGAACTCTGCAAGAGTTTTGGTGTTTAACAGGAAGACTGTGTTTAACCGAAGAAAAAAGAATTGAGACTCTTCTGGGGAATCAAAAGAGGATGATTGACCACAAGGAAAGAATATTGGAAAAGAGAGACGAGTGTTAACTCAAGAGACTATGATCTTTAACCTTAGAAGATGGTGATTGATCAAAAGAGAGATTGAAAGAGATAAGAGTGACTAGGGATCGACTCAACTAGGGATAAAGATACGCTACCGCCTGGAGATAGAGGTGACTAAGCCAGGAACAGGGTCATTCGTCCCCTACCTAAAGTAGTCAGAATGAGAGTAGGAATTCTCCATTCTCATTCCTTCTTTAACACACAGGGTGTAGCGCAGAAAATGAAACGGACAACGTAACAGCTCTAAGTTGTACAGTGATACAGTGTCGCGCGAAACTCCGACTCCGCGTGGGGGAAAGAGAGAGGAAGCTCTAAAGGAAGCCTAAAGAGAAGCGCCAAAGGGAAGATTAATAATCGAAACGAAGTTTCAATTAATTAATCAAAAGGGGGGAAGATGCTAATAATTTTCCAAAATGAATTGAAAAATTATTAAAGCAAATGGTGCATTATTCATGATACAAGATTAAGCTTATCCTTTGAAGAACAAACTTAATTCAAACATGAATGCAAAATAGTGACAAATGACAATCCAAAATGCAACACAAAATCATGTCATTGTGTGAATAGAATTGTGCAAGAATGATCATGTTCATGCAATTCCAAGAATGAGTACAATTACAAAATCGAAAGATCGAGCATCGGAAAAATCACAATCATGCTTCAAACAAAAGTGAAATGACTCATAAAACATCCATAAAAATAAATCATATTAATCCATGGAAGTTAGAGGAAGAAAGCATGGCAAACAAGGTTGAAAAACACCAAAAATGGCACTCTGTTACAGTGGTAATCGATTACCCTAAGCAGACAATCGGTTACTTGCTTGAAAAAAGCAAAACTGGTGAAAATTAGGCAGAGTAATCGGTTACTCTATTTGAGTAATCGGTTACTTGGTTGAAAAAGGCAGCGCTAGTGTAAATTTGTGCAGAGTAACCGGTTACTCTCTTTGAGTAATCGATTACCACTGTAACAGTGGCAAAAATAGCTTTTCAAAAAGCACTCTTAGCACCTAAATCACTTGTCTAAACTACCACATGTTGGGGTATGAATTTGTGCACAAAAATCAAGCTTAATAACAGAAAAAAGCCAGCAATGGAATCAATTAACACATCAAGATCATGGATCAAGTAATGGCATAATCAGTTCACACACAAAAGCATTGAAACTACATCGCGAAAGATACGAAAACGTTCAAAACAGTAAAATGTGCAAAGAAAGACCAACCTACAAGGCTGAGATGTGCCTTGGATGTTGTTGCAAATAAATCTTAGTGAAGATAATCAAAGAAAACCAGAGGAATCTTCAATTGTAATCGAATCGTACCGAAACCGAGCAAATTACGACGAAACTCCGAAATACGAATTCGAACCGTAGAATCTTGAAGCAAACACTTGAGATGAATCCATAAGCTAATAAAACTCCAGAAAATCAAGTATAATTGCAAGGTGTTGAAGGTTAAGCTCAAGAAATAATCACTTCCAATGTGAAAGTGATTAATCTTCAATGGTGAAGAGCTATAGTGAGGTTTGGGAAGAAAATGTAGATGAAGATGAAGAAGTTGCCGAAAAATTTAGAGAGAATGTGAGAGAATTGAGAGTAAAGTGTAAGAAATGTGTGAAATGGTTGAGGGTCCTTGAAAAACGATTGAAGGTTTGTTTATATAGAGTTTTGGTTTGGAGTTGATAAGTTTGGAATGTGCTTTGGACTTAGCTTTGGATCTAGGTTGGGAGTTACTTACACTTGACTCACCGAGTCAGCGGTTAACTCAGTTAGTTGGGTAGTTAACTCGGTGGAGCAATCCCAATGTAAATCCAAATCAAAGGCTCACATGCTTGGAAATCAAGGAACATGGTGCACTTAATTTAAAGTGATGCATTGGAATAAATGTAAGTGGAGTGTCTTGAATGGTCTTGAACTGTCTAGAATATTCCACACAGTGCTAGAACCATATAGAATCCAAGAACAAAGAGAGTGTATGATTGTTGTCCCAAAAATGCAACAGAATTTGCAACTCTGTCCAGAGTAATCGATTGCCCTGTTTGAGTAATCAGTTACTCTAGGCAAAATTTGCCCAGATTGCTTAGGAGCAAGTGTTGAATCCCTGGTTTCGATTTTCCACCTCTTGCTTTGATAAAGATTCATAGAAACCATTATTTTGTGCTTGTTTTGATGGTGTGATGACCTTGTGAGGATGCAATTAATCGGGCTAAAAACCTTAATATTCCTGCAACCAAAAAACACAGAGAAAAAGTGTGAATGCGTATGCCAGCGATGCGAATGCACATGCTTATGCAAAAGGCAAAAAGGGAGGTCAAATTTCGAGTTACGACAGTAAGGACTCAAACTCCACGACCACAAAATTCACCCAATCAAAATAGAGGACAAAGGAATAAATTCATCTTTAACCTGATTCCTATGACATATACTAAGTTGTACCCGTCTTTGCGCATAAAGGGTTAGTGGTTCCAAGACCTTTGGGTCTACCGCCTGATCTGATTCCCCCATGGTTTAACCTAAATGTTCATTGTCCCTTCTACGAAGGAGCTCCTGGAGATGATTTAGAAGGATGTTTTACATTAAAGAGAAGGGTACAAGAGTTGGTACGAAGCAAGGTCATTTCATTTAATGATTTGGGGCCGAATGTCAAAAGTAATCCTCTGTCTGCACATGGAATTGTTAATGCGATTGATGAAATGTCTGAAGGTGATTTTATTAGAGATGTTGCAAATATCAAGACTCATTTGCTAGCGTTCCATACAAGACTGCTGGAGTCTGGATTGGTTAAGGTTTGTCATAAGGATTGTGTAGAATGTGTCATCCATCCAAGAGGTTGTGAGATGGTACAAAGAGATATCCAAGACCTGATTGACCAAGGGTTGTTACAAGTTAGTAGTCGCATGAAAAGAGACAAAGTGGCAGTAATTAAGCCAATTTTTAATTTACCAAAGCCATTTGAGATAACCTATCAAAGTAAAGATAGTGCCAGTCAGTTGATCACCCAACGCCCGTGGTTATCTGCATGCCTAGTCCTTTACCCTATGAAAACACCAAGGAAGTATCATGGAAGTATGGAATTACTATCATTAACAAAGAATTTGAAGAGGTTGGACAAGAGAAAGGTTTGAAGGTTGATGGTGTCGATGTCGCAAACATCGTATGACGAGCAAAATGACCCGCAGTGGTTATATTTACATTCCCCAGTTTGATGCGACCTCTAAAGTACCACCAAGATAAACTACAGCTGCAATCCTTACTGGGGAGCAAAATGTGGTTCAATCCATTGAAGATGCCGAATTCTTGAAGACCATTAAAAAGAGAGATTACAAAGTTGTTGATCAGCTGCACCAGATCCCATCAAAAATGTCCATCCTGTCCTTGCTTATATGTTCCCCGACTCATTGGAATGCATTATTGAAAGTGCTAGCGCAAGCCCATGTCACTCAAGATATAACGGTTGGCTAGTTTGATGGAGTAGTTGCCAATATTACAGCTTGCGACACTCTGAGTTTCAGTGGTGGAGAGATGCCAAAGGAAGGACAAAATCACAATCGCGCCTTGCATGTGTCAGTGAAGTGCCAAGAGGATACTCTAGCAAGAGTCTTGGTGGATACAAGGTTCTCCCTCAATGATCTACCAAAGAGGGCACTTGCCAAGTTAGCTTTTCAAAGATCGAAAATGGGACCTAACGCACTGATTGCCAAAGAATTTGATGAGTCTCGGAGAACTGTGATTGGTGAGGTAGAGTTACCAATTATGATTGGTCCACATGTATTCAACATCACTTTTCAGGTCATGGATATCAATCATGCCTACAATTGTCTGATGGGGCGACCTTGAATACATGCCTATGGGGCATGAACCTCCACTTTACTAAAGAAAATGAAGTTTGTCATCAACAACAAGCTTGTGATCGTCTCTGGTGAGGAAGACCTCATGGTCAGTCACCTCTCCTCCTTCCATTACATAGAGGCTGATGAAGACGCTCTGGAAACCTCTTTCCAAGCTCTTGAGATAGTTAATGTCACTTTTGTGGAAGTGAAGGAATCTGTGGAGAAGGTCAGCCCGTCATTTGCATATGTGAAGAGTAAAAAGTCGACTATTGAGAATGGGAGTCCTGAAGGTTGGGGACAAGTTATTGACATCAGCATGAAGAATGACCGTTTCGGTTTGGGGTACACGCCATATGTTAAAGAAAGAGCCTTGGTCCCTACAAAAGACCAAATGCGAAGTGTCGCGGCCGAAAAAATGACAGAGTTGCCATCATTCTTTATTCGTCCTAAGAGAGACAGAAATGATAAAACCTAAAAACTAAGGGTGAGAGAATAAGGTTCGGGAGTCGGTTAAGTGAGAGGAAGGTGTTAGGCACCCTCTCACCTATATTGTATCCAATAGGATCTGATCGTACCTGGATCAGACAGTGATGGTGGCCAACGGTGTCTGGAACGGCAGCTCCGGTGATGGTGAGAGACGGCGGGGGAGGGGGGGTGTACCTGCAAGGTACTCCGACGCTCAAGTGAGAGAGTCTACAGAATATCAGCAAATACAGAAAGTGAGAATGGTAGGAAGAAAGTGTCTAACCTGGCCCTCTCAAATTAGAGGGTATTTATAAAGAGCCCCCAGCGCGGGGCCAACGGTTACCTGCAATGGGCTGGATCAACTAGGCCCACTCCAAGTAACTGCTAGGGCTTACGTGTAGTAGTGAAGACCAGCACGTGGTCTTCGCCCTAGAGTAACTGCTCCTAGATTTCCGGAAGTAGGGCAGACCGAATCTTTCGGAAGTGGAAGGTTACTTGGAACGTGTCCACGCAGGATAGACCGTTGGGTGCTCCTCACGGGGAGGACCCTTATATGTCGAGGAGATGTGAAGCCCGTAGGAAAGGCAGAGCCTCGCGGGGAGGAGCTGTTCTGTCGAGGAGGCATATCTCAGTGGGATGAGATGCCCTCTTCTCCTATTGCCCAGGTGCCCGACGATGACTAAGTGGTCGACGCTGCCTTAGTGCCCGACAAAGCTGTGGTGCACGCGTGGCAGTCACGTGTCCACAGAAGGACCCTATTGGGCCTCTCCAGGCAGTATGGGTTGGGCCTGCTCGACTGTTGGGCAACCTCGGCCCAGTCCAGAATAGGAGCCCCCCAAGTCGTTGCTCTGAGGTGTCAGAGTAATGACTTAAGGCTTACTGGCACGTCGGGGATACGCCAGGAGAGGAACCGAGCAGGCCATTCTCGTGGTCGACGTCCATGCGGTCGCACATAAGTCGGGTATCGTACAGTTGCGTTTGGTCGTCACGCCGGGGAGATGAGGGGTCTCAGATTCAAAGCATTGGGGAAAACTGGAACGACACGCGTGGGAAGATGCGTGGCTGCATGCGTGCCACGTGTCGCTTGCCATTATTACCTTGGGGGGCTAGGACGGCTGGCTAGGGTAGCGCACTTGAGTGCCCTATGTCCCTCGAGTTCTGCGAGACTCGCTTATAAAAAGCTCCCCCCTCGCTCATTTCCCACTTTTCCATTTCTCTCTCAACCATCTTGCTCCTTCTCTCTCTACCTTCCATCGTAGCCGTTCGCCGCCGTCAACCGCCGTCAGCCACCGGAAACTCCTCGTCAGAACCCTAAACCACCGCTCATAAGGTACTTGCTCTAAAACTGACCTTTTTCTTGCATTTATCTTTAATTTCAACTAGTGTATCGCATTTCCTTGGTGAACTAATGATGTTCCCACGAGAAATGAAAGGATTCCTGGCGAATACGGCGGGAATCTTTAGTTGTAGAGAGAGGGGGTGCTAAGAATTTCACCCGCTTTTGTTGAATATTTTGGGGACCATGGATGAACATGTCGGGGACACGTTGAATGTCTCGGGGTCCCCAATAATTACTCTTTTCGTTAGCGTCATGGGAACACGGGGGCAGAATTTTCCGGGGAGGCGATGAGTTCCCCGGTGAACACGTTGACCCTCGGCCAGTTACGTCGGGGAACCGAGAGAGCCTTGCCCCTTCCTCGCCTGTTCGCTTGAACAGCGGTGGAGGGGTGAATTTGATACGACCCATCGAATTCACCGTTTCCTTCTGCTTTTCAGGTAAATGGACGATTTGGCTGCGAAGGTGGCCGTAGGATCCTTCGAAGAAGACGACCAACCCGAATCCCCCATGGCCCACATGGCTTTCGCACAGGAGCGTCCGCTCGAAGAGTGGGTCTGTAAAGAAGCCCTGGAGATGTCATCTATCTTTGTCTACAAAGAAGTGGACGACGCGTTCTGCACCGTCGAGAATAGGCTCATCGGGTCTGACAAATCCTGGAAGGTTTTCCGTCCAGAGGAGCATCATCGGATATGTTCGCCTTACCGGGGAATGCGAATCCCGTTATAAGAATTCATGTTCGACAAGGCGGGGTGGAGGCTGCCCTTCACGGACTTACAAGAGGGAATCTTCGCCTGGTTGAAGCTCGCCCCCTCACAGATCCATCCGAACTCGCTGGCCTTTATCCGGGCCTTCGAGCTCGTCTGCAAGCACTTAAAAATCGTCCCGACAACGTCCCTCTTTTTTCGGATATTCCACCTTCAAAGGTCGTCGGCCGGTGGACGACACGGATGGGTGTCCTTCAAGCAGAGCAAAGCTCTGTTCCATACATATTTAGATTTTGTCCGGGACTTCAAGTTCTGCTATTACTTCGTGAAGCCGGTCACCCTCGGGGCCATACACTCAATGTACCGGAAAGTCACCCGTGAGGTCGACGGTGTCTCCGAGGAGGTTCTGGAGCCGAGGTTCCCCATATACTGGACGGGGGAACACTTCAAAAAGGGGGTTGACAAATACAAGGTGAGGCATAATCAGCTGGACGTCGAGGACCGGGAAGCTTACGACAAGATCGTCGCGTTCGTCGAGAGCTTCAACGAGGCTCAGCACGAAACACTGGACGGCCAGCCTATAATGGGAGCAGACGGACAGGTGAAGAAACAACGTCGTCTGATCAATACCCGCATTCTGCTCGAGACCTTCTCCGACGAAGAAGAAATCGAGTTGTTAGGTGGTGAAAACATCCACGATCTAAGCCTTCCTCACATCTGTATTCCTTTCCTTACTAACGTTTGCTTGCTTTTTGCAGGAAAAATGGCCGGAGCCGACGAGAGATTCAAGAAATTGAAGGCGAAGAGGGCTCGGGAAGAGCAGACCCGGGGAGAGGCATCTCGTTCAAAAGGTCAAGATGTTACTCCTTCTGGGGCCCCGCCTGAGGGTGTTTCCTCGGCTGTGATGCCCGAAGGTTCCAGCCAATCTCATCCTACTGCGACCGTGTCGGGGATTTCAGACAGGCGGACACCTCCTGCTGGGAGCCAGTCTCCGGGTGCTCAAGGGACGCCAAAACGACAATGGATTTCGGACACTGAGGTCGTCGACCTGGCCCACGAAGACAGTCCACCACCTCCTTCAAGCTTCTATCTCCCACCGTGCCACCTCAAGCCCCACTTCTTCTCCGATGTCATCTATCCTCGCGTCCCTCCCTCTGAAATCCAAGCTGTGCTGGGGGCCGCCGCAGAAGTGAGGAGGAAAACGATCTTTGAAGACATGTCCGCGGTCATGCGGCTCTGCTCGACTGCCATTGTTCTGAACGATGAGACTCATCCCGTTGCTGAACTTTCTCGACTGCAAGAAAAGCTCGAGAAATTGGATGCTGAGCTGCTCGACCTGCGCAAAGAACTGAAGGAATGCAGGGATCTGAACAAAGAATAGAGCGAGCAGCAGCAGCGGGCTGAGACGAAGTTAAAGGAAGCCGAGGAAGCGGAGAGAGGTCACCTTGCCCGAATCACCGAGCTGGAGGCAGAGGAGAAGCGGTTCAAAGAGAGGGTCGCCGAGTTGGAGGATGTTGTGCGGCCAGCTGAAAGCGAAACAGAAGAGAATAGGCTCCTAACCACTCGAGCAGCGCTGGTGGCCCAACTCAGGAAGCTCGAGCAGGATCTCCGGCTGGCCGAGGATGATGCTCTTGAAACTGCGGGCATAGGGTTCCGAAATGCGGTGGCGCAGCTTCGGGTTCTAAACCCCGACCTGGTGACCGATGGGGCAGATACTGACTACGAGGTGGTCGACGGCCAGATAGTGTCACCCGGGCAAGGAGGAGATGCCAACGAGGGAGGTGGGTCGGACGCCACTGAGACTGCAGCAGAGTAGGGATATAGTTTGCTTGGCTTGCGTGCCATTTTGTTGTTTTTTCTCGACTTGTGGGCTTACTTGATGTAATATTCGCACAATGGTTATTTTTGCCCGGCTTGTGGGCTTATATGTAACATTCGTACAAAGGGCTTTGCCCAATTTTCATACTTCGCTATGCCTCTTTATTAATTTTGCTTGTGTGTGATATTTTATACATTACTTATTTTTGCCTAAGTAGTTGAGATCACTGGTGCCTTGGGAGTTTGCTCGACTTTGATGATCCTCGACTGCGGATGGAGCTAGTCGATTGGTCTGGGGTCGTACCCCGACCTTCAACGAGGCCAAGACGTCGGTCGAGGTCTTGACTTCGTGGCGCAAACTTCCCATCGCGAGCTGGGTGTTCTGCCTGATTGGTACGTCGACGACGGAGCTCGATCGAGGCCTCCTCGTCGGGCCAAAAAGTCTCATGCACACACTTCGTGGTTTTTGGCCGTCGTGTGTTATATAGAGGTGTCGCACATGTACCGTTGCACGCCCCCGTGGCCGCGACGTAGTACTGTCGCGGGCAGTGTCTAACTGTAGTATTGCTTGAGCTTCTCGGCATTCCATGGTCGAGCAAGTTGTTCACCGTGGAGGTTCTCGAGGTAATAGGCACCCGTCCCCGTCTTTGCGGTGACGCGGTATGGGCCCTCCCAGTTTGCGGCCAGCTTTCCTTCGCGTGAATCTTTTTTATTCCTCCGTAGGACAAGACTGCCTACTTGGAAGTCTCGTTTGATAACTTTGTCGTTATAACGCAAAGTTATTTTTTGTTTTAAAGAGGCTTCTCGGAGGGAAGCGCCGGTCCTTATCTCTTCGACAAGGCCGAGTTCGTCTCGCAGGGCTTCGTTGTTCGTTTTGTCATCGAGGGGAGCTTCTGTCCTCCTCGAGGGTTCCCTGATCTCAACGGGGATAACCGCTTCGGTCCCGTACGTTAGGCGAAACGGGGTCTCCCCGGTCGTTGAGTGTGGGGTTGTTCGATACGCCCAGAGGACGCTGTGCAACTCCTCGACCCACCGTTGTTTGGCCTCACCGAGTCGTCGCTTCAGTCCCCGGAGTATCACTCTGTTCGCTGCTTCGGCCTGCCCGTTGGTTTGAGGGTGTTCGACCGACGTGAAGTGCTGTTTTGTGCCCAGTTTGGCGACGAAGTCTTGGAAGTTCCTATTGGTGAACTGTGTCCCATTGTCCGTGACAATGGCTTGGGGCACCCCGAATCGGGAGAGGATGTTTCTCTTGTAGAAACGGAGTATGTTGAAAGCAGTGATTTTGGCCAGCGCCTCGGCCTCAATCCACTTCGTGAAGTAATCCACCCCGACTATGAGGTACTTGTTTTGGTACGACCCCATGACGAAAGGTCCGAGGATATCCATTCCCCACCACGCAAATGGCCACGGGGACGACAATGACTTAAGCTCGTTTGGGGGAGCGAGGTGCATGTCTCTGTGTCTTTGGCAGCGGTCACATTTCTTAACGTGCTCCTTTGCATCATGTTGCATAGTGGGCCAATAATACCCTGCTCGGAGTGCCTTTCGGGCTAAGGACCTTCCGCCGAGGTGCTGGGCGTTGATTCCTTCGTGGATTTCTTGGAGGATTCTCGACACTTTGCTTTCTTCGACGCATCGGAGTAAGGGAATAGAGAATCCTCGATGGTATAGCTTACCTTCGACGATGGTATACGCACATGCCCGCCTCTTGACTATCCCTGCTTCTTTAGGATCGTCGGGTAGTTTGCCCATCGTCAAATATTCGTAAACCGGGGTCATCCAACAGTTTGCGTCCCCGATGGCGTTGACCTCGGTTGTCGGTGCGGTTTTGTTAATGCTCGGTTGGGTCAGTATCTCCTGGATAACTGATTTGTTCCCTCCTTTTTTCTTGGTGCTCGCAAGCTTGGAGAGCACGTCTGCTCGAGTGTTGTGCTTGCGCGGTATGTGAACCACCTCCGCGGAGACAAATTTCTTTAACTTTTCTTGCACCAAGGTTAGGTACTCGATGAGACTATCATTTTTGGCCTGGAATTCTCCCCGCACCTGCGATGCCACGAGCTGGGAGTCTGTAAAGATTTTGACTTCTTTTGCGCCAAGGTGTTCTGCGAGTCGAAGTCCCGCGAGGAAGGCCTCGTATTCGGCTTGGTTATTCGATGTCTTGAAGGACAGTTCGAGGGAGACCTCTATCAGGATGCCCTGTTCGTTTTCGAGGATAATGCCCACTCCGCTGCCTTTTGCACTAGAGGCCCCGTCGTCGTAAATCGTCCATTTCTGGGAGCCGTTGGTCGAGGATTCCGGTATGGTCATTTCCGCTACGAAGTCGGCTAGTACTTGGGCTTTCAAGGCTTTTCTTCCTTCGTATCGAAGGTCGAACTCGGATAGCTCGAGAGACCACCGGAGCATTCTCCCCGCCATATCTGGCCGGCTGAGGAGCTGTCGGATAGGCTGCTCTGTCCTTACCACGATTGTGTGGGCCAGGAAGTAATGACGTAATCTTCTGGCTGCGGATACGAGGGCCAAGGCGACCTTTTCGATCTGTTGGTATCTGAGCTCGGGGCCCTGAAGAGCTCTTCTCGTGAAATAAATCGGTTTCTGTCTGTCGGGGGTCTCCTGTATAAGGACAGCACTCACCGCTTCGCCGCTGACGGCCAGGTACAAGAAAAGTGTTTCCCCGGTATCTGGTCGGGATAAGACCGGGGGTTGAGACAAGACTTGCTTTAGATGGAGGAGGGCTTCTTCGCATTCTTCACTCCATTCAAAGGTCGCCTTCTGCCGGAGAAGCTTAAAGAAGGGGAGTGCGTACTGAGCAGATTTGGCTACGAAACGGGAGAGAGCCGTCAGCATTCCGTTAAGCGACTGGATCGCTTCTTCGAGTTTGGGGTGGGGATTTCGGAGAATGCCCTACATTTGTCGGGGTTCGCCTCGATGCCCCTCTCCGTGAGGTAGAAGCCGAGGAATTTCCCTGCCCGAACACCGAAGGTGCATTTGTCGGGGTTGAACCTCATGCGATATTTCCTCGCCGTGTCGAACATTTTCTGGAGATGAGCGGCATGGTCGACTTCCTCTGCGGACTTGACGATCATGTCGTCCATGTAAACCTCGAGCACGTTGCCAATATCTGCCCGGAAGACCTTGTTCATCATCTGTTGGTAGGTCGGGGAGTCCAGAGCCAATCTTCACGCTTCGGTCTGGGCTATCACCGAGAGGAACCAGCTCGAAATCTCCATCTGGAATGGGGCGCGTTGGGTGGAGAGGCTTCCCGTTGACTTCAAGTGGGAGGTCCTCGCCAGCAGCTTCTTCCTGCTCCCCGGGAAATCGGCTGTCAAGGTCGACCGCGCTGACCGGCGGGAGTGGAGCCTGCACGATGTCTGAAGGTGTCTCGGCCTGAGTCTTAGATTTGATGCCGCCAACGACGCTCAGACCTCTGATTGTTGCGTCGAAACATCTTCTGGCCGTGTTGATGTCTCCGTGGAAAGTGACCACACGTCCGCGCTTCGTGTAGTATTTCATCTTCAGGTGGACCGTTGATGGTACGGCCGTTAGTTCCGCCAACGTGGTCCTCCCCATTATACAGTTGTAGAGGGACGGGCAGTCCACTACCAAGAAACGTGTCTTCACCTGTCGACCAGTTTCCTCGATCCCGAAGGTGACCATTAACTCCACGAAACCCCATGGTCTGGTGGTTGCGCCGTTGAAGCCTTGTAGGTCTGACCCTACGTACGGGGACAAGTGTTGCTTAGTCAACTGGAGGGTCTCGAAGAGGTGGACGTACATTATGTCCACCGAGCTCCCCTGGTCGACCAAAATTCTATGGACATCAAAATTGGACATCTGTGCCCGGATCAAGAGGGGGATGTTGGCGTTCGGTGCCCCACCTGGAAGTTCTTCGAGGTAGAAGGTAATCGGATTTGATCTTCCTTTGACCCGCTCAAGGGTAGGTGCTCGAGGAGTTATTGCCTTCAGTTCCTCGAACTTCCTCTTTATCGACCCCACGGTCAAACGGTCAGGGGCTCCGCCAGATATGACCAGTGCCTGGGGGAATGACTCCCAGGTACTGCGGGCACTTATCGAGTCCTCTACTGGGAAGTTGTTCCACATGTTTCGAACAGCTTCGGGGCTGTCGAGCTCTTCAAGAAAACCGAAGTCTTCAGGCCCCGTGACGCTCAACGCGACTTGCAGCGATCCATTGTTGGTGGAGGGAGTTGACTCCTCGACATTCTGGGCCTCCTGGCCGCTGGGGCGAGGGGCCTCTTGCTGCTTGGCGTACTTCTTCAGATACCCTTCTTTAATCAGCATCTCGATTGCGTCTTTGAGGTGGACGCAATCTTCAGTAACGTGCATGTGACTGCGATGGAACCGGCAGTACTTGGACTTGTCAGCGTTTGGTTTGGAAGTCATCGGTTTCGGGAAGCGGATTCCCCTTTTGACGAACTCCGAATTGGCACAGTCGCTAAAAATGCGCGCGCGGGACATGTTCAGTGGTGTGTAGTCTTTAAAAAGGCCAGACGGTCCCCGTGATTCGCGGGGCTCTTTGGTCCGGGCTTCTTTCTTTCTTTCCCCACCTCGCCTAGGAGGAGGGGAGTCTTGTCTTCTCTTGTCTCCACCTCGCCTGGGTGGAGGGGAGTCTTCTTCCTTGTTGCCGCGGGGGCCTTCTCTGCGCCTCGAATCGAGGGCAATTTGTGCGGCTTCAGCTTCCTCAAACTCAATGTGCGATTGAGCCCTCTCGAGGAGGCCTTCAAAGTTGCGGGGACGGTGTAGTCCAACGGATTCTGCGAACTTGGACCCTATCCGCAAACCCTTGATGATGAGATACATTTTGATGTGGTCGGTCACGTGGATCTCGACTGCTTCTTTGTTGAACCTCTCTATGTAGCTCCGGAGAGGTTCATCCTTCCCCTGAAAGATGGCTTCCAGGGAGGCTATCGTCTTCGAGTGTCGACGAGAAGCCGTAAAGTGTTTTCTGAAGCGCTCCCTCAGGACCCTCCATGACGTAATTGATTCAGAAGCTAGGTTTTTATACCAAGCCATGGCCCCTTTCCGAAGAGTCGTAGGGAATAGGCGACATTTGATGGCGCCGGAGACGTTCCTGAAATCGAGCAGAGCTTTAAAACTCTCGACATGGTCATCAGGATCGGATGTCCCGTCATAGGTTCCTAAGGACGGGGGCCTCTCCAAGCCCTTAGGAATAGGGGCGTCCATGATGTGCCTGGCCAGAGGGGTCCGGTAATCGTCGTCCTCGCTGGCTCCCGGAGACACGGAGGGGGAGTGTCGTCCATGAACATAGTGACGCCTCGGGGAGTGGTCCCTTGGGCGTCCTCTCGGCTCCTCGGTTTCCGTCTTGCTCTTTTTATTCTTCGAGGATCGAACTGGTCCCTTTGGTGGCGAGGAACGGTGACGTTTCTGAGGCTGTTCTGGCTGAGTACGCTCTAAGCGTGGCCTGCGACCTCTGGGAACCGGGGAAGGACTGCGAGATGCCTCCGGGGAAGGCGACCGTCTTGGAAATGGTGGTGGTCTGTTCCTTCGCGGGGAAGACCGACCACGACTTTTCTCCAGCGCCTCGATCCGATGTTCTGGTTGAAGATCATCTGGTTGGTCTGATTGACCAACGCAAATAGGGCGGCAGTGCTCAGATCCGCATTTGGTGGCGGGTCCACGGGCTGGAAGACGGGCTAGAGGACTGTTTCCTGTCCGTCTTGGCGAGCTGTCTCGTACTCCACTTCTTCGGAAGACGGGGAGGCGGTAAGTCCGTCTCTGATGTCGTTCTCAACGACAGGTCGGGTAGAGTTGTTGTCAACGTGGTTGCCAGTGCTAAGCTGCGTAATAATGTTGTGTAGAGCTTGATTCGCCGACGGGTTGGCCATGATGGTTGTTGAACGGAGAAAGCTTTGGTTTATCAAACAGAAAAACGGGGAAGCTTATGTTCCCACAGACGGCGCCACTGATCGTACCTGGATCAGACAGTGATGGTGGCCAACGGCGTCTGGAACGGCAGCTCCGGTGATGGTGAGAGACGGTGGGGGGTGTACCTGCAAGGTACTCCGACGCTCAAGTGAGAGAGTCTACAGAATATCAGCAAATACAGAAAGTGAGAATGGTAGGAAGAAAGTGTCTAACCTGGCCCTCTCAAATGAGAGGGAATTTATAAAGAGGCCCCAGCGCGGGGCCAACGGTTACCTGCAATGGGCTGGATCAACTAGGCCCACTCCAAGTAACTGCTAGGGCTTACGTGTAGTAGTGAAGACCAGCACGTGGTCTTCACCCTAGAGTAACTGCTCCTAGATTTCCGGAAGTAGGGCAGACCGAATC
Organism: Lathyrus tuberosus; assembly: GCA_022829125.1. NCBI lineage: Eukaryota > Viridiplantae > Streptophyta > Magnoliopsida > Fabales > Fabaceae > Lathyrus > Lathyrus tuberosus. Next base: position 8,617,421 of record JALAZF010000084.1, read on the forward strand.
TTTCGGAAGTGGGAGGTTACTTGGAACGTGTCCACGCGGGATGGACCGTTGGGTGCTCCTCGCGGGGAGGACCCTTATGTGTCGAGGAGATGTGAAGCCCGTAGGAAAGGCAGGGCCTCGCGGGGAGGAGCTGTTCTGTCGAGGAGGCATATCTCAGTGGGATGAGATGCCCTCTTCTCCTATTGCCCAGGTGCCCGACGATGACTAAGTGGTCGACGCTGCCTTAGTGCCCGACGAAGCTGTGGTGCGCGCGTGGCAGTCACGTGTCCACAGAAGGACCCTATTGGGCCTCTCCAGGCAGTATGGGTTGGGCCTGCTCGACTGTTGGGCAGCCTCGGCCCAGTCCAGAACAGGATCTTTCTTAAGTCCTAAGGTTAATGGCTTGTTTAAGGTATGTTTGCTTGACTTTTTATATTTTACAAAGCTTTTGTTATTTACAAGAGAATTGATTCAATTATGAGAGGAAAACCCTAAGTTTTAATTATTATTATACTCGCTAGGGTTTACAACCCTACGTACCTTTAAGTTTGAAGGATCGGAGTTCTGTAGTTCGTATCCCTTATTTTGTTGGTTGGTTGTTTTTATCCCTTGAAAATAGTCCTCACACAACAGGGATGGAGGAAGATTTAGTTTTAAAAAATGCCTCAATACACAAGGGTAGATGACTTAAATTTTAGGTGAGTTGAATGTGTTTTATCCCTTATCCCTTATTTAATTTGCAAAAAATCCTAATTAATTTATTATGAAAATAATATGATATTATAATTATATTATATAAACCCCTAACCTTATCCTAGTTTTATTTATCCCAAAAAAGTCTTAGACTTTATCCCTTTTTATTATCCCAAAATATCCCCAAGCTTCTATCCCATTTTGTTTTTTTGTAAATTATCCCTTTTAATTTATTTAGAAAAATAAATCAATTATATAATTATATAAATAAACCCTTAAATTTATTTTCCCTATCCCAAATCCTATATTTATACTCTTGGATACAAGAGTTCTATCCCAAAAAATATATCCCATTTTATCCCATTAATTTTGTTGTAGAAATATTCCTTTAATTTATTTAGAAAATAAATAAATTATAATATATCAAAATCATAAAAAAAACCTTAAGTTTTATCCCCTATCCCAAATCATAATACTATACTCTTTGGATCCTACGAGTTTTATCCCAAAACTTATCCCTTTTTATCTCAAAATTTTATCCCTTAATTATCGCAAATTTTTATTCAAAAATTTATCCCATATTTTTATCCCATATTTTATCTCAAGAATTTATCCCTTAATTATCCCTAATTTATTTTTAAAAAATATCCCTTTAATTTATAAATTAATTGTAACAATTTATAGAAAAACTCATGTTTTATCCCTTATCCCAATCCTAATTTTTATACTCTTTGGTCCCTAAGAGTTTTATCCAAAATCTCTATCTATTTTCTATCCCAATTCTATCCCTTGAGTGCTTGCAAAAGTGTAGTATTTAATTTGTACATTAAATGATTAATTAACCTTTTATCCCTTATTTTATCCCCAATTTTTATCCCTTAAAATCCTAATATTTTATCCCATATTCCTATTTAGTTGTCCCATTTTTCTCCCATGATTTATCCCATTTTATCCCTAATATCCCATAGAATTCTTTATATTAAAAACCAAATATGTATCCCTTATCCCAATTTTTTATCCTTTAAAACCCTAATGTTTTATCTCATATCCCTATTTAGTTATCACATTTCTCTCCCATGATTGATCTCATTTTATCCCTAATATCTCATAAAATCCTTTATATTATGAACCAAATATTTATCCCTTATCCCTTATTTTATTCCCAATTTTTATCCTTTAAAACCCTAATGTTTAATCCTAAATTCTTGATTAATATTTTATAATTAATTATATTTTTTATTCCTTATATTATTAACCCAATTAAAAATTAGTCCCTAATTGTAACCCCTATTTATTCCAAAATTAATCCCTAATACTAATTTGATATTTTTATTCCATGTTTATAATTACCTAATTATTATGTTAATTATTTATATTTATATATATATATATATATATATATATATATATATATATATATATATATTTATTTATTTATTTAATTAGTATTATATATTTTTTGTATAATTTCATTAGTATGTTACTTATTTAATTATTTTGTATATTAAATCCTTTATTATATCTTGGTTTGTCTACTAATTTATTTTATTTAAAAAAAAAACTAACACTTAGTAACCAGAAAATTTATGTCTTGTGATATCTTGACAGAGAAACATGTTACAAATTTTTTCTTTTTTAATAATTTAAAAAAAGTTTATAGTTTATTATAAATAATTTATTAACTTTTGATTATATTCAATTTTGATTATGATACAAAATTTGACTTAAAAGTTAAATGTATAATAATAGCTTGAAAAAAAAATTGTGATATTAATTTAAGTTTGATTTAAAAGTTGCTATGTTTTTTTTTTTATTTAAAACCAAATAGATTTTTTTTATCACTTATATGATATTGGTGTTTTGTTTTATTTTGTTTTGTGTTAATAATATTAATAACCTAGCAAAACCTAATTGAAGTTAATCGTATATAAAAACAAAACTAAATGTATTCCACATCATATTAATTATATACACACATATATGATTATTTTAGAACAAAACAAAAAATAATTCATTCAGACCCCAAATCGCAATCCAAACCGGAATTCATATTAATAGTTTGAAGGTACCAACCTAGAGTACCGTGACCGATTTAAGATGTTTTCCACTCTCTTTCTTTCCCTTCCCTTTGCGCTTTTCTCCCTTCTCCTTTGGTGCCAAATTCTTTCTCCTCATTTTCTTGGATAAATGATGAAGGTTTAGGGTTTTAATGTTGTTGTTCTTCAATGTGAAGAACAACAACTTTAGTGATAGCAGATTTGTGAATTGTGTATTTGTGAATAGGTTAGAAGTTGTTGATAGGGAAATCGGAAATATGTACGTGAATTATTTGTAGGTGTGAATCTTCCTTTGTGAATAATTTGGATTTCCTTTTATATTGAAAAATTAGGTCAAGACATTTTAATAACAAATTAAAAAGTAAACCAAAAAATAAAGTAAAAAATTAATGTAAATGAATTTTAACCTAAAATAAAATAGATTTTCTAATTTTATGCCAGGAATCAAATATATTATCCTTTATGATCTTTAATTATAATAAGGTTGCCAAAAAAAGATAAGACATAAAAGAGGAAAAAAACTAAAATTCATAATAAAATAATTAAGAATCGACAATTGTAATTAAAATTCTAAAAATTTAAAATTAGTTTTTTTTATTTTTACCTTTTACCTTTTTTCAATTGTAATTGTTTTACTAATGCCTTCAGTCAAATCCAATGTTATATGGCAAACCCTGTTGTAGCTAGTAATTGTTTTATTGATGCCTTCAATCAAGCCCAATGTTATTTGGCAAACTTTGTTGTAGCCGGTAATAGAGTTGTCAAATGGGCCGGCCCGGCCCAGCCCGCATCGGCCCGATGGGCCAACACTTATAAATGGGCTGGAGTGGATTGGCCTGATTACTTCATGGGCTATAAAAATTGAGCCCGACCCAATTCTTTATGGGCTGTGCAGCCCGATGGGCTAGGCCCGCCTATATATTTCAATATTATAATTCTAATTTTTAAATTTAGAGACAATAAAATACAATCATACATAAGAAAATAATTACTCATCTAACCGATCAAAATAGATATAAAAATAAATTATAAAGTAGACAATTTTTTGGCTAAGTCCCATTAACACTTTGTGAATCCAACAATTGTCACATAATGTAACTTTAGAGACAATAGAATACATTCACACATACATAACCAAATAATTAATCACCTAACGATTCAAAATATACAACAAAATAAACTATAAAGTAGACAATGTTGTGGCCTAAGTCTCTTGAACACTTGGTGAATCCAACAATTGTATCTCCCCCACTTCTACTATTATAATCTTTTTAAGCCTATTTTCTAGGAATGATTATATTAACAAATGGTAACGCAGTTATATTTTTATATGTTTCTGCCTCTCTGTCTGGCCCTTGTATTTAAAATGCAGTAGATGGACATTAAACTACCACCTTGTGGTGCATGCATGCCCTTGTTAAAGTTACAACATAACTGGCAATTCAATAACTTGAAAATAAATGTAAATTGAAAATAAAATACAATGACTATTAATTACAATTTTAAAACTCACTAGAAGGTCCAACATCTTTAAAATCATGCAGCCAATTACACGTACAAATTAATGCTTGCACAGTTTCAGGAAGTAAGCAATTCCTATACTTATGCAAAATAGGACCTCCAATGCTAAAAGTAGATTCAGAAGCTATTGTTGTGATTGGAATAGTTAAAATGTCACAAGCCATTATAGCAAGTTGAGGAAATCGAAAACTATTTAGTTTCCAATATTGAAGAATATCCACATCAATATCCAAACATTTTTCATCCAGGTATATTTCAAGTTTGGACTTGCCATCATTTGAAATCTTTTGTATCTTTTCTTGATGGTATTCTTAAAATTAGACATGCAAAACCTATTTAAACTAGGCTTGAATTGAAAAATAAAGTAATGTAATGAGTACAAATTACTATTTTTTAATATTTTTAATGGGCCAGCCTGAAGCCCGCTTGGTCGGTCCGGCCCGGCCCATAAAAAACATTGGCCCGATGGGATGGCCCAAAAAGATAGGGTTGTATTTTTTTAATACTTTTTTATGGCCCAGCCCGTGCTAAAATTTAGGGCTTATGGGCTGGCCCAATGGGCTAGGCCCATTTTGACAGCTCTAGCCGGTAATTATTTTACTAAAGCCTTCGGTCAAGTCCAATGTTATTTGGAAAACTCTGTTGTAACCGGTAATTGTTTTACTGAAGCCTTCGATCAAGTCCACCGCCGTCTGGCATACAGTTAGTTTTTAAAGTCCAACGTCGTCTGGCATTTAGTAATTTTTAAAGTCCAGAGCTGTCTGGCATTCAGTAATTTTTAAAAGTCCAGCGCTGTCTGGCATTCAGTCAATTTCTTTTCCCCAATAATTTGTTATCCCTAGTGAGTCTTCAACCATTTTCTTTGACATTTCCTGTGGATCACCGTTATCATATGCTCATCATTCCTCACAGGTCTGTCCATCATCCATCATACATAAAAATCATGCTAGGGTTCATTTCATCTCACGTTATATCCCCAGCAAACCAAAAAGAGAAGTCCCTCAGTCCATATCAAATCATGTCATTGCATTTAGGGGCAAAATTTCACGTCTTATGTATTTAAATACCTTTCACCCTGATCTCATGAGGATTATCATCACTCATGCTATCCGGTAGAAATATTTAAATAGGAGCAACTGTTATACCTTAAATTTCCCCTCTCCTAAAAAATTAGGCATCTGTATTTCATTCACTTAAAGTCATTCATCTTCTAACATTCATACATCTACCACCATTTCTTCATGTTTCAATCCATCTGCATCTCACTACTTGAATTAATTAATTATAACCATTTCATTTAGTCATTAGGCATATTTCACATCAAATCATTTGAATGGTATTAGTTAGGGTATGGAATTCAATTCAATATACATTAGCATTCATTCACTAATTATCCATTTAGAGCTTTGCTTTTCGATATCATTTGAAGTAATCAGTTTAAAACCACCTGCATTCATTCATATACTGCATTTCTTTAGGTCTTTCTTTTGTCTAGCCATCTGCACTCTTTCATTTCATTAGGTTCTTTTGATTAACAAATTCATTCAATTTGAGGATACTTGTACCTCATTCATCATTTTTTTATTGCAAAATAATATAGACATTCACTTGTCTATTTTCTTATGTTGTGATCCAAAGATGTTTTCAAAAAGAGAAGTCATTTTCATTATCAATATCCCAAGTTCAAGGCATTCCCTACATTATAATTTGAATCATTTACATAACAAAAGCCTAGAATTGAATTCCAATTTTACATTAAAAAAAACATAAAACTTTTACACATAAACCTAAAACATCTCATATTCTTCATACTAAAATCAGAATCAAAAGAACCACGAAAAAAACCTTAGCCACCAAAACACTTATCCTTTAAAAAAAAGAACACAGACAACACAAAAATCCAAACCCTAGCCCCATAAAATTACCCTGTAGAAATAACCACAACAAAGCAATAACAGAAGTAAAATAGGAGGCAATCAAGAGAGTAGAATTAGGTTCTAGTGCATACCTTTGGGTAGTTCTTAATCTGGGCAAAACTTTATAGACTAAACATTCCTTATCTTTGAATCTTACTATACATATGCTTCGAATCATTGCTTTTAGTTGCTTGCTTTTACGTTTGTATCTGATTCTCGAAACAACATGTCGATTTAAACTGTCTTACTTGATCAAACAATTATCGTTCTTGAACTGACTCGTTGAATTTCTTCCCCATGTTTTCTTGTCTTCTGAGCCTTTAGAGGGAGATTTAGCGATTTTGAGAGGAGAGTGAGAGAGATCGCGTTTAGGAGCAAACCTGCGATAGAGATCTTGCGCGTGAGGATGAGAATGAGATAAAGAGAGGATTCGAGAGAGAGTCATTTTCGTTTTCGTCTTAACGCATTTTCCTGAAGAGAGATTTTCGAAGAGAAAGAAGGAGAGAACGATACAAAGAGAAGAGAGTTGGGAGTGTTTGATTTTCTAATGTGAGCAAGGTGATGTGGTTTCTGTTGTGCAGATCCTTTAGGATTCCTTTTGGAACCGTTGGTAAGCTTTGAATCCGGGTCGATTGTGATCCAGTTGGATCTCTCGGCACATTCCCTTGTCCAAACGCCTTAAAATGGACATGCACCCCCTAATCCATTGTCCACCCCCAGGCCCATTTTACCTTTAAGTTTTGTCTTTTCTATGTGTTAAAAAATGAGAGTGTTTTGTTTCTTTAATTTAATTTTGAGTTATTTTATTAAAAAAATTAAAACAACAAATATTTTCTTTAGTTTTTTTTAATATTTATTTTGTTATTTAACTCCAAATTAAAAACATTAAAATATATATTTTTAAATAATTTTTTAATTTTATTTTAGACACTTAAGTTTCTTTCTCCCTTAATAAATAAATATATATATATAATTTAATAAGTCTTTTTCTTAATATAAAAAAAAATCCAAAAATATAATAGTATTAATTTAAAAAAATCTAAAAATATATTACTAATGTGTTTTAAGTTCATGGTGTGTTTATAACTTGTTTAATATTATTATTTTTATTAGCTTCATTGCATTTTAATTATATCCCCTATTGTCAAATGAACCCTTCACCCCTTGTTTGTAATTATTTTATCTCTCAGTTTATGTTGTTCTTAACTAGTTAGATAAGAACAAAAAAAATAAACAATCTTTCAAATAAACCAAAGTACTTGGTCAACACCAAGTTTCATTTTCAAAAACCTTAGTCTAACTCAAAGTGTCACTTTTTCTAAAGAATTATATTAAACCATTTCCAAAAAGGATCAAATAATTCTCGCTTCAATATCGAGCCTATTTTAACACCTTTTTAAGTTGATCGCTTTTAGCATCGCCATCAACCTCACATAGCTTAGTCTTGGGCTTTCTTACAATAAATTTTGTCTTGCACACAATCATTAGCTTACTCTTGGGCTTTCTTACAATGAACACCTTTTGTTTATTTACATACACTTGTTTTTATAGAATTTTTATCTTATGAGTAGTAACTTTAATTTGTATTTAAGCCCCTTTCAAAACTCCCAAACCTTAACCCAACACCAAGGGGGGGGGGGGGGGGGGGGGAGGGGTCTTTCCCATTAATCACTTCAAATCCCTAATCTAATTCAAATTTAATCCCTTTTACAACTACTTAAACGAAAAGAAGTGGTATAGAGCCTTCTATTCTCTTCTTGAATACTTGGATACGAGTAGCCTTACTCGACCATTCAAGTATTCGTCATTTATCAAAACACTTACCTATACTTAAATACTATTCCATTAAAGATGAAAAAGGGGATGGTCTGGAGTCTTCGATTCCTCTCCTCAATTATTTGGGTACGAGTTGCCTTACTCGATTAGTCAAATAATTATCATCTCTTAAAAACTTATAATCTGATTCACCTTAAAACCTTTTCGTAATCAAATCAAATCAAAACCTATTTTCCTAATAACTTAGATGGAAAAGAAAGTGGTCTAGAGTCTTCTATTCCCTTTCCCGAATACTTGGATACGAGTCGCCTTACTCGGCCATTCGAGTATTCGTCATCTGTTTAAAATATTCTAAATTATACTAAATCCTTTCGCAATTAAGGATGAAAAGGGAGATGGTCTGGAGCCTTCGATTCCTCTCCTAGATTATTTGGATATGAGGTTCCTTACTCGACCATCCGAGTAATCGTCATTCAAAAAACACATCCAACCAATCAAACTCTTTTTTATCGCAGCCATGCGATCTTAAAAACCTTTTCAAAAACGAAAGACATCTTGTCTTAAGATGATGTTAAGTAATGCTTCATCCACAATCATTGAGTTGAGATAAGTGACGTTTTCCTATGAATGTTGATTCGTAAATCCATTCACTGTGATGCAAACGCCCGCTCTTCACCTGTTTTAGGTGAAACAATGTTTTGCGTCGATTAATTCAAGATAGCTTTTGTCGTAACCCTAAATTTGACCTCCCCTTTTGCCTTTTGCATAAGCATGTGCATTCGCATCGCTGGCATATGCATTCGCACATCTTTCTCTATGATTTTGTTGCAGAAATATTCAGGTTTTCAAGACCGATTAATCACATCCTCACAAAGTCATCACATCATCCACACAAGCACAAAGCAAGGGTTTTTATGCCTATTCATCAAAGCAAGAGGTTGAAAATTGGAACCGTGGCCACAACACCACTTTTTAAGCTAATTGGGAACTTTTTTGGCTTAGTTAATCGATTAACACTTTGAAGTGCAAAAAGTGTTAATTGATTAACCCATGTAAAATGGGCAGAATCTGCTGCTTTTCATGACAACAACTTTTTCTCCATGTTTTGGGGTTCCACTTGGTTCTAGCAGTATGTGGAACATTCTAGACAATTCAAGACCATTCAAGACACTCCACTTACATTTACTCCAATGCATTGCTTTGAATTAAGTACACCATGTTCCTTAACTTCCAAGTATATGAGCCTTTGATTTGGATTTACATTGGGATTACTCCACTTAGTTAACTAACTAACTGAGTTAACTTCCGACTCAGTGAGTTGAGTGTAACAAACTCCAAATCAATCTCCAAATCTCACTCCAAAACACATTCCAAACCAATCAGACTCCAAACCAAAACGCTATATAAACAAAGCTCCATCATTTCACAAAGGACCTTCAACCATTTCAATCATTTCTCGATCTTTTCACTCTCAATTCTCTCATTTCTCTCTGCATTTTCTGCAAGTTCTACACCTTCATCTTCATCTTCTTCTTCAAAACACATTAAAGCTCCATTATCACCATTAAAGAGTAGCATATTTCAGATTGAAATTGTTTTCTCTTTAGCTTAATCCTTCATTCATCTTCAATTGTGTTTGGATTTCTGGAATCACAACAAATTCTAGGGTTGGCAAACGGGCATGCCCGCCCCGTTTAGGCCCGCACCAGAAATGCCCGCAAAAAAAAGGGGCGGGGCGGGGAGGTCATAGTTGAGGATGCGGACCTAAAAATTAGACCCACCCCGCAAAAAAGTGAGGGCGGGGCTGGGAAAGCCCGTGGGCACTGCACCTTTTAAGCTTAAAAATGCAAAATTTTATGTAAATGCTCGTGCCCGCAAAAGTCCACGAAGAAAACGGGGCGGGGTAGGGCGGACGCATTAGAGGGTGAGGGCCTAAATCCTTGATCCACCCTGCACTAAAGTGTGGTTAAAATGGACATGCCCAACGGGTCATACCCGTTTTGCCACCCCTAGCAAATTCTACTTCAATTCAAGTGTTCATATCGATTAATTCGGTGCAAATTCGATCTCGGTGCATTTTCGCGTTTTTTGCTTGGTTTCGCTACGATTCGAAGTGCAAGTGCAGAATTCTCTAGTTTTCTTGCTTTCTTCTCTCTACATTTCACTCACAATAATCACCAAGCCAATTCTTCGGCTTGTAGGTTGGTAGCTCTTACTCTACTCACTGTTTCGATCACTTTCGCGCGTTTACGATGTAGTTTCGATAGTTTTTTCGGTTTGTTAAACCTTACAATTGTTGGATCTTTGATATCCATGTTTGATGCTTTCAATTTGTGTTTAATTGCTCATAATTCATGTAATTTTCGTGCACAAGTGTAAACCATAGCATGTGGATGTCCAAATAAGTGATTAACTGCTGGAAGCACTTTTGGAAAACTGATTTTCAGCCACTGCTCTAGTGTTAATCGATTAACACTTTGCAGTACAAAAGAGTTAATCGATTAACACTGCTTTTTTTTCAATTTCTTCGCTGTTTTGAAGTGTTAATTGATTAACACTTTGCAGTGTAAAAGTGTTAATCGATTAACACTAAACCAGAATGCCATTTTAGCCTATTTTCAAGCTTGTTTGATGTTATTTCCTCATTTAACTTCCATGGCTTAATATGCTTGATATTTGTGGATGTTTATGAGCTGTTAAACCTCTGTTTGAAGCATGCTTGACAACTTTCGATGCTCGATATTTCCATTATCAAGTGTTTGCAATTTTGACAATGTTTGCTCATGATCATTCTTGCACATCTTTTGCTCACTTGATACATGATCCATGATGAAGATTAATTGATCTTTGATACTGTTTTGCACTTTCATTCATGTTGGCATTAAGTTTGTTCTTCAAAGAATGAGCTAAATCTTGATTATTCAATAATCCACACTTTTGCTTTAATGATTTTCCATCTCTTTGGAAAATTGTTAGCACATTAATTCCTATTTGATTGATTAATCGAAACCTTGTTTTGATTAGTTTATCCTTCCCTGCTCTTCTCTTTAGGCTTCCTTTAGAGTCTTGTTCTCTTTTCCCCTGCCGAGTCGGAGGTTTGCACGACGCACTAGAGCACTATACAAATTGGCGCTGTTGTGCTGTCCGTTTCAATTTTTGCACTATACTTTGGTGCTAGAGAAAGGATGATAGTGGAGAATTCCTACACTCATTTTGGTTATTTTGGGTAGGGGACGAATGACCCTGTTCTTGGAATAATTGTCTCTATCTCTAAACTGTAGTGTCTCTCAATCCTCAATCGAGTCGATCCTTGATCACTCTTGCTCCTTTCAATCTCTCTTTTGATCAATCACTTTTTCCTTGGTTAAGATCCTTGTCACTTTGGGTTAGCAAACTCTCTTTGGGTTCAACACCTTTTCTTCTAATCAACAAATGTTCATTGATTCCCCATTAGAGTCGTGATCATTGGTCCCTTTTGGTTAATCACAGTCATACTGTTAAAACCAATGCTCTTTTTCCCCTGCAGTTGCCATTTTTTTTGGGTTAATCACAGTCTTTCTGTTAAACACCGAAAGCCTTGCGGAGTTCGCAACCTTCTCTTAGTTCCTCTTCCTTTGTTTGGTTAACCACTGCCTGTCAGTTAAAACACCAATTTGCACATCTTATCAGTTAATCACATCCCGTTTGTTAACATACTGAGCACCTTTTAAGTTAATCACCTTCTCTTGGTTAATCACTCATTCTTTTTCGGTTAAGCACGGTCCTTCTGTTAAAACCAATACCCCTGTGAGTTAGTAACTTTCTCTTGGTTCAAATACTCGCACCTTTCGGGTTAGTGACCTTCTTTTTGTTCAAATACCCTTTTCGTTGGTCAAGTACTATTTGTTCAGTCAATACCGACATCCCCAGTGGGTCACAACCTTGGCTTGGTTTCACACTCGTTCTTTGGGTCACAACCTTTGCTTGGTTCTACACCCGTTCTTTTGGTTGATCACAGTTTATCTGTTAACGTTTCTCCCTTCAGAGTTGCAATATTTTCTTCCTCGGAAAACCACTGTTTATCAGTTAATATACCGAAATCCCTTCAGAGTCAAACACATTCTCTTGGTTCAGTACTCTCTCCTGTTGGTTCATCATAGCCTGTCTGTCGACACCAAACCCTTTTTCCCCACATAATCTTACTCTTTTTCTTCGGTTAACCACTGCCAGTCAGTTAATATACTGAATCCTGTTTTCTCTTAGTTTTGACACCATACCTTTGTTTGTTCCACAGTAGGGTCGCTAACCCTCTGATCCCCAACATAATTCTTTGTTCTCTTATTCCCTAGTAGAGTCCCTTTTATTCTTTTGCTTCTTTATCTTCTTGATTTCGACACCATTCTTGCACTTTATCCTCAGCTCAGTTACTACTTTTCCTTTGCCTTTCTTTCTTGGTTTTGACACCAATTCTTTTGCATCCCCAGCGGAGTTTTCTCTCATTCTTTTGCTCTTGGTTTTGACACCATTTCCCTTTTCTGTCTTGGTTCCAAGAACTACGGACGCTCTGATTCTTCATTCATTCGAATGTAAGATACGTAGGCACAAGATTGTGATGATCTTGACAAGCACACTTCCACCTTCTTTAATTCTTCTTCTCTTTCCCTGGTTCCATGAACTACGACGCTCTGATTTCCTCATTGCACTATGAGGATACGTCGGCACGAGGGCCCTAATCCTCCGCGAGCACTTTCTTTCTTTTTCTTTCTTCTTTTTCTCCTCTTCTTTTAGCTAGAAGCCTTTAGATATATAACCCATCCAAGCCTAGAAGCAAGCGAAATAGTTCCCGTCGAGTACGACAGATGCGTAAGGTGCTAGTACCTTTCTTCCGCATAACCGACCCCCTTACCCGTTTCTCTTCCTCTTGGGTTTTATCGATATTTTCCTTGTCCTCTGGTTCTAAATAAAGTTCGATGGCGACTCTGTTATATCTTTGAGTGTGCGATATACTCAGGTATAATCCCGTTAGCTTTAGCTTTCACTAAAATTGAGCAACAAACAATCTTTTTTTATTTTATTTCTCTTTTGAGATACATAGGAGCAGGATTGCGAAATCTTGTCAGGCCCCATAATAATAAAAACCTTTTTAGATTCTTTAGTCCTTTCTTTTCCCTCTTAATAAGTTGAGAAGCCTGACTTTTAAGCAAACACTAACGCGCACAATTAACCTAACGGTTCCCGTTGAGTACAACGAACGTAAGGGGTGCTAATACCTTCCCCCTGCGTAGCAGACTACCGAACCCTGATATTGGTTGTGATGACCATATCCTTATCTTTCTTTTAAGGGTTTTATTCAATATTTTCCCTTTATCTCTATGGGAATAAATGAAGATCGGTGGCAACTCTGTTAAGTCCATTTCGCAGGCGTGCGATTGCACTTTGCGAGGTCGTGCACTCATTTTTTGAGGCACGACAGAGAAGAAGATAGATGAAGGCCATCATGTAGGGATTAACTATTAATAAACCAAAGCCTCAAAGTAGGATCACATTAGGGATAACCTATCTCTAATTCAAAATACCAAAAGTGATCAGATGATCAGTTGTTAGCATGTTTGAACCAGAGAAGATTGAATCAACCAAGAGATCATCAATCAAAGAATTGAGATGTTGAAGACATGATCAAACAAACAATCATCAAGTTCAAAATCCAAATATTCAAAAATATGAATAAAAATGAAATAGAAATGATTTTTAAAATAATTAAAAATGGAAATTAAATGGAAAATTCAAAAGATGCACCGAGGTAAAATAAATGGTTGAAAAAATTATGAGAAGTCAAGAAAAATATGAATAAGTGAATCTCAAAAGTTGGATGCAAAAATGTTTGAAAATGATTAAAAATAAAATCAAGAATGAAATTAGATGGAAAATAGAAGAAATTATCAATTAAATGCAAAATGATTTTTTAAAATTATGAAAAAAATATATGTGATAGAAAATATTTTTATGAATTTATGAAAAAATATTGGAGTAAAAAAGGATAAGAGAGCTATTTAAAATAAATCGAAAAAGAAAATAAAAACAATTTGAAATAACAAAGAACCAACGGCTAGCTGCGTGGCACACTCTCATTGGCCTGGATTTGAATTTCCCACCAGAACACGCGCAAAGCTTCATCGCCTTCCACCTTAGTTCAATTTTTCAAATCCATGAACTTTGGGTTTTAAGCTCAAACACCATAAGTGCAAGCTTATACTCATGTCATCGGTCATGTCTCTCTGCATCAGAGCAATTGATTTGCTCTAAGCAAAGAGAATTTGCTCAAAAATGCGAAGAGCCCTAGTTCTTCAAAGTAAAATTAAATGACTAAATTAAAAGATAAATTCTAGGTAAGTGAGGGCTTTTGATCAGTGGAACAAGAAGAACACGCTCGTAACTTGTTTGCTAAAAAATATTGTTTGTAACTACCTTTTCAGTTGAAGCTTCGAAGGTTAACAATGGTGAAATCGAGTTGAAGGTTGCAGGAGGTTTCAAGCCACGACAATGCTTCAGTTAGATTCAGAGGAGGCCGATGATGGATTATGGGCAAATAAACGAAGCTAAAAGAGCTTGAATCAAAGAAATGGTTTACTGATTTTTTGAGGTGTCAGACTTAAATGGTTGCAGAGTTTCTTTGGCTTTCTCAGGTTGAAAATGAAGGCAAATCCACCCTCTATTTATAGGAAATGTAATGAGGTCTTGGTACGTGTGAAATTGTGAATAATTCGTGTGAGTTAGGGTTGAGTTTTGGTGTTTTGCAATTCGTGTAAAATGCAACATGAAATGTGTGAATTAATGATAAAAACAAGTCATTTTGTGTTTGTTTGCATGCTTTTTTGGTTCAAAAAGGAGTTGCACATGTGCTTGTGGTCCCAAATTGAGATTAGAGTGAAAGTCATGACACCATGTTTGAACCTAGGACAAATGGAATTCACACGTGTGTTTTTTAATTTTCTTCGTGCCAAATGATCTTATCATGGCAAAGAATCAAATGCAAAAAGAGTCACATCAAAAGGATGCTTGGATTGAAAATGGCATTGAATCAAAGTTGAGGTCATGACCTAAAGTTCTAGGCCAGGCATTAGGTCGACCAGGTCTTGGGCCTACTTTTGTGCACACATGGGCAGCTTGGCAAATCCAAAATTTGACAGACTTAGAGGTTGAATTAATGTTTGACCCTTGAAGCTAAGTTGTAGAGGAGTTCAAATGTGACATTTGACTCAAAGTAGATTTCGAAAATGTTGAGAAATTAAGAAGTTATGGTGTTTGGACCCAGTGACATGCCATACTTGATTTTAGGCCAACCAAACATGTGCCAACTTGTGATTTCTTTCTATTTCCTTGTATCCAAAGGCCCAATGATGAACACTTGAACACCAAATTAAGGAAATTTGATTGTCCTTTGAATAATCTTTGATGATTTCTTGAGAATTGGATGGAGATGACATGGAAATAAACACATGAACCATACTTGGATAATCTTTGAAATTATGCACCAATTTGAACTTCTCTTGGTCAAATGATGTTGAATGAAGCTTGACATGAAAGAGACCTAAGATTATAGGTCATGCCTTGAAGTGAAAGCTCTTGTGAACCATTTGTTGACCAAACATTGACTTTGAGAATCCAACCCTATTTTAGAAACCAAGCTTGATCCATTGATTGCAAGTTCCTACCTTGTACAATAAGAAAAGGAAACAACACCTATTTTTGTATTTTGAATAAGGTTAACAATGTCAGCATATAAGCAAGCAAAGAAAACACAAAGTTGCTTGGTGATATCTCCCCAAAGGCAAACCCAAAGAGAGGGGGGAGGGGGTTATGAGGTTACCCTGCTTGTGGTCTTGATTGAAATGCAAATGATATGATATTTGGAATCTTAGGGGTAAAAATTAGGGTATGACAGATTGCTCTACATAGACTTCTTCATTAAGATAACCATTCAGAAAGTCACTTTTAACATCCATTTGATTCAACTTGAATTTCATCACGCATGCAATTCCTGGTAACAATCTAATGGAATCAATTATAGAAATTAGAGTAATTGTCTCATCAAAATCAACTCCTTCTTTTTTAGTGTAACCTTGAGCAACTAGCCTTTCCTTGTTCCTTGTTACATTACTACATTCATCAAATTTGTTCTTGAATATCCACTTAGTACCAATGACATTGACATCTTTAGGTCCTGGAATTAACTCCCATACATTATTCCTTCTTAATTGACATAGTCCCTCTTGCATAACATTTATCGAGAATTCATTTGTCAATGCTTCTTTGACATTCTTAGGTTCAATCTTATAGATCAAGAAATAGCTGGAAATCATATATCTGGATCTCGTGATGATTCCTCCATTCATATTTCCTATGATATTCTCAACAGGATGATCCTTTTGAATTCTTATAGATGATCCCTTGTTAGTTTGAGGATTTTTCAGAATTCATGTGTTCAATACAAATTTCTGACTCCTTGGGTGAGGAATCTTTTGGGGGGAAACATCATCTTAATCCTCAACAACATCCTTTTCTTTATGGTTATCATCAATGACAACATTAATAGATTCCATCATTGTCTTAGTATGAATTTTGTACACCCTGTAGGCACTGCCATTGACAGAACAACCAAGGAATATCCCTTTATAACTCTTTGGATCCATCTTTCCTCTTTGCTCACGATCTGTCAAGAAATAGAAATTGCCACGAAAGACATGGAATTATTTAACATTGGGTTTCCTCCCTTTACAAAGCTCATACAAAGTGCCTTTAGTACCTGATCTGATGGTCACTCAATTGTGAATGTGACATGTAGTGTTCATAGCTTCAGCCCAAAATAGTAAGGAAAATTATTAGCGTGCAACACAACTCTAGAAGCTTCTTGTAGAGTTCTATTCTTACGTTCTACATCTCCATTTTGCTGAGGTGTGATAGAAGCAGAAAATTCATGATTGGTCCCTTCAGTTGAGAAAAATTTAGAGAACTTAGAGTTCTTAAATTCTTTGCCATGGTCACCCTTTATCTTTACAATTTCACATCCTTTTTCTTTTTGAATACATAGGCGCAGCTATTTAAGAACATCAAAGGTGTCATATTTTTTCTAATGAATTTAATCCACGTGTACCTTGAAAAATCATCCACACACAAATACATATCTTTTTCCACCAAGACTTTCCACTTGCATAAACCCCGTGAGGACCATATGAAGTAACTCATGATCTTTTGAGGTGGTTATATGTTGGAGCTTCTTGTGGGACATCTATGGCTGCTTACCTATTTGTAAATCTCCACACATTTTTCCTTCTTCAATCTTAAGCTTAGGTAAGCCCCTAATGGCTTCTTCAGATATGATATTTTTAATACTTTTGAGGTTGAGATGACCAAGCTTTTGGTGCCATAACTTAGTTTCATCAACCTTGGATATGAAACAAGATGAGGGTTGAGATATCCACATAGAGCAATTGTCCTTGGACCTGGAACACTTCATTATCACTTCTTGCTTTTTGTTGGTGACAATACATTCAAACTTGTTGAATTTCACATTAAGACCTTGATCACATAGTTGAATTATGTTGATCAAGTTTGCTGTCAGACCTTCTATTATTAACACGTCATCAAGACAAGGAAAACTTGGACTAACCAGTTTGCCTATGCTCTTGATTCTTCCTCTAGCTCCATCACTAAAGGTGACATAATTGTTAGAGTATGGATTCAACTCTTTAAATCTTTTCACCATTCATGTGCCTTGAGCATCCATTATCAAAATACTAATATTCTCTTGATGAAACCCTAAGAGAGGTATGAGCACTGAGACAAGAGACATTTTCCTTTAGTTTCCGTACTTTCTTAACTTCAATTTTCTTCCCTTTCCTTCTATTGAACTTGGTTGACTATAAGACCGAGGATATCCATACAATTTATAGCAAAAAGGTCTTTTATGGGCATATCTACCACAGTGGTGACACTTAGAAGATGTTTTCTTGTTGCCTTTGTTATGAGGGTACATATGTTGAGCATGATGCTGGGACATGTGATCCTTTATCAGAAACTCAGTTTTCTTTTCAAGAGAAACAAGCTTCTTAAAGGGACTTTTGACTTTGTTGTTAATGGAACTTTAGTCAAACCATATAGCCTTCATATTTCCTGTCATAACATCCAACAAATCTGAATCATTTTTCAACATATGTTCAGATTTTGTCATATTGTCAAGTTTAGACTTTATCAACATGACTTCTTCTTCCATATCTACAATGGTTAAGCCAAGGTTCTCCTTTTTCATGAGTAGAGAACTTATGGTCTTCTTTTATTTCTCTTCTCTCATGCAAGATTCCTTCCACTCAATGAGCAACTTCCTATAAGTTTCAGCAAGCTCTTTTGCTGAGATATCTTTATCATTAGACTCACTACAAGAGTCATATTTTCCATTGAACGCTACTACTTTATTAGTTAATTCTCCTTCACTTTCATCATTAGAATTAAAAAAAAGTGATTATTAATACCTTTTTTGTTTCTTGAGAAAGGTAGTACATTCAACTTTGATGTCTGACCTTTTGTCTTGGAACTGATGTCTGACCCTTTGCCGTGGACATTTGTCATCCATTGCCTATCCAAACTTTTCAATGATTTTATGAACTTTCTTGCAATTAGTGTTATAACATCTGATAGGCTTTCACCTTGATCTTCATCCTCTTTAGTGTTGGATACTAAGGTAAATAAAGTGTTGGCAATGTCCCTAAGTCTGATGTTAAAATCAGAGATGATTTCGTCTTCTTTCATTCTTAGATTCAAAAGCTGTGTTGTGAGGAGTTGCAACCTTGACATACACACTTTGGATGTGCCTTCATGAGCAGTCTTGAGGATCTCCCAAGTCTCTTTAGCTTCAGTATATATGCTGATTAGTCTGAACATATTCTTGTTAACACCATTGAATATAGCATTCAAGGCTTTTTTATTAGCAAGAGTTTCATAATCTTCACCTTTGGACCAATCAGCTTCAGGCTATAAACTTGCTCTACCATCTATAGAAGTAATCATAGGATGTTTCCAACCTTTAATCAGAAGCTTCAAAGTTTTGTTGTTTATGAATTTAAGAAAGGCAACCATCTTATCTTTCCAATAATCATAATTGGTGTCATCCAAAACAGGTGGTCTATTGACATACCCTCCATTCTTTATGTTGTCCATATGAATATATAATATTTTCCCTATATCTCACCCAAACAGAATAGGGTGTCTGCTCTAATTCCAATTGAATTTTTTTTCTCAGGGGAAAAACGTTAGACCAGATGTCTGGGACAACTTGTCCAACTTTTTATACTAAAATAAACACACTATGACATTAATAAAAAATCAAGGTAAAAGCAATAAATAACAACAAAAATTGTTAGCATAGTTCAGTGCAAACAACACCTACATTTAAGGGGTACTCTACCCAAGAAAGGAAAATCACTCTTCTTATAGAAGTAGTACAAAATGTCTTAGATGAACAAACCCTTTGTTTAATGCCCCTCTTCTTAATTCTACCCAAGTGTCTTTATGTTTAGGTTTCCCCTTAAATATGAGAACCCCTTTCACTTTCTCTCAATCACAAACCCTAGTGATTCAACAACAATTAGAATAACAACTTGTTGAATTTACAAATCAACTAAAAAAACTAACTACTATGCCTTATTATATAAATGAAGCAATAGCGTGGTGACAATTAACACAAACAAAGACTTAGCCTAAAAATACAAAATATCACTCAAGTTCATGGTCTTCAAGGCATGGAAATAATATCTATATATAGCAATCCATAACTGGGCTTTTCTCCTTGGATATTTGATTTCTTCCATATATGGTAGAGATTAAGTTGAGATTTGTTTCTCCAAAACAACTCCACAAAAAGATTTGATTTTATTTAAATTCAAATTTAAATCTCCTTGATTTAAATTTAATCTTCATTAAAGAATCAAATAAATGAGATTGCTAAAAGATAGTAACAACCCTTGTTGCAAAAGCAACATAAAAACACACTATAGACAGTTGGAAAATGCGCGCATATAACAACAACCTTGTCCTGCAGACAAGGGCCATATGTTGGGGCCAGATGTGTCTTTCTTCACAAAAGTAGTTGGGGCCAGATGTGCTACACCAACTGGATTACCATGTCCAACATGTATCCATACCATGTTGTTTTACATAATGTAGCCAAACCAAAAATGAACAACAATTCTCCTTGGTGAGTCATATTTTTTATTTTGGAATAAGAAAAAACTAAAAATTAAAAACTACAAAAAGATTCTAAAAGTATGTACTACTTTTGCCTGCATTATAAGCAAAAAATATAACTTTCACATTTATTAAGAATGATAGTTAAATGCATTTAATTTTCTTAATATCATGTAAAAGAATTAACACAATTATTAATTTACCCTTAATTAAATTGTCATTTGCTAATAATATTAAGTAATTAATGCAAGGATAATTTTGAAATAAAAGCACTAAATGTGCCTAGATTTGTTGATATTTGCTTATATTTAAGGCCAAAAAGTTTAGATGACTTTTGCTTATAAATAAGATAGGAGGGAGTATGACAGATGAATTAATTTTGATTGCTTGAGTTATTTTTACTCAAACTATCACATCACATTTAAGTAATTTTTATCAATATTTTACTTAATGATAATTTCAATAAACAATCTATATTTATCTTATCAAATTATATATATTTTTTTTTATGGTTAATCCTACCAACTATTAAGATTTTATTGTTTTATAATGATAAACAAGACACTTTCAAATTTTTTCAACAAGCACTTGACACAAAAATTTAAGTAACTAGAGCTTCGTATGTATGTGCTCTAATGTTGAAAAAAACAAGATACAAAACTAATATCTTCGTGTAGGCATTAAGAAACATGCAAGGAGGATACGAAATTACAACGCTACAAACAACTCAACCTCATTGAAGAATTTCGTGATTAGGTTGTAAAGAGCAAAGCTATAATCAAACAGATAATGACAATAAAGTATACTTAAAAGGTTATCACACGAGGGTTTAATGTAGGAAATCTAGTCTTGTTGTGGTCTGATGTGGGTCAGAATAACACGACTCAAATGAACCGGGCACAAAATTAGAAAGGTTCCTACAGGGTGTAGACTAGTATCGAAAAATTAGTGTATACTCTAGAGACTCGGCCCAACCTGTGGAAAGGTATCAGGGGCTGAGGTGATTGGCCTATCATGGTTCCTTGGTGGCAGTAGTGATAATTGGATTCTTGTATTTCTTAGTGCAACTATCTTTGATGCTTTAGAGCAGTATGATTCTGTTTGTAGTGGGTGCTATTGCAGTGATATTAGGACTTCTAGCTTGGGTGTGTTGTGTTGGCTTTTGTTCAAGTGTTTAGCACTCTGTCTGTTGTGGTGGCTTCGTTTTAGTTTCATTTGGACTTTGTTGTATTGTTTGTTTTGGCATATCTTATGCCTGAGCTTTAATAAATTTTGCTTGTTCAAAAAAAAAGAGACTTGGCCCAACGAAATCATACCAAGAAATCGGAACACGACCAAACTAAAAAAGTACTATAGTAAAAGTTTAAAGACAATTGACGCCAAAGGTTTTGTAAAACTTTGTTATCAATAAATACTTATTTAAAATGTGGTGCTTTCCTTTTATTATCTTCATATAAGAATCTCATTTAAGGATGACCCTTGAAGCTCTACTAGGAAAATTTGCTAACTCAACTAAACGCAGACCTAAGAGCCAAATATCTAGAAACCTTAAGGATCTATCAACACCTATCCAAGAAGAAAGTTATTCTAGGGCCTAAAAACCCTAGACCCCTTTTATAAAATCTAGCAAATAGTTCAAACTCGAGTAGACATGATTAAAAATTGTAAACCTATCACTCATAATTTTTATTAACTTGTTAGTCAAAATGTTTGCAGGTACGCCCCATTATCGAAAGCTACAGAACAACAATTATTAACAAATATCACATCAACATCCAATTATACAAAAGGTCCTAAGGTTTGATCGAATCAAGGTTTCACCCAATTTCATAATCATTAACCTCTTTGTTGATGTACCTCATAATAACTTTATAATTCATGTGCATCTTCAAATGCGTAAAATTCTATTTGTAGCCATGTATACACCTTCATATAAACCTCAAAACTTTACTATATGATGACAACATTTGGATCATAGATCCTAACACTTGTATTCTCCCATCGTGGACTTAATTTACATCTTATCTTTAAGGATCATCGTCAACGTAAAATTAAAGTGGATTTCTTATCACACCACCCTTGTTTTTTAGGCACCATCTGAATTTTCGGTTTTGCCTCCTGATTCCGAATGTGCACATCCGGACGCACCATTTTTTTTAAAAACGCTGATGCGTTCTGGAAGTGCACATCCAGAAACATTTCTGATCTGCAGATCCGGAAAACAGCAGAACTTTATTTTTTTTTAAATCGGTTTTTTTGCTTGGTCGCATATGTTAATAAATCGTCACAACTTAATATACATTTGACAACATCCATATATAAAATAAAATGATATATATATATATAAAATAAACGTCTGTCAAAATACAGTGCATACATGTAATATAAATATGATACATAAAAAAAAACTACTGCGTATGGCGAAGGATCTCTCCTGGCTCCCCTGCTCCTCTGCCTCTACCCCCCAACCTGGATCGATGTCTGCGGTACTGAAGTGCCCCCAGCAATCGCAATCATCCTATTCACGGCAAGTCTAGCACCAGAGCCCTCAGGGAGGTGACCGGCCTCAATGGCCTGCTGCCCTATCTGTATTATCTGACGACAGCGTGGTAGGACATCCTGAGTATGGTCCAGCTGAGACTGTCGCTCCTCTAATATCTCCTGATGAGCAAGTCTGGGTGGCGATCCCTCAGTAGTGGGCACCATGCATGGGTGTGAGACGGTGTAGAACCACACGATGTACCCGACAGCAACACTCCAGTCTGTCTCCGCTCTGGTCGCTCGAGCCTCCTCCGGTACCAAGTGGGACTGGTAGTCAGCATATAGCTCATCTATCTTCCTGCGGGTCAAGCCTAGAGGAGCATACTCATAAGGCATCCTGGGGATCGTCTGCGTGTAACCGAACTGAGGCAAGACGCGCTCCGGCAGGTATCGGGCAGTAACGATCGAACTGCATGCGAACCATCCTGAGAACAAACAAACCTCATCGAACGGGCACGTCACACGGTGAGCGGCATAGGGGCAATACAAAACGTCCTCAGCAGCCATTTGATCTAGATACACTCTGAAGGGGTCCGACGCCTGGTTCCCTCTGAGCATGACAAATGCAGCAGCACGTGGCATATCCTCAGTGTACCCCTGGACACTCCCCCAACCAGTAATGTAGGGAAAGTGCTGTAAAATCCACGCCTGAAATGGAAAACATAACATGGGTGTCAAACATTATAATGAATACAGAAAGAAAAGAAATGAAAAAATCACTTAGAATATTAGATTGTTACCACGTATAGCGCACAGCTGCCTGCCACAGTCTTGGCTGCCCAGCGGCAACCATCAGAGAGCCTAGAATAGGTGAATGTCAGCGCAGCCGCCCCTTAGTTGTACCCATGGATCTTTGTCTGATCCGAAAGGTACCTGAGGTAGACGATATCAACATAATAGGCGATGGTGTCCACAAACACCTGTGTGCCCAACAAAAACAAGCAGTAGCATCTCAGGGCACGCGTCCTGGGGATCACCACCTCAGCTGGATCACCATCTGCTCGTCCTGCCTCTGCAAGCGCCTCAGCAAATCTATCCATCAGAAACGTGAATCAGACGTGTGCGCCCCTCAACTGGTGCACCTCCGCATGTTCCTTCTCTAGGCTAGCCCCAAGCTCTGTAACCAGCAACTCCATGTCGTCCGCCTTCGTCATCCTACCGTGACGGAGAAGGGTACCCGTGATCGGTAGATGTAAGAGGCACGAGATGTCGTCCAGCGTGATCGTGATCTCGCCGTACGGTAGATGGAATGAGGATGTCTCAGGGTGCCATCTCTCAACAAATGCCATCAGGATACCGGACAGATGCGTGCTGAGTTGTTCGTCCATGTATGGTACGATCGTCTCTGCAGCCATCTAATCTGCAAAGCATAATAAATAAATTAAATTTTGTTTAAAAATAATTAAACAAAAACAAACAAACAAACAAAAAAAATAGTCTTCCGGATGTGTACATCCGAAAGGACACAGAATTTTTAACGTTGGGTATTTTCGGATGTGCACATCCGGAAACACTCAGAAAACTAAACGTTACATTCTTTCCGGATCTGCACATCCGGTACGTATTTTGAATTTTAAAAATGGCAGCCATGGCCATTGTAACATGCAAAAAGGCATTTTAATGTCGTGATCGTCCGTTTGAAGCAGTAAAAATGACCTACATTGTCTCTAACCTATGTTATTCATACAACCTAACAATTTCTACACCTAAATGTCTACTCTAAATCGATTACTCGAAAATTACTCTGAAACTCTAAAATTTGAAAACTTACCAATTAAAATGAGATACGGAGGATTTGGAGTGTGTTGATCGTTGTAAAGTTGCTCTGCGCCGAACTCGAGTGGAAAAAATCGAGATTTGTGGTGATTGAAAAATTGAGAGTTTGAGAGAGTTTGAGAGATTTTGGAAATGGAAAAGTGAAGAATGAGGGGGAGGAAGAACGTCTGGCGCGAATTAATAAGAAATCCTTCCGGAAGTGCACATCAGAATTATTTTCGGATATGCATATCCGGAAAAGCTCTGCGTTTTTTAAAAATTTGGTGCGTCCGGATGTGCACATCCGGAATCAGGGGGCAAAAAAATAATTTCACGTGGTGCCTAAGAAACTTGGGTGGTGCATTAAGAAACCACCAAATTAAAACTTAAACATATTTTCACAAGTCACTTATAACACATTGTATAACTCACTTATATTTCACATAATTACAAAACCGTTGACATGTTCCACAATACATTTAAGCAAGTTATATTATGACATAACTTACATATAACAAACAAACTGACATTTTTCATCATACACAAATACACTAAAATCATAAAGATGGTCCTTACCAAAGAAAGTTACAATGATGGTAAAAGAAATTTGTAATGATATATTTGTGAGAACTCCAAATAAGGGCGATCCATGGGTCCCTGCCCGACAAAGCATCGCCCCAGAGAGACCTTGGTATGGCATATGTGACTCATCCTCAAGAAAGACGTGTACAATACTGTTACCTAGACATTAACCACTAAGGCAAAGTCGCACCATGCCTCTCTAGAAAGTAGGAAATCCACAGTCTCCTCCAATCCTGGGGAGGGGGGAATGGTTACCATATCTTAGAGTTTTCTAAACCCTAGGTCCAATGGACTTCTATAAATACCTCTTCCATAACGGGGGAGGATATAAATAATTAAACCTTCAACATAACACATAAGCACATAGCCTCTCACCTTACCTGAGTTGACCATCTCTTACCCTATGAAGCATGGACACCTTTAGGAATAGGCGTGTCGCGGTGTCCGACACTTGTATGACACCTGTACGACACACACGTGTCGGAAAAGTCAAAGAAGTGTTGGAAAAGCCAGACAAGTGTCCCACTAAAAAATTGTTTTTACTTTGTTTCGACACTCTTTCAATCAATGGTTGACACCCGTATGACACTCATAACACATATGCCAAACAATTCAGACAAGTGTTTCAAACAAAAATTTATTTTTTTCTTTGCTTTAACACACCTTTATACATATTTTGGACAAATCTCACACAAATTTAAAATGATTAGACGTGTTTTTAAGCTATGTCATCAATAAAAAATTAAAAACATTAATTTTGATTAGAATATTTTTAATTTTTTAATCATAATTGGATAAATAAAGCTTAAATACTCTCTTATGTATAGCAGTGTCGGTGTCCTATGTTTTAACATTATCAGTGTCGGAGTGTCCGTGTCGTGTCCCTGTGTCCGTGTCGGAGTCCGTGCTTCATAGTTCTTACCACCGTACGTAAACACCACCGAGCAGGATATCTCGCCACCGATGAGCAAGCTCTAATCACCTTTATCTACAAAGGCCACTGATTATTCCCTACTCACTTAGGGATACCACACACCCCTATACCTTTTGACAAATACATAATATTAGTGATAAATTATGGTTTTCCAAACAGGACATTTTATATTACATGCTTAGACCCCTTGAAGACATAGAATCATAAATCAAATACTATTCAAAGGCTTAGAATAACAATAAATAAGTTTTATGTGATTGAAAAAACTATCTAAAATAGACTTTAGGTTGAAACTTTAGTATTTAAAAATTAATTGATGGAACTTTAAGAATATTATAATCAAATTAGATACTCCAGAGAAGTAATAACATAAATGAAGAATAAACTTACCCACTTAAAGATCTTGCCCATCTATGGCGCCTCAGTGTATTTGTTTTTTTTTTATTATTTTAAAATGGGAATAAGAAAAAACATTATTAAAATTTTTTTTAATTAATATTTAGTACAATATTTGGATACATAAAAAATTCAATGATTGTGCCTATTTAAACGACCACCAGTTCCACAATCAGGGGCTCTTGTTTGACGTCTAAGTCTAGTACCACGAGGTTGTTGACGCGTGGCTGGTCTTTGTGTTTGTTGCGATGGCCCCGGCGCATCAGACGATGGCCCCGGCGCATCAGACAAATTCTGAAGCATCTGTCCCCAATAGCCGGGGGGTTGCCGCCGACAGCGCTTCCGTAATCCAGCTGCATGCCCATGTTTGTGTAATTTGTAGGGGGGTTGGGTTGGTTCCATATGGTATGGTTGGCCGAAATGATGCATGGATGGGTGTTGGTACTGAGTCAGCGGTTGATGTGGGGTTTGATAGACGAACAGTGGGTGGGTTAGTTGGGTGTAGGATGATTGTGGTTCTTGGTGGTAGGAAAATGGGGTGTTCATTTGTGGGGGGCTTGGGTGTGCTTCGGTGGGTTCGAAAGACTCGTCAGGGCTATAGGGATAAGGGTTTTCTTGTTGTGGTGTATATACCGGTGTATGATGTTGGGCATATTGCTGAGAGGAAGACCCACGTTGGCGGGGGTCAACAAGATACTGGACTGAGAGAGGAATGATTGCGGTGTTGTAACAGACCTAAACCAACTCATATATTGTTCCGTAGGCATAGCATCTTATACAACGGGGTCGGTTAATACGTGCTGGTGTCGGTTTTCCCAATGTTGACACAGCGCCGCCGCAAAGTTGGTCCACGCACCCTCTTTCCACTGCGTGTTGACTCTACGCATATGCCACATTCCCAAACTTGTAGGTGCCACCGAAATATCCTGATGCATCCTGAATTGAAGTTTGACTCGGTCGCTCTGATGCATCTCCACAGTTGTGAACCGAATAATTCGCGTTTTAGAAGTCCACGCGGCAGCTTCATTTTCGTTGGGCTGGTGGTCAAGCTTCTCGTACGGCCTCCAGACAAACTACAAGAACAAAAGATGTAATGAGAAATTGTACGAAGTGTTAGAAATATTTATGGAAGTTGTAGAAAAACATATGTTGATTGGGCCAATATGGTCTAGCAGGTTGCAGTAGACAGTTATGGCGCTCCTGGGGTTGCGTTCGTAGCACATTTTCGGAACTGTCCACCTGAAAATGAAGTTGGATATGAATTAGCTACAACTTAACATTTCAATATATGAAAGGGGATGAATTGTATAAGCTTACTTTAATGCATAGGGGAATGTGAATGGGTTCCGGTTAATGGGAACTAGTGTTGGCATTCTTGACCAACCCCACGCCTGAAGGAGATAGGCGCAACCATAAAATGTACACACGTCCTTTTTTGCTGTTTTACAGAGTGAACTATACAGATGGGTCAGGACAGCTGAACCCCAACTATAGTCGTTTACGCTGTTAATGTTATACAACAAAGGGAGATACATAATATTCACACTGTTTCCAGTGCTTTCTGGAAACAAAAAACGACCAAACAATAGCAATAAATAACATCTAGGTTTTTGTAGTATGTAAAAGGGAAGGAAATCCTGGTTTAATATGATAGAGTCGTGGTGTTCC
The DNA here is from genome assembly GCA_022829125.1 of Lathyrus tuberosus. Classification (NCBI taxonomy): domain Eukaryota; kingdom Viridiplantae; phylum Streptophyta; class Magnoliopsida; order Fabales; family Fabaceae; genus Lathyrus; species Lathyrus tuberosus. The sequence continues at coordinate 8,645,455 of JALAZF010000084.1, forward strand.
TTAAGGCATTTTAGTTTAATACCTTGCCCTCTAGGTTTACCGTCAGGTGAAGGCTGCAGTTCTTCCACACTTAGGGGTGTTCTCAACAAATCAAAGCATAGTTGGCTGTCTATATTTACGGGGCCGTTGACGGCCATGCCATCTATGCGGAGGCCCAGTAACATATGCACGTCTTGGAGGGTGACCGTGCATTCACCAAAAGGAAGGTGAAAAGTGTGGGTCTCCGGCCTCCATCGTTCTACCAAGGTCAGAATAAACTTTGTGTCTACATGGTATGACGGGATTTTAAGCACTTCTCCAAATCCACATCTTGTTAGACATTCTTCAGTGAAAGGGTCGTGATGGAAGTATGCGTGTCCACGACACCGGAACCTTGATACCTCCTGAACTAAAAAATAAATAACATTAGTTAGATAAAATAACACATCAAAGTTTAGGAATGTAAAACAATAGAAGGTCTAAACACTTACGAAGTCGTCAACGTTTTCCGGGGTTCCTCGGTGGTTGTTTCCCATCGTGAGCAGAGACATTTTTTTTTCGTAACTGGTTTTAAGAGCAATACTTTGTGATGGATGAGAAGTTTTTGTGGGTTGAAGAGAAGAGAAGAGTTTGGGACGAGATCAATTTGTGGAATGAGATGGTATTTATAGAGGGGAGTAAAGCATAGGATTCCTTGGATGTCTCTTGGTCTTTGGAGTATTACATGTGCAGCAAGGCATGGGATTCCTTGCTTTTTTTCTTGGTCTTCGTAGTCTGACATGTGCAGCAAGGCATGGGATTCCAAGGCATGCTTGTATTGTCATGTCAATAGTGCTCTTGAATAGTGGTGTGAAGCAAAAACAATAGTGCAGAGGCATGCTAAACAATAGTGCCCTTTTTTTTATTAATTTCCAATTAAAAATAAATTAAAAAAACAAAAACAATGGTGCAGAGGCATGCTAATGAATAGTGGACGTAGAGTATAGGTATGCAGATTCATCAGTCTAGGGCATCACAACAAATTAAAAAAAAAATTTAACATTTGATCTGATCCTGTAGGCTGGATCAGATCTTGTAGAATCAGGCCGCCAAGTGCGTCAGGGATGCTGGTCGTATGGAGAGGAGGGGGTGTACCTGTAAGGTATTCCGACGCTCAAGTAAGTAAGGGTCAGAGAAAAGGGGCAAGTACAAAGTATGAATTCTTAGGGTGAATATTGGATACCTGACCCTCTCAAGCGAGAGGGTTTATATAGAGCCCCCAGCACGTGGCCAACGGTCTTATTTTCGGGGCGAAATAACTGTTTTCCCCAAAGAATAGGTAACTGCCCAAACTAGTCGTTATGCCGGGAAGGGTGCTCGAAACTAGCCGTTATTCCGGGAATTACGCAGTTCCGGGCACCTGTCCTTTGTTGTTCGGACAGCGAGGAAGCCGTGCGTAACAGGCATCAATGCCGGGGAGGAACGTTGCGTTCCTTGCCCGGTTGGAGGGGCAGAAAGGTCATTTTTTCCCCTCTGTGGATTGGGCTTAGGCAATTTGGGCCGCTCTGGAGCAGAGCCAGATTGGGCCAATTCTAGCCATTGGTCCAGTCCAGAACAGGAGCCCCCCAAGTCGTTGCTCCCGAGCATGGGAGTGATGACTTAAGGACTGCTCGTTGCTCCGGGGAGCTAGCATAGAGTCGTCGTTTGTCGACGAGGAAGGTTATCTCAAAGTGCTCGTGACCCCAGGTGTTCGTGAGGTGACGAGGGTGGTTCACAGCGAGGTTGCATGTGTAACCACCTAGTTTGTTCATCTCCTGACAGAGCGATGAGTTTTTCGGTTGAACATTTCCAGATTCCGGTGAAGCTTCGCGATTTCTGGTGGAGCTTCAACGGAAACTGGGTACGAGCACGGGGAAGCTTCTCGTTCTGGGATGATAGTGGCGAGCATCTCCTCGCGGGGAGGTCTTAGCTTTTCCTTTGATGTTAGGGCTTAGGCCGGGGACGTTGTCCTCAGCCCTCGCGTGCCCTTTCACTTGATTGAGCAGTGGAATGGTGGATTTGATTTGCTGTCGAATTCACTTTCTTCTCTGCTTTTCAGGTGATCGTAATGGCGACAGGGCCAGACAGAGAGGTTATTCCAGACACGTCCGAGGAGGAAACTGGATCCGAGGACAGCACCAGCTCAACAGCTACAAATTCGACGGCCTCGAGTTCTCCTGGTAATGCTCCGGAGAAGAGGATGTGGACAACATGGACGAGGACGTCGTCGTAGATTCTCCTGAAGAATGGGAGGTGGCTGAACCCTCCGAGCACGTGTCTTCGTTCGCGCAATATGCGGGGGATTCGTTTACTGAAGTAGAACCGGAGGGAGAGTGGAGGGTACACTTTCCTTCCGAGGATGAGCGCGTCTGCTCGAATTTTGGGGATAGCTTCACCATGTACGAGTATGCTTTCAACGAGTTGGGCCTGAGGTTGCCGTTCACTGATTTTCAGAAGTCGGTGTTCGAGCATTTGAGGTTGGCCCCCACGCAGCAGCACCCGAACTCTCTGGCCTTTATTCGAGCGTTTGAGTTGGTGTGCGAGCACCTTGCTTTAGGGACTACTCTTCCCTTGTTTTTTTACTGTCTTCCACCTTCAACGGCAGCTGTCGGGGAGGAAATATGGCTGGGTTTCCTTAAAGCAGCCCGGCAAGTTGTTCAAGCCCTTCTCGGAGTCGATAAGGACGTTTAAGGGGCGTTACTTCGTTGTCGAACCCGTGTCTAAGGCTGCCCAGGACAACACATACATCTGGGAGATAGAGGTTGACGAGGATGGTAACGAGCTGCATAACGAGGAGGGGAAGTATATTGGGCGGAGACTCTACAAGTTCCTCATCCACTGGTCAGCCGAGCACTTCACCAAGAGGCCTGGTGATTATGTATACCAGTCGGGCGATCTGGACGAGCAGGATGCCACGGCGTATGATGCGTTGATGAATTGGGTCACCTCTTTCTGGCTCGCTGAGTGCTGGATGAGTAAGGACAGCCCGATCTTCTAGGAAGACGGGAGTCAGCGGGTCGAGCGCAGATTTATTGACATCAAGGCACTGCTAGAGTGCAAGACTTCCGCGTAGGCAAAGAAGCTGCTTGGTAGTCTTAGTTGTTTATATTTTGCTCATGTTATCCCTTTTCCTCGTATCTAACATGTTTGTGTTTTGCTTATGCAGGTGAGATGCCTCAGGCTCACAATCGGGTTGTGAGGAATGCTTTGGCGAGGAATAAAGTTGGAGCGGCTCCTCCAAAGTCTCGGTTTGCTGGCGGCCGTGTTCCTTCCTCGGCGCAATCTGCTGCGGGGACCTCTACTTCTCCCACTCCTTCCCCCCGGGGATCTCCCCTGCCTTTGGCTGGGCGACCAAAGCGGCCTAGGATTGCTGACTCCATATATCACACTCGGGTGGCGGAGAAAGGGAAGTTCGAGCTCCCTTCCTATATCCTCGATAGAAAGTTCTTCGAAGGCAACTCGTTAGTGGTTCCTCGAGCTGAATCTCAACGCCTCGGCCTTGGTCCAGATGCTGGAGATGGCGGTCGTTTATGCCGAAGGGGACCCTGCAACTGAGTCCGAACTCAACGCTGCCCGTGCTTCCGTGGTATCCCTGAAGGAGGAAGTTAAGGGCGAGAGCGAAGCTCGGAAGAAGGCGGAAGAGGAAGTGGCTAGGCTAAAAGAGCATATCTCCAAGTTGTCAGTGGAGAAGAAAGCCGCGAAGGATCTGATCGGGGAGCTGAAGGCGGCCAATTCCCTGGGTGCCGATGAGCCGGACGATTTGAAAGATCTGAAGACTAGGTCCGAGCTAGTTGCTCGCGTCCTGCTGGCCGAAGATGATGGCATCGCCGTGGCGGAGGAGTCCTTTGGAAACACTGTGGCTCAGCTGCGCGTGGTGAACCCTGGGCTTGATTCTTCCGAGGGCACTCACTACCTTGCGCGTGTTGAGGATGATCGCATTGTTTTGCCCGAAGGCATCCTTGTCGTTACTCCCGAGGACCAGCCAGCCGAGGAGCAGGGAACCGAGCACCCTGACGAATGAGGGATTTTTACTGTGTTGTAATTTGTCCGGCCTACGTGCCGTTGTAATTTTATTTTTAGGGGCATGGCCCCCGTTTTATGTAAAAATGCACAATTTTGGTCTTTGCAGCCACCTGTTCAATTATCGCCTATTTAATTCTATTGTTTGCATGTCTTTACTTGCTTTTATTTTTGCTAAGTGTTGTATGCATGCTCGCTGCGAATGTATGTCTGCCCGTGGTAGGGGGTATTTGACTTGTGTGACTATTTTTTGGGGAGATTGCTCGTAATAGATGTGTTCGGCAGTGGGGAACTGGTCGAACTGTCGGGGAATGTCCTGGCGGGGAGCGGAGCTCAGGTCGCGTTTGAGGCTTGAGTTCGCGGCGTGAACGTCCCATCGCGAGCTGGGGTTCTGCCAATCGTGGTACTCTGACGACGGCGATGCTCGATCGAGGACCGTTGTCGAGCACATACCGGGCTCGTTACTGAGCGGGGTTATGCTTTAGTCGTATGCGACACTTGTACCTAGACACGCATAGTGGTCGGTAGCTGACGTTCGCCGTTGCGACGAATCGAACCGAGAATTTTAGCTGTAGTATTGTTTTAGCTTCTCGGCGTTCCATGGTCGAGCGACTTCTTCCCCAGTGAGATGTTTTAGGTAGTAGGCCCCATTTTCCGTTTTTGCCCGGACGCTATAGGGTCCGTCCCAGTTGGCTGCTAGTTTGCCTTCGTGAGAGTCTTTGTGGTTTCTTCTTAGGACAAGGCTTCCCACGTCGAACTCTCGCCGTATCACTTTGGCGTTGTGCCTGATGGTGATCTTTTGTTTCAGTGAGGCTTTATGGAGGGCTGCCCCGGTTCTGATTTCCTCGACGAGGTCGAGCTCTTCCCTTAAGGATCGTCATTCATCTCCTCGTCTAGGGGCGACTCTGTCCGCCTAGAGGGCACGTGAACTTCGACTGGGATTACAGCCTCGGTTCCGTATGCCAGACAGAAAGGTGTTTCCCCGGTCGTCGAATGGGGAGTTGTGCGGTACGCCCAGAGCACGTTGTGCAGCTCCTCGACCCATGCCTTCTTTGTTTCGTCTAGCCTTCGCTTGAGGCCTCGAAGGATGACTCGGTTAGCTGCCTCAACCTGCCCTTTTGTTTGGGGGTGTTCGACGGATGCGAAGTGTTGCTTCGTGCCCAGTTGGGCGACGAAGTCCTGAAACTTCATGTCCGTGAACTGTGTCCCGTTGTCCGTTACTATCGCTTGGGGAATACCGAAACGTGCAAGGATGTTTCATTTGTAGAAACGCAGGATGTTGAGGGCAGTTATTTTGGCTAGAGCTTCTGCTTCTATCCACTTTGTGAAATAATCTACGCTCACTATGAGGTACTTGTTCTGACTTGATCCTACCACGAAGGTCCTAGGATATCTAGGCCCCACCAGGTGAATGGCCACGGGGAGGACATAGCCTTGAGCTCGTTGGGCGGAGCCAGGTGCATGTCCCTGTGCCGTTGGCATTTGTCGCATTTCTTCACGTGTTCTTTTGCGTCGTTTTGCATGGTCGGCCAGTAGTATCCTGCTCGGAGAGCCTTGCGAGCAAGGGACCTTCCCCTGAGATGTTGGGCGTTGATTCCCTCATGGATTTTGCGCAGGATGTGTGTGACCATCTCCTCTTCGACACATTTGAGCAGTGGGATGGAGAATCCCCGCCTGTATAGTTTACCCTCGACCAGGACATACGAGCAAGCTCTTCGCCTGATCGTGTTGGCCTCCTTTGCGTTGGACGGGAGTTCGTCTTTGGCGAGATAGTTGTAGACTGGGGTCATCCAGCAGTTGTTGTCGCCGATCACCTGCACGTCTAGTGTCGGGGAGGTCTTCTCGATGCTGGGTCGAGGAAGCACTTCCCGAATGGCGGACTTGTTTCCGCCTTTCTTCTTCGTGCTGGCCAGTTTAGACAACACGTCTACTTGTACGTTATGTTCGTGGGGAACGTGTTTCACTTCCACTGTTGTGAATTTCGCCATTTCCTTCTTTACCATGGCCAAGTATTCGGTCAGGTTGTCGTTTTTGGCTTGGTATTCACCCCGGACCTAGAGGGCCACGAGTTGTGAGTCCGTGCAAATGACGACTTCTTGTGCGCCCAGGTCCTCGGCAAGCCGTACTCCAGCGAGGAAGGCTTCGTATTCCGCCTGGTTGTTGGAGGTTGGGAAAGACAGCATGAGTGATACCTCGATGATAATTCCTTCTTCGCTCTCAAGGATGATGCTCGCGCCGCTTCCTGCCGAGCTTGAGGCACCGTCGACAAAGATGGTCCACTTGCGCGCTTGGCTCGCGGGGGAGTCTGCGAATGTCATCTCCGCGACGAAGTCGGCCAGAGCTTGGGCCTTGAGGGCTTTTCTGCCTTCGTATTGGATGTCAAATTCGGACAGCTCCAGCGACCATTTGAGCATTCGGCCGACCATATCTGGTCGTCCGAGCAGCTGCTTTATGGGCTGGTCTGTTCGAACCACAATCGTGTGAGCCAGGAAGTAGTGTCTTAATCTTCTGGCCGCATTGATGAGGGCCAATGCCACTTTCTCTATCTGCTGGTACCTTAACTCTGGTCCTTGCAACGCTTTGCTTGTGAAGTAAATTGGTTTCTGCCCGTCAGGCGTCTCGCGGATGAGAGCGGCACTTACTGCTTCGGTCGCGACGGCCAGATATAAGTACAGTGTTTCGCCATTGTCTGGTCGAGAGAGGACCGGCGGCTCAGAGAGTGCCCGTTTCAGATGGAGAAGGACCTCGTCGCACTCCTCAGTCCATTCGAATGCTGCCTCTTTGCGGAGGAGTTTGAAGAATGGCAGGGCATGCTGGGCGGACTTGGCCACGAAACGAGATAGTGATGCGAGCATCCCGCTGAGGGACTGGATGGATTTTTTGGACTTGGGCGTAGGAAACTCGGAGAATGCCCAGCATTTGTCGGAATTGGCCTTGATTCCTCGTTCTGTTAAGTAGAATCCGAGGAATTTGCCTTCCCGGACTCCGAACGTGCACTTCTCCGGATTAAAACGCATTTTGTATTTCCTGGCCTGTTCGAAGACCTTTCGTAAGTGGGCAGTATGATCGGTTTCCTCATGGGACTTAACGATCATGTCGTTCATGTATACTTCGAGCATGTCACCTATTTCTCCCCGAAATACTTTGTTCATCATTCGTTGGTACGTTGCTCCGGCGTTCTTCAGGCCGAAGGGCATTACGTTGTAGTAATAGTTCCCCGATTCGGTCATGAAGGCCGTGTAGTTTTTGTCGGACATTGCCATTGGGATTTGATTGTAGCCCGAGTAGGCGTCTATGAACGATAAGAGTTTAAAACCAACAGAATTATCAACAAGTTTATCAATATTGGGGAGAGGGTAGGCATCCTTCGGGCATGCCTTATTGAGATCGGTATAATCAATGTACATGCGCCATTTTCCATTAGATTTTTTAACCAATACAACGTTGGACAGCCAAGTGGTGTACTTGGCTTCCGAAATAAATTTGGCCTCGAGGAGGTCCTTTACAGCTTTTTCAGCAGCCTCCGTTTTCTCCGGAGACTGCTTTCTCCTACGTTGTGCTACGGCCTTGATGGTCGGGTCAATGGTCAGCTGGTGACAGGCGACGGATGGATCGAGGCCGGGCATTTCTGTGGCGCTCCAAGCGAAGAGGTCGACATTCTCCCGGAGGCATGCTTTGAGCTGCTTCCTCGCTAAGTCAGGCAGGTCTGCTCCGATCTTTACTCCCCGTTGGGGGTCTTCGCCGAACAGAACTATCTCGAAGTTGCCATCCGGGATTGGGCGCATCGGATGGGAGCTGCTGGACATCGCGGATTGGCTGGGCGAAGCTGTTCGTTCCTCTTGCTGGTCCTCGGAGAAGCGGTTGTCGAGGTCGATAGAGTCGACCTGGGGTAGAGGCTTGGCCTCCTCTGAGCTGCTTGGCAGTGCTGGCTTGCTTGACACGCTCGGCTTGGGAGCAATGGTGTTGAGCCCCTTAGCAACTGCTTCAAAACAACGTCGGGCAGCCTCTATATCTCCGTGGAGGGTGGAGACCATCCCTTTCGAAGTGTAGTACTTCATCTTCAGGTGGACGGTAGAAGACACTGCTATCAGCTTGGCTAGAGTTGGCCTTCCGAAAATGCATTGGTACAGAGACGGGCAGTCGATAACCAGTAATTGTACCTTGATGGATCTGGCCGTTTCAGCTGATCTGAAGGTTACGATCAGTTCTACGTAACCCCACGGCTTCGTCACGGACCCATTGAATCCCTGTAAATCGGACCCTACGTAGGGGGTAAGGTGCGATTCGTCCAGCTGCAGCGTTGAGAACAACTGGGAGTACATGATGTCGACCGAGCTGCCTTGGTCGACAAGTATTCTGCGAACGTCGAAGTTCGCCATCCGGGCTCTGACGAGCAGAGGAATGCTGGAGTTCGGGGAGCCACCGAGGAGTTCCTCCCTGTAGAAGGAGATGGGGATGGAACCCGTCGGGGCCTGATCAAGCGTGGTCACTCTGCTCGAGCTGGTGTGACCAGGTGGTCGAACTTCCGTTTCACGGAACCCACTGTGACTTTGTTGAATCCTCCACCAGAAATGACCATGGCGGAAGGAAAAGTCTCCCACGGGTTGTGGGCCGCGAGATAAGCAGGGGCGTTGAGCCCGTCTGGGACGTAAAAGTCCTTTGGCCGTGAGATGGACATCGCTACCTGTACGTTGGCGTCGTCCGAGGAGGGCACCTCCTTCTCGACCTTCTTGGACTCCTGGGCGTCCTGCCGAGGAACGTCCTTCTTCTTCGCGAACTGCTTCAGGTGTCCGTCCCTGATCAATATTACAATGGCATCCTTCAGATGGATGCAGTCCTCTGTAGTATGACCGTGACTTTTGTGGAAGCGGCAGTACTTTGACTTGTCCATGTTTGGTCTGTTCGGTAGCTGTTTGGGGAAACATACCCCGGCTTGTTTGAACTCCGAGTTGGCACACTCGGTCAAAATCTTCTCCCTGGAAACGGTCAGGGGAGTGTAATCATGGAAACTCCCGGAGGGCCCTTTGCTATCACGGGAGTCGCGGGGACGGTCCTCGTGCCTTCGTTCACTTCGACGAGACGTCGAGGCTTCTTCTCCTTTGGAAGCCCGGGCGTTCTCTTGGCGGCGAGACGCTCGGACATTGCTGGCCGCAATCTTCTCCTCGTATTGAATATGAGATTGGGCTTTGAGGAGGAGGGCGTCTAAGTTCCTCGGTGGTGCGAGGCCAATGGCTTTGGCAAACTCGGAGTCTGGGCGGACCCCTTGTTAGAGCAGGAACTTCTTCATCTTATCTGTCATTGGGACCTACACAGCTTCCTTGTTGAACCTCTCGATATATGCCCAGAGAGGTTCGTCTTTCCCCTGGATTATGGCTCCGAGGGAGGCCTCGATTTTGGGGTGGCGGCGAGATGCTGTGAAGTGCCGCGAGAACATCCTGCCCAGTTGTTTCTACGAGGTGATGGACTCCTCGGGCAGTTGTTTATACCATGTCATTGCTCCCTTCCGGAGCGTGGTCGGGAACAGTCTGCATTTGATGGCGCCCCGTACGCCGCGGTAGTCTAGCAGCGCATCGATGTTCTTGATGTGCTCGTCGGGGTCGGTGGTCCCGTCGTACGTGCCAAGCGACGGGGGTTTCTCCAAGCCTTTTGGGAGACGGGTGGCTAAGATCTCCTGGGACAACGGACCGCGAGGCTCGTCGTCGTCACTAAAACTGGTGTATGATGGTGACCGGACGGGTTGCTCGCGTCGGCGGTTCCTTCGCGGGGAAGGTGAGCGGTTCCTTCGAGGAGAAGGCGAGCGGTTCCTTCGAGGGGAAGGTGAGAGGTTCCTTCGAGGAGAAGGTGAGCGTGTCCGTCCTTTGGACTTGATCGGAGACTCTCCGTTCCTTCGAGTCCTTTTGTGGTCATGAGCGTGCTGATCACGCGGGGAGATCTGGTCGCGCTTCCAGGCTACGCGAGGATCTTGCTCTTGGCGCAGTCTTCGGTCTATTTATCTCCGTGGCTGCGTGCTTCTAGATCGTCGCTGGTTCCTCCGCGTAGGAGGGGATCTTGGATGGCGAGACTCTTCCAGTGCCCCGATCCCCTCGTTCTGCTGCAGGATCAGGGTGTTGGTTTTGTTGAGGGCTGCCACGGCCAGGTCGGCGCTGGGCGGAACAGGAACGGCCTGGAGGTCGAGAGACGGTTGATCGTTGTTGCGATCAGAAAGGGTAGGGGAAGAAGATGCTGGGGCTCCATCCCTAAGGAAACGGGCATCTCGGAGGAGAGATGATTGGCCGTCAACGTCGGATTTGTTGACGGGGAGGATGGTGGAATGAAGAGCATCCTGGGTGCGATCTTGGGAGGCCATGATCGTGATGATGTTCGAAAGTTGTTTTGATCTTCGGTTAAAGAAAGAAGGGGAGAACAAAGATTCCCACAGACGGCGCCACTGATCGTGAAGGCTGGATCAGATCCTGTAGAATCAGGCCGCCAAGTGCGTCAGGGATGCTGGTCGTATGGAGAGGAGTGGGGTGTACCTGCAAGGTACTCCGACGCTCAAGTTAGTAAGGGTCAGAGAAAAGGGGCAAGTACAAAGTATGAATTCTTAGGGTGAATATTGGATACCTGACCCTCTCAAGCGAGAGGGTTTATATAGAGCCTCCAGCGCGTGGCCAACGGTCCTATTTTCGGGGCGAAATAACCGTTTTTCCCAAAGAATAGGTAACTGCCCAAACTAGTCGTTATGCCGGGTAGGGTGCTCGAAACTAGCCGTTATGTCGGGCATAACGCAGTTCTGGGCACTTGTCCTTTGCTGTTCGGGCAGCGAGGAAGCCGTGCGTAACGGACATCAATGCCGGGGAGGAACGTGCGTTCCTTGCCCGGTTGGAGGGGCAGAAAGGTCATTTTTGCCCCTCTGTGGATTGGGCTTAGGCAATTTGGGCCGCTTTGGAGCAGAGCCGGATTGGGCCAATTCTAGCCATTGGTCCAGTCCAGAACAACATTAAAAATATATATAAAAAAACACTTCAACTGAGGCGCCATCTGGGATGGTGACTCTTAGTGAAGCTAAAACAAATTTTTTTTAGGGCAAGGATTGTACTGAGGCGCCATATGGTTTGGCATATGGCCTCTAACTGAGGTGCCATCCCATATGGCGCCACCCGTGAGGGTCCTTTTCAAACTCTGCCACTTTGGTAAATACCTTAAAAAAAGGATTTTTTTGATAATTTTTTTGAAAAAGTGGGTTACATTAAAAAAAAATCGAGTTTTGACTCTATTACGTTAAAATGATATGGTTAATCAATCATCTATAGAGGATTTGTTGAGTTTCAATATGAAAATGGAATGGGAATAAAGGGTGAAGTTTAGAAGAAAATTAATGTGAAAAGAACGGTGAAAATGAATAAAAAATCTTATTTGAAGCATTATCAATTACTTATCTAAAGAATACGTAGACTATATGGTATAATCATACAAAATGAAGTTCTACACTCGTAAAAGGTAAAGAAAAATATATACGTTAGAATTCCACTAGTAAAAAAATATATACGTTGGAATTCTATAAAATTAAATTCTACACTAGTATAAGGTAAAAAAAATATTTAGTGATTCGATATGTTCTCTCGGTTTATCGTTTTCTTCTACTAATTGGTTACTTATTCCGAACAGATGTGAATAAGATGGTTCAGCACCTGGAATAGTATTAGCTTCGTAGAATGCCTTTAAGCATACTTCATCTACTATGTTGGAAGAAGATTCTTTCATATTTCTCTCTGAGATTAATGTCTCTCCTCCTCTTGTTCATTCGAGTATTGAAAAAACTTCTTCTTCTTCTTCTTTGTCGTTTTTTGAACAAGAGGTTCCTTCGTTTGATGTTGAATCTTTCAAAGATCATTCAACTACTGACTATATTCTTTCGCTGAATTCTACAGGAGTTGTATGATGAAGTTGATGATTCTCCGGTTTGCACTTCTTCCTCTTTGAGTAATTGAATTACTCTTTCAATTTCTCTACAATCTCCTTCTTTCTTGATTTTTCCATGAGTGCTCCCATCTTTTGATTAAAGAATTGAATTAAACTTCCAATTTTTAACTCTTAGACATTGGTTAGTGACAAAAATTTCAATATAATTTCTAATATTTCTAAGCTTTGAAAAACATTTAAGAATGACATCTTCTTCTTCTTTGCCTCGTGTGTTCATATCCTCTTGTTTGATACTTAGAGAAACTTCATAGATAATTTCAAGAGTATCCCATATTTTCTTGACAATATTGTATTGATGAACATAGTAAAATTTACTATCATCTAGAAACATTGTTATAAAGCTCTTAGTTTTAAAATCTATTTCAAAATTTCTCTTCCCCTCTTTAGTTCAAAAAGAGTCGGGTTTATTTACTACTTCATCATTTACTTGATGATTAGAGATAAACAAACCATTTATTATTGTTTCTCATATTTCATGGTTTACTCTTTGAAGAAATATTCTAAACCTAACTTGCCTAATCTACTATTAGAGTTTAAAAACATTTTAAAAAGTCTTTTAATATTAAACAACTTCAAATTAAAATAGTAGAAGATAAATTGCGGAAAGTAAAGAGTTTAGAAAAAAAAGAACTTTTAATCAGAGAGATTTTAATACCGGTCAATCTCGAAGTTTATCCAAACTTTTAATATGTAACTAAACTTTAACTCCACTTTGGTTTTATCATGGACTAACCAAGAGCCAATGAAAGCTTTTAATACAAATTGAGATTTCGAACCTAAATAAGGGTTTGATTACAAAATCTACAAATTAATTTTTTTTACAGAGTTAACTTCTAACCCAAAGAAAGAATCTTTAATATGATAAAATATTAAATTAAGGTGTACAATAAACTTTTTAGATGACCTTACAATTCTATCTTTTTAGAATTACAATTTCTTACTTGCAAAAATGACTTTCTCGTAAAGTATTTTGGCTAAACATTTGATAAGAGAAAAAAAATAGAATGAAAGAGAGTGAAAAATATCAAAACAAAGTTCCGAATGATTTAAAATAAAGAAAAAGATAATAGACTAGAGGTTATTAAAAAAATAAATTGATTTTAATGATATTACATTGAAATTCCTTCCCGGCCGCCGCGTGGCCCCATTAATCATATTGAAATGGCTAGTTGTCCATGGACAAGGATTCTCTAACTTTTGGGCGGGAAAGTTAGAGTAACTTTAGGCAAAAATGGAAGAATTCAAGAAGGTATTGGTGATGATTTTGGAGGGAAAAATAGGTGAGAGAAAGTAAATTAAGAGAGAGATAAAGAGAAAGTTAGAGAAAGGTAGAGGAATGGAAGTTAGAGGATCCAATCCCAGTTGTCCATCCCATTCCGAAGAAAAGAGTCTCCGTAAACTTCCTCCATGCCATCTATTGGCATTCTGAGGAACAGTTTCCTCGAAAACTATTTGAAGTTCATTCAAGGAGTATTTTTAGAAAATGCTTTTTTTAGGACTCTCATTTTCTAAGAAAGTTTAATAAAAACTAAAGCTTTTTCTTATAGTATTTGTCACTTTAATAATTGTTCATAAAATTAAAAGAATATAGACTAACAAGAAGGTTTATCATTTCACTTCCACTCAAAACAAACACATAAGTAACATGTTCAATAAAAACTTTATACTAAACTTCAATTCAAGACTATAAGAAAATGATAATCAACCTAAAGGTTGCATTCAGCATATAAAAAAAAACCAAGACATCACTTTATATTAGCCAGTCTAGACTACAAGATTTTTCAACATGCTCTCCAGCTCCTTCAGATGATCCTCAAGAACCTCTACTTCTGTCTGTCTGTTATTCTTATCTAGCAAAGTTGTGGCCACACTAATTGCATTGTTGATCTTCTCACTTTCTTGAGAGGAAAGCATTAAATAAAGATCATTCTTCAAAGCACTCTTCATGTTGTAAACACAAGAATCCAATGCACTCATTACCTTGGCCTTCCTCAAAAACTTCTCATCTTCCTCATGGTATATCTCAGCTTCTTCAATCATTTTTTGAATTTCAAATGTTGACAACCTTTCTTTGTCATTGGTTATGGTGATCTCGTTCGTATTTCCGGTAGATATTTCCTTAGCAGAAACAATTAAGATACCATTTTCATCAATGACAAAGCATACATCCAAGGGCTGACCACGGGGAGCACCTGGAAGGCAAGAAAGAACAAACATACCAAGCAGATTGTTGTTACTAGCCTTTGCTCTCTCGCCCTCGTAAACCTTAATAGAGACACTGTAATGGTTATCTTTAACAGTAGCAAATCCTTTTGTACTTTTGACCGGTATAGAAGTGTTCCTAGGAATTACCACTTCCATTATATCATTAACATCTGAGATACCAAGTGACAATGGGGTAACATCTCGAAGCACCAAGTTTGGGACATTCTTAAAGCCTTTGCTCAAAATAGCAGCCTGAACAGCTGCACCATAAGCAACTGCCTCGTCCGGGTTGATACTCTTGCACAAATCTTTTCCTTTGAAAAAGTCTTGCAACATGTCTTGCACTTTGGGAATCCTAGACGAGCCACCCACAAGAACAACATCATCAATATGGCTCATGTGTATTTTTGAATCACTAAGACAACTTTCAACTGTTTTTATACACTCATTAAAAAGTTCCATATTAATTTCCTCAAACTTGGCACGCGTGATTGATGAAGAAAAATCAATTCCTTGAAACAAAGAATCTACTTCAACAGTAGTGACAAAAGCAAAAGAGAGTGTCCTCTTTGCTCTCTCGCAGGCAGTTCTCAACCTCCTTAAGGCTCTTGGGTTCACACTGATGTCCATTCTATTCTTCTTTTTGAACTCCTCTACAAAGTAATTCATCAATCTGTTATCAAAGTCCTCTCCTCCAAGATGAGTGTTTCCGGCCGTGGCTTTTACTTCAAATTCATCACCCATAATTGTGAGGATAGACACATCAAAAGTTCCACCACCAAGATCAAACACAAAAATATTCCGTTTACCATCACATCCACTTCTCTTGTCAAGACCATATGCAATAGCCGCGGCAGTAGGTTCATTGATTATCCGAATGACATTAAGCCCAGCAATGGCACCAGCATCTATGGTCGCTTTTCTCTGAGAATCATTGAAGTAAGCCGGGACAGTAACAACAGCATTCTTGACCGCCGACTCTAGATATGCCTCTGCAACTTCTCGCATCTTTGTGAGAATCATGGATGATATTTCCTCAGCACAAAATTGCTTCTCTTCACCATTATACATGAGGGTAATCATGGGTTTATCATTTATCCCAGAAATAACCTTGAATGGCCACCACAATATATCTTTTTGAACAACAGTATCACTAAACTTTCTACCAATTAATCTTTTAGCATCTGAAAAACAAAAGCAATATTCATAGTAATTCTTTGAAGAAAAAGAAAATATTAAAGCATAATCTCTATTTAAAATCATAATAATAACATTAAATACATGAAGTGGCAAGAGAGAATAGAAATATACCAAAGACTGTGTTTGCGGTATTAGATGCAACTTGATTCTTAGCAGCATCACCAATCAATCTCTGATCATCAGTAAAAGCAACAAAAGAAGGTGTAGTTCTATTTCCTTGATCATTGTGTATGATCTCAACTCTGTTGTGATGGTCCATCCACACAGCAACACATGAATATGTTGTTCCGAGGTCTATTCCAACTGCACGTCCTTCGTATTTTTTCGCCATAAGATCTTTCAAGGAATTCAAAGAAGCTCAGAAAAAGCTGTTAGAACTATAGCATTCCAAAAGAAATTTAACATGTCCCCTTGCAGTTTAATGAATATGTCAGAAATAATTTCGTGGAAAAAATGTTAAGTGTTGGTTATTCCGTCATGTACATGCAAATTGCAATCATAATTGATTTTTAAATGCCACCACCAAACCGCGTAATTGTCTTTCATAAGAAATGCTATTTTTTTAAAAAGGAAAAGTCAATATCCGAAATGCAGTGCATTTTAACTAATAGTATTTTTAAGAAAACCCTTTTGTAGAGTTATTTATCAACTAACCATTTACATCTGGAGAAATTTGATGCCTCTTATAAAATAATATAGTGGGTTGTGGTGACAGAGATCAATACTTATTTTGTCTTTATATATTATTATTATCATACATATTTTATCTTCAAATTATATTATGTACTAGTCTCTTGCATACCAAATCGTGCCCGCGAATGAGTCATTTATTGACAATTATGTAAACCTCAAGGAATCTTATATTTTAAGTTCCTCGCTGTCTACTGTACACTAAAAAGTCATATTAGTTAAGAATTGAGAGTATAGATAAAATTTAGACTTAATATGTATCATTTAGTCCCTTAATTTAATTTTATGTTTCGGTTTAGTTTTTTATTGAATAAATGTTTGTTTTGAGTCCTTTAAACATACTTCTGTTAGCCACTGTGATCCTTTTTGATAAATTTTACAAACTTCTGTTAGTCAGTGAAAAGGTGGCACTCCAAGTGGCGTTTTATAAGATGACATAGAATATGTTTGTAAAAATGAAATGATGTGTCATCAAATGTAAGCTGAAATATTGTCATGCAATTCATTTTCACTCTATTTTCACTTCACCCACATAAACTCCATTTTCCAATCAGAAACCCTAAACGAAGACGAAGTTGAAACAATCACTTGTTTGCAGATAGTTTCGTTCATTTTCACTTCTCCAATTATCATTATCATTGAAGACGAAGATGAAGCTGAATCAATCACTCGTAAGTACCTCTCATTGAAGATTCTTCATCCATCACGCATCATTCAAGTTTCTAACTGTGACGTTTCTGCTACTTCTCATTCAGGTAGCTTGATTAGGTCAACGAAGCTTGTTTATCTAGAACACGGAGTGGTAGAAGAACTTCATAAGGCGTGATCTGTTACTAAAAATGAAATCTTTTTAGGTTTTGTCATAAAGTTGTTTACGTCTTGTTCTACTTCTCACTTAGGTTTTGTCATAAAGTTGTTTAGGCATATCTCATATAATGGTGAAAAGTATGTTGCGAGTCTATCCACCAAGGAGTGCTCTTGTAGAAGATGGATGCTGACAGGATTGCCATGTTGTCAAGCAATATCTTGCATGAAATCTCAGCAATTGGAAATTGACACATTTGTGCATGACAACTACAAAATAGCATGTTATGCACCTGTAATATATCCAGTTAATGAGGAGACATTGTGGGAGAAAACTGAGTATGTTGATTTACAGCCACGACCAATCAAAAGACAACCAGGAAGGCCAAAAAAGAAGAGGACTAAGGATGCATCAGAGAATTTAAGAGATAAGACACAGCTAAAACGGGCTAACTTCAGAATAAAATGCAATAGATGCCACATGATTGGGCACAACAAAGCTACCTGCAAGCTGCCTGCACCAACTCTGTCAACTCAACCTGGTGCAAGCCATACTGCACCCACTCAGTCAACCCAGCCTGAAGGAAGTCAGTCTGCACCAGCTCATATCACCCAAATTGAAGGGAGTCAATCTGCACCAGCTCATACCACCCAAACTGAAGGGAGCCAGCCTGCACCAGCTTAGATGACATGAACTCTATTATAGGCAACTTTTTTGTATTAGTGTTTATGAACATTATTTTATCACTTTTGTAATAGTGCCAAGGAACACATTATTTGGTCTTTTGTATGAGTGTCCATGAACACATATGTAAGGCTGATTATGATGTTTCCTTTTTAATGAATACTTTTTTATCAGTATTTTATCACTTATGTAACTTGGCCTTTTTGGTGGACTACCTTTTAATGAAGTCTTTTGTATCAATTGTCTTTTCATTATGTTTGCTTTAAAATGAACACCATGATAGTTGTGATAAATAACATGAAACATGGTTGTTGTATTTGCAGTTTGGTTAGAGAAAATAACCTAATCATAAATGTTTCAATACAGTCCCTTATGTATTATATTATTTTAGTTAAGTCCATTTTTAATATTACAGATAACATTTTAGTCCTACTTCTCCAATATTACAAACCACTTTAAATCATACTACAACAACTTTGATATAGCATAGATGATTAAACTGCAACATTACAGAACACTTTGTATCATACTACAACATTACAAATCACTTTTCATTTAACCAACACCTGAGATTACATAGGCACGTTTTCATTTAACCAACAACATAACATCAAATTACATATTGCTTTGAACACAACCCTATTTAAAATACATGGTTAAAAACACTAAACTAAAGCCTAAACTAATAAATCCAAACACCATTGCAACTTTCAAGGTTCCTCTTGTGCTCAAAACCTTAATCTTCAACTTGAATATTTTCTTCATTTGCCTTTCAATCTTCAAATCCCTTCCATCAACAATTTCATATCCTACCCACTTGAAAAAATTACATACCTTCTCCATTTGATTTTTGTAATTCCTACAACCCTAAAACTTTTTCCCAACATTAGCACTGCTCAAATCTATAACAGTATGAATAATACATCTTCTTGGCACCAACAATACCTCCTCTTGTTTCTTATGACCATCGATCCAAATAACCCACAACTTTGGTTGTTTGGTTTTAAATAGTTACTGGAATTAATTGACATCTTAGCAGAAATGATGAAGATGATGGTTTGGAAGAGGAGAGTTCTTGAAGAAATTTTGAAGAAGAACGTTGAAAGAAGAAGATGAGCAGTAGCGTAAAACGCGTTTTGAATGAAGAAAGTTACAATGAGTAAACAATGTCTTGCAATGTTAATATAATCCCCTTGTCGAGTCACTACTTAAAGTATATCCTTACTGTCATGCCACATCAGCGAACTTAATGTTTTTTATGAAAATTTAACATAAAGGATTAAGTTGGCAAACGAAACCATTGTTATGGGACTAAATTTTAATGTTTATTAAATAAGGGACTAAACTGAAATCTGAAATTAAATTAAGGGACTTCAGCACTAAATAGCCAAAAATTTATAAACAGTAATCATAGTCGTCAACTTAATAAAATATATTTTATAGGAGGAAAAACCCATAAAAGGACAAAAGCCTCCTATTAATCAATGATTACTAGTATGGACTAGCAAGATACATGTGTGAAGGTAAGAAAAATACACAAGAAGGGGAGTTGAATTATGTATTACAAAAATTAGATTTAATTTTGGACAAGAGTTCAGATTCTAAAAACTAAGTTCAGAATTTGATAGGGTGCAGCGAAAATAGAAACAGAAGTAAAGTAAAAATAGCAAAGAACACACAATAGTTATTTTGGTTCCTCTCCCAAATGAGAGTACTCTAGTCCCCTTGCCAAGCAAGAGATTTTCCACTATAATCAACCAGATTACACTTGCTTATACACATTTGTATAATACTTTTCTTTTTTATCAGACCACTTGTCCAAGACTTCCCTTGCTTAGAGCTCGTGTCTAAGACTTCCCTCTAGTTAGAGCTCGTGTCTAAGACTTTACCTCTGCTTAGAGCTCGTGTCTAAGACTTTACCTTGCTTAGAGCTCGTGTCTAAGACTTTACCTTACTTAGAGCTCGTGTCTAAGACTTTACATTACTTAGAGCTCGTGTCTAAGACTTTACCTTACATAGAGCTCGTGTCTAAGACTTATATCTAAACAGATAGTTTAGAGAATGAATAACTTACAACAACACTTGATAAATATCAGAGGTGTTCAAAATAATACAACACACTTTTACAAATATTCTTAATCAACACAAGAATAAGAACTCTAAACAGACTCAGCTTTTTGATAGTAGTTCGTGTATTTCTCAGTTATATGTGCAACGTTATTTCTTAGTGATCTTCAAATCTTTAGCTGCTTTTTATAGCTAAAGAAAATAGAGACGTTGAAGCATCTTTAATGGCTACAAACAAATCAAATCTTCTAGTACATCTTATTTTCCAATAAAGCAAGTGTTGGAACTTTCAGTCACAAGGATATCCACGAAACAAGTCCTTTGTCCAAAGGATACAACTATGATTCAAGTACAACACAACCTGTAGAAGATAATGTCAATAAATCTTGAGTCTCGTGTTAGCAGGACTGACTTGAAATTACTCAGCATCAGAGGCAACATAACACGCTTCTGAGCTGGAGTGTACTAGCAGCTACTTTTCTGATCAGAACCGAACCAAAGTCATTTCAGTGTCATAACCAGTTCCATCAAGTAAATATAATTTTGCACACACAAACTAGCTAGTTAGAAATCCTAATTGATTTTTAAATATTTTGTTATCATCAAAACCTTGGAGGATGCACAGTATGAACCAAACTTATTTCAACAATCTCCCCCTTTTTGATGATGACAACATTAAGTATTTAGAAAAATAATCAGAAGCATATTAATTACTCAGCAACTTTCACGGTCAGAGGTTTGTAAGCTCCCCTTGAGTCAAACACTCTAAGAGGTGAGGTTTGTAAGCTCCCCCTGAGTCCTGTCTGTAAAGTCTAAGAGTTGAGGTTTGTAAGCTCTTCTCCATACAAAATAGTAAATATACTCCAAGGGTGAGATGTTCTTAAACTCGCCCTAAATAGAATTACTAACCACATTCGGAACCATTGTTAACCTAAAATACTCAATCCATTCTCCCCCTTTGTCATCAATCAAAAAGAGAAGAGAAGGAAAAAAGACTTTAGCAATGAAAAATGGTTTTAGAACTATTCATAGTTGAACACCAGGCAGGAACAAGTCTGTCAATGTTGAACTAGAATTTGAGAAAGAATCCTACCAAAAGGAATGAGAAAAGATAATTCCTTATGAGATGTAAGAATTTATTATTTACGATAATAAAACATAGTCAGAGGTAAATTTATCTTGATCCTAAAGACTAGTGCCAAAATGAAAATTTTATCATCAGAAAAAGTCATCATGTCCCCTTTACTCTAGGCCTTAGAATGTTCCCCATAATTTGGTACCAGACTTTTGCCATAGGAGTAAGAGTAGAAGGACTTTTAGAATGACCTTTGTTACCATAGATGATTTGTAAATCATTTTCTGAGTTGTTCTTATACCAGCAGCTTTCAACAGTGACTCCATCTACCTCACAAACAATTACTTGGCAGATGATTTTAAAGTTGATTATAACAAAAAAAACATACAGAATCAGACAGTCATTTTACTCACTCTGATGAATATGGGCATTGGTCCAAAAGTCTTTCACAAGATCTAGAAAGATGAGTCCAAAGAGTATTACAAAATATTCATCTCATTTCTGAAAATGAATTTCTGAAACAATTTGTGAAAGATTATCCGCCGTCAATTCATTGAAGTCATCTGTAAATTCCATTAGAAAATCTAAATAAAAAATCTCTTCTTTAATGAATTACAAAGACATTTTTGTAAGAAGAAATACTAAGATGAAGAAAAGTGATTTCACAGAATTATCTCATGTAGAAGATAATCTATGAGATCATAAATAAAAGAACAACTTAGCAACTTAACACATATAATGCTAGAACATAAGCAAGTATGCATTAAAATGTTTGGACAATTATGAGTCTGAATAAAAACAAGTTAGAATCTTTGTTAGAACACTCCTTTTTAATGAACCAAACTTTTTAGAGCAGACTCTAAAAATAGAAGTGATAGTCATGTCTTTTTAAGTCTTTATAGAACTTTCATAGACAATTGACTATCATATCAAAATTTCAAAAAATTTTAATCAGAGTGTTAAGACAAGGATTCTTATTTCATCAAAACACAAGGAATAGTCCAATTGTTAACTTAAAGAACATAGCAAGCAATTAATTATTATTGTATGCTTTAAATAAAGCAGTCAAGGAAGAGAGAGATCATATAACCCCTATTCAGACTTAAAGACCATACTTAAGGAACTATCAGAAATAATTCAACTGAGCACTAACAGATTCCAACGAATATTCCAATACACCATTCAGAGAACAAGCATTTATTCTGCTACATAAACCGTGTTTAGATTTTTCTTGATGAAATCAATTAGGCAATGGCCAGGGGCTTTGTAAATATATCAGCCCATTGATGTTCATAATCAATGAACTAAATATCTATTACACCCTTCTGAACATAATCCCTTATAAAGTGATATTTGATTTCAATATGTTTGGTCCTAGAATGTTGAAGTGGATTCTTCGTTAGACAGATAGCAGCAGTATTATCACAGAGAATAGGAATTTTGTTTCCAAAAATCTGGTAGTCTTCAAGTTGATATTTCATCCAGAGTACTTGAGTGCAGTAATTAGCAGCTGAAATGTATTCTGCTTCCGCTATGAACAAAACAACAATTACTTGTCTTTTACTACCCCAAGAGATAAGGTTTTCACCTATAAATTAGCAAGAACCACTAGTGGACTTCCATTCAATTATATCCCCAGCATAGTCAACATCACAAAATCTAACCATCTTATAATCTAAGGACTTCTTATAAAGAAGTCCAAGATTTAATGTTCCTTTCAGATACTTAAAGATTCTCTTAATGGTAGTTAAGTGAGTCTCTCTAGGATATGCTTGGAACCTTGCACATAAACATACACTAAATAAAATATCAAGTCTAGAAGCAGTGAGATAGAGTAAGGAACCTATCATACCTCGATATTTTGTTGGATCTAATTTAGAACTGCATTCTTCAATATAAAAGATTACATGTAGGATGAATAGGAGTGGACATGACTTTGCAATCATCAAGATTGAACTTTTTCAATAGCTCTTTTGTATACTTAGACTGGTGAATGTAAATACCTTCAGACTTCTGACTGATTTGAATTCCAAAAAAGTATTTAAATTCACCCATCATTCTCATCTCAAATTCAGTGTGCATAATCTTGGAAAATTCTTGACAAAGAGATGTATTAGTGGAACCAAAAATTATGTCATCAACATAAATTTGAACAATCAAGATTTCTTCTTTCAAAGTTTTCATGAATAGTGTAGTGTCAACCTTTCCTTTAACAAAGCCATTTTCAAGCAGAAAATTACTCAATCTTTCATACCAAGCTCTTGGAGCTTGTTTAAGACCATAAAGTGATTTTTTAAGCTTGTAGACATGGTATGGATGCTTTGAATCTAAAAATCCTGGAGTTTGTTTGACATACACTTCCTCAGTAATAACTCCGTTCAGAAAAGCACTTTTCACGTCCATTTGATATAGAATTATGTCATGGTTGATGGCATAAGAGAGAAGTAGTCTTATGGCTTCTAACTTTGCAACAGGAGAAAAAGTTTCAAAAAACTCTATTCCCTCTTACTGACTATAGCCTTGAGCTACAAGTCTAGCTTTATTCCTAACAGCTTCACCAAGTTCGTTACGTTTGTTTCTGAAGACCCGCTTGGTCCCAATGATGTTTTTATTTTGTGGTCTTGGAACAAGATCCCACACATCATTTCTTTGAAACTGATTTAGTTAATCTTGCATAGCCATGATCCAACCATTATCAGTTAAGGCATCATCAACAGAAGAAGGCTCAATCAGTGAAATAAGTCTGATCATTGAGTAATCATTTCTAAAAGCAGATCTGGTCCTCAATGGCTCATCTTTATGACCAATGATATCCTCTTCTAAATGAGATGCTTTATACTTAAATGATCTCTTAGGTAGAACATACGCTTCTATGCCATTGTGAGCAATCACTGAATTAGTAGTAGTAAGACTAGTTGAAGTAACTTTAGTTTCTATAGCTTCTGGTATATCTTCAGATATAGTGACAGACTCTAGAGCATCATTCTCTACATTCTTTTCCTTAGGGACATAGACCATAGATTGTTTTTCATGATTCTGAAAACCTGCAGAGAAATCATTCTGAACCAAAGACTCTAACTTGATATGGTCAGGTAAATTGTCATCAAATTTAACGTGCATAGACTCTTCAACCATTCTAGTTTCTGAGTTATACACTTTGTATGCTTTTGAGCATTCAGAGTATCCTAAAAAGACACCCTTCTGAGCTTTAGAATCAAATTTATTTAGGTAGACCTTGTTATTCAGGATGTAACAGGTACATTCGAATTGCTGAAAATAAGAGATACTAGGTCTTCTACCTTTGAATAACTCATACGATGTTTTATCTAGAATTGGTCTGATATAAATTATGTTCTGAATATAACAAGCAGTATTAACAGCTTCTGCCCACAAGTTAGAAATCCTAATTGATTTTCAAATACTTTGTTATCATCAAAACCTTAGAGGATGCATGGTATGAACCAAACTTGTTTCAACAATGTGCGTCCGCACAGGTAAATTTATTTAATACAACATAAAATATATTTAAAAACACGTGTAAATTTGAAATGAAAACACAATTTGAAGAAAAAAATATAATTTTCACATTTGAAAATAAAGAATTCATCTCTCAATTAAAGATAATTATTGGTTAAAATAAAATAAATATTGTCTTGATAGTGACTCGTGAAAAGGAAAGTTAGTAGGGTGCACTATTATTGAATGATATTCAATTTGATACAATATAAAATATTATTTGTGTCAAGTTATAATATGTTAGTTAATTGTAAAATGAACAATGATCATACACTACTACAAAATACACATTTGATAACACTAATTCTACTACGGTTATGCATTCCACCATTGTAAAATCGCAAACTGGATGCGTCTGATATATATATATATATATATATATATATATATATATATATATATATATATATATATATATATATATATATATATATATATAAGAAATGTATCATATGAGAATGACATTTTTAAGTGAGAACATGAGAATGAATCTGAACCATTAGATTTTAAAATAAATGGTGGAGATTATGTATCCGTTTTTTTCTCTCTCCTCCATCATTTATTTTAATAATGGAGGAGAGAGAAAAACAAAAACCACACATAATCTCCACCATTTATTTTAAAATCTAATTATTCGAATTCATTCTCATGTTTTCACATAAAAATAGCATTCTCATAATATATGAATCCTATATATATATATATATATATATATATATATATATATATATATATATATATATATATATATATTAAAGTTATTTAATCACAGTTGCTATAGCCAACCGTGGTGATAAAGTAATAGTTACAAGCTTCGAATCCTAGCAACTACATTCTTTCCATTTTTCTTATTACAAAAAGCGTGCGTCACTTAAGTTCATAAATAAATAAAAAATTGAAAAATATTTAAGCACGGTTTTTGTATATAACCGTTGTAATAATATCTACATTTCACTATGGTTGTAAATATCTGTCGCGGTGAGAATCAGAGACCATAGCTATTGAGTTAGCTAGGCTCACAAAACTTAAGATATCACCACCGATCTTTAATTTATCCAGGGGAAGGGGAAAAGAAAGAATAACCCATAAATATGCAATGCAGAACAAAGCAATAAGGAGATATAAGGTTCGGGGGTTAGTTATACTAAGGTAAGGTACTAACACCCTAAGTATCTATATAGTATCTTATAGTAACCTCTTGTTGTATTTGTGTTATGTTTAAGTTGTTTGCTATAGGGATTGATTGAGGAGATGAGAATAGAAATGTTTTTTTTATTGTTTTTGTGTTTGGTAAGATACAAAGTCTGGTGCCTACACACCAATAAATGATCAAAACCTCGTAGTTCGGGGTATAAATTGAAAAGGAGTTTGTTAAGGTGGATTTTACTTGAAGAAGAGACAAGTTGTCATCTTAAGGAGAATACTAAACTTATCCACCACAAACATGTGGAAGAGGGATATTTGTTTCACATTGAGATAAGGGCCCCAACTTGGATATATGATCAACAAGTATGCCACATACCTCTCTCAAGTGGAAAAGAATCAATCATATTTCTCACAATGTCATGGGGTAGGAGAATTATATCTCAACTAAGGATGACTAATGTCTAATCTATTTTGAAAAAGTTTTAAATTGAAAAGCCAAAGTGGCAAAGAGGTTTGAATTGAATTTTGTATCTTTTTCGTCTTGTGAAAAAGTTTGAATATGCTTAAGATGTCTTGAAGCATTTGTTAGGAAAAGAGTTTGAAAATATCAATGACCTAAACTTAAGGTTTTTATTGAAAGTGTTTTGAGTTTTTAAAGAGGGGAAACCCCAATTGAATTGTCTAAGTTGTAAATAATCCTAAGGGAAACTTCCTAAGAGATATCAAGTTTAAGGATTACAAGGGAGGTATATGTACAAGAATGTAAACATGCATATGCAAGGATGACAAAGATGTCAACAACAAACCCCTCCCTTGGAATTAGGCAACATATATATAAGTGTAAACCATTATTCAATCAAAGAAGTTAAACATGAGACATGGTATAAGTAAGGACTAAAAGTGATTCAACAAACATATACAAGGTTTATGAACAAACAATTTTGGTCATGGTATACAACATTTGAGTGAACAAAAGAACATGGACACACATTTACAATACATACTTCAACAAGGAAAATTAAGGACCAATTCATGATTTAAATCAAAGCAAGATCATTTATGAACTATCTAGAGCAAAACATGGTATAACAATTCACATCATGTATCCATAAGGACAAGTATCAACTTAAAGATGAAAGTTAGGGCCATGAACAAGTTCTAAGCACATGGATGTCTTTGAAACAAATATGACAATCATCAATCATTCAAAGCATTCAAACCAAGTAAAAATGGCATTAAGGACAAGCATGTTATCATGATCAACATCAACTTTGAACTAGGATTGACAATCAAGAATCGCCAAGAATTTAATCAAACCAAACCCAAAACAAAAGCATGAATATTTACATTTAAAAACTTGAAAATACTTTAATAATTAATGAAAATGAAAAGGGAAGCATGTGAACATGGGATTTAACAAACCAAAATGCAAGACAATATTTTAGACATTTTTAAAATGGGAGAAATAAAAGGAAAGGGCATAAAATATTATTTGTGATTTTTTAAAGTTGAATTTAAAATAAATAACATAAACAATAAAATATTATTAATATTGGTGAAAAATAAAATAAATGAGTGGGACAAAATAGTAAAATGTTTTTGGTATTTTGGTTGTATTAAAATTAAAATGAGAAGATTAAAAATTAAATAGAATGATTAAAATTAATTGAAATAAGTAAATAAAAAGGTAAAAAGGAAAAAGTGGTAAAAACAATAAGGGATGCTGCCTATGGGGTTTGAACCTACGCCTTTAAGCTTAAGGTTTAAAATTCTATCCACTAGGCCATGTGCTGTATGGTGATTACAATGCGCGTGCAGGAAATAATATGTGAAACAACGTGATAATGTACAAAAATAAAATAGCAAAAGGTCTAGGGCGAGAGGGATTCGAACCCCAAACCTCTTGCTTCACACAAACACACAAACCGACTTTAACCACTGGGGCGCAATGCCAATTCAAGTTATAATATCCAAAAAATAAATAATATATTATACTTAGTATTAAAAAAATAAAATTTCATCTTCTTCATCGCTACTTTTACTGTAACTTTTTAGTTTTCAAAAAATAACAATGTTTCCATTTTTGAACTAAATAAGGAATCTGGATATAGCATCTTGATCAAAATTTCACAAGGATTTCAAATATGCCATTATTTTTTATTTATTTTATCTCAAACTCATGAATTTTAAACAAAACTAGAAAAAACCTAAAAATTCAAACTAAAATTAAATTCCATATACAATCAGCCAATGCCCATTTTCATGGGGCTTTCACTCAACATGTTAAGGCAAGTAGAATGGTAACTTGAATGGATGAAAATGATGCCTCTTGAGAAATGAAAGTTTACCTCAAAAGTGAGAAATGATTTTTGGTCTTGGAGCACTTCCAGAAGTAGCTTGATGATTCCTACACCTTAGTGATGTCCCAGGAACGTGTTGCAATGCTTGGTTTGGCTTGAGGTGGTCTGAATTCCTCTGTCCAAATCAATGTGCAAATGAGAAAAGTGAAGTTATGATTATGGTGTTCAAGCTGTTACAGGCATGTTCTTAGACTTTGGACAGGTTGTATATGATGTATGTAAGGTGTTTGGACGGAGAGATAAGATGGAAAATGGCTAGGATATGAAATTCGAATTTCACTTCAATGGTGTGTGGAAATTTTGCAAAAAATTGGTGATTTCTTGCTTGAGAGGTTGTTGCTATGTGTTTGTGTGGTTCAGAAGCTTAGATATGACTTATGAAATGTTCTTGAAGTGTTGGAATGGATGAAAGAGGTTTGATCAAAGCAATGCCACTTTGAGATTTTGACCACTTTGAAAAATATGAGATTTTAGAGCAAGATGATTATGAGACTATCAGATGTTTTGGTGTGTGAAAATGGTCTGAAATGAGGCTCTATTTATAATGAAAATGGTTTGGAAAAGGACCGATGGACAAAGACAAATTTTGGAGGATCTTTGATGAAAACCATAAAAGTGGATAAAGGTACAAAAGTTGGTATGCTTAAGTAGCTTCTAAAGTGTTATGCTCAAAAGATTTTTCTTAGCAAATCCAACATGTTCTGATGTTTAGATTGTGTCTTTGAATCATGGAAAAAGTTTTGCTGATCATAATTTCACTTTTCAAGCAATGGACAAAAAAGTTTAAGATGGCATGTTGGATCATGTCTTTCTCCCATGAATGAAGATCAAATGATGCAAGATGTAAGATCAATGTGAAGATCTTATGGCATGGAACATGTTTCTAGTTGATGAGGAGCCTTGAAAATGATCAGAAAGTAGACAAAAGTGTCCTTGAATTCGTGCACTTGTAACATAATTTTAACTTAGTAAAAATCTGCCTTGAAAATTCAGCTCTATCATGGCTTCTTGCATAAATCATAACTTCATGCTCAAGCAAGATAATTTCAAGTTCTTAGTACCATTGGAAAGATGAGATCACATACTACAACTTTGATGTTATTCACTTGGAAAGAATAAATTTGGATCATTGAGAAAAATGTCCAACAAAACTGGACTTTTCACTGATTTATACTTGGAAAAATTTCTAAGTATTGGATATTTTCACACCTTAAAAAACCTCAACTTTGAACAATCATAACTTTCAATTGGTAAATGCTTTTGAGTCCATTATTTCACCAAATTGGAGTATGTAATACCATCTTTAAAATGAGTCCTCAAGTGTTTCCATTGGATGCTTGAGGAATAAGTTATGAACTTGGAAAGTAGGGCATTTGTTCACAAAATTTTGTAACTTAGAAAAATCTACAAAACCCTAATTTCCACATCTTTGAATTTCTTCTTTATTTTTTTTATTTATCATGATCAAATGTAATCATCCATCATATTTTCATGTGTAAGTCTAAAGTATGCCTGAGAGGGGGGGGGGGGGTGAATTAGGTACTTAGATTATCAGGATTTTTGACAGTTTTTGAGTTTTACTTTCCTAAAGATTTCTAAGTGATGAAATGCAGTAAATGCGGAAAGTAAAGAACACCAGGGAGTATACTGGTTCCCCTCACAGGTCGAGAGTAGTCCAGTCGCCTTTCAACTTGAAAGAGATTTCACTATAGTTTTGGACAATACAAGACTCTTTCTAGTCTTTCTATACAAGTCACTAACTATGAACCACCAAGAACACCCTCTTGGATTTTACAAGTTTAAAGTCCAACCGAGAACTGATCTCTCACAATGGACCTCTTGTATCCACAATTCAGATAACAAGGATAACAACCAACTGAACTTAATTCCAACAGTTCTGAAATTAAGAAATCATACAAAGATGTAAATCTGAATTTTGGAAAAAAATGTAGAAAGTTGGATCTTGAATGTATATCAATTAAACAATTGATCTTCTCCTTTGAAACAATTAATAGATTACACCAAGTGTTCAAGATGAATGAAACTTTATATGAAATGAATATGAAAGATTATGCAAGAAGTTTCACTCTTTTATGAAAGTTTATGAAAACTTTTATGAATAAGAAGATTTAGAGATGAAATGATTTTTTTATGAAATTATTTGCAAGGAGGTGACTTTAAAAATATGACAATTTGATACTTATATAATGCTTAAACACCTCTACAAACAGATATAAATTATTAAGGGATGCCTTGGTTCAAATGGAAAAGGTTTATGAAACATGCATGAAGAGATGCTATAATTTTTGAAATCTGTTCAGTGGTAACCGGTTACAGCATATCTGCTAACTGGTTATCACGTTGTAACATAAACCAGAAATTCAAAATTTCTTCATGTTAACCGGTTATCAGTTATGCCGTAACCGGTTACATGCGTATAACTTTAAAAAAATCTTATTTTTATGAAATGCAACCTTCATGAATTTTGTTCAAAACCTTTTGATATGACATATGCAATGTATGTAGGATGTATTGAACACTTGTATGCATCAATATTAATAAGTGAAAGTTTAAACCTTGATTGTTTCTTGAGAAATTCTTCAAGTCTTGTAAATGTTGAAAACTTTAAAACTTGCTTGAATAAAATCGATCCACTTCCTTTTTTTAGCATGATTATAAATTGAAAAAGTCTTTGTTGTCTTCATCAAAACCATTTTAGAAGCTTGAAATTACATCATGATCCTTGTTTTGTGGAGTCCATGTTTGACCAAAAATCTCAAAAGTCACACTTTGACTTTGATGAACAGTTGACTTTTTCCAAATGAACTTGTTTTCTTCAATTGTCAATGGATCAAGCTGGTTTAATCAATCTAAACATATGAATGATCTAAAATTATGTACTTGAGGTCCTTGAATCATGTCTTGAGGTGTAGGATCATGCCTTGCTCAAAAAGTCAACCCAGTACTGAATTAGGTTAAAACCCTAATTTGGTGCTTCTGGTGACTTAGGGCTTGATGAAATGGTATTTATGGAATATTGCACTTGATTGTTGATGTAAGGATACTCTTGATCATATTGGAGAGTTGAGGATCACACAAACCCTTGATTAGTCAACTTCTTGGTGTCAAAACCCTAGCTTGCAGTTAAAGTAAACCAAAGCACAAACTCTTGTGATCTCAATGGGTTAGAAATGCATAAAACACACTCATGAAATGATAGATGTTATGCCAAAATGATGAAATGGAGGTGGGATCTTAGGGTTAAAAATTAGGGTGTGACAATATCAACCGTGGTTAATGTTTTTCCTGATAAATTTAAAACAAAATAGATTCATTATTTCCTTCACAAAATGCCCTAAGCTAACTAGCAAACCAGCTAACCGGAGACCACAACGATAGCGATTGCGAAATCTTCATCTTCACAATCTTAGTTCAGTTGAATCTTCATTCTTGATAATCTTCACTATCTTCATTCTTGGTCTCTTCGAAGTACGATATGTTTCAAGCAAACTTCACTCTCTTCCTCATCTTCCTAATTCTTGATAATCTTCGCTATCTTCACTCTAATGTTTGATTTTGAAGCTCATATGCCTTTTCCATATGCTTAAGGTTTAGAGTTGTATTATTGTACTGAATATGCTTTATGTTTTTGATGAGTCCAAGCCTTTGAGGTTGGCATCAATTTTGGTAAAACTAACTTATCAGAAAGATGTTGGACAAGATGTCCTAACATGTTGAATTGAATGAAGATTAAAGTGTTAGACAAGATGTCCAATCATGTTGATTTGACATCTTTGTCTATTACAGTTTGGAATAACTGTTATCTGATTTCCAATTTTTATGGTAATGTGTATTTGTCCTAGGTGGCGTCCAAGATTGATGAATCAGAGATTCTGATTCTAAATGGAATATGTTGTTTCTAAGTGTGGAGACACCTTAGGAAACTTAGGATTGAAGAAACTATTCTAGAGAAGAATAAGTTGCAGATTCTGTGGAGCTGAATTGCTGCAATTCTGAAGCCCAAATCCAGTTTTGTTTAGTGTTATAAATATGATGGATTTAACCTAGAATAGGCAGTGAAGATGTACGGATGTTAGTGAGTACTAGGGTTGTACTTTTGTGAGCCTCTCTTGTATTGCGTGAATACCTGAGCTGGACAATATTATTGAGTTGTAATTATTCAGTCACGACTTTGATTGAAAGGGAATTGAGAAGGGTCTCATACCTAGGAGTGTCTTAGGTAGAAATCTAGCACAGCTAGTTTTTAGGTGACAAGTTGTAAACGGTGGAGTTTAGCTTAGAACTAATATTGCTTAGTGGATTTCATTCCTGGCTTGGAAGCCCCCAGACGTAGGTGTTGTTGTTCACCGAGTTGGTTTAACAATTCTTGTGTGTCTCTTTATTTTCTGCTATTTGTATACTGCTCCTTGTTATCCTTATGTGAGAAGCAGAGATCAAGTGTCACGACATCCTGTCCGACATCTTAGTGATCTGCTTGACAAGAATTTCAATTGGTATCAGAGCAGGAATCCTGCTCTATATCTGGGTGAGATTCAGGGACGATACTTTCTGGTTCAATGGATAAAGAATGAGGAATTTTAAATAAACCACCCATACTCGATGGCTCGAATTTTGAATATTGGAATGTGCGTATGGTGGCGTTCATCAAGTGCATGGATGGTAAAGCTTGGAAGTTTGTGGTCAAAGGGTGGGATCCACCAAAGACCAAAGACAAGGATGTGAAGATTACTGATGAGATGAAACCTAAGGAAGACTGGGACGATGAAGATGATAAGCTTGCTCAAGGTAATTCCAAAGCCTTGAATGCCTTGTTCAATGGTGTGGAAAAGAACATCTTCAGGCTCATCAAGAACTGCATTGTTGCCAAGGATGCATGGGAGATTTTGAAGACTGCCCATGAAGGAACTTCAAGAGTAAAACCTTCAAGACTTCAGCTTCTCACCACTAAGTTTGAGAACTTGAGAGTGAAAGATGATGAAAGTATACAAGACTTTCATATGAATATTATTGATATTGCCAACACATCAAGTGACCTTGGAGAGAAAATTCCAGAAGCCATGTTGGTTCAGACAATTTTGAGGTCTCTCCCCAAGAGATTTGATATGAAGGTGACCGCTATTGAGGAAGCTCAGGATATAAATACTATGAAAGTAGATGAGCTCATGGGATCACTCCAAACGTTTGAGATGGCTATCAGCGAGAAGGATGAAAAGAAGAAAAGTTTAGCCTTGGTGACTAACCAAGAAGAGGGTGACTCTAATGAGGATCTGTCCAAAGCTGTGGGATTTCTTAAAAAATAGTATCAAAAACTATTGAAGAAACTGGATGAGAAGTCTAGAACCAATTTCAAGGCTTAGACTTCCGACATCTATAGAAGGAAAAACTTTGGAAGAAGAACTAGCTATGATAAGAAACCCAACCGAGGAAAGGGAATTCAATGCTTTGAGTGCAGGGGTTTTGGGCACACAAGTGGTGAATGTTCCGCCTTCCACAAGAAGGAGAAGAAAGGTTTATCCAATTCATGGTCTGAAGATGACTCCTCGAGCGATAGAGAATATGCTAAACGTGTCTCTGTACTCAGTGGAGTATATGATTCAGACAAGGAATCAGATATTGGAGATCTCACCCCTGGTGAACTAGCTGCCTCTTATAAGGAGCAGTGGAGTATATGATTCGGACAAGGAATCAGATATTGGAGATCTCACCCCTGGTGAACTAACTGCCTCTTATAAGGAGGTATGCATTAGAAGTGTTGAATTGTGTCAATTAGGGTAAGATCAGCAGAATCTTATTGCCCAACTTTGTGATGAAAAACTAAATCATTTGGGCACCATCTCTGATCTAGAGGATGAAGTTGTGTTGTTAAACTCCAAACTTAACAACATGACCAAGTATATAAGAATGCTCAATAACAATTCATATGTGCTGGATGAAATTCTTAATTCAGGAAGAAATACTGGAAGTGGAAGAGGTCTCGGCTACAATGATCAAGTTGAGAAGCCTTGGTGGAAAGAGGTATGCTTATGTTGTAGTGGACGGTTTCTCTAGGTACACCTGGGTGCACTTCATCAAAGAGAAGTTAGAAGTATTTGACGTTTTTAAATGACTGTGTCAAAAACTTCAAAGAAAGAAGGATTGTGGCATTGTCAGAATCAGAAGCGACCATGGGAAGGAGTTTGAGAACAGTAAGTTTAATGAGTTATGCTCCTCAGAAGGAATCAGTCATGAGTTCTCTTCACCCATCACTCCTCAACAGAATGGTGTGGTTGAGAGAAAAAATAGAACAATTCAAGAATGTCCAAGGGTCATGCTTCATACCAAAAAACTTCCTTATCACTTTTAGGCTAAAGCAATGAACACAGCTTGCTACATCTTAAATAGAGTAACCATCAGATTTGGGACACCTGCCACACTGTATGAGCTCTGGAAAGGTAGAAAACCAACTGTGAAGTACTTCCATGTCTTTGGAAGCAAATGTTACATCCTGGCAGACCGTGAGCAAAGAAGGAAAATGGATCCCAAGAGTGATGATAGAATCTTCCTGGGATACTCTACAAATAGTTGAGCCTATAGAGTCTACAACTTAAGAACTCAAGTGGTACTGGAGTCTATAAATGTTATGGTTGATAACTCACTTATAAAAGCCAAAGTTCCTAATGATATTGGAGCATTCTTTCCCATGGGGGATGAAGATGTCACAGAGGATGTTGGAACATCACTAGATGACTATGAAGGTTCTGCAGAATCCAATGAAGTCAATCATGAACCTACAGTGACTGAGAAGGTTGACAAGGGACCCTCCATCAGAATTTAGATGGATCATCCCAAGGAACTCATAATAGGATATAAAAATGGAGGAAGGATGACCAGGTCACGAGATGTGGTTGCCAGCGCTTGTTTTGTGTCAAAGATGGAACCCAAGAATGTCAAGGAGGCCTTAACTGATGAATTTTAGATTAATGCTATGCAAGAGGAGTTGTGGCAGTTCAAGAGGCATGAGGTCTGGGATCTTGTACCAAGACCAGAAGGGTCAAATGTGATTGGGACAAAGTGGGTATTAAAAACAAGTCTGATGAACACGGTGTAGTCACAAGAAACAAGGCTAAACTTGTTGCCCAAGGGTACACTCATATTGAGGGAGTGGATTTTGATGAAACTTTTGCTCCCGTTGCTAGGTTGGAGTATGTAAGACTGCTACTTGGATTAGCCTGCCTGCTGAAATTCAACTTTTTTTAAATGAATGTCAAGAGTGCCTTTCTGAATGGATACTTGAACGAAGAAGTCTATGTGGAACAACCCAAAGGTTTTGTTGATCCTACATTTCCAGATCATGTATACAAGCTGAACAAAGCCTTGTATGGGTTGAAACAAGCTCCAAAGGCTTGGTATGAAAGGCTAACTAATTTCCTTGTCACCCATGGCTACAGAAAAGGAGGAATTGATAAAACCCTCTTTGTCAAAGAAAGGGAATGATAGCACAAATTTTTGTCGATGATATTGTATTTGGGGGAATGTCAGAAGAGATGTTTCAACACTTTGTCAAGCAAATGAAATTTGAGTTTGAGATGAGTTTAGTTGGTGAATTAACTTACTTCCTTGGCCTCCAAGTAAAACAAATGGAAGATTCTATATTTCTCTGTCAAGGGAAATATGCCAAAAATATTGTTAAGAAGTTTGGCTTGGAGAATGCAAAACAGAAGAGGACTCCTGCTCCTACTCACTTGAAATTGTCTAAAGATGAGAAAGGGGTAAGTGTGGATCAGAGTCTGCATAGAAGCATGATTGGAAGTCTTCTATATCTTACTGCTAGCAGACCCAATATAACTTTTACAGTAGGAGTATGTGCAAGATATCAGGATGAACCTAAAGTTAGCCATATTAATCAGGTCAAAAGAATTGTGAAGTATGTTAATGGTACATGTGACTATGGACTGCTCTATACGCATAGCTCTAACTCTGTGTTAATAGGATACTGTGATGCTGATTGGGCCGGGAATGCAGATGATATGAAGAGCACCTCCGATGGATGATTCTTTCTAGGAAACAACTTGATCTCTTGGTTCAACAAGAAGCAAAACTATGTCTCTTTGTCTACTTCTGAAGCTGAATACATCGCTGCAGGTAGTAGCTGTTCTCAAATGATGTGGATGAAGCAAATGTTGATTGAATACAATGTCATTCAAGATGCTATGACAATCTTCTGTGTCAACTTGAGTGCAATTAATATTTCAAAGAATCCTATTCAGCACAGCAGAACTAAACATATTGACATCAGACATCACTTCATTAGAGACCTTGTGGAAGACAAAGTCATAACCTTGGAGCATGTTGCCACAGAGAATCAGTTAGCTGACATCTTCACTAAATCTTTGGATGCAAATCAATTTGAGGTGTTGAGGGGCAAGCTTGGAGTTTGCCTATCTGAAGATCTGTAATATACCACTGAGTGTGGCAATACTAGTCAAGTATTTGGATATGTGTTCCCATTAAGTTTGAGAGGGATCTCAAGACTTCCATCTAGTTTTATTTTTTTTTGGTTTTGTAAGGGCCTAATACCCAGGATAATTTACTTTGTGTGCTTGGTGTGTACTTTAAATATTTTATGTTGTTTATTTGGTTATTTAGTTAGTCTTTATGCCTTTGTCATATTATGGCTAAAAAGGGGGAGTAATACTAACTTTACTAACCACTGTTGACTGCTGCTAACCATTGAGGGGGAGTAGTGCTGCTTGCAAAAGAAGGAACTGGTTGAGGGGGAGACAACAAGATGTTTGATGCTTTTTCTGCTGTTGTTCTGATGATCTATTTCTTGCCTCTGATTAATTTTGTCTGCGGGTTAATTGTAGTTAGTTTTAGCCAAAATATGCCAAAGGGGGAGATTGATGAGTCCAAGCCTTTGAGGTTGGCAACAATTTTGGTAAAACTAACTTATCAAAAAGATGTTGAACAAGATGTCCTAACATGTTGAACTGACTGAAAATTAAAGTGTTAGACAAGATGTCCTATCATGTTAATTCGACATCTTTGTCTGTTACAGTTTAGAATAGCTGTTATCTGATTTCCAATTTTTATGGGAATGTGTATTTGTCCTAGGTGGCGTCCAAAATTCAGGAATCAGAGATTCTGATTCTAAATGAAATATGCTGTTTCTAAGAGTGGAGACACTTTAGGAAACTTAGGATTGAAGAAACTATTCTAGAGAAGAATAAGTTGCAGATTCTGTGGAGCTGAATGGCTGCGATTCTGAAGCCCAAATCTAGTTTTGTTTAGTGTTATAAATATGATGGATTTAACCTAGAATAGGCAGTGAAGATACACGGCTGTTAGTGAGTACTAGGGTTGTACTTTTGTGAGCCTATCTTGTATTGCGTGAATACCTGAGTTGGGCAGTATTATTGAGTTGTAATTGTTCAGTCACTGTTGTGATTGAAAGGGAATTGAGAAGGGTCTCATACCTAGGAGTGTCTTAGGTAGAAATCTAGCACGGGTAGTCTTTAGGTGACAAGTTGTAAATGGTGGAATTTAGCTTAGAACTAATACTGCTTAATGGATTTCATTCATGGCTTGGAAGCCCCCAAACCTAGGTGTTGTTGTTCATCGAACTAGGTTAACAATACTTGTGTGTCTCTTTATTTTCTGTTGTTTATATATTGTTCCTTGTTATCCTTGTGTGAAAAGCAGAGATCAAATGTCACAACATCCTGTCCGACATCTTAGTGATCTGCTTGACCAAAATTTCAGTTTTGTTGTTTGATTTTGTGGTTTGTTTCTTGCAAAGTTCATATGCATTATCCATATGCTTAAGATTTAGAGTTGTATTGTTATACCGAACATGCTTTAGGTTTAGATTTTGTTGTTCCATTCACAATATTGTTTTGATATAAATTTTATAATTTATTATGGATCGTAGTTAGTTAAAAGTTGATAGATTAGATATGGTATATGAGAAAGGAGTTCTTGAATTCCTTGAATACGCTAATCAAAATCTTCAAGACAATAATGATATCTTTTATTGTCTTTGTGTTAATTGCGGGAATATAAATAAAGGTACGAAGGACAAGATATTCCATCACCTATGTTGTGATGATATATGTCAAACTTATACAATATGGACATGGCATGGTGAGGTGGAAAAAAAATTAAAACCCTACGTTACAAAGTCACGAAGTTGATGAAGATGAATATATGGATTACCGTCTAGAAGATATGTTCCGTGATATTGGAGAATCTTCTTTTAAGAAAGCCCATATTTATGATACTTTATGTAGTGATAAGGATACCCTTTTATATAAGGGGTACACAAGTTTTACACGATTGTCTGAAGTTTTAAAATTATTTAATCTGAAAGCAAAAAATGGGTGGTCAGATAAAATTTTCACAGAATTGCTTAATTTTCTAAAACAAATGCTACTAGAAGATAACAATTTGCATGATCGTTGTTATGATGCCAAGAAGATATTGTGTCTATTGGGTTTGGAGTATATCAAAATACATGCATGCCCTAATGTCACAACCTAATTTTTACCCTGAAGATTCCACCTCATTAACATCATTTTGGCATAACATCAATCATCTCATGTGTGTGTTTTATGCATTGCTAACCCCTTGAGAATACAAGAGTATGTGTTTTGTTTTACTTTAATCATAAATTAGGATTTGTGCCACCAAGAAGTTCAAGAAGTTGGCTAATCAAGGGGTTGTGATCCTCAACTCTCCAAAATGAATAAGATTCCCCTTTCATCAATAATCAAGTGCAAGATTCCATCAATACCATTTCATCAAGCCTTAAGTCATCTGATACACCAAATTAGGGTTTTGACCTAATTCAGTCCTGGGTTGACTTTTTGAGCAATGCATGATCCTACACTTCAAGACATATTTCAAAGACCTCAAGTATATCATCTTAGCCAATTCATATGGTTGGATTAATTCAAGAAGCTTGATCATTGACAATTGAAGAATTCAAGTTCAACTGAGAAAAGTTAACTGTTCATCAAAGTCAAAGTTTGACTTTTGAGATTTTTGGTCAAACATGGACTCCACAAGTCAAGGATCATGAAAATAGGTGAATTTGATCATGACTAATCAAGAAAATCAAATAAAACATCCAAAGATCATGATTTGTGCAAATTAGGGGTTTTGAAGATTTTTCTAAGCAACAAAATTTTATGATCAAGTGTCCTACTTCCAAGACCGTAACTTTTTCCTCAAGCAACCAATGGAGACACTTAAGGACTCATTTTAAAGATAGTATAACACACTTCAAATTAGTGGAAGAATGGACCCAAAAGCATTTACCAATTGAAATTTATGATTGATCAAAGTTGAGGTTTTCAAAGATGTGAAAATTCCAAACACTTAGAAATTTTTTTAAGTATAAATTAGTGAAAAGTCGAATTTTGATGGTCAATTATCTCAATGATCCAATTTGATTCTTTCCAAGTGATCAACATCAAAGTTGTTGTATGTGATCTCATCTTTCTAATGGTATCAAGAGCATGAAGTTATCTTGTTTGAGCATGAAGTTATGAATTTGTAAAGTGACCATGGTGAGGCAGTTTGAACCTAGGTAGAATCGGCCTAAGTACACAACCTGATTTTTCACATGATTTGGATGGCAATTTTACCAACTTTCCAAGCATTTTCAGAGGATATTATCAATTAGGAACTTGTTCCTCTCCATGAAATCTTTCCAAGGGTACTGAATTTCTGCATAATTGATCCTCGTTCATTGAAGAAAACCTAGGTCCAATATGCCATGGCGAT
Organism: Lathyrus tuberosus; assembly: GCA_022829125.1. Classification (NCBI taxonomy): domain Eukaryota; kingdom Viridiplantae; phylum Streptophyta; class Magnoliopsida; order Fabales; family Fabaceae; genus Lathyrus; species Lathyrus tuberosus. The sequence continues at coordinate 8,684,969 of JALAZF010000084.1, forward strand.
TGCATAATGGATCGTACATCAAAAGCACTTTCTGATCTTTACTTGTCTATAAAGTCATGAAAAGTGATCTAAAATGTTTGGAGATGGCTTATACTGATAGAAAAAGGTCAACTTGCAAGCCATCCTAGAAAGTATGACTCACTTGTACCTTCCAATCCACTTTATGCAAAAGCATCTTTAACCATTGGATCATACTTCTACTTTTCTCCAAATCTTTACAACTTGCATCAGATTTATTTCTCTATAAATAGTATTTCATAACCTCAGTAAAACACACAACAATTAAACCACAATCTCAACATTGCCAAGCATTACACATTGAAGTTCCAAGTTTCTTCACTTTTCACCAAAAAGGTCAAAACCTTCCAAAACCTGTTACAGTCACAAAATCTTCAAATCTTTCATTTCAACACACCACAAAGCTTCCACTTAACCTGTTCAAATCCTCCAAAACACCAGAAACCACTTGGAACAAAAAGCCAACTATCTTTGGTCTCCATTGTTGACCAAATAGAAAAAACTCAAAAACTCAGAATCCTTGTCATCTCCATCCATCCTACCACTTCAAACACCTTTTAAACACTTCATAGAAATTGTCCAAACTATCAAACACCAACTGTAACACCCACGTCACCAGAATCAGTTTTCACTTTTGGCCATTTGTAAGTTGAATCGAGCTGAGGAATTGGAAGCTTTCTAAAGTAAGTCAGGCATTCAAACATCTTTATGGGAGTTTGCTAGAGTTAAAGCAATCATCATTTTTCATCTCGAACAACATTTGAAGGTGCATTGGTCACACCCCAATAGATAAGCTTTCTCACTTTTCAAACTCTATGACTTCGACATCATTTACATCCATTCAAGTTACCATTTTGTTTGTTATGATGTAAGGATTAAAACCCCTATGCTTGTGTCCACTGATTGTCCATATTTGGAATTTAATTTTAGTTTAGAAAACTAGGGTTCTTCTGGTTTTGTTCATAATTCTTGAGCTATGGTTTAAATAAATGATTTTGGTTGGCATATTTGAATTCCTCATGAAAATCTGAGTGAAACGGTATATTGGATTGTCATTGAAATTCTGGTACATGTGTAGAATTCAGATGTCCTATAACATATCATTCGACATCTGGTCTGACATGAACACGGCAAGGTATGGACATATAAAAACAGTACTGAAAAGCATAAACAACACACAGGATTTGTTCACCCAGTTCGGTCTAACAACCTACATCTGGGGGCATACCAAGCCAGGAAGGAAGTCCACTATTAACAGTATCAATTCGAAGCCAAACTCCCCCGTTTACAACTTCTCACTTAATACCTACCCAATGACCCTTCTACCTAAGTCCTCCCAAGGTAAGAGACTCCATCACACTTCCAATCATCGCAATGATGTCTAGTAGTCAACATCTCAGCCACTGCATCAACAACTTGATTTCCAACAATTCTTCAAACACATAAACATAGAAGATACTCTCATATGCTAATACTCAGCCAAGACTCTTGACTAAGAACACCATCTTGAAGTTGCTTAAAAGCTTCCTTCAAGAACAATACATCTCTTACCTACAGGCTTCGAGATACACACAATGACCAACCCACAAACCGGGTGGTTCACACATACCTACTCTCCTAGAGAGTGGTTCACAATAACGAAACCCTAATAATTTTACATCTTGGAATCGTTACAAAATCAGGTTACAAACACTCCTATTTATAACCTACATCCCAACTGGATTTGGGCTTCAAATCACAATAAAACTGATGTTAAAAATCTGCAATAACTTCTGCACCAAAATAGGTCTTCAATCAAATCTTTCCTAAATTATCTCCACAATTTAGAGAGTCATTATTCTTCTTGATTCTGACTTGAATCTTCAAGACCAAACAAAACAGCGCCACATAGGATAACATAATATTCCCAGAATATTCTGCATCTGTTAAATCATAACAGAATTTAATTGTCCAGCTCAGCACAGGCGCAATGTCGAATGATTCAGGATGGGACATCTTTATTCGACATGTTGAATGCAGTAAGTTAGAACAACTTGATTAACCATCACATGACAGCAAACCAGCAACACCTTAAAACAACCATGCACTTAAATCAGCTTAGTGCAGCATAACATGTCAAGACATCACACTTGACATCTCCACAACTTGCAACTAATCTAATATGACAAATACTGAACATAACTAGTTAGTGCAGAACAGCATGTTAGAACAACTTTAGTGGCATAAAGCTATCATATAGGTTTTAACAAAATTTAGCCAACACAAATACTGCATAGCTGCAGAACTAACTAACTCCCCTTTTGGCAAATTTTAGCTAAAACCATCATATCATATCAAATATATCAGCAGCAGAAGATAGTCACACACATCAGTAGCAGATAAAACAATTATCAGCACTGCAACACCTACACAAGCAGATCAACACTCAATCTTCATCTGCACACATACACAACCTCACACAGCAGCAACTTCACAACAACATTTACCAACTAGCTCACCACTCACACTAGCAATCACAAATAAATGTTAGAACATCATATGGGACATCATGCAATCACACTCTCTCCCCCTTTTTAGCCATATTTGACAAAGCAATAGCACACCAGAGCAATATCCATACAACCTTGGAATAATACAACCAGCTCCCCCTCAAGGAAACAACCAAGGAACACTACTACTTCTTACTTCTCCCCCTTTTTAGTCATAATATACCAAATCAATCAATTATGCATCTAAAGACAATCAACCAACAGCAAGCAAGTCAGTAGCAGAACACATCCAACTCAGAAGCTTGTACAATCTGACAGTATACAGTACTCTCCCTGACATGGATAACCAATGCTCCATTGCAAGAAGAACACCCAAAATGAATGGAAAACACAAGACGCATCTTCATGTCTTCAAGAGCGCACCTTCTGTTCAACACACCTGCTGAACACATTCACCTACTGCTTGACCCTCAAGCAAACCATGTATCACAACAGTACATAAATCAGATAGAAGCTTGTGTTCTTTGGAGACAAAGATCATAACATTCTGAACAGAATGTTCTGTTAGCAGATGTTAAGACATCAGTCTTGACATCATGAACAGAATCCATCTGCACTAAGAAAAACACCACATTCCAAATAAAAATAGAATCTCCAAGCTCCCTCTTAAGCCAAGGGACCAAAAACAACCAGAACAAAAGCACATCACATCACAGAAGATCACAAGAACACAGGAACATTATTCTTTCACCCAACTCTCCAAAGGAAAACATTCCCTATCATTCTCCCGTATGATAATTTGGAATACTCCTGATCAGTTGATGAGTATCTTCACCTTCAGACTTTTAAGCAATCAATACCTAATCTGCTTCAGTCTTCTCTACATTCTCCATCCAAGGCTGACCTTCTACTTCATCATTCTCCCGTATGACTATGTAGATGCCCCTTAGGCATAAAGTAGACACCAAGCTTCTGAACCAGAGCATAATCATCCTTCACTAAGGATATCCAACCAGATAATGTCCCAACATAAGTTAGAACATCTGCCACACACAAAGACATCATCACCGTGATTCTTGATATGCTCCACCAACTGGACTTACTATAGCATAGTAATCCAAAGAACTAGAGAAATAAACTCTCATCCACCTTCAAGAAGAATAATCTCCTTGAGTCTTCAACTCATCACCCTTCTGCCCAAGAGTAACTTGTTCCAAGACAATCCTCAATAATAACCAGCTACCACACTCTGATTATCTTGATTCTTCGAATCCACTTCTGAGATCAACCAAATGCCACAGTTTGATCACCTCATTCATGAATCCTCATATGAAAACAACCAAATGCCACATTTTGACCTTTTACACGTTTGTCAGAATTCTCACAAAGATATCCTGATCCACCAAGGAAACTTGATCTTCAAATCACATGTTCTAATTGCTCAATAGCAAACACACTTAGACTCCCTAAGCCATGGTCATGTAACATCTTCTCCTTCCTGCAGCTCCTGCAAACTGTCATGAGAACGATCTTTTTGAAACATCCTATTGATCATTCCTGTAGATCACCCTATCATTAGTTGATGTGCCACATCACCAGCTGAGACTTCTGATGTTAAGCTAGATGTCAAAACATTATGACATCCAACTGTTGAATTTAGCTCTTCCTTCTGCCACTCAGAAGAACCTCCTCCCTTTGTAGAAACAGATTTCCATGCTCTCATAGACTTGATTCAACAATCAATTTTGAGTAGACAACCTTCATCCTGCTTAGAAACTCCACAGACTTCAAATCTACCATATCTGAATCTTCAGAAAATAAGTAGTCCAAGACTACCCCATAGCCATACAAAAAAAATGCCACTTCTAAATACACTATAGAACACACAATCTCATCTTTATAATCCCAAGCTTCTTTTAACCACCATGATTGTTTCAATATCATGTAGGAAATCAACACAGAGTTCCTTGAACCTAGGATGATCTCCAAGGATCACACCTTCAGCAGCTAATTCAGGTCGTCACACACCAACACACCACGAAGAGACATAAACAGCCACATAGAGAAAAGTAAATTCTCAACACTTCAGCAGTCCTGGACTTTTACATCAGACATATACATAGTCTCCCGTCAATGTATTTTGTCATTAGTTGAATGCACAACATCTTAGATAAACGCTCAACTCCCGTCAGAGTATTCACTATCGATTAGATGCACATCCTTCTCAACAACAGACAAATACTCAACTCCTGTCAAGGTATTTATCATATGTGATAAGGTAAACTTCTTACACAAGGTACGACATTTTGTCTGACATTCTTTTCCCGCACATTTGTGGCACTAGCTGATCCCTCTTTTATTAATCCACACCACTGATCACTTCAGATTAGGTAAGTGGCTTGACCTGATACTCCACCATGAGCACAACTAACTTCCTTGGCTGAAAACTCAACACCTTTGAGATGCTATTCCAACATCAGTTCTGACAATAATCTCAAACACATGGATTTGACACTTACTATGGTTTTGGAGGTAACATCCGTAGTAATCCATGTCCAACTCTTTGCAGGGGATACAAGAGTCCAAGTGTTCCATCATGTAGGGGATATCACATAGCTGAACCTAAGCTAGATGAAGACTTCCCTTGATCATCTTAAAGGTCTTCAAAACTAATCCAAGCTCCAGCAAAACTAAACAATAGCAAGACTCAGAGTCACTTTCCTAATTAGGTCAAGTATTAGAAAGACTCTTCTAGAGACCAAAATAAATGGCTCTATCCTTTCTTCAATAGATTTCTTGAAGAGTAGATCAACCACACACTATAGTGCCTTTAAGAGTGGACTTGAGAATTAAAACTCAAGTATCGTTGGCAAATTTACACAGTTGATTGAACAGTCTTGCATACACTACATCCTCACACATCAACTCTTCTGAGGAGACCAACCCTACTGCCCTTCCTTTACTAGCAACACAAGGACCCCCAGGGTTCCATCAGATACCAAGCAGCGGAATACACAATAATCACAACCTCCTCAACAGTCTTCAGGTACAAAATATTACACAAAACCACCACTATCCAGGTGCAAACAAAATTCTAGGTTTGAACCAAATCAAATAAAATCTTCACCATGATTTTCGCCAGGAATCTCTCATCAGGAAAACCCAAGGAATTACAACCAAAAGATAACAAACCAAACACAAAATTCTGAACTGAATGTTCTCCAGTTCTGTAGTCACATGTTAGGACATCATACTTGACATCATGAACTAAAGCTCTGCAACATAAAAAAAACCATTCTTCCACTTTGGCTAATATTGGCTGAAACAGCCTTTGCATGAAATACTGGGGAACCACAATCAAACATAGCAACAATCAAACAAAACACAACACTAGAACAAATCAGAGGCGCACACAGCGGAAATAACAGAGCAATTCCTTGGAGAGAATTAAACTCCCTCACAGCAAGATCCTCCAAAAGAACCTGAAACACGGTGTCAATACATCTTGTGTGACATCACAGCTACACAGCAAGCACACATCCACCATACATCATTTTCTGCCTATAAGTACCAGCTGTCACGAATATTCCATCCTCCACTTCTAGGGACCGTTCAAACAGCTTTTCAGTAAAACATCCTTCTTCCTTTACCATGAACCAGAAAGTATCCCCCTCGGATCTCACCCAGAAACAGAACAGGATGCCTGCTCTGATACCAATTGAAATTTTGGTACATGTGCAGAATTCAGATGTCCTATAACATATCATTCGACATCTGGTCTGACATGAACACGGCAAGGTATGAACATATAAAAATAGTACTGAAAAGCATAAACAACACACAGGATTTGTTCACCCAGTTCGGTCTAACAACCTACATCTGGGGGCATACCAAGCCAGGAAGGAAGTCCACTATTAGCAGTATCAATTTGAAGCTAAACTCCCCCGTTTACAACTTCTCACTTAATACCTACCCAATGACCCTTCTACCTAAGTCCTCCCTAGGTAAGAGACTCCATCACACTTCCAATCATCGCAATGATGTCTAGCAGTCAACATCTCAGCCACTGCATCAACAGCTTGATTTCCAACAATTCTTCAAACACATAAACATAGAAGATACTCTCATATGCTAATACTCAGCCAAGACTCTTGACTAAGAACACCATCTTGAAGTTGCTTAAAAGCTTCCTTCAAGAATAATACATCTCTTACCTACAGGCTTCGAGATACACACAATGACCAACCCACAAACCGGGTGGTTCACACATACCTACTCTCCTAGAGAGTGGTTCACAATAACGAAACACTAATAATTTTACATCTTGGAATCGTTACAAAATCAGGTTACAAACACTCCTATTTATAACCTACATCCCAACTGGATTTGGGCTTCAAATCACAATAAAGCTGATGTTAAAAATCTGCAATAACTTCTGCACCAAAATAGGTCTTCAATCAAATCTTTCCTAAATTATCTCCACAATTTAGAGAGTCATTATTCTTCTTGATTCTGACTTGAATCTTCCAGACCAAACAAAACAGCGCCACATAGGATAACATAATATTCCCAGAATATTCTGCATCTATTAAATCATAACAGAATTTAACTGTCCAGCTCAGCAAAGGCGCGATGTCGAATGATTCAGGATGGGACATCTTTATTCGACATGTTGAATGCAGTAAGTTAGAACAACTTGATTAACCATCACATGACAGCAAACCAGCAACACCTTAAAACAACCATGCACTTAAATCAGCTTAGTGCAGCATAACATGTCAAGACATCACACTTGACATCTCCACAACCTGCAACTAATCTAATATGACAAATACTGAACATAACTAGTTAGTGCAGAACAGCATGTTAGAACAACTTTAGTGACATAAAGCTATCATATAGGTTTTAACAAAATTTAGCCAACACAAATACTGCATAGCTGCAGAACTAACAAACTCCCCCTTTGGCAAATTTTGGCTAAAACCATCATATCATATCAAATATATCAGCAGCAGAAGATAGTCACACACATCAGTAGCAGATAAAACAATTATCAGCACTGCAACACCTACACAAGCAGATCAACACTCAATCTTCATCTGCACACATACACAACCTCACACAGCAGCAACTTCACAACAACATTTACCAACTAGCTCACCACTCACACTAGCAATCACAAATAAATGTTAGAACATCATATGGGACATCATGCAATCATACTCTCTCCCCCTTTTTAGCCATATTTGACAAAGCAATAGCACACCAGAGCAATATCCATACAACCTTGGAATAACACAACCAGCTCCCCCTCAAGGAAACAACCAAGGAACACTACTACTTCTTACTTCTCCCCCTTTTTAGTCATAATATACCAAATCAAGCAATTATGCATCTAAAGACAATCAACCAACAGCAAGCAAGTCAGTAGCAGAACACATCCAACTCAGAAGCTTGTACAATCTGACAGTATACAGTACTCTCCCTGACATGGATAACCAATGCTCCATTGCAAGAAGAACACCCAAAATGAATGGAAAACACAAGACGCATCTTCATGTCTTCAAGAGCGCACCTTCTGTTCAACACACCTGCTGAACACATTCACCTACTGCTTGACCCTCAAGCAAACCGTGTATCACAACAGTACATAAATCAGATAGAAGCTTGTGTTCTTTGGAGACAAAGACCATAACATTCTGAACAGAATGTTCTGTCAGCAGATGTTAAGACATCAGTCTTGACATCATGAACAGAATCCATCTGCACTAAGAAAAACACCACATTCCAAATAAAAATAGAATCTCCAAGCTCCCTCTTAAGCCAAGGGACCAGAAACAACCAGAACAAAAACACATCACATCACAGAAGATCACAAGAACACAGGAACATTATTCTTTCACCCAACTCTCCAAAGGCAAACATTCCCTATCATTCTCCCGTATGATAATTTGGAATACTCCTGATCAGTTGATGAGTATCTTCACCTTCAGACTTTTAAGCAATCAATACCTGATCTGCTTCAGTCTTCTCTACATTCTCCATCCAAGGCAGACCTTCTACTTCATCATTCTCCCGTATGACTATGTAGACGCTCCTTAGGCATAAAGTAGACACCAAGCTTCTGAACCAGAGCATAATCATCCTTCACCAAGGATATCCAACCAGATAATGTCCCAACACAAGTTAGAACATCTGCCACACACCAAGACATCATCACCATGATTCTTGATATGCTCCACCAACTGGACTTACTATAGCATAGTAATCCAAATAACTAGAGAAATAAACTCTCATCCACCTTCAAGAAGAATAATCTCCTTGAGTCTTCAACTCATCACCCTTCTGCCCAAGAGTAACTTGTTCCAAGACAATCCTCAATAATAACCAGCTGCCACACTCTGATTATCTTGATTCTTCGAATCCACTTCTGAGATCAACCAAATGCCACAGTTTGATCACCTCATTCATGAATCCTCATATGAAAACAACCAAATGCCACATTTTGACCTTTTTCACGTTTGTCAGAATTCTCACAAAGATATCCTGATCCACCAAGGAAACTTGATCTTCAAGTCACATGTTTTAATTGCTCAATAGCAAACACACTTAGACTCCCTAAGCCATGGTCATGTAACATCTTCTCCTTCCTGCAGCTCCCGCAAACTGTCATGAGAATGATCTTTTTGAAACATCCTATTGATCATTCCTGTAGATCACCCTATCATAAGTTGATGTGCCACATCACCAGCTGAGACTTCTGATGTTAAGCTAGATGTCAAAACATTATGACATCCAACTGTTGAATTTAGCTCTTCCTTCTGCCACTCAGAAGAACCTCCTCCCTTTGTAGAAACAGATTTCCACGCTCTCATAGACTTGATTCAACAATCAATTTTGAGTAGACAACCTTCATCCTGATTAGAAACTCCACAGACTTCAAATCTACCATATCTGAATCTTCAGAAAATAAGTAGTCCAAGACTACCCCATAGCCATACAAAAAAAATGCCACTTCTAAATACACTATAGAACACACAATCTCATCTTTATAATCCCAAGCTTCTTTTAACCACCATGATTGTTTCAATATCATGTAGGAAATCAACACAGAGTTCCTTGAACCTAGGATGATCCCCAAGGATCACACCTTCAGCAGCTAATTCAGGTCGTGACACACCAACACACCACGAAGAGACATAAACAACCCCATAGAGAAAAGTAAATTCTCAACACTTCAGCAGTCCTGCACTTTTACATCAGACATATACATAGTCTCCCGTCAATGTATTTTGTCATTAGTTGAATGCACAACATCTTAGATAAACGCTCAACTCCCGTCAGAGTATTCACTATCGATTAGATGCACATCCTTCTCAACAACAGACAAATACTCAACTCCTGTCAAGGTATTTATCATATGTGATAAGGTAACCTTCTTACACAAGGTACGACATTTGGTCTGACATTCTTTTCCTGCACACTTGTGGCACTAGCTGATCCCTCTTTTATTAATCCACACCACTGATCACTTCAGATTAGGTAAGTGGCTTGACCTGATACTCCACCATGAGCACAACTAACTTCCTTGGCTGAAAACTCAACACCTTTGAGATGCTGTTCCAACATCAGTTCTGACAACAATCTCAAACACATGGATTTGACACTTACTATGGTTTTGGAGGTAACATCCGTAGTAATTCATGTCCAACTCTTTGCAGGGGATACAAGAGTCCAAGTGTTCCATCATGTAGGGGACATCACATAGCTGAACCTAAGCTAGATGAAGACTTCCCTTGATCATCTTAAAGGTCTTCAAAACTAATCCAAGCTCCAGCAAAACTAAACAACAGCAAGACTCAGAGTCACTTTCCTAATTAGGTCAAGTATTAGAAAGACTCTTCTAGAGACCAAAATAAATGGCTCTATCCTTTCTTCAATAGATTTCTTGAAGAGTAGATCAACCACACACTATAGTGACTTTAAGAGTGGACTTGAGAATTAAAACTCAAGTATCGTTGGCAACTTTACACAGTTGATTGAACAGTCTTGCATACACTACATCCTCAAACATCAACTCTTCTGAGGAGACCAACCCTACTGCCCTTCCTTTACTAGCAACACAAGGACCCCCAGGGTTCCATCAGATACCAAGCAGCTGAATACACAACAATCACAACCTCCTCAACAGTCTTCAGGTACAAAATATTACACAAAACCACCACTATCCAGGTGCAAACAAAATTCTAGGTTTGAACCAAATCAAATAAAATCTCCACCATGATTTTCGCCAGGAATCTCTCATCCGGAAAACCCAAGGAATTGCAACCAAAAGATAACAAACCAAACACAACATTCTGAACTGAATGTTCTCCAGTTCTGTAGTCACATGTTAGGACATCAGACTTGACATCATGAACTGAAGCTCTGCAACATAAAAAAAACCATTCTTCCACTTTGGCTAATATTGGCTGAAACAGCCTTTGCATGAAATAATGGGGAATCACAATCAAACATAGCAACAATCAAACAGAACACAACACTAGAACAAATCAGAGGCGCACACAACGGAAATAACAGAGCAATTCCTTGGAGAGAATTAAACTCCCCCACAGCAAGATCCTCCAAAAGAACCTGAAACACGGTGTCAAGACATCTTGTGTGATATCACAGCTACACAGCAAGCACACATCCACCATACATCATTTTCTGCCTATAAGTACCAGCTGTCACGAATATTCCATCCTCCACTTCTAGGGACCGTTCAAACAGCTTTTCAGGAAAACATCCTTCTTCCTTTACCATGAACCAGAAAGTATCCCCCTCGGATCTCACCCAGAAACAGAACAGGATGCGTGCTCTGATACCAATTGAAATTCTGGTACATGTGCAGAATTCAGATGTCCTATTACATATCATTCGACATCTGGTCTGACATGAACACGGCAAGGTATGGACATATAAAAATAGTACTGAAAAGCATAAACAACACACAGGATTTGTTCACCCAGTTCGGTCTAACAACCTACATCTGGGGGCATACCAAGCCAGGAAGGAAGTCCACTATTAGCAGTATCAATTCGAAGCTAAACTCCCCCGTTTACAACTTCTCACTTAATACCTACCCAATGACCCTTCTACCTAAGTCCTCCCTAGGTAAGAGACTCCATATCACTTCCAATCATCGCAATGATGTCTAGCAGTCAACATCTCAGCCACTGCATCAACAGCTTGATTTCCAACAATTCTTCAAACACATAAACATAGAAGATACTCTCATATGCTAATACTCAACCAAGACTCTTGACTAAGAACACCATCTTGAAGTTGCTTAAAAGCTTCCTTCAAGAACAATACATCTCTTACCTACAGGCTTCGAGATACACACAATGGCCAACCCACAAATCGGGTGGTTCCAACATACCTACTCCCCTAGAGAGTGGTTCACAATAACGAAACCCTAATAATTTTACATCTTGGAATCGTTACAAAATCAGGTTACAAACACTCCTATTTATAACCTACATCCCAATTGGATTTGGGCTTCAAATCACAATAAAACTGATGTTAAAAATCTGCAATAACTTCTGCACCAAAATAGGTCTTCAATCAAATCTTTCCTAAATTATCTCCACAATTTAGAGAGTCATTATTCTTCTTGATTCTGACTTGAATCTTCCAGACCAAACAAAACAGCGCCACATAGGATAACATAATATTCCCAGAATATTCTGCATCTGTTAAATCATAACAGAATTTAACTGTCCAGCTCAGAACAGGCGCGATGTCGAATGATTCAGGATGGGACATCTTTATTCGACATGTTGAATGCAGTAAGTTAGAACAACTTGATTAACCATCACATGACAGCAAACCAGCAACACCTTAAAACAACCATGCACTTAAATCAGCTTAGTGCAGCATAACATGTCAAGACATCACACTTGACATCTCCACAACCTGCAACTAATCTAATATGACAAATACTAAACATAACTAGTTAGTGCAGAACAGCATGTTAGAACAACTTTAGTGACATAAAGCTATCATATAGGTTTTAACAAAATTTAGCCAACACAAATACTGCATAGCTGCAGAACTAACAGTCATGTTTGATTCCTAAGTCATGAATTGGCATTTTTAAAATTTTGAATGTTCTTGAGGTTGAAGATGATGTTCACGCGTGTTTTCATTTTTAGATGAATGTTTCATATATTGTTTAAAGATGCACATTTGTTAATAGGCCAACTGGCCTAGCCCAGTGGTGGGCGTGTTTTGCTAGCATACTGAGGGCGTGGGTTCGAACCCAGCAGCCCCACTTCATTTCTTTTACCATTTTTTCTCCTTCTTATTTATTTCATTTTTATTTTCTTTATTATTATTTCTCTAATTAATTATTTCTTTTATTCCTTTTGTTTATTTCCTTTATTCTTATTTTATACACCAAAAATACAAAAAATATTCTTACTAAGTTTATTTAACTTATTTATTTTATTTATATTAATTTATTAAATAATATTATTTAGTATTAATTATTTCTTTTATTTTTATTTAAAACCTTCTTAAAATCACAAAATATTTTATTTTTCTTATTTTATTCTCCCATTTTTTAATACCTAAAAATATTGTCTTTTATTTCTTTATTAAATTCCATGATCACATATTTTTCCTTGTATTTTACTTAATTGTTTAAAATATTTTCAAATTGTTATTAAAATGTGATGCTCATACTTTGTTTAGGGTTTTGTTTGATCTTTGATCCATGCCTTTAGTATTTGTTCATGTGTTGATATTGTATGATCATGGTGATATGCTTGTCCTAATGCCATCTTTGTTTTGCCTTGAAAGCTTTAAATGGTTGATATTTGTTCATACTTTCTTCAAGGTTTGTCCATGTGTTTAGAATTTGTTTTCTTGACCTAAAATTGTGATGAAACCATACCTTGATCTTTTTTCTTGTGTTGATATCTGTCTTTGTGTATACATGTTGTAAAAAATGATGATGTACCATGTTTGCCCTAGATATTTTCTTTGGTTTAAATCATGTCTTGTGTATGCCTCTTGTTCATAAATGTTAAACTTGTATCCAAGCATGCTTTGTCAAATGTAAACCTTGTACGTGTTTGTTGAACCATTTTAGTCCTACTTGTACCATGTATCTCATGTCTATTTCCTTTGTTGAATGTTTGTGTACACTTGTATATTCATGTTGCCGATTCCAAGGAGGGGACTTCTTGTTGACACCATTGTCATTTTGCATATATATCTTTACATCATTCTTGTACACATTTTGTATGTTTGTAATCCTTAACTTACTATCCCTTAGGGAATTCCCCTTAGGTTGATTCAACTTTAGATAATTCAATTAGGGTTCCCCTCTTCCAAACTCAAAATATTTTTCAATAGAAACCTTGACATTAGGTCATTGACTTTTCAAACTCATTTTCTTAACAATTGCTTCAAGTCATCTTAAGCACATTAAAAACTTCTTTGATGATCCAATATCATTAAACTTTTGTGGTAGCCTTGCACGTTTTCGGGCACGCGACTTTGATTCGCGTATTTACGTCATGATTTTAATCCATTCATTTTTCTTTTCAATTTATGTTTTGATTCATTTGTCCTGTGATGTTAATATTGTGTATGCATCTTATTCCCTTCAAGTTCAATGCTTTGTATGATAACATTAAGTTAACTTCCTCCTAACCTCGACTATAGGACAATTTGACATGACAACATCTAGGACCAAGTCTCCCTTAGATTTTTCTTTTACCCTTTGAGTCTTTCTCTTCTCATTTCAAAACAAGTTCAAAACACTTAATAAATACAACGAGTATTGTACGCCACGAGCCTTAAGTACATGAGAAATGAAGAATGAGGGGTCTCCCTTCACTTTTCTAGAGTGTTTACCAAACGTCCCGTTTGGGGGCGACCATGCAACGCATTTGCTCCTATGTTATAGACTTTAGTTCAATAAGAGTTACAGACTAACTTAACTCACTTTTATCTAAAATAACACAAACAAAGTTCAAATATTTTTATCCTTCGGGATGGGTTTCAAATCATTCTCAGAAAAGGGAACGTTATTTCCATTATGTCACAAACAGGCATCTACCCTAACTGCCAGACGCGAACCTAACGTCGTTCATAAAAAAAAACACTTACCGACCCATAGGTCGAACTACGATAGCTCTGATTTCCTCATTATCGTTCGAATGAGGATACGTAGGTACAAGACGAAGAAGTCTTGGCGAGCACCTTTCTCCCTTTTTCTGTAGGCCGAACTACGAATGCTCTAACTTCTTCATTCTCGTTCGAATGAGGATACGCAGGCACAAGACGACGAAGTCTTGGCAAGCACCCTTCTCCCATTTTCTGTAGTCCTCCGAACTACGTTGACTCTAACTTTCCCATTGCACGAGGGAATACGTAGTCATAGGACGGCGATGTCCTATCGAGTTACCTTTTGTTCAGTTTCCGTTTAGGAAATAGGCTTTAGATAAACACACCCTTTGATTAGAACAACAAGAGTGGATCCCGTTGAGTACAACGGACGCGAGGGGGTGCTAATACCTTTCTCTCACGTAATCGACTCCTGAACCCATGACTTGGTTGTGATGACCATGTCTTCTCCATTTTGAGGTTTCTTCGATCATTTCCTTTCCCCCGTCGGGATAAATAACGTTCGGTGGTGACTCTATTTTTTCCGCCGGTAGTTTTTCGCGTTGCGACACTCTGCCGCGCCAGAAATCAGCTTTGGCGGCGGCGTAGGTTAAACCTATAAAATCTGATTTCAAACAACTCCTCGTTACTCCCTCAATCGTAATCTAGTCTTATTTTCACGTAAATCCCTACCTAGAGTCCGAATTCAACAAAAGGATCTAAGAACCCTAGCAATGTAAACCGAAATTAAACACTGAGAGTGAAAGATATGGAGACCAAGCCTTAGGGGTTTGGCTCCCTATGGATTCAGCTACACCGTGGTAACAAGTATTGGCTCAGAAACGAAAGATTAACCAACCTTTGAGATGGAGGTGTGTCCTGGCGTTCGCTGGAATGAAGAAGATGATGATGATGGAACAGAAATCCAGAGCCTCTCAAACCAGGTATGTGCTTCAAGCTATGCTCTTTTTAATTGTTGTTGTTCTTCTCTAAATGAAGCATGTAGGTGAAAGTTTCTTGATGTGTGTTGTTGTTATGCTCTTGTGTGGTGAGTGATGGAGAGTGAGAGAGAAAAAGATGCAGAGATGGAGAGTGATGCATAAAGATTCAGAGATTGTGATTGGTGATGATTGGAATTATCATTGGATCCTAATGATTGAGTGAAGATTTGAATATATATAGTGAGAAAGATAACAAAATCTAACTCTGTTAGGACTTACTTAGTGTAAGTTAGTTATGAGTCACTAATAGTGTTAGATTTGTTTGTTAGATTCAATTAACAGTTAGATTTAGTTATGGATTGGACAACACTGTTAAATGATCTCAGTAGAAGTTTGTTAAGAGTTAGTTCTCTGTTATCACTCTGTTAAGTTTGTTATTAGGTGCAATCAACTGTAATTTAGTTAGTGTTAGATTGAACAATTAGTTGTTATTCTGTTAAGACTCGTTATTGTGTTAGTTGCAATAAATGAAGTTATAAGTTGAGGTTAATACAATCATCTTTCCTGCTAAAAATTTTATCAGTTGTGAAGCTAATATGATATTAGAATGTATAAAGAAAATTAATTTGTTACTTGCTTGGAATAGATTGAGGTTAGACCTTTAGAAGTTAGTTATAGTTAGTTTGTCACAATCCAGTCAGTTAAGTTGTAATTTGTAATGAGACTAACTATTGTAATAATTAATTACGGTTAAAGTCATTTTGGATGTGAAATGACTAGGTTGGTCTTAAAAATACTATGTTAGGACTATTAGGTTAGGGTGGCTGTTTTTTCATCATCTAGTTAACTGTTAGGATTATTATGAAGTTTTGGTGGAATTTGGATGGTGCCAATATTGGTGTAGGTTTAATTA
The DNA here is from genome assembly GCA_022829125.1 of Lathyrus tuberosus. NCBI lineage: Eukaryota > Viridiplantae > Streptophyta > Magnoliopsida > Fabales > Fabaceae > Lathyrus > Lathyrus tuberosus. The sequence goes on from JALAZF010000084.1 coordinate 8,701,492, forward strand.
ATTGTTAATGAAGCTTGAATGAGCATGGTTTGTGTATGGGTTCCAGTCATGTATGTTGGCATGCTATGAATGCATTAATGTTAATCCTAATTATATGTTATGGTTATATGTTGCAGGATCAATGTGATTGAGGAATATGGACAAGGCCATGAACAAGTGGACACTTTGAACAAGATTAAGCTTTATGGAGGATTTGGAGCAAGAAAAGATGGCTTGTGGGAATTAGGGTCTTAGGTTAGAAAGTTGGCTTTGGTCAACTGGTTGACCAAAAAGTCAACATTTGACCAAAGTCAACTGTAGGCCAAAGATTACATTTTTATGTAGATTTTGGATTTTGTAATGAATTGTAATGTAATATGGATATTTAAACCTTGGATGACTTTGTAATGAAAAATGGTTTTGTAATCTTGTTTTGATGAGTTTCCTCCAATTGTGACCTTGTATAGACCCGCAGTGTCTTGAATGTACTTTGAGTATCAATGGCTTGTCTCTCAACTCCAAACCCAAAAATGCAACCCACAAGAACTATGACTGCAAAAAATACACAGTTAGGGGTTTCATGAATCCTGGTTCACAAAGTAAGCTGCTCCACTTGAGTACACCACCCAAGATACCTAGGCTTGATTCTTGGGAAACCTTAGTTTCCTGTCAGCTATAAGTAACACAACTTTGAATCCATGATACTTGTTTCTTTTGATGACATGAATGTACTCGGCATGAATGTATGCAGATGAATCACAAACCAATAGTCAGATGAAAATGAAAAAAGGAGGGTAAATTTTGGGTTTTAAAACTACCCCTATTTAATCTTCTTGAACCTAAATGTCAGAATGATGACAACTTTTTGGGCATTCAAGGTGGAAGAGGATTAAATATAATAATATCCAAAAATTTGGCCGTTAAGGATAGAGATGTATTAAAATGAAGGAAAGTGTATTGTAGGGAATTATTTATTGGGGATATGGAATGGAGGACATTCCTTGTGTGTAGGGTCCTCTGTTGGGGTTGACTGAAACAATTTGTTGGGGGAAACAAGTAAGAGAAATGCTTGACACACATGATATATGCAATGTATGTTTGATCTACATGATGCATGAAGTTATGCATGCTATGCAACAATGTGGGTTATGGTATCTGTAAGGACAAGGCTCTTCTGGTGATGTAGACTCCGACTCGCCAATATCTACACCAGAGAACTTGTAATAAAGGGGAAAGTTTCAGGTTACCACAAATGCTAGAGATTTCAAAACCTTGTTCTGCTGAAAGTAAGACGTGATTCTTCTGGGGAAAAGGGGATTCGGTAATCATTTAGGTGCTTTCATGTATCAAGCATTTATTGTAGACTACCGATCTCCCTTTGGAAATATTCAATTAATCAAAGAAATGCATAATTTTTTTTTGGCTTTTTATTATTCTCAATGTTTTGTGGCATTATGTGATAAAAAGTAATCAATTATTTTGCAAACAAAATACGAGAAATGAAAAATGATAAAGAAAAGTGAATTTTATTGAACGTGGGAAAATGTATACATATGATGTGTACAAGGATGCAAAATCCTTGATGAGGAAATTGAAAATTTTGAAAAATAAAGGTAAATGGCAATGGGAAATTTATGTGATTTTCCATTGGTTACAATATTGGCTACCATCCGCTGTAAGATCTGGGTCGCAATACTTCTGTTTGGTTGACAATGATTAGATTGATATTTTACTGTCTGAAGTCCAATTGTGATGAAGTAGGCTCAAGTGTTGCAATCAAATGCCTTTATCCCTAATTTTTTTCCTGGACATTTTTCTCTTTTTTTTTCATCCACCGGGATACCCCCTTTTGCCTAAGTCGCCCTTTCAGGTTTTCACCTTAGCGAGCTTTTGTATAATATATATATATATATATATTATTTGTTTGATCCCTAACTTTTGCATGGACATTTCTTTTTTTTGGTCCATCGGGATACCCATTTTTCCGTAGGTTGTATTTGTGGTTGTCAACCTAGCGGGTTCTTTATTCACTTTTTTTAGGCATAATATTTTTTAATTGCGTCAGAGTTCACGGGTAGTGGCAACTCCTTCCCATCCATGGTGGTGAGGATCAGGGCTCTGCCTGAGAAGGCCTTCTTGATGACAAAGTGTCCTTCATAGTTGGGAGTCCACTTGCCTCATGGATCCGTGTGTATCAGAGAGTATATCTTAAGCACGAGTTCACCTTCATGGCATACACGAGGATTAACCTTCTTATTAAAAGCTCTCTTAAGACATAATTGGTATAGCAGGCCATGGCAGAGATCCGTCAAGTGCTTTTCTTTAATGAGATTCAGCTGATCATATCTGGATTGAACCCAATCAACTTCATTTAGGTCTGCTTCCATAATAACCCTTAGCGAAGGAGTTTCAACCTAAATCGATAAGACAACTTCTATACTATACACAAGTGAGAATGGGGTTGTCCTAGTAGAAGTACAAACGGAAGTTCTATAGCCTTGCAGAGCAAAGGGAAGCATCTCATGCCAATCCTTGTAAGTCTTGACCATTTTATGGACAATCTTCTCGATGTTTTTGTTTGCTGCTTCTACGAAACCATTCATCTTGGGCCGATATGGTGAAGAGTTATGGTGCTCAATCTTGAATTCTTGACACAACTCTTTCATCATTTTATTGTTCAGGTTACTAGAATTGTCAGTAATAATCTTGCTAGGGATTCGATAGCGACATATTATTTTGTTCTTTATAAATAGGGCAACCATTTGTCGTGTGACATTTGCATATGAAGCAGCTTTGACCCGCTTGGTGAAGTAATCAATAGCAACCATAATGAAACAATGATCGTTGGAAGCTTTCGGCTCGATCATTCTAATAACATCAATACCTCACATAGATAAGGGCCAAGGAGAAGTCAAGACATTCGATAGATTTGGTGGTACATGGATCTTATCACCATAGATCTGACACTTATGACATTTCTTAGCATAGTTGTAACAATCAACCTCCATTGTTGTCTAGTAATAACCAGCTCGAAGGATCTTTTTGGCCATGGTAGGCCCTTTATCATGATCTCCTTTGCATCTTTCATGTATGGATTTTATGATCGTATTTGCTTCGTGTCTATCCACGCATCTGAGCAAAATAAAATCCTAATTCCTTTTGTACAACACATCCTTATTCAAGAAGAACTTAGTAGATAGATTTTTCATAGCCTTCTTATCAGTGATGGACACACCCTCGGGATACTCTTATTTTTCCAGATACCTTTTGATTTCATAGAACCAAGGCTTCTCATCAGATTTTGCCTCAGTTTCTAGACAATATGCAGGTTCATCAAAATGTTCAATGTAAATAGCGGGTGCTTTATTCTTCCACTTGACTTTGATCATGGATGCTAAAGTAGCTAAAGCATCTACTAGTTGATTCTCTTCCCTAGGGCTATGATGAAAAATGATTTCATCAAAGTAGGGAATTAACTTCGCAATGTGTTTTTTGTATGGAATTAAATTGATATCCCAAGTTTCCTAATCTCCTTTGATTTGATGGATTACCAGAGCAGAGTCTCTGTATACCTCGCGGATTTTAATTCTCAGATCAATGGTCGATTTGATTTCGTAGATACATGCTTCATATTCTGCCATATTGTTGGTGCAGTCAAAGCATAATCTAGCAGTGAAAGGAAGGTGAAATCCAGTTGGAGAAGTGATAATTGCCCTAATTCCATGACATTGAGAATTTGAAGCACCGTTGATCACGAGCGTCCATCTTGATTCTGGTTCGGGTCCTTCTTCAAGGCCTGAAATCTCATAATCTATGATAAACAGAATGTCCTCATCAGGAAATTCAAACCTCATTTGTTGATAACCCTCCACCGGTTGATGAGTAAGATAGTCAGACAATACACTCCCTTTAATAGCTTTCTGGGTAATATACTAGATGTTGTACCCATATAACAGCATTTGCCACCGAGCAATCCTTCCAGTGACCACAGGCTTCTCAAATATGTACTTTATTGGATCCATTTTAGATATTAACAAAGTAGTGTGGCAAACCATATATTGTCTTAGGCGTCGAACAACCCAAGCCAGAGCACAACAAGTTTTCTCCAAAAGTGAGTATCTGGCCTCACACTCAGTGAACTTCTTGCTCAAGTAGTATATGGCATGTTCTTTTCTGCCTGTGTCGTCGTGTTGACCCAATACACAGCCCATTGATTTATCAAGCACAGTGAGATACATGATTAACGACCTATCAGGAACATGTGGTATTAAGATCAGTGGTTCTTGCTGAAATTCTGGTATCAGATATGTGATGTCGAAGGAGATGTTACGACACAAATATCTGAGAACTGATCCACATAAAACAATGTAACAAAAGCAGTAAATGAAAAGAGAGATAACACAAGCAATTGTTAACCCAGTTCGGTGCAAACACACCTACGTCTGGGGGCTACCAAGCCAGGAAGGAAATTCACTAAATAGAATTAGTTTGAAGATTCTCAGCACACAACCTCTGGTCTGCAACCTTCTCACCGAATCTCTACCCGTGCAATTTCTACCTAAGACACTCTTAGATATGAGACCCTTCTCACTCCCCCTCAATCACACACAATGACAAATACAACAATCACAAGAGATAGAAGACACACTTCAAAGACACATAATCATCCTTGCTTAAAAGCTTATAGATGATTAATAAATTACAACTCAACTAACAGTCCAACTCTAGTATTAGAACAATACAAGAGTGGCTCACAATTCACAAAAGACAGAAACCCTAATCCTTAAAACATAACGCACAATTCACACTAATCTCTCTGATTAGCAAATAGGGTTTAGCAGGTCTTTATAAATAAACACGCAGCATGTGCTTGGGCCAAATCAAATCAATTTAAAGCTTTAAACATCCCATGATTTTCTCCATAAAAGTAGAACAGAATATCTCCAACAAATCGTAACAGAACTATTTATGGACTTAGAATCAGAAAAACTCCTCCTTAATTTGCACCATCAAAGAATCAATCAGAAAATCCAAACTAAGTAATAACACACAGTAATTCTAAAACAGAAGCATGTTCAGTTCTGGAATCACATGTTAAGACATCTGCTTTGACATCCATAAAACATGCATGTATGTTTTATAGAACAGAGATGTTCTATTCACATGTTAAAGCATCATTCATAACATTTAACAGAGCTGTATGTTTTACCAAAATTGCTCCCAACACAGAACTTACAAACTCCCCCTTTGGCAAATTTTGGCTAAAACATTCTTTGAACATTGAAACATGTAAGCAGCACCACATCAGAAAGATGTCAGATCATCTGATCAGACATTATACAAAACCAAGGTTATAAGCACATATAATCTCCCCCTCAAGCCAAAATTCCCCCTTAACACCAGGTTATAAGCACATATAATCTCTCCCCCTTTTTAGCCATAATATGACAAGACAGAGCAAGAAACATGCATTAGCCATAATCAGAAAAGAAACATATTTCATCAAGACCCAATGAGAAGAGCAGTACAAACCAACCACACTTAGGTGCTAAAAGAAATCCAAACTAGAACCAAAAAAACAAAGAACGAAAACAAACATATTTCTTCAAGAACAGAACACTTAATTATCTTCAGAACCAACAACATCATCAGTCTCAGAACTTCCTTCTTCACCATCAGCCTCACCATCAGAGTTATGCTCCTCAGCACCTTCCTCCTCATTGTCATCACCATTAGCATCTCCATCAGAGTCATGCTCCTCAGCACCTTCCTCCTCATTGTCATCACCAACACCATCACCTTCAGCAATTTGCAGGGACTTGATTAATTTCTCAAACTTGTCCTTCCTCTCAGTACTAGCACGAATCACCTCATCAAGTTCTTTGCAAGCCTCCATTAATTCAGAGATCACACCGGCCTTGGTTGTGGGCTTGTTATCAGCAGAAGCAGATGTCACAACAATGTCTGTGACATGTTTCCCTGCAAACAATTTATAATGAAAAGACTGGGGAGATTCCCTTTTACACACACCATCAGCACTAGATAAGATCCCAGGATGCTGATTTAGGATAATACCATAGATCAGGGAGGGAAAGGCAATAGGTATCTTCACTGCACACGTTCCAACATGTTTCAAAGTTTGATAAAAAATATAGGTGCCATAGTCAAAAAGCTTCTTGGTTCCAACAACATAAATGAATTTTCCCAACCCAACAGAAATGGTTGAGGTATGATTGGTAGGGACCCAATTTGCAGCTCCAATTCTACGCAGGATGGCATATTTTACACTAAGCCTCCCAACAGATAGTTTGTCTTTCATAGGCCATGAAACCACCTGGTTTGTAGTAATTTCTTTGCAAACCTGGTTATCGGTAACCTCCAGCTCACTATGATCTTCTTCACTTCTTCCCAGGTACGTATTGATGATGGTAGGGGAGAATTCAACACATTTTCCTCTAACAAATACCTTCATACAATTCTTACTTTTTCTGTCAGCACAATCCACAGGAATATTGACAATAAATTCCTTCACAAGAACCTCATAGCACTTAGAAAACCTAGACACATATTTCATTAAACCAGCAAAAGAAATAAGATCCATCACCTCTTTGCACTCCAAGGCATCTTTTCCCAATTCTCTTTCAAGAGCAATCCTCCTTTGGTACACATACTTCCACCTCTTGACACTCTCAATATGATGAAATGAAATGTTATCCAGAGGAGCATCAGGCACTACATCAGAAATCTTCTTGATCACAGATCTCTTCACAGGGGTGATGTCCTAGACATCATCCTCAACATCATATTCTGACTCCGAATCAGACCTACCCTTCCTCTTTTTGGAGGAAGTAATCACTTTGCTCCAGGACCTTGGGGGACCAACAACAACCTTGTTCTTGGTATTCTTAGTAGGAATGTTGTCAATAACAGCCTTCCCTTTTCTTGTCTTGAGTCTCTTACCAATACCAGGTGTCAGACTCGTGATCAAATCATTTTCAGACAAGTCATTAACATCCACAACATTTTCAGCATTAGCATTCTTCCTTTCCTTTGGGTCAGGAACACCATTCTTGGTAAGTGGACCTTCCCTTGTAAAAGATGTCTCAACATCTGGCTCAACACCAGTTCCAGCTTCTTCCAACACAGAGGTAGTAAGCTTGTGCAGATTATCTTCTGAATCATCTTTCTCAGTCACATATGGGTCAGCAAAATTTTCAATATCAGTATATTTGTTAGTCTCAGAGAGAGGAGAAGCAGAAATTTGGGAAAGGGGTTTTGAAATCCCAGGAACCACAAAACCTTCAATCAAAACCCAAGAAACTAACATTCTTATGCTTCTATCAACAGAAAAAGCTTCTTCCTCTGCCCTATTTGCGAAAGAAGAGTCAAGAGAGGGCTTAGAAGAATTACCTACAGAGGCGTCTTTTGATCCTCTTGCATGGGGTGTTCTGGACTTCTTCAGCTCCGTTTCAGTACAAGGAACCATAGCCAATGGAGTAACATCAACAACATCATCAAAATATATATTCACAGGGTGAGCCCTAGATTTTGACGCAGAAGCTGTTGCCTTGTCAGATGAGTGTTTAGAAGGAGACGATGCATGTTATTGAGACATCTTGGGATTTTTGTGAATGAGAAGGTTATGAGCAAAAGAATTCCTTTTTCTACGATAAAAGATGAATGAGCTATTGAAGTATGGCACAATGCATATGTAGCGTGTGAGAGAATCTTGAAATGATTGCCTTTGATAGAGGCACTTTATTTGTTGGAAACATAAGAAAAATTGAATAATAGTCACCCATGACATTAATTTGCACTTTAATTTTTGAACACATAAGGAAAGTTTCCCACACGCCATTAATTGCTACAAATCCTCATATATGCAAATCCCTAGTTTGCCCCTCAAAAGTTCAAATTGATTAGCATCCAAGGCCTTAGTGAAAATGTCAGCTAGTTGCATCTCAGGAGCTACATGTTCTAAGGCGACAATCTTGTCCTCAACAAGTTCTCTTATGAAATGATGACGAATATCAATGTGTTTGGTCCTGCTGTGTTGAACATGATTTTTGGAGATGTTTATAGCACTTAGATTGTCACAATATAATGTCATGATATCTTGTGTGACATTGTATTCAGACAACATTTGTTTCATCCAAACCAGCTGAAAACAACTGCTTCCAGCTGCTATGTACTCAGCCTCAGCAGTAGACAGGGAGACACAATTTTTCTTCTTACTGAACCAGGATATAAGATTATTCCCCAAAAAGAAGCATCCTCCTGATGTGCTTTTCCTATCATCAACACTTCCTGCCCAATCTGCATCACAATATCCAATTAACATAGAGCCAGATCCATGAGAGTATAACATACCATAGTCACATGTCCCATTCACATACTTCAGTATCCTCTACACTTTATTGATATGACTCACTTTGGGTTCAGCTTGATATCTAGCACACACCCCCACAACAAAGGCAATGTCAGGTCTGCTTGCTGTAAGATACAACAGGCTACCTATCATACTTCTGTAGAGACTTTGATCCACACTCACACCCTTTTCATCTTTAGACAACTTTAGATGAGTGGGAGCAGGTGTCCTCTTGTGACTGGCACTCTCCATCCCAAACTTCTTTACTATATTCTTGGCATATTTACTCTGAGACAAGAATATAGAATCTTCCATTTGCTTGACTTGTAGACCAAGAAAATAGGTTAACTCACCAACAAGACTCATCTCAAATTCTGACTGCATCTGTTTGACGAAATGTTGAATCATCTCATCAGACATCCCACCAAACACAATATCATCAACATAAATTTGGGCAATCATGAGTTTCCCTCCTTCTTCTTTGACAAATAGAGTCTTGTCTATACCACCTATCCTGTAACCATTCTCAACAAGAAATTCTGTCAGTCTCTCATACCAAGCTCTTGGAGCTTGCTTCAACCCATAAAGAGCTTTCCTCAACTTGTACACATGGTTAGGATAGGTTGGATCAATAAATCCCTTAGGTTGTTCCACACACACCTCCTCATTTAAGTATCCATTTAAGAAGGAACTTTTTACATCCATCTGAAACAGGTTAAATTTCAGAATGCATGCAACTCCTAGGAGTAATCTAATGGATTCAAGACGAGCTACAGGAGCAAAAGTTTCATCAAAATCAACCCCCTCAACTTGAGTATACCCTTGAGCAACCAATCTTTATTTCTAGTGACCACACCTTTTTCATCTGACTTATTCTTGTACACCATTTTGTTCCAATCACATTTGTTCCCTCAGGTCTTGGAACCAGATCCCAGACTTCATTTCTCTTGAATTGCCCTAACTCTTCTTGCATAGCATTGATCGAGAACTCATCAATTAAAGCTTCTTTAACATTTTTAGGCTCAATTTTTGATACAAAATAGGAATTTGATATGACTTCTCTTGATCTAGTAGTGACTCCATCATTCAGATCTCCTATGATAAGTTCTTTAGGATGATCTTTCTGAATTCTGATAGAAGGCCCTTTGTTGACTTCACTAGATTCAGATTCAGCATTAGTAGAATTAAGATCAGTACTTCTTTCTGAATTTTCTACTGGGATATCATTCAGAAATGTTCGAACATCTTCTAGGACATCAGCTTCCTCATTCAACCCTTAATCATCAACAACAACATTTATGGACTCCATCATGACTTTGGTTCTGCAGTTGAAAACACTGTAAGCTCTGCTGTTTGTGGAGTAGCCCAGAAATATTCCCTCATCACTCTTTGGATCCATCTTTCTTCTTTGTTCAGGATCCGCCAAGATGTAGCACTTGCTTCCAAAAACATGAAAATATTTGACTGTAGGCTTTCTTCCCTTCCATATTTCATATAAAGTAGCTGAGGTACCTTTTCTCAAAGTCACTCTGTTATGAATGTAACAGGAAATGTTCATAGCTTCAGCCAAAAAGTGGTAAGGTAATTTCTTTGCATGAATCATGGCTCTAGCAGATTCCTGGAGAGTTCTGTTTTTGCGTTCCACAACTCCATTTTACTGAGGAGTAATGGGAGAGGAGAATTCATGATCAATTCCTTCAGATGAACATAATTAATCAAATTTGTTGTTCTCAAATTCCTTCCCATTGTCACTTCTGATTCTAATAACATAACTTGCCTTTTCTCTTTGAAGTCTTTGACAGAGATCCTTGAACACATCAAACACTTCTGATTTATCTCTAATGAAATTCACCCAAGTGAATCTAGAATAATCATCTACAACCACATAGGCATACTTCTTTCCACCAAGACTTTCCACCTGCATAGGTCCCATCAAGTCCATGTGAAGGAGTTCCAACACTTTTGAGGTGGTGAGATGTTGAATCTTCTGATGTGACATCTTAGTCTGCTTTCCAACTTGACATTCACCACATACCCTTCCTTCTTCAATCTTGAGCTTTGGGATCCCTCTTACAGCTTCCATAGAGATGATCCTTTTCATCCCTTTTAGATGCAAGTGTCCAAGTTTTTGGTGCCACAGTTTGACTTCATCTTCTTTGGCTAGGGCACATGTGATGGAATAGCTTGAATCTTGACGAACCCATAAGTAGCAGCTATCCTTAGATCTAACTCCTTTCATAATTACTTCACTCTTATCATTGGTAACAAAACATTCAGATTTTGTAAAGTTGACTTTGAGACCTTGATCACAAAGTTGACTGATACTAATTAGGTTAGCTGTCAACCCTTTCACAAGCAGTACATCATCAAGGTTTGGAACTCCTGAGCAATCCAGCTTTCCAACCCCCTTGATTTCACCTTTGAGTCCATCACCAAAAGTCACATAACTAGTGGAGTGAGATTTGATATCCACCAACAGATTCTTGATACCTATCATATGTTTTGAGCAGCCACTGTCAAAGTACCAGTCTTCTTATGTTGAGGCTCTGAGAGAGGTGTGAGCTATAAGATAGGTAACATCAGCCTTGGGAACCCATTGTTTCTTCTCTTTGACATTTGGAATGTCCTGATTAGGTTTGGGCTGAGGTGCAGGCTTAGGGTACCCATACAGCTTGAAGCAGAATGGTTTTATGTGACCAAACCTCCCACGGTAATGACATCTCCAGCGTTGAAATTTCCCTCTTGTGTGATTGAATTCCCTTCTGTCATGATGTTGAGACATTTGATTCAACATCCTTATTTTAGGTTTGGGATGAATGAAGTTTGAAAGAGGTTCCTTTCCTTTATTAAATCCTAGTCCACTCATATCTCTAGCCAATTTTCCAACCTGAAGAATTTCATCTAATGTGTCAGACCCACTGTTCAGCATTCTAATAGACTTGGACATTCTATCAAGTTTAGAGTTCAGCAAACTCACTTCATCTTCCAGCTTAGAGATAGTTTCCAGATGCTCTTCCTTTTCTGCCTTCAGTTGGATTATAAGTTTCTTCTGTTTCTCCCCTTGTTGACATACTTCTTCACTTCTGAGACACAGTTCTCTGTAGGAGGCAGCTAACTCATCATAGGTCACCTCATCATCACTAGAGTCTTCATCAGAAACACATCTGCCAGTAAGTGCAGTAACATGCTTGGCAGATTCTTCTTCAAGCTCACTTTCAGAATCCTCATCAGACTAAGATACAGTTAGACCCTTCTTTTGTTTCTTGAGGTATGTAGGACATTCAGCTCTAATGTGCCAAAAACCTTCACATCCATGACACTGTATCCCTTTGCCTTGAGTGGATTTTTCTTCAGCCCTTGTTCTTCTTCCAAAGTCATTTGACTTGCTGATGTCAGATGAGTTGTTCTTGACATTTTGTCTAGAATGCCTGTCCATCTTTCTCAGCACCTTGTTAAATTGCCTTCCAAGTAGCACTAAATCATTGGATATTCCTTCATTAGTATCCATATCACCTTCCTTTTCCCCGTCTTCAGAATTGGACACAAAAGCTATGCTTTTGTTTTTCTTTTCAGGTCTGTCACTAATGCCAAACTAAAATGTTTGGAGAGATCCAACAAGTTCATCCACTCTCATCTTGCTAATGTCTTGAGCTTCTTCTATGGCAGTAACTTTCATGTCAACCCTCTTGGGAAGAGACCTGAGAATCTTCCTTACCAGCTTTTCTTCTGATATTCTTTCTTCTAAGGCACTAGATGCATTGGTTATCTCAAGAATATTCATATGAAAGTCATGAATGTTTTCATCATCTTTCATCCTTAGGTTTTCAAATTTGGTAGTGAGCAACTGAAGTCTTGACATCTTCATTTTAGATGTGCCTTCATGAGTAGTTTTAAGTATATCCCAAGCATCTTTAGCCACCTCACAAGTGTTTACCAACCTGAAAATGTTTCTATCAATCCCATTGAATAATGCATTCAAAGTTTTAGAATTTCCAAGATTCATCCTCTTCTTTAGTCCAATCTTCTTCAGGCTTCAGCTCAGAGGTAGGTTGTCCATCTTTCCCCAGAGTGACAGGGTGTTTCCACCCTTTTAAGACAGCTTTCCAAGCCTTGCTATCCAAGGATTTCAAGAAGGCCACCATGCGTGGTTTCCAATAGTCATAATTGGTTCCATCTAGAATGGGTGGTCTGTTGACAAATCCTCCCTCCTTGTCCATAGTACCAGAAAGTATCTTCCCTAGATCTCACCCAGAAATAGAGCAGGATGCCCGCTCTAATGCCAATTGAAATTCTGGTATCAGATATGTGATGTCGAAGGAGATGTTACGACACAAATATCTGAGAATTGATCCACATAAAACAATGTAACAAAAGCAGTAAATGAAAAGAGAGATAACACAAGCAATTGTTAACCCAGTTCGGTGCAAACACACCTACGTCTGGGGGCTACCAAGCCAAGAAGGAAATTCACTAAATAGAATTAGTTTGAAGATTCTCAGCACACAACCTCTGGTCTGCAACCTTCTCACCTAATCTCTACCCGTGCAATTTCTACCTAAGACACTCTTAGATATGAGACCCTTCTCACTCCCCCTCAATCACACACAGTGACAAATACAACAATCATAAGAGATAGAAGACACACTTCAAAGACACATAATCATCCTTGCTTAAAAGCTTATAGATGATTAACAAATTACAACTCAACTAACAGTCCAACTCTAGTATTAGAACAATACAAGAGTGGCTCACAATTCACAAAAGACAGAAACCCTAATCCTTAAAACACAACGCATAATTCAAACTATTCTCTCTGATTAGCAAATAGGGTTTAGCATGTCTTTATAAATAAACACGCAGCATGGGCTTGGGCAAAATCAAATCAATTTAAAGCTTTAAACATCCCATGATTTTCTCCATAAAAGTAGAACATAATATCTTCAGCAAATCGTAACAGAACTATTTATGGACTTAGAATCAGAAAAACTCCTCCTTAATTTGCGCCATTAAAGAATCAATCAGAAAATCCAAACTAAGTAATAACGCACAGTAATTCTAAAACAGAAGCATGTTCAGTTCTGGAATCACATGTTAAGACATCTGCTTTGACATCCATAAAACCTGCATGTATGTTTTACAGAACAGAGATGTTCTATTCACATGTTAAAGCATCATTCATAACATTTAACAGAGCTGTATGTTTTACCAAAATTGCTGCCAACACAGAACTTACACTTGCAAGTACTTCTTTATTTTGTAAAATTCCTCTTGACAATCATCATTCCACACGATCGGTTGATTTTTTCTCAGGAATTTGAAAATTAGTTCACATGTAGCTATTAAATGAGAGATGAATTTGGAGATGTAATTAAGTCGACCCAGGAACCCTCAGACTTCCTTTTCAGTTCTGGGAGGTGGCATGTCTTAAATTGCTCGAACCTTGTCAGGATCAACTTCAATACCTTTTTTACTAACAATGAAACCCAACAGTTTACCAGATCAGACCCCAAAGGTACATTTTGTAGGGTTCGACCGCAACTTGAAATTTCAGAGTCAAGCAAATAACTTTCTTAGATGGTCTAAGTGCTCATCTTTAGTAGATGAATCACAATCCAATAGTCAGATGAAAATGAAAAAGGGAGGGTAAATTTTGGGGTGTGACAACGTGTAGTGTTAAGGTACAATAATCGACCAATCAATCTTCGATAAGCTCCAATATTTTCAAATGATTTTCCATTGTCAGCATGGAGTTTAATGGATGGATCAAGAGGTGTTGCAGCTTGCTTTGATCCAAGAAGACCTGATTCTTGCAAGAGATCAAGACAGTATTCCGTTGGGATAAGGAGATCCCTTCTTTTAAATAAGCAACTTCTAAACCAAGGAAGTATTTCAACATTCCCAAGTCTTTGATGCTGAAATTCTCATCAAGGGAGGCTTTGATGCGAGTGTGATCATACATAGAATTTCCAACTAGTATTATGTCATCAACACAAACTAAAATGGTCGTGGAATACTTGTCAGTTTTCAAAGTAAACAATGAATAGTTAGAAACAAAATGAGTATAACATTGTCAAATCAACAAGGTTGTTAATTTCTCATACCATTTTTGACTTGCTTGCTTTAAACCATAGAGGCTCTTTTGTAGCTTGCATACTTGATTGGGCTTGTGACAAATAACTCCTTCAAGTATTGTCACATAAACGTCCTCTTGTAACTCTCCATGTAAAAATGCATTATTAACATCAAGTTGATGCAGAAACTAGTTGTTGATGGCAGCAGTTGCAAGAAGTGTTCTAATTGTTGTAAGCTTAGCTGCAAGTGAGAAAGTGTCAAACAAATCCAGTCCTTTAATATGATTATAATCCTTGGAAACGAGTCTCTCTTTATACCTCTCTATCGTACCATCTGCTTTATGTTTTACCTTGAAAATCCATTTGTTCCCAATAGGTTTGACATGTGATGGCAAATCAACTATGACCCAAGTTCCATTCTTGTTCAATGCATATAATTCAGAATTCATCACCTTGATCCAATTCTTAGACAAATATGCTTCTTTGTATTCTTTGGCTCATTTGTGTGTGTGTGTAATAGAGGATGTGAAGACACGATGTGATGCAGACAAATGTGACAAAGAATCATAATGTGAAATGGCATAACGAAGTTTTATGTTACCTGAAGATGGCTTGTTTGTTTAAACATTGGATGTATTGCATACATGGTCTGAAAGATAATAATGTAAGAGCAAGAGTTGTCTCTGCAAGTCATCTCTATGTTTAGGTGATAACAATGAGTATTTGTGAAAGAACTATTTTATGTTCTAATGTGTGTCGTGTGCAGATCATAATCATAGAAGATATCAGATCCAACAAACACCAGCAAGATGTGCGTAAATGATCATATGCAAGTTACTATGTGTAACACAAGTCGCAAGAAGCAAAGTATGCTTCTGTATCTGATCATAATTAGATAAATCCAAGGATGGCTATATTGCTGCTGCAATGCTCTTGTGGATGCTACTCTGAAAGTGGTTATGATTCTGAAAATAGTGAAGCTTCTGAAGAAATAATCTTGTGGAGAACTGAAGTGCTAAAGATTCTCATGACTTGAAGTTATGAAGGCTGAAGGCTCTGAAGACCAAGTGCAGAAAGACTTTGAAGACTAAAGTGTTCTGAAGATTATGGTTCTAAAGGTCAAGTGCTGAAGACTCTGAAGACAGCGTTCTGAGTGAACAAGGTTCTGAAGTTTCTGAAGACTTGAAGCAATGAAGATAACGGGTTTCAAGACAAGTGCTGAAGATCTGAAGACAGATTCCTAATGGACAAGTTCTGAAGAAGGAAGACTTGAAGTTTCTGAAGACCCAGTTATAAAGTCTCTAATCATGCTTCAATTAATTACCATCAGAAGCCTCTGAAGATTTGAAGACAAATGCTACCGTTAGCAATGACTGTACACCGTGCTAAAAAGATCTACCCCATAACTTCGTCTACAGTAAAACGAAGATATGGAAGTACAACTTTAATCATTGCATAACGACTCTTTTCAAACAGCTAACAGCTCTTAAACGACAATAATTTACTTGGCTATTTAAAGGAAAGGAGAATGCGCTTCTGAAGGTGTCGATGTGATGATAGTCGCAATGATCAGTTATCGTTGTTACACTAAACATTTAAAGTTATCACCATTAACACACAACCATTGTTGTTGAATCTCAAAGATCATCATTCAACACAACAACAATAAATTGGAACAGAAGCTGTTGATGAGCAAGACAACATTGTAAATCAATCAAGTCAATAACCAACTTCATCATCTGAGCTATATTGAAGATCTGAAGCAAGGAGTTGTTGCTCGAAGCTTGCTCAACAAAGAAGATGAAGAAGATCTACATGATGTCATCAAACTGTCAAATCAAAATACATCTTTGTAGAATATAAAAATAGCAAGGAGTTTTTGCTCATACTTGCTAGAACACTTAGTGTTCATTTGTACTTAAAATTAGGAGTTATCTGCTTGTTAAGAAGCATCAATGTAATCTCCAGAACAACTAATTCTATGTGAATTAGGATTCCTCAAGTGATCAGTGTGATCAGAGACTTGAGAAGACAATGGCTTGGTGTCATTGTGGAAATCCCGAAATATGGTCAATGATAGTCATATCTCAAAGAGGACCAGTTGTGGGTCAGACTCTTGTGAGGTCACTGATGGAACTCATTGAAAATCCTAGAAGAATGGTCAGTAAACATTATATTCGTTAAGTCGAATCCCTGAATGTTTAGCTGTGAAATCCTGATATTAGATCTTGCGAGATTAGAACCTATTGGGTCAATGTTCGTTATATCCATTAACTTGGATCCTTGAACGGTTCATTGTGGGTTAGTCACAGCTGCGGTTGTGCAGAATGTTAGTCATCTGCTGTTGCCCGTGCATCTGTAATCGGTGTTGATTATAGTGGATTAAGTCCTTGTGTTCAAGGCAAATTCACCTTGGAAGGGTGGACTGGACTAGCTTGGGAATGGCTCAAGTGAACCAAGATATATCGTGTGTTCTTTACTCTTGCTTATGCTTTGAATTATTGTTTATGTTTCTGTATCTGTTATCAGAACCTTGCATGGCAAGTCAAAACCTTGCAACATATCTCTGATAAGCTTCCGCATTGCAAATCTGATTCAAGCATCACTTATTCAGATTCTCCTTGTCGCTTATGCTCCATGCATAGCACAATCTGAATGACGCATCGCAAAATCAGAGTCTCTCAATGCAACTCTGATTTTCTATAAGCAGGAGAACGATAAGTTTTCCAAAAAGTTTTTAAATAGTTAAAACACAATTCAACCCCCCCTTTCTTGTGTCTTTCTCGCACCTTCAATTGGTATCAGAGCTCCGCTTTTGTCATTGATGGATATAAAACACTTAACAGTGTCACAAAAAGATCCAGATATGGTGTGTAGAAATACTTTGGGTAAGATTTCAATCCACTTACAATTTTAGTATCAGTTCAGAATATGAATGTGTACTAAATTGTAATCAAACGGATTACCAGAGAAAATCACTGATTCTTGAAGTTTTGTTGTCGCCAACAAAAGAATCTTCCTCTCTAAAACTTAAAGAGGAGATTGAAGAATTAGCTGACAAGATAGATTCATCAGATAAGAAGTAGTATCTGTTGAATGCCTATCGTAGAAAATACGTTTGGATAAACAACGTACTTACTCAAGATTGAATCATCAGAAAACAATAAATTTTGTTTGATGAAGATTATCCCTTTATAAGTTTTTGAGATGTTTTCAAGAAACGGATTAGTCTACCCTTTACTTTCTCATATAGAGCTCATTAAGAATTTCTTCATGTAACGAAGAAAGATTGTTGTTCTATGATTTTTCAGAATGAAGTCTGCAGTTAAAAGATTCAACAAAGAATTGAATACTGTCTTCTTGGGAAGCCATACAGAAAACTAAAGAACATTCAGAAAGAGGAAATCTAGAGATTCATCAGGAATCTGATTAAGAACAATGTCTGAGTCTTGGTTAAAATAACATTAACGATTAAGTTCTGTTAACTTGAGACTCTATCTAAGGGGAACTAACTGTAATTGGTCAGAATGTTATCTGATATTTCTCTCAAAAGTTCATGTTGCATAAATTCTGGAATCTTAAGATGCTCTACTAGATGCAGAGACAGAAGTCATCTACTCGAAGTAAAAAAGGATCTAAGTCACTGATGTTATTCAAAATGAAGAAATTAGCTGACACTCTTTTCAGAAGCAGATATGCTGTAAATCCTTTGATGGACTAAATCTAAACAAGTTAGATCAGCATTGCAAGAACAAGATTGTCATGCAAAATATGTCATGTGTTACTCACGGGTTTTGATGATACTTGTATCTAAACAAGCTCTGCATCTGTTCGAAGAAACAGGGTCAGAAGATGTTATGAGATGTCAATAAATTCTCTCTAGCACATAATATCTAAGCAGTTTATGCTCAAAAGAGACCTTGATGGAAGAAAGATGTTCTGTTGGTCAGAATATCTGTATCTAAAGATTGCTCTCAGAAGTCAGATGAAAAAGATCATCCGAAGAGAAGATAAATTTTGTTCTCAAACAAGAGATCAGAAGAAGACACTGATATTCTTCAACGTCATAATACAAAGAATTTCTGAAGAATACAGGTGTCAGCAAATGGTCGATAGATCACTCTAAAGAAAGCAGATGCACAACTATGACAATCAGAAGCCTTATTATGGAACGCTCCTGTCAGACTCAAGAGAAACCAGAATGAAACGAATCTGAGAAAAGTCAGAAGCTTAAACACAAGACAACTCATGCCAGAATGGAATACACTCAGATATAGAATCGCTGTGAAAAATATTTCAGAATCTCTAAGGTATGCTTCTTCTTAACCATGACTAATTAAATAATAGTGCAAGTCCAAACTGAAAATTGTCTGGTAGGTAAAAATATTAATGATGTAAAATATTCTCTCTTTCTAAGAAAAATCTTTTGATCAAATCTTTGGATAATATGCATGCACTCAACGTACCTCAGTTATAATTGCCAATCTTGAATATTTGTGATATCTAAATAATAGGATCTCCAATGCGTGTAACCTTGGTTTTGCCTTAAATTATTCGCATCTACTAACTAGGCGTGATTATAAACTGACAAACTAAGATTCTCCTTCTTAATAGTAAATTGTTCTTTGATTACCTCTATGTTTGTGCACTTATTAGACATATCTTTTTGAAACTAGGCAATGTGCCTCCCTGTTTTCACTCCTAGTTAATGTTTTCCAAAGCCACTCTTACATATGCATTTATTGCGACTCCTATCAAGAATTAATTAAAAAATTCTATGCGTGATCTCTTGTTTTTTTTCAAAGACTGAGAGACTGTTAGACTTAGTGCTAGTATTTGTCCTTTACCCTACTCATATCTTGTCTAAAGTATAGGATATAATGAACCTGTCGTTTGGAGTCACAAGCATTTAATAACTCACTCTATTCGTCGCCTATTTAAGGCACCATGTTCACTTCTCCATCCATCCGTCCAGCTCATCTCAGTTAGTCTCTCTCTCATACCCGCTCACCTTCAGAATGTCTAACTCACATCCAAAAGCTGCTAAGGATGAATTCTCTGAGTTAAAAGTTCTAAATGAATTTACCTTTAACACCAATTCTCTCAAAGAACTTGGTATGTTAAGAACCTCGTCTGAGTTACAATGTCATAAATGGGAAGGTTATCTCAACATGCTTCCAAGCCTCATTTACACTGACTTAGTCAAAGAATTCTTGGCAAATGCTGGTGTCTTTTCAAACGCGTATAATCAACACATCATTCAGTTAGTCATCTTCGGAATCCCTGTAGTGATTAATCCCTCTGCCATTGCACAAGCCATCAAATGTGATGAAATCGGTGATACCACTGAAGATTACAAAGAAAGAAATATCTTCAATGATATCATTCAGAAAATTAATTATGGTAATGGTCCTTCCAACTATGCCTCCACACTCACTCCATCAGCTAAAGTCTGGCACAAGATTATGGTAACAAACTTACGACCTAGAGAAATAGGAGCAGGATTACTGTCCCACTCAGACCGATTATTTATTTTCCTTATGATATACAGAAGAAGAATAAACCTTCCTCAAACCATGTGCAATTACTTGCAAGAACAAATCCTCTTATCTAAAGATAAGTCCTCCTCTAGTATTCCTTATGGAAGAGTCATATCTCGTGTCCTTGAGATTCAAGATGTGATCACTAGGTTAGAAAACATTGGGGAAACTGAAGAATGTTCACCTATGAATTATGTGGAATTCTCTGGGAATCCCTGAAGGATCATAGAATAGGGTTACGGTTATTTTGCTCTCTGTTTTGTTGCTTTATCTTTTGCACTATGTATTATCTTCAAGATTATGAATAAAATATCCTTTGAATCTAAAATCATGAATGGTTTTACTTTAGGATTTTATTCTTAAGAAAAATTACATTATCATACTCTAATAATTATTCTTACTTGATCTGACCATGGAAAGAAACGTGTCATCAAAGTTGATTAATACGTATCATAATGATTGTACATCAACTACTAACCATTGCGTAGTTATGAACTGACTAAATAAAAATAGGAACGCATATGCTCAACCCTATATTTGTGTACTTTCTCGTAAGCAATAAGTTCTCTGTTATGACTTCACACAAGTAATCAAATACCACTCACCAGTATGCATTTATTGTAAGTTTTGACTTCAGTCAAAAAGTAGATAAAGAAATTGTATGCGTGATCCTTTGATTAAAAGACTGTTATACTTTGTGCTTATCCTTGTCTTTTACACTATTCATACTTACTCTCGTATCTAGGTAATAATGAATCGGTCGTTTCAAGTCACTCTCGGTTATTAACCCATTCACTCTAGTCTCTTCTGTTGCCTATTTAAATTCATATCACATTCCTGTATTTCGTCGCTGTCTTTTGTTCAAAACCTTCCCAGAATATGAAAAACACCAAGAGTGACTCCAAAACCTTTCATGGCAACGATGATCTCCTAGAGGTTATCAATGAAAAATGACCAAATCCAGCAGATGCTAACCAAGACTTTCTTCTTGGGATTCATTTTCAAAATTGGAATGGATACTTGTCCATGTTAAGAGGTTCAATATATACAAACATCTTAAAATCCTTTTGGATCAATGCCTCTGTCAGTAGTGATGGTCTGTCTATCTCTTCAAACATCTATGGTCTTCTAGTTTCCTTCAACTCTACAAACATTGTTGAAGCCATTGACTGTCCCAAAGGGGGTATCACAACCCATCACGACTCCATTCGATGCACTTCCAATGCTGAAATGCATCACATGTTTGATAAAAGCTCTGTCTTTGAGCCCACATATCTAGAAAAACTTCTGCCTACTGCAAAAGGATGGTTTAAGTTCATTTTGACAAATCTTCGCCCTCGCAATATTAACAAAAAATTTCTGTATCATGATGATAAGCTTCTCATCATGTGTCTTCTTAAGCCAACCTCTATAGATCTGTCCCAAGTAATCTTTGATCATCTTAAAGAATCAATCCTTCTGTCAAGAACTATGAATAAATCCTTCATTCTCTATGGAAAAGTCTTATTTGAAGTCCTCTTCAGAGCAGGAATCGTGAAAATGATTTGCAGAGTTAGAGGTGGTCCAGACACTGCTCTTGATAGAAAATTTTGTGAAACCTTCGACAGCAGATGGTTCTCATAAAATAAGATGATTGTTTATTAGAACTAGGCTAAGTTATCAGTTTGTAATGTTTTTTTTATACCTTGTATTTATGATTAATGAAGTATGTGTTGCTTTATGTTTTATTTTTGAACTATCCTTTACTCATACCTGAACTGCTCTATCTTCTGTATAGAATGAAATTAACTCTAACTTTTTGATGATGTCAAAAAGGGGGAGAAAATAGAATATGATTTTGATATAGGTTAATAGAATATGATTTTGATATAGGTTAAAAGAATTATAAACATCAACTACTCTGATATAAAATCCGTTTGCCACTAACATTTGTTGTTTGATGTTTAAACTGAGGAACTCTGAACAAGTTCACTAGGCATTCTTAGAACAGGTTAAAATGAAAGAACTCCGTTGAAAGTTCTTATGGAATGTTTGTGCATATTATCAAAGTTGTACACTTTGTGAACATGTGTTCATAATCAGATTTACCCAGTACTGTTCAGAAGTTGAAAACTTTCTGAAAGTCAAAGTTATCATGATTCTTGTTTCACTTTGTTCAGAAGCTGTAAGGTGTCTGAGAATATGATATTCAGAACATAAGAATCAGATGAAGAAATCTTTCTGAAAGCTGTCAAGACAAAGTCCACAATCCAAGATGCTTTTCAGAAGAACTGAGCAAATCAGAAGTTGAAGACTGTCTAAAGATATGGATAAAAGATCCAAGAAAAAGAAGTTCTGATAAACCAAGATTTCAACTCAGAAGAAAATGATTGGCATCAGACTAAATCTACAATTGGTATCAAACTCAGTAGACTAAGAATCAAAAGTACGTTGGTATCAGATTCAGAATCAAGCTTCGATTGACCACAAAAATATTTTTCAATCAGATCAAGAATCAAGCTTTGATGAACCAATGAGTTATGACAAGTAACAACGTTCAGAGATGAAGGCCTGTGTTCAAGTCAAACTCTGAAATAGTGAAATGCCAAGATATTAAATGACGATCAGAACCGGTATGACCAAATTAAGAATCTGAAGATCATCAAGTCTGAAACTCAGGGGGAGTTTATTACGTCAAAAGACAAGTTCAATTCTGATAAATAGCGTGGCTAAGTTATTAGAAATAAATTGTTCTATTTCTATGCTAAAATGATTCTGCTGAAAAGTAGAAATTGCTTCAGAAGACTCTGAAGATTATGAGCTCTGATACGATGACCAAAGGAACTAAGTTCTAAAGATCTGAAGACAGAGGTTCTGATGAACAGGTCTAGATGCTGAAGACTTTTGTCTACTTTAGACAGATAGGGAAGTAGCCCTTCTCTATTTTATGTTCTGACAACTCAAATTGTTATTTTGTGAGTCTTTGGATCAGATAAGATTCTAGACGATCACAAATAAAATTTTGGGGTTAACACATTCAGGGGGAGCTGTTGTTCCGAACTCTGAATATGTTATGTTTGGTGATTACCTTGTATAAAATGTTCAATTAAAATACATGGTTTTGTCATCATAAAAAAGGGGGAGATTGTAAGAGCAAGAGTTGTCTCTGCAAGTCATCTCTATGTTTTGATGATAACAATAAGTATTTGTGAAAGAACTATTTTATGTTCTAATGTGTGTCGTGTGCAGATCATAATTATAGAAGATATCAGATCTAACAAACACCAGCAAGATGCACGTAAATGATCATATGCGAGTTACTATGTGTAACACAAGTCGCAAGAAGCAAAGTATGCTTCTGTATTTGATCATAATCAGATAGATCCAAGGATGCTGATATTGTTGCTGCAATTCTCTTGTGGATGCTACTCTGAAAGTGGTTATGATTCTAAAGATAGCGAAACTTCTGAAGAAATAATCTTATGGAGAACCGAAGTGCCGAAGATTCTCATGACTTAAAGTTCTGAAGGCTAAAGGCTCTGAAGACTGAAGTGTTCTGAAGAATATGGTTCTAAAGGTCAAGTGCTAAAGACTCTGAAGACAACGTTCTGAGTGAACAAGGTTCTAAAGTTTCTAAAGACTTGAAGCAATGAAGATAACGGGTTTCAAGATAAGTGCTGGAGATCTGAAGATAGATTCCTAATGGACAAGTTCTGAAGAAGAAAGACTTGAAGTTTCTGAAGACCCAGTTATAAAGTCTCTACTCATGCTTCAATTAATTACCATAAGAAGCCTCTGAATATTTGAAGACAAATGTTACCGTTAGCAATGACTGTACACCGTGCTAAAAAGATCTATCCCATCACTTCGTCTACCGTAAAAAGAAGATATGGCAGTACAACTTTAATCATTGCATAACAACTCTTTTCAAACAGCCAACAGCTCTTTAACGACAATAATTTACTTGGCTATATAAAGGAAAGGAGAATGCATTTCTGAAGGTGTCGATGTGATGATAGTCACAATGATCAGTTATCGTTGTTACACTAAACATTTAAAGCTATCACCATTAACACACGACCATTGTTGTTGAAGCTCAAAGATCATCATTCAACACAACAACAATAAATTTTAACAGAAGCTGTTGATGAGCAAGACAACATTGTAAATCAGTCAAGTCATAAACTAAATTCATCATCTGAGCTATATTGAAGATCTGAAGCAAGGAGTTGTTGCTCGAAGCTTGCTCAACAAAGAAGATGAAGAAGGTCTACTAGAAGTCATCAAACTGTCAAATCAACATACATCTTTGTAGAATATAAAGATAGCAAGGAGTTGTTGCTCATATCTTGCTAGAACACTTAGTGTTCATTTGTACTTAAAATTAGGAGTTATCTGCTTGTTAAGAAGCATCAATGTAATCTCCAGAACAACTAATTCTATGTGAATTAGGATTCCTCAAGTGATCAGTGTAATCAGAGACTTGAGAAGACAATGGCTTGGTGTCGTTGTGAAAATCCTGAAATATGGTCAATGATAGTCATATCTCAAAGAGGACCAGTTGTGGGTCAGACTCATGTGAGATCACTGATGGAACTCATTGAAAATCCTAGAAGAATGGTCAGTAAACGTTATATTCGTTAAGTCGAATCCCTAAATGTTTAGCTGTGAAATCCAGATAGTAGATCTTGCGAGATTGGAACCTATTGGGTCAATGTTCGTTATATCCATTAACTTGGATCCCTGAACGGTTCATTGTGGGTTAGTCACAGCTGCGGTTGTGCAGGATGTTAGTCACTGGTTGTTGCCCTTGCATCTGTAATCGGTGTTGATTATAGTGGATTAAGTCCTTGTGTTCAAGGCGAAATCACCTTGGAAGGGTGGACTGGACTAGCTTGGGAATGGCTTAAGTGAACCAGGATATATTGTGTGTTCTTTACTCTTGCTTATGCTTTGAATTATTGTTTATGTTTCTGTATCTATTATCAGAACCTTGCATGGCAAGTCAGAACCTTGCAACATATCTCTGATAAGCTTCCGCATTGCAAATCTGATTCAAGCATCACTTATTCAAATTCTCCCTGTTGTTTATGCTCCATGCATAGCACAATCTGAATGACGCATCGCAAAGTCAGAGTCTCTCTACCCAACTCTGATTTTCTATAAGCACGAGAACGATAAGTTTGCCAAAAAGCTGTTAAATAGTTAAAACACAATTCAAACCCCCCTTTCTTGTGTCTTTCTTGTATCTTCAAATAAAGTGCATATTTGGTTCTAACAGGTCTAGTATGTGTTGAAGGGTCACTATCTTGGGTGGTATTTTCATGTTCCATGTCAACTTGTTCTGAGGAATCATGACCAAATTCCATTTCATGGTTTGTACTAGGATGATTTAAGGTTTCATAATTTTTGTTAAGGTTTTGATTAGGGTTTAGTGTATCAATGGGAATATGTTCAGTGTTATTTTGTGGTGCAGAAAGTGTGGTTGGTGATTATGTGTGCTTAGGGTCAGTATGAATGTGATATTTCTATGTGGAGGAATTCTCACTTGAGTATGGGAAAATGTGTTCATGATGTATGACATTTATAGATACAAAAACTTCATGATTGTTAAAATCATAGAGCACAACACCCTTCATGCCATTTTTGTATCCCAAAAAGACACATTTTCTACCTCTTGGCTCAAGCTTTGTTATATGCATGTGAATAGTAGATGCATATGCTAATGAACCAAAAACTTTAAGGCTATGCATATCAAGAATTTCATTATGCAGTATGAAATGAGGTGAATGATTATGTAAAACTTTTGTAGGAAGTTTATTTATAATAAATGTGACATGTAAAATAACATAAGACCAAAATTTCTTTAGAAGTTTTGACTGAAAAAGTAATGCCCTTCCAACATTTAAAAGATGTTGATGCTTCCTCTCCACTCTACCATTTTGTTGTGGAGATTTAACACAACTTGTTTGGTGTAAAATACCCTTAGATGCATAAAATTCTAGGATGCTAAATTCAAGACCATTATCAGATCTAATGACCTTGACAATAGTTTTATGTTGGTTTTCCATGAGTTTAAAAAAGTTTATCACATGCTGTCTAGCTTATGATTTGGATTTCATAAGTGTTATCCATGTGTATCTACTGCAATCATCGATAGCAGTTAAAAAATATGCATGACCATGTAAAGATTTGACAGCAAGAGGTCCCCAAATGTCAAAATGAATCATATCATATGGGTGAGCAACCCTACTTTTGCTAACATTATATGAAAGTTTTCTTTGTCTAGCATAATGACACACATCACAAACATCTTTATTATTTATTGTGATAAAAGGGAATTTGGAATGTAAGAACAATAATCTATTTTGTGATATTTTTCCTAGTCTAAAGTGTTATAGGGCTCTTTCAAGTAAAGATACATTGGTTGTTAAAACTGGTGTGTGTTCAACATTGGCATGTAAGTCATTATCTATTAGTGTTAAGTAATACAAGCCATCATTCTTTTCCGCAAACCAGTCATCCTCGTGGAGGTGTTATCCTGTATAACACATTTTGAATCAAGGAACTTAATAGTACAGTTTGAAAAGTCAGACAACTTTGAAACAAATAATAAGTTTAAGGAAAACTCGAGAATCAATAATACATTAGACACAGTAAATTCAGGGAGGAAATTAATTATGCTAGAGTATTTTGTAACTAGACGTTGCCCATTTGGAAATCTAAATTGATAGGAATGATTTCTCTATAAGAGTGAAACCATTTGATTGAACTACAAATATGATCAGAAGCCCCTGAATTAATGATCCAAGAACCTAGGCCACAATTATGCATGAATTGATGTATGTCACCTATTGATGAATGACCAACATCAACCTGATTGGAAGAAACATGTCCTGATACTTTGCCAAAGCTAGATTTCTGAAGTAGCTCCATTAAAACACTGAATTGACCTTGAGTCATAGGTAAAGGTTCATCTTTAATGTCACCACTATTAGGAATATATCCATCATCATGTCCATCAGATGAAATATTATTTGCTACATTTTGAAATTACTTTTGCATATGAGGTGGAACACCATGCTTCTTGAAGCTGTTTTCCACTGTATGGTTGGTTTTACTACAGAATGTACATACACGAGCTCCGTGTTTAAAAGTATTTCTGGATCCAATTTTCTTGGAATCAACAACATTTAACAACAGTAAATTCTTCATTCAGGCCAGTTAAAAAATGACTAATATACAGTAATTGATGGTTGGATCTTGTATTACGCATAACTGCGCAATAACACTTAATGCGACATGTACACGTTGGTAAAGGAAAGTACAAATCTAATTCTTCCCAGAGTATCTTGAGATCAGAGAAGAATTCAGTTACCGACTTTGTTTCTTACTTGAGATTGTAGATTTCTTGCCGCAATTCTGAAATGCGAATGAGATCACCTTGGGAGAATCTTTCTTTCAAATCGTTCCACGCATCAACAAAATTTTCCAGGAACACGATGGATTGAGCAATTGAATCTGAAACTGAGTTTATAATCCAAGAATGAACTACCATGTTGCACCGATTCCAAGCACGAACGGATGGATAAAAAGAATTATTTGGAACTGGAAGAAATTCATCGATGAATTCAAGCTTCATCTTGCCACCAAGAGCTCTCTTCATGGATCGAGCCCAGGAATGGTAGTTTAAACCGGTGAGCTTGGGAAGAACGGTGATGGATCTAGGACCATCGCTTGAATGAACAAAGTACGATGAGGTTTGATCCAAGATTGGATTGAGTGGTGGAACTCGCAGAGGGGCCATGGAAGAAAGGGAAAATATTCAGACGTATAACAGCGGAAGAATAATCGGTGTGCCGATTGATACCATATTGTGATGAAGTAATTTTCTCATCAAAGAAGAAGAAATGAAGAAGAAATAATGAATTCTAATGATGAACAATGGTAATGCTTCATTATGAACTCAATGAAGAGTTGCTGAATATATACATTACAATTGAAATCTGAAAATGGAGGGAAGAGAGTTTAAAACCTTATCTCTAACCAACCAATCAAAAGCTTGTTATCAACCTAACAACCAATAACAACCAATAACAAAATAAATAAATATAGGCTAATCGACTCTATGTAATTAACTAAACTTAATCTAGAAACTAAAATTAGTTAATCACAACACTTCTAGGTATCAATCAAGTTTTAAGGAGACTGGTTTTTCTTCAGGTGTTATTGTTTGCTTGGCTCAGCAAGAGGATGAAGAAAGAGGATGAATAAGAAGTTCAACGATGAAGAAGTTAAACCATTCATATTCTAATTCAATTAAAAATTTTGACATTTTAATTTTTAATTAATTAAGAATCAATTATTTTTACATCATGTTTTAATTGATTTACACATACAAGGTCATTAACATACAAACCATGTTCATCACATGAAAGAAAATAGCAATAAGAGTAGTACATACACATAATGGTGAGCAATATAACAAAGGTACAATTCACACAAAGTTGCAAGGACATAATTGGCATACAAATACACAAGTGAACAAAAAGGGAAGAAGGATGTGCACAAATTCAACAAAGATAATTTTTAAATGGTACACAAAGGCCCATGGTTCACAACAATAAGTACAACAACACAAAAAAAGTATTTTCACAAGTGAAAAGTATCACACGGTTAACACATGGGATCCCACAAAATCACCATCCAAACTTCACCACTACCACATAACCCTACGAATTTCACCTCGCCAAAGCTCACTCAAAACAGAATTTCTGGTTCAAATTTCATGGACTCACAGAAATTTGAAGATCAGAAGAGCTACTCTAAGAAAAACAACAACAATAACATAGCAACAAGTAAGCATACAAGAAGAAGAACAGAGAACGAGAAGCAGGAGAAGCGTGAAGAGCTACATACCTTCATACCGGAATCGCGTCGAACTTGCTTTGATTAGGTAGTTTTTGAGTTCCTCTTGCCTTTTAACCGTTGTTATCGCGTAAAACTTTTGTTGTTGGCCCTTGTTCCTCTTTTAATTGCATGATTTGCGCATTTGGGGTGATTTAGGGTTTCGGTTTGAGTGGCCCGATTTGGGAATTTGGTGAGGATTTAGGGATAACTGAGGCCGGATTTGGACTCAGGGACTGTTTTTACATAGTGTTATACCCTAATTTTTGACCATAAGATTCTGTATTTTCGTCTGCATAGCATATCACGCGTTTCATCTCGCATAAAACCCAATTTATCAGTTGCAATAAACATTTTGGATTTACAGCAGATTTGGTCAAATAAAAGTCAATTGTCCGTAAAATCAGTGGACGATGAATTTTAAAGTCGAGTATGCAGATGTTAGTGATATTAATCTATGTTTCACGTAGTTTAATCTGGCGTGCTCATTTGAATTTTTCGATCACTTTTCGGTCGCATTTTGGACAGGTTAAGTTGTTTCAGCGGGTAACATTTATTTTGGAATTTGACCAAACTCTATATTTTTCCAATACGTATATTTCGCGCATATCAGTTTGGCATATTCATTTTATTTTTTCGAGTCTGTCGATATCAGTCCGTTTTCCCGTTTTAAACCGACTTTATTTTTTTATTTTTAGATTATTAATCGTTTTAATTAATCAAGTTTTTTAGATTTTTATTTTATTAATTAATTTATATTTTATTTTATTTATCTTTTTTTTTTATATTCAAATTTTGTTTTTACTCTTCTTTTGAAAATACTTGTCCATTAAGTCTTTAAAAGTTGTTTTAATGTTATTCATTTTTTTTGGTAACTCATTTGGTATTACACGACGCATACACAATAAGAGGAAAAGGATTGTTTCACAAAAAAGAGACTTGGTAAAAAAAAGCATCTTTGACTCTCCATCCAACTTTCCAAAACAACACACAATACTACACATCATAACCAATAAACTCAAAGAAATAAAATAAAAAAGCAAAACCTTTTTTTTTCTGCGACACAACGCACCACATCATACCTCATTCTTCAACAACAACTTTAAACGACCTCCTCCATCATCAGTTTATCTACTCACCACTACCTTCATCACTACATACAAAACCTCACCTGTTTTTTTTTCACCATATTTAAAAAAAAAAAAAAACCCTAAAAAACCACTCTTCTTCATAACATCATCATTTCCCCAACAACATTCACCCAAAGCCACCGTCAAATCGCTTTTCCGCCATGCCAACCGTACAAAATAACCGTTGCCTCCATGAACCAAGCTTAAAGCTTTCCTTTCCTCACTTTCAAAGACAACATGATAGCACCCTAAAAGAGAAAAAGAAAAAACTGCAAGCATAATAGGATCCACCTTTCACCAACCTCATAGGATCACACCATTAAACTCCCTCTCTCGATAAAGAAACAAAAACTAGAAAATAATACCACACCATCAAGGCATGACCCTTTGTCCCTTCCACTCTCTTTCCGGCGCATGAGGTAAGTAACAACTACAACCAAACTATCATCACCATCTCTTCAAACATCCACCACACTTCCGTCACCATTTCCAACACTGTAAATTGCAGCCCCATCAACTTTCCATCATTTACATCACCACCTTACATCTAACCTCACTTTAAACAAAACCATGGTTTTAACTTGCGGTCCGCAACCACAATTGCACCCGCAATATTGCGGATGCGGTTGCCTCCGCAACTGCATCGGACCGCAATTGCGGTGTGATTTGAAAATTACGCCTCCGGCTACGTTTGGAACCATATTAGATAATTTCAATCATGTTTCCTCAAGTATTTTCATCTAAAATCAAAATATTAAAATCCTAAAACTCAATTTAGTTATTATGTAATGAAAAAACTTAAACATTAAGTGTTTTTCAACTTTGTATTTCAAACACCTCCTTATAAAAATTCACACCGCAATAGCCGCAATACGCATCGCAACACCCGCAATGACCGCAATCGCAACACCCGCAACCGCAACTGCATCCGCAGCCGCAACCGCAATTTAAAACCATGAACAAAACCATCAAAACACCACTTTAAACATCAAACAAAACTTCCCTTCTACTTATTTTTGTCCATACTTATATTCACCCTTTAGTCCACTGTTCATATACTTTGCAACGATTTTCTGCTCTAAAAGAAGAGTTGCAGAACCCGAAACTTTACTCCCACAAACTCACCGATCTACTTATCCTTCATTTTGAATTGCTACCTTCACCAAGTTCAAACTCTTCAATCCATGGTGCAAAACCACACCGTGCCATTCACCTTACAAAACACCTTCGTCCATCCCAAACACAACCATGTTTCGTCGCCGTTCCGTTCAACTTGCAGTAGCACAAGCGCATTAAGTAGAGTCGGGATTCATTCAGCAGGCTGTTTAGTCCACTGTCGGTAAAAATTCAAAATGATTTTTTTCCTACTGTACTATTTGTTAGATGTTGATAGTTGTTGATTTCTGTCTGTTCCCGTTATGCTTATTTTTGCTTTGCGTTTAAGTGTTGCAATGTCTTGTAAATAGTCTTGCTTGTATATGTTTTAAATGGGATGATGAATAGTGTTTTTTTTTTACAAGTTTAGAAAAGTGAGAGAGCATGAAAGTCATAGCATTAGTTTGTTTTATACTGGTACATGAACATGAAAGTCATAGCATTAGTTTGTTTTATACTGGTACATGAACATGAATGTCATAGCTTTAATTTATTTTCTATACTGGTACATGATTTTAAAGATAAGCATTAAATTGTTTTCTATACTAGAGTATGATATTGGAAGTGATAGTATGATGATTAAATGAATAAATAAAGAGCAAGACGTTTTAACGTATGCAGTTTTCTACAATTTATTTTTATTTTGTTATTTTGTTTTTAATTTATTAAATCAAGTGTGACTATGCCCAACTTGTTTTTTATTATCACTAATAACACCCCCTTTTAGATTCACACTCCCCTTTCCTATTCATTTACTTATTTTCTTTTGATTCTTGTTTCTATTTTTATATTGTATTATATATTATAAAATGTCAAAAAATATTTTTCGTTTATTTTAAGTTGTCATTTAAGTTGTTAATTGTTAATTTCATAATGATATTAAAATGTAAAAAAAAAAACATTTTTACCCTTTACTTTTTTTTATTATTATATTTATTTTTTAATTATTTATTAGTTACATATTAAAAAATGTAATAAATTTGTTTCTAATTATTAATTAATTTAAATATTTTATTTAATATGGATTAATTATACTATTAGTAAACTTTATTGAATACTTGTATTTAAATTAATTAATAATTCCTTTGTTGCTCGATTTTATTTTTGCGATTGCTTGCTTTCCCGTTTTGTGTCTGATTTTCCTCGATTAATTCTTGATACTTTGTCTTGATTAATTGATGATATTTATTCTTGATGTCTTACTTTATAAGTTGATTCCATGCCTTAAACCTTGCTTTACACACATGTTGCTATTTGTATATGATCTTAATTTTGATGTTTGAAGCCTCATTGTTTGCTCATTGTACATTATTATCATGATGCCCATTCTTGTTCGATATTCACTTGTGGCTCTTGAATCTTTCTGATTGCTTAAGATTGATTCCAAGGGAAGGACTTGTGGTTGACTTTACGGTCATGTGCATTGCATTTTAGTCTTTTGCATTTTCTAGCTCTTTGCATGATCCCTATTTTCCTTATAGGTTGATCACCTTAGGATGTTTATCTAGATTCTTAGCTTTAGACAGATTCCCTTAGGATAGCTTCCCTTAGGATGTTAACTTAGACAACTTACCGTTAGTCTCCCTTTTCTCCCATGAGAGAATTAGACATTAGTCATCCCTCGTTGAGATGTAATTCTCCTACCCCATGATATAGTTGAGAAAGATGTCGATTCTTTTCCACTTGAGAGAAGTATGTGGTATACTCGTCGATTTTATATCCGAGTCAAAGCCATTTCTCTTAATGTGAAGCAAAGATCCATCTTCCATATGTTTGTGGTGGTTTAAGTTGAGTATTCTCCTTAAGATGATAACTTGTCTATTCTCCTAAGACCAACCAACAAACATTGTTTTTATCTGTAGTCCAAACTACGGACGCTCTGATTTCTCAAAGTTCCTTTTTGAGAATACGTAGGCACAAGGTCAATCCTTGGCAAGAAACCTTTTCTTTTTACCTTGTCTACCCTTATTGAGGGGAACTACGAATGCTCTAGTCAAGATACGTAGGCACGAGATGTGATGTCTTGGCGAGCATACTTAGGAATAACAACTTAGGTCTTCCTTTCTCTTTTACTCTTAGCAAACAGATAACAAACAACAAATAACACATTAAAACAAGAGGTTCATGTAGAGTACTAAAGATACTTAGGATGCTAGCACCTTCCCTAGGTATAACCAACCCTCGAGCCTTAGATTCTCTCTTACTTTGCATTGCATTGCATACTCATGGGTTATTTGTTTTTTTCCCTTCCCTTGGATAAATTAAAGATCGGTGGTGAATTAAGATTTGTGAGCCTAGTTAACTCAATAGCTATGGTATCTGATTCTCACCGTGACAGAAATGGCGACTTCACTGGGGAGATCAAGTTCCCCTAAGAGGGTTAAGCCCACCTTGTTTGTATTTGTGTTATTTATATGTTTGCTTACTCGTATACTTATATATTTGTAAATATTTATGTATATATTTGTCTGTGCTTAGGTTTTTCTGTATGCAGGGTGGTTACTTTGAATGGTGAGATAAGTCCTAACCCGGACTTGAGAGTACACCTATGATAGGATTGTGGCATAATCAATAGTTAGTTGTTGGGAGTAGTCCTGACATGTCTAGCATATGATAACCACGCTCAGTGGAGGCCCATTTGGGATTACTGATGTCAGATGCAAGTAGTCGTATTGGCATCACTTTTTCTAACCTGGGAGTCCGTGAAGCTGAGGACCTTTAGTTACCCTTTACCTCTCCGAGCCCTTTAGGATGTAGTGCAGTGATCATCCAGGTGTAGACCTGTGATGGTTGTCATGCGATACTACACTCATACGAGTTTATCTAGAGAATATTATTGGCCCGCGTGAGTAGTCGTGTAAGCTGATAATATCCGAAAGATTTATCAATGACTCTGGGAACTTTGTAGAACCCGTTGTACAGGTACAAATGAACCCATAGTAAAAAACCTTTTGGGATGGGTAGACCATGGCTCCATGCTCGTGATCTTCAAACCTAGGTCCTTGTTTGTTTGTATGTATATATGTGAATATGTGTATACATGTGTTTGTGCATACATTCATCCATGCATCCATGCACCATTTTCTAACTCTTTCAAGGAACTTAGAGTTATTTTGCAAACATCATAGGTTTTACCGTGGATTTTGGATGTTGTACTCTATTTTGTAATCCTTCAAAAAATTTAATGAAGTGAGATTTTTCAGCTATGCAAAGTGTTATCCATTTTATGGAGTTTGCAAATATAGCTTTTGAGTCCCTTGAAATTCATTTGCATTTGCACATCATGCATCATGAAGCGTTGCATTTGCATACATACAACTTCTCCCTAAACAACTCATTCGGCCTTTTGTCCTTGTGTCAATCTGCTGATTTCCTGGTATTTGTACCGAGCTTGAAGTAGCGCTAAAGGATAATGGAGAGGACAGAGAATGTTGATCCCATGTCAGGCTTTAGAGTGATGACTATCCCGATGTTTGGTTTTCCTCCTGATGGCAACACTTCACAAGTGGATGTTCCTACTCGACCTCATCTTGTGCAAGATAACCTGGTTGTTCAAGTTGATGAAATAGATTCCCGATTTCTGAGGTATATACCAAATCCTCAAAATGTTCGTCCTATGACAAAGGTAAATGATCCTAGAGTTGCAGAAATCGAGGGAGGAGTTCGTGATCTCGAGGAACAATTGAAGATGATGAAAGAACTCAATGCATCTGGTCTTAAGGCTCATGACTTGTGTCTAGTTCCGGGCATGGTTATTCCCCCGAAGTTCAAAATGCTTGTCTTTGAAATATACAAGGGTGTTAGTTGTCCAAAGTACCATTTAACGATGTTTTGTCGAAAGATAACCGCTTATATCGACAATGACAAGTTGATGATTCATTTCTTTCACGAAAGTTTATGTGGAGCATCCTTGATGTGGTATATGAAGCTAGAAAGGAACTGTATTCAGTCTTGGGAAGACCTAGCTGATGCTTTTGTAAAGTAATACAGTTACAATATGGGCATGGCTCCAGACAGTGATCAGTTGATGAACATGAGTTAGAAAGACAATGAATCCTTTAGGGAGTACGCACAACGGTGGAAAGATTTGGCATCCCAAGTTCATCCACCACTCCAAGAGAAAGAGTTGGCCAAGATGTTTCTAAAAACGCAGTCAAATCCTTATTATGTCAGGATGGTAGGTGTTGTGCCATTAGATTATCTAAAATTGTGGAAGTCGGAGTAAACATCGAGAACACATTCAAAAGTGAAAGAATCCAAGATTACTCGAATAGCCAAGCTAGCGAAGAAAAATCTGTTAGTGATTCCCAAGAGGAAGGAAATGTTGAAGTTGATGCAATTTTGGATTCTCCTCAGATCTTGCAAACTTCAGTTCCGGTGCCGTACCAATGTCAGTATGCAACGCCTGTTCAGTGCCAGCAACCACTATTTTGTGGACTTCCGTACCCGCAATAAAGGTTGGCTCCTCATAATCAATGCCAGAATCAGCAGAGACCTCTGAATAGTTCAGAAGGAAAGACTCGCCAATTTGATCCAATCCCAATGACTTATAGTCATTTGTGGTCTTGTTTTTCTCGAAACTCGGTGATGACACCCAGAAAGACCAGAGCCATGAAATCTCACCCTCCTTGGTAGAATCCAAATACCTGTTATGAGTTTCATGATAGAGTAGTGCGGCATCCGATTGAAGAGTGCAAGGTTTCTAGGAAAAGGTTCAAGAGATGATCGACGATGAGGTGCTGACCTTTAAGGGAGGAAGCCCAGTTGTGAATGGAACACCTTTATGCTGATGGATATGAAGACTCAAGAGAGTCCTTTCAAGCCAGTGAAAGCAAGAGGAGAGCTCATTCCCAAGATCATCAGGTTGTTTGTTTGTTTGCTTGCATTTGTTGTTATTTCTTTTGATCGTAAAAGCGTGATTTGCATGTAAGAACTTGTTTGTTTTGAATGATTAATGCAATGAATATGTTTGTCTTGAAGTAATCCATTCGTATTCACTCATAAAATGTTGTTTATGTTTTATAATGCCAATGTCACCCAATCTCTTGCCTTGGCAGAGAATTTGAGGGAGGATGACGAAAGTGAAAACGCAAGATCTCTTGTTGTATGCTTTTGAATAAAACCCTGCTGATGATGTAAGGCATTGTTTCAAATCCTCAAACACTGGAGATATAGGGGAGATAAACCCTTGTTAACCCCTTTGAGCCTTGAAGTTGGAGTTTTTTTCTACAAAAACCCAAAATTTTAACCTTGGGGTGGGTAGTTCTTAGTTAACCAGGTTGTACGTTCATGTAAGACACCTTTCTTATAAAGGTTACGCTCACAATGTTCCTTCGCACATAGCAAGCAAATGTCGAAGATGTCTTTCAAGTCAAATGCCAATGATGGTTCACCATAATCATTAAGCTGGTTAATCACTTTCCTTACTCCAAGAATGAGCCGAGTCCCTTTCAAGGCAAAAGCTAAGAAAGATGGGAAGCTCATGACCTTGCTTTATACAAAAAGGTTTGTATGACAACCAGAAAGAGGAAATCTTTAAAACTTTCACCATGAAAATCCTCAATGGCAAACATTTTGGTAAGGAAGTAGTGATTGCCATTTCAAAAGTCCCTTGGCTTCTGAATTATCATTACTATCATCAATACAAATTCTAAACCTCTTGGAACCTGAATGTATAGTCTGAGTTTACTGAGCATAGGATTGGAGAACATCACGAAGAAGGGGTGGGTACAAATAAACTTTGAGCCTTATATCCTTTATTTCATAAACCGTGAACCAAGCCATGTTATAACCCTCAAAAGACCTAATTGAAGCATGGTTTGTTTCGAAAGCATACTCATTGAGATAACGTTTCCTGACTCCTATGAGCTATGCTCACATTTGTGTTGGCTTTGTAAAAGAAAATTAATGTCATATCCTAACTAGTGATTCGGTCACAAGTTATTGCGATATCTTTTTAATAAAAAAATTTCAAGACAAACGTGTGTGTTGCGTTATCAGTTTCAGAACTAACATTTTTCTGCGTGCTAACATTGCTTGATATCATGGAAGCTTGCATATGAGCGTCAGTGATGAGATCAAAATTTTGAGACTTGAAACTCTGATGAAAATGGCAAATCATTTCAAAAGGATGACCATATCTAGGGGCATATTGCCTAAAGACTCTGCTAAACAGAGGCAAGTTATTTCTCAGTTATTGCTTTCACAGACTGATCATCCCTAAATGGCGAGTTTAAAGACTCAGTTATATAGAATACAGTCAATCTGGGGCAGTTACCTCGAGATTTGACAAATCTCTCCAAGAGTTTGAAACATTGGAACATTTTGGATGCCAAGTTTTTTGTAAAATCCTCTTGAGATGACTTCTTCTCATAAACCATGTGTCGCGGTGAGAATCAGATATCAAGCTATTATATTAACTTGAATTACAAATCTTTAACTGTTCACCACCGGTCTTTGATTTATCCAAAGGAAAGGTTAAAGATCGAAAAAAACCTAAGTTAAGAGAATTAGGTTCGGGGGTTGGATACGCCTAGGGAAGGTATTACCATCCTAAACGTCTGTAGTACTCTACATGAACCTCTTGTTAGTATTTATGTTAATTTTATTGCTTGCTTGCTAAGGGTACTGTGCTAAGGAAAAGCCCTAAGGGTTAGTTTACTAAGTATACTCGCCAAGACATCGCATCTTGTGCCTACGTATCCTAACGGGAGTGGAATCAGAGTATTCATAGTTCCCCTCAAAGAGGGTGAGGAACTCCTGACTGTGGTCAAGGTTCCATGGGGGAGGTAAGCGTCTGTGGCAAGACACTTACATGGAGTACGGAGACTCCAAAGTTAAGGTTAAGTTGAAAGGATAAAAAATTGTCCATGACGGAACACATGTATAGAGTGCGGTGACTCCGATCCTAAGGCTAGGATGGGGGAAAGGTTCTAAAGCTAGGCTAAGTTATCCTAATCGCGACATGGAGTCAACTGAGGATACATTTCCTTTGGAATTTGTAAATTTTCAAAGTGTGAATCTTCATGACAACTTGGGATGAGGACTTGAAATTCTTGTAGACCACCTTACATTTTGTACAGAAATCTTAAATTTTGAAATGCATGTAAACTCTAATTTTGGTAGCATCTTGAATTTGTAAGACCTCAAAATTTGAATTTCACATGAATCCCTTCTTGAACTCGATTCAAAACTTTAATCCAAACTCTCAACTTCAAACCATCAACAACAAGATCCAAATTTCATTTTTCTTTAAAAACATAAGTGATGAATTTGAACTTTGAATCTTGTCATGCTTCACATTAAGATCCTTTGAATTCCACTCCTCTATCCACAAATAACGTGTACCACAAGAAACAAGAATGTGATGTATCGGACATAATGAATCTCTATGAGATCTGAAGTATGAAGAAGTTTGTCATAAAACCCTGATATAAGACCGTGCTTTGGGGAATCTCTGAGGAAGACGAATCTTGGAATAGAACCTCAACCGTATGATCTTTTAACCCTAATCCACTTGATCATGATAATCTGGCTTTCAACACAACTTGTAAGGAATCAAAATCTCAATGGGCATACATACAACGTCCATGACCTTTGAGCCTTCTACAGCAACCCTAAATTCACAAAGGAAAACAAACAAACATAAGTCTGGTAAATTGGTTAGCTATGCATGGATGATTGACCTAGAAATTATGTGATATGTTATCCAGACGATGCGAAATGGAAGTAGAAATTTAGGGTGTGACAGATGCCCCTATTTAAGTTTCTTCTATCCGGAGACATGTAGATTGAAATCTTCGTTTCGACGTGATAGGAAAGACTTAAATATAAACTTGCATAAATTTTGGCCCTAAGATGGCACAAGATGCACATGATATGCCAATGGAATGATATGAAATGAATGCAAAGCCAAAAGATCCTATGGGGATGATACCACAGGGGAAAAGTGTTATAGTTATGCCAGAAACAAATTAAAGACATCTGGAAGAGAAACAACGAAATAAAGTCACATATCCGAAAGAACATCGGAAAGAGAAAGGCATATCCGGAAGAGCATCAGATGGCTAAAGCAATGTCATTCTGGAAAAGCATCAGAATAACAAAACGAATATCTGGAAAAACATTATCCAAGAATGGCATTGAATGAAAGGTATAATCACAATATCTAATAATGGCTTTAGATGAAAGTGAACAAAGACTCGATCTAGAAGAACATCAGAAAGAGGGACCCATCCGGAAAAGCATCAGATGGTAAAGAAACCAGACATCCAATAATGGCTTTGAATGAAAGGTATAATCACGCTATCTAATAATGGCTTTAGATGACTGTGAATAAAGACTCGATCTGGAAGAAC
This sequence comes from Lathyrus tuberosus, assembly GCA_022829125.1. Lineage (NCBI taxonomy): Eukaryota > Viridiplantae > Streptophyta > Magnoliopsida > Fabales > Fabaceae > Lathyrus > Lathyrus tuberosus. The sequence continues at coordinate 8,740,978 of JALAZF010000084.1, forward strand.
ATCAGAAAGAGGGACCCATCCGAAAGAGCATCAGATGGTAAAGAAACCAGACATCCAATAATGGGTTTGAATGAAAGGTATAATCACAATATCTAATAATAGCTTTAGATGATTGTGAACAAAGATTCGATTTGGAAGAACATCAGAAAGAGGGACCCATCCTGAAAAGCATCAGATGGTAAAGAAACCAGACATCCCATAATGGCTTTGAATGAAAGCTATAATCACAATATCTAATAATGGCTTTAGATGATTGTGAACAAAGACTCGATCTGGAAGAACATCAGAAAGAGAGACACATCCAGAAAAGCATCAGATGGTAAAGAAACCCGACATCCAATAATGGCTTTGAATGAAAGGTATATTCATAATATCTAATAATGGCTTTAGATGACTGTGAACAAAGACTCAATCTGGAAGAACATCAGAAAGAGGGACCCATCTGGAAGAGCATCAGATGGTAAAGAAACCAAACATCCAATAATGGCTTTGAATGAAAGGTATAATCACAATATCTGAGAAGGCATCAGATGAAAGTGAACAAAGTAGAGATACAAGAAACAAGAAAGCATTGGATACAAAGAAACCAATCATCGAATAATGGCTTTGAATGAAAGCTACAATCACAATATCTAATAATAACTTTAGATAAATGTGAACAAAAATTACATTCAAGAATGACATTGAATGCAGAGAAACCAGTCATCCAATAATGGCTTTGAATGAAAGGTATAATCACAATATCTAAGAAGGCATCAGATGAAAGTGAACAGAGTTGGGATCCAAGAAAGCATTGGATGTAAAGAAACCAGCCATCCAATGATGGCTTTGAATGAAAGGTACAATCACAATATCTAATAATGGCTTTAGATGAATGTGAACAAAAACTATATTCAAGAACGACATTGAATGCAAAGAAACCACAACGTCCAAGAAAGCATTGAACGAATATGAAAAAGGAGATACCCAAGAAAGCAATGGATAAAAGGAATCACAGTATCCAAGAATGCATTGGATGACTGTGAACAAGGTATGTTTGGTAGGTGCCAAGTGAGTTGGACTTAGACGACAAAGTAACACGTGGATAACGACACGACCTATGGAGAATGCAAATGAGTGGAAATGAAGATGAAACACTCATGCTATGCATATGTATATGAATTATGCCATGATATCTGATCGAATGCAAATGCAGATGTAGTGCATATGTTGATGGAATGGCTTGACTCTTTTGTGGAGAAGACAAGACTGGAAGACTGATTCCTCAACACAGAGATCACTGCCATTCTGCTTGGGACTAAAGATGCTACTGAACACAATCTCTGCCACATTGGTAAATTGTATCAAGTTGCCGATCCTTGTAGGAATGATGGAAAGTTGCATGGGGATTCTTCAAGTTAATTGCCCCCAAATTAGCTTACTGTTGTAGGTGAGCTAATCATTGCTTAAACTTGATGATTCTGTAAATGACTGCTTGTACTGTGCTCTTGGAAAGCTTTCCCCAGTATGAGTCTTGAAAATTCTTTTGGATAAACTAATCCTGAGAAGGACTTGCACTGACCCACAAATATTGAACTGATTCTCGATAGTATATGGAAGGAACTTGCCCCTGATAGGATCACTAACCAATTTTCTCAACTATTTGAAAATCCCTTGAGAGGATAACCAGTTTCCAAACAAAAGTGTTCATACAAACATAGTAAATGCAAAGTTCATGCAACCTTTGAAATCAAAATCATTTTTCTGAAAGATGCAAAATAAATGAGTCATTGGTCAGAACACAGTGGTTCAAGACATTCAAAGTGAGAAATAAAGTAATAAGGTATGATCTGCAAAGATCTTTTGGAGTCAGTTTACGCAACCCTGCTATAATATGCTTTCAAAATACCCTTGCTTCAGTTAGGTCTTTTGAGGGTCGTAACTTGATCTGGTTCACGGTTTACGAAATAAAGGATAAAAGCTCAAAGTTTATTTATACCCACCCAATCTTCGTGATGACCTTCAGTCATATGCTCAATTAACTCAGACTATGCTCTCAAGTTCCCAAGAGATTAGAAATTGCATTAATGATAGTAGTGATGATGATGGCTCTTGAGATGACAGTCACTGCTTCCTTACAACATTGCCATACAAGCTTGTTCTTATTATTCTTTGTATAAGGTAAGGTCATGAGCTTCCCATCTTTCTTAGCTTTTGCCTCGAAAGGGACTCGGCTCAATCTTTGAGTAAGGATTTCTTGACGATCCTTCTTTATTTATCACTTAGGGAACAACATTGGCGTTTATTCATTTAATTTAGAAGAGTTGAAAGGTTGTGAATGTCTGGCTTAATGATTACGGTGAACCATCATTGGCATTTGACTTGAAAGACATCTTCGATACTTGCTTGTTGTGTGCATAGGAAACAATGCAAACTTTTGTAGAAAGGTATCTTGCATGAAACTCTTGTATTTGAATGCATAATCAAGCTAATTGAGAACTAACCTTCCCCAGGTTAAGATTGTGGGTTTTTATTTGTAAAAAAAAAAGAAACTCATACTTCAAGGCTCAAAGGGGTTGACAATGGGTTATCTTCCTTATTTCTCCAGTATTTGGGAATTGAAATAATGCCTTACATCGTCAACAAGGTTTTGATTTGAAAGCATACCAACAACAATTATGAGTATTTTGTTTTCATCATCCTCCCTCCAATCTTTGCATAATCAAAAAAAGAAAGTGGAAAAGAGATAAATTTTTTTGTTTTTGTGTTTTTTTTTGTTTTTTTTTTTGTTTTTTTAAAGATAAAGCGTAAAGATGTAAATAACAAAAGCAAATGAATTGAATCCAAAAGTTGCAATGCTCATTTTATTAATTATGAAAGTAAAAATACAACTCGAATGCAAACAACTAATACGAATAAGGAAAGTCGAAACAACAAGAAACAAAAGTCTAGTGACTAGTCAGAAACAAGAGTGAGATGTCCTGTTTGAAACACTAAAGTCTCTTGAAGTCAGATGAAGCCTCACTTAGCGTGCTCTGGCAAAGGGTTGTTCTTGACATTCGGATTGGTGTCACGAAAGGAGAGAATGCCAATTTTGACCAGCTCTTGTACTCTAGCCTTCAACGCAAAGCAACCTTCCAAGTTATGACATGTACCACCTTGATGGTATTCACAATGAAGATCGGCCCTATAGCTAGCTGGAAGAGGATTTGGAGGAGGAGGCAGAGGCCTTGTGGTAATCAAACCTTTCTGAACCAGATTAGGATATAATTCAGTGTATGTCATTGGAATAGGATCAAAATTATTCCTATTACTATACTGACTCTGTCCAAGAGCTGGACGTTGAGGAGTTTGAGCTTGTCGTGGAGCAGTAACCACAGGAGTAACAGCAGCAACAGTAGGTGATCAACATACTGGGGTTGAGGACGAGGCCTTCTGGTTTCAAACATAACAACATTGGTATGGGCTTCTCGCTTCTTTTGGAAATTCCCATGGGATTTCTTAGCACCATTAGAAGATTCAGCAGCCTTGGATACTTTACCATTCTTAAGTCCTTCCTCGAGTCTCTGGCCAATAGTAACCAAATCAGTGAAATTAGAGGAAACACTACCAATCATCTTCTCCCAGTAGAATGGAGATAAGGTGTCCATAAACATTCCAGTCAATTCCTTCTCTGCCAAAGGAGGTTCAACTTGAGAAGCGAGTTCTCTCCAACGCTGAGCATATTCCTTGAAAGACTCTTTATCCTTCTGAGACATGTTTTGCAGCTGGCGACGATCAGGAGCCATGTCGAGGTTATACTTGTATTACTTCATGAAAGCATTAACCAGATCCTGGAAGCAGTGAATACTGTTATGTTCAAGATTCATATACCATTTGAGTGAAGCTCCACTCAGACTGTCTTGAAAACAATGTATAAGCAACTTATGATTCTTGTATAAGCAGCCATCTTTCGAGAATACATTACCAGATGAGCTCTTGGGAAAGAATGACCTTTGTACTTCACAAACTCGGGAGTCTTGAATTTAGCAGGCATAACAAGGTCAGAGACCAAGCACATGTTTTCTGCATCCACATTAAAGAAATTAGTACTCTCGATGGCTCAGAGTCTCTTGTTTATGGTCTGAAATTTCTCTCAGACAACTTCAGGTTCAACAAAGTCTTCACGGTCTTCACCCTGAGCACTGGTAGTGTTTTACTCATAGAGAGGGTTCTCAAAAGGAGCTCGAGTAGTCTGAACTATAGGTTGAGGCTCGAAGAAAATAGGAGATTGAAACACTGGTCTGGTAGTCTGACCAATCATAGCAGTAGATGCAAGAGGTGGAGAATAGTTGGGTGGCAAACCAAACTCTGGCCAAGTTGAAGGTGGCACCTGAACAGGTTGAGGATCAGCATCTGAAACTTCCTGGATAACAGTTCTTTGAGGTGGCTCTCCTCTAGCAATCAAGACTTAGAGCATTTCAGTGAGCTTGGTCATGCTTGACTTAAGGTCATCAATCTCCATTCGGACCTCAGCGTTGTGTGCTTCTTGCTCTGACATTTTGCATCTGTAGTTAGCTCTAGTCCGAGATCGATGTTAAGGAATCAGTTTGACGACTCACAGGAAATGCTAGAAGATAGAGACAACTAGAGATGATTCACTGCACAAACGGATGTATGCGATGAAACATGCAAAGATGCAAATGGTATGCAATGCGATGCAATGGTTTCAAGGAACTCAAAAGCATGTTACAAGCATTTCGGAAAGACTGAAAAAGTTTCATTTTATAATCCATGATATTTATTGATTTTGCAAAGGAAAAAACAGTTGAGTTCCTTGAAACCAAATGGTTATGTACAGATGAATGGATGAATGGATGCATAAACACAACTATACACATATACAGGTAAACAAACAAGGGCCCAGGCTTGAAGATCACGAGCATTGAGCCAAGGTCTACCCATCCCAAGAAGGTATATACTATGGTTTCAATTGTACCTACAGAACGGGTTCTACAAAGTTCCCAGAGTCTACATAAATCCTTCGGATATTATCGGCCTACGTGACTACTAACGCGGGTTAACAATATTCTCAAGATAAACTCGTCTGAGTGTAGTATCGCGTATCAACCATTTGGGACTACTCCCTCATAGTCATCACACTACATCCTAAAAAGGCCAAGTGGGGTAAAGGTAACTACGACCCTCAGCTTCTCGGGCTCCCAGGTCGGAAAGAGTGTCATCAATACGACTACTCGCATCAGACATCAATAATCCCAAAGGGGCCTCCACTGAGCATGGTCATCATATGCCAAACTTGTTAGGACTACCCCCAATAGCCGACTATTGATTACACCACAATCTTATCATATGTGTGCTCTCAAGTCCGGGTTAGGACTTATCTCACCACTCAAGGTAACAACCCTGCATATAGAAAAATCCAGGCACAACAGGTATATATATACATATATACAAGTAAACAAGTATATAAATAACACAAGTATAAACAAGATGGGCTTAACCCTCTTAAAGATCTCCAGTGAAGTCGCCATATCTGTCACGGTGAGAATCGGATATCAAGCTATTATATTAACTTGAATCACAAATCTTTAACTGTTCACCACCGGTCTTTGATTTATCCAAAGGAAAGGTTAAAGATGGAAAAAACCTAAGTTAAGAGAATTAGGTTCGGGGGTTGGTTACCCCTAGGGAAGGTATTAGCATACTAAACGTCTGTAGTACTCTACATGAACCTTTTGTTAGTATTTATGTTATTTTTATTGCTTGCTTGCTAAGGGTACTGTGCTAAGGAAAAGACCTAGGGGTTAGTTTACTAAGTATACTCGCCAAGACATCGCATCTTGTGCATACGTATCCTGACGGGAGTGGAATCAGAGTGTTCGTAGATCCCCTCAAAGAGGGTGAGGAACTCCTGACTGTGGTCAAGGTTCCATGGGGGATGTAAGCGTCTGTGGCAAGACACTTACATGGAGTGCGGCGACACCAAAGTTAAGGTTAAGTTGAAAGGGTAAAAAAGTGTCCATGACGGAACACATGTATAGAGTGCGGTGACTCCGATCCTAAGACTAGGATGGGGGGAGGTCCTAAAGCTAGGCTAAGTTATCCTAATCGTGACATGGAGTCAACTGAGGATACATTTCCTTTGGAATTTGTAAATTTTCAAAGCGTGAATCTTCATGACAACTTGGGATGAGGACTTGAAATTCTTGTAGACCACCTTATATTTTGTACACAAATCTTAAATTTTGAAATGGATGTAAACTATAATTTTGGTAGCATCTTGAATTTGTAAGACCTCAAAATTTGAATTTCACATGAATCCCTTCTTGAACTCGATTCAAAACTTTAATCCAAACTCTCAACTTCAAACCATCAACAACAAGATCCAAATTTCATTTTTCTTTAAAAACATAAGTGATGAATTTGAACTTTGAATCATGTCATGCTTCATATTAAGATCCTTTGAATTCCACTCCTCTATCCACAAATAACGTGTACCACAAGAAACAAGAATGTGATGTATCGGACATAATGAATCTCTGTGAGATCTGAAGTATGAAGCAGTTTGCCATAAAACTCTGATATAAGATCATGCTTTGGGGAATCTCTGAGGAAGACGAATCTTGGAATAGAACCTCAACCGTATGATCTTTTAACCATAATCCACTTGATCATGATAATCTGGCTTTCAACACAACTTGTAAGGAATCAAAATCTCAATGGGCATACACACAACGTCCATGACCTTTGAGCCTTCTACAACAACCCTAAATTCACAAAGGAAAACAAACAAACACAAGTCTGGTAAATTGGTTAGCTATGCATGGATGATTGACCTAGAAATGATGTGATATGCTATGCAGACGATGCGAAACAGTAGCAGAAATTTAGGGTGTGACACCATGTGATCTGGGGCATTTGAGAATTGAAGAGTTTCATCCATTCACAATAACTGTTGTTCAAAATGGCGACTACCATGCAGTTTATCAATGCAGAACTACATTGTTCTCACAACATTCTTCACCCATGTCCCCAGTAAGTTCTTACTTCAAGTGGTCATGACAATTCCCCGGTGAATCTCTACTTCAAGCAGTTATGACATAATTGATGCAAGAATTCCCCAGTTGGTGAACTAAGGATTTCCGTGAATTTCTTTGGCTTCAACCTTCCCCAGTGAAGTGAATGCTATTTCACTCCTCAGTGAATCTATTACAACTCAATCTTCCTCAGCGAAGTGGATGTTTATTTCATCCCATTGGAGTCTCAACTTTGACATCTTCAACTGCGACTTTGATCCGAGCTTCCCCAATGAAGTGGATATTTATTTTGTCCCATCTGAGGCCTCAGCTCTGGCATCTCCCAATTACCAATTCTCATTCAGATTACTTCAGTTCCCAGTGGATATTTATTTTATCCCCTATGAAGTCTCTACAATCATGAGTTTGATCCTTTCCCAGTAGGTCTTTCTCATCCCCAACAGAGTAGCAAGATTCATCCTGACAATCCCCTAAGTGAATTCATGACGTTATGTCCCCAAGTGGAGTACTCTCCTTTTCCCCAGAGAAGTTTGAAGCCTTGATGCTGGACTTTGATTCCATATGTGGCTTCCCATTTATCCCTAGTGATATTTCTATCTTTTGAATATTAGTCGAGTATCCGTGTTAAGATGTTTATTTCATCTCCAATTTACTTCTCTTCGTCTGTTTTGTCAGTATAAGCATAACATAACATACATTCATTCATACAGATATTCATGGCATATGCGCATTTTTCATTTTATGATGTTTGTTTAATTCATTCACTTTGGCTGCGTTTATCCCTAGTTGACTTGGTTTGTCTTCTCTCTCTAGTAGGGTCGTCAAACTTAAGCAGAAAGTGAAAATCCCTTCCAGTTTCCCCACTGAGTTTGATCCTCATGGAAGATAGTTACTTTAGTTTTCTTTTCCATTTCTGGATAAGATAAACCCCCGTTGAGTTCATTCCTTAATGGGTAGAGTCTTGCTTGACCGTTTCTCTTCAGTTACTTCCTGAATTGAACTTTGGTCCCTGACAGTCACAATTTTGAATCTCTAGGCTGTTAAACCTAGATCAAGTGTGCATTTATTTTTCACTTTGTCTCCCTGGGAAGAACTTATTTGAAGATCACTATTGAAGACAAAATATTTCCCCAGGAGTGTTGTTATAACATTTCTTGGAACTTATATCCAGACGACAAGTGGCAGCCTCTTTATTTGGGCAGCTTGTTTTGTTCTCAAGTTTTCTGTTTGGATGGCAAATGGAAGTCTCTTTTCAAGACAGTTTGTCTATCCCCAGCAAGTTATCAAGATTATCAATTGTTCTTCCATCAAATGGCATCTCTCTGGAAATCCGTCTGAGAAGTTTGTTGAAGACTTTGCAAGTGTTTCTCTTTATTTGAGAATCCCTATTGCCAGATTTTATTTGCTCTGACGCATTTCCAAAATACAAAAATATTTCTCCTCAGTGATATTCTCTCTGTGTGTTCACTATTCAAATTTGCTTCCATCAAATGGCATCTCTTCGAGAAGTTTGGTGAAGATTCGGTTGATCTTTCTCTTTATTTGAGAAAAATAGGTTTTACAAATCAACCGGCATGCGTCTTTTTGGAAGATCCCAGATGAAGTTTCCTAATCTCCATTAAATTATGGATTTCCGCTGAAGTCCTAGATCTCCAGTGAAATTCCAATCCCTTGTGAAGATACTTTCTCACAAGTTTTCACCCTTCCAGGAAGAACCCGATATTTTACTCGAGGCAGACAACCTCGCAATATTTATTTCAAGATTTTGCTCAAGGCAGACAACCTCGCCGCATTTATTTCAAGACTTTTCTCGAGGCAGACAACCCCACAACATTTATTTCAAGATTTTTCTCGAGGCAGACAACCTCGCCGCATTTATTTCAAGATTTTGCTCGAGGCAGACAACCTCGCAGCATTTATTTCAAGACTTTGCTCGAGGCAGACAACCTCGCAACGTTTATTTCAAGACTTTGCTCGGGGCAAGTCTCGGCAGAAGATTTCCAGTAGACCTCAGCAGAAGGTATTTTCTTTTATTCCCTGGCAAGTCTCGACAGAAGATTCCTGGTGGACCTTGGCAGAAGGAGTTTTCTTTTGTAGATTCTCTGGTTAATCTCGGCAGTAGATCTCCAGCAGATTTCAACAGAAGATGTTTCTTTCCAGGATCTCGACAGTAGATTCTCTGGTTAACTTTGATGCTTCTTTGAACTTCAACATATAGTTGCCTTCTTTTCAGTAAATTTTCTAGTTAATCTCGGCAGCAGATTACCTAGTAAGTTTCGATAGTAGACACCTTTTTCAATAAAAACCTTGGCATGAGGTATTCCTAAATGATGACCTAAGTCTCGGCAGTAGACTCTTCCAGTTGATATCTCTTGAAATCCCCACAGTTGACCTCGATAGTAGGTTCTCCAAGTGGATTTTGTTAGAATATTTCGTCACAAGTTCATCACCCTATGCTTAAGAAACCTTGTGATTGTCAGTTGGTAGTCTCTTTCCCAGTGGAGTTGAGTCTCACCCCCAGTGGAGTTGAATCTATTCCCCGAGGAGTCTTTATTTGCTAAGTTGTTCCTCGTTGGATCTTTCTTTCTTTAGTTGTGTTTCAACATTTTCCGTATACAGTTATCCCCTGTGTCATCATTCCCCACAGGATTTTTGTCTTACATTTCATATCATATCATATCATAAGCATCTTTGTGGCATCTTAGGGCCAAAAATTGTGCATGTTTATATTTAAGTCTCTCCTATCACGTCGAGACGAAGATTTCAATCTCCATATCTCCGGATAGAAGAAACTTAAATAGGGGCATCTGTCATACCCTAATTTTTGACCCTAAGATTTTGTATTTTCGTCTACATAGCATATCACGTATTTCATCTCGCATAATACCTAATTTATCAGCTATAATAAACTTGTTGGATTTACAGCAGATTTGGTCAAATAAAAGTCAATTATGCGTAAAATTAGTGGACGGAGAATTTTAAAGTCGAGCCTGCAGACGTTAATGATATTAATCTACGTTTCACGAAGTTTAATCTGGCGTGCTCATTTGAATTTTTCGATCACTTTTTGGTCGCATTTTGGACAGTTTAAGTTGTTTCAACGGGTAAAATTTATTTTGGAATATGACCAAACGATGTATTTATCCAATATGTATATTTCGCGCTGATCATTTTGGCGTATTCATTTTATTTTTTCGTGTCTATCGATACCAGTCCGTTTTTCAGTTTTAAACTGACTTTATTTTTTTATTTTTAGATTATTAATCATTTTAATTAATCAAGTTTTTTAGATTTTTATTTTATTAATTAATTTATATTTTATTTTATTTATCTTTTTTTTTTCTTTTATATTCAAATTTTGTTTTTACTCTTCTTTTGGAAATACTTGTCCATTAAGTCTTTAACAATTGCTTTAATTTTATTCATTTTTGTGGTAACTCATTTGGTATTATACGACACATACACAGTAAGAGGAAAGGGATTGTTTCACAAAAAGAGAGATTGGGTAAAAAAAGCATCTTTGACTTTCCATCCAACTTTCCAAAACAACACACAATCCTACACATCATAACCAATAAACTCAAAGAAATAAAAAAAAACCAAAACCTTTTTTTTCTGCGACACAACGTACCACAACATACCTCATTCTTCAACAACAACTTTAAACGACCTCCTCCATCATCAGTTTATCCACTCACTACTACCTTCATCACTACATACAAAAACCTCACCTTGGTTTTTTCAACATATTTCAAAAACAAAAACAAAACCATAAAAAACCACTCTTCATCATCATTTCCCCAACAACAATCACCCAAAGCCACCATCAAATCACTTTTCCGCCATGCCAACCGTACAAAACAACCGCTGCCTCCATGAACCAAGTTTAAAGCTTTCCTTTCTTAACTTTCAAAGACAACATGTTAGCACCCTAAAAGAGAAAAAGAAAAAACTGCAAGCATAATAGGATCCACCTTTTACCAACCTCATAGGATCACACCATTAAACTCCTTCTCTCGATAAGAAACAAAAACCAGAAAATAATACCACACCATTAAGGCATGACCCTTTGTCCCTTCCACTCTCTTTCCGACGCATGAGGTAAGTAACAACTACAATCAAGCTATGATCACCATCTCTTCAAACATCCACCACACTTCCGTCACGATTTCCAACATGTAAATCGCAGCCCCATCAACTTTCCATCATTTACATCACCACCTTACATCTAACCTCACTTTAAACAAAACCATCAAAACACCACTTTAAACATCAAGAAAAACTCCCCTTCTACTTATTTTTTTCCATACTTATATTCACCCTTTTGTCCACTGTTCATATATTTTGCAACTACTTTCTGCTAAAAAAGAAGAGTTGCAGAACCCGGAACTTTACTCCCACAAACTCACTGATCTACTTATCCTTCATTTTGAATTGCTACCTTCACCAAGTTCAAACTCTTCAATCCATGGTGTAGAGCCACACCATGTCATTCACCTTGAAAAACACCTTCTTCCATCCCAAACACAACCATGTTTTGCCATCGTTCAGTTTAACTTGCAGCAGCACAAGCGCATTGAGTAGAGTCGAGATTCATTCAGCAGGTTGTTTAGTCCACTGCTAGTAAAAATTCAAAATGATATTTTTTCTACTGTACTGATTGTTAGATGTTGATAATGTTAGATTAATTATATAATTAATCAAATATGGATTGACATAATTAATTACTAATTAATTATATTATGGTCTACCGTTATTAAATACTAAATAGATGAATTGTTTGATTAGGTTTTGAGCCTGAATGGACCGTGATGGGTTGGACCATTTAGTTAAGCCCAATGAGAGGTCTCTGCCCTCAGTCGTTTAGCTATTTAAGTGTCGCCCCATTAGACAATTAACATACTCTGAAAACCCTAAACGGCAATGAGGGTAGTAATCCTTTCATACTGACTATCTCTGACGGTAATCTCTCCAATCGTAGAAGGTACACCGTTCTTATCGTTCTTTATTATTCTTAAATATATAATATATTATAATTTGTATCTATTAAATTAATTTAAATCCTTCAATTGGTATCAGAGCCAGGTTTTAGATTCATGTTATGGCTATTAATCAATTATGTGATATAGTATAATATAATCTATTTGAAATCTAATTAATACAAATTGCTTGAAAAGACGATAACATATGGTGCATGAAATCAACAAATTGTGTAATTGTTACTTGTGATATGATTTCTATTGATATGTATTTGATTGATATTAACAATTACATGGCTGAAGAGTGGTACTATACGACATTATGTAACATGATTGAATTGGAGATAGCATACTGCTTCCAAGTTTTCTAGGAATTGCAAATGAATAATTAATAAAGAAAAATAAATTGGCTTTTGAATTAAAGGATTAATTAGTAGTTTTCTTCCTTTAGTATATTCATTACAATTATAACTTATATAAAACTCTTCTAAAAGCTTGAAAAGTGACAAACCATCAAGTAGTATCTTTTGACTGTGTTGAATCATTTCATGCGATTTGGGTCGAAAAGAAACAGTTTCATGCCGCAATAAGTCTACTATCCGGCTAAGTGCTTAGGAACACATTCTTAATTATAATATTTTGTCAAATAATAATTAATTATTACTCCGATTATTTTGGCATAAATGTTGTGGATATTTCTCATTTATTTAATGACTCATATACTATTCTTAATTATTATATTAATTAATATAGTATAATTTGTGTTATTATTTTTCTAACAATAGTTGTTTTGTTAAAATGGTTTTATGTTGATTTATAAATCATTTGAGATGAGATCGTAAAATCTAAAGTTATTTAAATTCATTGACTCTATTTGCAATGATAAATAGCACATTATTTGAGGTTAGTTAGAATTTATTATTGAATCTCTTATAACTTGTTATATAATTGCATTTGAGGATAAATTTGTGTTTAATATTATCTACTCCTTTCAGAAGAAAAATGTAATACTCCGTAAATTATTTTACTCTGGATAATATTGGTATGATCAACTGGGTTCCGGTTTACTCTGAGAAATTATTGGATAAAATAATTAGAGCAAACTGATGAGCTCAGAGCAGATCAAATTAATATTTTCTGACTCTGAGGTTTTAATTGTTGGAGCTTTAGAGACTATTTGGACAATTAGTAGTGTTACTAATTGATGATATTTTACTATATCATTTTCCTTTCCACTCTTTTTCCATACTTAGAAACAAAAGGAAGAAAAAGATAGAAAGAAGTAGGAGAGAAAGGAAAGGAGAGGAAAGAAGAGGAAAAGGATCAAGAACACAAGACCATCATCCATTCTTCATCAAATCATCTTCCAATCTTCATCATCTTCATCATCTATTCAAGGTGGGTTATAGATAGAAACTTTTGTTTTAGATTTTCTTGAGGTCTAGAATCTAGGTTAGACTTGTGAGAAAATGAATAATCTTGACTTTAACGGTTGAAATGCGGTATAAACTGTGTAGTATACTCATTAGCCATGTATGATCATCTGTTAATGCATGTTTGTATGTTGGGTGAAGTTTTGGATGGGTTTTTGGTCACAAAGCTCTGTTTTCACGCTGCTGGGAAACCCAGTTTTCGCAGGTTTGCACTGCGAATCCCCTAGCGAAGGGGAAAAGCGAGCATTTGCTGGCTATACGCACGGCGAAGGTGAGGGCGAACGTTCGCCAGAGGTTCGCACTGCGAACTTTACCTTGTTTTGGTTCTGCCACGGTTCGCCAGACGTTCGTACTGCGAATGGAACAGCGAACCCAGTGTTGTTTAGGCATTCGCTGGGAGCTTCGCACTGTGAATGAGAAAGCGAGAACTTGCTAACTTCTTTGCATTGCGAACATGACAGATCCTCCAACTTGTTTCTTCCATAATTTTTGACTCGTTTATCAAATTTGAGTATTCTTGGGATCGCTGTGAAGCTATGAAAATACTCTATATAATGAAAGTGGAAAATACTGGTTTTGATGCCCGATTAAATAAATCGGAGGGAACCGTGAATTAGTGTAATTGGTGCCATGTTGAATTATGTGTTTCCATAATGTGATCGATGACTATTTGCCTATGCTCTTATTGTTAAACATGTTCGAGTATGTATGCATGTTAAAATACAAAATAGGTAGAGTGAGGAATATTACCGTAAACAATGTAGGAACTTGTGGAATGACATAATGACAACGATCGTACGTGCGGTGCCGAGGCGTGTGTCAGGTGCTAATGTCATAGAATGAATCAACAATAGTATGGAACATGTGTGTTAACCTTGTGGTTGTGATAAGGCGTTATGGCCTTGTGATTGTCGAGTACGATTATGTTTGTGTGTGTGATCACGTGATCAGACTGTTGTTATCCCTTAATAAATATCCGTGACCCGTGTCCATAACTCTTGAGAAGGGCTGGCCGGGGAAAGTGTTTATTAAGTAAGTGACCGTGACCCGTGTCCATAATCCTTTGGAAGGGCTGGCCGGGGAAAGTTACTTAGTGGTGGTATTAGTGACCCGTACCTATAACCTCTTGTGTAGGCTGGCCGGGGAAAGTACCGTGTGTAGGTAACCGTGACCCGTGTCCATAACCTCTTGTATAGGCTGGTCGGGGAAAGTTATCTATGTTAGCTCCGGGACCCGTGTCCATAATCCTTTGCGAGGACTGGCCGGGAATGGATGTCTACACTTTTAAGGATCCGTGACCCGTGTTGAACTCTCTTGTAGGGTTGGCTGGGGAAAGATGCCTTGGTTTGTAATGCCGAGTAGGGATAATATTTTGAGTTGATGAACCCATGACATGGTTCCATATAGTGTGAGAATTACAATTGTGAACTCGAAGTCCTTTCCCTTTCCCTTGGACTTGAGTTAGGATTGTTAGAACCTTGTAAAGCCGAGAGGACTTATAAGATAGAGAAGTCACTGAGATTTGATGTATCTCACCCCATGTTGTTGTTTACATCACAGGTACTACAGGTTCGACGAAGGGTAAGGATAAAGTTGTTTGACTTTTCCTTATGGTTCGGAGCTTTTTGGGATGGCCAGACTTTCGTTGCGAAGATTATTTAGAGATCATTATTCGATCTAGTTCTTAGTATTGTAACATCTTGTATATATAATGCCTCAGTTTGTTTTGATATAGTATTTCTGGGCATATATATGTATAATGTGTTAACTAGAGACTTGTATATTTCAGTACCAAAAGTGAATTCATGTATGATATGGATGCTTTGATGTATTATATTATATATGGGTATTACAGTTGGTATCAGAGCAGGTCGTATCCTCGACTTAGCCATGAAATAGTATAAGTATTTCTTTCCGTTTCATATGCATAGTGTCACCATTGGTCTTAAGTGTTATATTTATAGTATTGAGCCTGATCAACTTAATCCTATATGTATGACATTAAGGAACATGGCTGACGGGCGCAAAAACCATCGTGGTAGACCCAGAACCACTCCGCCCGGGACAAATCCACCAGGTGGCGAGGAGCAAGTCCCGTGGCCTCAATTTTTGCAGCAAATGCAACAACAATAGAATCAGTTCATGCAACATTTGGTACAATAAATGGATGGGGGTATACATCCTACAGTGGTTGTTCCGGAAGCTGTAGGGGAAGCTTCAGGGATTTTATCCATATGAATCCTCTGGAATTTCAGGGAGGGTTAGATCCGGTAAAGGCTCATGAATGGATATCTGGTATGGTGAGGATTTTCCAGATAGTTCAGTGCAGTGAGGAAAATAAGGTGGTTTTCGCTTCTTACTTGTTAAAGGGTCCTGCCATGAGGTGGTGGGAGAGTGCCTCAACCTTGATGACTATTCAAGAGGTACCTAAGGTTTGGGAACAATTTAAGATTTCTTTTATGGAGAATTATTTTCCAAGTTCCTTAAGGACTCAGAAGGAATTCGAGTTTCAACAGTTGAGACAAGGTAACTTGACCGTGGCTGCTTACGCAGAAAAGTTTGAGGTTATGGACGCTTATTCTCGGCAGGCTATGTACGCTCCTGACGAGAGGTGGAAGATCGATCAGTTTCTTTTTGGTTTGAGGGCCGAAATTTCTCATAGTGTGTCTCAGAGGGAGTTCACTTCTTATGCCGAGTTGCTAAGGCAATGTTATGTAGCTGAGAACAGCTTGAGGAAAGTTCAATCAGAGGGAGATTCGCGTAGGACGACTCAGAATGATTGTGGGAGATTAAACCAACCGTATTAGCCCAGCCAGCAAACCTTTAAAGGGAATCAGGTGCAAAGTGTTAGACCTAATACTCCTCTTTTGTGCCGGTTGTGCAATATGTATCATTACGGAAAGTGTATCGATGGAACTTTTAGATGTTATCAGTGTGATGGAGTGGGGCATATGACTAGAGATTGTCCTCAGAATAAGAATAAGGCACAAGGAAAGGGTACAGGTCGAGTGTATACCTGGAATGCAAAGAAAGCAAGGGGCGACAACTCTTTGATGGCTGGTACGTGTTTTGTTATAGGTATCTTTGTTTGTTTGTTTTTTGTGTGTAAAGCAACACACTCTTTGTGTCGATGCAATGTGTGATTTGGGTTTTGCTTGTGGGTGAATCAAGTAGGAATTGTGGCAAAACCTAAGAATGACGTTATTTTTTACTTCCCACTAGTGTAGTGGTTGGAGCGGAAAATGAATTCTCCCGTTGAAGTTTTGTAGTGTGATCGCGTTGGAATTTGGAATTTCACCTTGTTACTTGGTTGGAGTGTGTTATCTAAATGTTCTTGACTTTGTTCTGTATTACCTTGAGTGTATCATGGTTGGTGAATTTTATAAGTTAAATGGCCACGAGTTAAGAATGATATTGTGGGTTAGAGCAAGACGGATTGATGGCTTTGGCTAGGGATGGTTTTGAATTAAAAGAAATTATTTATTTCCAGTTTCTACAGCAGTGTTAACCGATTAACACGTACAAGGATGGTGTTTTGTGCTGAATTTTGAGGAGTTAATTGATTTACCTTAGACGGGTAATCGATTAACATGTGTGTAAATTGTGAAATCCCTTTTGGAACCATCATTTGTGTTTTGTCATCTTATGTTGCTCTGAGTGGAGAGTTTTGTGCGAATGTAAGCAAGATGGTAAGTAAATGAAGACGGACTTGTGTTTTGGAATCGTAACCGTTTCACTTGAGTTGCAGTTTCATGAGACTCGAGCTTCTCGAAAATGTATGCATAATTACTTGGCAGGTTTAATTTCCACGTGAGGTACGAATGGGACTTATGGGTATAGATTTGGGATGGTTAACAGGCCGATGTTCCCAGATCCATTTCGTATGTCAAGTGAGTTACAAGGATCCATGACTCGGGTCGACTTCTAGACATAAAAGAGGACGGGAAAAGGGGATGCCTTGGTAAGGTTATTGAGTAGTGCACCATCGGTACAGACGATGAGGGAATTTGACTGTGGGGAAGTAATCTTGTGGGGTTGTGTTGAGTATGAGAAAGTCTTAAGGGTATTAATGTTGAAAGACTTAAGGACGAAGTTGGGAAATACTCACGAATTATTGATCTTGCCAGGAATATATCGATGTGTAATTATGGTGTTGGTAAGGTATGAGTGGTTGGTCGGAGTTTTGTAATCGTTATCTTCTGTGAGTTAATGGTTTTGGATTCAGACTCCGTGAGAGTGGTCCCAGTTGTGTACAGTTTTGTCCTATCCCGAGAAGAAAATTTTGAGAGTTATCTTTCCAAGTACGAGTAAGAATTGGATGTTCTGAAGTTAAGTATGTAACTTGGAATCGTTTATGAACCAGAACGATTGAGAGCAGTGGATTCAATTGAGAAATGTGGCGTGTCTTTTGAGGGTGTGTGCACGTGTAAAGTGTTGTATATGAATTAATGCGTAGTATGGAAACTCAGATTTTCGCATAGAAGGGCTTAGATTTTGTTAAGTGGTGACTCGCATATGGTTGAAGTATCGTGATGGTGTTAAGCGTTATTGTTTGAGATCTCGTGTCAACCAGGAATCTTGAGCAAGTCTGAAACCTATAAGAAAGATTGATATGGAATATGGTAACTAGAACGGAAGTTGTTAAGCTATTTTGGGAGGTATTATTTCGGGTTAGAGTGAATTTCAGAGTCGTATAAGTTATGGTTGTAACAGTGTAACTCCCGCCTCTTTATCGTCTGGAGAGTGTGGGATTGATGTTTGTATATTTTGGGTTGGCAAAGAAATTATTCTACCATAAGACGTCAGTAAGTTTCTTGTGTCGTTGGTTAGCAAGGATCCGAGTGGTTAAGTGTGTTTCTCCGTGAGCTGGTAGCTACTTGGTACTGCTTAAGATTGGTGGTATTCCATTGTTAGAATTGGAGTTGCGCAATGGAAGTGACAGATGAAAGAGTTCAAGTATGGAAGTAAGAAGAACTTGTTCTAAGCATGTCACTTTGGAGTGATATGAAAAAGACGAATATCGGATATGATGAGTACAAGTGAGACTAGTAAGAAGTCGTTTGACTATTTATGAAGTGGTTTAAATGTTGAAGGAATTATGAAAGGATTGTCATCAGTGATTGCATTAAAAGTAAGGAACCACTGAATTACATCGTGAAGATGTGTTGGGTGTCTGTGTCCCAATTTGAGATAAGTTGTTATGGTTATGTTGTGACTGGTTAAAGGAATGTAGAATGGTACGTTCTTTCCGAAGTAAGATGCGACAAAGTGTTTGTATGGGACAATAGATGAATTGTGAAATCAAGTTGAAATTGGAGTACGTTTGAAATTTTGACGGAGGTAAAGGTTAAGAGTGGATCTAAGACAGTGATACAAGCTATGGTTATTGTCGAGTAGAGGAAATTCGGGGACGAATTTCAATTTAAGGGGGGGAGAGTGTAATACCCCGTAAATTATTTCACTCTGGATAATATTGATATGATCAACTGGGTTCCGGTTTACTCTGAGAAATTATTGGATAAAATAATTAGAGTAAACTGATGAGCTTATAGAAGATCAAATTAATATTTTCTGACTCTGAGGTTTTAATTGTTGGAGCTTTAGAGACTATTTGGACAATTAGTAGTGTTACTAATTGATGATATTTTACTATATCATTTTCCTTTCCACTCTTTTTCCATACTTAGAAACAAAAGGAAGAAAAAGATAGAAAGAAGTGGGAGAGAAAGGAAATGAGAGGAAAGAAGAGGAAAAAGCTCAAGAACACAAGACCATCATCCATTCTTCATCAAATCATCTTCCAATCTTCATCATCATCATCTATTTAAGGTGGGTTATAAATAGAAACTTTTGTTTTAGATTTTCTTGAGGCCTAGAATCTAGGTTAGACTTGTGAGAAAATGAATAATCTTGACTTTAACGGTTGAAATGTGGTATAAACTATGTAGTATACTCATTAGCCATGTATGATCATCTGTTAATGCATGTTTGTATGTTGGGTGAAGTTTTGGATAGGTTTTTGGTCACAAAGCTGTATTTTCACGCTGTTGGAAAACCCAGTTTTCGTAGGTTCGCACTGCGAATCCCCTAGCGAAGGGGAAAGCGAGCATTCGCTGGCTATTCGTACGACGAAGGTGAGGGCAAACGTTCGCCAGAGGTTCGCACTGCGAACTTTACCTTGTTTTGGTTCTGCCACGGTTCGCCAGACGTTCGTACTGCGAATGGAACAGCGAACCCAGTGTTGTTTAGGCATTCGCTGGGAGCTTCGCACTGTGAATGAGAAAGCGAGAACTTGCTAACTTCTTTGCATTGCGAACATGACAGATCCTCCAACTTGTTTCTTCCATAATTTTTGACTCGTTTATCAAATTTGAGTATTCTTGGGATCGCTGTGAAGCTATGAAAATACTCTATATAATGAAAGTGGAAAATACTGGTTTTGATGCCCGATTAAATAAATCGGAGGGAACCGTAAATTAGTGTAATTGGTGGCATGTTGAATTATGTGTTTCCATTATGTGATCGATGACTATTTGCCTATGCTCTTATTGTTAAACATGTTCGAGTATGTATGCATGTTAAAATACGAAATAGGTAGAGTGAGGAATATTACCGTAAACAATGTAGGAACGTGTGGAATGACATAATGACAACGATCGTGCGTGCGGTGCCGAGGCGTGTGTCAGGTGCTAATGTCATAGAATGAATCAACACTAGTATGGAACATGTGTGTTAACCTTGTGGTTGTAATAAGGCGTTATGGCCTTGTGATTGTCGAATACGATCACGTTTGTGTGTGTGATCACGTGATCAAACTGTTGTTATCCCTTAACAAATATTCGTGACCCGTGTCCATAACTCTTGAGAAGGGCTGGCCGGGGAAAGTGTTTATTAAGTAAGTGACCATGACCCGTGTCCATAATCCTTTGGAAGGACTGGCCGGGGAAAGTTACTTAGTGGTGGTAATTGTGACCTGTGTCCATAACCTCTTGTGTAGGCTGGCCGGGGAAAGTACCGTGTGTAGGTAACCGTGACCCGTGTCCATAACCTCTTGTGTAGGCTGGTCGGGGAAAGTTATCTATGTTAGCTCCGGGACCCGTGTCCATAATCCTTTGCGAGGACTGACCGGGAATGGATGTCTACGCTTTTAAGGATCCGTGACCCGTGTTAAACTCTCTTGTAAGGTTGGCCAGGGAAAGATGCCTTGGTTTGTAATGCCGAGTAGGGATAAAATTTTGAGTTGATGAACCCATGACATGGTTCCATATAGTGTGAGAATTACAATTGTGAACTCGAAGTCCTTTCCCTTTCCCTTGGACTTGAGTTAGGATTGTTAGAACCTTGTAAAGCCGAGAGGACTTATAAGATAGAGAACTCACTGAGATTTGATGTATCTCACCCCATGTTGTTGTTTACATCACAGGTACTACAGGTTCGGTGAAGGGTAAGGATAAAGTTGTTTGACTTTTCCTTATGGTTCATAGCTTTTTGGGATGGCCAGACTTCCATTGCGAAGATTATTTAGAGATCATTATTTGATCTAGTTCTTAGTATTGTAACATCTTGTATATATAATGCCTCAATTTGTTTTGATATAGTGTTTCTGGGCATGTATATGTATAATGTGTTAACTAGAGACTTGTATATTTCAGTACCAAAAGTGAATTCATGTATGATATGGATGCTTTGATGTATTATATTATATATGGGTATTACAAAAAAAAGTGCATATATATAAATTATTTTTTTTCATAATATTCTAAAATTAAAACTCTTTTTTATTTTATAAATGGATTCCTAATTGTATACTTCATTAAAAAAAATGGAGTCTTATGAGTATATTTGAAATCTTATTATCTTGAGAGTTTTATTCTGGAAAATTAATAATTACTATTAATTTGCATAATTGTAATCTCACCTATCGTGGATACAATTATGTAAATTTTTCTATTTTGAATAAAATATAAGCATTCTTAATCCGTGTGATTGTAACTCACCTATCGTAGGTATAATTATCCAAATTTTATTTAGTACAATAATTAAATTTATTTTAATTATAATTAATTTTATATTGATAATAGTTATATCCTATCAGTATGTTATTATTAATATAATTTATTATTATTTAATGTACTTGTGACATAATATTTGTCATTGTCATAATATTTGTACATTGTCATATTTTTGATTTAATATTGTTGAAACTATTATTTATTAAATAAGAAATTGTTTTAAAGACATGTAATACTTTATGAAATCCAATAATTCAATTTTAGTATTAAAATGGATTTCAATTCTCTTTGTATTATGTAAGTAATGAACACACCCTATCGGTGTGACATTATTTGACATGATCAGTGTATGATAGAGAAAATAATTAATTATTTGTTTAAATATTTTAAAACTCTTATATTAATAATTCAACTATTATTCTCTATCAAGTGGGAGAATTTAACATGTCAATTATATATAAATGAGAAATAAATATTATTTGTTTAATATAATGTTATTTCATAGAGACTTATGAATAAATATTATTGTGTTATGAAGGTACTTATGATTAAATGTAATTACTCTTGTAATAGGATATCCCTATATGTAATTACTATTCTAAGACCTATGTGGATATTCTATGACCTATAATTTAAAACTCATTAGTATAATCACTAACCATAGACTTATACACATGAGTAAGTCTTATGATATTTTGGGTTAGTGGGAGTTTATCAATAGCATTTTCATATGCTTGAGTCATTCTTTATAACATATTACTCTTAACTTAAATATGTTATTCTAAATTCATCATTCTTTATATAAAGTTGTGAGTTTTAACATGTATGATTTGTCTTCCCTATCGGATACAATTTTTCCAGCGTTATAATTTACTTCTTTTTGATTGATTAATGTTTTGACCATTATTGATATTCTAATATTAAAATCAATATTTTTTAATAATTAATTATTGTCATCTAAGAGGGAGATTGTTAGATTAATTATATAATTATTTAAATATAGATTGACATAATTGTTCCGGACTGGGCCGGGGACCGACTCAACACCCGAACATGCCCAGTTCACACGCTCTGGAGCGGCCCATACGAAGGATTTAGTCGAGCCAGTGCCGGGAAAGCGTCACGCCACAATGTCGGGCACGAATGGTGTAGGGCTTCGGGCAGAAGCATTGAGCCTTCCCCGGAGTTATCCCCTCATCGACACGAGGATATCGCTCCTCGCGAGGAGTCATCTCCGTACACGCAGCGAGTCCACCCCACGAGGACACGTCTCTCCCCGCCATTCAAGGGTCCTCCCCGCGAGGACACGTTCATATGTAACCGCCCCACTCCCGATAGAATCGATCTGCCCTAATTTCGGAGATTTAGGGAAGGTTACCCCAGGGCGAAGACCACGTACTGGTCTTCACTACGCCACGTAAGCCCTGGAAGTTACTTGGATTGGGCCTGACAATCCAGCCCAATGCAAGTAACCGTTGGCCCCGCGCTGGGGGCTCTCTGTAAATACCCTCTCACTTGAGAGGGTCAGGTTACACACTTTCTTACCCTCACTTCTGTACTTGCCTTTTCTCTGACAACCACCTTACTTGAGCATCGGAGTGTCTTGCAGGTACACCCCCCCCCCCCCCCCCCCGCCGTCTTTCAACTTCACCGGAGCCAAAGTTCAACAGACGTCGTTGGCCATCAGAAACTGTCTGATCCAGGTACGATCAGTGGCGCCGTCTGTGGGAACCATAAGCTTTCCCGTTTTTTCTGCTCGATAAACCAAAGCTTTCTCCATTCATCACTAACATGGCCAATCCGACAGTCAACCAGGCTCTGGACATCGTGCTCGCACAACTTGAGAACGGGAACCACCGTGAAGACGCCGTCATCCTCAACGGCGGCGAAGGCGACATAAGAGATGGGCAGACCGCCTCCCGGGACTCCCAGGATGTAGCCTACGACGCCGCCCGCCAGAACGACCAGCAAGCCATTCTCCAACCAGTTGCTCCGCCGCCCAATGCGGACCCGAGCACCGTGGCCCTGTTTGCATTGATTAACCAGACCAATCAGCTGATCGTGCAGCAGAACACCAGAATTGAAGCCTTGAAGCAAGGATGGGCACAACGATCTTCCCCGCGAAGACATCGTCGTCCCCCGTCACCTCGCCGTTCTCCTTCCCCACGAAGGACCCCTTCCGAAGATTCTCAGACCCCGTCGCCGGTACGCCAGGGTCGCCGACCACGTCTCAAGCGCCCCCAGCAGACGATCTTCTAGAAACGCCCCCGTTCCCCGCCTCGGAAGGAACCCACGGCCTCCACCACCTCCAAGATGTCCAAGAAGACCGAAGAAAGACCAAAGAACCATTCGAGGAACTCCCCTCCACGGCACCATCGATCACCTTCGAGATCCCCAGCTGGTAGCGACGACGAGGACCAGAGGACCCCTTTGTCGTGGGAAATCATGAACGCCCCAATCCCTGCGGGTATGGAGAAACCCCCACCATTAGGGACCTTTGACGGGCTGACCGACCCTGACGATTACGTGGAGAGTTTTGAAGCAATGCTCGACTTCCGAAATGTCAGGGGAGCCATCAGGTGCAGGTTGTTCCCCACCACCATGCGGAAGGGAGCCATGACTTGGTATAAGGGTCTGGAACATGGGTCCATCACGTCATGGAAGCAACTGAAGCAACGCTTCACTAAACACTTCACCGCGTCTCGTCGACATCCGAAGACGGAGGCTGCCCTGGAAAGCATCTTCCAAGGGAGGAACGAATCTCTCAGAAACTACATCGAGAGGTTCAACAAAGAAGCCGTCGAGGTCCATACGACCGACGACATGAAGAAATACTTAATTATCCATGGACTGCGTGCCGGGTCTGACTTTGCCAAGTCCATAGGCCTCCGAAGACCCCGACGTCTCGAGGATCTTCTCGCTCGAGCCCAGAAGTACATCGAACTTGAGGAGAGTGAATCAGCTCAGATCGTTCTTGAGACGAGACGTAGAGAAGGCCCCCGCGGCCACAAAGATGAAGACTCTTCTCCCCGACGAGGAGGAGAAAAGAAGAAAGAGAACCGCACCCGTGATCCTCGGGAACCGCGCAGACCGGCTTGCCGATTCACGGAGTACACCCCGTTTAACACTCCACGGTCTCGAATTCTCTCAGAATTCCAGAATTCCGAGTTTGTAAAAGGAGGGGTTCGCTTCCCGAAGCCCGCTGCTTCCAAATCAAACGTTGACAAATCAAAGTACTGCAGGTTCCACCGGAGCCACGGGCATGTGACCGAAGACTGCATCCATCTCAAGGACGCAATTGAGATTCTCATCAAAGAAGGGCACTTAAAGAAATATGCCCAAAAGAACGACCCTCCTCGTCCGAGTTCACGGGAAGCGCAGAACGTCGAGGAGACGACACCTCCTCCTGCCGACAACCAGCTTCAGGTCGCCCTCAACGTCACTCGTCCCGAGGATTTCTTCGTCCCCCCGATCATTGAGGGCGAGGAAGCCATCCGCGACATGTGGGCGACCTTCCCTGACGAGGACCCCGTCACTGCCCGCAGTACCTGGGAAGGCTTCCCCAAGGCAATGGTCATCTCCGGAGGCGGTCCCGAGAAATTGTCGGTCGGATCAATCAAGCGAAAGTTTGACGAACTGGAATCCGTGACATCCGCGAAGGCGACCACCCTCGAGAAAGTGCGGGGAAACTCCAATCCCATCACCTTCTACCTCGAGGAACTCCCCGGGGGAGCACCGAACGCCACTATTCCCCTCCTGATCAGGGCGCAGATGGCGAACTTTAACGTCTGAAGGATCCTAGTCGACCAGGGGAGCTCGGTCGACATCATGTATTCTCATTTGTTCGGGACCCTTTAGCTCGACGAGAGGCATCTGACCCCGTACGTCGGTTCAGATCTACAGGGGTTCAATGGGACCACCACCAGACCATGGGGTTACGTGGAGCTAATGGTTACATTCGGGGCCGAAGACACGGTCCGACAGGTGAAGATCCATTTCCTGGTGGTCGAATGCCCATCACTTTACAACTGCATCCTCGGGAGGACCACCCTGGCTGAAATTACGGCGATGCCATCAATGGTCCACCTCAAAATGAAGTACTACACGACCAGGGGAAGAGTGGTGATGATGCATGGGGACATCGACGCAGCCAGAAGATGCTTCGACGCCGCTATCAAAGGCCTAAGTTCCATTGGCCCCAAACCCAAGACCGTGGCCAAGCCACCCCAGGATGCCGAACAGGTACCTCTCCCGCGCGTCAATGCGGTCGACCTCGACAGCAGGTTCTCCGGCGAGCCCGACGAAGACAGGGTCGAAGATCTCAACCACCAGGCGGAGAACAACGGGCAGCCTCTCCACCCAGCGCGCCCCATCCCAGATGGAGACTTCGAGCTCGTGGCCCTCGGGGACGATCCAGACCGCAACGTGAAGATTGGCGTCGGGATCCCTGACCTGGCAAAGGAGCAGCTGAAAGCATGTCTGAGGGAGAATGCTGACCTCTTCGCGTGGAGCGCATCCGAGATGCCTGGCCTCGACCCCGAGGTGGCTTGCCATTAGCTCGCAGTAGATCCGGCCGCTAGGGCCATAGCACAACGTAGGCGTAAGCAGTCTCCCGAGAAAGCGGAGGCTGCTGAAAAAGCTGTAAAAGACCTTCTAGAGGCAAATTTTATTTCGGAAGCCAAATACAAGACATGGCTGTCCAACGTTGTACTTGTTAAAAAGAATAATGGAAAATGGAGGATGTGCGTTGATTACACTAATCTCAACCGGGCTTGCCCGAAAGACTGTTACCCCTTGCCTAACATCGACCAACTGGTCGACAATTCTGCAGGTTACAAACTACTATCTTTCATGGACGCTTACTCGGGATACAACCAAATTCCCATGGACAAGGTCGACAAACAACACACGGCCTTCATGACCGCGTAGGGCAACTACTATTACAACGTAATACCCTTCGGTCTGAAGAATGCCGGTGCGACCTACCAACGGATGATGAACAAGGTTTTCCGGGCTGAAATCGACGACATGCTCGAAGTCTACATGGACGACATGATCGTCAAGTCCGCAGAAGAAGTCGACCACGCCGCGCACCTTATGAGGGTTTCGACACGGCGAGGAGGTGCCGCATGAGGTTCAATCCCGACAAGTGCACCTTCGGCATCCGGGCAGGAAAGTTCCTCGGATTCTACCTCACGGAACGAGGAATCGAGGCAAACCCCGAAAAGTGTAGGGCTTTCTCCGAGCTCTCTACCCCAAACTCAAAGAAGTCAATACAATCGTTGAACGGGATGCTCACCGCCCTTTCCCGTTTCGTCGCCAAATCCGCGCAGTACGCACTCCCATTTTTTAAACTTCTTCGACAAAAAGCGGAGTTTGATTGGAGCGAGGAATGCGAACAAGCACTCGCACACTTAAAACAAGTCCTTTCGTAACCCCCGGTCCTCTCACGGCCTGAGAACGGGGAAACACTCTTCTTGTATCTTGCGATCACGAGCGAAGCAGTCAGCGCCGTCCTCATTCGGGAAACCTCGGACGGGTAGAAGCCAGTCTACTTCACGAGCAAAGCCCTCCAAGGCCCCGAGCTCAGATATCAGCAGATCGAGAAAGTCGCACTGGGCCTCGTCATCGCGGCCAGGAGGCTACGCCACTACTTCCTCGCCCATACCGTCATCGTAAGGACCGAACAACCTATTAGGCAGCTCCTCGGACGACCGGACATGGCGGGGAGGATGCTCAGGTGGTCACTCGAGCTCGCCGAGTTTGACATCCGATATAAAGGGAGGAAAGCCCTGAAGGCACAGGTACTGGCCGACTTTGTAGCAAAGATGACCGCCCCGGAACCCTCGACCAACGGGTCACAGAAATGGACAATCTATGTCGACGGAGCATCCAGCCCGAAGGGAAGCGGGGCGGGAATCATCCTCGAAAATGAGGAAGGCATCCTGATCGAGGTGTCCCTCGAACTATCCTTCCCGACATCGAACAACCAAGCCGAATACGAGGCCTTCCTCGCTGGACTCCGGCTGGCCGAGGATCTCGGCGCCAAGGAGGTCAAACTTTTCACCGATTCTTAGCTCGTAGCCTCGCAAGTCCGAGGAGAGTACCAAGCCAAGAACGACAAACTCATAGAATACTTGGCCTTAGTAAAAGAAAAGATGAAAAAGTTCACCTCGGTGGAAGTAACTCACATCCCCTGCGAGCAAAATGCCCGAGCGGATGTCCTGTCAAAGTTGGCGAGCACAAAGAAGAAAGGCGGGAACAAGTCCGTCATACAAGAAGTGTTTTCCCACCCAAGCATCGATAACCCGGTCATGGTTTCGGACATCAACGCCATAGGGGACAGCAACTGCTGGATGACCCCGGTATACGAATACATCATGACAGGCAAACTGCCCGAAGATCCCAAAGAAGCAGGAATGGTCAAAAGTCGTGCGTGCTACTACACGGTAGTCGAGGATAAGCTATACCGGCGAGGGTTCTCGATCCCCCTCCTCCGGTGTGTCGAGGAGACTAAGGTCCCCGGCATCCTCCAGGAAATCCACGAGGGAATCAACGCCCAGCACCTCGGCGGCCGCTCGTTAGCCCGTAAGGCGCTTCGCACAGGATACTATTGGCCCACCATGCAACAAGACGCCAAGGAACACGTCAAGAAGTGCGAGAGGTGCCAGCGTCACAGGGACATGTACCTCGCTCCCCCCAGCGAGCTCAAAACGCTATCATCCCCGTGGCCTTTCTCTTGGTGGGGAATGGACATCCTCGGCCCCTTCGTCGTAGGATCATATCAAAACAAATACCTCATCGTCGGGGTGGATTACTTCACGAAGTGGATCGAGGCGGAAGCATTGGCCAAAATCACGGCCTTTAACATACTGCGTTTTTACAAAAGAAACATCCTCACCCGATTCGGCGTGCCTCAAGCCATTGTCACCGACAACGGGACACAGTTCACCGACAAGAACTTCCAAGACTTCGTCACCAAACTGGGCACGAAGCAGCATTCCACGTCAGTCGAGCACCCCCAAAAAAACGGGCAAGCTGAGGCGGCGAACAGGGTAATACTCCGAGGATTGAGACGCCGATTAGGCGACGCCAAACAAAGGTGGGTCGAGGAGCTACACAGCGTCCTCTAGGCCTACCGAACGACCCCACACTCCACGACCGGGGAAACCCCTTTCCGTCTGACCTACGGAACGGAAGCAGTGATCCCCGTGGAGATCAAGGAACCCTCGAGGAGGACAGAAGCCCCCCTCGACGGGGACGCAAACGATGAAGCCTTGAGGGAAGAACTCGACTTCGTCGAGGAAACACGCTCGGGCGCTTCTCTCCGAGAGGCGTCACTTAAACAAAAAATAACACTACGTTATAACGACAAAGTTATCAAACGCGAGTTTCAGGTAGGCACCCTCGTCCTACGCAGGAACCAGAAGGACTCGCGAGAAGGCAAACTCGCCGCGAACTGGGAGGGCCCATACCGCGTCCGCGGGAAAACGAGGACAGGAGCCTACTTCCTCGAAAACCTGCACGGGGAAGAACTTGCTCGACCATGGAATGCTGAGAAGCTCAAGCAGTACTACAGTTAATCACTGCCCGCGGCTCACTAGCACCGCGATTACGGGGATGCGCTAGGGTACAAGCGCGACACCCCTATACAGAACACGACGATCAGAGACCGCGTTGTGTGTGCGCGAGGAACTTTGATCCGGCGGGGATACCTTGATCGAGGCCCACCTTCGTCGTACCAACCGGGCATAACACCCAGCTCGTGATGGGAAGTTCATGCCACAAGGCTAGGACCTCAATCGAACTCTTAGCCTCGTTGAAGGTCGGAATACACCTCCGGCCGCCCGACCAGCTCTCCACGCAGTTAGGGACTATCAAGGTCGAGCAAATCCCAAAGCCTTATTACTTAGGCAAAAATAAAGTATAACAAATAACACATCACACACAATTTAAAACATGCAAACAATACTGGCAAGTAAACAAGAGTGCATTAAAACGGGCAGAAGCCCCGGTGTACGAATATTACAAAACAAGTATTACGAAAACGTCAAAAAGCCCCTGGCACATAGGCTGGGCACAAATCATTACAAAGAAAATGGCGCGCAGGCCAAACAACCAGAAGAACTACACAGCTATATCATCTTCGACCCGGCTTCCATCTCCCTCCTGCCCCTCCTCCGGAAGATTGAGCTTGTCGTCGACCACACGAAGGAACGGATCAATTCTGTCAAGCACCAGCGAAACCCCGGGATTCTCAGCGGTGATCTGCTCCACGGCATTCTTGAAACCTATCTCTAGAGCTTCCAGGCTATCCATCTAAGCTCCCGAATCTTGCCAATCAGAGCGGCGCGGTCAGCAAGGTTTTTCTCTGCGGGGGACTCGTTTTCCGAGGGATGGACAGCAGCCTCCAACTCCTCGACCTTTTCCCGAGAGCGATCAAGCTCCTCTTGGGTCGCCTTCAGGGCAGATTTGACCTCGTTCAGCTCGCGGAAGGCATTGGCATGACCCTCACACTCAACTTGGGCCTTCAGCAGATCAGCCGCAACCTTATTCTTCTCCTTCTCGAGGGCCGTATAGTCGTCTTTCAGCTTCTGCAGCTCGGATGAAGAGGGGGCCCCGTCATTCAATATCAAGGCAGTCTCAAAGACCCGCATCATGGCCGCAAGGTCCTCGACAAGCGCCTCTCGCCTGGCCGTCCCGTCCATACCCAGAACCACCTTCACCTCAGCATCAACGATGACAGGGGGGCTTCCCCCGAAGAAATTCTGCTGGAGATGGCAAGTGGGCAGCTGAAACTTTGCCGGCGAGACAGGGTCCACGAGATCCACGAGGACAGGCCCCTCGGTCCTTGCTTTCTTGGCAGGGGTGCTCTCTGGGGGAGGAGACTGGCTGCATTGTGGAGAGGAGGAGCCACTCGTCGTTCCAACCGGCGCTGCAGTCTCGATAATATCTCGAACACGGCTCTTGGGGCGCTTAGGTGCCCGCTCAGCGGCCAACTTCATGATATGCTCGGTGGCACTAGACATTTGTGCTGCAAGAGAAACACAAAGTTAGCACAGAGACAAAGCAAAATAAAGGCCCAAATATGGCGAGGAAATCCCACCTAAGAACCTCTTGGCCTCGTCGGGAGACTTTCATTCGAGGAGCCCCCGGGTATTTATATAGCGAGCCTCTCGCAAAACCCTCCCTTGGGAGTCGCGGAGGAGGTTTCCATCCCGACCAACACATTCCGCCCGGTTGAAACCCTTGACAAAGGAGACCAACGTAGCATACACCCCCTTGTCATCCTCCGACAGCACGCTATGCTTCACGACATAATCCTCGGTGCCGAGCGCGAAGTGAGCGTCCTCCCACTCCAGAGGACACTTGGATACGAACCTCTCTCCCCCGGATCCGTCGGGCACAATGTCATAAAGCGTTCCAATGGTCGAGTGCGTCGCGGGCATGACATA
Organism: Lathyrus tuberosus; assembly: GCA_022829125.1. Classification (NCBI taxonomy): domain Eukaryota; kingdom Viridiplantae; phylum Streptophyta; class Magnoliopsida; order Fabales; family Fabaceae; genus Lathyrus; species Lathyrus tuberosus. The sequence goes on from JALAZF010000084.1 coordinate 8,771,873, forward strand.
GTAGAACCTTCTCTTGAAACCCCTTATTGAATCCGCATACGCCTTGAACAACTTCTGGGGTTGTTTGAAAGAAACCCAACTATGTCTCCCACCGTCCGTCGAGCGTTGCAAATGAAAGACGCGGAAGAAGAGCTCGAGGGTGATCCTAATTTGAAGATAGTCGCAGACAATTTCAAATGCCCGCATAAAAGCAAGCGCGTTGGGGTGTAGCTGCGACGGTGCCAAGTGCAGACGGTTGAAGACCCCTAGTTGGAAGCTGTTGAAGGGGAGACGGATACCGGCCTCTTTGAAGGCGAACTCGTACATGGGAAATCGCAGCCCACGATAGTTCGAGCAGATGCGATAGTGTACCCGGGGCTGGAAAACCGTCCATGTGGCCTCCTCTCCGTCGGGGACGTTCTCGACGAAGGCGAACGCGTCTGTGTCATCGACCGAGAAACACGACCCGAGACGCAGAGGTTCTTCCCCGGCCCATTCGGTTGTCGGACGCATGGGCGCCTCCCCGGGGATCTGAGCGGGTCCATCCACGTCGGGCTCAGTATCTACATAGATAACCCCCGGAATCCTCGCGGCCATTTTTACCTGAAAAGCAGAGGAAACACGTGAATTCTTCGATCGCGACCAAGTCCACTCTTCCACCGCAAATCAAGTGAAAGGGCAGCGAGCAAGAAACATTCAGGGACACGGCGAACTGCCCGAGGCCGTCACCCCGTCCCTTCTCTCTTCGCTCCCCGATCTCCCCATCTCACTTCCTCGTGACATTCATCGCGCATCCTCGGCGCATTCATAATAGTCCTCGGGACATTCATCTTGCCCTCGGTATGTTTATCCCAAACCACCGTCAGAACCTACCGGAAACCTAGGAATTTTCCGTCGTTCCCGGCGGAACCCTAACGGAGCGCCGGGAATACACTCTACTCGCCGGAAAACTACTAAAAGACGAACCCTACATCCACTCGCCGGAATACTACTAAAAGATAAAACAAAATAAACCACAAAGGATGAGTAACTTACTTGAGCAGTGGAGAGCGGAGTAGAACAGCAGAAACGGCGGTACACGGCGGCGTGCTGCGGCGGAGCAGTGACGGCGACTAGAGGAGATGCAGAGCAAAAAGGGGGGAATGTGCAAATGGCATGAACTCGCCCCTTTTATAAGCTCCTCACGAGCTTCGAGGAGTCCCTAGGCAATCGAGTACGCTACCCTAGGGTAGCTGCCCTATGCAATAATGAGGTGTGACACGTGGCGCATGCGTCCCCAGGCACGTATGTTCATTCCCTCGCACGCGTCCCTTCATTCACCTCGGCTGTGACTCCTCGTATCCCCGCGATTTTTTCCTCTGCGACCAATCTCGCTCGAGCATACCCGTTTACTTTTGTCCGGTTCGCGAGGACCGCTCCCCTCTCTAAGTCTTTTCCCGAACGGGCACACCCTCGACATAACTTGGACCCTTAAGTCATCACTCCGACATCTCAGAGCGACGACTTGGGGGGCTCCTGTTCCGGACTGGGCCGAGGACCGGCTCAACACCCGAACAGGCCCAGTTCACACGCTCTGGGCCGGCCCATACGAAGGATTTAGTCGAGCCAGTGTCGGGCAAGCGTCACGCCACAATGTCGGGCACGAATGGTGTAGAGCTTCGGGCAGAAGCATTGAGCCTTCCCTGGAGTTATCCCCTCCTCGACACGAGGATATCGCTCCTCGCGAGGAGTCATCTCCGTACACGCAGCGAGTCCACCCCGCGAGGACACGTCTCTCCCCGCCATTCAAGGGTCCTCCCCGCGAGGACACGTTCATATGTAACCGCCCCATTCCCGATAGAATCGGTCTGCCCTAATTCCGGAGATTTAGGGACGGTTACCCCAGGGCGAAGACCACGTGCTGGTCTTCACAATGCCACGTAAGCCCTGGCAGTTACTTGGATTGGGCCTGACAATCCAGCCCAATGCAAGTAATCGTTGGCCCCGCGCTGGGGGCTCTCTATAAATACCCTCTCACTTTAGAGGGTCAGGTTACACACTTTCTTACCCTCACTTCTGTACTTGCCTTTTCTCTAACAACCACCTTACTTGAGCGTCGGAGTGCCTTGCAGGTACACCCCCCGCCGTCTTTCAACTTCACCGGAGCCAATGTTCAACAGACGCCGTTGGCCATCAGAAACTGTCTGATCCAGGTACGATCAATAATTAATTACTAATTAATTATATTATGGTCTATCGTTATTAAATACTAAATAGATGAATTGTTTGATTGGTTTTTGAGCCTGAATGGACCATGATGGGTTGGACCATTCAGTTAAGCCCAATGAGAGGTCTCTCCCCTCAGCCGTTTAGCTATTATAGTGTCGCCCCATTAGACAATTAACATACTTTGAAAACCCTAAACGTCAATGAGGGTAGTAATCCTTTCATACTGACTATCTCCGACGGTAATCTCTCCAATCATAAAAGGTACATCATTCTTATCGTTCTTTATTATTCTTAAATATATAATATATTATAATTTGTATCTATTAAATTAATTTAAATCTTTCATATAGTTGTTGATTTCGGTTCGTTCGCGTTGTGCTTATTTTTGCTTTGTATTTAAGTGTTACAATGTCTTGTAAATAGTCTTGCTTGTATATGTTTTAAATGGGATGATGAATAGTATTCTTTTTTTTACAAGTTTCGAAAAGTGAGAGAGCATGAAAGTCATAGCATTAGTTTGTTTTATACTGGTACATGAACATGAATGTCATAGCTTTAATTTGTTTGCTATACTGGTACATGATTTTAAAGATAAGCATTAAATTGTTTTCTATACTGGAGTATGATATTGAAAGTGATAGTATGATGATTAAATGAATAAATAAAGAGCAAGACGTTTTAACGTATGCGGTTTTCTACCATTTTTTTTTATTTTGTTATTTTATTTTTAGTTTATTAAATCAAGTTGGGCTAAGCCAATTAGTTTTTTATTATCATTAATAACACCCCTTTTAAATTCACACTCCCCTTTCCTATTCATTTACTTATTTTCTTTTGATTCTTGTTTCTATTTTTATATTGTATTATATATTATAAAATGTCAAAAAATATTTTTCATTTATTTTAAGTTGTTAATTGTTAATTTCATAATGATATTAAAATGTCAAAAAAAAAAACATTTTTACCCTTTACTTTTTTTATTATTATATTTCTTTTTTAATTATTTATTAGTTAAATATTAAAAAATGTAATAAATTTGGTTCTAATTATTAATTAATTTAAATATTTTATTTAATATGGATTAATTAAACTATTAGTTAATCTTATTGAATACTTATATTTAAATTAATTAATAATTCCTTTGTTGCTTGATTTTATTTTTGCGATTGCTTGCTTTCACGTTTTAGGCCTGATTTTCCTCGATTAATTCTTGATACTTTGTCTTGATTAGTTGATGATATTTATTCTTGATATCTTAATTTGTGAGTTGATTCCATGCCATAAACCTTACTTTGTACACATGTTGCTATTTGTATATGATCTTAATTTTGATGTTTGAAGCCTCGTTGTTTGCTCATTGTACATTATTATCATGATACCCATTCTTGTTCGATATTCACTTGTGGCTCTTGAATCTTTCTGATTGCTTAAGCTTGATTCCAAGGGAAGGACTTGTGGTTGACTTTACGGTCATGTGCATTGCATTTTATTCATTTACATTTTCTAGCTCTTTGCATGATCCCTGTTTTCCTTATAGGTTGATCACCTTAGGATGTTTATCTAGATTGTTAGCTTTAGACAGATCCCCTTAGGATAGCTTCCCTTAGGATAGTTTCCCTTAGGATGTTAACTTAGACAACTTACAGTTAGTTTCCCTTTTCTCTCATGAGAGAATTAGACATGAGTCATCCCTAGTTGAGATGTAATTCTGCTACCCAATGACATAGTTGAGAAAGATGTCGATTCTTTTCCACTTGAGAGAGGTATGTGTCATACTCGTCGATTTTATATCCAAGTCAGAGCCCTCACTACGCCAAAAATATGATTAAACAGCACCAAAAAGACTGCGGTTTTATGCAAAAGCGCTGCTAAAAAGAATAAAAAAATTTCGCTAAAAAAAAGCGCCTTAAAAGAAAGGCTTTAGAAAGCGCTTTGCAAAAGCGCTGTAAAAGAATGTAAAAGAGTGCCACCTTAGACAGTGCTTTACAAAAAGCGCTGCTATAGGTATCACTTTAGAGAGCGCTTTTAAAAAGCGCTGTTATAGGTATCACCTTAGAAAGCGCTTTCAGAAAGCGCTCTAATATGACTCAATTTCTTTTCACTTTAGAAAGCGCTTTCTAAGAAAAAGCGCCCTCTAAAGTCATTTACTAATTAAAATATAAAAAAATTCTAAACATTTTCAGAGACAGCGTTGTATTTGTTGTTTGGCAAAAGGGGGGGTCGAACCCACGCCCTTTAGGTATGGAAAGGAATTTTAAATTATATTAATATATCAAATTATATTTAATATATTTAAATTATATATTTTAACTTATTTAAATTATATTTAATATATATAAATTATATTAATATATAATTTAAAATATATTAATTTAAAATATACTTTAAATTATATTAATATATCAAATTATATTTAATATATTTAAATTATATTAAATTATATTTTTATTTATTTTAAATTATATTTTAAATTATTCAAATAATATATTTAAATATATATGTTTTAAGTACAAACATTTTAACTTATTTAAATTATATTTTAAATATATAAATTATATTAATATATAATTTAAAATATATTAATTTAAAATGTCTTTAAATTATATTAATATATCAAATTATATTTAATATATTTAAATTATAATTAAATTTATTTTAAATTATATTTTAAATAATTCAAATAATATATTTAAATATATATTTTTTAAATACAAACATTTTAACTTATTAAATTATATTTAATATATATATAAATTATATTAATATATAATTTAAAATATTTTAATATTAAATATACTTTAAATTATATTAATATATCAAATTATATTTAATATATTTAAATTATATTAAATTATATTTTAATTTATTTTAAATTATATTTAAAATTATTCAAATAATATATTTAAATATATATGTTTTAAATACAAACATTTTAACTTATTTAAATTATATTTAATATATATAAATTATATTAATATATAATTTAAAATATACTTTAAATTATATTAATATATCAAATTATATTTAATATATTTAAATTATTTTAAATTATATTTAAAATTATTCAAATAATATATTTAATTATATATGTTGACACCTTATTTTATATATTTATGGAGTCAGTATAAACAATGGATGAGGGCGTAGTACCGCTGGTCAAGGAGGTTTGTGTGTTTGTTTGCAATGCTTTGAGTCTGGGGTTCGAATCCCCCTCGCCCCAGACTCATTTTTATATTTTTTGACATTTTCAGGTAAACCTTAGACAGCGCTTTCTAAGGACAAAGCGTTGTTATAAGCCTTCTAAAAATAGCCTTTAGAGAGCGCTTTAAGAAAAGCGCTGTCTAAAGTTAACCATATAATTTAAAATATATTAATTTAAAATATACTTTAAATTATATTAATATATCAAATTATATTTAATATATTTAAATTATATATTTTAACTTATTTAAATTATATTTAATATATATAAATTATATTAATATATAATTTAAAATATATTAATTTAAAATATCTTTAAATTATATTAATATATCAAATTATATTTAATATATTTAAATTATATTTTAATTTATTTTAAATTATATTTTAAATTATTCAAATAATATATTTAAATATATATGTTTTAAATACAAACATTTTAACTTATTAAAATATATTTAATATATATAAATTATATTAATATATAATTTAAAATATTTTAATATTAAATATACTTTAAATTATATTAATATATCAAATTATATTTAATATATTTAAATTATATTTTAATTTATTTTAAATTATATTTAAAATTATTCAAATAATATATTTAAATATATATGTTTTAAATACAAACATTTTAACTTATTTAAATTATATTTAATATATATAAATTATATTAATATATAATTTAAAATATACTTTAAATTATATTAATATATCAAATTATATTTAATATATTTAAATTATTTTAAATTATATTTTAATTTATTTTAAATTATATTTAAAATTATTCAAATAATATATTTAAATATATATGTTGGCACCTTATTTTATATATTTATGGAGTCAGTTTAAACAATGGATGAGGGCGTAGTACCGTTGGTCAAGGAGGTTTGTGTGTTTGTTTGCCATGCTTTGAGTCTGGGGTTCGAATCCCCCTCGCCCCAGACTCATTTTTATATTTTTTGACATTTTCAGGTAAACCTTAGACAGCGCTTTCTAAGGACAAAGCGCTGTTATAAGCCTTCTAAAAATAGCCTTTAGAGAGCGCTTTAGAAAAGCGCTGTCTAAAGTGTAACCTTAGAAAGTGCTTTAAGAAAAGCGCCCTCTAAAGTTTAACCTTAGAAAACGCTTTAAGAAAAACGCCCTCTAAGGTCTTTAAGTCTCCTCACCTTAGAAAGCGCTTTTAAAGTAAAGCGCCCTCTAAGGTCATTTATTAATTAAAATATAAAACACTTTTCATTTCATTGTTTGAAACTGCTTCTAATCATTTTCTTCTCGCGACCCTTGCTCTCTTTCTTCACTGCTGAAACCCTTGCTCTCTTTCTTCTCTGCTGAAACCCTTTGCCATTGCCGTCGTTCATCCGCCATTGCCGTCGTTCATTCGCAGTTGCCGTCGTTCATTGTCGTGACTTCACTGCTGTCGTCGTTTTGCTGCCGTCGTGACGAAGAAGAGGTACATTGTTGTTGCTGTTCTTACTTCTAACATTGTTGTTGCTGTTCTTACTTCTAACATTGTTCGTTGTTGCTGGCCGTAAATCGTTCTTGCATGTTACTGTTGTTCGTTGTTGCTGTTCGTTGTTACTGTTGTTCGTTGTTGCTGTTCGTTGTTACTGTTCTAACATTGTTGTTGATGTTTTTTATTTATAAATTTATTTCTCTTGATTTTTAAACTATTATTGTTGTTCTTGTTTGGTATATATAATAGAATATGACCCTGCAGTGAAATTTTGTGTAGGATTACTATTGAATATGTTACTGTTCGAATATTTTGTGTAGGATTACTATTGACCTCTCCTTTTGGTACCTGTTAGAATTAGAAACTCAGAATCTTATCATTCTTTTATAAGGGTGTTTGTTTATTTACTTGGTACCTGTTACTAACAAGTATCAATTTCTTGTTAGAATTAGAAACTCAGAATCTTATCATTCTTTTATAAGGGTGTTTGTTTATTTACTTGGTACCTGTTACTAACAAGTATCAATTTCAGTGTTTATTAATTATTTTTCTTTTCCTTTTCAATTTTCACTTTAACTTGCTTAGGCTTTGTAAGTTGTAAGTATTCATTAACAGTGAAGTGAGGGTGTTGGTAAGAAACTCTTTTGCTTTATGAGTTTATATTTGTCATTTACTTTTTGTTTTTTTCTTTCTTATAGGTAAAATGTCTAATAACCAGGAAGATACCCACGAGACACAAGATACACAGGAATCTCAGAATGAAGCTTCAAATGTAGAACATGAAATAAAAAGAGGAAAAACCATTATGAAGAGAATCATCCGTGCTAGAGATAAAGGGATGAGATTTGATGTACATTGGAGTGAACAGAACCAACTAGTTGAGCCTAACGGTTCAATGTTATCTTCATACATTGGTTCACTTGTCCGTCAGCACATTCTAATCACTAGTGATAATTGGAGGAGTAAATCGTTGGATGCCAGTAAAGAAAAGATATGGACTGAGATACAGGTACTTACCAAATATGATTGCTGTTATTAGATTTTTGTTGACGATTAAGTTTTTAATTTACTTATACTAAAACACTTTATGTTTATATGTGTATGTTTTTTCGTAGAGGTCCTTTAATATTGAAGAAAGCCGGCAAAAGTATTGTCTTCAATTGGCCGGAAAGAGACACCGAGGGTTTAGAGCCTTATTATCAAACAAATATCTTAGGGACGAGAACAAAAATTTTGTTGAAGCAGAACTTCCACCGTTGTATGCGGATGTGATTACACCGCAAGAATGAGGCATTTTTGTAGACAAACGGAAAACCGAAGAATTCAATGTAATGTTGTCTTGTCATGTCTATTGATTGTATTATATATGTGTTTCATTAGTTTGTTTTGATATGACTTAAAATTTTTTATCCAGAAATTGAGTGCCATTAATCGGGAAAGAGCATCAAACCCCGCGTATCCATACCGAAAAGGGCGTTTGGGATATGCACGATTACAACAAAAATTGGTAAGTATATATTAATGCTATGATTTTATTAATTGTATTATTGTGTTATAATTGATGAACTTATTATTTAACTAAATGTGTAGTTAGAAGAGTCTAAAAGTGAAGAATCATCACTTCCGGACCATGTTTTGTGGAAGGAAGCTCGCGTGGGTAAGGGTGGAGCTGTTATAGAAGATGTTCAGCATGTTTATGAAGAATGTGTAAGTATAACATTATGTCTCAAAGTTAATTGAAATTTTATTAAATTATAATTAATTTTTAATCCCTACTAATAATTTTCGATATATCAATGAATTTCAGGAGAATCTATCTAAATCCATACCCGCATGTGAGGATGATTGCAGGAGCATTCTTAGTCGAGTACTAAATGTTCCTGAGTATCCCGGTCGGGTGAGAGGTAAAGGATTTGGTGTGACTCCATCATCCTTGTATAAGAAATCAAGGAAAAAAAATCCCACCACCCAAGAAATCATGCAAACTGTGATGGCACTACAAGCGCAAGTCCAAGCATTGCAGCAGGATAAAGAGAGATATGAGGCGGAAAGGCGCGGGTCCGGTTTGAAAGATGCTAGTGACAAAGCTAGTATCAATTCTCCAAATAAAATTCCCGAGGTAATTAGCACATATTTATTTTAATTAAATTAACACATTTATTTAATTTGACCTTTATACATATTAACAGTTACATATTTATTATTGCTTCAGGGCATTTCATCTTGCCAGCTGTATTTGTCGTTTTCGACTTATCGCATGGTTGGCAAGGGAAAAGTGTAGAACTTTGCGGGAGCATTACTTCACCATCATCCGCTCCCACAAGGTTATCTGAAAGTGTCGGTTGATATCGCTTTAGATACGGGTGCGTTACTACCGATACCAGACTCAGTTTCAGAGGTTACATTGCTGCGAGATGCAATAGGTTCGTTTGTTGCATGGCCGTTAGACCTCATTTGCATAGGTGATGAGGTATGTTGAAAACCATTACGAATCTCTTAGTATTCAAATGTCAATTTTGAACGATTATGAAAATCATTCTGAACCATTACTTACATTTTTTTTACATGGTAATGTTAGAATCCTACAAAACCCGCAGCAAAGAATAAAGGGGTTTTGCGGCAAAACGAGTCTGTTGAATCACACAGAGAGGTAGCTTTTAAGTGTTATTCTATTATCCGAATTCATGATTTTCTACTTTACCTAACTTATATGATTGTTAGGTTACTGCTCAACCTTCACAACAGACCGGCAAGAAAAAAGCTCCTATAAGGACCGTGAAGGAAAAAAGTAGACCTCACTTTCAGACGTGTCTAGAAACACTTTTGGAAATGTCAGATTTGTTACAAGGTGCTATTCGTCAAATCAACATGGACGAAGGTGTTTTTGGTTTTCCTCATTCCGAGATAATCGGAAAAGAGGACATGGAGCAGGTTTTCAATCATACTGAATTAGGCATCGGTGTTATGCATTCATACATCTGGTACTCCAATCAATCTATTATTTATTTAGTTGAACAATTTATTTACACATTTCAATGATAATAGTCTAATGTTTATTATGTTTTTATTTAAGGTGCATGTATGAAAAATTCATGCGGGGGACGAATTTGTCAAACAAATTCCGTTTCTTCTCTTGCAGCCTTGTTATTGCACCGGGAATTGGTATGAATGCAATTGAAGTAAGAGACCACTTACTTGGGCGATTTACGGCCAGCAACACAGAATGTCTGTTTCTTTTACCGTATAATACTGGAAACGGGTAAGATTTTCATTATAATTTCATTCTAATCTTTAATTTGTATCTTTTACGTAGAAATTATCCATCTAAACTTTTGTTATACTTTACAGTGGACACTGGTTGTTGGTTTCCATTAATCATATAACAGAAGTGGTCTATTATCTTAATTCATTGGATACTGATTGGTCCACATATCAGAATATGAAGGATGTGGTTGACACGTAAGTGAGATTGTTCGAAATATTCGTGTGTATTTGTATATCTAATTATTTCTGTGACATTGTTCTAAGTTTACGTTTTTCTTTTATAGAGCTATACTACTATACCGTGCACAAAGAGAGACTCGAGTAGCACGAGCTAGATCAACCAATATTACATGGGTCAAAGTGGAGGTATATTAATTTGCACAATATTGCTTATTAGTGATGCTACTTAATAACACAAAACATCTATATATTATTTCTTATTTGTTTGTCTATGTGTAGTGCCCTCGTCAGCGTAATGGCATAGACTGCGGGTACTTCGTTTTGAGGTTCATGAGAGAAATCATTCAAATGGAACAATTGGAGATTCCTATTAGGGTATGCATGGTTTTATAACTTAGGATTTATTTTAATATTTATCGGATATGTCATATAATTTATTATTTTTAACTAAATAATGCGTATTTTGTTTTGTTATGTAGTATTTCGAAGATATGGCGTGTTCTTCTTACACAAGGAAACAATTGAATTATATTACAGAAGAATTGTGCGAATTATTTCTTCTAATTTTTTTTTTTTGAATGTATAGTTTTGGGAATGTAAATTTTAGTTTTGTGAATATAAGAAAATTCTGTTGCAAGAAGAATTTTGTTGTAAATTTTGTGAATTCTGTTAATGTATATAAATTCTCTTGTTGCAAGAATTTTGTGAAATTTTGTAAGTTTTGTGAATGTTAATTTTATTGAAATGTATATATGAATTATGTTGTTGCAAGAATTCTATTTCTTGAAATGTATAAGAATTCTGTTGTTGCAAGAAATTATATAAGAAATGCTGGTTTGAAACTATGCAGGTTTCTGCATAAAAAAAAAGGCTAAAATGGGATTTTTTATACGCATAAAAAATCAATAAAATTATAGGTATACTTTAGAGAGCTCTTTTAAGGAAAAAGCCCTCTCTAAAGTCAACTTTAGAGAGCGCTTTCAGGGAAAAGCGCTCTCCAAAGGTATATAAAAAAATCATTTTCCGTATACATTAGACAGCGCTTTCAAAAGCGCTGTCTAAAAGCACCTTTAGAGAGCGCTTTTTAAGGAAAAAGCGCTTTCTAAAGTTTATAATAAAAAAATTTTAAATTTTAAAGGTATACTTTAGACAGCGCTTTTAAAAGCGTTGTCTAAAGTTCCATTTTAGAGAGCACTTTTTCATAAATAAAAAAGCGCCGTCTTTACCTACGACAGCGCAGGCTTAGACAGCGCTTTTAAGCGCTTTTATAGGGCAAAAAAAACGCCCTCTTTTCCCGTAGTGCCTTCTCTTAATGTGAAGCAAAGATCCATCTTCCATATGTTTGTGGTGGTTTAAGTTAAGTATTCTCCTTAAGATGACAACTTGTCTCTTCTCCTAAGACCAACCAACAAACATTGTTTTTATCCGTAGTTCGAACTACGGATGCTCTGATTTCTCAAAGTTCCTTTTTGAGAATACGTAGGCACAAGGTCAATCCATGGCGAGCAACCTTTTCTTTTTACCTTGTCTACCCTTATTGAGGGGAACTACGAATGCTCTTATTCTTTTAGTCAAGATACGTAGGCACGAGATGCGATGTCTTGGCGAGCATACTTAGGAATGGTACCTTAGGTCTTCCTTTCCCTTTTACTCTTAGCAAACAGATAACAAACAACAAATAACACATTAAAATAAGAGGTTCCTGTAGAGTACTACATATACTTAGGATGCTAAAATCTTCCCTAGGTATAACCAACCCCCAAACCTTATATTCTCCCATGCTTTGCATTACATTGCATACTCATGGGTTATTCGTTCTTTTTCCCTTCCCTTGGATAAATTAAAGATCGGTGGTGAATTAAGATTTGTGAGCCTAGTTAACTCAATAACTATGGTATCCAATTCTCACCGCGACACATATGCATAGGGTGTTGTTTTGGTTACTGACCGAAGAAAAGGGGAGACGCCGACGTGGATGGCTGCCTGCCACCTTCTTCTTCTGCGAGGTGGACGGCCGGAGTTCATTAGTTGCAGAGAGTAGTGAGAGAGAGGGAATGATGAGAGAGAGAAGGATGTTTAAAGTGATGCATTGCCTCTCTTTTTTTTCCCTTTTCTTGACTTTAGCTTAAGTCATGTTGTTGTTGGTATGGTACGGTGGTGAGAAGTGTCTCCACTGTGGACACTTGTCACCGGCCAGGTGATTATCTAATTGGTTCCCATGTGCACCCCCTAGTCTCTTACCATGTACCATTTTCATTCAACCCTTAGATTTGAGTCAACATGTTGACTCATCCCTGAACCTACGCGCCAGATCTGTCCTTGGAGTTAACAGATGTTGACTGGGTTTCATGGTGAACCCCAGGCTCCCCTTGCTCTTGGGCCTAGGCTGGATGGCTTTCTGCACCCCCTTCTTGCTATCTGCCAGTGCCCCATGATGGACCATTTTTCTCATTGGTCCTATTTCCTTTTTCTGGTTTTTTATTTTCTTCTTTTATTGTTTTTCTAGTGTTTTTTCCTATTAGTATTTTCGATTATTATATATTCATATAATGTAAAAAATATATGAATTATATTAAATATTTTTATTTAATCTAATTAATTAAATTACTAATTAATGTTATTAAATAATTTTATATAATTTAGTTAATAATTTTGTACCTTGTTTGGTTTGGTTTAATTGTGTGAATCTTGATTATTTATTTTGGTTATGCAATTTTCTCATATGATCTGCTTATACCATGATAACATTTGATTAATCTCTCACTTACAGACCTAAACCATTTTCAAACTAATTCTTGATTTAATATCAAGTCTTTTACAAAACACTCTTGTAAGTCGATCTCTTATTATGCATCGTCATCAACCTCATAGCTTACTCTTGAGCTTTCTTACAATGAGACTTGCTTGCACACACTCACATAGCTTACTCTAGAGCTTTCTTACGATGAGGCTTTGATTTTATTTCTTTGTCAAGTATGTGAACTATTGATTGATGCTTGTTTATTTGAAGGTGTTGTGTGATTGCTTTATCATTATGCATTTAACAAAATGTATCCCCACTCTTTGGACGTGTAATATTTCTACCGCTTTCCTTAGTTTTGCTCACTTGTCACCATTGCACATGTAAAAGTAAATTAAAATAAAAAACCTAAAGCATTATTGATCCATATATCAGGTGATACCCCAATTTGTAAGTTGATTGCTTCATGCATCACCATCAACTTTAACCCAACACCAATTAGGTCCTCCCTTCAAATCATTTCAAATCTATAGTCAGTTTCACACACAAATTCAAACCTTGATCAACATCGAGTATTTTATCTAAATCAAATTAAACCACTTAATCATACTTAAACATTATTTCATTAAAGATGAAAATGGGGGTGGTCTCGAGCCTTCGATTCTTCTCCTCGATTATTTGGGTAACAAGTTGCCTTACTCAATTAGTCAAACAATTGTCATCTCTTAAAAAGACTTATAATCTGATTCACTTCAAACCTTTTTCATAATAAATCAAATCAAACCTATTTTCTTAAAGACTTAGATGAAAAAGAGAGTGATTTAGAGCCTTCTATTCCCTTTCCCGAATACTTGGATACGAGTTGCCTTACTCGACTCTTCGAGTATTCGTCATCCATTTAAAACACTCTAATTATATTTGAATCTTTTCGCAATTAAGGATGAAAAAGGAGATAGTCTAGTGCATTCCATTCCTCTCCTCGAGTACTTGGATACGAGTTGCCTTACTCGACCATTCGAGTATTCGTCATCTAACGAAACACTTAACACATCAAAGTTATCTTTTTCTCGCCCCCGTATGATCGAAAACCTTAACACACTCTAATCAAATTCAAATCTCTTTTTTCAAAAGAAAATTGTTTAGTCCCTTCTAATGCGCATATAAAATAGTGCTTAAGCCTCCGCAGAGAGTAGACAAGCCAATGTTTAGCCCTTATAACACGATCTAAACACTTGTTTATTAAAAAAATGAACCAACAAACTATAATTCCCCAAACTGCGGAGCTCTAATTTTTTCATTGCACCATGAGGATACGTAGGCACAGGATTCCGAGATCCTGGTGAGCTACCTTTTTATTTTTTCCATCGTAGTTTCTCCAAACTATGAATGCTCTAATTCCTCATTTCATAATGAGGATACGTAGGCACAAGGGCCTCAATCCTTAGCTAGCACCCTAATAAAAACCTCCTTTTCCCCCTTTCGAGGTTTCTTTTCTTTTATCTTTTAATCCTTTCTCATTATTAGCTTAGAAAAAGACAAATAACATAAGTTAACATTCAATCACATATTATACTAAGAGGTTCCTGTTGAGTACAACAGACGTGAGGGGTGCTAATACCTTTCCCTTGCGTAATTGACTCCCGAACCCGAATTTGGTTGCGGTGACCATTTTCTTTTTAAAGGTTTTATCGATATTTTCCAATTCCTTTATTGGAATAAATAAAGTTATGTGACGACTTTACGCATCCATTGCGAAGGATCGTATTTTTCGAGGTACGACAGATGGCAACTCTGATGGGGACCATATGCTCCAAGCATGAGAGAGTCAAACTTAACTTTGTTCAATTTGTGATGAATGTTGACTTTGCTTATTTGTGTTCTCTTGTTTGTTTGTTTGTTTGTTTGCTTGTTTGTTTGTTTTCTCTTGTGTGTTTGGTTGTTTGTTTTCTCTTATTTATTTAATTTTTTGTTTGCTATTATCTGTTTATTTTATGGTATTTATTATGCCATTATTGTTTCTTATGACACTGTTGGGGCTCTCTGATTATTGGTGCTTTGTGAGATAGGCTCTCTACCCGAGTCTGACAAAAACCATAGGATTAGGATGGGGGTTGTGTAGTAGAGTCGTGCGAGGAGTCTTCCTCGTTGGGATGATACGAAGACCCCGCCTAGAGTAGATTCTCTTGGAGATGTTATTGTCCGACGAGCCTTCGTCATGGCAATAATGTTTTCAAGTTGGATCAATGACTCTAGGGACCTTTTAACCTGTTCCATCCATGGTGGTTATGTAGTGTTAACCTACGAGACCTCATACTTGTTGGGTTAATTCAAAAGCCCCAATCAGATGAGATCCCTTAAACGTATTACTATCTTACAATAATATTTTCAACCTCGATCTATGACTCTGAGAACCCTTTTTAGAACCTTGGAATCGATGGTTGTGTAGTATCCATGAGGAGCTTTCCTCGTTGGGTTGATATGAAGACCTCACCTAGAAGAGATCATTTCAAGGATACTATTGTCCGATGAGCCTTTGTCATGACAATAATGCCTTTGAGAAAGATCCATGACTCTAGGCACCTACCAGTTTTAGAGCCTACCCATGGGGTTCCAATAATCAGAGATACATGTTGTCATGACTCCAACTTGAAATCGATTGTACATGTGATTTTAAAACCATGCATATTCATAACATAACATTCACATTTTTTTTGGTTTCCAGGGAATCTAAGAATTACAGTTACAAGAATTCATAAATCGCGGGATCAAACACTCGAAGCACTTACTCCTATAAATTAAAGAAACCTGACTTAGATGGATTGCGTGATTTGGTTTCTTAGATACCTGCAGTTTTCACAATCATTTTTGGGAATGATTATGACATGCTATTCCACATCTTAAACCAAGATGTGGACCCCCGAGTACTCGTAACCTTGGCACAGTTCTATGACTCGCCGTTGAGATGTTTCACATTTCAAGATTTTTCAACTAGCACCAACATTGGAAGAGTTTGAGGTTCTTGTTGGCATCCCCATGAAAAAGAAGCTTCCATTTATGGGAGTGAACGTGTCTTTGAAGGATGAAGTCATAGCTAGTGTTCTTCATATGCAAAAGAAAGAAGTCACTGCTAACCTGAAGATCAAAGGAGGTGTCAAAGGGTTTCCACTTAAATTTATTATAGAGAGGGCTGATACTCTTTTGGAAGCCCAGAGTTGGGATGCATGCTAGTCTATCATTGCATTGACTATTTACGGAATCGTCCTGTTTCTCAATTTAGACGACTTCATAAACATAAATTCCATCAACATCTTCCTCACGAAGAATCCTGTATCAACTCTTTTGGCAGATGTTTACTATTATCTAAGTTGGAGGCATGCGAAAAAGGGAGGGATGATTTCCTGTTGTGCTCCTCTTTTGTACAAATGGTTGTGGATGCATCTTCTGAATAAGGGACCTTTTGTGGAACAAGTTGATGTTAGTTAAGCCCAGAGGATGGGATCTCTCAGATCTGATGACTTCTCCAGGTATTCTCAAGTGTATGATGAGGTCATATTAAGATGTGGTGAATTCCACAACATTCTTCTCATTGGGACCCGAGGATGTATTAATTCTAATCATGTTTTATCTGTGAGACAGCTTGGGTATCCAATGGAGGGACCCCCTGAATAGAAAGCGTTAGAGGCCTTCATGTTGCATGATTTGGGAACCAAGGATCCTGACTTGTTCAAAAAAATCAAGAAAGCTTGGGAGAATGTCAACAGAAAGGGAAAAGATGACTTAGGGAAGAGAAATGGTATCACGAAGGAGGCTTACTATTAGTGGGTTAAGGAAAGGGCGAAGGTGATCAAAATGCCTTTTGATATCAAGATGCCTACCCTCTTCCTGATCATAAGCCTACTCATATCCATATTGAGGAGGCCGAGGAGCTCAAAGTTACCATAGCAAGGTTGGTGAAAGAAAACGAAGAGTTGCAAGTGAAACTTC
The DNA here is from genome assembly GCA_022829125.1 of Lathyrus tuberosus. Taxonomy (NCBI): domain Eukaryota; kingdom Viridiplantae; phylum Streptophyta; class Magnoliopsida; order Fabales; family Fabaceae; genus Lathyrus; species Lathyrus tuberosus. The sequence goes on from JALAZF010000084.1 coordinate 8,788,891, forward strand.
AACATGTCACCGATGAAAAGAACAAATGAAGCGGAATCTCGATCGTAAGAATACTCAACTCAGAGAAATTGGGGAAAAGGTTAACAAGGAGGAGCAGAAAAGAAAGAAGACTAAGGTGTGCATTGAGCAGGCTGATAGTCATCTGAGTACCCTCAAGGAATAGTCAAAGTATGCTGAGTGGGAATGCCAAAAAAATGAGAAATGGTGGTTTCTTTCTACTGAGGAGAATAAGAGGATAAGGGATGAGCTCAGAGCCAAGGTTAAAGAACTCACTACTTCCCTCCGTCACTCAAGGGAAAATGAAGAATGAGATAGTCATCTTAAAGAGATAGCCACACGAGCTTCTCAAGTCACGCCTGATGTATGGGAATAGAAGTGCCGAGAAGTGAGGGCTGCCAAGTGGAGTGCTAAATATTGGAAGAATCAATTTGATGCTCTACTTAAGGATAGCCAGATATGGTTGACAGAGAGGGAGCATCTGGTTAAACATTATGAAGCCTATGAGAAGTCTATGCACTTTCTGAAGAATGACAGAGACATGTACTGTGCAAAGCTCAACGGTTTAGCAGAATTTTGCCACTGGTTAAACAAGGACATGCCTTGGAAACTCATGGATGCTTTAAAGGCTATGGATAGAGACACCTCCCTTCCTGCCGTGAGTAACTTGCTCTTCTTCTTCAAGGAGATACTGAAAAGGTTTAAAGAAGAGTTAGAAGAACGTGAAGCCCGAAGACCTGCAGTTTAATGTTTTTTTTATCTTTGTACTTTTCCTTTAAAGATTTCTAGAATTTTGAGTTGTACTTGACTTAAGCTATTGTGACTTTATAATATGTACTCGCTAGATAAATGAATGATGATTGAGTTTGCTTCATGATTATTTATTATATCCCTTATATTTATGAATAACTAACAGCTAATTCGAATGATTCGCTGAAAAACAAAAATGCATAACATTTGCATACATAACAAGCATCATCTCATTTCGTAACCAAAAACTTATACACGCTACCTTTTCCCATCTAGAAAACTGACTACTCGACATCATTACGAGACTCGTCGTAACTATAAGATGACGCTGAAGCAAATCGAGGCTAATCAGATGACAATGAGGACAGACATTGATTCACTTCGAGGCAAGATGGACCAGTTGCTTGACACCATGCTAACATTGGCTAAAAAATCATATGATGTTGAGGTTGATGCTGAAGCCAAGACGCTTGCTAATCAAGTTGGCACTTCATGGGTGGCTAAAGGAGGCATTATTCCCATTCATGTACCTGTGATTAATGTGGCTCCCCCAAAACTTTCTATCGTGTTAGCCTGACAAGGAACTGTGATTGATGCTAATGAACAATATGATGCCTTTTTCATGCCACCACCAATTAGACACACCGCTGGAATCCTTCTTGATCCTGCTATTGAAAGGCTTCGAGCTTTGGAAAAGAAAGTTAAATCTATAGAAGGAAGCAATATCTTTGGGGCATCAGCTCTAAACATGAGCCTGGTCTCAAATTTAGTCATCCCAGCTAAATTTAAAACACCTGAATTCAAAAAATACAAAGGCCATACCTGCTCGAGAAGCCATTTGGTGATGTATTTTAGAAAGATGGCTGCTCATACAGAGAATGACAAGCTGCTTATACATTGTTTCCAGGACAGTTTAAGTGGTGCATCACTGAAATAGTATATGAGCTTAGAGCAAAGCCAAATTCAGAAATGGCAAGATCTGGCTGACGTTTTTCTCTGCCAGTATAAGTATAACTTGGACATGACACCCAACCGTATGCAACTCCAAGGCATGTCGATGAAGGAGAGGGAGTCCTTTAAGGAGTATTCCCAACGATGGAGGGAATTGGCTACTCAAGTAGAGCCCCCATTGTCTGAAAAAGAGATGACTGAAATATTTGTGGATACTCTAAAGGATCCTTTCTTTGATAGGCTGAGTAGTGGAGCTCTTGGATTTACTTATTTGGTTACTATCAAAGATCGGATTGAAAAGGGTTTGCACCAAAGAAGTACTCGGGAAGCTTCCAAAAGAAGAAGGAAGGAGAAGCCAACACTGTTATGGGAGGAAGGAGGGGTAGAGTTCTACAGAATATCATGTACCACCAAGTGTCTACCATTGTACAAGTTCCTTACCAGCAACATGTTCCACAAAAATAACCCTATCAACAATAGGCTCATCCACAAAGAGCTCTGTGAAGACACATTGATCCAGTGCCAGTGCCATACAGTCATATTTTCCCATATTTGTACAAAGGTAGATTGTTGACCCTAAGGGATTTGCACCTAGCTACTTTCCCTTATCCACCTGGATATGATGCTAACGCTTATTGTGAGTTCCACAAGGGTGCACCTGGCTATACAATAGAGAATTACTATGCCTTTCAGAACCATGTACATGATCTGGTCGAGTCTAAAGACCTTACCTTCCCTCCAAGAGGCCCAAATGTCAAAACTAATTCTATGCTTGCGCGTGGGATGGGGCAATTGTCAGTGTTATGGAAGAAGATGTTGAACAAAATATGATTCAAAGGGTTGAAGAAATCCAAACTCCTATTGATGTAATAGGAGCATAACTGAAGAAATATGGTTTAATCCCGTTGAATGACAAAACTATTGGTACCTCTGGTACAGCTGATGAAGACCTTGAAAATGTGTAAAAGAACTCCTTGATCAAGGCACAATCCAAATTGGATGCCATGATAAGGAAAAGAAGAAGGTGAAGTCAGTGGCTTTGATTGACATTCCATATGAAGTACCACAAGTACAAGTTTCTATCACCACATCAATCATTCAGTACCCAACTCCTTTTTCTTATGAAGATGATAAAGCTGTCCAGTGGATGCATCAGCCCAAAGCTTTTAAGCAGGGGTAAGAGGACTAACCTTTGATTATCCATGAACAAAATGTAACATCCATAGTGGGACCCGGTGGGATGACTCGCAGTGGTCGAGTGTTTGCACTTATAATTGATGAAACACCTATTAAAGCCAAAGGAAAGGAGGTTGCCAACAATGTTCCAACCCATACTCCTAATGTTGAATCTTAAGAAGCTCATGTGTCTCCAAAAGATGCAGTCACTCAAAAAGAGTATGAAGAGTTCTTAAATATAATTAAGAAGAGTGACTACAAGGTAGTCGATCATCTAAATAAAACTCCTTCAAAGATATATATGCCCGCTTTGTTGCTCAGCTTTGAAGCACATAGAGCATCCTTACTGAAAGTGTTGAGTGCTGCTCACATTTTGAAAGATATCACTGTGGGGCAGTTTGATGATTTGATAGCTAATGTGACTACTGGAAATTTCTTGGGGTTCAATGATGATGATTTTACTTTTGAAGGAAAATACCATATTAAATCTTTACAATCTCTTTAAGATGTGTGGACACCTTGCTGTCAAGAGTTCTGGTGGATACATGTTCTTCTTTGAACGTCCTCCCTAAAACTACCTTGGTGAAGATACCTTTGGAAGGAAATAACATGAGGCTAAACACTTTAATAGTGAAGGCGTTTGATGGCTTGAGAAGAGCAGTGATTAGGGAAGTAGACGTGCCAATAAAAATTGGTCCAACTACATTCACCATCACCTTTCAAATAATGGACATACATCCTGGGTATATTTGTTTGGTGGGAAGACCTTGGATTCACACTGCTGGCGCAGTCACCTTGATGTTGTATCATGTCGAACCTAAAAAATATGAGAACGCGACCTCGCGAGAAAAGCTCACCGATTGGACTTGCCAGAAGAGTCGCCACCGAACTTTATTTATTCCCAAAAGAGAGAAAGGGAAAATATCCAGAAAACCCAAGGGAGTCGAAAAGAGGATATGACAAGGTCATCGTAACCATCGACAGTGTTTGGAAATCAGTTATGTAAGGTGAAGGTACAAGCACCCCTCACATCCGTTGCACTCAACGGGAACCATCTAGGTTGTCTGCGCATGAAAGGGTATTGTTTATCTAAAGATTTATTCGCTAAAGGGAAAGAGGATGTTTTTTTATAAAGGGTGCTCGCCTCGGCGTTGACCTCGTGCCTACGTACCCTCATGGTTGTAGCCGGCGATTTTTCGAAGATCGCCCTTTACATGTGCAATTTTAATTTATTACAAAAGGAGGGAAGGGGAAAAATCTGAATAAACCCGTGAGTGTGTGCAATGAAAAACAATGCACTTGAGAGATTGGGAATCGGGATTGGTTATACAAAGGGGATGTATTAGTACCCTAAGTACCTAAAGTATCCTATAGGAACCTCTTGTGTATATTTATGTTACTATTTTTTGAGTTACTTGTTGTGTAATGGGAATTTGTTGATTGTTTTGAGTGAGTGATGAGAGTGGGAAATGTTTCTGTAGGGTATGTGGAGATAGACTATGATAAAATGCGTATGAACCTAATGGTTTTATTTATTATTGTGCTCGCTGAGATCTCGCAATCTTATGCCTATGTATTCTCAAAAGGAAGTTGAGAAATCAGAGCGTTCGTAGTTCCACCTACTAATGGGTGGAATTGGGTTTGTTGGCTTTTGAGAAGAGACAAAGTTTCATCTTAAGGGAGATATCTCACCTATTCACCACAAACATTTTGAGAAAGAAGATAATAAGGGAAGAAGCTTTAAACTTGGATGTAGAAAATCTAGAGTAATGCCACATCTTCCTCTAAACGAGTCTTTTCATATTAAGATACAGACCTTGACTTGAATATTGAATTAACAAGGGGGCCACTTATATCACTCAAATGAAAGAAGTGTTTTCTGCACCATAATAAGAGAATGACTCCAGCTTGAATTTTGAACAACAAGTGTGCCACTTACATCACTTAAATGGAAAAAAGTTTAAAATGTTTGATTTATGTTTGTGGGGAATATAAGTGACATCGCTTCTATAGAGATGATTCAGGTCTCATCTTTGGGGGGGGGGGAGTTTTAAATTTGAAGCCAAAGGTTGGCTAGGGTTTGACTTGAAGTTTGAGGTTTGAAGCCATAAAGGGGCTATGGTTTGAGCTTTGAATGAAGTTGAAAACTTCAAGGGGAATCCTAATGTTTTATTGAAGTTGAGGACCTCAAAGGGGATCCCTAGGGTTTGAACTAGGTTATAGTTTAAAGGGGATCCTAAAATTTGAACTGAGTCTAAACTTAAGGATGAGTATTGATATGCAACAGCTGTATGAATGCAAGTGTTTATCAATGTAAATGTCAAGAGAAACTTAACAAGACAAGTGTGATTAAGCTTTTAAATAAGTGTAGTCATCGAGGATGACATGAGTATGGTATGTTTAAGCATGATGTATCAACATATGAATGTACATCAGACAAAGAGATATCTTCAGTATGGTAAGAGTTTATAAAGTAAATACTTGAATGTGTGAGCAAAGGTTTAATCCATGGAAGCAATCACAAAGAAGTTCAAGTAAGCCAAACATTCAATATGAATCGAGGATCAAATGGTGATGAAGGGTAAACTAAACCCTAATAGAAGTTCATGAAGATAAGTACAGGAACCAAGCATTCAAACATGGTTGAGTCAAGGGCTTTGGGGAATCCAAACTCAAGGGGAATCCCTAGTCATCCTCAAGATGCTTTGAAATTTTAATCAAAAGGGAAACCCTAATTGAACATTTAATCAAAAGTATTTTCAAAAGAAAAATCAATTAAATATGGTATGAATGGTGTTTAAGTTAAGACAAGCATGTTATGTACATTAAATAAGATTTAGACAAAGCATATTATCCACATAAATAATCATGATCAATTAGGTTAAGGAAAGAATAAAAAGAAAGATATTTTTTAAAGGTATGAAACACCGAAAATGTACCACTTTTCAACCGAATAAAAAATGATTAAATAAATATTATTTTCTTTTTTCATGGATTCCTAAAATAGGGAAGATAAACGAAGAGTGTGAAAAAAATTGGCTCAGAAAGATCAATTTTGCTATGTGAAATAATTGGGTGAAGTTGTGAAAAAAATTGAAAAGAAAAGTGATAAAAAAAATAGGAATTGCTCCCACCAAGGCTTGAACCTGCGCCCTTCGGGTGGTGGGATTAAAACTTTACCACCAGGCCAACTGCTTGTGTGTGATAAAGGGTGCGCGAATTGTATAATATATTAAGGTTAAAGTGTAAACATGCTAAAGAATAAAACAACAAAAGGTCTGGGGCGAGGGGGATTCGAACCCCATACCTTGTGGCACTCAAACACTTATAACGCGCTCTCTAACCACTGGGGTGGTGATACATCCGTGTATCAAACCATACCCAATTGAATAAATAATAAAACAAGTCCCAGAAATTCAAACCATTCTCACCACCACCATTGTTGTCTTCCTCGTGCATCATCATCTTCATCAATATTTTCAAATTTCCAGATTCTTCATTTCTCAACCAAATGGGATGATGTAAAGATGAAACTTGTGTGGATTTTAAAAAGGAATTGAATCGTTATATTCAATTTTATTTATTTTCAGTGTACATTAAAATATTAAGTATGAACACATAAACCCTAAATATGCAAAACCTAATGGGGAATCTCATATGTTTATGATACAAAGTAATTGACTGATGGAAAATGATCAGAACATTATAACAAGCATATCTAGAATTTAAAATATAAAAAATGATGCATGGATCATAGAGTTTGAAAGTTTGAGGCTTACCTTGCAAGTTGAGAATATAATTCTCTGTTTAAGGTGTTACATAAATGATTTGACGATTCCGACATCTTCCTTGACCCTCAAGGATGGTGTTGCAATGCTTAGAATGAGTTGAAACCTCCTGGATCACTTGGCTCGATTCAAACTATAACTTGATGCAAGTAGGACGTGATGATGATGATTCTGGTGTTACAGAAGTGATTAAAGGTTATGGATCACTTCTATGATGTTTATGTGAAGTGTTTGGATGGTTGAATTGAGTGGAAATAGACTGGTTTAAGAATTCTAAGTTTTGACTCTTTGAGAACTTTGAATTTTGCAAGAAGGAGGATTTATGAGAAAACAAGCATTGGCAATGTTTTGGTGTACTTAGAATGAAGCATAAGGGCCTCTATTTATAGGAAAAATGTTCAGATATTTGAGAGGAAATTGGATGAGGATGCATGCTATGATCCAATAGGTAATGATGTGAAGCTAGTTACTTGAGTGCCAAGGTTTATAGCTCTTATTCTCACATGGCTACAAATTTTGATCATTTGAACATTGATCATTTAGATTGCACACGAATCATTGGTGTTTTGATCACTCTTGGCTTATTGTGGAGGTTTTTTGAGCAATTCACTATTTCAATCAATGCTAGAGGACAAACATCACGTCAAGCTTTGTTTCACATGCATTTTGGATAGAATTTGCAAACTTCTGTTATATTCTTGCAGAGCACATGTTCTGTGATGATTTTGGTATTGATTTTGTGATGATTTAGGCAAGCAATGTGTACAACAAGTGCTCCAAAATCGAGCCTCAAAATTATGCAGCAAATCTGCCTTGGAATTTCAGCTTGATCAAGCCATATTGCATCATCCATGACTTCTTGCTCAAGTAAAGGATTTTGATGTTCTTGGTCATTTTGGAAAGTTGAGATAACATACTTTAACTTTGATGTTCAAGGTTTGTCTTGAATCATTGTGGATCATAGTAAAAATAGCCCTAAAGTTGGCTTCAATATAAGACAAATTCTGTCTAAAATTTCACTAAGTGTTTAGGTTCAAAAGCATGGAACCTTCGACTTCATGGCCTTATATCTTAAAATCTATGCATTTTTTTTGAGATTCCACCCTCAAGGACAAAGTTGTAGTATGTAACAAGCTCTTCAATTTGATCTTTGGATCAAATAAAATGGTTACTTGATTTTGAAGTTTTGGCCTTGGAAATTAGGGCAAAAATCATTGGATTTTATAACTTGGAAAAAATTCAACTTCTCCAATGTTGCCCTTTTTACAAGTAACCCCATATTTCTTGATTTTTCTTGATCAATCATGATCCAAATCACATATTAACATCATTCTTGACTTGAGGAGACTATGTTTGACCAAGAACTCCAAAAGTCAAACTTGATTTTGACCACAGTTGACTTTTGTATCAAATGAACTTTGAACTTTGTGATCCTTTATGAAATCAAATCCTTGCGCTTTTTGAACACCATAGATGGACTCAAAAGGTGTTTTTGAGTGTCTTGAATCATGTCTAGGTCAAAAGTCAAAGGTACAATTGATTTTTCATTAAAACCCCTAGTTTAGGGACTAGATGAATTTAACTTCTTGCATTGCTTATGAATCAAGTTCTTTGAGTTAATCCAATCATGTAAAGGGATTAATATGAGGCATTAAAGGTACTTGAAACATATTTGGAGGTTTGGGATCATGTCTTGCTTCAAAAGTCAACTTAGGGAATGAATTAGGTCAAACCCTAATTATGGTGAAATGAGGATTTTGAGCTTTGATGAGCTTGTTCATGATGTAATTTTGCACTTTATTATTGATGAGTGAAACCTCTTGATCTTCATGAATGATATAGGGACTTGAGATGTTGAATATGATGCTCATCCTCTGATAATTCATCTGTTTGAACCCTTGGGGGATCACCTAACCTGTAAAGCAAGCAAGCACACATATCTTGTTCTTGTAATGGGTTAGTGATGCACACACACACACACACACACACACACATATATATATGTAATGATGAATGTTATGCAAATGATACAAATGAGGTGGCATCTTAGGGGGTAAAAATTAGAGTATGACAATGGTGCAATGAGGAAGTCAGAGCTTCGTAGTTCAGCCTAAAAAATGATTGTTTGTTGGTTGATTTTACCTTGAAAAAGGATTTTCGGAGAGTAGCCCTAAGGTGCAAAAAAGATAATTTTGATGAGTTGATGTTGTTTTTACGATTTTCATAAAGATTGTTCTTGATTAGGATTGCACTAAAGACTATGGGTAGAGGCAATTATTTCAATCAACCAAGTCGAACAACTTTTGTTGAAATAATTAGAGTGAGTGTAGAGATGCCCATTCTCACTCCTTCCCCACCACTTAAGGCTTGTGGCGCACAATCCCTCTCGTATCTTATTGTATTTTTTAGTTTGATTAATAAAAAGTCGCTTTATATTGGATCAAGGGTTTGTTGGATTTATTACAAAAAGTGTTTTGGTGAATGGGTAGGCTGATGGCGATGCACAAGGCAATCGACTTACAAAGGGTGAATGCAAATGGAGTGTGATTGGTTGAAAGGTTGATGGTGAAGGAAACCTATTGAATTGATTTATTATGAAAATGCTTGACGTTGGATCAAGATTATTTGTGTTTTGTTGAAAAAGGTGTGGTTGATTTTATTCTTGAATTAGAGAATGCCTAAGCAACTAGAAAGCAAAGAGAAAGAGGTAAAAGTTATTACACGTCATGGTAGTGGGGATACATTTGTTCAAATGGGTATGGAAGAAACAATAAGCAAACAACCCAAATGATAAACTAACGTGCACTAGCAAAGTGGGCTAGTCTTTTAGACGACCAACTAGAAGTAATTGATCGAATAAGTCTCATTATAAGAAAGCCCAAGAGTAAGCTATGAATGATGTGCAAAAGTGTCCTAAGATATAGTAATAGAGAAAAGAGATAACCAATATCTAGAGCTCCTTTGCTAGGGCTTTTGTATAATGTTCTAAATCTCCATGATGCAGAGGATAGTAACCACAGTCCAACACTTGAAACTTTTTTATCATGTTTTTGTGTTTTTGAATAAGAAGAACAAGATAGGAATAAGATGACAAGATGATATATGAGCAATGAGATATAAACAAGGATGATATAAACAAGGTTATAAGATCAATGATAAGTAAATGATAGAATGATAAAGCAAGAGAATAAAGAACGAAAATTAAAGTTAGTTGTTAATTGTCATTGATCGGATGATCACTTTTCAAATCAGGTCCAATGTAGCGCTATGTTAAGCAATCATAGCACAATCTATGAGGAAGATCATACTATGGGAGGCCAGTCAATAACAATATTTGTGCTAAAACACGATAGAGAAATGATATGTAGATCATTCTCCAAAAAAATTGTGCCACACGAAAAGAAAAAGAGAACGGTCTCGTCTTAATCAAGAACTTCCATCGATTAATCGAAGGTAACCTATCACGATCCCAAAGTATAAAGAATGATCCAATTGATCACTCCCTACAGATTTGAAATAATCAAGGTTAAACAACTTCAACAATCAATATTCATGATATTAAAGACTTCATAGACCAAACTGAAAAGGAAATAAAATCAAAATGAAAAGCAAAATTGAATGAAATAAATCATGGAATTGATAAAATCAAGAACAAGACACAATATGACAAGATAAGCATTTTTTTAAAATAAACAAAAATAAAAAAGATAGTAAATAAAATAATAATAAAATATGAGAAAAAGAAAAGAAAATATGAAAAGGGGAGGCGCAATAATTGTGTGGTGTGAAAAGAAAGATCCACCATGGGCCTTAAAGCCAAACAAGGCAGGGTATGTGAAGAAATTAAATGGGGCGTGAGTAATTAAAACTGACACGGGCTACACACATGAGAATCATATGGGCTTAGGAGCCCATTGAAGCATGCGATTTTTGTCGGTGACGCGACCACCTTATCGCCATGGGTTTCTCCACCGCAATGGTAGGAGTGGGGTGCTACTTTCTTATTTCTTATTTATCCTGTGAAGCTGGAAAGGAAAGGGAAGCTATCTAAAACTAACCTTGCACGCAAATGTTTAACTGAACAAATGCTTTAAAGAGATTCGGGGAGTTCGGGGTCAGGTTATACAATGGGGAATTGTCAATTACCCATCCTATATGTGGTTATCCACAGGTTGTTAGCAATTTTCCTTACTGCTTCCTACTTACTAGTGTTTATCTGTTGTGGGTTGGGAAAGTTTATCCTTTAGACCTCAGTTTTGAGTGGTGTGAAGGTACTAGACCTAAAGTTTTTTATTGGTATGCTCTCTAAGATTTCACAATCTTATGCCTACGTATTCCCGTTAAAGATAAACAGGGAAATCAGAGCAATCGTAGTTCCTCCTATTCTATGGGAGGAAAAAGATGTTTTGGTGTCTTGTTCAAAGCCCAAGATTGAAGCTGAATGAGTATTTGTGTCTTGTTCAAAGCCCAAGGTTGATGCTAAAAGGTTTGACTGAGAGAGAATTTGTCATCTCTAAAGGGAGATATCTTGTTTGTTTATCACAACTGTTGGGTGATTGATTATAAAGGAGGATTACTTTAACTGGGATATGTGAATCCAGCAATGCCATAATTTCCTTTATAGGGGTGTTGTCCTAAAGGAGAAAACTTTAACTCAGTGTTGAGCAATGCCATTTTTCCTTAGGAGTCTTTCATGCTAAGAGAGGGACAGTGGTGTGGATGTAAATAATCCAGAGGCTTTCCACTTACAACAATTAGACGAAAGAGGAAGTTTTACCAGGATAAGAGATGGACGACAGCTTGGATATTTTAATCGGCAAGTGTGCCACATACAGCAGTTATCTAGGATTAGGGTTTGTTTTGTTTTATCTGTTTTGAGATTGTGATATACAAAGAATTGTCTTCCTGCATAGTGTTTTTTATTTCCTCTGAGGGGATGTTGGTTTTTGTATGTGCCTTGATCAAAGCCCAAGGTTAAAGCTAAGAGATTGATTGACTCCACTGGGCAAGTCCTTATACAAAGCCTAAGAGGAGGCTGGAAAAGACTTACTTAACAAGAGAGTGTTTATATATGTCTTGTACAAAGTCCAAGATTGAGGCTAAAAGAGATTTGACTCTTTGGGGGATATCATTATACAAAGCCTAAGAGGAGGCTAAAATTTGACTTTCCGGGGAAATATTTTGTCTGTCTTGTACAAAGCCCAAGATTGAGGCTAAAAAGGGTTTCTGACTCTACCGGTGAGAGGTTTTATCTTTCTTGTACAAAGCCCAAGATTGTGGCTGAAAGAAGATTGACTCTACTAGAGAGTATGATTTGTCTTGTACAAAGCCCAAGATTGAGGCTAAAAAGAGGATTGACTCTACTTAGGGAGATTTATATGTGTCTTTGTACAAAGCCTAGGATTGAGGCTGAAAAGGTGATTGACTGACTCAGCTGAAGATATTTATGGGTGTCTTGTACAAAGCCCAAGATTGAGGCTAAAAAGAGTTTGACTAACTCAGCTGAGGAAAAGAAGGATAATTATACAAAGCCTAAGAGGAGGCTGAAAAGATGATTGACTCAAAAAGAGAGTGTTTTTATCTGTTTTGTACAAAGCCCAAGATTGAGGCTGAAAAAGGTTAACTCAACAAGAGAGTGTCTTGTACAAAGCCCAAGATTGAGGCTGAAAAAGGTTAACTCAACAAGAGAGTGTTTTTATTTGTCTTGTACAAAGCCCAAGATTGAGGCTGAAAAAAGTTAACTCAACAAGAGAGTGTTTTAAGAATGAAGATGGACTCAACAATAGAGTACTTTGTTTGTCTTGTACAAAGCCCAAGATTGAGGCTGAAAGAGGTGACTCAACAAGAGAGTGTTAAAAAGGTGATTGACTCAACAAGAGAGTACTTTAAAAGGTTAACTCTGTTGAGGAAAATCATTATACAAAGCCTAAGAGGAGGTTGTCTTCTGCTGAGGATTATTGAGATCCAGAGGCAGGTCCAAGATAGGGGATCAACTCTTGCTGAGGGTTACAGAAGAGTTGAGATATCAGGTGCCGTGAGGTTCTGATGATAAGCTGACCCTAGCTGGGGAAATTTAGGATAAAAGACTGAGTTTTAGATCTTGTGAGGGTTTTAACTCTACTGGAAATAGGTTAAATGACCAGGGTTTTTTCCTGTGTTTGTAGGGAACTTGAGAATGTCTTTGAGATCCAAGAGGAGATTAGACTATCCAAGTCTACTGGTATGGAAGAGTTTATCTTTGTATGATGCCCAAGAGGAGGCTGATGCTTTGAGGGATGAGAATCAACTCTTAAATTAGTTTTGAGGTTTTGACTCTTTAGAAAGACTGTTCTAACAAAGGATGACTAGGTTTTGTCCTATACCTTTAAGAGGTCTTCAAGGTCCTTGTATTAAGCCCAAGAGAAGGCATGAGAACTTCTAAGAAGCTGGAGGGTCCTTGTACAAAGCCCAAGAGGAGGTGGGGATGCTTTTAGGAAGCCTGTGGGTCCAAACTTAAGAAAAGTTCAAGAAAAGATTCACCAGGAATAATCTTTTCTTTAGTGAACAGTTCTAGGGTTTGAAGAAATTCAAGAGAGGTTTCACCGGGAATTAATCCTCTATGGGGAAATGAACTTCTTTGACAATTTTCTAATAGTGACAGTCTGAGAAAAGTTTCACTGGTAATAATGTCTTTCTCTTTGTTCCATATAATGACAGTCTGAGAAAATATATAATGTATGTAAAAGAGGGTAGGAGGACTTACAGGTGAGCAAGCTTCCATCACAAACAAATATATATATGTGCAAGTATGTAAAAAAAGTTACTTAAAACTTACAGGCGAGCAAGCTTCCATTATAACAGCTGTATGGTTAGTTGTTCAAGAAATTAAAGAAAGTTTTGATAACAACTATGAATTTGAACCTAAATCAAAAGGGAAAGTTGTTTTGAAAAGATTATTGGGGTTTATACTCAAGGAGAGGCCCAGATGAAAAACAATAATCGTACCGTTGATCTGAAAATTGTATCGGGACTTATAAAACGACGGAGGCACGAAAAGGTTTTCTGTACAAAGGGATGGGTCTTACAACTCAAGGAGAAGCCCAGATGAAAACAATGATCGCACCGTTATTTTGAAAATTGTGTCGGGACTTATACAATGACTGAGGCCCAAAAAGGTTTTCCATGTACAAGGAATGGGTCTTACACTCTATTAGAGGCCCAAAAGTGTTTTGAAAAAGATTTGTGAGGGTGAAAATAATCAAAACCCTAATTTGATTTTTAAATGTATTTTAATTGAATAAAAATTCAATTAAAATGATCAAAATTATCAAACATGTGTGAAAAACAAGTTGTGATCTTGGATTAATGTTTGAAAAATCATGTTTCATTCATAGAATAATTTGAAAATTATTTGAATTTGCAAAATCAAGAGAAAGAAATGTTTTGAAATGTTTAAAAACAAATAAAACATAATTCTTTGCAAAAATACTAAATATATGAAACAAATAATATTTTTGTGAAATTTTTATGGAATAAAATATTTTAACATTTTTGGGAATTTTCAAAAAAAGAACCAATAAAAAATAATTAAAATTGAGAGAGAAATTAATTTTGGAATTAAACAAACAAAAACCATAAAAATGAAAAAAAATAGCAAAATATGGCAAAATGATAAAATGGTTTGGGTGCGTGTTGAACCCACGACCTCAACAACAAACACACATGCGCCCTACCACTGGGTGGTGATACATCCGTGTATCAAAACCACCCCATTAATACATAAGGGATGCCTTGTTTTAGGCCTGGCCAAGGCGCCATGCCTGGCCCTTGGCCAAGGCAAGGCCTGATTTTAGGCCTCTTGCGTGAAGGCTCTAACTTCCTCATTTCTCCATGGATTGGGACAAAATTTAGGTGTATCCTGCCTAGAATTTCATGAGGAATCCACTGGTGCCCTTGGAATTTTCAGAAAATGTTTCCATTTTAAAACCCGATAGTGATTTCAAAATAGGCCAAATTTTGCATGTTCTATGCTATCTCATGGTACATGCAATAATAGCATGATAAATTGGTTCAAACACAACACATATGATATGTATGAGAGGTCCATGATCAATGGACCTCAAAGCAACGCATGATTTAGAGAGTTCAAGTTGTGATGCACTTACCTCTTGGAGCTCCTTGTGCTATCTGCCAAGTTCCTTGTGCCAGAAGTAATTCAATGCTTTGAACACTCTTGATTGATCCCTTAGAAGCTTTTAGGATGATCAAAACCAGCTGGAATCCTCAGGAACAAGTATAGGCCTTTTCTTGCAAAAGGGGCAAAAGTGACCAAGATATTAACTCTCTCAAATGGTGTTCTAGATGAGGGAAACCAATTGGGACAGTTTGAGGATGATATTTGGAGTGTGTTTGAGGCCTGGTTTGGTTTTGGAAGTGACTGAATCAAGACATGGCTTGAAAAATGCAGAAAAGTCAAATTTTGAGGTTTTGGAGGTTGACTTTCTGATTTTGGTGTTTCAGATCACAAGTGAGTGTTTGAACAGCTTAGATATGACATATTGGATGTGTTTGGATCATGAACTGTGGTGGAAATGCTCTCTAACTCAAAAACTCAGAGATGACTTGCAAAAGAAGGCATTTTGGCCTAAAGAGAGAGATTTCGAGGAAAGCATCAGTTGTAGTGCTTTGGTGTACTCAAATTGAGCATAAATGAGCTCTATTTATAGTGCAACAAGTTTGTTTTGCAAGCAATAGTGAATGGCTGCTGGTACATGCCTTTGGCCAATGTTGATCCAAGGAAATCTTTAGTCTCCTCTAGCCATTGACTTGAGGTTAGGGCACAGGCCTATGGTCCTTTGATTCAGCGTTGAATCTTGACTCATTCAGTTAGAAATGTCTCAGTCCATGCCACCTTGATGTATCCATTAAATGCTTGGAAACAAAATTGGAGTCTTTTGCACTTTTTAGCCTTTTTAGGTTTGTTATGGCTATATGTAGATTCTTGGACTTGGGAGGCTTGGGGATCAGATCATTCCCCTTGGATTTTATCCTTTGATGTGTCCAAAATGGATGACAAGGCTTGGAGTTGTCTAAATTTGCCAAATCGAGCAAAATTCCAAATTCTGTCTTGTATAATACTGTTGGAAATGGTGATTTTAAGGGGATCATATCTCCTTGCTCAGGTTGAGTTATAGGAGGCTCTTGTGCTTTTTAGAAAGCCCTCATATGATACAACACATATGTGACCATAGTTTGTCTTGAAACTACTTGAATCCAACTGAAAAGTCCTCATGAACATTGATGTCCAAGGCTAGTAACTTAGGCAGATTTTCACTAAGTGTTGGAAAAGTGTCATTTTCTTCATTTTTGTCATTTTGATCAGTCCATAACTCAAAATCCATGAGGATTTGGAATCTCTTGTAGTTGACACTTTTAAAGTATGTCATATGGACTTTCATTTGAGCTTTGAATGGGAGAAAAAGGCCTTGTGGTTTAGGAGTTATGACCTTGCAAAATTGGTACAAAATCACTTTTTTTCCATAACTTAGAAAAATGTTGGTTTCACATGGTTGCCCCTTTTGCAAGAAACCTCACCTTTCTTGATTTTTATTAATGAATGATAATCAATACCATACATTAACATTATTTTTGACTTAGGGGAACCATATTTGTGAAAAATTCCAAAAAGTCAAACTTGATTTTGTGCACAGTTGACTTTTTATCGGATGAAATCCAAACTCTGCGATCCTTTGTGAAATCAAGCCCTTGGCCTAATTAAAACCTAATGGATGGATTCCATAGGTGTTATAGGGTGTATTGAATCATGTCCCAAGGTTTGGGAGCATGTCTTGGTCAAAAGTCAAAGGTACAGTTGACTTTTCCTTCAAAACCCTAATTGTGGTCCAGATGAAAATGAAACTTGTGAATCAAGCTTCTTGGATCAATCCATTGTTGTAAATGGATCAATGTGGTGTATTTGAGGTCCTCAAATCATGTCTTGAAGTCTGGGCTCATTTTTTGCTTCAAAAGTCAACTTAGGGGTAAATTAGGTCAAGAAACCCTAATTCCTGATTTTTTATAAATGCATCTCCTGAGGATAAACTGACTTGATGATGGGGTTCATGAGGTTCCTTGGAGTATCTTGTATTGTGCTTTGAAGCATTGGCTCATGCCCAGAGGAAAATTTTCATCAGGAAGCCTTGGTCGACCAAAACCCTAATTTGGTGACACTGGCGATCTTGAGGCTTGATCCACTTGGAATGTTGCACTCCTTTGCCTGATTCTTGATGTGTGAGTCCTCTTGATCCCTTATGGGTGTTTGAGAGGTTTAGACAAGTTGAAGATCATGTCATTTCTTGATTGATCTTTTATCTAAGTGCTTTGAGAGGGCTCAAAACCCTAATTCTTGATTGTAGTGAATGCTCAACAGTCATTGAGGAGATTGATGAGGCATAATGGCACATCCATATTGTGTTAATGATTTGCACAATGATGGGAAATCTTGGTGGTAAAAATTTGGGGTATGACAGATGCCCCTATTTAATCTTCTTGGACCCGAAGGTGTGAATGGCGAAGGTATTCGGGCATTCGAGGTGTAAGAGGATTAAATATCGGAATACCCGAAATTTTGACAGTGGTTATGAATGACGATTTGCACATCCATCTTCTTTTGCTAAGAAATTATACTTAGAAAAAGGGTAAAACTTCCCCTCGATCCTGGTCTTCGACCACGAAACTGGTCTAAGTTTCTTAAATAAACTTCCCCTCGATCCTGGTTTTCGGCCACGGAACTGGTCTCAGTTTCTTAAATACACTTCCCCTCGATCCTGGTCTTTAGCCAAGGAACTGGTCTCAGTTTTTGAAATAAACTTCCCCTCAATCCTGGTCTTCAGCCCAGGAACTGGTCTTAGTTTCTTCTTGTCGAGTTTCTTCCTTGACAAGGGACGCTATGTGTAGCGGTTTTCCTCAAACTTCTCACCGAGTTTTACTGGGGAGATGCCATCTGATGGAAAAAGTTTTGAGGTCAGACTTGTTGGGGATACCCATTTGTCTGAGCTGTAGAGGTGTTCAAACTTCTCTTGTTGGAGACGCCATTTGTTGACTCTACTGGGAAAAACGAGTCTCTTGAGAGACTGTTTTTCGCTTGGGGATATCACATCACACTTTTCTTCGAGATTTTTCGGAGAAATGCCATGTGATGTAATCCAATTTTGAGGTGCTGACGACTTCAGTACTATTGACTTTCTTGGGAGAAAACCCAATGTGTTGTTGATCGAAAAAATAGCAAGTGTACTATTTTAACGATGAAGTAATAAATGGGGATTCCCCAGAGTCGGTCTCTCGAGGACTGCGTATAATATGTAAGTGTAGATGCTATTTCAATTAAACAAAAGTTACTTTTGGGGTTTGTTTGGGTAGACAGTAATTATAATAAAAATATAAAATAAAATAAATAAAAATAGAAAAAGTGCTTTTTACGAATATGATGAAACATGCTAGGGAAGGTGTATAAATTGCTTAGTAAGAACCCTGCATTATCATAAAAGAGACATGCCTCAAAACCTTAATTTTACTAACCCTCAAATATTTTTCTTAAACTCCTTAACCGAAAAGCCTTCGATATTCTTCCTTGACCCTAATTCCTTAGCGGTCAAGGAAAAACATCAAGCAATAGTTTTGACAAAGTTTTATAAGTCACTACAGGATATCCCCATTCCTAGGCAATATCTACCGTAATGTTATTATGCAAAATTAATAGATTGGTTTTTCAGGCCAAATCCCTAATCGTAAATCGTTCCCAATTTAACCGATCGATAAATGTTAAATAATTTGCATAACAAAAGATTAAGGCAAGAAAACATAATCTTATCAAATAATTCAACAAAGGTTCATTACATCAGAATTCAGGGACACCCCCCTAGCATTGGAGGGTTTAGCCTCTCATAATATTCAAAATAAAAACAACAATAAGATTAAAGAAAGACATTACAAATTGATCGGAGTAAATTGATTCTTCAATCGCTTCCGCTCATGAACAACCCCCTTCTCCCAATCTCCTTGATCGCATAAAACTATTGTAAATTTGTTCGTAAAGTCAAAAGTATTTTTTTTCCTAAAAACTCATATAAATAGTATCAAATCATTCAGATCGGACGAAAATACCCATAGCGCCCCCACAACTTAATATATGGAGGAAATATGAAAAAATTCAGGAAATCGGCGTCAAAGCTGACATGGGCCGTGTCAGCCAACACTTCCGGCTGTGTCAGCTTGCTGGATTTTAGAACCGAAATTGTTTCGATCATAACTTTTGATCCGTAAGTCTGTTTTGGTCCCCGTTCTAAGCGTCGTAAATCTAATGAGGAGAACTACAACATAGTACGAACAAGGAACTTGGTTGCCCAATCTTTTTCCCTGCTTGTTGAATTTTAGGTCCAGGCATCCTCTGCTTCATTCCAAAAACTCTTCTAAATCCCTGGAACTTCCATTTTCTTCGCACGAGTCCTTTGGGCTTTTCCACTCAGACATGAAACCATTGAAAACAACCAAACCAAAGCATAAAATGCAACATAATTGAAATAAAATAACAAATCATAAAATGAGAGAATAAAACACGACAAGTAAAATTGAATTAAAAAACAATGAAAAGACAAACAAAGTGCTACCGATTTTATGGATTCATACCGAATAATTGACAAAAAACTAGTAGAAATGGTGACCGATCACAACCCCAAACTTATCTCATTGCTTGTCCTCAAGTAATACTCGAGACAGTAGAAAGGTCACCCCCGAATTAATCAAAATTTTCTTACCACAACACCGCTGAGATCTTTCGTGACTATCTTTCCACTTTTCTTTCAACATTTCCTTCTTACCTGAATTTTGACGGTCCGCTACACTTCCACATCAAAGTACCTCTTTACCTGTCAGCTTTTCACACTCTCACCAAATCTCTCGGGTTAAAGTGTTTACACTCAATAATCATAGCATGCAAAGTCAACTAATAAGCTTGAATAACATCTATTTTCATCTCATACGCACACAACACACACTTTTTGAGGGCTTTTATGGTTGTAACGGGGTTTAGGGACAAGGTGGGATAAACAAACAAAAGGGAAAAACGAGTGGTTTTTTGGTTCAGACTCAGTGTCGTCATTCTTATCACTGTGTTATTTGTTCTGTTTCACAATCAAGGGTATCAGGCACTATTTTGCTAGGATTCTTTAATTTCTACTCAATTGTTTCTTTGAGCTTACTTTTTGAATTCTTCAAACTAAATCCTCCTCTAGGTAAGTGCTTTCTTCTTTTTTTCTCTTTTTTTTTTCTTTTTCAAAACTTTTCATTCTTTTTTTTTCTTTTTGCACTTACCTTGTTCTTATAGGTATCCTAACCCCAAACGTAGAATTTTTCACAGATCAAAAATCAACAACACTTATCTGAGCAGGGTGAGGGAGTGTTTGGGCTCATGGTTTAATTATGCAGTTAATAAACAAATAAAGGGAAGAAGGCTCGAGGGGGGTTAACGAAGGATAACATAAAAAGGGATGGCTGGTGTCGTTCCCGAAAGATTCGCATCCAACGGTACAAACGCGAGAGTGGCGCAGAAAACACAGAGTCGCCAACAATGTGTATTTATCCCGAGAGAGGGAAAGGGAACATTGCATAAACCTGAAGAGAAAGCGGGAAAGACATGGTCATCGGAACCATAGTCTGGGTTCGGGAGTCGGTTATGCGAGGGGAAGGTGTTAGCACTCCCACGCATCCATCGTACTCGATGGGATCCACGCTTGTTATCTAAACGGAGGGTGAGTTATCCTACTATCTATGGCTGAAAAAGAAAACGGGGATAGGGGTGACTAAGACAGACTCGATAGGACATATTCGATGCCCTAGGCATACGTACTCCCTCAGTACAATGGGAAAGTCAGAGTCAACGTAGTTCGGACGGGAACTGTGGGGGAAGGTTGCTCGCCAAGACAATCGCTGTCGTGTGCCTACATATCCTCAATCAGACGAGAGAGAGGAATCAGAGCCAATGTAGTTCGCGGGTACAACCACGAATGGGTAAGTGTTTTTTACGTGAGCGACGAGCTCTTTTCTGAAAATGAAGTTTAAAACCCAACAATCCTAAAGGACAAAAATATTTGAATTTGTTTGTGTTTTTTAGACAGGAGTGCTTTTTTAAGTTAGTTCATAACTTGCATTGCACCAAAGTCTAGGGCACAGGGGCGAATACTTAACGAATCGTCCCAAGACAGGACGCCCGCTAAGTACTCTAGAAAGATGAGAGGAAGCCCCTCATTTCTCATTCCCCACGCTTAAGGCTCGTGCGCAATACACTTTATCTTTATTAAGTGTTTTCAAGAAGTTTTGAGATGAGAAGAGAGAAGACACAAAGGAAACTCTAAAGGGAAACTAAGAGTCCTAATGTTATCATGCATGGGTAACCTATGGTTAGTGAGGCTTAGGAGAGACGACTACCTAAAGCCTGATGCTAATCCTACTCCAAGCTTAATCAAAAATTAAGTTGGACTAGGTAGCTCTAAAGGGAGAGAATCCAAGATTTAAACAAGTCTTAAGATCCATGGGAGGCCGAGAGTGAAAGAGAAGAAAGAAGCACCTTAAATGCTAAAGCAAACACAAGTATGAAAGCTTAAAAGAGAAAGTAGAAGTTAGAATATGGATAACTATCCACATTCCATCCACTTACCATTAGCCCCTACATGGTTAGCAAAAACAAACATAAGCAATAATAAGACAAATGAACCCAAACAAATCAACACCCAAAGAGAAATGGCTACAAACCAAATAAAACTCAACCAAGTCAGAATGTACACCCTAGAGGTGACCTATAATGCTTACCAAACAAACTCAAGCAAAGAGAATGCAAACAAATGGCCAAACATCCAAGAAGATCATCAAAGAAGGAGTAGAAGAAGAATGAGTGGATATCCAAGGTGATCATGCAACAATGCTTCAAATAAAATCAAAGTCAGAATGTGGATGACCTAAACATGTGCCTAAACATGCTATACAAGTGTCACATAAGGCATACAAACAAGTATCCAAGCATTGAGAGTAATTAGAAGAAGGAGAAAGAAACATGTAAGTGAAACATGTTCAAGGATGCAAAATGAAACATGAATAGCATATGACATAAATGCAAATCTCCAAGGTCAGAAACATACATCAAATGAGATGCAAAGAAGAGATATGGCATGGCATACACAAACCAAACACAAACCAAGAAGAGGCATAGATGAGAAGAAATGAGAAGATAGGTCAAAAAAGGCATGTAAATCAAACATTGAACATGTGCACAAAATATGCAACAACCTCACACCAATGACTTATAATTGCAATCAAATGACCTATAATGATTCAAACATGGTTTATGAAGCCAAAGAAACAATCCCAAATAATGGCACAAGTGCCTTCTCAAACAAGTAATCAAACATGATCAAAGATGTGCATAAAAGAATACCTCAAACAAAGAGCAATCAAACAATTAGTAAATCATCTTTAAAAATTACCAAATTAAATCTCAAGACTCCTCAAATAGGGGTAAACAACATGCCAAAATATCATGCAAAAACTCACAAGATAAGTCCTTCAAACAATTAGACAAAGAGCACAAGGAACCATGATACAATATGCAAAAGAGAGGGACTAAAATGCAATATCAAAAAGCTTTAAAAATGAAAAAAAAAATGTTCTTATGCACTTCAATATGTTGATGAAATAATTCAAAAATAATGGGTTTAAAATGTTTTGTAGATGATGAGAAATAAAATCAGCAAGCTTAAGTGTGCACAAATGAGACAAATCCAAAAGAAATTAATCAATCAATTAATCAGATGCACAAAATAAAAGAAAAAAGAAAAATAAAATTTGAAAAAATTTTATAAAACTAAAAAAAAGCTTCATGAATTTTTTGGGGATTTTTGGATGCATAAAACTAATTTTAAAAATTAAAAATGAAAACAATGCAAAGAAAATAAACAAAAGAAATAAAAAAACAAGCAGGGGTGCAAACAGCAACAATAACACGTTGAAAAATTAAAAAGGGTTGAACAAGGGGGGTGGGAACAGCAAGCCCAAACCAAAAGGTCCAAAAGCGCAGTCAAACATGGAACACATGGAATTAGTCAACCAACAGACTTAATCATAACCCTAAGATCAATCTCACGCTCCACAATGGGTCAACATAATCAGCAAGGTAAACAAGATGAAGGGCTTAGATCAACAACACACAATAATCAATGTACGCATGCACACACCAAATCACTCTGGACACAATAAAACTCACGTGGACGGCATATGCAAATTTTAATGTGTTGGCAGTCACACAACCACAAGATCTAATCAACGCATGCAAATCAGTCAAACATTCAAAAAGTAATCAAGATGAGGGGTTAAGATCAAAGGTTCACAATAATAAGCATGGAATAGCACACACGCAAACAATAAAATAAAATCAGAAATTAAAATACGTGGCACACTGCAGACCATTGGATCAAACAAATGAACGGTGGGATTGCATCTCCTTCACAAAAACCCTGGCTGGCCGGAAAACAAAACCAGACGCCGGAGCTAGGGCTCCGGTCGTCTTCTCTGGTGGACATCAACTTACATTTTTCCAGAAATTAAAAACTCTACCACATTTCAACTCAGATTTTCACCAGGAACAAGAATATGCAACTCAAATTAGCATACAATCATCTTACAAGGCAAATCGAAAAAAGAAAGTTTGAGATTCAAAATTTCAGATCCACATTATGCACATGTTACACGTCCAAAATCAATTCTAAACACATCAACATGCTAAGCAACAATCAAGGAACAAGATGCACACAAAATCATCACATTATAAGAGCATGAATCTGGATCTTACCTGAAGCTTGTGGAACTTGAAATACACCAAGAAAACCCTCTGGAAGCTGCAGATCAAGTCCTTTAAACTTCTAATTGCAAAATAAATGCAATTAGAGCTTGAATCTGGTCTAGATCTTGAGATTTGCAGAAGTCGTTTCCAAATTTGAACCCTATGATTTCCTTGCTATGAGCTCAAACCAATGGTTGCTTCTTGTTCTATGAACTTCAAGGATCAAGAATATGAAAGAATTTCTCAAAAAGCTCTTAAGATGAGAGAGAATCGAAGAGGAGAAGATTTGAGCAAAAATGTGAAATCTGAGCAAATGAGGGTGCATGCCCTAGCACTGAGGGCATGAGTTAGCTTATATACACTTGGTTATTCCCCTGATTATGATTAAGGTCATGTTAATTCCTTGATTAATGAGTTTTGGATGATTTTTCAAATTTGCACTTTGAGTTGTACCCCCTCCTCCACGCGTGTATTGGCAAGCTTTTCATGATGGATCACTCACAAATCTTGTACTTACCAGAATTAGATTGGAAATGGGCCTTGAAATCACTTGGTTGGTGAGTTTTGAATCAATTTACATTTTTGAATTATGTGAAGAAAGTGAGGTACAAGTCATGAAATGGAGTGAAATAAAGGTAAAAAATGGTCCTCATGGAATGTACTTTGATGTTGTAATGTGACATGAAGTAATAGAACCAAATATAGGTCAATATGAACCAAAATGCCAAAGGTGTAAAAATGACACCATAAAAAAACCCTAAAATCACCTTGCATTGTTTTGACCATAACTTGAGTTTCACAAATGATATGGAAACCATCTAGTACTTTTTGGAAATGGGAGAGAAAGATATTCAACGTTCATGTTAACGGAAAATTCATTTGAAGCTTCCTTGAGGATGAAAAGTCAAGTTGAATGTAATGGAAAAATTGCCAAAAATGGAAAGTTCTCATTATAGGTCATTTTCCAAATTTAGTAACTTTTGCACCAACCCTTGATTCTTGATAAATGGTATGAAACTTGACCCTTGAAGACCATATGAGGATGTGAGACCTTGAAAACCATGAAAAGAACCTCAAAATTCCACAGTTGACTTTTCCTTCCACTGTTGACTTTTGCTTACTTCACAAGTAACTGATCCACTGAACATCCTTCACAATGAACCCTCAACCAAACCCTCATCTATGGATACATGTAAGCATAAAGACCTCATGACACCATGCTTGAACACATAAAGCCCTCCAAGAAGTCCTTTGAACCCAAAAACCCTAATTGGTCCCTCTGGACAGGAGGGAAAGATTCACTTGAAATCCTTAGCCACTCTTGATCTTATAAAGATATGATGAACCCCTCAAACCATCTTGAGGCTTGAGATTCCTTTGAGATGAACCCAGTACCTTGATCCCATGCTAAGAACCAATGTTATGCAAGGAATGCTAATGCAAGAAATGAAAATAAACATAAGCCAGGTAAACAAAACAAGAAGGCAAATTTTGGGGTGGTATAGCTGCCCCTATTCAATCAACTTGGTCCTGAAGGTATGATAGCAACAGTTGTCATGCATTCAAAGGATTCACGGAGATTGAATACCCAAAGAAACCTGAAATTTACAATCCTCAAAGGAGGGACGACTCCACTGGGGAACAAGCAATAAATGTTGCACTGTCACAACACGGACGAGTGTTAGCTATGCTGGGGATAAACACGAATGAGTGTCAAAGAATCAAAGATACAGATACGGACGGGTATCGAAAAGATACACGGACGGGTGTAAAAAAGGTTCAAAGATATCAATACAGACGGATATCGAAAAGGTACACGGACGGGTGTAAAGAGGTTCAATACGGACGGGTATCGAAAAGGTACACGGACGGGTGTAAAAAGGTTTCAATACGGACGGGTATCGAAAAGGTACACGGACAGGTGTAAAAAGGGTTCAATAATATCAGATACAGACGAGTATCGAAAAGGTACACGGACAGGTGTAAAGAGGTTCAATACGGACGGGTATTGAAAAGGTACACGGACGAGTGTAAAAGAGGTTCAATACGGACGGGTATCGAAAAGGTACACGGACGAGTGTAAAAGAGGTTCAATACAGACGGGTATCGAAAAGGTACACGGACGGGTGTAAAGAGGTTCAATACGGACAAGTATCAAAAAGGTACACGGACGAGTGTAAAAGAGGTTCAATACGGACAGGTATCGAAAAGGTACACGGACGAGTGTAAAAGAGGTTCAATACGGACGGGTATCGAAAAGGTACACGGACTGGTGTAAAAAGGTTCAATACGGACGGGTATCGAAAAGGTACACGGACGGGTGTAAAAAGGGTTCAATAATATCAGATACGGACGAGTATCGAAAAGGTACACAGACGGGTGTAAAGGGATTCAATACGGACAAGTATCGAAAAGGTACACGGACGGGTGTAAAAGGGTAAATTTACTGGGGATTGACTTCATTAGGGATTATAATGATGAACTGAACACGGACGGGCGTTACCAACAGGTCAATATGGACGGGTATTGAAATCAAAGGCTCAAACACGGACGGGTGCTGAAAGAACACGGACGGGTGTCAAATGTCAATACAGATGGGTATTGGCTAAATAAAGGTTCAAACACGGACGGGTGCTGAAAAGAACACGGACGGGTGTCAAAGGTCAATACGGACGGGTATTGGCTTAAAAGTCCAAACACGGACGGGTGCTGAAAGGGTACACGGACGAGTGTAAAAGGTCAATATGGATGGGTATTGGCTTAAAAGAGTTCAAGGGAGATGAATCAAAAGACCACCTGGACGAAGGGGTAAAAGAGGTCAAGGATCTACGACCCTGGCAAGACGCTCTGCCGGGGAAATGTCAAATAGCCCTCTGAATGGCTAAACTCACCACTTGTGGAGTAAATTCGAACGATATTTTCCTGAAATCCAATGTTTTCCTGACGAAGGAAAACTCAAACCTAGCCTATGCTTCGGATGCATATGTTTGAATTTTGCCGTAATGCTCCACACGAAGTGGAAATGCTACGTATTTGGGAGGATGCCATGCAACAAAATGCTTATGCAATACAAAAGAGGCACTCCAGCAAAATAAATGCTGAAAACGAAGGCAACTCCGCTGGGGATGACAAACTGAATTGTCATCAATCTAAAGAAAACAAGTTGAGGAAAACTTCACCCTGCTAGGGAAGATCCCAATCACCAAATCTGCTGGAGATGGACGAAACTCCGAGAGAAAAACCACTCTGTTGGGGATAGAAGCCAAATACTGAATATGGAAACTCCTCCGCTGGGGATCACCAAATGTTTCAGAACCTGGATTCAAAAACCTGCTGGGGATACTGATCGCCAACAAACTCTGCTTGGGGATATGATCACCTTTATCCTGCTGACAAGTACTGATCATCAACGACACTTCTGCTTGGAAATAAGTAACTGTCAACATCCACTCCGCTAGGGGATAAACACATGTTTCCTGACTAGTTGAGGAAAGAAACGACTCCCCCCATACTCTGTAGGAAAACACCATCTTTGATCAAAGAAAATGCTCCATCAATCTCTTGCTGGGGAGACTATAAAAATAACAACTTTTAGCTGCCTGATGAGGAAAGATGAGTCAAATCACAACTCTGGCTGGGGTAAACCTCTTGTACCCTGCTGAGGGGGACGATCCTCAATGACTCCGCTTAGGGAATTATCTCCTTATACTCTGTTGAGGAAGACGATCCTGGATACTCTGACTGGGGAGAGCATCAAACTGCTGAGGACGATCAGACTTCAAAGTTGGGGAGCAAAGCTCTACTGGGGAGATACACATGTCATCCTGCAAAACCAACAGAAAGGTCTACGTGCAAAAATGATTACTTTGATTATCATCATAGTAACTATCATCTAAGCAATTGCTACTATTTTCCAACTTGTTTCGGAGAGCTCAACATTTTAGCATGTAATGTTTATCAAAAATATAGGACATTTTCACAAACAAAACAAGTAAAACAAAAACAAAAGCTCTTTGACTGAAATGTAAACTTTATTGAATGATCAACCTGTAAATAGGCATTTACATTTGGAAGCAATTCCTGGAAAGAGGTAATTGCGCAAAAAGTAAAAGGAAATACACATGTCGGCAATGTGGGGAACAGACATCCACCATGACTCGACTCAGCTATAACCCATATGACTTGTTTATCCACAGATGCTTTGGCCTTTGAAGATGACTGACTGGACTGATTCCTTTCCTTAAAATTTTCCAAGTGTGAATAGCAACCACAGATCGAACGCGGATCATAGTCTTTGCTTTTAAATCCCTAACTTTTGCCTAGATCGCCCTTTTCGGGTTTTCAATCCACCGGGATACCCATTTTTACCAAAGTTGCCTTTTCAGGTTTTCAACCTTGCGGGTTTATTCTTTTTTCTTTTTATCCCTAATTTTTGCCCGAACCTTTTCTTTTTATGGTTCACCGGGATGCCCCATTTTTTCCTGGACCTTCTTTTTATGTCCAGCGAGTCTTTTTTAAGCAAAGTATTTTTTGACTACATCCGCGTTCACAGGGGACGTAAAATCTTCGCCATCCATAGTCGAGAGTAATAAGGCTCCACCAGAGAAAACCTATCTTACTACATATGGACCTTCATAGTTTGGAGTCCATTTGCCCCTATGATCTGTTTGAGGAGGAATGATCCTTTTCAGAACTAATTCACCAGTTTGGAAACACCGAGGACGCACTTTCTGATCAAAGGCTTTCTTCATCCTGCTCTGATACAACCGGCCATGCGCAATGGCTTTCAATCTCTTCTCTTCAATGAGGTTTAGTTCATTCAGCCGGGAACACACCCACTCAGCTTCATCAAGCTTCACGTCTGTCAGAATTCTCAAAGAAGGAATCTCAACTTCTAATGGCAGAACTGCTTCCATACCATACACCAGTGAGAAAGGAGTTGCCCCAGTTGATGTGCGTACCGAAGTACGATAACCATGCAAAGCGTAAGGCAACATCTCATGCCAGTCTTTATAAGTCACTACCATCTTCTGCACAATCTTCTTTATGTTCTTATTAGCCTCTTCAACAGCCCCATTCATCTTCGGACGATAGGGAGAAGAGTTGTAATGTTTAATTTTAAAGCTCTGGCATAGCTCCTTCATCATCTTATTGTTCAAATTTGAACCATTGTCAGTAATGATTCTCTCCGGGACTCCATACCGGCAGATGATGTCCTTCTTAATAAACCGGGCTACCACTTGCCTGGTGACGTTGGCATACGATGTTGCTTCCACCCACTTCATGAAATAATCAATAGCCGCCAGGATAAAACGATGTCCATTCGAAGCAGTCGGCTCGATCTTCCCAATCATGTCAATGCCCCACATGGCAAAAGGCCAAGGTGACGACAAAACATTTAGAGGAGTAGGCGGTACGTGCACCTTATCAGCATAAATCTGGCATTTATGGCATTTTCGGGCGTATTTAAAACAATCAGACTCCATAGTCATCCAATAATACCCCGCTCTTAACAATTTTCTTGCCGTAGCATGCCCATTGGCATGAGTACCAAAGGAACCTTCGTGAACCTCTTCCATTAATAGGCTTGCCTCATGTTCATCAACATAACGTAGCAAGACCATGTCAAAGTTTCTCTTGTATAACAAATCGTCCTTGTTCAAAAAGAAGTTTCCTGATAACCTCCTCAATGTCTTCTTATCCTTGGAAGTTTCCCCAGCTGGGTATTCCTGACTCTTCAAAAAGACTTTGATATCATGATACCAAGGCTTGCTATCTGATACACCTTCAACAGCAAATACAAAAGCAGGCATGTCCAAGCGCATGATTCTGATTGAAGGAGTCTCATTCCACCGATTCACTTGATACATTGAAGACAACGTTGCCAATGCATCAGCCATCTGATTCTCTACCTGGGGAATGTGATGGAAGTCCACTCTGTCAAAGAAAGGTAACAACCTTCTGGCATAATTGTTATACAGAACAAGATTTGCTTGACGAGTCTCCCATTCACCTGTGATCTGATTAACCACCGACGCAGAATCACCATAAACATCGAGGTTCTTGATTCTCAAATCAATTGCTTCTTCTAACCCCATGATGCATGCTTCATACTCTACCTCGTTGTTGGTGCATAAGAACGCTAATCGGGCAGTGAAAGGTATATGAGAACCCTTTGGAGTCGTAATGACTGCCCTAATTCCGTTACCATATGAATTAACAACCCCATCAAAGACTAACTTCCACTGAGATCCAATCTCATGTCCTTCATTAGGTAGAGGCTCTTCACAATCCTTCATCTTCAGATACATGATATGCTCATCAGGAAATTCAAACTTCATTGGTTGATAATCCTCAATTGGCTATTCGGCAAGGTATTCTGACAAAACACTTCCCTTAATGGCTTTTTGGGAAACATACTGAATATCGTATTTTGTCAAGACCATCTGCCAACGGGCTCTTCTACCAGAAAGTGCTTGCTTCTCAAACACATATTTGATCGAATCCATCTTCGAAATCAAAAGGGTTGTATGGTTTAACATATACTGCCTCAAACGCTTAGCAGCCCAAGCGAGTGCACAACATGTTTTCTCCAGCATCGAGTACCTGGACTCGCAATCAGTAAACTTCTTACTCGGGTAGTAGATGGCGTGCTCTTTTCTACCTGACTCGTCTTGTTGACCGAGCACACAACCCATTGAATTCTCAAGAACCGTGAGATACATAATCAAAGGCCGTCCTTGCACTGGCGGTATAAGGATCGGAGGTTCCTGCAAGTATTCTTTTATCTTTTCAAATGCCTTTTGACAGTTTTCATTCCAACTGACCGCTTGATCTTTTCTTAACAATTTGAAGATTGGTTCACACGTGGCTGTAAGATGCGAGATGAACCTAGCAATGTAGTTCAATCTCCCCAAGAAACCACGAACCTCTTTTTCTGTTCTCGGCACAAGCATTTCTTGTATGGCTTTTACCTTCGCAGGATCAACCTCAATACCTTTTTCACTAACAATAAACCCCAACAATTTTCCTGATCTCACCCCGAAGGTGCATTTGTTTGGATTCAACCTCAGTCTGAATTTCCTCAATCTTTCAAATAAATTCTGAAGATTCACCAAATGCTCCTCCTCCGTCTGTGACTTCGCAATCATGTCATCAACATAGACCTCAATCTCTTTGTGAATCATATCATGAAAGAGAGTTACCATCGCCCGCTGGTAAGTTGCCCCTGCATTTTTCAATCCAAAGGGCATCACTTTGTAGCAAAAAGTTCCCCACGGTGTTATGAATGTTGTTTTCTCCATGTCCTCTGGGGCCATCTTGATTTGGTTATACCCAGAGAAGCCATCCATGAAGGAAAACACAGAAAACTGAGCAGTGTTGTCAACTAACACGTCAATGTGAGGGAGCGGGAAATCATCCTTTGGGCTTGCTCTGTTCAAATCCCTGTAATCAACACACATCCTGACCTTCCCATCCTTCTTAGGTACAGGCACAATGTTAGCAACCCACGGAGGATAATTTGTCACGACAAGGAATCCGGCGTCAAGCTATTTCTGAACCTCTTCTTTGATTTTAACAGACATCTCCGGTTTAGTTCGTCTCAACTTTTTCTTGACTGAAGCACAACCTTCTTTAAGCGGAATCCGGTGTACAACAATATCAGTATCGAGCCCAGGCATGTCTTGGTAAGACCAGGCGAAGATGTCCACATACTCTCGGAGCATTTCAATCAATCTTCCCTTGACACTGTCTTCCAAAGCAGCCCCTATCCTTACATCTTTTCTGGCGTCCTCGGTTTCCAGATTAACAATCTCCATTTCCTCCTGATGAGGTAAAATAACCTTCTCCTCTTGCTTCAACAGTCTGGCCAATTCTTCAGGCAGTTCACAATCTTCGTCAATCTCTTCTTCAGCCTGATAGATTGGATTGTCAAAGTCATACCGAGCTATAGCTGAGTCATGATCGGTGTCATCTGAACAAAAAGACCTGCATGATTGATGAGGTATGTTTTATTATGATGCAACAAAAGAAACACATTGCCATTTTGATGTGGGTTTTTAATGCATAAAAAGTAAAACAGAAAGACAGAGATCAAAATATTTGAGTGTGAAAAGTCCTTTATTGATGATAAAGCGAAACATGCAACAGTTAAAGCCCTACAAATAAAATCACTACGCCTTGGGCAGAGCGCAGGATCATAGCAGGAAAACAAAGCAATTTACTCAAAGCTAGTCACTTGAATGACTTTCTCGGAACACCAGTTGCACAGACTTTCTCCTGGGACGCAAGGGCGGATCCAGCTATCCATATCACAATCACTGTCTCCCTCTTCCTCAATGGCATTAACTCTGTCGAAGAAAACACCGGCACTGGTGAAACGGACTGGGCCATAGAATCTGGGAGGCTCTTCTTGACGCCTAGGTGGTTTGTATCCCAATCCATAAGTATCCCTCTTCTCCTGAACTTCAACCATTTGGCCCCACCTCTGTGAGCTACCAGCTTCGACCACAGCTTTGGCATCTTTAAACGAAGACATAGAAACCTCAGGTTGATCTGCCACTGTAGGCTGCTCTATAGTTTCGGACTGGACAACCTCTTCATAAACCTTCACCTTTTCAAACCCCTGACACAAAGTCTCATGGATTTCACCATCCACTTCCACGTATTTGAAGGTTGACAGCTGACTAATCATTATGTCTTCTTCTCCACACACTGTCACTACGTGACCATCAACCATGTATTTCAGCTTTTGATGCAAAGTGGATGTTACAGCGCCTGCACCATGGATCCAAGGACGACCCAACTTTGTATGCTGGCTAAATATCCATTATATAAAATGTTGCATCAAATATGTCTGGTCCAACCTTGATCGAAAGCACAATCTCACCAAAGACAGATCTCTTCGAGCCATCAAAAGCTCGCACCACCAAGTCACTCGGTGTACAAATAAGTCCCCTGGTATCCAACTTCATTAATGCTTTCTTGGGCAACACATTCAATGATGATCCAGTATCAACCAACACATGAGGCATCAGTGAACCACAACACTCAATCGAAACATACAGGGCATTGTTATGATTCCTCCCAGTGGGAGTCAAATCAAGATCTGTAAAGCCTAAGCCATTACCCGCATTCACATGCGCTACAACCCCTTCTAGCTGATTAACAAATATTTCTTGAGGAACATAGGCTGCATTCAAAACTTTCAGAAGAGTATTCCTATGAGCTTCAGAACATAACAGTAACGACATAATAGAGATCTTGGACGGGGTCTGATGTAACTGGTCCACGATCTTGTAATCACTTTTCTGGATGAGTCTCATAAACTCCTCAACATTTTCAGAAAAAGTATCACCGGCCGGCTTTACTGTAGAATCCACAACCACTGGAGTTTGAACAGAATCATCCATTACCTATTTTCCCCTGTCTTGCCCAGAAGTACCGGGTTGATCATTAATAGGAGTAAGCACTCTACCACTTCTTGTTATAGCATCGGCTTCAACCTTAGCTTCTGAACTAGAACTCACTGGTGGAGTAGTCATCAATTCCTGCTTTTGTCCATTGACAAACACCTCTGCGCCATAATTCCAGGGAATTGTCTTAGTACTTTCATACAGAATAGGTCTAGCCTTTGTGATAATAACTGGAGGTGGCCTTGCCGGACCAGAAATAGTAATCGTTTTGAACGGAATAGAGATGGTAGCAACCTTCTCACTAACAACCTCTTCTTGCTGATTACCTCTATCAAACTGTAAGCAACCCTCGTCAATCAGATTCTGGATACCCATCTTCAACGAATCACAACCATTATCCTTCATCAAACAAGCTGAACAGTTCTCACCACAACCCAGATAGACGCCACCCTTCAATAACCTGCTTTTAACCACAGCCAGCGGAGTCTTCAGCTCCTTAACATCCATGATCAGATTCAAAGCTTCACATTCCTCAATTATCGCATTCACCCTCGGCCCATTATGATCAGGCATCGGGTTCTGAATAACATTGGGCCCAGCATTCGAGAAATTGATAGCTTTGGAGTATACAAGGTCTTGCACCTTGTGATGAAACGCCCTACACTTCTCCACAGTATGCCCCGGAGCACCAGAGTGAAAATTGCAGTGTGCGTTAGCATCGTAGCCTCGTGGGAGTTCCCCTGTTGGTGGAGCCAGGGTACGGAGCTCAACTAGACGCAACTGTAGCAAATGTTGCAACAACTGTGCATATGGCATTGGTGGTTGATCAAAATGCCTCTCTGCATTTCTCTGTCTATTCTGATACTGGCCCTGCTGCCTGTTCTGATTAGCATTATTCCTTTGTTGCGGTGGTGGAGGTAACGCTGCTGGGATAGTTACCGATGCTACTTGTTGATTATTGTTCTGGCGCTGTTTCCCTTTTCCCTTATAAGATGATACAGCGTTGGACTCTCCTTTCTTCTTATAACCATCAAATGGCTTCTTTCCATGCCCGGAGGATGATCCGTCACCACTAGAAACTTTTCCAGCCTTAATTCCAACCTCTACCTTCTGTCCGATAGCAATCACATCTGCAAACTTACCTAATGAACAGGGCAATAGCTTTTCATAATAGTGCTTAGGTAGTGTGTCCATAAACATATCCAACATTTCTTTTTCCAGCATTGGTGGCTGCACCCTAGCCGCCAATTCACGCCACCTTTGCGCGTATTCCTTGAAACTTTCATCATTTTTCTGGGACATGCTCAACAGCTGAGTTCTGTTGGGAGCCATGTCTGTGTTGTACTGGTAATGCTTGATAAAAGCTAAAGCTAAATCTCTCCAAGTACGAACATCTCTACTTTCCAGCGCCATATACCATTCCAAAGACGCGCCAGACAGGCTGTCTTGGAAAAAGTGCATCATTAGCTTTTCGTCCTTGGCATGGGCAGCCATCTTCCTGGTATACGCCTTTATATGAGTTCTCGGGCAAGTAGAACCATTATACTTCTCCAGTGTAGGAATCTGAATCTTGAGCGGAATGACAATATCAGGGACCAACCCTAGGTCGTCTAAATCAATTCCCAAATTATCCTGTTTCACAACCCCTTTCAGTTGCGCCTCAATTAAATGGATCCTCTCATCACTGACCACAGGAAGACCAGCATCCAAGCTTCTGACTGAGAAAACATCATCCTGTTGATCCTCAAAACAATGGCCATGGATAGCTCGAATAGTACTTCCTTCTCCAACCACTGAAGGAATCCCACCAGCACAAGGGATAGGAATGTTGTTACCAGCACCACCTCCGCCCGGAGGAATAACACGATTAAGAAGACCACTGTGTAAGATACCATTTTCATCAACTTGCGACACCAAAGGCTGAACTAGAGCTCTGAATTCAGTCTGACTCTGCACCACACCCTGCATCAACTCCATGAATTGATCGATGCGAGCTTGCATAGCTGCCATATCTGCCTGAACTTTGTCCATCACTCTGCTTTGATTAAGCCGGGTAGAATACCGATGAGCTGGTTGATCAATCCTGACTGAAAAAAGAAAGAGCATAAGAAAACCAGAGAAAACCAAGAAAACCTGCAAACAGAGACAAAAATGCATATGCAAATGCAAACATGTATGAACATTATCAAGGTGACCTATCCCTTGATTCCAGTTTTAACAACAGAAGAGAACTGAATTCCTGATCATATAAAGAGAATAAGCATCTGTTACAACACAAGTCTGAATAATCATAAACAAAGACCCCGACCAACAATCCTGGCGGTGATCCCGGAAATCAAAGAAAAACAGCAGCAAGGAAACTAAGGCCCATCATCAAGACTCAGCCATGCTAGAATTCCCCATTCGTCATTCTTTTTGCACCAATCCTGCACTTCCTTGAGAAGCTTCTTGGTATTAGGATGCTTTGGTCTCTGAACCAACTCCTGAATCAAAAGCTCCCTCCTGTGCAAGATCCCTGTTAAATAACGACTATGCAACTCCCAATCATCTTCTCCAGAAGCTCCACCTGAACTTGGACCTTCGCTCCTGGCTCTTTTCACCTCGGCTTGGATCTTCAGCTGTTCCATATCTACCATGGTTTCCTTGAGCTTTTCCTCAATTTCTCTCTTCTCAAAGATCCCTGATAAAATCTCCTTATCCTTTTTCCGGAGCTCTGTCTTCAAACCTTTAATCTGTTCCAGATACTTGTCCTCTTTCAACTTGTTGGCAATAATTGATGTATTCCGACGGTCATGGAACTTGTGAACTCTTGACATAGCATAAGCCAACTCTTTCTTCTTAGACAAAAGGACCTTACTAACACTTTTCAATGCTTGAGCCACCTTCTCTCTGGCTGTGGCTTCTTTAGACCATTCTTTCTCCTTTACAGCCAAAAGTTCTGATTTCAACCTGGCAACATGGATAGCTTTGCCTTTTTCGTGCTTCAACTGACCAACCTCTCTGCCCAGCTCACGATTCTCCTCTCGGAGTTTCTCCTTCTCAGCCCATAACTTATCATACTTCTCTATATCAACAGTCGTGGGAGCCTCGATCATCAAAGGATACAAAGGTGGTTCCACTGGGAAAGGAAGAAGTTCCTCTTTTGCTCTTTTCTTAATCCATTCTTCATAGGGAGGAAAAGCTCGGTTATTACATTTCCCGAATAAAGTTTTTCCCTTCTTGGTCACCTGCCTCCAAGCATTCACAATCTTCCTTATCATCTCTTGATCCCCAGTACCATTGAAGAATAAAGACTCTCTGATATCTCTCTCTTCAGGTGAACCTCTCAAAGGATAACCAAACTGCCTGATAACCAGGGAAGGATTGTAGTTAATTCCACCTCTTCTCCCTATCAAGGGTACATTAGGGAATTCTCCGCACTTGCAAATAATCTCCATTCCTAGCAAGTCATGGTTGAACCAAACAATGTTGTCAGCAGTCAAGCCCATTAACCTCTTTGACCACTTCAGGGAATCTCTCGTATCAACGAAAGCGCCAGCTTCGGGGAGATGACTCAGAAACGAAGTAGATAAGAGTGGTGCACAGCAACTCACAGTTTTTCCACGCCTATTTTCATTCTTATAATGGACTGAATGATACACATCACCTAGCAAGGTAGGTATAGGATTCTTTGAAATAAAGATTCTGACAGCATGCATATCCACTAGATCAGGAACATTGGGAAATAGGACAATCCCATAGATGCACATAGCCAAAATAGCTTGGAAAGCAGTCCAATTCTTCTCTTTAACATGTATGCAAGCTTGATCAAACAAGAACTTCAATAAGAAACCCTTAGCTCCTTATTTCTCCACAATATTATTGCTCAGAGCGGATGCACCAATATGAAGAGCAACATCCATTTCTTCTATCCCAGGACGTTCTTCAGAAAATAAAACTAAGTCATGCCTGATGGGGATTCCCAATATAAATGAGAACTCCTCCAACGTTGGAGCCAAGATATAGTCTGGGAAAGTGAAGCAACGCAAAGACGGATCATAGAACTGAAGAAGTGTATGAATGGCATCCTTCTCATACTTGGAGATATTGTAGATAAACTTCAGAAGTCTCCCATCTCTCTACCAAACTCTGTACAAACTCTGGGACCAGCCATCAATGTCAAGGTCAGGTCTGGGAACGAATAAGCAACAATCATCTTTCTCTGGACATCCATGCTAAGGCAACCACAGAAAACCGGAATCAAGAGTAAGATGCAAGCCCTGAAAAATGTCAAACATGTTAGAATGCAAGAAAAATGATATGCATATGCAAGCATGGGATCAAGGCATCACTGCTGGATGTGCTGTGCTATTAACTGAACGAGAACCACAACCCAGAAAACCAAAATTCTAGAACACCGAACCACTGAGATAAACAGAAACCCAGATAATCAAACACTGATGAGGAATCCAGAAAACCGGGTAGGTTGAAGGTTTCGGTTTCCTGCAAACCTGCAAACACCCATCCCCTCTCACATGTGGGTACTAGGATGTTCAATATCCCGGGCTCTCAGGTCGAGAAATAATGATACGTTCACCATTTCTGGTTTGGCATCATCATCAAGCGAGGAGGCCTCAACTGATTCTCCAAAACGGAAGGTCCTCAGCTTCTGGCACTGAGGTCGAGAAACAATAGTACATTCATCCCTCGGGGTATAGTACTATCGTCAATCGAGGAGTGCCTCCACTGATTCTCTTCGAAAGATAGGGGCCATCCTATGCAAGTTCCAAAGCGGGCCCTCGGGTGCGAATGGGTTTGCACAGAATGTGGTCTGCCACTGTCACCACTAAAGAGGGATGTTTCCACTAAGGTCCTCGATGATCGGTCATCAGAGTCGAAAGCTTTCTAGATCAACACCCTAACATGTACAAGACACACACGTCAGAATGCGTCCCAAGATAGCCTCGTCTGGTTGTGAATTTTGTGAACACACAAACGTACCAAGCGGGCACGTAGGTCCCACTACTTTCCACTCTAGTCCTAAGGTATACTCAAGCCTGGGTATTGGGCTTATCTCTCAGAACAACCCAACCTGCCAAACAGAAACCAGCCAGCACAACACAGCAATATCCAGTATGACAGTAATAAAATGAAATGCAATGCAATGCAATAAAAGCTGTAAAACAGTAATATACAACATAATAAAGCACAACAAATAAACACCCAACGAAAACAACAAACAAGCGCTAGGATCGACTCGCTAAAGGGGATGGACCAGCAAGAGGTCAACCAGAGTCCCCAGCAGAGTCGCCAGCTGTCGCTCCCGAAAGATTCGCATCCAACGGTATAAACGCGAGAGTGGCGCAGAAAACACAGAGTCGCCAGCAATGTGTATTTATCCCGAGAGAGGGAAAGGGAACACTGCATAAACCTAAAGATAAAGGGGGAAATACATGGTCATCGCAACCATAGTCCGGGTTCGGGAGTCGGTTATGCGAGGGGGAGGTGTTAGCACCCCCACGCATCTATCGTACTCGATGGGATCCACGCTTGTTGTCTAAACGGAGGGTGAGTTGTCCTACTATCTATGGTTGAAAAAGAAAATGGGGATGGGGGTGACTAAGACGGACTCGGTAGGACATATTCGATGCCCTAGGCCTACGTACTCCCTCAGTGCAATGGGAAAGTCAGAGTCAACGTAGTTCGGATAGGAACTGTGGGGGAAGGTTGCTCGCCAAGACAATCGATGTCTTGTGCCTACATATCCTCAATCGGACGAGAGAGAGGAATCAGAGCTAATGTAGTTCGTGGGTACGACCACGAATTGGTAAGTGTTTTTTACGTGAGCGACGAGCTCTTTTCTGAAAATTAAGTTTGAAACCCAACAATCCTGAAGGACAAAAAGATTTGAATTTTTTTGTGTTTTTTAGACAGAAGTGATTTTTTAAGTTAGTTCATAACTTGCATTGCACCAGAGTCTAGGGCACAGGGGCGAATACTTAACGAATCGTCCCAAGACAGGACGCCCGCTAAGAACTCTAGAAAGATGAGAGGAAGCCCCTCATTTCTCATTCCCCACGCTTAAGGCTCGTGCGCAATTCACTTTATCTTTATTAAGTGTTTTCAAGAAGTTTTGAGATGAGAAGAGAGAAGACACAAAGGAAACTCTAAAGGGAAACTAAGAGTCCTAATGTTATCATGCATGGGTAACCTATGGTTAGTGAGGCTTAGGAGAGATGACTACCTAAAGACTGATGCTAATCCTACTCCAAGCTTAATCAAAAATTAAGTTGGACTAGGTAGCTCTAAAGGGAGAGAATCCAAGACTTAAACAAGTCTTGAGATCCATGGGAGGCAGATAGTGAAAGAGAAGAAAGAAGCACCTAAAATGCTAAAGCAAACACAAGTATGAAAGCTTAAAAGAGAAAGTAGAAGTTAGAATATGGATAACTATCCACATCCCATCCACTTACCATTAGCCCCTACATGGTTAGCAAAAACAAACATAAGCAATAATAAGACAAATGAAACCCAAACAAATCAACACCCAAAGAGAAATGGCTACAAACCAA
The DNA here is from genome assembly GCA_022829125.1 of Lathyrus tuberosus. NCBI lineage: Eukaryota > Viridiplantae > Streptophyta > Magnoliopsida > Fabales > Fabaceae > Lathyrus > Lathyrus tuberosus. Next base: position 8,828,384 of record JALAZF010000084.1, read on the forward strand.
ATAAAACTCAACCAAGTCAGAATGTACACCCTAGAGGTGACCCATAATGCTTACCAAAAAAACTCAAGCAAAGAGAATGCAAACAAATGGCCAAACATCCAAGAAGATCATCAAAGAAGGAGTAGAAGAAGAATGAGTGGATATGCAAGGTGATCATGCAACAATGCTTCAAATAAAATCAAAGTCAGAATGTGGATGACCTAAACATGTGCCTAAACATGCTATACAAGTGTCACATATGGCATACAAACAAGTATCCAAGCATTGAGAGTAATTAGAAGAAGGAGAAAGAAGCATGTAAGTGAAACATGTTCAAGGATGCAAAATGAAACATGAATAGCATATGACATAAATGCAAATCTCCAAGGTCAAAAACATACATCAAATGAGATGCAAATAAGAGATATGGCTTGGCATACACAAACCAAACATAAACCAAGAAGAGGCATAGATGAGAAGAAATGAGAAGATAGGTCAAAAAAGGCATGTAAATCAAACATTGAACATGTGCACAAAATATGCAACAACCTCACACCAATGACTTATAATTGCAATCAAAAAACCTATAATGATTCAAACATGGTTTATGAAGTCAAATAAACAATTTCAAATAATGGCACAAGTGCCTTCTCAAACAAGTAATCAAACATGATCAAAGATGTGCATAAAAGAAGACCTCAAACAAAGAGCAATCAAACAATCAGAAAATCATCTTCAAAAATTACCAAATTAAATCTCAAGACTCCTCAACCAGGGGAAAACAACATGCCAAAAGGTCATGCAAAAACTCACAAGATAAGTCCTTCAAACAATTAGACAAAGAGCACAAGGAACCATGATACAATATGCAAAAGAGAGGGACTAAAATGCAATATGAAAAAGTTTTAAAAATGAAACAAAAATTTTCTTATGCACTTCAATATGTTGATGAAATAATGCAAAAATAATGGGTTTAAAATGTTTTGTAGATGATGAGAAATAAAATCAGCAAGCTTAAGTGTGCACAAATGAGAAAAATCCAAAAGAAATTAATCAATCAACTAATCAGATGCACAAAATAAAAGAAAAAAGAAAAATAAAATTTGTCAAAATTTTATAAACCTAAAAAAAAAGCTTCATGAATTTTTTGGGGATTTTTGGATGCATAAAACTAATTTTAAAAATTAAAAATGAAAACAATGCAAAGAAAATAAACAAAAGAAATAAAAAAACAAGCAGGGGTGCAAACAGCAACAATAGCACGTTGAAAAATTAAAAAGGGTTGAAAAAGGGGGTGGGAACAGCAAGCCCAAACCGAAAGGTCCAAAAGCGCAGTCAAACATGGAACACGTGGAATTAGTCAACCAACAGACTTAATCATAACCCTAAGATCAATCTCACGCTCCACAATGGGTCAACATAATCAGCAAGGTAAATAAGATGAAGGGCTTAGATCAACAGCACACAATAATCAATGTACGCATGCACACACCAAATCACTCTGGACACAATAAAACTCACGTGGACGACACATGCAAATTTTAATGTGTTGGCAGTCACACAACCACAAGATCTAATCAACGCATGCAAATCAGTCAACCATTCAAAAAGTAATCAAGATGAGAGGTTAAGATCAAAGGTTCACAATAATATGCATGGAATAGCACACACGCAAACAATAAAATAAAATCAGAAATTAAAATATGTGGCACACTGCAGACCATTGGATCAAACAAACGAACGGTGGGATTGCATCTCCTTCACAAAAACCCTGGCTGGCTGGAAAACAAAACCAGACGTCGGAGCTAGGGCTCCGGTCGTCTTCTCCAGTGGACATCAACTTACATTTTTCCAGAAATCAAAAACTCTACCACATTTCAACTCAGATTTTCACCAGGAACAAGAATATGCAACTCAAATTAGCATACAATCATCATACAATGCAAATCGAAGAAAGAAAGTTTGAGATTCAAAATTTCAGATCCACATTATGCACATGTTACACGTCCAAAATCAATTCTAAACACATCAGCATGCTCAGCAACAATCAAGGAACAAGATGCACACAAAATTATCACATTATAAGAGCATGAATCTGGATCTTACCTGAAGCTTGTGGAACTTGAAATACACCAAGAAAACCCTCTGGAAGCTGCAGCTCAAGTCCTTTGAACTTCTAATTGCAAAATAAATGCAATTAGAGCTTGAATCTGGTTAAGATCTTGAGATTTGCATAAGTGGTTTCCAAATTCAAACCCTATGATTTCCTTGCTATGAGCTCAAACCAATGGTTGCTTCTTGTTCTATGAACTTCAAGGATCAAGAATATGAAAGAATTTCTCAAAAAGCTCTTAAGATGAGAGAGAATCGAAGAGGAGAAGGTTTGAGCAAAAATGTGAAATCTGAGCAAATGAGGGTGCATGCCCTAGCACTGAGGGCATGAGTTAGCTTATATACACTTGGTTATTCCCCTGATTATGATTAAGGTCTTGTTAATTCCTTGATTAATGAGTTGTAGATGATTTTGCAAATTTGCACTTTGAGTTGTACCCCCTCCTCCACGCGTGTATTGGCAAGCTTTTCATGATGGATCAATCACAAATCTTGCACTTACCAGAATTGGATTGGAAATGGGCCTTGAAATCACTTGGTTGGTGAGTTTTGAATCAATTTTCATTTTTGAATTATGTGAAGAAAGTGAGGTACAAGTCATGAAATGGAGTGAAATAAAGGTCAAAAATGGTCCTCATGGAATGTACTTTGATGTTGTAATGTGACATGAAGCAATAGAACCAAATATAGGTCAATATGAACCAAAATGCCAAAGGTGTAAAAATGACACCATAAAAAAATCCTAAAATCACCTTGTATTATTTTGACCATAACTTGAGTTTCATAAATGATATGGAAACCATCTAGTACTTTTTAGAAATGGGAGAGAACGATCTTAAACTTTTATGTTGGAGGAAAATTCATTTTAAGCTTCCTTGAGGATGAAAAGTCAAGTTGAATGTAATGGAAAAATTGCCAAAAATGGAAAGTTCTCATTATAGGTCATTTTCCAAATTTAGTAACTTTTGCACCAACCCTTGATTCTTGATAAATGGTATGAAACTTGACCCTTGAAGACCATATGAGGATGTGAGACCTTGAAAACCATGAAAAGAACCTCAAAATTCCACAGTTGACTTTTCCTTCCACTGTTGACTTTTGCTTACTTCACAAGTAACTGATCCACTAAACATCCTTCACAATGAACCCTCAACCAAACCCTCATCTATGGATACATGTAAGCATAAAGACCTTATGACCCTCCAAGAAGTCCTTTGAACCCAAAAACCCTAATTGGTCCCTCTGGACAAGAGGGAAAGATTCACTTGAAATCCTTAGCCACTCTTGATCTTATAAAGATATGATGAACCCCTCAAACCATCTTGAGGCTTGAGATTCCTTTGAGATGAACCCAGTACCTTGATCCCATGCTAAGAACCAATGCTATGAAAGGAATGCTAATACAAGAAATACAAAGAAACATAAGCCAGTTAAACAAAACAAGAAGGTAAATTTTGGGGTGTTACAGCTGGAAAGGCTCGGGGTTAAAAACAAACAAGTGCCTCAGTGTGTATACGTGTGCATTGAAATTCCAACAGATAAGTATGCAAACTAAAAGTGACAGAGACATACCTGAAGAACTCTCATGATGATAATGTGTTTGGCTTTTTATGATCCTCACCATGTTTGGTATAGCTTACAGGTTTCAAGGTACTTTTAGTGTGAAGTAGCTTCATCTCCGTCTCGGGTGCACAGTACTCCAGTATCAGTCCGATGTCAGAAAGCCACGTCTAATCATTCACTTCAGCAGTACCAACTTTCAGGGGTTTCCTAGAGATCAAGTAGGGGTTGCGTCTTCTCATCCAATAGCTACAAGCCGCATCATTCATCAGGCATAAATACCTTCAATCTGTAACACACGAAATACAAAACACACCAATCAACGGTACGAAGATGAAATAACATAAATAAAAATACTGAAAGTAATAAAGCCCCCCCCCCCCCCCCCCCACACTTGAACTAAACATTGACCTCAAAGTTTTTGAACTAAACATTCATTAGGCCCTTGTTTTTCACATTTCTGCCGTATTTTCGACGTTTTCTTCATTTTATCTCTCTTTGTTTCCTCCGCTCTACTAGTGCCGCATCTGTGAGTACCTAACAAAACAAAATAGACAAACAAACAAAAACAAAACGATTGGCAATAAAACGCGTGGGTTGCCTCCCACGAAGCGCTTCGTTTAAGGTCGCATGGCTCGACGGGTTACTCCCCAATGCTATGGGGGATGCTTCAGCTTATGCTTTTTGTCGCTTGACCTTTCCGCAACAGAGCTCCTGTCATGTTTAGTAATACGAACCACTTCTTGCCTCAAGTCAACTCTAACTTCCTTATCCTTCCTTCTATGTTTCTTTCTCTTCTTTCTTTGATGTTTCTTCCTCTTCTTGACTTCTTGATTGGATTTTGGAGTCTTACTAAGTGCAATAGATGACTCAAATGGTGCAACTTGATGGATTATTCCAGAGACTTTTTCAAGAAGTGGTTTTGAGCTTTTGCTTTTTCCCACTGTTCAGATCATTACAATTGCGAGGTGATTACTTTCCTCTTGACCTTGCTTCTCGAGTTCCAACACTTTCAAGGTTACTTCTTCCTCAAAATATTTCAAGGTTAAAGTACCAGCCTCAATGTCTCCACTGCACCGACTAGTCATCAAGAATGGTCGACCCAGTATGATAGTCGTCTCCTCATCCTCAGGTAGATCAATGATCTCAAAGTCTACTGGATAGGTGAAGTTATCAATAGTCATAAGCACATCTTCTGCTAAGCCGTACGACCGCTTGGTTGTGAGGTCGGCAAACTTCAGATTTGTTCCCGTTTCACTTATATTCTTTATACCCAGCTTTTTAAAAATTGAGAGGGGCATGAGACTCACGCTAGCACCCGAATCAATCAAAATTCTCTTAAACGTTCTGTCCTTTATGGTACAGGGGATTGACACAGAACTAGGATCTTTCCGTTTGATTGGAATTCTCCTACCTTGTGATCCCCCACTACTCTCCTCAATTAGACTCTTTACCTCCTCTCCACTAGGTTTCTTTTTTCCAATGACCTCTTTCATGAATTTCTTGTATAGAGGCATTTGCTCAAGTGCTTCAAAGAAGGGCATATTAATCTCTAACTTTTTTACCAATGAGCTAAATTTCTCAAAGTCTTTTTCTGGAGTCTACTTCTTTGTCACTCTTGAGGGGTACGGTAACTTGATCTTAGGTTTAACCGCTTCTTTTCTCTTCTCTTCGGTTGGTCTGACTTCTTCTTCTGCAACTTCCTAGCTCCTTGTCGTAACAACATTGACATTCTCATGACTCTTCGGATTTGGTATGGTGGCGGTTGGGATGGCGCCTAGTGCTTGAGAATTTGCAACTTGTTGAGCTATCTGACCCAATTGAACCTCCAGATTCTTTATGGAGGCTGTGGTATTCCTATAGCTATTTCGGGTCTCTTCCTGAAATTGCATGTTATGAGCTGTCATCTTCTTAATGGCAATCTCCCATTATGCTTTTTGGGGAGGTTGTTGCTGGTGTGGGTATTGTTGTTGATTCTGATCTTTCCTGGAGAAGTTAGGATGATTCTTCCACCCTAGATTATAAGTTTGAGCGTAGGGATTATTCTGCTTCAGGAATTTTATCTCTTCAATTTGTTGCGGAGTCGCAACACAATGTGCAGTATAATGGGGTCCACTACATTCATAGCCTTTAACCTTCTTTCAACTTCCGCCGCAATATGATCTTCCACCTTCACAACCTGATTATTCAACTTCAAGTCAATCACACCCTCATGTTTACTGACACTTCAATCATATAACTCCAAATGTTCATTAGCGGCTATGGCTTCAATGATCTTTTTGACACCAGTGGCTGTTGTAAAATTAGATGAGCTACAAGCAGCTGTATCAATTAGTTGCTTAGTCTTTATCTGGAGGCCATTGACGATCACCTGCATTTGCTCAGTTTGATCCATGTTGTGAGTCGGACAGGCTACCAAAACTTTCTTGAACCTCTTGTATGCATCTCCGAGAGATTCTCCGTCCTTCTGTTTAAAATTCACAATATCATATCTTTTTCGGATATAAACAGAGGCCAGAAAATACTCATTTAGAAATGCCTTCTCCATCTCTTCCCAAGTGGTAATACTCCCTGCAGGTAACGAGTAGAACAACTTTTCAGCCTCATCCGCCAGAGTGAAAGGAAACATTCTTAACTTCTTTGCTTCCTCCATGTGCCCCTCAATTTTGAGAGTGGTGCTCATAGTCAGAAATCTTTGCATATGTTTGTTGGCATCTTCATTAACCTTTTCGGTGAAAGGTCTTCTCTCAAGTTGAGTGATGGTGCTAGGATGCAGCTGGAAATTCGGCACATTCACCGGTTGGTTTACAATGGTCAACCTACCAGCCGGTGCATTTGCCCCACCATAATCGCCCAGAAGTCTCTCCGTTGGTTGATTTCCAGCCATATTCACAGTATCTATGTCCGCCTCTGAACCTGTTTCTGAACCTGAATCCGAATGTTCTGAGTGAACATAAACTTTTTCTTCTTCTGGAAGTTGGATTGACGATTCTGCTGCTGAAGCTACCAGTCTTGCTTGTCTACGCCTTGCGTGGAAAGTTCTTTCAATTTTTGCGTCAAAATTAAAATTTGTTGAGGGTTCTCCTCGCATAAAAATGTTATACGCAGGTTAGAAGTACAGTAATAATCAAAGAGAAAAGCAAGAAAATAAAAATAAAAATAACAGAAAAATAGAATTTTAGTCACAGAGTGACAAAATTTCAATTGAATTAACACCCGAACTTATAATTCGGCATTCCCCGACACCGGCGCCAAAAACTTGATCAGAAAAATAGCAAGTGTACTATTTTAACGATGTAGTAATAAATGGGGTTTCCCCAGAGTCGGTCTCTCGAGGACTGCGTATAATATGTAAGTGTAGATGTTATTTCAATTAAACAAAAGTTACTTTTGGGGTTTGTTTGGGTAGACAGTAATTATAATAAAAATATAAAATAAAATAAATAGAACTAGAAAAAGTGCTTTTTACGAATATGATGAAACATGCTAGGGAAGGTGTATAAATTGCTTAGTAAGAACCCTGAATTATCATAAAAGAGACATGCCTCAAAACCTTAATTTTACTAACCCTCAAATATTTTTCTTAAATTCCTTAATCGAAAAACCTTTGATATTCTTCCTTGACCCTAATTCCTTAGCGGTCAAGGAAAAACATCAAGCAATAGTTCTGACAAAGTTTTATAAGTCACTACAGGATATCCCCATTCCTAGGCAATATCTACCGTAATGTTATTATGCAAAATCAATAGATTGGTTTTTCAGGCCAATTCCCTAATCGTAAATCGTTCCCAATTTAACCGATCGATAAATGTTAAATAATTTGCATAACAAAAGATTAAGGCAAGAAAACATAATCTCATCAAATAATTCAACAAAGGTTCATTACATCAGAATTCAGGGACACCCCCTAGCATTGGAGGGTTTAGCCTCTCATAATATTCAAAATAAAAACAACAATAAGATTAAAGAAAGACATTACAAATTGATCAGAGTAAATTGATTCTTCAATCGCTTCCGCTCATGAACAACCCCCTTCTCCCAATCTCCTTGATCGCATAAAACTATCGTAAATTTGTTCGTAAAGTCAAAAGTGTTTTTTTTCCTAAAAACTCATCTAAATAGTATCAAATAATTCAGATCGGTTGAAAATACCCAAAGCGCCCCACAACTTAATATATGGAGGAAATATGAAAAAATTCAGGAAATCAGCATCAAAGCTGACACGGGCCGTGTCAGCCAACACTGTCGGTCGTGTCAGCTTGTTGGATTTTATAACCAAAATTGTTTTGATCATAACTTTTGATCCGTAAGTCTGTTTTGGTCCCCGTTCAAAGCGTCAGAAAGCTAATGAGGAGAACTACAACATAGTACGGACAAGGAACTTGGTTTCCCAATATTTTTACATGCTTGTTGAATTTTAGGTCCAGGCATCCTCTGCTTCATTCCAAAAACTCTTCTAAATCCCCGGATCTTCCATTTTCTTCGCACGAGTCCTTTGGGCTTTTCCACTCAGACTTGAAACCATTGAAAACTACCAAACCAAAGCATAAAATGCAACATAATTCAAATAAAACAACAAATCATAAAATGCGAGAATAAAATACGACAAGTAAAATTGAATTAAAAAATAATGAAAAGATAAACAAAGTGCTACCGATTTTATGGATTCATGCCGAATAATTGACAGAAAACTAGTAGAAATGGTGATCGATCAATTGCTGAGAGTCTTCGGTTGAGAGGATTTCTCTGGGGTTTTCCTTAATCTGGGAAAGCGAAGATATCATCTTCAATGGTGAAGAGTGACGTTTGTCGAATGTCTTCTTGCCTTTCAGAGGTTCAAGTTATCAAAGTGGTCAAGGACCGTCTGCAATCCAGAAATAAACTGGGGGAGAGAGATTGTTCAGACAAAACATTTCCTGACGAGGAAAGAACTGACAACTCGATTGATAAGAGGACTTTATCACTTGGGGATAAGACTGACCAGAGTGATAGTAATGCAATATGATTATGAATGTGAATCAATTATGCATGATGTATGTATGTTTATGCTGAAAAAACTTACGCGACATACAGACTAATAGATGAACATGACTGGATACTCGACCACGACAGGGGACAAAAAGTATCAATGTTCCAAGATAGCAATCCTACCTTGCTTAGGAGAGACGGTCCCTGTGGGGAGAAAGAATTGTTCAATCGGTCTTAAAAGATACGTACGCTGTCGGGGATTTTAGATGAAACATGGCATCTAAAACAGTTGATCCTTCATTCAGGTGCACTGGTTTAGAAGGAGTCCTTTGATTTTGCACTTTGAGGTTCAACCACCTTCGGAGAAGCGATCGATGTTCTTTCGATGTTCAACGGTCAAAAGAATTGCCATCTTTATTTTAAAAGCAGAAAATTTTGACAATTAAATTCATTTTTGTTTTATTTCAAGAATCGTTGATCATGTTAAAAATGTCATTCTGTAAAGCTAAAACAAATAAGTATTGCAAACAAAAGCACTAGGGCTCAAATTTTATTGATAGGATGGAAATCAGCCAAGCGCGTGATCCCATAGATCATTACAAAGTTTATAAAATGGTAATTTAAGGGAACAGGGCTACATTGAAACATAACGACCGTTATCCTTCTACCAATTTTAAATTCTGGACATCCTGAGCTTCTGTCGAAGATGACCTTGACTGAAGTTTTCTTGATGGATGGCATTACTGCTGGGGATTTAACCTCGTCGGACGTACTTACTTGCCATTAATCCCTAACTTTTGCCTGGATTGTACTTTGAGATTTCCAATCCACCGGGATTTTTTTTTGCTTGTGTCTCTAATTTTTGCCTGGACCGCCCTTTCGGGTTCCACCGAGACGTTTTGTTTTATTTTATTTAGGCGAAGTATTTCTTGACTACATCAACATTTGTGGGGTAGGTAAATTCCTCTCCATCCATGGTTGCGAGTCTCAAGGCGCCGCCTGAGAAGGCTTTCTTGACCACATAAGGGCCATCGTAAGTCGGAGTCCATTTGCCCCGGGAGTCAGTGAGAAATGATTGTATCTTCTTGAGCACGAGGTCTCCTTACCTGAATACACGGGGTCAGACCTTTTTGTTAAACGCTTTCTTCATTCTTTGCTGATACAACTGACCGTGGCACAGAGCCGTTATTCGCTTTTCTTCGATCAGATTCAGTTCGTCGTGCATGCTTTGACACCATTCAACTTCTGTTAACTTAGCTTCCATCAATACCCGGATTGATTGGATCTCTACTTTTATGGGGAGCACTACCTCCATGCTATATACTAGAGAGAAAGGGGTTGCCGCTGTTGAAGTGCGGACAGATGTGTGATAACCGTGAAGAGCAAAGGGTATCATCTAATGCCAGTCTTTATAGGTTACAACCATCTTTTGAACAATCTTCTTGATGTTCTTGTTAGCCGCTTCTACCGCTCAGTTCATCTTGGGTCGGTAGGGAGATGAATTATGGTGTTCGATCTTGAACTCAGTACATAATTCTTTCATCATCTTATTGTTCAAGTTAGATCCATTATCAGTTATGATCTAGCTTGGAACACCATGCGGCGGATGAGATTGTTTTTGATAAATCAGACCACGACTTGTCGAGTTACATTGGTGTATGACGCTGCTTCGACCCACTTGGTGAAGTATTCAATGGCTACCAGGATGAACTGATGTCCGTTTGAAGCCTTGGGTTCGATCATACCAATCATGTCGATTCCCCATATGGAAAAAGGCTATGGGGAAGAGAGAACTTTGAGATGTGTTGGCGGTACATGGATTTTGTCTGAGTATATTTGACACTTGTGACACCTCCTCATGTACTTGTAGCAATCAGATTCCATTGTCAGCCAATAGTATCCTGCTCTCAGAATTATCCTTGCCATTGTATGTCAGTTGGCATGAGTGCCAAAGGATCCTTCGTGAATTTCTTTAATCAACATGTTTGCTTCTGGCCTGTCTATGCATCGTAGCAAGACCATGTCGAAGTTTGTGTTATAGAGTGTATCACCGCTCAGGAAGAAGTTGCCTGCCAATCTTCTGAGGGTTTTCTTGTCTTTTCTTGATACTCCAGGTGAGTACTCTTGTTTTTTAAGGAAGCATTTGATATCGTGATACCAAGGTTTGTCATCTATGACTGCTTCGATTGCAAAGATGTAAGCGGGCCGTTATAGGCGCATTATGTTAATCTTAGGTATGTCGTTCCATTGACCTACACTAATCATGGAGGAGAGAGTGGCTAATGCATCAACCATGTGATTTTCTTCACGAGGGATATGATGAAACTCGATTCTATTGAAGAATAGTAACAACCTTCTCGCGTAATCTTTGTAAGGAATCAACCCTGATTGGTACGTGTTTCAATCTCCTTTGATCTGATTAATAACCAGGGCTGAGTCTCCATATACATCCAAGTCCTGATCCTTAAGTCAATTGCTTCTTCGAGACCCATGATACAAGCTTCGTATTCAGCCTCGTTATTTATGCCCTTGAATGTTAGTCGGGCAGTGAAAGGAATATGGGTACCCTGAGGTGTTATGATGATTTCCCTAATTCCATTTCCATAAGTGTTGACAACTCCGTCAAATATTAGTCCCCATTGGGAACCTGGTTCTGGCCCTTCACTGGGTAGTGGTTCATCGCAATCTTTCATTTTTAAATACATGACATCTTTGTCTGGGAAGTCAAATCCGACTGATTCCTGATCGTCAATCGGTTGATGAGCCAAATGATCGGCTAAAATACTTCCTTTAACGTTTTTCTGAGCATGGTAATTGATGTCATATTCTGATAACAACATTTGCCAACGGGCGATCTTTCGCGTGAGAGCAGGTTTTTCAAAGATGTACTTGATCGGATCCATTTCAGAGATTAACCAAGTAGTGTGGAAAATCATATAATGGCGAAGACATTTGGCTGCCCAAGCCAAAGCACAACAAGTTTTCTCGGGCATAGTATACCGAGTTTCACAGTTGATAAATTTCTTGCCTAAGTAGTAGATGGCAAACTCTTTTCTTTTGGTTTCGTCTTGTTGGCCAAGTACACAACCCATTGAGTCTTCCAAGACTGTTAGGTAGATGATCAGTGGTCTTCCCTCCACTGGAGTGTCGCTCCCGGGATTTTCATCCAAGTACAAACGCGAAAGTAGCACCGAAACAGAGTCGCCAGCAATGTGTATTTATCCCAAGAGAGGGAAAGGAAACACTGCATAAACCTGAAGGGAAGGAAAGAACATGGTCTTCCGACCAAGAGAACTGGGTTCGGGAGTCAGTTACGCGCAGGGAAGGTATTAGCACCCCCACGCGTCCATCGTACCCGATGGGATCCACGCTTGCTTGCCTCGATCAAAGGGTGAAAGAAAAGATACTGGAAAAGGAACTGCTAGCTGGAGAACTGGAAAAGGAAAAGAGAGAGAAAGAGAAGCAAATGTAGGGAAAATAAAAGAAGTGCTCAAATGGGCCCTACCCCACTGCCTACGTATCTCATCGGGAACATGAGAATCAGAGCGACGTAGTTCCCCTCACCTAGGGAAAACTATTTATGTTTTTTTAGGGAATGGCTAACGTTCTAGCTCAGGTGTTGCAGGCTCGTTGAATGGAGTGTGTTACCGTCTTGCAAGAGAACGAGGAGAAGCACGTTCGTACGTTGGGAATGAGTGAGATGTGAAAAGAATTCCCGAAGGAAAGACGTTATTGTTTGTTTTTGTCTTTTAAGCAAGAAGTGTTTTGATTGTTTTTTTGTGTTTACAACGCATATTGTATTTAAGTTCTTCACATAGGATCGAATGCCTCGCATATCGACCCAAGACGGGACGTACGTTAAACATTCTAAGGAAATGAGAGAAGACCCCTCACCTCCTTGTTCCTACATGAAAGGCCTAAATACAATATTTGTTATGCCTTTATTCAGTGTTTTTTACTTTTGTTTCAAGATGAGAGAGAAGAGACTCAAAAGAGGACCATTGGTGAAAACTAAAGGGGACTAAGACTCACCCTAGTGTTAGCATGCTTGGAGATCCTATGGTTAATGAGGTTTAAGAAATCTAATCCTAAGAGAAAGGATAAGGAGAAGATAGAAAGTACTTACTTCCAAGATGGAAGTTAAGTTATTTCTAAGAGGGAAGAAAGAAGATTATGAAAGCAAAGGACCATTAAATACTTAAACAACACAAATTGAATGATTAAAAGATGAAGGAAGAAATTAGAATGTGGATGCATATCCACACTCAAGTGACTTACCATTAGCCCCTGAAATAGTTAGTACAATTATTTACAAGTGAAGAAACAAGTTAAGATGAACAAGTAAGGCTCAAACAAAGTCAAGAACCTAAGTAAAAGCATCTTAAATGCTAAGGAAAGCTTAAGGTCAGAATGCACATCATAAGAATGTTCTCTAATACTATGAGATCAAACACAAATCAAATGCACACAAACAATGCCTTAAACCACAAAGAAATGCATTATGAAAGAAGTAGATGAAGAATGAGTGGATATGCAAAGTGATCATGCATTAATGCTTCACAAAAGGTTAAAGTCAGATCCAAAGTCATTTAGGAATGGTTTTACAATGCTTATTAATCATCATGTAATTCATAGATGAAATGATGTAAGAAGAAGAGATGAGAAAAGAATGAGAAACAAATTTCATCAAGATGCACAAAGTTACACATCAAAGATACATATCATGTAACATGATTGAGGAATGCACATGGGAAGTAGCATATCATTGGTGAAATGCCAATGAAACATGTAAGATGGCATACCAAATGCAAACACAATTCATGTTAATCACAAGAGTAGATAAGATATGAAAACATGTCAAAAAGGTAAGTCAAAATGCATAGACCCAAACCAAATGCAAGTATAAACCAATATGACCTATAATTGAGTTAAGAAAGAAATATATTCTTCTAAATTAAACCTTTAATCTCATACAAAGCAAACAAGAAAGGGTGGCACAAGTGCCTCATTAAAAGTAAGCTAGAAGGAAGTATAAGAATATGCACAAAGATAGCTTCAAATGTAAAGCTCTAAATAAATATCAAAAGTACATGTTAAAATCATGAAAATTGGCTCTAAACAACCTAAATCATAATAAAATCAAGTATCAAAAGCTCATGGCAAAAATCAAAATGAAACATGCTCAATCAAATCAACAAAGTCCTATTGAAACACATCACAAGAAGGTGCAAAGATGAACATAAAAAGGTATGATATAATGACTTTAAAAATCAAACAAAATTTTTTTTAGGCACTTTAAGATGTTATCTTATCAATAGAAAAATAATGAATCAAAAATATGATGTGAGATGAGAGAAATAAATCATTCAAGTGCCAGTGTCATGAATAAGAGTATTCAAAAAGAAATTGAAAAGAAAATATGAAATAATGTGTAAAAAATCACAAAGTCAGAATTAAAAAATAGAGAAAATTATTTAAACATGTCAAAATGTCACTTGAATTAATTTGGTGTTTTTAGAGATCATTTGGTATTTTTAAAATATGAAAATCAAACATATATGGAAAAGAAAACAAAAATGGGAAGGGGGTGCAGCGCAAGTAAAATACATGTTGAAAAATCACATTGGGCTCAGCAAGGGGGTGCAAACATCAATTATAAACCCATTCCACTTACGTGTGATTGTGTGTGATGAGTGTACATGCAATTAATGTGCGCAATCAATCAGGGTTGTTAGATTAAGTCATGATGAAGAATAACACAATCTAACGTACACCAAAGCATGCCCACCATAATTAATACGCACACACACACATGTCATTATCTGAAACAAAAAAGAAAGAACACGTGCTAGACCACCATTTCATTCATGCGTTGGCAAAACATGGAGCATTGGATCAAAGTCATCCAAAGATCATCAAATAAACATGCACATCCAATGAATCAAAGCTACAGTCTACCATAAGCAACATATACGCACACACACACACACAACCAGTCTGAAGACAAATTAGAGCATGTGCACATCACGTAAATTTTTAATGTGTTGGCACTCTTATCACCACACAATGAAATGATCCAACGGCCATGATTTAAAATAACACAAACCCTAATATTAAAACTCATCGGCCGGAGAATGACCTCCGGTCATCTTCTCCGGCCACATGCAATCTCAAAATCTCCAGAAATACACAAACATTATATCAAAATGAAGCTGAAGTTACGTACATCATGAATCCACAATCACTTTTCACATAACAAGCACATATACAGAGAACCGAGGAGATTAAAAATTCCCTAAGTTTTGAATCTATGCCTCTAAGAGGCCTATCAACTAGCCAGAACTCACGCTGCTTCTAATAAGCTATAAACACCATGAAAACAAGCTATATTTAGTGGAAAAAAAATGAGAAAAAGGAACCTGAAATTTGGAGGAACTTTGGATCTTCAGAAATCCAGAGATGCACACTTGAACTATGGAACTCGTTGAGCAAAATAAATGCTACTTGACTCTTGAGAACAAGAAGAAAAAGTTGAATCTGAGAGTCAAGGTAATGGAGATTTCCAATGCTTCAGTGATGTGCTCTTCCTTACTCTTGTCTAGAAAACCACACTGAAGATGATGATTGATGAAGATGAGTGATGGAGGTGCTGAGTTCGTGTGAGATCTGAGAGAAAATTCACAGGGAATTTGAGAGAGTTTTGGAGTGAGAGTGAATAATGAGAGTTGAAAACTGAATTGTGAAGTGTGATTTGATTTATATGTTGGGTTAATTCTGTTAACTAATGGTCAAATGAGTTGGTTAAGGTGAGTTGATTGGGTTAAAGTGAGTGCACCCTAACTAACCGAGTCTGGTTAGTTAGGGGCGAGTTGCTTGGTTTTGCTATGGTGTAGATGATGTTCATGAAGTTATGGTGAGGTGGAAGTGAATGGTGATGATGAAGTTATATTGTTGCTGTAGAAACTTGCACCATAAGTTTTCCCTCTTTCCTCTTGTACGCATGATGACTGGTATGCACAGGTATGGTAATAAGGATGCTTGTTCAAATGAGGAAACAAAGTACATGAAGTGTTTGTTGGATGACTGAACCAAATCGTGCACAAAACTTGCTAACATTAGTCAATGCATCAGTGATGAGTAGGGTAGTTTGTAGATGAAATTCTCCCTACTCAGTGAATGATTTGATGAGTTCTTGAGGTCAATGGATTAAGGATGTGTAACACTACAAGTTTAGTGTGAAACATGATTGGAAATGAAACTTCTATCTTGCTCAAAAAGGACTTGAAACATTGGGAATCAAAACTGGTGTGTAGCGAGCAACTTGCCCTGCAGGAAAGGCATGGTGACTTAGGGAATTTTCAGTGTGAAGCCTTCAACTTTGGACCCTCATAACTATCTCATAACTTGCTCAAATGAAAAATTGTCCAACATGAACATTGTGGAGGGCATGGAAAGGAACAACTTGATGTTGAAAAGTTTTCCATTTGAAGCTTCCTTGATGGAGAAAAAGGGCTTGAATTTTGGCACGCCAGGTGTTTATCAAAATTATGGCGCATGGGGCCTGGTCATGCTTGGTCATGACTTGGTTTTTGACCTAGTTTTGGAAAACTTTGATCAACCATAACTCTCTCAATATTGATCCAATGGAGGTGTTATTTACATGGATTTGAAGCTTAGAATGTCATCTTGAATTGGCTCAACTTGGGCCTGAAGTTTGGAGCTTTTATCTTGGAGAAAGAGAGCTTCAAAGTGTGGTGCAAAATGGTCCAAACTTGCCATTTTTGGAAACCCTAAAGTTTCTATTTTTGGCAGTTTTGTGATTTCTTGATTTTTCATTATTCCTCCATCATTTCTTGATCAAATCTTGTCCAATGAACACAAGTAACTTGAATTTCATGAATTTGACCTCAAAAAGTAAGGAGTTGACTTTTTTACTGCACAATTGACTTTTTCCCCAATTTCTTGATTTTGAATCTTCTGACCAATTGAAACCCTTCTGAAACAAATTGATGAGCCATTTTCCATCCATATACACTTAGGAACATAAGGAAAACCATGAGATCAAGTATTGTCCAAAAAATCAGAAATAAACTGATTTTATGTCAAACCCTAATTTTGGTACCCTCTGGTTAGGAGGAAATAGCACATCCTCCAAATCCAAATTCCTCTGAATATGATGTGCATCCTGTCTAACAAAGATGAGATATGACACTTGGAGGTGGTAAGAACTCATAGAGCTTGCCCATTTGAGGGTCAAATCCCAATTTTAGACTGTATTGTGTAGGAGATGATGCACCATCCAAGCTTCTTGATGAATTCCCAACTTCTCATGACTTGTGGGACCAAATGGAAGGATATATGAAGATATATGATGTAAGAGACCCTCAAGGCTTATTTGAAGACCCTTGGCTCTTATTCTCTTTCTTTGAATGACCAACACACTGAAGATCACTAATCACATGCCCTTATGCAAGAGGTATGCTATGAGATGCACACAGGACCTAAATGCAATGCCATGAAACATAAGCCAGTGAAAGCTAAAAGCAAGTGGGCAAATTTTGAGGTATTACAGGGAGGTGATAGAATTGGTGGATTCAATAGATATTCCTTGATACCATCGAAGGCTGTTTTGGTAGTCTTCTGTCCATACATAGCTTTGATTCTTTTTTAGTAGTTTGAAGATTGGCGCGCATGTCGCGGTCATAAGGGATATGAATCTGGAAATGTAATTCAGACATCCCAGGAATCCTCTGACTTGTTTTTCAGTCTTTGGAGGAGGCATTTCTTGAATGGCCTTGACCTTGTCAGGATCAACCTCAATCCCTTTCTGGCTGACGATGACCCCTAAATGTTTCCCTGAGCGGACACCGAACGTGCACTTGTTAGGATTCAAGCGGAGTTTGTATTTTCTCAGACGCTCAAATAACTTTGACAGGTGGGTCACATGCTCCTCTTCTGTTTTAGATTTGGAAATCATATCATCGACATACACTTCAATTCTTTGTGCATCATGTCATGAAACAGAGTAGTCATGGCCCTTTGATAGGTTGCCCCGGTGTTCTTCAAACCGAACGACATTACCTTGTAACAAAAGGTACCCCATGGGGTGATGAATGAAGTTTTCTCCATGTCTTTCGACACCATTTTAATTTGATTATAGCCCAAGAATCCATCCATGAAGGAGAAGACTTTGAACTTTGTTGTACTGTCTACCAGCATGTCTATGTGTAGCAAGGGAAATTCATCCTTTGGACTGGCTTTGTTCAGATCCCTGTAGTCTACACACATTCTGACCTTTCCGTCCTTTTTCGGAACTGGCACTATGTTGGCCAACCATTGAGGATATTTTGAGGTGGCGAGGAAACCCGCGTCAATCTATTTATGCATTTCCTCCTTAATTTTGATAGCCATATTAGGATGATTCCGTCTCAGCCTTTGTTTCACCGGCCGACATTCTGATCTTAACGGTAGATGATGTTCCACGATGCTGGTATCCAACCCTGGCATGTCCTGATAGAATCAAGCAAACACATCTGGAAACTCTCTGAGAAGTCCTATCAAGCCTTCTTTGACAGTTGGACTGAGCAGTGCCCCAATCTTGACTTCTTTCCTCTCTTCTTCTAAACCCAAATTGACCATTTCCAACAGCTCTTTGTGAGGCTCAATGGACCTTTTCTCTTGTCTGAGTAATCGGGAGATCTCTTCTGGAATTTCTTCGTCTTCTTCTTCGTCAGCTTCAAATACCGGGAATTCAAAGTTGGGAGAAGGCATTGGATCGTATGTTTCAACGGGGTTTAAAACAAGCAATCTGCATGACGTGATGATTTATTTTTTAGAAGAGATAGAGAGAAATGCAAGAGTGTGTGCAGTGTATTTTCTAAACAGTGCTTGTTATTGTTTTGAGTTGTTTTAGGAATACCATTTTCTGAAAAAATGAAAAAGTGAAAACAGCAATAAATGTGGAAATTATAGAACAACGTTTATTTATTTATGATTTTGTCGATTCTTGAAACTACAACCCTATAAAACAAAACTCTGTCGCTTTTGGCGAAGCAAAGAGAGACATTTACAGAAAAGTGAGCCCTATAAAAACATCTGTTGCACTTGGGCAGGGTGAAGGTTAAAACAAAGACAACAATTACTTAGACTTATGGACGACTTTCGGGACATCGACAGCAACCCATTGGCGGTGAACTCCTCGGTGAATCACAAAGTTTGGTACATTCTTTCTTGGTTTATCCTCATAAATGACGTTGATTTCTGGCGGAGCAGGATCATTGGAGCCTTCCTCCCATGCAGAGTTATTGTAGACGAACTCTTCTGTTGTATCTTGCACAGTATTTTCACTCTCAAGCGAATCTCCCCATCCAGTTGGCTGGATGTCTTCGACCCTGATACGGGAGCTTTCAAGAGCAGTGTACTTGACCAAGAAGTCGTACTTGCCACTCGGTTGTCCTAAGGTGTCCCATACTTTTGTGGGAGTGGAGGAGTCATCCTTCTCGATGACGTTGACCTCAAGAAAAGCATAGTTGATGAACTTTTGTCCTGCAATCTTTGCAGATTCATCGTTGTGCTGGATATCTTCGGAATGCCCTGAGTAATGATCCCATGATTTGGTGGGGACGCATGTATTCTTTTCAATGATGCTCAACTTATATGCATCGTTGGGCTGACTCTTTTTCCCCAAGTCTTCTGGGTACGGTTGCCAGATAGGCAAGTCATCTAAGGGATCATAATAGTCATAGTCGAAGTTGTCTTTCATCGGAGTGTCCTCCACTAATGAGTTTGGCGGAGCACGATATCCCTCAGGATGACAATCTCCGTATACCATCTTGACATTTGATCTTGGTATATATCTCGGACTCTGTGTGGGAAAGCAAAATGGCGTATGCACCTCTCCCTGAGACATATAACCGTCCTTGTTGAGATAGGACTTCCACTCTTCATCTGTATCAGAGGAGTCACCCTCATTGATGGTGTGTACTTCTTGAGACACTGGGTAGAGGAAGCCTCCACTGTGGAAGAAGTCTTGAATGGGATGTAAACTTTCATCTTTCTTGACAGTCTGAGTACAGGATGAAGAAAAACCAAGACCTTTCTTTGTCTTGTTATCGGTAG
Organism: Lathyrus tuberosus; assembly: GCA_022829125.1. Lineage (NCBI taxonomy): Eukaryota > Viridiplantae > Streptophyta > Magnoliopsida > Fabales > Fabaceae > Lathyrus > Lathyrus tuberosus. Next base: position 8,848,121 of record JALAZF010000084.1, read on the forward strand.
GAATGACAACCTGTCCCTATCCTTTTACGTCATTACTTTCGATCACTTTGAGAGCATCTTTGTATGAGGAAATTGATGTCCCTCTCTCTGATTGATTCTCATTGCTTACCGAGAGTGCTTGAAACTGAGTTCCAACGACCTCCTCGGGTTCTACATAGGAGAATGATGATAAGTTGCTCACAATTAAAGCTTGCTCTCCGTAGACTGTGACTAGCTTGTCATTCTTGACGAACTTTAGCTTCTGGTGAAGTGTCGAAGTAACTGCCCCAGCCTTGTGTATCCAAGGTCTTCCTAATAAACAGTTGTATGCTGCCCGGATGTCCATGACCTAGAAAGTGACTTGGAAAGTGTGAGGACCGATAGTTATGGAAAGGTCGACTTCGCCGATAACTATTTTTCTGGATCCGTCAAAGGCTTTGACGATGACCTCGCTGCCTCTCATCGGAGATCCTTGAAATGATAGTCGCATCAGAGTAGATTTTGGTATAACATTTAGAGCTGATCCGGTATCTACCAGTACGCTGGCTAGAGCATCGTCTTGGTAATTGACTGTAATGTTAAGCGCCATGTTGTGATTTTTTCCTTCTTTCGGCAGTTCTTCATCACTGAATCCTAAATTGTTGCAGGATGTGATGTTGGAGATGATGTTGTCAAATTGTTTTGTCGTCACATCTTGTTCTACGAAAGCTTGCTCTAAGACTTTCTGCAGAGCTTCCCTATGAGCTTTGGAACTGAGCAAGAGAGATAGCACCGAGATTCTTGATTGAGTTTGCAACAGTTGGTCTACAATGTTGTACTCGCTCTTCTGGATGAGCTTCAGTATCTCATCGTTGTTCTTTGAAAGGTCAGGATTACTGGATTGCTCGACTGGTTAATTGGGAACTTCTGTTTGAGGTTCCTTTTCCTTATTGGGTTCTCCAACTCCTCGGTTGAAGATCTGACCGCTACGTGTTACTCGACTGATGTCAGCAATGTTTACGATGGAGGGTAATGGAGTTTCCTTTCCATTCTTAATTTTTGTTGCATCGTACTTGTAAGGGATGGGCTTATCGGATTTGTATGGTATTGGTCCTAGCAGATAGATAACCACATGAGCCTTCTGATTTTTCTGACCATTGTAGGCAGCCTCAATTGGTTCGGGTTGAGAATCTTTCTACTATCAAGAGGAACTCTTGATTCATGGAGTAGAGGGATTATGGCACATACGTCTTTGGTCCTTTCATGCTTAGAGATTAAGACAACGCCTTTGCTTTGATCAGGGAGATAGTCGGGTATCTCGTTGGTCGACCTGGAGCTTGAATGTGGTCGGATCTCTTTGTAGTCCAACTGATTTTGAAGAGCCGACCGTACGAGGTAGCATCCTTGGTTGTTCTCTGAACAAACTCTACAGCGCTCATAATTGTGTGGTGGCCCCTGGGCACGGCCGCTTTGTATGCAGTACTACTTTACTAGATCTGTTTCCATTGAGTGGACATCCTGATTTTGATACCTATCAGGATTCTCGTCAGTCATACTGATTTGTTGTGTAGCTTCATCCAAGTAGATTGGAAGCCACCAGTGGTTCAACAAGTGTTAAAGTGGTCTTTGGACAAGTGCACATCCTTGGTCATCTTTACGACACACTTTACAGTCTTGATAATCATGTGAAGCCAGAAAGCCAAGCCTGACCTGCTTAGCGTGTACTTATACCAGACTGGTATTCATCAAGCGAATATAAAAGATTTGAATCATATTGACTTGATGGTTATTTCTCTCCTGATAGTCCTAAATCCATCTGAGATCCATCTGACACTGGGGGGCCTCTTGTATAAAAGAGCATCCCTGATTGGTTATTGAGCAGATCGGACAAGAATTGTAATCATGTTGTGGCAGATTATGGTATTGACTTTGTCTTGAATGCATCGCCACTAAGTTGACGTTCATTATCAGAATGTTGTGGTTCTGAATAATGTTGGGATTTGCGTGAGCTATATTGACCTCACGGATTCGATGATCTTGAATCCATCAGAGATTCATTTGTTCTTGTAGAGCTGATTACACAACGAAACACCCCTGATTATTCTTTGAGCAGATATCACACTGGTGATAATGGTGAGGTGGTACAAGACCGTACTCGCTCTGTCTGCAATGTATCCTGACCAGATTAGTTCCTAATAGGAGTACATCGTGAATTTGATAACTGCGGTTAAATTCCTCCTCTATCAAATTTACTATAGTCTTCTCATGTTGTGGAAACGGGTTCGTCTAAACATTTGGATTAGTATCTATGAGAGATAGGACCCCGTTTCTGACATGCTTCTGCACATCAGATTTGAAGCTGAGATAGTTTTCAATGTTGTGCCCTAGTCCTCCTTGATGATAAGGGCAAGTTTGATCCACTTTGAACCAAAAAGGCAAATTTTTTGGTACTGTAGGAGGAGACCTGGTTTGGACGTGCCCCTTGACCAGTAGAAATGGAAACAGTTCTGCGTACAACATTGGTATAGGGTCGAACCCTGGTGGTCGTGTTGTATGATTGTTGCTGTTGTACTGAGGACGAACCTGCTGAAGAGGTTGTTGTGTCCTTTGCTGATACTGTTGTTGACTTAGTTGGCTCTGAGCAACCTGAGGTTGATACGTTGGAGCTGGCTCAGGTTTGATAGCGGGAATTACCGCTGCTACTGACTGATACCTTCGCCTTTTCTTTTTGAGAGAGATACTACTAATATCTTGCTCTTTTTTCTTTGGGAAAGCACTACCATATCTTTTGGTACTGCTTGATGGTCCTGCATCTTTGACTAGTCGTCCCTCTCGGACTGCTTCTTCAAGGCGTACCCCCATGTTCACCATTTCAGTGAAGTTGTTGGGCGCACTGGCGACCATTCAGTCGTAATAGAATGAGCTTAAGGTTTTCAAAAAGATCTTTGTCATCTCTTTTTCCTCAAGAGGGGGACAGATCTGGGCTGGAATTTCATGCCATCTCTGAGCATATTCCTTAAAAGTTTCCTTGTCTTTTTGCGACATTGCTCTGAGTTGATCTCTGTCTGGTGCCATGTCCAGGTTATACTTATACTGCTAAACAAACGCAGTGCCGAGATCTCTAAAAGTATTGATCTTGGTGTGGTTTAAACCCATGTACCATTTTAGTGCAGCACCGGTTAAACTGTCTTGGAAATAATGGACCAGTAGCTGTTGATTCTCTGTCTGAGTTGACATCTTTCGAGCGTACATCACCAAATGACTTTGAGGGCAAGAGTTGGCTTTATATTTTTCAAAGTCAGGTACCTTGAACTTGTGCGGTATTTTCACATTTGGGACCAGACAAAGGTTTGCGGCGTCCTTTCCGAATAAATCCTCATCGCGAATGGCATGCTGTTCCTTCTGCATCTCCAGGAATTGCTCCTGGAACTCATTCATTCTTTCGTACATGTCTTCGTTTCCACCAGAAGGTATTTGTGGAATCACTGGTTGTGGTATAGTCATTAAGGTGGTGACTCTTGGCGCTTCCATGCCCCGAAGTTTGTAACTTTCAGGAGTTGCTGTCATCACTGTTGCGTCTTCGCTTTCCCGAAGTTTGTAACCTTCAGGCCCAGCGGTTCCTGCTGTAGTTTCTGGGTCTTCAGTGACTGGCGGAATGTATCCTTCAGGGACAAAGTTGATAGATGCCCCAGGGGCGATCTTTAGGCATATTGTATCGAGGATCATATGTCTCCACTATGGGCGTAGATATGATCTCTAAGATCACAGTCCTTTGTTGTTGCTTCTGAGCTGCTGCCAGGGATTGCATGTCACTATGAATTTTCATCAGATCTTCCTTCAGAGCGTCGGTTTCTTCTCTCAGCTCTCTGTTCTCTTCCTCGAGATCGTCCATTTTCTTTTGTCGATTGGACCGAGTATTGTACGAATGAGACAGTTTGACTCTAGAATCGTGACACATACGTGAGATTCAAAGATAAGAAGAACGAGTTATGTGAGAATGATGAATGCAATGATTTTTTTTTTTTTGCTTTTTTAATCAAAAAGAAACTTCAACAAATAGATTATAAATATCGTACAGTAAAGGGTGGAGACCCTGCTTTATTGAATTCGAAAGATTGCGGAAACGGAAAATACAATATTTTACAAAGTGCTGTAAAAGGAAATGTCTAAGTTCATGGATCCTGAGTCCTCTCTGAAGAGAACTCAGATGCTGGTTCTGGTATTTTCCTTTTCTTTGACCGGGGCTCTTTAGCCGTTGTCGGGTTGTCAGTCCTTTTCCAAGTGAAAGGAGCGAGCATATTTCTTCGTTCTTCTTGATTCTCCATAACATGTTGCTCTAGTATCTTAATTAGAGCATCCTTTTTTTTCAACAGTTCCTGAATTTTGGTACACCCCACATTGAGGATTGGGTACTTGCTTTTCCAAGAGCTTTTCTCCCGTTGAACTTTGTTGAGAGCGACCTGGAGTTTTTCCGTATCAGACATAAAATAAAGGACACATTCCTTTAATGGCAGAACTTCTTGACGAGGGTAAGGCATCCTCAGCTTGAGAGCTCTAGTTTGTACCCAGTGGAGATAAGATTCCACAGAGATATAGGTTGGTCTTCCTAGAGACTCTCTTCTTTTCCTGTGAACATGTTGCCAGGCATGCACTATTTCCTTCTTTAATGCTCTGTCATTTTCTCCTTCTTTGAAGAAAAGACCTTCCAGATGAACATTATGCGGGATATGCTTCATTGGGTATCCGAGTTGACGGCGAACTAAAATTGGATGATAGCTGATTCCTCATTTAGTTCTTATAAGGGGTACATTAGGGAAATTTCCATATGGGTCGATGATCTTTATCCCCTCATAAATCCTATTGTACCAATCTATGTCAGAGTTGGTAAGAGACATGATTCTCTGTGACCAACGTAGAGTACTCTTACAGTCCCAAAAAGCAGCAGACTTGGGTAAATGGGAAGTGAACCATTTGTAAAGCAGGGGTACACAACATATGATCATTCCTTCACTGTACAAATTCCTCAAGTGTACAAAATGGTAAGCATCTGCGAGCAAGGTTGGTACGGGGTTTCCAATCAGAAATATCTTAATGGCATTGGTATCGACGAAGTTATCGATGTTGGGAAAAAGGAACAACCCATATGTGAGTAGAACAAAGATATCTTCAAAAACAGTTATGTTTCCTACACTAGCAAAGTATAAAGCTTTCTCTGTCAGGAATTTTGCTGGTAAACCCTGGATTCCTTCCTTAGTGGTCATGTGAGTCCTGACTTCTGACTCGTCCAAATAGATTGCTCTTGCAATGGTTTGATCCTTTGGAATTTCTTCCAGTCCAGAAAAGGGAGCTTGGTCAGTGATGGATAAATCAGTCAGGTGAGAGTACTCCTCCAGTGTTGGTGCTAGTTGATAATCCGAGAATGTGAAACAGTGATAAACCGGATCATAAAACTGAATTAACGTAGACAGTATTCCTTCAACTACATGGACCCTTAATAGAGACAACAACCCTCCGTGTTTAGCTCTAAAAGCATCAGGGTTGGTAATCATCCTTGCCAATCATCTTAAATCCTCTAGTTTCGGAGCCTTGAAGGTGTACTTGTGCGTCTTTCTTCTACCGAAATCCATAACGCAATCTTTCTTTCTGATATTTGCAATTATTGTTTTAGTTTATTTTGAAAAAGAAGAGAGGAAGAAGAAGAAGCTTTTTTTCTTTGTTTAAGAGTTTTTTTACATGAATGCATGAATGCAGCACACAAAAACACTGAAAACACACGGGTTCAAGGGTTCAACGTCACGAGCATGGAGTCATGGCTCTATCCATCCCCAAAGGTTGTATTCTGGTAAATTTGTACCTGTAAAACGAGTTAAAGGTTCCCAAAATCATTGACCCCCCTAAGGATAACAACAGCAAGCTGGTTTACTCGAGCGAGCTGTAGCATCCTAGGGTAATCTCAATTTGGGTGTAGTATCACGTATCAACTATTTTTTATAGTCACCGCACTACCAAATGGTCACATGGTTAATGTCTACTAAATCCTCAGGGTCACGGGTGCCGCACTGGGATAATGTCTATTTTCATTACGTTAGTCATTCAACATAGTATCCACACGGGCCCTCACCTGATTTGATGGTCTAACAGGATCGCTTATTTGGGAATCACTCCCTGTAAGACCACCCGTCTATGCCATCACCTATCTTAGGGTTCTCTCAAACTTTCCACATGCGACATCACTCGTATTCCCATTGACAGAAAAATAAACACGGATATCAAGTAGGAAAATTAGTATATATATAGTATGTAGAAAATTTCTAACAACCTAGACCTCTTAGGAATTCTAATCATAGTCCTAGTCTGGGTCCCCAACAGAGTCGCCATTTTCCTGTAGCGTGCGATTTTTGTCGGTGACGCGACCACCTTATCTCCATGGGTTTCTCCACCGCAATGGTAGGAGTGAGGTGCTACTTTCTGATTTCTTATTTATCCTGTAAAGATGGAAAGGAAAGGGAAGCTATCTAAAACTAACCTTGCATGCAAATGTTTAACTGAACAAATGCTTTAAAGAGATTCGGGGAGTTCAGGGTCAGGTTATACAATGGGGAGTTGTCAGTTACCCATCCTATATGTGGTTATCCATATGTTGTTAGCAATTTTCCTTACTGCTTCCTACTTACTGGTGTTTATCTGTTGTGGGTTGGGAAGGTTTCTCCTTTGGGAGTGTTTGAGAGAAAGAGAGAGTGAGTTTTTGATGATTTTGGTGAGGTACTGGACCTCAGTTTTGAGTGGTGTGAAGGTACTGGACCTAAAGTTTCTGATTGGTATGCTCGCTAAGATTTCGCAATCTTATGCCTACGTATTCCTGTTAAAGATAAATAGGGAAATCAGAGCAATCGTAGTTCCTCCTATTCTATGGGAGGAAAAAGATGTTTTGGTGTCTTGTTTAAAGCCCAAGATTAAAGTTGAATGAGTATTTGTGTCTTGTTCAAAGCCCAAGATTAAAGCTAAAAGGTTTGACTGAGAGAGAATTTGTCATCTCTAAAGGGAGATATCTTGTATGTTTATCTCAACTATTGGGTGATTGATTATAAAGGAGGATTACTTTAACTGAGATATGTGAATCCAACAATGCCATAATTTCCTTTATAGGGGTATTGTCCTGAAGGAGAAAACTTTAACTCAGTGTTGAGCAATGCCATTTTTCCTTAGGAGTCTTTCATGGTAAGAGAGGGACAGTGGAGTGGATGTAAATAATCCAGAGGCTTGCCACTTACAGCAATTAGATGAAAGAGGAAGTTTTACTTGGATAAGAGATGGACGACAGCTTGGATATTTGAATCGACAAGTTTGCCACTTACAGCAGTTATCTGGGATTAGGGTTTGTTTTGTTTTATCTGTTTTGAGATTGTGATATACAAAGAATTGTCTTCCTGCAGAGTGTTTTTTATTTCCTCTGAAGGGATGTTGGTTTTTGTATATGCCTTGATCAAAGCCCGGGGTTGAAGTTAAGAGATTGATTGACTCCACTGGGGAATTCCTTATACAAAGCCTAAGAGGAGGTTAGAAAAGACTGACTCAACAAGAGAGTGTTTATATATGTCTTGTACAAAGCCCAAGATTGAGGCTAAAAGAGATTTGACTCTTTGGGGGATATCATTATACAAAGCCTAGGAGGAGGCTGAAAGTTTACTTTTCGGGGAAATATTTTGTCTGTCTTGTACAAAGCCCAAGATTGAGGCTAAAAAGGGTTTTTGACTCTACTGGTGAGAGGTTTTATCTATCTTGTACAAAGCCCAAGATTGTGGCTGAAAGAAGATTGACTCTGCTGGAGAGTATGATTTGTCTTGTACAAAGCCCAAGATTGAGGCTAAAAAGAGGATTGACTCTACTTAGGGAGATTTATATGTGTCTTGTACAAAGCCTAAGATTGAGGCTGAAAAGATGATTGACTGACTCAGTTGAAGATATTTATGGGTGTCTTAGACAAAACCCAAGATTGAGACTGAAAAGAGTTTGACTGACTCAGTTGAGGAAAAGAAGGATCATTATACAAAGCCTAAGAGGAGGCTGAAAAGATGATTGACTCAACAAGAGAGTGTTTTTATCTGTTTTGTACAAAGCCCAAGATTGAGGCTGAAAAAGGTTAACTCAACAAGAGAGTGTTTTTATCTGTCTTGTACAAAGCCCAAGATTGAGGCTGAAAAAGGTTACTCAACAAGAGAGTGCTTTTATCTGTCTTGTACAAAGCCCAAGATTGAGACTGAAAAAGGTTAACTCAACAAGTGAGTGTTTTTATCTGTCTTGTACAAAGCCCAAGATTGAGGCTGAATAAGGTTAACTCAACAAGAGAGTGTTTTTATCTGTCTTGTACAAAGCCCAAGATTGAGGCTGAAAAAGGTTAACTCAACAAGAGAGTGTTTTAAGATAGAAGATGGACTCAACAAGAGAGTACTTTGTTTGTCTTGTACAAAGTCCAAGATTGAGGCTGAAAGAGGTGACTCAACAAGAAAGTGTTGAAAAGGTGATTGACTCAACAAGAGAGTGCTTTAAAAGGTTAACTCTGTTGAGGAACATCATTATACAAAGCCTAAGAGGAGCCTGTCTTCTGCTGAGGATTATTGAGATCCAAAGGCAGGTCTAAGATAGGGGATCAACTCTTTCTGAGGGTAATAGAAGAGTTGAGATATCAGGTGCCTTGAGGTTCTGATGATAAGCTGATCCTAGCTGGGGAAATTTAGGATGAAAGATTGAGTTTTAGATCCTGTGAGGGTTTTAACTCTACTGGAAATTGGTTAAATGACCATGGTTTTTTCCTGTGTTTATAGGGAACTTGAGAATGTCTTTGAGATCCAAGAGGAGATTGGACTGTCCAAGTCTACTGGTATGGAAAAGTTTATCTTTGTATGATGCCCAAGAGGAGGCTGGTGCTTTGAGGGATGAGAATCAACCCTTAAATTGGTTTTGAGGTTTTGACTCTTTAGAAAGACTGCTCTAACAAAGGATGACTAGGTTCTGTCCTATACCTTTAAGAGGTCTTCAAGGTCCTTGTATTAAGCCTAAGAGAAGGCGTGAGAACTTCTAAGATGCCAGAGGGTCCTTGTACAAAGCCCAAGAGGAGGCGGGGATGCTTTTAGGAAGCCTGTGGGTCCAAACTTAAGAAAAGTTCAAGAAAAGTTTCACCGAGAATAATCTTTTCTTTAGTGAACAGTTATAGGGTTTGAAGAAATTCAAGAGAGGTTTCACCGGGAATTAATCCTCTCTGGGGAAATGAACTTCTTTGACAATTTTCTAATAGTGACAGTCTGAGAAAATTTTCACCGGGAATAATGCCTTTCTCTTTGTTCCATATTGTATAAGCCCATGAGAAGGCAAGAGTGTATCTGGAATTCCTATGGGGAACTAGTTTTGACTGTGTTGAAAGAGTGACCACTTGCTCTATCTAATTCTAGACTTAATTGTTGGGGAAAACTCTAAGTAGATAATATACAGGTATATATAAATAGATGAAATATATACTGTATGTAAAAGAGGGTAGGAGAACGTACAGGTGAGCAAGCTTCCAGCACAAACAAATATATATATGTGCAAGTAAGTAAAAGAAAGTTGTTTAAAACTTACAGGTGAGCAAGCTTCCATTATAACAGTTGTATGGTTAGTTGTTCCAGAAATTAAAGAAAGTTTTGATAACAACTATGAATTTGAACCTAAATCAAAAGGGAAAGTTGTTTTGAAAAGATTATTGGGGCTTATACTCAAGGAGAGGCCCAGATGAAAAACAGTAATTGTCGCGGCCGCCAAAAATATTCGAGTCGCCATCATATTTTTTTAAGGAAAATAAATGATAAACCTAAAATCCTAATCCTAAGGGCAGAGGTTCCTAAGGTTCGGGAGTCGGTTAAGTGAGGGAAAGGTGTTAGGCACCCCTCACTTCCATTGTACTCAATGGGATCCTCCTTAGGTTCTAGGGTATGTTTGTTTGTCGTCTAACTTTTTATTTATTTACACAAGAATCCTAAGTTTTTTATTATTATACTCGCTAGGGTTTACAACCCTATGCCTAAGTACCTTTAATCTTGAAGGATCAGAGTAACCGTAGTTCACCTCCCCTATTCCTACCCCCTAAACCTATTCCCATTTCTAATCCTAAACTCAATCCATTATTTATACTCTTGGATAAAGAGTTCTATCCCTTAACCTATTGTTTATACTCCTAGATAAGGAGTTCTATCCCTTATCCATTATTTATACTCTCAGACAGAGAGTTTTGTCCCTCACCCATTGTTTAGACTCTGGGATGGAGAGTTTTATCCCTTATCCATTATTTATACTCTCGAATGGAGAGTTATATCCCTTATCCATTGTTTATACTCTCGGATGGAGAGTTCTATCCCTTAAAATCCCTTATCCCTTTGGCCTATATTTATACTCTTGGAACCTAAGAGTTTTATCCCTTGATTTTATATCCTCAAAAGAACTCCTTTTTTATTCTTATATTTACAAAAAAAACAAAATTTCATAAATAAAAACCCAAAATGCCCTTTAGTGCTAAAGAAAATAAATCCCTAATTATCCCAAAGTAATTTCTAAATCTTCAATAATCCCAAAAAACAATATTTTAATCCCCAAAGTTAAATTAAATCTAATTTATTTTATTTTTACCCTAAACATATATTTTTGTAAAAAGATAAAAGAAGAAAGAAAAAAACTAATTTCCTTAAAATAAAACCGAAACCTAAATTTTATAAAAAATTCAAAATGTCTCATCCCCTAGAAAAAATCAGAAACAAACTCCATTATATAAAAACTTTTACTTAAAAAAAGGAGTAAATCATTTATCTTTATAAACCATTAATTATATATTAACAAAAATCAGAAATAAAAAAAAATAGAAAATATTTATCCTAACGCTAATATCCCAAAAATCCTATTGTTAACCCCAATTAATTATTTAAATCCTAATTAACCAATTAAATTAGGTCACTAATCTAATTAATTAAAATAAGTGAGGGGGTGTATTTTGAACTACAACAGCAATGGGCTTACAAAGGGTGGGGTGTCACTAGTGATCTGGGCGCAAGGCCCAATTACCCAAAGACCAAAGTCTGAGAAAAAAAGAAAATTAACCACCATGGAAAGAGTCAACGGTTGAGTCCCTCACAGGCGTCTGATGATGATCAGACGATCATCTTTCCATTGGATATCCACTCTTTGATCCTATGGTATGCTGATCGTACGAGCGAGATGGAAAGTCAGCGCGGACTTACCATGCAACCATACACGCTGGATCTCTTAGTTGACTGGATAGTCAACTTCATCCAAAGAAAAACTACACGCCACATGGCAGGGATCTAAACCGTTCCTTGGGGACTACAAAAGCCACTCTTGCTTTAGAAAATCCTCATTTTTCATTTCCTATTCTCTCTCTAAAACTTCCTCTCTCTCAATTCTCTCGCTCTCTCCTCTCTCTACCTTCAACCGCTCCGACCACCCCCAACCCCAGATTTCCGGTGGAAAATCGCCGGAATCTGCACCCGTGTTCATCTGGATGATGAACATCAACCCAGAAACCTTCAACTATGAACCCTACCCATAAACCCTAACTCCCAAATGATGAACCCTAACCCCTAAATGATGAACCCTAACCTAATCGGAGAACCATAACCCTATATTCAACCAAACCCTAGATTCCCCTTTTGAACCCCCAAGAACCCTAACCCTAGACCTTATGAACCTTAGGGTTCACATGAACCCTAACCCTAGTTTTCCAGAAAACCCAGAACCGCAGCCCAAACCCCAGATTCAAAAGGAAACACCCACACGCAAACAAACAACAATAATTCAGAATCAAAACCTAAAAAGCTGAGTTTTTTTTATTTACCGTCCGTGCCGTGAAACTGGTTGTATTTCCCTTTTATTTCTCCTCTTCTAATCTCTCTCTTTTTTTTTTATTTTTTGCAGGGGTTCGAGCTCAAGGATTATAGGGTTCTGATGATGAACCTTAGTCCTTTAGAAGATCGCGAGCTTTACTGAAAGGTTGGGGGAATTGCGCAGCAACCAATGTTTGTTCGCTTAGGGTTTTTTCGTCCCTATTTCTGAATTTTCTTTTAGTTTGTATAGGCAAAAATTAGGTTTTTAGAAATTTATTAGATTTGATTCTGTTTAGGAATTTTTTGATGTAATCAGAGTGTAATTTGATTCGATTTGTAATTGATTTAAACCGTGTGTATTTTGATTCAAAAGTTAATGAAATAGATCTTATTTGATCTTATTTTTTCACTGATTCAACGTGAATTAGGGTTCGTAGGTCAACATTTTGACCGAAAATAAAAAAAAATCACAAATAATAATAATAAATAAATGAAATAAAAGGAAATAAAATAACAAAAGACCAACGCCGTACAAAATGAAATTGGTATAAATTATCAAAAAATAAAAATAAATAATATCACTCCAAACAAATCTTAAAAACAAAATTAATAATAATTAGTAACTATGTTAATAAATAAACAAAATCTGATACTAATCAACCCTAAACCCTAACTAATAACTAATAAAATTGTTCCTAATTAATAAATAATAATATATATTAACAATCTACATCCTAATTAAAACAAAGCTCCTAATTAATTAAAAATAATAAATTTAAAAAATAAAAGGAAATTAAACCAATGAACTCTAAAATATAACCTAATTATCTTCTAATTAATCTAAAAGACCAAATTGAAAAATAATACCCACTTAAATCTATTATAATAAAATCTAAGATGATAAACTCTAAAAAATGAGAAATCCCAAATAAAACCGTATATTTCCTAATATCTAAGACTCTTAATAAATAAAACCTATCCATGAAGCCCAAACCCCAAAATAAGTCTAGAAGTGCTAGTAGACCCCCCAAAAGCCCAAATGACACTGGAAGACACACCCCCTAGTAGCACAAGAAAAATCCCAAAAGATGAGAAAAACACTGGTCAAAATTTAGGGTACTACAGCTGCCCCTATTTAATCGTCTTTGAATCAGAAAGAGGAAGTCGACATGTCTTCCTCTTTTGAAAAGGAGATGATTAAATACAATAAGGACCCTAATTTTGACTGCTATGTCAGACAGATACTACGCTGACTATCCTGAAATCCTTAGTAATACGCCTGTAGCGAAATATCCGATTAAACCCTTTTAACCCCGAAAGTACTTATGATATGCGGTGCATGTGTTTACGAAAACCAAATCTTCTGTAACATTCCGACTTCCCGACCCTTAAACTCTTGACCCCTTTGATGAGTGTAACAAGTCATATGCTCTTAGAGATGCGTATTATTCCCTTAGAGAAACTTCCATAATGATTGAATCGTGGCTGTTAACACGTAGACCATGTGTTTAACTTGGAAGAGATATGATCCATTTACTGTTTCCCCATCGAAGTAAAATACCTTTTCGCTTTTTTCCTTTTTTTTTTTGAAAGCTTTTGATTATGCCCAATGTTTCAATGCATTATTATATAATTAATCGGCATTTTGTAATCAAGCGAAATAATTGGAAAGAAAATAAAATTTTATTTATTGAAAAATGGGCCCATGAACAGGCAATAGTACATAAGGAAAGCAATCCTCATAAGGAGGAATTACTACAAATCTACAAGATGAAAAAAAAATGGCAATACGAAAAAAAACCAATTTATCTATGTCCATGTTGAATTCAAACACCAGCTAATATCCCTAAGTCTCCGAGGCCATGACACTTCTCTTCTGAAGATGACGACTGGATTGAACATTCCTTTCTGAATCCCCGTTGTGTGGCTATAAGTGCTATCAGTCATATGCCTTTTGGATATCCTTAATTTTGACTGGACCGCTCTTTTCAAGTTTTAGTCCACCGGGATAATATACCATTTTTTCAACTAGCCGCCCTTTAGGGTTTTCGACTTGTCAGGTATCATGTTTATTAAGTCCCTAATTTTTGCCTGGATTGCTCTCTCGAGTTTTCAATCCACCGGGACGCCCTAATTTTTGCCTAAGTCGCCCTTTCGGGTTTTCGACTTAGCGGGCTTTCATCCTCTTTTTCTAGGCATAGTATTTTTTGACTGAATCGGAATTTACCGGTCGCGGTAAATCCGCTCCATCCATAGTAGTCAACATTAAAGCTCCACCAGAGAAGGCACTCTTTACGACATATGGTCCTTCATAGTTTGGGGTCCATTTGCCACAAGGATCTTTATAGATGGGTAGCACTTTCCTTAACACCAGGTCTCCTTCTTCAAATAGGCGAGGACAAACTTTCTTGTCGAATGCCTTTTTGTGTCTCCGCTGATATAACTGACCATGACATACAGCAGCCATGCGCTTCTCCTCTATGAGGTTCAGTTGATTAAATATGTTTTGTATCCACTCCGTTTCATCCAGCTTAGTCTCCATTATGACTCTAAGTGAAGGAATTTCTACTTCAACAGGGAGTACCGCTTCTGTGCCATATACCAAGGAAAAAGGCATAGCTCTGTCGAAGTACGAACTGAGGTTCTGTAGCCATGTAGTGCGAAAGGGAGCATTTCGTGCCAATCTTTGTAGGTCTTTACCATTTTCTAGATAATCTTCTTGATGTTCTTATTGGCTGCCTCTACTGCGCCATTCATCTTTGGGCGATAAGGCGACGAGTTGTGGTGATCGATTTTGAAATTCTCGCATAGCTCATCCATCACTTTGTTATTTAGATTGAGCCCAGTATCTGTGATGATCTTGTTAGGAACCCCATAGCGACAAATTATCTCTTTCTTGATGAATTGTGCAATTACTTGCCTTGTCACATTAGTGTAGGAAGCAGCCTCTACCCATTTGGTGAAGTAGTCGATAGCAACTAGAATGAACTGGTGTCCATTTGATGCCTTTGGCTCAATCATCCCTATTATGTCTATCCCCCACATAGAAAAAGGCCACGAAGTAGTTAAGACATTCAGAGGAGTTGGTGGCACATGAATTTTATCTGCATAAATTTGGCACTTGTGGCACTTCTTGACATATTTGAAGCAATCCGATTCCATAGTCAACCAATAATACCCTGCTCGGAGGATCTTTTTGGCCATTGCGTGCCCATTTGCATGGGTTCCAAAGGATCCTTCGTGAATTTCTCTGATAAGCATGTCCTGTTCATGTCCATCTAAACACCGGAGCAATACCATGTCATGATTCATTTTATAGAGTACATCCCCATCGAGAAAGAACTGGGCGGCCAGTCTTCTCAGTGTTTTCTTATCCCCACTTGAGGCATTTGCAGGATATTCCTGTTTCTGGAGGAATTATTTGATATCATGAAACCATGGTTTATCATCTCCTTCAACCTCTACTGCTGCACAATACGCTGGTTCATCTAGGCGATTGATTCTTATAGCTGGTGCTTCATTATACCATTTGACCTTGAACATAGATGCCAAAGTTGCTAGAGCATCTGCCAATTGATTCTCATCTCGAGGGATATGCTGGAAAGTGATCTCATCGAAGTAGGTGATCATCTTCCAAACACAGTCTCGATATCGAGTTAGTTTAGCATTAAGTGTCATGCATTCCCCCTTGACCTGATTAATGACGAGAGCCGAATCTCCATAGACTTCTAAGATCTTAATTACAAGGTTAATGGCTTCGCTGATTCCCAAGATGCACGCCTCGTATTCTGCCATATTGTTGGTACACGTGAAGCATATTCTCACAGTGAAAGGTATGTGGAATCGCGTTGGAGAAGTTATAACAGCTCCTACCCCATGTCCTTCTGCATTTGAGGCTCCATCGAATATAAGCTTCCACCGAGATCCGGGCTCAGGTCCTTCGTAGGACTCCGGAATATCATCATCTCTTACAGCCATCACATCCTCGTCGGGGAAGTCAAATTGCATAGGTTGATAGTCATCTACTGGCTGATGAGCGAGATGGTCGGCTAACACGCTCCCTTTTATGGCCTTTTGGGTAACATATTGGATGTCATATTCAGTCAGTAACATTTGCCACCGAGCTACTCTCCCAGTCACTGCAGGCTTCTTGAATATATACTTAATGGGGTCCATTCTTGATATTAAGAAAGTAGTATGGCACACCATGTATTGTCTTAATCGTCAGGCGGCCCATACAAGAGCACAACAGGTCTTCTCCAAGAGTGAGTATCTGAATTCACAATCGGTGAATTTCTTACTCAGGTAATAAATTGCGTGCTCCTTTCTCCCCGTTTCGTCTTGTTGTCCGAGTACACAGCTCATCAAATTTTCAAGCACCGTTAGGTATATTATGAGCGGTCTTCCAGGTACCGGTGGCACCAATATGGGTGGTTCTTGCAAATATTCCTTAATTCGATCAAAAGCCTTTTGACAGTTTTCACCCCACTCGATGCTTTGACCTTTCCTTAACAGTTTGAAGATTGGCTCACAAGTAGTAGTAAAGTGTGAGATGAACCTAGCGATGTAATTTAATCTTCCCAGGAACCCACGCACTTCTTTTTCTGTCCTCGGAGCCGGCATTTCTTGGATGGCCTTTACTTTGTCAGGATCAACTTCTATACCTTTCTGACTGACTATGAACCCTAACAACTTCCCAGATCTGACCCCGAAAGTACACTTTGCCAGATTTAGTCGTAGCTTGAACTTCCTCAGTCGTTCAAACAACTTCTGTAAATTGACTATGTGCTCTTCCTCAGTTTGTAATTTAGCAATCATATCATCGACGTAAACCTCTATTTCCTTGTGCATCATGTCGTGAAAGAGAGTTACCATTGCCCTTTGATAAGTTTCCCCAACGTTCTTTAATCCGAAGGGCATTACCTTGTAACAGAAGGTTCCCCATGGAGTAATAAAAGTGGTCTTTTCCATGTCGAAGGGAGCCATCTTGATCTGATTATATCCGGAAAACCTATCCATGAATGAGAAGACTGAGAATTGAGCAGTATTATCCACCAACACGTCAATGTGGGGTAGTGTAAAATCATCTTTAGGACTTGCTCTGTTGAGATCTCGATAATCTATGCACATTCTGACTTTTCCCTCCTTTTTTGGCACAGGCACAATGTTGGCTACCCATTCTGGATACTTCACCGCGGCTAAGAACCCTGCGTCAAACTGCTTCCTAACCTCTTCCTTGATTTTGAGAGTCATATCTGGTCTAGTCCACCTTAACTTTTGTTTGACAGGTGGACATTCGGATTTAAGCGGTAGCTTGTATTCAACAATATCTGTGTCCAAACCAGGCATATCTTGGGAAGACCAAGCAAACACATCCACATACTCTTGTAGTAACTTGATCAACCTCCCCTTGACGTCCTTGTTTAAGGAAGCACTGACTTTAACCTCCTTTTTGTCCTCTTCAGTTCCCAGATTGATCACATCCACTGGTTCCTGATGAGGTTGTATCACCTTATCCTCTTGCTTTAACATTCTGGCTAACTCTTCAGGGAACTCACAATCGTCCTCATCACCCTCTTCCGCTTGGTTAATCAGGAACTCGAAGTTGTAAGGAATTATAGCGGTGTCATTTTCAATAGGTTCATTTTTAAATCTGCATGAGGGAGATTTTATGCTTATTATTTTGTGAATTGGTGCAAATGAAAGTACTGAAAGAAAAAGTGTATTGCCATTTGGAAAAAAGGAAACAAGAAAGAAGAAGATCTTGATTGAAAACAAAATGCGATTTTATTATTAAATTATTCAAAGAAACAAAAGGTGGCCCTACAAAGCTTGTCCATTTGCCTTGGGCATAGCAAAGGACTTATTATTTTTTTTAGAAAAGTAAATTACTTCGAAACAGAAATCATCTCAGGAATATCAATGGCCCTCCAATTATTGAGAACTGTATCTGGAGAGCAATGGCGAACCCAATCTGGTATCCCTCTATTTTCCACTTCAATTGCAGTCACTTGATCTTCATCTCTGAATACGACATTATGGAAAGTTTCTTCAAGAGGAGGAAATGTCATCCGACGAGACTTCTGAACCCCTTTATTAGCTGGTTTGTAACCCAGCCCGAATTGATCCTTCTTTTCATGTATCTCTATCACTTTGCCCCAGCCCCTAGTATCCCCATTCTGGATCAAGTCTATGATCCTTTTCAGCCTTTCCTCTTGTCGAACGACTTGCTTACGACTGACCGTCGCAACCTCCAAAGCTTGGAAAGGTATTTCAAATGTCTCCCCATCCACTTCTATGTATCTGAATGACGAGAGATGGCTGACAAGTATGTCTTCCTCCCCATCAACAATTATTTAATTGTCCCCAGATATGAACTTCCATTTCTGATGAAGTGTGGAAGTAACTGCGCCCGCAGCATGAATCCATGGTCGTCCTAGAAGACACGTATAGGAGGGATTGATGTCCATGACTTGGAAAGTGATCATGAAGGTATGTGATCCAACCACTGTAGGTATGTCCACTTCCCCAATTACCATTCTTTTCAAACCGTCGAAAGCCCTAACAATCAGGGAGCTGGTCTTCATAAAGGTCCTTACTGATGTTAATTTCATAAGGGTATCCTTAGGCATGACATTTAGGGCAGACCCTGTGTCCACTAGCACCCTTGAGAGAATAGTGTCCTGACATTTGACTGATATATGCAAGGCCTTATTATGTGCTTGCCCCTCGGGAGGTAATTCCTCACTACTGAAACCCAGACAGGTGCTGGCGGCAATATTGGCCACTACCTCGTCGAACTGAATCACTGATATATCTTTGGTGACATGGACTTCATTTAGGACCTTCAGCAGGGATTCCCTATGTGCCTCCGAGCATAACAACAAGGATAGAATAGAGATCTTGGACGGTGTTTGATTTAGTTGGTCCACTACCCTATAATCACTTTTCTTTATGATTCTAAAAAATTCCTCAGCGTCTTCTTGAGATATACCCTTCTTGGACGGTCCCTCACCCGTACTTGTGGTCTCTTTCCCCTTTGAGCTTTCGGGGGTATCCTTCTTAGGTTGTTCTGAGGAGTATACTCTTCCACTACGGGTCATTCCTCCAATACCAGCTATGTTAGTAACAGTTGGTGATGGTATTATAGTCTTTCCTCCTACGGATGCAGTGATGTCATATTTCCAAGGTACAGTCTTAGTGCTTTCATATGGAAATGGTGCTGGAACATGGAAAGTGATAGGCCCTTCTGACTTCGCAGGCACCGGAGCTTCGACTGGTGCAGGAACATGTATTTGAATTGGCGTTCGTGCAGGTACTGGGATTGATATTTGAATAGGAACCTGTGCAGGCCTTGAAACTGGTATTTGAATGGGTGCCTGTGCAGGCCTGGGAACTGGTATTTGAATAGACACTTGTGCATGCCTTGGAACTGGTATTTGAATAGGAGTTGCAGCTCCTCTTTTCTGGTATGGAATCTCATAAGGTATTTGCCCCTGGGATTCTAAGGCAGCCACCTCATTCATATTCCTTAAGTACCCAATTTGAACTATCCCTTAGTCCATTAATTGTTGGAGGACCCTCTTCATCTTCTTACAGTTATCGGGATCAGATGCGCAATCCTTGCAGTCACCGTGCAGCCTTTCAAACTCCTCATACCTAATTAGTACTTCCCTTACTTTCGTTATGGGAGTCTTTACTTGTTCTACCCCTCTGATTAGGACATTCCCTCCCAGTCCCTCGATGGAGTTAACAGTTGGTCCAGCATGCCCTGGGAAAAGGTTATCTCCCACATTTGGATTGTCATAACTGAAGTTAATGACCTTCTGGTCCAGCAAATCTTGTATCCTAAACTTGAAGGCTAAACACTTTTCAGTCGTATGCCCTGGCGATCCAGAATGGTACTCACATCTAGCATTAGCATCATACCCTCGAGGAAGAGGAGTAGGAGGGGGCCCTAACGGCTTGATTTCTACCAATCCCTTTTGAATTAGCATTGGTAGGATCTGAGTATATGTAGTGGGTATAGGGTCAAAGTCCCTCCATGGCCTCCTTTGTTCCCTTCGGGGATACTTCTGTTATTGCTGATTTTGCGGAGGTGGCGCCCTTGGCTGCTAGATTTAGAGCGTAGGAGACGCTTGACTAGGGGTCGTAGCCGCCACGTAAGGGTTATAAGGTACTTGAGTATACCTATCAGCAGAAATGGCATTGGCCTCCTTCTTCGAACTGTTTCCAGAGTACCTTTTGTTGTTATGTTGACTGGAAGACGACGTTCCAATCTTTTCGCTTTTCAATCCAGTCTCGATCCTTTCCCCAATGATAACCAAATCCACAAATCCAGTTGAGACAGGTCCAATCATCTTTTCATAGTATAGTCCTTGCAGAGTTTCCATGAATGTATCTACTAGCTCGCTTTCCCGCAGTGGAGGTTGCACACGAGAGGCTAGCTCCCTCCATCTCTGGGTGTACTTCTTAAAAGATTTGTTCCCTTTTTGAGACATGTTTTGTAATTGTATGCGATTAGGGGCCATGTCTACATTATATTGGTATTGCCTTATGAAGGCACTTGCCAGATCCTCCCAATTCTTGATGTAAGTCCTTTCCAGTTGCATGTACCAGTCCAAGGATGCCCCACTAAGGCTGTCTTGGAAAACATGCATCATCAGCTTTTCATTTTTAGTGTGAGGCCCCATCTTTCGGGAAAACATCCGAATGTGATTTTTGGGACAACTAACTCCTTTATACATCTCGAAGTTAGGTGCCTTAAACTTAGGAGGCACGACCATGTTGGGTACCAAACACATTTCCAAGGCATCAATCCCAAAGACCTTGGATCCTTCCACAGCCCTTAACCGTTCCTCAATTATCTTATACTTTTCATCCTCCCTTCTTCCTTCCATGGTAGCCAGTTTGGTTTCACGAACTACTTGCCTTGAGTCTTCCCCTCCATATTGGAGGTGCCAGTCATCAGAGACCTCATAAGTGACAGGTATCTGTATAGGTCGTGATTCTCCATTATGCTCGGCTGGAGGAACAGACCCTACAGGAGGTTGAGTGCTAGCCTTTCCCTTACTAGCCTCTAGTGCTTCATGTTCCAAGTCAGCCACAAATCCCAAGAGAGGATTATTATCGTCATACTGGGGAGGAGGGGTAGGGACACTCCTACGGTTACTAGCCTCGGTGTCTCTTGCTATCATATTCTGAATAGCGCGAGTCAGTTGGTCAATTTTGTCCTTCTTTTCCTCCACATTTCCTTTGACAGCATCCACATCTCCCTTTAGAGCAGCGTGGTTCAGCTCCATTTGTTCCATAGCTTTCTTCTGGTGCGCACGGGTGATGGGTCGAGACATCAGATTGTTGCGATGATTCTGAGAGAAGATATCGAAAAATGATTTCCGTTTGATGTTTTTTTTAATTATGTTATGCATGCATGAATGTATGAGTATGCAGAAATTATTTTTATTTCAGGAATCTTAAACTTTTATTTATTAAGAATAAAGCCAAGGATAATGGAAAACAAATACTTTTATTCATGAAAAGAAAGTACTAGGGTCAAAGACCCCTTTATTACATAAGGAAAACCAAACTAGGGATACACCCTTAAATTATTCATAACTAAAAACCAAACGTAAGAAGTCATTACATAGAAAAGCTACATCCTCCTCCTAATCCTTGCCCTAAACTCCTCTACCATCTCACGACAAAGTGCAAGAAAATTGGCGATCTCTTTGACTGGCTTGAAGATATCAGCCATGTACTCAGCCTCCTTTAATCTTCGAGGGATCTCGTGGATGAGATCGTTGGATAGTAGGACCAACTTCTGATACCTTTCTCGATAATATGCCTCATCACTTTGTAACTTTGCCATGATCTCCAAATCCTCCCTAGTAGTTTGCTCTAGCTGTTGATTATGTTCTTCAACATAAATGCCCCATGCTCTTAGATCTTCGTAAGAATCTTGAAGCTCCCCATATAGCCTCCCAAGCTCCTGGTTCTCCTCTTGAGTTTCCAACCATCCTTTTGGCCGTAGGATAAGAAGTTCTTCGGCTGATCTCAATCGCACAGTTGCATCTAAGGCTTACCTTTTGCTCTCGAGAAGGGCGTTAGCCAAGCTTTGGACTTCAGCTTCTAGGTTGTGGATACGCCTATCACATCCCTCCTTGAATTCTCTTTGTGTTGATGTCATCCAAATGTCTCTCCACTCGTCCCTTTGACGCCAGGCTCTATCTAATTGCTCCTTATGGTCTTTGAGACGTGAACTCACAACTTGAAGGTCGGCGTAAGCTTGTTTCTTCTTCTCCTCCTCCATCTGGGCTATCCCCTTATTGATCTTTGACTGGTCCATAACTTCATTGAGACTCCTTCTTAACTGACTACTTTCTCCAGTGGCTTGGTAAAATTTACCTTCCCACTCTTCTTTTTCTTTTTGTAATTGTGAAATAGTCTCTTTGAGTCTTTCACTTTCCTCTATGGAGATTGCGGCAGGTGGGGGAACCCTTGGATTAACAGGACGATCTAGAGTAAAAGGTAGCTTCACTATACTCACCCTTTCTTTCATCCATTGCAGAAATGGTACCCTAGATTCTTCCCTTGGTCTTTTAAGACAGCCCTTCCCTTTGATACTTTGCCTCCAAGCCTGAGCAATCTTTAGAACATCGGGATGATTTCCAGCTATATTTTGTAGGACGAAGCCTTCTAACAATCTATCCTCTGGCTTGTATGCCAATGGATGCCCCAATTTCCTTATTGCTAAGACATGATTGTAACTTATACACCCTCTCGATCCTATCAAAGGTACATTAGGAAAATCCCCACAGCTTAGGATCACGTCGTCTCGATGGAGTATTTGAGGGAACCACAAGATGTCTTTATCAACAAGAGATACCAAATATTGAGACCAAGCATAGGCTTTTATTTTTTCCATATCCTTTAGATCCCTCACTAGGTGAGAACACAACCATTTGTAGAATAACTGAGAGCAACATAACATAGCCCCTCCCCTTCTTTCAAATTTTTGGTGAAGGGTAAAGTATATATCGGCGAGGAGGGCCGGTGTAGGATCTTTTTCTCCAATGGTCACAGCCAAGAATAAATTAATGGCAGCGATGTCTACAAAGTTCTTCGCGCTCGGGAATAGAACTAAACCAAATATGAGGACTGCCATGATAGCGTCCATGGCTGCCCAATTTTTGCAAGTAGCAAAATGACTGGCTTTCTTCTCCAAGAACCCTTTAGAGAACCCATGAAAGTCTTCTTGGACCTTTAAGTTAGCTAGCAAGTCTTCCTCACGGATATAAAAACCACTTGCCATTTCTTTGAAGGTAGGGCGATACCCTAAAGCCTTGAATGGACCTTTGTTGTTCTTGGGGAGACCCAGTATCCTACAAACTTCTTCTAGAGTGGGGGCTATTCAAAAGTCTTGAAACTGGAAGCACCTTAACTCTGTGTCATAAAACTGAGCCAAGGCGGTTAGGCCCTCTTCTTGAATAGGAGTATTGACCAGATCTAATATATCCCCATACTTACGAATTAGGGACTTTCTCCTTTCCTGAGGCAACCCCATAACATAAGCTTTTAAGCCCCCTATGTCAGACATTCTTACTTTGATTGTGATAGTTTTCCTTTTCCAGAATTCCATTGCCTTTGACTTTAACCCTTTTTTGAAAATATTTAAGATTCCTGTGACATGATAATGCAAAAAAGAATTTATGAGGATGACGAATGCAAATTTTATGTACTTTGATTAGGGTAAGGTAATATGCAAGCATGCCCTAGTAAAGGTAGGCTCCCTAGAATAGGTTAGATCTATGTTTTGTCTACCCAATCCCCTCACATGTAGGATATAAAGTTCGGACAGCATAACGACCCTATAATGTACAGACTATACCCTTGTTTTACCATGAGAAGAAGCAAGCATTCCTATGGTAATCCTTTGGGATAAGTCTCATCTGGTTAGGGCCCTAGTAACAGCCCTTGAGGGTTGAATACGTAGGGTCTCCATGAGTTGGTAAGGGGTAGGCTAAAAGTTCTCAGAGTCTCGGACCACATCCAAATCATCCTCTACGTTAGGGGCTAGCCCTTTCATGAGGACACCTTTGGAAGGATCTATTCTGAGTGTGGCATCAATGAATTGTTGGGGATGTCGCATCCCCCCCCAAAAACATTTTCGTTCCACGTCCTAATCTAGGGTTATACTCCAAGCTTGGGCTTTAGCTTCACACCTTATTTGCCCCAATCCAATGCATGATGACAAAAATAAAAAATATTATAGACAAATATAATAAATAAAAACCAATTAAACCATAAAATAAATCATAATACAAAAATAAAATTAAAAACAATAAACACCCAAAACAAACAAGGACCCTAAAACCGAAGGTTGGGAGAAACTCTCTTTAGAGAGGCGTCCCCAGCAGAGTCGCCAACTGTCGCGGCCGACAAAAATATTCGAGTCTCCATCATATTTTTTTAAGGAAAATAAATGATAAACCTAAAATCCTAATCCTAAGGGCAGAGGTTCCTAAGGTTCGGGAGTCGGTTAAGTGAGGGGATGGTGTTAGGCACCCCTCACTTCCATTGTACTCAATGGAATCCTCCTTAGATTCTAGGGTATGTTTATTTGTCGTCTAATTTTTCATTTATTTACACAAGAATCCTAAGTTTTTTATTATTATACTCGCTAGGGTTTACAACCCTATGCCTACGTACCTTCAATCTTGAAGGATCAGAGTAACCGTAGTTCACCTCCCCTATTCCTACCCCCTAATCCTATTCCCATTTCTAATCCTAAACCCAATCCACTATTTATACTCTTGGATAAAGAGTTCTATCCCTTAACCTATTGTTTATACTCCTAGATAAGGAGTTCTATCCCTTATCCATTATTTATACTCTCGGACGGAGAGTTTTATCCCTCACCCATTGTTTATACTCTCGGATGGAGAGTTCTATCCCTTATCCATTATTTATACTCTCGGATGGAGAGTTCTATCCCTTATCCATTGTTTATACTCTCGGATGGAGAGTTCTATCCCTTAAAATCCCTTATCCCTTTGGCCTATATTTATACTCTTGGAACCTAAGAGTTTTATCCCTTAATTTTATATCCCCAAAAGAACTCCTTTTTTATTCTTATATTTACAAAAAAAAAATCATAAATAAAAACCCAAAATGCCCTTTAGTGCTAAAGAAAATAAATCCCTAATTATCCCAAAGTAATTTCTAAATCTTCAATAATCCCAAAAAATAATATTTTAATCCCCAAAGTTAAATTAAATCTAATTTATTTTATTTTTACCCTAAACATATATTTTTGTAAAAAGGTAAAAGAAGAAAGAAAAAAACTAATTTCCTTAAAATAAAACCGAAACCTAAATTTTATAAAAAAATCAAAATGTCTCATCCCCTAGAAAAAATCAGAAACAAACTCCATTATATAAAAACTTTTACTTAAAAAAAGGAGTAAATTATTTATCTCTATAAACCATGAATTATATATTAACAAAAATCAGAAATAAAAAAAAAAAAGAAAATATTTATCCTAACGCTAATATCCCAAAAATCCTATTGTTAACCCCAATTAATTATTTAAATCCTAATTAACCAATTAAATTAGGTAACTAATTTAATTAATTAAAATAAACCAGGGGGTGTATTTTGAACTACCACAGCAATGGGCTTACAAAGGGTGGGGTGTCACTAGTAATTTGGGCGCAAGGCTCAATTATCCAAAGACCAAAGTCTGAGAAAAAAAGAAAAGCAACCACCTTGGAAAGAGTCAACGATTGTCTATCTGATGATGATCAAACGATCATCTTTCCATTGGATATCCACTCTTTGATCCTATGGTATGCTGATCAAGCGAGATGGAAAGTTAGCGCAAACTTACCATGCAACCTTACACGCTGGATATCTTAGTTGACTGGATAGTCAACTTCATCCAAGGAAACACTACACGCCATATGGCAGGGATCTAAACCGTTCCTTAGGGACTACAAAAGCCACTCTTGCTTCAGAAAATCCTCATTTTTCATTTCCTATTCTCTCTCTAAAACTTCCTCTCTCTCAATTCTCTCGCTCTCTCCTCTCTCTACCTTCAACCGCTCCGACCACCCCCCCAAACACCTCCGACCACCCCCAACCCCAGATTTCCAGTGGAAAGTCGCAGGAATCTGCACCCGTGTTCATCTAGTTGATGAACATCAACCTAGGAACCTTCAACTATGAACCCTACCCATGAACCCTAACTCCCAAATGATGAACCCTAACCCCCAAATGATGAACCCTAACCCTATATTAAACCAAAACCCAAATTCCCCTTTTGATTTTTTGCAGGGATTCGAGCTCAAGGATTATAGGGTTCTGATGATAAACCCTAGTCCTTTAGAAGATCGCGAGCTTTACTGAAAGGTTGGGGGAATTGCGCAGCAACTAATGTTTGTTCGCTTAGGGTTTTTTCGTCCCTATTTCTGAATTTTCTTTTAGTTTTTATAGGCAAAAATTAGGTTTTTAGAAATTGATTAGATTTGATAATGTTTAGGAATTTTTTGATGTAATCAGAGTGTAATTTGATTCGATTTGTAATTGATTTAAACCATGTGTATTTTAGATCTGATTTGATCTTATTTTTTCACTGATTCAGCATGAATTAGGGTTAGAGGAAGAAGAAGACGTGGGTCAACATTTTGACCCAAAATTAAAAAAAAAAAAATTCACAAATAATAATAATAAATAAATGAAATAAAAGGAAATAAAATAACAAAAGACCAACGTCGTACAAAATAAAATAGGTATAAATTATCAAAAAATAAAAATAAATAATATCACTCCAAACAAATCTTAAAAACAAAATTAATAATAATTAGTAACTATATTAATAAATAAACAAAATCTGATACTAATCAACCCTAAACCCTAACTAATAACTAATAGAATTGTTCCTAATTAATAAATAATAATATATATTAACAATCTAAATCCTAATTAAAACAAAGCTCCAAATTAATTAAAAATAATAAATTTAAAAAATAAAAGGAAATTAAACCAATGAACTCTAAAATAAAACCTAATTATTTTCTAATTAATCTAAAAGACCAAATTCAAAAATAATACCCACTTAAATCTATTATAATAAAATCTAAGATGATAAACTCTAAAAAATGTGAAATCCCAAATAAAACCGTATATTTCCTAATATCTAAGACTCTTAATAAATAAAACCTATCCATGAAGCCCAAACCCCAAAATAAGTCTAGAAGTGCTAGCAGGCCCCCCAAAAGCCCAAATGACACTGGAAGACACACCCCCTAGTAGCACAAGAAAAATCCCAAAAGATGAGAAAAACACTAGTCAAAATTTAATCGTACCGTTGATCTGAAAATTGTATCGGGACTTATACAATGACAGAGTGTAGCGCGGTTTATGTGGTTTCGAATCACTATCGCTTTGGTACTACAGTTCAATTCATTTTTTTTTATCCTGTGAAACCGATTAAGGAAGGGAAATAGATGTCTCCAATTAACCCTGCTTGCATACTGAGTTTAAACAGATGACTGTTGGTTTACAGATGCTATCAAAATAGGGGGATCTGTCTTAGGTTATTTTCCTTAAGAATAAAGTGTCTGGACTGTTCGTGAGGCTTTCGGTAAGGTAATAGATATGATTTTTTTATTGATGTATGAATGTACTGGACTTAGAGTTTTTTGATTAGTATGCTCGCTAAGATTTCACAATCTTATGCCTACGTATTCCCATTTACGAAACAGGGAAATCAGAGCGATCGTAGTTCCGTCCTATTCTAAGGGAGGAAGAAGATGTTTTGGTGTCTTTTTCAAAGCCCAAGATTGAAGCTAAAAGTGATTTGTATCTTGTTCAAAGCCCAAGATATGAAGCTAAAGGGCTTTGGCTGAGAGAGAATTTGTCATCTCTAAAGAGGGATTGTTGATTTTTGTGTGCCTTGTTCAAAGCGCAAGTTTGATGCTAAAATGTTGATTTACTCAACTGGGGATTTCTTTATACAAAGCCTAAAAGGAGGCCAAAAGCTTGACTTTTTCGGGAAAAATGTTCTTTCTGTCTTGTACAAAGCCCAAGGTTGAGGCTAAAAGGGATTTTGACTCCACCGGGGAGTTTTGTATGTGTCTTGTACAAAGCCCAAGATAAAGGCTGAAATTTAATCGACTCTAGTGAGGATATTTTAAGTGTCTTGTACAAAGCCCAAGACGGAGGCTAAATGGGTTTAACTCTGCTGGAGAGTGTTATCTATCTCGTACAAAGCCCAAGATGGAGGCAGAAAAGAGTTTGATTCTGCTTGGGAGTCCATTCCTCAAAGTCTAATGAAGGCTCAGAGGAATTGATTTTGCTGGGGGGAAATGTCTGTCCCAAGCTTATGCAAGTTTATATCTCGTATAAAGCCCAAGATAGAGGCTAAAAGGTTTTGACTCAACAAGAGAGTGTTTTTATCTGTCCTGTACGAAGCCCAGGATTGTGGCTGAACAAGCTGGAAAAAGCCTAAGAGTATGCTAACTTTTCTAGGGTAAATCATTATATAAAGCCTAAGAGGAAGCTATATTTGCTAGGGAAATATTTATGCCAAGCTTAAAAGGAAGCTGGAAGAGACTGTCTCAACAAGAGAATGGTTTTTATCTGTCTCGTACAAAGCCCGAGATTGAGGCTAAAAGAAGATTGACTCAACAAGAGAGTACTCAAATGTGATTGACTCAACAAGAGAGTCTGAGACGGTGACTGACTCAACAAGAGAGTCTGACTCTACAAGAGAGTCTGAAAAGGTGATTGACTCAACAAGAGAGTCTGAAAAGGTTAGCTCCGCTGGGGAGAATCATTGTACAAAGCCCAAGAGGAGGCTGCCTATGCTGAGGAAAGGGTCCTTATACGAAGCCTAAGAGGAGGCTACCTTCTGCAGGGGATTCTTGAAAGCCCGAGGCAGGTCCAAAAGGGGAATCAACTCTTGCTAAGGATTACATAAGAGTTGAGGTATCAGATGCCTTGAGGTTCTGATTGTGTTATGATGACTTGATCCTGGTTGAGGAATTTTGGGAGAGACAAGTTTTAACTCTTGCTGGAGATTAATCCAGAATCCAGAGTTTCTCCTTTGTTTTGGAGGGAACTTGAGAATGTTATTGAGACTCAAGGGTGTTTAGACTGTCCAATTCTATTGGAAGAGTTTTATCTTTTGTATGATGCCCAAGAGGAGGCCGACCCTTTTAAGGGATGAGTATCAACCCTAAAATTGGTCTGAGAGTTTTGACTCTTTTTAGAAAGACAACTCTAACGAAGGATGACTAAGTTCTATCCTATACCTTTATGAGGCCTTCAGGGTCCTTGTATTAAGCCCAAGAGAAGCCATGAGAACTTCTAAGAAGCTGGAGGGTCCTTGTACAACGCCCAAGAGGAGGCGGGGATGCTTTTAGGAAGCCTGTGGGTCCCCAAACCAAGAGAAGTTCAAGAAACGCAATTCACAGAGAAGAGATCATTCCAGGAAAGTTCTAGGGTTTGGAAGAAACTAAAGAGATCCTATTCACAGAGAATAGATCAACTTCGGGGAGTATAATTTCTTTGACAATTTCTAGGGCTGACAGTCTGAGAAAAGGTTCACCGAGAATACTGCATTTCTCTTTGTTCCATATTATTTAACCCCAAGAGAAGGGAAGATTGTATCCAGTAATCCTATGAGGATCTAGTTTTGTTTGTATTTAAGAGTGACCAACAGGCTTTACTTAGTGCTAGACCTAATTACCGGGGAAAAACTCTAAATAACTATACTTGTATATATACAGTTGATATATGACAAGTATATAAAAGGATGTGAAAGAAGACTTACAGTGAAGCAGCCCCACAATACAGTTATATATATATATATATATATATATATATATATATATTTGAATTCAAAATCAAAGGAGAAAGTGCTTTGAAGAGATTGTTGGGGCTTACAGCTCAAGGAGAGGTCCGGGTGATTTGTTTGGAAATGGCGATCGCACCGAGGTTTTGGAAAACACAGTGGGTCTTATACAATGAATGATGCCCAAACTATTTTGGTTTTCGAGAGGGGTTGGGTTTTAAACTCTTTTAGAGGCCCAACGTGTTTTTAAGAAAAGGAATAGGACTTATAGCTCAAGGAGAAGCCCCGATGATTTTTGATTTTCAAAGTGACGACCGTGTCGTGATTTTGAAAATACAGTGGGACTTATACAATGTCTGAGGCCCAAAAGGTTTTGTATTTTCAAAGGGTTGGGTCTTACATTCTCTCAAGAGGCCCAAGGTGTTTGAAAAAGATTTATGAGGGTTGAATTAATCAAAACCCTAATTTCAACATTTTTTAAAGTAATCCTTTTAATAAAAATGAATAAAATGACAAAATACCAAATAAGTCTAAATAAACTACTTGTGATTTTTTCTTAAGGTTTGTAAAATGAAGTTTTAATCACAAGATGATTTAGAACTCATTTGGTTTGGATTTTCAAGGTGAATATTCATTTTTAAAAGGTTTTAAAAACAATAAAAATGAATTTATTTGCAAAAATACCAACTATATTAAATAAATAATATAAATTTGATTTTTTTGTAGAATAAAATATTTTAACATTGTTGTGATTTTTTAAATAAAGAACCAATCAAAAATAATTAAAATTGAGAGAGTTATTAATTTTTCAAATCATTAAAAATAATATGAAAAATAATAAAAAGTAGAAAAAGCATTAAAATGGGGCCTGGGGTGAGGGGGATTCGAACCCCAGACCTCTTGTGTGCAGCGCGCGCCTTCTACTACTGGGGTGGTGATACATCCGTGTGTAGCGAGCGATTTTGGACGCGATTCTTAAGCGCTGGTCGCTCTCTGCGGTTGAGCTTAAACTACAGGTCGATTCATTTTTTATCCTATTGTGAGCTGAACAAGGAAGGGAAATAGATGTCTCCAATTAACCCTGCTTTGCATACTGAGTTTAAACAGCGGTCTGTTAGGTTACGGATGCTATCAATGTGGGGGGGGCTTTGTACTGGTTATTTGTATTTTCGCCAATACTGTTTTCTTTCTTTTTATCTTGACAGAAGGTTTCTGGCGGGAAATAAGGATTAGGATGTTAGGACTGATGTTTTTGAATTGCTGCTTTTGATTGATGGAGATATGGGATTTGGGTTTTTTGTTGATTGTGCTCGCTAAGATCTTTTCTTTCGATCTTATGCCTACGTATTCCCATTTACCGAAACAGGGAAATTAGAGCGTCCGTAGTTCCTCCTATTCTATGGGAGGAAATGGTGTTTTGGTGTCTTGTTCAAAGCCCAAGACGTGAAGCTGAAAGGTGTTTTGTATCTTGTTCAAAGCCCAAGATGTGAAGCTAAAAGGGTGTTGACTTTAGAGAGAATTTGTCATCTCTAAAGAGGGGGTTGTATGCCACAACTGTTTATAAAGGAGAATTACTTTAACCAGGATGTGTGAATCTGGCAATGCCATAATTTCCTTTAAAGGGGATTTTCAACCTGAAGGAGAAGACTTTAACTCAGTGTAGAGTAATGCTATCTTTCCTTAGGAATTTCTCATGCTAAAAGAGGGACAGTGGCATGGATGTAGATGATCCAGAGGCTTGCCGCTTACAGTGATTAGATGAAGGGGAAGGAGTTATTGATGTTTGTGTACTGTGGACGAGGCACAACTTTTATGCTAAAAGGTTGATTAGATCAACCAGTGGTTTTCTTATACAAAGCCTAAGAGGAGGCTATTATGTGTCTCGTACAAAGCCCGAGAGAGAGGCTAAAAGGTTTTGACTCAACGAGGGAATCTTTTATGTGTGTCTCGTACGAAGCCCGAGAGAGAGGCTAAAAGGTTTTGATCCTACAAGAGGATCTTTTATACTCAACAAGAGAGTGTTTTTGTATCCCGTACAAAGCCCGAGATAGAGGCTGAAATTTGTTTGGCTCAATAAGAACCTCTTTGTATCTCGTATAAAGCCCGAGATGGAGGCGGAAGGGTGATTGACTCTACGAGGGAGTCTCTTATGTGTCTCGTACAAAGCCCGAGAGAGAGGCTAAACATTGTTTGACTCAACGAGGGAGTCTTTTGTATCTCATACGAAGCCCGAGAGAGAGGCTAAATGTTTGCTTCGCTGGGAAGAATCATTGTACAAAGCCCAAGAGAGAGGCTAAGGTAACTGTTTCAGTTAAGTGACAAGTCCAGTATACTGATTTTAAAGAGAAAATCAGTTCTTATATGAGTAACACTGTACTCAAGGATTTGATTCGAGGACCAGGGTTATTCCCTATTCTTTAAGGAAACGGGAAATCCAAGGGGTATTGAGATTGTCCGAGTCTACGGGTTTCCTTCCTATTTAACGAAGGGGTGCTTGAGAATGTCTTTGAGACTCAAGGAAGTTAGACTGTCCAAGTCTAGAGTTTTATCTTTTGTACTATGCTTTGAAAAACAGTAGTAGACTCTATAAAAGGACTGTTCTATGAAGATTACTAAGTTCTGTTCCTATACCTCTAGGAGGTCGTCGGGACAATTTGTACGAAGCCCAAGAGGAGGCTGGAAGCTTTTAAGAGGTCGACGGGTCCTTGTACTAAGCCCAAGAGGAGGCCATCATTCCCGGAGGAAGATATCATTATACGAAGCCTAAGAGGAGGCTGTGAATACTTCTAAGAAGCCGTAGGTCCTTGAACTAAGCCCAAGAGGAGGCTGGGTTGCTTTTAGGAAGCCTGTGGTTCCTTGTACGATGCCCAAGAGGAGGCCGATGCTTTTAAGAAGCCCGTGGGTCCCCAAACCCCGAGAAATTCAAGGCAAGCTATTCACGAGGAATAGATCGAGTCAGGAAAGTTCGAGAATTTGGAAGAAACTCAAAGATACCATTCATGGAGAGTACATTCATCTTGGGGAGTAGAGCTTCTTGACAATTCCTAATGAGGACAACCGAAGAGAAGACTGTATCTGGTGATCCTATTGGGGGATCTAGTTGTCTATTTCTATGAATAAACGAAACAGCGTCACCTAGTTCTAGACGTAGTTGCCGGGGAAACTCTAAATATCTATACTATTATTACACAGTTGATATGAGTTTATGAAAGAAGACTTACAGTGAAACAGCCCCACAATACAGTTATAAGTATATGAAAGCATTAAATGAAAGCGGTGACCACTTACTCGGTTGTAGAGCTTCCATGCTGTTTGGTTAGTTGTTCAACAAAGAAAGATTGAAAACGACAGTATATTCAAAATCAAAGGAGAAAGTGCTTTGAAAAAGAAAGATTTGGGGCTTACATCTCAAGGAGAGGCCCATGGTTTTATCAGTGAGCGCACTGTTGTTTTTGTACAGAGGGACTTATACAAGTGACTGGGGCCCAAAATGGTTTTCTGTACAAATTGATGGGTCTTACACTCTCTCAAGAGGCCCAAAAGGTTTAAGGAAAAAGAGTGGGGCTTATAACACGAGGGTAGGCCCAGATGATTTTTTCGTTAAAAATGGCGATCGCGCCGAAGTTTTCTTTTAACGCAAAGGGACTTATACAATAAGTGAGGCCCAAAATTGTTTTGGTTAAAAGGGGGTTGGGTCTTACACTCTATTAGAGGCCCAAAAGTTTTGAATGGGTCTTATAGCTCGAGGAGAGGCCCAGTTGTTATTTTCCAAAAGGCGACGATCGCGCCGTTCGTTTTTGACGGTATCGGGACTTATGCAATACACTGAGGCCCAAAGTGACTTGGTCAAAAAAGGATTAGGTCTTACACTCTATTAGAGGCCCAAAAGTGTTTGACAATGATTTGCTTTGAGTGAAAATCAAAGAAACCCTAATTTTATTCTTTAAAAAATAAATATTTAAAGAAAATCAATGAAAAATACCAAATAGGTTTGAATAAACCACTTGTGATTTTTGTTTAAGGTTTGAAAAATGAGGTATAAATCACAAGAGATATTAAAACTCATTTGGTCTTGATTTTTCAAGATGAATATTCATTTTAGAATGTTTAAAAACAAATAAAAATGAATTTATTCACAAAAATAATAATTATATTAAATAAATAATACAAACTCAATTTTTTTTGTGGAATAAAATATTTCAATATTTTTGTGATTTTTTGCAAAAAGAACCAATAAAAAATAATTAAAATTGAAAGAGTTATTAATTTTCCAAATAATTAACAAAACATGAAAATAGTTGGGAAAATAGCAAAATGTGAAAAAATCACAAAATGGCAAGGGTGGGGTTTGAACCCATGACCTCAAGCATACAAGGCGCGCGCCTTACCACTGGGGTGGTGATACATCCATTGTTTGAAACAAACCAACAAATACACAAGTCATGCCTTGGTTTTGGCTTGCCCAAGGCAAGTTTTGGCTCGCCCAAGGCAAGTTTTGGCTCAAAAACGTGAAGGTCATAACTTTCTCAATTCTTAATGGTTTGAGACAAAATTTATATGCATCTGGGCCAGAATTTCATAAGGAATCCAATGGTGGTGGTAGTTTTTTCATATCACACTCCCTCCTCAAAACGCGATAGTGGTTTTGAAAATGACCTATAAATGCATTTTCTATGCCACAACTTGGTACAAGCATGGATTACATGGTGAATTAGCTCAAACATAACATATATGACATGTATGAGATGTTTATGATCAATGGACTTCAAATGCACACATGTTTTGGTGAGTGCAAGTTGAGAGGCTTACCCTTCTTTGAGATTTTGGAGGTTTCTCTGCAATCTGCCAACCCTCTTGCTCCAGATATGATTTTATGCTTTGAACCACCTTAAATGATCCCTTGGATACTTTTAGGATGATTGGAATCAGCTGGTACCTGCAAAAACACAAACCGTCCCTTTCTTGCAAAAGGGGTTAAAAGTGACCAAAATAGCAACTCCCTCAAATGGTGTTCCAGATGGTGGGAACCATTTGGGACAGTTCAAGGATGATATTTGAAGTGTGATTGAGGGTTTATCTGGTTTAGAAAGTGACTGAATCAAGACATGGCTTGAAAAATGCAAAAAAGTGCCATTTTGAGGTTTTGAGAAGTGACTTTGTGATTTTGTGATTACGGGTCACTTGTGATAGTTTACACAGCTTACATATGATATATATGAGGTGTGTGTGTGATTAGTTTGGGTGGAATTTCTCTCTAGCTCAAAAACTCATAATTGCTTGCTATGGAAGGCAAGTTTGAGGTGAAAGAAGAGATTTTGAGGAAAGCATCTGTTAGATGGCTTTGGTGTACTCAAACTGAACACAATTGAGCTCTATTTATAGTAGAGCAAGTTTGTTTTGGGATCCACAGTGAATGGCAACTGCAGCAGG
The DNA here is from genome assembly GCA_022829125.1 of Lathyrus tuberosus. Lineage (NCBI taxonomy): Eukaryota > Viridiplantae > Streptophyta > Magnoliopsida > Fabales > Fabaceae > Lathyrus > Lathyrus tuberosus. The sequence goes on from JALAZF010000084.1 coordinate 8,883,230, forward strand.
TGTTTGTTCAATGTTGGTCAATGGAAATGCAAGTCTCCTCTAGCCATTGACTAGAGGTTAGGGCACGGGGTTGTGGTTCCCTTGGTCTTGGATAAGTCTTGACTGATTTCAGATGAGAATGGCTCAGTCCATGCCACCTTGATGCTTCCATTGAATGCTCCAATCCAAATTTGGAGTCTTGTCCCTATTTTGGCCATTTTAGGTTCAACATCCTATTTCTTGTTCCATGGACTTTGGAGGCTTGGCTCAGTGATTGTCCCCTTTAGATTCAATCCTCAGAGGTGTCCAAGTGGAAAGGAGCATTTGGATTTGGCTGATTTTGGCAAATCGAGCAAAGTTGCAAATTCTGCCTTGCCTTTGACAGATTTCAGCAAGGCAACTTGTCAATGTCATATCTCATGACTCAAATGGAATTTGGCAATGTTCTTGGCCATTTTGGAAAGCCCTTACATGATACAACAACTGTTTGAACATGTTTGGTTTTGATATCTTTTGAATCCAAGTGAAAAATCCCCCTACATTTGGAAAAAAATGAAGGCAGATTTGGACTTAGTGAAAATTTCACTAAGTGTTGGAAAAAGTGACATTTTCACTTTTCAGCCACTTTGATCACTCCATAACTCAAAATCCTTAATGAATTGGACTTAGGTCTAGTTGAATTTTTTGTAGAGGGTAATGAGGGCTACAAATCAAGCTTTGGATGGGAAAAAATGGCTTTGTGGTTTAGGAGTTATGATCCTCCAAAGTTGGTACCCTTGTCACTTTATTTTTAACTTAGAAAATTTTCTAAGTTTTTATGGTTACCCCTTTTACAAGTTATCCAACTTTTCTTATTTTTCTTGATGAATGATGATTCAAATCATACATTAACATCATTTTAGGGTTAAAAATCCATTTTGGTGAAAAATCTCAAAAAGTCAAAGTTGACTTTTGTGCACAGTTGACTTTTTATCAGATGAATTCCAAACTGTGCAATTCTTCAGGAAATCATGTCCTTGACCTAAATCAAACTTGATGGACATGTTCCATGGGTGTCATGGGCTATATTGAGGCATGTCCTAGGGCTTGGGAGCATGTCTTGGTCAAAAGTCAAAGTTATAGTTGACTTTTCCCTTAAAACCCTAATTGTGGTGCAGATGAAATTGAGACTTGTTGCTCAAGCTTCTTGGATTAATCCATTGTTCCAAATGGATTAATATGGTATATTAAAGACCCTCAAATCATGTCTTGAGGTCTTGGTTCATGATTTGTCCCAAAAGTCAACTTAGGGGTGAATTAGGTCAAGAAACCCTAATTCCTGATTTTTAGTGAATGCATCCCCTGAGGAAAAATTGACTTGATGATTGGGTCCATGAGGTTACATGGAGTATATTAGGTTATGTTTTGGATCATTGGCTCATGCCCAGATGAAATTTTCCATCTGGAGGCCCTGGTCGACCAAAACCCTAATTTGGTGATACTGGCGATCTTGAGGCTTGATCCACCTAGAAAGGAGCAACCTTGTGCTTAATCCTTGAAGTGGGAGTCCTTTTTTATCCTTTGTGGATGCTTGAGAGGTTAGACAAGTTGAAGATCATATCATTCCTTGATTGATCCTTTGTCTAAGGCTCTGAGAGGGCTAGAAACCCTAATTTTGATTGTAGGGAATGCCCAACAACCCTTGAGGCATTTGATGAGGCCTGATGGTTCATCCATATTGTGATGATGATTGACACAATGATGGGAAACCTTAGTGGTCAAAATTTGGGGTATGACAGATGCCCGTATTTAATCTTCTTGGACCCGAAGGTGTGAATGACGAAGGTATTCGGGCATTCGGGGTGCAAGAGGATTAAATATCGGAATACCCAAAATTTTGATGGTTATGAATGACAGCTTGCGCATTCATCTTCTTTTTACTAAGCAATGATGCTTAGAAAGGGTAAACTTCCCCTCGATCCTGGTTTCCTACTAAGGAACTGGTCGTAGTTTCTGATTTAAACTTCCCCTCGATCCTGGTTTCCCACCAAGGAATTGGTCTTAGCTTCTGATTTAAATTTTCCCCTCGATCTTGGTTTCCTACCAAGGAACTGGTCTCAGTTTCTAATTTAAACTTCCCCTCGATCCTGGTTTCCTACCGAGGAACTGGTCTTAGTTTCAGATTTAAACTTCCCCTCGATCCTGGTTTCCTACCAAGGAACTGGTCTCAGTTTCTTTTGTCAATAAACCTTATTGACAAGGAACGCTATTTGTAGCGGATTTCCCTCAAACTTCTCACCGAATTTTCCTGGGGAGATGCCATTTGAGTGGAAAAAGTTTTGATGTCAGACTTTCTGGGGAACCCAGTCGTCTGAGTTGTAGATGTGTACAAACTTCTCTGTTGGAGACGCCATTTGTTTCTACTGGGGAAAGCGAGTCTCTTGAGAGACTGTTTTCATTTGAGGGCTTACATCATACTTTTCTCGGGATCTTTCCGGAGAAATGCCATATGATGGGATCCAATTTTGAGGTGCCGATGACTTTTTCATCAGTAGTCCTTCGGAGAAAGGCAGCTGTACTGCCAAATCTCTGATTAAGAGGTTTTCTCTGGGGATTTTCCTTAATCCGGGAAAGCAAGGATATCGTCTTCGATGGCGAAGAGTGACATTTGTTGAAAGTTTTCTCTGGCTTTTCAGAGGTTCAAGTTATCAAAGTGGTCGAGTGTCGACTCTAATCCAGAGATACACTAGAGAGAAATTGCTTAGATGATTCACTTCCTAACGAGGAAAGGTTTGACAACTCGATTGAGAGAACTTTTATCACTAGGGGACAAGACCAACTAGAGTGATAGTGATGCGATATGAAATGTGAATGCAAATCAATAATGCACGATGTATGTATGTATATGCGGACAAAACTGACGCGACATACAGACTGACGGGTGAACATGACTGGATACTCGGCCATCGCGGGGCGAAGAAGTACCGCTGGTCCAAAAGTAGCAATTCTACCTTGCTTAGGAGAGATAGTCCCTGCGGGGAATACTGGTGATCGGACTTAGTAGATGAGAACTCGACCGAAGAAGTCAGATGGAATAGTCGCATCTGACATTGTTGATCCTTCATTCAGGCGTACTGGCCTAGAAGGAGTACTTTGATTCTGCACTTTGAAGTTCGATTACTTCTGGAGAAGCGGTTGATGCTCTTTTGATGTTCAACAGTCAAAAGCAATTGCCATCTTTAGTTTAAAAGCAGAACAAGTTTTAACGAGTAAATTCATTTTTATTTCAAGAATCGTTGATCATGTTAAAATGTCGTTCTGTAAAGCTAAAACAAATAAGAATTACAAACAAAAGCACAAGGGCTCAAATTTTATTGATAAGATGGAGATCAGCCAAACGCGTGATTCCAAAGAGTATATACAAAGTTTGAAAATGGTAATTTACAGGGAAAAGGGCTACGTTGAAACTTAACAACCACTATCCTTCTACCAACTTTGAATTCGGGACATCCTGAGCTTCTGTCGAAGATGACCTTGACTGGAGTTTTCCTCTGATGGATGATGTAACTGCTGCTGAGGGACTTGCCTCTATTGAATATAGTTACTTGTCATTATCCCTAATTTTTCCTGGATTGTACTTTGATGTTTCCAATCCACCGGGATGATTTTTTTTTTCATGTCTCTAACTTTTGCCTGGACTGCCCTTTCGGGTTTTCAATCCACCGAGACGTTTTTTTTCTTTTAGGCGAAGTATTTCTTGACTACATCAACATTTTTGGGGTAGGCAAATTCCTCTCCGTCCATGGTTGCAAGTCTCAAGGCACCGCCTGAGAAAGCTTTCGTGACCACATAGGGGCCATCATAATTCAGAGTCCACTTGCCCCGAGAGTCAGTGAGAAATGATTGTATCTTCTTGAGCACGAGGTCTCCTTTTCTGAAGACACGAGGTCGGACCTTTTTGTCGAACGCCTTCTTCGTCCTCTGCTGATACAACTGACCGTGGCATAGTGTCGTGATTCGCTTCTCTTCGATCAGGTTTAATTCGTCGTGTTGACTTTGACACCACTCAGATTCTGAAAGCTTAGCTTCCATCAATACTCAAATTGACGAGATCTCTACTTCTATGGAGAGCACTGCTTCCATGCCATATACTAGAGAGAAAGGGGTTGCCCCTGTTGAAGTGCGGACAGATGTACGATAACCGTGAAGAGCAAAGGGTAGCATCTCGTGCCAATCTTTATAGGTTACAACCATCTTTTGAACAATCCTCTTGATGTTCTTGTTAGCCGCTTCTACCGCCCCGTTCATATTGGGTCGGTAGGGAGATGAGTTATGGTGTTTGATCTTGAACTCTGAGCACAACTCTTTCATCATCTTGTTGTTCAAATTAGATCCATTATCAGTAATGATCTCGCTTGGAACACCATAACGGCAGATGATATTGTTTTTGATAAATCGGACCACCACTTGTCGGGTCACATTGGTGAATGACGCTGCTTCGACCCACTTGGTGAAATAGTCAATGGCTACCAGGATGAACCGATGTCCGTTTGAAGCCTTAGGTTCGATCAAGCCAATCATGTCAATTCCCCATATGGAAAAAGGCCACGGGGAATAAAGAACTTTGAGATGTGATGGCGGTACATGAATTTTGTCGGAGTATATCTGACACTTGTGACACCTCCTCATGTACTTGTAGCAGTCGGATTCCATGGTCAACCAGTAATACCCTGCTCTTAGAATTTTTCTCGCCATTGTGTGTTCGTTGGCATGAGTGCCAAAGGATCCTTCATGAATTTCTTTCATAAGCATGTCTGCTTCTGGTCTGTCTACGCATCGAAGCAAGAGCATGTCAAAATTTCTCTTATAGAGAGTGTCACCGCTCAGGAAGAAGTTTCCAGCCAATCTTTTGAGGGTTTTCCTGTCTTTTCTGAGTGCCCCAGGTGGGTACTCTTGTTTCTGAAGGACGCATTTGATATCGTGATACCAAGGTTTGTCGTCTATGACTGCTTCGATCGTGAAGATGTAGGCAGGCCGTTCAAGGCGCATTATGTCGATCTTAGGTAAGTCGTTCCATTGACCTACACTAATCATAGAAAAGAGAGTGGCTAAGGCATCAACCATGTGATTCTCTTCACGAGGGATGTGATGAAACTCAACTCTGTTGAAGAATGGTAACAACCTTCTTGCATAGTCTTTGTAAGGAATCAATCCTGATTGGTATGTGTTCCAATCTCCTTTTATCTGATTGATAACCAAAGCTGAATCGCCGTATACGTCCAAATTTTTTATCCTTAAATCAATTGCTTCCTCGAGACCCATAATACAAGCTTCGTATTCGGCCTCGTTGTTCGTACCTTTGAATGTAAGTCTGGCAGTGAAAGGAATGTGGGTACCCTGAGGGGTAACAATGATTGCCCCAATTCTGTTTCCATAATGATTAACTGCTCCGTCAAAGATAAGTCCCCATTGGGAACCTGGTTCTGGCCCTTCACTGGGTAGCGGTTCCTCGCAATCTTTCATTTTTAGATACATGACATCTTCGTCTGGAAAGTCAAACACGATTGATTCTTGATCGTCAATCGGTTGGTGAGCCAAATGATCGGCTAAAATACTTCCCTTAACGGCTTTCTGAGCGTGGTACTCTATGTCATATTCTGATAACAGCATCTGCCAACGGGCAATCCTTCCTGTAAGAGTAGGTTTTTCGAAAACATACTTGATTGGATCCATTTCGGAGATTAACCAAGTAGTGTGACGAATCATGTATTGGCGAAGACGTTTGGCTGCCCAAGCCAAAGCACAGCAAGTTTTCTCAAGCATCGTGTACCGAGTTTCACATTCGGTGAATTTCTTGCTCAGATAGTAAATGGCAGACTCTTTCCGTTTGGTTTCGTCTTGTTGGCCAAGTACACACCCCATTGAGTCCTCTAGGACTGTGAGGTAAATGATCAGTGGTCTTCCTTCCACTGGAGGTGATAGAATCGGAGGATTCAACAGATATTCCTTAATACTGTTGAAGGCGGTTTGGCAATCTTCTGACCAAACTCAATCCTGGTTCTTTTTCAGTAACTTGAAGATCGGCACACAAGTGGCGGTCATGAGGAATATGAAGCGGGAGATGTAGTTCAAATGTCCCAGGAATCCTCTGACTTGTTTTTCAGTTTTCGGTGAAGGCATTTCTTGAATGGCCTTGACCTTGTCAGGATCAACCTTAATTCCTTTCTGGCTGACGATGAACCCTAGTAGTTTCCCTGAACGGACACCGAAGGTGCACTTGTTGGGATTCAAGCGGAGCTTGAATTTTCTTAAACGTTCGAACAATTTTGACAGATGTTCAACGTGTTCGCTCTCTATTTTTGATTTTGCAATCATATCATCGACATATACCTCGATTTCCTTGTGTATCATGTCATGAAACAGAGTAGTCATGGCCCTTTGATAGGTTGCCCCGGCGTTCTTCAAACCGAACGGCATTACCTTGTAACAAAAGGTGCCCCATGGGGTAATGAACGAAGTTTTCTCCATGTCCTTCGGCGCCATTTTGATCTGGTTATAGCCCGAGAATCCATCCATGAAGGAGAATACTTTGAACTTTGTTGTACTGTCTACTAGCATGTCAATGTGTGGTAAAGGAAAGTCGTCCTTTGGACTTGCCTTGTTCAGATCCCTGTAATCTACACACATTCTAACATTTCCGTCCTTTTTGGGAACGGGTACGATGTTGGCTAACCATTGAGGATATTCAGATGTAGCGAGGAAACCCGCGTCAATCTGTTTCTGCACCTCCTCTTTGATTTTGATGGCCATGTCCGGGTGAGTCCGTCTCAACCTTTGCTTTACTGGCGGACATTCCGATCTTAATGGTAAGTGATGTTCCACGATGCTGGTATCCAACCCTGTCATATCCTGATAGGACCAAGCGAATACATCAGGAAATTCTTTGAGAAGCTTTATCAAATCCTCTCTGGCAGTTGGACTGAGCAGTGCCCCAATCCTGACTTCTTTTCTCTCTTTTTCTGAACCCAAGTTTACCGTTTCCAATGGCTCTTTGTGAGGTTCAATGGACCTTTCCTCTTGTCTGAGTAATCGGGAGATCTCTTCTGGAATTTCGTTGTCAACTTCTTCTTCAGCCTCGAATACCGGGAACTCAAAGTTGGGAGAAGGCATCGGATCGTATGTTTCAACGGGGTGTAAAACAAGCAATCTGCATGGCGTGATGAATCGTGTTTAGAAGAGATAGAGAAAATGCAAGTGTGTGCAGTGTTTTATTTTACTGCTTGTTTTTATTATCGAGTTGTTTTTTAGGATTACCATTTTCTGAGAAAAGCAAAAAGAGAAAACAGCAATTAATGCAGAAATTACAGAACGACGTTATTTTATTAATGAACAAGTCGACTCTTGAAACTATAGCCCTATAAAACAAAACTTTGTCGCTTCGGGCAAAGCGAAGAGGGAAATTTACAGAAAGCGAGCCCTATCAAAACATCCGTTTCACCTGGGCAGGGTGAAAGGTTAAAGATGGCAATTACTTTGACTGATGAACGACCTTCGGAACCTCGACGGCAACCCACTGGCGGAAAATTCCTCGGTGAATCACAAAGTCTGGCACCTTCCTTGATTTGCCTTCAGAAATAACGCTGATTTCTGGTGGAGCAGGATCATTGGAATCTGTCTCCCAGGCAGAGTCGTCGTAGGAGGATTCCTCTGTTGCATTTTGCATAGCATTCGTGCTCTCAGCTGCATCTCCCCATCCAGTAGGCTGGATATCTTCGAACCTGATACGAGAGCTTCCGGGCGCAGCGTACTTGACCATAAAGTCGTATTTTCCACTTGGTTCTCCCAAGGTGTCCCACACTTCTTTGGAATTGGAGGAGTCATCTCTCTCGATGACGTTGACCTCGGGAAAAGCATAGTTGATGAATTCAAGTCCTGCGAATGTTGCGAATTCATCTTCATGTTGACTAGTTTTTGAATGACCTGAGTGTTGATCCCATGACATGGTGGGGACACAAGTATTTTGTTCAATGACGGTCAGCTGATTTTCATTGTTCGGCTGACTCTCTTGTCCTAAGTCTCCTGGATAAGGTTGCCACATTGGCAGACCATCCATTGGGCCATAGTAATCGTGGTCAAATTTGTCTTTCATCAGAGTGTCCTCCTCTAATGAATTTGGCGGAGCACGGCATCCTTCCGAATCATAATCTCCGTAGATTATTTCGACATCTGATCTTGGTATAAATCTCGGACTTTCTGTAGGAAATCAAAAAGGCGTAGGCACCTCTTTCTGAGACATATAACCGTCCTTGTTAAGATATGACTTCCACTCTTCCTCTGTGTCAGAGGGATCTTCCTCGTTGATAGCGTGAACTGTCTGAGACACTGGGTGAAGGAAACCTCCACTGTGGAAGAAGTTTTGAATGGGGTGAAGACTTCCATCGCTGGCAGCTATCTGGGTACAGGTTGCAGAAAAACCAAGACCCTTCTTTATTTTATTGTCAATGGGAATGACAAGTTGTCCCCATCCTGTCGTATCGGTACTCTCGACCGCTTTGATAGCATCGTTGTATGAGGAAATCGAGGTCCTCCTTTGAAATGATTGTCCTTACTTACCGATAGTGCTTGGAACTGAGTTCTAATAACCTCCTCGGGTTCTACACAAGTAGATGATGATAAGCTACTCACGAGCAAGGCCTGTTCTCCACAGACTGTGACAAGTTGATCGTTATGAACAAACTTTAGCTTTTGGTGGAGGGTTGAAGTAACCGCTCCAGCCTGATGTATCCATGGTCTTCCTAATAAACAACTGTATGTTGCCCGGATGTCCATGACCTGGAAAGTGACTTGGAAAGTGTGAGGACCGATAGTTATGGGAAGATCAACTTTGCCGATAACTGTTTTTCTGGATCCGTTGAACGCTTTGACGACGACCTCGCTGATTCTCATCGGAGGGCCTTTGAATGATAATTGCATCAAAGTGGACTTCGGCATAACATTCAGAGTTGACCCTGTGTCTACCAGTACGCTGGCTAAAGCATCGTCCTGGCAGTTAACCATAATGTTGAGCGCCATGTTATGACGACGACCCTCTTCAGGTAATTCCTCATCACTAAATCCCAAATTATTACAGGAAGTGATGTTAGATACAATACTATCGAACTGTCTGATTGTTACATCCTGTTCCACAAAGGCTTGCTCCAAGACTTTCTGTAGAGCCTCCCTGTGGGCTTCTGAACTGAGTAACAATAATAATACTAAGATCTTTGAAGGAGTCCGTAACAGCTGATCAACAATGTTATATTCACTCCTTTGGATGAGCTTCAGCATCTCATCATTATTTTTTGAAAGGTCGGGATTACTGGATTGACCAACTGGTGGATCGGGAGCTTCTGTCTGAAGTTCCTTTTCCTTGTTAAGTTCTCCAACTCCTCGGTTGAAGATTCGAACGCTCCGTGTTACACGACTGATGTCTGCAATATTCCCAACGGAGGGTAATGAAATTTCCTTTCCCTTTTCAAATATCGTTGCACCGTATTTGTAAGGGATAGCCTTAGTTGATTTATACGGTAGTGGTCCCGGTAGATAGATCACTATGGGAACCTTCTAATTTTTCTGACCATTATAAGTAATCTCGATCCGTTCCCGGTTGGGAACTCTAGATTCGTCAAGTAGAGGGATGATGGCAAAAACATCCCTGGTCTGTGACGACCAGAGATCGCGACAGCATCCTCAACTTGATCGGCAAGGTAATTCGGCGTCCAGTTGATGGGTCCAGAACCCGGATATGGACGAATTTCTCCCCGATCGACCTGACCCTGAAGAGCTGCTCTCACAAGGTAACACCCTTGGTTACTTTCTGAACAGACGCCACAACTGTGATAGTTGTGTGGTGGCACCTGGCCACGTCCACTTTGAATACAATGTAACCTTACTAGGTTAGCTCCCACTAATCGGACATCCTGACTTTGACGCCGAGTGGGGTTTCTATTACTGATACTAATCTGCTGAGTATCTTCATCCATGTAAATTGGCATCCACCAATGATTTAACAAATGCTGAAGTGCCTCCTGGACAAGGGTACAACCTCGATCGTTTTCGCAACCCGCTTTACAGCTGTGATAGTCATGTGATATTAAGAATCCGAGTCGGACCTGCTCAGCATGTAACTCTACCAGGTTGGTATTCATTACGCGAATATCGAAGATTTGAACCATGTTGATCTGATAGGGGTTCCTATCATGGTAGTCTTGGATCCATCCGAGATCCATCTGATGCTGGAGGGCCTCTTGTATGAAAGAGCATCCCTGTTTATTTACCGAGCAAGTCAGACAGGAGCTGTAATCGTGTCGCGGCAGATTATGATACTGGCTTTGCCTTGAGTGCATTGCCACTAAGTTGACATTCATTGCACAGATATCGTGGTTCTGAATGACGTTGGAATTCGTGTAGACCATGTTAACTCCACGAACTCGATGCTCTTGGATCCATCCGAGATCCATTTGTTCCTGTAGAGCTGCTTGCACCACAGAACATCCTTGGTTGTTTTTAGAGCAGATATCACACTGGTGATAGTTATGAGGTGGCACATGGCCATATCCACTCTATCTACAATGCATCTTGACAAAATTAGTTTTCAACAAGAGTACATCGTGAATTTGATAGACATTGTTAGTCTCTCTCTCAATCAGGTTGACTACAGCTTTCTCGTGTTGAGGCAGGGGGTTCGTGAGAACATTGGGATTCGTATCTTTGAAAGATAAGAGCCCACTCCTAATAAGCTTTTGCACGTCATATTTGAAATTGAGACAGTTCTCTAAGTTATTCCCTGATCCTCCTTGATGATAAGGGCATGTCTGATCCGCTTTGAACCAAAAAGGCGGATTTTTCGGTACTGTAAGAGGAGACTTAGTCTGGATGTGCCCCTTAGCCAGTAGTAATGGGAATAGTTCTGCGTACAACATGGGTATAGGATCAAACCCTGATAGTTGTTTTGTACGGTTGTTGTTATATGGAGGACGAGCCTGCTGAAGAGGCTGTTGTGTCCTTTGCTGATTAGGTTGGCTCTGCGCAACCTGAGGTTGATACGTAGGAATAGGCGCAGGGATGATAGCAGGAATTACAGCTGCTACTGGTTGATAACGTCACCTTTGCCTTCCGAGAGAGATATTCCCAATATCTTGCTCTTTTTTCTTAGGGAGAGCACTACCGTATTTTTTAGCACCGCTCGTCGATCCAGTGTCTTTTACCAAACGTCCTTCTCGGATGGCTTCCTCAAGACGTACGCCCATGCCGACCATCTCGGTGAAATCACTGGGCGCACTGGCAACCATTCGGTCATAATAAAATGAGCTTAATGTTTTTAAGAAGATCTTTGTCATCTCTTTTTCCTCAAGAGGTGGACAAATTTGAGCGGCGATTTCACGCCACCTCTGAGCATATTCCTTAAAGGTTTCCTTGTCCTTTTGCGACATCGATCTGAGTTGATCTCTGTCAGGTGCCATGTCTAAATTGTATTTGTATTGTTGGATGAAGGCAGTGTCAAGATCTGTGAATGTGCTAATCGTAGCACGGTTTAAACCCATGTACCATTTTAATGCAGCACCGGTTAAACTATCCTGAAAGTAGTGAATCAGTAAGTCCTGATTCTCAGTCTGAACTGACATGCGCCGAGCGTACATCACCAGATGGCTTTGAGGGCAAGAGTTACCCTTGTACTTTTCAAAGTCGGGCACTTGAAACTTGTGCGGGACTTTCACATTGGGGACCAAGCAGAGGTCCGCGGCGTCCTTTCCAAATAGATCCTGACCGCGAATGGCTTGCAGCTCCTTCTGCATTTCCAAGAATTGTTCCTGGAATTCATCCATTTGGTCAAACATAGTTTCCTTTTTACCAGAAGGTGTCTGTGGAATCTGTCCTTCCGGGACAATGTGCACCACAGGGGGTGGTACCGTGACTACGGCAGCGAACCTTGGCGTTTCCCGAAGTTTGTAACCTTCAGGAGTCTTCAGTATGCCTCTGGCATCTTCGCTTTCCCGAAGTTTGTAACCTTCAGGCCCAGCGGCTTCTGTTGCGATTCCCTGATCTTCAGTGATCGGCGGAACATATCCTTCCGAGATATAGTTAACAGGCATGCCCCAAGGGCGATCTTTCGGTATCTGATACCTAGGGCCATACTTCTGCACTATAGGCGTTGAGGTGATCTCTGAGATCACAATTCTTTGTAGCTGAGCTTCTGCCATGGCTTGCATGTCGTTACGAAGCTTTCTCATATCCTCTCTTAGAGCGTCGATCTCTTCTTTCAACTCTCTGTTTTCTTCCTCAAGATCATCCATCTTTTTCTGACGATTGGCCCGAGTATTATACGAATGAGACAGTTTGACTCTAGAATCGAGACACAAACGTGAGATTCGTAGGGAAGAAGAATACGTGATGTGAGAATGATGAATGCAATGATTATATTAATTGTGTTTTTTTTTGTTTAATCAAAATAAACTTCGACAATTAGATTGCAAAATCAAACAGTGGGGAAACCCCTTTTTATTGAAATTCAAAGGATTACAGAAATGGAAATACAGTAGATTACAAAGTGCAGAAACAGAAACCTAAGCTAATGGGCCCCGAGTCCTCTCTGAAGAGAAATCGGGTGCTGATTCTAGTATCTTCCTTTTCTTTGACCGGGGCTCTTGGGCCGTTGTCGGGTTGTCATTCCTTTGCTAGGTGAAAGGAGCGAGCAAATTCCTTTGGCCATCCTGATTCTCTACAGCATGTTGCTCTAAAATTTCGATCAGAGCATCTTTCTCTCTCAGTAATTGCTGCATTTTGATGCACTCTATGTCGAGGGTGCGGTACTTGTTCTTCCAAGACCTTCTTTCCTTTTGAACTTTGTTGAGAGTAACCTGAAGCTTTTCAGTTTCCGTCATGAAGTACATGACAGATTCTCTCGGCGGAAGAATTCTGTAACGAGGATAAGGCATTTTTAGCTTGAGAGCTCTAGTTTGTACCCAATGGAGATAAGGCTCCACCGAGACACAGTCCGGTTTTCCTAGAGACTCGCGTCCTTTCTTATGAACCTGCTTCCAAGCGTGAACTATTTCCATCTTTAGTGCTCTGTCGTTTTCTCCTTCCTTGAAGAAAAAACCTTCCAGATGAACACCCAGTGGGATGTGTCTCATCAGGTATCCAAATTGACGGCGAACCAATACCGGATGGTAGTTGATTCCTCCGTTAGTTCCTATGAGGGGTACGTTGGGGAAGTTTCCACAATGGTCAATGATCCTAATTCCCTCATAAATCCTATTACACCAATCAATGTCAGAGTTGGTAAGAGACATGATCTTCTGCGACCAACGTAAGGCACTCTTACAATCCCAAAAAGCAGCAGACTTGGGCAAGTGGGAGATAAACCATTTGTAAAGAAAAGGTACACAGCATGTGATCTCCCCCCCCCCCCCCCACTGTACAAATTCCCCAAGTGTACAGAATGATACGCATCTGCGAGCAAAGTCGGCACAGGGTTTCCAATGAGAAAAACCTTAATAGCGTTGATATCGACGAAGTTATTGATGTTAGGAAACAAAAATAACCCATAGGTGAGCAAGACAAAGATGCTTTCAAAAGCAGCCACGTTTCCTATACTGGCAAAATACATGGCTTTCTTTGTCAAGAACTGGGCAGGCAAACCTTGGATGCCACCCTTAGCGGTCATGTGAGTCCTGACCTCAGACTCGTCCAAATGAATTGCTCTTGCAATGGTCTGATTCTTTGGAATTTCTTCCAGTCCAAAAAATTGAGCTCAATCTGTAATGTGTAGATCGATCAGATGGGAATATTCCTCCAGCGTTGGTGCTAGCTGGTAATCCAGGAATGTGAAACAGTGATAAACTGGATCATAGAATTGAACGAGCGCGTCCATGATTCCCTCAATCACATGGACTCTTAACAGTGGTAGCAAACCTCCGTACTTGGCTCTGAAAGCCTTTGGGTTAGTGATCATCCTTGCTAACCTTCTCAAATCCTCTAGTTTTGGAACCTTGAAGGTATACTGGTGAGTTCTCCTTCTACCGAAATCCATTAGTGTAATCCTTTCCTCTGATATTTGCAATCACAGTCTTAGTTTATTTTGAAAAAATAGAGAGACTAGAAGAGAAATATTTTGAATGTTTTAATGTTTTTTTTAAATGAATGCATGAATGCAGCACACAAAAACATAGAAAAAACATGGGGTCAAAGGGTCGTTGTCATGAAGTCAAGGCTCTACCCATCCCCAAAGGTTTATACTAGGGTGATTTTTGTACCTGTACTCATTATCATCAGCTCCTCCCAGGAAAGCAAAACAACAAGCGGATCGCCAGCGAGTTGTAGTGCAATCTTAGAGTAAGTGTCATTCACCGAGAATAGATCACCAGCCTCAAATGAGGGTAGTATCGCGTAACAACTATTCCCGATAGTTTCTGCACTACGAAAGGGTTTGGCTCCCCAGCTTCTCAGACTTAACAACCGGCCCATTGTCTAGGTGAGAGAATGGGTTGTGTTGGTCAGCCTCCACTGAGGTTGATGGTCGACCCCGTCGCCATCACTTATCTTAAGTGTATACTCAATCTTTCCACATGCGGCATCACACGCATTCCCAGTAGCAGATAAATAAACACATATTCAATTAGGAAAAGCAGTATATATATTTGTCCTAAACATCCTAGACCTTTAAAGCTATGAATCCTAAGTTCCTGACAGAAAATGGGTTCCCCGACGGAAGCCCCAATCTGTGGTTTTCACACAAGTGAAGAGAAGGAAGACCGTGCCTAGATCTAACTTTAAAAGGCCCCACGGTGGGCACCATTTTTCTGTAGCGAGCGATTTTGGACGCGGTTCTTAAGCGCTGGTCGCTCTCTGCGGTTGAGCTTAAACTACAGGTCGATTCATTTTTTATCCTATTGTGAGCTGAATAAGGAAGGGAAATAGATGTCTCCAATTAACCCTGCTTTGCATACTGAGTTTAAACAGCGGTCTGTTAGGTTACGGATGCTATCAATGTGGGGGGGCCTTTGTACTGGTTATTTGTATTTTCGCCAATACTGTTTTCTTTCTTTTTATCTTGACAGAAGGTTTCTGGCGGGGAACAAGGATTAGGATGTTAGGACTGATGTTTTTGAATTACTGCTTTTGATTGATGGAGATATGGGATTTGGGTTTTTTGTTGATTGTGCTCGCTAAGAGCTTTTCTTTCGATCTTATGCCTACGTATTCCCGTTTACCGAAACAGGGAAATCAGAGCGTTCGTAGTTCCTCCTATTCTATGGGAGGAAATGGTATTTTGGTGTCTTGTTCAAAGCCCAAGACGTGAAGCTGAAAGGTGTTTTGTATCTTGTTCAAATCCCAAGATATGAAGCTAAAAGGGTGTTGACCTTAGAGAGAATTTGTCATCTCTAAAGAGGGGTTTGTATGTCACAACTGTTTATAAAGGATAATTACTTTAACCGGGATGTGTGAATCCGGCAATGCCATAATTTCCTTTAAAGGGGATTTTCAACCTGAAGGAGAAGACTTTAACTCAGTGTAAAGCAATGCTATCTTTCCTTAGGAATTTCTCATGCTAAAAGAGGGACAGTGGCATGGATGTAGATGATCCAGAGGCTTGCCGCTTACAGCGATTAGATGAAGGGGAAGGAGTTGTTGATGTTTATGTACTGTGAACGAGGCACAACTTTGATGCTAAAAGGTTGATTAGATCAACCAGTGGTTTTCTTATACAAAGCCTAAGAGGAGGCTATTATGTGTCTCGTACAAAGCCCGAGAGAGAGGCTAAAAGGTTTTGACTCAACGAGGGAATCTTTTATGTGTGTCTCGTACGAAGCCCGAGAGAGAGGCTAAAAGGTGTTGATCCTACAAGAGGATCTTTTATACTCAACAAGAGAGTGTTTTTGTATCCCGTACAAAGCCCGAGATGGAGGCTGAAATTTGCTTGGCTCAATAAGAACCTCTTTGTATCTCGTATAAAGCCCGAGATGGAGGCGAAAGGGTGATTGACTCTACGAGGGAGTCTCTTATGTGTCTCGTACAAAGCCCGAGAGAGAGGCTAAACGTTGTTTGACTCAACGAGGGAGTCTTTTGTATCTCGTACGAAGCCCGAGAGAGAGGCTAAATGTTTGCTTCGCTGAGAAGAATCATTGTACAAAGCCCAAGAGAGAGGCTAAGGTAACTGTTTCAGTTAAGTGACAGGTCCAGTATACTGATTTTAAAGAGAAAATCAGTTCTTATATGAGTAACACTGTACCCAAGGATTTGATTCGAGGACCAAGGTTATTCCCTATTCTTTAAGGAAACGGGAAATCCAAGGGGTATTGAGACTGTCCGAGTCTACGGGTTTCCTTCCTATTTAACGAAGGGGTGCTTGAGAATGTCTTTGAGACTCAAGGAAGTTAGACTGTCCAAGTCTAGAGTTTTATCTTTTGTACTATGCTTTGAAAAACAGTAGTAGACTTTATGAAAGGACTGTTCTTTGAAGATTACTAAGTTCTGTTCCTATACCTCTAGGAGGTCGTCGGGACAATTTGTACGAAGCCCAAGAGGAGGCTGGAAGCTTTTAAGAAGCCGACGGGTCCTTGTACTAAGCCCAAGAGGAAGCCATCATTCCCGGAGGAAGAGATCATTATACGAAGCCTAAGAGGAGGCTGTGAATACTTCTAAGAAGCCGTAGGTCCTTGAACTAAGCCCAAGAGGAGGCTGGGTTGCTTTTAGGAAGCCTTTGGGTCCTTGTACGATGCCCAAGAGGAGGACGATGCTTTTAAGAAGCCCGTGGATCCCCAAACCCCGAAAAATTCAAGGCAAGTTATTCACGAGGAATAGATCGAGTCAGGAAAGTTCGAGAATTTGGAAGAAACTCAAAGATGCCATTCACGGAGAATACATTCATCTTGGGGAGTAGAGCTTCTTGACAATTCCTAATGAGGACAGCCGAAGAGAAGACTGTATCTGGTGATCCTATTGGGGGATCTAGTTGTCTATTTCTATGAATAAATGAAACGGCGTCACCTAGTTCTAGACGTAGTTGCCGGGGAAACTCTAAATATCTATACTATTATTACACAGTTGATATGAGTTTATGAAAGAAGACTTACAGTGAAATAGCCCCACAATACAGTTATATGTATATGAAAGCAGTAAATGAAAGCGGTAACCACTTACTCGGTTGTAGAGCTTCCATGTTGTTTGGTTAGTTGTTTAACAAATAAAGATTGAAAACGACAGTATATTCAAAATCAGAGAAAGTGCTTTGAAAAAGAAAGATTTAGGGCTTACACTCAAGGAGAGGCCCATGGTTTTATCAGTGAGCGCACTGTTGTTTTTGTACAGAGGGACTCATACAAGTGACTGGGGCCCAAAATGGTTTTCTGTACAAATGGATGGGTCTTACACTCTCTCAAGAGGCCCAAAAGGTTTAAGGAAAAAGAGTGGGGCTTATAACACGAGGGTAGGCCCAGATAATTTTTTCGTTAAAAATGGCG
This sequence comes from Lathyrus tuberosus, assembly GCA_022829125.1. NCBI lineage: Eukaryota > Viridiplantae > Streptophyta > Magnoliopsida > Fabales > Fabaceae > Lathyrus > Lathyrus tuberosus. Next base: position 8,900,689 of record JALAZF010000084.1, read on the forward strand.
ATCGCGCCGAAGTTTTCTTTTAACGCAAAGGGACTTATACAATAAGTGAGGCCCAAAATTGTTTTGGTTAAAAGGGGGTTGGGTCTTACACTCTATTAGAGGCCCAAAAGTTTGGAATGGGTCTTATAGCTCGAGGAGAGACCCAGTTGTTATTTTCCAAAAGGCGACGATCGCGCCGTTCGTTTTTTACGGTATCGGGACTTATACAATACACTGAGGCCCAAAGTGATTTGGTCAAAAAAGGATTAGGTCTTACACTCTATTAGAGACCCAAAAGTGTTTGACAATGATTTGCTTTGAGTGAAAATCAAAGAAACCCTAATTTTATTCTTTAAAAAATAAATATTTAAAGAAAATCAATGAAAAATACCAAATAGGTTGGAATAAACCACTTGTGATTTTTGTTTAAGGTTTGAAAAATGAAGTATAAATCACAAGAGATATTAAAACTCATTTGGTCTTGATTTTTCAAGATGAATATTCATTTTAGAATGTTTAAAAACAAATAAAAATGAATTTATTCACAAAAATACTAATTATATTAAATAAATAATACAAACTCAATTTTTTTTGTGGAATAAAATATTTCAACATTTTTGTGATTTTTTGCAAAAAGAACCAATCAAAAATAACTAAAATTGAAAGAGTTATTAATTTTCCAAATAATTAACAAAACATGAAAATAGTTGGAAAAATAGTAAAATGTGAAAAAATCACAAAATGGCAAGGGTGGGGTTTGAACCCATGACCTCAAGCATACAAGGCACGCACCTTACTACTGGGGTGGTGATACATCCATTGTTTGAAACAAACCAACAAATACACAAGTCATGCCTTGGTTTTGGCTTGCCCAAGGCAAGTTTTGGCTCAAAAACGTGAAGGTCATAACTTTCTCAATTCTTAATGGTTTGAGACAAAATTTATATGCATCTGGGCCAGAATTTCATAAGGAATCCAATGGTGGTGGTAGTTTTTTCATATCACACTCCCTCCTCAAAACGCGATAGTGGTTTTGAAAATGACCTATAAATGCATTTTCTATGCCACAACTTGGTACAAGCATGGATTACATGGTGAATTAGCTCAAACACAACATATATGACATGTATGAGATGTTTATGATCAATGGACTTCAAATGCACACATGTTTTGGTGAGTGCAAGTTGAGAGGCTTACCCTTCTTTGAGATTTTGGAGGTTTCTCTGCAATCTGCCAACCCTCTTGCTCCATATATGATTTTATGTTTTGAACCACCTCAAATGATCCCTTGGATGCTTTTAGGATGATTGGAATCAGCTGGTACCTGCAAAAACACAAACTGTCCCTTTCTTGCAAAAGGGGTTAAAAGTGACCAAAAAAGCAACTCCCTCAAATGGTGTTCCAGATGGTGGGAACCATTTGGAACAGTTCAAGGATGATATTTGGAGTGTGTTTGACGTTTTATCTGGTTTGGAAAGTGACTGAATCAAGACATGGCTTGAAAAATGTAAAAAAGTGCCATTTTGAGGTTTTGAGAAGTGACTTTGTGATTACAGGTCACTTGTGATAGTTTACACAGCTTACATATGATATATATATGAGGTGTGTGTGTGATTAGTTTGGGTGGAATTGCTCTCTAGCTCAAAAACTCAGAATTGCTTGCTTTGGAAGGCAAGTTTGAGGTGAAAGAAGAGAATTTGAGGAAAACATTTGTTAGATGGCTTTGGTGTACTCAAACTGAACACAATTGAGCTCTATTTATAGTAGAGCAAGTTTGTTTTAGGATCCACGGTGAATGGCAACTGTAGCAGGTGTTTGTTCAATGTTGGCCAATGGAAATGCAAGTCTCCTATAGTCATTGACTAGAGGTTAGGGCACAGGGCTGTGGTTCCCTTGGTCTTGGATAAGTCTTGACTGATTTCAGATGAGAATGGCTCAGTCCATGCCACCTTGATGCTTCCATTGAATGCTCCAATCCAAATTTGGAGTCTTGTCCCTATTTTGGCCATTCTAGGTTCAACATGTTATTTCTTGTTCCATGGACTTTGGAGGCTTGGCTCAGTGATTATCCCCTTTAGATTCAATCCTCAGAGGTGTCCAAGTGGATAGGAGCATTTGGATTTGGCTGATTTTGGCAAATCGAGCAAAGTTGTAAATTCTACTTTGCCTTTGACAGATTTCAGCAAGGCAACTTGCTAATGTCATATCTCATGACTCAAATGGAATTTGGCAATGTTCTTGGCCATTTTGGAAAGCCCTTACATGATACAACAACTGTTTGAACATGTTTGGTTTTGATCTCTTTTGAATCCAAGTTAAAAATCCCCCTACATTTGGAAAAAAATGAAGGCAGATTTGGACTTAGTGAAAATTTCACTAAGTGTTGGAAAAAGTGACATTTTCACTTTTCGGCCACTTTGATCACTCCATAACTCAAAATCCTTAATGAATTGGACTTAGGTCTAGTTGAAGTTTTTGTAGAGGGTAATGAGGGCTACAAATTAAGCTTTGGATGGGAAAAAATGGCTTTGTGGTTTAGGAGTTATGATCCCCCAAAGTTGGTACCCTTGTCACTTTATTTTTAACTTAGAAAATTTTCTAAGTTTTTATGGTTACCCCTTTTACAAGTTATCCAACTTTTCTTGATTTTTCTTGATGAATGATGATTCAAATCATACATTAACATCATTTTTAGGGTTAAAAATCCATTTTTGTGAAAAATCTCAAAAAGTCAAAGTTGACTTTTGTGCACAGTTGACTTTTTATCAGATGAATTCCAAACTGTGCAATTCTTCAGGAAATCATGTCCTTGACCTAAATCAAACTTGATGGACATGTTCCATGGGTGTCATGGGGTATATTGAGGCATTTCCTAGGGCTTGGGAGCATGTCTTGGTAAAAAGTCAAAGTTATAGTTGACTTTTCCCTTAAAACCCTAATTGTGGTGCAGATGAAATTGAGACTTGTTGCTCAAGCTTTTTGGATTAATCCATTGTTCCAAATGGATTAATATGGTATATTAAAGACCCTAAAATCATGTCTTGAGGTCTTGGTTCATGATTTGTCCCAAAAGTCAACTTAGGGGTGAATTAGGTCAAGAAACCCTAATTCCTGATTTTTAGTGAATGCATCCCCTGAGGCAAAATTGACTTGATGATTGGGTCCATGAGGTTCCATGGAGTATATTAGGTTATGTTTTGGATCATTGGCTCATGCCCAGATGAAATTTTCCATCTGGAGGCCCTGGTCGACCAAAACCCTAATTTGGTGTACTGGCGATCTTGAGGCTTGATCCACCTAGAAGGGAGCAACCTTGTGCTTAATCCTTGAAGTGGGAGTCTTTTTTGATCCTTTGTGGATGCTTGAGAGGTTAGACAAGTTAAAGATCATGTCATTCCTTGATTGATCCTTTGTCTAAGGCTCTGAGAGGGCTAGAAACCCTAATTTTGATTGTAGGGAATGCCCAACAACCCTTGAGGCATTTGATGAGGCCTGATGGTTCATCCATATTATGATGATGATTGACACAATGATGGGAAACCTTAGTGGTCAAAATTTGGGGTATGACACCGTGTATCAAATCCCATCCACAAATACATAAGGCTTGCCTTGTTCTAGGCCTGGCCAAGGCAAGGCAAGGCCAAAAACGTGAAGGTTATAACTTTTTCATTTCTCCATGGATTGGGACAAAATTTATATGCATCTGGCCCAGAATTTCACAAGGAATCCAATGGTGGTGGTGGTTTTTTCAGATGAGGCTCCTATTTCAAAACCCGATAGTGTTCTTGAAATAGGACTATAATTGCATTTTCTATGCTTCCTCTTGTTACAGGCATGAATTACATGATGAATTGGTCCAAACACAACACATATAACATGTATGAGATGGGTATGATCAGTGGACTTCAAAGCAATGCATATTTCAAAGAGTTCAAGTTGTGATGTTTACCTCTTTAGGAGTTTTTTGGGCTATCTGCCAAGTTCCTTGTGCCAGAAATAATTTGATGCTTTAGACACTCTCAATTGATCCCTTAGAAGCTTTTAGGATGATTGGAATCAGCTGGAAACCTCAGGAATGGAAACTGCCTTTTCTTGCAAAAGGGGCAAAAGTGACCAAAATAACAATTCTCTCAAATGGTGTTCCAGATGTGGGGAACCATTTGGGACAGTTCAAGGGTGATATTTAGAGTGTGTTTAAGGTCTTATCTGGTTTTGAAAGTGACTGAATCAAGACATGGCTTGAAAAATGCAAAAAAGTCTAATTTTGAGGTTTTGAGAGGGGACTTTGAGATTTTGGTGTTACAAGTCACTTATGAGAGTTTGGACAGCTTAGATATGACATATTGGATGTGTTTGGATCATGAGTTGTGATGAAAATGCTCTCTAACTCAAAAACTCAGAGTTACCTTGCAAAAGAAGGCATTTTGGCCTAGAGAAAGAGATTTTGAGGAAAGCAAGTGTTGTAGTGCTTTGGTGTACTCAAACTGGGTACAAATGAGCTTTATTTATAGTAGAGCAAGTTTGTTTTGCAAGCAATAGTGAATGGTGGCTGCAGCAGGCTGTTAGCCAATTGCATCACTTTGGAATCTTAAGTCTCCTCTAGCCATTGACTAGAGGTTAGAGCACAGGCCTATGGTTCCCTAGTTTAGAGATCATCCTTGACTCATTCAGTTGGAATAGGCTCAGTTCATGCCACCTTGGTGCATCCATTGAATGCTCCAAAACAAAATTGGAGTCTTGTCCCCCTTTTAGGCTTTTTTAGGTTTGACATGCTACTTGTAGTTCCAAAGACTTGGGAGGCTTATGGATCAGTGTTTGTTCCTCTTTGGTCTCCCCCTGAGGTTTTCAGATGGATAAACTTGTTTGTCATTTGCAAAAATTGAGAAATCGACCCATTGTGCACAAATCTGCCTTGCCATGACAGTTGCAGCAAGACATGTTGCAGCTGTCACAACTCTTAGCTCAGATGGAATTTGATGGAGTTCTTGGACATTTTGGAAAACTGATATATCCTATTTTATCATGATGTTCAAATTTGGTTTTGATCCAACTTGAATTACATTGAAAATGGCCTCTACTTTTGGGAAAAAATAAAGTAGATTCTGACTTAGTGAAAATTTCACTAAGTGTTGGAAAAGTGTCACTTTTGTGTTTTCAGCCATTTTGATAACTCCATAACTTAAAATCCATGAGGAATTGGAATGAGTTGTAGTTGACACTTTTAAAGTATGCCATGAGAGCTATAAATCTAGCTTTGGATCAGCCAAAATTGTTGCATGGATCACAAGTTATGACCCTTGGAAGTTGGTACCCTAGCCACTTTGTTCCATAACTTAGAAAATTTATAAGTTTTTATGGTTGCCCCTTTTACAAGTTATCCCACTTTCTTTGGTTTTTCTTGATGAATGATGATTCTAATCACACATTAACATCATTTTAGGGTTGAGGAACCATAATTGACAAAAAATCAAAAAGTCAAAGTTTGACTTTTGGGCACAGTTGACTTTTTATCAGATAAATTCCAAAATGTGTGATCCTCTATGAAATCAAGTCCTTGACCTAAATCAAACTTAATGTATGGATTCCATAGGTGTTATGGGGTGTATGTAATCATGTCCCAAGGTTTGGGAGCATGTCTTGGTCAAAATTCAAAGGTATAGTTGACTTTTCTCTCAAAAACCCTAACTGTGGTTCAGATGAAATTGAAACTTGTAGATCAAGCTTCTTGGATCAATCCATTATTGCAAATGGATAAATGTAGTGTATTTGAGGCCCTCAAATCATGTCTTGAGGTCTTGGCTCATGTTTTGTCCCAAAAGTCAACTTAGGGGTGAATTAGGTCAAGAAACCCTAATTCCTGATTTTTGATGAATGCATCCCCTGAGGCTAAATTGACTTGATGATGGGGTCCATGAGGTCCCTTGGAGTATCTTAGGTTATGCTTTGAAGCATTGGCTCATGCCCAGAGGAAAAATTCCATCTGGAGGCCTTGGTCGACCAAAACCCTAACTTGGTGACACTGGCGATCTTGAGGCTTGATCCACTTGGAATGTTGTAACCTTGTGCTTGATCCTTGATGTGGGAGTCCTATTGATCCTTTGTGGGTGTTTGTGAGGTTTAGACAAGTTGAAAATCATGTCCTTTCTTGATTGATCCTTTGTCTAAGGGCTCTGAGAGGGCTTGAAACCCTAAGTTTGATTGTAGTGAATGCTCACCCATCTTTGGGGAGACTAATGAGGTATGATGGTTCATTCATATTGTGATGATGATTTGTACAATGATAGGATATCTTAGTGGTCAAAATTTGGGGTATGACACAGAGGCCCGAAAAGGTTTTCTGTACAAAGGGATGGGTCTTACAACTCAAAGAGAGGCCCAAATGAAAACAATGATCGCACCGTTATTTTGAAAATCGTGTCGGAATTTATACAATGACTGAGGCCCAAAAAGGTTTTCCATGTACAAGGAATGGGTCTTACACTCTATTAGAGGCCCAAAAGTGTTTTGAAAAAGATTTGTGAGGGTGAAAATAATCAAAACCCTAATTTGATTTTTAAATGTATTTTAATTGAATAAAAATTCAATTAAAATGATCAAAATTATCAAACATGTGTGGAAAACAAGTTGTGATCTTGGATTAATGTTTTAAAAATCATGTTTCATTCATAGAATAATTTGAAAATTATTTGAATTTGCAAAATCAAGAGAAAGAAATGTTTTGAAATGTTTAAACACAAATAAAACATAATTCTTTACAAAAATACTAAATATATGAAATAAATAATATTTTTGTGAAATTTTTTTGGAATAAAATATTTTTACATTTTGGGGAATTTTCAAAAAAAGAACCAATAAAAAATAATTAAAATTGAGAGAGAAATTAATTTTGGAATTAATTAAACAAAAACCATAAAAATGAAAAAAAAAATAGCAAAATATGGCAAAATGATAAAATGGTCTGGGTGGGTGTTGAACCCATGACCTTAACAACAAACACACATACGCGCTACCACAAGGGTGATACATCCGTGTATCAAAACCACCTCATTAATACATAAGGGATGCCTTGTTTTAGGCCTGGCCAAGGCGCCATGCCTAGCCCTTGCCCAAGGCAAGGCCTGATTTTAGGCGTCTTGCGTGAAGGCTCTAACTTCCTTATTTCTCCATGGATTGGGACAAAATTTAGGTGTATCCTGCCTAGAATTTCATGAGGAATCCAATGGTGCCCTTGGAATTTTCAGAAAATGTTTCCATTTTAAAACCCGATAGTGATTTCAAAATAGGCCAAATTTTGCATGTTCTATGCTATCTCATGGTACAGACAATAATAGCATGATAAATTGGTTCAAACACAACAAATATGATATGTATGAGAGGTCCATGATCAATGGACCTCAAAGCAATGCATGATTTAGAGAGTTCAAGTTGTGATGCACTTACCTCTTGGAGCTCCTTGTGCTATCTGCCAAGTTCCTTGTGCCAGAAGTAATTCAATGCTTTGAACACTCTTGATTGATCCCTTAGAAGCTTTAAGGATGATCAAAACCAGCTGGAATCCTCAGGAACAAGTATAGGCCTTTTCTTGCAAAAGGGGCAAAAGTGACCAAGATAGTAACTCTCTCAAATGGTGTTCCATATGAGGGAAATCAATTGGGACAGTTTGAGGATGATATTTGGAGTGTGTTTGAGGCCTGGTTTGGTTTTGGAAGTGACTGAATCAAGACATGGCTTGAAAAATGTAGAAAAGTCAAATTTTGAGGTTTTGGAGGTTGACTTTCTGATTTTGGTGTTTCAGATCACAAGTGAGTGTTTGAACAACTTAGATATGACATATTGGATGTGTTTGGATCATGAGCTGTGGTGGAATTTCTGTCTAACTCAAAAACTCAGAGATGACTTACAAAAGAAGGCATTTTGGCCTAAAGAGAGAGATTTTGAGGAAAGCATCGGTTGTAGTGCTTTGGTGTACTCAAACTAAGCACAAATGAGCTCTATGTATAGTGCAACAAGTTTATTTTGCAAGCAATAGTGAATGGCAGCTGATACAGGCCTTTGGCCAATGTTGATCCAAGGGAATCTTTAGTCTCCTCTAGCCATTGACTTGAGGTTAGGGCATATGCCTATGGTCCTTTGATTCAGAGCTGAATCTTGACTCATTCAGTTAGAAATGTCTCAGTCCATGCCACCTTGATGCATCCATTAAATGCTTGGAAACAAAATTGGAGTCTTTGCACTTTTTAGCCTTTTTAGGTTTGTTATGGCTATATGTAGATTCTTGGACTTGGGAGGCTTGGGGATCAGATTATTTCCATTGGATTTTATCCTCTGATGTGTCCAAATGGATGACAAAGCTTGGAGTTGTCCAAATTTTCCAAATCGAGTAAAATGCCAAATTCTGCCTTGTACAAGACAGTTGGAAATGGTGATTTTAAGGGGATCATATCTCCTTGCTCAGGTTGAGTTATGAGAGGCTCTTGTGCTTTTTAGAAAGCCCTCATATGATACAACACATGTGTGATCATAGTTTGTCTTGAAACTATTTGAATCCAACTGAAAATTCCTCATGAACATTGATGTCCAAGGCTGGTAACTTAGGCAGATTTTCACTAAGTGTTGGAAAAGTGTCATTTTCTTCATTTTTATCATTTTGATCAGTCCATAACTCAAAATCCATGAGGATTTGGAATCTCTTGTAGTTGACACTTTTAAAGTATGTCATATGGACTTTCATTTGAGCTTTGAATGGGAGAAAAAGGCCTTGTGGTTTAGGAGTTATGACCTTGCAAAGTTGGTACAAAATCACTTTTTTCCATAACATAGAAAAATTTTGGTTTCACGTGGTTGCCCCTTTTGCAAGAAACCTCACTTTTCTTGATTTTTCTTAATGAATAATGATCAATACCATACATTAACATTATTTTTGACTTAGGGGAACCATATTTGTGAAAAATTCCAAAAAGTCAAACTTGATTTTGTGCACAGTTGACTTTTTATCTGATGAAATCCAAACTGTGCGATCCTTTGTGAAATCAAGCCCTTGACCTAATTCAAATATAATGGATGGATTCCATAGGTGTTATAGGGTGTATTGAATCATGTCCCAAGGTTTGGGAGCATGTCTTGGTCAAAAGTCAAAGGTACAGTTGACTTTTCCTTCAAAACCTTAATTGTGGTCCAGATGAAAATGAAACTTGTGAATCAAGTTTCTTGGATTAATCCATTGTTGTAAATGGATCAATGTAGTGTATTTGAGGTCCTCAAATCATGTCTTGAAGTCTGGGCTCATGTTTTGCTCCAAAAGTCAACTTAGGGGTGAATTAGGTCAAGAAACCCTAATTCCTGATTTTTTATGAATGCATCCCCTGAGGCTAAATTGACTTGATGACGGGGTTCATGAGGTCCCTTGGAGTATCTTGGGTTGTGATTTGAAGCATTGGCTCATGCCCAGAGGAAAATTTTCATCTGGAGGCCTTGGTCGACCAAAACCCTAATTTGGTGACACTGGCAATCTTGAGGCTTGATCCACTTGGAATGTTGCAGTCCTTTGCCTGATTCTTGATGTGTGAGTCCTCTTAATCCCTTATGGGTGTTTGAGAGGTTTATACAAGTTAAAGATCATGTCATTTCTTAATTGATCTTTTGTCTAAGTGCTCTGAGAGGGCTCAAAACCCTAATTCTTGATTGTAGTGAATACTCAACAGTCCTTGAGGAGATTGATGAGGCATGATGGCACATCCATATTATGGTGATGATTTGCACAGTGATGGGAGATCTTGGTGGTCAAAATTTTGGGTATGACACCCATCATCTCATAACAAGGCCAGGCAGACCAAAAACTAGCAACAAGGGCACGGTTTACATGAAACAAGGCAATGATATGCTTTAGGTTCTTTTTTAATGAAAAAAGATAAGATCTAAATAAAACCAGCAACGACGTATTTATTAAAAAAAAGGCAAACCCGAGTCATTACCATGGTAGTTTAGAAACAAAACAACAACACCTTCCATAGTTAACATTTTCTTTCTCTAAAAAACAAAATTGAAACAAACAAATCCAAGGAAGAACAACAACATGGGATGAACTATTCTAGCCTTCTTTCGTGTGTAGACCGCTCCGTCTCAAACTCTCTGTTTTATTTTACGCTTCGCTTCAATCTCGGGTTCATATTTAATTTCGCTCAGGTTTGATTTCGGATTTGTGTTTGTTTTCTCTACTCTCTCTTCATCTCAAACTCTCAGTGATTTGTGATTTTGTGGTTTGTGGTTGAGTATGGTTTTGGAATGAGAGAAAGGTTGTTGGTGCAGTTATTAAAGGTTTTTGAGGTTTGGTTGGGTTTGAAGAAAATTGAAGAAGGGATTTTGGGGGATTATTTGAACAACATTTTGTTGGCTTCCAAAAAAAGCTTGAGATTAGAATGAAGATTGGATTGTATTTATAGGAGAGGGGTAAGGTTGATGTTGTTGCGTTTCAAAAGGTTTTTGTGACGTGGTTTTTGTGATTTTTTAGTACGGATTATGACGTGGAATCCTGGCTGTGTGAATTATTTTGGTTGCTCATGGTTTGTGTGCGTTGTGCAGGGCGGTGCGTTGTGGAATTATGGTTTCAAGGTATGCGTGGAGTTGATGGGAAATTCGTGTGGTTTGCGTATTGTGTGTGTGTCATTGCAATTCATGGCTAGAATTGGTTGTTGTGTGTTGTTCATGTAAGTTTTTTTGGTGTGTGACATGTTGCTTTGTGTGATGGCTTGGCTTTGGAGAGGTTTCATGATGTAAGGAAAATGGTGTTTTGAGAAGGCTGTAGGTGATGTGTATCATGGTTGTAGCAATATGTAGTAGCTTGGCAAGGTTGGAGTGGTTTGTTGTACATGGCTTGAGGTATTGGAGGAGTGGTATCTGCTGCAAGATGTTGCTTGTTTTGTATTATATGGCTTGTGTGTGGTGTTGCGTCTTGCTTTTTGTGTATATTTGCTCTTGGTTCATGATTTGTATGTGGAGTGTATGTTTTGCTCAGAATTTTGGTTGCTTGTGTAATGTTTGGTAATTGTTGTGTGCTTTGAAAATACTTGTGTGGAAACTGGTTTCATGGGCTGTGTGGATCAATGATAATTTGTTTTTTTGTAATGGTTTTTTGTGTAATACGCTTAGCATGGCTCTTTTTGTGTAATATGGACTTTGAAAATGATAATGAAATATGGACATTGAAATGGATTTGAAAAATGGAAATTGGATTAACAAATTGGGTAATTGGAAATTAAATAAATGGTTTACAGTTGGATATGAACCAGAGAAAATGATGATGAAATAGATATTGGAATGAATATTTAGAAATTGGACATGAAGTGAACATTAAATGGAAATCAGAAATTGGAATTAAAGGGAATTTGGATAATGAATAGTGGAGAATGGACAATAGACTTGAATCATGAAAATGAATTCTCAACTTAAAACCACATATGCACACCTTGACTGGACTTAATCCAACACCACACTTGAATTGAATCCACAAATGCACTAAGGACCAAATTCCAACAATCTTTGAATTAATCCTGAGAAAATGAACATGAAGTAGCCTGGCTCCTTAGATGAATTAGAGCCTTGAAACGAAGGAACCATTGATGAAACAATATCTGAATTTGGCCACTTGAGTACTGATAACCAAAGCTTTCACATTGAACCAAATGGAACAACAAATGCCTTGTAATCAGAAGATAATGACTTGATATGGACTGTATTACAACTGCTCCAAAAACCCTAATTGAAAGGAACTCATCCTTGATGTCTTTAACCATGAAACACTGATAACTTGACACAGTCTGATAACTTTATCCATACACAACTGACTTGAATTGGCACAAAAACCCTAATTGAAGCCTCAAACACACACCACTTTAATTATGCACACCCTGGACTTTATCATGAAACATATTTTTGCTTGACCAAAATTAGGTCAAAAAAGATGAACCTCAATCCATACTACACACACTCCTGCCTTGATACCCTCAAAAGAAACTTGGACTTAGGCAATAAGAAAGTGAAAGTGGAAGCAACATTGTTTTTTTGGATTTTTGAATAATGGTTAGTAGATGGAAATACAGGTGAAAGTAATATATAAGTAGGACAAATTTGGGGTATGACACATCAAAAGTTAAAATTCATTACCAATGATAAGATGATTGTAGTTGGAGGTGAAGAGGATATCCTGGTTGGCCCACCTGACTTCTTTCAGATATATTGATGTTGAAGGAGAAATTACTGAAAAACCCTTCTAATCCTTGGAGGTGGTGAATGTGCTAACCGTGTAGCAAGTGCCTAAACAACAAGGGTCTGAACTATCAATGGCCTCTTGGAAGGGAGCAAAAGCTATTTTGGAGTCTGGGAATGCCCAAGGTTAGGGCCAACTGACTGAGGTGCATGAAAAGAAGGATAAGTATGGGTTGTGATACAAACCGTCTTCAAGCACAACGCTGGTGCAGTATGACAAAAAGCAGATTCCAACAGTAGAGGAGACGTTCACAAGTGTTGGCCATATCTTTGGTCGTCATGTGGCAATGATCAATGAAGAAGAGCACAATAAAGCGACATCTAGTTGGATTCGCCAAGCTGAGCCTGACGAAGAGCTAAAGGATTGGAAGACTGTCGAGATCCCTCGGTTCTTTTATCATCAAAAGTAATTTTACTATTTTTTTTCAAAACCCTATGCTCTGCCCAAGGCATACTGTCATGTTGTAAGCCCCCCCCCCCCCCAAATGTTTTTAAACTTTGGTTATCATTAATAAACTGACAATTTTCATTCAAATATGTTCCTTTTATTTCGCATATTTCTTTTTATAATAAAATTTGCAATGTTTTATGCACACACTTTCTAAAATTAACTCTATAAATCATAACATGCAAAAACACCACTGAGACCATTGATAACGATGCTGCTATGGTCCTACATGGTTTTGATTATCCAATCAACCAAGCCGAAGATAAAGGCGGAGAAGATTGTGAACTCCCTGACGAGTTGGCCAGACTACTCAGACGGGAAGAGAAGGTCATTCAACCGCACCAAGAGAACATTGAAGTTATCAACTTGGGGTCCGAGGAAGAGAAAAAAGAAGTGAAGATAGGCACCTCTCTTCAAGTTGCGATAAAGACAAAACTGATAGAGCTTCTCCGTGAGTATGCTGATGTATTCGCTTGGTCATATCAAGATATGTCTGGGTTGGATACTGATATCATTGTGCACAAGTTTCCACTCAAGGAAGAATGTCCTGCTGTCAAACAAAAGCTAAGAAGAACTCATCCAAACATGGCCCTCAAGATCCGAGAGGAAGTACGAAAACAATTTGATGCTGGATTATTAGCTTTAGCCAAGTACCCACAATGGGTTTCCAACTTTGTGACGGTGCCAAAGAAGGATGGAAAGGACTGCATGTGTGTTGACTATCGATATTTGAACAAAGCTAGTCCCAAAGATGACTTCCCATTACCTCATATTAACGTATTGGTTGATAATACAGCTCAATTCTCAACATTTTCCTTCATGGATGGTTTCTCTGGATATAACTATATCAAAAAGGATCCAAAGGACATAGAGAAAATAACATTCATCACTCCTTAGGGAATCTTCTGTTACAAGGTGATGCCTTTTAGATTAAAGAATGCTGGGGCAACGTATCAACATGCAATGGTGACTCTCTTTCATGATATGATTCATAAAGAGATTCAAGTGTATGTTGATGACATGATTGCCAAATTTCAAACTGAAGAGGATCACATAACCAATCCGCAAAAGTTATTTGCTTGATTAAGGAAGTTTTGACTGAGGCTTAACCCCAACAAATGCACATTTCGGGTTCGATCAGGAAAGTTATTGGGTTTCATCGTGAGCCAAAAAGGGATTGAAGTGGACCCTGATAAAGTCAGAGACATTTAAAACATGCATGCGCCAAAAACAAAGAAATAATTTTGTGGTTTCCTAGGGAGATTGAAATACATTGCTAGATTCATCTCACATATCACTGCCATGTGTAAGCCAATTTTCAAACTTCTGAGGAAAGATCAAGTGATTGAGTGGAACGATGACTGCCAAGCAGCCTTCAACAAAGTCAAAGAATACTTGCAAGAACCACCAATCTTGATATCTACGGTTCCAGAAAGGACATTTATTATGTATTTAAAAGTGCTCGATGAATCCATGGGCTATGTGATAGGGCAACAAGACAAAGACTAGCAAGAAAGAGCATGATATTTACTATCTAAACAAAAAGTTCAATGACTGTGAGACAAGATATTCATTGCTCGAAAATACTTGTTGTGTACTTGCATGGGCTGCTAAGCGTCTCAGACAATACATGTTGACTCACACAACGTATCTAATCTCTAAGATGGATCCTATCAAATATATATTTGAGAAACCAGCTCTCACTGGCAGAATTGTCCAATGGTAAATGCTTTAATCAGTGTACGACATCCAATATATTAATTAAAAGGACATCAAGGGTAGTGTGCTAGCAAATCATCTTGCCCATCAATCGATGAAAGATTACCAGCCTTTGAAGTTCGATTTTCGTAATGAGGACATCATGGTTATAAAAGACTATGAGGATCCCGAACCCGACAAAGGACCCGACCAAGAGAGCGATGGAATCTTATGTTCGATGGTGCTTCTAATGCTTACGGTCATGGAGTTAGGGCAGTGCTAACATCTCCCAAGAATTTTCACTTACCATTCACAGCCAAGCTTTGCTTCGAATGCACGAACAACATGGCTCAAATATGAAGCTTGCATACTGGGACTAGAGGAAGCCATTGACTTGAGGTTCAAAACCCTTGATGTATATGGAGACTCCACCCTAGTAATCCATCATATTAGAGGTGATTTAGAAATAAGGCATGTTAACTTAATTCCATACCGGGATTACGTGTCAAAGTTACTCCCCAGATTCAATGATATCACTTTCACCCATGTGCCCCGAGAAGAAAATCAAATGGCGGATGCTCTGGCAAATTTAGCATCCATGTACCAATTGATATGGCTTAACCATTGGCCCTCAATTGATCTCAGACGTTTTAAGGAACCTGCTCATTGTTTAATAATTGCAGAGGAGTCAGATGGCAAACCCTAGTTCTATGATATTAAGCGTTATTTGGAAAAGCAAGAATACTCAGAAGGTGTTTTTAGCATAGATAAAAGAACTTTGAGAAGGTTAGCATCAAACTTCTTCCTAAACGGAGATGTGTTGTACAAGCAGAATCATGACATGGTCTTGCTCAGATGTGTGGATAGACACGAATCAGACCAAATTATGAAGGAGATACACGAAGGATCCTTTGGAACCCATGCAAGTGGGTATGCGATGGCAAAGAAAATCCTAAGGGCAGACTATTATTGTCTAAATATGGAGGATGATTGTTATCATCACGCCCAAACATGTCACAAATGCCAAATATATGCTGACAAGGTGCATGTGCCACCAACTCCTATGAATGTCTTAACTTCACTGTGGCCTTTCTCTATGTGGGGAATAGACATGATTGGGATGCTAGATCCAAAAGCTTGAAATGGACACTGTTTCATACTGGTTGCCATAGACTACTTCACTAAGTGGGTTGAAGCTGCATTTTACGCCAATGTCACCAAGCAAGTAGATACCCGCTTCTTGAAGAACAACATCATATGCGATATGGGGTTCCCAATAGAATCATCACTGATAATGGGTCCAATGAAGGAGTTGTGTACAAATTTCAAAATCGAACATCAAAACTCATCACCATACAGACCTAAGATGAATGGGGCCGTCAAACCAGCCAACAAAAACATAAAAAAACATCATTCAGAAAATGGCAGTCACATATAAGCATTGGCACGAAATGCTACCTTTTGCGCTGCATGGCTATCATACTTCAGTACGTACTTCAACAGAGACAACCCCCTACTCATTGGTTTATGGCATGGAAGCGATCTTTCCTATAGAAGTGGAAATCCCCTCGATGAGAGTTTTAATGGAGGCTAAATTAGATGAGGCGGAATGGGTTCAAACAAGGTTTGATGAACTCAACCTTATAGAAGAAAAACGCTTGACAACATTATGCCATGGTCAACTCTATCAGAGGCATCTTAAGAAAGCTTTTGACAAGAAAATGCACCCTCGTACATTCCAAGAAGGTGACTTTGTGCTCAAGAGGATCGTGTAATGTACAACGAATCCAAGGGCAAGTGGACACCGAATTACGAAAATTCATATGTTGTAGTAAGAGCTTTCTCTGGAGGTGATATGATCCTCTCAACTATGGATGGTGACGAATTACCATACCCAGTGAACACAGACTCAGGCGAAAGATACTTTGCCTAAAAGAGTTGAATACAAAAGCCACTAAGTCGAAAACCTGAAAGGGCGACTTAGGCAAAAATGGCTATCCCGATGGACTGAAAACCCGAAAGGGCGGTCCAGGCAAAAATTAGAGATTAAAATAAAATATATGACCCGCTGAGTTGAAAACCCGAATGGACGGCTCAGGCAAAAATGGGTGTCCCGGTGGACTGAAAACCCGAAAGGGCAGCTCAGGCAAAAGTTAGGGACAAATTCCAAGGCAAAGACTATAGTCTGTACATCCACTTGATCCTGATGAGCTACAGAGAGAAGAACCAATCCAGTTATCTTCCTACAAAGCAAGGTGTTGAGATCTTCGAAGTGATAGGGGCCATAGCAGTATTGAAACTCAATGGAACCTTAATAATTTTCATTGTCATTGTACTTTTTCTTGCACAACAATTACCTCATTAATAAATTATCTCGTCAAAATTGTGCCCAACTGTTTTCTACTTTATCTGCTTATTTGTAAAATGTCTTTATTTTTGATAAACTTTGTTTTGAAACTTTGGTCAATGACAAAAACATTTGAAAATAACAGAAAATTATTTTTGATTTTTGATTAGGCTCACAAAACATAGATATCACCACTGATCTTTGATTTATCTAAGGGAAGGGAAAAAAGGAAATACTCATCAACATGCAATGCAGAGACAAAGCAAAAGAGAATCTAAAGTTAGGGGGTTGGTTATACTAAGGGAAGGTATTAGCACCCTAAGTATCTATAGCACTCTATAGGAACCTCTTATCTTATTGTGTTATTTGTTAATTTGTTTGCTAAAGGTGAAAAGATGAGTAAAGTAAAAGAAAAGATGGAAAAGAAAAAGGTAGCTCTCTAGGATCATCGAAATCCTATGCCTACGTATTCTCAAATGGAACTTGAGAAATCAGAGCGTCCGTAGTTCAGAACCACAGGTAAAAGCAATGTTTGTTGTTTGGTATTAGGAGAAGAGACAAGCTGTCATCTTAAGGAGAATACTCAACTATGTAGCGAGTGATTTTGGATGTGGTTGCGAAGCACGGTCGCTCTAGTACTACAGTCCGATTCATTTTTTATCCTATTGAAGCTGATGAAGGAAGGGAAATAGATGTCTCCAACTAACCCTGCTTGCATACTGAGGTTAAACAGTCAAACCCATTGGTTTACAGATGCTACAAAGATTCGGGGTCTCTCCTAGGTTATTTTGTCAAAAAAAGGGGTGTTTTAGGTTATCGGTTGAGATGTTAGGACGGATGTTTTTTTATTGATGTATGAAAGTATGGGATTTTGGGTTTTTGTTTGGAGTGCTCGCTAATATTTTTCTTTCAATCTTATGCCTACGAATTCCCGTTTACCGAAACAGGGAAATCAGAGCGATCATAGGAAATGGTTGTTTTGGTGTCTTGTTCAAAGCCCAAGACGTGAAGCGAAAGGTTGTTTGTATCTTGTTCAAAGCCTAAGATGTGAAGCTGAAGGGTCTATTTGTATCTTGTTCAAAGCCCAAGATGTGAAGCTGAAAAGGTGTTGTCTTTAGAGAGAATTTGTCATCTCTAAAGAGGGGTTTATCTGTGTTTATAAAGGAGAATTACTTTAACCGGGATATGTGAATCCGGCAATGCCATAATTTCCTTTATAGGGGATTTCCAACCTGAAGGAGAAGACTTTAACTCAGTGTAGAGCAATGCCATCTTTCCTTAGGAATTTCTCATGCTAAAAGAGGGACTGTGGCATGGATGTAGATTATCTAGAGGCTTGCCGCTTACAGCAGTTAGATGAAGGGAAAGGAATTATAGATGTTTGTATACTGTGAACGAGGCACAGCTTTGATGCTAAAAGGTTGATTGGCTCAACCGGGGTTTCCTTATACAAAGCCTAAGAGGAGGTTACTGGCCCAACAAGAGGGAGTTTTTTTGTGTCTCGTACGAAGCCCGAGAGAGAGGCTAAAAGGGTTGACTCAATAAGAGAGTGTTTATATGTGTCTTGTATGAAGCCCAAGACGGAGGCTAAAAATTGTTTGACTCAACAAGAGAGTCTTTTATGTGTCTCATACAAAGCCTGAGAGAGAGGCTAAAAGTTGTTTGACTCCACGAGGGAGTATTTTGTATCTCGTACGAAGCCCGAGATGGAGGTTGAAAGGTTTGCTCCGCTGGGGAGAATCATTATACAAAGCCCAAGAGGAGGCTATTGTTACTGTTTCAGTTGAGTGACAGATCTAATATACTAATTTAAAGAGAAAATAAGTTCTTATATGAGTAATGTGTGCCCTCAGGGATTTGATTCGAGGATCAAGGTTATCTCCTGTTCTTTAAGGAAATGGGAAATCCAAAGGGTATTGAGACTGTCCGAGTCTACGGGTTTTCTTCCTATTTTTGAAAGGGGCACTTGAGAATGTCTTTGAGACTCAAGGAAATTAGACTGTCCAAGTCTAGAGTTTCGTCTTTTGTATTATGCTTTAAGAAACAGTAGTAGGGTTTAGACTCTTTGAAAGACTGTTCTATTAAGATGACTAATTTCTGTTCCTATACCTGTAGGAGGTCGTCGGGACAATTTATACGAAGCCCAAGAGGAGGCTGGAGACTTTTAAAAAGCCAAGGGGTCCTTGTACTAAGCCCAAGAGGAGGCTATCATTCCCGGAGGAATAATCATTATACGAAGCCTAAGAGGAGGCTGTGAATACTTCTAAGAAGCCGAAGGGTCCTTGTACTAAGCCCAAGAGGAGGCGGGGATGCTTTTAGGAAGCCTGTGGGTCCTTGTACAATGCCCAAGAGGAGGCCAGATGCTTTTAAGAAGCCCGTGGGTCCCCAAACCCCGAGAAATTCAAGACAGACTATTCACAAGGAATAGATCAAGCCAGGAAAGTTCGAGAATTTGGAAGAAAGTCAAGAGATGCTATTCACGGAGAATACATTCATCTCTGGGGAGGTAGAGTCTCTTAACAATTCCTAAGGAGGACAGCCGAAGAGAAAACTGTATCTGGTGCTCCTATGGGGGATCTAGTATTGTCTATTTCTAAGAGTAATCGAAACGGCTTTACCTAGTGCTTAGACGTAGTTGCTGGGGAAACTCTAAATATCTATACTATTATTACACAGTCGATATGAGTTTATGAAAGAAGACTTACAGCGAAACAGCCCCACAATACAGTTATATTTATATGAAAGCGGTAAATGAAAGCGTATAAACACTTACTCGGTTGTAGAGCTTCCATGCTGTTTGGTTAGTTGTTCAATAAAGACAGATTGAAAACAACAATATTCAAAATCAAAGGAGAAAGTGCTTTGAAAAAGAAAGATTTGGGGCTTACAGCTAAAGGAGAGGCCCAGGGTTTTGTTTGAAATGGCAGTCGCGCCGAAGTTTTCTTTTAACGTAAAGGGACTTATACAATATTTGAGGCCCAAAATTGTTTTGGTTAAAAGAGGATTGGGTATTACACTCTAATAGAGGCCCAAAAGTTTTGAATGGGTCTTATAGCTCAAGGAGAGGCCCAAATGGTTTGTTTTAAACGGACGACGATCGCGCCGAACTTTTGAAATACAACGGGACTTATACAATAAGTGAGGCCCAAAAATAGGGTTGTATTTACAAAGGGTTGGGTCTTACACTCTATTAGAGGCCCATGAAGTTATTTTGAAGAAAAGAAATGGGGCTTATAACACGAGGGTAGGCCCAGATGATTTTTGGTTGAAATGGCGATCGCACCGAGATTTTTGAAAACACAGTGGGACTTATACAATGGCTGAGGCCCAAAATTTGTTTGTTTTTCAAAAAGGGTTGGGTCTTACACTCTAATAGAGGCCCATGAGTGTTAGAAAATGATTTGTGAGGGTTGAATTAATCAAAAACCCTAATTTATTTCCAAAATGTATTTTAATTGAATTAAAATTCAATTAAAATGATCAAAAATTGTTTAACATGTGGGAAACAAATTATAATCTTGGATTAATGCTTCAAAAATCAAGTATTAACCTACAAAATAATTAGAAGTCATTAATCTTTGCTAAATCAAGAAGGAAAAAATATTTTAAATGTTAAAAACAATTAAAATATTAATTCTTTGCAAAAATATCAATTATATAAAATAAATAATATTTTTGGGATTATTTGGGAAAATAAAATATTTTAACATTTTTTGTGAATTATTAAAAAAAAGAATTAACTCAAAATCATTAAAACTCAGAGAGAAATTAATTTTTGAATCAATTAAATAAAATCACAAAAGTCAAATATTTGAATTTTCAAAAAAAGGGCGCCAAGAATGTAACGCCCGTATTTAATTAAATATTTTAATTAAATAGTATTGAGTATTTTTTTCAAATATTTGTTGAATATGTTGAATATGTTGGTTGATGCTAATAAGTATTAATCGGGTAATTAGTCGATTTAGTCGGGAGAAATTAATATTAGAAATAATATTTATTTTCGTAGAATATTAATTAATTTAATTGATTTAAGTTGTGTTGGCTTTAGTAGGATTATTTAATTAAAAATGATTTAAGTCGTAGAATATAGTATGGTGTTAATTTAGTAGAAGTATAAGAAAATATTGGGCTTATTTAGATGGTAGTAATAGTGGGGGTGTAGAAATGAGGCCCAATAAGAAAATAAAATAATAGAATTATTATATTAGGTTTTTAGAAACAAGGAGGAGTTAGAAAGTGGCTGTAAGTGGGAGTTGCAGAAAAAGAGGAAAAATAGGAGCAGAACGTGGAAGTTATGGAGAAGAGGAAACGAGGAACAAGGGTTTTTGAGAGAGAATTCGTAGAGGCTGCTAGAGCAAGTTTTCAACCGGAAAAATTTAGAGCAACCTTCAATCCAAGGTAAGGGTGGGGTTCGAATTTTATAACCGGGTATATGATAATTGATACGTGGGATTGGGATTTATATAATTTTCTACTGAATGTGTTGAAGTGTATTGATGAATTGGTTTTGTTTTTGTGGAATTTAATGGTTGCTAGATTTGAATGTGTTGAAGTCGTAGAATTCACGTTTGATGGTTCCAAATCACTACTATATGTTTGGTATGAATGAGTATGTGTTTGTTTCGAAGAAAATAATTGAATCGGTCGGATTTTCGGACGAAAATGCAAAATCCGGTAGGGCTGTTATGCCGAAAAATTCTGTTTTCGGAAAGTTTGGAAAATTCATATCTTTTGATCCGTAAGTCGGTTTTGACCCCCGTTCGAAGCGTTGGAAAGCTAACGAGATGTTCTTTCTAGGAAAAATGGTTTTGAGGTCTGCATCTGGTTCAATTATAGCAGAAAATTGAAACTGTATCATTGTGTTGATTTTTACCGTCGTGAACGTGTGCAATTGAGGTGTTATCGTGCAATATGCCTCAACAATGTTAACCGATTAATAATGCAGAGGAATATCAATAATGTGGGGACTTAGAAATAACTGTAGCAGGTTTTGTATCAGAGTTGAATTTAATGGCGGTATAGTTTGGTAGCAAAAGTATGTTTGTATCCGTAGGTTAAAAATTAACCGTATCAGTAAATTAACTAGTAGTAATTACAGTGTGCGAAACAGTACCGATCTAGCCGAATAAGTAGAATTAAGCAGAAAAAATTAGTTGTCCGGTATTAGTTGAAAATTGTCGGAGTAAGTCGTGTATACGGGTAGGTATTATTGGTTGGATTATTTTGTTGAAATTATGTCGAATAAGTTGATTTGCAGGTGAAGTTGAATTGTGTTGAATTGTCCCAATTTGTGGACATTATTAAGTTGCAGGTCTTATGACCAACGTTGTTAAGTTGTGTTGCAGTTGCAGGTCTTATGACCAACGTTGTTAAGTTGTCTTACTGTTGCAGGTCTTGTGACCAATGCGGATTAAGTTGTTTGCGGCTGTTGC
The DNA here is from genome assembly GCA_022829125.1 of Lathyrus tuberosus. Lineage (NCBI taxonomy): Eukaryota > Viridiplantae > Streptophyta > Magnoliopsida > Fabales > Fabaceae > Lathyrus > Lathyrus tuberosus. Next base: position 8,922,857 of record JALAZF010000084.1, read on the forward strand.
ATTTTTGTCGTTGTTGTGTTGAATAAGTTGATGTTATGGTTGTTGTCGCATGCATAGCATAGCACTATTAAGTTGGCCTGGATTAGCAAAAAGTTGAAGGCTTATGCCTTGTTAATGCCCGACAAACTGGCAATTTCTAAGTTGGGAGTTTTGCTCCAATGGTACCACATGCATACGCATAGTTGAGTCGCATTTTGTGTTGCATTACTTATGTTGATAAAGTTGTTGTTGTATTATGTTGATAAAGTTGTTGTTGTATTGTGTTGATAATGTTGTTGTTGTATTATGTTGATAAAGTTGTTGTTGTATTATGTTGATAAAGTTGTTATAGTATTAGGCTGATAAAGTTGTTGTTGAGTCGTTGATGTAAGGTAGTGAAATTGTATGATTCTAGTCTAATGTATTGATTATCATACTCTTGTTTATATTATTCGATATCGCATCCCTTCTGTTTGAATGTTACCCCTATGTTGGTAACGTGCAGGTTAGCAAAGATGAAGGTCGTTTATTCTTACTAGTTTGAGTCGGTGATGTCGCTCTGATACGTAACACTCGGGGGATGGACGCTTGTTGTTTATTGTTGAATATGTTTTATGTTGCTGAATTTTTAAGTTGAATTTATTAAGTATTATGTTGTTTTGAAGTTGTTTTAGTCGAACAAAAATGTTAAGTGGATCAAAGTTGAATATTTATATCTTGAAGTTCTTTTGTTTTGAAAAGGAGATATATATGAATTTTGTTGTTATCGTTTCATCCGATCAAAGTGTTATGTATCCGTTCATATGAAATTAATTGAAGTTGTTTTAAGATAAAAGTGTAGCATCCTATTTGAATGTTGAAATTTTGTAACTCTGATTTTACTATTATCCGCCGGGTAGAAATGGGGTGTTACATTAGTGGTATCAGAGCAGGTCGGTCTGTCCGGCCAAGTTGTCTAATGTTGTTTATCCCTTAGTACGCGACAAGTGTGTGGAACACTGTCGGTACTTGTTTGTTTTCCTAATCGATGGTATGCAGGAGTGGTTTGAAACAAGTGGGGGAGAAGTTTACTTTTCAGAGATGTTTGTAGTATGTGAAGTTGAATCAAGGTGATATTGATTGCAGGAGTGCAAGTGTTGTCAGAATTGTGTTGTTACGAATCGACGAGAGTATGGACTCATGATTTTATCTGTCGGTCTAGTTGAAACATTTGAAGGAGGATGAGTCAGTATGATTGATGTTTGCTTCTTGGAGAAGAGAGGGCAATGTGACAAACAGTGATATGCAAGTGGAGTGTATCTGGAGTGAAGTCGGACAATTTTCAGAGTTGGGTGAAAACAAGGATTGTTGGAAGCGTTTGGAAGCGAGAGAAAGAGGTAGAACTCATGTTCACCAATTTCGGTTTTTATTTTCGTATTTATGGGGCAGCCTTCAGTAATAGAGGCATAACTTTCTACTCGTAACTCCGATGAAAGCGATTCTGGACTTTTCGGAAAGTTTACGAAATTCCCTACAGTTTACATATAAATTTTGTCTTCGGTATGTTTTTGAGGAGAGAGAAAGACGTGTTTGAATAGTTGGGTCTAATGCTGATTTTGTTTGGTGGAAGTTATATACGGGATTTCTTGACCAGTCCTATTGCAAGGACGGTAATTTTTTACTCGTAATTCAGATTTGAGCAATTCTTGAAGTTATGGAATCTACACGAAATTCCCTTCATTTTGGAATATAATTTTGTGTCTGGGAGGTCTGTATTGAAGAAGATAATCGTGTTTGAAGTTGGACAATTCTTGCTGGAAATAGTAAGATGAAGTCAAGTATGAAATGTTTAGTAATAAGAAGAAGAATATCGGAGAAGCACATGGAAGTGCGGCGTATGATAGTTGAGAATGATTAAAGTATAGAAATATTTGAGGAATGTTAAATAGTAAAGTGGGTTGTGTGTTGTTGGCGAGATGTGTCGGTATGAGTCAGAAATTTTTGGAAGTTATATCACCAACCAGATGATGAGATGGTATTGTTGAGATTGTGAAACTATACGGATCATCGAAGTTGTGAGATTAAAAAGAAAGACGAAATATTGGTTAGGGTTGTCAAAAGCTTTGGACTTGGATAAATTTTTCGATCGAAGTGGGCCGATTTGGATTGTACTTGATGTATCAGAAGGATATTCGATAATTAGGTTGTGCAACAAGTGTGTATAAGAATATATGTGTTGGATTTTGTGCGTTCTTGGAAATAAGGAAATTAAGAAAAACGTTTGTGAGCCTTAGAGAAATGGTAGAGCAATATGCTTAGATAACGTTGAGCATGAGGAGGAAGGCGCTATTTTAGTTGGATAATGATGATTTATGCCACCATTATGGTTGTTGGCTGTCTATTAACAAATTGAGGAACTGATCACCCTTAATCTCTTGTTGATAGTAGACAGAATCATGTTGGATGGAGTAGACGTGTCTTACCAACTAGAATAGTATGCACAGTGAATTGTTTGGGGTTGAGCTAAGTGCTTATGAATTGTTTGAGTTGTCGATGCGGATTCCTATATAGGGAAATGAGGCGGACTTGAGGATGTTAGTATGAGGTTGCGAGTTGAGCAGTGAGTAGTTTGGAAACTCACAATTGTGTTCTGGATAACTTGGGTTTTGGTTTGTGGTGGATCGAGAATTCGACTGACATGAGACTTGAAGAATTGTAGAGATAAACCAAGTAGGAAGTAAATGGTAATGTAAGACTATGATTTGACCAAGGATGTCGGATCGAGAAGGGTAGTGGCTGGTATGCCTTAAAGTGTATATATGGAGATATGAATGATATTTTCCATACTTGTTTGGATAAGTTAGAACTGGTGTTCGTTGTGGATATTCTGATGTTTTATAACATCAGAAGAAGAGCGCGTAGAGTATTTGAGAGTCGAGTTGCAAGTATTGAAAGAAGTGAAGGTATATGCTGAGTTAGCAAGGTGCGAATTATGATTTGTAAAGATGAAGTTGAGTGGTTGTGTTAATTCAGATGAGGGATTTTGAAGAATTGTGCTAGTATGAGTAGGACTTGATGAATTAGTTTGTTTGATTGGTTTGATTAATATGCCATGTTAAGTGTAGGTTATTGGGGCTAAATCTATGGCTATTGGGTGTTAAGCACTGTTGGAAGGACAATTTTTTTTCTTGTTGAGATTAATTGGACACCTATATCCTTATGCTGTTGTAATGTTGTTATGCGTTGAGATGAGTTTTGACGATGTGTTAATACAAGACGGTGAAGTTGTAGCTTATGTTGACGATAATTGGGGATTCTTGAAAGTATCTATCCTATTCAAGATTTAGAATTGGCTGCAGTTGTAGTTGTGTTGGATATTCAGAGGTATTATTTACGGATCTAAGTTCGAAGTGGTCAGTAATCAAAGTGTAGAATACCTGTTGGTCGGAATTCCGGAGAATTAAGCCGGAAGTCTTTTCCTACGACTGCTTTGCTAGTAGGAAGTGGATGTGAACTTGGTAGATTTGATGGTTGCAATTAATCAGAGTGCGCAGCGAAAGCGCGGTGTAGCACAGTTGGTTCTTATGTGGGTAACCACGATGTCGGTAGTTTGATTATGTTGGTGTTGTGCTTTGGGCTTTGTGCTCTTATCCTTGTTGTTGCCTCATTACCTAGGGTGATGGTTCGAGTGCGAGTAGCTAATTCCTATGATGAGAATTAGGGGAGTGTTGCCTTCGGCGATGGTAACGTTTGTGTTGTGTTCTGGTTGTAGTGAACTGGTGTGTTCTTAACTTGGTTATTCTATGTGTCTTGAGTTAGTTGTTGGGTGCGTTGCGTGAGCCTTATTTCGTGTTGTTGTTGTCGTTGATGTGATGCATTGTTGTTTGGTGTTCGACGTGGGGTTGCCTTTTAGGGCAGGGAAGTTGATTTGTTAGCTGAGATAACGTATCTGGAGTGTGGTGCATCGAGTAAATTTTCGAGGACGAAAATATCCTAAGTGGGGGAGAGTTGTAACGCTCATATTTAATTAAATATTTTAATTAAATAGTATTGAGTATTTTTCCGAATATTTGTTGAATATGTTGAATATGTTGGTTGATGCTAATAAGTATTAATCGGGTAATTAGTCGATTTAGTCGGGAGAAATTAATATTAGAAATAATATTTATTTTCGTAGAATATTAATTAATTTAATTGATTTAAGTTGTGTTGGCTTTAGTAGGATTATTTAATTAAAAATGATTTAAGTCGTAGAATATAGTATGGTGTTAATTTAGTAGAAGTATAAGAAAATATTGGGCTTATTTAGATGGTAGTAATAGTGGGGGTGTAGAAATGAGGCCCAATAAGAAAATAAAATAATAGAATTATTATATTAGATTTTTAGAAACAAGGAGGAGTTAGAAAGTGGCTGTAAGTGGGAGTTGCAGAAAAAGAGGAAAAATAGGAGCAGAACGTGGAAGTTATGGAGATGAGGAAAAGAGGAACAAGGGTTTTTGAGAGAGAATTCGTAGAGGCTGCTAGAGCAAGTTTTCAACCGGAAAAATTTAGAGCAACCTTCAATCCAAGGTAAGGGTGGGGTTCGAATTTTATAACCGGGTATATGATAATTGATACGTGGGATTGGGATTTATATAATTTTCTACTGAATGTGTTGAAGTGTATTGATGAATTGGTTTTGTTTTTGTGAAATTTGATGGTTGCTAGATTGTTTGGTTGTGGTTCTATAGTGTTAAACTTAGGTTGGAATTTGGTTAAATCGATAGAAACCGATGTTTTCGCGGACGAAAGTCGGAATAGATTGCGTAGTTGTGTCGAGAAATGTTAGGCCGTGATCAAGTATGCTTGTTTTATCGAATTTGGTTGATTTTGTAAGTTTTTGCATTTTTGGAGATTTGGGGGTTTAAGATTCGGATTGAAATCGAAAGTCGTAGAATTCACGTTTGATGGTTCCAAATCACTACTATATGTTTGGTATGAATGAGTATGTGTTTGTTTCGAAGAAAATAATTGAATCGGTCGGATTTTCGGACGAAAATGCAAAATCCGGTAGGGCTGTTATGCCGAAAAATTCTGGTTTCGGAAAGTTTGGAAAATTCATATCTTTTGATCCGTAAGTCGGTTTTGACCCCCGTTCGAAGCGTTGGAAAGCTAACGAGATGTTCTTTCTAGGAAAAATGGTTTTGAGGTCTGCATCTGGTTCAATTATAGCAGAAAATTGAAACCGTATCGTTGTGTTGATTTTTACCGTCATGAACGTGTGCGATTGAGGTGTTATTGTTATTTCTGTGCTTTTGAGGTTGGCATTTATTTTGCTAAAACTATTATAGCAGCAAGATGTTGAATCTAAATGTTCTAAGTGGCTGCTTTCAACATGTCGAATGAAGATGTTCCATGGCAGCTCATAGGACATCGCGCTGTGAAGTCAGTTTTAATGAAGATTCTGTTACTATGATTTGTTACTGAATATTCTGTGAATATTTGGTTATCCTATGTGGCATCCAAAGCATTTTTGGATTGTGGTTAGTTGTTGATTTTCGGATTTGCTGCTATTTCTAATTATGGAGACAAAATAGGAAACTTTGGATTGAAGACCTATTTTGTTGGAGTTAATTTTGCAGATTTGTGAGCGGTCTATTTGCTGCGTTTTTGAAGCCGAATTCAGTCCAGATTAATTGCTATATATTGACTGATGTAAACCTAGTTTTAGGTGTCGAACTTACATGTATTTTTAGGGTTGTGTGCTTGTATTTTGTGAGCCTAACTGGTATCTTATGATAACAGTATAAGGACTGTAGTGTAAGTTGTGTAAGGTTGCTCATAAGCTTTTAAGCATTGAGTGGCTGTGTGTTAATTCTCATAAGCTGTGAAGTATTGAGAATTTGTGTTTCGACCATTGTTACTTGTCTTGTAAGGAACCAGTCACGGTTTGTGATTGAAGAGGGATTTGAGGAGGGCCTCATACCTAAGGGAGTCTTAGGTAGAAGTCATAGGAAGGGTAGTGATTAAGTGAGCTGATTGAACCGGGTGTGGTTATCAGTAAATTGATACTATCGTATATTGATTTCATCCCTGGCTTGGTAGCCCCCAGATGTAGGATAGTTAGATCCGAACTGGGTTAACAATTTCTGGTGTTCTTTACAGTTTCTGCACACTATTGTATTGAACTTGTTCATTGTTGTCGTATATCAGTGTCTCGACATCTCGATAGGACATCTGATATATAGGCCAGAATTTCAATTGGCATCAAGAGCTTGCACCCTTATTTGGTTCTGGGTGAGATTCAGAGAAGATACTTTCTGGTACAATGGACAAGGATGGAGGATTTCTGAACAAACAACCTCTGCTTGATGGTTCCAACTATGACTATTGGAAACCAAGGATGATAGCTTTCATCAAATCCATGGACGATCAAGCATGGAAGGTTGTTATAAAAGGATGGGAGCCCCCTAAGGTTAAAAATGAAAAAGGTACCCCTACTGATGTTGTGAAGGAAGAGGAGGACTGGGATGATGCAGATTACAAAGGGTCCGTAGGGAATTCCAAAGCCATGAATGCTTTGTTCAATGGTGTTAACAAGAATATCTTCAGGTTGATTAAACACTGCACCATTGCTAAAGAGGCTTGGCAGGTCCTGAAGATTGCTCATGAAGGAACCTCAAAAGTTAAGATGTCAAAACTTCAAATTCTCACTACCAGGTTTGAAAATTTGAAGATGAAGGAAGATGAGAGCATTCATGACTTCCACATGAACATCATTGAAATAGCTAATGCTTCAAGTGCTCTAGGTGAGAAGATGTCTGACAGCAAACTGGTCAGAAAAATCCTTAGATCTCTACCTAAGAGGTTTGACATGAAAGTGACTGCTATTGAGGAAGCTCAGGACATAGATAAAATAAAAGTGGATGAACTTGTGGGACCACTTCAAACATTTGAATTGGGGATCAGTGAAAAGACTGAAAAGAAGAAGAGTATAGCTTTTGTGTCAAAGACAGGTGATTCAGAAAGGGAAAGTAATCTGGACAGAGATGAATGCCTCTCAGAAGATCTGGTGTTACTAGGCAAATAATTTAACAAAGTACTCAGAAAGGTGGATTGGAAGTCAAGATCAAATGTTAAGGACAAGCCATCTGACATCATTAAAAATCAGAATGCTGGGAGAAATACCAGTACTGAAGGTAATTCTAACCAAGGGAGAGGAGCTCAGTGTCATGAGTGTGAAGGTTTTGGGCATGTAAAGTCTGAGTGCCCCACATATCTCAAGAGGCAAAAGAAAGGGCTATCAGTCTCATGGTCAGAAGACGATTCTGAAACTGAAACTGATGAGAAGTCTGGAAAGAGGGTCACAGCATTAACAGGTGTGTGTGAGTCTGATGAAGAATCAGTCAGTAATGATCTTACTTTTGAAGAGCTAGTTGCTTCCTATAAGAACTTATGCATTAAAAGTGAAGAAGTGTGTCAGAAGAAAGAAGAACAAAAGAAAATCATTGCTCATCTAAAAGCTGAACAGGAAGAGCATCTGGCTACTATCTCTGATCTAAAAAATGAAGTAGTTATTCTGAACTCTAAACTGGATAATTGTCATCAAAATAGTCAGAATGCTTAATAGCAGCTCTGATGTGCTTGATTAGATTCTGAAGTCAGGGAGAGATGTTGGAGATGTTAGGGGTCTCGGGTTTGAAAGTTCCAGTGAGATGGACAAGGGAAAATGGCCTGAAGTGACACCTGCTCAACCTGAAAAAGAATCAAAGATGTCGTATAACATGTTGCAACATCCTCACAGACATCAGAAGAATGTCACAAGAAGAAAGAATCAAAGATGGAAATGCCACCATTGTGGAAGGCTTGGACATATAAAACCCTTCTGTTACAGGTTATATGGCTACCCCAAGACTGACTTACAGTCTAGTAGGAAACAAAAGTGGGTTGGGACAACAAAAGTGTGGACTCCTAAGAGTATTGCAGAGGAACACATAGCTAATAAGCCCTTCAGTGTCTTTACAAGGGAAAAGTGGTACTTCGACAGTGGATGTTCCAGGCACATGACTGGTATCATGGGATGTCTGTCAGATGTTAAGTCTTATCCTGTTAAGGACGTAACATTTGGCAATGGATCAAAAGGGAGAGTAATAGGTGTTGGAAAACTGGACTGTGCAAGACAGCCCAATCTGGAGGAGGTTTTACTTGTTGAAGGACTAGATGCAAACTTGATAAGCATAAGTCAATTATGTGATCAAGGTCTCAAGGTCAACTTTACCAATTATGAATGTCAGATAACAAACAAGAAGGGTAAGGTTATCATGAGAGGTAAGAGAGAGTCAGATAATTGCTATCTGTGGAGTTCTGAGAACACTGAAAGAAGCGTGGAGACTAAGAAAGATACTGGGAAGATTGTCAAGATAGAACAGGTGCTGATAAATTGTAAAGCAACTCATGATGTTTGCTTAATTAAATGTAATAATGAGTTTAAACTTAGTAAGTATGCCAGCAAGGTAAGGTTAGAAGGAGAATTTGATAAGTGTGCAATTGAGGCGAGTCGGGTAATCAAATTCTGTGAATACCGCTCTACTCTGGGCCCAGTCCTTAAAAGTATAAATAGGCGGGCAAACACACCATATTTTCAGCAAACTTACTCTACACAAATTCCTCTTGCACCCTCTCTTCAAAGCTCCCGCGTCTTAGGGTTTTCTCCTAACATTCTCAAGACTGCACCGTGTGATCAATTAAACATGTCCCAACATCCTAACTCCAAATCAATGCTGGAGATGCAGAATCACTGCGGATGATAAATCTCTCTGACCTAGTGCTCGACATTGCTCCTTTGAATGTTATGTCGGCTGACCCTAAAGGCAAACAGCAAGCTTCTCACACAACAAATGTCAACATTCCAGGTAAGAAGTCTAAACCTTTCTCTCCTAGAAAGAAGGTCCACTCCATGACTAGTTTGTATGCTGACCAAGTAAGCCCTAAGAAAAACGTGGCTGAAAAGGGGTCTAAATCTGGCTTAGTTGAGAAGAAGAAGGATTCTAAAGATGTAAACAAGAATTCCACTAATAATGATGCTGTTAAAAAGGATAGGGAACTTAGGAGGGTTGTTGCCTCGATTCTGAGTGGAATTAAGGCAAATGTCGAGTCTAGTGCTCCAACATCAGTGACAGAAAATATCAATAGCAGCCCTACTGATAGGACTGATGGTGATGTTCCCATGCATGTGGACCGTGAGAGAAGAAGTAAAAGGAAAGCTGATGTAAGGACTGACGATGTTATTAATGTTGATGACCTCACTTTTGATGAGGAACCTATTGCTGGAATGCTGAGAAAAATTCAGAGAAGAAGAGGAAAAACTGTGATAAGTGAAGGCTCCAAGTCTTCGAAATTGCGTGGTAAAACTGGAGGTGGGGAAAGAAAAGTTCAAGCAGGGCCTCCTAAACAATGGAGCAAGGTTGTAGTGCCCACTAAGAAAAGGAAAATTGCTAATCAAAGTGATTCTGACTATGAAGTTGAAACAGATGTCCAGGACATCATTGGTGTAAAAACCTCCACCTGCAAGAAGGCTTCTACTGAAAGTTCTATGAGAAATGCAGATAGATGGAAAATTGTTGATCAAAGAAGGATTGCTCTGGAGAGAGAGTTGGGGAAGGACTTCGAAAAGTACAACGAAATCTTGGAGCTCATTGCTGCGGCTGGATTGATGAGAACAGTGTCCAAGTTAGGACCCTGCTATGGAAATCTAGTCAAAGAATTTGTGGTAAGTATATCTGAAGAGTGTGATGAGAACTGGGGCAACAATCTCAAAAAAGTATCTGTGAGAGGAGAAGCTGTCATCTTTTCACCTGAAATTATCAACAACTATCTGGACAGGAGCAAGGAACCCCAACCTGAGTTAGAGGTAACAGACAATACTGTTTGCAAGGAGATTACTGGTGGTTGTATGAGACATTGTCCGAATGCAGAGAAGTTGTCGTCTGGAAAACTAAGTGTCAAATATGCCATCCTCCACAGGATTGCTGTGGTAAATTGGGTTCCTATAAATCACACATCTATTGTTTCCTCTACACTTGGCAGATTCATATATGCTACAGGGAAGAAGATTGCCTTTGATTTTGGATCCTACATCTTTGAGCAGATCTTGAAACAAGCTAGCTCACCTGCTGTCAAGATGCCTATCTGTTTCCCTTCCTTGATCTGTGGTATTATTCTAGAACAGTGTCCTAATCTTGTGTTGAGGGGTGACACTGCACTCAAAAGGAAACCTCCTTTATCCCTTCACTACAAGCTACTTGGTGGAGTACATGTCTCAGACATTGCTGGGACGTCCTCACAGACTTCCAGTCATGCTAATCTTGATGATGAAATCATTGCTCAGCTGCAAGAAACTTGCCAGGAACTGGAAGAATCCATTAGAAGAGACACTGCTCGGAAGGCCAAACTCGAACAGTTGATCAAGACCTTCATGGAGAAGAGGAATGCTTCTGCTGGGACAGTTGGTTAGGACCAAGGAGCTGCTGAAGGTGATGCTTCTGTAGACTTTGATAGAGAATGTGAGCAGAGTTCAGATGACTCAGGATCTAGGAGTGGTGATACTGATACTGATGATGTTGCTGATGGAGAGAGTGAAGACATTGCAGAGTCTGACAATGATGCTGCTGCAGAATAATGGTAGATTATGTGTGCTGCAGGTAGATGGTGTGTTGCTGCAGTAGTTGAGAAGGAGAATGTGAAATGTTGCTGCTATTGAGGGGGAGTTTTGCTCATTTGCTATGATGAGTTGTTTGTGTGGTCTGAGTGTTTGTTTGTAGCTGAAGGGGGATACTGCTATTTTTTGGTGTTTTCGCTGCTGTCTGATATATGGATATTTTGTTTGTGCTTCTTTGAAAGTTTTTTGTGAGTGTGTAGTTTTAGCCAAAATAAGCCAAAGGGGGAGATTGTTATTTCTGTGCTTTTGAGGTTGGCATTTATTTTGCTAAAACTATTATAGCAGCAAGATGTTGAATCTAAATGTTCTAAGTGGCTGCTTTTAACATGTCGAATGAAGATGTTCCATGGCAGCTCATAGGACATCGCGCTGTGAAGTCAGTTTTAATGAAGATTCTGTTACTATGATTTGTTACTGAATATTATGTGAATATTTGGTTATCCTATGTGGCATCCAAAGCATTTTTGTATTGTGGTTAGTTGTTGATTTTCGGATTTGCTGCTATTTCTAATTATGGAGACAAAATAGGAAACTTTGGATTGAAGACCTATTTTGTTGGAGTTAATTTTGCAGATTTGTGAGCAGTCTATTTGCTGCGTTTTTGAAGCCCGATTCAGTTCGGATTAATTGCTATATATTGACTGATGTAAACCTAGTTTTAGGTGTCGAACTTACATGTATTTTTAGGGTTGTGTGCTTGTATTTTGTGAGCCTAACTGGTATCTTATGATAACAGTATAAGGACTGTAGTGTAAGTTGTGTAAGGTTGCTCATAAGTTTTTAAGCATTGAGTGGCTGTGTGTTAATTCTCATAAGCTGTGAAGTATTGAGAATTTGTGTTTCGACCATTGTTACTTGTCTTATAAGGAACTAGTCACGGGTTGTGATTGAAGAGGGATTTGAGGAGGGCCTCATACCTAGGGGAGTCTTAGGTAGAAGTCATAGGAAGGGTAGTGATTAAGTGAGCTGATTGAACCGGGTGTGGTTATCAGTAAATTGATACTATCGTATATTGATTTCATCCCTGGCTTGGTAGCCCCCAGATGTAGGATAGTTAGATCCGAACTGGGTTAATAATTTCTGGTGTTCTTTACAGTTTCTGCACACTATTGTATTGAACTTGTTCATTGTTGTCGTATATCAGTGTCTCGACATCTCGATAGGACATCTGATATATAGGCCAGAATTTCAGTTATCGTGCAATATGCCTCAACAATGTTAACCGATTAATAATGCAGAGGAATATCAATAATGTGGGGACTTAGAAATAACTGTAGCAGGTTTTGTATCAGAGTTGAATTTAATGGCGGTATAGGTTGGTAGCAAAAATATGTTTGTATCCGTAGGTTAAAAATTAACCGTATCAGTAAATTAACTAGTAGTAATTACAGTGTACGAAACAGTACCGATCTAGCCAAATAAGTAGAATTAAGCGGAAAAAATTAGTTGTCCGGTATTAGTTGAAAATTGTCGGAGTAAGTCGTGTATACGGGTAGGTATTCTTGGTTAGATTATTTTGTTGAAATTATGTCGAATAAGTTTATTTGCAGGTGAAGTTGAATTGTGTTGAATTGTCCCGATTTATGGACATTATTAAGTTGCAGGTCTTATGACCAACATTGTTAAGTTGTGTTGCAGTTGCAGGTCTTATGACCAACGTTGTTAAGTTGTCTTGCTGTTGCAGGTCTTGTGACCAATGCGGATTAAGTTGTTTGCGGTTGTTGCATTTTTGTCGTTGTTGTGTTGTGTTGAATAAGTTGATGTTATGGTTGTTGTCGCATGCATAACATAGCATTATTAAGTTGGCCTGGATTGGCAAAAAGTTGAAGGCTTATGCCTTGTTGATGCCCGACAAACTGACAATTTCTAAGTTAGGAGTTTTGCTCCAATGGTACCACATGCATACGCATAGTTGAGTCGCATTTTGTGTTGCATTACTTATGTTGATAAAGTTGTTGTTGTATTATGTTGATAAAGTTGTTGTTGTATTGTGTTGATAATGTTGTTGTTGTATTATGTTGATAAAGTTGTTGTTGTATTATGTTGATAAAGTTGTTGTAGTATTAGGCTGATAAAGGTAGGCTGATAAAGTTGTTGTTGAGTCGTTGATGTAAGGTAGTGAAATTGTATGATTCTAGTCTAATGTATTGATTATCATACTCTTGTTTATATTATTCGATATCTCACCCCTTTTGTTTGAATGTTACCCCTATGTTGGTAACGTGCAGGTTAGCAAAGATGAAGGTCATTTATTCTTACTAGTTTGAGTCGGTGATGTCGCTCTGATACGTAACACTCGGGGGATGGACGCTTGTTGTTTATTGTTGAATATGTTTTATGTTGCTGAATTTTTAAGTTGAATTTATTAAGTATTATGTTATTTTGAAGTTGTTTTAGTCGAACAAAAATGTTAAGTGAATCAAAGTTGAATATTTATATCTTGAAGTTGTTTTGTTTTGAAAAGGAGATATATATGAATTTTGTTGTTATCGTTTCATCCGATCAAAGTGTTATGTATCCGTTCATATGAAATTAATCGAAGTTGTTTTAAGATGAAAGTGTAGCATCCTATTTGAATGTTGAAATTTTGTAACTCTGATTTTACTATTATCCGCCGGGTAGAAATGGGGTGTTACAAAGAACACCCAAGAACACGCGCGTGTTCTGGGTTTGCCCAGATTTGCATTTTCTCTCCAATATCACTGAATACTTGATTATATCATGTAATCCAAATATCAATCTGCTCGTCTCAAACTCACGATCATGTCCATGACAATTAATTTTATTTAAATTAAGCATAAAACAAGAAATCACAAAAGTCCTCAAGAACCCTAAATTCTGCATGAAGGCTGAGAATTTTGATACACGATTCAAATAAAGCAATTAATTGAGGGGAAACATTCCATGCATGATTATGAACATTTGGCAAAAGTATTGTGCGAGGAAATATGCATAGATTGAGAGATGACCAAGTTTAGGCTTACCTCTAGGCCGTGACAGCAAGTTCAAAGTGATTTCTGAGTTGAAGGTGTTACAGATGAGTTGTGATGATCTGAACAGCTTCCCTACACCCTATGGAGTGTGTTTGAATGCTTGGACTTGATTGAAAATGGTTGGATCACTTCATGGCATCTCAAATGCAACTTGGTTAAAACCTTGAGCAATTGACTGGTGATTCTGAGAAATCAGTGTTGCAGATGTTGTTTAAGTGCTTGGATCACTTCTATGTGATGTATGTGAGGTGTGTGTGTGTGATTGGTTTGGTTGGAAAAGCTCTCAAACTCAAAATTCGAAAGTGACTTGCCTTAGAAGGCAAAATTGGAGTGAAAGAAGAGATTTTGAGGAAAGCATCTGTTTGATGGCTTTGGTGTACTCAAACTAATCACAATTGAGCTCTATTTATAGTAGAGCAAGTTTGTTTTGCAAGGAGTAGTGAATGGCAACTTCTGAGTAGGGTTGGCCAATGTTGGCAAATGAAAATCCAAGTCTCCTCTGGCCATTGACTAGAGGTTAGGGCACAGAGCTTTGGTTCCCTTGGTCTTGGATAAGTCTTGACTGAATTCAGTTGCCAATAGCTCAGTCCATGCCACCTTGGTGCTTCCATTGAATGCTCCAATCCAAAATTGGAGTCTTGTCCCTATTTTAGGCAATTCTAGGTTTGGCATGCTATTTCTTGTTCCAAAGACTTTGGAGGCTTGGCTCAGTGATTGTCCCCTTTAGATTTAATCCTCAGATGTGTCCAAAGTGATGACAAGGCTTGGAATTGGCTAATTTTGGTAAATCGACCAAAAGTGCACAAATCTGCCTTGCCTTGGCAGTTTTCAGCAAGGCATCTTGCCAATGTCATATCTCATGGCTCAAGTTGAATTTGGTGATGTTCTAGGCCATTTTGGAAAGCTCTTATATGATACAACAACTGTTTGATCATATTTGGTTTTGATACTTTTTGGATCCAAGTGAAAAATGTCCATACATTTGGAAAAAAGTGAAGGCAAATTCTGACTTAGTGAAAATTTCACTAAGTGTTGGAAAAAGTGACATTTTCACTTTTCAGCCACTTAGATCACTCCATAACTCAAAATCCCTAATGAATTGGAATTAGGTCTAGTTGAAGTTTTTGTAGAGGGTCATGAAGGCTACAAAACCAGCTTTGGATGGGGAAGAATGGCTTTGTGGTTTAGGAGTTATGATCCTCAAAAGTTGGTACCCTTGCCACTTTGTTCATAACTTAGAAAATTTTCTAAGTTTTTATGGTTACCCCTTTTACAAGTTATCCCACTTTTCTTGATTTTTCTTGATGAATGATGATTCAAATCATACATTAACATCATTTTAGGGTTAAAAATCCAATTTTGTGAAAAATCTCAAAAAGTCAAAGTTGACTTTTGTGCACAGTTGACTTTTTGTCTGATGAATTTCAAACTGTGCAATCCTTCAGGAAATCATGTCCTTGACCTAAATCAAAATTGATGGACATGTTCCATGGGTGTTTTAGGGTGTATTGAATCTTGTCCTAGGGTTTGGGAGCATGTCCTGGTCAAAAGTCAAAGATACATTTGACTTTTCTCATGAAACCCTAACTGTGGTTCAGATAAAATTGAGACTTGTTGCTCAATCTTCTTGGATCAATCCATTGTTGTAAATGGATCAATGTGGTATATTAGAGACCCTCAAACCATGTCTTGAGGTCTTGGCTCATGATTTGTCCCAAAGGTCAACTTAGGGGTGAATTAGGTCAAAAAACCCTAATTCCTGATTTTTTTTATGAATGCATCCCCTGAGGCAAAATTGACTTGATGGTTGGGTCCATGAGGTTCCATGGAGTATATTAGGTTATGCTTTGAATCATTGGCTCATGCCCAGAGGAAAATCTTCATCTGGAGGCCCTGGTCGATCAAAACCCTAATTTGGTGACACTGGCGATCTTGAGGCTTGATCCACCTAGAAGGGAGCAGCCTTGTGCTTAATCCTTGAAGTGGGAGTCCTCCTGATCCTTTATGGATGTTTGAGAGGTTAGACAAGTTGAAGATCATGTCATTCCTTGATTGATCCTTTGTCTAAGAGCCCTGAGAGGGTTTGAAACCCTAGTTTTGATTGTAGTGAATGCTCACCAACCCTTGAGGAAATTGATGAAGTATGATGGTACATCCATATTGTGATGATGATTTGCACAATGATGGGAATCTTAGTGGTCAAAATTTGGGGTATGACAAACTAAACCACCACAAACACGTGGAAGATGGATCTTTGCTTCACATTAAAAGAAAGGCTCCAACTCGGATATAGAATTAACGAGTATGCCACATATCTATCTCAAGTGGAAAAGAATCTACATCTTTCTCAACTATGTCATGGGGTAAGAAAATTACATCTCAACTAAGGATGACTAGTGTCTAATTCTCTCATGGGAGAAGGGGAACTTAACTGTAAGTTATCTAAAGTTGAATTATCTTAAGGGAAACTACCTAAAAGGATGAAAAATCTAAATATATACAACCTATGGCCATCAACCTAAAGGGGAATAAAGATCCTACAATGGATGAAATATGCAAAAGAGAAATGCAATGCATATAACTATATAGTCAACCATGAACCATTCCCTTGGATTTAGGTATAAGCAAACAACATTAATGGAGTATGGAAAAGGTTTCAAACCAAAGCTAAGATCATGAATGAATGGCCATATGTGCTAAGACAAATACTAGAACAACCAAGTCAAATCAAGTAGTAAAGCATCAAGTCACAAAGAAGATACACAACATGTTAGAGATGAAAGCAAACAAAGTAGTGCAAACATGTGTCTTAAAGCAACAACCAGACATCAACCCAAGTACCAAATGAACCAAGTTGAGTAAGAACTCATCCAAGTCAATAGCTATATCACACCATATTCAACACACTCAAATGAGTTAGAATAAAGCACAAGAAGATCAATCATGTATCAAAACAATAGTCACACACTCATCATTACAAGTTCATAAGAAAGAGATCAAAGATGATCCAGAAATAGAAGTTAAAGCATGAAACCAAGATGGGTAAGTAGCACAACCAAGCATTTCAACACATAAAAAACACCATGATGTAAAAGAAAACTCAATTAAGAATCATACTCAAGACATGAGCAAAGAGTTAAGCATGCATCATCAAAGTTATTCATGGAAGGAAGCAAAACATCTAAAGCAAATGGATGAGACAAATGAGCAAGCAAATGACATTGAGACAATGGAAATAAAAAGCTCAAACATGGATTTTCAAGTCATTTAAGATCAACAAGCATCAAAGGAATACATACAAGAAGAAATGTTCAAAGACTAGGTCAAAACAAATCATGATCATGTTCAAAACTAACCCTAACTTGAGGCATCAATGAAAAATGGGAAAATGACCAAATAAATTCAAATGAAAGGCTATACCTCGTGGCCATATGTTCAAGTGTGTATGTGTGAAATATCTCTAAAATAAAAGTACAAGAGCTTACCCAAAAATTAACCAATAAGCTTATGGTATCTAACTAGTCGAGCATAATCCAATTAGCATCACCAAAGTTAAAAAAATACACTTAAACATCATCACATCACATGTCAAAAGATTGCAAAAGATTGGCTCAAGAAAAAATGTTTCAGGCATCAAGAAACAAAATCCTAATTTAGGGGTACTTTAGTAAACACCTCTCACAAATAGTAAAAGATAAAAATAGTAAAAAAAAATAATTTAAAAATAAAAATAAAAATAAAAATGAATTATAAAGACATTAAAGTATTTCAAAAATATTTTTATGGAATTTTTAATGTAAAGAAATATTGAAAATAAAATAGAAATATAAGAGGAAGAAAAATGAAAATTAAAAAAGTGAAAGAAAAAGGAAGGGGGTGCAGTAGCAAAAAGGACTCAACTAAGGTTCAGTTATGTCGCGCATGTGCCTAAAAAATGGGGTGTGCAAATAGAAATAAATGTAAAGCCCATTACCAATCAAAGCAAAATTCAGAAAAAACAAACAACAAAAACGCCACATGGGCAAGCTCACTAAATGAGACAGCATGACTCAGCATCCACACAAGAGGGTCAAGGGATTCAGCTCGCCACTTCACCAGAACAACTCAGATGTCGAAGCCTAGCTCCGGTCATCTTCTCCGGCGACAGCCGTCGGAGTCGTCCAAAAATCTCACAAAAACACCTAAACCCTAACACCTTCCCACTCGTTTTTTCGTACTGGTTTCATATCCACCCTTATTTTCTTCATTTGGAGCCTCTAACCCGCTTAAAAAAGGTCATGAAATTTGAGTGTGCATGATGGAACATTCAAGAAACAAAACAACAACAACATAGACACGTTCCTTACACTTCCAGGAACCCAAACATCACAAACACACATTCAAATAAGCAACAAAAAGTTAGAAAAAGTAAGAGAAGAAGTTACCCAATGAAGCTTGTATACCTCTATTCTTGATGCTTACAAACCACCAAACTTCACCCTTTTGGCTCCTTAAGCTTTAAGAACAATGTTACTGATCCAAGAATGAAGAAACAAACCTTAAAAATGCAGATTCGAAGCAAGGAATTTCTTAGAGCGAAAGAGAGTGTGTTGTGTGCTTTGGCTCAGAAAATGAAGCTCTACCCCCTAGGGTTTCTTCTCTTAGCTTATATATGAAGCTTTTGTGTGGTAAAAAAAGATAATTACTGTGGTTAAGAATTGTCTTATTTTTTTTGTGAAAATTTGAAAAATGGGAGGGAATGGGAATATGGCACGCATGGTTTAGTTCATGGGTGGCTTCTTGGTTGTCCTTTTGCTATGCAAGATAGTCAGAATTGGTGAGTGGAGTAGCCATCCTTGTTGAGCAAGTTTTGGTTCAAGTTTTGTCATTTTCCACTTCTTGCAATACTTGCTCATGAAGGGTGGAAATGATACAAGGTTGGTTTGATCATTTATGGCAAATTTTTGGGTGATATCTTGGCATGACAAAGAGGG
This sequence comes from Lathyrus tuberosus, assembly GCA_022829125.1. Taxonomy (NCBI): domain Eukaryota; kingdom Viridiplantae; phylum Streptophyta; class Magnoliopsida; order Fabales; family Fabaceae; genus Lathyrus; species Lathyrus tuberosus. The sequence goes on from JALAZF010000084.1 coordinate 8,941,477, forward strand.
GTACTATGTGCTTTGTATGGACACAAAACTGGGGCCGCATGAAAAACTCACATTGTGCATGAAAATTAACAACATAACTTACTTGGCCATAGGTTTATGTAGCTCACTTTAAACACTTGTAACTTGGTGAATTTTGATTCAAATTATGCAATATTTGACTCAATGGAAAGTAGGGAGATGATGGAGCAAGTTTCATGTTCAAAGTATCTTGAAATGAGGTTTGGAAGATTATGAAAACAAGCCTTGAAGTCATGTCCACAACTAGTTCAAAATGACTTAAGAATAAATTCTAAGTTATGAACTTTTTGACAACTTTGGATCCTTAACTTTGCAACCTCATAACTTGAGTTGTGTTGAACCAATAGAAAACTTCTTGATATGGATGGAAAGCTAGAAGAATGGGCAATAACTTTCATGTTGCCAGAAATTTGAATTGGAGACTAGAACTATGAGAAAAATGGTCTTGAAAATCCATCCTCCAAGTTGAGATTCCACACTTAGAAAAAATTCTAAGTATAGAATTCCAAAATCTTGTTTTTCTCAACTTCATGCTATCATAACTCAAAATCTATGCACTTTTTGTGAACTCCTCCTCATTTACAAAGTTGTGGTATGGAATGAGCTCTTCAAATTGATCTTTGGATCAAAGAAAATGGATGTCTAGATTGAAAGTTATGACCTTGGTAAGTTAGCACCAAACTAGGGTTTTCCCATGACTTAGAAATATTTCACTTTCTTTCAAGTTGCCTTTTTTGCAAGTAACCTCAATTCTCTTGATTTTTCTTGATCAAAATCAATCATAAATCATGTTTCCATGGAATTTGACTTGAAAAGTTCATATTTGACTGTCATACCCAAAATTTGGACGCTTAAGATCTCACCTATTTTTTTCATCATTTGCATAGTTTTATCACGCATTTCATCTTGCACAATACCTAATTTATCAGCTGAAATAAACTTGTTCGAATTACAGTCGAATCGATCAAAATAAAAGTCAATTGTGCTTAAAATCAGTGAACGAAAAATTTTAAAATCGAACCTGCATACGTCAGTGATATTAATATACGTTTCACGTAGTTTAACCGGACGTGCTCGTTTGAATTTTTCGACCACTTTTCGGTCGCGATTTTGAACAGTTCAAGCCATTTTAGCAGGTAAAAGTTATTTCAAAATTTGACAAAACGTTGTATTTTTTCGAATTGTATATTTTTTGTAGATCATTTTAGTATATTCATTTTATTTTTTCGAGCATTTCGATACCGGTCCATTTTTTCGTTTTAAACCGATTTTATTTTAATTTTTTTATATTTTTATCTAGGTTTTTATTATTATTTATTTATTTATTTATTTCTTTTTATTTTATTATATTTTATATTTTATTTTATTATTTTAATTTTGTTTTTATTTATTTATAGTAAAACTTCTTTGTTAAATTTTAAAAATGTGATTTGGTTTTTTTCTTCATTTGTAAAAACTTACTATTACGTTTGACTACTTTTATCACTCTCTCCCATGGCTACACATTTTCTCTTTTGATGATACATCCAGTAAACATGTTTTGTTTTTTTTTCATAAAAATTACATTTTTCCTGTGCTTCAATATAGCATGTGGGACCACCATCCCATATTTTTTAATACAAGATTCCCATACACATATCAATTTTTTTTATTAAAAAAAAGAGAAAAATATATTACATTGATTGAAAAACGCACCTATACACTTGAAGCACAAAAGAAAAAAAATACTGCATTTGAAGAAAATAAACTCCTACTTAAGAGAGGTAACTTCCTTTCATTTTCAATAATACTATCTCTCTTTCTCCTAGGCGGAACCCCACCATCCCTGACTTTGTCTCTCATTTTCAAAAAGCTTCATTATTTAATCATCCTCTCTTCTCCACAAAATTTTCCACTCTCATACATAACAAACAATATATCACAGCTTTAGAAAAGAACAACACTTAAAAATTCTCTTCCACTTCATATTCACAACTCACATAACCTTTCCATCACTCATCCAAAACCGTTTTCTGCCGACAGCATATAAACCTTCCTACATGAACACACATAAGAAAAACTATACTTGAAAGCTCCCTCTTTTGGTGTGCTGAACTCACAAGAAAAAGCATCGAAACCTCACCCAAATGACATACACCACCTTACATAACAGTCGGAATAGCCGCTGCAGCGCCGCTCCCATCACCTTTGTGTCAGCTCCGGCAACGACGAACCACCTCAACTCTGTCCGATCCGCCACCATGAACACCTTCCATCCTTTGCACGATTTGCTTCCGCCATTATCATACAACCTGCTCCGTTCTCTCTTTCACACGAAGGTGGCGGCATCAACTCAAGGATTCAAGATTCAGTTACATCACTCAATACCACCGATCCATCCGCATCACGAATCCGTAAGAAGAAGGAAAGAGAATCGAAAGCGAGAGAGCAGAAAGAAAAGAGGAAGACGCGAGCAGTGTTTGTGAAGAAGAAGAAGGTACACGAGTTTGTCTTTCGTTTGTAGTGTGTTTTCTGCCTTCTGTTAACTTTTTTTTTTTTTGAGGATTTGAACTATTTAATTCTAGGTTTAATTTGTGTTATTGGGCTTTTTTTTAGCCCATTGAATTTTTTGGTCTTCTTAGTTTTGTTAGAATAATATAACTCTTCTTTTTTAGTTTTGTTAAGATTTGTTCTTTATGTTTTTGTTTAATATATATATAAACAAATTTATATTTTTCTTTTTTTTTGTAAACAAGATATCATTAACGGGAGAACTAAGGGTTCTCCAACCTGTTTACACTGGAAACGAAAAAAATTTGACAAAAGATGAAATTACAAACCAATTGAATTACGAGAGAAAAAGTAAAGAGTCTTTACTAAACTCGTAAAAACTAAAATTGGAATGGGTAATTTCACCGCAAAAATACCACTTCCAAACTAAATATTTTATACCCCAAACCGTATTGTTTAAATTCCAAGTCTCCGACCTAAAACAAATGCCATTCCTTCCTAACCAAATGCTCCAAGAAGTAGCTAGCCAAACCAATCCCAAATTGCCCTCTTTAACCTTTTTTACACGGTAAAACGAGTGCCAATCCGTAAAACTCGATAAACACTTTTCCTCCAACTCATCCGATTTACCAATCCAAATGGCTACCTCCTTCCAAATCTTCTTAACCACCAAACAAGAAAAAAAGGAATGATTCATATTTTCTAACTCTATCCCACAAAAGGAACACTTTAAAGAATCCAACGAAAAATTAATACCTCTAAGTGCCAATAAATCTTTGGTTGGAAGTCTATTCACAAAAAGTCTTCAACCAAAAGCCTTGATTTTGAAGGGAACCGACAATTTCCAAATCAAACAAAGAGCCTCGACGCTCCTATTTAAAGGGCCAAAAGGAATGCGAAAATTAGCCAAAAAATTGTAACAAGAACTAACCGAGTAGGCGGCTCCGGGTTCAAGATCCCAAAGTATGCTATCGGTTCCATCTTCCGTTAAGCCATGATTTTCAAGAAAATACTTCATATTAACAACCTCCTCTTGAATGGAGACATCATTATAAACCTCCATTGGAATGCCAAAATCTCCCCAAATCCAAATTCCACTTCTCCACCCCCCATTCCCGCAATAGAAACTTCCTTCAAACAAGAAACATCGTATAAAACCGGGAACAACTCCTTCAATATCCCATTCTTCATCCATTTTGCTTCCAAAAATGGAGTGGTGAAACCATTTCCAACCTTGAAAGTGCTACAATTGATGAAAGGATCCTTGAATGACTTTTTCCTAATTAAATTTAAATCCTTCCACCAAAAGGAAGCATCTTTTAGAGGACAATCTCCACAAAACGCCTTGGTAGAAATGTCACCGTAACGAGCTCTCAAAACCTTATGCCATAAAACATTAGGATTTTGAAGAATCCTCCACCTCCATTTATGAAGAAGGGCTAAATTAAATTCCGCCAATTTTTTTATCGCCAACCCTCCTTTCTCATAAGGTAAGCAAACATCCTTCCAACTTACCCAATGAATCTTCCTCTTCTCCTCCAAACCACCCCATAAAAAATTACTTTGAATCTTGGTAAATTCTTTCACAATTTTCATAGGCATTTTGTAGAAAGACATAGTGAAAATTGTTAAAGAGCAGAGAATAGACTTAAGAAGAGTGATCTTACCACCAAGATTAAGAAAACGATTTTTCCATCCCGCCAACCGATTTTTCATCTTCAACAAAAGAGGACTTAATTTATATTGTTTCTTGTTTTAATTATTTAGGTTCTTAATTTGAATAATATTAAAGAAAAAGACCAAAAATATTTTTAATTATTTATTTTAAAATTGTCAATTTTTTTAATTAATTGGTTTGTAAATCACTTATGATAATATTTAAAAATGACAAAAATATGATATACATGTTATTTTCTTGTTGAGATTTTATTCTAACATTTTATTTGTTTTATGTGGATTTATTGTTTATTTCCATGTTGAGTTTTGGTCTTTGTGATGCCATGCTCATGGATATTTGGATCGATTTTTGATATTCGTTGATCACGATGCTTTGTTGTGTATGTATGCTTTCTATTTTCACGATGCTTTGCGGTGACTGTTAATATTTTCTCACGATGTTTTTCGTGATTGTATTTTCTCTTTGTGTCTCACGAAGCTTTGCCGTGTATTCTCTCTGATTTATTTTGCGATGCTTTGCCGCGAATGTCTGTTATTTTTTCACGATGTTTTACCGTGACTGTTTGTTGCTTTTCACGATGCTTTACATTGACTGTTAATATTTTTTCACGATGCTTTGTCGTGATTGTTTGTTATTCCCGCGATGTTTTTCCGCGTACCTTCAATGATTATTTTCGCGATGCTTTGCTGCGTATCTCTGTTTATTTACTACGTGATGCTCTTCCGTGTACCTGTTATTTGTTGCTTTTCGCGATGCTTTGCCGCGTATCTTTGTCTGTTGATTACATGATGCTTTTCAGTGTATTTCTATTGACTTTTCACTGTCTGATTACCATGATGTCTTTCCGTGCGTATTCTGTGTCTGTGTCTTTGATGCTTTCCATTTACATGATGTTCTTCCATGTATCTGTTGCTTTATTTCTATGCCTTGTTGACCTAATCCAAGGGAAGAGATTGTATGTTGACTTATGGTCATTGTGCACGTCCCTCGTTTATTCTTTACTTGTCTTTGTTGTTCTTGGTTCTTAGAACCTGGCAACTCGTAGTTCCACGAACTACGGACGCTCTGATTTATAATTTCCTTTTTGAGAATATGCAGGCACAAGGCCCCGATCCTTGGCGAACAATCTTTTATTTTTTTCACTTGCATTCCCTTTTTCAATGTAGTTCTGAACTACGATTGCTCTGACTTCCTGTTAAGGATACATAGGCATATGATTGCAACGATCCTAGCGAGCTACCTTTTTCTTTTTTCTCTTTTCTCTTTCTTGTCCATCTTTACTCTTAGCAAACAATTTTAGCAAAAACACAAATATTTCAAGGGGTTCCTGTAGAGTACTGCAGATGCTTAGGGTGCTAGTACCTTCCTTTAGTATAATCAACCCCCGTATCTTTGATCTCTATTTGCTTAGCTTTAGGCCTTGCTTTTTTCTTTGCATTTTACTTAGGGTTTTTGTTCGATCTTTTCTCCATTCCTTGGATAAAATAAAAGTTCAGTGGTGATATCATTATTTTGTGAGCCAAGCTGATCCGATAGCTTTGGTATCCGATTCCCACCGCGACATTGACCAAAGAACCCCTAGAGTCAAAGGTTTGACTTTGCAGTTGTGTATCAGATGAATTTCACCTCTTGATCCTCAATGAAACCAATCTCTTGAGCCATTTGAACACCATGGAAGGGCTCCAAGGGTGTGTTTGAATGTCTTGAATCATGTTCCAAGGCTTGAGATCATGTCTTGATCAAAAGTCAAAGATTGCAGTTGACTTTGGTTGAAAACCCCTAATCTCATGACAAGATGAACCTAATCTTTGAAGAATTTGATGTGAGGCCGTTTTGCACTTTATTATTGATGAGAAAAGGTCTGAGAGTATGAGAACTTGCTTGGTTGATGATCCATCCAAAGTTTGACTGATCAATCCCTTAAGCCTCTTGAAATAAACCTTAATTCACAGGTGAACAAAAGCAAACAAAACAAAGCCCGATAACTTGGTTAGCTATGCATGAATGATTGAATTAGAATGTTATGCAAAATGAAGTGGAATCTTAGGGTTAAAAATTAGGGTGTGACAGTATCGTTCCCTTGTTGGAATATCTCAATCAATAAGATACTGCTTCGATGATATGGAGAATCTCATTTGTTTTTTAGATACTACTTCGTTGATTCGGAGAATCTCATTTGTTGTTTGAGATATTGCTCTTAGTATCCTCAAAGAGTCTTAGATGCGATTGAGGTATCGTTTCCTTGTTGAAATATCTCGATGAATCAGATACCGCTTCGTTGATTAGGAGAATCTCATTTGTTGTTCGAGGTACTGCTCTAGTATCCTCGGAAAGTCTTAATCCATAAGGTATTGCTTCGATGATTCAGAGAATCTCATTTGTTGCTTGAGATACTGCTCTAGTATCTCCAAAGAGTCTTAATTCATAAGATACTGCTTCGTGTGATTCAGAGAATCTCATTTATTGCTTGAGGCACTGCTCTAGTATCCTTAGAGAATCTTAATTTATAAGATACTGCTTCATTGATCCGGAGAATTTCATTTGTTGTTGAGATACTGATTCGATGATTCAGAGAATCTCATTTGTTGCTTGAGATACTACTATAGGTATCCTCGAAGAGTCTTAATTTATAAGATACTGCTTCGTTGATCCAGAGAATCTTATTTGTTGTTGTGATACTGCTTCGTTGATTCGGAGAATCTCATTTGTTATTGAGATATTGCTTCGATGATTTGGAGAATCTCATTTATTGTTGAAATACTGCTTTGATGATTCGGAGGATCTCATTTGTTTTTGAGATACTGCTTCGATGATTTGGAGAATCTCATTTGTTGCTTGAGATACTGCTCTAGGTATCCTCGAAGAGTCTTAATTCATAAGATATTATTTCGATGATTCAGAGAATCTCATTTGTTATTTGAGATACTGCTCCAGTATCTTCGGAGAGTCTTAAATGCGATTGAGGTATCGTTCCCTTGTTGGAATATCTCAGTTTATAAGATACTGCTTTGTGTGATTCGGAGAATCTTATTTTGTTGCTTGAGATACTGCTTCGGTGATTCGGAGAATCTCATGGGTTTTGTCTAAAAGATCACACTTAGCTATTTTATTTCTATCCCACTATATTTCATCCTTGCATTTCATTTCTACTTTTTAGAGGACACAATTTTGGGGTCTTCTTGTATCTAATTGACTTATATCCTAAAAAAATGAACCCCGTGGCAGTTCATGTTCCTGGGTTTAAGGCAATCAGATAGTAAAAAATGATATAAGTGGAATTATAAGGTCATTCAAATTCCTAAACAAATACAAGTTTAACACAAGCTACAAAAGAGAAGTCATAAACCTAGTAAAGTGCAAACCAAAAAGAAAAAGGTTGTTCTTCATATGCCTAGAATCAAGCTTACATCCTCCAAAACTCCATGTTAGCCACAGTTCTTCTTTCTTCCTCAAAATCTCCTCATGCCAAGATCATTATCATCAAACACATGGAAAAAGAGAAAGATGAAAATTGTTGTTAGTACATTAAGCAAGCCAAGTCAAGGAATCCATGGAAATTACACATACAAGGTCATTAGCATACAAACCATGTTCATCGCATGAAAGAAAATAACAATAAGATTAGTACATACACATAATGGTGAGCAAGATAACAAAGGTACAATTCACACAAAGTTGCAAGGACATAATTGGCATACAAATACACAAGTGGGCAAAAATCAAAGAAGGGTGTGCACAAATTCAACAAAGATAGTTTTTAAATGGTACACAAAGGCTGGTTCACAACAAAAGTACAGCAACACAAAAAAGTATTTTCACAAGAGAAGAGTATCACACGGTTAACACATGGGATCCCACAAAATCAGCATCCAAACTTCACCACTACTGATAACAGAATCAATCCAAACCTTCATCCTAACCTCAATCAAAACCAATCTCAATTCTAATTCCTAACCTAAATCATCCAAACCTAAATACTATAAAAAGTGCACCCTTTCCATTTCATTGAGGCAACTACCCTACTATAGAACCCTACGAATTACACCTCACCAAAGGTCACTCAAAACAAAATTTCTGCTTCAAATTTCTCACTGAAATTTGAAGACCAGAAGAGCTACACTAAAAACAACAACAACAAGAAGATATCAACAAGTAAGCATACAAGAAGAAGAACAGAGAACGAGAAGTAGGAGAAGCGTGAAGATCTACATACCTTCATACACAGAAGCACGTCAGACTTGCTCCGATTAGGTAGTTTTTGAGCTCCTCTTGCCTTTTTACTGTTGCTATCGCATAGAACTTTTGTTTCTGGCTGTTGTTCCTCTTTTAATTACATAATTTACGCGTTTTGGGGGTGATTTAGGGTTTCGGTTTGAGTGGCACGATCTAGGAATTTGGTGAGGATTTAGGAAAAATTGAGGCCGGATTTGGACTCAGGGACTGTTTTTACATAGGGATAGGGTGTTGTTTTGGTGACTGACCGGAGAAGAGGGGCGCCGCCGCCATGGACGACTGCCTATCACCTTCTTTTCCGGCGAGGTGGACTACCGGAGTTCATTAGTTGCAGAGAGTAGTGAGAGAGAGAGGGAACGATGGGAGAGAAAGGGATATTTGAAGTGATGCATTGCCTCTTTTTTTTTTCTTGTTCTTCACTTCAGCTTAAGTGATGTTGTTGTTGGCACGGTATGGTGGTGACAAGTGTCTCCAACAGGTTGACTCATTCCTAAACCTACACGTCAGATCTGTCCTTGGAGTCAGCAGATGTTGACTGTGTTGCATAGTGAACCCCAGGCGCCTTGGGCCTCCCCTTGCTCTTGGGCCTAGGCTGGATGGCTTTCTGCACCCCCTTCTTGCTATCTGCCAGCGCCTTAGGATGGGCGATTTTTCTCATTGGGCCTATTTCCTTTTTTCTGGTTTTTTATTTTTTTCTTTAATTGTTTTTCTAGTGTTTTTTTTTGCTATTAGTATTTTTGATTATTATATATTCATAGAATGTAAAAAATATATTAATTATCTTAAATATTTTTATTTAATCTAATTAATTAAATTATTAATTAATTTTTTAAATAATTTTATTTATTTTAGTTAATAATTTTGTACATTGTTTGATTTGGTTTAATTGTGTGATTATTGATTATTTATTTTGGTTATACAATTTTCTCATATGATATGCTTATACCATGATAACATTTGATTAATCTCTCACTTACACACCTAAACCATTTTTAAACTAATTCTTGATTTACTATCAAGTATTTTCCAAAACACCCTTGTATGTCGATCGCTTCTTAAGCATCGCCATCAACCTTATAGCTTACTCTTGGGCTTTCGTACAATGAGACTTGCTTGCACACACTCACATAGCTTACTCTTGCACTTTCTTACAACGAGACTTTGATTTTATTTCTTTGTCAAGTATGTGAACTATTGATTGATGCTTGTTTATTTGAAGGTGTTATGTGATTGCTTTATCGTTCCGCATTCAACAAAATGTATCCCCACTCTTAGGACGTATAATATTTTTACCGCTTTCCGTAGTTTCGCTCATTTGTCACCATTGCACATGTAAAATTAAATTAAAATAAAAAACCTAAAGTATTCTTTATCCATATATCAAGCCCTAAAGTATTCTTTATCCATATATCAAGCCCTACCCCAATTTGTAAGTCGATCTCTTCATGCATCACCATCAACCACCCTAAAGCATCTTAATCTATACCCAATTTGTAAGTCGATCGCTTCATGCATCACCATTAACCTTAACCCCACACCAATTAGGTCCTCCCTTCAAATCTATAGTCCGTTTCGCACACAAATTCAAACCTTTATCAACATCGAGTATTTTATCTAAATCAAATTAAACCATTTAATCATACTTAAACATTATTTCATTAAAGATGAAAAGGGGGATGGTCTCGAGCCTTCAATTCTTCTCCACGATTATTTGGGTAACAAGTTTCCTTACTCGATTAGCCAAACAATTCTCATATAAAAGACTTATAATCCGATTCACTTCAAACCCTTTTCATAATAAATCAAATCAAACTTATTTTCTTAAAGACAGATGAAAAAGAGAATGGTTCAGAGCCTTCTATTCCCTTTCCCGAATACTTGGATACGAGTTTTCTTACTCGACTATTCGAGTATTCGTCATCCAATTAAAACACTCTAACTATATTTGAATCCTTTCGCAATTAAGGATGAAAAAGTAGATGGTCTAGAGCCTTCTATTTCTCTCCTCGAGTACTTGGATACGAGTTTCATTACTCGACCATTCAAGTATTCGTCATCCAATAAAACACTTAACACATCAAACTTATCTTTTTCTCACCCCCGTGTGATCGAAACCCTTAACACACTAATCAAATTCAAATTTCTTTTATCAAAAGAAAATTGTTTAGTCCCTTCTAACGCGCATATAAACTAGTGCTTAAGCCTCCGCCAAGAGTAGACAAGCCAATGTTTAGCCCTTAGAATGTGATCTAAACACTTGTTCATTAAAAAACACGAACCAACAAACCCCAGTTCCCCGAACCACGGAGTTCTGATTTCCTCATTGCACTATGAGGATACGTAGGCACAAGATTGCGAGATCCTGACGAGCTACCTTTTTCTTTTCAACCTTTGTTTTCCACCGTAGTTTCTCTTACGGATGCTCTGATTCCTCATTTAACAATGAGGTTACGTAGGCACATGGGCCCCAATCCTTGGCGAGCATCCTGATAAAAAACCTCACTTTTCCCCTTTCGAGATTTCTTTTCTTTTCTCTTTTAATCCGTTCACATTATTAGCTTAGAAGAAGACAAAGAACATAAGTTAACATTCAATCACAAATTAGACTAAGAGGTTCCCGTTGAGTACAACGGACGTGGGGGGTGCTAATACCTTCCCCTTGCGTAATCGACTCCCGAAACCTTATTTGGTTGCGACGACCATTTTCTTTTTAAAGGTTTTATTGATATTTTCCTATTTCCTTATTGAAATAAATAAAATTCGGTGACGACTCTGTTCGAATTAAATTTTTCCGCGTCCATCGCGAAAGATCGTACTTTTCGAGGTACGATAAAGAGGACCACTAAAAATATGAAATTTGATAAAAGGGATTAAAAACTAATTTATAAATAAAAACTAAAAACTTATCAAAATTAATATAGAAGGGCCCAAATTATATTTAAATCTAAATTTAAATAATATTATTAATTTACTATATAAAAAATTAATAATAAAATATCCTAATCATTAATGCCATGTTATATATATATATATATATATATATATATATATATATATATATATATATATATGGGAAATGCTAACATACACTCAAAATGGTGAGTCCCACACAAAAATACAAAACATATATTTTCTTTCTATTTTTTTTCTTCATCTTTCTAATGTGGGGCCCACCCAAAATTGGTGGGCCCCACACAAAAATATATTAAGGTGTATATTGATAATGCACACCTACATGAGTATGTATTAGCATAACCCTATATATATATATATATATACAGTAGCGCAGCCTGGATCTGTGATGTATTTGGTTACTATTTGGTCAGGAATAGTAGCGCAGCTTGGATCTGTGATGTATTTGGTTACTATTTGGTAGTTAGGGATTATTTTTTAAAGAAACTTAAATAAAACAAGAAAGAAGGTAGAGAAACTGAAGATTTATTTAGAGAGAGAGAGAGAGAGAGAGAGAATTGTACATTGGAAGCGTGCTAACAAAAGGAAAACCAAGTCCCTTATATAGGGAAAAGGTTACCTATTGTAACCGGTAAAAAGAAAAGAAACGCACACTAACGGTTACAAAGGTGAATCATTTGAGTCGGGTGCTCATTGGGCCCCATCGTCACTGAAATGATCACAAAAGACAACCGACAAAGAAAAAGTAAAGTAAAAGTAAAAGTAAAAGCAGATTCTGCTAATTGGCTCAACTTTAGTGGTTGAGGCGACCAGCTGTAGTTAGTGGGAAACAGCTGTGGATTACAGCTTTCTGGTCCCAATCTCATTGTTGTGGACCCTTTCCTTTGTTGACTCTTTGAGCCATAGAGACTGTGAGAGAATCCCAAAGGTCATCAGTAGTGGGTTCTGGCTCTTGAGATTCGCCAGCTAGAATTGCGTCCATTGAACCATGTGAAGAGTTGGTCTTCATGGACAAGCTCTCTTCTCTAACTGTTGGAAAGGCTGTAAAAAATTGGCGTTTCATATGATCTAGGATTCTGATCATGAGGTCTTCATCATCTTCATGGGGAAATTTCATCTGGAAATATTCCTTTAGCTGGATTAATGTCATTTGGGAAGAACTTTGCTTCTCTGTAGGATTATTTTTATCTTCAGCAATTGTGGCTTCAATTAGCATCACTTTATCTTTGAAATCTTTAGGGTCCATTTTGATCCACCATTTGGCAAAGAAATGTCTTTGCAGAAGAGGGATATTGAGACTATTTTTGGAGACCGAAATTGTCCACCTCCATATCCATGGGATCTGAAATTTGGCGAAGTACATAAATGGACATTGTCCTGTAATCAAATTTTTTGATAAAACCTTTGCATTTAAAGGACTGTCATCACACCATGGTGTATATAGATCCATTCATTCTTTTGGTAAAATTTCCAAAGAAGGCCCAAATTTAGACCACCAAATAAAGAACCAATTGGGTAAGGGTTTTTCCAGAATTTTTGGGTTTACAGAGAAAAACCAAGAATGCTTATTCTTGGGATTCTGGTAATAAAATGCCTTAGAAAAGGCTTGGACATAGTCCCAGTAATTATAGTAAACCATTTTACCTTCAGCAATTTTTATTGCTTTTTCACTATTAGGATTTATACCCCATTCTCTGGGATGCAATACCTTAATGATATGGCATTTTGAAAAATTAATAAAACTATCAGGATTATTATTCTAATAGTGATGAGTAATTGTAACCGATCCGGTTACTAGGAGTAATATCTCCAAATTAGGTCTGGATTTTCCAGAGAGACCAGCATACCCTCTTGATTCAAGATATCTAGTCTAAATGGCCCAACCATCATTGTTGGTTACTTGAATGTCCTCTTCTTCAATGAACATTATAAATTCAACTGTTGGATTCTCAAAGTAATCAGCTGCTTGTTCTTGTATAGGATCATTAGCAGCTACGTTTTTGTAAGAATCATTGTTCTTAGAATTGGATGAGGAAGATTCTTCCTTATTATTGGTTTTTGAAGATGCAGTTAATGTCTGCATTCTCTGTCTATTTGGATAGACAGTTGCCCAATCTCCTATTAGGGGAATGCTTTGTTCTGCTTGGGGCAACAAATTGTTGCTCCCTCTTCCTCCTCGGCCAAAGGAGCGACCTCCTCCTCTGGTCCTATAAGGGATGCTCATTTACCTGCAAAAATTCACGAGTGAGAAAGTCAGCGAGAGAATTATTTTCTCCTTTAATGTATTGAATATCAAATTCAAAAACACTTAATTGTGCCTGCCAGGAAGCAAAAATTTGCTTTGAAACAAGATTTTTGATATCCTTTTCAATAATGGATTTAGCAGAACTGCAATTAATCCTTAACAAAAAATTTTGATTTAACAAATCAGTTTGAAATTTTGATATACATTTAATAATAGAAAGCATTTCTTTCTTAACAGTGGAGTACTTAGCCTGAGTCTGGTTCCATTTACCAGAAGTGAATCTTACCAGGACTTCTTTAGAAGTTTTTGGATTAACTTGTTTAAGAATTCCTCCATAACCTTGGTCGGAGGCGTCAGTTTCAACAATTTTGTAATAGCTAGGGTTAGCAAGGGAAAGACAAGGCAAATATTTGATCTTTTTCTTGGTTGCAGATGTGAGCTTTAGACAATTTATAATTGACTTCAAGCTTTTTCCCGCCTGCTTGAGTGAGGGATTGAGTGGTTTTATCGAAAAACTTGGTGGGAATCATCCCTTCCTGGATGCAATTTAAATCAGCACCACTGTCCACAAGGGCAATCTCGTCCTTAATGAGGTATTTTCTGTCAATAACAAGGGTAATTTTAATGTACCACTTCTGAGAAGTGACCCTATCGAGAAGGTTTAAGTAATTCTCTTCATCAGGAAGTTGATCTTCCTCGTCTTTATCATCTTCTTCTTTAGAAGATCCTATCTGCTGATTAATGGTTTTAAGGGTATTGATTCGTTCGTGAAGATTTAAATACTCTTCGTCAATAGATTGGATAACTTCTTTTCCCTTCTCCAAGGTAGTTATCCTATGATTGAGAAGCTTATTGCTTTTCTTAATCTGACTAATTTCAGATTTGAGTTGTGAAATTTCTCCTTTAAGATCATTTAAGGAAGTCGGGACTTCTCTAATGTTGGACTTGTGAAATCTGGTTAAGACTTCACTTAATTGGTAAGGGGCTTCAATCATTTTAGGAGCCTCAACCCTAGGTTGGTTATGAATGAGGATTTCCAACATTTTCCATTTTATGTTAGGATCAGAAATAGCTTCGATGGCTTTTAAGGCTTGGTCTTGATCTTTAGTAAGGACAAATATTCCATTCATATCTGCAATGGACTTCCAATAGTTGAGCTCATTGCATTCGCAGTCATTGGTGGAGGATTCTGAAGATTCAGAATCGGAGGAGTTAACAATGTCAATCTCTTCATTAGAAGATTCTTCTCCGGGGCTAGAATCTATCAGCAAGACTTTTTCTAACTGAGCACGAAGCTTTTCATCTTCAACTTCGTTAAGGGTCTTTTTGGTCCAGCATCTATTAGCATAATGCCCTTGCTTTCCACATTTGTGGCATGTTATATCAAGCTTCTTAGCTTTTCTTTTTCCTTTCTTATAAAGAGGTTTGGTTTCGGGTTTAAGATCCCTTCTCCTAAAGTTCTTCTTTTTATGGGCTGGGTAAGAACTATGAGCTTTACCTTTGTAAGAATCTTTCTTCTTACCATGCTTAAGAAATTTCTTTTTTCTTTCTCCTGGGGGTTTTCCAAGATCAAAGGCGATTTGATCACAAAATTCACCTAACTGGTGCTTTTCAGAGAGCTTTTGCTTCTTGAGCTGGTGCTTGAGTTTAATGTCGTTGCATAATGCTAATCCTTCGGTTATGCAGCCATTAATGATTTGACCATAGGTTAAGTCTGGGTAATTGATGTTCATACCATCATTCTTGTCTCTAAGAGCTTTCCTAACTCTTTCAGAGAAAAGGTGTGGAAGACCGTCTATAAACTTAGCTTTCCAATGGGCGGAATTAGAGTTTTTTAACTGGAAAACCCTAGATAAGAAGGTATCTTTATACCACCTAAAATGTGTCAAAGAAGGACACCTAAGGTTTTGAAGAAGGGTTTGGAGTTTTTCTCCAATGGGTTGGTTAGTTCCAACAAAGTGTTGAAGAATAGAAAGACTCAAGGTATAAATTGCGTCTTCCTCCCCAGTAGTAGCAACAGTAAGGGTGTTGGTTCCCTCTGTAACACCCCATTTTAATTATTTAGATGTCCGGTGTTATCGTTAATTGTTGGCCTTGGTTGAGTGCGTAGGGGGTGATATTAATAATACGGAAATATTATTATTATTATTAGTATAATGGTATATTTCATATTATTATTATTATTAGTATTAATATTGTTTTGGCTAATATTATTATTAAACTTATTTAGTAAAAATAGGACCTAATATAATTAAATGATTATTGGGTTAATGAGATTAGTGAGGGTAACTTGGTAATTAGAGCCTAATTAGTGGTAATTGGTAAAAGTGGAATAGTAAGAATTGTAGAGATAGAAAGAGAATAGAGAACCAAGAGAAGAGGAAGAACAAGGTGTGCTAGGGCTTGGATCATCTTCCCCAATTATCAATTTTCGCAGGAAATTAAGCAATTATTCGAGGTAAGGGGGGAGAAACGGGTTAATATTGTTGTTTATCTCATGATCGGGTAGTGGGGAGTCCTTAACCTCGTAGGAATTTGTATGAAAAATACTGTGTTGATGAATTGTTGCATATATCTGATCTGATAATGAAGTTGGGTTTGAATCGATCTCAGATTATGAGATTTTCTGCTGTTATTGCTGTTGTATGAATGTATATGTTGTTGTTGACTCAGATTGGGGGAAACGATTTGGGGTTTAGGCCTGTAATTGATGTAGTAATCGTAGGATGCAAGTGAAAGAAGGAAACTTGAACCTAAAATCAATGTAGAAGCGATTATAAGACTTATTAGAAGTGGAAGAATGTGTAAATCGTAGCAGAATGCAGAATAGGGAGGTCTCTAGTGAAATGCGTAATAGATCTGGCCATACGCGTATTGGGCTAGGCCATACGCGTATGGGAATGAAGGAAAGGTGGCGTTATGCGTAAGAGGAGGCAGAAGGAGGGAATTGACACGGCCCTCTGCCCATACGCATAAGGGTACGCATATGGTGGCAAGGCAATACGCGTATGAGGGTGGCCATACGCGTAAGTAGATCTAGAATTGAATTTTGAAGGAAAATGGGTCTCTGCTCATACGCGTACGAAGTTGGACATTACGCGTATGGCAGAGCGAGGCAGGAGGCTATACCGTATCAGATGGTGCAGTACGCGTATGGTTGGGCGAGTGAGAAGGTCATACGCGTATGACTCACGTCAATACGCGTATGGACAGTCTGAGTGCAGAATTTCCCCGTTTCGCGATTTCTTTCCCGTTTTCGCATCGAAAGTGATTTCTTTTGGTCTGAGAGGTTGGGAATAGGTACCAGGTGCTGAGTAATAAGATATTGGTGAGGAGATTAGTAATTTTAACAATTTTTAATTAATTAATTTATTAATTTGGTCTTTAGTGTAATTGAAGTAATTGGTGTAACAATGGTGTGGTTGATATGTATGGTGTGATCAGGAGGATCGTGTGCATGTATTTATGTTGTATACATGTTTTGTTGTGCATGTCGAGTCTTGCATACTCATGGTGATTTGGTGGGATGGATCGTTGCCCAGGAGGGGTGTATGTGATTCATCTGTACTCCTATATGGAGAATGGTGGGGATAGATCATTGCCAAGTAGAGGTGTATGTGATCTACCCGGGTTCGATTGAATGAATCAATGAGTCGGTACCGCATGCATGGTGTTGTGTCGCATTACATTATTATTTGATATGTTGATGATATTGGGCAGTAGGCCGTGTTTGATAATTGATGGTGCTTGTGTGGTGACTACCTGTTTATCATGTATTTATTCACCTATAATATTTGAACGTGATTTCTCACCCCTTTGTTGTTGTTGTGTCTGTGCTTCTTCGGAAGTACAGATAATCCAGGTACTTAGGTACCTTGGATATTGGTGTTGTTAATCGAGTCTATAGGAGTGCTCTGATACGTAACACGGGAACTATTTGGGGATTTTAAATCATTTGTTATTTGTTATTTCTTTCATTTGTTACGTATCGTATTTTGGTGTAATTTTGGTGAACCACGAATTGATGTGGAATATTTTATAAATTGTTGGCAGATGGCCGTGAGTTGATTTAATAAAACAATTTCCGCTATTCTATTTAATAAAGGAGTTATTTGTTTAATTTGAAATGTGACATTCCACTTTTGGTGAAAAACTCTGATTTATCTTTAAGATTTTGCGTTGTATTTTAAATTGGGAAAGTGGGGTGTTACAATTGGTATCAGAGCAGGTCGGTCCGTCCGGCCAGTGTAGTAGTTGAGTCTGTCCTTAGAATAGGAGTTGATTTTGGTGTTCTAACCTTGTGATGATTGTTGTCCAGTATGGCAGGAAGGAATGATGCTGCTCTTGCTGCTGCTATGCAAGCCATGGCACAAGCTGTAGAGAACGCCAATCAGGGTGGAGGTGCTCAGTTTCGTGACTTAGCACAGTTTCAGAGCAACAAGCCGCCTACATATGAGGGAGGTATCTTGGATCCAGAGGCTGCACAGAAATGGCTGAAGGCTGTGGAGAAGATCTTCAGGACCATGGGATGCAGTGATGCTCAGAAGGTACGGTTTGGTACTCATATGCTGGAGAGAGAGGCTGAGGCTTGGTGGGACAACAGTCGTCAGAGATTGGAGGCTGCAGGTACTGAGATTACTTGGGTTGTGTTTCAAGCTGAGTTTCTGGAAAAGTATTTTCCGGAAGACATCCGTAGTGCTAAAGAGGTGGAATTTTTGGAGCTGAAGCAGGGTGATAAGACTGTGGCTGAATATGCCGCTAAATTTGAGGAGCTGGTTCAGTATTGCACTCATTACAATACTGAAGAAGCTATGACATCGAAGTGTCTGAAGTTTGAGAACGGGTTGCGTCCCGAGATCAAATTGGGTATTGCTTGTCAGAAGATAAGAAACTATCCAGAGCTGGTAAGCAGAAGCAGAATATATGATAATGACAACAGAGTCAGAATTGCTCATTACAAAGCGGTAAATGAGAAGAAAAATAAGCAGAGATTTGGAGGTACTCCCTACAGTGCTCCAGCTGATAAAGGGAAACAGAAGACTGATGGGGGGAAGAAGCAAAAAGAGAAGGGAGCAAGTGCTTATACCCTCAAGTGCTTCAAATGTGGAGGCGCGGGTCACCGTACGAACGACTGTCAGAAAGAGGTGAAGAAGTGCTTCAAGTGTGGCAAAGCAGGTCATGTCATAGCTGATTGCAGAGCCACTATGCCTACTTGTTATAATTGTGGAGAGAAGGGTCACATCAGTACTCACTGTGAGAAGCCGAAGAAGTCTCAGGCGTCTCAATCTAGTGGGAAAGTGTTTGCTTTGGTGGGAGCTCAGTCTACTGAGGAGGAGCGTTCCGTCAAAGGTACTTGTTTTATTAATGATGTTCCTTTGATTGCTATTATTGACACGGGTGCAACGCACTCGTTTATTTCTGTTGAATGTGTGAAGAGATTAGGGATTGTGCCGTCTACTCTAGAGCAGAGGATGACGATTGAAACTCCTTCTATTGGTTCTGTGGTTACTTCTTTGGTGTGTTTGAAGTGTCCACTGACTGTGTTTGGTAGAGATTTCAGAGTGGACTTGATTTGTCTGCCACTCGGTAATCTTGATGTTATTTTGGGGATGAACTGGTTGGAGTTCAACCGGGTGTATATTGATTGCTTCAGGAAGACGCTACTATTTCTTACTCCTGAAGAGGAAGCGTTAGCGGATTCACTGTCTAGCAAAGAGTTGAGGGCGTTGTTGGAAGATGAAGCAAAGTTGTTTGCAGTTTTTGCCTCGTTATCTGTTGAAAGCAAGACTTCAGTTAATGAATTGCCAGTAGTTAATGAAATTCCTGAAGTGTTTCCAGATGACATCACAGAACTGCCTCCGACGAGAGAAGTTGAATTTGCTATTGATCTTGTACCGGGTACCAGACCTATCTCTATGGCACCGTACAGGATGTCGGCATCAGAGTTGGCAGAGTTGAAATCTCAGTTCGGGGAATTGCTCAATAAGAAGTTTATCAGACCAAGTGTGTCGCCGTGGGGAGCTCCAGTGTTGTTGGTGAAGAAGAAGGATGGTAGTATGCGTCTGTGCATTGATTACCGTCAGTTGAATAAAGTGACCATTAAGAATAAGTATCCACTTCCTAGGATTGATGACTTAATGGATCAACTAGTGGGAGCTCGTGTTTTCAGCAAAATTGATCTGAGGTCGGGTTACCATCAGATTAGAGTAAAAGAAGGTGATATTCAGAAGACTGCTTTCAGAACTCGCTACGGACATTACGAATATGCTGTGATGCCTTTCGGAGTGTCTAATGCGCCGGGTGTATTTATGGAATATATGAATCGTATTTTCCACTCTTATCTAGATCAGTTTATTGTGGTGTTTATTGATGATATACTGATTTATTCTAAATCTGACGAAGAGCATGCAGGTCACTTGAGAATTGCATTGCAGGTGTTGAAAGATAATAAGTTGTTTGCAAAGTTCTCGAAGTGTGAGTTCTGGTTGAAGACTGTGAGTTTCTTAGGCCATGTTATTTCTGGTGATGGTATTGCGGTGGGTCCCTCTAAAGTAAGTGCAGTACTTCAATGGAAGGCTCCGAAGACCGCAACGGAGATTAGAAGCTTTTTGGGTCTGGCAGGGTACTATAGAAGGTTTATTGAAGGGTTTTCTAAATTGGCGTTGCCGTTGACTCAGTTAACCAGAAAGAATCAAGTTTTTGTCTGGGATGCTGCCTGTGAGGAAAGTTTTGAGGAACTAAAGAAGAAGTTGACTACAGCACCAGTGCTAATTTTACCAAGTCCAAATGATTCTTTTGTAGTGTATTGTGATGCGTCTAAGATGGGATTAGGCGGTGTGTTGATGCAAGATGGCAAGGTAGTAGCTTATGCTTCAAAACAATTAAGGGTGCATGAAAGTAACTATCCTACTCATGATCTTGAATTAGTTGCAGTAGTGTTCGTGTTAAAGATATGGAGGCATTATTTGTATGGGTCTAGATTTGAAGTGTTTAGTGATCACAAAAGCTTGAAATATTTATTCGACCAGAAGGAATTGAATATGAGGCAGAGAAGGTGGTTAGAATTCTTGAAAGACTATGACTTTAATTTGAGTTACCATCCGGGGAAAGCTAATGTTGTAGCAGATGCTCTGAGTCGGAATACAATTCATATGTCTGCGTTAATGGTGAAGGAACTGGAATTGATTGAACAGTTCAGAGATTTGAGCATGGTTTGTGAAACTACGCCAGGAAGTATTAGATTGGGTATGCTGAAAGTGAATAATGACTTTTTGGATATGATTAAGGAGAATCAGAAACTGGATGTGAAGTTAGTTGACTTGATGCCTACAGGAGGAGATGACCCTGATAGTGACTTCAAAGTTGATAATGTTGGTGTGTTAAGATTCCGGGGCAGAATTTGTGTGCCGGATAATGAAGAATTGAAAAAGGAGATCTTAGAGGAAAGTCATCAGAGTAGCTTAAGTATTCATCCGAGAGCTACAAAGATGTACCACGATTTGAAGAAGTTGTTTTGGTGGTCCGGTATGAAGAGGGACATAGCTCAGTTTGTTTATGCCTGTTTGACATGTCAGAAGTCAAAAGTGGAGCATCAGAAACCTTCGGGATTAATGCAACCGTTGGAGATTCCTGAATGGAAATGGGACAGTATTGCTATGGATTTTGTGACTGGGTTGCCGAATACGGCGAGGGGCTTTGATGCTATTTGGGTAGTGGTGGATCGACTTACGAAGTCCGCACATTTTATACCAATTAACATCAGTTTTCCGTTGTCGAAGCTGGCGGAGATTTATATCAGAATAATTGTGAAGTTGCATGGTGTTCCGTCGAGCATAGTGTCGGATTGGGATCCGAGGTTTACTTCAGAATTTTGGAGGAGTCTGCAGGAAGCCTTGGGGTCTAAGTTGAAGTTGAGCTCGGCTTACCATCCACAGACCGATGGTTAGTCAGAGAGGAGCATTCAGTCGTTGGAGGATTTGCTGAGAGCCTGTGTATTGGAAAAAGGTGGTGCGTGGGATACCCATTTGCCATTGATTGAGTTCACGTATAATAATAGTCACCATTCTAGCATCGGAATGGCACCTTTTGAAGCTTTGTATGGTAGGAGGTGTAGAACGCCTCTGTGTTGGAATGAAACAGGTGAGAATGTGGTGCTTGGACCAGAAATTGTGCAATAGACTACTGAGACAATTCAAATGTTCCGTGAAAAGATGAAAGCATCTCAGAGTAGACAGAAAAGTTACCATGATAATCGGAGGAAGGAATTGGAATTCAGTGAAGGTGATCATGTATTCCTAAGAGTGAACCCAGTGATCGGTGTGGGTCGTGCCTTGAAATCCAAGAAGTTTGATCCTAAGTTTATTGGACCGTATCAAATCTTGCAGAGAGTTGGTGCAGTTGCTTATAGGGTGGCGTTGCCACTGGAACTTTCGAACTTGCATGACGTGTTCCATGTGTCGCAACTTCGGAAGTATGTTGCAGATCCGTCTCATGTGATTCAGAGAGACGAAGTTCAGATCAGGGAGAACCTTACTGTGGAGACGATGCCGTTGAGGATCGAGGATCGTAAGATGAAACAACTCAGAGGAAAGGAGATACCTCTGGTGAGAGTAGCTTGGGGAGGTGCTGCAGGAGGCAGTGTGACCTGGGAATTGGAAAGCAGAATGCGAGAGTCGTATCCAGAATTGTTTCCATCAGGTAATTTTCGAGGACGAAAATAATTTAAGTGGGGGAGAGTTGTAACACCCCATTTTAATTATTTAGATGTCCGGTGTTATCGTTAATTGTTGGCCTTGGTTGAGTGCGTAGGGGGTGATATTAATAATACGGAAATATTATTATTATTATTAGTATAATGGTATATTTCATATTATTATTATTAGTATTAATATTATTTTGGCTAATATTATTATTAAACTTATTTAGTAAAAATAGGACCTAATATAATTAAATGATTATTGGGTTAATGAGATTAGTGAGGGTAACTTGGTAATTAGAGCCTAATTAGTGGTAATTGGTAAAAGTGGAATAGTAAGAATTGTAGAGATAGAAAGAGAATAGAGAACCAAGAGAAGAGGAAGAACAAGGTGTGCTAAGGCTTGGATCATCTTCCCCAATTATCAATTTTCGCAGGAAATTAAGCAATTATTCGAGGTAAGGGGGGAGAAACGGGTCAATATTGGTGTTTATCTCATGATCGGGTAGTGGGGAGTCCTTAACCCCGTAGGAATTTGTATGAAAAATACTGTGTTGATGAATTATTGCATATATCTGATCTGATAATGAAGTTGGGTTTGAATCGATCTCAGATTATGAGATTTTCTGCTGTTATTGCTGTTGTATGAATGTATCTGTTGTTGTTGACTCAGATTGGGGGAAACGATTTGGGGTTTAGGCCTGTAATTGATGTAGTAATCGTAGGATGCAAGTGAAAGAAGGAAAATTGAACCTAAAATCAATGTAGAAACGATTATAGGACTGATTAGAAGTGGAAGAATGTGTTAATCGTAGCAGAATGCAGATTAGGGAGGTCTCTGGTGAAATGCGTAATAGATCTGGCCATACGCGTATTGGGCTAGGCCATACGCGTATGGGAATGAAGGAAAGGTGGCGTTACGCGTAAGAGGAGGCAGAAGGAGGGAATTGACACGGCCCTCTGCCCATACGCGTAAGGGTACGCGTATGGTGGCAAGGCAATACGCGTATGAGGGTGGCCGTACGCGTAAGTAGATCTAGAATTGAATTTTGAAGGAAAATGGGTCTCTGCTCATACGCGTACGAAGTTGGACATTACGCGTATGGCAGAACGAGGCAGGAGGCTATACGTGTATCAGATGGTACAGTACGCGTATGGTTGGGCGAGTGAGAAGGTCATACGCGTATGACTCAAGTCAATACGCGTATGGACAGTCTGAGTGCAGAATTTCCCCGTTTCGCGATTTCTTTCCCGTTTTCGCATCGAAAGTGATTTCTTTTGGTCTGAGAGGTTGGGAATAGGTACCAGGTGCTGAGTAATAAGATATTGGTGAGGAGATTAGTAATTTTAACAATTTTTAATTAATTAATTTATTAATTTGGTGTTTAGTGTAATTGAAGTAATTGGTGTAACAATGGTGTGGTTGATATGTATGGTGTGATCAGGAGGATCGTGTGCATGTATTTATGTTGTATACATGTTTTGTTGTGCATGTCGAGTCTTGCATACTCATGGTGATTTGGTGGGATGGATCGTTGCCCAGGAGGGGTGTATGCGATTCATCTGTACTCCTATATGGAGAATGGTGGGGATAAATCATTGCCAAGTAGAGGTGTATGTGATCTATCCGGGTTCGATTGAATGAACCAATGAGTCGGTACCGCATGCATGGTGTTGTGTCGCATTACATTATTATTTGATGTGTTGATGATATTGGGCAGTAGGCCGTGTTTAATAATTGATGGTGCTTGTGTGGTGACTACCTGTTTATCATGTATTTATTCACCTATAATATTTGAACGTGATTTCTCACCCCTTTGTTGTTGTTGTGTTTGTGCTTCTTCGGAAGTATAGATAATCCAGGTACTTAGGTAGCTTGGATATTGGTGTTGCTGATCGAGTCTATAGGAGTGCTCTGATACGTAACATGGGAACTATTTGGGGATTTTAAATCATTTGTTATTTGTTATTTCTTTCATTTGTTACGTATCGTATTTTGGTGTAATTTTGGTGAACCACGAATTGATGTGGAATATTTTATAAATTGTTGGCAGATGGCCGTGAGTTGATTTAATAAAACAATTTCCGCTATTCTATTTAATAAAGGAGTTATTTGTTTGATTTGAAATGTGACATTCCACTTTTGGTGAAAAACTCTGATTTATCTTTAAGATTTTGCGTTGTATTTTAAATTGGGAAAGTGGGGTGTTACACCCTCCGTTTTAACCAGCTTTTTATGAGAAAGAATATCTTTCCTTTGAGAGTCCCCAAGGTAGAAATCCCACCATCCCCTGAGTTGACCAACAAAGCCAGCCGTGATAAAAGAGGCAACGGAATTGTCAGAATTACCATTTTGCTTACAGACCGTAGCATACATAAGCATTCTATGTATGGTGTCAACAATTTGTTTCTCGTTAAGCCCATCTATGTTCCATTCATAAATGGCTTTTCCAGAATAAGAATTTTGGTAATTGTCGGGTTCTTCAAAAAGAACATCTTGGGGTATGGGTCTTTTGTAGTAATATTTTTCTACAGGTTTAGTCATATGTACTGGATTTATCTCATGACTATCATTTTGGTCGGCAAACATCTGGGTCAATTGATTGATGTTTCCTATGACTTCTTCATCTTCTTCAAAAGTATAATCTTCTTCTGACTGATTATCTTCGTAAGTTAAGACTCTAAGGTGCAAATCTTTAAGTTTATTTTCAAGGATTTTTATAAATTCATCGTGGTCTTCTTCCATTTTGAAACCACTAACTTGAATTGGGGGTTAGATAATATGAGTATCGGGTATATTCCTAGATGAAGATTCTTCTTGAAAAGGAACAATCTTGTTCTTAGCTAGCTGATCTATAGTCAAGCTATGCTGTTTCATTTTTCTTTCCAGGTCTTCTTTAACAGATATAATCAGTTTTTCTAATGAGACCATATGTTCCCCTAAGCAAGTAAGGAAGGCATTGGTGAAATTTTGGGCTTTTATTAAAGAGTTTAATTCTTTAATAGAGATATGACTATTATCAAGTTTCTTTATAGTATTATACGCACTAGCCTCAGCTTTAGTGGTTGAGGCGGCCAGCTATAGTTAGTGGGAAACAGCTGTGGATTACAGCTTTCTGGTCCCTATCTCATTGTTATAGGGACCAGAAAGCTGTAATCCACAGCTGTTTCCCACTAGCTACAGCTGGCCGCCTCAACCACTAAAGCTGAGCCAATTAGCAGAATCTGCTTTTACTTTTACTTTTACTTTACTTTTTCTTTGTTGGTTGTCTTTTGTGATCATTTCAGTGACGATGGGGCCCAATGAGCACCCGACTCAAATGATTCACCTTTGTAACCTGTGACTTTGTTTTCCTTTTGTTAGCACACTTCCAATGTACAATTCTCTCTCTCTCTCTAAATAAATCTTCAGTTTCTCTACCTTCTCTCTTGTTTTATTTAAGTTTCTTTCAAAAATAATCCCTAACTACCAAATAGTAACCAAATACATCACAGATCCAGGCTGCGCTACTGTTCCTGTTATTTAAGTTTCTTTCAAAAATAATCCCTAACTACTAAATAGTAACCAAATACATCACAGATCCAGGTTGTGCTACTGTTCCTGGTATCAGAGCCTTTTTTAAGGTAGAAATCTACTGTTACTAATGAGTAATAGTAGCTAAACCACTGTTGTGGTAGCCTAACTGATATTCTGGAGTTATAAGAATTAAGTTCTTCTTGTAATAATAATAGTATTATATTCTTATCTCTTCATTTTAGAGATGTTTTCAGTTCTTTCTGTAGCTCTTTGGGTCCGAGGTAGGATGTTCATGAGCATTTTTAGAAACTTTTGCTGAAAACATCTCTAACACCTTTGATTTAGGAAAACATTTTGATTTATTGGTATATTGGCTGGAAACTTGTACACTGGCGGCCAGCTTATGTTGGATAGGTAACTACTTTGTTCTTCAGAATAGTAATTACTGAATGCCTAACTTCAAGGTTGACAACGCCCCGTACCAGTTCATCTTAAAATCCTTTGATCATCTTGTGGGTTGACATTTAGCTCAGTCAAACTCCCCTATTTTTCGATGATTGTTAAACAGTTTTGTTTGCAAAGGTGATTTGTTAAAAGATAAGGATGAAATACTATTAAGACTATAAGTCTAACTTAGTTGTTATTATGAAAAATTATTTGGTTATGGCTTACCACAACAGTCTTTAGCTGAATCTGTTATGGATTCAAACATTGATGTTGTCACTATTGACAATAATGATTGTCAAAATCCTTTTATTAAGAACGAGGAAAACAATGAATTTCCTAAAGATCTTGAAAGGTTAAACAAATGGATCATTCCATCCGTACCTTTAAAACAAATTTATAAATTTGGTATGTTTGATGTAATGTCCAGGTTTGCTGTTAAAACTACAGAGCAAACCATACATGTTTCAGGATCGACCCAAAATATTGGGCTACTAAGAAAAAAGGATTTGCTTCCTTTTAAAGATTACAACTTTATCCATATTGGATTAATCCAAGTTGCTTTAAAACCTTTAACCATGCTTGGATTAAATTCCAGTCTTGTAGCATATGTCAGAGATGTAAGATGTGAAAATTTTAAACAATCTTTGGCTGCTGTCATAGAAACTAGTCTATGTCATGGGCCAGTTTATTTTGAAGTATTTCCCAATTGAAGTCTCTCCATGACTGACAAAAATCTTTTTGATGCCTTAAGATTAACAATTCATATTCATGGTTATAATTTTAAACCAGGAAGTGAAATCATAGCCATATGCTATAGAATTTATTACAAAGTTTTAAATACCTTGAATCCCAGGGTGAAAAATATTTCACCACAAGGATCTACAACATTAGTACAAACTAATTTGCTTACGTCTAATGTTGCTACTAATAGATTAATTAGGTGGAACGAAATAGATTTCCCCGAAAGTTGGTCTTTGCCTCAAGAAATTGAGCCAAAGCCCGTCCTTAATCAGGATGTTGATCAAATTATTCAATCTTCTGAAGGAGATGTGGAGATTAAATTTAACCAACAACGTAGGTTCACCATACCTAGAACCATGTCTGCTAGATATTCTACTCGGAGTGACTATGTCACAGCGCCTAGCGTCTTACCTAGAGTTTCCACTTCCACTTCTAGGAATAGAGAAGAAGCCTTAGAGCAAGATTACGTGGAAAACATCAAAATAAGCAAAAATAAAATCCCCTTTGGAATTTACCAAAACAAAGAACCCAGGGTTGAATCGCCAACTCAATCTAAAATGTCCTTTCATTAATGATTGATTTTTCTGAATGTAGTGACACTAGGAAACTCATTAATAATGAGTTTAATAAAAAGGATAACCAAGCGATTAGAAAGTGGTATTTTAAATTTTTTTCCAAAACCACCATCCTTGAATTCAAGAGACTATTCTATGATGAATTATCTAAAAGCCAAACCCTAATCCCTTTTATCCATTGGTTTGTAAAATTATTTATTCAAGAAACACAAACTGATATTCTTGTTATTCAAAGGTCGTGGAATACCCCTGAAGGAAAAGCTCTCGAAGCACCTTACCCCCCCTGAAAGGGCGATACAACTTGCCGAGAATGTTGAGGCTAGTGCGTATAATACTATAAAGAAACTTGATAATAGTCATATCTCTATTAAAGAATTAAACTCTTTAATAAGAGCCCAAAATTTCACCAATGCCTTCCTTACTTGTTTAGGGGAACATATGGTCTCATTAGAAAAACTGATTATATCTGTTAAAGAAGACCTGGAAAGACAAATGAAACAGCATAGCTTGACTATAGATCAGCTAGCTAAGAACAGGATTGTTCCTTTTCAAGAAGAATCTTCATCTAGGAATATACCCGATACTCCTATTATCCAACCCCCAATTCAAGTTAGTGGTTTCAAAATGGAAGAAGACCACGATGAATTTATAAAAATCCTTGAAAATAAACTTAAAGATTTGCACTTTAGAGTATTAACTTACGAAGATAATCAATCAGAAGAAGATTATACTTCTGAAAAAGATGAAGAAGTCATAGGAAACATCAATCAATTGACCCAGATGTTTGCCGACCAAAACGATAGTCATGAGATAAATCCGGTACACATGACTAAACCTGTAGAAAAATATTACTACAAAAGACCCACACCCCAAGATGTTCTTTTTGAAGAACCCGACAATTACCAAAATTCTTATTCTGGAAAAGCCATTTATGAATGGAACATAGATGGGCTTAACGAGAATCAAATTGTTGACACCTTACATAGAATGCTTATGTATGCTACGGTCTGTAAGCAAAATGGTAATTCTGACAATTCCGTTGCCTCTTTTATCACGGCTGGCTTTGTTGGTCAACTCAGGGGATGGTGGGATTTCTACCTTGGGGACTCTCAAAGGAAAGATATTCTTTCTCATAAAAAGCTGGTTAAAACGGAGGGAACCAGCACCCCTACTGTTGCTACTACTGGGGAGGAAGACGCAGTTTATACCTTGAGTCTTTCTATTCTTCAACACTTTGTTGGAACTAACCAACCCATTGGAGAAAAACTCCAAACCCTTCTTCAAAACCTTAGGTGTCCTTCTTTGACACATTTTAGGTGGTATAAAGATACCTTCTTATCTAGGGTTTTCCAGTTAAAAAACTCTAATTCCGTCCATTGGAAAGCTAAGTTTATAGACGGTCTTCCACACCTTTTCTCTGAAAAAGTTAGGAAAGCTCTTAGAGACAAGAATGATGGTATCAACATCAATTACCTAGACTTAACCTATGGTCAAATCATTAATGGCTGCATAATCGAAGGATTAGCGTTATGCAACGACATTAACCTCAAGCACTAGCTCAAGAAGTAAAAGCTCTCTGAAAAGCACCAGTTAGGTGAATTTTGTGATCAATTTGCCTTTGATCTTGGAATACCCCCAGGAGAAAGAAAAAAGAAATGTCTTAAGCATGGTAAGAAGAAAGATTCTTACAAGTGTAAAGCTCATAGTTCTTACCCAGCCCATAAAAAGAAGAACTTTAGGAGAAGGGATCTTAAACCCGAAACCAAACCTCCTTATAAGAAAGGAAAAAGAAAAGCTAAGAAGCTTGATATAACATGCCACAAATGTGGAAAGCAAGGGCATTATGCTAATAGATGCTGGACCAAAAATACCCTTAACGAAGTTGAAGATGAAAAGCTTCGTGCTCAGTTAGAAAAAGTCTTGCTGATAGATTTTAGCTCCGAAGAAGAATCTTCTAATGAAGAGATTGACATTGTCAACTCCTCCGATTCTGAATCTTCAGAATCCTCCACCAATGACTGCGAATGCAATGAGCTCAACTATTGGAAGTCCATTGCAGATATGAATGGAATATTTATCCTTACTAAAGATCAAGACCAAGCCTTAAAAGCCATCGAAGCTATTTCTGATCCTAACATAAAAGGGAAAATGTTGGAAATCCTCATTCATAACCAACCTACAGTTGAGGCTCCTCAAATGATTGAAGCCCCTTACCAATTAAGTGAAGTCCTAATCAGATTTCACAAGTCCAACATTAGAGAAGTCCTGACTTCCTTAAATGATCTTAAAGGAGAAATTTCACAACTTAAATCTGAAATTAGTCAGATTAAGAAAAGCAATAAGCTTCTCAATCATAGGATAACTACCTTGGAGAAGGGAAAAGAAGTTATCCAATCTATTGACGAAGAGGATTTAAATCTTCACGAACGAATCAATACCCTTAAAACCATTAATCAGCAGATAGGATCTTCTAAAGAAGAAGATGATAAAGACGAGGAAGATCAACTTCCTGATGAAGAGAATTACTTAAACCTTCTCGATAGGGTCACTTCTCAGAAGTGGTACATTAAAATTACCCTTGTTATTGACAGAAAATACCTCATTAAGGACGAGATTGCCCTTGTGGAAAGTGGTGCTGATTTAAATTGCATCCAGGAAGGGATGATTCCCACCAAGTTTTTCGATAAAACCACTCAATCCCTCACTCAAGCAGGCGGGAAAAGCTTGAAGTTAATTATAAATTGTCTAAAGCTCACATCTGCAACCAAGAAGTTTGCTTGCCTACCTCCTTTATTCTTGTTAAGAAACTTACAAGAAGAATTATATTAGGAACCCCTTTTCTGAATAATATTATGCTTATGGCCAAAATTAATCACCAAGGAATTACAGGAGAAGTTAAAGGAAAACCTATTAGGTTTGACTTCATAACTGATCCGCAAACTAGGATGATTAATGAAGTCAAGGATATGCTCCTCAAGCATAAATAAAAACAGTTATGTTTTTTACAACAAGAAATTAATTTACTAAGTATTGAAGAACAACTTAGTAAGGATAACATTAGAAAACAAATCAAGGTCATAGAAAACCAATTTAAAGCAGAAGTCTGTAGCGACCTACCCAATGCTTTCTGGGAAAGAAAGAAACATGTTGTTTCTCTTCCTTACTTAGATGACTTTAATGAAAGTTAAATTCCTACTAAGGCTAGACCTGCCCAAATGCATAAAGTTTACTTGAATCTTTGCCAGAAAGAAATTGAGTCTTTACAATCCAAATGACTTATTAGACCTTCTAAATCTCCTTGGTCCTGCACTGCATTTTACGTCAACAATGCAGCTGAAAAGGAACGTGGTGTTCCTAGACTAGTCATTAATTACAAACCCCTCAACAAGGTCCTTAAGTGGATTAGGTATCCTATTCCTAATAAAAAAGATTTGCTTGATAGATTAAGAAATGCTTTAATCTTTTCTAAATTTGATATGAAATCAGGCTATTGGCAGATCCAGATTGAAGAATCTGACAAATACAAGACTGCTTTCACTGTGCCTTTTGGACACTTTGAGTGGAATGTTCTTCCCTTTGGGCTTAAGAACGCACCTTCTGAATTTCAGAATATTATAAATGATATTCTTAATCCTTATTCTGAGTTTATTATTGTTTATATTGACAACGTGTTGATATTTTCTCAATCTTTAGATCAACATATCAAGCATTTTAAATTTTTTAAAGGAGTTATCAAGCATAATGGTCTTGTCATTTTAGCTCCTAAAATGAAACTCTTTCAAACGAAAGTGAGATTTTTGGGTCATGAAATCAATAAAGGAACTATTGTTCCTATTAGCAAAAGCATCGAATTCGCTTCTAAATTTCCAGATATTTTAGCTGAAAAGAAGCAGCTACAAAGGTTTCTAGGAGGCCTTAATTATATTTCAGATTATTACAAAGACCTGGCTAAAGATACAGCCATCCTTTACAAGAGACTTAAGAAAGTCCCTGAGCCTTGGACTGAAAAACATACCCTGGCTGTCCGAGAAATTAAGAAAAAGGTCAAATATTTGCCTTGTCTTTCCCTTGCTAACCCTAGC
This sequence comes from Lathyrus tuberosus, assembly GCA_022829125.1. Taxonomy (NCBI): domain Eukaryota; kingdom Viridiplantae; phylum Streptophyta; class Magnoliopsida; order Fabales; family Fabaceae; genus Lathyrus; species Lathyrus tuberosus. The sequence goes on from JALAZF010000084.1 coordinate 8,973,111, forward strand.
TATTTCAAAATTGTTGAAACTGACGCCTCCGACCAAGGTTATGGAGGAATTCTTAAACAAGTTAATCCAGAAACTTCTAAAGAAGTCCTGGTAAGATTCACTTCTGGTAAATGGAACCAGACTCAGGCTAAGTACTCCACTGTTAAGAAAGAAATGCTTTCTATTATTAAATGTATATCAAAATTTCAAACTGATTTGTTAAATCAAAAATTTTTGTTAAGGATTGATTGCAGTTCTGCTAAATCCATTATTGAAAAGGATATCAAAAATCTTGTTTTAAAGCAAATTTTTGCTTCCTGGCAGGCACAATTAAGTGTTTTTGAATTTGATATTCAATACATTAAAGGAGAAAATAATTCTCTCGCTGACTTTCTCACCCGTGAATTTTTGCAGGGAAATGAGCATCCCTTATAGGACCAGAGGAGGAGGTCGCTCCTTTGGCCGAGGAGGAAGAGGGAGCAACAATTTGTTGCCCCAAGCAGAACAAAGCATTCCCCTAATAGGAGATTAGACAACTGTCTATCCAAATAGACAGAGAATGCAGACATTAACTGCATCTTCAAAAACCAATAATAAGGAAGAATCTTCCTCATCCAATTCTAAGAACAATGATTCTTACAAAAACGTAGCTGCTAATGATCCTATACAAGAACAAGCAGCTGATTACTTTGAGAATCCAACAGTTGAATTTATAATGTTCATTGAAGAAGAGGACATTCAAGTAACTAACAATGATGGTTGGGCCATTCAGACTAGATATCTTGAATCAAGAGGGTATGCTGGTCTCTCTGAAAATCCAGACCTAATTTGGAGATATTACTCCTAGTAACCGGATCGGTTACAATTACTCATCACTATCAGAATAATAATCCTGATAGTTTTATTAATTTTTCAAAATGCCATATCATTAAGGTATTGCATCCCAGAGAATGGGGTCTAAATCCTAACAGTGAAAAAGCAATAAAAATTGCTGAAGGTAAAATGGTTTACTATAATTACTAGGACTATGTCCAAGCCTTTTCTAAGGCATTTTATTACCAGAATCCCAAGAATAAGCATTCTTGGTTTTTCTCTGTAAACCCAGAAATTCTGGAAAAACCCTTACCCAATTGGTTCTTTATTTGGTGGTCTAAATTTGGGCCTTCTTTGGAAATTTACCAAAAGAATTAATGGATCTATATACACCATGTTGTGATGACAGTCCTTTAATTGCAAAGGTTTTATCAAAAAATTTGATTACAGGACAATGTCCATTTATGTACTTCGCCAAATTTCAGATCCCATGGATATGGAGGTGGACAATTTTGGTCTCCAAAAATAGTCTCAATATCCCTCTTCTGCAAAGACATTTCTTTGCCAAATGGTGGATCAAAATGGATCCTAAAGATTTCAAAGATAAAGTGATGCTAATTGAAGCCACAATTGCTGAAGATAAAAATAATCCTACAGAGAAGCAGAGTTATTCCCAAATGACATTAATCAAGCTAAAGGAATATTTCCAGAAGAAATTTCCCCAGGAAGATGATGAAGACCTCATGATCAGAATCCTAGATCATATGAAAGGCCAATTTTTTACAGCTTTTCCAACAGTTAGAGAAGAGAGCTTGTCCATGAAGACCAGCTCTTCACATGGTTCAATGGACGCAATTCTAGATTGCGAATCTCAAGAGCCAGAACCCACTACTGATGACCTTTGGGATTCTCTCACAGTCTTTATGGCTCAAAGAGTCAACAAAGGAAAGGGTCCACAACAATGAGATTTTGATTTATTGGTATATTGGCTGGAAACTTGTACACTGGCGGCCACCTTATGTTGGATAGGTAATCACTTTGTTCTTCGGAATAATAATTACTGAATTCCTAACTTCAAGGTTGGCAACGCCCTGTACCAGTTCATCTTAAAATCCTTTGATCATCTTGTGGGTTGACGTTTGGCTCAGTCGAACTCCCCTATTTTTCGATGATTGTTAAACAGTTTTGTTTGCAAAGGTGATTTGATAAAAGATAAGGATGAAATACTATTAAGACTATAAGTCTAACTTAGTTGTTATTATGAAAAATTATTTGGTTATGGCTTACCACAACAGTCTTTAGTTGAATCTGTTATGGATTCAAACATTGATGTTGTCACTATTGACAATAATGATTGTCAAAATCCTTTTATTAAGAACGAAGAAAACAATGAATTTCCTAAAGATCTTGAATGGTTAAACAAATGGATCATTCTATCCGTACCTTCAAAACAAATTTATAAATTTGGTATGTTTGATGTAATGTCCAGGTTTACTGTTAAAACTACAGAGCAAACCATACCTGTTTCAGGATCGACCCAAAATATTGGGCTACTAAGCAAAAAGGATTTGCTTCCTTTTAAAGATTACAACTTTATCCATATTGGATTAATCCAAGTTGCTTTAAAACCTTTAACCATGCTTGGATTAAATTCCAGTCTTGTAGCATATGTCAGAGATGGAAGATGTGAAAATTTTAAACAATTTTTGGCTGCTGTCATAGAAACTAGTCTATGTCATGGGCCAGTTTATTTTGAAGTATTTCCCAATTTAAGTCTCTCCATGACTGACAAAAATCTTTTTGATGCCTTGAGATTAACAATTCATACTCAAGGTTATAATTTCAAACCAGGAAGTGAAATCATAGCCATATGCTATAGAATTTATTACAAAGTTTTAAATACCTTGAATCCCAGGGTGAAAAATATTTCACCACAAGGATCTACAACATTAGTACAAACTAATTTGCTTACGTCTAATGTTGCTACTAATAGATTAATTAGGTGGAACGAAATAAATTTCCCCGAAAGTTGGTATTTGCCTCAAGAAATTGAGCCAAAGCCCGTCCTTAATCAGGATGTTGATCAAATTATTCAATCTTCTGAAGGAGATGTGGAGATTAAATTTAACCAACAACGTAGGTTCACCATACCTAGAACCATGTCTGCTAGATATTCTACCCGGAGTGACTATGTCACAACGCCTAGCGTCTTACCTAGAGTTTCCACTTCCACTTCTAGGAATAGAGAAGAAGCCTTAGAACAAGATTACGTGGGAAACATCAAAATAAGCGAAAATAAAATCCCCTTTGGAATTTACCAAAACAAAGAACCCAGGGTTGAATCGCCAACTCAATCTGAAATGTCCTTTCATTTATGATTGATTTTTCCGAAGGTAGTGACACTAGGAAACTCATTAATAATGAGTTTAATAAAAAGGATAACCAAGCGTTTAGAAAGTGGTATTTTAAATTTTTTTCCAAAACCACCATCCTTGAATTCAAGAGACTATTCTATGATGAATTATCTAAAAGCCAAACCCTAATCCCTTTTATCCATTGGTTTGTAAAATTCTTTATTCAAGAAACACAAACTGATATTCTTGTTATACAAAGGTCGTGGAATACCCCTGAAGGAAAAGCTCTCGAAGCACCTTACCCCCCTGAAAGGGCGATACAACTTACCGAGAATGCTGAGGCTAGTGCGTATAATACTATAAAGAAACTTGATAGTAGTCATATCTCTATTAAAGAATTAAACTCTTTAATAAGAGCCCAAAATTTCACCAATGCCTTCCTTACTTGCTTAGGGGAACATATGGTCTCATTAGAAAAACTGATTATATCTGTTAAAGAAGACCTGGAAAGACAAATGAAACAACATAGCTTGACTATAGATCAGCTAGCTAAGAACAAGATTGTTCCTTTTCAAGAAGAATCTTCATCTAGGAATATACCCGATACTCCTATTATCCAACCCCCAATTCAAGTTAGTGGTTTCAAAATGGAAGAAGACCACGATGAATTTATAAAAATCCTTGAAAATAAACTTAAAGATTTACACCTTAGAGTCTTAACTTGCGAAGATAATCAGTCAGGAGAAGATTATACTTCTGAAGAAGATGAAGAAGTCATAGGAAACATCAATCAATTGACCCAGATGTTTGCCGACCAAAACGATAGTCATGAGATAAATCCGGTACACATGACTAAACCTGTAGAAAAATATTACTACAAAAGACCCACACCCCAAGATGTTCTTTTTAAAGAACCCGACAATTACCAAAATTCTTATTCTGGAAAAGCCATTTATGAATGGAACATAGATGGGCTTAACGAGAAACAAATTGTTGACACCATACATAGAATGCTTATGTATGCTACAATCTGTAAGCAAAATGGTAATTCTGACAATTCTGTTGCCTCTTTTATCACGGCTGGCTTTGTTGGTCAACTCAGGGGATGATGGTACCCCTACTGTTGCTACTACTGGGGAGGAAGACGCAGTTTATACCTTGAGTCTTTCTATTCTTCAACACTTTGTTGGAACTAACCAACCCATTGGAGAAAAACTCCAAACCCTTCTTCAAAACCTTAGGTGTCTTTCTTTGACACATTTTAGGTGGTATAAAGATACCTTCTTATCTAGGGTTTTCCAGTTAAAAAACTCTAATTCCGTCCATTGGAAAGCTAAGTTTATAGACGGTCTTCCACACCTTTTCTATGAAAGAGTTAGGAAAGCTCTTAGAGACAAGAATGATGGTATCAACATCAATTACCCAGACTTAACCTATGGTCAAATAATTAATGGCTGCATAACCGAAGTATTAGCGTTATGCAACGACATTAAACTCAAGCACCAGCTGAAGAAGCAAAAGCTCTCTGAAAAGCACCAGTTAGGTGAATTTTGTGATCAATTCGCCTTTGATCTTGGAAAACCCCCATGAGAAAGAAAAAAGAAATCTCTTAAGCTTGGTAAGAAGAAAGATTCTTACAAAGGTAAAGCTCATAGTTCTTACCCAGCCCATAAAAAGAAGAACTTTAGGAGAAGGGATCTTAAACCCGAAACCAAACCTCCTTATAAGAAAGGAAAAAGAAAAGCTAAGAAGCTTGATATAACATGCCACAAATGTGGAAAGCAAGGGCATTATGCTAATAGATGCTGGACCAAAAAGACCCTTAACGAAGTTGAAGATGAAAAGCTTCGTGCTCAGTTAGAAAAAGTCTTGCTGATAGATTCTAGCCCTGAAGAAGAATCTTCTAATGAAGAGATTGACATTGTCAACTCCTCCGATTCTGAATCTTCAGAATCCTCCACCAATGACTGCGAATGCAATGAGCTCAACTATTGGAAATCCATTGCAGATATGAATGGAATATTTGCCCTTACTAAAGATCAAGACCGAGCCTTAAAAGCCATCGAAGCTATTTTTGATCCTAACATAAAAGGGAAAATGTTGGAAATCCTCATTCATAACCAACCTAGGGTTGAGGCTCCTAAAATGATTGAAGCCCCTTACCAATTAAGTGAAGTCCTAACCAGATTTCACAAGTCCAACATTAGAGAAGTCCCGACTTCCTTAAATGATCTTAAAGGAGAAATTTCACAACTTAAATCTGAAATTAGTCAGATTAAGAAAAGCAATAAGCTTCTCAATCATAGGATAACTACCTTGGAGAAGGGAAAAGAAGTTATCCAATCTATTGACGAAGAGTATTTAAATCTTCACGAACGAATCAATACCCTTAAAACCATTAATCAGCAGATAGGATCTTCTAAAGAAGAAGATGCTAAAGACGAGGAAGATCAACTTCCTGATGAAGAGAATTACTTAAACCTTCTCGATAGGGTCACTTCTCAGAAGTGGTACATTAAAATTACCCTTGTTATTGACAGAAAATACCTCATTAAGGACGAGATTGCCCTTGTGGACAGTGGTGCTGATTTAAATTGCATCCAGGAAGGGATGATTCCCACCAAGTTTTTTGATAAAACCACTCAATCCCTCACTCAAGCAGGCGGGAAAAAGCATGAAGTTAATTATAAATTGTCTAAAGCTCACATCTGCAACCAAGAAGTTTGCTTGCCTACCTCCTTTATTCTTGTTAAGAATCTTACAAGAAGAATTATATTAGGAACCCCTTTTCTGAATAATATTATGCCTATGGCCAAAATTGATCACCAAGGAATTACAAGAGAAGTTAAAGGAAAACCTATTAGGTTTGACTTCATAACTGATCCGCAAACTAGGATGATTAATGAAGACAAGGATATTCTCCTCAAGCATAAAGAAAAACAGTTATGTTTTTTACAAGAAGAAATTAATTTACTAAGTATTGAAGAACAACTTAGTAAGGATATCATTAGAAAACAAATCAAGGTCATACAAAACCAATTTAAAGCAGAAGTCTGTAGCGACCTACCCAATGCTTTCTGGGAAAGAAAGAAACATGTTGTTTCTCTTCCTTACTTAGATGACTTTAATGAAAGTCAAATTCCTACTAAGTAGGGGTGGAAGTAGGCCAGGCCGATAACAGGGGCCTATAGGCTAGCCTACACAGGCTCAGGCCAGGCCAAGCTATTTTTTTAAATAGAAAAGGCCTGGGCTTTTTTATAAGCCTATTTAGTTAAAAAGGCTAGGCCTCAGACCATAAAAAAAGTCTTTTAAGCCTAACAGGCCGGCCTATTTAAATAAATATGAATACTGTTTTTTTTTTATCTTATGTTAAGTTTTGTACTTTGAGTTAAAATACATAAATAAAAATTGGTTGTTTTGGAGAACTTATGAAAATAAGATGAAAACACCTTATGAACAATGTTATAAGTTATTTTCATAAGTTATCTTAAACAAATAATCTCACAAAAGTTATGTTAATAAGTATGTTAAAATAAGTCAATACAAACAAACTTTTAGTCTCATTGATTTTTTAGTTTGTTAGTATATTTAAACATTATTTTAATTGCGTATTTACATATTTCTAAAATAATAGGTTTTTATGTAGGCTAACAGGCTAACAAGGCCTTAGAAAAGGCTAGACTCAGGCCTAAAAATAAGCCTATGACAGGCTACAGGCCAGGCTTAGGCTTCAGTTTTTTTGGCAGGCCAGGCTTAAGCTTGGCAAAGCCTAGCTCGGCCCAGCCTATTTCCACCCCTACTACTAAGGCTAGACCTGGCCAAATTAATAAAGATTACTTGAATCTTTGCCAGAAAGAAATTGAGTCTTTACAATCCAAAGGACTTATTAGACCTTCTAAATCTCCTTGGTCCTGCACTGCATTTTACGTCAACAATGCAGCTGAAAAGGAACGTGGTGTTCCTAGACTAGTCATTAATTACAAACCCCTCAACAAGGTCCTCAAGTGGATTAGGTATCCTATTCCTAATAAAAAAGATTTGCTTGATAGATTAAGCAATGCTTTAATCTTTTCTAAATTTGATATGAAATCAGGTTATTGGCAGATCCAGATTGAAGAATATGACAAATACAAGACTGCTTTCACTGTGCCTTTTGGACACTTTGAGTGGAATGTTCTTCCCTTTGGGCTTAAGAACGCACCTTCTGAATTTCAGAATATTATGAATGATATTCTTAATCCTTATTCTGAGTTTATTATTGTTTATATTGATGACGTGTTGATATTTTCTCAATCTCTAGATCAGCATATCAAGCATTTAAAAAATTTTAAAGGAGTTATCAAGCATAATGGTCTTGTCATTTCAGCTCCTAAAATGAAACTATTTCAAACGAAAGTGACATTTTTGGGTCATGAAATCAATAAATGAACTATTGTTCCTATTAGCAGAAGCATCGAATTCGCTTCTAAATTCCCAGATATTTTAGGTGAAAAGAAGCAGCTACAAAGGTTTCTAGGAAGCCTTAATTATATTTCAGATTATTACAAAGACCTGGCTAAAGATACAGCCATCCTTTACAAGAGACTTAAGAAAGTCCCTGAGCCTTGGACTGAAAAACATACCCTGGCTGTCCGAGAAATTAAGAAAAAGGTCAAATATTTGCCTTGTCTTTCCCTTGCTAACCCTAGCTATTTCAAAATTGTTGAAACTGACGCTCCGACCAAGGTTGTGGAGGAATTCTTAAACAAGTTAATCCAGAAACTTCTAAAGAAGTCCTGGTAAGATTCACTTCTGGTAAATGGAACCAGACTCAGGCTAAGTACTCCACTGTTAAGAAAGAAATGCTTTCTATTATTAAATGTATATCAAAATTTCAAACTGATTTGTTAAATCAAAATTTTTTGTTAAGGATTGATTACAGGTCTGCTAAATCCATTATTGAAAAGGATATCAAAAATCTTGTTTCAAAGCAAATTTTTGCTTCCTGGCAGGCACAATTAAGTGTTTTTGAATTTGATATTCAATACATTAAAGGAGAAAATAATTCTCTCGCTGACTTTCTCACCCGTGAATTTTTGCAGGGAAATGAGCATCCCTTATAGGACCAGAGGAGGAGGTCGCTCCTTTGGCCGAGGAGGAAGAGGGAGCAACAATTTGTTGCCCCAAGCAGAACAAAGCATTCCCCTAATAGGAGATTGGACAACTGTTTATCCAAATAGACAGAGAATACAGACATTAACTGCATCTTCAAAAACCAATAATAAGGAAGAATCTTCCTCATCCAATTCTAAGAACAATGATTCTTACAAAAACGTAGCTGCTAATGATCCTATACAAGAACAAGCAGTTGATTACTTTGAGAATCCAACAGTTGAATTTATAATGTTCATTGAAGAAGAGGACATTCAAGTAACCAACAATGATGGTTGGGCCATTCAGACTAGATATCTTGAATCAAGAGGGTATGCTGGTCTCTCTGGAAAATCCAGACCTAATTTGGAGATATTACTCCTGGTAACCGGATCGGTTATAATTACTCATCACTATCAGAATAATAATCCTGATAGTTTTATTAATTTTTCAAAATGCCATATCAATAAGGTATTGCATCCCAGAGAATGGGGTCTAAATCCTAACAGTGAAAAAGCAATAAAAATTACTGAAGGTAAAATGGTTTACTATAATTACTGGGACTATGTCCAAGCCTTTTCTAAGGCATTTTATTACCAGAATCCCAAGAATAAGCATTCTTGGTTTTTCTCTGTAAATCCAGAAATTCTGGAAAACCCTTACCCAATTGGTTCTTTATTTGGTGGTCTAAATTTAGGTCTTCTTTGGAAATTTTACCAAAAGAATCAATGGATCTATATACACCATGGTGTGATGACAGTCCTTTAATTGCAAAGGTTTTATCAAAAAATTTGATTACAGGACAATGTCCATTTATGTACTTCGCCAAATTTCAGATCCCATGGATATGGAGGTGGACAATTTCGGTCTCCAAAAATAGTCTCAATATCCCTCTTCTGCAAAGACATTTGTTTGCCAAATGGTGGATCAAAATGGATCCTAAAGATTTCAAAGATAAAGTGATGCTAATTAAAGCCACAATTGTTGAAGATAAAAATAATCCTACAGAGAAGCAGAGTTCTTCCCAAATGACATTAATCCAGCTAAAGGAATATTTCCAGAAGAAATTTTCCCAGGAAGATGATGAAGACCTCATGATCAGAATCCTAGATCATATGAAAGACCAATTTTTTACAGCCTTTCCAACAGTTAGAGAAGAAAGCTCTTCCATGAAGACCAGCTCTTCACATGGTTCAATGGACGCAATTCTAGCTGGCGAATCTCAAGAGCCAGAACCCACTACTGATGACCTTTGGGATTCTCTCACAGTCTCTATGGCTCTGATACCAGGAACAGTAGCGCAACCTGGATCTGTATTGTATTTGGTTACTATTTGGTAGTTATGGATTATTTTTTAAAGAAACTTAAATAAAACAAGAGAGAAGGTAGAGAAACTGAAGATTTATTTAGAGAGAGAGAATTGTACATTGGAAGCGTGTTAACAAAAGGAAAACAAAGTCCCTTATATAGGGAAAAGGTTACCTATTGTAACTGGTAAAAAGAAAAGAAAAGCACACTAGCAGGTTACAAAGGTGAATCATTTGAGTTGGGTGCTCATTGGGCCTCATCGTCACTGAAATGATCACAAAAGACAACCGACAAAGAAAAAGTAAAGTAAAAGTAAAAGTAAAAGCAAATTCTGCTAATTGGCTCAACTTTAGTGGTTGAGGCGGCCAGCTGTAGCTAGTGGGAAACAACTGTGGATTACAGCTTTCTGGTCCCTATCTCATTGTTGTGGACCCTTTCCTTTTTTGACTCTTTGAGCCATAGAGACTGTGAGAGAATCCCAAAGGTCATCAGTAGTGGGTTCTGACTCTTGAGATTCGCCAGCTAGAATTGCGTCCATTGAACCATGTGAAGAACTGGTCTTCATGGACGAGTATATATATATATATATATATATATATATATATAAAGGCTAATGCACATCTAAAATTTTTTTTATTTTTTTTTATTTTTTTTTCTAATCATTTAAAATGGGGATTAAAAAGTAAAAAATATCAAAAAGTTGGTTATTTTAAAAAGTTGAACCGTTTTGATATTTTAGATGAACCAACTTTTTAAAAAGTTAGAATAATTCACTTTGAAAAAGTTGATATTTTAGATGAACCAACTTTTTAAAAACTTAGAATAATTCACTTTGAAAAAGTTGATATTCTAGATGAACCAACTTTTTAAAAAGTTAGAATAATTCACTTTGAAAAAGTTGAACCGTTTTGATATTTTTTTCCATTAACCAAAACGAAGTCATTTTGGCATACCACGTCGTTTTGGCATAAGCAAAAGAAAAAAAAATACAACTCCCTCCAAGCCAACTCTTTGTCTTTCACTCTCTCAAACCCTTTCTTCCTCTTTCACTCACCAAGCCACAACACAACAACAATTCGTCTCTTGTAAGTTTCAATCAAAAGGTGCGTGAATGTGTGATTCTATTTCTTACTTTCTAATTGAATGACAATTGCTTTGCACTGCTATGTTTCCTGCAAGTTATAACCCATTACAATTTACAAATTGAAATGCATAATTTTGTGAGTTAAGTTCATTTGTGAGTTAATTTCATTTGGAAATCCATTAGAGATTTAGAGTTAAAACATAGTATGGGGCTATTTACATATTGAAATCCAGTTTTCCTTGGAATCCATTTAGAAATATTTAGACCAAAATGACATTATGAAAGAATGGCTTTGCTTTCCTTGCTTTCAAATGCATCTGTTTAGTGTGTTTAATTTTACATGAAGTGTTTTTAATATTTTAATTGTTTTAGAAATTGAGTCATTGTTTTAGTAGAAAATATCAGTTATTGTTTAAGTTAATGATTTTCACAAGGATAATAATAATTTTGAATTTTAATTATAATATTTTAGTTAATATTTTTCCCCTAATATTTTAGGCAAGATCCGCCACTGGTATCCATCACTACCTGGAAAGAGAATGGCTAAAAAATATGAGGGACCTGCTATTGGAATCGACCTTGGCACAACCTACTCATGTGTAGCAGTTTGGCAGGGTCAAAACAATCGAGCTGAGATCATACACAATGAACAAGGCAACAGAATCACACCTTCTTGTGTTGCTTTCACTGACTCCCAAAGGTTGTTCGGCGATGCTGCCAAAAATCAAGCCTCCTCTAACCCATCCAATACTGTCTTCGGTAATTTATCTTCTTTTATTCTTTCATGATTTATGAATGTAATTTAGTTAGCATGTTTTTGCTGAACAAAACAAAATGTACATCACTTACTTGCAGACGCAAAGAGGTTGATCGGAAGGAATTATAGTGATCCAATAATTCAGAATGATTTAAAGATGTGGCCCTTTAATGTCATTGCTGGCGCTGATGACAAACCCATGATTGTTGTGAAGTACAAGGGTGAAGAAAAACACCTATTTCCTGAGGAAATATCTTCTATGGTCCTAACTAAGATGCAAGAGATTGCAGAAGACTTTTTGGAATCACCTGTCCAGAATGCAGTCATTACCGTGCCTGCTTATTTCAACGATTCTCAGAGAAAAGCCACAAAGGATGCTGGTGCTATTGCTGGCCTTAATGTAATTCGGATCATAAATGAACCAACTGCTGCTGCTTTTGCATATGGGCTTCAGAAGAGAGGTAACTGTGTTGAAGAGAGAAATATATTCATATTTGATCTTGGTGGTGGTACATTTGATGTGTCTATACTCACAATTAAAGGTGATGTCTTTGAAGTTAAAGCCACCGCCGGAGATACTCACCTTGGAGGAGAGGACTTTGATAATAGAATGGTAAACTATTTTGTAAAGCAGTTGAAGAGGAAGAACAAAATGGACATTACTAGGAATGCTAAGTCACTTAGAAGATTAAAAACCTCTTGTGAAAGAGCAAAACGAACACTCACTTTTGCTGTTGATACCACCATTGAGATAGATGCCTTATTTAATAACATTGATTTTTGTTCATCTATAACCCGTGCGAGGTTTGAGGAACTTAATATGGATCTGTTTACTAAGTGTATGGAGACGGTGAATATGTGTCTTAAAGATTCGAAGATAGATAAGAATAATATACATGATGTAGTCCTTGTTGGTGGCTCATCTCGGATTCCAAAGGTGCAGCAACTTTTACAAGAAATTTTCAAGGGTAAGGATCTGTGTAAGAGCATCAACCCTGATGAGGCGGTTGCTTATGGAGCTGCAGTTCAGGCTTCTTTGTTGTGTAAAGGTGATAGTTTATCTCCAAACTTGGTGATATTAGATGTTACACCACTTTCACTTGGAATATCATTAGACGGAGATCTCATGGGTGTAGTTATTCCTAGAAACACGACAATTCCTACAAAGAAGAATAAAGCCTACACAAAGAGTGAAGAAAACCAATCCTCTATCCTAATTAGGGTCTACGAGGGTGAGAGGACAAGAGCTAGTGATAACAATTTGTTGGGTTTGTTTTATCTTAAGTGCAACCCTTCTTATCCTCGAGGCCATCCTTTGAATGTATCTTTTGACCTAGATGCGGATGGAATTTTAACTGTATCTGCGGAGGAAGAAAGTTCTGGAAATAAGAATGAGATAATCATAACCAATGGCACAGGGAGATTATCAACTGAGCAAATTATGAAATTGATTCAAGAAGCTGAGAAATACAAGGCTGAAGATGAGAAGTTCCGGAAGAAAGCTATTGCAGTGAATGCTTTGGATGATTATGTGTACAAGATAAACAATGCTTTGAAGGATAATAATAGAAGTTCTAATCTTAGCAATCAAGATAAATTCAAGATCTTTTTGGAAATTGCAAATGCTAAAAATATACTTGATGCAACCCACCAGGAGACAGAAGTGTTCCAGGATTGTTTGGATACGTTGAAGAGTGTTGTGACACCTCTTTTCCAGATTGACTAGATTAGTTATTATGTATTTTATGTGTTTGGAGTTTGCAAAAGTAATGAACCATATCACCTAAATGTAGTCTGATGTTAGTTTACCTCCAGTTATCATTTTATATGTTTCGTCCAACTTTTGAACTGTTTATATGATCCATGTACTCAGTTTTATGTCTCCTCCAACTTTTGTACTATTTGATACTGATTGCTAAAAGGAGAGTACTGGTCCAATTTTACAATTTTGGCCAATTCAAAATCAGAAAGTTCTGCGTTGTATTCTTGTTGGTTGTCGTTACATAGCATGTGTTTGTTATTTATATTTGTAAACTTTAGCTGCTTCATGCTCTAATGTTAAGTGTCAACTGAAACTATAAGTCTACTATCAACCTATTAAAAGAAGATTGCATGTATTGCCTCATTTGTCCTTCTACCAAAAATTTATTACACTATATTATGGATAAATTGGTAATTAACAAATGTCTCAATTAATTCTCAATCATCCCTCTATTTACATGCCAAGTGTCAATCTTTCATATACACTAATTCTTTCTCTTCATTCAAATTTCAAATCTCCCTCATATTTCTTTTTGTTAGAAGTAATTCATGTTAGTTTGTCGAAGTTGAAGGGTTTTATAGGTTTTGGTCGAAGTTGTATATGGTCAGTCGAATAGTTGTAGTGTTGTGTAAGTCAGCTGTATTCGACAGAGTCGAATATAGCTGATAAAGAGTTTGTCGAATTGTTTTGGGCCTGGGCTTTGATAGCCTATATAAAGGGCATTGTAATTTGTATTATAAACAACAGCTTCATAATAAAATTTCAAAAATGTTTCCAAACCCTAATCTTCTCTTTCTCCTTCTCCTTCTTTCTCTCAAATATTCATCTTTCTTGGAACCCAGTTCCAACAATTGGTATCAACGAGCCCGGTTGCGATTCTGAGAGAATCTAAATGGCAAACGGAACAACAACGTCCACACAATTCCCAGCGAATCTACCGGTTTTCAAAGGGGAAAACTACCAACGGTGGGTGGCGCAGATGAGAGTTATCTTCAGATTTCAAGATGTGGTTGAAATCGTGAATGATGGTGTAACGGAATTGGGGGCAAATGCTACTGATGAACAGAAAGCCGCGTACAAGGATCAAAGGAAGAAAGATGGTAAAGCGTTGTTCTTGATTCACCAGTGTGTGGATCCGAATGTGTTTGAGAAAATCATTGAAGAGGAATCTGCGAAAGAAGCGTGAGACAAGTTAAAGAACCTGTATGGAGGTGATGAGAAATTGAAGAGGGTGAAGCTGCAAACCTTGAGAAAGCAATACGAAATGATTCAAATGAAGGAAGATGAATCAGTTTCGGAGTTCTTTTCAAGATTGGTGATGCTGACGAACCAGATGAAGTTTTGTGGAGAAACAATCACAGATTTGCAGAAGATTGAGAAGGTACTAAGATCTCTGACTGCAAATTTTAATTACATTGTAGTGTCAATTGAAGAGTCCAAGAATCTTGCTGAGATGAAGATTGAAGAGCTACAGGCCTCTTTGGAAGCTCATGAGATGAGATTGAAGCAAAGAGATTCAGAAAGAGAAAAAGTATCGGACCAAGCACTACAAGCGAAATTCACCAAGAAATCTGGGAAGGCGAAGCAGGGAAGGAATCTTGCTAGTGATGAGAAATCAAGCAAGAGTTCAAAGAATCGTGATGATTCGACAAAGAAAGGCATGGGCAACAAGTATTCTGGGAAGAAAGTTGACATGAAAGACGTGCAGTGTTACAACTGTCAAAGTTTTGGTCATTATGCTCGAGACTGTCGAAAGAAGAAGGAAGCACGAGCAAAAGAAAGTGACAAAGCGCAGTATGCATAGGCAGAGGATAGTGATTCTGAAGGTGTGTTACTAATGGAAGACACTCAGTCGAAGGATGATGACACAAATTTGTGGTATCTTGATTCAGGTTGCAGCAACCACATGACTGGTAACAAGAACTGGTTCACCAAGCTTGATGAATCAGTTAAGAAGGTGATAAAGTTTGCAGATGGTAGACAGATCACATCAGGTGGAAAAGGAAACATATTTGTAATGAGAAGAGATGGTAGAAAAGCCAACATTACTGATGTGTTGTATGTGCCTTCTATGACAAGTAACTTGATAAGCATAGGTAAATTACTTGCCAAAAGACATAATATGAAGCTGGAGAGGAACCAAATGAAGGTGTATCACGCTGATGGTAGGTTGATATTGAAAGCACCATTGGCTGATAACAAGACGGTTAAAGTTCAGATTAACATGATTAATCATGAATGTCTTGCGTCAACTACAGAAGAGGAAAAGAATTGGCTATGGCATCATAGATATGGGCATCTAAACTTCAGGAGTTTGGGTATGCTGAATCAGAAGAAGATGGTGTATGGTTTACCTCAGGTGAAGGAACCAAATCATGTGTGTGAAGAATGTTGCAAAGCAAAGCAGGCTAGAAAAGCATTCAAACATGATCTGCCAATTAAGTCGAAAGGAAAGTTGGAACTTGTTCATTCTGACGTATGTGGACCTTTTGAAGTTAGGTCGAATGGTGGAAAGCGTTACTTCTTAACTTTCCTTGATGAATTCACCAGATATATGTGGATTTATGTGATCGAAAGTAAGAGTGAAGTATCCACAAAGTTCAAGAAGTTTAAGTTGCTTGTCGAAAAGCAAAATGGCTGCAAGCTAAAGAAACTGAGAACTGATGGTGGTGGTGAATATATCTCTCGAGAGTTTGCTAGATTTTGTGAAGAGGAAGGTATAGAGCATGAGGTTATTGCACCCTATACACCTCAACATAATGGGATAACTGAGAGAAAGAATAGAAGTATACTGAATATGACAAGAAGTATGTTGAAGGCTAAAGAGGTGCCAAAGAGATTTTGGGCTGAAGCAACTTCGACAACAGTATACATTCTGAATAGATGTCCAACGAAGAAGTTAGTCGAGAAGACTCCTTATGAAGCTTGGACAGGTGAGAAGCCAAATGTAAGTCATCTTAGAGTTTTTGGATCAATATGTTTTAGGCATGTTCCTGAGCAATTGAGAACAAAACTAGATGATCGAAGTCAAACCATGGTGCTCATAGGTTATCATTCGACTGGTGCATATAGACTATATTCACCAGAAGATGATAAATTTGTGATCAGTCGAGATGTTCTGGTAGATGAGAATCAAAATTGGGAATGGAGTCATGGGTCAGTTCGACAGGATACTGCTCGACAGATGGAAGAGACAGTTCCGACGGTGTTTGAAGAAGACCAACAAATTGAGGCCACGACAAGTCGAAATGAAGAACCCCCTGAGCAGAATGTCAGAAGATCAACTAGAACAAGAGCTGAGTTGACAAGGTTAGCTGGATATGAGAGATTTCCAGATAATGCAATCGATGCAGATGGTGACTTAATAGAAGAAGCAATGATGATGGCTGAAGCAGAACCAATTAACTTGGATGAAGCCATGAATGATTCGAATTGGTGTGAAGCCATGAAGGAAGAACTCAAGGCAATCGAGAAGAACAATACCTGGGAACTTGTCGAAAGAGCCAGCAAGAAGCCTATTGATGTGAAATGGGTTTACAAGCTGAAACGAAGGCCAAATGGTGAAATTACCAAGCATAAGGCAAGACTAGTGGCAAGAGGATTTCTGCAGAAACCTGGTATTGATTTCGACGAAGTCTATGCGCCAGTGGCTAGGTTGGAAACAATCAGGATTGTTATTTCGACAGCAGCATATAGAGGATGGAAGATACATCAGTTGGATGTAAAATCAGCATTCTTGAATGGACCTTTGGAGGAAGAAGTTTACGTCAGCCAACCACCAGGATTTGAGGTCAAAGGGCATGAGTCGAAGGTGTACAGATTGAGGAAGGCTCTCTATGGATTGAAGCAAGCCCCAAGGACTTGGAACAAAAGAATAGATAGTTTCCTAATCGAAGCAGGGTTCACAAAGTGTGTGTCTGAGCATGGAGTTTATGTAAATGATGTCGACAATGATAGTCGAATCATTTTATGCCTGTATGTTGATGATTTGCTGATTACAGGTGCAAATGAAGCTGAGATAAGAAAAGTCAAGTCGGAGCTAATGCAAGAGTTTGAAATGTCCGACCTAGGGAATTTGTCATATTTCTTAGGAATGGAATTCAAAGACACGGCTGAAGGTGTGTTCCTGCACCAGAAGAAGTATGCTCAAGATATCTTAAAGAGGTTTAAGATGACTGACTGTAAAGCTGCAACAACTCCATTGGAAACATGAGCAAAGTTGAAAAAGGTAACTGATGATGCGTTTGTAAGTTCGACACTGTACAAACAAATTATTGGATCCTTGAGGTATCTTTGCAATACAAGACCGGACATTTGTCAAAGTGTCAGATTGTTAAGTCGATTTATGGAGAAACCCCAAGAATGTCATCTTATTGCAGTAAAGAGAGTACTGAGATACATTAAGGGTACGATTGATCATGGTGTGCTGATGCCATGTCGAAATAAGTCCAAGTCGAAAGATACTGAGGTATATGGTTATACTGATTCAGATTTCAGTGGAGACCAAGATGAGAAGAAAAGTACTGCAGGCTATATTTTCATGATCGAAGGAGCTCCAATCTCTTGGAGTTCGAGAAAACAAAGCATTGTGGCTTTGTCATCATGTGAAGCTGAGTATGTAGCTGCATCGTATGTAGCATGTCAGGCAGCATGGATAGAGATGTTGCTCGAAGAACTCAAGATCAAGGAACCTGGGAAGATGAAATTGTTTGTAGACAACAAGTCAGCCATTGATCTTGCCAATCATCCTATGTGTCATGGTCGAAGTAAGCACATAGAAAGAAGGTATCATTTTCTTAGGGATCAAGTGAACAAAGGGAAGCTGGATCTTGAATATTGCAAGACTGAAGTTCAACTAGCTGACATACTTACCAAACCTTTGAAGAAAATCAGATTCGACGAGTTAAAGAAGAGCATTGTGTCGCACCCTAATTTTTGACCCTAAGATCCCTTTCTTTTTTAGCATATTAGGTCAATCATTCGTGCATAACTAACCGCTTTACCTAGCTTTGTCTGTTTGTTTCTCTTTTGAGGACAGGTGCTGCTGCAGAAGGTTCAAGGTCTTGAAGGTTGTGTTGTGTGTGTGTTTGTGGAGGTTCTCTGGTCTTTGCAAGGTGTGTATGGATTCCTGTGAGATTGTGCCCCCACCCTTTCTAATCCCTAAGCCACCACCAAGCCTTTCTTCCTTCAGACTCCTCAGTTTTCCCCCCACCGAATACCCTCTGATATGAAATTTGGCACCCTAAAAAAGCTGGTCACTGATTGTGTGGTAAAATTATATTACAAGATGGCATCTCCCCCCATTCAAGCTCACCAAGGAAAAGTCCATCCAAATAGTCGAAACTAATGCTTATTGTTTACATGGAAAACAAGTCAGGAATGACGAGGTCAAAATCATTCATTCAAATAGTTCATGTGGGTGGCATTTTGGATTTTGGACTCACCAGTTTCATTATGGATCAAGCAGGGGAGATAATGTTTGGTTAATTGACTGTTGATAGGATTTTTTCCCCCATACACCTAGTTCTTTGGTAGAAGGCATTGAAGTAAAATTCATTTGTGATGAACATTCATTTTAAGTGAAGATACCACATTTTAGAAGAGTTATTAGGCTTTGATGTTTCTCTGTTTAAATTAATTCCCTAGTTAGTCCACAAGAGTTTTTTTTGATACTGTTTTAAAAAGTTAACGTTGTTCCTCAGGATTGGGCAATATAATTTTGGACCACTTTCCAAGTTATGATAAGAGGAAGTGTATTGGCACAGTTTAAAATTTGTGGTCATTGGGGTGATAAGAGTGTCGTCCACCGCTAAGGCATTACTAAGAAAATGTTACCATAAGACAGATCCTGTTATTGCAAATCCAAAAGTACAAAGTTGTTACGGGATTCATTAAACCTTCTTTCAAAAGTTCTCAAGACGTTCTAAGATTCACTGTATTTTCAATTTCACTTCACCATAAAAAAATTCAAGTCATAGTCAAGTTTTTTCTTGCAGTTTGTGCAAGGCTTAAACGTTTTACAAGTCATGGATCTTTGCAAACCAAGAACTTAAAACTATATCCACTCCACGCCAAGTTCAACCAACACAGACCCTCATCATCCCCATCTACAGCTTTTGGATCTCAGCTTTAAGGTAGAACATTTCCAAAGAACTATGCTGACATGATCGCCGAAAATTACTTTTTTTAACCAGAAACCTTCTCCTTGAACAAGTGCCTGCATTGCAAGAGAAAACAAACTTAGACATGGACCTTTCATTAAAAATTTCAACGATAACCTGGTTCAAAAGCTGGTGGCAAAGCTTCTCTATCATTCGCCATGCCAGCAATGGAGTTATTGCCGAAACTGACCTTGACCTCTCATTTAGTACGCAGAATCATGCAGAACAATCATAACTATCAATGGCAGCTACACAAGCTGCTAGTGCTCAACTGAAAGGTTTATTATGCAGCATCGAAAAATAAAGAGAGCAGCTTCAGGGTGATACATGTTGTGAACTTTGTGCGCACTCAAATTCAGCGAGAAAGCTAGGAACGTTTCTGACATATCTGTTGATCCTAAACCTGTCAAGTTACAAGAGGAGGGCATCGTTGAGATAATTCCAATACAAGACACAGGGCAAGTTCTCATCAGTTTTTAATTTTCTCTCACAATCCTGATGACATAGATATCACTAACACCTCTCACAAGCAAAATTTCAAGCAAACCTCCTAATCACATTGACAGTTTGCAGGCTGACATAAATTTCAAAATAGCAAAACTTCTAAACTAACAGTCATTTTAAACTCAGTTCGAAAGCTATCTAATTTCCAACATTAACAAACAGAAACATACCCGTTCAAATTTAGTCTGCATCCTTATGAATACAAGATGAGTTTGCGGTAGATTGCTTGCTAAAGTTTTCTTTCTTTTTCGTTACCATCTTCCCCGTGTGTGGATGACTCTGAGATTAAGGGTGGATTAGAATGAAGTCGAGGTAAGGAAGGAGGGAAGGAGGAACAAGTGTACAGTAAAGATAACATCTAAGGTCTTACCGTGTCATTGCGAATGCCGGTAGTTCCACTATGCCTTGGTATGAACCTCCACGCTTAGGCCTTAGAATAGTTAACCTGACAAACCAAAGGAGAATTTCATCAGCCGTCACAATTAACTTTTTTCTTTCCGAATAATGAGATTTCCACAGTATTCAAGAGGCAAAGAAAGATTCAAATTCTTTCCAATTATAATCAGACAATACTTCAAATTTTCCTATTAGGCCTCAGATCTTTTGAACGAGAAGTTTATTATGGGCAATATCAAAAGATACTACCAACATAAATCCTTTCCCAATTAAGTGTACAAAATCAAAGAAATCAAGTTTTCAACACAACAATGAGATTCCAACATTTCCAAACCATTCCAAATCGAGAATCGTATCAAATAATTTCAAAAATACCGAGCTCCCAAAACTTTCCAAATTCGAAAATCAAATCGTATCAGGGCATTCAAACATTTCAAAAACTTTCTAAATCCAACAAAATCGAATCAATCAGCATTCAAGACTTTCAAGTTCCTTAATTCGTCATTGGCCTATAAAAGGGACTCACACACAACCATAAACAGGGACACTTTTAGATTCGTACCAAAAACACAAAACCAAACAAATCATACACCAGAAATCACTCACAAAAAACCATCACGAATCAGCACTCCAACCAGCCACCAAAACTTACACAAACCATCATCAATAATCCTTTTGCCCAAAAAAAAAAATCCCAAACCAAAATAATCAAGCATCATCATCGATTCAGACTATACGACGACAATATCCCAGAAGGCTCAGAATCGAGATTCCTCATCGCCACCACAAACCATTCATCAGAATCGCAATACGCAAGGCCAAAGGATCGAAGCGAACAACACATACACGCACCGAGTTCAGAAAGGCGAAGAATAAAAATCAGAAAAGGGAAGAGGAGACTTATCTTTGAAGAAGGTCCGGAGGCGGTCGCATCCCCATCGCCGATTTACCTTTTTCGTTCATTCGCAAATCGCCATGTATATGTAATCTTATGAACATAGTGAAATTGGGGGTATTGGGCTTGCTGGGGTGGGGTTATTCGTTTGTTTGCTTGTTTTTTGCAGATCGAGAGAGATTGGAGAGAAATCGAGAGAGAAGAAAAGGTTTACGAGCGGCGAGGATGAATGGAGGGGTTTGAGAGAACGAGAGAGAGGGTGGCGGCGTTTTTTTTCCGTCTAGGGTTTCTCTAACCTTCCTTTATTTTTCAGAGCGAGAGTGAGGACGACGAGAGAGAAGAGACAGAGAAATGAGAGCTCTGCGTTTCGTTTCCCTTTCCTTTTTTTCATCTTAAATTAAAAACCTTTTTTAATTACAAATAAAAACTTTTTCTAACTAAAATAAATAAAACTCTATGATCCCTTTTAATAATAATAAGCATGACAAAATAAGACGTACTTTTAATTCTAAAAATATAATTTAACCTTTTTTTCTAAAATAATAAAGCTTTTTTTTTTATAAATAATCTTTTATAATAAGTTTATAATAATTTTTTAAACCTTTTTCTAAATACTGAACTCTTTTACTTAAGTAAAAAAATTAAATCCTTACAATTAATTAGCTCTTCTTAATATAACTTTAAAATTAAATGAAACTATTATTTATAAAAAATACTAAAATTAAAACCTTTATCAAATTAATAATCATTTATAACATAATTAAAAAAAAAAACAAAGAAAGTAAAATAAACCTTTAATAAAACTCTTATTTAAATACAAAATTAAAATCTTCTAATTAATAATTTTTTTTTAACTAAAATAATGATAAAAACTTTTGTTAACATTTTTAATAATCTTAATTTAAATAATAAGTTTTTCTTAAAAATATTAACCTTTTTTTAAAAAACCACTAACAATCCTTAACCTTTTTGTTAAACTCTAAACTAAATGATAAAAGAGTCTCTTTTATAATTAATTTTTATAAAAAAATTTCTAACCTTGCTCAAGTGAAAGTTAACCTCTAATATTTTCTAAATAAATAAATCTAAAACCAACTTTTCTTAACAAATCGCCCTCGGTTAAGAATCTCCCCTCTTGCTTAGTCATAGATTCGTGAGCGGCCGTTTGATTTGCCTGATTTGTTTGTGCTTTTATTTTGATTTATTATACTGTTTAAACCCTTTCAAAAACAAAAAAACTCTCGATCCAACGTCGAGCCCATTTTCTACCTATGTAAGTCGATCGCCTTAGGGCATCGCATTCAACCTTTGGTCACTAGACACAAGTCTAGCATCACTTTGCTAGCACCCTCGCCTAAACAACATTAATTAACCGCATAAAATATCCAAGGGAAAATCCCATGCATGATAACCATGTTATTGTGCATGGTGCATATCATTTGCATTCATAATCGATACCTTAAGATAAGACTATTAGACAACTTAGGATAGACTTCCTAGGTTAGTCCCCCTACAATTTTGATTTTTCGAATCAAACTTTAGCCCACCTAATTCTCCACACAAGAGAATTAGATGTTAATCATCTCAAAGAAGGGACATACAATCCCATACCCCACAAATACAAACATTTTCAAAGAACTGTGGTGGTTTTCTTAGGATGATGACTCATCTTCCTCTCCTAAACCTTTAAACATTTAGTATCCTTAATAAGGAACTACAAGTGCTCTGATTCCCTCCTGACAGGATATGTAGGCACAAGATGCGATAACTTGTCGAGCACACTTAGGAATAAAATAATAAATCACCTACCCTTAAACCCTTAGCAAAACAAATAACAGATAACATAAAATAAATCAAGAGGTTCCTGTAGAGTACTACAGATATCTAGGATGCTAACACCTTCCCTAGGTATAACCAACCCCCGAACTTAGAATCTTAAGTGCATTTGCATTGCATTGTGGGAATTCGGTTTTTCTCCCTTCCCTTGGATAAAATCAAAGACCGGTGGTGACATTAAAATATGCGATACAAGTTAACTAATAGCTTGTTATCCAATTTTCACCGCGACACATTGGGATGAGAAGTCTCGAAAACATGAATTAGGTGGTGTGTTAGAAGTAATTCATGTTAGTTTGTCGAAGTCGAAGGGTTTTATAGGTTTTGGTCGAAGTTGTATATGGTCAGTCTAATAGTTGTAGTGTTGTGTAAGTCAGCTGTATTCGACAGAGTCGAATATAGCTGATAAAGAGTTAGTCGAATTGTTTTGGGCCTGGGCTTTGATAGCCTATATAAAGGGCATTGTAATTTGTATTATAAACAACAACTTCATAATAAAATTTCAAAAAAGTTTCCAAACCCTAATCTTCTCTTTCTCTTTCTCCTTCTCCTTCTTTCTCTCAAATATTCATCTTTCTTGGAACCCAGTTCCAACATCCTACACTTTTTCGCTTTCATTTTATTTTTTTTCTTTATTTATTTATTATCAATAAAAATATTAATAATCTATTTTTTAATTTTAATAAAATAGTACTATATATTTATCTCACGTGGCAGTATCAACGCAATATCTATTTTATTTTAATCAACTATTATCTTAATTTAAGAGATAAAATGTTTATTTTTAAATATTAATTTTTTTTCTTTTTTATCTCACGGTTATTTTTTTATTTATATAATTATTAAAATCAATTAAATTTATATAATTATTGTTCATTTTACAATTAAATAAATCATTTTAAATTATGTATTTGTATCTAAATACATTTATATCGCATCAAATAATTTTTTTATCTCACGAATCATTATCGCATCAAATTTTTTTTTTTTTTGTCTTTCTTCATCTCACGAGTCTTTTTTCTTCTTTTTGCATCATTAATTAATACAATTGAAATTGTATAATTATTTTTCATTTTACAATTAAATAAATAATTTCAATTTTACATCTGTATATAACTACATTTTATATTGTATCAAATAATTTTTGTTATTTCACGGATCACTATGAACATAATATATATTTTATTTTAACTAATAATTATCTTAATTTAAAGATAAAATTCTTATTTTTAAATATTAAATATTCTATTATTTTCATTTCACAAGTGCCTTTGTTTCTTTATATTTTAATTTTAATGAATTTACATAAGTATTGTTCATTTTAAAATTAATAACTAATTTTAAATTTAAATACATATATAAATACATTTTATATCGTATTAAATTTATATATAGTACATTTAAATATATTTTATACAATATCAAAGAATTTTACCCGTGCGGAAGCACGGGTATCATACTAGTTTTGTTTTAAAATTTAGTAGAGGATTTCGGAAAAAAAAAAGACTGATCTATGTTTCTTAGCAACATTACTCACACTCCAACTTTCAATCTCAACTTGTGATTTGAATCTCCCAAAGTAGTGATTGTGTTCAAAATTTTTGCAGTGTGGACATCATCTATAACATCACTATTTGAATTAGTTGAATAAGAAGTATTAAAGCTTAAGTATGTTTTCTCTTCACCTGAAAGTAAATTCAACATATAATCATTAATCATCTCGACAATAGAATTTTTAAGAGCTAATTTAACTCTATTTTGAAAAAATAATATATCATTCATGTTTTGTAAAAATGATGGATATGTGTTAACATTAGCTGCATGAGGATTGTCCGAGCTTGGAATAAGCAAATTAGATGAAATATCAATATCAATATCAAGTGAAATATCTATATCATTTCTATCTCCAATCCTTCCATCACCAATATCCAAAACTCCGTACGAAAACAATTTTCTCTCTTCGAAGTTTGTACTTGAAACACCAATTAAAAGACTCATATTTTTAGTTAATGCGAGGACTTCACAAAAATCCCAAAGATGTGATGAAATGATGCTAGCATGCACAACTTCTTGTTTAGAACCTTTGGGTCTAATTGGAATTTTTTTTTTCAAAAGTCTCCACCGAAAACCACAATTTAGTCACCAAAAGGCATTTTCATATTTCGTTAATCCATAGACATTAGAATATCTCTAAAAGTATGATCACCGAATTCAAAACAATATTTATACACTATTGGTGCTTCATCCCATATGACGTGTCTTGCTTTGGCTATTAAAAAAGCAAAGGAGTTTTAGATATTATGGAGCGTGTTGAGAATCCGTCAATATTTATAGGATACAAAATCTTGAATGTGCAGTTCTTCTCCCGGATATAAATAATCAATGATTCCACCGGAGGCAAATGTTAAAACATTCTCACATATTTACCGCAAAGCAATTGGCACACCCTTCAAATAAAAGTTTTTCCTATTCCTCCGTAACCATAGAGAAAAAATAGATCAGATTTGTTTTCATTAACTCTTGCCATGATTGTGTCATATACTCTTCTTTGCTCTAAAGTAACTGTTGACATAAATCAAACATGTTCATCCGCCAAAAATTGTCTATCATAATTTAATTCATCATATATCAAATTGTTTTGATTTTTAGGAATTAATAACCTATCTGATTGAGGCATTGCAGGATAAACTTTTTCCATTTCTTTATACTAACATATCAATATGTCCTAATGTATAAGTTTTCAATTGGTCATCTAAAACACAACATCAAAGAAATTTCAATAACCAAAAAAAAAAAAAAAATTCAAAACCTTAAATTAATAATGCCTATCACCAATATTTTACCTTGAACATTAAGAAATTGCCATTGTTTATGTAGTATGTCATCAGTCAAACAATCCCAAGTAATATTCCAAAAAACTTATGGCCTTGTTAATTGATCTAAAACCAATAATATTACAAATAATTTGAGATTTTATCCCAACACCCCTACTTACATCGGACACTCTCATATTAGTAGTGTTTTTATTTTAATACCCTTTATGAAATTTATGTTTTTTAGAAAAATTTCGTGTTACTGGATTTTTGAAAATTTTCTGAGGTTTTATAAACTTTTTTAGGAATTATGTGAGTTTTTATCAGATTTTTGCAAACGTATGAGTTTTTATCAAATTTTTTTAAAAACAGGTGAAATCATATAATTTTCCAAAAATCTATGATTTTATACCGCATTATTGAAAACTGCAGTGTAAAATCATACTTTTTTACATTGGATTATTCAAATGTGTGATATAAAATCATAATTTTTTGAAAAATAAAAGATTATTTTTTTGAGTTTTTCAAATATGCCAAAAAACTACGGTCCAAACCGGATTTTTCAAAAAACTAGGTAGTATTAATTTTTTTTATGCCTATCGAAAAAGAACCATCGAATTTTTCAAAAATTCGGAAAATTTTCAAAGATACCTGATTTTCTGATAAACCCTGCACATTAAATTCGTTTCATAAAAAATAAGTAAAAATTCTTATCAGACTTTTTCAATACACTACCAGATTTTTTTTTTAATTTTTAGCAGAAATTTCACTTGTTTTATTGGATTTTTTGATAAAATTTTGACAATGGCTATATAGATATTATGAAAATAGATGGAGGTGTCATGTGTAAGTGTGGGGTGTTAGGATAAAATTTCAAATAATTTTTTAAAAAAGATCATGTACCCCAACGACTTGCCTCCATAATTGTGTTTATGTACTCTTTATCATTATTTAAAAAACCCAGCGTATATCAAACCTCCTTAAATGTTTTATATTTGACATTGTCAATTATTTTTATTTCATCATAAGATGTAGTACCTTTGACATAATTAAGCAGTGTTCTCAAGTAAAAACTTTCACCCAAATCCGGTGGTGCAAAGTGAACTCGACCAATTAAAAAACTTCTTTTGCAAGGGGCTCATGAATGATCATAATATTTCCTTACAAATTATTTAAGTGAATTGATTATAAGTTAAATTATTTGTTGTTTGTGATAGTTGTGTAGAGAATGTCAATCTATCATGTGATGAGATGGATTGGGTGGTTGGTAGTGGTACTTTTACTCATGAAGCCTTGAGACACAATCTTTTTTCAACTTACGAGACCAGTGACTTTGGGGTTGTTCATATGGGAAATAATAGGAAAGCTAATGTCATCGAAATAAGAGATATTTGTGTCGAAACTTGCAATGGGACTACTCTAGTTCTCAAAGGCGTGAAACACATTCAAGAACTTCGATTTAATCTTTTATCCATTGGAAAGTTGGATAATGAAGGATATGATAATTCTTTTTCGGCCAATGAATGAAAGTTAAAGAAAGACTTAATGGTGGTTGCTAAAGGAAAAAGGAATTCAAACTTTTATATCGTTCAACTTGGGATTTCAAAGTGCTACATCAACACTTGTGACAATGATAACTCATCCGAATTATGGCACAAGCATTTGGGTCATATGAGTGAAATATTTTTGAGCATTTTGGCAAAGAAGAATCTGTTGTATGGTGTTTTCGATGCAAAGTTGAGAAAGTGTTCGCATTGTTTGGCAAGTAAGCAAATTATAGTTTTCCTTATGTCATCCAAAACAAAGAGGAAATCAGAAGTGTTGGATTTAGAACATTCTGATGTGTGTGGTCCAATGAAGACACAATCACTTGGTTGTGCATATTACTTTGTGTAGCGTGCGGTTTTTGTCGGTGACGCGACCACCTTACCACAGATTGGTTGGTATTTGGTGCTACTTTCTGATTTCTTTTTTATCCTATGAAGTAGGAAAGGAAAGGGACGATATCTAAAACTAACCTTGCACGTAAATGTTTTCTTTAACAAATGCTAATAGATTGGGGGTTCGGGGCCAGGTTATACAAAGGGAAGCTATTAACACCCAATGTATATATGGTTATCCATAGACTTTTTACTGCATGTTTCTCTATTAATTTAAATGCTTTCTAGTTTATCTGCTGTGGCTTGGGAAAGTTTCTCCTTTGAGAGGTTTGAGAGAATGTTTTTGTTGTTTTCGGGTTTTCTGTTGTTTTTGGGAAGGTACTGGACCTAAAGTTTTTGTATTGGTGTGCTCGCTAAGATTTCGCAATCTTATGCCTACGTATTCCCGAAAAGAAATTCAGGGAAAACAGAGCAATCGTAATTCCTCCTATTCTATGGGAGGAAAATGTATTTGGTGTCTTGTTCAAAGCCCAAGATTGAAGCTAAAGAAGTATTTGTGTCTTGTTCAAAGCCCAAGATTGAAGCTAAAGGTTTGGCTGAGAGAGAATTTGTCATCTCTAAAGGGAGAATATCTCACCTATTCATCACAGTTGTTGAAGGAATGGTTATAAGGGGAATTACTTTAACTGGGATATGAGAATCCAACAATGCCATAATTTCCTTTATAAGGATGATGTCATGAAGGAAGAAACTTTAACTCAGTATTGAGCAATGCCATTTTTCCTTATGAGTCTTTCATGCTAAGAGAGGGACATTGGCTTGGATGTAAAGAATCCAGAGGCTTGCCACTTACAGCAATTAGATGAAAGAATAAGTTTACCAGGATAAAAGAGGGACCACCGCTTGGATTTTTGAATCAACAAATGTGCCACTTAAAACATTTATCTGGAAAAAGGTTGTGATTGTTTATTTTGATATGTGATGTGCAGAGAAATATCCTCCTACAGAGAGAATTCATGGTTTCCTCTGAGGGGATGTTGATTTTTGTGTGCCTTGATCAAAGCCCAAGGTTGAAGATAAAAGGTTGACTCTACTAGGGGAGTTTTATATCTGTCTTGTACAAATCCCAAGATTGAGGCTGAAAAGGATTGACTCCACTGGGGAGGTTTTATATCTGTCTTGTACAAAGCCCAAGATTGAGGCTGAAAAGGATTGACTCCACTGGGGAGGTTTTATATCTGTCTTGTACAAAACCCAAGATTGAGGCTGACTCTACTAAGGAAAATCATTATATAAAGCCTAAGAGGAGGCTGGCTGAGGAAATTCTTATATGAAGCCTAAGAGGAAGCTGGCTTGTGCTGAGGATTGCTGAAATCCAGAGACAGGTCCAATATGTATTGGGGAATTCAAAAGGGATATTAACTCTTGTTGGGGATTGAAGAAGAGTTGGGATATCAGGTGCCATGAGGCTCTGATTTTATTTTTGGGATTTGTTGACGGTATATTGACCCTGGTTGGGGATTTTTTAGGTGAAAGTTTAAACCTTGTTGGGGGTCAAAGAGGTTTAAAGGTTGAGTCTGAAAACCTATGGAGGTTTTAAACTCTGCTGGAGATTAGTATATTGATGAAATGCTCCCAGTTTTTCCTGTGCATTTAGGAAACTTGAGGGTTTTTGAAAGATCCAAAAGGAGATGAGACTTTCCAAGTCCACTTGTATGAAGCCCAAGAGGAGGCTGAGACTGCCCAAGTCTCTCAAGAAATGGTATGCTCTATTGCAGAGAGATCTTTGTATGATGCCCAAGAAGAGGCTGAGGTTTAAGGGATGAAGATCAACCCTAAAATGGTCTGATGTTTGGGAATTCTGACTCTCCTGAGGATTGAACTAACAAAGATGACTAATTTCTGTCCTATACCTGTAGGAGGCCTTTGGGTCCTTGTACTAAGCTCAAGAGGAGGCTGAGGAACTTTTAAGAAGCCTGTTGGTCCTTGTACTATGCCTAAGAGGAGGCTGGGGAACTTCTAAGAAGCATGGGGGTCGCCCAAGAGGAGGATGCGGAACTTCTAGGAAGCCTGTGGGTCCAAGCTTAAGAAAAGTTCAAGATAGGTTTCACTGGGAACTAATCCTTTCTCTGCTGAACTTTTCTAAGGTTTGAAGAAATTCAAGAGAGGTTTCACCGGGAATTAATCCTCTCTGGGGAAATGAATTTCTTATACAAGATATAATATTTCTAAGTTTGACAGTCTTGAGAAAAGTTTCACCGGGAATAATGCCTTTCTCTGTTCCATATTGTATAAGCCCAAGAGGAGGCAAGACTGTATAGGGAATTTCCTATGAGGGAACTAGTTTTGACTATGTTGAAAAGTAACTTCTGGTTTGATCTAAACCTAGAACTAACTGCTAGGGAGACTCTAATCAAATATGTACAAACATATATATACAGACAAAGATATTGACATATATATATATATATATATATATATATATATATATATATATAAGAAGTAAGCACTAAAATAGATATGGGGACTTACCTTCTGAGAAGAAGCCCAAGCATAATGTGATATGTAGTATTGATTACAATTGTATCCCTCTTTTAGGGTTTCAAGAAATTGAAGAAAGTTTTGAAAAAAACAAACATTGAATTTGAATTTTAAAAGAAAGTTGTTTGGAAGAATGTTTGGGGCTTATAGCTCAAAG
This sequence comes from Lathyrus tuberosus, assembly GCA_022829125.1. Lineage (NCBI taxonomy): Eukaryota > Viridiplantae > Streptophyta > Magnoliopsida > Fabales > Fabaceae > Lathyrus > Lathyrus tuberosus. Next base: position 9,003,481 of record JALAZF010000084.1, read on the forward strand.
AGAGGCCCAGAAGACTTATTTGACAACATTGATCGCACTGCGATACTAAAAGACATTGTGGGACTTATACTATAGTAGAGGCCCAAAAGTTATTTTTATACAAAGAGGGGTTGGGTCTTACACTCTATTAGAGGCACAAAAGTGTTTTTGAAGAAAAATAATGGGGCTTATACTCAAGGAGAGGCCCAGGTGATTCATTTGAAAAGGTGACGATCGCGCCGTGATTTTGAAAATCGCAGCGGGACTTATACAATGACTGAGGCTCAAAATTATTTATTTACAAAGAGGATGGGTCTTACACTCTATTAGAGGCCCAAAAATATTTGAAAAGAATAAAGATGGGACTTACAACTCAAGGAGAGGCCCATATGAAAATTGCTTTGAAAATGGCGATCGCGCCGAGATTTTTAAAATCGTATCGGGACTTATACAATGACTGAGGCCCAAATTATTGTATTTACAAAGGGATGGGACTTACACTCTTCAAAGAGGCCCAAAAGTGTTTTAAAAGAAATTTGAAAAATTAAAATTAAGAGAAACCCTAATTTTAATTAAAAAATATAAATTTTCAAAGGAAATTAAATATAAAAATATCAAATATATTTAAAATTAGTGGTAAGCTTTGTAAAATATTTTAAAAAAATCATGTTTAATCACTTGAAAGCTTGAAATCCAATTGGTTTTGAAAAATCAAGGTAAGAATTTCATTTAAATATGTTAAAAAATAATAAAAATGAAATTATTTACAAAAATTCAAGATATATTAAATAAATAATATAAATTCAATTTTTTTGTAGAATAAAATAATTTAACAATTTTGTGACTTTTTGAAAAAAGAACCAATAAAAATTGATTAAAAATAAAAGAGAAATTAATTTTTGAAATTATTTAATGAAAATATCAAATATTCAAAATTTCAAAATTTTGAAAATGGCGCCAAGGCCATCTTCTCCTTCCTCGCGTGTACCCGCCTTAGCCAATTTGCAAAACCTCTCATATCTCTCTGATTACTTAATGAAAATGACTTTTGTAAACATGAAAGTTGTGTGTTTTTGAACAAGGATTTCAGTCATATAAATTAACTGCATTTATATTAAGTGTGGAGTGAGAAATTAAGTGATGAACTCAAGAACCCTAATTTCTGCAAGAACACTATGAAATCTTATACTCGAAAGCTACAAAGCAATTGATTGAGGGGAATCACTCTACATAAGTGCAAAAACATGTTTGAAACTTGAAAACACATTTATGATGCATGAACTATAGAGTTTGAGAGTGTCAGGCTTACCTCTTGCAAGAAGAATTCAAATTCTATGTTGGAGGTGTTACAGATGTTGTGTAATGATCTGGACAACTTCAATGGACCTCAAGTAATGTGTTTGAAAGCTTGGAATGGATTGAAACAGCCTGGAACTTGTTGTGGCACCTTAACTGTAACACCCCTTTCCCATCGCGAATAAATAATACATAATTAAATCAGAGTAAATAAAAATTTATTTTTCCGACAGAAACAAGGATGCCACATTTTAAAGAAAGAAAACACAAACCCTGCTCAATTATTTGATACATAACACAAACTGGGATAACATCAAAGAGAAACTTTTTCCGTATAAAAGGAAAGTTCAATTATGGAATAAAGCAGAAAGATCCATAACTGACTTGTTTTACAAAATAAATTGTTTTATAACATCAAAATATACATACAAAGGTAATACAAAATAAATCTAACAAGGTATACATATATAACATAATCGTTCCCCAACTCCCGTGCTACGTATCAGAGCAGACACCAAGACCGACAAAAGAACGGAGGGCTAATCTTCACAAAAGCCTCCAAGACTACAAATCTGCAATTGCCTCATAGAGCAACAAACCACAGCAGAAGGGTGAGAAATAACAACTAAATCAAGATTGCATAATAATATGCAAACACATAAAAATTCACATGCATAGTTATTCTCACCACAAGCATCATATACTAATAGACATAGCATATATCAATCACACCAACATAATCACATATTCACATGTAAGGCACACCAAAGTCATAACATATGTAAACACACCACCATATCACATACCACATGTCTATACATAACACATATCATCCATAACCAATGCATTTATCACATATACACATCAATTCACCAATCCAATCATAAATCTCAACACATACTCAATCAATTCACAATGTCCACACATAATCAATCCATTCATGATATTCCACACATAATCAATCCATTCATGATTTTCCACACATAATCAATCCATTCATGATTCTCACACTTAATCAATCCATTCATGATTTATGCAAATGCACAGAGACCGACACAACGACTCTATGTAATGCATATGCGGTACCATCCATCCATCATTTCTCATCACTAGTTCACTCAAGAACTATTGGAACCATCGCTTGTTACTTAGTGTAACTCCCCGTCGGGCAAACGATGTTCCCCGTCGCTTTAGGTCCTCTCGGTATAAGGCTCACGACGTTTATGGATCGATTTAGGTCCTCTCGGTATAAGGCTCACGATCCGATCGCTTTAGGTCCTCTTTGTATAAGGCTCACGATCGTCTATAATCATCGCTTTAGGTCCTCTTTGTATAACGCTCACGATGTTATAGCGGATTCCCTCTGGAATCGTTTCGTCGCTCACACCCACTAGGGCACACGACATCACAAGAATGCATATCATGATGCTTGGCATACAATGACTCATGACATTCAAATGCACATATAATGCACATCCATAATCATGCATATATTTCAACTCATCAATTCCATACATTCACAATTCAATCAATATGAATTATCTCATCATCATTATTCATGCATTGGAAATCAATTCAAATAACGCATTTACTTGCCATAAGGCCACCAAATAACACACATTGAATTTCACATACACAATGCATTTCATCATAAACCACAAACCACAACAATTAGCATTTTATCATATACATTCATATCAATTCACATCAAGAATTACTCACCATCAACCACAACAATCATACAATGTATTTCACCACACAACAACATCATTATCATACATTGAAATCAAACCCAAAACAACACATTTATTTCTCCATAAGACCACAAACCATCATCACCAACACTCATCATATGTATTCACATCATATAACAGCACACAAGCTATACGATACATATTAAAAGCATGTCACATGATAACACGTCAATCACATACAATTACGACGGTAAAAGCCGACAAAACGACACTATTCTAATTCCCGACTCAATTAAATCGGCCACTACTCCCAAAACCATTATTATAAGGAAGAACATTCCATTATCTCTCCAACGCATCAAACCGCGCCTCAAACCGACTTACGACCCAACATTATAAAGAAAACAATTTAGAAAAGCTGTCATGTTCGCAATGCGAAGCTCCTAGCGAGTCCTTCGCCCCCTCATTCGCAGTGCGAATACCCCATCGAACCATGGCAGAAAGGAAAATAGCCTACAGTTTCGCAGTACGAACTCCCAGCGAACCTTCGATGTCCCCTTCGCAGTGCGAATCCCCCAACGAATCGTGGCAGAAAGAAAAAACAACACAACGTTCGCAGTGCGAACCTCACGCGAACGTTCATTTTCCCCTTCGTTGGCCATTCACAGTGGGAACCTGCGAAACCAGAAAAACCCAGCAACGCTAACATAGGTCATTTGGGTCCAAATTCATCATTCTCCCACCCCAAACACTTCCAATTCATGCTATAACAACCAAAACATGATCCAAACCTAACAACAAGTATTCTACGCAGTTTATATCGAATTTCGTCCGTGAAAACATTGATTTCTATCAATCGCTCCTAATTTCAATCGATACGAAAAGTCACAAAACAACCAAAACAATTACAACAAACAACACATATACATACACAAGCAAGATATAATTGAAACTTCTCACCCTTACCCGATTAATCGCGCTCGAAACGGAGTTATGTCGATTTTGCTCTTTCTCCCTTTTTCTTTCCTCTTCCTTTCTTTTCTTCTCTTTTCTTTCTCTTCCTTTTCTTTTCTCTCTATTTCTCTCTAATCTCTATTTATTAAAAATATATAAACCCCTAAAAGACTATTTTACCCCTCAGCTCAAATATCTCGCAAACGCTCTCAAAACGCGATAAAACATAAACAACGATGAAAAATAATATATTGTCAAATAAAAGTCAAGAATAAAATAATATAAAACAAAAATAATTAAATCGACTCAATTAAATAAATAAGACAAAACCGGGGCGTTACAATTCTCCCCCACTTAGACATTTTCGTCCTCGAAAATATACTGAGACGAACAACTCCGGACACGACTCTCGCATCCGACTAACAAACTAACATGCCAACAAAAGCACACCACGAATAACACAAACTGACAAACCACCTTGCTAACAGCAACCATAACAACGACGACAACTACCACGACAAGATGCAAAGCCCATACAATGCACTTGACGATTAACTCACGACTCAAAGAATAACCAAGTTACAAACACACATTTCACTCTTGAACCGAAACACAACAAGATTGTTACCATCACCGTAGGTAACACTCCTCTAATTCCCCACAAAGGAATTATCCACTCGCACTTGAACCATCACCATGGAAACGAGGCAACCGCACAAACAAGAACATAAAGTTCCACAACCCAACATCGTTTCAACAACTTCTACATACCCACAATACCAACGTCCTTGTCACACAACAATATTACAACAATGCTAGGATTCACCAATCGAACATACAACCAAAACCTCCATCTACATAGTAACCCATGAATAATATTTAAACCTTTCACCTAACACTTCCATTCTGAAACGTCCAATAGTCTCATTATTCCTACATGTTTCCAATGTTCAACTTATGAATTCTTACTAGTCACACACACAAATATAAAATGTACCACATCACGCTTCCGCTGCGCACTCTGATTACTCGTAACCATCAAAACTACCAATCTCACGTCCAAATTCTAACTCTTTCTCATATTCTCCAAAAATCATTGTTCACTTTTACTATACCCAACCTCACACTCTACTATGTTATCTCACACACCAGACACAATTCTCTGAACTGCTCAAATAATTTTAATCCCCTGATCATCAAAACAACCATATGCAAAGACTATCGACTTAACTCTTCAGGCACCACATTAGCTTTTCCCGAAGGATAATCCAAGCCAAATTCATAACTCGTCACAAATTCTAACCATCCTCGTTGTCTTATACTCTATTCCTTCAGACCAAACAAGTACTCTAAACTCTTGCGATTACCAACCACTTCGAACCTAGAACCATAAAGATAATACTTCCAAATATTCCAACACATTACAACCGCAACCCATTCCAAATCCAAAATAGTATAGATCCTTTTATAAATCCTCAATTGTCATAAAGCATAAGCTACAACTTTACCCCATTTCATTAACACATTGACTAATCTCATCAAAGACACATCCCAATACCCCACAAACGGTTTATCGGAATCACGCAGTATCAAAACTGTAGCCGTAGACAACTTCTACTTCAGCTCACCCAAACCTACTCACAACGAACATCCAAAATAAATGACTTACCCCTTGCAAGTCAACTGAGATACCAGAAGTACGAACTTAGCAAAGTCTTCCATAACCTGCAGTAACAACCAACTGATCCCAAAAGTTTCTAATCTCCTTAACCAACTTCGGAGCCTCTCAATGTAGATCTGCATCTACTTCCGATGGATCCTTAACCATACTCTCATCCGAAATAACATATCCAAGAAAAATAACCTTTTTCAACCCAAATTCTCACTTGAATAACTTAGCATAAAACTTCGTCTCTTTTCAACACTGGTAATTCACATCTCAAACACGTTACCTGTTCTTTTTTCTGAGTTTATAACAGATCCGAACATCCTCAATCAAAACCACTACGAACTTATCCAATTAAATATGGAAGATACGATTCATCCACTCCACAAACATTCCAGACACCTTACTAACACCCAACAACATCACTGTACATTGTAATGCCCAACCAAATTCCAAAAGATATAAATTCTTAAAGCTTTTGCAAAACTTCCCACTGGGTAACATATCAAAACCTCTAATCCATTTCATCTTCCTGTATTAGAATCTTCATCGATTTAACCAAACGATCCATAAACACTTTCCTAATTCTAAACAATTCATTACATACACTATCAAGCCGGAAAGACACGTCTATTCCATCCAACATAATTCTGTCTACTATCAACAAGAGATTAAGGGTGATCAGTTCCTCAATTTGTTAATAGACAGCCGACAATCATGATGGGGCATAAACCATCTTTACCAAACTATAATAGCATTTCATGCATCTCGTGCACACCAATACCTAAGGCACAATTCCTTAGTCAACATAAACCTTACCTCCGCATTCCCTCCGGAACCGGGAACAACATCGTCCAAACAACACTTACACTCTTGCAATTCACAACACACTGAGCCAACGCTCCACACCTGAAGCAACTTGGAGAAGTACCAGCTTCTCCCCCACTTATCTCATTCTCACACCTGAAGACAAAGGATTAGAAAAATAGAAAGCACTGACAGTGTTTCACACACATATCACGTACTAAGGAACAAACAACAACGACAGTATTCAACTGTCACATCAACTGACTCAACAACTTGGCCGGACGGACCGACCTGCTCTGATACCACTAATGTAACACCCCTTTTCCCATCGCGAATAAATAATACATAATTAAATCAGAGTAAATAAAAATTTATTTTTCCGACAGAAACAAGGATGCCACATTTTAAAGAAAGAAAACACAAACCCCGCTCAATTATTTGATACATAACACAAACTGGGATAACATCAAAGAGAAACTTTTTTCGTATAAAAGGAAAGTTCAATTATGGAATAAAGCGGAAAGATCCATAACTGACTTGTTTTACAAAATAAATTGTTTTATAACATCAAAATATACATACAAAGGTAATACAAAATAAATCTAACAAGGTATACATATATAACATAATCGTTCCCCGACTCCCGTGCTACGTATCAGAGCAGACACCAAGACCGACAAAAGAACGGAGGGCTAATCTTCACAAAAGCCTCCAAGACTACAAATCTGCAATTGCCTCATAGAGCAACAAACCATAACAGAAGGGTGAGAAATAACAACTAAATCAAGATTGCATAATAATATGCAAACACATAAAAATTCACATGCATAGTTATTCTCACCACATGCATCACATACTAATACACATAACATATATCAATCACACCAAAATAATCATATATTCACACGTAAGGCACACCAAAGTCATAACATATGTAAACACACCACCACATCACATATCACATGTCTATACATAACACATATCATCAATAACCAATGCATTTATCACATATACACACCAATTCACCAATCCAATCATAAATCTCAACACATACTCAATCAATTCACAATGTCCACACATAATCAATCCATTCATGATTTTCCACACATAATCAATCCATTCATGATTCTCACACATAATCAATCCATTTATGATTTATGCAAATGCACAGAGACCAACACAACGACTCTATGCAATGCATATGCGGTACTATCCATCCATCATTTCTCATCACTAGCTCACTCAGGAACTATTGGAACCATCACTTGTTACTTAGTGTAACTCCCCGTCGGGAAAACGATGTTCCCCGTCGCTTTAGGTCCTCTCGGTATAAGGCTCACGATCCGATTGCTTTAGGTCCTCTTTGTATAAGGCTCACGATCGTCTATAATCATCGCTTTAGGTCCTCTTTGTATAAGGCTCACGATGTTATAGCGGATTCCCTCAGGAATCGTTTCGTCGCTCACACCCACTAGGGCACACGGCATCACAAGAATGCATATCATGATGCTTGGTATACAATGACTCATGACATTCAAATGCACATATAATGCACATCCATAATCATGCATATATTTCAACTCATCAATTCCATACATTCACAATTCAATCAATATGAATTATCTCATCATCATTATTCATGCATTGGAAATCAATTCAAATAATGCATTTACTTGCCATAAGGCCACAAAATAACACACATTGAATTTCACATACACAATTCATTTCATCATAAACCACAAACCACAACAATTATCATTTTATCATATACATTCATATCAATTCACATCAAGAATTACTCACCATCAACCACAACAATCATATAATGTATTTCACCACACAACAACATTATTATCATACATTGAAATCAAGCCCAAAACAACACATTTATTTCTCCATAAGACCACAAACCATCATCACCAACACTCATCATATGTATTCACATCATATAACAGCACACAAGCTATACGATACATATTAAAAGCATGTTACATGATAACACGTCAATCACATACAATTACGACGGTAAAAGCCGACAAAACGACACTATTCCAATTCCCAACTCAATTAAATCGGCCACTACTCCCAAAACCATTATTATAAGGAAGAACAATCCATTATCTCTCCAACGCATCAAACCGCGCCTCAAACCGACTTACGACCCAACATTATAAAGAAAACAATTTAGAAAAGCTGTCATGTTCGCAATGCGAAGCTCCTAGCGAGTCCTTCGCCCCCTCATTCGCAGTGCGAATACCCCAGCGAACCATGGCAGAAAGGAAAATAGCCTACAGTTTCGCAGTGCGAACTCCCAGCGAACCTTCGCTGTCCCCTTCGCAGTGCGAATCCCCCAACGAACCTTGGCAGAAAGAAAAAACAACACAACGTTCGCAGTGCGAACCTCACGCGAACGTTCGCTTTCCCCTTCGTTGGCCATTCACAGTGGGAACCTGCGAAACCAGAAAAACCCAGCAGCGCTAACATAGGTCATTTGGGTCAAAATTCATCATTCTCCCACCCCAAACACTTCCAATTCGTGCTATAACAACCAAAACATGATCCAAACCTAACAACAAGTATTCTATGCAGTTTATATCGAATTTCGTCCGTGAAAACATCGATTTCTATCAATCGCTCCTAATTTCAATCGATACAAAAAGTCACGAAACAACCAAAACAATTACAACAAACAACACATATACATACACAAGCAAGATATAATTGAAACTTCTCACCCTTACCCGATTAATCGCGCTCGAAACGGAGTTATGTCGATTTTGATCTTTCTCCCTTTTTCTTTCCTCTTCCTTTCTTTTCTTCTCTTTTCTTTCTCTTCCTTTTCTTTTCTCTCTATTTCTCTCTAATCTCTATTTATTAAAAATATCTAAACCCCTAAAAGACTATTTTACCCCTCAGCTCAAATATCTCGCAAACGCTCTCAAAACGCGATAAAACATAAACAACGATGAAAAATAATATATTGTCAAATAAAAGTCAAGAATAAAATAATATAAAACAAAAATAATTAAATCGACTCAATTAAATAAATAAGACAAAACTGGGGCGTTACATTACAGGTGTTGTGTAATGATCTGGACAACTTCAATGGACCTCAAGTAATGTGTTTGAAAGCTTGGAATGGATTGAAACAACCTGGAACTTGTTGTGGCACCTTAACTGCAAGTAGGCAAAAAAGCTTGAGAAAATGGGGGGCGACTTTGTGATTCTGATGTTCCAGATGTGTTTTAAGGTTATAGATCACTCATATAGTCACTATCAAATTAAAAATTCGATAGTGACTTGAAAGAGAAGCAAAATCTGGTTTTTTTAGTGTGATTTGGAGGAAAACATGTATTATTATGCTTTAGTGTGCTTGAATTGATCAGAAAGAAGCTCTATTTATAGTAGAGCAAGTTTGTTTTGGGAGCAATAGTGATTGGAGGCTGGATCACTCTAATATCCATTGAACTTTGTCATGTAGCCAAAGTCTCCTCTAGCCATTGACTTGGGCCAATCTTGCAGGCCTATGGTCTTCTGTTGCAGGGATAATGCTTGACTCATTTGGTTGATCATGGACTGATACATTCCAACTCTATGCATCCCTTAAATGCCTCATGACAAAATTGGAGTTTTTGGATTTTGAACTTTGAATGTCACATGCCAAATGATGAGGTTTTTGACTTGCAAGGCTCTATGGTGTTGTAGCTCTGTAGAGATCATGTTCATTGCACTTTAGAAACTTGTCTTGTATGGTGACAAGGCTTTCCAAGTCATGGAAATGACAAAATCGTGTGGCATGTACAAGAGTGTCTTGTAAAACCAGTCTTGGGGGTGTCATGTTTCCATGCTTGTAACTCCCTACTCAAGTTGAATTAGGATGAGTTCTTGTACTCTTTGGAAAACTTGCATATCATATTTCAACTTTGATGTCCAACTTTGGCCTTTGTTTATCTTGGATCATAATGAAAAATGGCCTCAAAGTAGGTGAAAATCCAAGGCAGATTCTGTCCAAAATTTTCACTAAGTGTTGGAAAAAGTGTCCATTTTCATGTTTTTGTGATTTTGATCAATCTATAACTCAAAATCCATGAGGATTTGGAATCTCTTGTAGTTGATAATTTTGAAGTATGTAATGAGAGCTTTCGTTTAAGCTTTGGTTGGAAGAAAAATGCCTTGTGGTTTAGGAGTTATGACCTTGCAAAGTTGGTACCAAATCACTTTTCTTCCATAACTTAGAAAATTTTAAGTTTCTCAAGAATGCCCCTTTTGCAAGTAACCTTACCTTTCTTGATTTTTATTGATGGATGATGATCCAAACCATGAATTAACATTTTATTTGACTTAGGGAGGCCATGTTTGTCAATAAATTCAAAAGTCAAACTTGGTTTTTAGGCACAGTTGACTTTTTGTCAGATGAATTCCAAACTGTGTGATCCTATATGAAATCAAGCCCTTGACCTAATTCAAACCTAATGTATGGATTCCATAGGTGTTATAAAGTATCTTGAATCATGCCCCAAGGTTTGGGATCATGTCTTGGTCCAAAGTCAAAGGTACAGTTAACTTTTCATCAGGAAACCCTAATTAGTCCAGATGAATTTGAATCTTTGTATTGCTCATGAACCAAGTTCTTTGAATCAATCAAATATTGTAAATGGATCAATATGATGCATTGGAGGTCTTCAAAACACTTCTTGAGGTCTTGGCTCATGTCTTGCTCCAAAAGTCAACTTAGGGGTGAATTAGGTCAAGAAACCCTAATTCCTGATTTTTGATGAATGCATCCCCTGGGGTTATTTTAAACTTGTGATTGGGTCCATGAAGTCCCTTTGAGCTTATTGGATCATGCTTTGAAGTATTGGCTCATGCCCAGATGAGAATTTTCATCTGGAGGCCTTAGTCGACCAAAACCCTAATTTGGTGACACTGGCGATCTCAAGGCTTGATCCTCTTGGAATGTTGCAACCTTGTGCTTGATTCTTGATGTGGGGAGACCTCTTGATCCTTTATGGGTGCTTGAGAGACTTGAAAAGTTGAGAATGATGTCCTTTTTTGATTGATCCTTTGTGTAAGTGCTCTTGAGAATGTCCAAAACCCTAATTCTTGGTTGTAGTAAATGCTCAACAATCCTTGAGAAGATTGATGAGGTATGATGGTACATCCATATTGTGGTGATGATTTGCACAATGATGGGAAATCTTGTGGTCAAAATTTGGGGTATGACACTTTGTGACTTTCATTGATGATTATTCTCGAAAAACATGGGCTTATACCTTGAAGACGGAAGATCAAATGTTAGATACTTTCAAGTCGTTTCAAGAACCGGTTGAAAGAGAAATGGGGAAAAATATCAAGTGTATCCGAATCGATAACGGGGGAGAGTATGTTGGACCTTTCAACAAGTATTGTCAATGTCAAGGTATACTTCATCAAAAGTCTCCTCCAAAGACACCACAACTGTATGGATTAGCCAAAAAAATGAACAAAAATTTAGTGGAAATGGTGAGATGTTTACTTTCTCAATCAAAGTTGTTGAAATACTTTTGGGGAGAAGCATTGAGCATGGTTGTACATCTTTTAAACCTCACTTCATGTGTTCCATTGAAGTTTGATGTTCCAAATCATGTTTGGAGTGGTAAATATGTTTCCTACGACTATCTTCGGGTGTTTGGGTGCATGTCTTATATGCACATTTCGAAGGATAAAAGATCAAAATTGGATGAGAAGTCGAAGCAATGTGTGTTTGTTGGGCATGTACTTGATGAGTTTGGGTATCAATTCTTTGATTCGGTTCAACAGAAGCTAATTCATAGTCTTGAAGTCGTATTCATGGAGGATTATACCATTGAGGACATCAACAAAGTTAAGAATAAAGATCTAATATTTGAAGACGAAGAAATGGTTGATATAGACTCAACTACTATTTCTCCTAACCATATCACTTTCAAAGATATTCCAATTAAAAATTACGGTATGGATTTGAATGTTTATAATGTTTTAAATCCTAATGATATTGTTGATGTAGGTGCTGCGGAAGACATTATTGAAATTGAGGTTGATCAAAAGGTTGAAAGTGTTGAGAAAACGGTTGCTTCTAGTGAGTTGAGACGATCTACTCGTGATAAAAGGCCTTTCATTTGATACCCCTCAAATGAGTATGTTTTTTTTTTACCGATGGTGGATAACCCGAAAGCTTTGAAGAAGTTTTGGATGATGAGAACAAAAAGGAGGGGATGAATGCCATGAAGGATGAACTTCCATCACTTTGTGAGAATAAGACCTTTGAGTTGGTGAAGTTTCCAAAGGGCAAGAGAACATTGAAGAATAAATGGGTTTATCGGATTAAGCAAGATGAGTGCACTTCTCAAAGAAGATAGAAGGCTATATTGGTGGGAAAAGGTTTTAAACAACATGAAGGTGGTAACTTTGGGGAGATTTTTGCTCTGATTGTGAAGATGCAATCTATTCGAGTGGTTCTTAGGCTAGCCGCTAGTCTTGATTTAGAAGTAGCGCAAATGGACGTGAAGACGGCTTTCCTTAACGGTGACCTACATGAAGAAATTTACTTGGAGCAACCGGATGGACTCCGAAAGAAGGGAAAAGAAGACTATGTTTGCAAATTGTAAAGATTATTTATGTTTTGAAAGAATCACCTCGCCAATGGTATCAAAATCTCAACTCAGTTATGATTGAACATGGGTACAAGATGACCAAGGCCGATCATTGTGTGTTTTTCCAGAATTTCTCTGAAGGTGATTTCACTATTATCTTACTTTATGTGGATGATATGCTAATTGTTGGAAAGGATGTTTTATGAATTAAAGAGTTGAATAACACTTTGAATGAATATTTTGCTATGAAGGCTTTAGGAGAGACTTGGAAAATTCTTGGTATTGAAATTGTTCGAGATCGAAATGAGAAAAATTTGTACTTGTCACAACACTACTACAAATAATACATTTTATGACAAAGCTTTTACCTCAACCAACGAAAAATCGAGGTATAATGCCAAGGCGCGCCATATTTTATTTATTTATTTAAATAAATACCATATATTCCCTCGGTTGGAAGAAATAATTCAGGACATGCTTCGAATCCCAACAATAGTAGTTTATGTTTATATTTCTTTAAAACCGGTGCCTTTCTTTTTATTTTATTTTTTTATTTTTCAATTAATGATCTATTCATTAGGTTATATTTAGAAACCAAGGGATTAGATTATCAAATTTTACTATAAAAGCACTCGTTATTCAAATTTTACCATAAACCTAAGTTAGATGTGTTGCGGTGAGAATCAGATAACAAGCTATTAATTAACTTGCATCGTAAAACTTTTAAGTTCACCACCGACTTTGATTTATCCAGAGGAAAGGTTCAAGATCGAGAAAAATCTAGAGGTGGGAGATCTAAGGTTCGGGGGTTGGTTACGCTTAGGGAAGGTATTAGCATCCTAAACGTCCGTAGTACTCTACGGGAACCTCTTGTTTTAGCTTGTTATGTCTTACTCGCTTGCTAAGGGTGCTATGCTAAAGGTTGAAACCCTAGGGGTTAGTATCTAAGTATACTCGACAAAGTATCGCATTTTGTGCCTACGTATCCTGACGGGAGTGGAATCGGAGTATCCGTAGTTCACTGATCTAAGGGTGAAGGAGGAACCATTGACTATGGCCAAAGTTCCAAGGGGAAATGAGTATGAGCTCATTTTAGAGTTCACGATAACTCTCTAAGTCTAAGTTATAGGGGGAAAGTGAGTTCTCATGATGGTGAGAATCACATAGAGTTCAAAACTCTAACCTATTTCTAAGTTATGAATTCATGGCTCTCATGAGGCCAAGAAATGGGATAAACCTAAAAGGATAAGGTAGGGTGGTTGTTTAGTGACTCATGAGTCAATTTTAGGATGATTTCCCTTTGGAATGGGGGGAAAGATAACAGTTTTAAAATTACTAAGAAATAAAGAGTTATAAATTCCAAATATGATGATGTAAAAAGACATGAACAAGATAATGAGATGAAACAAAGTTTATGAAATCATGCAAGGTTAGAATCATTCATATTAGACATTACTTAGACAAGGTGAACGAAGATAACATGACAAGATGAATAAAGAAACACAATAAAACCCTAAAAGGTACTTCTAATCTCAACATGAATAAAAGCGAATAGTATTAAATATTTCCAACCATATTCAAAAAGTAGATCTAATCAGAAACACATAGCAAAAAGAATGGAAGAAAAAGGATAAAAAATGAACAGGTTATGAAGATTTGAAGTTAAAGCACAAACTTGAAAATAAATAATACAACCAAGTATTAAAAAGAAAGGAAAGGGCACTCCTAGGGATTGAACCCAGGACCCTTCGCGCACAGGCTAAAACCAATGCCACCAGGCCAATGCGCGCGTCTTAACATACAATGGAAACATAAATATATATATATAAAGAGAAGCGAAATCAGAAAATAAAACAAAAGGACTGGGGCGAGGGGGATTCGAACCCCAGTCCTATAGGTGAAAAGGCGCGTGCTTGTGTGTGCTTGCCACTGGGGTGGCTGTTACATCCGGTAGTAAACTCAACTTGATTAATACATAGGCCTTGCGTGCGTGAATATTTCAAATTAACAAAGCAAACCAACCATCACACAATCTGCTCACAAACCAAGCCAATCATCAATCAACCATTGCCAAATAAACTGAAGCAGAAATACATGGTTACCATCACCACATCATGAATTAACATACATATTAAATACTAAGCAAATGCTTCCATCATACAAATCCATGAAGTAGTAGAAAATTTGAATGTGTAAAGCAATAAATTCCAACACATTCATAGCAGCAAGCGTACACCATATTCAAAAGAGGTTCAATAAAATGAAACATCTTGGCATACAACTAATAAACAAACAGGTGGATCAAGGATCCAAATCAGCATGGCATTAGGTTTATTTTCATGTATATCAAAACATTCTCAAGACTTAGCATGCTTAATGGAGGGTAGCAGAGATGTTTTAGGACCAAAATCATATGATTGACAAGGTTATTTGTTCAAAATGTAAGAAAACAAGAGGACAAGTTAAGGCATGATGCAGTCAGTTCTAATGATACATTCTCAAAGTCCAAAAGCAATTCAAATATGTCACAATGAGTGGTGAAAAATAGGGATAGGTCAGATCAAGGCATAGGCATATTCTAAGACTACCCTAACTGTTAGTGACAGTTTCTAGGATAAATTAAAGGAGTGTTAAGGGAATGATGGCAGCAACATCAACAACACAAGCAGTCAGCATCATATGAGTAACATGTCATTAGAGCAATTATACATCTCACAAGTCAATGAGTTCATAAGATTAGATACACAACAATCAATGTTAGCACACCAGTCAGATAACAAGATTCAAACAGTTAAGATTCATTGTGGTTCATGAACAATGCAGCAGACAATTTCCACAAAGATAGCATACAAGGCCAATGCAAGACACAACAACAGTTCATACATCTTAATGCACATCAAGGCCAGATTATGAGCATACCAATCAAACATAATGTCACATAATGTCAAGGAAAATTGTATTCAGTTAAAACGGTAGAAAGCATAGTGATGATTCATGTATCAAAGCTAGATTAAGGGTACACCAATTACATATAATGTCAAGGTAAGTTTACTTAGGTTCATGGCATTTGGTACATCATGAAGCATAGAGCAAACAGACTTGTGTACATACATGAGCAGTGACATCCCAAATCAAAAGCAGCTTAGCAAACTGGATTACATGTAAGTACACACAATAGGTCACATACTTAACATGTTGGTACAAGTATAAATTAGTCATGCTTCTAATGATGCATACACAACAAAAACAACATTCATATGGTTAAAAAGTAATCACATATATTCTAGGAAACAGGGCATAAGGCATGGATCAAGAATTAGTTCTGATTTAAGGTAATGCAGAGCAAAAAAATGTACACAGTTCCATGGTGGCAAGCATGAAGCACCAAGGCAAACATTTCAAAAAGTTTAACAATCAAGGTCAGACAAGGTTACAAGGTAGTAAAAACACAAATCATGTTTGACATTTAAAACTTAAACACAAATATGAGATACCAAATTGACTGCATGCTAATGACAAGGCATATGGACAATGCAAGTTCAAACATAGCAGGGCATACCTAACATGGATTCTAAGTTACAAACCAAACACAAATCATAGAGGCAACAAAACACCAATGGTACACCATGTATCAAAGATTGATAGAACAAAGACAATCATACTTGGAAAGACACTTATCACACCAGCAAGTTGTAAGTTCACATTCAGCATATATTCAGCAGTTGGATGTTATCAACTCTTAGGCATATAAACAAATAGCCATAACACACAAATTTCAGGCAAGTAGTGAAGTGTTGCAAGTACATGGCTGGAGCAAAAGACTTAAACCAAAAAAAATAGCAACCAGTTCAATTTAATCAAAAGCACAAGTGTAACAGTTATGTACTTTAGCAATTTAAACATTTGAACACATAAGTCAAGAAAATGAAGGTCATGCCATGGACAACAAGTGTAGATCAGAATGTAATCAAAATACAAGAGCATCAAAAGGCAACCTCTATGACAACATATGACAAAAGCAATAACACTTAGGTAATCTTGGATATAAATCGTGGCTATGAGCTTAGGTATACACAAGGATCATCCATAGAAAGAGAAAAACAAAACCATTTTAATGAAGATAACTTAACAACATTCAGTCAACCACTAAACCACCAAAAAAGTGATAGATAGGTTCATCCGTCCTACAACTTATGAGCATATCAGAAATGCATAAAGAACTAAGATTCAATAACATCCAAGCACATATGACATACATAAGTAGGTTAATAAATTTCATCCATCTAATCTTGACAGTACAACAACCAAAGTGCAATCTTGTAAACTTGCAGCCATTCAATGAACAGAACCAAAAGCATTATAACTTAACACCAAAAAAGCATACATGTATATCTCAACATATCAAATAAACAAAATCATTCTATTTTATGAAATTAAACCATGAGCAAATAGTCAAACAACTCAAGCACACATTAGCAAGCTATATATGTAAAAGAATAACATGACGCACATGACATAATGACATCAAATGAGCATGATTATTAAAAGAGAAAGAGTATGATACCAAGTGGAGTAATGTCCACTGCACCTTCAAGTATGTTGTCTGCTTTCTTTCTGAACTAACCAAAGTACTCCAAAGCCACCTTTCACCTTTCTTGCTCGAAACTTAAGAAACTCAGAGACTATTTGAGTGTTTGTGAAAATTTGTTGGTGAATTTAAGTGTTGAAGTAAGCTCCTTTTATAGGCTAAGCAAATGGGCCTGGGTTCCTTGAGTCCAATGATCAAACACATAGTATGATGAGTAGAAACTAGGGTTTACAACGTCTCTCTTCAAATTCAAATATTTGTCCACTTCCTGGAGACAAATTCGCTTCTCTGCTGCACAAAACCTCAGAGGTTGCAGGGTCAATTTCATAACTCAGTGCTTTGCTTAAGAGCTCCTCCTTTGTTGTCATATGAGAGGGTATCAGATGAGGTAAAGATTGGGATTGCGTGAGGGGATCTGCAGGTGAGAGCAGGCTATATGCTGAAACAAGTAATTCCCCAGAAACACTTTTAATGAAACAAACCACAAAAGCTCAAACGGGAAGTGTTTTTGGAGAATTCAAAAATAAGAAAAACGCGCCAAGGGATTGGATTGTGAAACGATTTGGAATGAATTAATACGATTGTATTTGAATTTCCTTCTTCTTCTGAAACTTGCAAACACGACAAAGGAGAAGAACAAGCTTTGGTTGTTTTGTTTCTTTGCTGGCCACGCGTCGCCTCTTTATTGGTCAAAGAGATGGAGTTGAAAAGTCAAAGCAAATTTCCTGATTCCTATTGGTCCTTGGCTAATGAGTTCAATCCAAAATTTGTGACATGGTTTTTGCAACGGTGGGCCTAAGGTGATGGGCTAAAAAGACAAATATTTGTAGGATTGGTTTTCTCTTTTTCTTGTTATCAAAAGAAATGGTTAGAAAAATAAATAATAGGTGAATTTGGTAATTGAAATGGTTATGGTGTAGGAGAATTAATATAGAGAAATTGGATAAAATTGGTTAATAGAGGACTATTGAAATTGGTTAGGAATTGAGAAAGACAATTGAGGGTAGATAAGGTGGGTAGAAATTTGGTTATGGAGAGGATCATGGAGAGGGTTATGGAGACATCTCTTTGAAATGAGAGATTTGCTTGATTCAATGCTCCATCCAAAATCTTGATTAATCACCTCTTGCATATTCTTAAGATAAACCTGATTCACAAATGAAACAAACAC
The DNA here is from genome assembly GCA_022829125.1 of Lathyrus tuberosus. Lineage (NCBI taxonomy): Eukaryota > Viridiplantae > Streptophyta > Magnoliopsida > Fabales > Fabaceae > Lathyrus > Lathyrus tuberosus. Next base: position 9,022,247 of record JALAZF010000084.1, read on the forward strand.
AACCAAAACCTGGAAAAAAAAAGTTAGCTATGCAATATGATTGACCTAATATGACATGCAAGAGATCAATGGATCTAAGGGTAAAATTTGGGGTACAACAGTTGCCCCTATTTAAATATCTTCATCGGATGACATGAGAGATGAAAATCCTCATGGAATCAAGGTGAAAGATATTTAAATACAGATAACCGAAATTTTTTCCCTTAGATGCAAAAACATGCAATGCTACTAATATGATGATATGATGCCATGATAGATGCAAGAATGCAGACAAAACATGACACCAAAAAAAGAAAGCAAACAAACACAAACGAGCCCTACAGGGAAGGATGAAGGTTAGTTTCCACAAGGAAGACTCCTTGGGGATGCAGGCTAACCACAAGAGAGACTCACTGGGGAGACCCCGAGGCAACACCAGGGATAGAAATCAAAAAGGCAATCTCCATCGGGGAAAGATCCAGGGAGATGGACGACAGGTTCAAATATGACCGGACGACACCGGGGAAAAGACACATTCTTACTGGGCATGAAACCAGAAAGAAGACATGATCTCCACTGGAGGATCAATTTGAAATAAAAGGATAGACACCTAAAGAAAATATTTTATGGGGATTTCTTATACTGAAGAGTTCAAACGGGATCTTCAAGAAAAACCAGAAAAGACAGAGATGAACTCTGCGTGCCAGATAAATAAAACAACTGGAGTTTAAAGGGGAACAAGGTTAATGAGCCAAGAATAGACTCTGGTACTCATAAGAGTTGGTTGAGATAACAAATAATTTGCTTTATGAGGAAAACCAGTATGAGTTGGATTTGTAATTTGGTTTAGGTTCATATTTTACCTGAGTTTAAGCAATACAGGTTCACGATAACCTGAAGTTAAGGTTCACGATAACCTGATATAAACAACTGGTTCACGATAACCGGAAGTTTAGGTTCATGATAACCTGATAAAAAACTGGTTCACGATAACCGGAAATAAAAGCTGGTTCACGATAACCGAAAATAAAAGCTGGTTCACGATAACCAGAAGTTTAGGTTCACGATAACCTGATACAAACAACTGGTTCACGATAACCAGAAGTTTAGGTTCACGATAACCTGAAATTTAGGTTCACGATAACCTGAAATGAACAACTGGTTCACGATAACCGGAAGTTTAGGTTCACGATAACCTGATATAAACAATGTCAGCAGTTACTAGAATTTAGGTCTCCAAATGGGGTGATTAAGTAACAGAATGATTGCAGGTTAAACTTCCTGGGGAATACTGTATAAAGAATCAAAATATGGCGCACAAAGGTGAAAAATCGGACACGAGCAAAACAAAGACAAAGAAACAAAGACCCACAAAGAGGAAAAAGGAAAGAGAAACAAAACCACACAAACAAAACACCCAAATGTAAAGATGCTCGATGCTATGGTATGATGCGAGTGCTTAATGATATGCAAGAAACGACACTAACAAGAAACGACAGACCGGGGACAGCAAAAGGGAAAACACTGTGTCCACTACAGGGAATCACACTGAAATCTGAGCAGGTAGTCAGTCTTAAAGCCAATGTGAAAACCTCCTTAATTTATTGGGGAAGCAATTTTTCAAGCTTCTTGTGAAGATACTGGTGAGACGCCCTTTGTATTAGTGGTCAGCCATTGTTGAAACATCTAAATCAGGAGATACTGCCGATCCTCTTTTAGTAACAAAAAGAGCTCAGAGTTTTCAAAACATTTTCCGCTTTTAAAACCATTATTAATAAATAAGTGAAGTTTTGCATAACAAGGAAAATATCAAAGCAATGATAAATATCAAACAAAGAATGGCTCAAAAGTCTGATTTAATTAGAATGGTAACTTGCCAATAGCGAAGTTCCATAGATCATTACAACTGAAAAAAATGGCTATGGGAAAGGATTACATCATATTCAATGGCCACTATCTCCCTAATGACTAAAAATTTCTAAGATTCTTGCTGCCGATGTGGACAAAAGGGCCTAGATTCTCAGGCGTAGTACTTTCGTACTGAGTCAGCATTCACAGGGTGTGCGAGCTATTCACCATCCATTGTTGTGAGGAATAAAGAACCTCCTGAAAATACAGTCTTCACCACAAATGGACCTTCATAGTTAGGCGCCCACTTTCCACAAGCATCCCTTTGAGATGGCATAATCTTCTTGAGTACAAGCTCTCCTTCTCGAAATTTCCAAACACGGACCTTCTTGTCAAAAGCCCTCTTCACTCTTTTCTAATACAGATGACCATGACACATAGCAGTTAGTCGCTTCTCGTGATGAGGTTCAGTTGGTCATATCTCTCTCTAACCCATTCAGCTTCGTCAAGCTTAGTTTCCATCAGGATTCTCAGAGATGGTATTTCCACTTTAATGGGGAGGACCGCATCCATTCCATATACAAGAGAAAAAGGGGTTGCCCCTGTTGAGGTTCGAACCGAAGTTCTGTATCCGTGCAAAGCAAAAGGTAACATCTCGTGCCAATCCTTATAAGTCTTGACCATCTTCTGCAGGATCTTCTTGATGTTTTTATTAGCAGCTTCGACAGCTCCGTTCATCTTGGGACGGAAAGGTGAGGAATTGTGGTGTTCAATCTTGAAATTGTCACATAACTCCTTCATCGTTTTGTTGTTCAAATTTGTCCCATTGTCAGTGATGATCTTGTTGGGGATTCCATAATGACAAATGATATTATTCTTGATGAAACGAGCAACTACTTGCTTGGTCACATTGGTAAAAGAAGCAGCTTCAACCCATTTGGTGAAATAATCAATGGCCACTAAAATGAAACGATGGCCATTAGAAGCTTTCGGCTCAATAGATCCAATCATATCAATGCCCCACATAGAGAAAGGCCAAGGGGATGACAACACATTCAGCAAGGTCGGGGGAAAGTGCATCTTATCAGCATAGATCTGGCATTTATGACATTTCCTGGCGTATTGGATGCAATCAGCTTCCATAGTTAACCAATAATATCCAGCCCTCAAGATTTTCTTAACCATGGCATATCCATTGGCGTGAGTGCCAAAGGCTCCTTCATGAATGTCATGAATCAATAGGTCTGCTTCTCGTTTATCTACATATCTTAACAGGACCATGTCATGATTCCTCTTGTAAAGTACGTTGTTACTGAGAAAGAATTTGGACGACAACCTTCGCAAAGTTTTCTTATCAAGACTGGAAGCATTGGTAGGGTATTCCTGAGTTTTCAAATAATTCATGATGTCGTGAAACCATTGTTTTCCATCTGTCTCTTCTTCAATTGACTGACAATAAACGGGTTCGGTCTTGCGCTCAATACTGATGAGCAATGCTTCATTGTGAAACCTGAATTGCCACATTGAAGCTAACATGGCTAGGGAATCAGCTATGTGATTTTCGGTGCGAGGTACGTGATGGAAAGTAATTTCATCAAAACACTTAATCAATTCCATAATGCAGGCACGGTATGGAATGAGCTTTTCATCCTTGGTTTCCCATTCACCCTTGACTTGGTAGATGACCAAAGCAAAATCACCCATAACTTCAAGAACATTGATTCCAAGGTCAATTGCAGCTTCTAGTCCCAAAATACATGCTTCTTACTCAGCAATATTGTTTGTGCATCCAAAGTCCAATATTGTTGTGAAAGGAGTATAACCACTATCGGGATTTATCAGAACAACACCTACACCATGTCCTTTGAAATTGGAAGAACCATCAAAAGTCATCTTCCATCTAAAACTGGTCTCAGGACCTTTATCAGGGCCATGCTCTTCACTATCCTTCACTACCATAATGTCTTCGTCTGAGAAATCAAACTTGAGAGGTTCATAATTTTCAACAGGCTGATCTACAAGGTATTCTGATAATACACTCCCCTTGATAGCCTTCTGAGGTACGTATTGGATATCATATTCTGACAATAGCATATGCCAATGGGCAAGTCTTCCTGTCTGAGCAGGCTTCTCAAAGATATACTTTATTGGATCCATTATCGAGATCAACAAAGTAGTGCGACATATCAAATACTGCCTCAAACGTTTGGCGGCCCATGCAAAGGCACAACAGGTTTTCTCAAGCAGTGAATAACGACTTTCGCTATCAGTGAACTTCTTACTCAGGTAATAAATAACATGTTCTTTGCGACCAGTTTCATCACGTTGGCCCAATACACAACCCATGGACCCCTCTAAAACAATTATGTACATAATGAGAGGTCTTCCAGGAACAGGAGGAATCAGAATAGGTGGTTCTTGCAAATAGTTCTTGAGTTTTTCAAAAGCTTGTTGGCAATCAGAATTCCACTCTACAGTCTGGTGTTTGTGGAGCAGTTTGAAGATTGGTTCACAAATTGGAGTCATGTTGGAAATGAATCTGGATATATAGTTTAAACGACCTAGAAATCCTCTTACTTGAGATTCAGTCTGTGGAGCTGGCATCTCTTGAATAGCTCGCACCTTGTCAGGATCTACTTCAATTCCTCTTTGGCTGGCGATAAAACCAAGCAACTTCCCTGACCTGACACCAAAAGTACATTTGGCTAGATTCAACTTCAACTGATACTTCCAGAGTCTCTTGAACGACTTCAAGAGATGGTCCAAATGTTCCTCCTCACTTCGGGATTTAGCAATCATATCATCCACGTATACTTTAATTTCCTTGTGGATCATGTCATGGAATAAAGTCACCATAGCTCTCTGATAAGTTGCCCCTGCGTTTTTCAAACCAAAGGGCATAACTTTGTAACAGTAGGTTCCCCACGGGGTGATAAATGTAGTCTGATCCATGTCAGCCGGGTCCATTCTGATTTGATTGTAACCAGAGAATCCGTCCATGAAGGAGAAAACTGCAAACTTGGTTGTATTATCCACAAGAGTGTCGATATGCGGTAGGGGGAAATCGTCTTTGGGACTAACTTTGTTGAGATCCCTGTAATCTACGCATGTAACACCCCCTCTTTATACCCCCAAATAATCAGATAAATCATTTAGGCACACATAAAAAAAATCGCCAGAGTACGATTAAAACATGGCATAAAAGAGGCTTGTCACATCATACACAATTATGCAACATACAACACCTGCTCAAAACATTGATACGCAACAGTGGGGTAACTTTGCATACAGAGGAACTTTGTCCTTACACCCACATTTCAATATTTAGAATAAAAGCGGAAAATCTAAACATTGAACCACATTCAAACATATATACAGAGATATATATATATACTTCACCAAGTATTATACACCAACATAATACATGTTTACATCAACATATTTCAACCAGATACATATACAAATGTATCACAAAAGAATAATATACATCCTAGCTACCCGGTGCTACATATCAGAGCCAACCGACCAAAAGAATGAAGACACGCTTCACAAAAAGACCTCCAGCATACCTACTCTGCAATGCCTCATAGAGCATCATAAAACAACAGAAGGGTGAGAAATAATATCATAATAACAATGCATATAATTATATATATATAAACATAAAAATATACATATTCCACGGTCTCACCGCAATTCACCACAATTCATTACCGTTCATGACAATACACCCATATACATTACAATGTATATCTATATATCAACCTAGCATATTCATCATGCATACTTTCACAATTCACAGTCATTCCACATAACCATGCACTATTATGTTTACTCAACAACACATCATTATAAAGATGATAAATGCAAATCATAGAGACCGACTCACGACTCTATGCAAATGCAATGCGGTACCGACTCAATCATCTCAAGTTCACTCAGGAACTTCTGCTGGAACCATTGCTCGTTACCAAAGTAACTCCCCGTCGGGCCTACGATGTTCACCCATTGCTCATACCCCACATGGGCACACAATGTTTATGGATCGCTCACACCCCACCTGGGCACACGACCCGATCGCTCACACCCCACACGCGGGCACACGATCTGATTGCTCACACCTCACCTAGGCACACAATCCGATTGCTCACACCTCACATAGGCACACAATCGTTCGTAATCATCGCTCACACCTCACATAGGCACACGACGTTACCACGGATTCTCATTAGAATCGCTCAACACAAGAATGTATTTCATGATGCTTCACATGCAAAATGACACAAGACATTCTTGAAATGCATACATATTCACAATATATTCATGCATTCATCTCATACAATCACATGCAATCTATATACATTCACATCAATGTACTATTGTATGATTCACATTCAAACACACCTTCAAAACGGTAAAGGTCGCTAAATAGCACTATTCCTAACTTTCCGACATAATTAAATCGACCAACAATCTCAAAACCCATTTTTATAAGAAAGAACGTTTCATAAGCTTTCCAACGATATAAAGAACATCCCGATCCGAGTTACGGATCAAGAGTTACGGAATTTAGAAAAACAAATAAAATTTTGAAGTCCCAGACCGCGCTGAGCGGCCTCTCGAGCGAACTGAGCGGGCTCGCTACTGCCTGGAGGGGTTACTTTTTTTCAAAAGCGCGCTGAGCGGGAACCTGCGCGTTGAGCGGGCTCTGCGATTTTCAGAAAAATTCCTCTTCGCAAATCCACCCCAAAAATCCCATTTTTCACCCAAATTCAATTCTAACAGCGAAACAAACATCAACAGTTGTTCATACACACAGTGTGATCATACAATACATTTTATATCAATTTCCGACTGTAAAATCATCGATTCCGAATCATTTTATCGTTTTCGACCTAAAACTCCAAAAACCATGGAAAACAAGAAAACATCCAAGCAACTCATACATAATGATACACATTGATAAGATAATAAGATTTCACACCCTTACCCGGATTCCAAATGATCTAGCTCTAGTTCTTGATGATTTCCACTTTTTTTCCTCTTTTCTTCTCTTCTTCCCTCTTCCTCTTTCTTTCTCTTCTTTTTCTTTCTATCTTTCTCTCTCTTTCTCTTTTCTATCTATTTTCTTTCTTTTCTATTTCTTTTCTCTCATTATCCACACAATCAATCAATTCATTTTTTTCTCACATAATTCTAATTCCACTAAATTTCTAACTTATGATTAATTATGAAAAGTCTAAAATACCCTCCATTCTAATTTCCCCGAAAACTCTCAAAACGGTAAAGTAACATTTAACACACCAAATTCATAATTAAAATAATTTATCACCCAATTAAAATAAAAGACTCCACATAATTGGGAAATAATCAAAATCGGGGCGTTACAACTCTCCCCCACTTTAGAAATTTTCGTCCTCGAAAAATAATACCTGATTCAAACAACTCCGGATACGACTCTCGCATCCCACTCTCTAGTTCCCAAGTCATATTGCCTTCCGCAGCGCCTCCCCACGCTACCTTCACAAGCGCAATATCCTTGCCTCTTAGCTTCTTAACTTCACGGTCCAAAATCCTAACCGGTAAAGCTTCCACCGTAAGGTTATCTCTCACTTCAACCTCGTCCATAGGAATAACATGTGACGGATCCGGAACATACTTCCAAAGTTGCGAAACATGGAATACATCATGCAAATTCGAAAGGTTCGGAGGCAACGCCACACGATAAGCCACAACACCAACTCGGGAAGTAATCTGATACAGACCAATAAAACGAGAAGTCAACTTCTTCGACTTCAAAGCACGACCCACACCCGTAACCGGTGTAACTCTCAAAAATACATGGTCGCCTTCTTGAAATTCAAGATCTTTCCTTCTCTTATCATGATAGCTCTTTTGCCTACTTTGAGAAGCTCTCATCTTCTCCCGAATAAACTTCACCTTCTCCGTCGTTTGTTGTACCATCTCCGGTCCAACTATTGTTCTCTCACCCGTTTCATGCCAACACAAAGGTGTTCGACATCTACGACCATACAAAGCCTCAAATGGTACCATACTTATACTCGAATGAAAACTGTTGTTGTAAGTGAATTCAATCAACGCCAAATAACCATCCCAAGCACCACCTTGCTCGAGCACACAAGCACGCAATAAATCCTCCAACGATTGAATCGTCCTCTCGGTTTGACCGTCCGTTTGCGGATGATAAGCCAAACTCAATCTTAGCTTAGACCCAAAAGCCTTTTGTAAACTCTCCCAAAACCTCGATGTAAATCTAGGATCTCTATCCGATACAATACTCTTAGGAACTCCATGTAACTTCACCACCACAAGAATGTAAATCTCGGCTAACCTCTCCAAAGGATAACTAATATCAATCGGAATAAAGTGAGCAGATTTAGTAAGCCTATCAACAATTACCCAAATAGCATTATGACCTCTTTGCGTATTCGGCAATCCCGTAACAAAATCCATCGATATACTATCCCATTTCCATTCCGGAATATCCAACGGTTGCAAAAGTCCACTAGGTTTTTGATGTTCCACCTTAGACTTTTGACAAGTTAAGCATGCATACACAAATTGAGCAACATCTCTCTTTAATCCGGACCACCAAAAGATTTTCTTCAAATCTTGATACATTTTGTTCGCTCCCGGATGAATACTTAAGTTACTTCGGTGCCCTTCTTCCAATATCACCTTTTTCAACTCTACATCATCGGGAATACAAATACGACCACGGAATCTCAAAACTCCAAAATTATCAACCTTGAAATCCTCATTCTCATTCAACATCAAATCAACGAATTTCAAGTCCAACTTTTTCTTTTCACCTACCGTTGCAAGAAAATCATTCGTAACATGTAGCATACCAAGTTTCACACTTCTCGACGTCATTTCACAAACTAAACTCAAGTCTCTAAAATCCTCCAAAAGTTCCCATTCTCTCACCATCAATGCGGACATATGTAACGACTTCCGACTTAAGGTATCGGCCACCATGTTTGCCTTACCCGGATGGTAATTCAAACCAAAATCATAATCCTTTAGAAGCTCTAACCACCTTCTTTGTCTCATGTTCAACTCTTTTTGATCAAATAAATATTTCAAGCTTTTGTGATCACTAAAAACTTCAAATCTCGCACCATAAAGATAATGCCTCCATATTTTCAAAACAAACACCACGGCCGCTAACTCCAAGTCATGTGTAGGATAATTCTTTTCATGCACTCTTAATTGTCTAGAAGCATACGCCACCACTTTTCCATCTTGCATCAAGACACCACCTAAACCTGTCAATGAAGCATCACAATACACAACAAATGGTTCATGAGGATTAGGCAAAATCAAGATCGGAGCCGTTGTCAACCTTCGTTTAAGCTCCTTGAAACTCTATTCACAATGAATATCCCAAATGAAAGCCTTTCCTTTACAAGTCAATTGCGTTAACGGAAGTGCCAACTTCGAAAATCCCTCAATAAACCTCCGATAATAACCCGCCAAGCCTAAAAAGCTTCGAATCTCCGTAACCGACCTAGGAGCCTCCCATTTCATCACCGCATCAATCTTGGATGGATCAACACTAATACCACTACCGGAAATAATATGTCCAAGGAAACTTACCTCCGACAACCAAAATTCGCATTTTGACAACTTAGCATACAATTGTTTCTCTTTCAAAATTTGTAACAAAATCCTCAAATGCTCTTCATGCTCCTCTTGAGACTTAGAGTAAATCAAAATATCGTCGATGAACACAACCACAAAACGATCCAACTGTTCATGAAAAATACGATTCATGTATTCCATAAACACACCCGGCGCATTAGAAACCCCGAATGGCATCACGGAATATTCGTAATGACCATACCGTGTCCTAAAGGCCGTCTTTTGAATATCCTCTCCTTTCACACGAATCTGGTGATATCCCGATCTCAAATCAATCTTGCTAAAAACATTCGCACCAACCAATTGGTCCATCAAATCATCGATCCTTGGAAGCGGATACTTATTCTTAATTGTCACTTTGTTCAATTGTCGATAATCAATGCATAACCGCATACTCCCGTCCTTCTTCTTTACCAACAATACCGGAGCACCCCAAGGAGAAACACTTGGTCTTACAAATTTCTTGTCCAACAAATCATTCAATTGCTTTTTCAATTCTACCAACTCCGATGCCGACATACGATACGGTGCCATCGAAATCGGTCTAGTACCTGGAACTAGATCAATAGAAAATTCAACTTCTCTTTCCGGCGGCACATCCGTAATATCCTCCGGAAACACTTCTGGAAATTCACACACCACTGGGAACACATCAAGCTCAACTTTACTCTCCACCGACAATGATGCGAATAAACCAAACAATTGAGCTTCGTCCGCTAAAAGTTTCTTCAACTCTTTAGTGGATAGGAAACTCTCAAAATCATCATCTTTCAAAGAAGGAAACCTTACTAACTTGTGATAGCAATCTATATGAACTCGATTATATTGCAACCAGTTCATACCCAAGATCACGTCCAATCCTTCCAACGGCAAACACACTAGATCCATCTCGAAGTCTTTACCATAAATGGTCAAAGGACAACTTAAACAAACCAACGAAGTAGTTACTGACCCCATTGCTGGAGTATCAATAACCATCTTACCATTCATCAGAGACAACACAAGATTTAAACGCTTCGCGCACTCAGACGAAACAAACGAATGAGTCGCTCCCGTATCAATAATAGCAACTAAAGGTGTACTATTAATAAAGCATGTACCTTTAATCAAACGGTCTGCACTAGTAGTTTGAGTCCCCGCCAATGCAAACACTTTTCCGCCCGCTTGAGCTTGTTTCGGCTTAGTACACTTAGTACTAATGTGACCAACTTCTCCACAATTATAGCACTTCACCATATTCCTTCTACAATCAGTAGTAGCATGCCCAGTACCTCCACAATTAGAACATTTCACCACTGGCTTCCCCCAATCAAATGATTTATGACCCAGTTCACCACATTTGTAACACCTAACAACACCGGAACCTCCTCCTCCAGACCTCATATCAAAGTTTCCCCTATGCTTGCCCTTATCAGCGGGTGTCACATAAGGTCCACTTCTAGCTTGTTGCTTTCCCTTCCTCTCATTCACACTTTTGTAATGTGTAGAACGAGCCTTACTATCTTCCTCGAAGATTCTACAACATTCCGTCAAATCGGAAAACCTTCTTATCCTTTGATATCCCACAGCTTGCTTAATCTCAGGACGTAAACCATTCTCATATTTAATACACTTCGAGAACTCAGCAGTAATCGCAGCATAATGAGGATGGAATTGAACCAACTCCATAAATTTAGCAGTATAGTCCACCACAGACATACTACCTTGTTTCAGTTCAAGAAATTCCATCTCCTTCTTTCCCTTCACACTCTCAGGGTAATACTTTCTCAAGAATTCAGTACGGAATAAATCCCAAGTTACTTCTTCATCATCCACCTCAAGAACTTCCCTAATACCGACCCACCAATCGTCGGCTTCTCCTTCAGCATGTGAGATCCAAGCCTCACCTTATTCTCCTCCGCACAGTCCATAACTCTGAAGATTCTTTCAATCTCTTTCAACCAAAGTTGAGCACCATCGGGATCAAATCTTCCTTTGAAGACCGGTGGTTGATTCTTCCTGAACTCGTCATTAGCATTCACGTTCGGCGCACCTTGCACCGCCCTAGCCATTGCTTCCAAAGCAGCAGCCATCGCATTGTCGTTTCTACCAGCCATATTCTGATCGTTCCCAAAAATAACAAGGTTAAACAACAGTTCAACCAACACAATCAACAAGACAGACACGGCTGACTCAACTCTGGCTCTGATACCACTTAATGTAACACCCCCTCTTTATACCCCCAAATAATCAGATAAATCATTTAGGTACACATAAAAAAAATCGCCAGAGTACGATTAAAACATGGCATAAAAGAGGCATGTCACATCATACACAATTATGCAACATACAACACCTGCTCAAAACATTGATACGCAACAGTGGGGTAACTTTGCATACAGAGGAACTTTGTCCTTACACCCACATTTCAATATTTAGAATAAAAGCGGAAAATCTAAACATTGAACCACATTCAAACATATATACAGAGATATATATATACTTCACCAAGTATTATACACCAACATAATACATGTTTACATCAACATATTTCAACCAGATACATATACAAATGTATCACAAAAGAATAATATACATCCTAGCTACCCGGTGCTACATATCAGAGTCAACCGACCAAAAGAATGAAGACACGCTTCACAAAAAGACCTCCAGCATACCTACTCTGCAATGCCTCATAGAGCATCATAAAACAGCAGAAGGGTGAGAAATAATATCATAATAACAATGCATATAATTATATATATATATATATATAAACATAAAAATATACATATTCCACGGTCTCACCGCAATTCACTACAATTCATTACCGTTCATGACAATACACCCATATACATTACAATGTATATCTATATATCAACCTAGCATATTCATCATGCATACTTTCACAATTCACAGTCATTCCACATAACCATGCACAATTATGTTTACTCAACAACACATCATTATAAAGATGATAAATGCAAATCATAGAGACCGACTCACGACTCTATGCAAATGCAATGCGGTACCGACTCAATCATCTCAAGTTCACTCAGGAACTTCTGCTGGAACCATCACTCGTTACCAAAGTAACTCCCCGTCGGGCCTACGATGTTCACCCATTGCTCACACCCCACATAGGCACACAATGTTTATGGATCGCTCACACCCCACCTGGGCACACGACCCGATCGCTCACACCCCACACGCGGGCACACGATCTGATTGCTCACACCTTACCTAGGAACACAATCCTATTGTTCACACCTCACATAGGCACACAATCGTTCGTAATCATCGCTCACACCTCACATAGGCACACGACGTTACCACGGATTCTCATTAGAATCGCTCAACACAAGAATGTATTTCATGATGCTTCACATGCAAAATGACACAAGACATTCTTGAAATGCATACATATTCACAATATATTCATGCATTCATCTCATACAATCACATGCAATCTATATACATTCACATCAATGTACTATTGTATGATTCACATTCAAACACACCTTCAAAACGGTAAAAGTCGCTAAATAGCTCTATTCCCAACTTTTCGACATAATTAAATCGGCCAACAATCTCAAAACCCATTTTTATAAGAAAGAACGTTTCATAAGCTTTCCAACGATATAAAGAGCGTCCCGATCCGAGTTACGGATCAAGAGTTACGGAATTTAGAAAAACAGATAAAATTTTGAAGTCCCAGACCGCGCTGAGCGGCCTCTCGAGCGCGCTGAGCGGGCTCGCTACTGCCTGGAGGGGTTACTTTTTTTCAAAAGCGCGCTGAGCGGGCACCTGCGCGCTGAGCGGGCTCTGCGATTTTCAGAAAAATTCCTCTTCGCAAATCCACCCCAAAAATCCCATTTTTCACCCAAATTCAATTCTAACAGCGAAACAAACATCAACAGTTGTTCATACACACAGTGTGATCATACAATACAGTTTATATCGATTTCCGACCGTAAAATCATCGATTCCGAATCATTTTATCGTTTTCGACCTAAAACTCCAAAAACCATGGAAAACAAGAAAACATCCAAGAAACTCATACATAATGATACACATTGATAAGATAATAAGATTTCACACCCTTACCCGGATTCCAAATGATCTAGCTCTAGTTCTTGATGATTTCCACTCTTTTTCCTCTTTTCTTCTCTTCTTCCCTCTTCCTCTTTCTCTCTCTTCTTTTTCTTTCTATCTTTCTCTCTCTTTCTCTTTTCTATCTATTTTCTTTCTTTTCTATTTCTTTTCTCTCATTATCCACACAATCAATTATTCATTTTTTTCTCACATAATTCTAATTCCACTAAATTTCTAACTTATGATTAATTATGAAAAGTCTAAAATACCCTCCATTCTAATTTCCCCGAAAACTCTCAAAACGGTAAAGTAACATTTAACACACCAAATTCATAATTAAAATAATTTATCACCCAATTAAAATAAAAGACTCCACATAATTGGGAAATAATCAAAATCGGGGCGTTACAACGCACATTCATACTTTACCATTTTTCTTCATAACTGGCACGATGTTGGCCACCCATTTTGGATATTTTGAAACTGCCAAGAATCCTGCATCTAATTGCTTCTTAACCTCATCTCTGATTTGGAGAGCCATATCAGGTCTACTTCTACGGAGCTTTTGCTTCACAGGTGGACATTCAGGCTTGAGTGGTAGCTTACGAACTACTATATCTGTATCCAATCCAGGCATGTCTTGATAAGACTAAGCAAACACATCTACATATTCTTCCAAAAGCAGTACTAGCCGTTGTCTGATTTCAGCCCCAAGTGCTACCCCAATCTTGACCTTTTTCCTCTTTTCTTCAGTGCCAAGGTTGATGACGTCAACTTTCTCTTCGTGTGGCTGGAGATCCGTGTACTGATACTCACACATTTCTGCCAAATCATCGGGGACCTCATAATCTTCTTCTTCCTCAGCTTGATAAACAGGTGAATCAAAGTCGATAATGAGAGTAGGGTCATTGAATACAACGGGTTTGGGAATTACTCTGCATGATGGAGGGATTTATTTTATTAAAAATGCATAAACATGAACGCAAGAAGAAGAAATTTGTAGTTTTGAAAAGGTTGCCATTTTTCTTAAAACGAAAGCAAGAATAAAGACAAAGAATTTTAACAAAACAAACACTTTCATTGATTAATAAGATTTAAAAGCGGTGGCCCATACAAAATAAACCGAAAGCCTCGGGCAAGGCCGCGGAATTGAAAACATCAACTAAGCAAACAAATTACTCTGGCATAGGGTACAAAGTGGGTATCTCAATAACTTCCCAGTTACTTAAAGCGGCGTCACACCGAAACACCAAATGGTTGATATCTTCATCTTCGGCGTCTTCAATAATTGCATGGACTTGCTGTCCTCCACTGACGAACACCTCTTGAATGGTCATTGGTCTTCCCTTTGTTGAAGCAGCTCTTCCCTCAAGAGTTGGTTTGTAACCCAACCCTTGGTATTTCTCTCTTTCTGGGACTTTGACGATCTTGCCCCAGACTTCAGGTACTCCTCCTTGTAGAGCAGATTGAATGCTTTTGAAAGAAGCAAAAGATGGACAACCAGAGGCCACTGGTTCCTTATCATCAAGCATAACGGCATTTGCTATTTCAAGAGCCTGGAAAGAATATTCCAAAGCATCTTCATCCGCTTCAATGTAATGAAACGAGGATAGATTGCTGACCATCGGGCCTTCCTCACCATGTATAATAACTAATTTCTCCTCGGCCACGAACTTCATCTTCTCATGCAAGGTAGAGGTTACAGCGCCAGCCTCATGGATCCATGGTCTACCCAACAAACAGCTATAGGTAGGGTTGATATCCAAGATCTGAAAAAGGTTGTTGAATACTTGAGGGCTAATCAAGATAGGTAGCTCAATCTCTCCCATCACCGATCTTCTTGAACCATCAAAAGCTTTGACGATGAGTGAAGTGGGTCTCATTACAGCTCCTTGGTGAGATAACTTCTCAAGAGTTCTTTTTGGCAAAACATTCAAGGATGAACCGGTATCTACAAGAACTCTGGCCATCGTATCCTCCTGACATTTCACTGATACGTGTAAGGCAAGATTATGATTCCTTCCTGCTCGAGGTAACTCCTCGTCACTGAAGCTAAGAGTGTTACAAGCTGTAATATTGGCGACGACATGGTCAAACTGTCTAGCTGTTATATCTTAGGCTATGTGTGCCTGAGCTAATACCTTCTGCAAAGTTGATCTGTGAACTGGCGAATTGACTAGCAGAGATAAGATCGAAATCTTGGATGGTGTCTGATGGAGCTGATCTATCACTTTGTAATCACTCCTCTTGATAATTCTTAGGAACTCTTCATCTTCCTCTTGAGAAATTACCTCCTTTCCTTTGTCTCCAGACGGTGTGGGGATAACAATTTCCCTGGGTGTAGTTTCCTTAGAAGAAGAAGTGTATACTCTACCGCTTCGGGTCATCTTCCCAGTTCCAACTATATTGGTTACTTCTTCAATAGTAGTTCCCACCTCTTTCCTTGGAACTACGTCTTCAACAGCGATTCCCACCTCTTTCCTTGGAATCACGTCTTCTCATCTCCTGCTACTCATAACATTCTCATAGACCCACGGCACTGCCTTGGTCCTTCTGAATCTAATTGGAACAGGTTGTCGGGTGTCATATTGTTTGGAATGACTAATAGTGAAAGCATCAGTCGTTCCAGGATTGTTGAAAACTGGTACTGGTTTATTAAATACAGGAACTACATACCCATACTTAGGTATACTGGACTTGGATACCTACCCTCTTGGCTTTGGTAAGTTAAACACAGGCTTGATTGCTGCAATTCTGTTTTCTTTTTCTTTGCTGAACACCTGTAGGAACCCTTCATTGATTAGATACTGAACATCATCTTGGACTAAACGGCAGCCTTTGATACTGACATTACATTCTTCACAATCATCGTGGAAAGCTTTAACTAACCCAGCTTCAAACAGCTTAGCATGAAAAGCCTTGATAGGAGTTTTGATCTTTGTTGCATCCAAAACTAATACCTCATCCTTTTCATCTTCAATGGCATTAGTAGCCCCATGGGTAGGCAAAGGATTATTTTTCACATTCGGTTGATTATCAGTAAATGAAAGGATATTCTTCTCCATCAACCCCTTCACTATATTTTTCAGCGCTAAACAGCTCTCCAAGTCGTGATCAGCCCCTCCTTGATGAAAAGCACAAGTCGCATTTGGGTTGAAGAAAGGCATAGATTTCTCGGTTGGTGGCCCCAAAGGTCTAGTAACGATCAACCCTTACTCCACTAAAGAAGGGTAGAGCTCTGTATATGACATTGGTATAGGTGGAAATGCTGGCTTTCTCCCTTGCCTTTTGTGGGGAGAATTCTGCTGTGGAACCTGTGGCCTTAGTTGCTGATAATTCTGGTTTTTAGGCCATTGCTGATAAGCTGCTTGTTGATAGGCTGGCGCCTGCTGCGCTGCTTGGTGGTTGAAAGTAGGCGTAACAGCAGCTATGTAAGGTTGTTGAGCATACTGCATTTGGTAGATTGGATGCTGAGAGAAGCTTGGTCTCTGCTGTTGCTGGTACATTGGTTGCTTCCATCGAGGGCCCTGGGTCTTTCCTGCCATGATGGCATTAGTTTCTCCTTCCCTCTTCTTGTGAGAATGACTGGGAGACTTCTTGGTACTGACGCTAGTTGAACTGTTCGGAGAACTGATTACCTTTCCACTCTTTAATCCCGCCTCTACCTTCACACTAATTGCAACAATATCAGCGAAATTAGCACTGACACTGCTGATCATTCTCTCATAAAACTCAGGCTTTACTGTGTCTACAAACCAATCAGCCAACTCTTTTTCAGTCAAGGGTGGTTCAACCTGAGAAGCAGTCTCTCTCCACCATTGTGCATATTCCTTGAAAGATTCAGTACTGTTCTGGGTCATACTCAATAACTGCCTACGGTCAGGGGCCATATCCATATTGTACTTGTAGTGTTTTACAAAAGCATCAGTCACATCCTGAAAACAATGGACCTGGGACTGGTCTAGACTCAAATACCACTTAGCAGCAGCCCCCTTTAAACTGTCCTGAAAACAATGGATCATTAGTTTATCATTACGTACGTGCGCGGCCATTCTTCGGTAGTACATGATCAAATGGGATTTGGAACACGTGGCCCCTGAGTACAACTCAAAACTTGGCAACTTGAATTTGGGTGGAATTACCAAATCTGAAACCAAACACATGTCCTTGATATCAGTACTGAAAGCATTACTTAACTTCATCGCCTTCATCTTCCTCTGCATTGTTTCAACACTTTCTCTCAATTTCTCATGTCTATCATCTCCTTCTTCTGACACATCAACATAATCGTAGGGATGGTGGTTTTGGAAAATCGGATGCACTTGGGTTTGTACTGCTGGCGGAGCATAAGTAGGAATAGCTTGCAGAGTCTCATTGACCAAAGGAACTGTTTGCTGTGTGGATAAAGGAACTGTAGCACGGATAAAATCAATCGGCATGCCCAAGGTGTGGCTTGTGATAGGGATGATAGGAGGTTCTACCATTGTGGTGACGATTTCGGAGACCATAGTAGCCTGGGTGTCCATCTTTGCTCTCATAACATTAATTGCCTCGAGGATTTGTCCCATCCCTCCTCGTATCTCATTTAGCTCATTGTTGACTCTGTCCATTTCTCCGTATGCCTCTGACATCCTGAATCGAGCTTGGGCCCGAGTGTTGTAGTTGTGTCTGGGATTCAGTGTGACGATTCTGGAGAGAACACGGTGTCATGAGATAAAGACAAGGGAAAATGCACATGAAGATGCAAATGAGGATGCAAATGCAAATGTAAGCTAAACTATCAAGAAACCAAAGAAATTTTGCAAATAATATAGACAGTAGATTCTTTGACAAAATAAACTTCTTCATTCAAGAGTCTGGTGAGCATTACATCAGGAGCAGTGTATCCTCATACTCCAAGTACATAAGTAGAAATACATCCATATGAAAGGGAACATTAGCAACAAAAGAAATAACAACAACAATACTAAGGATTGAATCCACTGGTTGACGATCCCTCTCCTCCATTAATCACTCTCATCAATTTTCTGATACGCTCTTCTGTCTCCTCTCTTGCAAGAATCAATTCTCCTAAAGCTTCCACCATCCTCTGCTTTGTCTTGGAAGGTGATTCATGGTGAGGATGTGGCTTCATCATTACACGAGCTATATCACGAGACCATTATAAGTGGGCCTCTATGACTGGGCATTCAGCTTTCCACAATTGTCTGTTAATTTGGCGACAAGCGTGCTCTAATCGCATCTGCATTTCAAAACCTCCCCTCTCATCATAAAACATCATCTGCATATCCTCGTCATCTGGAACTCCCTCCTTCAGATGACCCAGTTGACGGCGTGCAAGGACAGGGTTGTAGTTGATACACCCTTTTCTTCCCATGACCGGCACATTGGGGCAATCCCCACAGCTATGGATTATAATAATCCCTTCTTCAGTTGAATCATACCATTCGATGTCGGTGTGCTTCAATTCTATCAGCTTTTTGGACCAAATCTTACAGTCCTCGACTTCCCAGAAAGTTGGAGTCTTTGGCAGATAAGAGATGAACCACTTGTAAAAGAGGGCTACGTAGCAGACAATTGGCCCACAACCTCTTGTGTATCTAGTCTGTATGGCGTGGTAGACATCAGCTAGCAGCGTCGGGACCAGATTGTTGACTGTAAAAATCTGAATGGCTTGGGTATCCACAAAGTTCTTAGCATTTGGGAACAGAAACAAACCATATATCATCAGAGCTAGGGTTGATTCAAACAAAGCCTCGCTTCCTCTGTTCTTGAAGTACATAGCCTTTTCCAGCAAGAACTGGGTGGGAAGTCCACGCTTTCCTCCTTTGTTAGTCAGGTTGGTCTGTATGTTAGATAATCTAATTCTGGTTGCTCTGGCGATGTCTCTGGCGGAAGGCATTTCTTCAGTCCCAGAAAAGATGGGAGCTTCTCTGACAGAAATCCCTATCATGGCTGAGAACTCCTCTAGGGTTGGCACTAACTGGAATTCAGGGAATACGAAACAGCGGTACGCAGGATGATACAACTGGACCAAAACTTCAAGGGCCCCACAGTCACTGGTGTTTTCATCAGTGGAATAATACACCCATATCTGTCAGCCAAGGCTGACTGGT
The DNA here is from genome assembly GCA_022829125.1 of Lathyrus tuberosus. Classification (NCBI taxonomy): domain Eukaryota; kingdom Viridiplantae; phylum Streptophyta; class Magnoliopsida; order Fabales; family Fabaceae; genus Lathyrus; species Lathyrus tuberosus. Next base: position 9,041,932 of record JALAZF010000084.1, read on the forward strand.
CTTCAACTATTTCTCCCAACCACAACAAACGCTCCACCTCTGGTAGTTCAAAGAAATAAGGCCAAACTCTTTTCCCTGCAGCATCCATTTCTACAAAATCTGCAAAACAAAATTAGTATCTTGATAGTTTAACAAGGAATGCAAGATGCAATGCAAAGTTTCATGGAATTCAGACACTCGCAGAATATCAAGAGATATCAAAAGACCTCATTTTCATTAAATAAAAGGTGAATTACAAGAGTTGATACACTTTCAAGAGCCCTAAACATGAAGCTAAATAAAATCTAGAAAGTCCTAAGGAAATTCTCCCAAGAGTCTCGTGTTGAGTCTTCTGATTTCCTTCTCCATCTGATCCCTTTCTGCGACGAGGTTGTCGAGGATGGATTTCCAAGCAGGAGGCTGAGTGTTAGAGGAGCTTGAATCTTCTAGGGTTTTCCTCTTCTTGTATGAAAGTAACTCTTCATTCTTGGTCTGTAGATGCTTCTGGAGTTCCAGGTTTTCTTCAACAACCACTTGATATTTGAGCTTCCAGGCTTCTTCTGACCGTTAGGCTTGTCTTAAAGAAATTTCCAGCTCTTCTTCTTTTGACATGAAGTATAAAATAGGTTCTTTCTTCAAAGCGATTGGTTCTTGCCTCTTGTAGGGCATCTTTAACTCTATGGCTCTTCTTCTGACCCATTGGAGATAGGGCTCCAATGACACACAGTTAGGTCTCCCTAAAGAACTTCTTCCTCTTTTGCGCTTGCTACCCCAAGCGTTCAAGATCAGCTTCTTCTGTTCTTCGTTCTTGTCATATGTTTCAAAGTAGATGTTTTCCACATGAATACTGAGAGGTTTATCTTCCAAAGGATACCCTAATTGGCGTCGTGCCAATACAGGGTTGTAGCTGATTCCACCTTTAATACCAAGAAGAGGCACGTTGCCATAGTTTCCACATCTATCTATAATCAGGATTCCATCATACACCCGATTATACCAGTCAATGTCTGCATGGAAGAGTGCCATAATTCTCTGAGACCACCATCCTTTCTTGGAATCCCATAATGCACTTGCCTTTGGTAGATGCGAAATAAACCATCTATACAATATGAGACACAGCAAGTAATCTGTCCATTACCCTGAGCGTTTCTTGTATTGACTGAGTGATAAGCTTCAGCAAGCAAGGTAGGTACCGAATTCTGTTTCAAGAAGATTTTGATTGCATTCAGATCCACAAGGACAAGTCCGTAGATGAGCAATGCAAAAACAGCTTCAAAGGCATCCCGGTTGGAGTGTTTAGCAAAATAATGAGCCTTTTCAACCAAAAACTTAGCAGTTAACCCAAAAATTTCTCCCTTAGAAATTAAATTGCTTTTGAAGTCAACTAACTCCAGATGAGTTTTCTTGGCTATCTCTTCCTCTTTAGGATCCTTCTCAAAGATAGGAAATGGGGACTCATCTTTGATAGGCAAACTAATTATCTGAGAGTATTCCTCAAGGGTGGGCAAGAGTTGATAGTCAGGAAACGTGAAGCAGTGATACTTTGGGTCATAAAATTGAAGCAGAGTTGAGAGGAGTCCTTCATCAATGTTCTTTTTCAACAAAACCCACAACTTCCCATATCTGTCTATGAATCCTTCAGGGTCTGTTAGCAAATCTCCCAATCTCCTTAGGTCATCCAATTTTGGACTCTTGAAAGTGTATTTGATGGTGTTTCTTCTTGAGCTATCCATGATATCCCTCTGATATTCATAAAAAGAAATCTGAGTTCCATGAAACAGATGCAACATGAATGCTTATGATGTATGAATGCAAAGCACACACAAAGACACACACAAATCACAAACAAAGGGGATAGGTTCAAGCATGGAGCCAGGGTTTACCCTTCCCATTGGTATGTACTACTGGTTTTCATCTGCTGAACAGGGTTCTAAGAAGTTCCCAGAGTCGACAACCTATCTTTCGGATTTTATCGACTTCCCAGATGAATTGGTAATCAATAAAATTCTCAAGAGAATCTCGTCTGAGTGTAGTATCGCGTGACAACCAATTCAGAAATATACTCCATCATGGTCACCGCACTACATCCTAAAAAGGATTAAGTGGGGTTTGGTAACTACGGTCCTCAATATCAAGGGCTCCTAGGTCGAGAGTAGCACGTTTTCACGAATAGACTCGTTCAACATGACTAGATTCTCAAGAGGGCCTCAACTGAGTGATGGTGTCTCAAGTCAACTTTTTCAGGAATTGACTCCCTCAAAGCCTCCTTAAATATACCATCGTCCTATCATAAGTGCACTCAACTCCGGGTTAGGACTTATCTCACCAGTCAAGAACCAAGTCAACAAAAGATTTCAAGCAAATCATATATACAGGCAATCATATAGATATGTACAAATATAGAAATCAACACAAGCAAAAACAAGGTGGGCTTAACCCTAAAAAATAAACTCTCCCCAGTGAAGTCGCCATTTCTGTTGCAGTGAGAATCGGATAATAAGCTATTAATTAACTTGCATCGCAAAACTTTTAAGTTCACCACCGACTTTGATTTATCCAGAGGAAAGGTTCAAGATCGAGAAAAACCTAGAGGGGGGAGATCTAAGGTTCGGGGGTTGGTTACGCCTAGGGAAGGTATTAGCATCCTAAACGTCCGTAGTACTCTACGAGAACCTCTTGTTTTAGCTTGTTATGTCTTACTCGCTTGCTAAGGGTGCTATGCTAAAGGTTGAATCCCTAGGGGTTAGTATCTAAGTATACTCGACAAAGTATCGTACTTTGCGCCTACGTATCCTGACGGGAGTGGAATCAGAGTATCCGTAGTTCACTGATCTAAGGGTCAAGGAGGAACCATTGACTATGGCCAAAGTTCCAAGGGGAAATGAGTATGAGCTCATTTTAGAGTTCACGATAACTCTCTAAGTCTAAGTTATAGGGGGAAAGTGAGTTCTCATGATGGTGAGAATCACATAGAGTTCAAAACTCTAACTTATTTCTAAGTTATGATTTCATGGCTCTCATGAGACGAAGAAATGGGATAAACCTAAAAGGATAAGGTAGGGTGGTTGTTTAGTGACTCATGAGTCAATTTTAGGATGATTTCCCTTTGGAATGGGGGGAAAGATAACAGTTTTAAAATTACTAAGAAATAAAGAGTTATAAATTCCAAATATGATGATGTAAAAAGACATGAACAAGATAATGAGATGAAACAAAGTTTATGAAATCATGCAAGGTTAGAATAATTCATATTAGACATTACTTAGACAAGGTGAACGAAGATAACATGACAAGATGAATAAAGAAATGCAATAAAACCCTAAAAGGTACTTCCAATATCAACATGAATAAAAGCGAATAGTATTAAATATTTCCTACCATTTCTTTTTATATTCAAAAAGTAGATCTAATTAGAAACACATAGCAAAAAGAATGGAAGAAAAAGGATAAAAAATGAACAGGTTATGAAGATTTGAAGTTAAAGCACAAACTTGAAAATAAATAATACAACCAAGTATTAAAAAGAAAGGAAAGGGAACTCCTAGGGATTGAACCCAGGACCCTTCGCGTGCAGGCTAAAACCAATGCCACCAGGCCAATGCGCGCGTCTTAACATACAATGGTAACACAAATATATATATAAAGAGAAACGAAATCAGAAAATAAAACAAAAAGACTGGGGCAAGGGGGATTCGAACCCCAGTCCTATAGGTGAAAGGGCGCGTGCTTGTGTGTGCTTGCCACTGGGGTGGCTATTACATCCGGTAGTAAACTCAACTTGATTAATACATAGGCCTTGCGTGCGTGAATATTTCAAATTAACAAAGCAAACTAACCATCACACAATCTGCTCACAAACCAAGCCAATCATCAATTAACCATTGCCGAATAAACTGAAGCAGAAATACATGGTTACCATCACCACATCATGAATTAACACACATATTAAATACTAAGCAAATGCTTCCATCATACAAATCCATGATGTAGTAGAACATTTGAATGTGTAAAGCAATAAATTCCAACACAGTCATAGCAGCAAGCGTACAACATATTCAAAAGAGGTTCAATTAAATGAAACATCTTGGCATACAACTAATAAACAAACAGGTGGATCAAGGATCCAAATCAGCATGGCATTAGGTTTATTTTCATGTATATCAAAACATTCTCAAGACTTAGCATGCTTAATGGAGGGTAGCAGAGATGTTTTAGGACCAAAATCATATGATTGACAAGGTTATTTGTTCAAAATGTAAGAAAACAAGAGGACAAGTTAAGGCATGATGCAACCAGTTCTAATGATACATTCTCAAAGTCCAAAAGCAATTCAAATATGTCACAATGAGTGGTGAAAAATAGGGATAGGTCAGATCAAGGCATAGGCATATTCTAAGACTACCCTAACTGTTAGTGACAGTTTCTAGGATAAATTAAAGGAGTGCTAAGGGAATGATGGCAGCAACATCAAAAACACAAGCAGTCAGCATCATATAAGTAACATGTCATTAGAGCAATTATACATCTCATAAGTCAATGAGTTCATAAGATTAGCTACACAACAATCAATGTTAGCACACCAGTCAGATAACAAGATTCAAACAGTTAAGATTCATTGTGGTTCATGAACAATGCAGCAGACAATTTCCACAAAGATAGCATACAAGGCCAATGCAAGACACAATAACAGTTCATACATCTTAATGCACATCAAGGCCAGATTATGAGCATACCAATCAAACATAATGTCACATAATGTCAAGGAAAATTGTATTCAGTTAAAATGGTAGAAAGCATAGTGATGATTCATGTATCAAAGCTAGATTAAGGGCACACCAATTACATACAATGTCAAGGTAAGTTTACTTAGGTTCATGGCATTTGGTACATCATGAAGCATATATCAAACAGACTTGTGTACATACATGAGCAGTGACATCCCAAATCAAAAGCAGCTTAGCAAACTGGATTACATGTAAGTACACACAATAGGTCACATACTTAACATGTTGGTACAAGTATAAATTAGTCATGCTTCTAATGATGCATACACAACAAGAACAACATTCATATGGTTAAAAACTAATCACATATATTCTAGGAAACAGGGCATAAGGCATGGATCAAGAATTAGTTCTGATTTAAGGTAATGCAGAGCAAAAAAATGTACACAGTTCCATGGTGGCAAGCATGAAGCACCAAGGCAAACATTTCAAAAAGTTTAACAATCAAGGTCAGACAAGGTTACAAGGTAGAAAAAACACAAATCATGTTTGAAATTTAAAACTTAAACACAAATATGAGATACCAAACTGACAGCATGCTAATGACAAGGCATATGGACAATGCAAGTTCAAACATAGCAGGGCATACCTAACATGGATTCTAAGTTACAAACCAAACACAAATCATAGGGGCAACAAAACACCAATGGTACACCATGTATCAAAGATTGATAGAACAAAGAAAATCATACTTGGAAAGACACTTATCATACCAACTCTTAGGCATATAAACAAATAGCCACAACACAAAAATTTCAGGCAAGTAGTGAAGTGTTGCAAGTACATGGCTGGAGCAAAGACTTAAACCAGAAAAAAATAGCAACCAGTTCAATTTAATCAAAAGCACAAGTGTAACAGTTATGTACTTTAGAAATTTAAACATTTGAACACATAAGTCAAGAAAATGAAGGTCATGCCATGGACAACAAGTGTATATCAGAATGTAATCAAAATACAAGAGCATCAAAAGGCAACCTCTATGACAGCATATGACAAAAGCAATAACACTTAGGTAATCTTAGATATAAATCGTGGCTATGAGCTTAGGTATACACAAGGATCATCCATAGAAAGAGAAAAACAAAACCATTTTAATGAAGACAACTTAACAACATTCAGTCAACCACTAAACCACCAACAAAGTGATGGATAGGTTCATCCGTCCTACAACTTATGAGCATATCAGAAATGCATAAAGAACTAAGATTCAATAACATCCAAGCACATATGACATACATAAGTAGGTTAATAAATTTCATCCATCTAATCTCGACAGTACAATAACCAAAGTGCAATCTTGTAAACTTGCAGCCATTCAATGAACAGAACCAAAAGCATTATAACTTAACACCAAAAAAGCATACATGTATATCTCAACATATCAAATAAACAAAATCTTTCTATTTTATGAAATTAAACCATGAGCAAATAATCAAACAACTCAAGCACACATTAGCAAGCTGTATATGTAAAAGAATAACATGACACACATGACATAATGACATCAAATGAGCATGATTATTAAGAGAGAAAGAGTATGATACCAAGTGGAGTAATGTCCACTGCACCTTCAAGTATGTTGACTGCTTTCTTTCTGAACTAACCAAAGTACTCCAAAGCCACCTTTCACCTTTCTTGCTCGAAACTTAAGAAACTCAGAGACTATTTGAGTGTTTGTGAAAATTTGTTGGTGAATTTAAGTGTTGAAGTAAGCTCCTTTTATAGGCTAAGCAAATGGGCCTGGGTTCCTTGAGTCCAATGATCAAACACATAGTATGCTGAGTAGAAACTAGGGTTTACAACGTCTCTCTTCAAATTCAAATATTGGTCCACTTCCTGGAGACAAATGCGCTCCTCTACTGCACAAAACCTCAGAGGTTGCAGGGTCAATTTCATAACTCAGTGCTTTGCTTAAGATCTCCTCCTTTGTTGTCATATGAGAGGGTATCAGATGAGGTAAAGATTGGGATTGCGTGAGGGGATCTGCAGGTGAGAGCAGGCTGTATGCTGAAACAAGTAATTCCTCAGAAACACTTTTAATGAAGCAAACCACGAAAGCTCAAACGGGAAGTGTTTTTGGAGAATTCAAAAATAAGAAAAACGAGCCAAGGGATTGGATTGTGAAACGATTTGGAATGAATTGATATGATTGTATTTGAATTTCCTTCTTCTTCTGAAACTTGCAAACACGACAAAGGAGAAGAACAAGCTTTGGTTGTTTTGTTTCTTTGCTGGCCACGCGTCGCCTCTTCATTGGTCAGAGAGATGGAGTTGAAAAGTCAAAGCAAATTGCCTGATTTCTATTGGTCCTTGGCTAATGAGTTCAATCCAAAATTTGTGACATGGTTTTTGCAACGGTGGGCCTAAGGTGATGGGCTAAAAAAACAAATATTTGTTGGATTGGTTTTCTCTTTTTCTTGTTATCAAAAGAAATGGTTAGAAAAATAAATAATATGTGAATTTGGTAATTGAAATGGTTATGGTGTAGGAGAATTAATATAGAGAAATTGGATAAAATTGGTTAATAGAGGACTATTGAAATTGGTTAGGAATTGAGAAAGACAATTGAGGGTAGATAAGGTGGGTAGAAATTTGGTTATGGAGAGGATCATGGTGAGGGTTATGGAGACATCTCTTTGAAATGAGAGACTTGCGTGATTCAATGCTCCATCCAAAATCTTGATTAATCACCTCTTACATCTTCTTAAGATAAACCTGATTCACAAATGAAACAAACACAACCAAAACCTGGCAAAAAAAAAGTTAGCTATGCAATATGATTGACCTAATATGACATGCAAGAGATCAATGGATCTAAGGGTAAAATTTGGGGTACAACAAGATGTAGCCGTTCCAAACTTGTATTCATCATACTTGGGATGGATTGCAAGACAGAAAAAAATATTCAAAGTTCTTCTATCTTGAACAAAACATTTTTTCTATCAATCTATCTTAACATTATGGTGTTGATGTTGTTGTTATATTTTTGGAATAACATTCCTATATTGTCAATCAAAGAAAATATTCCTTAATTTATTGCTTTCATCGGTTGACAACATTGAGAAATTTATTCCTGAACATTGTGTAAATTGAAAGCATAATTATCTTGTTCTCTTTCATGTGAAAGCATTTTCCATGAAGACATTTACTCAAGATAATTAAATCTCTCTAGGATGGATTGCAACTGCAAAAAAAAATTCTCTTGGTAGGAACAGATAAATTATCAGAAATTTGAAAAGATTTGTTGTTCTCCATGAATTCATTGCCAAAATCTGGATTCGTTTAAACAATTTATATTAATATTCTGTGTAAACAATATGATTTTTAAAAAAATTCCCCTCGATTTTTTTTAACAGGAAACCGAGAGGTATGTGGCGCTTAGGATGAAACATATTTTATTTTATTTTTTATTTAAAATGAAGCACATTTTACCTCGGTTTTGAGTAATAACCGAGGTAAAATATATGCGTGTTTATTGAGTTTCTTCACCATCCTTAAACAAATTTTTGCCGTCCATTTAATGAGTATCAACACTCAAGACACGACCATTAGTGATCCGTATGAAACCTAAAATCCCCAATATAAAAAGAATTATGAATATTAAAAATTGATAATGAAATATTTGACATGAAAACTTTAAAACTTAAAAAAAACGTTTATTTTATTTGGGAAAACTTCTCAAGGATGGATTGCAAGAATAGGAAATTATTTGGGCTCAAGGTCTGTGTTCTTAAATAATTATATAACTGAATATTTATTTTATTTATCTAACCTTTTTATGTTTTATATCACACATTTGATCTTCCTCAAGATCAATGAAATGAGTCCAGCATTTGTTCTTCACTGACAGCAACGACAATGAATCAGATTCAACATTTTTACTTTAATATTTTGTGTAAACAATGCAATATTCTGTGTAAACAATGTAGTTTGTAAAAAAATTAATTTATTTATATTTTGCGTAAACAATGTAAATTATGTTCATAAACCGAGATTTATATGACGCTAGTTTTGAAAATATAAAAAAGCTATTGATGGGGATCGAACCAATGACCATTTCAACTATTCCTTCGGTAATTCTAAAACTGAGGGGTAAAGTGGAAGCTTTTCATGATGCCCTTCGTTACCTCGCCTCTGTAACCGACGTTAAATCAACTTTGCGTCTGAGGTTAAATGTGTTTTTTTTTGTAGTAATGCAAGAAATGTATGTAGAGAAAGTCCTTCGGTGTTATAGTATGGATAAGGCTAAAGCGGTGAGCATTCCACTTACTTCTCATTTCAAGCTTAGTCATAAACTATGTCCATCTACAGATGAAGAAAAGTTGAGTATGAAGAATATTCCATACTCATTGGTCGTTGGTAGTTTGATGTATGTTATGGTCTCTACAAGACCCGATATTTCTCATGTAGTAGGAATAGTGAGTCGTTATCTCTCAAATCCGGAAAAAGATCATTGAGAGGTCATGAATTGGGTGATGAGATATTTGTGTAGCTCATCTAATTTGAAGCTCACCTTGGGATGCAATAAGCCTATGTTTGTTAAGTATATGGATTTGGATCTAGCCGGAAGCATAGATGATCGAAAATCTACTTCGGGGAATATGGTGACTTTTGTTGGGGGAGCCGTAGATTGGAAATCAAAGTTGCAAAAGTGTGTTGCACTATCTACTACCGAAGCCGAGTTTATAGCCGACATGGAAACGTTAAAAGCATTGTTATAATTGAGTAAATTTGCAATAGAAATTGGTGTGAAACAAGAAAAGTATTTCTTGTTTTGTGATAATCAAAGTGCCATTCACTTATCGAAGAACCCCTCCTTTCACTCAAGGTCGAAGCATATTAATATTCATTATCATTGGATTTATGATGCATTATATTCCAAGTTGATGGAGCTTGAGAAGATTCAAAATGATGAAAATGGTTCGGATATGTTGACGAAGGTGTTTCCTAGTGGAAACTTTGTGTTTATTCGCACAGTATCTGAATTGGTGTTGCCTTTCAACTAGTCGGTTAGGGGAGTTTGCTGGGCTATCCCTCCTATTGGGAGTGACCCAAATGAATGTGGGTTAGTAGCTCATGTAAATGCAAGACTTTGTTATTTTTCAACAAAGAGAATTGTGTCATTCAATGGAGTGTGTGAGAGAAAAAGAAGAAAAGCTAGAGATAACACACTATTCTCGCAGCCCCAATTAAGCACAGACCAGTTCCACAAGATCGTGGTTTTCTCATAATTCAATCGTCGGATTGTCTTATTTTTTGTGACAATATTCAACACTCATAAAGATAAATTCTAAATAGTGGAGATTGGATTTTGAGTTTTCTAGACCTATCTGCCGAGTGATTTTCTGAGGTGCAGTTTTTGTGGTTGTTTTGGTTGATTGTATCTCTTATTTCTTGTTGTATTCTGAGATTGATTGTAAGTATTGAGTATGTTGATGAATGCCTCTAACTAGTGTTAGAGAGAACCTTGATTGTATCCATTGTTTGATTATAGTGGAGATTTAAGTGGTATACTGGTCCTGTGGTTTTTACTCCTAGTTAACAGAGGTTTTCCCACGCTAAAATTGTGTTGTTTTTGTTTGGTGTGTTTTGTTGATTGTCTCTAAGTTGCATTTGATATTTGGAAGAGATTGTGTTGTTGAGTTATTCTGTTGCATTGTAGATTTTCTCCCAACAATTATTTGAGATTTTATCCTGACACTCCACACTTACACCGAACCCCTATACATATTTTCATAATACCTATATTGTCCTTGTCACAATTTCATCAAAAAATTGAATAAAAAACTTGATAGAACAAGTGAAATTTTCGGTAAAAATTGAAAAAAATGGTAATGTATTCAAAAAGTCTAGTATGCATTTTTACTATTTTTTTAAAAAGAATTCAGCGTACCAGATTTTTTGATAAATCCGATATCTTCGATAATTTTTTGGATTTTAAAAAATTTTGGTAGTTCATTTCGATAAGAAAAAAAATTTAACACTGCTAAATTTTTTGAAAAATCCGGCACGGACAGTAGTTTTCCAACATGTTTGACAAAACAGGTAAAAAAATCATTTTTTTTTAGAAAATTATGATTTTATACCACATATTTGAAAAATTCGGTGTACAAAAGTATGATTTTATACCATATTTTTCAAAAATCTAGTATAAAACCATAGATTTCTGAAAAATTATATAATTTTACTTGTTTTTGAAAAATCCATTAAAAATCATACACGTCCCCAAAAAATATGGTAAAACCTCAAAAATTTTCCAAAAATCCACTAACATGAAATTTTTCTAGAAAACGTAAAATTCGCATAGGGTATTAAAAAAAATTACTCATATAGTGTGTCAGGTGTAAGTAGAGAGGTAAGTGTCAAGATAAATTCTCAATTTATATGTAATATTATTGGTTTTATATCAATTAACAAGGCCATCGCTTATGTAGTGAACAATGCATCAAGATTGGAGATTCTTACTGGTTTCAGCATAAACAACGACGTATCTCACAACCCGCTTCAATTCGCTGATGACACAATTCTCACGTGCAACGCTTCGTTGGATAACATTTGGGGTCTGAAGACGATACTTCGGCCTTTCGAATTGATCTCGGGGTTGAAGATTAATGCTTCTAAAAGTAATCTATTTGGAATTCATGTGGAGAAGTCCTTCTTGAATGCAGCTGCACGGTTCTTGGCGTGTCAAAAACAAAAACTACCATGTAAATTTCTTGGCCTCACAATTGGAGGTAACAATAAGCGTTATGAATTTTGGATGTCGGTTATCAGTAGCTTGAAAGCGCGTCTGTCAGTTTGGAAGGGGAAACTGCTATCTATTAGTGGTAGGCTAATTTTGCTGAACACTGTCCTATCTAATCTGCCTATCCATTACCTATCATTCTACAAAGCTCATGTCAAGGTTCTGGCGCAAATCAAAACGATACAGAGGAGATTCTTTTGGTCAGGTATGTTGGAGAAAAATGGTCTTGCCTTGGTTAGTTGGAGGACGGTCTACAAACCAAAATCTTTGGGTGGTTTGGGTGTTAAAGATGTTGCGGCATTTAATGTTTCACTATTGTCGAAGTGGTTATGACGTGTTTTGACAGACGAACAAGCTATTTGGAGTGGAATTTTGATGGCTCGATATGGCAATTTAATGTCCAGGTTGCTGTCTCATTATGAGCCTTTGCCTATTCGTCATCAATCGATCTGATGGCGTGATCTGATGGCTATTGGAGATACGAATTCTGCAGGTGGATTTGCAAATACTGTGACCTGTAAACTTGCCAATGGAAGAGCCATTCCTTTTTGGCTCTCGAGATGGCCTACAAATGATACATTACAATCTTTGTTTCCTGCACTCTTCGAGGCTTCATCAAACAAAACTGGGTTTGTCATGGACTTTGGCCACTGGATAGGCTGCAAGTGGCAGTGGAATATTATTTTTATTGGCGAGTCAGTTTCAGAGGAGATTATCAAAGAAAAGGCAGACCTGATAATGATATTACAGGAAATTCAGCCACTGTCTACCAATTCTGATTCCGTGGTTTGGCCTACTAGCCCCCATGGTGAATTCTCAGTCAAATCATGTTATGACTCGATTACTTCGAACCCGGATTGGTTAGTCTTGGAGGATGAGCAGAAATTGGCATTGGAGTTGGTTTGGATTTCAAAAATTCCATTGAAGGTGAAGAATTTCTCTTGGCGTTTGTTGTTGGACAGGCTTCCCACTAGAGTAAACTTGGATCGTAGAGGGATTATTTGGAATACTCATGACAAGGTGTGTGTTTTCTACTTTCGGTGCGATGAAGACAACTCTCATTTGTTCTTCTCTTGTCCTAAGATTTTAGAGGTTTGGAAGAGATTATCATCTTGGGTTGGGATTCCTTATTTGGTGGAAGTTGAATCACATAGTCACCTATTCGAGTGGGCGGTTTCAATGTTGAAGGAGTGCTCGAAACCTACAGCTTGTATTATTTGGTTTGCGATGTGTTGGTGCATTTGGTGTAACGCCCCGTTTTATTTTAATTATTTTTCGTAATAAAAAAATTGTGATTGGTGTATATGTATGTGATTATGTGTGTTTTATTGTGTTTGAGGATATCCTTAGTGTAGGGTAGTGACCTTAAGACTAGACCTTGAGGAAATGGTTGGGGGGTGTGTGACCAATTGCATAGAGATGGGTGGTGTGGTTAGTAACAAATTAGTAATATTAGTTGGTAATTATTTATTTGAATAATAGTATGTGAATATTATTTAAATTAATTAATTAGTATTATTACTATTATTCGTTATTATTTAATTAGATAAAGATAATAATAATAATAATAATAATAATAATAATAATATAATATAATATAATAAGAGGGATTTGGGAAGAGAAGTGTCAGTATGTGTTTTGGAGAGAAAGTTGAGAATAGGAGAGTTGGGGCAAAGGGAGGATCACCATTGTTGAGCTAGAGGAAGCTTTGTCACAAGAACTCTAAGGTAAGGGTGGGTAATGGTTTTAAATTATCATTGGTATGATGGAATGGTAGAGGTAGGTTTTGTTGTATGTGTTGGATTGAATGATTGTTTGATTAATAATGAATTGTTAAATGATGTTGCAATTGACGATTAATGGTTGAATTGTTGTGTTGCTGTTGTTGGAATCGTATAGGTGATTGTTGTATGTTGTTGATGTTGTTTGTGGTATGTGTTCACGAGTCAGAGTTGGAACAAAGTTATGAGTAATTTTGATGAAAAAGATTTGGGGTTTGGGACTTTAGAAAAGTGTTTTTTCGTGTTAAAATGTGTTCCAAACGATTTATAAGAAAAATTGAGTTTTGGGAGGGTTCAAAAGTGATTTTCGTGTAAAAAGTTGTAGAAAAAGTGCTTATGTAGCAGATGTAATCGATTACCCGATATGTGGTAATTGGTTACCACTTAAAACGTGAAAATTGGATTTTTGGGGGGTGTAATCAATTAACGGTTTTGTGTTAATCGATTACACTGGGAGGAAAAATCAGAAAAACTTCAAAAATTTATAACTTTAGTTTCGGGTTTCCGATTGTCGCGCCGTTTGAAGATGTAGAAAGCCGAGACAACGTACTTTATTTAAAAATAGTTTCATGTTGCTAGAAATAATTTAAATGATATGTAATGGCATTGAAAGGTGTGTAATTGTATGTTGCGATATGATGTCTTATTGTAAATGATGAAACTTGAGTGTTGTTGCAATGATGTTGTTGTGATGTTAATGATGGTACTATGATGATGTTTTAAGGATGTGCATGTTAGAATATATGCATGATGTGTTTATGATGATTATGTTGATGGTGGCATACACGGTTAGAAGAGGGGCCAATGTGTATGTGTTGTTGTTGCATGTTGAGAGTCCATGCATCCATGTTGGCGGAACTTTGGTTCTTTTCGGTGAGCCTCGATCATATGGTGATGGATCGGGTACGAGTAGCTAATTACTATTATGGGGGATTAGTGAAGCGTTACCTGTGGTGATGGTAGTGATGTTGGTGTGCTCCGGTTCCAAGAGGGAATCAATCCTATAGTGGGGAACATTAAGTGAAATGGACCTAAGTGTTCATAATTTGGTACCACATGCATTGAGTCAATGATGTTGCATATCATTCTATGTGGAATTGCATAATTTTGTTGGTGTTATATGATGTGGTGATACTTGTGAATGTTATGTGATTATATGTGAGCCTTGTGATGGAAGTTGTATATGAGTTACTTATGATGTTTGGGGTGTGAGTTTATGATATGTTGATGTTGATGACTTGTTGCATATAATTGTTGCAATCTATTCTTTCTTATGTCTATTATAATTGATTATGATTACTCACCCCTTCTGTTTGAATGTTGCCTCCACGTGGGTAACGTGTAGATATCTCGGAGTAGCTTGCTGAAGTAAGGAAGATAGATCATTAGAGAATTTTAGCAGTTATCGCTAATTTAGAGGTGTCATGCTCTGATATGTAAAATTGAGTTGGGAACGCTTGATTGAATGCGTTTCGTTATATCTATGTTGGAACCTTTGCGAGGATTTCTGGATTGTTGAACTATTTCTGTTTCAATTCTCTTATGAGAGTAGATGTCATGAGATTGAAAGTTGAGAATATTTATTTTAATGACGATTTCCGCTGTGATGTTTCTAATATAATGATACATTGCATAAATATTATGAATGTGCATGTTTATGAAAAGTTAATATTATTTCTATAAACCGTGTTACGGAGCAGAACTTATTTATGTTTTTATGATGTATGACGCCCTTGTGTGGTAATTCCAATTAAATTATCCGTGAATTCTATGTGGAGTTTAGAAGGGTGTTACATTAGTGGTATCAGAGCAGGTCAGTCTGTCCGGCCAGGTTGTTTAATTATGTTGTTCCCTAGTATGCGACATGTGTGTGAAAACACTGTCGATGCTTGTTTTATATTCCTTTTGCAGGTTGGGAATGAAACAAGTGGGGGAGAAGCGTTTTCTTCTCTTGGATGTTCCAACTGTAGAGAGATTGGGTTTCGTGTTGTTACATGCGAGAGTACAGTGTTGGCTAGTTTGACTATTTTGAGAACGGTGTGCTGCTGATTACGAAAGCTCGGGTAAAGCCGAAGCTATGTTGTTCCTAACACTGAAGATGTTGTGGATACGAGATTCCTGTATGCCGGGTAAGTTGGGATATCTTTAGGGAGAACGATCAGGTGTTGTTGATATTGGATTCTCTGAGTGTAGAGAGCGATGTGACAACTAGTGTTATGCCAGTAGTGTGTGATCCCTAATGTTTTTCTTAAAAGATATCTGTGACTTACCTTCATTCCGTGAAGTCGAGTTCGATTGAGGTAGAGAGTGTTCCATCCGCTACGCAGGTAGAAGGATTCTTGGAAGGTGAGGCTTATGTGAAAAGGCTAGACCTGATTGTTCTTCTATGAAGGGAGAAATGGTTATCAAAACTCCTGCTAAGGGATCGATGACTACTTCTGTGGTTTGTTTTATTTGTCCTCTGTAGATCTTTTATAGAGAATTTGGTGTTGATCTTATTTGCTTGTCGTTGAGAAATCTTGATGTTATCTTGGGAATGAAGTGGTTGGAGTTCAATCATGTTCATATAAGCTGTTATAACAAGTCGGTGCAGTTTCTTGCTCCTGATAATGAGGAAGAAGCTGGTTTTTCTTATCTGTTAGAGAGTTGAAAGAGCTTTTGGAAGAGGAAGCTCAGGTGCTTGTATTGTTTGCGTCCTTGTCTGTGGAAAGTCGATCAGTGATTGATGAGTTGCAGGTGGTGCACGAATTCCCAGAGGTTTTTTTGGATGATATTTCAGATGTTCCGCCAGAGAGAGGGGTAGAGTTTGCTATTGATCTTGTCCCTGGTACCAGACCTGTTTCTATGGCACCATACAGTATGTCGGCATCGGAGTTAGTAGAGTTGAAGAAGCAATTAGAAGAGTTATTGGAAAAGAAATTTGTGAGACCAAGTGTGTTGCCTTGGGGAGCTCCTGTGTTATTGGTGAAGAAAAAAAATGGTAGTATGAGGTTATGTGCGAATTATAGACAATTGAATAAAATGACGATTAAGAATAAGTATCCACTTCCAAGAATAGATGACTTGATGGATTAGTTGGTGGGTGCTCGTGTGTTTAGTAAGATTGACTTGAGATCTGGTTATCATCAAATTAGAGTGAAGGATGAAGATATTCATAAGACGGTGTTCAGGACTCGGTATGGACATTATGAGTATTTGGTGACGCCATTCGGAGTGTCTGATGCACCTGGTGTGTTCATAGAGTATATGAGTAGAATCTTTCATGCTTACTTGGATAGTTTTATGGTGGTTTTTATTGATGACATTCTGATTCATTCTAAGTCGGAAGAAGAGCATGCTGAGAATTTACGGATTGTGTTGCAAGTGTTGAAAGAGAAGAAGCTTTATGCTAAATTGTCAAAGTGTGAATTCTGGTTGCAAGAGGTGGGTTTTCTTGGTCATGTTATTTCGGGCGATGGTATTGTTGTAGATCCATCCAAGGTAGATGCAGTTCTACAGTGGGTGACTCTGAAGTTGGTGCCTAAGGCTCTGTTTGGTAAAACTAGCTGATAGCTGATAAGCTAGCTGATAGCTGGTAGCTGATGACTAATAGCTTATAACTTATAGCTTATAACTGATGACTTATAGTTGATAAGCTAATTTGAGTGTTTGGTAAATTAGCTGTTACACTAGCGGATAAATACAAAATGACATAAAAGGACATTCTTAATTAAAAAAAATAATTATTCTATTTATTAAATTATTTTTTATTCAATAAAAATAAATATATTAAAAATCAAATACAAAATATTTTAAATAAAAATATAAAATTAAATTAACCCAAAAATATATTAAACACTTATATATAAATTTTGTAATGAAATTTAAATATCTAAAATAATAATATTGTAGTTTGATCTTGTATTTCAATAAAGTGCATATTTTCTTCTTTTTTTTTCCTCTCCAAATCCATGATATGTCTACTAAAAAACAAATATATTCAATAATACAATATCATATTTATAAAAATAATACATTAATAATAAAAACTCAAGTAATATATAATTAAAATAATATTTTAAAAACAATAAAAAAACAATTTAATGTAATGAAGCAAAATATTCTATTAATAACAAAATGGAAGATTGATTACATCGTGAATTTGTTCGGTAAAAATAATGACTAACATTTTTTATTCCCTCAACTAAAACACAATTATTTTAATTTAAATCATAATAATATAAAGGGTAAACATGGCTTTTTGATAAAATAGTAAGGGTATAAATGGAAGAAAAAGTCATAAGCTAAAAGCTATAAGCTCAAAAGCTACTTCAAATAGCTTTTGAAAAAAGCTAAAAGCTAGTAAAAAAGCTACAAGCTAAAAGCTAAATGACAGTTACCAAACATAACATTTTTTATTAATATGAGCTGAAAAGCTATAAGCTCTTTTTTATGTCTTACCAAACAGACTCTAAGATTAGAAGCTTTTTGGGCTTAGCTAGTTATTATCGCAGGTTCATTGAAGGATTTTCCAAGTTGGCACTTTCATTAACACAATTGACTTGCAAAGGTAAGGATAATGTCATGGCTGATGCTTTGAGTCAGAAGTCTTTGCATATGTATGTTATGATGGTCAGGGAATTGGAATTGATTGAGCAGTTTAGAGACTTGAGTTTGGTCTGTGAGCTGACACAGCAGAGTGTGATGTTGGGTATGTTGAAGATCAACAATGATTTTTGTAATAATATTAAAGAGAGTCAGAAGTTGGATGTGAAGTTGGTGGACTTGGTGATTGAAAGTAAGCAGACTGAAGATAACGACTTCAGAGTGGATGAGCAAGGTGTACTGAGATTCCGTGATAGAATTTGTATTTCGGATGATGCTGAGTTGAAAAAGATGATTCTGGAAGAAAGTCATAGAAGTAGCTTGAGTATTCATCCAGGAGCTACAAAGAGGTATCAAGATCTGAAGAAGATATTTTGGTGACCTGGATTGAAGTATGATGTGGCTCAGTTTGTGTATGCTTGTTTGACTTGTCAGAAGTCGAAGTTGGAACATTAGAAACCTGTTGGTTTGATGCGACCGTTGGATATTCTAGAGTGGAAATAGGATAACATTTCGATTGACTTTGTGACTGGGTTGCCGAATACTCCGAGAGGGCATGATGCTATTTGGGTAATTATTGATAGACTGGCAAAGTCAGCGCACTTTATACCGATTAACATCAACTTTTTTTGTAGAAGTTGGAAGAGATTTATATCCGTGTGATTGTGAAGCTGCATGGGATTCTGTTGAGCATTGTGTCAGATAGAGATCTGCAGTTTACTTCTAGATTTTGGGAAAGTTTGCAAGAGGCTTTGGATTTGAAGTTGAGGTTGAGTTCAACTTATCATCTACAGACAAATGGTATGACTTATAGGACTATTCAGTCTTTGGAGGATTTGTTGAGGGCTTGTGTGCTTGAACAAGAAGGTTCTTGGGATAGTCATTTGCCATTGATTGAGTTCACTTATAATAACAGTTATCATTCCAGTATTGGAATGTCGCTTTTTGAAGCTTTGTATGGCCGGAGGTGTAGGACACCTCTGTGTTGGCATGAATCTGGTGAAAGTGTGGTGCTTGGACCTGAGTTAGTCCAATAAATAATTGAGAAGGTGAAGCTGATTAGAGAGAAGATGAAAGCTTCGCAGAGTAGGTAGGAGAGTTACCATGATAAGAGGAGGAAGGCCCTTGAGTTTCAAGAAGGAGATAATGTGTTCTTGAGAGTCACTCTGGTGACTGCTGTTCGAAATACTTTGAAGTTGAGGAAGCTTACTCCTCGATTTATTGGACCGTATCAAATTTCGACAAGAGTTGGAGTTATTGCTTATAGAGTGGCGTTGCCACCAAATTGGTTGAATTTGCATGACGTGTTCCATGTTTCACAGCTTTGGAAGTATGTTCCAGACTCGTTGCATGTGATTCTGATGGATGATGATCAGGTAAGGGATAACCTTACAGTGGAAACTTGCCGGTAAGGATTGCATACCGTGAGGTGAATCAACTGATGGGGCAAAGTGATTACTCTCGTGAAGGTAGTGTAGGCAGGCGCTGCTGGTGGAAATATGACTTGGGAGTTGGAGAGCAGGATGCGTGAAGCATATCCTGAGTTATTCGTATCAGGTAATTTTAGAGGACAAAAATATTCTAAGTGAGGGAGAGTTGTAACGCCCCATTTTATTTTAATTATGTTTCGTAATAAAAAAATTGTGATTGTTGTATATGTATTTGATTATGTGTGTTTGTTAGGTTTGGGGATACCCTTGGTGTGGGTTAGTGACCTTAAGACTAGACCTTGAGGAAATGGTTTGGGGGTGTGTGACCAATTGCATAGAGATGGGTGGCGCTCCCGGGATTTTCATCCAAGTACAAACGCGAAAGTGGCACCGAACAGAGTCGCCAGCAATGTGTATTTATCCCACGAGAGGGAAAGGAAACACCGCGTAAACCTGAGAGAAAGGAAAAGCATGGTCTTACGACCAAGAGAAATGGGTTCGGGAGTCGGTTACGCGCAGGGAAGGTATTAGCACCCCCACACGTCCATCGTACCCGATGGGATCCACGCTTGCTTGTTTCGATCAAAGGGTGATAAAAAAGAATACTGGAAAAGGAACAAAAAGAGAACTGGAAAAGGAATGGAAAAGGAAAGGAAAGAGAAAGAGAAACAAATGTAGGGAAAATAAAAGAAGTGCTCGCATGGGCCCTACCCCACTGCCTACGTATCTCATCGGGAACATGAGAATCAGAGCGACGTAGTTCCCCTCACTAGGGATGGATTGTCTGTGTTTTTAGAGAACGGCTTACGTCCTAGCTCAGGTGTTGCAGGCTCGCTGGTCCGAGTGCGTTACCATCTTGCAAGAGAACGAGAAGGAGCACGTTCGTACGCTGAGAATGAGTGAGGTGGGAAAAGAATTCCCGAAGGAAAGACGTCATTGTTTGTTTTTGTCTTTTAGAAGTTTCCTTTTTTATTTGTTTGCGTATGATAGTGTATCCAAATCTTAGTCATTGGAATGTGTACGTTCTCACATTCCAAGATGGAATGGATAAGAAAGCACACTAAGAATGAAGAAGACCCTCACACTTAGTTCCAATTATCAAGGTTCAAACACACTAGCATACTTGTGTTTATCAAACGTTTTGTTGATTATGAAGTGAAGAAGTGTTTTTTATTATTTGCACCTTCAACAAGTATTGCATTTAAGTCCCTCATACAAGATCAAATGTTTAACACATTGACCCAAGATGGGCTATATGCTACACATTCTAAGATTACAAGAGAAGACCCCTTATAATCTTTTCTTTATATGAAAGGCCTAAATGCAATAAATGCCTACCTTTGTTATATGTTTTGACTTTTCTTTGAGATGAGAAAAGAGACTCAAGAGAGGAGAAAAGGTAAAACCTATATGGACTAAGACTCAATCCTAATTGAAGATTAAAGAGAGTGATCCTAAAGGTTTGTGAGGTTTCAACCTAAAGTCTAAAGAAAGAAAGAATTAAACAATTCACTTCCAAAGTAGAAGATGAATTGTAATTCAAAAAGGGAAAGTAATGAGTTATTAAAAGAAAGCACATAAGTGCTTAGCAAAACACAAAATGGAATTGTAAAAGAGAAAGGATAGAAGTTGAATGTGGATTCCTTATCCACACTCAATTGAAACTTACCGAAGCCCCTACATGGTTAGCACAATCACTTACAAGTAAAGTAAGAAAATATAATGAACAAATCAAATTCAAACAAGTTGACAAACAAAGTAAAATGAGATTGAATGCTATACATGCTTCCAAGTCAGAATGTAACTCATATTTACACAACCTAATGTTATCCTAAATGAGCATACCAAATCATGCAAACAAAATCTCAATCCAACAAGAAGCAAAGAAGAAAAGGTGAAGTGATGTGAATGTGGTTCATACTTGTGAAACAAGTGACTTAAGGTGCAAGATAAACATCAAACATGCAAAGATGAAACCCAAATGTCACAATCAGAAGTCAATTAACATGCTATACATCCTCAAACAAAACCACAACTCATGGTACAAGTGCCTTCATGATCAAGCAAACCAAACATGAGGCATGCATTCACAAAATGAACAAGTTAAACTTCATGCTTCAAACAAATAGCAAACATGCTTCAAAAATTATGACTTTCACCAATCAAACACCTTAAACACATGCCATTAACATATCAAGTCCACAAGCAATGAATCAGAACCAAAGTCACTCAACAATTAGGTCAAAGTCTCATGGAAGTTTCATGTATTCATGCTCAAAGCAACACATCAAAAGTCATCCAAAAAAGACTTAAAAATCATCTCATAAATCTCAAACATACCTCAACATATTGTGACCACAATGCAAAAAGAAAGGCATCAAAATCATTTTTTATGATCAAGAACAAAAATGCACAAAATCATATGTCACATTAAGTATGCATACAAATGGAAATTCAAAAGAAATAATGGAACAGGGGCAAAATGGTCATAAAATCAGAAAATAAAATCATAGAAAATTTCCTAAATGTTTTAAGAATACACATGAATTTTTGTAGAATTTTCCAATATGTTTTGGTATTTTTAAAAATTAATTATGAAATGTGTAGCAAAATGGAAAAAAAAAAAATGCAATATGAGAGGGGGGTATGAATATAGCAAATCAGCATGTTCAAATCACATGGGCCTCAAAATTGGGGGTGTGGATAGTATTCTGATTTGGGTCCATTTACGCGCATGACACAATAATTAAAATGCACCTTCAGTCAACATTAGTCAACACAATTCAAACCATTGGATAAAGTCAAGTCAACACACTGTCAAAGTACACAAGATCAACGTATGCACGTGAGGGAACACATTACATTACATGCACTGCACCACATAAAGTTTAAATGAATTCAGAAAAAAGGCACGTGAGGAGCATGCTGATTTTAATGTGTTGGCACGTTTTAAGCCACACGATGCAAGCAAATCTACGGTCATGTTTTAAACTGCAATCAAAACCCTAACCAAAGACCACCGGCCGGAGAGGGACCTCCGGTCACCTTCTCCGGTCAATCACCACCGTCTGCAACTTTGAGTTTCCCAAAATTACACAAACCATATACCAAAATGAAGCTGAGCTCGCATACATCATGAATGTGCAATCAACTTTCATAAATCACGCATGTATAACACAAACCGAACCAAAACATTTTGCCCTAAAATCTCATCTAAACTCCTAAAGAGCCTATCAACTAGCCAGGACTCACGCATAGCTTCTAATAAGCTCTAAACATCATAAAGCAAGCTAAAACAACAAGAACTTATGCAATCAAGTTGGAGTAATTGGAACCTGAAATTTGCAGAACTTTGAAACAAAAGAAAACCAGAGATCCACTCTTGATCTTTGAGCTTGATTCGTGCAAAATAAATGCAGTTGAGCCTTGAGATATTGAGAACAGAGAGAGATTCAAGGCTGAGCAATACTTGAAATCTTGAGGACTGTGTGGAAAACTTCTTCAATCCAATGCCATTGATGATGATGATGATGAAGTAAGATGGAGGATGATGAGGTTCGTGTACAGAGAGAGAGAAAAATGGAGAGAAACTGAGAGAGAAAAAAAAGTTTTTGGAGTGAATGTGAAAAAATGGGAACTGAAAATGAATTGTGAAGTGTGATTTTGTTTTATAATTTGAGTTAACCACGGTTTGGTGAGTGAGTTAAATGAGTCCAAGTTGGGTTAATTGAGTCCACCCTAACTAACTGAGCCAAGTTAGTTAGGGGACGAGTTGGTCATGGCTGGGTTATGGTGATGAAGGTTCATGGAGTTATGGTGAGGAGCAACTGCAAGGAATGGTGATGATGAGTTGTTCTGGTGTGGCAGCTTGGGAAACTTGTTTCACAAGTTTTGTTCTTCCTCTTTAGTGTATGGAAACAACATGGATAGCACGTGCTGCTCAAGTTTGTAAGGGGATGTTGGCTTAAATGAGGAAAGGAATAAAGAGTGTACATGTGAATTCTGAAACAATCAACCACAACCATGTTTATTTTCTGGTTTTATGACAGCTTGAAACCAATGCAATCATGGTGATTTGATGATGGAATTCTCTCAAATCCATGGATGATTTGATGTGTTTTTGGAGTCATTGGAAACAGGAGATGTAATGCTACACGTTTGGTGTGAAAATTGAATGGAAATGATGCTTGGAACATGCCTAAAAATGACCATAAACAGATGTAAAACAAACTGATGCATGGGCGAGCAATTTGGGGCATGGCATGGCAAATTGGCCTAGTGATTTTCAGCATAATCACACCAACTTTAGACCCATCTTTCTATTTCATAACTTGGTCAAATCAAAATTTGTCCAACATGAACATTGAAGATAAGACTACATAGAACAACTTTGATGTTGAAAATTTTCTCATTAGAGGCCTTTAACCATGAGAAAAATGAATGGACATTTGGCCCACCACATGTTTGTTAAAATGATTGCGCGCGTGACCTGAAAATCTTGGTCAAGACATGGTTTTTGGCCTACTTTCCTCCAACTTTGATTAATCATATCTCCCTCAATTTTTGTCCAATGGAGATGTTATACCCATGGATTTGAAGCTTAAAGCAAGATCTTTCATTGAGGCAGAGTGGAACTTTCATTTGATGCTTTAATTTTGAATGGCCTTGGTTCCAATTATGATGCAAAATGGCCAAAACTTGCTATTTTTAGTAACCCTACTTCATCCAAAAATGGCAACTTTCCAAATCTTGATTTTTTTCATGATTCCTTTGGAGTTTCTTGATCAAATTTTGTACATTGGTCACATATAACATGAATTTCATGAATTTGGCTTTAAAAAGTCAAGAGTTGACTTTTTCCTCTGATTATTTGACTTGGCCCCAAATTCCCTGATTTTTGATCTTTCTTCCAATTGAATCACTTCTAAAACCAATTGAGATGCAATCTTCCACATCCATACACATAGGGACATATAGGAAACCATGACATCAAGTCTTTCCCAAGGAAGCAAAGATTCCTTGATTTAAATGGAAACCCTAATCTTGGCCCCCTCTGGTTAGGAGGTAAAAGTGCAGTCTCAAATTTCAAATTCCTCAGAGTATGTTGTGTATCCTCTTAAAGGATGATGAGATAGGCCATTTGAGGATGATTTTGGATCAATGAGCTATCCCTTTTGAGGGTTTTCCTTCAATTTTTGAACCTCTTGCATGATGAAAGATGTAGTGCTTCAATCTCTCATTGGATCTCACTCTCTTGAGATAGTGGATGATTAATTGAGGTAGTATGAGACATGAGAGACCTCTTGGCTTGCCTTGAGGCAACTTAATTGATCTTTTTGTGCTTTGAATGATTCCTTGATTGTCCACCTCCCACCTGACCACATGCCCTGATGGTAAGAAGGATGCCATGCTTCATTTTTCTATGTTAAATGCAATGTAATGTTAATGAGGTGGATATGATATGATAAATGATAATGCCATGCTATGATGCCAAAAGGGGAGAGCAAATTTTGGGGTATTACAGCTGCCCCTATTCAAGCGCTGTAGACCTGAATGCCTGAAAGCAATTGCTTTCGGACTTTCAAGGTATATAGTGATTGAATACCAAATATAACCAAAAATTTGCTCTGGGTGATGAAGAAGAAAAGGGATATAAACCCAACGAGACTGCTGGATTGAATCTTCGACGAAACGTCGGAGAGATCTGTCTTTTGAACGATGCCAGACGACTACTGGCTTGCCACGCTTAGATGGACTTTAATAATGTCTTTTATGCAATTCCAGACGACTACTGGCCTGCCACACTACTGGTGGACTTTGGAAATGTCTTTTTGAACGACGCCAGACGACTACTGGCTTGCCACACTACTGGTGGACTTTAATAATGTCTTTTATGCAATTCCAGACGACTACTGGCCTGCCACGCTACTGGTGGACTTTGCAGCTTCGTGCCACCCGAAGATGGACTTTTGCCAATCCACTGTTGGACTTTGCCACCCGAAGACGGACTTTTGCCAATCCACTGTTGGACTTTTGCCACCCGAAGACGGACTTTTGCCAATCCACTGTTGGACTTTTAGCTGCTTTGCCACCCGAAGATGGACTTTTGCCAATCCACTGTTGGACTTTGCCACCCGAAGACGGACTTTTGCCAATCCACTGTTGGACTTGTGCCACCCGAAGACGGACTTTTGCCAATCCACTGTTGGACTTTTGCCACCCGAAGACGGACTTTTGCCAATCCACTGTTGGACTTTTGCCACCCGAAGACGGACTTTTGCCAATCCACTGTTGGACTTTTAGCTGCTTTGCCACCCGAAGATGGACTTTTGCTAATCCACTGTTGGACTTTTGCCACCCGAAGACGGACTTTTGCCAATCCACTGTTGGACTTTTGCCACCCGAAGACGGACTTTTGCCAATCCACTGTTGGACTTTTGCCACCCGAAGACGGACTTTTGCCAATCCACTGTTGGACTTTTGCCACCCGAAGACGGACTTTTGCCAATCCACTGTTGGACTTTTGCCACCCGAAGACGGACTTTTGCCAATCCACTGTTGGACTTTTGCCACCCGAAGACGGACTTTTGCCAATCCACTGTTGGACTTTTAGAATTTCAAAATTGAATCACTCTCTGCCTCTGCGCCAGACATCTCTGCTGACTCTGCTGAGGAATAACGATCAATGACTTGACTTTAGAGGTTCCTGAGAGGATAATATCTCTGCTGTCGAATGGATGAACAATCCGTCTGCTTCGAATTGTCAAGCTTGCCAACAATAAATTGGACTTTAAGATATGAGAGAATGATGACTCTGCCAGGAATTATTCCATCTGTTTGGGGCTGGATTCTAGTCACAGCAACTCCGCTGGGGATGAGAATTTTTAAATGACGTCCTGCTGGGGAAATGAGCCATTAAAACTCTGCTTGGGGATTTATTCAACCCAAGATCCTTTATAGGGATTATCAACCTTCTGACCCGGCTGGGGAAAGGCTGTACCATCCTTGTTGAGGAATAGATTCTGTCGATCTGATAAACCTCTGCGGAGAGAACAACAACTCAGCTGGAAGCTGCTGACAAGATTCGATGCTGACCTCTGTGGGGATACCATTACCAGAGATACGATCTTGCTGGGTATCAGGGCTACTCTGCCAGGGATATGCAAATCCTGGTTAGAACATTCCCCTGCAACTTGCTAGGAAAGAGTCCTTTGGGGAAACTCAAAGCAAATCCGCAGTAGTCTGCCGCAGAATATGACTGTCAAGCTTAGGATAAGTACCACAATGCCCCATGTTAGGCGAGCTTTCCTTTAGACAATTCCGTTGGGGATGACGAGTTTATAACAAACTCTACTAGAGAAAACTGCTTTAAAACGTCTCGTGCTGGAGAATGCCTTTTGAGAGGATTTTACAGAAGACCAACTGTCCTCAAACTCTACTGGGGATGATCAACACTTCATGCTGGGGAAACAAACATGCCCCATGCTTGGACAAAACAACAATTCGTCCCCGAAGAGGATGTCATAAGAGGATTTTACAGAAGATCTAGCCTCTTCAAACTCTTGTGACTTCGCTGGGGATAATGACCATCAGTTTCGGTGTCGATGAGACCACCCTTTTGGGGAACCTGTGACCGTTATCGACACAGAAAAGCTTGTAGTTGTTGGCAGTACTGTATGAGAGAATCGACTTAATAAGATACAACGGTACCCAGTTGAACTTAATTCACTGATATCGAACCGTTATGAACGACCGTCGACCGAGCGATGAACGCCGACCTCCTTTCCCGTGATTGCCCCAGTCTTTTGCGTGGGGTAAATGATTACTCGCCTTGTGCTTAAAATCATCTGTACCTGCTACCTGCAACAAAAGAATATGCACACATGCCCCGAGCTGGATCTAACTTCTGCAATTAAGAAAATCCAACCCTGAACCACCACCTGTTGGGGAGCAAGGTTTGTATGCAATCTCTTGCTGGAGAACATTATTAATGAAGCCTGCTGAAGACGGGGACCAAAAATGCCTTGGGTTGGAATGCCCCTTAGTTTCACTCCTTTTGGCTGATTGACTGCATATGCGTGACCAACCATTTTTCTTCACTTGCCCCAGACCAACATGATCCACCGGAAGAAATTGTCCCTAGAGGATTTTACAGAAGACTTGACATCCAAAACGCTTCAATGTCCTGAAACTCTTGTAGAGATTCGTCGGATCTCGACGTAACTGCCCCAAACCGCATGGATTACTTAGAAGAAATCACCTCAAGAGGATTTTACAGAAGACTTGGCAAGCTCAATGCTTCAGTGTCTTCAAACTCTTGTAGGGATTCGTTGGATCTCGACATAACTTCCCCAGTTTGGTTGAACTTTGAAGAGATTTCTCGACGTGATTGGCTCAGATGAGCTACACCTTAAAGAGATGGTTCGACGTGATTGCCCCAGATCGACTACGTCTTAGCACAACTTGTTGGGAAAGCCCCTGCCCAACAAAGTTTCCTGAGGAAGTACCATTGGATATGGCTGCCCTTCGGGAGTTTCAGGATCCTCAACTCGACAAGATTAAGCTTCTGGACTGAATTTCCATATGTAAACTTCTTTTGATGTCAAACAAATGTATGCAAGCAGAAAATGTTTTATTCTGAGAATGAAAATTCTAATGCAACACGACATGTTAATCTCGAAGTTTTACTAAAAAGATGTAGCAAACCCTTTGTGAGCGGATCACGGGTTAGGATACGACATTAATTTTTGAAAGAAATAATGCAATGCACATGCAACACCAACAAAGATCTTTTAGCACAACTGATAGGAGTCAGGAACGCTATCTCTTGGTAGTATGCCTTTGAAATAACCCTGATTCAATTAGGACTTTTGAGGGTTGTAACGGGGCCTGGTTCACGGTTTTGAGAAAAAAGGATTTATGGCTCAAAGTTTATTGGTGCCCACCCACTCTTCGTGATGTTCTCCAGTCCTACGTTCAGCTAATTTGCACAAGCGTTCGCCTCTCAAAAAGATTTTGTGATCCTTAAGGAACCCATGCATCTGATGGTTTGACACCCAATGAGGCTTTGGAGTGACAGTCACCCCTTTGTCTTTTGTTCGTAGTCACACGACTTTGTTCTTTCTTTTGAGGATTTTCTTTAGTAATCCTTTTGTTTTTCCGCTTTCGCATTCTTTTGCTTTTTTTTTCCTTAACTTTTGCCTGGACAGATTCTTTTGAATCTTTGATTTCGGAGTCCAGCGGGATGCCCTAACTTTTGCCTAAGTTGCTTGTTTTCAAGTTTCAACTTAGCGGGCTTTTTCATTTTTTTTTCTTTCTTCTTTTTTTGAACATGTCGTGTGACACTAGCCTGTCTTGACTTTGTTGAAAGGGTTGTGACTACCTCACTCTTTGATTGTTGATGGATAACCATTGTGGTTTCACATCTCTTGACCTCTTGATGGCGGAATAGAAGGTAATGGATCCTCAGATGCACACTCTTTTTGAGGTTTGAACGCTCGGTCAAATTAACTGACGCCTACCCTGCCCCTGGGTTAAATGTGAGGGTTTTTTCCGTACGAAAGAAACTCCTACTTCAAGGCTCAAAGGGGTTAACGAGGGTCTATCTCCCTTATATCTTCAGTGTTTGGGGAGTTGAAACAATGCCTGTACATCCTCAACAGGGTTCTTATTCCAAAGCACACCGTTAGAGATTTTTGCGTTTTCAGATCATCATTCTCCCTCATAGAGTTTGAGCAAGAAAAATGGTATTGCAGTATACATTAGCATTAAATGAGTAAACACAAATGAAATTCTTCAAGAAAACATATTCATTGCATTAAAATCCTCATACCAAATACAAACAAATTTTAACATGCGAACAATGTCTGAACGAACAAATAAAGACTACATATGAAAATGCAGCAAGGAAAATAAAGATTGTCGTTGTTGAGGAGGCTTGGCTCCGTCTAGACTGACCACTTCTGGTGATGTTCTTGTAACTTTGAGCACTCACCATGGTACAGAAGCTT
Source organism: Lathyrus tuberosus (assembly GCA_022829125.1). Taxonomy (NCBI): domain Eukaryota; kingdom Viridiplantae; phylum Streptophyta; class Magnoliopsida; order Fabales; family Fabaceae; genus Lathyrus; species Lathyrus tuberosus. The sequence continues at coordinate 9,071,245 of JALAZF010000084.1, forward strand.
CACCTTGTGGGGTACCGTCTGGGGTGATAACCTTTGAGTCAATCAAATCCTGCACCTTGTGCTGGAACACATTACAGTTATCAAGTGTGTGCCCAAACGTTCCTGAATGGAACTCACAGCTAACACTCATGTCATAGTCCGGAGGAATGGGGTATGGCACGGGCATGGCCCTTCTCAGCTGGATTTGCGAACTTTTGAGCAAACGAGCCAACAACTGACTGTACGGAATAGGAATAGGATCAAATGTCCTCTTGGGCTTCCTTGGTCTGAGTAGCCTCCGTTGCTGATAATCTTGCTGCTGCTGGTTCGGGCGCCCAACCTGGCCCTGCACTTTCCTTTCTGCATTCGGCTGAGGCACAAATAAGGGTTGCTGACATAGGTCTTCTGCAACACAGGATTGTGGAAGAGATCCCTGACGCGAGGTAGACCCTTTGGAAAAGGAGAGAGTCCTCATTTCCCTTGCAACAATGGGAGTGACATCACTTGGTTTACCAGCACCAACTGATGCGAACTTGATTGCCCCTGAATCAATTAGCTCCTGGACTTTATGCTTGAACCTGGTACAATTCTCAACATTGTGACCAGGTGCCCCAGAATGGAACTCACATCTAGCCTTAGCATTAGGTCCCAGAGGAATCTTCGTGGGCAACGGTCCCAAACTAACACACTCAACCAGCTTGAGCTCGAGCAAGTAAGAAAGCAATTGTGCGTACGAAATCGGAATGGGATCAAACTTCCTCTTAGGCCCCTCTGACTTAGGATCCTCTTGAAAATCAGGAAGTGACTGCTGATGAGAGAGCTCTGAACCTTTAGCTTTCAGAGGAGATTCACGAAGCAATCCATGATCTAGAGCATATCCCAAAGAGATGGGAGGAGTAGAGACTTCTGTTGTGGAAGCAGGCACATGATCATTTTCCTTTTTTAACACCTTATTCAAGATTTCCATGACCAGGCCCATTTGAATCTTCATCTGGTTGACTTCCTCCCTCAGTAGTTCCTGACCTCGGGACAGCGCCTGAAGGTCCCCCATAAAATGCCCCAATTGGGCCCTCACCCCAGCCAAATCCTTCTGCATTTGATCCATGATTCTTACTTGATTTCTTCGCGTCGAATATCGGTGAATATGACTCTCCGCTATACTGCCTGAAACCAAATAAAGGTTAGAGACCCCGCAACGAGTACCTGAAAAGCAAGTAACAAAAAATGCAAAATGATATGCAATGTCATGCAATGCCATGTTTGTCATTTCCGAGGTGCTTTATACCCTGATTCCAATCCCACCACAGAAATCTGAAGACCAGAAATTGTGATATAAAGAGACGTGTCGCGGTTATGTGCTTGTGTGCAGCTATCTGATAAGGAATAATTCTGAATAAAACTGCTCATACTCATTCAACAAAGTATTCAAGTACATTTAAGAAAGATTCATCCGCAAATGCAATACAAGGAAAAATGGATCCATCAACAAGCCTGATGGTAACCATTAATAACAAAATATAAGGAAAAGAACATCAGTCTGACAATTCCACACCCTTCAGCTTATCACTTGAGTATTTGATCTCCTCAAAAAGTATACGGGTACGCTGGTGATTCGGCTTCTCAATCATTTCTTTGATCAAGACATCCCTTTTCTCAAGAGCTTCAGTTAAAGAACCCATATGCAGCATCAGAGCTTCGTCATCACACACTCCTTTGTGTCTCTTTATGCCGGCTTGCGTCTTGAGTATCTCCCTTTCTATCATGACTTCTTCAAGCTCTTTCTTGGTATTCTTCAACTGGCTTCTAACTTCTTCTAACTGCTCTTGACTTTTATCGAGACTTTCCCGATACTTTCTCCTCTGCTCATGTGCCTTTTTAAGCTCCTCGTCTTTAGTCTTCGACTGATCCTTTAACTCGGCATTTTCAATTCTGACTTCATCCCAAGCTTGACGAAGTTGAGCTAATGAATCCTTGCTTCGGACTAAAGCCTGTTTTGTAATCTTGTGAGCCTGACTAGTGTCATCTGCTCCCAAAGTAAGTTTTCGAAAGTACCGAGCTCGGTCATCAAAATCTTCCTCTTTGTCAGCCAAGGTTTTTTCCGCTTTCAAGGCTCTCTTTTCCAATTCTTTGTTGTCAGCTAGAGCTTTCTGAAGGCATCTGCTCATTCCAGAATTCTCTATCTGCAACTCTCTGACCATTTTCTTCCACTTCTCACATTCTTCAATAGCCACCATAGTGGGTTGTTCTGGCTGTACTGCACATAAAAGAGGTCCCCTTGAAAAGGGTAAAAGCAATTCCTTTACTTTCGTTTCAATCCACCTGTCATATTCAGGATAAGATCTACAATCTCCTTTTCCAAAAACTGCTTTTCCAATTTTGTGCTTATCTTTCCAAGCATTCACTACTTCTACCACCTTCGCATCTTTAGTTCCTGTAAAGAATAAAGATTCTTCCACATCTTGCTCTGTAGGAGGATCCCTGGAAGCATACCCAAACTGTCGGATGGCCAAAACTGGATTATAATTGATCCCTCCTTTTCTGCCAATCAAAGGCACATTTGGAAAATTTCCGCATCTTGTGACAAGCTCTATTCTCAATAACCGGTGATCAAACCATACAATGTTATCAGCAGTTAAACTCATCAATCGTTTAGACCATTTCGCCACATCCTTGGTTTCCACAAAGGCACCTGTCTGAGGCAAATGTTTGAAAAACCAATGGCTCAGCAGTGGAGTACAACAACTAACAGATCCTCCCCTCCTTTTCTCATTCTTATAGTGCACGGAATGATAAAAATCTCCTAACAAAGTAGGGACTGGATTTTTAAGAACGAAAACTCTTGTCGCTTGCATATCCACAAAGTCTTGCTGATTGGGAAAGAAAACTAGGCCATATATACAGAGAGCCAGAATGGAATTGTAAACCGTCCAATTTTTAGCACTTGCAGCCTCCTGGGCCTGTCCAGACAGAAATTCTAAATGAAATCCGCTAACTCCATTCTTACTGCTCACACCACTCTTTACCACTGCCTGATCCATTTGTAACGCAGCAGCAATTTCTTTTACGCTGGGAGAACTACCAGAGAAGAATGGTATTGCCGACATGATCGGAATTCCCAAAATAAATGAGAATTCTTCCAGTGTTGGCATCAAAATGTAATCTGAAAAAAGAAAGCACCTCAACGAAGGCTCGTAGAACTGCAGCAGAGTGTGCAAAGCATCATGCTCATACTTGGTGATTGTACGGACCATCCCAACCAAATTCCCGTAGCTCTTCTGAAACCTATCAAGAATACCCGGACCAGCCATATCTATAACTTTGAGCAATGAATCCAAGACAGGATCTGGAAACTTGTAAGACACATTGTTCTTTCTCTCGGCGACGATCTCTGTTGAACCCATGGATTGGAATCAGAAATGTATTATACACCTGAAAATGACAAACATAACTGTTATGATATGATAATGCAATGCAAAAGGGCATGTGATCAGGTAATCAAGTGTCGGTGTCTGTATTGAACTGTGTGCACTGTGTCTCTGTACTGAATCTGGCAATATCTGAGATGAACACTTAAATCACTGTCATAGGATACAATGTCTGAAATCATCATAGAATCACAAATAAGGTAGGTAGAAGGCTGGGTTTCCTGCAAACCTGTAAACATCCCGCCCATGCTCACATGTGGTTCTTAGAAAATAAGGCTTGTCAGCTTCGGAGGTTTGAGAAGCAATAGCACATTCAGCCTGTAGGATACAATGCTATGCCAATCAAAGAGGTCGTCCACTGACTCCCCTTAGAAAATAAAGGTCATCCTATGCAAGTTCCAAAGTGGGCCCTCGGGTGCGAATGGGTTTGCCACAGAATGTGGTCTGCCATTGTCACCACTAAAGAGGGATATTTCCACTAAGGTCCTCATGATCGGTCACTAGAGTCGACAGCTCTCTAGATCTACATCCTGGAATACGCAAGATGCGTATGCCACGACGTGTCCCAAGATAGCCTCGTCTAGCTGTGAATTTCGTGAACACCCAACGCACTCCAAACGGCACGTAGGTCCCACTACTCTCCACTCTAATTCTAAGTGTATACTCAAGCCTGTGTAATGGGCTTATCTCTCAGAAATCCCGCCCCGCCAAACAGAAAATAGCACAGTCCAACACAACAGTAATAATATGATATGTAATGCTAAAAAGCAGTAAATACAGTAATGTACAGTAAAGCAGTAAATAACCATACAATAAAACAGTAAATACAACACAACAGTAACCACCCAATGAAAGAAAAGCAGACAAGCGCTAGGATTGACTCGCTTAGGGATGGACCAGCAATAGGTCAACCTCTAAATCCCCAGCAGAGTCGCCAGCTGGCGCTCCCGGGATTTTCATCCAAGTACAAACGCGAAAGTGGCACCGAACAGAGTCGCCAGCAATGTGTATTTATCCCACGAGAGGGAAAGGAAACACCGCGTAAACCTGAGAGAAAGGAAAAGCATGGTCTTACGACCAAGAGAAATGGGTTCGGGAGTCGGTTACGCGCAGGGAAGGTATTAGCACCCCCACACGTCCATCGTACCCGATGGGATCCACGCTTGCTTGTTTCGATCAAAGGGTGATAAAAAAGAATACTGGAAAAGGAACAAAAAGAGAACTGGAAAAGGAATGGAAAAGGAAAGGAAAGAGAAAGAGAAACAAATGTAGGGAAAATAAAAGAAGTGCTCGCATGGGCCCTACCCCACTGCCTACGTATCTCATCGGGAACATGAGAATCAGAGCGACGTAGTTCCCCTCACTAGGGATGGATTGTCTGTGTTTTTAGAGAACGGCTTACGTCCTAGCTCAGGTGTTGCAGGCTCGCTGGTCCGAGTGCGTTACCATCTTGCAAGAGAACGAGAAGGAGCACGTTCGTACGCTGAGAATGAGTGAGGTGGGAAAAGAATTCCCGAAGGAAAGACGTCATTGTTTGTTTTTGTCTTTTAGAAGTTTCCTTTTTTATTTGTTTGCGTATGATAGTGTATCCAAATCTTAGTCATTGGAATGTGTACGTTCTCACATTCCAAGATGGAATGGATAAGAAAGCACACTAAGAATGAAGAAGACCCTCACACTTAGTTCCAATTATCAAGGTTCAAACACACTAGCATACTTGTGTTTATCAAACGTTTTGTTGATTATGAAGTGAAGAAGTGTTTTTTATTATTTGCACCTTCAACAAGTATTGCATTTAAGTCCCTCATACAATATCAAATGTTTAACACATTGACCCAAGATGGGCTATATGCTACACATTCTAAGATTACAAGAGAAGACCCCTTATAATCTTTTCTTTATATGAAAGGCCTAAATGCAATAAATGCCTACCTTTGTTATATGTTTTGACTTTTCTTTGAGATGAGAAAAGAGACTCAAGAGAGGAGAAAAGGTAAAACCTATATGGACTAAGACTCAATCCTAATTGAAGATTAAAGAGAGTGATCCTAAAGGTTTGTGAGGTTTCAACCTAAAGTCTAAAGAAAGAAAGAATTAAACAATTCACTTCCAAAGTAGAAGATGAATTGTAATTCAAAAAGGGAAAGTAATGAGTTATTAAAAGAAAGCACATAAGTGCTTAGCAAAACACAAAATGGAATTGTAAAAGAGAAAGGATAGAAGTTGAATGTGGATTCCTTATCCACACTCAATTGAAACTTACCGAAGCCCCTACATGGTTAGCACAATCACTTACAAGTAAAGTAAGAAAATATAATGAACAAATCAAATTCAAACAAGTTGACAAACAAAGTAAAATGAGATTGAATGCTATACATGCTTCCAAGTCAGAATGTAACTCATATTTACACAACCTAATGTTATCCTAAATGAGCATACCAAATCATGCAAACAAAATCTCAATCCAACAAGAAGCAAAGAAGAAAAGGTGAAGTGATGTGAATGTGGTTCATACTTGTGAAACAAGTGACTTAAGGTGCAAGATAAACATCAAACATGCAAAGATGAAACCCAAATGTCACAATCAGAAGTCAATTAACATGCTATACATCCTCAAACAAAACCACAACTCATGGTACAAGTGCCTTCATGATCAAGCAAACCAAACATGAGGCATGCATTCACAAAATGAACAAGTTAAACTTCATGCTTCAAACAAATAGCAAACATGCTTCAAAAATTATGACTTTCACCAATCAAACACCTTAAACACATGCCATTAACATATCAAGTCCACAAGCAATGAATCAGAACCAAAGTCACTCAACAATTAGGTCAAAGTCTCATGGAAGTTTCATGTATTCATGCTCAAAGCAACACATCAAAAGTCATCCAAAAAAGACTTAAAAATCATCTCATAAATCTCAAACATACCTCAACATATTGTGACCACAATGCAAAAAGAAAGGCATCAAAATCATTTTTTATGATCAAGAACAAAAATGCACAAAATCATATGTCACATTAAGTATGCATACAAATGGAAATTCAAAAGAAATAATGGAACAGGGGCAAAATGGTCATAAAATCAGAAAATAAAATCATAGAAAATTTCCTAAATGTTTTAAGAATACACATGAATTTTTGTAGAATTTTCCAATATGTTTTGGTATTTTTAAAAATTAATTATGAAATGTGTAGCAAAATGGAAAAAAAAAAAAAATGCAATATGAGAGGGGGGTATGAATATAGCAAATCAGCATGTTCAAATCACATGGGCCTCAAAATTGGGGGTGTGGATAGTATTCTGATTTGGGTCCATTTACGCGCATGACACAATAATTAAAATGCACCTTCAGTCAACATTAGTCAACACAATCCAAACCATTGGATAAAGTCAAGTCAACACACTGTCAAAGTACACAAGATCAACGTATGCACGTGAGGGAACACATTACATTACATGCACTGCACCACATAAAGTTTAAATGAATTCAGAAAAAAGGCACGTGAGGAGCATGCTGATTTTAATGTGTTGGCACGTTTTAAGCCACACGATGCAAGCAAATCTACGGTCATGTTTTAAACTGCAATCAAAACCCTAACCAAAGACCACCGGCCGGAGAGGGACCTCCGGTCACCTTCTCCGGTCAATCACCACCGTCTGCAACTTTGAGTTTCCCAAAATTACACAAACCATATACCAAAATGAAGCTGAGCTCGCATACATCATGAATGTGCAATCAACTTTCATAAATCACGCATGTATAACACAAACCGAACCAAAACATTTTGCCCTAAAATCTCATCTAAACTCCTAAAGAGCCTATCAACTAGCCAGGACTCACGCATAGCTTCTAATAAGCTCTAAACATCATAAAGCAAGCTAAAACAACAAGAACTTATGCAATCAAGTTGGAGTAATTGGAACCTGAAATTTGCAGAACTTTGAAACAAAAGAAAACCAGAGATCCACTCTTGATCTTTGAGCTTGATTCGTGCAAAATAAATGCAGTTGAGCCTTGAGATATTGAGAACAGAGAGAGATTCAAGGCTGAGCAATACTTGAAATCTTGAGGACTGTGTGGAAAACTTCTTCAATCCAATGCCATTGATGATGATGATGATGAAGTAATATGGAGGATGATGAGGTTCGTGTACAGAGAGAGAGAAAAATGGAGAGAAACTGAGAGAGAAAAAAAAGTTTTTGGAGTGAATGTGAAAAAATGGGAACTGAAAATGAATTGTGAAGTGTGATTTTGTTTTATAATTTGAGTTAACCACGGTTTGGTGAGTGAGTTAAATGAGTCCAAGTTGGGTTAATTGAGTCCACCCTAACTAACTGAGCCAAGTTAGTTAGGGGACGAGTTGGTCATGGCTGGGTTATGGTGATGAAGGTTCATGGAGTTATGGTGAGGAGCAACTGCAAGGAATGGTGATGATGAGTTGTTCTGGTGTGGCAGCTTGGGAAACTTGTTTCACAAGTTTTGTTCTTCCTCTTTAGTGTATGGAAACAACATGGATATCACGTGCTGCTCAAGTTTGTAAGGGGATGTTGGCTTAAATGAGGAAAGGAATAAAGAGTGTACATGTGAATTCTGAAACAATCAACCACAACCATGTTTATTTTCTGGTTTTATGACAGCTTGAAACCAATGCAATCATGGTGATTTGATGATGGAATTCTCTCAAATCCATGGATGATTTGATGTGTTTTTGGAGTCATTGGAAACAGGAGATGTAATGCTACACGTTTGGTGTGAAAATTGAATGGAAATGATGCTTGGAACATGCCTAAAAATGACCATAAACAGATGTAAAACAAACTGATGCATGGGCGAGCAATTTGGGGCATGGCATGGCAAATTGGCCTAGTGATTTTCAGCATAATCACACCAACTTTAGACCCATCTTTCTATTTCATAACTTGGTCAAATCAAAATTTGTCCAACATGAACATTGAAGATAAGACTACATAGAACAACTTTGATGTTGAAAATTTTCTCATTAGAGGCCTTTAACCATGAGAAAAATGAATGGACATTTGGCCCACCACATGTTTGTTAAAATGATTGCGCGCGTGACCTGAAAATCTTGGTCAAGACATGGTTTTTGGCCTACTTTCCTCCAACTTTGATTAATCATATCTCCCTCAATTTTTGTCCAATGGAGATGTTATACCCATGGATTTGAAGCTTAAAGCAAGATCTTTCATTGAGGCAGAGTGGAACTTTCATTTGATGCTTTAATTTTGAATGGCCTTGGTTCCAATTATGATGCAAAATGGCCAAAACTTGCTATTTTTAGTAACCCTACTTCATCCAAAAATGGCAACTTTCCAAATCTTGATTTTTTTCATGATTCCTTTGGAGTTTCTTGATCAAATTTTGTACATTGGTCACATATAACATGAATTTCATGAATTTGGCTTTAAAAAGTCAAGAGTTGACTTTTTCCTCTGATTATTTGACTTGGCCCCAAATTCCCTGATTTTTTATCTTTCTTCCAATTGAATCACTTCTAAAACCAATTGAGATGCAATCTTCCACATCCATACACATAGGGACATATAGGAAACCATGACATCAAGTCTTGCCCAAGGAAGCAAAGATTCCTTAATTTAAATGGAAACCCTAATCTTGGCCCCCTCTGGTTAGGAGGTAAAAGTGCAGTCTCAAATTTCAAATTCCTCAGAGTATGTTGTGTATCCTCTTAAAGGATGATGAGATAGGCCATTTGAGGATGATTTTGGATCAATGAGCTATCCCTTTTGAGGGTTTTCCTTCAATTTTTGAACCTCTTGCATGATGAAAGATGTAGTGCTTCAATCTCTCATTGGATCTCACTCTCTTGAGATAGTGGATGATTAATTGAGGTAGTATGAGACATGAGAGACCTCTTGGCTTGCCTTGAGGCAACTTAATTGATCTTTTTGTGCTTTGAATGATTCCTTGATTGTCCACCTCCCACCTGACCACATGCCCTGATGGTAAGAAGGATGCCATGCTTCATTTTTCTATGTTAAATGCAATGTAATGTTAATGAGGTGGATATGATATGATAAATGATAATGCCATGCTATGATGCCAAAAGGGGAGAGCAAATTTTGGGGTATTACAATGGGTGGTGTGGTTAGTAACTAATTAGTAATATTTGTTAGTAATTATTTATTTGAATAATAGTAGGTGAATATTATTTAAATTAAATAATTAGTATTATTACTATTATTTGTTATTATTTAATTAGATGAAGATAATAATAATAATAATAATAATAATAATATAATATAATATAATATAATATAATATAATATAATAAGAGAGATATGGGAAGAGAAGTGTTAGTACGTGTTTTGGAGAGAAAGTTGAGAAGATGAGAGCTAGGGCAAAGGGAGGATCACCATTGTTGAGGTAGAGAAAGCTTTGTCACAAGAACTCTAAGATAAGGGTGAGTAATGGTTTTCAATTATGATTGGTATGTGTAGCTCGGTTTTTGTGACGCGACCACTACCGCTTTTAGTGCTACTTTCTGATTTTTATATTTATCCTATGAAGCTTAAAAGGAAGGGGAAGATATCTTAAACTAACCCTGCGTGCAAATGTTTTCCTTTACAAATGCGAAGAGATCTGGAATCGGGGGTTGGTTATACAAAGGGAAGCTATTAACACCCAGGGTATCCATAGTAATCTATAGGAACCTTTATTTGCATATATTTCTACTGTTGAAATACTCGGTTGCTTAAATCCATTTGCTGTTGATTGGGAAAGTTTTTCCCTTTGGGAAGGTTGAGGAGGTGTTTTTGTTGTTTTAGGGTTTTCTGTTGTTTTTGGGAAGGTACTTGACCTAAGTTTTTTTATTAGTGCGCTCGCTAAGATTTCACAATCTTATTCCTACGTATTCCCGTAAAGAGTTTTGGGGAAATCGGAGCGTTTGTAGTTCCTCCTATTCTATGGGAGGAAATTTTTTGGTGTCTTATTCAAAGCCCAAGAGTGAAGCTAAAAGAGTATTTGTGTCTTGTTCAAAGCCTAAGATTGAAGCTAAAAGAGTATTTGTGTCTTGTTCAAAGCCCAATATTGAAGCTAAAATAGTGTTTGTGTCTTGTTCAAAGCCCAAGATTGAAGCTAAAGGTTTGACTGAGAGAGAATTTGTCATCTCTAAAGGGAGATATCTCACCTATTCATCACAAACATTGAAGAATTGATTTATAAGGGAAGTTGCTTTAACTGGGATGTATGGAATCGAGCAATGCCACATCTTCCTTTATAGGAGAATTGAAATGTCATAAAGGAAGAAGCTTTAACTCAGTGTAGAGCAATGCCACTTTTTCCTTTATGAATCTTTTCATGCTAAGAGAGGGACATTGACTTGGATGTGTAGAATCCAGAGGTTTGCCACTTATATCACTTAGATGAAAGAGAAATTTAGCCATGATAAGGGGGGGACTCCAACTTGGATTTTGAATCAACAAGTGTGCCACTTACATCAATTATCTGGCAAAAGTTTTGATTGTTTGTTTTGAAATGTGATGTATAGAGGAAATATCCTCCTACAGAGTGGACTCATGGTCTCATCTGAGGGGATGTTCAATTATGTGCCTTGATCAAAGCCCAAGGTTGAAGCTGAAAAAGAAGTTGAAAACTGACTCAACTGGGGAGTATTATATCTGTCTTGTACAGAGCCCAAGATTCAAGCTGACTGGGGAAATCATTATATGAAGCCTAAGAGGAGGCTGGGGGGAATTTGAGTGAAGATTGACTCTTGCTGAGGAAATTTAAATCCAATAGAAGGTCTAAACTATTTTGAGGAATCCAAGAGAGTTAAATTATTAAATGACACAAAGGCTTTGATTCTTTTGGGGATTTGTTTATTGTAACATGACCCTGACTGGGGATTTTGAAGTGAAAACTAAACCTTGTTGAGGATCAGAAGAAACTTAAAGGACGAGTTTGAATGTCTTAGAGGTTTTGACTCTCATGGGAATTTGCGTATTGATAAAGATGACTAGGATCTATCCTATGCTTTTAGGAAGCCTGAGGGTCCTTATATGAAGCCCAAGAGGAGGTTGTGGATGCTTCAGGGAAGCCTGCGGGTCCTTGTATGAAGCCCAAGAGAAGACTGGGTGTTGAGACTTTCCAAGTCTAGGAAGAGTTCAAGAGAGGTTTCACCGGGAAATAATCATTTCTTTGTTGAACTGTTCTAGGGTTAAAGGGGATAAAGAAGAGGTTTCACCAGGAAATAATCCTCTCTTTATTGAACTGTTTCAAGTTTGAATAAATTGAACAAATCCTAAGAGGAGGCTAACTGTATTGGGGAGAAGAATTCCTTTGTACAAGAGGGAACTAGTTGTTTGAACTAAGTTGCAGTGATTGAAATGATCCTATTGTTTGAACCAATATAAACTGAGGATGATTTAAATGCTAAGAGAAACTTAACAAGATATGTACAAGCATATATACAGATAGATAAAAAAGTATATAAACAAGTATGAATTAATTTGAAAAAGGTGGTGGGTCTTATTCTCTGGATAGAGGCCCAAGTGTATTGTGATTGATTATATGTTTTCTTCAAGATTGGATTAGTGTTTTGAAAAAATTTAAGAAAATTTTGAATTTGAAGATGACTTGGTCTCAAGTAGGAGAGAAGCAAAGGTGTTGGGTCTTACACTCTAGGTAGAGGCCCAAATGATTATTTGTATCCTGTACAAATCCCAGGATGAATGAGGCTAAAAGATTTTCTATTTTTTACAAAGAGGGTGTTGGGTCTTACACTCTATCAGAGGCCCAGATGGTTATTTAAAAACAAATTTTATGTACAAAGGGATGAGACTTACACTCCTAACAGAGGCCCAGATGGTTGTGAAAACAGTGATCGCACCGTGATTTTGAAAAGCGTGATGGAACTTATACTATAGCAGAGGCCCATGAAGTGGTTTATTTACAAATAGGGTTGGGTCTTACACTCTAATAGAGACCAATGAGTGTTGAAATGATGTTAGAAAGATAGAATCAAAGTAAAACCCTAATTTCATTTTTTAAGATCATTTTCAAAGAAAAATCAATAAAAATGTATAATTTATCAAATGAATTCATTAATCATGTTATAAACAATGATTTAGGTTTATGAAAAATGTATTTTATCCACATGAATATTTAAAATCATCATGGTTTTAAAAATAATCAAGAAAAGAAATCATTTTAAAAATATTTAAAATAATTTGAAATAATATTTTTAATATATTAAAAATATATCAAATAAAAATTATTTTTGTTATTTTTTGTGGATTAAAATGACATGTGTGAAAAAATTGGGATTAAAAATATTTAATTTGATAGGAAAAATCAATATTTGAAATTATTTTTAAAAATAATTAAAAATAATATATTAAATATATTAAAAATATATCAAATATAAAATATTTTTTTGATTTTTTTGGTGAATAAATTATTTAAATATGTGGATAATATTTGTGCAAAAATTCATTTGAAAATAATCAAAATTGGATGTAGAAAAGAATTTTTGAAAATAATATGAAAATATTAAAAATATTTGAAAATTCAAAAATTTGAATTATGGCGCCAAATCCATCTTCTTCTTCCTCGCGCATACCACCATCATCAGATTTGCAAATCCTTTCCTATCTCTCCCAATTCGTAATGATTTTAAAAATGTAAACATGAAAATTGCTCGCTTTTGAACAAGGAACACGATGGCACCAATTAATTTAATTTATTTTAAGTGTGGAGTGAGTTATCAAGTGATGAACAGATGAACCCTAATTTTTGCAAGAACAATGTGAAATCCTATAAACGATTGATGCATAGCAATTGATTGAGGGAAAACATTCTATATAAGTGCAGAAACATGTTGGTAACTTGAAATATAAAAAATGATGCATGTTACATGGAGTTTGGGAAGTTCAGGCTTACCTGTGTAAGAGGAATTTGAATCCTCAGTTGTAGGTGTTACAGTTGTGAAATGATGACCTGGACAGCTTCCATAGACCTCAAGGAATGTGTTGATGTGCTTGTAATAGATTGAAATCTTCTGGTTTGATGGGCTCGACTCCAACTACAGCTTATGATGTATTTTGAGTAAATGGGGTATGACTTGATGATTCTAATGTTACAGAAGTTGTTTAAGTGTTTGGATCACTCATACATGATGTATGTGAGGTGTTTTGATCATTAGTTTGGATGGAATTGCTCTGGTTTGAGAAATTTAATTTCTCCCTCACTTGAAAGTTTGAAACTTGGAACCAAACTGATTTTTCAGAAAACAAGGTATGAAGTTGTTTTGGTGTGTTTAAAATTATCAGAAGTGAGCTCTATTTATAGGTGAATGAGTTTGTGTAGGCTGAATAGTAATGGCTTGGTGGATAAGAGCTCATTCAATGTTTTTGGCAAGATGTCATTACTTCCATGCCAAGGTACAATAGCTCTTCTAAGTAGCATAGCCAACTTTTGACCAATTCCACATTCCTCAGATGTTTTTATTGTTGTTTATGCATGAATCTTGACTGAAAAGAGTACCTTTGTTGAATGTGCACTATTGCACATAAATGCACTTTGAATTTCAAGGATTTCATGACAAAACTTCATCATTCTCATGAGATTTTTCTTAATTCTTTGGCTCTATATTGCAGGTTTGTGATGAGTCACTCTGATCCATGTTGAATTGATATGATCATTATCATTGCAATTGACTCCAAAATCGTGTGGTGCAAGAAATGACCAAACTGATTTTGCAAAACAGTTTGCAGCAAGGTGTATTGCAACCTCCATAACCCTTTGCTCAAGTGGAGTTATCTCATGCTCTTGGGCTCTTTGGAAAGCTGGGATGATGTACTTCAACTTTGATGTTCACCATTGGACTTGATTCACCTTGGATCATGGTGAAAAATCCCTCCACATTTTGATGTTTTGACTGATCTAAACTTAGGGAGATTTTCACTAAGTGTTGAAATTCATTTCATATTTTTCTTGATTTTGATCACTTCATAACTTAAAATCCAAGCATTTTTTGACCATGGATCAGTTTTACACGTTTGTAGCATGTGATGAGATCCATCATTTGAGCTTTGGAACCAAGAAAATGGTTGCTTGGTTTGGAAGTTGGGTACCTAAACACTTTTTTTCCCCATAACTTAGTGAAATTTTCACTTTCTCAACATTGCCCTTTTTATAAGTTACCTTGATTTCTTGATCAAATATTGTTCAAATGCAACAATGGATCATGTTTTCTTGTATAATGGTTCATGATGAACATTTTTGGTCAAAAAGTCAAACTTTGACTTTGGGTCTCAGATGAATTTTATGCAGAGAAACCCTAATTCCTGATTTTCAATGAATGGATGTCTCAAGGCGATTTTAAACTTATGAATGGAAATAAAGGGCACATTTGAGTATCTTGAATCATATCTCAAGGTTTGAGATCATGTCTTCGCCAAAAAGTTAAAGGTATGGTTGACTTTTCATCAAAACCCTAGTTTGTGGCTCAAATGGATTTGAATTCTTGTATTGTTTATGAATCAAGTTCTTTGAATCAATCCAATCATATTAATGGGCTAATATGATGTATTTGAGGTCCTTGAAACATATCTTGAGGTCTTGGATCATGCCCAGATGAAAATTTCCCTCTGGAAGTCTTGGTAGACCAAAACCCTAATTTGGTGACACTGATGGTCTTGAGGCTTGATCAACTTGGAATGATGCAATATTGTCCTTGATCCTTGATGTTGAGGACCTTTTGACCTCTATGAATGATTGAGAGGCTTGATAAGTTGAAGATCATGTCAATTCTTGATTGATCCTTTGCCTGAATCCTCTGAGAGGGCTTAAAACCCTAATTCTTGGCTAGAGTGAGCACTCAACAATATTTGAGAGGATTGGTGAGGTATGAAAGTACATCCATATTGTGGTGATGATTTACACAATGATGTGAAGTATTAGGGTCAAAATTTAGGGTATGACACAGGGTAATAAATCAAAACTACTATGCAGTCTTCTTCGGCTTCTGGAACTAGGTACTGATGTGACCCTGTTCACCACAGTTGAAACAAGTCGGACCTTCATCCTTACAATCAGTAGCTCTATGGCCTCTCTTACCACATCTGTAACACCTCAACACACTATTGTTGCAATCCTCAGCACAATAGCTTTGCTCGCCACACTTGCAACACTTAACAGAAGCGGGAGCTGCTCCCCCACTTGTCTTCTTTCCATCTAAAGCCCTTTGTTTCCCTTTGTCAGGTGGAATCACATAAGGTTTTCCTTGAAACTGTCCTTTCTCTTTCTTCTCACTAAGATGTTTGTAGTGAGCCGATTGAGCTCTGCTATCCTCATCATAGATCCTACTCTTATCCACCAGCTCAGCATACCTACAAATCTTTTGGTATCCAATACACTGTTTGATCTCTGGTCTCAGTTCATTCTCAAACTTGAGACATTTAGAAGTCTCAGCATCAGCACGGTTGTAATGCAGACAAAACTTCACTAGCGCATCAAACTTTGCCGCATACTCTGCCACAATCATATTTCCTTGCTTCAATTCAAGGAACTTTATCTCATTCTTACCATGAACATCCTCAGGGAATTACTTCTCCAAGAATTCCCTCTTGAATACAGCCCAAGTTATCTCAGTACCAACATCCTCCAATCTCTGGTGTGCATTATCCCACCAATCTTCAGCTTCTTCTGACAGTATATGAGTACCAAACTGTACCTGCTGAGCGTCAGTGCATGCAATCACTCGGAAGATCTTCTCAATCACCTTGAGCCACTTCTGTGCACCTTCTGGATCATGAGTACCCATGAAAGTTGGCGGATTATTCCTCTGGAATTTCCCCAAAGCACGAAACTCGTCAGGAGCTCCACCATTCTGATTGTTCTGGGCCATCACTTGAGCAAGTGATTCCAATGCGTTAGCAATAGCACGATCGTTTCTCCCAGCCATTCTGCACACCATCAATCAACATTAGGAGAAACAAACTATCGACAGTGTACGCACACTCGTCGACTAACAGGGACTGACATCATACAAAAACCTGGCCGGACAGACCGACCTGCTCCGATACCACTAATGTAACACCCTTCTACCCCACAAAATACTCACGAATAAAATAACTAATTAAAGATAAATAAATCAAAGTAATTCACCACAAGGGTGCCACATTTCATCATAAAACATCTAAATAACATCCTGCTCCGTAACACGGGTTCTTTCACCTAAAAAAATTCAATCAAAACTACTATGCAGCATAAATTATAATCTTAAGTAATTAAATCCAAAACATTAAAATAGTAAAAAAAATCATAGTGACATCATGTCTATAATATCTAGAACATAAAAGTTCAACTCATGGACGTCCCGACCCAATTTTACATATAAGAGCATGACACCTTCTAAGTTCAACGGAAATAAAACTAAATAACTTCAAATGCTAAATCTTCACGCACCAAGAGAGCTAATCCTGATCACCTGCACGTTACCCACGTGGAGGCAACATTCAAACAGGAAGGGTGAGTAATCACAAATCATTATAAGAGATATACAGAACAAGATATAGTAGTCACGAACATCATCATTAATTCATTCACAATGTCATTATACTATCAAATCACAATCATCGCTAAAACATCAATCAATTTACAACATCATCAATAAGTCATTTACTCAATAATTATGCAATGTCACATAGTATGAAATGCAACAACATAGACTCATGCATGTAGTACTAATTCATTTGATGGGCACTGGGCCATCACCCTCCAAAGATCCCCACCATAGGATCGATTCCCCCTTGGAACCGGAGCACATCATAAACACTTCAATCCACTCAATGGGATTGAAGCCACCATTG
Source organism: Lathyrus tuberosus (assembly GCA_022829125.1). NCBI lineage: Eukaryota > Viridiplantae > Streptophyta > Magnoliopsida > Fabales > Fabaceae > Lathyrus > Lathyrus tuberosus. The sequence continues at coordinate 9,088,507 of JALAZF010000084.1, forward strand.
GACCGAAGTCCTCACATCGTCACTGGACCGAAGTCCTAACATCGTCACTGGACCGAAGTCCTAAATTATGCTATGAATGCATGATGCAAAATGTCATAATAATCACCATCATAGGATCGTCACAGTTGCATCATCATTCATGAGAATTCATCAAAACATCATAGTATAACATAAATCACCTACGTCACAATTCATCATAATACTTCACAATTCATCATGTCATAACCATTAAAACACAACACTTCAATTGCCCCACGGCACAAGGTCAACAAAGAAACAAGACAACACAAAGAATAAAAAAACATCTACTCCTACTTGCCTGGTGCTCGCCCGACGAAGCAGGGGAGAAATTCCTCACTTATACAAATTCCAGTAGCACCCGTTTTTCACCCTTCGCTCGCTTCTTGTTTCGCTCGGCGACCTCCAAGCGAGTACGCTTCGCCCGACGAAGCAGTTCCCTCGCTCGACTATTTCTGCGAAAACAACAATTCTTCTGTTGCGTTTTTTGTGTACGAAAACCTCTTCTAACATTTTTCCAAAGACCCAATTTTCATCAAGAATTGCACAACATATTTTTACAGGTTCAATACCATTCATATGTACAATCCCAATCAATTACCAACGACCTATTCATCAAATCACAACATCAACATAATCATACAATTTCCTCATATTTTCATCAATCAACACATAACACACAAAACCTACATCTACCTTAAACCCCATATCAAATATAATAACCCGGATCACCCCCGTACCTCGAATTCTTAGCAATTGACTTCTTTCTCTGCGTTCTACTGATGATCTTCTTGGTTCTCTGTGCCCTAGCTCTCCCTTCACAGTTTCTCTCCAACTTTTCACGATTGTACAAGAGTTAACACTTTCTATCTCAATTCTTCCCATTTTAATTTGTCACTCTTACCCCTATTATGTTATTCCTCTCTTGCCCTCACTTACTTCACTCAACATTACCATCTTACCCTTAAAATCTCTACACATTTTTGTTTCTATTTTAAATATTAGAAGTATTCTAATTAATTATTATTATTATTATTATTATTATTATGAAATTCCACCTAATTAATTTTGCATTAGTTTATCATTATAACTCTAAATAATTTCCAACTAGATTATTTAAATTATAATTAGATTCTCATTAGTCATTTAGCCCAACACTACCCCACAACACATCCCTTAATCACACAAAGCATCATATAATTCATCAAAATTCACAATTACCCACCAATAATGAATAAATAATTAAAATATGAAACTTGGGGTGTTAGAATTTTCGTGTAAAAAAGTTGCAGAAAAAGTGCTTCTGTAGTAGGTGTAATCGATTACACTAAATGTGGTAATGATTACCACTTAAAACGTGAAAATAGGATTTTTGGGGGGTGTAATCGATTAACGGTTTTGTGTTAATCGATTACACTGGGAGGAAAAATCAGAAAAACTTCAAAAATGTATAACTTTAGTTCCGGGTGTTCGATTGACGCGCCGTTTGAAGCTATAGAAAGCTGAGACAACATACTTTCTTTAAAAATAGTTTCATGTTGCTGGAAATAATTAAAATGATATGTAAGGGTGTTGTAAGGTGTGTAATTGTATGTTGCGCTATGATGTCTTGTTGTAAATGATGAAACTTGAGTGTTGTGGCAATGATGTTGTTGTGATGTTAATGATGGTACTGTGATGATGTTTTAAGGATGTGCGTGTTATAATATATGCATGATGTGTTTATGATGATTATGTTGACGGTGACATACACAGTTAGAAGAAGGGCTAATGTGTATGTGTTTTTATTGCATGTTGAGAGCCCATGCATCCATGTTGTCGGAAGTTTGGTTCTTTTTGGTGAGCCTCTATCCTATGGTGATGGATCGAATGCGAGTAGCTAATTCCTACTATGGAGGATCAATAAAGCGTTACCTGTTGTGAGGATAACTAGTTTTGGTGAGCCTCGATCCCATTGTGATGGATCGGGTGCGAGTAGCTAATTCCTAGTATAGGGAATTAGTGAAGTGGTACCTATGGTGATGGTAGCGATTTTGGTGTGCTCCGGTTCCAAGAGGGAATCGATCCTATGGTGGGGATCATGGAGTGAAATGGACCTAAGTGTTCATAATTTGGTACCACATGCATTGAGTTAATGATGTTGCATTAGCATTCTATGTGGAATTGCATAATTTTGTTGGTGTTATATGATGTGGTGATACTTGTGAATGTTATGTGATTATATGTGAGCCTTGTGATGGAAGTTTTATATGAGTTACTTATGATGTTTGAGGTGTGAGTTTATGATATGTTGATGTTGTTGACTTGTTGCATATAATTGTTGTAATCTATTCTTTCTTATGTCTGTTATAATTGATTATGATTACTCACCCCTTCTGTTTGAATGTTGCCTCCACGTGGGTAATGTGCAGATATCCCGGAGTAGCTTGCTGAAGTAAGGATGATAGCTCATTAGAGCATTTTAGCAGTTATCGCTAATTTAGAGGTGTCTTGCTCTGATATATAACATCAGGTTGGGAACGCTTGATTGAATGCTTTTCGTTATATCTATGTTGGAACCTTTGCGAGGATTTTTGGATTGTTGAACTATTTTTATTTCAATTCTCTTATGAGACTAGATGTCATGAGATTGAAAGTTGAGAATATTTATTTTAATGACGATTTCCGCTGCAATGTTTCTAATATAATGATACGTTGCATAAATATTATGAATGTGCATGTTTATCAAAAGTTAATATTATTTCTATAACCCGTGTTACGGAGCAGAATTGATTTATGTTTTTATAACGTGTGACGCCCTTGTTTGGTGATTCCAATTAAATTATCCGTGAAATCTATGTGGAGTTTAGAAGGGTGTTATATTTGGCGTTTTAGAAATCTTATTATTTTTAACGATGAGGTTGGAAATATTGAGGTTATCGTAGATAGAATTATCCTTTCCTCTTGGTGGTGGTTTCCTATTATAAATAAATATAATTCTAGTTGCACTTATTATGATTGACTTAAATATCCTAGTGATTTTTTGTAATTATTGATTTAGATGTTGAAGTGGTGTTAATGTAGATTATGTTTATTGGGTTGGAGTGCCCCTAATACTCCTTTTTAATATAATTTGTTTTGCGTATAAAAAAAACAAGGCCATAGAATTTTTGGAATATTACTTGAGATTGTTTGGCTGATGAGACACTACATAGACAATGGCAATTTCTTAATGATCTAGATAAAATATTCGTGATAGACATTATTGATTTAAGGTTTTGAATATTTTCTTTTTGTGGATATTGAAATTTTCTTGATGTTGTGTGTTTTAGACTTTGCAGATTTAATACTATTTAATACTAGCTGATGATTAATTGAAAACTTATGCATTAGAACATATTGAGATGCTAGTATAAAGAAATGAAAAACCTTTATTTGATTATATCCTGCAATACCTCAACCGGACAGCTTATTAGTTCCTAAGTTAAAACAATTTGATATATCATGAATTAAATTATGATCGACAATTTTTGTCTACTGAACTTGTTTGATTTATGTCAACAAATACTTTTGAGCAAAAAAGAGTTAATGAAAGCAAATATGGTTTATTTTTCTCAATGGTTATCAAGGAATAGGAAAAACTTTTATTTGGAAGGCTATGCCAACTACTTTGCGGTAAATATGTGAGATTGTTTTAACAGTTGAATCTAGTATAATCACTGAATTATTTATACTGTTGAAATGTAATTCAGATTTAAGTTTGTTGTGAATTTTGTTGTGAATTACGACAAAATTCAATAATAATTTGTGAGGCAAAGAACAATAACAACCAAAATAAATGGTTTTCAGCAATAATAATCCATACACAGATAATATAACAGAATAAGGCAAGAAAAAACAAAATGTTTGTTTACCCAGTTCGATCAAACGATATACTCTGGGGAAGAGAGCAGCTCTCCAATTCACTATACTCAGAAAGTTGTTACAAGAGATTACAGATGAGTTACAAGAAAATAACCTTCGCCTTTTTCTACCCAAGTGTTTCCCAACCTCTCCAACTCTCAATATATGAATCACTCAAACCCAAGGTGTAACAGTGTTTCAGAATAACCTTAAACAACTCAAAAGGTTTCCCTAAACCTTTCCTTTTCTAAGGTTTTCCTTGTGAATAACTGAAACTCTATACTATGCCTTTAAACCCTTGCTCTCTTTTGTTGGTGTAAACTCTAAGATTGTCACACACCAAACATATAAGAGATACATATTTATAATAGCAAATACCCAACAAACAAAGCTCAAAATCACATGGATCCATGGACCGAATCGAAAAAGTCTAGGGATGACAAACAAACCCGGACCCGCCCGCATATATTATACATGCATCAAATCATATATTATACATGAATAATACGTTTGGTACTGTAAAACCCACATATAAATACATGCATCAAATCATATATTATACATGAATAATACGTTTGGTACTGAAATACACAATAAGTTCCTAGTGAACACATTATACATATACATGCCCAAAAAGCCTAATACAAAAAAACTACGGCATAGTATATCTACAAGATGTTTCAAAGACAAAATACTAAGAACTAGATCACTAATGATCTCAAAAACTCCACAACGGAAGCAAAGCCATCAGATAAGGAAGGATAATCACACGGCCTTATCCTTACCCTTCGCGGAACCTGCAGTACCTGTGATGTAAACAACAACAGTGGGGTGAGATACATCAAATCTCAGTGAGTTCCCTATCTTAAAGTTCTCTCGGCTCTACAAGGTTCTAATAGACCTAACTCACGTCAAAAGGGAAGGGAAGTGACTTCGAGTACACACACTATATGGAAACATGCCCTGAGTTCATCAACTCACAATATCACTAATCGGTAACCACACCAAGGCATACCCTTTTCCCGTCCGCTTCTACGTCTAGAAGTCAACCCGAGTCATAGATCCTGGTAACCTACTTGACATACGAATGGATTCGGGTTCTACGGGCCATTAACCGTTATGAACTGTCACTTCACACAGGCCATTAACCGTCACAAGCATACGCTCTCAGAGCGCCATTCGTACTGTACACGGGAATCAAACCTGCCAAGTAGTTGTGCACATGTTTCAGAGGAGCTCGAGACCCATGAAACGCACTCGCAAAAATAACCGGTTACGATTATGTGATCACACACAAACGTGATTGTATTCGACAATCACAAGGCCATTATGCCTTATAACAACCAAACGGTTAACACGCATGTTACATACTAGTGTTTATTCATTCTATATTTACCTGACATTGCTTATGGTAATGCTCCTCACTCTACCTATTCCATATTTTAACATACATACATTTTTAACAACAATTACACGTCATTAAACGATAAAAATCGACAAAACCACACTATTCCAAAAATCCCGACATAATTAAATCGGCCAACAACCTTAAAACCATTTTCATAAGAAAGTACATTCTGTTAGCTTTCCAATGATATCAAGAATATTAAAAACGGATACACGAGTCAAAAGTTATGGACATAACAAGAAATAGTATCGCGAGAAAACACAATTTTACAATTTCCCTGACAGTACGCGTATTGCCTTGTGCCGTACGCGTACTGCCCAGCTGGCTCGCCCAGCCATACGCGTATTGCCCAAAGCGATACGCGTATGGGCAGAGGCCATTTTCCCTTAAAAGTTCCATTTTTTCCTCCAATACGCGTATTGCCCAAACCATACGCGTATTGCCTCCTCCTTACGCGTAACGCCCAAAATCCTTCACTCCCATACGCGTATTGCCCAACTCAATACGCGTATGGCCCTGCGTGATACGCGTAAGGACAGGTGAAACCCATAAATTTTTCTGCAGACAAGTTCTGCTACGGGTTGATCCAATTCAACCCCAAAATCCCATTTTTTCCCCAATCAACAACACAAAACATGCTATGATCATAACAACCAGTATAGCATATAGTCAATGATCGAATTTCAGCTGTTAGATTATGATTCTATTGTAAAATTCCACATTTCTAACAATATCAACTAACTCTAAAACTCAATAAAACCTTAATCTAAAGAGTCTAACTAGAACCCACCTGGATTACAAGATGAGGAGGTTGAAGCTGAGATGAAAAGATGAAAATTGGGTGATGTTTCTTGCTCTTGAGCTCTTGGAGAATTCCCTCTTCTTTTCCTTCCTTTTTCCTTCTCCTTTCTTTCTTTCTCTAATGTTTCTATCTTTTTCCAAATAAGGCAAAGGAAAAGAAAATATACAAAGGAAATATTAATTGGTAATACTACTAATTATCCAAATTATCTCAAATACACCAATTAATAAAACTCCAAGTTAAATAATATTAATCTAATCAAATTTCCGAGTTCGTCGGTTTACTCTAATTACTTTATCCAATATTTGCTCAGAGTACCCCGGAACCCAGTTGATCATAATAATATTATTCAAAATGTTCACAAAAATTACGGGGTATTACATCCTCCCCCCCTTAAATAGAAATTCGCCCTCGAATTTAAAAGATTACCCGAACAGATGAGGGTAGGCCTCCTGCATTTCCGATTCCAATTCCCAAGTTGCATCGCCCGGATGCGTCTCGTCCCACTGGACCTTAATAAGAGGGATCTCTTTATTTCTTAATACTTTAGTCTCTCTTCCTGTGATACGACTCGGTTAAGGCTCAAACGTCAAATCAGCTTCTATCTCAATTGTATCTGGTAAAATTGGCTGAAGAGGATTTGGGACAAATTTCCGAAGCTGAGACACATGAAAAACATCGTGCATCTCTGACAGAGAAGGCGGTAAGGCTAATCTGTAAGCTACTTCTCCAACTTTTTCTAAGATTTGATACGGTCCCACGTATCTTGGACTTAACTTCCGCGATTTAAATGGTCCTTTCAATCTCAATCTCAGAGTAACCTTCAAAAATACATAATCACCCTCATCAAACTCCAACGGTCTCCTACGGTTGTCCGCATAGCTTTTCTGACGGTCTTGGGCTTGTTTAATCTTTTCCCGAATCATTCTAATCTTTTCCGTGGTCTCGTGAATAATCTTGGGTCCCAAAATTCTATCATCGCCAACCTCCATCCAACACAATGGCGTTCAACACTTCCTACCATACAACGCCTCATAAGGTGCCATACCAATGCTTGCATGATAACTGTTATCATAAGAGAATTCGATCAACGGAAAAAGTTCTCTCCAATTTCCCCCACTTTCAAGCACACAAGCTCTTAACATATCCTCCATGGTTTGTATTGTCCGTTCCGTCTGACCGTCCATTTGCGGATGATTCGACGTACTCAAACATAACCTCGTTCCCATGGCGTGTTGAAAAGCTCTCCAAAATCGGGAAGTAAACTTTGGATCTCTATCCGAAACGATACTAGTAGGAATACCATGCAACCTCACTATTTCTGAAATGAACAACCTTGCGAGATGACTCACCTTGTAGGTAGTCTTCACAGCTAAGAAATGCGCTGATTTCGTTAACCGATCCACAATTACCCAAATCGAATCATAACCACCCTGTGCACGGGGTAATCCCACTGCAAAGTCCATCGAAATACTCTCCCATTTCCACGTCGGAATTTCTAAAGGTTGCAACAAGCCACCCGGCCTTTGGTGCTCAATCTTCACTTGTTGGCACACCGCACATTTCGACACATACACCGCAATATCTCTTTTCATCCCGAACCACCAATAGTCCCTCTTTAAATCTTGATACATCTTCGAAGCACCAGGATGTATAGTAAAAGTACCCTTATGCGCTTCCTCCAAAATCCTTCGTTTTAACTCCGTGTTGTCCGGAACACAAATCCTATGGTTAAACGAAATGACTCCGTCGGTAGTTCGCACAAAACCCGGTTGAGTCAACAATTCTTGTAACTTTCCATCTAACCCTTGCTCTTGTTGGATTTCTTCCCTAAGAGTAGAGATGATATTTAAATTTCCCATAACCACACCATCAGGAGTCCAATTAAATTAAAGATTTAGATCTCTAAACTTTTCCATTAAGGCATACTCTAACATCATCAACTCGGCACTATGCAACACTTTCCTGCTCAATGCATCCGCCACCTTATTTACTTTACCCGGATGGTATTTTAACTCCAAGTCATAATCCTTCAAATATTCCATCCATCTCCTCTGACGCATATTCAATTCCTTCTGATCAAACAAGTACTTTAAGCTCTTGTGGTCGCTAAACATCTCAAAACATACACCATACAAATAGTGACTCCACACTTTCAAGGTAAAAATAACTGCCGCCAATTCTAAATCATGCGTTGGGTAATTCTCTTCATGGACTTTCAACTATCGTGAAGCATAAGCCACTACATGTCCCTCCTGCATTAACACTCCGCCTAAACCCTTCTTCGATGCACCACAATATACCTCATATGACTTGCTAGGATCAGGAATAACCAAAATAGGAGCGGTAGTCAATCTCTCCTTCAAACTCCTAAAACTTCTTTCACAAGCCGAATCCCACTCATACGAATACTCCTTCCGAGTAAGTCTCGTCAATGGTAAAGCCAACTGCGAAAACCCCTTAATAAACCTTCTGTAATACCCTGCCAATCCCAAGAAACTTCTAACTTCAGAAGCATTCTTCGGTCTCTCCCAATTAATCACTGCTTCAACTTTTGATGGATCGACTGCTACACCTCCCTGGGATATGACATGACCAAGAAAATTGACCTCAGACATCCAAAACTCACACTTACTTAACTTAGCAAAAAGTTGCTTCTTTTGTAAGATGGATAAAACTATTCTTAGGTGTTCTCCGTGCTCTTGAGGATCACGAGAATAAATAAGAATGTCGTCAATGAAAATCACCACAAATTGATCCAAGTAAGGTTGGAATATCCGATTCATATAATCCATGAAAACTGCCGGAGCATTCGTCACACCGAAAGGCATTACCAAAAATTCATAATGACCATAACGGGTTCTAAACGCAGTTTTTGGTACATCTGAACTCTTCACATGAATCTGATGATAACCCGACCGTAAATCAATCTTCGAGAACACACATGCTCCTTTCAATTGATCTAACAGGTCGTCTATCCTTGGTAATGGGTATTTGTTCTTGATGGTGACCTTATTCAACTGACGATAATCGATACACAATCGCATTCCACCATCCTTTTTCTTTACCAATAACACTGGAGCTCCCCAGGGTGAAACACTGGGTCGAACAAAATGCTTAGCCAACAATTCTTCCAATTGGTCCTTTAATTCTCTTAATTCAAGTGGTGTCATCCGATACGGAGAAACGGATATTGGATCCGTTCTCGGTATCAGGTCAATAGAGAATTCCACTTCCCGCTCAGGAGGAAGAGAAATGATATCCTCGGGGAAAACTTCAGGAAAGTCACAAACTACCGGAATACTCAAAACTGGGATGTTATTACTCTCCTCCTTAGTAAGAATCAAAAGAACAGACTTTTCTTCTTCAAACAAGAAATTAATCATCCCAACCGTACCTTCTAAAATAGTAGTTAACACATCCTTCGAAGTAGCCTCTTCGGACGGAATAATGATCAGGTTTTCCTCACACCCAATAAACACCGAATTAGCAGAAAGCTAATCCATTCCCAAAATAACATCCACTTTCTTAAGCGGCAAGCAAATAAGATCAATCTGGAAAACTCTTTCATTCACTGATAATACACAATTTTCACACATCAACGGTGTCTCTACAATCTCATCCATGGCAGTAGTAACCACCATAGGGGGAAACAAAGGAACAGCTTGCAACCCAAGTCGCTTCACGCAACGCGTAGACACAAAAAAATGTGTTGCCCCACAATCAAATAAAACAAAATAAGGATGTCCATTTACGAAATACGTACCCGCAATTAAGGAGTTGTCATTCTTTGCTTTCCTCGCATCCAAGGTATACACTCGGCCGGTATTCTTCCCTTGTGCCTGATTCCTACTCTGAGGACAATCTCTCGCCAAGTGGCCCACTTTCTAGCACTGATAACACCTCACACCTTCGATACCACACCGTCCGTAATGAGTCTGACCACAAGTACGACACACCGGAGGTGCGCTGGTCATAGAATTCTGAACTTGTTTTCCCTTAAAAGTTGGTTTCCTTTGCCTAAACTGTTGATTCGATCTTCCACGGTCACTTTGAGTTGCCCTACTCAAATCTCCTTCCATTTGTACCTTTTTCAAACTATGTTCCGCAACATAACACTGTCGTAACAATTCAGCATAGCTAGTAAATTCTCTCTGAGATACACTGTGTGAAATTTCAGCCCTTAAACCAAACAGAAACTGATCAATCTTCCACCTCTCATCAGGAGCATACATGGCTTGTCTAGAATAAGCAGCCATAACCTCGAACTTTTCAGCATAAGAAGCCATAGTCAAGTTACCTTGCCTCAGTTGTTGAAACTCAAATTCCTTCTGAGACCTCAAGGAACTTGGAAAATATTTCTCCATAAAAGTTATCTTAAACTGTTCCCATACCTTTGGTACCTCTTGAATTGTCATTAAGGCTGAAGCACTTTCCCACCACCTCATGGCAGGGCTCTTCAGCAAATGAGAAGTGAAGACCACCTTGTTTTCCTCACTGCACTGAACAATTAGGAAAATCCGTTCCATACCTGATATCCATTCATGAGCCTTTACTGGATCTAACCCTCCCAGAAATTCCGGAGGATTCATACGGATGAAATCCCTAAAGGTTCCCCCTGCAGCTTCTGGTACCACCACTGGAGGATGCACACCACCCGCCATTTGATGTACCATTTATTTCACAAACTGATTCTGCTGTTGCTGCATCTGTTGCATAAATTGGTATAAAGGAGCATTTCCCTCGTCACCTGGCGGGTTAGTCCCTGCTGGAGTGGTTCTTGGTCTACCACGGTTGTTTCTGCGCCTGTCAGCCATGTTCCTGAATTTCATACAGCTAGGATTAAGTTGATCAGACTCAATACCATAAATATAACAAACAAGACCAATGGCGACACGCCGCATATGAAACGGAAAGAAAACTTATTCTATTTCATGGCTAGGTCGAGGATACGACCTGATTTGATACCAACTGTAAAGCCCACATATAAATACATGCATCAAATCATATATTATACATGAATAATACGTTTGGTACTGAAATACACAATAAGTTCCTAGTGAACACATTATACATATACATGCCCAAAAAGCCTAATACAAAAAACTACGGCATAGTATATCTACAAGATGTTTCAAAGACAAAATACTAAGAACTAGATCACTAATGATCTCAAAAACTCCACAACGGAAGCAAAGCCATCAGATAAGGAAGGATAATCACACGGCCTTATCCTTACCCTTCGCGGAACCTGCAGTACCTGTGATGTAAACAACAATAGTGGGGTGAGATACATCAAATCTCAGTGAGTTCCCTATCTTAAAGTTCTCTCGGCTCTACAAGTTTCTAATAGACCTAACTCACGTCAAAAGGGAAGGGAAGTGACTTCGAGTACACACACTATATGGAAACATGCCCTGAGTTCATCAACTCACAATATCACTAATCGGTAACCACACCAAGGAATCCCCTTTTCCCGTCCGCTTCTACGTCTAGAAGTCGACCCAAGTCATGGATCCTGGTAACCTACTTGACATACGAATGGATTCGGGTTCTACGGGCCATTAACCATTATGAACCGTCACTTCACACGGGCCATTAACCGTCACAAGCATACGCTCTCAGAGCGCCATTCGTACTGCACACGGGAATCAAACCTGCCAAGTAGTTGTGCACATGTTTCAGAGGAGCTCGAGACCCATGAAATGCACTCGGAAAATAACCGGTTACGATTATGTGATCACACACAAACGAGATTGTATTCGACAATCACAAGGCCATTATGCCTTATCACAACCAAACGGTTAACACGCATGTTCCATACTAGTGTTTATTCATTCTATATTTACCTGACATTGCTTATGGTATTGCTCCTCACTCTACCTATTCCATATTTTAACATACATACATTTTCAACAACAATTACACGCCATTAAACGATAAAAATCGACAAAACCACACTATTCCAAAAATTCCGACATAATTAAATCGGCCAACAACCCTAAAACCATTTTCATAAGAAAGTACATTCTGTTAGCTTTCCAATGATATCAAGAATATTAAAAACGGATACCCGAGTCAAAAGTTATGGACATAACGAGAAATAGTATCGCGAGAAAACACAATTTTACAATTTCCCTGACAGTACGCGTATTGCCTTGTGCCGTACGCGTACTGCCCAACTGGCTCGCCCAGCCATACGCGTATTGCCCAAAGTGATACGCGTATGGGCAGAGGCTGTTTTCCCTTAAAAGTTCCATTTTTTCCTCCAATATGCGTATTGCCCAAACCATACGCGTATTGCCTCCTCCTTACGCGTAACGCCCAAAATCCTTCACTCCCATACGCGTATTGCCCAACTCAATACGCGTATGGCCCTGCGTGATACGCGTACGGACAGGTGAAACCCAGAAATTTTTCTGCAGACAAGTTCTGCTACGGGTTGATCCAATTCAACCCCAAAATCCCATTTTTTCCCCAATCAACAACACAAAACATGCTATGATCATAACAACCAGTATAGCATATAGTCAATGATCGAATTTCAGCAGTTAGATTATGATTCTATTGTAAAATTCCACATTTCTAACAATATCAACTAACTCTAAAACTCAATAAAACCTTAATCTAAAGAGTCTAACTAGAACCCACCTGGATTACAAGATGAGGAGGTTGAAGCTGAGATGAAAAGATGAAAATTGGGTGATGTTTCTTGCTCTTGAGCTCTTGGAGAATTCCCTCTTCTTTTCCTTCCTTTTTCCTTCTCCTTTCTTTCTTTCTCTAATGTTTCTATCTTTTTCCAAATAAGGCAAAGGAAAAGAAAATATACAAAGGAAATATTAATTGGTAATACTACTAATTATCCAAATTATCTCAAATACACCAATTAATAAAACTCCAAGTTAAATAATATTAATCTAATCAAATTTCCGAGTTCGTCGGTTTACTCTAATTACTTTATCCAATATTTGCTCAGAGTACCCCGGAACCCAGTTGATCATAATAATATTATTCAAAATGTTCACAAAAATTACGGGGTATTACATCCTCCCCCCCTTAAATAGAAATTCGCCCTCGAATTTAAAAGATTACCCGAACAGATGAGGGTAGGCCTCCTGCATTTCCGATTCCAATTCCCAAGTTGCATCGCCCGGATGCGTCTCGTCCCACTGGACCTTAATAAGAGGGATCTCTTTATTTCTTAATACTTTAGTCTCTCTTCCTGTGATACGACTCGGTTAAGGCTCAAACGTCAAATCAGCTTCTATCTCAATTGTATCTGGTAAAATTGGCTGAAGAGGATTTGGGACAAATTTCCGAAGCTGAGACACATGAAAAACATCGTGCATCTCTGACAGAGAAGGCGGTAAGGCTAATCTGTAAGCTACTTCTCCAACTTTTTCTAAGATTTGATACGGTCCCACGTATCTTGGACTTAACTTCCGCGATTTAAATGGTCCTTTCAATCTCAATCTCAGAGTAACCTTCAAAAATACATGATCACCCTCATCAAACTCCAACGGTCTCCTACGGTTGTCCGCATAGCTTTTCTGACGGTCTTGGGCTTGTTTAATCTTTTCCCGAATCATTCTAATCTTTTCCGTGGTCTCGTGAATAATCTTGGGTCCCAAAATTCTATCATCGCCAACCTCCATCCAACACAATGGCGTTCAACACTTCCTACCATACAACGCCTCATAAGGTGCCATACCAATGCTTGCATGATAACTGTTATCATAAGAGAATTCGATCAACGGAAAAAGTTCTCTCCAATTTCCCCCACTTTCAAGCACACAAGCTCTTAACATATCCTCCATGGTTTGTATTGTCCGTTCCGTCTGACCGTCCATTTGCGGATGATTCGACGTACTCAAACATAACCTCGTTCCCATGGCGTGTTGAAAAGCTCTCCAAAATCGGGAAGTAAACTTTGGATCTCTATCCGAAACGATACTAGTAGGAATACCATGCAACCTCACTATTTCTGAAATGAACAACCTTGCGAGATGACTCACCTTGTAGGTAGTCTTCACAGCTAAGAAATGCGCTGATTTCGTTAACCGATCCACAATTACCCAAATCGAATCATAACCACCCTGTGCACGGGGTAATCCCACTGCAAAGTCCATCGAAATACTCTCCCATTTCCACGTCGGAATTTCTAAAGGTTGCAACAAGCCACCCGGCCTTTGGTGCTCAATCTTCACTTGTTGGCACACCGCACATTTCGACACATACACCGCAATATCTCTTTTCATCCCGAACCACCAATAGTCCCTCTTTAAATCTTGATACATCTTCGAAGCACCAGGATGTATAGTAAAAGTACCCTTATGCGCTTCCTCCAAAATCCTTCGTTTTAACTCCGTGTTGTCCGGAACACAAATCCTATGGTTAAACGAAATGACTCCGTCGGTAGTTCGCACAAAACCCGGTTGAGTCAACAATTCTTGTAACTTTCCATCTAACCCTTGCTCTTGTTGGATTTCTTCCCTAAGAGTAGAGATGATATTTAAATTTCCCATAACCACACCATCAGGAGTCCAATTAAATTAAAGATTTAGATCTCTAAACTTTTCCATTAAGGCATACTCTAACATCATCAACTCGGCACTATGCAACACTTTCCTGCTCAATGCATCCGCCACCTTATTTACTTTACCCGGATGGTATTTTAACTCCAAGTCATAATCCTTCAAATATTCCATCCATCTCCTCTGACGCATATTCAATTCCTTCTGATCAAACAAGTACTTTAAGCTCTTGTGGTCGCTAAACATCTCAAAACATACACCATACAAATAGTGACTCCACACTTTCAAGGTAAAAATAACTGCCGCCAATTCTAAATCATGCGTTGGGTAATTCTCTTCATGGACTTTCAACTATCGTGAAGCATAAGCCACTACATGTCCCTCCTGCATTAACACTCCGCCTAAACCCTTCTTCGATGCACCACAATATACCTCATATGACTTGCTAGGATCAGGAATAACCAAAATAGGAGCGGTAGTCAATCTCTCCTTCAAACTCCTAAAACTTCTTTCACAAGCCGAATCCCACTCATACGAATACTCCTTCCGAGTAAGTCTCGTCAATGGTAAAGCCAACTGCGAAAACCCCTTAATAAACCTTCTGTAATACCCTGCCAATCCCAAGAAACTTCTAACTTCAGAAGCATTCTTCGGTCTCTCCCAATTAATCACTGCTTCAACTTTTGATGGATCGACTGCTACACCTCCCTGGGATATGACATGACCAAGAAAATTGACCTCAGACATCCAAAACTCACACTTACTTAACTTAGCAAAAAGTTGCTTCTTTTGTAAGATGGATAAAACTATTCTTAGGTGTTCTCCGTGCTCTTGAGGATCACGAGAATAAATAAGAATGTCGTCAATGAAAATCACCACAAATTGATCCAAGTAAGGTTGGAATATCCGATTCATATAATCCATGAAAACTGCCGGAGCATTCGTCACACCGAAAGGCATTACCAAAAATTCATAATGACCATAACGGGTTCTAAACGCAGTTTTTGGTACATCTGAACTCTTCACATGAATCTGATGATAACCCGACCGTAAATCAATCTTCGAGAACACACATGCTCCTTTCAATTGATCTAACAGGTCGTCTATCCTTGGTAATGGGTATTTGTTCTTGATGGTGACCTTATTCAACTGACGATAATCGATACACAATCGCATTCCACCATCCTTTTTCTTTACCAATAACACTGGAGCTCCCCAGGGTGAAACACTGGGTCGAACAAAATGCTTAGCCAACAATTCTTCCAATTGGTCCTTTAATTCTCTTAATTCAAGTGGTGTCATCCGATACGGAGAAACGGATATTGGATCCGTTCTCGGTATCAGGTCAATAGAGAATTCCACTTCCCGCTCAGGAGGAAGAGAAATGATATCCTCGGGGAAAACTTCAGGAAAGTCACAAACTACCGGAATACTCAAAACTGGGATGTTATTACTCTCCTCCTTAGTAAGAATCAAAAGAACAGACTTTTCTTCTTCAAACAAGAAATTAATCATCCCAACCGTACCTTCTAAAATAGTAGTTAACACATCCTTCGAAGTAGCCTCTTCGGACGGAATAATGATCAGGTTTTCCTCACACCCAATAAACACCGAATTAGCAGAAAGCTAATCCATTCCCAAAATAACATCCACTTTCTTAAGCGGCAAGCAAATAAGATCAATCTGGAAAACTCTTTCATTCACTGATAATACACAATTTTCACACATCAACGGTGTCTCTACAATCTCATCCATGGCAGTAGTAACCACCATAGGGGGAAACAAAGGAACAGCTTGCAACCCAAGTCGCTTCACGCAACGCGTAGACACAAAAAAATGTGTTGCCCCACAATCAAATAAAACAAAATAAGGATGTCCATTTACGAAATACGTACCCGCAATTAAGGAGTTGTCATTCTTTGCTTTCCTCGCATCCAAGGTATACACTCGGCCGGTATTCTTCCCTTGTGCCTGATTCCTACTCTGAGGACAATCTCTCGCCAAGTGGCCCACTTTCTAGCACTGATAACACCTCACACCTTCGATACCACACCGTCCGTAATGAGTCTGACCACAAGTACGACACACCGGAGGTGCGCTGGTCATAGAATTCTGAACTTGTTTTCCCTTAAAAGTTGGTTTCCTTTGCCTAAACTGTTGATTCGATCTTCCACGGTCACTTTGAGTTGCCCTACTCAAATCTCCTTCCATTTGTACCTTTTTCAAACTATGTTCCGCAACATAACACTGTCGTAACAATTCAGCATAGCTAGTAAATTCTCTCTGAGATACACTGTGTGAAATTTCAGCCCTTAAACCAAACAGAAACTGATCAATCTTCCACCTCTCATCAGGAGCATACATGGCTTGTCTAGAATAAGCAGCCATAACCTCGAACTTTTCAGCATAAGAAGCCATAGTCAAGTTACCTTGCCTCAGTTGTTGAAACTCAAATTCCTTCTGAGACCTCAAGGAACTTGGAAAATATTTCTCCATAAAAGTTATCTTAAACTGTTCCCATACCTTTGGTACCTCTTGAATTGTCATTAAGGCTGAAGCACTTTCCCACCACCTCATGGCAGGGCTCTTCAGCAAATGAGAAGTGAAGACCACCTTGTTTTCCTCACTGCACTGAACAATTAGGAAAATCCGTTCCATACCTGATATCCATTCATGAGCCTTTACTGGATCTAACCCTCCCAGAAATTCCGGAGGATTCATACGGATGAAATCCCTAAAGGTTCCCCCTGCAGCTTCTGGTACCACCACTGGAGGATGCACACCACCCGCCATTTGATGTACCATTTATTTCACAAACTGATTCTGCTGTTGCTGCATCTGTTGCATAAATTGGTATAAAGGAGCATTTCCCTCGTCACCTGGCGGGTTAGTCCCTGCTGGAGTGGTTCTTGGTCTACCACGGTTGTTTCTGCGCCTGTCAGCCATGTTCCTGAATTTCATACAGCTAGGATTAAGTTGATCAGACTCAATACCATAAATATAACAAACAAGACCAATGGCGACACGCCGCATATGAAACGGAAAGAAAACTTATTCTATTTCATGGCTAGGTCGAGGATACGACCTGATTTGATACCAACTGTAAAGCCCACATATAAATACATGCATCAAATCATATATTATACATGAATAATACGTTTGGTACTGAAATACACAATAAGTTCCTAGTGAACACATTATACATATACATGCCCAAAAAGCCTAATACAAAAAACTACGGCATAGTATATCTACAAGATGTTTCAAAGACAAAATACTAAGAACTAGATCACTAATGATCTCAAAAACTCCACAACGGAAGCAAAGCCATCAGATAAGGAAGGATAATCACACGGCCTTATCCTTACCCTTCGCGGAACCTGCAGTACCTGTGATGTAAACAACAATAGTGGGGTGAGATACATCAAATCTCAGTGAGTTCCCTATCTTAAAGTTCTCTCGGCTCTACAAGTTTCTAATAGACCTAACTCACGTCAAAAGGGAAGGGAAGTGACTTCGAGTACACACACTATATGGAAACATGCCCTGAGTTCATCAACTCACAATATCACTAATCGGTAACCACACCAAGGAATCCCCTTTTCCCGTCCGCTTCTACGTCTAGAAGTCGACCCAAGTCATGGATCCTGGTAACCTACTTGACATACGAATGGATTCGGGTTCTACGGGCCATTAACCATTATGAACCGTCACTTCACACGGGCCATTAACCGTCACAAGCATACGCTCTCAGAGCGCCATTCGTACTGCACACGGGAATCAAACCTGCCAAGTAGTTGTGCACATGTTTCAGAGGAGCTCGAGACCCATGAAATGCACTCGGAAAATAACCGGTTACGATTATGTGATCACACACAAACGAGATTGTATTCGACAATCACAAGGCCATTATGCCTTATCACAACCAAACGGTTAACACGCATGTTCCATACTAGTGTTTATTCATTCTATATTTACCTGACATTGCTTATGGTATTGCTCCTCACTCTACCTATTCCATATTTTAACATACATACATTTTCAACAACAATTACACGCCATTAAACGATAAAAATCGACAAAACCACACTATTCCAAAAATTCCGACATAATTAAATCGGCCAACAACCCTAAAACCATTTTCATAAGAAAGTACATTCTGTTAGCTTTCCAATGATATCAAGAATATTAAAAACGGATACCCGAGTCAAAAGTTATGGACATAACGAGAAATAGTATCGCGAGAAAACACAATTTTACAATTTCCCTGACAGTACGCGTATTGCCTTGTGCCGTACGCGTACTGCCCAACTGGCTCGCCCAGCCATACGCGTATTGCCCAAAGTGATACGCGTATGGGCAGAGGCTGTTTTCCCTTAAAAGTTCCATTTTTTCCTCCAATATGCGTATTGCCCAAACCATACGCGTATTGCCTCCTCCTTACGCGTAACGCCCAAAATCCTTCACTCCCATACGCGTATTGCCCAACTCAATACGCGTATGGCCCTGCGTGATACGCGTACGGACAGGTGAAACCCAGAAATTTTTCTGCAGACAAGTTCTGCTACGGGTTGATCCAATTCAACCCCAAAATCCCATTTTTTCCCCAATCAACAACACAAAACATGCTATGATCATAACAACCAGTATAGCATATAGTCAATGATCGAATTTCAGCAGTTAGATTATGATTCTATTGTAAAATTCCACATTTCTAACAATATCAACTAACTCTAAAACTCAATAAAACCTTAATCTAAAGAGTCTAACTAGAACCCACCTGGATTACAAGATGAGGAGGTTGAAGCTGAGATGAAAAGATGAAAATTGGGTGATGTTTCTTGCTCTTGAGCTCTTGGAGAATTCCCTCTTCTTTTCCTTCCTTTTTCCTTCTCCTTTCTTTCTTTCTCTAATGTTTCTATCTTTTTCCAAATAAGGCAAAGGAAAAGAAAATATACAAAGGAAATATTAATTGGTAATACTACTAATTATCCAAATTATCTCAAATACACCAATTAATAAAACTCCAAGTTAAATAATATTAATCTAATCAAATTTCCGAGTTCGTCGGTTTACTCTAATTACTTTATCCAATATTTGCTCAGAGTACCCCGGAACCCAGTTGATCATAATAATATTATTCAAAATGTTCACAAAAATTATGGGGTATTACAAAACATATAAGAGATACATATTTATAATAGCAAATACCCAACAAACAAAGCTCAAAATCACATGGATCCATGGACCGAATCGAAAAAGTCTAGGGATGACAAACAAACCCGGACCCGCCCGCACCCGTTCGGGTTCGCCCCGATATTAATGGGGAAAACCCGATTTAATTGGGTGCGGGTGCGGGGGAAACCCGATTCTTAACTACGGGTGCGGGTGCGGGGGCGAGAAGACACTAATACCCGCTCGCCCCCGCCCCTCTCCCGGGTAATGCATTTTACTTTAATTCCCTTATTTTATTTATTTTAATATTCATTTATTAATTATATTTTTAATTAACTTATTAATACCCTTATTGCAATTAAAATAATCAAATTAATCAAGTTAATATTCATTTAATAATTAAAATTGTAATTAAACAATTAATTAATTTATTAAAATAATCAATTTTTTAATTAAATTATTATTTTTTATTGCAATTAAAAAGAAATTAAATTTTTGAGAGTGGGAGCGGGGCGGGTACGGCTACACCCGTTCTCAACTGGGGCGGGTCTGGACGGTAAATTTTTACCTCCGATTGGGTTTGGGGGTGAGGCGGGTGTGTTACATGGAGGCGGGTGCGGGTGCGGGTGTGGGTGTGTTACATGGAGGCGGGTGCGAGTTCGGGTATAGTTAAGCTCACCCCCGCCCCTCCCCGTTGCCATCCCTAAAAAAGCCCGAAAAAGCGAAAATACTATTCACTATACGAACAACACTATTCACCATACGAACGTCACTATTCCATACGTACAGATAGCACTATTCATCCGTACGGACGTCACTATTCACCGGCAGATTTTTTTCTCTACTTTTCGTTCGATTTTCGCGGTAAATGCAATCTCCAAAATATGTTTTCTTTCTCTTCATCAACAAAGGTTTTAAGGCATATTTACAACAATCTCCACCTTGACTTTAAACCGTGTTGATACCAATTTAACAATCAACAACATTGCTGCTCTCTACCAAGTTGAAACTTTAATCAATAACTTTGATCAAATTCAAGCAACCCTTGAATCTTGATCTTGCGACTTGCATCCACTTGTTCCCAATTACCCTTTTTTGCCTAGGTAATTTAACAAGCCTACAAGTATGATTTTTCAACCACCATTGACTCCACCTGTTTTCAAATGCCTCCCTGAAGGTTTTTCTTCTTTTATATTGCAGTCCTTCAGCCACATTAAAAACATAATATCCAAGGCTAGCATAACCGTCTCTTTTAGATGCTACAATAACCCTCCTTACCTTATCATGAGTCAAATGATAATCAGAGATCTCTATAACCGTTCCCTCACTACTGCTAGCATCCATAGTAGGAAACTCCACCTCAAACTGAGTTTTCTACGTTATAGTTTCTCCCAGGTTTCTCCCTTGGTTTTCACTATTCTTCTTCTGAAGAAATTCTCTACCAACCAAGTAAGCTATTTTAACCTCAGCTCTTCCCCAAAAACTCAATAACAACTCAGCGATAACATGCAGTTTTATCCCTTGATTTCTGCAAAATTCATTGTACTCCTCTGAAACTTTCTCAAGGCATTCATAACGCCTTAAACTCAAGTCCCATAGCTCTTCCTTGTCATGAAAGCCTCCACTAGTTAACGATGAATGAATAATAACATTTGAACCTTCTAAAATATATAGACCGCATATTTTAGACCCTTTAGCAATAATCAATTCATCATGCGAAATCTTCAAAACTCCACGTTCAACTCTAGTACAATAGCCTAGATCATCAAACATACTTATAGATAACAAATTTCGCTTGAGTTCTGGAACATACCTCACATTGTGAATAAGAAGTTCACGATCATTAAACATTTTAAATCTGACTGTATCAATACCATGAACCTTGCATGCCTTATTATTACCAAGGCGAACTACACCACCTTGCACCATCTTCAAAGTTTCAAAGTATTTTATTCTTGGACACATGTGATAAGAGCAACCTGAGTCAATGATCCAACTATCTTCAGTTTCCAAACTCGATACTACTAGTGCTTCGACATCCTCATAACTTTCCTCACCTAATGTAACTACAACTTGAACAGAATCTTCATTGACCTTTCTTTCAGGACAATCCCTTTTAAATTGACCGATTTTCTGACAATTAAAACATTTTACCTTTGACTTGTCAGAGCTCTTTGATTTGGACATCCCTTTACGCTCACCTCCTCCTCTTGACACATTTAAGCCTTCACCACAATCTTCAATCTTCAAATCTTTCGACTTTGAAAATTCTTTGGATTTCACCGCCGTCTGGACTTCATCCAAAGTAATAGTACCTTCCTTACCATAAAGAAGAGCATCCTTAAAGTGCTCAAAGAATCTGGGTAATGAACTCAATAGGAGCAAAACCTTGTCCTCATCATCAATCTTCACTTCAATATTCTCAAGATCATCGATAATCTTGTGAAATTCTATTAGCTATGGATTTGTTCTCCACCATTCAGAATGAATAAAGTTGTTGTTTCAAATACAACCTGTGAGCCCAAGACTTTGTCATATACAATGATTCAAGTTTTGCCCACATAGCAACCGCAGTTTGCTCCTTGGCGACTTCTCTTATAACTTTATCCTCGAGGCACAAGATAATGGCACTCTTGGCCTTATCCACCATCTGGTTCTTCCGTACCTGTGTAAGCCCGAAAGACATCAATGCTCCACTCTTCAAAGCATCAATACACTTCTCTTGAATTAAAATTGGTTGCATCTTAATTTTCTACTAACCATGGTGCTCACTTGTCAATAATATCTCTTTGCTCCACGCTCACCGCACTACTTGTTGTGAATCTTGTTGTGAAATATGACAAAATTCAATATCAATTTGTGAGGCAAAGAATAATAGCAACCAAAATAAATGGTTTTCGGTAATAATAATCCATACACAGATAATTTAACAAAATAAGGCAAGAAAAATAGAAGGTTTGTTTACCCAGTTCGATCAAATGATCTACTCTGGGGGAGAGAGCAACTCTCAAATTCACTATACTTAGAAAGTTGTTACAAGAGATTACAGATGAGTTACAAGAAAATAGCCTTCGCCTTTAGGTTCCCAAGAACAACCCTATTTTCTACCCAAGTGTTTCCCAACCTCTCAAACTCTCAATATATGAATCACTCAAACCCAAGGTGTAACAGTGTTTCACAATACCCTTAAACAACTCCAAAGGTTTTCCTAAACCTTTGCTTTTCTAAGATTTTTCTTGTGAATAGTTGAAACCCTATACTATACCTTTAAACCCTTGCTCTCCATTGTTGGTGTAAACTCTAAGATTGTCACACACCAAACATATAAGAGATACATATTTATAATAGCAAATAACAAACACAGCCCAAAATCACATGGATCCATGGACTGAATCGAAAAAGCCCGAAAACGCAAAAATACTATTCACCGTATGGACGTCACTATTCATATGTCCGGATAACACTATTCATCTGTATGATAACACTATTCATCTGTACGGACACACTATTCACCGACCGATTTTTTTTCCTTGACTTTTCGTCTGACTTTCTAAAACTTCCGATTTTTGCGGTAAATGCAATCTCCAAAATATCTTTTCTTTCTCTTCATCAACAAAGGTTTTAAGGAACATTTACAACAAAGTTAAGTTTCAGTTTGAATTTAAGTTTAGTTTGTATTTAGTGTGCATTTCATTTGTGTCATGTATAAAACCAAATATTAGTTACAATTTATACCAGAATTTCAATTTGAATATTGAGACTAAAAAGTTTTTTTTTTTTGAAATTTTGGTATCCGGCCTTATGACCGATCAGTCTAAGAGGACCAGTCCCACTGTATTGAGATTAAAAAGTTAGTTACATTTTTTTTATTCTTTTTCTTTCTCACTTCAATTATTTTTTATCTTCTTCTCTTGTGCATCAATGGAGGTTTAGTGTAAACTCCAACAATTGGTATCTAGAGTTCCGGTTCTGATTCACGGAAACACGAATGTAGCGAGGTGTGTGATTGATTTCGTTCCTGAAATCTGCGTCGAATTAAAGTTCGAAATTGAAGAGAATCACAAATCTTGATTGTCAGGGTTTAGGAAACACGAGTGTTGGTGAGAACCATGTGATTTGTGTAAGAACGAAGATGAACGTTGGAAACGGTACTTTAAACACAAAGCTTCCAGTATTCGACAGAAAGAATTGGAATCTGTGGTCGATTCAGATGCACGTGTTATTTGGCGCTCAAGATGTTCTTGATCTCATCAATGAAGATTACACGCCAGTTGCAGAAAATGGAACAGAAGCGCAAAGAAATGTGCAACGTGAAACGAGGACAAAGGATCATAAGGCATTGTTTTATATCTATCAGTGTGTGGATACGAAGGCGTTTGAGAAAATTGTTGATTCGACGTCAATGAAGGCGACATGGGATACACTAGTGCGTTATATGGTGCTGACGCATCAGTGAAGAAGGTAAAGTTGCATTCCCTACGTAAGCAATATGAGAATCTCAACATGAAAAACAATGAGGAGGTTCCTGATTACATATCTAGAATGATTATGGTCACGAATGACATAAAGTCTTGTGGAGAAACACTCTCTGAACAAGTAATCATTGAAAATGTATTGAGATCAATTACTCCTCAGTTTGATTATATAGTTGTAGCCATGTGACATTCTTAAGACACCAGCACCATGAGAATTGAAGAACTTCAAAGTAGTTTAGAGGAACAAGAGTTGCGTATGACTGAAAGAAACTCTGAAAGGGAGTTAGAACAAGCTCTGAAAGCTCAGAAGTCAGAACTCTTCAATTATGATAAGAAACATCAGAATGCTCAAAAAGGGAAAGGAGAAGTTTGACAATAGAAAGGTTCAGTTTTACCGTTGCAACAAGTTTGGCCATTTTGTGTTGATTGTTAGTCAAATAAGGTTAGCAAGGGTGAAGAAGCCAACATATCTAGAGGATATTCTGATGATGAACCTGTGCTATTGATAGAATCTGAGAATGTAGGTGGAAAAATGGTAGACTGGTTGTCTATGGATACTGGTTGCTCAAATCACCTGATTGGAAACAAGCAATAACTGGTTGATTTTGACTATAGTAGAAAGACCAAGATCATATGTGATGATGATGAGTATCTGAATGCTGAAGGAATCAGAAATGTCAAAGTGAAATTGAGCAATGGCAAAACTGTATTGATTAAGAATGTATGGAATGTTCTTGGCATGAATAGAAATCTGATGAGTGTAGGTTAGCTAATTGAAAAAGGTTTTTCCAGTAACCATGAAGGACAATCTCTTGAAGTTGTATGACTGTAATTAAAAGTTGATTATGCAGTCTGAACTGGGAAGAAATAGGACATTCAAGGTGAATGTTGCAACAACAGATTCTCAATGACTTAGTTCTAGAAATGCTCAAGGGAAAAGTGAGTTATGGCACAAGAGATTGGGGCATCTGAGCTATAGAAGCTTATGGCATCCGAGTTCAAAGAATCTGGTGCATGGAATTCCAAAAATTGTAGAATCAGATAAATCATGTGATATATGCATGTGAGGCAAACAACCAAGATTTCCAATCTCATAAAAAATTCCTTAAAGAGCAACCCATGTTTTAGGTGTGGTGCATTATGATGTATGTGGGCCTTTTGAGGTACCTTCACTTGGAGGGAACAAGTACTTTGTGTCATTTGTGGATGAGTTCACAATAATGACATGGTTAGAACTTATTAAGTTCAAACATGAGGTGTTTGTTGAGTTTAAGAAGTTCAAAGTGAAGGCTGAAAATCAAAGTGGGCAATGGTTGAAGATCCTTAGAACGAATGATGGATGTGAGTTCAACTCAACAAAGTTCAAGAAGTTTTGTGAGGAACATGGTATTGAGCATAAGGCGACTGCTCTATATGCTACACAACATAATGGTCTTGCTGAAAGGAGAAATGAGCTCTGCTTGACATGACAAGGAGCATGCTGAAGAAGAAGAATCTACCTAACACATTGTGGGGTGAAAAAATTGTTACATCAGCATATGTGCTCAACAGATGTCCAATAAAGAAGTTAAATGAAGTAGTTCCTATTGAGTAGTGGACTGGAAGAAAGCAAATTATTAGCCATTTCAAGCTATTTGGTTATGCATGTTACAAACATATACAAGATGCTACTAGAAGGAAATTGGATGACAGAAGCAAAGTCATGTTGCTTATAGGTTACTATAGTACATGTGCTTATAAGCTATTTTTCCAAGTCACCAACAAAGTTGAAGTCAATAGAGATGTCATAATGAAAGAATCAGAAACATGGGATTGGAGCAAGTCTCAATCCAGCTTCTCAAGGTGAGTCTGAATCTGAAGATGACATTGACTATGAAGGTGAGTCTAACTATGATGGTGGACCTGACTCTGCTGGTGATCCATCCTCTAAAGGTGGAGCTTCTGAAGTTGGTCCTCCTTCTAAAGGTGGAACTTCTATTAGAACAAAATTTGTTCATGACATATATCTCTTGAATTTTGATGATAACAAAGAATTGAAAGAACAATGGTGTTATCTAATGTGTGTTCCAAGTATGCACATTCTAAATCTTGAAGATAATGCATTCAGAATCTTATATAAGGACACATTTGAGAGGAGTTGAGTTACTAGCTTCTGGTGGATCAGAACCTGAAGAATACTCTCTAAGTGATGTCTGGCGTAGACTCTAAAGCTGAAGTCCTCAATATCCGAAGAGCAACATATTGTCTCTACACTAAGTTAATGTATCAGCTTATGGTAAACATTCGGAGTTAGTAATAAAGCTTGAGTTATTCATGCTGCAGAAAACAAACTGCATTGTCAAATCAGCTTGTCAGCTAGAGTCTATGTTCACAAGGCTCAAGAAGAGTTGACATGCTTTACAGATATCTACTCTCTATGGATCTATAATACAAGATTACATGTAAGGCGCAATGGTGAAACATGTTACACAATGGATTAAGGTACTTTGGTGTATCTCTCTTCAACGTCTTTTGTACTATAGAAAAACAAAGACACTTGTTCAAGTTATCTCTTCCAACGGCTAGTCTTCTATAACTGCTATATAAGTTGCTGAAGATTCAAACTGAAGTCTTCAACAAGAAACAAACAAAAGGGAAAATATAGAAGGAAAGCCAAGAAGGATAGAAGTGTTCTACACTTCTATCTGGATGGAGGAATAACAAGATCAACAATAAGAAACACAATCGAGTATGCAGAATTTCTGTTATATGTTTTAAATTGTAATAAGCCTTAAGATTTCTTAAACATTGAATATCTTAGAAATATTAAGTGCTTAAGGTCTTTGTTATGGTGATTACCCTGTACTTCTGATTTTGCATCAAGTACACCTTGTTCTCTATTATGCTAAACATGATGTTTAGTAGTTTAGATAAAGTCTCTTGCTATGTGCTTGAGCATCAAAGTCTCTTACTGAGAAGCTTGAGTCAAGTAAGTCTCCTACTATGTGCTAGAGCATTGAAAGTCTTGATCAGTTGTTGATTGAGTAGAAAGTCTTAGACTGTGAGTCTGAGCAGAAGTCTTGGACCGAGGGTCTAAGCAGAAGTCTTGAGTTCGTGGAACTTAAGCAAGGAAGTCTTGTGCCCGAAGGGGTTTGAGAAAAGTCTTGGATTCGTGGAATCTAAGCAGGGAAGTCTTAGGCCGAGGGTCTGGGCAGAAGTCTTGAGCCTGAGGTGCTTAAGCAAGGAAGTCCTGGGTTTGTGGAACCTGAGCAGAAGTCTTGGACCCGAGGGTTTTAAGAAGGAAGTCTCAGGATGAGGGTCTGAGCAAAGAAAAGTCTTATGCTTAAGTTCATACGCGATTGTAATCATGTTTTGGTTATAGTGAAAATATCTTGTGATTCAAGGGGATTGGACTACTCTCATTTGGGAGGAACCAATATAAATCTTTGTGTGTTCTTTATCTTTTATTTATTTCTGTTAACATTCTGCTGCAAAGTAGAATTAGAATCTGAACACCAGTTTAGATTCTGAACTCTGATTAGAGGCAAAGTTAAGAAACAAAAAACACAATTCAACCCCCCATTCTTGAGTATTTTTCTCACCTTCATCATCTAAAGGCGGTAATGCTTCTGAAGGTGAACTTGTGCATTTCCAGAGGCCACGTATAGTTAGATAGGTACTAATGAGACTTGCATATTTTGAGTTGATGCATGATACTGAGATTGACTCTGAAGGTGAAGTTATCAAGAATGCCATGATGGTGGATTCTAAACCTGTCATCATCAATGAGGCTCTCAAGAAGGTTTGGGTGAACTCCATGAAGGAAGAGCTTGAGGCCATTGAAATAAAAAAGAGACGAGAATTGATTGTTCTACCTCAGAACAAGAAAGCCATCAGTGTGAGATGAGTTTTCAAGATAAAGCCGAAGCCAGATGGTTCAGTTGCTAAGCATAAAGTAAGGTTAGTAGTTAGAGGATTCCGACAAAAGTCTGGTTTAGATTGCTTTGAAGTATTTGCACCTATAGCTAACATGAAACTATAAGATTGGTTATTTCTATAGGTACAAATATGAATTGGCCTCTGATACATTTAGATGTAAAGCCAGTTTTTCTAAATAGTCCATTGCAAGAAGAAGTTTATGTGTTACAACCTTCTGGATTTGTGAAAGAGAACAAATAAGGGATGGTGTACAAGCTGCATAAAGACTTGTACAGTATGAAACAAGCTCCAAGGACTTGGAATCTGAAGATTAATTCATTTTCAAGCACTTGGGTTTCCAAAAATGTGAAATGGAGTATGATGTGTGTGTGTGCAACATACTTATGAAGGCAATGTGATTATGGTGTGTCTTTAAGTAGATGGCATACTTCTGACAAGGAGTTGTACTTATGAGATAAACAAGTTCAAAAATGTGCTCGTGAATGCATTTTGTAATGCCGCAAATTCATATTTTAATTATTTATTGATTATTTGTGAATATAAGGCAATTTGATGACATGATGTTGTGTTGCATGGACATTTTTGGGTGGAAATTATTTTAGTATTAATAATAGTAAGAATAATCATATTATATTATTCAATTTATTATTTATTATTTAAAATAAGAGAAGTAGGAGTATTGAGGGTATATTGGTCTTTTAGGAGGAATAAGCGAGGATATAATGGTAAGAGTACAATTAGGGGTATTTAAGAGGGAATAGTGAAAAGGAATTCATTATTCTACTATTTGGAGGAAAAGGCAAAAGTGCTCTGAAGAACAAGTGAGAAGGAGGCTAGGGCATAAGAGAATTCCAGAGAAATTTCAAGAGAAGTCGAAGGAGACGATATTTTAAGGTATGGGGAGTATTACTTTACAATATTCTTGATATATGGATTTGATTGTTGATGGGTGATTGGGGTTTTGGGGGAAAATGTGGGAATTGGAGGTTAGGGATAATGGGATTTGATGATTTGAGATGAGATAATTGTTGTTGTTGACGCATATGTGATAGTTATAGGTTGTGTTGACATAATCTGAGGTAATTGATGGATAAAACATGTTTTGGGAGTGTGGAATCGCAGGAACGGAAGTGCTATTATCGTAGGGTTTTTCTGCCGAAATCGCAGAGCCCGCTTAGCGCGGTCTAACACGCTTAGCGCGGTCTGGAGAATTTTCGCCTCCTCGAGGCAGTGAGTAGCGCGCTCAGCGCGGGCTTAGCCCACTTAGCGCGACCTGGAAGCTGAAATTATTATTTTTAATTTCTTAAAATTGTGGGAAATTGTCCGTGTTATGTTGTATTAATGTTGTAATGATGCCATGACTTGTTACTGCGTGTTGATGTGTTATATGATGATAAATTGATGATTTTCAATTTGATGATGCATATGAAGTTTGATGAACTAATGATGATATGATTTACATGACGTTGATGAATTAATGATGACATGATTTATGTAACACCCCAATTCCCATCGCGAATAAATAATACATAAATAAAATCAGAGTAACTAAAAATTTATTTTTTCGACAGGAACAGGAATGCCACATTTAAAGAAAGAACACGCAATCCCTGCTCATAAATTTGATACATAGCATAAAATAGAATACCCTCAAAGGGGAAACTTTTCCTTATAAATTAAAATTCAATTATGGAATAAAGCGGAAAGATCCATAACTGACTTGTTTTACAAATAAATGGTTTTATAACATCAAAATATAAATACAAAAGTAATACAAAATATATTCAACAATTATATACATATGTAACATAATCGTTCCCCGACTCCCGTGCTACGTATCAGAGCAGACAGACGACAAAGGACGGAGAACTAATCTTCACAAAAAGACCTCCAGCAACTCTAATCTGCAATGCCTCATAGAGCATTATAAAACAGCAGAAGGGTGAGAAATAACAACTAAAATCAAGATTGCATAATAATATGCAAATGCATAACAATTCACACGCATAGCTATTCTCACCACAAACACCACTTACTAATACACATAACATACCACGTATACGTAACATATATCTATTAATCCAACAATATAACATATATCAAGTATCCAATATACTCACATATTTGCACATAAGGCATACCAAGTCATAGCATTTAGAAACACATAACATAGCATATGTCTACGCATAAAACATATTATCCACAACCAATGCATTTATCACATATGCACATCAAATTACCAATGCTATCACAATCTCAACACATAACAAATCAATGCACAATTTCCACACACAATCAATCAAATCATGATTTTCCACACATAATGCATCCATTCACAATTCTCACACATAATCAATCAAATCATGATTCTCCACACATAATGCATCCATGATTTATGCAAATGCACAGAGACCGACACAACGACTCTATGCAAATGCCATGCGGTACCGACTTCCAACATTTCTCATCACTAGTTCACTCAGGAACTCTGCTGGAACCATCGCTCGTTACGGAGGATCACTCACGTAACACCCCGTCGGGCAAACGATTTTCCCCGTCGCTTTAGGTCCTCTTATGTATTTAAGGCGCACGACGTTTATGAATTGCTTTAGGTCCTCTTATTTTTAAGGCGCACGATCCAATCAGATCGCTTTAGGTCCTCTTATTTTTAAGGCGCACAATCCGATCGCTCACACCCCACATGGGCACACGATCGTCTATAACCATCGCTTTAGGTCCTCTTATTTTTAAGGCGATTCATACCTCTTATTTTTAAGGCACACGATGTTATAGCAAATTCCCTCTGGAATCAATCCGTCACTCAGGACGTCACAACAATGCATATCATGATGCTTGGCATACAATGACTCATGACATTCAAACTGCACACATATACACATCCATAATCATGCATATATCATCAATTACCATACATCGCATTTTATTGCCGTAAGGTCACCAATCATCATCACAATAAGTATTTCATGCAATTACATCACACAACAGTGCACAAGTCACACAATATCCACACCAACAGCATATTGCATATACACATCAAGTTCACACAATTAAACGGCAAAAGTCGACAAAACAACACTATTCAAATATCACACATCCATCACCAATGCGTATCAATCATGCACAACATTTCATCACATATACTCACTCCATATAACAGCATACAAGCTATACGTTACATATCAAAAGCATGTAGCATGATAACACATTATTCGCACACCAATAAGACAGTAAAAATCCGACAAACCAACACTTTTTCAAAACCACGACTTAAATAAATCATCTACTGACCTCCAACCCATTTTTAATAGAAAGAATATTTCATTAGCTTTCCAACGCTTCGAACGGGGACCAAAACGGACTTACGGTTCAAAAGTTATGGCTAAAATACGAAAATAATGTTTTTGTTGTCCCAGACAAATTCGCCCGGCGAATCCCTGGCGAAACGGATTCGCCACCAACTCGCCTGGCGAATCTGGACGAACTAGAATTTCTCCAAAACGTATTTGGGACCCAAAAATGACCCAAATCTTCAACCCACATGATAGTATTACACCCAATGACCCAAAATAACATGTTAGAACACGTTTAGGCATGCATTTCATCAATTCATCCGTGAAAACATCAATTTCTATCAATTGCTCACAAATTCAACCAAATAGAAAAACATATATTTTTCACCCAAACATTCAAACAAAACATACATATACATATACAAGCATGATATAATCGAAACTTCTCACCCTTACCCGATTAATCGAAGTCCAAGCATTGATTTTGATGATTTTCCTCTTCTCCCTCTTTTTCTTCTCTTTCTCTTCTTTTCTCTTTTTCTTCTTTCTCTCATTTTCTCTCTATTTCTTTCTATTTATATAAAAACATAAAACTTACCCAAGCAAAAGACCAAAATACCCCTCAACTCAAATATCTCCCAAATGCTCTCAAAATGCGATAAAACATAAACATCGATGAAAAATAATATATTGTCAAATAAAAGTCAATAATAAAATAATATAAAAATAAAATAATTAAATCGACTCGATTAAATAAATAAGACAAAATGGGGCGTTACAACTCTCCCCCACTTAGACATTTTCGTCCTCGAAAATATACTGAGACGAACAACTCCGGATACGACTCTCGCATCCGACCAACAAACTAACAAGCCCACAAAAGGCACCCCACGAATAATACAACTGACAAACCACCCCGGTAGCAACAACTACTACAACAACACGACACGACGACCACTACAACGACAAGATGCAAAGCCCATACAATGCACTTGACGACCAACTCACGACTCAAGGAATACCCAAGTTACGAACACACACAGGTTCACTCTTGAACTGAAACACAACAAGAACACAAGTTCCATGACACAACATCGATTCAACAACCTCTACATAACCACGATACCAACATCCTTGTCACACAACCATATTACAACAATGTTACCCTTCACCAATCGAACATACGACCAAAACACCCAACTACATATTAGTACCTGATTAATATTGAAACCTTCCACTTATCACTTCCATTTTGAAACGTCCAATGGTCTCCTCACTCCTACATACTTCCAATATTCAACTTATGAACTCTTACAAGTCACACACGCATATACCAAATGCGTCACACCACGCTTCCGCTGCGCACTCTGATTACTCGTAACCGTCAAAACTACCAATCTCACGTCCAAAGTCTAACTCTTTCTCATATTCACCAAAAATCACTATTCACTTTTAATATATCCAACTTCACACTCTACTGTGTTATCTCACACACCAGACATAAGTCTCTGAACTGCTCAAATCATTCTAATTCTCTGACCATCAAAACAGACTTACATAAAAACTTTCGGCTTAACTCCTCAAGCACAACCTTAGATTTTCCTGAAGGATAATCCAAGCCAAATTCATAACTCGTCACGAATTCTAACCATCTTCATTGTCTCATACTCTGTTCCTTCCGACCAAACAAGTACTCTAAACTCTTGTGATTACCAAACACTTCGAGCCTAGAACCATAAAGATAATACCTCCAAATTTTCCAACACAATACGACCGCAACCAATTCCAAATCCAGAATAGTATAGATCCTTTCATAAATCCTCATTTGTCGTAAAGCATAAGCCATGACTTTACTCTCTTGCATTAACACCTGACTACACTCTTCAGAGACACTTCATAATACCTCACAAACGGTTTATTAGGATCACACAGAATCAAAACTGGAGACGTAGACAACTTCCACTTCAGCTCACTAAAACGTACTCACAACGAACACCCAAAACAAACGACTCACCCTTTGCAAGTCCACCGAAGTAACGAAAACGCTAAGTTGGAAAAGCCCTCCATAACCTCCGGTAATAACCAACTAAGTCCAAAAAGATTTTATTCTCCTTAACCAACTTCGGAGCCTCTCCTTGTAGAACAACCTCTACTTCCGATGGATCCATAACAATACTATCATCCGAAATTACATATCCAAGAAACTAAACTTTTTCAACCAAAATTCTCACTCGAATAACTTCGCATAAAACTTCATCTCTTTTCAACACTTGTAATTCAATTCTCAAACACTCTACTTGTTCTTTCTCTGAGTTTATAACAGATCCGCATATCCTCAATCAAAACCACTACAAACTTATCCAATTAAATATGGAAGATACGTTTCATATACTCCATAAATATTACGGACGCATTACTAACACCAACCAACATCACCGTACGTTGTAATGCCCAACCAAATTCCAAAAGATATAAGTTCTCAAAGCTTTTGTAAAACTTTCCACTGGGTAACTGGTTACTCACATACAAGCTTAACCGAGTAAATAACAGCCTATTCCGATAACAAACATAACCAGTCACATCAAAACGATCAAAGCCTCAACTCACGCAATTCGTCACTCTTACCAAACATTCCATACACTTGCAACTCCACTCAAACTCAACCAACCCATTCCAGTCATCTGTTCATTAAAGTAGACACTTGTTCTCAATCGTTACCTTATTCAACTGCCAGTAATCCATACACAATTTCTTCTCTTTACAGTCCAAATTCCATAAATCCCCACGTGTAGCAACAACCATCCCAAAAGAACTCTCAAATATTACATCCACACTTAAGGTTTTTCTCAAAATTTCCATTAATGTTCTAAAATTCCAAAGACTCCAAACCTCACCAGAACTCTAAGTTTCACTTTCCATAGTCCCAATACCAATACCATCATACACCTCATACTTGTTATTCCATTCAATCATCATTCCCTTTTTGTTACTAACAAAGCTGGAGCTCTCTAAGACAACACCTTAATGTTCCATCCAAAAACACATCTGAAACCATGCACAACTGACGGCCCAACACTGTGACTTCCTGCCAATTTCCCAGAACACTATCATCACAGACAAAACAAACATCTTAGTCCCATCTACTAAGAGTTTTCTACTTACTTAGCATTCCAAACCGAAAATCTTCACCTTCGTCAAATTTGAGTTCACACTCTCCTCTCTGAGAACAACCACTAACGATACCCAATCGGTCTCTCTCAATGCCTTCCCACTGGACCAACAAACCAAAACCTCCAATCTGTCTCATAAACAATAATTTCACTTTCCACAGCATAGAACACTTTCATAGCTTCATATCGATATAAAGAACGCTTAAATCGGACACCCGAGTCAAAAGATATGAATTTTTGAAGGAAAGTCAATTATTGGAAAACAGCCAGATCCGCCTGGCGAGTAAGAATTTTGCCTGGCGAATACCTCTTCGCCAGCCCTTCGCCTGGAGAACCAGTGGCGAAACCTGATTTTTCTGAAAACCCAAACTTCCAGTAGCTAACACATTTCTGTCTCTCCGTTTTCACCTGGCGACTTCCGATTTCGCCTGGCGAATCTCCCTTCGCCAGCACCTCGCCTGGCGAACTATTGGTGAGACCTAATCCGCCTGGTGAGTTCCCAATTCTCCTGGCGAATCACACCAGAACCAGAATTTTTTGCTGCATTTCCATGGTTTCCACACCTCCAAATCCAACTTTTCCAAACCAACACATATTCAATTTCCAAGCAATTCATTACACACACTATCAAGCCAGAAAGACACGTCTATTCCACCCAACATAATTCCCTTCTGCTATCAACAAGAGATTAAGGGTGATCAGTTCCTCAATTTGTCAATAGACAGCCGACAATCATGATGGGGCATAAACCGTCTTTACCAAACTATAATAGCATTCCTTACATCCTGCGCACAAAACTACCTAAGGCACAAATCCTTAGTTGACATAAACCTTACCTCCGCATTCCCTTCGGAACCGGGAACCACACTGTCCAAAGAGCACTTACAATCTTGCAATTCACAACACACTGAGCCAACGCTCCACCTGAAGTAACTTGGAGAAGTTCCAGCTTCTCCCTCACTTATCTCATTCTCAATCCCGAAGACAAAGGATTAGAAAAACCAGAAAGCATTGACAGTGTTTCACACACATATCACGTACTAAGGAACAAACAACAACATCGATAGTATTCAACTGTCACACCAACTGACTCAACAACTTGGCCGGACGGACCGACCTGCTCTGATACCACTAATGTAACACCCCAATTCCCATCGCGAATAAATAATACATAAATAAAATCAGAGTAACTAAAAATTTATTTTTTCGACAGGAACAGGAATGCCACATTTAAAGAAAGAACACGCAATCCCTGCTCATAAATTTGATACATAGCATAAAATAGAATACCCTCAAAGGGGAAACTTTTCCATATAAATTAAAATTCAATTATGGAATAAAGTGGAAAGATCCATAACTGACTTGTTTTACAAATAAATGGTTTTATAACATCAAAATATAAATACAAAAGTAATACAAAATATATTCAACAATTATATACATATGTAACATAATCGTTCCCCGACTCCCGTGCTACGTATCAGAGCAGACAGACGACAAAGGACGGAGGACTAATCTTCACAAAAAGACCTCCAGCAACTCTAATCTACAATGCCTCATAGAGCATTATAAAACAGCAGAAGGGTGAGAAATAACAACTAAAATCAAGATTGCATAAGAATATGCAAATGCATAACAATTCACGCGCATAGCTATTCTCACCACAAACACCACTTACTAATACACATAACATACCACGTATACGTAACATATATCTATTAATCCAACAATATAACATATATCAAGTATCCAATATACTCACATATTTGCACATAAGGCATACCAAGTCATAGCATTTAGAAACACATCACATAGCATATGTCTACGCATAAAACATATTATCCACAACCAATGCATTTATCACATATGCACATCAAATTACCAATGATATCACAATCTCAACACATAACAAATCAATGCACAATTTCCACACACAATCAATCAAATCATGATTTTCCACACATAATGCATCCATTCACAATTCTCACACATAATCAATCAAATCATGATTCTCCACACATAATGCATCCATGATTTATGTAAATGCACAGAGACCGACACAACAACGCTATGCAAATGCCATGCGGTACCGACTTCCAACATTTCTCATCACTAGTTCACTCAGGAACTCTGCTGGAACCATCGCTCGTTACGGAGGATCACTCACGTAACACGTCGTCGGGCAAACGATGTTCCCCGTCGCTTTAGGTCCTCTTATGTATTTAAGGCGCACGACGTTTATGGATTGCTTTAGGTCCTCTTATTTTTAAGGCGTACGATCCAATCAGATCGCTTTAGGTCCTCTTATTTTTAAGGCGCACAATCCGATCGCTCCCACCCCACATGGGCACACGATCGTCTATAACCATCGCTTTAGGTCCTCTTATTTTTAAGGCGATTCATACCTCTTATTTTTAAGGCGCACGATGTTATAGCAAATTCCCTCTGGAATCAATCCGTCACTCAGGACGTCACAACAATGCATATCATGATGCTTGGCATACAATGACTCATGACATTCAAAATGCACACATATACACATCCATAATCATGCATATATCATCAATTACCATACATCGCATTTTCTTGCCGTAAGGTCACCAATCATCATCACAATAAGTATTTCATGCAATTACATCACACAACAGTGAACAAGTCACACAATATCCACACCAACAGCATATTGCATATACACATCAAGTTCACACAATTAAACGGTAAAAGTCGACAAAACAACACTATTCAAATATCATACACCCATCACCAATGTGTATCAATCATGCACAACATTTCATCACATATACTCACGCCATATAACAGCACACAAGCTATACGTTACATATCAAAAGCATGTAGCATGATAACACATCATTCGCACACCAATACGACGGTAAAAATCCGACAAACCAACACTTTTTCAAAACCACGACTTAAATAAATCATCTACTGACCTCCAACCCATTTTTAATAGAAATAATATTTCATTAGATTTCCAACGTTTCGAACGGGGACCAAAACGGACTTACGGTTCAAAAGTTATGGCTAAAATACGAAAATACTGTTTTTGCTGTCCCAGACAAATTCGCCTGGCGAATCCCTGGCGAAACGGATTCGCCACCAACTCGCCTGGCGAATCTGGACGAACCAGAATTTCTACAAAACGTATTTGGGACCCAAAAATGACCCAAATCTTCAACCCACATGAAAGTATTACACCCAATGACCCAAAATAACATGTTAGAACACGTTTAGGCATGCATTTCATCAATTCATCCGTGAAAACATCAATTTCTATCAATTGCTCACAAATTCAACCAAATAGAAAAACATATATTTTTCACCCAAACATTCAAAC
This sequence comes from Lathyrus tuberosus, assembly GCA_022829125.1. NCBI lineage: Eukaryota > Viridiplantae > Streptophyta > Magnoliopsida > Fabales > Fabaceae > Lathyrus > Lathyrus tuberosus. Next base: position 9,126,555 of record JALAZF010000084.1, read on the forward strand.
AAAACATACATATACATATACAAGCATGATATAATCGAAACTTCTCACCCTTACCCGATTAATCAAAGTCCAAGCATTGATTTTGATGATTTTCCTCTTCTCCCTCTTTTTCTTCTCTTCCTCTTCTTTTATCTTTTTCTTCTTTCTCTCATTTTCTCTCTATTTCTTTCTATTTATATAAAAACATAAAACTTACCCAAGCAAAAGACCAAAATACCCTCAGCTCAAATATCTCCCAAACGCTCTCAAAATGCGATAAAACATAAACAATGATGAAAAATAATATATTGTCAAATAAAAGTCAATAATAAAATAATATAAAAAGAAAATAATTAAATCGACTCGATTAAATAAATAAGACAAAATGGGGCGTTACGATTTATATGATGTTCTGGTGAATGATGATGCACTTTATTACCTTTGTTGATATTGATGAATTTGACGTTATGCATCATGCATTCATAGCATTTAGGACTTCGGTCCAGTGACGATGTTAGGACTTCGGTCTAGTGGTGGCCTTAATCCCATTGTGTGGATTGAGGTATTTTGTGACGTGCTCCCTCGTGGAGGGTTGATGGCCTGGTGTCCATTATTATGACGAATTGGTACCACATGCATGTTAGGAAGTTACATTTCATTCTTGGTGGCATTACATTATTGCATGTTTATGATGTTAATGACTTGGTGATTTATATGACGTTTGGGTGAGTCGCCATGATGTTGTTTGAGATGAATGTTAACTTGTTAATTATCTTTTCCTTATATGAATTATATTGAATTGTGATTACTCACCCTGCCTGTTTGAATGTTACCTCTACCTGGGTAACGTGCAGATAACCAAGACTAGTTCGCGGTGTGTGAAGAGTTAGCTTGGAGTCATTGTCCTTCCGTTTAGTAGAGTAGAGGGTGTGTCTTGCTCTGGTCATGTAACATCGGGTTGGGGGCGTTTCTATTTTTGAAGTATTGTGTTATTTTTTATTAACTTGTTTTATTGAGAATTTCGAGATGTTGAGTTGTTTTAAACTCCAAACTGTGATGAAAAGATAATGTGATGAGCTGTTCTTTTTATGATGATAAATCCACTGCGATGTTTTATTTTAAAGGAGATGCTAATTAAAAATAAGTTGTTATTTTCTACGTGTTGAACCCGTGTTACGGAGCAGGATGTTTAATTGGATGTTTTATGAAAAAATGTGACACCTTAGGTGATGTACTCTGATTTATTTTAAGTATACTATTGCATATATTTATGTTGGGTTAGAAGGGTGTTACACATTTGATATGTCTGATCTTGGAAATATGGTACATTTTCTAGGTATGGAGATTATACACTCTGAAAAGGGAATCATTGTGCACCAACTGAAGTATGAACTTGAGCTGCTGAAGAGATTTGAGCTAATGAATTGTAAGTCAGCAGTTACACTTGTTGAGACAAATCATAAGCTGGATTGTGATGTTGATGGTGAGGATGTAGATGCTACAACCTTCAAATAGTTAGTTAGATGTTCGAGATATCTGCGTATCACCAGGCATGACATATGTTATGCAGTTGGAATGGCAAGTAGGTTTATGAGTAAACTAAAGTGGTCACATTACCAAGCTGCAGTCAAGATTTTGAGATATGTAAAAGGGACTATGAGGTATGGAGTTTTGTTTCCATCTGGAGTGTCAGATGATGTTGAGTTGATATGTTATTCATACTCTAACTGGTGTGGGGACAGAGTGACATAAGATGCATTACATGATACATGTTTATGTATCTAGGAGCTCCCATTATTTGGTGTTCCAAGAAGCAACGAGTGGTTCGATTGTCAACCTGTGAAGCTGAATACAAAGCTAGTGCTTTGTCAGCTTGTCGGGCTGTTTGGATGTTGAATTTACTGCAGGAACAGAAGTTCAAGGTGAGCAAACCCTTCAAATTGATGATTGTCAACAAATATTCCATAAGTCTTGCTAAGAATCCAGTGTTACGTGGAAGAAGCAAGCACATTGATACTAAGTACCATTTTTTGCGCAATCAAGTTCAGAATGAAGTACTTGAGGTTGTTCATATCAGCACTCATAAGCAACTTGTAGATGTGCTGACCAAGATGATCAAAACTCAACACTTTATCATTTTGAGGGATGAAATTGGTGTTGTTGATTTTTAAACTTGAATATTAATTAAGGGACGATGTTGAAATGTAATTCAAATTTAAGTTAAGTTTCAGTTTGCATTTAGTGTGCATTTCATATGCATCATGTATAAAACCAAATGTTAGTTACAATTTGTAACAAAATTCCAATTTGAGTTTTAAGATTAAAAAGTTTGCTACATTTTTTTATTCTCTCTCTTTCTCTCTGCATCAATGGAGGCTTAATGTGAACTCCAATATATACTTGGGAGAAGAACTGCATATTCAAGGTTGTGTATCCCTATAAATTTTGACGAGTTCTCAACATGCTCCATGATATATAAAACCCCTTTGGCTTTTTCAATAACCAATGCAAGACTCATCATATGGGATGAATTACCAATGGTGCATTTTGAAGTAATTGATTACACCCAGTGGCTAAGTTGTTGTTTTTGGTGGAAACTTTCAAAAAAAATTAACCAGTTAGACCTAAAGGGCCCAGACATGAAGTTGTGCAGGCAAGTATCAATTTATTACATCTTTGGGATTTTTGTGAAGTCCTAACATTAACTAAATATATGAGTCTTTTAAATGGTGCTTCAAGTACAAATTTTGAAGAGAGAAAATTGTTTTTCATACCAAATTTTGGATATTGGTGATTGACTATGATGCATAGGTATGGGTACGTGTACGGTATCCAGTGCGGGTATTGCTGTCGGTACAAGATACAACATTTAAAAAAATCAAGGTACAAGTACGTGTAATACCCCAAAATTTTCCCTCTTATTTATACCCAATAAGTGGCTTAGGCTTCACATTTCATTTGCATCTAGAGCATAAACATTTGCATATGCATCATTAGCTTCCATAAGGCATGGTATCAAGGGTGTCACCATCTTTATGTTGTGCAAAGCAAAGAGAAAAAAAACTATGATCAACCAATCAACCCACAAAGGCTCTTCATGTTATAATTCATCATATTTGGGCCCTCAGGCCATCAGAAAGTGCGAATTCTCTAAGGAATTAAAGAAGATCATCATCTCCTAGCATTCAGTGCCAAATTAGGGTTTTAAGGAAAGAGTAGTGAACTCCTATTTTTTGTCAGGATTTGATCTCAAGGCTCTCCAAATCTTTTCAAGTGTCTAAGGATGAAACATTGCTTGTTGGTTCTTTTCAGAGGGTTTTCAATGGGTCAGATGATTGAGAAATAATCAGATTGTGAAAAAGTCAACTAGGCAGTGTAAATGTCAATTCCTGACTTTTCGAGGTCAAAATCACGTTCACCATGTCAAATATGTCCATTGGGGAGAAAATTGATCAAGAAGTTCCAAGAGATTCATCAAAAATCAAATTTGTGTAAGAAGTTGCTTTTTATGGAAAATTTTCCATTTTGGGAAAGTCTTCATATGGCAGTTTCCATTTTTAGTAAATTTTAAAGTTTCAAGTTACCATCTTCAAGCCCAGATTTCCCCATGATCCAAGCATCTTTTGGAAAATTCTTTCAAATGAATATTTTAGAGTGCTCTTTGAGCTTTCCGACCATATGTGGTTCATCTCCATTGGATTATTATTGAAGAAGTTATGGTGTGTTAAAGTTAAGACATTCAAAGGTGTTCAACATGGAAGATAACTTAGAAAAATCTCATGTATTTGGCAGCTCGTGTATGGTAATGTTCCCACTCATTTTTCACCTTGTTTGGGGCCTTAAATTCACTTGACTCTAACATCAAATATGTAGCATCAAACATTCCGTTTAATTTGGTTACAAGAACCATGGCATTTGATCCAAAATCCATGAAGATACATTCCTCCAAAATCATCAAAAATCACCCTTTGTGAAGTTCATGTAAAATACTTGTCATGGCAGCCTGGATGTGTATCTTTTCAACCAAATTTTTACCATGTTTTGAGTCATAATATTCCATTCAAAATGCAGAACAAAACTCATCTCCTTGGATACGTTTTTGGCATGAGCATTACACCTTTATTCCACGTACCTCATTATTGCCTAACATGACCAAACAAACTCTTCATGATATGCACTATACCATAGACTTTACACTTATACCATGAAAAATAAAGGAAACTTAATGAACAAGCTTAATGGTCTGACTACACCAGCTCATCACTGATCATCACCATTACTTTATAGTACACCACAACAACCATGCATCACACATAGAGCACCATAACCTGCGCCTCACACCACTTAACCTTCATGGTTCAATTTCCTTAACCTCACAGTTAACCACACTTTAACCTTGACTAATTCACCCTAACAGCATATATAAGCTTCTAACCACCTATAACCGATTCGGTTACACCATTTTTTCACAAAAAGGGAGAAAATTCATCTTTGCACCCAAATCTTGGAAGCTTCGAGTCTCTCTGAATATTGAAGTATTCTTCAAGTTTTCTTCCACATTATCATCATTGCCACTCCCTCTTCTTTCTGTTTGCAAAAGGAATTCGTTTGGAGCATCCATAGCCACCTGCACTATTTCTGCTCAGGTCGATTTTCTCATCATTTCTTCAAGATTCGAAGGCCATAAAAGCATTTATTTTGCTTCAGTTGTTGGTTGGAAGGTGTACAAGGAGTTGCAGTGAATTTCATTAAGGTCAGTGAGATCTTCTTAATGCTTATTAATTACATAGATTCATGTGATTAGAGTGATGGAGATGAGCTATAATAAAGTCCTATGGAGTGTAGGTCATGTTTGCTGATTAGAAACTAGGAAAATATGAAATTCAAGATTTGAGATTTTAGTTTGTTCTCTTGGATTCTCACTGTGTGTGCATTATATGGTAATTTGGATGACATTTTTGAAACCAGCATGAAAAATTGAACAAAATGATGTACTCATGATCTTTTTCTGGAAATAACACCACCGCTCACGGAGGCTCTCCCACCGGAGCTGAGCTCTGGTGTCTAAACCCTAATCCTAAACATTTTCAGGTGGATGCCATGATCTAATCCTAGCAGTGTACACATTTTGATCCAATGGTGAAGGATATGCCAGCGCATTAAAAACCTCGTGCGTGTCACGTGCTTCCTTTTTTTTCTTTTTATTTCTTTTTCTCTTTTCTGAATATTTTGATGGTGGTGTTTGTGTGTGATGTACATGCGTGTTATCATGATTGTTCATTCCTGACCCTTGGATTAACATACGTCTTACATTGACTTGATCACGTGGCTCCTGTTGAGTCAAGATTATTAAATGAGACCATACCATAACTCTTCAGGCTTCATGCACGTTGGACCTAACATAATTACTCTCCACACCTCCAGTCTTGAGCCCATTTAGAATTATAACTTGCCTTTTGCTAATGCTGCACCCCCTGGTGTTGTTTCTCATGTTTATTTTCTTTTTTTAATTGCTTCAAATTTCTTTTATTAAAAATAGTAGAAAATACCTAAAAATTTCCAATTAATTCGTGAGTCCCTATGGATGTGTCAATTAGTTTTTTACATTTTTTATTTTCAATTTTTACACATTTTGATATTTTTTCTATAATTTTCTTTTAAACATGTTCACTTGCCCATATCTTTTGATACACACTTCATGAAAGATTTTTCTTAAATAGTTTCAAAGTGAATTTTTGCACATAACCTGAGATTTAAGCTTGAAACATGTTAAGAGACTTTAAATAATTTTTTGGGATTTTTTAGGTTATTTTTGAATGAGTTTTAAGGCTATTTTTGTGCTTGCTAGTTCATTGACTATAGTGGATTGTTTGAGCATTGTTTGAGCTTGATAAAAAGGAGTTGTGATCTTATCTTTTAAGTGATGTTTAGCTACTGATTCCACACTAATTTGTTTGATTTCTTTTATTTTTAAAGTCCTTGATCATGGTCTTTTGGATTGTTTAAATGCACCTTTGTTAATGGATGTTGGTTCAAGACTATGCATTAGGGTTTTGTGATTATCTCTATGTCATTCATTGCTAAATTGTTGAGACCCTTGTGGACATGTATGATATATATTATAGGTCTTTAGAACCAAATTAAAGGTCATTAATTGTTCAATTTTGAATGACTTGTGTTTGCTTGTTTGAACCTAAACTTGTCCTCTAGATTTGCACTTCCTTTGTGGTTCTTTTAGTGACATCTCTTCACTAATTCTTTTGAGGCATGAAAACTAAAGGAAGTGTGACATGATTGGTGACCTTGAACATCATTGATCATCCCCACTTGACTTCTAATCTCATCTTACTCTTTTAAAGTTGCATGACTTGTAAATATTGCATTAATGCATAAACTTGTGTCTACTTGTGTGTTTGTATAGTATGCCTTAACATGATGCTTCCAACTTGCATTTCACCCCATCACACATGACCTATAATGTACACATTTACTTACATGAAACATAATAACCTCTAACTGCATTTCATACCTCATGGAGCATAATTTTGTTTTGTGCTTTCAAATTGAACATTGTTTGCCCAGCTGCCTAACATTGGTATATTCCTTATTCTTCCAACTCTTTTAGGATTTAGATAGGACCTAGTAGAGGTCATTAGGTACTGACCTTGACCCATCTAACATGTGTATACTCCTTTCATGTTTCTATTTTGCGTGTATTACAAGTATGCTAACTTTTAAGAACTTGAATGACATTGTTTGATGTTTGTTTCACTTTAGCTTCTAAAACATGAAATATTGTGAGATTCTATGATGATTGAGAATTGTTTTGCACATTCTTAGCATGACCTCACTTCTGAACTTATGTCATACCATAGTATGTATCCATCCTCACATGTCTTTTGCATGAAAAACAATTGTGTGTTGCATCCTAGTTGACTATACTTGTGCACAACTTGTTCAAACTTTGTGAATGCTTTAGTACATGACTTCCATATTCTTTCAATGACATTTACACCCCTTAATACACTTCATCCACTTCTGACCTTGAGGTATACTCATGCTTTAATTCACTTACATGATTCTTAAACATCTATTTTCTTCAAGTTTGTGAACAATGTACATTTGTGTAAAGTTTTGGTACATAGTTTGGCATAGTTTGATTTCTTTTGACATGCTAACATAAGTAGAAGTTAATTAGATGTACATACTGACCTATGCATGTTACTTCAATCTTAGAACTCATATTGCATTGTTTATAGTTGTATGTTGCATTTAATACAAGTATAGGACACCTAGTCTTAGTTTAGGAACTTAATGCATAACTTTTCAATTAATTGGTAACTAGTGCTTGTGATTTACCTTCTTTTAACCAAGGTTGCTTAGGTTGGCTTATGAGGTAAGGTACTTGAGTACATGATTACTCAACTCTTCTTTCATCTTTTTCTATTTTGCTTTCTCTTATTCTATTATTAGTGGATTTTGTGCTATAATGCTTGTTTGTACAACTCTTTCACACCCCTTTGGGATCTTGGCTTAACCTTAATTTTTTATTAAGGTTAAGGTAGGATGAGAATTAGGTAATTCAATCCCTACTTGTCCATCTAGGTAGAAGTTCCTTCTTCTTTCTTCCTTTTAACTCAACCCCTAGGACCAACAAATGCATGCTAACATTAGGACTACTATTAGTCTCCCCTTAGTTGTTTTTCTTTCAACCTTGAGTCTCTCTTCTTTCTCTCAAAGAAAAGCTAAAACACTTAATGAATAAAGATGTGCTTTGTGTACCATGATCCTTTAGTACATAGTATGCTTTGTCGCGCGAGGCGTGTGACTCGTTACGCAAAGTGTTCACTATGTCATAGACTTTAACACTTTGCATATCGCAAATAAAGCAATCAAAACACATTCTCCTAAAAGACAAAAACAAACACTCGTCTTCCTTCGGGATTCTCTTGTCATCTCTTCCACTCTCATCGTAAAGGATGCGTCATTTTCGCTCTACCGCAAACAGGTAAACGCATAAGGCTCCCGCGACAAGCGGCAACACCTAAACTGCTAGAACTTGAACGTTGGCGTATTCCACCTAAAAAACACAAACAAAGAAAGTCATCCCTAGTGAGGGGAACTACGTCGCTCTGATTCTTCATTGGTTAATGGAGATACGTAGGCAGGAGATCGTGCGAGACCTCTGCGAGCACAACCTTATTTATCAACCTCTTTGTTTCTCCTTTCTCTTCTACCGATTCTGACAGGTAGTAGGAGCACCCTTCCTTTTGTTGTAAGTTCGCCTTCGGCCGGCGATCCTTTTATCTCCCTTTAGCGACTCGTAGGTCGTACTATGACTGCTCTAACTTCCTCTCTCTGGTTAAATTAAGGATACGCAGGCACGAGACGACGATGTCTTGGCGAGCAACCTTCCCCCTATAATCCAGTAGTCCTCCGAACTACGTTGACTCTGACTTTCCTGCTCCCGAGGGAATACGTAGGCCTAGGACGACGATGTCCTATCGAGTCACCTTTTTTCATCTTTCCCCCGTTTCTCCGTTTCCCGTTCTTTTCCGTTCCAGTAGCAGTGAAGCACTCAGATACCCTACACCCTTTAATCGATAACAACAAACATGGATCCCATCGAGTACGATGGACGCGAGGGGGTGCTAATACCTTCCTCTTGCGTAACTGACTCCCGAACCCAGGCTATGGTTGCAACGACCATTCCTTTCCCTTTATTGAGGTTTTCTTCAATCGTTTCCTTTCCCTGCGTCGGGATAAATAACGTTCGGTGGGGACTCTTCTGTTTTTCCGCTGGGTTATTTTCGCAGATACGACAGCTGGCGACTCTGCTAGGGACCTGTTTGACCTTTTTCTGGTCTATCCCTTATGCGAGTCAATCCTAGTATTGCATCTGCAAAAATCAACCAGCGGAAAAGAACAAAAGAGTCGCCACCGAACATTATTTATCCCGACGCAGGGAAAGGAAACGATCGAAGAAAACCTCAACAAAGGGAAAGGAATAGCCATCGCAACCATATCCTGGGTTCGGGAGTCGGTTACGCGAGAGGAAGGTATTAGCACCCCCTCGCGTCCATCGTACTCGATGGGATCCACGCTTGTTGTTATCGATCAAAGGGTGTAGGGTATCTGAAGCTCAACTGCTAACTGGAACAGAACGGGAAACGGGGAAACGGGGGAAGAAAAGAAAAGAAGTGACTCGATAGGACATCGATGTCCTAGGCCTACGTATTCCCTCGGGAGCGGGAAAGTCAGAGTCAACGTAGTTCGGGACACTACGGGATTGTGGGGGAAGGTTTGCCCGCCAAGACATCGCCGTCTCGTGCCTACGTATCCTCAATCTAACCAGAGAGAGGAAGTCAGAGCAGTCGTAGTTCGACCTAACAGGGTCGGTTTTGTGTTTTTAGCGGAATACGCCAACGTTCACGTTCTAGCAGTTTAGGTGTTGCTGCTCGTTGTGGGAGTCTTACGCGTTTACCTGTTTGCGGTATAACGGAAATGACGTTCCTTTACGATGAGAGTGAGTGAGATGAGAAGAGAATCCCGAAGGAAGACGAGTGTTTGTTTTTGTTTTTTAGAAGAAAGTGTTTTGATTTATTGTTTATAACATATATCGTGCTAAAGTCTATGACATAGGATCGAATGCGTCGCAAATCGACCCAAGACGGGACGCCTGCTAAACACTCTAGGAAAGTGAAGGAAAATCCCCATTCTCCATTTCCCATGTACTTAAGGCTCATGGCGCACTCAACAGGTAGTATTTATTAGATGTTTTGATTTTGTTTTGAGATGGGAGGAGAAAGACTCAAAGTTGAAAGAAAACTCTAAGGGAAGACTAGGTCCTAATGTTGTCATACAATGATGGCCCTATGGTTAAGGTTAAGAGGGAAGTCTACCTAATGTTAGCATACATGGATTAACTCCTAATGTCTATCCTAATCCAAAGATTAAGTTGGATTAAGGAAGCCTAAGGGAATATGCAAAAGCAAATCTAAGACTTAAACAAGTCTTAAGATTCAAGGGAGAAGAAAGAAGTGAGAGATGAAGGAATCATGTAAGTGTAAAATATAATTCAAAGTATCAAAGTAACTTACCATCTCCATGCCAAGCTCAACTATCAAGTAGTCGAAAGCAACATACAAAGCTATGTCCTAATGCACAAGGAAGTGCTCTAATCCTACCTTAATAGCAAAATGAGACAATAAGCAATGAAAAGGGAACCCTAGAGGTACATGCCATACAAGGGGCAGTAGCATATGATGTGTGGAATGATACATTTAAATGTCAAAAACTTTGTACAAACATGACACATTCAAAATTCAAATGAAAACAACAAAGTTGACTTTCCATTCATGTACACTTATGGAAGCATAATGCCAATTAGAAGTATATGAAGTGACATATAAATTCATGAGGGCAAGTTATGATTCATTTTAATCCATATGTTAAATGATGTAGAAAAAATATCCTAAATAGGATAACACAAATACATCATCAACCTAAAACACCTAAGCGAACATCAATCGTAATCGAGTAAGCAACTTAAGGTTCAAAAAAAATTATTTAAGTCATGATCAAAAAGCAACATTTAAGGATCAAAAAGGCACCTAAAATTTCATTGTATATAGAATCAAACATGCTCTCAAAATTGGTTTTTGGGAGCTCACACATTAGCATTAAACTTGACCTAGTTCTAGCATGTTTACATATGACATGTTCACATTGGAAAATTGGTGAAAATAGCAAATGACTTTTGAAAATTATGAACAAACAACCAATTCATGTTAAGTTTAGTAGGTGATCACATGCAAAAGATTGGATCCAAATCATGCAACAAAAGTTCTCAATTAATTGTAAACATTAGACATTTTCCACATAATGATCACACAAACACAAGTCACAAAAAGTACTTAACAAGTGACCTAAAAAACATGATCAAGGCATGAATTTAACATGTAAAGATCCTACAAGAAGGGTCAAAATACACACAAAAAATCAGGTCACAACTATTAATGGAAAGTCACTTTTCAAGCCTTGTATCACAAGGTGTATCCATATGCACACATCTCTTTCAAAAATCCCAGAAAAAATTCAAACAGCTCAATAATGAAATTAAAATTCATAAAAAATTAATTAAAACATCCAGGAACATAAATAAATATTTTCAGAATTTTTAAGCGCTTTTTAGTATTTTTAATATTCAAATTTATAACGCATACAAGAAAAAGAAATTAAAAAACAAGGAAAAGAACGGGGGTGAGGACTAAGCAACTTCCAAGTTGGGTATTGCAGATGGGCCTCTTTGGGGGTGCCATTAGTAGCTCGCTGGGCCCATGCTGAAAACAAGACTAATGGCCACATTCTTGAGTTTTTACTAAGATTATTATTTATTATTCACTTATTATTATGCAATGGAGTGGAGAAAAAATGCTGCCTTGAAATTCTCGCATGGGCCCCATTTTCCATGAAGCATTCAATGCTTAATACTTCTCAATGCAGCGAAATGAAAAAGACAGAACGTGATATTACTATGCCGCGTGGGGGCCAGGCCAAGAGCATTCCCTATGCCTATTATATTATTACTAGCGTCCAAACGGGCACTCCCGTGCCCGTTTGTCCGCTTTTTTTAATGCGCACAGCAGAGAAAAATAAACGCGTGTATATTATATATGAGATGTTTATCGCACGTTACATTAAAAATAATATTTGTTAGACAACATATGCGTGTGTATATCAATGTACTTATTGAATACAAATACATTTAGTATTTGTGTATTTATTCAGATACATATTAAGTATTGTTTGCAATATGTAAATGCACGCATTAAATTTTGTTTGAATTCAGATAATCGCATTGTGACATGACTTTATTCAACCAGTTTTTTCACGCATTAAGTTTTGTATTTATATATTGTTATAGATTGTTCAAAACCATAAAAAGATTTAGATAGAATAAGAACAAAAATCTTTCTCACATATTTTAAAACAAATAAACATAAACATTTTATAGTGTTTGACATATATTCTATTAAAAATAATATTACTTAGACACAATTATTTAAAAATAAAAATATAATGATACATATTAAATTTCAATATGTTTTAGTAATGTATTAATGAAGATCCATTTATGGATCAACACTAAAAAAAATATCTTCAGACCAATTTAGCAATGCAAATATCAACTTAAAATTAATTTAACAATCTAAAGAGTAGAATGTGAAAATTAAAATTTATCAATAAATTAAATGTTACATAAAATAATATTATTTACATGAATAAAAAAAATAAAAGTAAGAAGAAAACGAATATACGTTAAATTTTTAATAATATCACACTGTAGAAATCATACAAATTAAAAATGGATATAAAATAACAACAATTTATATTCACATATTTCACAATAAAAGACATTAATAATGTTACTATTATTTTTCATGCTCGATGTTGTGTTCAATAAAAAAAGCCATATTTAGAAAAGAAAATAATGTGGTAGTTGTTATTTATTTTTGTAACTTATAAAGTATGTTTATACATTACAATTAAGTGTATAACATGTGTACCCATTTCTTATAACTTTTCTGTGGACGTTGCCACTAATACGTGTTCCCTCTCTCTCTCTTTCTCACTTTCTCTTCGTCTTTCTAACTCTTTTGTTATATTACTCATCAGTCTCTCTACCTCTCTAACTTTTTCTCTATACATCTCAATCTCCTTTGCACATGACATTCATTTGTTCCCCTTTCCTTGTTTTGTTAAGTTGTTCTTTCTAAATTTGCATAATACATTGTCCATGGCTGCAAACAATGTAGTTAATAATTGGTTATCATTAAAAGAAAAACCATGATGAAAACATAAACACAAATACCTTCAATGTTTAAACAATATTCAACCCTTAATATCATTTATAGCCTTAGACTTGACATTATACCAAAAAAAAAAACTCTAAAGCCTATATTTAACATTATCTGATACAAACTGTAGTATTGTTTGTGAATGTGAGTCTTATAGATGGCAAGATTAGAGATTAATCTCAATAACAACCTACACAATATACAAAAAATATATAATTCAATGTACTAAAATTATAACCATTGAAATAATTTATCTAATGGAAGATACTCATCATCAAATTTTAAAATATAATACTTACAATAAATTAATTAAAAAGTACAAATTAGAAAATAATAATTAAATTTTGTTAAAAATTATGTTTATCGATCTCTTTTCTATGTTAAAAATATGAGTTTTCTTTGTTAAAAAATTAAGGTATAAATGTTCGGATTCAGGACTATGAAAAAAGATTGCAAAAATTATCCTTATGTCATGAGTGCGAGTGTGTGGAACATTAGTAATGAAAAAAAAATCAAAGCATGAAATGATAACTGGTTGGAAACATGAAGAGATATCTTGGAGCACCAAGTTTGTATTCTTGAGGAAACCAAATTTTAAAAAATTAATTAAAATAGTCATTCTTATTTGATCATAGAAATTAGGGCGCACCTTTTTTTTCTTTCCTAAGAGATTATGATTCATTTTTCTTTTACAATGGAAAGAAAAATTAAAGTATTAGAAATTAAAAAAAAAAATCCAATAATCTCAATTTTCAAACCCCAATTTCAGATATGGATTTGTGTAAAAAGAACAAAACAGTAAATGAAAATAAATAAAAAAAGCAAATCAAAAAATTAGATTGAAGAATCTAAATACCCTAATAATCGACCGTAACAGAAATCATTGTGTGATTCGCAATCCATATTATGTTATCTACAAATTGTAGGTTTCTCTTTTCTACCATCATCATGAACATTGTCTGGATTCCAATTTTCTTCAGACAGTCTCCCTTCTTCTCCATTATTTTATTTCTATGGACATCATCTTTTTTCCTTTGTCTATCATCATTTTGTTTGTTGTATTAAATGCTCTCTGGCTTTTGTCGAGTGAGTATCCTGTGCAGTTGTTTGTGCAAAAAAAATTTAATCTCATTACAAATAAAGGGTACATTATGAACTAACTTAGAGGGTGAGATAGTGAATCAATGCTTTAAGGCAAATAGTTTTAATCAACCTTGTCTTTAAGTATGGCCAAGCAAAATCAGAGAATAAGTTACTGCAAAACCAGAGAAGGAGTTAGGTTGAATATGTTTTTTGACTGAGAGAATTTAATTTGTATAACTTAATAAACCTAATGAGTTAAAAATGAAAGACATAAATTATAAGGAGAAGCTATTTAAATGTAGTTTTTAATTGGAAGTTAAAGTCAGTTTTCTTTTCAAATAACTAATTACTTTTAGTTGTCTATAATTTAAATAAAATGGAGGGAGTAGTTAATTTTTATTTGTGTAACTTCTAAGTAGTTTTGAAGGGTAAAAAAGGAAAGAAAATAGGCTACACCAAAAAGATGTTTTGCCTTTATATATTGTTATAGATTATTAATTATGATCAGCATTATAGTAGTGAAGAGAAAAATGATCCACATGCCATTATTATCAATTGGTCAATTAGTTTTTAAGTGGAATAAAACAAAAGAATGATTTTGGCCATTCAGGGGGAGACACGTGGTCGTCCCCTCCCCCTATTCATGCAAATCATGCAGCCATGCACCATTATTAATGAAAAAAACGCAGCAACGAAAATGGAAATGTACACACTTCTTCCTTAAATTTCATCATCAATTCTTGACCAATTTCAACAAAATAATATATCAAATTGAAGCCCACGAAACGTAGAGCAACAATATACCATTAGTTTCCCAAAATAACAGCTCTAACATGGTGAAAATTAACACGAAAGTCACGGATTCAAATTGAAAATCATAAAATCTAGAACAACACATAAACTTAAATTCAAAGATTCATGGTGTGCCATCATTTCAGGACTTCCAGATGCAATGTATGAACAATATTTTAATATCCTAAATCATGTGAATCTAAGTATGAGAGCCATGGAATTTTTATAGATCCTTACCAAGTGGAGAAAGTCCACCGCTTCTTGTGATACTTCGCAATTAAGAAACCCGGAAAACTTCGATGCAAGGTCTTGGAATCTCCCTTAAGCAAAATAAATGCTTAACCTCTTCAAATCTTGAAAAAATTGCAAATTGATAATGGAAGAAGATGAACTAGTAGGTGATGATTCAATGGTTATAGTTGAGAATAGATGCAAACAGTAGCTTCTACTCCATGAGATGATGAAGATGGTCAAAGAATTCCAGAAAAAAAAACCTCAAGATGAGAGAGATCTTGGAGATTGAAGTTGTGGGTGTGAAATTCGTTTTTTGATCTATTTGCTCTCTAATGGTGTAACCAACTTCTGTTAGAAGGTGAATGAGAATTTATATGGTGGGTTAGAGTATGGTTAAAAGCTTAAGCATGGTTAAAAGTTAGTTAGAGGTGGTTTAGTGAAAGTTGGAAAAATGAGGGTTTATGGTGGTGTATGAATTTTACTATGTGTGTGGTGTATTTTAGTTACCATGGAGTGTATTATGATGATAATAATGGTGTATGATGATTGTTAGTAAAGCCAACATAACTTGCTTACCAAATTTTGTAACTTGAAAAAATGAAATTTTTATGGTTTATGGCATGAAAAGTGTTCATGAAGGTGTCTTTATTGATGAATTTCTTGAAGGATAATGGATCAATTTGCATAGTTTTGATGTCATTGGAAAGATGGTATTTGATAGAACAAAGTTGATGTAAAAAAGAAATGAAATTGAGGACTGGAACACCAAGGAAAATATTGTTGAAAACATGATCACAAAACTGAACTTTTGGGACTTAGAAAATTCTGCATTTTTTCATTGAACAACTTAATAATCCCAACTTTGATTGATTATAACTCTTGATCTAGAAATCCAAATGGAACATTCTTTATATAGTTTGAAAGCTTGGAATTCATGCTACAACTTTTATCTCTAAAAAATTTCCAAACGAGGCTTGGATCATAGAGAAAAATGACCACAAAGTTGGTTGCATGACATACAAAACTTTCCCAAAATGGAAAGTTCTAAAACCCTTGTTTTCCACAAATGGTAATTTTCCATAATTCTTGATTTTTCTTTATTCCTTTGATATTCCTTGACCAAATTCCATTTAAAGACCATATTTGACATGATGAACATGAGTTTGACCTAAAAATCGAGATTTGACTTTTTCCTCAATCAATTGACTTTTCTCAATTTGTCCGATTTTCAACCATCTGATCAATTAAAATCATTCTGAATGAAATTGCGAATCAAATGAGATGTCTTGGCCTTGAGGAGCCTCATTCTCTTTGCTTTGAACAATTCATGCCATGGAAACCTCTGATCCCATGCCTTGAGAAAATGATGTATGTGTGATGCTTATGACCTAAATGCATATGAAAAGATGAAACATAAGCCACTTATTAGGAATAAATAAGAGGGCAAATTTTGGGGTGCTACACCTAGCGCTTGTGTGCTTTCGGTTATTGGGTGTTTATCTTTATGCTTTACATGCTTTGTTTACCACTTTATTGCATGTTCTCCGCTTCATTGCGTGTTTACCACTTTATTGCATGTTTATTTACTGCTTTATCACACTTCATTACTATATACTGTGCTGGATACCAACCAAGAGTTGGGATAGAAAATACTAACCAAGAGTTAGGATAACCGAGAACGCCGACCAAAGGCGAACTCAACAAAGGATACCAAACAATAGTTGGGATAAAAGATACTAACCAAGAGTTAGGATAACCGAGAATGCCGACCAAAGGCGAACTCAACAAAGGATACCAACCAAGAGTTGGGATAGAAGATACTAACCAAAAGTTAGGATAACAGATAACACCGACCAAAGGCGAACTCAACAAAGGATACCAACCAAGATTTGGGATAGAAGATACTAACCAAAAGTTAGGATAACCGAGAACGTCGACCAAAGGCGAACTCAACAAAGAATACCAACCAAGAGTTGGGATAAACTGGAGAAATACAGGAAGCAGAATCAACGGATTTACGACCTGAAGGGAAGAGAAGATGACTCCGCTAGGGAAAAGAGAAGCCTAAACAGACAACTCTGCAGGGGAGTACAAGCATGATGGACGAGTTCATCGGCAACTTCACCGAGGATAAAGTAAGATTGAATTCCCTGAAATGCCATTCTCTGCTGAGAAACGTACGGTAAAGATAACGTCAAACATGGCCTTTGCTTCGAATGCACATGTTTGAATTTTTCTATGGCGTAATGCTCCATGCGAAATGGAAATGCTACGCGTTTTGAGGATGCAATGCAATGATGATTACTATATGCAAGATGCAAAGAGAATCCTCTGTTGGGGATTACGAGTAATCCTTGTTGAAGATAAAGCCCAAACTGACTCCCCTTACACCGGGAATCACTAATGACAACTGCTGAAGATGGAACCCAAATATCTGATACGGAAAAGGTGCCAATAACCATTGGACTTGGAATCTACCAGGGACGTCAGCCACCGCTGGTCAAACTGTTGAGAGGATGAACATCAAACTCTGCTTGGGGTGATCAATCGATAATACCAAATCGGCCGGGGAATATCATTGAACTTAACCTGCTGTCGGGGAATGTCTTTCTTTAACCTGCTAGGGATAAGAGCACACTACTGCTGGCGAGATTATACTTCCTAATTCGACGAGGAAAGTAGGCACCGAGACTCGGTGGGGAACACAGATCTCTGTCAAGGAGAGACATCAAACTAATATCTGGTTGAAGATGCGACATTATCCTGTCTGAGACGGTCGACTTTTGAATACTTGCTAGGAAGTAATAAGCTATTCTGATATGGGAAACAGTTCTTTGCACTCTTGCTAGGGAGAGAGAAATTCCCAATGCTCTTCTGAGGATGCTAGATCTTCGATGCTAGAGAGAAAGACTCTACTGGGGATGCCAACCTGCTTGGGGTCAAGAACAAACCATCTTCACCCTATCTGGGAGTTTGAACCCTTGCTGGAGAAAAGACAAATCCAACTCCGGCTGAGGAAACCAAACCCATGGGCTCTCACTGGGGAGGATAATCATACTCTTCATAATGCCCCTCTGGTGCCTTGATGAGGAAGAGAAACCCCATATTGGGCACTACTTTGGCGCGTCACGCTTCTGCTGATCAACTACATGCCAAATATCATAAGCAAACTCTCCACTTGTTCTCAGACCACATGGTCTACTGGGAGAAATAGTCTCAAGAGGATTTTACAGAAAACATTGCATTCAAAATGCCCCAGGGTCTCCAAACTCTTGGAGAGGTTCATAGGATCTCGACGGAAGTGCCCCAGACTGGCTAAACTATGAAGGGATTTGCCTCGAGAGGATTCGAAATGACTTGAAATATTTTGCCCCAGTATTTTGAACCTTGAAGAAGTGCTCCTGATTAACCGTCTTCTGGGGGAGGATAACTTCTCGTGCTCTTGAGGTGGCCTGCCTCGATACGAGCCTTGAAGTAATTTTACTCTTGTCTTCGAGAGATTTGTCGAATCTCGACATGATTGCCCCAGACTGGCTGAACTTGGGGAAATTTCCCTACGTGACTACCCCAGATGGGAGAACTGAGCACAACTTGCTAAGAAAACCGATACCTAACGGAGTCTTTTGGCTACATGCTCATCAATATGATTGTCCAGGAATTACCTCTTGGCAAAGTTAGACTTCTCGACTGATGTTCATTATGAAAGCTTCACTGGTGTCAAGTACAATGTATGCAAGCAGAACATGCTTATTCTAAGAATGATGATTCTAATACAACATACATGTTAATCTTGAAGTTTTCATTGCAAAGGTATCGTCAAACCTTGTGAACGAATCACTAGTAAAAATACGACACTGATTTTTTGAATAAAAGACATTATGCACATGCAATACCAACAAAACATTTTAGCCCTACTCATGGGAGTCAGGAACGCTGTCTTATCAGAAATACGCCTTCTGGATAACCTTGCCTCAATTAGGACTTTTGAGGGTTCTAACGTGGTCTGGTTCATGGTTCGAGAAAGAAGGATTTATGGCTCAAAATTTTGTTTGTACCCACCCATTCTTCTTGATGTCCTTCAGTCCTACGTTCAGTTTATTTGGTGCAAGCGCTCACCTTCCAAAAGGTTATCTCATATCATCATCGGTGGTTAAGGAGCCCACACTGCTTTCGGAGTGGCAATCACTCCTTTCGTCTTTGGTGCCTGTAGTCACACGATTCGTTCTTGCTCGAGGATTTTTCTTTGGTAATCCTTTTCGCTTTTTCTATTTGCTTCTTTCTTCATTTGTTTCCCTAATTTTGCCTGGACTGATTCTCTTGAATCCTTTTCGATTTTGATGTCCAGCGGGATGCCCTAACTTTTGCCTAAGTCATTTGTTTTCAAACTTTGACTTAGCGGGTTTTCTTTTTCTTTTTCTTTTTATTGAACAAATCGTGTGACACTGGCCGTCTTGACTTTGTTGAAAGGATTGTGACTGCTTCACCCCTTGCGATGAGGGGTAACCATTGTGGTTTCATGCTCCTTGGCCTCCTGATGAGGAAAATAAGTAATGGATTCTTTGATGCGCAATCCTTTTGAAATTTGAACGCTTGGTCAAATCAAATAACAACTACCCTGCCCCGGGGTGAAGTGTTAGGTTTTTTTCCGAAAGAAACTCCTACTTCTAGGCTCAACGGGGTTAACAAGGGTCTATACCCCTTATATCTTCGGTGTTTGGGGAGTTAAAACAATGCCTGTACATCATCAGCAAGGTTTTATTCCCAAAAGCATACGACCAGAAAATTTTCGTTTTCAAATCGTCATCCTCCCTCAAAGAGTTTAAGCATGTAAATTGGTATTGCAATGTACAGAAATATCATATGAATGGATAAGAATGAATTACTTCAAGAAAAGCATATTTATTGCATTAAAACTACCATTCAGTACAAACAAGTCTTACATGTATACAAAGTGTTAACGAATAATGAAAAATGCAAATGAAAGTACATTAAAGAAGCTAAAGATTGCCATTATTGAGGAGGCTTGGCTCCGTCTGGACTTATTTCTCTTAACGACATACTCGCAATCTGAGTGCTCACTCGGGAGGCTACAGTTGATGTGCGAACCATCAGCAGTGAATGTAGTGACCCCAACGTCGATCAGATCTTGCACCTGGTGTTTCAGAGCTCTGCAATCTTCGATTGACCGGCCAGATGCCCCATCATAACCTGGTGGCTGTTGGTCTTATTCCCTCAGCATTTTCTGACCCTGAGATAAAGTTTGCATGTCCCCCATGAATTGCCCCATTTGGCTTCGCATTTCCCTCAACTCTGCTTGAACTTGATCCATGGTCAACTTCCAGCTTCTTTGAAAAGTTAAGTCTGAAATTCTGAAGATAACCAGATCAGGGTGAGAATAACCAAGCCTCGAACACATGTTATGTAAATGAGTATGAAAATGCAAAGCAATGTTATGAATGCAACAGACATGGGATCAAAGTTTACATATATTCTGAATAAGTGCTGTGCTGATGACTGAATAAGTTCATAGGTCCGTTCTGAAAAGAATACCGGAATACCAGAATATCCAAATAATCAGAATATCTGAATGCCAGAATATTGGCATAATCAGAATACCGAAATAATCAGAATGCCGGAATAATCAAAATACCATGATAGTCTGAGTGTCGGCATAATCGGAATACCAGAATATCCGAATAATCAGAATATCATAACACCAGGCTGATAAATCCACACTGATAAGAAAGCCAAAATACCAGGTAGGTTGAAGGTCAAGGTTACCTGCAAACCTGTAAACACCCTCCATCCTCACATATGGGTACTAAAACGAAGGATCCTCAGTTTCAGATTCTCGATTTGAGAAGCAATAGTACATTCATCCCTTGGGGTACAATATTATCGCCAAACAAAAAGGTCGTCCACTGATTCCCCGAAAAATAAGGTCATCCTATAGCAAGTTCCCAGTTTCGGGTCCTCGGCAGGATACGTAATGGGTTTGCCATTTCTGGTCTGCCATTATCGCCCCTTGTGAGGAGTGCCTCAACTGAGTCCTCGGGTATGGTCGCCAGAGTCGACAACTTCCTAGATTAACGCCCCGAAATGCACAAGACGCGCAAATCAGAAAATCTCCCAAGAAAACCTCATCTGGGTGTGGGTTTCGTGTAAACCAAACGTACCAAGACGCTACGTAGGCTACACTAATTTCCACTCTAGTCCTATGTGTACACTCAAGCCTGGGTAATGGGCTTATCTCTCAGAGCAACCTACCCGCCAAACAGAAAAATCCAGCACAGTCCAACACGGTCCAGTATATGGCAATAATGAAATGAAAAGCAAGTAAACGCGGTAAAGCAATAAACAATGCGATAAAGCCATAAATAAAGCAAGTAAATCGTACAGATAAACACCCTATAATCGGAAATAACAGGCGCTAGGATTGACTCGCTTAGGGAAGTATAATGTCCCCAGCAGAGTCGCCAGCTATCGCATCTGCGAAAATCAACCAGCGGAAAAGAACAGAAAAGTCGCCACCGAACATTATTTATCCCGACGCAGGGAAAGGAAACGATCGAAGAAAACCTCAACAGAGGGAAAGGAATGGCCATCGCAACCATAGCCTGGGTTCGGGAGTCGGTTACGCGAGAGGAAGGTATTAGCACCCCCTCGCGTCCATCGGACTCGATGGGATCCACACTTGTTGTTATCGATCAAAGGGTGTAGGGTATCTGAAGCTCAAATGCTAACTGGAACGGAACGGGAAACGGGGAAACGGGGGAAGAAAAGAAAAGAAGTGACTCGATAGGACATCTAGGCCTACGTATTCCCTCGGGAGCGGGAAAAGCAGAGTCAATGTAATTCGGGACACTACGGGATTGTGAGGGAAGGTTTGCTCTCCAAGACATCGCCGTCTCGTGCCTACGTATCCTCAATATAACCAGAGAGAGGAAGTCATAGCAGCCGTAGTTCGACCTAACAGGGTCGGTTTTGTGTTTTTTAGCGGAATACGCCAACGTTCACGTTCTAGCAGTTTAGGTGTTGCCGCTCGTTGTGGGAGTCTTACGCGTTTACCTGTTTGCGGTAGAACGGAAATGATGTTTCCTTTAAGATGAGAGTGAGTGAGAAGAGAAGAGAATCCCGAAGGAAGACGAGTGTTTGTTTTTTTTTAGAAGAAAGTGTTTTGATTTATTGTTTGTAACATATATCGTGCTAAAGTCTATGACATAGGATCGAATGCGTCACAAATCGACCTAAGACGGGACACCTGTTAAACACTGTAGGAAAGTGAAGGAAAATCCCCACTCTCCATTTCCCATGTACTTAAGGCTCATGGCGCACTCAACATGTAGTATTTATTAGATGTTTTTGATTTTGTTTTGAGATGAGAGGAGAAAGACTCAAAGTTGAAAGAAAACTCTAAGGGGAGACTAGGTCCATATGTTGTCATACAATGATGGCCCTATGGTTAAGGTTAAGAGGGAAGTCTACCTAATGTTAGCATACATGGATTAACTCCTAATGTCTATCCTAATCCAAAGATTAAGTTGGATTAAGGAAGCCTAAGGGAATATGCAAAACCAAATCTAAGACTTAAACAAGTCTTAAGATTCAAGGGGGAAGAAAGAAGTGAGAGATGAAGGAATCGTGTAAGTGTAAAATAGCATTCAAAGTATCAAAGTAATTTACCATCTCCATGCCAAGCTCAACTATCAAGTAGTCGAAAGCAACATACAAAGCTATGTCCTAATGCACAAGGAAGTGCTTTAATCCTACCTTAAGAGCAAAATGAGACAATAAGCAATGAAAAGGGAACCCTAGAGGTACATGCCATACAAGAGGCAATAACATATGATGTGTGGAATGATACATTTAAATGTAAAAAACTTTGTACAAACATGTCACATTCAAAATTCAAATGAAAACAACAAAGTTGACTTTCCATTCATGTACACTTATGGAAGCATAATGCTAATTAGAAGTATATGAAGTGACATATAAATTCATGAGGGCAGGTTATGATTCATGTTAATCCATATGTTGAATGATGTAAAAAAAATATCCTAAAGAGGATAGCACAAATACATCATCAACCTAAAACACCTAAGCGAACATCAATCGTAATCGAGTAAGCAACTTAAGGTTCAAAAAGAATGATTTAAGTCATGATCAAAAAGCAACATTTAAGGATAAAAAAGGCACCTAAAATGTCATTGTATATAGAATCAAAAATTCTCTCAAAATTGGTTTTAGGGAGCTCACACATTAGCATTAAACTTGACCTAGTTCTAGCATGTTTACATATGACATGTTCACATTGGAAAATTGGTGAAAAATAGAAAATGACTTTTGAAAATTATGAACAAACAACCAATTCATATTAAGTCCAGTAGGTGATCACATGCAAAAGATTGGATCCAAATCATGCACCAAAAGTGCTCAATTAATTGCAAACATTAGGCATTTTCCATATAATGATCACACAAACACAAGTCACAAAAAGTACTTAACAAGTGACCTAAAAAACATGATCAAGACATGAATTTAACATGTAAAGATCCTACAAGAAGGTTCAAAATACACACAAAAACTCAGGTCACAACTATTAAGGGAAAGTCACTTTTCAAGCCTTGTATCACAAGGTGTATCCATATGCACACATCTCTTTCAAAAATCCCAGAAAAAATTCAAACAGCCCAAAAATGAAATTAAAATTCATCAAAAATTAATTAAAATGTCCAGAAACATACATAAATTTTTTCAGAATTTTTAAGCGCTTTGTAGTATTTTTTATATTCAAATTTATAACGCATACAAGAAAAAGAAATTAAAAAACAAGGAAAAGAAAGGGGGTGAGGACTAAGCAACTTCCAAGTTGGGTATTGCAGATGGGCCTCTTTGGGGGTGCCATTAGTAGCTCGCTGGGCCCATGCTGAAAACAAGACTAATGGCCACATTCTTGAGTTTTTACTAAGATTATTATTTATTACTAGCGTCCAAACGGGCACGGGAGTGCCCGTTTGTCCACTTTTTTTAGTTCGCTAACGCGTCAAAATATAAACAAATATTTTTGTGTGTAAACTTTGTAATATATCTTATTTGTTTGTTTTTTAGTGAACATGCCTAAAAAATTAAAACCATTACTATTTAAAATAAATTCCAACCATTACTATCATACAACTAAAGAACTTTAAATCATAGCGACTTGAACATTGGTAAAAATTACATAAATAATACCAATAGCATATGCATAAAACTTCATAATATCAATTTTATCCTATTATAAAAGATATATATTGAAAAATATAAAAATTATATTACTTATTATATACTTTTACAACGGATTTGAATATTTTCTTTCTCTTTTAAAAATGTGAAATACTGGGTAAAAAAATGGATATCAACTCAAATAAAATGTCATAAAAATAAAACCATTTATAAATAAAAGCCACTGATAAAATATATAAAAAATTCAATTACAAAAATATAGTATAAATTAAATTTTGACTATACAAAAGAAAGTACTTGAAATCAAAATTATTTTAGTAATTAACTAATAATTATTAAAAACTACATTGAATAAAAAATCTTTCTATTTTTCTATGTTCTCCATCTTTATTTGTCCATTGCTCTATGTGAAGAAATTTTTTTATTAAAAATTAAAAGATTTAATAGAAAAAGAAAAATGATTGTATACAAAATTCAAAATAAAAATTAATAGAAGTTATTTTGCTAAATAAGTGGAAAAACTAACAAACTGGGAGAGAGAAAGAGAGAGTCTTAAACGTGATGCGTGTATTAAATTATCAAATGTGGAAATTCTAAATCTAAGGAAAATGAAACGGCAGGAAAAGTTTTTGTTCTCTTCTTGAATGTCTTCAAAATAAAACAATTAGTATAATTAAATTAACCATTTAAAGAAATAAATTGATGGTATATATTAGAAAAATTAAATAATATAATATACATATTGTGTATATTTATAAAAAAATTGATTAGTTTGAATAATATTATTTAAGAGCGATGTCCTGACATCTAGCAGCAATATGAATACCTCATCAAATTTGAATAAGATCATGAGAAGATTCAATGAATAATTTTTGATTGCATCGACCAAAAAGAAATAAATTTCATGTATCAAAGAAAAAGAAAAAAGAATTAAAAATGAAAGGAATATAAATTTCTATCCAATAATGAAAGAAAATTAGAAATTAGTTTTGATAGTGCAACTTTCCCTTTTCCAGATTCCATGGTATATCAGTTGTAAGAAAAAGAGAATGAAACACATATGCATCCTATATTAAATGAAATGAGTGGTAAGAATAAGAGAATGAAACTTGTTTGAATTCTGTATTAAATGAAATGAGAGTTGAGAAACTTATTTTGGTTTGGGATAAACATGGTTGATATTGAAAGGTAATCTTAAAATATTCATAAACATGGCAGTTTATATTTTTTAAACTTCTCTATTGGTTATCAACATGAAAAAACAGTTTTTGTCTACATTAAACTCTGTTATTTGAGTGGAAGTTGAGGGTAATTAAGAAATAAAAATAAATAAAGGGTATTTTAGAAAGTAAAATATGTCACTTTAAAAGGATGTATCCCTTTTATATATAGGTATAGATTCACTTATTATTATTATTATGCAATGGAGTGGAGAAAAAATGCTGCCTTGAAATTCTCGCATGGGCCCCATTTTCCATGAAGCATTCAATGCTTAATACTTCTCAATGCAGCGAAATGAAAAAGACAGAACGTGATATTACTATGCCGCGTGGGGGCCAGGCCAAGAGCATTCCCTATGCCTATTATATTACTATTATTATTAACTAGCGTCCAGCGTGTCCGTCTGTCCGCTTTTTTAATACACACATATAAAAATATAAAAAATAATTTTTATTTAATATTAATTTAAATATTTAAATGTAGAAAATTATTAATAAATTATGTGAAAGATAATAGTTATAGTTCAATAGAAGGTATCATGGAAGTTACAAATTTTAAAATAAAGACAATTAAATATTTAAATGTAGAAAGTTATTAATAAGTTATATGAAAGATGATAGTTATAGTTCAATGAAAGTTATCATGGAAGTTACAAATTTTAAAATAAGGGCAAAATGGGTAGAAAAAAAGCTACACCAACTCTATGTTTTGCCTTTATATTAGTATAGATTATGATCAGCATTATAGTGAAGAGAAAAATGATCCACATGCCATTATTATCAATTGGTCAATTAGTTTTTAAGTGGAACTAGTAAGATATCCGTGCGCCCGTACTGATAAAATTATTTGACACGATATAAAAAATATTATATTTAAATGTATATACAAAATTGGTATGATATAAAATATATTTATATTTGTATTTAAATTTGAATTAACTATTAATTTTAAAATAAACAATTATTATCTAAATTCAATTGTATTAAAAAAAATAAAAAAAAGTGAATAGTAAGAAAGAATATTTAATATTTGAAAAGTATGAATTTTATCTTTTAAATTAAGGTAATTATTGGTTAAAATAAAATATGTATTGTACTCATAGTGACCCGTGAAATAGAAAGTTTATTTGATATAATATAAATGTATTTATATACTGGTTTAAATTTGAAATTAGTTACTTAATTGTAAAATGAAAAATAATTATATAAACTCAATTGTATTAAATAGTTATGCAAAGAGAAAAAAAAAGACTCGTGACATGAAGAAAGATAAAAAATAAAATTTTAATATTTTGAAATAAAGATTTTGTCTTTCAAATCAAGACAAATTGTTGATAAAAATAAAATAGACATTTTGCTAATAATAACTCGTGTATTTAATGTAATATAAAATGTATTTAGATACAAATGCAAAATTTAAAATGATTTACTTAATTAATTAAATGAACGATAATCATATAAATTTAATTATATTAAATAATTATATTAAAAAGGATTTTGTCTCACATATTAATATAATTATTGGTTAAAATAAAATAGATATTGTGTTGATAGTGACCCGTGAGATAAATAAATTTTTAATTTTATTAAAATTAAAAAATAGATTATTAGCATTTTTAGTGATAACAAATAAATAGAAAAAGAAATTAAAATGAAAGTGAGAAAGTGTGGAAAAAAGTGTGAGAGAAATTTAAATTTTAATGAAGAAAGAGAATGAGTGCCACTTGTCATGTTGTAGTAGTAGATGAGAATGGAAAAAAGTAAACATTAGTTGATTACTAAAATATCTTTTTAGTAATATAAATAATTTTTGCTAAAAGGATAATTTAGGGAGTTCATGCAATTGAATTTGTATATATAGATAGTAGATAAAACAAAAGAATGATTTTGGCCATTCAGGGGGCGACACGTGGTCGTCCCCTCCCCTATTCATGCAAATCATGCAGCCATGCACCATTATTAATGAAAAAAACGCAGCAACGAAAATGGAAATGTGCACACTTCTTCCTTAAATTTCATCATCAATTCTTGACCAATTTCAACAAAATAATATATCAAATTGAAGCCCACGAAACGTAGAGCAACAATATACCATTAGTTTCCCAAAATAACAGCTCTAACATGGTGAAAATTAACACGAAAGTCACGGATTCAAATTGAAAATCATAAAATCTAGAACAACATATAAACTTAAATTCAAAGATTCATGGTGTGTCATCATTTCAGGACTTCCAGATGTAATGTATGAACAATATTTTAATATCCTAAATCATGTGAATCTAAGTATGAGAGCCATGGAATTTTTATAGATTCTTACCAAGTGGAGAAAGTCCACCGCTTCTTGTGATACTTCGCAATTAAGAAACCCGGAAAACTTCGATGCAAGGTCTTGGAATCTCCCTTAAGCAAAATAAATGCTTAACCTCTTCAAATCTTGAAAAAATTGCAAATTGATAATGGAAGAAGATGAACTAGTAGGTGATGATTCAATGGTTACAGTTGAGAATAGATGCAAACAGTAGCTTCTACTCCATGAGATGATGAAGATGGTCAAAGAATTCCAGAAAAAAACCTCAAGATGAGAGAGATCTTGGAGATTGAAGTTGTGGGTGTGAAATTCGTTTTTTGATCTATTTGCTCTCTAATGGTGAAACCAACTTCTGTTAGAAGGTGAATGAGAATTTATATGGTGGGTTAGAGTATGGTTAAAAGCTTAAGCATGGTTAAAAGTTAGTTAGAGGTGGTTTAGTGAAAGTTGGAAAAATGAGGGTTTATGGTGGTGTATGAATTTTACTATGTGTGTGGTGTATTTTAGTTACCATGGAGTGTATTCACTACAAAAAAACGCGTTAATTATGGCGGTTAAGTTATGGCGGTTAGTTTAAAACGCCACAATTTACTGTTGATTACGGCGGTTTTACTAAACGTCGTAATATTAGTTATAAAATGGCGGTTTCAGCCGCCACTATTAACTGAAAATTTCGCCCCTAACTGCGGCACACTTTTGTCACTATTCCCCCCTCTCTCTCTATATATATGTATAATTTTTTTAATGTTAAATAGTAATAATAATATTGTTTAAAAAAATTAATAATAATAATTATAATGATAATGTTACGTTACAGTATTAAAAAAAAAAGAAAAACGAAATCGTATTCATCGCCTCCTTCGTAGTTCTATCAACGAAACCCTAACCAAGCTTAACTCTCTCTCTCATTCAACATTTTTTCTCCAAAATGCAGTTTCGTCAAAACTTAGATCTCAAATTTCTTTGATTCCTTCCTTCCTTCCTTTTAGTTTCCCATAAACCATTTTGATTTGAATCTGTTCCTTTTATTCAAATTCAAACCCTAACAATGATTTGAAATTAAAATCACACCTCTTTAGTGTTAGTATCAGTATGGAACCCTAATAATCAACCCTACCAATCATTTGAAATGTCATTTTCTCTTAGTTCAATTGCAAATCCGCAATTCCACAATCAGGTTTTCTACTGCTCTGTTTTACTGTTCTGCAATCTACAATTCTGCAATCGGCCTCTCTACTGCTCGAATATGCTACTCGACAATCCACTAATTTTAAGGTAAAATTGTGCTTTAATTTTTCACAATATGATTTTTGATTTGTCTATGCTTGTTGTTGTATCTCACCGTGTTCTTTCCTTTTGACTTACTTTTATAAATCTTATCCTAATATTTGTTGTTTTGGTTGTTTATTGACAGATGCACAACAATGGTTTCTCACATTAAATTGTTGGATTCATCTATTTGCTAGCTGGTGAGTCTTTCCTTATGTTTGTATTTATTTAGTGGATAATTATATAACATGGTTTGTTTACAGCAATTAGAAAAGTTGTTTGAAGTATATAATATGGTTTAAGTACAATTTACCATCTTTGCCATATACTGGTTGTTATGCAATGAATTAAGTGATGATTAAGTTGCTTTGAATAATTTGTGCAAGGTGAGTTGTTTGAAGTATAAAAAAGTGTTGTCCGAATAAAAAATAATGAAATTGTAGTTATTAAATTTTTTTTGTCATTCTCATGTTTGATTTAATTGAAATCAAAAGGAATTGGACAGTGTTAGTAATTGAATATGGTTAAACTGAATTGATATAGCCATTTATTAGTCCTTTTTAATAGCTACAACAATTACTTCAAGTTCAACTTTGAGGTTCCTAATTACTACTCCCAAACCAGTAGATTCATCTAAGCCAAACACATCCATATTTTTGTAGGTTATGGACCCAGAATCTCATTAGCCTTTTAAGAAGGTTGGTTCTTGGTTTTGGGATAGCTATAGTAATTTGATCAAAATTGGTTCTTGGTTTTGGAATAGCTATAGTAATTTGATCAAAATTGGTTTTTGGTTTTGGGATACAATACTAGCTTTTAGCCATCATACTATGCATAAACATCACTTCTCGTTTTCACTGTTTGTAACCTCAATCAATGAACTTTCTTTTTTGTGAAAGTGTTTTAAGAATATCTAGATACACCTCTCCACCTCTTAAAATATACATCCTTTTAAGTTTTCATCATTTTCACTATATTGTTCTTGGAAATTTTAACTGATTTCCTTTCAGATATGTGTCTAGTAAAACTTTTTTTTTAAAGAGATGTGTAATAATACTTGTTAGGTACATATATCATTAACATAAAAGTGTCCAAATTTCATATTTTTCTCACTTAGAATTTTCACTTCACACACAATTCCTCAATTAAATTGATTAAAATACGGTCAGGTTTATTAATAAATATAGTTGGATGCATTATCTTCTGCTTTTCTCTTTTCCTGAGATTCTTATTGCGTTTTATAGCAATTGTAAGTAACCACAGGTCAAGGAAAAAATTGGTCTAGTCCATACGCAGTTTATATATTTAAAAGTAAACAATGAAAAGTTGATCTAAGTTTAACTTCCAATATAGTGCCAAGTATGGGATACCGTAATGTTGAGTTTATCAAAGGTGGCAATGATATCTTTGATCAAAACAGTGATACCATGAAGCAATGAACGATTCTGATTGTCTTGTCTCTCACTATCAGCCTTGTCTGATTGATCTATTATGTCCGGATTAACTTCCAATATAGCGCCAAGTACGAGATTGAGAGTTTCAATTTGGTTTAAGTAAAAGTCAATGAGTTGTCTTGAAGTGAGGTCGTTTCGGTCAAAGGCTTTTAAATTTAAGTCTAATTCTTCTATACAAGAGTCTTGATTCTAAGACTCTTGTGTTTACTTGTGACTAGAGACATGAGTTACCTAGATCTAATACCTTTTGCCTAAAATTCTTTAGAATCTCCCGAAGCGGCTCATAAG
Organism: Lathyrus tuberosus; assembly: GCA_022829125.1. Classification (NCBI taxonomy): domain Eukaryota; kingdom Viridiplantae; phylum Streptophyta; class Magnoliopsida; order Fabales; family Fabaceae; genus Lathyrus; species Lathyrus tuberosus. The sequence continues at coordinate 9,157,264 of JALAZF010000084.1, forward strand.
AGACCAAAAGTCAACAAATAAAATTGGGCTTCTATACATTCTCCTTCTACTCTGATAGTAAAACATAATATCTACTGAGACTTGTTTCATTTTTTTACTTTCATTAGAACCGCCAAGAGCCACCTCTCTCAGAGTAGGATATATAGCCTCAAATCTTAATATAGCCTATATAAAAGAAACATATTGACATAAACTTTAAAGCTTTAGAGCTAAGCTATTGGTAGGTATTATTTACAAATCCATGGTCAAATGAAAACATAGTTGTGCCTAGCAAACCTGTGAAAACAGAAAAAATCTGCCATCAAGTCTCGTGTCTGCACTGTCTTGCAAAAGGCAAATCAACTATCCACAAACGTAGTATCACCATTGCTAACAACCGATGAGCAGATCATCCTGAAAAAAATAAGTAACAAAATGAGTGATAGAGGGATTGGTAAAAGTAAAAGCTTAGACTATGACAGTGTGAAGATGGCGTCGACAGATAATAACAGACTGATCAAAAGTAGCAGTTACTCGATGACTAGAAGCAAGGAATTATCTTACAACAGAATTTGCTCTAAGGTTCATGTGATTGATTTTAGTTTTGACAAAAAGAGAGCATTGGAAGTGATTAACAGAGTAAATGTGGCTAGATAATACACACAACGATTCTTAAGTGCCTTCGAAATGAAATTATGGTAGCAAAATGAGGAAAGAAGAATGATACTTCTTTATGTAAATATACAAACCGTATTCATACAACAAGTGTTTCAGATGCAAGACTTAGGTAGATCTTCTTGCATCTTGAATTCTTTAGCTTCACCGGGAGCTTGGTTTTAGTGAAATGTTGAATCGCATCATGATGTTCATATCGCCTTTATCACGGAGGATCAATGTGACTGCAGTTCTATTGAAAAAGGGTGGATTTTTTTTAATGATCTTGAGTTCATATACAATGAGGATTTGGCATTTACGGCAGTTCTAGATTGCATGTATTATATTATTGGTTTGTTTATCTTTTCCTATACCTTTTGAAACTTCAAAATTCTATCAATACTTTTTGTGTATTATAGCCCTGTGACATTGTAAGTTACTTTTCTATAAATATATTAATTTTCCCTGGAGTTTTATTTTGTATTCATGATTCACTAATGCATTGTGTGCTATATATGTTAAACTTGTTCATACTCATTTCCAGGTTTTCTTACAATCTCTTGATATAATCATTTTGTTTATATAAATTATTGTGGTTCAATATATCAAATTCAACTAGTATGTACATCTTTTGTTTCACTTTCAATGAATAAAAACTTCACTGGTAAACATTTTATGGTTGTTTCATTTAAAAAATTTGTAACTTGGTTAATCTATTAACTTAGCATGAGAATTCCATTGATTACATGTTAAAAGTTTGTCATTGATTCATGTATTACGGAATAACTCATCTACCTTAGCACCTAGTTTTTGTTTTACACACTCATTAGTTGTACTTAGGTAATGGAAGTATATATTATTGAAATCTTGTCAATTGATTAAATTATAGCCGTCACGTGACAAGTAGTGACTCTATTTTGTATTGTTTCTTCTGTAGGTGCACAAGATTTAGTAATGATATAATATTATAGTGTGTACTAATTCTCCTCATGGATTTAATATAGTTGACTATATGGATCATTAGATATATTTATCAGTCTTTCATTTCTCCTACATGTGATGAATCTAATTGGTGATATAAAAGATGAACCAAGAGTTTACTCTCTCTTCCTCGGTACAATCTTATAGAGTCTTACATATCCTATTTGATACATCATGTGTAAAGGTAATGACAAGAACTAGTAGCAAACAAATCTAAAATAAAGTTAAGAAAAACCTAGTAATAAACTTTTCTCCTAAGAATCACTATATGAGGATTTCTTGTGTTGTTTTCTATTGCATCAGACTTGAAAAAAGTTGTTGCATGACTCAGCGAAAACAAAACTGCTACATTCAAATAAAAAATTATGAATCAATTGGCATTAGGTAGATCACAAGATAATACAATAACTAATGGTGTCAAATAAATAATCAATCGTGACAGTACAATAGATCACGAGGAATCTGTTGTAAATTAATTATGCCTTTTTTGTTTAAATTTTCTCTAAATATAGAATGAACCCAAACTGAAAAAAATTCAATACTACTTTACGTGAAATGGCAGGGTATATGAATTTTAGTCAATAATTGTTGCATGTGTGATTCTTGTTGTTGATATTTCAGTGCATTTTCTAACCACGCTTACAAAAGTTATTAACTTTTTGCAGAAATTAAAAGAAGAGTCGAATAAATTTCATTGGACTTGTTTTTGTTGTCGAAGAACTATTGAAGTAAGTACCTATTATGTGGTGCAGATGAAATTGAGACTTGTTGCTCAAGCTTCTTGGATTAATCCATTGTTCCAAATGGATCAATATGGTATATTAGAGACCCTCAAATCATGTCTTGAGGTCTTGGCTCATGGTTTGTCCCAAAAGTCAACTTAGGGGTGAATTAGGTCAAGAAACCCTAATTCCTGATTTTTGATGAATGCATCCCTTGAGGCAAAATTGACTTGATGCATGGGTTCATGAGGTTCCATGAAGTATATTAGGTTATGTTTTGGATCATTGCCTTGTGCCCAGATGAAATTTTCCATCTGGAGGCCCTGGTCGACCAAAACCCTAATTTGGTGACACTGTCGATCTTGAGACTTGATCCACCTAGAAGGGAGCAGCCTTGTGCTTAATCCTTGAAGTAGGAGTCCTTTTGATCCTTTGAGGATGTTTGAGAGATTAGAAAAGTTGAAGATCATGTCATTTCTTGATTGATCCTTTGTCTAAAGCTCAGAGAGGGCCTGAAACCCTAATTTTGATTGTATTGGATGCTCACCCATCTTTGGGGAGACTGATGAAGCATGATGGTTCATCCATATTGTGATGATGATTTACACAATGATGGGAAATCTAAGTGGTCAAAATTTGGGGTATTACAGATGCCCCTATTTAATCTTCTTGGACCCGAAGGTGTGAATGACGAAGGGATTCGGGCATTCGGGGTACAAGAGGATTAAATATCGGAATACCCAAAATTTTGATGGTGTCTATGAATGGTGGATCGCATTCATCTTCTTTTGCTGAGCAATGATGCTTAGAAAAGGTAAACTCCCCCTCAATCCTGGTCTCCTACCAAGGAACTGGTCTTAGTTTCTGATTTAAACTTCCCCTCGATCCTGGTCTCCAACCAAGGAACTGGTCTTAGTTTCTTTTGAAATAAACTTCCCCTCGATCCTGGTTTCCTACCAAGGAACTGGTCTTAGTTTCTTTTGTCAACTTCCCCTCGATCCTGGTTTCCTGCCAAGGAACTGGTCTCGGTCTCTTTTGAAATAAACTTCCCCTCGATCCTGGTTTCCTACCAAGGAACTGATCTTAGTTTCTTTTGTCAATAAACTTTACTGACAAGGGACGCTATTCGTAGCGGTTTTCCTCAAACTTCTCGCCGAATTTTCCTGGGGAGATGCCATTTGAGTGGAAAAAGTTTCGATGTCAGACTTGCTGGGGAACCCAGTCGTCCGAGTTGTAGAGTTGTACAAACTTCTCTGTTGGAGACGCCATTTGTCTCTACTGGGGAAAGCGAGTCTCTTGAGAGACTGTTTTCATTTGGGATCTTTCATCATACTTTTCTCGGGATCTTCTCGGAGAAACGCCATATGATGGGGTCCAATTTTGAGGTGCCGATGACCTTTTCATCAGTGGTTTTTTCGGAGCAAAACTGGCGTGCTGCCGAATCTCTGATCACGAGGCTTTCTCTGTGGATTTTCCTTAATCCGGGAAAGCAAGGATATCATCTTTGATGGCAAAGATTGACATATGTTGAAGGTTTCTCTGGTTATTCAGAGGTTCAAGTTATCAAAGTGGCCAATTGCCGACTCTGATCTTAGAGATTCACTAGAAACGAGATTGTGCAGACGCGATACTTCCTGACGAGGAAAGAACTGACAAACTCGATTGAGAAAACTGTTTATCACTAGGGGACAAGACCGACTAGAGTGATAACGATGCAATATGAAATGTAAATGCAAATAAAAAATGCATGAAGTACGTATGTATATGCTGACAAAACAGACGCGACATACAGACTAATGGATGAACACAATTGGATACTCGGCCATCGCGGGGCGAAGAAGTACCGTTGGTTCAAAATAGCAATTCTACCTTGCTTAGGAGAGATAGTCCCGTTGGGAGCTATGTTGATCGGGCTTAGGAGATGAGAACTCGGCCGAGGCGTGTCAGACGAAACAAGGTCTCTGACACAGTTGATCCCTTCATTCAGGCATACTGGCTTAGAAGGAGTACTTTGATTCTGCACTTTGAAGTCCGCTTACTTCGGGAGAAGCGATCGATGTTCTTCTGATGTTCAACAGTCAAAAGAAATGCCATCTTTAATTTAAAAGCAGAAAAAGTTTAACAAGTAAATTTATTTTTGTTTTATTTCAAGAATCGCTGATTAAGTTTAAACAACGTCGTTCTGTAAAGCTAAAACAAGTAAAGAATTACAAACAAAAGCACAAGGGCTCAAATTTTATTGATAAGATGGAGATCAGCCAAACGCGTGATTCCAAAGAGTATATACAAAGTTTGAAAATGGTAATTTACAGGGAAAAGGGTTACGTTGAAACATAACGACCACTATCCTTCCATCAACTTTGAATTCGGGACATCCTGAGCTTCTGTCGAAGATGACCTTGACTGGAGTTTTCTGACAGATGAATGCTGTAACTGCTGCTGAGGAACTTGCCTCTGTTGAACATAGTTACTTGCCATTATCCCTAATTTTTGCCTGGATTGTACTATGATGTTTCCAATCCATCGGGATGATTTTTTTCATGTCTCTAACTTTTGCCTGGACCGCCCTTTCGGGTTTTCAATCCACCGAGACGTTTTTTTTTTAGTTTAGGCGAAGTATTTCTTGACTACATCAACATTCGTGGGGTAGGCAAATTCCTCTCCGTCCATGGTTGCAAGTCTCAAGGCGCCGCCTGAGAAAGCTTTCGTGACCACATAGGGGCCATCATAATTTGGGGTCCATTTGCCCCGAGAATCAGTGAGAAATGATTTTATCTTCTTGAGCACAAGGTCTCCTTTTCTGAAGATACGCGGTCGGACCTTTTTGTCGAACGCCCTTTTCATTCTCTGTTGATACAACTGACCGTGGCATAGTGCCGTGATTCGCTTCTCTTCGATCAGGTTCAGTTCGTCGTGTCGACTTTGACACCATTCAGCTTCGGTGAGCTTAGCTTCCATCAATACCCGGATTGATGGGATCTCTACTTCTATGGGGAGAACTGCCTCCATGCCATATACTAGAGAGAAAGGGGTTGCCCCTGTTGAAGTACGGACAAATGTGCGATAACCATGAAGAGCAAAGGGTAGCATTTCGTGCCAATCTTTATAGGTTACAACCATCTTTTGAACAATCTTCTTGATATTCTTGTTAGCCGCTTCTACCGTTCCGTTCATCTTGGGTCGGTAGGGAGATGAGTTATGGTGTTCGATCTTGAACTCTGTGCACAACTCTTTCATCATCTTATTGTTCAAGTTAGATCCATTATCAGTAATGATCTCGTTTGGAACACCATAACGGCAGATGATATTGTTTTTGATAAATCAGACCACCACTTGTCGGGTTACATTGGCGAATGACGCTGCTTCGACCCACTTGGTGAAATAGTCAATGGCCACCAGGATGAACCGATGTCCGTTTGAAGCCTTGGGCTCAATCGTACCAATCATATCGATTCCCCATATGGAAAATGGCCACGGGGAAGAAAGAATTTTGAGATGTGATGGCGGTACATGAATTTTGTCGGAGTATATCTGACACTTGTGACACCTCGTCATGTACTTGTAGCAGTCGGATTCCATTGTCAACCAATAGTACCCGGCCCTGAGAATTTTTCTCGCCATTGTGTGTCCGTTGGCATGAGTGCCAAAGGATCCTTCATGAATTTGTTTCATAAGCATGTCTGCTTCTGGTCTGTCGACGCATCGGAGCAAGACCATGTCAAAATTTCTCTTATAAAGAGTGTCACCGCTCAGGAAGAAGTTTCCAGCCAATCTTCTGAGGGTTTTCCTGTCTTTTCTGAGTGCCCCAGATGGGTACTCTTGTTTCTGAAGGAAACATTTGATATCGTGATACCAAGGTCTGTCGTCTATGACTGCTTCAATCGCGAGGATGTAAGCGGGCCGTTCAAGGTGCATGATGTCGATCTTAGGTATGTCGTTCCATCAACCTACACTAATCATGGAAGAGAGAGTGGCTAATGCATCAGCCATGTGATTCTCATCACGAGGGATGTGATGAAAGTCGACTCTGTTAAAGAAGGGTAACAACCTCCTTGCATAGTCTTTGTAAGGAATCAATCCTGATTGGTATGTGTTCCAATCTCCTTTTATCTGGTTAATAACCAGGGCTGAATCACCGTATACGTCCAAGTTTTTGATCCTTAAATCAATCGCTTCTTCGAGACCCATGATACATGCTTCGTATTCGGCCTCGTTGTTCGTACATTTGAACGTAAGTCTGGTAGTGAAAGGAATGTGGGAACCCTGAGGGGTAACAATGATTGCCCCAATTCTGTTTCCATAATGATTAACTGCTCCGTCAAAGATCAGTCCCCATTGGAAACCTGGTTCTGGCCCTTCACTGGGTAGCGGTTCATCGCAATCTTTCATCTTTAGATACATGACATCTTCGTCTGGGAAGTCAAACCCGATTGATTCTTGATCGTCAATCGGTTGATGAGCCAAATGATCGGCTAAAATACTTCCTTTAACGGCTTTCTGAGCATGGTACTCTATGTCATATTCTGATAGTAACATCTGCCAACGGGCAATCCTTCCCGTGAGAGCAGGTTTTTCGAAAACGTACTTGATTGGATCTATTTCGGAGAACAACCAAGTAGTATGACGAATCATGTACTGGCGAAGACGTTTGGCTGCCCAAGCCAAAGCGCAACAAGTTTTCTCAAGCATTGTGTACCGAGTCTCGCAGTCGGTGAATTTCTTACTTAGATAGTAAATGGCAGACTCTTTCCGTTTAGTTTCGTCTTGTTGGCCAAGTACACATCCCATTGAGTCCTCTAAGACTGTGAGGTAAATGATCAGTGGTCTTCCTTCCACTGGAGGTGATAGAATCGGAGGATTCAACAGATATTCCTTGATACTGTCGAAGGCGGTTTGGCAATCTTCTGACCAAACGCAATCCTGGTTCTTTTTGAGTAATTTGAAAATCGGCGCACACGTCGCGGTCATAAGGAATATGAATCTGGAGATGTAGTTCAAACGTCCCAGGAATCCTCTGACTTGTTTTTCAGTTTTCGGAGAAGGCATTTCTTGAATGGCCTTGACCTTGTTAGGATCAACTTCAATTCCTTTCTGGCTGATGATGAACCCTAGTAATTTCCCCGAACGGACACCGAAGGTGCACTTGTTGGGATTCAAGCGGAGCTTGAATTTTCTTAGACGTTCGAACAATTTTGACAGATGTTCAACGTGCTCATCCTCTGTTCTTGATTTTGCAATCAAATCATCGACATATACCTCGATTTCTTTGTGTATCATGTCATGAAACAGAGTAGTCATGGCCCTTTGATAGGTTGCCCCGGCATTCTTCAAACCGAACGGCATTACCTTGTAACAAAAGGTACCCCATGGGGTAATGAACGAAGTTTTCTCCATGTCTTTCGGCGCTATTTTGATCTGGTTATAGCCCGAGAATCCATCCATGAAGGAGAATACTTTGAACTTTGCTGTGCTGTCAACCAGCATGTCAATGTGTGGTAAAGGAAAGTCGTCCTTTGGACTTGCCTTGTTCAGATCTCTGTAATCAACACACATTCTGACCCTTCCATCCTTTTTGGGAACGGGTACGATGTTGGCTAACCATTGAGGATATTCAGATGTGGCAAGGAAACCCGCGTCGATCTGTTTCTGTACCTCCTCCTTGATTTTGATGGCCATGTCCGGGTGAGTGTGTCTCAACCTTTGCTTTACTGGCGGACATTGTGATCTCAACGGTAAGTGATGTTCCACGATGCTGGTATCCAACCCTGGCATATCCTGATAGGACCAAGCGAATACATCGGGAAATTCTTTGAGAAGCTTTATCAAACCCTCTCTGGCAGTTGGACTGAGCAGTGCTCCGATCCTGATTTCTTTTCTCTCTTGCTCTGAACCCAGGTTTACCGTTTCCAACGGTTCTTTGTGAGGTTCAATGGACCTTTCCTCTTGTCTGAGTAGTCGGGAGATCTCTTCTGGAATTTCGTTGTCATTTTCTTCTTCAGCCTCGAATATCGGGAACTCAAAGTTGGGAGAAGGCATCGGATCGTATGTTTCAACGGGGTTTAAAACAAGCAATCTGCATGACGTGATGATTCGTGTTTAGAAGAGATAGAGAAAATGTAAGTGTGTGCAGTTTATTTATTTTACTGCTTATTTTTTATAGTTTTGTTTTTTAGGATTACCATTTTCTGAAAAAGCAAAAAGAGAAAACATCAGTTAATGCGGAAATTACAGAACGACGTTATTTTATTAATGAACAAGTCGAATCTTGAAACTACAGCCCTATAAAACAAAACTCTGTCGCTTTGGGCAAAGTGAAGAGGGAAATTTACAGAAAACGAGCCCTATCAAAATATCCGTTTCACCTGGGCAGGGTGAAAGGTTAAAGATGGCAATTACTTTGACTGGCGAACGACCTTCGGAACCTCGACAGCAACCCATTGGCGGCGAACTCCTCGGTGAATCACAAAGTCTGGCACCTTCCTTGATTTGTCTTCAGAAATAACGCTGATTTCTGGTGGAGCAGGATCATTGGAATCCGTTTCCCAGGCAGAATTGTCGTAGGAGGATTCCTCTGTTGCATTTTGCATAGCATTGGTGCTCTCAGCTGTATCTCCCCATCCAGTTGACTGGATATCTTCGAGCCTGATACGAGAGCTTTCGGGAGCAGTGTACTTGACCATAAAGTCGTATCTTCCACTTGGTTGTCCCAAAGTGTCCCAAACTTCTTTGGAACTGGAGAAATCATCCCTCTCGATGACGTTGACCTCAGGAAAAGTATAGTTGATGAATTCAAGTCCTGCGAACGTTGCGAATTCATCTTCATGTTGAGTAATTTCTGAATGACCTGAGTGTTGATCCCATGACATGGCGGGGACATAGGTATTCTGTTCAATGATGCTTAGCTGAGTTTCATTGTTCGGCTGACTCTCTTGCCCCAAGTCTCCTGGGTAAGGTTGCCACATTGGCAGACCATCCATCGGGCCATAGTAGGTAGAGTCAAAGTTGTCTTTCATTAGAGTGTCTTCCTCTAATGAGTTTGGCGGAGCACGGCATCCTTCCGGATCACAATCTCCATAGATCATTTCGACATCTGATCTTGGTATAAATCTCGGACTTTCTGTAGGAAAGCAAAAAGGCATAGGCACCTCTTCCTGAGACATATAACCGTCCTTGTTAAGATAGGACTTCCACTCATAATCTGCGTCAGAGGGATCTTCCTCATTGATAGCATGAACTATCTGAGACACTGGGTGAAGAAAACCTCCACTGTGGAAGAAGTTTTGAAGGGGATGAAGACTTTCATCGTTGGCGGCTGTCTGGGTACAGGTCGCAGAAAAACCAAGACCCTTCTTTGTTTTATTGTCAATAGGAATGACAAGCCGTCCCCATCCTTTTGTATCGGTACTCTCGACCGCTTTGATAGCATCGTTGTATGAAGAAATTGAAGTTCCTTCTTTGAACTGATCGTTCTTGCTCACCGATAGTGCTTGGAACTGAGTTCCAATAACCTCCTCGGGTTCCACACAAGTAGATGATGATAGGTTACTCACAAGCAAGGCTTGTTCCCCACAAACCGTGATAAGTTGATCGTTCTTTACAAACTTTAGCTTTTGGTGGAGGGTTGAAGTAACCGCTCCAGCCTGATGTATCCAAGGTCTTCCTAATAAACAACTGTATGTTGCCCGGATGTCCATGACCTGGAAAGTGATTTGGAAAGTGTGAGGACCAATAGTTATGGGAAGATCAACTTCGCCGATAACTGTTTTTCTGGACCCGTCGAATGCTTTGACGACGACCTCACTGGTTCTCATCGGAGGGCCCTTAAATGATAATTGCATCAAAGTAGACTTCGGCATAACATTCAGGGCTGACCCTGTGTCTACCAGTACGTTGGCTAAAGCATCGTCCTGGCAGTTGACTGTAATGTTGAGCACCATGTTATGACGACGACCCTCTTCAGGTAATTCCTCATCACTAAATCCCAAATTATTGCAGGAAGTGATGTTAGAGACAATACTATCGAACTGTCTGATTGTTACATCCTGTTCCACAAAGGCTTGCTCCAAGACTTTCTGTAGAGCCTCCCTGTGGACTTCTGAACTGAGTAACAGCGATAATACCGAGATCTTTGAAAGAGTCTGTAACAGTTGATCAATAATGTTATATTCACTCCTTTGGATGAGCTTTAGCATCTCATCTTTGTCTTTTGAAAAGTCGGGATTACTAGATTGACCGACTGGTGGATCAGGAATTTCTGCCTGAAGTTCCTTTTCTTTGTTGGATTCTCCAACCCCTCGGTTGAAGACTCGACCGCTCCGTGTTACACGACTGATGTATGCAATATTCACGACGGAGGGTAATGGAATTTCCTTTCCATTCTCGATTATTGTTGCACCGTATTTGTAAGGGATTGCCTTAGTTGATTCATACGGTAGTGGCCCCGGTAGATAGATGACTATGGGAACCTTCTGATTTTTCTGACCATCGTAAGTAATCTCGTTCCGTTCCTGGTTGGGAACTCTAGATTCGTCAAGTAGAGGGATGATGGCAAAAACATCCCTGGTCCTGTGATGACCAGAGATCATGACAACATCCTCAACTTGCTCGGCAAGGTAGTTCGGCGACCAAATGATGGGTCCTGAACCTGGATATGGACGAATTTCTCCATGATCGACCTGACCCTGAAGAGCTGCTCTCACAAGGTAACACCCTTGGTTACTTTCCGAACAGACACTGCAACTGTCATAGTTGTGTTGTGGCACCTGGCCACGCCCACTTTGAATACAATGTAACCTCACTAGGTTATCTTCCATTGATCGGACATCCTGACTTTGACGACGAGTAGGATTCCTGTGACTGATACTAATTTGCTGAGTATCTTCGTCCATATAAATTGGCATCCACCAATGATTTAACAAGTGCTGAAGTGCCTTTTGGACAAGGGTACAACCTCGATCGTTTTTGCAACCCGCTTTACAGCTTTGGTAATCATGTGATATTAAGAATCCGAGTCGGACCTGCTCAGCATGTAACTCTACCAGGTTGGTTTCATTATGCGGATATCGAAGATCTGAACCATATTGATTTGATAGGGATTCCTATCATGGTAGTCTTGGATCCATCCAAGATCCATCTGACGCTGGAGGGTCTCTTGTATGAAAGAGCATCCCTGTTTGTTTACCGAGAAAATCAGACAGGAACTGTAATCGTGTCGCGGCAGATTATGATACTGGCTTTGCCTTGAGTGCATCGCCACCAAGTTGACATTCATCGTACGGATGTTGTGGTTTTGAATGACGTTGGAATTCGTGTAAACCATGTTAACTCCACGAACTCGGTGCTCTTGGATCCGTCCAAGATCCATTTGTTCCTGTAGAGCTGCTTGCACCACAGAACATCCCTGGTTATCTTTAGAGCAGATATCACACTGGTGATAATTATGAGGTGGCACATGGCCATATCCACTTTGTCTACAATGCATCTTGACCAGATTGGTCCCCAATAAGAGTACATCGTGAATTTGATAGACATTGTTAGTCTCTTTCTCAATCAGATTGACTGCAGCTTTCTCATGTTGAGGCAGCGGGTTCGTGAGAACATTGGGATTCGTATCTTTGAAAGATAAGAGCCCGCTCCTAACAAGCTTTTGCACGTCGGATTTGAAATTGAGACAAGTCTCAATGTTATGCCCTGAACCTCCTTAATGATAAGGGCATGTCTGATCCGCTTTAAACCAAAAAGGCGGATTTTCCGGAACTGAAAGGGGAGACTTAGTCTGAATGTGCCCCTTAGCCAGCAGTAACGGAAACATCTCTGCGTACGTTACGGGTATAGGATCAAATCCTGGTGGCCGTGTTGTACGGTTGTTGTTATATGGAGGACGAGCCTGCTGAAGAGGCTGTTGTGTCCTTTGTTGGTCAGGTTGGCTCTGCGTAACCTGAGGTTGATACGTAGGAACAGGCGCGGGGCCGATAGCAGGAGTAACAGCTGCTACTGGCTGATAACGTTGCCTTTGCTTTCCGAGAGAGATATTCCCAATATCTTGCTCTTTTTTCTTAGGGAGAGCACTACCGTATTTTTTAGTACCGCTCGTTGATCCAGTGTCTTTTACCAAACGTCCTTCTCGGACGGCTTCCTCAAGACGTACACCCATGCCGACCATTTCGGTGAAATCACTGGGCGCACTGGCAACCATTCGGTCATAGTAAAATGAGCTTAAGGTCTTTAAGAAGATCTTTGTCATCTCTTTTTCCTCAAGAGGTGGACAAATTTGAGCGGCAATTTCACGCCACCTTTGAGCATACTCCTTAAAAGTTTCCTTGTCCTTTTGCGAAATCGATCTGAGTTGATCTCTGTCGGGTGCCATGTCCAAATTGTATTTGTATTGTTGGACGAAGGTAGTACCAAGATCTCTGAAAGTGCTGATTGTAGCACGGTTTAAACCCATGTACCATTTGAGTGCGGCACCGGTTAAACTATCCTGGAAGTAGTGAATCAGTAGTCTTCAGTATGCCCTTGGCATCTTCGCTTTCCCGAAGTTTGTAACCTTCAGGCCCAGCGGCTTCTGTTGCGATTCCCTGATCTTCAGTGATCGGCGGAACATATCCTTCCGGGATATAGTTAACAGGCATGCCCCAAGGACGATCTTTCGGCATCTGATACCTAGGATCATACTTTTCTATGATGGGCGTTGGGGTGATCTCTGAGATCACAGTTCTTTGTAGCTGAGCTTCTGCCATGGCTTGCATGTCGTTACGAAGCTTTCTCATATCCTCTCTTAGAGCGTCGATCTCTTCTTTCAACTCTCTATTTTCTTCCTCAAGATCATCCATCTTTTTCTGACGATTGGCCCGAGTATTATACGAATGAGACAGTTTGACTCTAGAACCGAGACACAAACGTGAGATTCGTAGGTAAGAAGAATTCGCGATGTGAGAATGATGAATGCAATGATTATATTAATTGTTTTTTGGTTTAATCAAAATAAACTTCGACAATTAGATTGCAAATATCAAACGGTGGGGAAACCCCTTTTTATTGAATTCCAAAGGATTACAGAAATGGAAATACAGTAGATTACAAAGTGCAGAAACAGAAACCTAAACTAATGGGTCCCGAGTTCTCTTCTTTGACCGGGGCGCTTGGGCCGTTGTCGGGTTGTCATTCCTTTGCCAAGTGAAAGGAGTGAGCAAATTCCTTTGGTCGTCTTGATTCTCTACAGCATGTTGCTCCAAAATTTCAATCAGAGCATCTTTCTCTTTTAGTAGTTGCTGTATTTGGATACACTCTACGTCGAGGGTGCGGTACTTGTTCTTCCAAGATCTTCTTTCCTTTTGAACTTTGTTGAGAGTAAGCTGAAGCTTTTTAGTTTCCGTCATGAAGTACATGACAGTTTCCCTCGGTGGAAGAATTCCGTAACGAGGATAAGGCATCTTTAGCTTGAGAGCTCTAGTTTGTACCCAATGGAGATAAGGCTCCACCGAGACGCAGTTCGGTTTTCCCAGAGACTCTCGTCCTTTCTTATGAACATGTTTCCAAGCTTGCACTATTTCCATCTTTAGTGCTCTGTCATTTTCTCCTTCTTTGAAGAAAAGACCTTCCAGATGAACATCCAGTGGGATGTGTCTCATCGGGTATCCAAACTGACGAAGAACCAATATCGGATGATAGTTGATTCCTCCCTTAGTTCCTATGAGGGGTACGCTGGGGAAGTTTCCACAACGGTCAATGATTCTAATTCCCTCATAAATCCTATTACACCAATCTATATCGGAATTGGTGAGAGACATGATCTTCTGCGACCAACGTAAGACACTCCTGTAATCCCAAAAAGCAGTAGACTTGGGCAAGTGAGAGATAAACCATTTGTAAAGCAAAGGTACACACCATGTGATCTCTCCTCCTCTGTACAAATTTCCTAAGTGTACAGAATGATACGCATCTGCAAGCAAAGTTGGCACAGGGTTTCCAATGAGAAAAACCTTAATAGCGTTGATATCGACAAAGTTATTGATGTTGGGAAACAAAAATAACCCGTAGGTGAGCAAGACAAAGATGCTTTCAAAAGCAGTCCCGTTCCCTATACTAACAAAGTACAGAGCTTTCTTTGTCAAGAACTGGGCTGGAAAACCTTGGATGCCACCCTTAGTGGTCATGTGAGTCCTGACCTCAGACTCGTCCAAATGAATTGCTATTGCAATAGTCTGATTCTTTGGAATTTCTTCCAGTCCAGAAAATGGAGCTCGATCAGTGATATGTAAATCAGTCAGATGAGAATACTCCTCCAGCGTTGGTGATAGCTGGTAATCCGGGAAAGTAAAACAGTGATAAACCGGATCGTAGAATTGAATGAGCGCGTCCATGATCCCCTTAATCACATGGACTCTTAACAGTGGTAGCAAACCACCGTGCTTGGCTCTGAAAGCCTCTGGGTTAACGATCATCCTTGCTAACCTTCTCAAATCCCCCAGTTTTGGAACCTTGAAGGTATACTGGTGAGTTCTCCTTCTACCGAAATCCATTAATGCAATCTTTTTCTCTGATATTTGCAATCACAGTCTTAGTTTAATTTGAAAAACAGAGAGACTAGAAGAGAAGTTTTTTGAATGTTTTAATGTTTTATTAAATGAATGCATGAATGCAGCACACAAAAACATAGAAAAAACATGGGGTCAAAGGGTCGTTGTCATGAAGTCAAGGCTCTACCCATCCCCCAAAGGTTTATACTAGGGTGATTTTTGTACCTGTACTCATTATCATCAGCTCCTCCCAGGAAAGCAAAACAACAAGCGGATCGTCAGCGAGTTGTAAAGCAATCTTAGAGTAAGTGCCATTCACCGAGAATAGATCACCAGCCTCAAATGAGGGTAGTATCGCGTAACAACTATTTCCGATAGTTTCCGCACTACGAAAGGGTTTGGCTCCTCAGCTTCTCAGACTTAACAACCGGCCCATTGGCTAGAAGAGTGAATGGGTTGCGTTGGTCAGCCTCCACTGAGGTTGATGGTCGACCCCGTCGCCATCACTTATCTTAAGTGTATACTCATTCTCACCACATACGGCATCACCCGCATTCCCAGTAGCAGAAAAATAAACACGTATAGCAATTAGGAAAAGCAGTATATATATTTGTCCTAATCATCCTAGACTTATAAAGCTATGATTCCTAAGTTCCTGACAGAAAATGGGTTCCCCGGCGGAAGCCCCAATCTGTGGTTTTCACATAAGTGAAGAGAAGGAAGACCGTGCCTAGATCTAACTTTGAAAGGCCCCACGGTGGGCGCCACTTTTCTGTAGCGAGCGATTTTGGACGCGGTTCTTAAGCGCTGGTCGCTCTCTGCGGTTTGAGCTTTGACTACAGGTCGATTCATTTTTTATCCTATTGTGAGATGAATAAGGAAGGGAAATAGACGTCTCCAATTAACCCTGCTTTGCATACTGAGTTTAAACAGCGGTCTGTTAGGTTACGGATGCTATCAATGTGGGGGGCCTTTGTACTGGTTATTTGTATTTTCGCCAATACGGTTTTCTTTCTTTTTATCTAGGCAGAAGGTTTCTGGCGGGGAACAAGGATTAGGATGTTAGGACTGATGCTTTTGAAATACTGCTTTTGATTGATGGAGATATGGGATTTGGGTTTTTTGTTGATTGCGCTCGCTAAGATCTTTTCTTTCGATCTTATGCCTACGTATTCCCGTTTACCGAAATAGGGAAATCAGAGCGTTCGTAGTTCCTCCTATTCTATGGGAGGAAATTGGTGTTTTGGTGTCTTGTTCAAAGCACAAGACGTGAAGCGAAAGGTGATTTGTATCTTGTTTAAAGCCCAAGATGTGAAGCTGAAAGGTCTATTTGTGTCTTGTTCAAAGCCCAAGACGTGAAGCTGAATGACCTTGACTTTAGAGAGAATTTGTCATCTCTAAAGAGGGGAGAAGGAGAATTACTTTAACTGGGATACGCGGATCCGATCAATGCCATAATTTCCGAAGAAAGGTTTTTAACCTGAAGGAGAAGACTTTAACTCAGTATAGAGCAATGCCATCTTTCCTTAGGAATTTCTCATGCTAAAAGAGGGACAGTGGCATGGATATAGATGATCCAGAGGCTTGCCGCTTACAGCGATTAGATGAAGGGAAAGAGTTATTGATGTTTGTGTACTGTGAACGAGGCACAACTTTGATGCTAAAAGGTTAATTGGATCAACCAGTGGTTTTCTTATAGAAAGCCTAAGAGGAGGCTAATTTCCGCTAGGAAAATCATTATACAAAGCCTAAGAGGAGGCTATTTTGTGTCCCGTACAAAGCCCGAGAGAGAGGCTAAAAGTTTTTTGACTCAACAAGAGAGTCTTTGTATCTCGTACGAAGCCCGAGATAGAGGCTATTGTTTGTTTGACTCAACAGGAGAATCTTTTATACTCAACAAGAGAGTGTTTTTGTATCTCGTACGAAGCCCGAGATGGAGGCTAAAAGTTTTGACTCAACAAGAGAGTCTCTGTATCTCGTACGAAGCCCGAGATGGAGGCTATGTCAGTTAAGTGACAGGTCCAGTATACTGATTTTGAAAGAGAAAATCAGTTCTTATATGAGCATCACTGTACTCATGGGTTAGATCTGAGGATCGGGGTGGTCTCCTTTTCTTTGAGGAAACTGGAAATCCAAAGGGTATTGAGACTGTCCGAGTCTGCGGGTTTCCTTCCTATTTAACGAAGGGGTCACTTAAGAATGTGTTTGATACTCAAGGAAGTTAGACTATCCGTGTCTAGAGTTTTATCTTTTGTACTACGCTATGAGAAATAGTAGTAGACTCTATGAAAGGACTGTTCTATGAGGATGACTAGGTTCTGTTCCTATACCTCTAGGAGGTCGTCGGGACAATTTGTACGAAGCCCAAGAGGAGGCTGGAAACTTTTAAGAAGCCGACGGGTCCTTGTACGAAGCCCAAGAGGAGGCTATCATTCCCGGAGGAAGAGATCATTATACGAAGCCTAAGAGGAGGCTGTGAATACTTCTAAGAAGCCGTAGTGTCCTTGAATAATGCCCAAGAGGAGGCCGATGCTTTTAAGAAGCCCGTGGGTCTATCATCTCCTTTCCATTAGGAGAGATAACTCTTTTAAAGAAAAAAACCACTGGTAAACGTGCGAGGTTTACTATCCAGCGACTTTTAGCTTTTAAAGAGGATTCCTTAGTTAAGGTCCAAGATTATGACCGTAGTGGGTACCCAAACCCCGAGACATTCAAGGCATGCTATCCACAAGGAATAGATCAAGTCAGGAAAGTTCAAGAATTTGGAAGAAACTCAAAGATGCCATTCACGGAGAATACATTCATCTTGGGGGAGTAGAGCTTCTTGACGATTCCTAAGGAGGACAGCCGAAGAGAAGACTGTATCTGGTGCTCCTATCGGGGATCTAGGCGTCTATTTCTACGAATAAACGAAACGGCGTCACCTAGTTCTAGACGTAGTAGCCGGGGAAACTCGAAATATCTATACTATTATTACACAGTAGATATGAGTTTATGAAAGGAGACTTACAGTGAGCAGCCCCACAATACAGTTATATATATATGAAAGCAGTAAACGAAAGCGATAACCACTTACTCGGTTGGAGTGCTTCCATGTTGTTTGGTTAGTTGTTCAACAAAGAAAGATTGAAAACAACAATATATTCAAAATCAAAGGAGAAAGTACTTTGAAAAAGAAAGATTTGGGGCTTACAGCTCAAGGAGAGGCCCAGGGTTTTATCAGTGAGCGCACTGTTGAATTTGTACAGAGGGACTTATACAAGTGACTGAGGCCCAAAAAGGTTTTCTGTACAAAGGGATGGGTCTTACACTCTCTCAAGAGGCCCAAAAAGGTTTAAAGAAGAAGAATGGGGCTTATAACACGAGGGTAGGCCCAAATGATTTTTTCGTTTAAAATGGCGATCGCGCCGAGGTTTTCTTTTAACGCAGAGGGACTTATACAATAAGTGAGGCCCAAAATTGTTTTGGTTAAAAGGGGGATTGGGTCTTACACTCTAATAGAGGCCCAAAGTGTTTTGAATGGGTCTTATAGCTCAAGGAGAGGCCCAGAATTGTTTTTATTTTTAAACGGGCGACGATCGCGCCGTTTACTTGTACAGAGGGACTTATACAATGAGTGAGGCCCAAAAAAATTTTGTACAAGGGGGGATGGGTCTTACACTCTCTCAAGAGGCCCAAAAAGTTTTGAAAATGATTTATGAGGGTTGAATTAATCCAAAACCCTAATTTGTTTTCAAAATGTATTTAATTGAATAAAAATTCAATTAAAATGATCAAAAATTGTTTAACACATGGAAAACAAATTGTGATCTTGGATTAATGCTTCAAAAATCAAGTATTGACCTACAAAATAATTAAAAAGCATTAAAAGTTGCAAAATCAATGTAGAAAAAATATTTAAAATGCCAAAAATAATCAAAATATTAATTCTTTACAAAAATATCAATTATATGAAATAAATAATATTTTTGGGATTTTTTGTGAAAATAAAATATTTTAACATTTTTGTGAATTATTAAAAAAAGAATCAACTCAAAATCATTAAAACTCAGAGAGAAATTAATTTTTGAATCAATTAAACAAAATCACAAAATTCAAATATTTGAATTTCTAAAAATGGCGCCAAGAACAAGCTGAAGAACACGCGCATGTTCTTAGTTTCTCAGATTTGCATTTTCTATCCAATCTCCATGAATACGTAATCATATCATGCAATCCACATATCATTATGCTCGTCTCAACCTCACGATCATGTCTATGTACTTTAATTTCATTTAAATTAAACATACAACAAGAAATCACGAAGAGACCTCAAGAATCCTAATTTCTGCATGAAGGCTAGGATTTTTGATACACGATTCAAACAATGCAATTAATTGAGGGAAAACATTCCATGCATGATTATGAACATATGGCCAAATTATTGTGCGAGGAAATATGCATAGATTGAGAGATGACCAAGTATGTGCTTACCTCCAAGTCGTGACAGCAAGTTCAAAGTGATTTTTGATTTGGAGGTGTTACAGATGAGTTGTGATGATCTGAACAACTTCCCTACACCCTATGGATTGTGTTTGGATGGTTGGACTTGATTGAAATTGGCTGGATCATTTTGTGGTACCTCAGCTGCACTTTGGTTAAAACCTTGAGCAACCAGCTGGTGATTTTGTGAAATTGATGTTTCAGAAGTAATCTAAGTGTTTGATAAGCTCATATGTGATGTATGTGAGGTGTGTGAGTGATTGGTTTGTGCAGAATTGCTCTCAAACTCAAAACCCGATAGTGACTTGCCTTAGAAGGCAAAATTGGAGTGAAAGAAGAGATTTTGAGGAAAACATCTGTTTGATGGCTTTGGTGTACTCAAACTGACCACAATTGAGCTCTATTTATAGTAGAGCAAGTTTGTTTTGCAAGGAATAGTGCATGGCAGCTGGTAAGTAGGTTTGGCCAATGTTGGCAAATGAAAATCCAAGTCTCCTCTAGCCATTGACTAGAGGTTAGGGCACAGAGCTTTGGTTCCCTTGGTCTTGGATAAGTCTTGACTGATTTCAGATGAGAATGGCTCAGTCCATGCCACCTTGATGGTTCCATTGAATGCCTCATTCCAAATTTGAAGTCTTGTCCCTATTTTGGCCATTCTAGGTTCAACATGCTATTTCTTGTTCCATGGACTTTGGAGGCTTGACTCAGTGATTGTCCCCTTTAGATTCAATCCTCTGAGGTGTCCAAGTGGATAGGAGCAATTGAATTTGGCTGATTTTGGCAAATCGACCAAAGTTGCAAATTCTGCCTTGCCTTGACAGATTTCAGCAAGGCAACTTGGCAATGTTGTATCTCATGGTGTAGGTTGAATTTGGCAATGTTCTTGGCCATTTTGGAAAGCTCTTACATGATACAACAACTGTTTGAACAAGTTTGGTTTTGATCTCTTTTGATTCCAAGTGAAAAATCCCCTTACATTTGGCAAAAAGTGAGGCAGAATCTGACTTAGTGAAAATTTCACTAAATGTTGGAAAAAGTGACATTTTCACTTTTCAGCCACTTTGATCACTCCATAACTCAAAATCCTTAATGAAATGAAATGACTTGTAGTTGAAGTTTTTGTAGGTGATAATGAGGGCTACAAATCCATTTTTGGATGAGAAAAAATGGCCTTGTGGTTTAGGAGTTATGGTCCTTCAAAGTTGGTACCTTTGCCACTTTATTTTTAACTTAGAAAAATTTCTAAGTTTTATGGTTACCCCTTTTACAAGTTATCTCACTTTTCTTGATTTTTCTTGCTGAATGATGATCCAAATCATACATTAACATCATTTTAGGGTTAAAAATCCATTTTGGTGAAAAATCTCAAAAAGTCAAAGTTGACTTTTGTGCACAGTTGACTTTTTATCAGATGAATTCCAAACTGTGCAATTCTTCAGGAAATCATGTCCTTGACCTAAATCAAACTTGATGGACATGTTCCATGGGTGTCATAGGGTATATTCAATCATGTATTAGGGTTTGGGAGCATGTCCTGGTCAAAAGTCAAAGTTACAGTTGACTTTTCTCTTAAAACCCTAACTGTGGTGCAGATGAAATTGAGACTTGTTGCTCAAGCTTCTTGGATTAATCCATTGTTCCAAATGGATCAATATGGTATATTAGAGACCCTCAAATCATGTCTTGAGGTCTTGGCTCATGGTTTGTCCCAAAAGTCAACTTAGGGGTGAATTAGGTCAAGAAACCCTAATTCCTGATTTTTGATGAATGCATCCCTTGAGGCAAAATTGACTTGATGCATGGGTTCATGAGGTTCCATGAAGTATATTAGGTTATGTTTTGGATCATTGCCTTGTGCCCAGATGAAATTTTCCATCTGGAGGCCCTGGTCGACCAAAACCCTAATTTGGTGACACTGTCGATCTTGAGACTTGATCCACCTAGAAGGGAGCAGCCTTGTGCTTAATCCTTGAAGTAGGAGTCCTTTTGATCCTTTGAGGATGTTTGAGATATTAGACAAGTTGAAGATCATGTCATTTCTTGATTGATCCTTTGTCTAAAGCTCAGAGAGGGCCTGAAACCCTAATTTTGATTGTATTGGATGCTCACCCATCTTTGGGGAGACTGATGAAGCATGATGGTTCATCCATATTGTGATGATGATTTTCACAATGATGGGAAATCTAAGTGGTCAAAATTTGGGGTATTACACATGCATCATCACCAACGAACAGCAATCTTCAGGATAAAAGGAAGGAAGGTCCTGAAGTTTGTTGATGCACACGAGGAAGAAGATAGCAGAAGCCAGCTTGTACTCCCCCTCAAACCAGGAACCTCTTCTAAATTTGAAGACCAATGGTGGAATAAGAGAACTCTTAATTGCTCTTTGCAGGGCATAAGAGGAAACTTAATACCAAACCCTCCACCACTCCTGGTAACTCAGAACACAGGTCACAACCGTGTTCATAACTCAGATCACAGGTCACAAAAAGATATCCAAAAAGAAACATGATAGACATTTGCTATGACATGTTTGGACAACATATGCAATCACAAACTCCTGTCTGAACCTCTGAGCAACAATCCCTTTCTCCCCCTTTTTGGCCAAAAATTGACAAAGGAGGCCATCACAAGACAAGACCCAGGCACAACTAACCCAGACCCGAACAAAACCCATAGTCTTTATGAGAACAACCCTTACCTGATGGTAGAGGATAGGAGAAGCCTCTATAAATAGCAGAGCAGTTTCTTAGATATTAACGATCTTTAATTCTTGGTCAAATAGAATGTTAATTGAGCATGGAAAAACTGTAGCTTAATTCAAGGTGCACCATCCAAACTGACTTTGAACGCCTTTAATAGCTCTTAGACCAGTCTTACATGACCAATCAGCACTTACTAGGCTCCCTTCTTACGCGTGGTTGGATGCACAGTCTAGAATATTCCTTTGTTTGGCTCAGGGAAACATGTCTTGAGTGCTGTTCTGACATCTTACCAAAATAGTTTGTCTGCTTGTTTACAAAGTTATCAACCCAAGACTCCTCAGAAACTTATACATTCCAAGCATATTTTCTTGGATTCCTTCAAAAACAGCAGAGAAAAATGCATAGGCACTAACTCCACACAACTATGATATGTCCCATCATGATGTTTGACACAGCACAAACTTGACAAGCACACATGCATGGGAATTTTAGATACAAGGTCTGCCAAGTCCAATAAACAAAAGCCCACTTGATTTGAAATTTCTCACATATTCCAAACAAATGTCTTGCAACACAAGATAAGGACTGCCACCACCTTTTACTTGTATTAGAAGGAACCTCCTGGCAATAACCCTATAACACCCTAATAGAGTCTTCAACATGAAAGTAGCCATGTATTTCCAGAACTACTTACCATCAAGATTAGAATCTGCCCATTCTAATCCACATTATGTCAGAACTGCCACTTCAGACGATAATGCTGCTTCTTCCAACTCCATAAGTATAGTACACAACAAACAAAAATGTTGTAACAAAATGTAGGACATCAGCACGAGACAAAAGACCACACCACTTGATCACAACCAGCACCAGCAGTTAAACCAAAAGCGAACTCATCAGACAAGGCCTAGGCTCATCCTACTAGGACAGCCTCTACCAAGGCACCAGACACGAAGTTCTGGTATCCAATGTGCCAAGAAAAAAACAGGTTCTCAAGAAAACAAATTCCCATGCCAAGGACAGCTTTGACCGGTCAGGCGATACAACCAAGG
Source organism: Lathyrus tuberosus (assembly GCA_022829125.1). Taxonomy (NCBI): domain Eukaryota; kingdom Viridiplantae; phylum Streptophyta; class Magnoliopsida; order Fabales; family Fabaceae; genus Lathyrus; species Lathyrus tuberosus. The sequence goes on from JALAZF010000084.1 coordinate 9,180,357, forward strand.
TCTCTTTATCCATTTTAAATACCAAGCCTCCTTGCTCCTACCAGTACACCAAGGAAAGAAGCATGAGTCAGTCTAACATGAATGCAGGAAAGAGACACATGTAGGAGGACAAGAAGCCAGATCCTCATAAGTTGAGGGACACAACACTGTCCACAACTGGAGCATCTTCAGGAGCAACACGAACACGAAAGACATCAGAAACAAGGATGAAGACCATCAAGAAAACCCAAGTGCAACTTCAAGCTTCTGATGACGAATGGGACGAAGATTGGAAGGCTTTTCTTGATTCGGGGGGTTGGGATAATCTTTAGACTCTTTGTTTGTTGCCTTTTCTACTCTTGTATGCTTTCACCAGTGCAATAAAATCTGTCTGTTCTATTTAAAAAAGCAATAAGCAATACTAAATCCTTATGCCTGCAAATTCTTAATCTACTACAAAATAAGTGCCAGCACCAAAAACAGAAGATTTATCAATCTCCCCCTTAACATCACACGTCCAGCTGCATAGAATTATAACACTCTCCCCCTATCATGTGCTTCTTAGTACCTTGAAGAATGGAAAACATAAGACGCATCTTCATGTTTTCAAGAGCTCACTCTTTGTTCAACTCACAAGTTGACCACAATCATCACTTGTACCAATACTCACATGATCTCAATCTGATCAACTTTTCTCTATATAAGACTACCTGTACTCCTTTGCAAGAAGAATGCCTTAAATGAATGGAGAACATGAGACTCATCTTCATGTCTTCAAGAGCGCACTCTCTGTTCAACACACCTGTTGAACACATTCACCTACTGCTTGGCTCTTACATCAGTCCATAAGTCAAGTAGAGACTTGTGATCTCTGGAGACGCACACCATAGCATTCTGAACAGAACGTTCTGTCAACAAATGTTAAGACATCAGTCTTGACATCATGAAGAGAATCCAATTGTACTAAGAAGAACACCCCATTTCACAACCAGAATCTCCAAACTTTCCTTTTTAAGCCTTGGGACCATTCATCATAACTCATCGCATCTCAGAAGCATGAGAGTAGTATTCTCTCATTCAACTCTCATCATTCAGACAGCTTGAGATAAGTCTTCAAGGTCTTCCAAAACATCAGGTACTCTCCCTCAGATACTGCCAAGAGCACTTCAGAGAAACATACATTCTTCCCTTTAATAGCAGCACAGACTGTGATTAGATCCTTAAGTGCACACAGTCAATACTTATCTAGCTTCACAAGATCATTCAGAACATGACTTTATGATCTTTGACCTTCATGTCCAAGAAGTCTGCTAGAGATAATACTTCTTGAATCTCAGGTTTTCTACTCCTGCAGCAAGGACCAGAAATAGACTGACCTCAGGAGAAAAACATGTTGATCACACCTTGACCAACTCATACAACTAGGATAAGTTCCAGGGCCAGAACCTTCTTAGACATACCACCCAGATGCCTCCTCTTCCAGATCAGGAGTAGGCTCCAAACTCATGTGATCAAACCACTTTAGTTTAGCACCCAGAGCATCTACTGTGCCATTCCTTCAGACAATAGAATTCACCACAATTCTGGCGTGATGTTCTAACACAGGATATGACATCATTCCAATGAACACATCAAGAGATCAAAGACTGGAGATTAGTCCTTTTAGGAGTAGAAGCAAAAGTAAATTACTTCTCTTCCTCACACCTTCACTTATCAATGCCTTTATGAGTGGACTTGAACAATAATCTTCAAGTATCGTTGACACTGTAAGTTGAAGCAGTCTTGCATAAATCCCATCACCATAGGATATACATTCAGAGAAGAACAACCTTCTCAGTTACAACCTTAGGAGTTTTCAGATAGATTCGCAGCGGATCAAAATACCAACTCCTCAAAGCCTTCAGGTGTCACACACCAGCCCTAGCATAATAATTCAGGTGACACCACAATAAAACCTAACATAACCACAACACAACAGCTTTTCAACCAAACCTCCAAGCTTTCAGCACATGCCACTGCCTGTCACGAACACTCCATCCTCCACTTCTAGGGACCATTCTCACACCTATATGAACTACTCCAAGTTCAACCATCTTTTCAGTAGAAAGCTTCTACCTTGACCATGAACCAGAAAGTATCTTCCCTGGGATCTCATCCAGATACAGAACAGAATGACCTGCTCTGATACCAATTGAAATTCTGGTACATGTGCAGAATTCAGATGTCCTAGAATATGTCGTTCGACATTTGGTTTGACATGATCACTAAGGGCAAGGTATATTGCAAAAATCATGGTACTGAAAAGATAAGAGCAAGACACACAGAATTGTTAACCCAGTTCGGATCTAACTATCCTACATCTGGGGGCTACCAAGCCAGGTATGAAGTCCACTATTAGTAGTATCAATTCAAAGCTAAACTACCCGTTTACAGCTTATCACTTAATCACTACCCAATGACCCTTCTACCTAGATCCTCTCTAGATATGAGAAACCCTTCTCACTCCCAATCATCGCAATGATGTCTAGCAGTTGACAATCTGCCACTGCATCAACGGCTCTTTACCTATACAATAGTTCAACAAGAACGACACCTTTCCAAGACACAACTTAGAGTTACTTAAAAGCTTCCTCCAAGAAACACAACATACTGCCTCTTACCTACAGGTTTTGAGGAATACGGGTAACCTTCCCACAAGTCGGGAGGTTTACCTAGACAAAACCCTAATCTTCTACATGTTGGGCTCACCCCTTCCAGGGTTACAAACCCTTCTATTTATAACCTGTACCCAACTGGATTTGGGCCTTCAATCACAGCTTCAATAGCTGTTACAAAGCTGCAAAATATACTCCAAGAAAGTAGGTACACAATATTATATTTCCTAAAATGTCTCCATATTTAGAAAGTCTTGATATCTGATTGAATCTTCTAGACCTTTAAAAATGCGCCACATAGAATGCATACATTTCTCTCAAAATTCTGCACAATTCAAAACATAGCTGAATCTCATTAATCCAGCTCAGCAGGCACGATGTCGAAAGCTTCCTCATAAGACATCTTCTTCGACATGTTGTTCCATTTGTTGAATAACTTCAACACAACATGTTCTGGCATTTCAAAAGGACATCTAGTTGTACCTGTTCTTCTTATCAAGTTTTATACTTCCTATTTACAATATTCCTGCTATTATTTGTTTTACCTAAATTAAGCCAATCCTAAACCAAGAGAACTAACACATCTATTTTCTTCAAGTTTGTGAACAATGTACATTTGTGTAAAGTTTTGGTACATAGTTTGGCATAGTTTGATTTCTTTTGACATGCTAACATAAGTAGAAGTTAATTAGATGTACATAATGACCTATGCATGTTACTTCCTTCTTAGAACTCATATTGCATTGTTTATAGTTGTATGTTGCATCTAATACAAGTATAGGACACCTAGTCTTAGTTTAGGAACTTAATGCATAACTTTTCAATTAATTGGTAACTAGTGCTTGTGATTTACCTTCTTTTAACCAAGGTTGCTTAGGTTGGCTTATGAGGTAAGGTACTTGAGTACATGATTACTCAACTCTTCTTTCATCTTTTTCTATTTTGCTTTCTCTTATTCATTCATTAGTGGATTTTGTGATATAATGCTTGTTTGTATAACTCTTTCACACCCCTTTGGGATCTTGGCTTAACCTTAATTTTTTATTAAGGTTAAGGTAGGATGAGCATTAGGTAATGCAATCCCTACTTGTCCATCTAGGTAGAAGTTCCTTCTTCTTTCTTCCTCTTAACTTAACCCCTAGGACCAATAAATGCATGCTAACATTAGGACTACAATTAGTTTCCCCTTAGTTGTTTTTCTTTCAACCTTGAGTCTCTCTTCTTTCTCTCAAAGAAAAGCTAAAACACTTAATGAATAAAGATGTGCTTTGTGTGCCATGAGCCTTAAGTACATAGTATGCTTTGTCGCGCGAGGCGTGTGACTCGTTACACAAAGTGTTCACTATGTCATAAACTTTAACACTTTGCATATCGCAAATAAAGCAATCAAAACACATTCTCCTAAAAGACAAAAACAAACACTCGTCTTCCTTCGGGATTCTCTTCTCATCTCTTCCACTCTCATCGTAAAGGATGTGTCATTTCCGCTCTACCGCAAACAGGTAAACGCGTAAGGCTCCCACGACGAGCGGCAACACCTAAACTGCTAGAACGTGAACGTTGACGTATTCCACCTAAAAACATAAACAAAGAAAGTTATCCCTAGTGAGGGGAACTACGTCGCTCTGATTCTTCATTGGTTAATGGAGATACGTAGGCAGGAGATCATGCAAGATCTCTTCAAGCACAACCTTATTTATCAACCTCTTTGTTTCTCCTTTCTCTTCTACCGATTCTGACAGGTAGTATGAGCACCCTTGCTTTTGTTGTAAGTCCGCCTTTGTTCGGCGATCCTTTTGTCTCCCTTTAGCGACCCGTAGGTCGAACTACTACTGCTCTGATTTCCTCTCTCTAGTTAGATTGAGGATACGTAGGCACGAGATGAGGATGTCTTGGCGAGCAACCTTCCCCCCACAATCCCGTAGTCCTCTGAACTACGTTGACTCTGACGTTCCCGCTCCCGAGGGAATACGTAGGCCTAGGACGAAGATGTCCTATCGAGTCACATTTTTTCCTTTTTCCCCCGTTTCTCCATTTCCCGTTCTTTTATGTTCCAGTAGCAGTGAAGCACTCAGATACCCTACACCCTTTAATCGATAACAACAAGCGTGGATCCCATCGAGTACGATGGACGCGAGGGGGTTCTAATACCTTCCTCTCGCGTAACCGACTCCCGAACCCAGGCTATGGTTGCGACGACCATTCCTTTCCCTTTGTTGAGGTTTTCTTCGATCGTTTCCTTTCCCTGCGTCGGGATAAATAACGTTCGGTGGCGTCTCTTCTGCTTTTCTGCTGGTTGATTTTCGCAGATGCGACAATACGTTAATAAGAAATAAAATTTTTCTATAATATCAATGAGTAGATAATTAAATTGTTAGGCTCATAACAAAATACCACTATAAAAATTTAAAAAAATAAAAAATAATGTTAAGATACAATAAAAAAAATTAAAACACATAAATATACTATATTGATATTTGAGAAAATCATAAATTTCATTCAAAATCAAATAATGAGAAAAAAATAAGTACCACGTGTATGGTACAAGTACCTGATACAGGTGCGTACCCGGTATCAGTACTTTAAAATTTTAAAAGTACTTATGCTTCATAGGTGATGGAAGGGTTGGAGGAAGTAATGATGTAGATATTTCACTTGATATTGATATAGATATTTCACTTGATATTGATAAAGATCTTGGACACATCTCTTTTGTATTAGGTATTTAGATACTTAGAGATTATTCTCAAGGTATCATCCGGTTAGCACAAAAGATTTATGTATATATCAAGAAAGTTGAAAATAAAATTGACATGAAAGACAATAAACTATGGTATGTCTCAATTAACAAGGGAGACTATTAAGTCTCAATCATTGTCCAAAATAAAAGAATATGGAAAATTACGAAAATTAAGTTTTTTATACTTTTTCGGTTTTTGGGAATCTTATGTATATGTATCAGGAATAAGCGTATATATAATGAGATCATTTGGTAGATACGAAAATTCAAAATTTGAATTGTTGAAATGAGGCAACCATAAGGATTGTTATATAGAACAAAAAAGGCTTGTGCTTACATATTAGAGATCGAATGATTTGGAGATCATCAGGATGTTCGACTCTGATCCTTTTGGATGTCTATATATAATGGGCATCCTAACTCAAGAAATGACTATAAGTATTTATGCCACTTGGTTGCATACAGTAAAAGATTTTAAAAGACAACTCGAGCTATATTGTGACATAAGTCAGTTAGATAATGTTTCAATAACTGTTTTATAAAGTTCATTAACTTATAAGTTGTTGTTGTTGAATGATAGAACATATAGATAGAAATTTTATGCTAGTTGACTTACTAATCAAAGACTTGACATATAAGGTATTTCATATGATTGTTGTCACTGAGGATGTCCAAGATTAGTGGGAGTCACTTATTCTTTATGTTTTATATTTTTTTTTGATATCGATACAGACTTTATGTTAAGATTATCTACAGAAACAAAGCTTATGAGGTTATTATTGTTATAACCATTTATGTATCTTTTGTGCAAATATTGAATTTGCAAACTTCAATTTGATCTCAATAAAGAATTCAGATGGATCAATTGAAAATATGCATGATTCAGAGATCACATTACATGAAATTTCCATGCCACTCATCCATATCGATCTATGTCATCAAGTACATTGATGTGGTGGTCGACGGGGTTCTGTCACGTTATACGTCAGTGACAATAGCTGCGGTGGTCCCATTATTGATGTATGAAGTTGACCAGATTGTAAAGTTGAAATCTAAAGAGAAATAGCATTCGGATGCGGGCCTAAAGAATTATGATATAATTATTAAAAGTATATTGCCCAAGTGGGAGATTGTTGAAATATTTTATAATTTAAATATTATTTAATTATTATATTCTAATAATTATTACGTGGGCATATATATTTTAATTATATTAGCTATTTATCAAAAATTAAGAGTCTTAATTGATTAAGTGGTTAAATAAATTTAAAAGGCTAATTAGATTTCTATTTAGTAATTAATTAATTAAATATGAGCTCTAATATGAGTGGATGTCAGGATGACCCATTTGAGAATAATGAGAACCCTAATTGGCCATCACACTATATATAGGCTATGGTCCCCAATATACCGTACACAAGCAATTTATCTTTTCTCCCCATCTGAAGAGTATTCAAGGCATTATGAGTATCGGTTGATGAAGAACCATACAAGCCACTAGGTGTTCGTTGTTCGTCTTTTACCTTTTAGGATTACCGCCAACAAAATTTTCTCAATAGATCTAGGTATTCCTGCAATCTTTTCTCTCATATACTAACATGTCGTAGATCTTGTAATTATATACATGTTCGTATTATCTATTCTATTCCGCACTAAAGTATATGACATAATATGTAGAACATATATATGTAATTAATTGTTATTGATTTAATTCCAACCGAGTAATGATTATGTTGATATTTGTAAATATATATAGTGTTAAGAATATTTGTATATAGAATAGTCCCACATCGACTATATCATGTAATTAGTTGTAATCTATCTATATATAATAATGTCTCCGTAGTGCTTTTCAAAAACACACGGTTTATTCATATGTCTCTTAGTCTCTTGTATTTTAACATGGTATCTAGAGCCTGCTAAGAGGCAATTCTTTTTTCGCCGTGGTTTACCCGGTTGACCCACTGTCTTCCGGTGAGAAAATTTTCTTTTTCCAAACCGTGTTGTCACTCCAGTTTGCCTCTCACTTTTCAAAATTCTCCGGTAACCACCCTGCCGCCACTGCCGCCGTTACTGTTGCCGCGACGTTTCAGAAAGCCGACCCCACCATCATCCGCCGCCGTCGCTACTATTCCCGGTGACCTTCCGGCAAACTTCCGATCGCGTGATATTTTCTCTCTTCAGATACTCATGGCTACTACTCAGAACTTTACGCCAAACTATGATGATTTCCTCAGGTGGTATCAGAATTATCAGAACTCAGATTTTACTGCTACGGTAGCACACACTGGTAATTCATCTTTTTTCTTCCTTCTCTACATCTGGTTTATTACCTACTATAACTTCTGCCAATGGTTCTCAAACCCGATCCGAAGGGATTGGTACTATTCAAATTCTACCTTCGCTCTCTGTTACTTCTGTCCTCTATGTACCTAATTGTCCTTTTAATTTACTTTCAGTCAGTCGTTTAACTCGTTCTCTTGATTGTAGTGTCACCTTCACTAACAATAATATTATCCTGCAGGATCGGAATTCGGGTCGGACGATTGGCGTCGGATATGAGTCTCAAGGCCTTTATTACCTCTCATTGTCATCTCAGACATGCTTAGCCAAAGATTCTCCACTCACTATCCATGCTCAGTTAGGTCATCCCAGTCTTTCCAAATTACATCAGTTGGTGCCAAATTTATCAAAGGTATCTAATTTACATTGTGAGTCGTGTCAGTTAGGGAAACACACTCGTAGTCAATTTCCCAATCGAGTCAACAAACGAGCTTCGTCCCCTTTTGCTTTAGTTCACACTGATGTTTGGGGTCCCTCGCGTACTGTCTCTACTCTTGAGTCTAGGTATTTTGTCACCTTTATTGATGATTTTTCACGTTGCACGTGGTTATTTTTAATGAAGAATAGATCTGAATTATTTTCTATTTTTGAACAATTTTATCGAGAAATAAGAACTCAATTCGGTGTGTCTATCCGTACCTTAAGAAGTGACAATGCCCGTGAATATTTATCCCAACAATTTCAAAATTTTATGTCACACAATGGTATTCTCCATCAAACATCTTGTCCTCACACACCTCAACAAAACGGTGTAGCCGAACGCAAAAATCGGCATCTCGTAGAAACCACTCGGACCCTACTTCTCCATGGTAATGTTCCACTTCGGTTTTGGGGGGATGCTGTGCTAACAGCATGTTACCTTATAAATCGCATGCCCTCATCTGTCCTTAACAATAAAATCCCTCATTCAATCCTTTTTCCCAATTCCCCACTTCACCCAATTCCTCCGCGAGTCTTCGGGTCCACATGTTTTGTACACAATCTTTCCCCTGGTCTTGATAAATTATCAGCTCGATCACTAAAGTGTGTCTTTCTTGGTTATCATCGATCCCAAAAAGGGTATCGTTGTTATTCACATACTCTACAACGATACCTCATATCAGCCGACGTTACCTTCTTCGAGTCTGTTCCATATTTCGAGTCCAGTCAAGCAACTCCGGAACCCCTTCAGGAAAGTATTCCCACACCTCTTCCGGAAGTCCCATCTGTCATTATCCCCCATCATTCTAGGGAACCTGACCCACTAGATACCCCTACGGTTGACCCCCGCACTCCTCGCCCACTTCAAACATATCAGCGTCGTCACCCAACGTCTGTCGTACCTGTCCCTGAAGTCGTACCTGTCCCTGAAGTCGTACATGTCCCTGAAGTCGTACCTATCCCTGAGGTCACTACAGACTCTCCTCCGACGCTTTCGCCATCACCGGATCCGATCCTGCAACCTGAGTCTGATCTTCCGATTGCCCTTCGAAAAGGTATACGTCAAACACGAAATCCTTCTCCACATTATATTGATTTATGTTATCATCGTCTTTCCCCTTTGCAGTATACTTGTTTGTCTTCTTTGTCTTCTGTTTCTATTCCTAAAACTCCAGGTGAAGCATTATCTCACCCTGAGTGGAGGCAAGCAATGATTGATGAAATGTGTGCTCTTCAAAGCAGTGGTACCTGGGAACTGGTTCCTCTACCCCATGGGAAATCTTTAGTAGGTTGTCGTTGGCTTTATACAGTAAAGGTTGGTCCAGATGGTAAGATTGATCGATTTAAAGCTCGCTTGGTAGCTAAAGGATACACTCAGATTTTTGGGTTGGATTATAGTGATACCTTTTCGCCTGTAGCCAAGATGGCATCTGTTAGACTTCTTCTAGCCATTGCAGCCATTCGACATTGGTCTCTTCATCAACTTGACATCAAAAATGCATTCTTACATGGTGATCTTGAAGAGGAAGTATATATGGAGCAACCACCTGGGTTTGTTGCTCAGGGGGAGTCATCGAATATGGTTTGTAGGCTACACAGGTCTCTTTATGGTCTTAAGCAATCTCTGAGAGCTTGGTTTGGCAGATTCAGCACTGTAGTACAACAGTTTGGTATGAACGGTAGTGAAGCTGACCATTCTGTTTTTTATCATCACTCACCCCAAGGGTGTATTTATCTTATTGTGTATGTAGATGACATTGTCATAACTGGTAGTGATCAGCAGAGAATACTTCAGTTGAAACAACATCTCTCGAAACAATTTCAGACAAAAGATCTTGGTAAACTTCGCTATTTCTTGGGTATTGAAGTAGCCCAATCTAAAGATGGTTTGGTGATTTCTCAGCGGAAATATGCTATGGATATTTTGGAAGAAACAGGTTTGTTAAATGCTAAACCAGCCGATACTCCTATGGATCCAAGTGTTAAACTTCTACCCAATCAGGGGGAGCCTTTATCTGACTCAGGAAGATATAGGAGATTGGTCGGAAAGTTGAATTATCTCACAGTCACTCGTCCGGACATTTCTTTTGCAGTCAGTGTGGTAAGTCAATTCTTAAATTCCCCTTGTCAAGAACACATGGATGCTGTTATCCGGATTCTGAGATACATCAAATGTGCTCCAGGAAAAGGTCTTGTGTATGAGGATAAAGGACATACCCAGATAGTTGGATACTCCGATGCTGATTGGGCAGGGTCACCCATTGATAGACGATCCACCTCTGGGTATTGTGTACTTGTTGGAGGAAACCTTATATCCTGGAAAAGTAAGAAACAAAATGTAGTTGCAAGATCAAGCGCCGAGGCAGAGTATAGGGCCATGGCAATGGCAACATGTGAACTTATTTGGTTAAAACAGTTGCTCAAGGAACTTCAAATTGAAGAAGCAAGACCAATGACACTTATTTGTGATAATCAAGCTGCATTGCACATTGCTTCAAATCCAGTCTTCCATGAGAGGACCAAACATATTGAGATAGACTGTCACTTTGTCAGAGAGAAGATCGAGTCAGGCGACATCGTCACAAGCTTTGTCAACTCTAATGATCAATTGGCAGATGTGTTTACAAAATCCCTACGAAGCCCCAGAACTAACTATATATGTAACAAACTTGGTGCATTTGACTTATATGCTCAAGCTTGAGGGGGAGTGTTGATATTTGTAAATATATATAGTGTTAAGAATATTTGTATATAGAATAGTCCCACATCGACTATATCATGTAATTAGTTGTAATCTATCTATATATAATAATGTCTCCGTAGTGCTTTTCAAAAACACACGGTTTATTCATATGTCTCTTAGTCTCTTGTATTTTAACAGATTATATGTTAGATTTACTTACACGTGAAGAGAAAAAGTATGTTACTCCTTATTCAAGTAATCCAAATAGTGATGTTGTAGATGATGCCCACATTCAAAAAACATTGATCACCATCACTATTTTGAGGCATCAAAATCACAAGTTGAGATTGAAATTTGGAGTGTCAATAATGTTATTAAGAAATATAGATCAATTTTTAGAACTGTGTGATGGAACTGGACTTATGATTACGAGGTTGGAAAATTATGTTGTTGAAGGAAAGGTGATGACATGAAGTAAAGTTGGTGATAAAGTTTATATACTTAAATTATCTATGACACCTTCTGATGATAGAATTCATTTCAAGTTTTAGTGGAGACAATTTCTGATCATGAAGGCTGGATCAGATCCTATAGAAGTGGGCCACCAAGTGCGTTTGGGATGTTGGTCTTATGGAGAGGAGGGGGTGTACCTGCAAGGTACTCCGACGCTCAAGTAAGAAAGGGTCAGAGAAAAGGGGCAAGTACAAAGTATTAGTTCGTAGGGTGAATATTGGATACCTGACCCTCTCAAGCGAGAGGGTTTATATAGAGCCCCCAGCGCGTGGCCAACGGTCCTATTTTCGGGGCGAAATAACCGTTTTCCCCAAAGAATAGGTAACTACGCAAATTAGCCGTTATGTCAGGCAAAGTGCCCGAAACTAGCCGTTATGTCGGGCACAAACACGGTTTCGGGCATCTGCCCTTGACTGTTTGGGGAGAAATGGAGCCGTGCGTAACGGGCAGTAATTCTGGGGAGGAAAGATGCATTCCTTGCCCGGTTGGAGGGGAAGAAAGGTAACTTTCTCCCCTTTGTGGATTGGACATAGGAAATTTGGGCCACTCTGGAGCAGAAGTGGATTGGGCCATGTATAGCCATTGGTCCAGTCTAGAACAGGAGCCCCCCAAGTCGTTGCTCCCGAGTGTGGGAGTGATGACTTAAGGATAGCTCGTTGCTCCGGGGAGCTAGCGTGGAATCGTCGTTTGAAGACGAGGAGGATTATCTCGATGTGCCCATGACCCCGGGTGTTTGCGAAATTGATGGTCGTGACCTTGTTGCCCAGTGTTCGAGGAGACTAAAGGTCAGTCGGAATTGGAAACATCGGGACGCCACGTGTGCCTTGAGCTCCATGTAGCAGTCACTAGGTAATTATGGCTAGTTGGTAGTCATCATGGCCTACGAGCGCGTGTCTGCACGTGCACCTTTGTATAAAAGGGGGAAATTCGTTCCATTTGGAACTTTTTCGCTCTGATTTCTCTTCGTCTCCTTCAGCATTCCTGCCCGTCACCGCCGTCTGCTTACTCCGACCACCGCTCCAAGCTCCGAGCAGCCACTTTCGTCTTCTTAAATCAAGTAAGTTCCCGATCCTGTGCTTGTTCTACTCCTTTGGGTGGTTAATGGTAGATTGCATGTGGTTAGGGCTAGGTTTAAAGGACGAAATAGGTTGATTTCTGGAGATTGTTGGTGGTGGACGGTGGCTGTGCCATTTTTCCACTTCTGACATGTCGCTGGACGTGTTAGTATGTTTTGGTTAGGAGGGCGGTTGACGGCGTCGTTGCGATGGCGACGCTTGTGTAACTGTCGTGATTTTTCATCTTCTGAGTGGGTAATGAGTTTTCCGGTAGAATGCTCCCAGATTCCGGTGAAGCTTTGCGGTTTCCGGCGAAGCTTAGATCGTAAACTGGGTATGAGTGCGGGGAAGCTCCTCGTTTGGGGACGATTTGTTTCGAGCGTCTCCTCACGGGGAGGTTTCAGCTTTTTGATGTTAGGGCTTAGGCCAGGGATGTGTCCTCAGCCCTTTGTGCGCCCTTTCACTTGACTTAGCGGTGGAAGGGTGGATTTGATTTATTGTCGAATTCACATTCTTCTCTGCTTTTCAGGTGATCGACATGGCGACAGGGCCAGATAGAGAGATTATCATAGATACGTTCGAGGAAGAAACAAGCTTTTCGAATAACAGTAGCTCGACGGCTTTGAGTTCCTCCAGTGAGGTCAGGGAGGAAGAAGAGTTGGAGGGTATGGACGAGGACGTCGCCGAAGATTCCGTGGACAAGTGGGAGGTGGCCGAACCTGCTGAACATGTGTCCACTTTTGCCACGTATTTGGGTGATGTCTTCACGGAGGTCGGACCTGAGGGGGAGTGGAAGGTGCACTTTCCCTCCGAGGATGATCGTGTCTGTACGAATTTCAGGGACCGCTTTACCATGTATGAGTACGCCTTCAAGGAGCTGGGTTTGAGGTTACCGTTCACCGATTTTCAGCAGTCGGTGTTTGTGCATTTGAAGTTGGCCCCACGCAACTGCACCCTAACTCGTTAGCCTTCATCCGGGCATTCGAGCTGGTGTGCGAGTACCGTTCTATTGGGGCTACTCTCCCTCTGTTCTTTACCGTCTTCCATTTCCAGAGGCAGGTGTCGGGGAGGAAGTATGGTTGGGTCTCTTTGAATCAGCCTCGCAAGTTGTTTAAACCATTTTCAGAGTCGAGACGGACATTTAAAGAGCGGTATTATGTCATCGAGCCGTTGTCCGAAGCTGCCCAAGACAGTACATATGTCTGGGAGATTGAGGTGGATGAGGATGGGAACGACCTGCGCGATGAGGCGGGGAAATTTATCGGGCAGAGACTCTACAAGTTCCACATTCATTGGGCACCTGACCATTTCGCCAAGAAGCCCAGTGAATACGTTCTCCAACCGCACGAGCTACACAGGCAGGATGCCGTGGCGTACGAGGAGTTACTGAAGTACGTTAACTTCTTCCTGCTCGCTGAGTGCTGGACGAATAAGGGTAATCTGATCTTTGAGGAGGACGGTAGTCAGAGGGTTGAGTACCGGTTTATCAACACTAAGGCACTGCTGGAGTGCAAGACTCCTGCGGAAGTCGAGAAACTGCTTGGTAGTTTTAGCTATTTTAGATTTGCTTGCGTTGTTTCTTTTCCTCGTAACTAACGTGTTCGTCTTTTGTTTGTGCAGGTGAGATGCCTCAGGCCCATAAGAGGGTTGTGAAAAATGCTCTTGCGATGAACAAGGCTGGAGCGGTTCCTCTGAAGTCTCGGTTTTCTGGTGCTCGTGCTCCCCCTCCGGTTCAGTCTGCTGCGGGGACCTCTTCTCCTACTCTGACTCCCTGGGGATCTCCTCTTCCTTTGACCGGACGAAACAAGCGGCCAAAGTTTAATGACGCTGTGGACCTCACTCGGGTACCGGAGAAAGGGAAGTTCGAGCTTCCTCCTTGCATCCTTGACAAGAGATTTTTTGAAGGAAACTCTTTGGTCGTGCCCCGGGCGGAGTCTCTTCACTTGGAAAGTATGGACCGCCCGAGCAAGAGGGCGTTAGTGGCTCAAGACGCTTCAGCTTTAGTTAGGATGCTGGAGATGGCAACCGTTTATGTTGAGGGGGACTCTGCAACTGAGTCCGAACTTAACGCTGCCCGAGCTGCTATGGCGTCCCTCAAAGAAGAAGCCAAGGGTGCAGACGAAGCTAGGAAGAAGGCTGAGGAGGAGGTAGCTCAGTTGAAGAAGGAGAATTCCACACTGGCGGCGGAGAAGAAAGCTTCCGAGGATCTGGTCCAGCAGCTGAGGGCGATCAATGCCCCAGGTGAAGATGAGCCGGAAGATATGGAGGAATTAAAAACGAGATCCGAGCTGGTCACCCGTATGCTGGTGACCGAGGATGACAGTATTGCTGTCACGGATGAATCCTTCAGGAATGTCGTGGCACAACTGCGGGTGGTGAACCCCAAGCTTGACTTTTCTGTCGAGGGTACCCACTATCTGGCGCATGTTGAGGATGGCCGGATTATCATGCCTGACGCTCTCCTTGAAGGGAACACCGAGGATCAGCTCGTGGAGGACCAGGGGCCCCAGTCTGAGCCAGCCGAGCACGTGGACGAGTGAGGAGTCTGTTTTTGTTGTTGTAATTTGTCTGGCCTGCGCGCTGAGTATCTGTTATAACTTATCTTTGGGGGGGGTATGACCCCCGTTTTATGTAACTCCGCACAATCGTGGTCCTTGTGGCCACTTATTATGTTAAATTATTATATGTTTGATTTTGTTATCTGCATGATTTTACTTGCTTTTATTTTTTGCTAAGTGTTGTACTCATGCTCGTTGTGAATGTATATCTGCCCGTGATTGGAAGTGTTTTAGGGGATTGCTCGTTGTAGACGTGTTTGGCAGTGAGGGGAACTGGTCGAACGGTCGGGGAATGCCCTGGCGGGGATGCGGAGCTCAGGTCGTGTTTGAGGCCTGAGTTCGCAGCGTGAACGTCCCATCGCAAGCTGGGGTTCTTCCGATCATGGTACTTTGACGACGGCGATGCTCGATTGAGGACCACCGTCGAGCAGTTACTCGGCTCGTTATTAAGCGGGGTTCTGCTTTATTAGTATGCGACGCTTGTACCTAGGCGTGCATAGTGGTCGGTAGTTGACGTCCGTCGTTGTGACGGTCGAACCGAGAATTAGGGCCTTAGCTATAGTATTGTTTTAGCTTTTCGACGTTCCATGGTCGAGCAAGTTCTTCCCCGTTGAGATGTTCTAGGTAGTAGGCCCCATTTTCCGTTTTTGCTCGGACGCGATAGGGTCCTTCCCAGTTGGCTGCTAGTTTGCCTTCGCGAGAGTCTTTGTGGTTTATTTTTAGAACAAGGCTTCCCACGTCGAACTCTCGCCGTATCACCTTGGCGTTGTGCCTGATGGTAATTTTTTGTTTTAGTGAGGCTTCGCGGAGGGCTGCCTCGGTTCGTATTTCCTCGACGAGGTCGAGTTCTTCTCTTAATGATTCGTCGTTCATCTCCTCATCTAGGAGTGACTCTGTCCGCTTGGAGGGTACGTGAACTTCGGCGGGGATTACAGCCTCGGTTCCGTATGCTAAGAGGAAGGGTGTTTCCCCGGTTGTAGAGTATGGGATCGTACGGTATGCCCATAATACGTTGTACAGTTCCTCGACCCAAGCCTTCTTCGTTTCGTTTAGCCTTCGTTTGAGGCCTCGAAGGATGACTCGGTTAGCTGCCTCAGCCTGCCCATTTGTTTGGGGGTGTTCGACGGACGCAAAGTGCTGCTTTGTGCCCAGTTGGGCGACAAAGTCCTGAAACTTCCTGTCTGTGAATTGTGTCCCATTGTCCGTCACAATTGCTTGGGGAATGCCGAAACGTGCAAGGATGTTTCGTTTGTAGAAACACAGTATGTTGAGGGCAGTTATTTTGGCTAGAGCTTCCGCTTCTATCCATTTTGTGAAATAGTCTACACCCACTATTAGGTATTTGTTCTGACTCGATCCTACCATGAAGGGTCCTAGGATGTCTAGGCCCCACCAGGAAAATGGCCACGAGGAGGACATAGCCTTGAGCTCGTTAGGTGGAGCCAGGTGCATGTCCCCGTGCCGTTGGCATTTATCGCATTTCTTCACGTGTTCTTTTGCGTCGTGCTGCATGGTCGGCCAATAGTATCCTGCTCGGAGGGCCTTTCGGGAAAGTGACCTTCCGCCGAGATGCTGGGCATTGATTCCCTCGTGGATTTCGCACAGGATGTGTGCGACCATTTCTTCCTCGACACATTTGAGCAATGGAATAGAGAATCCCCACCTGTAGAGTTTATCTTCGACCAAGACATAAGAGCTGGCTCTTCGCCTAACTGTGCTGGCCTCTTTTGGGTCGGATGAAAGTTCGTCTTTGGCGAGTTAGTTGTAAACAGGGGTCATCCAGCAGTTGTTGTCGTCGATCACCTGCGCGTAGAGGGTCGGGGAGGCCTTCTCGATGCTGGGTCGAGGAAGTAACTCATGTATGCCGGATTTGTTTTCGCCTTTCTTCTTTGTGCTGGCTAGTTTGGATAGCACGTCTGCTCGCACGTTATGTTCGCGGGGAACATGTTTCACTTCCACTGTTGTGAACTTCGCCATCTCCTTCTTGACCAGGTCCAAGTATTCGGCCAGGTTGTCGTTTTTGGCCTGATATTCTCCCCGGACCTGGAGGGCCACGAGTTGTGAATCTGTGCAAATGACGACCTCTTCTGAGCCCAGGTCCTCGGCCAGGCATAGCCTAGCGAGGAAGGCCTCGTATTCAGCCTGGTTGTTGGAGGTTGGGAAGGACAGGGTGAGTGATACTTCAACGATGATTCCTTCGTTGCTTTCCAGTATGATGCCCGCGCCGCTCCTTGCCGAGCTTGAGGCATCGTCAACTAAAATGGTACATTTGCGCGCTTCGCTCGCGGGGGAGTCTGCGAACGTCATTTCTGCGAAGAAGTCGGCCAGAGCTTGGGCCTTGAGGGATTTCCTGCTTTCGTATTGGATGTCAAATTCGGACAGTTCTAACGACCATTTGAGCATTCGGCCAGCTATGTCTGGCCGTCTGAGCAGCTGCTTTATGGGTTGATCTATTCGAATCACGATCGTGTGAGCCAGGAAGTAGTGTCTTAATCTTCTGGCTGCGTTTATGAGGTCCAGTGCCACTTTCTCTATCTGTTGGTATCTTAACTTTAGTCCTTGCAGCGCTTTGCTCATGAAATATATGGGCTTCTTCCCGTCAGGTGTCTCGCGGATGAGAGCGGCGCTCACTGCTTCGGTTGCTACGGCGAGGTACAGGTACAACGTTTCGCCATTGTCCAGGAGAGAGAGGACTGGTGGCTCTGAGAGTGCCCGTTTCAAATGGAGAAGGGCCTCGTCACATTCCTCGGTCCATTCGAATGCTGCCTCCTTGCGGAGGAGTTTGAAGAATGGTAGGGCGTGCTGGGTGTCATACCCCAAATTTTGACCACTTAGATTCCCATCATTGTGCAAATCATCATCACAATATGGAGGAACCATCATACTTCATCAGTCTCCCCAAAGATGGGTGAGCATCCACTACAATCAAAACTAGGGTTTTAAGCCCTCTCAGAGCCTTTAGACAAATGATCAATCAAGAATTGACATGATCTTCAACTTGTCTAACCTCTTAAACATCCATAAAGGATCAAGAGGACTCCCACCTCAAGAATCAAGCACAAGAGTGCAACATTTCAAGTGGATCAAGCCTCAAGTTCATTTAATACAAAGTCAACTGACGCAGAAAGTCAAAGTTTGACTTTTTGGTCAACTATGAGCTTCACAAGCCATTATTCAAGAAAATATGATGGATGATTTAATTTGATCAAATTTAAATCAAGAAATCATACAAAATTGCAAAATTGATCAAATTGAAGGAAACTTAGAATTTTTTTTTTCTAAGTTAAAATCATGTTCAAGTGCACAACTTTTCAAGGTTGTAACCATTGATCCAAACATCTATTGATTTTGAGTAAGAGCTACTTTTAAAGAGGGTATTTGATACTTCAATATTGTAGAGGGAATCAACTCAAAATATCATAAGGATTGAAAGATATAAGTGATCAAAGTTGAGAATTCTTAATGTCCAATGTTCTGACATTGCATAGGACATCATTAATATTTTTTCAGCAAGAATGCCCCAACTTCAAGGACGTTTTTCTCCATGATCCAAGTTGAACCAGGTCTGGAGTCAAACATGAAAGTTAAAGTACGTTGTCTCAGCTTTCCAGAAAGGTGTAGAACGTCCTTGTAGCATACTCGAGCAGGGAGATATGATTTTCGCAAGAAGCAGTGATAAAGCAGAATTTTCATGACAGCTTTTGGGACAGATTTGACTACACAAGTTCAAGGCCATTTTTGATGACTTTGCAAGCTGAACCAAGACCAAAGTCCAACATCAAAGTTGAAGTACGTTGTCTCAGCTTTCCAGAAAGGTGTAGAACGTCCTTGTAGCATACTCGAGCAGGGAGTTATGAATTTTACAAAACGGCTTGCTGCAGCTGAATTTTTCATGGGATAGATTTGCACATTTCTTGTGCCACACGAATTTCCAAGCCTTCTCATCACTTTGGACACCTCTGAGGATCAAATCTAAAGGGGACAATCACTGAGCCAATCCTCCAAAGTCCTTGGAACAAGAAGTAGCATGCTATTCCTAAAAATCCCTAAAAGAGGGACAAGACTCCAATTTTGGATTGGAGCATTTAATAGATGCTTAGAGGTGGCATGGATTGACACATTTGCAACTGAATTCAGTCAAGATTCCTCCAACAAGTAGGGAACCAAAGCTCTGTGCCCTAACCTCTAGTCAATGGCTAGAGGAGACTTGGATTCTCATTGGACAACATTGGCCAAACCTCTGCTGCAGCCACCATTCACTGTTGCTGTGAAAACAAACTTGCTCTACTATAAATAGAGCTCATTTGTGCTCAGTATGAGTACACCAAAGCCATCAAACAGATGCTTTCCTCAAAATCTCTTCTTTCACCTCAAATTTGCCTTCCAAAGCAAGTAATTCTGATTTTTTGAGTTAGAGAGCAATTCCACTCAAACTAATCACACACACACCTCATATATATCATATGTAAGCTGTGCAAACTATCACAAGTGACCTGTAATCACAAAATCACAAAGTCACTTCTCAAAACCTCAAAATGGCACTTTTTTGCATTTTTCAAGCCATGTCTTGATTCAGTCACTTTCCAAACCAGATAAAACCTCAAACACACTCCAAATATCATCCTTGAACTGTCCCAAATGGTTCCCAACATCTGGAACACCATTTGAGAGAGTTGCTATTTTGGTCACTTTTAACCCCTTTTGCAAGAAAGGGACAGTTTGTGTTTTTGCAGGTACCAGTTGATTCCAATCATCCTAAAAGCTTCTAAGGGATCATTTGAGTGTGTCTAAAGCATCAAATCATTTCTGGAACAAGAGGCTTGACAGATTGCACAAAAACTCCAAAAAGCTCAAAAAGAGGTAAGCATCAGCACTTGGAATCCTTGAAATCATGCATTGCTTTGAAGTCCACTGATCATACACATCTCATACATGTTGTATATGTTGCGTTTGGGCTAATTCACCATGTAATCCATGCATGTATCAAAGTGTAGCACAAAAATTGCAATTATAGGTCCTTTTCAAAACCACTATCGGGTTTTGAGGAGGGAGTGTGATCTGAAAAAACTACCACCACCATTGGATTCCTTGTGAAATTCTGGGCCAGATGCATATAAATTTTGTCTCAAACCATTGAGATTTGAGAAAGTTATGGGTGTTGGAAGTTTGATAAAAAAGATGTTGAAAACTCATGAGTGATGTCTCATGAGTGATGTTGTGATATCACATTCCTCTTTTTCTTAGTTTATCTTCAAAACTCAACCAATTCTTTTACATAGCAAAAATCATCATTTTCAAAATCTGTTTTACACACTTCTTATTCATACTCCAAAATATTTTATTCCACAAAAAAATTAGTTTTATATTATTTATTTAATATAATTAGTATTTTTGTGAATAAATTCCTTTTTAATGTTTTAAAACATTTTAAAAGTGAATTCTCATATTGAAAATCAAGACCAAATGAATTTTATTTCATCTTGTGATTAAAACATCATTTTTCAAACCCCAACCAAAAATCACAAGTTGCTTATTTGGTATTTTTATCATTTTGTATTGATTTTCTTTTAAGAATTTACTTTTAAAATGATAAAATTAGGATTTCTTTGATTTTCACCATCATAAAACTTTTTCAAACACACATGGGCCTCTATTAGAGTGTAAGACCCAACACCCTTGTACAGAAAACCTTTTTGGGCCTCACTTATTGTATAAGTCCCCCTGTACATTTTCAAATAAACGGCGCGATCGTCGCCTTTTTTAAAATAAACCTGGGCCTACCCTCGAGTAGTAAGACCCATTTCTTTTTCTTAAAACTTTTTGGGCCTCTAATAGAGTGTAAGACCCAATCCTTTCTTGACCAAAACATTTTGGGCCTCAGTGTATTGTATAAGTCCCGATACCGTAAAAAACAAACGGCGCGATCGTCGCCTATTCAAAGAATCAATTGGGCCTCTCCTTGAGCTATAAGACCCATTCAAAACTTTTGGGCCTCTAATAGGGTGTAAGACCCAACCCCCTTTTAACCAAAATCATTTGGGCCTCAGATATTGTATAAGCCCCTTCGCGTTAAAAGAAAATCTCGGCGCGATCCCATTTTTAAACGAAAAGTCAACTGGGCCTACCCTCGTGTTATAAGCCCCACTCTTTTTCTTTAAAACTTTTTGGGCCTCTTGAGAGAGTGTAAGACCCATCCCTTCGTACAGAAAACATTTGAGGCCTCAGTCACTTGTATAAGTCCCTCTGTACAAATTCAAACAGTGCGCTCACTGATAAAACCCTGGGCCTCTCCTTGAGCTGTAAGCCCCAAAACTTTCTTTTTCAAAGCACTTTCTCCTTTGATTTTGAATATACTGTTGTTTTCAATCTTTCTTTGTTGAACAACTAACCAAACAGCATGGAAGCTCTACAACCGAGTAAGTGGTTATTGCTTTCATTTACCGCTTTCATATACATATAAACTGTATTGTGGGGCTGTTTCACTGTAAGTCTTCTTTCATAAACTCATATCAACTGTGTAATAATAGTATAGATATTTCGAGTTTCCCTGGCAACTACGTCTAGAACTAGGTGATGCCGTTTCGTTTATTCGTAGAAATAGACAATTAGATCCCCAATAGGATCACCAGACACAGTCTTCTCTCAGGCTGTCCTCATTAGGAATTGTCAAGAAACTCTACTCCCAGAGATGAATGTATTCTCCGTGAATGGCATCTTTGAGTTTCTTCCAAATTCTCGAACTTTCCTGACTTTGATCTATTCTCGGTGAATAGCATTGCCTTGAATTTCTCGGGGTTTGGGGACCCACGGGCTTCTTAAAAGCATCGGCCTCCTCTTGGGCATCGTACAAGGACCCACGGGCTTCCTAAAAGCAACCCCGCCTCCTCTTGGGCTTAGTACAAGGACCCTACGACTTCTTAGAAGTATTCACAGCCTCCTCTTAGGCTTCGTATAATGATCTCTTCCTCCGGGAATGATAGCCTCCTCTTGGGCTTAGTATAAGGACCCGTCGGCTTCTTAAAAGTTTCCAGCCTCCTCTTGGGCTTCGTACAAATTGTCCCGACGACCTCCTAGAGGTATAGGAACAGAAACTAGTCATCCTCTATAGAACAGTCCTTTCAAAGAGTCTACTACTATTTCTCAAAACATAATACAAAAGATGAAACCCTAGACTCGGACAGTCTAATCTCCTTGAGTCTCAAAGACATTCTCAAGTGACCCCTTCGTAAAATAGGAAGGAAACCTGCAGACTCGGACAGTCTCAATACCCTTCGGATTTCCCGCTTCCTTAAAGAACAGGAATAACCCGGATCCTTGAATCAAATCCCTGAGTACAGTGTTGCTCATATAAGAACTGATTTTCTCTTTAAAATCAGTATACTGGACCTGTCACTCAACTGAAACAGTCACCCTAGCCTCCTCTTGGCCTTTGTACAATGATTCTCCTCAGCGGAGTCAAACAACGTTTAGCCTCTCTCTCGGGCTTTGTACGAGACACATAAGAGACTCCCTCGTTGAGTCAATCACCCATTTCGCCTCCATCTCGGGCTTTATACGAGATACAAAAAAGTTCTTATTGAGCCAAACAAGCAACAGCCTCCATCTCGGGCTTCATACGAGACACAAAAAACTCTCTTGTTGAGTCAAATAGCCTCCACCTCGGGCTTTATACGAGATACTAAAAGATTCTCCTGTTGAGTCAACCCTTTTAGCCTCTCTCTCGGGCTTCGTACGAGACACATAAAAACTCCCTCTTGTTGGGCCAATAACCTCCTCTTAGGCTTTGTATAAGAAAACCACTGGTTGATTCAATCAACCTTTTAGCATCAAAAACTGTGCCTCGTTCACAGTACACAAACATCAACCACTCCTTCCCCTTCATCTAATCGCTGTAAGCGGCAAGCCTCTGGATCATTTACATCCACGCCACTGTCCCTCTTTTAGCATGAGAAATTCCTAAGGAAAGATGGCATTGCTCTACACTGAGTTAAAGTCTTCTCCTTCAGGTTAAAACCCCCTATAAAGGAAATTATGGCATTGCTAGGATCCGTGTATCCCGGTTAAAGTAATTCTCCTTTATAACCAGTCACCCAACAGTTGTGACAGACAAACCCTTCTTTAGAGATGACAAATTCTCTCTAAAGTCAAACCCTTTCAGCTTCACATCTTGGGCTTTGAACAAGATACAAACTACCTTTCGCTTCATGTCTTGGGCTTTGAACAAGACACCAAAACACCCATTTCCTCCCATAGAATAGGAGGAACTACGAACGCCCTGATTTCCCTGTTTCGGCAAACGGGAATACGTAGGCATAAGATTGAAAGAAAAATCTTAGCGAGCACAATCAACAAAAAACCCAAATCCCATATCTCCATCAATCAAAAGCAGTAATGCAAAAACATCAGTCCTAACATCCTAATCCTTGTTCCCCGCCAGAAACCTTCTGTCAAGGTAAAAAGATAGAAAACAGTATTGGCGAAAATACAAATAACCAGTACAAAGGCCCCCCCACATTGATAGCATTCGTAACCTAACAGACCGCTGTTTAAACTCAGTATGCAAAGCAGGGTTAATTGGAGACATCTATTTCCCTTCCTTCATCAGCTTTAATAGGATAAAAAATGAATCGACCTATAGTTTAAGCGCAGAGAGCGACAAACGCTTAAGAACCGCGTCCAAAATCGCTCACTACAGAAAAATGGCGCCCACCGTGGGGCCTGTCTTTCTTTCTTTCTGTTTTCCTTGTGTAGAAACCACAGATTGGGGCTTCCTCCGGGGAACCCATTTCTGTCAGGAACTTAGGATTCTTAGCTTTATAAGTCTAGGATGATTAGGACAAATATATATACTGCTTTTCCTAATTGAATATGTGTTTATTTTTCTGCTACTGGGAATGCGGGTGATGCCGTATGTGGAAAGAATGAGTATACACCTAAGATAAGTGATGGCGACGGGGTCGACCATCAACCTCAGTGGAGGCTGACCAACACAACCCATTCTCTCACCTAGACAATGGGCCGGTTGTTAAGTCTGAGAAGCTGAGGAGCCAAACCCTTTCGTAGTGCGGAAACTATCGGAAATAGTTGTTACGCGATACTACCCTCATTTGAGGCTGGTGATCTATTCTCGGTGAATGGCACTTACTCTAAGATTGCACTACAACTCGCTGGCGATCCGCTTGTTGTTTTGCTTTCCTGGGAGGAGCTGATGATAATGAGTACAGGTACAAATATCACCCTAGTATAAACCTTTGGGGATGGGTAGAGCCTTGACTTCATGACAACGACCCTTTGACCCCATGTTTTTTCTATGTTTTTGTGTGCTGCATTCATGCATTCATTTAATAAAACATTAAAACATTCAAAAAAACTTCTCTTCTAGTCTCTCTGTTTTTTCAAAATAAACTAAGATTGTGATTACAAATATCAGAGAAAAGGATTACGCTAATGGATTTCGGTAGAAGGAGAACTCATACGTACACCTTCAAGGTTCCAAAGCTAGAGGATTTGAGAAGGTTAGCAAGGATGATCACTAACCCTGAGGCTTTCAGAGCCAAGCACGGAGGTCTGCTACCACTGTTAAGAGTCCATGTAATTGAGGGAATCATGGATGCGCTCATTCAGTTTTATGATCCGGTTTATCACTGTTTCACATTCCCGAATTACCAGCTTGCACCAACGCTGGAGGAGTATTCTCACATGATCGATCTACACATTACGGATCGAGCTCCATTTTCTGGACTGGAAGAAATTCCAAAGAATCAGACTATTGCAAGAGCAATTCATTTGGACGAGTCTGAAGTTAGGACTCACCTAACCACTAAGGGTGGCATCCAAGGTTTGCCAGCCCAGTTCTTGACGAAGAAAGCCCTATATTTTGCCAGTATAGGAAACGTGGCTACTTTTGAAAGCGTCTTTGTCTTGCTCACCTACGGGTTATTTTTGTTTCCCAACATCAATAACTTCGTCGATATTAACCCCATTAAGGTTTTTCTCATTGGGAACCTTGTGCCGACTTTGCTCGCAGATGCGTATCATTCTGTCCACTTGGGAAATTTGTACAGCGGAGGGGAGATCACATGCTGTGTACCTTTGCTTTACAAATGGTTTATCTCTCACTTGCCCAAGTCTGCTGCTTTTTGGGATTGCAAGAGTGCCTTACGTTGGTCGCAGAAGATCATGTCTCTTACCAACTCTGATATAGATTGGTGTAATAGGATTTATGAGGGAATCAGGATCATTGACCGTTGTCGAAACTTCCCCAACGTACCCCTTATAGGAACTAAAGAAGGAAGCAACTACCATCCGGTATTGGTTCGCCGTCAATTTGGATACCCGATGAGACACATCCCACTGGGTGTTCATCTGGAAGGTCTTTTCTTCAAAGAAGGAGAAAATGACAGAGCACTAAAGATGGAAATAGTGCACGCTTGGAAACATGTTCATAAGAAAGGACGGGAGTTTCTAGGAAAACCGGAGTGTGTCTTGGTGGAGCCTTATCTCCATTGGGTACAAACTAGAGCTCTCAAGATAAAGATGCCTTATCCTCATTACGGAATTCTTCCGCCGAGGGAATCTGTCATGTACTTCATGACGGAAACTGAAAAGCTTCAGGTTACTCTCAACAAAATTCAAAAGGAGAGAAGGTCTTGGAAGAACAAGTACCGCACCCTCGACATAGAGTGCATCAAAGTACAACAATTACTGAAAGAAAAAGATGCTCTGATTGAAATTTTGGAGCAACATGTTGTAGATAATCAAGATGACCAGAGGAATTTTCTCGCTCCTTTCACTTGGCAAAAGAATGACAACCCGACAATGGCCCAAGAGCCCCGGTCAAAGAAAAGGAAGATACCAGAATCAGCACCTGATTTCTCTTCAAAGAGGACTCAGGACCCATTAGTTTAGGTTTCTCTTTCTGCACTTTGTAATCTACTGTATTTCCACTTCTGTAATCTTTTGAATTTCAATAAAAAGGGGTTTCCCCACCGTTTGATATTTGCAATCTAATTGTTGAAGTTTATTTTGATTAAACAAAAAAAAACAATTAATATAATCATTGCATTCATCATTCTCACATCGCGTATTCTTCTTACCTACGAATCTCACGTTTGTGTCTCGATTCTAGAGTCAAACTGTCTCATTCGTATAATACTCGGGCCAATCGTCAGAAAAGGATGGATGATCTTGAGGAAGAAAACAGAGAGTTGAAAAAAGAGATCGACGCTTTGAGAGAGGATATGAGAAAGCTTCGTAACGACATGCAAGCCATGGCAGAAGCTCAGCTACAACGAACTGTGATCTCAGAGATCACCTCAATGCCCGTAGTGGAGAGGTATGATCCTAGGTATCAGATACTGAAAGATCGTCCTTGGGGCATGCCTGTTAACTATATCCAGGAAGGATATGTTCTGCCGATCACTGAAGATCAGGGAATCGCAACAGATTCCGCTGGGCCTGAAGGTTACAAACTTCAGGAAAGCGAAGATGACAGGGGCATACTGAAGACTCCTGGAGGTTACAAACTTCGGGAAACGCCAAGACTCACTGCCGTAGTCATGGTCCCACCCCCTGTGGTGCACACTGTCCCGGAAGGACAGATTCCACCAACACCTTCCGGTAAAAGGAAACTATGTTCGATAGAATGGAGGAATTCCAGGAGCAATTCTTGGAAATGCAGAAGAAGCTGCAAGCCATTCGCGGTCAGGATCTATTTGGAAAGGACGCCGCAGACCTCTGCTTGGTCCCAAATGTGAAAGTTCCGCACAAGTTCCATGTGCCTGACTTTGAAAAATACAAGGGTAACTCTTGCCCTCAAAGCCATCTGGTGATGTACGCTCGGTGGATGTCAGCTCAGACGGAGAATCAGGACCTACTGATTCACTACTTTCAGGATAGTTTAACCGGTGCCGCGTTAAAATGGTACATGGGTTTAAACCGTACTACGATCAGCACATTCAGAGATCTTGGTACTGCCTTCGTCCAACAATACAAATACAATTTGGACATGGCACCCGACAGAGATCAACTCAGATCGATGTCGCAAAAAGACAAGGAAACCTTTAAGGAGTATACTCAAAGGTGGCGTGAAATTTCCGCTCAAATTTGTCCACCTCTTGAGGAAAAAGAGATGACAAAGATCTTCTTAAAGTCCTTAAGCTCATTTTACTATGGCCAAATGGTTGCCAGTGCGCCCAGTGATTTCACCGAAATGGTCGGCATAGGCGTACGTCTTGAGGAAGCCGTCCGAGAAGGACGTTTGGTAAAAGACACTGGATCGACGAGCGGTACTAAAAAATACGGTAGTGCTCTCCCTAAGAAAAAAGAGCAAGATATTGGGAATATCTCTCTCGGAAAGCAAAGGCGACGTTATCAGCCAGTAGCAACTGTAATTCCGGCTACCAGCCCTGCGCCTATTCCTACGTATCAACCTCAGGTTGTGCAGAGCCAACCTGACCAGCAAAGGACACAACAGCCTCTTCAGCAGGCTCGTCCTCCATATAACAACAACCGTACAACACGGCCACCAGGATTTGATCCTATACCCGTAACGTACACAGAGTTGTTTCCGTTACTACTGGCTAAGGGGCACATTCAGACTAAATCTCCTCTTACAGTACCGGAAAATCTGCCTTTTTGGTTTAAGGTGGATCAAACTTGCCCTTATCATCAAGGAGGTTCAGGGCATAACATAGAGACTTGTCTCAATTTCAAGTCTGACGTGCAAAAGCTTGTTAGGAGTGGGGTCTTATCCTTCAAGGATACGAATCCTAATGTTCTTACGAACCCGCTGCCTCAACATGAGAAAGCTGTGG
The DNA here is from genome assembly GCA_022829125.1 of Lathyrus tuberosus. Lineage (NCBI taxonomy): Eukaryota > Viridiplantae > Streptophyta > Magnoliopsida > Fabales > Fabaceae > Lathyrus > Lathyrus tuberosus. The sequence goes on from JALAZF010000084.1 coordinate 9,208,117, forward strand.
TCAATTTGATAGAAGGAGAGACTAACAATGTCTATCAAATTTACGATGTACTCTTGTTGAAAACCAATCTGGTTAAGATGCATTGTAGACAGAATGGATATGGCCATGTGCCACCTCATAACTATCATTAGTGTGATATCTGCTCTAAAAACAATCAAGGATGTTCGGTAGTGCAAGCAGCTCTACAGGAACAAATGGATCTCGGATGGATCAAGGAGCACCGAGTTCGTGGAGTTAACATGGTCTACATGAATTCTAACATCATTCAGAGCCACGACATCCGTGCAATGAATGCCAACTTGGTGGTGATGCACTCAAGGAAAAGCCAGTATCATAATCTGCCGTGACACGATTACAGTTCCTGTCTGACTTGCTCGGTAAACAAACAGGGATGCTCTTTCATATAAGAGGCCCTCCAGCGTCAGATGGATCTTGGATGGATCCAAGACTACCATGATAGGAACTCCTATCAGATCAACATGGTTCAGATCTTCGATATTCGCGTGATGAATACCAACCTGGTAGAGTTACATGCTGAGCAGGTCCGACTTGGATTCTTAATATCACATGACTATCAAAGCTGTAAAGCGGGTTGCGAAAACGATCAGGGTTGTACCCTAGTACAGGAGGCACTTCAGTACTTGTTAAATCATTGGTGGATGCCAATCTACATGGATGAAGATACTCAGCAGAATAGTATCAGTAATAGAAACCCCACTCGGCGTCAGAGTCAGGATGTCCGATCAGTGGAAGCTAACCTAGTGAGGTTACATTGTATTCAAAGTGGGCGTGGCCAGGTGCCAGGACACAACTATGACAGTCGTAGCGTCTGTTCGGAAAGTAACCAAGGGTGTTACCTTATGAGAACAGCTCTTCAGGGTCAGGTCGATCGTGGAGAAATTCGTCCCTATTCGGGTTCTGGACCCATCAACTGGTCGCCGAACTACCTTGCCGAGCAAGTTGAGGATGTTGTCACGATCTCTGGTCATCACAGGACCAGAGATGTTTTTGCCATTATTCCTCTACTTGACGAATCTAAAGTTCCCAACCGGGAACGAATCGAGATTACTTATGATGGTCAGAAAAATCAGAAGGCTCCCGTAGTCATCTATCTACCGGGACCACTACCGTATGAATCAGCTAAGGCTATCCCTTACAAATACGGTGCAACAACAATTGAGAATGGAAAGGAAATTCCATTACCCTCCGTCATGAACATTGCAGACATCAGTCGAGTAACACGGAGTGGTAGAATCTTCAACCGAGGGGTTGGGGAACTTAACAAGGAAAAGGAACTTCAGACAGAAGCTCCCGATCCACCAGTCGGTCAATCCTATAATCCCGACCTTTTGAAAAATGATGATGAGATGCTGAAGCTCATCCAAAGGAGTGAATACAACATTGTTGATCAACTGTTACAGACTCCTTCAAAGATCTCAGTATTATCACTGTTACTCAGTTCAGAAGCCCACAGGGAGGCTCTACAGAAAGTCTTAGAGAAAGCCTTTGTGGAACAGGATGTAACCATCAGACAGTTCGATAGCATTGTCTCTAACATCACTTCCTGCAACAATTTGGGATTTAGTGATGAGGAATTACCTGAAGAGGGTCGCCGTCATAATATGGCGCTCAATATCACAGTTAACTGCCAGGACGATGCTTTAGCCAGCGTACTGGTAGACACAGGGTCAGCCCTGAATGTTATGCCGAAGTCCACTTTGATGCAATTATCATTCAAGGGTCCTCCGATGAGAATCAGCGAGGTCGTCGTCAAAGCATTCGACGGATCTACAAAAACAGTTATCGGCGAAGTTGATCTTCCCATAACTATTGGTCCTCACACTTTCCAAGTCACTTTCCAGGTCATGGACATCCGGGCAACGTACAGTTGTTTATTAGGAAGACCTTGGATACACCAGGCTGGAGCGGTCACTTCGACCCTCCACCAAAAGCTAAAGTTCGTCAAGAACGATCAACTTGTCACAGTCTGTGGAGAACAAGCCTTGCTTGTAAGCAACTTGTCATCATCTGCTGGTATAAAACCCGAGGAGGTTATTGGAACGCAGTTCCAAGCACTGTCGGTAAGCAAAGACGATCAGTTCAGAGGAGGAACCTCGATTTCCTCATACAAGGATGCTATTAAAGCGATCAGAGTACCGATACGACAGGATGGGGGCAGCTTGTCATTCCCATTGACAATAAAACAAAGAAGGGTCTTGGTTTTTCTGCAACCTGTACCCGGACAGCTGGTAACGATGAAAGTCTTCATCCCATTCAGGATTTCTTCCACAATGGAGGTTTTCTTCACCCAGTGTCTCAAATAGTTCATCCTATCAATGAGGAGGATCCCTCTGACACAGAGGAAGAGTGGAAGTCCTACCTTAACAAGGACGGTTAGATGTCTCAGGAAGAGGTGCCTATGCCTTTTTGCTTTCCTACAGAAAGTCCGAGATTTATACCAAGATCAGTTGTCGAAATGATCTACGGGAATTGTGATCCGGAAGGATGCCGTGCTCCGCCGAATTCATTAGAGGAAGACACTCCGATGAAAGACAACTTTGACTACACCTACTATAGCCCAATGGATGGTCTGCCAATGTGGCAACCTTACCTAGGAAACTTGGGGCAAGAAAGTCAGCCGAACAATGAAAATCAGCTGACCGTCATTGAGCGGAATACCTGTGTCCCCACCATGCCATGGGATCAACACTCAGGTCATTCAGAAACTACTCAACATGAAGATGAATTTGCAACGTTTACAGGACTTGAATTCATCAACTATGCTTTCCCCGAGGTCAACGTCATTGAGAGAGATGACTCCTCCAGTTCCAAAGAAGTTTGGGACACTCTGGGAGAACCAAGTGGAAAATTCGACTATATGGTCAAGTACACCGCTCCCGAAAGCTCTCGTATCAGGCTCGAGGATATCCAGGCAACTGGATGGGGAGATGTACCTAAGAGCACAAATGCTATGCAAAATGCAACAGAGGAATTCTCCTACGACAATTCTGCCTGGGAGACATATTCCAATGATCCCGCTCCACCAGAAATCAGCGTCATTTCTGAAGACAAATCAAGGAAGGTGCCAGACTTTGTGATTCACCGAGGAGTTCGCCGCCAATGGATTGCTGTCGAGGTTCCGAAGGTCGTTCATCAGTCAAAGTAATTGCCATCTTTAACCTTTCACCCTGCCCAGGTGAAACGGATGTTTTGATAGGGCTCGCTTTCTGTAAATTTTCCCTCTTCGCTTTGCCCAGAGCGACAGAGTTTTGTTTTATAGGGCTGTAGTTTCAAGACTCGACTTGTTCATTAATAAAATAATGTCGTTCTGTAATTTCTGCATTAATTGTTGTTTTCTCTTTTTGCTTTTCAGAAAATGGTAATCCTAAAAAACCTGTAAAAATAAAAACAAGCAGTAAAATAAATACAATGCACACACTCTTGCATTTTCTCTATCTCTTCTAAACATGAATCATCACGTCATGCAGATTGCTTGTTTTAAACCCCGTTGAAACATACGATCCGATGCCTTCTCCCAACTTTGAGTTCCCGGTATTTGGGGCTGAAGAAGAAGACGACGACAAAATTCCAGAAGAGATCTCTCGACTACTCAGACAGGAGGAAAGGTCCATTGAACCTCACAAAGAACCGTTGGAAACGGTAAACTTGGGTTCAGAGCAAGAGAGAAAAGAAATCAGGATTGGGGCACTGCTCAGTCCAACTGCCAGAGAGAGTTTGATAAAGCTTCTCAGAGAATTTCCCGATGTATTCGCTTGGTCTTATCAGGATATGCCAGGGTTGGATACCAGCATCGTGGAACATCACTTACCGTTAAGATCGGAATGTCCGCCGGTAAATCAAAGGTTAAGACGGACTCACCCGGACATGACCATCAAAATCAAAGAGGAGGTACAGAAACAGATTGACGCAGGTTTCCTCGCCACATCTGAATATCCTCAATGGTTAACCAACATCGTACCCATTCCCAAAAAGGACGGAAAGGTCAGAATGTGTGTCGACTACCGAGACTTGAACAAGGCTAGTCCAAAGGACGACTTTCCTTTACCACACATTGACATGCTGGTAGACAGTACAGCAAAGTTCAAAATTTTCTCCTTCATGGATGGATTCTCGGGCTATAACCAGATCAAAATGGCGCCTAAAGACATGGAGAAAACTTCATTCATTACTGCATGGGGCACCTTTTGTTACAAGGTAATGCCGTTCGGCTTGAAGAACGCCGGGGCAACCTATCAAAGGGCCATAACTACTCTGTTTCATGACATGATACACAAAGAAATCGAGGTATATGTCGATGATATGATTGCAAAATCAAAAACAGAGAGTGAGCACGTTGAACATCTGTCAAAATTGTTCGAACGTCTAAGAAAATTCAAGCTCCGCTTGAATCCTAACAAGTGCACCTTCGGTGTCCGTTCAGGGAAACTACTAGGGTTCATCGTCAGCCAGAAAGGAATTGAGGTTGATCCTGACAAGGTCAAGGCCATTCAAGAAATGCCTTCTCCGAAAACTGAAAAACAAGTCAGAGGATTCTTGGGATGTTTGAACTACATCTCCAGATTCATATCCCTCATGACCGCGACATGCGCGCCTATCTTCAAATTGTTCAAGAAGATACAATCATTTCTCACTGATTCGCGAGGCAAGTGGACTCCGAATTATGATGGCCCCTATGTGGTCAAGAAAGCTTTCTCAGGCGGCGCCTTGAGACTCACAACCATGGACAGAGAGGAATTTGCCTACCCCACGAATGTTGATGTAGTCAAGAAATACTTCGCCTAAACTAAAAAAAAAAACGTCTCGGTGGATTGAAAACCCGAAAGGGCGGTCCAGGCAAAAGTTAGAGACATGAAAAAAAATCATCCCGGTGGATTGGAAACATCAAAGTACAGTCCAGGCAAAAATTAGGGATAATGGCAAGTAACTATGTTCAATAGAGGCAAGTCCCTCAGCAGCAGCAGTTATACCATCCATCGGAGGAAAATTCCAGTCAAGGTCATCTTCGACAGAAGCTCAGGATGCCCTGAATTCAAAGTTGGTAGAAGGATAGTGGTCGTTATGTTTCAACGTAGCCCTTTTTCCTGTAAATTACAATTTTTAAACTTTGTAAATACTCAATGGAATCACGCGTTTGGCTGATCTCCATCTTATCAATAAAATTTGAGCCTTGTGCTTTTGTTTGTAATTCTTATTTGTTTTAGCTTTACAGAATGACATTTTAATATGATCAACGATTCTTGAAATAAAACAAAAATGAATTTACTTGTTAAAACTTTTTCTGCTTTTTAATAAAGATGGCAATTTCTTTTGACTGTTGAACATCGAAAGAGCATCGATTGCATCTCCAAAGGCGTTTGAACTTCAAAGTGCAGAATCAAAGTACTCCTTCTAGACCAGTACGCCTGAATGAAGGATCAACAATGTCAGAGACCATGTGTCGTCTGACATCCTCGGCCGAGTTCTCATCTCCTAAGCCCGACCAGCGTCAACCCCAACAGGGACCGTTTCTCCTAAGCAAGGTAGAATTGCTACTTTTTTGACCAACGGTACTTCTTCGCCCCACGATGGCCGAGTATCCCGTCATGTTCATCTCTCAGTCTCTATGGTGCGTCAGTTTTGTCCGCATATACATACATACATCATGCATTATTGATTTGCATTCACATTCATATTGCATCACTATCACTCTAGTCGGTCTTATCCCCTAGTGATAAAAGTCCTCTCAATCGAGTTGTCAGACCTTTCCTCGTTAGGAAGTGAATCATCTAAGTAATCTCTTCTCCCATTTATCTCTGGATTAGAGACGGTCCTTGACCACTTTGATAACTTGAACCTCTGAGAAACAAGAAAACTTTCAACAAATATCACTCTTCGCCATTGAAGATGATATCCTTGCTTTCCCGGATTAAGGAAAATCCACAGAGAAAGCCTCGTAATCAGAGATTCGGCGGTACGGCAGTTTTTCTCCGAAAAAACCACTGATGAAAAGGTCATCAGCACCTCAAAATTGGATTCCATCATATGGAATTTCTCCGGAAAGATCCCGAGAAAAGTATGATGTAAGCCCCCAAAAGAAAACAGTCTCTCAAGAGACTCGCTTTCCCCAGTAGAATCGACAAATGGCGTCTCCAAAACAGAGAAGTTTGTGTACCTCTACAATTCAGACGAATGGGTTCCCCAGCAAGTCTGACATCATTCTTTTTCAAATCAAATGGCATCTCCCCAGGAAAATTCGGCGAGAAGTTTGAGGAAAACCGCTACAAATAGCGTCCCTTGTCAATAAAGTTTATTGACAAAAGAAACTGAGACCAGTTCCTTGGTAAGAAACCAGGATCGAGGGGAAGTTTAAATCAGAAACTAAGACCAGTTCCTTGGTAGGAAACCAGGATCAAGGGGAAGTTCATCTGAAAAGAAAACTGAGACCAGTTCCTTGGTAGGAAACCAGGATCGAGGGGAAGTTTAAAACAGCAACTCAGACCAGTTCCTTGGTAGGAAACCAAGATCGAGGGGAAGTTCATCTCAAAAGAAAACTGAGACCAGTTCCTTGGTAGGAAACCAGGATCGAGGGGAAGTTTACCTTCTCTAAGCATCATTGCTTAGCAAAAGAAGATGAATGCGCAAGCTGCCATTCATAGCCATCAAAATTTCGGGTATTCCGATATTTAATCCTCTTGCACCCCGAATGCCCGAATACCTTCGTCATTCACACCTTCGTGTCCAAGAAGATTAAATAGGGGCATCTGTCATACCCCAAATTTTGACCACTTAGATTCCCATCATTGTGTAAATCATCATCACAATATGGAGGAACCATCATACTTCATCAGTCTCCCCAAAGATGGGTGAGCATCCACTACAATCAAAACTAGGGTTTTAAGCCCTCTCAGAGCCTTTAGACAAATGATCAATCAAGAATTGACATGATGTTCAACTTGTCTAACCTCTTAAACATCCATAAAGGATCAAGAGGACTCCCACCTCAAGAATCAAGCACAAGAGTGCAACATTTCAAGTGGATCAAGCCTTAAGTTCATTTAATACAAAGTCAACTGACGCAGAAAGTCAAAGTTTGACTTTTTGGTCAACTATGAGCTTCACAAGCCATTATTCAAGAAAATATGATGGATGATTTAATTTGATCAAATTTAAATCAAGAAATCATGCAAAATTACAAAATTGATCAAATTGAAGGAAACTTAGAATTTTTTTCTAAGTTAAAATCATGTTCAAGTGCACAACTTTTCAAGGTTGTAACCATTGATCCAAACATCCATTGATTTTGAGTAAGAGCTACTTTTAAAGAGGGTATTTGATACTTCATTGTAGAGGGAATCAACTCAAAATATCATAAGGATTGAAAGATATAAGTGATCAAAGTTGGGAATTCTTAATGTCCAATGTTCTGACATTGCATAGGACATCATTAATATTTTTTCAGCAAGAATGCCCCAACTTCAAGGACGTTTTTCTCCATGATCCAAGTTGAACCAGGTCTGGAGTCAAACATGAAAGTTGAAGTACGTTGTCTCAGCTTTCCAGAAAGGTGTAGAACGTCCTTGTAGCATACTCGAGCAGGGAGATATGATTTTCGCAAGAAGCAGTGATAAAGCAGAATTTTCATGACAGCTTTTGGGACAGATTTGACTACACAAGTTCAAGGCCATTTTTGATGACTTTGCAAGCTGAACCAAGGCCAAAGTCCAACATCAAAGTTGAATTACGTTGTCTCAGCTTTCCAGAAAGGTGTAGAACGTCCTTGTAGCATACTCGAGCAGGGAGTTATGAATTTTACAAAACGGCTTGCTGCAGCTGAATTTTTCATGGGACAGATTTGCACATTTCTTGTGCCACACGAATTTCCAAGCCTTGTCATCACTTTGGACACCTCTGAGGATCAAATCTAAAGGGGACAATCACTGAGCCAAGCCTCCAAAGTCCTTGGAACAAGAAGTAGCATGATATTCCTAAAAATCCCTAAAAGAGGGACAAGACTCCAATTTTGGATTGAAGCATTTAATAGATGCTTAGAGATGGCATGGACTGACACATTTGCAACTGAATTCAGTCAAGATTCCTCCAACAAGTAGGGAACCAAAGCTCTGTGCCCTAACCTCTAGTCAATGGCTAGAGGAGACTTGGATTCTCATTGGACAACATTGGCCAAACCTCTGCTGCAGCCACCATTCACTGTTGCTGCGAAAACAAACTTGCTCTACTATAAATAGAACTCATTTGTGCTCAGTATGAGTACACCAAAGCCATCAAACAGATGCTTTCCTCAAAATCTCTTCTTTCACCTCAAATTTGCCTTCCAAAGCAAGTAATTCTGAGTTTTTGAGTTAGAGAGCAATTCCACTCAAACTAATCACACACACACCTCATATATATCATATGTAAGCTGTGCAAACTATCACAAGTGACCTGTAATCACAAAATCACAAAGTCACTTCTCAAAACCTCAAAATGGCACTTTTTTGCATTTTTCAAGCCATGTCTTGATTCAGTCACTTTCCAAACCAGATAAAACCTCAAACACACTCCAAATATCATCCTTGAACTGTCCCAAATGGTTCCCAACATCTGGAACACCATTTGAGAGAGTTGCTATTTTGGTCACGTTTAACCCCTTTTGCAAGAAAGGTACAGTTTGTGTTTTTGCAGGTACCAGTTGATTCCAATCATCCTAAAAGCTTCTAAGGGATCATTTGAGTGTGTCTAAAGCATCAAATCATTTCTGGAACAAGAGGCTTGACAGATTGCACAAAAACTCCAAAAAGCTCAAAAAGAGGTAAGCATCACAACTTGGAATCCTTGAAATCATGCATTGCTTTGAAGTCCACTGATCATACACATCTCATACATGTTGTATATGTTGCGTTTGGGCTAATTCACCATGTAATCCATGCCTGTATCAAAGTGTAGCACAGAAAATGCAATTATAGGTCCTTTTCAAAACCACTATCGGGTTTTGAGGAGGGAGTGTGATCTGAAAAAACTACCACCACCATTGGATTCCTTGTGAAATTCTGGGCCAGATGCATATAAATTTTGTCTTAAACCATTGAGATTTGAGAAAGTTATGGGTGTTGGAAGTTTGATAAAAAAGATCTTGAAAACTCATGAGTGATGTCTCATGAGTGATGTTGTGACATCACATTCCTCTTTTTCTTAGTTTATCTTCAAAACTCAACCAATTCTTTTACATAGCAAAAATCATCATTTTCAAAATCTGTTTTACACACTTCTTATTCATACTCCAAAATATTTTATTCCACAAAAAAATTAGTTTTATATTATTTATTTAATATAATTAGTATTTTTGTGAATAAATTCCTTTTTAATGTTTTAAAACATTTTAAAAGTGAATTCTCATATTGAAAATCAAGACCAAATGAATTTTATTTCATCTTGTGATTAAAACATCATTTTTCAAACCCCAACCAAAAATCACAAGTTACTTATTTGGTATTTTTTATCATTTTGTATTGATTTTCTTTTAAGAATTTACTTTTAAAATGATAAAATTAGGATTTCTTTGATTTTCACCATCATAAAACTTTTTCAAACACGCATGGGCCTCTATTAGAGTGTAAGACCCAACACCCTTGTACAGAAAACCTTTTTGGGCCTCACTTATTGTATAAGTCCCCCTGTACATTTTCAAATAAACGGCGCGATCGTCGCCTTTTTTAAAATAAACCTGGGCCTACCCTCGAGTAGTAAGACCCATTTCTTTTTCTTAAAACTTTTTGGGCCTCTAATAGAGTGTAAGACCCAATCCTTTCTTGACCAAAACATTTTGGGCCTCAGTGTATTGTATAAGTCCCGATACCGTAAAAAACAAACGGCGCGATCGTCGCCTATTCAAAGAATCAATTGGGCCTCTCCTTGAGCTATAAGACCCATTCAAAACTTTTGGGCCTCTAATAGGGTGTAAGACCCAACCCCCTTTTAACCAAAATCATTTGGGCCTCAGATATTGTATAAGCCCCTTCGCGTTAAAAGAAAATCTCGGCGCGATCGCCATTTTTAAACGCAAAGTCAACTGGGCCTACCCTCGTGTTATAAGCCCCACTCTTTTTCTTTAAAACTTTTTGGGCCTCTTGAGAGAGTGTAAGACCCATCCCTTCGTACAGAAAACATTTTAGGCCTCAGTCACTTGTATAAGTCCCTCTGTACAAATTCAAACAGTGCGCTCACTGATAAAACCCTGGGCCTCTCCTTGAGCTGTAAGCCCCAAAACTTTCTTTTTCAAAGTACTTTCTCCTTTGATTTTGAATATACTGTTGTTTTCAATCTTTCTTTGTTGAACAACTAACCAAACAGCATGGAAGCTCTACAACCGAGTAAGTGGTTATTGCTTTCATTTACCGCTTTCATATACATATAAACTGTATTGTGGGGCTGTTTCACTGTAAGTCTTCTTTCATAAACTCATATCAACTGTGTAATAATAGTATAGATATTTCGAGTTTCCCTGGCAACTACGTCTAGAACTAGGTGATGCCGTTTCGTTTATTCGTAGAAATAGACAACTAGATCCCCAATAGGATCACCAGACACAGTCTTCTCTCAGGCTGTCCTCATTAGGAATTGTCAAGAAACTCTACTCCCAGAGATGAATGTATTCTCCGTGAATGGCATCTTTGAGTTTCTTCCAAATTCTCGAACTTTCCTGACTTTGATCTATTCTCGGTGAATAGCATTGCCTTGAATTTCTCGGGGTTTGGGGACCCACGGGCTTCTTAAAAGCACCGGCCTCCTCTTGGGCATCGTACAAGGACCCACGGGCTTCCTAAAAGCAACCCCGCCTCCTCTTGGGCTTAGTACAAGGACCCTACGACTTCTTAGAAGTATTCACAGCCTCCTCTTAGGCTTCGTATAATGATCTCTTCCTCCGGGAATGATAGCCTCCTCTTGGGCTTAGTATAAGGACCCGTCGGCTTCTTAAAAGTTTCCAGCCTCCTCTTGGGCTTCGTACAAATTGTCCCGACGACCTCCTAGAGGTATAGGAACAGAAACTAGTCATCCTCTATAGAACAGTCCTTTCAAAGAGTCTACTACTATTTCTCAAAACATAGTACAAAAGATGAAACCCTAGACTCGGACAGTCTAATCTCCTTGAGTCTCAAAGACATTCTCAAGTGACCCCTTCGTAAAATAGGAAGGAAACCTGCAGACTCGGACAGTCTCAATACCCTTCGGATTTCCCGCTTCCTTAAAGAACAGGAATAACCCGGATCCTTGAATCAAATCCCTGAGTACAGTGTTGCTCATATAAGAACTGATTTTCTCTTTAAAATCAGTATATTGGACCTGTCACTCAACTGAAACAGTCACCCTAGCCTCCTCTTGGCCTTTGTACAATGATTCTCCTCAGCGGAGTCAAACAACGTTTAGCCTCTCTCTCGGGCTTTGTACGAGACACATAAGAGACTCCCTCGTTGAGTCAATCACCCCTTTCGCCTCCATCTCGGGCTTTATACGAGATACAAAAAAGTTCTTATTGAGCCAAACAAGCAACAACCTCCATCTCGGGCTTCATACGAGACACAAAAAACTCTCTTGTTGAGTCAAATAGCCTCTACCTCGGGCTTTATACGAGATACTAAAAGATTCTCCTGTTGAGTCAACCCTTTTAGTCTCTCTCTCGGGCTTCGTACGAGACACATAAAAACTCCCTCTTGTTGGGCCAATAGCCTCCTCTTAGGCTTTGTATAAGAAAACCACTGGTTGATTCAATCAACCTTTTAGCATCAAAAATTGTGCCTCGTTCACAGTACACAAACATCAACCACTCCTTCCCCTTCATCTAATCGCTGTAAGCGGCAAGCCTCTGGATCATTTACATCCACGCCACTGTCCCTCTTTTAGCATGAGAAATTCCTAAGGAAAGATGACATTGCTCTACACTGAGTTAAAGTCTTCTCCTTCAGGTTAAAACCCCCTATAAAGGAAATTATGGCATTGCTAGGATCCGCGTATCCCGGTTAAAGTAATTCTCCTTTATAACCAGTCACCCAACAGTTGTGACAGACAAACCCTTCTTTAGAGATGACAAATTCTCTCTAAAGTCAAACCCTTTCAGCTTCACATCTTGGGCTTTGAACAAGATACAAACTACCTTTCGCTTCATGTCTTGGGCTTTGAACAAGACACCAAAACACCCATTTCCTCCCATAGAATAGGAGGAACTACGAACGCCTTGATTTCCCTGTTTCGGCAAACGGGAATACGTAGGCATAAGATTGAAAGAAAAATCTTAGCGAGCACAATCAACAAAAAACCCAAATCCCATATCTCCATCAATCAAAAGCAGTAATGCAAAAACATCAGTCCTAACATCCTAATCCTTGTTCCCCGCCAGAAACCTTCTGTCAAGGTAAAAAGAAAGAAAACAGTATTGACGAAAATACAAATAACCAGTACAAAGGCCCCCCCACATTGATAGCATCCGTAACCTAACAGACCGCTGTTTAAACTCAGTATGCAAACCAGGGTTAATTGGAGACATCTATTTCCCTTCCTTCATCAGCTTTAATAGGATAAAAAATGAATCGACCTGTAGTTTAAGCTCAACCGCAGAGAGCGACCAACGCTTAAGAACCGCGTCCAAAATCGCTCGCTACACTGGGCAGACTTGGCCACGAAACGAGATTGCGACCCGAGGATCCCGTTGAGGGACTGGATGGATTTCTTGGACTTAGGCGTAGGAAACTCGGAGAATGCTCGGCACTTATCGGGATTGGCCTTGATTCCTCGTTCCGTTAAGTAGAAGCCGAGGAACTTGCCTGCTTGGACACCGAACGTGCACTTCTCCGGGTTAAAACGCATTTTGTATTTCCTTGCCTGTTCGAAGACCTTTCTCAAATGGGCGGTATGATCGGTTTCCTCGTGGGATTTCACGATCATGTCGTCCATGTAGACTTCGAGCATGTCGCCTATTTCTCCCCGGAATACTTTATTCATCATTCTTTGGTAGGTTGCTCCGGCGTTCTTCAGGCCGAAGGGCATTACGTTGTAGTAATAGTTCCCCGATTCGGTCATGAAGGCCGTGTATTTTTTGTCTGCCATTGCCATTGGAATTTGATTGTAGCCCGAGTAGGCGTCCATGAATGATAAACATTTAAAATTGGCAGAATTATCAACAAGTTTATCAATATTGGGGAGGGGGTAGGCATCCTTCGGGCATGCCTTATTGAGATCGGTGTAATCAATGCACATGCGCCATTTTCCATTAGATTTTTTAACTAGTACAACGTTGGACAGTCAAGTGGTGTACTTGACCTCCGAAATAAATTTGGCCTCGAGGAGGTCCTTCACAGCTTTTTCAGCAGCCTCCCTTTTCTCCGGAGACTACTTTCTCCTACGTTGTGCTACGGCCTTGACGGCCAGGTCAATTGTCAGCTGGTGGCAGGCGAAGGACGGATCCAAGCCGGGCATTTTGGCGGCGCTCCATGCGAAGAGGTCGGAATTCTCACGAAGGCATGCTTTGAGCTGCTTCCTCGCGATGTCGGGCAGGTCTGCTCCAATCTTCACTCCCCGCTGAGGGCCGTCGCCGAACAGAACGATCTCGAAGTTGCCATCCGGGATTGGGCGCATCGGATGTGAGCTGCAGCTGAACGATGTGGACGGGTTGGCTGAAGCTGCTCGTTCCTCCTGTTGGTCTTCTTCTTGGAAGCGACTGTCGAGGTCGATGGAGTCGACCTGGGGAAGAGGCCTGGCTTCCTCGGAGCTGCTTGGCAATGCTGGCTTGCCCGACGCTTTTGGCTTGGATGCAATGGCGTTGAGCCCCTTTGTAGCTGCCTCGAAACACCGTCGTGCAACTTTGATGTCGCCGTGGAGGGTGGCGACCATCCCTTTTGAAGTGTAATACTTCATCTTTAGGTGGACTGTTGAAGGCACCACTACCAACTCGGCCAGAGTTGGCCTTCCGAAAATGCACTGGTAAAGCGACGGGCAGTCGATCACCAGAAATTGTACCTTGACGGATCTGGCCGTCTCAGCTGATCCGAAGGTTACGATCAGTTCGACGTAGCGCCATGGCTTGGTCACTGATCCGTTGAATCCCTACAAATCAGACCTTACATAGGGGGTAAGGTGTGATTCGTCCAACTGAAGTGTTGAAAACAACTGGGAGTACATGATGTCGACCGAGCTGCCCTGGTCGACGAGGATTCGGCGAACGTCGAAGTTCGCCATTCGGGCTCGGACGAGCAAAGGAATGCTCGAGTTCGGGGATCCCCCGAGGAGTTCTTCCCGGTAGAAGGAGATGGGGACGGAGCCCTTCTGGGCCTGATCAAGTGTGGTCACTTTATTAGAGCTTGTGTTGATCAGATGCTCAAATTTTCGTTTCACGGAGCCCACAGTGACTTTGTTGAAGCCCCCGCCAGAGATGACCATGGCAGAGGGAAATGTCTCCCACGGGCTGTGGGCCGCGAAATAAGCAGGGGCGCTGAGCCCGTCCGGGACGTAGAAGTCCTCTAGTCGCGATATGGACATAGCGACCTGTATGTTGGCGTCTTCTGAGGAGGGTACTTCCTCCTCTATCTTCTTGGACTCCTGGGCGTCCTGCCGAGGAGTGTCCTTCTTCTTTGCGAACTGTTTCAATTGGCCGTCCCTGATCAGTATCTCAATGGCATCCTTCAGATGGATGCAGTCCTCTGTAATATGGTCGTGACTCTTGTGGAAACAGCAGTACTTCGATTTGTCCACGTTTGGTCTGGCCGACAGTTGTTTGGGGAAGCGGACCCCTGCCTGCTTGAACTCCGAATTGGCACATTCGGACAATATATTTTCCCTGGAGACGGTCAGGGGGGTGTAGTCATGGAAACGCCCGGAGGGTCCCTTGCTGTCGGAGGAGTCCCGGGGACGGTCCTCGCGCCTCCGTTCACCCGACGAGATGTCGAGGCTTCCTCTCCTTTGGAGGCCCGAGCGTTCTCCTGATGGCGTGATGCTCGGACGTTGTTGGCCGCAACCTTATCTTCGTACTGAATGTGAGATTGGGCTTTGAGGAGGAGGGCGTCTAAGTTCCTCGGCGGTGCGAGGCCAATTGCTTTAGAAAACTCGGAGCCTGGACGGAGCCCTTGCTCGAGCAAAAACTTCTTCATTTCGTCCGTTGTAGGGACATGTACTGCTTCCTTGTTGAACCTCTCGATATATGCGCGGAGAGGTTCGTCTTTTCCTTGGATTATGGCCGCAAGGGAGGCCTCGGTCTTGGGGTGACGGCGAGATGTTGTGAAATACCGCGAGAACATCCTGCCCAGTTGTCTCCATGAGGTAATGGACTCCTCAGGCAGCTGCTTGTACCATGTCATCGCTCCCTTTCGGAGCGTGGTCGGAAATAGTCGGCATTTGATGGCGCCTCGTACGCCGCGGTAGTCCAACAGCGCATCGATGTTCTCGATGTGCTCGTCGGGGTCAGTGGTCCCGTCGTACGTGCCCAGTGACGGGGGCTTGTCCAGGCCTTTAGGGAGACGGGTAGCCAAGATTTTCTAGGACAATGGGCCGTGAGGCTCATCGTCGCTGCTAGAACTGGTGGATGATGGGGACCGAATGGGACGCTCGCGCTGGCGGTTCCTCCGAGGAGAAGGAGGGTGGTTCCTTCGGGGAGAAGGTGAACGGGCCCGACCTTTAGACTTGACCGGGGGAGATTGCTCGTTCCTTCGAGTCCTCTTGTGGCCGGGAGAGTACTGGTCACGCGGGGAAACCTGGTCGCGCTTCCGGGCTGCGCGAGGGTTAGGCTCTTGGCGCAGTCTTCGATCGATGTCTCTCCGAGACCGCGGGATCCTTGATCGTCGTTGGTTCCTCCGCGGAGGAAGGGACCTTGGACGGTTGGACTCTTCTAACGCCCCGATCCTCTCGTTCTGCTGCAGGATCAGGGTATTGGTTTTGTTGATCGCCTCCAAGAGGGCTGCCACGGCCGGGTCGGCGTTGGGCGGAACAGGAACGGGCTGGACGTCAAGTGAAGATTGATCGTTGTTGCGGTCAGCAGGGCTAGGGGAAGGAGAAGCAGTGGCTCCGTCCCTTAGAAAACGGGCATCTCCGAGGAGAGATGAATGGCCGTCAACGTCAGATTTGTTGACGGGGAAGATAACGGTTTGGAGAGCATCCTTGGCGCGATCTTGAGAGGCCATGATGATGATGATCTTTGAGAATTATTTTGATCTTCGGTTTTCGGGGAAAGAAAGATGGGGAGAACAATGATTCCCACAGACGGCGCCACTGATCGTGAAGGCTGGATCAGATTCTGTAGAAGTGGGTCACCAAGTGCACATGCAAGGTACTCCGACGCTCAAGTAAGAAAGGGTTAGAGAAAAGGGGCAAGTACAAAGTATTAGTTCGTAGGGTGAATATTGGATACCTGACCTTCTCAAGCGAGAGGGTTTATATAGAGCCCCCAACGCGTGGCCAACGGTCCTATTTTCGGGGCGAAATAACCGTTTTCCCCAAAGAATAGGTAACTACCCAAACTAGCCGTTATGTCGGGCAAGGTGCCCGAAACTAGCCGTTATGTCGGGCACATGCACGGTTTCGGGCACCTGCCCTTGACTGTTCGGGGAGAAATGGAGTCGTGCGTAACGGGCAGTAATTCCGGGGAGGAACGATGCATTCCTTGCCCGGTAGGAGGGGCAGAAAGATAACTTTCGCCCCTTTGTGGATTGGACTTAGGCAATTTGAGCCACTCTGGAGCATAAATGGATTGGACCATGTATAGCCATTGGTCCAGTCCAGAACAATTTCCATTAACAATTTCATTTGCAATGACTATTAAAAAAAGTCAAGGACAATACCTTAAGCATGTTGAAATATATCTACCATCACATGGTCAACTGTATCTTATAATTTCAAGATTTATTTCAAGAGAAGACCTGTAAATATTGATAAAAAATATAAGTCAATACATTTACATAAATATATTTGTTTTTACGATAAATTTCTTTGTTTTTATGCAAATAATTTACTTTAACAATTTTATTTTAACCGTTAGTTAATCACACCCCCCGTGCATTGGGTAGATTGAGAGTTTAGAAAATTTATCTAAACTTTTTTAAATTCTGTAAAAGTCTTTTTCAATACAATCATTGAGTTTTTTTAAATGGGAGGTTTTCTTGTATTATGAAAAGAAAAACTCTCTGAAGCTCTAGTCTCTTGCTCTTTCTATTTCATCCTTTCCTTTTTTTCCGAAATCCTCTACTAAATTTTCAAACAAAACCTATAGTTTCAGTAGACACTTAACATTACAGCATGAAGCAGCTAAAGTTTACAAATATAAATAACAAACACATGCTACATGTAACAACAACCAACAAGAACACAATGCAGAACTTTCAGATTTTGAATTGGCCAAAATTGGACCAGTACTCTCATTTTAGCAAGCAGTATCAAATAGTACAAAAGTTAGACGAGAATTATAAAACTGAGTACATGGATCATATAAAACAGTACAAAAGTTTGACGAGACATATAAAATGATAACTGGAGGTAAACTAACATCAGACTACATTTAGGTGATATGGTTCATTACTTTTGCAAACTTCAAACACATAAAATGCATAATAACTAATCTAGTCAATCTGGAAAAGAGGTGTCACAACACTCTTCAACTTATTCAAACAATCCTGGAGCACTTCTGTCACATTCTGCTGGGCTGCATCAAGTATATCTTTAGCCTTTGAAATTTCCAAATTGATCATGAATTCATCTTGTCTGCTAAGCTTAGAACTTCTATCAATATCCTTCAAAGCATTGTTTATCTTGTAAATATAATCATCCAAAGCATTCACTGCAATAGCTTTCTTCCGGTACTTCTCATCTTCAGCCTTGTATTTCTCAGCTTCTTGAATCAATTTCATAATTTGCTCAGTTGATAATCTCGCTGTGCCATTGGTTATGATTATCTCATTCTTATTTCCAGAACTTTCTTCCTCCGCAGATACAGTTAAAATTCCATCAGCATCTATGTCAAAATATACATTCAAAGAATGGCCTCGAGGATAAGAAGGGTCGCACTTAAGATAAAACAAACCCAACAAATTGTTATCACTTGCCCTTGTCCTCTCACCCTCACAAACCTTAATTCTGACAGAATATTGGTTGTCATCACTCTTTTCGTACACTTTTTTCTTCTTCACGGGAATGGTAGTGTTCTTAGGAATCACTACACCCATTAGATCTCCATTTAACGATATTCCAAGTGAAAGTGGTGTAACATCTAATATCACCAAGTTTGGAGATAAACTATCACCTTTACACAACAAAGCAGCCTGAACCGCCGCTCCATAAGCAACCGCCTCGTCAGCCTTGATGCTCTTACACAGATCCTTCCCCTTGAAAATTTCTTGTAAGAGTTGCTGCACCTTTGGAATCCGAGATGAGCCACCAACAAGGACAACATCATGTATATTACTCTTATCCATCTTAGAATCTTTAAGACACATATTCACAGTCTCCATACACTTAGTAAAAAGGTCCATATTGAGTTCCTCAAACCTCGCACGAGTTATAGATGAACAAAAATCAATGTTATCAAATAAGGCATCTATCTCAATGGTGGTATCAACAGCAAAAGTGAGCGTTCGTTTTGCTCTTTCACAAGAGGTTTTTAATCTTCTAAGTGACTTAGCATTCCCAGTAATGTCCATTTTGTTCTTCCTCTTTAACTCCTCTACAAAATAGTTACCATTCTATTATCAAAGTCCTCTCCTCCAAGGTGAGTGTCTCCAGCAGTGGCTTTAACTTCAAAGACGTCACCTTTAATTGTGAGTATAGACACATCAAATGTACCACCACCAAGATCAAATATGAATATATTTCTCTCTTCAACACAGTTATCTCTCTTCTGAAGCCCATATGCAAAAGCAGCAGCAGTTGGTTCATTTATGATCCGAATTACATTAAGGCCAGCAATAGCACCAGCATCCTTTGTGGCTTTTCTCTGAGAATCGTTGAAATAAGCAGGCACGGTAATGACTGCATTCTGGACAGGTGATTCCAAAAAGTCTTCTGCAATCTCTCGCATCTTAGTTAGGACCATAGAAGATATTTCCTCAGGAAATAGGTGTTTTTCTTCACCCTTGTACTTCACAACAATCATGGGTTTGTCATCGGCACCAGCAACGACCTTAAAGGGCCACATCTTTAAATCATTCTGAATTATTGGATCACTATAATTCCTTCCGATCAACCTCTTTGCGTCTGCAAGTAAGTGATGTACATTTTGTTTTGTTCAGCAAAAACATGCTAACTAAATTACATTCATAAATCATGAAAGAATAAAAGAAGATAAATTATCGAAGACAGTATTGGATGGGTTAGAGGAAGCTTGATTTTTGGCAGCGTCGCCAAACAACCTTTGAGAGTTAGTGAAAGCAACACAAGAAGGTGTGATTCTATTGCCTTGTTCATTGTGTATGATCTCAGCCCGATTGTTTTGACCCTGCCAAACTGCTACACATGAGTAGGTTGTGCCAAGGTCGATTCCAATAGCAGGTCCCTCATATTTTTTAGCCATTCTCTTTCGATGGTATGGAGATTCTTGTTGAGGGGATTTGAATTTATAATACTTCGGGAGAGAAAAAGGAATATGAAAGTTATCTGAAAGTGTCCACGTTAATGCTAAAGCTGCATAAACGTATGTTGCTTGATTCCATCGCTTGTCACGACTTTTCATTATTCCCATTAATAAACTCCCTGCTTGCTCGCGGTGATATACTGGTACAAGTTTTTATGACTTTTCAGAACTCTTCTCATGTTGTCAATATTAGCACACATATTGAATCGGTTATTTTTCAATTCCTTTACAAAGTGGTTAAAATATATAAATATTTTAAAAATTGAATTAAACATTTAAAAACATAAGTTTGAGTAGAACTATAAAAAAAAGTGTTCACTGTGGCTTTAAACACATAAGAGGGAAAGGGAAAGGGAGAATCGAGCTAGCTTAATGACGCGAGGTTTCCTTCGCTCCCTACTGCATTAGATTTAATTGATTGTTAAGGTTAATTATTGTAATATGGATCCTTATATTTATAATATAAGAAAATTAGATGTTTTGCAAAATTCTCTAATGTCCTTTTCTCATATTCTGCCACCTCATCAAATTGGGGTATTTTGTGTCCAAAAATTACTTTTTCCAATCTATGATGTTAATTTGTTCTATTGCTACTACATGTTTATACAATTAAGTCATGGTTTGTTAATTTGATGATGTCACATGCATATATTTGGTTCTAATCTAACTTGACCAATTCAACTTTGTCTCTTTTCTCTTCCTCCAATACACACGTAATTCCCTTTTTCCTTTTCACTTTCATCTTCTCTCTCTCTTCGTGTGTTTCTCTTTGTCTTAACAGTGGAACAGATCTATGAAAAAGAAGTGGACCTGAGAAAAGAGGTCTTAGAGTTGGAGATTAAGTTGAACAAGTTACGCGAATGTGGTACTTTGGCGATATCATCCTTAATAATTGCTTATGCAGTATAATAAAGAGATAAGTTGTTTTTCATTATTTCTTCTTCTCCTATTTAATTTATAAATCAGAAATTATTGTTCTTTACGATTTTTCCGATCTACCTTCATGCAGTAGAAAGCTGAACTTTGAAGGTTCAGGCACTTGGTTTATCTATAATATAAGAAAATTTGATGCTCTAGAAAAGACATATTTGCCCCTTTCTACTATTTTACCACATCCTCAAATTTAGGGTATATTTGGTCCAAAACTTACTTTTTTGAACTATTGATGTCATATATTTTTAATCCAACTACATAGTTTCTTTTTTATGCCTAAAGTTGCTAGGATTGGATGAGATGATGATGCCATTTGGACCAAATGTGAACAGGATTTTACTCATTCTTTCTCTTTCAACGTCCTTTTCCTCTATCTCTCTTCTTTCTTTCAATATTTCTCTCTCCCTGTCGCTATGCTTTCTCTCTTTCTCTCTTCTTCTTTTGACTGTGTCTCTCTCTGACTTCTCTCTTTATCTCTCTTCTTCCTTCTTCCTCGTCTTCTTACTTCTTCCCCGTCTTCTTCCCATTCATTCTTCCTTCTTCCTCGTCGTCTTCGTTCCTCTGCGGTTTTGGAAATCACGTTTGTAGAATCTTGAAGGTTTTCTAAATCCAGATTGGTTTATTAGAAATTTTTGAATTGTTTTGTAAGTATGGATCTGTTTATCCCATTAACTTGATTTGAGTGTGAAAAGTTTGTTGTTCTAATTTTTTTTGTAGATCCAGATCTGTTACAGATATATAGAAGAGGGTTTAGCAAAGTTTGTTGTTGTATTTTATACTGGTAGATCTCTCCATATGATTTTTTGAATATTTTCCTTTTTTATGTTTTGTAGGTTGGACTCATTTTTTATGACATTTTTTGGGGTTTCTTCACACCAGTAATGGTTAGGGTTGGAAACTCATTTGATGCTCCAATAAAGGTTAAGATGTCGATTTATTAAAATGATATTGTTTCTTTCATCTTCATATGAACTTTAAAATTTTAGGGTTAATGAAGTTTTTGGTCCTCATAAATATCTCAATTTCATTTTTAGTCTCTCCAAAAATTTCCTTCAAAGAATGGTCCTCATAAAATTTTTAATTTTAATTTTTGGTCCCTCCTGCCAATTAGCGACGGTTTTTACAACTTAGAGACAGAATTAGTGACGGTTTTAGGCGGTTTTAGCAACGGTTTTTTATTTAGAGACGAAAATGGGGACGGTTTTAGTGACGATTTTGGCAGGAGGGACCAAAAGTTAAAATTAAAAATTTTATGAGGATCATTCTTTGAAGGAAATTTTTGGAGGGACTAAAAGTGAAATATGAGATATTTAGGAGGACCAAAAACTTCATTAACCCAAAATTTTATGCTATTACTATTTGTTTATATTATTGATTGTTTCAATAATTTTGCAGCTTTTGTTCCCCACATCTGATTCTGCAAGGCCATTATCGATTCTTAGACTTGGTGATAATGTTATCCCTGGTAAGCTGAATCTTTTACAAACTTTTCAGATATCAATTACAAACCATCTGTGATTAATAATATCACATACATAAATTTCTTGATCATCTAATGATGTTACTCTACCTTTATAGTACATATGGATATGGAAAAGGGGATATTGAACAACTCTTCATTGCTGGCTTTGGGTGTTCAAAGTTGTTTGGAACACTTGTGGGATCATTTATCTCCATGTATGTGTTATAACTCTTTCTATTTTGACTTGAATTGAGAGGTTTATCCGATTGACTCTGGTTTTCATATTGTGAATGGTTTTCATATTGTGAATGGTGCCATCAGCAAGAGGTCAATGTTATTCCATCAGACCAAAAAGTGGTTTGTTGGTCAACCACGCTGTCTGCAGAGTTATGTGGTAAACAAGGTGTATCCTCAATGTGATTAAGCCCCTTAGAAAAATTAGGAGTGCCACCATCAGAATTGGATACATGATCTGCAGACCTATTGTTGGATGTACCTATTGTTAGACCACGACAAGGTTTTAGGCGTCATATAGCAGCATCACGGAGTTGCTGTTTTCCTTAAAGTTGGCGACTCGTCAGTTGTGAGTCGAGTTGTTGATTTCTATACTCAGCAGACACACTACTGAGTGGTTTCCCTCATTTTGCTAATTTGAGTCATGTAGCTGATTGGACAGGTTGCTGGAGATGATGATTGATGATGCACATACGTCGTGGGAAGAAGGATGCTTCAGAAGAGGGTTTAGCAAATTGTCGTGCAACAATTTTGGTACTCATGATGCTTCTGTTATCTTTCTAGAATTTGTGTTCTGATTCAGAAATGAGTGATATTAAAGATGAGGTTGTAAACCATTTCTATGTGATTGCCTACGAAATCACATCCCTTCCGAAGTTTCTTTAGGAGCAACATCATGTTTGATACTTTCATAGCTCACTCATCCTCAATTTTCTCAACCTCTTTCCATAGGGTTTCTACTTTTTCACCGTGATTTTTAATATTCCTCGATGTACAACCCTCGATTTGGTACGATTTTTTAAAAGAATGAATTTCTGAGTTTTTCATGTATGCAACCGATTATGGCATGTTTCGCTTCTGCATAGCTGATAGTGAACATGATTGGCGAGAAGGATCTGTCAATGTTGTGATTTGTATTTATAAAAACACTTTTTGTTAATATAAACACCTTTTATTCATATATGAATACTGCAGTAACGGGTCCCTATATGATGCACTCCACTCAGATGATGAATTCAAAGCATCACTATCATGGAATACTCGCATTCGGATGGCACTTGGTGCAGCTAAAGCCTTAGAGTAAGTAAAGTTATAATTGTTGTAAATAAAAACTTACTTAAGCTTTTTAATTTGTAGTTTATAGTAACGGGTTCAAGGTTTCACTTTTAAAGAATGTCTTTTATCAAAATTATGTGCAACTGTGTCTCTTATGATTCAAAGAACTGTTTCTTTATAATCTATGGTTGGTGAATTATGTTGATTTTTCTCCTTGTGGGTGTTTGAGTGCAGTTTGAGGCTGGAAGCAGAGTCTAAAGGATTCAGGGTTGATGATACATGGTTCGTGCTGCTACAGCTGCTATTGAGGCTTATGCTTTAGTCATTCAACCAAAGATATTGGGCTCTCATTTTGTTTGGTTTCCTCCTTCAAAGGCATTTTCAGGTCAAATCAATGATTGTTGAATTGAGAGAAAGATTGCAATCACTTTCAATGAAATTATACTGATATCGGCTTCAGAGGTAATCATGTTTCTTATCATGTTGCGTATAATAGAGTTGTTCTTTATAGTTTTTAAAATTATTATACACTTAAATGACTATACTGGCCATATTCTCAAGACCAGATCATGTCTAAACTTATTTGCCCTGGTGGGGACTGTCATGAGAAGGCAAATGAAACAAGTCACATAATGATATCACGCTACTGCTTCGAGGAATGAAGGTCAGGAAAAGAAAAAATTAGTTCTGGTATTTTTTTTGGATAAAGAAAAGACTTGATATTCGATTGACAATTGCAATGCAAATAGTTTTAGGAGTATTTTATGAAAATTTTAATGGTGTTGGTGCTATATATTCATTCATTCTCATATGCAGGCAATGCTGAGTATTACAGTAAGGTCGAAGTACCTTTTGTGATGGGAATCACCGGTGGAGATAGGGATTTGTTGCATAAGACACTTGAAGATGCAAAAAATTATGTTGTTATATCCCCACAAATGGGAATGCAGGTAAATCGTAACTCTGAAAACCTTGATCAATTTTGTGTTCATTATGTCTTTTACACTCATGGAAGCACGAGGTACTGGTATCTTTTTGTTGATAAGGTTTGTTCAGATATATTTTTGTTGTTTGAAAGTGGAGTGGAACCAGTATCTTTTTCAAATTTTTAAAATAAAACATGATTCTGCCAATAGTTTTGAAGGCCTTGTGCTTCACCATTTCAAAAAATTTGAATTAGAAAAGAGTTCTATTGCTTTAGAGCGTTGGTTGAATGAGATATCAGTTTATTTTGTTTTGAATGAGGATAAACTGGCCTTATTAACAAAAAATTCCAGCCATTTTGTTTTGTAATTGGTTCAATGAACTTGGTCATAGGTACTTGCTTACTGGAGCAATATAATAGCAAGTTTTTACACAATCTTAACATTGCTTTATATTGCATGAAATAGGTAATTGTTCAATTTGTTTAGCTAAATTCTTAAAAAAATAGACCTTTATGACATAAATAAGTTCGACCAAAAATTTCACTCAAGCCATATTTTGAAGTGGCTAATTGTTGATTTCAATACAATTTACTGCAGGCCTGGTGGTTCATCTCCTGTTCGACCAAAATTTTCACTCAAGCCATAAGTTCAATACAAGAGGCAATGGTCAATGATATCTTAGTGGGAAAGAATGACAACGTGGAAGGTGTTAGTACATTTTTCGAGATGAACTTCTATGCTCCCTCTGTCATTCTCCCCACAAGAACTTTATGAGTGGTAAACTTTGGGGTGGTAGAATTTCTATGTCCATAAGAGCTGGGGAATTTCTATGGACCTAATGGAGTTTTGAGTCATCTCAAGCACCTTATAGAATCACAGGGATCACCTGTAGTTTGTGTAGCAGAGGGAGTTGGACAGGTGATTTTGATTTTGATTTTGTAATCATTATCGTGATTGACCAAACTTGCATTCCTGATATTATTATTTTTCTGGAAGAATATAATGTCAGACATAGAAATACAAACTTGCTAACCAATATTATCTTCCTAATGCAGAATTTACTTAAAAAAACTAACGCTACTGATGCTTTTAGGAATGTTATACTTGGAGACATTGGTGTTTATATCCAACAAGAGGTTTGTTATGATATTCTTAATTGCTTACAATATCCTAAATGGGTTGAGACTCCATAAAAACTGTGTTGTGTGTGTATGTTTATAGATTAAGTATCAAAACAAATATGATAAAAAAAATGTTTAACATAATATAGTTAATGCATGTATAAACTTTCAGTAATGAGTAAGACATGAAGTAGTTTTGAAGTCATTGTGATCTTGATCTTCTTTTTCTGGTTTTATTTCTGTTAAAAGTGAAATTCAAATTGCATATTTAAGGTATGATGCAAGCATTGAGTTTAAGTATGGTGCATGTTGCAAACTGTTGAACGCCTAACAAGACAAATATTATGTTGAGTTGTTTAGTAATGTAAATGCCTGCCTCTATTGTAAATTTTTGAAGTTGAAGTGATTTGTTCCAACAAATAACAATTATTTTTTGTTTCAGACATAATAATTTTTCAAGGAGATTGGTACTCATGTTGATGTGAAATATATTGATCCAACATACACGATCCACGTGTGTCGAGCAAATGCTTCAGGTTGATGGTATTGGCATGAAAAGATTCATGACTTATGAAAGCCAGTGTACTTTTTGCTCTTCGATAAAATCGTCAAAAAGGTGATTGTTGCTTCACTTGCATAATTTCAGTTTGATTGAAAACCCATATGTGCTTACTCATTTGTGTGTATTAACTATTATTGGTGATGATTAGGTTCTGCTGTAACCGAAAATTAAATGGATCTTTGTCAGTTCAATAATATACCCCTTTGAGTTTAACACTTATTTATGATTAATTACTATAGACTTCAAAAATTGACAAGTATAATCTTTGTAATTTGATTTCACATGCGAGATGCTAAATAAGATGTTTTTCTTCATCATTGTGTTTTTTATTCATAAATGGGGTGAGTTATCTCTATTTTTCTCGGTTCTTGCTTGATTATGCAATTTAATTTAGTTATACATATTAAAGGATTTATTAAGTATACACATTTGAAAACTCGTATTTGGAAGACAAATATTCTTGCGATTTAGTTAAAGAGTTTGATTCAAAATGCTAGGAACATAGCACTGACTGTCATGATTACACAAATTTCTGATTTCATGAATGTAACAGTGAAAAATTAGCCTATAAGTCAAGCATGTAAATTTGTTATATATGAATGAACTTACTCTATTAATGTTGATTTTTGCATCATCATTATCATAATGTTGATATTTCTGGTTTTTTCCAGATTCTTTAAAATATGCTTTCCCACTCAACCACCCTTTACTGGTATTTGTTCAATGCAAAATAAAGTTTAAAACCAAAAAGGAAAAACTAAATTATGTCTTTCAATGAAAAGAACATTGACAATGTTAGTGTGCGATAAACTTTACTTACTAGAATCCACTTCTGTGTCGATATAAATCTTAACAGAAATGATTTTTCAGGTATTGATTTATTTTGATTCAAGGTGATCACAAACTTTCCTTTGAGAGTTGGTTATTGGACAACTTAGCAAATAAGATTGGCGTTGTTCACAATTTTTCTTTTTGTTGAAGAGCATGCCATTTGGACGTACCAGAAGAATGCTTTTTTGGGACTTCTATCCATGGATGATTTTCTTAGTGATAGTGTTTGTTTGTATATAAGTCGTCATGATTGAGTTTGGTAGTAGTTATTAGTTGTGTTTGGAATATTAATACTTGTTTTGAAATCTGATACTTTGCTTTTCTTGAGATTTGATGTTATCTAAGAAAATGCTATGAACACATGTTTGTAAAAATCTTTGTTCATATGTTATGATGTGGCTTGTGACTTCCGTGTAAAGTTATGATCTAAATACGTAGTGACTCAATAAAATTTTAATAAATTTTTTTTTCTCATATCGTGAAAATTATATGAAATGGGAAAAATAAAATAACTAATCAAATTATGTAATGAGTCAATAAAATTTATTTTTTACATATCTTGCAAATTATATGAAATAAGAAAAATGAAACTACTGATCCAAATATCGAATAATACAAATTTATCGACCATTTTTTTCAAATATGTGAAAAAGATTAAAGAAGCTTATTAAAAAAAATTGAGTTGATATTTTAAAATTGTATTCTCTCTTAGAAAATAATTGAATTTGTATCCTCGTTAAGATGATATTTTTTATGTTTCATATTCTACATGGATAATTATTTCAACTTAAATTTACTATTATTCTTAAGTTTTTCTTTTTTTCAACTACCTATTTTTATGACAGTTTACAAATAAATACGCATTCAAAACCATATCACATCCAAAAACATATCCTGCACAGAGAGGTATTCAAGGGGGTTCGATTAACAACATCAAGCATAGGCACTTCTGGGACTGTATTTCTGACCAGAGCTTTGATACTAGGCTCAATACATTTTTTGACATGTAATTCTTTCTTTTGGTTAATGTAAACATTTTGTTGCTAATGATGTTGTCAATCTATAAAATTATTAATGTAAACATTTTGTGATGCACATTTGCATAACAGGACCATGCAATTCCAAAACATGAATCACAAATCATCATCTTAATGCTAATGATGTTGTCAATCTATAAAACTATTATATGACTTACTGTATTTGCTTTAAACAAGGACGTTTTATGTTGATGTCAAGATTATTGATGGACGTGTTTTGAAATTCCATCTGAGAGCAATGCCAATTTTTTTCAATTAAAATCTCAGTCCTATAATAGTGGTTTAACTTTGCAAGTTGCAACCTTCTAATAGACCATGTAGTACACATAACACTTAATTAGATATAAAAATTGATCTACATCGATCACAAGGTACAATAGTAAGATTTGATGAAATTTGATGTTCAGGAAGATTACAACCAAAAACACATACTACTGTTATAAACGGGAACAACTATAATTTTGATTCAGATATTTTTATATACGAAAAAATACTATTGTTATAAACGGACACAACTTTAATTTTGATTCAAATTTTTCTATATAAGATAAAATACTACTGTTATAAACGGGAACAACTATAATTTTTATTCAGATATTTTTATATACGAAAAAATACTACTGTTATAAACGGGCACAACTTTAATTTTGATTCAAAAAATTTTATATACGAAAAAATACTATTGTTATAAACGGACACAACTTTAATTTTGATTCAAATTTTTTTATATAAGATAAAATACTACTGTTATAAACGGCCACAACATTAATCTTGATTCAAATTTTTTTATATACAAAAAAAATACTATTATTATAAATGGGCACACCTTTACTTTTCAATAGTTTTTTAATCGTATTATTATTGATATTTTTGTTTACCTTTCATCTTCTACATGTATTATCATTTCAACTTAATTTTACTATTGTTCTTAAGTTTTAATCATATTATTATTCTTAAATTTACTATTATTCTTTAGTTTATTTTGTTTTGGGTCTATCTATTGATTAATATTTTTTGTTTAATATTTTCAATCATCATTGCATTATTTAAATTTATATCAATAATTATTTTAACTCCTTCTTTTACAACACACAACATTTTCTCATACTTACCAATACAAATTTTGAATTTCAATCATATCTATTTTTATAATTTTACCATTTTTCTTTTCAATTTGATTAACAATTACGCCTCCATAACATAAAATCCTCGAACAGACAGACCCGTGCGAACGCACAGGTTAGTTACTAGTTTGTGATAAAAGTCTATGAATGTTAGATGTTTGATTAAATATTTGTGTATGCTCTTGTCAATACTGATATGAAAATACATTAGGTGCACTGAAGTTAGCAAGTAAACTAGCCTATACTTGTCTTTTGCTGAATTTATTGTCATTGATGATTGTCTCAAGCATAAAACACGAATTTGATGTAGAAAAACTTTATAAAATGAAGTGTTTAGTTTCAAATTCAAAGAGACTATAAATCATCATTCCAATCAAGCTTTAGATAATGACACAGTGTTAAGGAAAAGGTCATTTGAACTTCTACTGAATGGAACAACTTGTGTTGTTCTATAATTTACAATAGTTTGAACCCTATACATGATTGTCTATGCCGATTTGGATACTGCCTGTAGTTTTTTTACTACATACTTCATTCATTCATTTATATTTTACTCCAGGTACCAGAGAACATAGGCGTTGGTTCTCAGATGGATTTAGAGACCACATCTGCTGAAGGTTTACAGAAAGCTCAGGTATTTCAATGATTCTCTTCTATGATATTTCTTTTTTTATATTCTTTTTTGATGTTCTGGAAAAGCCATTTATGCTATTCCCTTTAAATTTACCAAATCTTTCATTTCAGAATCAAAACATAAGAAGAAACGAAAACAGGAAAAACAAAGGGATACCGATAAGAAATGGGAAAAAATTGGTGGCCACAGTTGTGCGAACTTTGGAGCGGAGGATGAAAGGTGAGATCTACCATAGATCACAGTTTTTCGGTGACATGTGTGGCAGCAGTTTCTATGAAATGTGAGATCTACCATGGATCCACTGTTATTGTCTCATTATGGTAGTTGTTGTTACTCATGTAGTCATACAACGTGTTTTGTGCTGATTTGTTTATATTGTAAATCAGGACTTGGTGAGTATGACCTTGATGGTTCAAAAGCTAGAAATCTCGAAAGTACAATTGGAATTAAAGTCATCACACACAGTGAGTATGACCAGCTTCTTTTACTGCTTTATAATGATCAGATTTCTTCTAATGGTTATTTGTTTTGTTTTGTGAAGGTTTTAGAGGTCCGGCCTTTGATTAATTGGGATAAGGGAAAAGCCATGACGTCGAGTCACTTGGTGAGTTTATTTTTTATTTCTTTTGTATATGGTTCAGAGTTGTTTATTTTGTGACATAAATGACATGATAAATATTGTTTTTAGGACTTAACAATTATGACGACGTGCTTCCTATATATTGGCGATGATCGAATGAATGAAAATGCATTTAAGGTAAAATCGAGCTTGTAGTGAGGAAGGAGCATGTCGCTTCCACTTAATTTGTATGGTAACTACTTTTGTTTGTTGGCATGGATGGGCTTGGTTATAGTGGTGTTATTGATGACACATTTACATTGTAAGTTTTAACAATGCATAAGCTCGTATTTTCTAATTGAGCTACAATTTTATTACGTTTGTTGATTGGGGAAAACCACAACTATGTCAAATGTGAATAGAGTGATACAACTTCATATTGATTTGGTCCACTCTATTTAGTTTTGCTCTTAAAAGCTTAAAGTTGTTTTGGTTAGACTCCAGATGATGTAATTAGAATTTGCTTTATTGAGATTGAAGTATGAAGAAAACTACTTGACCTATTTGATGAGTGATTACTTTTGAGTTTGAGGAATTCTTTTTTGTGTAGATAGTTGTTAATGTATTTGGTATGATGACTCCTTAACTTGAAACAAGTCTCATTATGTCACAATTATATACATAGCATGAATGTTAAAAATGTTAGTAAAATACTTTTGAAGAACTCTGATTGGGAAGGTTGCCTATTTCACTTCCCCTTAACATTGAATAATATGAGGTCCCTAGAGCAGATCGAGGAACACCCAATTTTCCAAGTTCGTCAAGGTTGATTATGATGAGCAACGAAATCCAAAATGAAGTGAAAGTATTAGTGTGGAACATGGTGTGGGACTAATGAAAGAAAACACGATTTTCTACAGTAAATCGTGCAAAAAAGTTAGTATATTATTGACTCTAAGTTGAAGTTAATGCTCAATTCCAGTCGTTTGAAGTTTCATTAGACAAAATATGGCATCCAAACAAAACTATTATCTCACTGCACCTTTGCAATGTTGATCAATTATGTAAACTACTAGAGTCATTATAATATTAGATCCCTCCTTTTGTTTCATATTTTCCTAAGTTTTATATTAAAACCTACAACTGTTGTGTCTCAACGAAGATTTTAGATTAAAACCTACAACTGTTGTGTCTCAATGAGCAGTTGCTGATGGAGAGGTTGTACCTGTATCTCAATTATATTGTATCTAACTCTCAACAAAAAAAATGGGGGGTAACCTCCATTGATGATGGAGAGGCTGTTACTGTTGGCACGGTATATATATATATATATATATATTACAATAAAACCACGAACTATACTGACATTTGTTTCAATTCTGATGGAAAGTGTATGCCAATGTCCACAGGTAATGGATGTTGAAATGTCATATCTCCTATGATGGATTGATGATTCTATTGTGAAGCGGGTCAATAACATTTTGAAATAGGCTAACTTACCTATCGTGCCTCCTGAAATTGTGACTGTGGACATGTTTAAATCTGTAATGGCGGTAAGGGATGATGCTTCAGTTTCAATACTATCACTAATACTCAATATCATTTTACTATGACAAAACTTCATTTATATTGGTAAATCAGGTTTATAAGAAGGTAGCAGATGGACTGCTGATATATTATCACTACTGCATTCTCTTTCCATTTACCTATCTTGTATTGTTATTGATTTGTGTTTTTATTTTTACTTAGAATGTAAAGCCTTTGACTAATCATGTGAAAAAGCTCTGCATACAATTTTTGATCGATACACCACCTATTTCAATGCTTTTGGTCCTGATGAAAACTATCCGCAGAAGAAGGTGGGGTCGGAATTAGGTACAAAGATGATACACATAAAAATGAGATGTAGTGGCCTTGGTTCTGAGTGGGGAAATGTATCATATATATTTTACTCATTACTACCTATTTGATCGTGAAGGCTGGATCAGATCCTGTAGAATTGGACCGCCAAGCGCGTCAGGGATGTTGGTCGTATGGAGAGGAGGGGGGTGTACCTGCAAGGTACTCCGACGCTCAAGTAAGAAAGGTTCAGAGAAAAGGGGCAAGTATTAAGTATGAATTCTTAGGGTGAATATTCGATACCTGATCCTCTCAAGCGATAGGGTTAATATAGAGCCCCCAGCGCGTGGCCAACGGTCCTATTTTCGGGACGAAGTAACCGGTTTCCCCAAAGAATAGGTAACTACCCAAACTAGTCGTTATGTCGGGCAGGGTGCCCAAAACTAGCTGTTACGTCGGGCATAAGCATAGTTCCGGGCACCTGCCCATAGCTGTTCGGGGAGCAATGAAGCTGTGCGTGACGGGAAGTAATTCCGGGGAGGAACGTTGCATTCCTTGCCCGGTTGGAGGGGCAGAAAGGTAACTTTTGCCCCTCTGTGGATTGGACTTAGGAAATTTGGGCCGCTCTGGAGCAGAAGCGGATTGGGCCATGTCTAGCCATTGGCCTAGTCCAGAACAGGAGCCCCCCAAGTCGTTGCTCCCGAGCATGGGAGTGATGACTTAAGGACAGTTCGTTGCTCCGGGGAGCTAGCATGGAGTCGTCGTTTAGAGATGAGGAGGATTGTCTTAATGCGCCCGTGACCCCTGGTGTTTGTGAAATTTGTGGACGTTACCTTGTTGCCCAGTGTTCAGGGAGAGTAACGGTCATACAGAATTGGAAACACTGGGATGCCACGTGTGCCTAGAGCTCCGTGTAGCAGTTAATAGGCAATGATGGCTAGTGGATAGCCATCATGGCCTACGAGCGCGTGTTCGTACGTGCCCCTTTGTATAAAAAGGGGAAAATCGTTTCATTTGGAACTTTTTGCTCTGAGTTCTCTGCGTTTCCTTCAGCATTCTTGCCCGTAACCGCCGTCCGCTTACTCCGACCACCGCTTCAAGCTTCGAGCAGCTACTTTCGTCTACTTAAATTAAGTAAGTTTTCTGATCCTTTGCTTGTTTTACTCCTTTTTGTTGTCAATGGTAGGCTGCATGTGGTTAGGGCTAGGTTTAGAGGACGAAATAAGTGAGTTTCCGGCGATTGTTGGTGGTGGACGGTGGCTGTGCCATTTTTCTACCTCTGACATATCGCCGGAGTTAGTAGCATGTTTCAGCGAGCGGGGTAGTCCACGGCGATGTTGCGACAGCTATGCATGTGTGACTACAGTGTCTGTTCATCATCTGAGTGGGTGATGAGTTTTCCGGTAGGACATTCCCAAATTTCTGTGACGCTTTGCGATTTCCAGCGAAGCTTCAAACGGAAATTGGGTATGAGTGCGGGGAAGCTCCTCGCTTGGGATGATTGGCTTCGAACGTCTCCTCGCAGGGAGGTGTCAGCTTTTCCTTTGATGTTAGGGCTTAGTGTCGTACCTCGAAAAATACGATCCTCGCGATGGACGCGGAAAAAACTGTTTGAAACAGAGTCGCCACCGAACTTTATTCATTCCAAGGAAGGAATAGGAAAATATCGATAAAACCTTTGAAAGGAGATAAGAATATGGTTATCACAACCAAATTCGGGTTCGGGAGTCGGTTACGCAAGAGGGAAGGTATTAGCACCCTCTACGTCCGTTGTACTCAACGGGAACCTCTTGATTCGATTCGTGAGAAAGTTAGTTAGGTTTGTTTGTTATCTTCTAAAGGATATTTTTAAGGGAAAATGGGTAGTTTTTTATTAGTGTGCTAGACAAGGATTAAGATCCTCGGGCCTACGTATTCCCTCGTGCAATGGGAAAGTCAGAGCATTCATAGTTTGTGGCACTACGGTTGTTTGGTTTATATTTTTTATGTAGGCGCCAATTGCCCACACACGAGTAAGTAAACTCGCACCCAAGCAATTGGAGAGAAAGGTTAAAGACTTAGCCCCTCTCTTTTACACCTTGTAAGAAAGTTGTTAGAATATGTGGTTAAGTATGTTAAGAGGTTTGATTGAGAAAAAGGATTTGATTTGGACGTGTTTTAGGCGAACGAGGGTTTAGATTGCATTCTAACTGCTAAACGTTGGCTTGTCGGCTCGTCATGGGAGGCTGAAGCACGAGTTCATATGCGCGAAAGAATGACTTAAACAATGTTCTTTTTGTGAAAGTTGTTTGAGTATGAATTAAATGTGTTAAAGATTTGATTGAGAAAATAATTTGATTTGCGTGTGCTTTAGGGTTTCGGTCGCACGTGGGCGAGGAAAGGAGTTTTATTCGTATTGGATATTTTAGAGGTGACAATTGCCCACACACGAGTAAGAGGACTCGCACCCAAGCAATAGGTGACAATTGCTCACACACGAGTAAGAGAACTCGCACACAAGCAATCGACGAATTAAGGTTTATGTCTTTTAGAAGTGTCAATTGTTCATACACGAGTAAGAGAACTCGCACCTAAACAATTAAGGAGAAATACCAAAAACTTGATCCCCCTCACTTCACCTTTAGTAAAAATGTTTAAGTATATGATTAGGTGTTTTGATAATTTGATTTTGAAAAGATTTGCATGTTTGTCGAGTTTCGCGTGTTTTAGAGGCGTCAATTGTCCACACACGAGTAAGAGAACTCGCACCCAAACAATTGAGAGATTAAAGCTTAAGTTTTGTTAGAAGCATCAATTGTTCGTACACGAGTAAGAGAACTCGCACCTAAATAATTGAGGAGGTTAAAGTTTAAGTTTTTTAGAGGTGTCAATTGCTTACACACGAGTAAGGAAACTCGCACTCAAACAACCGAAGAGAGATCAAATACTTGAACCCCCATTTTTCACCTTGAAAGAGTTACGATAAATGTTAGTTATTTTGATGTTTATTTGTGAAAATCCGCTTGATTTTGGATCAAGGGTTTGTTTGTTATGAAAAGAATTTGATTGAAAAGACTAAGGTTTGGATGTTGATTTTAAAAGGGGCCCGACGATGAATCGAGAGTTTGGCTGGAAAAAGGTTTGTTTAAAAATGGCTCGACGACGAATCGAGAGTTTGATGAAAATGAGTGAGAATCGATTCTAGTCCCTAAGGGTGCTCCTAGTAACGATGTCACGATGGGTTGTTTTGAAAATGGTCTCGACGACGAATCGAGTATTAGTTTGAAAACGGGTTGTCTATGCTAGTCCCTAGGGGTGCTCCTAGTAAACAAACCGCAAACAAAAGGAAATAATAAAAACGTACATCGGAATGGGGGAGGGGTACATGTAAAATACAAGTGTTGACAGAAATAAATGGTCTCATTGTAAGGTAGCCCTAGAGAAAGTCGTGTGTGTGCAAAGTGTCCTAAACTAAACTTGATTGCAAGCGTCAAGCAAATGATCATCATAATCAACAGTCCATTAGTGATTGTTTTTAGGGTTTCGATAATTTATTAATTGTTTTCGATTAAATGGTGAGTAAATGAAATGAATATGGATATGATACAATATGATGACAATATTTACAACAATAACATAATATAAAATGGACAAGATATAATAATGACATAAGAAGATAAAATTGGTCTCGTCTTAATCGCGATTTAATCGATAAGTTGATAATCGGATTTTTGACCTTCATTGACCCAAAATGAAAATACAAGAATATGTGAAATAAAAGTTAGAAATTAAATCGGAAATATGAATAAAAGCAAAAAAGTCTCACCTTTATCAAGATTTAATCGAGAATTCGATAAATCGACTGATGTTTGGTTTTCATCGACCCCAAAATAAATGTAAACAACAATAAAAATGAAATAAAATCGAGAAAATGAATACAAAGGATAAAGGTCTCACCTTTATCGATATCTAATCGAAACTTCGAAAAATCGATCGATATTTGGTTTTCATCGACCCAAAAATGATAGAAATAAAATAAAATTGAAAATGACATGAAAAAAAATAAAGGTCTCACCTTTATCGAGATAAGTCGAGAAATCGACAAATCAATCGATATTTGGTTTTCATTGACCCAAAATACTAAAAAAATCTAAAACGATAAATGAACTAAAATGATAAATATTACATAAATCGAAATAAAAATGAATAAAAATGGTAGGCCTCAAATAAATCAAAATTTAATCGGTTTGATTAAACTATGAATATCTTTATGTCATTGGCCCTAAATCAAATGAAAATTGATAAAAACTAAATGCAAACAGAAAATGGAGATTAAACTTAAACTTCAAACTATTATTTTTAGAGAAACAAGAAAACTAAAATAAAATTAAGAATTAAAGGGGAGGTTTGAGATTGTTTGATGAAGGAGATTGATGAAGGGTTAGGAAGGATTCGTGAGATTTTTGGTTGTTTGAATCTTGTTGATGTCGTTGGGTTAAAGATTATTGGAGGTTGCTTTGTGTTGAAGGAAGAAGAAACAGGTTGAAGAGAGGATTTTGGTTGTGGCGGCTCTGTCCTCAATGAGAGTGAGAAAAAGTTGTACTTATAGGAGAGGAGGCTGAGGGTATTGTGGGAATAGTGAGAAGGAATTGATGAGCTGTTATGTGTTGTGATGCTGTACTGTAATGGTTGAATGGTGTGGGTAGCTCGCTGTGTATTTCAGTTGTTTTGTTGCTTTTGTGCGAGTTCCCTGAAGGTGTGTTGTATGATGTTTTGGCAGGACTTGTAGCATTGGTGTTGTAGGTTTGTATTGCGTTGCGGTACGGTTATTGTGGTGCGAGAATGGTGGTGTGCGTTGCGTGTTGTTTTATTACTCATGGCTTGGCAGCAGATGTACTAGCTTGGTTTCGTACAGGTACAGCTTGGTTCACCGCAAGTCATGGCTTTTGTAATTGTAGCATAGGATTGGTTGTTGTGGTGTATCAAGGCATGGTGAGAGTTTGAATTATACAGGGTGAAATATTCAGTGGCTGTTGGTCTTGGTAAGGTTCGTGTATCTTGGTCATGGATTGAATTGGCAGCTTATTTTCAAGGTTTTTAATGGTTTGTAAAAGCTTGTGGCTTCAAGGCAAGTCTTGGATCGGTTGGTTTTGTGAGAAGGGAATGAAATTTTGTGAATGAGTGAGGTAAATTGTGTGAGTGGTTGCTACGATTTGTGTGAGTGTTGTGCGAGTGGTTTGGGGTGCGGATTCTGCTGTGTATATCAATTGGTTGCACAGGGGATCAGACTGGGATATCAACTGTGGGGTCCTTATTTAGTTTGTGTGTGTTTTTGTGAATCCTGGCCAGCTGTGCGCGTTTGCGGGACCATTTGAACCATTCCTTGCATCTTGTGTAGTCTTCAATAAAGTAGTGTATATCTTCTCCAAGAGTTTTTTTTATTTTTAATTTTGGAAATTAGGTTGTAAGATTTTTGTAGTGTAATGGGCTTTTAAAAAAAAGGCAATGGTCTTGATCTTTCTTTGTTCTTTTGAATTTTGGTAAAATGATTGTAAAATTAAAATGGACAATGGATTATTGAATTGGTTAATTTAGAAACTGAAAATTGGGTAAGAAAATGTGGATTTGGAAGAATGGATAATAAGGTTTGATGGACTTGGATTATGGACATTAAACAAAAATGGATTGTTATGGATATTTACGGATATTGAATGGATTTAAAATGGAGATTGGATAGATTTGAATTTTGAAATGGATATGAATATTGGATGGATAATTGGTTTTAAATATGAAATGAAAACGGAAATGGGCTAGAAAGTGGTTTAATTGAAATAAAATGAATTTGAAAATTGATCTAAAGTGAAATGGATATTTGAAATATGGAAGTCGGTTAGAAAATAGGAAAGATAATTGAAAATGGTTATAAATGGATATTTAGATATGAATGGTGGATGAATGTTCCGATGAAAACTGATCACAGGTAGGACAAATTTGGGGTATGACAGATGCCCCTATCTAATTGGCTTGAACCCGAGAGAGTGAACGGCTGCATGCCGTTCATTTTAAGAGTAGAAGTCAATTAGATATAAGAATGCCCCAAAAATTTGTCTCACAAAAGGTAAAGTGTTTGTAGAGTAAGAGCTGACAGAATGAAGCAGCGGGGTTCAAACTAAACAAAATAACTTGAGGTTCTTTGGGTGGTCGAAACAGTCCCTTATACACTAAGGTTCCCCGATGATACCAAAGTAGTATTTCTGAGTGCATGAGATTCTCTGGGTCGTCGAAGCAGTCCCTTATCCATTAGGGTTCCTCGATGATACCAAAGCAGTATCTCTGAAGGCAGACTATTCTCTGGGTCGTCGAAGCAGTCCCTTATCCATTAAGGTTCCTCGATGATACCAAAGCAGTACCTCTGAAGGCAGACGATTCTCTGGGTCATCGAAGCAGTCCTTTATCAACTAAGGTTCCTCGACGATACCAAAGCAGTATCTCTGAAGGCAGACGATTCTCTGGGTCGTCGAAGTAGTCCGTTATCCCTTAAGGTTCCTCGATGATACCAAAGCAGTATCTCTGAAGGCAGACGATTCTCTGGGTCGTCGAAGCAGTCCCTTATCCATTGAGGTTCCTCGATGATACCAAAGCAGTATCTCTGAAGGCAGATGATTCTTTGGGTCTTCGAAGCAGTCCCTTATCCACTAAGGTTCCTCGATGATACCAAAGCAGTATCTCTGAAGGCAGACGATTCTCTGGGTCGTCGAAGCAGTCCTTATCCCTTAAGGTTCCTCGATGATACCAAAGCAGTATCTCTGAAGGTAGACGATTCTCTGGGACGTCGAAGCAGTCCCTTATCCATTAAGGTTCCTCGATGATACCAAAGCAGTATCTCTGAAGGCAGACGATTCTCTGGGTCGTCGAAGCAGTCCCTTATCCATTAAGGTTCCTCGATGATACCAAAGCAGTATCTCTGAAGGCAGACGATTCTCTGGGTCGTCGAAGCAGTCCCTTATCCATTAAGGTTCCTCGATGATACCAAAGCAGTACCTCTGAAGGCAGACGATTCTCTGGGTCGTCGAAGCAGTCCCTTATCCACTAAGGTTCCTCGATGATACCAAAACAGTATCTCTGAAGGCAGACGATTCTCTGGGTCATCGAAGCAGTCCCTTATCCCTTAAGGTTCCTCGATGATACCAAAGCAGTATCTCTGAAGGCAGACGATTCTCTGGGTCGTCGAAGCAGTCCCTTATCCATTAAGGTTCCTCGATGATACCAAAGCAGTATCTCTGAAGGCAGACGATTCTCTGGGTCGTTGAAGCAGTCCCTTATCCATTAAGGTTCCTCGATGATACCAAAGCAGTATCTCTGAAGGCAGACAATTCTCTGGGTCGTCGAAGCAGTCCCTTATCCACTAAGGTTCCTCGATGATACCAAAACAGTATCTCTATGGTAAATTTGCTGGGGGATAGTTGAGCAAGATTCCTGTCGGAGGAAAAGTACTGGCTCTGTAGGGGAAAGCTCACAAGAAACTTTCTAGGATATCCTCTGCTTGGGGAGTACAAAAAGCAACAGCTGCTGGGATTGTCATTATCAATTGCATGGTTAAAGAATGACTTACTGGGGAACAAAATTCCTTGAGTATGCGTGGAGTATCAACTCTTTTGAAGAATACTACCGACTTTGATGGAGGACTGGCCAAGATGCTTGCGAACTGATCCTGGATCCTATTATGCTATGTTGCTGGGGATGAATATGCCATGCATACAGGAACGCAAATGAACTGTTTTATATGAGATGCATATGGGAATGCAACCGGACAAGGATTCATTTCTGGTTTCCAAAGAAGGATTAATGGAGATTAGATGGAGTAAGGTGAAAGGCTCACTGGGAATACTAGCATATCAACTCGGGGGTTGAGAAAAGGAAATACATTATCAACTCGGGGGTCGAGAAACATTAAGATAAACTGTCGTCAACTCGGGGGTTGGGAGAAAGGTAAAGGTAATGTCGACTCGGGGGTCGAGGAAATAAAGACAATATCGACTCGGGGGTCGAGAAAATAAAGGCAAGGTAATCTATCAACTCGGGGGTTGAAGGAAATAACAAAATATCAACTCGGGGGTTGAAGGTAAAAGCAGATACCGACTCGGGGGTCGAGGGCAGAGATAAAGGAAAATGTCAACTCGGGGGTCGAAGAAGATGAAGATAATATCGACTTGGGGGTCGAGGAAATAAAGACAACAATGACTCGGGGGTCAGTACAAGCAATAAGATGTCAACTCGGGGGTTGAAGATGATAAAGACAACATTGACTCAAGGGTCAAGAACAAATCAATATATATCAACGCGGGGGTTGAGGAAGGAAATAGGTTATGTTATGTATGTATATGATGCACGTATGTTGTATATGATGCATATGTGGATGCAAGCAGGTTATTGGTTTTATGAAGGTGCCAGCAGGGTGGACTTTAGGTGGTGCTAAGCAGGGTTGGACTTTAGGAGGTTGCCAAGCAAGGTTTGACTTTAGGTAGTTGCCAAGCAGGGTTGGACTTTATGAGGTGAAAGGATCTGATTTCCCGACACTTAGTATCTGATAGTGCCATTATCAGAGGATAGTTGTGGATACTATCGGTGCCCCAAGTTTGATCCTTTGCAGAAATTGCGTGCTTGGTTCATGAGAGAACCTCACTTCTAGCTGATATGCCATAAATGGTTGTATGAGCGCAGCGACATAACCAATGCATGTTGATTGTGTGAGCGTAGCGACTTATCCAACGCATTCTGATGGTGCGTTTGCTCTGCCCCAAGGCTTTTAATACTTGTTAAATTCAAGGGTCGCTTAGTGCATGACATGGCCAGCTTGACCAACTTGAATGTATGAAGGGAATCTGCCCCTGTCTGGAGGGTAATGAGATGATCTGCCCCAGCGTCTGGATCAGTGTCTGCCCCTGTGTCTGGATCAGTTCTCTGCCCCAGTCTTAGCTTTTGAAAGACTTGCCTCAGATTGGCTAAGTATTGCTTTGAGGGACTTGCCCCAGTCTTGGTTATGAGGTAGTCTCGATTCGAGTCAATGCCAACGAATGCTCAAGTTTTTCTTTGATTGCACTTTGTTGGAATTTCTAAAATATCAAGTACTGATTTGCAGCTAAAATTGATCATTCAGAAATGGTAATTTTAATGCGACATCCATGCAAGTTTTGAAAAATCACTTATTGGAATGGTGTGTCAGTGTGTGACGAATGAACCATTAGTCCAAACGCAGTGCTGATTTACTGGTGTGTGAAAGTACAACAAGAATATGACACCAATACAAAAAGTTAGCAAATATGTAGGAGTCAGTTTACGCAACCTTGCTGTAGTATGCTTTCAGAATAAACCCCGCCTCAATTAGGTCTTTTAAGGGTTGTAACGTGGTCTGGTTCACGGTTATAGAAACAAAAGATATAAGGCTCAAAGTTATATTTGTACCCACCCCTTCTTCGTGATGAACTTCCAGTCCTACGTTCAGTTAATTTGACACACGTACTTAGATATTGACGGTGTAAGAATGAAGATGAAGGTTCGAGATTCGCTTGAAATGGCAGTCATCTTATTTTGTTTTTTGGACATTAGTGACCTTTTGATTTTGATTTGGCGGTCACTGTATCTTATTTTGCTTCGCTTGAGAACTTAAGGACCTTTTTTTTTGTCATTTTTATTTTTTTGATCCCTAATTTTGCATGGACTGATTTTATTCTACGAGTCCATCGGGATTGCCCTAATTTTTGCCTAAGTATCCTTTTTGAAGTGTTTGACTTAGCGGGCTCTCTTTTTTTTTTAGAGTAAGGCTTGTGACTGCCAAGTCAGTAGTCATTGAAGAACAACCATCATAACTTCTGGATTTTTCATGATTTCTTCGTCACCTCAAGACGTGTACGAAGAATACGGAGTCAGATTAACTGAACACTACCCTGCCCCGGGTTGAGTGTAAAGGTTTGAATATCCGAAGCAAACTTCTACTTTTCGGCTCGAAGTGGTGAACTAGGGATTAACTCCTTATCTCTCCAGTGTTTGGGGATTTGAAGTAATGCCTGTACATCCTTGGCAGGATTTTATCTGAAAGCATACCATCAGCAATTATGGGTATCTCGTTTTCGTCATCCTCCCTCCGATCTTTGCTAAACGACAATTTGGTTAAGAAAGCGAATGAGAGGTATAGAGATGGATATCTTTTTTGTTGTTTTTTTTCATATAAGTGAAGAAAATGTGAGCGAATGCGACGTGATTAGTTCAAAAAATGCATGATCACTTCATTAAAATTACCATTAATAAACAACAATGTCTAAAAGCAAATAGAACATAACATAAAGAAACTACAAATGCATAGCAATGACATGATCTAAACATTGCCAGCATTGAGGACTGGGCTTTTCTTTCTTGACCCACTGTTGGACTAGCATTCTTGTTCATCGAGACCACTATGATAACCTTCTTCACACCTACTCTCAGCAACTTATTCCATAACATGGGCCGATGGACCCACTCGATCAAATGAAGGATTGACATTGATTTGAAGACCTCGAGGCGTAAATGAGATTAACTTGGACTCAATCAGATCTTGGATCTTGTTTTTGAGCTGTTTACAATCCTCAGTTGAATGCCCCATGGCGCCAGCATGGTATCCACATCATGCATTGGCGTCAAAGCCTGGTGGGTATGGAGGAATAACAGGATCCAAGCCCTTTGGCACTATTAGCCTGCTACTAATCAAACGTGGTAATATATGACTGAATGGCATTGGCAAATGATCAAAATGCCTTTTTGGTCTTTGACTATAGTATCGTCGGGGTTGTGAAGAGTGTTGTTGTGCAATCTGTTGTTGACGAGGGGAACCTCTATTGGCAGGAGTATATTGACCATGTGGAGAGAATGGAATCGCACAGGGAGGCCCATGGGATTGCTGACTCTGAACATTTGAGGTGCTTGGGTATTGAGGATAAGGTACTGAAGACGGAGCTTGTAAAGTGCCCCAGATTGCATTGATTTCAGCCTCCCCTTCCTCTTAAGAATTGAGAATGGATCCAGTCTCACTAGCCTGGGTTCTCGAGGCGTCTTGGATCTTTCCAC
This sequence comes from Lathyrus tuberosus, assembly GCA_022829125.1. Taxonomy (NCBI): domain Eukaryota; kingdom Viridiplantae; phylum Streptophyta; class Magnoliopsida; order Fabales; family Fabaceae; genus Lathyrus; species Lathyrus tuberosus. The sequence continues at coordinate 9,251,108 of JALAZF010000084.1, forward strand.
TCTTGATATGACTCTCAATGCGTTCTCCTACTAAAACCAGGTCAGAGAAGTTTGATGTCCCATTGCTTATCATTTTTTCTAGGTATGGGTCTTGCAAAGAATTTATGAACAGGTCAACCAATTCTCTATCTAAAAGTGGTGGTTGAACGCGAGCAGCTACTTCTCTCCATCTCTGAGCATACCTCCTGAAGGATTCGTTCTCCTCTTGAGATAAGCCTTGCAACTGTATGCGGTTGGGAGCCACGTCAAGATTGTATTGGTATTGTTTCACGAAGGCGTTGGCTAAGTCCAACCATGACTGGATATGGCTACTCTGTAGCCGCATGTACCAACTCAGCGATGCCCCACTCAGACTGTCTTGGAAACAGTGGATCATAAGTTTATTATTGAGAGCATTGGAGGTCATCTTTCTGCAAAACATCACCAAATGTTGCTTTGGACAGGTATCTCCTTTGTACTTCTCAAATTTTGGCATCTTGAACTTTGGAGGTATTACAAGTCCGGGTACCAAACACATGTTCAAAACATTCAGATCAAAAGCATCGCTCCCTTTTAAGGTTTCAAGCTTCTCTTCCAACACTCTACATCTTTCAGCAAACTCAACATCTTGAGGTCGTTCAATATTCACCACCAGGCTTGTCCCTCGAGAATTCGGTGTAGTGAATGCAAAGCTATGGTATTCAACTGCATCATGAGACAAGGCATGTTCATCTTGAATAGTGTGACATTCTTGTATAACTTGGTCCCCAACAGGAATCCGCATAGGCTGAAATTGTTCAAGATTATTCACTTGAGGCAGAGTGACGTCCTTAGTGACCGTAGGCCTTTGAATGTTGTCCTCTTTCTTTGACAAGGCTATCATGGCTTCCACAAGTTGGTCTAGCTGGTTCTTTATCAAATCAACATATGCTCTTGACGCAAACTAGTTCTGCTCTTCTGAGTCCATGATCCTTTCACAAACGGCTTCAAGTCTGATACGGGTGTCGGGAAATCAACTGCGGGTTATGGACAAAGGATGGTTGAGTTTGTGGTTTTGGAAAATGATATGCAATGCTGATGAGTATGCAATGCTTATGCACGGTTCCAGGATCAAAACAACATCTGATTCTGAGGAAGGAGTTACACACAGGATATCTCCGATCATCGGATCCCCCACAGGTAGGCTCTAAACGGGTAGGTACCTAGAGTTATGGATATCTTTCAAAGACATTATAGCCATGACGAAGGAGCATCAGACGATAATATCCTTGAAAGGATCTCGTCTAGGTGAGGTCTTCGTTTCTTCCCCACGAGAAAGACTCCTCGGAGGCGCCCACTACACAACCATCGACACACGGGTTTAGGGTTCTCAGAATCCTAGATCGAGGTCGAAAATATTACTGTCAGGAAGTAATATGTTCGAGGGATCTCATCTGATTGGGGCGTTCGCATTAACTCGCATAGAATTAATACTACCAACCACCATGGGCAATTAGGTTAAAGGTCCTTGGGATCGATGATTCAGGCTCGAAAACATTACCTCCATGGTAAAGTTTCACCACAACAATAATATCTCCAAGGGAACCTACTCCAAGCGGGGTTTTCGCTTCAACTCATGCAGAAGAGACCACGCAGGCCTAGACTACACAACCACCATTCTAATCCTAGGGTTATACTCGGACTCGGGTGTAGAGTCATCTCACAAAGTTCCCAATGATCAGAGAACCCCCACAGTGTCATAAGAGATAATAATAGGATATAATAAAAATAAGCACGCAAGTAAATAACAGATAGTTAAACAAGCAAGCAAACAAACTAGAGAAGATAAACACACAAGCGGATTTAACACTCATGAATCGAGTCAAGTTAGGCTTGACTCTCTCTAGCATAGCTGTCGTACCTCAAAAAATACAATCCTTGCGATGGACGCGGAAAAAACTATACGAAACAGAGTCGCCACCGAACTTTATTCATTCCAAGGAAGGAATAGGAAAATATCGATAAAACCTTTGAAAGGAGATAAGAATATGGTCGTCGCAACCAAATTCGGGTTCGGGAGTCGGTTACGCAAGAGGGAAGGTATTAGCACCCTCTACGTCCGTTGTACTCAACGGGAACCTCTTGATTCGATTCGTGAGAAAGTTAGTTAGATTTGTTTGTTATCTTCTAAAGGATATTTTTAAGGGAAAATGGGTGGTTTTTCATTAGTGTGCTCAACAAGGATTAAGATCCTCGGGCCTACGTATTCCCTCGTGCAATGGGAAAGTCAGAGCATTCGTAGTTCGTGGCACTACGGTTGTTTGGTTTGTATTTTTTATGTAGGCGCCAATTGCCCACACACGAGTAAGTAAACTCGCACCCAAGCAATTGGAGAGAATGGTTAAAGACTTAGCCCCCCTCTTTTACACCTTGTAAGAAAGTTGTTAGAATATGTGGTTAAGTATGTTAAGAGGTTTGATTGAGAAAAAGGATTTGATTTGGACGTGTTTTAGGCGAACGAGGGTTTAGATTGCATTCTAACTGCTAAACGTTGGCTTGTCGGCTCGTCATGGGAGGCTGAAGCACGAGTTCATATGCGCGAAAGAATGACTTAAACAATGTTCTTTTTGTGAAAGTTGTTTGAGTATGAATTAAATGTGTTAAAGATTTGATTGAGAAAATAATTTGATTTGCGTGTGCTTTAGGGTTTCGGTCGCACGTGGGCGAGGAAAGGAGTTTTATTCGTATTGGATATTTTAGAGGTGACAATTGCCCACACACGAGTAAGAGGACTCGCACCCAAGCAATAGGTGACAATTTCTCACACACGAGTAAGAGAACTTGCACACAAGCAATCGACGAATTAAGGTTTATGTCTTTTAGAAGTGTCAATTGTTCATACACGAGTAAGAGAACTCACACCCAAACAATTAAGGAGAAAGACCAAAGACTTGATCCCCCTCACTTCACCTTTAGTAAAAATGTTTAAGTATATGATTAGGTGTTTTAATAATTTGATTTTGAAAAGATTTGCATGTTTGTCGAATTTCGTGTGTTTTAGAGGCGTCAATTGTCCACACACGAGTAAGAGAACTCGCACCCAAACAATTGAGAGATTAAAGCTTAAGTTTTGTTAGAAGCATCAATTGTTCGCACACGAGTAAGAGAACTCGCACCTAAACAATTGAGGAGGTTAAAGTTTAAGTTTTTTAGAGGTGTCAATTGCTTACACACGAGTAAGGAAACTCGCACCCTAACAACCGAAGAGAGATCAAAGACTTGAACCCCCATTTTTCACATTGAAAGAGTTACGATAAATGTTAGTTGTTTTGATGTTTATTTGTGAAAATCCGCTTGATGTTGGATCAAGGGTTTGTTTGTTATGAAAAGAATTTGATTGAAAAGACTAAGGTTTGGATGTTGATTTTAAAAGGGGCCCGACGATGAATCGAGAGTTTGGTTGGAAAAAGGTTTGTTTAAAAATGGCTCGACGACGAATCGAGAGTTTGATGGAAATGAGTGAGAATCGATTCTAGTCCCTAAGGGTGCTCCTAGTAACGATGTCACGATGGGTTGTTTTGAAAATGGTCTCGACGACGAATCGAGTATTAGTTTGAAAACGGGTTGTCTATGCTAGTCCCTAGGGGTGCTCCTAGTAAACAAACCGCAAACAAAAGGAAATAATAAAAACGTACATCGGAATGGGGGAGGGGTACATGTAAAATACAAGTGTTGACAGAAATAAATGGTCTCATTGTAAGGTAGCCCAAGAGAAAGCCGTGTGTGTGCAAAGTGTCCTAAACTAAACTTGATTGCAAGCGTCAAGCAAATGATCATCATAATCAACAGTCCATTAGTGATTGTTTTTAGGGTTTCGATAATTTATTAATTGTTTTCGATTAAATGGTGAGTAAATGAAATGAATATGGATATGATACAATATGATGACAATATTTACAACAATAACATAATATAAAATGGACAAGATATAATAATGACATAAGAAGATAAAATTGGTCTCGTCTTAATCGCGATTTAATCGATAAGTTGATAATCGGATTTTTGACCTTCATTGACCCAAAATGAAAATACAAGAATATGTGAAATAAAAGTTAGAAATTAAATCGGAAATATGAATAAAAGAAAAAAAGTCTCACCTTTATCGAGATTTAATCGAGAATTTGATAAATCGACTGATGTTTGGTTTTCATCGACCCCAAAATAAATGTAAACAACAATAAAAATGAAATAAAATCGAGAAAATGAATACAAAGGATAAAGGTCTCACCTTTATCGAGATCTAATCGAAACTTCGAAAAATCGATCGATATTTGGTTTTCATCGACCCAAAAATGATAGAAATAAAATAAAATTGAAAATGACATGAAAAAAAAATAAAGGTCTCACCTTTATCGAGATAAGTCGAGAAATCGACAAATCAATCGATATTTGGTTTTCATTGACCCAAAATACTAAAAAAATCTAAAACGATAAATGAACTAAAATGATAAATATTACATAAATCGAAATAAAAATGAATAAAAATGGTAGGCCTCAAATAAATCAAAATTTAATCGGTTTGATTAAACTATGAATATCTTTATGTCATTGGCCCTAAATCAAATGAAAATTGATAAAAACTAAATGCAAACAGAAAATGGAGATTAAACTTAAACTTCAAACTATTATTTTTAGAGAAATAAGAAAACTAAAATAAAATTAAGAATTAAAGGGGAGGTTTGAGATTGTTTGATGAAGGAGATTGATGAAGGGTTAGGAAGGATTCGTGAGATTTTTGGTTGTTTGAATCTTGTTGATGTCGTTGGGTTAAAGATTATTGGAGGTTGCTTTGTGTTGAAGGAAGAAGAAACAGGTTGAAGAGAGGATTTCGGTTGTGGCGGCTCTGTTCTCAATGAGAGTGAGAAAAAGTTGTACTTACAGGAGAGGAGGTTGAGGGTATTATGGGAATAGTGAGAAGGAATTGATGAGCTGTTATGTGTTGTGATGCTGTACTGTAATGGTTGAATGGTGTGGGTAGCTCGCTGTGTATTTCGGTTTTTTTGTTGCTTTTGTGCGAGTTCCCTGAAGGTGTGTTGTATGATGTTTTGGCAGGACTTGTAGCATTGGTGTTGTAGGTTTGTATTGCGTTGCGGTACGGTTATTGTGGTGCGAGAATGGTGGTGTGCGTTGCGTGTTGTTTTATTACTCATGGCTTGGCAGCAGGTGTACTAGCTTGGTTTCGTACAGGTACAGCTTGGTTCACCTCAAGTCATGGCTTTTGCAATTGTAGCATAGGATTGGTTGTTGTGGTGTATCAAGGCATGGTGAGAGTTTGAATTATACAGAGTGAAATATTCAGTGGCTGTTGGTCTTGGTAAGGTTCATGTATCTTGGTCATGGATTGAATTGGCAGCTTATTTTCAAGGTTTTTAATGGTTTGTAAAAGCTTGTGGCTTCAAGGCAAGTCTTGGATCGGTTGGTTTTGTGAGAAGGGAATGAAATTTTGTGAGTGAGTGGGGTAAATTGTGTGAGTGGTTGCTACGATTTGTGTGAGTGTTGTGCGAGTGGTTTGGGGTGCGGATTCTGCTGTGTATATCAATTGGTTGCACAGGGGATCAGACTGGGATATCAACTATGGGGTCCTTATTTGGTTTGTGTGTGTTTTTGTGAATCCTGGACAGCTGTGCGCGTTTGCGGGACCATTTGAACCATTCCTTGCATCTTGTGTAGTCTTCAATAAAGTAGTGTATATCTTCTCCAAGAGTTTTTTTTTATTTTTATTTTTGGAAATTATGTTATAAGATTTTTGTAGTGTAATGGGCTTTTAAAAAAAAGGCAATGGTCTTGATCTTTCTTTGTTCTTTTGAATTTTGTTAAAATGATTGTAAAATTAAAATGGACAATGGATTATTGAATTGGTTAATTTAGAAACTGAAAATTGGGTAAGAAAATGTGGATTTGGAAGAATGGATAATAAGGTTTGATGGACTTGGATTATGGACATTAAACAAAAATGGATTGTTATGGATATTTACGGATATTGAATGGATTTAAAATGGAGATTGGATAGATTTGAATTTTGAAATGGATATGAATATTGGATGGATAATTGGTTTTAAATATGAAATGAAAACGGAAATGGGCTAGAAAGTGGTTTAATTGAAATAAAATGAATTTGAAAATTGATCTAAACTGAAATGGATATTTGAAATATGGAAGTTGGTTAGAAAATAGGAAAGATAATTGAAAATGGTTATAAATGGATATTTAGATATGAATGGTGGATGAATGTTCCGATGAAAAATGATCACAGGTAGGACAAATTTGGGGTATAACAGATGCCCCTATCTAATTGGCTTGAACCCGAGAGAGTGAACGGCTGCATGCCGTTCATTTTAAGAGTAGAAGTCAATTAGATATAAGAATGCCCCAAAAATTTGTCACACAAAAGGTAAAGTGTTTGTAGAGTAAGAGCTGACAGAATGAAGCAGCGGGGTTCAAACTAAACAAAATAACCTGAGGTTCTTTGGGTGGTCGAAACAGTCCCTTATACACTAAGGTTCCCCGATGATACCAAAGTAGTATTTCTGAATGCGTGAGATTCTCTGGGTCGTCGAAGCAGTCCCTTATCCATTAAGGTTCCTAGATACCAAAGCAGTATCTTTGAAGGCAGACTATTCTCTGGGTCGTCGAAGCAGTCCCTTATTCATTAAGGTTCCTCGATGATACCAAAGTAGTACCTCTGAAGGCAGACGATTCTCTGAGTCGTCGAAGCAGTCCTTTATCAACTAAGGTTCCTCGACGATACCAAAGCAGTATCTCTGAAGGCAGACGATTCTCTGGGTCGTCGAAGTAGTCCGTTATCCCTTAAGGTTCCTCGATGATACCAAAGCAGTATCTCTGAAGGCAGACGATTCTCTGGGTCGTCGAAGCAGTCCCTTATCCATTAAGGTTCCTCGATGATACCAAAGCAGTATCTCTGAAGGCAGATGATTCTTTGGGTCGTCGAAGCAGTCCCTTATCCACTAAGGTTCCTCGATGATACCAAAGCAGTATCTCTGAAGGCAGACGATTCTCTGGGTCGGAGAAGCAGTCCTTATCCCTTAAGGTTCCTCGATGATACCAAAGCAGTATCTCTGAAGGTAGACGATTCTCTGGGTCGTCGAAGCAGTCCCTTATCCATTAAGGTTCCTCGATGATACCAAAGCAGTATCTCTGAAGGCAGACGATTCTCTGGGTCGTCGAAGCAGTCCCTTATCCATTAAGGTTCCTCGATGATACCAAAGCAGTATCTCTGAAGGCAGACGATTCTCTGGGTCGTCGAAGCAGTCCCTTATCCATTAAGGTTCCTCGATGATACCAAAGCAGTACCTCTGAAGGCAGACGATTCTCTGGGTCGTCGAAGCAGTCCCTTATCCACTAAGGTTCCTCGATGATACCAAAACAGTATCTCTGAAGGCAGACGATTCTCTGGGTCATCGAAGCAGTCCCTTATCCCTTAAGGTTCCTCGATGATACCAAAGCAGTATCTCTGAAGGCAGACGATTCTCTGGGTCGTCGAAGCAGTCCCTTATCCATTAAGGTTCCTCGATGATACCAAAGCAGTATCTCTGAAGGCAGACGATTCTCTGGGTCGTTGAAGCAATCCCTTATCCATTAAGGTTCCTCGATGATACCAAAGCAGTATCTCTGAAGGCAGACAATTCTCTGGGTCGTCGAAGCAGTCCCTTATCCACTAAGGTTCCTCGATGATACCAAAATAGTATCTCTATGGTAAATTTGCTGGGGGATAGTTGAGCAAGATTCCTGTCAGAGGAAAAGTACTGGCTCTGTAGGGGAAAGCTCACAAGAAACTTTCTAGGATATCCTCTGCTTGGGGAGTACAAAAAGCAACAGCTGCTGGGATTGTCATTATCAATTGCATGGTTGAAGAATGACTTGCTGGGGAACAAAATTCCTTGAGTATGCGTGGAGTATCAACTCTTTTGAAGAATACTACCAACTTTGATGGAGGACTGGCCAAGATGCTTTCGAACTGATCCTGGATCCTATTATGCTATGTTGCTGGGGATGAATATGCCATGCATACAGGAACGCAAATGAATTGTTTTATATGAGATGCATATGGGAATGCAACCGGACAAGGATTCATTTATGGTTTCCAAAGAAGGATTAATGGAGATTAGATGGAGTAAGGTGAAAGGCTCACTGGGAATACTAGCATATCAACTCGGGGGTTGAGAAAAGGAAATACATTATCAACTCGGGGGTCGAGAAACATTAAGATAAACTGTCGTCAACTCGGGGGTCGAGAAACATTAAGATAAACTGTCGTCAACTCGGGGGTTGGGAGAAAGGTAAAGGTAATATCGACTCGGGGGTCGAGGAAATAAAGACAATATCGACTCGGGGGTCGAGAAAATAAAGGCAAGGTAATCTATCAACTCGGGGGTTGAAGGAAATAACAAAATATCAACTCGGGGGTTGAAGGTAAAAGCAGATACCGACTCGGGGGTCGAGGGCAGAGATAAAGGAAAATGTCGACTCGGGGGTCGAAGAAGATGAAGATAATATCGACTGGGGGTCGAGGAAATAAAGACAACAATGACTCGGGGGTCAGTACAAGCAATAAGATGTCAACTCGGGGGTTGAAGATGATAAAGACAACATTGACTCAGGGGTCAAGAACAAATCAATATATATCAACGCGGGGGTTGAGGAAGGAAATAGGTTATGTTATGTATGTATATGATGCACGTATATTGTATATGATGCATATGTGGATGCAAGCAGGTTATTGGTTTTATGAAGGTGCCAGCAGGGTGGGCTTTAGGAGGTGCCAAGCAGGGTTGGACTTTAGGAGGTTGCCAAGAAAGGTTTGACTTTAGGTAGTTTCCAAGCAGGGTTGGACTTTATGAGGTGAAAGGATCTGATTTCCCGACACTTAGTATCTGATAGTGCCATTATCAAAGGATAATTGTGGATGCTATCGGTGCCCCAAGTTTGATCATTTGCAGAAATTGCGTGCTTGGTTCATGAGAGAACCTCACTTCTAGCTGATATGCCATAAATGGTTGTATGAGCGCAGCGACATAACCAATGCATGTTGATTGTGTGAGCGTAGCGACTTATCCAACGCATTCTGATGGTGCGTTTGCTCTGCCCCAAGGCTTTTAATACTTGTTAAATTCAAGGGTCGCTTAGTGCATGACATGGCCAGCTTGACCAACTTGAATGTATGAAGGGAATCTGCCCCTGTCTGGAGGGTAATGAGATGATCTGCCCCAGCGTCTGGATCAGTGTCTGCCCCTGTGTCTGGATCAGTTCTCTGCCCCAGTCTTAGCTTTTGAAAGACTTGCCTCAGATTGGCTAAGTATTGCTTTGAGGGACTTGCCCTAGTCTTGGTTATGAGGTAGTCTCGATTCGAGTCAATGCCAACGAATGCTCAAGTTTTTCTTTGATTGCACTTTGTTGGAATTTCTAAAATATCAAGTACTGATTTGCAGCTAAAATTGATCATTCAGAAATGGTAATTTTAATGCGACATCCATGCAAGTTTTGAAAAATCACTTATTGGAATGGTGTGTCAGTGTGTGACGAATGAACCATTAGTCCAAACGCAGTGCTGATTTACTGGTGTGTGAAAGTACAACAAGAATATGACACCAATACAAAAAGTTAGCAAATATGTAGGAGTCAGTTTACGCAACCTTGCTGTAGTATGCTTTCAGAATAAACCCCGCCTCAATTAGGTCTTTTAAGGGTTGTAACGTGGTCTGGTTCACGGTTATAGAAACAAAAGATATAAGGCTCAAAGTTATATTTGTACCCACCCCTTCTTCGTGATGAACTTCCAGTCCTACGTTCAGTTAATTTGACACACGTACTTAGATATTGACGGTGTAAGAATGAAGATGAAGGCTCGAGATTCGCTTGAAATGGAAGTCATCTTATTTTGTTTTTTGGACGTTAGTGACCTTTTGATTTTGATTTGGCGGTCACTGTATCTTATTTTACTTCGCTTGAGAACTTAAGGACCTTTTTTTTTGTCATTTTTATTTTTTTGATCCCTAATTTTGCATGGACTGATTTTATTCTACGAGTCCACCGGGATTGCCCTAATTTTTACCTAAGTATCCTTTTTGAAGTGTTTGACTTAGCGGGATCTCTTTTTTTTTTAGAGTAAGGCTTGTGACTGCCAAGTCAGTAGTCATTGAAGAACAACCATCATAACTTCTGGATTTTGCATGATTTCTTCGTCACCTCAAGACGTGAACGAAGAATACGGAGTCAGATTAACTGAACACTACCCTGTCCCGGGTTGAGTGTAAGGGTTTGAATATCTGAAGCAAACTTCTACTTCTCGGCTCGAAGTGGTGAACTAGGGATTAACTCCTTATCTCTCCAGTGTTTGGGGATTTGAAGCAATGCCTGTACATCCTTGGCAGGATTTTATCTGAAAGCATACCATCAGCAATTATGGGTATCTCGTTTTCGTCATCCTCCCTCCAATCTTTTCTAAACGACAATTTGGTTAAGAAAGCGAATGAGAGGTATAGAGATGGATATCTTTTTTGTTGTTTTTTTTTCATATAAGTGAAGAAAATGTGAGCGAATGCGACGTGATTAGTTCAAAAAATGCATGATCACTTCATTAAAATTACCATTAATAAACAACAATGTCTAAAAGCAAATAGAACATAACATAAAGAAACTACAAATGCATAGAAATGACATGATCTAAACATTGCCAGCATTGAGGACTGGGTTTTTCTTTCTTGACCCACTGTTGGACTAGCATTCTTGTTCATCGAGACCACTATGATAACCTTCTTCACACCTACTCTCAGCAACTTCTTCCATAACATGGGCGGATGGACCCACTCGATCAAATGAAGGATTGACGTTAATTTGAAGACCTCGAGGCGTAAATGAGATTAACTTGGACTCAATCAGATCTTGGATCTTGTTTTTGAGCTGTTTACAATCCTCAGTTGAATGCCCCATGGCGCCAGCATGGTATCCACATCGTGCATTGGCGTCAAAGCCTGGTGGGTATGGAGGAATAACAGGATCCAAGCCCTTTGGCACTATTAGCCTGCTACTAATCAAACGTGGCAATATATGACTGAATGGCATTGGAAAATGATCAAAATGCCTTTTTGGTCTTTGACTATAGTAGCGTCGGGGTTGTGAAGAGTGTTGTTGTGCAATCTGTTGTTGACGAGGGGAACCTCTATTGGCAGGAGTATATTGACCATGTGGAGAGAATGGAATCGCACAGGGAGGCCCATGGGATTGCTGACTCTGAACATTTGAGGTGCTTGGGTATTGAGGATAAGGTACTGAAGACGGAGCTTGTAAAGTGCCCCAGATTGCATTGATTTCAGCCTCCCCTTCCTCTTAAGAATTGACAATGGATCCAGTCTCACTAGCCTGGGTGCTCGAGGCGTCTTGGATCTTTCCACTCTTGATATGACTCTCAATGCGTTCTCCTACTAAAACCAGGTCAGAGAAGTTTGATGTCTCATTGCTTATCAATTTTTCTAGGTATGGGTCTTGCAAAGAATTTATGAACAGGTCAACCAATTCTCTATCTAAAAGTGGTGGTTGAACGCGAGCAGCTACTTCTCTCCATCTCTGAGCATACCTCCTGAAGGATTCATTCTCCTCTTGAGATAAGCCTTGCAACTGTATGCGGTTGGGAGCCACGTCAAGATTGTATTGGTATTGTTTCATGAAGGCGTTGGCTAAGTCCAACCATGACTGGATATGGCTACTCTGTAGCCGCATGTACCAACTCAGCGATGCCCCACTCAGACTGTCTTGGAAACAGTGGATCATAAGTTTATCATTGAGAGCATTGGAGGTCATCTTTCTGCAAAACATCACCAACTGTTGCTTTGGATAGGTATCTCCTTTGTACTTCTCAAATTTTGGCATCTTGAACTTTGGAGGTATTACAAGTCCGGGTACCAAACACATGTTCAAAACATTCAGATCAAAAGCATCACGCCCTTTTAAGGTTTCAAGCTTCTCTTCCAACACTCTACATCTTTCAGCAAACTCAACATCTTGAGGTCGTTCAATATTCACCACCAGGCTTGTCCCTCGAGAATTCGGTGTAGTGAATGCAAAGCTATGGTATATAACCGTATCATGAGACAAGGCATGTTCATCTTGAATAGTGTGACATTCTTGTATAACTTGGTCCCCAACAGGAATCCGCATAGGCTGAAATTGTTCAAGATTATTCACTTGAGGCAGAGTGACGTCCTTAGTGACCGTAGGCCTTTGAATGTTGTCCTCTTTCTTTGACAAGGCTATCATGGCTTCCACAAGTTGGTCTAGCTGGTTCTTTATCAAATCAACATATGCTCTTGACGCAAACTAGTTCTGCTCTTCTGAGTCCATGATCCTTTCACAAACGGCTTCAAGTCTGATACGGGTGTCGAGAAATCAACTGCGGGTTATGGACAAAGGATGGTTGAGTTTGTGGTTTTGGAAAATGATATGCAATGCTGATGAGTATGCAATGCTTATGCACGGTTCCAGGATCAAAACAACATCTGATTCTGAGGAAGGAGTTACACACAGGATATCTCTGATCATCGGATCCCCCACAGGTAGGCTCTAAACGAGTAGGTGCCTAGAGTTATGGATATCTTTCAAAGATATTATAGCCATGACGAAGGAGCATCAGACGATAATATCCTTGAAAGGATCTCATCTAGGTGAGGTTTTCGTTTCTTCCCCACGAGAAAGACTCCTCGGAGGCGCCCACTACACAACCATCGACACACGGGTTTAGGGTTCTCAGAATCCTAGATCGAGGTCGAAAATATTACTGTCAGGAAGTAATACGTTCGAGGGATCTCATCTGATTGGGGTGTTCGCATTAACTCACATAGAATTAATACTACCAACCACCATAGGCAATTAGGTTAAAGGTCCTTGGGATCGACGATTCAGGCTCGAAAACATTACCGCCATGGTAAAGTTTCACCACAACAATAATATCTCCAAGGGAACCTACTCCAAGCGGGGTTTTCGCTTCAACTCACGCAGAAGAGACCACGCAAGCCTAGACTACACAACCACTATTCTAATCCTAGGGTTATACTCGGACTCGGGTGTAGAGTCATCTCACAAAGTTCCCAATGATCAGAGAACCCCCACAGTGTCATAAGAGATAATAATAGGATATAATAAAAATAAGCACGCAAGTAAATAACAGATAGTTAAACAAGCAAGCAAACAAACAAGAGAAGATAAACACACAAGCAGATTTAACACTCATGAATCGAGTCAAGTTAGGCTTGACTCTCTCTAGCATAGCTGTCGTACCTCGAAAAATACAATCCTTGCGATGGACGCGGAAAAAACTGTACGAAACAGAGTCGCCACCGAACTTTATTCATTCCAAGGAAGGAATAGAAAAATATCGATAAAACCTTTGAAAGGAGATAAGAATATGGTCGTCGCAACCAAATTCGGGTTCGGGAGTCGGTTACGCAAGAGGGAAGGTATTAGCACCCTCTACGTCCGTTGTACTCAACGGGAACCTCTTGATTCGATTCGTGAGAAAGTTAGTTAGATTTGTTTGTTATCTTCTAAAGGATATTTTTAAGGGAAAATGGGTGGTTTTTTATTAGTGTGCTCAACAAGGATTAAGATCCTCGAGCCTATGTATTCCCTCGTGCAATGGGAAAGTCAGAGCATTCGTAGCTCGTGGCACTACGGTTGTTTGGTTTGTATTTTTTATGTAGGCGCCAATTGCCCACACACGAGTAAGTAAACTCGCACCCAAGCAATTGGAGAGAAAGGTTAAAGACTTAGCCGCCCTCTTTTACACCTTGTAAGAAAGTTGTTAGAATATGTGGTTAAGTATGTTAAGAGGTTTGATTGAGAAAAAGGATTTGATTTGGACGTGTTTTAGGCGAATGAGGGTTTAGATTGCATTCTAACTGCTAAACGTTGGCTTGTCGGCTCGTCATGGGAGGCTGAAGCACGAGTTCATATGCGCGAAAGAATGACTTAAACAATGTTCTTTTTGTGAAAGTTGTTTGAGTATGAATTAAATGTGTTAAAGATTTGATTGAGAAAATAATTTGATTTGCGTGTGCTTTAGGGTTTCGGTCGCACGTGGGCGAGGAAAGGGGTTTTACTCGTATTGGATATTTTAGAGGTGACAATTGCCCACACACGAGTAAGAGGACTCACACCCAAGCAATAGGTGACAATTGCTCACACACGAGTAAGAGAACTTGCACACAAGCAATCGACGAATTAAGGTTTATGTCTTTTAGAAGTGTCAATTGTTCATACACGAGTAAGAGAACTCCCACCCAAACAATTAAGGAGAAAGACCAAAGACTTGATCCCCCTCACTTCACCTTTAGTAAAAATGTTTAAGTATATGATTAGGTGTTTTGATAATTTGATTTTGAAAAGATTTGCATGTTTGTCGAGTTTCGCGTGTTTTAGAGGCGTCAATTGTCCACACACGAGTAAGAGAACTCGCACCCAAACAATTGAGAGATTAAAGCTTAAGTTTTGTTAGAAGCATCAATTGTTCGTACACGAGTAAGAGAACTCGCACCTAAACAATTGAGGAGGTTAAAGTTTAAGTTTTTTAGAGGTGTCAATTGCTTACACACGAGTAAGGAAACTCGCACCCAAACAACCGTAGAGAGATCAAAGACTTGAACCCCCTTTTTTCACCTTGAAAGAGTTACGATAAATGTTAGTTATTTTGATGTTTATTTGTGAAAATCCGTTTGATGTTGGATCAAGGGTTTGTTTGTTATGAAAAGAATTTGATTGAAAAGACTAAGGTTTGGATGTTGATTTTAAAAGGGGCTCGACGATGAATCGAGAGTTTGGTTGGAAAAAGGTTTGTTTAAAAATGGCTCGACGACGAATCGAGAGTTTGATGAAAATGAGTGAGAATCGATTCTAGTCCCTAAGGGTGCTCCTAGTAACGATGTCACGATGGGTTGTTTTGAAAATGGTCTCGACGACGAATCGAGTATTAGTTTGAAAACGGGTTGTCTATGCTAGTCCCTAGGGGTGCTCCTAGTAAACAAACCGCAAACAAAAGGAAATAATAAAAACGTACATCGGAATGGGGGAGGGGTACGTGTAAAATACAAGTGTTGACAAAAATAAATGGTCTCATTGTAAGGTAGCCCTAGAGAAAGCCGTGTGTGTGCAAAGTGTCCTAAACTAAACTTGATTGCAAGCGTCAAGCAAATGATCATCATAATCAACAGTCCATTAGTGATTGTTTTTAGGGTTTCGATAATTTATTAATTGTTTTCGATTAAATGGTGAGTAAATGAAATGAATATGGATATGATACAATATGATGACAATATTTACAACAATAACATAATATAAAATGGACAAGATATAATAATGACATAAGAAGATAAAATTGGTCTCGTCTTAATCGCGATTTAATCGATAAGTTGATAATTGGATTTTTGACCTTCATTGACCCAAAATGAAAATACAAGAATATGTGAAATAAAAGTTAGAAATTAAATCGGAAATATGAATAAAAGCAAAAAAGTCTCACCTTTATCGAGATTTAATCGAGAATTTGATAAATCGACTGATGTTTGGTTTTCATCGA
The DNA here is from genome assembly GCA_022829125.1 of Lathyrus tuberosus. Classification (NCBI taxonomy): domain Eukaryota; kingdom Viridiplantae; phylum Streptophyta; class Magnoliopsida; order Fabales; family Fabaceae; genus Lathyrus; species Lathyrus tuberosus. The sequence continues at coordinate 9,266,706 of JALAZF010000084.1, forward strand.
CCCCAAAATAAATGTAAACAACAATAAAAATGAAATAAAATCGAGAAAATGAATACAAAGGATAAAGGTCTCACCTTTATCGAGATCTAATCGAAACTTCGAAAAATCGATCGATATTGGTTTTCATCGACCCAAAAATGATAGAAGTAAAATAAAATTGAAAATGACATGAAAAAAAAATAAAGGTCTCACCTTTATCGAGATAAGTCGAGAAATCGACAAATCAATCGATATTTGGTTTTCATTGACCCAAAATACTAAAAAAATCTAAAACGATAAATGAACTAAAATGATAAATATTACATAAATCGAAATAAAAATGAATAAAAATGGTAGGCCTCAAATAAATCAAAATTTAATCGGTTTGATTAAACTATGAATATCTTTATGTCATTGGCCCTAAATCAAATGAAAATTGATAAAAACTAAATGCAAACAGAAAATGGAGATTAAACTTAAACTTCAAACTATTATTTTTAGAGAAACAAGAAAACTAAAATAAAATTAAGAATTAAAGGGGAGGGGCGTAGGATTACACAGAGTGATAAACATATGGAAAAGAAAGGAATCATGTGGGCTCAAGGCCCATCATCCCTTATAAGAACATGCACGTTTTTTTTTTAAAAATAAAATAGATGGTGGTATGCACATACAAACACGGGTCATGAAGAGCCATCAAACCCACATTAGGCTATGTTCAAAATAAAACAAACAAAAGGTGAACAAAATCACCATAATCACTTTCTACTTAAAAAAACAAAAAATGAAAAAAAAAACCATTAATCACAATAGTCAGAAATTTCCAAAACTGAGCGAAGTCAAAAGTAAATCGTATCAACCTTCTCCGCTCAATCTCGTTCGTCTCTCGCTCTAGATCCTCGTGTCTCCTCTCCGTCGCAGTTTCGATTCGGTTTCTCACTCCAGGTTTCAAATACGGGTTCGTTTTGGTCAAGGTGGCTGAGTCAGGTTTGTTCGTTCGATTAACCTCCCTTCGTTTCTTCTTCTACTCGCTCTAGATTCTGTGGTTTGAAGTGTGGTTTGAGTGTGGTTTTGGAGTGGGTTATGGAGGGTGGAGGATTGTGATTTGGAAAACGGATGATTTGGGGTTGTTGAGATTTGAATGGTTAAAAAAAATTGAAGAACTTGTGGAAGGTTTGAGGAGATTGTTTGATGAAGGAGATTGATGAAGGGTTAGGAAGGATTTGTGAGATTTTTGGTTGTTTGAATCTTGTTGATGTCGTTGGGTTAAAGATTATTGGAGGTTGCTTTGTGTTGAAGGAAGAAGAAACAGGTTGAAGAGAGGATTTCGGTTGTGGCGGCTCTGTCATCAATGAGAGTGAGAAAAAGTTGTACTTATAGGAGAGGAGGCTGAGGGTATTGTGGGAATAGTGAGAAGGAATTGATGAGCTGTTATGTGTTGTGATGTTGTACTGTAATGGTTGAATGGTGTGGGTAGCTCGCTGTGTATTTCGGTTGTTTTGTTGCTTTTGTCCGAGTTCCCTGAAGGTGTGTTGTATGATGTTTTGGCAGGACTTGTAGCATTGGTGTTGTAGGTTTGTATTGCGTTGTGGTATGGTTATTGTGGTGCGAGAATGGTGGCGTGCGTTGTGTGTTGTTTTATTACTCATGGCTTGGCAGCAGGTGTACTAGCTTGGTTTCGTACAGGTATAGCTTGGTTCACCTCAAGTCATGGCTTTTGCAATTGTAGCATAGGATTGGTTGTTGTGGTGAATCAAGGCATGGTGAGAGTTTGAATTATACGGGGTGAAATATTCAGTGGTTGTTGGTCTTGGTAAGGTTCATGTATCTTGGTCATGGATTGAATTGGCAGCTTATTTTCAAGGTTTTTAATGGTTTGGAAAAGCTTGTGGCTTCAAGGCAAGTCTTGGATCGGTTGGTTTTGTGAGAAGGGAATGAAATTTTGTGAGTGGGTGAGGTAAATTGTGTGAGTGGTTGCTACGATTTGTGTGAGTGTTGTGCGAGTGGTTTGGGGTGCAGATTCTGCTGCGTATATCAATTGGTTGCACAGGGGATCAGACTGGGATATCAACTGTGGGGTCCTTATTTGGTTTGTGTGTGTTTTTGTGAATCCTGGCCAGCTGTGCGCGTTTGCGGGACCATTTGAACCATTCCTTGCATCTTGTGTAGTCTTCAATAAAGTAGTGTATATCTTCTCCAAGAGTTTTTTTTATTTTTATTTTTCGAAATTATGTTGTAAGATTTTTGTAGTGTAATGGGCTTTTAAAAAAAAGGCAATGGTCTTGATCTTTCTTTGTTCTTTTGAATTTTGTTAAAATGATTGTAAAATTAAAATGGACAATGGATTATTGAATTGGTTAATTTAGAAACTGAAAATTGGGTAAGAAAATGTGGATTTGGAAGAATGGATAATAAGGTTTGATGGACTTGGATTATGGACATTAAACAAAAATGGATTGTTATGGATATTTACGAATATTGAATGGATTTAAAATGGAGATTGGATAGATTTGAATTTTGAAATGGATATGAATATTGGATGGATAATTGGTTTTAAATATGAAATGAAAACGGAAATGGGCTAGAAAGTGGTTTAATTGAAATAAAATGAATTTGAAAATTGATCTAAAGTGAAATGGATATTTGAAATATGGAAGTTGGTTAGAAAATAGGAAAGATAATTGAAAATGGTTATAAATGGATATTTAGATATGAATGGTGGATGAATGTTCCGATGAAAACTGATCACAGGTAGGACAAATTTGGGGTATGACACTTAGGCCGGGGACGTTGTCCTTAGCCCTTTGCGCGCCCTTTCACTTGACTTAGCGGTGGAAGGGTGGATTTTATTTGTTGTCGAATTCACTTTCGTCTTTGCTTTTCAGGTGATCGTAATGGCGACGAGGCCAGATAGAGAGGTTCTTATAGATACGTCCGAGGAAGAAACGGGTTGTTGAGTGCTGGACGAGCAAGGGTAGTCCGATCTTTGAGGAGGACGGGAGCCGGAGGGTTGAGCGTCGATTCATCAATATTAAGGCACTGCTGGAGTGCAAGACTCCCGTGGATGCCGAGAAGCTGCTTGGTAGTCTTAGTTATTTAGATTTTGTTCGCGTCATTTCTTTTCCTCGTATCTAACATGCTCGTATTTTGTTTGTGCAGGTGAGATGCCTTAGGCCCATGATAGAGTTGTGAGGAATGCTCTTGCGAGGAACAAGGTCGAGGCAGCCCCCCAAAGTCTCAGTTTGCTGGTGCCCGTGTTCCTCCTCCCGTGCAGTCTCCTGCGGGGACCTCTTCTTCTCCTACTCCTGCTCCCCGGGGGTCTCCTCTTCCTTTGACTGGTCGATCCAAGCGGCAAAGGTTTAATGATGTTGTGGACCTCACTCGGGCGTCGGAGAAGGGGAAGTTCGAGCTTCCTCCTTGCATCCATGATCGGAAGTTCTTCGAGGGGAACTCTCTGATTGTGCCTCGGACAGAGTCTCTTCGCTTGGAAAGTATGGATCGCCCGAGCAAGAGGGTGTTGGTGGCTCAGGACGCTTCTAACTTGGTCAGGATGTTGGAGATGGCAGCTGTGTACGCTGAAGGGGACTCGGCGACTGAGGTCAAACTTACTGTTGCCCGTGCTACCATGGTGTCCCTCAAGGAAGAAGCTAAGGGTGTCGACGATGCTCGGAAGAAAGTTGAGGAGGAGGTAGCTCGGTTGAAGGAGGAGAACTCGACACTGGCGGCGGAAAAGAAGTCTGCCAAGGAGTTGATCCAGCGGCTGAAGGCGGCCAATGCCCCAGGTGACGATGAGCCGGAAGACGTGAAGGAATTGAAGACAAGATCCGAGCTGGTTGCCCGTTTACTGACAGCCGAGGATGATGGTATTGTCATCGCGGAGGAGTCTTTCAAAAACGTCGTGGCTCAACTGCGGGTGGTGAATCCCGAGCTTAACTTTTCCGACGAGGATACCCATTATCTTGCGCACGTTGAGGATGGTCGAATCATTATGCCCGATGCTCTCCTTACCGAGGATCAACCCGCGAAAGACCAGGGTCCCCAGTCCGAGCCTGCCGAGCACGCGGAAGAGTGAGGAGTTTGTGTTTTTAATGTTGTAATTTGTTCAGCCTGTGTGCCGTGTAATCGTTATAATTTAATTTTTGGGGGGCGTGGCCCCCGTTTCATGTAACTTAGTACAATCGTGGCCCTTGCGGTCATTTATTATGTTAAATTATTATATGTTTGATTCTGCCATCTGCATGATTTTACTTGCTTTTATTTTTCGCTAAGTGTTGTACTCATGCTCGTTGTGAATGTATGTCTGCTTGTGATAGGGGGTATTTGACTTGTGCGAACAATTTGGGGGGATTGCTCGTTGTAGATGTGTTCGGTAGTGAGGGGAACTGGTCGAACGGCCAGGGAATATCCTGGCGGGGGTGCGGAGCTCAGGTCTCATTTGAGGCATGAGTTCGCGGCGTGAACGTCCCATCGCGAGCTAGGGTTCTGCCCGTCATGGTACTTTGACGACAACGATGCTCGATCGAGGACCGCTGTCGAGCAGTTACCCGGCTCGTTACTGAGGGAGGTTCTGCTTTATTCGTATGCGACGCTTGTACCTAGACGTGCATAGTGGTCAGTAGCTGTCGTCCGTCGTTGTGACGGGTCGAACCGAGAATTTAGTTGTAGTATTGTTTTAGCTTTTCAGCGTTCCATGGTCGAGCGAGTTCTTCCCCAGTGAGATGTTCCAGGTAGTAGGCCCCATTTTCCATTTTTGCTCGGACGCGATAGGGCCCCTCCCAGTTGGCTGCTAGTTTGCCTTCTCGAGAGTCCTTGTGGTTTCTTCTTAGAACGCGAGGCTTCCCACGTCGAACTCTCGTCGTATCACCTTGGTGTTGTGCCTGATGGTAATTTTTTGTTTCAGTGAGACTTCGCGGAGGGCTGCTTCGGTTCAAATTTCCTCGACAAGGTCGAGTTCTTCTCACAATGACTCGTCGTTCATCTCCTCGTCTAGGGGCGACTCTGTCCGCCTAGAGGGCACGTGAACTTCAACGAGAATTACAGCCTCGGTCCCGTATGCTAGACGGAAAGGTGTTTCCCCGGTCGTTGAGTGTGGAGTTGTGCGGTATGCCCAGAGTACGTTGTGCAGTTCCTCGACCCATGCCTTCTTTGTTTTGTCCAGCCTTCGCTTGAGGCCTCGAAGGATGACTCGGTTGGCTGCTTCAGTCTGTCCGTTTGTTTGAGGGTGCTCTACGGATGCGAAGTGCTGCTTCGTGCCCAGTCGGGCGACGAAGTCTTGGAACTTCCTGTCTGTGAATTGCGTCCCTGTCGCACCCTAATTTTTTACCCTAAGATTCCTCCCTCTTTGCATAACATCTTTAGGCCTTTGTGTGTACGCGTTATTATATCATTAACCAATTTGTGTAGGTTTGGCAATTTTAAGGGGAGATGAAAAGGAAATGTGCTTCATAGTCATAACCAAATAGCTATTACATGATCATTGGCCCAAGACGTATGGATGTATTCATTTCAAGGCATGGGTTTTGGTTTTCAGGACGTGTGTCAAGCAAATTAGCTATATCGAGTTGGTTATAAGATTAATGGAGAATTTGGTTTAAGAGATGTCATGGAACGATTAATTCATTAGTAAGAGATATGTTCAAGTTATGATGAAATGTTGACTGAAGCATGAGGAATATATTACAAATGTTGATGGAGAACCAAAGTTGAATTTCTCAAGTTGATTCAAAACCATTATTGGATTGATTAAATTGTTTCAAATTTTGAATCATGCTTTCATAATTCAAGGCCAACATTGGGAATTTATCAGGAATTCAAGATATTACAAGATTTCTATATTGCAAAAGGCCATGTTGTTATCTAGGTTACACATATCATAAGGATCCACATTATGTTAAAAAAAAAGCCTCAACGCATAATAATAAGGGCTTATATAGGGATGCACAAGCAGAATATTGAATCTGATGTGAAGACTTATCATTTGATGTTTTAGAATTGGTTCTCTAACTCTTTTCAATGCTGAGGTTCATAGGCCTCAATCGAGTAGTTGCTTTTTGATAGGTATGAAAGGAGATGGTACTGAGGGATTTATGACACATTGAAAGAGTGTGTTGTCACTAACAAAATCTGCTGGAGAAATAAAAACTAGAAAAAGCCAATAAGAGTAATGTTGTTATTACAATAGATGATTGGTCATACAAGACGTAGTTCGAAATGAAAATTCCGCAAAGATTCGTCGGTTGCTAAAAAACTCATGGCTCTAAAGTCTACACCACATGTACATATGGAAGAGGAATTAAACCAAGGCTCTACTACAAAATCAGCAAAAATCAATGAGTCATTTCGTATCAAGCCTCCCAACTACAATTTGCGGTTCTTGAACCCCATCAAAAGCACACTTTCTATGAATCTGTTGGCAGCATGACCCCTGCAAAATATAGCCAAACATGTCAGGTACAGGATTACAATTACGGTTCGAACTCAAAATATACAATGTTTGCAAGATAATGTACAAGCTAGAATATTAGACCGCCAAAACATAACTGTCACAATGTGAATCCAATTACATTACAACATATGCTTCCCCTCGAATTTAAAGTGGCTACATAAATTACGAGCTGAATTCGACAAGAAGCTTGTTGTAGACCTAAACATCATATAGCCGTCTTCTTTCGCCAATGCCTGAACATGGATCCTGCACCTACAAAGACATCATTTCCTCATAGATTTATCTACTTTTCAACCGAGAGATACGTTGCAAAAGTAAACAAATTAACTTCCAAAATTCCAGCATTTAAACTACCTATAAGCTACAAGCCAGTATCATGACTTTTGGAAACTTGGCGGTTACTAGAGCTTAGATTTTTTTCCGCAAAAATCAAGTAAAATAGTGAACATAATGCGTGTGTGGTAGAAATAAAGGAAAAGAAGAAGAAGCGACCTTCAGAAAGTTCGAAGACAGACCGTAATCAACATCACCCAATACTGGTCCAATTGGTCCTGCAAACATAATGCAAAGAGAGTCAACAGCTTACCGTTTCAAAGATTACTAGAGGTTTCATGCAAAAGTCCTACAATTACATCAAGTGTATGCTAGCAGTCGGCTGGATATCTATGGTTGCCACGTTCATCACCGCCTCCGTGATCATCATGCTTGCAGATATAGGCTTGACTCTGTGGCAGTTCACCAACGTCACTAGCGGGAACTTCGAAGCTCATAAAGTGTAGTGGTGCCTTGTAGCTTTGTGAGGATAATCGACAACCTGTCAACCCTGAATTTGTCAGAGGAGTATGCGGATGTGATTTTTGTACAAAGCAGTCCTGTCAAGGATACATGTTCCACCGTTAATCCTTAAAAGCATGAAAATAGCAAGGAATCTTCACAAACTCATCACACAGTCCAAAAATTATCAAAATTGAACGAGAAAAGATTTTGTCATTCAAGAATATTTCCAAATTAATGGTAGCGAAACATTTGTGGAGAAATCAGTACGGTTTTGGCACAAAATCCTCTTCATTAATCATACAATCAAAACTCAGTGAATTGAAAAGGGCCAGAATCATAATCATAAAGCCATTCCAAACATAATCAAGCATTTCCAATTTGAACATGGAAAGTATATTCATGGCAATCACATGTTCAAGACAGTTTCTTTTCTTTCCAAACATACAGGAACATGTTCAAATAGAAAAGGAAGTTTATTTTTCAATTCGCAACCGACATAATTGGACAAATTCGAACCAAAATGGAAACAATATTATCATCAAAAATCACATTCAAGTCAACCACATTTTCTTTCCAAATACAATCAAACAGGAATTCTTTCAAAATGGCAATAAACTTAAACAAGTCCAAACAGGAGGCAAACACACTCATACATAATTCAAATTACTTCCAAATTTATCCAGACACAATCCAAATTGTTGCCAAAACAAGTTCAAAACGGTTCCAGACATGATGACTCGAAAATGGAAATAAGTGACTACAAATTTATCACACCAACAATTCTGTTTCTTTCTAGAACAAGCATTCAAATTCAAAATTAGAGTTCAATACATTTTGCCTATAAAAAGAGAAGACAGAATCACTTAAGGGCAGAAACCATACGACCAAATTCAAACAACTGCAATAACCAGAAATTCATCAATATCCTACAGCCAGTCCTCAAACAAATCAAAACTAGATATTCAAAATTCACTACAAATCCATATCAACCAAACCAATTCACGGTACCAATTTCTCAAACAAGCCATCATCGATTCACATACCACATACTACACACGCAGAGGGATTCAGATAAACCAGAACAGGGCATTCACACTAGAATCACGACTCAACAACATCGAGTATAGAATCAAACACATACACATAGGTGGAGAGGGAGATCAACGGCAATATACACACGCATAGCAAGGAAGGACATCATCACTAAAAAAAACTCACAGAATCAAAGCACCTATAGCATCACGAAATTGAGAAAGGAGGAAGAAATAGAAGACTAATCTTTGGAGGAGGAACCTTGAAAGCTCGATCGCGCCCCTCCATCCTCGACCGTCGGCATTTCTTTCTCTTTCCCTTGCTTATCAGTTTGTAATTGTAATCGTCAAAACTATAATGAAATGGGGCTGGGAATCCAGGGGTTAGGGTTGCTTGCATGCTTGATCGGAGAGACCGAGAGAGCGAGAGGCGATGGCGAGGATTGGATTAGGGTTTCAAACCCTTTTGGTTTGAGAACGAGAGAGGCGAGAATGAGGGAAGAAACGTCTGAGAGAGAGAAAGAGGGACAAAAGGGGAAGACTCCTTTTTTGTCTTTTCTGAAGTTACACAGATTCCATGTACACATGCACACGCTACACTATCTCACACCCTCGCATTTGGAACGTTAGATTATAGCGTGGAGAGATCAACGGCCATGATCTGAGGGTCTATCGTAGACTCTCTCCCCTTGCGCACCTGAACCCTCTGTTCTTGGTTTTTCCTAAAAAAAAATAGAAAACCTTTTTTATACTTTTAAAACTAAACGTTTTTAAAATTAAAACCTTTTTTTTTAGTATTTCTTTTTTTATAATAAAGCATAATTTCTAAACTAATAAATCTTTTTTCTATTAGAATATTAAAATTAATCATGTTAGTAAGATAAAACCTTTTTTTCCTTTTTCTTTTAAATCTAATAATAAATTTTTAATGTAACAACACTAAAAAAAATAAAATAATAGAACCTTTTATTAGATATAATTTTCCTTTTAATAATAATTAATAATAACTTTTAATATAACTTTAAAGTTAAGTAATAATAAAACTTTTATTTATAAAAGAAATAATTAAATTAAAACCTTTTAAGAAAACTTTTATTATTTGTTAACTTTTGATATAACTTCAAAATAAAAAGACTTTTTAACCTAAATAAAAAACTTTTAAACTAAATAAAAAACTTTAAAATAATTAAAACCTTTTTTTCATTAATAAGAAGACTTTTTAACCTTTTTTTTTTAAATTAAAATAATCTTTAACATAAAATCTTCAGAATAATAAGCCTTTAACAATTAAAACTCTTTTCTCAATAAACCTCCCCGTTAGAATCCCTCACGTTTGAATGTATGCCTATGCGTTCTTTTATTCATCTTGCTTATGATTGAGGACATGCCTTATTATTGCTTATCTTAATGTATGCTTGCATGTCTAAACCCTTTCAAAAATATAAAAATTTCTCGATCCAACGTCGAGCCCATTTTCTACCCATGTAAGTCGATCGCCTTAGGGCATCGCATTCAACCTACCGGTCACTAGACACAAGTCTAGCATCACTTTGCTATCACCCTCGCCTAAATAACAATAATTAATCGCATTAATATCTAAGGGAAAATCCCATGCATGATAACCATGTTATTGTGCATGGTGCACATCATTTGCATCATAATCGACACCTTAAGATAAGTCAATTAGACAACTTAGGATAGATTTCTTAGGTTAGTCCCCCTTCAATTTTGATTTAAAATCAAACTTTAGCCCACCAAATTCTCCACACAAGAGAATTAGATGTTAATCATCTCAAAGAAGGGACATACAATCCCATACCCCACAAAATACAAACGTTTTCAAAAACTGTGGTGGTTTTCTTAAGATGATGACTCATCTTCTCTCCTAAACCTTTAAAACACTTTAGTACCCTTAATAAGGAACTACAAGTGCTCTGATTCCCTCCTGACAGGATATGTAGGCACAAGATGCGATATCTTGTCGAGCACACTTAGGAATAAAAATAATAAATCACCAACCCTTAAACCCTTAGCAAAACAGATAACAAATAACATAAAATAAATCAAGAGGTTCCTGTAGAGTACTACAGATATCTAGGATGCTAGCACCTTCCCTAGGTATAACCAACCCCCGAACTTAGAATCTTAGTGCATTTGCATTGCATTGTGGGAATTCGGTTTTTCTCCCTTCCCTTGGATAAAGTCAAAGACTGGTGGTGACATTAAAAATGCGATCCTAGTTAACAAATAACTATGGTATCCAATTTTCACCGCTACAGAAATGGCGACTTCACTGGGGAGTCTCATAAGAGGGTTCCCCCTAACTTGTTTATTTATGTTATTCGTTTATACTTGTATATATCTGTATACTTGTCTATCTGTTTGCTTGGATTTTCTGTTTGGCAGGGTTGTTACACTTGAGTGGTGAGATAAGTCCTAACCCGGACTTGAGAGCACATATAAGATAGGATCGTGGATATAATCGAGGAGATTTCGAGGAAGTAATTCCAAAGAAGTCGATTTGATTCCACACTCATTTGAGGCCCTCTCGAAGGTGGTATTTGTTGAACGAGCTATCGTGAATACATTACTACTTTCGACCTAGGAGCCCGGGATATTGAGAACCGTAGTTACCTTTAACCCAACTTGGCCTTTTAGGATGTAGTGAGATGACTATGAGGGAGTAATTCCAAAATGGTTGATACGCGATACTACACTCAGACGAGATTCTCTTGAGAATATTATTAACTACCAAGTAATTGGGAAATCGATAATATCCAAAAGATGGATTGTAGACTCTGGGAACTTTGTAGAACCCGTTCGGCAGGTACATTTGAAACCATAGTACACACCTATTGGGATGGTTAGACCTTGGCTCCATGCTCATGGCCTTTCAAACCTAGGACTTCTTGTCTGTCTGTTTGCTTGCTTGTGTGTGCTTTATCTGTGTGTTTGCATACATGCATTCATGAGCATCATTTCATAAAGTTTCATGGAACTTAGTCTTGTTTGTAAACATCGTAGGGATATCATGGACTCTAAAAGAAAGAAAACGTTGAAGTACACTTACAAGAGTCATGATCTGGACGATCTAAGGAGACTGGAAACTTTGTTGACAGATAAAGAATGGTTCAAGACCAGATATGGGGAAGCCCTTATTGATAAGGAAATACCATCTACTCTACTCCAGTCCATCACTGTTGGTGACAACTCTTGAAGAATATTCTCAGCTAATGGAGTTACTTATTCAAGACAAGAATCCATTTACTATCTTCGGTAAATGTCCGGGCTAATATGACTACAAAAGGAGAAATTTTGGAAAAAAGGCTACTCTAGTCCTTAATCAATACCTTGGGAGCTCAATCGAAAGAAGAAGTCAAACGACTCAAGACAAGACCGTTGGAAGAGTCTCCTTAGGAATAAAAATAATAAATCACCTACCCTTAAACCCTTAGCAAAACAGATAACAAATAACATAAAATAAATCAAGAGGTTCCTGTAGAGTACTACATATATCTAGGATGCTAACACCTTCCCTAGGTATAACCAACCCCCAAACTTAGAATCTTAGTGCATTTGTATTGCATTGTGGGAATTCGGTTTTTCTCCCTTCCCTTAGATAAAATCAAAGACCGGTGGTGACATTAAAAATGCGATCCTAGTTAACAAATAACTATGGTATCCAATTTTCACCGCGACAGCCCCATTGTCCGTTACTATCGCTTGGGGGATACCGAAACGTGCAAGGATGTTTCGTTTGTAGAAACGCAGGATATTGAGGGCAATTATTTTGGCTAGAGCTTCCGCTTTTATCCACTTTGTGAAATAGTCTACGCCCACTATTAGGTTCTTATTCTGGCTTGATCCTACCATGAAGGGTCCTAGGATGTCTAGGCCCCACTAGGCGAATGGCCACGGGGAAGACATAGCCTTGAGCTCGTTAGGCGGAGCTAAATGCATGTCCCCGTGTCGTTGGCATTTATCGCATTTCTTCACGTGTTCTTTCACGTCGTGCTGCATGGTCGGCCAATAGTACCCTGCTCGGAGGGCCTTTCGGGCAAGCAAGCTTCCGCCGAGATGTTGGGCGTTGATTCCTTCGTGGATTTCGCGCAGGATATGCGCAACCATTTCTTCCTCGACACACTTGAGCAACGGAATGGAGATTCCCCGCCTGTAGAGTTTATCTTCGACCAAGACGTAAGAGCAGGCTCTTCACCTAACTGTGCTGGCCTCCTTTGGGTTGGACGGAAGTTCGTCTTTGGTGAGTTAGTTGTAGACAGGGGTCATCCAGCAGTTGTTGTCGCCGATCACCTGCACGTCGAGTGTCGTAGAGGCCTTCTTGATGCTGGGTCGAGGAAGTACTTCTTGTATGACGGATTTGTTTCCGCCTTTCTTCTTTGTGCTGACTAGTTTGGATAACACGTCTGCTCGTACGTTATGTTCGCGGGGGACATGTTTCACTTCCACTGTTGTGAACTTCGCCATCTCCTTCTTGACCAGGGCCAAGTATTCGGTCAGGTTGTCATTTTTGGCCTGATATTCTCCCTGGACCTAGAGGGCCACGAGTTGTGAGTCTGTGCAGATGACGACTTCCTCTGCGCCCAGGTCCTCGGCCAGATGTAGCCCAGCGAGGAAGGCTTCGTATTCAGCCTGGTTGTTGGAGGTTGGGAAGGACAGGGTGAGTGATACTTCAACGATAATACCTTCGTTGCTTTCCAGTATGATGCCCGCATCGCTTCTTGCCGAGCTGGAGGCACCGTCCACAAAAATGGTCCATTTGTGTGCTTCGCTCGCGGGGGAGTCTGCGAATGTCATCTCTGCGACGAAGTCGGCCAGAGCCTGGGCTTTGAGAGCTTTCCTGCTTTTGTATTGGACGTCGAATTCGGACAGATCCAATGACCATTTGAGCATCCGACTGGCCATGTCTGGTCCTCCGAGCAGCTGCTTTATGGGTTGATCTGTTCGAATCACGATCGTGTGAGCCAGGAAGTAGTGACTTAATCTCGTGGGTGCGTTGATAAGGGCCAACGCCACCTTCTCTATCTGTTGGTATCTTAACTCTGGTCCTTGCAGCGCTTTGCTAGTGAAATTAATGGGCTTCTGCCCGTCAGGTGTCTCGCGGATGAGAGCGGCGCTCACTGCTTCGGTTGCCACGGCGAGGTACAGGTACAACGTTTCGCCATTGTCCGGGCGAGAGAGGACCGGTGGCTCTAAAAGTGCTCGTTTCAGATGGATAAGGGCCTTGTCACACTCTTCGGTCCATTCAAATGCCGACTCCTTGCGGAGGAGTTTGAATAATGGTAGGGCGTGCTGGGCGGACTTAGCCACGAAACGGGATAGTGATGCGAGCATCCAGTTGAGGGACTGGATGGATTTTTTGGACTTGGGCGTAGGAAACTCGGAGAATGCCTGGCATTTATCGGGATTGGCCTCGATTCCTCGTTCCGTTATGTAGAAGCCGAGGAATTTACCTGCTCGGACACCGAACGTGCACATCTCCGGAATAAAACGCATTTTGTATTTTCTGGCCTGTTCGAAGACCTTTCTTAAATGGGCGGTATGATCGGTTTCCTCGTGGGATTTCACGATCATGTCGTCCATGTAGACTTCGAGCATGTCACCTATTTCTCCCCGGAATACCTTGTTCATCATTCGTTGGTACGTTGTTCCGGCGTTCTTCAGGCCGAAGGGCATTACGTTGTAGTAATAGTTGCCCGATTCGGTCATGAAGGCCGTATATTTTTTGTCGGACATTGCAATCGGAATTTGATTATAGCCCGAGTAGGCGTCCATGAACGATAAAAGTTTAAAACCAGCAGAATTATCAACAAGTTTATCAATATTGGGGAGGGGTAGGCATCCTTCGGGCATGCCTTATTGAGATCAGTGTAATCAATGCACATGCGCCATTTTCCATTAGATTTTTTAACTAATACAACGTTGGGCAGCCAAGTGGTGTACTTGGCTTCCGAAATAAATTTGGCCTCGAGGAGGTCCTTTACAACCTTTTCAGCAGCCTCCGTCTTCTCCGGAGACTGCTTTCTCCTACAATGTGCTACGGCCTTGACGGCCGGGTCAATTGTAAGCTGGTGGCATGCGATGGATGGATCTAAGCTGGGCATTTCGGCGGCGCTCCATGCGAAGAGGTAGGCATTCTCGCGGAGGCATGCCTTGAGCTGCTTCTTCACGATGTCGGGCAGATCTGCTCCAATCTTCACTCCCCACTAAGGGTTATCGCTGAACAGAATGATCTCGAAGTTGCCATCCGGTATTGGGCACATTGGATGGGAGCCGCTGCTGGACGATGTAGATGGGTTGGCTGAAGCTGCTCATTCCTCCTGCTGGTCTTCTTCTTGGAAGGGACTGTCGAGGTCGATGGAGTCGACCTGGGGAAGAGGCTTGGTTTCGTCGGAGCTGCTTGGCAATGCTGGCATGCCCGATGCTTTTGGCTTGGACGCAATGGCGTTGAGCCCCTTTGTAGCTGCCTCGAAACACCTACGTGCAGCTTCGATATCGCCGTGCAGGGTGGTGGCCATTCCTTTCGAAGTATAATACTTCATCTTCAGGTGGACTATTGAGGGTACCGCTACCAACTGTAGCACCCCAAAATTTGCTCACCTTACTTTAGTACTAACTGACTTATGTTTCATTTTTGCATTATCATGTGTGCATATCATTGGTTCTTAGCATGGGGTCAAGGTGTCTGAGGCAGGTCAAGAGGAGAAGATGTTCTTCAAAGGGTCAAGCAAGAGTCCTTATATTGTCCAAGAGAGCTCAAGTGGATCACCCTCTCCTAACCAGTGCAGAAAATTAGGGTTTTGAGATTCTTGGGTTTATTGCTACAATGGGCAAGCTTCTTGGGTTTTTATCATCACCAAATGGCATTTCTTATCTTTGTTGGAGAGGATACACATCATATTAAGAGGAATTTGGATTTGGAGACTGTGTTATTTCCTCCTAGACTGAGGGTACCAAAATTATGGTTTGCTATAAACCCAGTTTATTTCTGACTTTTTGGGCAAGACTTGATTCCATGGTATTCCTTGGGTCCCTGAGTATCTAGGAATGGAAGATTGTCCATCAGTTTGGTTCAGGAGAAGTTCAATTGGCCAATGGATTGGGAATCAGGAGAATTGGGGAAAAGTCAACAGTAAGAAGGGAAGTCAACTGTGAAATTTTGAGGTTCTCTTCAAGGTTTTCAAGGTCTCACATCCTCAGATGGTCTTCAAGGGTCAAGTTCCATACCGTTTATCAAGAATCAAGGGTGGTACAAAAGTTACTAAATATGGAAATGACCTATAATTTGAAAGTTTCCATTTTGGGCAAGTTCTTACACTACTTTCAACTTGACTTTTCATCATCAAAGAAGCTTCAAATGAATTTTCCTCAAACATGAAAGTTGAAGATCTTTTTCTCCCCTTTCCAACAAGTACTAGATGGTTTCCATATCATTTGTGAAACTCAAGTTATGACCAAAAGAAGGAAAGGTGGGTTTTTAGGGTTTTCTCATGGTTCCATTTTCACAACTTTTGCATTTTGGGACATAGTGACCTATAATTGATTCCTTTGTTTCAAGGCACATTCTAACATCAAAGAACAATCCATAAGGATCATTTTTGGCCTTTGAATTAAGTGGATCCATGGTTTATTCATCACTTATTCCACATTATGCAAAATTGCAAGATCATTGAAAACTCATGAACCAAGACATCTCAAGGCCCAAATTCCATACAGGTGTGATTAGCAATTGAAACATAAGTGATCCATCATCAAGGGTTTGGAAATACATGCATGGAGGAGGGTGTATTTCACATTATGCAAATTTCCAAAATCACCCAAAACTCATTAAGTAAGGAATTAACAAGGCCCAAGTGATGATCAGTGGATTAACCCTAAGTATTTAAGCTAACTCATGCACTGGTTAGGGAGAGGACACGTTATTTTGGTGGAGATTTCAAGTGTGAACCCTAATTCTTCTCTCATTCGAATCTCACAATCCGCAAGGGCTTTGGGCGAAATTCTTTCACAGTCTTCATCCTTGGAATCCATAGAGCACAAACCACCCATCGTTGGAAGCTAAAAGCAAGGATACAGATTGCTTGATCTCAGGTTAGTGATAATTTGCATGCTCTTAAAACTCCTCCTTTTGATGCGCATAATGATGTGTGACATTCACTGATAATTCTGGTATGGTTTGTTTTGAGTTTGGACGCGTGGTTTGTTTGTACGTTGAGTTTGAAATTTTTGAACCAAACCTTTTTTCATTCGTTTTGCTTTATGCGTGGTTCGTTTGTAAAAAGTAATGGGATATTATTAATCCTTATGAATTTATGATTAGTTTGATGTACTCATATGCAATTTCTGGGAATTTTTTGGGTGGTGGTTACCGGAGAAGACGACCGGAACCCTAGTTCCGGCGTCTGGTGCAGTCTCCGGCGAGGTTAGGGTTTGGAGGTAGGTGATGCAATCATAACTGTCTATTGCTTTTATCCAAGGGCCCTCGTTGTGCCACGTTTTTATTTTTGAGTTTTTATTTTAATGATTGTGTGTGTGTTGGACCATGGTTGTTATTGTGTTCATCATGTCTTAGCCTTTGATTTTGTTTAATATTTGACTACATTATCTAATCTGGTGCGTGGGATGAATCATGTAGACGTTATGATGCCAGCGAATAAAAAAAATCATGTGCCTATCACGTGGCTCCTTTTGGTATTCTGAGTAATCCTGTGTATGCGTGTGCACATTGTTTATGGTGTGCTTTGGATCTAAGCCCTTCATCTTGCTTACCTATGATTTGTTTGACTTGATTTGGAATGCATGATTGATCTGACGGTGTGTATGAGTCTCCAATGTTGACTAATTCCATTGTATTCCCTTTTGTATTTTGCAAACTTTTTTGTTGGATTGGGCTCGCTAATTACACCCCCTCTTAAGCCCATGTTTCATTCTCAGCATATTTGGGCTGCTGAACACACCCCCCATGCTTATTTCAAGTTATTTATTTGATTTAATTGTATCATTTGCATTTTATTTTTTAAAATCATTTTATTGCATCTAAAAATCACCAAAAAATTCATGAATCATATTTATAGTTTTATAAAATTTTCCAAAATTTTATTTTACTATTTTATTTTATTTTTAGTGACTGAATTAATTATTTGTTTATTTTCTTTAGAATTTATTCCATATATGCATACCATGACTTGTTTATTTTATTTCTTACCATCCATAAAACCTTCTAAACTCATTCTTTTTGCATTGCTTCACCAACACATTGAATTGCATTAAAACATTTTTCTCACATTTTTAAAATCATTTCATATTGCATTTTAGTCATTTTCTTTTGCATATTGAACAATGATTCTCATTTGACTTTGCATATTTGTTTGAGTGACCTATCTGAGGAATTTTGGCATGAGCTTTTGACATGTTTTTTGCCACTGGTTGGGGTGTGTTGAGTCTTAATTTGGTAATTTTAGAAGATGTTTTGCTAATTATGAGATTGCTCTGTGTATGAGGTCTTCTTTTATGCACATCCTTGATCATGTCTGATTACTTGTTTGAGAAGGCACTTGTGCCATCATTTGGGTTTGCTTCTTTGACTTCATAATCCATGTTTGGGTCATCCACATTCTGTCTTGGTTGAGTTTCATTTTGTTTATAACCATTTCTCTTTGGTTTGTGATTTGTTTGAGTTTCATTTGTATTATTGTCACCTATATCTGTTTGTACTAACCTTTTATGCAGGGGCTGAGGTAAGTTATTTGAGGGTGTGGATAGTTATCCATGTCCACCCTTATTCCTTCTTTCTCTCATCTTTTCTTTTCTTTAGGCTTAGGCTGTTGCCAAACCTCCCCTTAGGGCCATCTTTGCATGATAACATTAGGATAGATTTTTCCCCGTAGTCTTTTCCTTTTCTTTTGAGTCCCTCTTCTCATCTCAAAACATATCTAAGATACTTAATAAGGTCAACTTGCCTTGCACACGAGCCTTAAACATAGGAAATGAAGATTGAGGGGTCCCCGTTCTCTCTTCTAGAGTGTTGAGCATACGTCCCGTTGGGGACGACCATGCGACGCATTCGTTCCCGTGCCATAGACTTTGGTTCAAGGTGAGTTATGAACTAACTCAAGTCACTTCTGTCCTAAAAAATACAAACAAACTTCAAACCTTTTTGTCCTTCAGGATTGTCAAACTAAAGTCTATTTTCAAAAAGAGCACGTTACTTTCCATTTGAGTCGCAAACAGGCATCGACCCTAACTGCCGGACGCGAACTTAACGTCGCTCATAAAAAACACAAAAAGAACTTGGTCCGAACTACGTTGACTCTGAATTCCCCATTGCACAAAGGGGGTACGTAGGCCTAGGACGACGACTTCCTACCGAGTCTGTCTTTGTTTTCCCCTTCCCCGTTTTAGTGCAGCCATAGATTTTAGGATAACTTACCCTTAGAATAGACAACAAGCGTGGATCCCATCGAGTACGATGGACGCGTGGGGTGCTAGCACCTTCCCCTCGCGTAACCGACTCCCGAACCCAGGCTATGGTTGCAATGACCATTCCTTTCCCTCTTGCTCAGGTTTATGCGGTGTTCCCTTTCCCTCTCTTGGGATAAATTTACACGACTGACGACTCTATTTTCCGCGCCACTTTCGCGTTTGTACCTGGATGAAAATCCTGGGAGCGACAGCTGGCGACTCTGTTGGGGACTCTGGTTGACCTATGCTGGTCCATCCCTAAGCGAGTCAATCCTAGTGCTTGCTTGTCTTTGTTCTCTTTGGGTGTTTTTGTTTTCTGTTTTGCTTTATTTGTTGTATTTTATTTTTACCGCATTTTCTGCATTGCATATTATTATCAGCTGCTGCACTATTTTTCTGTTTGGCAGGTTGGGAGTTCTGAGAGATAAGCCCAATACCCAGGCTTGAGCATACACATAGGATTAGCGTGGCAAGTAGTGTGACTCGTGTGGCATTTGGCCAGACGTAGTATACATGAAAACTCCACATCCAGACGAGGTTTTCTTTGGTAATGTTCTATCCTGCGCATTGATGCAGATGATTAAATGTAACCTGGAAAACTGTCGACTCTGGCGACCATTCCCGAGGACTCGATAATGGCACTCCTCCCGAGACGTGATAATGGAAGACCAAAAATGGTAAACCCATTACACATGTCGATCCGAGGACCCAATGCTGGGAACTTGCTATAGGGTTTCCTTTCGGAAAGGAATCAGTGGAAGCACTCCTCGATTGGCGATAGTATTGTACCCCGAGGGATGAATGTACTATTGCTTCTCGACCTCAGTGCCGAAGCTAAGGACTTGCCATGGGATGTTTTCTTTTGAGGGGAATCAGTTCAGGCCTCCTCGATTGATGATGATGCCAAACCAGAAATGCTGAACGTATCATCATTTCTCAACCTGAGAGCCCGTGATATTGAGGATCCTCGGCTTTCTAGAACCCACATGTGAGAGGGCAGGGTGTTTACAGGTTTGCAGGTAACCTTGACCTTCAACATACCCGGTTTTCTGATCAGCAGATTTATCAGTGTGGCACTATGGTTATTTTGGTATTCTGGGTATTTGGGCAGACCTTTGAGACTATACAGTGGTTCAGTGCAGCAGTTGTCCAGTCTGTGTGGCATCCTTGATCCCATGTGTGCATTTGCATCATCATTTTGCATCCTGACATGTTTATTCATTTGCAGGGTTGCATCCTAACTTTGATTCTGGTTTTTGAAGACTATCAAGGATGAGTATTGAGAAAAGAAAGAACATCATAGTGTACAAGTTCCCATCACTTTTTCTAGATACTGTTCACAAGATTGTGTCTATGGCAGAACCTGGGGTATTGGCAAACTTTAGAGAAGAGTATGGAAGAATTCTGAATTTTGCTCGCAACATCACCGAATACGAGTATAGGGCTTTGCACACTCTGGTACAATTCTATGACCCTCACCTGCGTTGTTTTCTATTCACTGATTATCTTTTGGCTCTGACATTGGAGCAATTTTCTCTCATTCTGGATGTTGCCATTAAAGAGGAAGCTCATTTCTATCCTTCTGAAGAACTTCCTGATTTAGAAAGGGTCTCCAAGGCTTTGCATTTAGATCCATCTTTGTTGAAAAATAATGTTGCCAGTAAGGGAGGGTGTAAAGGTTTTCATGTGAAATTTTTGGTAGAACAGGCTGCTGTGCATGCTAAGGCTAGATGTGGGTCAGTTTTCAATGCCATCTTGGCTATGTGTGTCTATGGAACGGTGTTGTTTCCAAATATGAAGGATTTTGTGGACATACACGCTGTCCGGATATTTACCATGAAGAATCCGATACCTACTTTGCTTGGAGATCTGTATTATTCAGTGCATTATAAGAATGAGAAGAGGAGGGGAGGACCCCTTTATTTTTGTACGCCAGTCTTCTACAAATGGTTTGCTGATCGTCTTCCCACATCTGGGGCATTTGTAGATACTCAAGGAACTTTGGAGTGGTCCAAAAGATTGATGGGCTTGAGGGCAAATAATCTAATTTGGGTTAACCGTGATTTGTTGGGCCAAGATATCATGATTAGTTGTGGAGGTCTCCCAAATGTGCCTCTAATAGGAAGGAAAGGGGGAATTAACTACAACCCTATTCTTGCTATTAGGCAATTCGGGTATGCCTTGAAGGAGCCACCAAGAGACGAGGAGGTCCAAGAATCTTTATATCTGAGTGGGGAAATCAATCCGGAACTGTAAAAAGAAGCTGCAAATACTTGGGAAGGTCGTCATAAGAAGGGGAAGATTTCTTTTGGGAAGAGCAACAATAGGACATTTCCTGCGTACGAAGATTGGATTCAGAAAAGGTAGAGATGGAGCTTTTGCCATTCTCCAAGGAACCACCATCTTACCCCTTGCTGATTGAGCCTCCTACCACAGTTGAGATAGAGAAGTTTAACAAGTTATGGGCTGAAAAAGAAAAGCTGCGAGAAGAAAACAGTGAGCTACAAAGAGAGATTTACCAGTTGAAACATGAGCGGGGTGAAGCAGTTCATGTCGCCAAGTTGAAGACAGAGCTTCTCGCTAAGGCAGAAAAGGAGCTAGATGACAAGGTCGCATCTAGACAAAGGATGAAGCAAGCTCTAGAGGGTATCAGTAAGGTTCTCGAGTCTAAGAAGGAGGAATTGGACAAGGATTTGTTAAAAACTCACAGGTTCAAGGCTCACCGAGACACTGCAATGGCTGAGAATAAGCGAAAGAAAGACGATTATCTAGCTCAGATTGATCAATTGAAGTTGAAGCTCAAGAAGAAAGACACTGAGATCCTATCAAGGGTATTCCAGAGACAAGCAGTCGAGGGTCGACTCAATGAAGCCATAGCCTCCATAGAGGAACTGAAGATCGAAGCTGAAGTGAAGAGACCTAGAAATGAAGGTCCTAGCATGGATAGTGTTTCTGGAGAAGACGCTTGGGAGTTGTATTGCCGATACTTGGAAGGGATCATGCATAGGAGAGACGTTCTCATTCAAGAGCTAATTCAGAGACCGAAGCATCCCGACACCAAAAAGTTGTTCAAGGAAATTCAAGACTGGAGCAAAAAGCATAATGGATGGGGGGATTGACACTTGTGGACTTTGATGACATGCCGTAGTTTTCTATTTTCTTTCATTATTTTGACCACCGCCAGGCTTGTTGGTTGGGATCTATGATTATTGTGTTCAGACTTGTTATCTTGGATTTGTGATTGTTGACATTTGGTTTTCCTCTGGTTTTCTTAATATATGAGCAGAAGTTCCGTTCTATCTTGTTGTTAAACTAGAATCAAAGGGTGGATCGCCCTGCGAATATTCAAACATGTTCATTTGCATTTGCATATTCATAATCATTTTGCATAATCATTGTGCATAACAGGTGTTCAAGGCTAGTTATTCTTATTCTGATCGGGCTTTCTTCAGAATTGCAGACTTAACTCCTCAGGCCATTCAAGAGTTGATCATGGAGCAAATTCAAGATGAGTTGAGGGAAATGAGAGGCCAGATGGGGCTGTTTATGGGGAATATGCAAACTCTCATGCAAGACCAGAAGATGCTGAGGGAGGAGGTCAATAAGATGAAGACTCAGATGGGTTTGGTCATGGAAATTTTGAATAGGGTGTTAAAGAAGGAAGACAGTCTTGTGCTCACTTCCACAACAGAGGTCCTTACTCCTCCCATCTCTTTGGGATTTGATCTAGATCACGGATTGCCTCGTGAATCTCTTCCACAAATCGAGGTTACAGAGCTTTCCCAACAGCAGCCAGGTCGTGTCTCCCAAGATAAGCCTAAGAATAAAAAGTGTGCACAGAGACCGAATAAGCCTGAAAGAGTTTTTCATCCACTCCCTATGCCATATTCTCAGCTATTGCAGCATCTCCTTCAGTTACAACTGGTACAGAAAAGGACTTTGGCTCCTCTCACTGGTAATCCCCCACCAGGCTACAATGCAAGAGCCCATTGTGATTTCCATTTTGGGGCACCAGGGCATACTGTGGAGAAATGTAGGGCCTTTCAGCACCAAGTCCAGGATTTGATTAATGCAGGGGCAATTGAATTCACGTCGGGCAGAGTAAGCATACAAGGTGATTTTACCCCAATTGTTGCCAAAGAAGTGGAGACTCCTCCCCTCTTTGCAGGATCCACCTCATGTCATGGACTTTCTCCACAACCTTTTGCTGTAGAAGCTCTACGTCAGCAACCTTTGTTTGTGCCTCAGCCAAATGTGGAAAGGAAAGTGCAAGCGCAGGTGGGGCACCCAAATTAGCATTGACAGCAGAATCATCAGCAGTAGGGGCAACCGAGACCAAGAAGGCCCAAGAGGATATTTGATCCTATTCCTATCCCTTATAGTCAGTTGTTTGCTCGTCTGCTCAGGAACTCTCTAATTCAAATGAGGAGTACCACGCTGGTACCTTACCCTATTCCTCTGGATTATGACATGACTGCTAGGTGCGAGTTCCACTCGGGAACGTTTGGGCATACAATTGATAAGTGTAATGTATTCCAGCACAATGTGCAAGACTTGATCGACTCGAAGGTCATTACGCCAGATGGTACCCCTTTGGATTGAAGCTTTTGTGTCGGAGTAAGCATCAGATTGCAAGAGCGTCATCAGGAATAATAAGTCCAGACTCGGCCGAGTCTCCTCAACGATGGCGATCTTCAGTTTCTTTACTGCATTTTCATTTGTAGTTTTTCATTTCTTATTAAAGCATTGTATGCATGTAGAAACTTGTTTGTTTTTGAATGGCAATCATAATACAATAAGTATGTTTTTCTTGAAGTAATCCATTCGTGGTCACTCTTAAATGTTTATATGCACTGCAATACCAATTTTCTTGTTTAGAACTCTTGAGGGAGGATGACGAAATAAGAGCGCAGATTTCTAATGGTGCGCATTTGGATAAAACCCTGTTAAGGATGTACAGGCATTGTTTCCAATTCACAAACACTGGAGATATAAGGAAGATAGACCCCCGTTAACCCCTTTGAGCCTTGAAGTAGGAGCTTCTTTCGTACAAAAAAAACCCTCATACTTAACCCAGGGGCAGGGTAGGTGTCAGTTAGTCTGACCGAACGTTTAAATTCCAAGGAGAGTGTGAATCCGAGGAACCATTACCTTCTATCCCACCGTCAAGAGGTCAAGAGATGTGAAACCACAATGGTTATCCATCAACAATCAAGGAGGGAGGCAGTCACAACCCTTTCAAGCAAGTAAGACAACCAGTGTCACACGCTTTGTTTGAAAAAGGGGAATAAAAAAGAAAGCCCGCTAAGTCAAAACTTGAAAACAAGCGACTTAGGCAAAAGTTAGGGCATCCCGCTGGACTTAAAAATCGAAAAGCTCAAGAGAGTCAGTCCAGGAAAAAATTAGGGATCAAAAAGCAAAAGAAAGAAGAAGCGAAAAGCATTACAAAAGAAAATCCTCGATAAGAACAAATTCGTGTGATTACAGACACAAAAGATAAAAAGGGGTGACTGTCATTCCAAAACTCCCTTAGGTGCCAAACCATTAGTGGCATAGGTTCCTTAAAGATCATAAACCTTTTGAGAGATGAGCGTTTGGGTCAGATTAACTGAACATAGGATTGGAGAACATCACGAAGAGTGGGTGGGTACCGATAAATTTTGAGCCATAAATCCTTTTTCTGAAACCGTGAGCCAGACCACGTTACAACCCTTAAAAGTCCTAATTGAAACAGGTTTTATTCTGAAAGCGTACTTCAACAGGATAACGTTCCTGACTCCTATGAGTTGTGCTAATAAGATTTGTTGGTATTGCATGTGCGCATTGTTTTGCCATTCAAAATCAAGGTCGCATCCCAGCTAGTGATTTGTTCACAAGGCTTGGCGACGCATTTTCAATAAAGCTTAAAGGTTAACATGAGTTTTGCATTAGAATTGGCATTCTCATAATAAACATTTTATGCTTGCATGTGTTTGATATCCAAGAAGCTTACACGATGAACGACAGTCGAGAAGCTCGATCACGCCAAGTTGAGATGGTGAAAACTCCGAAGGACAATCATGTCAAGGGGTATGTGGCCAAGAGACTGTGTGCGGCCTGGGGGATCCCGATAAATGGTGATAAGATGCAGCTAATCTGGAGCAGTCACGTTGAAAACTCTCCCTAAAGCAGCCGAACAGGGGCAATCAGGTCGATTTGACAAATCTCTGTAAGATCAGTCAGGGGAAAAGTTCCTTTAAAACTTGGGGCAGGCCACCTCTAGAGCGTGAGAAATTGTCCACTCCTGAAAATGGTTAATTGAAAACACCTCTTCAAAGTTCAGAATACTGGGACAGAGTATTTTCAAGACATTACAATTCTTTTCGAGGTAGTGTACTTCACGGATTATGAAGCCTGGGCAGTTATGTCAAGATCTGATAAATCTCTCCAAGAGTTTGGAGACCCTGGGGCAGTGCGAACGCCCGGTCTTCTGTAAAATCCTCTTGAGATGATTTCTTCCATTAGACCTGGTGGTCTGGGGAAAGTGGAGAGTTCAAAGAGACGTTTATGAACATAGAGACAGGTCAGTTTGAGTGGCAACAGGATCGTACTTCCCCAGCAGTTTGCTCTCCCCAGCATTGGGATTGCACCTTTCCTCAGCAGAGCAGACCTTCCCTAGCAGGAGACTTGGGAAGTATCTTCTCCGGATCAAGACGTTGTTTCCCCACAGAATCAGGGTGTTCACCTTCCCCATCCAGTCAGGAAGCGTGCTTTCACCAACGATGTCATATTCTAATCCCCAACAAGGTGGGAGTAAAGTCATTCTCCCCATCAGCAGGCTAAGTTCAGCAGTATCCCCAAGCAGGATGGTATATTGGACTGTTTTCCCCAAGCAAGAGGGTATTATGGGCTGGAATCCCCCAGCAGGTCCTAAGCCCATCTGTTATTGGCAATCCTCAGTAACAGACTTCCGGTTCCGTTATCGGCATTCATTCTCAACTCCCCCAACAGAGGAGGAATCTCAGGTTCGATGTCACCTTAAGTAAAGCGGACAGGTGTAGCCCCCGGTAGTTCTTTCGGGATTTCATCCCCAGCAGAAGTTATTGATCCGAAGAGTCGATCAGTATGATTCTTCTCAGCAGAGTTCTCGGATTCAGAGGACAATTTATTTTTGTCATCCCCAGCTGAATTGGTCTTTTCTCTCCAGCATTTATTTTGCTGGAGGGACCCCTTTTGCGTATCATAAGCATTTGCATTGCATCCTCAAACACGTAGCATTTCCACTTCGTGTGGAGCATTACGGCAAAATTCAAACATTTACATTCGAAGCATAAGCCAGATTTGATGCTTTCCTTGCCAGTTCTCTTTCCCAGCAGAGATGGCATAACTCAGGAGATTTTGGAGGGATGCGTTCCTCATACTTGTGCTCCCCGGCAAGGTCTTTTATTTAGACTTCTCCTTCCCCCAGCGGAGTCATCTTATCTGTGGATCGTGAGTCCGTTAGAAGTTTGGCCTTTCTCTTTTGTGAAAGCCAGTTCTCGCCTGGTAGTCAGTTCTCGCTTGACATATTTTGTTTGCCAGTTTCCCTTTCTCAGTAGGGGTGGTTTGAACCAGAAGTTTTGTTTCACGTTATCCCCAGCGAAGTCCACTTTATGTTGGTTATCCTTTGCGGGTTTAATTGAGGTTATATTCGTTTTGTGGGTGCGATTGAGGTCGTATTCATTTATTTTCCTTGTGGGTAGAGTGATTGAGGTCAGTCTTCCTTTGCGGGTACAATTGAGGTTGTATTTGTTTTGTGGGTGCGATTGAGGTTGTATTCATGTTTTCTTCGTGGGTAGAGTGATTGAGGTCAGTCTTCCTTTGCGGGTGCAATTGAGGTTGTATTCGTTTTGTGGGTGCGATTGAGGTCGTATTCATGTTTTCTTTGTGGGTAGAGTGATTGAGGTCAGTCTTCCTTTGCGGGTACAATTGAGGTTGTATTCGTTTTGTGGGTGCGATTGAGGTCGTATTCATGCTTTCTTCGTGGGTAGAGTGATTGAGGTCAGTCTTCCTTTGCGGGTGCAATTGAGGTTGTATTCGTTTTGTGGGTGCGATTGAGGTCGTATTCATTTTTTTCCTCGTGGGTAGAGTGATTGAGGTCAGTCTTCCTTTGCGGGTGCAATTGAGGTTGTATTTGTTTTGTGGGTGCGATTGAGGTCGTATTCATGTTTTCTTTGTGGGTAGAGTGATTGAGGTTAGTCTTCCTTTGTGAGTACAATTGAGGTTGTATTTGTTTTGTGGGTGCGATTGAGGTCGTATTCATGTTTTCTTCGTGGGTAGAGTGATTGAGGTCAGTCTTCCTTTGCAGGTGCAATTGAGGTTGTATTTGTTTTGTGGGTGCGATTGAGGTCGTATTCATGTTTTCTTCGTGGGTAGAGTGATTGAGGTCAGTCTTCCTTTGCGGGTACAATTGAGGTTGTATTCATTTTGTGGGTGCGATTGAGGTCGTATTCATGTTTTCTTTGTGGGTAGAGTGATTGAGGTCAGTCTTCCTTTGCGGGTACAATTGAGGTTGTATTCGTTTTGTGGATGCGATTGAGGTCGTATTCGTCTTATTTTTGTGGGTATGGTTGAGGTCATACTCCTTATTTTTCAGCACGCTCCATTTCGTTATTCTCACCATTAGCAAATTTCCGGGGCTCTTTCGGTATTCAATCCCCGTGCATCCTGGGATGTCTGAGAGTCGTCGCTACCATACCTTCAGGACCAAGTTGATTGAATAGGGGAAGCTGTAGCACCCCAAAATTTGCTCACCTTACTTTAGTACTAACTGGCTTATGTTTCATTTTTGCATTATCATGTGTTCATATCATTGGTTCTTAGCATGGGGTCAAGGTGCCTGAGGCAGGTCAAGAGGAGAAGATGTTCTTCAAAGGGTCAAGCAAGAGTCCTTATATTGTCCAAGAGAGCTCAAGTGGATCACTCTCTCCTAACCAGTGCAGAAAATTAGGGTTTTGAGATTCTTGGGTTTATTGCTACAATGGGCAAGCTTCTTGGGTTTTTATCATCACCAAATGGCATATCTTATCTTTGTTGGAGAGGATACACATCATATTCAGAGGAATTTGGATTTGGAGACTATGTTATTTCCTCCTAGACTGAGGGTACCAAAATTATGGTTTGCTATAAAGCCAGTTTATTTCTGACTTTTTGGGCAAGACTTGATTCCATGGTATTCCTTGGGTCCCTGAGTATCTAGGAATGGAAGATTGTCCATCAGTTTGGTTCAGGAGAAGTTCAATTGGCCAAAGGATTGGGAATCAGGAGAATTGGGGAAAAGTCAACAGTAAGAAGGGAAGTCAACTGTGAAATTTTGAGGTTCTCTTCAAGGTTTTCAAGGCCTCACATCCTCAGATGGTCTTCAAGGGTCAAGTTCCATACCATTTATCAAGAATCAAGGGTTGGTACAAAAGTTACTAAATATGGAAATGACCTATAATTTGAAAGTTTCCATTTTGGGCAAGTTCTTACACTACTTTCAACTTGACTTTTCATCATCAAAGAAGCTTCAAATGAATTTTCCTCAAACATGAAAGTTGAAGATATTTTTCTCCCATTTCCAACAAGTACTAGATGGTCTCCATATCATTTGTGAAACTCAAGTTATGACCAAAAGAAGGCAAGGTGGGTTTTTAGGGTTTTCTCATGGTTCCATTTTCACAACTTTTGCATTTTGGGACATAGTGACCTATAATTGATTCCTTTGTTTCAAGCCACATTCTTACATCAAAGAACAATCCATAAGGATAATTTTTGGCCTTTGAATCAAGTGGATCCATGGTTTATTCATCACTTATTCCACATCATGCAAAATTGCAAGATCATTGAAAACTCGTGAACCAAGACATCTCAAGGCCCAAATTCCATACAGGTGTGATTAGCAATTGAAACATAAGTGATCCATCATCAAGGGTTTGGATATACATGCATGGAGGAGGGTGTATTTCACATTATGCAAATTTCCAAAATCACCCAAAACTCATTAAGTAAGGAATTAACAAGGCCCAAGTGATGATCAGTGGATTAACCCTAAGTATTTAAGCTAACTCATGCACTGGTTAGGGAGAGGACACGTTATTTTGGTGGAGATTTCAAGTGTGAACCCTAATTCTTCTCTCATTCGAATCTCATAATCCACAAGGGCTTTGAGCAAAATTCTTTCACAGTCTTCATCCTTGGAATCCATAGAGCACAAACCACCCATCGTTGGAAGCTAAAAGCAAGGATACGGATTGCTTGATCTCAGGTTAGTGATAATTTGCATGCTCTTAAAACTCCTCCTTTTGATGCGCATAATGATGTGTGACATTCACTGATAATTCTGGTATGGTTTGTTTTGAGTTTGGACGCGTGGTTTGTTTGTACGTTGAGTTTGAAATTTTTGAATCAAACCTTTTTTCATTCATTTTGCTTTATGTGTGGTTTGTTTGTAAAAAGTAATGGGATATTATTAATCCTTATGAATTTCTGATCAGTTTGATGTACTCATATGCAATTTCTGGGATTTTTTTGGGTGGTGGTTACCGGAGAAGACGACCGGAACCCTAGTTCAGGCGTCTGGTGCAGTCTCCGGCGAGGTTAGGGTTTGGAGGTAGGTGATGCATTCCTAATCGTCTATTGCTTTGATCCAAGGGCCCTCGTTGTGCCACGTTTTTATTTCTGAGTTTTTATTTTAATGATTGCGTGTGTGTTGGACCATGGTTGTTATTGTGTTCATTATGTCTTAGCCTTTGATTTTGTTTAATATTTGACTGCATGATCTAATCTGGTGCGTGGGATGAATCATGTGGACGTTATGATGCCAGCGAATAAAAAAATGATGTGCCTATCACGTGGCTCCTTTTGGAATTCTGAGTAATCATGTGTATGCGTGTGCACATTGTTTATGGTGTGCTTTGGATCTAAGCCCTTCATCTTGCTTACCTATGATTTGTTTGACTTGATTTGGAACGTATGATTGATCTGACGGTGTGTATGAGTCTCCAATGTTGACTAATTCCATTGTATTCCCTTTTTTATTTCGCTGACTTTTTTGTTGGTTTGGGCTCGCTAATTACACCCCCTCTTAAGCCCATGTTTGATTCTCAGCGTATTTGGGCTGCTGAACACACCCCCCCCCCCCCCATGTTTATTTCAATTTATTTATTTGATTTAATTGTATCATTTGCATTTTATTTTTTAAAATCATTTTATTGCATCTAAAAATCACCAAAAAAATTCATGAATCATATTTATAGTTTTATAAAATTTTCCAAAATTTTATTTTACTATTTTCTTTTATTTTTAGTGACTGAATTAATTATTTGTTTATTTTCTTTAGAATTTATTCCATATATGCATACCATGACTTGTTTATTTTATTTCTCACCATCCATAAAACCTTCTGAACTCATTCTTTTTGCATTGTTTCACCAACACATTGAATTGCATTAAAACACTTTTCTCACATTTTTAAAATCATTTCATATTGCATTTTAGTCCTTTTCTTTTGTATATTGAACAATGATTCTCATTTGACTTTGCATATCTGTTTGAGTGACCTATCTGAGGAATTTTGGCATGAGCTTTTGACATGTTGTTTGCCACTGGTTGGGGTGTGTTGAGTCTTAATTTGGTAATTTTAGAAGATGTTTTGCTAATTATGAGATTGCTCTGTGTATGAGGTCTTCTTTTATGCACATCCTTGATCATGTCTGATTACTTGTTTGAGAAGGCACTTGTGCCATCATTTGGGTTTGCTTCTTTGACTTCATAATCCATGTTTGGGTCATCCACATTCTGTCTTGGTTGAGTTTCATTTTGTTTATAACCATTTCTCTTTGGTTTGTGATTTGTTTGAGTTTCATTTGTATTATTGTCACCTATATCTGTTTGTACTAACCTTTTATGCAGGGGCTGAGGTAAGTTATTTGAGGGTGTGGATAGTTATCCATGTCCACCCTTATTCCTTCTTTCTCTCATCTTTTCTTTTCTTTAGGCTTAGGCTGTTGCCAAACCTCCCCTTAGGGCCACCTTTGCATGATAACATTAGGATAGATTTTTCCCCGTAGTCTTTTCCTTTTCTTTTGAGTCCCTCTAAAACATCTCTAAGATACTTAATAAGGTCAACTTGTCTTGCACACGAGCCTTAAACATAGGAAATAAAGATTGAGGGGTCCCCCTTCTCTCTTCTAGAGTGTTGAGCATACGTCCCATTGGGGATGACCATGCGACGCATTCGTTCCCGTGCCATAGACTTTGGTTCAAGGTGAGTTATGAACTAACTCAAGTCACTTCTGTTCTAAAAAATACAAACAAACTTCAAACCTTTTTGTCCTTCGGGATTGTCAAACTAAAGGCTATTTTCAAAAAGAGCACGTTACTTTCCGTCTGAGTCGCAAACAGGCATCGACCCTAACTGCCGGACGCGAACTTAACGTCGCTCATAAAAAACACAAAAAGAACTTGGTCCGAACTACGTTGACTCTGAATTCCCCATTGCACAAAGGGGGTACGTAGGCCTAGGACGACGACGTCCTACTGAGTCTGTCTTTGTTTTCCCCTTCCCCGTTTTAGTGCAGCCATAGATTTTAGGATAACTCACCCTTAGAATAGACAACAAGCGTGGATCCCATCGAGTACGATGAATGCGTGGGGTGCTAGCACCTTCCCCTCGCGTAACCGACTCCCGAACCCAGGCTATGGTTGCAATGACCATTCCTTTCCCTCTTCCTCAGGTTTATGCGGTGTTCCCTTTCCCTCTCTTGGGATAAATTTACACGGCTGGCGACTCTGTTTTCCGCGCCACTTTCGCGTTTGTACCTGGATAAAAATCCTGGGAGCAACACCAACTCGGCCAGAGTTGGCCTTCCGAAAATGCACTAGTATAGCGACGGGCAGTCGATCACCAGGAATTGCACCTTAATGGATTTGACCATCTCAGCTGATCCGAAGGTCACGATCAGTTCGACGTAGCCCCACGGCTTGGTCACTGATCCGTTGAATCCCTGCAAATCGGACCCTACATAGGGGGTAAGGTGCGATTCGTCTAGCTGAAGCGTTGAGAACAGCTGGGAGTACATGATGTCGACCGAGCTGCCCTGGTCGACTAGGATTTTGCGAACGTCGAAGTTCGCCATTCGGGCTCTGACGAGCAAAGGTATGCTCGAGTTCGAGGATCCGCCGAGGAGTTCTTCCCGGTAGAAGGAAATGGGTACGGAGCCTTTCTGGGCCTGATCGAGCGTGGTCACTTTATTGGAGCTCGTGTTAATCAGATGCTCGAACTTGCGTTTCACGGAGCCCACAGTGACTTTGTTGAAGCCCCCGCCAGAGATGACCATGGCGGAGGGAAAAGTCTCCCACGGGCCGTGGGCCGCGAAATAAGCAGGGGCGCTGAGCCCGTCCGAGACGTAGAAGTCCTCCGGTCGCGATATGGACATAGCGACCTGTATGTTGGCGTCTTCCGAGGAGGGCACTTCCTCCTCTATCTTCTTGGACTCCTGGGCGTCCTGCCGAGGAGTGTCCTTCTTCTTCGCGAATTATTTCAGGTGCCCGTCCCTGATCAGTATCTCAATGGCATCTTTCAGATGGATGCAGTCCTCCGTAGTGTGGCTGTGACTCTTGTGGAAACGACAATATTTTGATTTGTCTACGTTTGGTCTATTCGGCGGCTGCTTGGGGAAGCGGACCCCTGCCTGCTTAAACTCCGAATTGGCACATTCGGACAAGATCTTTTCCCTGGAGACGGTCAGGGGAGTGTAGTCATGGAACCGCCCGGAGGGCCCCTTGTTGTTACGGGAGTCACGAGGACGATCCTCGCACCTTCGTTCGCCCCGACGAGATGTCGAGGCTTCCTCTCCTCTGGATGCCCGAGCATTCTCCTGATGCTGTGATGCTCGGACGTTGCTGGCCGCAACCTTCTCTTCGTACTGAATATGTGATTGGGCTTTGAGGAGGAGGTCGTCTAAGTTCCTTGGTGGTGCGAGGCCAATGGCTTTAGAAAACTCGGAGCCTGGACGGAGCCCTTGCTCGAGCAGAAACTTCTTCATTTCGTCCGTTGTAGGGACTTGTACAGCTTCCTTGTTAAACCTCTCGATATATACGCGGAGAGGTTCATCTTTTCCTTAGATTATGGCTCCAAGGGAGGCCTCAGTTTTGGGGTGGCGGCGAGAAGCTGTGAAGTGCCGCAAGAACATCCTGCCCAGCTGTCTCCACGAGGTAATGGACTCCTCGGGAAGTTGCTTGTACCATGTCATTACTCCCTTTCGGAGTGTGGTTGGGAACAGTCGGCATTTGATGGCGCCTCATACGCCGCAGTAGTCTAACAACGCATCGATGTTCTCGATGTGCTCGTCGGGGTCAGTGGTTCCGTCATACGTGCCAAGTGACGGGGGTTTCTCCAAGCCTTTTGGGAGACGGTAGCCAAGATCTCCTAGGACAACGGGCCGCGAGGCTCGTCGTCGCTGCTAGAACTAGTGTATGATGGGGACCGAATGGGATGCTCGCGGCAGCAGTTTCTCCGGGGAGAAGGGGAGCAGTTCCTTCGCGGAGAAGGTGAGCGGTTCCTTCGAGGAGAAGGCGATCGGTTCCTTCGAGGGGAAGGTGAGCGGTTCCTTCGAGGAGAAGGCGATCGTTTCCTTCGAGGGGAAGGTGAGCGGTTCCTTCGAGGAGAAGGAGAGCGGGCCCGTCCTTTAGACTTGACCGGCAGAGATTGCTCGTTCCTTCGAGTCCTCTTGCGGTCGTGAGCGGGCTGGTCACGCGGGGAGATTTGGTCGCGCTTCCGGGTTGCGCGAGGATCAGGCTCTTGGCGCAGTCTTCGGTCGATGTCCCTCCGGAGATGCGGGCTCCTTGATCGCTTTGGTTCCTCCGCGTGGGAGGGGATCTTGGGCGGTTGGACTCTTCTAACGCCCCGATCCTCTCATTTTGCTGCAGGATCAGGGTGTTGGTTTTGTTGATCGCCTCCAGGAGGGCTGCCACGGCCGGGTCGGCGTTGGGCGGAACAGGAACGGGCTGGACGTCAAGTGATGGTTGATCGTTGTTGCGATCAGCAGGGGTAGGGGAAGGAGAAGCAGTGGCTCCGTCCCTGAGGAAACGGGTATCTCGGAGGAGAGATGACTGGCTGTCAACGTCAGATTTGTTGACGGGGAGGATGGTGGTTTGGAGAGCATCCTTGGTGTGATCTTGGGAGGCCATGATCGTGATGATGTTTGAGAATTGTTTTGATCTTCGGTTTCTGAGGAAAGAAAGATGGGGAGAACAATGATTCCCACAGACGGCGCCACTGATCGTGAAGGCTGAATCAGATCCTGTAGAATTGGGCCGCCAAGCGCGTCAGGGATGCTGGTCGTATGGAGAGGAGGGGGTGTACCTGCAAAGTACTCTGACGCTCAAGTAAGAAAGGGTCAGAGAAAAGGGGCAAGTACAAAGTATGAATTCTTAGGGTGAATATTCGATACCTGACCCTCTCAAGCGAGAGGGTTTATATAGAGCCCCCAACGCGTGGCCAACGGTCCTATTTTTTGGGGCGAAGTAACCGTTTTCCCCAAAGAATAAGTAACTACCCAAACTAGCCGTTATGTCGGGCAGGGTGCCCAAAACTAGCCGTTACGTCGGGCATAGGCATAGTTCCGGGCACCTGCCCATAGCTGTTCGGGGAGCAATGAAGTCGTGCATGACGGGCAGTAATTCCGGGGAGGAACGTTGCATTCCTTGCCCGGTTGGAGGGGCAGAAAGGTAACTTTTGCCCCTCTGTGGATTGGACTTAGGCAATTTGGGCCGCTCTGGAGCAGAAGCGGATTGGGCCATGTCTAGCCATTGGCCCAGTCCAGAACACTATTTATCTGATAGTATTTTGATTTTGAAAAGTTAATATCAATGGTTTATGGCCGTCAAAGGGGGCAAGTTTCTTAAATGGATGTATTATGAACTATTTGGTGAATACAAAAATGGATCTAACTATTTAAATTTCTGATTTACACACCCTGTGGACCGATTATATTTTCCATTTTTCTGACATAATCTACTTAAGAAAATAGGTGGATGAATTTGACATTATTGTTTTTCCAATTCTATGTGCTTTAGCACCAGATAATACTTTTTTCTTTCTTTCAGCTGATGCAAATTGTTTTAATAGTCTGTCTCGATGTGGCTCACACTTCTCATTGTGATGGTCTGAGAAATATTACTAGGTATGCATTCAATGTTTCCTACTAGACTTAACATCACAAAGCTGGTGTATAGTAGAATGTTGTCCCATAGCTTTTGATATGAGAGGGTCGTGTCTTATCACATTCATTAGCCACAAACGAGATACTTTATTATCTCTTAGTTTAATATTATTTTAACCAACTTTTTAGATGACAGGGAACTTGGGTTTACAAACACGGCACCGTCTGAAGCAACTTTATGCAAGCTTATATTATATATTTTTTATAGTACATCAACTTTCTGCAAGCTAATATTATATTACTTTATATAGTACATCCGAATGTTACTTGGTACTGAAGGTTTGTCATTCCATTGTTTGAGTAAATATTGTTTTATATAGTATATATCATGACACAACTATGTAATAGATTGTGTATATTGTTTCTGCATTGTTGGCACAAGTACTCTAAGACTAGATTGGAAACAAACTATAAATTTGAAATAAATTTAAAATTATATTTTATAAAAAAAAGGAAAATTATTTTTTATTTAAAACTTTTTACGAAAAATGTCTTTCTAAATTTTTTAATAGAAAAATAATACGAATACAAGTTAAAAACAATTAAGCTACAGATCTCACTTTATTGATGTTTTAAAATAATGTTTAGAAATTGCAAAAGAAAATTATATATTGAAATTTGCAGACCAGGATGATATTAAGTTGATAAAATGAAGAATCAAATAAAATTGAAAACAATATCAAGGATAAACTTAAAACTAATTAATAATGTCATAAATACATTTTTTTTACATTTGGATTTGAATCTTCTTATAAATAAAATTGGACATTTTTTTTTCAATATAACATATATTTAAAAAAAAATTAAAGGAAAAATAATATATATTAATGAAACCTCTCGATGGAGTGCAATCTCAAAATTATTGTTTTATTTCTGTTATTATTATTATTATTATTATTATTATTATTATTATTATTATTATTATTATTATTATTATTATTATTATTATTATTATTATTATTATTATTATTATTATTATTATTGTGAAATCCGATGCCTTGGAAACAAATTATAAACGGTTTCTTTATGATCAAGAAACACACAAGGGTAGAAAAGATGGTAAAAGAAGAAGAACAACTAGGATTGGTTATAACTGATATTTTTTACTTTCTCTTTAAATCAGATTACAAGTACTCAAGAATAACAAATAACTTTCTCACCTTAATTAGGATTTTTCACACTTAAGACGAGAGACTAGTATGCTATTTATAATAAAACCTAACATACTAAACTAATGGGTTTTTAAACAATTACCCGTTACAAGCTAACTTAGGGTACAAGATAACTTAAATAATTGGACATAACAAACAAGCTCAATTCGTCATGCTAACAAATCTAGCGTTTCCGACAACTGCATGCTTGACCTTACTTCGACTACAACATACACTACTTCGACAACAACATGTGAACGGCCTTCGACTGCATACTAAACATCTGTCGAACTGTCGAACCAAGAAGCTACCTTCGATCATACTAGAGTTCGATCCAATATCTCACAAATCACCACCTTGGAACAAAGTCTATAACATCAAGGAAGAAACTAGTTTTCTTCATGCAGCTTTATCAACTGCATATAGTGGAAAAACTTGCAACTGGGCAATGTCTTGGTGATCATATCAACAACATTGTGATTTGTCGAAACCTTCAGCACTTGAACTTTTCCACGCTCGATTACCCCTCTAACGAAATGCAACCTCACATCGATGTGCTTGGTTCGCTCATGATAGAATGAATTCTTTGACAAATGTATTGCACTTTGACTATCACATTTAACAGTGATAACTCGACCTTGAAGTTTCAGCTCCTTTGCAAAACCTTCAAGCCCCAATGCTTCCTTCACAGCTTCAGTTAGGGCGATATATTCCGCTTCAATGGTTGATAAAGTAACAACCTTCGGAAGTGTTGCTTTCCAACTGATTGTTGTGCCAAACATAGTGAACACATATCCAGAAATAGATTTTCTGGAATCCATACAACCTGCATAATCAGAGTCGACATATCCTTTGATTGCTGCTTTACTATCTTCAGCCAAGGTTCGACCATAAATTATGACTCTGTTCAGAGACCAATTTATATACCTTAGAATTCACTTCAATGTTTATCAGTGAGCCTTTCCAGGATTCGCCATGTACCTGCTTACAAGACTTACTGCATATGTTATGTCGGGTCTAGTACAGACCATAACATACATCAAAGAACCCACTATATTAGCATATGGAATGTTATTCATATAAGCTCTTTTGACATCAGTACTGGGACATTGATCTATACTCAGCTTGAATTGAGGGTTTGTAGGAGTCACAACAGGCTTTGAATTCGACATACCAAACTTTTCGAGAATCTTCTGTAGGTATGCCTCTTGAGATAAGCATAATTTCTACTGCTTTTTATCTCTTTGGATGCCAAACCCAAGAATCCTGGACGCATCTCCCAGATCTTTCATGTCAAACTCCTTATTGAGTTCATCCTTCACCCTCATTACATCTTCAACATTGTTGTTTGCTATTAGAATATCATCCACATAAAGCAACAAAATAACAAATGAATTACCAGGTCAAAATCTGAAGTAAACACAGTGGTCGAACTAACTTCTAATGAAACTTTTGCATGCCATGAACTTGCCGAATCTCCTATTCCATTGTCGAGGAGATTATTTTAGTCCATATAAAGATCTCTTCAGCTTGCACACATAATCTTCCTTCTCCCTTTCGACATACCCTTCAGGTTGTCTCATCAGGAATGTTTCATCTAGATCACCATACAAGAACACAATCTTCACATCCATCTGTTCTAGTTCAAGGTTGAACTATGCCACCGTGGAAAGCAACATTCGAATGGGCCTGTGCTTCACAACAAGAGAGAACACATCATTGAAGTCGACACCTTCTTTCTGAGTGAAACCCCTATCGACCAATCTTGCCTTGTATCTCTTCGATGCCACTCCTTCGATTCCTTCCTTAACTTTGAAAATCCACTTACAGCTGAATAACCTGGCTCCAACAGGCTTCTTGATCAGTTTCCAGGTGTTTTTATCGTGAAGAGATTTCATCTCATCATCCATGGCCTTCAGCCATTCAGTCTTAGTTCGACTCCTCATAGCTTCCTTATAGTCTCTAGGTTCTTCGTCTAGAACCTCATTTGCAGAGATTAAGGAATAAGCTATAAGATCTACATACCCAAGTCTCTGAGATGGCTTGATGACTCTCCTCGGCCTATATCCTGACAATAGGTAGTCATCCACAGTTTCCTCAACTTCTTCAGTATCTTTTGCTTCTTCTTCGACTTCATCTAGGATACGCAATTCAGCATCAACATGCTCCACCTCAACAGGAATCTCTCCCTGTTCCAGCTCTTCATCAGCATCATCAGTTTTCTTGAAGGCTATCTCAGCTTCATTGAAAACTACATCTCGACTAATGATACACCTCCTGTGACCTGGCTCTAAGCACCATAACCTATAAGCTTTGACTCCTTCAGGGTATCCCATGAACATGAATTTTAGAGCTCTAGGTTCGACCTTGTCTTGCCTAATGTGAGCATAGGCCACGCAGCCAAATACTCTCAATTTGTCGAGATCTGATGGATCTCCTGACCAAAATTCTTCAGGTGTCTTCCTATCTAACGCAATCGAAGGACATCTGTTTATCAGATATGTTACTGTCGAAACATCCTCAGCCCGAAACACTTTCTTTAACCCAGCACTAATCAACATGCATCTAACTCTTTCCAAAATAGTTCGATTAAACCTTTTCGCCAAACCATTTTGTTGTGGAGTACCTGCAGTAGTTTTGTGCCTTGCAATACTTGAGACAGCACAAGAGCTGTCGAACGCCTCATTGGAAAATTCAAGGCCATTGTCGGTTCTCAACCTCTTGACCTTTATGCTAGTCTGATTTTTGACCAGAGTCTTCCAACCTTTGAAATTCTCAAAAGTTTCATCATTAGTCTTCTAAATTAATACCCATAACTTTCTGGAATAATCATTAACTATGGATAGAAAATACCTTGCGCCTGAATGTGATGGACACCTCATAGGCCCCCAAAGATCAACATAGATGTAATCAAGGGATTCATGTGTTCTTTGTTTGCCTTTATTGAACTTCACTCTATAAGATTTTACAAGTACACAGGGTTCACAAAATTTCAGTTTTTTGACATTGTCTCCACCAAGCAGATTTTGTTTCCCCAATTCGACCAGACCCCTAATCTCATGTGCCAAATTTATGTCTTCGACAAAGGTTTCGTGGATGCAAATTTTGTCAAACCACTTAGAACTTCAGCCTCAAGGGTATACAACCCTTGTTTCTTCACGCCTCTCAAGACTTCCTTCGACCCCTTCATGAGTCTTAGGATACTTTTCTCTCCTTGAAAAACATATCCCTTCTTGTCGAATTCACCAAGAGAAATCAAATTTCTCTCCAAATCAGGGACATACCCGACTTCAATCAATAACCTTATTAACTCATCATGGAGCTTGAATCTCACAAATCCAATACCTGCAATTTTGCAAGCTTTGTTGTTTCCCAGCAGCACTGATCCACCATCTTGATCACACAATTCCTCAAACACGTCTTTGTTTGGAGTCATGTGCCAAGTGCATCTTGAATCCACAATCCACTCCTTTCTTGAGTCGCTGCTTGAAACCACAAGGACATCAGATGATTCATAATCATCTTGCAAAGTGGTTGCATTACCATTATCCTTTCCACCATGATTGTTCAGGCCTTCAGGGCACACTTTTCTTGTATGACCTTCCTTCTTACAGTGATAACATCGAATGCCAGATGCATAACCACTATAAGACTTCTGCTGACTTTTACCATTCTTCATGTCGAACTTGCCATCTCTCTCTGTGAATTTCCCCTTGATTGACAGGCCTTCACCTGTCGATGATGGCTTATGCTCCTTTCGTTCGTTCAAATCCTTCGAATACAGTGATGATTGAACTTCTTCAAAGGTCAGAGACTTTCTTCCATACAAGAGAGTTTCTTTGAAGTGAGCGTGTGATCTGATTAAAGCACACAGCAACAACAATGCTTGATCTTCATCATCAATCTTGACATCAACATTTTCAAGATCAAGAATCATCTTATCGAACATATCCAAATGCTTAGCCAAAACTTTGTCTTCACTCATCTTGAATGAATACGGAGCTTGCTTCAAGCAGAGGCGATTGACCAACGATTTGATCATGTACAAACTTTCGAGTTTCACCCATAACCCCGACGTCGTCGTCTGGCGTTGTGGGATTTCTCTACCATACTCGTTCTTTCTTTTTCCGTTAATGCGGCGTCCATGGATACAACTTCCTTCAACACTTCTAAACAACTCTGCTGAACCAGCAGGGCTTTCATCTTCAAGCGCCACAAACTGAAATCGTTCACTCCGTGAACTTTTCAATCTCATACTTTGTTGAAGGCATCTTTCTCCACGCTCACCGCACCAGTTTGTTGTGAAATCCGATGCCTTGGGAACAAATTATAAACTGTTTCTTTATGATCAAGAAACACACAAGGGTAGAAAAGATGGTAAAAGAAGAAGAATAACTAGGATTGATTATAAATGTTATTCTTTACTTTCTCTTTAACTCAGATTACAAGTACTCAAGAATGAAAAATAATCCTCTCACCCTAATTAGGTTTTTTCACACTTAAGATGGGGGACTAGTATGCTATTTATAAAACAAACCTAACATACTAAACTAATGGGCTTTTTAACAATTACCCATTACAAGCTAACTTAGGGTACAAGCTAACTTAAACAATTGGACATAACAAACAAGTCCAATTCGTCATGCTAACAAATCTAGCATTTCCGACAACTGCATGCTTGACCTTACTTCGACTACAACATACACTACTTCGACAACAACATGTGAATGGTCTTCGACTGCATGTTAAACATATGTCGAACTGTCGAACCAAGAAGCTACCTTCAATCATACTAGAGTTCGATCCAATATCTCATAATTATAATTATTATTATAAAGTTTTGTCTTTATTTCAATATTTTTATTTCAATAAAATTTTAATAAATTTTGTTTTCTCATATCGTAGAAATTATTTGAAATAGAAAAAATGAAATTACTGATCTATTTATTGTTATAAACAAGAACAACTTTATTATTGATTCAAATATTTTGATATACGGGAACAACTTTACTATTGATTCAAATATTTTTATAAATATTATCAAAACAAAAATAATAATTTGATTCAAAATTTTTTATATACGGGAACAACTTTACTATTGATTCAAATATTTTATTAGTGTCAAAACAAAATTAATATTTATACACAGGAAAAAAATACATTTATGATTAAAAAAAATTAATATAGGAAATAAAATATTATTGTTATAAACGGGAATAACTTTACTATTGATTCAATTATTTTTAAAAATTTTGTCAAAACAAAAAAAAAAATTGATTCAAATATTTTTATATTAGAGAACAACTTTATTATTGATTCAAATTTTTTATAAATATTGTCAAAACAAAAATAATAGTTATATACAGGAAAAATACATTATTAATAAAAATATTTTTATATACAAAAACAAATACTATTATTATAAACGTGATCAACTTTACTACTGCGTAAAATATTGAACAAGTTGCAACAAAATAATATAATGTTGCCACTGTGATTAGACATATGTGAACAATGACCATGACATAGTAAAATAATATTACAAGAGGATGATTTAAAGTTTGAATATTCAAATAAGATTCATATTTCTACATAATATTTCAAATAATTTTCTTTTCATTTTATTATATTTTAGAAACAAATTTATGTAACACACAAGTACTCGAGCGAACGCACAAGTAACACACCAGTACTGTGTGAACGCACGAGTAACCAGGTCAAAATCAGTGTGAATGCACGGGTAACACACATGTACCGTGTGAACGCACGGGTAATCAGACCAAAATTTATGTGAATGCACGGGTAACACACCAGTACCATATGAACACGGGTAACCAGACCAAAATCTCTATGAAGGCACAGGTTATTACCTTTTTTGTACAATTAAAGAAAATAAAAATAAATATGTTTAAAATAATGTATGAATTCAAATACGAGAAAAATGTGATGTTTTTAAATTATTTATGTATCTAATATTTTTATTTAGAAATTATTTTTAATTTAAAATACACTAATTTTTAAGATAATATATGAATAATTGAAATATATATTATTAATGTCTTTCTTTTAAAAATTGAAAAATTGATACAATTTTGTTTTTATTTTAAAAATATGTCTTTCATTTAAATATTTATCTTTGATTAACTTATATATTTATCTTTGACTATCTTTTTTTTTATTTTTCCTTTTTTACAATTAAATTTAAATATTTTTTATTTTATTTGAATTTCAAAATCAAACTAGTGACAATTCCACAATCCACACACCAGTACCCGTGCTGACGCACGTGTATCCTACTAGTTGAATAATAGAAATTTATCGACCATTTTATTTCAAATATGCGAAATTGATTAAGAGAATTTGTTAAAAAATATTGAGTAGATATTTAAAAATTGTATTCTCTATTATAAAATAATGTATTATTTGTAAAAAAACAAAAACGATAATTTATCTAATACAAGTTTTAATAGTTTTTAATTTTAATCATATTATTCTTGATATTGTTGTTTAACTTTCATCTTTTACATTTATTACTATTCCAACTTAAGTTTACTATTATTCAAAATTTTTTTTTTCCAACTTTCAATTTTTATGATAGTTTGCAAACAAATACGCGTCCAAAATCATATCACACTCAAAACTGTACTCGTGCGTAGGCACGGGTTTCTTAATAGTTATATATAAATATTTTAAAAATTGAATTAATAATTGAAATAAACATTTAAAAACATAAGTTTGTGTAGAAAGATTAAAAAAAATGTTCACTATGGCTCCTAATCACATATAGGGATGACAAAAAAATCTATACCCGCGGAAATCGGCGGAAAAAATCTGTCGCAGACATAGAGTGGGTAGCTTAATGGATATCCACGGATAAAATAAATGGATATTTAAATATCTGTTTGTTAATGGATATGTATACGTGTTTAATGATATTTGTGCCCACGGATATCCATATTCGTTAGTAAATTATAAAAATCATTTAAATATCATTAGTTTATGATACCTTATCTTTTCATCTTCTAAAAATATTAGTCTTCTTATATTTCATTTTTTTTTTAATTTTCTTTGAAGAAAACCTTTCACAAATCATTCAAATTCTACTAGCCATTTCATATTTAAACTCTTCAATACTTCATACCTCACTTTAACAATTTCACATTTCTACCAACTAGTGTCGTCATTCCTCTATAGAACCAATGTCTCCCTTCCTACTCCTCTGTTGTCCACTCATCCATCATAACTCACAATCACAACAACCTTTATTTGTTTGGTTAAAAATGAAATGTATGAATATTATGTTTGAATCTAATTATGTTTTGGTGAATAAGAAGAAAATTAATGTGATGAAATTGTATTGCTAAATTAAGAGCGAATTGTATGAATGTTATGTAATAATAACTTTTCGTGTCTTTAAAAGAAGTCAAAAATATTCTTTTCACAAAATATTTTTTATAAAATAAAATATTATTCATGGATATCTATAAATATCTGCGGATACCGTAAAACCCGT
Source organism: Lathyrus tuberosus (assembly GCA_022829125.1). Lineage (NCBI taxonomy): Eukaryota > Viridiplantae > Streptophyta > Magnoliopsida > Fabales > Fabaceae > Lathyrus > Lathyrus tuberosus. The sequence continues at coordinate 9,310,304 of JALAZF010000084.1, forward strand.
GGATTATCCATTTAATGGATACCCATATGGATATAAGACGGATATGAATATCATATTTATCCAACGGAGCGGATACAAATATCATAATATCCATCCCGATGGATATTCATTTACATCCCTAATCACATAAGAGGGACAGGGCATAGGAAAACCGAGCTAGCTTACTGACGCGAGGCTTCCTCTGCCCCTACAACGTTAGACTTAATTGATTGTTAAGGTTAATTATTGTAATATGGATCCTCGTGTTATATATAAATATTTTAAAAACTGAATTAGAAATTGAAATAAACATTTAAAAACATAAGTTTGAGTAAAACGATAAAAAAAAAGTTTTCACACCCCTACCCTTGCATTTGGCCCTAATGCGTGTTAGACTTAATATATTGTTTTAATAGATTGTGTAAGCTTTATATATATATATATATATATATTGTAGCATTAAAATTCTAATTCATTCAAATAAACTACGTAAAGGAATATTGTGTCTGTTGTTTTATATTTGCACTCTATTTTCTATTTTGTTACTAGTTGTTGTTCTTGTTAGTGCGTGAGACATTTTTAGTTAGGAGAGAAAGCGAGAGAATAAAGAAAATAAGGATTGATATTATTGAATGAATGATAATAACCGAATTACAAAGTGTCTTATTTATATACACCTAAGTGACTCGACTACTAAGTAAAATAACAAACTAAATAACAAACCATAAACACTAAGTAGCTTCGGGCTTGGGCCACACAACTCAATTTGAATTATATCTAATATCTCAACATATCCACTATAATCCAAGTTGTCGAAACACACTAATCATTGTTGATTTGAACTATTCCTAATTTCTTTCTCAAAATTAGGAACCTGTCGATCTTCAATCCTTTGGTGATAATGTCGGTCAATTGTGCTTCACTTGAGCAATGTCTTAATTCAAGTTCACCTCTATTCACCTTCTCCCTTAAGAAGTGAAATCTAACTTCGATGTGCTTACTTCTTCCATGCAAAACTGGATTTTTGCCAGATTTATGCATAACTTGCTGTCGATCCGCAGTACCACATGTTTCTTCACTTTGACCTCGATCTCTTCCAGCAAAGTTCTGATCTAAATTTCTTGACACCCAGCATAGGATCCTGATATATTCAGCCTCACATGATGACAATGCCACTGGAGGTTGCTTTTTGGAGCACCATGAGATTGGGGCACCAAATACTTGAAATAAATATCCAGTAGTGCTTCTTTAATCTTCCTTATCTTCACACCAATCAGCATCTGAATAACAAGTAACCATAGCTTCTTTGCTTTCCGAGTCTCGTCGAAATAAAATTCCATAGTTTGTTGATCCTTTTAAGTATCTTAGGATTCTTCTTGCAGCATTCATGTGTGACACCCTTGGTTCACTCTTATATCTGCTCACTAATCTGACTGAGAAACATTTATTAGGTCGACTGTTGTACACATATCTCAGAGATTCGACAATTTATTTGAACAAACACTACTACAAAATGTATATACAACAACGCCAAAGTTATCACGGTGCTACGAAGGACAATGATGACTTCTATTACTTAACGCGCAAACATTTTATTTTATTTACTTATTAAAATTTTGATATGATATAGTCACGGTTGAAAGATACGACCGTGGTTATATAATCACCCTTTTATTTCTTTAACATTTGTCGCGCCTTTGTATTTTTATTTATTTTTAATTTAAAAATAAAGGTGACACCACCACGGTTGTTTAAACAACCACTGTGACATATTTATCATTTTGTTTTAAATTTTTTAAATAAATGCGATACCACCACAGTTGTGTAGCCGAACCGTTGTGACATATTTTTCATTTTGTTTTAAATATTTTAAATTGTAATATATTGGCGCTTCTTTATGAAATTTAATTAAGAAAATAAAATATTACCACGGTTACGATTGTTAACCGTTGTGGTATCTTTCATTCATTTTTATCACAACTAACTAGCATGTCTCTTCGGTAGCCATTCTTTGCACTAAATAACGATACGATATGAAACACCATTTCAACCCTAACGTTCAGTGCTGAGAAACAAAACACCATATCAAACCTAAAATTCATTGTTCATCATCATCGTTCATCGTTTTTCATAAGTTATTCATCGATTCATCATTTTTCATCAGTTCATCATTTTCCATTCGTTGTTCATTTTCAACCCGTAGTCATCGCGAGGAGGAAGACAACACACCAACGCCAACACTAACACCATCGTCATCGTCAAGGAGGAATACAACAACAACATTATCTGTTTCAACCTAAATATTCACCTTTACTTAGTCATCACGTTTACGGTACGTTACATTTTTTCAAATGCATCTACAGTAAACTTTGGTTTCCATTGTTGTTGATGTTGTTGTTCTTGTTGGTTTTGTGGTTGTTGTTGAATGTGTGTGATAACACTTGATTAATATTTTGTTGTGGTTGTTGTTGTTGTTGTTGAATGTGTATATGATAACATTTGATTAATCTTTTTTTTTATGTTGTTGTTGTTGTTGGATGTGTATGATAACATATTTCTATTCATGGTTATATGTGGAAATAATAGATGAAAGAGTATGTTATTGTTGTTGTTGTTGTTGTTGTTGTTGTTGAGGTTGTTTTTGTTTTTGAACATAGATGTTGTCTTCGTTGTATTCTTCATATAGTGGTGTTGAAACTATGACAAGTGAAACTCGTACAAATGATACTCAAGATGAAAATAAAAGATCACAAAGAGGTGCCACAATGCTTACCAAATTAACAAAAGTCTGTAACCCTGGTAACAAATTGTTGATCGTATTTGATGCGTATTACATAGTAGTTGATGGTGAAAACTCTTCGCTTTTTAAGAGTTATGTTGGGTTCCTTGGATGTATCAAAGTCAGTATATTGATAGATGATTGGAAACAAGTGCCAAAGGCTGTCAAAGATAGCATATGGACAGATGTTAAGGTATTAATTTTAATTTTCATCTATTCGATATGACTTTCTATAAATTTAATACATTCTTAATAATTTAAATGTAGTGGACTTTTGAGTTTACGGATGATGATGAGTTAAAAAAAAGGTGGGTAACTCATGCTGGTACGTGTTGGAGGAGCTTTAAGTCATGGCTCATGCGTGACTACATTAGGGAGTCAAAGCCTGGTCTTGAGCGTCCATGGGTGAGATATACTTATCTTTCAAAGAAGGTTTGGAAAAAGTTTGTGAAAGACTGTCGTTGTGAGAAATTCATGGTTAGTAATAGTCTTATTTATCTTGATAATTTTATGCTAATGATTTATAGATACTAATCATATTTTCATTATGTTTATAGCAGGCTAAAAGTCAAGCAGGAATACAAAATAAAGCAAAAAACATTTACCCCCATAGATTGTCTCATGATGGTTACAGGAAACTTGAGAAAACAATGATGAATGAAAAAAAACAACAAATAGGAGATGAGTACTCCATTAGTCGTGATCGCAACCCATCTCCACCGTCAAGACATGAGAAGTGGAAGAGGGCTCGACTAAGACCAAATGGAGAGTACACCTCAGATGCGTTAAGTGCAATTGTAGAGAAAATTGTAAGTATGATTTGTTGTGCGTATGTTATGTGTTATTTAAATGTTGTGGTAATTAAAATATTAATATTTGGCTTAAATGCACTTTTGATCCCTGTAACTTAGCGAGTTTTTGAGTTTAGTCCATGATTTATTTATTTTTGTCTGAGTCCTTATATCTCACTCTTTGCGTGTGTTTTAGTTCCTAAAGCCAAAATCTACAGGAATATTTGAAGGAAAATCCGCATGAAACCTGTGGTTTTTCCTGCGGATTTTGGCTTTAGGGACTAAACCACACACAAAAAGTGAAATATAGGGACTCAGACAAAATAAAAAAATAAATTACAGGAACCAAACTCAAAAACTCGCTAACTTATAGTGACCAACATACTATTTAAGCCTTAATATTATCATGCGTGTTGTGTAGGATCTATTGGCTTAAGCGGCCCAAGGAGGCTCATTTGTTCCAAAACCACGACATGATATATTAATAGAAGATTGCGGCTTTTGAGAAGCAGTTAGAAGAACAAAGGAAGATGTTAGAAGCGGAGCAGGAAAATCGGAAGGAAGACATGCAAAAGTTAGAAAAGTTAGATGAGTTATATGCGGTATGTGTTTTATTTGAAATGCTAGCGTTTTATCTGAAATGTATGATATATTGTGTTTTATCTAAAAAGTTAGAAAAGATAGAAATGTGTTTATTATGTATTGTGTTCAAAACGAATATTATGTTGCAGAGAATAAGTGGATCCTTCCAACAAGATACGAATGAAAATGATGATGATCAATTTCCTGAAACAAATGTTATATGTGGTGCTAGCACAAAAGGAAGTGATTGTTCAGCCAGCCCCGCTCAAGAAATCAATGAGATATTGGATCCTTCTGCACATGAAATCACCATGTTATACATGTTGGTTGCGGATAGGGATGACCCAATATCTCTTCCGCTAGAGAATTGTCCAAAGATAGAGCTCTTCTAATATGCTCCTAGTGATATACGAGAATTTCTCTCTGGAAATCATTGACTAGACGTACGAATATTACAAGTTTAGTGCATGTAAGTATATAATTGAATATGCATGTCATTATATATAGTACATTATCGTTTTTGTATTTCCTCACTTATTTTTTGAATTTTGTTTAACCATTTAAGTAAATTCACCGTGTTTGTATAGAATTAAATAAATTGAATATTTATGGCATCTTGGATCCATATAACATTCGATGGTCAAATAATGATCCAAAAATGATTGAAGCTTACATTTCAGAATGATTAAGTGAAGGGGGGGGGGGGGGGGGGGGGGGAGAATGTTACTTAGCACCATTTATCAAATCGTAAGTAATTTTGAAATTATGGTTTATCTGTTATAGTTAGTTTTGTTTTAGAAAATACTAATACAATAACGACACTGTGTTCCTTACATCAACCACTCGATCCTAAAATGAAGAATATTATTAATAGGTAAGTTTATGTTTATATAAACTTTTTAGTAATATTTTCTTTGACTTTGTAATTGGTTTAACGCATAATATGTTTAAATCATTTTCAATGTACATTGTTGTGCAGCGACACTATGTCTTGCACAATATTAGAAAAAAGCCCACGTTTATCTTACCTAATGTAAGTGGCCAGATTACTTGTGATATTCATTTATATATATTGTTACATGCATGTGTGGTTATAACATTCATGAAATTAATGTTTAAATTTATAGACGAGAAGACAACCAAAGAGATACGAGTGTGGGTATTATTTAATGAAACACATGTTAAACATGGTCTTCACTGACATTGTTGATTCATGGGATCAGGTACATATTATATATGTAATGAATTGCTTACAATAACATATTATTGTTTAAGTTGGCTATGATTATCATATATGTGTGATATTCACATATTTGCATTTTTTATGTTGACGTTTAACGATGTTACACTATTCCCCTACGGCGACTTTGTAGACATTCATAAACGTTGGACGTATATCTTCAATGTGCTTAAGGGTCCTCAAAAATGAGTTTAACTTAATATATATATATATATATATATATATATATATATATATATATATATATATATATATATATCTGTGTGTGTGTGTGTGTGTGTTTGATATACATTTGAGTTTGATGATGTAAATAATATTTTTTGGATTTGATGAAGTAAATAATTTTTTTGGCTTCTGATGTAAATTCTATTTACCTTTTGTAATATATGTATAAAATCAGGTTCAGAATACAGGAACAAAAATATAATGGGCTGGTAATGCAATAATATAAAAAAAAGAATTTAAAAAACTAATTAATATTTCACAACGGTTTATACAAAGGACCGTGGTGATAGACAACGCGTCTAATATAATTTTTCATCCAACTGATGAGATTCGAACCCATGACCTTGAGACTATGTAACAACGATTTCAACCAACAGTTCTGGTTATAAGTAGAGTGCTACCTAGTATATCACAATGGTCATGCACCTGTAGTGGTATATAGCTGTTATGAGTAATTTTTTTGACTTAGTTTTGAACTTCTTTGAAAAAAAAATCCCTCCCACTACTTTTTTTGAGATGATTTTCCAAAGTGATTTTAGGACATATTAGAGTGATGTTTGAGGTTAACTTTTGACCTTGAATGAGGTCTTTTGCTTAGGTTTATGGCTCGTTATTTGACCCTCGATTCTTAGACCTAATACCTTTGTTACTTCACCTTGAAGTTTTACTTTGAGAGGGCTATTTTGCCCATCTTTTTATGGCATTTCTTAAGGTGTCTTGCAAGTTGAACTTGATTTGAGAAGTTTGTCTTACTCCTAATTTCATAGTTCATGAGTACTTTGCCTTGCTCATTTGGTTCACTTATTCATGTTATTGTAAAATTATTTCATCACACTTTGCCATGCTCATACATGGATGTTTATCTCAATATGTTCATACATGATTGTTACTTTTGCTTTTCATATGAATGTCTATCCCTTTGAGTTCTTGAACTCTTATTGCTTATCACTCATACTTTAACCCCCCTTCAACTCTTGTTTACAAGAAGTTACTTCCTCCTCCTTCCAAAGGAAAGTCTCTCTATTGACCTCAAAGTCATAGATAGCACATAACCATCTTGGCCTCATAGCCATCTTCCCTCCTTGACCTCATAGTCATAGGATATCATCTTTGTAACACCCTACTTTCCCATTTGAGAAAAATATATATATAATACAAAAATAATCAGAGTTCTCTTCACAAGTAGGATGTCACATGATTCAAAACATAACATAAAGCATCAATTACTTCATTCTCTTCTTTTCTCATAAATGAATTAAAACAGCGGAATTAATTATTTTATCCAAAAGTCACAGCACCAATGCCACATACAAAATCCCCACATACTCGTGCTCCACAATGTTTTGAAAGAATAATGATACGTAACAAAATCAAATAAAAAATAACAATTAATGAAAAACTCCCAAAATCCCGTGTTACGTATCAGAGCGACTCCTAAGACTCGATTAGGCAACATGCACTCCACACACTACTCAAGTACCTGGATTATCTGCACTTCCCAAGAAGCACAGACACAAGAAACAACAAAGGGGTGAGAACTACATTCAATAATTAACTGTGTATAATACATATTAAGGAGTAGTCATCACACAATCATACATAAACAACACACCATCACGACACACTTGTCACTTTCAATCATAATTCAATAAACACATAGTAATGCAATGTGACTCGATGACTGACACTATGCATGTGGTACCAATACACCATGGTTCATTCAATCAAACCCGATTCCTATTGGAATCCAGATAAATCACATACATTCTCACTAAGCAATGATTCATCTCCATCACAACTCCACATTGGAGTCCAGACAAGACTAGGCCCCATCATGGATTCCCACCTAGCTGTCTCCACCAGACACATCATGAAATGCATGACACAAAAGATGCACAAACACATGTATAACAATCAGTTATACATCTACACGATCCTCCTGTTCACACGTGCGTTACACTCGCACCGTAATTCACCATTGAATTATTACACCTGTATCACAATATCATTACACACAAAAAGTATGCATGAGACATTATTATCAAGCATAATACAGGATCCTCATTGATCTCACGTGAGTCATACACTCACCGTAATTCCCAATAGAATTTCCACCCTGTCCAAGACAGTCCATATAATACACAAAATCGAAGCACAACACCTCACATGGTCTTAATTAGCTAATTATCTAATTATTCACCTAAATTCAATTTTTATTAATTTTCCTACCATTACTAGGTTCAGCAAGTTCTGACATCTACCCCAACCTCTCAGATCAAAAGAAACTGCATCGGATGCGAAATCGAGAAAAAAACGCGACAAAACTCCGACAACACGACAATTTTCCAAAATTATGAAATAAATAAATCCTCTATTACCCTCTAAACCATTCTCAATAGAAAGAATATTTCATTAGCTTCCCAACGCTCCGAACGGGGGTCAAAACGAACTCACGGATCAAAAGTTATGAAGAAAACAAAATTTTACATTTTGGAAAAAAAACTATACAACCTGCGGGTCCGTACAAGTCGACCCATGAGTCGACTCATGCTGCGCAAAAACATAAAATTTTTCTGCTTTTCATCGTTAAATGCCTTTCGGACCTCCGATTTCGATTCCGTAAAAAGCCCCGATCTCAGAATTCAACATACTACGGTATTTTCACAATTAAAACGCCATCCAACACATTTAAAAAAATTAACACCATTGTTATCAAAAGTGGAAAAAATTAGGTTTTCAATCACTCAATTAAACACGTGTCGAAACATACCGACCAGTATTCCCGATTAAATCCCACCATCACCTGACTATACTACGCAATCTATTCCATATTCTAACCGTTAAAACATCGATTATATTCATTTGTTCATCTATCATTCACCTATTATTACTAGGCAAATTATCACCTATTAGATCTACATTCGTCACTCTTAAACCTGTGAAAAATCATATCTGCAAACACAGTATAACATGGCAACAACAACATCAATTATCATTCCAATTCACAACAACAATGATTGATTTCATGCAATTCACAACAGATACACACATACCAGATTCAGATCTGCAACCACACTTACACAAATAAAATCCTATGAGGGAAAGGACCCCTCACTACCCTCTCATGATATTAACACCTATATTGAGTCCATTCTCCCCCTTTACCTTGAATTTGGGTCTGAATTTCTGCGAAAATTAGAGAAGAAAATCCTTCCCTAGCACCCTTGTTCTTCCTCTTCTTGCTCTCTTTCTACGTGAAATGTGATTAACTCTCTAAACCCTCACTAACTCAGTCTTACTTGTTTTATTTCCCTTAATTCTCTCCCACTAACCAAAATATTAATAATAATACTAATAATGTCACAATAATAATAATAATACACCAATAATATTAATAATAATAATAATAATACTAATGATGCCAACAATAATAATAATCATAATAATATTAATAATACTAGTCATAATAATAATAATAATAATAATAATAATATTAACCATACTACTATAACTACTTATGCCTACATATTATTTATTTATCATTATATTATTATTATCCTAAAGTTTTCATTTAATTCCCACAACTAAGGGTAACTACCACACCCACCCTTAGCCACAATTTCCTCAATTAATCAATAGATTCCATAAACAACACACAACGAATAATTATTTTAAATGGGGTGTTACAACTCTCCCCCACTTAAAATATTTTCGTCCTAAAAAATGTACCTGATGGAAACAATTCTGGATACGACTCTCGCACCTTGCTTTCCAATTCCCAGGTCACACTTCCCCCAGTAGCTCCTTCCAAGCTACTCTCACCAAGGAACTATCCTTGCCTCTCGGTTGCTTCCTCTCAATCACTTCAGTAATGTGTTACACAAACTCGGGTCTAAGTAACACCTTCCACCCGACTCACTAATATAGAGGTATCCTGCCCTCCTACCATACAATGCTTTGCAAGACACCATCCCAACTAGAATTGTAGTTAGTATAATATGTGAACTAGATCAATGGCGGATGAGTATCACATATACCATCTTTCTCCACACGCAATTTCCCAATAAATCTTCCAACGACTGAATAGTCCTTCCTAACTGACCGTCCGTCAATGGATAATAAGTCGAATTCAATTTTTGTTTAGATCCCAAAGTTTCCTGCAAGCTTTTCCAAAACTCTGAAGTAAACCGGATTCCTGTCCGACACTATGCCCAATGAACCCCACGCAAATTCACTAATACCCTGATATAAAATATGCTGATCTCATCAATCGATCTGCAATTATTCAAATAGCATCAAAAGTCTTTCGCCTTATTCGGTAATCCAATAACAAGTTCCTCAAAATATTATTCCACTTCCATTCTGGAATTTGCCCAAAGGTTGCATCAACCTAACTATTTCTGACACTCAACTTCTGATTCTCGACACAGCAAACAATCATACATAACCGAGTTATATTACTCTCCATACCTGGCCACCAAAATAATCTCGTAATGTCTTAATACATTTTCGTAGCTCCCGGCCAAAAGTTCAAGCTATTCTCTATGACTTTCCGCTAGGATCCTCTTTCTCAATTCAATGTCACCTGGCACACAAATTCTTCCTTGAAATCTCAACACACCACACCATCCATCTTGAAGTCACTATTCGAACTGCCCTCACCTACAGGCATCAAATCAACTAGCTTTACGTCCAGCTTCTGTTTCTCCTTAATCACATCAAGAAAATCTTATTCGCTTTAAGCATACCCAACCTGACACTCCCCAGTGTCAACTTACAAACCATACCCAAGTCTCTGAACTGTTCAATTAAATCCGTTTCTCTCATCAACAAGATCTACATATGTATTTCCTTACTCCTCAAAACATTTTCTACCATATTATCTTTTCTTGGATGGTAACTCAAACTAAATTCCTAATCCTTCAAAGGTTCTAACTCCTTCTCTTCCCATATTCAATTCTTACTGGTCCTATAAGTATTTCTGACTCATGCGACCACTGAACACTTCTAACCTCAATCCATACTAACAATGTTTCCAAATTCCCGACACAAAAACCACTGCAGCTAACTCACAATCATGAGTAAGGTAATTCCCTTCATTTATCCTCAATTTTCATGAAACATACGTCACTACTTTACCATCTCGCACCTGCATTCTGCTTAACCCCATTTTAGACACATCACAGTATACCAAAAGGTTTACTCGAATTTGGTAGCACTAACACTGGCGCTGTAGTCGGCTTCTTCTTCAACTCTCTAACACTTTTTCTCGCACACAACATTCCAAACAAAGACTTAACCCTTTCTATTTAACTGAGTCAATGGCAACGCCAACTCATAAATTCCCTCGATGAATCTTCGATAATAACCTGCTAAGTCCAATACACACTTAATCTCTGTCACTGTCTTCGGAGGTCTCCACTGAAGCAGTGTACTTACTTTAGACGGACTCACCGCTATACCATTTACAGAAATAACATGTCCCAACAACTCACAGTTTGCAACCAAAAACTCACTATTCGAAATTCGTAAATAACTTGTTATCCTTCAGCACCTACAAGGCAATCCTCAGATGCTCTGCATGATCTTCCTCGGACTTGCAATAAATCAAAATGTCCTCAATAAATACCACAACCACCAAATCTAGATAAGCATGAAAGATACGATTCATGTACTCCTTAAATACACCCGGCGTATTAGACACTCCAAAAGGCATCACTACATTTTTCCAATATCCGTGACAAGTTCTGCACGTCGTCCCCCAAATATCATCCTCCTTCACCCGAATCTGATGATGACCCGATCTCAAATTAATTTTTCTAATAACACGAGCTCCCACAAGATGATCCATCATGTCCTCACTCCTTGGAAGCGGATATTTATTCTTAATGGTCACTTTATCCAATTGGTGGCACTCAATGCACATACGCATACTATCACCCTTCATCTTAACCGAAAACACAGACGTAACCCGCCAAGAAACATTTGGTCGGACAAACCATTCCTTGAGTAATCCTTTTGATTATCTCTTCACAAGACTCTGGAGTTTACTTTCTTTACAGAGTCATTGACATCAGATTTGTACCAAGTGCTAAACCAATAGCCAATCCTACTTCACCCTACGTCCGAAAATACATCCAAAAATCTTCCAATAACAGGTAACTCAGCCCATGTAACTTCACGATCAACTCGCAATGATGCAAACATTAAGACATCGAGGCTTCACCCAATATAAGCTCGTCCATTTGCTTAGCACACCACGACAGCAGTCCTCTGCTATCACCCAACTCAGATCCACACCTTGGAAGGCATCGGGAATTACACACTACCGGCATATCTTTAGCCGTCACCTTGCTCTCTACTCACTGAGAAGCAATCATCAACCATACCGGACCGTCCTTCCTAGGAGACGTCCCCAACTTAACTGACAAACAAGTACCTCTCGTCCACATCGTCTTCAGGTATAGGAATCTATACCGACTCATCACAACCATTTGTAAGCACTTCGCTTAACTCCAAACAATCCACAGCATACGCTATCTTAGCTGTCAAGGCACGTCTATCCATATAACATAATCCCGTCTACTATCAACAAGAGATTGAGGGTGATCAGTTCCTCAATTTATCAATAGACAGCCGACTATCATGACGAAGTATAGACCATCCTTACCAACTACGACAGCACTCCACTCTGCACTAATTCATCCTTCCACACTGGAAGCATCTTGGAGAAGCACCAGCTTCTCCCCCACTTATTTCATCCCCAACTCCTGCAGAAAACAGTTAGAAAACAAACAAGTATCGACAGTGTTCCACACACATGTCGCATACTAAAGACCAAACCACGTCAGACAACCTGGCCGAACGGACCGACCTGCTCTGATACCAATTGTAACACCCCACTTTCCCATTTTAGAAAAATATATATATAATAAAAAAATAATCAGAGTTCTCTTCACAAGTAGGATGTCACATGATTCAAAACATAACATAAAACATCAATTACTTCATTCTCTTCTTTTCTCATAAATGAATTAAAACAGCGGAATTAATTATTTTATCCAAAAGTCACGGCACCAATGCCACATACAAAATCCCCACATACTCGTGCTACACAATGTTTTGAAAGAACAATTATACGTAACAAAATCAAATAAAAAATAACAATGAATGAAAAACTCCCAAAATCCCGTGTTACGTATCCGAGCGACTCCTAAGACTCGATCAGGCAACACGCACTCCACACACTACTCAAGTACCCAGATTATTTGTACTTTCCAAGAAGCACAGACACAAGAAACAACAAAGGGGTGAGAACTACATTCAATAATTAACTGTGTATAATACATGTTAAGGAGTAGTCATCACACAATCACACATAAACAACACACCATCACGACACACTTGTCACTTTCAATCAAAATTCAATAAACGCATAGTAATGCAATGTGACTCGATGATTGACACTATGCATGTGGTACCAATACACCATGGTTCATTTAATCGAACCTGATTCCTATTGGAATCCAGATAAATCACATACATTCTCACTAAGCAATGATTCATCTCCATCACAACTCCACATTGGAGTCCGGACAAGACTAGGTACCCATCATGGATTCCCACCTAGCTGTCTCCACCAGACACATCATGAAATGCATGACACAAAAGATGCACAAACACATGTATAACAATCAGTTATACATCTACACGATCCTCCTGATCATACGTGCGTTACACTCGCACCGTAATTCACCATTAAATTACTACACATGTATCACAATATCATTACACACAAAAAGTATGCATGAGGCATTATTATCAAGCATAATACACGATCCTCATTGATCTCACGTAAGTCATACACTCACTGTAATTCCCAATAAAATTACCACCCTGTCCAAGACAGTCCATATAATACACAAAATCGAAGTACAACACCTCACATGGTCTTAATTAGCTAATTATCTTATTATCCACCTAAATTCAATTTTTATTAATTTTCCTACCATTACTAGGTTCAGCAAGTTCTGACATCTACCCCAACCTCTCAGACCAAAAGAAACTGCATCGGACGCGAAATCGGGAAAGAAAACGCGACAAAACTCCGACAACACGACAATTTTCCAAAATCATGGAATAAATAAATCATCTATTGCCCTCTAAACCATTCTCAATAGAAAGAACATTTCATTAGCTTCCCAACGCTCCAAACGGGGGTCAAAACGGACTCACGGATCAAAAGTTATAAAGAAAACAAAATTTGACATTTTGGAGAAAAAAAACTGTACAACCTGCGGGTCTGTACAAGTCGACCCATGAGTTGACTCATGTTGCGCAAAAACATAAAATTTTTCTGTTTTTCATCGTTAAATTCCTTCCGGACCTCCGATTTCGATTCCGTAAAAAACCCCTGTCTCAGAATTCAACATACTACGATATTTTCACAATTAAAACGCCATCCAACACATTTACAAAAATTAACACCGTTGTTATCAAAAGTGGAAAAAGTTAGGTTTCCAATCACTCAATTAAACACGTGTCGAAACATACCGACCAGTATTCCCGATTAAATCCCATCATCACCGACTATACTACGCAATCTATTCTATATTCTAACCGTTAAAACATCAATTATATTCATTTGCTCATCTATCATTCACCTATTATTACTAGCCAAATTATCACCTATTAGATCTACATTCGTCACTCTTAAACCTGTCAAAAATCAGATCTGCAAACACAATATAACATGGCAACAACAACAACAATTATCATTCCAATCCACAACAACAATGATTAATTTCATGCAATTCACAACAGACACACACATACTAGATTCAGATCTGCAACCGCACTTACACAAATAAAATCCTACGAGGGAAAGGACCCCTCACTACCCTCTCATGATATTAACACATATATTGAGCCCATTCTCCCCCCTTACCTTGAATTTGGGTCTGAATTCCTGCGAAAATTGGAGAAGAAAATCCTGCCCTACCACCCTTGTTCTTCCTCTTCTTGCTCTCTTTCTATGTGAAAAGTGATTAACTCCCTAAACCCTCACTAACTCAGTCTTACTTGTTTTATTTCCCTTAATTCTCTCCCACTAACCAAAATATTAATAATAATACTAATAATGTCACAATAATAATAATAATAATAATAATAATAATAATACACCAATAATATTAATAATAATAATAATGATGCCAACAATATTAAACATAATCATAATAATATTAATAATACTAGTCATAATAATAATAATAATAATATTAACCATACTATTACTACTTATGCCTACATATTATTTATTTATCATTATATTATTATTATCCTAAAGTTTTCATTTAATTCCCACAACTAAGGGTAACTACCACACTCACCCTTAGCCACAATTCCCTCAATTAATCAATAGATTCCATAAACGACACACAACAAATAATTATTTTAAATGGGGTGTTACAATCTTGGCCTCATAGCCATCTTCCACCCTTGACCTCAGAGTCATAGGTGACCTCTTCAACCCTTGACTCATAGTCATAGGTAATCTCTTCCACCTTTGACCTCATAGTCATGGATTATCATCTTGGCCTCATAGCCATCTCTCTACCCTGACCTCATAGTCATAGGATATCATCTTGGCCTCATAGCCATCTCACCTTTGACCTCATAGTCATGGATTATCATCTTGGCCTCATAGCCATCTTACCTTTACCTCATAGTCATAGGATATCATATTCGCCTCATAGCCATCTTACCTTGACCTCATAGTCATAGGATATCATCTTGGCCTCATAGCCATCTTACCTTGACCTCATAGTCATAGGATATCATCTTGGCCTCATAGACATCTTACCTTGACCTCATAGTCATAGGATATCATCTTGGCCTCATAGCCATCTTACCTTGACCTCATAGTCATATGATTTCATCTTGGCCTTATAGCCATCTTTTCATCTTGGCCTCATAGCCATCCTCTCTTGACCTCATAGTCATAGGCCTCATAGCCATCTTCTCTTGACCTCATAGTCATAGGCCTCATAGCCATCCTCTCTCGACCTCATAGTCATAGATCTCATAGTCATAGGCCTCATAGCCATTCACCTATCAACTTAGAATTAGAGAGTTCTTTAAACTCTATATGAGCTCATACTCATTCCCCTTGGAACTTTGGCCATAGTCAATGGTTTCTCACCCTTAGTGAGGTGAACTACGGTTGCTTTAATTCTTTAGTCAGGATACGTAGACACAAGATGCGACGTCTTGGCGAGCATACTTAGTGTACATACCCCTAGGTCTTTACCTTATCCTTAGCACATTCCTTAGCAAGCGAACATAACATAACACAAATACAAACAAGAGGTTCCTGTAGAGTACTACAAATACTTAGGGTGCTAATACCTTCTGTAACGCCCCAATTTTATTTATTTTTTATTTGCGAATCTAATTATGAGATGTTGTGTTTGATTGTGTGTTTTGGTGTGTTTTAATTTCGTTTAAGTACCCGTAGTAGGGGTAGTGGCCTTAAGGATAAGTCTTGGGGTTAGTAGGGGTGCGTGACTAAAAGCGTAGAGAATTGGTGGTGTAGAGTGTAGGATTAATTAATCTATTTTTAATTAATTAGAATGGTGTAAAGTTGGATATTAGTGGAATTATGTGAGTAATGTGAATTATTATTATTATTATTATTATTATTTGATAATATGGATCAAAATTATTAATAATAATATAATGAGATAATTAGATGTGTAAAGGTGTGAAGGACATTGTGGTAATTGTAGAAGGATGAGTGAGGGAAAATGAGGTAAACCGTAGTTGGGGGTTATGTAAGGAGTTAGGGAATGAGAAGTTAGATTCATTCTACGTAAAAGGAGAGAAGAAGGAAAAGAGTTGAAAGGAGGCTAGGGCAAGAAGAAAGGAAGAACCCATTGGAAAAGAGGAAAGCTCATTGATACAAGGTAAGGGTCGGGTTCTTTAATCTCTTAAAGGATTGACGACGTATGTATTTGGGTATAAATTATTAGGTTGAACCCATGAGAATGGTGATTGTTGGTGATTGGGATTTCGGGAGAATCCATGATTAAGGGATTGCAATTGATGCAATTGTTGGGCTTTGATTGTTTGGTTGAGACGCATATGTTAGGTATAGGTTATAATGGCATAATCTGTGAAAAATATGAGTTAAAAACTAGTTTAGGAGTGCAGGATCACAGGTGAGAAGTTGCTATTATCGCAGGGTTTGGACTGCAGAAATCGCAGAGGGCGCTTAGCGCGGCCTGAGGAAAATTGTTCCTTTCGGGGCAGAAGCGAGCGTGCTTAGCGTGGGTGGGGCCCACTTAGCGCGACCTGGGACTGAAAAATATTATTTTTATGACTTAAAATTCATGGAAAATATCTATTTTATATTATATTAATGTTATGTTGTTGTTGTATGGTGGGCATGTATTGAGGTGTTATGTGCTTGTTTCGTTGATAGTCGTGTTGCATTATGCTTTGCGTGATTATCTGTGTATGTGTTGAAGTGTTTGATTCTTATTGGAAGTTGTGATTGGGTGAATTACTTGATGATTTATACTCTTATACTTATATCATCTTCTTCTTTTGTTGATTTGAGAATCTCACCCCTTCTGTTTGAATGTTGCCTCCACGTGGGTAACGTGCAGATCATCAGGAGTAGTGTGGGAGTCGTGGTCGGTGAAGACGAGGTGCTTTATTTTAGTTGGCGTCTGCTCTGATATGTAACGTTAGGAGTCAGGAATGCTTTTATGCTTAATTTTACTTTGTTAAAGAATTATAGTTGTCTTGACATTTTTGAAAACGAATATTTTGGTTATTTGGAACCGTTACATTTTATGTTTGAAATGAATAATTTTCCGCTACGTAGTAAAGATTCTTTTGTTGGATTTGAATTGTTCCATTGTTTCTATTTATATGTTACCTGTCTTTAAAAAGAGCAAGTGGTCGTCGAAAAGTAATGCCCTTTATTTCTTAAGTGTATTGTTTTACTCTGATTTATCCGATTGAATTATACGGGGGAATTTAGGGTGTTACAAAGTGGTATCAGAGCCTGTTTGGTCCGTCCAGCCGGGTTGTCTGACGTAGTTTGGTCTTTAGTATGCGACATGTGTGTGGAACACTGTCGATACTTATCTGTTTTCTAACTGTTATCTGCAGGAGTTGGGGATGAAATAAGTAGGGGAGAAGCTGGTGCTTCTCCGAGATGCTTCCAGTGTGGAAGGATGGATTAGTGCGTAGTGGAGTGCTGTCGTAGTTGGTAAGGAAGGTCTATACTTCGTCATGATAGTCGACTGTCTATTGACAAATTGAGGAACTGATCACCCTCAGTCTCTTGTTAATAGTAGACGGGATCATGTAAGATGGATAGACGTGCCTTGACAGCTAAGATAGCGTATGTTGTGGATGGTTTGGAGTTAAGCCAAGTGCTTACAAATGGTTGGGATGAGTCGGTATGGATTCTTATACCTGAAGACGATGTGGACGAGAGGATACTTGTTTGTCAGTTAAGTTGGGGACGTCTCTGAGGAAGGACGGTCTGGTATGGTTGATGATTGCTTCTCAGTGAGTAGAGAGCAAGGTGACGGCTAGAGATATGTCGGTAGTATGTAATTCCTGATGCCTTCCAAGGTGTGGATCTGAGTTGGGTGATAGCAGAGGACTGCTGTCGTGGTGTGCTAAGCAAATGGACGGGCTTATATTGGGCGAAGTATCGATGTATTAATGTTCGCATCATTGCGAGTTGATCGTGAAGTTACATGGGCTGAGTTACCTGTTGTTGGAGGATTCTTGGATGTATTTCCGGATGTAGGGTGAAGTAGGATTGGCTATTGATTTAGCACTTGGTACAAATCTGATGTCAATGACTCCGTACAGAAAGTAAACTCTAGAATCTTGTGAAGAGATAATCGGAAGGATTACTCAAGGAAAGGTCTGTCCAACCAAATGTTTCTTGGCGGGTTACGTCCGTGTTTTCGGTTAAGATGAAGGGTGATAGTATGCGTATGTGCATTGACTGCCACCAATTGGATAAAGTGATCATTAAGAATAAATATCCTCTTCCGAGGAGATGAGGCTCCGATGTTTGCCATGATTGCGATGACGGTGTCCTGGGAATTGGCAGTAAAGTCACAATGATGAACTTCCAGTTGTGCGTGAGTTCCAGATGTGTTTCCGGGTGACATATCGGATGTACCGCTAGAAAGAGAGGTGGAATTCTCTATTGGTCTAGTCCCTGGTACTAGATGTTTCTATGGCACCATACAGGATGTCTGTGTTAGAATTAGTAGAACTGATAGAGTAGTTAGAAGATTTACTGGAGAGGAGAATTGTGAGACCAATGGTGTCGCCTTGGAGAGCTTCAGTATTGTTATTAAAGAAAGGGATGATAGCATGAGGTTGCATGTTAATCGGTGAGTAGTATGGGAACTCACAACTGTGTTCTGGATAACTTGAGTTTTGAATTGTGACGAATCGCGAATGATTTTAAATTCCTAGATGGTATCACTTTTGTTATGGGTTGAGGTCTCGTGTAAGCAGAACCTTGAGTGAGTCAGAACCCCGTAAGAAGAATTGATATGGGATGTGGTAACCAGAACCAGAGGTTGTTAAGCTATTTTGGATAAATTGTTTCGAGCTTAGAATGGATTTTGATGGTTGTATATGTTATGGTTGTAGTAGTATAACTCCTACATCTCTATCGTTTGGAGAGTGACGAACATATACTAAACTGCAGTATGTTGAAAGGGAGGTTATTCTACTAATGGACATAAGTGAGATTCTTATACCGTTTAATTGGTAGACACTCTAGTGGATAAGTGTGTTTTATGCAGATTGATAACTCTCCAAAGTGCTTAAGAATAAGTGTCTGGTTTCAAGAATAGAGGACTTGACGGATCAATTGGTGAGGGCGCGTGTGTTTAGCACAAATTGACTTGATGTCGGGTTATCATTAAATTCGAGTGAAGAATGAGAATGTTAAGAAAATGACCTTTAGAACTCGGTGTGGGCATTGCGAATATATGATGATTTTGTTCGGAGATTGTAATGCACCCAGGAAGTGCGTGGGGAATATGAATCGTATCTTCCATACTTAATTGGATAAGTTCGAAGTGGTGTTTGTTGAGGATAGTCTGATCTATTAGAAGACCAGAAGAAGAGCTTGTAGAGTATTTGAGAATTGAGTTACAAGTATTTAAAGGGATAAAGTTTTATGCTAAGCTACCGAAGTGTGATTTTTGGTTGGTAGAGGTGAGTTACTGGGTTATGTTAATTCAGATGAGGGCATTGTTGTGGATCCATCCAAAGTAGATGCAGTTCTACAATGAGAAAGCTCTGAAGTTGGTTAAGATGATTAGAAGATTTTTGGACTTAGTTAGTTATTACTGCAGGTTATGGAAGGCTTTTCCAAGTAGCACTTCCATTATCTCAGTTGACTTGCGAAAGGTAACTCGTTTATTTGGAGATGTTTGTTGTGAGGAAAGTTTTAAAGAGCTGAAGTAGAAGTTGGCTATGGCTCCAATTTCGATTCTGCCTGATCCTAATAAACCATTTGTGGGGTATTGGGATGTGTTTATAATGAGTTTAGTCAGTGTGTTAATACAATATGGTAAAGTCGTAGTTTATTCTTTACAAAAATTGAGGATTCATGGAAGGATCTATCATGTTCAAGATTTGGAGTTGGATGCGGTTGTAAGTGTGTTGAAAATCTGGAAGTATTATTTTTATGGATCTAGGTTCGAAATGTTTCGTAATCACAAGAGTGTAGAATACCTGTTTGATCGGAAAAAGTAGAGTATGAGATAACGGGGATGGTTGGAATTTCTGATGAGTTAGGACCTTGGCTCGAATTATCCTATTGGTAAAGTAATTTAGTGCTTGATGAGTTAAGTTAGAAGTCTTTTCATATGTCTGCTTTGATGGTCAGAGAGTTAGCATTGAGTTGGCAGTTCAGAGACTTGTGTCTGGAGTGTGAGTTAACGGAGTAGAGTGCCAGATTGGGTATATTAAAAGTGAAAATGATTTTCTGGTGGATATTAGGGAGAGTCAGAAGTCGGGTGTGAATTTGGTAGAGTTAATAGTTGCGAGTAATCAGAGTGTGCAGCAGAAGCGTGATGTAGCGCAGTTCGTGTGTGTATGTATATGTGACTTGCAAGAGCTCAAAGGTTGAACGTTAGAACTTGCAAAAATGATGAAACCATTGGACGTTCCAAAATGGAAGAGATATCGTGAAAGGTTTAAATATTAATCATGTACTACTATGTAGATGGATGTATTAGTTACATGTTTGATTGGTGAATCGTGGGATTGTGTCTTGACGTTGTGTGACAACGAGGTTGGTATTCTGATTATATTGATGAGGTTAAGACGATGTTGTGTCGTGGAACTTTATGTTCTTGTTCCTGTGGTGATGGTAACGATTGTGTTGTGTTCTGGTTCAGGAGTGAACATGAGGGTGCGTAACTCGGTGATTCATTGCGTCTCGAGTTGGTTGTCAAGTGCATTGTGTGGACATTGCATCTTGTGGTTGTTATTGATGAAGTGGGTTGTTGTTTCGTGTCACTCATGGTGTTTCCTTTCATGACTTGGGAGTTGGAGAGCAGGATGCGAGAGTCGTATTCAGAACTATTTGTGTAAGGTAAAATTTCGAGGACGAAAATGTTCCAAGTCGGGGAGAGTTGTAACGCCCCAATTTTATTTAATTATTATTTGCAAATCTAATTATGAGATGTTGTGTTTGATTGTGTGTTTTGGTGTGTTTTAATTTCGTTTAAGTACCCGTAGTAGGGGTAGTGGCCTTAAGGATAAGTCTTGGGGTTAGTAGGGGTGCGTGACTAAAAGCGTAGAGAATTGGTGGTGTAGAGTGTAGGATTAATTAATCTATTTTTAATTAATTAGAATGGTGTAAAGTTGGATATTAGTGGAATTATGTGAGTAATGTGAATTATTATTATTATTATTATTATTATTATTATTATTATTATTATTATTATTTGATAATATGGATCAAAATTATTAATAATAATATAATGAGATAATTAGATGTGTAAAGGTGTGAAGGACATTGTGGTAATTGTAGAAGGATGAGTGAGGGCAAATGAGGTAAACCATAGTTGGGGGTTATGTAAGGAGTTAGGGAATGAGAAGTTAGATTCATTCTACGTAAAAGGAGAGAAGAAGGAAAAGAGTTGAAAGGAGGCTAGGGCAAGAAGAAAGGAAGAACCCATTGGAAAAGAGGAAAGCTCATTGATACAAGGTAAGGGTCGGGTTCTTTAATCTCTTAAGGGATTGACGATGTATGTATTTGGGTATAAATTATTAGGTTGAACCCATGAGAATGGTGATTGTTGGTGATTGGGGTTTCGGGAGAATCCATGATTAAGGGATTGAAATTGATGCAATTGTTGGGCTTTGATTGTTTGGTTGAGACGCATATGTTAGGTATAGGTTATAATGGCATAATCTGTGAAAAATCTAAGTTAAAAAGTAGTTTAGGAGTGTAGGATCGCAGGTGAGAAGTTGCTGTTATCGCAGGGTTTGGACTGCAGAAATCGCAGAGGGCGTTTAGCGCGGTTGGGCGCGCTTAGCGTGGCCTGAGGAAAATTGTCCCCTTCGGGGCAGAAGCGAGTGCGCTTAGTGCGGGTGGGGCCCGCTTAGCACGACCTGGGACTGAAAAATATTATTTTTATGACTTAAAATTCATGGAAAATATCTGTTTTATATTATATTAATGTTGTGTAGTTGTTGTTGTATGGTGGGCATGTGTTGAGGTGTTATGTGCTTGTTTCGTTGATAGTCGTGTTGCATTATGCTTTGTGTGATTATCTGTGTTTGTGTTGAAGTGTGTGATTCTTGTTGGAAGTTGTGATTGGGTGAATTACTTGAGGATTTATACTCTTATACTTATATCATCTTCTTCTTTTGTTGATTTAAGAATCTCACCCCTTCTGTTTGAATGTTGCCTCCATGTGGGTAACGTGCAGATCATCAGGAGTAGTGTGGGAGTCGTGGTCGGTGAAGACGAGGTGCTTCATTTTAGTTGGCGTCTGCTCTGATATGTAACGTTAGGAGTCGGGAACGCTTTTATGCTTGATTTTACTTTGTTAAAGAATTACAGTTGTCTTGACATTTTTGAAAACAAATATTTTGGTTATTTGGAACTGTTACATTTTATGTTTGAAATGAATAATTTTTCACTGCGTAGTAAAGATTCTTTTGTTGGATTTGAATTGTTCCATTGTTTCTATTTATATGTTACCTGTCTTTAAAAAGAGAAAGTGGTCGTCGAAAAGTAATGCCCTTTATTTCTTAAGTGTATTGTTTTACTCTGATTTATCCGATTAAATTATGCGGGGGAATTTAGGGTGTTACACCTTCCCTTAGTATAACTAACCCCCGATCCCCGATCTCTTAGCCGTGTCTTTACATAGCGCAATTAGGGTTTTCTTCGATCTTTACCCTTTCCTTTGGATAAATCAAAGCTCGGTGGTGAATTTCAAAGTTTTGTGATTCAAGTTAATTAATAGCTTGATATCTGATTCTCACTGCAACAGAAATGGCGATTTCACTGGGGAAATATCCTTTTGAGGGTTAAACCCACCTTGTTTGTGTTTGTGTTTTGTTATATGTTTTGCTTGCTTGATTGTACATATCAGTATATATCTGTATACCTGTTTGGGTTCTTCTGTTTGGCAGGGTTGCTACTATTGAGTGGTGAGATAAGTCCTAGCCCGGACTTGAGAGCACATATATGATAGGATTGTGGTGTAATCAATAGTCGACTGTTGGGAGTAGTCCTAACAAGTTTGGCATATGATGACCACGCTCAGTTGAGGCCCCTTTGGGATTATTGATATCTGATGTGAGTAGTCATATTGATGTCACTCTTTCCGACCCGGGAGTCCATGAGACTGAGGACCGTAGTTACCTTCACCCCACTTGGCCTTTTTAGGACGTAGTGCGATGGCTATGAGGGAGTAGTCCCAAATGGTTGATACGCGATACTACACTCAGATGAGTTTATCTTGAGAATATTATTAACCCGCGTGAGTAGTCACGTAGGATGATAATATCTGAAATATTTATCAGTGACTCTAAGAACTTTTAGAATCCTGTTCTACAGTTGATAAACCCATAGTACACACCTTATTGGGATGGGTAGACCATGGCTCCACTCATGAGACCCTTAAACCTAGGCCTTGTGCGCTTTGTTGTGTGTACATATGTTTGTACTCTTGTGTGCTTGTGTGTTTTTGCATACATCCATCCATTCATGGACAACCCTTTGGTTTCAAGGAATTCATATAGTTATTCCTTTGCAAGGATCCTTAGAGATCATGGTTTTTAAAGTAAAACTTTTCAGTTTTTTCAAAATGTTCGCAACCTGCTTTTGAGTTCCTTAAAACCATTTGGCTTACATTTGCATCACATGCGCATGTCATCGCATTCGCATCTCATTTGCATTTCTCAGCCTTGAGTCTCTTCTTTTATTTATGATGGATACCTAGCCCGCTTTCTGGACAAATGACAATGATGAACGAGATTTTGAAGAATCAGGAAGCCTTGAAAGAGGAGGTCAGAATCCTCAAAAGTCAGATGAATTGGGTCTTAGAGACCTTACAAAAATTAATGAAGAAGGAAGGGCATGTTCACCCTGTTGTGCCCAGAAAAGTCATCACTTCACCACCTCCTATGGTTCTTCCACGCCAAGGACATGCCTTTGAGGGAACTTTGCATCAACCAACATTTGGTCATGCACCCAGATGTCACTCTCATCAAGTATTTACCAAAAGAACGTTTCAGCCTCCAAAGGTTGTTTCCCCGCAAGATTCTCAAAGTCAGAACAAGAAGAGGTATTCTGTCACAAGGGACAAGGCTCACTACCAGCCAATTCTTGTGTTGCTGAGCAAACTTTTCCCACTGTTGATTCAAAATGCATTGGTAACTCCTCGACCTCACAACCCTGTACCAGGACCTTGGCACAATGAAAATTTGACTTGTGACTTCCACAAAGAGGCTGAAGGGCATGACTTGGATGGTTGCTTAGCTTTAGAGGCTATCGTGCAAAAGTTGATCCATGACAAGGATCTGATCCTCGAGGATGATCACCCGGAGGTCGAATGCAAATTCCATACTGGTACAATGGGGCATCCAATCGAAGAATGCAAGGACTTCGAAGAACGGCTGCTAAGTTTGCTAAAGCTGCTGAAACCTCAAGAAGGTGAGTCAGATGCCAATGTCCTAACTCCCAAAGCAAAAGAAAAAGGACTTGTGAGGCCTCTTAAGATTCTGTATCACAAGGAGCGAGTGATCAAGAATGAAGGTGTTCCCCTATCTGGGCCCGAAAACTGAAGCTTTTTGAAGTCAATTCGCCAAAGCTGGCTGTATTTTGTTTAATTTAGTATTTTCAGTTGTATTTCTTTTGATTGTTGAATTTGTATTTGCTTGTAAGCTATTGTTTATTTCGAATTGGCAAGATTAATGAAATGTTAATGCATTTTTTGGGTCAATCCATTCATTTTCACTCATTTACTGTTATTTTCATAAAAGCAAAAATATTTATCTTGTTTCATTCCACTTATCCAGATTAAACTGTTTGTTTAAGCAAAGATTGGGGAGGATGATAAAAACATCATATCCATAACTGTTGTAGTATGCTTCCAATTAAACCTTACCGATGATGTAAGGCATTGTTTCAACTCCCAAACACTGGAGAAATAAGGAAGATAATTCTTCGTTAACCCCTTCGAGCCCAGAAGTAGGAGTTTTCTTTCCTTACAAAAAACTGTAATCTCAACCTTGGGGTGGGTAGTTCTCTGTTTAACTTGGTTATGCATTCTAATACAAGCACTTCATGCAAGACACCAGTCAGCTCTCTCAAATCAAATGAATAAATGTTGTACAAGTTGTTCCCGAAGCGACAAATAAGGAAGGATCGTTATGAAATCCTTACCCGAAGAATGAGCCGAGTCCCTTTCAAGGCAAAAGCTAAGAAATATGGGAAGCTCATAATCATCGCCTTATGCAAAAGGGCTTGTATGACAACCAAAAAGAAGAGGTCTTAAAACCTCAAAAAAGACAAGAAGAGGTCTCAAAACCTCAACAAAGACAAGAAGAGGTCTCAAAACCTCAACAAAGACAAGAAGAGGTCTCAAAACCTCAACAAAGACACGAAGAGGTCTCAAAACCTCAGCAAAGACAAGAAGAGGTCATCAAATCCTCAACAATAAAGGATAACCAAATGTTGTAAGGGAGTAATAACTACCCTAGGTGTCTGAATCTTCGTCAACTATCATCGGTTTAATTCCTAGCATATAGGAACCTGAATGTATAGCCTAAGTTAACTGAGCATAGGATTGAAGTTCATCACGAAGATTGGGTGGGACAATAAAACTTTGAGCCTTTATCCTTTGTTTCATGAGCCGTGAACCAAGCCACTTTACAACCCTTAAAAAACCTAATTGAGGTAAGGTTGTTTTGAAAGCATACTACAGCAAGGTTGATTAACCTGACTCCTAATGATCTTTGCTAATTGCGTGTGTTTATCACTTCATCTATCATTCCGTAAATGACTATATCCACTTTGTTTTTTATTATTTAATCATTCCACTGTGTGTGTTTCATCAATAAAATTTGATTTCAAAAGCTTGCATGAATGTTTCATTGAAATTGCCAATTTTTAATGAACAATACCTGTTTGCAAGACAATTTAAAATCAAAAGAATCCCAACAAATGCTGCCAGCTAGGGAATTTGACTTGGTAAAGGAAGTTCAGTCAGGGGCAATCAATTTGAAGGATTTGTTAATTAATCGTTCCAAGAGCTATTGAGCCAGGGGCAGAACTCTTCAAAGTTCAGAATATTAGGGCAAGCCTTCTTGAGGTCATCTTATGACAAGTGTTTCAAGGCAAGGACTCTGATGACCCACCAACAGGGGGCAAGTTTGTTTCCTAGCTTTTACCACCGCAGTCTGAGGACTTTTGTATTGAGAATACAGTTGAACTGGGGCAGTTACGTCGAGATTCATGAATCTCTTCAAGAGTTTGAAGATATTGAAGCATCTGGTATGCCAATTCCTCTGTAAAATCCTGTTGACGTCTTATCCTCACAGACCAGTCAATCAGAAGCAGTCAGGTCGAGATTTGACAAATCTCTCGAAGGTCAATTAGGCTGGGGCATCTCCTTCACAGGTCAATCAGTCTGAAGAACAAGTTCAAGGACTTTGTTGTGCAAACGTTGTTAATCTGGGGCAGTTACATTGAGATTCATGAATCTCTCTAAGAGTTTGAAGATATTGAGTCATCTT
This sequence comes from Lathyrus tuberosus, assembly GCA_022829125.1. Classification (NCBI taxonomy): domain Eukaryota; kingdom Viridiplantae; phylum Streptophyta; class Magnoliopsida; order Fabales; family Fabaceae; genus Lathyrus; species Lathyrus tuberosus. The sequence continues at coordinate 9,337,224 of JALAZF010000084.1, forward strand.
GTATGCCAATTCTTCTGTAAAATCCTCTTGGTATTTTCTTCTGACTGGCCATGTAATCTGGGGCAGATGAGATTTGCAGAATTACTCATTTCTTGTGATATCCTTTGCCAGCTTCCCAGTAAGCTGTTACTTCAGTTGATCTTAGCAATTCTCCATGGATTTCCTCCTCCAATAAGGAAATCAAGCTCATGATGGCAATCCTAGTGAAGTCATGATGATATACCCCGAGTGGATTACTCTTGTCCCCAAGAGAAGGTCTTAACCTTGAAGTAGAACTGCTGATTTTTCTTATTCATCCCCAGTGATGGTCCAATCTGATGAAGTTGGTTGGGTATCCTTGTCGAGAGGTTTATTTCATCTCCAGTCGCGCTTCCCTTTGTCTGTTTTGTCAGCATAAGCATAAGCATGGCATATATGCATTTCTGCTACCTGTTCGGGTGTTTACCTGTTTCGTTCACTTTGGTGTTTATTTCCCCAAGTGACTGGGTTTGCCGTTTCCCTCCAATAGAGTTGTAAGACCTAGGCATAAAGTGGTCATCCTTTCTGAATTCCCCACAGAGATCGATTCTCGTGGATGATGGTTGGTTCAGTTATCTTTTCCACATCTGGATAAGATAAATCCCTATTTGAGTTCATTCCTCAATGGTTGAAGTCTTGTTTGACCATTTCTTTCTAGCTTGTTCTTAGATTGAACTTTGGTCCCTGTCAGGTGTTGCTTTTGAGCCCAGTTTAAATGTACATTTATTTTGCACGAGGTCTCGCAGGAAGAATCTTTTACAGATCCACATTGAAGACATAATTCATCCTCCAGCAGTGTTGTCTTGACAACATCTCCTTGGCATTTTCTTACAACAAGTGGCAATCCCTTGGAGAAGCTTGTTTTCTATGGCGATAAGTGGCAATCTCTTCTGAGAAACTTATCTATCTCTGGTGTTATTCAACTTTCTGCAATTACAATTGGGTGTTCCCCTGGAAGTTTGTCAGAAGAATTTTGTTGAAGATCTTACAAATGGTTTATCTTTATTTGAGTTACCCTCTTTACTAGGATTTTATTACAAGTGACGATTCGTCATCAGGTCAGATATGAACGTAAACCCAGGTCAGATATGAACCTAAAGTCCAGTGATTGCTAGCATTGTTTGAAGCAGGTCAGATATGAACCTAAACCAGGTCAGATATAAACCTAAACACTAGGTCAGATGTGAACCTAAACATCAGGTCAGATATGAACCTAAAGTCCAGTGATTGCTGGCATTGTTTGAAAAAGCTCAGATATGAACCTAAACATCAGGTCAGATATGAACCTAAAGTCCAGTGATTGTTGGCATTGTTTGAAAAAGGTCTGATATGAACCTAAACATCAGGTCAGATATGAACCTAAAGTCTAGTGATTGCTGGTATTATTTGAAAAAGGTCAGATATGAACCTAAACATCAGGGCAGATATGAACCTAAAGTCTAGTGTGCTAGCAAACCAACTCAAATTGGTATCTAAGCCAACTCATATTGGTATTTAAGCCAACTCATATTGGCATCCACACCAACTCATATTGGTATCTAAGCCAACTCAAATTGGTATCTAAGCCAACTCAAATTGGTGTGTTCTAAAGCCAACTCATATTGGTATCCAACCAACTCATATTAGTATCCAAGCCAACTCATATTGGTATCTAAGCCAACTCATATTGGCATCCACACCAACTCATATTGGTATCTAAGCCAACTCAAATTGGTATCTAAGCCAACTCAAATTGGTGTGTTTATCTAAAGCCAACTCATATTGGTATCCAACCAACTCATATTGGTATCCAAGCTAACTCATATTGGTATCTAAGCCAACTCATATTGGCATCCACGCCAACTCATATTGGTATCTAAGCCAACTCAAATTGGTATCTAAGCCAACTCAAATTGGTGTGTTTATCTAAAGCCAACTCATATTGGTATCCAACCAAATCATATTGGTATCCAAGCCAACTCATATTAGTATCTAAGCCAGCTCATATTAGCATTCAAGCTAACTCATATTGGTATCTAAGCCAACTCATATTGGCATCCACGCCAACTCATATTGGTATCTAAGCCAACTCAAATTGGTATCTAAGCCAACTCAAATTGGTGTGTTTATCTAAAGCCAACTCATATTGGTATCTAACCAACTCATATTGGTATCCAACCAACTTATATTGGTATCCAAGCCAACTCATATTGGTATCTAAGCCAACTCATATTGGCATCCACGCCAACTCATATTGGTATCCAACCAACTCATATTGGTATCCAGCCAACTCATATTGGTATCCTAATCAACTCAAATTGGTACCCTATCCAACTCAAATTGGTATCCAAGCCAACTCATATTGGTATCCAAGCAAACTCAAATTGGTACCCTATTCAACTCAAATTGGTATCTTATCCAACTCATATTGGTATCATATCCAACTCATATTGGTGTCTAAAGTCCAGTGTATATTGACAGCCCAACTCAAATTGGTGTTTACTGGCGTCATTTCAAATATTAATACTGTGAGTCCAGTGTTTACTGGCATGTAATTTCTGAGTCCAATCATTGTTGGTACTTTAATCGTATTCCCAGCAGAGGTTCAGTTATTATCAATATCTCTTTGAAAATCCTTGTGATGATCCTCATATGGCACACGCAGAGTTTGTCTCTGTCTTTTCTTGAAGATCCCGTTTGAACTCTACAGTATAAGAAATCCCCGGAAAATATTTTGTTGGGTGTTTATCCTTTTGTTTCAAATTGATCCCCAATGGAGA